>CM051624.1:19543161-24543161 GCA_028020825.1 Podargus strigoides
AGAAGAGACTCTGAAAGAAAGTAGAAAAGAATGAAAGTAAAAGTGTGAAAAATAAAGATTCCAATGCATATAATACAAATTTACATTAACTTTTTAAAATAAATTCAATTTCTTCCCTTTTTCAAAAACTATGAAGGTAACTACAAAATTATTTATTTTGTAGGTGTTTCTATAGAATTGCACTCACAGCACTTAAGTGTTTCAGATTTTTTCTCTTACTATTTTTATATAAATTAAAAATAACTCAGATCTTATTAAATCAGATTTTAAAAGAATTTTATATACTTTGTCTATTGTGTGTGATTTCATTCATTCAATTATTATTGTTCTTTTTTCTGTAAATTATTTTTCCTTTACAGCAGAATTCTAATTATTTCATAGTAGTTGTCCTTTATTCCTTGCCAATATGCAACGCACTGTTCATGCAATATTCATGTAGTCTCTACTGTCATCCATGATTCTTGGCCAAAGAAAAGAAAAATTGAAAACTCATGTCAAAAACCAGTGACAAGTGTAAAACGTTGTAGAACTTTATTCATTTAGCATTGCTGTCTATGTATGAAGCTAGTTTTTTAGAGCATAGTAGTTTCTTTTGATTTTATCTATCACACAGCGGCTAAAACTAGATTATTGTTACCAACGGTATTCTGCCCACTTTGTGGGCCCATCTGTGCCCTGCAGATGACTTCTACTTTGACTAAAGATTTAATTTTTAATATTGACCTTTGCTGCCTTAGTGTGAGACTATCTGTGTGTGGTGTGGGTGCTGGTTGTACAGATTAGATTGACTGGCCCCCATCAATCTTTCTGTGATATAGTATAACTCATACTTATAAATATGTCTGATTATGATATTTATACTTTCCTGGCCTAGTTTTGACATGCAGAAAAAAACCCTAGGAAATCAAGACCTGACTACACTTTTTTTATACTCTTTTATAATTAATTCTATTTTAAGAAAAGGGTCTGACACACAAATTAACAGCAATATTATCATAAACTATTAACATACCTTAAATAACATCAAGATAAACTACATGATGCATATCTTGTTAGTTCCAGTTATACATATAAGTGATGGATTACACAGAATTACTTGCTTCTTTTAATCCACTATGATATTGGTCAGACAAACCTGTGGTTCAGTAGAGAAAACTGGCAGGACAATTTTTTTTAACCTAAGGATTGTGTTTCCCCCTTCAACCTGCTCCTCCTCCTACTACTACAAAAAAGAACACTATACTGCTCAGAAGTCACAAGCTAAGATATTAATCTCAGTGAAAAAAATCTCAGCCAAAGATCTTCTTAGAAGGTTTAACTTTAACTCCAGCATCTGAGGAGCACATAATGAATGGCTGGTGACCCATTTTTTACTCTTTAAAGCTTTATGAATTGTGCCTTAAATCTCAAAGTCATCTACAGTGTGCTTTTTAAGAGTTTAAAAATACAGAATTGGAATGAGGGCAAGACTGTAGAGTCACATCATTCAAAAGGAAAATATTGCATTGTACAAATTTCTGGGATAATACCTTTTCTTGGCTTTGAAATAAAGGGCCCATTGAACATGTACTGTTCAAATGTCAAGAGAAGAGTTTCTGAAATCCCACAAGTTTCATCTCTACATTTCTATTTCATAGTCTGAAGACAAGTCATATAGAAATGGAAAAGGTTTCACAGCTGATATGGAGATCTTTTAACCCCAGGCATAGTTACAGCCCATGAAGAGTAACTCAGTGTCCCTAGTGTACCCTGTACATGGAAAGCAGGGTAAGACAATATTTTGTGTGGAAAGTCTGAGGCTGTTTTAATCATTTCCTGATGGAATTGCAACAAACCAACGTGATTAACAGATTGAGGTAGGATTTCCCAATGTTTATCATTACTTTTGGCATCACATCAATTAGCTAAACCCAACTGTGACAAAAAAATTGCATAAAGTAAGAAAATGAAAGATTGACTTACCTTTACAACTCTGTTCAGCTGTCCAACCCTGTCCATCAAAATGTATAAACCCACCCTATCCTTCAAAACACAAAGGCAATGGGACTTGAGAAACTACTCGCAAGTGAGCATGTGGTTAGTTTTGCAGCATACAAACACAGTTCAAATACTTTGCTGGAAGAGAACTGTTATATACCAGTGCCACATCAGCCAGACATCTTTTGCAAAATCTTAAGAGGATAAGAAAAATTACAGCTAAATTAGATTTAAAAAAATAAAATTATGAAATAAATTAGAAAACAACAGTAGGGTACTTTTTATCCTTTTTAAGGAAATTGGTTATGCCTTCTTCATATGCCAAGAAATGTCAAATGAGTGTAGTATAATTATTCTGACACTATTTAAGCATTATTCTGTGCAATCTAAACACAATCTTATGTTTTGTATGAGATAATGTGGTAGACAGATTCAAAAAACATTCCTAACACTGAAATAATCCAACATTAATAGGTGATGGATTATTATAACAAGTTACGTATGTCTCATGTATATTTAAAAGTAAAACAAAACCCAACATTAGGAAAGAATGCAAGACTAGCAGTTCAAAATTATGAATTATCCCCTATCTATCTAGAGTAGGTAGAAATTGAGACATAAGGGTGATAGCAGTGTTTAGTACGTTCTATGCTTCCCTGTACCATTCCTCAGTTGTCCCAATATTATAGACCTACTTTAAATTTGAGACCACTCTAAGGAACTAAGAACATGAAAAGTAGTTTTCTTAAGGTCATTGAGTCATCTCTACTGAGATCATTAACAATGCAGCCAGTATGTGTTGTAGTGATAGACTGCAATGTAGGTAATTGGCACCTGCATCAACACATTATACATCAAGTAGACATCACAGGAACAAATAGTTCATATATTCTCCAGATTTTCTTACCATATAGCTTTCATAAACAAAACTGGTGTTAGATGGGGTGCTGCCTCTTTACATTAGTTATTTATTTCTCCCTAAAAACATGACTGAACACTGTGGAGACAAGGCATGTTTGTATATCCTGATAGAGTGTCAACATCAGAAGGAAAACATAGGAGCTTTTCACATTGTTTTCTTATCTGTATGTTATCAAGAACATTTGTCTTTAGGATACACCTTAATATCTCTTCCTATGTTATGTTTATACACTTTTATACATTTAGGGGAAAAACCAAACCAAAACCAAAAGTCTTATGTTGTCCTACCAGATGGAGTCTGAAATTTAAGTGTGTCACTGTGCACACACTCCTTATACCTCCACCAGCTCATGTGAATAATGAATAGAAGCCAAGATACTGATCACAGAATGTTAGAATCCCAGGAATAAAAGGTACTAGATAAATATAAAACTTGATGATGATGATAACATCTTTGTTCATATTGAAACAGTGATGGACAGGTTGCTAATGCATTAAGATTTCATATTTGATGAATGTGCCATTCTGCAAGTTGGTGGTTCAACATTAACTTTAATAGAAAGAGACATCTTACTGCTGTGCCTCACTTTAAAAAGGATTACCATAGCTACCTATACTCAGCACTTAATATGGACTGAAAGAAGTGCCATATCCATCCATCATTGCCAAATGATAGATTTTCATCAGTTCTTAACAAAATTGAATTGCTTGAACAGTCTGCTGAAATAAATTTAATGCTCTTTGAGAAAAAGAGTATTCTTGGCCTTGGCAGCTGAATATCAACCAAGTAAGAAGTGTTCATAGAGCAGCAATTTACTGCATAGTGAAACCCTTAAATCTAATGGCATTGTTCTTTTCCGGCAGTTATTTAGTTGCTTTTCTTTACACTTTTATATTTGCTAAGACTACATTATTTTCCCATGGTTTGAAATATGATTTGTTTCTTTGTGAAATCTACCTTAAAAAAAGTAGGAAAAGGAAATTCTATCAGCTCTGTTGTTAACAAATGGGTATTTATTCCTGCATCTGATGTTAATAGAATCGTTGAATAGCCATGGTTGGAAAAGACCTCTGAGATGGAAAGAATAGCAGACAATAAGTAGAAATTTGTGATCTTACAAGCAGACAAAAGCATACAGGAAAGCGAACAATGCTATGTGTCCCTCCCATTATCTTCCTCTGGCATGAATTTAATATATTCAAAGAAACACACTCCTATACACATAAAACAAAGCTCATTCCAAGACCTGAAATCAAGCACTGTATTTTAATTTAATTGTTAAAATAGACTGTTATCCCATTTGCTTCTGAATTTCAAATATTTACTGGACATAGTAGGAATTAAATACCCTACTTACGTTTAAAGGTTATCCCAAAGTATTCCCATCCTAACATGGCAGAGATGTAATGTGTTGCATACCTTGTAAGGAAGGTGATCAGTTCTTTGGGATCTCTAGAACAATTCTAGAAGCTAAAATAATTCTATTATTCCACTATATTCCACTAGAAATGACCTCAGTGCTCAGACTTCCAATAATACAGAAGAGGGTATCCAGCATACAGTGGCATAAAGAAAGAATATGTCCATTGAATTTGATTATTTTGCTGAAAATGTGAAGGGGGTCAAAAATAGAACAAGATCTTATGCTAACATTCAACATTATCTGACATTCAAACATTAGATGATCCATCTAATGGCATAGAATGAAGGCAATTTTCAAGAAAGAATGGCAAGGAGGTAAATTATAGTAAGTCTGTTGGTCAAAAAGCCAGTGTTGTTTTTCTACTGTACTTCCAAAAAAAATCTAAATTTCAGAGGAAAACCATTTTTTTTTTAAAAAAATGATGTAACATATTACTACTGTAAGCTATAAATTACAGTATCTTTTTATATCTACAAATACAATTGGAAACATTCAAAAAATGTTAACAGATCAAATTAATGTGCAAGCAAGAGGAAATACAACTACCAGAATTTATGCTAACTATATTTTATTAGATGCTACAGCTAAAGTTTTTCTGATAGATGTGCAAAACTTCAAGATCTACACAAAACACTGTGATTTTGTTAATTTTAAATCTGAAAAAGGTTTGTTTTTTTTTAAAAAAAAAGAAAGAATATTTTTAATTCACTGTTCTTTTCGAGGATACACATTTGTCATGTTGTGCCATATCCCACATTATGCTCCTGGAAGGTTGAGAGGCGTACAAAGGAAGAGTAATTTAGTAATATAAGCTATATATAGAAGAGATTATTCAATGAGGAATAGGCTCTGAAAATGAGTTTGAGTTATCAGAAAATGTCCTACTTTATTATTTCTCATATATTTTCTGATAATTCAAAATCATTTGCAGAACCCATTCTTCACTGAGCTATCTGTCTTTTTTATGAGCTTTAGTCAAGAAAGTCTTCCAAGCATGCTTCTTTCTTGGTAAGTTTGTTTGCTAGAATAAATTTTTGTATTAGAGCCAGTTACATTCCTACTGAAACTTGTTTGGATTAAGAACTGTTTCCACTAAATTTGAGTGTAATTTATTGAACGTTGGTGGAAAAATAATGCCTCTACTAGGGTACAAAAAAATACCAGGATCATCCAAAAAAAGAGCTGTCCTCGTTCATTTCAAACAAGTGAATGAAATAATTTATTATTGTTCAGTGTCATCATAAAGCATGCAAATTCCAGTCTTTTCTTCCACTACTACCATTATTTGAACTTAAATGAAAAATGTTAGTTGCACCAGCACTTGAATAAAGAAGCTCGTACCAGGTCTGTAGTCTACCTGTTCCGTATGATGTTGAAAGTTCATGGTCAAATCCACCTCCTGATATTAGCATCTTTTGACACAAGCCTTCAACACATTACTAATGTGTAACTGAACGTTAACAAATGTTACTATAAGGGCTAAGACAACAAAGAATTTAAGCCATAGCAGGTAGTTAGATTTATACCAGGCTTTTCATGAAATAAGAAATGCCAGTGAAGGTCATTTGTTAGGGATCTTATTTCTCATGTCAACACATTTGACGCAGAGATGCAGCCCTAAGCATACTCAGGTACATGGTAATGATAAAATTAGAAGTGTGACAAAGGTTGTCAATCAATACCTGTAGTAAATGTTCCCAGAATGGTTTTCATTTTACATCTGACCATGTAAATTGGATAAGAATCAATAATTATTACAAATGTACACATCTTGGAAAACATATTTCAGAGTGCTTGTTTCTCAATTTTCTCTCCTCATCTGTTTGCAAAATCAATTTACATCTTCAAATTATATATAAAAACTGTAATATATAGATTTCAATACCTCTATTTTAATCAAGCACCCTCAAAGAGTCAGCAGTTTACTCTTTGTTTATGATTAAGCAAACTTTTATAATCCACTGATTATGTGGTACATCACCTAAGGAGCAAACCAAACTTCTAAGTAGCACACGTGTAAGTATCCTCAAAAGCAAGCCAGTATGCATATAAACTATAACTCATGAGTGATGAGGGACTCCGCAATAACACTGCTGTAAGCAGCTGACTGTTCATTAACACGGTGGCACAGTAACCAGTTATATATAGGCTATATTATGATAGCCATGAGCATCTTTCAGGATGTAAAGCTGAGTATGCAGAGTTGAGGAGTCCATAAGTAACCTACAACATCAAAGCAGAATGCCCCCAAAAACTCTCTATGCAATACAATTAAATATTAGAAAGCATTTTAGCTTCTCAGAGATCTACTTGAAGTCTGCTATTTCTGTTCCAGGAGATATTTCTGATATTTTCATTCAAAATTACAAATAGTTATATTTTTTATTATTTGCCAATGGGCCTATACAATAATGTACTGCAAAAATGAGAACAAAAAATCCTTTCTGAAATATTTAGATGCTAGATTTCTTATTTCAAATACTACATATTCTTTGTGAAGTTTGTAAGATCATCCCAGTTCTCTGCTTTCTTTAAGTCCGTTTCCCTTTGGACCCACTGATACGATACCTCTTGAGAATGACAAGGTGGCAGAATCAATTTTTTGTTTTTTTCATTTCCTCAGATGCTTTCAGTTAAAATGTAAATATTTGTGTAAAAATTTATATTTTTCTAATTTTTCTGGTGAAAATGGAAAACAAAACAGATGAGTTACAGCACAATTATAGTTATTAGAAAAACAAGTGAGAATATTAATTGTTTGATATTGACTGCAGTAAGTATAATTTGAAGTAGTTGTAATAGAAGCACATGGTATTTTGAAAAATAATACATCTGCTGTGTTTGGGAATAAAGACAGCTTCAAAGACTGACATATAATGAACAGTCTGCTGTAATCAGCTTTTAGTGCTATTAGAAATAGCTTTTTGCAACCATTTCTGGCCAACTTTGTACTTCTTATTGCTTACTTTGGTAATTGTGCTTTTAAAAGGACATGATTCAGAGTGCAGCTCAGAAAACTTTTTTTACCCTCCCTACGTAACATTAGTTATCAAGCTTTTATACTGTTTCATAGTGTTTGGTAGACCAGTTAGCACCATCAAGAAATGCCTGTCCCATCAGCTTCTGCATGGCACTGTGGAACAACTAATGAAATAATATGAGTTGTTAAATACTCCTTTTCCATCACAGGATAGATTACATTACATTTTACAGATATTCTGGTTCTTGCTGAAGAAGTTCTGGCTTCGTGTTATTTGGCATCACATCAGACAATCTCTTATAACACCTTCAAGAGCATTTCACTTCTTTTATATTGGTTATCTGGGCATAGAAGACAAGAATTAATGATCAAAAAAACCCACTGGATACTAGCCACGAAGTTGCATATGAGGCTGTAGGAGTGGAGTATAATTCAGAAATAGCAATGCTTATTTAAATTAATCATCTATTCTTCATTTAAAGGGGGGGAAATATAATATTCCTTCTCTCATTTCTTTACCAAGTGCAGAAACAAAGAATTTTTTGGTCCTGCAAAAAGGATAAAATTGGATTATGTCATTTAATATAGCTAAAAACAGCATGAGAGCATACACACAAATGTTAAACACCTCTGACACACTAGATATGCTTAAAACCTCACTGCTAAAAAGGGAGCATTTGTTACAAAGCAATTAGAAATATAAAGGCATGAAATACACCATCATTAGTTACAGTAAAAATAATAACATGGTTTTCTGCTTTATTTTTTCTCCTGCTGTTTCAAGTGTGCTGAATTTAGTGTAAAAATGAATGTACATCTGAAATAGAAATGCACAAAGAACAATACTCATTTGTATATACATATACAGAAAAAAATCTTTTTTGTTGTAGAAGCAGCATTTGTAAGTGTAATAAAAATAAAACCACAAACCATCCATCTGTGATACCAAATGATAGCTGACATTCAAAATTTGATGACATTAACAGATTTTTTTTTTCCATTAATCCCATTAGGTGCTTTATTACAAAGCTAATAATTGGTGTTGTTTTTTGAAATGCAAATCACATGCATGTCTTTCTAACTGTGACTTATCTTTAATGGTCTGATATCTTAAATATCTGAGGAAGTGGTAGAACTTGGAAAAGGCATATAATAGAGGATTTTCAATATAAATGAGAAAATTTGCCCTTAAGGGTTGTTTTGAGAATGACAATATTGTATCAAAAACCTTGGCTCAGCCAGGATATCTTTTGTGTGAATCAGTGTGTCTCAAGCAGTGAGAATTGAAGTGACAGAATTATTTTAAATAAATGTGTATCCTCCAAAGACTTAGCTTTGTCACCAGTATGTCTTTATAGTGTGAAATCAGCTCAGTGTATAACACATATGTGCTTTTACAAACCAAACAAAATAAGTATGAATGTTTACAAATAATTTACACAACTGTTTTAATTGAGAGAACAGCGAATTTCATGCAGAGTTTCACTGGAAGTTCAGCAGGGCTGTACTGATATTTACACACCTTTTCTCAATTGCTCAGAGAGTACTAAAAGTATGTCAGGCACAACAGAGAAGCACCAGGAAGCTACTAGTGGAATGCATAGAGTCAAATATGTTACAGGTCATCTTCTCTAGACAGTCTGTACATGCTAGGCCTCACATCTTCATTCTTATCAACAAACTTTCATCTGGGCCAGATGAAGGCAGGTAATATTTTACATAATCATACTTTCCAGATAAGAATAAAGATTGTATAATAGGTGACAGAACTAAAAGTTTCTATAAGGAGCATTCATCAGTTCCAGCAAGGGATTAAAATTTGTTTAAATCCTACATACAGGGACATATATATGACCATTGCCCCCTTTTTACCCCTGCTTTTGTTATTGATTTTAATGTTAACCATGCACCTCTTCAGGCATTTTGCTTACACTGTACAAATAAAATACTTACAATTCCTCCCACATGCCATATGCATATACTTATATTTCCTTTGAGACTGACAGCCTTAGTAGATTTTGCACATATCTTCTACGTTCTGAAACAAACTAATTTACAAAACTTGCATACTCTCTTGCAAGAGAAATCATGGTTTAACTTTTTTGTGTATTCTCTCCTTGAAGTGGTTTGCAGGACCAAGTGAAGCTGCCTGAAATCAGGCCACTCAGAAAGTGCAGTTCATTGCCTCTAAAGGGAATCCTACCTTTTCTATAACACTTCAGTTTCTGTTTGTTATTGTGATATTAAAGACATCAATTATGCAAAGGCGAACTGAAGCAATCCTCCTAATAAAATGATACAGGGATTCATTTCAGCTATAACCAGCAACTCTGATCTTTATGTATGAGGTACTGTTTAAAGCAAACAAATGAGCAAATCCTCAAAACTCAGCTTCATACCATTTATATCTGTTGCTTTAGACCTTTCTTGAGTAAGGATCTAACAAAGATAGGATGATCACATTCTTAGCAGCAAACAAAAACCTTTCCAAAAAGGAGAGAGGAAAATACAAAACCTGAAATCTAGTAATTTCAAGGTACCATAAATGGAAAAAGAAAGGCAATTTGAGGGGATATCAAGAGGAACATCCCCTGCAGAGTCACAGTTCTCTGAAAAATGCTGGAAGCGTTAGAATGCTACCCATGGGTTGTACCTGTGAAAGGCGCAGTGATTATACATCTCTGGCACATACTCAGTCAAGATGAGATAGTGGGTGGACTTTTTCACCAGAAAAGTCATGATTAGGTCCATCTTGTTTGTGCTGTAGGTAGGGATATCCTCCAGAGCCTACTGAACCACAGCAGGTCACTACTTGTCTCTGGCTAATTTTCTGTAAGACAAATGTGCCCAAGAGAGGGCTACTCACAAGAAATCTGGATGAAAATCCAGAAGGGCCAGTTTATCTCAGGGCTAAGAATTGTTCCTGGTCTAATTTAGTAATATAGACATTGTCTGTTAGTTTTAGTTGTCTCCCCTTGCCATTCCCACACCCTTAAATTAGAAACACAGATGGAAAAGCAGTCAGTGTATAAAATAGTTTGCACCTAATTTGCCTATTGTCAAATGATAAAGAAAAGCAGCATGTAGAAAGTGCTCTGGAAAGAAAAGAAGTCTGAAATGGAAGAGTAGAGCCAATTAAGCAATTATTTCTTAGCCTGACAATTTCCATATGGCCCCCAAGAAATATCCCACTTGTGAAATGGTATGTGGACTTAACCTCCTTGATGTCAACATCAGAAGGCAGAAGATAGAAAAGGAAAAAAATGATAGAAACAGCAACTTCTCTGAGCCTCTCAGGGTTTGTCTGAATCTCCCATTTGCAAAGACTCTATGATTCCCATTTAGGAAGGCAGACATATTATAGTGGTGTATTTGTTAGGAGAGTGCAAGAGAAAAGAGAGGCTGAAGAACAGATTCTTTGGATTATGTAGTGTCCTCTGAAATTATTAAAATATGGGGACAAGTACAAGGAAGGAAAAAAAAAACCCACACTGAACATAACAGGGAAGTTAGAGTATACAAAATAAAAATATCAGGAACCCTTCAGGTGCCTCTATTACCATTCAAGTCCAAAGAGGCAATGAAAATATACCATTTCTGGAACCTGGTACAATTTCCAGTGTCCCCCAGACAATTCACATCATAATAATTTTTAGTACTATGTGTAACAGCTCCTATTAGTGGATGAGGGAAAAGCAGTGGATGTTGTCTACCTGGACTTCAGTAAGGCATCTGACACTGTTTCCCACAGCATTCTGCGGGAGAAGCTGGCGGCTCATGGCTTAGACAGGTGGACTCTTTGCTGGGTTAAAAACTGGCTGGATGGCCGAGCCCAGAGAGTTCTGGTGAATGGAGTTAAATCCAGATGGAGACCGGTCACAAGTGGTGTCCCTCAGGGCTCGGTCTTGGGGCCAGTCTTGTTTAATGTCTTTATTGATGACCTGGATGAGGGGATCGAGTGTACCCTCAGTAAATTTGCAGATGACACAAAATTAAGTGGGAGTGTTGATCTGCTTGAGGGAGGCTCTGCAGCGTGATTTGCACAGGCTGGAGCAATGGGCTGAGGCCAATTGTATGAGGTTCAACAAAGGCAAGTGCCGGGTCATGCACTTCGGCCACAACAACCCCATGCAGCGCTACAGGCTTGGGGAAGAGTGACTGGAAAGCTGCCTGGTGGAAAAGGACCTGGGGGTGTTGGTTGACAGCCGACTGAACACGAGCCAGCAGTGTGCCCAGGTGGCCAACAAGGCCAATGGCATCCTGGCCTGTAGCAGAAATCGTGTGACCAGCAGGAGTAGGGAGGTGACCGTGCCCCTGTACTCAGCACTCGTGAGACCACACCTTGAGTACTGTGTCCAGTTCTGGGCACCACAGGATAAGAAGGACATTGAGATGCTGGAGTGAGTCCAGAGGAGGGCAACAAGGCTGGTGAGAGGTCTGGAAAACAGGCCTTATGAAGATCAACTGAGGGAAGGGGGGTTGTTTAGTCTGGAGGAGACTGAGAGGAGACCTTATTGCTCTCTACAACTACCTAAAAGGAGGTTGTAGTGAGGTTGGTGTTGGTCTCTTCTCCCAAATTACTAAGGATAGGATGAGAGGAAATGGCCTCAAGTTGCATCAGGGGAAGTTTAGATTGGATATTAGGAAGAAGTTCTTTACTGAGAGGGTGGTTAGGCACTGGAACAGGCTGCCCAGGGAGGTGGTGGAGTCGCCATCCCTGGACGTGTTCAAAAAATGAGTGGATGAAGCACTTGAGGCCATGGTCTAATGGTCTAGCGGTTAGGGAGATGATGGGATAAAGGTTGGACCTGATCCTGGAGGTCCTTTCCAACCATGGCGATTCTATGATTCTACTATTCTATGAGTCTAGACTGCTGTGCCCAGGCCCAATGTCAACATCTCAGGAAGAACGCTGAAAACTTGGTGAAAGGCCATAAAAGACCCCCCAAAATTAGAAAAAAAATAATTATGATAAATATATTTTTCAGTTTAGTAAAGAGTGGTTGGACTAGATGACCTTCAAAGATCCCTCCAACTCAAACTATTCTATGATTTTCTGATTCTATGATAAAATGTTAATTGATGAATTGATCTGTCCTTCAGAACAGCCTTATATGAAACTATAAATATAGACACCAGGAACTCAAATTTGATAACTGTTTGTCAGCTGAGGTGACAAGAGCATTGCAGACCAGAAAAGATAGGAATTGAATGTCTCCATATATTTGAAGAATATTATACATCAAATATATATTATATGAATATACAGAATGTTTTATTGAAGCTATTAACCCTGAAATATATTTTAAAGTATTGCAGTAGACCCTTACTAGACATTTAAATCGAGCTGGAATATTTCTATACAAGATACAGTATTTGTAGCAAGTAGGAAAGGAACATGGGATAATCCCAGGTCATGCTTTATGCAGGAGGACAGACTAAATATCGGCCGTAAACTCTACTGCCTTCTGGCTTTCAAATCTGTGAACCATCAATCTGAGATTCTTTTTAATTGACTCAGTTCATTGCAAGGGACAACTTGGGGGTGTAGTCTGTACCATCTGACTACTGACACAGTGTAGAAGCTATTAATAATGTTCATAGTTTACAGACTTTGCTATTACATTTCCCAGACTTGATTTAATAATCTCTGAGTTGCCAGGGATTCAGAGGATAAACATAAGGTTTTTCAACATAAAAAACGAGGTTATGAAACCCACATGTCACTACTTGTAATACACAAACAAAATTTGTATTATTTCCATTGGACAAGGAGTATCAGAGTCAGATGATTCCAGAAAGCTAAGGTGTGGGAAGGCGGAATAGGAATCAAGAAGGGAATTTCTGCATTTTACCTATCTTCACTCCTTATTAGTAACAATCATCTAGTTTTCTAATTAAAATTCCATACAAAGTGTATAAATGGCTGGAATGTCAAACTTTAAATCACTGTCTAAAGCAGCTAAAGAATCCAGTGCTTAGACTGTAATTTCCAAAATGGTTGTTGAACATCTTTGGAGCAGAAAATAAGGAGGGTATGTTTAGACTGATGTGTTTAATTTTTCTTATCCACACATGGATGTCTGCTGAGCATTTTCTTTTTTCTTGAAATATCCCAGTGAAAGAATAATCTCTAGTATTTCTCAGGCAAGTACAGCACTCTGAAATCTCTCCTTTAGCAGAGGGAGGTCAGGATAGGGAGTTACATATTTTTTTAGTAGCTTATCATGAGTGTACTTCATTGCTTTTCAGGGAATATTTCTTGAAATGCCAAAGCAGGTGTCTTAAAACGCCTCATATTTTGTGCAGTAACCCTCACTCATAAAAGCCCTGCTATGCATGTTAAAACTTAATACCTGGAATATATCATATTAACACACCAATAGTTATACTGAAGTAACATTTTGAAACTGAGACTTCTACCCAGAAAAAGTCATGGAATTTAGTGTAAGTGCTTTCACTTCAGCTTTACATCTTTTTGCACTGTGTCTGAGTGGCACAAGAATATGAAATCAATTTGTGATGATGAATATTTGAAGGCTAAGACTACAGAGTAAACAAACGCAGGCAAAGAAAGCATACATATCACAAAGTGATTGCTAACGAGAAGGAATGCAGTGGAATTAAAAATATATCCTTCTCTCAAAGCTCTACTTACCTTTATGGATGAATATAAACCAAATATACCTATCTATGATAAATGAGTTAAAGGTTTAAGACTGCCAGGACCAGGGAACACTAGCATAATTCTCCAGTTCTATACTGTGGATAGCTTCCAGTGACCCAGAAAGTATACTTGCATATAAAAGGGAAGATACTTATTTTATTGGTATTAGTTTTGTTCAAAGTTCTTATACTCGGGATAAAAACCAGTAAAAAGAACCCAGTCCTTAATCGCTTTGACTGTGTGTACTTGGGGAGTGGGGAGGGAGGAGTTATCACTGACTATAAGAACAATTAAATCAAATGCAGCTATAGTGCTTTGATTCACTAAAGGTAATTAGTGACACACTTGATCACAGCTGCAGAGTGTTTTCTGTGGAACTCCTTGTTACTACCTCATCCTTCCTAACTTTTTGACTTTGGAAGAGTAAATGCCGCATAATTCTATATACTGTTGTGATACAGTCCATTTGTGGGTTATTCAACAAAGGCATGTGCATCCCAGCTGTGCAAGTCTTCAGTAAGCCTATAGAAATCACTTACATTAGAAAGGTGGACACTAGGAAAAAACAGGAATGAACTGTTCTGAACTGGGAAGTGGTAGGGAAAGGAAACAAGAATAGCTGGACACATAACAGCCAAGTAAGTCATAGTCTCAGTGTCAGGCAGTATTTAATAATGGTGAAGTTCAAGGAGTTTCAAGTAGCCTCCCTAGAAAAGTAGCAAAAACTTCCTATGCTGTGTAATATTTAAAGACTTTAGACAAAGCTTTAGAGAATGATTAATTGAGCAACTACCAGTTATACAGGAAAATAAAGTCTTTGATTCTTTCATTTTCTTAGTCTGATTAGTGACTATTCTTTTGTGTTCTATTTCTATATTTTAGCTCTCAGTTAAAATCTCAATCCTGATCATTTAAATAAGGAAGTGTCTATGCTTAGCCTGTACCTAGGGCTAAACCATAGCAGTTGCTCTATCACTTGATATCCCCTCCCTGGCTGGGAGGGAAATCGGGGAAAAAAGAGAGAAGCCCCATGGGTTGAAATAGAAACAGATTCAACAAAATAACAGAACTAGTACAAATACCAGCATAAATTATACAAGCTTATACTCAGCCTGTTCCTTGGGATCATCAGCAGGAGCAGAAGGACAAAATGGGAGAGCCCCAGAAAGAGGAACACCACACCTTCAGTAAACTCCCTCCTTCTATAATGAGCTTGATGTCAGTGCTATGGGATACACCTGTGGGGCAGCTGCCCTGACTGAAACTCCCAGCTGACTCAGAGCTACTCATGGCCTGCCTGTAGATCTGTTCTAGGAAAACAGGACAGAAAGGTACAAGGCACATGAAACTATGCAAGACATTTATTTTTTTTGCTAACGGTAGCTTTGCCCAACTTCTTTATATTTTGAATAATCAGCTGAAATATAACCACTTGAATTGTCACAACTACACTTTCATAGTCCTTTCAAATATACTTCTATATTGGACATTTCTTTTTAATAATCCACTGACTTTTTTCTCATTTCCCATTACTTTCAGTCACCAGAACTTCAGACCTTGATGAGTGGTGCTCTACAAACACAAACACATATTCTTTCACAGTCCCCACAGTTTTCAGTCTCCTATCTTCTATTCTATAAGAAGACTAGGATCAAATTTGAAGTCAAGGGGAAGAAGAGGGCAACGAAACTACTAGGAAGAGACTAGGTGCATGACATGAATAAATCTATGCAATAGATGCAGATAATACACTGTGTTTTGGACTAGCACTTTTTCTTTCTCACTCCAAACTATTTGCCCAATCTTCCTTTAAAGTGATTTCAGTTAAACTCATTAACTGAATGAGGATCTGCTCCTAGGAGTGATCCATGTTTCAGCACCATGTGAATTTTTATGACTAAATTATTGCCCCTGCTGGAAATTGTGCAGGTTTTACAATGGAAATAGTGACAGGCAGACCCTTAGCCATTGTAATATCAGTAGTGAGACTGTGCAAAAGCAATGGCATTACTGGAGCTCCTGAGGGAATTACAATTAGATGATATATATACTTTCCTGATTAAAACCTGCCATACATGTTTTAATAAGGAAGCCTGGGAACACATAAATCCTTTTGCCAACAGACCTATAAACAGTCTGGATTATTTGGACCAGTTCTGCCATTCATGGCTGAAATGTCTCGGGTATTAACATAAGTTGTGTCTTCAGAGTAATGCACTACTCACGCTTAGAAAGGGTAAATGGAATGAGCCCAGTGCTGGGGCCAGGGCAAAAAGGAAAAATTGATTAAAGTTAAAGAAAGAATCATCAAAATAGTAAGAAGAAGTTTCTTTTTCCCCTATTCTCTTTCAAAAATGAGGCCTTCAAGAGTCTCAAGAGAAAGCCTGTTCCTGTCAGAAAAGTACCACCATAACAATGCAGAATAAAGAAGCTCAGATAATTTGTAATTAATATATATCATTATTTAAAATTTATAATTATTAACCACAATTATACTGACTTCTGAAAATTCCACAAGTTATCTGAATTCATGTGACTGGGTGCATTTCTGTAAGAGGTCCCAAAAGACTCAGAAATACTTCTAGTTCACAGTAGAAGCTGCAGAATTTTTTCGAAACCTTATATGAAGTTTAAAGAGAACAAAATACAAAAAATAAGGAAACACTGTATTAGTCTTCGTTCACACATAGGATAACTGAGTCACACATTATTTCTTGTAGGTGTCAGAGGAAGCCAAACTCAGAAGATGGGAATCCTTAAGTTCTCCAGTCACTGTCTTAGAACTTTACTTCCAACTAAGCTGTGAGGGTAATGGAGCTGGAGAGACCTGCCTGTGTTGTGATACAGGAAGGCCCTTGCATAGCACTCCCATCTCCTGGTGCGAGCAGCTCTGCATTTTTCAGCCAGTACTTCTGCACAGCAGACACCTTCTGTCAAGACAGATCTGAATATTTTACTTGCACTTTCCAAGGTCCTGAGGACACCCATAGAACTTGACTGCCCTGGTAAGCCCCATGGGACCCTTACCCATGTACCCTCTGCCCTGAATTTGGATGTCCATGTCAGCTCAGGCTGGGTGGCCTGGGCAATGTCATTGATAAACCTGTGTTCAGCCCTACTCCTGCTGCTCTAGATTACTGGCAGGTTTTCCTGGATGGACTCTATACCTACATGTTAGGTGTGTTGTCTCTAGTCTCACCTATACTGTGGTCACACTTGAATCCTGTCTTTGTGGAACAGCACCCCTCTTGCTCCTCTGTGACAGTAGTTTTCACTTCCTTTCCTCCTTCCCTCTTCTTTTTTTTTTTTTTGTTTTCATATTCATATCATGGCTGCTCCAGCTTGGAGCTGAGCACTTGATTTTTCCTTGATTTTAACTATATGAAGTCTTCAGACTACAGTTTAATGGGAGGCCAAAGGGCTGCTAATAATACTTGAAGTCTGGAGTGTTTTCAGTCTGCCATCTGGGATCCAGAGAGAAAGAATATTCAAGAATTCCTTCCTACTTTCTCCCTTTACCTTTGCAGGTCAGCCTGCAATGTTGCAATAATAGTACTACATATGTCTAACCTAAGCTCCTTCAGCTGAGGGATATAACTCACTTCATTTCTCTGAGAAGAGTTTCAGATTTAAAAGTGATTTGCTTAAAGTCACAGATCAACAGGACTGAAAATGCAGCTGCTATGCTCAATACAGCCCACATTTTGTAACCTCCAGTTTGTGCTCAAGCTCCCACGTCCCAGAGTTCAGTGAGAACATCTAGCTTGAAATCTTTGCCAGTCTTGCCCAGCCTTTGTTTGTGCATGGTGGAAAGAGGAAAGATCTTTCAAAAGGCAGGTCTGGAGGATCTGGTTTCTTTCTTTTAACAAAATATGAAACATAAGTTCTGATCTCAGACACATTAAAGGTTTAATTGTAAAATGCTCCCCTATAGGCAAGAGTATCAGACTTGCACTGCCCACTTTTTCATGTAGCACAGGAAGAAATTACCTTTGGAAGTACTCCTTCTGTGGAGAGGAATGAACAGTGATCAGAGGACAACCTTGAGACCTGCTCATTAATGTTTGTGTTATCCTGGGAGGAAAGGCTTCAAAGGCAGAGAATCCATGACTGACTATCTCTAACTGACAAAGGGTTGCCTGCAGGGAAAAAATAGGTAGAACCAGGAAAGGAAGAGGCAAACTTCTTCCTCTTTTCTGCTGGGAGGTCTCAATGGCAAGATGAAGATCATTAATTTCAGATTATCCTAAATGGTCAAATTTTGAACTAATTTCAATGTGTTGAGAGTTATTTTTTTAAAAATCTCAAAACAGTAGTTAATTTCAATTAATTTATTTGTGAAGGAAGTGCTCACTGCAATCAAACATGGTGCTTAGCAGTTATGTCCAACAATGAAAGAGACAAATTAATTGGTGAGTTGAATGATGGATTCTTCTCTCTGCCTATTGATAGATCATTCTTTCTCTCTCTCTCCCCATGAAGTCTTGAATCATAGAATCATTTGGGTTGCAAAATACCTTTAAGATCATCAAGTCCAACTGCTAACATAGCACTGTCAAGTATACCACCAAACCATGTCCCTAAGCACCACATCTGCATATCTTTTAAATACCTCCAAGGATGGTGACTCAACCACTTCCCTGGGTAGCCCCATTCTAATCTTTGATAACCCTTTCAGTGAAGAAATTTTTCCTAATATCCAATCTAAACCTCCCCTGGTGAAACTGGAGGTCATTTCCTCTTTTCCTATCACTCATTACTTGAGAGGAGAGACCAACCCACACCTCACCACAACCTCCTTTCAGGTAGTTGTAGAGAGCAATAAGGTCTCCCCTCAGCCTCCTCTTCGCCAGGCTAAACAACCCCACTTCCCTCAGTCATTCCTCATAAGACTTGTGCTCCAGACCCTTCACCAACTTTGTTGCCGTTCTTTGGACATACTCCAGCACCCCAACGGCCTTCTTGTAGTGAGGGACCCAAAACTGAACATGATATTCAAGGTGTGGCCTCACCAGCACTGAGTACAGCAGGACACTCACTTCCCTAGTGCTGCTGGGAAGCGCACTAATTCAGATACAAGACAGGATGTTATTGGCCTTCTTGGCTACCTGGCCACACTGCCAGCTTGGGGTCAGGTCATACAATTACTAAGAGAAATCATGCAGGTTTTGCATTACTAGCAGATCTTCTTCTGCTAAAGATATTCAGAGGAAACATGAAAATAAAAACCAAGTATCTTGAAGTAAATTAATTTCCAAGTTTTAAATGTCAAAATTGGAAAGAGGGAATGAGAAAACAGGGAAGGATGGCAGTAAGGTTCTGATCATTATTGCAATGTTCACAAGATAATGAGCTTGAAATCTTCCTTTATAGATATAAGACCTGCTTGACATGTTGTTACTATAAAAAATGTGTAGGTGAAGAGACTGTTACCTAGGGAAATTTACATATGTAAATTAGCAAAGGGTGAACATGTCATTGCTGGAGTTTTCTGCTTTCATTGATAGCTGTTCAGTGTAACAGCATTATCAGTGTACAAATTAATGTCATTTTCTGTGCAGTTCTCATTTTATCAAGGTTTATTAATTTAATAACTAATCACTCTGAGTCCCATGTTTCTTTGGTTATATGGAGCTGGCCAGCTCCCATAAACTATCAAAACTATAATTTTAATTTTAGGTAGAGTTACTATTTAACATATCTGAGGAGTAAATTAAATGTCAGCTTGGTATTTGCTACTTAAGGAGGATTATATAGCTTTGATATATAAAGCAGTTTCCAAAAATTTAGCACAGAAATTAGATTAATTAAAATTGTTTTGAATTTAATTTTATTGCCTCTTTCACCAATACCTAAATCTGTTCCACAAAGGAATTGTGCAGTCATGTTTTATATTAGTGATCACATATATTTATATATAGTTTTAGTTTTTATTTTCAATTTTTATTTTTAGTGTCTAACGTAAGAATGACAGTTCCTCTGCAGTCTTACCAGTATTTAAACCAAAGACAACATAGGTAAGGTAAAACAAGTGGACAGTCTCGGGTGGAAAGTTGATCTAAGTTGTGAATTATCTCTTTTCCAAGCTATGAATAAGTCCTGTCTTGCTTTGTGTGTTTGTCCATTCCTCCAGAGAGTAAACTGTTCTCAGTCAGGGATTTTCTCATACGTGTAAAACCATCTGAGGACATATGAAAGAAAATATTGATAAGTATCTTATGGAGCAAGACTATGGACCATAGGATCAGTAACTGTGGCATGAATTTTAGTGTCTGACTCACACAAATGACAAGAGAAGAAGTTATTTCTTGGGCAAAGTAGTCTCTGAATGAAAAGGAAAGCAGTAACGGGAGTGAAATTTGGAGGAGACAGGCTTTAATAGTTGTTTCAGGAGCCAATCACAATCTGAATCATTGATTCTAATAAATTTATCACACTGGTCATCAAAACCCCCTCTACTACATACTCATAAGCAAAATCACCATTGTACTATATGAACATTACAGTTGGGGAAGAATAAGGAGGTATCCCACAGTGACTTCATATAAAGTAAATGTGTGTTTACTGAAGCAATAGGGACATTCTCAAAGGATTTGCGGCATTGCTGTATGCCACATGCAATTCCCTCTAAAATGAACTTTCTTAGGGTATAATTTCTACCTGAGAACAATGAATTCAGTGTGCATGCAGGGCAGATTCAAATCATCACCCAATGAACTGCATGAAATTGCCAGGTGAATGTGTAGCAGTTGTTACCACATGTGAATATATATTGCTAAATGCTTCTGTGGCCAAGGTCCTTCAGTTTCACAATGCTTTTCTATGAGAATACTATAATATTAAAAAAAAAAAAAAAAAAAAAAAAAAGTTTTAAAATTGAGTTAACTCCTGCCCTCTCATTGGAAGAAAAAGTAAAGTTTTGAAAATGAGATAACTGGTCTTAAACAGCTTGGAAAGAGGATCACATGGAAGAAGATGACTTCCTTCCAGATCCCACGACACTGAAAGGCTGCATTAGTTTCACATTGAAGCCATTTTGGGTCAATTGCATTTCCAGACTTTTAACATCCCATGGAATTGCCTTGTCATTGTGACAATCAAGAGAAAATGGGATAGGAAAAGGAGGAAATTGCAAAGCTGAGAGGAAATTAGATCAACTGTGCTTGTCAGAACTATAACTTGTTGCACCCTGGATCAATTACCAACATTAGCTGAGGTTGCTTCTCAACAGTGTAAGCCAAATTTTTTGGAAGTGAAGCAGTAGTTGGAAACCAGGGCTCCACTGATTGATCCCACCCCCAGACTATCACATCTTTCTTTCTCCCTCTGTTTCTCTGTTCTTCAGCAAGTACTGGATTAAAAAAAAAATAAAAAACTTTTAGGAGTGGAAGGAACTGAGGGAATTATGCACGAGGATAGAGAGTAATCAGGGGATCAGCTCATAGCTGTGAGAGATGAGGGATATTCAACAGAAAATGTCAGGTTTGAGTATCGGTCTTTCTTATATCTGATTCAATGTTCTATGAGCTTGACTACTGGCTATAAAAGGCTTCTTTCTCCCTGGGATTTTTGAGTCAATCAGAGAATGCCTGTCATACATATCTCCAAAACTAAGCTTCCTGGAAGTACCCAGTAAACCTAAATACATCTTTATTGAAAAAGTCTTTTCCCAAATACTTTATAAGTCAGGCGCTAAATTGCTTAGGCTTGTCAAGACTTAGGTAATTTAAGCATAGTAATCATTAGAAATGTAAACTCCTAGAAAGGAATCTCATAAGGTTATGTGACAATTGAATGAGCATTATTTTTTTTCTAAATATGGACCTAGTTGCTTAAAAGGTGGTTAGACCACTTTGTCCATCTCATCTTTTCTCATAGCTACACTGACATCAATAGGGCAATTATACAACAGTTACTCAATATAACTACCCCTAACTTCAGTGGATGTGTGGTGAATGAATTTAGCTGGGTTTTTTTCAGTTGGAACAATATTCTCAAGCATTATTGTGACATCTTCAAATGCAGTAGCTATTCAAAAAATATTTTGAAAACAACTGGGGAGTTTTTTAGGTTTTCAGATTGATTTATGCTCTTTTGTTATTCTACATCATTCTGTCAAGCAAACACTATTTTGTCATTTTCCCTAATTTGAATGATGTTTCAAGTCTTTCCTGTGTTCTAATAAACATATTAGAAGAAAAGTATTTTCTGAAAGCTTTTATGTGCATAGTTCAAAATAGATCTTACTGCTCTTATACTCCCTAACCTTTTCCCATTTAGTTTACATAGACATTCTTGACAAGAAGTTATAGTTATTTTAAAGGTGAAGAAAATGGATTTTAGTATTTCTTGTATGAATACTGATGAAAAAACTTTTAATTCAAGTATACAAATAGTCCTTCTGGAAGGATATACACTATTATTTAATCAGATATGAAAAAAAAACAACACCTTGTGATTTATACATTTCGTGCAGATTAGCTAGTAAAGGTTGGATTTCAGATATTTTCAATCATTAGGCATAATGCAAACAAACTCAAAGTAGCTCAGTAATCGCAACTGTAAAAATGCCTATGAAATTTTGGTTTCATTCTTTAATGAGAAAAGATGCAAAACTCCTTAGATAAGTGATATATGTTACTTATGCTATTCTATGACATATTTTTGTCTGGGAACAGTCATGTAAAGCAAGATGATGGGTTTTTTGTCTTTCTGGAAGAGGTGAAATCATCTTTAATTCATGCTTAAGTTGTCATTGGCTACCATACAGTTTTTAATAAAAGCTCATGTTGGTTTTCTTTGTGACTCCGTTTCTGTGGTGTGCTTTCCAAAGGTCTAGCAATGGGCTTGTTCTGCTTCCTGTAGAACTATGTCAGCTCAAATTAAGAACATCAGAAAGATTAGATTTAGATATTTCCTTCTCATTTGCCAGGCTGTTTGTCTCCAGTGAGCAGGGTCAAAACTGATTCTGAAAAAATGATGGGAAGGTTCAAGCATCTTTTCAGAAAGTACTTAGGGCAGCACACTGTATTGACAGATTTTCACTGAATATCATATAAATAGTCTCCTGCAATCAGAGCTATACTCTTGGCCAATAGTTCTATTACAGAAAAAAACCCCAAAAAAACAGCATTAGGTGTCAGAGAAACTAAATGACAGAACACAGCTGAGAATTTTTAATCTGATGGAATATATGCCCAAATAGATCGGAGGAAAGTTATGTTCCTATAATAGTAGTGAAGGACCTGCTAAGGCAATTAGGCACCCATAAGTCTATGGGGCCGGATGAGATCCACCCGAGAATGCTGAGGGAGCTGGCAGAGGAACTTGCCAAGCCGCAAGTGGGATCAGGTTTACCCAGCATGGGTTCAGAAAGGGCACGTCCTGCTTAACCAACCTGATCTCCTTCTATGATCAGGTGACCCACCTAGTGGATGAGGGAAAAGCAGGGGATGTTGTCTGCCTGGACTTCAGTAAGGCATTTGACACTGTTTCCCACAGCATTCTGCTGCAGAAGCTGGCGGCTCATGGCTTAGACAGGTGGACTCTTCGCTGGGTTAAAAACTGGCTGGATGGCCGAGCCCAGAGAGTTCTGGTGAATGGAGTTAAATCCAGATGGAGACCGGTCACAAGCAGTGTCCCTCAGGACTTCTAGTGGCACCAGTCATATGTTAACTCGCCTTCACCATCTTGCCACTGTGAGAATTTGCTTAAGTAGATTTTATTAGTGGCCACCGAATATTTCAGATATTTTTATTCAAGTGGGGTCCAGATAACAGATAAAGAAAAAGGAAATAATTGGTAAATATACTGTCTTGTAGGACTTAAAAGCAACAACTAAAGCAAAGTACTTCTTAGTAGAAATCAGGAGCTAGAGTCCTTCAACTTGCAAGATGTGTAATTGCAGGGCTGTTGTTTGGCTTTGTTTGAGCCTTCATCCATATTTAGGTTCACTTTTTTTTGGACTCATTTTACAGCATTCATTAAATTGCCACATTCTATAGTGCTTGTCATCATCTAACCAGCAGGCTATTGAGGCTCAGATCTTCCCATTAACAAGGTAAGAGAACTCTTTATCTTAAAAGAAATAAATGAGTAAAACAAAAAAAGAAAACAGGAAAAACTTGGGAACAGAAACATAGTAAGAACTAACACGAATGGACTGACTCAGTTTTTGGGAAATAAACTTGCAAATTACCTTATCGATTCCCAGCTTTCTGAAGTTATTTAAAGTGTGTGCTGTTCTGCCATATTTTATTTTGAAGGTGACTGGATTTCAGTGGCAGTTGGAATAATAATATTCTGCTTACTTCAATTATACTTAAGTTCATTGACCAATCCTCTAGTACTATCATATACTAGATTCAATAGGACTACCCGTATATACATTTAACAGGTTCTGACACTAGTATTGAACTCCTTCTTCCATCAAAGTACATAGTTAAATGTCTATCAATTTTCAAGGAGTCAGAATTTCACTCATGGTTCATGTTGTTAATATCTTTTCCTTTTGTATCTGCTACACACCTTTTTTTTTGGTCATATCTCTTACAGTCACTCTGGCACTTCCTAAAACCTCTTATGAACAAAAAGTGTGGAGAGATTCTGCAAACGTATAAAACTAAGAAAACAAATAGCAACTAAAATTACTAAAGCTTTAAATATTTATAAGAAGGATAGGTCTGCAATTGAATGAACATAATAGAAGACCAAAAAGTTTACTAATGAACCTTTAAACTCTTTAAAAAAAAAGACATAATAATAACAGATGAGCAGTCAAAGTATATTAAATATGGCCCAATAAGCTTTGCCATAAAAGGCAAAAACAGCAGTTACTCAAGTTGCCTGAGATTTCTTGCATGTAGTATAGTATAGCATCACTCCCCCTAATGTCTTAACCTTCAGAGCTGGCATATGCTGATAAGGTTCAAGACTGATCTTTTCTTAGGTTTAGATTTTCTCCCAGCCTCTTCCACCCCCGATTCCCTGTCATTTGCAGCTGTTTTGGAGAATTTTGTTATCAGCTCCTAAACGGGGAGACAAACACGTGGGAGTTTGGATATTTAAATTCCTCCCTGTTCTAATCATTTCACTCTGTCAGGAAAGAGGAATGATAATAATTTTTAAAAGTTAAAACTTCAAACTATGAGCCAGTGCCAACTTTAACTTGTTTCTTCTGTTATTTGTTGTTTTTCTCCCTCCCTTGATTAGTCTTTTTTACCCCAGATTGCTTATACTGAAGAATAAATAAAGTCATGGTTTGAATGATATCACTCTGCATCTCTCCAGATATTCACCCAACAGATACATACAGATCAGCACTCATTCTTCCTTGTTGTCTTAATAATAATAGTAATAATAATGAAATTCAACGACCGAGTGGGGCACATGATGTTAGTTTTTGATGGCTGATATCCTCTATGTCATCATCCAGAGCCCTTGCTAACTTATTTCAATTAGCATGTCAAGCATAAATTTGAAATATTGCCAAGACAGAGAGAGGGAAAATGCAAACCCAAAGTTTTCTTTCTTAGGTGGGATTAGATTGAAATGATAATGAAGCTGCCAAAGTAATCTGAATGCTGTAGCCAGAAGAGGTGATGCCCTTCTTGGCTGACTGATTTTCTATTGGTGGCCTGTCATAATTTATAAAACATAAGCCATACAGCAATGTGAACAAAAGAATGTCTAGAGGGGCCAATGCAGATAAAAGAACCCAGGAAGATTTCTGCTAAGTATGAATAATGTTGTGGGGTCGTTTAACACCATTGGGTTTTGGATCTCCTCCCTCAAATTCTTTCATAACTTAACAAAGTCTGATCTATCTGGGGAAGAAACAGGGGACTAATAGGGTTGTACTAGCAGCAACAATGGTTTAGATTTGTTATTTATTTCTGGGAATGCCACATCTTCTGCACAGCCATAGAAAAATTACAATTATTTTCTTCAAAAATAGGAACGTAGATAAGAGTCTGCTTCTGATTTTTGTGGGTTTCCCCCCCCTCCTGTTTCTTACATGTGCATTAGCACTATTCTTTTTTTTTTAATTTTGTGGCTTTAAGGGGAAGTGGATGACATAGAGTGAGTTGGTCTCTCCTTTTCAGGTATACATATGATAGAACTTCAGATAATTACTATGAAAGAAGACCTTCTTTCAGAAGTGTTTGGTCATGTTAATGATTGGCCTGTTTATTTTTAAAATGGGTAGTAAAAATATTATAGGAAAAAACCAAGCAAACTAACAAAAATATGTTGTTGCTTAGACCACTGTAAATTTTTGCCAATGTTAGAGAAATTTTTGTGGTGTCAGCTGAAATCAATGAGGCTGAAAGCCAATTTCTCTTGTGCTTAGCTACAGTATCACTAACCTGCCCAGCTCGAGTTACACATCTTGTCCTCATCTGACTCATATTTTTTGTTGATATACATACTAAGTTTTTATCTGGTTGGCAGAGAAACACATTGACTTTTAGATAACAAGTAATCAATAATATGACTGGTGAATTCCTTTCTGGGAGAAATCAAGTTGTGGGAGGAGAGAAGGGGAAGAGGTTGTTACTATCTTTTGCTTCTGTTAATTTTATATATTCCAGAACTCCTGCTCTGCAAAAGGAATACAGTATATTGAAAAAATCTGTAACACTTTTGTTCCTGGGATTTTTTTTCTACAGTCTTAGATTTATGTCTGATTGGATGTGCATTTATGGTCAAATTCATATCTTTTAAAATGTTGAAAAAGATGAGATAATGTGCAACGGGTCTTATGGTTAGAACTATATTAAAAACATAACTTACAGTTCCTGGCAGGAATATGCCCAGGAAAAATTCTTGAGTCAAGGAACTAGGACCTTTTACTTCATGTAATCTAACCTCATCTTTTTTTTTTTGCCTTTATATAAAAGAAGGTCTCTAATAACTTGAAAAATATGACATAAGTAATTCTCTGTCTGGACATACAAATGCTAGTAATGAACATGTACATATTATACATATATCTGAGAAGCTGTAATCTAGCATCTGCTAAATTCAGAATAAAATGTTGGTGCTCTATACCTTAGTCTGATATTAATAGACTGTGTCATCTTAGAAAAATCACTTCATTATTTGTGCTTTGTTTCCACAGCAAACCACTGCCTATGGTCTCTAATTAGAGAGGATTTCTGGGGCCAGGGATGGCCAATTACTTCCTTTGTACAGGAACTAGGAAACCTGAAGTTATAAGAAAAAAAATTAACCAAGAGTGGATATACTTTTGAAAAACATCTCAGTATTAAGCAGATGTGTATTTTGGCCATACTTAGGAATGTATACATTAGGTATAAGTTTTATCTTAATCTTTCTCAGAAGTTTACAAGAAAGCTGGTTTTGCTTTTTCAGTTTTATTCCGTAGCATGCTTTACAGAGAAGTAAACAGCCAAATCTCTTAGAGGTTTTTTGAATGCTGTTAGACAGTAAGAAAGTAGGTGTGTACTGTACGTTTCCTTGACTAACTACTTTCTGGTTATTTGAAAAATTCTAAGGTAAGGGCTTGACACGTGGAAACTGAAAGAGTCATCTAAGTAACAGAAACATTAAAAAAAAGGCTCAAATTGTATAGAAACATATGGGGGAAAATCAATATAGGCCTATATGGGGTTAGTCCTCCTACCATAAACTTTCAGCTGGGTATCTTTTGCATCTTCAAGGAATTCCAGGATATTTGTGTGATCATATGGGATTTTCTAACAGGAATCTTTCAGTTGTGGAAAACCTATGAAACATCCACTAAGATCAATGTGAATATACTGTACAAAAAAATAATAATAAAAAAAAAAATCAACCTTTCTCTTTGTATTCCTCAGTTGTTCTTAGAAATTCAAGCTCACAGTGACATATCTGGAGCTAATATTAAAAACAACAGTAATGAAAGCAATCCAAGCAATTTACAGAAGATTTACATCTTAAATATATATTTAGAAGACAGGTTAAAGCTAGGCCAAAGACTTCTTTCCATGATGAAGAGCTCAAAGGAAGACACTGATCAGTGACTGTGTCATAGAGCAGAAGTGGGGAATTTAACATAATATTTTCAAAACTGTCATCCTAATATAAATTATGTTTTTCAATTTTTTATTTTTGTTTTTGAGAAAATGACAAGTGGAAGGTAATGCTCCTTTTCATAGGATTTTAGAAATCTTTTTATGAGAGGAACTATGGACTCATTATCTTTCCATGTCACACTTGATTCTTCTTTGCATACAAATATATATGGGACATAAACCTGATTGCATTCTTTTAATTTGTCTTTTCCATTCAGTTCAACCACAATAAGCAGTAAGTCTTCAAAACTCTCTGTCATAAGGATATGCTGAACTTAGAAAAATTTTTTTGGCTTTCCCATAACTTTGTTTTATGGACCAGTAGCAAGAGCAGAGAGGGCGGTGACACCAGAACACCCACCAGCCAATTCAGTGATAATGTTTTCTTTTCACATTATCATCTTTCCTGTGTTGTCAAGGTAAGACTTTACCAGAGGATTGTCATTCAGTCATTTATCTTTTCTATGCAGCAAGTCAGTTGAGTGACAGCACTATTTAGACATGTAACAAGATGGCATGTGGTATTACTAGTGTCTTGCTAACACAGAAGTAGTCCGTGGTGTCTTGCAATTTCTTCCACAAGGCTATGTAGTGTACTGAGGAAGAGAAAATGAAGAAAAAGGAAAACAGAAAGCTTAATTTGGCTCCAGAAGAAATTAGTAAGTAGGAGAAAAAATTCTTTAAATTCAGGGGAAAAAAAAAAAAAGAAAAGCACTCACCTTCAACAAGAGTGCAGCCAAAGTTATATTGGAGATAGTAGATACAGCTTCATATTTATTTTACTGGCAGTATAAATTAATCTACCTGTTCATACACACATTTACCTATATAGCATGTATATATAGGTGTATAAGCAGGTACACACTTATTGTCTCTTTATTTCTCTCCCCCTTCCTTTCAGAGTGGACTGACACTGCAGAAATTTGCTCTATGAAATGTTAAGGATTGTAGAAATAATCACTATAAGCTATTTGCTGGGTCATCTCAATATTTGCAGATTGTCTTAATACTATGTTCTTCATGATATTTAACTTAATCTGTCACTCAATACTTATCCTTCAGTTCAGACCTTTGAGACTGCAGAATTCAGAAGAGAGAAAGACTGTGCCCTGGTTGAAGAGGATTGGGTCAGGGAAAAGCTAGCTGAAACGGACACCCACAAATCCATGGGATGCATCCACAAGTGCTGAGGGAGCTGGCAGAAGTCATTGCTAGACCACTCTCTATCATCTTTGAAAAGTCCTGGAGAAAGGAGAGATGCCTGAGGACTGGAGGAAGGTCAACATCACTCCAATTTATAAAAAGGGCAAGAAGGAGGACCCGGGTAACTACAGGCCGGTCAGCCTCACCTCTATCCCTGGAAAGCTGATGGAACAGCTTGTTCTTGGTGCCATCTCAAAGAATGTTGAGGAAAAAAGGGTTATCAGGAGTAGTCAACATGGGTTCACCAAGGGGAAGTCATGCTTGACCAAACTGATAGCCTTCTATGAGGACATAACTAGATGGATTGATGAGGGGAGGGCAGTTGATGTGGTCCACCTTGACTTCAGCAAGGCTTTTGACATTGTCTCCCATGGCATCCTCACAATCAAACTTAATAAGTGTGGACTGGATGACTGGGAAGTGAGGTGGATTGGGAACTGGCTGAAGAACAGAGCCCAGAGAGTAGTGGTCAGTGGGGCAGAGTCTAGTTGGAGGCCTGTGACTAGTGGTGTCCCCCAGGGGTTGGTACTGGATCCAGTCCTATTCAATATATTCATGAATGACCTGGACGAAGGGACAGAGTATATCCTCAGCAAGTCTGCTGATGACACAAATCTGGGAGGAGTGGCTGACACACCAGAGGGCTGTGCTGCCATCCCATGACCTGGACAGGCTGCAGAGCTGGGCAGGGAGAAACTTAATGACATTCAAAAAGAACAAGTGTAGAGCCCTGCATATGGGGAAGAACAACCCCCTGTATCAGTACAGGCTGGGGGCTGAGCTGCTGGAGAGCAACTCTGGGGAAAAGGATCTGGGGGTCCTGGTGGACAGCAGGATGACCATGAGCCAGCAATGTGCCCTTGTGGCCAAGAAGGCCAATGGTATCCTGGGGTGCATTAAGATGAGTGTGGCCAGCAGGTCCAGGGAGGTTCTCCTCCCCCTCTGCCCTGGTGAGGCCTCATCTGGAGTACTGTGTCCAGTTCTGGGCTCCCCAGATCAAGAGGGACATGGAGCTACTGGAAAGAGTCCAGTGCAGGACCACTAAAATGATTAAGGGATTGGAGCAGCTCCCATATGAGCAGAGGCTGAGGGAACTGGGTCTGTTTAGCTTGGAGAAGAGGAGGCTGAGGGGGGATCTCATTAACACTTACAAATATCTCAAGGGCAGGTGTCAGGAAGATGGGGCCAGACTTTTTTCTCAGTGGTGTCCAGTGACAGGACAAGGGGCAATGGACACAAACTGGAACACAGGAGGTTCAATCTTAACATAAGAAAACACTTCTTTACTGTGAAGGTGACAGAGCACTGGAACAGGCTGCCCAGAGAGGTTGTGGAGTCTCCATCTCTGGAGACATTTAAAACCTGTCTGGATGTGTTCCTGTGTGACCTACTCTAGGATTCTGCTCTAGCAGGGGGGTTGGACTAGATGTTCTTTGGAGGTCCCTTCCAACCCCTACCATCCTGTGATTCCGTGATTCAAGTCTCACCTCTGTACTTATTAGAGTTGCATGTTTCAGCACACATTCAAGTTTCTGGAAAATTGTTTCACCTGAAAATTTTCCCCTTTGGATTTAAAGTTTTTTGGTGACTATTTGATCAACTCATTTGTACTTCTTTAAATTTTCTGCAAAACCTACTGGATGATAGCTCCTTTTTGCTGGATGTGTCATGCAGGGTGTTTCTAGTTGCAAAAAAGCAGGGCAAGTCTGAATTACAAAATATTTTCCTTCTATAAGCTTTGATCAGCAGATCTGTTAAATTCCCTCTGTTTATCTTAAGAGCTCGGAAAGGAACATGTGCTTCTCCTTTGCAGTAACATATAGTAGTAAGAGGATGCTCATTTCTACAATGAAAAGGCAAAAATAGCAAACATTCAAAACTGGGACACTGAAAATTCAAATAAGTATGTTTTCTGAATTACAGAGAGGAAGAGATGCAACAGAGGATTTAGAGTTGGATCCATTGATTAGACACAAGGCAAACAGGCTTCTGCTGCTTAAGAGATGTTGACTCGTTAATCTCTTTTGCTATCAGAATGCTGAAGAGGCTGAGGAAAACCCAGGTGTGCTTTAATTCCCAGACTCCTTAGGGAAATGCTCTCAATGTGTTTATTAAACTGTGGGGGTAACACCACTTAATAAACTATTTTCAAACATTAAAGATGTTTGCTTATCTGAGAGTGAAAAGGGGAGAATCCCTGCTCTCCTTTTGATGTCTTTATGGAAGGAAAGTACTTGGGCTAGGGATTTGAACAGGGACACTGTTAAATTGTGCCACTGCTCACCAAGTGTTCTTGGTGTATGAGCTGCAGCTACTGCACTCTCAGAGTCCTGCAGTCTTGTTGCAATAGCTAGGAACAAATTCCATTTCCCAGGGAGCACAAGAAAGGGTAAGCTGACTGTGTCTTATTACTCCAAACATGCGCCCTTTTCCCTTGCAGCCTTTGGTCTCTGTGCTAGGTTTCCCAATAACATGTTATTTGTGCTTTCTGGTTTTGTTGTGCACTGTTCATGTGATGTGAGCACAAGCCTTCTGGTAGTTGAGATCAGCAACTGAGGCATCCACTTGTTTTCTACAAGCTAACAAACAGCTATTTGTTAATAACAACCTCTAGCTGACACCATCTAGATTGACTTTAGACCGGTGCCATAAAGAAGCATGTCACTTATTCTATAGTGACATTTTCAAATGATTCAGGATAAGGAAGAGATCAAGGATAGGAAAGTGCAAAAATTGTCAGATGTTTTGCAATGAGTAAATAGTAACATAACACTCTTCATTTGTGAAATGCCATTAATATGGGGATTCTGTACTTGAGCTGAGTCTTATTCCTACGTGTGAACTAAATTTGACACTGGGATAAGTTGTCACAGCTGCACTGAGATTCACTGGAGCTTTAGAAGTCAGCAGCAAAAGTGAATCCATTTCTTTTCTTTGATGACTTTGGTCTTAGATCATAACATATCCTTAAAACCAATAACATGTGGCACACTAAGCATGGCTACAGTTTTGGTGGAGTTCCTGTGCATACAATTGGCTAATTAGTCACCCATCTGCAGATGGACATGCGAACACCACAGGCATATTAGGATTAGCTAAACTGTGCACATTTGCGTGCCCTAGTATTCACATTAAAGTTCCCTTAATGTCCATCTACCCAAACTTCTGAGATAGGAGATTCAGTGAAAGAGGTAAGCTTATTTGCACAGCTGAATGTATTTGCTTTGCTTGGAGAAACAACTGTTCTGTTTGCCCCCTGAGCTCTAAGGAAAAGTCTTCTACACAGTTTAAAATAGTTTCAGGAGGAGAACCAAATTTTTTCTTATAATCTCTTCATTTCACACATTGTATCAGACTGTCTGATTTAAACAAGTTGCATTCCTGCATCTTTAACAATTTATTTATTTATATTTTGTAAGTGCTGTCTCAAATTGATTTCCATGCAGGACAGCTATCATTTGACATGAATATGATTTGACAGGTTAAAATAAATACTGAAAAGTTTATAAGTCCAAATTGGCCATATGCTGTTTCACATACTGAACTGCATACCTAGCCCTCATACTGGAGTGTGCCATGGGCAAGTACTAATTCTGCCACTGCTCTGGTGAGGACAGCTCCAGGGAAATGCATAAAGTTCCTTATCTGTAATTTTTCTGCAAGTTGAAAAATATCTTATTCATAATTTGGAAGAAATTCCATAAGAGCAGCAGTAGGAATAATAATAATTCACTAGTTCTCTTTAGTCAGTTCACTGTGACACAAAAGGTTGCCATGGCATTTAATTAATATGCAGATTGGAACTCCACATTCTTTTTGTACTTGCAGTAAATGCAAAATCGTGTAGATTCCTTTAACACTTGACTTTTAGTTGAACACTGTAAGAAAGACATTCTCAGAAATCCATCAAAGCTTCAGGCTGCACTCCAAATGTTTGATCATATTGGATAGTTCTAACCTGAAGATAATTCCCTTTTAACAAGAGAAATACAGGCACTGATAATAAATAATATTTCCTGCTTTCTTGAGAGTAGTCTTACTGTGTAACTTCTTGATGTCTGAGCATTCATAAAGAACTACACAGTCATCTGTTGTGTATTATTTTTAGTTCTGATGTATGACTTTCTTATATCAGATGTATCTATCTTATCTAACTTCAGCTGTTTAAAAGTGAGGTGCTTTGTCCAAACTAATAGAACTAAATGGGCATTCTCAGGTGCAGATTCATTCTGCTTAAGATAGATAAAAGCTGCAGTGAGCTAAATAATTTTTAAAATAATTATTGCTCTATTGTCTCTAGTTCTAGGCTTAGTAACTTTAAATCCAGTTGAATTAGTAGGAAAGGGTTTCTCATATGTGTTGTGGGTTAACCCTGCTGGCAGCTAATCCCAGCATAGCATCTTGCTCACTCCACCCCAGTGGGATGGGAGAGAGTGTCAGAAGGGTAAAAGTGAGAAAACTCATGGGCTGAGATAAAGACATTTTAATAGGTAAAGCAAAAGATGCACACACAAGCAAAGCAAAATGAGGGATTCATTCACTGCTTCCCATCAGCAGGTGTTCAGCCATCTCCAGAAATGTAGAGCTTCATCATGTGTAACACACAATACACACAAAGTAAGTGGTTAGCTAAACTGCCTTTTCATAAAGCAATAATCAGAAATAAATTTCAGAGCTACTAATTGTAAACCATGGCAAGGAAGTGCGAATAGTGTCCAGTTTACTTCCATAGAGTGGGCACCATCCAGGTGACAGTGCAGCACTCTGTGTTCTTGCTGATATTTCAAGTAACATTAGAAGAGTACCATGGTCATGGTGCATCAATGAAAGAACAGATCATAGAATCATAGAATCAGAGCATCTCAAGTTAGAAGGGACTCATAAGAACCAAGTCGAACTCCCTACTCCTTGCAAAACTACTTAAAGCTAAACTACATGACTAAGATCGTTGTCCAGATGCTCCTTGAACTCTGACAGGTTTGGTGCTGTGACAACTTCCCTGGGGAGCCTGTTCCAGTGACCGACCACCCTCTCAGTGAAGAACCTTTTCTAACATCCAATCTGAACTTCCCCTGATGCAGCTACATTCCTTTTCCTTGTGTCCTGTCTGCACCTCTCCCTCTGTTGCCCTCTTTGAGGAAGTTGCAGACTGCCATGAGGTCACCCTTCAGCCTTCTTCAAGCTGAGCAAACCAAGTGACCTCAGCTGCTCCTCATAAGTCTTGCCTTTGAGGCCTTTCACCATCTGGGTTGCCCTCCTCTGGACATACTCTAATAGTCTGACGTCTTTCTTACATTGAGGTGACAATCACCTCCCTCGAATGGCTGGCTATGCTGTGCTGGATGCACTCCAGGACACAGTTGGCCCTTTTGGCTGCCAGGGCACACTGTTGACTCATATTCAACTTGCCATCAACGTAAACCCCCACATGTCTTTCTGTGGGTCTGACCTTCAGCCTCTCATCCCCCAATTTGCATGTGACCATGACAGCCATCAATCACCATTTCACCAGTTGATGTCTGGGAAGTTAAAATCACCCATAAGGACAAGGGCAGTTGATTTAGAGCTATCCCTTAATTCCTTGTAGAATAATACTGCCCACTTTGGGCTGAGGAATGCTGGATCATTATGTTTTCTGAAGAACTCAGACAATTGCTAATATAAGTGGTTTAACATCTAGCAAAATAAAATACATTATTTCATCTAGAGGTATTAATACAGATAATTTTGACACTTCCAAGTGGAAAGTTTCAGGTTTTGACAAAATATATTTCAGATTTTGGATGTTTAAACAAAAATCAACTTTGCATAGGATTTAGATACTTGTAGGAAAAGAAACAAAAAAACATTTGTTGAAATTAATCTTTTCCCTTAAATAAGACTTATTGGCATACTTCATTTAACCTTGGATTAATAAATCCATTCACAATACACTCTACAGATACATTTATGACAGTGTAATGCAAATGTAGATCCTCCAATTTCTAACACATAGCTACATTTCATTTGGTTACAGCTCAGTTCTGTGGTTCAGGCACTTTGTGATGTGCCTTGGTTACTAGTTCCATGATTAACTCAAATTATTCAGTCTATACATGCAGATTTCTCCCAAGTCCTAACGTGCTTCAGCTAGGCAAACCAAGTGAAGGGAAATATGGCAGGTTCCGGTATGGGGAAACATTCTCATATCCTGCACCAGCTGAGAAGTTCCCACAATGTCACCATACTGCCTTACACTTATTTTTCTCTCTCCTCTGCTTCTAGGAGGAAGCAATATGGATGGAAGAAGAAAACAGTGCTTCCTAGTTCTTGAGATTTTTCATTCTCCCTTATTAAGAGTAAAGCAGAAGAGAGTATGGTTAGACTTACAATTTTGCAAGGATCATGTGGAAAAAAATTGTGCATTTTTTCAGTGTTACTTATTTTCATACTTCCCACAGTTTGCTGTGCAAGAAAGTGGCACTTTGTATGGCAGTATAGGTTGCACACAATAAATTAGAAGACAGAAGAGCTTTTTGAAAGAGCTTTTATTTTGCGTTTTCTTTTAACTTTTGTGTTTGAAACATGGTAAAGCAAACTTATTGATCTTTGCTCTAGTTTTATTCTCCCACATAAACCACTGAAACATTTTTCTTGTGGAGGTTAGAAGGTATTAATGAAATAAAAAATAAACACTATACAGAAGTGAAAACAGAAAGCAAAATAAAACCCAGCTTGCCATTACTTGAAATATTGGTCATACAAAATAAATCTAAGACACCAACTCATTAACTTGAGCAGCAGTTTTCACTTAGTTGTAATAATTTGTAGGGCCAGTCCACTCCTGTTATACGTAATGACCATTCTTCACCTCCTCCTACTGCTGCTCCCTGATTCAGACACTGCCCAATGAATTGCTCCTTCCTGGTATCTGTTGGTCCATGAGAGGAAAGTCCCTTTGTGGTGGTATAATCACATACAGAAAATGTGTCTCACAAAAGTTACACCTATTATTTTTAACAACCCATTTCTTCTCATAGCATGTTCTACAAAAGAAACCCCAAACAGTACCCCCTAGAGAAATAGCTAGCAGAAGCATCCAGTATATTAAACTGGTGTCATTTCCCTTGTCTCCTGCAATTGTTATTGATAACTGGTTTATAGCTGCTTATAGGGTAAATTTAGATTAGATATTAGGAATAAATTCTTTACTGTGAGAGTGGTGAGACACTGGAACAGGTTGCCCAGGGAAGTTGTGAATGGACCCTCTCTGGAAGTGTTCAAGGCCAGGCTGGATGGGGCTTTGAGCAACCTGTTCTAGTGAGAGGTGTCCCTGCCCATGGCAGCGGGATTAGAATCAGATGATCTTTAACGTCCCTTCCAACCCAAACCATTCTATGATTCTATGTTGGGTTTTTTTGTTTGTTGGGATTTTTTCTTTGTTCGTTTGGGTTTTGGGTTTGGGGTTTTTTTTGATAAAGAAATGAATGTAGAATTTCACTGCTAGAGCTATGTTATGGTAGTAGGTGACTAAAGGAAAAACAAAGAATAATGAAATATTCCTAGTCTATCCAATTCCTATAACATAGAATCATGGGATTTTGCATCTTTTTTCTTGGTCATTTTTTTTTAGGCTTGTAAAGCTAAAATAACACAAAAAACCACCCATGTTCGGGCTTTTATTGGCAAAGCTGTTGGCCAAGTTCTGCAGCACTATCATTAGTGCTGGTGGTGAAAAAGTGTTCAAGTTTCTCCAAAGTCGTCTTCCACCTGGAGGAGGAATGTTCTCTTGTAATAGGATACCACTCTGCAGCCTTGAATTTTCCAGGGAATTGCAAGTATTCTTCCTCTCATGTTCCAATATTTATATGTATGTGATACATTCCATTTTACTAACACATCAATATATCTAAAATTTGTACAATAATCTTTTTATCAGGTAAATTTGTTTCCCTTCCTTATACATACCTCTTGCCTATTACTGTTATGGGTAAATACTCTTGACTTTGAGGTAGGTTTTTTTTTTTTTGAATATTGAAAACATGAATTCTTGTCTTTTAGACTCCTTCTCCCTCTTGCTCTGACTACTTGGCATGTTAGTGGTGACCTTGTGTTGCATCCTTTTTTGTGCCACAGATTTATCCTACAGCCTCTATGGTCATTGTCTTATAAATTTATATTGCAGTTTCTTTCATCTTTCTACTGTGTATCTATAGTTAAACCACATTCTTCAGCTATTTCAGTAAGAATGCATGCTCTTTTCAAACCTTTTTAAAATTAACTAGGATTTTCTTGCCAAGCCTGTTTCTGTTCTGATTTTATTCTATTCCTCCAAGGTTTCTTCTCCAATATTAGATTTTTTTTTCCGTAGGAATTTTGCCATTCATAACTAAAGATCCTCCTCAACTGAAATGCCAAAAGAACACAAGAAAAACTGCCTTGACTTTCCGTTATGGAGACAGCTAATGCCATTAAGATGAATGTTCTTTCCCAAATTTCATTTATTTTTCAAATGCTCTTTCTATCGTTATATTTTGTTGAGAATTTTCTAGGTACTTAAGGTGTTCTATGTGGAACCAAAACAAACACACAACAAAAAAATGTATGACTTGGATAAAACAAAGGCTTCACTGGTCAGATTTCCAGCTTTTGTTTCTTTCAAATTTACAGGCAGCTTTATTGTTAAAAGGAATGTTTCTCTCTGACATTACCTACACTGATGAACTTTTCACTATGGTTATTTTCATTTACTTTTTGTAGCATTTATGGAAATGCTAGCCAATAACACCTGATGCTCCAGGCACAGAAGAGACAGAGAGAAATCCAACTTTTCTTACTGATATTTGCAGATTTACAGCTCTCTGTTCTAGAGATATTTGAGCCCTACACCTCAGAAATTGTTCTGGATTATAAATTGATTTTTTTCTTAAGAATTGATGCTTCCTTGTACACATAAGACAAAGCAACTCACTCTAGTTATGTTGACACTGATCTACTCTCAAAGACTTTTGTTCATAAATATTTATAAAGAGAATTGGACTTCTTAGAAGTCAAGACTTTTTAGACCTGCAAACTATTATTATGCTGTTCACATACAATCTTGCATCTGACTATAAGAGAATCTAACCACCTGTCAGGAAATTTACAAGGCTATGAGTGAGAGATCTAATGATAAATGAAAAAAAATTCTTATTTCCCCACTGCACAGATGTTCATATCCTTAAAGACTTTACTTTTCCCCAGTCTGTCTTAATCCAGTTTTCACCTGAATTTTTCCAATCCCAAGTTAAAAAGGCCAGGTGGTGCACAGATCCCCAAAGATACTTTGAGTTCTGTCACAGAATTAGAAATATTTTTAACACACATTTAAAAATATTATTTACAGCAGCATAGAGCATAATTTAACAGTGTTTATCACTTACAACAGCAGAAGCTAATAAAATGTTAAAGCTTCTTTCAGAAAGTTACATATCATCACCCGTCTAAGATATCAAAATAAATTTGAAACTGAAACAAAGCTAGATTATTAAAAGGCCATAATGATTCTAACTCATATGCATAGTGCTGAACATATTAACACATACATGTTTTGAATTATTTTTATTCCATCCGTCTTCTAGCTAAGTCTTCTGAGAGTCTCTCTCTGCCAGTGTGCCCTGGCAGCCAAGAGGGCAAACCACATCCTGGGATGCATCAAACACAGCATGATCAGTCAGTAAAAAGAGGTGATTATCCTGTTGTATTCAGTGTTGGTGCATCCTCACCTTGAGTACTGTGTGCAGTTCTGGACCCCACAACTTAAGAAGGATGTGAAGGTCCTTGAATGCATCCAGAAGCAGGCAACAAAGCTGGTGAAAGGGCTGGAAGGCATGTCCTGTGAGGAGCAGCTGAGGACACTGGGCTTGCCTAGTTTGGAGAAAAGAAGGCTGAGAGGTGACCTCATTGCTCTCTACAGCTTCCTGAGGAGGGGAAGTGGAGAGAGAGGTGCTGATCTCTTCTTCCTGGTATCCAGTGATTGGATGCATGAGAACGATTCAAAGCTACACCAGAGGAGGTTCAGAGTGGACATTATGAAGGATTTCTTTACTGAGAGGATGGTCAAACACCAGAACAGGTTTCCTAGAGAAGTGGTTGATGCACCAAGCCCGTCAGTGCTTAAGAGGCATTTGGACAATGCCCTTAACAATGTGCTTTAACTTTTTGTGAGACCTGAATTGGTCAGGCAGTTGGATTAGGTGATCATTGTATGTCCCTTCCAACTGAAATAGTCTAATATATTTTATTCTATCAGGTTCCTTAAATCTTTTTCCTTGGTCAGTTATGATCACTTAGCTGATAAGAAAGCAGCTGGTAGATGAAAGTACAGCAATTCTTATTCATTTTCCTTTTTCTATGCCTCTCTGAAAAGGCTACAAGGAATAATTGTTGAGTATTGAACCTTTTAATATTGCCAAGTATGCAGGGGATTAAACTGCACTGCTCATACATGCTGGATTCCAACAAGTAACTAAAAGAGATGAATAGGATCTATCAATCAGTTGTCATGTTAGCCTATTTACTTTTCCATGTTCAGCCTTCTGGAATCACTGAGTTTAGCTGGCTATTAAAGTATCACATTAATTCCTGGCAATTGATGAGCTTTACAGGACTTCATGTAGACACGGAAAGAAGGTTCATGGCTAGCGGACTTTCATAATATGAAAAATCAGAGCAGGCTTTTCAGAGCAGGCAAGAACAGCTTGGAGTCCTTTTCACCTCTATTATGGATGACTTTTTATTAACTTCGCTAAACCAATTAAAACTTTTCATGAGACATATGCTTATTACTGCTCAGCTGTCATTACCAGCTTTATGAATACTTAAGAAAACTCTAGTCTGATTTAAATCTTTAGAACCAATTGTAACTGGACACGGGACAGAAAATGTTTCAGTTCTTCTATATCATAATTTGATTGTTAGGAAGCAGTATATTGTAGCTGGATGAATTAGATGTAATATTAAGCTGCATAGTTGTCTGGATACATTTTTGTGTATGAACAGATGTATAATCAGATTTAGGAAGGCATGAATCAAGAAGTGAATTCTGAGGGTAATGATAATGATAAACATACGATTTCCTGAAAAAAAAAATATTTTTTTTTTTTAATTGCAAACATAATCTTAAAAATACCTCTGTTTGATATTTGAAAAATACTTTCAACAACACTTGCTATTTAGCACTTGACAAAATGACTGGAAAATGAGGAAAAGATGAAAAAGCTAGTCATAAATACTAAACAAAAGTAGATCAAAATGAAATAGAGAAATAAGATACAAAAGATGGAAAATATCAACAAGCAATATTAGATTAACACAGTTTTGAAAAAGTGATCACTTTCTAAACCAAACATCTCTGATTCTAATGCATGAAAACTATGTCAACATTTCTTTCCTTTTCAAAGGATTGTTTCTCTTTTGAAGTGCAAACCTCTCACTTTGTGTTTGGGTTTGGTGGGGGGTTTTTTTGGTTGGTTTGTTTATTTGTTTGGGTGTTTGTTTTTTCCTGGGATATAGATTAAGGCTTTGAGTTTATTTTAAAGAAGATTTTAAATGATGTGTTCTGTTTTGGAAGGTCAGGTCTTGAAAATCAAATTGTGGCCATTCCTTACAAAGTGTTTCAGCTCAGTGGAGCAATGCTTATACTCGGACTAGCAGAGGTGGCAGTGCTGGGGTTGAAGCCTTGTGTTGAACTTGACAGCTCTGAGGAATTCATTCAGTTACTGGACTACTTGCGTGGGCTAATGGAATAAGAAAATACATCAACATGGGAGTTTCTCAACATGAACTAGACAAAGAACTTGAAAGTCTGAATCTGTATATTGTTAGAATAATAAAACAATGACATCCATTAATAACATCTGTCAGTGCTAGAAATAGAAAACTGATGATCTGTTCATGGACTACATAAGTAAAATCACATATAATAGAACCTGCAAAGAGGTTAGAGAACAAAAATCATTTTATCTTCTACAAGTCTATAAAAAGCTAGAAAGCAGCATGATTATTTCCCACATCACTAAATAAAGAAATCCTTGAGCCATTAAGGCTCTTCAGATTCATAATATTTTCATTAACAGTGGGGAATTCGCTTCATTTTTATTCTCATATTGATTCAAAAAGTGCAGTTTAGGACCATTTCTTTCATGCATATATCACATGCTGACTTCAAAGGGAAAGGAACAAAGAGATCCAGACATGCAATACTATTTAAATTTTGTTCATTTCTCTTTGCCTTCTCCTCTGGCCGCAGATAATTTAATACTTGTGTTTGTTTTTACCTGATGGCCCATTATGCATCTATGATATTACTTATGGAGTGTTAGTATCCGACATGTCATTTTAACTGTACAGATATTAAAAGTTGAAATTATATCCTATACACATGTAATTGTGTGTTAAGAGGTTCTTCAGGTCTTCGGGCCATTCTGAAAGGATACAAAAGCCTTACAGTAGCCCTTCCCAGTGAAGTTTCTCATAGAACAAGCTCCTGAGCCAGTTAGATGTCCAGAGTTCAAGAGATAAATTAGCATTGATGACTTAGAGGTGGATCAAACAGTAAGGATGACACAGGAGCTAGGTACAGCCTGGTTTAAGTGAGCTCATCAACTTCAAGCAGAGGGAATTTCCCTGTGATGAAAGTCATTGAATTGTACTGACCATAAGCTAACACAGCTTTTTTAGGGAAGTTCATCAGCTGATTCTAGTTATGCCCAGAGCCTCTGAAAGCAGATTCCTTAAGAACTAAAATGAACAAAGGTCTATTGAGTAGGAGCCAAAATGAAGTAGAAGGAAGAAAACAACATGAAAACAGAGTGGTTGCTGTGTTTCCTATAGTTTGTTGTTTACAGATTAAAAAGCTTTGTAATGGGAAGGTGGCCAGAAAACACAATGGTTTGGGTTGTTTTGATTGAACTAGAAAACAAATAGCTCTTGAAATTCTGAACCTGCAGAGGGATTGAGGACTTCTTCTGTACTTACATTCAGATGCATGTTTAGTCTAGCCTCTAAAATGGCAATATCACAAATCTAAATTTGGCATAAGAATCTATTTAGGGCTGTAAAAATTCAAAGCACTTGGATAGGTGCATGCAAACAAAATCACATAAAATACCCAAGCAAGACCAAGGAAAATGTAAACAAGTAAATGAGGCTGCAAAGAGATGTGAAATGGAACTACTGCAGTGCCCCTCATCCAGAGAAGCTGACAAATAAGTTATCCAGAGTATTTCAAAAGGAAGAATACGCCCATGTCAAGAATATATACAGGGAAGCAGCTGTATTTAATTATAAAGTAACTGTCTAAAAGAAGAAACTTACATGATTTCAGTTTGGTTAAATAAATTTTGTTTCTATTTTCAATCCTTTCTCATATTTTTTTCCCTTTTCTGCACTTCCAACAACTAACAAGTGTGTGCAATTTTTTATATTATTACTATTTTATCGCTATTGTTATTATTGAAATTTATACTTGTGCCTTTTAAGCAGTGTTCAGGCAACTCTTTAATTCCTCTTAGAAGCACTGTATTGGAATATGATTTTCCCATTCAAGGACTTTCATCTGTGTTAAGGCTGACCAACATTATTGCCTCACCATTTTCAAGGGTGATTTTTGACAGAGCAGGTATGTGTATCTGTATCTTAAAAAGGGGCAAAAATCATAAAAGAAAAACAGGACACCAAATTAATGGTATGAATTTTCTGTTTTTTACCAATTCCTTTCAAATGAACTATTATTAATAGGCTGTATTAATAGGCTGCAGCTTTTGAAAATATTGTTTCAGTTAAAGAGCAGCAAATATCAAACATGGGCTGAAATCTAATAAAACCATGGAATACTAGCTTCAGGGAAGTCAGAGTAGCAGTTTGAATCCTAGGTACATAGGAAGAAAAGAAGTTATAGGAAGTTTGGTTTTGTGTTGTTTTTTTCTTTTAAAATCAAATCACCAGCCTGCTATCTTGAGCTCTTGTACTTAACTTATCAGTGAATGATAGACAGACTGTTACAGAGTAATTCCAAATCAAACTAAAGTAGTATTACTTCAGGCCTTAATGAAGGTATACCTTAATACAGGTATACCTCAATAAAGACATTTTAAAAACTGGGAAGACAGGCAAGATTCCAGAACAAATTAATTTTCTCTTATAGAAGTGTCTGGCTTTACTGGTGTTCATTGATTGTATTGTAGTTGTGGTCTTCAAACTCTGAGTTACCTCACTGCTACAGGCTCAGCAAGGGGAAGGAGCTGTGGTGACTGACAGACCTTACTCTTTCCAGAAAATGGAATAAAAAAGACCAGTAATTACCAGTTTGCTTTGACAAATTTTAAGCAATTACCCAAGCATTGAAATGTCATTCAAACTAACAATATTTTCTGATTTAACTGGCCTATAGTTTTAAAAGGTGAGCAATTTCTATGTAACTGGATGTCAGAATTTGAAATAGAAAAGCCTTAGGAATTTCTTGCCCCCAGTTAAATGAGCGACATTAGGTCACATCTATTTGACCCCCTCCCTTTATTTCTTTTTGTTTCATCTTCCTCCACATTTAACAATTACCTGAAAGCAACCATGAGCACTTTGCTTACAGAGCTGGATTTACCAGAGAGGCTCCTAGGGTTTTCTATCTCCTTGCCCTCTAGATCCCATTAAAGAGGAGCTGCAAAGCATATGTCCCTCCAACCTCCTCAAAATGTATCTGGAGCTGTATCCACCCTTTGATTTCAATGCTGTTGTGAAATTTATCATAAGAAATCAGGCAAATAGAGCCTGAGGTTCTTGTCTTTTGGCAAAGCTTTACATCTCTCTGGTGCTTTACATTTAGGGCGGGGGAGAAAACAAAGGAAAGCCAAAACCATGAGAAGTCTGACCAGTTGTACCTAACACAGAGCAGGGAGGGGGAGTGTAAGGGAGTGAATCCTTTGCTGACCCCCATAGGCAATTAGCTTACAACAATTAGTCATACGACTTCATTAGTTGCTCTCTGCTAGACAATACTGCTGCCTTTTCAACAAGCCCACACACCATGTGTCCTAATCAGCTAATTACTGCTGTATTTCTACCTTATCCTATTCCACAAATGGTATTAGAAAGTAGATAATGCTACAAATCTTCAAACCAACTTTCACAATCAAATGGTCAGTGACAAATTCTTCTTTGGGCTTCATACAGGTACAAAGGCCCCCTTGCTTTGTATTTATCACCTTATTATGTCTGACAAGTACCTCACTATGCTGAGACTTTTCAATAGATAAGTTTGACACAGGTGACCAAAGGACTTTTTCAGAAGCTGAAGCTGCAATTCTTTAGTCTCTGGGGCACTGTGGAGTGGAGTGGTGGGGAAGAAGGCTCAGCCACTATTTTCTCCCTATTTTCTTTTATCAGGATAGAGTTTAGACAGCTTTCCTCTCCAAGATCTGTTTCGAATGCTGCTATGCAAAAATTGGTGAATTTTAATTTATTTCAGTTTTGATGTATTGTAGTCCTGTTTTTTTCTATTTTATAATGTGGACTGGCATATTATTTAGTTTTAGCTACAGAATGCTTAAACCTTTGGTGTTTGATTTAATGCAATATTTTGACATTTTACAACAAATGTAAAATTCTGTATTTCATATAATTTATACACAAGCAGTACAGAAAATGCATCATTGTTTTTGTCATTAAAGTATGTCTATCCACATTTTTTGTTTCCAGATCTAACTTTTCAATCCTGAAACAGTTCTTCTTCCCCAATTTCAGTGAAATATATATTGACACATAACTCCTTTTTACACCTCAGGAAGTACTCTGATTAAAATCAGTTCATGTTAGTGAAGGACAAATCTCAAAAGGTTCAAATCAGATCAATCATGCATTTTTTTATGCTTACACAAATATCATCTATTCCTAAATAAAACAGGTCTGGCAGTTTCAGAAATAAAAAGTTTTCTCATGAGATTTTTTGGTATTTCTGACTCTATTGCCAGCCAAAAATGTTGTAAATTCTCACTTTTTCTTAACTTGTACTTCCAATCCCTAGTAGATCACACCCCAACATTTTAGAAATTCTAAAAAAGGAGCCAATACAAAATTGCTTACAAATGTGAAAGCTCTCTTCCAAATGGAAGTAGCTGTTCTGACTATTATTTTTCCTGTGGTGAAACTTTTCCAGGAAGCATTTTGGTTCCAATTCTGCTTTATTTATTTCCTATGCTGTTGGCTGTACAGTTTGGGCTACTGAACACACCCTGACAGAGATCCGCAGTCTTTATTAGAATAAATTATTACCATTTTTTTTAAAGCAATATGTAAGAAACTATTTATCAATGATTAAAAAGGAAGAATTAGGGGAAATCCGAAACATAATTCTTAAAATTTGGAATATTTTTTTTTCCATTAAAAACATATATTTACACATATACACTCTAAAAAAGCAAAACTTTGACTACAGCAAGCCAAAATATTTAGATTAACTGTCTACATATGAAGCAAAAAAGACAACCTTATTTGATGTCATACAGAATATTTTCTGTGAATGTATTTGCACTGTAAAAATCTGAGATCCTATTCTGCAGACACATAAAGAGGTTTCATCTCACATCAGAATGTGGTTAAAAGACTTGCATAGCCTGTTTAATTAACTTCTTTCACCATTGGCCATGACTTCAATCATTCGCAACAGCTTAAATTTCACAGGTGTGCTTGTGTGTTTGTTTGTTTGTTTTTCATTCAATATAAAACAGCAAAACACACTCTTCCTGGCTTATTAGCATTCTGCCATCTCAGCAGATTATTGCCCTTCTGTGGAGGAAAGGCTGAAGGGCTGAGTTTGAGAAGCACAAGGCAGGGAGAAGGAACACTGCCATCTACTGAAGTAGCTCTTCCCTGTCCACCTCCAAAGTCGATTTTACTCAGAGGCTCCAAGGTGAAGTTGCTTGTGCTAAGAGCTGCAGTATCATCATTGCCCCAGCAGTCTAATTGCATATGTTGCTGTCAAAGATCCAGAAGAACGTGCTACTTATACTATGAAAAGCCACGAACATCAGCAAACTCACTTTCCTTTTTGTTGTGCTGCTTTGCTGGTTGGGGAATTCATCTAAATATGTGTGGCAAAGCTAAAAGGAAAAGGTGTATGTAGTGATAACATCTTAGTGCTGCTACCTTTAGAAGATACGGCATGCAAGTGTTGGAAATTTTCTTGGCACTTACACCCAAAGACATGTGTCTGACCAATATGTCAGCAGGCATGAGGCCATTTGGCAGATGAATACAAGCATACTTAGCCAACAAATATTTTCATCAGCTATATATGTTGAAGGCATCATATTCACCTGGGGAATTCAAAATGGATCTCAGGTCACAAGAATTACCACAACCATGACAAAGCTAGCAGATAAACAACTCAAAGTCCAATGATTTAAGAATCAAAATTTCAAATTTATTCCCAGTCAAAGTGATGTTCTGACTACCTAATTTGACTTAGAACATGGACTTTTAAAACGGGGCCTTTGAGTTACATGTTACCATTTCTAATGCTGAGACTTCATTGCACTTTCCAATAAAAAATCACAATCAACATCATTCCGATTGTAGCCTGGTCACAGATAATTTTTATAGTTAGTTTAGGTAAATTTTCAACAATATTGAAAAAAATCAGATTGACAAACTCTAAAAAATTGGACAAAAGTGCCTCTTCTCTAAAGCATGTGATAATGCCTCATTTACCTCATTTTTCGTTTGTTAAGGCCAATAGCCTTCTAAGTAAATGATACAACGCTCACTGACTTTGAAAAGTTTGACTTCAAAAAGTTGAAGCACAAGGTGATTATTCCACCTAGATTTTGCTTTCTGTACTTGATTTGATCCATTTAAGAAATTATGAAGCAATACATGAGTGTTAGTATTGGCTCCTAAACTGAAAATAAATCTTAGGTAGCAAAGTGCTATAGGAGCAGCACCCAATTTTTTCAATTGCACATTGGAAACTTGAGTAAATATAATTATTCCATCTGATTGTCCACTATTAAACTATCAGATTTGTTACATAACCCCTCTCATCATTACAGTTCACTAGAAAGATGAAATATGTCCTCTGGAAAATTGAGGTCTGTGGCAAAAAGGTGTCTTACTGTTTCTAAAACTTAAATGATAGATTTTTAAGACATTGTCATTTTCTGATGAAGTTGTGTTCTGAATAATGTTGAACTTTCCTCGGCTATATGTGCAGAGAATCAGATTCACTCCCAGTGATGGTTAATGAAAAGCCTTCAAGGCTTCCACTGCTCCTATGAGCCCCCTAGACCTGTGTTGGTAAAAATCAATGCTAAAAAAAGGAAATGCATTTTTATCTCCTCGCTCTGTAAACATGATTCCTGTCAAGGCTGACACAATGCTCATCTCTTTTTAGATAAGCCCTTCTATTGTTTGGAATTGTGTTTTGAGTTCCTTTTGTTAAATAGCATTTGAATATTAATTAAAAGGATCTTTCATATTTCCATGTAAATCCTTGAAAATTATTTTTGACTAAAACATTTAATTGTTTTGTTTGACCTTAGATGTACTGTCTCTGGGAAAGCTCTCCATCATCCTTATAACAAATTTACTTAGTGTTGTCTCTTGTTAGCATATGTGCTCTTTCTTTTTTTGCCAGTCATTATGTTACTATTGTGTATCTAATGACTTCATTTCAATAGCCTCACTTACTGTTTACAGCATTGCTTTCTTTATGGAAGCAATGTAGTATACATTCTGTGTTTCTATTCACACATTTTTTGTAGCTCAGCCTTTTAATATCATCTGTTAATTAGATGTAATTGTTTGCTTTTTGTTTTCATTTACATACACTCTCTTCAGTGAGGCCTGGAAGTGAGGAATATATTCAGTGCAGATCCAATACTGATGAAAGGTATTCATTAAATAAATTCATTCAATAAAGTCATCAAATAAGTGCTTTCCATGAGAGGTCATAATTGAATGTGCCAGAAATAACACTTCATCGTTATGTGATAATTTCAATTAGGACAACTTAAAGTTACTTATAAAATTCTATAATATGGGCTTAAAGCACTGTGTTAGGTAAATGTTATTGTTACTTTTGTTGGTGAAGAAACAGAGTATAAAATGTGAAGCACTAGATTATTAAATAGATTATGTTACCATCTCTATGTTCATTAAATGAGCATACTCTTACTTGCATAGACAGAGTATTTAGATGTCTATTTTCCACCAATTTAAAGTTCTACCTCTGCATCATTCTGCATGTATTACCTTGATTTAACATTAAAGTCTGAGTAAGCTAAGGCATTTTTCCCATTTAAAGAGATGCAACAATAACTGCTAAACATGTAAATATTTTAGCATTTACTTTGTGTTCTGAAAACAGCAACCATAGTGATTTTCTGGGTGGTTTCTGGATTAGATACATAAGGACAGTAGTGCTTATATCGCAAGTGCCACATCTTGTGAAACTGGAAATATGAACTGGCAGTAGCAAGTTAGGGATCTTAGCTCGTCTGCACTACGCATGGGAAGAGCGAGCCACAAAAGCCAGCAGAGCAAATGAAGCTCTGAAGAATGCAGTTGGTGTGGTGAGGCATGCTAGTTTACTCCCTGCCTGTATCAGGGACACCAGACATTTCTCTGTAGTGTAATACAGGGTTTTGCTAGGGATCACTGAACCAGCTGTGAGGAAGCTGGGTTTTTTACACAGTAAAATGATGTGCCACTGAAAGACAATCATTTGGATCTGGGAAGCAGTACAAACATGTCAGTTAATTAGCTCTGCTCTGTTTACACAGCTGCACTGCTCCGGGTTGAATATGATGCTATACTGTATGGTGTAGACATGCCCTTGGGACTCTCCTCTGGAGATACCTAACCCTGATTTCCTCTTTCAAGACAGCCACCTAAGCGATTCTTCAAAAAACATACAGTTATCAGTCATTTCAAAAGCCAGCTGGAGCAGGTGAAGGTTGAAAACCCCCACTTCTATGCACAGATCAATAGTTACCATCATATTAAAAAGAAAACGGGAAGAATTTCATTTTGGTACCTATCCTGCTCATATGAGACATATTAAATGGTAAAACTTCAACAATAGGAACTAACTATAACTTCAGACTAATTGTACGTAGTGGTCCCTTGCTTCCCACCATTGGAATTCTTTCACCGTGTATGAAATGTCCCATTTCCACTGGCACAGGTCTTCTCAACTGGACAGGGGGAAAACAACAAGATAGAAAAGCTTGTGATTGAGATGGGGGTCTGCAGCTGCCCCTTACCAACACCTTGACACATAAATCCAGTGCAGAACCATCCTGGAGAACATCAGCTGACAGTTTTGGCCAGAATGTGTTTTCATAAAAGAAGATCTTCTTGACATCCCATTAAGTGTAATTCCACTGATTTAGGCAGGTAAGGCTTAATTTTAACTGACATTAATGAGAACAAATGAATCCAACACCAAATTGTCATTTTCTTCCCTAGGCTTCCCTTAATTTTTTTCTATTACTTTTTAATTGTAAATTTTCTGTTCCTTCCACATTTTGGATAGCAGAAAGCTATGGAGGCACTGGCAGTAGCACAAGAAAATGCTACAAGTACTGATTCATTAGCTACAAAAATGAGAAACATGCCATGTATACAAAAGCTCTTTGGAGCTTCTAACTGATAACAGCCCTAGAACTGACTTCAGGTTGCAAATACAGAACATTTCACATGATGAGATGGGCCATCCATTTCAATTAAGAATCCAAAACTTTTAAGTAAATACTTGTCCCAGAGCAAGGTACCAAAATAGGTAAACTTCTGGTAGTCTCCAAAGTAAAGTAAGCTGTTCTGATTTCAGCGTTGTCATCAGGGGTTTTTTTGAGACAGGATTGTTAAACTTGGAGACAAAACTACAAGGCCTAGTTCTTTCTCCTACTGATCAGCCTCATCAATGAAAGTATTGCCCCATTGCTGCTGCTGCCATAGATGTTACACTTTTAGAATAAGGTCTGAATTTCAAACACTTGTCTAACGTCTGCCCCTAATCAACAGAGCCTACCATAAAGTGTGTATTTTGTTTTTATTTAAGTTCAATTAATGGGCCTAGACTTAAGCATGTACTTAAGTGCTTTGATGAATGGGAAAGAAGGAGAATGCTTACCTAAGCATTCATGACATTTTTGGATTGCTACAAGTGATCATAGTCGAGGATTTCTTTTTTCTTTCAGCTGCATATAAATAGCAACTGTAAGGTCTTTGAGGAAAACTCTGTTCTCATGTATTTTCATGTTCTTTACACTTAATTTTCTCTGACTTTCCTTTGTTACCCCGGTTTTATCCCAATGTAGCTGAAAGCAGCAGTTGGCTCTTAGCAGTTGAGACAGAAATAAAAGCAAACACAATTTAATGGCCAGTTCGAAAAGCCCTTGCCAGACATTTATTGAAAAGAAGAGTTAATTTTCTAATCTTTCTTCTTGGTTTTTCTAGACAAGGGAGGAGGTGGTAGTGGGTAATACAGTATCACTGTTTATAAAGCCAAACAAACATATCTGCAACAGGGGATTAACATTCTTTTTCCTCCCAGAAACAGACCCATTTATATTCTCTTGGAGCTCTGTAGGTACTCTTAGATAGTGTAAAAATCTTGAAGAAAGATAAATGAAACTACCATTTTGGTGAGAAGGTCTTGAGATTTTGTCAGAATTTGTAAAAATGTGTTTGAAGCTTCTAATTCCTGTTCAGTGTTCAGATAAAGAAGTTAAATCCTTAATAGGAGGAGGGATTCTGACAAAGGCTGGTAACTAAAATTGAATCAGCCAGTATTAACATGTTTAGCTGACAAAAAGGCAGTAAGAACTATTGGAGTAGTTATTTTTCAGTTTTTAGTGGTCTTTTATTTGGGTTTTTTTGTGTGTTGATGTTTGTTAATGATAATTGCTTTTCCCTGTACTGTTTATTTTTAATGAGCCCCTCAAAATGGGGTATAAATACTGTAAAATCACAACAGTAATTATTCTGATCTACTTATAGAAGAGTATTAAAAAATTAAACAGGACACTGGTGAATTTAAGGCTAAATGAAGTTTGATAAACGATTCAAAACACTGTTTAATATCACATATCTGGGGCACAGACCTGGGTTTAACTTCCATAAAAATGATTCAAAGAAGTATCTTGAGACAATAGTCCAGCTTTTTAAACATTTCTAGTTCTACTCCAGTTGGTATTTGAAAACCATAGTCCATACTGAGAGATGTAGCACTAAGAAGTTACCCAAACAACCTCAGGGCCAACTTTTATAGGACAGAAGTTAGAGTCCCATAAAAAAGGACCCGCTAGACCATATAATGGTCTATTGATGCAACTGTATTGCTTCTGTAACAAACCACTTAGAACTTATTCAAGAATCCTCTGAGTTAAACCATAAGGTATAATGAAGCCCAGGAAGGCAGGTGGTCAAGCACCTATACCAGCACTGAGGGAGCAGTAGGGTTCCTTCAATATAGAAGTGGTCAGAGACAAGGAAACTGTAGGAAGGCTCTTGAGAGTGTCAGCATCGGTTAATGCTATTAAATTAACCAGTTGGCAGGAATGCTTCTAGACACTGGATCATCGTGCATTATTGGAATAGTTATAAGAATGTTTTGTGTATAGCACTCCAAACATTGTCCAGGTACAAATCAGGATTTACTACAAGGGAGAGAACATTGCCAGTAGGCAAACACATTCAGGCACCCTGTACTGGTAACTAGGAAAGTTTGATAGCATAGATGTGAAACATTGGTCCAGCTGGTCTCAAGGACAAGGAAAGGTCTCAAATGTGCTAAATCTATTAGAACAGATTTAGCCACACTTTAAAACAATTAAGTAATTGCACGCTAAATTCCATATATAAAAGGGATTTAGACCATTACTCCAATTTTCTTTATTAGTGAATCAATGGAAGTTAAATCCTTGGATTTGGGACCAATTTCAAGTCCAGCTGTGCCTTGTCTTTCATCACTACCTTCACTGTGAGTTCACAGAGATGTAGGCCAAGTTTTTTAAATGCTATTCCTTTAAAGCAAGATTTACATGAACAATATATCTGCATTAAGTGAATATATAGGCAGATATAAGTCTCTATATATTTGTATACACCATCAGATATAAAAAAATATTTATAAATATACAAATACTTAATTTCACAAATATGTGAAATTAGTGTCAAGAAGTTAACTGTTAGTTCTTGGATCTCCTCTCAAATCCAGTTTGAACCAACTGTACAATGAAGGTAAAGAAGAAAACATCTGTTCCATTAGTTTTCAACGTAGTGAAAGTAGTAGCTACAGCATGCTGGTAACCTCCGTACTTTTCTTCTTCAGTAAAGGGTTTTTAATTGCTCTGTACTAAAGACCCATCATTCATGTCTCACACGTTACCTTCAGTGTTACTTTCTATGATACAGTAGATAAAGGTGGAGAGCTCTTATCATAATGATATGCTGCTGGGAAGGGAAAGGACTTGTTCCCAGATCTGAATGTTGGGTAATCACTTTTCGTGCTTAAGAACCATGAAAGCCTGTTTGCTTCATGCCCATCCCTACGTTGCCTTGTGCTTCCACTTTTTAATTCAGCACGCCTTCCTGTGAGTTCCTTTCCCCCAAGGAGTGACAGAGTTCAACAAGTGCTAATTCTCCAAAGCTTTTTAAGTATGTGTGTGCTGGGCTGTCAAGATTCCCCAGACAGAGTGCACAGCGCAACTGCTTAATGCTTTTCCATCTCCCTGCCTTGGCACGTTGTTCTGAAGTCACAGCACACCAGCTGCAGGTTCCTGCAGAGTGCTTTGTTAAAGACATGACGTGTGGCTCCACACTGCTTCCTCTGATAAGTCTTTCTTACAGGGGTGGATTTCTCAGTGCTCTCCTCGCTTTTGTGCTGCACAGTGGAGAAGGCATGCAGCTTTCTAAATGTGCATGCATTATACAGGAGTTTTTGTTTAGCTGGGGATATTAAGAGGAAAGTCACTAAATCTTACAGGGAAAACATGACTCTGGTGTCAGACCACATCCTCTGATACAGAGTTTATTTTTAACTTGTAAGCCTCACTTGCCAGGGCTGTCCATACAGCTATGACATTTCCCTTGTTTTCTGTAGAGTGCGTTTTAAAATCACTAAGGATGACTAGTCTCAGAACTGAAGCAAAGGATGTACTCATACGGTAGGGTCCTTGCTCACATCAGGTCAATTAATTCATGAACCTGTCACATGCTCTTTAATATCCTTGCCTCATCCTTTAACAATATTTCCAACTTATTAAAGTGTTTCCTTGAATTGCTTTGGCACATGTGGCTTCTGTGAAATCAGAGTACAGAGACAAAATAAAGATTGGCATTTGTTATATGGGAGTACTAGATATGTAGCAAAGTGTCTACACCTTTTTCAGGCCCCCTTTATATTGGCTAACCTTTATAACAAGCTTCACTTTTGTTCCTTCTTTTTGTTTAGCCTTTCAAGAATAATCCAACAAAAAGTGTATATACTTTTCTGGAAGATAAAACATTTATAAAGTCCATGGTGATGAGAATGGGATTGTAAAATAAAATAAAATAAAAGTCCATGAAATAAAGATGTCAGGCACAAAAGAGAAAGAAAAGTAAAACAAAAAACCATGAAACAGTATGGAACATAGAACAGAAAGATTTTGCAATACCAGTGATATCTCCATTACAATGCTTTTATAGCTATGGGATATTTCAGATTATTTTGAAGACCCTACAGAGTTTTAATTTGTTCATTTATTTTAAGTAAAAAATATATAAATTGCCTTTACAATTTATACTAATGAGTATAGAGCTTCACTTGTGATTAGGTGATTCTACTGCACATCATATAAATCTTAAGTCCTGAAAAGCTGTTTTTATTTCCCTCCTTGCCTGTTTAGAGTTAATTCCCTCATAACCATTCTATAAAACATTCCTATACCTCTCCTGTTCCAATGCCTCCTTATCAGTCACAAAGAAGAGAATATCTTTTTTTTTTTTTATCAGACGATGACAACTATTGAACAATGGCTAACATCTCTTTTTTTTACCTGTTGAAAAAAACACAAAAAACAACACAATGACCAGAGTTAGGCTTCATTTTCACAGGCAGGTAAGCCACTATAAGAATTAATTACTGCCTCAAGTGGGCCATCTCATTCTTGCCTTTCCCTTTGGCTGCCCTTGACCCTTTCAGTAGTACTGAACTGCTTTCCAGTCTCATCACATCCCATATCACTGTCTTAGTAATATCTTCCTCAAAAGCGTATGCAATAGCTATGACATATACAGATGATAAATCGATAAATAGAGGCCTAGGTATGTTATGTGATTTATTTAAAATCACCTAGAGGGACAGTGACTGAGCTAGAGCTAGACACAGTATTGTACCTAATGCAACGTAAAAGATTCACTTTCTGCCATGGTACCTTTTTATCTCTCTCATTCTCTTTCACTCTCTCCTATGTTGTAATTTTTATTTTCTCCCAGAATTATACATATGTAAAGGAAGAGGTTTCTCTCCTCCCTCTGAGCACAGACTCCAGTCTCTTTAGGGGAGTAATTATGAGTTTTATTTTGTAAAGCCTTATCCTAGCACACTTTCATTTGTCATGAACTGAACAAATAATAATAACAATAAATAGGAGTAAGAATGACTTTATTTACATTACCACTAGTGTGCAGAAAAGCAGTAATTTACCAGTACTTTGTAAGCATAAATAATACTTGTACACAACTTTTAGTTAAAGCTGCTCTAACCAGCTGAAATGGCAGGGGAAATTGCAAACCAGCTGAAGCAAATTGAGTTGCTGCTGGAGTCCTCTATTCGTAGAGTTTGTTAGTTTTTAATATGAGGTCAGACGATTGCTAGTGTGACAAGAGAGAGTTGAAGCATTCAGCCTAGCTACTCAAAGGGCAGTGTCGGCAGCTGGCACTACTGCTGTCCATTCTATCTTTGTGTAAATATGTGTTTATGGCTCAGTGATTATGGTGCAGTGAACAACAGATTTCTGCCAGCTACTGCAATTGTTGTCAGTACTTTTTTTGTTGGGGGAATTTATTACTACAGTATCTCAGCCCATACTTCAGTATTGTGCTGTGAGCTCTGCAGATATGGAGAAATATATTACGATGCATCAATAAGATTTCATTCTTAACCTTAGGTCATTAGAATCTGATTTGGAATTCCTAATTAATCTCAGCCTGTCAGGGCAGCTATTCCAGACCTGCACTGACATATATATGATATAATCCAGGTCTCATGTCTGATCTCCTGCACTGTTCAGCCTCATGATTAAAAAGCAAGCAAAACAAAAAGAAAAACACCTTTTAACATACTTCCTACTAGCAAAGAATTAACAGACCTTATAACAGATAGGCAGATGTTTTAGGATAAATAAACCATAACACTGCAGAGTAAAATAGTCTCTGAAGACAGCACTATACATCAAGGCCTGCCAAGTCTTTTTCTAAACCCCATTATTGAAAAGATTGTTAAGAATCCTTAAATACTGTCAACATGGAGTTGCTTGTCTTCAAATTAGGGAAAGTTTACATGAGAATCTTGTACAGTGAGAAAAGAGGCAGAAAAGACAGCAAAGTGAAAAGCTAGGAGAACATAGCGGTAAACCAGCAGACTGTTTCACCAAAAAGCTGTTAGCAACTATTCAGCCAAGACTTGGAATATTCTTGGGATTTACACATTCTTTCATCTTTTTTCCTTATATTATTCATTAAGTGTGAATGTTTGTACATACACATATGCATGCATGAAATTAGTGCTCACAGAAAGGATTCAATTTTCTATGATGGAGCATAAAATCTTGCACTTATTTTGGACACAGTATGGTAGTGTTGAAAAGTTTAATTTCTCCATACTTTGCCTTAGTGATAATTTCCAATCCTACCATCACCTCTGGGACTGAGATCTCTCCATACAGTTCTTATAGTCTTTCTGCTCACTGTTACTAAACAGTATTTTTAAAAGCAGCTAGAAGAATTAGCCACAGAGATTTTGATGGGATTGAGGATGTAACATTCTCAGATCATTTAGAATCTATAAAAAGAGAAAGTGGTTTTTAGCTTATGAAATAATCATTTACAACTGTGCAATGTCACATAAAATGTCTATAACTGTCACGTTTTTCTTCACACTGCTTCTCTTGCTATTTACTTTTTTTTTTGTCCATAATATCCCATCAGCAACTAGTGAGGCCTACAGTTCCCTATGGTTCTTGTGAACAAGTCTATTGACAGTTGGGGTACGAGTTTTTCTCTTCTTGAAAGAAACTTTTACCAGATTTTCATGCCTTTGTCTCTTCCTTTTCTTCAGATTGCTGCTGAAGAAGTGTCTGTAATGAATAATGAGTAAGTCTCCAGCACTGGAGCTCATGGTAGTTAACAAATTGTGTGTCTTGAATTTAGCTGCAAAGACAACAAAGTCCAAAAACAGATCAGGTGCTGCCATCAAATGAAAGTACTCAAGTAATGAAATCCTAAAGACAAAGAAAAATCAGTTTGTTTGTTTGTATGTTTCGGTTTGGTTTTGATTATTATTCTCAAACTGATTTTAGAGCTGATATTTATACATAAATTAATTGGGAAATAAAATGAAGGTTAATGAAGGGGCAATGGGCACAAACTGGAACACAGGAGGTTCAATCTTAACATAAGAAAACACTTCTTTACTGTGAGGGTGACTGAGCACTGGAACAGGCTGCCCAGAGAGGTTGTGGAGTCTCTGTCTCTGGAGACATTTAAAACCCATCTGTATGTGTTCCTGTGTGATCTGCTCTAGGATCCTGCTCTAGTAGGGGGGTTGGGCTAGATGATCTTCAGAGGTCTCTTCAATCCCCTGCCATTCTGTGATTCTGTGATTCTATGATTAATCCAAAAAGCCCTTCCATACAACTTTGGAGATACTGAGGTAGGATAATATCCTTATTGTTACGTTTGCATAGCAGCATAGGATGGTTACATGACCTTAAACAACTCTTCCAGATGATCTAATGAAGTGAATAGTTTATAAACAAATCAGACAAATGAGCTTTATAATTAAATGTAGAAAACACATAAAAGGATTAAGGTTATTTCCGATAATTAAGTAGCTGTTTTTTAATATTTAAGACTTTGTATTGTGTAGTTTTAGAATACTTTGAGTTCTGCTGTTAGTAAATTTTTTTTTAAGTTTATAGTCATCAAACTAAGTAAGGTTTCACAAGCATTTGAGAACAAGGTTATTCATACATTAAAATAAATGATAGGTGCTTAACCTGCGTTCAGAATTAAGGCAAACAATACATAGAAGACAGGGAAAAGGTAAGTACACCATTTTACAGGTACAGTAATCTCAGAAGCTATGTGTTTTAGATGATCTCATGTCTGTAGTATCTAAGCAAATTAAGGGAGCTGAGGTACAAAGAGGATGAATACATATTCAAGTTCATGTAAGAACTTCAAAGGCTGTCAAGAAGTTGAAACCTGTATGGGTAAGTCTAGCACCTGGACCTTGAAGTATTTTACCTCTCCAAAAGACAGGTACCACTGACAGATTGTCTGTAATTGCATGGTAGAAAATGAAAGCAGAAGATCTGACTTCTAATTGACTGGTCTAACCTATATCCAAGAAAGATTTATCTGCAGTAGAAATGAATATTCAGACATTTGTTTTCACAGTCTTACAGTTCAAGAAGAACTAGATAGGGAGTATTCTGGAATAAAGGTGCATATTAAGTAAGCTGATAAACATTTTAGAGATATTAATCAGGAAAAAGTTCAATCAATTTAATTGACTTATGTTCTTTTCTGCAGGAGAGTCAGCAAAGGGAGAAAAGCTCAGCTGAGCATCAAAGCATTCATAAGCAAAAAAGCCCTCCCGCATGAAGACATTGATCTAAAAATGCCTCAACTATGCTGAAATTCTGTTTATCATGAAATTTTCAAAATCTGGATCAAAACAGATGTATTCTCTGTAGTCTCTAATGCTGGCAATTACCTCTAGTTTCTTATGAATGCATCTTGCAGAATGTGCAATTAATTTATAAACTAGAGAACTATCCAGGGAGTTCCTATTGTGTGCAGGAAGCTCAGCAATCCTGATTTCTAAAAACAGTAGCTGATTGAACTTCCATGTGCCCTACTTTTGTAAAATTATATATAAATCACATTTTATTTTACTTTCCTTCTCAATACCTTTATTTTAAATCCATTTGGTTTTGTGTAGGAGGCAAGAACACTCTTTTCTGAGACGGAAACTAAGGCTATGATTTCAGTAGGGACGAGGGGAGGCCTGTTCAATCAGACCTATTCCTTAATATCTCCCATTTCATCAAAGACTCAGAGATTGACCCAAGCACTTACAGCAAGTTTAGAGCTTCCCCATAGTTTGGGATCTCTGGTTATCTTTATGTTTTATTACTATGGTGGTTTTCATTCTATTCTCTTCTATACTGTAAAGTAACAGAAGGTAATACACTATGTTGTAATTTTTACCTCATCATTTTCCACCAGTACATCTCCTTCTATTCTTATGACACCTAGACAGGCTACTTTTATCTACAATTCCTATAGGATGCAGGAGACTTCCCTTCCATCTAATCTCTGACTGAATACACTGAAGTTTACTGATTAAATCGACCTGGTTTATCAGCCAGAAATATCAGAAATGAACCCTTCTTAATTTTCAGTGAGTCTTCATTTTCTAAACTTTCATGGGGAGCAAAAGTGATAGAATTGAATGCAATATAGATCAATGTATCTTAAAATGTGTCTTAAAGAGAGTAAACACGGATTCTTCTTCATCTAGTACAGAAAAGTTCCAGACCCAAAGGCTAACACTGGAAATTTCTAATCTTCATGTCTGTTTTTTTCCCCTGCTATGTCTTTGTTACCACTATTTTTGCTAGTGCTGCTAAGTGCTAGTTTCAAGAAAAAATGAATGGAGACAGCTGTAGACTTGATGGTTCATTGAGATCTTTCAAGACTTTGGTTTTATGTATAGCTCTCTTTAGATCTCTACTTAGATCTTTTGTGCCTGACACTGACATAATTTCCATCACTGTATTCCCATCTTTTTTTTAGGTATCTTTTAAGTAAAGTTACCCTCTGTTTCCCTTTGTGATCTGTTGCTGATTTCCACATCTTTGTGCACCTACAAAGAATTTTGAGCTGATTACATGCAAAATATAATTGAGCTGAATATTATTGTAAGCAATTTAAGTTGAAACTGATTATGTTTGTACAAGAGAAGGAAAAAAGTGATTTCAAGAACAGGCACATATTTCATCAGAAGAAAAGCTGCCTTTTATGTTGTTTGACAAACTCACATCTTGGCATTTCAACACTCTTCTAAGTTCTGAATAGGTTATTAAGCATAAATCATTCTTATTATAGCATGCGCTGTTCTTATAATAAACTTTTAAGCATTATTTATTGTGTTACCCATGCAAAACCAGTCCCTTTTGCCTAATAGCAATAGTTTCTCTCATGACAAGTAATGATTTTAATAAAAGACTATTAGAAACATTGATACTCCAAGAACATCTAACAGTACCCACTGAATGATGCTTTTCCCACCAGACCACTTTGTTATACACAACTGCCTAATTCTGTTCTTTCTCTGAAAAAGTCTAAATATTTCCTCCCAGCAGCTGTAAAGTAATTGTTGTTGTATGACCAGCAAATAGCTACGCAAGCAACCAAACACAGATAGAATGAAAAAAGAAGCAAACTGAACAATACCAATCCCTTTGATTCTCCCATGTTCAAACACCAAAGTAACCTTTCCATGACTAACAGACTCTGTAGAGACCATTTAGTATCTCTGTCAGTTGGAGTTTGGAGGCTACATATAACAAATTTAGCTACCCACCACTTCATACAGGATTGATAATCCTAATAGTACTTGAGTGATATGAAAGATAACAGAATTCTCTTAAACCCATCCACCATTAAAATAGTGCAGATGGGCTTGGAGAGGAGGAATTTGTTGTTTCTATGCAATTAAGTTTCTAAGACGTCTTCTCAAACCCCGAAGTTAAAATACAAATCCCAACAGGTTTCATGGTTCTCCCTCCTGGAGACTTCAGGCTACAGGTTCCCATTTTTGGATAGACTAATCTTCTGACAAATAGCAGTGGTCTTCTTCTTGCTCTACTCATTTGTGGAATGGCTTCAAAAATACTGATACAATCTATTATCTTTAAGAACGTAACTGAACAGGTCCTAGGAAAAAAAGAAGTCTACCCATTGCCGTAACATTGAAATGTTCTTCCTGCTGCCCACTGATGCATTAGGATAGTAAGTGCTATCTTCAGTGATAAATGTCACTTAAACTTTCTTTTGAATCTTGTTTTGAGTTGAGAGTGAGATACTTTGAGAGACAGTGTAGAAGAAGTGCATACTGATTATAGCGTAGTAATAAAAAAAGCTAAACACTTTGGCTTCAAAGGCTTTCAGCTCCAGCTCAAGACTATTCATTACATTCACATTCAATAATCTCAAAAATCATAAATTTTATATAAAATTATCTTGACTATGGGTAGTTTACCTCAGCAGCTTCAGAAAACAATTTTTCTTAACACACATAGATAGAAAAGTCATTAATTAAACTTCTCCCACAATTTATTCAACTCCTTTTAAACAGTGTTGACTTCACACCAGTAACTCTCTCAACTTTGGATAACCAAGTTATTATTCAGAACTCTTTTTATGCCTCGTACCATCTGATGCATCTCAGTTATACTTCCTATTATCTTGATATTCGTAGGTAAGTGAACAACTTTTGCAGAGATGCCTTTCTGTCCTGAGCAGTAATCAAATTTTATTCATATCTTTTCACTCTTGCCTCAGAGACACATGTAACACTTGTTAGGATCCTATTTAAATTCCATAAGACTGTGAAGGAGGTAAAAGCTACTATGGTCCTCTAATCTGACCTGCTACATTACTTGAGCCTATCGTTTTCCCTGTGACTTCAGGGAAAGAGTAATTTGTAATTTTATAGATGATTTAAGCTATAATTTAAACATTTATGGTGACTTTTTATTGGTAAAAACCACAAAGCATGCTTCTGGGTATTGTAAACCCAAACCATTAAGTAATTAATCAATATTAATCATTACTATGAATAGAATGTGAGATTTACAACTATTGAACTAAGTTATGCATACAGAACAGAAACCGATTGAAATAAGTTTGGTCAATTAATCTAGGCAACTGTTGCTGTGCTCCTTCAATGTTTTCATGTGAACAGGAAAATACCATGACATCTGAAAAAACAAACATATGCATTATTTCCATTGATATGAGGTTTTCCTTTCCTAGTAGCAGTGCTCCTAGAATCTGTTCCACCATGTATGAAGAAATTATTTCATCTGGAAATGAAATAAGCCAGTGAATCTATTTTTCACTAGTATGTGATTTACCTCCATGTAAACTAAAATCTCTGCTGCCATGCTAGCTAACCAAGACCTACAGAATAAAGCCAAAACATCCTGGGCAGTCATTCAGCTTATCCTAAAACAGACACATACATTACGGTCACCAGAAAAGTCTATTTGGGTGCACTGATTATGTTGGCTAGCTCTTCACTAACTGTAGTGGCAGGTCTGTCACCTCACTCACATGTAGGCACTGACCAGTAGGCATCTAGTCTCAGATGTCTGCACAACATTTACCCTGTCTGAATGTAGTCCTTCTTGTCTCAGTGCAGTCCTTGTGACAGCACTAGAAAACATTAAAAAACTGTAATGCTGCTAGGAATCTTCTTGTTATGAAGCCTAGGAAACAAGAAGAATCACTGAGTGTACAGTAATCAAGACAGGTTGAAATGAATGAGAACATTTAAGAAAGCATTTGGCATTGTGATTCTCCATCAGAGATGTATCTGTCCATGAACACAAAATGAGCCACCACAGTCATGGAGAAAGATGTCTTAAAGGCAATAGCTTTCCATCATTGTTATCTTTAACAGATAAAGAAAATATATAGGAAGCATAGATACTTCCTACTGTATATATATTCCTTTATTATTCATTCTTAAGTTTCACTTCTGCAGTATGCACAAAGACACAGTAAAGTGACCTGAAAGTGAGTCCCATGGCACAGTATCGGTCATTTTTAAGAATTCAGCAGTCCACCTAAGTGTTATGTGGATTTACACTGTGATGCATTCCTTTATTTTTAAAAGTAGTAAATTTAGGCCAGCTATAAAGTAAATCCAAGGCAAGTCCATTTAACCTCCCGAATATCACTTAAGAATGAGGGAAAAAAAATGTTCCAAGTAAATATAGTGTTTCAGTTTCAAATTTATAAGACAATTTTCCAAAAGAGATTTTTTACTCAAATGTTTTACGTATGCATATTCAGTGTATGAAACTTTAGGACTCAAGTGAAATGGATAAACATCTTGTGAATACATAGCTACTGACCCCACAACAAATTATCAAACATTTAAAAAATCTGAGTAAAAGCTGCATACCTCAGGCTTCCTAAACAGTTCTAAAAGTCGTCTTTGAGTTCAGCAATACAGAAACAAGCATTTCAGCAGATGTGAATGCTTCACATTTTAATAACTTTAAATGCTGTTTCAATATTCTTTGAGCGTTGCTCAGGTTTTAGCCAGAAACTTTGCCACACACAGCAAAAATGGAAACAAGGCACTATTATCAACGCAGCCATCACAGCGTGTCTTTTATTTTTACATTGGCAGACCTTCAATACTTGTCATATTGTGAGCATAACTCCCTATTAAATCATGTTGTTTGACCTGAAAGGAGAGGAAAAGAAAGCAATACAACATGAACAAACTTATTTCCCAAATCAGTTTTGAAAACTTAATTATGAATTAGCAATGAAAAAATCTGTTCACACTTTGGATATTTAGAGGACATTTTAAAAGGAAGAATGGCAGAGCCTTGTCAGTTAAAACAACTAATGACCTATGATTTTAAGCTAAATTAAGACCAGACTGAACCAAAACACTTCCTGTTACTCAGACAGTATCAGTGAAACACATTCGACCCTTTTTAACTGTCATATACTTCACCTCCCCACTTTTTAAGCTGTTCTCAGTAGTCACTTCAGGAGAGCTCATTGGTTCAACTGCCTCTATATAGGCAACTAGTGACAGCCATTTGTGTATCTGCCTATGGGCAAATGAATGATGTCAATGAAAATAGACATTTGTAGGACAAAATTTATCTAGAGATCCCCAAGACAGGTAAAGGAGACTGTTTCGAAACACCTGGGGTTCTTCTGTAGGCATCTGAAGTTAGGTGAGGAAAAATCCCATCTGAATTTCTAATGGAAAATTTTCTGATGATTTCTATCAACTATATGAGAGGTTATGCAAACCTCTGCTGGCAATCTTGCACTAATGGGTAAGGCAAAGAAGGGGTAAAGACAGCAGACTAAGATGAACAGAGAAGGCAGTTGCTAGCCTGGTCCAGTGGCACTAAGATAAATATGTGGACAGGAGTTTATGAATAGTGTCCTATCAGGTGTATCTATATACCCAATGTAGCAGAAAACCTGTATCTTGGATATTTACTGCTTCCTGTTATTCCAGGGAGGGGAGAGGTTGATTTTTTGGGGGGTGTGGAGTTTTTTCCTGTTTGTGTTGTGGTTTTTTTCTCCCAGAAGTTGCAGGTGAAATAATTAAATTTCCTGCAGATTATTTTCACAGAATCATGGAATCACGGAATATTCAGAGTTGGAAGGGACCTCCAGAGGTCATCTAGTCCAACTCCCCTGTTTAAAAGCAGGATCCCCTAGGGCACATCACTCAGGACTGCATCCAGGTGAGTCCTGAAAATCTCCAGAGAAGGAGACTCCACAACCTCTCTGGGAAGCCTGGTACAGTGCTCTGGCACCCTCACTGAAAAAAATTTCTTCTTCATATTTAAATGGAACCTCCTATGTTCCAGCTTGTGCCTGTTACCCCTAGTCCTGTCACCAGGAACCACTGAAAAGAGTCTGGCTCCATCCTCCCTCAACCCACCCTTTAGCTATTTATAAACATTAATTAAATCACCCCTCAGCCTTCTCCTCTCCAGGCTAAAGAGTCCCAGCTCTCTCAGCCTTTCCTCATAGGGGAGATGCTCCAATCCCCCACTCATCCTCGTTGCCCTCCGCTGGACTCTCTCCAGTAGGTCCCTGTCTCTCTTCAACTGGGGAGCCCAGAACTGGACGCAGTATTCCAGTTGCGGCCTCACCAGGGCAGAGTAGAGGGGGAGAATCACACAGAATCACACAGAATGTTAGGGATTGGAAGGGACCTTAAAAGATCATCTAGTCCAACCCCCCTGCCAGAGCAGGAATACCTAGATCAGGTCACACAGGAACATGTCCAGGCGGGTTTTGAATGTCTCCAGAGAAGGAGACTCCACAACCTCCCTGGGCAGCCTGTTCCAGTGTTCTGTCACCCTCACTGTGAAGAAATTCTTCCTCACATTTATGTGGAACCTCCTATGTTCCAGCTTACACCCATTGCCCCTTGTCCTATCATTGGATGTCACTGAGAAGAGCCTGGCTCCATCCTCATGACACTCACCCTTGACATATTTATAAACATTAATGAGGTCCCCCCTCAGTCTCCTCTTCTCCAAGCTAAAGAGACCCAGCTCCCTCAGCCTTTCCTCATAAGGGAGATGTTCCACTCCCTTAATCATCTTTGTGGCTCTACGCTGGACTCTCTCGAGCAGTTCCCTGTCCCTTGACCTACTGGCCACACACCTTCCTGTGCAGCCCAGGGTGGCATTGGCCTTCTTGGCAACAATTGTCCTTATACTTTATTTAGAATTAGTAACTACTGGATATTATTTTCTGATAGTTTTGTTTTCTTAAAAATTCCAGTTTGAATTAGCTGGTAAAGAATTTTAAGAATTCATAGTCTGAGAAAAAACTTTCTTAACGATGTGATGTATCAGAATGAATGTGAATTTCTACTGTTTGGGAAGATTATACATGATTCTGTGGCTAGTTAAAGAGAGAAATAATTCGAAGCAAAAACAAGAATAAAATAAACAGAACAAAATCCCATAGCCTTATATACATGTGTAAAGTGATGTACTACTCAGACAGTGAAGAGAATAATCAGCTGTTCCCTGCAGTGGTAAGAAAAGCCTTGACAGCTGTGAACCAATTATGGCCCCTGAAACTTTCACAAAGCCCTAATGAAGAAAAGTGTTTGTTATTGTCTTCCAGACATTGCAAAGTAAACAAGAAGACTGAATGCCTTAGAGGCAAAGAGGAAATTTCTTAGGCATAAAACCTCAGAACTATCTTTGGGTGTATTTGTATTCCTCTCAGAAGATGGAGAGTTTTCTGAAATAATAAATTAAGTACATTCCCCAAAGAGATCCCCATAAGAAATAATTCCAACACAAAGTTTTCAGCTATCTTTCTGTTACTGAACCTTTAATTCTTTTCTCCATGGAAAACTTTCATCACACCCCACTTTATCCATCTGAGCCTACCCCATCCCTTCCAAATTCCTAAGTGAAACCATATCCAGAGCCAGAAATATTCGTAGCACTTGTCCAGAATACTTAAAATTATGCAGGAAAAGGCTCTCATTGATCAAACCTGACTAGTTTACTGCTGCAAATGTTTGCAGTGAGCTTCATTTAAAACTTGGATTAACCAGCTGCTACGTTTGGCTCCAAAGAACCTATCCAAGGAGGGTGAGGTCAGGGAGTCTGTGTGAGCATGGGAAGTTACAAAGGGCTGGGAGCTTTGAATTCAGTGTACTTGCAGAAGGAGAGAGCCTTAAATCATGGTGCAGGGGTTATTTTCTGTTGACAGAACATAGAAACATAACTCAAAGAAAGTTAGCGGCTAAACCGCAGTACTGAGACCAGCTCTCTGACTGCCAGCTCATGTAAGATTTGGTTCACAGAAGTCTTCAAACTCTTTTCTCTCTGTGTACACGACGTGTGGTTGATACTTACACAATCCAAGTTTATCACTTCAGGACAGTAAACAAATTGCATCTCAGCTTGTAGGGTTAAATAATTTTGGCACAATTAAGTAAAGCAGAGCTGGAATGAGAGAAGATCAAATTTCACTTGCAATAAACTAAAATGAACCATCAGAGAAACCCAGTTGTCAGTGGGAAATCTGGATAATTTTTTAGAAGGAAGATTGAACCCTTTGTTTTAAACTGAAAGCAGAAGTCTGTGAGTTTGGGCTAGCTTTCCTAAAAATATTTCACAAGGATGTGTTAATCTCTCTGTCTAGCTTCCCTTTCTAAGTTTCAAGATCAGTAAAATTCAAAAATTAAAAAGCAAAATCTAGACAGAACAGTTGAGTCTGACCTGGTTTTGACATGGAACCACAAATTGTCCTCAGATTCATTCCAGCCTAGACCTGGCTTTCATTCAAAGATTAGAAAAACCTCGGTAATCCTCTTGATGAATCTGTGCTCTGGGCAGAAGATTCAATAATAAAACTCTAGCCAAATTATGGTGGTTCTTGAATTTGTAACAGAAGATCTACAAACTCTAGAGGTCAAATACCTCCAATACCTTATAGTATTTCCCATTTGTTCTTGGAAATAATTATCTTACTTGCTGTTTGTATTGGGTAGGTATTGCAATCTTTCAAAATTTAAACAGAAGAATAATAAATTAATGTGGGTTTATCAGGTTCAGGATCTCCTGAACTGCTTTGCTATTACAAAAGCTTGGCACGTACATGGGACAACTGCATCAAAAATCTATACTCTTTCCCACAGTTATGAGGAAGTTGGTCTGATGCCAAGTGCTACTAGGGAAGTGGACCTAAACTGGGAATGCCAGGACTAGAGCCAAAATAATCCAGAGGACATGAGACTTGTATTCAAGTGGGTTTTGTGGTATACCCTGAGGCAGTGGTTCCCCCAGTTGTAGAGACTAGGGATCTGTCAGGACAGTCTGCAGTAGCCACCCATCCAGTGCCTGGTTTTCATTACCATGCAGACATGGAGGAGGATGAATGCAGAGAATATTAAAGTGTGTGAAATAATGCAACACATCTAGGTCTCCCACTGGGATTGAAGTGTCCAGAGGAAACTTGAATCCAGGCATCGAAATACCCCTGAAATTCGGGGGCATATCTCACTCCTATTTTAATTATCTATATGTCCAATCTAAAAGATGGCAATAATTAGTGTTGTTTAGATAGGAAAGATGTGATTTTCATGGATTTAGAAGGTAGAATGCTCTTCTGGTTTCTGTGTTAGTATATGAGAGACAAAATATGCATTTGAAAAGGATATAAAGTATGCATTCATCAAGGATCAATACTCAGTCCCAAAGAGACCAAGGATGTGGAATTTCTGAAATTTGCTGCCAGTTAATGGAGATCATGGCGTCTATCATGTTTTGTGCTCCATAGCATCCATAGGAGTAATTTTTGCAACTTTCTAGAAAGTACACAGCTGCTAGAATATTTCACTAGACTTTCCTAGCCATAATTCAATATGAGATAATATTTCATTTTAATCGTAGTAGAAGGAAACACAAATGAACCTGTAGGTCTAGAAAAATATGAAGTATTGTTGCAGGCATACTCTTTGAATTCTGAACATAGATTTTTGAAGAGGGGAAATGTTTGTTTGAACCTGTGTTTGTATGTTTCTTAGTCTTGAAATTTCATCTCATGAGGCTGAGTGGAATGATGATTGATTTATAAGTGTATGATAAACAGGAACTTCCATCCTTTGTACCCCTTTACTACCTTCAATCAAATATGAAATACTTCACTTTTGCTCTGAAAATATTTTCATGGTAGTTCGCATGTTTACCTTTACTAGAGCTTATGAGGTTCTTCTCACCAGTACTTATAGCAGAAGCTCTGAGGATGCCAGAACAGCAAGGAAACCCATCAATTCACTATAGTCAGAAATAAGTGATTGTTGTAGATGTTTCAGTTTTTAATTTTTCTCCTTTAAGACCTGTTTGTAACATTTTCTTGGTTTTGAGTATGTCAGTGTGGACAGGAGACAATTTTATTTGGTTCAGAGTAACATAATTTTAAAATAAAATAGTCCATATGTACAAAATGTATGCATATTGCACAAAGGGAAAACAATAAACAAGGAAATGCTAACCAGTCTCAGCAATGCATGTGTGATGGAATGCTTTTTTCTAATTGTTTCCATTTTACAATCCCTTTGAAGTGTGTATCCAAAGTTCTGATGTCAAGAGGCACTGATGGATTGTTCAGGAGAAATTTCTGCTGTTATGCAATTTAAAACATACCTGTTCAAACCAAATAAAAAGGCATAAACCTTCATATTTCAATAGTAAATATGATTCTTTTCATGTACACTTTGTCTGGATCTGTTGCTTTTGGTTAAAGGAGCAAGGCTAACTCTTTTTATTTTTGCTTAACCCACTTTTTCCCTAAAATCCAGTTACAAACTTAAAAATGTTTTTCTTTTCTGATGCATTTTTCCAATTGGTAAACATTAATATTTTCTATCCCTAACACAGATAAAAGCTGGCATGATGACTATTTTCTTGTAACAGTTATAAGAATTACAATTTTTCTAGCATCTTAGCAAATCAGTGTTATTTGTTCAAATTGCCTGTTGATTATTATGATTTATTTTTGAATTGCGCTCATGACAAGAAACACTCTCTGCTCAGACTAAGGTGCCTGTTGTGCCTGTTTGTATAAAACACAAAAGAAAAAAGTAGAGCCTTCCTAAAAGAAAAAGGTAGACCATCCCCAAAAGACTGATGAAACCAACATCAAAAGACCTCTGAATGCCAAATTTAACTGTTGTGTTAAATGATTTGATATACAGGTTTGTTGGTTTCATTTTCTTGTTTTTCTCTCTTGCTTCAAAACAGTGGAGGGGAAAAGCTCATTTAGAAATAAAATTATTCAATTATTATTCATAGTATCCTGTGTGATTGTCCTTGTGTAAGACATCTTGACATATTCTTGTTGATTTAAGAAATTTGCATTTCACTTCTATTCATTGTGCTAAAGTAAGGTTATACACAAATTTAAAAGGAACCTCTTATCAACTAGTGAGGCACACAGAAGAACTACAGATTTAATTTATAAAACTGTGTTAAGCAGTCACATCATCCTAGAATGTTTTCAACATACTGCTAGGTACAGGAAGGATAACAATTACCTGTTCTTATCCATAGATCTCTATTAGTTATTCTCTATAACAAGGTCTTCCTGTTGAACCGTTTACTATGCACTCTGTTTCAGAAGGCAGAAATGACTGTGCAAAATTATTTCATATTTCTCAAATTTCTAGACCACTTTCCCTTTATTTTCTTTTGTTTCCTATTTTTGCTACATGCCATAGGTAAAAACCCAAACTTCTGCTAATGTGCTTTTCATATAATTTTTTAAATTTTACATGAGTGTCCATAAAGCACACGAGTTGTCTGATCTGCATTTAAGGACAATCCTAAAGAAAAGAGTAATACATCTATAAGGGGTCTGAGGTTTGATTTCATATCTTAAAAGGAGAAAGAAAGGTTATTTACCACCTTTTTTACATATCATTTTGTCCAGATCAAGTAACAGAAAACACCAAAAAGCTTGGGTTTTTTTCTATTGGTTTGTTTGGTTTAGTTCTGTTTTTAAATAATTACGAATTCTTAAATTTGCAATCAGTAACTAGATTCTTGTTCTTCTTATTCAGTGTATTCACAGAATCACAGAATAGCCTTGATTGGAAGAGATCTCCAATATCATTAAGTCTAACCATTAACCTAACACTGCCAATTCCCCACTAAACCATGTCTCTTAGCACCTCATCTACACATTTCTTAAATACTTGCAGGGATGGGGACTCCTCCACTGCCCGGGCAGCCTGTTCCAATGCCTGACAACCCTTTCAGTAAAATTTTTTTTCCTAATATCTAATCTAAACCTCCCCTAGCACAACTTGATTTGGCAATTAATCCCTCCGAAAAACACAAACAAATCAGGACCTATAGGTAGAAGGAGTCTTGTATTCCAGAAGGATAGGTTGTGATTTGGATGGTACAGTGTACACCTAGGAAGAAGTAAATGATTCTCTTTTGCTTAGTTGCCTCCAGAACAGACAAGAAATGTTTGTGGAGGGATGGAGGAAAGATAAGATATTGACTATCTGGTAAATGTGGTAGGGTGTGTGTAGCAAATATCAATTCTTAGTTGCATAAAACTGCCACAAATAAATTGTCTTATTTTCTAAGCCAAGAGCAAGGAGGAAGGGATTTTCACTAATGTTAAGAATGTGAATTTATATGGCATTGCCTCCCAGCAGTGATTTCTGCCAATAAATTTGTGCTCTGAGTATTAGTATTACTCTGATTCAGCACTCAGATAATAGAAGAATGTGATAAGTGACGAGTGCTATTGTGAATTAAGTGCAAGTGATCCTTCTGTCCTTTCAGAGTTCCACTTTGTTCTTTTCATGAGTTTAGGAAGATTATAACTTTCAAAGTACAATAAATAAATCAGAACCTGCTGTGACTAGAAGTATCCTTCTGGAAAAAAGTGTGTGTTCGGTACACTCACAACTTCATACTATCTTCTTTCCATGGAGATCTCTTCAGTAACACAAGATTCATTCCACTAATACGAGTTACGTAAAGGAATCTAGTCTAAACTAGTCATCTAAGGTCTCTCACTAGTCAAGGAATAAATATCAGAAAGTGTTTTATCTGACCCTGTACTTATGATAGAAAAAATTCCCTGCTGGATTTGTCATTAACTGGCTCTGACATTGAAGCACTTTGAAACTGGTGAGCAAAATATTGGTCAAGTAAAACTGAACTTTCTATTTTTAATATTAATAGTAGTAGTGATGGTAGCATCAGCAATAGCCTTAGCATAGAAATGTTAATGACAATAGCAGACATAATACTAACAGCAATAAGGGCTAAAAATAATAGTAGTAGCCACAGTAATAGCACTACCAGTCAGTAATGTTATAATAAAAGTATACTAATGATATCAGTAGTTTTGACTGTTGCATAATGTTGAATTCTCATTTTTTTAGCATAATTCTTAAGGATAAACACCACCAAATCTCATTCCATAAGCAGCTATAATAGCAATCAAACAGAATTTTACTTTCTCAGTCACTTGGAGGAGTTATTCTTGTTAGAGGACCACAAAGGTTTTTTTAAGAGAAGTGTGGTTTGTTCCACTTACAGGTTTATCAGTCAGCTGCATTACAGCAAAAAACTCTGAAAAGACAATAAAAAATAAGTATCTTGCTTCAATTCAATACATTTTTTTCCTATTCAAACACAGTTTGTTAATTAAAGCTTCATTTACTAAAGTAAAACAATTGCCAGAATGAAAAGATGTGTTGTAGTAACGAAAACATAAATGGTAAGAGACACAAACTAATGTGGTTTAGCAATCTGAACAACTTTCCCTCTTTTAAACTGACCTTTCCAGCTGTTCAGCAGCACCTGCCTTCCCAGCCACGCCTGGTACACATACAGGTTAAGCATCATAGTGATTCTGTCCAGTGAACCACTGAAAGTTCATACTTGAGCACTGCCATACCTGCCAGCTTTGAAAGAAAGCAGTGAGAGAGCTGTGTTACTGTGGCAGATGCACCCGCCCTGATCCTGGAGCCACCTTCTAATGGTGCTTTGTCTCAATAAAGGGTCCCCTGAGCCACTTTCTATGGTGCTTTGTCTGGACAACCTCTCCTGAAGCCAGGTTAACGACCCCCAGCAGGGAGGGCACCTGGCTAATTAGAACTGCCCACAGATCAGACTCGACATGGGTGTCAATGGCATACTGCCGGGGAACCAGTTTGAGTTGGTCCTCCTGGGAGCAGCAGGTCTGGAGTCAGGGACGCTCCCCTTGGATCGGGACACCGCCCAAGGAAACTCTCAGGGGTTGAGAGCCCTCACCATCTCTGCCTTGGTGAGTGAATATTTCTTCTGGATATCCTTGAGTGAGCCCTGACCCCTGTGGGTGAGTGATTATATGTTGGGTGGGAGATATACCCACCTTTTGAGAGAGTGTGCACATTTTGAGTCATCTTTCTGACATGAGTTAGTCCAGTTGTGCAGTAATATATTGTCGACTGACGTCTGAACTTGTGTTTTACTTTTGGTCTGTCAGAGTGTTAAGTAGTTCTGCTCAAAATAAATCTTTATTTCTGAGTAACCGCCCTGTCTGTGTGTGAGCACCTCCGCCTGGCACCTGGGCTCGGGGTTGGCGTGGGCTGTTAGAGTGTTTGAGGGGCTGCTCTGCTGATTTTGTGGGTGCCTCCGTGACGGTTACAGAACTCAGGCTACATGGTGTGAGGAATAGCTGGACTTTGGCTGTTACCCCCAAAAAATCAAAACCAAAAACCTGAAATGTAGTATAGAAATGTCAGGAATGTTGTTCTGTAGTTGGGCTTGAGTTTCACATAAACAGAAACACACACTCTTCCAGTGAGAGATTTTATTAAAGAAAATCAAAGGATTTTTTGCTCGAGAAGGTGTTCAAAGACTTGAAGACTGTTCACTGAAACCTTGTCAGTTTTACAGTGAAAGAAAAAAACCACAAAATGTGACACCTTGCATACATTCTGTGTTGGAGGACATTCTGGATATCTTCCTATTTTCCATGAGAAAATGGTGCTTTTGATCCTTTATGGACCTCAGCTAAAGCTCAAGCTATGTGAAAATACATTAATGTGGGTGGTAAGGAGGACACAGATCTATTAGTGAATTGTTTTCCTTTTCCTCCAATCACCTAGCTCTGTAGTAGCCAGCAGCACTATCATTAGAGCTAATTGCAGAACACAATTGTTATCTTACGATAAATAATTTTTTAAAGTGCTGTTTTGTTTGAATCTGGATGAAAAACTGAAATAACTGTTTGGGTTTTTTATATGACATTAAATATATTCTGTGTCTTTTAATGCATGTTTTAATTGTAGTAGTAAACCTTCTGAAATTAGTTTTTACCTACCATTTAGGTCCTGCAGACTGAAAAAAAGAGGAGAAAGCAAAGACATTTACAAGTTTTGAAAGGTACATATTTCTAGAAGCTGTGCAGTTTTATCTAAATAATTATCAAAAAAATAGCTAAGAAGGGTTAGATATTTATTTTGATGGGTGCTTTATAGATAAAACCCATGATTCTGCAGAAAGCAGAAATAATATATTAGAAGGGGTTAGTAGAACCTGAAAAGATTTCTCTGCATCAGAAAATCAATACTCTTCAGGGACAGATATACTAAAAGTCTGTCACATTAACACTCACATCTAGAGTGTGTTTGCAAAAGACCTGTATTTCAGCATACCTTGAATGTTATCTGAAGTTGCCACATGTACATGAATAGTATTCTTCATTAAGAGCTCACATCATTTTCAACAGACGGCATTTCACTAACACATGGTATATCAAATGTGACTGAGTCGATATCTAAGCTTCACTAATAATACACAAAACTAAGCTAAAAACAAAAGTGAAATGTGCTTACAAGATTTATTTCTTTGTAAGGTTTTGGAATAAGCTTATAATCAGGAAAATAGTGTTAAAAAAATATATTTGAGGTATAACTTATGCAAATAGAATAAATGGCATGATGCCATTTAACAAATACATGGATTCCACTTGGTTTTTTAATTTATATGTTCCTAAACCACTATTTTCTTTTAGCCGTTAAAAACTTTATTAAGTTGTACATGAGCATATATGTTAACATGAGTGAGTTGGCTAGATTTGTTAATTTTTATTTTACCTTACTAACATTCTGGCTGTATCTAACACAGGATATAAAATTATCTTTCCTGTTTTGTTCTTAAGAAAGTTTGCTTGATACAGCAAACATTCAAAGCCTGGTATTATAGATGTAGAGGACTGAGGTGAAAAACAAACCAGAAATGACCACTGGTTTTAAGTTAAAAAAAGCATAGTTATTGCACGACAGTAGGTAGGGCTGAAAATCTAGGAGGTTAACCTCTGAACATATTTCCACACATTCTCGCATATACATTCCCACACAATCACAGACAAGCCATAAATAAAAATGTCTCAAATTACCAAGAAATAAAAGAACCATTCATGGAGCACTTGATTGTCCCACACTGTGTTAGATAGTGTGGAGCAGTAGTTGTTTCATGTCACAAAGCTATCAGGTGTTTCAAGACAAACGAAATATAAAAGCCATGTTTGGAGGGGGACGAAGGTTGTCAAAGTTTGAATGTACCTATTGAATCTCAGTAATTGCCACTTAGCGTTTGATTTAATGAAAGCCACTGAATAAAGGCAACTATTCCCTTTGTCACAGCTCCTGTTTCCATTTGTACTATACCCTTCTCTGTCTTCCAAAGTCAAAGCCACAATCCTCCATTTCGATCAGAGTACCGCTTCCTTCCCTTCTCCTGCATTCATCCTCATCTGCATGTATTTTCCACACACTAAATGGCTGTTAAAAATTACTATTGTTTCCAGTTATCGGGTCTGAAGCTAACAAGCTTGTTTTGACTCAGCCTTAGACAGACTGAAAAGACACAGCCACAAATACTCTCAAAACTACGTGCCTGCCTGTGTGTTCTAGCAGATTATTTAGCCTTTGCTATAGAGGTATTTGTCATCCAAGCTCCTTGCAGATAGACCATTTGTTTGTCATAGAATAGATTGTTTACAACCGCTTTTTTTTTTTTTTTTTCTCAATAGCTAAAAGATTTTGGCAAATCTACCAAACTCTCTGTGTAAATATAGGGATGGGAGGGTGCTGTTTTTATCACACTCAACTCTTCAAATTGTTTAAGTTCTGTTCTGATGACAGCATTGGTAAGAAATCAAGAGGATAAACAAGGTAAGAAAAGTATGTATTCAGATGTTGGTCTGTTTTACTGTTAACTGCTGCTGAGTCTCTCTTGGTTAAGATTTCTTGATGGACAAGAGGAATCCTTTATTGTTTCAAGGAACATTTTTTTAGAATTTAGAATCCTTTTAACTCAGTTAATTTCTATACTGAACATTCTATTAAATTTCAAAGGAACCATTCCTTTAAAAACTTAGATTTGGAAATAGGACTGGAAACAGATTTGCTGAAACACCTTCTCTTCTGAGGAATTAAATTGAAAAATACTATACTTAACTACAATTTCTGTACTGTTGAAAATTCCTCAACTGAATTTAGGATTTAAATTAGTGTTAATTATAAATGTAGGGTACAAATAAGGACATATAGAAGACACAAAAATCTCCGTTTTTATTCTTGTTGAGAAACTAAAGAAAAATGAGGAAGGAGTTTTGGAAGAGGTGATGAAATGGGCAAGAAAGTGAAATTTAGCAAATGGTGTGTATATATATCATTAGGTGTTTAGGATGAGGAGGACATGGCAATATTCCTACTTCATGAGCACACTCAGATCCATGGATATAACTTTCAGAATGCTACCTACATTTTCTCTTAGGTTCCATAATGTGATTGAATCTTTTCCTCAGAAACAAGTGGTTTGGCTCCCCATGATAGATAAAACTTGCCTGTAAGGGGAAAAGTTGACCAGCATACTAATTTCATTACAAAGGCCTTATCATGAGCAGAACAATTATTCTGGAATAAAGATACTTCTTTTTTTAACAAATAAAGTGTCCACAGGAGAGCTGCTCTGTTCAGTTTACATGTGGAGACAAGTGTCTGGGTTCCTAAATGAATAATTACTTCTAAAAATGCAGTAATGCTCCAACGTCAGATGAGTGCTTTTGTGAGGGAAAAACCCAAACCAAATCAAAAGAAAACATCCAGCAAACTCATTTTCAATAAATAGAAATACTGCACAGCAAAAAACTTGCACCAATATTTGGGATGCCTATGACACACAAATTATTTTAATCTGTAAAATGAATTCTGTATTTTCATAATTGAAGTATCTTTACTGCATAGTCATAATAAAATTTATCTTTCCATCTTTGTTTCTGTCTCCCAAATTTAATTTGAAAAAAGGACACAAAAAAAAAAAAAAAGACAAAACTTTTCAGTGAAATAGGAGTAGATTTTTATCATTATCTCAGAGCGCTTTTGAATCTCCCTTATCTGGTTCTTCTTTTTCTGTCCAGATTACATTTGGTTGAAAACCAGTATTTGGTCTAGCCTGGTCCTGCCAGTCTGTTTATTTAAAATTAGAAGAACAAGCTATAGACTTGGAAGAAACTTGATGGAAGAGATAGGTGTTTCTAGACTTATTTTAACCACTTGATTGCTTCTGAACCCTCTGTGTAGATTCAGGTAGAGTGCTCTGGCTGTGCTGCTGAGCAAACACCATCTGTGTTAGACAGTGTGCCAAAAGCATCCATGTAGAATGTGTCTGCTGGCAAGTATTTCCAGTACTGCATATCCTGGTAAACTACATCTGCTGCAAAACTGCTTTTTTTTTTTTTTTTCCTTCTTTTTTTTTTTTTTTTTTTTTTTCTCCTCAGGGGAAGTGAGGAATGTCCAAACAAAATGAGATCATTTTGCTGAAAAATCGTAGGTATCCAAAACTAGGAAGTTCCAAATGCTCCTCCCAGTTCTCTGGACATGTTGAAGCAGTGCTGTTTTTCCAATCTTCCAGGACATCCAGCAGCAAGAACATGTCGTGTACAACTCAATAATTCATATCCACAATCCATAAAATGGCCATGAAATGTAATGCACCTTTCATACACAAATCTTTCCACCCAAATGGCTAAATAGTGACCTGAATACTATTTTGAAGTTGGTACTGAGCACAATAAAATAAGAAATAAGAGTTCTACTGGTTTGAGTTTTACTGTAATAGACAGTTCTCACTTCATCCCAAGACCACCATTACATCAGTGCAATTATGTTTTTATTAATAGTTAGAGTTAAACAAATACACTAAAACTCATCATCTTGCTTTTTATAATCATTCATCCTTGTTGTTCCTGTTTGTAACTAAACTGGAAGCCAGAGCAGAATCTTTTTTTTATGTGTGAAACAAATACTGTTGGTATTTTTATATTAGAATGGATTCTGGTAATGCCTGTTGAGGAAAGAAACATGGAAGGATGTGCACTATAGCATGCTCATATAAAAAAAATTCCTATCCTGGAAAGAATATCAAGAATCACAGCTTCTGGGACAGCAAACCTGAATTATATATGTATTTGAGTGGTTTTATTACTTCTTTGTTTTTTTCCTAGGGAAATCTGTAGAAACAACAGACACTTTAGTAAACTTTTCATATGCTTGGACAAAAGGAAACAAAAAGGCTTGTGATCTTATCTGAAGCTTTTATTCTTATTCCTTCTTCCTTTTTCACAATTTAAAAAGTGCATAATTTTAAATTGAAAGTCAATTTTAGCAATTTGTGTGTAGAAAAATAAACAACTTCACAGATTTCTACTTTTAAAAGCAGGGAAACTTTAGGTTATGTTGGTTTGTTAGGGATTTTTGTTTTCTTTTTTTTACAGAGGTAATTAAGAAACACTTCTCTATGTGCCTACATGATATGACAACCTAATCGAGTGGTTGGAAGACTAATGAAGGCAGGGTGGGAGGGAAATCCAAGCGAGCAATTCAGAAGAGCAGCTCATTTCACTAGTAGGCTGCTAGAAACCAAAGCATATAGACATGGGGGGAAGGGGAAGTAGGAGGTGTATAATGAAAGCTTAAAAATTTTAGAGAAGAATAAGAAGAGATGAACGCTGGGTTTTAATAGAGGTTGTAGACTTAGCATAAAGCCTTTTAAATTTTAGTGTTCGTTAGCGTCTGAAAAGAACTACCAGTAGAAGAAGAGAGTAGAACAGATCAAGATTCTTATTTAGGTAGCTGGAACAGGGGAATACCCATTTTCTTATGTGTGAAATATAAGTTTCCTAGGGTAGGCAAGCAAGAAAAGCTTTGACAGATTGAGCAGAATCATTGATTTGAAGATCACAGCTGCAATCCATCTGAAATATTCTACAGTCATGTCTCTTTTTTTTCTCCTAGTAAGAGATATTTGAACTTTACAGTGGTAAAATAGATATTTTATTAAATTCATAAAAGCAGATGGATTAGAACAGTATGTGTGTGTTGAGAGCATAAAAACCTTCAGAAAGGAAACTTTATATAGGTTTTTTTCTCTTATTGCCTATCCTGGCATTATTAACTTTACATATGCTTTGTGAAAAATGCCATACAAACCCAAATCTTTCACTTTTACAATGGTATGCTGACAGACCTGACAGTGCCCCATAACATTACGCTGTCATTTCTGTAGCAGTGATATGGAGGGAAGATTGTAGAAACCTGTTATAAACTAAGCTGCTTAAAGCTTTATTATCCTTTATATCACAGAATCACAGAATGTCAGGGATTGGAAGGGACCTCAAAAGATCATCTAGTCCAGTCCCCGTGCCAGAGCAGGAATACCTAGGTCAGGTCACACAGGAACGCATCCAGGCGGGTTTGAATGTCTCCAGAGAAGGAGACTCCACAACCTCTCTGGGCAGCCTGTTCCAGTGTTCTGTTACCCTCACTGTGAAGAAGTTCTTCCTCACATTTATGTGGAACCTCCTATGTTCCAGCTTGCATCCGTTGCCCCTTGTCCTATCATTGGATGTCACTGAGAAGAGCCTGGCTCCATCCCCATGATACTCACCCTTTACATATTTATAAACATTAATGAGGTTATAACACTGAACACTGCACAACAGGTGAAAGTTACTTCTCCACAAAGACTTAATGCTAAAAAGAAAATGAAGATAAAGGTAAAAAAAAAAGGAAAATATTTCTGGATGTTGCATTACCTTATGAATCCTAACGCTCTTTTTCCTCATTGTAACAAGTGCTATGAAAGTAGAGAAAATGGTTTTATTTATGACTTACCTAAACTGTTATGAAAATTTCCTTACAAATTAACATTCTCAAAGGTACAATTTTGGTGTATAATTAGAAACTGTATATGTAAAATTATGTATATTATTTTTATTTCTAGATATATTATTTATATATGTATGTTTAATTTTACATGTTCAGTTCTACAAAGACCCTTCCCACTCATCTCTTGCCATGGAGTTTGGATTAAATTCAAAAGAATGAATGAGACAAATCATATGACTTTACTAGCAAATAAACTTATTAGTAAATTGGACATTGTTATTTCACACAAGAAGTGCTACTGAAGGCAATATTTTAATGTTCTTGTTTTAAAGATGGAAGAATGTTATGGTATTCTGGATACAGTAAATTTACCTAAAAAGTGCATTTCAGTATCAAAATTACCAGCACACAAGAAATGTCCAAGTAAGTCTGTCATGTTTTGCTTTGCTATCAGCTTTAGATATTTCATATTTTGTTACATTATCTCAACATTTACTATTACCAGTACTAGTTCTTTAAAAAAAAAAAGGAAAAAACAAGCTTAACTCTAAACTGCAAATGATTGCCCTTTGAGAAAGTGAAAATAGAATGCAACCATGCTATATGGCTGTACCAGCTATAAATACTTGTTTGTAGGTGCTCTGGGACCAAAGAAGTGTAAATGTGAAGTGGAGCATGGTAGTCATTTGCAGGAGGGAAAATGGCACTTGCTGTGACAGTTCAGTTGTCTGGAGCAGGCAGCACTGACTTAAAATATTATCCAGATGAGATGTATAATCCAGATTCTTCTCCAACTGCTGACTTGATGTGTTCCAGCAGCTAGGCATTGTGTACAACATTTTTAAAGCCAAAATAACTTTGACTCAAAATCATTTTGTTCATATAAACGAAAGGAAACACCTTGGACCTGACCTACCAAGCCATAAAATGTAACCTGCACTCCTCTGTACCCACTCTGCACTGGGGGCAGCAACTGGAACCAGTCAGATGCTTGTGCTGAAGGTTATTTTTTGAATGATCACACAGGCATTTCTATCTTGGGCATCCAGAACTGACAGCCAACACAGATTAATAAAGGTTTACGTTTTAGAAGTCTTTTCCCCAAATAAAGCAAATTTTTCATTCTTCCTCCAAGTACCTATTTTGTCTCATTACTGGAAGAATACCTGCCTCATTCAGGTTGAGGTTCTAAGGTTTATTTTAAATTATTCTAACTTCACAGGAGAGTATGGCATACTTCCTTTTCCTCCTTGCCTTTCCTCCTTTCTTTCTTCCCTTTCATGCAATGTTTTTTTCTAAATTTCCAGAGAAACTGTTTAGACTGTCCAAAATACAGCCTGATACAATGGATGTTCCAGCAGTCTACCCCTTACCTGCTGCTGATAAGTTGTCCTCCTGAGTCAAAGATCTAACAAAGTCCTACTTTAGGGTAATCTGAGCCCAGTATCATTAGTCCAGGTGTAAAATTGTTTCCAGCTATTTCACACCCATAGCCCTTTGAAATGAAATTACTTCCATGCACCAGGCATCTCACTAATAACAATACTAACCTCTTGAAAGCCAATTTGTGTGTAGATTTCAAGTTGCTTTATATATAGCAAGGTTCCATTTAAACCTAGGAAAGCAGAGGCACATGTGAATGCCACAGCTCCTACGCCACAGACAATATTCTGTAGAGCAAGCTGCCTCACTATCTTATCATCCACAAAAATAATGACCAGACTTGTATGACTGGCTTCCCAGCACAGTTTTCTTTCCACGGAAAGCCTTGGAAGACAGAAACCTGTTAGTCCATCCCTCATGCAAAGCAAGGGCCCAGGAGCATCAGACAATGTTAACTTCAGTGTTGTCTTTGAATGTGTTATTTGTTGACAGACTAAAATATGCTATACTGGCTCACACCAGCAGTCACTACATAAACAATGCAGTTAAGATTCCAGCATCATACACCATAAAATGATTGGAGAAATTATTTTAAAAAAAAATTTTCCTGTCAAACTAGTGCAAAACTGAGCTGAAATGAACCTTTCAAAACTTTGGAATTCTCAGTTTCACTAGACAGTTTTTAAAAATTTGTTTTCTCACTCCTGTTTGTTCTTCCTGAATATCTCCCCATTTGTTTTGTGACAACTCTGTGGGTTTCCTTAACAGTGATATAACCTGTTCAGCCTGGAAACCTGGGCAAGGAGTGAAATGGAGCTTTACCCTTTAGCTAGCCGTATGAATATGTTCATGCTTGTGCTGTGGTGCAATTTGCAGTTGTTTGTGTCATCAGTAAATTTGTCTATTATATAAATAAAGTATAGGAATGATGTTGTGCCATGACAAGAGTTTTCCAAGTACAAATTTGAGATCACTGCACTCCTAAACAGCAAAACCATGAGTGAATTATACAGGCTGTCTCAGTAGGGCATTAACACAGTTATAATACCACCCCACACTACAAGCAATGTGAATGTGTCATATATATTACAGAAAGAAAGTGAGCTATTTTATAAATGTGTTTTAAAGAACTTTAAAAAAAAAAAGTATGGAAACCATGCCTTTATACCCCACCTGTGAAGCCAGGTGCTTTATTTATTACACTAAACTGAAAGAGGTATATATATTATACTCATAACACTTTAAAATGTCTAAAGTGTCTTACAAAGTTCTTTCTGTATATTTGGAGCCCAAATGTGTGAAATACCAGAATTATATGCAGGGACAATGTTCCCATGAGGAAAAAATATTACAACTTCCCATAGCATAAAGAAATTGTTCTTAAGCTTAATGATTTATAACAAACAGCCTGAGCAGTAAAATCTAAAAGTGATTCAGGATTGGTGATGTCTTTTCTGTCCTTTTGGAGACAAATTAGAGTGCCTTTCTTCACAAAGGAGAATCCTTTTGTATTGCAATGAAATACACAAACCACTGTCTAAAACTTCTGATTGTGACTGTACTTCTTGGATGACAATGATGAATGTGTGTGATATGCTGGGAACCATATCTTTATAAGGGTATCAAGCAAGCACATTTCATTTTCTCCATCAAAGACTGCCTCTACCAACAGAAGGAACTGCCTCCAGAACTGGTTTGCTGTGAGCCTGGAGGTTAAGGATGGAGCAGGAAAAGATATCCAGCATGTGCTTAACTGTTAAATAAATGTATTAAACATTTGTTCTCCATGTAATACAAAGTTATAGAAACTGACAAATAAATCATATAATCAACCAGATCAGAGGCAAAAATTCTATGAAGAATGTGACCAAAGGATAGTTTGGGTGTCATACAGGTAAATCCCAATTAACCTTATTAAAACCTCACTTCTTTCACAGTATTGCAGATTCTGTCCTTGCAGTGTAGGAGTAAAGGCTCCTGGGCAACGTGACCAATGTGGGATGTTCCGTAAATGAGACTAAATACAATGCAGAAAACCAGCTTTCTTCCTGGGCACTGAAGAGCTTGGAAACTGAGTCTGGGAACAGCAGGCAGGGACAACAGGAGATGGGACACTCATATTAAAAAGCAAGATTTGATTCTATACATATTATTTTGTCTTTTTATCAAGAGGTGCATGAGATGAGAAGGACAGAAATCCAAATACAACTTTATTGCCTCCTAACCGTCACATAAACATCTAATAAAGACCCTAGCGATGCTGGGTAGGTGTGGAACTCTGAATTTTGGCTTGGAATTAGAATTTGAGCCCAAGCTGAGGAGACTAAATTAAACCAAGTGCTTTGAGTTCACACTTCAAAATCTTTTAATCTTTTTTTCTTTTTCTTTTTCTTTTTTTTTAATAAAAATCTTCAACTACCAAAATGAAAACCAGCTCTGTACTTGATTTAATATATTCTTTTCTTTCTCTCTTTCCATCCAGGATGGAGGAGGAGCAGGAAGACACCAGCACACATGGTATGGAGGATGAAAGCAATTATAATGCATGATGTAGGAGGAAGAAAATTATGGGGAAATTATCTATAGCAGCTCACTGATAATTACATTGCATAGATTATAAAAGAATCACTGAAAAAATATGTATGTAAATTACCTAAATTTTCTATTGGAGTTTTCCTCCATTCTCGGTATTATGAAACTTCAGTGAAATTTTATGAATTAAGTAAAATGATAAAAATAAAAGTCGATTTATTTTATTTTAAATGATTCATGATGCATGGCAGATGCATAAATGCTTTGTGTATGTACAATTCTTTTGCAAAATATACATGCGATGATGAATTAATGTACTGCTGAAAGGGAATTCATTTTGGGAACAGTACAATTTGGAGTGATGACGATAAAGCTAAATAATTGCATCTGGATTTTAATTTTTTTTTTGAGAGAGAGCCTATTCTATTAAACTTTAGTATAAGTGGAAAGATAATTAAGCTATTCATGTACTTACTGGCTATGGGTTGGAAAAATGTGTAATTTCACAGTGTTTTGTGTACATGCATAGTCATTTTCTACTGTATGCTTAGATAAGTTTAGATAAGTTCTAGTAGAGCCATTTATTTAATCTACTGTTCAAGACAAATATGGAGAACAGGATTTTCCCTTTTTCTATATTTATTTTATTTTTCACACCATTATTAGTTCAGTTATTTCACAGGAAGCATGTCACTTACCGAAAATCATTTGGTGTACCTGGACGAAATGAAAGAGAGGGATGAAGGATCTGATTTTCCGTTATAATCTGAGCTTCAGAAATGATGGTTATAAAGGATGTCCAGGTAAAAACCTTTTGAACTCTGAGTTTGATCCAGTTACACTGATATAAATCAGGAGCAACCCTCTCTAAAACAAAGGTAATTACTTAAGAAGAAAATCCATGAGCTCTGAGTTGAAGCTTGAGATTTTGTTGTTCTCTTGATTTTTCATCAAACTGCTTAACAAACTAATATTTTCACTTTTAATTTTATCTAGTTCCTCCATTTTGTTATTTTGTTTGGTTGATTTGTTTTTTAGCTCTGTATTCCTACTTCATTATATGTATGCAGCTGCTGTGTTATTTGGGGCAAAGATTTTCTTTTAGTCAGATCTAGATTTCTGACACCTGCATAAGTTACTGTTGGCAGAATGGTACTTCTTTTTTCTCTCTTTCTTTCTTGTTATGCTCTAATTTCTTCTAAACACTACATTAATATGCATCAGGTTAATTTCCTGAATGGTATGAAATATGACATGAGAGTCAATCTTCTACCTATCATAAGGGTATAGTTGGTAATTGATTTCTTCTTTGTATTGGCTGGGCATCTCTGTGTCTTGGAGCAGAAGTTTGCATTTGCCCATAGAGACAAGAGATGGGATAGACATCAGTCTATTACATGCAGATGTAGCTATTTCACATTGGTTCCCTTTCTCATCCTTCCCATATTTCTTCTCTGTTCATCACCAGGGGTGACAGTCTGACTGTCAGCAGTGAGTAATAGCTCTTGCAAGAGTTCATGGCCTTCTTGGACGAAGGTGTTTCATTCATTACATATCTTTTCCTCCTTCAGGTAGTGTCTATTCATTTCAACAAAATTTCAACAGCCTTGGTAGTCCCCAAACTGGAAGGAAGCAGGCTCTGATCAGATGCTGCTACACAAAAGCAAACACTGAAGTTTCCCCACTTTCCCTCTGAACTTGTATGGGGTAGGCTGTAGCAGTGGACATGTTTGGCCTGTTTGGCACCATTTCACAATGAACCACTGTACTGGGTCTGGCTGAGCCAGAACTGATTTTCCCCTATAGCAGCCCTCATGGTGCTGTTTTATGTTGGGAGCTAGAAGGGTGTTGATAACACACTGGTGGTGTGGCTACTGCTGAGTAGTGCTTACACAGCACCAAGGCTCTTTCCAACATTTCCCCCCAGTGGGATGGGGTGGGCAAGATCTTGGGAGGGGACACAACCAGGACAGCTGACGTGAACTGACCAAAGGGATATTCCATACCATATGATGTCTGCTCAAGTATAAAGCTGGGAAAAAGGAGGAAGGGGGGTGGGGGTCACCCTTGGTTCTCCAAGGCAACCGCTACACGTATCACAGCCCTGCTTCCTGAGAAGGCCCCACATCGCCTGCTGATGGGAAGTAGAGAATAAATCTGTTTTCTTTTTTTGCTTCCACATGCGGACCTTGCTTTGCTTTGCTTACATTAAAACTGCTTTTGTTTTACCCACAAGGGTTGTTTTTTTCTGTCTTACTTTCTTTCCCCCTTTTTGCCCTGCTGAGAGAAGGGCGGGGGGGGGGGAAGTGATAGAGCAGCTTGGTGGGTACCTGGCATTTAGCCAAGGTCAAACCACCACAACCACCCTAGAAGGTACTTTGAAATCACAGTTTGTCTCAATGAACTCTGTGAGTGTTCCTGAAGATATTCTCATTTAAGCTGAAAACACAAAAACCTGGATGAAATAACAAACAATTGCATGATTTCGTCTGAGTCTCTTTCCTCACTGTATTGAAGTTTTCTGGGACGAGGTCAGAATATTCAGTTTTCTTTAAAGCTTCTCTTGGTAGTTCCTGGTTTCTTTCCTAAATCACAAAGTTTTGCAATTCAGAGAATGTTCCTTAGATGCTTTGGTTCCTGTCCTTTTGGAATTAAATGAAAAACATTTTTCTTTTAAATAATCATGTCACATTTAAATGGTCAGATGATTAAAATCCTTTATTAGATTATTAACTGTTTGGTTATCACCCCAGAGAGTCAGATTTTATCAATAGCTTGTTTTGGATGATAGCTATCTCTCAACTCAGGGATTTTTATTTAACAAAAGAGAATTTAAACTACCATAGTGTTACATGCAAGAATTTATCTAGACATTTCCTTCAGGTTTTATCTCAGCACGGAGCCAAATGCAGCAGGGTTGGCAGTTGCATCTCATCCACAAAACATCCCCAAGACAGGCATAGGTACTGGCATAGAATTTTCAATACTGAACAGAGTGAAGAGTCTGCAATGCAGCCACAATCTACAAATAATCATGTTAATAAATAGTCGAAGGTGGATTCCATTCCATCCCTTTTGAAGGGAAACTTCAAAAGGGTCATTTTGCATTTGTTACTGCATCTAATTTTTGTGATGATGTACAGAATACAGATAAACTTCCCAGAAAGGAAGAAAGATGCCCAAAGAAGTTGTGCATGCCCCATCCCTGGAAGTGTTCAAGGCCAGACTGGATGAGGCCTCGAGAAACCTGGTCTAGTGGGAGGTGAACTAGACAATCTTTAAGGTCCCTTCCAACCCGAACCATTCTATGATTCTATAAAAGATGAAGATGATCTAAAAACTGTACTGGACTAATTAAATGGGAGACTTAGCAGCAACAACACTAACAATATGTAGTGAAACTGCAAATCAGGTCTTCTGCCTGTGACATCAGTGAGTTGTATACCCAGGAACTGAAGCTCTGCTGGAATTCAAGAAAAATATAAATGCTAGACAGTGTAGAGACAGATCTTTTATCCAGGACAAGTCAAAGGACTTTTGATAGAGATTATGGAGTTTGAAAGATCTGATTCCTCACAGCATGTAATTGAACTATTCATGCATCTTGTAAGCAATATGCTGCTATTCTCCATCACTAAGTGGCTGTATAGCAAAGGGTAACAAGATGTATGTACATCAGGGAACATGAAGACATACTGCAGAACCTTAGATAGGAACAGTTAGGAGTGCAATGTCAGAAACATCCAGATAACATAAAAAAAAGAGCCTCTTGACTGAGGAGAACATGAACATAAGCACAGCACAGAGCTGGCAACCATTTTCCAGCACCTAGCAGGGAAGAGATAAAGATTTATAAAAGCATATTGATTAAAGAGACGACCTGATCACCACTCAAGTCACCTGATAGGTTGAGCATCTTTTAAGAATTAGCATAGGCATGCCATGGTTATGTTCCAGGAAAAAGCTGAAAAGATTCTAGAAAAATAACCAGATAGGATTTGCGATACTGGGAGATGAATAAGAGTTAAAAGCTATAAAACTGCAACTGATGAAATATCAATAGATACATGGAAAACTTGGAAAGCACACTCCAATCAGCATCAAACCATGTGGAATGATCTAATGTTATTCTCTCTATCAAACAATAAATATAGCAGAGAAATACTTTCAAAACTGCAGACTGAAAAAAGGTTGCCCTAATCAGCCTGACATCTCTTGAATATGGAGTTGTCAACATAATTTGGAGTAAGAAAGGCCTTTTTATACTAACCTCAGACCAGCTGCAGTATTTATCTTTGAAAAGTAACTGCAAAGTCTTGGGATAAACAGATTTCAGGAATGTGAACTGCTGGTGCCATTGTTTTTCCAGATAAAACTGCTTGTAATGGGAGTGGTTGAGTTGAGTCACCCTTTCTTCTCTTTCCATATGCAATACTGTGTTACTTCTCCTGAGACAATTTTGTCCTATAATGTTTGAGACATATGAAGTAAAGCTATTCACACTTTTTATTGAAATGAAGAGTACCCTGCTTACATTGTGAGAGTAAAGGGGGGGGGAGGACAAATACTGCCTTGCAGGTCTATCTCAGTACAGTACTCCTCAGTACTCCTCCAGGCTTCTACCAAGTTATGATTCAATAAATCAAATACTGTGTTTCAATCCACAGCATTGAATATCTGAAAAAGATGACATTGTGCTTAGTCTGCCTCAGAATTGCACTCTGGTTTCGCATGACGTCACTAGTATTCCAAGGTTCAAATTCTCAGCTGATTTAAATTGTTTGAAGCAGTTTCCTTCACATTTCCTTTAGAACTATGTCTAATAGTTCCAAACTAAATCCATAATCCAAATTTATGTTCTCTTGAGACCTTATGTGCCGTGAAAGTGCATCAAGACACCCACTAATGTTTAATGAAATTTCTTAACCATGAGGCAGCATCTCTTCCTAGAACTAGTATATGCACTGGTGTCCATATTTGTTAAAGTTATTTCCACCTTTTTATCCCTCAGTGGTGTAGGCCTACAATCTATCAGAGGCATAATGGTGTCACATTATATGAGCTCAGACACTCTAAATGTCCTCTCTGTGGTTTTAACCTGAAGATAACAGAAGCAAGCAGTCTTCTGCTCCTGCATTTGGTTCCCTTGTTGACCCCTGAGACCAAATTTGTTGAATTTAAGACTGTTGATTAAGTGAGCAGCACAGTAACAGTTTCTGAAACTGATGGATTTTGTCCTCTGACATCTGTTCTTTTAAGACAACATCTCCTTCCAGTTGGCAGTGTTCATAAGGTAGTCTCTGGTGGTTTATGGTCATGCCATGGTGCAGCTGTTTGATTAAGTTTCTAAAATGTGTATCGAAATTCAAAGGGAATTTGAAAGCAAAAGAGAAAGTCAGATGTGTAGGAAATCTTCCTTCAAGTCTGCCTTTTAACTCCAGAATAAATAGAAAGATTTTGAAAGTAAACACCAATAGTGCTACTTGGATTTTATCACAGTAAAAAAGTCACTACATTTTTTTTTCCTCCTTGCCCATCTGCTAACTGATCTCTGGAAGCTATTCTTATTCAGGTGTGTTCCTTTTACTAAAATTTCTATTCTCTCTTAGATGCCCAACACTTCATACAGCAAAAACTGTGTAAGAGAATGGTTAACACATACTGACAACTTGAGAAGAATCAGAGTTAAGCAGCCATTAAGCCAGCAAAGCCAGTCAACCCTCAAATTTTTAAGTACTCTTCAACAGCTTTGCACAGTGAGTGGAATTGGCACAATCTTCTCATCAGCATTGATCATAAGGTTAATAATTTATTAAATCTCCAACTCTTAAAAATCTGTAGGTTTGTTTTTTTTTTTAAAAAATATCATATTTCTATACATTATAAATACCTTTTGCTGTGTTGGAAAACCCTAAATATTTGGTCACAGAAGGCATTTACCCAAACCACCATTTCCAGCTATTAAAAGGTGATTCCTTGGGCCTTGGCAGATCTCTACAGACTTCTAATGTTTTCTATCATCCCATGATTGTGGTGTATGGCCACAGACATTCCAATCACTTGAGATGGACTAGCTCGTTTAGAAGCAACTTGGCAATAGGAAAGCATAATCTGTGTAAGCCGTTGATTAAGGAGATTAAAAAAAATGAAAATGAACCCAAAAGAGGCCTTTGCTAGACAAATCTTCAGCAAGAAAAAGGAAGAAAAGAAGAATGCCTGAAGCTTCATTTGTAGCTAGGCGGCTCCTTCTGCTGCATTGCCTGGATTTTTTTTACCCTTCTTTCAGGATTTGAAATCCTAAGCCTAATGTATTTTCCTGTAACTAGCATGTGTTACATCTGTTTTATCTATAAATTGGCTTTTTGTTTGGAAGAACTTAGCTCCACAATTCTGTCTTGACAATTGGAAGCAAACTGTGGTAGACCATAGTTAAATTCTGACACTAAATGGTAAAAATACTGTAATGAACTAATTCAGCTTATTATATTTTTTTCTGCTTTCTTTTCAGTGTAGTGAATAGTGTCCTGATTTATTTATGTGATAAATATATGGATGAAAAGTAGTCAAGGAACTTAGATGCTACTCATTTTTGAGCTAAAAGGAGGTTTGTCAATACCTGAGAGATAAGTAACTTTGTCTCTCTAGGGAAAGGAATCATTTCATACATAACTGAGCTTGCCCACTAAGTTCAACTTTGTGTTGTCTAGATAGTCACACTTCTGACTGTAGTATGAAGCTGTTCATAACATAATTCTCAAATATAAAATAGGACATATTTGAGAGAATTTAGAAACAATATATTTCCAGAATTTACTTCTGATGATTTGAATATCCTCAGACACTTTTTCAATACTTGTCAGCTTCTGGAAAAAGCACATGAACTTGACTCCTAATTCTTTCTATATATTACTCAGTGAAAAGCAAACAAAGGAAGCAATATCCCAAAAAATAACTCCCAATTTCCATTTGCAGACTAACTTTCACAGATTTCCTAAAGTGCCTCTGACAACTGAAGTACACAGACTAAAGTCAACACTGAAGTCCTGGCCTCAGATCATCACGCTAGCTCCCAGCAGTCACATTTACTTCCTTGCACCATTCTGCCCAGCTCCTTACCTGATGTTGCAGAGAAAACAAACGAGCCCTCAGTGTCATAAGGAGTAGTAAGACAGGGCTGCTGTTAACTTGTGTCTCTCATAACACCTCTTGTAATCCTGAATAGTATCTAGCATCAAGTTACTTAATACAGCCTTAGGGATTTTGTTTGAAGAGAGTTTTGCAAAGGGTCTTTCTTTACCTATATTGCTTTCGAAATAGATTTTTCTCCTGCATAACAGAGGCAGTTCGGTGTCAAGAGGTAGAGAAAAAATAAACTTAGGCTATATACATGTGTGTTAGCAAAACAAACAGTACCAGAACCCACTCTTTGGTCTTTCACCCAACTAGAAGGATCTAGCTATGTCATACTTTTAAGCTCTTACCTTTCAAAGCAGCTGGCCATTCCCAGTCTGTTTAGTGGGAGCAGTTGCTGATTTAGGCAGACAACCAAGATGTGCCCAAAACTTGTCTTGAAGGTTTCTAATTGGGGCAGAGAGGTGATACAACCAATCTAACTTACTGATTTAATGATAAAAATGACACAGCTCCACTGGCAGGAGAAAAAGTAGGATATGTTTAATCAACAAATATAAAGTGTGTGCTATTATCTGGCTCCAATGGGGCTAATAAGTTTTATGGAATTCAGAAATGTTTTGGAAGGTTTGTGATAAAGTAATAAATAATTGAACTACCTACAGTTGGAGTTTAGAAAAGATTATGAGATTCTGTGCAATTCTGATCACAGGATGACTTTTCAAACATGATTTTTTTCTTAAGTTGATGAGGAATCTGGTAATTATCTGAGTTGTATTTATATTTGAGGAAGGCGTAAGTAACAGAGACAGAGAAAGGAAGGTTTTGGATTTGTGGGGGGTTTTTAGCATAGTGGTAGATTCATTATGATTTATCTTGTTGCAGTCTTAGAGATGCAATCAAATATACTCAAAGCAAGTATAAAAGCCAGCTAATGCAGTATGTTACCTACTGACAATGGCAGATTTTATTGCTAGAGAGCACGTGACTTGTAGGACAAGCTTTTGTGTATTTGTTTCTAGTTCCTAAGCTTTCACCAATGCCTTTTTCTCACATATATGAGTGATAGAAAGCTTTTACAACAAGCAAGAAACTAAAAGCTTACAAAATGTGTGAGGGATTTATTTATATATGAATATTAGCAGTAAGGCATTTTCTTTCTTTATTAAAGAGAATGTAGGAAATCTATACATAACACATTACATACTTCTCTCCCCATGCCTACAGAGAACCTCACTGAGATTTCACAGGTATCTAGCCAGAACAAGATCCAGAGACAAAAATCTTTGTAGTTATCATTGATGTAAAACTATTTAGTAGGTCTCAGGTTTTAATAGTTATTTAAACATCACGATCAATGGAATGTGTTGCTAAAAGAGCCCATCAGAGGATCCAGTATCTGAGTTTTCGTTTTTGAATTGAATAAATAGGTTGAAATAATTATTTTGTGGTTTGTAATTTCTTTTAATCTCAATTAGAATTTTTTTGTTGTCTTTTTTTTCTATCTGGAGATGAGTAATTTCTGTGAACAGTACTATATTTTACTTACATGTTGTCATTTATGTGAGTTAAAAAGTATATTCTTTAAAAAAAATCTTAAATCTAAATATTTTCCATTATGCTCCCAATTCTACTGGAAAGGCCTTTGTTACTTTAACCAATGTCAGAAGGTATAATAACCTTCCTACTTGTGCCATGAAGAGGCTCGAAGTATTGCAAAACTCTGCTTAAGACTTGCAGCAGGATTTATCCAACAGTAACAGTGTTGGTGTGGTTCAGAATACAACTGAATGTCTAACAGAATGCCTTTTGCAGAGGTTAATGCATTGTGTTGACTGTATCACTGTGTCAGTGTGTTGGCACTATGTGGAGAAACAGATTAATCCTGCACTAGTTTTCCAAGTGCTGCTAATGACACAGGATTTAGTTATGCCCATTACACCTTTGATCCTTTAGCAATAAGGGTCAACATCTTAAATATCTCTTATTGGTTTATGAAGCCTTTCAAGGTCTTCTACTTGGCAGATGTCCAATCACTTCCCAGAGAGCAGGGCCTCAACATGCATAACAGTTTCTTGGGAAAGCAAACACCACAGCCATGAATGTCCCTCCGTCCCTTTCCTTTCTATAAGCTTTTCTTGCTGAGCATGACATCATACATTATGAAATAACCCTTTGGTCAGTTTGGGTAGGTTTGCTTTGTTCAAATATTTTATTTTCTTCACTGGTCAGTATATACTGTTTTCCAAATCTGTAGTAAGATCTGAGTCCTATAGCAGCAGTGTGCTTTAGTGCACAGACTGGCTCATTTCTTAAGTCTGCTATACACAAAAATATTTACAAATGTGAACTACTTAGTCCACTCTCTCTCTCAAGCAACCTTCATCCATTAATTTCCTCCCTACACTATCAAATATGACGGAGATCTGCTCTGCCTGGCAGCATGACCCAACCCCTCCTTCCCCTTTCTGCCACTGATCCTTCTCTGGTAGTCCCTTGCAGTAACTGATACATCAGATTATCCGATTGGTTCTGGCAAAGCTTGCAATGAAAAGTAATATCTCTTAGTAGAACATCTGCAGATAATTGGAAAAAGCAGACAACCTTTCAGGAATCCAAGTCCTTCTTGAAGTCTGGAATAAGAGTAGCAAACTTAAAGATATGTATAGATCAAGAACACTTATGCCAATTTATTAGATGAGTTGAGAGGAAAATGTAGTTGGCAGTTGCAGAGCAGAGGAGGCAGAGAGGAGGAAAATCTCTAGTCACTATGGGACAGATATTTATATTACATGGTTGGCTCTTAGCACAGGAGTCTCTTACATTCTCCTTGAAGAAGGCCACTAGGTTTTGATGGTATAGTGTGGCTATCTCTGATCTGGAACTGGTTTAACTTCTACACTGATTCTCCTGGTACTTCAGAGGGAAATCCTAACTTTACATCTATTAAGGATCGAGTGGATGTTTGATATTATTATAGAAATCATGCAATTTTCACTAATTTCTGAATAGGCCATCACTGTATAATAACTGGTTTTGAAATGGGCCTGAAATTTTCCCAACTCATAGAGCAGAAAAAATCAAACTCATTTAAACGGTGGGACATTAAACACTGCTTTTATGTCTTCATTTTTTTTGAAATCCAAAGCTGTATCTGATCGACTAGATTCTGTTCTCAGTAACATATGTGCAGGGCTAAAATAACCTAGATGACATCACCAAAGTATTCTGAATCCATAGGAGAAGCTAATGGCAATGTATCTCTCTTTCCCATATAGGTCATGATGGTGCTTCCATTCTGATTCAGCTCCTTACAAGCCTGTGAATTTGGGGGTTTGAGATTTTTTTGTCTCCAAATTATTTGGATAAATCCTAATTTTTTTCATGCCATAAAGTAAGATGCCCAATTTTGAAAGTTTGCTGCCAAGTTAAAATGATTAAAAGTTGCCTCCAGCTACTGGCTTTCTAATTGTTTTGCCATTCTCTGTCACTACTACTGCTATTATTATTTGTATTATTATTTACCCTTATTTATGTTATAAAATGCAATTAGTATTAATTATTCTCTATGTTTGTCTCTAATAATTCAGTGAGTCATTTGAGGCATCAAGACTGAACAGATTACAAGATATAGTTGTAGCTTTTGTTAAAGCTTTCACAATTCTCAGGTATGATAGATCTCAGATACCAAACTGAAAACTTGAACAGCAAATACATACCTTATACTTTCTTCAAGGCACCAAGACACAAAACAATGGCTAACACATAAAAGAGCAGAGAGTAAGTTTCATGCCCTGGTGCTGTTACAGATTTCTGAAGCAACATGCAATTCATATAAACATTCCTTTTATAGCTTTTCATCAGTTCAGTGTAGGTTTTGTGTCATTCTGAAAAGAACAAATGTGGGCAGGTGCTGTGCACTTTTCTCTTCATGGCTCTCCTTTAATGGAACTGCACGACAGTACGTGGTAGTGCTGTGAACACCTGGCAATTAATTAAAGCTATGAGGTTCTGTTCTTGACATAAACCAGTCTCGTACTAAGCCCCACAGAACTGAAAGCCCACATGCTGTATTATTGCCTGCACAGTCTCTTTCAGTGATACTTTAGTACAGTCATAGCCATTCAGACAGACTGACGTTTTTCTCTCAGTGAACTGTGGGAAAACTCACCGTCGTCTTAGGGTCTGTCATGTTTGTGTATTCATTCAAGAAGGCCATGAATCTCGATTAGAAGTCTCTTACCTCAGTTTCTAGGCAGATTTTAGTCTCATTGCTAGCAGATATAATTCAAATTCTTCAAATTCCATTCTGTATCACTGGCAGCTTATATCTTTACCTTACAGTTAGTGATGAATCAGACAGTAATCTTACATCAGAAAGGGCACTGGTTATCTTAATAACTACTTCCATGACAATAATGTTTCAACTAATGCACTTTGATGGCGCAATCATCATTGCACAACTTGCTAATACATTAATTGAACTTGCTTTTGTGATCAATATATATGAATTATTAGCTCATGTTAAGGAAAAGAGCTGAACATTCTAAAAAGAATTACAGCAGATTAATATTAATTTTATATTTTACTAATTCATGCATTTTGTAATCTGCACACATAAAAATGAATAGCCTCTTTCCAAACAAATGTTTAAGACAGAAACAGTTGTAACATATTCTACTAAGATTTTTTTAAAAAATAATAAGCTTCATCACTTTTTGCACTGTGAATATTAATGATTAAAATTAAATTATGCTTTACAAAATACACTGATAATTGCTATTTTTGATCCATTACATTTAAAATTTTACAGTTTGTTGATATTATTGTGTTGGTTTCCTTACCTACTAATATGCATTATTAAGTAACTTCCTTGGTTTATTTCCATCATTAGGGAGTTACCAACACTGTCTCATAATGCTGTAAAAGACAAAAACATTGGCGTATGATTCTGATAATCTTTCAAACAAAGCTTCTGGAACAGCATAAAATGTTTTTTTTTGTTTGTTTGCTTTGTTTGCTGGTTTCAAAGAATTATGGGAATACAGCTAGTCATCTCATAATTACAATTTGAATACATTTTGGCACATAATATTATGAAAAAATATTTACAAACTTTCATAGGAAAAATACTTTTTATTTTCCTGATTATTGTCATTATCAGAAATCTAAGCAGGGAGGTTTATTCTTCCAAAATTTCTCTATCTGGAAATCTAAGAAGGATTTAAGAAAATTATTTTTAAATAGCTTAAGATAAGTGTTCACCTGCTTGGATGCATTTCTTTCTTTTAATTTATTGCTAACCGAAAGGCAGGAGAACACCCTAAAAGTTGCTATCACCCTCAAGTTCCTAGCAACATTTTTGTCAGATGGATTTACTCAGCCTCAGTCAGAATCACAGCTGATCTCAGTGAAATATTGCAGGTCCGCTTATCACCAGTTCCCAGGTGACCAATCTGCAATTTATTCATATCAGAAATGTTTTTTTTCTCTGGCCACTCTGATTCTGGATATGGACTCTATATCATCAGGCAATGACAAGAACAGAGGAATTGATCTCTCCTGGCATAATAAGCTTATTTTTGTCTTCAACCATGCCTTTGTAGTGGAGGAGGTATTATAAGCTGTCTGTCACTTATTTGGAGATGTATGCACAGAAGAAACAACTCCCAGTAGCTTCAGGGAGTGAGCTGTGTGTGCTCAAGTAAAACTCAAAAACATTTCATAATGAGCTTTGGAACAAACAAAACTTGTAATAGGAGAAATGAACTGTTCCTACCCCAGAAGCTTTTAATAACTGTTCTTCACAGATGAGGTACTTGGGTAAATTGGCACACACTGATCTGGATTCAGGGACAATGGCTGTAATCTGTCTGCAGAAAGCCCAGTAGGCTTTACAGAGGCTCCAGTGTCAATCAGAGAAAGAAATGAGAGTTAAACAAGCACCACTAGCTTTTGTGCTTTTTTTTCCCCCATGCTCTGTTTCTTTAACCAGCAGGATGGCACCAGGTGGATGTTAGTGTTCATGTACAAGGCTTTCACAGAGATTGATGTTCACAGCAACAGCTGAGTTCATTTACAATGTCGTTTTCTGAAAGCCTCACTGAATGTATTCCTAAAGACAGTAATTTACTGTCTGTCTTTTCCCCTTTTATTATATTCAACCACCAAAGATGCCTATTCTTATTTAATGACTTAAGTATCCTTGATCAAAGGTGCTTATATATTTTCAAACTCTGTTACAGTTAGAAAAAGGAGAGAAGCAAGAATTATGACTGAGCTGTCTTTGAATAGCTGACATGGTCTTGCTGTCATAGAATCATAGAATCACAGAATGGTTTGGATTGGAAGGGACCTCAAAGATCATGTAGTTCCAGCCCTCTGCCACGGGCAGGGACACCTTGTTACACTTGTCCTGTAACTATTGCAGTGTTGCATTCTCTTACTATTACTGGGAGATGTGAACAGCAAACTGAACTTGAAAGAAAAGAGTGCAGCTTCTGGACAGAGCCTTCTGCATTCTTTACCATATCCTTTCCTGTTTAATGTGTGTGAATATACCATCCTGAGAATTAACACTGGATAGGGTTTAAATCACTGAAGAATTAAAAAGGTGGCAATACTTCATAGAAACTTAATAATTGCTAGCCACAAGATAGAATGTACTAGCCAGTCTTTTTAGAAGAATTTTTGACCTTCAGTCCTGGCTGTGAGGTGAAAACATACTCATTCAGTCAGCTTGCAAAGGGATAAAACTGACGGAGTTGAGCAACATTTACTACCTCTTTGTAACATTCACACTTTAAATGCTCAAACTGTGAAGGAAAACAACAACAAAAAAACCCAAACAAAAACCACCGAAAAGTATTCTATAAAACTAAACCCCATTATTCCTGACAATTTGCACATTTGATGCCATTGTGGGAGATCAAAAGGTATTTGTTGGCCGTACCTTTAAAACAGCATCTGGAAATAAAGATAATTGACATGGACCAGAATGTCACATCTTTATCACATCTTTTTTTCAGGTTTCTGCATTTTGATTTCACTCATTTAAATGTTATGAAATTAAAAGTCAAGATATATAGTGGAAAGAAGTCATAAGAAAAATGGACAGCACACTGCTGCTTATAGCTTATAAAACTCCACTCTGTAACTGAGATTTGCCAAATATAATGCATATCCTGCCATTTTTGTCTGTGTTCCAGAAGGGGAGATATGTTCATTTTAGTTTTCACAGATAGAAATTGCAGTGAATTGTTGTGAGTGGCTTTTATAAGTACCAAGAATTTGGATGAATTCCCCAAGAAAGGTAATCGAAAATCTCCATTGTAGGTGGATCTGCAGCTTAACAGAACTTCCCTCATTTTTAAAATATGAATAAAAAGGTACAGAAAGGGTGGGAGACAACTCTGTATCCAAGGGTGATCTTGTTAAGAAGGGAATCCTCAAAGTCTAATCATCTTCTATTGTCAGAACTGTGCTCAGTGTGAGCCTCTATTTTACTACCACCTCCAGGTTTTAGCTTTCTATGAAAGCAAAAATATGAAGATAAAAGATTCAGTCTTTTCACTGTATAATTTCCCTGGCTTTCTTTTGAGGATAACTTGTGCGCTGTTTTTTTTTTATGTTCAAGAATTTGGCATCCTTTTTCTCCTTCCTGACCCAAGCTGAAACATGGAGGAAATTCATCTTGCTTTTGGTTGTGCCTTTATAGAAGAGGTCAGCCTTATAAAAACCAGACTGTCACCTTTAACTGGTGTCAATGTACTTCTCCTTCAGAATAATCCAAAATGTAACCCTAAGATTACAAAAAACAGAAGTAACTCATCTCACATCATAAACAGTAGACAAATATATGAGAGAGGCACACAGTATTTAGCAGTTTCAAAAAAATCCCCTCTTCTAATCCTGGTAACACAGATGCACATGCTAAATAGTCAGAAAATCAAATATTGTTCCTGTTAATGTTTTGTTGAGCAATTTTGACAACAATACACATTTGGCCAACTCACAAATATAGCATGCCTTGTCCTTTGAATTGTGGATGGTTTGCACTATGCTAAGAATGACAACAATTACAGAATTGGCATGCATCTGCCAACAGAACAGATGGCCTTGTAGTTAGAGGACAATGGAGAAAAAAGAAGGAAAATAAATGTTCAAATGAAATCCAAAATAACAAAGAAATCTTAACTAGATGCTGATATACAGGTCAATAAAAAACTTGATTTGAAAATATTGCAGTAGCAGGGGAAGGAAAGAGACTGAAATGAATTTGAGATGCTTTCTGATGAAAGTACAGGAAGTGGATGGCCATACTTCCACTGTATTAAATCATGTACATTCGCTAGCCCTCTGCTGGCTACAACTGCTCAGAGTTACATTCGTGTAGCTCATTCAGTCCTAATGTCTATGGGGAAGTTATGGTTTTGATCAACAGGCATATGAAGATACCCACAATATGGAAAGTTTACCTGTAGAAACAGATCTTAGAGTGTAAATACTGCAAAGTTGTCAAGAAAGTATTGGAGACTGTGAACATGGTTAGTCACATTCTGATCTCAATTACACGTGTAATATCGGAGAATTTCAGTGAAGTTGAATTAGTAGTAGAATCTGTCTCACATATTTTTTTAAGACTATTGTTTTCAAATACCAAATAAAGAGAACAGTTATACTGTTTGAATTTAATGTCTCCTCCTAATAGGTAAGGTGGTTAAAATCATTGACATATCTTAGAGCTTCAGATCCTATGACTCACATACCATGAGTATAGTGGAAACTTAAACAAAGTTGACCTACAAATTCTATCTACCTTTGTTGCCATAAAAAATTTGATATCCTGCATGCTTGCCACTGGCCACATGATATCCCAAAAAGGCCTATGTACATATTTATGCATACGTTTATTGTTAGAACACCAAAGGTATGATATGCTTACACCAATGACTCTAGCTGCAGCGGTACACTTGAGCCCAAATTAAAAGGTAACACTTACCCATTTATTTGCCTTTCATCCCTGATACAGCCAAAATCTGTCCTGAAGCTGGTGCAGTTCAACACATTTGTTTTTGATTGAGTTTTGATTTAACGCTTATGTATATGTAAAGTGAGACTCTATTTATTGTATACTGGATATATACTTTCATGTGCATTACCCATTTATAGCTCATTATGTCTCTAGACACATACTGGTGTGTGTACGGAATAACTATCACTTATTATATGTTCTCATTCTTTTTTTCTGGGAGCTTATACAAACATCAGGACAGTTAAAAGTCTGATTTTGTTGACTGAGAGTAATCTGATATTTGAAAATAAACTCATTTGAAAACACATTAACAAACTAGTTTGTCTACTGGAGTCTGTGGCAGATGCTCCCACCCTGCCAAAGGCCTGACAAAGACCCCGGAGCCTTCTAATCTTTTGTCCAGGTGCTTCCCTTGCCTGATGCCAGGCTCACAGTCCCTGGCAGATGGGGCCCCTGGCTAATTAGGACTGACCACAGATCAGACTCGACTGGGGTATAAATGGAGCCCTGCTGGAAAGCCAATTCAACTCGGTCCTCCTCAAAGCAGCAGGTGCACAATTGGGTACTCTCCCCTTGGATTGGAATGACACCCAAGGAAACTTCCCAGGGTTGAGAGCCCTCACCATCCCCCCTTTTGGTGAGTGAATACTTCTGGATATCCTAGAGAGAGCCCTCATCCCCTTTGGGTGAGTGATTCTATTTTCTGGGTACCCTTGAGTGGGAGATTTTCCCCTTTGTGAGTGAGTGTGTGCACATTTTGAGTCATCCTTCTGAAGTACTATTTGTAAATCTTAGGAATTCTTAAGTCCAGTTGTGCAGTATTATATTCCTGCCTGACACCCGAGCTTCTGATTTACTTTGGTCTGTCAGAGTGCTAAACTATTTTGGTCAGAATAAATCTTACTCTGTTCTGTGAGCGCCTCTGCCTGGCACCCAGGCCCAGAGTCTACTTGGGTTTGTCAGAGGGTTCTGAGTGACTGCTCTACAGGCTTTGTGGATGCCTCTGTGACACAGTCTCAAGAATATATCTTTATTTTCATTAAGGAAAATCTCTCTCTTAAAGGTCAAGTGTTAAATGGCTAATGGCATTGATTTATAGCTAATAGTCATTTCATTTCTGTTATGGGAAATCTGAGGACAGGTTTGGTCTCCAGGCTGTGATAAAATGCAGGTTAAGTATGCCATTTATTATTTGTCCCTTTGTGATTAATTGATCATTTGGAATGTTGATTATTTAATCATCCAAAATATTAATCAGCAGGCAGCTAAACAATAGCACTAAATTAGTTTAATAGCAATGACCAGGTGGCCACTGAAAGGAAGAAATCTGTCCAATTAAAGAGCTGACTTTAGATTTTACTGTCAAACATTCACCATCAACCTCACCTCCCTACTTGCTGCTGAAAGCTCAGTACCAATTTGGCATTTCACCAAAACCCAGCCCTCTGAAGTGCTGGAATCAGGACTTTTACTCAGTAAATGCCTGTGTTGTTTCAAAATTCCACATGACCCAGGCAATGTTCTGAAACACCATCACAAGGTCTTCTTTGTATGCAAATACATATGCCTGCAGCTCACTGTAAGCTAGCTGCTCAAGGTGATAATTGAAAGTAATACTGCAATGATAGCCAAACTCACTGTTGCTACATGAGGAAATTCATTATCACACAATTAAGTGTCCAAAAAGACACCATCTACATCATCTATATTATCCTTGGTGAAACAAATTCCCTGCTTCAAACTAGTGTAGTTCCGTTTCACTTTGTTAGTGAACAATGCAAAAGTTATCCACTTACTATAGGTTTATCATAACTGGGAACACAGTTCTGTCCAGCTGGCTCTGTAGACTGAAGATTTGGTGTAGTTTAGCAATCAATGAATTGCTGTCATGGCAGTTGTATTCTCACATTTATTACAAAATAGCACCTGATCTCTGTGTGCCTCAGTTCACTGAATATTAAATTTTTTAATAAAGATACTACTGATGCAATTTTTTGTAGTGGTATTTTACTGAGTTAATAAAAATGTCCTGAACCTGCCTAATTATTGTATTAATAAACACAATAGAAATATAATGTGTTCTCTGCATGGGGAAAGCTTAAATAGCACTTGTTTCTACTCTTCGAGCACAAATTACGTGCTCTTACACATTTACTGTCATCAGCAACCATATTTCCTACCAAGTTTTAAAACCTCCACTTATATTTTAAATACTACAAGGTTGGCTACTATCGTGGGATGTTATAAAATCAAATAGTATGGTCATTATGTCAAAATGCTAACAAAAACAGTTTGACAACCCCACTCGAGTTATTTGGCAATTAGAATCCATATTAATTTACTTTTCTGAATGTCCTCAATTTAGATGTTTCAGTTATCAAGCATTTAATCAGCATTTCTTCATGACCACTTTGCTCTTTGAGAAAAGCTGGGAAAAAAAGCTAGGAAAAATCCCTCTTTTTGGGGCAGGGCAAGTTTGTAACAGCACACTCATTAAATAGATCTATTAAAAAAAGTATATTTCACAAGTATTTGTACAGATAAATTGGTCATTTGTCTCCTTAAGTAAACTCTGATACATTGGTTAGCATATTCTGATGAGCATAAATTAGATGAAAGATAAAGCAAGAATTTAAAATGTTAGGAAATGTCTATTAAGTGTTAGGAAATAAATTTTCAGTACATGGTAATGCTGCAAGTAGAACAACAAATTTCCTATGATATCAAAGCAAGCCAGTCATAATGTGAAAAGATTCTACCTCAGGCAGCTTCAAAGCAAAGGAAAATATTCTGTTTCTACTACGGGCTAACATTTAGGGTAATATATTATATATGGTAATACGCTATATTACCTATCCAGCTAACTTTAATTTTTTCCATTTGGAGTACTATATTTATGCAGATATCCTATTCAGTTACTCACATTAGTTTTATTGTTCCTATTCCTTTGACTATTTTGTATTTAAGATATGTTATATTTCTGGCAATGTGGAAAGGTGCAGGAGACTAGAGTGTTTAAAAAAAACAACTAAACTGAATATAGATCATAGAAAGTGTGAACTAAGTACCAGTGTATGAAATCTTAGACTCAAAGAAGTCCATAGGAAACTTACACTGAATAGACTTTGGACATTTCTCCTCAAAATATTGTTATATTATGCACAGAAGCAAATGTATCCAAATATTATATTTGTCAGAACTCGTGGAAGGCTAGTACTTATGAACAGTTTTTGAAGTGACCATTTCGTCCTCCACAACTCTCATTTCTGTAATTAGCTTGCTTTCAATGAAGTTTTTAATAATTTGTAAGGATGTGCAAAAGCAGGCAATGAAAAGATCATGTATCACTAAAGAAAAAAAGGTTGTCTTGACAAGCTGTTATCTACTTTTTTTAACACTACTATGTTTATGTTCATCAATAAGGAAAAATTGTGAAACAAAAGAACCAAACAAAAACCCAAACACAAGGTCCTGATTATGATGCTTGTATGGTCAATCATTTTTTTCCGTACAGTGTTAAAAAAAGCAATGGTAATCAACATTGAAAGGAATTAATGTTATATAAACAAACAATAATATGGCATGAGTGCCAACATTCTCTTTTAATTTTGATCAGCTTGTTACCACCTATCCATCTTTGTGCTTGGAGAAGGGTGGGACTTACTGCAACAGGAGGTAAACCCTTGATCTGATTTGGAAAACAATTGTTTACCACTTTGACGAAAGTTGTGATCAAGTGATTAAATCTGTGTTCAGGTACACAGCTCTCACTCATTTTCCTTTTCATTTAGACTCCCCAAATTATCCTTACATCTGTGTTACTCAGCCTCTGTTATTTAAAACAATCAACGAAACAACAGAATAATCTGGCCCAGGATTTCTTACAGTTTGTAACCATGATTAACCAATATTCCAAGGTGGCTTCAGAGTTCTGTTGACCACATGGGTTTAGATCCCCACCTTATGCAAGTCAAACCCAAAGCCAGCATTAAGCCTCCTTAAAGGCCAGGTACCACAGATTCTATTCCCTGTTTTCCACCATTTTTTGGATAGTGTTGAACTATGGACTCTTAAAATGGAGTCTCTCAGGACTAGGAGGTTACCCAGCCTAACTGGGGTCTAATTTCATTAGAGACCTGTATTAAAAATAAGCAAATATGAAGCATCACTGATACCATGCAGTGTTGACACAGTATCTATTTATGCATATCAGGTACATAATACATCCTTTCTAAATAAAAAACTGTCTGAGGTAATAAATACTGCTTTTGGTTTTAAATGGAAAACTCTGAAAAAAGTTGGCTGCATTGTAATTATAATTAATGGCATCAATTATTAGGAAACAGAAATAAAAATGCTTACGGTTTTCTAATGTTTCTGTGCTACATGTTGGCTGACTAAAATGATAATGTGTGAGAGCAGATACAGAAAGGCACAGAGACTCATTTGGTATACCTCTGTTATCATGCAGTAAATGAGAATGTGATGTGAATGTACTTTGAGATTAAATGGTGATATGGTCAGTTGCTGGAACATAGGCAGACATGACATTGATTCCATAGGGGATCATAAAAAAGATCATTTTCATGAAGTGAAATAGGATCTAAACCAAGACTTCACCATTATCCTTTTCAAATTTAGGAGAGCAAGTAAGTGCTGTAACAGCTCAGGATTCTAAAATGCAGCACTGGTGTGCAGATGGCCTTCTGTCTGCTTTAGACTCTAACATGCCTTTGTAGACAACTCCAAATGATTCTCCAGCTACAGGCTCATATGTCCCACATGATATATCAGCTCCTCAGGAATCCACACAGACTTCAGACCTCTCCTGATTCTCTCAGATAAATGATGGCCAGATATCACTGGCATAAAATAGTCAATGGGATGCAATACTAAACAATTCTGCACTCACATGTGTATCTTCAAACCCCAGGAATTTCCCAGCCAGTGGAAATTTTCTAGTGATAATACAAGCAATAATTGTCATTTGGAAAGCTATTGTTAAAATAGGTTTTAAAATAGATTTTTATATTTAAAACTCAGAAAAATGAATCTGAAGTGGATGCAACATAGGAGTAGCCAGATATAAATAACACCACAATGATCAATAAGTCACAGAGTTTAAGGACGATTTGCTTGAATATGCTCAATGATAATAATAACAAAAAGGATAATTATTAAGCTTTTATTCATTCATTACCTTTGTGAAATAAATCCTCACCCTTGACCATAGCTTTAGCAGGTTGGAATAAAAAAAAGAAAACAAACAAAATCAATCAGACGTGAGACACAGATGAACAGGACACTGAGCTCCTATCTCTTCTTGGCCTACTCAGAGTAAATCATATAGCATGTGAGAAACAGAAAAAGTCTTACTAGCAAAAATGCCACGTAAGCTGTTGAGACATTGATGCTGCAAAGAACTGCAGAAAAGTTGCACATGTATAAAATAGAGATATAATGAATTAATGGCAAAACAAAGCCAAGTCCCAAGAGAATAGGTTCCCAGTTCCCAAGAAAAGAAGCAGAAATATCTTAATATTCAACTGAACTACATTAGAAAAGAGCCTGAAAAATGGGAGACCCAGTTCCTGGTCACTTAGTGTGAGCATCTGACCTAGGAAGCTGTTGATTGATAGAGTCATCAGGTACACAATTAAGTTATTAATTGCTCTGATGTCACACATGCTCTGTGCAAAAAATTTCTGACTTGACAGATGGACTGTATTTTTGTCTCTCTTGATCTTGATGTATCATATCTGAACTCCTAGCTGAGCATCTTATAAGGCTCCACAATTTTCAGTTTCTAGCGGAAAACATATAGATGCATTCAACAGAAACAATGGGAGACAAACAAAATAGTGATGACCCATTGTGCTAAATGTCAGACACAAGATATTCAACTGCTGCTACCATTCAGTAAAAGTAAGAATACTCCTTTCAAGCAGAAGCATTAGAGCATCAGAATGGAATACACTGTAACGGCATCAAACACTCAGCTGGTACAGTGATTCAGTGCCTCATACAGAAATTATGGTAAGCAAGCAATGAAAGCTAGAAAATGGTCAAGAATCTAGACCAGCATCTAAGCTACTAAAATACAAGTACAAATGAAAATAGTAATAAGCTCAACTGCTACAGATCACTGAATAGAATAAGTTGATATTACTGGATTGCTGCACTACAGAGGCATGTGGAAAACTGAAGTAAACCCTGTGAGTAATGAACTCATGCCTAAATCCAAAAATGAACAACTGTGTAATCAATGTGACAACAGTGAGTCAACAATGAGTCAACACGAGTGAAGCTTTCCATTCCAGTATGTCAAATATGAGGAGATTCAGAAAAGGATACCTTTTTTAAACTAAAATAAATTATATAATACTTGTATTTACATCTATTTTTGTATTAATTTGTTACTTCTTCTAACAGCAATCAGGAATTGCCATTCCTTACCTTGAGAGATGAGAAAAGAATGTTTTAGTGGTTGTAGTGATTTTCCACTTTGTTATAAAGTAGAATTCAGCAGCACACTGGTCTCCCTCAGAGTTTCTTTGTGATCTTTTAACAAGTCACTTAATCCTTCAAAACCACAGTAAAACAAGAATAATACAACTTTTATGATCTGTTTATAGTTTGATGTTAACAGATCTATCATACTTGTACATACCAGCATGAAAATACCTAGACTTAATATTTAGAAGAAGAACTAGCGTGCAACCATGGCACCTGACACCTATGGCAAAAGTAAACACTCTCCAAAAATGCCACTTATGAGGGGAAATGTGCTGGTATTTGGTAGCACAGAAAGGCAGTCTTGGAACATATTTGCATGTGTTATGCACGTTTAAGAGACATTGATGTTATATAGGAAACTATACCTGCTAGAAGAGAAAAGTTTGTAGTTTCGAACATGTGTAGAAATCTAGGCTGACTGTCTAAATATTCCTGGGGTGATGGTTTCCTTAATCAAACCAGTGGCTTTTTATATTAGGTTGAACTGTTCAAGCCATAAATAAGACAGTGTTAGGAATCCTAGTGCAAAAGTCTCCTATGAGGAGGGACTTACGAAGCAGTTCAGTCTCTTGTGAGCTGAGCAATTGTTCAGTTCACCATGTGACACATGCTTTTTCAAGGGCTGCAATAACAAAAACTGTAGGCAGATCTGTGGGAGTTATTTACACTGGCTTTTGGCGGTCAGCATGGCTAGAGGGAGAGGCCAGTGGAGTGAGGAGCAGCTAACAAAAGCAAGTCATAGCGCCATACCACACCAACTTGATTCAGACCTTAGTACTAGCAAGACCTAAAAACATAAGAGAAGGAAGGCTATTGTAAGAGGAGGAAAGCAACCAGCTGGCCTTACAGTGGCTTCCTGGAAGCTGAGACTATAAATTGGTTTAGTTCTGCGGTGTAAATTAGATGTTCTTCTCTATTAAGCTTTCTTATCGGAGCTTTTTTCTCCTTAAATCCATGTTGTGTAACAAACTACTTGGATCCTACCTGAGAGAGAGGAAAATGAGTTCACTGGAAGCCTTAATTTTAGTGTCATTTCCCCAGATTCAGAGTATTTTGCCTGAGCTTTGAGCCAGGGCTTTTTGTAGTGACCTTTAATTTCAGCCCAGCCCTAGCTGCTGCCTATCAAGTCAGATAGAAGCAAAGGCTTGAATAAAACAGCAGCATAGCACTGGCTTAGTAAAAATGATCATATCAAATGCCAAAATACACATAATGACATCTGTATTTGTTTGGTCATGCCCCACCCTGCAGATCTTCATGTGTCTTCACTTCTTCCACATCGCTGTAGCACTTGAAATGCATCTGGTGGAAAAGTCCCACTGAAATGACTGAGGAGGCCAGGCCAACCCTGTGAGTCTTAGATGTGCTTCTGGCTATAGGTAGTGGTCTGGGGAGACTCAGGGCAAGCAAACTTCCTGCAAAGGTGTTTGGAGTGACATTGACTTTCCTCTAAACTGCTTTATTCCTAAGCAGTTAGCATGCACTACAGCTCCATCTATTCAGGGGTTTTTCAATGAGTAAAATAAGCACTAAGAAAAAGTGCTAGAATTTATTTGTGATCTGATTAAACGCCTTCTTTCTGTCCCTGGTACACAGTAGAGACACAAACTTAAGAAGAGCTGACTGGGAAAATGACTTCACAAGGAGAAAGAGATAGCCGTCAGCAACATAATATATCTTTTCTTGTCTACAGATTCACTGCTTCCATTCTCTTCAGGGGCAATATAAAAGAAATCGAGAGCACCATCTACGAGGAAAGGAGGAGTCCAGCAAGCTGCCACACTGCCTGATTTATTTTCCTTCTCACCTCAGGACTGTCTACTACATAATTGGCAATAAATCGTTATTACTTCCCACTATGGCAAATCCCTTTGTGGCTTTTATATAGTTTGGATAGACTATGACTGAGCCATAGAGAGAATTAAAAAAAATACAAGTGTAGTGCTTAAGTGCTGTCAATAAGACCAGAATATTAGCGACAGTACTGTAAGGCCTGAAAAGGTTTTTCATATTTCCCATAAGCTGTACAATAGAAACTTTGTTATGTGCCACACCTTGGACCAGGTCAGTACAAGGAATATAGCTTTCTTTCTCTAATGGCACATGCTATTTAAAAAAGTATTTGCATCCCACCCATTCACAGATATGTTGCTGTTCTAGTGCAAGTAGCTTGTGTTAACTGATAGAAGAAAAGAGGAAGAAAATTGTATCAATTAAAGCTTTACTTGCTCTTTCATGTTGGTTCTTGCTTGCCTTTCTCCTTTTTTCTCCACTTCTTTTAATCTTTACTGTCTTTATGTGTAACAACCTCTTAACACTCTTAAGGTATATTTTTAAAAAACAGCTTTCTTATCTATTTTTTTCTAAACACTGGACTTCCTCCTGGATTCCTGAGTCTATCCCAGATTCTGGAGATATTTACAGAAGTCATATTTACTAATCAAAGTAAAAGATAAACAGAAATCAACAGTAATAACTCGTGCGTGTCCTCTCTGGTGATGGTTCATGAGTTACTTTGTTGCTTTTTATGTTGCTGAAAATACATTGGGATTTTTGTTTGAGAGACTGAGAGAAATAAAATACTTTGCAAGATGACTTGAAATGCTTAGAACAGCTGGGGTACAGGTAACAAAAGGAGATTCCATAACAATTAACATGAAGTCCCATACTCAAGGAAAAATAAACAGTCCAGAAACAGACTAAAAAACCAGAAGGGTATGTAACAAGGCATCTAGACCTTGAGGCATCATAGTTACGGAGATTTTTATTTTTGCCTGGCCTCTCTGTCTCTGTGCTACTGCACTCCCCAAAATAACTCCCCAAATCTTTCTTTGGAATGGATGACAAATATCCATCCTATGGACAACTTGACAGAGTAACCTGACACTGCAATATTTGCTTATACGTAAGCCTTTTATAAAAGTACGAGAGGACTTTAAGGTCTGAACCTAAGTTTCACTAAATCGGGTTTAATTTTGTCCTGTGGGGTCTTGTGCTGTCTCTGTAGAAGCTGAATAGTGAAAACTATGGTTTGAGTACAAGACACAGAGAAATTCTTATTCCTACCAGTGCTGTCATTAATTCATCTTTTCATCCTTACCAGTCTTCTAAAGGACTGAGACAAAATCTTCCCTTTCCACATATTCACAATGATGCTAAAGACAGAGGGAGACAGAGCGAGAGCTCAGGGAGAAGAGCATGTTCTCAGAAACCCAAGTGTGGAGCAAATTGGAGGTGTGCTTTGAGAAAGAAGACTGCACTGAAGGTAAAATCCAAATCAAAATGTTGACATCTGCAAAAGAGCTGGAATAATTTTTCTAAAGCTAGACTTGAAGGCCTCACCATCTTATATAGGAGGAAAACTTTCTCACACCCTGAAAGTCCAGATTCAGGAGAATGCAAAGATTGCTTCAAGCCTTTTAGAAATATAAAGGAGAGTGATAGTCTCCATCTGTAAGGTATGATTAAAATATTCTGTTATTTACCTACCACATTACTTATGAATAATTGTTCACTGCAGAGACATGAAGTAATGTTGTACCTAATCCTAGGATTTTTTTCTTTTTATTTTTCTTCATTTAGTAAAACATCATGTTAAAGTCAAGGCATGTGAAATCTTTTTTAAATCTTTATTTTTTTTTTTTTTAATTCACAATATCTTTGATGTTCAAACAGAACCCTTGCTATGTTAAAATGCTTGCTTTCTGTTTTCTACTTGAAATTACCACAGCCTCATGAAAAGTGAATAATATAAACTAAACTTCAAAAAAAAGAAAAAGAAAAAAAACCACCTTGGAATAAAAACTGTTTATGCACCTGTGTTCATTTTCTGTCCTCTTGATAAACATAGAAAAATATTCACAACTGAGTGAGCTTTTAGGCATCTTTCCTCAGAAACTTGGAAGTTTTCCCATTGGATGCCTATAACCACACACCTTGCTGACTTCTCTAATGTGTTTTCTTAATTCTTCAGTTAAGAATAAAGTACTTTATGCATTGGAATTCTGGCACGAGGTTTTTTGACTGCTTTTGTTTACTTGCTAATTATTTCTGTCTTGGCGAGATTCCCTGGATACAGTCCAACTAATTTAGGAAAAAAAAATAATATTATACCAGTTACATTTTCTTTTGTCATAATGAGGGATATATATGTACTGGGATGTTCTCATGGCAGAAAAGCCAATGTCTTTTATGGCATATTCCTTCTATTCATGATGCCTCTTGTTTTGCATTTTCTGGCATGATAGAAAGAAGAGAATTTTCTGTGTTTCAGATTTTATCAATGACAAAACCTTTTCTATGAAATAGATATCAAGACATGGCTACTGTGACAACAGTAGCTAAGTATATTTGGTGATTGACAGTCCTTTTCAGTCCCATTAGCCACAAACTAAAATTCCTAGAAATCTCATTACAGAAACATCAACTTTATTAAATCACAAGGTAAATATTTTTTGATTAAATGCTGATATTTTTATCCAGCTGAACAGAACTCTATTTTACAAATGCTCTCACCATAATTTCTTAAGCAACTTGTGGCAGAAAATACCATTCAGAATGCAATAAAGATTGGCTCTGCAGATTGTGAAATAACGAGATACAAATAATTTAAGAGAAGAAATTACAAGAAAAGTCCATGCAATGTTAATAAGAACTGGGGGGGGGGAGGGGTGTATGAGTGAGAGAATGCAAAGCAAAGCAACTCGTGGAGGTACTCAGCACTGGTATGTCTTCATTTCAATAGACAGTGAACTGGCTCCAATATACAATGCCCAGATATATCTTTGAATGATATAAAGCAAGCTCATCAGAGACTGCTATTTTAAAATTATATTTTAATGCTAAAAGAAAGTAGAAATTGCAAGCTAATCATTCATTAATGTTATTTTAGTTTTCTTTCATCTTAATGGAAAAGAAGAAAAAATATTTTCTGATCCAGGAAAACTGTGTCATGTTCTGTTGGGTTTTTTTTCTTTTTTAACAAATTCAAGTAAATTTCAAAATGCAAGAATAGAAGAATCAAATATAATATTTCCAACAACTTGGAATTTTTTGCAGATTTTTATTTTTTCTTTTTCTCAATTGAAATCATTATTAGAATTCATAAAGCAAGGAACGTAAAAGGACTTCAAGTCACCTAGCTTCTCTCTGTACATTTGAGGAATTCTACATGAATATTTGAGTCAATCTAAAATCTATTAATTCCTTTAGTAAAAAATGTTTCCTCTGACAAAAATCAGATCTGTCATGTGGCTTGAAGTTAGGAAAGAACCAACATATTTTCCCCAAGAAGCTTGTGGTTTACGGAGGAGTCCTAAAAAAACGAAGTATAAAATATGCATTACTAGACATGCTAGTTTATAATCTTTTCATTCTGTAGGCCATCTCCAATCATATAGTCATTAAATAAAATCTTAGAAAAAATATATCCTGTGAAGAAAAAAAATGCCATAGAATCCTGAAATTCTTTTTGTAAGGGAAAAGTCAAGACTATGTAGTATCTGGAACAGTAAAGTTAATGCTTGCCTTCAGCAAACAGTCTATGTGATATTTACGATGCATCACAAATTTCTACTCATTGTGTCCCTTTGTTCTCAAGTGATGTAGAGAAGAATTTGCAGTATTTCTGGAATCAAAGGACTTGTTAGTAATTCTGAATCCTAGCTTGCTTGCTTTCTTTTTCTTTTCTTTTTTTTTTTTTTCTCTCTTTTCTTAATTTTACCTTTCCCTGCTGTAATTGAATTTTTATTATGATCACGAAAGATGCCACCAAGCTTTTATCCACCAGCTATCCCTTCAGTGTCTAATCACCATCCCTTAGTGAAGTAGAAATGCCAGTTTTGTGAAAACAGAAGTAAACCACAAGTAAACCACTCTAAAAGTATGCACTTCCTAGTTACTACTACGAGCTTTCATAGATTTATAGCACTGTTAGGCTCTGTCTGGCATTTTTAAATGAAAACTATTTATTTGATGTGCCTAAGCTAACATTGCCCTTTCCTATAAAACTGAATCACTCAGTGTATGTGAATACAAAATTCTGCAGGGCTGTTTTAGACGTCTGTGCTAAATGAGCTTGGGCTAATGATAGGAAGGGTCATGCAACCTGATACAGGTCAAATATCTAACCAATGAAATAGCTACTATAATGGTAGAATAAAATATCATCATTGCTGTATAAAGTGAAAAACTGTAAAGTGTAAAATACATTAGTAAATTGTTTGAATTCTCACAAGAAGAGCTGTAGTAAAGATGACTCTACCCTAAAATTTTATGCAGAACTTTTCTGTATCTGTGTGGCTTCCTTTCATGATGGATCATTTAGTTCCTGGACAATGTGGTAGTCCAACTACCAGTAGAACAACATTGTTTCAAGTCCAATGTCAGTGTCCTTGCAAAGTAGCAGTGGCTGCGGGATAAAGAGTTTGCTGTGTTCGAAAATACCAACATCAGAGTTGTTTGCATTTCAGGTACTAACATTAAATCAAACTTTTGTTTCAAATGGCTATAGGTATTTCAGTATGAAAATATAATTCTCACAGAATAACAGTCTGTAGAATAATACTGAGGATAGCTAAACATGTATTTATAGATTGAATTTTAAAAGGAAAATTTTTCTAACTTATCATTCTTGATGGTACAGAGGACAAAGTGATGAATAATACAGAGACTGAACATAGATGCTTATGAAAAAAACTTCGGAGAGATTCAAAATACTGAATTGCATTTGTGTTTATGTGGATGAGTTTACATACACCTACCTTAATATTGTAGCTTTATATAGCCCATACATATGTTCTGTAATAACATTTATGTCAATCTGTGTTTATACAAAGCAAGACCTCTTAATTTGTAAAAAATAGTCATATGAAAAATGTAAATGTATTTGCAGGACAGAATTTCTAAGTGGTTTTGAATTTTTCTACATCACGTAGAATTCTCACTCTTCTCATATTGTAGCATTAAAGTATACTGTTTATACTATCATAGCATCATTTGTATTGGAAAGGACTTTTAAAGGTCATATTGTCCAACCCCCCTGCAATGAGCAGGCACACTTTCAACTAGATCAGGTTGCTCAGACCCCTGTCCACCCTGACCTTGAATGTTTCCAGGGATGAGGCAACCTGTGCCAGTGTTTCACAACCCTGATTGTAAAAAATTTTTCATTGTATCTAGTCTGAATCTACCCTCTTTTAGTTTGAAACCATTGCCCCATGTCCAATCACAACAGGTCCAGGCTGCCTCCAATCTTGACGTCTCTCATCAGCTCACTTGCATTGGTGACCATCAGATCAGGTATTGCATCCGCTGTGGTAGGGCTGTCTATTACCTGGCTTAAGAAGTTATCCTCAATACACTCCAGGAGTCTCCTGGATTGTCTAAAGCTCACTGTGCTACTTTTCTAGCAGATGTTGGGGTGATTGAAATCCTCCAGAAAGATGAGAGCCTGTGAGCATGACGCCTCCTGTAGCTGGAGGAAGATGGCTTTGTCAATAGGCTCCCTTTGATTGGGTGGCCTGTAGCAGATACCAACCACAAGGTTTCATTTGCTCCCTCTGTCTCTAATTCTTACCCATAAGCTTTCAACCTGCTCGTAGCTATTCTTCAGACACAGTTCTTCACACTTAATGCATTTCTTAACATAGAGGGCAACCAAGTTTCAGTAATGACAACTAGCTTGTAGCTTTCTAGTAGCATGGTGGCTTCCAGCTCCTCTTGTTTGTTGCTCATGCTGTGTGTCTTGGTCTAGGGGCACTTCATCTGGATTGTCAGCTATGTTACCTTCTTAGAAGAACATCCCTTAATTCCTTTGAGGTATTTTATTGGTGTTTCCCTGCTGGCTCCTATTACCTCAGGAGCCCCTGGCTTATCTCTGTAAGACTTCAAGTGTACTCCAGTGTACCTGGGATGTCTCAGAGCAACAGGCCGGGGGCCATTACTAGCACCTCATCCCTCTAATCTTGGCTTTTCATCCCACATCTTTGAAGTGCTGGGGTCTGAATCCCAAGCCCTGAATTAAGGTTGACATACGGGTGGGCCCCATGGCCCTTTAAGAGGAGGGGATGAGTTTGCCTTTTGGCTTTCCTCCAGGTGCAGCCGGCCTTGTAAGGAAAGCCCTTGGGTAAACAAGCCCCAGGTGCCCTGCATTGGGTAAATGAGTGCCAGGTGTCCTGCTTTGGGGATAAAAGCTGGGACCACTTGCAGGAAGGGTGCAGTGTCTGTCTGTGAGGTGGACACACTTCACAGAGATTCCTGTTGGGGAAGGACCTCCTGGCTCCTCATGCAACTGGATCCCAGTCAGGTCTGGCACTTACAAACGCGGGCTTTGTGGGGAGGCAACATGGGGTTACCTCTATCGTATGTGATCACCCTATTGACTTGGTTGTCTCCCATTTTTTTTCTATGGGATACCTTGTGTCTTTGTTTATTCCACCTATTATTGGTCGTGCTGTGTCATTCCTGGGGTTGCTGGGGTTGATGTCTATTATTTGTGATCTGACTTGTTTGTACCCCCAGCGATCCCCCATATGCTGACTTCTCTACGTACAATAGAATCTGCTTACTGGATTGTTTTTCTCCTAGGCCTAGTAATTGGCAAAATAATCTTATAATGGGCAATCCTGATATTATCCCCCTCCTTCAAGCCTAGTTTAAATCTCTGTCATTGAGCCTCGCTAGCTCTTAAGCCTCTGCCCTCTTTGAGAAAGGTGAATCCCATCAGATGCCAGCAGGCCTTGTGGTGTGTAGGCTACCTCATTACCAAAAAACCCAAAATTGTAACACCAGCCACCGAGCCATGTATTTACAGACTAGGTCCGTCTGTTTCTTCCAGTGTTGCTGTCCGCAACTGGAATCAGAGAGGAAAAAATAACCTGTGCTCCCTTACCAACCATCCCAAGGCCCTAAATTCTCTTTTGATTGTCCTTGGTCTACCCATTATAGCTTCATTGTGACCCACATGGAAGAGTAGTAATGGGTAATAGTCCAAGGGTTGTATCAGACTAGGAAGTTTCCTAGAGATGTCCTTAACCCAGGACCCAGGTATGCAGCAGAATTCCCTATGAGGAGGGTCTGTCCAGCATATTGGACCCTCTGGTCCCCTCAGAAGGGAGTCACCTACAACGATAACTAGTCTTTTCCTTGTAGAGGTCATTGTGATACAGGAGGTAGGTATTGGCAACACCTCTGGTGCAGGTGGACCATCACCCACATCATCCATTGACTGGCCTTCCACATCCAGGGACTCATACCTGTTGTATAGAGGCACCTGGGAAGGCGAGGTGGCAAAGCAGGGTGTTTGCCTGCCACCCCGAGCATGGATTTGCCTTCCTTTCCTTTAGGCTACTGCCTTCAGCCTGTCAAGGGGAGGATACAGGATCCCCTCGATCTTGGTTGTTTTGGGGTTTTTTTGTGTTGGTTTTTTTTTTCTGGTGGTTGTTCCTGTTTCTTTCTCCGGGAGGACAGAGTGTGGTTCCACCAGTCTATTTCTTCCTCAGCCTTCCTGATGCTCCTAAACCTTTCTGCTTCCTCTTGTAGCTCTGCCACCAGGCTGAGCGGATCATATGTTTTCTGACATTTCCTCAGTCTATGCTTTTCCCACACCCTCGCACATGATCCATATGTTTAAACCTCACAAAGATCTAATTTTGTTTTTGACTGAGATACAAGATACTATTTTTTTCTGATTCATTTATAAGAAATGTGCTGCCAGATTGATCTTCCAAACAGCCACACATGGAAAAGACTTCTTGCTCTCAATAATATACAAGCATTTGATTTTTAGTGTACTCTCGTTGTGAAATGATTACATATGTACATTCTGAGGGGAAAAAAAAAAAAATCTTATTATTTTTTTTCTTTTTGCTCTTCTTTCTGTCCCAGTCAACTATATACAACTATTACAATTAACACAAACTAATATTTGCATGACTTGTATCATGAATCAGAGCCCTGCAAGCACAATTGATGAAACTCAGTTCACCAAAGTGTCTTTTGGTAAATAACAACCAGTAGCGTATGTGAGACCAAAAATCTAACAAAGTTTTGGTCAATATCAAGTGCGAATTATGAAGAATTTTATTTGAACCAATTATCAGAATTCCGACTTCCACAAGATCCTTCCAACTACAATTACAAAATTTTTTCAACAGCTTTTTGCCACATGACATTCCTCCTCTTTTCACACTTAACTGTCTTTGCTGCATCGTCAAAGTAAAAAGAAAGGACAGGTTGCTTGAGAGAAAGTGCCATCTTTTTGCCCTTGTGGAAGGACATCATTAGCTGTGTTTCAATTTCAGTATTCCAATGTGAAATGTGGAAAAATGTGATACAATTCATTTACTCCACATTTGAACTGATATGATTTGTCTGAGCTGGGAACATCTCTCAGGCTATTCGGTTGGTGTTTTCTATAACAAAAGCATTTATATTCAAAATTTAGTGAAGGCATAAATTTTTCTTTCAGGATGGATTTTCTTTAACCCTGATTCTACTTCTGTTTTAAAGGTCAAAGTAACACTAATGAAATACAGTCACTTGTGTTCTGGATAGACACTGGGGGAGCAGGAAGAATTTAGCCTGAGAATGGGCTTCAGTGGGTTTTTGAATTGCACAAGGCAGAACAGCTATGAACTCCCCTTCCTCTGCTCCTTACGACAGGTAAGGTACTTCTGGAGAAGTGTGGATATGTAAAATTTGGTGGGTTGCGTTTCTATTTGATTTTCTGTGCTTATTGAGCCTTTCTTGGAAGCTTAATATGTTACCAAATTTTAACAGATTATTCTGATTACCACAGCCTAAAATACTTTGGTGTGTACTTTATGAAAGAGCTGTAACAGCACCAGTTATTATCTAGATTTTATGAAAGCCATAGACAATAGTTCCTTTGGTTTTGGTGGGAACCACATAAGGGTCCTTGTTATCACGTCATCAAAAAAAATCTCAACACTTTTAATGGAATTTAAATCCCTACTGTATTTTCATGTACAGATTTTGTGCCATGCAACCCACTTGACACCAGTTATGATCATCTACTGGGGAAAAAAACCCAAAGTTTGGAGGTAGCTTTTCCATTTTTTATCAACTCATTCCAATAGTCAAACTGTGGCTGAGTCATGGAGTTTTAAAATTTGTTTTCATATAAAACTTTTATATTACATATGTGGAATTGTGGTAATATTTACATGACGGATGGACTGTATCTCTATACAGACACAGAAATACAGATATAACTATTCTAAAAATACAGTGATAAGGAAACAAAATGGCAAGTCTGCCTTTGTTCACATCTTTCTCAGTGATGGACTCCACTGAATGAGGTAGAAAGTAGATAAGATTTTAATAGCTTTCTCCCCTCTTCCTTTGTTTGGACCATTAGAAAATGCTGCCTCTGAAATAAATTTACCTCTTTGACATAGTGTTGAATGCAATTATTTTCTTTACTGTGGCAGTTTCTGTTCTGGAATGAAAACAACAAAAATATCACTCAGTTTGACCAGAGACAAAATAAGCCAGATTGTATTAAAACCAGGATCATTAAAATTCTTTTTGCAGCCAGTAAAGAAGTTCCCACTGGGTTCAGTAACTATATGTCTTAGGCTTAAAATTCAACACGAATGTCAGATGGGGGAAACCTTGCAATTCTTTTTTTTTTTTTTTTTTTATATGTACTATAAATTACAATATTTTGTATTCTTTTGCAACTTCTTTCTGTTCCTGTATGGCATGTGAACGGGATTTTCAAAACAACTCGGTCTAATGCAGTTTCTGCTGAAGTCTATGACTGCCTTGTCAGTAACCTTAAAGGCAACAGATAATCTAATGAGAATTTGAGAAATTACCACCCCCACTCCCCTCATTAAATGTTAGTTTCCTTCTAAAAGAAAGAAAGAGTTGATTGAGTATTTTACTGTTACTACTATTTTACTGTTAGTTTTACTTAATAAATCAAATATTTATAATTAGTTTGGTAGCTTATTTATTTTTCTATTGTTTATGACCCCTATAGTTTTAGTATTCATAGGAAAAAAAGGTTGATAAAAAATATATGAATCAATAAATGATTAGCAGTAACCAAGTACCAGCAAAATTAGGCTGAATTGTAACTCCTGGCTGTATTCAGGAGACTTCTGTCATTGTCTCCTTCAGAACACTTTTTGTTGCTTAGACAAGTAAACAGGGCAAGCGACACAGTTATTTCATTCATTTTATTCCATTTTCCTAAACTTTTGTGCATTGCCATACCAAATAGTTTTGCAGCCCTCAGTATTTCACAATACCGCATTGTAGATCTCAATGTTTTATATGCTGACACTCCTTTCAAATGAAGCAAGAGTGACATAAACAAATGCTTAGCCTGCAGCAAAGCTCAACTGTTAGTTAGAGAGTAATGTGAACTGATGAAGAATCTGGCTTCAGAACAAATTAGTGGCTTCTTGTTTCTTTGTGGTACTGCCAGAAAGCCCTTTGCCAAAGGGTCAAATAGGGGAAATAATGCCAGTTAGCAATTCTGCAGAGTACCTCTTTCTAGCTCTGTTCTTTTCAATGTAAAACACAGAAGCCAATAAAAAATGGAGAAAACAGTGCAATAATTCATTCTCTTGTAATTTTTTTACATATAAAAATGCAATGGAATCATCTAAATATAAGCTTCTACCACACCTGAGTGACCATGTGGTACTCTTACAGTATTTGAACCACGCATTCAGTGTTTCTGAACTGGTAAATCAAGAATAAGGGAGAAGGGGAAAGAGTGACAGAAAATACCTTCTTATTTCAAATAACCTCCAAAGAGAAGCTCTGGAACTGAGTGAATTTGATACTTGCTAAGTTTGTCTTTCTACTGCTTCTTTCTGTGGATGTATACTAGAAATTCTGTGGATATATGGCCCTTCTCTTCTTTTTAGCTGAGTTATACATAAGAAACACAACTGGCTGACTTGGAATTTTTAACAGAAGTAGATAACTGCCTGGGCCAAACATCTCTGTTTTTTACAGTTAAAGCCTCTCTGGGAATATTTGGCATAGTTGGAAGTATTTTTTTATTTTATTAAAGCATCATCCTGATTTTGCTTGAACTTATTCCTCCACCCTTGATCAAAAGTTTAGTAATAATGAGACCTAAGAATCTGGAGCTTTTAAAAAAATACATAAATATATAGAAAAACATAATACAAAATATATATGTATTAGTAGCCATGTGAAGTATAACCTGAAAGGAGGTTGTAGTGAGGTGGGAGTCGATCTCTTGTCACAAATAACAAGTGATAGTACAAGAGGAAATGGCCTCAAGTTGTGCCAGGGGAGGTTTAGATTGGATATTAGGAAAAAATTCTTCACTGAAAGGGTTGTCAGGCACTGGAACAGGCTGCCCAGGGCAGTGGTTGAGTCACCATCCCTGGAGGTATTCAAGAGACATCTGGGTCAAAGCTTAGAGTCTTTGTACTGGCTCAAGTGCTACCTAAGTATACATAGTAGGAAACAAGCTGTCCCATAGTTTCTTGTTCCTGTTACTAATCACTGAGACATAACACCTGGTGTAGGTAAAACAGCTGTTCTTTATTAGTTGAATATTCAGGAGGTCTATCTCTTCATGTGATTGTACAACACACAATCATTCACCTCCATCCAAGAGTGTATTTATATACTTTTAAATTCAATTCTGTGTACAGAAAAATAAGTACTATTGCAAAATCCAGGTCCTATATGAATAGTCTCTTAATAAGTTGATTGATTTAATTAAAATGTAGGGTACTTGATTTCTTTCAATTTGAAATCTCCATAAACTTCTAGTTTCTCAATGCTGATTTGTAGAGACATGGGAAAAAATTTCTTTTTAAGAAGCTTTGGGCTGTGTTTAGTTTAACCTTCAAAGCATAAGAATGAAATGAAAGATGAGAAAGTGTGAAGCCACATCCTGAAACCATTTCCTCAGGAGGAGTCCTACGTATCAGCAGGAGGAGTTGTGCTCTTATCTATGCAAACTCCCTGAGAAGCCAGAAGATGCTGACAGCACAGGGTCTTTTCTTTCTTGCTATCTGCATGTCCAGCATCATCTTTCCCCATATATTTGTGCACACTAGTAAAGGCTCTTAGGCACACGCCAGAGTCTTTATGTGGCTTTGTTATTATATATAGATATTGAAATATGCAGCAATATTCTTTATGACCCTTTTTTTCTTTACTAAGATAAGTCATCCTTTCTACTTATAATTAAATCTCAAAACAAAACTTATAATTACATCTGAAAAGAAACCTTGTTGAACTCACGGTGGAAAGATAAAGTAAAAATACTCTAAAAGACTCAATTAATTTTCATCACTAATGAATGCATTGGAATTTGAAGGAAGTTATTATTCCATAGAGATAAGTATAAAAATAAATATCTGGATAGAGGCCTGCAATAACCGAAGAATTGATTAATCAATTAATCATTCTGCATAGATTTAATTAATCAAATAGAAGCATCATACAACAAAACAGAGGCTTTATATAAATGGAGCTAGAATTATAGTCATTAAAAAATAGTTAGCTGTTCCTTTGATGGATAAACTCTGCTTTAAATATAAGCATGTATTCCTTTTCTCTTTTTTGATAAATCAACAAGAGAATTCAGGTATAAATATTTACCTCCTGTTAGATATTTCAATTGATTATCAACTTAAACTTTTTATTACTTGTTTTTATGAGAAATATGTGAGCTTTGGGATATGTGATTACCATGTAATAATCAATGAAATGTTGGGATGGTTAAATCTCTTTCTACTAATAAATTTACAGGTAGATACATGTTCCAGGAAGGGCACTGAATCAGCTTCCTTTGGCTCATACCTATTATCCAGATGCATACCTAGAAGCCTTGGCTGGTTTCTTTTTCTTCCTTGCTTTTCCTTGCCTTTACTTGCCTTGCATCATCTTGCCTTTTATGAACTTAACTCCTAATTCCTTACTAGCATTATAATATCTTTTTATAAGTAGCTCAAAACTTCATACTTACAAGCAAGATACTTCTAATATTCAGTGTGTCTATCACTACTCTATGAACTTACCAGGAAATTGTACCTTGTCAGTTTGCAAAGTCTCACTTTGATGATACCAGTGATCCTAGATACCAGCGGTCATATTAGTGAACTGCTCTCCAAAATGAACTGATTAGCGACTCCTGTCTCTATTCCTTGGTCTTTGTCCATACCTTAGATACAGCTATAGACAACTATCTCACACAGGATCAAATCCACCTTCTATCAAATCAGAAGTTGGACTGATCTCAAGTAGTTTTAAGAGATGTCATGGCTAGAGGACTGCTGTAATGATTTGACCACTTTTTTCTTCCTGAAAGCACTCCTTCTGGCAGGATCTCATTCCCTTTTCTATTTGAAAGTGGATTTCTAGAATTCTTCTGCTCTTAAACTAAATGTGAGTACAGTGCACTCATGATTGTTTAGCATGCAATTTCACATGCCAGATACACTTTCTTCCCTTTGAAAGAAGTTGTTCAGTACATATACTTTTATCAGTGCAGAACACGGGGATGAGCAAATGTCTTAAAATACATGAAATGAAGCAGTATCACAGAATCACAGAATGTTAGGGGATTGAAGGGACTTCTGAAGATCATCTAGTCCAACCCCCCTGCTAGAGCAGGATCCTAGAGTAGATCACACAGGAACACATTCAGACAGGTTTTAAATGTCTCCAGAGACAGAGACTCCACAACCTCTCTGGGCAGCCTGTAAATAAAGAGTAGATAACAAAACACAACAATGAAGAAATGAATAAACAAACAAAAGAAAACCACTGTAAAGTATGTGAATGTTTTACTTACCTGAGAATACAAGACAAGGCCAGACTCCCTTGACACCAGAGTAGAGCTGATGGGAAGGAACAGTGTGGAAAATGGTCTAAGGGAGAACAAGTTTCTGCAGGTGAAGCAGCATGAGCTGGAGTGGCAACCATCTGTGGCTGCTGCTCACACACCTCAATACTTGCCTGAGTGATCAGCAGTGATCAGTTTTGAGGACTCTGCTTAAGCAAATATCATAGCAGCGACATAGATATTTTTTGATCCCTCACCATCTGCCTCTCAGGCTATCTCCCTTTTGCCTGCTTCACTGTTTGTATGACCTTGACTGGTCTCTATACTTTCTAAACATTATGTGGTTTAGGTTTTTCTTTCATTAGTGAAACTATTCCTTTATAAATTTCAACTCTTTCTCTGTGAGGCAGCTCTATATATTGCATTGGTCTGAAGTGTAAATCCTAGATATGAAAATTTCTATTTCTTATAATCTGTTTTATACAGTTTGATGTTATTTGATTCTTTGCCATTCAGACTCATTATGCTGAAAATACTTTTTATTACTAGTCTTCCAAGGAAGATCATACTTTACTCTGCCACCATTATTTCCTCCTCCTGCTGTTAGTTCCCTCTCTCTAATTGAGGAATCTTATACACAAAATCCCTTTTTTGAGGTAAAGAACTACTGCCATTAGCAGAGTCCCACAAGCTGTTGCATTGAGATTTGTATTTTTTTTCAGATCTATAATGAGAAAATATGTTAAGATTTTGAATTATTCATTCAAGTGACTGATCTTACAAGGATAATCCTATACAGTCTGCTTCATTTCCTGTTGTTTTGATAGCAGCTAGGTCATACAAAAACTTTTGAGCTTTAAGAGAAGGCCATGGGAATCAATATTAGTGTATAAACATATAGCATAGGACAGCGCCTACACTGAAATAACAGAACTTAGAGAAGGATATAAGGAAGGCAGTTCATTCACAAGGAATCAGAGATGCAGTTACTGAGCTCAGTCTGAGTTTCACTGTGGAGCATCATACATGTTAGTGCAATCTCTATATTGCTAAATTATATTTTTGTTAGATCCAAGATAACAAAAGGAACTCTAAGTAAAGAAACATGCCTACACAGTGAAACAAACCTTCCAGAAAGAAACAGACCTTTTAAGAATGGTGAAAAGAGTTTAAGATTATTGTTCACACATGCAATCTCCCTTTTGCACAAATATTTTCCTAGAGCTTGAGAATATATAACAGTCAGTGAAAGCTATCAAGATCACAGATAATTTTCAAAGACACATCCTGTAATCTAGTTTTGCCCATTTGTGGGATCTATGGCTGTCATTATTGTATGGGACTTATTTCAGATTTGAAAATCTACAAAATAATTTATTTCAGAGAAAAATAGTTTATTTGAGAGACTTGCTCTTTTTTTACTTGAAAAGTTTTAATTTGAACATGGAAATGTCATGGAGCATAGAAGACTGCTTCATTCTCAATTTGCAATGAAATTAAAACATGCTGAGCATTTTAAATTATGTAAGCAATACTCCCTTTGCCTCCCTTTTCCTAATGTGTAATTATCTTAATTTTCTTTAGTATTTTTAAAAAATCACAGTGTTTCTCCCTTATAAATCTCAACCTTCTGCATAATCCCATAGTAAAAGCACAATTCACAATTTGTGACATTTGCAAGCTCTCCATGGAAACTAGAAAAACACTACAAATTCAAATTTATGCCCAATCTCATAAAAACCTGCCTTATGTTGTTTGTGCTTTCTTCCCTCCTGTTTTATAGATTACACTTTTTTCCCTTTTCCTGCCTTCAAGTTTCTCCTAGGCTGTCCCATTTATTTGAAATTTCTTCTTTCTCTAGTTTTCTTACATCACAGCCACTCCCTATTGAAGATAAAGTTACACAGTGTAAAATTAATAAAAATAGCATAGCAAACATAACATGAAAAAAAGGAAAAACCTCTTAATAGGTAGGTTTTCATTTTGGCACAAGTCTGTTGAATATTCCTGAAGATGAGAATCTTTGATAAAAAGGTATGGAAAGACGTAAACTTTTTTTTTTTTTTCAAAAGGCACCAAGCTCCAAAATCAGGGATGCAGCTAGATCAGAGAATAAATATTTTATTTCAGAAAGGAAAAGAGAACCAGTATGAGGGTTGTTACAAAACTTGGCATTTCTGATTCCACAGCATATTAGAACAGAAATACTTTTGTAATGCACTTCATGTATCTAGTTTTAATTTACAACTCCAGGTGTTACTTCAAATTATCATTGATCCTGTCTCTTATTTTTTTTCCTCTAACAGATAAGGGCTGGTAGTTTGGAAAAAAGAAAACAGAATCAATGAACAAATATAAAACAAAGAACAGAATAAAAATCTCCAGTTTAACAACACAGAGATATTTTCCTATACTCTATCCAAAAGGGGACTAACCAGTATCTAGACAGTATCTGGGAGGTGCTCTATCTACACAGTAGCATCTTTAAGATCAGCTACTTCTCTTGTATTCATCGCAAAAATATCCACCCATGAACACCACTAATTTTAAAGTCTGGGAGTGAGACTTGCAGCAATGCTTCAATACTCAATATACATTGCAAACAGGCCTTTGTCCACACAGTTGTTGCTTTGAACATCGTTTAACATCTGTTCTTGCTATACTGTTACCTTTTTCTGAACCTTTGCTTCTCAGACATTGAAAATTTGGATAGTTAAATTTAGTGTTTCTTGCCTGGAAGCCTAAGAATCTCTGGAAGATTCTTAAATGAATAAAGATGTAGTTTCAGGGAAAGGCCATAGGTAAATACTGAGAAAGGAGAGCTGAGGAAGCAAATAATTATTAAATATTGAGATGAGAGTAGCATAGTTAACTCTAGTGCAGAAAAACAAGGTCCAGTGGTTAGTGCTGATGTTGCCTTATTGGACTTGAGAAGAAGAAAAATCAAAATTTAAAATATGGCTCATCATCCATGACCTAATTACAGCCATCTGAAATAATTTGTATTTAAATTAGGGGCCACAGAGTCACAGTGAATTTACTTAGATAAACACACAGTCACACAACATGTGCTCAGCTCTGTTTGCTATAGGATATGGCATTCTTCTATTATGTCTGTTTGTAAGATGAGTTATATTAAGCTTGAAATTGCATGAGAGAAGTCTGGCTCAGAGAAATTTTGCAAGTGTTCAAACAAGATGGTGACAGAATGTACTGCAGTTCAACATGTAAAATGGTTCAGATCAGCACAACTTTACCCCAGCTGTAGGAAGAAGACGGAAAATCCTTCAGGGAAAAAAAAAAAAAAGAAAAAAAAAGCCTTTTAACTCTATTGACCTTAGTGCTGTCTTACCACTCTGAACACTGATGTCTACAATGAAATTGAACTGAATTACCTCATTCCTTAAAAATTCTTGGCGTGTTCCCCCTCTTTTGTGCTGCTGGGGTAAGTTGTAAAGCATGTTTGACTGTGAAATGGGCAGGTTCTTCTGGAATTCTCTGTCTAAGTGCAAGTGATGGCAAGGCACTAATCTGGTATCCTGGATGCCACAGAATTGATGATCAGCAAATTCTATGTACCAAGATATTCTGGATGAATGAATATAACATCCACACTGAATAAACCATGCATTAACAGTAAAGCTGATATGGATGCAAACAGTATGTTTGATATACCTGGAAATTCTGAAAAATAGTAGAGTGGACTGTTCCATAGATATTTAGCAGTGTGTGTAATAATTCTGTACTAGATATCACAATTTCATTATTGACTGACTGGAAAATTAACTGTATGGTACACTTACATTAGAAAAAGAATAAGGCTTTTTGAAAATGGTATTTCATTGGCAAAATAAAGAAATGAAAAAAGAATATATATTATATTAATATGTATAATACAATATATTAATCTGCCTGATGTCTCTTTTTCTATGGTTTTTCTAGGAACTTAAAAATGAACAAACCAATATAATTTCACTGTTGGAGGATATTTTACCTTTGAAAAATAATTCTGGATATATATCTTTAATAAAATATTATTTTTAAATACAATCCTAAAATAAATAATTTTTTAAAAAGTCAAATTAAATTTTAACCTTGTTATGCATAAGTACAGCATATTGAAAAAAAGAAAAATTTAATATACTCAGCACAAAAACTTTAATCAATTCCCTCACATCTCTTCAGGGAAATCCTTCCTAAATACCAAGTGTATGGTAAGAGAAATTTCCTCTCCCTGAAATTTAAAAATGTTAAAAAGAGTGGAAATGTCCACAAATGTTTAAGAAGTGACACTGCCTCATAGTTTCTATGTTTAAGAATGAAAAATAATCATTGCTCTAATGTAAATATAACTGAAAGCAAGGTGATTAATACAGAGTATTTTGCTTGTTCCATTATTTATCTTGCTTGTCACTGTATCTTCTGTTCTTTGACATTTCCCTCCTCGTTTTTAAATTTAGGAGTTTCAGATTCTTTCAGATAACCTTTCAAGTAGCTGTGCAGATGTATTAAAATCTTCAGAATTCTTAAGGTTTTCAACTCCCAGTCCAAGTCTAGACAAAGTGCTTGGACACGCATTTTCGTGCCTTCATACAGACCTTTTCTCTGCTTAATTGCAACAGGTGGTCTGTGTAGCTGTGCTGGCCAGGCGCCGAAACCTTAGATTCTAGGAAAACTGCAGACAAATTTTAGCAGACAATAGAGCAAAGAGTGCAGTAGCAGAATATTTAACACTTAGCATGGGAATAATATGGCAGCAAAGTCCTAACTCTTGTGGCATGACTGTGAACTATTCAATTCTGATAGGGTGTTTTTTTGCTATTAAAATCAGCAACAAAAAGAAAGGACAAAGTAATTAATAAAATATGCTTATCCATGCAGTCCTTTCTATACACTGGTTCTACAGCTAAGAGAACTCTCTATGACTGCAAAGGAGACCATTTTTGATTTCTCTCTTAAACATTGATTGTAAGAGTAATTACCCAAGAACAGTCTGAGTACAAAAACTGATAATCAGTGGTATGGTAGAAATAATAAAGCAGGAAAAGCAAGATTATCTTTTTTATTGTTTCTCCCGTTCCTGCTCTCTTCCAGACAATACTTTTTAAGGAAATGTTCTATGAATAAACATTTATCACATTATTTAAATAAGATTTCCCAGTAACAATGGAGTTTTCTTTAAAGACTACCTGTGAAGAAACTAGTTTCAGCACTTTAAAAATAGGCTATGTTAGAGAAAGAAAATGAAGCAGTTTCTGTCTGATTTCCAGTAAGGGCTATTATAATCATTGTCTGTAAATGAACTTGCACCTTTGTTTTGTTAACTTGATCTTATGTTTTAATAGATTTCTTTATATTTTGATTCTCCGCAAAAGGAAGAGTCCACAAAATTTATTAATATCATATGCTTATTCACTGACATGCATAAAAAATATTTCTGATGTGTTGCCTCAGGAATCATTTTGAGTTCTGTTGGATCCTGCACTTGGGTCACAACAACCCCATGCAACGCTACAAGCTCGGGGAAGAGTGGCTGGAAAGCTGCCCAGCAGAAAGGCACCTGGGGTTGCTGGTTGACAAACTGCTGAGTATGAGCCAGCAGTGTGCCCAGGTGGCCAAGAAGGCCAATGGCATCCTGACCTGTATCAGAAACAGTGTGACCAGCAGGAGTAGGGAAGTGACTGTCCCCCTGTACTCAGCACTGATGAGGCTGCACATTGAATACTGTGTTCAGATTTGGGCCTCTCACTACAAGAAGGAAACTGAGGTGCTGGAGCACGTTCAAAGAAAGGCAACAAAGCTGGTGAAGGGTCTGGATCCATCTTGTATTTTATTAAATAGGAAACCTGGGCTATGTCTTTGCTCACATAATTTTCAGGATAAATAATATATTTCAACATATTGACTAAATCAAAATTCTGACTAGTGGTAGAATTATAGATTTTATTTCACCTTGAGCTGCATAACTCATTCTCATACATTAGATCAACACTGATTGGAAATCTGGACTTTAGGTACCTGAGAGCCAACTGAACTGAATCCAGACCAAAGTGCTAAGCTTTGACATGTTACCCTTGAAAAGAATGGTTGAAATAAAATTAAAATTCTTCTGCTAGAGTTGAACATGTTACACTACTTGGGAACTAATTACTATGGATATGTCAGACATGCAGCCTGATCTCTTTTCCAGACCACTTGTTTTAAACTGCTGAGTGTGGATTTCAAAATTGAATAAGAAATGATACAGACCAATTGTCTAGCTTGCTTTGTTTTTAAGAAACACACAGTACAAAACAATAGAGCTGTGAAAGTAATATTTTTTGTTTGTTTGTTTATGCCAGTCTGTAGTCAAGTCAATATGCAATTATGAAAAAAACACACATTTATGTTATCTCTCTACTGATAATACTATTGGTCATACAATAGGCCATATATATCTGTCCATATCTTCATGGTGTTTCTCATCAGACTTAGTCATATTTATTTTCTGGCTTTTTTATAAACGCAGTTTCATTACATGGCTTATGACTGGACCTTCCAAATACTGCAACTATATGTATAATTAAAAATACATACTATAAAGCTCAGTTGGCAAAGCTTAGGCTTTGTATTATACAGCTCAAGCACTACAGTGTAAGACTGGAGCTATACTGCATGATAATCAAATCCTATTGTGTATTAAAACTGTCACACTTCCTACCAGCTTTAGATACTACTCCTGTGTCAACCACAGAACTTGAGTAGAACACACTACACTGGGGAGAAAATTGCCAGAGGAAAGAAAGAGAAAGTCATACATAAGACATTTGAATTACATCGTATAAATATTGTTGATAAAAGTGAGAATATGTGATGCATAAGTTAAGTTTTAAAAATAAAATCATGGTTGTTTTGAATAAGAAATAATCAAATATTTTTACACTGTAATACTGACTTGATATAATAAACCAATAAGTAACTTCTGGTTGTAGAAAAAAAGAGATAACATACTTCTGTCTATTTTCACAATTGCCTTCTAGGCTTACCAGTTGCTATACAGTATCCCTCTAAACAGAAGGATTGTTAGAAACAGAGTTCTCAGGAGTCTGCCACTAACATCAAATGCTTAGGGTATCACTTTGGCAGTAACAAGTTTCAAATGCCACCTCAGGTTCAACAACTCAGGACATAGGCTTTCTTTCTATAGTGTACCATAGTGTTGTGCTGAACTTTATAGTTGGATTGACAATCTGAATTACGGGTACTTAGATAAAAATAGCTATTCCTGTTTGATCAGACTGTAAACTCCCAATATTTTGCTTACTCTTTCTGTGAACTAGCAAGTGTGAATTCTGCTTACAAAGAGGGAAACACAAACCTTTCCATGTACTAAGTCTCATGTATTCAGTCATCAAATACATGGTTTCCATCTTTCCCTTCTGGCATTCTTGATGTGTTCAGACATTCAGACAAGTTGAAATAGACACTGTGAGTTTGAACAGTAATTTACATCATTTGGTAGCAACAAGAAAACAAAGAAGCGAGGAGAACCCCCAACTGCAACACTAGTAACGGAGTTTGTCTCACTCAGTTTTGAATGTCTATAACGTGGGTGTTTATGAACAAACATTTTCTGTACTCCACTCCCTGCACTATCTAAAAGCAGAAGCTAAATAGTACTAACAGCAGCTGTATTTTATTAAAACATTAATTCCAAAGTTCCTAATGTGGGATAACTGTACCTTGCAGTAGAATCTCATTATGAAAATAAATAAAATAGAAAGTTAATCAAAATGTAATGCTATGAATTTCTAAAGTTATGTTAGCTATCTCCTTCATGATCTGTCTGCTTATTCACTCAGTTTTGCTGCACTTGCAGCACATACTTGAGATAATAGAAAGAAATTGAAGCAATGCAATTTTCTTTCTTCACAAGTTCCTTTTTGTTTTTATAATTATTTGAATTAGAAATAACATAGGGTATATAGTGATACCAAAAGTAGAAAAGAAAGATCATTATGAAATACAAATTCTGGAGAATTTTAATCCTTATGATAATTGAGAAAAAAAGACAGCTTTTGCTTAAAACAAGGAAAACTAATGCCTATGAGGATGATATCTGATATGATGATTAAAATAAACAAAAGAGCAGATCACAGAAGCAGCTATCATTAATTTAAACAGGTGTATTTTCAAAACTTTCTACATCATATCTCCACTCACATCAAATTCGGTGGTACTTATGCAACTTTAAACTTCACATCTGACTTTGAAATTCTTTCTTCCTGAGGGAATTTATCATTCAAAAAAGTTTGAAAGTGTTGCACAGCTGTAGAATACCTAGTTTGTAAAGCTACTTTTCAACTCATAATTTTTGTAATCTCCTTTCACCAATCTGTCTCTAAAACTTGGTGTATAAGAAAATGCTTTAGAGTAACAGTAAACTGTATATTAGTTCAATTTGACTAGTTTCTTCTACAGTTTACATTTACTGCACTTATCTATAACTCACATTTTTGTGTGAGTTTTACAGAAAGTATTTAATAAAATACTTGTCTTTGCTAACAGGGGACAGGACCTGGTGACCCAGGAGGTCTCTGGCAGTCATATATCCATATAATGGTATTAGAATGCTTTTTCTCTTACAGAGTGAGCACTGCATGAGATCTGTGTTTTACAATAATTTACACATCTGACAAACTGTGCTATTACTTAATCATCTCCCATTATTTCACTGTCCCAGTGAGCCGCCTATGTATATCCAGTCCATAATTTCATGTACTGGCCATATTAAAACTGGCTTCACCTTGGAGATAATTAAGATTCTCAAGAAATGGGTGGAGTGTACCTATGCGACTCTGAGAGATCACACGTTGGCTAAGATCAAAGGCTTGTCTTAATGATAATGAAAAATTGACTCATCAAAGCTTTGTTTAATCTTTATAAGTGCTAAAAGATCAGCTCATTTAGTATTATGGGGCAGGGGTAATGAGGGAGGAGGAGAGGACAGGGGAGAGAGAAAGGGGGAGAGAAAGGGGAAAGGGAAGAGAAGACAAGGAGACAATATCTCTCTAAATGGAAACAAGAAGATAAGAAGACAGGAATTTATGTTAAGATGGTCTAAAATGTTTGCTGGTATTTTCTTGCCAATGTGGAACTGTTAGAATTGTACATTAGAAAGGGAGAAGACTGCAGTGCAGTGGCTTCATTTAAACACTCAGACTAAGAATACCAATCTGCTTCACTTAAGAAACACCACCAAAGTGAAGCAGATAGAAAGTCTGCATAGCAGAAGCCAACTACCCTTACTCTGGTACTTGCATATCAAAATCATTACATAATTGAGAGATACATATTGCATTCCTTGGAGAAGCGTGAGTGTTATATTACAGAGAAGACTGGAGATGATGGTTCTGCAGCGCTCCTAAGACTCCAGGGCTGGCTTTTGGCTAAATTTCAGAAAAACTACCAAAGCCTGTCATCAGCAATCTTGTTTACTCCCACACCCAGGAATGTAGATCTAAAAGAGAGTCTGTATTTGAATTGCTTATGAACTCCATATGACTGGAGAGTCAGTAGCTGGCCTCAGTTTTGGATACTCAGCTCTCCGAGTGGGAGTTTCAATCAGAAAACAAAGCAAGGGAAAACATGCATAAAATCTAAGCCTCTTCCATGGTTTAGAAAGCAGGATCGCATTCCATTCTGTCATAAGGATTGGATGAAATAACCTACCCATCCATGTACTTTAATCTGGTGATTTTATTTCTTCTTGCTAGTTTTCTAAATCCACATTCAAAAATACTCTTATGTTCTGAGGAGATTGCATTTAACACCAATAGACATGGGAAGGCAAAATATCAATAGCAATGCTAGCAGTATCAATTAATAGTAGTGTTCTGAGCAGGCTGATGATTGAAGCTACTGTTATCTTGGACAAAACCAGGCTCTATAAATGGGTTTGAGTGCTATAAACCCTTTCCACTACTCGATGCCACTTAGTGGGTGTATTATGCCTAAGCAAACAAAATGAGTGATAACACTCCTGTCTCTACTGACCTACATAACGAAATGTACACTTGCAGCGTTCCAATCAATTACTTTGCTAACCCAGCTGGCTCTTCCATTCTGAATCAATGAGATCACAGATGAAGTGCTCATTCCCCATTTCCTTGGTCTGAATAAATATGGATTTACTCATGAACTCAACACACTTTTGCTCTAAGGGAAGAGTAAAGAAAAAGGTGTTTCTCAACTTAGCAGATTGGTGAAAAAGTGTTAAAGGAGCTATACCTTTTCCAGTGAGGCCAACAGAAACTTTTCTACTTATTTTAATTAACGTACTACCAGGCATTTGTCTGAGATGAAGACTGAAGTTACAGATTCCTCATATGCATCTGGAATGTGAAGGCATTCATTTTCAGAGCACCAGTGATTTGCTTTAATCTATAACAAAGTTAGGGCACCACTGGAGAACAGAAAAAAGGTAAGGTGTACCATCTGCAGTGTCAAGGATGAAAAAATAGGTATTATTAAGCTCTCAACAAGGTTGTATGCTGATGGCAACTTTCTCATGTCCTTTCCTGAAGAGCCAAAGATTTTCTTTTTTCCCTTTTAAGAGTTTTGAGCTTTAAAACAATCAGGCAAGAAATTTCAAAAGTAAACATATTTTTGCAAGAGTCAATTAACAGTCAGCATTAGACAGCTAAATCCACATTTAAGGATTTGAATATGCCTGACCTGTTTTTCAGAAATGCTGAACATCAACAACGCTCAGATTCATCAGTGTTACTAAACAGTTGAAAAGAAAACAAATAATCAAATAAATAAACACCTAACATCCACCCCACTCCACTCCACAAAATCCACCCAAGCAATGTATTAACTGTTTATACAAAGCACGGTGTCCTTAGCAACCATTCCCCTGAAAGAATACAAGTTTTTCCTTTAGGTATGCATATCCAGTACACTTCAAGAAGCGGTGGAATGTTCCTTTGCTCAATGAGGAGTTAACTAACTAAATGTAGACAAAATCAGGAAAGAAATACTGGGTCTTAGCACTGATAATACACTAACAAATTTAAATGCTGTTTGTCACATCTATTGATGACATCTAGCCTAACCATTTAAGGTGACATTATACTAGCACCCAGGCAGAGGCTCACAGAGCTGTACACAATTTGGTAAGTACTACATATCTTCAACATGAAAATTACATCAGCAATAACCACTTTTATTTAGGCTTTCTTTAATGCATGGATGGAAATTGGATTTTGGCAGTGCTCATCAGTCTTGAACAACAAGAAATCCTTAAATGTAGCCAGAAAGCTGTTAGAAAGATATAACGGAACTCGAATCAATTTGATAATATTCCACTGTGGGCTATTCTTGCCATCCATTTTAAGCCATAATAAGGTCAGCACGATTCTACTGCTCAAAAGATTACCTTACCCAGGACAGGATTTTTACAAAGTCTTTAGGATATCCTATCTTATCCTATCTAAAAAACGTTTTGCACTGAGAAACAGACATAGTAGTCAGAAGACATTCTAAGGGCACAAAGCTATTGAATATAATTAAGCATGAAGACTAAAAGGAAACATACTAGTCCAAGTGGCCACATGGATTTGTGAGATGTCATTGAGCAAATGTAAAGTTTTCTCTGGCACTGTTTTTGTACACTACATCCCAAATCCCATTCAGTGCAAACATATAGGAATTATCTGCAAAATGGTAGTTATGTGAGCATAGGGAATTATTTCTATTTTTATCATGTTCAAAAAATTCTTTGTCTTACATGATCTAAATTCCAGGCCTCAACTTCATAGTATCTACTAACATTCTTACAAATTACCCAAATTAATAGTCACAGATTACAGACAATCATCTCTTCTATTTGAAAAGCAAAATGCTCAAATGTTATGATAATTTTAACTTACTCAGCCTGAAAAAGAGAGACAAATATAGGTAAAGAAAAATAACAAGTAATTAGATGAATTGTGGAAATGGATTAATTTTAATTTGATATATTTATACTTTATTTTATATGTTTATAGAACGTGTGCTTTCTAAACAGTGCCCAAAGCTCATGAATGAGATGAATGTATTTAACTGTATATTTATGAATGGGTTTCCAAAGCAAAGAAACTGAAGTCATTCATGTATAGGTCACAGCACCAAAAAAAAAAAAAAAGCTTTTTCTTTGGCAAGACATTTCTAGCACAACCACCTGATGATAAAGACAATACTCCCCAGGAACACTTGTTTTCAACCCAAGAAGAAAAAGATTAGGTATCTCTATGCTAATCCCTGAAATCCAACATACTGATCAAACTGCTGGCAGTGTATTTGGGTCATTCAGCAGTAAAATATGTGAAAAACATTAAGAAAGAGGGAATAAACAAGATGGAGCAAAAGTTTTGGAGTTTCAGTAACGTCTGAAGCTCAACTGTTAGAACGGTAATGTTGGGGAGGGGAAAGACCTTGTTACACACTTGACCTATCTCACGTGTGTTGCTGTAGACATAGGCCATGTAGATATTCTGGTTTTGTGCATAACCAAATACTGGGTAGGTGTAATATTAACTGATTGCCATTAGATGTTACCATGCTTAGTCACGGTAGATGCTGAAGAAAGTAACGTCACACTAAAGCACTTGCCTGTGTGGTCAGTGTCCTGCTGTAGAGGGAGTTCAAGAAGGTTATAAGAGGGCCTTTCTTGCCTATCTTGCCTATGGTGGTAAGGAACATTCTCAATGATTGATACTTACGTTACAGCAGTTCATGGAGCAGCTAATACTCAGCATGATAAAAGGGGTTTTATATGTGATTTAATGTGCTACTACAGCCTCTTTGAGATCTTGAAGAAAAAATTTAAGTAGTTTATCATTTTCCTGACTTTATAACTATTAGTCCAATCATCTAGTCAGGTAGTTTTAACAACTAAACTAGACTTTTCATCTGGGTCAGCTCTTTGGACCTACAATCTGTTTTGTTGTGATTGTCTGTGTTCACAGTATTTCTCTGATCCATCCTTATTATCCGCCACCTCAGCAACTGAATAAGCATTTTACAAATCTAGGTAACAGTTTTGTATCAGACAATTATTTTTACTGACTGCTCATTTCAGTCAAGTAATCATTTTAGAATTTGTTAATGATTGTTCTATCTTTTTTACAGAAAGAGCATAGGACAGAGTGAATCTGAAATGTGTAAGTATCAGATAGGCTGTTCTTAAATGTAAGATGAGATTTGTCCAAAAGCATCAAGGAAACCACAAAGCCACAATTAACGTCACGAAAAAGGTACAAATTAACGTTAAGCTCTGTAATTACTTTACAATTTAAAGGCCTCATATATATGCAGATAATATGCCTTGGTAATGTGGTTGAAATGATATTTCTGAAAACAGATGCTTTCTCCTGCCATCTGTGATAAGCCTGTTTGTACCCCAGTCTTCTTACTTGTTTAGAAGCCAGAATAAATAAAACAAAAATGTCCCCTGAAAAGCACTGGTAAAATAATCAGTTCATTAATATTCTTACCGTGTCATTTTCCCATGTCAATACATAGCACATTTTCAGTTTCTTATTTTAACAATAAGCTTATGATAATTCTCTTTTATTAGCAATTTAAAAAAAAAAATGTTTTGAAAATAAAAGTTTCTTAGTCCTTTCTAGGGGGACTGCTTTACAGACTGGGGAGTTCCTCAGTTAAGAGCTCTGAGAACTTTGTGAACACTCTCTGGCCACATTAACAAACCTATGGCCAAGGAAGTCTTGAGAAGCAAATACCTTGTCATGACCACTGTATTAACAGTCAAGAAAAGGCTAGTGAGGGACCAAGGTAGGGCTTTCAAAACTGTACTCTCTGCTTCAGGCATTGGCCAGAAGGACTTACTGGAGATGTTAACATATGCTCTAAATTTTGGTCTTAGAGTCAGAATTTTCTCATTTACTATAAAATTATGAACTTCAAAGTATTTTTTCAGTCTATCAGTGCATGCACAAGTGCCCTGATCTGGTACTTACAAACAGGTATTGGTACAACATTCAACACAGTCACCAGCCAATATCTATATCTGTATCTGTATCTATTTCTATTTCTATGTCTATATCTGTCTCTTACAGCTGCACTGACTCTCTGTGTATTGAGTGAGTTTGACAAATATTGGCTGATAATTCACTTTGTTAAACCAGCTTTTATAATCTGGATAGAAAATTTAACAAGCTTTGATGTGTAATGGATCGCTGTAGGTGGATGTGCCAGCTCTAGTTTGTCCTGCAATAATGTGATTTTTTTTCTCCTTTTTCTTCTGCATCCTTTGCTTTATCACAATGATATCTTATTTGAAATGAGGACAAAGGAAGCAATAAAAAGGATAACAATAAACTTGTAACTCAACTAGATATAAACAGACTTTTCAGAGAGAAAATAAGAATTTGCTCATGAGTTTAATGTTTCAGAACACTAGGACTAAATATAAAGTTTATTTCTGTCCTTCCAAGTTCTGTCTGCAGACTGCTGAGAATGACACTGTAACATGTTTTGATTTAGTGGTTGTTTTATGGCTAGGACACTGCAGTGTCCCCAGGTCTTTTTATGACTACGAAACCACTGTGTCTCTGAGTCTTTTCACCTTGCTATAGAGAGAAATAATTGCTCTAAACCAAGATGGTAAGAAGACTATCAGAGCTTGAAAATATAAAGGCTGGAAAATATAACATTTCTTTCAAAACTACTACTGTCTTCCCACTGAAATTTACAAGACCTGAAGAAAAAGGTACTATAAAATCTTGAAAATATTGCTAGGCTATTAATATTTGCAAAACATTTCAGAACAATATTACTGAAAGGAATTATTAAATCTCTTACCATTTAGTTGTAGTTAAGACTTTTTTTTTTCCTTCACTTATATTTGTTTTGGTCTGAAGTGTACACTCAGTTCACTTTCTCAAGGGTGGTCTAACTCCACAGTAGGACAGATAGTACAATTAAAAATTATTTTCTTGGAGAAACCTATTAAACTAAAGTCTTCAGTGTGTGTTTATGGCATATCATAAAGTTGGTTTTGTGTGAGCTTGGAAAGTAATATCATATGTAAATTATAAAATTTTTTAAAAAATGGAACTTTCACATATAGGTTCTAAATCAAGCTGTTATCACTAAATACAGTTTAAGTCCAGAAATCTTAGATACACATTGCCAGCATAACAACTACTGTGGACTCTACAAGAAGTTGTACCAATTGCAGATAGAAAAAAAACTTGAAAGCATTTGTGTACTTGTTATAAAAAAGTGCTTTGGGACAATGTAGTGTCATAGTTACACAATAAACATGAAACAAAAATATTTTCAGTGTCATTCTCAGAAGCCTGCAAACTAAACTTGGGGGAACAGAGCTAAGCAAGTGCTTATAACAAGTACATTAATTCGTAGTTTGTACAGATCTATGGTAAATGATCTTGTAAATTATTATCTATTTTGATTTAAGGACATTGAAGATCATCTGGATTTCTGCATAACACAGAATCCGAAACATTTCATATTAATATAATTAGACTACCAAGGCTGACATTTATTTACTGATCCTCCTAAATTCAGCAAGATAGAATAGTCAGAAGAAAGAATAGTCATTCTATCTTAACAGCACAAAACCGTGGCCTTATTTGGACAGATGAATAAAGCTACACTCACCAAAGCTTGTCTATAAGTACTCCAATACAGTATCATACTGTTCAGACTTCATTCTTATAATAAATAAGACAGAAAAATATATTTAATTTTTGGTTTAAAAAAATCTTCACAGTATGCTCTAAATTATATAATTTGAATCCATTCTTATTTATATTGGAGTACTGATATGAACGTTCAGGAATCCTGTTCTAAAATCCAGGAAAATCTAGTTTTGCTTGTATTCTGTCCCTCTATGGAAAGGTTGATTTATCACTTCTGAGTGCTGTAGTGTCATATTGCCATACATGGATCCATCCTGGCAATAATATCTCTGTAAACATATGTGTGTGTTTGTATGTGAAACTATGTATCCATATTCATATATGCATATATATGTATATTCACATGTGTATTTATTTACATAAATACACATTTCTATGCTGAAATGGACTAGTTACAAGGGATAGAAAATTCAGTCTTCAGTTTTTAAAATCTTGCAAAATTTTATAAGACGTGACATTGAAATGTTCAAAGTCACAATTATTAGAAGGATTCTGTTGGCAACAATCAAGGAATGCAAGTAAAAGATCTTTACCAATAAATACCTTCAGCTCTCTATTTTCATATACATTATTGCATATTTACTGCTTGCAATGCTGCTTTGACCTTAAAATTTTCAGTGGCCAAGGATGAAATAGCAAAAATACAGTTTTCAATTCTTCTTTCTTAAGTCATCCACTTGTAAGGGTGGAGGAACAGTAAGAGAAAAACAAAATAACAGTCTGTTTTGGGTGGATATATCTTAATGAAACAATGATGGTATGACAAAAATTATAGGAAGCTTGGAATCTTATTAAATAGAATCCAGCTGAGATTATTGGACAGAGTGCAGGAGAGAAAGGCCACAGAAAAAGCAATTGCTTTGTGATCAAAAGTTGATTCTATTTTCTATTTTTCTAGATATAAATGGGACTTATTTATAAGGTACATGCTAATGTGCGTGTAGGTTTTTACAACAAACAGATATATAAGATGGAGAAAAATATTCCAATAAATTTTAAGGTATTTCCTCTACATCTCACTCCATTTGGCTGGGTGTAACATAATATTGCTGTAAATACTGTGAGAAAAATGTTCTCCTACAATATACAGTGCTGTCAGAATGGGGAAATATTATAAAGTTTTCAGAAAGTATAAATTCTATTTTTAACTTGAACTGATTACTGAATCAAAGCAATTCAGAAAACTATACTTTCATAGGTATTGCCATACACAAGGTCACACGAAAGCTGGCAGTTCCCTAGGCACCTTGGTGGACCTCCGTTGATACTGAGATTTAACTGGTATAGTTTACATATAGAAATATTCAGAGAGACAGCATATGAAGAGCATATGAAGAGTATATGAAAAGTTACTGTGGTTATAGTAGATTGAAACAGGGTAGATTTTCCTTTACAAAAACAAGGATGACAGAGTTGCTTACCAATATGGAAAAAAAACCCACAGGGGAAATCAGGGAAATTCTTCATTTAAGGAAGAAGGAGCTGGGTCATTCTGTTTGTCCATAGTGTAGCTGCTGGGTAGGTACAGACACCTACATAGGGAAGTTTCTTCTTAGACAGTCCTGGAGCTGGTCACTAAGCTGAGGTCCACCAGCTGACACTGTCTGCCCTAGCATATGTAGATGCAGACTTGTAATCCTGCCTCTCTTATTTACACATTTTTGTGTGCATATCCATATTCATGAAAGTTAATATATTTTAAGAGAAAAGTAGAAAACTTGAATTTAACACAATAACTAGAATCATTACTTGAGCCCTATGTAAGGAAAACATGTTGACAAATCCTGCTGGGAAAATAAATAAAAAGACATGATTGTAATCTTATAATTTTAGTTCTCCCCAGCTATCTCTTACGGCTATCTATACATTCATTCATTATTAAACACACATTAATAGCAAGGGCAGCCTACTTAACAAGAGCTATAACATGAAATATTAGGCCTATTCTTTTTCCCCCTAGTTTTGACAACAGATTTTATGTACAACGTATTGCAGGAGAAGGGTGGAAGTATGAGCTGGATCAAGTTTAAAATTCTGAACTCATGCCTTCTTAAATTACCTGCCTGAGTCCATGCACAGAAATGTGTGATTTTCTGTGTTTGCCCATGTGTTTATGTTTGTATCTTTGTGCATAAACAGGTTTCAGCTTGCTATGCCTATACTCTGATCTGATATAATAAGCAAGCTCCAGCCTAATTACATGTGTAAGCGTAATGCCCAAGCCAGTTAAGTTCATCATTTCAGCTGATCTTATTATCTTGGGAATAACACTTCTCTGACATGGCTGGACAGCATCTGGCTGGCGTAATGCGGGCATACACCTATGCACACATTTTTGTAGACATGCCCTAGAATCAAAATTCTCCTCTTGTCATGCAAGTCTAAAATTATTACCCTCATGCAAAGGTAAATTGGGATTTTTTTTCCACTTGTTTTTGTGATGAACTGTACCTCATACAAACTTAATTTTTTTCTCACAAACAAGAAGCTCCTTGGCCCTTACAGCTGTATCGTGTACTTACCTGGACCTTGGAGATTCCACTTGATAGTATTTAGGTTTTTTGAAGTCTTCATTTTTCAGGTGAACTTTCACTTTGTGTTATTTCATTCTATCCTATTTATACTGTCATTTGATTCTTCCTCTATATAGCTCCTGTACAGTGTAATTCTCTACAAGTGTTAGTCATCACCCAGTATGGTCCTTGAAAGTCCATTTAGTAATCTCGTCAAACTCATTAATACCACTTAGTGACTGCTATTCAATTACCTTGTCTCTAATTACTTAGATGCTTAATGTTTACCGATATGGATTCAATCCTCTAATATTCTAAGAGCTGAAAGCCTTTTTTTTTTTTGAGATTTTAAGTGTCATTCCTAGGTGTGGCCAGATAATCTTAGCCAACAGTCAAATGTTCACCCAATCACTCACACACTCGCCCTTCTCAACAGGATATGGGGAGAACAGAGGATAAGAAAGCTTGTGGGTCGAGATAAAGACAGGGAGATTGCTTACAATTTGCTATCACAGGCAAAATAAACGTAACTTGGGGAAAATTAATTTAATTTATTGCTGATTTGGATAGTGAGAAGCAAGAATATAAACATTAAATAAACACACTTCTTCCCACTCTTTCCAGATCCTTCCCTCCACACTGCTCTTACCAGTCTGAGCAGCATGGTGGGGATCTGTGTTGGGAGTGTGTTTCAGTCAGTACACAGCAATTTCTCTCTGCCTCAGACTTTTCCTCTGCTCCAGTGTGGGCTCTCTCATTAGACAATGAGAAATCTCAATTAGTAGTTGCACCGTATGTTCTAAGATGTTTGATACAGCTTCATGCAGAATGATTACACTGTCTATTTAAATTTAAAAAAAAAAATAAAATTAAAAGTTCACAGAAATAAAAAATAAAGAACAAAAGCCAACAAACAGAACCAGAAAAGCTTCTGCAGCATGACTGACTGATAAACATATGAGAAAAGTTTTGCATGATGTGTGAAAAGGAATAAAGAAACTAGTTTGGCTGTTTTCATGAAAGAAAATTTTCCATACATTCTTTGTAAGTAAACACTGATACATGGAAGAAATACCAGATTCTTTTATGCAATTCTCTTTCTGATAGAAGTAAACAACTTCTGGACAAAAAAACAGTGACTTGGAAAAAAAATATCTCTATTTCCCATACAGCTATGTAGTCTTAATTTATAGACTTTTACAAAATATAGAGAAACTAATGCTTTTCTGTTTGTGAAAATTCATTATACTCAGGTCTTTATGTCATTGACACTATCTATTTCCTTTCCACACAATGCGTTCCACAACCCAAATATGACCTGTTCCAGTAAAACAAAGAGTAGTTTTCTATTGACATCCTTGACAGAAATCTTCCAGTTCAGCACACAGATAGGAGAGTAACATTGCTACTCAAGTAAACTGGTTCAAGGGAGATGTGTTGATTTACCAAAGCTCTGATAACATATTGACAATGTCTGGAAGGTATATTCAGTCTCACTGGCAACGTTCAGTTTATATAACCCAGTCTGCCAGCCTATGGTTAGGAACCTGAAGAGATCTCACATGAACAACCAGTGCACAATGACTGTCATTAGCTTTTATGTGTAGATTTCCCTCCTAATAATCTAAAATGTCAAGACCGGTTGATCAAAACTCAGGCTTCACAGCAGAGTTGCAATATGTCTGGAAGACATATCAGGCGGTCAGAAGCACCCAAAATTCAGTAATTCAGTCATTGCTACTAAATGGAGTATTTGCATAAAGGACAGTAAATTCCTAAGTAATATCTTACAATCTACTGTGCCACATTTTCTGAGGATACTAGAAACATTTTACCCTTCAATGGTGGGACTAGCTCAACAGATGGGTAATCAAACATAGCTTAACTGCAGGTTAAAAAAGCAAATGTCAATAAAGACAAATATGTACAAAGGGCAAAGCTGTTCACAGAAATTTATTGATGTCCTTCAGTGTCTTGATCAAGCCTTGCTCTTTATGGCTCTACTTTTGTCCTCAGGAAGGAATCACTCAAGTCCACATATAGAAAATAAACGGAGGAGCTACCACCCAAATCCCTCAAATCAACAGCTGCTTTTTGGAACGTGTTACTTTTGTCACGTGAGGCTGTGGTTTAATTCCTGAGGCTTGCCTGCGAGTGAAAAAAAGCACAGCCAAAGCCACCAGCAGCATGATTCAACTTGCAGCAGCCCAGACAGAGTTAAGCCTCTGGAACTGTTAACCCCTAAAGGAAGATAAAAGCCCAGGCAGGGGGATTAATATGAACTTGGACCACTAAACAAACATGTATATCACTGAGAAGGCTGCCTGCTCTCTTAATGCTGCTGCTTGGTATCGCTCTGAGTAATAATATTAAAGAGTTAACCACTAAGACAAAGAGAAAAGGAAACAAGAAATTAGAGGGGATTAATAAAAAACAGGGATAGAAAAAAGTAGGTTTCTCAAGACAATTAGTCAAAAAAATACGCACATAAGAGCTAGAAACACAGCAACTACAGGAGTCACTCTTGCAAGCCACTGTGTCACATGGGAACATAAGAGCTTTTTTTTCCTGCAGGCTGTGGTAATTTATAGGATACAGTTTTGATTTTCACTAAAATTAAGGGGAGAGACTGTATTTTGACTACAGTAAAGCATTTAGGCTGAAGGATTGCTACTGGGAATTTGCACTTAGAGAAGAGTAGTAGTGTTCTGTTCAAACACAAGGTCTAGGCATTGGAATGTAAGTTTCTTTAATTCTTCTTATATCTTTATCCTAAAGCAAAAGTTGAGAGGCATTTTCAAAGAAGCCTAAAGGTACTCAAACCTCAATGACTTTTAATATGATTTTCGTGTCAACTGTCTTAGTATCTTTTGAAAATTTTCACCTAGAAGACTAGTGGAAGCTAGAATGGCCTTAGGGCTTCATTTATTCATGCTTTGTTGCTTTTATCCCTTGTGTGTGTTTTTTGTAAATAGAATTCTTTTATATGTCTGTTGGGACAACGAGTGATAGGAGGGGAAGGAAGAAGAACCTTCTCCACTAGATTTATGCAAAGAAATAGGGTCAATATTATAAGCAGGGGAAAGTTTTGAAAGAGATTTACAGTACTGGATTTCTATAAATATTTAAATACAAAGTAAATCAATTTCTCATCCATTGTACACATTGCAGATGTTAATGCCTGACAATTTTGAAATTGATGCATTGTTTAATCTAAATCAGTTACCCACATATTTTGAAAAGAAGATTTACCCTAGCTGCTTTAATTTCTACTCCCTATTTGGTGTGATTTATTATTGAAGTAGAGCACTATGGAGACAACGGGAACGATGATTTTATTGACAGCTCAGATTAAGTTAATTTATGTATTTTTTTATTTATTCTCTGGCCAAAACTTAATTTTTAGGTTTATTTTACAGACTGCTTTAAGATTCTTTTCTCCCCAGTGACCATGATGTCTCTGGGAATCATTTTTCTGTGTTGTTTTAATTGTTAAAGCTTGTGATATTTTATATCCTACCAATGCATAACATGAGAAATTCTGAGGATGTGTCCCATCTCTGTTTACATATGCATATCTGACTGTTTGAAAGTGTCCGTGTTGTTTAATGAGACTATAAAGTCTTCTGTCTCTGGTGGTTGATTTTGTATGCACATACGTGTGAAATTACTTTTTTATCTGAATATACTAGCATATGCATATAACTGAGTTTCTTGAACATACTTCTTTTTTCTTATTAAAGGCAGTTGAGGGAAAGTTGCTAATGAATCAAAGAAATATGGATCTTGTAGAATGATGCAGAAGCTTAAATGGACATTTCCTTCTGTGTTCCAGTGAAATCTTGGAAAAATTAGATCTTGACCAGTGAGTTAAGTCTTGGAAAAATTAAATCCTGGATGAAATTGTTGGATGAGAAAAAAACATTTTCCACTATGATGTACTGAGGTTTCGAGAGGAGAGGAGAGGGAGAGGAGAAAGTTATTATCTTCCTTCTTCTTTCCAGAACCTAGAAACAAGCTTTGGTTGTGAGAAGAAATAAGGATAAGCAAAAAATCCTGTTTCTACTTTGTTTTTGAAGTGAAATGTAGACTTCAGCACTTTGCATTTCCTTGTAGGCTTGGATCTCATTGTCGGCATCGTAAGACATTCTGTACATTTTTCACATAGTTTTCCCTTATCCTCACCTCATACAGAATCAGGTAAAACCACTTTCATGGCACTACCAATGGGGTTTTGCCAAGTCCATCCATAACTTCCAAAACCCTTTAAGACAGAATTTCCTGGTGTATAGGATCTGTCAAACAGATTAGTGAAGAGAGGTAGAGTGGATACATTTGGGAAGGACAGGTCTTTGAAAACACAGAGCAACTGTGAGTGTGTTAAGTTCTTTGGCCAAGATGCTTGAGAAAAGCTTCCTTGAGGGATATGAATTGTACATGAGCTACTATATATGACTGTATTTGCTTCTTTGACTGGGTGCCATTTTTTTTAGCTCATTAATGCCATTTTCTATGGGTGATTTAATCATTCATATGTAGAGGAGATTTGGTTTCCTGTATCTTAGGTATGGCTCATTAATGGCTCATTTCTTAAAAGTGTTTGCCAACAACAGTTCAGCCACGGTCCCTAGTATATCCAAATAGTGGTTAGGTAGAATACATTCTTCCTAATGTGCTTTCTAATCATTGTTCAGTTTATGTCAGGAGCAAAGGATATGAAAGATATTGGCCCCAGCTGTCTACTGTTCTAGCATTAGCTGTAATTTGCTAAATCAGCCTGGAATAAAAACTCTAGTATCCAGTAAATATTTTAATATATGCCAGGCCAAACTAAGCACAGGTTCTGTGTGCATGCAGCTGATGTAGATCAGCAAACCTTGCTGCTGCAACTCTTTTGTAAAGTATGTTGAATAAATACTATTTCTTCTTTATTATTCTTTTTGTTTCTCTGTTTCTTGGATTTTTTACTTGTAGAACATTCAAAAAATAACCATTTCTCATGCATACCAGATTGCTTTCCAGATCCAGTTACAGGATACTTTGTATTTTGTTCGGGACTATTTATTCTGATTTAATGATTCCCATCTCTGATTCTCAGGAGGAAGCCAATTCACTTTGTAAAAGAGTTTGGGTGATGAGTGGCATATTTTTTTTCTAATTTTTCTAATGATAAGAGCCTTAAAAGTAATGTGCTGAGACTTCAGAAGAAAAAGAATTCATGACAGAAACTGGATAGGAGAAATTAGATGGACAAGATCTCCACAAATAATGGGTAATTGTTAAGGTTGCTACCACCTCTCAGCCTACTAATTCTTTTGGGGTTTGTTTTTTAGTATTGTGGAAGTAAGAACTTGACCCTAAGTCTTTCCCCTGGGTTACTGGTCCAAGAATCAAGTTAGTGAATAATTCATGCATATTCTTTACTTCTCTCTAGCTTAAATACTTGGTCATTTCATGAAAATAGAATTAAATACATAAAGGGAAAATGAAAATCCCTTATTCTATGAAATCACATCACATATAATATTTTCCCATGGAAGTGAAGTCAAATCCTCTCAGACAGAACAAATTTTCACTCCCTGGGACAAGAAGTCAATTAAATAATGAATAGTAGATAACACATTTCCATTGCCTTTGATACTTAACCTGAGAACAGGCAAATATCTGTGTATCCCACCTGTGGAATAAGAACCTTCTTATAGCAAAGAATAAGCTACAATAGTCCTTAGAGTACTTGAGCTTAATGAATCTTCTTCTGACATTATCCCTTAGACTTTCCTTGGCATCCCACTACATTAGTAGGTTAGCTTTCCTGTCTCCAGCTCCCAGATGCTTATTTCCTTCTAGGCATGAAGCTAAGAAGTAAGCACCTCACTCTAGCATACAGATGCTAGTAATTAAAGAGACCAGAGCCTGGGTGCTGCAATAGTCAGTCTTGCAATACTTTGTCCTTTTCTGAGTCTACTTCTCAGATTCTCTGTGGCTTATTCAGAGAGAATAGTTCTTCCCAGCTTTTCATTAATAAACATCTGCAATGTCTCCTGATGCACTATTTTAGGGTGCATATAAGCATCTTATTCCAAGATGTACCAGATCTACTCAGAAGGACAACATTAAGCTAGAAGAGACTCTTGGCACCTTCCACAGGGAACTTACTTGCTTATATATCCAAAAGGCATCTAGCACATACTCAATTTATCAATTTCTGTAAAAATAACAAGGAACACAAAATAGAGAGGTGGATTGCCCTCAGTGGGACAGTATGCATCAAGTATTCTTCAAATAAAGAGATAAATAATCCATCTGGTATGCACTTTCTAAAGAGACAATTATCTGTTTCTCTAAATTCATGTAGGTAATTCTTTATAGTCCATTAGTAAAAATACTCATGGTTTGTGTAGTGTTACTGTTATTGCTATTGCTGTTACTATTACTATTACTGGTTGGTACTGGCACTATTATTGGAGTTATTATTGTTTCATCTTCCAGTCATGAACCAGGATCTTATTGTCCTATTTTCATTTCCTGGTCTAAGGCTGATTCTTCTTTGTGTTCCCTTTAATATCTTACATACATTGTCAGAAATTCATTTATTCCCAGCTTATGAAGCAATGAAAATTGCCAAATTTGGCACAGAATATTTCAGTCTCTAGGAATAGGAAGTCTTCTAAGAGGAAACTGCCTCTGCCTCTCTTTCTCATACACATGTTCATTCACACATACATATAAAGCTGGAAATAAAAATGACATTCAAAGAATGTTTAAGGTGGCTACAGAAAACAATGAATGAAAGGAAATGTTAGTCAAGGGTGAAAGGTACCATATGTCCTCAAAAGCTTTGGCACAATGGGGAACCACCTAAATAGTTTTTTTTTAATGCGCCCTGTCGTGCCTAGGTATTGATGGACATATGGTACATTTCACCCTGAACTGTGAATTTCCTGAAGCAGCTTTAATGTTCTTTTAATGTTTTTCTGGATAATGACACATTCACGGCATACATTATTTAACCATTCTTCCCTGACCCTTTAGGGGGCCAATGTACTTTATCAGTCTATAGAAAACAGGATATCAGTGGATCATTTATCTTCTGGTTGCATAAATATTTCTTATTCATTGACATAGTCTGCACAGGTTTAAAGTTGTTGGTGGCTGCACACCATGAGAGGTCCAGCAAGATATTCAAGACTGCTGCTCTCTGGTAATATCGCCAACAGGCTCAAGAAACAGGCACACAATGGAGCTGTCAAACATGAGAGTAGCTCTTTGCTTTGACAGTGGTATGGTTCATTTCCTTACTCCTGTTTTGACAAGATAAATGGGGGAAAGTGCATAGGCATACATGGACAAATCAAGATGGATCCAAGTGAAAACATTGAAAGTAATGAGATATGATATTGGTATACATATTATCCCTGTAGATCGATTTCCTCTGTGTAGCTCCTCCTGTGACCTGTCACCCTTTATACGTTCCACAGCATCGTTCGTTTTTTATTTCACTGTTGACTGGCAAATTGTAATTTCTTAATTATTATGATCAGTTACTGGCAGTGTGAGATCTAACATATAAATCTGTTTGGGCAAATAGATCAGAGGAGAGAAATTACACTATCTGCAAGAATATCTCTTTCTTGTTATTTAAAAAAACCCAAATGTATACATTTTCAGATTAAAAAGCTCATAAAAATAATAATTTTGTCTAAATAAAACTGATTTTCCGATACCAGAAATATTATTTGAACAGTTTTCTTACCATCCTTTAGGGGAATTACTGTTTGACGAAAAACTTTAAGCTAATAAAGTTTTAAAGACTGTTGTTTCTTTTTTATTGTTACTGTACTTTCTTTTTGGTATAACCTCCTTTCTGTAAAGGGGACAGCATATTTTACAGGTCATCAGTCTGCTCATCAGTTCTGTAGAGTAATGCACTGCACAAATAGAATTTTTGTGTGATAAACTAGAGCAATTCCACCTTATGTTTTATAGAAGTAGCATCTACTTCATTGTTTAATTGCTGATTCCTGTACTGCATGCTAGATTATCATGTTAAAGAGCTCTCACATGTAGAACTGAACTACTCATTTATTAAAATAACTGTTTCCATAAATGCTGTGGTCAATAAAAAAAGTGCATATAAATTTTTAACCCTCAAAAGGAAAATAGTCAGGAATAATGAGAGTTTAGCTGGATACTGGCTTATTGTTTGTTTTTCTTTTTCCTGCAAGGATTATATTGTAGATCTTTTTCTATGTACCCCAGCAGTACCCAATGTGCTGGTCTGAAAACTGATCTCGCTGTTATCCCGAGCTTATTCAATTAAGATAACTCTGGCTCTGATAGGTCTTACACAAATGTTCATTTCTTACTTCTACTTCTACCAACCCAAATTTCAAATTAATCCTATCTTGTCAGATGCTGCATCAGTTCTGTACCAGCCCTCTACTTTCACATCAAATTTGCAAAGCAGATCCTCCCTCTCATTTAATTTTACCTTCCTATTCTGTCCTCCCGCTTCTTCTGGTATGCTACAGTGTTTTCTTGATGCCTGGGGAGTGAAGTTGCAAAGTCCACCCACCCTTTAAGGAGGAGGCACTGCACTGAGGAGGAATTAGTAATGGAGAGAAGAGAATGAAATACAGTAGAATTTTCTGGCAGCAGAATTGACTTAGTGCTTCTCTCCCAGAGGAAGGCAAATAGGGTAGGTAGATGGTTGAATGAGTTTTCCTTCCCACTCCCAGGTAAGACCAAAATGTGTGAGAATACTGAAATTTATTGCATTTGTATCATAAAACTCAGTCCTGACAAAATACTCTTGCTGAATCTCACTGCAGCACAGAAAATACAAGCTGTACACCTGTAGTAGAAACTGGAGAATCATCAATGTAAACATTCTGATGACAACAGAGTGGTTTGATTTCTATCTAACCTTAGGGTGTACCTTAATTATAAAACAATTATTTATAAATGATTGTTACAGAAAGCAAAGAACTTGAAATGCAATAAAAAAAAGTCATAACATCTTTTGAAAGGCTAGGATTTTGTTGTCTGCTTCCATATTCTGTACATCAAACCTACAATAAATAAAAACACCTGGCAACAATATCTTAAAATTGTATTTTCCTACACTTGTCCACAATTTGCCAACTTTCCAACACAGTACTTCCTAATTATAAACTCAAACACCAGCTGTCATGCATAAAAGTACTGATGGAAATGAAAACTCCTGGAACCTAGCAGCAAAACAAATGTTGAAGTAGAAGTTTTATGAACATAAGAAAATTTTTGAGGTTCTTAATGTTAGAAAGTAGCTCCATCCAAACTTCCCATGGTGCTCCAAATAGGTAACCTAAGAGCACAATTGCTGGCCACAGCTTGTGGATTAAAACTGCAATTAAATTAATTTAAATTGCACCTATCCACAAATTCTTTTTCAGTTTTACATCATATGTAAAGATCAGCCTTGGAAAATATTATCAAAATGTGAGGGTAGTTGCAGAGCATGAGGAGGCTTTTTTTGTACAGAGTAAAAATTAGGATTTACAGTAAATAGTAATTGTCTTATAGAAATATTACTCTCAGATTCACAAGGGTGAATCTCACAACGTGCTGATGTTACAGATCCTGAAGTTTTAGGCAGCAATAATTACTAGCCAAAGTATTCACTCTTATGAAAAGAGAGAACACAAAGACTAATCTGCACCTAAGTAGATGGAAAAAATATCCTTTAGTTACCAGAAATCCACCCCCACCTAGGAAAATATTGCTTGTTCCTTTGTATACAGAGAGACAATGGAGACCAGCATTATTGTCATATAAACCCAAATCCCACTAATGGACAGCATATAGGCCTACAATTCATTCTGTTTAAGTAACATTTTGCAGAAAATTGTGCAGTACTGTAACGGTACATATCTATATTCACAGACTGTCTTTTTTTGAAATTTCCTCATAAACTCCATGTATCTTATAGATTCACTTTTGCATACAATTTTCCACTTCAAAATGGGATACAAACTCCATAAAAGCATGGATTCTAATGTTCTACATCACTACTTATAAGTAGTGTTCTCTGATACTGGTCTACGTAAAACCCAGTGCACTATACAGTTCTTGCAGATTCTTGTTCTAGAGATGAAGTATGTCTAAAACGTACATGAGACCAGATGCAGCTCAAAAATATTTATACATTCTTTGCTGGCAAGAAAACGGTTATTCTCTCCAAAAGAACTGCAAAATTTTGTTGTTTGTTTTTTTTTTTTCCCATTTTTTTTGGTTGAAATCTGAAAATCTTTAATTAGCCATTTATTTACTTGGAAACGTGTACATATATGCACCTTTTATAAAAATGTTGTCAAAATACTAAAATAGGTAGGCCTAGTCATAAAAAAGGGCATCCACAAATTACTACTGCCATCTATTGGTAATACTTGGAACTTCAAGTTGTTATAATTTGCATAACAGGTTAAATAATTAAACATTTGAGTCATGACATTCTACCAGTAGAGAAACTTAAAAAGAAAATGTGATTTCTGTAATGTCCTTTGTAAGACACCAGTTCTGCAAGAATATCTTCAGAGTGAGATGTGGATGTGTTTGGAGGTGTTTTTGTCTATTTTTGAGAGTTGAGAGTAGAGTAATTGTTTCTCAATTAATTATCTTAATAAAGGGCCTGGAGCTAACAATCCCTAATTATGCCAAATAGTGCTTTTTGCACTATACAACAATGGAGTCAAGTGCCTAAAAGCTCTTCAGAGTAACACAAACTTTCAGGCCTTTAGAGCAGAACCCAGTCCTGTTTCACTAACCTGATTTAAGCACATTGGCAGAGGTGAATGGCTTCTAGCTGGAATCCAGAAGTGCAGCACCTCTGAGCATGAAGCTGTTTAAATTTGATAGTTGTCTAGGCTAGGCAGTGGGTTGTATTTGAAGTCTGTTTGGACCTGATGCACCCAGGTAAGTGTTATAGAGCTTCCATTTCAACTGGGATCTACAGCTTGAAGGCCTCTCTTCACTGTCCAAACACTGTCAGTAGAGTGAATAAGGCCACTTTGATGTGACTGCCCAAATAACTTCCCAATGCAGAAAGCAGGATGGCCAGGTTCATCGCCTGGCTTGGCTGGGCTTGCACTCTCAGCTATACTCCTGCTTTGCCAATCACCAGGCCTAGCACAAGGGACACAGCCAGCAGAAAAACAATCCAGTAAGTAGATTCTATTGTATGTAGAGGAGTCAGTATATAGGGGATCGCTGGGGGTACAAACAAGTCAGATCACAAATAACAGACATCAACCCCAGTGACCCCAAGAATGACACAGCATGACCCATAATAGATGGAATAAACAAAGATACAAGGTAACCCATAGAAAAAATGGGAGACAACCAAGTCAATAGGGTGATCATATAGGACAGAAGTAGCTCCATATTGTCTCCCCACAAAGGCCGCGTTTATAAGTGCCAGACCTGACTGGGGCCCAGTTCCATGAAGAGTCAGGAGGTCCTTCCCCAACAGGGAAACCCTGCAAAGTGCATCCACCTCACAGACAGACACTCCACCCTTGCTGCAAGTGGTCCCAGCTTTTATCCCCAAACAGGACACCTGGCACTCATTTACCCAATGCAGGGCACCTGGGGCTTGTTTACCCAAGGGCTTTCCTTACAAGGCCGGCTGCACCTTGGAGGAAAGCCAAAAGGCAAACTCATCCCCTCCTCTTAAAGGACCATGGGAACCACCCATATGTCAACCTTAATTCAGGGCTTGGGGCTTGGACCCCAGCACTTCAACTCCCAGGAGACTGTTTTTCTCACTGAATATGTTTTATTCTGGGAGCAAGAGGGGAGTCTTCAACTACTGCTCTCACTGAAGATGAAAGACAATAAATCAAGACTGGGAAACTCAAGAGAGGCCATGACTAGGACACTAGTCATGCCACTTGGGCATTTGGCTACTAGATGAGATCTCTTGTTTGCAGCTTTCTTTCCAAGAGTGCTTCTGCTTTTTGCAAGAGTCAGCCTCACCATCAAGGTGGCTTACTTCCCGATGAATGCACAGGTCTTCTCTGTCCTGGGCAAGTGCTCTGGCCAGCAGTGTATTCAATGCCCAAACCAGTAACAGTACTGAGCAACAGCATATGGTAGAGGTAAGTGGAGCCAGACTGCAGGTCCCTGAAGAGGCTGATGCTATCAATATATATGAAGTGTCCCAGCTCACGATAATCAGGAATTAGGGACCTAATTCTCACAGTAAATGCCTAAATGCTTTCTTGGCAACAGACATTAACCCCTGACCTACCATTCTGAAGGTGCTCCCTGTATTGCAATTGTCAAACATATGTATATCCAGTCCTGGGTTATTTGTTCTTCTCTTCAGGAAGTAATATAGAATTCACAGCAAATGAATGATGAAAAAATAATCATTTTCAATAATCACTGACATTTCATTCTGGTTATTCCATTTTCATTTTTATGCCTGATTTTCTGCTAGATATCCCATTAGAAAACATAAAAGTTTTTTAAAGCAGAAACATCCGCTTTGGTATCAGCCACCATAAGCAATGATTCATTGATTAAAACAGTGGATCAATGTTCCATTACAAAACAAACAAAGAAATGAGTAATGCTTCATATCAGTGTAACAGACCTATTCAATTAGAAGTTATCCAGAATTTGCATATATCTTCTTCCTTAAAATACAGAAGACTTCTGCTTTTTTAACAGATACAGAAAAAATGTTTTACCTGGTTTTTAGTCTATGAGGAGGGACTGCAATATTAGTTTTGCCTGGTGTAATGATAGCAGTGGACATTGTCTTTACTGACGTATGTCACTTCTTCATGCTCCTAGTTTCTCAAAATCAAGGTCCCTACTCTGTGCTCTACACATTTGCTCTCCTCACACAAATGCTTATTTCCAGTTCTCAAAGAAGGATCAGATGCTAATGTCATACCTTCACCATGTACTCCATCAACACTTGTGAATGTATTAATTTTCCAGATTACACCAACTTCATATTCCCCTCTTGACCTTGCTTCCAACTCTGCAGCCAACATAGAACCCTGTCAGACTGGTGATTAAATCCAAGTCTGCTTCCACAATGGTGAGGACAAGGTAACCCCATTCCTAATGGATGTGGAAAATTACATGGTGAAAGTAAAGCAGTTGCTTTAGGGACAATTTTCCCCAAACAACTCAGTGTTCTGAGACACAGTAAGCTGCATACCCCCTGTAATAAACAGCCATAGCCTTTATGCCTGTGTTCCCAGCCTTTACCCTTTGCTGAGGTATGATAGCATCTCTGGATTTAGGGAGGTAGATAGCGGGTACAAGGCCATACTGTAATCCCCCTGCCTCACTTCTGTCCTCTGCTGGGATAAACTGCTATTTAAATGGATTTTTTCCGCAACAAGAGTGCTTTAAAGGTGAAAAGAGGAAAAGGCTGGATGTGCAAAAGCAGGGGCCATGGCCAAGGAATTCTGAGGCAGAGCACTGCAATTCTTGGGAGGCTGCTGTCTGCAGAAACAGCTCTGCCACTTCTACAGATTTTGCCATCAAAATCTCATCATGTTGTTGCCCTAGGCAACTTCTTGCTTTGCCTGAGGACATCCCTGGTGCCTAACAGCACATAAGCCAGATTTCAAACTGGCGCTGTTCCCATTTCTCACACCTCTGTTGCATCCTAGCATCAGCATCACTTTGAAACTGTTCAGAAATCACTAGCAGGAAACAGTGTAGTGACTGGGTCTATTCTTGCCTAAAAATATGAACTGCAAAAGGTAATGTCCCTAGTCATTTAAGAAAACTGGATTTCGTTCCATTTGGTTAATTCATGTTAGATGAATCTGACTTAAACCTCTGCTTACTGTAATTAAGACATAGCAGGAAATGAGAGTGATAGTCTTTATAGTTTTTAACACAAAAAACTTTTCAATTAAGTAGTATTTACCTTAGGAAAATTTCAAAGATTTCCTCCTGCCCTTTGTGTTGCTATTGTTTGGTGAAGGCAGTTTTTGCAAGACTATATAAAATGCACATTTGATTTGCTACATTTGTGCAATGTAACAAGTCAGACATGTTATGTCTTTGATAATGAAAGAACAATTTTTTGAGCAGAGAAAAAAATGTAGAAAGAGCTTGAAACACATTGTCTCTCTCTCTCTTTCTTTTTTAACCTGTGGTTTTCTCTTGTGCCTACACCTGAAGTAAATTTTGAAGTACTTCACTGTGTTTCAGAGAGACATTAATAACCTCCATCATGCAAATTGTCCACGCAGTCATTTAAAAGCAACAGTTTTTGTGCTTGTCAGACTGAAGGACAGAGAAAATGAGCAATTTTCCCATCCCATGGGTGATATTGAAAAGGGTGGGGAATTCACCCAACTGTTAAAATCTTAGCAGATTCCAACTGAGTCATATTTCTCCTTTTTTTTTTTTCCTCTTTTTTTTTTTTTTTTAATCTAGAACTCCTTCATTCAAGGCCTCTATGATTATGTTTGCTGTAGTCATATTTAGCAAAAAAAAATACATCTATATTCTATTGTAGTGCAGAGCTGATATTTGTCACTGCTTCTGAACTCTAAAGGGGTTGAACAAAATTTTCTTCTTGGATTGTGTTTCCCATCTTTCACTCAAAACTCAGAGATGGTACTGTCAAAAGTGTGTTGTAACTTGATGTAACTTCACAGAACTACTCCAAGGAGATGACCTTCAGAATAGAAGTGTTTACCCTGAAAATATTTTATTCTTGGGGAGTCATCAAAAGAAAAAGTTGGAGGTGTTTTGGGTTTTTTTTGGGAAACAATGGCAAAACTTTATCATTGTAACTGTAAAGAAGAGTGGTACCATCCTTGTGAGATAAATCAATAATGGTGTTTCCCTTTTTATGCGATATAGAATGCATTATTGCTAAAGGTAAAGTGCATGCATAGTGAATTCAATATTCCTTCCTTTATTGCCTCCCTCTCTGAAATAAAAGCCACATAGCAAAAGTAATTCCTTTCTGACAAAACATTTGTGCTAACATTCCCTTTTGCTGGCATGGGACTAGTAATGTAAGCACAGGTACAACAGGGAGGTTCCTCGTGTGATTTGTTGCCTCATCACATGGTGTGTGCTGGGATTTTCTGTCTCACGGGGCATGCCTCAGCTGCAGCAAAGGGACAGCTACAACGCCGCAGTTATATCAAAGTGAGCTTTAACCTAACTCCATCTGTTATTGAATGCAGAGTAGAAATCTGTTGAAGCACAGGGTTTGAAAAAGACAAAATTTTCAGGCTGTGTTGAACTTGCTGCCACAAATGCTATGTGGATGCTGGCAATCTAACCCTTGCTCATGTTTTTCTTTTAACTGCAGTGCAGTCACACTGACTTATCTTTATTCCTGCTACAAGTCCATACTCTCATCAATTGTTCCCTGCTGGACTGAATTGTAGGATGAGAATTTCACAGTCAGTGGTTTAGTTAATCAATAATTTTGACTCCCCTGTTTATAACTTGAGGTTTTTGTAAAAATTTGGGCTGGGAGGTGATTTTCTCGCTTATGAGAGGATATGACCAAATGACATGGCAATTAGTCTAATTAACGCATCTCCAATAGCAATATTGTGCAACACCATACAAGAAGCTGCTTGGAAGCTCACACTTAAAGAAAATATAATGGGTTTATTCCCTTATTTTTAATTTTTCTCCTCATACATATTAAAGCAAGCTACTCCACTTGCTAGAATTGATTTTTATTTTTTTTTTAATGCAGTACAAGCTATTAGTAACTCATTTTAAAGAATAAATTGAATATGGTGACTGGAAGGATGCGACAGCAGTTCTGTCCTCATTTGTTTGGTTATGGCAAAATTCCCAGAGCCCGTTCCATACAGGTGCTTATGGTGTACGGGCTATAGAGTACAAATAGGAAACTGTAACTTAAGAAAAATGAGTGCCAGGAGGTTAGAAATGAAACTAAAGCTCCTTTTGCAAGGAAGATAAATCAAAAGAGCACTTTGATTTCTTCTATTTAAAAATAAAATAAAAATGAAAATCAAAAAATATGGCAATAGCAGTTGATATACTGAATAAGGAAGTGAATAGCTACAAATCCCAGGTGGGTTCTCTGCTTATCTTCATTCTCAATTTATTTTACTACATGGTGCACTACAAAAAAGGTGACCAAATTATTTTTTTTAAAAACATGTGCCAAGATACACAGAAATATGAAGTAATCTTCTAGCTGCCAATGTAGCTCATTCCTGAGCTTCAATACCCCTGTATTATTTTGTTTTTCCTAGCCTATTTTGGGCAGAGACTGTTAATCTTTTATTCCCATTTTTGCAGTTGTTTCTTTAGGTAGACGTGAGGTGGGCAAAGTGAGGATCCAAGCTAGCTGACTCATATTAATTTGTTTCTTGACCCAATACATCATTCCAAAGGCAAGATCTCTACAATAACTCCTTGCAGCACATCTTTGTTTTCTGTACAAGCCCCACCAGAACACAGCTGTGTAAATTATGTCTGGATATTTTTCCAAGGCTACCACGGATTAATCCATTATAGCAGTGAGAGGATCACAGAGATGTTAGTCAAGTATTTTCTGAAGATGAGTGAAATTCAGCAATTTGGTAAAGTATGTCACAGTGGAATTGTATTGTATAGCCCACGTATGGTAAATACACAGTGACTAGAAAGCAAATATTTCTTGTTTGTTGTAATAACATGCTATGCATGAATGGAGCTGACATTCATGAAAAGCCTCATGACAAGTATTGGTACCTGGAGGTGGAGCAGAAAGCAAAAGTAGCTGAGATGCAGGAAGCTGAATTAATTCAAGAGTATCTCCATTTAGATGGGGAATAGATGTAACTGTCAATATATAAATAGCTCAGGTACTGTTTTATTTCTGTATTAAGGTCAAAGTCTACATAAAATATGCTTATGCTTGCATGCAAATTGAAAAATAATAGTAGATTATTTTAAAAATTCAACATATGGGGTTTTTTTTTCAGGATCAGTGTCTTTCTTCTGTCTTCCTCTGTATCCTCTTTTCCACAATTCAATTCTTCATTCTTTAGTACAGTGAAAAACTTCGAACTGTGAATATGAATCAAATATAAACTAATTATTTAGACCTCTAATGCCATCATGGCATTTATTTTTAATCAAAAAAAATTATAGGGAGATCGGAAACTTAAAATGAGGACAGATAATGGCATTTTTTCTTTCATGTTTATTCACAGTTTGTGGTAATTAACTCTGGTTCTGACCTTTAACTATTGAAATCAATGGGCATACTGATAGTATGCCCTTGGTCCTTGATAGTACCTTTGAAATAGACATTTAGAAAAAATGAAGAGGAAAAGAAACATTTTAAAAAGTTGTCTGGTGTTATCAAATTGTTGTGGAGTGGATTAGGTCTTTGTATTTTCTAGTTTGTCCAGCTGAAGTGAACTATTACTGATTGTATCGAGTTTGCACAGCAAAGTTTTGGTAGCAAGGGAGCTATGAGGTGGCTTCTGGGAAAAGCTTCTAGAAGCTTCTTCCCATGTCCAATAGAGCCAATGCCAGTGGGCTCCAATACAACAATTTGATTGGCAATAAATTAAGTTAATTTCCCTGAGTCGAGTCTGTTTTGCCCGTGATGGTAATTGGTGAGTGATCTCCCTGTCTTTATCCTGACACATGAGCCTTTTGTTATATTTTCTCTCCCCTGTCCAGCTGAGGAGAGTGATACAGCAGCTTTGGTGGGCATCTGGTGTCCAGCCAGGATCAACCCACTCCACTGATTCAGGCTGGCATATGACTACTCATTTTATGCTGGCTTAGCTATGGGGACTGATGGTTTGGCAATGTGGTACCAAAATTTCCCCAGCTTCATGGCAATTTTGACTGCCTGCTGTACCACGTTTTCAGAGACACAATTTATCTGGCTACCTATCCACATCTAGCCCCAAATTTCCATGACACATATGCAAGCATTCATGGATGCTTAAAACGGGATATATTCTGACTGTGTCTTTCCTAATGTACTGAGATAATGGTTCATCTACCTTTCTGAATGCTGAGGCAGAGACTGTTTTCTATTATACTTTCAAGATTTTTGGTGCTAGCAAGTGATGAATAATGAAAGAGTCTTTCCCTTAGTAATGGCTTTATATAACAAAATCACTTGATAAAGCAAGGAATGTCAGAAGATGAGGGGAGCTCTTAGATTTAAAACTAAGGCTCCAGACATGAATATCTCAAGTACATAAATGCTTCATTGCTCTGACAGGGGAGAATGGCTAGTAATTGACTGTCTTAGTAGGATTCAGTATTGAAAGATCATTACATAAGCAGAAAGAACCATTTAGGGAAAGTCTACGCATTGTATCACAGAATAAGAGTTTCTAATGTGGCGGTTGCTGGAGTGTTAATAACAAAGATGAAAAACTGGTGATTCTTCCAAGCATGCAAATAACTAAAAGTTTCATGGGTACACAGAAGTCAGAGAACTGTCCAAGAGAAACCTATTTCAGAGTTTTCTATAGACTTGGGACTACACTGAATTTCTAGATTGTAACAAACACTTCAATTATGTTTTACACATCAAAAAATCTTAATACTCTTGGAAAATCTCCTTTGATGTGCTTTGCTCTATTCTTGCCCCCTCTATTTCATTCTATGAAGAAAAGGAAAACTGTTTTGTCTGAAATTTTGCAGAATTTTCAAAAAGAAAGTTTTAGCCTTGGAGCAAACCCTGATGAATGATTCAAATACAAAACCAATCTGATACCTGCATTTGAATTGCTAATAATAACAAAATTTGCTGCTTATGCTGCCACTGCTGCTGCTCAGTCCTGCTAAGCCAGATGTCTGTTACCCATCCTTCTGCATGGAAATAAAATTGCTATCATTTAGAAAGACTCTTTCATCTTGTACTGCAGTGGTTTCTAACATTTAGGGCCAAACTCAGATCTGTTATAAGCTCTGTTAAAGACAATAGGTTTTACATGAGGAACAATTTTGACTTGCAACATGAAGACAAAATTTATCATTATGTGCTTTAACATGATCAGATTTGATTATAAAGTTAGCTTGTGTTTTGTCTTTGGTTTAGCCACATTAAAAATGTAATGCCAAAGGTGGTGTGAATCAACATGTCACTTCTGAGCTCATCTTCCCCCTCCTCCCCATTTATGTTATGCTCAGAATTGTTATCCTTCTCAGCAATAGCATTGTACTGTATTGCTGTAGCTATGCTTTTAAACTGTCTCTTGTGTCTGTTTATCTACCTTAGATTTCTCCGACAATGTCTGTCATTATGTTACATATGGATTGCTAGTTTGAAAAATAAAGACTACACAATTTTTACGGCTGAATGGAACAAATCTAAGGTGCTATAGAGATAATAAAAGCATATAATTGCAGTTATAGGTATTTTCTCTAGAAATCTTACAGAACATTAAAAACACTTTTTTTATTAAGCCAAGAAAATGTTTTCCATTACAATATTATTTTACTTGGTAATGGACAAACCACAACTATATGGAATTAAGTTACTCAGTACATCGGCAGCATAGTCAAGAATAAATTCTTTGTCCCATTGTAGCTATTGCAGAATAAAACAGAACAAAGCAAAATCCTCTTCATTTTAAAAGAATTAGTATTTCATATCAGACCTAAGGACTCACTTGTCTGCATTCATTTATTTCAAACTGTCAACTAAATGTACTAGCCATAACATGGCAGGATATCTAAGTATTTTGGCATACTTAAAATGTAGCTATATTTTTAAAAAGGTAAACAAAACCCTAGGTTGAAAGAAAGTGTGATGTACAGTGACTCCTGAAAGTAATGGGAGGTTATGTAATTATGAAAGTGTCCTCAGAGTTCAAATTTTTGCTTTTGCTGCTAGTGAGCTACACCTGAACACTTTTGATACACCATACTATGAGACATCAATGCCTTCTGCTGTGGTTACTTGGATGGCCAACAAAGTGCTACGAATTTCTGCTTTTTACCTAGAGATGAGTCTCCTGTCTCTCTGTGGCTCATAGGTACATTCCTAGTACCTATGTTCTAGACCAGGTAGATGATGAAGATGATGGTAATTATTTTTAGTGAAGGAAATGGGGCAAAATCAGAATAATATACTTAAGTAAAAGAGAGGGAAAATACTTCTTCCTGTTGCACAGTGGCAACCAAGACGTGTACAGTAAGGTCAGCACTGAGTTTAAATCTACTTAATTGAAAAAGTGGTCTTGTAGTTTACTCTCCTTCAGAAAAAAATTGATGAATGATTTGTTTTAATTTAGAGTCATGTTTCATAGTCAGGGGAATCTCCTGCCTCACTGCAGTGACTCTCAATGTATGGCTGGTGTAATTACTGGAAAAGGGCTTTGCTGTAGCAGTGGACTGGACTCGGAAAAGTCTGAACAACTTTTGAATATTTATTTTAGCATGCACATAGTACTTGAATCAGTGAATTTACTACAAGGGGAACACCTCAAGGGGAACACATGAATCAGAAAACCTCAGAGCTGAAGGTTCTCTTTTGTGCTTGTCAAACAAATCTCATTATGAGAGTTGTTGAGTCCATGGAAGACATGACATCCACACAAAATTTAAATGATATATGATATTGCCATTCACAAGAACTCTAGGACGACATAACCTCTCCACAGCATAGCAAGCCTCTGGAATAACATTTTTATCTGTAGCTTTCTAATGTACTAGCTCTAGAGAAGACTACTGTCAAAAATGAAAATAATATCAGATAATGTTTCTAGGGTTGCATAGTGGTAGCTTTGCTGGCAGAACCAAAGGATTTAAATACCATTATATGACTAAGCAATTCTAGCTAAAGACTTATCCTACTCACATGCTTCCTGGTCATTAAAAACATCATTTAATGTGACATAGGTTTATGTCTTTGTTACTTTGAATCTCATTAGCTTGTAAGTTGACATCCTGGTTGACAGTCCATATGTGATTTTTCTTCTTTTCACAAATAATATTTTACAGTCATTAGTACATTTTACCCAACTCAGCTCAGGTTGCATCTTTTCTTTAGGAGGATGATTCTCTTATTCACTCAGAGGCAATTTTAGCATGTCTCATATCGAGTTATAGGTAATATCTGCCATTCATGGATCTGATGTCAGTTTTCTAAACACAGGAATGTTGTCAATGTTTAGGAAACAGAGGCACTGGAAGGGTCATGTCCTGTATTTTAGAACAGCACATCATGGAACACCCTGCTAAAGCTGAGTTTTGGTTAAGGTAGGATCTGAAGGATGGTTTAGATCCAGATTCAGCTGTATCAGCAAAAGTATAAGTATCTATATTAAGTTACTACTTTAGGAACTCTGAAGTACATAACCATCAAGAGCTTCTGTGTGTGCCAATACATATCATCAAGACATATTGAGAAGCAAGAGATAATGTATCATGGCACTGTGCTTTCTTTATGTACAACATGTAATAAAACAAGCCTTCCTTTCTGCAGTGCCCAAGATTGACTCACCATTTATCAAAGAATAAATCCTGCAAAACAAACAATAGTATGTCAAAGAAGAGCTAAAACACCTTAAAATAATTTACGTTTCTATTATCAAGCAGACATAGAAATAAAAATCATCTATCACAATAATGTCTTTTATAAGATCACTCAGTTGAATTGAGGTTCAGATTCAAGCCATTGATATAACAGTCTAAATTTATCTGAGGTGCCACTTCGAAAAGTAACTTGAAAGTGCTGGAATCAAGTGTGCTGTGACTCATTGCTTCTGGGGGGGACCATGACCTAATACAGTGAAGCAAACACAAAAACTCCTGCTAACATTGTTTCGGTTTGGATCATTCACTAAAGAAAGATGCCCAACCTAAATACCTGTCTTGCAGTAAGCCTTATTTAACATGGAGGGGGTGGGGGGGAAGAAGAAATTATTAACTTAATTTTGATTAGGCAATTCTGTGCAATTATTTCTAATTAAGGGGAATTACTCTTTCCCAAATTAATACCTTTTTGTTTACATGTCTATGAACTTAATCAGAATTAATTACCAACCTGGGCACTTATTCAGAAACAGAGGTCAGGTGCCATCTCAAAGTGCTTGTTACATTTTATCTTCTCATAATTTAATTAGGAATGGGTCAACTTTAAAAAAAACTTAGACTACATTCACAACCTAAACAGTGGATACTTCTCTACATCATCTGTCCATCTGCATTTCTGAAAATTGCCTTCATGATGAAATATGTCCTACTTTACCACTTGTAATGGGTTAAGGAGAAAACTACTTTCCCTATAACTTTTCAGCAACAAAACAAAAGACAGTCTGAGCTGCATAAACAATATCAAATGCAGTTATATTAATTGTTGATATTGGGCTCTTTTCTTTTTTCTGCTTCCTGAGTTTCTGCTAAAAGGATTAGTTCTGAAAAAAAAAGTGTAAATAATTATTTCTTTTTAAAAAATGTTCATTGCTGTAAATATAGATGCTGTATCACCAGCTTTTCCTGAAGAGTGTCTTTTTACGGGAATATGTCTCATAATCTATGTTTCCTATATTCTGGATCTGGAGCCATTGCATCCTTACATATCCATATAAAGTATATGTGGAGAACGAAGCTCAGTGTCACATTGTCATCCATGAGACAGCAGATAAATTTTCTCAAGAACACTTTGCTATTTTTCAGGTTATATCTGAAGATAATTGGTGAGTTAAGGATCACAATGTATGTGTGCTGGATGTACATATATCACGCAGCTGATCTGTAGTTACACAGCAAGTTCAACACCTGAAAGCTATTCTGCCCTTGTAGAGTGACTTTATGTTACGTGCACTGTGAAATCAGATATAACAAAGCTGTTCTGCCCAAGTCCTTGCAGTCCCCAGGAGGCTTGTAAAGCTGCACTGTGCAAATGCAGAATCCCCCTGGTTTGAAAATATGACACAGATATGTGGTTACATAGGAATTCTTCAGATAATTCTTCAGAAAATCCAGTAGTTGAACTTAAAACTTTTGAGTACTATTACAGTCCATAATCATAGGACTGCCATGGACAGAATGGAATTATTTTTCTTAGGAATGGTGTGTGTACACACAAACTTTTGAGCTTAAATATTTGTGTCTGGAGAATTACTTTTCTGCTTCCAGTTTGCGAAAATACCAGGTAAACTCCACATGTGAAATTTTTGTACTTGCTGTTTTCCACCATGAAAGTAAACTGATGCAATTCTGCTGATACATTTTAGTTCTGAAATTTAGCACACTGTTCTTTTCCAGTATTCCCTCTATTTGAAGCAAAAATTGCCATTTAGGACATAAGCTGTGGTATTTTTCTAATATAAACCTGTTGTTCCATTTACCTCCCTTCAGTAGGAACAAATATTTCTCTAAAATAAGCCTTTTCTGTTAAATGTCTATGGCAGTCTGCTTGGCAGCTGTAGACACAATTTGGGTCACTGTGTTGGAATTTGAGCATATATGTATATATTCTGTGCCACCTCTGACACTATTATGTCATGAATTGAATGCACAAGTGAATAGATGATGATGGTGATTTATTCTGATAAAGAGACAGAATGACCTGAAGGTAATTCTTTACACTAAGGACACAATATATAATTAAGAACATTTATGAGCTTAGGACCTTTTCCTACACTGCTTTCTGTATTTTCTCAAAACTCTACCCTTAATGACCTCTCTCTTAATTGGAAAAATGGAAAGTCCCCATAGATGTTGGTTAAACTAACTCACCAGTGCAGAAGATAGACAGACAGCATATAGCAGAGAGAGAGTGGAATTACTGCGTGATAGTCTCAGCTGGTATAAATCAGTGTTGCTATGATGATTTACACCATCAGAGAAGTTAGACCTTTTTTTTTAATTTCTATTTAATTCTATTAAGGAATACCAAAATGTAAGAAGTAGAACTTAAAAAGCCAAGTTCTTGTTCATAATTTTATTAAACTTACCTGCAGCATGTCATAGCTAATGAGGGTCATAAAGAAGCAGAACTGGTGAAGAAAGGAAGTTGTAAAAGCTGGTAGAGCTAAGAGCACGTTGTCTCAATACATTGTTTTCATAAACTCCATTAATTCCAATTATCTTTTCAACTTTTGTGTAATAATGGCAAACAAAAATTCTAATTTTACACAGCTGGAATTAAAACAAAAGGAATAGGTAGAAGCTAGAACTTGGATATTTGAAGGTCATTTTATGATTTCAGAATGATTCAAGAGAGTATCTTGCTCCATTCTGGCATCAGCAGCATGACAAGGTGTTCTGAGCCCAAAATCAGTGTAATGAGCCTGCTGAAATGAGGTTAAGCCAAATGGATGGCATGCTGGAATTGGGAGGATTTGGAGATGGAGCATGGCATGCTTCATTAAAGGCCCCTAGTATCTTGGACTGTAAAGTGCAATATGGATAAACAGTCTTTTTTCTTTATTCTTCCTTTCTCCACAGAAATTTTGTCTTTGTAACTAGGACTACTTGATCTTTAACCAATGTAAAATTAATTTGATTCTGCCAGATCATACTGGTAGCATTGTCAAAACAATAGTTGAGGTTGGACAGGTTTATGGGAATATCACACACCAAGGGTCACATATACTCATAAGTTACTTGGATTCCTGCTACACCAGTTGTGGCTGTCCTTCAGTGTTTTTGAGACCACATTAAGGAAACTTAAATCTTCTCTGGGAAGAATCATAAAATGCAAATCACTTTGCACAATGAAACCCTCAAGAGGAAACATCTGAATTTTTGTATCAAAAATAATTTTTTTCTTAATTTCAGGTATACACAATGTCAGGTTTAGCCATTGACATTACCTGATCTAGTGAAATGACAGGACAGATTGGACTAGATGATCTTTAAAAGGTCCCTTCCAAGCCAAAAAATTCTATGATTCTGTAGGATGAGAAGATTAAGGATGGTGAGACCCACACCTGATATTCTTTGAGATTTCAGGATAAATGTAGTTGCAAAGATCTTATTTCTGTTCTCAGAAATGTTAGTATTTAATTAAGTTCCTTGCCCACAACAGGTTTGAGCTGCTTTTAACAACTTGGTAACCAGCTCTCTGATGTTTTGAGATTTTCTCAGATGTAGATTTCTCTGGCATTGTTCTAGGGTCTAGTAAGAAAAAAAATTGTTCAGAGTAAAATTAAAATGAAATCATTGTTTTCTTGAAAAGAAATAGTTAGAAGAAAACCTAAACACAACATCAAGGGCTTCCATTTGTTTTCTATTTCTAAAATAAAGATATTCTAAATTCATGAACAGTTTTTAATTCATCAGGCTAGATGCCTTTTGAAGTTTGGGAATGATACAAATACAATGCAGATTTCCTTCTTTGGCCTTTTACAACTTATCGCTGAACTTGGGTGAACTGCTCTGGGGTGAAAGGAGCGAACGGAGTTCATTTAGGGCCTCATTTGATGAAAGGCAGAAGATTGTGATCAAGAGCATATGGGATTGGAGTTGGAAGAGAAGTTGACATTTTTATGGAATAATGATGATTAGTAAAACCAGGCTTTTCAAAATTGTCTATGAACAGCTCTGCAGCTAAGACTTCTTGGTGTTCACAGATTTATAATCTATGGACAGAAAAAGAGCAGAAACTTTCATCACTAAGGTATCTCATTTCGAGAAATCTTTGCCATATAGTTGAAAAACCTGCACATCCTGAGAGAAGATGTGAAAGAGGTTTCTCAGTCATTTTCATTCTTACACTGTTCTCTGAAGAACCTGAAGGCTCAAGAGCTCACATATTAGAACTAGCAATTACAATAGCAATAATTTATTCAGACAACACATAGCTTGCAACTGAAAGTTAAGTGTATGTCCACATTAGCAAGACACACAAGAAGAGGACAATGTGTGGAACCAGTGCTGAGAACCCCACATCTCTAAAAGCTTTTTCTTTTGGTATGGAGGAGATTACTTCAGATTTGTTTTTGTTTGATCCCATAAACTGAATGCCCTTTGGAGCGGAAATTAAATACATGCCCCCCTAGGCCACATCTAGGAACCCAGTTCTTTGAGTGATACACACACACACACACACACATATATATACACATATAAATACATATATGTAACCCCTTCATGGTCAGAGAAATACTTTGGCTCAGGTTCCTACACTGTTTGGCCTAGGAAGGACTCCCTCTTTGGGTACCCCCTTCATTTACTTTCTTTTTTATCCCTGTCCTCTCTTACAGGGTATCTGATACATAGTCACTCTATCACAATCCCATTAGAATCCAGACTATATTTCTGTGATTTCTTTCAGTTCCAGCTGTTTCTTTTGATTCAAAGTAATTCAGCAGCTGGATCTGAAATGTTCTCAAATACATATGTGTTTATTATACTGTTAAATACTCTGTCTTTAAACAAGCAAAATCCATACTGCAAGAATTACATGGGTGTGTGTGTGGGGGGGTGGGGGGCTGTGATGCTGGCTTTTGGGTTTTTTGGGGGGGGTGGTTCGTTAGTGACTTTTTAAGACAGTTGTTCGTGACACATTCCAAGTTTTCAGTAGTGTTGTTTATCACTATTCTACTCAGTTCTCAGGAGAATGTGCTGGCATTGGTTTTAACAAGCAGTGTCAGCATTTCTGAGTTTATGACAAAATGCAACATAAGACTCTCCCTACCCTCTGCTTTGTTCTTATCCCAATTCCGAAGAATAATTTTATAGCAAGACCTTAGAGACTGAATCATTGTTCAGCATCTAAAACACAAGGCAGAGAAATGAATGTATATTTGGACAGCATAGGCCAGTTTAAAAGGTCTCAATTTTTTATGCAGGCTTCCCACACACTGTCATACAGTGTTATGTGGCTATCTTATTGCTGATTTTGTTCACCTCCTTTATTATCACTGTCGTGCCATCATCTCAGTTGTAATACTCATTTAATACTATTATGTATCAGTTTTTAATAAAACTTGCAATAATTTTAAGCTCCCTTCATGGTTCTTCTATTCCTGCATTTCAGATAGGGACAATCATAATGAAACCATGGTTTGAGGGCACTGTGATGTCTGCTTCCCTTAAATCTCAAAGACAGAGAATATCCAAAGTAGAAGGTTATAACCTTTTCCACATCTCCTGTGTCTACCTCAGACATACTAAAAATGCCTCCTAGGACATAGTTTGTGGAGAGCCAGCCCCTTCATATGACTTTGGACTTCAACCCCTCTAAAAAGAAGGGGGTTGATAGAGTAATTAATGAAATTGAAACTGAGTAGGAAATCAGCCTTGAGTCTAGAGAAAATTGTTACAGGATCTTTAGCAACCATATGAGTTGAGAATATACAGAAATCATCAGACATTCAGAACAGCATTATTTGTCCATTCCCTAAGTTTTTATTCTTATTAACCTTTAGAAGAAAACACAGAAAACAATCCTGGAAAAACAATTTATCTCTTTCAGTGTTAAGAAAATCAGTTGCATTAACATATTATATCTTTTAAAATTTAATGAAAGATGAATTAGTGAATTAAAAAAATAATTAAAGCTTTTAAAAATTGCAATTCTATTCCTAGGTCTTACATCTCTTTTTAATTTAATATATTGGATGAGTCACTCTATGAAACAAAGTATTTTATAGTAACTTGCATAGGAGGTCTGACATTCTGTCTCCAATTTGAAATGCTGAAGCAGCACATCTAAGCAAGGACTTTTAATGCTACCATCTCAGTGAGAGTTCAACCATGTAACATCACCTCTTCAGTAATTTCCTTTGAACATTACATCCTTATTTACAAGGAAATATCTAAGCCTTATCCAAAACATCTCTTTCACTATCCTAGCGCGCTAAACTCTTTCACCACCACTCTGTAGTGCTGATATTGACACCTGGCAGGAAAAGGAAGATGAAACACACTGACGAAACTCTATATTTCTGCTAGTGATATTAAAGAACCAAAGTGTGCTTTCATTCGCATTATGACTTTTCTTTGGCAAAACATTAAATGTTATGGAGGATCACTGAAAAGATGGACTTTTGGCAGCCTGAAGTGTGGTGTAATGTTTTCTATGTTTGACTTAGGTACTTGAAAGTTTAGTTGTGTTCCTTGTATTTGATATCTTTTCCCTCCCATTACACTCACTAGGTAGGAAAGTGCTACTGTATACGAGTTAGAAGCAAGAATCAAAGGCATGGGAAGAGTATGACTAAAGATGATTCAGGTGCCCTAGTTGTGGCATATTGGTGTCTAGTTTCTTTAAACTATATTCCATCGGCTGGGCTCCCTATACATGAAAGGATAGACAAAATGGAGGAAAATGTAGGAGTCAGGGTGCTAAAAGGTGACAAATGCAAACCAGCAAAGAAGAAATATGGGAGAAGATAGATATATCCTCCATTCCTGTTTGCCCTAAATGTTTTCCTTTCAAGATACCTCTACTGTGTCTTGGAACTCACAGACAGGAGAAATAGCAAAAGTACGGGTTTCTAGAGCATTTCTACAGCAGTAAAGTCTAGAATACTCTTTCCTGAATTTGGATTTGTTAACTTTTCTCACAGACAGGAATTTCACATTCCTAAATCTATACCTTTCAGTTGCTTTCCCAGCATCAACTGCCTGAAAGTTTTGTGACACAACTGTAGGGGGCCAGTCTCCTTTACAATCTACTTCTAGATGCCTAAAATAGTAACTGTAATTCCCAAATTCTATTGTCCTAACTGATGCACCTGCATTAATTAGAAATGGACTTGGATTTGTAACTTTGTTTCCTAAGACCTAGTTGATTTACCTACAGAACCATCTTTTCTTTACGCTGTTAAAAAAATAAAAATAAAAAAATATAAAGTATATACTAAATCCTAAAGAATAAAATTCCTTGAAACCTGGTTTATTGCAAAGATTTTATAATATATGTTACCCTATAAACACTTCCTCCTCTTTCTTAGTTGCTGCCTTTTCTATCCTCATTCTTATACTGAATCTTGACATTTGAGGTTTTGTGCTTTAGATTGATCACAACTGCACCGGAGAACACAATCAATCCTCTACTCCTTATCATTTCTGGAAGCTGAACTAAGTGAAGAGGCAGAAAATATGGACAACTGAGCAGAGCAATAGAAAAATAGAGTAAAATCAGCTTCAGTGCAAAGGTTGTAATAACACACTTCTGATCCCCTCCCTTTTCATCATTGCAGTCCATCCTTGTGACTGTCTTATCAGATAATAATGCCTATCACACACCTTGTATGAGTACAGTTTTAAGCCAGCTTCCCACTCACAATCTTTTATTTCTCTGATATTACGTAACTGTGTTAACTTTATCTTAACATTCAAAGCAATGTTGTGCATGGGAGTCAACACTGATGCATTTTTGTATATCAGAAAACTGGAGTTCAGAAATGACTCTGCCATTGACTCAGCACTTGAGAGTGACATTGTAATTTGCTCTCCTTTACCTCAATTTGCTTATCTTGTCAGTGAGTAATGGATGTAAAACTGCTACGTAAGTGGAAAGTAGTATTATTTATTGCCTGTGACATGGGGACAACATATGTGTGTAAAGCATTTACATACCTTGAGTCAGAAACTGCTTTATATGCATAAAGAGTTGTAGCAACTTCCTACATAGTGCCTCTTTAAGGACCCCAAAGTTCAGGGGCATACGTTCCTTAAGACTTTCTGTAGCCATACGGGATAAGTAAAAGAAAACAAAAGTTATTTATAAATACTAAACTTTTTTAAAAAAATTAACACCCTTTGGATCACTCCTGTTGTATTAATACTTTTGATGTATATGTATTAACTTGAGTGAATAGTAACTTCAGTAAGATTGACATGTAAACCACAAATCTTCTTTCTTTGGTATCTCAAACTGGCTATTAAGGTTTTATCAAACCTTAAAAAGAACAAAGAACTAGTGAGTTTAGCTCCTAAAATTAAAAAAAATAAATTAAAAATATAAGAATATATATATACATACAGAAACAATACATTGAAAAAATGCATAGAAATAAATATTGTGGAATAGAATATCTATGGGAAAGAAATTTCAAATCTTCATTTACAATTTATGCATACAGATTGCATAAGCATAGTTTGTGACATGTATATACATTTATAGACTTCTTACTTTGAATCTCAATTTTGGATGAAAAATTTATGGAATGATTTATAATAAGTTTTTGGAAAGCAACTTGTTCTGAGACAATGTATAGGCAGAAAAGAAGAGGGGAAATATATAAATAGATCATTTACTTCTATTAGTTTTTCCAAATCTAGTCTTATATTATTATAACTGCCATAATGACATTTAACAAGACAGGAAGTATCTTCTCATGGCAAAAGAATGCCACATTAATAGTTTATGTTTAACTTTCTTCCAATCAGCCTTGAAGAAACTTTCAGGAATGTGTCTCTCCCAAGAAAAAAACCCAAACCCCTCTGTTTTTGTAAGTATAATTTACCATCTGTTCTGAGATAGAGCTAAAGAAGAGCTACATTATTTCTATATATTTAAGAGCCTGACCTTTTCAGATGAATGTCGGAGGTATTGGCATAAATTTTTAACAGCATAGTGAAGAAAAGATATCAGTACTCCAGAGGCAATGTTGTGTATACGTGCTTTCCAGTACCATGCACAATCAAATATGTGAAGAATGTATTGAAGCAAATGGAATTTTCCCCTATTTATCCTAAAGAAACACAGTCAGTCTGGCTTTTGCTTTTCAAACAGAATGCTGTTAAGATCTTAAAAGACAAGAATGTAAGAAAAACTGCATCAAAAGGAAACAAATCTTCTTTGTAATCTTTAAAAATGTGAAGGGGGAAAAAAAAGAATATTGTCTAGCACTATCAAGGGATGACAAAATCATTCTGCATTTAGTTTTAAAACAATTCAGATGTGAAAACTGACATCTTTAAAAAAACAGAGAAAATCCTAACAATATAATATACGCTTGCTATCCCTTGCATTGTAAAGAAGGAATGTTACTTTTTTTTTCTTTCAATAACAGGAAAGCCTTAATTTCATCTACTCTGAAAATACGCCCAGACCACAAGTATTTGAAAGCAAGGGAACACCTGCAAGTCAAACACGAATGAAACAGAGACTGCCAAAAGCTGTAATTTTCCTTACTTGGTTCTTTGCTGTGAAATGGATCAGAGATATTATCATATCCTTCACTGACATCAAAAAGAGTCTGTCACAAACACAGTTCCTAGTCCTAAATCTACCGTGGCCAAGAGAAAGATCCTCATTTACTTCAGTGGCAAACTATTTGAGAGCTAAAAATGTTATTCAGCTTAGTACAGTTACATCAACATAGTTAAGCAAAGAATTTTGAACTGTTATTTATATATAAAAGCACAATGATGTAAACTTTAATGTATTTACACCTGCCTATTCTATTTCATGGCAAGCATTAACTACCACATTTGTTCTACTGCAGAAAGAAAAGAACTAGGCCCTTTAGACTTATTATTAAAATTACTACTGTCAGGAAATTATTTTTTTAATGTAAAGAACCAACTGGCTTGCAATTTAAGTTTCTTCTTCTTTCCTTTTAGAAATTATTACATTCAGTGTGGCAATATAAATTTCATAAGTTTTCCAATTGAAAATTTCAGTGAAAACCATGGGCTCTAATGACTTCTGCTGATTTGGTTGAAACAACAGACTTTGATCAATCTGCCTGTTTTACTAATGCTGAAAATACTTATGTTGACTTGTTAGGGATGCAGTTAAAGCAATATAAGGGCAAAGTTTCTTTCTCTCTCTGTAGTTGGATAAATCAAACACAAGAAAACTAGTTTTTCTGCAATTGTTATGTATAGTCACAATTTATGCTACAGAGAGCTGAATTTTCAACCTGCCTAACACTGGATATGGGACACAAGCATGTCATTTACTCATGCTGGGAGTTGTCATCAGGACAGTCATGTTTGCCCATGAAATTTTCAGTAAATTCCATAAGTTAGACACTTAAATGTGTTCATAGAATCATAGAATATTGGGTTGGAAGGGACCCTCAAGGGTCATCTAGTCCAACCCCCCTGCGGTGAGCAGGGACGTCTTTACTAGATCAGGTTGCTCAGAGCCCCATCAAGCCTGACCTTGACTGTCTCCAGGGATGGGGCCTCCATTACCTCCCTGGGCAACCTGTTCCAGTGATCCACCACCCTCATATTGAAAAACCTTTTCCTTGCATCTAACCTAAATCTACCCTTTTCTAGTTTAAAGCCATCACCTCTCGTCCTATTGCTACATGCCCTCGTGAACAGTCCCTCCCCTGCTTCCTTATAGGCACCTTTCAGGTATCAGAAGGTTGCTATGAGGTCTCCCCAGAGCCTTCCCTTCTCCAGGCTGAACAACCCCAACTCTCTCAGCCTGTCTTCATAGGAGAGGTCCTCCAGCCCTTTGATCATTTTTGTGGCCCTCCTCTGGACACGCTCCAGCAGGTCCATGTCCTTCTCATGTTGACGGCTCCAAAGCTGGACACAGTACTCCAGGTGAGGTCTCACCGGAGTGGAGTAGAGGGGCAGAATCACCTCTCTCCATCTGCTGGCCACACTTCTTTTGATGCAGCCCAGGATTTGATTGGCCTTCTGGGCTGCAGCTGTGCATTGGAAATAGGGACCAGTTGTTATGGACCTTCATCTCTTTCTCACTTTGTACTTGCAAGGTTGAAGGAACAGATGTTCTTTTGTTAGATTTCATATATAGTGGAATATCTCAGCAATATATTTTTTAATCTTAATAAGTATTGCTGAAATTTGGGAAAATTAAAGTAATTGTACGAACCAGGCTGAAAAGAGGAAATTAAGTGGATATCCAGAAAGTCACTTTAGCCTGGGAAACCTGGTCTTACCAGATGTCTTCTGCAGGTATCTGTGATTTACTTTTTTCCGAAGTGTGATTAATCCCTATCCCTCCATTACCAAATCCACACCACTGCATTCTTTATCTTTGAAAACTGAAAATCTAGAAGAACTACAGATATTTTATGAGGTATTTTATTTCTCAGAGTAATTAGTGCTTGACAAAACCTAATCTATGGTGAATCTCATGTGGAGTGGTCTCTTTAAGGTGAAGTGGTGTCTTCATTGGTATTCTAGTAGCTCAGGAGATTTATATGTTAACTCTGGTCAAAATTATTTTTTTTGTTGTTGTTAATTTTCTTGGCCTACAGAAGCTTCCTTAATGGAGGAAAAGTTATGTCTGTCAGGGGATCTCTCTGCCATGACAGTATCATCATTTTTTGTCCATTAGGCTTGACAGTGATGATTTCTTCACTGTAATATAGCATTTCTTCCCTCTTTTCCTGAGTGTATGCTGACAGGGAAACAGATCTATCTGAAAAATAGGCACTGTTATATGTTCCCGTGGTTTCCAGTCATGACCATCTTCCCCATGTGCTCTTCCACACGTCTGGATGAGTGCCATGCAGACTGCAGCAAGGGGCACAGGCCAGCCTGCGTATTTCAGCGTGTTCCTGCTCAGCAGTTGCACCCTCATGAGGAGGTTTCAGATCTTTGTCAATTGCATTATGGGCATTTTCTTGAGCTACAGAAGTGGATTTTTATTCTGTTCCCATTGTAACTTCTTCATAACTGTTGAGGATAGTGCTCAGAAATATTATTCCTAACTTTAGGATTAATTTCCTTTTTATAATTAGGTTAACATCAGCATTACAAAGGGTGTTAAAACAGTATGAGGATTACATACACACAAATGAAATCTCTTTGTTGAAGAATTTGGTGATTACTGTTCCAATAAAAAAGCTCCTTAGCCTCCTAGCATCCACACTTCATCTCCTATAGAGTGTGCCTAGGTCACATTGCACATTTTCCTAATGCTCCTGCTGTGGGAATTTTGAGACTGAGAAGTCATGTGTGGGAGGTGTGTTTGTCAGAGAGACACCCTTTGAGATGCTCTTTATTTGAAACCAGCCTGCTTTGTCCTGTGTGTTTGGTATAGACCCATGCTGTTTTGAAGAGGCAACAAGGAATCTTTGTTATCTGTCTACTGTTACGCTTCAAGGTTGTGCTTCTTTAGATGAAGCTGCACTTGTAGCTTAGAAGATTACATCTGTGCTGAATTCAATTCTGGCCTCTGAGAAGAGTTTACAGAATGAATGAGGGTGATAAATTTCTCAGATCTGGAAAGTTGTTTCTCAGGCTATCAGCTCTGCTCATAATCTGAATGACATGAAAATCACACAAATCCTTCTCTCTTGTGATAACCCAGTCTATCGTATACCACTGCCTGAAGTACACATGTATCTAGATAATTCTATGATTCACAGACCACTGGAAGTTTTTGTTAGCTGTGTAGAACTGGTACTTTCTGAAAATGCAATCACCGAATCACCAAGAATTATGATTTACCTTAGCAATTAGTGATGCTTTCAGAATTGTCATCAAATTCCCTTTTTTGTCTGATCAGAACAGGTAACGTCAGGAGAAAAAACATTATTCAGAAAGTTACCTACTGTCCTTCAAGGCCATGCACAAGTTTGTTAAAAACTTATTGCTTTCTACAGGAGAGTTTTCTAGCTTGAACAAAAGCTTTGTAATGTATCCCTGATTGGATTCATGATGTTCCTCAGAAGTTTACCAACCCAGAAGTAAAGTGTATTCATTACTAGTTTAATGCGTAGAGGAGTCTTGCTAACCTAAAGCTTTGTCTGTTAGAGTCATCCTCTGTTCAAATATGTTAGTAGTGTTGACATCAGAGTTTTTTAACTGTATTTGTATCTAGCGTCTGAAGTATATTAAACACACACATATATATTTGAATCCAGTAACAGTTTTGCATACTAAGGCAGCAGTAGAAGACTGTGGGGACTTTTTGAAACCGGTAATGTTTGAAGCATATCTTTCTTCTCCCTTCTCTAGGCAGGTGTGAGTCATGACACAAACTGGCATTAACTCTATTCCCGTGAGAACTGACTGCTGTGCCTTATATCCTCAGGAGGTATAAATAAGTCAATATCGTAGTGCCAATTTACATAAATTTCTACACAGAATTTTGCCAAATGACAACTCATAAGGATATGATAACATTCTGCAAGTATTTGAAGGCCATAAACACTAACCATGGGGAAAAATGATTTAGGGTGGCATAAGGGACATAATTAGGAGCAATGGGAGGAAATTAAGGGAGGGAAAAATTAGGCTGAATATCAGAAACAATTTTCTGACAGTGAGATGTATTAGACTGTGGAAAATAAGTCTCCCAATGGACATTCCATTGCTCAAGATGTTTAGACTGGACAAAGTACTAATGCTTGTACAACAGGGACTAATTTTGCAATGCCTGGTGCATTGACTAGAAAACAGAGACTTTTAATGGAGTAAAAAGAATTCTGCATTAAGAAAAACAAACAAACAAATAAATCCTTTTTTATAACTCTCATCAAATGCATGGATATGTCTGTATCTTTTACATAGGTGCATTTATACATGCATATATATGTATATAGACATTTTTCTTTTTTTTCTGATTTTTTAAAAATAAAATCTTATTTCCTTAAAAAAGATATAACTTTACTTTAGTCATAATGGCAAATTTCTTCTCTTCAGCTGACTATTAAATGCAAAAGGGCTACAATTTTTTTTTCAAACACAAGTTCACACTTTCTGTTAACCCAGGGAAAAAAATAATCTACTTAACGTAAAGTATGCTCTGGAAGCCCAGACAGTGTAGTTGGTTGATGAGTATCTAGAATGCAAACTACAAAACAAAAATATGCATAACAGCTACATCTAACCAAGAAAACTGTTACATGTCATTAAGTAAACAGCTCCAGGACCACAGATATCTACAGCTTGTTTTACCGACCACTGTATTGATGCAAGTGACAGAAAAGAGGAAGTTTAATGGATTGAGGTCACAAAAGAGAAATGAAATTATCTGAGTCAGAAAGGTGTAAAACTACAAAGAGATGTTGGAAATACTTTGGTAACAAATTGGGGTTTTTTACTGAAGAGCATGTATAACCACTAGTACCCCAGAAGTTGTCAATTGACTGTTTTTTTATTATATTATATATATATTATATAATTATATTAACTATATATATATTAATTATATATATACACGTATGTTTTTTATTATATACCTATAACCACATATATTATATACCTATATCCACATATATATCCACATATATATTTTTCCTTGACAAATCCTGCTGCATATATTTAGACGTGTAATACAGCTGAAATGAGTTTATTTTTCATCCATTTTTCAGCATTCCTCTAGACTGAAAGTAAACCTAAATAGCTGACATGCCAATTCAAGAAGTACAGAGAACATATAGACTTTTTAGTTACTTGTCCTGTCTACTACTGCCAATGTTTCTCTGCAAAGAAAAACATCCAGGGAAAATGTTTTCATTGTCAGGTGGGCCTTCTCTATGACCATTCTGGACAACACTTCCAGCATCGTGGAGTCTTACTAGCAAAACAGTTGTGTGAGAACTGCAATCCCTAAATGAACACCTCTCAAAATAAAAAAAATATGTTGCTGTTTAGAATTACAAGAGAGGAAGCAGCCTCAATGTATCAGAACTGCAGTATAGGTAATAGCATGGTTTACAGTATAAAAATATCAATCCACACATTGTCATGGTCCTAATTTCACCAAAATGCACCATTGCTAAAGTTGAAAGTATCTGCATAACTCTAGGAAATGTGCAGCTGGGAATTGTTATAGACACTAGTCTAAACACTTGAGATTCAGGTGCAACAAATAGCTAACTTCCAAAGGAAATGAAATTGATGTTTGATGCTTTTCAACTGCATTTTGATAGTACTGTGGAGAGTTTACATCTTTGTGGGTTTTTTGCCTGAGTGACTTCAAATGTTTGCATTGTCATTCCTAAGCAGCAATAGTAACAAAACCCACTATGCCTCAAGTATTGTAAAATAAAGAATCTGATTTTATACTATTGGAATGACAGACATTCTTGGTTATATTAGTACTAATTCTCAAGTGATGACAACTTCAAGTTTATATCTTGTAATCTTTATTCAGATAATAAGCATACTGAGAAAAGAGAGGATCACACCTATATCTTTATTTTATTATTTTAACACCACTTAGGGTCAAAAGCTCAGTGATTTTTTATAGTATAATTACTTTCCTAGGTAGAAACACTATTTTTTTACCTTTAGAGGACACTCAATATACAGTCGATGAAAAATACTGGATTTAATTAGAAGCCAGCTAGAGAAACATGCCTTTTACTAGTGTGCCACATCATAAATCATTGAGTACTACAGGTGTTAAAGTTTACTCTAGATTTTATGATTTCAGAAACAAATTTATTGTTTTACTCTCTTTAGTGCTTACTATCTGCCAACAAAAAAAGCAAAAAATTATAAATATATTTCTTGGATACAAGTGTGATACAGATACCATTTCAACTGTCTGTGCAGTCCATTGTATTACGGCTAAAATTGGTTTTCCCTGACAAGGTGACCTGTCTACAACTCCCTGCACTGGGAATTTTATGTTAAAAAACCCATAGCCGTTTGAAGATATCTCAAGATCTGCTGTGCAGGATACATTTTACAGGGTTTTTACACAAATATTTCTCAAAATCTGTCTCTTGAGTATTGCATTTCTTTTGCTGGCATTATCTCAGGAAATTAAGATAAATTTTTAAAAATCTATTTTGAAATAATTTGAAAGGATGCTTTTAAATAGATTAAGATTTTTGCTTCTTCCCATGCTACATCTTAACTTTCTATTTTAAGAAAATAGATACTTATTATATACTAATTAAAACAATTTAAAGCAAATTAAAATTATATAAGATATTTTAGTTATCCTTTGATTTAATTCCTCTAAGAGTATGATCTGAAACATTTTACAGGCTCATGGAGAAGGGGAATGACAGCTAGTAAACAAAGAACCCACCGATGGGATATATGATATAATTACATAATGTCATACCGTCATGGTGGATGTGATGCAACCTGATTATCCAAAAATAACTTTGGGACTATCTTTGATGCAGAGCAGATCAATGCCCTTTCTTTAACTTAATTTCCGATCTTCCTCAGACCTCCTAGAATTCAGGAGCTCTATTTCCAGAACAGGTGGTATAACTGGAGAACACTTTCTGGTGACAATTCATTATGCCTTTAAAGATTGCAAGATTCCCTTACCCTTGCTGTCTGTAGGTTGATGAAGTCCTTGGGTCTGGCATGACCTTTCAGTCATCATAAGAGGAGTCTCTGTGGCCATATGTGTCATTACTACAGTAAGGACTGGTGTACGCTGTTGATTTCTGTTTCTATAGCTGGACCTCCTGGATCTATGATCAATACATACAAACTGTATTCAGTATAGAGATAAAGTGGACAAAATTTTTTCACCCTGAAAAAACACATTCTTAACTTAGATATGCTTGCCTGAGATCATTTTAAGTTAACACAGCAGTGAAAACAGCTATTTTAATTGCTACAGCTGAACTATGGGCTTACTTTGAACCTAACCTGGTGGAGCAAGAAAGCTGTTTTGCAGATGTCCATCATATTGAGTACCATTCATTTTGTTGTACAGAATCACTGCAGGTGTTGGAGAGTTCCGAGGGTTTAGTCCAGTCAGAAACTGAGATAACTTGTCTGACTGCTACATTAAATTGAGTTTATTTGCTTGCATTAGTGAAGCTGTTACAGTGAAGCTGTTTTGCTACAGGTGTACCCTTTCTCTGTTTTCCTATGTGGAGATATTTTCAAAGGTTTATAGAGTGCAGAAAAAATATTTGAATATGAAACCAACAAAACCTTCTAAAAAGGACAGTGAAAAATAAAACCCTGCAGCTGCTGCAGTGCAGGATGTTATGCATCTAATAAGCCTGAACGGGTTAGCTCTTGAAAAACTGCAGTCTATCATGCAGTTTTTCAGGCACACCTGGTGACCGACATTTTGGCAGGACTTGAGCTGTGGTTCAGTGACAGCAGATGGTTTGTCTTAATAACCAAATGACAGTGAAAGTCTCTGGATTTTCCTTTCTTATTTTTATTTTCAAACTACTCATAAGGAGTTCCTAAAATGAAAAATATTATAAATGTCATAATCAGCTAGAAAACATACAATAAACATGGTACAATATCAATTTAGTACTTGAAATACCTGAAGGCAAAACTTCGATTTCAGGAACTTAGACACAAGGAATTAATATTCCACCTTCTGAGGAACTAATATTCTTTGTCTATGATTAATTTATTTTAACATAAATAAACATATTTGCATTTCTCCATGTACTGTATAGTCTAAATTTTTGAGTGGAACATATACAATACCAAAGTCCTTTTGGCTGGGTGAATTTTATATTGAGATTATTTTGAATAAAGCTATCAAAGTTTGACATTAAGGGCGTTCTAAGTGATTTAGGCTTGCATCCTCAATTTTTCATATAATTAATTTTTTACACTAGGTGCAACAAAAAGCATTCAGAGGACCAAAGGCTGATTTCAGACTTGTAAAGTATATGTGCATTTTCATACCTAGTATTGGGCCTGCAAAATAAATAATCTTATTTTCCCTGTATGGCTTTGACCTATGAGGCCTTGTCTGCCTCTCGATCTGCAGCAGTCTTTGATGCTCTTTTACAGGGTACATCGTCCTCAAGTCAATATCTTATAAAAGTATGATTCTGTTTACTTCATCTTACAGCAAAGAGATACCATAAAATAATAGCATTTTTTAGGATATATCAGTTGCTTGTAAATGAAAAATACGATATATTAGAAATACCAGTTCATCTTTCCATTTCATTTGAATAGAATGTTACCTATCAATTTATAGTACACTGTCTTTGAAACCACACAAAAAAAAAACCAACACAAAAACCCCAGAAAGATACAGTGAAAATTCCATGTTCATTTAAAGGAGAAATGTTTGAATTTTTCTCTGGGTGTCTACTAGACTTGTGAAAATTAAGGAATTATATCTATTTCCAGCTGTGGAATCAAATTTGTATATTCCCTTTATAACACAGACAAGATATATCAGATTTGAAATATCAGGTCTTAAAATTCCTTAGATAAATTCATCTATTGAAGGACTGTACAAGACTCTCTTCATTTTATACAAAACATTTAGTCTCCTTTAATTAGTCTCTCATTCCTGGTAAATATTAATTCATTACCCTGCATTGTTTATTCAAATTTCTTTCCTAATCACTGAAAGTAGATGGTGACAGTCATAGGAACACAGGCTTTGCCAGCTCCAGGCTGTAATGTGATTCATCTTCACACTGGTAACTCCAGCGAGACTACTTACGTTATTAGAATTTGTGCTCCAGCATCACTGAGTTATGAAACTAGCTGGCCTGTATGTGTACACAAATCTCTCTTACGTCTATAGTGTTAGTTATTTCTTTATTTGTTGTGTTACTGTCTAGCAGGCAGTGTTCTAGTGTAGCAGAGGTTTCCATTATGTCAAATTCTGCACAAAGACAGAATAGTCTCCTCCCAGACAAGGGAGATCTGAAGGAACAAACGGGAATATTAGAAAGTGGAATGGCTTTGGTTATCATGAAATGTAGTCCCTCTGTGCAGCAGCTCATCAATTTTGTTTAAAGCATCACAGCAGCAAAAGCTCTAAAGAAGGGATTTGAAGGAGAAGTAGCCTTTTCAGACTATTTGCAGCACGAGAGGTAGTACACGATACGTCCTGTTGCTAAGTGTCCTGCTTTGACCTAGAAGTAGCCTGGATAATCCTGTAAATCTTTTTTATCTTTAACTTTCTTTTAATGTTCTTTTGCATTTTTTATTGTGCTAAATGACTTTCTAACAGAATACTGATTAAGATTCTTGCACAATTTAATTAACTGCAATAGAATAAGATTGTCACAATTAATATATTTTCATCATTTAATTCAATCTCCCAGCTATTTTGAAATGTAAAAAGATTTCATTTCTTTGGTTTTGTTTTTCCAAACTGCTAGCAGAACCATGCAAAATCACACCCCAGAAAATATGGAGAGGAAAAAAGAAGCCAAAACATCTAGTGAGACCTGTAGGCCAAGGAGAGATACATTTATTGACACATTCATATGCTAAGACTTTGTTTGCCAGCCTTAATTCATTTACAAGGAAATAAAATGTGAAACTTCAGTAGTTTCTTGTAGATGAGGTCTGTTTGTTCAAGAACACTATTACACTATTGATGAAGCTATGCATTTGCTTAATGAAGGATAAGAAATTTAAACCAGACATACAAAAACATTCTTCTGTCTTTTATCAAGGTGGGTGTCCATGGCTCTTTGAACTCTGAGCTTTCAGAAATAACAATACCAGTAAGGCAGTTGCAATGTGTAGCTCTTTGTGAGATTTCAGTTCTGATTGCTGTAAAATTATCAAGGAAAAGAGTAGTAAAAAGACAGTTTAAAAAGCAAAGCTCTAATGTTAGCATACCTGCTATTTATTATCTCTCTTGCATGCAAAGACATATAACCCTGCTTCCTGCTGTGTGGAAACATAAATATTAGTCTGTAAGGTCTTTAAATTGTTGATGAAGCAGATGCTGCATTGTCTCCTCTCAGCAGTATATCAAATCGCATGAGCAGAATTTCATTAGCAGTTGATAACAATTTGACATTTTTGATCTGCTTTGGGTTCTGAGTCACCATGAATGAAGTGGGTACGAGTGATATAATAGTGATACAATCAGAAACATGCAGTCCTTTTGTTCAGTCTCAGCTCTTGTTTTAAACTAGAACCAAATGTGAGCTAAACTTATCTTGGAAACTGTCGGTTGTTTTGAAAGAATCTGTTTCAGTTGTTTTAAGGATAGCAGCTCAATTTGAAAATAGAAGTAGAAATCCCATGGAAAAACTGTAATGATCAGGGATGTGTGTTCCAAGTTTGAAGACACTGAAGAAGTTTATGTGCATCCAAAACAGATGAGTATGCTTCCTCCCTTTAGACTTCTTCATTATTAGCATGAAAATAGATTTTATTTCCCATGTCCACACTTGGACAAAGATTACTGGGAAAGCTGAATAAAATACTTATCTCTTAGCTTCAGGAACCTATTTCTAATAAAGAAGAATTTCAACAGCCATAATCTGTGGTTCAACAAACCTCAAAATAAGAAGCACTGAAACCACTAGCCCTTGATAAAAGTTTGTTCCTTCATATAATCTGTTAAAGGTTAGCTTTTCTATGAACTTTCCCAAAGTTTTGCTTTTCAACATTTTATAATAATTTCTTTATTGAATTGACACTTTTTTAGATGGAATAGGTAATGAAGATCACATAGCTTCATGTCATAAACCCTTTTTATAATATTTTGTGCTGTAACATATTTCACTTGTGGAGATAGTGACAATGATTTTATCTTTCTTATAGATAACATCCTCACTGGAAAATACAGCAAAAATCTTCTGAAATGACACATTCTGTTTGGCAAAGTATTCTATTTCAACATAATTTTCCTAAACATCAGTAAATTTTTTCAGGAAAAATATTATTTGCTGAAATATTAGTTAATTAGTGGACATTTATCCAACTGGCAGATTAGTCACTGCGTCCATAATCAACCTTATTTTATTTTTAAGAATTAAGATAATTCAGACAATTCGACTTTTTTTAGCATTAGAATGATAATTTAACTTTTTATCAGAAATAAAGGTTTATGAGGAAATACAGTATATAAGTTCTAGTTTCTTAATCAAAACTGTATTACATTGTCTCTTAAAACAACTGATCAGGGTGTGGCAAGTCCCCTTGTCCTAAAAATTTTAGCATCTAATTTGTACATGTATATTTTTTCTTCAATCTCTTTCTATTATTTCTATTTCTCTCACAAAGCTACTTTGTAAGACTTACTCTGGCCCTTGGGATTCCTGACCCAACTCACTGGGAAATATCTACATTTTTCATACTAGTAAGACTTGACTCTCTTGCTTGGGTTCTCACTATAGAAAAACATGTCAGTCAATCAAGGTTCCAGTCAAAAGTTCATTAACGTCTGCTGCTAATATACCAAGAAAAATAGAGGTTTATGGGAAAGTTTAGTCAAGAAGTTTGGTATAACATTATAGGTGTAATATAATAATTCATAAACCACAGAATGCTATACAGTGGAATTATGTAGCATTAATGTGCTTGACATGGAAACTGTAGAATATATTCAACACATGGTCTGTCTATCATAATTTGTCTTATCACTGCTTAGATCGGAAGTTACTCATGGTGATAATACTAGTGGTAGTCTAATTGAATAAACTTAGAGCATATCTGAACTTTATTAAATTTCAGCAGAAAAAAAAGCTATGGAAGAATCTTTGAGGACACTAAGCAAATGTAACACTTTTAAAGTAAAATAAAGGTTCGGATCTGGTAGTCCAAAACACTCAAATATGGAATCATGTTTTCAAGATTGATGACTGTCTTGCAGATGACTGGAATGGACATGAAGTTGATACAGTACCCAGCTGAAGCGTTGCACTGGTTATTTTTCAAGGCTGTTCTGCAAGGAAATAAACTAATTTCTTGTGCCCTGCAGTCATATCAAAAAGTTGTTGCAACAAAACAATGTATAATATTTCAGTATACGCTAGCAAATTATACATCAATATATTCTTAAATAAATATTCAATCCACATGTATGTTTTGTTATTATAGTGAATTAATATAATTCAGCATTTAAACCTCATTATATTTAGTTTTAAATTCAAATAACATTAAGATATATCATTTAAATTTTTTTTTTCACTGTATAAAATCTTAAAAATGTGAGTGAAGATTTGATTTTTTTGAGCAGAAATGTCAAAGGACATTTTAAGTCATGTTTTTAAAGGCAACATACTGAAGTCATTCTAGAAAATCTATTAGAAGTCTGACACTTTTAATAAAATACTGAAAAAGATTCTAGGGGAGCCTTGCCTATCAAGTGGAGCCTATTGATGAAGCATTCTTCCTCCAGCTACAGAAGGCATCATGCTCACAGGCTCTCATCTTGCTGGGGGACTTCAATCATGCTGATATCTGCTGGAAAAGTAGCACAGTGAGCTTTAGACAATCCAGGAGACTCCAGTGACAAGTGGTATCTCTGAAAGGTACATATTGGGACCATTACTGTTTAATATCTTCATCAATGACACAGACAGTGGGATCGAGTGCACCCTCAGCAAGTTGGCAGATGACACCAAGCTAAGTGGTGCAGTTGACACACCTGTGGGACAGGATGCCATCCAGAGGGAGCTGAACAAGCTCAAGAAGTGGGCCCACGTGAACCTCGTAAGGTTCAATGAGGCCAAAAGCAAGGTCCTGCTCCTGTGTTGGGGCTATCCCTGATATCAATATAGGCTGGGTGATGAAGGGATTGAGAGCAACTCTGAGGAGAAGGACTTGGGGGCACTGGTGGATGAAAAGCTGAACATGAGCCGGCAATGTGAGCTTGCAGCCCAGAAAGCAAGCCATATCCTGGACTCCATCAAAGGAAGCATGGCCAGCAGGCTGAGGGAGGTGCTTCTGCCCCTCTACTCTACTCTGGTGAGACCCCACCTGGAGTGGTGTCCGTCTCTGGAGTTCTCAGCACAGGAAAGACATGGACCTGTTGGAGTGGGTCCTGAGGAGGGCCACAAAAATGATCAGAGGGATGGAACACCTCTTTTATGAAGAACAGCTGAGAGCATTGGAGCTGTTCAGCCTGGAGAAGAGAAGACTCCAGGAAGACCTTGTGGCCTTTCAGTATTTAAAGGGCACATAGAAAGATGGGGACAGACTTTTCAGCAAGGCCTGTTGTGATAGGACAGTGAGGGTGGTGAAACAGTGGAGCAGGTTGCCCAGAGAAGCTGTAGATGCCTCATCCCTGGGAACATTTAAGGTCAATTTGGATGGGCTCTGAGTAACCTGATCTAGTTGAAGATGTCCCTGCTCATTGCAGTGGGGTGTTGGACTAGATGACCTTTAAAGGTCCCTTCCAACCTAAACTATGATTCTAGCAGTTTGTTGGTTCAGACAGATGTTACTGTGTGGAATGAAACAGATGTTACATAAAAGAAGGAAAAAAAAAAAAAAAGGGAAAGGAAAAGGAAAAGAAAAAAGAAAAGGAAAAATATAAAAAATCTTTTATTCTCCTCTTGTAGGTTGCCATAACAGAACATTATAGAATTAATGATGCTAAACTTACTATTAAGTAAGAGTGCTCTCAGATGAAGAAGTTTTACTCTAGAGATCAATGTATTCTCCTGAAATTTGATCAGAACCATCAATATGTGTTCAGGGTGACCCATGAGAGAACTAAATTAATGTAGAGCTATTAATATAGTACTGCTTTAGTATCAAAAAAAACCACAAAACAGGCAGAGTTTAAATGCTATTAGAAAAGTAATGGAGGAAAATAATATGGCAGAAAAAATAAATTACATTGGTTTAATGATTTAAGCAACCTAAATCTTGTAAACCTTCAGTTTCATCGTGTGTCTGCAATAGTAAAGAGTTTGTACAAATTCTGTATGTCCTTATCTACTAAGTTAATAGTCACAATGCACATTGACATTCACTCTGACACGGTGTAGGTGCTTTTCTTTTCACACAAGACAATGTATTAGGCACATTAGGTAACTGTCTACGCAGTTATGTAGAGTTACTTCTATTACCAAACCTTCACAGCTCCAAAGGATTCTAAATTTCACCTCAGTATGTTCTTTTCACAAGTGGGAAGGACTGCAATCTGATGAGAGCTTTTCTAGTCCCTGGAAATTGCTGTGTGTCATAGAAACACAGTCAGAAGAAAAGCTGGAAACTGAACCCAAATTCATCAAATTCCAGTTCAGTACTCTTAAATGCAAGACCATCTTTCTCTTATTGGGAGATACTTGATTTTTTTTTACTTTAAATTACTTTAATTGCACAAAGTAATACAGATATTCCATTTCTGGAAACATCTCGGCTTGAAAATTTTATCTGTTTAATTAATTTGGAGAGAGCTTATCTGTGTACATTAATTTGGATGTAATATGTTCCTAAATTAGTACAGTGCAAGTCAACACTAAAACACATTACAAATAGATCTATAGTTTTGTGATGCACAGGAAGTGGATAAAGCTGAAAAATAAACAAAACAAAATAAACTTTCATATTTATTGTTAATTGATAAGATATCAGGACTTTGTTTTGATAAGATTTGAGGCCAGATCCATAAAAATTCATGGAAAGAGGAGGGAGGGTGAAGAGCAGAGTTGTGGGTAAGAAATAGATAAAAAGGAAGTCCAGTGGGGTAAAAAAGAAAATGAAGATAAAAAAGAAATGAAGAGACTGTAGATGGAGAGGCAGAGAGGGTTTGCAGCAAGCAGCTCCAAGCCCTGATTAGAGGATGCCTTTCAGAACTGCAGGAACATGGAATTCTCCAACTACCTGGACAACACTAGAGCTGCTCCTTATGCAGCAGCTCCTTAACACAGGTCTAAGAAAAGTCTGTACCAACATCCACAACAGCAAAAGCTAGTGCTGAAAACTGTCAGTTACGTGATGTGATCAGAGGCATATTTGTGGCTTTCAAAAGAACCATGTTGTATGAATGAATAAAATATATCCTTTATTCCTTCTCTAATTACCTCTAATGTTGGGTAGGCACTTTCAGGGTTTCCTTTTGTTTGGTTGGGTTTTTTTACTTTTTATGCACCAATGCTATTTTGCCATAGAACTATACTATCTAAGGTGATGTATGTATATATTCTTATAGAAATGAATGAGAGCAAAACAAAGTGCTTGCTTATTTCACTCTAGATTTTTCCTTTTTCAGAAAAATGCCCTGTCTCTTGTACATCTGAGTTTTTGAGTAAAAATGGTCTTCTAATGTTTTGTATGCAAGAAGAACAAAAAAAATACATACTTTTATTTGGCTCCAGGACACGATCAGGCAATCTTTCTTCAAGTCCATTCACCTTTCACTTCCTTCCTAATAACTAGTATAAAAATTTGTCTTCATTTGTGTTTCTTCTGTTAGATAACACTAGAAGTGAAATCAAATTGAAGGTTCAATTAAATTTTATTTCTGGGATTACTTTTCAAATCAGGCTTTAAGTTCTTAAAGTCTGGGATAATTCAGGAAAACCTTGATAAAAGTTTTATGTAATACAGACTGTTTTCAAGGTTCAGTTTTTTTCCTCATTTTAGAAAGAGTGTTGGAATTACTGTATCATGGTACAAGATTTAAAACTGTGTATTATGTACTGCATACACACAATATTTTCACTAATAAATACAGATTAGAAGTAGATTCTTTGTAGTAAATCTAATAAATCACCTGAATGGCATCACAACTGACATGGCCCAGAGTCATTATGTGTAATTACTTAATGGTGTATTTATTCTTGTGCTATTGGATCACCCTCAGGGATAATTCCAGTAAGTTTTGAATCTCCAGAAGGTTTTCTCTGCAGAGGTAAATTATTATTTTTTTAAAGAACACTAATTACTTTTATTTAAATTTATTTCTAAAGCAATCAGTCTGTCTTGTGGTCTCACTGCATTTTCAAGAAGTGATGAATTTAATGTTCTCTGATGCCTTGAATTTCCCCCTTGAGCCAAGAAAGGTGATGAGAAAGGGAAATGAAGCCCCAAAATCCAGAGTTCATGAAACATGCAGTATTAAAAACATATGAGGCATATAGAAAGAGGATCTCAGTCAGTGCCCTCTGGTTTTGCATGACTATAAATGACTAAAATTCTTGTTCTTGGGGAAAAGAATCAACTTAATGTACTCAAAGCGTAGAAGACTTCTCTGTAAGTGTGGGAGATAGCAGACACTGGGATTCTATTGCCTGACACACAGTGAATCTCAGAAAAAGAGTAGAGAAGCAGTATAAAACTATAAGCTTTTAATATCATCTTGTAACAAGCTAAACAGGTCAGTACATATACCAAAGGATTTTTTTCTCACTCTCCAGATAGTTTTCTATTTTATTTATGGATTTGCAGATATACCTTTGAATATATCTTCCTCATTGCTTATCCAAAATTTCTAAATTTTCTAGAAGGAACTGATCTTATAGGGAACTTGGCAATTTATGAACTCATCTTTGCTGGGCAATGAACAAATAAACTGAAAAAAAAAAAAAAAAAAGAAAATCTTAAAAATACCTTTTGTCTTTAAAGCAATAAGAAAAGGAAAAAAAAAATAGATCTATACCTTCTGAAGACATGTCACAAAAGTACGTGTTTCAGAATTAATCTGCATTTCGTCTCAGAGATAAGACAGAGAAAAATATATTTAGATGAAATATTTACGGGAAAAAAAAAGTCTTTAGGACCATGACACTAAGCTTCAGAATTACTGGTTTCTCTTAATTAGTTTCCTTCAGTTGCTTGCTTCATAGTGTTTTATTGGAAATGTGTGATTCTAATTAAGACATGAGGCCTTTCTGTAGATTCTCTTTGTACATAAGCAGCAAAATTTGTAGTAACTGGACAACATGTTCCAAACTGATTTGAGGATCCTTTACCTTTGAAAGTTATTTTCCTTCCTTTTCATAAAGGCTAACAAATTCATCTTGGACTTAAATGATCATGAGAAGAAAATAATTTAATTAAACAGGCAGCTGTAACTGTATTGCCATAAAGTTGTTATTCAGTGAAATATGGGTTTTATTCTGAAAAGCCTACTGCTTTCTATTTAGTTCCACATTGACAAGTGTGTGCCTTGTCCATCTTGCCTCTCTCTCTTTGGGCAGTTTGAACAGTGTGATGTAAAAGCCTGAGTTATCAGAATGTCACTTGACCTCAATGGAGTTGGTAGAGCTTTTGTTTCTGGGTTTTGGGGTGAGGGTTGGAATGTAATGATCAGCTGGAGGAACATAAACTGAAAAGCTAAAATAGCATTTTTCATTTTCTTGAATAAAAAGACAAGTAAGCAAGGACTTAATATGGACAAAAAACTTCCAGTCTGTGTTGAAGATCAATCAAAGCCTTTATCATTTGAAAGAAAATAAGGCTGATGACAACAGGACTGGGATCAGGTTTTTTTAAACGAACTGTTCTTTGGACTTTTACAAGGTAAACAGTGTAATTATTAGAAAGTATATGAAAGTGGCAAAATGTCCAGTTGAACAAGAGAAACTACTTAACATGAATTTCTCCAACTCCTCTTTGATATTAAGTGCATAAAGCAATACTTGATGAAAATGGTTTGGGAATCTTTACATTATTAGCATATAGAGAATTAAGTTGGCAAAAAATCAGCTTATAAAGCAGCATCCAGTCCTTAACTTCTAAAAACCTACCTCAGTAATGGTGCTTAATGACTGCAGGGCTGGATAAATAAGAGGTAATTATTCATAAAAATGTTGGGCCAGATGGTCTCTTGAGAAAGTTAAGCTAGTAGTGAGTTTGGTCCACAAATTTGGCTTTGCTTTTGTTGATGCATGGAATTATTCTGTTTCTGAAATATCTCTTTGTGACTCCCACAGTGATAGACTTTTGGTACTCTGTTTTTCAGCAGGCTGAAAATTTGATACTCTATGGTGATAACTGGGATTTTTAAAGACTGAGAGGAACTAGCTGCTTATTTAAAGCCCGTGATACTTGGACACATGCCATTTTTGGGCTCCTTTTAGCTTCCTCTTGTCGTGCAATGAAATGCTGTGTCAAGACTCCTTGTGTCACGGGATCCAGGAAGGACAGATTTATGTTGGACTAATATATCAACTGGACTGGGAAGAAGGCAGTTAATGGAACTGCACTTTCATTGCTATAGTCAGCTCACATGCCACTTGATCAGATATCACTGGGACAAGCTCACAGAGCTGTTGACTTTAGGTAACTTTGCCTTAAGACAGTAAGCCTTCTCTATTTATTTATTTTGAATAATGTATCGTTTTGAGTAATACTACATACTATAATATATGGATGGATTCGAAACGGTTTTGAAGTTGATTCCAGAAATTCAAAATGCAATGAGGAAGCAACTGATGCATTACACTCTGGCTGGAATAAAAAACATTAAACACCATGAAGTTCGTGTAGCCTTGGACAAATTTTAATTTTAAAAAAAATTCCAAAAGAAGTATATTTCATTAGTTTGGGGTAGGTTTTTTTTCATCTCTATTGATAGAATTGTCTGACTTTTCCTATCCTGGACAGAAAAGCCTTGTCTATTGAAAGATCAGATAGTTGCAGTGTATTAAAAAGAAGTAAAATATTTCTACATAAATTAGGAAAGATATATTTGAAACTTTATCAGTACATGAAGAGCAACAAAAATATTCTAGACTAATTGCTGCTGCACTACCTCATATATCTTCAAGATTTCTGTTCACCTTAGTGATGCAGAACTGTGGAGGTGAATTTCTATTCAGATATACCCTACAATTTGCCTCTGCAAACAGAGAAAAATAATTGAAGACTATGCAATGTAAAATCACTGTCCATGCAGGCTGTCTATCTCTCATACTTAGGAACTAAGGAAATCATCACTGAAAGCAACCTGCAACAAATGTGGCATGACAGAGAAGATTTACATATTTGAAACACCTTTCTCTGTGGTCTCCCTTGCACATCATAGAACAGTATTAATATAATTTATTTTAAATGTCTAACTAACCCTGACTTTTTCTATTTCCAATATATTTCCCTATAGTACTGAATACCAAAAAACCACATTAGAAGCCTGATTCACTCATTTGTAGGTGATCTATAATGTAATTCATAAGTCTTTGCTTTTTTTTTTTCTCAGTAAGCACTGTAAACAATTTTTTGAGTATTTCAGTCCTTGCTTTGACAGAAACTGTTATTACTGAAGTGTGAATAAGAGTTCAGAAAGATGTTGGGATATAATAATATAAATTAATAGGCATATTTGGGGATTTTATTCTGCATTTAATTTTTATGCTAAACAAAAGCACTCTGCAGTCTGCCACAGTGAAGGGAACTTAGATGCTTCTCAGCAAGACAGTGTGTTCTTAATAAGGAGAGAAAACACTCTAAAGAGTGACTCTTAAACAGTGAATTACTCCAAAGATCTATATCTATATCAGATCCATTCCTGATTTTTTCCTAGATTTGTGTAGGCTTACTAAAAGTAGAAGCAATAGAAAGAACTAAAAAAACAGAAGACTTGAGAGGGAAAGGGAAGAGAAGGTGAACTCACAGTCACACGAATGACTGAGAGATAATAAGCATTACAACCTTAAAAGTGCATTTTTTTTCATTCCCATTTTTATTTATGCTGAAGTGAGTGATATCAAATGCTAGACAGATGCACCTCTCTATTTGGCTATAAAATTGTTATCAGTGCACAGACTGAGATTCTTCTTACCCTCTCCTCCAAACGTTGTCTTCAAGCGTCCCAAGTCCAGAGATGCTGTGTCATTCTCCTAAGCAAAGAAAGAAGCCAAAGATATTTATAAGAGGACAGGTTTTAAATTCCAAAGGAATTGCTGGGCATCATAATATTAGCAAGGAATTAGTGTAAGTTCACTTTGGCACCCAATCACATGCTTTTTACTTTGAGAGCTGGCTTCATACTACCCTTAGGGAATCACAAATGTCAGGACTGTGCTACAGAATAGCTTTCCTGCCTTTCTAAATAGTGTCCTGTGTTAATCTGTCTGGCACATCTGGTAACTTTCAAAATCAGAAGTAAAAAAAGCAATTCTATGTAGCAAAAAGTGTGAGAAAGAAATTCAGAAGCACCATCCTTCTTTTTACAGACAGAGAAAATTACTAAAATGCAGTTGGTATTTTTCATGACTGAGAATATACAGCAGCTCAGTTTCACCAAGGCTAATTGATTTTCACAGCTGGTGCATGAAAGGCTAAAGATGGTATGAAATTTGAAAAGGACCCTTGTCTAGCCCCTGAAGCTTATGGTATCTGTGGAGACAACAGAAAATCTTTGGAACTGGAGACAATAATACATCCAAGAATGACTGCAGGTCACTGGGGTGTTTACAATATTTATTGATCTGTCCATGCTGCAGGTAGTTACAAAAATCCATGTCCTTTCTCTTAAGAGAATCTCACATATTTCTCATATATTTACTTTCATTGTGATATCAAAAGGTGAACAGGTTTACATCACATGTGACATAATTGTCTACAGAATGCAACATCTTACCGAATGAACATGTTTTTTTATTCATCACAGGCAAAACAGATCATATGGCTGAGAGGTCTGCCATAGCTGATCCATCATCAAGGGGAGGGTTTTTCTGAAAAAAAAAAGACCTTTCCACTGTAGAAGGGATTAATCAAGCGCTGCTGTAAAAGTCATTCTTTCATAGCACTTAATCTTGTTCGGTATATCAGATTTCTTCATGTGTGGTCAATCTTCCTTACCACTGACCAAAAAAAATCAGTGGGATACACTCATTAAGACTACTGGGGTTTAAGCATGTACCCCAGTCTCTTACTGAATACTAAAGAGTTTTTCTCGATTGCCTTCAGTTATTTAAAATCAATTCTCTCTTGATCCACGTGGTACCAGCTTTCTATTTGACATCTATAATGGGAATAAAGATCTTGTACCTGTTGATTTATAAAAAGGAAAGGCACAACTCAAACTGCCACAATGTTTCCAGCTTGTAGTTATGCCATGGCTTTGTACGAAGAACATCTTTTAACAAGGTCTCATCTGCTTCACTTGACTAACTAGTAAATAACTCTTACCCTTTCCCCCTTGATAATTCATTAGCATGTTTCAACATAAAATATTTCCTACATTGAACCTTACTTTCCAAAACCATTTAATACATTAATTAATACACATATTTCATGCAAACATCTAAGTCAAATAAGTGCATATAGTTGTTACAGGCTACTTATTGAAACCAAGCAAAATGGTAATCAATGATTTTAGGTGACAACAGATTTTGAAAGAGAGATTAAGACGACTTTTTTCTGAAATACACTGATATACTAGTATAAAAACAAAAGGAAGTCCCAACATCATAGGTTAATTTTTGAAAGCAGTGTGAGAGAGCTCTATATGATGTGATATTTGGATTTTGGTATTTTGAGATGGTAGAGATACAAGCTGTCCTGTGTGTCTAGGAGCAGCTTAGAATACAAAATGCATAAAACCCCAAACTGTAATGGATTCAGTAAATGATATCTGAAAAAAAAAAAAAATCAAATTTTGACATATAGCAAATAGCTACCAAGAGATAAATTAGAGGAAGGGTATCAACATTTAGACAACAGTTTATAAAGCATCCAGTAACCAAAATGTACCAGTTATTTTCTCACAGAAATGTAACATGAGTTAGACATATGTGCTGATCTTCTATCCAGATGTTTTGCCTATGAGTGGCAGAAATTCAGATACTCCTTTAACAACCACTTTTTGTTTTTTCTTTTACATTGCAGGTAAATGTGGCTAAACCTCTCTTGTGAGACCCTCCATGGCTGGCTTCTCATTCTCTTAGACAAAAACATCAGATGTAGTTTGATGGTGGCCATGTCAGCAATTTTGAGCATAACATTAAAATTTAGCCTGGATTATACCTCCCAGAACCCAGTCTGAATTTGTATGAGATTAGCTCTGTGCCATTTCTGGAGTCATCAGGTCCAGGACTAAAGGGTATTCCAGATGAAACTGAGGAAGCTAATTGTAATACCTAAGTTACAATTTCCAATAAAAATGGCATGAGGGAATGTGAGCTGATCATTTGGCTGGCACCTCTGTAATAAGAAATCCTGTATTCAGTCGGTACTCCTCCAAGTTCACCTGACTCACATCAAGTTTGATCCCTAGTAACATACTCCTCGTATCAGGTATCACAAAAATTTTATACCCTGTTGCTATGGGAGATGAGGGGAAAGTCTCAGAAACTCGTTTAGATTAAAGGGAAAAGCACAGAGAGGGAGTAATCTTGTTATCAGGGATATAGTTTTTGTGTCAGCAAATAATTGAAACGATTTCTTCTTTCTCTGAGAAACAGTGGCAGGGAGAGAGGCTGGGAAAACCTTCATATGCAAAACAGCAGTGAAGTAACATTATTTTGAACTGGAAAGGTGAATCTGAGATTGCAAGCATTTTGAGATTATAAGGCTTGAAATAATAAATGACTGACTTTCTCTTCTCAGGAAAGCCGTGATTTCTCTCACGCTCCATTTCCTTGCAGCTAATAAACTTTAAGGAAATACCAGTGCCTTTATATTTGTGTTGTACAGATGTCCTTTCTCACTTTGACTCCTCTTAGGCTAGATTGTCTCTCTGATTATATGATTATAGGAACGTTACACTTGCACTGGTTTCATCATTTTCATTTTTCTGTTTCTCTCTGTCTGTGATGAGAACATTTCTTTTAATTGACACCTAAGAAAAGATACCATAGACACAATATAAAAGAGGGTTAGAGGGTTTTAGACTTTGTCTCAATTAAAGTGTCAGACAAATTAAACGCAAGCACACAAAATGAGAGACTATTGACCCTCTGAGGCTTAATAAATAGTTTTACAGTTTTGATTCCTTCCTTCCTTCCTCTCTTCATCTCCTAAAGAGACTGTAGTTAGAGGCACTTCCTTGAAAGCAGATGAGGGCTGTCTAATGAGACGGTTTCTCCTATTAGGCTAATCCATGTATACCAAGTAGATACAGAAAGATAATAAAGCCTGCTGAAAGAAAAATCCATTTAGCATCATTTTAAAATGAGAGAGGGAAAAGATGACCTGTAATAGGTACTTTCCATCATTAGATTCGATACTAGCAGTCTTGCAGCTGCAGCCAACAGGACAGCTGCGTTTGTCGATACATAATCTCAAATACATGCACAAATCTATGTAGAAATGTGAATGTTGATACTCACTTCAAAGGAGTTTGGTTAGGAGACATAAACTGAACAGCGTCAGTATAACTGAGACAGGCCTCTTCGACACTCTAAATCTGAAATGGACTGCTTTGTGAATGATCTTAGCACATGTTACTCATGTTCTATGCATGAAGACTAAAGATCTGAGTGTATCATAGAAGTGACATGGATAAAGCCAGATGGAAACCAATGTAAAGGTAGTTGGATGTAAATTTAAGTTTGATTACACATACAGAATTTTCATCTGAAGACTTTCTTACTTAGTGAACTGATGTACCATGTAAGACTTAGCCTTCTGGGAGGTAAAAAACCTATCAAGAACAGTTGTGTAATCCTAATAAAGATTATGAACTGTCAGAACTGATTTTTGTTTTGTATTTTCTTTTTGCATAAATGAAGGTCTTGCATGACACTACCCATATTGTTAATTTGTCTGCACTATTTTTTTCTTGACTGGCCAAAAATCTGCTCTTCCAATTAGTGGTGCCTGCATTAGCCTACTATGTTACTAGGACATAGACAAAAGTTATCATTTTCTTTTCAACCCCAAAGCTGCTTCAAATTTGGCTGAATTTCATTCACTTAGATTTAGAGGCAAGGTTTGATAAAGCAATTTCATCAAAAAAGCAATCCCAGAGCAACCATAATCTGAGCAACACTCTTTTCCTTTCCCATATTAAATCATGTTTATCTCACAGGTATCATGTGGATGGCCTGTGTAAGTCTGTCTGGCAATTCATGAAGATGTTGGAAATCTCAAGTGTGGGGTCCCACAGACTCTAGGGAATAGCCTTTCACTGTGCTCCAGCTGTACCAGAAGCCATGCTTGCAGATTTGCAATATGAAAGGAGCTATGAGTTTAAAGTCATCAGTGGGTCTATCAGTAAGAAAAAAGTCTAATGGATAGTAATTCCGGGGCAGTTTCTGGCTCCAGTGGCATAAATGGCCTAGAATCTCATGTAATGAGGTCATTATGGAAGACATTTCAGAGGAAAAAAAAAAAAAAAAAAAAAAAAGGATTAGCCATTTTGTATGCCAGCACTGCCATGGCAAAGGAGGAAGTGGAGTGGTCAGAAAGTACCTGTGACATCCACCTTCTAAGCTGATGATTACTTCTCTTGAATCTCTTACTATAAGTGAGAGCATAAAATACACTGATGGTAAAGGTAAAAAACCCAAACACTAGAAACAGGAAGCTTTACCTAGCTTCCAGAGGGAATGAAATTCCTCCAACACCACTTCTTCAACTTTGCATGTGTTAAATGACATTTAAGTGCTTCTTTTCAGCTCATCGCAACTAACTGGTCAGTGGAATGGTGAATCTTCACTAAATTTGAACCACCTAGTTTTCATGAAAGCGAGAGAGGTGTTATTGATCTCACATACCTGTAGCCTACATGTAGACATCTAGATTGTAGATATCCAGTCACTCTAACCTCCTTTATAACCACAGAAAATATGGAGAGAATTTGACAGATTAGGGGACACCACCCATATGAATTACATTCCAAAAGTGAAAAACCCTCTTATGGATTATAGAAGTTGTCTCCATGCTTCACTCAAGTGTTAAAATTGTGGTTCTCTGTAGTTCTGAATTTCATATTTTCTTCCTTCACCAGTTATCTGGGAATACTAAACATCCTCAGTTGTTCTTTCACAGTTTCAATTTAAAGATCGTTCACTAACTCAGGTGGACCACGAAGTTGAAGAAAACAGCTCCATTCACAGCTTCAAATGCATATTTCTCCTACACTCCATGTGTTTAATAACATCCAAACTGAGTCCAGGACAGTAAAGATTCTGACGTTTGCCATTTATAGGGAAGGAAGAGAACCACCTCCATCCTGATGCACATATATGAAAGAAATGAAAAGTCTGACTCTCTTAAACACCATATCTGAATTTGGATCTAAGGGGATCTAATATGATATAATTTATATGCCGAAGGAGTAGGTAAGAAGACTGCAGCAAGAAAACCAAACAGCATAAGAGCATAAAGAGAACTAATTCCTGCTGCTGTAATTAAGAGAGCAATATATTATAAACATCTCTTTAAATAGTTATGTCAGGTCATTAAGAGAGCACCTGACTGTGATGCAACATGTCCTCAAAAAGCAGATGGGACCCTGTCAGTTTGGCAATAGCCCAATGAAATCTGCTGGTAGGCATCATTGTAGCTTCCATGTTATTATTGTTAGTTCACCTTCAGCTAGGAAGATAGGGTGAGACAGATGGCAATTAATTCTGGACAGGTCAAAAGGAATTACAGTGAAAAGAAGAGAAGTGCTCTGGACATCAGGGCTCCTGGTATAAGTTTCTCAGTGCCACTGAATTGTCAGAGGGAAAAGTCACTGCATATGTATATGTCTCTGTTTAGCCAAACATAAGCTCATTGTGATACAATCCACCTTGCAGCTCTATACATTCACAGCAGCAATAGTATAGATACATCATAGTTCACTTTATTAAGCATAAGGCTTTAAAATCTTTGAAATGTAAACAATTTGTCTTAGAAAAGCCTTAAAAAACAGAACTTAAAGACAAGACCTAAAGAGAACTTAAAAGCTTCTCTTACCTATGTACTTCTTAAATAGAGGTCCAGTTTATACATGCCATTAAAACAAGGCAAAATATATCTGTGCAACTCTGATCTATAGACTCAGATCAAGATTCATTCCGTTCAAAGCTCCTCACATCTCTCTTACATCCTTACTGATCTTTTGTAATAAAATATTTTAGCAAAGCAGGTTAGACAGCTTCAGTCACAAGTTCTAATATTTATTTTTATACTTGAATATAAATCCTATCTTTATAAAACTGATTGAAGATCGCTACAGCTGTTAGAGATAGGAACATATTTTTCCTCCACTGACCAAGTCTCATCTTCTCTAATCCTGAAAAGAACTCCTGAAGTATAACTGTAAATCTTTCACAAGGCCTAGGCACCTTTGCTCTTTCACTGCCAGGGCTTAGGCACAAATTTGACACTGCTATTCAGTCATTAGCTGATGCAGCGAGATTTGCTATTCCAGTTTTTTAGCTTCTCTGAATCTTTGTTGACACTCCTTAATCCTGACCTTAAACATTCCATTATCCCACTCATTGAACTCTTTTGATCAGAAAACAGTAATCACAGCAAATCGCCTGCTAGCTCTACAGTACTAACAACTATCCAAAAGATACGAACAGGGCCATCAAATTACTACAGTTTCTAATTTGCATTATGACCTGAACTGTAAAAAGGGACATATATGTGTTTTAGCTTAATTTAGAAAGTTTATCTTATCTAAATCTATCCAGCTGTGTTGTCTCTGTGGGAGAGGAAAAAGTGTATTCTCAATATGAGTTGTTCACAATGTCAAATTTTACTGAAGACTAGGCAAAATGTAATCATTACATGATTCATATGCTCAAAGACTACAGGGAAGTTTTCAATTTTCCTTGACCTGCTTGCATGTTTGTAGAGAAGACTATAAACTGCTTTGTCTGCACTGGGATTTTTTTTCAAGATAAGTAACTCAAGAATATGCATTTTTATAAATGATGGCAAGGCTTTTGATTATGCGAAGCATAAGAAAGTAAGCATTGCAAATGGTTCCAACAAGAAGGTAATTTTCAGAGTGTGGTCTTTGGCACATCAATAGACCATAAAGCCATGGCAAGAGTTCTGCAGATAGATCATGTAGTTATATTATATAGCAAAACATACAACATTTTCAATTACAGTTATACGCTAAAGAATAAGTTGAAACTTAGATTTGACACTCATCCATGAAATAATAAGATAAAACAATGGTCCCATCTGGCATGGCAATTTCTAATAGAAGTCTTTATGGTGAACATACGCATATGATGGATAAGCTATAGGAGAATCAGTTCTCCCAATTTTATTGTTCTATTAGTTACTATGGGACTAAACTGATTAGATCCAAAGATAATACTACTACTTATTTAGACAAATAAAAGCCCAATTTGAAACTAGCACAAAAAAAAGGAAAACATGTTAGAGAAGGAAAAATCAGATCAGTGTAGACAAGAATGCAATTTCAAAGTTTAATTAATTAGGACATTCTTTTTTTAAAGTCACACAGGCTATATGAACAAATGTATGATTGTTAACAGCAGGCATGCAGACTATTTTTGATGCAAACTCTCGGGGTTACTCAGACTACGAAATTGCAAATCTCAGCAAAGCTGTGCATTTAGGGCATAGAAATGAGCCCTTCTTCCCATGGGAGACCAACCCCTGGCCCTATAGCAAGAAAGACAAAAGTTGATGAGTTCATCTGTGACAACTGTGAGACAACGGTGATCATATTTGGCAGCTTGAACTGGGAACATTTGAGTTATTTCAACTGTTAGCAGTATTTCAAGCAAATTACAACAGGCTGCTTTGGATAAACAATGTAAATTGCTCACAAGAGCAGGAAGAGTAGTAACGTGTCTCATTCTCTTCCCTCACCCTACTTTGTTCCTAAAACCAGTGTATTCCTTTCCTATTGCTTCACAAATTGAGATTAAAAAAAAAAAAAGAAAAAAAATCCCCAGTGGTCTATGGGTATCCTTTTCAGACAACAGTCTGAACCTTCCTCTCCCCTTTTCATATTATCAAGGAATACTGCATAATATTAGCTGTTGACTGTTCAGTGGGCCTTTAAAGTGGCATCAGTCAATTTATACTTGCTCCTTTGAGGCTTGATCAAAGAGCAAAATTACGCTATTTATGAGCACTGGTAAGTTTCCAATGGTTTAAGTATGTTCAGCAGCATACAAGTTGATACTAGATATATTAAGACATGATAAAGTGTTCTGAAATTAAACTATAGGCTTAGTTTCTCATTTACTTTCCACATACACTTGAGTGTATTTAACAAGCTGTATACACATCTCTAAAAAGTCATGTTAAGACTCACACATGTAGAGCAATTTCTGTTAAATTACTCAGTACCACAGTCAGATCTTATAAGGTCTCTGTCCCCTAAATATTTTCCTCACAATGATAATAAATAGTATTCTTCATCTATGTGTAGGAATACTAAGTTGTAAAGCTATTAAAAGACTAGTCTGTGATCAAACAATGTGTGTGTGGTATACACAGGAGGATTCAATCATGTAATTTAGGATTATCTGCCCTTTCACAAAAAGGACAGAGAAAGCATATTTATGCAGCATAAAGATAAGAAGAAGGGAGGATGTAAGATGGATTGTGCCTATGGATGAAATTGTAGCTAGGCTGAGTGAATCTTGCTTATATATTTATAACTATTTCAATCATGAAACTTGGTTTTAAGAAAGCATTTTGTCTAAACTGAATGTCTTACATAACTGTTTCTTCTTCAGTTTTCATATATAAGACCAAATATTATCTAGGAATTTCCCCTAATAAAAATGCCTGCATTAGAATTTAGGAATGACATTGACAATGTTAGTTATTGGTTAAAATTAGTTAGTGGTTAAAAGTTAATTAGTGGCGGTTAAAAAGTTAGTGGTAAAAGAACTCTCCTTCTCCATAATTTCAAGATAATCTAGTCATGGGTTTTGTTCTTCTGTTATCTATCTCAAGTTCATAAATGCATCCTGGATAATGTATTTTTTTGAATGGGATACACAGTGGCATATGAAATACATGTCATATAGACTGTTCTGTATTAACTCATTATTACAACCATGGGAAATTGATCTGTGTTTTACTTTAGCTAATTCATCTGTTCCCCACATTTATGTATTTCAAATCATCAAAGCTATGCTTATTAATTTCCATGTTGTATCATATTCTTCTACAAAAATAGTGTAACATTAATGGCACTGCACATCACAACAAATGTGGAGAATTAAATGTATCATCAAGGGTTTCCAATGTAAGTACTGTCATTGTTTAGTACAAAGGTGAGCCTGAATTTGGTGCTTCCGAGTCTCTGTGACCTTTTTGGAAGAGAAATATGACAGTGTCAGTATATTGAACTGTTCAAACTAAGAACCCATGGAGGAATCAAAAGAGACAAGTTTTTATTGCTCTTGGAGTTCAGAACACTGTACGCAGCATTCTGCTGCAGCTTAGCATGAGCCAGCAGGTTTCTTTGCATGCTGACTGTCAGTAGTACTTTTAGCAAATTTTCTTTCAGGTGTTTCTTTGAAGAACTACTGTGGAGATGATATGACTAGTTTCTCTTATTTCTTCAAGCTTTCTGTCTTTCTGCTCTTCCTTGAATACACATTCCTTTCTTTCTTGCTTAACTATTCTTGAAATATCTCCCACAAAGTATTTCTCAAGACCCATTCGTTAAAAGCCATCAGGTGTTAGAAGTCCAGCACGGTATACCTGAAACTTGTAGTAAAATCACAGTGAGGTAGAGCAGGCCTCATGGGTAAGCAGAATACAGTTTTGCTGATGAAGACAGTGGGAGAGTCCAAGGGATAAAACTGATAGAAAGACTTGTGATATAAGCAAGACTGATCATATCCAACTAAGGCAACAGGAAAGAAATACAGCTATCCATTTTCCCCGCTTTTGTTTTCCTTCTGAATTTTTCTTTTGCCCAGCTGAACACCTGAAAGTGATTTCAACATGTCTGCTCTTAGAACTAACTTTTGCAAATGTGCTTCTGGGTAGTTATGCGTATCTTTTAGGTAAGAGTGATTCCTATAGTTATACTGCAGACACGGAGCAGAAGTTGTTTAAGCATCTGTGCATCAATTTGAAAAGCACAGGTAAAGCACAGAATGGGGTAAAATTTGGGATATTTTGGGTACTGATCCTGATTCCCTCCTTTCAATGGAGTATAAGCTATTCTGATATTTTACTGTTAAACTATCTATGTTCTTAAAGACACATTATTCAGAACTCTGGATTTATCTTCCCCATTTAAATACTCTGAACTACACTCAAACTCAGTTAATAGGTTAAGTTATGAAAACGTTCAAATGCACATAAAGGTGCTTGTGCAGCAGTGATAGAAGGATAAAATGTGTCAGATCACCTCAGCATTTCTCAAATGTAATCATCCCTCCAAAGCTACAGAGATTCTGTGAGGGTTCATTCCCTTCCTGAGGAGAGAAGCCAACAGATTTTTCAAATAATAACACAGGAATCCATCAAAGTTCAAGACATTTCATCCTATTTCACCAACAAAAGATGCCATGCTTTGTGATCAGTTCTCTGCTTTTTGAGCTGAACTTTGCTGACTGTCTCCCAACCAACAATCAAATCTATGAATTTTCCAAGCAAAAGAATATACATTAAGCAAATGTGGGCTCAATTATATCAGACAAATTTCCTTATGGTCGAGTCTATTAAATTGTGGAATAGTTTCTCCAGGGAAATTGTGGAATCCTAATAGCTAAAGATAGTTTAAGCTGTGGGGAAGGAAAAGTTCACTGGTTAATAAAGCTGAAAAATGGGTTCAAACATTGTTTTTGGAGTTTAATTTATATGTTGTTAGAAGGGGAGATTCTATGTCCTATTGCTGTGACAAATTGCCTTGTAAGCTTCAAAATTCATTGGGCAAAAATTGAGTAAACTGGATAAGCAGCAGTAAAGGCAACTGTGAACATTTTACAGTGCATATTTATTTAGCGTAAATATTTCATAGTGGATAGCTACAGACAGACACAGAAATGAAAGTTTATTTTAGGTAAATCACTGAGGGCGTAAAATAGAGCAATAATAATGATCTTTTACTGACAATCCTACTTCATTTAACAAAATATTCAGTGTTTTTCTCGTTCTCCTTCTCCCCCTTTTCCCCTCCGTTATATTCCCTGGATATTTAATGTCTTACATAGTGACCTGGTGAGCATATGTTCTTGGTTAGGGACCATTGTTTATGAAATGGTTACAGGTTTCAGATTTCTATGTGGCAAGCAGAACACCCAGGCCCCTGGCTGGTAGCAATTGAAGCCATTCAGAGGTATGTAAACATTAGAGTGAGGAATTTATGAGTCTACAGTTCAGCTGTATGGAATATTTCTCAACTTGGATATATTTTTTTTTTTCCTCTTTTGTGTGTGTGAATAGATTGCTTGACTTCAAACACAGCTGAGCAGTACCTGGGTGTAGGTAGAAAAGAACAACATCTGGAAATAATAAATGCTTAGCCATTAATCTAAAGCCTCTAGTAAGGGTTAAAGGAATATTCAAGTTTAAACTGAGAAAGTTGTTCTAAATGAATCACCCAGAGGATCTCAGCATAAGAAAATAACTAGGTTAAGAGGTGGAAGGAGATAGTATTAGGGGACTGCAGTAGAGCATTCAAGATACTGACTGAATTTGAAAAGGAAAGAAAATGAAGATTCCTGATCAGTGAAAATTTCCCTGGAAATTCAGGCTGGCAATTGGAATTGTGTCAACAATTTTAAAATTACACGCACAGGAAATGTTCTTCCTTTGCCATGCAGTATATCCTCCAGTATCACAGGAGAATGGGGATTTTTCCTGTGACAATAGGTCATTGTCATTCATTTCTGAAAAATGTCTTACTCTGGATGGTGGGGAAAAAATGCACCTAATCAAAGTTTCTTTCAGCCTCCCTAATCACTTCCCCCTCCCTGAATGTACTACACATTTTAATCTTATCTAAACTGGCTTGGATGAGACAGAAAATAAGACTAGCTTTTGTGAACATGTGTAAGTCTGGGCTAATGGATAGATGTTTTGTCATCACTGAGAGAAAAATAATTCTCAAAGCTGCACATGTATAAACCCATGGTGACTGCAGAGAATGATGCATCCACTTTCATCATTTCATTCCTCGGTGATGATAAGAAGATACAAATTACCAAAACAATCAATCACCAATTTCAGTGAGTTTAGTCTCCACATTAACTGTGCAGCAGTACTTTGAGTCATATGTCACTCTCACACACTTAACACATGTTCCTCAAGGTCACTGTATGGCAGGTCCAAGGTGTTGTCATATGTTGCATGAGCAACACACATGAAAAAGTCAAAACATGGGTTTACTTATATCCCACTGCAGACAAATGGATAATACTCATAATGAAACTTCACAGTGGAAACAATTATATGAGTGCATGAAAAAGACAAACAGTAAGATAATATTTTGCTTTAGTGTAAAAAGTGATCCAAAGTTTTAAATTCTAAATTCTGAACAAGGAAAACAAAAATAATACTGAGGTTTTTGTCGAAATGTAATTTGTTCTCAGAGCAACATTTTAGGATAGTCTAAAACCAGTCTCAAATAATTTCCTGGTGCTTATTGGGCAATATTTGATTTAAAATTCAAACAACTAGTAAGTTGCTTATGAGAATTTATTCTGGCCATATTTCAAACCAAGCCTGAATAGAAAAAGCAGAGAAGAAAACACATAATCTCAGAGAATATTTACAATTCTGAAAAAAATTATAAACATTCACTTCCATGTGTGATAGCAGTTGACAATATCCATGAAATGTCTGTTTTCCAATAGTAGGCCAGCTGGAAATTTGCACTGTGACAGTAGAGATTCATCTGATGCTGAATTTACAAAACTGACTAAAGGTCTCTGTTCATTCCTAATGCAGTTTTACATGGAATTTTGTTGAGATGTCCATATTTGCTACTATGACATTTTCTCAGCAGAAAAACTTGGAAAGTGTCACCCTCTATTAATTCAATGCACTATAGACCTGCCTAACTACAGCAGCAATATGGTGAAAGGTCTGTCTGTGTGTTTCCATCCCATCTAAGACTGCAGCACGGTAATTTGCTCTAGGCTAAGATTTGGCACAGGATTTAAGATGCAGTTTTCTTTTTCCTGAAGTTTTGAAAAGCCCTTAGTTTCTATTGACATTTTTCCTTCTCTTTTCGTTCCCTAAAAAAATAAAAAATAAATCTAAGAAAAAAAAACCCAAAAGCCAAAAAAACAGAACTAAAAAGTAAACGACTCCAGATGTTGGTGGGGGCAGTTTGCAACCAAAAAAACCCTTATTATTTTGTTTTATTTTTCTATTGCTTTTTGTCTTTGGGAATTTGTAGAGGCATATGAGCTATATGGATTAAATTCTGTTTATATTTTAATTTCCATATTAGCTATAACCTTAATAGAGAAGCCTATGCAAGGGAACCTGAGAAAAAGACACAGCTTAGCTCAACATACAGCAGTACTCTACGTAGAATTAAGGCAATGCTTCCCAGCCTGTGGCTAGGGACTCACCTGAAATGTCTATATTTTAGCTCCTGAACACGGACAAGAAAAGTATAGCTAAGTATGAATTAGTCCTCTGTTCTATAGGCAATTCTCCAGAACTGTTAACATACTGTTAGCATCTTCTGGTCTTGAACACATAATTAAAATATTCAAAGCTTCTCTGTATGCTTATTCTTTTGACATTCTTTTGTGAGTTTATTTTGACATAATCTCCTAATTATTTATCCATGTATAGACTAAGAAGTATGTAAATCACAACATGTAAAAAAAATCTGTACTTTGGCTTCTGTTCTGCAAAACAGATCTTCAATCTCTTGGACTCTACACCTGTGAAAATATTCTGGGTTCAGAAATGTATCATCCCAACACAATGGAATTTCATGATGAATGCGAGTGTGCACAGTATCAGTAGCCTCAGTAGCAATTCAATAGGGAAACAGTTTCATTCTGTTCAGTTTCTTATATGACCTGCCTTACTGTAGCATACAGAAATACTCCATAAATGTATTAGAGAACATGAATAACGATCTTTGCAAAACAAGTGTGTATCAGGGAGGTGTTACTAATACTTCTGAAAAGGAACTCTGCAAAAACATTCCCTACCATTTAGAAATAAATGCAGCAATCCATTTATTTGTGTTTGCTTGTTTAATTTGGGTTGAAAAAGGAGGAAATTCTGTTATTCATAGGATGATGAAAGGAAGATAATCAAAGTATGCCAAAAGAATGGTGCGATTCACAAGTTCTTATTCATTTAAATAGCAACATTATTAATAGGAAAATCATTAATTTGTTCACTTGACAGGAGAATTTTCTGTTGTTCAGGAACACTTTATCCTCGGTCAAGCAGCCTCAGCTTTGCCTGAGTTGTTGTGTTGAGTTCTAGGTTCTTCTGTGATGTGTAACTGAAGAAACAATATACTGATATGCTATTTAATTTTTATGTTTTGTATTTCCTCCAAACTAAGCCTAACAGTACTTCATAATCAAATAATCTACTTGGCATTGCATATCCTTGAAAAGAGTGGATTATATTTATCCCTATTAAATATGCAGAAATTATGTAATTGTCCAAATTTCCAAATGGAAATCAGAATTGAAATAGCATTTCTTTGTAATTACAGACTAATGTATGCAAGTCCCCAAGGTGTAATTATAAGTTTGTTATCAGTTTTTATGAATAGCTAGGAGAACGAAGTACTATTAATTTCCTTCTTCTCAAGAACTTTAACCTAATGGACTAGAAAAGTACCTGACCTAGAGCACTATTTATTGAGCATATGCTTTCTCTCTGAGGCTACTCCTGAGGCCAAACCAAAAGATCCTTGATGAGTTTTTATTTGCCCCTTATGCAGACACAACTCTCATTTACTTTAATGGGAATTTTGCTTGATCCCTGACACTTATGTGATGCAGAGGAGCAGACTGCAGAGGAGGTGTTAGTAATGGCCTTTAAAGCTGTCAAGAGTCCAAAAGACAGTGATGTTATCTCAGGGAGAGCTTTTGTGCAGGACTAATTTTGAGTGTTCTGTGTGTTTGTGAGTGTGTTAAATCTCTCTCCAGAGTGCACGCACAAGAGAAAATCCACAATATGATCTGTACTTTCCTCCCTTCTGCTGTGGTGTATGCATCTGTGTTCCTGCTTTGTGTTTCAGCCCATGACAGAAAACAAAGTGATGTTGTTGTCAGATGATTCAAAATGCCTCAACACAGCAGTATGCTCTGTGCTGGACTGTACAATTAGCCTGTCAGCTTTAAGTGGGGACCTTTTCTTGTGCAGTCCCATAATGCTGACCATGCACTCAGCTTAAAATTCAGTGGTAAGTAACATTCAAAGCTATTCAATGATTACATTCCTTCTTGCCCTCAAGCACTAATTATAAAGTCAAATGGAAGGACAAATATATTCCTATGACAAACTATGGCATAGAAAATGCAGTATAGCTCCAGAAAGGCACAATTAACAAATTGTTATTCATTTCTTCTAAAAAGAAGACTGACAAATCTACACTGACTTCCTAAGTTAATCTACTGAAGGTCTAACATATTCTGCTAAGTCATCAAAAGGAATGAATATTGGGTATGTTAGTGTACTATCCATGTTTCCAGGTACTTGCTCTTTATGATAACCACCTGAACCCTTGTGAAATTTATACTTTTGACAGTCATCATAAAACCCAATCAGAGTCTGTCTAACAAAATGTATTTATTTTCAGCAAAATCTTTCTTGAAAACACACCTTTCACTCCCAAATCTCCACACAGAACTGAACAAAAACATCCCTTCAGCAAAACGGAGAAAAACAAGTTTAAATTCTTCTCCTCTCTCCTAATTATCTCTTTATTTTTTCCTAATACTTAGCCTAAAAAACCCTAAAATTGTTTTTTACCATCCAAACTTTGATATAATGGCAAAGAAAGTAATCAAAGAGGTATAGCATTGTATTAACAGTGTTTTACATAACCTAAATGGAAAATGGGTATGGTGAAGGATGTCTGAAGGTAATTTCTGACATCTCTATTGTTTTGTTCAATGGTAAACTAAATAAAACCACATTGTTCCTTCTGGTACTGAAGAGATGTTGCATGAACTTTTCTCACACTTAATATATATGGTTCTGTGGTGTTAGGCTGAATATAGTTCTTGGACATCAATACCCATCTACACATTGGCATCCAGTTTTCCTGGGCTACCAGGAGAATTGAAGACAAAAAAGCTGTAAATTATGGATGAAATCTCATCCTTATCTTCAAACTTCATAGCTTTTGCCATTTTGTGTCCTAAACCTCAGAAACTTTTAAATTTAATGTTTTGATTTGTATATCAAATGATAGATAGCCAACTGCACTGGCTTAGATAGCTGCACTTCTAAATGTAATTCTTATTTTCTCATGGACTTCTGGTGACAATGCCAAACCTTGCAGGCTTCACTTCTGAAGCTGATGGAGGCAGAATAGCCCTGAGATATGTTTACTGCTTTCCAGTGTAAACCTCAGGTTTAAGTATATGTGTAAGCATAACAGAGGGAAACACCTCACTACACTGATGTCTGATAAGAATCTGATTAACTCTGACGATTTACCTATTTCCTAGCTTTGGACAGTTGGAAATTCACATATTAGTAGCAAAGAAACAATCTGCATTTTATAGTACAGCAAACTAGACCATGATATTTGTGATCAAACAGAATGTGTGATTCCCATGAAGATCAAAATCATCTGATTTTGATGGTGTACTATTCGCTCATAATTTGTTTTATACTAGAAAAAAAATCAGACGACAAGACCTGGTACAGGCATATGGATCAGGATCTGGTGCATGCATATAGATGAGCTGAACATTACAGAGTTATCAAGTAATACTAACCAGCCTGATAGAAGAAAAACTACCAAACAAAGCAAGGAAAAATAAAGCCTTCCTTTATTCCCAAGTGGAAACTACAGAGAACTTTGTGAATATTATCTACTTCTTTGTGGCCAAGAGAGGAAAACACCTAATATTTGAAAGAAATAAAGTTAACAAATGTTGATGCTTATTATTGCTATAAGGAAGAAATTGTAAAAACATAGAAGCGTCCTCTATTGATCTTTTTATACTGTACTTTTAAAGATCCACGTGTGGGTGTTGGTTTATACGTGTATACATCTATGCTCACTCCTCAGACAGGAACTTCTCCTTTTCAGAGGTTCTGATCCACAGTTGTCATCACTGTGTTCTCAGTGCATTTTTATTTTGTCATCCTATAAACATGTATCTGCTTGTCAGCTTGGATAGCAGATCCAAGCAAATTAGCGGCAGTTTACATCAACATTCTAACTGCATCTCCTTTATAAAGAAAATTGAGAGCAGATTCACATCTTTTAAACCTTTTACGTTGCCATAGGAATATAGCACTCTGAAATACAAGTCAGTAAATACCTGTGATCTGCAAGGCATTAGCTACTCAAAAATTATATATAAATGCTCTAAATTAGTTATTCTTGTCTTCATATTAATATGTACCCAAAGAAAGTATAAATCGTTACGCAATTTGATTTAAAGGTGAATGAACTGGGGCAAGGTGAGGGAGAGAACACTTCTTTTCCTCCAAGCTGTGTTAACATCCATGGAAATAAAGACATTTATATGTTTGACAGAGGATTCTACAGTTAATAGAACTCTATTTCCTTGAGGTTGTTTTAGGTCAATGCATGAAGTGGGTTTTGAATTTTAGTTCTTATAATTTAAAAGATGCTTTGCTGTGTTTTAGAAGTTAACATCACATAAAACTATCCCCATTTGCAGAAGTTCCAAGTATTTTTTGACAAAGGATTTTGCTTGCTACATGTTTTCACGTCAATATATCTTTCTCTCAGTGACAGATAGCCAGGAACAATGAGTTAAAATTTTGAAAAATTGATATTTGCAATGAACACTAGCTTTTAGGAAAAAAAAAATAAACAAAACACAAACACCCTTCTGAGAAAGAATTTGTTTTCTTTGTAAACAATATGTTCTCCTAAAAAGAAATGATGGGAGCCTCTTTTGTTTAGAAGAGACAAAACAGTGGAAATACTCTGAGTAGTAGTCCACCACTGCAGAAAAAGTAACAGGTTATGATATCCTTTTTTGCTAAAAGTACAGTAGTCTCTTTACATCTATGTTGTCTTCCAACCACCTGTATGAATATTAAGAAAGTAATGTCTTTAGTTTTATCTACTTCTCTTTTTCATATAAGAACCTTAGTAAATGCCTGTGAAGGGCTTTGGTAAATTTCGTGCATGAGAGTGGATTTCACTTGGCACTGTAAATTACTTAGATTGGTTTTTAGCAAATGGCTCAGGCACGTTTTGCAAAGTTTAAACTCTGTCTTCTTCAGCTTATACTTGAGAGTTTTCTTTTTAGTATTCTAGCCTCTTAATTGTGGGCTCAAAAATCATTGTCACCACTGTTGTTTCATTCTCCTTTGGACAAAAGAGAATCAAACAAGTGTACATAGATCAGCTAAAAGAATAAAAAGTTTGTTCCAGCAAATGCAGGAAGTCTGTATAGTCCCTGTATAAGACTTGCAGTGTAGTGCTGGAGCTAGCCATATTTCAAATCATTTAGTTGCTAAAATAAACCTTGAATTTAACAAGATGTAGAGAATTTGCTGTATCGCACTAATTTAATGGTATTTCTAAAAGAACTGAAGATTATTTTATTCTTGAAAAGATCAAAGACCACATCATTCAAATGAAAATTCTTTGTATTTTTAAAGTCTTATCTAGTATGATAGTGAAGGAGGCAACAGCATACCTGTAAAAGGAAGCTTTGTCAGAGCTCAGCACGGCTGCAGGGAATTTATCTGCTCTGACATCTATGTTGACAGCTGCCTTTATTAATATAAAAGGAGACAATCTAGCCTCTGTAAGTTAAAATTATATCTTGGGTGTAAGATGAACAGAATATGATCTTATCAAAATTAGACTAGAATGACAAACTTGAACTTTTGAAATCTACTGACATGCCCCATGAATTTATCTATTTCAGTGGCTATTGAAGGCTGTTTTTCAAAATACAAATTGATAGAATAAATGACAAGCAGACCTTTCATTGACAAAATTAGCAGCCTTAAATTACAGGCTTTAACTTCTGATTAAACAATCTTTTAAGGCCTTTTTGGTTTTGGTTTAGCTTTTTACCATTGTAGGTAAGGTGCAGCTGTTTGTTTTCTGCTCAGGTTCTTTCTGTCTAAAAAGTTCTACAGTTCCTAACGTAGCTAAAAACCTACTGTTTTTTCAATTCTCCTGCTGACTTCTCCACATATCAAAACTCTAGACTTCTATCTGTATGTAGAATTAAATAGAATTTCAGAGTTTCAGAAGAGCTCTCTAGCTGAAAAATAAGGACAGAAAAAGAATGAAAACAGTTGAGATTAAAAGTGGACAAAGCAAAAGATTGTCATCTTAAGAAAAATGAAAGTTTCTTGAGGCATTGAACTCTCACATTGAACTTCAATGCAGTAAGCATTAGTCAGAGAAATACCCTTGACAAGCTGATGTTATACCTAGCATGGCAGACCTAACTAGATTATTATAAACCCAGGAGTTTTAAGAATATCTGTAATGAGAACAGTGGTTATATATCTTTTCAGTAGACAATTCTTTTTCTTTTATTCTTTTTTTTTTTTTCAGAAAGCATTCGTTTGAAGCCCATATTTATAGTCTTTGTTAAGCAGTGCCCTCAATTCCCAAACTATGCAGTGTGGAAAACATTCCTGTGAAAATGCCAATTCTTCCAATTTCTTGCCTTTTACATTCAACAGTACATTTTTTTCCAGCCCTTAAGGTATATAGTTTCATGGAACAAGTTCAAACCATTCATTGTTTCACAACCCACTTTTAAAAGAAATATTAAGTAGCAGGTTAAAAAACAACAGATAAAAGACATAAAGTGTTCTCATTTGTTCTGTGGAAAGATAAAAAGGCAGCTGACTTCTCAATATTGCATGGGCGAAGGTAGGAAGGGGAGAAAAAAATGTATTTTTAAACTTGGGAATGATTTTACTTGATTGACATGCAAAATACAGCCTAAGTTCCAAAGAACTTAATAGACTACAAGTAGGAATTGAATTCATTTCTGTGTTCTGTCACATCTCAAGCAAAAATCATACGTTCCTTCTTATATAAGCAGGAAGCTGAAGAAAGCACTTGTCTAAGAAAGTTGGAAAAAATGGGTCCAGCTATTGTTGTTGTTATTATTTGAAAGTAGAAAGAGAATTTATCATCATACTGTCACCATATCAAAGTATTCATAGCAGTTGCTCTTGAGACAGTCAATATAAATATTACAGGTGTGTATCAGCCCCCCCCCCCCCAAACTGGGTCAACGCAGTTTCAGTTTGAGTTACCATTGGTTGCAAATTTGCTATTTGTTTCTTCTCTTTTAAGATAAAATATTTGGTTTTGTATGCTATGAATTTTGTATGTCTACATTAACCCTTGATTCTTTGTACTTAATTCTTTTGAGTTATCTTTGTCCAGCTTACCACAAGAGAAATACTAGCTTCCTAAGATGTAAAATGGAATATGTTTTATAGCTAGATGACTTAAGATTATTAGTATATTCTTTTTAATGACACAGTCAATAGAGCTTTGCCTGCAGTTTACTCCTGTTCAGTAAAGCAATCACCACTGACTCCCTCAAAAAGATTGAAGGGTTCCATTCAGAACAAAGCCCCACAATGCAAAGTAAAATTTTATGAGTGAATATTTGCAATTTCCAGTGAAAGCAGCGAGTTCTGCATACTTGAGCATACCATCAGGTATGTTCATCACATCTATCCAAATTGCATGTGTCCAAGATTTCTAGTGATGGAGGCAAAGCTTTTAACTTTATTGATATGAAGATGATGGTATTCTATTTGTATTACAAAGGCTTTTTCTGACCTGAGGAAATATTTTCACACCTGAACCACAGCTGAGACTTCTGGAGAGGAGTCACGTTTGATTTATGAAATCTACATTTAATGGAGTTACCTATTAGAAAATACTGGGATCCAAAAATCAAGACAGCAACATTTAGGGAAAGATATTTCGATTTCACTGCTAGTTTTTGAAGCTGAGTTTTACATGACAATACTAGATGTCTCACAATCTTGCTCCACTGGTCTGTCTCCTTCAAAACTGCTGAGACCTGGCAGCATTGAAGAAGGTACTATCTTCTCCCAGTCAAAGTGGGTGAGAAAGAACATGAATAGGGTATGATGTATCCACTGATGAACATCCCATTCGAGCTTCTCAGTGTTTTCAATCTGCTTCTTTGTCAGACAGCAGGGACACTGAGAAGGTATAAGTGCTCCCCTGACAATGACCCAGATTCTGCCACCTGATTCAGGCTGATCAGTATTTTACCATTAGAAATATAAGTGATTGTTATGTGACAGAATAATTCAGAGGCAACAAATCACAGATTTTAGCTCTGTTACTATTTTAGCTTTCTTACTATTTTTCTCATCTCATATTCACATAACTTAGTTTCCACTTCTGACAGGTTACAAGCTGACTGGGATCAATGTGTCTGCATGTCACTCAGGTGTAAAGACAGCAAATCAAAGTGCCTTTTATTTTTTTAATCTAATTTCACTCAAAAAAACCCACTTGCCATTGCAGAGACTTCAACAAACCCATCACTGAATCTCCCATGATTCATTCTCCTTCAGCCAATAAAGGCAAAGAAGATTTGATTTTATGTTGTCCTCATTTCTGAAGGGTGGTGTGTCCAAAACCTTAAATTTGTTTATTCAGATGCTGTTTCCTTGGAAACAGCAGCCCACATACCTCATATGGTTTAATGTCTGTTCTATCAATTGAGAAAAAGAAAATGAAACAAGCATTATTTAATGATTTGTTAATATTTAAACATATAGAATCACTTGAGTAGTTTTTTGATACTTCTGTCCCACAATCTGCATGTTGAGGAACCATTTAAAAGACAAGTATTAAAGAAACGATATAATCACAAATCAGACCAACTAAGGTGGGTTTTTTTTTCTAGAAAATATATTCGTGAAATTAATATTTCAAGATTCAAATTTACTGCTGAGATCCTCAAGCTGGTTTAACATTGAGTCTGTGGGTGTTCAGGGGATATGAGATGAAGAAGTTTCAGAGCTATTATCCATAATTTTGCTCCCAGAAGAGAATTTTTGTCCCAGATTGTTTGTATTTAATTTAACCATTAGACAACACACAGGGTGCTCTAAATCTCAGTTTATGTTACAGATTAGGTCCAAATTCTAGGAGCACTAAACTACCTTGCACATTTCATCTTTTACTGTCAAGTAAACATCAGCTATGTTGTCAGATATTTTAATGCCTTTTTTTCCTGCAAAAGTAAGTTATAAAAGGACATGAACATTAAATATAAAAAGCTCTATTAACTCATTCTTCCATGTTTCTATTCTAGCAAGAAGATTGAACAGATTCTTTCTTGTCAGTCTGCTACAGAATCATTCCAATCAGTTTATATGATTTTTAATTGAATGAACAAGGTCTTACACTTAATTCGTAGCATTTTTATCTGCCTGGTGGTATAAAAGTAATGATAGATTTGTCAGTAGGGAGAAAAAAAGACAGGTAACAGTTATGGAGGAAAGCACTGAGAACAAAGGGAACCCCTGACAGTGGGAAGGTGAATGAGAGATAGATGAAGTCCTTGCAGTGGGAAGAAGACAGAGAAAAGAAAAATAGGACCATTAGGGACTCAAGGCTTTAGACATGGGCTTGTCTTCTCATTCCTTAGGATTATTCCCTATGTCTGTTCGCTTTGGGTCATGTTGCCAGTTCCCCCACCCTCCTTTTTTTCTCCTTCCAATTGTATAATTTTCAAGAACAAAAAAACATGTCTGCCTTCTTGCCCAAAAATGGTTCCACAGAAAACAAAGCCTGAGTACAATGACAACACTGTAAATAGTGATTAGATGTCTGAATCCAGATGTGGGAGAGCAGTTCCACATCACGTGCATAATGTGTCTGGACTAAGCAAACAAAGAGTAGACTTGCTTTGTATCTATGTCTACATTGAGCCTGTACCCAGGACTAAACTGTAGCAGTTGTTCTACCACCCAATGACCCTCCCCCCAGCTGAGAAAGGGAATCAGGGAAAAAAGGGAGAAGCCACAGGGGTCAAAGTAGAAAACAATTTCATGAAATAACAAAACTAATACAAACACCAACATAAAGTGTACAAGGTTACACTCACCTTCACCCTTAGGATCAGCAGCAGAATACCAGGAAAGAAAAGCCCCAGGAAGAAGGACTCCATCCTTAGTGAACCCCTTCCTTTTATAATGAGCATGATGAAGTGGTATGGGATACACCTGTGAGCTTGGAGCAGCTGCCTTGGTTGGATCTCCCAGCTGACTCAGGGCTACTCATGGCCTGCCTGCATGGCTGGCCCATGGGTCTGTGCCTGGGGAACCAGGACAGTATAAAAGGTGCTTCCTCAATAGACATGATTTCTTAGTACAACATCAATCTTTTTCCTAACATTTATAGAGCCCTTCTCTCATGTGTCTCATTCTACCTATCTTGAATACTTCCTACAGCTTTTGGAGTAGAACTATATGATTTCCCCACCAAAAGTAACATGGTAAAAAAATGCTCATCTCAAGCAAAACATTCTCTGTCAGATCCTAGAGCTGAAACACAGAAAGATAGCACAAATCCATTCAGAGTGTTTACATAAATCTACTTCTTCATCTTGTTTTCAGAATAAAGGCTATCTTTTCTCTTTCCTCTAACACTAGAAGGTGTTAATCCAGCAGTAAACCAGACTCTCACAATCCATGCTGTCAATTTTAGAAATCTGGTGACAGTTAAAAAAAGAAGGTTGGAATAAAGATAAAAGTAACTCACCCTGGTAATAATGGAATATGGAGCTTTTTATTACCTATCACAGGTCACTGTTCCACTTTCAGTCCAGGGTAGCAGTGACCCCAGACTGTTACTTTCTGACAGCTGTTTAATGATCTATATAAAATGAGTTGCTAAACTCACTGCATTTTCCAGTTTCCAAGTATATGAATATATACTTTGATATAACCTGGTACCATTTTGACAAGTCTTACCTGAGAAATCAAGAAGTTAATGTGGCATATCTTGACCTAAGAATGTGTCTTCCATAGTAAGGCTGAGGTAAATAGGTGGAGAAGCTTGAATTAGGGGACCTTGTATCAACTTGGTTCTGTGATGACTTTACTGTCTAGTACTCTCGATACCAAATTTCTCACCAACTTTAATTTAAAAGTGATTTCAAGAAACTGATTTTTTCTTGGTAAGGCAAGTCTGAAAGAGCTAGGATCATTCTGCTTTTTAAAAACGGTTTCAACATTTTAAACTTTTTTTATTGTCTTTCTGCAAAGGTGATCAAACACTGGAACAAGTCACCCAGAGACACTACGAAATCTCTGTCCTTGGAAATATTCAAAATTCAACTAGATGTAGTCCTGAACAACCTTCTCTAGCTGACCCAGCTTTGAATGGGGGGTGATTTGACTACACGATCTCCAGAGATCCCTTCCAACCTCAGTCATTTTGTGGTCCTGTGAATTTTCATATAGTAGCTTTAACCACTGCACTAATATACCAAAGCAATAAGAGAAGGAAAGGGAAAGTATTATCTTTTTTCCAGCAGAGATAGATGAAATTATTCTGTAGAAATTGATGTTCTGTGAACTACTTTGCCTTGCTCTAGCCTTTGCTCATGTGACAAAACACCTAATTTGAGCATACTGAGGTCTGAGTTTGGGAAGTAGCTTAGCTCTGTTCCAAAGGAGGTTCTTGTCCATAAAAACAGAAACAGTGCTTTAGACATCTGGATATATTCTGGCAAAAACTAGACATTCATAGGTTTAGAGTTAGTGTGTGCATTTGTGAGGGGGAGTTCAGTATCCTGCTAAGTCCTGCTTCTGTGCTGCTAAAACATAGGCACTCAAATTCTGTCTAGGTGCTACTTTCTTAGTTCTTTCAGGAATCTGATCTTAAGTTACTTGGACCCAGGTTACTTTCAATGCTTTGACCATTGGGTGTCCATCTGTATACTCACTGCTTTCATGGGCAGCCTAACAGAAGGGCTTTGGTTCTGTTTTTGTCTCCTACTAAATGGGTAGTTCCTACACACACATAAAGGGCAAGTCCAACTCCTATTATCCCGATAAAACCCATAAGTAAAAACTCATAATCTTGCCCTAATTATAATACGCACGTGTGACATCAAAACTGTGCCTGAACGTATGCATATATACATGTGCATAGTGTGAATTTAAAAAGCTATTGTAGTTGCAGGACCAAAAAAATCTTGTGTAGTTGTGTGCATGCAAATGTAATTTCTCAGTCACATTTGATAGCAGGTTTACATGCCCAGGAAAAAAATTAAAAGGGGAAAAATCTTCAAAGCCCTCATTTGTTTACCAAATTTTGCAAAATGCCAGGCTCTTTTAATGACTACTGCATGCCAGACTGAGACAGAAACGTCAGCTAGCCAGCATAAATGGAAAACGAGATTATACTATTTCCTCATAGCTCTGCCAAGGTCTGACAGAGCAGGAATGCTTTTACATTTTATGAAAATTGGCTCTGCAATTGTTAGGTGTGACAACCCTCTAGGTGCATGGTCTAACTTAAGTGCAAACATTCTCACTTTTCCCTTTCCATCCACTGCCCTTTTTCAGCTTTACTCCCACACCTGAGCAGTCTGAGCAGGAACACAAAGAGTAAACTGTTAATTCTCTGTCCAGCATTTTGTTGTAGGTTTTGGAATTGTAAGTTTGTTTTTGAAAAAAATACCAAACAAAAATATTTTTGTAGAAGCACTGCTCAAAAAGAAAAAGATCAAATGAGCAAAAGGAAAGGGAAAGAAATCTCCCAGTGCTGCCACTTGTGGCCTAATGGCAATTGTCTTTATGTTGCAGAATTTCTCTCTGAAATTGCCAGCTGGAATTTTCTGAAGAGAAATGAAAGCTGTGGCAAGCTGGCCAGACATATAGGAAAGAGACACACTGATCTGCCCTTTGGAAAAAAAAACAAACAGGAGGGAAATCACTTCAGTATTTTGCCCTTCAACAGAAAATAAAAAGAGGATATGAACATTTTAATGAAATGATATGGCTGTCACAAATGTAATGTCATCAACCTCTTTCAGTTATGGCTTCTTCTTGTTATTATTCTTGCTCTTCTTCTTATTATTATTCAGAAACTTGCATGACACCCAGATGGCAAGCATAAACTGCTGAGGTAGCTGGAGAAAAGACCAGTGCTAAGTGTACAGGAATGGTGTGGTTTCAGTTGTATTTCAGATTCTGTCAATCCATCTGTAAGAAGCTGAAGGAAACAATAAAATCACCTGTTATTAGACTATCTAAACAGCCCAAAGAAAGGCAGTTCTGGATAGCATGACAGTGTCCAGCCTAATGAAGGTGAGGAGTTAGTAACACCAACCAGACCCTTCAGGTCTGCTAACAGTCCTTTATACTTCATCTCTTACTTTGTTCCTCCTCTTCATACTTGTTTGCCTCCGTGAAATCACTTTGAATCCAGGCTTTGTAATTTGAAAGCTAGTTCTCAGCCTATTTAAGGGTTTAAAGGTATGTTGTTTGGATATGCAGATTATACTAATGAGCGTGTTTTGCCAGTCTGTGTATCCAGCAGAAGAAATGAACATTACTACTGATATTCATTCATCTATTTTTATGTAATTTGAAGTGTCTGCCTCTGGCTCCAGGCATTTTTAGAGTAATTTAAATGTGCAATTATCAACATGGAAATTTACACAGAATATAGACACAGTCAAAGCTGTCCAGTTAAAACAAAAGTGACTATTTCTGCATAGTGATACTTTCCATCTGAACATTTCAGACACTCACTACCACATACCCTCCCTAATTCTTCTGGGAAATTAAGTATCTAACTGATTTCACAAGGCTTTGAATTGGATTCCACATGTGTGTGTAAAAATGACCTTTTTATGTGTCCTGCAATATAATACAAATATTCTGAGATGAATCAGACCAAGAAGAGAACTGGAAACACTAGTTAAAATATGCACCATTGAAGTCCCTTAATTTTAAATTAGGCTTTTGCTTTGAAACATTTCTAGTGATTATAGTTGCAACTGTGTTACACAGAGATGTTGATGTACACAACTGTGCTCCAAGATTTTAGAAGTGACAGCCCCGGTGGACTGACACTGAGTCCTGGGCTGCAGGCAGAGTGGGGAAGCCCCAGGAGAGGTCAGGCAGGGGCAGCCAAGCCTATCAGCGTCTCCTCAGCACCAGGATCTTTATGGACCCTAACAGAGACTCAGATAGAGCCTACTGACTTCATAGGAAGAGTACTAGCTCTTGGCAGTGGGGGATTGCTGGCAGCTCCTAATAAGGAGGAATAATAAGTTAACCCAGGGCAAATGAAAGTACATAAAGTCAAGTCTTTAATGTAAATAGGTCTGTTAGAGGGCCTCTACAAGGGCATTATACAAGCAGTGGAAGAGTGGAGAATGGGAAAGTTGAGATTTCTGCTGATCTGACTTCACGATGGAGGCCTGAGTTCAGGACAAGCCAGACCTGGGGGTGAGGACTGATGGCGATCAGCAGAGCCCTTTTAACATCCACCAGTTTGCAGACAATCCTGCTTTTATACAGCCAGCACTAATTTGCCTGTCATTGTCAGACTCAAACATATTTGATATACTAATATTAAAATGAACATTCCACCACACGAGAAACCATTTGCTCTCAGGGCTAGTGCCGATAAATTTACTGTGAGACATACACAGAGTAATGCACAGTACAGTATGCTGCCTGGTTTCCAAAGGCCTGGCTAATGGGGAAGCGTGCCCTGCGTTGCTTTCTACTTTCAACACCCAGCTGTACAGAGGCAGAAATTTAAAATTAAAAATAACCTTTCAGCTGATTCCTTGCATAATTGCTATCTTGTTTTGTTAATTCTGTGGCTGGATTATAACTTGCTAAAGCCCTGGAGATTTGCATGCTGGTTTATCAGCCTGAATTTGCATTGACATGCTTTTCAGTCAAGTAACTAAATCCTGTGGCCTTGAGTGAGCCTGGCAGTATTTGCATAGGAAATCAGAGAGAGATTAGGGAGGGTGACTATACACTGTCTCCATAAATAGATTCAATGATGAAAAATTTGTGCATCTCAAAATACTACTGAATTTCATTTACTGACTGTGGCTGACATACCAGAAGCACTTTCAAAAAGTAATATAATAAAGAAAGGCACAAGACAGCCAAACCTCTGCTGAGATACCAGGCAGCCTTCCACTGTGGTTGTCAGAAATGGCCATGTCTCATTTGACTAGCACTCATGCACGAACAGACTAAAGAGCCATTTCACCTGAAAAGTTGCTCATCGTTTCTCATACACACTCCGGTGGAATTAGAACTTTATGTCATTGTGAAGCAGATCTGTACACAGACTAAACTTCTCAGCTTCCCTAATCTATGGATTTTTTTAATGACCTTTTTTTTCCCCCTTTAAAAAGAACAGTTAATTTTGTATAGGTTTCACAAAGGCTGATGATGCCAAAATATCCTGTTAGGTTGTTCTCCTGTTTATTATGAAAGACTGGGAAAAACCTTTCAAGTTAAGTATGTATTTATTAATTTCATTGACAATAACCTTCTGAACAAGGCTTGTCATCACCAGACAGAAATGGACATGTCCTATACGGTTTCAGCCAGTATTAGATGCTTTAAAAGAACCTACAAGAAGCCTCATAAAGAAGAACAACTGAATTACGACCCCTTAAGGTAAGTATCTTGTGTCAGTTTTAGGTTTTTTTTCCTCATGCTCCAATCCATCAGGTTTTACTGAATCCTTAGCTTTGCTTAATGTAACTGAGGATATTTTGAAGGCTGAGCATCAGTTAAATAAGTTATATCCATAAATCTGGAACTCCACAATGAACAGGAGCATTGTCCTTGGAGCCCCTGAATTCTTTTACAACAATATTTCTGCTTAAGTTCTGATTAAACCAACTCTTCATGTTCCTTGAGCTTCCCAGAGGTTCTTTCACTTGACAGCAGAGAGTAAGAGCAGATGGGTTTCATTAGATGGCCAGAACCTTTATCTTTTAATCACCTGCCTCACCCAACCCGAGGGGGGAAAAGGGCAGACATATGAGAAATCTCCTCCTTTCTGCTTCTCTCTTCTCTTCAGTTCTCTGCAAGGCATCTGCTAAGACCTCATTCATCAATGTGAAAGCTGCGAATGGATAGTTGTGTAATACCCCAAGGTCTTGTCTGCTGTGGTGGTGTAGTGCCTAACCTCTCCCTGTAAAAGGTAAGGCTACATGTACTTTTGTCAACCTGTCAGCAAGCACTTCTCTCTCAATACTGTTTGTTCAACCCTCACCCGCCATCCTGACAATGTCAGCTTTCTGGAAATGCTTCATTTTGAAGAAAGCCCTAGATGTAATTCTCATGAGCATATATTCTTTATTTCATTCCGCAGTGCACAGCCATGTGTGAAATACCTATTTGTGTGCATTTGTGTTTGTGTATGTGTGTACATACATATCCAGGTGTCTCAAAAATGTGAAAAAGCAGTGGATCTTTGGGTATAAAAAAATATATCTGTGTTGGCCACTAAATTTGATTTTTGGCCACATTTTAAAGTGAGACTGCAATAATACCACAACCTTCTTTCTCTGCTTTTGCTTCAACAAAAAGCAGTCCACAGAATCCTTCAGAAATAAGAAATAATATACTCCTTTGGGCTGCTGAAGAATGGCAAGCTAATTCTTTAAAAAATAGTCTTCCCATAGTCTACTACTGTTTCCTGCTGAATGCTAATTTAGAATTCTCATGCTAACTCACATTTAACATTAATCACAGTTTTCCCGGCAAAAACGACCAAGACCGATGGGTGATTAAAATAGATGCCTGGAAATTTCTTTGATTTGAGGCCAACTATCTTACAGCTTCCTTACTTTTTAGCCAGTTTTTATCCAGACTAGTTTCTGTTTGCGCTAAACTTTTTTTTTCTTAATTCTGTTCAAGCTAGCAGTATTCTCCTCAGAATTTAGATCAACTGTGAAAGAATCAAATTTTGCAAACTTTCAATACTTCCATCAAAAATTTTACAAATTTTAAAAAGTAGCAGTTTTATATACATACACAATGCAATCAATTTCATAAGATCAAACAGTAATTTGAATATAAATAGCATTTAAAAATAAATATTTAACCTAAACACTGCTTAAGCATCACTCAGATGTCTAATTATATTGGCTGTAAGATTGTATTCATCTTCCACTGACGATACATAAAGACAATCCTAGAATCATAGAAAGGTTTGGGTTGGAAGGGACCTCAAAGATCACCTAGTTCCAACCCCTCTGCCATGGCAGAGACACCTCCCACTAGACCAGGTTTCTCAGGGCTCCATCCAGCCTGGCCTTGAACACTGCCACAGATGGAGGATCCACAACTTCCCTGGGCAACTTGTTCCAGTGTCTCACCACCCTCAGGGTAAAGAACTTCTTTATATCTAGTCTAAACCTACCCTCTCTCAGCTTCCAACCATTACTCCTCACCCTTTCATTACAGTCCCTTGTAAAAAGTCCATCCTCATCTTTCTTGTAGGTACTGAGGCATGTCTTCTTTATTTTTTAAAAGATTTTAAATAAAAAATGGCAAAGAGATATCCAAAATGGAATTCCAAATGTTACTTAATTTTGTGGAAATATGTATACTGAAAGCGTGAATCAAACTTTCTGTCTGAGTTGTACTGACTTGTTCCAGAATTAGTCAAAGCTTCACCAAACCTTGGGAGAAGAGGATTTAAATTAATGATGTGAACTTAAATCCACTTTCCCCCCCGCCCCCCCATGCAATACTAAGCACATCTTTAAAGGGAACAAAGTAGTGTGAATGCATGACAAAATGATGTTTAATAGCAAAGGGATACATGCCATAACTGATTCATACCATGAGAAAGGATACTTGCCTTCAAGATACAGTTTATTCCTCAAGCTATCAATGAGCCATTTTTTGTGTGATATGGCTGCCAGAGCAGCTCAGCTTCACTCAGCGTGTCTTTGTAGACACACTCATAAGATGACATATTTATACCCCACAGGTATTCCTGGTGGTATATATTAATACATAGCAGAGATCCAAAGTTTTTTATGAAGAACTTCACTAAACTTGGCTGAGAGTTCATAGCCCACAGTAGCTGTGTTACTTTGATTGCCAGCTAAGAGGCAAAGAACATAAGGGGAAAGTGAAGAGATGTAAAGAGAAGGCAATTCAATACTACTACAAAATTAAACTGACTAGAAATTTTTTGAGATATAGTAATTAGATTTCTTACATAGCCCTTGAAAAGCATGAAGGAGTTTGAAGTTGGCTAGGTGAAGCAGTAACACTTCAGAGTAAGCACCTCTGATAGGCATTTAATTTCTGTTTAATAAGACAGTTATAGCATGTTAAATAAATACTGGCAGATTAATTAAAAAACAGAAATAATAGTTACATATGGGCTATCTGAATGCTTTACATTTAATAAAGCAAATACAAGCCAATCTATTGCTAGAATTTCCAATAATGTTTTTATTAGTACAGAGTCATGCATATTAAGCAAAGAATATTTCTCATTAATTTCAGTATACTGAAAAGGGAACATATATAGCCTCTATCTTACATGTGATAGTGATATTTTTGTGAGAAATTGCACTCCTTATGTTGCCTGGACCACTTTAAACTCCTTCTCCCTCGTAGTCTCTTTCTTGGGATTGCTTCTGAGATTTCACACAGCAGAATGTCTTCAAAACATCTTGGTAAGAATCTATTTCTCCTCTTTCCTGTCTCATAAATTTTTGGACAAAAGTTAATTCATTTATTTTAAACTCAAGCTAATTCTCTACTAGTCTTAGCATCCACAGTACCTATTTTGCTGTCTTTGAATAAGAAGCTCAAGAAAGGTCTCCTCTGAACCAAGGAACTACCTGGACAGAGTTGAATGAACCAAATGTAAATCCTTTATCTCTATAGTTCAGCCTGTTTCCTGTCCTTGTTGGCTAATTAGTTCATGTAAAGAAGCATTGTTATTGACCATATGGACCAAGTTTATCTGGTAAAAAATTAAGAAGCCAGAGCTGTAAATGCAACTGTGTATAGGTTGTCAGAATAAAGAATTAATCCTCATCTGTTATGACCCCCTCAGGTGTTTGCATGTTGTACTTCAGTTACCTGTCTAGAAAATGCAAGGGTAAAATCTCCCAGGTGAAGCAGTGAACAAGCAAAACATTCTCAGGCAAAGCAGAGTCACTGCATATACTTCCCTCATTACCCTCCCTTGGAAGGTATTGAACTTTGAAATGGATTTAAAACTATTTTATGCTTCTTTTGGAAATAACCCTCATGGGCTCCCAGTTCTGCCCTCAGAGCGCTTGTCTCTCTGTAATGATTTTGCTTTTGTAAGAATTGGATTTTCAAGATATGGTACAAGATGAATACTTTGATGTAAGCCATGGGGTTTGCTTCCAAGTGTCCTGTGCTCTCTGTTTAAATAGCTATCACTGGTCAGCACTATTGATGAAATGATGGTCAAATTGCTGGGAAAAAATTAAAACTGCAAGCTTGAACTGATGACCAAAGTACAAAGCAGACAAATTTTGTCCATTTTGGGAGTTTCAAACATTTTAACAGTATTTTGAAGGCAGATGGGGAAAAATATTCTTTCATGCTGGACTAAGAAAGGGATTCAAAAAGAGTTGCCTTTTTTCCTACAGCTCCTGCCTGGTTGCTAGGCAGCTGGGGGCAAGTGATTCTAATAATTTTGCCTTAGTTTCTCACTCTGAAACAGACCTACTGATTCAAGTAATTCTGCAACAATTCTTAATTAGCTAAAGATAGCAAATACTTTTATTTTTATTATAAAGTTAGTAACTATTTTTCATGTTTCTTAAAGGTTTGTGTTTATTATATCTCCAAGGAAAAAAAAAAAAAAAGGAAGAAAAATAGTATCTTGTACCAGAACTTAGCTTTATACAATATCTATCTTCACTCGTTCTTCACAGAAAGCCTAGGAAATGTGATCTAAATTTACATGAGCATGAAATCCTTAAGAGGCTCTATAGGAAAGATTAGTGCTAGCTATTTCAGCTTCTGGTAGGCAGTACCAATAGACAAGAAGATGAGCTAAACGATCACCATGCAGGGGAAAGTAAACACGTCAGGTATGCTTTTTGTGGTTTTTCTGTGCATCTTTGCTGACACACTGAAGACAGCAGTCACCAGTGAGATAATAGCACTGCAGTGGACCTGCACCTTTCCGAACAACTTAGGCAGACCAATGGCACTATATTTATCTTTTGTACGAGACATCAGACCTGCACCTACTCAAAATTGCCTTCCTGATAATTGACTGGGGTGTACCCAGACTCTCGACTACTTTCCGGTAGGCCAGATTTTCCCACCCTGAACCCTACCTGCAAGTTTCTCATTGAGCTTTCATTCAGCAGGCTCACGAAGAATGCTGCACTCTGGATTTGAACTGTAGTGACAGAATCCTCACACATAGGCATCTGCATGCAAACACAACTCTCACTGTTTCCATACAGATCTTACCTCTGAAAAATAGGTTTTGTACTTTGCAGCTAACCTGACTTCTGTGTTTTTCCAGACCACTAAGAAATATACAGTGATGTAAGTGCAAATGGAAACTGCTGCCTATTTCACATCCTCTCTAATTCAAGGCAAGACCAGCAGTGTTGAAACTGGCAGTACATATGCTATCACTGTTTGAATTTTCAACAGCCTGTGCTTAATTCTACATAATTGGTACCTGCTTAAGACAGAAGCTTGCAAGTATTCTTTATGAGACATAGAAACAGATAAAGAGCTAGCGTAAGAAACAGAAAGCAGATAATGTTAGTAAGAGAAACCATGCCCACTCTGGGGGAAGCATTAAGTGTGTCCCACACGGATTAAGACAGATCTCTACTGTCTTTTATCCATATAACTGATCTGGACAGTAGGATCAAGTTTAAGTGGTTACATTTGTTGATGCTGATTGGAGAGCAGCAAACATAGATAGCTGCCAGAGACACTCAGGAGGATGAAAAGTGCTTTAGCTCTGGGCTATAGACTGACACACTGTATTTACTTGTTTCAAACAGTCTGATTCTGAACTCTGGTTTTACTTTCATACAACACCACTGATTCATTAGAATCACTCCTAAGTTAGCCTCACCTTTTTCTAATGCTGACAAGAAAGGCTTGTAAATTTAGTATGAATTTACAGTTTTGTGGAAGGAAGTGAGAAAGACAAACACCTTCAAATCAAAAAAATAAACAATTTAGTTTACAGCTCAGTGAAGTTAAGGAATACCGTAACTGAGAGTAAGAATCTGGGACTCAAAGAAACTGTAATATGCAAAAGTGGATGCACTGCTATGCTTTTATTTCTCTATTTCCCCCATATTTATCCAGGCACAGGATCAGAAAGTCACAGGAGAATAATAGTTTAAGATATTATCAGGTGCCCCTTGATGAATTATAGCAGCTACTATAAGCTCTGCATATATAGATGGCATCTCATACTTAGGTAAGGAGATCTTGATAAAATAGAAAAAAGAGTAGAGCTGGTTGTTTTGGTGACCCTTGACACTGAATTCCTCCATGCTAGAAGAGAGATTTCCAAATTTGTTATGCCACTGGAGCTCCATAAACAAAATTAATTGTATCTTCTATTGCATGGGGAGAAAAAAATCCTGGAAGAAAAAAAAAGTCCAGCTAAATAATACAGTTTATTGAATGATAGTTACACCAAAATTTAATTCAGCTTAAAGTAGGTATGGTACCTACTAGAGTTAGTGTTACAATAGTGGAAGTTTCAGAACAACAGCTAAATTGAGACTTTCTTGGTGTCATGGAACAGAAAAGTTTTTAAGAGAATTGGAAAAGAAATAGTATTTAGGGTTTAAAAAATACTTTGATATTCCAATAATGGAAGATAACTAACTTCCCTAATCTTCCATTAAAAAAATGAAGGAAATTACCAGAAAGCCATTACTTCATGCTATGATAAACCAAACATTTCATCATTCTTCCACGGACTAGCTGAGGACAACAGTTATCATTAACAATTTGCATAAAAATTACAGCTGTAAGTGACAAAATATCATAAAATATTTCCTCAAAATTTTTCAAATTAGTACATTTATCATTTATTATTATTAATATATTATTATTTTTTAATATAATAATAATAATCTTTCCAGGAAAAATCATAATGCACCACATGGGAAAAAAGCACCATCAACAATCTACCTTTTACACTGATGTGTGAAGGTTAGACAATCTAAAATATTAATCTGGTATTTCTACTATTTGTGATGAATGACTGTAAAGTACATCTGTAACCATATTTAAGTTCCCCATATTTAAGAAATTTAATATCTATTGTTATGCTTCAGTTTTTGGATGAAGGAAGGAGGATTATGAAAGTAATTACTGTATAGGAATGCATATTTAGTCCATAGAAGAGTGAAGTGATATTCAGTATTACCCAAATAATGACTTGACTTGTTCTTTCTGTTGGTTGGTTTGTGCTGTTAACTTATCATTCATTATCTATTTACCACCTGAGACTTGATGATAAACAATCTGATTCTAGATAGCTGGTTGTATTGAATGAAGGCTTTTCCCCACAATATTCTTACCTGTTCTGTAGATTTTCTCTGCTATTTTAAGCTAGTGTTCATTTTTCATTGAAGTGATTATTTTGTATTACATCAATAAAGATTGTTTTCTGGGATTTTTGTTGCTGTTTGAAATTGTTAATTTCTTTAGCAACTTTTGAGCTTCCTTACATTTTTAAGAACATGTGTCTGAGACCTAGATACGCTATCTCAAGTGTGAGAAATTCAAAACAAGTTTGGTAATATTCTTGCTTGGGTCACTTGGTATATATGATACTGAGATTTGTCTTCTTGCCCTTCTCTGTATCACAGATGTGTGTCATTACTATGAAGCTATTACTTATTCTAGTGGGCAATACACAGCATTGCTTTATTAAAATATAATTTCTTGGTTCAATAGTCAAACTAGAAGGCCTGAAAAACCTTCAGTCTCTTTAAGCATAACTACACACATTGCTTTATTTTCATTCTTCCACAGAGTTTTCTGGTAAAAAATGTCTCAGAAGCATTTTACTGTTTTTTTCTTAAATGTATTTATTTCCCATGTTAAATCTACAGATAGGGTGTTCTGTCCTATTGTAAACCTTAGGCCTTACCCCCACTGCCCCCAGAAAAAAGAAGAAAAGGAGAAATAAAAGAAGAAAAACACCTAAGACAAGAACTGCTCTGAAAAATTCCAGATAGGCATTTAGATAAGATAGCAAATCCATCACTTTCACGTCAAAATTTGATATTTCTTTAAATAGTTGCCTTTTCATAGTAAATAAGCTGTGGGAAGACTACTTTTAAAAGAAGTATAATATTTTCCTTATATATATTCTTATAGCCAATTTACAGCAATCCTAACAGTGAAAGTGAATTGTAAACAGATGAGGACATTCCCAATGCCAGCTGTGGTGAGCACACCATAGAAAAGGGGCGTTATGCCACATCTCTTCCAAAATCTGTCACTTGCTTGAACTGTAGCCTGACGCAGACAATGAATCATTTCCTTCTGTGTTTTCTTAGAGGGTTTATTTTTTCCCCAGTTGGCTGCTTTCTTTAGAGTAGCAGTGGAATACAGCTCTAATTTTTGTGTTTGCACTTCTTTACCTAACTGAAAGAGTCTTTTTACCCCCTAAGCAGTAAAAAAAAATAAAAAGTATTTACACACACAGTTAGAACAGTTTGGCCCCTGAAAATGAATGGAGAACAGTACATAATATTGTACCAGGCCATGGATTATGCCATATAACAGCACCCCTTTGAAAATTACCTCTGCACTTCTGCACTTGAAAATTCTGATTTATTTTCACAGTTGACTATGAAAACTGTCACTTAGAATTAGTACTAGTACTACTTTTATATTTGTTGCCTCTGGGAGTACTACACCCTATTATGGCAGGAAAATACACGTCAGAAAATAAAAATATCCTGCTATTTATACCAGGAAAACATAAAATAGTGGAATGAATATGAAGAGCACTTGCAAACTTGTCAGCAATCAGAAGTTATTTGACTGTATTCCTTCCAGGAGAGGGAAAAAAAGGCAGAATTTGAGAGCCAACCCTGAAAAGAATTCCCATCTCATGCTTTAAGTAGAAATCCTTTCAGAGACTTTCAGAGACTCTGTAAACCCCATCCTGAAAGTTACAGTATAAAATTCTAACATTATTGTCTGAGATAGAAGCAGTAAGGCCTTCAGAATTTTACCCGCGGAAATCTGAAAACAATGTCTTAGAAGTAAGAAAACATTTATAGAAACACTAAGAGATTGTATACTACTAGATGTATCTGGTGCAAAAGCATTGTAGCTATCTTTAAATCAACACTCATTCTCACCTGAAGTATATTGGCTTGAGTGAATTCTGCTTTCAGGGAAAAAATATCTTCCTTATTTTTCCTAAAATCTTAATTATACAAATGACAAATGTCCAGCTTCCACTGTTCATTCCTTACGGTCCTATTCTTTGAAAGATTCTTTAAGCTTTTTAATCCAGTGTGTTTTTTTCTTCAATGCTTCTAATGCTCAAATGTAACAAGGGCTTTGCAGAATGTTTAGTAAATATTAAGTACTAGAAAGCATAGTAAACAGACAATAAGGAGGACAGGCTTGAAAGACAAGTAAAGGAGAGAAGGAAAATAAAAAACAATGGAGACAGACATACGCCCTTTGAAAAAGGGCTGGTAACATCACAATCTTATGTTAGCAAGCTTAATGGTTTTTTTTGCTTTCAGTGTAGTGCTGTTTCAGTCTCCTTCGGCCGAAGTAGAATAGCACTTTCCAGCAAAACAATGCAGAATATCTTGAAGCAAAGCAAAGCAAAACCCCCTCCAAAAATAAAAGAAAATTTAAAAAGAATTAAACAACTTTTGATAAAACATAACCTTAAAGTACTATAATACTGATAAATGTTTTGGAAACTATACAAACATTCAAATTACTGGATATGTAGAAACAGCTAAGGTAATAGAGTTTCAAAACTAAATCTCACTTACTTTTGTATTTTTTTCTTAATAAGAATTGCTTTAATAGCTGTTTTCAGCTATTAATTGAGTTTAATTGATTATTTTGGCCATATGATTTTCCATTATTTTACATTTTTCTTTATATTGGGTTAAATCACCCAAAACAAATGCTTCAAAGCAGACTCCTACTAGACTTCTGTGTCTGAAGGCTGGCAGAGAATATATACATACATACATATACATATGACTCTGGAGGCTCAAACATCTTCTTGTCAGCTACCAGACTAATACACTCTGATCTGTCTCTGTGATTTTGTAGTCTATCCAGAAATGTGCCAAAAAAAAAAAAAAAAAAATTAGTCTGTAACTGCATTAGGAATAAAGTAGTTCATTATTACCTAGTACACTCTGTTTTCACAGAATCACAGAATCACAGAATGTTAGGAACTGGAAGGGACCTCAAAAGATCATCTAGTCCAATCGCCCTGCCAGAGCAGGAACACCTAGGTCAGCTCACACAGGAACATGTCCAGGCAGGTTTTGAATGTCTCCAGAGAAGGAGACTTCACAACCTCTCTGGGCAGCCTGTGCCAGTGTTCTGTTACCCTCACTGTGAAGAAATTCTTCCTCACATTTATGTGGAACCTCCTATGTTCCAGCTTGCATCCGTTGCCCCTTGTCCTATCATTGGATGTCACTGAGAAGAGCCTGGCTCCATCCTCATGACACTCACCCTTTACATATTTATAAACATTAATAAGGTCACCCCTCAGTCTTCTCCAAGCTAAAGAGACCCAGCTCCCTCAGCCTTTCCTCATAAGGGAGATGTTCCACTCCCTTAATCATCTTTGTGGCTCTGCACTGGACTCTCTCAAGCAGTTCCCTGTCCTTCTTGAACTGGGGGGCCCAGAACTGGATGCAATATTCCAGATGCGGCCTCACCAGGGCAGAGTAGGGGGGGAGGAGAAGAACCTCTCTCGACCTACTAACCACCCCCCTTCTCATACACCCCAGGATGCCATTGGCCTTCTTGGCCACAAGGGCACATTGCTGGCTCATGGTCATCCTGCTGTCCACCAGGACACCCGGTCCCTTTCCCCTACACTGCTCTCCAACAGGTCAGTCCCCGACTTATAGTGGCACATGGGGTTGTTCTTACCCAGATGCAGGACTCTACACTTGCCGTTGTTATATTTCATTAAATTTCTCCCTGCCCAACTCTCCAGCCTGTCTAGGTCTCTCTGAATGGCAGCAGAGCCTTCTGGTGTGTCAGCCACTCCTCCCACTTTTGTGTCATCAGCAAACTTGCTGACAGAGCACTCTATTCCCTCATCCAAATCATTGATGAATATATTGAATAGTACTGGTCCCAGTACCGACCCTTGAGGGACTCCACTAGACACAGGCCTCCAGCTAGACTCTGTCCCATTGACCACAACTCTCTGACTTCTTTCTTTCAGCCTTCTTTCAAGGAGAAAGATTGTATTTTTCATAAGGACAGAAGGTATTTAGCTGTTCTGTTGGATTTGTTTCTTGCCATGTTGCAATTGTTCGTCAAATTGGCACATTGCATTTGGCCACAGAAATGTTTTTTGGTGACAAAGCCATGTTGAGTAATACACTTCAAAAAGAATAGACGATTATGTGTTTGACCCATAGAGGGTAAGGACAAGCTTCTGTTTTCATCTCAATAGCTCATTTGTACTTATTGGGCCTGCCTATATAGCAGAGGTAGGTATTATTGGCCTCATTTCTGAAATGATTTCTGAAGCAAATATACTTGTGGATTGGAATTAGGTCCTTGTGATTTTACTTAGCACTCTAATAGATTATAGAGGGAGTTCTGAGCCATATGTTCTAGTGTGTTCAAGAGCCACAGCTGGCTTCAAAGGACCACAATTTCTATTTATTTACATAATAGTAGCTATAGTTTCAAAAGTACACAGTCGTCAGCAGCTACCATAAGGAATAGGCTAGGTGAAACCATATACCACGTAGAGTTCTTTTGAAAATCTGTTTATGAGATGAATTTTTAAACTAACCAAGCTCTATATGCTTTGGTTGCCTGCCACTTGTGACTACAAGATAAATTGCTTACCTAAATTGCAAAAGTTTTGTTTAGAAATATTTGGAAAATGGTTTTGGATCTAATGATCAGATGATGCTATAAATATCAAGTATTATTTTGCTGGCCAAGAAGAAGCAGACACGAGCATGCAGAATCCATTAGATGACTGAATTTCCCTTACACTTCATTAGAAAGTCAAGCATATTTAGACATACAAAACAACAGAATGGACCATACCACATAACTGGAGAGCATATAACATATTTTTAAAACAATATTCATAACCAAAGCAATTTCATCTTCCAAAGCAAGCTGACACAATTCCTTTTTTAGGTCCACTACTGAATTAGACTTATTCAAAAGTCTTTAAAGGGCCTCATATCATACTCACAGGAGGATCTTTGCTATCAGATACAGCTTTGCTTTTCCCTCACTTTAACTTGAAATGAAATGTAAAACAAATAAAATAATTTAAAGCTTGTCTTATGGAAAACTTTAAACATATATTTGCAATTTGAGAACTATTACACAGTTTTCAAGATTTTATTCATATAATTAACAAAATGAGTAAAAGAAACAGCTAAATAGACTTTTTAATAGGTTACAAAAGGACTTAAACATTTACATGTGCTTTTTAAAAAAAAAAAATAGATTATGTCTACAAAAGAAAATGTTTTCATAAGAAACAGAAAGAAAAAAATTGCTTAGACATTTTATCACTCACCTGTCCAATTTTTTCAAAACACTATGAATATTAAATTGTTGTTAGGTAGCATGGAAAGGAAAATTGATATCAAAGTTTTGAAAGTGGTAAAAGTGAGGGGGCAGGAGAGGCTGTAAATAAGAAAGATGCCATAAATTGAACACGGTATACACATGTGTAGTAAGGTTACCACAGGAAAAATACATGTGAGATATCTATATATGGTGGTGTTCAACAAAATTGTATGAAATTTTAATTCCTGAATAAGGCAATGGAGTTTTAAGACTGTGGCAAACTGTTACTAAAATTTATAGACTCCTATGTGCTACGATAGGAGTCTGGAAAGAGAAACTTTGTAGAAGAAACTGAACATATTGTCCAAGGTGAATAAAAATAGGAGCAAAAAAAATTTGATGTTTAGTAATTGAATGGGCAGTGAGGTGTGTGCAGAAGAGGAGTTCAGAGTCCAGAATTTTCCAAGTGTGGAAAAGTGGACACAACCGCTTTTAGCCCAGAGAATCATGATGCTATTAGCTGATTTGTTCCAGCCTTAGTCTAACACTCATTATAATTGTACATAATACAGTACAATACTGAAGTTCAGTCCTCTTTAACGTTAAGGGCTTTGGTTTTTAAGTATTTGGTGCATCAATAAGCATGAAGGTATCAACAGACGTGCTAGTCTTTTAGTATTGAGCATACCAATACAGAATGGAACTAGAGGTTTGTTGCAGTTTAACCCGGCAGGCCACTATGTTCACACAGCTACTCGCTCACCCTCTTTCACCCCAGGGGAGGGAGGAGAGAATTGGAGGGGTAAGGGCAAGGAGACTCAGAGGCTGAGATACAAACAATTTAGTAATTGAAATAAAATGCAATAATAATAATAGTAGTAGTAATGGTGAGAATAGAATATACAAAAGAGTGATGCACAATGCAATTGCACACCACCCACTGACCAAGGCCCAGCCCATTCCCATCTATTGACCCCAGAGGAGAGAGAAATCCTGAAACCTCAGTCCCAGAAGAGTGAGAGAGTGATTTCCCAGCCAGCTCTCATCTATGTACTGAGCATGTCGTTGCATGATATAGAATACCCCACTGGCCAATTTGGATCCATTGTTCTGGCTATGCTCGCTCCCAGCTTCTTACGCACCTGCACGCTAGCAAAGCATGGAGGCTTGGATTTCTTAGAAACAACTGAAAACATCAGTGTATTATCAACATTCTTCACATACCAAAACTCATCTAAAGCCAAAACATAGTGCTATTCAAGCTACTAAGAAAATTAGCTCTATCCCATCCGAAACCATCGCAGCTGAAATCAGGACAAGGGTAGTCAATGAGTGCATTGATAGGGTCACCCTCCTTTGTGGGACTGATACTGATATCTTGGAAAGAATTTTCTTGGAAAGAATCCAATCTACTTTATATGGCATCAGTATAGCACTAAAAGCAGATAAATAATTATTAACTTTTAGACAACACCTGAATTTTAGTGCTGTTCTCTCCTTGACTGCCTGAGCTTCCCTGTTGAGCCATATAGTATTTGATGTAGCCTGCAACAGTTGGCAAATCTGGAAGTGAAAGTTTTTCTTTGTATATCTAGATATCCTCAGATCATCAGAACAAGAAAACACTGGAAAACTGTTCTGATGACATTTTCAGCCTATGCTTATAGTAAGTTTTCCAGGTGAAACAGAATGAACAGCCAAACTTCAGGAAGCTTCTTTCAACTCCACCATGATTGCTCATCACTAGATCTGGTTTAGGGGCAGTTTGGTCCAGGAGAATCCAGAGGGAATGTCAGTGATATAGCTTCTGGTTTACGTTTCACAAATCAAATGCTGGCTGCACATATTACTAGAGTGACTAGTTTAGACTTTAACATGTGAAAAGATTACTAGTGAGGACAGTATGCAGTGCCCAGACCACAGGATCCAAAACCGAGACAGAAAATGAAGAATCATAGAATATCTCAAGTTCAGAGGGACCCATAAGGATCATTGAGTCCAACTCTCTGCTCACAAGTCTACCAAAAACTAACTCATATTACTAAGAGCCAAAAGTGCACACAGTACTTGAGGTGGGGCACCACCAGTGTAGTGTAGAGTGGGGCAATCACCTCCCTCAAATGGCCGGCTGTGCTGTGCTGGATGTACCCCAGGACACAGTTGGTCCTTTTGGCTGCCAGGGCACACTGTTGACTCATATTCGACTTGTCATCAACCCCAAACCCCTGTGCAGTAATGTAGTCCACTTTATCACAGTTACACTGGATAGAACATCAAATAAGATGAAAAAATGATCATTGAGATGAAAAAACAATAAATCTTTCTTCAAATCATGAACAAACCAGTGATGTGACTAGCCTAGTAGAAGAATAAGGGTTTATCTTACATCCCTGCTGTTCTGTACAGAGACAAAAGCAACATGTGACAATATTTCAAAGGAACTATGTTCCTATTTCCATTTTCTGTGGGGGTGTGATTTGCAGTGTAAAACCTCATATGAAAGGATTCTTTGGACTCAATACAGGAAAAACTGAGTAGCTTTTGTTTTACTGAAGGTCAAATCAGATGATCCGTATTTAATTCCTGATGTGATGTTCAGACATGCACATTGATATGCATATGTTTGTCATTCATGAAAATCAGGGGAACAAATATTACAAAGTCTACTGAAATGGAAACTAATAAATCAGCCTTAAATAAGATTAACTTTCCTAAATTCCCCTACCATTTGGGGTCTGCTACTTCCCTTCTGAAAATGTTCAAATCCCAGCTTCAGAATTTGACTTTTCAGCTTTGCATCTAACCAATAGTCAGGGAGGGGGCTGGAAGAATGGTCAGTTGAAGTTCAGACAAAAAGGGTCACAGACCTTGTTCTAACAGTTGTTCAAAAAATTAAATAAATGCTCTTGCCCTTTATATCATTATATAAATGATCCTCTCAGTTAATTTTCAATCTATTACTTATTAATTTTTAAAGTCACATGCATCAGTCACATAAAGGAAGAGGAGGGAAAGGGAGGGGAAATCAGGAGAGGTGAAGGGCAAGGCAAGGGAGTCTACTTTATTGAGAATAACCATTTTTGTTTTCCTCTGTCTGGAGCCCACCAGAGAGAAATGACCCAAAACTAACTTTTGAAGATAGCCCTAGAGATAAGCAATAAATATAATAACAATGATGTTTACATTGTCTCATTTTGTACCCCTAAGAAGATTTTTTCCTCAATACAATACAGTTCAAGTAAATTTTCTGATTTTTTGCACAGAACAAAAATAGAAAAAAAACCCAACATATAAAAAATGTTGAAGTGTTGACAGTACAAAAAGAAAGTTTGACTTCACTAGAAAAAAAGACATTTTTCCTTTTAATATTTCTAAATGGATTTTTTTTTCCAGAGGTTTCATTTTCTTGGAGTTTTTTATTTCTTTTTCTTCCACAAAGATGCTAGGTATCTTAGCTCTTAATTCTATATATACAAAAGGTTAAAATTTCCCAAATGATTGAATTTCATTTTCTAAACTGCTTAGTTTCAATTATGAACCACAGAACTTAACATGATTAAAAGGTCAGCTCTAGTGTTTTAAGCTGGAAACAGAGAACATTCCCATGTTATAGAAACTATTTCTTTGCAGGATCTCAAGCTACCAACCTCTAAAGCTGTACTGGTTTATCCACTGAAAAATCCTTATGGGAAGAATCTTGTTTTCTTAAACCACAATCTGCTGTAATTTGGGAGATACATCTATCTGCAGAAAAGGAGAATTTTGGTACAGAATCTCTTAATGTATCAGCCTAGGATCATTCAAAAATTTAGTGTGGTAAAGCGCACCTCACATAAGAATCCATGAAGGGAGGAGCAAGAAAAGGATATTGTCACACACATATGCAGTACGTGATTTGCCTGACATTTACGACAAAACAGGCTGCTCTAGGACCGTAGAGAAGTGAGTACAGGTGTATGTGCTCATATGGATTTGCAGACTGCCCTAGAAAAAGCCTTGCATAATTTTGGTATTGTATATTATAAACAAGCAAACAGATAAAAATAGGTTATTCCTTTTTAAACGAAGGTAAAAGACAAACCCTAGAGGGGTCCCCAAGAAAAAGGGAAACTTGAGGAGTGAAATAACATGAATTGTGTGAGCTCAAAGGCAAGGAATTAATGAAAAGCCACTATTGCCATTTAATCAATGGCATATCAAGGTTCCGAAAGGAATCTGAGATGTCCGAATTAGTCTGGAGAATAACAGCCAAATCTTGGTGGCAGGTGCTATACAGAGGGTCTGCATAGAGATGTGCGTCAAAAAATCCTGAGACAGAAAAGCTCTGTCTGAATTCTGACCCAATCAAATGTCTAAGGTGCCTGGGGATATGGTGGCTGGAACATCTGACAGCACTCTGGTGAAAGGCCAAGGGGGGCATTAGGCCAGATGCCATCACAGCTAAGTTCACCACCTAAGGAGACAGAAATCTTTCCCTGCCTGTCATCAGAGAACTGCATCTGTTTCTCTAAATGATATACAAGACCTTAAATGTGTAGCAGGAACCTCTGGCTCAGAAGCTGAATGTAGCAGGAGGGAGTTGGGGAGAACGAGCTGTCCCTGAGGAGCAAGCCCAGCCGTATGGGCACTGGGTCAGCACATGTGATTGACAGGATCAGTTCCATCTGGAGAGAGGATTCAGCTGAAAGTGCTTTTCAGTTGTTGTTTAATGTTCTTTGTTCCTAAATCATTTTATGTTTGTCTTCAGTCACATCAGCACAAAGGATTTTCTTTTGATCTGATTTATGCCCTGGCCAGGGTATGTCTGACTCTAAGCAGAGTCGGGAACGTAGATGAACAAGCATGGCTGACTTCTTTCCTATCTCATTTAAAACACATGTATGCTGGCTTTCAAACACACTGTTTAACTCAAAAGAGCCTCTCAGGAGAAAGTTGGGTTTTTTATATTAAAAAAAAAAAAAAGAAAAAAGAGAAAAAAAAAAAACTTTCTCATTTCTTTCTAGGGCAGGAAATGAGATTAAGGTAGATTATGTACCCTTCACTCCTGTGATGATCCCATCTGTGTTTCTCAAACCACTAGTGTAAGGCTGGCTTGTTTATTTTTTATCCTTTTCATATAGTTCTGTGCTATTATCTGGGCAGCCAAACTGGTGTGACTCAGTAATCATTTACATCAAATGTTCTAAAATGAAAAATTTCAAAGAATATCTTCCCAGTATTTTAGCTGGTTTTCTATTGCTATAGATGCATTTCACATTCAAGGGATAGTGGGTCTTAAATATGTCTGAAAGTAATTCAATGTCTATTACTGGAAACTTGCATAACCTCACCATAGTATGGATGATATGGGCTGATTATATATGTCATTGGTCCTCAACAAGGATCAAGAAGGCATACTGAGCCACAAAGATATGTACTAGATCAAGTAAATAATGACATTTTAATTGTGGGTCTTTCAAAATGAATTTTTTTCCCCTTTCCACATCTGTTAAAACATCTTACAGATGTTTTTTCAGTTTGCAGAAATTAAAGTTTTCCATGCATAAACATCCCACATTTAAAAAAAAAATTCTTGTGTACCTTATTTTTTTACATAATTCTACTATTTAATGAAGTTATATTTTTTCAGATTGAGTTTAAAGTTTTTTTGCTTTTTAGATTTTCTGGATACATATTTTAACATTACTTTTATTATTTAATCTACTGGAAAAAAGTTAAGAGCAGGATCCTAACTTAGGTAACTCAGATGCTCTCTCAAATTCTCTGGTGTTTTCCCTAGCTCCAACAGGCATATTAAAATCATTCTAAAACATTTTGAAAGCACCAAATGGAAAGAGATATACCTATGTATCTATTCAGCAAGGCATTGTCATAAAAAATTCAATTAATTTTCTTTTTAAAGTAACTGCTAGTAACTATCAATCCTTGAGCACAGGATGGTATCTGGTTTCTTTTTTCCCCCCTCATTACCCCATAAACAGAATCCTATGCATGCCACTGTCCCTCTTAATTGCCTTGACTACATCATACCTTGAATGAATCAAGAAAATTTGTCTGGGGACCAGAAAAAATGTAGTGTTCATGTGCCACAGACAAAGTTTTTGTGTTGGCAAAACATTTTATTCTTCCTAGGCATTGGGTACATCTTCATACTGCCATTGCATCTTTTTATTGCAGCTAAACAGCTACCAAACAATCCTGACAATATTTATTAGATTATATCCTAGTACAAGAGGTCAGACTCTTTCCCAGGCAGACCCCAAGTTGTAATATGTGATAAATATTGGGGACATGGGAAAAAAGTCAAAAAGTCAGTTCATTCCTGAATTTTGGCAGCATGCTACCTGCACAACAAAACCTCCTAACACTCAACTGGTGCTTTGCTGGACGTGAATCTGGTAAACATCACTCAACTCTGCCTATGGAAACCAGAAATGTTTTGATCATCAGCAGTGACTTTAAAGCTTTCAAAATATCTGTGTGCAAGAGCAAATACATAATTTCACTGACAAAGCTGCTTATTTCTACACTGATACTTGCCAGATCCTGCACCATTTAACTATGTGTCATATCAGAACAACCAAATAATTCTGTCAATGTGTAGGGATCCACAAGCTTGGTAATACTGCTATTTATCATAACAAGGATGTATCAGATTGCAATAGTAATGAGAACTTCCTACTAAAGGTGATAAAGAGTAAGTAAACTCCAGCATCCTAACAGGGATGAGTGGGTTGCCTGCCAGGGTACTAGAAATTTCATATGAAAGATATCTGTTACCACTGAAACCAAGTGGGTTTCAGTGAGAGAGGCTGGCAGCACAGAGAATATGCCTTGTAAGAGACACAAGGACTCATTTCTTGGTTTATTTTATTTAATGAAAAAAATATTAAAATCTGAAATGTAACCACACAGAAATCAAATTATACAGGAGTAATGTTGACACAATGCGTAAAAAATTCTTATATCCCAAAACATGATGCCTTCTATGTTCAGCATGATACTTGGTTTTAGTATGCTCCATCCTCATGTAATATTGTGAAAGAACTTAAAATTTTACTGCAGTTTTAGTAGAGAGTATTCAATATTCAAGATGCTCAAAGAAAATTGATTTGGAAGTGTTGTTTAAAGATTGTAGTAAAATTATTTTTCTGTATGATTATAAATCATCTTAATTAGGCTGGTTTTATTTAGCTACAGAGCATATGGATTACACTGATAATATCAATGTACCGGACTGGAAATCAGGTACGATTGCAACCACTGTAACCATTGAATACAGAGCTTTCTGTTAGTTAATTGAAATTCTAGAAATTTCAACATTCATAATTTTGAAAGGGAACTGTGTACTTTGTCCCTCTTCTTTGAACTGCTAGCACCTGCATTTATGGGCATTATGTTCTCTTGATAATGTTAGTTTGACTTCATATGTTAAGGGATCGTACTTAGAAAGGTAAACAATTAGCCTGCAAGCAGGCCACATTGTGTCATTGCCTCTGAACAGTGCTGTGAATTTCACAGAGAGTTTCACTTTTGGCAAGGTTGATTGGTTTTGTGTCATTTAAAACAAGTCTTTCTGAATCTCCTATTTTTTCCGTAATTTTTTATTTATTGTCTGTGTGCTGAATCTAGAGAAATAAATAAATAATATGGATGAATTATATAACAGTACTTTGATAAAGACTGCAGGAACATAAAAAGATGCTATAAAGAAGACAGAGATTAATTATGCTTCATCATCAAGGAAGACAGAACAAGAAATAATTGCCTCAAGCTTCAGTGGGAAAAATGTAGGCTAAATATTAGGACAAAAGATTTACTGCTGAAAGAATAGTTAAACAATAGAATAAGCTGTCAAGGAAAGTTTTGTAACTGCCATAATTGGGTTTATTAATGGATGGAACAGATGCCCAACTAGCAAAGATAGGTTACTGATAACAACAACCAGTTCTGCTGTGATGCAGATGGATCTTGAAGCAGATCTCTGCTATCCAAGTCATTTCTAAACATGTAGAATTTCACTCAGAGAAATTCAGTACCCAAATAAATGAATGAATCTGCTGGTTAGCAGTTAGATAGCCCAAACTCCTGACAGTGTTCTCCATCAACAGTTTCTTTACTAAGTGACATGCATTTATTTCTATTGCAATAGGGTTAGTATCATGCTTGTTGTGAAAACTTACAAGAGTTAAGTATAAAATTCTGTAGCCATTAAACATAACACAAAATGTCTGTAAAAAGTATATGGACTCAGCCCAAAATAATTTTATTTCAGCTGGATGTACTGCAAAATATTTCTAGTCTTTTTATTTATAGTAGAAGAGATGCTGATGGCATTTTTTGAGGTGTTTTATTTTTTTTACAAAACCTTTGGAAAGAGAAACTAAGTCAGGAATCTGGTGGTTAAAACCTCAGGAATTCATCTCTTCCAAGCTAGTTAGTATTTTATATTCTATATGTCCTGCAAAATAATATGAAAGAATAAATTAATGGTACTGAATTTATTAGAAAATTGTTTTCAGGCACAGAACACCAATTGTAATATCAAATCACCAATTACATGTTCAAACCATTGTCAATAATGTCACTTAATTGCATGCTGGGGTATTAAATTCAATCCAAAAGGTAAAATGTGCAATTGAGATTGATTAGTTTATTACATAAATGCATTAGCTGGTTACTTAAAATTGATTAGCAAGGTTTCAGTTCAGTGCAGGAAATTGCTATGTTAATCCCAGCACTTCTCCCTTTATTCTCCAATTACATAAAATACACTACATGAATTGCAACTGGGAAAAAAATTTGCATTAGCCTTCTTCAGAAATTCTACCCATAAATCACAAGAGGCCAAATATAGGATATTTCATGAAGAAAAGTTTGGCTCTTTGACTTACAGTACATAAACATGCTGGGAACTCATAACAGAAAGCTCATCATTTGTAGCTCTGCTCTTTTAGTAGAGTCACATCCAAAGAACTTAAGTAGAACTGTGAATTTTAGGTGACCACCTTGAAAAATATGAACTTGATAAAAAGCCCTGTTTGGTATATGTTTACGCTTGGAAAGCAGTTGAATGCCATAGGCTGGGTATTTTATGTTCCCAAAGTGTACATTGCTGTGTATTTCAGCATGTGTGGAACTGCCTCTGATTTGACAGGCTGAGCAAATTGCACTTAAATAATGGCTTAGTCTGATCTAAGTAGAGAAACAAGGCATAGCTTCACTTCAGATTCTGTAATCTGGTGAATCTTAACATATACTAATAGAGTCAGGCCCTCCATAAAGTAACAATCGTACCTGACTTTTCAGTGGAGGTAAGGACAGACTCCTCTGGCACCTTCACTTACATAAATTGATACAGGAAATAGCTAAACTTAACTGTTCTAAACTTGTTTCTAAAATGTGTCTTGGAAATCGTCCATGGGCTCCAGGTATCCACTGGATCACACTTCAAATGTGTTGAGATTAGTCACTCAAATTAAAATTATTCCCACTTCCTATTTGTTTCCTGATGTACACCTAGTCATTCCACTAGATGTACGAACAATTATAATAGAAAGAAAATGTTTGGAAATACTTTTGGTAAATAGGCTGCTATGAATAATCCTATTAAGTATCTACAAATCTTCTGGCATTTATTACCTTGTCATTCTTATGTTATATATATAGATAAAGATGCGGATCTCTTTAGACTGAGTTTACCCTGACAACCTTCAACTTCCATGGTGAAAATGGGAAACGTTATCCTATTAAAGGACAAATACATTAAGGGCCTTTTACAGAAGAAAGAACAGAAGAAGAATATAGGCAACTCTGAAGACCTACCACGTAGATATAAGCACAGTAGCCACTTTCTTTGATGCTCAGCTGCTCACGGTACATAAACATTAGAAATCCCTTGAATTAATGTTTACAAATCCAAAGCAAGGTACTGGATCAGTTGTCATTGGAGCTGGTTAGAGGCATTTGTTTTAAGATTTAGGAAGTCAGACAAGAAGACCTAGTCAAGTGCTGGTTCTTACTTTTGGAAGAACAACTAATTTGAAAAATACACCTCAGAAAGAAACAATCATTTAAGTTCTTGAACAACTGGTTTAATTTCCTTTACCTATGAATATTCCAGAAAATAAGCCTGTTGACTGGAATATTTTGGGAAATATATCTTTGGAATGAATGCATCAGAATAATATAAAAAAATAACTTTGGATTAATTTGGATGATTGTCAGCACAAGTATTTCTCAACAACCTAGTTTCCCTAGTACTACTCATTTAACAAAGACCAAGAGATAATACCATGAAGCTGATGAAGGGTCTGGAGCACAACTCCTATGAGGAACCGCTGAGGGAATTGTTTAGTCTGGAGAAGCGGAGGCTGAGGGGAGACTTCATTTCTCTCTACAACTACCTGAAAGGAGGGTGTAGTAAGGCGGGATTCAGTCTCTTCTCCCAGGTAACAGTGATAGGACAAGGGGCAATGGCCTTAAATTGTGCCAGGGGAGGTTTAGATTGGGTATTAGGAAAAAAATTTTCACTGAAAGGGCTGTCAGGCATTGGAACAGGCTGCCCAGGGCAGTGGTGGAGTCACCATCCCTGAAGGTACTTAAGAAACGTATAGATGAGGTGCTGAGGGACATGGTTTAGTGGTGAATTGGCAGTGTTAGGTTAATGGTTGGACCTGATGATCTTAGAGGTCTCTTCTAACCAAGGCTATTCTGTAATTCTGTGATTTATCTTACTCTGCTATTATAGTAGTTTTAACTTTAAATGTCTGTAATTAATATTTCATCATTTAGCAACTTGCAAAGAAGAAATCCTTAATCCAATTCAGGAAATATTTTTTAATGGTAACAAATAATTAAATCAAATCACAGCCAAATAAAAATCAAATCAACAAAAATAAGACAAAATTAGTTGAATAAATTATTACTTACAAACCATTTAACATCAGCAGGTCAGACAGAGTTCATTAACCTCTCCAGATTCAGAGGAAACAAAGCATAGCAAACTAAATCACATAGATTTGTTGGATATTTTTAGTGGAAAAATATTTGAGAACACTTGGTAGGTATTGTCGTGTGAATGCATGGGGAATACTGAGCTTTTGGTTTTTATTTTATTTTAAAATGAAAAGAAACCAGCTAGCTCTGATGGAAGATGTAAAAGCTTAAAATCATCAATTCTATCTATATGGTTGTAAGACATATTCTTATTGATTTACTCCATCTTCCAAAAACCTGAATTGTCCTCAGGTTCCTTTTGCAGTGTTTCACTGTTTAAAGCTATGTGAAGATGTGTGAAAGAGGGATTTATTTCTATATCATTGTGTTGTTCTACTAAATTATTTAAAAAGAAGTATAGCACTTTGTATTTGGTGTGTGTTACAGCATCTGCTCTGCTCCTCAAGGAGGTATGACTGTTTGTCACTGCATATTCAGCTCTTCTGACTGCAGATCTACTGAGTTTCATAGACTCCAGCAGTGCAACACAGTAAATAAGCACAAACAAAACTTTCTGGAACTTTAAAACATAAAATTTTATTGGCACTAAGGACCTTTTAAATGTCGAAATATCATCATTATAATTAATCCGTAACTTTTTCACAAAAGACTAAAATCAAGCATTTCGTACTTCTAATTAGATTTGGTTACATATTTATTGCTATTTCTTTACTAAGCCTACCATTTATTTTGTAGGAGCATAACTGACGAACCAGCTGTTTCAAACTGACTCATGGCTGTGTCAAGTCAAGTTTTTAATATCTCACAGACACTCCAAAAACTCTTCAGGCAACCAGTTCCAGTGTTCGACTACTCTCAAAGTTAGAAAAAAAAAAAGAAAGAAAAAGTGAATTTCCTGCATTTTCATCTGTGCTCCCATGACTTTTGTCATGCAGCTGGATGACAGTGAGAAGAGTCTGGCTCTGTAGTCTTACTCCACCATACATTGGTTATTCACACATCTTTCCTGGTGTTTTATTACTGTAAGTAACTGTTGTCAGCTCCCCCTGCTTCCCTTACTCTGTTTGTGTCTGTCTGTATCTGTGTTATGACTACATACAGGGTGTCTAATGCTCCGCTCTAACCTAGATGACATTTTATTACTTCCTTTCTCTATTTCAAAAAATAAAACAAATTCCCCACCCCTCCAAATGCAACAAGGCAGTTTGTGTGCATGTAATTATGCGTGTTTTGCCAATAACGAGACGGGTTTCTTGAGTATCTAAGTGAAACATGTTTGTGGTCCATTTAAAACATTTCTCAAAATGATTTGTTTTGTTTTTCCTACTGCTTTCAGCTTCTGAATTTAACTCTTCTAAAACATGTGACTACAAACATTTCTACCTTCATCCTGGTGTCCCAAGAGATGGTATTTTTTGCTGTTCATCAATCAGTATCATCTGGCTAGATTTTACAACTGATAGGAACACACCTGGTTAGCTGTAAGAAAATTTGCCTTGACCTTGGACTTGTTAGGAATTTTAAACTCTTTTTGAAAGGTAAGGATCAAAGATGAAAACACTCCCTAAAAACTTTTAGTGAGGTAGATCTTCAAACATCCCTAAATCACTCTGACCTCTTGTTTTTCTGTTGTGTTGGTTTTTTTGTGAGTTGGTTTTGGGTTTTTTTTGTTGGTTTCCTAAGGAGAGGTTCAGTGTATTGTTCTCACTTTTGAACTTGCATCAACAAATGTGATTCAAAATTTTATCCAAATCTGATTTGAATGCCTTTGCCCATTAAATATTTATATACTTATGGAGGTTTCAGTGATGACTCTTTAATTAATTTTTCGTGGTGAGAGAATACATAAACTTGTTTTGAGCAGATGCTTTGAAATATTCTAATGGATCTCTCATGTTATGCCTTCATTTTAAGCATGAACATGAAGAACGAAAGAGTTAAGACATTCTACCTGAGCTGGCTGATGTGGGGGTGTAAGTTTTGTATTTGTGAAGTTAGATTGTTTAGGAAATGATATGTCATAGGAAACAGTATCTATGTGACAACCTGCTACCGAGGTTCTTGAAATTTGAAATAGAAGGCAACTGAAAGACAACGAGATGGATCCTCTTTCAGTTGCAGAAGTGACAAAATATTCTTTGTGTATCTAAGACATGAAAGGAAAATAAAAAGACTGAAAAAAAAGGTAGAATATTTACTGGATCGTATACACCTCTGAGACAAAATGTGTGAGCTTTTAGAATTAATAAGGGGCTGGATGTTATCTGCTAGTTCTTGTCATCTAAGGTTTTGTGAGTTTGATTGACGTTCTGAATCCAATATAAACAAACCTTTGCCTTTCAAAATCAGTATCACAAATAGTATTACACTTCATTTTTGGTATAGCTGATAATACTACCAAGGGAAGGACAATGACAATAATGATAATAGAACTTTAACTTGTTCTGTACAACCAAAATCTTGTCTGAAGCACATCATCAATGTTTCCAAATATTTGTGGAAAACTTTCCTTTACTCTGATTTTGCTTTACCTGTTCTACTGTGTGATAATCTCAATTAGCAGTTTAGTGCCTTTCAGAATTGCCATATTCAATTTGGAAAAGGAGAGAAGCAATTTTAGGAGATGATGAAAAGGACGACTGTAAGTTTATAACAGGATGCAAAACCTGAAAGCCAAGCCACAGTAGCCTTAAATCACAGAAAAAGAAGGTTAGAATAAAGAACTCTATAGAGTATATCAATTTTACTGCCTTAGTATAGGTAAATAAATGAGAGACTTCTTTCTAAATTGTGGAAGACGTGTGGATATTTTAAATAAACACATGTATTTAATGCTGTTAAAGAGAAGGAGAGGCAGTATGCCAAGAAAATGAAAAGCCTGAACTACTCACTGTACAAAAGCAATGTGGGTTTTAATTCCTTCACTTTTGAATTAAGACATATGTTGTCCCTTGTAACTCACACTGTACCCGTTGAAGGCTTCCTTTATCTGGCTGCTTCTTAAAGTGCTATGTGGTCTTGGACAATCTCTAATTGTACCTTTACAACACAAGAAAGTATTATAGATGACCAAAGGAAACTAAAACCCAAGAGTTTATTTCAAGAGTTTATTTTATTCTATGACCAAATTGTTTGCTGGTATTCAAGCTGAATAGTCCCTTATGCTGAAATTAATTCCACTGAAATTCTGGGATGAAATCTTGTCTTTGAAATCAGTGATAAAACTCTTCTGGATTTTAATGAAAGTTGAATTCCATGAGCATAAGCTCTTTGGAGCAAAAAGAAAACAGGCTTAAAAGTATAATGAATAATGTTTGTTTCATAATAACTGAAATGAGCTTCTGATTGCCAGTTTTTAAGTCTGCCCAATAATTTTGACTTTTAAAATGTTACTTGTAAAATTCACACCCTTGCATTTTTAAACACATAATATCTTATGGACTCTCAGCTGCGTGCTCAAAATGCTATTGGTAGAGGCAAAATTGGATGCCTGTTTCCACTAATCTTTCCAAAGCTTATTTCAAACTTTGTTAACTTCAACTTTAAACATTTATCAAGACGTGTCTCCAATGTGACTTTAACATCTTTTCTTACTATTTTCTACACAAAGCATAAAGGGGAAAATAATAAGAAGAATTCTAAATTTGTGGTGAAGCACCTATACTTTCTCTAAAAGGAAACATGCTCTCTAGACACTTCTGCAGCAGATGAAATTATCTTCCAAAGACAGTGTTTGCAAAGTTGGTCAATAAGTGAAGGAGAAAGCTTGCTTCTTTTTTTTAAAATTTTTTTAAGTTAGAAAGTACTCCACACAACAGGTCTTAGATTGTGAATTGCATCCAGATGATTTCAGCTTCTTGCCAGGAAGGAAATTTTTTTAGGGAAAACAGTGACAGTTGAACTCTGTTTTTATGTGGCTGTTCACACATGGTAAAATAACATGGCTCACTCTGTCTCCATTATGAAATTGAACATGGTTTACCACAACAGAGTCAGGTTTAGCAAATTAGACCAATGAACCTTTGTCTGTATTCTTAGCAAATACTGAGAACAAAGTAGATCTGGAATGTTGTTTATACAAGAAGGTTTCTCCAAATTTGAGCTGTTCTTGAAGGAAAACAGGTTGTGACAATACAGCTTCTTCAAAACAATGAATTTAATTGTTATTTCAGAAACCCTAAACAGTAAGACATAGGAGCATGGGAGAGACAGAATCCAATTGTTTAAGAACTTAAATGTTGCAGAATGAGTAATCTGTCTGCTTCTGCAGGTTAGCTTTGCACACGTATTTGAATGAGGCATCTTTCAGAAAAGCCTTCTGGACTCAAATACAGAAGCAAGACTGCATATAATCAACATAAAGAACTAGCATTCTCCAAACAAAAAAGCAATTGGAGAGAAAAAATAAACAAAGAAAGAACAGTGTGAAAGGTGGGGACAGTAATGGGATATTTACTTTATAGTTAGCACTGGTTAAAGACTAGAATAATGTCCTCTTCTCATATAAGAAATTAAACCACACAGTTCATATTTCTGTAAACATCCAGCCCTCTGTTTGTTACTAAAACACTTAACTTGAACTGGAGTTGTATAGGACAGATTACGTCCCAGAACTCATCTAGCTCTAGCTCTCTTTGCTGAATCAGCAGATAATTGTGCTATCAGAAGCATTAAGTTTCTGTCTCCGGAGCAATAAAAATAAAGCAAGGGATTTAATAAGAGACAAATATAGTTACATCAGCATCTGAGACCATGATAGTAAGAAAGAACTTGAGACACAGAATGTCGAGAGGTGTTAGTGGTATCACTGTGGCCCATAAAATACATAAAAATGGTTGATTTTTCTGGTCTGATCCTGTTTCGATTAAGGCAATAGGAAGAACCTTATTAATTTGAGTAAATTATGAAGCAACAAAGATATCTTCCTCAGATATCATTAGTAGAATCCATGCAGCTGCAAAACAAAATCCCAAAATGTCAGTCAAGTTAATATATTAAAATTATCCTTAGAATAAACAGACATTCTAATAACCAAAAATCAGCACAATTAAATTCTCATGTAAAGAAAAGAGTTGTGGTTAAGTGTTTGTCATATTTTTAAAAAATGAGGTGTAAAGGGCTTAAAATACAATTGTGTCTGAAATATGTCTCAGCTTCTAGTGTCATATAGCCTACGCTCCATTACCTTCCTCCCCGAATCTCCTCCTATGTATGGGAATTCAAACCATGGTACAATGGTGTAACATATTAATAGGAGAGTCAAGAATCACTGACTCTGATAATGTAGGTGTAGACACAATACCATGGTATCCCAAGCTAAATCATAAAAAGCTTGGTTTCTAATACTATATATGTATATTACAGTAGACATGTTATGTACTGAAGTGCTGCAGTACTTACATGAGATAAACCTATTGGATATCTTCTAAATAATATTTTATGAGTTCACAGTTATATCTAGAGATAATAAAACTAGCTAACTAAATAAATCAGCATAAAATCATCATTCCAAGCAGTATTCTGAGAGTAAAGTCAACTAAGATTCTGTACTCTTAACACCAGAAATTTTCAATAGCCTAAATCACAGAACTATGTGTTGATTCCTACAGAGATAAGAAAGAGCTGATAACACACTGCTCAAAGGATTTCTAAGTGTAACAGGATAGGCTTATGTATACTCAGGGTTCCCTTCATCTAAGAGATGGTTTAAGAAATACGCTACTGGATAATATACTGAACAATCCATTGAAAACAGAGACCAAAGTAAGGAACATAAACCTATTAACATGATAGCCCAGCAGCTTAGTCATGACTAACTATAGCTCAGTTGTGACATTGCTATGACATTCTCCATGAGAAAACTTTGCTCATTTAAAAACACCATAACATCATAAAAAGCTAGCAATGCACTACTACTACACCAGAAACATGTATTTGCCAGGCTAGGGAAAATCCATTTACTGTTTTTGACATTAGCAAGTCAGATGCTATCTTAACCATGTTTTCCACTCATTCACAGAAAGAGATTCAGTTATCTGTTTCCAATTAAATAAAATCTGTCTTTTAGAAATATGGATGCCCTCATTTTAGCAAATGCCATAATAACAGGAGTATCCATCTGCATGGATATGATCAGTACATGCAAGCTTTTTCTGAGCTTTTTTTTCATCCTTATTGACATGTTAGCATGTTAGTAATATGTGCTGCTTTTGGCTGGGATAGAGTTCATTTTCTTCATAGTATCTAGTATAGGGCCATGTTTCCGATTTGTGCTGAAAACAGTGTTGATAATACAGGGATGTTTTAGTTACTGCTGAGCAGTGCTTACACAGCGTCAAGGCTTTTTCTGCCTCACCCCACCCCACCAATGAGTAGGCTGGGGATGCACAAAAATTTGCACAAAAAGGGAGGGGACACAGCTGGGACAGCTGACCCCAACTTATCCCAACTGACCAAAGGGACATCCCACACCATACAATGTCATCCTCAGCATATAAAGCTGGGGGAAGAAGAAGGAAGGGAGGACGTTTGGAGTGATGGTGTTTGTCTTCCTAAATAACCATTACACATGATGGAGCCCTGGTTTCCTGCAGATGGCTGAACACCCGCCTGCCAACGGGAAGTAATGAATGAATTCCTGATTTTTCTTTGCTTGCGCGCGCAGCTTTTGCTTTACCTGTTAAACTGTCTTTGTCTCAGTCCATGAGTTTTCTCTTTTTTACCCTTTCATTCTCTCCTCATCCCGCTGGGCGAGAAGTGAGTGACTGTGTGGTGCTTAGTTGCTGGCTGGGGTTAAACCACAACAAAAACCATTTCTCTAACTGAACTCCTATTCCATTCTGCTATAGCATCACTTCAGATCAGTTTTAGCTTTTCTCCTTATCAGCCTCATTACATAGAATCAGTATCTGTGTTCAGACTCCTGGAAGCAGAACATTTAATGACCCAAGTGAGCCAAAAAGTATTACATACATTTTCACTAGGGAACCAGGTGGTACTAAGGAGCACTATGATGAGCTAGAGGAAATAATCTTGAAATATAATACTGTTTTTTCCAGGCCCCTGTTAAATAACTATCATCTTGCACCACATAAAGTATGTTTTCCTCAGGTAGTCAATGAACTCAGTGGACAAGGATGAAGTCTATTTCTCACTGCCTCTACATCTTGCCTTAGCATCTTTCCTTTCATTTTAAAGGGAAATCCCTCTTACTCCGCAAATAAAGATTAATGCAATGTAATTCTATAGAAATTACTATATGAATCTATAAATTCTGAATCTAATAGAAAAAAATATTTTATTCTCTGAAATTTTTACTTTCCCCCTCTATTTTGTAACACTACAAAAGAAGCATTCTTTTTTGTTTAAAAGCTGTAAAATGATCTCTAGACGTTCTGCAAGAGAAAGATATTGGTAAGGGTTAGGGGTGGGGGGCAGGGCAACAGGCAGTACTGCAAATCTTGGAAACCTTCCACTTGATATTAAGTTTCTGTTGTGCATCCAGAGTTAAATGGGTATTGGGCAGTGAATGACCTATCTTCCATTCTTTTCTGGTGCTACCACAAGGGAATGTCGAGCAGAGTTCTTTTTTTTTTCCTAATGAAGCTTCTCCTGAAGAATTAAGAGGACAACAGACAATCTGGGAGCTAAGTGACCTTTTCAAGTTTTTAAGATAAGCCTCTGAGAAACAGATGAAAATATAAAAAAAAAAGAAACCCAAGCAAAAACATTTCCCAGATGATTAAAAAAATGAACATAGTTACCACATTGATAGTGTTATGAGAAAGAGCATCTAGATCATAAAGAAGACAGATGGGACTGAAACATGGAATAAGAAACAGATGGAGATAAAGATTTGCACATGTGAGTGAAGGAGACTTTTCTTTCTTTAATGTTTAGTCAGAACAAGGGTCTCCATTAACAAATCTTTTATGGGGTGAGAGGACTGGAGATTTAAAAAAAAAAAAAAAAGACAGTGAGAAAGAGGATGTCCAGCTTTGAACTGATTGTGTCTTTTAGCAACACAAACCTCAGTGTCTTTAAAGTTAATGTCTTTCTGATGTTTGTTTCCTATAATTAGTGAACTTAGAGATGGGAACTGATAGTCTTAGATACTGAAACCTTTTATGCAGATTGAAGAAAGGGTGGGCAAAGTCAGTGTGAAGATCCACAGACTTTTGCCATGAGATTTTACCAACCCTGAGAGGAAATGAAGTCCTAAAATGATGAGTGAGGAGTTCAGTTTTTATGGTCCAGACACCATCTTGGGAAACTGTCAGATAGTTCCCATTATGCAGGTGATCTTTAAGATCCAAGCACCTCTTTATATCTGTCTTCTAAATATTGGCACTGAGCTATCTGGCATCAAAACTACTATCACAGTTTCCCTTGGGAGGGCTGAAGACTCAAATACACTTAAGTAAATGGATCTGTTTACAGCAGATATGTCAAACGACAGCTCGTTTCTTAACTCAAGCATGTCCTTCCACAGGCATTAGGTCTGAATTTCACTGAACCTCCCTCCAGATTTTATAGAGCTTTGCTGCTTTTTAATTTTTTCTAGCCCACACTTAATGTTGTTGCTATTTGTGACAGATAAATCAGGATGGTTTTTAACAGCTGCTTTTTTCTTTTTGCTTCCCCCCCTTTCTTTTGGTTTAATCACATTATTAGTTCAGAAAACGCTGAAGATTTCCAGGGTGCTCTCTTCTGAATGTTGGCTTCCTGCCCCTAGGTAACCTTTCAGCATGCCTACATACAGATGTGGACCTTGCCAGGTGACCCCAGATGACAAAATCACAGCCAGACACCCTGTCCCACATCAAAGATCAACAGAATCTATCATTAGGTTAGAAATTTAAGATCTCCTAATACCTCAGTAAAATGCTACAATGTGTGTTTTACTGGACTCTGTAATGCAAAAAAAATAAAAATGGAGATGACTAAGATAGCACTTGTTCAGATTATTATCTGAGATGTTAAAAAATGGAGGGTTAATCCTAAGGGATACATTCTGCTTCTGCGTCCCTGCAATATTTATCTACGGAACGCCACAGTGTTATCTGAACTTTTATTCTGCACTTATTTTCAACTCCCTTCAGACATTTTCTTCAAATAAGGGAACGTAGCCAACGTAACAAATGAATTATGATACTCTCTCAGATATCTGTCATCATTTCCAGAAATAGATTAAAAGTTTAGGGAAGATTTTCAATTGTGACAAGTCAGTGCTGAGTGCAGTTTTGGGATGTTAATGAAGATGAAAGCACATCACCATTTTCCAACAGTTGAGTAAAACTCAAGATAGTAGTATAAAACTCATTTTTCAGACAAAAGGAGATAGAAAAGAACTGTTCTTTCATTTTGTCTATGTGGTACCTACTCAAACACTAATCTCAACATTGCTGAAATGCTGATGATCTGAATGTAATCAGCTCATCAGAGCCAGAGCAACCAGAGTTCAAGCTACAAGCTGTATGTTTGGGTAATTTCAGCTTACAATTAGAAGCGCAGTTTTCCGTAACTTTCTTCTCATACTTCACCTACAAAAAAAGTAACCGGGAGCTTTTGTATCCCAGTTTTGTCTCTTTCATCTTTTCTAACAGGATGTGTTTGTCTCCTTCTTCACTAGTGTGACACTGACGCATTAAAAAAAAAGGACAAAAGGAACTCAGCTTAGAATGAGTGATGCCATCTCAATTTGGGCTGTGAATTTAAGAGTTAATCTTGCAGGTGAACCTAGAATTCTAATGTGTATCTAATATTTCCAAGATTCCCAAAAAACTTGTATGTTCACATACAACTTTTTTTTTTTTTCCAGTAAGTTCTTATTAATCATCTGCTATCAGACAGCTGAGCTCTATATTAATCAGACATTAACAAAGACATGGCAGAGACTAATCACACCTTGTAACTGAAATCAACTAATTCAGCTGGGTATGAGAAATGGTTAATTACTTAACATACTTATAAGCATGCAGAAGACTCTAGAAGTCTTTTCCAGAGGAGAACATGGAGAAAGTGCTTTCATAAATACCGTTAACCATTCTTTAAAATCTTTCTCTTGCCTATGTCTGTAGCTAAGGTAGATTTAGGTGTCAACTATCTGACACATCTATTATTCCCAAATACTGACAGTATGAAATAACTGAATAGCAATAACATAACTCTGGTTAATGTCATGTGCTGGATGAAATATGTGTCTTGTTGTTGTGGAGATACTTCAGGTAGAGAAGAAGAGGTGAAAGACTTCACCTAAAATGCAGGAAGTATAAAGACTCAGAGACACTCTATTATTCCTTATGCTGAACTTCACGTACTAAAAGATTTTCTTATGCAAAAGAATGAACACAGGACCATGTTCTACAAAACATAGTAAAAGAATGTTATGTTTCAAACTTCTGAGTCTCCAGACGGCTGCTTGCTTCCAAACAGGCTTCTGAAAATGTAAGTTGCTTTGGAAACTATTAATATATTATATTCCTATTCTACAAATGACTTTCTGTAAAACAGAAATGATCATATATATTTGTGACAGCAAGAGTAAATGTACTATACCGGCTAACAAAATCTAATAGATTGATCTATGTACAGACATTTCTGAATGCTACCTATTATTGAGGTCATCAGAGGGGATTTTCCTAATCTATTTCATTCCATTCATTGGAATGGAACATTACAAAAGTTTTTGCTCGATTTAAATTACAAGGTCTAGCTTTAACATACAGAGACTGTAAAATTTATTCTAGAAATTCGGAAACTTTATGCCCTATTTCTGAGTTGAAATTTTAAAAGCTTAAGTATTTTGGTTATGAGACATATAGTCCAGGGTGTTAGTATCACTGTAGCTTTAACACCTATTTTCAGTAAATTGTGCGATTTGCCTTAACAGGAAAAAGGGCAAAACTGTGATAATGAACACAGCTTGACCCAAAAAAAGTGTAGATAAGAATATCTTTCATGTAATAGTTGATCTTTCTGAATAGCTGAGTTCCTAGTTCCAGAGCTACCTAGTTATGAATGACACACAGAGCAGTCAGGGCCTTAAACTCCTACACCTCATGCATTTTCAGATGCCTCTAGGTAAAATGGCCTCTGGCTGCCATTTCAGAATGTGCAGGATCCCAACAGCATAACTGCCACCTCCAAAACTACATCTTGGGCACACTATGTCAAATGAAACAGACACATATGCCAATAATTAAGCAAGAGAATCACTTTCAACATCACAGGATTTCACTGGCCCTCACCTGGAATTTATGTTAATTGAAGTTTCATAAAACATATGGGGATACCCACTACCCTCACTGTTGCCTCTGCAGTGTATGATTTTCCAAATCATTGTAGTTAAAAATATTATCTTGCCATTTATATCTTCAATTTTACATATATATTACTGGCTCACATGATTAGACTAAGCATGGCTACAGAAACGTATTTTTGAATGTGACGTTTCACTTGTAAATGATGATAGAGAAACAAGAAAACCCAAAACAACAGACACTGGTATGAAGATCAATATAATTTTTATCTAAATGACTTGAGTCCACCTTTTCAAACTGCAGATATAATTCTTCATAACCAAGTTATGCAGACAAAAGCATCTGTGAGAACAAAGCGTATTTTTGCATTAGTGTTGTAGTAATCTGTCATGTAAAAGTTTGATTTTTAAAGGTGGTTTAGGATTGTACTAAAGACAATCTTTTGTGTTATATTTGCATAGGGATTTGGGGATTAGATTTACTACAGTAACATTTACAGAGTTTTAGTTGCCTGTATGCTCAGCTACATTTGGAGATATCTAAAGAACCTTTTGGTGCGCGGAAAATACCCAGTGATGATGATGATGGTGATTAGCGTGTGCTACTGCTATAAAAAAGGACAACTTTTTCAATCCTAGACCATAAAGGGCTTGGAAACGTACTTTGTCATTGTGCTGCAACTCTTAAGAATCAGAAGGAAAAGCATAAACTGATATACGTGTATGTACCTGCTCAAGAGATTGTCACTGGCACAGAAAAAGTGTTTTAACTAAAAGATGAATGTGTTATTTCATCTTCAGCACAGCTTCTTCATTATAACTTTGTGGACAGAAACTTTCTGGGTTTAAAGCAAATCTTTGCACAGGGGACTGTCTGCCTGCTATTCTTAAGGGGACACATTCAAAGCAGAGAACAACATATCTACATTCAACATAACTGCTTATGTTAAAAAATCACATAGAAGAGGGTCTTGATTTATTTCTAAACTGCTCCTGCAACATCTTTGAATGATGAGAAGATTGAATTATCAAGAGATAATATAAAAGAGATGATCGATGAATAGGGACTCAGACACATACACACACTGAAGTAAATGTTGATAAGGTGTTTATCTTCCCAAAGGCAATATTCAAAGGAGAGAAAAAAAGCTTAGTTTCTAAAAACAGACTTTTAAAAAGAGTAAATGTGTTAAATTTACCATTTTCTTTTTCTTCCTTTTTCCTTACTTAGGAGTTTACACAGACCCAAGAAATATGAAGTCTTCAACTCCCATGTGCTACTGTGAAATCATACAAGTATACTAGTAAACTCCAGAGGATATCGCTGGATTTATTCCAGCAGATACCTATTTAAGCATATCTCAATATAACCAACTGACTATTTGTATTAATTCTTTTCTTTATATAGGCAAGTTAGTGATGATAATATGCAAATAATAAGCAAAACCAAACTCTGACTCCACAAGCTTTAGCCTCAAAATCAAAGGAATAATCTCCAGCTAAAGTAAATTGTCACTATATCAATTAATTTTCTTGACAAGGAAGAAAACAACTGTATGTTTCTTTTAAAATACAAACAAAAGAAAAACCCTCAACAATCAGAATCTGGATTACCTTCTGTCAGAAAAAGACTGTTAATAATACATAATGATGCAATTCCAGTTCTTATGATGGCTTCCAAATTTAATTAAAAAAAAAAAGTGACAGCACGATCATTTGAATATAAGTTTATTGTCAGGTCAAGGGAAAAAGAACGGATGTTGTCTCTAGTAATATGCACCTCCCTTTCCTGATAAAAGACAAAGCATATCAAGGGCATGTAATGATAGAATCGGACAAACAGAATGGTCTTGGAACAAAACAATACAGTTTTTGATGTAAATATTTGAAGTACAAATTAACAAATGATATAGTCAATCCTTATCATTTTTATTTATGAGGATGGTTTTATTTTCCAGCTTTGATAACGGGTGCCTAAAGCGATCACCACAGCTTGAAAGAATACTAAGTTAGTAACATGTAGTAATTCAATTCCTTTCAACTGTTTTCATACCCAGAAAATTAAGACTTACTTTGAGATCATATTAAGTTAGCAAACCTCATAAGCTACTTTTCCCCTAAATTGGTAACTGGTGGCTGAAATCAAAGCCATAAATGTATGATATCAGAAGACTTTGCTATCTAACATTTTGTGAAGTTGGTTCTTTGAGAATCAGCTTAGGAATAGTGGGACAATTGCCAGTGAATTTCTTTGCCTGAGGTACAGTTTAAAAAACACTGCAGAAATGGTAACTATCACAGAAGGCTGTCTAGGCCTGAAGTCAATTCTTTCAAAAGGCTTGTACTTATAAGATTGTTACATATTAGACTTTTATAATATTAAGGTCAATCTAAGCATAGACAGAGTCAAAATGTTTAAGAACCAAGCTGTTCTCAGCATTTAGAGGCATCATTGACAGTATTTCCTCATTCCCATCACAAGCTGAGAGACTGAGAATCTGTCAGGAAGCTCTGTTAGAGGTGTACATGAAAGAATTGTCATCAATACTTGTGCAAAGAAAAGGGCAGTCAAGTTAGCCACTGAGAATTCCAAGAATAGATGATGTTACGTATTTATCATTTGCAGTTACTACATGTGTTTCAATTTCAGTAGTTAGAGGGGACTCTGCTAATTGTAGAGAACATTATTGGAGCTTGAGAATTTTCTTTATATAAATAACCTGTAAAAAGAGAAATATAATGGAAAGAACCACCTGTTACTCTGAAACTAACTCAGAATGTTTCACTGTGTGAAAAAGCCACAAAAGCTGGTTGAGGGTGAGGCTATGGTTTGTTTTTTTTTCTTTCCAAAGAATTCATTATTCTGTCAGATACAGACTTAGCCTTTAAGGAATTACTTCATAAATTTAATTAAACACATTAATCCTTTAAAAGACAAATTAATGTTCTAAGTGATTGGTACAGCCAAGAACGTTGAACCATAAATTCTGTTAAACAGGTGTATTCCATCTTTTTTTTTTTTTATTTCTCCCTTTTTAATTATCTTGCTTTGATTCATGTTTTCTATATGATTTAAAATACAGGAAGGTTGATAAATTGGCAAAACAAGCTTTGATTATGGTTTCCGGGATTTAAAAAATATAATTATTTATTTTAGGACAACTGTAATTATTTGATGTATATGAAATATTAGTTGCCTCATGTATTCATCCTTTTTATTACAAAATGAGATAGACACTGGAAAGTTCAGAATATTTCCAGTTTAAGAAGATGTGTTTGAAAATTCTCAGATGGGATTCAGTTTTATTCTAACTTTAAAGAGAGAGAGAAAGAGAGACAGCAAGAGAGGAAAAGACAAAGGAGGAGGGATGGAGAGAGTAAGGAAGGAAAAGAAAGCAAGCAAAAGAAAGCAAGAAAGTAGGAAAGCAAGCAAGCAAACAAGAGAAAGCTGTGTAGAAAACTATATGACAAATCTATGGCAATCAGGAGTAGTAATTTGGGAAAGCGATGATGCACAACTCTACGTCATGACAAGAAACTGAGATTGCCAGCCAGGCTGAGTGGTTACATGAATATGTATTTTTTAGGTTTTAAGCATGCTTTACAGTGATGATGCCTACCTTAATCAAATTGTTTTAATTTTTCAAGATCATCAAATTCAGCCAGCTAAACAGTAAGAACACTATATAAAAATCCACAGACTGAAAAGATTTTCAAGTATTGCCTTCCTCCTGTGGGCAAGTAAATCAAAAGCTGCTGCTGGCTACAACAGCGTACTTCGTTGTCTATTTAGCCTGATGAGTCATCTGGGATTACTGAAATTCCATTATTCTCTGTGACATTCAGCTTTTCAGCTTTCTATTTTCTGCATGGATTTAAACCTATTTTTTTAGCTAATAGCGAGAGAGTAATGTGAATATCTTTGTCAACGATAGGTTTTCAGAAATAATTTGTAGCAGCACGTTCTCTGATTATCACATTATATGCTGTCGTAATCAAAATTGGCAAAATTGTTGAGAAACTATAGTGGTTTTGTTTGGAACAGATCATTATCCACATAAACAAATCTGTGTTATTGCAGGCCACATAATAACAGGAAATTACAATTATTTTTTTTAAACTTTTCACTTTAGGTGAAATTTCTAAAATTTTATCATTTAATGGAGTAGAAAATTTCAGAAATATGAGAAGGACTAAAAGAAACTGTTTTTCACCTTTAGTCCATTTCCAAAATCAAACACTAAAAAAACCCCAAAGAAGTAGGCCTTGAAAACTGTGATATTAAACAATAATAAATAGATTTAAAAATGTTAAATTTTTCTCCTTAGGTAGATCCGTCAGATTATCCTTTTCCAAACTTTTCTCTGAAACAATGAAGAGTGTAAATTAGCATTTAAAAGCAAAATAGAAGAGTCTAAAGGTTTCTCAGATTCTGTGTCTGCCTGGAACACGCCCCACTTCTCATTTACTGGTAGAAAGAAAAATGGAAGATGATGTCGCTCATTTTTTATATCTTGGACTAGTGCTCAGAGTACTTATTTGAGAAGCTTATTCAGATTCTGGTACTTCTGCGACCACATGCACATCTTGGAGCAGCCTAAAGGAAAGACTGTGGGGAAACTCCCACTCCCTTTGAAGGGATCACAGTAGTTAAAATTTATACAACAAAAGTAGGAATAAAAGGAAATATAATTCTGTAACTATCCAGTGAATCTGTCCCACAGAAAATGGTAGACAATATCATTTATGGTATAGCACTTTTTATGACTATTTACATGCAGAAAAATACATCTACACATGTTCATGCACAAGTTCACACTTCTACAGCTTTTAGATGTAGAGAGGCCAATCAGAAAACTAAAAAAAAAAAACCACCCCAAAAAAACCTGTCCTTGCAAATGTTATATTGGTTATAAGATACTTCAATTTTCCATGAAGACAGACATTTAAGGAAGTTTGCATTTGTTCCTCAGCCTCCATCAATAAACATAGTAGTACAAATGCTTTAACATCTTAATAATTGCCAGGCTAAATTAACAGGCTGATAGTGTTTTGATTTATGATTTGGAGGCCCCTTCTCTGTGCTGGCCTTCAGGAAGATTGAGCTGTCTCCCATGTTCCCTGAAAGTGAGTCAATGACTGTTTATTCATTCCCTTGATTAGAAGGCTGCCCTGAAGCCAAATACAAGAGGCTGCTATAATAAATGCAAGACTCATATGCCTTGTTTTGCTTTCTAGATTTAGTGCTAAACATTAAAAGGAATTGGAGATTGATTTTTGTGCAGGGAGCAGTGCCAGATAAAACAACAAGCAAGTGAACGGCCTTCTTCATAGAAACAAGCTCTGTTAGTATGAGATGCCAGAGACATAGTTGAGGTTTAATATTGCTGCTATTGAGCCGCCTGGAGGGTTTTTTTAAAATGTCTCATCAACTGTTGAGTTGACACCTTGAGACCTCTTTTTATTTTCACTTGTAGAGTAGCCATTTGGTAGAAAATGAGTGGTAAATTACCTTTCTGCAACTAATAATCGCATTCACTTTTTCAAACACTGAGGGAAGAATACTTAACCATCCAATCGTATTTGGCTCCTGTGGCACCATCGCTAAAGTGACACACATGCATACACAGGTGGGTGAGAGAATGAAAGATAATTAATTTGTTAATACATTTCATATTTCATATTCCTTTCTTCCTGTTCCTTTTCTGTCTCATAACCTGATGATGTAGAGGTACATCACAAACTGATTTCTCACAGCTTACCTTCATTTACCTCCCTTCACTCCTATTGTGGGATGCTTTTTTTGTCTGGCAGAGCAAGCAAATGGTTTCAGTAGCAACTGACAAATTGGCCAATAATGTGGGTAGTAAATGCAGTCAGCAGTCATTTCTCTATGCTGCAATTTACATGTCAAGCTCTTCTCCTGTGTTCTGGGACTTAGAAGCACATCAAATAACATTTGCTAATGGAGTCTCTGCTATAATGAAGCCAAAATTTATAGATCAATAAGCAAAACTATTGTCTTCTGGATAGTAGTTCGAAGAGGATGTTTACAGTTTTCGAACCTGGATAAATAAATTGTTCTTTATAATGAAGGACTGGACCTTCACCAAAAATTCTCTAGCGTGGTATGTTCAGGAAAGCTTATTCTGCTGAAGCAACTAGGATACCTGGAGGCTTAGTGACAGACTGGCTTTGAGAATTACAAGCCTCTAAAATTGCTTGTAAAATACGGACAGATGCTAACCATTTAAAAAGAAGATTTTTTTTTTTTTTTTTTTTTAAAGTAAGAAAAAACAGCTAATGAAAGCCAATTTATGAAACGGCAGTGCTTTGAGGAAGAGAAAAGCAGGACTGACTTGCACTGAACTTTCAGAAGTAAGCATGTGTCATTTGTAAATTGCTAGTATGCAGGTACAAATCAGGGCTGTGTTCCCTGTACAGCTGCATACATGCAGAGATCCTAATTGAGCCTTGGAGTTTACATGGTAATTGTGAAAATCTGGGTATAACTCATTCCGATGGCATCTCTTTGATCAGTCCTCTAGCAAGACATAATGCATTCTGAAGTCAGCTTTCCCCAAACATATTTATTCTTTTACTTATTGATATGGCACTGTTTTAAAGAGCTTTTGACCTATTTGAACACTCCCCATTCAACAGGAAGGCTTTCTTGGACTCTTTCTGACTTTCTCAGATTTTCTCACTCAAATGGCCTTTTCATTTTTTGGATTTTTTTAATGTATAAATGCACTGACAGCTGTCATGGATGGAAAGATGGTATTTATTATAAAATCTTAGGAGATTATTTCAAATATATTAAGGCTTGCTCTCGTACTTTTTTCTTCATTCTTGGACTGTAAGTAGAGCATTTCTTACAAAATAATGAATCTAAAAGGAACTCATCACATCCATTATATCAGGTGTATAAATAGATTTTAGAAATTAAGACTTTGAATTAATATTTTACAGAAATTATTCTTACAGAAGATTTTGAGGAATATATTTCCATATCTGACTATTAAAGTACTTCCCCTTTCACAGAAAGATTTATAGAATTAAAGGTTTTCTATGCACTAAGAATTCAACCAATGCAAATGATGATTGTCTGCAATGAAGGCTATTAGATTTTTCACTGAAGTTAATTATCCTCTCTGTTTAGACAGAGAGATCCATAAGTTTTGATAATGTTTTCTTTAACTCACTGCAATGATTCTGGTCTAATGTTAGTGTTAGTTAAAATGTTCTTGGATCAATTAGGAACGGCATTCTTGACTAAGAAGTTTTTGAGCAATAGTTTGATCACAGCATAGAAAGGACTGAATGTATTAATTTTAAAGCTCTGGTATTCATATCCATCATGGTATCCATGTTACATGAGCATCTTTTTTACAATGTAGACTGGAAACATTGTATTGCAAGGGTACAACATAAGAATGCTTGATGTGTTTCTTATTAGTTTCTAGAAAGTACTATTTTCAATGAAAACACACATTCTTTGAAGCATCCCTCCTACCTTTCAGTTTGTTTTAATTTCTGAGAGGAAAGCTACTTCAGGGAACATAGGACACGAGCCAAAGAAAGAGTAAAGAGCTGATGCTGGACTCCAGTTGTGGGTGTACATGTGGCACCTCGAAAGTAAGGATTATGCAAGAAAATAGGATGAATAGTAAGAATAGGGAAGTAGAAGAGAGTATGGTTTGGGAGACTTTTAGAACATAAGGAGCCACCTGTGTGTTGGGATGTAGTGGTCCTTCTATTAGTGACATTGTCTAATAAAACTACATGTGGAAATTCCACTTTCAGATCACTCCTGATAACTTTGAAATAAAGGCCCATCAACATTTTGCAGTATATGCAATAATTTGTTCAATTCATTGTTAGAAAATTCTAGGTTTAATTCTACTCTGCAATGATTTAACTCACTTGCCTTACAGCATAAACTTTCGTAAATCAGGTCTTTTCTATCATGAATTTAGAGCAGTTTACCTGGATCTGCTCTCTAGCTAAGCAGGGCCACGCCTGATTTTCTGAAGTGTTTTCTTTTTTTCCTCTCTGGAAAAATATATTGCTTTAAAAACTCAATATTTCTGTAAAGTCCTTTCCTTCTACTGAGAAACTATGAACCATTTTGTAGGCAGCAAGATTATCACTATTCCTTTCAAGAAAAGCAACATTCAAATTCATGAAATACTGCTGAAAAGTCTGCTCACTGGTTGATTGAGCTCTTGGCCCCTAAGTTAAAAACAGAACAAGACTAACAATTAGAAACCATTTATGACTTAGTTTCAGCACTAAGAATTACCCCCACCCACACACTCTATTTCAGCAAAGGAAAAGAATTTCAGTCATCTCCACTTACGCAAAAGTAACTCTAAAAAAGCACCAAACCCCAAAGAACGTATCATAACTATTTACTTGTGTTGTCAGAAAGACCAGAGATTCATAGTCTTTTCCTGACTTCATAGGAAACTGATGATGAAACTAAGTTGCACGATTTGAGCAGCATCAGATAATTCTTTTTTTTGCCTCAATTAATAAATGGAGGGGGCTTTGTTCCCAAGGTTGATCTAGTACCCTTCATGCTCATTAAACACAAGAACTCTATATTCAGGAACTCGTCATTATCTTCATAACTATTAAATGCAAGCTGATAAATAAACTTTACAATATTATTTTGCTGCCTTTTCAAACCCATCTTCGAGAAAACACCATCTCACAATACTTCTTGTAGATTCTTTCAAAGGAAATAAACATGTGTCTCTGTATCTTTGTTTAAACAGCTGCTGATAACAAGATAAAAGTCTAATAAGTTGCTAAGGAGAGTGGAAAAGGAAATACGAGTCGGGAAAAGGAAATACGAGTCAAAGCCTTTGACCCTCAGGATGCTGCTTCAAATTCAGCCTCAGATAGTACCGACTGAAAGTCATTATCTCCTAATGACCGTTCAGCTTATGTAAACTTGGTTGTATGCATCTCAGTCTATGTTTCTGGTAAGTAAACACCTACAGCACAATGAAGCCCCAATGCATTTTCTACAGAGGTCAAATGCATAACAAATCATGGGGATAAAAATCCACTGTCAACCATAAAAACACTTTTTAGGCAATGATTTGGAACACTGCTGAAGTAAATAGAGTAAAACTGCACAGGAATGATAAAAAACATGGCCTGTAGTAAAACAGTCTGTAGTAAGAATAAAACTATAGTAATTCAGTGCCTAGATTGTCAGTACAGTATCTTACATTAATATCATTCATATTTTTTATATTTGAAAGAACTAACGAGTTATTTAACTCAGCTTGTTTTCTCTTATATTTGCATGAGAAAAATCACTCTCAATATATCTTTATGTATGATAAACCAGTGACTAGTTTTCCAAATGTATTACTAAATAGCATTCAAAATAATCTCCTGGATTTCTGATCGAGCATTTTTCCAACCTACTTTACTCTTATTCAGAAAAAAAAACAGCTTTTCTTATCAAGTTTATGTGGATAATCATTCCCACTAAACTTGGAGTAGCTCCCTCTTAATAATCACTTAATCATGGTATTCAAACCACGTGATGACAAATACGAAATTTCAGATGGATACATCTTAAAAAAGACCAAGCTATTCACTCAAGATGAGAGGGACTAATTTCATAGTACTTTTTGCCTTCAGATAGCAACTGCATATCTGGACTTGAGAACCACAAATAAGTATTTGGCTCTCTGAGGGAATCTGAAGGTAACAGTTATAGAGCCAAAAAGCTCTGTTTTCTCCTGCAATGATATGTTCATTGTCTTATTTGCATCTAAAAGCTATGCTGAACAGTGGGGAAGAAATCCATAAATTTATTCATGCTAAATCTCACAATTCTTCAGCACATCCAAAATGCAAATCCTAGTCCTGCACTTTAAAAGCTTTATAAAGTACATTTTATATCTTTGATGATTACCAGTGAAAGGTACTGCATGATTTCCTGAGTGTTCTTTTGTTTCTTTTCTTTTGTTTCTTAATGATTATTCACAACTCTTGTCAAGATACATCTTAACTCAGCCACTATATTATTTTCTGGAAAGAGGGAGACAGGAGAAATACCCTCTATATTTTACTTTTTTTTTCCCCCATTTTCTTTCCTTTTTTTTTTTTTGTTTTTGCTCTAGGCTTCTTGAATATAGAGTGTTGTCTATATAATAACATCCTGAGAAACAGCTTCCAGACATAGGAAAAAGAGTTTTATAAGAAAAAAGAGATGAGGAGAGCATAATATGGCTGTTGGCATTACAGCCTAGCCTGTTAAAAGCAAAGTGATGTTCTTGAACTCATAACTAAAACAACTTTACACTTTCACAGCATCCCTCCTTCTGGAACTTTAGTCATTCAACACATCCATTAGTGGGGCCTATTAAGTCCATTGCACACAGGTAAACGGAAAGACACTGGACTTTTTTTTTTTTCTGATTGGTGAATCAATGTGGACTCAAGAAGAACTCTGAAATCCTGACTGAAATCCCTTATTCTAATTATTAGACTACACTATTTCTCACCTGCAGTCAAAGATCAAGGCATTCAAAATTGCTAACTTTGTGCATCATACAGCGACTTCAATCAAAGCTGATGATGCTCACTGCTTCCAGGACTTAGCTCGTCTATTGCACTAGGGACATTTCAACTGTTTCATCAATATTTCACAATGTTTCTTGCTCCTCTAAATGTTCACATATGGCTTGCTCTTGTTTCTTCCTTACCTCCCTTCTGCATCCCTTGGAAATAATTGTTAACCTATATAGCAGATTTTTTCTGTAAGGTATCATACTATCCGCTTAAGCAGCTGAGCTATGGATGACATAAAGAAAACCAATGACTGTATATTCTAGTTTCAGAGGTAGTTCAGGGGTCTTAGCAACTCAAGAGCACAGAGATATGAGTTAATACTGCTGTCCCAAGATTTTGGCTTGGTATAGATACAAATGCTGGTGAGTTTGGGAATGCAGGATCGCTCCTGAATGGCAGGAAGGAATCCACAGGAGACAGTAAAGAGAAGTGCTGGCTAAGCAGTTAGTACTTAAGAAACACAAAACAAAGTTATCCACAGTTTGGAATCAGTGGGTCAAACCAGCGGGTGTTTGATGTCAGAATTAATTTCAGGTATTGATACCAGGGATATCAGGGACAAATATCAGGGATAAATATCAGAGATGCTTCTGTGTCCTTGCACTACTTTTCTTTTTTCCCCACAAAGTGTCTATTTTACAAAACAGACAAATGTTCAGAGCTATTTCAAAAAGTTCATGGGACAAAAAGCTGTTTTATGATGATCAATAGGAAAATGACATCTGATACATTGAAGAAAGGAGGCAGAAGCTGGATTTGGAAGGGTAAAAAGCTCATGCTTTTGCAGAATTCCAAGTTCCTTGTTTCCATTACATTTTTATTATTATAATTTTTGCACGACTGTAGCTAGACCTCTCACAACTTTGCCACTTTGAAAGCTGAAGGAAAAGTTGCTAGCTGCAGTCAGACAGGAAACCCTCCTCCACCAAGCTCAACAATGCCTCGTAAAAGTATCAGGTCACAGATTAAAACAGAATGACTCGAACATTCAAAAATAACAAGTCTTCCTTCAGTATGTCTGCTATTAAAAATAGCTGTTATCCTGCTTAAGATGGAAAGGAGACACACCAAGATAATATTATTCCTATTCTCAAGTTCTCACTCTTTTTCCTTTTGATCTGAAGTGGAAAATTAACTTTTAACTATTTATTAGAGACAACCAAATCGTGTCTAATGGACCTTTGTGGCTAGCCATACTAATTTGTAATAATTTCTATATATGAATGATAGAACAACCAAAGATTAATTCACAATTTAATTCTAATTGGTGACAGTATTTCTCATTTTGTCCCGTGACGCTAGTATACCTCCTCACAAGTTCTAGATGCTATCTTGGATCTTGAGGCAAGTCATAGGATTGTTTTGGTTTGAAAAGACCTTTAAGATCATGGAGTCCAACTGTTAATCTAGCACTGCCAAGTCCACCACTAAACCATGTCCCTAAGCACTACATCTATGTGTCTCTTAAATACCTCCAGGAATGGGGTCTCAACCACTGCCCTGGGCAGCCTGTTCCTGTGCTTCGCAACCCTTTCGGTGAGAGAAATTTTTCCTAATATCCAATCTAAACCTCCCCCGGTGCAACTTGAGGCCATTTTCTCTTGTCCCATTGCTTGTTACTTGAGAAAAAGAAACCAACCCTCACCTTGCTACAATCTTCTTTCAGGTACTTGTAGACAGCGATAAGATCTTCCCTGAGCCTCCTTTTGTTCAAGCTACACAACCCCAGTTCTCTCAGCCACTCCTTAGAAGACTTGTGCTTTAGACCCTTCACTAGCTTCGTTGCTCATCTTTGGGCACACAATTTCAGAAGGTATAATAAGCTATATCTCATTCCCTTGCCTGATCTAGTCTTTAAACAGAGACACTTGGGGTAGAAATGTGAATCAGAATCAGACCTAAGTCGTTAAGTGAGTAAAAAGACTGCCTCTTTCAAGTTAGAGTCTGAGTCCCTACATCCTGGCACTTTGGGCAGAGAGAATGTTAAATGAGTGGGAGTGACCAGACCAGTGTGAGATTGTTTCCGTGTTCTCCTACACTAACCAATTCTAAGGCTATAGAAGACCACAGAGAATTGTGATGCTCTGGCAAACTTGTAAATGTGTATGCTTCACTGTGTTTCACCTTTTGGTGGCTATTCTAATGAACTTGAGACTTAACTCCTTACATTTTAATTTCATAACATTTCTTCTTCTAAGAATTAATATTTTTCACATACTGGAAAAATAAATATTTCAGATAACCAACAGAAATTTCAGTTCTCTCTTAGGCTGAAGAACTGCTTAATATACGATTTCAAATGGTTGGGGAAGGGGACAGAATTTAAGTTGATTCCCTTTAGATGGTGCATAATATGTACAGTGATAAGGACACATTAAGTAGGAGACAGTTCTTTCAAATGTGTCACTCCAAAGAGATGACTCAGAGACTTAAAGTTAGGCTGCTCTTTAACTGCCTTGCTAAGCTGCGGCCAAAAAATCACAGCACGCACAGTTACAACCTTTTCACCTTTACATACTGACAGGATCCTGACAGCTTCCTTTTTGAAGAGTTTAACACCTTTTACACCCCCTCAGAAGAAAAGTATAATGGGAAAGACAAAAAGGATACAGAAATATGAGAAACTTCACATGGACAAGACTATGGGCTACACATTTTCACAACAGAGAATCATACATGGCTTTGGCAGGAAACTGAATTTCTCATTTTGTACAACTATTGCTTGATCTATGTGCCACCCTTCACAAATTAATGTATTTTTATCAAACAGGGCTACCATCAGTAGGGCCTGATTTATTTTCATCTTGAAAAGGGGGAAAAAATGTTTTTCACATACAGTTCATCCTAGCACGGGCACATTAGAACTTCTGAAGGAACCAGTTTAAATAACTGAGACTGGTTCCACAGCCCCATGGAATCACAGAATCATAGAATATCTCAAGTTGAAAGGGATATATAAGGATCATCAAGCCCAACTCCCTGCTCCTTTCGTTTTACCTAAAACTAAACCACATGACTAAGAGTGTCATTCAGATGCTCCTTGAACTCTGACAGGCTTGGTGCCCTGACCACTTCCCTGAAGACCCTGTTCCAGTGACCAACCACCCTCTTGCAAGATATTATATTTGCAATTGTAGTCCACCTGCTCATAAAATGTAAAAAAAAAAAAACAAAACAACAAAAGGCTGAGGTTCTCTATGGGCTTATCTCACAACACGTTCTTCCATCTCTTGGTATACTGATAAGCTGGACAATTAATGAGGATTTAGTAAACCTGCATTTCCATTGCTAGCACTAAGCTTCCCCACCTTTTCTGATGGAATAGAAGGATTTCATATTTTGTTAACATGCTGAATCGCTCACTGCCTTACAGTTTGATTTCTGTAAGGGAACTCAGAATGGTTGTTCTCCACTATTTATGAGCATGAATAAACAGGCTTGGCAAAGCGGCATGAGGCGGGAACATAACCCTTACACCACAGGCTACATGATCTTCTACCTTATCCTGGTCACCACTTGCCTTTCAATACAGTAAGAGCACAGTTATGCTTCCTACCATGTGACTCTATCTTTTGCCTGTAAATCACAATACATCTCTGAACAGAACTTTACAGCCTCAGCACTACACAGGTTCTTCTGTAGCACAGAGGATGTTCAGGATCATGTCCTCAAAGCTTTGTGATTCCATTTCCCTAACGTGTAAAACAGACCTAAAGTAGATGGTTGCTGTGAATCTGAATTAGTTAAATATTTTTAGCATGCCTTAAATCTGGGAAAGTTTTTACACCGTCACTTATTTATTATCTTTGCCAGCCACCAGTGTGCTGTTTTCCGGCAGCCGTGCCTGTATGATCTGTGGAAAAGGAAAACAGCTGTGCTTTACCCACTTCCAATCACCTCGCTGGAGAAATCAGCAAAAAGATCACTATAATGAACCCAATTCCTCCACCCTCTATTTCCCTCCCAGTTTACTTGGGAGAGGAATGGTTATTTGTCCTGCATGTATCCTAGAACTTGCTTATTTATCTTTTCTAAATCAAATAACTCCCCTTTTAACCTTGAACATTCTCCGGTCCTGACCCAGATAGTCTTGCAAAATAGGCCAGTCAATCATGTTGTCCTTCTCATTGCATAGGGTAGTACTGGGAGAATAGAAAAACCTTCTGCCACTAAATCCTTTTCACCCACAGGCAAAAACTCTTCACCCAATTAACTAACACCAGGTGCACACTTGAATGCATCTGAGGTATGTGGGATACTTATTGGCTCTGTTCCTAACTTGGCAGACAGACATGAAACCTGCCCCTGATTAGCCTATTTTTCTGGAGCTGCAGTGAAGGGTGTTTCCCCTCTCAAGAAAAAATCTTAGGTGTTTGTGTGTAAATAATGAGTGCCTTGACCATGCAAGACCCAGAGTACACAATGCAATGAAAGGACTATCTGTTTTATGAACGGCTTTGTCAAGATGGATGAGTGGCAACAGTTCACTGCAAAACAAAAAGTATTAGCAGTGCCCGATCAGCATTTTGTGCAAATGCATATACGTAGAGAATATCACTCCACAGATAGAATAGAGTCCATTTCCACTGTGGAGTTCCTCCCTTTATGGGTATAAGGATACTTAAGACCTTCTGGTTCCTTCCAGGTTTGACTTCCCCTAAATTTATTTTTGCTCTTCCAACTTTAGCTAGCAGAGAAAATATTTATAAATGTCTGTTGCCAAAATCAGTCCAGGTGCATACACTTTCCAACCTCTAAATGCAACTGATGTGACTCTTAGGGAGCCTGAACCTCCATCAGTTCCATTTTTGACTTAGAGGAGTTCAAATCACCAAGCATCCCTGAAAATCAGATGGTATAATTTGTAAACTTAACTTGAGTACAGAGAAACTGAGGCACATCCAGGATTAGCAAAATACTTTAAATATTTTTTTCCCTGAATGTTCTTGTTCTTTATTAATATTTCACAAATTAGGTGAAAGCTGACAAAGCTAGTGAGGTCCTAGCCTGATCTGTGTGATGGCCAAATTATTTTCTGTAAAGCTACTGGTTTATTTTCTTGTAGCAAAGCAGTCTAGCCTGTAACTGATGCAACAAGCCATATTCAAGACTTTACAGTTACTACATATGACTAACCCACTGAAATTGCTAAAATCTTGTAATTCAGGATTTCTACCTAATACTGATAACATGCATTTTCTCATTCTTTTAAGGCACTTACAGAGTATAGATTATCAATACATAGACTAGATGGTGAGTTATAGCTACTAAATGTAGTCGAGAAGCAGGTTTTTAAATCATAAAACTGTAACAGCTGTGGAGCTGTTGTAAGCTGTCCCTTTCCACGGATATGAAATTATTAAATTGTTATTAAGATTCTTGAAATTATTTGCTCTGCTACTTTATGGTACCTCTGAAACATACCTTAGAACCTAGGCCAAAACACAAGCCAAAATCCTTATTGTTGGATTTGGCCACTTGAAAGGGATACAAATCTGTACTTACAGGTAGCTTGAGCTTGGCCTTCCTACAGGTCTATCACCTCCCTCAAATCATCAGCTTCTACTTTTTTCTCTCTAACTAGAAGATATGGAGGACTATGTTTTAAAATCTGAGAGACTTCACATTTAACCGTCTTTAAAAGATGTGTCTTTCAGATAAATTGAGTCTGATAAAACCCAGTCTACTGTGCTGTCTGAAATTAAAATACAAAACACATTGCATGTATATCATCCCCCTGGAGATTCTCCTGAAGAGCTGGAATCCAAATCCTGGCCTGTAGAAGAACAGAAGAGCACATGATCTGCTCAAAGATCCATTCAGCCTAGGACGCCATTGTTCACTGGAACTAGGTGTGTGGCTCTAGGAAAAATAGTAGAAATAGGGTAAGTATAGAGCAATCCTTTTCTGGCACAAAGTCCCACTCTGAAGAGATTATCATTTTAGAGAGTTGCTGTAAAAGAAAGTACCATAATATTCTCACAATGAGTTCCACAGTTTAGTTATGTATTTATGTGAAAAAACCCACTCTTTCGTTTTACCTTACGTTTGCTGTCAAGCAATGCCAGTTTGTGCTCCCTGCTTTTCCTATTCTGAGAGTGAATAATTTCCCTTGTTCATCTTATCTACACATTCCTCTTTTTATATGTCTCTATCATATCATTCTTCATCTTTTTCTGTTCCAGGGCGATAAATCTTAATCAATTTAGACTCTCCTTGTCCTTAGTTGCCCTGCAACTGCTTATTGCCATTCACTGTGTCTTTGATAATTCTTCCATAGCAATTTTGAGTTGAAGATGAATTTGGCTTATTTTCCTTAGAAATAAGCTGACAATTCTTCACAAAAGAAAACATTAAATGCTGTATCCAAATATATAATGTCATATGTACTAAGCTTTTTGTTTATGAACTAGAATGCTTCCATGCATTAAGAGAATTCCATGTATTGTCTGCTAAGGACAGACAGGAAGAAACACTCTTGCACAGCCACAGAATAACCATATAATTTTTTTATGTCACCACAGTGTTTATCAATACTGAGACTTTTTAAGTGACATACTGCCTGTTACTTAGTATTTTAAACACTAACTATTTCTTTTAATCTTTATCTATCTTCTCTATCCTAATCTCATATTGGAAATTGTCCCAATATGAGTATGTACATCTGACCTACAATCAACATTTGAATCATCACTGGTCACTTCTAAAAATCTTCACTAATGTCAGACTTTCTAATATGTGTCTTCTTATTTTACCTAAACCCCAAATTGTTATGGGTAACTAGTTGTAACCTGGGTAATAGGAGTTAGGAAAATCCAGAGAACAGATTTTCTCTGAGGTATAATTGGCATGATTATTGTCTTCATCTCAACATACTACAATTTGCTAATTTTTCTCTTTTCAGTGACACAGTCTGAGAGCCATTAACACAGATAAGTGCAATGACCAAGTGCAGAGAATGAATGTTCTGATTCAGTTTATATTCCAGGGCAGCATGAGCTATATCCCTAAATAATTACTTAAGAATTTTACACAAGGATTAGGTATTCAGGAGCTGGAAAAAATAGCACAAAACAAAATCATGTTTTCAGTAAGCCACCCTGTAGTGATTTTTGGTGGTGCAGAAAGTGATCATACAGATCACACAAATGTGAAGTGAAAAGAAGTAATTAAATTTTGGGCCACTTACCTACTGGTACATGTAGTCTTATTTCAGTAGACACAGGCTAGTTTATACTAAAAGTCATTAGGAATTCAAATGGATACCAAACTCTTCCACCTCCCCCTACAATAACATCCATATGGCTTTCTACATATTGTTGCAAATTTAAATCACTGAGGAATTCCATGCAGTGCTTTTATCCTCTCACCTAACAAATCATCTATAAAGCTAAGTACCCTTCACATGGTATTTGTATTAAGGGGTCATCTACTGTTTTCACAGACAGCTATTTGTTATTGACATGTTTAGGTTCTGCATATAAATAGCAGAGATTTATAATCAAATATTTTTTTGCAAAGTCAAAACATTTAGAGGAACTGGATGAAAAAGTGACTGGAGGCAAGGCTCTGCCATCTACTTTCCCACTTTTCCATGGCCCTCTTCTTAATGGTAGCAGGCCGTCTATAGATTTCTAGGAATTAAGAACACATCTACCCTGCCCACAGGGCAGATAAATCAGAGTTTATGCAGTGCTGTTTGAAGATTTTTTTAAACGCCCATTAGTAAAGGTAGAGGAAGCAGAGTGGGAGGGCAGGGATAAAAGCCTGCTGACTCTGCAGGTTCCATCCTGTAAGCTCAGGCAGTTTGCATGACCCCCCTACCCCCTCCACCACTATATGTCAAAGGTGACATCTTTGCAATAGTTAGGAGTACTTTTTTTCTGTGCCTTGTAAAGAACATTAGTGCAGATGAATGAGTGAACCAGTCAGGGAAAAGATAATTCTAGATTTGTCTCTTAAAGTGGACAATAGGAGATGTTTTTGTAAGACTGTAAAAACAGGACAAGCATATACTGATACTCCCACAGTGCTACACCAGATGCCAGCAATCTGTGATTCAAGGACTCTCAGAGTAAGATGAAGTTTCATTTTAATTCAGTTGCTCTCCTTTGAATTCTATCACTTCAACCAATGATGTTTAGAACTCCTATAAACTTTTCCCCCATAACCTCCTAAGGCATGATGCTCCACTTTTAACCACATGCTGTCTGAAGGAAAATCTCCCTTGGCTAGTTTTTAAGCAGGATCCAGGAACCACATGTGAGAAGAGCAAAGAGCAAATTCATCACCTAAAGCCCAAACATCTTGATTCAAATGCTTATCTGCTTTAGAATGCCAAAGGAAGTAAATTCTGAAATGGTGTTCAGAGTCTGGGCTACCACTGTATGCTGCTCATTCTCAAACCAACAGTAGTGCTAACAATTATTTCAATGAAAGATTAGTTAGCTTTTAATTCACTCTATTACCTTTAACAGTTCTGTTTTCTTTTTCACTATGTAAACTCCGCATCAAAGCATCAAAGCAAAGATATTGAACTTGTTCAGCAGCTTTCTTTGATTTTAATTCCCTGGATAACAGGCTGACTTAAACTTCATCATTAAGGGTCACAGAAAATGAGGAGAGCTAGAAAGGCTTCACATACAGATTTGGAGCCATTTCATGTAACAGCAATCTGCTTGCAAGGCTGAGCTTTTCTTCCTTAGCTTATGCAACATACCACTTCTTTTATGAAGCCATTGAAGATAGCACAATAAAAGTGCATTTTGTGAGGCGTTTCTCATAAAAAACACTGTAGTATTGTTTTACATAATTCAACAGCTACAAGCACTAAGTAGGGAGGAAGGTCCAGGCAATTCAGAGTTTTCTGATGAGTGCATGAGCTGACAAAATAGATGTGCTCTGGGAGTCTGGAGGTCAGGGAGGATGTTCTGCACTGTTGGGGTGCCAGACTGCAGGACTCTGACCAGGTTCCTTTAGATATTTCACACATAGTGGTGGTGGTGGGTTTATATGTAATACAGAATTTACTTATTTTAAGTTATTTTAAGTTACATGGGATTTTGATTTAGCAGAGAGATGCAGGAATGCATTTGAACCACAGTACAAGTACAAATTTCTCTTAGTGGAGTGCAGCAATTGCAGTATTCAGTTGAATCACAATACAAACAAGAATATCCTTACTGAGGTCTATAATATACTTACCATTGCAGCACTAGACATCCCCAGTCACTATGAAGCATACACGGATTGAAACCAGCTCAAGCCCATTGCTGACCTCAAAGGTCTTTTGTTTGTTGCTCAGACTGGATTCTCTCTGTGACATATGTTTTGCATTTTATTGATTAACTAAGGGATGAACAGTTACCAAACAGTTGATATAACCATTCATACAGAGCAAAGGTTCCCCTCAAGTCGTTTTTGCCATGAGTCCACCATCCTTTACAACAGTCGTGGTCAGTCATTCTGCAAATTCTTCCCTAAGCTTCATAAGCATATTGTCCTTGGCCATCTCCTCTGAGCCTTCCATTGTAAGGGCTCATTGATCAGTTACAGATGACCATATCAGAAAAGAATAAAAAAAAAGTAAAGATGTTTACTGAGTAAGGAATACAGAAATGAAAGCAAAAAGTGTTAATTTCTAATTTTCTAGTGAATCACAACATAATATAAATGAGGATGAGATGAAAATGTCAGAAGAGGTGCAGAAGTTGTTCATGTCTTTATGTAGGTGTAGTTGGATGAAATATCCAAAAGGCTTCGGATGGTTTGGTTTATCTGTCATCTTTATGTTCCCGTGAGAAAACAACTTCTTTCTGTGAGTCCTACTCCCCTGCTAGACCCCAGCATGTTAATAAGAAATCTCTGTTACACAGCTCAACAACATCAAAATCATCAGAAGATTTCTCCTAGTTTAAAATAAACCTTTTCTAGAACTTTACCTAATGTCTCAGACTTACAGAAATGTACCCAGCTTCTTGTAAGAATAGAAGGAAATGAAAGTAAAGAGGAGGATTTTTGTTTGTTTGGCGGTGGGTTTTTCCCCCCCTGCCCAGCCCTGCATCTAAAAGGATTAACTTGTTAACTTGATATTTGGATCACAGTGGGGTAAGGTGAGCATGAGGGGATACTGTTATATGGAGACTGATTCCCCCATTTTAGCTCAAAAGCATTTTTAAATCTTTGCTATTTGCCCAGCAGCTGTGTTATGTCATAAACACCAGAATTTTCACTAAGCGATGTCGGCCTCAGCAAAACTATAACAAACAAACAATTTAAAGACGAAGTTTGATTAGCTGCATAAAAGAAGGATCTGCACAATTTACCCATCTACCCTAACAAACCTTCATCATTTGTAAGCCTCAGACAATTGCTTACACCCAGTGATTGCCTACTGTTTAGCAACAAAAAGGAAGTATTATGATTGCCAGTCTTTTTAACATAAAGTCCTGCACTTAAGACACTTTAAATAATTGAACAAAATGACGGTATTAAGCTCATCAGGACATACTGCTGATTCACACACTATCCTCATTGATTGGCCCAGGTGCATTAGAGCCTAGCAGTTGTTTGTTCTTGGGTTTTTTTTCCATTTCTCCCTTCTCCTTCCTCTCTTCCATGTGATTGTTTTATATTATTGGAAAAAATAATTTAGAAATAGCAGCATGTCAAAGCAGTTCTAAATAAACATGGTTTCAATTTAGACAAAATGCTAAATTACAGTTACCAGTACTACAGGTAAGCTTTTTTTAAATCTTATTTTAGTGTAACTACTTTGTATTTAAGTATAATATCAATGATAGCAGCCTAAGAATTTAAATGTTATTGTGTCATAAAATATTTAGATAGCAAAATTTTCATAGTTCACTAAAATTTATACTGCATTTTCCCTGTTCTTCATTAGGGGTTACATTTGATGACATCTGATGTAAGAAGCAGACCTGCAAAGTCTTTTCTAAGTAGGAAAGAAGTATGTATTTAGAAGTTACTAGAATAATCTCTAAAGTATAAAAGTATAAGAATCCTTGTCAAAGTATCTCATCTAAACTTTCTCTCTTCATTAACCCACAAAGCTCAAAAGCAGCATATGATCCATAATTAAAATGGGAATCAGTCACTTAAGCACAGTGTTTCCCTATTTTTTTCTTGTTTAAGAACATGACCCAACTTCTGTAAAGTTATCTGTTTTTTCTTAATATTCAGAAATTATTTCAAATTCAAATAATTTTCAAATAATTTTCATCCAACGGATTACTCCTACACCACAGTCTGTTCTTCTATTCACAGTTAATGGATGGACAGCTAAATAATATGGAAATGTTTCTATTTTGGCTGGTTGGATAAAAAAGGAATAAATGATTCTCCTACTATCACAAGTTTAGCCACTTCCCAATACCTTTTATGAATGAAAATTAATTCAGATTTATGTCCAGAAAGAGCCACTGAAGAAAGGCAAACAAAGTTGAAGAGAAAACACCAAGCTTCTTGAAATTTAAAGTAAGGCTGTTTTCACTGCATTCAATCAGTAAGATGCTAATTTATGAAATGTTCCTACATTTCCTGATCATCATCAATTACTAATCTGTTGGATTAACACTGAGTTTGTTGAGTGTTCCAAAGGGGCTGTGCAGTCTCCATGAGGAGCATTTACCAAATAGGAAGCCTGATACGAGCTTTTCATGTGTACTAAAAATACTGAGGTGGGGTGAAACCCACCATCAGTCATGTGAAGGTGTTAGATGACAACTATCAAAATAGCCCATCTATAAAAAAACAAGGGCCTTCATGTTTGCAGCCATTTATAGCTATAGGATGATAAATAAAAATCTGAATCAAACTGGAAAACAATATCCATGAAATCCATTGGATAAAGGGGAAATACATGGAAAGAGAAACACTCCTCTGATACTTTAAACAGAAATCTAATCCAAGTAACTTTCCCATCCAGGTGATTTTTGGGTTAGCTATGGTCACTTGATTTATCAATTTGTGTAAGAGTTCTTGAATTAAAACAAACAAACAAATGAACAAAAACAAAGCAGTGGGCACTTAGGAAAAGTCAAGTAGCCACTCTAGGCCTTGTGCTGTAATCCCATTTGTGCTTTAGCAGGTTAGATAAAGGTTGCACAGTGTTACTCTATAAGGATATGCTATAAATTGCTTCATTTTTTGAAATACAAACTATTTATGCAACACAGCAGAAGGAAGTTATATTTTTCTGGAATGATATCCTACTCTCCCTTAATATTTAATAAAAATATATTAAGAAGATCCTGAAGGAACTGAAATTTACTGCTTTTTCTTTTCAGGATATGGTTATGCTCTCTTACTTTTTATTTGGCTTATTCAATTTTCTTAAGGTCTAATTCCAAGTTAGCAAAAGTGAACAGACTCTTTCAATTAACTTTTCTCTATACTGTTTCAGGGCCTAAACCTTTTCCCCGTAAGTCATGTCTTCCAGCTCTTATTATATCATTTTTGGAATTCCAAAAAGGAATTCCCTGCAACAAGATTTTCCACGTTGCTAGCAGAATTTTTAACTGATAGAATGACTACACAGATCCTTTTTATTTTCCATAAATTTCAGGCCCTGTTAAAGATATGAAAGCTCATTTCTAATTCAGCCAACTAACTCCACCTAAGACTTCTGATGTGTCTAGGAAGGAGACTTTCAAAGACACAAACGGGAGCCAGGCACCTACATTCCACTGATAGCTAATAGGGATCAGGCACCTGTGCCTTTGAAAATCTCCCCCCAGTCAATAATGTTTGACAATTATTCATCAACTTTTCCTACTGTTGTACTGAAAATAATGTGAGCTGTCACTTTCAAGACTGTTCCTGTACACAAAAGAAGTCAAATCCTTATCGATCAAAGTGACATGTTTGCAGTGCAAAATAAACTGAAACATCTATATAATATATGGCTTGTTATGTTTGGTGATAAACAGATGCTTTAATTAAGTTTGAATTTCAGAGCCTTTTAAAACTACTGCCTGAATTTTATCACCTATAAATAAAGAGGCCTTTGAAAAGAGGAATAGATAAACATGAGTATTGATTTTGGTTACAGATGTGGACCTAAGTCCCAGTAGTTACAGCAAATAGCATGCCCCTTTAAACTACAGTTACCTGCAGGAAACAGTGTTATGTTCAGTTCAAGAGAATAAGCACTGAAAACTTACAATAGCACATTTCAGCAGGGGAAGAAGGTAAGCATCTGCAAAAATACAAGTATTCCAAACAGCATCTGGATACAGCAGTAACCTTCAACCTTGTCATCACCTATGGGTGTCCCAGGCCCTGCTAATTAGAAGTTTTGGTAATTAGATTCTGCAGGTGATATCATGGGGCAGATCCTGAAATAGATGAGCACATCGGTTCCTCTTTCACAAAAAAAAAGGTTGACAGCTTTGGAATTCATGGTGCATTTTCTATTGGCACTTGTATTTCTGCAGTGAATACTCAGCTGGCTTGTGCTTAATTTTACCTCCTTTTAGATGGATGAATTAAATGATTAGGCATTATATGATTATGGGCAGAATTAATGTTAGACACAACTTTTGGTTGGGTAATTAATATAAGCTCATTCTATACTCAAGGGGACAAATCAGGCAACTACAGTGAGAATTTCATACTATATATGTTTACAAATATATCAAAAAATCTTCATGAAGTGCCCTTAGCATACACCCATGTATTTCTACTGACTACAAAGAAAAGCTTAATTACTGAAATTTACTACCTAAAATTTGTCGAGGCAAACTTTTCAAAGTTTTTTGATTCATTGGCACAGCTGGACAGAGAAACCTAAAGCCTCAACTAGATTTGGTTTACGTTACTGTCTCTGGCCCATGACTTAACAAAGTCTCTATTGATGGTACTACTTTAAACAGCTTTGTAGGTATCATGGAACGAGAAATGTGGAGCATCTTTTTGCTATACTTTTAACAAATCTTAGTTTAATATAATGGTTAAGTTCAGAGAAAGTTATAAGGATAGAGGATTTGTGATCTCCGGGACTTTAATTATTTGTCAGTCTCATAAAGAGATCAGACCTTGCATCATTTCAAGGAAGAGACTGTATTCAGTTTTGGCTGTTAGAGACTAGCTTTCAGATTTTGTTCTTAATCAGGCCTGGAACTTAACATTCAGTGGGAAAGTACTGGACTGTTTTCAAGCTGAAAAAAGCTTACCAAGTATCATCTTCAAAAACCCAAGCCTGAAGTTTGTCTAAATCTGACTCCTCATTCCCTCTACTTAACCCTCAGACATCATGTTTACTGTAATAGATTTTATACTGCCTTTCTCTTTTTTAAGAGGTGTTGTTTATAGCATATCCCAAGCTAACTAGTTCTGATACAAATAAGATAAAACTGGTGCTAGACATCACTGAGAAGAGAGTGCAAACCTTAAGAGAAACAGTCCAGTAACAAAGGCAGAGCTAATGGATCCATTTAAAACCTGTTTATTGGCTTTCTACTTGCAAAATTTGCCATCAAGATGTAAAAATAACTCCAGCTCAGAAACAGATTAAGCTGTTACGACCCCAAAACTGATGACATAGTGTTTGGATGAAAATTCTCCCTTTGTCCTTTAGATGATGGAAATAAAATAATCTTTCCCAGAGTTTCTTCAGATCTAACTGTTATAAAAATTTGAACTTTCTATGTCCACTTCTGAGATGTCAATATTTGGAAATGTTAAGGTGCCAAATTTTAACTAATTCATCTCAGTTTTGATATAACATCTATTTCAGAGACTGTAGAGCTCGGCAACTACTTTATGACTACCAAACAGCCAGAACATGTTCATCAAAGTTGCTAGCAAAAAGAACTTTAGTTTATTAACTCCGGCCTGTCACACAAAATACTCAAACATTCATCACGCTTTTAGGTAATTTTATTATTGCTTTCTAGGTATTGATTAAAAAGGTGAACATCTCTCACTACCGTGACAATCCAAAGGAAAAAAAAAAATCAAGTTCAGTGTGAGAGTTCAATAAAAATTCTGCTCTGTACACAACACTGGGTTGTAGGGGGAAGACCAAAAAGAAAGAATACTAAGGATAAAGGAAAGATAGGGAAAGCCTTGATTGTTGGTATAATTTAATTGAGTTATATAAACATATGGCAGGTCCTTACATCTAATTGGCATATATTTATTTTTTGTCATATGTTAAAAAAAAGGGAGGAGCCGGTGGATTTTTGAGGACATGTTAGAAAAATCACGTGAAACAAAACTTTTCAGTGACCCACAGAAATGATAATTTTTTTTTAGTCAAAAGAGGAATTAACTAAGCGAGAGAAGGAGGAAGAATCTATGAAGAATCCAAAGAATATAACTAATTCTTTTGGAAAAGATAATTTTTAAAATCACATTTGTTACTCTTGAAATTACTAACACATGGATATTTAAATCGAAAGTAAGAGGAAACACATTTAAAAAAAAAGAATTAATAACCTGTAGAATTCATTTACACATGATACTACACTGACCATGGAATTGATAACATTGAAATACTTCAGAATTCATAAATATCCAGTTTACAAAGAATAATTTTCCATATGCCACATTAAGGCATCTTGACAATAAATAAAGGATTCTCAATTAGCATAAAATTCACATCTTAAAATTCAGAGAAGCCAAGTATGATATAATAATTTGCCTGAATTGAAGATATATCACCTGGAAGAATCAAGATTATTTTCTATTCCAGGTATGTGGCCCAAAATCTTTTTGTGTTAAAGTGGCTAATTTAGAGCTCATTTGATAGCAGCTCTTCAGCAGCAGATTTCTGTGGGTCAGTTGTGAGATGTGAACAACTCAAGCACTCTCACTGCAGATGTCAATGGAAAAGGAACATTATTGAAGTTTGAACTGTCTAATGTTTGTTTTATTTTTCTTATGAAGTTGACACGTATCACTTCAGCAACAACGGCCAATACAGATGAGAGTTAAGCCAAAGGCTCTACTATAACACAAGTCACCGAGTTGTTAAAAAAAGTATATCTACTTGTCTAGAAGGAAGTTCCAAACTTGTTTCAATGTCAAGGTCATTTTGCCAAGAGTGCTATGTGATCAGGGGAGTATTGACTGCTGAATTTTCATCTTTGATTTTATTTTCCTGTCTTTTTTTTTTTTTTTTGATACAAAAGGCTGAAGGCTGAAAAAATGCAAACACATAATGTTTTTGACAAGGATGACATTTTAATTAGTCTGAAGATTTACCCTAGGTATCTCAAAGGATTTTAGACCTCCTGTACATGACAGCCACTGTGTTTGTATAGATATGTGTTCCTCTTTCAGCACGGAACTCTTCTTCATGACTGGGAAAAACCTACTCACTGCCTGAATCCACTTACCTTAACTATAGAGATAAAGTGCTAAATTTTCAGTCTTTGAAAATAGTATTCTGTCTGGAGAAAACTGCTATGCACAAAGTCACCTATGATCAAAACAATCACCAAAAATGTTATTTTGGTTCATTGGTTGGTTGGTTTGGTTTCGGGGGGGTGGGGGGGTTTGTTTTGTTGTGAGGGTTTTTTTGTTGGTTGTTTTTTTGTTTTGTTTTTTCTTGTAAGGACTGTCATGCAGCTAATTGGCACATAGGATGTGGTTATTTAAAAGGAAGTGATTTCAATGTATATGTATCTTCTCCATGGTTTGTTTAAATAATTCATTCTCAGTAGAAAAAAGATGATCAGTACAGAAAAAAAAAACAAAACACAACAGCAGAGCTCTTTTCTGGCTTTGCAGTACACTTCACAGCTTTGTCTGCACTTTGTGTAATTATTAACAGCTACAAATCAGTAAAATCTTACCAGGAACATCTTACTAACTTCCATCCATTTTGAGTGTAAATAATAAATAAGGTCAAGAGCAGAAAAGCAATTCTTATAACTAAGGTGCATGGTATATCAAGAAAAAATAAAAATTGCTGTTTAGAATAATTATATATTTCACAATGAATTCCAATTCACACCGTTTCTTGTATAACACAACAGCAATGTCCTTTTCTGATTACTACATTGTCCTCTTAGTAGGTACTATAGCTGCTTGACTGCATCTTTGCAAAAATGTTAACTCTGTAAACGAGACTTGGAGTCAGGTTTAACATCTCCAAGGCTGTTTTCTGATCCATTCTCATTTGCTCCAAAAAGGTTAGCATAGTTGATAGTATAAAATAATTTTACAGGCACTAAAGCTGTCAAAAGGAAGAACAAGTATTTGTTCTCCAGCATGTTTTACTTGGTTATCCTTGGGGGTTTTTTTGGATTAGAATTATGACTGCTATTATCTGCTAATTTAAAAAGGCGAGATGACATAGGACAAGTTAAGAAATATTTTGCACTCATTTGGCAAAAAGTCTAATATTTTCTCAAATATAAGTTTTCTCCATGCTACATAGAGATCTTGTATCATAGGCAAATGAAGGATTTAAAACAAAGATGTCTTTTAAGAACTAAAACACAGGGGAAGGAGCATGCTGAGCCTCCGTTGACCTAGCACGTATCCACAAGCATGACGAATTTGTTCAAAGTAGAGAATAATATGTTATTAAAAGTTCATAATGCTTTAAGTTTGATTTCCTCTTTCCCCTATCTTTAATGGCATCCAGTCATTCAGGAGCTAAAGCTGCTCAATGGTACCAAATTATATTTAAATGTGCCATTTTTGTGCATATTACAGATACTTATCACATTATGCATAAAAAAATATCTTAGCAACCATATAGTCAAAGCTGTTAGCTCATGGTTAGATCGAATCTCTTAAATGTCAGACGTGGTGAGTCTTTTAAGTCGTATGAATTGTTCCAAGGATTTAAAAATGCAGTCAAGCAATTGCTGTGCACTCTTTGTATTAAGAGTATCAGTTCAAATATGTAGATTATTCTAAACTTATATATCTACTCTGTATATATAGTACATATCTATATCAAGATAGAAAAGACTAGGGTGAATAACTTAAATGTGACAGATCTCAACTTGCCAACTGTTTGGGAATCACAGCTCATGCTGGATTAAACAGCAGCAAAAAATGTAGAAGACAAATGTTGCCTTTTGAAATTTTTATTTCGTATTCTTGCACAGAATATTAATGATACATATACTGATGTATAAAGAGTGTGACTATACTTGAGTTTAGTCTTGACTTTAATTTAATTATTTAGAATTCATCGTTGGTGGATGATTGGACACATTAGTCATAGTTTAGGAAGAGTTCTTCTTTTAGAAAAATTAGACTATGGACTATAAATAAGAGGCTAGAAATAACAAACAAACAAACAAATAATTACTTAAAAAAAAAAAAAAAAAAAAAGGAAGCATTGTGGCTTTGCAGAAGCTATGGGAATTTTGCATTCCATAACAATTTTTAACATCTCCAAACACTCTTGCAAAAGGGAAAGTACTTTAAAGCACTGTTGAAACTGAATCCTGATGTTCATTTGTCACCATTTAGTGCAAATGAATCAAAGGAAACTCAACAAAAAAACAGTCTATATTACAAACACACACACTATTTTGTTAAATATACAACAGGCACAGACTGATTTCTGTTGCACTTCCTTTGCTCTGTCTATCCACACTGTATAATGAGGAAATCCAGTATTCAAAATGCAAATTGCACAGTAGGGTGTTTGAAAGCAAGATCTAGATTTTAATTTGAAATGCTTTACTTAATGAAATTCCTTTTCATAGGTGAGAATGCTAAAATACATAAAAATTGTTTTTTTCTGTATCTCATGGAGTAATAATCTTAGGCTTGGAAAATACAAAACTAAAGCATTTTATCTTTGAAATACTGATTCTCACTATGAGCCAGAATATATAAACTGCTTTGAATTTTGACATGATCTCCATATCACAAAGCCCAGTCACTCATACTGAAGATAAATTAAGCATGGTCTCGTAGGAAAGTAGTATAAAATTAAAATAGTATTTAAACAGCGCAAAACTATCAATTTCTCTTTAGGTGACCATGTGTGAAAAATGCAGTTCTGCCTTCCAGAGCTTTCTATGCATCTCCAGGTACACTGATTTAGAATCACAGAATCATAGAATCATAGAATAATTATGGTTGGAAGGGACCTTCAGGGTCATCAAGTCCAACCTTTATCCCATTATATTCCTAACCATTAGACCATTTGAAGTAGTCTGGAAAGGTTAGGGTTTTATTTTCACAGCTATCTGCTGTGTTAAACAGTAGTAGGCTACTCATCCACTGTTATAATTTTCATGTGCAAGTTTGATGAGAATGAAAAAACATTTAGTAGTTTTGTGAATGTGGAAGGACCAGCCTCTTGTAGTATGCAGATCATATGGCAGGTTTACCTATTTCAAAAGGAAAATAAATGCCCTGCTTTGAACATCTGTCTCTGTAAGGCCTCTAGCCTACAATGTACTGTAGCAATCTGAGTGGCTGGATACAAGAGGATTGCTGGAGAAGAGGAAGGGATCAAGAAAGAATGTAAAAACATATTAATGATGAGAGTCAAATCGAATCAAATGAGGGTCTGTAAGCTTTACACCATGGCTTCTTTAACATAAAAGCCAAACAAAAGGACTGCTATGTTGGAGAAGGAAAGGCTGTGCTCTAAAGGGGAGTCAAATATTTGCAAGAAATGCAAATGTCTGAATTTGCTTGAACTTTTAGAGATTGAAAAACCTGAAGAGTCAAATCCAAATTGAATTTAGCTATTTCTTCTAAAAAAGGCTGACTTTTTTTCTTCTGGTTTGGAGTTTTATTGTGAGTCAAAACCAGTCTAACTTCATGACAAGAAAACCTGTACACTGTTTCAAAGGCACTAAATGCAGTCTGTGTTTTCATGCTAAAATTAAGTACATTTAGCTAATTCACTTGATGGAATGCATCTATTACAATGGAGTTTTCCTTTGAGGCTTAGAGCTGGTTATTCAGTGAAACTCAGGACATATGTATCAAACTGAGCAGAAAGAAGACTAGAGCTGCTGAGCTGAACATTTTACATTGTTTTATCCTACATAATTTATGTATTTCTCAGTAGGAAGTGTATTCCAAAGAGGGAAAGGGGAAACTGGAGTGGAGATCCAGAGTGGGATGAGTACTACATGTGTTTCCTTGGTTTTGCAGCTAGTAGCATCCAGACATGAATGCATTATTGTTCACAGTGCGTAACTGCAGATGTGCCAGCTTGATCCTCTAGCATGCAACAGTTTGATATCTTATTGTAAAGACAGTAAATAACCTTGGGCACATAAACTGTGCTGTAAGCTGGAAGAATAATAAAGGTCTTCAAAGGAAACTATGCATTTTTTTCCCCAAATAGCATAACCTGTTCATATGCATGATTAGATAGATTACAGTAGAACTCAAGTAAAATACACATGATTAAGCCTGAAATAACAAAAAGGCATAAAGAGATTAAGTTTCTAGTCTTCCTGGTTTTGGATGCCACTGGTATAATTGAAAGAGAGATAAATTCTTAGCTAAACTGAGTAATAACATATATGTAATCCATATGTAAGCTATACATAAGCAAAGAGTAACAGAAAGACTGTGTAAGCTGGTGCTAAAATGAAGGAAGCATTATCTTTACATTGGGGAAAACCTCAAATTAACCAAAAGTCATTCTAAAATAGGATTTTTGAGGGAATAGTAAACTTGAGGCATCTGAAATGAGTAAGTGTACATCAAAGTTAGGGTTTTTTTTTTCATTTCATAAACATTTTTCAGAATTCTATATTCAGTGATAAATCAGTTTTACATTCTCCTTTGTTTATGAATTGTGGAACAGCTGGCCCATTTAACAGGCAAACATATCTCCCAAATCATCTTCTTGCACAGTCTATCCAGTCCAACTTTAGAAACCACATCTCTGTCTACATCAATATATTATAACAAAACTCAAGGGAAAATTCAAGCTGTGACTCCCTTATTATAAGTGGAATTTGATGATCAGATAAAGGGTTTAGATCTCTGAAATTAGCTTCCTAGTTGATTAAGCAAGCTCAGGTTTGATTACAATTTTGCTATTCATTATACAGACTATCACTTTTTTCTTCTAGAGGATCTTAGGGAGAAAAGAGATTCCTAAAGATGTCTTACACAGAGCATTATGTTGCATTCTTTAAATTTGGATAAAAAAATCTATTAGATAATGTTTAGGTGGAAAGATAATGAATATAATACAGGCAAAATATATTATTTGCTAGTTGTGGATTTTATACGTTGAGAAATTTGGATGTCTATACATGTAGAGTGGAAAAATAAGGGGTAGGCAAAACATAAATAACACACATTTTTCTTCTCCAGTTAGAGAAAGCATAGATGTCTCCATAAAGAGCCCGTTGAGTAAGAAAAAGTAGAAGAGGAAGATCACTGGTTTTTATTTTATCTTGTTAAGTTAATTCTATTCATCCAGAAAACAAATCTAATTAAAGTTTTTGATAAGCAACTAGAGCAAATATGTGCTTTGAAAGGATTCCTTAAGTGTCCATAGCCACTAGAGAAAAAAGAAAACAACCCACATCATGTCAAGTTGTCCAACAGTATGTTGTTACAAGAATATATTAAAAAGCATTATTTTCAAACAACCATCTTCTGTTTGTTTTACACTTAAGAGAAAGGACTTTGTTCTGCTGCCTTGATTTACCAGCATGACTACCAGAGGAGGCTCCTCTGCAGTTGATGGAATTACTATTATTATAAACCATGGCAGAATCAGACCCATCTTCTGTATTTAAACATTCATTTAAAGAACACGTTCTGGATTGATGAATACATTACATGAACCACAAATGGACCTGTCAAAGGAGTAACTTGCCTTAAGTTGGATATTAAACATTTTGCAGCTATCTGAATCCTTTGGTCTTGTAAGAGAAATACCAGGTCCCTCCACGAACACATGACAGAGTGTGCTGAGCCTTCACTGTCAAGCAAGGCAACACATAAAAGGAATCTTTGCTCTTTCCTCTTGGATGGCTGTCTGCTTGTGTTTCTAGTATGTTTTGATATTTTCTTTCGCAAGTCAGTTACTAAATCTTCTGAAAGGCTTGCATTGTTCCTCTCCAGTGGAATGTGCTGAAGGAAGCAATGTGAGCAGTGCACTCTCAACCCTCTCAGTTTCCTGTTGCCCCCACCTGCCCTGCACATTGTTGGGACATGTAAACAAAGTAGACAAACCAGGCATTACAAAGCTATCTCTTCCCTACTGCATGGTGGATACATTTAGGAAATGGTACCTTTTGCATTGCTGAACACTCTGTCACTTGTGTCCCTCTCTTAAACCTCAAGTTATACAGATGAAGGAACAAATAAGAATAAAGTGATAGATCATACCAGGATGCTGCAAGTGCTCTGAATGGAATTAGTTATATTTACGCATGATGAAGCAAAAGGAGCTCACTTCCCTTATGTGCAGAAAAAAGAAGAAATGATGGACAGTTCCTGATTCCCGCCCACCTCTGGTCCATGATCATTTTTGCCATTCTACAAAATACAACTACTTTGAAGTTGTAAATAAGCACTCACTTTTCTCCAGTCCATTGACATAATCCTAATCCATCTGTTATAACCATCACTATGAGAAAAATACAGTATTTTTCTGATAATATTAAGTAGTTCAGTGAGTCCTCTGTGGCTTTTTTGAAAAAAAGAATATACATTTCTAGGACACCAGATGCATATTTGAGTAAGTCAGCCTAGATAGTATGCATTTATAACAGTCCAATCAAGATCAGGATCTAACCTTTATTTTCATGGACTCCTGATTCACATTTAGCTAAAATAAAGATTATAGCATAGGAAAGGCTAAACTAAATGCTATTCACCTGTACGATGGGGCTTACCATTCCCTTCTCAATTCATCTCAAAGCTGACAGCACTCAACACTATTAATTTTCTGTCTGTTCTAAAACCTTATCCTGCTTTTTATAACAGACAGCAAATAGCCAAGCAAAGTGTTTGTACCAAGGAGAAATGTTTGTAATAGACCACACCGAAACTGGAGTTCAATGTAAATGTCAAAACAGAGTACAGAATACAGCCAAACAGAAGTTTTTTGATCACAAAGGTACCAGTTCAGGTATAGCATAAGAATTTTTAATGGGAATTTATTGAAGTAACGTGGAAAAATGTCACGAGAGGAACACGTTTATAAATAGGCTTAATTCACTAATTACCTAAATGCACAGAACTGATTTAGGCTGTGTTACTTTGCCAGCCTGCAAACCTTTCATATGGTCAACTTGTCAACTTTTTTTTTTTTTTTTCCCCCCCAAAGAGCTGTATGCATCAAGCAAAGCAGACAGTAACATAGAACATCCATAATATTGAGAACATATGTTGTCTGCCTTGGGATGTTTAGCCCAGATTTACAGAACAGAGTTTAAACCGCAGTCTCAGGTTCCCTGAGAGTTTCTGAAGCAGCTGTTAAAAGAATAAATAAATAAGGTTGCCTGAAATCAGATGAGTGGACTGGAGAGTGCTTTGTACTTTTGGCTTAACATGGCAGATATGTACAATTCAGATGCTTACTACCTCAGAAAAAAAAAAGAGCAAAGCCACCACGCTCTCTAACAGACACCTAATCTAGTCCATCCAGGCCCTCAGCAGGCAGTTTCCCTTCTGCACCAGGAGATAACTCTAAATATAACTTTTGCTAATTCTGCAGCATGAAGGGGGTTGTGTTTTACTTTTTTTTTTTTTTTTTTTTTTAGGAGGATCAGTGAGTGTCTCTCCACCCTGTTGCACCATGCAGTTTTTAGCAAAAACAGGAAGCATTTTCACAAGATTTTGACTACAGATACATCTTGATGTTGCCTATCATATAACCAAACAGATATGCAATACACGTATATAAATGCAATCTCAAAGTTACACAAGTCTCACAGATAATCAGATACTATCTGCTTCTTTATTCTTTATGTATTCTCCCCTGAAAAGTTACCCAAAGTGATTAAAGAATGTTTACTACCAGTATGTCTATATATCAAACTTTTTGTTAGCACAGTCATAGCATGTTTTCTCAGACTTATGCCAACTGCCAACAAAATAAATATGGTTTTCATATAGTAGTCTGTTACTTGTAAGGAGAAAGAATGCATTTTAAAACACATTCCTAGTCTTGTTCTGTACACGACAAATGTGGCTACACCAAAGGTCCAATTAACTCAACACTGTGTAGCAATTGGGGACTATTTAGAGAAGAGTATGTACAAGAAAGGATATATCTGTGCTTTATATATTTATTCCCCAGTATGTTGTTCTACTGTCCACCAACTTGCTCTATGGAGTTCCTAAAACAGAACTCATACCACTGTATTTAAAAATGCTTCATAATTTTTCCTTCTATGAATTTGTCAGTAATTTTTTAGAACTGTTCTTATCTTTTAGTTTAAATTTACATTGGTAAGTGAAGTTATACCATTTTCTTTGTTACAAGCTTGCTTTTTTTTGATGCTTCTCACTTTATATGCTAGAAGATGGCAAACAATCGTTCTCTTTTCACCTCTCCTTTATCTTCATGCTATATAAACTAAACTTGAACAATGAAACCACACACTATGTAAATCAGAGCCTTGAAAATTTCATCCATAATGGTCAGGTTGATAAAATCCAAATGAACAGAATGATTTAACTTGATTCCACAATGCATTTTAACACAGTTTGGCCTCTCAAACAGAGAGCTTCAGCACAACTTTGTATCTTTTTGCATACTGCCCAGGATCATATTTTCCCATTCATCTTTGTGCAAAGAAACTTGTCAGAAAAAAAAATGGAGGAAGTAGTGAGCTATTACAGTTTTCAGGAAATTTAGGAAGATCTGAACACTTTCTATTGTGTCAAACTTCATCATTAAAATAGCAAAACCAAATCCAACCTGCAAGGAAGGTGTGTTACGGATGAATGCTTGAACCTGGAAGTAACTTGATATCTACTGGATCTCTCTCACACGTAGACAAACTCAAGATTAACTACTTAAAAAACTCAGAATTACTTGACATTGTTTAATTCTTGTTTGGCAAGTTTGGTAATTAATGTAATTGTCTCTGAAACCATGGCATTCTTTGGAGCCAAATTTTAATTTGATTAGGTGCATCACCTACTAAACCTAAGAAGGCCGTAAGAGAGACAGTTAAAAAATTGAAGAGGATTCAAATATAAAATAATATCAAACTGTTTCTCTAAGTAACTAATGATAACAACAGCGAAACCAATGAGGAAACATGAAACATTGTGGATATACAGATTCCATTTCAAGGGAAAGCAAATTAAAGAATAATACAACAGCCTCTTCTAAGCAAATGTGACTCAAATTGACCTCAGATTTTATGTTTTTTTAAACTATATACTACATATAACCTATTTAAATCTTTCAAATTTAACATCTCTTAATAATGAATTAGGTTTTCTAAAAGTAAGAACTAGAAAGTCAATGCCATTTTACCAATTTGATAGAGCAAATGAGGTTTAGATTGAAGAAGAGCGGAACTACATTAGAAGGTTTTGTATGGTCTGAAATAATTGAAGTTAACCTTTTTTTTCTATCCATTCTCCTAATGGTTATAAAATTACTTCCAGCTCTCTGCATCATTGCCTGTAAAATCTTGTGAAATAATCTTTTCATGCTGATCCTTATCATTCTCACCTATCTTTTGCAAAAAGGATGAATCACAATGTTGAGATTTAATTTAAAAGCACTCTCACCTTAACAAAAGAGAACTTGTTCCCTTATCAATTGCTACTTTCACCTACTGGATGCCTTTTCAGAAGTTGTATCTATTTTCAAAGAAAATATATTAATGGTAAATTCAATATAAAAGGTCAAAACGCCCCTATCCATTGACAGAAAACTCTTTTGGAACCAGCAGGTAACAAGATCAAAGTGCACATTAAATTCAGCAAGAAGGCTGCATCAGGTTAGTTAATGGTCACCTGTGACAACTGTATGACTTTGGTAGACTACTCAAGACTTCTAACACAGCTTCTAAAAAGCAGTATGACATGAGAGGCTGTTAAATCACAAACATGGTTGCTTTCTGTAAGGGACTGTACTACAGCAGTGCAATACTCTAAGTGATCATGATGTTACTTTCCAAATTTAATGCCTAGTGCTAAACTTAAGCTTTAACTCAGATGGTATAAGATTTGTTGTCTCTGTCGATCTCAGCTCTGAAGATATTTCTGTTTCAAGTGTCTGGCAGCCTTTTATGAAGGCTGTGACACCTCTCAGCCTAATCAGGCAAACCACCTGCAATCAATATGCTGATTGCCTAAAATGGCAATCTAAGAAGTGAGCAGAGCTGGAAGCAGATCAGTGCTCAGCTGCTCCCATGACCACTCTTTTAGGAATGGCATAACAACAGCTACTAAGTATGCTATACAAGACAAGATAAAACGAATTGTCCATTTAGCAGGTGTTAATGGGACAACATGCATTTAAGGTAGTCTGTAATGATATGATCTTTTTAAAGGAATAACTTATGATTTTCTGGAAAAATCCAGAAAGATCTATTCAGGGACTTCTGGGAAGTGTTACTTTTCATATATCAATGTCAATGTACCGATGCCTGATTAAGACTCATAAAGCTGTTGTGACTAATTCATGCCTCAAACTATATTCTACACAGTAGTGCCATGACCCAACTTTCAAACAAGTTTGCTTTGATTTGGGGATAGGAAAAAGGGTAAGAGATGAATTGAAAAGCTAAGGTACTTGATCCTTTTTTTCACTGAGTATAAAGCATAGGTGACTATGTTCATTTTCTTTGGTCCTAGACAATCTCATTAAATCTGAGGATCTGAGTTCTGGAAAGTTGGAAAGATTTCATTAAAAAGGTTAAGAGCAATCAGATATGATAGGATTTACACCTCTTTGGAAATGCTTATTGAAAAAACTATTAAATCTGTGTAAGGTTGTCCATCCAGGCTGAACTGGGAACTTCTTTTATCATTGTCCTTAATCTTTCAAAGGTGAGCTGAGTGACTACGATTTAAAGAGACACAGCACTAGTTTGAACCCTTCATTTCTTTCTCACTAAATGATGCGAAACATAAATGGACTACAGTGTCAATTATAATACTGTTTTATTCTATTGCTTTATTACCTGAAATCTTCAAATAATTATAATTTAATGAGAGTATTATTGTGGGCGATTTTTTTCCTAGATTCCCTTCAGTTACTTTCCCTTTTAGTAACTTGGTGGTTGCTGAAGGATTTTGTTAATCTATCAATCTGAATTCACCTCCCTTTTAAATAGAAATACACTTTCACATACAGAGACTGATGTCGGAGTTTATACACAGCCACTCTGAATTTTGCAGGCCTAGCCACTGCCCTTTATTCAGAAATGATATAGGTGAAGCAGCAGAAGAAATCATCAAAAGTGCAGGCACAGGGCATGCCTTAAATAGCAGTTGAACAACCAGTCATGGTAGACAGAGCAAATGTAGGGCCCAAGCATTGGCTGGGGGTGCTGTACGTCTGTAGGTAAAGCAGGAAAATGAGGCAGGAAAAGAAGAAAATCAGAACAAACCAAACAGAGAGAGAGCACTCTGAGCAACAGGACTAGAGAAAGGAAAAAAAGAGCTAGAGCATGAATCTCAGATTAAAGCACTGGTATCTAAAACTTAGATATTATGATATACATACTTAGATACTTAAATACTATGATTTTTGTGGGTTTATTCCATTTTATTTATATGTTTTTATCCTGTGAAAGTGACAAGGATTTCAAATAAAACCTTTGAGAGCACCTGTTTATTATGTTAACATAAATAGTTTTTAAGCCCACAAATTTTAGCTGCAATTTTTACCACTGTCATAACTATTAGTTGCATTAGTTCACATTTTACACAAAAGTTTCATTTCCTGAATTCTTAAGGGCTTTTTGATATACTGATATTTTTGTAAAGAATTTGCCTTAATATTTGATTGTCACATATTCAAGTCAAAACCCAAATAGATTATACTGTAGTTCTACCATGCTTTTGGCATTTCTTTACATTTTTTAAACAATTTTGAATATAAACTATGGGATTTTGCTTGTATTGTGGAAGTATCAGGTTCAGGGCTCCAAGTCTCCGACAGCTACATAAAAGATACCTACCTAAATAAAGTGGGAGAAAGCTAGTAGCGTAGAAGTACAAACTGCAGACACATTTTAGATGACAGACCCTTGTCTTGTAAGATTCCCTCTACATGACAATCACTACAGTCTCAGCTTTTATCATAACATTTCTTTATATATATATATATTATTTTTTTAGTTCAGCTATTTCTTATGTTGTTTCACATCTGTCCAGTGAAGAACAGTAAAGGTCTGAAATACGGTATTTATCATCTGTCAGGGTACAGAGAGGGCTGCCTTTACTAAAGTAAAGGATTACAGGCCTTCTGGCTCATTTATGTCACATAATATGGTATAGGTGTAGCATTATGCTAAAATACCTATACTGCTCAAGCAGCATACTAGTATTTCTGGATAGAATTACTGGTACTATGCCTGCCTCCTCAGAAGTACCTCAGTGATATCTGTCCGGTGATACAGTCACCCTAACTACATGTAAATTATTAACAGTTAAACATATTATAGCGTAACACATTATTTCATTTAAGTGGGCATGTATTGTGAAATTTGCACTCAAAGTAATTCCATTCACTTTTGCCTCCTGTCACTAGAGACTGACCACATCTATCATGCTGTTGCTATTCCCACATCAGCTCACAGTGTTACGTTGACTCGAGCTCATGCCAGTAAACTCCTGAAAGCCTCATGCACTACCACTGGGGGGGAAATTAAAATAAAGGTTAATGTCATTTTTTATGGTTGACTAGTTCGTTAAAAGGACTAAAGGGAAGATAGCCTCTGAAGCCTGAAGTATTTATTAGTCTGAACATCATCAGGGAGCACCAAATACACTTGTCAACGCTGATCTTGCCATCTTGTGAGGAGGAATTACAAGTGCTTGTTACAGGAGCAGTGAAATCAGCAATACTGCTCTCAGGTTAGCATGGATGAAACAAAGATGGTCGTAGAGAACTACACACAGGAGTGAGTAAAACATAAGATTGAATTGTAGTATAATTTCCAAGCTCAGGACTAAACTTTACAGGTTATTTTTCTCTAAAAATGCATTACAGAAGAGAGAAAACACAGATTTAGGATACTCTGTGCGCACATGTGTGCATGCACATGCATGTGCATGTATGCTAATATAGAGGAAAAAAAAATGTGGTTTGTATCACAGATATCACAGAGGTTCTTTATAGATAGGTAAATTAATAGGTAAATTCTATATAGGTAAATGAATGAATTTACCTCAGCGAAATTTTTGATTCAGCAATACCATACTGGTAGAGCAGGAAAATATTATTTATACAGTATTGGTCAGTAATTACAATTTTTCACATGGAAGGATTATTTTGTTTGCTGGTTGTGCACTGATTTTGCATCACATGCTTTTCCAAAACTAGTCAAATCCAGCTACAATTAGATCACAGGCTACAGTAACTGCGTTTTTTGGTTTTGGTTTGGGTTTTTTTTAGATTGAGAGAGTGCAGTCTAATTTTATTAGATAACTAAACTGATTAGTGAGTTGAGCCAGTAACTACACCCTGATGTCAGGGTATCATTTCCTTATGTCCCAAGCACCTTCTGGCCTAAACAGCCTACAATATCGAAAAAGTAGAGACTGGGAGATGAAAGAGTTACCAATAAGAAATTGAGAACAGATTACTAAAGTAACTCACAAAAGTTTAACAAGCTAGAGCAACACAGTGAATCTAAGTCTCCTGCATAGGTCCACAAGCAAATTGTCATGAAAATTAATAGATATTTTGACCATTGATGTATGATAACATTGGCCAGATTTGAGCCAGCAGTCACTAAGCGTGAAGGGTGTCCTACTGTATTATCAATGCTCTGCAAACTGCATCAATAAAACCTCTCAAATAATTAGCATAAATCTTGCCAATATTAGATTGCTGCACATGTTATAAAAAATAGAAGAAAAAAAGGAGTCTTGTGCAATAACTTTACTGAGTTGTGTGTACGTATAAACACATTTTATTGGTTATTGCATAAAGTTTATCGATTTGTTTGTGCTTTGGATATTTGCTTCTGTAATAAACTGGTGTTTTATGAATTGACCTGATGTATGCAAGGAATATTGCTTGGTGTATAGATCGATACATGGAGAAATATATTCTCCATGGATGTATGAGCCATACTGTTTTGACATTTAATTAATTGGATTAGAGCATATGTGTATTTGGGCAATAATTTCATTTGTAAGCTGTATTTCTAAATACAGGTGTATCTTACTAAACTTGTGTTGCTGATGATCTGTACAATTCGTTTATGTATATGGCATTGTGAATTCTGTTTACTGGAAACTATAAAAATAACTACACAGTAACTAAGTAGGTGGGTTGACTGTATTTGTTTTTCTTTACATCCTTTCATTCAGGTACAAAGTTGGTTAGGTAAGATCTGTATATTAAGCACCCCATAAATACATTTCCTAAGTGTTTACAACATCTATTACTCAATGCATGTACTTGTCAAGACCTTGAGTACACCAGTAGGCCCTAATTGCCCTGACTAGTCACATCTGGGAACTCCACCCATGCCTAATTGGTCCACTGACCCAAGAGCTGCATTTAAGTTCAGGCTCTTTCCCTTACCTGAGCTATGTTGTAAATATGTTGTGCTCTGCTTTGCTGCCCTTACTTTACTGTCTGGGGGGGTGAGGATGTGCCTAGTGCTCACTGACTTGTTGACTGAACCTTACTGCTGCCACTGGACCTCTTCTGCTCATCTTGCTCAGGTATGGTGGAACTGCACCCTTTGCACTGATCCCTCTGCTGCCTTGCTGTTATTAGTTCCTGGGCTGAGTGGTCCACTCTTGCCACTTTTGATGCTTTTCTATGTTAGGATTAAACCAGGATCTTTCTTGAATATCAGTGCTGTAAAAAAAAAAAAGGTACATGCACAAACTCCATGTGTGCAAGCACAAGTTTGTTTAGGCTCTTCAAAACTCCAAGCTTTGTAAGACCAAAAAAAAAAAAAAAAGTTTTTTTTTTTTCCTTTTAGTCTGAAGTCTACTGAAGTAACCTGCAAGTGGTGCTTGATATACTACTTTCATTTCTTTAGGTGAGTGTTTCCAGTTTGGTTTACACTAAAAATAAAAAACAAACAGGCATTATTTGCTCTGTCTTAGGATGCCTACTTTCCTTTTAAGGGAAAATGGAAGACTTTAAGGAAACTTATAACTAAATACAAATCATACTATTGAGGGAATAGGGAATATATTGCAATTTGGGGCAGTAGAGAGAAAAAAAATCATAGCTGCAGCTTCCTTAATTTCATTGTTACTAAGTTACACTTTCCAAATGAATACTGAAGTGCAACTAACTTGCTTGGAGGTATATTTAATGACTGAAACATGAACCATGAAGCTGATCAGTAGCTGGGTGCCTCAGATGAGAAACAGGACAAGCTTTTTTGGAAAGCAAAAGCAATACCAAATCTATCAATGCACTGAGTGTGCCTGTCATTCTTGGCTTCTTGAATGATGAAGAGAAGTGCATTGACAGTAGTGCAGGCTTCCAGACCAAAGTTATCTTACTATCAGTGGCAGAAAGATGAGGTGTGAGACTGGATTTAAAATAAAAACACCGGAGTTTAAGAACAAGGTAGAGATAACAGTTTCTTAGTTAACTTAACACTTCAGAGTCACAGGGGTCAGTTTGTCATCTATGGGAACTAGCAAGATATGGCTAAATCTTATTTGTACTTCTTTCTTCCTTTTGTTAAACTTTGTCTGGTGACTATGTCTGCCTGTTTTTAGTTTGTAAATCATCTAGGGCAAGAACCTAGGGCAAATAAGGGTAATCTAGCCATATATTATCTTTCAAGCTTATTCAGTGTCCACTGGACTGTAAACACAAGATATGCAAAATAGTTATAACTTTCAAATCCCAGTTCTTAGCTAGTTTTCTATAGATGCTACCTATTTGATTTCAGTTGTGCAGTTCAACAAGGCTCAGATCTCAAGTTGTAGGGCTAGCCCAAGATTTCTGCTTTATAAAACCAACTCTTAATAAAGCTAGCTGTTGTGCAGATCTAAAAAGAAGGAAAAAAGCAGTAACATCATCAACAACCTCACCATGCCCCATTCTTGTAGGGTCTCACTGAGTGATGTGGTCCAGTACGCTCAAGTTATTTGCCCCATTAATGCTATTAAGGAGATTAATTTGCTTAAGCAAATTGGTGATTCTGTAACTTTTTCCCTCGTGGTAGATTGCTGTTTCCTTAGGAAACAATCTGACACAGTGAAAGAAAAGACAGAAACGCTTGCCAATGATAAAGTTAGTATAGGACAGTCGGACAATTAAAGTTTTAGGGGCAGATACAGGCCTGATTTGAAAAGAAAGAGAGCTGTGAAAGTGACCAGAGTGGAGAGGCTGTCAAACTCCACAACTGCAAGAACATTACTCTTACAGCCATATGCAAGCATTAAGACAGGTGTGATGCCATATAGTGCTATTGGCAGGAAGGGTCTGAATCTTTGTCTCCTCCTATGACAAACTTCATGCCCCTATAAAGCCATTTTTACTGCTGTAATCCTACCCATATCAAGTTAGCTTAGTGCCTAAATCATTCTAGTTGGGTGCTCCTAGGTCAGCTCCTCTCACCCAATCTGCAGACTTCACCGAGACTCTGCGCTACCTCCCTTGTGCTAGCTTTGCCTGAGCTTTAGTTATCCTAACTGAAGAGAAACGTTCTTTATCCGTGTGTGCATGTCAGGGCAAATTTATTTAGCAAATAATTTTCACTCATCTGTAAAAACGTTACTGCAGTTAATGGAAGAAGCATCAGCCTAGGAGTGCTGTGTGTTGAGGGAAGAACAGTAGGACAAAGGAAACAGTGAAAAGGGAAAGTATAGCCACAAGTCTTCTGCTAATTACCTACTCTACTCTCTGCAGTTACAGTAAAACTTCTTGTTTAATTTTGGCTTTTTGGTTTATCAAACTACTAGGGTAACTAGATAAGATATTTTTATAGTAATCCATGGTATGTGTCTACATGTGATCTTCATGAAGTTTTCAGTTTCCAGAAACAATTTCTAATGTATTATGCTATGATGAGAAAATACCACACAACTGACCGTAGCTTTACTATGGAGTGGAGGTTACTTCATCCTCTGTAATCCTGCTTATGGGTGAAATGTTTGAGAGTAGAAACTGTTCTTTTAAGGATTATTAACAACTACACTAGACTTCTTTTCACTGGATACTTGTATCATTATGCAATTTTACTTGAACAATTACGTAATTACAATTATATACATTTTCTCCAAGGATTTTCCCACTACAAAGTCTTGATAAGAAATATGGCCTTGCCTTGACCCACTGCACTGGCATGAGTTTTTCTAGTAATATCTGATGGTTAGTTATGTTATAGTGTCCCTTCAGAATTCATTAAATTCCTGCTAGAGAAGAGTTAAAAAGTGCATTAAAACAGCAGGAAACCAGCTACTGAAATGTGTCCTTCAGGTTACTTGAGAGCTGGTTCAGGATCTAACTGCTGTTTCCGCCACACATTCTCCACAATAGCAAAATCAAGTGGACAGAGACAGGCTGCCAGCACTGTACCTACCCAAGGCCAGAGGGAGCACTTATTTTCACCAGCAATTCGAAGTGGTAAGCTGCAAAACCATGCATTTATTACGTTACAACTTTTGTCCAAGCACATTATAAGGTAGCTCAGGCCTATCTACTAAAAACTGCAACACTATAGTACTGTAGAACTGCATTAGTTCAATGCAGAACTGGCATGAAAAGTCAATTTTTCTATACAGTGTAAATTCTGTTGTCAGTTGTTACAGTCTTTGTGACTATACTTCTGCTAACAGAATGTAAGTCCTACATAGTGCTTATATTTAACTTTTTGGTTTTGGACAGAGAAGACAAAGGTAAAACAGTATTTTTACAAGACTAATGCATTCACCCCTGACATACAGCAAAATTTTCTGTTGAAATGTTGAAGCTGTTTAATATTAATTTTTTTTGTCTGATGACAATTAGCTGGAAAATGTTTAAATAATTTTGAATTATTGATGAAATGCCTAAAAAACCAGATCAGTACAAGATTTTCAAAATTCTCACTTTTGAGAAATTCTGAAATATTCTTGCTCCGAACTTTATAACCAAAGTCAAAATACTAATACAGCAAACCAGGAGAAGCCAGTTATGAAACAGTTTGGTGTATTTTCAAACTAAACATGGATCTACTTCACTATCCTTTCCACTTGGTTAGTTCCTGACCATCAGGAACATACAGGTATGGTTTGCTTTCTGTTCTTATACCTAAAGAAAATGCCTTGAGAAGCCGTTTGAGGCAGTGGAAGGGAGGTGTCTTCACTCTTTCTGCTGTAACCTGATTAAATTACTTCAGTTATAAAACTGTCCTTCTCAAACTTTAAGCTTACTCTAAGACTGCAATATTTAAAGCTACTGTTTAAGTAATTACCATATGAAAGAAAATCTCATTCAGTGCCCATTGCTAAGTAATTCTGGTCTAAATACTATGGGCATATTATTGATTATGTTCAGAAATTATCCAAGTAGCAGCAGTAGCTAGATACAGCTTTCAGACATTCATTTTCACTTGCATACATGAAATTAATGTAGAAATGTCATTAGTGACAGTATATTGAAAATAACATTAAGCAGAGGCAAAGTGTTTCAACACCACCACAGGATGGTCAGCTGCAAGTGAAAAATACCAGTTACTGAACAAAAAATCTGTCACTATTGTGCTAGAAGACTCTAAAAGGCAACAGCTACTCTTTCATGATACTGAAACAGATTATCCTTGCTTATGCAGCAAGCTCATGTTGTTTGCTGTAATTATTGTAAAACATTTGACTGGGTCATGAAACCAGACAATGTCAATTAGCGCTCTGCATGCAATTCAAGTGGATTAAGCCCCAAGGTGGAATGCCGAAGAGATTTAAGGGATGAATTATTTCATTACAGGACTGCAAAGTATATAAACCAAACAGCAATTTCAGTGTATGAGTTGTCTCACTAGACTAAGTTATCTCAAGGTCCTACAGTGTACTGCACACAAATTTAAGTGCAGTAAAAATGGCAAACAAATACAAACAGCAAAAATGCAAGTATACACGTATAGGTGTGTCTATGCATAATTATATGTTTATACAACATACAATTTCAGCAGCAGAAAATATAAACTTCCCTTTCAATTTAGCTAAGGGATATTTTTGCTTACTCTGACAGGGGTTAATCTACAGAGTAGACAAGCACTGACAAACTAAGATAGTACTGAGGCACTGAACAAGAGCATCTAAGCATCCATGTAAGCAGAAGTTATCACCTTTTCTCATAGTTCAAGCTGTTTGCTTAGCTCAGATTGACTGCTACTGGCACTTGAAAGTTTCTTCTCTGTGTTCTAGAAAAGGCAAGTCAAGCTCATTCTCCCTTCAGAAAACTCATGAAGATGATAGATGTGTACTTCCAAGTGAAATCTAGAGCTTTTGCTTGCTCTTTCTCCTCTCAAATTTCTCAAATGCTTTTGACATGGCTGCTTTTTAAGCACTGCTGAATCATAGAATAGCCTTGGTTGGAAAAGACCTCTAAGATCAAGTCGAACCATTAACCCAGCACTGCCAATTGACCACAAAACCATGTCCCTCAGCACCTCATCTACATGTCTCTAAATGAAGGAATGGTCTGGCTATGGATGCAGCCTCTACCATGATTCAAAATTGTTGCATAGTAGGTCAAGACACACCTTATGCAAACATTTTAGCATCTGCATCACTGTTGCTATAAAGAACTTGAGCACTTCATACACTAATATTAAGCTTCATAACCCCACTGTGGAATATACATGTTCTGCCAGATCCTTTTCTGATAGATGCACTGAATATGATGTTTTTCATCAAGCTGCACAGTGAGGTATTGACAAAGTCAGCAGTAGAAGCAAGCAGCACTGACTCTGAGGCATGTGTTCCAGTTCCTAGTTATTTTCTGTAGTAATCAGCAGAAGTTACATTCTCACTCTGCCTAACTGGAAGTTGAGCAGAAAATGTTTACTGTTGCTGAATGCAATTTAATAAAGAATGGGTGGAGCAAGTTACATATAAATCACTCACGATTTTTAATTGCAGTAGCATAGCAGGGAAGATATACAGGCACTGGGATTATTTTTAACAAAAGAAAAGGTTGAACACTATAATATTACAGTATTGGGTTTGGGTTTTTTTGCAAGAAAGGAAGCATGAATGAAGATCTCTGCTTAAGAAACTATACATATGCTGCCCCAATTGCATCACTTTTGCTAGAGAAAGCCACTGTAACCACTTTACAGCTATATGGAAATACAAGCAAGCGTGCTCACACAAAAAGATATATGGAGTGCGAATATTTTTCAGAATGCCTTGGGTTCCCTCCACTCCCACTTCCCTCACTTATGTATTCCATCTCCCATCAACTCTGCCTCAGAAAAATGTATCCTTCCACCTAGCACAGATGTTATACTACTTTGAGTTTTAGATAAGAAAAAATATTTCTCTAAATTATATTAAAAAAACCCCAACAACAAACCAACTCTGATAAACCTACTGTCTAATCATCCACAGCTGTAAAACATTATTGATAAAATAAGTTATATTTCACTTAAAGACCTTGTATGTCCTTGGGCAGATTTTTGCATGCCAAAACCTGTATCAGAAAGCAATGGCCAAAGTATAGCCTCGATAGGAGGGTACACCATATGTTTCCCTAACTAATTTAAGATACTGTTTAACAGAAAGGCTGTTGTCTTAGACTACTCTGGGGGGATAAAAAAAAAAAAAGTCTTCTGGGAAACAGAAGCATGCCTGTTTAATGGCTACGTATAGTAGAAGTGTTTATAAATGGTTTGTTTCTGTGCCTCTTTTTTTTTTTTTTAAATTATTTTCAGTGTGAATAAGCAGACAATCATGATGAGGAGAAACTCTGCTTACATGCAAAAAGCACATAAAGATGAAAACCACAATACAATGGAAAGCCATGAAGCTGTGTCTTACATTTGTGCATTCATTTATTTGGTGCTCTATTTTACCCTGTCAGTATAACATATAAAGTAAAAAAAAAAAAAAAAAAAAAGTCTTAAGTCTTTGGCAAGTTTAAATAAGAGACTTAGTGACTTAATTATCTAAAAATATTAATTACTTCTTAGCTTCATTTTAGGTGTGCAATAACATTTCCTCTGCAGAAGCTTTCATGTAATTCCCCATGACTTTTATCATATCATTTTTTTTCTGTTTCAGAGTACAGATGCTCTCACATAGTTCCCCTCTCTTCAGCAAAGTAACTTTCTTGGCAAGCCTTCTCAGGACTAAAATACGAGAGACTCCCATTTCTACCCAAGATGTTGACCCACAATTATCTACTCTCTGCTCTCTATGCAGCAAGGGCAGACCAGGTAGACTTAAAATGGGCCAAAGTTAGGTTTTGAATGTCCTTAAATGATGGAATTCGCCTTAAGACCGTGGAAGAGTTTGCAGTATTGCAGCTACCGCTGTCTGATAGCTTTTTCCCCATTTCATTGCACTACTATTCTGTATTTTGAAAGTCGTGGAGAACTGTGAGTTTTATTGTAAAATAATAATAATTTTCACAAAATCATTCAGACAAGTTCAAAGTTTTTGCAACTTATATCCTGTGCTCACTAAATTCTCATGCAAAGTACATAACCTAAGAAATAGATCATAGTCATACATTTTACTATTTTGAATTATTATTATTATGAATGCCAAATGTATAAAAACTTAACCAAGAACAACATTTCTTTTTTTCCCCTTTTCTCAATATATCTAAATCTATTTCTGGCAACTCTAATTAGTCCTCAGATTCTTTATGAATTCAAGTCAACGGGTTAGAATTTAATATATGCTGGACTTAGAGATGTTTCTCCCTTTGGAAGAGTAGAAGGTCTTAAATGAGATCAAGTATCTGACACTGTTATAAGGAGGAAAAACTGTCTAAAGTGAAGAAGCTGTAGGGAGAAAACTGCCTAGAACAGGAAGCTAAGCCATGTTGTGTGTTTTACCTTGCACTTATGCAGGCAATGTGGAGAGTAAATGCAAGTTACAGAATAGGAATGCACGCATCATTTGGAGTTTCCCTAATCATGCTAGAACAAAGTGAATCTTTTTGTAATGAATCCCCCAGCTGGGCAACTGGAGCTTAATTTTGGGGTTTCATCACAATTCTGAATTTCACAGGTAACTGTCACAGGTATTTTAGCACACTTGGGACTGAATTTAAACATTGTCCAAAGTGCAGAATGCAACCACAACCTTCTCTGAGAGTTGTAAGAATTGCTGGGGAGTGAGAGACTTGAAGCACTTTATCTGATCTAAAGGAAGACTGAGATATGATTTTATTGTGGTCTATAACTACCTTAGAAGTATTTATTTATTTAAATATCGGATACTAAAGGGATCTTTAATCTGGGAAAAAAAATATGGAAAGAATGAATGGCTTGAAAGTTATTTAGATGAATGCAAGGCCCTGCATAACTGAAAAGGGAAGCAAGAGAGATTTTGGACAATTTATTGTATCAGTGACTGAATCTCCTTTTAATTTGGCTGCTGGTTTTGCCTGTTTTTTTTAAAGGGTGAAGTAAAATCTGGAATGATACATGCAGCTTGCAGAGAATTAGGTCCTCATGTCAACAGCACTGAGTGAGATTGAAAAGCTGCATAAGCAGTGATGTATAAGTAAAGTAGTAAATCATGGAAGTTGGCAAATAACTGAGTAGTTATAAAATAAATTCAATAGGAATAGTTTGGGGGACTCTGGATTAGGTCTGCAGTTGAAAAAATGTTTAAATGACCAGGAAGCCATATAAAAAGGACTACATATCTGAGAAAAAGCATTTTGTGTGAGAAATTGGATAACTGCAGTCTGAATTTACAAGGGTAAAGAGAACTGGAAAGACTCCTAGGACAGAAAGTGTCTCTTCTAAATTGTTCCAGAACAACTTCATTTAATCCATGTACGAGTTTCTAAACTCTCACACTTCAGGAAAGCTGAAAAAGTATGTTAATTATCTTTTTGGTATGTAAGATGCTTTTTACTTTTAGGTGGCTTGAGGCACTGCAATTCAGTTGTAAAATCTAAATAGAGTTAAAGCTTCATGCTATTATTCATGGATTTTGTCACTGTTTTGGGTTTTTTTGAAAGTACTTTTCTGGCAGGCACAATTCCATTACTCTCTAATCATGTCTGAACTTTTATATTCCTATTTTATAGATGGGGTAATCAAAATTATTTAAGATTGAATTAGGTTGCCAATAAAAATGTAAAGGGGAAAAAAAAACCAACTGTTGGGGCTCATCATTTGTGTGACCTAAAAATTCACAACTGAAGTGCTATCACATGTGAAAAGCTTTCTTAATATTCCCAGTATTCCTGTATTTTGGGTAGGTTTGTCTGTGCAGCTCTTTCACATGCACTTATGCATGCTGAAATGGCTAATAGATTAATTCAAGTAAGTTTTGTGAGAAAACTTCCTTTTTATTACAGGAAGATGTCCCACATGTATGACAAAAAACCTGAATTTCCATATTAGCTAGCATTGAAGTGTACATTCAAACCTGTATGTTTTGGAGGTATTTGAAATGAAAGTATGAGCTAATCTAATGCAATCTGAACTAATCTCCATAGCTTTTCACGCCTTTTCCCTTTCTTGGTTCTTGATTCCAAACACTCTTAATTTCTAACTTACTGCCCCTAGTTATGAAGGAAATTTCTGTTTGTTTTAGTAAGCCAACTGAACCTAAACTAAGGTTGTATGACATATGACATGAGAAACACCAACTACAGGTTTCAGGTTCGTATTCCGTCCCGGTTCCAAGTCCACATTAAACTGGCTACATGTTGTCCAGTGCATCTATATTGCTCCTGAAGAAAATCCCCAATGTACTCTCAAGGGAGATGGAAGATACTCCTGTAGTGTGGATAGCTGAGGAAGTAGAATTGCAAGGGCACCTCAGGATGCATGTCCCCCACAGTATGGATTTATCTGTTGTCTAATAGGATGTGTATTGATCTTTATTGGTTTATAGTTTTTTTTCTATATTCATAAACTGGAGAAAACAGAAGTATTTGTTTAAGTACAATTTTAGAATGCACCCAATCAATTTAGGTGCTAAAATCTACCTATAGGAGTAATTTAGGCACCTAATGTTAAATGCTGTGAAGAAGCTAGAAGCCATCAAATATTGCAACGTTTATACAGTACATAATATGGTATATCCTGTAGATCTGAGCAGAACTCTGATCTAAACAGGATTTAGTTTGTAAGCCTTTAGAAGTGAAGGGAGTGAAGGGTTGAAACTCTGGTTCTGGGACCGCAGATCAGAACTAATTTTATGTAAAGCTGATGGATACAACTGGATCCAGTCTTTGGACCACTGTAGCGAAGTACCAAGCCTCATGTAAAACACATAAACCACCAAGCTAAGGAAATACAGCTCTTCTGTGGTCTTGCCTAAATCATATATTCCTGTCTGCACAGTGGCCAAGAGTCTTGGAAAAACATGACTTTGAAAAAATCCACTGTAAGTTCCAAGTCTTTTCCCCACTTAAAGCAAAGTTGTAATTGGAGTCACTGGGGTTATATAAGGGGTAATTTCAGCCTGTTCTCTTATAGATAAGCATTTTTGCACCTTGTATGACCTTGATTGTCTGACAGCTGAACAGATATTGCAGTAAATTTCTGTTTATTTGAAACATTTCTGTACAGATGTTTTCATAGAATAAGAAAGCTGATCAGAAGACATTTGAAATCCAGGAAAAGAAAAACATAACATATGAAAGAAACAAGTGTAGCTGACACTGCTTGGTCCTTTAATTGATGTATTGTGCTGACAGCAATGCTGAACATTTACATGTTTTACTCAAGATTGTGAAAAGTTTAACCCCTGGGAAGCTTAGTCATGGGAATTACAGCACAGGTCTTCTCACAGTAATTTTTGTTTCAAAACGATATTAAAAATGAGTAGAGTAATTCAAAATAAATAGCATCCAGCCAAAAGCTTTGCCTAGATTTTGATCTGAATCTTTCTTTAGGTTCAGGCAAGCTGAGATAGTGTTTATAAAAGTTTTTATCTTTTCTGGTCTGGTTTCTGAAGGAAATGAGATCATAGTTTGTCTCCTTCTCCTCCTCTGTATCTGTCTGTCAACTCCCATCTCTATATGACAGTGTTTAAATCTATTGGCCAAATGGACTACTTTGACAGAGTTAGAGGGGCTTCAAATATTTATTTCACAAAAATTATTGTGAAAATAATAATTAAAAAAAAGGTAAAGACAGACTGTCTTGATTTGCTTTGTGATTAGCTCAATCTTAATAAAATAGTACAAATCTTATATTGAAAAACATCACCTAGAATGTTCTAAGCATGGAATAAGCTTCAAATGGTGCTTTTGCTCTATCAAGTACTGATACAATCTAAGTACAAGATACAAGACTTCAACAAGTCTAATGTTTATGGTACAAGTTATTATATTTCTGGTTACTAGAGAAGGGAAATTCCTTTCTATAACTTCATATTCATTTAACCTTCTTGTCTACTATTGGGAAAATAAGATGAAATATTCTCTTATACTGCTGTATACAACCTTTCTTCTCTATCAAGTCCTTTCTTCTGTACTGAGTATTGTAGCCTAGTCCTCTAAGTTTGTTTCACAATTTTCTTGAGCCATCCTTTGCCCTCTGTTTCTTGTGTTAAGTAAACATGCTATCAACGAGAAAATTCTAGACACATTGCTGTTTCAAATGCCTCCTTCATTTTTCTGGTGTCAACAACTACCATAACTTTTGAAACAAGTCAGTCCTTTCTTTAGCATTCATTTTTCTTCATCCTTTAAGTTATTTGTTGAGAGCCTTATGGGCTTGAGAATGGCTTATCCTCTTTTTATACATTCTCAAGCCCACAAGGCTCTCAACAAACAACAAATATTAATATTAAACATGAATACACAAGAAGGACTGCAAATTTAGTGTGTGAGAGATGCTAAATCTTAATGACATAAATTTGGTTCTTTACAAGGTGATTTGTCTTCAAGCCATACACATTATTGCTTCAAGAAAAATAATACTGTGTGTACATGTATAATATGTATAAAAATATGCATTCTCTAGGAAAAAGGAATTTATTTAAGTGTACAGAAATCCCATGTGTCAAGCTCCAAAATAAAGAGTACAAACAAATAGCTGAAGATAGATATCTGTTTACTAAAGGGAAAAGGAAAAGGAAAAGAAAAAGAATCACATCTTGATCTGAGGGCCAAGTTCTCTGTCAATAAACTGGCATTTCTTATAGAATCATAGAATGGTTTGGGTTGGAAGGGACCTCAAAGATCATCTAGTTCCAGCCCCCCTGCCATGGCCAGGGACACCTCCCACTAGACCAGGTTGCTCAAAGCCCTATCTAACCTGTCCCCTTTCTACTGTAATTTGGCTTGAGGTCTCAATTTTAGCTCCAGACTGCCCTCTATTTCTTAAATTGCTGTAAATTTTGGACTCGTGGCTGCAAGGAATGAGGGAGAAAGATTAGATAAAGGACCACTCATGCCTTTTTTTTTCTTTTTGCAAGGTCTAGCACGAGGAAAACTGTGCTATAGTGATGGCATCACAATTTTTCTTCTTGTTTTCTTGGGGGGGGGGGGAAGAATGTGAGGGGGTGTTTCTACATGCTGATTTCTGCCATTTCCTCCTCCATCAGATGTCTAAAAACTCCAAGAGAGACCAGTCAGTCAGCCAGCAGCAACACTTTCAGATTGAGCACAATATTACACTAGCAAACAAAACCCTGGACTAGCCTGCTCAAAAAATAATTATTCTTTGACCCCTGTTGTGCAGACAACACAGCTGTCCAAAAGATACATTGTTATGTATTTCCACAGAATTGTTCAACTAAAAGAACTCAAAGTACTTTTCAAACAACAAAACTAAGTTCATTCTATGTCAAAAAAACCTTTCTCAGGGAAACTGAGGTAAGGGAGCCTAACCACAGTTTCTTAATATTCAGCCTTTCATCTCATGTAAGGGAAACGGATTTTCTTTCTGTTCCTTCATTTTACTCCAAGGTTGTTTTGCTGTCTGTTCTCAGTCATAAATTATTCTTTAAGTCCTGTGGGATCCAGACATCAAATTTTACCAGTTCTTCCTATATTTTATATTTTCACAGAAGTAGCTCCACTGAATTCCTCTTGCCATTCTAGTCAGCAGAATATTTTCATTGGCTTATGTAAGGTTAGGTGATCTTGTAATTATTTATGGTTTTACACACACCAGGGGGGTGGGTGTGGGGGTGTGTGTGTCCCACACCCCCCTCCCCCCTTCTGTTAAGAACAGAAGTAGCTAAAAAATTATTTGAAACTTAAAAGACATGGCCTGAGATTCTGGTCCCATTATCCTCAAACCCCATCGAAGTAAATGGGAGCTTTCTTAAACTTTTTTGAGGATGTTATTCAACTTTCGTATTCCCAAGCTGAAGTGAAGGAGAAAACAAACATTCGTCTGCAAGAACAACAGCAGAAAGCCTTCTGCTTGAAAATTTCTAATTACAAAAATTGGTTTTGTGGGTCATATAGGTGTTTATGGATCTTTTTCTGCACATGATTACAGTGGGGTATATTTTTTATGGCATTGAAATATATTAGTATACTTTCAACAAAAAAATTGAAGTTTTTGTGTAATCGGGAATGATGAAAAATAGAGACCAGTTGTATCAATATAGAAGAGAAACTCTGATTTTAAAAGGATACTGCTTGTCCATCACTAGTTATAGGCACTGTAATCATGCACTGAAAGGTACTTTATTGCATCTATTGTTTTAGGCCAGTTAGCTTTAAGGAAAAACTATTAAAATAATTAGAGTTTCCTGGTCACGGGGCTTATTTCCTAATCCATTGTCTATAACTAGTCAGGAAATTACTTGGCATTAGTCACTGAAAAGGCTGTAGGTAACTGTGCCAGTTTTATCACTTCCTGAGCTAATGCTTGTAGGAAGTGGACACGAAAACAATAAAATTTTCAGTTAGGGTTCATTTATCTTTTAAAATACAAAACTAACAAGAGTTTAACACTTGACTGCTGCCTCAGTCTTATTAGCAAACTTGAAATCAACCATAAGATAGGGCAATTAGCAACCCGAGATATTGACCTGTACTATTTTATTTAGGGTGTTGTATACAACTACACAGCGCTGAGCAACAACTTCGACAGCTTCTCTTTTATTCCTGACTATGTATTCCAATATATTTGTAAAATTGTCATCACTAAGCTTTGTGAGAAAGGAAACAGACTGTGAGACTACAACTTCAAATATAATCCAAATATAATTTAATATCCATGCTCATAATTTCCCATTGTATGAAAAAAAAAAAAGGAAAACTCCGATCTCTTACAGATTTCAATATCGCTGGAATACAGGTTTAGATCTAGAAAAACCCATACTTCTACTTGCAGTTAAGACAGACTGTTCATCAGATGCGCTGACTGTTACTATGCAAGTCTGTAAGTTATTTGAAGATTTTTGCTTTGAGAAACTATCTCTGGTCACACCTGTGACTTAAGTTTGGGGAATGTTCAGCACACCTACATGAAAATTAGACTAAAACTGTTGCCAGCTTGTGTGAAAGGTACAGCTGAGGGGTTTTTATACATCTAATAATTACATTTTAATATGGAGCACATGTACAAGTGATTTATACTAGTGTCTAAAATTCTTTGTACTTGTTTTCTATTTTACATTTGTGATAGCTATATCAACTAATTGGTGAAAAAGACACTGGTATTGCTATGACTTGATTCTGTTGTTAGCACAGTCTTAGGCGCCAGATAAATTATAAATTATCTAAATTATAAATTATCTAGAAACAGAAAATTAGATTAAGAAGGAAAGATGGATGATGGAGTCACAGGGTGGTGATGAAGGAGCTGCTGATACTGAAAAATCACACAAATTGTCATTCCTCTTGTATTTTAAGAAGGCAGTGAGGAGGAGGGGGAAAGGGAAGGATGCTGTGCCTTTGAGTTCTTCCTAATCACCTTCTTCTTGAACCAAAACTCCTTCTGTTCTTTTATTTCAGGTCAAGACCCCTAATTAGCTGTTAAGCATACCTCTGGCTTTCCAAAGCTGGTTGGAAGGACTGGGGGAAAAAAAAACCAAACCTTTTGAATTTGGTCTAAGGTGAAAGTCAAATGCAGTAAGTCTTTATACTGCAAGCTTCTTCAACTCCAGACCAAATAAATAACTGTTTATTGGAGATCAATACCTCTTTTATCTCTAGCTCAAAATGCAGACATATACTAGTATACTTTATGCACAACATACTTTGAGAAGCAAATCTGATCGCTTGCTTTCAGTGAGTAGCAACTTAGTCCATGGTAATTCCATGAAATATTGTGCAGGGCTCCCTCTCTGTGGAGGAAAGTGTTTTATAGAGTGAGTAAAGGAAGAAGAGAATATGGTTTGTGATAATTATCACCATTCCCAGGATGTTCTTAAATGCATACTTAAACACTTGTACAGGAACATAAATTTTAAAAACATAGCAGTATAAAACAGTCTTCCAGATGTATTAAAGAAAATTATAAATGAAAACAACTGTTCCTTGATAAGCTGACAGAAATAATTTCAGTTTAACACTGGAGAAGAAAAGCTAAAAGCAAATGTTGCAGCCATAGGGGTCCTGCCAAAGTAAAGCTGCCACATGTGTTAAAAGTAAGCTTCAATATAAGGGAAAGTAATATTTCTTACTTGTGGCTCAATCTTTTATTGTAAGGCATTTCTGAGTTGAAGATGCAGAGAAAAATATTTCAGGTTAATGTTGCGGGCTGTCTACTGGTGACCACTTACTGACCATAGTTGTTTAATGGGAATCACTCACACTAAAAGAGAGAATGTGGCTGAACTTTAAAATGATACAATATAAAGAAAAGGTATGACTTTGTCTGTTTTAATTTTTTCCTGCAATACTTGAAATCATTGATATACTTTAAAAGGGGGGCACAAATTATTTTTTGTAATATAAATTAAAGCTTATGGAAAATATGTCAGGAAGACCTGGCCAGGTCAGTATATCAGGGCCAGGACCAGACTTCTTGGTGGTGTCCAGTGACAGGACAAGGGGCAATGGGCACAAACTGGAACACAGGAGGTTCAATCTTAACATGAGAAAACACTTTACTGTGAGGGTGACAGCACTGGAACAGGCTGCCCAGAGAGGTTGTGGGGTCTCTGTCTCTGGAGACAATTAAAACCCATCTGGATGTGTTCCTGTGTGATCTACTCTAGGATCCTGCTCTAGAAAGGGGGTTGGACTAGATGATCTTCAGAGGTCCCTTCCAACCCCTATGATTCTCTGATTCTCTAATGTGTTGAACTGAGTAAACTGGTTCAAAAGCTTTCTGAGCATGACCAGCTCATGGACCTGCATGTGTCCTCTTTGTATTAATCTGCTCTTCTATCTTGGCTCTCAACCTCAGGCACAAGCCCTAGGAAGGAACTTCAGTATTTGATTATCAGCATCACCACATTACACTACAAACAGTGATACTATTCCTGTGAAATCTAACCACTAGAATCTTGCAACCATAATCTTGTGCTTTGAGGTGTTAAGACCTACCACTTGTCCACTTCAATAGCTGAAAGCACTCAGTGCCTCAATCCCCTTGCCTCCTTCCAGGTAAGACTTCTAAGCTCTCAATTCATTGTTTTCTGTTATCTCCCTTTCTGAACAAATAGTATTATTGTTTTTGCGGCTGTCTAACCATCACCTGCCATATTTCCAAGCTATTGAAACTGGTGTGTATGTGTACTCTCTGCATTGGTCAGTGTTTTGAAAGAATTCATAATATGTATGGAACTTAATGATTACATTAATAGCTGGACTTTTTCATAAAATCCAAACAATTAAAATGAGTAATTAAGCCATCTGACAAAACTGATTTATTTTTTTTCCTTAATAGCTACCTTGGGGATACGTACAATGAATAACAGAATAAAGCTCTGTAAACTAGTTTGAACAAATTGTTTATAAAAATCAGTCACCAGTGCAGTCCTTGGAGAGGAACTTAAATATATTTGTTGTTCCATTAAACTTCATTACACCTAGATGAAGAAGAAAGCAGGGACATCTTAGGTTCAAACAGATGACACATTCCAACTAATCATGTGCTGATTTTTTTCTCACATGGGTTCATCAAGAACCAAATCCTTCCCTTCTACTCCACACCTCACTTCTCAGTTTTATCAGAAGCTAATTAGGATGATCACAACAGGAAAAGACACGAAATTCCAAAGTGACCTTTTTTCCTTTTTCTTTTATGAGGGGCATCAGCTTTCTATCAGATCAATTAGTTAATTGGGCATCACTCCCGTAACATATCTCACTTACAAAAAAGCCCTCATGTTAAATAAACAGTCACACTCCTTCATTTTAGATTGAAGGCTGGTAGCTCATTATAATTGGGGTCTGCTGCTGTTTCTTTGAGCACTCTCTTATCTGGGGATCAAGCTGCATGTAATGCAATCTTCTTCCACATGAGCAAGAATGTTAGCAAAATAAACCTTTTCTGCCATCTCTCTCCTTCCCTGTTTTCCCTGCCACAATCCTAACTGGAATAGTAGACTAAAAAAAAAACAAAGTGGGGCAGGGGGAAGGAAAGCCCTCAATTAGGCTGAGCAAGATTGAAAGGGAATTTTATATTCATATGGTATTTTAACTTCAACATTGTTATTGAATCCTGCATTCAATTACATTGCAGTTGTACTTTTAATGATCTCCTGTATAAATACACAATATCATACTAGCAGTGAAGTTTAAGGTGGTTATCAAGAGGTCACAATGTTTAAAAAAAGACAGATACAATGTAGCTGAGGGCCTCTTAGAACCGTTCTCCCAACTACATTTACATGCTTTTTCAGATACATTGTTATTTAATCCTCTCCTTTTGGCATCCTATTTCTTAGTCAAGAATCTTAGCAAAAAAATTATATAAAAGAAAATAAGGGCTGAATAACCAAATATCACATGGTTTTATGTTGGAGTATTAGTGCAGCTGTGATATATATAGTTTATTTATTTATTTAGAGACAGTTCACATTTTTGTATATGCTGTTACATATATTTTCCTTTTCTGTGTGCATATTCCTAGATCTGCTATGCAAGACTAAGTTGTAAAAAATGGCATTTTTCTAAATGTGAACAAGACAAATATATGACATTATTGTGAAGTGCAAGCATTGTGCAGGACAGTGCCATTCCTCTCCATGACAATGTGGTTGCTGCCAGATGTCTCTGAGGTCTGGAGTTGACCTTTGAGACTGAAAGATAATAGACTCCTAAGAACAGCTGTTCTGAGGTGGAAAAACAGCTCCTGTAAAAAGTTTTTTAAAACTATGACAAAAAATACAAATGAACTCTGTTTATTGTAGGGGTCTGCTTTAAAATTACTATCAAGTTTAACATCTCAGAGTAAGAGTCCCGCGAAACACAAAATGAGGAGTTTCCAATGCTTAGGCACTCATTCCCAAGCTCTTTGTTCATAGTAATGATTGAAAATATACATCCAGGAATCTTTTCACTCATCACTGAAACAGAGCTGTGTCCAAAATCAAGTGTGGCAGCTGTTTAGCAGTACATGACAACACTAAACAAATGTTTAGACAAGAGGAATGAAAAATATTATACAAAAAATTATCTTCAGTAGGACTTATTTACAGAAAGCAATGCAAGAAGATTTTTTTCTAAATGTTTAACATGTTTTCCAGACATAGGCTTTGGCTCCTGAAATATACCAGCAATCCACTGACAGACTTTAATGGTTTGGTATATTAAGGTTAATAAAAATACATCCTTCACTTATCAATACCATACATTTGGTTCAGAAAAATTTGTCTGTGTCTCATGTGTAGAGGATTGCCTCCAAAGGTTTTACACCAGTGACAAATGTTTCCACTGTCTTCAGTATATCAGATTTGTCATTTGTGGTCAACTGCTGTTTTGCCATTAATTTGAACAGAGGATAAGCAAAAGTTGTAGCGGTCTGCAGCTGTATCAGCAATTACATTTGTGGGCATCACACACGATAGATTTGGAATGTCAAAAAGCATGGATTTGAGAAGGAATTGGAACACAATGTTGTTTGCTACCATATTTGTGGTTGTAGCTCCCAAAGAATGAAAAAAACGGGGGGGCGGGGGCAGGCAGGGAGAAGAGTAACTGAATATCATGATTTAGGGTGTAAAAAGATCTGTACTAGGGATCAGGAAGGACTATTGCTGATGTTTTTGATCTGACAAGGTATTTTAGAAGTAGGCAGTGTTTGTAGGGGAAGGATGTCCCTTGTGGGCTGATGATAACTTTAATTGGATATAGCTAGGTCTAGGTTTCTTCAATAATTCAAGATGTTTACGTAATTGCCAATAAAGTACACAGAGTGTTAAGACATCAATACTCTATTGCAAGAGAGACTGCAGGAGAATGAAAATGCATTTAACTAAGAAAAGCCAGAACCAGTGCAGAATGAATGTTTTAATACAATCAAGAAGCAGAAGCCCTGGAGGAGTTTGTACGAGTAGACCGCAACACAGCATTGCCATCTTCGTTTAGTCATGTATGCCTTTCACTTACTTTTGACAAAGTGAGAAGGTAAGAACAAAGTCAAGATGCAGGCATCAACATTCATTTTTGAAAACACAAGCAAATGGTAACTGAATATTTATGCCGTGGAATCAGACAATAACAAGTCATTTTAATTAAGATTTTAAGCACTCTAATTGTGTGATGATATAAAATATAATGTTGAAGCAGATAGAGGAAAAAAAAGCACTAGGGAAGAGGTGGAACAGAAAGCAAAGAGATGGTTCTAGGTACTTGAATGACAAGTAATAGTCAGTCTTGGCTAATCTTTTCCCTAAAACTCAAAGGACATCCCTGGCAGAAGAGAGCAGCTTTAGTTAGCTGATGTCTCTGATAGCAGCTTGTTAAAAATGAAAGAGCAAGCTTCTGAATCACTTTTCAAAAGAGATTAAGGAAGGGTCAGATTCTCCAAGCATTAGTTCTGCTGATGAGCACTTAACAGCTGTAAATTCTATTGTCATGTTGGCCTTAAATAGAATTTCTTGCATGGGTTATGCCTAGGCTATTATACTGAAGCTTTTCTAAGTAACAAAAAATGATCTCTTAAGTCTAAGAATAGCTGTTTCCTATGGTAAGAAGAAAGGCAGAACTGCAGACTGGTTTGAAATAAAGAACCTCATGGAAGTTTCCTCAGTGACCTGACTAGACTTTTTCACTGAGGTACTTACTTGAAATAAGGTAGACTTTTTCTTAAGTTTAATTTTTGGTATGATGCTGAGCTGAATGTTAGCATTGTGCATTTTCATTTTGAACTGCTTCACAGCATTTGGGTATTTTGGGATGTGTCAGTTTGGCTGACATCCAGATCTGTCCTACAAAGACTTTTATTTTACCATATCAAATGCTAGAGCTGTTTCTTTTTTGCTATTGCCTAGTTTGGGGCAGCAGCCAAGGAATGTGTGGGCAGGCTAGGGCTGTAGAGCAAGGAGGAACTGGCCACCCTACATGCATAGTTTTCTGACAAACTGAGCACAGGTGGTACCATCTGCAGGCCACAGCAAAGACAGCATGGCTTTCAGAGAGGATGAAAAAAGTGTCAGGAAGACAATTTTCACAGAGGTGGAAACAATTTTAAGGACAGTTTTAACCACAGGTTCAAGAACTAGCTGTGATCTCAACAGCCGTTCAGCTGAATCAAATTGCCTCAAAATCTAACAAATATCCTGCAAACAGTAACAACTGAGTAATGTTCTCAGTGGGTGCTCATTTTGAATACTTGCTTTTCAGCAATGAAAAGATTATCTTGTGGAGTGCCTGCACTCTAAATACATTTGTGTAGCTAACCTATCACCCTGCTGAGGTGCTGGATGATTATAGTAGATGTGGACATTTACTTTCCTTAGCAAAAACGGTCAATAACAGCCTCAGTAACAGGCCCTTTAAAATCCAAATATGGCATAAAACAGAGTCCTCAACGTACAATGAAAAAAAATACTTGAAGATGAAAACTGCTGCAAATAGCTTCTCTAAGAATTTGAATGACTTGGTCTAACACTTCTAATTTCCTGTAGGCCTGACTAAATAAAGGAAGAAAAAATTGCTACAACTCAGTTATCATTACATAAAAAGATAATGGGATCTTCTTGCACTTAAAAATTAAGACACCATGTTTTTATACTTATGGAGTCAGAATTCCTTGCAGAAAGAAATGTGTTGTAGTGTGTTATTCATTTGTTACACAATAGACAAGAAAACCTTACCACTTTAGGGAAGTGCTTGGGCATGAGAGATGTGTACAAAACCAACTATGTCTTATGCCTGATTGACCTATCATTTGCTGTCCACCAGGGTTGATTTTTGAGGGTCATTGGTTTGGTATAAAGGAAAAAGACTGTGTTTTTCTTGCTTCTAGCTCTAAACTTTGTGAATAACTTTTCCTGAAAGTCTGAGTAATTATTTCAAGAAACTGAAGAAATGTATTTAAATGTTTGAGTACTTGATCTTGTTTCCAACTATATTTTCTGGTCTTCAGCAGCAAACATAACACAAATATTAGCACTCAAACAGAAAATTTTCAAGTCTTTTCATAACTAACAAAAGTACATGACTCTTATTGTAATTGGAAACTGAGACAAATTCTCAATGCTTTAGCTGTAACTTTGATTAAACTTGGGGCTCAGTTCTGTGCCTTCACTAAAAGATGAATTTTGCCCCAACAGAACAGTAAAATCCACCATGCTTCCAGGTGGTTGAACCCCCTTCTGGAATTTATGCTGTTTGGTTTGGTCCTTTCATGGAAGAGAATAAGGCTGACATATTCTCAGTCAAGCATAAGATTAAGATTTAAGCTGAAAGTAAATTGGTTTCACTTACGTTTTGTCCCCCCAGTGAGATTGCATAACCTTCCCATTGTCTGCTCCATTTTCTATAGAATTGGTGCATATGCACTGACATACACAAATTCTAAAGCATAGCTCTTTATTGGATCCAATTGATTTTCCATCTCAACAAACTGTACTGAGCTGGCATTTAACTGGTGTCTAAGCAAGAGAGTGAGCAGGCGAAGGGAGGTACAGAAAGTACAACAGCATTGATCAACCAGGCAAACACATAGAGAATATTTTTAAGAGTACAAAAACATAAACAGCCTTTCCATCAGTGACTGCATAATTTATGAACATTATCTTGTCAGACTAGGAACTGTTTCCATCTGTTTTTCTGTCAAATTCTCCTGAAATTTGTCTCATGTTTTATTTGATTTTGAAAATAGAAGTACCAAATAAAGTTTACCACAGTAGCAGGGATGTGTTTGTAGTCCCATACACAGATAGAGCTATTAGACAGGTACAAGATTCAGCTGTACCTGTGCCTGACTGATTTCTCTGTCCTTTTTTTGAACATCTATCTCACAAAATGTTTTTTTAACTGCTTTAGGCCTTGGAAATATTTTAGCAAATGAACACATTCCAACAAATGATTTTCACAATCTCAACATGTTTTAATGCAGTCTTCAACCTTCTTTGTAACATGACAGTTTGGTAAACAGTTCCCTGAGTTTCTAACAGGCTGATTTCAAAACCATTTTTTGAAAGTCAGTCAGTCACTAAGAACAGACCTGAGTTTCCCTTTGTTCCAGGGATTGCTATAAATCAAGGTAGTCCCATCCAGGCAGGTTATTTCAACAAATTTAAACTTAAAAAGTCATTGCAAACATGGAGGACAGTCTGCCCTCTACATTTCCAGAGGGCAGTTTCAGCAATAACAGATACAATAACAAATCCTGAGGCACAAATGAGCCCAATTCACACCAGCCTGGTGTGAATTTCTGGGATGAAAATCTGATCCAGGATCCATGGTCTGTTCAGTTCTTAGTTTTCAGAGAAGACTTGGTAAATTATGTGGTATGGATCAGCCCTGTAAAAACTGAGACAGTGAAAGAGAAGTGTATTGCCAGCTACTGCAGAAGCAGCAGATCTGCTCGTGGCATAGGGAGTAGGATATAGGTGTACTATACTTTAGTCAGAGAATCCCCTTGAAAACTACAAAAGCTGCCAGCTCAAGTGGGGCGATATGCAAGTTGGAGTTTTCATGGCCTAGAACATATGGGTCTATAAACCAGGTTTTATACCTGTTTGCTGGAACCATTTGTTTTTATCCTCTGACATCTTCCAGTCTGGTTATAGATTTGAAATGGATCTCCCTCCATATTTTCATTAAATGATCATGCTAAAAACATCAAAATAAGGTTGAATATCTAAACTAGCTTTTATTGGGATACAAAGATGGTGAACAACTTTTTATAGAGGATATGCAGTAATATTGTGACCAGTAGCTTTTTTTTTTTAAAAAAAAAATTAAAAACGATACCCTGTGTCCTTTTCTACCAGGTCATACTACATTTAGTACACATCACTGGGTTTCTTTACTGCAATATGATCTACTGTTGTGGGTTGACTCCAGCCAACATCTGAACACTTGGACTCTCTCACTCACTCCCCTCTCCCCTGAGACAAAGAGAAAATAGAAGGAAGACTTTTGAATTGAGATAAAGACAGTTTAATAGGTGAAGCAAAAGCTGTGCCTGCAAGCAAAGAAGGAATTTATTTACTACTTCCCAGTGGCAGGCAGATGTTTAACTACTTCCTGGAAAGCAGTGTCTCAGCATGTGTAACGGTGGCTTGGAAAGATAAACACCATGATCACAAAGCCAATGGCTGTTAAGGCACTGCCAAAAAAGAGAAACCAGAAATCCTCCCAGCCAGGGGTCACACTGGAGATCTGATTTTCAACATAAATGCCTCTTATCCCAGTGCAAAAAGTGGCTAACTTTAGCAAAATCAAGGACTACACCTTATTGTTATTCCTTCTTACTTCTGGCTACCTGAGTAAGTGGATGTCTGGTTTCAGAGTTAACTAGCAATGATAACCTGTATTTAGTCAGTTCTTTATTCAGCCTTGTGAAGCACCTGTGACTTTTGTCTGGTCTGATGTAATAAATGTTCAGCTTGAGTGGAGAAAGTAGTGTTGCATAGTTTGCCACATTTGGCTCCAAGCAGAGGAAGTCTCTGCTGCAAAAGGTGCTTTGCTAGAAGAGATGCCAAGGTACAGGAGAGATGTTTCCTAAATGTGATTTGCTTTATCTTGCTTTTGCTAAAAGTTGATTCATTGCACTCCATTGAATAAGGACTTTACACACTTTAGAAGTGGTTTATATGGAAATATAATTATAATTTGTGATTAATTCTACCTAGACTGGAAAGCTGCATGAGCTTCTACCAAAAGTTATGTTTTAAGTAAATATATCTTATGTACTTATTGTGTAATTTGACAAGTTTTAAGACTAAGGGTAGAAAAAAGGGATAGAAGAAGAAACGTAGGCTAAGAGATCTCTATAAGAAGGGTGGCTGAAGAAACTGCGTAAGAACAATTTCTCTTCTGAGAGATGATCCTGATGAGCACTAAATATCTGAAAATCCAGTTGTTTGCAAATCTTGGTCTTGGCAAGAGCTAATTTTTGTTATCCTACTAAAAGCAGTAACGCAGTTGTATTCAATATACAGTTGGTCCTCCTGACATACATGGGGAAAGGAAGAGAAGACCTTTTGAAATATTATACATGCAATTTATCTCCATATTCTTTTTTTTTAATCCAAGAGATGTACAAGAGGGGAAATGTGTAGTTTCTTAATTTGCAATGGGTACAAGAGTCTCTGAAAAAACCCTGAACTATTCTGGGTGTGACACTTATTAAGATATTTTAATTTGCAGACTTTGACCTCTGGGGACTCCAGAGCTGAGAAAGCAGGAGCTGTAATTGATGCTGTTTTGCCACCCCACTGCACTGACTGCTGTGGTGTTTTAAGAGGGGAAGCACAGCTATGCTATTTCTGACTTTTGTTTTGCAAATAAAACCTCTTGACCACATAAAAATAACTCACTCTAGCATTTTTTTTACCAAATCCCCTTCAAAATATTACTGAAACCCTTATAGAGTACATTTAAGCTGCCTTAAAATTTCTCTACTGCTTCCAGAAGTTGCAGGCTATCCTCTTCTTTTGGTTTCATTTTACTTTCAGGAAGGACACTGCTTCTGTGAATGCTTTGAATACCAGGGTATTCAATTACTCAAAGCTGAGTGTATCTAGGAAATTGATGACAAACTCTTCTGTGGCCTGCTTCTAAATTGTGAAAAACACTACTACTGTGGAATACAATTCAGCTGTAATGCCAGTTTGCATACAAAAAAATGGCAAAAAGAAAATTCTCACATACCATAAATATTAATTTATTGAAATAATCTTTAAACAAATTTGCAATAGACACACTATGATTAATTATTCTATATCACAACAGACTACTCCTTCTACGTGGATGCAATAATTTTAATTTTTTTTCCTCTCACTACAAATTACAAATATATCCCATGCTACTGCAACATTTTAATAATAATGTTATTGTTTTGCCTAGACAAGAAAAAAAACAAAAATGTGTGCTAATGACAGCAGTTATATATTAAATAAGCATATGCCAACAGTAGTCTTTGCTTTCACTGGGATCCACATGAGGAAAGCAGTGGGTTTAGTATGAACTTATAGTAATGTACTACTCACCAGAAGTTTGACTGCACTTTTCAAAGCTGTTCAGCATATGTGTTTATTTCCCTAGTCTTCCTGAGAAAATTCTGTCCATGGAAAATTATGGTTAAGAATAATTCACTAGGCATAATATACTCACTAGGTCTAATAAATGATTGCTTCTACTGAGTATTTAAGGATTGTGCTTTCTATCTGGGCCAATGCATGTGGGACCTTCAGAAAAGTTGTAACTTGACTTGAGTGCCTAGACAGAGATAAGGCTGTAACTGAATCACCTTGTCAACACACTAGGGCATGCAAGTTGGATCTTCTCCATCAGCATAATTCTTCCAACCATTGCCAGCTCCAAGTGACATGGTAAGTATGGAGCAAATCACAAGACAGAAAAATTAGTCCCTGGCATTTGTTTTACTTTTTTTTTTTTTTTTTCAGTTTACATTTTTCTGGAAACCTGAATTCTCTCTCCCACCATAAAGATGTTATTACATGGCCAAACTACACATAACCACTCTAACATATGAGGAGTTCATTCTAGTCATTTAATAGAAGAATGTATGCTTGTTAGATCAAATATTCACATATCCATACGACTAGAGGTATAATAGAGAGGGACTAATATGGTTGCAGAGAAGTTTCACGTGTTAGAGGTGGTATCATTTGTTCTGGTCTCAAAAGCTGGGCAATACTGATTGCAGTTCAGGCATAGGGAGAAACTAAAATATACATTTGGCAGTAGCCTAAACAGAGATGCACTTCTTAGGCACATTAATATGATAGCTGTTGTCAGTAGATATTTCAGGTGAACAATGTCAGGACATGACTGTTTTACTAACAAAGGATTATTTACTGCTGTAAGTACCTTGCTTTTCTGAGCACAACATAAAAGTGTTGTTAAAAACCATAACAGTCAGTTTCCAAAGACTGCTGCCCCATAGGCCCTATGGGAAAAGTGTGTCATCCAGCTTCAAAATATGTGTATCACTACTGACAATTAACCTCAAATTCACTCTTTAATTAACAAGTTATATGTTATTAATTTATTTTTTTACCTTGCAGAAAAATACATAAAATCTTTCACAACTCCACAGTGAATACGCCTATTTCTCCCCTCGTGTCCTCATTTTAGACTTTACCCATAGTTAAAATGTCCTGACCACTGGGGTAAAAGAAGGACAAGATCACAGGAGATCCCAAAGATGCAAATCATCCAAGAGCCACAAAAGTTAAAAGCTTAAACATACTTTTTCTGCTACCTCTTTCACTGCCTACCCTTGTCCTTTTGTTCCTAGTCATCATGCACTACTAATTAAAGAGCTCTGTCTGAACTCATTACTTCTTTAAATAAAAAATTTGTAAACCCTTTGGCATAAACCTGCATACATCATTTTTCTTTCCCTCACAGTCCACATCTTAATTATGTAGAGAAGCATACGAGATTGAAAAATACAGCTTGGAATTCATGAATGCAAAATACAGCTAGAAAAGAAAATTTCTTGAGGAATTTTTGTTTTTCTTAAAGATACCTCATCTTCCTTTTTTGTTTTTTTTTTTACTACAGACCTAGTAAGACAAGGATAAACTGGATTCTGCTATGGTTCTTTCATCATCAACAAAATAATAATTTGCATTCTAATGGTAAACACTTTATTATTCATGACCAATAAGAAAGAATACTAACAATTTTCAAAACCTCAATTAAATTTCAAGGCTCACAATGTAAAGGGGATAGAGGAAGGGGGTATATGGAACCCTCTTGATTTCTCCCTAAAAATCATGAGCAAATTTGATAGCAAAGAGACAGAAAGAACTCCCACAGGGCCATTTTATGAAGCATTTTTCCCAATTCTTTTGTGCTGTGAGTCTCTGTATTAGAGAGAGAGAGAGAAATAAGCCTACTACCCTCTACCAGAAATACATAGCAGATCAAAGCTGAATTAAAAGTTAACTTTTAATGGCACTTTCAAGAAATGTAATTGCCAGCTATATAGTCTTAGTAGGCAAGATGGCTTATCAGGTATTTCTCATGATTTGAAACACACATCACATGTAGATTCAAATATATGTACGTATAAACATTTCTTTGTCTTTGAAGGGAGAAATGTCTAACCCATTTTCTCTCTGGGATTTCCATTGACTGATGTGATACCTTTTAACAGGGGCAAAACTGGTCAGCCTGAAAGATCCCTGCTGAACTCAGTCAACAGGCTGAGCATGACCTTGGCAGCTGTTTCTGCTTTCAAGGTCACTACAAACCTTATAAACTGTTTTCCTTTCCATCTCTCATAGGATTAAACAGCAATATGGTCAAAAATAACTAACTTAAATATAAGTCTCAAGAGAAAGTCAAAAAACAATAAATACATTCAATGGGGAGATACAAGGTGCAGAAAAAGGTCCATTCAGGGTCATATCCATGGGTCATGGCTCCTATTCTGCTGCAGTTTGCTACACCTCTTGCTGAGGACAGATTGTTATATTGCATATTTAGAATCACTACACCACCACCCCCACCATTCTTTTTGGCAGAACATGCTTCTTATAGGATTAAATGAACCAGATGATAGGAAGAAGGCATTATGTCTTTAATGTTCTGAACTAGAGATGTTCGGCCTGCAGCCTAGACACTATGAATTAAGACTAAGTAAGAAAGGATTTGCTCCTTTCTTCTATTACAAGTTTAGAAACCCCAGCCTGAGCATGATGGGAACATGAACAGCTATAACGAAATGAGTTTTTTCGCCAGTCACTCAGGGCACACTAGACTTTGAGAGCAAAAAGTAGAAACTGTGACACAAGTATATGTTTATTCCTATCTAGGGTTAAGCAAATCAGGAATTATTTTGATATGTAGCAGTGACTGACAAGGAATCTCTGGGAATAGGTGAAGCAAAATGTGCCATACTTTCACTTTCCCCACAGCCATTTAGTCTACGGTACTTGAGAGAAAAGAGCCACCGCATGCAAGTAGGCTGAAATTCAGGACTACCACACAGTAGGGAATCCCTAGTAGTAATTTATGAGGTTTCTGCTTACTTTCACCATGTGCACAGTTCAAGTAGAGTCAAGCTGCTGAGGGGACCTTTTTCAAGGACCTACTTTTACCCCTGGATTTTAAAACAGCGTATGTGTTCGTGAAAGTAAACACAGACATGCTGTCTGTTGAGTGTATAACATGACTTAAATACATCCAAGCATTTCTCTGCCAATGCTTCCCTCATACTTTCAGCCAATAGGATATGGAGCATCTACCAAGAAGCGTGGGCATTTGGATGTTGTTTGGCTATTTTCTCTTCTCTCCTGCCTCAGTCTGCTTACGGAGAAATAAACAGAAATGTCAAAAACTTTACAAAAGGCCTGTTCTCTTCAAATTGTTAGATTAGTGTTTAAGGCTCAAATTTTCTTTCTTCCTATCAGGATGGAAACAATGACCTTACAGTTTCTTTGAACTGCCAGAATGGCCCTAAGCAGTCCCAGAAAGGCAAAGAACCTGGACCAGAAAATTTGGAATGGCCTCAGAAAATCATCCCAAATTTCCTATGCTATACCAGCTCATGTTGCCAAAGGAATAACATCCGCTGATTTGGTGCTGTGCAGCACAGCTGTGTGACTATTCAAAAGTACATTTGAAAACTGCAAAATCAGCAGGCTTCATTTGCATGCAGTTCTGGATTCTGAAATAGGTCTAATTTAGCAAATACCCCACAGGAATAGGAAACACTATGAACATATTGAGATAATTGAGAAAATGCAGGGAAAAAATGCAGGGAGTTATTATGTACGCTAATCATTATTTCTCTCACTTATTCCCATTTGTTTCGCCTGCTTTTGTTTAACTATTCCTTTTTTCTTATTATATTTTTTCTCAATTCTATTAACCTATGAAACAATGGCTTATGAGATAGAATTAAAAAATAACTTGTCAAATTTATTTTAATACAAGAATTGTATATTGCTATTGTATTTTGGTGACATCTGCAATTACACATTAGGATAAAGCCTATAAGGATTATGAATCTTCCTATTTTAAAATGATTGTCATCTGCTGTTATGAGGATTTTTTTTTTCCCCTCTATAGAGGACACTATATAGCATATTTAGGTGTATAAAAAGAATTTCATGCCTCTGTCTGAAACATTGGGTTAGGTATTTATTTATTCATTTATTCATCAATTCATTCTATTTCAGTAATACTTCAGGAGCTCAATCAGGGGAACTATTGTGCTAGTCTCTGAACAAATGAAATCCAAAAAGTCCTTGATCAAGAATATTTATAATGAATGATGCAACTGCAGAATTCAATATTGTCTTTCTACTCAGTGTTTAAACAGACAATTCACCTTTTTCCAGCATGGTAACTCTTGAGACTTGCCTCAGGTCAGTGTAGTAACAGTAAAGAAAAAGATGAAGTGCAATAATAAGATCAGTTTGTAAATTGATGGTATTCTTCTTGCAGTTGCTTCTAAACTTTCCACAGTAACAATGAAAGAAACCTGGTCCCTACATAGTCACACGCAGTACTCGATTGCACGCTCTACTTAGTATTTCAAGTTAAGCAATACAGTGAGAGTTCAAAAACATTAGTTCTGGCACCTGATACCTGTGAAGTAGACTGTCCATTAAGTGGTCATGCAATAGGATTAGTCACACATACTCAAGCAATACCCACTCCTGTGTGGAAGAGAGGGTTGTTCTACATCCTGTTTACATTCAGAACTGATCTGATTAGCTATGTCTTCTCACTTCTTGGGTACACCTTATTTCCCCCTTCTGTTAGTTGGCAGAGTGGCCAACACCAGCCCTGCAGCTTCCCTGAAGGATAGCCTAAGGATTCATATCCCAGGGAAGTCCACATAACTAACTTCTTCCAGACTCTATTTGTATATCATGATTGGAGAGCTTGACATGGAGACAGGAGGCATTATTGTATGTGAAAGAAATGTCCTGAATTTCCTAAACCCCTAGGAAACGCTGGAATAATTATAGCACTCCCAGTGTTGCAGTAATTTGCATTTAGGACCAAATAAACATCAAAAAATCTTCTCCTGCATTGAATAAAAAATGGACCTCCTTATTTTTGCACGGCAATAACACAACATAGTTCATCGTGCCCACAATGTCTTTTGTCTCCATGTTTCTCCTGTCTTTGCATACTATTTTTCTTTAAATACTGTCCTTCATTAGCCCTTCATTTCACGTCTTTCCAAGACCTTAATTAAAATTTACTGTTCTACATTCAGTAGATGACTCTAAAGCATGCAAAAAAGTGTAACAGGTTAGCAACACAGAGATAATCAGCTAGGGGCTAGAGGGGGAGAAGACACAAGAAAAAAAAAAATGTTTCTCCTCATCAGCAGACAATCTTTTGGTTTCTTACAATGCAGAAAGCAGAAAAAAAAAAACAGATAAAAGACACTCATTCACACATAAAATGCAAACAAATAAAAAGCATTGCTGAGTACATGAGGGTTGTGGGGTTTTAGTCTGGTTTACTGGGTTTTGTTTTGTGTGTTTTTTTCCCTGGCTGAAAGCTGTTTCCTGGGTCCATTTCCAAAGAACTAAACATATAATTATATAACACGTAATTACTTAGCTTTCCAATTATATACAGCAGGGTCAGAAGTTCCCTACATTTGCATGAAAGGACTAATGAAATGGGTCTCAACACCTGGTCCTTGCTTGAGGAAAATAAATTTATTGAACAAAATCCAAGAGTAAAACAAAAAAGATAGCATTAGTGGTTTTTATTCTCATTTTTGCCAGCAATTTTGCTTTCTTAACAAAAATGAGAGCTATACAGTAGGAATTAACCTGAAAGTCTCAGAGGTCCTGAATCCCTTGATTCTCCTAAGGATAGGTAAGATACTTAAGGCAGCAAAGAATTAGAATTGCTTTCCTAATTCTCCCAAGACACCAGTACAGCTGCAGCCTGGAATACCCCATTACGGAAGCCCATTATAGGGAATGTTCAAAACAGAAACATAAGATAGCCTATTCCCCAAAGAAGACTATTTACATTCTAAACAAGTGCATTTGCCCTATTAGCATCTACACCTTTTTCATCAAGTACTAGGTAAGAGACCGTCTGGAATTCTGGAACAAAAGCCAGATCTTTTAGATTCCTTTATCAAAAGGTCTTAGTGTAAATTTCAAGTCCATTGGCAGTAATAGAATTCTCAAGCAGTGTCAGTATGGTGGTGTTCACCCAAAATCCTTCCAAACTAGTCAATGAGGTTCCATGAATTTTTACGATGTTAAAAAAAAATAAAATGGCCATTCATTGCTTAGAAAACACTGTGACATTTTCCTATGGAGCAGCAATTCATTCTATTCATGTGTAATGCCATCCACAGCTATTTGATTCATTGCCAACTTGCATCAGAACAAAATGCATCACCTAAAAGCAAAAAAGCCCTTTGTCCTTTTGTTGGTCAGTAACATGAGTCAGCAAAGTGTTGAAACAGCTAACATTTGTCATATATCCCACAAATTCAAAGCCAAGTGTTGGGAGACAGGGCAAAAAGCTGGTTCCAGATTTTCTGAAGATTTTAGCCATATTTATGTTGAATCCTTCAGAGTAAGGAATAAATTTTGGCAGCTATAGTGAAATCTGCAATAGTTAGCAAGGTCCTTAAGGTCACTATACGTTCAAGGTAGAAAGAGAGATGCTCAGAATGAAACTCAGAACACTAAGGAAGGAAACATCTAAGCCAGTCAAAAAGTTTAGTAGACATAAGACTAGCTGATACCTACCCTTTATTTGAAATTTGGTTGCCTGCCTGCACCCTTGAGTTGGGTGATTCCATGTGAAACTAGAGTTTTCAGCAGAATTTAGGATTTTAGGCCTTTTCTTTCATGCTTTACTCTTTTAAAAAGAATGATGAAGGCAGGATATTTGCAAACTGCTCTGATACAGTTACATGAATTCTACTAAATGGGTAGTTTATTTGCATAACGTTATCATTCAGTCTGGGTCTTTGTCATCACCAGCTCAGAAACAATTCTCATAATACAAATAAATCTGGGAAATATAGTTCTTCTCATGGGAGAAGAATTAAATAAGAAATTAAATGAAGTAAGTTTCAAATACGGCATGTATAGGCAAATATTAGCTACAGTAAGAGACTACTGAGATGGCTAATGGAACTACACTGATTTGTACCAGCTGAGATCTAGTTCAGTGCATTCAGTCTAGTGATACCATGAGTCACTGCCCATGAGGGTTATTCCTTTGACCCTTAACACTTTTGAGGTGTATGAACTCTTATTATTAGCAACATCTGTTCCTGAAAATGTGTCACTTAGCCCTAAACCCCTGAGCCCAGTAACTGATCTCCACAGGTCTTTAGGCAATTCAATCTCAGGGCCCTCTTTTTATTAAAGATCCTTTCCAATAGTCCTTTGCTGTCTTCATCAGCCTCCTCTACTGTAGGTTTCCTCTTAATGAGATTTTCTCTACCTTTTCAGAATTATTTCAGTTCCAATCTTGCTTCCCTGTAATTTTCAAGTCTGTCTTACATACTCTTAATGATTACTATATAGTCACTCCCCATTTCACATCAGTAGCACTTAGAATTATTAAACCACTTTTTTTTTCCCCCAAAAAATGTCTATTTTCCATGAGAGAAAGTGACTATCTCAAGTTTAACTTATTAGTATCATTAATATGGCTTCAGTTTTTCATTCTCATCATACCATTCACAGTACTTCAGCTGATACTACTTGAAATATGATTTTGGCTGGAATATGGACATATTTCAGCCTTGTTCATCTGCATCTGGTTGAATACGTGTTGGGATGTTTTCTCCAATTGTCTAACTGATGAAGGGCAGTAACACAGGTAGCTCCTCCTGTCAATATGTTGCTTTGAGTCACTTCTTCCTCTCAGTCACATAAGTACATCTTATCTTAAATGTATTTCATATATTATAAAGAACTTACATGCAGCAATATTCCAGGCTGATATCTGCTTCTTCCTTCTCTGATCATAGTTATATTAGGATTGTTATACTAGTTTAGATTAATCTAGCTTTTTTCTACTGCAAAGTTTGATATTCAGACCATATCAAAGCTCACAGGTTTAAACATGTATCTTAGATTTTTCTATTCCCATCCCTTCTAAAGTTAAATAAACCTTTCCTTATACTAAGCAGAATGCTAAAGCTACTTAGAAATGCCTCATTTATCTGATTCACTCCTCCCACAGTACATTCTTCTTGAACTTTCCCTTATGCATTTTCCATCTTTAGCAAAGGTGTTTATCACACCACTACTCACTCTAAACTCTAAGCAGGTTGCCTCAGTTTTTGAAAATAAACTCACAAACATTTTCTAACTGCCACATACTTTGCTTTTTATTCAAAGATTGATCCAAAGCCTTTTTGTAAGACATATCAAGTAATCACTGACACTTTGATAATACCTTGAAAAGGTAACAAAAACATGATTAAGGATTGAAAACAGTGAATTTTCAGTCCTTTCCATATAATAATAGAATAAAATATACAAACTGAAGGAGAATTTGTAAACGGAGTTGGGTTTTAAAAACAGGTGAGAATTAAAAAATACTCACCACCCAAACCAAAGGAGGAAATATGGAATCATTTAACACTGTTACAGCAACCTCTTCAAGCCAGTGTCTTCCTAAAAATAGTCAGGTAGAGTCTTGATGCTTTCATAGCCCAGAAAAGGAAAAGAAATAACCTCAGATCTAATAAGATTTTTGAAAGTTATAAGCTGTTTATGTCTTGGATGTTATTGTAGTCAGAACTGTGCATGTCTGAAAATAACCATGTTTATCTCAACCTTTTGGAAAAATCTGCCAAGCTCACGTGCTTCAAGAATCTTTCAGAGCTTGTATACATCTAAATAGGTCTGTCAGAAAGAAAACAGGCTTTCCAAATTCTTCAGGTCTGTGGGACTTTTAAGCCATTAATTCAAAATTTATCTTAAAAAGGTAGTCACACTGTTTTTTTTCTGCTTATGTCCCAATTAAAAGTTTTGAAGGAAGACATATAAAAGAGAAAGAAAAATGCTTTAAAAGTAATCTTCCTAACTACATTTATAGAACAGTACAAAGTTCAATACATTTTATACAGCAAAGACTCATGAAATTAGAAACATTTCTTTTCACTCAAAATAAAGTAAAAAATATATATATATATATAAAAAGAACCTAAAGAACACACAATGGACCCAATGTCTTCTAACATATTTAAAAATGCTCACATCTCAATCCATGATAAATCTTGCAAAAACCTCTACTGCTGTGAAGTAGCTGATTTTATGTAAAGATGAAGAAAGACTCTGTAGAGACCAGATATCACCTTCAATTTTATCATGCTCTGAACTACAGAGAATAAACTGAAGAGAAGCACCCTTAGGTTTACAGGGATATGGGTTTCTGTGGAAGGTCGCACTAGAAAAGTCATATAATTTTTAACCAAAAGACCGTATTTCTTCAATTCAAAGAATCAGCTTCATGATGCTGTACTTCGCTCTATGACTTCAATAGTAACTTCTGAATCCAGAGGTAGATGTATTTGCCTTTTCTTTTTCTCTGTATTTTTTGCATTGATCTTAATTGAGAATAGTGGCCCAGGTCCCTGTAGATCAAACTAAAAAAAAAATATAATATCTGCACTTTTTTAAGAACATTCGTATCATCAGCAAACAATGGTGTTATAATCACTTAATAGCTGTCTTCAGTCACAGAGCTGTAATTGCAGAAATAACCTAATAATACCCAGTAGCTTGCTATTTTTTATCATCAGCATAAGGTATCTTTCCAGATGACTATAGAATAGCTCTAGGTAGTAGTCTTTAAGTTTCAAAATTAGATTGTGGAAGGAAACTAACAAAGAAAAAAGTACGATTACCTTTTACTTCTGGGTAATAAATAAACATTTAGAAGAGCGGCAAAAGTCTTCCTTCTTTATTTTACTTGAAAAAAAGAAGCTGTTTTATGACCAACTATTACATTTTAAGGATGAGGCAGAGAGGATAGAGGAAAGTCAATTTCCATTTGGAAGATATTTAAATAGCTTCATCGTGGTCTGTCCAGAGCTGCCATTTCAAAACATACCTGAAGTGACTTATAATTCCATTTTCTTGCCATCTAATATTCATCTACTTCCAAACTCAGTATGAAACTGTTTATAATTCTAACAGGACTCCATCATCCAAAGACACAGTCTAGCATTTAGAAATTCCTAGTCAGTGAGGATATCTGGCCTCGTATTATCCAGATGCTTCAACCAGAGACTAGAGTCTAGTCACTGTTTTCAAAAATATGCCAGTATAACTTTAGCCTTTCATCACTGGCTGTTTAAATCATACCATAATCCAGCTTGGTTAGGAGCTATGTTTAAGAACTCTGTTCAGACACTGCTCTCCTGCAAGCACAGGTCAAAGTTTATACCTGGCATCAAACATTCCCAGCAAGTGTTGTTTAAGAAAGAGAGAAATGGAATATTCACAGTCCCTCTCCTCCTTGTAAAATAATTCTGAAGTTGTTACACATTTAGTGGGAACATCTGGATCCATGGATAAAAGAACACAGCTGTCTCATATGATTTATGATTCCATTTTCCTGTCTTTACCCAGGGCCAATTTCACTCATTTTTTTACTCTCACCCCCCACCTTTAACTCATAGAACTTTGTCATTTTTAAAGTATTTTAAGATGGTTCTCACTTTCTGACTGTCCCAATAAATCCACCTTGAATTCCTTATGCTTATTACTGCAGTATCTGTTCAACTAACTGATACATTGGTCTTTGAATAAACACATTCCAAGCAAAGCTACTTTTTCATAAAAAACAAGAAAAGAATGATGGTTGAAATTGAATAAAAATTCTCCTTTTTAATTTCATGATTTGCACTTTAATATATTTCATGTTTCTGTTAATTCAGCTGAGCAATGTGAAAAAGAAAAACCAATCCTATTTTCATCCTATCCAAACCTATGTCTCCAAATAAGTCATAATATTTAGGTAAATAATATGAAAAGTTACTTCTGATACTATTTTTCCTTTCTTCTTTATAAAAACATAAACTAATTGCACTCAGATTGGAAATTATTTTCCATGGGTCTTTCAGCATGTTCCTAGCAGATGTGGGAAAAATAATTCGGAGTGCAATTTCCTGACATTTTTTGTCTATGCTCAGGTGCATTAAAATTTTTACTATTTTAATTCTATTTTAATGCTGCCTATGCAATTTTAACATACGTCTCTGTTGTGGTAAAACAAAGACTGGAATACAGCTTCTTTATACAAGGACATTACAAAGCACATTAAAATGAACAGAATGCTATTTACATTAGAAGTTACATCACTGTAACTATATAGTATATATAGTATATAATTCTGGGACAAAAAAAATTTGATCTTAAGAGCAGACATTGATAATAAGGTAAAGATGGCTTAAATAGCTCCAAGTCTTTGAGCCCTGGGCTTAAATCTAGGTTGTTCTTGAAAGGTATTATAAATAATAACAGCCGCCTCTGAGCTATTCAGCATCAAGAGACCTGCACAGAATCACGTCCTGTGAAGACTGAAGTGTTTTTAAATTCACCAAGACATTTCCATCATTTGCAACACATATAAGCAGAAATGTGTTATGCCCAGAATTAATTTGTGCTCACGTTATTTTGTAGGAATAGAATAACTGATTTAAGTAAATTAGACCATTCTTGATCTGTAACTGGGGAAAAACTGAATCCATAAGTGTTTTGTTTCAAAATCTGGAAAAACTTGGTTAACTTGTTAAAGCATGTAGTTATGAATATATCTATATGCATTTCTTGGTTTTTTATTATCAGTATTTATTTGTAAATCATTATGCCAGTACATCAAAATACCACAGATCCTATAGGTTCATGAGTTAAAGAAAAAAAATAATCCAACCAAACAGAAATTGCAAACTATTCCAAAAATACAGTAAATGTTATTTCAATGATACACATTCTCGTGCTGAACTTTTTGAAAAACTGGTTCAAATTTCACTTAATACTGACCTACTAACATTTAAGTGACCAAATCTCAATCATGGCAGTAAAAACTCCATACTTAGGTTAATTTAGGCTAAAACTCTTGGCTTAAAACTTCGAATAGTTCAGGCCTGGGAAACAGGAAAGCTGGACCTAAACTTTTCATCTTGTAGGACTGGCCAAACCTCTACATGAGAAAAAGAACTAAGATTTAAGAATTTGCTTTATTCTTCCTCCCCACTTTTTTGAGTGAAAATTCAAAAAGTTTTTGAATTACATTTTTTTAATAGAACAAGCAGCTCTAGTATTTTTATCAAATGACTGAAAAAAAAGTTTGTGGCCAAAGTGAAGATAAAGGAAGGCAGTAATAAGAAGGTAGATTAGATCTTAATTCACTTAAGAAATGAGAGATTCCTAAGAAAGGTCTCTGTCTATCCAACATGTTTGGGGATACAAACACACCAGCATTCCTTTGTGTAGTTCGTACAAGGTATAGAAAAGCTTGACTGTAAACCATGGTTAAGCTTTTCCTGCATCTGCAAGAAAGCTTTAAATGAAGTTCATTTCACTGCACAACTAATTGCTTTGATCCAGAAAAGACAAGAAGCAGCATACACATTTGTACGCACACAGAAGTCCATCATAAAACTGACTATCACTAAAAAGTCCCCTTTTTTGTGGTAAAAATCTGATTCCTGAACCTGACTAAGTAAGTTTGAATGCAATTTTAACAAAATTAGTGGATGTAAATTGAAGTAAACTGCCTCCAGTAAGTCAATAATGCTCAACTACTTTTGTACAAACTGCAAATATGACCTATCCTCGTGGTACTTAATTTTAGTCTTCTTAAAGGCATATTTGCTACATTAGAACATCTTCAAATTACAGCTCTATGGTTCAAAACACAGTAAACATGTTTCCAAGCAATTAGGGGCAAGGAAAGAACTATTACTAATGAAATTTGATATGCTTTTAAAAGGTGATATTTGACTTCACTAACCTTCTGCACAAATCAGCAGGAATAGCACTTTAAGGAACTGACTGCAGCTCAGAACATTAACCAGAGGAAATGGTACAAATACTCCAAAGCAGTTATTGGAAAAGCTGAAATAGCATGTCACTCCTTCCAAATAATATTTAAACCATTTAGCCTATCATGTTGTAGCAGTATTTTTTAGGCCAATACCTTTTCAAACTACTTCACATTCCCCCTCCCCCTTTTAAAAATGTAGAAAGGTCTTACTTAAACTGTTTTTATCATGTGCTTCAGTCAGATACTTTACTGATGTGAAGAGCAACAGCCACAACATTAAAGGTTTTGTTAAAAAAATTGCCTATGTATATTTAACAAGAAAGATCATAACATAAATAAAATGCGACAAATCTACACTAGCTTACTTTGAAAAAAATATTTAGTAAAGCGTCACAGACGATATTATGAATACAACTGAAAAAGATCTGCAAGACAGGCAAGACTGAGCTTTACCCGAGATGGCACGAGTGACACAGTATTCTAGACAATCTCTTATAATCAAATGGTATTGTTCAAGTCCAACCTTCGTCCTGCTTAGTTCACTAGTAGAGATGTTCATGAGAAACTGGTTGCCTCTTTTCAGTTGCTTAGTTTGAACAGATCAGTCAACAACCAACAGATGCTGTGTATCCTTTCATTCAAATTTACACTGTAAACTGCATTAAAATCCATTTTCCCATTTTCCATAGTTCCTGTTTATCAGAGAATGGATCCAGATGGTTCCATATAACTACCATAGTGTCCATAATTATTTACTGCTTCCTCAGTCTTTCTTTAATTTTATCAGCTGTTATTTTAACTATCAGGTCACTGACAAAAATACTAAATACTGTCAACGGTACTATTACTGCTTCTATTATAGCCCTGTTAAAACACCCCCGCTCAGTTCTGATTCTTCTAAGACATGTATGATTTAAGGTCGCTCAGATGGATAGCACAAATTCTATGGAATATGTGCTTTAACCTTGTAGGTAAAGCAGTTCACATGATATGTTGAATGCATGTCTAAGCATCTCTAAGTATATCTTTTCCATCAAAATATGAAAAAAATCACACTTTTATAATATATAATGATTCATGATCATTTAGCAAGACTTATTTAAATATTGCACATTGACTAGTATGAATTATTTCTCTCATTTCCTAATTATTGGTAGAAACCTGTGTGAGCTTGATGTCTGTCTAATCAGCCTATAGTTGCACCTTCACTGCCCATTTGGAAAATTTTGTTTAGATTTCTAGAAAGCCCTTGGTATTTTAAAACATATTGGTAATTATCATCAATGGAGTAGACATTTAATCAGCTGAAACAGTAGTTCATCACTCAGGTAAGCATATAATTTTTATTCGTTCAAAATAAAGATGACAGATTTTAAAAGCTAGTATTTTCATTTTTACTAAGAATGTTTTCACTTTTCCATCTGCTACTGCCCAATACTCTTACTAGGATTCTTCACCCAATACATTTCAAAATGTCTTTTTTCTTGGGCCTTGAGCAATGTACTTATCCTAATAGCCTTGTTTACTTTTAGGAATTTTATTCACATCATAGTATCCAAAGTACTATTGATTATCTATTTTATCCATTTATAAACTATTGCTCTTTTAATTGCTATTTTTGTTTTGCCTTTGAAATTTCATGCAAATTTAGGCAAAACTGATGAACTCCATAAAGAATCTACTAAGATATCAGAAGATCATTTTGTCACACAAAGTGCAGAACAGAAAACTCACTCAACAAGGAAACTTTTGTAAAAGTTGTATATGACAAAAGAAAAAGCTTCTAACTTTCTAATCCTGCAAAATCCAAGGACACCACCAGACATTGAAGAAGAGGTAGAAATATTCATATATTTTGCCAACGTTATGTCTTTAATAACTATGAAATTTGCAAAAATCACAACTTTTTTTTTTAATTACTACTAGTATGGGAAAATTACTTTTTCTTACTAGAGGTGAAATCCTGTTTCTCATCAGTCAGTGATGAAACTTCTAGGATTCTACCCAAACCATGAGTTTAATATCTCATGGGAATTTTCTACTTCATAAGAACTGGAAAAAATCAGCTTTCTTATTTTTTTGGTAGATGAGAGGAAACTGTATTAGTCTGCTTTCATGTCCAAGGAAGAATGCTTATTTTTGCCTTTATTGTTGTCTCTATATGGAACAACACTTCCTTTTTGAACTTTCCAAAGTGGTAGGTAGTCAGTTCAGGACAACATGGTTAAATACTAATGCACTACTTACATCCTTTGTCTGACTGCTATGATCTTCTGTCTTTCTACCTAAAACCTCCTAGCCTCTTGAAATGCTGAAGCTAATTTAATGATCTTAAAAGTCAGCAAACAGTAAACTATATTTTTTTCCAACAAATATTTTTTTCCACCTCATTAATGTTTATAAGTATGTCAAGGGTGAGTGTCATGAGGATGGAGCCAGGCTCTTCTCAGTGACATCCTATGATAGGACAAGGGGCAATGGGTGTAAGCTGGAACATAGGAGGTTCCACATAAATGTGAGGAAGAATTTCTTCACAGTGAGGGTGACAGAACACTGGAACAGGCTGCCCAGAGAGGTTGTGGAGTCTCCTTCTCTGGAGACATTCAAAACCCGCCTGGACATGTTCCTGTGTGACCTGATCTAGGTATTCCTGCTCTGGCAGGGGGGTTGGACTAGATGATCTTTTAAGGTCCCTTCCAATCCCTAACGTTCTGTGATTCTGTGATTCTGTGAAAGTGATCAGGTTAACTTTATTCAAAGACCTACAAGTGTACCTTGCAATGAGAACCTGCAAAGAGCTCTTCCAGAGTTCAAACAGGTGAGTTTGTTCTCAACAGCTTACATAATTTTTCACCTCTTTGATGAGATTACCAAAAAATACTTTGCATTTTCATCTGTGTAACAGAAAGAGATTACAAAACTGCTACCAGATTTTACTTATTTGTAACCTTCACCAGAAGTCTAGTCTTCACCAGAAATGAAGCATCCAGTCTGGAGATGCTTAAGTTATAATACCACCTCATTTTTCCATCATGCATCCTCTATCCTTCTTGCATTGTCAAGTGAAATTTTGTCTTTGTTTGTTGGCTTTAAGTGGGAAGCTTGGAGTCAGCATGATAATTCAAAACTTTACTGACAAATCAAAGATCCTGTTTTAAAAAAGAATAATTCTACTTAAAGATTCTGCACTTTAACAATAAAAAAAAAAATGTCCCAGGCAACTTGTTAATTTACCAGCTTGTGTTTTGAGTGTATGCAGCCTGAGAGTACAGTATAATTAATTGCTAAAACAGATCACAAGGGTTTAGGTTCCTGTACTGGTTAACATTATCAAGGGCCTGCTATTTTTTATAATGTCAATCTATTTCTTTTTCTTCTTGAATTGACTGGCAGAAAGACCCAACTGTTATAAACAGTGCTGAATTTGATGCCTTTACCATTGCTGAAGGGGGAGAAGTCAAAAGACAGATGGAAAAATCAAGCAGTGTAATCATGTTTCTGTCATAATTAAGTTTTATGCAGACAAGATTGTTTGTCCATAATAAGAAACAGCCTGTTTAGACATTAAGCATAGCCAAATATGCTTGGTAAAGTGTGATTTTAAAAAGATTTTTTTTTTGCTTGTTACACTTGTGGAAACTGGATTTGAATTTATGCTTAGTTTAGCAGGAAGAATAGAACTCATTTATCTACCCAACAGAAGCAAATAGTAGACTACCTAGAATTAGATACTTTAAAGAGAAGGGCATATATGGGAAACAACATGGGAATGAAAGAGTTTCCTCTGCTTATGAAAGTATGGAGGAGTAATATGCAAGCTAGTTTAGGTAAATCTAAAATCTATTTCCTTCCTTATACTAACAAGTCCTTCACTATTCACTAAAAAAGATTCATCAAAAGGTAAATCAACATTTTATGAGGTTACAATACACTTCCTAAATAATTAATTATTTTTAATGCTTTCTTTTTCACAACTTCTCTACTTAACTGTCATGGGAACGGGAAGTAATAAAATGCAAGCAGAAATATTACAAATATTGTGAAGGCTCTGTTGGAGTGGGCCAGTAATCCCAGTAACAAGTACAGATCAGCAGGATACTTGCCATATTCTAAAAGGCTCTGTTTATACACAAGAGTAGTACTGTTATGACTATATCAAAAGACTTATGTAGTGCAATCCCTTAAGTGTGTCTGTGATTGCTGGCATAATGGTATAAAATTGCTTTCACTACTACAGTTTATTCATTCTTCTCCAGGAACTAGAACTGATATAACTAAGCACATAATTGCACATATCTCAGTTTAAAAGGAAAAAAAACCCTAACAATCTTAGCCAAATGCATTTTACCAGTTAAAAAACTACGTTAAGACCAGACTTCAGCTTCCAATGGCAACAATTTGCATGGGGAATTTCCTTTAAGAAAGCAGTTTCTGCTCAAACCTGGAACATTAGTACACAGTAGAGTGTGATTATTTTTAATCTTTTTAAACTGCTCGGACTGCTGTTTGTATTGCTTAGCTGCGCATGAGAAGGAACATTGCTAAAGTCCCCCAATTTACCAAAACAGGATACAATTCTTATTCTATTTCCTACTGTTTCTATAGCAGGGAAGCCCTTTAACAGGGAGCTCCTGAGAAGAACAGAGTCCACAAAAACATTGCAGAAGAGCTACAAAGTTGACCCACCCATCTTGTTGCCACCACAGAAAACAAACACTCTGCTTAGATGGATAAATACGAAAGTGAAGTCTTTGCAGAGAACTTGTATGAATATTATTTCATAAAGACATTATCTGGGTATAGGTCAGTAATAAGGAAATGGCTTCCTTCAGAGTCTTATTCAAAGAACAGACCCTAGCATATATCTTTTATATGATTTTGACTCCTGACATTGATCAGATTAAGTACTCAAGAAACATTGGGGCATATTTTGCTGCTCTTTACAGTAGGATTTGACTGAATTGCATCTTGATAGTGTGCCTCTGCCTTACATCCTTTAGGTGATTCCTATTACCAGTCAGCAAAGGTGCAAAGACTGCATCTGTCAAGAAAAAGCAAGTGAGCTAATGAATTCTTTTACACGTTATTATACATGTGCTATATTTGTACATATACTAAAGTGTAAATGACTGTCTTGTGCTCACAAATATATTTATGTTTCTGTGAATAATGTGTTTATACTGAAACAGATACATGTGTTATGTCTGTTGTGGGGTAAAGGTACAAGGTGTGTTATGAAGTGTTTATAGGCATACCTAATGGGAATGCTGAGACAATATATTTTGATTGAACTATTCATTCTCTAAAGTAGGATATTTTACTAGAAGTGTTTTATTTTGTGTTCTTTTATGTAGGTAATCTTTCAGGTACATATTTCTCTGATTACTTTTGCTGACACAGACAAAAGAAGCTAAAAACATTGTTGGGCTTTCTCCCCTCAAAACATCTGTTTTGACACTTCTTTTTTTTAAAAAAAAAAAAGTTTCAGTATTGTCAGTATTGGTTTGGTTTAGTTCCCATGCAGAATAAAAACAAATGCAACACATTGAGAGTTTTCATGCACTGAATCATTATTGTCCAGACAGTTGCAGCTATGGTGTGTCATGTATGTAAATAAAGCACAAAGGGAACAGATGTTACTTTAAATGTCCTTGCCCATTCAAAGACTAAAAAAAATGAACACACACACATTGTAAAAAAAAAAAAAAAGAAATTGGATGAGGACACCCACATTTGAAATGAAAAATAAAAAGATCCAAACAGCCCCAAGCCTCCACGTGCAAGGAATCAAACCAATGTTGTCTTGCATTCCAGCCACATCTTTTATTGTATATAAAGTATAAAAGACATCTCTCTCTCTAAAACTTTGAGCAAGTGGCTGGTCACTACTAATTCTTCTGGTATTCACTGTAGGGCAATAACAATCGTGATGACCTAACTTGGTATTACACATGGGATTATTTACTACTCTGGAAAGGCCTAGACATCAAATTCAGGAGTATGCAGTAGCATCAGCAGTATTATATTCTGTGCTAAAGGGGTTTTATGGTAACTTAATCACAGAACTGTGCTCTGGCTGTTGCTTTACATGGTAGAAGTGGGGTACAAATGGGGTTTGGGGTTCAGGGTTTTATTTCAGGTCTGAGATTGGCAGAAGCCAGGAGGTATGGCCACTGAGGTTTGGCAACTGCCTCTGTTACCCGAGAGAAAGCCAGCCCTAGTACTATTTGTGCAAAGAACAAAGCAGTTGCCACAGAGTCTATGTATTTATGTCAAATGTCATATGAATTCAAGTGTCTTGGGCACTTCAAATGTCATTATCTACTTGACTTTGGCTACCTCTTAAGGAGCATGTGAGCCTTCCTTAGGTCTTGAGTTACATATACCTCTGAAAAGACAGGGAATACCAGTGTTAATGTAAACTGAACAGAGCTTCCAATGTTCCAAGTCACTGAGCAATAATTTTAAGGCTGAAGCTTCTGGTCATCAACCATTCAGAAGTACTCTGTAATATTACAAGAATCAGCAGCTGTAGCTGGATATTTACAAAGTATGAAAGAAAAGAATCTCTTTATAATAGCACATTTTAAAATGTTTGAAAACTCAACTCAAAGTCATGCTTCTTTTGATTGTTTTCTAATGCTGCTGTCAAAGTATCTTTAGAAGTTAGAGCAAAAAAGCATTGGGAGTTGGACTCTATGATCCTTTATGGTCCCTTCCAACTTGAGATATTCTAAGACTATGAAGTATCTATGTGGGATAGGTTGAACATGAGATGTTCATTTGTGAAGGAAGCACAATAATTTTTTGTTTATCTGAAGTTTGATGAAGTTTAGATGCTACTTGGATTTGTGTGATCACACAAACATTTAAGTGGAGAATCTCAGATCAGAGGACTTGGTGCAGGTTTCTGCCTCAGGCTTTTTGGTAATTAACAACACCAAATTACTTCTGTGACCTCACTGCTTTTTGTTTAGTTTGTTTGCTTGGGGATTTTTGTTGGGTTTTTATTTATTTATTTATTTTCCCCCCTTCAAGGCTCAAAAAGGACAGAATATCACAGAACAGCCATAAACTCTGCTATGCATTGGCATGGTCACGTAACTTTCTCTACTTTAGACCCTGTATAGAATACTACAACATGCATTTTCTCATGCTGTGACTGTTAAAAGAATTACAAGTTGAAAGAATACACAAGGAAAGAAACAAAGTTTTGGGTGGAAAAGAGGAATGAATCCTATATCTCACTTCACTGATGTGGCAAGAGTAAATGAATTTTAACAGAGGCATGATTACAACTTACATATTCTTCTGGGATCTTTGGGCTATGGTTTCTGAAGGACCAAAACTGATGCTCAAAAAATTTGAAGTCTGAGCCTAACCAGCAACCTGGAAGCTGGCATTTCAAATGTTTGAAGTCATCAGCAGGATCAGTGCCCACCTGACATTTGGGTTTCTCAGTGAAGCCTGTTTTACTGTTGTGGAAGGGATCATGTTTTCTTTTCTGTATACAATATAATATTTTTGGCACATACAATCAAACTGAGAAATTAACATCCACATGCTGGTCTGAGTAAATAGGGCTGGATCCTGCTGCACTGTGAATGGAAAACCATAGAACCATATTTGAATGCTTTCATAAGTAACTTGTATTATGTGACCCATGATATATTCAAAGTTCTAGTTAGTGCTAAAGAAGTCCAGCAGAGATAATGGTACCACCAATTCCATAGTCACAATCCAATGTACTTTACAGAATGATTATACAAGTAATACCTTGCTTTACAGTATTCCCAGAAGAATTGTATCACAATAATTTGCATGACTGAGATGAAAAATCTTTCGAGGAAATACATGTTTTTGACCATGGAAACTCTACAACCTCTCTGCTTCAAATAAGAAACCGCAAAAATCTATTTCACTTATTAAATCCTTTTATAAAAGGATTAATATGTATAAAGACTTTGGAGGGCAACCAATGCTAATTATTGATTATAACTGGTACATAGTTAAATAAGGAAACACTTCCAGTGCAAACGAGCAGAAGCACTGTTAGCTTTAGCACTGTAACAAATGCAGTTCAGAAACCCTCACAGGCTTGTGAAGAGTTTTATATTTTATTTTCCACAGTGCAAGCACAGTGGCAGTAGCTCATTAATTGAAGCAAAAAATAAAGTTTGCCTTCTAGACTCACAGAGATGACTATCTGCCCTTGCCTACTAAGAACTCATTCCCAGGCATACTTTTTTCTCTCTAACAACAGTAAGAGTGAACAATTAAAGGTTCAAGTACAACAATTCTCTCTAAACCACATATTTCTGTACTAACATTGACAGGAGTACATTTGAGAGGAGTGAGTAAGGAAGAAATAGAAATATTATGGCAGTTCCACAGAACATCTGCAAGAAGTCTTGTAACAAAATTTTCAAAAAATACAAATTAAACATTATGGAGAAGATTTCTGAATATGAATTCTATAAAGCTGAGGACTTTAGTGAAGTCAAAGAAACTTCATAATTGGTGAAAGCAGGTGCAGCAAAATTGGAAAATTTTACTGGGGAATGTAGATGAGCTGTTGGCAGTCAATGAACACAACTGCAATAGCATTTGCTTTTAGTTTCAAGAGCTATCATAACAGAGATAAGCGATGTCTCTAGTGTCTTCTACACAGCAAATTTTCAACAGCAAAAACTGTAAGGAGAGGTTAAATGGTTTCTGTAACGTAAAAACAAAGGCAGTGTATGAAATGTGAACCAAACTGGATTTCTAGCTAAACTGTTTATTTGTTATCAACACCAAAAATAATCCCTTCTATATAAAAAAAAAGCAGACTTCAAATGATATATTACCCAATGATCTTATATACCAGATGGAATTACTTTTATTACTTATTATTATTTATTACTTATCATCTGTTTCCCCTTCTATCGTTTTATTATTAACCACTGATGAAAGCATAACACTGGACAAATCAGTGGCAACATACCTGTGCCATGTGTCAATTGATTTAACTCCATGGGCATCAGCTGAGTCAGACTGATTTACCTCAACTGCAAATTTGCCCTACAGTTCACATTTCAGACACTTTTTGCTTATCAAATATGAAAAGAAACATCTGATATTTTAAGAAAACACCAGCTAGCTTCATAGGTGCAATAAAAAGAGTATTTAGGTAATCAAAGTAACAATTCTTTTCAAAGAACAAGTTAGAAATGCAGTCTGTTTTCTGCAATGTTGCTTCATTCTTGCCCCTTACCTTAGCATTGGCTACCTAATCCTTACTACATGACGCTGTTAAATACTCTGCTCCTTCACTCACTTTGACTGTAGATGCCTTTGCATGAGTGAAAACCGTGACAAATAGCATATACTTTAATTCACACAGAAAAGCCCACAGTGTTTAGTTGTGTATGTCAAACTCTTTTCGTTCTAATAAAATGCTTTACGCAAGTATCCATTCTATTTCCCAGTATGAAATACAAACCAACCACAAAATCACCACTTATCAAATGTAACAAGCAAGTAGAAGTTTCCTTACAGGAGGCTTTGAGTACTTTCAAAATGCCAGCCATGAATTTGGAATAATGCCAGCAAAACGTCACTGGGTGTCTGAAACCACTTGAGTGAAAAATATGTTTTCCATTTAAATGCCTTATGATTATCCATTCTAAATCTTTAAAAAAACCCAAAACTCTGTTATGTTCCTATGGATAAAGTTTACGGAACTCCAAACAACACATTATCCAAGGTTCAAGCAACCAAGGGGATACTAAGCAGACATTTGATCAAGGGCACTTAATACTGTACTTCTGTGCATTTCTAAACTCATATCATAAATGGTGCCTGCTAATAAAATGGGCATGAGACAGGTATTGTTTGCTTACCCTGTGCAGTCCAAGAAAGTACTTAGGCTGAAATTAAAGGCTAAGGGATCTGAAATTATTTCCCAGTGCATTTTAGGGCTTCGTAACACCTTTGTTCACTTGTGAATAACACATTCTGCAAAAAAGAAAAGAAAACATGAAACCCAAAAGCATGCATGAAACATCAAATATACTTAATTTATGCATGTTTTCAGTATTATAATCAATTAACTCAAAACTACATAATGCTTTTAGATGCTTATTTTACATTAAATGACTTAATATTGAGTATCAAAATAATTTTGGTAATTTAAAAAAAAAATCCGTATCAGTTGGAAATGTTTTGAAGAAATAATTAAATACTGCTGAGCATTATACTTTCCACTATCCATTAAACTAAGCCTGTATAAATTAGCTGCATTGGCTCTCCTTAGATTAGAATCTCAACTGCAGAGAATGTAAAATATCAACCAAAACAAAGTTATCCCAGTAGATTATGTCCTTCTTATTAACCTGCTCCTACTTTCAAGTCACTATTCATGTTCAAATAAAACAACTAATGAGGCCACTAGACAACACAGAGTCTTGGGTCATCAGCAGCTCGATTTTATTTAATAGCTTCTTTCCAGTCAGCTAACCGGGGGAGAGATGGTGGCTGATACGTAATTCCTGTGGAGTTAGTCACTTAACATGTTATTTCAAATATCTCTTATTTTTGGAAAACGCAAGTGTCACATATTGTCCAACAGAACTGGTGCCATTGTGTGGAAGCTAGCAGTACCTTCTCTCTTCCTCCAGGGCATTGCTTTGCACTTCACTAATCCAAATAGAAGCTGTGTGGCAGAAGCCATAAATATAAGGTCTCAGGTGCGACCTTGAAGAAGTAACCCAATTAAATAAATTTTATATTTATTCAACCTTGATGCGCTTGTAGCATCATTTGTTATGTGAGCCTTTCAGACTTCTCAGCCAACTTAATCCATTTCATTCTAATGTTTTTCTCCTGTCTATTTCCATACACCTTCATTACCAGCACTCCAGTTCAAACTGCTGCTAAAGGGTTAAGCAGGAGATATTTATTAACTGTAAACTCAAACAACTGTTAGCATAGAACAGCTACTGGAAGTACGGAGATAAAAGGCTATTTGCCGGCTTAATTGAAATCAATCAGCAATAATGGACTGTCTTGAGGAAGAATAATATAAACACACAAAACTAATCTCACAAACCCAAATTATACAATAATTTCAGACTCCAAGTCTCACTGATTTAATACAGTATTTAGTGATAGATGAAGGTTTAGAAGATATCAGAATGAATTGTACATGATAAAAGTCATAACTCTGTGATTCAAAGTCCTACTGCAATGTTTTAAAACAGTTCATAATTAGAGTTTCCTTCTGACATTGATATCAGTTAGAAAGGCTTTCGTAATGTGATCTTAATAGGCTATTAATACCAGATCAAGATTAAGGGATTTGTTCTATCCTTCAGGAGTGCATGTAGGTGCTGCTAAGATGAATGGAAAGTATCTATTCATATTGATCACTGTAGGACATGTTCTTTGAGGTTCATGCCCACCTTCCCATACACCGTTTGGGAAAAACTAACTGCCTAAGAAAGACTGACAATTCTTAACTTGTCAAATCCCATTTCTAATATTTCTTATAACTATCTAGTTTTCATTTTATGACTGTCCTGGAACCTAGTGACTCCTTTCCCCTCTATTTTCTACCTCAGTTTTCAAATACCTATATTAAAAGAAGTAACTGTTTTAGCTTTTTTGTTTGTTTTGAGGAATAAAAACAAAACAAAACATGAATTTGCTAGAATATTGCTCTCCTAGTCTTCTTGTCTTTGTTGAGATATTGGGTTCTGAGTGCTGAGTACAGTATAGGTGCTTAAAGATATTGTTAGCAAGAAAAGTTTAGTTGTACACATGCTGCAACACACACTCAATTCTTAGACTTTTTACATCAGTGTACTTCAGAAAAATAATCCCAATTAACTGGATCACTTTGACCTTACATGGCTGTATAAACACCTTAGTTCAGAATTAAAAAAAAAAACTTAATTCAGTTTATTTTAATTTACCTTGGAAGTAGATTATGTTAAAACAGATTTAGGACACTAATTTTAAAGGAGAGTATTCACATAATTGTCTATGTGGTTTAACTAATGCAATTTAAATTCACACTTTTAGACCATTTAAATTATTTTTTCCCATGTCCTCATGTAAATGGACCCTTCCTCTTCCTCCATGGCTTTTTTTTTTTTTTTTAAAACGCTCCTGGTGTCTCTCATATGCTTATATGATTGGGCAGAGGTCATTGCATTTCTACTGAGCTATTTTATAAGGCTATTTGTTTCTGTTTGCCTTTTCCTACCATGCAACAAATAATTGATATAAATACAGGATCCCCCTTCCTTCCAGATTATTTTTGTTTCTTCATGAAGACTCACTGCTACTAGAGCACTTGTAAGGAACAGTTACAGCCCTCATGATATCACAGGCTGGTAGGTGTCATGTTCTTGTCGTTTAAGAGTCTGAGCCTATTTAAGATTGTCCAGAAAAAAAATCACTGCTGACATTAACTTTGTCCTTGATGCTCTTAATGAAATTCTAACAAAAACATTTGGTGACAGCAGCCATGCCAGTTTGGGTGTAATGTACTTTCTTCACAAATGCAGGTCAGCTCATTGGTGTACTAGCCAGACCATACCCTATTTAAAACATTGGCAGGGACCTCCCACATCATCAAGTTCACCCATGGTATCATAGAAATTACAGTTGGAAGTTGTTCATCCCCACTATTCCTAGCAGGAGGCTGCTACAGAAATTCAGCGCTCTGATAGATAGATATCTTCTAATATCCTGCCTAAAGATACTGATGAACAGATAATGTGCCTTTTGTATTGTTCTTTGTGGACTATATATCTCTTTTTATCCCAAAATAATTCATGAAGAATCATCCCTGATTAACCTACATTTTACTGCAGTAAGCCAAGATCATAAACTTTTCTTAAGTGAGATTACAATTGCAATAGTCATTCTAAGCATATATTCCAATTTCAACTCATCTTTCTCTTTCCATTCATGTAAAAAAAAAAAAAATGAAGTTTTTTATTAGCTATTTCAAAAACATTGTTACTGTCTTATCTTAACTGATACATGGCATTTGGCTAGCTCCAGGACCAGGTGTCCCCTTTTTTTTTTTTTAGATTTCTATGGGTACCACAACTCTTCATAAAAGAAACTAAAACTAATTTTATCTTGTATTCACAGTAGGCTTATGATGCCTTGGTGCTTGATCCAGAGAAAAGCACAAAAGAAATTAGGAAACTTCTTTATATTGCTAACTACATAGTTATTGATTACAGTCTGGGTCTGAATATTTCCTAAATTCAGGTCAGACATGAAACAATCTCCAAATATTTGTATTCTCCTGAAGCATAAAATGTAATACAGGAGGTTAGTCTAGCAATGACACAAAGATCAGTCAGATGCCTTTTTCTCATGCATTTGTGGCACTGATACGTGAGTGTAAAAATCTGGAAATCACAATAGAGTGATTTATCCAAAGAAAAATTAGGAAAAGAACGCACATTAGCTACTCCCGAAATAAGTATTTATCCTATTGAAAACTTTCTACATAATAAAATGGCACTAAGTTTACATTACTAGCCCATACTGAAAACAGTCACCTGCAACATCTTCTAATTATTAAAGAAGCAATGCAAAAGCTAGGAGGTCTAAAATTTTATCTAAATGTACTTCAAGACTTAATTTAAACCTTTTACATACATACAAACAGAATTAATATTTGCTGAAAAGTAATTCTAATGCTCTTGTTTGGGACAAAAATAGAATAAAATAAAATAAATAAAATACAGAAATCGTAACCTTACAGTATTGTTCAACCCTGCATTAATCAAGAAGCTTAGCTTATACTCCACAAGAAACACAGTATATAAAAATTGAGTAATGTGCTTCTTGAGAATGAAAAACATTTCATAGAAGACAAGCTCAGGCCAACACAGGAAAGTCAAATTATGCCATTAGAAGAGGAAATTCTTTCTCTGGTAAACATTCCCATCATACCAGTTCAGGTCCCTGTAACAACAGAATTCTACAGCAGAACATGTTTCGTGACAGAAGTGTCAAATCCTTACATATAGCATGATACTATGGTTACTTTAGTTTATACTAGGAATTGGTTTCAGATGAAAAAAAAAAACAAAACCAAAACAAACAAAACAAAAAAGACCCCCAAAAAACCAAAAAAACCCCCCCAAAAAACCCCCCACAAACAAAAAAAACATGCTTTATTCACTTACCTCCATTCAAATTCAGTCACTCCGGTTTTATTCCAGGTTAGATATGATGAAAAAGTGCCCATTTTTGGATTCCCATTTGTAATTAATGACAGGAATCTCAGAAAATTATCTGATTTTAAGTTATTTCTGTTGATTGATATCTACATTTAACTAAATAGCTAGTAAGATTTCCTCTCTTCGGTTCATAGTTTATCATCTTCAAGTAAAAGACTAATTTTTCTGGATAGCATTTTAACACTGGAGCCCTTATCTGTAGTGGAGGTACCCCACGCTGCCACTGTCCTAAGACTAAAAATAGCCTATATTAACTGGGTCTACATGAATTCCCTATCTCAAAGGATTCATTATGTAAATTAATCACCTTTAAATTCTTGCTAACTGATAACACAAAACATGTAAACAAGGGAGAAAAAGCAGCAGGTTTTCTGGTGGGTTTGTGTTGTTTGTTTTTTTCTTCTTGGGTATGTCAAGGCAGATGACAATGCTATTCTTTTTAGAGCACCTTCACATCCTTTCACTTTGCATCTCTGCCTTTAGTTTTCCCAAAGCAGAGCTCTCACAAAAACACTGTGACTAATACAGAAACATTAGGGTATCCAAAAGACAAACAAGACTTGGGGAACAATGCTAATTAAAAAATAATAATTCCATGACAAAGGTGGTGATGTTGGAAATAGGATCTGGAATGATGTTCTGAATAATTCAGTTACAACACACATTGAACTCTTTTTCTACATAGCAAAATGAAATGTATGTCCACTCCTAAGTATCCCAGGATGCCATCACAGCCTTAAATCCTTTGCATTGCCTAACAAGGTTATGAAACTATGACCAATTATTGTTGCTCAGTTTCAGCTTTGAAACATTCTTCTGTCCACTAAAAACAAAACCTTCCCTTCTCCTCTGAAACACAATGCACGCTTTGTTCTTCTATACACCTTCTTAATGTTCTTGCTCTTAATTAGATATCATTAAACTCTGCACATTTCCTAAAAGTCTTCATAAAATAAAAACTATTTATTATCACTGCTATACTATATGTTCTGAACTTAGTATTTTCAGAAAGGCTTCTTTTTTCTTCAGAGACCACTTAAACTTCCTCACATTGTATACACTAGGTACAATGCCTCATTGTCTCTTCAGGAAAAGTAATTTTCCCTATAAGGATGGCAGTTTCGTACTGGAACATTCATAATAAAAATATTTTGATGTCTCAAGAATGTAAGCTATGCATTTTCCTGTGTGTTGCTGGCATTCTTGTTAAAATGGCAGCTCCTTCCTTAGCCAGCCTTTCTTGGAAGATGAGAGTCAGAATAGCTGTATGGAAGAATGTGATGTAGAGGATAATAAAGAGGTATAGGCTTTCAGCACCTTTGAGAGCCAGAAACCTACAGCAATCTCACACCTGGAGAAGTTGTCTCAGGAGAGCCATTTAATGAAAATGCACTGTAATTGTAAGAACAGGAATTGTTCAGCAAATCTTTATTGCATCTTTCCACTACTCTTGGGCTGTCTTCGATTTTAGCTTTTGCACATGGGATTCTCTACGCATCTTTTAGAAAGCAAACTGCAAAGTGAATAACCAAGAAAAACAGAAAAATGCTCTCCAGTAACAGAATTTGTAAGTCTAGACAGAATCTATCCAACCTGATGGAACTAATGCTTGAAACATTGTCATGAAGAGCAAGGGCATCTGTTCATGTACAAACAATTCAAGTATTACATGAAGGGAAAATATGACTGATACTGTGTTTCATCCTATCTCAGTCCCATACTTTCTGCCCCCCAAGGCTGTTCTACAATTATTATTACCTTTTTAGCATCTAGCTAATTTTAGAAAGTCCCACCAAGTAAGGAAGGAATAGAGAAAAGCAATAATGAGTATTATTAGAATAGCAATACTGAATACCAAATAGGGCTGAATGTTGAACAGAAGCCTCCCAAGAACTCACCATTTACCCCTACATTGCATCTTCCTTTTTGCCATATGCTCTGACCTTTCTCCTGTCTTCTAAAAACTGAACACAGTATCTTCATCTTCCCAGATGTTGGTTTTGTCTGTTACCACTATCCAGTTTAACCACTGATCAGATAAGTAATATGACTAAATTATGAGAGTTTGGCTAATTGTTTACCACAAATAAACATCTTCCCCTTCTCCACTTTCTTTTTCTGAATGTTACCAAGCAGATGACAAAATCTGCTACTTCAGATGACTGGGTTTTTATTTCTTATAAAAGTATTTGTGGCTTGCATAACTCTTCAGTAGTGACTACTGCAAGCCAACCGTTTATGTAATGAAATGAATTCCAAGTTTGTATAGTGCTTATAAATATTGAAGTGTGAATTGATACACAAATTAGTTTGTGAGACATTCAAATTATGAATTCTTATTAGACTGTAATATTTCTGATTCACAACACATCAGCTGCTAAAATTCATTTTACAAATTCCTGAGATATTTTAAGAGTATGTATTGTCATTTTTGCTAAAGAAACAGCTGGTCAAATGAATTACAGCAAAAGAAAACGAAAAAAAGTTGCTTCTTATTTCAGCCAGATAATGAAAAAAATTTTGTCAAATTTCAAGTTTAAAATTTTTGTGAGAATAGAGCTTTAAGTTTTTATACTGTGTTATTTCTAAACTTGAGTGGTAAAGGTTAGAGTAGGAAAAGTTCATGAAAAGTCAGTAATGCAAATTCTCTCCAAAAGGAGAACAGATAATTTTCATGGGTTTTCCCTAATATTTCTTTTTTCCTCCTTCTTACATTCTCTCTCCACTTTATTTGTTCAGTTTCAGCATCAGAAAAGCACTGCCAAAGGATGCGTTCTTACTAATAACCTGCCCAAGTGTTCATACTTGAACTTTTACAGTGAAATGTAATACTGAATTTAGAGAAGTATGTGGAGGGGGAGTAGGTGAGAGAGATGCCCACGGAGCACACAATAAGACATGTACTCCATGCCATGACAGACGAGAGCTGCTCTGCAGCCTCTAATCTATGAACATTGTGGATGCACCTCACATTGGGTCTACTGAAAAATTCTCACTTATGTTAATTACAAGACGATAAAGGCTACTGTGAGAGGACAAGATATGTCATTATGTCTCTTAAGACTGGCAATTCTTAGGGTTTTTTTGTGAAGCACACAGATTAAGTTAGTGTTAAGAATGTCCAGCACACCCTTACAGCTTTTTCATCCTTATGTTTCCTTTCACAAATGTGGTAAGTATGCTGACATTTCACAATCTGTACAAGATGAAGAGGGGGAGAGTGATACCATAATGCCACAAATCAATAGGCTCCTCAAGCACATGCCAAACTTTAAAAATGTGAAGAACCTCAGTACTACTGATTCAGCATATGTATTTCTTTACTGTGATAACACTCATTTTTGCCTTCATGAACAGAGAGAAGTTCATGGTCACACATTTCTAACAGCAGAGAGCTTCTAGTGCTCTTTCAAATGAAATAGTCAGTGCCTTGAGAAGACTGGCACAGTTTTAGAAAAGTTGCCTGCTCCAAAATCGTAAGTATATATCTGGATATTAGCAGGAGGCAAACCTAGTTTTTGTCAGCCCAATATCTAATCTCTGTTTCTACAGACTACAAGGTGCCTGAGGAATGAAAGTAACTAAATCTGCTACTGAAAACCTTGGTCCAGCAGCTCTTTATCTAAAATTCTTTCAGATATTTCAGTCAAGGCAAAGGAAGTTTGGACACAGAAAAATGGTATTTTCTTAGGGAGACTGAGAATAGATTTGTGCTTTATCTAGGCTTGTATAGCGAGGCCTTTGAGAAGATTGAAAGAGTTAGTTTACGCACCAAAAATGGACTGAGTTTCCTAGATGCTTATCACCAAGTTCCAGAATCACATCTTGCAGATTCAAATTAGCCACGTGAGATGTGCTTACACTTCTTCCACCTATACAAAGATATATCCTCATTTCCTTTTCTCACAGATTTTTTTTTTTGGTGGCTTAGAAACAGAATATCTGAGTAAAACACTGCTCTTGGGGTAGTAAATACCAAAAGACAATAATGTTTTCAGCAGACTGAGGAGTATATGGAAAGCAACAGATTCAGAATATTTTTTCATGTTTTGACAAAAAGGAGAAAAAAAAAAAAGTATTCAAAAGCCAGCATCTGAAATCTGTTATGAGATTATTCACAGTTAAGTGAAATGCAATTAAAAGAACAGTATGACATCTGTTGACAGGTGAAGGGAATTTAAAGGAAGTTAAAAATAAATATGAAGATCACTGTTGGGTAAAGAGCCTTAGCAAGTAGCTACAAAAGAAACTGTGTTGATGGGATATTAACCTAGGGAGAAAGTGTTCACACAGATATGTGAACAGAGAGCAATCGGCTCCTAAACCAGCAATTCTTTGCCTGCCACTGAGAAAATAGATGTTTGCCTGGAGATTACTATCAAAGACATGGGCATTATACTATAATCAAGATGTGGAAGGGGAGATTTCTGTAGGATTTATTAGGTGTTACGCAAAGTGGGCTGATGGGATGTGAAGAGAGGCAAGTGTATCTATCTGCAGCAGACATGAGCTACAGTACGATCCTGTTCAGCGCTCTATTGCACAGTCACTTGTGCTGGCTTCTGTGGCAAGGGAAAGCTTTCATGAAGTACCTGCCTTGAATGTGTGGAGTTTGGAGTCCATTTACTAGAAGACAGAATAAAGAACACACTCTTTTGGACTCCAGTCCCCAAATACACTCTTCAGAGAGTAAATGCAACCTGGTGATGAACCAATTTGCAAGCATAAAACAGCACCAAATGCCTTTTTTTTTCAGTCCAGGAAGGAATATGACCTAGGGAAGAACATAATTCTTGAACTCCCAACCTCCTACAGCTGTTACTAAGATGACACTGCTGATGTACTCCTCTCTCAGGCCCAGTACTGAAGTCACAGTGGAACAATACATTTCCAGTTGATGCTGTACTGAGGTGTCTATGTTTAGCCTGTACCCGGGGCTAAACTGTAGCAGTTGTTCTACCACTCCATGGCCCCTCCACAGCTGAGAAGGGGAATCAGGGAGAAAAAAAAAAAAAAAAAAAAAAAAAGGGAGAAGCCCCATGAGTTGAAGTAGAAACAGATTTAATGAAATAACAAAGCTAATACAATTGACAGCATAAAGCATACAAGGTTCTACTCAGCCTGGTCCTTGATGTCAACAGCAAGAGCAGAAGGCCAAGAGGGAGGAGCCCCAGGAAGAGGAACTCCACCCTCAGTGAACTCCCTCATTTTATCACGAGCATGATTAAGTGCTATGGGGTACACCTGTGAGTCAGCTTGAGGCAGCTGCCTCCCAGCTAACTCGGGGCTACTCATGGCCTGCCTGCATGGCTGGCCCATGGGTCTGTTTTTGGGAAACCAGGACATGAGGCCTCAGTCCTAGTGGAGAGCACACATTTCTGATACTCCATTAAGGCATTTACAGCAAAACAAAAAAGGACTACAGCTTTCAAAACTATTAAAACATATATATTAAAGCATGCACTCCTTGACATTGACCAATAGTCAGGGTTGATAAAATTCCTTGCAGTAGTAAGCAATGGATTGGTACTTGCTGACAAGATCTGGAATGACCTCAAAGCGCCTAAGACGTGGGTAACAGAAAATAATAAAAAAAATTCTCAAGCTACAAACCAAAAGGAAAAAAAATGTTTCAAAGTAAATCAGGTTTCAGGAAAGACAGACTATGCAGAAAGAACTAGGATGGCTAAATTTACACCTACAAGTGTATTTAGACAGGATTGCTGAGCTGACCTAATGCCTAGCTGCTGCCAGAAGGGTCTCCCACCTGCAGAGCCCACTCCAGCTCCTGGCCACCAGCTGAAGCACTCCTCTGGCTTCTCACGGAGCAGACGACTAACTAATTTAGCAGAAAATTAAACCAGCATGAAAAGTTAATGTCTTCTGAGACTTGAATCAACCTGCCAGAGGTCAGGTGAGTGCCAGGTCAGGATTGCCCATACAAGGTTGAAAAAGGACAGTGGGTAAAGCAGAGTGAAAGAAAATGAATGAGGGGGCCTCTCTCACTCGGAATCAAACAAGAGAAAAATCCCAGTTCTCTACTAATTTCCAGAGAGACATGCTTACATCAAAGTACTCCTTTTTTGAAATCAGAGATCTAATTATTGGCAGATTTTATTGCATTTCAGTTCATACTGAAGTTTTCCATTATAGGAAAAAGGTTATTTGACACAGATTCCTGCCTTCTTCATATCATAAGGAACACTGGCATTAAGGATCCAATCAGTTCATTCAGAAATATTGGTATCATGCACAAAATCAGTGGTTACCTAATATTTTAAAATCAGTTATGCTACAGCTTCTTATCCCACTACAGCTACCTTTGAAATTTTGCTGCCATAACATGCCCCAACGTCTAGAGTTATTGTATTGTATATGGATTAAAAAAACTAAACCACCACAACTTTGAAAATATTTTTAAGTCTTGTTTTTCAGTTCTCTACAATAATTTAAATAAGGAATTAGGCACAACAAGAAACATGGGGACTTCCAAGCCATCCAGGTTACCACAGACCAGCACCAATCCGTGATAATGCTATCCCATCTATACTTACTCTACACAATATCGGTAAGATTGTCTGTATATTAATCAGTTTGGCTTTTCTCACCAGCCTATACCTATGTCAGATAGAATCAGTATTTTCTTTATTGTCCTTATCTACTGGTTTATATTCAAATCTATAGACAAAGTCTGAAACAGGCATAGTTGTAATAATTCTCACTCAGTAGCAGAGAAAAGGAACAGTGGGACTGTGAGAATCAAGGATTATCTTATTGCAAGACCTCCATCTGAAAACACGAGTCATATGAGTGAGAAGTCTCAAAGCTCATAGTTCCTCACATGGTGTTCTCTCAGTTCAGTTAGCCTTCACTGAGCTTATGTTTGCAGAGCCATTGACTTCGATGTACTTGACTAATGAATAGTGGCAAAAAAAATAAAAGCTGCTTGTAGTGATACAAGTCCCAGAACTTTTAGTCCTTTCAGTAGATTCTTTCCGTTGATAAGCCCCAATCCTCTGAGCCTTTTCAGCTTAGATCATCATTGATAGACAGCAATGCATTTTTTAGTGCTCTTGGTAATAACTTCCATAAGTAATTCCTCAAAGTATTAGTTATTCTCTTAAATGAAGGAGTCTTGACTGAATTTACTAGTTTGGAAAGTCCTATCATTGCCAGTTGCATCAAGATAATGTAGGTTCTTTTACTTAAGACTTCAATATAAAAAAAACCCAAACATGTATATTTTTTTAACTAGATGTCAGCAAAAAGAATTCTTCACTATGTGCATAATCTTGACACCGTGTTTAAAAATAAAGTTGTTAATTAAAGTTGGTATTCAGAACTTCCTGTTGGCAGCTCTTGAGCGGTGACTTCACTTGTGATACTGACAGTTTGAGGGCCTGAACCTGGGAGACAGGAAATCAGTTCACATCCTGCTGCACGCAGACATGTTGGACAGGGTTTGTTAGAAATGTATACACATCCTAATTCACTTAAATAAAAAAAAGACTTCAAAGTCCTACATTGAGAAGAAAACTACTCATCAGTTTGCAGGATAAGAACCTCAAACCCTGATGCAATCCTAGATGAATTCAGCACAATTCTTTCCATGGCTTTAGATGTGCTTTGGATATGCACCCAAATCACCTGAAATAGGTGACAGTACAAAGATCCCTCTAGAAATGTTCCAGCATATAACTTATTGACTTAAGAATTTGTCCTTGTTTTGTTTCAAATTTCCACAGGTATTTGTGCAGCCAAGTTCTACTGGCATAAATTATCAAATACTAAAAAGAAATAACTTTCAAATTATCTTGCTTAAGCACCCCAGCTGAAAATACTAAGATTTAGTATTTACTGTGCAGAAATAACATGAGGTAGCAGACATGGCAAAGAGCACATCTGATACTAAAATTCTGATTTTGTGCTTTTAAACACAAACCTTTATCAACCTGCCACTACCTCCTGCCTGTCCCTTCCTTTGATTTCATCTTTCGAAATGCCACAGATTCTTTTATAAAAATTTATACTCAGCCACTATTTCCTATGAACCTAACACCATCTCTGGTGGTCAACATAACACCAACTGTCAGCTGGTCATCACTTTACATGTGCACATGCATCCTGTGCCAAGTAAAGGGAGGACTAAGCAGTCTGCTATCCTGTGAGATGGGGCCTGTATCTAAGATATTAAGCCTGCTCCTTGACTTAATGCAAAGAAATAAATATTAATCATTTAGGTGCAGATGAAAGAAGGGTACCTTTGACTGTTCCCTTCTGTCCCTTACACAAGCTGCACAAGCCACAGTACCTGTATATTTATTCTGCCTGAGGAATATAAGCCAAGCATCAAACTGAAGTACATATTTCTTCTTACATTCCACATATACACATGCCAGGATGTGAACTGCTTTCAGTGCAATGCTGTGAAGCCATACATTTCAAAACAGTCACCTGAGTTTCAGTAAGATACAATTCATACCTGCCCTCGGGGTCATGTGAAGTCACTGCTCTTCCTGAAATGGCTGTAGCAAAATCTTGTTTATTTGAAGCTTCCCACATCCTTGAAAGGTCAGGACAAGACGGTGGATTGGGACACTCCACATGGTTCACACACTGTAGAGTCTTGCCTATTTGTGCTAAAACATTGCTGCTGCGTGTCCAAACGCCTAACTTCAGGTGTGCTCAAGTGCAAAGTCAAGATACAGTGGTGGCCCTTATAGGCTGACTTCTAGGGAATAAAACTACAATATCACTTAGAACATTTCATAGAAATGGAAACTGAGGCACAAAAGCATCAATGATTTTTAGATGTGCTTTTTTTTGCATAGGGAGTTTTGCATAGAGTCCAGTGCTCTGGAGTTTGGTATCAGCATTGTGATCGGAACCGCACTTAAAAAAAGGAAAAAAAAATCATCCCTGCTAATCTCTTTACAGAATTGGTTTCTCCATCAATTGCAAATAAAAGCAGATCAGTCCCTAAATATTTAGATTGTGGATAAACATTTAGTTACGCTGAAACCTGAAAACACTCATTAACATTTTGTAACTTACATCCCAGACTTGCAAAACACTTCACCTTCCAGTGAACTCATCCTTCACATCCTTCATAGTTAAAACTATGCTGCCATTTAGTACACCATTGCGTCTTTGACAAGTTATCTGCCTATAAACCTCACTGGCACCTAACACATACACGGACTTGCTTGTCTTGCTCATGAAAGCCTACAGAGACTTGTTCATCAGAGCTTGCTCCCTGACCTACAGCTGACTACAGCTTTAGTTACCATTACTTTTTCATGAAAGTTCATACTTAATATGTGGATTGAACAAAATGTTTCCATTAAATGTATCTGAAAATACATATTTAACAGGACCTGCTGCTCCTGTCTTACTGCATCATATCAATCAGGATAAGAGCAAAGGTCTCAGAGAATATTTTCTGTGTATTTTTAAAGTAGTTTGGAGGGTGTTGTTTTATTTTGTAGCCACTGTGTACCTCCACTGAAGGCTCTCTGTCTCTCTGCCTCCAATTATGTCTTGTTTGTGTTCCAATATAAGACTTTGAAAGAATAAAACCATGTAACTGGAAAGAAAGATCCAGGGAACAACAGGATCTCTAATTGCTGTTACTCTGGTTAAAAAGAAAAAAGGCTAGCTTTCCTTCTCTGATCAAGAGAAAAATGCTCTAATTAACGCATACATTAAGGAAATGCCTGATATTTCCAGGAGAGATTGTGGTTATTTCCTGTGCATTTGAGCAACAGAGTGAGGTTTCATGCAGTTTATGGCTAGGAGGTATTATTAGATCACCTAACTCTGACAAACAAAGTGTATTTGTTAGGTAAGTTTTACAATACATGCATGCGAAAGTTATAAAGTATGTTTTTCCTCAGCATTTGAAATGATTTCAGGTCAAAATCAGAGAAGACTGGATAACTAAGGATACCTTGCAAAGTTGAAGAAGTGATTAAGTGAGAAGTTTACACAGCATAAGCAACTGAACCACAAAATATTTTGAAGCAGTGGATGAAAAGGCACTTGTCAACATGAGTGGGAAGAGAGGGAAGCATGTCCTAGGGGAATATGAAGGAAACTCCTCCTGAATCATCCCAAATCTGCCAGCTGGCATGATCTTGACCAAAAAGCACTTATGGAACACCACTGGCTGCTGGTCTCCTTCCAGCATGCACCCATGTCTGGCTTCTGCTGCTGCACAAGCCATTCAGGCCCCAGCAGACATAGGTAAGTGACAGCCAGGTATCCTTTCATTTTGATCTGAGGAACACTCCCACACAGTCCAAAAGCAACTTTATAACTTACAACTGATTAATACCAAGAAGTGAAAACATTTAAGAACCACAACAGTCTCCAAGAAGATCTTGGCAAATAAGAGTAAACAGCTGATTGCCTTAGAAGTGGGGAAGCTTATACAGGAGGCAATACTGAAACAAAGAACCAGGTCCGGAATTACAACTAGAACAATTTTCTAATTGTTTTATAAATTATCCTAATGTACAACAGTAGAAGTCAAGCACAAGAATAGCCATCTGAGCCACCTTTTGTTAATTATTTTCACTTCAACAGACATGTATTTTTGTACAGAGATATTTATAAAATGTTATGTTTTCCTTAAAGGGTATTTTCTCATCTACTTCTCAAAAGGAAGCCTTTTCTAAGGAGCTAGAAAACTGATACTTAAGAAACAATAGCAAAAGAATAAACACATGCAGGATGAGGTGGAACAACCTTTTATATGTTTAACTGATCTCTCTCCCTTTTGGTTTTGTTTTGGTTTTTTGTCGTGGTTTTTTTTTTTTTTTATAATGACATCTGCTAGGCAGAGACAAGTCCTGTTATCTCCATTAACATCAAGTTAAGCAACTAAAAATAAGACTTATGATATCACTTTCTCAATTCAGATCTGGAAGTGCTGCTTTTGTTGACAGTTGCTGGGAGAGGCAGTATTCAGGGTGAGTGGTAGATAGTGATTTGGAACTAGATCAAATGGGCAAGCTTTCCATGAGAGCCAGTGAACACTCTTGTTCTGCTCCATCTTTTACTCTAATCTCAGCATGCAAGTAGCTCCTACAAAACCACTAAAGAGCTACCCTCTGTGTTCAGATCATCTCCACAAGGTAACTGTCCCTTCCAAGCCTGGATTCTGTTTCATTATTCTCAACATCGCTCTAGCTACTCCATTATTATGCTGGAAGGTGAAACAGAATTTTCATGAGTCATTTCTACAGTTAAAACTTCAGCATCTGATGCTATTTCAGCAACACACTTTTAAACAACTGGAAGTCAAGATTCTACAAGGAATCCTCAAACGCTTCTTTATTCGTTCATTTATTTTTACCAGAACATGCATAATACGAAACCCTAAGCAACACAAAACAAGATCCAATGATAGTATGTCAAAGTGTCATTAAAACTGCTAATTCCATTTGGTTTAGTCCAGAAATACATGTAAATAAATTCCCTCAGAAGGCTGCCAGTCCTTTCAATTTACAATAAGCTTCCTTGCAGTAAAACTTCCTTCCTTACTTAATTCCTTCCTTACTGTCTCAGTCTTTTACTCCCACTGCCCCCTTCAGATAAAGTAGTGAACAGAGAGCCATGGCTAGATTCCAGCATCAGGAGCTGGTGTCACATGTATTCAACAAGACCAAGGTTTTTCAAGTCTAGGAAATGCCTGAAACATTAAAATGGACTTCGACTTCTTAAAAATGATGGTTTACATAGTGCTATTTACTATGGGAAGACAGTCTTATCGAACTAATGCAACACTAGAAAAAATTAGCCAGAGAAGCCCACTTTGCACCAATGATTTTTTTAGTTATATACATTCACTATTGTTTTGCCAATTACTAGGCATAGCGCAAAGGACGCAGCCAGCAGAAAAACAATCCAGTAACCAGATTCTATTGTACATAGAAAAGTCAGTATATGGGGGAATCGCTGGGGGTACAAACAAGTGAAACAGATCGCACATAATAGACATCAACCCCAGCGACCCCAGGAATGACACAGCACGACCAATAATAGGTGGAATAAACAAAGACACAAAGGCTCCCATAGAAAAAATGGAAGACAACCAAGTCAATAGGCTGACCATATAGGATAGAAGTAGCCCCATATTGTCTCCCCACAAACCCCGCGTTTGTAAATGCCAGACCTGACTGGGGCCCAGTTGCAGGGAGAGTCAGGAGGTCCTTCCCCAACAGGAAACTCTGCAAAGTGCATCCACCTCACAGACAGACACCCCACCCTTCCTGCAAGTGGTCCCAGCTTTTATGCCACACCTGGCACTCATTTACCCAATGCGGGGCACCTGGGGCTTGTTTACCCAAGGGCTCTCCTTACAAGGCCGGCTGCACCTTGGAGGAAAGCCAAAAGGCAAACTCATCCCCTCTTTTTAAAGGACCATGGGGACCACCCATATGTCAAGCTTAATTCAGGGCTCAGGGTTCAGACCCCAGCACTTCAACTATATATTTGATTGTGTCTATGTGTGTATTCTATGTGAATACTATTGTTTAAAATCTTCACCATTTTTATACTGTGAAGCCACCTAAAGCTGCAAGCATCCCTTTTAAGTGCTTACTGACAGGGGTCCAGCATCTCATTAGTGGCCATAGCGCTTCTGAGAGAGTCTAATCCAGGTACCCTCTGCTGCCCACCTCTGTATTGAGCAACCAGAAGTGCTCCAATAGTCTGGTTTATTTGGGAGAGTGCCAATGCCCTTAATTTTAACAACCCATCCAAGATGGGTGCAGGTCCAGTACTTCTCAAATTTTAAGGCTCTTCTAGACTAATCAACAGTGCTCTTGAGACAGCCCAGTGGCTTTCTTTGAAGATGATGAAAACATTTTCAGGTAACGTCAGGTTTCTTTGCTGCTGTTTTTCACTTGGCAGAGAAGCTGATTTTTGGCCCATTATTTTGTGCTACTTTAAAGAGTTGAAGCACCTGGTTACAATTAAATACACAGATTTTTACACTAGGCTGAGAGCGTACATTACATCAATGACTCTCGATAGTTCAAGTGATCTGAATGCAATCATCATAAACATTCATGAGTAACAATATGAAGTTTTACCACAGACACAACAAAAAAAAATAGTATTTTTCTAGTAGTACATAAATTGCTAGAAAATTGAAGACAGTATTTGGACATCGTAGTCACCATGTGGCTTCCAAAAACGAATAAATAAAAATTTATGAGTAAAGTGAAGCCCTGTTTTTTCACTGTAAAGCCCTCCATTTTAAAAGGAAACAAAATTACAGAATTATTAAATAGTTCAGAATTATTCAGCTGAATTATCTTCTTTTGCCCTCCCTCACTTTTAAAATTTTATGAATACTAAAAAAAAAAGTAAAGTGAGTTTTCAAAACCAGTATCACTATAAGTCATTCTAAGAGTGACAGCTGCATTGTTCTTGCACCTCTAGGTGAAAAAGACAGGCAAGCTAATTGCCTTTGAAGTTGCAAGTTTTTTGTGGTACTGGATCTAATTACTATTTGCTTCCATGATTGAGTTTTTCCCTCAAGTTTTGAGGCTGTATACCTCATAATATAAACAAATTTATTCAAAACACAACTGTCTGCCAAGACTTTTTCCTTAAGGCTCTGAACAGATAACCACAGCCACCCTTACTTTTTACTCATGAATCATACCAACAAGCTGTCCACTGTGACACAAAGTTCCTTTTCCAGTTTGATCTAGTACTTAAAAGCAACAAGACCGATGCGACTTGACCTCTTACTATCTTTGCTTCATGCTAGTTTATCAGTTCAGACACATACTTTCTTCAGATGCAATGGGAAACCACAGAAATTGAGGGGAATATTCACACTATGCAAAGACAAGATACAAATTGATCGCTCCAGGACTATAGTCACTGCTTCCTTCTGCCTCAGTTTTGCAATCTATAAAATGTGCAAATGATATTTATCTAACAGCAGTTTGAATGATTAGTACCTTAGAGTTACGGGACTTAAGGAAAAGCAGTACAGAAGTACAATATATCATATTTTTCTTCAATTATGAGACAAGCAGCATGACTCAAGATAACTATTTTTATGAAACATGTTAAAGGTTAACTAATAATTACTTATACAGTTGGGCTCTTAATGGCTTTTACAGTATGGACATACTGGGGACCAAAAAAAACAACTCATTTTGCATTGAACTGAAATAATCAGAGGGTTATGCAAGGTGAAGAAAACCTAAAAAATAAGGATTTCAGATCTATCACATAAGTTTTATGTTATTCCAAATGGGGGAATAAAAAGAAGTTCCAGGTGGAATGAAGCATTTTGCTCAACTGAAAATTAAGTGTTTTGTTTAATGACAGGTTAGTTAATGCTTTTTTTTAGCCTCCTTTTTAATTTGGGTCACACTTAAAATGAAAAGTAGAGCTGTGTAAAAAAATTTGAAATACTTCATTTAAAATTTGTCAAAACAGTATTTCTACATCTCCTTTTTTTCCTTCTTTTTCTAATTGAAAATATTCACAAAATGCCACTCAAATGATATTTTCCTCTATCAAATATTATTTTTAGCAAAGGCACTACACACTAATAAAGATTATTTTTCACAGTCCAGAAGGATAAATAAAAACATAAATCTAAACAGAGAGGCAATATTGGTACTTTCACCATCTATCCTCCTTTTACCATCTCCTCAATTCTTGAGAAGACAGTCAAGTCACCCTGCACTCCGTATTCCATATTTCTGAATGCATGCAGCATGTTTTGCATGATCTGTTGACTGCCATGGAAAACACATTAAGCTCAGAGCCATTGTTTGGCACTTTTTCTTGCCAACTAGTTATACTGACTAGGTCAAGACTGATCTGACAGCATGAACAGTGGCCCTCCCTCAATTGCAAGGATGATCACGTGCTTGCTCAAAGTAGCTTCAGTTTTTCAGAGGTGTTTTAATTATTTGGTGGATTAGAAAAATTAGGAATGGCAGGTTTATGGTTTTTCTACACATGCCCTAGTCTGCTTGTCAACTCAGAGTCATTACCTCCCTCTGCGTATTTGACCAAGCTGCAAAGCTTTCTCCTCTCAGATGCTCTCTCAAAGCAATGAGTGTAGTACTTGCCTATGAGTAGCATAGCTTGCAGCAATATTTTCAGCACTTTGAAGCTATATGAAGCTATACAGCATAATTGAAAGGTAGAAGTATTAAGGTATCACAGATGAGGCAGGAAGTAAAGACTTCAGAAACCAAAGCAAGGATTATAAAGGGTGAAAGAATGACTGCCTCTAGAATTGGGTCCTTCCCCTCAAGCCCCCAACACCACTTTTACATTTAAATACCTTAGGATGAAAGGATCAAATGATTGCTACACTAACAGTTTATACTGTTTCAGGAATACAGTAATTACAATCCAAGATACAGGTTTTCTGCAAACACATTTTAGCAGGGAGAAAGGGAAAAATAAGTGGATATATCCATTTTCCCTCTTAAGAGGGAGGATCAGGCTAATCATAATTTCATCATAGACTCAGAAAGCATCAAAAACACTATCATGAACTAATAGCCGTAATGCACTCAAATTTAGTGGGAAAAGCCTATGAATTCAGAGCACACCTAGGAGAGAGTTCTGCATATGTCCTGTTGGCAGTCAATTTTTAGAACAGGATATTGATCACTGGCTACTTCTAACATTTACAGTCTGCTCTTCATGGGTCACACTACTTACTAGAGCAAAACAGCTAGTGCTGAGGATCCAACACCTGCATGATACATATTCCCAAGGTTTTAATGCATACTAGCTTTAGTGTGGTCCCAAAGGAGTGAATGCCCATTCATAGTTGGCATGCACCAGGTGCCCTCCTCAAATCCATCCTCCAGTTTAGTTTCACTTTACGGAAGCCTGTGGGAGCTCTTTGAGATCATGGTACCATGTAAACCAAAGCACAGTCAGCATGTTGATTTAAAAAACACACTCCTGATCAGAACTAAAAACTGAACACAAACATGCTCAATAAGAGGCAGGATGCTGAACTAGATTGTCAATCAGTCTGGGCTAGTAAAGTGTTTTTTACACTAGTCCTTGTAAGAAGTAACAGGAGCTATTTTTACCATTTTATTTTCAGAATAAACTCTTGCTTTACAGTGAGACAGGTTTATTTTCTTTTTATTGATATGATAAAGGGTAGCTCACATGCTTGCAAGCTGACATTTCAGTTTGTAGATTTAAAAGACATAATGGAATATATTCCCATTTGGATAAGTACTTTTTAACTGTATGAGCTAGAAATACAGTTTATGGAATATTTTTGTTACTTTTGGGTTTGGTTTTTTTCTTTAAATTATGGTGGTAAGGAAAGAGTGAGTTTGAACATTCTGAAGCAAGCTACCAGATAACAACATATGCTTGTAAATTACACATTTAGAAACCCATGTTTGTATACTCTTACTTTTTTATGAAGGCATATGCTATAAAGAAAAAAAAAATGTAAAAACTACAGCAATTGGACGATACATAGCATACACACTGACTACAAACTCCAGCCTAAGGACAGAGGAATGTCTTTCCAATCATTTTAATTTTCATTTTTACAGCCAAAACTCCTACTCTGTCTTGCCAACGTGTACTCTTGGAAAAGGCAATATATTCTCCAGAATTAATCTCCTTTTGAAAAAAAAAAAATAATAATCTGTCTGCAATGCTTGGCACACTAATATGCTATTCTTTTCTCCTCCTCTTTGTTGGCCCCACTGTAGTACTACTACTTTTTATTTGGGCATAACTACTGGAATCTTGAACCACTCACACACCTTTAAAACTAAGAAGGAGACTGAAGTCTGTACATTTATTTTTTATCATTTTTCAGGATCTGCTTGAAAATATCAATACATTGAATTTCACAGAAGGATTTTTTTTTTTTTTTTAAGATGAGTACACCAGGCAACAAAAGAGCAAATATATTTGTTTTGTTTTTAAGTAGACAATCTCTGCATATTTTAGATGAGATCCTATTCAAGCAAACTGCATCTAATTTGTGGCTTAGACATCTGCTACCCATCTTAGTGACAGGTAACTATTCAAACTAGTAGTCCATATTTCTAACTGCATAAGCATCTAAAGTCATGTAATGTCTCTTTATTTACCATGACCTTTCCTTGGGCATTTAACCATATCTGTCCTTGTGTACTAAAAGGTGTGAAAGATGCAAACATCCTAGAGACAAAGATCAAGATGATTGGTTCTTGTCCCCTGCCAACGAGTATACAAGCCAGCAGGATAGAAACCAATTCCTATTTGCCACCTCCTTCCTGTCCCGCGACTCCTACGTTTCTAGTCAGTGGGATTCTATTTCAACAAAACGGTACAGAAAATGCCTTACCTAAGACACTGTATGTTTTGGCAATTGACCTATTTTTCTTTGTTCTGGAGATATGAAGAACAATTCTTAAACTGAGCAAAATTTATTGCCCTACACTTTTTAGGCAAGTGTTCTAACCATTATATTGTTGTATAAACAATCTCTGGCTAATTTCACCTATGGATCACTGTTAGCCAGAATTTTCGGTGACTTGGGTAAATAAAGGGTGGGATACGCAGAATACAACTACCTGGTTTCTCTAGTCAGAATACATTATCACATTAGAGAGAAACAGATGCTTCTCTGTCTCTAGACGGGACACTTCAAACTGTGGACTTGGCTGAAAAGATTCAAAAGTGAATACTTCTTTGTCCTTTTGGTTCACAATGCATTATACAGAACATTTGAAACTTACCTTTCACTTCACTACACTGAAAAAATACTGGCTAATGTTAGTGTTAATAATACTCTTCTAGCAACCATAGTCAGCACCTGTGATCAGTATAATGTCATTTCATTTATTTCCTATAAAAGTGGCTAAATACTCATCATCTGAGGCATTTCAAATTGTATTGGCAATACAAAATACATTATAAAGAACAATCATACTCTGATGGGGATGGATTACAAAGCTTATTGGGTCTATTCCATCTATAATTTCCACGATGGCTTCTTGAGTGACTTATGGTTCACTAATCTGCTACTCCATAGTAGACATGGATTTAGAGCAAATCTTTCTCCACAGGTGGCATTTCTCAGTAATGAATTCTACCATTCAATTATATAATCAGGGTAATTTCTTCATGTTAAAAAAGACCCCTTCTTGAGTGGCACATAAATTACCAATGGATTAAATTAGTGCTACTGCCAGGGCTTTGAGACTTCTCCAGTTGACAGACAGCACAGTACTAGTAGCAATGATGAGAAAACATGTAATCTCAGAGATTTTTCAACTTTGTTTTTCCATCTCTTCACACTAGCTTCTTTCTGCTTGCTTTCATGGTAATTTGTGCCTCAGGTATCTTTCGAATTATTACACTCCAAGCTACCACAGGAGATTTTCAGTGCCATTAACTTCTAGGTAAAAACATTCACCTTTGCAGAAGAGTGACCAGCCAAGTCAAATAGGAGGAAAGAATAAAGTGGGAGAAAAAAAATAAAATTGACACTAATAGAGTACTTGTTTTACAAATAGTAATAAACTTTTGCTGAGTACAACTGACAGTTTGATTTACCATTCTTCACCAAAGCTAGCACAGCATTAAAGAATTTACAAAATCAGAGTGCTCTGTTGAGTGCAATGGGATATACACAGGCAGTGGTAAGAATACCAACAAGTATCAATTTGTTACCATTAGACTTAGTCCCATGATGAGACCTCAAATAAAACAAGATGTGTATGGCATGCAGAGTCATCATTAAGTAATTCCTAAATACTTTGTACCCAATATGCCAGCCTTTTAATGAAACAAATAATCCAGTTTTAAAAAAAAAAAAAAAAAAAGAAAAAAAAAAAAAATCAATGAAAGGCAGAGTCTTTTAATTCCTTAAGTACAGGTGAAAGAAGCAAACACAAAATAATGCAAGTAAGAATAGCTAGTTGCAAAGGAGACAGGGGCCAGTATTAATGAACACAGAAATCCATTTCACTGTTTTCTAAAGCAATTGGAAAGCACGTCTGCTTTCAGATGCTACAGGTTATCACAGATTTAACCACTGTAGATTGAAAGTATAAAGGTCACCTGTATAAAGTTAAGTAACTTCATTGTTGTTCCTCTAGAAAGCATCCTAAGCTGTACTAATAAAGAGTTGCACACTGGTACTCCAGTTCACTATGTATTATGTAGTAGCAAGCACACTTTAGCCTGATACAGCCACAGCAAGGTGCACCTGTATCATACATGTTCTGTTATCAGAATAACTTCACCACTTTGTGCAGACAGTTTGAGTCCTTCTCTATTACCTAGTCCACAGTACACACTCCTAAATTTCAATCTGAAGAAGAAAAATGCAGCAAGGAAGTCTTTCCTTGTGACTTTTCCATCAGGGCTTTCACTTTTAAACAGTTTTGAGAGAGTAGGGAGGTGAGCCTTCTGCACATCTGTCCATTACACAAAAATGTCAGAGAGTCTGCCCTATTGATCTTTACTATAGTTACTTAAACCCATTATCTATGCATTTAATTAAACAGTGGCGAAAACAAAGCATCTGAAACATTCCTCTTCTGTTCTTGGCCCCATAACATTCTACCAAGTTAATTTAATAACTCAGTATCTGTTAGGAACACTTGGAAACCTCCAAGTGAAACAAAGGACTATTCATTGAGGCAAAATGTTTCCTGTAAGAACATTTCGCACCTGACAGCCTTTTTTAGAATCTAAGTCATGTTCCTTGTGCCTAGAGTCAACTCACCAGGCAAGTTGTTTGAGGCACCTTTGACTGTAATTCTGGGACACATTCAGTGGGGAACTGCCTAGGGACTGGGACATAATGCTTCACAGATCATCTGTGATCCAAACTTTTACCCTTCGGCACACAGCACTACGAACTGCAGTGCATTTTTGGAAAAAGCACTCAGTTTTGTCTCGTATATTTTCTTTGATAATTCCAAATACTGCATAGAAAGAAGCTTCACAGCAGACAATTAAGAAATACTTTAGTCATATAGAAAATTGCTTCCTGGATTCAGGCAGACTGTCTAAGATCATGGAGGAGTGGGACAGTAAATATAATCTCCATAGTCTCTCTATATAGCATATCGAGTAGTAGACATATTGTAATTTTTTTTTTAAAGAAGGTTAATGTACTGAACAGAACAAAGCGATTATCACTGTTAAGTTCCAGTAAGTACTGGACAAATACCAGGTCACCAAGGGGTAACACATTTATGACAGTAAGAGCAACCAGGAGTGCACTGTGAAAGGGATCAGACTTAGAGGGTACTAATTTTTGCAGCCTTCACCTTTTCTTTACATCATTTTCAATAGTTTTGTACTACCTTTTATAGACATAAAGGGAAAACTTTAGAATTTTGTTTTTAAAAAGTAATTTGATTAACTACATTAACAACAATTTATATTTACTCAAAGCTGCTTAGTAAAAATATTTATATACCTTTTATACATATTTCAGTTTGACATGTAAAAATTCAAAATTTAGTTTGTCTGTTAGTGGTTATTACCCCTGTATTATTGACCATATAAAACATATGACATCTTTTATATTCCTTCAGTATCTACACCATGATTAACACTGTCATATCCTTGTTCGTAAAGCTGAGTATTAGTAAGAGAATAAGGTGATACTCAGACTTTAATGAGTAAAATAAATTTTGTAGAAAGCCAATGATCAAAGTAGAATCAAACAGCAATTGAGCATAGGACTTCATGAACTCTGGCTCATGATAATAATAAACTAATAGTAGTTTATTAAACTATTTTAAGTATCTGTGCAAGTCCAGAGTTTGGGGGAAGGGTTGGGTTTTTGTTGTTGGGGCTTGGGGTTTTTCACTTGGTTTTTGTTTGTTTGTTTGTTTTCCTTAAATCTTGTTTTTTTTGACAGAATGTGTCAGGGAAGGGAAAGCATAACACTACAGACCAGCTTTTCTTATACTGAAAATGCTTGTAGTTAGTTTTGAAGTAAGCCAGCAGCATTAATTCAGGGTTCTGCATGACATTAACAAAGACCTTCACAATGTAAATTCTCAAAGGGTAACTGTCAGCAGAGTCTTCTGGTACCTGAATAAGATGAAGGTGAAGACCAAATAAACCTGCATAAAAACGAGGATGAAATGTGTACACCAGAACTAAACTAGTGATAAAATTACCAGGAGGAATTATTTTTTGCTCTTTGCCTCTCAGAATTGGCATAGAATGTGGCCTTTATGGACTTGGAGCTTCCTACAACACGAAAATAGCAGTTATTCAGTAGGGAAAGAAATACATAGATAAAATACAGTAAATTGTAAGCAAGAAAGAACACTTTTTTAAAAAAAACTTCTAAGACCAGTGGTTGATGAAGCACAATTCTAGCCAAAACCCTGCCACTTTTCTAATGGAAGTAAATTCTAAACCTAGGCCAGAGTTTTGTTGTATCATTGGCTTGGTTCACAATTTATACTTCATTAAGTTTTGTCTGGAACCAGCAGAATTTATCTGAGTAGATTTAGGGTTGCAATCAGAGCTCAGGATAACTGGCAATTTATTGCTGAGGTTAGGTCCTGCAGAGTGGCCTGTACTAAGCTTTTATATTCCCAGTAGCCACTTGGTAAGGAATAATAGCAGGACTGGGCAGAAAAAATATGTAATAAGAAATACGAAGCTGGAGTGGAAATATGATTCAAATTTGACTTGAGAAGAAACAGCAGGAAACAACTGAGTTATAGATAATGCTTTTGATCAGAAGGTTTTCCTTGTCTGGAAGGCAATACTCTGCTAGTTTCAGCAACATAGCCAGGACCTTGCAGCAGATTCTTTCCAGAATAAGCTGATGAGATAGCTGTATGGGGATCTGAATATTGGACCTGGCTGAGCTAGTTACAGAACAGTTTTACACCCTCATTAAAACATGACGTCGGGCCAAAAAGCAGTGCACAGAGCTCATACGAAGATCAGACAGGCTTGGCTAGGGTCCAGATAAGATCACTGGGCTGGTATACTTGAACTAGCTCTGGGTTTTGCAGATGTCATCTAACTAGACATGATCTGATTCAGGAGAGGTCACTTGGCTCATCAAGAACTACCAAATTAAGTTCAGGGAAGACTTAAAATAAACCTCTTAAATTGGGGCAATTCTTATTGCCCCTTGCTTGACTTACACTCCATATTTTGGGGGAAAATAAGTACGATGATCACTTACTGGCTTCCACATACTTCACGCTTTTCTTATTATGGTTCCAGCTTCTTTTCAAAGTTTTATTACATGACATGCATTTACTGACAGGATACTTTTCCAGTAAAACTATTTTATTTTTCAGTTTACCACTAAAAAATTTTAAGACGACAATAACAGTGGCAAAAAAAGTCTCAGAACTCTGGTCCACAACTCCACATTCAAGTTTCAGCTACTGCATTTCCTTCATATCCATCTTCTGAGTACTGTTAGAACAGCTCTGACACCATGGTCCTGTTTTTCTCAGCTGAGTTCATTCCCCATCAGTGTAAACTAATTAACATAATATGTAGAAATGAGTGAACTAATAATTTAACAGAATGTCATCTTACTCCCTATCACATGAATGCAATACATTGTTCTCCAGTATTAAACACTTTGTCAAAGTCCTTGAACTTCACTGAATGTATATGATGTAGCCATTCTGGTTACACTTGTAAAACCTTTACTTGTTTGCAACAACACTTACTCATGCCTGTAGTGCTATAGATGCCATTTATCTTAAAAAGGTTATACTACCTTAAGAAGATTAGCAGTCACATATGTACATGTATATTACATCTTGCTGATACAGTAGACTCGGGAATGTTTTATATTATGTTTCCAGGTTTTACAACTTTGCAGCCGGGACTGGATACATTTTCCATAAATATTGGGGAAAGAAAGCAATAACCTTGGTATCTGGAAGAAGCAGTGCATAAAACAATGAGCAGATGGAAGATTTTTGGAGGTTTTTTTCTTTTTAAACTGAAGTAGGTGACATTTCATATATTCTCAACACTGAATCTAATCCCTTTCTTTGATAACTGGCATTACTCTTAGCCTGTCATTTTACCCCTTTAATAAAAATACCATTACACTAGGAATGTTTCTTGCTTTATCTTTTCACTGTTCTTTTTGTAAGTTTGTGCATGCAAATTACTGACTGAAAGAAAGCTCTGATCACCTTTCTTTCCCCCCCACCCTACACCCCCACCCCTTTCCCTCCATTTTAAAGCTTGATTTTACTTCTACTGAAATCAAGAACATTATATTCATCATTTTTCATATAACAGCATAAAGACTGCAGTGAACCATCTAAACTGAAGATGTTTCTTTATTGACTATTACGTGACTGGCCACAAATGTCTTCATTAAAATAAATACAAATTCCATCTTCAGTAATATGGCTAAGATAAAAGAATAGAAATAGAACAAAGGCACACGTAGGCCACTTTTTGACCTGAAGAGTCACCCTTAGAACAGTGTGTTCATGTATTTCCCAATAACTTCTTCTATTAATGTTCATCTCTTGTAGCTAGGAATCAGGTCATCATATATGTATAAATTACAGTCTATTTGAATAAATATTACACTAACTATTTTTACTGATAAATGTATATATTAATTTATATACTCAGATCCTCTTACAATGGCATTTCTATATATTATGAATTAGACTCAAGTATGTCTTTTAAAAATAGTATTGCTCCTATGGAAACTTAAATAAGAATTAAAGCAACAACTGGAATGAGAAACTCATCTGTTTTCCTTGGGTTTTGCCCTTTTTTTTTTTTAAGGGGCAATGAGGCAATGATACATACAGCTATAATAATGATAATAAATGTGAAATTTTAGGAACAGTTGTATCATGTCTTCTCGGTTTCATGTGGAAATGCAAGGCTTCCTCTCCTCAATCAGTAGCAAAATTCCCCATTACCTCAGTAGCATAGTATCAGGCCTGTCAAAAACCACAATCCTCCTGCATTATACGACTGTTTAGGGAATATTTCATGGGCCTTAAATCATCCTCAGCATTCCTCTGAGAAAAAGATATGCTAGCAAGTCTCCTCCATTATCTCAACAGCAGAAGGCCTCTGCAATCTCTCTCATTAACGGGCCAGGAGTACATCCACATGGTGGAAGCGGAGAGAGCATCCGAAAGAGAAGCTGAGGCATGGATCACTTTAACACAACTGATAAGGAAGAATGAAAAATAATTTTTTTTAAAAAAGAAAGAAACATGAAGTACTTCCTCAGGACCAGAATAGCATTGCCATTATTCCATAGCCTCAACGACAGACCGGAACTGTGGATAACTACAGCATTTATAGAGAATAAACAGTACCATACAAATTGAGATAATTTTTTTATTTTTTCCCCCCAGAACACTTTACTGACTTCAACAGGAAAAGAAATGCTTTACTGCAGCTTAAATATGTTTCAACTTTTGCAAATCTACAGCCATCAGCAGTACTCTGCTTCAGGAATCACTTCAGATCGGTGTGGGCACGAACAGCCAGCAGGCCAGAAAACTAACTTGCAAGGAAGTAAAGCAGAGTATAGCAAGCAAAACAGCACGACGCTGCACACTGTATGGAAGTGAAAAAACCTGGCCCTTGTATGTATCACCACATTAAGTTCCAATCAGAGGTTAAAGCACGTGCCTGTACCGGTAGGTATTAGAAGCGCATATCAAGCACACAGACAAGCCTTGTAAATACACTGTGACAATCACGAAGAGCTGGCGCGGCGTAACCAGCCCTCCGGCACGCACTGAGCCAGGGCAGGCCCGGCCCGCCCCACAGGCCAGGGGCCCGGCAGGCCGCGGGGCTGGGCCTGAGGCGTTCAGCAGCTCCACAGCGCTTCCCTGCTGGCTGAAGACAGCAGCATGCCACCTCCTCAGTGTCCTTTGTCAGCTGTAACACTTACCTGCTCTCCTGGAGACACACACCTCGCACACTCTCTCCTTTCTCGGGACCAAACGTAGGTGCCTGTTCCTGATGTTCCTCACAGGAATGGGCCACCTGCTGTGCTGGGGCCACCCGCCCCCTCTGCGAGGTGCCCCCTGCCCACCATCCACAGCCACCTGGGCGACGGTGAAACGAATTAAGTCATTAAAAAAGGAGGAGCTCTCTAACGGGGACTGTAATGAACAATAATTACTGTGAAAACTTCTGTCTGAATGGTTGTTTGCTTAACTAATGATATCCTAAAAGCTGAATAATCTCTTCCATCCACACTTTTATGAGACCCTGGATCACAAAACCATCATGGCTTTTTCTAAAAGGTGAGAAAACAGAGGGAAAAAAACCCAACAGATTGTCTTTCATCAGAAAAAAAAAATCCCTGAGGGAAATGATTGAAAAAAATTAACACATTTCAGGGAGAAATCCTTCTGGAGACAATCAAACTGAATAAAGGACTGCTTCTTCTTTGACTCCTGATCAAGATAATAGATCCTGAATTATTGTTCTTGTTGAAGAGAGTAGAGACTGAAAGTGAAAATTACGTGTCTTTTCATAAAGTAGGTAAGCATCTCTATTCAAAATATTTTCTCATTTGAAAGGAAAAATAAGGTACACCATGACTAGAGGAAAGGAAATATTATTATGCTCATTTGCAGAGAGAGAAGTGATGCACAAAGAAATCAAAATCCTTTCTTAAAGTCACAAAGAAAGTTTATATTAAGGAACAAATGAATAGAAATCACCTGAGTTTCAGTGGAAGGTCTTTTTCTTTTTACAGTAAGATACATGCCCAGGAAAAAGAGTGAAAGTAACTGGTTTGTGCACATATGCACCCACTCGAATTCCACTGCCCATATAGCTTTCCCTAGCTGTTATAACATGGCAAAATTTTCAGAAAGTTAGTATGTCAAAAATATTCTGATGTTTCTTCACTTGTATTTATTTTATTTAGCTAAATTGTAACTAAAAAAAGTCTTGTGTTTCCAGAGAATACACACACTACTCCAGAAATAGTAGCTTGCTTTGCTAGCCACATGGTTTACTTCCGAAGAAAAGAAAAATTTTCCTTTCCGTTTTTCAGTATTTTTAAGGGGTTTATTTCAAAAAGATTCTGCAAAGATTTGCAGGGATAGCCCAACCTGCAAGAAACTGTCTATGTTTTAGTCTTATGAGTTTATCAGAAGCCCTTGAAAGGCAGATTAGAAGATTAGTAATGCCCATTTTGGCTATTTAAGCAAGCAAATTTACAGCAGTTTGTTCTCCAGCTCACTGAGTTTCATAGCTAGAGATTTCTGATGGATGTGCATCCAGTAACAGAAGCTTTGGAGAGATAAGCACCCCCGCTTTGGACTTACTCCTAATTTACTCAAAACTTTGTTTAGAAGTCAGCCTGGATGCTCAAATTAAAGACGGTTCCCCAACACCTCTCAGTTTTTTATTAGTGAGAAATGCGATAAGAGATCTTACTCTGTTTTTGCTAATTTTAATCACTGTTCCAGAGAAAGTCACAAACAAAGGAAAGTGAGAAAATTAAAAATAAAACAGATGATAAAACAGCGTATTGAAGTTTTTGTGAACAGGAAGTCTTCCTCACATTTAGTACATTTGAAGGACTAAATTTATCCTTATTAATTGGAGATTATTAAAGCATCCTTTCATTATTTTTTTTTGATGTTGTACAATACAATAGCTGGTACCATTCATACTGCAATAGAAAGCATGTTCTATAACTGACTACTAGCAATATATGAGGGATTTTTAACTGTAAATTATCCATAAACAAAAAGATGTGGTCAAATTAGCCATCTGCATTATTCATATTATTCAAAATCACCTGTTTCATCATTTTTTTCATAGCTTTTTGCAATACTGTACAGTATGAATCACATAAAAAAATAAAAATAGTATTTTATTTTTTGAGAGAAATATTTTTTGAGATAAATACCTCTGATTTCAGAAATCATTTTGTTTTCCTGAGCTTTCGCTATAATCAAGGTACTTACTAGCTTGATTTGTCTCACCCTTCACCAGCTAAAAGGGCAAAGCTGACAGGCTGGTGACAAGATCATTAGTTTATTGTTTCTTCAGCTATGATAAACTATAAGTGGAAAAATTACACTAATCTGAGAACTTATTTTTCCTCAGCAAACAGTTATAATTTCAAAATAATTTTGTATGTATTGACATACTTGGATCTCGATAGTTATTCAGGGTGATAAAGTTTATTTACCAGATGAGGCAAAATGGTTGTTTGACTATCAGTATTCAAAAATGACCAAAAGAAGTAGTAGTCCTTTTTTTTTTCAGCAGGTTCACTGGCTTGTTGTCACTGTTACATCTTTATGAATTTAAGTCTTTTCATTAATTGCTGATAAAATGGATAGCTAAAAACGAAACATAGCACAATATGATACCTTTCATTCATTCTGCGGTACCCAAGTGGCATGGACTCAAAGGTATCAAATAAAGATTATTTACTGCTCTCAGCACCAGAAGGTTTAAGCTGTTGAGCACAAGTCTGAACCAAATCTTGAGGAAGTTCTTTCTTGGAGTGAATAGGTGAATATGTTGGCTGGTCCAGCTACAGCGTGAAGAGGACCATAGATAAATCGGGATAGAGACAGATAGTTTATAAGTCAGGATGAGTCAGGTTTCTTAGTATAATTCTTTTTGCCCTTGATTAACAGGATGCAACTACTATATTTACTCATCCATCTGCCTGCAATACAATCGAGTAATCATCAAGAAAAATAACATGCTAGGGGGCATTGTATTTTAAAAGCCAAAGATCAGTGCCCTGAGTGCATCCTGGGCATTTGACTGCTTAGGCTCAGGATCAAGTTAGGTAGTGGGACAAGTATCCAGCTTTGGAGCAACCTGTTTGAGAAAACTCTGCTAGGAAATCTTAGCAGGGTTGCCCCAGCCAGCATGTATAAGAAATTCCCTGTGTTTGTGTCCTGAACAGAGGATGTGTTTGGGCTTATGTACATGCTGTACAAATAAGCAAAATGTTCTTTCTTGTCAGTTGCTTGTCAAATGTCTGTATCATCCTCTGCCTATTTATTCTGTGCCAAATTATGTGGAGTTTAGTTTTGGTGCTGCGAGGAAGTGTGGCATAGATCTAATTTTAATTGCACAAAGGTTTTCATGGATTTCAGTAACACCTTTCGTATGCTTGAAATTATACATATGCATAAGCAACTTATTAAAAGATGGCATTAGAAATTAAATTATTGCATTCAAAGGTAATCCCAAGAATGTTAAATTTAAAATCTATAGGAAGAAAGAAAAAAAAAAAAATTAGACCCTTCCTAATTACCAAGTCCAGCATGTCAGCTCAGCAACCTTTTAGGAAATCCAGCAACCTTCATAAATGATATGTTTTGGCAACCTGAGGTTCTTGTTTTTACTGGAAGAAATATGCCAAGCTCATGGAAAATTGCCTGAGTAGTCATCTTTTTAAAACAGAAGGATAAAATGTAATAATAACAAGGGCTTCCTGTCCTCTATATATTTAACTTTTAGGGCATTAAAGCTGTTTAGAAACAATGGCAAAACATTTGGGAAATGTATGCTTAATTATACATATATTCGACTGAAGGCATGTGTAATTATGGATGGGATTATAGACTTCTAAATATGCTGGAAGTAGCAATCTAATAATAGAAAATGTACTTATCTTAGGCCAAGGTTATTTAACTGTGGCATAACATGGATGTAGATAAAACCTAACATTACAGGCCTGATTCGGGGTTCTGCTAAACTGAGCAGCTGGTCTGAAGGAAATAGGATAGATACAACCAGATAACTTCCAGCTTTGCATGGGCTTGCTTTCTCCTTGAGGCTATAAGCAATCCTTTTGCTCATTTTCTGTAGTAGAAACCTAAAGGACTGAAGCAATCTCACTGCAAGGAAGCAGGCAACTCAGACGAATTTAATAAACTGAATTGCTTTATAGCAGGATAGTAGCACCTTTTCTAGAGGGTCTTTCCAAGGACAAACAAAGCAATACACATTTGGCTCAGTAACATCCACTTACATAGCAGGAAAGAATAATTACCCTATTGCAGGAATGAGAGGTGACATTTAATAGCTTGAGTTATTTTGTAGGTGAGATAAGATGATCATGGTAGTTCTTTTTTGACCTTAAAATCTATAATCTATGCTTTAAGATGTAGAGGCCCTTCTAGATTTTGTATATATGGACCAAAAGTTGAATACTATTTGGAAAGATTAGAAACATTTTATTTTTCCTTCCTAGTAAAAACATGGTAGAAGTCAGATGCTGATTTTATCCATCCTTTTTTAAAATCTCTAATTTTGTTTCAGACACGGTGTCAACCATTTTTTTATCCCCTCAGACTAATGATGTTTTCATGTTTTTAAAGTCTTCTACCATCTTTAACTGAATTGTTTTTCAGTATATTTAGAAGTCACATCTAATGAATACAAGTATGTATCATTCATTGATCTTTGCAGTACATACTGTATGGCAAGAAGTAATGAATACGAAGCACTAAACAGTATCTCATAGGTTCACATTGGGTTAGTGTGATAACAAAGAAATGCTGATTTATACAGTTTCGTTATCTACAAAATTGGGTGAAAGGAATGATTTTCATTTCTGTGACAGTACTTTAAGAACTAATCATAAATGGTGAAGACCTGACTGTTGTATTCTTCCAGTCCTATGAAAATACTTACCACCTCCCAATTTCTGTGAAGAGCAAAGGAAAAACCAGACAATGGACAGATTGTGTTTGTTTTTATGGATTAGTTTCCCAACTCAAACTGTCTGCTTTCTTCCAAAAGAGTGTAATTTGCCAGAAATATCTCCACAGAATAAAAGTAACAAATGCAAAAATAGTGTCACCCAGTGGTGACATATCTTAGGACATATCTTATTTTTATGCTCAAAACAACAAATTCTTTTCCTGGGAAATGGTATGTGTCTTTCGGCTAAAGTGTAGTGTGTCCTGTTTCAGTGAAAGGACTTATCTCTACTTAACTAGCATTCTTTACCATAGCCTTTATTTTTTCATGCTCAATAATTTTGCCATTGATTTTGGAACAATTTTTTTTACTGTGAACTATGTAATTTTGAGCAATCAATCCAAGTTCTTGGTTGTCTGTAAGGTAGTTAATTCCTTAGAGGACACATATGAAGAAAAGTTGTATATAAAGAAAAATCCGTTTTCCTCTACTCATTTCTACTTTTCTTATGCTTAGCTAAAATATGGATTTCTTGGAAATTTAGAAAGAGAAATCAAATTATTCAGTGGTTTACAATGCTGATGATACTTCAGTTTTGCTCTTTCCTACATAGCTGTTGTCCCAAACTTCCTCTACCTTAACAATGCGTATTAATCTATACATATGAAATCCTCACCAAAATGTCACGATTCTTCTGGTGAAAATTCCTGACACAGCTTGCAGCATAGTTAGAATCCAGGTGGATCCTGTTCCTTAATTGCTTATCAGCTCTGGATGAAGATAAACCGACAGTTCTCCAGTGTCTTCCAAATTAACTTTTGTATGTATAAAAAAAAATGTTCTTTCACCATTCACTGCAAAAGAATTATGGAGCAACTGAACATAGAGACCTAGAAAACCGTCCTCCAACAGTAGCTGGTGAAAACAGCTCACCTGTAGGTGAAATACAGGAGTCAAACCTGGTGAGTTTATCAAAAGGACAGAATCAAGCAACAATAACAAAAATAAAACTTTGGTTTTTTCCCCCCTTTTTTTTTTGTTATTTGACCTGTGCTAAGTATAGTAACAACTATTGCCTCTAACATTCTGGTAACAACTATTACCTCACAACATTATCATAATAACTGATATTATGTATAAAAGCCAGCAATCAAAATATTTGAGGGATGCCTAACTCACAAAAAGTGATGTCATGGGAAGTTTTATACTTCTTTTTAAACACAGATAGGATTTATCCCAATCAATATTAGGTGTACATGCCAATTTTTTAAGTGAAAACACTATAGCAGCTATAGGTGTTGCTTTCTTCACTACAGTGAAATGGTGGTGTATTTTTGCCACATGTTGCCTTTAGGTCAAACCTCTTCCTGGTCAAACCTCTTCCTATTTCATCAGCATGACAACTAATATTGCAGGCAAAAAGTAATAATATCTAAAAGACTTCTACAAAATCTCACGAGTTATACTGAATCAGAAAAAAAAACTGAACTAGAAATAATTATTTCCATGAAAAATTTAAAACTATTTACTTAAAGTTTGCACACATCCTCAGATTTCATGCATGCTTTAGAATGTTTAAAGTTTTCATTGTAGATTGTACAAATAGTGAAACAAAAGTGCAGGTAAGAAGCAGTCTAGTGGATTGTTTGAATTAAAACTGTGGTGAATTTCATTTATTTGAAAAAAAAAGGGATATTACCAATATTCAGTAGCTAATTATTTTGGATTACACTCCACTGTTGATGAGTTTGGTAACCATTACACTTAGCAGTTCCATTTACTCAACACATGTCAGATATCTCATATAAAATAATAAAATAAAATAACCACAGAACTCCAAATTCAACTGAAATTATGGTAAAAAATATATGAAAGCTGAAGTTGTTTTCAGGTATAATTAAGAGACCTGAAAATAAGGTAGAAGGAAAGAGAACTATTTAAAGCTGTGTTCAGATTTGGCTTACAAAGCTGTAAAAAATGTATTACAACTGCTGCATTTTCAGCTTTGTCAGAAGAGCTCAGCACTTTCACAACTAACTCATGAAGGCCTATTCAGTATTTGTAGAACAGAAAGAAATTGTCTACATAGTGCTTTTCTGCTAAAACCTGTCCCATGAGGACAACAAACTAACTTCTTACTTTGTTAAACATGGTAAGCAGCATAATTTTTCAACAGTTATAAATGACTGCAAATGCCTGTTAAATCCTTATTCAGACTTAGTTCAGGAGATGCACTGTATCCTTACAGCAGAGCTGTCTGCCTTTGAGACTAATACTCTAGTTCTAGATTAGCTCCTTTCCCTCTTCCCTTCCTTTTCCTCACAAGCCAGTGCACCAATCAAAGTAACAGACATTTTTTCAAATATCTTCCTTTGTGGATTTACCTCTTCAGATCGTGCTATTTTACTGCCCACTAACATAATTTATAAGCATTTTGGAGAATCTAGACTGTATTTGTTTTTGAACTTTGGATCTCCTTAGTGCAGAAAATGGGAAGTAAAGTGATGATCAAAAGTGATGGCCATTAACCAAGAATTCTGGTCTTTTTTGCCCTATGTATGTTTCTGAGATGCACCTGGATGCCATTTCACTACATTATTTTGTGTGTTTGAGTAGAAACTTTTTCTGGAGACTGTTTCACTGAAATTAACACCAAAACTAAACACAGCAGGTATTTGAAAATACTGTACAACTGAAGCAGATAAAGCACTGAAGAAAGAAATGACATGCAATTAAAGATGCGAAGCATATTTAGCCTGATTGCAGGGAGCTGAAGTACTTACAATTCTTGAAAGAGGGTCATGGGATTTTAACATGCATAAGAAGTTTGTTGTGTTCATCACAGCCTACTAGAACATGAGTTTACCAGTTAATTCCAGCTTAAGGCTGCTACTTACCAGAACAATTTTCCTTCTATTTTTTCTCATTTCTGCAGAACAGAAAACAAATTTTCTGGAAAACTAGATCTTAAGAAATATATCTAATTTTTAAATGAAGAAGTTACATTCAAATGTAATACAGTCAAGAAAATAATGCAGTATTATTAGCACTTGCTATTGCCGTGAATCTTGCTATTGCAATAACATTTCAGACATGAATTATTGATCATAATATAGAATTTCCATTTCAGAGATCTTTGTCTTCTTGGTTTTCATAGGTTTTGGAAAAAAATACTAAAGGATGAAATAGTATTTTATGAGATAGCTTTTCCTGGAACATAACAGAGTTCAGTTTCCTGACCAAACAACAGAAGTAGTCACACTCTTTCTTGCTTAGCTGGGCAGCGAGTGATAATAAACTTTGTAAAATTAAAATAAAAAGAAACACAAATTAAATATGGACAGAATGCATCAAATATGTACTGCACTGTTCTGAGAATCCAAGTTCAAGCAAAGTTCAGTGGCTTACTGCTTCACTCAAGAAAAACATGGGCATGGAATCAAGCTTGCGTTAGCAGAAACCTATCAGAGGTATCTCCTGGCTTCTAAACTAATGTGATTTAATATATGTACCATACTAAAAACATGGGCAGTGGATATGAGTTCTACATCTTGCTGAGTGCATACAACTCCTCCACAGTAATTTAAGACACCTGAAGATAATTCTGACAAGAAAGCTTTCAGGCCAGACTGTGTTCAAGAAAGAACACAAAAAGTCTTTTGTGCATAGTAGAAATAGTAGCTTCAGGTTCGTATAATTAAAATCTGCATTGTGTGCTAAGCTTGACTGACTATGTCTGCATATTAAATATGTTTTAGAAAATGTTTAGAGAAAGCTCAAACTGGTATATTTAAATGCTGTTTTGGGGATTGTGGTTTTTTAGATCCATTTGTTTGGAGATTGCCGTCTTCATCATAGATCCAAACAGAGAATGAGTACAAGGAAAAAATGAGTTGTATAAGCTTTTTTTGCCTCACTTTGGATGATTAACCTTCAATATCTCAAGTTTTTAACAGTGCAAGGACGTATGCTGGGCCTCAGAAAGATCTGAGACCCACCTTCAAGTCTGTGACTGAAAGATTACTGCAAATGTTTCAATAATAGGCTGCCATGTATTTGGTACTTACAATCATAATTAGTGACTCTCTCTCCTTGTGTCCCAGAAAATAATAATAATAAAAAAAGATGTTGAGCAGATTTTGGAAGTATCACAAAGCTTGTTCTAATTTACACTTCTATAACATTTAAAACAGGCTCTGCTTCATTTCATCACCAGTTATGACTGATGAACCCAAATTCCCTGCTGTAGCTTTAGGGGGGGAATCAAAACCTTATCTGAACAGTATAGAATTGCCCTTCACTAAAGCAGGCAATCATCTTCTATGCTAATTAATGAACATTCCTCTCATCCAGGGCTGCCAGAGGGATTTTGTTTAAAGAAAAAAAAACCCACACCAATTTATTGCAGTCTCTTCATCCTCCCTTCTGGCTTGCAGTTCCTCTTCTCAAACATGCTTGGCAGTCCCTGATTCACTTTCTTTTCATTGTTTCGTGAATGTATTGGTGATGGATTTAAGCAAAACCTTTGAGATGAAAGTTAGTTACAGTTTCTATCCATCTTCAGTGTGTTAGAAAGGCTACTCACAAGATGAAGTCAAGCAGATAAGGAGTAGTAGGAAGAAACTGAATGGAATCTGTTGGTGAAAAAATAAGTAACAGGGAATGACAGTTGACTCAAGGAACCAGGAAGAAAAAAGAGATGGTGGTCTGATATGGTAAAGCAAGTGGGAGAACTCTGTTAAACCTTTATCATGACTCCTGGCAAAATGTCCAGTAACAAATGTATTCCAGACATTTGAAAGGAATATAAGAAAGGTTCAAATTTCCACGTAATGTAGACATAGTTATACAGCTACGAAAAATGATTCAATGCATTTTTCTTAAACCTTTTATCTGTCTGTTGTATGCATGCTTATACCATATGAACATATGCATGTATTTAACACTTGAGACCTATTGTTACTCTTTTTAGTACAATTTTTTCTTTAAGGGTGACACTTTGCAATACTTTACATGTGTAATATTCTAGTGTTCTAATCATGTGAGGTCAGATGAGATTCTGTCCAAATGACAAAAATGAGTTAAATTCAGAAAGTAATTTTGACACACATAAAAAATAATAAGGCGACAGAAAAATATAACGACTTTTTAACCTGAAAGCTTATTTCAAATTTTTTTTTCAAAATTTTGATTTTGTTTCAGAATCAATCTAATTGTCAGAAAGATGAGAAGATTTGAAAAATAAAATGAAGAGCAAAATGTGTTATGAGCAGAGGAATAAATTAAGCCTTATTTTCTAAGAATTTGTGTCTCTTAATATAATTCCCTGTTAAAATAACTTCAACAGTCTACTTGACATTTTCTTTTCCTTCAGCTATTCTATAGTAATTTCTCTAATTCTTTCCATCACAGCTCTATTAACCCTTCCAACAAGACCCAGTGTTAACTTCTGCATCATCAAATCATCATCTGGGAAAGAGGTAGGACATGCTGTTGTTACTTTTGATGATCCAGCTTTCCGAGCAGAACTTCTGAACTCACACTACTTTTTATTTCTCAAATAATAGAGTTCACCTTATCTACCCATCTAAAAATTTTCATATATACTGAAAAGGAACAGAATATCTATGAGCCTAGAACCCTTCATGTACATTTTGTTAAGGGCCAGATAAAAGTTTCAAAAGTTATTAAGGTGGTACCGATAGATGGAAAAACAGACTCTGGAATAAGCAAAGACCTTTCTTTAAGAAATCAACTTCAAATGACCTCTTCCCCACAAATGTGATATTTTGATAAAAAATAAGAGTCTCTATATTTCTAATGAAAAACTGTTTTCTCCAAACTGATGGTATTTCTGAGAGAACACAGTTACTTCAAAACTAAATTTGGAACAAAATTGTTTATTTCAAGAGGAGACAGATGTTTGAACATTGCTTGATATGGAACTTTTGCATTTTAAAAGAATATATAAAGTATAAATGAATATTTATTAATACATCTGTGGGAAAGTGAAAAAAAAAGAAAGAATGTTTGCAAAAGCGCTTACATGGCTCTCATTTTTATTCACATTCTCTTTCCTCAGTGGAGAGAATCACTGAGAGTATATGAAAAAAAAAAAAAAAATTATGAGGGCCTTCAATTTAAACCTGCTTATTCTCCATTTTCTGTTTCAGGCTGGGTCAATATATTTGTGCTTGAGAACTGTGTTCTACTGTGTAGGGACAGGTCATTCTTTTTGTGGTAAAACCATCTGGCCATCCATCATTATGTCAGCCCTTGGCTTTACTCAGCTGGTGACTATTTTCTTGCCTTGTTCAGGAGAGTGAGTTGACCCATTCTAATATGGTTTCAAGGGAATCCATCAGCTGTTTTCTCTGTTGCATTATTAATGCCGTCTATAAGAGTTTTTTTACTGAAGAGCCAAGTCTTTACCTTCTGAATAGCATGACATTCCTTGGTTTTGATGTATACGAGTGACTTCTGCCTACTTTTCTGAATTTAGCTGTATTTTTATTATCCATTCATAATCTGCTTTATTGTGAAACTGACTTAAGAAAAAGTGCTCATAATAGAGGATTCTTCTCATAAAGAGGAAGAAGTTTTATATTATTTTCATCTATTGAGGTCAGTGTGAGTTTTACTCATGACTTCAACCAGAGGAGACCATCTCTGTATGCTAATTTACTTGCTTTAAGATAAAACAAAAATATTTATGGAAGCAATAAATTTGTTAAAATTAAAGAATTGCCTCATTAGATGGTACTTCTATGGGGAAGTGTTATCAAAAATGCTTTCAGCAAATTCTGCCTTTTCACAGTTATTATTTGAAGAAGAGTGCTTCTACCTGCACATACCCTGGGCTGATTCAGTATTTAGCACATTTATGCTGTCACCCTTCTGTAACTTTCTATCTACTCTCAGTTCACAATACAAACAAAAAAAAGATTGAGGCCTTGTAATTATAGCTCACCAAAAAGCCAAAATTTTCAGTCTGGAGGGATGAAAATTCTCTTTCATTTTCATTCACGTGGTATTTCCTACCTTGGAGTTTGGCTTCAAGCTCTCAACTTTGAACAAACTCAAAAGCAGCATGTGAAATTCCATGCAAATCATCAAGTTCTGCTTCTATAAAAATAAAAATATTAAGGTTGCTGTTTTTCTTTGTGGGAAGGGATTTATATTATTATGGCACAGACTGGTCACGTTAACTTCAATGTTGGTCCTGAAATGGAAATTTCTACCTAACTCAATCTCAAGCAAGGGAAATAGATATAGAGTGGGAAATAAACTTTATACAAAATCTTATGTCTGAATTTAACTAATGCTTTACATAATGCCTCAAACCACATGACTAAACTTAAATACTCCAGACTTGGAAGGAATGTAATTTCATCCCAGCCCAGCATTTTGTAATTCTAACCTATTTTAATATTAGATTGTGCATCAGGTACTAATGAAAATCAATACTGAGACATAGTATATGTTGCATGTTTTGGCATTTCTTTTCCAAACACTTCCACTGAAAGTAAAATTGAAGTTTTGCATGTGAAGAAGAGAGTAAATAAGATTTCCAGCCGTGAAAAAGCTGGGAAGGACAGAACTGTGTCACGCCTTGTTTTCTCTAGCTTGGCCACTATTTTGCTACCACATCAAACATAGACTATTTGTCTTTACTTTTCAAAACCCTTAATGATCCATTCTCAGCCTCTGTATTCATCTCCCATTCAGTGTTAGGTTGTTTGCTTCTGTGTATTTCTATTAGGACTCTAGCATCATTAGGGAGTAAAGATTTTCATCCTATATTTTTGAACTTTTACTCCTGATATTGCTTTATAGATGAGAAGATCTTGTAAAAAGGCATCAAGCCACCTCATTATATATTGAGTCACTACCACAGGAGTTGGTACGCTAAGACAATGATCTGTCAGGATGACTAACATTCTTCACTTGTGCCATCTCTCAGTAATCACCTTAGTGACACACTTTGGCAAGCAAACTTTATGGATCAATAATTTTTTTTTTTTTTTAATGTTGTACTTTTTACGACAGCTAATTCAAAGTCCATATAGAGGTTACCATGATACAGATATATGAATTATAATAGTCACTTTAGAACCAATTAGTCAGTGATTATCCAGTCAATATTAAAGCTGCTAAATCTCTGACCACTAATTTGCAACCTTTAAGATGCTTAAGTGGCAGTAGTTAATCTTAGTAAATTTCAGCTTTAAGATCTAATAGCCACCAATTTTTTGAGAGCCAATATGATTATTTTTTTTAATGATTGCAGAACATAATGGCAAAACCCAAATGTTTTTAAAGCTTGACTCAAACATTTTGTCTTCTGTAATGTCAATAGCATCTTTAAAAACTGTCTCATGAAGGAAAAAAATATCATTTGTTTTGTATCTTTCTCTAATGAGCGCCTTCGGGTGAATGTGCCTGAGACTTTTACTTAGTATTTCTCTTAAGTCAGTTTGCAGTGCTTATATCTGCAGTTTGAAGTTGCTGCACAGTGACAGGAAATGTGACTCCCAAGTCTAGCTTCAAAAACAAAATGAAGAAATTTTACAGTCTGATACATTGTGGATTCTCATAAATTTCACTTACATGAACTGAGATATTTGAAAAATACTGAAAACCTCTCTGTTACTATCCACCGTCCCATAAAGAAGAATCCTGGTGAACTCAAAACTCTTAAAAAATCTATGGTTTAGTGGGGAATTGGCAGTGTTAGGTTATGGTTGGACTTGATGATCTTAGAGGTCTCTTCCAACCAAGGCCATTCTGTGATTCTGTGAAATGCTGTGAATAATATTTCATTTCATAGCCATCAGCTTTGTGTAGCAATACATTCACCTTTCCTATGCAACTGAAGTATAAATGTTTGTCACTGCAACTGAGTCAAACCATGAATTATTACTTAAAGCACAGGAATGAGACTGATTCTAGTTATCTCACAGAGAATAAAATGAATTTAACAAAAATAACAGAAAGTAAATCTAAATCAAGGCAAAAATCTCAGCTATTATGCCATGAAACTGTTCTTCCTTTCTCTCTGTCTTCCTTCAAAGGCTATCATGCATTCCTAGAAAATGAAATATTAATACCAGAAGATGTTGTCAACTCACAATTCTGGAATACTTAATCACCTATTAAGGATAAAGATAATCTGAGAAACTGACCCTCTGAAGCAAAGGGGCAGTCTAAGCCTGTCTCTCTGATGTCTTGAATGGACTTTTGGAGAGAAAAAGGTCTCATTCCTCCCTTTAGTATATGAATCTTGCTTTTGCTTATCTCTATCTCTCTTTACAAGACTTTAAAAACATAATGTCTCAAAAAAGCTAATAGACTTTGTTGAGGAAATGTCAAAATGAGTTCATTTTAAAACAAACATTTTGATTCAGCAAGAAGTAATAGCAAATTCTATCCAAAGTTATGACTAGCCTTACTGAAACTGCTGATTTTCCAGAGGTAGTTGCTCAGTTCGACTTGTGACTCAGGTTTTCAACAGCTTCTGTAAAATTTCTTTTAGAAACCTGGATGAAGCCCCTAGTTATATGGAAACCTTTGTTATTATTGTTAGTCTCATCGTTAGTTAATGAAGTTTTCATTTTAGTTCTAGAAATCTAGACATAAAGATGTCCCTTTGTGAAATGCCTCAAGAATTCACCTTCTGTGGAGTGTGTAAGTCTTGTGGAGATGCATGCATCACTGAAGGGTTTATACTGTTTACCTTTTTTTTCTAAAATAATTTTGTAGCTGCATCTGGATAAGGTTTTTTATAGCATCTGTGTTTCCAGTTTTATTGTCTTTCATTTGAATCAGATTAGTATGTATCTATATGAATAGGTATGTCTGTGTGTTATGCATAAGCCTTATAGAACTACATAATGTGTAAGAACAAACATAGTGAGTTCCATTCAGCCCTTACTGTAGAAAACTTGGTTTTGAACCATATTGTTAAAGTTTTGGTGAAGTTTCTTTCATGCTGGAATCAGACACCACTTTTCAGGGGATTTTTTCATAATGGCACCTCACCTCTGAGCTTTGGGGCAATTCTGGAGCTGTTCCTCTGATGATGTGTAAAACTTACTTAATTCTGTTTCTGGAAAAGACTGTAAGGGGTACCAAATGATTAATCACTTGTTGTTACATACCTCCTAAGAATCTACCAGATCCTCATTGTCATTTATTGTGGATTAAGATTAAGTGAAGACAAGGTGCTCTATATCCCAGAACCTGTATACCTCAATAAAAAGAGACAGCAACTTAACTGATGGTGCTAACCTTTATTTTAATCAAGAAAGAAGATGGGGCGGGAGGAAGATGAGTTAGTTAAAATTCTTCTAACTGACTTTAGTATCACTGAACAAAAAGTAACTCAAATGTGGAATCTTTAGTGGGATGAATGATGAACAATGGCATATGAAATAGTTGCATTACTATTTTATGTTGCCATCATCTTAATTCTCAATACCATTCATCAGTTTCATTAACTGAGTATATGAAAGAAATGGTAATAAAATGCAGGACAGCTCTGCAATTCAGTGATGGAGCCCGTTAAATGTTACAGTTTAGTATTCAAAAGTTAAGAAAGAATTACAATACAGTGTACAGTATGAGAGCTTTGAGATTAAAAACTATAAACTAGGGATGGACATGTAAATTGCCCAGCCACTTTATTAGAGAAATCAGATAGAAATAGCCAGAGTAACCCAGCAATATGCACTAAGAAAGTGGTCATTTTTCATTATTATGCCTCTATCAATATCATAGATATTTTTAGTTCTGAATATATACACAATTGCTTTACAAAAGGAAACATATATATATATATACACACAAATGCTAAATCAGAATTCATAGTTCAGAGATTTGTTGTCTACAGTCCAGGTCCTGCTGTGAACCCAGTATCATAAATCATTATAACAGTGTGGGTTTTTCATTAAATGAAAAGGAGATTCATCCAGATAAAAGTATCAGCCTATGTGGAATCTCAGCAAAAACGGGCCTGCGGCCCTGATCGAAGGCCGTCTAAAATGCACTCAGATCTCTTTACTGTATTTGGTAAATTTGGACTGGTCTTAGATGTTTGTATGTTTGTTCAAGTGCAATAATAGGAAACAAATGGCATATGGTACTTTAGGGGACACTGTGAGGTCAAGTAAAACATCACACAGTTTAACAGAATTTGAAACTGAATTATTTCAATCACTTTCATTTATCAGCTCTAATGGGGAAAAAAAGTAAATATGTCTCTACAGCATGTTGCAATCCAAATTAGACAGTCTCAGGCCAGAACAACTCAATCTGAAGGTGAAAATGTAGACAGACTGAAAGTGGTCAAACACAGAGAAGAGAAATACACAATGATGCTTTTAAAAGGCAGAAAGATAGAAAAAAAACCATACAAGAAACATTTTGCTGAACAAGCTTTTGGTTTTATTTAAACTGAGTTGCACAATGTTTTTGTGGTTTGTTTTTGAAAAAGTATCACTTTGTAATTTTCACTTCTGTAAACATGATTAGATGTATGAATTAGTAAAGAGAGATAACAAGGCAAAGAATGATAATAAAGTAAAATAAAATCACCTGCCTTCCAAGCAGTTTGCACTAGGCTAAAAAGGCTGATGGTCTGTGTTTGGCTGATTACCACAAAATGCTGTACCTTTTGCCTGGCACAGAAAGTTTGATGCTTTTAATACGAACTTCCCTCCTCATTTTACCACGATGGTAAATAGACCTCAGAATCGAGTTTGCAGAGAGATCAGTAGATGGGGATGTCCTCAATTTCTTCCTATACAAAGTGGGATCATCCTGTCATATGTTCTTTCTTTCTGAGCTGTTGAGCTTCTGGATTTCATGCAACCACCTGAGCTACTTAGGGGATTTTAATTTCCAAGACCTGGGCAGACTGCCTACCTTTTCACACACTTAATAAAACCAGACAGAAAGAATTACAGACTTAAAAGGGAAAAGGGAAAAAAAAATGCATATGGAAAAAGTAACAGAAGGTTGTTATTCTAAAGAGGGTTCACATTTGTTTCCAATATGAACCTCGAATATAGCATGGAAAATTGAAATAGTATTTTTCTTTGAGGGCTGCACCAACACAAAAATGAATGGAAAGTGTGATTCAGGATTGCAGAGAATACCCATCATACAACAATTTCAATATGAATAGTTTCTATGCAATTACTTCTCTCTAAGTGTTTTCATTTTCTTGGGGTAAAATAATTGCCTCAGCATTGTTTGCCTCAATTTGTGGGGGGTTTTTGGGGGTGTGTTGTCTTTTTTTTTTTATTATAGTTTTTTTTTTTCATCTCATTATAAAAGGTAATGCTATTTCTATTTCATAAACTGCCTGTTTTTAAACGTTATCTAAAGGGTTGGAGTAATCAGTTAATGACAGGAGATAAATGGAGAATATGTCTTCTTTAGCCCAGGAAAAAAACAGAACCCTGTGAGATGAGTCTTCCAAAGAATTTCAAATTGGCTTATTTTTATTTGTTTGTTTTCACTCAGATTTGCATGAGTAAGGCACACTAACATGCAGATTTAACTATACACTAGATGCAGTGGAGCAGTCCAGTCTCTTGGACTTCTGACCCTCTCAGGTATTGCACAACAAAATGGTTAATTTCCTGCTGATTAGCTTGGTACTACATCCCTGCAATTTACTCCCCCTTGACCCCAAGTTTGGGATTTGTTTCTCAAGACTTCCTTGGAAATACTTTTATTGGTTTTAATACCTGTGATGAGTGACAAGAGCAACTTCTAAGCTTCAAATGCTGTAACAGAGAAATTAGACATAAAGATTTCTGTAGCAAGCAATCTGGCTAGACAGCAACCCAGATGCCTTATGTCCAAGGAGGCCAACTCCAAATACTGTGGAACAAATAGAAACTTAGGTTGTTTAACTGCATGTCACAAGTTAAAAATCAGCTTTTTTATCATGTTTTCTTTTGTTCTCAACTCACTACTGTATACAGTTGTATTTATTTATTTATTTATGTATTTATTTTCTGAAACACGAAAGGTAATTTCAAGTGGCTGCTCTGACTTACATTCAGCCTCACACTGTTTTTTAGCAAAATAAATTTAGATTTTTTTGTCTGGAAAGGCAAAAGTCTGCTCCTCCACATTAACAATAATTTCACTACCTATGGAATCTAAAACCATAGTGGAAGAAAGGCTTACAGAGAGAGAAAATACCTTTAAAAATGCCGATACAGCTGGAAAAAGTACACAGTCTTTCTGATGAAATGTCCTTTCAGCAAGATACTGATCATTAAAGCTTCTTTACTTTTTCTACCTGTATCGGTTTTTCCACCAAAAAAAATGATTGCTTTTTCTGCAAATTGTAATTCTCTTCCTCTTAAATCAGCACAACTGTAATAACACCACGAAGCCAAAAATATGAACATATGCTGCAAGTCCTCTTTTATAGGTAAAAATTCTTTTAAAATACCCATTCCTATTGATATTAATGAAGTACAGTCCAGGTCATTTCATTTGAACAAGTCAGAACAAGGTTTCTCCCTGTCATAAAGCAGAACTGTAAATTTGCTTGCAACAGCATTAGTTAATAATCTTGACAGTTTAGTAAGCTGTTTATACTAAATATTTTTATATTTCTCCTCTTATTCTGTTTTTGAATTAGCTAATCACATACAATGATTTTTCAAATATATTTGCTATTTAAATTATTGTGAAGCTTAGTTTATGAGAATAACAATTTGTCTTTAGCTCATCTGCAAGCCATTTATGGAACTACTTTTGAGTAAATGACATTTTGTTTCAGTATTTTCACTTTTATATCTACTATCTGAACATTTATCCATTTCTTATCTTCCTAAGCATATATATTTTTGCTATGTTTAGTCCTCTGTAAGGCTTTTGCCAGGATGATATTCACCATTTCTCCCACTCTTTAATCAGACAAAGGTGTTTTGTACATATCAGTCATTTATTATGCTGCAGATTTAATAACCTGAATGTGCAGATTTAATAACTATGAATTTCTCTCTTTAGATCTGAAAGATTCAGAGAAAGTGTATTCTTGGTGAAAAATGGTGCGCTTGCTTAGAGATGGAAATAAATTATTAGCAAAAGCATGTATGTAATCATGTACATATGATCACGCTGGCATCACTTCAGAGATCTTCATGGCAGACTATTATGCAGCATAGTCATAATTATCTAAGTACTGTCTCATGATAGGAACGTGGAGAGCTTCTCTGGATCATCTAATGGACAGCAATATTGAGTTTGTAGCTACCTGTGGATTTTGCTTTGCTTAGCCACTAGTAACTGAGCTCCACCTGGCCCTGGTTTTCCATGTTAGTAAGAGCTGGCAGAATTTATCCTTAAATCAGTGGTGGTCAATGAGAAATAGAACTTACTCCTATGTGATTAAAGTAAATGGCAATTTTACCTTTATATGTAGTGGGCACAGGACCATGTTCATCATATTTTGCTTTCAACAACATTTTTTTCACGTTCACAGCAGTTTGCAAGTATTAGACAGGGTCTCCCAGCATGCTCTGGTGCGTATAGCACCAATTTTATGTCTGTCTTCTCTGGCAAAAATTGGGTTCAGCAGGGAGTTTGGATCATTAATAGAATAGTGGGTAATTACGTGAGAAGAGATCCTCAGAGTATTGCATAGAAAGGAATAGGAAATGAAAAAAAGGTGGGTATTTTCCAAGATTAGAGAAGAAGTTAGCATAGAAGTAGAGATGCAGAGAATTCTGGAAACAAGATACCTGACACTCTGACATTCTGAGTGGGCAATAAGACCTTTACATCTTCCCATTCAGAGTCTCTACTCACTGCCCTTTTAGAGAGGTCAAAAAAGTTTTCTGGCCCCTTTTATTTCTACTTATTTCTATTAGTGTTTACCAAAATGAGGAGTGAAGTACAGCTGCAGGATCCTAAGGATTTAGCTCTTGCAGAGGTTCCCTTAGCGTAGCTGGAGTATTTTACCATTTAGAATTTTAAAACTTTGGACATAATTCTCCAGTTGATCTCCTTTTATGAAAAAAAAATCTGGGCTTGTCTCAGGCTGACTTCTCACTGCAGACATTAGAGAAGAGAATAATCTAGTTTGTACATTGTAGGGATTCAACTGCTTTGACTCTCATGTGTTTCATTATGATTTACTAGCATCAATGTCCCTCATGTATTTCCCCCTCTATCAAACCAGCACTGTAGCTTGTTTTAGCAGATGGCTTCATATTGTGCATTGAATATATTTTTCCTTTGGTAAGTGCACGGTAGCCATAGTGCTGAGAATGATGAAAATAGAAATAACTCTCAGTCATGCAAGCTTGTCCAAGAATCCATGGGGGCTGATTGCTGTCATGTCTAGAGTGCTTTAGTACAGTTGCTTCATTCTGGAGTATTTGTGAATCTTCACCTTCTGACTTGTCCTTTCAGTTCAGACTTCACTTTAGAAATGAGGGGTTTTTTTCTGTTTATGAGCTCTTAATTTTCTGTACAACTCTCCCTTTCCTCATATCCTGTCAATAATTACCTTACATTGCCTTTATTTTTTTTCTGTTCTCTGTCCTGGTTCCCCAGGAACAGACCCATGGGCCAGCCATGCAGGCAGGCCATGGGTAGCCCTGAGTCAGCTGGGAGATCCAATCAAGGCAGCTGCCCCAAGCTGACTCACAGGTGTATCCCATAGCACTTAATCATCCTCATTATAAAACAAGGGAGTTCAGTGAGGGTGGAGTTCCTTCTCTTCCTGGGGCTTCTCTCTTGCGGTCTTCTGTTCCTGCTGTCAGCATCAAGGACTGGGCTGAGTAGAACCTTCTACACTTAATGCTGATTGTTGTATCAGTTTTATTATTCTATTAAATCTGTTTCTACTTCAGCTCATGGGTGTTCTGCCTTTTTTTCCCAATTCTTCTTCTTCTCAGATGGGGAAGGAGCATCAGGTGGTGGACTAACTGTTATGGTTTAGCCCTGAATGCTGGCTAAACATAGACATCCTCCTTCTGAACCTTCTCCATAATAGTTATTATTTAGGTTTATACCCTAGCATGACACAAGGTTAACTAATTTAGAAGACACAAATTTAGTACATGTAGTAAAATCTCCAAGATGTTTGTAAAAGCTTTCCCAGTTTTCCCCTGCCTGTTTATCAAAGAAGCAGAGCCTGTGTACCTGGCAGCACTGATTTGTACTTGTCTGAGACAATCTTTTGCACCGTGTGTCTGCAGTCTGATTTCATGCTTTGAGATGGCTGACCTGAGGTGAAGGAGGAGTATAAGAGATTCAGTTTCACCTGCCTCTGAGCGAGGAGCTTGTTTGGAAAGAGGAAAAAGCTCTAAAGGAGGTCATTTCTCTATTTCTCTATTTCTTTCTTTACTAGTACTGAGACTGCCCTAATTCTTTGCAATGACTTCTTACCATAGATATGAAAGAAACTGCAAATCCATCTCAACAGCAAATATAATAGTTGCAAAGTCATGAGAAAGAACTGAAGGAAACCTACATCATTAGCTGCAGCTGAAGGGGTGGAGAAAAAGAAAAAGATGAATATTCTTCCAGGTGTAAAATTACCAATTTGAATTGGAAGTGATTTGAAGTGAATTTCCAAGACTGTGATTCCTAAAAATTGTAATGATGACAACACGGGAACACTATGCAAAGAAAACCAAATAGATAGATAATGTTCTGTCACCAGAGAGTTTCCAATCTATGAAGCAGTGAAAAGACAAGGTATAAATAAATCCAGAAGACTGCAATGAAACAGACATTCTTTAACATCATAAGCATTGATGTTTGTCCAGCAGAGGTTGATCTCCATCAAGGCAGTTGAAAAGAGGTTGACAAGGTTGTTTATAGGTATAAACCAGGAGAACCATCACAACAGGTAAAAAAAGGAAAGGAAGAAATCGGCATTGTATTTAAACTTTTTTCAAGGAGATGGGAGAAAATAATTTGACTTCTAAAAAAGAAATAAACTCCAGTCCCTGTCCTGAGACCATTATGCTAGGGAACTGATTCTGAATATAAATAATGGTAGTAAATATTCTCAAATCTTGGAGCAAGTCATGTAAATAATGAAAGACAGTCCAGTACTGACAGGCAGCAATTTTTACTGCCTCATTTCAGAGTGATGTTAGAAAGTAGAAAGCAGTTGTGTTCTTTGGGGGTGTTGGGTGACAATAATGTAGAGACTTAACAGAGGTACTGAAAGACAAGGGGGAAGAAGCAGTTACTGTATTTTCATGTGAATAATCCACCTTCAGATAACCTGCACTCTTTTAAAAGAATTGTTCCTTGAAAATAACTCCATAGATAACCCACAGCTACTGATAAGGCACATAAAAATAGAAATGGAAGAGATCAAAGGGAGTGGCACATGTTGGTAGAAACAAATCTGACAATAGTGTATCAAGTAGAGGGTGTGTTAAGAAAGAGATGGGCCTTATATGGGCTAAGAGGCAGGGAAGCAAACAGTGAAGAGTGTTGTGAGATGCTGTACACACATGGAATTCACATTGCTGCTCAGGCTTAAGGTTGGTTTTTTGTCTATTATTTTTTTAAACATAAATATCTCACACACATGAAAATGAGTCAAATAACACTGTTAATATATTTCTGTAATACCCGGAAATACCTTTACAAATACTAATGATTTTCATATCAACATACTATATAGCATGTAAATAGTATCGTCTACCTTTTAGAGAGTGGAAAAGTGAGGCACAGAGACACTGACTCACATGTTGAAGTCATAGTGCACCTTGGTTGTTTAGAAGCAAGCATGAACCCAGATGTCGTATATCTAATTGGTCAATCAAGGTATCTTTTCATTCCATGCCTTTGCTCATGAAAATGTTTCATGTTTATGACGTAAGACAGACTTGAAATAAGTAGTTTACTGAAGTATGTAAAAGGAAGTAATGCAAATAGAAAAAATAGTTTACAAAATATTATCCCATTTAAAACTTCCAGAATATTTGCTTTACTTTTGATGCATATATATGTAGTTATACATGTATATGCTGTTAGTCATTTCATTACATAAGAAAACTTGCCATGAGATTCTTCTCTTCTATGAAGGATGCAGACCCTAGTTCAAAACACTAGACAATGTATTAACAGGTGCATTACAAGAAATTTAAGAAGGAGAAAAAGGAAGCTGCTTAACAAACAATGAGATGTAGGACTTGAAGTAATAATGGCTATTTTTGATCTGTCATGAACCAGACAAGTGATGATACAAAATTATAAACTCCACTGGAAACATGAAGGCAAGGGAGCATGATAAACATACATCAGACAGGAAGACTGAAAGCAGGACAGAGAATCTTTTCAGTGCTTGTCTGAACTGGAATGTAAACCAGGCTGCTAATGAACTCCTACACCAAATGATATCTAGATTAAAGTGAAATGAGTTGACAATTTACATGCAGATTTTTATGGCTATGGGCCTGCATCCCAAAATTAGACTTTATAATTGGTGTTGCTTGCTCTCAAATTAAGGCAGTAAGTCTGAGTTGTAAAGGTGTGTAGTCTGTGCACAAATTTATTCATAGCCGTCTTTGAACAAATTATGAACAAATTTACATACAACATAATGACAATTTGAACAGATTTGTCGCTTTTTCCACTTCATGTCAAAGCATAGTTCAGATACACAACTTTTTCTTTTATAAAGCTACTGCATCCAGCATTAATCAAATCAAGAAAAAAAAAATGAGAAGAAACTTGACAAAGTTGTCAAAAAGTATAAACTCTCTCAGAATAAATGTTTCACCTTTTTTGCAGGACAAAACTTTGTGGCCTTACCTATGAAACAGAAAATATTGACAGTGATCCATAAGCCATATATCTTGTACATTATTTGTTCTCCCCACACGTTTCATTTATGTACATATAAACATATTCCCAGAATAAAATGAGGTTGCCAGCTGTCACCTTTCTTATCATATGCTGGTTAATGTCCATGCCTGATCCGCAGCATAAATCTGTCTCAAAGAGGAACTCCTAGCAGAGGCCACTTTTGCTACCCAGAACTCTCTGGGTGACTAAAACTAACAGAGCAGTATTGTAAAAAGTGGCACATTAGATTGGAGAGCTTCTCCCCCTTCATCCTATCAGCAAACTTCTGATTGCTTCAGCTGTCAGCTCAATGTAAGAGCTCCTCCTGCTGACCCCAACCATCACAGTATCATCCTGGTGATGAGGAGTCTTAAGTGGCAAACAAAGTGCTTTGCCAAATAGCAGTGAGTCAGGGTTAAGAGTTCAAAGAGAGCAGAGAGACGTATGAAGGTCACTTGAAAAGGGCATAAATATGTATGCAGAGTATGGAAGAAATATTCCTAACACACTTTCGAAAAAATATTCTTAACATCGATGTCTGTGTATTAAATTTCCTGCATAGGTGTGGAACTCTTGAGGCTTTCCTTATTTAAAAAAATAAATGAACACATCACTGAAAAGGCTTTGCTGCTTTGGGAGACTTAATAGTTCTTTCTTTGATTGGAAAATTCAGGCAAACTGTGAAAAAAACCCAACAACCCAGACCACTAATAGCAAATGAGACTAAGGGAATCCCAAGATGTAAACAACATAGGAACATAAACTGCATCACAATAGTCTCCCTCTGACTTAGGATAAATACTGCTGTTGTCACCTGTGCTATATAAGAAAATAGGAGTTAGCACTACAATGCCCTAAACATGCTTGTTTTCTAAGGCTTGCTCTGGTGCCATCCTTTAGAAACAGTTCAATCCTGTGGACTAAGGTCAAAATTTCCTCCAGTTTCCTGCTCTGCAGCCTAAATAGCTCTGTACAGTTAGGTGATGACCACTTTGTTAATGTACTTTAGCAGCCACACACCATTACACCACTTTAGCTCTGCTCTGCTTGTGAGGCTGAACAATGAATAATCACATGAACAACCAAAAAATTTAGCAGTGCCAAAATAGCACCATTTCACCTTCTGCCTTCTCGACAGTTTTAAAGAGATCTATTGTCAGTGTAATTTAGCAATCATGTTATGAAGTAAGACACTGTGTTTTTCTTTAAAATGACAGAGCTTAAAATGAAAATTATTTTTGTCATCTCTCTCAGATTGAATTTAAACTTCAAGCAGGTATTTCCTTCCGTTTTTCTCTTTCAAGAGGAAAGCTTGTTGGAAACACAGGGCTGATGACAGGCTCTTGAGAGTAAGCCAGTGAGTTACAATGACAAGAACCATTCTCAAGTGGTTTAATGGTGGATCATCCAAGAGGAAAAAGAAAGGTTAGGGCCTTATGTCTCTAGTGGGTACTTCAATTCACATCTGACCTACTGGATGCTAGTAAATGTAGGTTATCATTGTTTAGAATGTTGGCCAAGCCCTCTCCAAACAATTGAGGTATTATTAGTGGATATGATGTTATGAGCTAGAAATGATCCTATGAATACCTGCTCTTTGAAGAGGTGAAAGGTTTACCCATTTTTGTGTTGCCTTTTTTTCTTTTTAAGCAGTTTTAAAGCTGGATGACATAATTATTGCCCCAATGATATCGCACTGAGAGAAGCCAGCTGACAAAATGTTTCAGAAAGATTGCCAAGCTGCAGTTTGAAACATAGTCTCAAAAATTTAAATAAAAAAATAAAGTAGCCAGCTGAACGTCAGCAGCTTAAAGCCTTGGCAGAAGAATAATGAAATGATCGTCTGAGGAGATGAGTAATAGATAAATCTTTGTATTCTGTCTCTCCCTATGTCTGGCTAAATCAGAATCCCCCTCCATTTTTTTTCTTCTACACTGCTACTTAGCATTGATTTTGGCCCTTGGGCACAAGGACTCTTGCTCCAAGAGTTGGATTAAGCAAAAAGAAGGGAAGAAAGATCTCCTGGCTCTCTTCACTCTATTGCTTAGTATGACTTAACTGTTGCAAACTGTTTTCCAAACACTTTGAAGAAATATAGCAGTAGCATCTCCTGTGATGCTGTCTTGTAGACTTTCTGATAACATATTGACTATGTAAATTAGGCTTCTCCAAAAATGATACCTCTTTCTAAACATCAGTCCCAACTAATCTAGCTGACATTAATATTGTGCATTTTGATTACAATATAAACAGCTCAATAAATTTATCTCTAAACTACATACAAAACAGAGTTCACCCGTGCCTGCAGTGCAGCTGTTGTGTCTGCAGTCACACAGTTTCAGAAGTACCCACTGCTACTAACTGAACTGCCAAAGGGCTTTCATTGGTAGTAGTCCATGGTGACAGTCCATCATAGTTGGTCTAGGAACAGCCACAACCCACAGCCTAGTCACAGCAGAGTTAAATACAATGGATGGACTAAGCACACAAATTATAAAATAAAATGTTAAAATAAATCAAAGCCCACTGGACTTATCTATGCCATGATGAGGCCTGATCTGTTCAGTAGCCGCAACACAGTTCTCCACAAACAATTAAAGGAAACTGCAGGAAGCCTGTGCACTGATCCCTTAAGCAAATCAGTTTCAGGAGACAGAATCTAGCACAAAAACTTTCCTATGACTCTCATCCCTTGAAATGATGCCACTATTGAATGCATGCCAAGTTGTTAGAGAAACTGGTGTGTAATAGACTTAGTGTCCATTGGAAACATGTGAATTATGTCAGCCAACCTGGTTCTGGTTGGGCTTTTGTCCAGAAAGGATATCTGTTTTGATTCTGTGTATCAGAACACAATAGACTGGAAAATAGTTTACAGGAAGATGGAGTAAGCAAGTGTCTGGATCTAAAATTCACAGCTGTCGAGCTACTTCTCTTATATACTAAACAGAAAATCCTAAGAGTCTGGAAAAAGTTTGGATTCAGTTATCCATTGAGATCGGGACTATGTTACCTTGTTGTTTCTTTAGTGGATGGCAATGTCGAATGTCTCTGGGAGTCAGGTGGTGCTTTCCACATATTTTTTTTCAGTTCAGTTAAAAACTTAAAATCTAAACACTTAGGTAAACCTTGTTCCCTCCTCTCAACCAAGTCAAGAAATTTTAGCTGGCGTTGCTGTTTTCACCTAAAACATTTGTGATTTTCAATATCATAATTTGACTCTAAAGTGGTTAAAATATATTCTGTAGAAAACAGAAATGTTTTTCAAAAGGATTAACAAAGGTGATCATAACCTTATTTTTATACCCTGAGATAGTTCTGGCAGATAATTTCAAATGCACTGGAAGGACTTTAGCCCTTGAATGCAGCTGGATATGTTCTTGTGGGTTGTGCAAGTTGGACTGGGTTACCCAGAGGGCTTTTGAGATGGAGAGTCATCTTCAAGTACAGAGTCATGAAGCTGTTGTAGAATAGAATTGTTACATATTAAAGCTACATGGGTTATGAATTTAAAAAGTATACACTGTCAGGAATTAAAAAAAAAAAAAAAAAAAAAAAGTGGTGGGTTTCTTTTTAGTTATTTCTTCTGGTACATAGATACTTCCAGCATGCCCCAATCGCCATCTTCTTCACCTTGAAGACGAAGGTGACTTTCAAGATGTAAGTTCTTCATATATCAGCTCTAAACCCATCACTCTGACAGCTGAGAGACTCTGAGCTTTAAGTGACTGCATTTAGAGCTGTGTTCAGACTGTCTCCCTACATGCTGCTGTTGTGTAGATTAGTGAGTCACTGTTTTTCCATACAGGTCCCTCTTTCTGCTAGTACTGTTTATTCTGCCAGGCTCCAGCTACATCTGCACTTATTTAAATGCCACTCCTAAGCTACCAGTATGCACAGCAAGCCTCTCCCTCAAAAAGGCTTAAAGTGCCGCAGCAATTCTATCTTTATCTAGGCTGGCCTGAATCAGAGGGCCGAAGACTGGCAGCACTCTACAGGAACCAGAGGAGCACTGACCTATCTTAGGAATCAAAGCCTTAAAGTACATTTGTAACAAAATGAGAATATTCTTGGCAGCTCAGTCTGTGGAAATGCAGTCCCACTATTCCAGACAGCCATGGTGAGGGGATTCAGTCCAAGCCTCTATATCATAGGTGTGCATTAGAGGTGTTTGCTATGTACCCTGTACAGTAGCTATGAAATGCAGCTCCTGCTTTGAGGTTACTCAGACAAGAGCACCACAGAGGCCATTAATAATGTGTCACACATGTTAACTCCTACATCCAACACAGTCTTTCTGGACTGGAGTATGGCATTGTTAGACTTTTCCCTTCATGACTCTTTCTGAACTCCCCTGTTGCAGCATCTGTAGGAAATCAGTTAAAAAACCCTTTACTATATGAAGTAATGTTCAAGCTAAATAACAGCTGTACCTCTGTAGATACACTCCATTCTGAAAGAAACAGATCCATTAAATAATGTACCCCAAAACTGAAAACTAGTCTAGGAGGCATATTTTCTATATTGTTCCTTTTGTGTAGTCATTTTTATTTTTGCATGAATGAGTGAGCAAAATAGATATATTTTGTGTGTGTATTAACATATAGATTTATAAATATCTGTCTATTAAAGCTCTTCTATGTATTCCTTGCTGTGTACTGCTTGCTAGAAAATCCCACTTCCTCTTGGAGGAAGAGCTGACTGCAGGGCGAGTGTGCAGAGACAAAGAATATTTTATGAAACCTGGCAAACATAGGTGTAATAATGATAAACCTGTCAACATCCAAGTGTCAACATCCAAAGTTTTCTGGCCAGACATTTAATATTTTATGACCTGGAGATACTTACTACTCTTTAAAAAGATCCCTTAAAGACTATTAGCAGATTCCTTGTATTTGTATATTTTTATTTACCTAGTGCTATAGAAGTGAATGACATTGTAAATAAATCAACAGTGCAAAGAAGCTATATTAAATATTGAAAAACAGAGAGAAAAGACAGAGAAAATCTCTCTTACTTGAAAAGATCTTCCTACAAAATACTTCTTATAGTTGTTTGTATTCACATCATAGCTGTGTCCCCTCTTCCCCAATAGTCTGTAGTGGGACTGAACCAGTGACATCATTCTCTTAATATGGGTGCTGATTCTAGGCTGAAGTTCATCATCCTGTCAAGAGCAAGTGTGACCATTTGCAGGGCAAGGACGTGTCAGAACACCTGGGACACATTTGTATACACAGCCTTTTCCTGCTGTCTGTCTGCCTGCTGCTTAAACTCAATCCCACCCACATTCCATTTAAAGTCCACGGTGGGAGAAGCATGAGAGAAAGGAGGGGAAGGACAGGGGGGTGAACAGAAGAGGGAAAAATGTTGATAAGAGAGTACAATGACTGGAATGTATAAACTGGGGGAGGGAGTATATTAATGTTTGTTCTGTGAAGAGGCTTCTTAGAGAAAATAGTCAAAGACAGGAGGAAATGCTTAAGGGGAGTTAAGATATTATTTATGGACAAGTCCTGATTTTACCTATAATTCTCAGTTATTTCATATTTTAATAATTAAAATATTGTAAGTATTTTATCTGTTCTTTATCTCGATACCGCTATCTTTGCATATACATACACAAATGTATCTACATGTAAGTAGACCAGAAAACAGTTAAAACTGTGTTTCCAGCATAAGTCCTGTATCTTCTTTCTCACTATGCCTAACTGCTCGGGGAAGATAGGGATACTGACTGTCATTTCTTATTTTGGAATAATTTGTCCTTATGCATTGTACATTTCATTCCTTGTGCATATGCAAAAAGTGTGACGTAGTATTTGCCTTTACGTTTTTGTGAACTGTTGGCAGCTTAAATTGATCTCTCTTTTAAAGTATCTCCAGTGACACAATTCCTTCAAAACCATACCATGCAATACCAGCTACAGGATTCATAATACCAGTTCAGAATTACTAATTCTTTCAGATTCAGGGTGTTTCTTCAAGTTCCTCCATTCAAAACTGACCCTTTAACATGTGAATTCTAGTACCTCAGGAAAAAAAAAAACTGTTGTGTGCTAGAGAGTGGGATATCACAAATCAGTCTATGTCAATCTACCCTGGTAGTAAAAAGGGCATAAAAGGAAACAAAGACCTTGTGTGTGACAAGATTTGGAATAAATAAAGTAATGATGTTTAGGAACAGAGAACATTAGAGCAAAATTTGCAGTAATTCTTTTTATTTATGAATAAGCCAGTCATGTAAAATCTACACCCTGTGGAGTAACTGTAGGTGCCTAATTGACTGCCTGTAAGCAAACCATTACAACTCTATTACTCTTTCAGCTGCAGGGAGGACACAGTGGGAAAAAAGCAACTTGTAAGTAAGTTTTCACACCCCTGCCTCGTGGTGAACTCCTCAGCTGCTTTTCACATTCTAAATCCAGAATGTGTCTCTTCTCACAAACTCCCTGTGTAGTGCTGGCATACACAGCATGCTCTGCTATGGCAGTTGTGCCACATAATTAGAAACAAATTCAACCCTGGTATAAACATGCACACAGTACTCAACAAAACCACTACCTTTAATAAGAAAAATGTCACAGTAAGAAAGAAGTTCTCTGACACTTGCATAAGTGTGAATGTGTCATCATACAGCATCAACAGATCTCCAGCTCTTCTTGTTTATCTTCAATTTGGCTCTCTCTAGAAGTAGCCTAAGAGTGATGACTGCAACAGAAGCTGGAAAAAATTGCAAAGCGATGGGTTGGGAGTGATTAAAGATATTATTTTAAAGGTATACTTTTATTGGAAATTATTATTTTGTGGATAGAAAATAATGTCTATTATTTTTTTAAGAAATATGAGAACAAGAGCATAGATAAAATCCTCTTAGAAGAGTCACTGTATTTATTAACAACAAATTTATACTGCTTCCTTCAGCTTTACTCAGCTGAGCTACTGACTTTTGGTTTCAGGCTACAGAAATGGATAATACATAGTACAAAAGAAAAAGAAAAACAAAAATTAGTTCACTCCCATCTTCTAATCTGCTGGATATCTAAAAAGATCTTTAAACCAGAGTCAATATAAAGACTACTGATAATCTGTGCAGAAAGAGCAGTGCGCTGGGAGGAATGTCCCCCTGTGACCCCAGCAGTACTCCAGAGACCCAGAGGATCACAATGGAGTTGCTCAGGAAATGCAGTGATAAACGACCTTTGTGAAAACTTTTTGAAACTTCCTTCTTCTGTTTGGATAAGATATACCATGAGAAGGGCCAGTTGGAATTCAAAAATGCAAAACTAAAACCGAATATGAATATGCATTTATACACATGCATATAAATCGCTCTCTCTATATAATTTCTTAACAGCTAAACACTGTGTTAAGAACTCCGGGAAAATTTGGATCTGGCTTCACTTCAAGTTTGAAGAAGTTTAGATAAATTCTTTTTTTATCAGAAGGAGTCCATCTACTCCACTCATCTCTGTAGATTAACTGATTATTGTTCATAATCCATAGATTTGATGATACATCAACAGAGGTGCAAAAAAGAACCACACCTTAAAAAGAGTCAGAGTTGATCCTTGTGCTTATGATGTGTCATATCTTATTAAAAGCACTGAATAAGGAGGACAGAACTGCTAGTCAACAGCCTTTTATAATCTTCATGCTTCTGCATACTTAGTATTCAACTCCCTTATGATGGAGGCAGAAAATCACAAGTGATTACTGCTTGTGGGAACTCATTAAACTGGGATAACTCAATTGCTTCCAATCACGTATTCTCACCCTTATTTGTCTCAGCATCTGTTGTATTCTGTCTGCTGGCCACCGTCCCTGTGAGCCAAGGGATCAGCTGAGAGGATTGAGGTCTTTGAGATTTGAACACATTATGGTTCCACATGGTGAACAATTCAAGGTACTCTAATTGCACTTAATGATTGTATGTCTTCAGCTTAGTCTTCAAAATAGAGAAAGGAAAATCAGAAAAAAAAAAGAAATTAAAAAATAGACTGAGACTTGATATGTTGAATGAAGATGTTCAGCTTTATTCAGAAGCAATTACACTGAGAAAACCTGGCAGTGGAGAGAATTAGTCATTTCTTTTCCTGGGAAAGAGGTTTACAGGTATGTCTGCCTCTTTTTTACTTCTCAGGTATCCATTTGTTAACCTTTAAGGATTTACCCTTTGCATTTATAGCCCTTTTAAAAGTTATAAAGATATTCACAGAAGCCTCTGGCTTATGTAATACTATTCTTAAGCCATGGGGAAAGCCAGAAATGTTTCTACATTTTTCCATACACTAGTTTTTTTCTTTCTTACAGGCTTCCTCCTTATCAACATGTTTTCATGATATATCTCAGAACAATACAATTCTACTGATTATCTGCTTAGACAGTGACACCAACTAAGAGAATGATGTATGGCACCTGACAGAAAAACAAACAACAAAACAACAACAACAAAACCCCACAAAAATCCCAAACCAAAAAACCACAAGTAAGATCTACAGAAACATCTCAAAATTAAAGAAGCACAACTGTTAGAGCTCAAGGTGTAAAAAATGTATGGAGTTTTCCCCCTGCCTTTTCTGTTTATCTTGTTATCTTGGGTAAAAGCTAGGCATATTTAATTTTTTTGTCAGCTTCCAGAACACAGAGTAAAAATAATTTTATCAGATCAGGCTTTTTATTGCTTCTCTGTTACACCTGAATGCTAGTTAGAAGCTCAAAAATTAAAATTGCCAGAACTCCTATGCAGAGACAATGTCCAAAACAATCCAAGATGAGATCCAAAACAGCACTTAGAAACTTACCATACAATTATAGTGTAATTTAAACACTTATATCCAGAAGTGTGATCTGAAAAACTCCATATACTCCCTTACATGTCTGAGAGTCCATAGGTATCTAAGTTTTCTAACTTAGTGTGTCACTGCACACATCCAAATATGTGACCCTCTCAGCTGAATGGAATATCTAAATGCACATCCTCCCCACGCAGTCCATCTGGATGCCAAACATTGTGTCCTTGCACTTAGTCCACCCTGTGGCCCAGTTCAGTAGGTGTGCTCTGAGCTCACTTCATACATAATGATAGCATCAACTTCAGCACATTGCATAGCTCCCACAGAAACTTAAATTTGAAAATAGGTTATGAGAAGGCGGCAAGTACTTTCATAGCAAGACTGTTATGCAAAATGTGTTTAGTAATATCACCTCCTCCTCCTCCCCCTTCTTGCTGGCTATCTTCTGAAAGAGAAGCAGGAGACAGTTGTCTTTGCTGACACTTCATATGACTTACATAGAGAAGTGCAGGCGAAGTGTTTTGGTTGCAAAACTTAGTTCCACAGAACCTAATTTGGACTATGGATAAGTGCCTAAATTCAGGAGAAAGACAAAATTTTAGATACTTCCCTCTCTCTGACATTTTCAAATGTGTAGCTTACACATCCACCATCCAAACATATTGGCTGATATGAATCACGTTTGAGGGCTGTACAGGAAAGTTTAGATGTCCCACGCTATACCACAAATTCCACTCCTCAAACTTGTATCTAATTTTGAGACACTGAGTCAGTGAGCAGTCCTCCAGTACTCTTTTTTTTTTTTTTTTTTTTAATTTGGGCCTTTAACCAGACTTTTGAAGGTTCAAGCTAAAGTCTATTGAACCTTGCCTCATGGATCTGTGCTTGTCCAGTGCCTTTCCCTTCTGAATATCTAAATGAAGGAAGTTAGATCCTAGTGTTGTCAAATGGGCACCAAATAACTTGAAAACTGAAGAAACTGAATTCCGACAGCTGTTCCAAAGAACCACTAGTCAGTGCCAGAAATTAAAGGATATTAGTAGCCCCAGAAAAAGTTTTATTTAGCAGATGAAACATAAAAATAGAGGAACAGTCCTCCTCTAAACTCTCAGCCTTCCCTGCCTCTACCAGCTTCAGCAGGAACAGGAAAGTAAAAGCAGCACACATACTTTGTTTTGTTCATTTTATTCACAAAGATGACAATGCACTTGACATCTCTGAGCAAGATTTATGTTTCACAAAGCTACCAGCTACCTGCAAATGAAGCAAGAGATACAGTGACAAGAAAAACCAACAATCTTATTTTTATTTATACAGACAGTTCAGAAAAAAGCAGTTACATGTAATAAAAAAAAATAAATCCTTGGTTAATATAATATTCCTGATATTCAAGTCATTGTCTGCTTTCTCTTTCTTCCTTACAACTCTACAGGCTTGCAGTCATGTTGCAATTGATATTACAGTCTAATGTGGAGAGTCAAAGTCACACAGAGATCCAAATCTGTGCTCTTTGGAATACCGTTTTTGAAATGCAGGCAGTTGCAGTATTGGGAAATATTTGGAAAACAGTGAACAAATTTAATTTCATCCATGAAATTTGGATTCCTCCATCTTTCTCAGATTTTCTCACATCTGTCCTGTAATTACCACAGCCAGAATAACAAGACACGGGTTCTGGTCCACCCCACTCATCCTACAGAGCTCCCTTTCAAATACTATGTTTCCATTTTAAGTCCTCTTCAGAAATCAGATATTAAAGTTTTCTGAGTCAAAACCCTTAATAAAGTTTAGTTCACAGCACCTATAGGTCAGTTTTTTTAGCCTCGTGTTAAGTGTGCTGGAACGGAGAGGTGGGATAAATGGCCTTGTGGTCACTGAGTGAGTTAGAAATTAAATCCAAAATGAATTTTCCTGATATGGCCATCAGATTACACTTTCTCCCTCCCAAAGCTGTCCTGCTTTTCCAAGATCTTTTCTTTTAATGCTCAAGGGCACAGACTTATTTTTTAATGAAAATCCTATGTGGTCAGCGGGTATTAACTTGTACTAAAATGCTTGCAAAGGTCCATGCTAAAGGCTTATTGACACTGTCAAAGATACAACAGACATGCTAATCTGTGTTTTCATTTTATTTTTGTTTCGCATTTCCAGATCTGTTCCAGCCCCTCAAAACACTGAGCAGGGCTCCCTGGAGCTCTTTTTTTAGATATCATGGTGTGGTTGCATGCATATCATGCAAGGGCTGATAAACGAGGCCAGGTATATTTTAATAACCTTCAATGTGGAAGGTATTTGTGCACCACTCTTACACACAGTCAGTCACTGTGTATCTTGGCAAAGCAAGATCCATTTCTGAGGAAAGAGAACTATTTCCACCCTTAATAAGTCATTCCAAGTTTCCTGTGATGTTATAAATAATCGGGCAAGCAGCCGGCTTTATTCTCTCTAATTTGATATGGCAGACTTGGAGATCAGAAAAGTCCAGTCTCAACATAAGCTCTAGAGTTGGACTTTGACCAAGATTTTCCCTTTCCCTCTCCTAATGAGATAAAGTTTATCATAAAACATGCTTCTCAAGGCAGCTGAGACAGGGCCCGGGCTTCACATCTATTTCCTAGGAGCCCCCTGCTCATAGTCAGTCCTGCATGCTGCGTGCATTAGGTCACAGCGTGCTGGGTTTGCTTTGGGGAGCTGGCAGCTAGGCTGACAGTCTTAGCTAATACACTTGTCATTTGGGAAAATAAAAAAGTGCTTGCAAAACACAGCTTAAATTAGTTTGTGAGTAATTGGAAAAGGAAATATAAAGTCACACTAGTTTATATGCATGTCTGGAAGGCAGTGAGGTGATGCATTGAGTACCTGGGTTACTGGCAAAGGTCAAGCACCCTCATGACAGCCTGAGATCTTTTCTAAACTTTGGGGAGATACAGTGATCTTCACAGAACTTTCAAGAGCTGCACAATGCAGAGACATGAGGAGGTTGCAGAGCTTATTTTTATGTATGAAAGAAGGTCAATTGAAAGGACACATTCCTTCATAATTGTAAGAGCAGTAAGAGGAAATTGTGATTATATTAGAACCTCAGAAAAGTCTGCCTCTGCAAATGATGCTTTACAACTTTTGGGGAAAGTCATTCAAGCTGTTTCTAATTGTCATTCAATTGTAAATAAAGTTAAATAAATAACTCTACCTACGTCTTGGAAATTCAAGAAAATTAATTAGATAATGTTGTTGAAATTGCTTATAGGCGCTCTATAATACTACTGCAGGCCAAAGCAGTGCACTGATGTTCATTACTTTCAAATACAAGAGAAAGGGGTTTTTTTTGTTGTTCAGATGCTTCAGGTCATATTTTCAGATCAGCTTCATTTCCAGAATGCAACCCAGATGTATTGTTATGGATTTTAAAATGAAATTATTGCTTAAAGGTAAAACATGATAATAGGAAAATTAATTTGTTCTGATGAGTCATAACATAATTTCCCTTTAAAAACAAAACTAAAATCTCACTTTGCTCCCTTAACCCAGATGGTATTCTTTCAGAAGAGGTAATGTAACCAAGTTAGATCTATTATACTTCCTGAAACACTCTGCATTCCTAAAAAAAATTATTATATGGGAATTAAGAATATTTTCCTAAAGAGATCTACTCCCATTTTTAAATTCTGTAATAAGAAAATTAAGAAATTGTTAGCTGAATTATACTTTTCTGTAATTTGTATGACTTCTTGAGAAAAAATACCCAAGTACCTCTTGTGGTACCCTGTTTCTTTTCTATCTCTCTCTTTCTATTCATCAGAATCAAGAATGCTCTGAAAGACTGAAAAGGTCTTCCTGGATAGTGACATAATGTTCCCAGGTAGAATGAAGGACAGAAAGATGCAGAGAGACTGAACAGTTTGTTTGGGTAGTGAGGCAGCCCTGGTGCCTGGAGCAGAATGGTTTCTGCTTCTGCATCAGCAGGTCTGAGCAACACAACCCGGTTACTTTCTGGAAATTGTAGACCTGAATCTGATTTCCACAAAGGTTGCTTCACGCCACTCAGGTGGTGGAAAGGAGTCTTAAAGTGAGTATAAATCATATTTATACCTACTACAAGGCCTCTTTATATGGCTAAGTCAGTGGAAAGTTGTTTTGGTGTAAATGCACTTTAGGCCCTCATACTTTTAATTTGGCATTAAAAAAGGAAAGAAAAAAGAGAAAGAAAACCCTTTCAATGTCCCAAGTTAAGGTTGGATAACAGCCATACTGTAACATAAGCTAGAATTTCAAAGGTGTCTCAGGAAACAGGTCTCATGCTTCCATTCACTTTTCAAGGGGGAGCAGAGTGACTCACTTCCTTAGACCTGTTTGAAAACCTATCCAGAACGATTACTCTGTCTGCATATGACTAGATTGTTTTCTAATGACTGGCTGCAATCTGACAGACCCACTATCACAAAGAGTCTACTTTGGGTCAAGCAATAGAGCTCTTTGTTTTCAGCGCTGGAAGTCTTACCTAGCAGTACACATGTTCAAGCTGTTGCTGGCAAAGTTATTGTTTTTGCCTATGGCGTCACTAAAGTACCACCTCAGAGGAGCTAATCGGGATGAGGTTTGGCCTGTGCTTGAATGCTTGCATGGCAGATTCCCAAGCAAAACACCAGGTGTTAGTCATTCTGGAGGTCTCACTACTCCCTTTGAGTCAATAGTGAACCATTGCCCCAGAATTTCAAAAACAGCCAGCAGCAGAATTACCCTGTGACACACTGGTGACTGCAGGGTCAAGAGTTTTTGATCTAAACCTACCAATGCTGTTTGTTTTCCTGAAGCGCCAGGGGCTCTTGCAAAAGTTAGATCCCATTCTGTTAGAAGCACACAGATGTATGTGAAGAGACTACTCGTGCTTCCATTATGAGTAAAGAGGCTGAGAAGTTTGAAGAAGACAGCTCAGAAAGAAAATCATGGCAAAGAGATATAGAGTTGGAATAGTTTCTCTTGTAGTTAAGAATCTAGTGCAGCCTCAGCTAATCTAATTTCAGGTAGCTATCTAGCTTGCCCTTACAGTCAGTGCAGAGATATGGCTGCTGGCAGAAGATGATCCCTCTCTTCCCTGACATTATAGAAACCGTAAGGATTACTCATCCCCTGGAGTTACCTTTTTCTGTCTGTTGACAGAATAGGTGTTTTAAAGGATTAATTTATGATAAACAGCTCCAGTCTCCTTGACCTTAGAGCTTTAATTGCAATATCATCAAGTTTATACGTACTCTAAACAGAGTAAATTGAATTGTTTACCAGCTGATATTATGGCGTATACCTTTAAGAATCTTATTGATTCATGATACAGCAAATAAATGGTGATATTTATATATAGAAAGATACAGACACACAGATTCATATGCATACATATTGTATATTCAATCAATATCTAAAACTGTCACCAGTGTAAAAGAGCCAAAGGTTCTTTCTGGAAAGCAGAAAGCCAAAAGTACAAGGTGATTAATGTTGATGGATTTTATTGATTTTATTAGCAAACAAGTTCTCAAACAGCTGTTCTTTGTTCTATGGAGGCAAAATTCCCACCACACTGAGCATCTAAGTATTTTCTAATTTCTGATGTGTGAAGCAAGATCACTGAATGCATTGGATTTCTTACCCCTCAATAAGTAATATTAGAAAATATCTGAAGTCTTAGCCACTGCAGGGGTTTTCCAATAATAAATGTCAAATTCTTGGTGTGGCCAAATTGATTTGGAACACCTAAACTGCAATTCACCCACTTGGTTTTTAATCATGAGTTTGAAACCAGCCCATGATGGTACTAAACTGCAGCTGTTTTCCACAGTGACTGTATAATATTAACTAACTACATCTTTATTTAGCCATTGTGGTATTGATTTGGATTTAATACAGCCTTTCATATTAGAAACCTCTAATATGTAAGAGACCCAATATAGATATCCAGGGAAGGTGTTTTGGACTCTTAAGATACAAATCTTCTTACTTGTAACTACTACGTATTACAAATCTGATCTAAGATACCTGTTCTCGGTCTCTCTACACTGAAAAATAGAGACAGGCCCCTTAAGAAGGTGTTTAATTTCTCTTAAGTTACTCAGGGCATTAAGAAAGAAGAATCAGAGTCTGGAGGTGTCTACTTTTATTCAGAGACTATAAATAGTGTCTTGGTAAATAGCTTATACCTTTAGATGGCTAAATTTAGGAAAGATTAATCTCACTCCTAATGACTACTAATGACTCTTCAGTAAATATCAGTCAAATCAGAAGTAAAGGTTTTGTACATTAGTACAGGAGACAAAAGTCTACAGTAGAAGCTAACTTTTCATATCTATCTATCTATCTATCTATCTATCTATCTATCTATCTATCTATCTATATCTTGTTGGAAGATATATGGAAAACTAAGGAGATTGCACCAGGGGGAGTCCCTTCCACTCATGCTTAAGGCATAAAAGAAGGATAGTTTGCACTCCATTTTTTTTTTCTGAATGTCACTGCCTTTTAAATTAAACAAACTTATTTTAGTTCAAGCAGTTGTTTTCTGGAGGTTCTTAATCTAAAGCATTTTAATATTTCCATATATATATATTTTTAATTACTCCAGAAAACATGTTGAGCACAATTAGGGTTCAAATACATAATCTTGACTTAAATGACAGATCGGTCTTTCAGACAACATAAGCGATTGGAATTTTAAGACTTCTGTTGGCAATATATTCCTATACCAAAAGAAATGTCCCAATACAAAACTCTGTTACTTTGAGATTAACTGATCGTCTCATTCTTTATGTTGTTGAAATGTGAGTCACTCACTCTCCAAGCATGAACCTTGATTCTGCTTCTGTGGCCATAAACTACCACAGCATTGATGATGCACTACAAAGAGAATCTGACCAGTAATTCCTACCCTCCACTGACTTGCCAGTAGTATGTTGTAGCAAATTTAGCAACTAGAAACAGAACTTCATCTGAGAGACTAGAATGTATCTCAGTGGTTTTTAATCTGGCAGATGAGTAGTCTGAACTCCTGGACTCTCCTGATTCATATCAGGAGGTGCAAATAAAACCCATAAATAAAACCCACAAATAAAACCCACAGATGAGTTGCACCATTGCTCTGGCAGAGTTCTACTCTGTGGGGCTCTGTGCTGCTTTTGCGATATTTGTTTTTTAAAGCTCTCACACCATTAAAAAACAACTAAAACCCAACCAAATAAACAAACAAACAAAACCAATCCTAAGGAGCGGACCTGATTACAATACTTGGAGCAGGAACTGTACCCATAGTTTTTTCAGAGTTAGAGACCATGGCCTGTGATTTGAGATTGAGTTCCAGTTTTGTTATGAACACAAACCAGAAGACACTTTTAAAAGTCCCCAGACATAATGTAGACAGCACAGCACTCCTAACCAATAGCCAGGCACGTGGCTGCAGCCGGCAGCTCTAATGAACAAGATTAGTACCTGGTTTATGAATTAAAATTTGAAGTAAAAAAATAGTGTTTCATTTACTCAGCAACCTCAATCTAATTATTACCAGCAGGTTCAGTTGGCAAATTTCAGTATTTTTCCTCCTTTCATTTGTAACTGAAAGACTTCAGCTGCTTATTTATTTTCCTTCTCTAATGCTGTTGTAGTTCCATGCCAACTAGTTCTACTATTTTCTTTTTTCCCCTCTTTTATAAGGTTTCATTTTCCAGTAAAATAAATATATAATATATGGATTGCTATAAAAGCTCACACTTTCACATTTGTTTCTCCCCATTGTTAGCAATCCAAAGTAGCCACATGTTCACAGCATGTCCTGTCTGGCAGGAGCACCCGTTGCTTAATTTCCTACCACCACCCTCACAATTCTGCCAGGCCCTGGCCAGTCAGAGGCATTTGTTTTCCCTAATTGCTTGATGGCATTTTCAGAAAGCCTTTTCACTGAGAAATGATTGATCACAGGAGACTTCTCCAGACATAAGAAAGACTGATAGTCAACAGGCTGAAGGAAGTCAAAGAGTGTTGTTTCAAGACTATAACGAACTTGAAGATGTTTTATTATTATTATTAACTGTTATTTAATCATCCTATTAATCTGATATTTTTTCTCCATGAATTCTCAAAGACACTCTCTCTCAAAAGTGAGATCTGCAGCTCGAAAGGCATTCAACTGTCAGTAGCTTCAGGGATCACTGACTTAGTGAGGGAATAAAGACCAGACGAGCAAGTCTGCACATTCATTATTTGGAAGTTACGATTGTTAAGAGACGGAAAATAAAACACATTTCAGAATTCAATCATTCCAATAATGCAGTAAAGCATTACCTACTAAAAGCTTATTGAAAAAAAATGTCTTCAGGGAAATTCAAAGTATTTCCTCCCATTTCATATCCTCCCTCCCCACTTTCAATGGGAGTCTTTATGGGAGAAGAGATTCAATTAATATTGCTGCAGAGACAGCTATCTGTCCTTATTCTAGGAATACTCTCTCTATATCGTCACTATACAATTTAATGACTGAATGCCTTAAAGTGGGATGGTCTGAGTTGTCAATTCAGGGAAAGGCACCAGGTGCCTCTGTTTACACCTTTAATTTTAACAGCTTGTGCAACTAGGTGGGAGCCTGGTAAACATTTAGTGCTGTAGACTCAGGGGTTTTTTGGTACATAGTTTCTTTCATTTTGATGCAAGGTTTCATTTATCTGTCACAGAATTGTTTCATAAAGACAGATTTGCATGGTGTAGAGAAATGTTTTCTTTTCTTGAGGAGGACACAAAAGAAGAGAGGATCAAACCCAACCCTTCCCGCAGTGGGACTGTTGAGTGTTTTTATCCTGTCATGAGCAAAGCTATTACCCCCTGGATAAATGCAGTAGCCTAGGAATGCCAAAAGGGAATTAACTGATATTCAGAGAGTCACCATCTTATTTTGCTTATTGCTCTATATTTGCCAATGGATATCTAGTCTGTGCATAACTTTCTCTGTTTTTTTTTTTTTTTTTCCTGGCAGACCTTTGTGCTTTGATGAGCAGAACAGAATCAGAGCTGAACAGATTCTTTTACATCTCACACATTTTTGTCCCACATCTTAATCTTCTCCCATGAACACTAAAAAGTATATTTCTAGGCAAGAAAAGAAGCAAGAAAACAGCTAATCAACCCCAGCTGTCTCTGCAAAGTAATATCCTACAAGCAGCATCTAACCTTTAGTCTGTAGTTCTGTCACATGATTTCTGGTTATGCTTTCCTACCACATGCTTTCTGGTTATGCTTTCCTAGTTACGATTCTGTCAGTCTATAATAGAAAAATTGGGGGCAATCATAAATGCAAAGCATCTTCACTGATTTGATATTAATGAGCTTAGCATGAAATGGTGTAACTACACTCAGAATATCTGACTAGAGAAACAGAGCTTTCTTACAAAATCAGTAGGTGAGAATTCAAATGTCTTCTTGAAAAGAAAAAAGAAAAAATACAGAAAATAACAGCAAAATTCACACTTAAACGGTTCATTATTCATACCCTAATCCAGTTTATGACATTATCTTGAGAAAACAAAACATTATTACATAAATTTTCTTCATTTCATTTGAAGCCTCGAGCATTTTTTAGCTTTTAATTGTATTTTGAGTCCTTTGTGATTTCAAGAAGCATAGACAGGAGAAACTAGATTTTAGTTTTGTTTTTAGCATCAAAGAAACAGAATGTCAGCAAAGATAAAAGGTGCAAGTAGCATTATATCTATGTTGCCAAACACCAAGCACAGACGCTCCTCGAGCAATAGTGCAGTCACTGAGATATTTCAACATCACTGTGGCATCAGTGACAAATGTCTTGTGGTTTTTGACAGTGTTTCCCTCAAATTACTTTCCATGGTATACCTCTGTATTGATGATCTTCCTTCAAAAACTTTTTTCTACCTACCTGGAAACAAACCAACCAACCAACCAACCAACAAATAAATAAATATAAGCAAGAAAAAAAATGCTAGTACTGCTTTTGCTGAGTGACTATTTCATGTGTAACCAAGCAAATCAGTTTTTACATATTAATATTATTACAGTAATGGTCAAAAGCCTCACAGTTTCTCCTGCTGTTGCGCTTCACCCTTTAGTGTCACCCAGAGGGAGTCTACTTTGGCTATGAAAGGTTCAGGATGGAAAAGAGAAGACACATTTAAAAGGAGAGGACAAATGATTCCTTCCATCAGCTTCAGTAATTTACATTATTTCTTTTTTCCCTTCAGAAAAAGTAAAATAGTGTATATTTCAAACTGTAAGTTAGATGGCTCCTATCAAAACATGCATGTTGTTTATAAATACTTTCTCATTTCATCAATACATTTGTCTAAAATTCACTGCAAAGTTAATTGAATCAAAACTCACACTTGATTATTGTACATGGGTACAGGCAAATACTGGCTTACAAGTATGGTAAGATTAAATATATGGAAATGGATTTTAGCTACTTCTACTGCAAGTTACAACCTTTTCATTTACGTCTAAAATCTTAATTTCTGCACTTTGGTATTTACGGTTACATGACTGTATTATGGCAGCATTTTCTTCTCTGGGCTAACGTATATTTGACCTCCAGCCTTGGGATTTGAACAGTTTATTCTCTCCCACATCCTCATTTTATGTCACCTGATGCAAATTTCAGGACAGTTACCCAAACTGGCTACAAAATATTTGTATAGTAACAGATAGAGAGATATCTGAAAGTCTTATGTTTTCTCTTTTGTTACTGCACTTGAAATTACTTCAAATTTTGTTCTTCATAGATATTCACACATAGTCATCTGGTGCAGAGTCATGGCTTAAGTTTAAATAATGAGTTAGTAAGTGTAGCCTAGCACTGATGATTTATTTTCATGGACAGTCATGCTTTTTAAAGTGAGGGATGCCTAACCTGAATTACAACTCTTCCACCACAATACAAGTTGCTGCTAATAAATCGTGTGCAGTTTCAGTGTTGCTTTATGGTGTGCTCATTCTCTCTGTTTGTTCATCAAATGCGATGCAAGCAGAATAATGCAAGTCTATTCATTCTAACCACAGTACTGAGGAACATGGAGGACTTCTCTGGGTATGACTGTCATACTTTACTTCAGTCATCTTTCAGCCATTGGTTATTTGAAATTATATTAGAAATATTTTTTATAGAGACTTTTGGTTCCGGACAGTGCTCAAGATACAAATCTCTTTAAATGTTATCTATCAAGCTCCTTGGTCAGACTCACATGACTGTATAAATTAAATATTGAAGTGATTAAGAACTGTAAAAAAAACATAATAAAAGGGGATGATTGGATGAAAACTGATTGCATCTTGGGCCAATTCTATGTACTGTTTAGGTCCCACATACACTTTCCAATACACTTTTCTATGCATTTAATTTTTTTTTTTTTTGATACATTAATATTTTATATATATGGTTTGTGACTCTGTGGGATTAGGCGTTTAGTTTACAAATGCTTGAGTTTTTTGTTGAAATTTCAAGTTTTCTTATTTCTGCTAAAATACCAAGAGGCTCTGAGGTCTGGACGCCTGTAAATTAGAATTTCTTATCATTATGATGATTACTAAAAATATTGTGTTAAGCCTCTTGGGTCATGGCTGCAATATAAAGATTTAGTAGAAAGGATATCAATCTTTTATACTGCTATCACTACAATGTAACAGTTATGAACAAGCCTTTTAATGTGCAGGAACAATAATAATACTTTGCACTTAAACAACTTTTCTCAAAGCATATGACATTCATAGATTATATAATTTAGGGAAGCTCTTCAAGTCTCTATCGGGACCAGGAGTAGAAACTACAGTCAATTTTTTGCATAATCCCCTAAAAGAAATTGTGAGAAGCATTAAAAAAATAAGATATTATGAAATTTATTTCATGTTTTATTTGCTTTTTACTTTCTTTGCTGTTTTATAGCAAACAAATGTCCCCTTTTTACACCTGGACAAAACAAAAGGAAACCTTGGAAATTAAAAAACCTGTAAAGAATATAATTACAAATAATCACAAGAGGGACTAAAGTGCTTTTTGGAAAGAGATAGTGTACATTTTGTCAAATGAATAAAAAAAAAATTGGCTGAGTTTTCTCATTAAGTTTACCTAACATATGTAATTATTATGATTGGTAACACATGGTATTCACAAATCAATTCAGTCTTGAAAATGTGTTTTTCCAGTGGGTGGCTGGTTTTTGTGCATGTGTGAAGGATTTTATTTTTAACTGTATTCAAAAGTCTGTCTATGATACAGCTGGGTTTTCCCTATTGTTCTCAGAAACCATATCCCCAGCTCAAGCAATTTTGTATTGCTCCACTGACTTTACCAGAGCCATGCCAAATTACTCCAGCTGGGTGCCTGGACCCTTATAGTGAAAGGAAACCATTGTCATTGCAAATCTGTAGTCTCAAAATTAAGGAAGATTTCATATTTATTTTGTTTCTAGATTAAGAATTACAGACACTGTTAAAAAGACATTCTCACCTGGGAAAGGTATTCTGGAATAAGTCTGTCTGTTTGACCTTTAACAATCATTCTAGAATGATTAGTGTCGCATAGTTTGTTATAAAGATATAAGAATGTTCTATTGGTTTAACTCAGTACATTTACAAGACAGGTGCCAAAAAATTTGTCCATGTTCAGTACACTTGAATCGCTGCAATTCATTTCTGAATTCATTCAAGACAAATGAAGTTTTCTATTGTTACAGTAGGAATACAAATTTATCACTGGAGAACAAAGCTGTATATTTGACAATTGGAATGGTAGTCATTTATTCCAAATTATCTAGCTCAAGTCAAATTCGTGTTTAGTTGTCATGGACACTTTGAAGCCCAGCATGAATAGGAACACTGAATTTTTCAATCTATAACTCAAGGACTGGTGCTCTAACTGATGGGATCTTATATAAAAAATAAGCATTATTGTCAGCATATAATGAGTAAAAAGTCACAAATGTATGCAGGATATGTCTGAATACTCCTAGCAAACTTGGCCTTCTGGCCTAAAGGCAGGAGAATGAGTAAGGTGTTGTTGCAAAAATGTTGCTGTAGACTGAGCTGGAGTGAGCTACTTCTGTGAAATTGATCTCAGACACAATTTTATTCCATAGAAAGTGTGAAGCTGTTTTCCTTACTTTAATTGGGAGTTAGGAGTTCTCATGTTTATTACACAGTTACAATATAAATACTAGGCTCTAGGAGGAACACACAATATTAAGAAAATCCCAGCTCCCTAACTTCTTTAAGCAGGATGTACAAGTCAGTGGATCCACTCTTCAATCTGTAATCTCAAACAGTCTAAGTTTCCTTCTTACTTCACTGCTTCATTGCAGATGCCTTGACTTCTAGCCTTTTATTCCTCTCAGCTTCTTTACATGTAAAATAAAATGGATATATGTAACAGACAGTAAACAAACTTCTAGGGTAACAGTCAGTAAATTTTAAGAATTGTTAAGTAACTACATATGTGAACAAGCAGTTTAGTTGTTCTCAAACAGTAATTCTGATCTTCAGTTCTTATATGGACCAAACTCACTGTGACTTCAGGAAAAACTTGAAGATATAATGCTTAGAACATTTTGATTTGATGAAAAAGATCAAACAGAAAACATGCTTAAAAGTACTATGTGGGCTGGCATGGAAACCAGGGCTAGTGATCACAAAAAATGTGAGGATCAGACAGCACAAGTGTAATTTCTACTAAAATATATATATATGTAGTAGAAATCCAAAATTATATTTTTAAAAATTATATAAAAGTACTGAATATGCAACAAACATGCCTCTAGAGAGATTACTATATATCATGAGAAGGAAGTGAAGTTCCTTGACCAATTCTATCTCTTGGGGTCATAGCAATAGTGACATTGATTTGTGTTTTCTGTGTTGATGTTTTCAGGAATTTAGCCATCTAAGTCCTTTTGAGGTAATCCTTTAAATATTATGGTTTCAACTAACTAATACAAATGAAAGAATAACCTGAAAGTGGATGCCCTTGGAATATCACTACTAACTCTCTGAGATATGGAAGTCTTAGTGAGAACATATTTAGTAAGAGTTTCTCTTGGCTTTCTCTTGGTGCTGGGTAATCCCTTGGCTAACTCAGTATTGTCAGGAACTTGAGGTTTAAATAATTTGACATGCGTGTTGAAAGCCAGTGTGTTTAAAGCCAAATTCTCTTCTTCCCATGCAGTTAATCAACTGATAGAGAATATAAAAGCCAAACAGTGCTTGGATTAAAGAGTGCGTGGACTACTTCTATCTACATCCCAGGAGTAAGAATATGGTTTGGTTCTGCAAAGAAGGGTGTATGCTATATAACACAGCACTGTGCCAGGAGGACTTTCTCAGTGTATAGGGCTCTCCGCTGAGAGAGTGATCTTTCATAATTTCTTAGTATATGCCAGGTTTAGTCACAGTTGGATTAGTTGTCTGGAATCACTTCTACAGACCTCATGGCTGTCAGTCTAGGCTGAAGAAGGCATCTAATCCTTTCTTTTGCCCTCCTCAACCTCCTCCTTTCCATGTGGTGACTCCAATGTGATTGTGGTACCGTCACATATGGCAGGTTTAATCAGATTCACAATCCAAGTTCTTCAAGACAGGAAGTGCAATAAATACAGGGACGGAATCAGGGAGAAAGATGGCGTTACTGTAGTCGTCATGGATTGTAACTGTATGCTTAAGGCTTTAATCAACTTTGCCTGAATTCAACAAGAATGTTTTACCAAATTCAATGAAAGTTTGCCTGAATTTTTTTTTCTTACATAAGTGGGTTTTTTGAGTTGGTTTTTCTTTTGATTTGTTTTTTTTTTTTAAAAAAAAAAAAATCCTAAATAGATGATGGCTGCATATTTTATATAGCCTGTAATTTTTATTTTCTTTTTCCTGGTAATGGTGAAGATGAATGGCAAATTAATCAAATTTGGATAGGAACCATGTAAAATCTCATCTGAATCTTCAGAGTTCAGATGAACTCGAGGGCTTTCAGTCACATCTCCTGTGATCAAGCAGCAGATCCTATAGGAAACTGGATTTTAAAAAGGAAGATGGAGGTATCAGAAAGAGAAATTTAATTATTTCCTCCATTTTTTTAGTGACTCGGTGTGCAGTCAGCACTAAATTACTTCATTTTGTTTCATAGTTTCCCCATCTGTAAAGCTGAGAACAAATCTTCCTAAGTACCTCTGTGTGAGTGTGCAAAGATATATTGGTTTATAAATAGATAGCGCTCTGAAGCATTTACACTGCATATATGAATTAATTTTTGTTTTGTTTTTGCAAAGAACATGCTTGCCTTTGCAGATATGTGCCATGATTTCCTGTGTCATGCAGAAACAGTATGTGCTTTCGCTTTGACATCCTGTATTGGCACACCAAATTGTTTCATTAACTGCCACTTGTTCAGTAAGTGTAACAAAATTAAAGCTGAAGATGAATCATATATGAGGGCAGAGATCAAGGAGCTGTTTATTTTACAAATGTCACTAGTAGGCGTATTTTTTCTTTAAATCAAGGAAATATTGGACTCACATCAATGGAAGCATCTGTATAACAAAAGGGCATCTGTACTTTTCAAGGTTTTTTGTATATAATTGATTTTCAAAAGAAATTTCATCATTATTTCATTTATTACTTCTGCACTACAATATTTCTTCAGTGTCAGTGGCTTGCAACTGTGATTGTCAAGGGTATGATTTATAAATGTGAGTTGTTTTAAAGACAAAAAGATAGAAGGAAGGGTCAAGGAACTGCTTATCGGTGATTCAAGAAAACTTAGTAGGACTCTTTTAAATTACCCAGCAAGGTTTATAATCTAAGCAAAAAAATGCAAGTTAGACTTGAAAAGGCATCAAATAAACCACTAAGTGCTCTCTCTTTTATATATTTATTTGAATTCATGGAATATTTGATATCATCATTACTGTGTGAATTCATATATACATTTTGTGGAAACTCTGTAAGAACTGCACTTATAATGACTCTAAATGACCATGTTTATATATTTATAGTCCATACCTGTCTTGATTGATGTGGCAGAGTGAGTCATGGTGAAGGCTACTGAATCATCAGCTTTGGAAATCATTCTGGCCACTTGAGCATACCTCATAGTGTATGGATATGTTATATTTTAGACTTATATATATTATGTCTGAGGAAGGTGGAGGAAGGAGGATTTGGTATTTTTCTTTAAATTTTACATCTTGTTTAGGCTTGCAGCATCAGTGGCCATTTATCTTGCAATTTAACAATGTATTTGGTTTATCTTCCTCTAAGCTTTTTCCACATTAGGGCAGGTAGGAATTAATTTCTAAATGTATGAAATGGTCAAAATTATTTGAACATATTAGAGAATGTTTATTATTTTGCTCTTTATAAAAGAGCAAAGTAGGCACCTCTTTAATATCATTGACTGTGTTTATAATAACAGACGTGCTTGAAATGTTCCCCTTGTAGCAAGGTGCTTCTCCTGGATGCACTTTTTCTAGGTGCACACAGTGATTGTGACTGAACCATAGAGGAGGTATTTTTAATGCAAACTCCACTCAGCTGTTTGGTCACCCAATTGTCCTAATTTATAACAATACAAATAGATGAACTGAAAGAGAGGGTTGGGGGGTGGGGGGTGGAGGAAGAAAAAAAAAGCAATGTAAGGGGAAGAAAAAACTGGATGAGAAAATTTGAGAGGATGACTAGTCCAACTAGGGGGTTAATATCTGTGTGCAGCTATGAACTATTAAGTAGCCACAAAGGTAGCTACACTCATAAATAAAAGAAGGTACATGGACCCTGTAATCATTAAAGAACGCCAAGTACAGTCTCTGAACTTTTAGTCTCATCACTTTGAGAAATATACGCACTACAGAAACAAATTCTGTTAATTTCTGAAGATCTCGATGCCTGAAAAACAGAGCTGATATTGAAAATTCTGTGCATGATGGTTTGGTAGTAACAGGGTTTACCTGTAAACTTAAAATCAGGAAGAAGATCTTTGGGGTTTATTTCTACCCAAGTCCTTCTGGCTTAAAGCAGGGTAAAAAATGAAAACTGCTTATAAGGAAACATATTTTCTTTCCTGACTGCTAATCCTCCTTTCTGCTACCACAGGATGAAACCAGCTTTAACCATTGTTTTTGCAAGGCATAATTTCAGATTGTTGCCAACAGAAAAAGTGTAGTTTTGGGGAAGGAAGAGAATGATGTCTGCAAAAGATCTTGTTTCCAAGCAGATGTCAGTAATAAAAGTGCAATAGAGAAAATCTATGAGGCAGAGGCAAGAAGGTGTTACCGAGTTCAAAGGTTTTTTCAATTTTTTCACTATAGCTACATTTCAGAGGGCCATCAGAGCCTACTCTGAAAGTCTGTGAGGTCTGTGCAAGTGATTTGCTACAACACTAACCTCTGCTGTTCAGTTTATTGAAATAGAAAGTGAAGAACTCTGTTAAAATAAAAATAAAAAAAGAAAAAAAGAAAAAAGAACAGTACTGAGTAAGATCCAGCACCTCAGGAAGACAGAATGAACAGGAAAGCAAAAAGGAATCTGTTATACTACTCAGGCAGCTGAACAGGCTGCTGAACTCTGGCCCGACGATGGTGCATGTCAGAAACCTGCCATGCATGTTTCCTGTTTTGCATTGTTTCATGAATCCCAAAGCAGCTGCTGTGCCACTGAAGTCAGGAAAGGCCTCACCCAGCTCATTGTTTTGGATATTATGACAATAAATATTAATGATATAAAATTAGAATTCTTCATGCCAGGGCCATAAGTCTGTCTCTTGGACTTTGCCATGGCCAGGAATTTATGCTGGTCTTTGGCTTCCTCCTTATAGCTTTAACCTTAAAGATTCCAGAGAAAACTTTGCGTTATATTTATTTATTATGTTATGTAATGTATTGCAATATAAGGTATTGTAATCTAATGTAACAGTACAAAAAATAAATCAAGGACAGTGAATTTGTATCATCTAAAGGGGTATCATGAAACACAAAAACTAAGCAGATGGGTAATTTAGTTTCTCGGACAGGAAGTTTTCAAAGAAAACTAAGCATTCTCTCTGAAAATCAAGTGCCACTGGAGAGGTTCAAAGCATTTTAATTCCTTCTTGTCTTGGTATGGTTGTGTAGAATTTAAGGATTAAAATTTGTAGGCATTTTCCTGAAAAATAACATAGCTCCTACTCAAGAACTGACCCACCTTCTGTTGAATTAAGGTTAACATTCCCAATGATCTTAAAAGAATTTACATTAAATTGTAGGTTATTTGAATGAAGTGACTAAAAATGTTACTGGGATCTTGCATCCATGCTCGTTTTTGAGCTAACCTAAAAATCAGATATATGATCCCTTGTTTTCACAGAATCACGGAATAGTTAAAGTTGGAAGGGAACTCTGAAGGTCAGGTTTTAAAGATCAATTACTTATCCTGCGATGTACACAATGATGTCAATTGAAAAGGTTCTTTTGAGACAAGATATCTAGAAGCACACTTTAAAAACTGATGCCATATAAGGATTTTACCTGCGATGTACACTACATATCTCTTCACTAACATGATTTTCTCAGGCATCCCCTAGGACAAAACCACTATTTAAATTTGTTTCTTTTTATACTGTATAAAATCCCCTCTCTTCCAAGAAAACAAATGTATAGTTATCAGTTACAACTAATGAGTGTTTCTCTGAACCTGTAAGAATCAGAAAATACTAAAACACTCTGAACATAAGTATCAGTTTGTAATGCCTTAGTGACAGACATTGCAAAAAGCTTGTCACACTGAATGAAAATATTTCTTGGCCAGAAAGAATATAATCCAAAGGTGTTCTTTCCTTTATTCATCGATTTTGAGACTTCTGTCATTATGAGGTTTGTATTATTCTTGTCCATTTGGCAGACTGTCAGGAGGGACACAATACTATTAATAGCAAAAGCTACAACAAAAGATCAAAAGGGAAAGAGTTCTTTAATAGGCTGAGACTGCTATGTTTATAATTACTTCAGAATCTTTCAGAAGAACTCATACCACTGAAGTACTGGATATGAGATCTTTGAAAACTATGTGGAAATAACCAAAGAAAGGAGAAAGTGAGGAACAGGGGTGCTGGAAACAGAATATTTCTTCTGAAATAGTGAACATCAGGTTATCAAAGTATACAGTATCAGGTTTTATAAACATGCACAGAACTGTCAAGGAGTCAAGCATCTGTACACATTTACCATTGTAAAGCATCAGAGTTTATAATTCGTAGATGCAGCAATATGTAAGGAAAACAGCAGTCAGCAAAAGACTTCCAAAAGAGAAAATTGAAACGAGCAACCTTTCTGATTTTTCTGCAGGTAAAAGAAGGAGCAAAGCATGAGTGAAAGATACCTGCTGATCTTCTGAAGACCTCCTTCAAATATTAAATGCCATAACCAGTGAAGGGTATATCCTAGGAGTTTTTATTATTCATTCAGCATATTTTTGCCCTTATCAGAAGCTGCCAATCCACACAAGAACAAAATGAACCAGACACCTCATGATAGCCAGATCTCTTGTAAGGCTTTCAGCATTTGCCAATGGACCAGGCACCACAAAATGTCTTCTTTCCTGAATTTACTCTGATTTTTCTTTGTTTTACAAAGTTGTTTCCAAAAAGCAGTGACTTGGATTCACCTTACAGATGGAAATTGCAAGAGGTCAGCCAAAATAATCATTCTGGTCCTTTCATTATTAAGATATACCATTCTACTTTGTCTCCTTTGCTCTTTTGTTACTTTAAAATTAACTTGAAGCCTGATCTTAGAATCCTCATTTCGAAGTGTTTCATAGTTACTCACCTGGAACTGACTCAGACTGCCTTCCAAAGGTGAAAGGCCCTCCATGGCATACTGGTTTTAACAGTAGGCCTCACTTGTTAACCAAGGAAGTGCGAGCTCATTAGATCTTTGACCAATATGTGGAAGTAACTGGAAGTGCTACAAAGGTTTACTTTCATGAGCTTCTCATATCACACTCTTTATTCTTGCTCCTTAGAATTGCTGTTCGGTCTTTTAAAACCCTGGTGATTTAATAACATAATTGTTTTCCCTTAGTTTTATTCTGGCTTCTCTTTGTGTCATGGAAAGCCAGTGCAGAAGTATCCTTCCATTCAGCCCTGTGCACTAGAACTAGTCTAATTGGAAGAAAGGGTCTAAAATTTTTTCCTCCTCAAATACTTTGGAGAATTTGAAATTTGGAGGATTTGAAATTCTGAGTAGTGGGGAATGTAACGTAACCCTCTTCAGACCCTTTCAGCAGAGACTGTGACCTCTAGAATAGTTGGGACCAGAGAAAGTTCTTATGCCATGCAATTAGCGTACAGAGATTTTCAACTTATCGGGAAGCAAGGCTACAATGAATGTAACAACTCTACCTAATGTTCATAGTGGTAAGAAGAGAAACTTGAATTACATACAGCATAGTTTCAGTTAAAGTCTGAGTTAATTCAAAGTTGAAAATCAGTGCTGTAGTTAGGGTAGTAAATTCTGAATGACTGAAACTACCAAGATCCATCAGACAATGTACTTATTTTATTATACAGGTTTGTGCTTTAAATGTATCCAGCGGGACTATGGCCATTTAGAATTCACAGTTTTCTGGTGTAAATCTGGCATAGGACTCCAGTACCATTGTATTTTAATCATTTTTAGCAAATCAGTGTGTGAGTTTGGGGGGCCCTTCCAAGAAGGAATGGCAGATATGGCTTTAAAAGCAACTGTAGATTGCCTCAAGTTGATCCTTACCTTTTATCTTTCCTCTTTTGGCCAGTACCAGGAGTCCCTCAGTTGCCTAACTGGACCTTTAACCTGTGTTTTAAAAAGAATAGTAGGGATTTCCTGGAAGGCAGATGTCAACAGCTACATGTAAATCAGCCTGCCAGATGCAGTGCTGCTCAGGGAATACTTGAGCAGGCAGCTTTCCCTCCAGGGCAGATAGTCATCCTCTTAACAATGTGACTCAAGGACAAAAAGACAAGGCAAGTGAGATAACTCCAAATGTAATCTACCAGCAATCTAAAACCTTTTAATAGTTGGAAGCTGCTGCTTGTCTCGGGGCAGTTTTGTCTCTTTTTTTAGTTGGCAAAATCTGTTGATAAGGCAGATGGCTTTGCTATCACAGTTTTGAACTAACTAAGAAAATTGTAATAAAAGGGAATGTTAACATATTTTGTTGGGCTTAGTTATTTTGTTGGGCTTAGTTATTTTGTTGGACTGTGGTTAGTGCATCATGATCTGTGTCCTTTTTTTCCATCCCTTGAAGGAAGAAGAAGCAAGCATTCCATTCAGATAGATCACTGATTAATGTTAACGGCTCTCAGCATTCTCTGGCTTCGGGAGTTGAGAATATGTAGCTGAGTCTCGAAGCCAACAATATTCCCTCAGAGTGCCCATTAGGCAGAGGGGCAGCACAGTTGTAAACAATCTATTTTGCAAAGTCAAAGAATTTGATAGAAGAGACATCTAATAATATTTGGTAACTATTTCATATTTTCCAATGCATAGCTTTCAGGGAGACAGAAAAAAAAGGGGAAGACAATAATTTAAAATGAGATACTCAATGAGGAAAATAAAAATCTCTAGTAATAATCTAATTTTTTTTTTTTGCAAAGTGGATACATCATAAAAGCCCCATCTGTGCCAGATGATGTGAGTGGGTTCCACAGGTTTGGATGGAGAAATAGCTACCAGGAAACAACTGGTCAAAGACAGGAAGCGTATTTACTGGGAAGGTAGTGTGAGAGCTTCCCAATGAGGGATAAAATTCTGGAGATGATTTCTTGTTCTGAACCCACAAGAACTGGTAAAATCAGGACATGAAGAACCTGATGCATCTGTACAAGGCCACAAGCATAGATGGGCACCAGCTATATAGCTGGTGGCTGCTATATGCAGATGAAGAATACAGGACTGATTATGTACCCAGTGAACCAAGAGGCCCCTAGGGGCCTCTCCAAACACTTCCCTAGAAGCCCCTGCCACATCACAGCCACCGTCATCACTTTGTGGGAGTGCTGCACTGGGGATCACTCCCCTGGGGCTGCCCTCCCTGCTGCTTCTTCAGCCTGGTGGCTATGAATGAACATTTGAGGAGGCATGTGAACTATGGGACTACATAAGCTTGCCATGTTGTCAGCTTGATTTTATTATTAATAAAGGCTTAATGAATTAAAGGTGTTTTAAGAAATACTGGCTGTGATCTGTGTTTCCTTTCCCTCCCAATCCCCTGTTAATCAAGGGAATTTACAAATGATACATGCTCAAAAGAAATACAACATGGGAGAAATGAGGGCATTTATAGGTGCTACAGGGTCCAATGTAAAATTTGTGGGCCTGTAAAATTCAGGTAAGCAAAGATGTTTTGAGGAGCAGATATGGATAGATGACTATACTTGATTTGTAAGAACAGTAGGATCCCTGAAGCTGGTGTATTTCTTTCATAAAATGTATAATTGAAACCTCATATCCGATCATGTATTTCTCTTTCATCCTTTGTACGTCATTCTCTTTGAAAATTCTGAACACAGAGAGCTTGTCATTCTAAGTGTTTGCACAGAATTTATTTCCACAATGTGAAATAAGGCCAATTACTAAAATAACTAAATAATTAATAATAATATCTGATTGAAATAGATTAAAACTGGAAGTTTTAAACAGGAATATGTGGGCATCCAGCCTCAGTTTTGCATGACCTTAAGGGATTAATATTGGATTTTATAGAATCCATATTTATTCTGTTAGGTTTATCACTCTTTGTCATATGTAGAGCTCATCGAAGTACATTAAATACTCATTCATTAAGGAGAATAACTTCTGGTAAACATCTGTAGCTTTAGAAACATCTCTCTAAGAATAATAATTGCATCAATGAGATGAAACTTGGTTGTCTCTCTATTTGATTTTAAATGCTTCAGTAGCCAACTCTGATGTGGTGAAACAAACCAAGATGAAACACTCTCATTTTATTTGTGGTATGATTGATTTTTAGTTGTTGTTGTTCCATATTATGTTGTTTCTTATCAGAAAAATAATGAATGACATTTGTTAAAAAGAATTGACATATCTTTAAGGTTATAATAATATATTACCAAACTTTCAACATCCATAATAATTGTTTTAGTGATTAGAGCTAAGTACAACATAAATCTACTTGCTTGAGTGTCGCATTGTTGTTTGTTAAAATGTGCATGCAGTTTTCCCTTTACTTTCATGTTCTGTTTTCAAAGCATAGAGTCTATCTAGCTTTACTTGCTCTATCCTCAACTTAAAAACCAAACCAAAACAAACTGCAAACACTCAAAACCCTCTTTAGATGCAGCCAAACCCCTGACAATGTTCTGTAATTTGTCAAACTTACTAAACCCTCAGATAATGAGTTTAATTTCAATTTTGGAATGAAAACCAAAATCAATGTTATCTCTCATAGTTTTTTTTAATTGCAAATTCCTAATATCTCAAAATGTAAAGTATGACATATTGAAAATTGACAGTTGTTGTTTATGTTCTACTACGCATGAATGTTGTATCTGAAATGTAGATACAGTTCTTAGAGCGTTCACATTTAACAAGAATTCAGATTTTCACACAGCAGGAATTAAAACAGCAGCCCATAGAGAACTCTTGTGAGGAAAAGTAGTATTAATCTCCAGCCAACTACTACCGGTGGGGAAGTCATTCAAGAAGTACCACAAATTGCCTGAAGGAGGGACATGAAACTTATACGTCCCAAATGTGTGCCAAATATAGTCTGGACTTTGTTTCAGACCAGAAGTTTCATACCATAACTGAGACTATGTTTTTGCAATCACGGTACGCAGATCTGTGTCACTGGATAATCCTAGGCTCTCTATACTCTACTAATCCAAACAAAGGGCCAAGTCACAGATTCAGACATTGGCACATATTTTGCTGTTTATTTGCATGCTCTTTTCCAGGTTTTAGTTCATGCTAAGTAGCACAGTCCCAGGAAATGCCTGGACACCAGGAACTGTTCCCATATAAAGTACAGATGAGGCAAGTGAGTCCAGGAGGCTGCTATCTGTGATACACACTTTCTAGGAGTGACAAAGTACAAGCCCTGGAGCATTTTGTGAGTCACCATAGATGTATCCCATGTGATACAAATCTGGTCCAGATCACCATGGCATTTCTAGCAAATCACTTACAGCATGTTGAACAGATTTTATGCCAGATTTCTGATTTTGTACTGTTTTTCTAACAGCTGGGAGGGGACACTTGGTACCTAGTCCCATACAGGCTGTAAAAGAAAAATGTCCTTAAAACATGTTTGAAATGCAATCAATAGAGCCAGTTTTCACCAGTTAATAGTCTTCCACATGGAAGGATCACTTCTTATCCAGTACCAGGTGTCCTAGAACTGTATGTGTGTGTGTGCTTTGTTTTGTTTTGTTTTGTAAACTCACAGTGTGAACACTTTTTCTAAGTGAATTTTTTTTATGTATAAATTGTGTGTTTCTTTTGACCTCTTCCAGTACTATTTTCCAGTTATATTATTATAATAATTTCAGTCAACTGCAAAAATATACACAATAGTAAACACACTGCTTTCTCCTGCAGTCTAAAGAATAATTTTACAGTAGGAGAGATGGATGACCTGTGGTAATTATAACACACAATACCTTGTACAGTTAAAAAGATTTAGCAGCAAACTTCCCTCCTGTCCATCTGCCTATTCAAAATAAGTATCTGTTCAACAGACTTGGGAAGTTATCCAGGGTTAAGGCAGTATGTTTCTTAAAGAGGAAAGTACCGAGTAGGTGGGTTTTCATCTGATGACTTACCCAAGTTTTCAAGTAAATTCCTAAATAGACCATTTACAACCCACTTGGAAGGTAGCAATATGATAAACAACTATGGGAAGAGTAATTTTTGAGTCATTCTTGTTTCCTGAAGTTGTTAATCTCAAGGGTGTAACTAGTAGCCAAATGTGAAAAGAATTCTTAGGTGACCATAGCTGATAATGTGTGTTTAGAATTGGCATTGCTTCTCCTTAATTTACTGATAAATAAGTTTGAAAGAGAAAGTATTTACCAGCTTTATTATCATTATTACTATTTAAATCTACATTACTTTAACTTTCAATTTGGATTGCTCTATCCAAGATAAAATCTCTTTTGTTGATTAGATTAAAATCTGCACTGTAAAAATAATAAGAAATTAAATATAATATTTGTGACATTAAATTAAATTAATCAGAGATGTCATAAGACACTTGGGAGTTATCAGAAGCCTTTGCATAGGAAGAAGTCACCACAGAAACTTTATTGCAAGGTGCAGTAGAGATGAGAAGTACTTGCCAATACATTTGAGCCTGTGAATGATGGCTGGACAGATCTTGCCAATTTCTATAAGAACCTGTTTACTTTTTCTACTGCTTCTAAATTAGTGTGATGAGCATCTTGGGCCTCATCTCTGGTGCTTATTGACACAGGTGCCAGTGTTCCATGAAAAGGTACGGTTGATGTGAAATGTTTGTCTTTTTGCTGCTCTGTTTTGACATTTCTACTGATCTGGTTTGTGCTTCATAATGCAATTAGAAATCTGAAATAACTATAAGAGATACATGAATGAATGGCAACTACAACAAATTACTCTCCTTGGTTCATGTATTCTGAATATGCTTGTTTCCACCAGCTGGTAAAGAAAACTGTGGTTAATTTACCCTTCATTTCCATCCTGTTCCAATGCACATTGAGGTCAGGTGAAAGACGAAATAGATGACTGCTATTCTACCAACATACTTAAGGTAACAGAAGACCCAATGTATTTACTATTTTCTCTTTTTTCTTGAAGCACAGTATCCTAGTTTATTTGGAAAAGTGCAGGTTTAATTTCTTGTTTAAATTAAATTAAGTTTAATATTGTAACCAATATTGGTTTTATTTATTGTTTAAATTTTTAATTTACTCAATCGACGTAAAAGAAATAAAGGCTAAAAAATTACAGATGAATGAAAGAAACCCTAAGAACATTTATTTTCAGACAGTCTTTTGTGATCAGAAGATTTTTGAATACTTGAAGTTGTAATTACAAAGTATATATTTTAGGAAAACTGGATCTGCACTCTTTTTCCCTTCTCAATTTCAGTGAGAACTGTAGAGTTTGATGTCAATGTTATTTAGAGACTTATTTACTTAGTGGCAACTGGCTCAGTATCTTCTTTCCAATCAGCTGACCTGGTTTCCTATCTTTAAGATATTTAGCTCAATATAATTATTAATTCATGAAGTGCACTGTAAAAGTAATTTTCCACTTCTAAACAAACACTACATAAACTAACTTAGTAACAAACGAGAGATTTCTACAGGATTTTTGGCTCAGTGGAAGCCATTATTTCAGCATGACAGTTTCAGGACATCCAAACAAACAGGAGTTTGTTTGGATAAAAGAGATGTGTTGTAATGGTCTGTGAAAACCACTGTTGGTAGCCAAGTCCCAGGTATAATGGGAACTGGCAGGCATATTGTTGGTGATTTGGCAAATCCAAGAGAGGATGACCAAGACCCCTCAGATGGAAAATTAAGGGATGTTTTATCTGGGTACTCTGGTAAGCATTAAGGACTTTTTATGCAAGCTTGATTCATTCAAGCATATAAACAGGGAGTCATTTACATTACATGACTAGCTTAGGACACCCAAGTGTCCTTTGAGAGCAGAGCTGATGATAACCGGTTGCCTGCAATGTCAGCCTGGGAGGCCGACTGACCCAGAGAGGAACTGCTTCCTTTTGCATTCCTGCAGAAGCTTTCCTGAGAGCTCACAGCAACAAGTGATTCTACTACAGTGCAATGTGGGTTTTTTTCTGCAGAAGGGAGTTTCAGGAAACACCATGAATGTCAAACAAGCTTGCAGAAACAAATTCACGTGTTATTTCTTTGCTTAAATTTGTACCAAATTTCTGTTGATGTCTCTTCACAGAAGCCATCTGAGTTATGGTATGGATTAATTTGGTTTAGTAATCGTTCAGTTCTAGGAAACCCACTAGAAGTCCTTAATTTAAAATGGATCATGAATGGTTAAAGGGCTGGTGGCTGTACTTGGGAAAAAAGCAATTAGGGGGGTCATTAAAATTGTACAAGTCTAGGATAACCGCATTGTATTTTCCTGATACTGAATATTGCTGTTCTACTACAGATTAATTCAGCAAAATGGAATATAAATTACTTCGCTGACTTATATGCACTAACTTCAAACAAGTGGCTGTGGGGGCGGGGAGGATATTTATGGTGCTTCAGCTGGAATAAACAATGTTGTATATATTATTAAAATCAATAAAAGTAACATTTAAAAGCCAAAAATACAATTCTCAGTTGATGTCAAAGTATAAAGCAGTATTTATAGATTAATATAAACATGGTTGGTTTTTATCTTGTTAAAATATTCATTATTGTGAAATACAGAGTGACACACAATTACTGTTTTTCCCTGTGTCCACTTACGATCATAAATTTGCAGAGCCATTAAATTGTTTGTTAGAAACATTTCTGCTGAACTTTGCTGAGAATTCTTAAGAAGCAAATAGGGTTAAGGTGCTCCAATTTTTTAATTTTTCTTTTCCTAGGTGTTATTTTTATCTAGGTCTAACTTAAGTCTGTTATCTCTACTATCTACTTGATATCTTTTTAATTAAGAATAACTATCTCCCATTTAACTGTGTCAGGGAAAACTTTACCTTTGACAAAACACACCCTGTCTTTGTACTGCTATTAAAGCACTTTGATCAGGATTACCAGACAGTGGTTGCTTTATCATCTCTGTTGGAACTTTTTTTTAATTTTATCTACATAAGGTAGAGGAAGTTTTTATTATTTTTTAAAAATAGGAATTTGAATTGCTGTACTGCTGTAGGGTATGTTTTAATTACGTTCATCATATTCACTTTTTATTTGCAATAGAAGTTTACAAATTTACAATCACATACACAATGATTTATGAAATTATGTCTAAGTGCACCACTAATTACTCTCTATTAAGAGCTAATGTAAATCATTGGGAGGCTCAACCTGAAATAATCACCCATACCCCACATTTCTGAAATACATAAGCAAAATTAAAATGTTGGAGGGGGAAGCCATTAATTCTCCCTCACAAAAAAAAAGTATGCAAAACTATATAGTTATAAATGTGACAAATGTGTCTTAACTATGTTTCTGGTTTAATATTCGTAATATCATTGTAGGAAATAAGAAATCATAGGAAACATAACTACATAACATGCCCTTAAATGTACAGAGATGTGTTCTCAATACTTGTTTGAGGGGGAAAAACAAAAAAAAAATTAATGGGCTGACAAGCCATTAAAACTTGAGTGCATTTTAACAATTTATTTCCTGGAAACTTTGTGGTCAAGTTTGTTAAAAATTACTAGGTTTGAGTAGGGAAAGGCAAAACTAGCTGCTGTGATAAAATAGCATAAAAAACCACTGAAAACTAAAATACCACATAACAAACCTGAAGAGTTACCTGATGGACAGATGTTGCTATTGTTCTGGCTGATGCCCCATAGATGTATTTCAGGTCTGGCATGCAACTGTATTTTTGCCTTCCTTGTTTCTGAAATGTAAAAACAGCCATTAAATAGTGATTAGGATAGAGACGTGTATGTGCTTGGCAGAAGTTTTTTACAACTGAAGTACCTGGCCCATACAGCACAGATCTGCTTTGTATAGATAAGGTAAATTTATTCCACTAAATTTTGGTTATTTATAATCAGGAGCAACATGCTAAAAAGTGTATTTGCTTAAAAGATGGCTGGATTTCTTTCTATGTTCCTTAAACAGAGTTGGAATAACGTGTCCTTACCACATAAGACTATCCCTTCTGCACTAAACATATTTTGCATAATTATTTTTTGCTGGTAAATGACAGGTTCATATGTACTGAGATTACATGACTTAACTGATTCACCAGACCTGTCACCATTTCCCAGATTAAGAAATACATGTATGCCTCTGTTGTATTTTTAAGAAAAGGTAGCTTCATATGCTAAATCTGTTAGCTAACACCAGCCTCTTAAGACTGCATAAGAGGTTCATTTTCCCTTTTCCATTTTTGTGCACACTTCTTTTATATACATTTACTTCTGTAAATTCTAAAGCCACCACTATAATCTTTTTTTTTTTTTAATACAAAAACAAGCAAAAAAGCATGGTTTATTTTAAAGAAGTTAAGAGATTCAGATGATGCCTTCATACTTTGAAGACAGACTGTACCTTCTTGTAGGTTTAAGGAAAAGATGTGCTTGATGGAAATAAGAACCAACAAGGAAGTTCTGAAATTTCATTATGTCAAGAGACACCACTCCAAATAAAGCATAATGAACCAGGGAAAGAAGATGAGTAGACTAAATTTTTTTTTTTTTTTTTTTTAAATGGTGGGCTGTCAACCAAATTCTCCAATGTAAGAATTTGTTGATATAGCATCTAACTGTAAAGTATAAATCATCAGGGGATGAGATGAAACCCAAGTATAATGGCAACCTGAAGCCTTGACCACAGAAGCTTCACTGTGAATACTTCAAAGTTAAGGGGAAAGAAAGAAAAAGAAAATGTTTTGAGACTGAATATTCAAAAGCTGAGAGAAAACAGAAAGCATGACTCTGTTGTCTCTTCTGTATTCTTGCTGTTATTTTCTTTAATTTGTATGTAAAGAAAAGGGATATTCTGTCATTTCATTGTCATAGATCAAAAATATGTAACATAGTGAAAATAACTATTCTGTCCAGCATGTTTCCAAGCCCCTTCTTCCCTCCACATTGTTTTCTTTTAAAGGATCTAATTACTGTCTTGTTCAATATGAGTTACACTGTTTTTGTGATTCCATTGTGTTTTCAGAAATGTGTGAAATCACACAAGGGGAAAAAAATAATGACTGTGAACATGTCATCCCAGTTAATAACCTTTCAATGGGAAGGCTGGCTTGTGGAGAAGTATTTTTTCCATTTTTCCTCTGGATGCTTGCACTGGTAATTGGCAGAACCGCACTCAGTTGATGTTGCTTGTGAAAGCCTGTAAACTGAGTCAGGAGTCTACTCTTTTGGCTAATCTTATTTACTCCCTACCTCATCCCACCCTTTGTTTAAAACACTGGTAATGCATCTGTCAGCCATAAGATGACCTTTGTGCAGTTTATGTCTGTAACTCTTTATTATGATTTTGGAATTTAAACACAAGATGAGATGCCATATCACTGAGGCTATGGTACTGAGAAGAACTCTAAACTGTTTTTCCAAGGAATTCAGAACAGAAAACATAAATATGTGTCATAATCAATATTCTTGCTTGAAGATTGACTACACCTTTGGCCTTCTGTCATACTGTGCCCCTTTGCTCAGTCTCATGGAAAACCCTCCTGCCATGGCAGGTTTAGACCAAAGAAGCACTAAAGACCACATTGTGATGACTACCCTGTACTGCAGTGGCAGACTAACTGGAGTGTGTCTCTCTCAAACCATAGTAAAAGGCATGGACAGAAGCAAAAGTTAAGTACTGGTGTGCAAGAGGTAATTCATTAAATTCAAGGATAAACTAGCAAACAAATCTGCCACTGCTGCTGTGTCAGACAAAAATTCCGTCAGAACCTGGAGGGTATTGCAGAAAAAGCCCTTTTTACCCCTGAGGTAGAGATTTCCCTGCCCCATAACTTTGCCACCCTATGTTAACATTTGCTTTTTCCGTGCTAATATTGACCTTGACTGTAAACTTGCACATCTTGAGGCAGTATGGACATGACTCAGTCCTATTCTCTTGCACGTATACTAACATGTAGCTTCCCTCAGGATTTTTGATTTCCCATTTGTAAGTACAACCATGGATTGCATTAATGACAGCAGCATGATGGAGGGGTGTGGAGAGTTTCAAAGACATTTTGCAACTAGTTACATTAATTTCAGTTAAATATTTTGATTCATAACTTATAACTTAATCTCATTTAACAATCTCTAGTTCTGAGATAAAAACAGGCCTCGATTACAACCTTATTTGTCAAGTACTTAACATTTAGCTTTTATAGTAATTAGAAGAGTAATTTTAAAACTTCCTGTTTTCTGTTTCATTTAATGTACATTCATTTTTTTTTCATCCCTTTCTGTGGAAGAAGTTTAACTACTGTTTATGCCAGTCAGTCTGGGCCAAAGACTGCGGACTTCAGAAGAACTCAGTGAAAAACAGAAACCAAAAACCTTCCTTCATTTCATATAGTAAATTTAAAGAAAGATACAAAGGTAGTCCATGGAAAATAACAAAAATCTATTACAATCCTCCATAATACCAAGATTCTGAGATCTTAATTTCTAGAAGAAAAACTGTGGACTTATGTCTCTAGTTTATTAAACAATATCTACAATTTCCAAAGCTACATGTGTCAATAAGTGTGTGTGTCAGTGCTTTTAGAACTCTTAAATGTTTCTTGCCAGGAATTCTTTAGAAAATATTCAAAATTGATTTAAAAAGATTGTGCTAATTCACTGAGGTCAGGCAGCTGTCCCTTGGAAAGAATAGCACTGAGTTTTAAAAAGCAGAAATGGAGTTAATACATTTAAAGTCACTTAACTGATTATTCAGAGTTTTCAAACAGAGAATGTATATGAAAAAGCTGTGTATGCACCTAATCCATAACTGGAATTATAAGGGAACAGTTGTCTAGAGACTTTGGCAAAAGCCTGAAGCATGTCTGCGTAGCACCAGAAGACTCTGCTGTCAATTCTCCACCAAGTCGTTCATTGCCAAAATAGGAAAGAGTGGTAGAACTATGCTTCCATAATTAATGAAACTTATTTCCATATTAAGACTTGCCTAAAATATTGTGATATTTTCCACATGATGATCAATATTATGGTCTATAATATAGAATTTGGCACATAAGGAAAAGCTGGTATCAAATTAAGAAGTATATGTAAAGCAAAATAGAAAACAAAACATATGAAAACAGATGCTCAACCACTTCCTCAGAAGACAAACACCACCACCCAAATAGACCACAGCAGCATTCAAGAACAAGATAGTGGAACACTTTCCAGGTGCTGCACCATCTGACAGCCAGTATCAATACTAAATTCTAACATTTCCTGGCAAGAATAAATTGCAAGTTTCTAGGCATACAAACATGGTATTTGGATAAATTAAAATATGTAGAACTGTGCAAAGAAAGCCAAAGCAAACATCAGTTCCCCAGCAACACCCCTTCCCAAAAAGGAGCAATAAATATGTTTAAAACAAAGGACAAAAAAGTAAAAAGCTGCATGTCAAGAGACAAGAGGGAATATGTGAGTAGTAGCACCAAAGAGACAGAAACAGCTGCTGTGAGAAGTGATAGTAAAACACTTTATCAACTCAATGAGATTCTAAGTGGCAAATTTACATTAGCTAAAGGATGTATTATTAAAAAACAGAAGAAGACCACAAAGACAGTTTACTATGTCATCCGTGTACTTGATTTTATAAGATTCCTCTTCTTTTTTATACAAAGTCCAAGTTTCTTGAAGCTGTGTTAACAGCCTAACTTCCTCTTGTTTCTGACTTTTCTATATAACGTATGACACACTTTGATATTTCCACAGTCTGTCTCCCCTGCCTATACAAGACAATTGAAAAAAAACATCGTTGTGCTCGGTCCCATCCTTTGCTCAAATATGGAGGAGCTCTGTGCAAGTGCTGTGAAAAAAAAATTCTTTTCTTTTTGTATTGCCCAAGATAGGATCAAACTGTATCCACAGTACTCTTGACAGACATTATGCTATTTTTTCTTAATGACCTTTGATGATGTATTAACAACATCCTCATTTAATCAGTTCAGTGCTTCATTTCATTTACTAATTTGTGGCACAGGTAGAGAATGTACTATTCATTTTTGTTTACACTTTTATGTCCTTGAAGATTTTTACTATTGACTATTGAAACAAGTGAACATATTTTTTTCAGTTTTTCAATAGCTGCCATGTTTGTTAAACTTCTCATTTTCTGTTGTTTGTAAAATTAACTCAGATTGGTGCGTATCTTTCTTGCAGTGTGGTGCCTAGAAGTGGGTATGATAAAAATATTGAACAATGTGGGTTTTACCCCTACTTTTCTTGTTATGCAGTGTTTTGCTTCTATTCTCTTTTTTCGTGTATTCCAGTGTGAAGTTTACATGCTTCACAACAGCATGGACTTTGCCGATTCTTCTTCATTTCATAATCTAGTTCATAATCTAATAAATGGAAAAACTTCAGTTTGTAGTAGGATATTCCTCCCAAACCATTGTGTCTGAATTTTATTTTTTTCAAACCATTTTCAAGCCATTTCAGTATATATAAATTGAGTTGTATAATCTGACTCTTTGTTGCTATTACAGTCCCTCACAGTTTCTTATCTGCAAAAGCAATAAACCTACCCCCCTCTATTTCAACATCTAATTCTTCATTGAAAATGATGAATACAACCGGACCCAGAACTGACCTTGTAGCACCCCTATACATAACCACACTGGAATGAAATGGAATTTTTTACCCCTTCTGTTTCTTTCTTGCTTATTTGGTTTGAGCAGCACAGTATAAGCACCGTATGGCTTATCAACAATACACTAATGTATTTCGATAGATTTTTCTGACAATAGAGCTCAAAATAAGAGCTCAGGAAAACAAAGGCAAAAAGACTACCCAACAATCTGTTTAACAAGAAAGAATGCTGATAATAAAGGAGAAATCAACAAAACTTCACAGGTCTGAATTCAAGCATTAAATTAGAAAAAAAACCCAACAGATATATGAAGCAAGTGAATTCTCACACTTTTACAATAACACATATGGCAGTAGGAATGTATAGAAAGAAGTAAAATGCAAAAGTTGGAACATTAATATTAACCAATTTAAGTAAAATCTATGTGTCAAAATAAGAATTTCAAGTCCTTCACCTTTCTTCCTCAAATATTAATTCCACCTCATTGTATAGTTCTGAAAGCTACGAGTTTACCAAAGATATGTAGACAGATGTCTAAATGGCTGTGAAAATAGATACCCCCTAGAAAGGAGGAATTAAAATAAATGAATTAATAACAGCTGCTGAGATATAACAAAGAATTTTGCAATCCTTCTCTTTACTGTTATCCAGAACAAGAGATGGAAATATTTAGACTGTGTGTTAAGAATAAGTTTATGGAATCTGTTATAACAGGTGTAACTTCAGGCAGCTAGAGGAAAAATTAAATCTGCCATTTTAAGGTTTTCTTTATTGTAATTTGGTTGTGTGTGTCTTAATAGCATATAGATATGTTATCTACACATAGATACAAACATACACATAGGAGTTTTGTTGGGAGCAGAGGAAACATTGAAAAGGACAAAGGAAGAAGCAAGCCTGAGTCCTTCCCTTCCCAGCTGAGTCTTGCCAAGGGGCTCCCTTTGTTCCTCCTCCGAGTTTACAGCTCAAGAGAACAATACACTCAAGAGAACAATGAACTCTTTAGCTCCTTGTGTGTCCTAAGGAAAGATATGAAATGCCTCACTGTAAGCACATGCCATCAAAGAAAAGTAGGACCTGAGACTAACAGTGAAAGGGATGATAAAAACTGTTTGACCTCTTCTTTCCAATAAATTCATAGATGAGGTCCATCCTCAGTTTGTTCAGATCCTTGAAATACACCCTTCATACTGGGTTAGAAGGCTGAACTGAACTAACTGTGCCTGGTCTTCCCAACCTGTCTTGGTACTGCACTGAAATGAAGTCCGTATTTTTCCTGAACATCTGCTGCTGTGGTTCACCTCTGCTTTGCCTAATAAGATCTCTTAATCATAGTACTTTGTTTGTTCAAGGTTTCTGATCAACAATAAGTTTTCACTCGCTGACTTCAGAATAGGTTTGTTGTATATCCCCAGCACCTGGTCAGATTACTCCAGGCAAGCTTTGCTCTTTGTAACTGTGTCTGGACTGCATTGCAACAAGCTTCGCCATCCAGCTGGAGTTAACCTAGTCATTGATGTAATAGTTGCAAACATGGCATTATGTGACTGACAGCTCACTTCTACAGCACAGCATTTTGAAGAGATTCAGCTTTACTAAAAAAGTTTTCCTCTTTGTAAGGGTTTTCACTATTATTCCTGATATCATATTTGTTAGTTAGAGGTCTGTGGGTCCTAAGACCCTGTGTATCGATGCTTGTTTTCATTTGGCACCTACAAGGTAGTATTTTATTTTATTCTCCGTAAGATTCATAACACTGCCTGTAAACTAAGTGCACTTCATTTTTCCTTTCCTGTAGTATCCTGATGGTGAACAGTATATACAGAAACTGGTGTTCTTCTTTTCTCAGTTTGTTGACTTGTGATATGGACTTTCTTTAATCATGTGTACTTTCTCTGAACACTGCTTTGAGCATTTCTCTGCACATTTGAGCCATATTTGCAGTTTAAAGACATTTCTGTGGAGCTAGATCTGTCTCTCAACAGTGTCTCTTGAAAGCTTTAATCACATGTCCCACGAATGAGCCTGGCTCTAGTTAGCCAGTCTTTTATGATTTCAGTGCTGCGCGTGGAATGCCAGAGTTCTCAGCTGTGTAATGTTAGTATTGGTTTTGGATGTAAAAACATGTTATCATATTCCAGATTCATTCATCTGTAGGTTATAATCCTCAGGCATCTTTATCTGCTGTTCCAGTATTTCAGGCAGTGTTCTTAGTTACTGTATCTCACTCAGCTGCTCATTCTTTTCCCTGTCCAATGAGCTTTTTTGGTTTTTATTTGGAAATGTAGTGGTCATTGTTTGTGTTCGTGCTGACCGCTTTGTTTTCAGTCATGCTTTGCACGTGACTTTGGCTCTCACAGCCATAAAACAAACATCCATGTTTCCCCAGACCTATCCTGTTTTTTCAGGTGGATTATAATTTCTCTATGTCCATTTGCCCTAGCAGGTTGGGAACCTTCTACCCAGATACTGGACATTCAGAAATCCTGTGCTTATGGCTGTCTGATAAAAGCCACAGTCTATGTACACGGTACTGCATGTCTACACACAGTAGATTCTATATTATTCAGGTATAAACAGAAGTACTGTGCTATGTGTATTCTTTGGGTGCTTTCTGACACTTCCTGAAAGTAGCAGATGTGCTTCTCCTGCCCACCTCCTTTCAAGAGCTGTGAAAATTATTTCACATATTCTCTGCAATTATTCTGTGCATATAGAGAGAATCCTACGTAAAATGGAAGTGTTGACACTGAATACTATATTTATTACTTTATACTGAATAATTTATTAAGACAAGACAAGTATTGACAAAGGTATTACGCTGAAACTGGATTCAAAACACTTTGCTTTGCAGCCTTCTCCAGAGTCCTTCCTTGTGCAAACTAGGTTTTCTCAAACTTGAAATTCAGGAGGAGCTCTTAGTTTTGCTAGAGAATGTTTAAATGAGTTTTATGTCAAGCAGCTGTACTGTATAAGCATTGATTTATTAAAGTTCTTTTTAATCAACAAGCTGCATTTGGATATATGTGTGCTAATGGTTCAGAAAGCTTGTCAGTAATCTTAAATCTGAGTGAAATTAGAACAAGTGAAACTAAAAAGTAAAAACTTGCAGTTCACTGAGATATATAAAATAAATTAAATTCAAGGAAGTGTCAGTCAAGTATTTAAAACTCCCTAGCTTCTTAGACACATCATCTCATTAAGTTTATTTATAAGATGATGTTAGCTTTGAAGTGGCCCTTGTGATTCAAGGTGTTCCTGGTACCTCTGGCTGTTTTCTGCCAGGTCTGTCGTTTCACAGCCTGACTTGGAATTCTGATACAAGTTAATCAATGAAACTAAAGAACTCCTAGGAAAAAAATGCCTAGACAAGGAAACAACCTCTTGTTTTGGCTTCCTGTTACAAACTGTCATACGCTGCAACCTAGCAAATCAGTTCCCCACTGTGTGTTGGAAGCTTTGATAAAATAAATTTCTCTAAGATGCGAATGTTATTCCAAGCAGAACAAATAGACATACATGAAAGTACTGACTTGAAGATAAGAAGCTCACTGGGAAGAAATACGTCTCATCTTAGCCAGATTTCAAGATAGCAGCTCGGACATGCAGGATTAGATTTGAAGAGGAATTGTGATCAAAATCTGGGCCCTGCTTAAATAACTAGGTTGGAGGTAGGTATAAAAGAGTTTTTTTGAAGGTTGCTAGTCTCAGTAGTTTAATTTTTTTCTTAAAACACCTGCAATGAACACTCAGGTTCACTTTAATAGAAAGCATATGTTTTCTCCAGACAGAATAATACCAAAGGACAAAAAAGAAACAAAAAAAGAAAATATATACTTTCCTTTGAACATATGTGGTAAACGTTTGTTTGTTTGTTTTATATGGAGGAATTCATACAAACAAAATTATTAGCACTGAAGTCATTCCAGGCATTTGTTTTGACATACACTTATTAGCTGCATATGTTATGAAAAGATCACATTACTTGATTTCAGATAAGAATTTGAACTCAGTCTATGGACTGCTTATCTTTAAGTACAGTTGTGCCAGCAATGTGAACTCTGAGAAAAATATCAAGAAAGAGGAAGATAGATTTGTTTTATTCTTGGTAGAGTTACATTTCTTTGCAATGAGAGATTACAGTTATATTTTCGTTTCTAAGAAACTTTTTGTGCTTGACAAACTGTATGCACGTATGAATCATTTCGCAGAACTAGAACTATTTTCACCCAACACTGAAATGAAATCAACATGGCAGGTGCTTCAACAGTATGGCACAATAACTTTGGAAAGGAAGAAGGAAAGAGAGTGCTAAAATAAAGCTTTACAAAGAAAGCATGTGATCAGGCATTCAAATTAGAACATAGAGATGCTTGACCTGTTTTTAGTTAAAGCTTTCCTTGTGAAGAAAGTCACACAAAAAGAAACCAAATAATTCTGCTGAAAAGCATTGAATCTATATATTTTAAATCTTCCACCTTACCAATCAAGTTAGTACTTGTGGCATATAAGACTAAAAGAGGTAACACATATAAAGAGATTAAATTTATAAGCAGATAAAACCAAATTATTTTGAAGCACCCTGTCAGCTATTTGTAATGAGAAAGTTGCCAACAGCATTTTAAGGAGAGATACATCTCAGGATTTCTGCATATAGTTCTCATGGTCAAATACTATGGCATAAAATCTTGACAGCTTGATCAAAATAGATTGTACTTGGCATTTTCCATATCTGAAGTAAAAGAAATACCATAAACAAGCCTTTCAGTTTATACTGCTTTTCATCACAGTATTTAGTAAGAATGCAGAACATTTTCCTTTGAGCTGTCAGTGGGACTCTCCTGCCCCCAGGGTCTGATCTGCTGCACATGTGGACACCAGTGACAAGGCTCCTGCTCTGTCTGGAGCCAGGACAGGATCCCCTCAGGAGCTCAGCAATACTTCACTTTCATTAGCCATGTGTTTGCTCCTGAGTGGATAAACATATGCTGGTCAGCTAATGGAGAAAATATCTTTTTGCAAACATTAATTCTCATGACACACTTGAGAGTTAAAAAAGGTTTTATTATACTGATTTCACACAGAGGCAACACCTGAGACATGAAGGTGAAATTAGGCTTCAAGCAGAGCACTTGCCACTGAGAATGAAATCTAGGGATATGGTCGACTTACAATTCCCTGTTGTAGCTTGTAGGCAAATTTCTGTCTTAAAACTACTTAACACCAAAGTAACTTGATGTAAAAGTTTTCAGGACAATTCTATACCAATGAAAGCTACTAAAATACTGTCTTTTTAAATTCCATTAAGCCTTAACTGCAGTATACATCTAGCATAGGTCAGTTTAAAGAACCTTTATTTCTTTTAAAGAATGTGAAGTATTATAATTGTGCACACCACAGCGCAATTAATAATAAACATCCCTTATGCTTAAAATTCATACTAATAATTTATGGAAGTAGTTGGAAGTAAAACTTCTGCAAAGGAGTGAAGTGCTGCTCAGAAAACTATGCTGAAGATGGGATCATGATATTATTATTTTGGTTGAAGAAAACATTTGCAGTATTTTTTTTCTCTCCTGTAGGATCTTAGGCTTTTTTTAGTGGCAGGAGACAACAACAAGAAAAGGTACCGCTACTGGAAATTTCAGTCTTACTATAAAAACCTACTTGCCTGAAAATAGACCAGAAAGAGATTGTAACATTGGTCCAGTAAACTGAAGATGCCAATTGTTAATGTGTATGATCAAGAGAGATGATACAATAATAGTTTTGGCTTTGCAATTAGATTAAGGGTATTTGTATTTCAAACTCAGATTCAGTTTTTGTTACTGAGGCAGGAACGAGAATTTGCAGCAGCAGTTTGAATGGCAAATCGAGAGGAAAATGATCATAGTTGACTATACACCCAGCCAGATGCACAGGATGGGCTTCTTGTGGCAGTGTAGGAAAAGTGAGATTTGGATCCACATGGAACAAAGATGAGGATCTCAGGTTCTGCTGGGACCAAGGTGCTTCTGCTGCTTGAGAGACAAGGTCGACCTCTTGTAACATTGTAGCTGGATCTGCTAGCAGTAAAGAATCAAGATGAGAGCGTCCATAGTATTTCTCAGATAGTATGGACTAATATCTCAGTCTGAAATCTTTGTTGACAAGAGGCTAATCTAATTTGCAGCAGAACTTTTGAAAAGCTATCAACAATGTACTTCTACCTTTGGGAAGAGAGCAACTCTACAAAGTGCTACCTAGAAAAAAAGGCTCATTATCCATCAGAAATTTTTGTTAAAATCTGACATAACCAATTTCTGAGGAAGATTAAATAATTTTTAATTCTTTTTTTTTTATCTTAAAAATAGTGGGACAAAATTCTGTCTTAGGGTTCTTTTTATTCCATTCTCTTGTGATTTAGTGGTAACTCTCTTGCTATCATAACAGTATTTAGAGAAAATGCTCTTCCCTGATCATTTATTCAGGTGAATCAATGCAGTCTATGACTCATATATTGACTTCACCTACCTGACAAAAAGTGTGCTTAAAACTATAGGTCTTGGTCTGAGGCATAGATGAAATGGAATGGACACAAAAGGAAACGGTCCTCTCCCAGACACTGGAATTTGTCTCTACTGGAACACTGCATTTTTTCTACCGAGACTCTTTAGAACTTCATCCCTATGACAAGAATGCAATGCAACTGAAGACAGTCTAGCTGACCTATATCATACAGTAGATACATACCTTTTCTGAAAAATGGAGAGTAAATGGAGGCTTATCCATAGCTGATGTTAGAGTAGCTTCTTTTGTGACATTACCCTGCAATATTTTTGGTTTATCTAAAGAGCATGTTCTTTAAATACCTGGGACATCATATGAGTCAGCCACGCACAGTCTTTTTCAGTAACTGAGTTCAAGTCACGCTTTCACAAAAAGTCATCAAGAATCGTGATTTTGTAAAACAAATCATGTTCTGTGTTAGACTTTCTGCTCACAGTCAAGCAGCAGAAGTAGAAATCTGGGGTTTACATAAGCCCATTAATTTTAAATGGCTGATTCACACTTGTTTTAAACTTCGCAAGCAGAATGGATAAGACAGTGATACAAAAACACTGGTTTGTTAGGTGTGATACAGAGATGTGCAATGTAGGTTACTTCATGGTGTGATGCCAGTGCACTTCAGTTCTGACCTTTGTTCTTTCAGGTACATGTCACTGAAGATCTCATAAAGCGTCACGAAGCAAGCTGTGATCAGACAGTTACACTTAACTCCGCAAACAAAATGGAAAAGATAAAATCACACTTAAGAAGATACTGCATGATGATAAGTAGTATTTAATTTTGTAACTTTTTTTTTCTTTTTAAAATGTATGCAAAAATATAAATCAGAATTCCATGTTTTTCTCAAGATTCAAATGTATATTAAAATTGCACATAACAAAGAGTTCTCCAGCTAGGACTTGCCAAATCTGCCTGGAAGCAAACCTGCTGATACCCAGCCAGCAAGTGCACAGTACTCTGGGCTGAGACATCACCCCAGACTATTGTCCAAGCCCAGAAAAAGAAATGTTACATGAACAATACCAGCACCTCCCAGGGATACAGGAAGAGCAAGGCCTTGCTGGCACTTCAGAAAGCTTATGATTCTTATTATTGGATTGCCTAATTCCAGGCATATTGTAAAATCTGGAGACCTATCCTGTGTGAAAACAAGATGCTTCTTCCTTTGCAAGTGCCCTCATAACCAGACACTTCATTGTTTGAGGTGATAAGCGAAACTGAGAAACTCCCTGAGATCAGACTGCCCTGGTTACGTGCTGAAGATTATTCTTGTTTCACTGTCACAGCCACTTCTGAAGCAAAAGGAAATGAAATAATGACATAGAATAACATGCATCAAGTTTAAGAAGAGCTTAAGCAAAAAATCTTAACCAGCTGAAACTTCAGGTCATTCTAGGCAATTAATCAATCTGCCTGCTAAAAATAATTCTGTTAAGTATTTGTTCAACTCTCTTCACACCCAGTCTGTCTTTATGACCTGTGCACATTCATGCATTTGAGTTTTCACTCATCAAGATGCTCACAGGAACCATGATCCACTGCCACTGAAGTCACTGGAAAAAAGACTCTCACTGATTTCAATTGGATAAGGCCCAAAACACACACTTAAAAGTTTTACACTGTACTCTCACACATCAAGCATTAAACACTTGCACATGGGAGTAGTTACACCCAGACTGACTATATTAAGTTGGCATGGGACATTGCCCCAAACACAGGACTACAGGCATCTCAGAGCTCTGTTAGAAAAGTAGGAAACAGAAGGCATATGATGCAATTTATAAGACACAAACATAACTTAGCAATATAGAAATATCAGAATGCCAAATACATTTTTTGTAGTCCCTGAAATCTTATGATCACCTTGTTCAGTAAAAAAAATAAAAAAATAAATAATTACTTTTTCAAAACAATAAATATGTCTCTGTTTTAGTTTGCCATGAGAAGAGAAAGAAAATGAACTTGTCAAATAAATTATATACTGTGAATCACTTGCTGGGGTCTGTTCATTAAACTGAGCCTTTTATAAAACACATTGTTCTACATGAAAAATGCCTTTTTCTGTTTCTTCCCAGCTGCATGAAGGTCTTCCATTCAAAATTTCACTTTATTCTGCTAATTAATTACACATGCCTTTGTAGTTCTAACTTTAAAATGCTATTTGAAAGAGAACATGCTTTTGAATCAATATCAATCACATTGTTTTATTTTCTCAAGGGAAAAAGAGGATGCTCAAAGGAAATTAATCTTATGTCTAAACCTACTTGTTTCCCTGTAGAATGTACTTCATGCCTTTGGAAAGTCTGCAACATTGCTCACAAGTCTGTCTATAATAAATTTTTGAAATAACTTCTGGGTATTTGACTATTTTATTTTAAGAAGGTTGGAGTGTGGAGTCATGTCCTTATAATCACAGGACTGATATAATGAGTTTGCTGTTCTTTGTCCCTGGTACCTGATTTGTGCTTACCCAAATTGCTCTCAGCAGAACAAGTTGGGACATGGTTGAGTTCTCTAGTATGTGATAGTGGTAAATACCAACCCTGATGTTTCAGTCTCATAATGTCCTCTCCATATTGCTGCCAACAAGAAAAAAAAAATATTCCACAGTAGTTTATCAAAATGTGGTTTAAGTGTACCAAATAAAGAGGTTTCAAAATGCACCTGTTAAGATTTCCTTCTGTATAGACCTGTATATTACTAATTCCCAAAAATGTGATGTTTGTTATCATATCATTTTTTCAGAGACCACAAAATCACTTAGTCATGTGAAAATTATCTTTTCTTTTTTTTATTTTTTCCACTTTTCAGAAAAAGTTCCTATCCTTGGGATAGGACAAAAGAAAGAAAAAATAGGCTGAATTTTATCCAGTATTTCCCCATACTGGTATTATTGATAAGCTGACCCCATATTATAGTTTATCTACTATATCCTATTAAAATTATATAGCAGTAGACTACTGCATTGCAGATCTTATGAAAAAGTTTTTGGGGAAAGTACATTTCAAAGTAAATATAGTAAATATTGTTAACCTCATAAAGAGATCTTTAGGCTTGCAAAGGTGAAACAATTTGTCCCATATAAATCTTTGAGCAGTAAGGTGACACAGTTCAAGGCCAACCCCAAAATTCTGCCTCTCAGCCTAAGATTCCACAGGTGAACATGCTGCTTCCAATTTTACTTTTGTAGGGTTTTTTTTCTGTTTTGTTTTTTTTTTTTCTTACTTTCACTATTAAAAGCTATTTGCTATAGACTGAAAAATATTTGATGAGAAGAAAAGCAGTGTATCTCAAAGTAAAGCTTATTAACTATTATAAGAATCCTATACATGATAGTAAACCACCCAGAGCCAGCAGCACAACAGCAGTCTGACTGACCCAGAGCCTAAGCCTTAGTAGTGGCTTCTCAACACCAGTGAGTTACAGACAGCTTGTGGGAGAACGCACTAAAAATGCAGCTCTACACATTTCCTTCTCTGTCAAATACACCAGTGCTAAAATGTAAATTTATACAAATTTATACAATAAATTAGGATTCAAAATTATTATAGCTGACCCATTATGGAAACAAATCAAGAACATTTAGTTTGTCTCAGACATTTTCCCTGCTCTAAGGGGGACCCACTTGAGTGGGTGTTTGAGTTCAGTAAGTCTGTTCATTCTGCGCATATCATTATGATCATTAGAAAACTGTGGAAACTGAGGGTTGTGCTTACTAGATTCTCATGAGTGTATTCATCCCATTTGACATCTTCGTTTTTTCGGATTCATTATTGAGATTTAAACCATATCCATGGAACACCTTTGCAAGCGTGTATCTCACATGTATCTCATGGATCTCAATTTTGATAAAATAAATAAACTTTATTTTCTCCGAATCATTCTCAATCACAAAAATCCTTTGCATTTGCTGTTAATCGGATGGATTCACTGGTGGTTGTCCTAATGAGGTTGCAACTTAACTATCCATATCACTATATAAAAATTTTTCTCAGATGTGATAATTTTGTTATATGAAATTTAATTCTTTAAATTATTATTCTCTTCAGTTCCCATTCTCCAAGCTCCAGTCATGCTGCTTTGTTGTTTTCCCTTCACATCTGATCAAATTGCACAAACGAATCCTAGAATTTCCTGTGCTGTCATAACTTGCTTGTATTTTCCTGTGAGATATCTGTAAGTCAAGAACAACCAAACCTGGGTTTAAGAAAGAGTATCTTTGAAAAGCATGATGAATATGAGTGCATGGTGTATGTCAGACACCAGAATCCCCACAGATGTTTGAAGCACCACCTTTGGATCAGGAAATGCATTGTCTGCTGAAATATTCAGAGGAAATATCACAACATGTATGCCTTTCCCAGTATTTTCTCCGGATATTCATCAACCACTGAAAAAAAATAAAAAAGGGAATACTAACCTAGAAGAACATTTAGAACATTTGATGTAAAACTGTATCCATGCCTCAGTTAAGCAAGAACATTGACAATCTTGACCAAAACATCTCTTCTTAAAGATTGTTCAAAGTGTTTTGTCTTTCCATATTTAACTCTTTCTCGTGGTCACTACAAAAGACAAGAATTTCATTTCTTTTCCATTCTATTAGTAGCTGTCCTTATTGTCATTATAGGTCAATGAACATCTCTAAGCCCATCCAGCTCCCCTTCTAACTTCAGCCTAAAATAGATATTAACTTTTTTTGGAGCATGATCTGTGAGACAGAACATTCCTTTCAGCTCTAATCTGTGTTCTCTTGACAGCCTTTTCATCTGTGAAAGAACTTCAAAGCCATGTCTGTGGTGTCTTGTGGATACAATGAGGGCATGACAAGGATAAAGCCAAGTACTTGAGTTAAATTAAAGAAAAAATCTTTTGTATTTTCTTATGTGTTTGCATAGTTAGTTACCATGCTTCCTTGTGAACTAAATATGGAGAACAAGACTGTCGTGATCTGGTCTACTACTACAGATTCAATTCCCCAAAATTTCAAGGAGAGTTCTTCAACCTTAGATATGTCAGTTAATTTCTTCTTTTCATGCACCTTTTAAGAAAAATTTGGTCATATTGTGTCCTTATGTTTAATGCAGTACTTTTCTACATTCCGTAATAAAAGTTTTTAATCAACTTGTGGTTGATTTAATGGGAACATTTATTGTAGTACTACACATGGTTCAAAAATCAGAGGTATCTTACAGATATCTGCTCCATTCAGTATGTGAGATATACTCAATCTATGGTTCATAGAATAAGCCCATTTACAGCACATAGCCAGTGCCTCGTAGCCAGCTTGAAAATTATATAGTTGACCACATCTCTGTCTCATTTACCCATACAATATTTTGGATTCATTTTGCCTAAGTGCTTTGCTGAACTGCAATGTTAAATATCCCTACGTCTCAACTTTATTAATGCATTATTCTCAAAACTTCAGTAATTACAGAATTCCTAAGTTGTCTATGACATGCATGCATCTCAGCAATGCATTCTATAAACAGTCTGTATTGAACTCACTTTCCATGCTCCACACAGGTTTTTTATAAGAAATTCAAACTACTTCTGGCTTGAATCCAGAATATTTAAAAGATTTCACTCGTGGGAAGAAGACTGAGGCCAAGAATTCTGCTGTATTATCACTATGAAACTCTTTACCAGAAAGATATATTTAATCTGAAAAGAAAACAATTTTTTGTCCTGGATACATTGAGGACTATATATTGCATCTTCATTATTGTTTGTAAACCAGGAACTAAGATATTTCACGCAATACATTGCATTCCAGATAAATGCAAGTCTGAGTTTTGGCATATAAAGACATCATGACTGAACATCCCATTCCTCTACTGCTCCACCCTGTACACTGTCAGGAACAAAATGGTTCAGAAATAATTTTTACCTGAGGGATTAGATTCTAGCATTAATTTAGCCACTAGCATAAATTCTCTCAGATTCGGAGGTATGTTCACTTTTTATTTCCAATACATTCAGAATACCTATAGCTTTCAGCAAGATGCAAGAGCTAAATGAACTAGAAGAAATTCTTTGGTTCTGCACTGAGAAACAGTCACTATTACAAAGATGGAAAACGTATGGTTGAGACAAAAGGGGCAATAAAGCCAAACCTCCAGCTTTATACAATAGGAGAAAAAAAAAGAAATATGGGATTTATACATTTTCATCATGCTAACCATGATGTGAGCTTAGGGAAACGATCTACTGTGCATCTTGACAGCCAAAATCAATTGGAAATAGCATGATATGTTGGAATGCCAGGTCAGTGATGACATTCACATGTTTATAAGCAGCCAAAATGAACATCCATACTTTGTGTTGCAATGAACGGTGTCTCTGTATATCCAGTATTATAACGTCTCCTTATGAGAATGTGTTGGAGTTTATAGTCTTCTTCTATGATTTTGTCTTCAAGCTTATCTCACTTCAATTTTCTTTTTAGATTATATGACACTGTGAAAGGATGTGGTCGAGTGATAAGGTAAAAAAAAAAGATTGTCTTTGAGTACTGAGCAATAAATCATTAGAAGAAATTAGAACAAAGGTCTGTAGCTGAGTTTTCTCAGTATCTTGTGAGATAAAGAATGAAGCTTCGTTATAAATAATTAATTCAAAGTGAAAGTTGAGACCTGTAATACAAGGAAGGTGCTACCTTAAATATATCTTCGGCTTTGTCAGGTATAAAATTTAAACAATTTAGCAAGCATGTACTTGATTTGAGTGTATAATTACAATGATTACATATGCTGATAGGGAAATTGAATTTGCTAATGACAATTAGCCATTTGCACATACAATTATCTAATTATTGTGCACAATTTCAAATGAAAAATTGTGTCCTTCACAGGTTTTAAAAATCATTTTCTGTATTCTGGAAACTGGGATTAATGATAGCAGTTTACTTTGCTACCACACACTAATGAGCATTTTTGTAATCCGCAGTGTTTAGTCACATAGGCGAGTTCTTCCACAACTGCATAGCATATGTACCTAGCTATAATGAACAAAGGTCTACACCATGTCTTTATCTCATGAGATGAAAAGAGTGAATAGGAAGGTTTTCTACAATTTTGTTGGCTAACTAATCCTATGCAGAATGTTAATCATGCTCAAATAATGGAATAGAGGAGATGACTGCTGACTACTCCTCCTGTGTTTAGTCTCATGGCGATCTCTTAAAATTCTTCTGAATGTCTGCTTGATTTTGATCAGTTTAAGCTCTGGAAATTTCCTGGTACAATGCAGTTCAGGAGGCCTTCTTCATTCAACAACATCACAGTGCATTACAAGAAAAATAGTAGTAATGATGCACACCAGCCATCCCCAGAATAGCTCATCAGTCCCTTCTGGCTGTCATTTTTGTTTCCATGTAGCTTGTCATAAGATATCAGTTAAAAAAATAGAAAATTCATTATTGCAAACAGTTCCGAGGAACAGAGAAGTTAGCAGAACAGTGAATATGCCAAATAATGACGTTAGGTGAGACCACTGAATTTCAGTATGACGTTTTCTATTACAAACAATATTAATAGCTTAGTTATATACAGAGATGGCAAAGCACTTCTCCAAAGTAGTAAAAATAATAAAATAATATTTTATAGGCCAGAAGCTTTCACTGTGATCATGTCTGGCCTCCCACATAATACATTCCAGAAGATTTCACCAAGATGTTCTTACCAATTCCTAATGAAGTAGCAGGGGCAGAATCTACTTCTGTCCTATTACTCAGCAAGTCAGTGGCTCACTTGCAAATACAGCTCAAACTCCGGACTTCCAACACTATTCTTAGTCCAAGAACAAATTCTTATGTGATAGGACAAATGAGATTTGCAGGGATCTGTAGCTGTACATTAACTCCAGTGATGAAAGATAATTGTGGTGAAAAAAACCCAAAACAAACCACCAACAAAAAAGCCCTACATGTAAACAAAACCAAAAGGAGGGAGCAAGAGAAAAGAATAAGAATGGGCAGCTGGGAATGCAGTGATGGGATTTCCAAGCGAACTTCCTCCTCTGGGTGGAAAGATGATTGAACACTAGAACAAATTTGCCCAAAGAGGTTGTGAAGTCTCCATATTTGGAGATTTTCAAAGCCCAACAGGACATGATCCTGAGCAGTCTGCTCTAGCTGATCCTGCTTTGAGCAGGGGGTTGGACTAGATGATCTCCCGAGGCCCCTTTCCACTTCAACTACTCTGTGATACTGCTATAAATGTTAGGGCACCAAAGGCACTGTGTAACAGATCTGTTGTGCTTTTAAGTTATCAAAAAAAGTCACTGTCACTTCACTGTGAATACAGTGCAGTTTAGTTATTTAAAGAGATCTCCTAAAATGAGTTAATCTTTTCTCCCAAACCTCCTATTCATGACACAGGCATGAAAGACCACCACATTGCATGAAATACTCTGTTTTAATAATAGAGATTCTTACTCTAGGTCTACGAAACCTAACATTTTACTTCATTTTTAGATGTCTTGCCACTGTTCCTCTGCCACCACATGTTGATATGCAGCATGTTCAAGTTTATCGTTGTTGAGTAAGCCTCTGTTGTAACTATTTAGTAAAACCAGCAGCTTAGCCTACAAAAAAGATTCATCACTAATCATAAAAAAGACATCATGTGCAAGCACTTATGATATAGTCTATACCTAGATTGTTAGCTCAGTAGCCAGACAGTTCAAAGTGTACTTAATTTCTGTGCATATTGAGGGCAGAAAATGTGTTCCTATAGACACAAGACAGGAACTTTAGTTTCTCTTCTTGTATCTACCGTAACATTTCTGCAAGTTAACATAAACAAATCTAGATTACCTATAGATCAGTAATAATTTGAGAATATTAACTTTGTTTGATTTCAGAAAGGTGCTGGAAAAATTTAGTTTGTAACGCATGCCAGGATCTTGAAGGTAATAGGAACACATTGTATTATTTTTGAGTCACAGTAGAAAAAGACATAAGGAAATCTTATTATTAGGGTTGCTATTTCACACTACTTGCAAATTTATGTTGAATTCTGCCAACAGTTGTCCTTCCCTCTGTTCTCAGAAAAGAACCCAAGGAGGTCTCAGTTCAGAAAACTGACAGATATTCTGCCATCATGCACCATGCCAAGGATGACAGCATGCCCTCAGGTTTTGAGACTGTACTGGTTCATTCCCCTGCTGGAGTAAATTCACACTCACTTCTCACCTCTCTGGAGTGTGTGCTGTTATCACATTTTGATAAAGCATTACACATCAACAATACAAGGTCTTATTCTATTCGGGTGAGAAAGTTTCATTTTAAATATATAGTTGAACTTTCACTGGATTCATTATAAAGTGATTAAGAAAGGACAAAAGAAGGATTTTATACAACAGCTCTTCTTGTTGGGTTTGAAAGCGACCTAAGTGTATTGCATCAGCCCAGTAGTTAGATGTGTGCATACTTCAGAAGCGTTTCTTCAAATCTCTTATCTAAATCACACAGAGAATGGATGTGAACATGGATATCACAACTTACAGGTGAACATCCTATTCACTACAAGGTATTCTGTAGGCCTTTAACCCCAAAGTATTATTCTGAAACTCTGCCACCTTCCATAGGCACCTGTGAGATGAATAAGAGTATGCTACAATCTCCTCAGTTTTCATGAGGTGCCACTGTTTGTCTTGAAGACAACTTATACATTCTAAATTCCTGTCATATAGATGATGAGTCTTAGAGGCTGATTTAAGGCTTTGGGCTCCTTTCAGTTCTTTCTCTCTGGGAATGTATTCTTAATGGGTAATTTTCTTGAAGTTATAGCTCCCTAACACCAGGAACAATCTCATTTCACTGACAAAACAACTTCAGGATTACTTTTTTTCCAGTTAAAAACTATGGTTTGTGTTGAAAGACAACCAAGAATCACAGTCTGGTTTTGTTACTAATCTGAATTTATGGAACACATACTACATATAACTGGCCAAACTGAGATACCTTTATTTCTAACAAGTTCCTTTTTTACTTGGAAAATGCCTCAAAACCAACAAATTCCATGCTAGGGTACTAAAAAAAAAAATGTCTATACAGACAAGGCATCAGTTGGTTTTGTCAATGGCTACCTGTAGCATTCCAGTTCTCATAAATAGCAAATGCCCCAAACCTTAGAAGACATGACAGCAGCCCCAGGTGCCAAATTGCTCTGTTCAAATTGACAAACTACTTTAGCAAAGGATAGTAATTATCTTTAGAAACACTGCAACATGGGAGAAGCTTGATTTAATTTAATCAGTAGCACTCTAATTTAAGTTATGATGCATGCTTTAATTATTCAAAGCACAAATGTTCTTCTCAGAAAGCTTTCATTAGGGATCCAGTCATTGGGAAAACCTAGTCGTGTATGAGTTTTCTTGCCACAGTCACTGTGAATATCAGGTTGGTTTTTTTGTCCCTGAGAGTTTTAACTAATTCTGTTTTGCTAATGATTAAGTCCAGCTATGTTAGAATTGTATGACTGGTAGAATAATCATATACTTTACTTATAGTTAATTATGCATTAAATTTACAAATTTGTAAAATTATATCATTACAGTTTTTGCAACTGCTTTTGGCCCAGTTCCTGATATTTACTATATTGTTCCTTCATGTCCCAATCACAGAATTTCATATTAATGTAGGACTCTTATTTGCAACACTGATTAAATCAGTTAATCAATTATCCCTACCACCTGAGAAAAAGTCACATTGCATAAATGGTTCATGTAAAGCAATCAGAACAAAACTACCCCCAAAAGAATGTTGCTAAAAGCATGATTTTTGAAGTCATTCCTAAAACCAGGCACGATAAGTAGGATAGCAACAGTGCTAGATTGGTGATCATTACAGTGCTTCACATTTACATAACACTTCTAAATATTTCATGATCTATACATGACTAAATTAAACTTCAAATGCTTCCAATAGACATAGGAATAAATTAAACTCTCTTTGGAACTGCATGTTCTAGGACAGAGAAATGTTAAATCACTGAGTAAAGCTAATGTTTAAAATGAGGGGGGAATCCCACAAGTGATGCTCTTGAGCCTTGATCAAACTAGTAGTACTACTAGAACAATACTAAAATGACACAAATTAACAGCCAGAGTTTCTGGCTGTTTCACAACTAGTGGGACTGTCCTTAATTTTAGGTCATACTTCTTCTGTAAACAAACTCTCCCACCTGCACCCTCCACCCCCTTCAGTGTAAAATATTACAAAAATAACCAGGCATAAAGCAGATTCCTTGCTTCAAGCCCAGTCAGTTGTGAATCTTACGGAATCGTTTTGCTGCTTTGGGATTTCTTTGCTGTTGACTTTTAGTGAGTAACTAGAGTGGTTTTCATATTATAAAATATATTGACATTATTGTTAACAAGGACCCTAAGCTATGCTGTGTTATCAACTCAGAACATGATTTAGGTTGTTGATCTATGTGTACATCTCCAGCTTATAATATGTGTATATCTGTTTCTTACAGTAATAGGACCTAGTTTCATACATGTTAAGAAGAATTGAGTCCTTTTCACATGCTGTTCCTCCTTTGTGCAGAGAAGTTATCATAATTACAACTAAATTTTGCTCCATCCCCACTCCTCCCAGCCCCAAAAACATGGCAAAACTTGTGACGGAGTATTCTAGCACCAAAAGCTTTTAAAGTGTGAATGATTCTATGGTTTTAGTTACAAATTTCTCATTAAAGCTTGTGGTAGTCTCAGCTGTCCAGAATGCCTGGGTATTAACAAAATCTAATATAGCTTTAACAATTAAAGATATCCCAAAAAGTTTAGCACAGTGATCAGTGCATTGCAGAGTCTTCACTGCTCACTATTTGATCTTCTCTCTGCAGTCATTGAACATGACATTTCTTCCTCAAGGCAATCAGTAAGACAATATTTAAAAGTCATTTCAAGGTGCTGTCCCTTTGACTTGTTTCCTTTGGATTTCACAAACAAAAACAGACACTATTCATATTCTATGTAGGCTGATTATACCCAGGGAAAATCATACCTACTCTGAGAAACAGCCATGGTAAATACACTTAATCTGAATCACAGGCAAATTAATGTCATTTCATGATGTTAAGCCCCACTGCTGGAATGCCACTGTCTCTTATGCCTTATGAGGCATAAGGACTAAACTTCTAGCTACTGGCGTTATAGAAAAGGATATAACATCTTCACCTGTAAGACAGTAATAGTGGGGGGCTTGGAGGGGTTATCTCAGGTGTCCTGCATCATCTTTCAAAGCCTCCTGTGGTTCACATGGAGGTTCACATGTGGTTCACAGCATTTTGAGACATAAAAAGGTTCTCCATTCACAGCCCAGCAAATGAAATCGTCCCTGTTTCTATAAAATATTGTCAGTCTCTTCGGATGAAAGACAGTTTGTAAGTATCCTCTTCAACCCTACTTATGAGTACTGGAAAAAGAGGGGACATTTTGATATTCCTACTATCACTTTCGTGCAATGAAACCCTCCTGTGCTGCATATTCTATCATCACCTTCTAACAACTGGAGATGTATAATCAGACCTCATAAATGAGGCATGCTACTGCATCATCAATAATGAAGCATATTCTTTCTTATAGCAAAGCAGGGTGCATCTGGCTTCTGCATTTTAACAATAGCATCTATCCAGCCAGTGTACATTCAGTCCTTGCTGATGTACGTTCCTCTTCACTCTGGGGCAGATGATGACAAAAATGAACTCAATACATATACAAATCATTTCAATGGGTGGCTACAAAAAAGCATAGAATGTTATGTTGGCTAGAGGAGGTGTCATCTACAATGCAGGCTGCTGTGTAAAGTTTATTTAGTGAATGCATGATGATCACATCAGCCAGGATATTACAATGTTGGAAGCAATTATGAATTATAATACACAAGATTCATAAGTAAAAGCAGTTTGAACTGCACAGAGGAGGATAAAACAAGCTCATAAACAAAAAGCTTTCCTAAAAATATTCTAATATGAATTATGATGTGGCTTTCGTTGTTCGCTCCTCCAAGTATATAATTTCTTGTGTTCATGAAGGACATTAAAAGTCACCAAATAATGAGTGGGTGTTAAAAATAGAGTAGAGAGACCAGGATAAAAAGAATGCATTTAAATTTCTGAAGACAATTAGCCAAATGTTTTGTTTTAAATCTCTCATCTAGAAATTTGAATAATTTTTTTTTTCTTCAACCTCTCTCTCCAAATACAGAGTAGAAGTTATGTGTAATCAATTTCTCAAATGGTATGTTTCTATGTCGTGTCACAAACACAAGATTAGTTCTTAACACTTTATAAAAATATTTCTCACTTTGGGTTCATGTCACGCTTGTAGAGGATGATATCATTGGCTGTGGTCATTGCAGTCTAACAATTTGTAACACACTGGATCTGCAAACATTTTAGGGACAGGCTTATAAAGACACTACAGTCACCTCAGCTGAGCCCATTCTTAAGTCTAAATTCATAATGTTGATGAGATTAGCATCTACTTGTTATGGGTTTTAGTCACCTCCAAGGAATGTCAGGAGGAAATGGTCTGTGCCACTTGTAGTGCAAGTGATCACCAAATGACATGCAGTGCAAATGAAATTAGAACTCAATGCCTTGCCAGGATATATGACTGTTAGTTCCATCACAGTAAAGCCCTACCACATTTAAGGCAAAGTTGTACAGAATCTGTGAGCCAGCTGAACTCCAGAACCGAACTGGCATCTCCAGTTGAACAAAAGCACTACCTGTTTTCATGAAGCATTATGTAGAGCTATCTCACAGAAAGCTGAAATAAGATCTAATTAATGCAGATTTAAGTCTGTATTATCCCTTAGCTTTTCTGCTTCTTACCTTAGAAGCATGTTGCTCAAATGCATATACTTTTAATAGACAAGTACTATAATGTATCAGAAGATTAAGGTGGCAAGCAGCTATGTAATTTTACCATCTTCTCCCCTAAAAAAGCTAAGCTTGTGATCTTCACTCCTGTCTCCTTGTCTCCAAAGTACTAAGTATTTATATCTTATATTTATGATTTTCTTCTTTGTGGTTTTCTTTTTTTCTGCCTTTGCAGCTCAGTGTCTTATTCTCACTACTTCTGTCTGGTCAGAGTATTTATGACTGATTCTTTGACACTGCATCTATTGTATTCATCCCCTCCCCCAACTTCTCCTGGTCTTTATGAAATGAGTTTCTGTGCTTATATGACAAAGTTATTTGGATTTATAACCCCAAGTACAGAGAAGTAATACAGGAGAAGTTAAAAGACTCTGAGAGGATAGATAAATGACCCTGTATGTTAACAATTTTAGTGTCTGTAATGACCTGCCAGTCATATATTCCCTATGCAGGCAATGTTTGTAAAGAGTATAGTGCTAAAAAGCTTTTCATATAGGCCTAAAAAAATCAAAAACTTATTTTATGCATACCTAAGATAATTTTAAACTCATCTCCTGAAAGAAAAAAACAAATCAAAGCACACCCAGCAAAATTCAAAAGGTTGAGCTTTTTATCCCAGATGCATATGAAAACCCTTGACATTTTGTAGAAATGGTCTGGGAATCTATAGGCAGTCAACCCACTGCATCTTAGCTTGCAAGATAGTAGCATCTGACTAGGTGGCAGTAACTTCATAACCTGCCTGAACTCAATCATCAGAGCATGTCTGGCTGTGCCCTCAGCATATGCAGAAGAGTAAAGTATTTAATGACTGTAATTTGCAGGCAAAGCATAGGCTATAAAGGCTGTGCAAGGTCATAATAAACCTAAGCTCCTTGGAGTGTTAACAGATTTTAATTTAAAATAAATAAATAATGTTGTTTATTTTCCCTGTGAATTTTATTTTTAGTATGATGACATCTGGTTCGTTTCAAGCTATTTGGACTTAATATCCAAGTCCTGACTACTGTATACACTTTTAAAATATATCACAAGGTGAAAGTTAAAATTAGGATACCTGTAAAGCACTTTTCTCAAGGAAGGTGCTACTCTGTCAAAAGCATATTATTATTGTGTTACATTTTCCAACAATTTTTAATTTAAAAAAAAATGAAGATATTTTAAACTCAAATTATGTACATTTTTAATTTACCCCTTTATGGGTTGTTTTCAGCTTATAAAACTACCTGAAATCATAGAATCATAGAATACTAGGCTGGAAGGGAGTGCATGATTGTAACTGGAGATTTAGATATATCTTAGGACTACCGTTTAGAGGCTTAGGGAAAACAAAACCACCCCAAATATTTTTCTTTCTTGCTTTGTTTCTTAATACGATTTAAGTGAAATTGAAATATAATGCAAATGATGTCTGTAGTGTTGGGGAAGGCACAGACAGTAGTTACTCCAAGGGTCCAATAGAGATGCGGAAGATAGACCTCCAAGTACTCAGGGCAGACCCATAATTTAATACTGGTTCCATTGTACGTACTATTTCTAAGCTGAACAGTTAGAATAGCTGTAAATTAAATTCTTGAGAGAACAACGAAAAACGTTATAAAGATGAAAGAACACTAGAAAACAAACACTGAAGTAATTAACACCTTCTGTGGACCTTTAATGAATTCTTTGTGGATGTCAAGATAAAAATATAATGTTTTCCAAGCCAATATTTTTATTCATGTAGTGTGTCAACTTCCTCCTTTTCTTTCCTTAATTTTCTTCCATTTGCCTTCAACAGTGCTAGTTCACTGATTTAAATTTGAGAGAATTCCAAATCTCCCTCAAACTCGATTAAATATAATAAATGGTTCACCACAGCACATTTGCTTAATGCACTTATGCATAGTCAATTGTCTTCACTTACAATGCAACATTATCACATTAAATGTAGCAAGGATCATATTGTCTGCCTGCTCTTTGGATAAAGCATGAAACACTGACTTTGGTATGTTTTAGACCATACAGTGTATCTATCATGTTATAATTTACTGAGCATAGAGTAGGGAATAAAGTAAGAAAAACCTCAGTATTTATTTCTGATAGCTCCAGCTCTTGAGTGACTTATGTGTAGATTGCATCCTATTGTTTAGATATGGAGCTCCAGCATTTTTCAAATAAATCCATTAAAACACATTTATATTTCTAATATGATGACTCAGATAACTGACAAATATGGAGACTTTAAACTCTAGGTCACCTGGCTCAAAACCCACTTAGGCTGGTGGTGGGTGAAAGTCATCACTACCCAATGGCAGTTTAACAACCTATATGTGAACAGTGATGGTGATCTCTGTGGCTGGGGCTCATTTTATTCCAGTAGTCATTCCTATCATACAAAGGGGAAAATAAAAACCTCCACTGTGAAAGATAAGGTGTAAGCACATGGCAAGTCAGTTAATGTTTACTCCTCAGATGATTTTTGCTACAAAGTTATACCACTAATGATGTTTTCTCTTACTTCAGAAGAAAATGGAGACTAGGAAAACCCATATCCAGGTTTATCTTTCCAGTATTTCTCCCTCTTATTAAATGTCTTAAAGAATGTGTCTTTTCAAAATTAATTCAACTGGTATTACTAAATATTTTCTATGAGTAGACTACAAAAATACCAGTCAGGTTGTACGCAAATGTATTCTAACATCAATTTAAAAAAAAGGAGAAAGAAATATGGGCACCTACCTGCTATCATGCCATGCTTGGATTTCAGTAAGCAAATACACAGCTGACTGTCATTAGAAGTAAGGAGTTGCATGGCTGTTGTAGTCCCCGAGCCACCAGCTGAGGTGGCTGGGAAACCAGGGGGCTCAGCATCTCGGTGGTGGGTGACTTCAGAGATCTAACACCCCCCACAAGTCAGCTGGCCAGGATCCTCCTCACCTGGTCTTGTGACCTGTGTGAGGAGGGTCCCCCTGGTTGGTCAGCAGCCAGACAGTCACTCTAACCTTAGGTCACACCACATTGGCCTTCAGCTGTTGCCCCTCCCCTGTCTGTGTCCCTTGATAAAGAAGTCGGCGGGCGGGGCCCGTTCTCTTGCTACCTGGCCAGCCTGCGTGCCGGTCAGAATAAACACCGGATCCCTCGCAAGAGCCGCCTCTGGACTCTTTACTTCTGATACCGCTAAAGCTGCGAGCTCTGTGTGGGCTTGGCCGCGTGCCTCCATCGCACGGGTGAGAGAGAAGCTGTATGCGAGGTGCCCGGACACCGCCAGGAGTTCCTGAGCCAGGAATTCTTAGGGAAAAGCAACAGTTTTCTCCACCAGCCAGGCCGCACAGCGGCAAGTGGCGCCCAACGTGGGGCTGTCTGTACACCCCATTGAAACGTCCTCGGTCTCTCTGCGAGACCGGGTGCCGTATCTGGGACAGCTGCACCCCTGAGAACAGCCATCTAGGTTTTTTTCAGGGTAGCCGATACTCTTTTGCTGTTTTGGACGCAAGGAACCGGCTAAAATATCAGAAGACTGGCCTGAAAGTTTTTTTTTGACCTTCGAAGATCCCAGGAGTGTGAGTGGAACTTCGCTTGTGTCTCCTTTTGATTTTTTTTTCTCTCTTTTCCTTTCAGTGCTGGGTGAGTTCTTTGGGTTAGGATGGGTGGTAAACTATCCTATCCCAAATCAGAGGTGTATTCTCTAGTTAAAAGCAATCTTAAACTAGGGAATTTATGTTTTTCTAAAAGGAATTTAAAATGTTTTGTGCATTGGTTGTTCAAATATTTCCCAGATATTTCCACAGCCTCGGTCCGGTCCCTTGAATTTTGGGACAAGGTCGGGGAAAAGCTAACTTTAATCAGGCAATCAGGAGATAATTCTGTACAGAAATTTTTCCCTCTGTTGATAGTTATATATAAATCTGTTCAAATTTCGGCAACTGGGTCGGGAGGTTTGGGAGGTTCGGGGCCGCACGTGTCTGTTCCCCCAGTGTCCTCCCCTCCTCCCTACACCCCCCCCTTTCCTGTCCCCCGGGAGATTTCGGAAGAAACCCCACGACAGGGCACCAGCCCCGCGGTCTCTTCCGAGCTCTCCCGGTCCCCGGGGCGCGTGGAGCCTGATCACCTCCGCGCAGAAGCCCCCCAAACCTTCCCCCCCACCCTGCAATACCCCTCTGTATCGGGTCCGACTGCTGCCCAAGATGGCGCAGACCGCGTGGCCGGCAGCCCGGCACAGATGTCGCAAGCTACTTTGTATGTACCCGCGCCCACGGGGTCCCCCGGCCCCTCCGTAGCCCCGCCCCCTGCGCCGCTCTCCGCCCCTGAACCTGCCCCCGCAGCCGTGGTCGTGACGCCGTCGGCCCCTCCCCTCTCCACCGGGACATCCCCTGCGGCCGCGGGTCCCGCCCCTACCCCCGCCCCCTTCTCCGCGAGAGCCTCCCCGATGGCCCCCCCCGCCTCGGCTTCCACTGCAGCCGCTTTGAACCCTGCCAGCAGCGGCTGTGCCGGGACCTGCCCTCCCCCGTGTTGGACCCCCGGATCCGCCAGCACGGGGCCGGGGCCGGCCCTGCCTCATGTCGGCGCGCCTCGCCCCGCGGGTAGCGGCGGGGAACTGCAGCCCCTTGTGCTTCCCGGCGCCGGCGTGCCCGCACACCCCCCTTCCCCCCCCCACCTGCCCCAGGTAACCCGGCGGAACCGTGCTAGAGCCCCCTCTCCGTCTTCGGGGGAGGGAGGAAGTGATTTCTCAGATTCGGAAGACCCTTGGGCCGATATTCGCCGCCAGGTCGCAGAGGGAGGGGATTGGGATTTGGCAACTAGGATAAATGTTATTGTAGCCCCTGTCTCTTACGACAGAACGGGGGGGGGGAACCCTAGGTGGGAACCAATTTCTTCCCAACAATTGAAAGAACAGCCGCCAGTATTAATCAAAGATCCAGAAAGCCATCAAATCCGAGGCCCATTTCCACTAATTTTGTGGGGGAGAGGGTATGCTTGTGTTTCCACACCTTCAGGACCCAAGTGGGTACCCGGAAAGTATGTAAAGCCCTACCTTGGACCATCGGCAACAGCTCCTGAGGACACAAAGGACGACACCCCGGACGGTGACAAAGCAACGCCAGAAAAAGAAACAAGTGCTGCATGGAGGAGACGGCGACGCAAGACGCTGTCCACGTGAACACCTAACTATACTACCTCCTGCAGATCCCACAAGCTGAAACCCTAATGAACCCCTTTATATCTTACCCTCATGTGTTTCTCTACCCCCTAACCCTCTCACCTGTGTATTTTCCTCCTCACAAATGCAAAAAAAAAAAAAAAGAAAAACAAAAAAAGAAAAAAAGGGGGAGGAGAGAGGGGAAAAAAGAACCTTCTTATAATAATTATGCTTGAAATCCCACAGAAAGGACTACCCATCCCACACTCGAGGAGGACCTTGCACTCTAGGCAGGCTTTCCGTATTAGCACCCAACAAGACTCAAATTTTATATTGGAAAAACCATACTCGATTGGCTCGCCAAAAAAGGAACATACAGGAATTAGACCCAAATTGCAATAGCGAACTTATTAATTGGTCAACCTCTAAAAGGGTTGCTGTGTCGCTTTTCCTACCCTGGGTAGCAGCAGCAAAGGCCTTAGGTGAAATTGCCTACCTCGAGTGCTGACTCGGAAAGCATGCTAACCTTACATCGAGTGCTCTCTCCCAATTACTGGAGGATGAGAAAACCACCAGACACGCAACACTACAGAACAGAGCTGCAATCGACTTTCTCCTGTTGGCTCATGGACATGGCTGTGAGGAAAAGGGCTATGCTGTTTTAACCTGTCATCTCATAGCCAGAGCATCCACGCGACGATACAGAAGATAAAGGACCAAGTTAAAGAACTGAAGATAGAAAAAGACTCTGACTTGTTCGAGAACCTCTTCGGACAATGGGGACTTGGGGGATGGGTGGGTTCTTTGATCAAAACTGGGTTGTGGATTATCCTGACAATTGTTTTGGTATTAAGTCTATTTGGCTGTCTTAGGAAGTGCCTAACCAAATCACTGGGGGAGGCCTTTCCCTTAAACAGAGAAGGGGGAGATGTTGTAGTCCCCGAGCCACCAGCTGAGGTGGCTGGGAAACCAGGGGGCTCAGCATCTCGGTGGTGGGTGACTTCAGAGATCTAACACCCCCCACAAGTCAGCTGGCCAGGATCCTCCTCACCTGGTCTTGTGACCTGTGTGAGGAGGGTCCCCCTGGTTGGTCAGCAGCCAGACAGTCACTCTAACCTTAGGTCACACCACATTGGCCTTCAGCTGTTGCCCCTCCCCTGTCTGTGTCCCTTGATAAAGAAGTCGGCGGGCGGGGCCCGTTCTCTTGCTACCTGGCCAGCCTGCGTGCCGGTCAGAATAAACACCGGATCCCTCGCAAGAGCCGCCTCTGGACTCTTTACTTCTGATACCGCTAAAGCTAGCAAGCTCTGTGTGGGCTTGGCCGCGTGCCTCCATCGCACGGGTGAGAGAGAAGCTGTATGCGAGGTGCCCGGACACCGCCAGGAGTTCCTGAGCCAGGAATTCTTAGGGAAAAGCAACAGTTTTCTCCACCAGCCAGGCCACACAGCGGCACATGGCCAAAAAATGTATGCAGTCTTTTGTCAATTCATTAGCACAAACTAATGCAGATATGATTAATTGAACAAGAGTAACCATTTTGTACAGGTGCAGGCTTTGAAAACTTGACCTGCAGTCAAGTCAGACACATCAGACTTGAGCTTTATGTCTAGGGGAAAGTAGCCCAAGGGCATATGCCACATCACGAGATTAAAAATATTGCCACAAAATAATCAAATTAATCAACAAAATCTCTTGAATTTCTATGAAGCAAACATCCATTCATGGAATATTCCTGGTTTTGCTTTTAAGTAAACGATAAATGCAAATACAATTGCATATTAGCTAGATATAAAGGGGGGCAGTGAAAAGGCAAGGCAGGAATTTGACCCACTGACTCAAACCAGGTTCCATTGTGTCACTGTGTGCCACCTGTAAATCTGAGCTGTGTGTCCAGATCAGTTTACCTGCAGGGTGAACATGAAAATGTTAAGGTGGTGTCTTAACAAAATTTTGCATCTTAAAGAATTGTGACAGAAATACCAGAAAATTGAACCAAGAAATAGAAGGAATAACAGAGACAATCAGTGAAAATATTGGGAATCTGTTCTGAAAGGAAAGGCTAATAAACAAACCTTCCTGGTATGAAACACCGAGTGAGAAAGGACCAGAAACAAATAGACTTTTAAAAGCCTTGTGCTATTTGATTGTCCCAAAACATCTCCCATTGTGAACTACTTCAGTCGTAAATCTGAGCTGTGTGTCTAAATAGGTTAAACACTACTGTGAATACAAATGTTAACATTTGTATGTGTCTCTTCCCATAACTCTGAATGGTCTGTGCAAAGGAGACTACTTTGTGATTTCTCATCAGTGCTTCAGAACAGGAAAGAACAAAACCAATTCAAATCTAAAATTTAGAAAATTTGGATTGTAAACAACTATTAGCAATTTTTAATAGAAAATACAAAATACACTCCCTCTTTATGCCCCAAAACTGTTTTTGAAAAATGTTAAAAACTGTAGAAGTTATTTGTAGATACAAACTTGTATTTGCAAAATGAGTTGAAAATCAAAAAAATCGATCATCCTCTTACAATTTAATAATACTTCTTTCTTTTTTCTTTTTTTCTTTTTTTCTTTTTTTCTTTTTTTCTTTTTACAAACTGTTTTTATTACATGGGAGATTTCAATCAGCATGTTTCATTGCATTAAAGCTCAGAAAGCGGTTCTTAAAAAAACATACATAAGCTTTCTAAATGGCAGAGTTTGGATAATTTGTATCTGAGGATATTAATTTTTTGTAAAAATAACTTGAAAATATATTTATGTCTCATTCTTGTCACTCTTTGAAGTGTTTTGTAATCTGAGTTGTAATTAATGTCTCTCATTAATCTTGGATGAACTGGGGAGCCACAGTATTTGAGGCTGAAGCAATTATGTATAAAGAGAGTCCATTATTTGTTGTCTCCAGTTCATCTATTACACATATCTATTCCTATACTCTGGAAATTACCCATCCTTTTTAACTAACATTTCTGAGTAAATTATGACATTTTGACTGAGGTAAATCACATCCCACTCAGCAGAACTAGGCAGGAGTATAGTTTATTTGATTTCTCATGCTTTTGACTCTCTTTGAGAGGACATGAATTTCAACAGTAGTAAAGGCCAAATTTCTGTATATTAATGGAAAAAGTTGATTCAAACATTTGTTTTTATCTTGCAAAAGACAAGGTTGTGTCATCAAGAGCCTTATGAGCCTATTCTGTCATGCTGTTATGACTCTTAATATCAAAATTTTAAAACAGAAGAATCAGCCTAAAATTATTTTGGATAGTTTGGAGGGTTTTTCTGTTTCTTTTTTGCCCCTGCTTGAGCTGCGAAATAACAGGACACTGATCAAAACAGTATCAAATTCACAAAAGCTGTTTGACACATTGCTTTTATTTTAATTGCTTAGCATAATAAAGACAGGAGTACTGAGCTATTCTCTTGACCAATCCTCTGACTTTCATTTTCTCTTCTTGTGGAATTTTATGTTTCAATTTCTTAAATTTTAGGTTTTTTTTAGTTTTATCTCCTAATAATTGCAACTACAATTATCTGTTTTTTTATAACTATATCAAGTTACAGAATGGAAATATGGGAAAAATGAGAAGCAGAGATATGTATGTTTTTAGACACTGATCACCTTGGCAGGATGGGGGGAGCAACAAATTAGAAGTTCTTTCCTTTGGTGATTCTTAACCTTAAAATGGGTTTATCTAGCATCTAAAAAACCTGTATCAAGTCAGTTGAGGAATCTGTTCTGTAAAAAGGATGATCATGCCCCTTCAAAGGTTGGACAAATTTCACATATACTTTAGTATACAGTATTCACTGATGAAAATAAAATATTATGGTAAGTGATAAAATATTATCACTTATTTTTAACCTGTGTCTCTTCTTGGCTTTCTGTCTCAGTTTTTTTTTCACCCATATTACCTCACTGAGTAACCTTCTTTGTACCCATTGCCAGAGTCAGAGATTTCCCTAGCCTCATGTTCTCTGCCACGAACAATTAGGTGAAGTTGCATCGCCTTGTCTGCCATCTTCAGTTCTGTGTCACAGTCTGCAAATCAAAACACAGAGAAGATCTGCACTGGTCGGGCTTAAAGTAGAGCTTGAAAGATAGACAATAAGTCAACAATCATTATAAATACACAGAGACTTGTCTTCTGGTGTCAGAACATCCAGGCATTTCAAAACTCTCGCGCAGTTCTTGATCTAACTGTCCCCTAAAACATTTGACATTTATGAAATATGTTTTGTCTTAAGAATTTGTTGCTTCTTCTGAAAAGTTCCTGATCCTTGTAAATTCAGTAGATTTATGATTTATAATGATACAGTGCCAGCACTGTCTATCATTTATGAAAAAAAACAGGATTAATTCATTGCCACTTTTGATGGGCAGCTCCTTGTGCATAATGCCAATCTTTTGCTCTTTAAATAGAAAGAGTTAATTTCAGGGAACAAGAGGAATTATATTACAGCATCTGAAGCCTGTATTTAATTTATGGTGAATTGTTCATGCAGAGAAATGGATTTTACAGAGAAATGAGAGATTCCAAACCTTTCAGCTGTTTAATAAACCATATAAATAGATGAGATGGGTTGGGATTGAACTTCTCAGCTCACCTGCTTACTTGCACATATGGCTGAAATATTCTTGGCTAACAGAGAATAAAATAACCTCTTTCCTATTTCTATAAACTAGGACACTTCTGAACAGGAATGGCTGAGAAGCCAATCAACCAGGCAAATAAATACTAGTGGTGGTGGGATATCTCAGAAGACATGTCTTTGGTGCACTTCCCAGTTCAAGTAAAAAATTTTCTGAGAGAAGGAACATGACCTATGATTTCATATTTATGGATTTTTATTCCTTATTCTAACCAAAATTTTGTATGGTCCTGCTCCAGTATTTAATCTACATTTGCTCTTCCATGAACTTTTCATTTTACGGTATTAAGCTTACAAAATCAGTTTCAGAAGAGAGCAATTTTGAAACGTTTTGGTTGTTTTTTCCCTACATTCTTTTCCTCTTCCCCAGGATTATTTACTCTAAACCCTTTCAAGATATCTGGGATTTTCAGCAATTTAACACTATTTGGAACTATTATAGGTGATTGCCTACTGTAAACACTAAATATTAAAATTGTTATTATGAAAATATTTTCAGGCAGCACTTATTGTTTCTTTGTTCACAGTATATTTAAAGTTTTCTGATTTCTTCCACTCTCAAACTAGGAATTAGATATTGAACAGAAACTTGAAAGGCAATTGCTGAAAATGTGAAAACTACTGATACGGTAGTCACTGGTAGTCACTGGTCTGTGTTCTTTCTAGTCTTATTGTAGTGAAAGAGAAAATATCCAGTTTCCAACAAGCAAAACGTATGTCAGTTTGTACATTCAGAATGTGGTTATTTTTGTAAAGGACAGAAAATTTTCAAGGAAAACAGCTTAAGTACAAATGAACTTTAGAGCCATTGGACACTTCACTTTGACTCTTGCTATACCGCTGACTCATCTGAAGCTCAGGAGCTAATTTTCATGTGAAACAAACCCACTCCTCATTATTTTTCATTATTAATAAGAATATTATAAATACAAGATGAAATTCAATTACCTTATATTTGTTTCTCAACTTTCTAATTAACAAATCCTGCAATGTTAATCGATGCTATGTTATAAAGAGCAAAGTAACTCCAGTGATAGCTAAATATCAAGGATAATGAATTCTAATTGTATATTTTTAAAAAGTATGATGAAATTTTATACAAATAAAATTATATTTATATAATTTTTAATATACATTATATGTATAAAAGCATGGCCTGAGGAGACCTTTGGGTCTCTTTCATCTGACTTCATTACAGACTTTGGAAAGAGATATATAGATATGATTTAAGAGACATACTGATGTGGTGCTGAGGGACATGGTCTAGTGGTGAATTGGCTAGGTTAATGGTTGGACTTGATGATCTTAGAGACCTTTTTCAACCAAGGCTATTCTATGATTTCATGATCCTGTGATTTGGTTTGAAGGCCACAACCTATTTAGGTTGTCATTACTTGTTGCTAGGAGCATATCCCTTTAAAAAGCAAGGACTGGCTATGTTGACTAGTGGCATTAGCATTATATTATAGTGATCCACATAAAGAACACAGACCATGAGCAGCTGATTTGAGGAGAGTTCATGATAATGTTTTGACTTTCTCTCTCTTGCTCTTCCTCTTTTTATACTGATTATGCAAAACGGCATAATAGGTCAGTCCACCCTGACAGAATTACTGAATTCTTTTTATAATGTGTGTCTTCTACCACCAATTAAAGAAAATGACAAGACCATATAAAGATGTCAAATATACATAGCTGTCATTGGCTGTATTAGCACTTAAGATTACTTTTCATAAGTAAGAGAACAGGCCACTCTAAAAAAAGAGAAAATGTGACTTGGTAGCTGTTAAGTCTTTTAGTTATATTATAAATTATTGTTGAGCCTAAAATATACACAATCTAGTGTTGTTACAAATAAATAGCTGATGTTAAAGTTAGGTGAACTCATCATTGTCACTATCTGAGAAGTAATGCAACAAGAATAAGTTGGTGTCTCTGATCTTCCCAGGCTCAGCACAAAATATATGACTGATATCTCTCCTTCCTGTGAAGATTTCCTTTTTGAAGAATGTCCATTTCATCAGATTGTGTTTCGGCATTAGAGGGCTATTCAGAAATGTGTTTTGTTGCAGTTTTTCTCTAGCTCATGTTTATTGTTTTGTTTTTTCCTTCTAATCTTCCTCTACAGAGCAATGATTTTGATCTTTGATATGTGACATTTGAAAAGATGTAGTTCTCAGAAGATGTAGAAGTTCTTTGTGCTAAAGTCTCTCTCAAACACATTGGGCACCAAGATTCACTTATTCTGAATATAAGAAAGTAACAAAAGCACAGATTTGTTTTGTTTAGAAGGTGAAGAAACTCAAATTGGAAACTACTCGTTTTTTGGCTGGCAAACAACGTAATGAGTGCTTATGTTGGCTGGCTGTATGCCTTTTCTGTTCTTCTATCCACAGGAATAATGAGAGTGGAAGCAAACACCACAGAATAAGAAAAGAAATTCAGAAAAACTAATTGATTACTACCCAAGTTGCCAGTAGAAGTGAAGCAGGTCAGGTTCAGAAGACATCGAAGGTACTTTAAAAAAGGAGAGAGAAAAATTAAAAATGTAATCTAATTAATAATGCGGTAGTAATTCAGTTCAGTTCAGATAGGATTTTGTCCCACTTCATCATGTTATCATATTTGATGTTCTTTCTTAGGGGGAGAAAACCACTGGCATCTCCTTTTCACTGCATGCTATTCTGGTCTTGGGTTCTCCAAACTACTTCTCAGTAACATTTCATTTCCTTCCTGGGCTTGGAACAGCCACAGGTAATATGATTATACTTTGAAGAATGTTAATTCTAAGGAATAGGTGTTTTGGCTCCTACTGGAACTACCCTGTCGATGATGAGAAGGAGTCCAGTTCAGGAAGGGGTGGCACAGAATTAATTTAACACTTTTTCTCAAAACCTCATCTGGCACTTTTGTACTCTGATATTTAAATATACCATCTGGTTCACAGAAAACTCCCATCGTAAGCAACATGGTGCAATGCAGAAGCAACCTCCAGATAACCAAGAATCAGACAAAAATTTATTCTCATGGAATAGTGAAGATCGGTAGAGTAGTTAAGGAAAAGCTAAGTTCTCTGACATAAGTCCAACTCCTCAGAGGTAAACAGGAGGCAAAGTGTTAAAAAAATAATTTTGTTTAGAGTGGAATGAATGTAATGCTTTATTATATGTCTGTTTTCTTAAAACGGTTCTCCATTCTTCAGCACTATATACGTAGTTTTTTAGCCATTCATAATCAACTGAATGAAACTGTTCCTCTCATCAGGCTCCAGCCTTCTAGCACTAAAGATATTTTTAAGAGGCTCTAAATGTGGTTGATAAGAACTTCCACTACACAGTGCAAGAACATCCTTTCTATTCAAAGCTTTGATAACAAAACTAAGCACCACATGAGAGATACTGAGCACCTCCATCTCCTATTAACTTCAATTGGAAAGGAGGGCACTCATCAACTCAGTAGACCCAAGAAAATGTTCCTGCATAAAAGAAAAATGAATTTTCTAGCACATTTAGTTCCAGGGGTCCCACAATAGCTTTTCCTCCCATGGCATGATTCCTAGTCAAATTATGCAGTGATTATTCTATTTTGGTTTCTGCATTGAATATGCAGTTTAATTGCTCAAAGAGAAACACTTTGCTATTGAATGTAGAAAAAAGAAAGAAAGGAGAATAATTTTTGGCTGAGTCTGTCTTGCTGCTGTGAAGCTGTAGGCTGTCATTTTTGATGTCCAGCTTAGAGAAAAAATATCTGGTTCCTGCCTTGACTACAACCAGGAGGGATTAAATGCATTTAAGAAAAGAATAAATTCCCTCCTACTCCTTTGAGGAAATACTTTCAGTCTGTAATGTGTTAACACTCTAGTAGTACTGGTGATATGTTACTAGAATGACACTTGTAGCCAGGGTGACTCAATCGGGTTACCATACCATCTGTCCTATGAATGGAAGGGTGGCAATGCCTTGTAACTAAATGGCCATCCATCATTCCTGGCCAGCGAACAGAAAAAAATCTATTCACGTGTGTCTAAAAGAATAAAACAGAAGCAAAAGCTTAAATCAAGAGCCTTGATTATCACTCAAAATGGGCTGCTGAGAGAGTCTCAGCTGAGTACTTGGGGTGCCTTTAAACTAGCTCCTACAACATTTTGCTCGTTGTGTTCAGAAATGGAAGAAACCATGGCAGTGAATAAGCTTACATACTTATTTCACCAACTGTGACCAAGTATGTATTTTTTTTATTATTATTGGTTTTAACCTAATAAAATAGAACATACATGACTAAAACTTCCCAGAACTTTTCACTGGTGGATATGGTACTGCATTTTCAAACACCCATAATATTAATTAATAAGTACCAGTGTTCTCTTTACTGTCTTACAGTAACTGTAAATAGCACTAGTGGTCGCAGTGGTGATGATGTTATATTTTGAGCTATTACTTTGGAATACCCTAGTATTTTTATATTTCAAGAGCACTAAATTATTTCATTTTATTTGGCACTTTATTTGACATTCTCAGGTTGACTCCCGTCAAAATTTAGACACTCAGATCTTCAACTAATCAACTGATGCAGGTTAATAGAAGACAATAGTTATATAATATATACAAAATAGAGATAGTCTCTTTTCAGTTAAGTATGACTGACTACCCCATGCTCCTCTTCCTTTGCTTAGTCTTCACTGCATGTCAAGAAAAATTCAAAGCTAATCCAATTTAATTTACTCCGCAATTACAAAACCTGCCCAGGTATTAACACAAAGCTGCCCAAAGGACTGTCTATTTTTAATCTGACTTTCCTTTGCCTTAAGTGCTATATTCTTTAGAACCTCAGAATTAACACCTTCTAGGCCAATGATTCCCAAAGCCTTAGGGCAAAGTCCATTGTCAAACCTCAAACTATATAATTTACTTTCACTGCCTGTTACAAAAAAAACCCCAAACCCGATGTTCTATAGTTGCATACACTTGCTGGGGAGCACAGTGTGGAGACACTTTTTGAAGGTTAGAATTGCACATTAAAAATTACTATCTTTTCAGCTGGTCCATGATATCTCTTCCAGGAGAAGTAAAAGCTTCACAGCAAATCAAGAGAACCAGGAGAGAAGACAATTACTCATCAAGCTGAAGGTAAAGAAAGAACATGGAGAGTAGGTGAAAAGCATAAATGAAGATGAAAGTATGTACAGAATATGTCAATGTCAAACTAAATGCAAAGTAGATAGTATATTAAAGAAATTAGGAATCATACACGAATATATACTCACAAAAACTTTTAAAACTACAGCATCCAATTCTGTATTTAAGAATTAAGTATTTCTTATGAATACATGACTTGTTAATTTATGCTAGAAATCCATTTATTTTTAAAAATCCTCACACTTCTGGGTACATTTACTCTATTTTTTCATCTCTGCAAAAGATAAATAGTCATTCTGTAAAACATTTTACAGTATTTTATTCTGTGCTCATCATCAACAACAAAAAAGTTGTCCTACAAAAATATATGAAAAAAAATTTCCAGTTTATGCTGGAGGAAACAATTAATTTGAAGTGCTATGTTTCTTAATAAGCAGCTTCATCTTTCATTTCATTAAAACAAATGTAACTGACATTGAGGTTTTACCATTTGCCTCTTAATTGGAGTGAAAGTTACACATACTGAGAAAGCTAAAATAACATGTCAGAAATGTAGTATCAGGGCAGCTCTTACTGCACAGTTTTGAAAATTGTGGGGTCAATCTTGGACAAATAAAAGATAAAAAAACCACAAAAATGCATTCACACACACACAGAAATGAATAAAATGAATGTGGAATTCAAATCAGGCATCACAAAAATCTACCTGATACTTCTCCAGCCGTCAGGCATGTTGTACAGGCACACCTTAGGTTTATTAATCACTACTTTTGAGAAGTAGGATATTATCTGTATGTAAAACACTGTTAATCTGCTCACACTGCCAAAAACTGGTCAGGATTTCCAGGTTCTGGGAAGTGTGTGGCAGACCTGCTGCTCGGTAAGCATGACTGGTTTTTTGGATTTCAAAGCAAATGTCAGAAGTCTTCATGAATTTCCTGGATTGCCTTTTTAAAAGGAAAAAGAGGATATGACCAGAAAAGAGAGGTTGAGAATAGCTCAGGGAATGAGCTTCCCAAGGTTTGAATGAAAGATTAGACAAGTGCAATCAAACTATTCTTTAATTTTTTTCTACGTCATCCTGGTATGAAAAATGCACTGCTCATGGTTGTAGAGAGTTGTATCCTCTGTGAACTAAACTGCCAACCAAGTGTCTCATATCCACCACAAGCAAATTTTATTCATGAAAAATAAAAATCCTAAAAGTTGTGGAGAAGAAAGTTAAAATATATCTTCTTTCAGTTCCCTAACGTGCTCACTGCCTATTCTTAGTAATTGACACTTCAATGTATCCACAGAGATTTATATTTATTTGGGACAACATATTTCTATGACTTTTATTTATGAATTTCAATTAGATGTCATTAAAAGAAAGGGGCTTTTAAGTATATCTTGGGCTCCAAATTGCTGAAAAACAGACCGTATCAGAAGAATTAGACATTTTAAGTTTGATGTGTTCAAGCCTCAAAGTAAATGGATACTTCAGATTTCTATCTGTGTCTCCCCAAGAAGCTATCCTTATAAGCCTGGTGAATTCAAATTGAGAAGACCAGTTCTTTCCAGGCTTACCCAATTCAGCTATGATACTTTTAATTAAAATAAAATGCTCACAATCTATTTTATGAGTGGCCTGTGCAAAATAGATTATTTTGTAATTTATAAAACAAAGAGTTTGACAGTCTTTCAAGAAAAATATTAAACATAAACTTCGTAAGATAATGGCCAATAGATTCTGTGATATATTTAACAGGCATATTCATGCTGCAAATACTCATTTTGTCATATTTGAGGAAATTGTCCATTCTTCCTTAAAAGATGGGGGGGGGGGGTTGTTCTTTGGTTTTTGTTTCTTTTTTTTGTGGCCTGCAGATTATTTCTATGGCATCAGGATCATCATTAAACAATTTCATTATCTCTGTTTGAATGAAAAAGCAATGGTGCAGAAGCCACAAATTTCTGCATACAGATGGTATATTAGCTTGTATCCAGTAAAATGGTAATCCTTTGGTTTACTTTTGTATAAGCTTTGATACTCAACTTCCAAATACTGAATTATTTTTCTTGTCATGTACACAGTACCCTTGGGTTTCCTGTCAAAATTCCTCACAGTTGCCAACAAGATATCAATGTCCTATAGCAATTATATCAGGAATGAAAACCTCTCAGTCAGACCTCTCTGAAACTAACATAATTTTTAATGTTTCTGGTCTTCGGCATTTTTTGCTAACATTAACTTACAACATATCAGAAAAACCCAGAACTACATATTATCATTGTCCTTGTCTTAAAAAAATAAATAATCATAAGTACAGATGTTAAGTGAAGCACAGGGGTTTAAATGGATTTTATCTTGTAATGGGCATTTTGTGGCAGTAACAAAAATGAAAAATGTGGAAATTGTTGACTCCCATTCTCCTTTCCTTTAAGATCTTAATTTTGATTCTGCTAGTGGGAATTCCAGTGCTAAACCCAATGATTTCTATTTTGTGAGTGTTGTTTTGATTAATAGGGACTTCTCTTTTTTATTTTTTATTTTATTAACAATCAAAGAGGCTTGTTACCTCCATGCTAACGTGTGAGGTAATTAGAAGTCAAATAAAATGAGGAAAATCTTTCCCTCTACAAACAGAAGCTTTTTGACAGAGAAGCCAGCCAACTGCTTTCCTCCTCCCTTGATCTGGACTTCATAGGAAAGTCTCTGTATTTCAGTTCCAAGAGTTTAATGGAAGCGGGGAATGCACAAGCAGAATGATGGGATGTCCAAACCAACCTTTATCACCATCTTAGCCAATATACAACAGAGCTGCCTCCCAAGCAGCATCTAGAATCAAGCATTGGATCTTTTGTAGCACGAAATACTTCAACAATGTGCCACTTGTGCACTGAAAGAAACTACTGGCAGCTAGGCCAAGTTGGAAACTTCCTTACAATAATTATAAAAGGAGCCTTGTATAGAATGCTCAGCTTTAGCTGTAGACACTGTAAACACTTAAAAGTGGGTGAAATGAATCAACAAATAATTAATAACAAGTACATGTAAATACTTCTTTTATGAAAGCAAAGATTCAGAACTGAAAGCATGTGGTCAGTAAAAACAGAGTAAGAAGCCCTGAAAGTCTGCAAAATGCTCAATGACAAATAAATAATGACCTATTAACCAGATCTTCTGTATACGTAAGCAATAATGATGAGTCTTATAGATGGAAAAAACCCTCAACATATCCATGATGAAGTCATCAGTCATCTAACAATCAGCAGTTAAAACCACATGAAAACTGAAATATATTTTCCTTCTTAATCAAATAAAAAGCACCATTTTCCCCTTGTGAAGGAGACATCTCAGTTGTTGCCCCAAGCCTAAGTCTGAAAATTAGTGTTGAACCACAGGTAGTATTACTTTTCTTTTTTAATAAATGAAGAAGATGCCAAGGACTTAAGCAGAGATTTCTTACACATTAAGTCAGAAGCAACCTTACCCAACTCTAACTAGGTTTGTACTTTTTGAGTTTTCCAAATCTGTCATGACCTTTTCTGAGATTCTCTAGCAAGAAACATATATCTTAACTTCCACTAGATATATTTTTATTGGAAATCCTAAGGAAAACTAAAAGCTATTATTCAGTAGCAGAATGCACAAGGGTGTTTAGAGGCAATATTCATGATTTATTTTTCTGTCAGAAATCCATGAAATCAAACTGACTTATGAGCAGACTCCTCTTGCATCAATTAAAAAGATTTTTTTTATGCCAAGGTATGATATAAAACAATTTTTTAATCATATGTAATAACTATATTTTTCAGTAATAGTCTTTACAGCACCAAGAACTTAAACCTTGACAAGCATCTTTTCTAGCTAGTATCTTCTGAAATGTTTCTATTTCTTGAAGTTACTTTTATGGTTTTTATAGTTACTAATAATTTTGTATTTATACGAGATGGTCATGTAAGATAAACAGAATGTTCATCACTGAAAGTGATGGAGACAGTTCAAGTAGTATGTTGCACTGTTTCTGTTAAATAAGTTTTGTAGTCTTTCCAAACTAGTTACTTTTGGAAAGTAACTTCATCTACACATACTGGTCTGCAAGAACATTGTCATGTCTGTCAAAACTCTGGAAAAAGTAATTGGATTTATTTTGTAATAGTAGAGGTGGTATATCTGGGATCCTTCATGACAGATGTGTGAAAGACTGCTGCTATGTGAGTAAACACTGATATTTCTACTGTAAGAAGAAAATTTATACAAATTCTGCATATAACCAGTATATACATAAGTGGCAGAAAGAGCACCTACATTGGAAATGGTTGTTTTCTCTGTGAATTGAAGGCATTAAATTTACAGTTAATAAAAATTTTGCATTCTGCATGAATAATGGGTCTTCCACCCTCTTAACAACAGGGAGCAGTTTCAGACTCATGCAAACACTCATTGACTGCATTGTGGCAATTAAAACAGATGGTGTAAGGATGGAAGGGAGTTAATGTATTGGAGAAAGCATTTTCTTTTTTTACAGAAAACACAGTATTCCTTTTATGATATTTTTTTTTTTTCAGCCTGGGACCAAGTTGGGTAAAATAGAAAGATCAAGTCCATCATGTAAAACCCCAGAAAAGCCTTTTGCATTATTCCTGTTGCTATTTTCAAGATTTATGGCTCTAAACATAAGCTGGCTAATATTCTCCTCCTCATATGGTATCACCACAGCCTGCTTGGCATGAGTAGAATTATTTACAGCTGTATGCAAGATGCTGTTAAATGCAGAACAGCATCTCTAGCTGTCTCCTGCGTACTGTCAACAAAAAATATTAAGCTGATTCCTCTTTCTAAATAATTCCTCTAAATGACAAAAAAAACTGCTCAGAGATATTTAGATACGGCAGAAGAATAAACAACATATCAAAGGCAAACTTTTACTTTTTACTTTTTACATTTTTACTTTAGGTTACCAGGAATAAGGTGCTTCTATGCTCCAGGCCTATTTGGTTCAGTATTCCACTGTCATCTCATTCTTCAAATCGATTCAGGTAAGTGTAACCTAGGCAGATTATACTGAAATGGTTTTAATCATCTAATTGTCTAGATTAAAAAAAATATTTGGTTACTCAGTCAATTCCCTCCACACTATCTTCTCACTGGAAGACAATTTACAAAGGTCTTTCTGTAGATGCACCCCTCATAGAAAAATCAACACTGTCCCCTAGATTTAAGAAGTTTTGTTTAAAAAACATAAAAATGAAAAAAAAATGCAATGCAAACTTAGATACTTGCTTTGTTATTCAATTATCAGGTGTTAATTTCAACACTGCTACTATCCCAATGTCTGCATCTCATTCAAATCTATTTTAGATTGAAAGATTCACTTAGAGTAGCATCAAAACTGTAGACATTTTTCTAGTTCAGGACTCTGAATCTTCTGAAATTTTGTATCTCTAATTCATTTGAGAGAAATATATAGAAGTTATTTTTGCTTCTCTAAGGATATGGTAGGTTGATGAGGAAAACGAGAACCAAGATACTATATGTACTGTTATATTAAACATTCTTTCTATGCATTACTGTACTAAAGGCATGATCTTAGTGGAAACTTATGCCAAGTAGACTTCATATTGAGTGACCTTTTTTCTGAAATATTTTCTATGGTTTTGGAGGAATTTCTTTATCAAGTAGAGATCTGGATGGCAAAACTGCGTATTGGCAAACAGCATTAGAAGTCTAAAACCCATCATCTTTTCATTTGAGAGCTCACTAGAAAATGTATTAAGACTGGTGAAAAGCTCTTTTAAAACAGCACTTGAACTGAAATACTATGGGAACATTAATTTCAGTGACAAGATATGTAGCTTAGCTTTTTTGAAAGCATTCTTTTGAAGTCATACTTAAATAAAATTGTATTCCTGACTTTCTCAATCCAGCACAGATCACATCTTTACAGTTGGTAGAATTTTAGTCTATATACTATGAATACTTTCTTTTTAGGGTTTGAGGTTTCCAACACTGAAACTCTAGATTCTGTCTAGAAGTTGAGATAATTAGTAAATGTGGTTAATGTCACAAAGTGAGATATTTCATCTCACTTTGTCACAAGGTTTAGCAGGATACTTCCTTCCATTACAATTGGTTATAGCTAATCCCCATGACAGCTGTTCATTTGTATGCAAAGAGAGGATAACAGCTTCAAAAGTAGTATCATTTTCTAAAGAAAAATAATGAAACAGAGGCAGTTTAGACAAAGAGAGGAACTTCTGCTAAATACTGAGATATTAACTTCCGGTTGCCTTAAGCCAACTATGAGGCCAAAAAAAGGTGGGGTTTTTTCAGAAGCTCGAGTTATCGCCATGTATTGGCATGAAGCAACTTGTATTCAGTGAAGGATCTAAATAAAACAGTTTCCTAAAAAATCGGTTGGAATTCAATCTGTTGTTGTGCACTGGATCTGCTGTGACTGTAACTGTGTCAGCATTGCTTTAACTAACCCATTGACACCTCTTCCAACCAAGGCTATTCTGTGATACTGATGAAGGTTTTTGAACATTGGAGCATGTCCACTTTCACACATCAGCCAGAAGAGCTGAAACATTAGCTGTGGACCTGGCAAATCATACTAATATAAAACAGCTCTAATTTAAGTGATAATATATTAATTTGTGCTTTAGGAGCCAGTTTTTCAAATTTCTGCACCATGACCTAATTTCAGAAGAGTCCATCTCACAATTAGGCAGCAGAATTAAAAATTGTTTTAAAAATGGTCACAGCTGACAAAATGAGACTGGTATTTATACCTCAGTAACATTTCACCAAGTATACTGCCTATGCAAAAATCTTAACACAAATTTAAGAGGGCCAGAAAATTAGATACTTGAAGCTGTTAAGATTTTTTCAGCTGATTGTGCAAATATATTTCTCTCTTCACCATTTATTTTATTTTGAGTGCAATAGTTCTCCATTTTATACCACAATATATAATATAGTTAGTGTATTCCTGACTAATTCCGTTATTCTTGTACTGGTCTACACCTGGCTGCTAAGTTATTATTATCCCTGTTATAAGACCTTCAATAAAAAAGGACTTCAGAAATCATTGGGGTTTTTTTTTCGGTTGTTTTGCTTTATAATAAAGAAGAAAAAACCCACAGTATTCCTCAGTCAAGCACAAGAATATAAACATATAAGTGAATTTTATTTCCATTGTCATAAAAAAGATTTTAAATATGAAGCACCATACTACAGATGGTGAAATTCAGAACACAAATCACTACAGCTGTGTGTTGTTCTCCACTTCTGTGGACTACAGCTTCTTGAATATATGCCAATTTAATAATATTACATTATTTTAAAGTCTTTTAGCAGTCTCTAAAGAAGTGGGCACTATATATTATCCCTTTTAATACAATTTCTTTACTGGGTACAGCTGGAGACTAAATTATTGTTCAACAATGGGATGAATAGAACAGAAAATACCTTGCAGCATTTTTTCATTTTTTCCCCTCAGTCTATTACTGTAGAGGCATAATAGAGACTGGACTGAGCTATCTATCTGGTATATTTTTGACAAAAAGTCTAGAGAACAAAACCAGGGACCACCCAGATTATTAAAAAAAAAAAAAAAAGAGAGAGAGAGAGATGAACATTAATAAAATACCTCCTAAAACAAGCAGGCCACTGAATTTGAAAACAACTGTACAGGACATTAGTTTTATGTCATTTGTGTTCAGAACAGAAAAGCTGAAAAAAAATATTTTCCATTATGAATCAGAAGTACATAATATGTGTAGCTCAGAGCATCATGAGAATGTCAAGTACAGTTTAATAGTTTCTTAACACATACAGCGGAGCCACTCATTTAAGAAGGACATTCCACAGAAGGGCTCCACAGAGCGTACGTTGGCAAACTCTTATTCACAGTAGTCATTGAATAGTTTTTAGAGAGATTATTCATCAGCCACAAATACAGGATTGTAGTTATGGCCTGCAACAACTGCTATATTTTGTAGACCAACCAGCATAGGATTTATTTGCACTTGTGTGTTGGTTACATGTGTTTCCACACATTGTGTATAAAGGAGTCCTATGACATGGATTTCACGTTTTCCCTCCAAGTGCAAATACTTACACATCCAATCTCACTGTCTTTAGGTTAGGAAAGCTACCAATATTTTGAGAACAAAAATAACACCTCTTTAAACTACACACAATACAGCTTTATCATCTAACAATCTGCAGTGAAGTCAAAACAATTCTCATCTGTGCAGATTCATGAGACTTAAAGGTACAATACACAGAAAGTTAAGAGAGTTATAAAAGTAAGTGCACTCAAGTATGTACTCAAGGTATGTGAGTCCCATTTTAATTATGAGTTAATGTGTTGTCTTTCATTTTTATGTACTCTGCCATCAACAGGAAATATAACATGGTGTATACCTTGTTGAATATAATGTTTTATAATGTTTATAATATAAAATTACTACTTTACATGCTAAATAATGTTTGAGCTTTTTACAGAAAGCGACACTCCAGCAGGGGTTATGCATAGATTCTCATTTCATGCACCACTAATGGTGAAATCAAATTATTTCAATAACACACCTCATCCAAGGTTTTCAAAGTATGTTCAGTATTATAATAAAAACACTGTTAGCAACAGGAGGGTAGTTGATTGACATGGAAATCATGATAAAGAATTGGTCCTTAAGACCAGCTAAGACAGAAATTAGAGTAAACAAACAGGAGTGATAAAGCTATGATTTCCTGAAAATATTACTTTAACAAAACTGAAATATGTAATGAGAATATATGGACTGCCAAAACTTTTTTTGGTAGACAACTTTCCTAGTGTTGTGGTTGCATCTTTATATTGATAACTCATTTTGATCCTGACCAGGACATTTTTTTCAAAACATTTTGAAGCCCAAAAATTTGCTTTTAGTCTTAAAATGCTGACCTTTTTCTCTTACTTTTTATAAAAGGAATTTTGAACTAGCAGATTTTTCTACAGACTAGAAATTGAAATTCCAGGTTTTGGTCAGTGCTGTTGTTACCAGCATCATCACCATTACTTACTCCGCAGTGAAATCTGAAATTTAATATAGTCTGAGACATCTGGTAAGCTCAACAAGAAAAAGTACAACACCAAAAATGCAAATCAGTTGTCACTAAACATTTAATATCTGAATATAAATATGATCCTTGAAACACATTTTCTCTAATTATATACACTTATCTTGCCAGTGATCAGTTCTGGAGTATTTTACTGTGACATTTCCACAAGTATGACAAGTATAGCAGATTTTCAATTTTTCTCTGGATGGGGTATCATTCTGAAAAAAAGAAATCCTAGTGCTACCACCTCACAGATTCATCACAGGGATATTTGTGTCCCCCTTAACCCACCAATCCAATATTGAGCAACATACATGTGCACAGTCTAGGAAAAGCTTGAGACTTGACAGAGTTCAGCAGCAGAGAATCAATGGCTGAAATACTGTAGAGCCCTAGTAGTCTCCTGGGACATTTGAGAGACACTAATGTGTGTTTTAAGACTATCAAGCACTTCCCTAAAGATTCATAGAGCACGTATAGTTAACCATGTGGAAAAGCACTGAAGTGTTATTACTTCTGTAATTCCCTTTTGTTTCCATGCCAAGTGTGCTGCAGTCCTGTGGGAGCAACATTGCTCCCTTCAGCCTGGGTTGTCACTGCTCTCTGCGTGCTTTATGTCACCAACCAGATTTCCTTATTAAAGACAGCAAAGAGATTAAAGATGAATCCAAGCTAACAGGCCTACCTGAGGGAATAAATCTTCTAAATGAATGAAACTTTGCTAATATCTGATTTTTTGCAAAACCACTCCAAACCTTTGAAGTCCTTTAGAATTTATGTCCAGTGGGAAAAGAGTCACATTTGCAAGTTCATTTGGTTCTGGTGTGGAAATACACAAACGTGCATCGATTAGGTCAGGAAAAGGCACAGTTTGCAGACTAACCTGATGAAAAAATGAAGTGTTGGCTATCTACAGACTCAGACTACCAAAGGAAAAATCATAATTATTATCTAACTTGCGCAGTCTGTTCCTCATATCTGTCAAAATAACATGAATACCTGCCATTGCCAGTTTATCTCAGTATCAGTTTGCAAGCACACTCAAATTAATAGCTAATGAAGAAATGCATAGCCTACTGAGAGAGGTTTACTACATAAATTATTTTTAAACAGGGATAGGATTATGTCATTGTCCACTTTGGGTGACAAATTCAAAAAGGAGACACAGCTTGGATAGATGGTGGATAGATTAAAATTAAAACTTAAAATTATAAACATTAAAATATCTACACTTTTTTCTTCACTAGAGGCTTAGCTAAACCTAGCTCTGAACTACAAGGTTGAAAATCTTATTAGAACATACATTTTTTGTGAACTTTTGAGATCTCTGTCATTTGATTCCAGCTGAGCAGACACAGAAAATAAATTGTCAGTGTCATAGATTTTGTTGGGATATTTGAGATGAGATTTTAAAAAATAAAGTCTACCAAAAATTACTTTTTATGCAAACCTCTTGCTCAGTTGTTCTTGTTATATCCAATAATAGGCCTGAATGAATAGATGAAATCCAGTACATCAGAAAGAACTCTTGTAGCCTCTATTATGTGTTTGTAAATTAATGAACTATTTCAGAAAGGAAGAAGATGTAATACTGGTTAAATATTTAAGAGTCCCCTCTTAAATGTCAGATGAAATGAATCATTTAAGTACTCAGTGACTGAACATCTGCAATATTACTTTTGTTACTGAAACTCTCTCATAATGTAGATTGGTTTCACTGGTTCTCTGCAAGCGTCCTGATTTCCCAGGAACAGACCCACTGGCCAGCCATGCAGGCAGGCCATGAGCAGCCCCAAGTCAGCTGGGAGCTCCAATCAAGGCAGCTGCCCCAGGTGTATCCCATAGCACTTAGTCATGCTCGTTATAAAAGGAAGGAGTTCACTGAGGGTGGAGCTCCTCTGCATGGGGCTCTTTCCTCCTGGCCTTCTGCTCCTGCTGCTGATCTTAAGGATGAGGCTGAGTAGAACCTTGTATAATTTATGTTGTTGATTGTATTAGTTATTTCATTAAATCTGTTTCTACTTCAACCCGTGGGGCTTCTCCCTTTCTCAGCTGTGGAGGGGTCATCAGGTGGTAGAGTAACTGCTATGGTTTGGCCCTGGATACAGGCTAAATATAGACAGCAAGGTATCTTTAAGGTTAAGAACTGATGGCAGAACCAGGACTTGACAACTGAGGGAGAAAATAGAATTAAACATGTAACTGTTTTGAATAAGTAACTGAAGAATTTCATCACTCTTTCAGAAAAGAATAAAGATAAGGCACTGAAAGAGAAACTTTTCCCAAAACAGAATTTGCTACATATTTGAACATACACCAAACCTTTTTCTAGTGCTCTCTTCCTCCACAAGCTTTCAATTTATTAGGACAGTGTTTGCAAGACCAATGGCACACATTTTTACAACTTGTATAATGAAGCTACTTAACAATGAAACAAAATTTAATTATCTCATGGCTTGGCTACAAAATCATTTATCCTCCATTTGACTGCATGTGGAGACAATATGGAGTTTAGAAAGGAATCCAGACTTTCAAAAATTTGATATTTATTCAGAATCATAAAGATATATCTAAACATAAAAATTTTGTTTTGAGTAATAAACTGTATTGATCAACACAATTACAAAGGTATCTGAAATAGCACATGATCCTCCTTTCTTTTCCAAGTAAAAATAAGAAATACATTTGTTGATTGGAAGAAAAGATTTATTCATCTTCATTTCAGACTCTAACTTGTTCCTCTGTATTAGTCATTTATTTCTATTATTATATAATTTTTGATGCAATGCAGATTAACTTCAAGTACTGTTTGCAGTGATGAACGTAATGATGAGTCAGGTATCTAAGAAGTGACATCGTGTTCAAACTCAGATAGGGTAGGCAATAGTTATATAAACTGCATGGTCAGATGTAGGTGTTCAGAATGTGGCATTCTGGATTAACATATTTAACCTTAATGTTACCACCAGTAGTGTTCCTAACCCTTGCTATGCTAAAGCATACAACTTTGGCTACATTTCATCGAACATAAGGCTACAAGTTGGAGACTCTTTGAAGGCTATTTCTGTCATATGATGCAGTCTGTGATTACTAGAAGATCTTGTTTAATTTTTTCAGCTCTCCAGAGTGGTTTAAATAGCTTTGGAAACACAATCTCTTACAAATTGTCTAATTATTGCATTGGAAAATAATCACTGAACTAACTATATATAAGATTTAAAAATTGTGTATCATGTATCTTTATCATTAGTAACTGCTACACTATTGATCTAGCGTAGAACTTTGAATTCTAGATTATTGTTCATCACAGACTTTAAAGCAGCAGAAATAAAAAAACCCCCACACCTAAACCAACAAAATACCCCATCTTCGTAAAATTAACCAAATGAAGTCTTAGAACATCCTCCATTACCAGCAGGTTTCAGCAGTTTGCCTTTCTCTAGTCTCCATCACCAGAGGACTCTTCCTATACACAACTTCACAGTGATATACTGTAAATTGTGGAGCTTTCAAACACTGTGTTTAAGTTTGATCATGTAGGTTTTTACTGGAGCTTAAATCATATTTGTAAGTGCAGGTGAAGAAAATACCCGTTGTAATGAATGCTGTTTCTAGGCCAAAAAAAAAAAAAAAAAAAAGAAAAGGCAAAGAGATGGAAATTACAATTTTTTTTTCAGAACTGGGTGGTCCCACTCTAATTTCTGAAAAAAAAATCTACAAATCCAAAAGCAATGTTGTCTGTGTGTTACCTGTCTGTGTCAACAGTGTCCATATTTAATATTTAAGTCATTTCTCCACAGTATTCCCAATGACTGAGCCAATTGGAGATACATTAATATCTGTTCTAACACTTTAATGGATGTTTTCAAATTCTTATGTGAAAAGCTCATATTTGATTTGTTTGTTTATTCATTCTCAAAAGATACAATGTTTTCAGGGAAAAATAGCTGGTAATTTCAATCTTAAATTGTGTGAAGACAAGTAAAATCAAATTAGGCTTTTAAAATCTTGGGATTTTTTAGGCAATATCACTTTTAATGCTTTGAATTTTTATGAGCCATAGCAGTTGTCAAGTTTAGTATTTGCTCAAGCCCACACATGCATTTCTATCTTTTAGTTCTGCACATATGTATACCTGTCAGTTTTCTAAGATATTTCCTCTCCTCTGTTGCTACTGTTATTAGAAAAACAGTATAGGAAAGTGATGGGACCCCGGCAGTGCATTAAATAGGCTGTCACTGGTACTGGCACTGAAATGATGCACAAGATGAACTTTTAAGGAGGATTCTGAGTGGTCTTCTTTCCAATATGAATCACATGATGTAGGTGAATGGGTGAAAAGAAGACATCATACAAGGAAACATCCTGCCCAACAACAGCGAGCCAGGGGCCATTCAACATCCATATGCAGTTGCTCTCAACTCTGCCTGGGTGCTCAAGCTTCCAACAGTTGTTTCACCAAGTTGCATTATCACACACCTGACAGATTATTAATTGGTATGTTCAATGGGTTTTTGCAGTGAGGCTGCTCCTGTATATAAAGAATACATAAGCACTAACACTTCTACAAACTTGGTGTTCTTTGCAAGAGATAAGTACTTCCAAGTATACCTTTTTTCTTCTTTTATTCCACAGATTATAGCATTTCCACATAAATAATTTATTATTGCATGCATGTGTTTTTGTGACTAACTTTTGATCAAATCTTCATTAGATGTGGTAGGTTATCTGATTAAAAGGTAACCACATTAAACCCACAGAGCCGGGTGAAAATCAGAGAAAAACAATGAAAGGTGCAGGATTCAATGAAACAGAGAAGGCTGAACCAGCTGCTGAAAGATGGTTGTCAAAAGAGACCAAGTGTTCCTAGTGTAAAACCCACCAAGATGCATCAATGAGATAAACTTGAGGAGTCAGGTGGCCATGCAAACCGAAGTGGAATTATTACCTACATATGTATAGGATTTATTATGGGATCCAGGAGGAAAAGAATTTTCGGATTGTGTAAAACTTACAGGATGTTTAGTGGAAGAACTCAGGACAGAATGGGGTGATGTGGAAAGTGGGTGTCAAGGTGGATAGGGGAGAAACAAGTGTAGAAAACAGAGGGGGAAAAGGGACAGTGGTATGTAAGCTGGTTGCTGGTCAGTATGCTTGTCTGACTGATCCCTGGGCCTGATCACCTCAGTCTGCCTTGTCTTCTTATTAAACCCTGTTACTGATGATTTTCCTTATGAGTGTCCTCTCTGCTTTGTGTAAGTATGTTTCATTATCTGCTAGAGAATTTCAGGCCACTTGGGGTCTGTTTGCTCTGGCTCTTTTTTATCTGAGTCTGGTTCCCAGCTACTGGATCAAGTGTCTAAAACCCACTATTGTAGAAACACATATTGTGGATGTGTGTTTGTGCCAGCAGAGTCCTAACTCATAGTTGCTGAGATGTCTTAGCCTCAGTAATATTAAGGGCATGTAATTTGCAGCTCTGTTACCTTTTATCTAAGATGCTGTAGAAGTTTTGCCTTGCATTCCCTTGCTGTTATTCTGAGGATGTTGGTCTCAGATCTTTGCACCTGCAAAACTCTGAAATTGTGGTTGTTTCATGACTGCCATTGGCATCAGAATCACATTTCTTTCTACCATTCCTTCATCTCTTGTTCTGTCAAATTTAGTTTTACAGTAAGGAAAATCAAGCCTATTACACAAAAAATTAGATATTAGTAATTTAAATGGTTGATCAATAGTATCCAATAATGTGTGCAGACACTTAACTGTCAATCAATGTGGAACAGCGATTAGCATGTTGCAACTAGTGCCAGAAGCAGGACCAACCAATAGGGAATTTGAAAAGGTTTCAATGAGAACTATATAGTACCACTCATGTCTCAACATCCCTTGTGCAAAGAGTGGTCTGCATACCAGTTGCTAGAGAGGGACTATTTTTTTTGAGTGGCATGAGGGTCTGTAGACCAGCAACTGGAGGAAACTGGTCTAGAAAACCAGCTAAAAAAGAGACCAGTGTTGCTTATGTGTGTGTATTCCTCTTATTCCATTTATTCCTAATCCTGACCATCTGGAGATGAAGAATAGGACTGGCCCTTCTGTGTTGTACATGTTTACATAGGTGCTGTTAGTGCTTATGTGGGGCAGGCACCAATCTTCATCTGAATCTATGTGGCTGACTGCGAGTATTGTGTCTGCATGCGCGTGCATGCATGTGCACAAGTATGTGTGAGTGTATGTGTATATGGAGAGTAGCTTCTCAACATTGCTACTGGGTGGACCTGGGGACACAGAACTGAAGCAGCTTCCCATCTATGAGACTGAGGAGGCATCACTGGGTCTTAGAGTCCACCAAAGTCAGTGAGATCAGACTGGGGAAGAAAAATTTCTTGTGTCCTCAACTCCACTAGATCCAGCAGCCTCTAACAGAATTTATTTGTTGTGAAAATCATTATCATCTTCATCATCCAGTTCAAATTTTCTTTACCTGTAAAATCCATATTATGAAGCCTGCATGAATTATTAAAAACAACTTCCTTGGCATAGGGTAGGTTAATAATATCATTGCAGCAGTAAATGAAGCAAAAGGTGAGTGACAGGCTTCTCCTGGCATTAAAAGTGTGATTGAAATGAATTTTACATTCTCAAGTCAGTCAGTTGAACTGGCTACTCAGCTTCTAATCATGCATAGCTACACAAATTTTTGTTCAATTTTAACTTTTTGTCTCATTTGACTCTTAATTTGTATAAATGGGCAAGAATACTGTAAACATATGCTTTGTACACTTCCCAAGCCAAGAGTTTTCAATTTTTTTCTTGGAAACACTAGCAACCTGAGTAGGAATTACTGGGATTTATATAGCTGAGCTGGAATTGGTAAGACTCAAGTGGTTTAGTCTAAAAAAGGTAATTCAGGAGAACTTAGCAGCTGCACAGGATGTTCAGTTTGGACTCATGCAATACAAGCTCCATCATGAAATAGTACAATATTGATCTGGTAGCATTCCTTACTGAGCAGCTGTTATACTGTAATTGAATGAAAGTCTAATTGGAAGAAAACCTATTTAAAGGTCACAAAGCAATGATATCCAGCAGTAATTTGATTAAAAATTCCTTTGAACAGTTTTTCCCCCATCTGAGGTGACGTCAGTACAAGATAAAGCACCGCACAACCTGTCACAGGCCACGTATTGCTACACTTAGAGACTTCTGTGCTCAAGTAATAGGCAATGCTTTTTTGAGAAGGAGGGAAAGGTTCTTTAGTTTTAAAAAATGTGACTATGCCAGGCAAAAATGTTATACATTTTTTCAGTCTTCAAGTTAGCAGAAGGCTAATTATATTTTATAATTAAACCTTATTATATCTGTTAGTTAATATAACTCTGCTCCTAAAATAATAAAATGATAATGAATCAAATAAGAAAGCAGGAAGAACAAAACGCTATGGTCTGTAGAACACTAGTTTCACGTGTAATAATAATCATAAAACTCTCCCTTTGACCATAGTTTCTACACAAGTTAAGCTGATTCCAGTCATCCTTTAAAAAGTAATTAGAAGACTGGACAACATTTTATAGGTGCTAGTGCTAAATTGCTCAGAGCCTGGAAAATATATCACAACTGGCAGGCTCCATTTATCTCAGTTTCTATGCCCCATGTTTTTGAAGCCTAGCTTTTTCTCAATGATTACAAGGATGCTTTGCTCACTGTCACTGCTGTACTCCAGACTTAGACTGCTATGGGATCAACCTCAAATTTAGTTTTGGGTAAAATCAACTTTTTGTTGCTTACATTAATCTCCTGTCTGAAAGCTTGTCATTCTTGTGAGATGTGTGGTATTTCTTGTTCCCTGAGCAGATAAGGAATATAGCAAGATCAGTATCACTAGAATTTTAGCAATAAGCAACTGAAACAAGAAAAGCTGTTTCTTGGGGAAAAAAAATACCCTGACCCTTTTGAAGTCTCAAGACATTCATCTGGGACCAAAGCTTGATTCTGTTGCTGCTTCAAAAGCATGGTGCAATCAAAAAGTGAGCTATCCAAGACTGACACAGTAGATGTCAGCAACTAGTGAAAAATTCACAATGGCTATCTATAAGTTCTTTGTAGCTAGATTTTAGCATGGAAGGAGATAAATGTGCAACAGTAGCTGTAGATACACAGGAAGTTTATCCTATTTACAAATTCCAAAAAGTTTCTTAATGCAGCCAGTATCCATTCATCAGAGTCTCCAGCTAACTTAGAATAGGAAGGAGTCCGTGTTGACATTACAAAATATTGGTCTTAGCTTTCATGCATTTTATTTTAGTCAACAGGAAAATTGATACTTTTTTCTATGTGCCTATTGGGTAGCATAAAATGTTTCTTTCTTGAACAAGTTTTCAGATGAAACATGCTAATTGCAGTATACTGCCAAACAGACTGCCACTGCTATCTCTAAGTTTGACTGAAATTTTTTCTGTTCTGTCCGGTGTTGGTTTCCTCCAGAACCTTGGATGGTATTATTTTTCCTGTGGAACTTAACAAGCTGGAAAAAGCAGGACAACATACACAATGATCTACATGTAGCTAGTTTAGCACTTAAATGTTGTATAAAAATACTTATTTATGTATCCCTCTAGTACTTCAGAATGCTTTACTAATATTAAACTGCTTTTCTATTCCTTAAAAAAATATATCTCAAGAACACACTGTTTGGGCCATTTAAACAAGGAAAATAAATTTTCTCCTTTTGTCTAAAGAAGTATATATGATGTTTTCAAAATTATTTTAGGACCTCATGCTAGGCACTTATAAAAAGTGGTTTTAATAATGAAGTCTCAATAGAAAAATAAACAGTCACTTGATCTCAGGTGAACTGGAGATATATAACTGTATGACTATTCAAACAAAAGCTGAAGCTTCACAAACCCAAGACCTAAGCTAGCTGTGAACACTGTAGAACATCTGAAACCTTCAACAGCTTTTCCTATAAAGTTTTCTAGGAAATCAGTTTATATTTTGAGCAGTAGAAGAGGACTTCACCTCCCCTCTGGATAAGGTAGGTTCATTATGGGAAAGGATGCTTTAAAATAAAATTATCCCAAGAAAGACACACTTCAGCTCTAAACAAAACTATTACACTCCTGGGCTAGTAGTATTCTGTGTCCTAGAGTCATCCACAAAGATTTAACTAAGGTTTGCTTGCTGTGGAAACAATACACACATACATTGGGAAATACCTTTGCTCTTCATTTCAAATTTTGATTATAGGCAAGTTTCATGCTTTTATATGCCTTTTGGCAATTACCTCTATTAGATTCTTACTGAATTCATCTGGAGAACTTTCTATATGTTGATAAGAACCAAAATATGGGAATAACTGACAGATTGAGCAAAATAATCCTAGATTTGTCAATTGCTAAAATTGATATTTCTTGATTTTCTGACTTGTTTTTAGTTATTTAGATTTGGAAACATAATTTGTTCTTTTGCTGCTGTCTTCTGATGTTCCCTTGTTCGCCTTGATTTTAATTTCCTTCTACAGTCCTTACTAGCTACCTTGCCTTCCATGAGAAAGTCCCTCGCTTAAAATATCTGGAAATAAAAACAATGAGATTTAGTTAACAGAAAAAAGAAATAAAGAAAAGAGCATATTTCTATATCTCACTGATTAAAACACTTCTTTTAAGAGGATAAATGCTTTTAAAAAAAGAAATTTTGGGAGGGAAAAACAAAGATATTAAAATTCTCAGGGTACTACCTGAAATATCTTTTAGATCAACTAGCATTATAAAAACTCTGATTTCACATCTTTCTCTTTAAAACAGTGATGTAGTTCCCTGATTTTCCTCCCTTATAATGTGATCAAGAAGTAGAAGCCTAGTTATCAGCCTGAACTGAAAAAAAAAAGTTATTCTAAAATATGAAAAAATAGGAAAAAATTATTAGTGAGAGCCAATATTTATATTTTCAAAGCAAGCAAACAAGGGGAAAAGAGACGTGAATCTATTACTTGTGAATTTGCCTAGATGAAGCAGAAGGAAAATAGTTTCACAGTCAAACTGTGCTGAAGCTAATTAATACAGAATAAGTCTACTAAAAAGGGACTTTTGCATTAAAACTACCAGTTAGATTATGAAAATTTAGGGTACTTCAACTGAAAAGGGAAAAAGTGCATTAAAATATCTGCACTGTTATTTCTTCCCATTAAAGGAAAAGGTGACACATTAAGGTAAGTAGAATTTACAAAGATTTGGCATAGCTGGGAGGAATTCTGCATTCTTGCTAAAATCTTTCTAGAGAAGAAAACTTTTTTTTAGGACAAAACCACTGTTTACAGTAGTGTGTGGGAGATAGTTTAGGATTTGGAGAACTGGTAAGGGACTGTAAAATAGTCATCATACATTGATTATGTTTAAATAATCTCAGTGAATTACACGATTGTGCTTCAAATTTGTATAGTCCTGATTCTGAAGCATATTAAGTATCTACATACTATTCAGGAAAGTGGCAATCGTTCAGCTTTATTCTTCTCAGCAAATACAGTATGCTATTTTGTAAATAGAGGATTTTTTTATTTGTATGCATTCATTACATAAAATCCTAGGCTGTAAACCAAGCACTTGGAAATTAGAAAATGTAAAATATGTAAATGTATTTCTCCAGCTTCAGCATCCATTTTACAGAGTGGACAAAGGAAGGGCACAGGAAAAATAAGGGTACATTCTTCTGTAACTAGCATGTAAGATGATAGTATGCAGGGAGATCAGAACTACTGTTCTATCATAAATCTACTAATTTTTATAATTGCATTCCTTGAATTTTAGTTATTAACATTTTCATGTAATACTTTTGTGTAACATTCAAGAACTATTTTCAGACAAATTACATATAAAACAATAGTCGATTAGGAAATAGGTTTTCTTCTTAAAATACTTTCATTAAAAGCAGGTTTTTTATCTTTAAACCTTCACTGATTGCTGGTGGGGAGATGGAAGTCTCTAACTTTATATGTAAGGACAGAACTTGCAAGTGTTTAGTTTTGTGTATTTCCACACTCTTTCTTCCTGCTTGAAGGACTCCTATTTTTTCCATAGAATGCTTTACTATTGCTTTCATGGTGATATAAACCATATTTTTTTAGTATTTACACTGATGCTATTTTTGCTTCTTACCAGAATGTTATCTATTTTACAGGTAATGGGGGGAAAAAAAGTAGTGGAAATGCTGAATGAATGACTAGATTTGAAAACAGCAAAGGATTTTGGTTCATTTTGATGAAATATTTGAGGGCTCAACACATATGATGATCATGACATCTAAATAATAGGTAAGTGAGTTTGGAAATGTCATTCCTGCATTTTCCTTTTAGAAAGTTACATGTACTGAAACCCACAGATTTTTTTCTTGCTGACCAGATTAAAAGGAAGATATATACATCTATGGGAGTAAATATTTTTTTTTTTTTAAATCATCCAATAGAAGTTATTTAAAGCTTCTTAGGAGTCTTTTGTTTTCAATATACTTACAATTTTTTAAAGTGCTTTATGCAGCTTAATTTAAAAAGCTTCATTTCTAACACAGATAGACTTTAAATTCTAAAATAAAGTCTAAACTCTAAAATAGCATAATTACTATTAATTACAATCACAGGAATTTCTCATTATGTTTCTTTTTATGCAGCCCTAGATCTCCTCCTATATCTGAATGGTGAGTTCCTTTCCCTTGGCTTCCTCAGTGAGGCTGCTAAGAATGGAACCAATTATCACCTTTCCAATGTTCATAAAATAGCCACCACTGTTAAGCTGTTTACCAACAGCCTAACGTACCCTCATGAGATGGGAATCTGATGTTACTGTTTATAGATCAGAAATCTGTGACTGTTTTATTGAGCACAGGAATACCTTATCCGTATTTCCTGAGGTGCAAGAGGTCCTATGTAATTTGAAGGAGTTCTGGGACAGACAAGAGGGCAATGCTTGCTGGAAGGTGAATGCTTTCCACTCCTTACATGTTTTGCAGCAAGTTGTGAGCAAGATGAATGGACATGGTGGTATTTGTGGGTGCTTCAAGTGTTTTTGCACATTGACAGAATGAACAAGAAAGTTATTACAGATAACAGAAAATAGATAGTGGTATTTTATTTATGCAGGCATTGACAGTTATGGGTACATTATTTTAGAAGAATTTCTCTACTGAGTCAGATATTCTGGCTGCTTGCAATGCTGTTGTATATCTCTCTTAAACATTGTTCTTCATGGATGAAATATGCCCTAACTAGAACTTCATTGGAAAACTAAATACCTAAATCTGCTTGATTTTGGGGTTTAAATGCACTTGCAATAGTTCCTAACACGTTTAAATTTTACCATAGAAACAATCCTAAAACTAAAGGAAACAAAGCCAAAACCCCAAATCATTAGCCTATACCTTTTTCTTTTTGCAAGGATGTATTTGTATAGTATTTCTATGCTGCATAAAATTCTACCATTTTGCAAGCAGTTTATCTTGTAAATTTATTCAGCTGCCTCAGATTGCTGAAACCAAGACTGCATGTTGAAATTTGTTGCCCTGCTATTGTAGATTATTGATACATATGTATGAAATAAAGCAGCCTACCTAATGCATGAATATTACAACAAAAAAGTCCTACCTGAATTCTTTTGCCCTTTCTGTTACTGCCCTCCTTTCTGTCCATCCAAGGGTTTATCCTGTGGTTCTCTGTGCAGGATTTTTTAGGAGACTTCACTGTTATTGATTTCAACCACAAAATACTTCTATTGCACAGGAGAGGAAAGCACTTGTGGAAGGTGTTACAGAGGTGTCTGCAGTTCAGTGATTTAGCTGCTGTCTTCACTGGAAGGTAAAAGTCTAAACTAAAGCAGAAGCTATGATTTGCCCAACATTATATTCTGGCAAATTAATGTTGTGTTAAAACTACTCCAGACTTTAGTCACAAATATTTATGAATGGTAAGAGGTGGTAGACAGGATTTCACCACTACAACTAATGGGCATTGGTTAATTACAAGAAAAAAATATACCCTATAAAACCCGAAATATACGCATGAAAATGAATCCCCTGTGTGTGTTTCTGTGTGTGAGTGTGGTCACTCATGTATATTATATTTCGGGAAATTAAAGACATTTAAAGATATCTCACTTAGGAAATTTTAGTATGAAAAACATGCCAGGACTGTTGTATATTGTATAGAAATTGCATAAAACCTGAACTAGTGGTTTTAGAAATGTGGATGAGTTGTGACAGCCAAATTTTCAGCTGTACTGGAAAGTTCTAAATTGTTAGAACTCCACATCTCAGAAGGATAAGAAGAGCAGTTATGAGTAATGTATGAAAATAATAGTCCTTATTTGATACTCAGAGTATACCATAAACCAATTCTTGCACATTAAACTGTGCATTGAGAAAGGAAAATGAAGGATGATGCCAAATAAGGCTTCCATGTCCTTAAACCAAACCACTGACTAAATCTTTCTCACACTTCCAAGCAAGCTGTGCTCTGTCTAGTTTGTACTCTGCAGAGGCATCTCCCAAGGAGTAAGGAAAAGGATTTGACTATCTGTCCCAGGAGCCAAACTGCCTTGCTTCAGTTCCTTGCTGATAATTCATCTCTAAGATAAGAACATGACAATACTGCCTGGGTAGCAAAGTTAAATAGGAAAAACTATGGGAGAAGAAGCAGTACTTAAAAGGCATGGAACCTAAAAAATTCTTCAAAATGATATATGAAGTCATGAGTGCATGAGGAAAACTACTCTTTAGATTTCATATGTATTTCAACCATCTGTAGTGTAGGTGCATGTATAAATAGTCAAGAGTTAGCCCAAATGCAAGAACCAAGCTCTCAGCTGCTTGACTGCCAAGCCATTTCTGCTAATGGCAAAGCAGAGACTAAAGAAAGAGTTACAGTAATATTTTGAAAGTAAGCTACAGAAAACCCTTAAATTCATATTTTTTCAGCACCTGCCTTTGCTTGACTTCCTTGAGAACTATGGAGTGGGTTCACAAAAAATGGCAGATTTTAATTCATTGAAAAAAATAATAGCTGTAGTACTTGACATCATTTATAGCCATGGTCACAGTTCACACCTGTGTTGCTCTATAACAAGTTTGTGTTCTTTACCACTAGGCAAATGGACTTTCAAGACCAGGGCAACAAATAATTTGCCACCTAATGCATATGAGGGAGTGCTTAGATCTCCAACTTGCAGGCATTTTAAAAATATTATTTGTTATGAAATGATGTGTAGCGCTGAGGGTGGTTTTATTGCTGACAAGCCTTGCAAATATCTAAATCCTGGAAATCCTTGGGTAGTCTGCTGTGGGGAAACAAAGTACTCTAACTCCTTGTAGGTAGTTTTGTATTTCTGGCCAGAGGTTAGAAAGAATGCCTGTTTAACATCTCATGTCTTGATCAATTCTATGTTAAGAGAAATGTGGTAACAATGTATTGGGATATGGGAAGTAGTGTGACTACAGCTTGAAAGATGTAGGAAGCATCACTTGGCATCCCAGTACTTGTGAATTAAGTCCAGGTGTTACGTGGTCTGCTGAATATTGCTTCAAAATCTTAAAGGCAACTAATAGAAGAACTTTATTTGGTTTATCATTAATAAAAGTGTGACTTACTAATAGAGCTGGACTTTGAAATATCTGATACGAGTGCCATATTATATTTCTAAATGAAACTTCTTTAGATGATTAATTTTATGTTATATTAGAAATTACACTTGCAAAGAATTTCAGATATAGTTGAATGCTTCATGTCTCTATTCTTCATTTTGCTACTCAAATGGGGAACAAATACCAGTGTTGTAATTGCAGACATAACTTCTGATATCTATAATTTGGCATTGTATAATGACCAGTGTCTGAAATTCTGTCCTTTATCAGCAATTCAATTTTTCAAATCAAACTTATAAAAAAGAAAAGAATGGTGTTGCAAAGTAGGAAAAAACCTCAGAAAATCCAGTTTATGGCTCTATGTTTCAATGAGCAGATGAGTATTCTGGAGATCCTGAAATGAAGGAAAATCTGGAGTTTTATGGAAATTAACTCAGTTGTTCCAAACATCATTTGTGTCACGATAGAAGGTGTGAAATCTGGACTATGTGAAGGCTGCAAATGAAACAGCTAGAAAGGGAAGAATAGAGGGTGCAGAAAAAAAGGTGGAATGAGGTGGTAGGTGAGGTACATATGTATATTCATCAGAATGGACCTCCAAAGTCCATTGGCCATATCATTTATCAAGTGAACTGCAATTCCCATTTGAAAAAAAGGAAAGCTCCCTTTGGCAGAGTAGTGACAGCTACCTCAATGATTTGCTTGAGAATAGTTGAAATTTGAGGTGACAGTTTTGGCAAGTGCTCTGGGTTCTAGTCACTGCAGACAGGGCTAGCATTATGAAAATTATGTTTATAATGGATGCAGAAACAAAATGTGAGTCTGTAGGAATATCGCCTGTCCACAGATGCAGGCAGCCAAAACTCAGTTTCTCAACTGGATAATACTGTTGTTAGAGCTGGAATAATAGTATATATTGCTGCTAGCAAGTGTCTCACCATATGTCCATAGGATAGTCAGCATAGATATTGAGAACGCCACCTGCAGTATTGCATCCAGCTCTGGGGTCCTTGATACAGGGAATATATGGCCTCAAGGGCAGCCACGACAATGATCAGAGAGTTGGAACACCTCTCCTATGAGGAAAGGCTAATAGAGTTGGAGTTGTTCAGCCTGGAGAAGAGAAGGCTTTGGGAAGACCTTATTACTGGCTTTCCATATATATAAAAGGGGCTTATAAGAAAGACATATAAGAGAGAAACATTTTACCAAGGCCTGCAGTGATAGGATAAGGAGTAATGGTTTTAATCTAAAAGATGGGAGATTCAGACTAGACATAAGGAAGAAATTTTTTACAATGAGGGTGGTGAAACAGCGGCTCAGGTTGCCCAGAGAAGTGATAGATGCCTCATCCCTGGAAACATTCAAGGTCAGGTTGGACAGGGCTCTGAGTAACATGATCTAATTGAAGATGTCGCTGCTCATTGCAGGGGAGTTGGACTAGATGATTTTTCAAGGTCCCTTCCAACCTAAATCATTCTATTATTCTATGATTTAGTCTGTAATTTAATAGTTAATATTAAATAAGAATTAAAAGGAATGAAGTAGTGCACCACACTGCCAATGTAGACCCAGGCTTCCTCTATCTTTTTTTGCTCCTAAAAGAGAAGGAGCTTAGAGAAAGGTTTATATGGGATTAATGGTATGCATGAAACAGATATCTGTGACAGGTAGCAGGGCAGTAGTTCAATAATCTTTGTGATTAGATAGCAGGAAAAGATTAAATGAAAGTTTGCACTAACAGATAAAGTATAGGCTAGCAAATTAAAAAAAGAAAAAAAAGAATAGAGAGAAATGATGATAAATTAATTGAAAAACTCAAATAATATCATAACCAAAAGAACACAGTTTACTGAAATGAAATTTAGCTGTAGGACTACATTAATGGTCTGTGTAACTGGGTAAAACAAAATGTTTACATTGTCAAATATTCATTCTGTGGATAAATGTTGATGCAGGGCAAATTTTTTTGAACAGGAGCTTACAACTCTGTTTCTTGTTTGAGGATGATAAGGACAGCAACATTTTACAATAAAAGGAAATATCTTTGGCAAGAAAAAAAAAAAAGGAAAAAAAAATCTGGGAAACCTCCCTGCCTCTGAGAATTTTACAATTCTTAACTAATAATATAATTATTAACTGAACAGTACTTTAGAGTCACAATTTGTTGTTAAATAATAAATTTATCTGTTTATTTTAAGTGGTCATAGTTTTCTATTAAAAATGTTATTGCTGGCAGTATTTTAATGTTTGTATTCTTAACGACTGTATTATTTGTATTCTGTTAGCATCAAGAAGTTTTAACCAAAATCAGGGTCAAGAGCACTAAGTTCATAGGATCTGTATACTAATAAAACGCTTGCTTTGCACAGTGTTGAACTCCTAGTCTTAATCTTAAGAAGATGAATGGCTAATATTCCTATCTCAATGGTCATACCCTTGAATTGAAAGTAAACAGGTTTTTGAAGGTCATATAAATAAGATATTGCTTAGATGACTGTTTACACCCATCTTCTGAGTCTGAACTCAGTACCTTGAACTTAAGAACATCTTCCTCTTGAGGGCTAGAACAGTTTAAAAATAATACCCATTAAATATCCACATTATCCCAGACTACGTATAAATTCACACCACCTCAAAATTGTTTTCTGATTGTACCACCTGAGAAGTTTTAATAGAAGTTTTAATAGAAATGTAAGTAAATGAAAACCGGAGTAAACAGCTCTTGAGATATGTTCCCATTCACCTAATTTAGGCTGTCTAGCCTGATACAATCACCAAGGCTACTTCTGTAGTCAATAGAGAGAAAAACAGAAATGGATCTCAAAAGGGAAACCCATTCAAGCCTAAAGTATGGGTTAGGATTATCTTGAATTAACTCTAAAACAGACCAAAATAATTGCCTCTTGGAGACACCATCAGTGTGCTAGAAAGGCACTTACTTGATGCAGTTAGTCCAGAACAAAAATGTATTTGAAGACTTCCTTTATAAATCCACTTTTAGGTCATTCCTGATGGGAATCCACTGTCCAACTGTACTTTACATATCATTATAAATTATCAATTTGGAATATATGATTAATTATGTTTGCCATCGCTGTTTAGACTTGACTCAGTAATTCTTGATTCATTTTCTTTCCAAAGAAGGATTTAGATATAATATCTTTCTTTTTCCCTTTTAATCAAAATTTGAAAAAGAATGCTCTTTTTTTCTCTAACATTTCTGTCCTTAAGTTAAAATAAATTTTTGATTATGATTTGTAGAGAAAAAATGTACAATGATTTAAATTTGTTTTCTGAAATTTACTGTTAGTATGAAAAGAAGATCTGTACTTTCTAACAGTATCAGAACTACATAGGCTTGCATGTTAGAAGTACCAAGAATTATTTTCTTTTCAATCCACAGAATATGGGAAGAGGCAGTTATATTCAGTAAACCTCTCAGATTCCATTTCATTCATAATGTTTTCCATTTTCTGTATCTGTAAGAAACATTTTTCACACAGTCTTAGCTCCAGAAATAGTTATTGGACTCTTGAAATCTACAATTTCTTTAAAAATGAACAAAATGAAAACATTCTGGTTGGATATTTTCAATTTCTTGTTATGACATTGAAGAACAAAGCCGATAATGTAATAAGATAGGTAATGCTTCTGAGACTGTTTTCTAGTCCTTCCCCAAAGAGGCTGCAGGATCCATTTGATGTAGCAACATAAAATATAAATGAAGTCATTTATGAACTGTTGTAACTCAAATTCTGTTTCGGACCAGTGTTGAAAATGAGACTTACTCTCATGTTTTTCTCACATTGGGGGAAATAAATGAAATTTTTTTCTAGGACATAAGCAAAATATTACTAAATTCAAAAGAAAAGAAAAAAAAATTAGCTATTTATAACAGTTATATTAAGGTACAAAATCATCCTGATTGTCTTTCCTGCCAAACAACTTACAGTTGTTTACAGTAACTACATAACACAAAAGTGCAAATTGAGTTCTCAGATAAAACAACCTGACCTCAGATTAGATACATGGTGAATGCTGCAGAGTATGAATTTTGTTCAAAAGGATTTTCACTGTGATGCAGAAGAGCAAAAAGAGGTAGGTGGACCTTGTTTTAACCATGCACCAAAAAATAGAAATTCAGAATCATGACATGACTTTTTTGTTACATCCTATTGTTATGATACATCGAAGCAAAGTCCTCATTTCAAGGCAAAACAGAATGGGTCTCAAATTCAGGAATAGTCTTGCCATTCAGAACTATGTTTAAGGATGATATTCAAAACAGTAGTTTTAATTTGTATTGAAAATACTATCCGCTTCTTGAAAACTTCAGAGCACTGTAAGACCACCCTTTGTATTGTTTTTTCATATATTTTACTTACACTGATCTTAGATGTGCAGGTAGCCTTTGACATTGCACGGTCTATTTACTATTAACATGACAGCATAAAAAGCTGTTTTTAATAAATATATCATTATAATAAAAAATAATAAGCCTTGCACTTCATTAGGAGAGCGATGTAATCATCTGCTGTGAGCACCATCTTACAAGAAGAATGGGAATGGCAAAGAGTCCTTGAATAATGGAATTCTGCTCCAGTTTAGGTTGGACCTTTGGAAATCATCCAGTCCACTACCTGTTCAGAGCAGGACTATCTGCTAAGTTGAATATTCATTTGAAGTTAGAATCAAGTTGCATAGGACTTCTTCAAGTAAAGTTGTGAGGAATTCCAGGCATGGAAACTTCATAGCCTCTCTGAACAATCTGTTCCAGTGTTTTACCACTCTCACAGGGAAGAAATTTTTCCTTTTATCTAATCCGAATTTCCTTTATTGCATTGTGTGGTCATTGCTTCTTGTCTTTTTGTTGTGCATCACCAAGTATTGTCTTTATCCTCCAATTAGTCAGGTGAAGACAGATATTAGATCCCCATTTAATCTTCTTCAACCTGAACAAGCTCAGCTTATATATGAGGGAGCTGGGTGGCCTGGCTCCCTTAACATCTTGATGGCTTTCCACTGACTCATTCCAGTCTTTCAATGTCTTATACCGAAAACCCTAAAATTTTATACAATACTCAAAATTTGGTCTCTATGTGCCAAAGATGGAGAAATAATCACTCCTCTTGACTTACTGGCTGCACTCGTAAGGTTAGCCTTCACTGGTGCACAGATGCATTGCTGATATATGCACAATTTTTGTCCACCAGGACTGCTATGTCTTTTATGCAAAGCTACTTTCCTGCCAATCAACTCCAAGCCTGTACTGCTGTGTGGAGTTCTCTGCTTCTCATGCAACAAGCCACTTGTTTTTGCTGAGCTCTGTGAAGTTTCTGTTAGCCCATTTTTCCAGGCTGTCTTCTGAATGGCATTTTAATGCCACCTATGACCTTGCTGAGGATGCAGTCTACCCCACTGTCCAGGCTGCTAATAATGACTTTAAAGAGTATTGGCACCACCATCACCTCCATGAGAAATACCCTCGTAACTGGCCACCTGTCCAAATTTGAGCCCTTAACCCCTATCCTTTGAGCCTAGTGGTCCAGACGTTTCACCCCCCAGTTTATAGTCTAACCATCCAGACCATATCTCTTCAATTTGAGCATATCTGTGTCTCTTAACCTGTAATTTTTCAAATTTATTTTCTTATCCATGGCAACTCACGCAGAAGGAAGTTTGGGTTTTTATCTGAAGGGAACATTTGGTCAGTCACTGAATGAATTAGAAAATGTCCTTGCTGTAATGCAATTCTCTGAACTTATGATACAAGAAAGGCAGAAATCTTTAGCATGTGATAGTACTAGCCTATTTCTTTCTCTGTCTATCCATTTGGCTTTCAAAAGAAAATACACGAGGCATACTTAAAGCAAATGGACATCATGATTAATAAGGACATCACACTGAGACACATAAAACTGCCCTGTCTCCTTCATCTATTCTTTTGGTGCAGTGATTAACCTTTGAGTTTATGAGTATTTTTGCACTTGCCTCAGATAAAATACTTTATGACTTTTTACCTCCCAGGCAACTTGGATTAAACTTATCAGGTCCAGAAAGATAGTCGCCCATAATGACTGTTCCCTCAGAAATCATATCTACCTCCTTACCATATTATCAGAACATTCTTTGCACCAAACAGATGGAAACATCAAAACAAGAGACAAGACAACTTGTTAAGGTCACATTCCACCTTCCTATACATCATTCATGCTTAATTGATTCCCAACTCCTCCTAGAGACAGTTTGCCATACATTATGAGAGCTGAGAATATGAAAAGATCATTTTCTTTTCCCCATTAATTCCCATTTGGAAAGACTTCTGCCTTTGCTAAAGTTGCTTTGGCAGTCTGCTTGCTAATGACTGATCACTGCCTTTCAATATAGAAATAGGGCAGAAGCAAGTAGATTTATCTTTTAGCAAAAGTATCTCTCTCTGACACAGCATTTTAGGTATTCCACTCTTGGTGCCAGAGGCAGGAAAAAAAAAAAAAAAAGAGAAACCAGAGATTCAAAAGAAGCCACAAGACAGATCCCTGGAGATTGTGCAGGTGAGTAGTTTAAAATGGTATTTTTTTATGTACTAGAAACTGGCTCATCGCTGTTTGAGAAAAGCTGCTTACCTTCCCCCTCACACCTGCCTGACATCTTCTTCTACACTGTACAAAGAGGGAGTCAGTCATTTTGATGCATGTCTCCTGAACAGAGCAGATGAATAATTGAGTATCAAGTCTGAACTTGCTGTAGACCTCCTAATCATTCAGGGACATTGAAGTAACATGGAGGGGAGGGGGGGGCAGGAAAGCAACCTGTAAACATTTTTTCCAATGATCTTTCCATTTTTTTCTGAATATACTTTCTCTTGTTAAACAAGTGCAATATTCAGGAGTTGCTATGTATAAACCTCTTAGTATATTGATACAGGAATAGCCATATCAGGGTGAAATGTTACATTCAGTCTGCACACAGGATTAAAAAGATATCTTTCAAGGAACATCAAGGCTAAGACTCCTCTGGCTGCAGCATGTAAAAAAAAAAGAAGAGATGATAAGCCAAAAATAGCAGGTAGCAGCGTAGGTGGAGAATATCTTACTTGGAATCCATGCCATGATAAAACTGCCTGTATACAATTCTTGGAGGTGGTTTCTGGAAGTGAGTTACTCACTCCACTGTTCCTCTGCTCAAGCTATGTGAAAAAAAGTAGATAGAAATCTCTTCTGGTTCTATAGTGCTTCAGTTTACACAAAATACAGGAAAAGGACTAAAACACTGAAAGTGCTACTGACCTTTAAAATGTTGTCAAGTGCCATCTAATAGAAGTCATGAGTATGCTGACTAACTAAAAAAAATAGTCCCCAGATATGAATGGCTCTGCATCCCAATTTACCATCAAGCAATTTTGAATTGCTGGGTCTTGAACTGTCATTTCAAACCATCCCTGTGTTTTCGACTCGTATGTTAAACGTTTTGCGTAAGAATATACCAACGATCCTCTTAGATCACACACAAGGATCACTCCCTATGTTATGCATTTCCTCTTTTAGGATAGAAACCATATGTTCTTTGGTGGGGTAATTTGGAAGTAGAATGAAGTGAAGACAAGGATCTTTTTTTTTGGTAACTGTTACTAACACCTGCTTCATTTCCTTCAGCACTCTCAGGACCCTTTCATGTGCACTGAAAAGAAGGGGAGCGCAGAGGGAGGAAAACCAGAGGCTTTGTTTGCCCTATCCCTTTCAGAGAGCAGCTTCATGTATCAATTTGCTGCAGAGAGAAGTATCATCTCTGTACTGCTGTTTCTGGCAGAAATATAAAGTATAAGCTGTAAAAAGCCTTCTTTTATTTTCCCTAGAGCACAGCTATTTAGATGTAAACTCTTACAGCTTCATTGCAAGACACTCTTCGTGCAGAGGAACTGTCAGGTCAGAGGAGGAGAAAAAAATGAAACAGATGAGTTTCCTTTGCAGTTTCCCAGCGGGAGAGCTCTGCTGAAATGCTAGTCCAGCTCTACTGGTTTCTGCATCAACAGATGGCAAACAGAATTCCTTGTGTTTTCGTCCCATTTGGTAAATCACAGGTCACATCTGGTCTGGCCTCTGTTCTTTCTGAACAGATGGGAGTACACGTTTGTTATCGATTGCAGCAAGGAGACGGGGGGTGTGCTACAGCAAAGTGTACACGAACAGGGGAAGGAAGGTGAGAGGGAGACAGAAATAGAAAAGGCAAAGGTTTAAACCAAATAAGGTTAAAAAAGGAGAGAAGAACTTAAAATGACCACTACCAACAAAATAATACCATTGGTGATAACTAAATATGGCAAAGAAGCAATATATAGATAGATGGCTATTAAAATTATTTCAAGATCTAATGCACAATTGTGAGTATTTGCTTAGAGAATATAATGAAAGTGCTTAGGTTAAATGTTTATGTTGTCTCCTACCCAAAGCTATTATATAGGAAAATAAAAACTTGTGTTCAGTCCTAACGCCTTTCCACACAAGGTATGAACTAAAAACCTAAAAACACAGAGAAATGTTCTCCATCACTGTCAATCAGAAGCTTTGTCCTAGACAGAAAAAAACAAAATGAAAAAATCTCTTTGTGTAATTCACTTGTCACCTCATAGATAATTGTCAAACATTTTTTTTAGGTATTTTGCAACATTCTACTAGAAATAGGATGATATGTCTGACATATATATTTTCTTATAGTTGGTTTATGAAAGTTTTTGGTGTTAAGAGGCAAGGTAGGCTTAAATGACCTGACACAAAACAATGTAATTCAGAGCTCTCTAATTGGAGCTATATATGAAGAGCTCTGTGTCTTCCTGGAATGCGCCAGTATATTTCAAGCAGTCCTTGTTCTTTCCAAAATTGTGTACCTGTAGCACTTCTGGGTTTCCCAGCGTTAACGTATATCCCAATTGCATCATAAAACTACATTGTAATGAGACTTGACTATGCACTTAACTCCTCTCATTGTCCTGCCCTCCATCATAAATCCATATGATCAAGAGTTAGTAGAACATGTAATTTACCCCAAGTTTAAAAGCTTTTGTTTTGAGTGCAGGAGAATCCCAGTTTTCTCTTTCTTGTTATAACAAGTTAAAAACATAAGGACAGATTTGAAGGTCTCTGCAGATGTGTTACAATGCATAAACAAGAGATATGGCAAGAACTAACCTTACATATCTCAATACCATTAATCCAAATTTCCATTATTTAATTCCTGGAAATGTCAATCTGCAAATAATCTAATTATATTTTCTGTTTTTCTCATAAAAAACAATAGTAATCCAGACACTCTCTATAGGTTCTACATTGCAGATAAATGGATACCATTGTGTTTCCCCTGGAACCCTTCAACTGTTTAAAACATTTTTTGTGAATTATGCTTGCTCTTAATAAAAATCATTCATCAAAACCTTAAAATAAAATGGACTGTTTGCCAGTGCCCTAATCAGATGTTACTTGTTTTCCCCATCCCTATAATCTTAAATATTTTTTTTTTCTGTCTTAAAGTTCAAAATTACTCTTACTGATTCAGGACACTGCATAAGGAATAAACCCTTCAATTTTCATTCGATTGTGAGATTTATCATGCCAGTGTGTAATAATGTGTCCCTCTTGTGTGCTGATGATAGAAAGCAAAATGATCCAAACACACTACAACCATGTCTTAGTTGTAGATGATGTTTATTCTATGACATTCTAATTTGAGATTTATCAGGGATCCCTATTCTTGAGAGGTGGCAAATCTGGTATCCATTAAAAGCTGAAATGAATAAATTCTGTTAAAGTATGTGTCTGTTGTTTCTAAAATAACTGAGGGAAAGCAGATTCAAAATGAAAGTCAATATCTCCAGCACTGGCAGTTCAGATATTGTCATGGACTTTTGGACTTGGGAAAAACAGTTTCTTACTTCTTATTATATACTAGTTTAAATGTGGCACAGAAATGTGAAGAGAAGTATACGGAAGGACTGAGTACTGAAAAAAACTAGTTTGACCTTTCAACAAAAGTATGGCATAGATATCTAGGGACAATATACTGTATTTCTCAGGTGTCACTTGCATGTGCCATTTATCATAAATACTAGCATGTTTATACTTAATAGCTTTGATTGATTGTAAATCATTGAGCACCATTTTCTGAATAAAGTTTTTTTTTCACATCTTTCTGAATGAAGACTTTGATGTAAGCTTAGCTTCTTGTATTTGTAACGGGAGTTACAAATAGGGAATTGACAGCTATAGATTACTTCTGAACTAGAGCATAAGCAAGTCCATGTGATAAAGAATATAATATTTCAGCTGCCTCAGAATTGGAAAGTGAAAGAATTAAGCTTGATTATAACACCTTATTCTGGTCCCCTTGTGTATACACAGTACAACATAATTTCTGATTCAAAACAGCTAAGACTTCCTCGATGCACGGTGTACATAACCTTTACCTGATTCAAAACCATTTAGATTTTATCACCAACTTTTGGTATAAGGCCTTATGTCTCATTTACTGCACACTATTCAAACCTTTACCCACTGCAGCCCTCTTATTTCCTTATCAAGTTTTCTATGGGACCATACTTACCTTTATAGAGCCCTATAGTTCCTCAATATTTCTTTTACTTTATGCATTTATTGTTCATATGAAACAATGGAGAAAAATTGTATTTTTTTTCTGAAAAAAAATTTCATGCACCGAGAGACTGTAGTCAACAAGCATTTAGGTAGAGATGTTTAGACATTCGTTGCCTGTGTACTTAACAATTTACAGCATACAAAGTGTTCAGAGCACAGTGTTTTTCATCTGTGGCACCAACAGCTTGTCTACAGCAAATCAGACCTCCAAGTGGTCTACTGCAGAAATGAGGGACATGATTCTGGGAAAAAACATCAAGGAAAAATTCCATGTCTGTGGTCTGTGCCAACCAAAAAAATAGAATGCATCTTTTGAGGATGCTTTTCAATCCTTCATTCATAGCTCAGCCATGGCAGGCAGGCCATGAGTAGCCCTGAGTCAGCTGGGAGTTTCAGTCAGGGCAACTGACCCAAGCTGACTCACAGGTGTATCCCATACCACTTAATCATGCTCATTATAAAAGGAGGGAGCTTACTGAGGGCAAGGAGTTCTTCTTCTTGGGGCTTCTCCCTTATGGTTTCCTGTTCCTTCTGCTGTTCCTGCAAACTTGGCTGAGTATGAGCTTACACATTTTATGTTAGTCTTTGTATTAATTTTGCTATTTCACTAAATCTGTTTTTATTTCAACCCACAGGGCTTCTCCCTTTCTCCTGATTCCCCTTCTCAGCTGGGGAGGGGGTCGTCAGGTAAAAAGGTAACTGTTACAGTTTAACCCCAGAGATGGGCTAGATGTAGACACCTTATTAATCTCCAGAACAGGTTTATCATTTGCACTAAATGAGTCAAGGCACCTGTGGAAAAATATTATATGACCAGATAGTTATAGATAGTTATAGAAATAAAATGTATATTACAATTAAAATATCTGTGCATCAAGTAATTTAACTTAAAATGGTTTAGGAAAGCATATGTTTGGTGTTCTTTAATGTTTCATGGTCATTCTTGAAGGTTCCTTTTGAGGACAGGGTTTCAGATAGCATGAAGATACATTTATTACTGAATCTTATACTTTGTGGTTAGTAGAGATGAACGGCATCTGAGGTAGAAAGAATTGATGTGATAAAACACGGACTACAAGTTAATGTATTTTCTGATCGCAGGCCATGTTAGGCAATCTTGGTAACCAGGAGTTTGATTTACCACTAGAATGTTTGTGCTCTACAGGGTAGGGTGAGGATTCGTCTAATGGAAGAGATATATGGAGTATACTTACTTCAGCAGGCATGACGACTGGCTGAAAATAATTTAAGTGGACATTAAAGACAGTTCTCCAGAGAAAAATTGTTTCTTACTGGTCTATGCAAAAACAAAAGGTAAGAAGGCTGAATGAATGGCTTATGATTATCCTATAGATAATAGAGCTCATCAGGCTAGCATTATTGTTAAAGTTAGGTTTAGGTTCCAGATTACATATGCTAAAATTCCATCTTCATTAATGGATCTTGTTTACCCTGTGTCAGTAAAATGAAGACTAGTGCTATTATAATTAAATGCAGTTATGAAGCAGGTAGGCAATTCTGGCAAATGATCAAGGACAAGGGGCAAAACCTCCATGAAGTTGCTGTCCACACAATCACACGTCGTAAGTACACTTATTAATTCATTTCCAGCAAGTCTATAGACTGTCCTAGTTCAGAGATCGCTATTCAAACCAGTTTTAATGAACTTATAGCGCCAAATTATATAAAGTTCACGTACAAAATATCCTTTAATAATGCAGGTGTGCAGTGACCAAGTACATATCTCTAATATGTACTTGAAATTTTGTAAGAAAACAAAAGTTCACACTGACTGTGCTCCTGTTCATACAGATCAGGATGCTGCTGGCCTCTTTTGCTCTCAGGGTATTCTGCAGCCTCCTGCTGCCTACCATGATCCCTCCTAGGACCTTTCCAGGAGAGACCTTTACAAGCCATGCCACTCCCAGCCTGTAAACTGAGGATTTATCCCAGCAAGAATACAGTTATTCTTTCCTACCTGCAGGGCTTTGCATTTGTCCTTGCAGAATTACACAAGATTTCTGTTAGCCCCAATCCATGAGCCTGTCTAGGCCCCTCTGGATGTTAGCTCTGCCCTTGAGTGTCTGGAGAGGTGCTGACCCTTCCTTCTGCTTCTCCTACCACCTCCCCCCAGTTTGGTATCATCTGAAACTTGATGAGAGCACACTCCTTTGCCTCCTCCAGGTCATCGGTAAAGGTGCTGAAATATACTATGATAAAGATGCACTGGTGGAGAATTAGGTTTTGTAGGCCACCCTGTCTCTTTTTCAGTTAAGTTCACACTTACAAAAGCCTCTCTCTGCTAAGACGAGATAATGGCAAGCAGAGAAGACAACCTGACTTCTACAAGCTTTCTGAGTGAGAGAAATTCTGTATTGCCTCTCTCCGCCTTTATAAGCTTTCATTGTGATGCCAAGAAGGCTTTCTCAAAGCAGAGAATCAAACATACTGCTGCAAAGTTTCATTTCTTTGCTCTTTACCCACTCTACCTGTCAGGCCTAGGAGTTCCTGTCTCTCCCTGGCACATACTGTGCTCCTCTTCTCCAATTATAGCATATCTGTTACCATGCTTAGAGGAAAATCCAGGATCGACGTCTGATGTTTGTCTTTACTTCGTATTCTGTCTTGTGCTCTCTTTTTCTTACCAACACATAACTAATATTCTCTTTTATGCTTAATTTCTCACTTCATTGTATTCCTCCCCTTATTCACACTGACCTGCTCTCTGAAATGCACTGAGGCATTTTAAGCAGGGTATATCCAGCAGTGAACAAGTGGTTTGTTTGAAAAAACTCCCCATGACTTATGAACCCAAGCTCGAAAAAAAATTAAATAATTTATAAGTTCATTGCTGTTGAGAAGACCACACAAATAAGTCACAGCTGCTGAAGAGGTCACTCCATCTCCTTTAAAACACTTACACAATAGCCCATCTTAGAAAAATCACTATCGCATCTCTCAGCTGTGTAGTATATTTCAGAATCTCAGGTGTCTTTAAAAGTAAGTATTGCTTACACTTTAGAGATGGATTTTCCCTCTCTTTTTCTTTTTTATGGATAAGGCTTTCCAGGACAACACTTTGGTCTTTTAGGCTATCTGTGTGTGGAAGGGAGCAGGCTGCACTATTGATCATATTTTACCTATTAGGTGAATAAAGAGATGATTGGTGTCTAAGGGTGCTTATCTGGCAGCTTTCACCAGTGCTGCAGTTACCTAAGAAAATATATGCATGTGAACAATGGAAGTATTAGTCTTCCATGAAGCTTTGGCACTTCCTTTGAATACTTGAAAAGAAGCACTATGTGGAAAAACTATTTAAAATTAGACTGAGTAAAAAGCTTGCATAAACCAGATTTCAGAAAATAATTTCTTCCCATACAGTAGAACTATCGGCTCTCAGTTTTTGGAGTGGTAATGTTTGTCCACGGTTTTCTTGTCAAAAAAGCCTTATGCCAGCATCAAAATAAAATCGGAACCATTCCTTCTAATAAGCAAAAGATATCCAGGTTTGCAGTTCAGCTGCCTCTTTTAAAATGTATGTTATCATTATTTTAAACCTGAACCATTTTACTTTTGTCCCTGTGGGCATTTGTATCCTTTCTGCATTATCTTCCCACACCATACCACAATCCCTTCTATTGTAAGTCTGCCCACAGCACCGCATGCTTTGTCCTGATCATGCTGATAATATGCAAGCTTCCCTGTTGCTAATTCTGATTTCAATTAAGTGATACAGAAGGAGACTCCAGTGCCTCAGACAAAGGTCTCCTAAGAGCAGTTTTTAGCACACAGACTTTATACCACCGAAGTATTTTATTATTTTTTCAATGGGCTCTTCTGGACCCAGTTGCTCCGCATCTTTATCTTTTCCTCTCCCCTCCTGTAGAAGTTCAATGAGATGACAAGGGAAGAAAAAAAAAAAAATAGTTTAGAAAGCTCAGCAGTTCATTCAACAGTCAAATTCTGTGCCTAGATTAGAAGCAGAGCAGTCAAGTTAATGTTATGACCATTAATGACATTCACATAAACTTAGTTAAGAAAAATCAATCCTTTATTAAGGCATACAACATGATTAGATAAAAAATTGGAGTATAATGTTTTCTCAACCCAATTGACTGCATCAGACAAAGGGACAGAGATGAGAAGCTTCAACTTAATTTTTTTTTTCACAAGAATTACCGTAGACAAGACAAACACAATTATAAGCTAGTTACACAATCATCCCTAAAGAATCAGGAATAATGATCACTGATTTGGCATATGACATGATTATGTCAAGTGCTTATAACCTGCAGCTTTTCAAAAGCTTACTGTTGATAAACTTCGTTATCTTCATTGTTCAGGTGAATAAAGCGGCACTTGAAAATAACCCAGAGAACCATAAAGTTGAGACTTGAAAATGGCACTTCTCAACTATTAATTGCAGCTCTTGCTTATGGTCTCAGTCTGCCTTCCCATTGTGTTATCTATGTTTTCTGCACAGCTCAAGTACTTAACTATAACACAACAAAGGAACAAATTCTACCAATTTTGGAAGTTCTATGATGGGAACTTCAAGTCTGGTTGGTCTAATCTTAGAATAACTTAACCGCCATTAAAGAAAATCCTGCTAAGAGTCACATACCTGAGGCAAACTTCTGTGTGTGAATAAAATGACTCATCTGTACAGGAATTCTGATGTGCTGCTTTGCCCTCTGATTACAAAAATCTAACATGCACACACGTTCTCACACAAATCTGGAAGAGGAACAATTTCTTTTTCATGTTTATAGGCAAAATGGTATTTTCGCCATGTACCTCAGGACAAATTTATTCTACATTTTTCTGAAAGGACAATTTAATAAATATTTATTAATACCTTTAATGCCTCCTATGGGAGAATGCTAATCGCTGCTAAATCAAATCTTTCTTCCCACCACCTGCTGAAAGTGGAAAAAAAAAAGTCAAGCAAAATGGAACTCTATAATTGCAGATGGAGGTTAGTTCTTTCATTACAATCCATAAGGGAGGTTTCACATCACACTTCCATACAATATAAGAACATTTCTTTGGTTTCCCTTTTTTCTTCACATTTTTCTTGTGCTCTTTATCTTTGCTCTTTTTCATTTTTTTTAACCTCACATTCATCTAAATTATTTGGACCTTAACTGTATGGATTGATACAACTCAAACAGATTGCAACAAACTGATGGACTGTGTGTCTTTGCCTTCATATTTTAAAAGATGCAGTATTAGGAGTTGTTTAAATATGTCAGTTCTTTGAGTTTTCCTGAGAAGCTTAAAATCAGCTTTCTGTGTTGCTGAACTTTTAATTTAATGTTGTGTATGTCTGTATTTTGTTCCCTTCTTTTCATCATGGATAAAGTTACTGTAAAAATTCATGTGGCATTCACTTGAGCTGAATGAGGTTAACTTGTTGATATATAATTTTCAGAAATAAGTAGAATTTTGAAAATCTGTTGCCTGTACTCACAGATAATGGTATTATCTTTTAAGTAATTTTCTGTCATCTTTTTCCCTACTCTCTCTTCTGGGTCTTCTTCTTGAACCATTTTAGAAAACAAATCGGGAATTTTCAGGATTTTGAAAATATGTGTAGAAATAGAACCAGCTGGGAGAGAAAAAAAAAAAAAGGGCAACAAGCCGAAAAAAATCACCCCCCACCCTCAACTACTTGATGGATTAAAAATACCATTATGTATTGTCAAGAGAAGATCTGAACTGGATAAAGGGAAGGAAAAAATATCAAACTAGATTTTATATTGTTTACACAGACTATGGTACTGCAGCAGGTAGATTGAATGTGCTTCTACATCAAAGACAAAACATTCTTTGGACTGCAGTTGTGCAGGATCACGACCAGAGAAACATAGACAGGCAGGACTGTGATAAACCATGGAGCCAAATGATAAATTGTATTTACTCTTCACTTGTGACCATCTCCCCTGTGCTCTGCCCATTGATCCATCTCCCTTTTTGTCATTACAAGCCATGAGCAACTTCAAATACATTCCAATTTTCTAAAGCAACATGTTATGTTCTTTCCTCCCTGGAATTATCCTGACTCAAAACTTAGGGCAAAAAAGTTTGTCTCTTTTACCAAAGACAGGTTTAAGGGTCAATATTTTATCACTGGTTCTGGATGACAGCTGTGGATGAATATGTACAAAACATGCAGTTCTGAAAGTTTAATAATTAGACTAATTATGGTTTAAATAACTAAAGGATTTGAAAAATTTTCTAGGAATTTAGAGATGTGAAAAAAATATTATTTAAGGTTAAAAATTTAGCACATGAAATAAAGTATTTTGACCAAGCAGAATGAACATTCTTTTTTAGCTGGTGGAGTGATAAAGCTGAAAATGATGCAATAATCAACATATTTTGCTTTTTCCTTGTTTTGACTGAAAAAATATGCTTCGGTTTGTTTTCCTTGCTCTGGCTCACAGTCAAAAGTCTTAACTATTTATGCTGCTATGTTCATAATTCTGTAAAGATGCTTAGAGGAGCTTTACATTAGTTGAAAAAATGGAGATTTCCTGCTTTTGGATCAGTATATGCACTTTCATTTGGGCTTACGAACTTCTATGGTAACCATATAGCTGGAAATTTGAGAATTTGTGAGCCCTCTAGAAAGAACATCAGTAAGAACCTTTTGGTCCTTTGTGGTTTAGTTTGCTTGTCTGTTACGAAGTCCAGATAAGCAGCACTTCTGAAACATTCTGCAAAATCCTTTCTGAATTTCATGGGATATTGTATCAACTATACAAAAGTGTATTGTCATGCAAAACATTGACAGGTGTTCATTTCAGAGTAACTTTGTGCGTATGTAGACCTCACAAATGCTTATCAATAAACCTTCACTTCATAAAATAGCATGTTGTCATTTATTACTAGCTTTACTTATAACACTGTAAAGATATGTTAATGTGAACTTCTAATATCCCTTCATACTTGATAAAACCTGTGTGTTACAAACATGGTTTGTTCCACAGCGGTTTTAGCTGGTTTTACTTACCTAAGCAGCTTTTTAGCTAAGAAAAATAAAGTGTGAACTTTATCTCTGCTGCTGTTGAAATGAACTGAAGGACTGGAACATGCAATACACAAAAACAGCTGTGGATTTTCTATCTTCTCAACAAAGATATACAACACTGTATGTGATATACTGCGTTCATTCTACCTATGGCTCCTAAAATGTCAGGAATGCAGACTGTTTTACAAAGGTGAGTATAGTTAGATTTCACAGCAGTATTTGATCCTCAGTGGTGCTACTTCAGCAAGTTTATATCCGTATGTAACAGTATGCTCTGAATGTGTCTGATCGAAATCTATGCTTTGTTTATTCCTTTTTTTTCTTCATCCAGATAAACTGGTCTCTAAAAAGTATCCTCCTCATATCTGAAATTTAATGACTCCTCAAAAATAGTAATTTCTACCAATGGTTAATCCAAGATGACCTGAAAATTAAATTTTAATCCTCTGATTTCAAACCCCATCAGTTTAAGACTGGGATAGCATATCACTCTCCATCCATGACTTTGATGTTCAGATTCTTTCTCAAGTTCCTTTCAGGCACTTACACATACAAGTTTCTTTGTTTTCACACCAAAGTTTGACAGAAGCTCATTCTGTGCAATGTTAAAGAGAATTTAAATGGCATAAATTCCTAACTAAGCTGTAAAGGATAAGCAACAGAAGAGCATTTTCTGAAGTTTTGATCATCTGTACAGGAAAAACAGGGGGAAAAGACAATACTCTTCTTCCACCTCTATAACAGTTGTCCTTTATTTAATTATATTTAAATTAGTGTTCACATAATAAACACTAGGTACTCAGATCCTATGAACCAGCTTTGCTTTTTTCCAAGGTCCATTAAATGAGAATCCAGAAATGGTCATTGTGTGTTTTGTGCTAGGGTAGCATTTTACTGTTTTAGAAAGAGTCACCATTAAGTCATTTCACATATAAGAAAGCAAACTCCTGCCAGATGAACTAGTAATATAATAAAAGAGCATTTTCCCACTTCTACAGTTCACTTTGGTGAATGAACTAGACTTCTCTTTCTTGACATTGTACTGATATGAGTCAGTGGTCATCACTTAAGAAGGTGTTGTTAAGAACCTAGTGAATTATTTCTTCTAAAATATGGACGTGTGGTTTATCAGCTATGTGGTGGACTGAGGTGATGGGAAAGCAAAATTTCAAGCAGCAGGTTCATTCCACAAAACATTATTTCTAAAGCATAAGTCTCAGATCTAGAAACAGAGGAGATTTAAACATGTAACTCATGTGTCACTGAGAATACTACCAAATAGGTCTAAGGTCTTCAAGGAGAGACAACACAGATATACAGAACATACAAACAGTATACAAACATTATATACAAAGCTGTACAAACATTAAAACAGTTTGTTGTTATGTTTAATTACTCATATTTCATTTTCCTCATTGGTTCTTTTCACAATCAGAAAGTATCCTTTAATGACAATGAGTTATTGTATGCAGGGTTACTGCATGTAGTAAAGGCTTTATTAGTTTTTCATAAAATCTACAATATCTTCTATATCTGCCTGAACAGATATTCTTAGAAAGTCAGAACTGTGCATTAAATGTTCTGAATGCCTTCTGTACTGTTCTACAGAGACAAAGGACAATTCCTGCAGCAAACCAAGGGTTCTACTCCTAGAGGACAAAACAAAGCCTAAACCAAGAAACGATCTCGCATATTAACTTCTGCATTCTTTTATCATTCCTAAATCTTCCTCACAATGCTACTTACTCTATCTTTTCTTTTCCTTCACAGAATCTTTTCTCCAAAGAACAGGTCTTGCTGATCTGGTGAGATCTGGACAATTAAAGAGTTTAGAGAAAGCAAGGATTAGTACAATCTGTTTTATTATTAAAGAGGTAGGATTAACCTTCTCACACACTTTCTACTGATCCCCACCAGTGTCACCAGAAATAAATGTTTGAATGACAGAATGTTCCATAAAATCCTGCAACTAAGCTTACAATCTCTGGCATGAACCATAAATTCAAAGTGTGAAATGGGATTATTTCATTCCCAGTGAATTAGTGTCTGTGTTAATAGAGTTCTAAATGTATAATCATATAAATGCCAGAAAGAAAAATCTTAAACAGGCTTTCACTGTGCAGTTATTTCCAATGCAGACCCGGGAAAACAGCCAGGTCCATTCACCTTTGGGAGCAATGCTTCAGATTTCTCCATGGTTGGACTTTCTTTCTAATATTCCATCCAGAAAAACAGGCAGGTCATGGGTTTTATCAAGCTTTGTCAGATCTCTAAAGCATCATGACTTTCTCCATTTTTTTTTTCTTGCTCTCAGATTTGTGTATATTATAGTGCAGATGCCAAACAGGTTCTTCAGGGGGTGTTTCATTTGGACCACAGCCAGCTTCTCAAACTTGTTAGGACAACATCTCATCTAGAGAGTGACACACTTATCTACAGGTAGGGAAAACAAGCTTCCACATTCCTGATTTCTTGAACTTGAGCCAGATCTCTCTGTGAATATCTTGCTCGGCAGAGTGGAGTTTTATTTAAACAATACACTTCAGAAAGTTACAGACCTTCATCAGTATGGATTTTCTTGTGCTACAGAGAGCTCAAAACCACTGCTGTCTCTTGAAAGACTATCCGAGGCCATAAGTTGTCAGCCTATGTGAGGCAGTTAGTCAAGCTCTTTTGAGCTGATAAAAGTGCTAACATACATTAAACTCTGAAATGTGTTCCAAAATTGTGAAGCATCTGATTTCAGCCCTGAAGTACACTGCAGTTCAGACAAAGCTAGTATTTTCTCTACTCCTTCCTCTTTTTTGTTACACAGTACCTCATATATATATATATAAATATATACATACACTCATCTATATTTATAAACTTAAATTTACATTAAAAGGTCTACAGAAAGGAAATTCTAAAGTACTAACTACTAATTACTTGATTGCAAGTAGTGAGGGAGGAATCCAGATTATATATATGTCTCAGAGAGAATGAAAATAAGTTTGTGAACAGCTATCTGAAGTAACACCCTATTTTTATTTCTTTTGAGAGGCAAATATTTTATTGAACATGAAGCAAGTGGGGTAGGTGATTTAACTTTTAAGGGGAAAAACCCCACCAACTAGTAGAAGAACCAACTAGAAGAAAATTACTAGTAGTAAATTTATCTGTGAATATTTAAACATGTATATTGATGGCAGAAAAAATACAATAATGAGAAAAACATACACGAGTACCACTAGGTTTACAAGAGGAAATTCTAAATTAGTAACTACTAAGTACTTGATTATAATTATTTGGGAGGTGTCCAGATTCTAATACTTTACTCCTCCAAAAACATACTACATATATTTTTACACAGTAAGTATTAATTAACACACAATCTATATGCATAAAATTTTCACACATAATTCTAAATTACATCAATTTGAATGTAATGTTAATACATTCCTAAGTGTGTTGATAAATCATGTCTACAGTGAACTTTAGAGACTAACTACACAGAATAAGCTCATGAACAAGATGTGAAGAACTATATTCTATAACTATCTTATGAATACTTTTTGAACAACAAACCTTCAAAAAATGCCATTTGATCAGTTTATGAACAGAGAGCTAGGCAGAGCCAATTAAATAACTGCTTCCCTAAGACCTACAGAGCTGTAATAGAGCATATTTTTCTGGTTTTTGTTGATCTTATTTCACAAGTAGAGAAATTCCAACAGCCTATGTACAAATATACATATACACTTACAGGGTTAGGTATTCAGATCATTGTTACAATTTGTTCTAAGTTTTCTATTCACAACTGTCCTAATGTAGCTCTTAAAATCATAGTGTATGCATTGTAAAATAGTAATGTGAAATAGAGCTATTAAAACAACATTTCCACAGATGTGATCAGGACGCTAGAAAGATTTCCATAGTCCATTTCTTTGCTGACTAAGAGTCTATCACAGCACCCTTTGTGTTTAATTTTCCTGTCCAAAGCTTCTTCTCTCAAAAAAATACCAGCACAATAATTTAATTAAAAAGTCCCTAAGTGAGGAAACTGCCTGGTAGACATACTGAAAATTTTACTGACAGAGAATACTGAAGGCTGAGAGTACTGATGGCCAAGTGTACCAGATGATTTGAGTTTCAAGACATAAATCTTTGGATAGATGCATTCTTACTGGCTTTGGAACTAGTTCTCTGTGTTGGTTTATGAAAAAAAGTTGTGGGTTTGGGTTTTTTTCTGTTGATCTTGAACTGCAAATCAAACTTCTCTCATTTTTTTTGATCTCTTGCAGGTAATCACTCACAGCTATCTAGGGCAAAATTGTCTGATTAAGAATAAATGCTATGTCTGAGGTTATTCTCTTATAGTAAATTGAGGAAACCTGTCATATCTAGATGCAGTTCCTGTCATCATAAAAAACAGTCCATAGCACTGCTGAGTTAAAAGTGGCTATTTCTTTCCTCTGACTAAAAAGGAGTCTAGTTTGCATAGTCCAGGTACTGAGATCAACATGATGTCATCTTATGTGGCATAAACCAAGCTATGTGTTCTCTATTGAATTGCTTCCCAGTCACAGAAAGACTAGCAGTCTTCACAAGTCATTTTCAGACATTACTAAACAGAAATTAAGCAGCAACCCTTACGTTTTTGCAGGTGAATTTCTGGGTCTCAATCTGTCCTAACAAACACTTCATTTTGACGAGGATTTATCACACAATTCTCAGTAGAATGTAGAATAATTAAAGATTATTCCACTATTAAAACATTCAATGTCAGATTTATTTTTTTTTTTAAATACACATTTTCTGATTTAGTCTGTGCCAGTTAACTTCTGCAGTATTTTTCTGGATTCACAATTTTCATTAGCTACTTCTACCACTTATATCCAACAAGTGACAACTGAAAAAAATGACACTATGTCCCAAAGAAGAGAGGTTAGTAAAACTGTACTTTCCTTTCTTGTGTACAGTAGCACTATGGAGCTCCATTATACTATGTAATGTATAAAAAAGATCAAATGAGTTAGGAATTAAATGTATGTGAAAGCTTGTGAAAAGGGAGATCCTTTGAGATTTCCAAACCAGTTTTGACCTCAGGAGTTTTCAAATGTCTCAGTGTCTCTTTTATCCTAGCATCTGATTGTTTAGTTATTTGTCTAGCATTAATCAAGCCCTACGTTTTAAGTTTAGTTAGAAAATGAAACTATGAGACATATTTTAATCAAAACATCAAGGTTGAGTGTGCGTGGCAGAAAAAGTTCCTTTCTGCTTTAGATGTTCTGTAGGGATTAGCCTTTTCACAGAGAAGTGTAGGAAGACTGCAAGGTTTCAATTAAAATCAGGTGTTTCACCAAATACATAGTCTGTGAGGAATTTCTCTGACACAAAATTCTGGAAATAAGTGTATTAAAGTGGATGGGACAGGACAAGCCTTATGAACAATAATTCTGTCATAATGAACCATGATAGAAGCAGAGCATTACTCCCAAAAAAAGGCTGCATTCATACGTACTCCCTCTCTTTTTCTGGAGCTCTTAACTGTAGGAAATGGCTCGTCTAATTTCACCATCATATGTGCCCTGTTTTCCTGAACAGAAGCAGATAAAAGCAACATTGGAAGGTTAACATCAGATTAAACTTTGTCAGTAACAAAGTTTCTATTTATGTTCCACAGTACCTCTTCATTCAGAGACAAGTTTCTAGGGTTCAGATCAAGATCTTTCCTGAGTTGTGTCGCTGCACTGAGTTATCACATACTAAGTACATTGTAGAGTTTTTAGAAACAAAAGCACAGCATGGCATGTTCAAAACCAAACAGCTCTGTTCAGATGAGAAAACTGTGTGGTTGAGTATAGTTCCTCATAACTGCCCTCCCTGAGGAACAAAAATATGAAATTTAAGTACTTAAATTTTGTATTCTGCTGTGTTCTGGTGAGCTAGACTGGAGTAGGATCTCAAAGACAAAACTCATTCCATACTTGGTAAAATTTTATTTGAAGAAAATGCCCAATCATTTCTTACTCTGTTCACATATCCTCTAACAATGTATCAGACTGACACCTCTAAATTATATCTCTTATCAAAATTTCAGAACAGAGAGGATCATTTATTTTGAGAAGTTTAAGGCATATCTGTAGTGATATGCCAGACCGAGATTTTTAAGAACATAATTATATTCATGGAACTTCAAAGATCCACCAGATTTCAGAGGCCACATCAAGCTGAAGAAACTGATAAACTGCTGGATTATGCAAAAAATAGAAATGGAGAACAGATATATAAATTAACAGTTCACTGTACAATAGCATAACCATGATCAATTATTGCAATATTAGACTACTTTCAGTGGCTTCTCCAGCTTTGAAGACGTGCCTTACCTGTGTAACTGTTGCTTAATTGCTTTCAAGAAATACTTTAAAGGTTATTATATTCCCTTTGCAGAGAAGGAAAGAAAAACAAGGATAAATTGACTAAATTGACATCAAAATTGTACTATATGGCCCAAGGGAAATCCATTACACATTGTAAGCAAATCAGTTCCATTTATTTTCCTTCCAACTGATGTGTTTTTAATGGAGGTGTCCTGCATCATAACAGGTATTAAGTGATGGAGAACATTTGATGCTACATTTAGCTATGAAATAATTCAGATGGCTCAAATGAAACCAGTCAGAGAGTCAGAACGCTGAGTGGCAGAGTACACAGAGACAAGGCATAGGAGTAGAAAGTGAAAAAGAAATAATAAATGTCCTTCCATATGTTCTGACATTTACTTTGATTGCAGTCCCCTTCACTGAGTTTAAGAGGTTTGAAAATGGTTGAGATAAAACACCATGCTGAAGGGTTGCACTAATAACCTAAAAATATAGATGTGAAAGGGTAGAGAATACAAATAGTGAGGCAGAGAGCTGTGGAGGAAGGGAAGATGTTCTTCCTCAGGCAATGCATAATGCAGAGAATAAAGGCTGAAGACAGCACAGAAATAACAGGAAAAAGGGAAGAAAAATGTAAGAACACTGGGAAAGCAACACACAATATGTGGAGAATATCACAGATGAGAAAAAATAAAATCGAGTTGTAAGTTGATTTTACATCAGTTTGCCTTTCATATTAAAACCATGAAGGAACCAAAACCTTACCTGGAATAAATCAGTGAAGATCAACTTTGTTGGTTATCTCCAATTTACACTAGCAGAGATTGAGACCCCACGGTTTTAGAAGAGAATTAAGGATTTGAGAATAGCTAAATAAGGATGCAGCCAATTTGGATTTTCTCACTGCAGCCATCATTTGAAAAAAGTGACACCTATGCATTGTCCATGACTTTCTAAGTGAAAAAATACTCAATGGTTCCAGTTTTCAAAAAGGCAAAGAGCTGATTCCTGGCAGAAGAGGGCAGGAGGCATGGCCCACAAAGACAGACTTCAACAATAATGGTTTTGGTAATTTCTGACTGAGATGTAAGTGTGGGAATCACTGAAGATATACCTTGTCTCTTATGTCTCACTTCAATTTGCACTATGCTACTTAGCCGAAATGAATATAGAAGTGCATCATCCTCTCACTTCCCAAAACTGGTGGTGTTGCTATGCAGTGAAGGGGAAATTGTAATTGTAGCTCCTCTGTAACTTCTCATACATCAAACCCGAGCAATATTACCATAAACAGCATTATTACACTTAGGCACCACAGTCACAGAACACAGAGGTAAAAAAAGACCGACTATCAAGAGTGAAGGACCAAACCATAAAGTAGATTTCCTAGTGTTTTGTTCAGTCTACTTTTCAAATTTTATCAAGCAGTGCTTCTGTTCTTGGGAAAGATACTATTCAATCTAGTAAGTCTCACCAGGACACAGGACTTTAAAAACAAAGTATTAATATGGTAAGGTTTGAGCTTACAGTGTGTTGCCTACTCATCACTGTGACTCCACATGCGCAAACTTGCAGTCTTTCAGTGCTGCACTTCAGAAAAATGGTTTGTTTAGTCTGGAGTACAAATGACCACACAGAAAGAAACTATTGCACTGCAAATTCAGCTCTCCTACATACAAACCATAAAGCCAGAAGATTCTTCTCAGCTACTGTCCAGCAAAGTTATCAGCACCAAAGCTCGTACCATTATGACAGGGCTGAAATATATTCTTACCAGAGCTCTTTCTAACCTGTTTTCCCTGAATGCCTTTTACAAAGATGTTAATTCTGATTAACAGTAAGTCACTGGCTTTTTAATCCAAGATAGATGGAATCCACAGTATCTGCAAATAGGTGAACCACATATTTTACAGTATATTTACTTAAATATCATAATAATAATAATAATGAAGCCATGCTTGCATCTCTGTAAAACCCTACTCTTCGATTTGAATAAGCTCATTTGTGAAATCCACTTTTTCCACTAATATTAGACCTTTTTACTGAGGTTTCTAAATATCTAGGATGTCTTAGTGTCTGTGCTTTTTCATGTGCATTTCCAACATCTGTTTTAACTCAGGAAAAAAAATAATGAATACTGATAAAATTACAGTAATTTCATACTGTGAAATCTTGAATCACATTCTTGGTTGAAGATTTGTTAACCGGCTGTTTTAAACTTTCAGGTGTTTACCTGAGTAACTGTGTACCTTCAGAAGCTTTTCTGGACTATAATTTGAAAGTGATGGGTGCATGGTGTGAAGCATTTGAATCTACTCCAAAGTACTGTGTTTAAACCAACTGTTTCCAAACCCAGATGTTTTGATCACACACTGATGAGGATATGCAAGTTAAAGTTTTCATGAAGTAAAAAATACTCACAAGTACTGGACTTTGATCCTTTCATCACCCAGGTTTTTCAAGGCAGAGTCCTGGACTGAATAAATGAATTATAAGGAAAACATACCCTTTATGAGATTATGTCTAACAGTAAAAGTTAAATAATGTGCTCTCATATAAAATCAAATATCACCTATTTATCTGTGGCTTACTTAGAATATCTAAGTAAGTTTTTATGCTTATACACTGAGGAGCTATTCAGAATAGTTTCACTATGAGGGCTACCAAGCAGCAGTGCAGGTTGCTCAGAGAGGCAGTGCAGTCACAGTCTTTGGAGGTTTTCAAGACCTGACTGTCCAAAGCCCTGAGCAACCAGCTCTGACCTCATAGCTGATCCTTCTTTGAACAGGAACATGTGCTAGAGACCTCCTCAGGTCCCCTCCAACCTGAATTGTTCAACTTTGTGAACCTGTGATTGTCCATAACACAATGCATACATTGGTTGTAATGGCTCCATATTTAGTTCAAATCACTTAATCCTTGTTTAACCAAACCAGCTAACTGAAAGTCAGGATCAGCTACCATTCAGCACCTTGCATGATTGAAAGTGTGATCAAGACACAGAACTGCCTTTTAGGATTCAATATACATCGGCTTACTGCAGCAGCTACCATTACTTCAAATTTTGATTTGTTATATTTGTAATGTGATACTTGCTTTAGATCCTTTTGTGAGGTAAAGAGCTAAAAAAGAAACTCAAGATCTAGAGCTGTTAGAGATGATCAGGCCAAAATTTCTTTTGAGAGATGAGGTCACAGTACACCCATTAAAATGAAGACTTTGAGTGATTTCTGCTCAGAAAGCAATTTCTTTTAATCCAATATAGTGTTTATTCTTAATACAACTCCCCAGATTGGCTTGAATTATAGAAAAGAGCATTTGGAAAGACAAATCCCACTTTGTGTGCTTCAACTTCTATTGATTGTTACTTCTTAAACATAATGACTGTTTTAAAATTCAAGAAAAATTGTAACAAACAAAAATAAAAACTATGACTAGATATACACTTCCTGCATTAGGTCATGAAAAAATACATTTGTGTTATCTAAATTTTAAATTTCTTCAGCAATCACAATTCTAAGAGGATGAGACCAAGAAAATCCCAAGTCCCGCTTTGAAAATTCATACCAAAGATAGTGTCTGAGGAAAGCTCTGAGACAATGGTTTTTGTTCTTGAATTTCTTCTTCTGTTCATTAATTCCTTTCACTTTATAATTAAGATCCATCCACAGAGGAGGTTTCTCCAGTGAAGGGTGGAGATGCATTTGGAAGAAGCATTTCTGAGTGCACTATGAGTAACAAAAAGATATAAAAAGCCAGAGATGACACGATAATATTTTAATTTGACCTAAAATCACATAAGAACACAACATACAAAGTGCATTCTTCTTTCATGTCCACTCTTAATCAGAGGTGGGAAAAAAATATCCAACAGAAGGTTCAGAAATCTTCTCATGTATAGTAATTGCTTTCTCTTACTGAAGCATACCAGAAGATTAACTGAAACAATTCACAGATATTTAATTACACAACTTGGCTTCCTCCTTCTCTTTCAATTGATGAACATTAACTATTTCAGTGCCTCATGACTAAAGTCATTTTATCCCTCGGTCAAATGTCCAGTGCTCCATAAAAGGAAAAAGTCTAATTAAAAACTTCACCCAACAAAACTTCCAAAGACACAAAATCATTCACTAAAAATGAATAATTTTTCTTGGTACCAAACCAACTTTCATTCTTACTACATTCAATGGGAGCTAATTATTTTTTTTTTTTCCCCATAAGTGTTCTTTTTTCATTAAGTAGAAAAAATATAGTTGACGCTGAAGGATTGCCCTCCACCTCTAGTTAGTCTATCATTTGTATATACTGTGTGTTTGGACATATTTATTCTAAACAGTGTGTCAACTATTTATAAATAACTTTTTTCTTGGACCACCTAACAATGAAAAAAAAAAAAGAAACTTTACAAAGACATGTTTCAAAATCAAGTCAAGACTTATTCTTTCAACAGGTGTTACTGCTTCCTCCATAGAATCTTTTCCTCCTATTTCATCCTTACAGTATTGTGTATTTAATATTCAAATATTTCAATAAAACACAGTTATTTAGTTGACTGAGCTTCATATCTGTACATGTTTACCTTGCTCATGACCTCTCCCCAGCTGAGAAGGGGAACAAGGAAAAAAAGGGAGAAGCCCCATCCGTTGAAGTAGGAACAGATTTAATGAAATTACAGAAGTAATACTTTCACCAACCTAAAGTACACAAGGTTAAACTCAGCCTTGTCCTTAGGATCAGCAGCAGGAGTGGAAGGCCAAGAGAAAAGAGCCCCATAAAGAGGAACTCCACCCTCAGTGAGCTCACTCCTTATATAATGAGCATGATTAAGTGCTATGGGGTACACCTGTGAGTCAGCTTGGGGCAGCTGCCTTGATTGAACCTCCCGGCTGACTCAGGGCTACTCATGGCCTGCCTGCATGGCTGGCACATGGGTCTGTTCCTGGGAAACCAGGATAATATCCTTCCTAAAGACAATTGTTTAAAAATCAACTCTTTTCAGAATTTGGAATTAGATTAAATATAAAAAGACAAACACTTTGTATATTTTTGAAAAATCAGTAACTGAACTGTACATTTAAGCTAACGTGCCTCATGTTGCCGTAAACTCTATTCATTAGTCTGAGGAACACTACAGAATACTGTCAGTTATATGTGTTTATCTGAGTGATGTAGAGGTCAGTTAGTAAATGAGGAATGTTTGGATAAAATACATATTTCAAGCCCTCTAATCTCCCTCAGGAGAGGTTAAAGGTCTGTATAATATTCCAAAAGTGAGGATGAATGGTGAAGTACAGAGGAAAATGACAGTTAACAGGAATGTAAGTTTGAAAGCAGTGATTTGAAGCACTTATGAGCACTGATAAAGTGGCCATTTTTTTAGCGAGAGCATGAAAATATTATTCCAGAATCCACTGCTATCTTATAATTAGGGAATTTTAGGTTGTGTGAGGAAGAATTTTGGACATACATGTGTATATATATTTTGTCCGTTTTTTGCTACTTCATTTCTTTATATTGACTGGATTCAGGAAATAAGGAAAGACATTAGCTTGATGTTTAAAAAATCCAGTAGGATCAACAAAGAACACACAAATAATTACATATGACTACAGGTTTAACTAGATAGGAAAATTCTCTGTGGACTCTTCCTAAGATGACAGCTTTGCTGTGTCTTTCCTTTCTCTTCATAGCCCTCTTTAGTCTCCAAGAGCGTGCTCAAGCTGTATTCTTTTAGCACCCCTCATCTTGTCCACATAATTTGATAATACTCAGCTGATTAGCTTCATTCCCTAAAACTTCTTTTTTTTTTTTTTTGACATCCAAAGAGAGAATAGGAGAAAGGATGTCTAGAGAAAGAACCAAATTTTATAGGTCAGCCTATGTCTTGATGCAGAAATGCAGCTTTCTAATTGATACAATGTCCAAATGGTTGATGCTAGCTCATTACTACATTTTATTTTAATGCAGCACTTTAACAATATTCTAGTATATTTGCTCTCTTCTTCCCTATCACAAAGAAAAACAGTGGGCATCATACTGAAATATTATCTTAAAGTGATTTGCCATGAAATATTCCTGTGGTGTGCAATCAGATGCTTCCATAAATAGTAGAACTACAAAAATCAAGAAATGACACCATACCAATTAAAATTCAGCATGTTAAGTCTGTTCCCCCTTCTGAAGTTTACTTGGTTCAGAGTGTTTCTTCAGCAGACGTAGTACTAGATGATTAATCCATCAGCCTTGCAGTATGAGAGTTGGTTTAGTTATGAAATACATGAAAATTATACAAACGTTTTTGCCTTAACCTCTTCATTTAACATTTCTCCATATGGCAGATGAGCCACAAAATCTGGTGCAAAGATTCTGAATTATATATATATTCCTTTCCACAAATGGAATTTGTAACAGGTGTACTTGCAAGTTGAGGAAACGTGAGGAAAGCAAGCTAAATCTGTACTGTACATATGATATAATGCCAGTTTTCAGTACTTGTTCTGGAGCAAAGTCCATAAAATCTAGTCAGTCAATGGTCAATAAAATCACAGAAGCAATCCTAAACTAACCTTTAAAAAGGAGACTTTTGGACAATGTATCTTGCAAAAAAACATGACAGTTAATGTATTCTTTTTGAAAAAATACAAGTGGAGAAAATCTTCCAGAGAGGACTCTATTAATACAGTTTCCGACAATTTTTAGAAAATATTGACATTTCTATACTAGAAAAAAATCTTACCAAACCAGGTGAATCTAAAGCTCTCTTATTTCTTTAATACTGTTCTCAAAACTATGTTTGTGATAACTTTACCTTCACAGGACAAAATATAAATCTTCAAAGTATTAAAAGGCATAAAACATACAAACCTTAATAACTTTTAGGTAAGGTATTCCTGGCATCCGAGTTAGGTTCTTGTTCTGATTTGCCCTCTTGAGCAAACTTTTTTCTGATTGTTCATGCAGCCTTCAGAAAATAGCGAAGCCTAGAGCTCCCAGCTGGATAACTTAAGTGTGTGCCACTTATCACTGCAGTACCCAAAGATAGGCTTGAGTGAGAAAGCAAGTCAGCACTCGCAGTTTCATTATCACTCCAGAATGGTTTGCCATCTTTAAACCCAGTTTCACACAAAGAAAAATAGTTATATACATTAATCTAACATATGAATTGTGATTGCCAATACATGCTTTTAGAGTGAAATGTAAGATTCAACATGGGAAGAAGCTTCATGCTGAAGCAATTCTTTTCTATATACTGTAGCTGGAGTCAGCTTTGTGTGAGAAGGCAAGCTGATTGTGTGGCAGTCAGTCTCGAAAAAAAGTAGACATCTGCATCTGTCAATCTGTATGTAAGAGTCAAAAAGCAGCACAACTGAGTTGTGAAAACAGGGGACCAAGTTATGAGAAAACTTTATTTTCATTGCATCCAACCTCCAGTTACCCCGTAGTGTCACAGCTGACCTCCAATAGCTGCACTGATGTAGCTTTCACAGCCTCCCTCAGGAGTAGAGCCATTTGCCCCATACAGTTCAAAACCTTTTCTTAATGTCTAGCCTAAACATTTCTTTCCTTAGCCTCAGGTCACTGATCCTTGTCCTACATCTTCTGAGACTGCGAATAATTCTCTGCTTTCAATTTCCACTGCTGTATTGAAGGCATGAGACTGAGAACAAAAAAAGACAGAAAAAAGAGGAGAAAAAGGTCTCCCTAGTCTAAAATAAACCTCAGCTCTCCCACAGACTGCGAGTTACAATAAGATTATCAAGGTTTTGAACCTTCCAGTTTTATCAGAAAGTTATAAAGAAGCCTGTCATATTGTATAGTACTATTAAAGAAGCACTACCCTCGATTAAACAAAAATAATCAATAGATAGGGCATGTCAAGCACTGACAGGGAGCCTTTTCCTCTCTCTTTCTCTTTCCGCTTACTGGAGGGGAGCCAGCCAGCCCAATATACTGCAGCCTAAAAGAGTTTTTAATGAAAAATTCTTGCAATGTAAGCTTGAACACTGCTGTTAGGGCTAAAAAAAAAAGGATAAAATACTCTGTCATAAATTTATGTGAAGCAATTAAAATGCATTTCCACATTGTATAAACAGATGACAAACTGCCTGTTTCAAAAAATAACACAGGGATGAATTGAACTTACAGAGTTTAAAGAATTAACTGTTTGCGTTAGGACGCCAAGGGCTATGGAAATCTGAGTCAGATCACAGAGGTAATGAACTGCTAGGCATACTTCATTATTCATAACACTGGACATGTAGTTGGGCAAATACTGTAGAACATAGATCATTCATACCTGACTTATTGCTATCAACTCCCCCCCAACAAAAATAAATAAAAAAATCACACACAACAGACTACAATTAATGAACATTGGTTATTTACTCAGCATTTTACTGGTAAAGTTTCAGCTATTGTTAAAACCTACAAAGTATTTAAAGCAACAAAGTAAGTAACCATCCCCAAACTGAAAATAAAACCCAAAGTAACAGAGGAGCATATGAGAAGATATTCTATATATATTTTAGATAAATCTCTTCATTTATCAGGTCTCTTCAAAGACGATTGTGCTTCTGATGTTTATGAGATATTACTTTAGCCCATCCTATGTAGCAACAATGTGTCAGCATACACCTGTTTTAATTAAAAAAAAAAAAAAAGAAGATGAAAAGTTTTGGTTTATTACCTTCTACGTGTTCTGGGGTTGTGGTACAATTATACGTTGTGTTGCTGTGGTTTATTATGGTAGGTAGGCAGTACAGCTGAATGGGACATGACATAATGACATATCAAAACATTAATTTGCATGAAGTGTGGAGGCACTTACACTTCATGCCCAATATTTAAGTTGACATGATAGAGACATAATTTTCCTTCATGATGATCTTTTGTATAGGATCCAACTCAGAGATTTCAACTAGAGTTTCCTCACCTATCTCCATCAAGATCTATGGCCCAAGTTTACTTCAGGGTATTCCTAAACTTGTGAAAGTGTTGATAGGATCATGTGCAGAGATGTACTTCAGAAGAAAAATTCCACAGAATTAATTTGGTTCTGGTGATTAGGCAGTCGTTTAAAACTGTTCATCTATCATTCTCTAGTTTCATTCATTTTAAAAGACAGTGCTGCTTACTTCTAAAAAAACCAAAAACCCCATCAAACTTGAAATTTGAATGAAGTTCACAATGAACAATCACAAATTATTTTGAGCCTATGTAGTATACTGTATCCCACATTAAAACTTTGTCAGGGTTAGATGTATAACTATTTAAGTGAAACAGGAAAAACTAAACAGCAAGCACATCAAAGCAAGCATATTTTTTCCTTGCTGGAAAAAAAGATTGAGATATTTGAAGTACTGTCTCAATATTGAATGAAATTATATCTTTCAGAACATTTAGGTACCTCGATTTGATAGTCTTGATGGGCTTTCATGACACTTGACACCTTACCAGAGATGAGTTTAACAAGACTGGTTTGGATCTTATATGAGAGGTTTCCCATTTTAACATGAATACTATCCACCTCCATATATACCAACGACACCAAAGAGTAAAACAATCTTATTTCTTTCTAAGATGTATGTAATAAATTAACCATATTGAAATTGCTTTTAGATGACTCAGTTAAGCTATAAGTAGGCTAGACACTGTAATGCACAAGTTAAGCCTGTATTTAAGAGACTTTGTCTCACCTGTTGATATGCAAAGATAGCTTTATTTTGGTTTGTTTGTTCTGGCTTTTTTGTGAGTGCTTAAGTTCCAGTTATGAGAGACAGAACATTTTGAAAAAAACCCAAACATAGATCATACTGAGTGTATGGGAACATATTCTGCATCCAGCTTTCCTCATGCACCCCTGCCTTGAATGGACACAAGAGGCAGCTAGATGTAGTTCACTATTTTCTCCAGTGACGAAGGATAGAAGTAACATTACTTGAAAATCAACTTTCTTCTGACACCTGAAAAGCAAAGGTGAAAACTTACATTGCCATGTGATGGGAAAGCTTGATCACAAGTGAAGTTTTCTCAGACATTTCTTTCCCCTCCTGTTACACTGAGACTGTAATAGCTGGCCACAATGACATCACCAGTAGTGGAAACTGATGAAGCAGCTAACATAACATTCCCTAACCCAGTGTAAACATTGATGGATGCTCCAAAAGACGTTTTACATTTGTTAGCCTGAGGTTCGTTTTAGTACACTGATAAGGGTGACCTTTAAAATAATGTATTTGCCATTAAAAAAAAAAAAAAAAAAAGAGAGAAGGAAACTCTTTATAACCTGAATTTATTGCCTATAAAATCACTTCCCAGCAAGAATCCTTATTACAATCAAAATAACCCAACGAAATGAAACAGTTTACCTGTGATCAATTTAATGTGGTAGTAAAATCTTAATTATGGGTAAAAACACATTCAAGGTTTGTGGTATTGTCTATAAAATCTGCATGGAAACTAACATTCAGTGATGTGTAGCCCATATGGATAAGCAGATGGCTAAAGGATTATTTTTAAAATCAGGACTTTTGCTGACAAAATATAGAAATGGTAGAGTATGATCAGAAAGCTAAGAAGTAGTTATTTATGGGACAGCAAACACGTGTGCAGTAGTTGGATTCTTCCTTATGAAACAGAAGATGAAACAGACCATTGTGCATGGAATAACAGAGTCAATATTTATAGCAACTACACCTTCCAACATGTTGACAAGTTCTATTTGGGGAGTATAATTGTTTTGTATTGGGTGGTTTTTGGCTGATTTAAAAGTATAATATTTCTAGATCAGGACACCTAAAAGCCTGAGCTAACACAACTTTGCTCAGTTGATAACTTCTAGTCTAAACTAAAAGCTAAAAGAAGTACAGAGTCAGACAGCACTCTGTGTAAAGTAGGATTTTATGAATAAATTTGAAGAAAAATTCATATTAACTTGTATCTTAAAGTAGAGCTTTTTAAGACTTTGGGTTTTCAACTATGTTTTCCTGCTGTTGCCCCTTCCTTTCAGATATCTACTTTATTTGAACATGGCTATGACTTGTGTAAGAAAGCTTTGATCAGAGATATAACTAGTGGAATCTCAATACAGATATCATGCAAGAACATGGCTATAGACCCTAGAAGCTTGTTACAGTAGGAGCTAGGCTAAGTTACACAATAAAATACTCTTATTTGGAGTCCCATTTTATCCCACATTGGAAAGCAAAAATATTTGTAGTCCTACATTAGAAACACAGCTCCAATGGTGTTGTAAATTAAACTGTAATATATTACCTGTTTCAGTTCTTAACTTGTGTTTGAGAAAGAATCTCTCAGGATTTACCTGATGCTTGTCACTGAATGGTGGAAATGGTGGTCACTGCAGCTTGAATTAATTGCAACAGTTCCATCCTTTTTACCTTACATGGTAAGGTATCTTATCCTATCCTGCCTTATCCTATCTCTCTGTAACACATCATTTTCTCCTCAATATGCTGGTATAACTTGTTGAAAAGGTAGCAGACATTTACCCTGTAAGGACAAAGAAATGTATTTTGTCTTACTTGGCTTGCTTGTTTGCCTTTTTCTTTTATAACTCCTTACTTTATAAAAAAAGTTTCTTCATTACACATTAGCATAAATACACAAGGGTTGGTCATCCCTATGTACTGAACTCTTTTCTATGGGTACTGGAGCCCCAAAATTAAGATCCTCCCATACTGCTCATGCAACTGAGCTGAGAGGAACTGAGTTCTAATTTTGGCATTTCCATACACTTATAGGAAGAAGCACAGTGAAAATATGATACTTTTGACAGCACAGTCCAGCCATGAATCCACAGCCTTCCCACTCGATACAGGCAGCCTCATCAGAGATCTTGCTGTTTCAGGAGAAGAAGGGAGGTAATGGGTCAGGGAAGATGCTGCTGTTCAAAGAGCTGGGCGAAGACTGGGGTAACACTCTGGTTCTGAGACTGGCCACTTCTCCCTCTTCTTTCCAGTTGTGTAGTATAGCAGCAGCATCCTGGCTCCTATTTGTCAGGCTGTGAGTTGGCACAGAAGGATTCACTTGACCACTTCAGTAGTGTTTGCTGCCCAGATATGTGTTTCTGCCCCCAGAGAGGAGGCTGGCTGGAAACACCTCATAAAGCAGGTCCACAGCCAGAAGTTAATGTAGTTTCTCCTAAATAGCTACATGTTTATGATATCTAGGATGCTGAATAAAGAAAACAGAGTGAGTGCTGAGTTCATACAAAGGTAGAGAAGTTGCAGACAAAATATGATACACTGTTGTGGGGTGGACTCTTAAAACTCCAGCCTCCCATTCCCCACTGCTCTTTTGAGAATCTTCCTTTCCTTCTCCTATTTATTCTGCATCATGTAAGCTATAGTGCAAAACTGCACTGCTGAACAACTTACAGATAAGTAATGGTTATTCATGGAACGAGCTGAGGAGCAAGCAAGTGAATTTTCTAAAGGAAGTATGTACATGGTATGCGTCTATATGTGAGTTAAAGAGAAACAGAGAATTTACTGTCAGATAAAACTTTGCTTTAAAAAGCAGTATCTTGGTATAAACTAAAACCATATTTTTCAGGCTTTGTAAGGATTAAATTCTGACAGTTGATTACTGTATTGTGCATCACTTGGGGATAACAGGCATAGATTTTACTGCAAGATCTAGACTTCACTGGGGACTTTCCTAATTTATTAAGGCATGAATTAAATGAACCATGTTTTGTATAGAGGTGCCTAGCTGCATTATTAAATTAATTTCCATTAATAAGGTCAGTTAATTTTACTTAAAATTTTACTTAAAATAAAAAGAATAAGAAAAAAAGAACTAACCTCAAATAACCAAGTAAAAATCTATACTAAGTTATGAGTATTGGTAAAAACTTAGTGACAGAGATTTGTCTTTAACATGAATTTCAAGCAGTTTCTCTCATTCTTCATGTTACTTCCATTTGCCAACCACAGTTACCAAATAATTTGATAATTAATAAGTCCTAAATGAGAACAATTTGTCTCAAAATCTGGCCAAATGCTGAATTCCCGGGTTTTGCGCTCTTCTTCAAATGTAACTCTAGACATGCAGTGCTCTCAGTGACCAACCATATCCATACAAGAGGGACCTGGATATCTGTCAGTCACTTCAGGTCATTCAGATCAGCTCAGGTTCCTTTGTCCTTTTATACACACCACAGATGTGTAGCTGCTGGTGGAAAAAAATAGCTTGGAAAACAAGAAACCAAGCTGGAAATATGACATCAATAGAATATGCCCTCTCTGGGATATTTTCAGCCAGATGAACCTGTTTCATGCCCTACCATGTCACTGTGTGTATCTACACAGCTTTAGCACGTTGTCAGCCAACATCCTGGATTTTTGTGTGCGATGTGGTAACTGTATCCCAGATATCTGATATTTCCCAGATTTCCCAGCACAGAATCTGCTTCTTTTCACATATACCATGGAAATGTCATTTCCCTTGTTTAGTTCCCATGTTTCTTGGTTTCCATCTCCTTCTGCTCCTTGGATGTAAGTTAAACTCTTACCTAGTCTCACACAACTCCTGTTGATTGATTTCATGGAGTGGTACAGAGGGCAATAGTGTAATCCAGTGGATAGGAGAACAAGAGACAACTTCAGGCTGGTCTCATCTGTGCAAGGAGACAAAGAGGAAAATATGTTGAATTTCAAAGCACTCAAGTTAAAACATTTCAAAGCAATTGCCTTCCAGTGTGGCTGCCCACTGTGCTTCCTACTCTCCCATGCATTTCAAACACAAACTAGTCTTCAGGTTTTTTTTGGTATTACGCTTCTAGAATTTTTTTATTATGAATTACAGTACTGTGTAGCAGCCCTGAGCAAGATCCTGGATTAGCACTTTATAAGAAAAATAAATTGTGAGTATTAATAATAGAGAGGAGATGGGTGAAATAGTAATGTGTACCTAGGGGAGGATTGGCTTGACTTCATTTTGATCATGCAGTTGGAATTTATGAAGTGAAGTCAGATGAAAAACAGTTAATCTTTATTTCACTTTGAAGGTGCATTTAAGAGAAAAAAAAAAATGTTCTCACTTGAAGGAAATTCCCCTGCATTTGAGATTCAAGGGGAGAAATGAGCTTAATCACCAAGAAAGTATGGCTTTAAAGAATTCAGTTATGTATGCATTATTCACAGAAACATAGTCAGTGATTTCATAAGGAACCAGACAATTAAGGGAATTCAACAAAAACTCAATAGGGGCTCTTAGCAGAGGCAAGATTGGATTTCTAAAAAGGTTCTGAGTCACAACTCCCCCAGCTGTTTTCTTCATGGGAAAGAAAAGGAGAGGCAAAAGAGGGAAGGAAGGGAAGGGGAAGGGGAAGGAAAGAATTAAGAAAGGGAGGTAGGGGGATAAAGAGAGGGAAGAAATTAAGGGAAGGAAGGGAAGGTCTGGGAAAAAAATGTAGGAAATATTTCTTACTGGAATACCTATATTATGGAAATAAAAGATATTGATCTTAATATGAGACTGTGATCAAATGGTAAATATCTGGTTTAGTAGATGATTTTTGGATTTAGAAAAACAAAGTTTTGTGTTTGTCAGAAACAGTATGCCTCAAAATACATTGGTATCTGTCAGGGTCAATGTCCTTTCAGTTGTGTTCTTACACACAGTCTTGAAGGATCTTGTAATCTTCACTTTTCAAAAACTTGTTTCTCTCATCTTGTGCTGTTTTGAACTTCTGCTTGAGTGCTAACAATTGTTCCTTGCCACAAATATATCTGTAGGGTGACTGTTTTGTTCAAAGAATTGTTAGTGTATAACACATAAATAGCCTTTTTCTGGTTTATTAATTTAAAACTTGCTTATAAAGATTGGAAATAAAAACTGTTATTCTGAAAAGATGCCAGGGAAACAGTGTTATGAAGAGATTCGAGTCCACTTCCTGAGGAGTAAATACCTACCACATCATACCCACTCTCACACAGCAACTATAAACTATTTAATATGCCATACAACTCCTGATATATTCCTAAATTGCCCAGGAGAATTAACAGGAAGTTGTTTCAGTAAAACACTTTCTTCAGAACTGTTTTACAGCTTCTTGTACTCACTGAGTGGAAGTAACTCTAATGCATCAGGTCACTTGCAGGAAGTGTATGGACACTTGTCTAGGGACAGGATAGCCTTGCTCTGTTAAGTGTTTACGAGTATAAAATGGAACAGCTGCAGGAAGACTGACTGTAAAACTACTTTAAAATGGACATTGCTCAGATGTATCTATGCTTCAGTGAGATCAGAATGAACTGAGGCATGAAGTGCCACTTCAGAGATGTGCTCTAAATCCGTCAGAGATTTCTTCCAGAGGTTCACATACGGAATGTCCTACTTACCATGTCATAGCGCATGTGAGGACAGGTCGCTTTCCCTGATGCTTTTGTGAATGGAAATTAAACTCTCAATGAACCTGCCTCTAAAGTCATGTTGTTCATTCCAGAAGATAAACATTTTTAAATTAAAAAACGCCAAAACATTTCCACAGCATTTTCCATTATTATTATTATTGTTGTTGTTCTTTCAATTGAATGTTTTTATACTTATGATACCTTTTTTTTTTTCCTCTGACAAATAGCTCATTTTCTGGAACAGTATTTCTTTATATTATCAAAAATATATTCACTTTTCAGATCTAACTCAATTTCCTTTTGAGACACCATAAGGCATCCAAACCATCAGTATCGTACTTCAAAAAATATCAGTGGCTGAGATCCAGTCCCTCCTGTTTGGGTTGGTGCAGAGAGGAAAAGCAGGAAAGTCAAGGGATGCTCAAACACGTTGTCTGTAAAGGAACAGAATCAAGTTTCAGTGCTCTGAACTATGCCATGTTTATGTCTCAAACAGATCTGCAACCGGTTTATTTTTTCTTGCCCCATGAGTGGCATATGTAGCTAAAAGATTGCACAAATTAACAAGGTCCAGAGCAGAGTTAGATCTGAAAAGTGAATATATTTTTGATAATATAAAGAAATGAAAAAACAGGATTCACATAAATGCTGTGTTCCTATCTGTTCAAGATAATCTAGATCATCTTTCCAATATCATCTTCCAAAATGGTTATCAAGGCCCAGGTTAGCACATTATTTCTGCACAGAATTATTAACGTGAATAACTATATCTCATCTCATAAAAAGCTGAATGACAGAACTCCAAATAATGTCTCACAATAAAAGATAATTGCAATCTATTGTCAATTTGTGTAAAGCTCAGGATGCCCTCAAGCCATTTCTTATTCCCAGTATAGTAAAGGAACTACAAGCATGCATTCATTTTGAGACCATTTTCCTTCCTCTCTTATTATACATAAAAGCTAATGATTTGTCATAATTGATAAACATGTATTGCTAACAGCTAGCTAAACAATCTATGCATATTCTTGAACTAAAGTAAAAAGTTCTTTGCCATTGTTATCACTCAGCTCAAAATAAAATATAGTTGGCATGAAATGTATTCAAACACTTTAATTTATCCTGTGTCCACCACAGTTCTACTATGGAAAATACTAACATTGGTGAAAAAGTTCTGTTTCCAAAATGATTTTTTTTTAGTACAGAAAGAAAAAAATAACAAATGAATTTTTTTAAGCACAAATAATATTCTTGAAAGTCTCCAGACAGAATTTCTTGTCTCTCTCCTTTCCTGTTGATTCCTTTTTTCTTCCTTTTTTTTTCCCTTGTATTGTTACTACTATGTTTATTGCTGTCAGTTGGTAAGGAAATTATTCTCTTCTGAAACTGTTTCTGAAGCAATAATCTTTTACTTGAGTGCTATACCGTAGATTGCATATTACACTGAAGTCTTAGTCACCGTTTATAACCAAATAAATTAATGCTTGAATATATAAATTAAATATATACACTGTTGATTTTATGTTTTTGAAGGCAAGAGTAGGAATAGGGCATCAGTACTAGAGTTTCAGCTGAATTAGAAAACTGTAAAATTACAGGTAGCATTCTCTTCCCTATGATTTAAACCTCTGAAAATTAGGCCCCAGAACTAGATGAATTGTTCACCCTTATTTTATATTCCGAAGAGACTGTTAAGCCTCTCTGCAGGATGACACATTCCATCTATCCTTACAGTCAGTCAATGGATAGCATAAAACATATCTAAAAGTGTCTGTGTATTGTCACTGAATATAGAGAGGCCTTAGACTAGGTATGTAACTATTAAAGTTCAAAAAATTTGTCAGATTAATCCTCCTTTTTGCTGTTTTCTTTTAAACTCTACCTGCATTATCAACTACATGTGCAATGATAATGATAAAAAGGAAAACCCCATGATTTCTAATCAAGTATTTCAACCCTAGCTCTTCTCTGTCTCTGCACAGAGGCAAGGGCACCATGTCTTGCTTCTGTTGTTCCTATATCAGTGCTCCAGATATTGATTCTATCTACCTATGAAAACTGCATGTTTCTATATATATAAAATTTGAAAGAGGATGACAGGAGGGCTTGTGGTTCAGATTCAAGTAGTTCTTTGTCAATAAAATGCTGAGTTATTCCAGTCATTCCACTGGTGTAAACTTTTGTTGTGCAATGCAGTGTCTTAACAGTGCAACAGTGCTAATATACAGTGACTGGTAATCTGGTCTACTACATGAATAGCTTTAAAACATTTTTGGGTGGTTGCAGAGATGCCATTTTTCACTCCAGGTTTGGCTGCATTCTTATGATAAGAAATCCTTCTATGTAGAAAGTTTAGTGTTGCCCTTAAATGCAACATGAAATATATTAGCTCAGCACAGCTACTAAGATTGACGTAGGTTTTCTCCAAGAACACAAATCCCAGCTCTAACTGCGTTACAGCTTTATTAATTTCGCAATATTTCCAGCATGGTTTTACTAGCATACTTTTGCAAGTCATTAATTGTGCATTCTGCCACTCTAGCTTTAATGACATTGAAATTTATTCCCAGACTGCTAGAGAAGTGAACTGTAAAGTACAGTTTTCATTAAATGGCCTGAAAAAGAGTAATAAACATACAAATACATACTTGTTAATAAATGGATTATTCACAATAATTTCAAAACACTGGTAATATCGTGAGACATAAACAAAAGAAAATGATAGACCACAAATGGAAGTGTGAAGTCCAAATTGACATAAAGAACAAAATAAACCATCATGAATCTTACCAAGGATTTCTATCAAATTATTTTTGTCTTACTTTAAAACTACATTACCACTGGAAAACTGAATTTCCATTTATCTTTAACTATTTCTTTGCAATATATCCTTGAAAATCCTTGCGGATATTTCTAGATTTTTTTCCTGTCTCACTACTTCTGAAATATTAAATATCAGTAATAGTTACTGCAACCTTTTCTCTGAGTACAGAAGTTGTTGTTTGATAGTGACAAAGACAACAGAAGCAAATTTTCAATGGGACATGGAATAACCCAGCAAGACCTAGTAAGGTACATAGCAAGACTTCATAAGAATGGAAAAAATCTGAAAAGAACAAAAGAAAACTTTCTGTCTACAATGAAGGAAAACTGAAAAGCTGAATTGGGAGACACATATTTACATTTGTCTGAACGAATAAGTACAGTCAAGCATCTGCATACCCGCATTTAACAGAATGGAGAAGGTAGAAAATAAAACTTAAATGATTTAACAACTTGACAGGACTTCCATTTTAAACCTTTTAAACATTTTAGTTTTACTTCAGAATTTCACCTTGAAGGTTGTTTTATTATTTTTTTTAAATTTCTATTCCCTTCTTTCCTTCTAACCTATCTTTATTATTTTCTTTCCTTTGATACAACAGTCATCTGGAAATGGCTCCTCTTGGTTTAAGGTGTCTCTTCCCAACATTAACCAATGCCTGAATGAAATCAAACTAGGCAACACTATGGTCATTGTGGGGTCTAAGCAAATTCAGTGTAACCAAAGTGACTATGTATATGTCTATGTTTAGCCTGTACCCGAGGCTAAACTGTAGCAGTTGTTCTACCACCCAATGACCTCTCCCCAGCTGAGAAGGGGAACCAGGGAAAAAAAGGGACAAGCCCCATGGGTTAAAGTAGAAACAGTTTTAATGAAATAACAGAAGTAATGCAATCACCACCATAAAGCGTACAAGGTTATACTCAGCCTTGTCCTTGGGGTCAGGAGCAGAAGGCCAGGAGGGAAGAAGCCCAAGGATAGGAACTTCCCATCCTCAGTGAACTCCCTCCTTCTATAATGAGCATGACTGAGTGGTATGGGATACACCTGTGAGTCAGCTTGGGGCAGCTGCCTTGATTGAATCTCCCAGCTGACTCAGGGCTACTCATGGCCTGCCTGCCATGGCTGGCCCATGGGGCTGTGCCTGGGGAACCAGGACAGCATGTCACCAAAGTGAATTTCCCAGAGATATTGTAGCAAGGTAACTTTGTGGCTTTCTCTGGATCCTTTTAGTCCTCTGCATAAAGCAGATCTCCAAACACCTTGAGGGACAACAAAAAGTTCCAGGCTTTTACGTGAGAGGGCTTTCTTTGTTCAGTGATAAAACTGGTGGGAAGACATAATTAAGTCCATGTATCTTCTTTCTCTTGATGATAGGCAGTTCATTTATATCTCTTCCGTCTAGTATTTAAAAAAAAAAATAAAAATTCCCTGAAGTCTGCAATTTGCATGACTGTCTAGCAACTTAGAATCTGCCAAATGTCTGGATTCTGCCTGAATTTGGCATTAGGTTTTACTGGGTCCAGAGGCTACCCATCACTACACATTTATATGATTATGTTAGTATTGCCCACTCTCTCTGTCCCCCTATCATTTTCATAAGTGACATGTGACGCAGAGGGATGTTCCTGGCTACCCCAAACTGTTACAACACAACATTTTAAAGCAGATTTCATAGGATGTTTCTGGCCAAAGACTTATTAATGACATGAGTTTGACACCATTGTAACTCTTCACAATAGGCTTAGTTGTCACTACCTTGGGATAAAAAAGTGGAAAGGACTTCTATTTCTTCTGTCTGGAATGTTGTGTATCAAATTCATCAGGTTATATGACACATTTCTACCTTCACCTTTATTCCCAACTTAGTGCATGAGATTCCTTTTTGCAAATGTCCTTCCAAAGCCCTCCTGTCTAGCAATAACAACGTATTATAAAATTTTCTCTTGAGCCAATATATGATATCATATTATATCCTTAATTCTATTTCCTTTGTTCTTTTTCTGATTATCTCTGAATTGGTTCGAAAGACTCTATCTGGCCTTTGAATAAACTGTACAGTTCCCCTTTACCTATTGTTTTGTGATCCTTCACAAAACAATTTTTCCTTACATTAAAGCACCTATTCAGCAACAGAGTTGCTTCTGTAACTTGAGTGACTTCTCCTTCACACATCTCTATATTCCTCTGTGTTATCTATTCAATAAAAATCCTTCAGGTTTGTTTGGTGTTTTGTTTGGGGGTGGGGTTTTTTTGTGTGTGTGTATGTGGAAATTTATCATTCTCTCTAGTGGAACACTTCTTTCACTCATCTTTCTAAACTACTTCATCTGTCAGTTTCTTCACTATTTTCATCAGTTTTCCATTTCCCTTACCCTTGTCCTGTGTCTTTGTCTTTTCTCATTGGGACACTGATTCACTCTTACATTTCCCTATTCATTAATTCTAGTATCACCAGTGTTATCAACATCAGTGTTATTATCACTTTTTCATTTTAGCTATTAATCCCTCTTTTTCTTCCTCATATTTTCATGGTCTAGAAATTCCTGTGACTTACTTTAGGAGACACCTACTTCTCACAGGAAAGCAATTTAAAAGAGTTCAGAAAAAGAATGCAGTATAAATAAAATACAATATTATTTCTATTCCTTTTCCTTGTTTTGTGCATGCACCAGCTGCTGTTCTTGTGAATAGAGCTATTAGGAAGTAAGAAGTGTCAGAAGACTAAAAAGGAAGAAATTTGAATGGAAAGACATTTTTAAATCATCCTAAAAGCAGAAACCACCAAAAAATAGACAAAAATCCCAAACTGAAATAGCTTCCAAACTATTAAGTTATTAATATCATTCATTATTAAGATGTCCAACCCTTTGGCTAAATTTTTAGAATTTTGGGGAAGAATAAATTACTGAAAGGAATTCTGTATTTGATGAATTGTCTAATAATATGCTAAAGAGTTTTTAAGGGGGATATTTTCTTACCTCATCATTAATTCACTTGCAGCTGGCTCCCTCCTTTGTACCATCCAAGCTCTAATGTTTCTCCTATAAATTCTATATTTATACAGATGACTTTATTTTTGTTTTCAGGAACATTTTCTCATTTGTGAGAAGAAAATAGGACACACATTACTCTTTCCTTGTTTTATAGTTACTACTTGTACTTCCAGAAAGTAAGCCATTACCAGACATTTCAGAATTAAAAGATAATTTATTTTTGAAGTCATTGCCAAAATGCCTCTCAATCATCAAGTTTTGTCTTCATAAAAGGCTTTCAGGTTTACTGAAAAATTAAGATTTCACAGCATTCGTTGAAGTGCTTTTGAGAAGGACAATATCCTGAAGATATAAATCCAATTATTTAGTTTCCATGAAATTAGCATAGTTAAAGTTGTTTGGATTCCAGAGGGGAGCCTTTTCTATATTTCTGAAAAAAGAATGAGAACAGTATACACTAAAACTTACAATAAAGTAAGAGGAAGGAAAATGTCAGACACTTGTATTCTGGGAAAGCTTGCAGCCATAGCTGAAATCTGCAATAGGCTCAATTCTTATTAGTGAACAGACCCAAATTCCAGGCCCTAAATTTTGAAAACTTTCTTATCCAAATTTAAATATTTGTGGGGTTTTTCCTTGTTTTGTTTTGTTGTTTGTTTGTGGTTTTTTTTTTTTAAAGAAGATAGAATTTCTGATTGTTCAAAATTTGAAATTTACTGCTTTTTCGTAAGTCATTTTTACTTCCTTACCGCAAATTTATCACTGCATTTGGATAGCAACTAGGTCCTGATGATTTATTATTCCAATGGAAAATTTTGTAGGAATTAGGGAAAACTAAACACCAGGACAAATCAGTCATAAGAAATCAAATGAAGTGTTCTGATCTAAATAAATGTTCATTAAACTCTCCAAGGTTCAACCATATATACAGACTAAGCTAATTCTCTTTCATATAGGTTTTTCTTTCAGTTATATCTGGAAGGCCATATATTGGGATCCTTTAAAAGGAAAAATTACTAAAAAGTAATTATAGTTCATGTGGTAGCTGGCTATGACTATTGTATGAGGTAGTACACCTGATCATTTTCCAAATAGCTTTATGAATGGGTCATTACTGTAGTAAGCTGTGTGAGAACTTCTCCATTCTTTATAATAAATCCTGTGAAGTCTTATATAGGCACATATGGTAAGTTTATCATCTTAAAATTAGACTACAGTCATTTCTAAAGCTGGAGAGTATGGTATCGGTCATCAATAAACTTTTGGAAAAAAGCCGTAGACCTTCTGTGTGTAAAAAACACTTTATTGTTTGTTGTAGATCTTTAACAAAAAGTTTGGATTTGGATCTGAATCCCATCAAAATGCAGGGATTTTGTAGGATCAGATTTTGCTTTAAACCCTATTTTTTTAACAGGATATTAGAGACTAACTATCCATGCACTGAAATGGATCATTTTTCGTTACTTTTTCTGGGCTGTGAAAGGGAAAACAAGAAAGAAAGTGTGCTTCTGTGCAATATCTGAACCACTCAGGAAGAATGGCTTCAGATTAAAGTCATTTCACTTTTTTTTTCCAGAAGTTAAACTTAAACTTGTGGCAGAACAGACAATGGTTCTGTTTTATCCTAAAAATCACTGACATTTTAATTATAATAATTATAATTACATATAAGTGCATGTTATAATTATAATAATTATAATTGCATATAAGTAATATTGACCGTTGTGATTCATAGTAAGGTTTTTCTTTGTGCACTGAAGCTCTGATCTTTCTTTCCTACCAGTTTATAAAGCCATTAGTCAGCTCTTCAGCCACTGCTTTTGAGTTTAGTTGGTCTCAGAAAAAAAGCACCATACAATTTAAAAGAGCATGATGGATACAGCTATGTAAATGAGCGACATGCACATTACACATTTGGACAGAAATTAATGCCTCCAAGAAGCAACTTTGAAAAAAAATATGATCAAATCCAGTCATCAAAGGAAAGGAGAAAAACCCTCAACTGATCTAAAGGTATTTAAACTTCAGATCTACAGGTGAACCCACTGAGCTAAAATCAGCACAGATCTAAATGTCTCAAAAATACATCAAATTAATCTTCTTTTATTCATAAACACATTTATTTCACCTTTGTTAAGAATAACCTGAATTTTTATAGCAGTTAGTGACTTTTTAAGGTGAAAATATTCCGTATCACAGTTTGGGCCCCTGCTAAATCATAAGGATGGTTACTTGTTAATGATGCAAAAGTTCTCAAACAAATTCAAGTGCTCCACTTTGGTATAAACCTGAATGATAATGTTTAAATTAGAATCTATCTCAAAGTGCCTGGAATTCTAATCCAGTGTTTTATCTCAGATAGTATAGCAATACAGAAATTAATAATTTAGGAAGCCAGGAAAGAAATTCCTTTGTTACAGTGTCCATTGCCATACTTCAAGCAACCCATACTACATTCTCCTTTTTGCAAACTAATCAAGATCCATATTTAAGCCAGCTTCCCTGGTAGAAAACTGTTTTGAAATCTCACTTTTCTGATAGCTAAGAACTTCTAATCACTTTCCACTCTGAACTGATTCATGTGCAATTTACACACCTTTGATCTACGTGTAGGCAAATTAAGCAGGTGCTTTAGCCAGTAGATTCCTAGGGGCAATAAAATGTCAGACAACTCTGCCTATACCAAAACCTTAGAAAGACTGTTTCAGTTGCCTTTTTGCTGTTGAAAGAGATGCATACAGAACAAATTATCACATTAGTGTACATATTTCTGATTGTACAGCATTTTCATATCCATCTCATACCTTCTGTGTCTTTTACAGCCAGACACTGAAACAGCAAGCTATCCCTGTTTCTGAGAGAATGTTAAGCATGATATTCATGTGTCCATTTTGTAGGAATAGTTGAAACCTTCTACAGAAAATGCTGCTAGCATACCAGACAATGCATCTGAACAGGGGCTATTGAGATTATTATTTATTTTACCATATGACTGCCATATTCAGAACAAAAAGGAGGTAACTTTTATTATCTTTCTGTAGTTCACTTGTATGGGTAGTTCACTAATCATGTATCACAAATTGTTATTGGCTGTGTGATGCCCAATTTTGTAAAGTTAATTGATACAGTATTATATTTGCCTTTGTAGTGCTGTTCTACTTCTTTCTCTTATCTCAAAGACTGCTCTTTTGAAATTGAGTTTCTGCAACTCCAAAGCGCCTTACTCCTCATGAAATCATTTTGCAAGTTAATAAATCATTCAGTGGTAATTGTTCTCTTTATGATGGGTTTTATTCAAAATAGACAGTTGAAACATATTTCAAAATATTGAGTGTGAGTCTCAGAACATATTAACATTTAAATTATTCTGGAAGTTCTGCATCTTAAACTTAATGAGGATAGAACTGGTTCATTACTAGGGTTACAAATTAATCAGCTGAGAACTTGATCAGTTAAAACAATCTTCCTTAGAAAAAGGCTGTCTAAAAGATCAATCAATTGAATGCATGTTTTGTTAGAGTGAAGGTTAGTAACTCTGGGAAAGTATGATGGGTTTTGCAACCTGCTGTTTGCTTTGACTTCCCAAATGACCAGAAACTGCCATCAATAAGAAACTTAGTTACCCTGGTTTAGATAGAGTTTGTGACACAACAGTGAGATTATCACTAGAGCTCTTCTGAACCACCAGTTCTTAAGGTCAAATCTCAGTCAAGATGTAATGAGTTGTTTAGAGTGTCTGGAGTGCAAGCTAGGCTGCAGATTATTAAAAGCAGCATGGATTAAAAGCAGGATTTTTTTTTTCTTGTTGTTTTTGTTGCAACATTGCCTGTTCAGCTGCATACTGGTTTGTCATCTCCAAACCTTTCTTAACATAGTGGCAGGAAACAAAGTGGAGACCACACCAAAGTATGAATTCAGGCTTCAAAGACAATGTATGTTCAAGTGGCCAAATCAAATCAGACAACCTTCCAGGAGTCAAGGAAAAAGAACAGAAATCAAAGTTAAATATTCCCCTTGAGGGGATAGAAGAGCGATTTCCTCTGAGGGCTGGTGAAAAAAAAAAAAAAAAGAATGAAAAGGATAAGTGCTTTAACTCTGAGTGGAGTTTAGTTTTAATAGGTTTGAAACACTGAAATCTTGTGACACTGTAAAAGTGAAATATGACAAAAGTTTTCTCATTGGGCATACAGGCCAATGTTAAAAATTTCACTTCTCAAAGGTCACCTGAAGGTAAGCTGTCGACATTATACTGGCTGCTTTTTTGTTGAGGAGGAGGAGAGAATAAACAAAATAAAAATTTTTGGTGATACAGAGGGTAAATGACGTAGGAAACAAAATGCTCTAAATGAAATAATTTTCAGACACAGTGCAAACATTGAAAAAAAAACTAACATATATAACTGAAACCTCTCGATAACCAAGCACATGCTTCCACCCCTTCAACCAAAGAAAATATTCAAGGATTATTATCCTTGAAAGGAGGAATGGGAAGGGAAAATTAGTTCTGATTCATTGCAATAGAAGAGAGGCCTACCCATGTCCAATTGTCATTGTGTCATAGTAGAACTATCTCCAGTATACATTAGGAACATCTAAATCAGATGTAAATTCAGTGTCATAAGATTGACGCAGACATGTAAGAAAGATAGACAAGTCTTTCTTCTGACAATCCCATAGTGATTCCATAGACTGTAACTGCTCAACAATAAATGGAGTGGAAATATGGCCCTGGATTTTTACTGGTGATATCAAATATAAAAGTAAAATAAAAGAAAATGAAATGAAATAAATGAAATGAAATGAAATAAAATGAAATAAATAAAATGAAATAAAATAAATAAAATAAAATATAAAATAAAATAAAATAAAATAAAATAAAATAAAATAAAATAAAATAAAATAAAATAAAATAAATAACAAGCTGTTGTTGCTCATTTCTAAATTAATAATGGATTTGTGACAAAATGAACATATCACATGAACCTAACATTTTCTGGCTGTGATTACATTTTTTAGCTAACATTATAATTTCAAATGGAATCTAAATACAATGAAGCAAGGTGTATCACAACTCAAACATGAGATCAAAGATTACTAATAGTCTTGAGAATTTGTAATGGGAAGCAGAATTTTTATTCTTGGCTATTTAAGTTTTAGTCTTTTGTCCTTAGTGTGTCATTCACCTCATCTATGTTTTTCCCTTCTGTTCTTTACTTCAATAGGCAAAGAATTATGTCTAATTTTATTCATACTTATTTTGATATTTTGTAAATTGTTTTGATATTTTGTAAATACAATTCTTTCCTTGACTTTTCTTCCCTGAATTTCCTGTGTTACTGTGACATTCTAGCTATGCCATGTAAAAGAATATTTCTATCATGCCTTCATTGCAATTTTTTCCTGGACAGCAGTTCACTGTTGCTGAAGAATGCAAGTTAATTATTCAACATTTATCTGAGCTACACAAATTTCAGGTACGTCATACAAAAACCAGAGTGTGCTACCAAATAAAGCCTTCCCTGCATCATTAAAACCCTTTCCTAGTTTTTTGCTACAACACAAAACATAAGGAAGAGGTAAAGGTAACAAATTCCTCAGCTTCAGAAAGCATCATTTAGGTTTTGGTTTGCAAACATGAACTATAGGTTTCTTATGTTGTCTTCGTCTGAACATATCCAGCCCAATAGTATACCGTTAGGTATAGAAAGGAAAACACGGCATAGAAGAGGGCCCTATGTTATCCTTTTGCTTTTAATAGGTGCTAAAGAAACTAAAATGATGTTATTTTGCATTTAAGTTGAGCTAACTCAAGTGTCAGTTCTGAATGAAACCACAGCAAAGCAGAAGAAACCATGTGAGAGGTTCTGGCTCAAAGAGTGATTCTTTGCGGTATTACATACTGCAGATGCCACTACCACAGTTCATAAACTGTGCAGCTGTCATCCCTACTAAAGAAGAATCAAACAAAGAAATGAGAAGAAAGCTGAATAAAAGACAGAAATTAAAATTAGAACTATTTATGAACACTCAAGTTATAAACATAATTCCCTTTATATGCAAGAATATTTATTTTAATTGACCCTTTTAAGATATAGTTGTTCATACAAGTATGTAGCTGTGTAACAGCTGAATTTCCTGACCACATAAAGGGTTGAAAGGGTTTATAGAGTCACTGCATCTCATTTCCAGAAGGGTCCTTCAGTTCGTGCATAACCTCACAAACTGTTTGGGGATTCATTTTCTCCAATATGGACTGTTATTCTTACCTTGTGGTGGTCTTTGCAAATTAAATCTACCTCAAAAGAATGTTTCCATGTTTCTGTCTCTTTTCTTTCTGCTGTAATACCATCTCTTTACTGACTCTGTGTTTACAAATGCATTCATGAATGGTGTGTGAGAACTATGTTGCTAGCTTTCTTCTGATTTTTCATTTTTATTCTTTTTCCACTAGAACATTTATGTAGCACTCAGTGCACTGAGCCCTCATAGAAGTATATAGAATTACAATGGAAAATAAATTCATTAAGGTCAGCATTCTTACCAACTGTAACAAGCAGTTGATTAATATCTGTAGTTCTTCTTATGTGACATGATATTATCAGTACAAACCCATATAGACTATAATTTAGAATAACTTTTCCCCAATTCTTCATAATCTTGCAGTAAATTAAACAACAGGGGGAAAACAAAAACCATACCAATATTTAAAAAATTAATACCAGGTTTTTTATTAATTAATTAATTAATACCAGGATTTTTATTAGCGATTTATTAGTGATTATCTTACAGAAACGGCAGATACTCACGTCAACAAAAATCAACTCATAATGAATATTTTCATACCAAGAGTCAGTATGCAAAAGTGCAATCAGAAAACTGCTTGTGTGCCCCTGTATATAATAATAGTTTATTTAGGGGTGGGAAAACAATCTTATAAAATACCCTTGGGATGTGATTTTTTGCAAATAAAACACAAATGGTCTCATTGCTGCCTCTCAGTATAGTTCTAACTGAAAGGCCAATTAGCTAGTATTTTAGAGATGCTTTCAAGATGTTTTGATTTTTGCTAACTTTGTCAAATGCTCTTTCTGCAAAGCAGCCTGATCGCACTTCCCAGTAAGGTTGATGTAGAAGTTTCCTTCAAAATATTTTAGACAGATATTTTAAAGCAGAAATCTTCCATACTCATACATTTTTCTTGCTGATTTATCACTATATCTGATCACTGATTAATCTGAAGATTAGCCACCTACAGGTGACCAAGTGGGTTACCTGTAAGAGTTTTCATTCAGAAGCTTGTGCACAGTAACAAAAAAGCATCCATTTCAAAGCTAAAAATCCATAACATAAATTACTGCTCTGATATCCCTCATGGTTTCTGGATACCAGCATACTTATGATCTGCAGTCTCTGGCTCTCTGTGGTTTTGTGCACCTGGTACAGCTCAGTCCTTTCTTTCTCCCCAACTAGAGGGCAGATTTATCAGATTGTTGTGCTTTGAAATACAGGGTTTTATTTTGTACAAACAGTCCTGTCAGAAGAGCTAGGGCCGAGGAGACATAAATCTAGTTGCTATTCCTGCATTTTACTTAATTTGGGGAGGGTTGCTTGCTTGTTCATTTGTTTCACAGATTCATGGAATCTAGGAAGTGACTTCAAAACATAATTGATCCTCATTTAATATTCTCCACTTTGATCTAAAGCTACCCAGCTGTCTCAGCCTTTCCTCATATGTCGTATACACCAGGTCCCTAATTTATCCTGGTGGCCGTCCACTGGACTCATTCCTGTCTGTTAATCCCTATCTTGTACTGCAGGATCCAAAAGTGGACACACTATTCCAGACGTGGCCTCACAAGTGCTGAATAGAGAGGAATAATAACTTCCCTCAACTTACTGGCTGAACTCTTGCTACTATGACCTACTATGCAGTTAGCTTTCACCCCTGTGAGGGCACATTGCTGACTCGTATTCAACTTCTTGTCAACCAGGACGCTTAGGTCCATTACACAAAGTTGTTTTCCTGACAGTCTGCCCCTATCTTCTACTAATGTGTGGACTTCTTTGCATTTGTTGAACTTCATCAGGTTTTTTTCAATCCATTTCTCCAGTCTACTGAGCTCTCTTTGATTGGCAGCCCTCCACAACATGTTGACCATTCCCTCCCAATTAGGAGTACCCTGTGAACTTGCTGAAAATGCACTCTGTTTTGACACCCAGTTTAATAATGAAGATATGAAACAGTATTGACCTTTGAGGAATGTCATTCATAACTAACTGCCAGGCACATCTTGAACTTTGATTACTACTCTTTGGCCTTGCATTCATTTTAATATCAAAAAGGGAAACTTTTTGCAATCTCAGAGAAGTACAGTTTTCAGGCTCCAAACAGACTTGGACCCAAAATCTTTGTACAGTTTCTCAGCAAGCAGTTTTTCAGGCTTCAACTATAGCAAATTAGGTTCCCTATTCCTTTGTAATCTTTTCTTCCCGTTTAATTGAAATGATTTTGTCTGTAGCATTTTTTTATCTAGCTTTTCCTCTGTTAATCCAATACAGGTAAATTATTGATGACTTTATCTTTCTTATTCATCCTCTGAAATGGAGTAAGTGAATAGTAATGTCCAAATGAATCAAGTAGAGTCAGCTTAATTTTGAACGGCTGCAGAACTCTCCTTCAACTCTATTTCAGGAATTAAGACAAAACTCTCTGATTCACATTAAATGATTGTTGAGTGTCCAGAAAAGGCCTGTACCAGGAATACTAGAACTGGGAAGTACTGATAAGTTGTACAGTCAGAACTCAACTGAAAAAGGTCATTCTCAGACATCTTCTGAAATACATGCATACATTTTATTACATTGCTGCTTCACTTACTGTCCCAGATGCTTAGTGTTCCACCACAGAATCAGATGTCTAACACACTTTGTCTGCAGCACTAATGTTGGTTGTTTCTTACAGGACTTCTACTTTTCTCAATGACATTTGTGTCCTACCAAAATGTAAATCACTATGGTTACTTCATTCCCTAAGACCACTTACAAGATTTTGAGTCACAGTAGTCTGCCACTCAGTAAATGGCTGAAATGAGCCACATGGCTAACACTGACAGCTACTAAAAAGGGAAATCCATCACCAGGCCTGTGATAGCTTTAGTATCTATGTAAATCCATGCTTAATTTAAAGGAGATCTGCAGATATTTTTTTTTTTTTTTTTTTAAGTTGGGCAATAGAGAGGTAGTGGTGGAGGTAGTTTCATGTACCATGACTGACAACTGTGGAACTGAAAGTCTTTTGTTTGCTTATATACAAGGATTAGTGTGACCAATTAGGTTTCACCTGACCAAGTTTTCTACATACCAATAGAAAGATTAGTTCTGAGAAACAGGCAGTACCTCAGCAGCCTATAAAATGCCTTTTCTGGAATTCTTCTCCAAACCCTTAAACATACAGATAGTTTCACAGTGCTGATCAGTTTGGCTAGGTTTGAACCAAAAGGAGGATACAACCTAGAAATGAAAGGCATCTGCCTTCTATTATAATCAACTACTTTCAGGGGAAGAACATTATTTTTTTTCTCATATTCCTTTGAACACCAACATTCCAGTCAAAACTACAACTATGAAAACACCAGTGGCCACAATCTGTCTTCATTTCTCAGTTCTCTTCTGAAAACTGAACTAGCTCAAGGTTTCTGCAGCTAATTCAGAGAAAGAGGAAGAGGGAGAGAGAGTTCTTCTTCACTCTCTAGGAAGGAGTGAGCCCAGAGGCAAGTTCCATAAACCATGGAAGAACGATTCATGTAAGAATGGAAGCTAAACCAGTGCCGTGGAAGTGTTCCATTGCTGCCCAACCAAGTAGTTTGTGTAACAGGAAACATTTACTATTTTCCTTCTGTGAAGCATATTTACATTAATCTGTGCAAAACTTAATGCCCCATTCATACACAAAGCATTGTTCTATTGTCCTAGACAAATAACACAAAGCAGTAAACTTTATCTCTTGGTGAATAACTATATGTAGTTATGTGTATGCTACTTTCTTTAGAGGGGAAGATACAATACTGGACACAAATAAATGCCCAGTGTCAAAAAAAACCCCAAACAGTTTAAATCCACTTAGCTCCTATAATGAAACTGATAAGCTTGCATAAACTCCAATAAACATAAACCACTTCTGGTTTACATACGCAAACAACAAAACACGGGCAGACACGTATTAACCTTTTCGTGTTGATCGGGGCCACAGTAGCTTGTTGTGTAATTATAGCAAGTGCAGGTAAACAGTCAAACATTGTCTGGGAACCAATGCAGAAAGACAAAGTAAGCAACCTGTTAAGAAAAGTTATAAAAACAACCTCAAGTAAACTGAAATCCAGGAGGAAGAAACCTCCGCTATGAAGAACATATTCTTCCCAGAAGAGATGTCAGGATACTGATGACTGGTCACAAATTCCTTTTCTGTTCTTGAAGGAAATTGAAACTGTTTACCTCAAGATCCAGAGGAACAGTGGAAATAACAGCATAACTCCAGATAGAACATTATTTTTGTTAGACTTTAAAAATTTAAATTAGACTAGCAATAAATCCTTAATTACATGTCAAAGATGTGATCTCTTGGCTCATGACAAGATTCCGAGTGTAAACCTATTTCAGGGTAAAGTGCTTGGAACTGGTAATTAACATAAATATTTCAGAATGTTTACTCTCCCCTCCAAAAATGAAAGAAGATATGATGACCTTTAAAATACCTCCAGTACTCAATTTTAACTCCCTCCTTGATATTTAAGGGCAATATTGATGTGTGATGAAATGGATGTAAATGGCACAGGAATAAAATTAAGCTGGAAACGGGGAAAGGATTTGAAGCTGTAACACTGAAGTCCGTAACAGTTTTTTAAATAGTGTGGTTAGGACAAGGAGCTTAAACTTTTTAAGGTTTTTCCAAATAAATTTATCAAACAGATTGTCAATACAGAAGTGATACTGTAGGTAATATTTGCAGCCTATAATGAGTCCTAAGATGTTTGATTTTTGTTAACTCTGAGGACATAATGAAAGAAGAGCTAAATGATGTTTATCATGTTTTTATACTTCATTTCTATTTCTAACCTTATGCTTCAGGACCTCCAAAACTAACTGCCAGGAAAAATAAGGATTTCCCTCCCTGCCCACCCTCCCACCCCCAATGCATGGCTTCTTGAGGGGAAATAAAAAGAGAAAAAATGTCTTTTCAAGCATTAGTTTCCTATAGTTGAAGCCAAGAGAAGCTATGTTAATTATTCCAGTGGAATTACTTTTCCCCTGTTCTTTATTAGGTGTGCTTTGCTTATTTAGCTTTAAACGAGATTACCAGAAAGGCAATAAGGAACAAATTTTATCCAGTTCAAGTTTTCAAGAAAAATAGCAGTGTTTTTTGTTTTGTGATTTGCCTTTCTTAATATCATAGAATGTAGACTACTTCTAAGGATCTTTCGGGAATTTGTAGGAATGAAAAACAAGGGAGACTTTTTTTAAATGTCTTCTAAGTTTTGCTATAAAACTGGATTTTTTCCATAAAGAATGAAGTCCTTGTTGACTTCAGGAAGGAAATTCTCAATGAGCCTGAATGGGAACTCCTGGCAGCTCTATACTTCCATGTTCTCTTGGTGAACCATTTACAAATGGAATTGCTAAAATAGTACACTGAGTAGGGGAAGTTATTTGTGTAAAGTAACAATCAGTGACACATATTTGGCTTAGATCCAAACACTTTAAAACATGTCATGAATATAAACAGCACCTAAAACTGCCTGGCACTATCCCTTGTGCCTCAGAGTAAGAGTTCACCTTAATACTATAATATTTGATGGAAAATTTGGATTTGGGTATCAATCCAGAGCTGCATTTATCAGCAATATTACAATGACTTTACATACCTATACTTATCTTAGGCTGTTTTCACTCTCTTGGTATTTCTGCTCTGGCAGGGGGATGGGACTAGATGATCTTTTGAGGTCCCTTCCAATCCCTAACATTCTGTGAAATAGCTCGTGTCTATTCACGCAAAGTGGCAGCCAGAGATCATAGAACCATTTTGATTGGAAAAGACGTTTAAAATCAAGTCCAACCATTAACCCAGCACTGCCAAGTCCACCACTAAACTGTGTCCCTAAGCACCACACCTACACATCTTTTAGATACCTCCAGGGATGGGGACTCAACTACTTCCCTGGGCAGCCTGTTCCAGTGCTTGACAAGCCTTTCAGTGAAGGAATTTTTCCTAATATTCAATCTAAATCTCCCCTGGTGCAACTTGAGGCCATCTCCTCATCCTATCACTTGTTACGTGTGAGAACCCACCTCACTACAACCTCCTTTCAGGCAGTTGTAGAGAGCAATAAGGTCTACTCACAGCCTCCTTTTCCACAGGCTAAACAACCCCAGTTCCCTCAGCCACTCCTCATAAGACTTGTGTTTCATAACCTTCAACAGTTTTGTTGCCTTTCTTTGAACACGCTCCAGTGACTCAATGACTTTCTTGCAGTGAGGGGCCCAAAACTGAACAGTGTATTCGAGGCACGGCCTCACCAGTGCCAAGTACAAGGGGACAATCATTTCCCTAGTCCTGCTGTCCACAGTATTTCTGATACAAGCCAGGATGCTGTTGGCCTTCTTGGCCACACTGATGCCTCGTATTCAGCAGGCTGTTGACCAGCACCCCCAGGTTCTTTTCCAACTGGGCAGCTTTCCAGCCACTCTTCCCCAAGCCTGTAGCATTGCATGGGATTTTTGTGCCCCAAATGCAGGACCCAGCACTTGCAGGACCCAGCCTTGTTGAACCTCATACAACTGGCCTCGGCATATCAATCCAGCCTGTCCAGATCCCTCTGCAGAGCCTTTCTACCCTCAAGCAAATCAACGCTCCCACCTAATATGTTGTCATCTGCAAACTTACGGTGATCATTACAATTAAGCATGTTCTACTAACATGTAGATAGTTGTGGTAAACCTCATATAAAAAAGCACAGTAAAAAACAGAGATGAATATATATTTAATTGCACAGGGCTCTAAAGACTTAGTGAGAATCCATCTCTTTCTCTTTGTGCCAAACAGCTACTAAAAGTCCTGGATGCTGCTGTTAGCTATCTGCAAGCTGTTCTGGTATTTTCCAGATGCTTGTGCTTCCCAGTTATGTTTCTAATGTGCAGAATGATGAAGCCCAATTAAATTGTTGCCTTTTTAAAACACAAAATTTGAAGTAACCTAGAACCCTCTTTGCTCAATGTGTTACACCCCCATTCCTATACCTACAAGCAGTATAGCTATGTAACTGCAGATTTCACTACACTGTACATGAAAAAATAAAGGCTTGTTTGTGAGCCTTGAAAATATTGATGTGGACTTCCCTGTCTTCATACTTTAGCACCTCAAATTACCATATTTTGGGGTGTATCTTTCCAGTTCTCAGTTTTGTAGATATTGTTCTTTCTATGTAGACTTTTACAAAGATTCAGTCATAAAATCAAGTTCACTTTACACGTGTGGTGAGTGGGTGTGCATGACAGTCAGAAGAACTGAAGCCAGTAAAAGGCAAAAAATTCTCCATTCATCAGTTTATCTTTTTTTTTTTTTTAATTTGAATTTTATTTGAATGAGTTTATATCCATGTCTCTACTTTGCTTTTTCAACTCAATTTCAGAATTATTCTGAAATTTGAAAATAAACCTTGTTTAAACTGTCTGCTCTTGTATGGTTCTGCTTCCTGACTGAAAAGAAAAAGTTCCTGGGAAACAATTAACATTTTCATGAGTGAAAAACTGGAAGATAAGTATTCATGTAATGTTGCTTGTCATCAAAACTATATTGTTAGTGCATTTTTAAGCTTATTCATAAACCTCTGCAAGAAAACCAAGTTCTGAATTTGTGAACCATGAAACTACTTCTATTTTTTATAGTTTTGAGTTGCACTATTACCATTTTGATGGTGTTTATTAGGAACAATCATATAAGGGAAAAAATGTATCAGTCGGTAAATCTAAAGATAATGATATTTCCAATGAACAAATATTTTTTCTCTGATCAACTTTTTCATCACTATGTCATTTCAGTGTAGTATTCATTGTGAATAAAAGTCAAATTTTCTCAAATTCTTTGCTAAATTTGGCAAAATTCATGGCTTAATCTTTCTAGTCAATTTATTATCTCCCCATCTTATATATTAACAGAGTGGCTTCCCAGGAAAATACTGCCCCAAATCCATTTTATGTGGTAAACTAAGCAAAAAGAAAGAGACTAACAAAAGAACAGTTTTATGGTCTTTTCCCCATCTGTGGTTTAGTACATAAAGGAGACTTAAGTAGTGATTATCAAGCAAAATGTCTACCATTTATGAAAAACATTATAATTAATGGTTATAGTTAAAACATTGACATGTTATAGTCCATGAAAGAACTTTAATAACAGGTATAAATCCAAACAATATGACTAGGACTCTTAAGTAAGATAAGGTGCTCACCATCTTCAGTCAGGATTAGTCTTAGGGCTAAGAGACACATCACCTGGAGTGTTTCATGAATATGTCAAACCAATCCTCCACCTCTACTGAATAACCTTAAAGAACAGAAAATTATTGAAAATATCAAAAATCATTCAGTTTTTTGTCTAAAACAAACCAGACACAAGCCAATTAGTTCAAGGAATTGATAAGAAACAAAAAATCTGTATTTCAGTATTTATAGCCATTGAAATAACATTTACAATGTTCCACATAAATCAGAATGTTCTTCTCTTTTTCCAATTTTAAAGACTACATTTTTCTGATTAAAAATGAACAATTTTGATCTAGATATAATATTCAGGCAAGATGTTCATTCTTTTCTCCTGTACCCAGCAAAAATTTAGAGTAACTTTCTCTGTTCCCTCTATCTTAAGCCAGCTCATTTTAAGATTTCCCCCAAACTGGTCACAAACTTTCATCATATATTGAAAGTGCTACATCTAAACAACAGCTAGCTACACTTAAGTAACTCTGCGATTACCAGCCAGTTATCATTAAACTGTCAGCCAACACAATTGACAGTTGTAACTCATTACACACTAACATTAGCCATCTAAGAGCTAGGCAGTTTGCTTGAAGCAGCTTTCTAAATGCCCTAATAATGGAGATATGCACAGATAACTCATGTCATGACTTAGGTGTTTGTCTCTCCAGTGATTACAAAGGAAAGCAAAAGAAATCAGCTTAAATGAGATGTTTAACTTTTGATTGGTAATGCTAGGTAAGAAGAATCATTTTTCCACTATCTATTTTTTCCAGAAATTTATTTCTAAAACCTTATTACATTAGATCTGGCTTTGTACATTCTGTATACACAATGAATCTGCACATTAATTTAAAAAGCTGTTTAGCCTTTCCATATAGTCTTCTGCCTGCCTACAGCAAAGTATAAATTACTTCACCAAACAATTAAGAATGAGTAAAAAGATGCTGAAGCAGCTATTTCTGATGGAGTTACACCTGCTTCAAATATCAAGCCACAGCTAATATTTTATTTTTTTTAAAAAAAAAAAAACAACTCATTTGGAAACTTATTAGCCATTTCAGAATAAGCCAAGCAGCATGGTGAAAACTGCTCAGAGTCAAACAGACTAATGTCTAATTTAAAAGTTCTGTAGCTCTCTCAGCATGATACTAATTAATGCTGCCTAAAGAATCACCCACGTACACCTATTGTAAGTTTGTCTGTCTGGTGAGCGCTACAGTTCTTTCAGAACTACTTAAATTATGTCTATCTTGCATTTTGCAGTAAATAAATGCCCACAGGCACATGTAGAATTTCAAAACATAAGGAATCCGGGTTGAAGTTATGAGAGGGGTGAGTTCAGAAGCCTTCAAAAGAACTGAACAAATTCATTCTTCAGTTTCTGTTCTGAAAGAGTGTGCAGTCTTGCTATGCTGCTCCTCTGTCACTTAGGGATCTTCCTGTACGGAAAACACTGTTTACGTTTAAGTCATTATTATCCCTTCCAGAGTCTTTCCCAGGCAAAGGTACTGAAATACTTCTGATGTCCTGAGGGATCTTCAACTCTAGTTATTTACATGAGTGTGATTTTAAGACACTAAGAAAGATTTTACATGTCTAAAGGAAGTATGTTCTTAAGGTTTAAAATGAAATACCATGAGACTTCGAAAGAATTCCCACCAAGTAAGACTTGGCAATGCTAGCTCAGTCAAACAAAACTGGGGAAAGCTGGAATTTTAACTTTAACTCAGGGTCCTCTGTCTGATTCTAGCTCACTGTGGACAAAATAAGTGCCTTGGAGTCATTGAGATAACTATCTAGAGATATTGAGATATTAAATCAAAGTACTGAGAGATCTAACATGCCTTTCTCCAATAGGCTATGTAACAAATACATAGGTGCTTCAATTTACTCACCATAAAATAACATGCATTATTAATTCTTATTCTCAGGGCAGTATTATAAAGGTGATTTAATGATCTTGTCATGCGATGCATCATAGTTATTATTTTTAATATAGTTATTTGGTAAAGTAAGAGAAAAAATAATTTATTTTTATTTATATTCAGAATCTTCTCATTGTCTCTGCCAAATGCTGTTCCAGAAAGATTCTCTGTGTCTGAGCAGACCAAGATTCCCTGAAATGGGATTGACAGTGGACATTCAGACAAAACTTTTCAAAGATTAGTGACACCTATTCAATCATTATCTTTGCCCTCACCTATTTGGTGACCCCATATATTTGTGAGATTACAGACAAGAGGAAAATCTGCCATAAAAGAACAGGTTTTGTGTTATTCCTCCCCTCCACTGCCCACTCTGAAAATTACTGTGATTATTTTAAATATAATTTCCCTCTCCTAGTTTGTTAGAGGTGCTATGGTAAACACTTTACATTCTGCTCCTTTATGCTGAACATACTTTATCTCATTTTTCTTAGTACTGTACTACTTAAGTCACTTACCTTTTCCTTATGATACTTCCAACATGGTGACAATGCCTCTGAACCCGTGTTTTCGGTAACTTTTACTCATTTTATTTCTGCAGAAAAGTATTTACTTTTATTCTCTTTATCTGACCTGTTTTTAGAAATTACATATATTAAATCAGAGAACAGTAGGTAGTTTTAATACTACCCATGATAATACATCACTCAGTGATGTAATAAAATAGCAGCCATGTGGAGCATCTCAATGAGTATCATGGCCATACCCACCCCTCTACAAGGCTTTTTAATTGTGGTCCTCACCATATTGAGTGAACCTTTTAGGTACTATAATGACAACAGTATAATGATGGTTTCTACTTCTATTCAGTATTGTTTAAGAACCAAGCAGTCAAAATATTAGTGTAAGGATGACATTTATTTTTCTTTGAAGAAAAATAATTCAATATCTTTAAATGTGATGCTAATTCTCCAACTACGGCACAACGAAATGCCATTCCATAAAGAATACAGTTTAATCTGATAAAAAGGTTTAGATAACAGGCTCTTCAACTCACACTTCAAGTTCTATAATCTTACTGTTATGCAACCAAACATAGCCTTTGAGTCCACAAACTAGTTGGCATTTTGTAATGCAGATGAAGTTTTACAGACTTGAAGTAGAACCCTTCTTAAGTAAGTATAACAGTTTCTCATTCCTTGTTTTCTCTTCCCAGCAAGTTGAAGTTTGAGCACTAGCAGAGGAATTTCAAAATTTCTTATAGGCTTTTAGAAGATGAGGTAGATGAAAGTAGGATGCACTTTATTTAAATTTTGTTATCTGAAAGTGAGGTACGTATTCTGACTGTAGTAATATAACCTCCCTCAGCAATCAGTAGAAGCCAATAGACTTTTTCGTGGGCTTATCTGTGCTACCCTAAGAAAGAAATCTGTGAAAGTCTGAGTTTCTTCTTATAAAACCATGCCAAAATCTTAGCTCAAATCTGCTTGAAGAATAAATTTACTTTTGTTTTCCATCTTTATTAATATTTAATTATGTTTAAGTAATCTCTGGTGTTGAATATGTTCCTGAATAAGAAATAGTACCTTCTTTAGGTGGTAATTTGTGGTACACACAGATACAGTTTAACCACTGATAATAGTTTCTCATTATGCTGCTCTCTCTTCACACACACAACAAAACATACATGACAGTTCATGTAATTAATTAGAAATGAACAGGAAAATAACTTTGTTCCTCTCTTTGGAAAACTGTTTTTAATAAATTGTGAATTCTCTTACTTATGATCTATTTCAGAACAGGCATTTTAGGCCACATTCAAAACAAGTTATTCCACAGGGACAGATCTCACACTTGCACCAAACCTTCCTTATGACAACAACACTGAATAATAGCTCCAAGTTTTCATTAGTGGGTCAAACCACATTAATGAGGTCACTGTCTTTTCTGCATTTAACATAGAAATAGCAGCACTGAGAAGAGAATTAATTTGACAAAGGCTAAGCTATTCAGCAACAGAACAAGAAAACATGTTTTCCCTGAATCCCATTCAAAATCTCTAAACCAGGCTGGTTTTAAACTTGTGGTTTAGAGTCAGAAGGAACATGTAGGACATTCACAAATACCATTAGATTGTATGGGCTACTGGTTAACTATTTCTTTATAAAATAGTGCTCATTTTTTTGGAAAGTTATCCATAACACATAATTAATGGGCTAACATGAAAAAAAGTGTGAATTACATTTAGAGATCATAATAACTGCAAAATATCTTATATTCTTAAGGTTTGTTTTATGTGAGTAAAGTTTTTCTCATTTGATCAGTTTGGCAAAAACTTTCAAGAGGACAATGAGGCTTATGTTGTACAATAATATCTGATATTTCAAAGTGTGATTATAGATCAAAATTAACCCTAAACATTTCCCTAAGTGAAATGGATATGCATAGGTATTCCTGAGATAAGAAGTTTCTGTTCAAAGACCAAAGAGACCCAGATCATACCAGAAACTTTCACTCCAGACCTCTCCAAATCAGGTAGAGCTCAGATTTGAAGTACCACTGTAGGGTGATGTCCAGATATTGAACCTAGTAGTAAAAATAATTAAAATAAATTAAAGTTTCATTGAAGTCCTGATAATCTACATCTGGTAGCATATATTCATTAAGAAAAGACAAGATAAAAACTACACATTTCACATTTCTGCTTTTATAAATATTTCATTTCTGAAGGATCTGATGTATCTAAACATCCAAATATTTTCCAATGTGAATGACTTTTTGGAAAGAAACTAAGCTGTCCTTTAGTTCCAACTCATCTACCTCAATCCAGTACAAATGCAGAAATTCCTTTAACTATCACCCAAGACTGTTGGGTTTTCTGCATTATTCACAAACACAACGTTTTACCTAAAAACTCAAATGCAGGTCAGATATATTGGCTCTATTAACCTTAAAACCTTATACATTAAATGCATAAGTCTCCAAATCACCTTGTCTAAGGTACAGATAATATTCCATTAAGTACAAACCAGTTGACCCTGCTCTCTGTTCATTTTTTGCTACATTTCTCTGAGTTTGTTTCAATTCATTAGTATCTTTCCAATAAAAAAGGTAGCTGGATTTGGATATAGTATCCCAGGTGCAGAGTCAGCAGGTATGAATACAAAAGTATTTACTTTGCAGAAAAAGATGGGCAAAGTTCCTCATTGCAGGATTCCTCCAGGTTATGCCAGCTTAACATATTTTCCATCATTAAAAAGTGACCTTGATTTTCCAATGCTTAAAGTCAATCTGGTGTGAATAGTGCTTTGCTGAATAGATTTTGTTTTATCACAAATGACAGAATATATACTTTACCTCTTCATTCAACAGCAAGTAGCTTTGGCTCTCACAATGACTGGTTTTGCTCTTCTTTCCTTTATTGATTTTATAACCTGTAGCTCAAGATTATTTTCATAGATGGCTGCTGGTGGAGCCTAAGATGATACTTTCCATGTGTCAGTTCTCTCCATAGTTCTCTCTTTGTTTCTCAGATCCATTTAGTTTATTGGTTATATCATTGTATGCTCTTTCATTATGGGATTCTCACATGTCCCCTATGAGATTACTACCAGCAGCACAGAGATAGACAGCATGCTTGTGAGGATTTTTGTACAATAAATAAAACTCTTGTGAGTCTCCAGGAAACAGGCTAGGGCTAGAAGAGTTCTTCGAGATGTGAGAGATGATTCTCAGAAGAATGGATCGAGGATGTGTGGAAAGGCACTGCCACTACTGCTTGTTAAGAGAGCCTGAGAGACAAGTGGAACAACAGTAGTAAAATTATCAAGCCAGAGTTAGTAACCTGGAATCTGTTAACACTTCTGATCAAGAAATCACAACGAGATGGAGAGTTTCAGAAATCAGTGTTTTCCATTCTTGCTGCTGGCATATGTCATTTACTTATACAATACAACTGAGGTGGATCAATCCTTGTTTTCCCTAATATCGAATACTGAAGTAATAAACAGTCGTTTACACTATGCAGAGTCCTGAGATGAAAATGCAACAGAATCCTGAATTCCTCCTGGGTTCCTATAGAGGCAGGTCTGTTTTACATGGATAGAATAGTTTCCATGTGAACCAGAGCTGCTCTTACAATCTATACGAAGGAAAAAGACAAGCAATGGTTGCTCACTTGTTCTGCCCCACGTAAAAAGCTTTAAGTTGTGTGAATAATTGTGCCAATAATTGCTGTTTCTTTAGCTAACAAAGTGTCAGGCATTTGGACAACAAAATTCATTCTGATCTTAAGCTTTTTGGAGGTGACTGAATACGTCTTTCTCCCTATTTTTGTACCCATACAAGTGCTGTATTGCTAGCAGACCAGGATCAGTAAGGAGCAAAGAAAATCTAAAAAAAAAAATAAATAATCCACGAATGAAAAATTAATCTCCGGGTGAAAAACTCACCATCAATACTCACCAAGAAGGTGCTGTTAAAACATCAGCATGTGAGCTAATTAAAGGTCCAATTTACAGGAAGTTTGTGTACAAATCAGTAACATTCAAACTCAGACATCTAATAAAAGCTGCTGATGCCAAATTGGAGAATGATGGATTTGGGCAACTAATATCAAACAAACTAAAAATCCCTTCTAAGTTGTCAAGTATCTCTCAAAGCAGGGAAAATTTTAATTTTAGAATTCTTTAAGTGTATGACTTGTTTAGATCTGTTCTAGCTTTTAGAGAACTGAACAGTTAAACAGCCAGGTCTGCCCAAATATGAAAATAAGATATTTCTCTGCCTAAATCTTTTGAGGGCTCTGTTCATTAAACATTTTTCATCCATAGATAATCTTGTGTCAAATTTTTCATGAATGGAGATTAATTTCCATTAAATAGCATCTGTGATGATTATTATATAAATAACTAATTCTTAGAATTTACCAAAGGATTGGAAAATCTGATTCAGCTTCCTGAGGACAGAGTTTTAACTCCTTTACAGAGTGTTCTAACCATCAGTATGTGGTGGTTAAAATACCATACACAGCTGTCTCATATGCATATATGATTTTTCTCCACTTCCTCCTCAGGTCTAATTACAGTTTCATAAGCCATTCCCCAATTCAAGAGGAATCAGATTATAAATACTCTTACTCAAAGTCACATAGATGGCTAAAGAAGAGAGCTTACTCATTTCTTCCAGGTTCCTAGGAGGATAAATGCTTGCATATCTTTTGTAGCCTCAAAAGATATAAAAATAGAGGAAAGCAGAAGTCAGTCATTGGTGTAAATCGATATTCATCTTTCACCCTAGCTGCAGCTGTTCAGTAAAGTCTGTCTTCCAGTAAAAGCAGACAAATGTGGTGTCCAAAAGTCAAACACCCACCCAGTCTCTCACTCATTTGCCTCTCCCACGGGATAAGCATGAAACAGAAGGAAGGAAGGAGACTCAAACTGAGATAATAGCAGTTTAGTAGTGAAAACAAAAGCTCCCGTGTGCAAGAAAAGACGAAAGAGGAATTCATTCACTACTTATTGGCAGGCAGATGTCCAGCTGTCTCCTCAGAAGCAGGGCCTCAGCATGCAAAAAGGTTGCTTGAGAAGATAAATGGCATAACCATGAATTTCCCTCATTCCTTCTTTTCCTGAGCTTTTATTGCTGAGCATGAAGGCAGATGGTATAGAAGTCCTTTTTCTCTGAAATTGTTTTATGAGTCAAAAAATAAAACATCATTGCAAATAATTTCCATTAAAACTAAGTGAAGTCATGGCATTTAAGTTTTTCTTTTGGTTTTTTTTTGTTTGTTTGTTTGTTTTGGGGGGTTTTGTTTGTTTGTTTAATTCAAGATTTTTTGCATGACTAATTTGGTGCACAAAGTTATTGATATCCCATAAGAGTAAAAGTAATTCACTACATTGTTCTTATTCTTTCACTTCCCATGTCACACTTATTTCTTCTTTCCATTTCTTGATTTCAAGCTCAGGGCCTTCTAGTGATTTTACTGTTGCGTGTACTAGGCAATTGCATCTCATGAGTATGACCTGTTAATGACAAGATATAGATGACTTCAATAATCCTGCTCCCATTGTGAGTGTACTCCACCTCATGTTTGTCCACAGCCTTTCATTCTACCCTTTTACAAAAGGTATTACTCAACATCAAAAGCAAAGAATTTGGGAATGAAAGCTAAACCATTCCATGAGATAATTTGACCTTGATTAAGTCATCAGGCAATGTTACTCAAGGTCATCTGATTGCTGATTTCTGGATGAAACTCCTACTAACTGAGCCATCGCAACAAAATAATTACTGGAAAAACAAAAAGAAAGCCTATTTAAAAATAGTGTAGCAGCACTAACACTGGGAACAAGACATTTAAATAACTTGTTAAGTCAAAAAATTCCCTTAATTCCAAACTAAAATACAAGCTAGAGCTGCTTGACATATTAATCTACTAGAAAAACAGTTAGACATCTATATCTGTAAGCAGTAACATTAGATAAAATAGATCTATAAAGCCCAGGGAAAAGAATTTAGTAAGAACTGACTGAGAAATTCAAACTAATGAAGTAAAATATCAGTTCCATGACAAGTTGTGCTTGTGATTGATAAAGTTAATATTATTAAAATTAATCTAATCCAAGATATGAATAGTCACATCATTACAGGATCCAAACTAACTGTAGAAGCTCACAAATGGACATTCGTATCAGAGTGTACAACTCAATGACAATTTCTTCAAATATATTTGAAGGCAATAAATCCAGCAGGATGCATAAAGAAGTAAATCAGTGGTAAATCATCTCTAGATTATATTGTTCTATAATGTCATATATTTTACTGATTGATCTATTATAAAAGTTACTGAGATTCAGAAAAGATGAGACTGAGTAGGATCTCAGAAAAATTCATCAATCTGTGTAGGAAGATGATGATTTCTTATCTTGGATATAGAAGGATGGTACATGATAAAAGCATAACAGAAATGTGGGATACAGGAATGAAGAGCATCTGTTCTTCCAGTTTCGTAACACAAAAGAAAAGGCTCATTAAGTGAAAATGAAAATTGAAAACTCATGAAAAGCAAATTTTTATATTCATATGTAATTAATCTATAGGTACTATTGCAATCAGAATTTAAACTCTCAGAATTTGAAGATGGGAGTTAAAATAGAAAATCCTTAAAGAGGCTTGATAGTGACATATAATGACATGTTTTAGGTCTTGAACCTATATTTTACTAGTAACAACAACAACAAATTCTATATTTTACTTCATAAAACCAAATCCTGAATCAGTTTAGGACATTTCACAATCTGAAGCTTTTTTTTTTTTTTTTGAGAGAGAGTGAGACAGGAGATACAAAAACAAATGGACTGTAAATCAAATTCAGAAGTCAACTGTTGTGTTCTGTAATATATATGTATATATACAAACTTTTGAAGTTTGAAGAATTGAAAGAAAAATCCATCTTATGCAAGACTACAACAAATACAGACAGAAATCACACCTACTATCTACTCACAAAATGAATCTATCAAAATTTCTTAGGAATTGAAAGGATGGCATTCAAAATCAGCTACAGTATGGCACTGACCTGAAGCATCAGGAGATGTCAGTTCTCCTAGCCTCGTAACCTTTCAGTTCTTGGCCTGTCTATGTGATAAATTGCATGGGACTGCAATCACTTATTAAGACCAGTAAAGTGTGGCCCTAATCTTACTCACTTTGATTTTGTAGCATAAAGAATTTTCTTCTCTGAACCTCAGGTAGTTTTGTAATGGAGGATTCAGTAACATACATGATGTTCTAGAATAATATATGTTTGCAATATAAGGTATATAAAGTCAATAAATGAACCATTAAAGCTGATATCCTGTTTCTTTTAATGTGCCAGTTATTCTTGCAAACACCTATAATGCAACTAACCATCTAATTGGTGTGGTTTATGAGAGGAAAATTAATTGGTATGCATGATTAGTCTTCATTTGTGAGGCTACAGTGAAGAGAAAGAGCAGTAAGAAGCCATTGGGTTACATTATATTAATTAAGAGAAGATAGATAGCAAGACACTTGAACACATCATGAACGCTCGAATTAGCTTCTTGCAGTCAGTCTTACTCCATTCCCAGCAGACTGACTAACACTTCTTCCTTGCCTTCTTATCACATCAAGGTGTTGATACTATTTATAAAATCCTTTCTGGTGATTTCAACTTTGTAATATATTGAACATTTCTTTCTACAATCAGTACCTTGAAAACTGAGGTAAAACATTTATTTCTCCAGGTAGAGTTTCCCTGGTTCAAATATCTAGTGGCTGTTAGCTGGAAACTTAATACAAAAAGGTTAAGATAGGAACTATATTTTCTTTACTGGCCTTAGAGGTAGCTAAGGGAATGGGTAACTTTGAAGCACGAGACTCTACCTTTGCTTTAATGTACCATCATAAGACCTTTCTTAATATAGAATCATAGAATCACTATGGTTGGAAAGGTCCTCTAGGATCATCAAGTCCAATCTTTATCCCAACATCTCCCTAACCACCAGACCATTAGACCATGGCCTCAAGTGTGTCATCCACTCATTTTTTGAACACCTCCAGGGACAGCGACTCTACCACCTCCCTGGGCAGCCTGTTCCAGTGCCTAACCACCCTCTCAGTAAAGAACTTCTTCCTAACATCCAATCTAAACTTCCCCTGACGCAACTTGAGACCATTTCCTCTAGTCCTATCATTAGTATATTGTTAAATTCGCATTAGCATTTTTATTTCCATCATGCACAATGCTCTACTCTTGGTCAAAACCACTGAGTACAAATTTCCGTAAACAGGAATCTACCTCTATAAACCTTCTGCAGATTCTTTCCAATTGTTTTGTCAATTACATTATACCTAACAGATTATTTATTTCTTCCAATTTCTCTCATAATGACAGTCTACTTGCAGTTTAACATTGCAAGTTTTACATTAACCTAGGACATGCCCAACTAGTAGTATGGTAAGAATTCCATCCCTGCTATGGGAACACATAGAAGCAAAGTGCTACATATGGAATACTATGAAATACATTTAGATAGAAAATACTGAAGGGTTTTTACAACTGTACCCAGGAAATTAAGGCAATGATATTCATCTGTAGGTGATTCATTTGCAGTAAAAATAGATGTAGTACAAAAACCCTCCATGTTAACAGTACTAATTTATTTTTAAAACACCCATAAAAATCACACCCCAAGTGTTCAACGTGAACTGCAAAAATGACAACAAAAAGAGCATTTATGTTCCTATTCTAAAGGTCAGGTTTAATTATGATATAAAACGACTGAAAAATGGAAAGATGTTACACTGAACAGCACCAAGGTTCAATGTGGGTATTTTCTTAATCACATAAACACAAAGAGATACAAACTCACTGACCTGAGACAAATGTCTGCAATGTATGCAAGCACATTTCCTGAAACAGTTCCCCAAAGATGAATGGGATTTTTTTTTGAAAGTGTTACCTCTTGCCTTAATAACTATTGACATCTCATAGGAAATATTAAGGAAGAGGGGACAGGAGGTGCAGGAAGAAAGATTCTAAAGTAATCCCATTTACATACCTGGACTATTTTTTCTTCTGTAATTCTAGGACCATTTTGTTTGTTTGGGCTTTTTTGTGGAGTATATTTTTAGTGTTGTTTTTTAATAAATGCTTACTCACCCATTTTTATTTTTAACAAGAAAGACTGATCTTTAGAGATTTTGGTCTGACCTTCAGATTCATTTCACACCTGAAGTTTTGTAGCCTCATTCTGTCCAGTCTATACTGGTATTATACTTCACTAATTCTGTTCAGTAGAATGGTCAGAAGCATAGAATTAGAATTTGGATGGTGTTCAAAAGAATGATCTTAAGGAGCCTTTTGCAAAGCTTTTCCTACAATTTTGTGGCCATTGGTATGCTCTATATGTAATCTTGAAGAACAGAAGGGGTATATAAAAACACTAGGCATGAACAATTTAGCCTACAAGTGCAATATGATGCAGAAACTCCAGAAGCTGAAAGAAAATCTCCAAATTTCTGTTAAACTTGTATGTCCTAATACTGTGGGTCTAACCATACAGCTCTAAAATTACTTTTAGAATGCATTTATTTCACATGCAGTTTCCTAACAATTCTAGGGGCAAAATAACAAGAATAAACTCTGCTTTGTGCTTCTTTAACAGCCATTCAGCTACAAGATTAAACAATGGACTTTCAATACTTTACCGTTTCACCAGTGGAAGGTGAAGAGTGAGTGAGTATGAATGAGTCAATGGGAGACTGTAGTTCAGGTCTATCAGCTCCACATACTGTGTGGATGGAAGCTATTATTTCATACAGTTTCCTTACAAGATAAGTAGAAGAACCATTCCCTATGTTTAAACAAGATTTAGCCACAACCCTCAAACTGCACATGCCTCTTGGGATCCCTTAGACTGCCTGAATACCTCTAGGTAAACATCTGCCTTTGCTTGTGTTGTCATTATGAAGATTAACTTTAAATGCTTGTGATTTACCTGGTTTGGTATGTTTACAACTTTTTTTTAAGAATTAAGCAACTAAGAACTGTGATCTATATAGGTGGTTTCTTAGAAAAACAAAGTACAATTTGGAAGAAAAGGAAATTTTCTAACCTGATGACTTTTCTTGTAAAATCTTTAAGGTGATATAAATAACTAAGATGCTACTACCTCCCAAAGATTCCTATGAATCTTTTTAATTAAAACTGTTGGGAAGCTAAATATGGTTTCATCTATTTCTATAATAACTCTGTTCACCTCAAAGTCCTTCACAAACTGGGATTATTTCCCTCATCGCAGAATAGGGATCTTCTTCCAGTTTAAAAGAGAAACAACAGCAACATCTATTTAAAATAGAATAGGAATCAGAGATACTTCAAGACAGAACCCTAAACAACTCCTGTATAAAAAGACAGAAAGTACTAGAAGGATTTTTATGCAACACAACAGATCTGCATTTGTAGAATCAGAGACTTGAAAATGAGTGGTCATTCTCAGTATTTTTGAGTTGTTTTCTGTAATCTAGAAAGCAATGAGATGCGATGCATCATCTCTTCTACCTAGTGTTTTGTTGGATTTATAATATGATAACAAAGCAACTCTATGTCCATATTAGATATATTAGTCTTTTTATATGGATTAAAGTACAACACTGCAAAATTACTATCCAACAAAAAAAATAAATCTGAGCTCAATAGTTCTGCAGATTTCAAGAATTTCCACCTCCTTCAACTGTGTATGCGGAAAGAGAGTACTAATCTCCTTTAAGTTCCAGCTATCAAATGGGATGGTGTGTCACAGAAGTAATACATCTGCTGTAAACATTCCCTAAAGTTGTCCTGTTAAAACAAAATAGATTCTAAACCTACCATTAATACTGAACTTTCACAATGGTATTTAACTGCACTGTAGTACATCAGCAAATAGCAGGTAAACTGCTCAATGGTATAGAAGAATAGGACTGAATCAACTCCTTACTCACACATGGAGAACAGAATAAGGAATATATGCCACCACCAGCAAGGATTATGATTTGGTGTTTCTTTGTAACCCTACTGACCCCCACATTGCCTTTAATGGCTGTTCCTCTCATGAATGAGGGAGGGAGGAAAATAAATAAAGAAATTAGCAAAGAAGGTTTTTATTTGCTACTGCTCTTTATATATTTTTTTAAAATACTTTAAAAAACTACTAACATGTTTATTATAAGTAATAGCTCCAACTTTTAATGAACTTAAATGAACCTGCATTTGGAAGGCCTTTAATGATACCTTCTTAGCTACTTGACATAAACAAAAAGAATAAACTAAAGAATATGCCATTAAAAGTATAACAGCTCTGAAACCAAAATCACTATTCCCTACACCTGCTAACTTGGGGCTGTTTTATGGAATCATAGAGAAAGAAAAAGTTTCCTTCAGACCTCTCTCTATTCCTGTTCTCCATTCTTTAAAATGTTCAGGTGTCTTTTGTAAACTTTTCCTCCAAGCCCGCTAGGTTTACAATATTTATTGGAGAGAGGATTACATCAGTACTGTGTAAGATTTACTGGAAAGATTGATACAGACTTTCATACTAGTTGCTTTTTTATGTTGCCTGTTTCATATATACTAATACACAACCCTTTCTAGAAAAACATTTAATATTATTAATTCTGGAAATTACCTGCTGTGTAAAACTGATTTGGTGCTCAAGGATATCTAAGTGAAGAATTTAGTTCCTGGGGTTTTTTATATCAACTCCTCATATTTTATACTTACAGAAAGTTCTGTAGTCATGTACTTTACTGCAGTTCCCATGGAAACTCTTGCATTTGTGTGTGTGTCTGTTTTGGCTTTTGATTTGATGCAGTAACAGCTGGTGGTTACCCTGCAAGCTAAATTAAATAAAGAGTTCATTGATTTTACCGCCCTCATAGTCTCTTTCTCTCCAAGATTGACCTCCTCTTTATATATTGGTTAAGAAACACATCATACTGAAGGACATCTGTATTTCCCATATTTATTCACTTATGTCAGATGAACAAGATACACAACAGTATATTAAATTATTGGTGTCACAGAGTGGAAATAAACTGAGCACTGAAAGTGGCATTATGTGAGGGACCAACTGGTACCTGAGCAAAAGATGTGGACACCAGCACAGGTAAATCAATTTGGGTACGATATGAACTTCAACCAACCATCAGCTAAAAATTATTTTGGTTCAAATAACGTGATTAATTAGTGGTTTAGTTGCCATGGGAAAAACAGTCTTGATTCCAGGAATACCAGTTCATTTTCTTCATTGCCAACTGACATAAATTTTTAGCTGTGGTCTCAGATATTAAAAAAAAAAACAAAAACAAAAAACACAAAACAAACCAAAAAACCAATGATCAGCTAAAAAAAAAAACCTTTTTCTTTGTTCCCCAGTATTTACTCCAGTCCAATACCTCTCCTCCCTCCACTTCCTAGTCTCTGTTCCCCTTCTGTCTACATTTAGCCATACCTGGAGCTAAACTGTAGCAGCTATTTTACCACCCAATAACCCCTCCCCAGCTGAGAAGGGAAATCGGGGGAAAAATGGGAAAAGTCACATGGGTTGAAGTAGAAGCAGATTTAATAAAATAATAAAACTAATACAATCACCAACATAAGGTGTATAAGGTTATACTCAGCCTCATCCTTAGGATCAGCAGCAGGAACAGAAAGAAGGTCAAGAGAGAGAAACCCCCAGAAGAGAAACTCCACCCTTACTGAACTCCCTCCTTTTATAATGACCTGAATTTAAGTAGTATGTGATACACCTGTGAGTCACCTTGGGTCAGCTGCCTTGATTGAATCTCCCAGCTGACTCAGGGCTACCCATGGCCTGCCTGCATGGCTGGACACCAGGACACCTTCCTTTCACAGCACATTACACACAGTCCTTCCCACGCCCTTTGGAGAGGCAATGGGCAGTCCAAGAGCTCGAGGTCAGTGCTTGGCAGCTTCTTTCTACTGCATTTTGCTTCTTGCTCTTTCCCTCCACTGCTCCTCACTTCTTAATTATTCCCTGTGGATTAGTCATGGGTTGCTGTCCCCTTCAGGGTGTCCCTGCCCTGCCATGGGACCCTTCATGAGCCTCAGTTCCTTTGGGGGTGCCCCTACCCCAGTTCCTCCACAGACTGCATTCCCTTTAGGGCTGTCCCTGCCCCACCATGGGTTTCTGCATGGGCCTCAGCTCCTCAGAGGTCTCCCTGCCCCAGTGTGTGTCACCCACAGGTTGCAATATCTCCTCTGGCACAGAGCACCTCCTTCATGAGTGCATTTCCAGCATGTCTCCAGCACATCTTCAGCAATGTCCCCTTCCATATGCCTCTTCCATTTCATTTCCCCAGATATTTCCCTTGGTTTCTAAATTAATTTCTGGTAACACTGTTGTCCCTGGTCAGATGCTGTCTTAGAAATAAGAAACTCAGTTGGAAAAGTAGCTGAAGACCTTTGGATTTGCAAGCCAGCAAAAGTCTGGGCATCTCTGATTCATAGCTATGCCAGAGTAAATTACAGTCATATAGTAAATCAACCTTCATTTTTTAGAGATATGGTCCAGGTCGATTCCACATACTTTCAATAATTTCCTGTGATGCCTCTAAGACATCTTGCAGTATCTCTGCTCAGTCCTTGCCCTCATCTTCTTCCCCTCTCAACTCAGAGGTAGAGCCATGGAGTCGATAGAGCAGACTAGAAAGATCATGAATCCTTACTTTGAGCACTTATAAGTTCATTTATTTATGAGGCAGATATTGTGTCTGTGATTTCTGACACATATCTATGCACATGGATTGGCATGAAGTGTAATGTGATAAGAAATGCCTGCAGTAACTTGGTGAAGCTGAAAAATAAATGCTGTGCAATGCCATTTCGGCAAGTGGGGATTTTGTGCAACTTCTCACACATTAAAAGCAATGGAAATCTTTCTTTATGTAAAATTATATCAATTTCAGTTACTAATCCCTCACTGACTTTCTAGCAATCACCTAAATAATGGTTACAGTAACTTTTTTTTTAATTGTTCTAATTATGCTGTACTGAATCCCATTGTTAAACATTTCACGCATAATTCAGTACACCTCTCTCCCTCTCTTCCCTCACCCCCTTCTTTCCTTCAGATCAACCCCTAACCAAGAAATCTGTGAGAACATTGAGAGACAGGCAAGTTTGTTACCTTATTTTCTCTACAGACATCATGATCCTCAAGAGGAATAAACTCATGACCTTTTTCTCTGCTTATCGAAGGAACGTATTTATTACAGGCTGTAATATCAGATAAAAATATGCCAATATAAATTCCTAACACAGAGTTATAAAATCAGGTCTTATATTCACAGAAGACTAGATGAAGTTGAGAGTGACATTAGTTACACACATTGGAGTAGGTCTGAATATGTTTTACACCAAAAAAAAGTGTACTTATACTGTGTCCCCACTTGCAGGTAGCTGAACTGGAAATTGCAACTGGAAATTACTGGTGGTATTTCATTTGCATGCCTACACTTTATTAACTACTATGTCTCTGACTTCTTTGAAAGTTCAGGTAAATATATTACTAAAATTAGAAATTCATTATGATAATTATTTAATGATTGTTAAATATGTTTTTATAAAGATACATTTATTGAGAATACATTGAGAGATAATCAGAAAAGATGCTTTCCTCTTCTACAAATTTTACTTGGACTACATAGAGATCAAATATTATGAAAATAAAATATTAAAAATAGGTATGTAGTTGGAAGCAAAGCCTAAGTTTCATTTGTTGCTAAGGATGGTTTAGTCTTTTAAGCTGAACTTTCTCTTTGAAAGGGCAATTTTCAAAACAATTTGACCCTGTTGGGAATAATAAAAATATTTATTCTATTTCATTATGACAAGTCAACAAGAAAACAGGCCACACATGCTAATTATATAAACCATTGCTACCCTGAAGATGAATTTTTTGTGTATTATTTGCATTCAAAAAGGTGGGATAATTTTCAAATGAAACAGTAATTCTCCAGTAGACATCTCTGTGATATATTGGACTCCTTGGATAATAAGGACTTTGAAGTAGTAGCAATTTTAGAAGCAGAGAGAAATAACAAAGGTAAGGTTTCTGTTCTGAAATATCTACTTTGAATATTTTACTTATTAAACCAGAGAGTTTATACATCTACCTCAGTATCAAGGGAGAGATAAGAGACAACATCCAAAGGTTTTGGAAATTCTGACTGGATAATATTTGAACGAATATGTGTGAAAATGGTGCAATATTACTTGTGTGGATATGCAGATGACTGCTTTTGTAAAATCAAGAATCAACTATGCTGGTACATGAAGCAAAAAAAGCCTGAAACCTATTACTGTCATTGCTTCTTTCTCTGATATCTACAGCCATAGGAACCAAACTTCCATTCCAATCTGTCACAAAATTTTCAGGACTATTTTTCTTCTATTTCAATGTTGGGGTTTTTTGGTTGGCTTTTTGTTTTGGTTTGGTTTTGGTCTTTTTGTTTGTTTGGTGGTTTGGGGAATTTTTTTCAAAATAAGAGCAATGAAATTAAAAGTACTATGAAAGGATTTTTTTCTAATTATTGTTACATGAGGTGAAAAGACTTTGACACTCACAAAATGTTTAGGATCCTGTACTATAATTCTCACTGAGGGTGTATCGTTGTACTATAGAAAAGCTAATTAATTTCAACTTTTCTCAATAATGGTAGATTTCTCAATCAGAAGTCTTAAAAGACAACTACTTTAGTTACAGATCCAGCAGTCTACTCATGCAGATCACAAAAAAAAAAGGACTGAGAGTCCAAATCACTGCTGTTCTCAAGCATAGCACTATGGCTTAAACTGTCTCAATACAGTTTCAGAACTAACCTTTTTTAGGATAACCTACATTATGTGGTTAGATCAGTCATGTGTCCTCTTCGAAACAGATTTCCAAGCTAATTTTCATACTTACCAGATACTCTTTTAGATGCACAGATGCCCAAACTGCTAGGTGTCTGGTAAGCAGTTACTACACACCCACAGATAAACTGGAGATGAGCACTTGATTTGTTTGAAATATTGGACTTCCTGCACCTGTGCAGAGAAATTCTACATCACAGCCACTCTGAGCCTGACATTAAAAACTTGGCATATTTGTGGTGCCGGGCATTTTTTTAATGTTTGACACTGTCCTAGTTCTTCATATTTAAAATCTGACAAGCCTAGTTGAGTGAGAAGACCTGCCAGAAAGTAGAGAATCTTCCAGGGAGTCTTCTCTTACTTATTTTAATGAAAACCCACCCATAAAGTATTACATATATAAACACAGTCATTTTCAAGTGTGATAAGCTGAAATTCAATGTCTGCTTCCATATTTGGCTCTATTTTTACTACACATTTTTTCCTGCCATGATTTCCCTTTAATTTCCTTGTCTCCCAAAAGAGTCCGTGCCTCTCAACATCATCTCTTACTCTGTAAACATTAGTGCTTTTACAGTATCTCACCCTTAGCCACTTAAGTGCACAGCTCAAAAACATGTCTTGGGTTACCTGTTATTTTATTGCTCTCAAAGTGGTGTCAGTGTGAGATTCAACTATGTCACCATGATCCTGTTCACTGGGAATCAAACAAGGACTTTGTGTCTTTCTTTAGTAGCTGTATCTTTACATCTTGCTCTCACCTTGGTCTATGTGAATATTTCTTTAGATATCTATAATCTGCAGCTGTATAAACTACACCTGGGATGAGCAGCAAGCTTTAGAAAACACTATACCATACTCGTCCATGAATATGGCCATTGTGCTCTGAAAATGTCACAGCCTAAGATTGATAGATGCTGTGTATTTATCTTTCTCATTTGAAAAAACAGTCTTATATTGTAATAGCTGGTTTTGGATCTGTTAAAGAACATGGAGACAGAAAAAACAATTTATCCCTGTACCAAGGAAAGGTCAAGAAAAAAACAAACGAAAGGGAAAAAAAGGCTCCTAAATAATAAAGACATTTACTGTAAAAGTCTTATCAGCAATTTAGATGTTTCTGAATGTCTCTCTTCAAGCACTGAATAAATGAAATATCTCTTTCTACTGAGTAGGTATGAGATGATTAATTCTATCTTTTAATCAAGACCATGATCTATTGATAAGAAGCAATGTTTAGCAATAGAAAAACCTGACTGGGATCAGCTAGCCACACTTTCTAGTAAATTTTAATTTGGATTATAAATTGAAATGATAGATCATTGTCTAGGGATATGAAGAGATGTACATAGGACGAGAAGACAGAATGTTATTTTTTCTCTCTGAAAAGGCATTTTACTCTGTTAAAAAAGAAAAATATTTCTTTATACACTACTTAGAATTTAGTATAAGTATTTTATGAATGCCGTAACGTGATCCACAGACATAAAATTTCAAATACTCATGGAATCGTTAACATCAAGTGATCCCACAAAGATTTACAGGTTTCCAACCAGGATTGGAGTAATACTTTGTTTTGCAAGATCTATTCCTTTCTGCAAATAGGTTTAACTCAATAAACCCAGCCTACTGCAGAAACACAATGCCCACTCCCTGAGCTGGCATAACTCTGTAGTTCAATTGAAATCAGTACATCCGTAATAGTAAAATCAGTGCTTTACAATGCATTAATTGAAATCCCTACTCCAAACTCTAGAGACTAAGCAACAGTGCTAGAGAAAGTAGTTACTTGAGAGTTAATGATGTGGCAAGCGAGGTAAAGAGGCAGCCTGAAAACATAGAACTTCAGACAAGATGTGAAAGGAAAGCACACGTGATTGTTATATGCAGATCACAAATCTCTTTTACAGCGAAAGACAAGAGACCAGAACCCCACAGTCCACAATACCAGAAAGAGACAGTCAGAATAAACAGAAACACAGGAGACACAGGAATAAGTAGAGAAGCACTAGAAAATTAGATAAAATACTGTGAATATTGATATGTTTTTCGTCAGTCATAATCTCAAAGTATTATGATGTGTTTGCAGTTGACCAGGAGCTAACTCCCTTTCATACTTGGAGCTTTACGCTTTGGCCAAACTTCCCCTTTAAACTGCCTGATAATATTTAATTCCAGATCTGCAGTTTTTTATATTCACAGATCTAGTTATATTCTATGTTTAATTAGACACTTACTTGCATAATTCACCCAATTACCTAATGAAAATCTATCAAATCAAGATCTTTGTGATAGATTTACTGGTGCTAAGCTGTAGAATAGATTTAGCTGGAGGAATCTTGCTCTGGCCTTTTTTGTAGACATTTGAATCTGTATTATCTGTAACCTCAATTTCCTCTCATGGTCTTTCTGACAAAGATCATACTATACCCCTATGGAGGAAGCACGCTCTAGAAAAATATAAAGACACTTTTTTCACGTCTGAATTAACATGTCGTCCATTGTCTTTAAAGAAAATTCTGTAATGACATTAAAAAAAAAATAATAAAAAAATAAGATGAGCAGTATCATGTTAATTTCTGATATTGCAGTTACATTAAACATTTGACAGACCTCCTTGGTACTGTACAAACACAGTCCAAAAAGTAATCCCTCCACTGAAGTACTAGAAACTCTCCTAGACAACTTCCCCCGAAAGCATTTAGAGTAATCTGTGACAACAGCTTGTGGGGCAAATATAAGTTTCAGGGGAAAATGCATTTACAGATTGTATTTTGGGGTGAAAAAGAAAAAAAGAAATATTGTATTTCTAAGAGAAAAATAAAACCTGAAACAATACTCTCAGCAAATCACTTACCCACTGTTCAGACTTAGCATTTATTACAAATGTCAGATCATGAGTTCCTAGTCAAACAATCAAACCTTCACTCTACATTTTCAATTTTTATGTAACCGTTGTCTGTACGGGCAATGCTGGAATTCATAATTTTGCAGAGGTGTGTAGGATACATATATTACTAGATAACACTTTTTTCCCAATGATTTCCTATATGAAACTCTACTCAATTTTAAATTTACTTATTTGTAAATAATCTGAAGAGCTTTATTTGTTATTAATCTTTTTCAGAAATCTTTGCCATGACTTTGTATTTCTTCAGTAATGCAAAGGTATATAGAAGAAGCAAGAACATGGGGCTTGTTGTGAAATAGTATTTATCATTTACCATAAGGGTGTAGCTGAAATACAGAACCAAGTTTCTTGTAAGACATCTACATCTTAAGGAAACTGCATCAGTTAGTAGGAAGATCACACATCTTGCATATTATTTATGAAATTGAGAACAAGTATATTTTTATTTAATTTCTTCAAATTGTGTGCACTAGCTACCTTAGATTTTACAGACACATTCCACAGAAAATGAAAGAGTGGAAATGGAAACATACTTGTGTGTGGAAATGGAAAATGCAAGCAGACCAGGTCAGTGCAGTGAAGTGAAGAAAGCAAAAGGGCAGGGGTATTTCTGTCATAACCTAGGTGTCTAAAGCTCTTTTAGGGTTAAATGTTTCCATAGCATTCACCGTACATACGTCTGTTATACTGTCACTACCCACTCATGTCTTCAAACTGTGGGTGTCTACATTTAGCTAACAATTGTAAAATGTGTGCAGTACACACACACAATCATGACAATTCAGGCTGCTAAAATATATCTACATCTAATCATGAAACAGCTCCTACTCCCCAGATGTCTAACTCCCCTTTTCATCAAAGACCTTACTTTTAGTTTGTACCCAGACTAAGTTGTCTTGTATTTTGAAAGTGAGGCTCATAGATCATCAATCCACCCTTAGTGACTGAACACTAAGGGCACCCTATGCAAACTCTTTGATCCCTTAACCTTTATGGATTACATGAGTTGAGGAAAACAGGAGGTACAGATTTTTTTTTTGCAACGAGAGATTTCTAGCAGGTTTCCTGGGTTTTTTGCATCCCTGCTGGACTGTGTTTGTTTTTTTTCCTCTTCCCTCCTTTCATGCCCTTTTCTTTCTCTTCTACACCAAAATTCAATTCAGTTCGATGCCTGGGGAAATCTACCTAGTAGAGTGAAAAACTGTTTGCATATTAATAAAAATTTCGACAGGATTTTTCTCACACTTAAGTTCTGTTTCAGCAATTTATTTATGTAGTTCTTAGAGAGAGGAAGTAATAAATGCTTTGAAAGGTATTTACTAAATATTCCTCTGCAACAAGAATGATTCATGGCTTGTTCACACATCATTTTTCAGAGGCAGGTGTGTCAGCTGAAGATGTTACCATCTCACCCACTGCCAGCTACTTGTTATTGCTTCCTGTTAGATGTTACCATGCCCTCAGATCTGCCTGTGCTCTATTGCTCTTGTTCTTCCCCACCCCACTGCAGCCAGAATCAGACAGCAGTCGTTCACTATTTAAGCTGCCCATTGTAGCCCATATGGAAGGCTTTTAGTCTTGAAGATGCTGCACAATGCCACTTGAAGGAAATCATTGGCCATAGACTGTGAGGAGCTGCTTCATGGTACTAATCAGTTGTGATGGATGAATGAAATCTGTTCACATAAGACCTTAGGGGTCCCTTCAAGCCTGATTTTCTACAATCATATCATTCTGGAATGCAATGAAACAGAAAAGGCTTTGAGAGTTAAGTTGATAAGTACAGTTTAAGCCATAACAGAAATGCTGCTGATGACTTCAAGAAAAAAATTACTAGCATTGTACTAAACAAATTCTGCCAATTTTTCTGTCTGAGAACAACCTGAAAATAAAGCAGGATTTTCAACAATGATTGAAAAGTTCTGTAAATAATCATGCACATTTTTCAAACTTTACCATTGCAGGTAGCGTGCAAGTGGGTGTGTGCATGTGCATGAATACATACTGTGTTTGGTGTCAGTTGCCACAGTTCTGTGAAATTACATTAATGTTTATCTGCACTTAGAAAAAATAGAAAAGTGTAGTGACAGCAAATGTAAAAATGTGCTCTAATATTCAGTATATAGCTGAAAATTATGAAACAAATTCTTACTACTAGGAAAATAGACATTTCTTTGTAAGAAAGGGACCTTTTTTTCCCTGATTTTCATTTGTATGTAATCTTTTGAACTGTTCATGTTATTTATTTAGAAGTTCATATACTGTCTGGTTTTAAGAGGTAAAAATGGACAAAATAAGCTAGGGAACTTTAATTCTTGGTTGACTGGAATTAATTAATCAATATTAATTGAGATATTCCATTAATTTAGAATATCAAACAGAAAATTAATCTGCATAATTTTCAGATGACAGCAAAAACTTTTGCAAGCACTGTGAGTAATAGTATTAGAATTCAAATTAATTCTGATAAATGGAGAAATGATCCAAAATCAACCAAAAATAACTTTAATAAGGAGAAGTACAAAGAACTACACCAAGGAAAATCAGATTCATAAATACGAAATAGAGAAAAACTAGACAGTCAGGCTCTTCCAGACAAAGACGTGGATATTAGAATGAAGAAGGGTCAAGTAAAAAAAACATTGTAGATGGGACAAGTGTCTTTCTGGAATGCATTTAGAGGATAAAGAACATGAAAAGTATCATCCTGCTTGGTAGTGTGGAGACCTTAGTCAAAATATTGCAGTCCTATATGGCAGAGGCTATTCTGAAATATTCCATCACAAGCACACAGAAAGTCATGTAGGGTTTGAAAAATAAGGTCTTTCTCTCAATTTTCTTTTAGGAGAGATTCACTCTTTTGAATTCTACTGCACAGGAAGGATAGGGAAAATAACACTCTTGTTTATTTATCTTAAATTTTGCTGTTAAGAAGACTTGGAAAACAAAGATGAAATACTAAAATAATTGCTTAATCTCTAAAATAAAAGACTAAATATAAACATGAAAACATTCTTAAAATATGTAAGAGACTTATAAAGAATAATTTACTATATTCTCTTCTCAATAATATAAGAAAATAATTATGTTGTGGGTTTTTTTACAAAAAATAAAACTTAAGATACAAAATCTTTTTACCTAAATGGGCAAAGAAGTATGGAAATGGAATAACTAGGGAAGCTGAATTTCCTTTGTGGTTTCGATTGTATATTGAAAAGTACCTACCTTAGGCAATCCTAAACCACCTTTGAACAGGAGGTAGGCTAGACGATCTTTTGAGTTTCTTCATAGTCTTCTATTTCTTTTATTTTTTTCAATTCATTAGTCTGATAATAGTATAAAAGAGTAAGACATTGAAATATTTTAAGGATTCCTGTAGGGCCACAAAGATTACCAAAATTTTAATGAGTTTACATGAATACAACTTCAGAATTGCCCAGGGTTTATTTTAGATCATTACAGGAAAAAACTACTTTTTATCCTCAGAAGCAAAAGTTACGAGTAAGGCTCTCAAGTGGAACTTTTAGTGATTTTTGCCTTGAGTGGTGCCTGAAAGAGCAAAGGAAATGCAATGGAAAGAAAACAAAGGGTAGGCAAACTCTTTAGGAATTCAAACAGAAAGGTAACAGACAAAATTCTAACACAGTTAAAGTCTACTTGTGTTATACAAACTCTTGTAAAATTGATGTAATAGAATGCAAGCATCTGTTAAATAAATCCAGCAGTAAGTCCAAAGGAATGCCAAAAGAATGTATGTGTTTTATGAAAGGCGTGATATATGTATTATGTACTATAAAACAATGCTCTGGAAAGATAACACAAACCATACAGTGACAGGCCAAAAAAAAAAGTAGACCTTCCATGCTTGCTGTAAACAATTCTTTGACCCAAACATATTGGTAATCCAGATGTTGCTGCAATATGCATACTGTTAAACTAATTCCTTGCAGAGTTCATGCTTTGCTAAGACAAAGTGCATGGGTCTCTAAGTATTTGTCAACAACAAGGTGTAAGTAGTAAAGGAAGTATTTTATGTTAAATATCTTTTAAAAAACTGAATTTGAGTCTTATGGCAAAAGAATTAATAGAGTGGGTTTACCAGAAAGTAAGAGTAAAATAACAAAAATATTGGGAATCTTTCCAGTGCTTTTCCTGCTGGTTCCTTTTATCCCCTTACTACCTCACAATTTGTAATGGACAAAGAATTACTAGAGGCTATATTTACTCTTGAAGTTATTAGGTCCCAGTTATTGTTTGCATGGTTGTATCCATGGCTTCATACAGCTGCCTCTGAAAGTGCTGATTTTTCTTTTCCCTTGCAGAATTGCTATTTTATTTTTGTTGGTTTTAAGCAAAAGCTAGCATAGGCATATCTAAATGAAGTGTAAGATGTTCTGAAGTGAAAAGCATACAATACAAGAGGAGGACAAAACACAAAACTTCTAGAAAGAGGACAGTAGGAGAAAACTCTGTGCAAAGCTCCAAAACAGAGGATTTTACTTTCTACACAATCCCCATCCCATTCTGTCTTTCAGCTGTGAGCGTGTACCACATGAGCTGGTAGAAAGCATACGTGTGAAGGGCTCGGTGATAAACACTTATTTATAATTCATTCATCCCAAGGTACACTAGCATATCAGTTATCAATAACATTAAAAATAACAATTACAATTTAGATGTCTGACAGTATTTTTTTTATAAACATATTTTAACACTCAACTATACAAATTCACTTCAGACTGAAATTTAGCAGAGAGATGCAAAGTTCCCCTTTTCTCTTCCAGTGCATGGCCAGACAAGAGAAGGGACTTGACCAAATAATTGAACTAAATCCATCTTCTGGGTCTTCTCAGGTACCATTGGCAGCACCAACAAAAAAGACATGTGCTTCTATGGGTGAAGCATCCCAGATAAGCTGGAAGCTCTTTGGCTAGACACAACTGGATTTTTCTTTTTGGACAGAAGCAAAAATTGAAGTTCTTTGGCATGAGCTGTATTTTAGGGAGGGGATTGCCTGTTCTTGCTTTTTTCTTAAGTTTCAGTCTTTTTCATTCCAAGAATGACAGACCCAGTTACTGCTTAGATCTAATTGCAGTATTTAGAAAAGCAAATATCAAAACTGAAGTGAGATCATTATTCATATTTAAAACATTACATGCTGTATGACTTTTGGTTTTTCTTCAAAGACCTTTCACCTCTCAGAGTAAATTAGCTCCCATGTTTCCCTTATCAGGTAGCAAGCAGATTGACTAATAAGTCAGGGTGTCTGTAGTTGTTTAATCGAGTTTCCTAGCTGCAGTCCACTTTTAGAAAGGCTCTTTTTTAACAGCTGTTAAATTTCAAAGACTAGAGCTTCATCTATTCCTAAGATAATGGCACCTAGATAAGAAATTATTTTGACATTTGCCACCCTCTTCTTAGTCCCTGTAATTAATAAGAGTAAAATCATGTCCTCTTCTGAGTAAAAAAAAAAAAAAAAAAAAAAGAGTGTCAGGGACAGGTTTTACTCTTTCAAAGAAAAAAACAGACATGCAATTCTTTTTATTCTGAGATACGTAGCTTAACAGACCAGAGATACAGCAGTAATCCTAGTGAACAGAACACCTGTCAACTGCTTATGCTCATAAGAACTAGCTGCGTTCTGATAAAATTCTATCTTTTGTGTCTTTTAGAAATTTATCTTGAGCATACTAAACTGAGCTAGTCACTCAGTGTGAGAGCACTTTTTTTTTTTCCTCAGTGAGGACTTAATTTCAAACGATGCAACTGTAGAAGGCTTACAGTCTACAAGAAGTAAATTCATTATCTTTTGATGACTAAAATACCCAAATGAGATTTTTAGGGGGCTGGGGGAAGCCTATAAATGATAATTACTTAATTTATTAATGAAAGGCTTCCAACTTTAGGATAGATTGTGGTAGCATATGCAGATCGACTACTGACATACAGTTTTTAGATGAAAAATAGAAAAATTTACATAAGCAGAGCAACTTATTGCAAGATTTAAATGAGGAAAAAGTCCTACAAGCATTCCACACTTTTACAAATTTACTTGCAATATTTATTGATCCACAAATACTGTACACTACATTTAAATCAAAAAACACCATCTTGCTCTCCTTACATGTTTACCTGTGATATCAAGACCTTATTGTATCTTTCAGTGTTGCTTCTTTATCATAAAGAATCATAAAATCATAGAAAGGTTTGTGTTGGAAGGGACCTTAAAGATCACCTATTTCAAACTCCCCTGCCATGGACAGGGACACCTCCCAATAGGACAGGTTGCTCAAAGCCCCATCCAGCCTGGCTTTGAACACTGCCAAGGAGAGGACATCCACAACTTTCCCAGGCAATCTGTTCCAGTGTCTCACCACCCTCACTGGGTGTCTTTCCTTCATCTCTTCCCTGTGGAAAAATAGTAGTTTTCATGATGAGATCTCAAAATTTCACCTCTCCAGAAATAGATTTATTACTACCTGCAATATTAATACAATCACAATTTTTTACTTCTTAAAACTGATATGTTTGATAATTTGTAAGGTTATGAACAAATACAGTGGAAGCTGGCACTTGCATCAGTGGTGTAAAGTGGATCAGATGAGCACATAAACATACACAATGACTTATGTCTTTGTATACACTAATAATACTGTAATACTAATTGCAATAAATAATATAAATGTAAATAATATTAAAAACATTTATTCACATATTTTTGTAGAATGTGTATACACTGATGTCTATCTAGTTCCTCAGAATCAGAAGTTCAAAATGTGTATAGAAATATAAAAAAATCAAGACCAAAATATGCACACAATTATAGTCATAGCAAAAAAGTCTACAGATATCACTGACTAAGATGATGAATCTTGCCATACTTAATATTTCCAGAGTTTTCCCTTCTCAGCTGAAGCTTGCTAACAGGAGGTAGAAAAGCTGCAATGCTACTGACCACTCCATGTGTGTCCTATGGTTGAAACACTTGAGTTTGTTAGTTCATCATCTGTTGCAAGAGGTAAATCCATGTTGAAAACAGCTTAAATTTCAGAAGAAACAATGAAGGGGGTATAGACTTTGGGGGAAAGTAAAGTCAGCATAAACAATCTTCACAGCTAATATAATACCACAGGACATAAAACTTCGCTTCCGACCAATATTTATATCCTTAAAGACAGCGGAGAGGATTTTCAGTATATTGTTGTCTGAAAAAATGTGGTGTACCATGCTTTGTATGGTGCACCATACTACCAACAAATTGCATGTTGTCTTTGTGATGCTCTTCAATGCATTTGTAACCAGTACAAACAAAATCTTTGCCCCTCCATTTGTTATAGCAGTTATCTTACTAAGGGAAATAAAATGACCCTATGGGGAAGTCAATACAGAAAGAGTGTGAAGCATCTGTGTACAGTATGTTTATGTTATTCTTCATCTTAGAGTCCCATTAGATATATAGGCAGCATCTTGAAAACATCCGTTTCAGTTCCTTAAAGGAAAAGTGTAAGCAATGAATCAAGAGTCCTCCAAACCAGAGAAAGGCTTTATTTTATAGCATGTTAGAGCATTTCACAGCATGGAAGATGATTAACAGCATGTTAGGTAATGATGTAAGTGCCATAAATTAGTTTACATTCTGCAATGTAAATACTCAGCAGAACTGATGTCTGAACAAAGAAACCGAGATTGCAAATGAGTATTTGGACCAAATCCAATGAGCTTTCCAATTACTTGGTTTTGGTTTGTTTTTATGAGTTAGCCCAGAATTAATTTTTGCATCTATAGATAATATATAATGCATAAATATATATTTTTATAAGTGCATAAATATTTTTTTTCTAATCTAGGTCTCCCACTCTCCTTGAAAACTTCCTCTCCTTTTCTGCAGATGAATAAAATTCGTAACTGTTTTTACCATTTTCTAAGTACAAACCTTGAAATGTAATTTTGGTTAAATTCTACCAGGTTTGTCTATATCATATGAATTATTAGAAAAGAAAAATCTAGGGTATATAAATGTTTTCTGTTAACATATGTTCATAAATAAAATTGAACAAAGTTCAAGGAAAAAAAAATCTTTAAATACTGCATAATTAATCTACTGACTGTATGGAAACCAAGGATTCTAACAGAGATTAGATATTGCAAGGGTTAATGAGAACATTCACAGAAAAATAGCATAAATAGCATATAGTAAAAAAAAAAAAAAAAAAGAAAAACTGTGTATTCTCACTGTTCTGTTCATAATTCAAATAATATTTAGTAGGCGTTAGGTGAAAATTTCCATAACTTTCACTTTGAGGTTTCCAGAATGTATTTTTCAGACGAGTAAGAGAACTGTTGGAGACTTCATTCACAACTAGATGTACTTCTGCAGTGAAATACTGGTGTCACATTCCTCTTCAGATTTAATCTTTTAAATCTACTTATCATAGGGTGACAGATTTTTATGCAATGACAGCGTACATAAAGAACCATCCAGTAGACTTATAAATATGGTACCAAAGCACAATGGCAACCAGTGTGCAATTGACCCACTCTAATCCAATGTTCTAATCTCTTGAAATCATTTGCCTCCAGAAATCTGTAACGTAATTCAAACTCGTTCAAACCCCGATCCTAACCCTGGAACTTTGAATTCGCATACACCTAGCAAGACCATAAAATATTGATTATAAGCAATGTAAATAGTTTCAGTGACTCAAATGGACATTAAAACGTAAAGGTTATAAATATATATATTCAATATATTCATTAACAACCTGGATGAAGGGACGGAGTGTATCCTCAGCAATTTTGCTGATGATACAAAACTGGGAGGAGTGGCTGACATGCCAGAGGGCTGTGCTGCCATCCAGCTTGACCTGGACAGGCTGGAGAACTGGACAGGGAAAAACTTAATGACATTCAATAAGAGGAAGTGTAGAGCCCTGCATATGGGGAAGAACAACCCCCTGTATCAGTACAGGCTGGGGGCTGAGCTGCTGGAGAACAGCTCTGGGGAAAAGGACCTGGGGGTCCTGGTGGACAGCAGGCTGACCATGAGCCAGCAATGTGCCCTCACGGCCAAGAAGGCCAATGGTATCCTGGGGTGTATTAAGAGGAGTGTGGCCAGCCGGCCAAGGGAGGTTCTCCTCCCCCTCTACTCTGCCCTGGTGAGGCCTCATCTGGAGTACTGTGTCCAGTTCTGGGCTCCTCAGATCAAGAGGGACATGGAGCTACTGGAAAGAGTCCAGTGCAGAACCACTAAAATGATTAAGGGAGTGGAGCAGCTCCCATATGAGCAGAGGCTGAGGGAACTGGGTCTGTTTAGCTTGGAGAAGAGGAGACTGAGGGGGAATCTTATTAACGCTTATAAATATCATGCCTTATGAAGACCAGCTGAGGGAGATGAGGTTGTTTAGTCTGGAGAAGAGGAGACATAGTTGCTCTCTACAACTACCTAAAAGGAGGTTGCAGTGAGGCTGGTGTTGGTCTCTTCTCCCAAATTACTAAGGATTGGACAAGAGGAAATGGCTTCAAGTTGCGTCAGGGGAAGTTTATATTGGATATTAGGAAGAAGTTCTTTACTGAGAGGGTGGTTAGGCACTGGAACAGGCTGCCCAGGGAGGTGGTGGAGTCACCGTCCCTGGAGATGTTTAAAAAACAAGTAGATGAAACACTTGAGGCTATGGTCTAGCGGTTAGGGAGATGTTGGGATAAAGGTAGGACTTCATGATCCTAGAGGTCTTTTCCAACTATAGTGATTCTATGGTTCTATGATCTAAAGGGCGGGTGTCAGGAAGATGGGGCCAGACTCTTCTCAGTGATGTCCAGTGACAGGACAAGGGGCAATGGGCACAAACTGGAACACAGGAGGTTCAACCTGAACATAAGAAAACACTTCTTTACTGTGAGAGTGATGGCACTGGAACAGGCTGCCCAGAGAGGTTGTGGAGTCTCCGTCTCTGGAGACATTTAAAACCTGTCTGGACCTGTTCCTGTGTGATCTACTCTAGGATCCTGCTGTAGCAGGGGGGTTGGACTAGATGATCTTTGGAGGTCCCTTCTAACCCTGCCACTCTGTGATTCTATGATCTGCAAAAACAAAAGATAGCCTCAGGTATAGGTATTGTGTAAGTTTCATAATGATAATTGCATTTTTTTCTCAAGTTGCTGGAATGTTTTTTTACAAATATACACTTCTTAATTGAAATATGACAATTTAGGAAAAATTAACTATAGTACTACTTCATATATTTTACTCTGTCCTGGACATATACAACACTTATATTTGTAATCTTGTTTACAAAAAAAAATATTAAAAATGGAGGCAATTTTTTTCTCTCTAGTATGCATTTTCAGTCTGTCTTTCAAACACACAAAATATTCAGATTGTGTTAAATTTCACCAGAGATGTAGGAATAGATTAAGCAAAGGTCATTCAATAAAAATATGTCATCCATACTAATAGAACAAGAGAACTACGAAAGCAGGCGAAAACCAGCATTACAATGGGAACAATTCAAATGCGTAGAAAAAGACATACATTCATGTGATGGAAGCCCAACTGGTACATGAGTAAAGAGGTTGAACAGGTCAGCAATGATCAAAATTACTTAGAAAAACAGAAGCATGTCCACATATACAAACCTGAAAACTGTCAGCATAGCTATAGTACTTCTGCCAAAGCCGAACTACCCACATAATACAGGAATAAAACCCATTTGCTAACTGGCTAAGAAAATAATTATTCCTGTTTCAACTCTAGTCATCTTCATATTGGAGGTGGTTCAAAACCACATTCAGGCCTTTTTCTGAGAATCCCTTACCAGGACAACCCAGAGATTTCATTTTATCAGCTGCTGTGCAGTTCCACATGGCAAGAAGAGATTAAAATAATCTTAAAATTCACTTGGATGCAAATAAGACACCAAGTATTCAGAGTAACTGGAGAAATCCAATCATATATTTTTTAACAAACTCAGTAGGTGACCTGTAGCACACTTCTTGGTGTTTCCAGTTGCTATTATTTTTTACCTGTTTTAATCATGGAATAAATTTATCTTTCTTCCTCACTCTCTTCCATCTCTCTTCTACTATGCTTTTTTTATCTAGGGCATAAATTATGGCTTTTTTTTTTTTTTTTTTTTTTTAATTATTATCTAGTCAGAGAATTCTGTAACAATTTATTAGTGCTTGTTGAATTAAACTCTGTGTTCTTGTCCTTCTGGCAGAATATGAAGAGGTCATCCTTCAAAAAGAGAAGTGGTGAATGAAGTTTAATACTCAGACTGTTGCAGAGTCATAAATGGAAAGCTTTGACTATGACAGTGAAAGAAAGAGAAGAAACTAGTAAAACCTAAGACTCAGTGCCCTGCCTTGCATATAATTTTTCAACAGTGAGAAGAAAATAAACAGCATAAAGTTTAGACATGGAAAAAAGAATAGTTAAGTAGAATGTTTTTAAAGATACCATTGAAACAATATTTACCATTTTGGAAATGTCACTATTCACTTATAAGAAAAGCACTCTCTTCAGTTATAAGAAGGAATGTGGCTGGTAAAAGCATCCCTTCTAAATGAGTTTGCATAGCCTCCATCACAAATTATCTCCCTTAATTTTTAGTCTCTCTTCCCCATAATCAGGAAATATCATGACAAAAAATTTCCTTTTATATAACTTTAATTTTCTTTTTATTTTGATATCATAAATACATGATAAAATAGAATTGCAAAGACAGCAAATTCTACTGGCATCACATCTGGGGAATAATTCACCTTTGTACTATTAGCTGCCATGGAAAGTCTGTTCTTTTGCTGGCTTTAGAAGACTTTCTTTATGAGTGTTTTATGATGTTTCTGTTTATACAATATTTTTACAACTGTTGCAAATAGACACAAATGCCATAAATTACAGGAAAAATCATCCCCAGCTACCTCCAGGCTTAATATGAAACAGTAAAAAAAAGGGAAAATGTGCAAGTGCCACTAAATCCTGTTTGATGAATTCCACATGTAGATTCGAGTTCAGATCTCAATTCACTAGGAAAATGTGAAACTCCATGCCCCTCCTTCGTATCTTATTTATAAGAACAAATAAAACACAATCATGCTTATGAATACATCCTCATTAATTAATTTGGGTCAAAATTTTCTTGTGAGACTTTGATACTACCAAAATTGCACGATATATGGGGATTTAAAAAAATCCTCATTTATTTGGTCCACAATACCCGAAAATTCTTACTTGGGAGTATCACAATTTAAGATGAAGAAATGAACATTCCTCTTGAGGAATGGAGAGGCCTAAACCTCCTGCAGGTAGAAACACATTTCATATTCACTGACTGTACTTAATACATTTAAATCCAGGTAAATGTTTATATAAAATAATGATTCATATATAATTGAAAAGGTAACTAGAGAATAATCAGTTAATGTTTCTGAATTAGATTGTACTGGGGAAATAGAGGACAATGCATCAAAGGACATTGAAATGCTGATCTCAGATGAGCACTGCGCAGAACCTGCTCAGAAAGCAAGAAGAGGTACCTTTACAGGAGAAGGATTCAATATTTCAAGTAAGTCAATCTCAGTTCCTTTAAAACTAATAATCATTCACTGTTCATATAAATGGCCCAACAAAGCACATTTTTATAATACATTTGTAACATGATTTTTCTTTTTTTTTTTTTTTTTTAAGTTCCTATATTAGCACAATTTTCCTTCTTATGTTCTTCAGTTACTTTTACAGTGTGATTGACAAAACTGCTCTCTGGAAATGTAAGGTTTTATTTCTAGGATGCAAACCTTGTTGCTATCAAGCTGAGTTGAACAGTCCAGCTGTGATTCATAGGGCAATTTCAAATCAGAAAGTGCTTCCTATTTCAGTTACTCCCACTTGATGAACACAAAAGTCTTTAAGATATATTTTTCTGTGGCATGTTTTCTGCCCCAAAGATTGAGTATCTACTAGCACTAAGGTAGTAATAACTTCTGCCAAGTATAACTTGTCTCAAAATTATCCAGTCTCAACTCCTATATCCAGAAATAGTTTTTACCACTTGAATTTGATGCATCTCATTTATATCCATCCTATATCTTTACTAGACATTAGAATTGTATTGCTGCAGCTGTGGGAGGGGAATTAGACATGAAATTATATTCATCTTGTCTCCTTAGTAACCTTATAAATTTCTATATGATGAACTCTCTCCCAAGAGCTCTACTGCTGTCCCAAGAAAAGCATGTGATCAAACAGATGAGATTGTCCACACTAGAAATCTGAGCTTAAGGAGTATTACAAAATAGGATATGGTTTTGAAAGTCATTGACTAGCACAGCCCCAACTGTATATCAAAGAGCACTCATCATGCATTCTCATTCATCTCAGAGAAGTCAGCTTTAATGCATTTGTCAGTGCATCCTTTCTTCCCACCAGCTGCAACCTTCTTTTCTTTGTTCTCTAATCATGGAAGATCTAATTTTACAAAATAGATGCCCAGGTTGAATTCATCAGTTTGCTAGAAAATTCAGCTGTAAACATGCAGATAATTAATAGAAAGCTGACTAACATCAAGCCTACCAATAAATCATGTTTATGTATACTTGCTCATCAATCCGAGACCTCTGTAAGTGGAGCCAATTGGAAAGTGTCATTCTCTGCTTGTTGAAGATGTATTTTATTTATGTTGAAGCATATCTGGACTTTGACTTCTTTTACTTATTGGCCTTTCATAGGCATCTGTAATTCCTGTTTCTTTGGGATAACAAAGCCTCTAGAAGACAGCTTATTGCAAATTCTTCATTGCTGTTTTATGGATGAAGAAGCTGACTTAGGTATTTGTATAGTTTGTGAATAAAGAATGCTTTCAGAATAAACATGCTCAGCCCTCACAGAGAAGGTGTGTCCCATCATTCAAAACTTTAAAATTCTGGCCAAGAAAATACACTAATAATTCAGGAGAGTCAAAATGAACTGATCATTCAAAAAGACTGGCAGACAGTGGGTCCTGAATGCAAAGAATAAAAAATGTTTAAGACTTAATAATAAAAAGTAACATCTATATTTTTAAAACCAGGTATATATGGGGCCAAGCATATTTCTAGAATAAAAGTAATTAAATTTCACAATGCATTTGATGCAAGTAAGAAGATGGATGGGTTAACTATGACTTCAGAATTTTTCATACAGATTCTTAAGGCTTTAAAATGCCATGTTTTATAACTGAGTAACTTGAAAGGATATTGAATTATTGAAGCTTTCACGTCATGACTGTCAAGCTCAAGCTTTCCAAACATGTTAGCTGTTGTAATGTAGCTATTTAATGGTTCACTGGCCTAGGATTGCTTGATTCAAGCAAGTTTAGTTTACTTCCACCTTACAATGACATGATAGTTTGCAATTTCAGGGAATGGCTTGAAAGTTTAATTGGCAGCAGACTGAACTACCTATTCACATCTCAGGGTCATTTACAAGACACTGTATTACAGGCTTTTATTTTTAAAGCCTATGCCTAGTATTGGCATTACAGAAAGTGGACTGGGAAATCCAGGATAAGATTTGAATGTCTTTATTTAGAAGTGAAAGAATAATTATTCTAGAAGATATTGAAAGGACAACTGAAATGTCAAAAAAAAAAAAAAGAAAACAAAATAATAAAGAACCAACCAAATAAACAAGAAAGAAACCAAAACTCACTCTAATCACAACAACAGAAAAAAAAACCAAACCCACCCAGAAACAAAAGCATCCATTTAACCATTTTCCTTGAATGTAAAAGAACTTATTTAAATGTTACATAGGTTACATAGGCACTTAATAGTAAAATTCTTGCATCCAAAGCTACTGTAAATAGTATACCAGATTTGCCTTCCTTGAGTATATTCAGTATATTCACATCAGTTTGGTTTGCTTCTGAAAACAAGAAACATATCTTGTACTGCAAATGTCATTAATGCTTCAGCATACATTGAGGTCCATTATCTACATTCCTGACTATACACATCAGATAAACCAGTATCTTATTCTAAATCATACCGAAAAGGCAAGGAAAGATGAAAAGAAATAAGTAAGTAAATTCTTCATACATCAGTGAAGTAAAGTCTGCACGTTAATTTGCTTATAGAAACCAAGTCTTTGCCTAGGGACGAATTTCAGTTTCTGTCTGAAACACTGCATGGTTATGTTTTTGCGTTCTCATTGTATGAATTACCATTATAAACTACTGTATATTTGATGTTTGCCTATGGCTATCCAGAGGTCTCTGCTAATGGAGGGCTGAACAGCGGTAGGACCACATTAGAAATGGCATGTTTTATTTAAGGACTCCATTGGTAACTTCCTACCATATTTCCCCTTGCAATTCACTTACTCTAATTGTCAAGACATTTCCTTCTCTTTGGAAAGTACAGCTGTTGCAAAAGCCTACAGGTGAGGCAGAATAAGCCCTATTGGTAGTATGAAAAATTCCTTGTCAACTCTGGTAGCTTCTGCAACTTTTTGTTGCACAGTTTAATTTATTTATTTGCTCTCAAAAGTTTCAAAGTGTCAACTCTATATGAGTGGTTAGTAGGCAAAGTATTCTGAAACAAACAATTCCTTTGATCATTTCAACAACTGGTGAAATTCAAATGACAAAGATACAAGCAAGCATTTTGAAAACATAACTTACATGACCTACTTGAGACTGAGTTACATAACAGAAATAATACATTTTCTGAAATTGAAAATGCTTTCATTTTTTTGAATCATAAATAAGTTCACTTGAGCCCAGAGCCACTATATAAACTGACACAATTACTAGGATTAAATACTTGTCCTTCAGCATACACTGTAATTCATGTGTATGTAGGCCTGAATGCTCTACCTTGCAGTCACAGCAGAGAACTTTATTCATTTTGATGATATAGTTGACTTTGGTTCTAGTGATTTCTAATCTTACAGCCTATGAAAACTATTACGACAAACTAAGTCTTTGAATTTGAATGCTTGTTGGCAAAAGGTTGGATAACTACCCATCATCAGAAACTTTACTGAAGTGTTAATATTGGTCTTGATGCAGAGTGACCTTGTGTATATTAATATCAGTGCGTGTAGTTTGCTGTGCATCCTGATTTGTAATGTTAAATTACTATATTATTTTTACATTCCTGAAACTGGCTATATGGTCCATGAGTGACTACAATTCAGTAAGTACACACTTAGAGAAATCTCTGCAAAAACAAAAAAAACATTTATTGGAGGAAAAAGCAAGCTCATGCTTTAGCATGTAACACTTCAAGGAAGTGAGATGTTTAGAAGGAATATGATTGTGTGAATGCCACAGTATTAACCACACACAAGTCCCAGACGGACACTAAAGCATGCACCGTTTAAGCTGCACCTGTTACTTAATCCTGTTGGGCATGTGTAAGAGTCAGGACTGGAGTTGAGTTGGTGAATTACATCTAAATCGTAGTATCAAATTGAGAATATGAAGTTAAAATATTTATATGCTCTATGAATGCAAAGCTCCTAGACAGGTGAATGACAGCATACAAGGGAGTCAGGTGCATGCGGTGATTTTTTAAGCAAATCCCTGCTTTTTTTGGCATTGTTTTATTAGGAAACAGATGTTAATTGCACATTCAAAAATCCCATTTTTTGCACTTAAGATAAAAAATATATAAGCAATGTAAATATGAATAAAAGAATTGTGATTCTTTTTCGTTAAAACATCTCACCTTCAATTTTGCCTCAGGTTCCCAACTACTGCCAATGTGAAACTTCAGTATGCAGTGGAAGTCCAGCACTCTGAGATTATTATCAGCTTGCAATGATCTTCTGCTGGAATATGGTGCTATGATATGCCTTTAAAATCAATACCTGCCAGAAAGAATTTGCTGTGCATTAAGTTAATGATCTACTGGTGTAAGCTGTACGGTATACACCAGGTCGTTCTATCAAAGACAAAATTCAACTCTTGCTACAGATATAAAGACAAGAGTCACTCACGTCCATGAAGAAAGGACACTTATTTCTTTCCTCACCCCAAACTATGTAATAATGATAATATATTGTCTTTACAACTGTGTCGGTTTTAATCCGCCACAAAAATGATAACATACCATCTGAATGAAGAGCTTAGTATACAACCAGAGGCCAAAAAGAAGATGGAGTATTTCAACCAGTTATCTGCTTTATATTCAACTACTGCCACATAAATCAGAGAAATAATAAGCTAGGTGATATGGTCGTTCTACAGCAAAGAATATTACAGGTGCAAGTAAGGATGGCTTTTTTCCAGTTTGTGAGGCAAGAATAAAGTCAATGTAGAATGTCACCAGGATAAAGGTATGTATTTATATACCTTTATAAATGCATATAATACGTGTGCTTACAATACTGTTACATGAATATGAGAATTGAATGATATGCAGCAGAGGTACCTTTCAACTTGACTACTTTAAACAGAAATCCCTTATCGCAACTGATGTGGTAGTCAACTTTGCTGACTGAACTTCTGAGGAGCTAATGGGCTAGATAAATATGTCTAGGGCTAATGTACAAATACCTACACACCTCCTATACAGTGAACTTGAGATTAAAAAAAAGGAGGAAATACTGTAGTCAGAAAAGCAGCTCAAGGAAGAGAGCACCAAGTAGCCTGTATGCTTAGGTTGTCTCAAAGACAAACAGTACAGCCTTGGACAGGAGAACATGTGAGACATGTCAAGCAGGTACAAGCATCAGCAGCCCAGGAGCAGGTCACCTATTGAGTGACACAAAGAATGTTGCAAGGGTGTAAGCACAGATCCTACCTCACCTGAAGGATAGAGATCTTAATGTACATATTCTTGCCTCTGCACCATCAGTTTTCACTACAGTGGACTCACAGTAAAAGGGGCTGATTACCTCAAAAATGATTAAGTTTTAAAACAGTCCATGAATGGGTCAAAGTTAAGAGAAATGGAACTAAAACAAGCAAAGCACAAAATAGTTACTATTAAATACTGTAAAACTAAAGAAGTCTCTAACTTGTGAGCTGTCACCAACTTGAGAGTGACAGTCTCGTTTCAGTTGACTCAGACTGTTCTTTTCAGTTAGACTGTTATCTGAAAATTCAGTAGAAGTGCTCAGAAATTTTCTAATTTTTTTCTTGTTAGAAAATATAGATTTATCAAACTTTTTAAAAGTATATAATTTTCATCTACTGTTTGTCAGTATTAAATATTATAAATTATATTTATATTATAGAAATATTAAAATATTAAATATTAAGGCTGAAAAATACAATTATTATTTTCTACTGTTCTTTAGCTTCACAATTTTATGATTGTACAAGAGATTTTTATTTTAGTTTAAGTATTTTCTTACTATTTGGAAGAGAAGAAAGATAATTCATTATTTCATATAGTGCTATTATCCAACTTTTATTCTTTAAGGGATATACAGAACAATTTCTACAGATAATTTCATTTTAAAATATTTTCTCAAGTATGTCAGAGTATTTAAAATTCAAGTTGTTCTGCTTATAGTTACACAGTATAGTCTTTTTTTCCTAATAGAATGAAATAGTTTAGGCTCCCATTTTTTCTTTTGAGCTACTTCGCAATTTTTCAGAAATTGCATCCAACAGCTTTTCTTCAATAGGTGCTACTGCTGGATATTTTCTTAGCTTTTTGGTGTGTAATTTTATTGACAAAAATATTGACAACTATGAAAACAGGAAGCATGCATGCATTAAAAAGACTAAGAAATTAAAAGAGCCAATGTGCTTGCTGAGTAAAAGGTAAGATTATTTTCCTTATTTAAATATCTCTTTCTTCTCTTGGTTTGTACTTCAAAGAATCAGTAGAAAGCACCTTTGCATGTTAGCTTAAAGAATAACAGTTTACTGCAAAAATATGCTTGTGTAGATATATATATATCCACCTGCATATAAGAAAAATAAAGGCAATGCAGTGTAAGTTTCATGAAACTCTACTTTGAAACTACAAGTCAAACCATAAAGGCACAGATGTTTCAAGCTTTACATCTGAAAAACTTAAAAGATAAATGATTTATATATTTTCATTTTATAACCCTCTTCATGATGGGAACAAAGTGAGGTGAATTGTTCTGTAAGTAAGTTATGAGATGTTGAAACATATGTTGAAAAGATCAGTGTCTTGGATTCCAAACTCAGTTGTTCTGGATTATTCTTTACAGCTGGACACAAATAACTTCTGTTTAGTATATTTTCCATTATCAAATATTATTATTAATCCCTTAAGAAGATGTTCAGAAGCAAAATCTTACACAACTTCTCCATAAAGACAGAAACAAAGCTGCATGATCTTTCTTGGTTATATTTCAAGGAAACATGATGACATAAGGAAATATTAAGTGTTAGCGTTACGCAAGAACTGGTTAAGAATTTATTTCACAGAAGTATGTAGAAGTCCAGACACATCCAAAATCTTGAGAACTTTAAAATCTTCATATAAATAGACTTTACATTATACATGGTGCCAAGTTAGGTGGTTACAGTGACAGAAGAGTTTCCAGTAGCATTAAAACATTGCCATTTACTGGTAGACCAATAAGTTGTTGTAAGATAGCATAATTAACAAACTTGTGTCGTTAGTTTGATGTAAAAACAAGACTAAATTATACAACCTGTTTCATTAGAAAGACCAGCTGTTTCTGTCTTCTATTTCTGAACATGAACAACTTCTTTCCTTGTTTGTTTTTTTGTTTGTTTGTTTGTTTGTTTTCGTTTTTTTTTTTTTTTTTTTTTCTTTCTCTAGTAATTTCTCCCTTTTTGTTTGCCCTACAAAACCTCAAACTCCCACACTGCTTGGGTAACAAACATTTTTCCCTGGAAACCAAAAATAAGTGTTTGAAATTTTTATAATACCTTTAACATTTTGTGTTAAATCTCACAAATATATTTCTCATAAATTAATAGAAACCACCACATAAATTCTCAACAACTATAGGTTCTTGTTCTCCAGATGCAGGCAGACAGTTGTTGCATTTGCTTCCCACGGAGGCAATGGTATTGCAGTTTCAGCCTCAAGAAAATTGAGGCTGTGCTGTTTTCTGTCTTGATATAACGCCATATCTACTCACAGGTTTCGCTCCACAACCTGTGGAGACATGATCCTTTAGAAGGACTCCAGACTTTTAAAGAAGGAGGAAATTAGTGAATCCTCTCAGGAGCGTAAAATACAGGTGGTTCACAGAGATCTTTCCATAAGTGGATGGTAAAACAAGCATTGAGTATTTATTCTAGGGGGAAGGTACAAAAATGAGATAAAGGCCTGAACAAAAGGTGGTGGTTAATGCTAGCAGCACAAAGAGAGCTTTGGAGCTTAAATTTGACATGGTGGGGATAGGGATTCAGTGAAAAAATATAAAGATGAGAGTGGTGTGATCAGAGCAATCAACAAGGAAGATAATCTGACTACAGTATTTCTTTAGGTTCTTGAATAAAAGTGAATATAAGATAAAAGAAGTAGCTCAAGGGAAAGAAACAGAATGTTCTGGAGGTTTTGAGGGAGAATGAACAACTGATACCAATATAGCTTTGAAAAACTGGTCAAGAAAAGTATGAAAGGTGGGTGGAAAATAACATGCTGTAGACAGAAACAATTATAAGAAAATCACTATTAACTTCAGCTGTGTTTCTCACATATAAAAATGTTTTAGAATCACAATCTATGACAGTTATAAATATGCTAAGCTAAAAATAAATAAAAAGCTCTACAAAAGAAAAAGGAATTAAGTGATACATCTGAACAGAAAGTCTCCAGATTATAGGTTATTATATTCCTCTTAGTGATGAAATAGAATAGTTGGATTCATGGCAATTTCTAACGTTAATTCCTCAGCTAGTCATAACATTTAAGCAAAAATGGGGGAAAAAAAGAGCATTAGTGGACTCAATGTCATGAAAAGGAAAAGAAAATGGATTTTTTTTTCCTTGAGCAAAATTCCTGCAACAATTTGTCTAAATTCAGATTGCATGCCCTTTATGGGAGAGAGACTTTCTTATTTTGTACACTTTATATTAAGCACTGAAGTGCCATACATATTGACAGTGCTTTATAACAAAAATAACATTCATAAGGCTATCATTTACAGTCTAAGAGACATTTACAATTTGTTAAAACCTGGATAGATCTTTTCATTGACAATATAGAATAGTTATTATTTTTGGTTAGTGAAAGGCTAACTAGGTTATACGGAGGAGACTGTCTTTACATTGCAATTGGGAAACCAAACTGGAGACTGAAGAAACTGTGCTGAATATACATAGTTCAAGGCCCTGTGCTCACTGTGTTTTAAGAAACACATTTTAAACCTACTTCTGAAATAGTTGTGTTTTTCTAATAAAATGTTTCCTTTGTTTATAGAAATTCAGACGATATATTTTTCTAACTTGCATGTTGCACAGTACATAATTTAAAACTAACTTGCTGTTTGTGGGAAAGATGACTTTGTTTCCATTTTTATTTCACTTCATTTATGCAATTCTCAATATTCTGGATGTTCTCACCCAGGACTGGAGTTAATAGCTCTTATCACAGCAGAATAAAGTTATATTAAAAAAAAGTTAAAAGTAAATCTCATTCTTTTCACGATAATGAAAACCTTTTTAGTCCAAATAAAGATTTCCCAAGTCTGACAAATCACCGTGCTAATCCTGCTCTGGTGAAGAGGTTCAAAAGCTTAAAATTTTCATGAACTGAAATGCAGAGAAAGAATTAATTTGTGTCAACGAAAAATCTTATTTAGATTTCAGTTTTTTATTCTAATTATCTGGTATTTTGAAACAAATGCCATGTTGAATTAATATACTTCATTTTTAAAAAGTCACGATATGTTTTCACTACTTCTGATTGCTTCTAATCTGTAACATAATTTATCTAGGTTCAGCCTGTACCCAGGGCTAAACTGTAGCAGCTGGTCTACCACACTCTACCCCAGTTGAGAAGGGGAATTGGGGAAAAAAGGGAGAAGCCCCATGGGCTGAAGTAAAAACAGATTTACTGGAATAACAAGACTAATGCTATACCAACATAAATTACACAAGGTTATACTCAGCCTGGTCCTTAAGATCAGCAGCAGAAGACCAAGAGAGAGGAGATCCAGGAAGAGGAACTCCCCACCTTCACTAAACTCCCTCCTTTTATAATGAGCATGGTTAAGTGCTATGGGGTACACCTGTGAGTCAGCTTGGGGCAGCTGCCCTGACTGAAACTCCCAGCTGACTCAGGGCTACTCATGGCCTGCCTGCATGGCTGGGCATGGGTCTGTTCCTGGGAAACCAGACACGATTATAAAATGCAAAAAGTATGGTCTTTGTTCTTGCAAGGATAGAAAGACTAAGGTAATTCTCACAACCATTAAACTTTCACCATTCACGGGAGAGAGAATTCAACTGAAGGAACAAGGTCTGTGAAAGCCGACTATTCCCTGTGTGTAAACAAAGGACATTATGAACTAAGAAGTTATTCCAGCCTAGTCAGTGCTAAATAGCATGCATTTTGGAGGTTAAACAACACTGAAACAACCTCAGTGCCACCAGGAAATAACTTAAAACAGCTTCTTGCTTCTTTTTCATAATGAAAACAACAGATGCTCCCTGACTCTCATCTCTGGAAGAGTTAACTGGAAAAGGAAAGTTACTGATTTTTTTTCTAAGCAGCCAACTCTGTATGTGCCAAATCCAAGCCAGGAAATTAAAGAGAGAAGAGAAACCCTCCAAATCTACAGACCTTTAAACCAGCACAACCATTTTCAGTCAAGCACTGTACCCTCCTGCTCTTTTTAATCCATCCCAAGTCCATGATAAATTCCTGAGTTGTATTTTCATTTTGGTTTGTTTCACGTAATTAAGGCAAAGGTCCCAATTTAATAGCAAAGTGATTAAGGTTTTTGTTTTAAAAGGGTTTAAGAAGGATTTTGTTTAAAAAATAGCTAATTTGAAAATGCTTCACAGGTGACAGGGTACATATGAAGCTTCATCGGCCCCCTTTCTGTCATTCCATCTCATCATTTACTCATCTCATGATAAAAGAAAAAACCTTATGTCATACCTGATGGGTCTGACAAGTGAAGATCTAGTTTAATTACATAACAATACAATTTCAGACTCACTAATGCACCTGGAAGTGTGACAAACTTATCACTCCACTTAGGAAAATTAACTTTAATGAATGCATAACGTTGACATAGAGTCACAGAATCACAGTCACAGAATCACAGACTGGTCAAGATTGGAAGGGACTTCAGGAGGTCACCTAGTTCAGTCCTGCTGCTCAAGCAGGGTCACCTAGAGCAGGTTTCCCAGGACCACATCCAGACAGCTTTTGAATATCTCAAAGGATGGAGACTCCACAAGCTCCCTGGGCAACCTGTGCCAGTCCCTGGTTGCTCTTGCACTAAGAAAGTGTTTCCTGATATTGAGACAGAACCTCTTGTATTTCAGTTTGTGCCCATTGACTCTTATCCTGTCTCTGGGAACCCCTGAAAATAGTCTGGCTCCGACTATCTTATACCCTCCCCTCAGGTATTTTTACACACTGATAAGGTGTCATCTGAGCTTTCTGTTCTCCAAGCTGAACAGTCCCAGCTCTTTCAGCCTTTCCTCATAGGAGAGATCTTCCATTCCCTTAATCATCAGCTTCTTTATGAGGATCTATGGGAGACAGTGTCAAAGGCCTTACTGAGGACTAAGTAGACCTTAATATACTCTTCTCTCTCCTCAACAGCTCTTGGTCTGGGTTAACCCCACAGCTCAGCCCCACACAGCCCCTCACTCCCCTGCAGGGAATGAGGGAAAGAATCCAAAAGATAAAAGTGAGAAAACTCATGGGTTGAGATAAAGACAGTGCAATTGGTAAAGCAAAAGCTGGGTGCACCAGAAAAGCAAAATAAGGAGTTCATTCATTACTTCCCATTGGTAAGTAGGTGTTTAGCCATTTCCAGGAAAGCAGGCCTTCATTGGTGGTTGCTTGGCAAGACAAATGACATAACTCAAACATTCCCCCTGTCCTCCTCCTTTACCTCAGCTTTTATTACTGAACATGACATCATAAGGTATGGAATGCCCCTTTAGTCAGTTTGGGTCAGTTGTCCCAGCTGTGTTCTCTTTGAGATGGAGTATTCAACAATGGGAAATGCCAAGTTCCACACCTGGGGAAGAATAACCCCAGCCACCCGTACAGGTGATAGAATAGGAATCAAGCACCCTGGTAGACAAATAGCTGACTATAAGCCAGCAATGTGCCCTTATAACAATGAAGGCTAAAAGTATCCTGGGCTGTATCAGGAAGAGCGTTGTCAGCAGACTGAGACAGGTGATCTTTCTTCTCTACTCAGCACTGGTAAATAGTGAATATCTGGAGTAATTTGGCCAGTCCTGGACTCCCCAGTACAAGACAGAGGTGGACATATTGGAGTAAATCCATCAAAATGTCCTGAAGATGATTAAGGGGTGGGAGTATGAAGTGCTGGGGTCTGAAATGCAAGCCCTGAATTAAGATTGACATATGGGTGGGCCCCATGGCCCTGTAAGAGGAGGGGATGAGTTTGCCTTTTGGCTTTCCTCCAAGGTGTGGCTGGCCTTGTAGGAAAAGCCCTTGGGTAAACAAGCCCCAGGTGCCCCACATTGGGTAAATGAGTGCCAGGTGTCCTGCTTTGGGCATAAAAGCATATCTATTGGGCATATCTATTATTTGTGATCTGTCTGACTTGTTTGTACCCCCAGCGATCCCCTATATACTGACCCCTTTACGCACAATAGAATCTACTTACTGGATTGTTTTTGTGCTGCTGGCTGTGTCCTTTGTACTGGGCCTAGTAATTGGCAAAACAGAGCATCTCTCATACAAAAAGAGGCTTTGAGTGTGAGGATTGTTCAGTCTTGAGAAGGTTCATGATAGATCTTATCCATGTGTATAAATACCTGATGGGCACAAGGTGAGGGGGGTTAAGGAAGATGAGCCCTTGCTTCTCAGTGGTGTCCAGAGAGAGGATGAGAGGCAATGTGCACAAGCTGAAATACAGGAGGTTTCATTTAGACATAAGATTTTTTAATTTTTTTTTTTTAAATCTAACAATGGAACCAATTGCCTGGACAGGTTATAATCTCCAACTTTAGTGATAACCAAACTCTACTGGATGTGGTCCTGAGCAACTTTCTGCGAGTGATAGGTTGGACTAGATGATCTTCAGAGTTCTCTTCTGCTCTTAAATAATATGTGATTCTGTGCCATAATCCTGTGTAATACATACTCACATTCTTATCTTGTAGTAAAATTCATGTTCTACCCTGTTTCTGTTGAATATTCCTGATCTTACCCTTAGTGACTGGAACACAGAAAATCCCAGAGCACCCCCAGCAGAGATGCAGAGCATACCATGACTTGTAGGATACGGTAAGGAATAGGGACATCCACAAACAGACCATAGAAACCACTAAGCAATTTTGAAAAATAAAAATAAAAAATTAGGTTTTAGAGTTGTCTATTGCAATATAGACATCTTTATTAAAAAAACACCTTAATTAAATGCCTTTAATGTTCAGAATAATTTGTTCCTGATTCATTTGGAGTTGGAGTGTAAGTATACTTACTTTTTGTCATAACTGGTTCACACTTTCCTAATAAAATCTCTCAATGGCATTCAAATAGGTGTCCTCAAGCTCAACAATCCCTGCACATTTCACCAGAATTGGATGACCTGTAATCCACAAGTCACTTTAGAATTTTGAATTTTGTCCCCTTTATTTTGTCAATGTGAATCTTTTTAAAATGTCCTTCTTAATGGATCACTTCATATCTATAAAAACTTTGTTCCTTCATAAAATGTTGACAGGAAGCTAAACTACAGGTCTAGGACCAATAAATAGGGTAACATCCAAAGACAGGAGTACCTGGAAAAATCCATATGGGATCCTGTATTCAGAACAGTCTTGGAGTAAAGAATATTCTGTGCTAATAAATATTCTGTGCTAGTAGAGCTGGGTCAATAGGTCCAGAGGTGGATCTGTATGTGTATATGAGTGGGAGATACACACTGTGGCTGGCTGCTGAAAGACTGTCTTTAATAAGATCTATTATTCCCTCACCTTTATAATTGTTATATTCACCTGAGTGCACTTAGCTCTGACAGCACACATCTTCCTTTCAAGAAACTTGTATTCAGAAAAGAAAGGTGTTTATAACACATGCTGAGTATAAAATGATAAAATGATCTCTCCAGTTCATGGCTCTTGAGTCACTTAGAGATTTAATTGATCCTTAATGCTGAGATGAATGGAGGACGACGTAACAAAGCATCAGCTTTAATCTTATTCAAATACTTGATCTCTGCACTTAATTACTGTACTGTGCGTGATCAGGGTATTACATAAACACTCTGAATACCACAGGCTTATCCCAAAACACTAGACAATCATTTGAAATTTGTGACTGCCCTAAGTTCTCCTAGAACACAGTCTTATGAGTCAAGTGTAGAGAGTGTTGTTCAATAATGTCTGTAAGTTAAATAGAAAAGAGAAAAATTAATAAAACTATAGATCCACATAGTAATGTATCCTGTACAATTTCTGGGCCTTTTTTAGGCTCAACTCTGAAAGTATGCCTATTTCAGCAAGCTTGCAGTTTAATGCTATGAAATAATAATATCATTTTTATCTCTTTTAAGTTTTTTATTTCTTAATTGCATCAGATGCCTTCCCCAGAAAAAATGGGTAGGATTATCTAATATACTTGCTCTTTATCAACAACTATCTTTCAGTTGCTCCCTCTTAAACTAATGAGAACAAGTTTTTTCCTAACTTGACTAATTCAATAATATTCAATTGTCAATTTCTTTTCAGAAATGCAGGAGATTGACTTAATTCTCCACTGATATAATAGAATTAGTTCATCCTAAGAGGAGCACATCTTGAAGAAAATCATCATCTCAAAATAAGATGCAGAAGAATGTCTCAAGTTTTATAAGTATAATCTTGATTAATTCTTTTCTCATTTGCTCTCTTTCTTCTCAAGGGTGAAAGGAGAGGACAAGACTGGACAGAAGGAGATTTTTCAAAGAGTTCATCCTTTATATCTCTCCTAAGCCATAACATCATCCTAAAGAAACAATTTCCTTTTAGAGTGATTGTTTATTTTCAGATAGCCCATCACCTTTGATCAGCACAGCACTAATGGACCTCAGGGCATTCTCTATTCACTGACACTGTTACTTTTGCATTAAGACTCATCTTATGATTGATGAGTTTGACATAAGCAGAACAGCCTCTGGCCCAGAGAGAATGGAGTTCCTAAGACAGAGCCAGTGGTGGGCACGGCTGATCAAACACTCCCCTGCTGAAACAGAAATGTTGGGAAGGATTTCAGTGTCTTGTTTGTTCAGGAGTATGGATGACATGTGCTTGAGGATTTTGGATTAGGGGTACTGGGGAAACACAGCAGCTCCTGTTAAGGTTATCAGCAGGGTTTCTTATTCTGTCCTTTGCCTTTCCTCACCTTCTGGCAGCCTAGTTGCAGGGCAACATATTGCATCACCAGAATATTCCCCTGCTGTTTTGTTAAATCTGATTGTATTTGACTGGCTGGACAAATGCACTGAAAAAAATAACTGTCTGAAGTAAATGTCATACTTATTGCTTATGCTGAAGGGCCCATCTTAGTCACATTGTCATGGAAACCCATTTTTAAGCCATTCACTACAATTTCAGTAGTTCCATAGATTTTTAGCCTATATGATAATTTGCTGGGATTGGTTTGGCTTTTATCCTTGTTAGTGATTATGGGAATTGGCTCAGGAGAAGATGTGTGTCTTGAGGAAGCTGTGATGGGTAGGATCCAGAAGGACAGAACTAAGCAAACATCATATCAAAAGAGGGAGATTAGGTAAGTAGACCACAAAGGTAGCTAAGGTACAAAGCAGAACATGTGTTCAGAGAGAAGTAACCCTCTCTCTGTACTCCCATAGACAGCAGTTGAGGTGCTTAAAGTCAATGAGAACATATCTTGGGATCCAAAGAGAATCAAGCTGAACACCCATAAATGGGACTTAATACAATATACTAAATAAAAAAACTAAATGAAGAACAACTTTAACATCCATAGCAACATATTATTTTGGTTATGTTGCACAATTGCTGTTTATGGTCAGTAAGCCTTTCCTTGGCTGGAGGCAACTTGTTCAGGAGCATCCAGCAGTCAGACTAACAGCTCTAGTTTCTTCCATTAACTCAATGACTAGGACTGATCTACATAGGTACTAATAGGCATGTTCTTGGATCAGATTTAAACTCTTCAGAAGTCTAGATTGGAGGAAACTAATGATTGACTCTTTCTCCATATTAGAACCAACTGCAAAATTCAGATTCTGACATGTGCAGACTTCCTTCTAGTCATCCCGCAGAACATATCTGAACAACAAATATGGAGATTTACATACAGAGATATTTTTCAGGCTCATCTCAAAGCAAATGTTGTTTCAAATGTGCTTTCATCTCCAGGAGTCTTCGGGATCTTCTTTTACAAAGTTAATCTGCCCTGGCCATAATCTGCTTGTCTGGTCAGTGGCATTGCTGATACTCTATTATCTTTTCTCTGTTTGGTATAGCCTGTGGGGGGGAGAACTACTTTCCTTCAGGGAACAACATTTATTTTTGGGACATTTATTTCCTTAATACTGGACTGGATTGTGTTCAGACACCATTCGTTGTGGAACTTCAGCTTTAGTCTTATATGCAAAAACCATTTGGTCTAGCATTTTATTAATATTTACTTCCATGGCAGTAAAGCCAAAGATCGAAACTGTGCTTCTTTCTACTTGGAAAAAAGTATAAAGATATAAACATACATTTAATTGTATAATCCCACCAACAGCCTACAAACTTCTTGCATATGAACTGATATCTTTCACAAAATATTTCTAGAGTGATTTGGGCAATGTCCTCACTGTCTTTAATTGAGTGCCCAGAAGTTTTGTTCAGGTAAATATGTTAATTTTTAGTGCTTACCAAGAAAATCTTGAGTGAACTTAATTCTCAAAACTGCTGTTCCATACAATAATCATGGGAATAGAAGATTCCAACCGGTAACACATATCACAGAACCACAGAATGGTAGGGGTTGGAAGGGACCTTCAAAGACCATCTAGTCCAACCCCCTTGCTACAGTAGGATCCTAGAGTAGATCACACAAGAACACATCCAGACAGGTTTTAAATGTCTCCAGAGACGGAGACTCCACAACCTCTCTGGGCAGCCTGTGCCAGTGCTCTGTCACCCTCACAGTAAAGAAGTGTTTTCTTATGTTAAGGTTGAACCTCCTGTGTTCCAGTTTGTGCCCATTGCCCCTTGTCCTGTCACTGGACACCACTGAGAAGAGTCTGGCCCTGTCTTCCTGACACCTGCCCTTGAGATATTTGTAAGCATTAATGAGATCCCCCCTCAGCCTCCTCTTCTCCAAGCTAAATAGACCCAGTTCCCTCAGCCTCTGCTCATATGGGAGCTGCTCCAATCCCTTCATCATTTTAGTGGTCCTGCACTGGACTCTTTCCAGTAGCTCCATGTCCCTCTTGATCTGAGGAGCCCAGAACTGGACACAGTACTCCAGATGAGGCCACACCAGGGCAGAGTAGAGGGGGAGGAGAACCTCCCTTGGCCTGCTGGCCACACTCCTCTTAATAAACCCCAGGATACCATTGGCCGCCTTGGCCGCGAGGGCACATTGCTGGCTCATGGTCAGCCCGTTTACCAGGACCCCCAGGTCCTTTTCCCCAGAGCTGCTCTCCAGCAGCTCAGCCCCCAGCCTGTACTGATACAGGGGGTTGTTCTTCCCCATATGCAGGGCTCTACACTTCCTCTTATTGAATTTCATTATTGAATTTCATATGTAGAAGCATTGTACATATTAATAAATAACACATATGTATAGTACATGTTTCCAAAGCTCTATCTCAAAGTATAGGCATACTATTCATAATGAATTCTTTTCTTATTCATATGAGAAGGACAAGGAACCCTGGAGAAGAAAGAAACTAATATAAATATTTTGTTGCTTAAGAAAACAGAGAGCAATATACCCTTTAGTAGAATATTCTGTTGATTCAAAATACAAGTAAAAAAAGCGTTTTCAAACCTTAATACAAAAAAACTTAGATTTCATGTTGTTACTGCTCTAAAAATAGATTTAAACAGTAGTCAAGCATAAGAATAAAATTGGAAGTGTTCTTCTACTCTAATTCTTTTTCGTTTTTAAAATGGTGAATACGGTTGATAACTGTATTTATTGTGTTTATCAGTAGCTGATTTTTCAGGAGTGGTCAAAACGTTTTGTGTAAACCAAAAACCAGTCCAAGCAATCAATAGAGACAGGTATGTACCATTGAACAGTTATTCATCCCAACCACACAAAGGGAAGACAAATAACTCAGTGAATGTGTTTCTCTTTTACTGATTATAAAATGAATTCTACATGAAATATGCACCTGCTTTTTAGTCTTCTAAAAATAAGTGAAAGCAGTACTACCTTTAGTATTCCAGATATAAGAAAATGTCTCATTGTAATAACCAGATTTATCACTCTAATATATTCAAAATTTGGGTTAAAATGGTTGCTATATAACTAGGTAATAAAACATGAGGTGGAACAAGAAGAGACAAAAGTACAGAAACCTTCCTTTGGAAAAAATGTGTGTTGAAAAACATGATATACCTTTACACTAGAAGTAAAAAAAATCCTTCATCTATAAAAAAGCTCACATTCTAATCTGATAGAAATATTATACTTGGTGATGGAGACAATGGGGGAAAAAAAACACCTAAGAAAATGCATTGTTCAGCAAATATCTAGTTTATAAACTCCTTATTCCAGCTTTTAAGAAATTTTATCTTAACCTCCTAGTGAAATTTATTAAATCAAAATTTGAAAGCGACAAAAGTGTAACTCACTTGTCCATAAACAAGTTTATCATATTTATTTTTTTAAAAAGGTACAAAAATTCCTCAGCTTTACTTGAAAAGATTTTTCCTCAGCAACAACAAAAATATGACTACTCTGATACTTTTAGTTTGAGTTGAAACACAAAATGTAAATTTAACTAAGTGTGGGGAAAGTTTTTATTCAAATATGGATTCAAACATAAAGAGATAAGGTAGACCCTTTGCCTCAAAGAATGTCTTAAGCATGTAGGGTAGCATAAGGCACAAAGAAATGCTTTAATGTGGACTGCTGCTGAGAGGAGGACAAAAAGGTCAACATTTGAAGAGAGAAGAGAGCACATGGAGTGAAACAGGGGATTATAAAATCATTTTACTAATCCACATGAGCAGAGTAAAACCTAGGGAGAAGTCAGTCATCTCCAGATCACATGGGACTTAGCTAAAACTTCTGTGCTTTTCACAATTCCTCCAAAAGATGGGGAATTAAAAGTACCTCTGAAGACAAAGATAATTACTATAAACAGTAATCAAGCACAAATGTAGCTTTTTTTTTTTTTTTGACAATTCTGTCAATGTAAGAAACTATTTTTATAACTGATTTTATTTTAAAGTCACTCAAGAAGGACTATTTCTTCCTCACCTAAGAATAATGCCATTTGAATTTTAAAAAGACAATTAGATTAAATGAAAAAATCATTTCCATTACAAAAGTAAATATAAATACCAGTGAAGTTTTACTCCTACAGAAGACAGAACAATCATGAGTTGCTCATAAAACCAATAATTTATATTCTGAAGTGTCCTAATAAAAAGTGAAAGAAAATCCATCTCATACCTCAATTGGCAACAACTTAATTTCCAATACAAAGCTTGCTCTCATTTCCCTCTTTATTATTGTCAGAAGTCATCAGTCCCTGTTTCTCCTTATAATGGAATAACCTGTTTTCATTAGGATTGAAGACACCTGATCATGATTCATCAAATAAAACTCTCAATTGCATGCAAGCAATCATCAAATTTTTGTCTGATATCTACATACATTCTTAAGTTACAATTCTAAATGAGCAAAGCTTTCATATTTTTCCAGCAGAAGGATTAAAAGAAGGAGAAATGAGCATTAGCTTTAGCTGTTGCTTTCTTTATATGAAGAGATTTGATGAGAAAAATTGTTCTGTGCAAGACAAGCCTGAAGTGAAATTTTAGACACCTGGAAAATATTCACAGACATGGAGAAATGGCAGAGGAAAATCAAAGTGTAACAGCTACAAAGTTATACAAATGACTAGATGGAGAAAGATAATTAACAAGCTGCCCCGAGCTTCTTGCTAAGTCTTATGTAAATCGTTCTGTTCTGACCAGCTGACTACTTTAAGAAAGTAGTCACAGAAACTTGATTACAGAGACCAAAACACAAATAAGTAGCAATGCCTTGTGGCTTCCCCAGGGGAAGGGAGTTGGGAAAGATGGAGCAGATAAGTGCTAAACAGTCTGACTTCATTCTGGAATTTGCCAAGAGTGTGTTGACCACTCTACCACACTGTTTCAGAACCATAGTGTCTCTCTTTAATCTAGACGATTTAATTTCATGTCAAGTTTTGCTTCCCTATAAAACTAAAAAGAAAGGTTATTTTCTAACTCAGGAGCTTCAAATTTAAGCTGGCTAAGAACATTCTTATCATGCATTGCAGAGCATCTTGAATCTTAAGTGCAAAATATGAAATTCAAATTCTGATTCCATCTGTTGCCTCGAATGGTCCTATTATCATCTGAAACTCTACCACTTCAGCAGGAAAAGGAATATGATTTTTTAAACAGAAGAATTATTGAGTCATTCACCAAAACGGCTCCTTTTTGATTGGAATAAAAATGAAAAAATTAAATTCACTTCTCTTTAAGAGAGTGTCTCTCTCTGCATGACAACCCCTTAGTGCTTTATGAACGCTAGAATTTACAACAGCAACTTCCCTTTACAAGCTATTAACTCTAATTACCTCATTTTTTCAGATGATAAATCTAGAAACTAGACAGATTCCAAACTAAAAGCATATTTACTTGCATGTTTCTGTTGACTGGAGTTTAAGATGGGTAGCACCAGGCTAAACTTAAGAGAGAGGAGGGGAAGATTTATCCCAAAGTCAGGCAAAACAGCTTTCTGCTGAGAAACTTACTCTTCTAGGTCAATCCTTTCTCCCAAGGCTCATGTAGAACTTGCCTGGTTATGTTTGCATACAAACTGCATGATGTATATATTAAGTAGGAGTATTTATGTAAAAACATAGGTATGTAAAATGTACATACAATCTAAAATTATCAAGCTTATAGCTTACCAAATATATTTTGAATATAGAATATACTATTATACAATACCATGATTTTAAATAACCAAACAACAATCTTGCAATTAAAGTTGGTAAAATGAAATTCAATAGTAAAATATAAATAAAATATAAAATCTAGGAATTTATAATTTAAGACAACCTTTATTTTTCTGCTTTAATACAAGAGCAGGCTGCTTTGGTCAAGTATTTTCTTGTTTGCTTGTTTAATGAAGAAAATACAGAATCAGCAGCACTACAAGATCTAGTACAATCTCTTAGCTTTTCTGAATTTTCTTTGGAGTGCCCATAAACAAGAAAACAGCATGAAGTTAGTCTTAATTCTGAGAACAGCTGAATCTGAAGCATTCAGGTTTAATTTTTCTCCAGTATTTTTCAGTCAACTAAGACACTACAAAAACAGAGTTGCAGAAGCTTCTTGCATGACAGACAGAAGAAATACTTCACGTAAAATGAAAGAAGTTAAAGGTACTTTTCTGGACATACACAATGAGAAGCTGGAGAGACATAAGCTCTGATGACAGATGTAAGGTAAGTCCCAGATTGGGAGGGCAGAGGAGGAGGGAAATGTTCAATTTCTAAATAGGAAACCAAAGAGTCTATTCTTCTAGTATGTAGGAGCAAGAAGATACAGGCACTTCTGGAAACCCCAAATCTGTTTTCCCAAATTAATCACTGCTGAGCCAGTGATTTATTTCCTAAATCCAGACTGAAGTTCATAGAATTCTGGCACTTGCCTGTCCTTCTAGACACACTGGAGTATCCAAACCGTTGTAAGCAAATTGACCTGAGCTACAGACTAGCCCCAGAGCCTCTCAACCAGGACAATAAAGGCCAGAGCAGCATCAGCGAAAACATTTCCTGATCCATTCTGGACTTCCAATACCACAAAAAATAAACCAACACCATTCACAGAGAAAATAACTTAGCTTGCCCTGCTGGAAGGCACTACACGCATGCACATACACAAAAAAATAGTGGGGGGATTAGGGGGAAGACTTGCAGTGAAATTTAGAGGAAACATTTCTAGCTACAATTTAGAGGAAGATGAAATACCGTATAACAGCTGTTCTACAGGAAGCCAAAGGATTGATTCAAGTCTTACTATGGCTTTGACAAGAAAATGATTTCTAGGTACATCTACAACCTTGAGTGTTGAAATCAGGTATGATTTTATTGTGGATGTAGTGCTTGCTGAAAATCAGCAGTCAACCACATTGCACATGGCTATTAGACAGTTTACTACTGATTAAATACTCCAAAAGAGTAATTCAGTGGTGGTTGTTTGCCACCCACCAACCACCCACAAACTCTAGGGATTCAAGAACGGAGAAGGATCATCTCCAGATGCCCATGTAACTCTTATTTACATCAAAGGATGTGATGTACACTTCTAAGTAGCTTAGACCCTATGGTATATATAACATAGCATGCAAATCTTATTAGATGCACTGGCATGTAGCTTTAGAAGCACCAAATGCCTCAGGTGAAAACATGAACAAAGATGCAATAACACTTTGAATGTACTTCAGTGCTAGAAAAAGGTGGATAACCAGTGGTTTTCATCAGTATGTTAATCACAGTGTAGTTGAATCTCAAAATAAATCATTTGGTGAACCTCTTAGCACAGCTTTAGATAACATTTTACAACATACTTATACTCTGTTAATTCACCACAGTAGATCAAACTTAGAAATCATGGAGTTACCCCTATAAAGGAATTGAGAAATGTGGCTTCCCAAAATTGATCTTATACAAACACATTGCAAAAATAAATAAACAAAAAAACCCCAACCCTCATAATCTTTTTCTGGCTTATTTTAGAACAAAACATCTTCAGAAGCTTCTTGATATGATTAAATTTACTGAAGAATAATTGAATTCTGCAATATCAAGTAACACCAAAAAAAAGTGGTTTATTACCCCTTGATAAATTATTCCTAATTTATGGTGTGATTTCCAATGAGAAGAATAGTTTCCTTTTTTTGTTGTTGTTTTGTTTTTAAGTCTTTCTTGGGAGTAATATGAAACAGTGAGGTGAAACTGAACATACTGAATTTCAGCACAAGTATCAAGAAACATGCCTAACAGCAAGGTTTGTTAGGACAGACTTTATCCTTTTGAGGGACAGAAGGACAAAAACTTCGGTCATGTGAAATCAGAAGCCGGTGTATAGAATAACCTTTGTTTTGGTGAGAAACTGAATTGAGTTAGGTTAAAATTCCACATCTGAGGCAAAGATAAGGTTTAGATTTCAGTTTGGACTTAGCAGCAGAATTTGTACAAAGGTTTCTCACAGTAGTGAGAGGAGTTAACATGGGAATCTGGAGTTGATCTTTCTCTACTTGCAAAACCCAGGAGTAATTGGGAGGGAAAAACCAGTAGAAAGCAACAACTTACATTACATGTTCTGGTAGCATTTTAGCCAAAGCTATTCTGGAATTAAGAAAGATCAAGTCAGCAAATTTATTTTCAGCCTAGGCATGGAACTCAGTCCTGAAGTTGTACAGTTTGAGATGTTCGTATTAGAAACACCATGCTGGGTTGAACATACTATGCCGCACTACTGAGTCTGACTAAACAGGACTTAAAAAATGCAATGAATCTAAAAGGACTAAAGCAGGCCTAGAACAAAGGAGCTGTGGATTTCCATTTAGACTCATTGATGCAATTGTATTTCAGGCCAAGGAAAATGTAAGCAAGAGGACTGAGTGTGTTTGTGAGTGGACTGTATTTGACATATAACAGAAATCATGTCTGGCTAGTGGAAAGTTTGTTTGCTAAAGTCATTATCACCTCTTTCTCTTATTCTTATATCTAAGCTTTCTGCCATTCTTCCTCTTAAAGCTAGAACACATGCCTTAACCCAGCATGTTCTTTCCTCTTTCAAATACCTCCTATCAGAAGCAATTAACTAAGTTGTACATATTTTAAGGATAAAAAATAATAAGTTCTAGACATGTGAAAATCACTTACCAATTTTCTGCACTGAACTCTCCAATAAGCTTTTTAATCCTATGAAGTGGTACCCACAGTACTAACAATACAGCCTCTGCTGCAAACTTTGTTTAAGAGTGAAAGCAACAATGAGTCAAACAAAACAAAAAAATGTAAGCACACATTTTCTCCAAGTGTCTCTTTACTTCAGGCTAAATACATTTTGCATGGGCAAAAGTAATTTTTTATCTCCTAACCTGGATAATTTTTACAGATTTTTTGTGGCCATTTACTGTCTTTCAATCAAAAGCCCACTTTTCTTACAAAAGACTTAATATTTTCTGTAGCATCACCATTTTTTTAATTGCTTAATAAGTGAACCACATTCAGGCAGCGTATCGAAAAGGAAACCTCTTTGTGCAAGTGGGTGTTTTCAGAGCATAGTTCTCACACCAGCAGATACCTGTGAATTACTCTTCTAGCTCCATGTCTCAGTACAGGTGAGAATCAGAGCACTACACACTCAGATTCCTCCATCATGTAGTGTGACATTTTGAAAACAGTTTGAAATCTCCTAGTGGGAGAAATCTTTTCAGAAAATTTCCATTAAATTCCTGCCTAGTAGATTGCCAAATGAGAAGTACCTGATTGGGAATACCTTCCTTCATAACAGGCTATTTGTTCCTGTGAGCCATTTCTGTTGTAGATGTAAGTTAACAGGCAATTCATTTTGTTGAAAAAAAGGTCTAGTCGGCTTTAATATCGAAGGATATGCAAATAGACTTCTCCACAAACCTTGGTGGCAAACGGCTTCTGCCTTATTAGTTGCAATAATGTGATTGTTTCTTTTGTCTGGAATTGCCAGAGTAGCTGAAGCACTGTGTTTCTGGAAGATTAATATCCTCTATGCTAGAAGAATAAAAAAGCTCCAAATCCTCCATTACTTATGGTGTTTGGACAAAAATCAGGGGGAAATTCACAACCAAGCCTACAAGTAATAACATAAAACTGACATGTTTAGGAGTTTCTAGGAACATTGCTAATTGAATGATGCAGTGTAAGATGTTACTCAGTGTTACCTACCTCCTTTCTACAGTGAAATAATTATTACATAGCTGACCCTCTGTCCTGTGAAATTCTCTCTGAAAATGGCTTTTGTGCAATGATCCCAGTGAGCCCTAAGAGGAAAAAAAAAATCTAAATTATTTAATACTTTGTGTTGATCTGCAAATTGATGTTATCAATGCTGAGAAGCTGAACAAACATTCAGTCAAAGGAATAAACTAGGACTGACGTAGCTGACATTTTCTGAGAAATACTGATGGGAACTCTCTCAGGCCCTTATTTTGTTCTGCTGAGGGTATAAATTGCTGAATCTTAAAAGGACATCTGGGTTTATTGTAGCTGGAAGAAAATAGTGGCATTTAGATCCATGAAGGTAGAAAGGTTTCAAACATCAGCTGAAATCAATGAAACTGAAGTGTTAAATATTTCTTGTCTAAAGTCTAGATTTCCACGCGATTTTGTTCCTTAAATTATTACTAAACCTTTAAACAGATTTACAAATACTAATATTGTTATAATGAGACTAAAGAAACATTTTTAAATACAAATACTAAAATTAGTTTTCATCAAATAAATGAATGGTCTTTCGCATATTGTGAAGCAACATTAGAAGTTAAGGAGTGTGATAGGTGCTGTTCACTGTGGAAGCATTAACATAGTATCTTCTCCAAGAAAGTAAAATGTGAATGATACGACAAGCTGTCTTTGAGAAAAAGAATGATAGCAGCTGTTTCTCAGAAGTCTTTAAATGGAAACAAATCCCCATTTCTCACAGTGTCTCAGCTAAACCTTATAGAATTTGTTGTCAAGGTTTATATCCACACTATATTGCTTTGTGCATAGTTTTCATTTGTTCAAGAAAGGTCTGTAATGATGTTTTTTATTAAATTGTCAATGACTAAAAGTTTTAATTATGGATTTATTTCACAAATATTTAAAATATTTGTCTGTTGACATAAAAAATGCATGCTTTTTTTTTTTTGTTTAAAAGGTAGCTTACCAATGAATAAAATATATGTGAAAATGTCACAGATATCTCTGCTTTCGGTCAACTATGATTTCAGGAACATTAAAGGATTCAGTCAAATGCACTTAAAAAAAATGTCTCACAATGTTGACAACTGGTTATCTAGAGTTACAGTTGTGTAGGCCAGGAAGAGCTATCTTGTAAACAAGAAAATGTCGTGGTAGCTGTTGTGAATTATGAAACATTCTGGTCCTAAGTAAATGATAATAACTAGAAACTAAACCAGTTCAGATTTTACATGACAGTAAACTGCATAAGAAAAAAAAATCAAATCACTATAGGCTCATTTTAGGTGTATTGGTTGAGACTGACAAATGTTTGTGAGACTGTTTACCAGATTATTTTCTTTTTGATTCAAAATTCCTTACATTTTCTGTGTGGCTGTCTATATGTTTTTCAGAATCAGTCTGTTAGGAAGATGTTAGGTCAGGCATCTGTCTAAGAGTAAAGCAGTATGCTACCAATTAAGTCAACAGAACTTAGTACACCTGAAAATACTATCTCTCACCAACAATTTAAGCCTACAATTATATTTAGCTTAACAAACAAACCCAGAACTTAAAGAGATGCGAGATTATATTTTCAAATATGGCAAACATTGTAAGTTACAATTTGTTGAGCATGGTTATTATCCCTGCAAGAAAACACAAACCCAAGAATAGACCATAACGCCAACAGGCTGTCTATGCATATCTCATGCTCTAAATTTCCTAGCTTCCAAAACTGAAATAACCCAAAGTTCCTGCGTTCAGTTCTTTTTGGTGACAGTGGAGGTATGTGAACCTTTTATAGCTGCAAATAATTCACATATTATGTGAATAGTCACAATATGTGTAAATATACTTGATTTGTTCTAAATGAGGCTTACAGCCAAAGTTTCTGGCTATTTTGTTAACCTCTGCCTCCCCTCACAATTACCTGGCTGCAGGTGAGTCGTCTCAACTTCCTGATCAAATAGAAAATATAATTTCCAACAAACAAAAAGACTAGCTTGCCAGTAGACCAGAAAGATCCATTGATTCATCCAGCCTGAACAATGCTATTAGATCCAACACAAGAGAGGCAACAGCAAAAAAAGGCAGAAGAGTGGAAAGTGTAAGAACACAGATGCTGCTTGTGACAGTTGATGGGTAGCCTTTGTCAGTAGATTCTCACTTCTGGCTAGGAAGAGTGGAAGCATCCGGTCAAAATAAGAAGAAAAAAAAGGATGGAGGAAACAAAATGCAACTTGGAAGGCTGATCAGCACACACTCAAGACAAATCATTCACCTATTTTTGATTCTAGAGAATAAAGTGTTCTCCTGAACTCTTCTTGAATTTTTGCATGTTTCAAAGACATTGGTAAAACAAGCAATGGCCAGAAACATTTTGATCAAAAATAGTTCTATTCCTATCAGCACCACATCAACTTATCAGAACGATCCTCCTGATAACGTATTACTGGCAAATCTCGAAACAGCCTGTTAACCTACTAACTTCCCTTTATGTAATCAGGTAATCTTTAATTAGGAATTCTATTTAATCTGTGTCATTTCCATTATATTTAAACCACTGACTCGAAAGTATACCATACTTATCCTTTATACCGATTTGAAGAGTTTCAAAGAAGCATTTAATTGCAGCTGAAAGTGTGGAAATAAAACTAGGTATCAGCCCTAACCACCAGAGTGTTCACGGTGGCTTTTCAGTCGCAAAAGGGATTATTTTTTTTTTTTCCATGTTAGAAAGGCTACACTTAGCAGCAGAAGCACTTAAGCCTTAGTGGATCTATTGAGCGCTACAGAATATACTTCCTATGCCTGATTACAAAATGTTTTAGAAGTTACTCTAATGAGTAGTGAGGTTACTTTGGGCATTGCTGTCAATTTGTATCGCAGAATGCATCTAACACAGGCAGCACAGGAAAACCTGGGTAAAGGAAAACAGGTCAGGTGCTGTGTCAGTAGTACACTGCCGTGCTCACTTCTGGTGCAAGGGATTACTGAGGAATATTGAAGAGGGTATTCAGTGTTTTGGAGCAAAAGGAGAAAGACTGGAAATTTATAATGTAGCAAAATCTGCTTGGCTTGACATATGTAATGAAATGTGCTATGACGCGTATACCTATGGATTCTGTTTTAACAATGTGTCATTAGAGGAAAAAATAAACCCATTAAACCCCAGTCTTTGACAGTTTTCTGATATTGCAGAAAGAGAAGATCACAGCAAAAATATTTTTATATTTCTGTTGCTGAAATTTTTATTGGAGGTAGATTGAACAGGGATCTGGATCCAGCCCATGGTCTACAAGTCTAGAGAAAGATACCAATGATTTTTTTCATTTTAGATTAGGTCGTAAACAGGACTGTATATTGAGAAAGACATAAAAGCACAGAGAGAATTAGGTTTTAAGTTGGGCCTGACATTTATAGAGATTTTATTTTGAGATTTCAACTTAAAACAATTTAGGAGCATAGTATCTTCATTTCCCTTCAGTCCTGGACATTCTATTCATTTTTTAGGTCAAATAAAAAAGCACTTTTCACACAGCTTGTGCATTCCTGAATATTACTGGTCACTAGACTGTCACCAGGAAATTGGACCCAAATGAGGTCAATGACCCTTCCTGTAGGGTACACCTGTGAGCAACAGCACTGTAGTAAATTATCACAGATTTATCCATTTATCTTCAAAAAAACATGGTCAGAATATTTACAGCCAGTCTTGGCATTTATATCAAGAACTGAAAAAGCAGTCAGTGTTAATAACTTGTGGCTTGATTTTCTACTAAATTATTATTATTATTATTTCTTGTTTTCTTTGTTTTATTTTTAGAAGTGGAAAAATCAAGTTTGTGGAATGCAAGGTGAGAGGTAACTTCATCTAAACTCAGTCATGACTTCTACTGAGAATAGAAATATTGCGCATATATATATATATGAATGAGAATATATATGTCATACTACAAGCTAAACTATAACTGTACTTGGTCAGATTGTGGCTGTGTGAAGGATTTATACTCTTCTCATTCATTACATGTTTAGAATCACAAAATCACATGAATTTTTCAAATTACTCTGAAAATCCTCATGTAAAAGCATGTTATATATGTAACAAATTCTTATTAACTCTATCTGAAATTTAAAGAACAATGGAGAAATAATACAATGATCAGAAATACTTGTAATGCAGGGAGTTTCTGTTCATGAAAAATTAGTGATTCATTCATATTCAGCTTGTCAATTTATCTAATTTTGACAGTGAGATCTCTTAGTGGCATTCAGCATAGCACCCTTCACTTTGCAGTGAAATTAAGTATCCACTCAACACTAAATTGCTTGGCTGTTATTCAACTGTGTTCACTCTTAATGCTTTTAAAATCCATTAGCGTCCATGCATCTTGTCTCAGATTGACAATATTGTTGTACAGAATGAACAGTTACCATTAAGTCAAGTGGAAAACAAAACAAAACAAGAAAGTTGGCTGTGAAAACCTAAGAGTTTGTATGTATTGGTCAGGAAATGCCTGCTACAAATATTAGGCATAAAACCACTTAAAAATGTAGAAACATTAATACATTTCCTGGCCTCAAATAGTGAATATTTGTATCAGGGTGCCCTGGGTTCCTGAGAATTACTTTTTCTGTTTTCACAGAGAACCGAAGGAAGAGACTGATCTCTGGTATAATTGATTAGGTATTAACATTAGCTGAAGTTGACATGAGGGGATAATGATAATGAGTATAATTTATTATAGTTATATACACTGCATAATGGTACATCAACTAAACAATTATTACTGGCTGTATTAGCTCTCTGCATTGAAGCTGATCTCATGCTTGATATACAGGAATTTATTCACCCTGCAGAATCTCAATCAAACAGTCTCATCTATTCCATGCAATTTAAACGAGTTGTGCATGTTTCATTAGAAATTACATCATAGTAGAGAAGAAACTCATGAATCACCCCTGCAATGTTAGTCTGTTAGTCTCTGGTTTGGGACATCTTCTCAAACCTTAAGGTAAGTACATATGTGTTTTGACTTCAAAAAAAATAAGTATCTATTCCTTCTTAGATGCTTTTTATATTCTATAAAATTCTAAAGATGCTACAACAACAACAACAAAAAACCAAATATTTAAGTATAGTTTACAGGTAGGCTTTTAAGTTATTTAGATTTTGAATAGACCTGTCTCCAAAATAAAGCCCCAGTGCTATACAGGCTGACCTCATGGACACTCAACCCAGACCAGATTCCTCGGTTTAACAGAATCTCTGTAACAAGCTACTCAAAATGCATAATCTGAACTCTTCCAAATTTTGAAACCTTTCGGGAAGTTCATATTTGAATCATAGCCCCGTTATCTTGGACTGATCTTTAGTTTTTAAAGGCTATGCTAAGAAAAATTATCAGAACCGTATATTCTAAGAAAAATTTCATTTAATATATTCTCTATATGAGATGATGTAACAAAAGCTATTACATTTTCTATGTTGAAGGACCTGAGCTCACGGTCTATAGGAGCTGTGACACACTTAATGCCTGCCATATTGCAACCTTTTTTCTTGACAGTAATTGTTAAGAATTCAGAGTCTCCATCAGTATAAACTGGCTGAAATTATTTTACAGCTCTTGATCCAAAATTCTATCTCTTTTAGCAATATAAGTGTAGAATTTTTTATACCATTCTTGGTGAAATAACGGAGTGTCCCTGAAAAAAGATGTGTGCTATAACAAGAAAGTGATAGAGATTTGGGCAACAGGATTGAAGTTCTGGTTGTGGGATGGTCATGTTGATTGAAAAGACACAGGAAGAATTGCTTGGTGTCCTGGTATAGGCTTACATCATAAGAGAGTAAGGCAGGAGAAAACGTGTATAAAACTGTGAAAGTAGGAAAGAGGGCAGATCATCAGGATGAAGTCTGGGTCCTAGACTGGATAGGGGCAACATACATATGCAAAACCCATTGTCACTGCTCTTACTGTTAGTGAGAGAACAGTCTGTGTCTGCTGCTCCTGACAGCACCTTGTGCTGTCACTGCTGTGTGCCAAACCTCTAGAAAGCGTGGAGACATAGTACTAATCTTGTACTCATCAGTTAAATTTAGAAGCATTCACATATGTCTGCTGTCTCTAGGATTAGGAAAAGGAACTTCCCTGAGTGGGTATGGTTAATGCTACACATGTTAATGCAGCACATTGGAGTAGCAAGATGCCAATACCTAATGTAGGAAAAAGTGAAATTTGTCTAGAAGTGCTATGGAAGAATAAGCAAGAAATGAATGAAACAGGTGGAGGTTTTTTGTTGTTGGGGTTTTGTTTGCTTGTGTTTTTTTCTTCTTCTCTTTTGTTTACATTATTAAAATAAGAAAAAAAAAAACTGTGTGTATAATACTCTTTTAAATGGGAAGCATCACTTTTATTTTAGCACTTAATTTTAAAAGCACATTACAACAAATGCAGAGCTTACTGTGGACAGAACTAAACAGCTTTTGCAACACTACTATGTTCTATGCTGTTTATCAACAATACACATGTGTCTGCATTTAGCCCATACCCAGGGCTAAATTATATCAGTCCCCTCCCCAGCTGAGAAGGGGAATCAAGGTAAAAATGCAGAAACCCCATGGGTTAAAATAAAAACAGATTTAATGAAATAATAAAAGTAATACAAATACCAACACAAAGTATACACATCCTTGTCCTCAGGAGTGGCAGAAGGAGCAGAAGACCAAAAGAGCAAAGCCCCAGGAAGAGGAGCTCCCCATCCTTACTAAACTCTCTCCTTTTATAATGAGCATGATTAAGTGCTATGGGATACACCTGTGAGTCAGCTTGGGGCAGCTGCCCTGACTGAAACTCCCAGCTGACTCAGGGCTACTCATGGCCTGCCTGCATGGCTGGCCCATGGGTCTGTTCCTGGGAACCCTGGACATCTTGTTAAACAAATTCTGTGTGTTCAGTAGGCTTTAAGGTATGTTGCTTTCTTTACACCCACATACTTTATTAAATAACATCCAGAGGGAAGAAATATACAAGAAAAAGCTCATACACTGCATGCAAAAACCCCACAAGTTCAGAAAAATCCTAAGTGAAATTTTTTTCAATGTTTCTACTGATGAAATAATACTAATTTTAGTGGCAACAAAAATAACCAAATTAATAACATTTTACACAGCTCAGCCATAAAAGCAATCTTTTTTCACTCTTACTCATCACCTCTGCTCCTTACAACCCCTGTTGTAGTTCTCCATGTGGAAGTAAGGACTTACTCATTGATTGAGCAGTTTATTTGCATAAAAAGACTGAGTGGTAGTCAAAAAACAGGTTGATAAAACTGAATGAGAAAAGACTATTAAGTACCCAGAGATCAAGTTCAAATTGAGCCAAGGGTTGGTTAACAGAAACTGGAACATCTATAATTTGCTTCCTAGTGTAGATATTGTTTATTTATTTTAAAAATATGAATGTTGAGACAACATATTTTTCTAAATAATGAGTTCCACCTAGGAGGGATAATATTCCCCTGAGACCGACTCTGGATCTTCTGCATCATCAAGATAAGATACTGATCTCATACATATTAGGTAATATGAGTTTGAGTAGCAAAGTTGTAGAGTATTTCCTTGCTGCAGAAGGCAGCTAACTTACCTGTTTCTCTGGGCAGTTTAAGAGACTTTGTTTATAGATGAAGACAAAGAAAGAGAGATAAAACACTTTAGTTAGCATAGATTGCGTTTTCCTAGCTCTACTTCTAATAAAATTAATAAAGGTCATCCTTAGTATGCAGGTATCAAAGAAGAGTATATGCATCTAAGCTATAGTTCGTTCTCCTCCTTCTTGAACTGGACTGGGAACTCCTGAATGGGAACATAAGTGAATACTCACTTCACCGTTCCTGGAACATGTTCTTCTTATGGCAAATTTGGCACTATGGACTATATTTATGTTTTCTGAATATATCTTTATTATTTCCTATATAGCTAAACATAAGTTTCCTGTGAAGCTGCATACTGAGGGAGTGTTTTGGCACATTCCAGAAAAAAGCCTACCTAGAAGTATAAAGAACCAAAGAAATACCATCCCAAAATCCATCTTCCTCTGTCTACCACAAGACATTTGCATTGATGTAAAGTATACTGCTAACCTGCTCTTTCTTGCAATAGCAGAAACAAATCACCTGCAGATAAAATCCTTGTATAAATGGAGCTGCTTTCGTAGCATTTTTTGTGATTGATAAGTTTTCCCAAGTCATTTTTTTTACCTTAACTTTCAGCCTTTTCACTGAGCATCTGTTAGCCAAAATGAAGCCTATAATAAACATTTATGTCCCTCTTTATGCTGATTGTTGTTTACACCTATGTGGCAAGGCTGTAGGAATATATCGAATATTTATGTAGCAAGAAATTGCATCTCCAGCCTATTAAACGCTGAGTGGAGCAGCTGGGATTTTCTAAATGCATTCAGGCCACTAGCTGCATCCATTATTTAATTACATTGCTAGCTGCATTTGCAAAGATCGTTCGCTCTTTCTCCTCTAACACCTGACTGCAGCTGAATGGGAGCACATCCTTTTTAACCCCCTCAGTACCCCTGTTCCTTTCGAATTACATTCTGGTTTGCGTTCTCATTACGATGAAGTAGCAATTTGAGAAAGTCAAAAGCCACTACATGCTTTTTTAAGGGAAAGATGCTATTGTGGAGCCTATTGGCTACTCTTAGTAATTAGCTACATTACAAAAGCACCAGTCAGGGACACTTTTCTTAAGTAATCTGTTGTGTACTTCAGTAACTAACCATTTTAGGAGGTAGGCCTTGTCCCAAGAGAGTCACGATCTAATTTAAGACAGAAGTTAGAATCATGGCATCAGAAAGTAGGAGGAAAAGGGAAAAACTGTAAGATCTGTTGGTTGCATGGATTTACTTCAGAAATTACTTGGGAATCCATTGTTTAATTGTATTGAAAGGATTGAAATTAAGAATTTTATTTTTATCCTCTTTAAAAATTCCTATCTATGTAAAAGTATTTAAAATAGTAATATCTTTTTTTTCCCCTTAATGTAAATTTGCTTGTCAGGGCTATTCCCAATGCTGAGTAAAAGTACTAGGCATTGAAAAGCTAAGAAGAGGGAAAAGAATAGATTGTTTCAAGTCCACAAGTTTAGCTGTGAGATGAAAAGCAGGCTTGAAAGTCAGCTACAGCTTCTTGATTGTCACTTCATTGTATCAGAAACAGTGATCCAAAAATTTCAAGTTTACCAGAAAAAATCTTGACAGAAGTTTGATCACTCTCAACAACAGAGCTAAGATTTTGCTATAGCAGTCAGGCATCACCGATCATAAGTTGAAAACTAAATCAAATCTATTAGTGGTCAAACAGAAACAATGATTCTTCTCATATCTTAATCAAATCTCAATTTACATTCATTTGATAGCAAAGCAGGTCCAGAAGGAAGTTCAAGGTGTTATCTCGTCTGTTTCTTTTCCTCAATTATGTGTGTGCCATTCCTGACAGATACACATTCTAAGTAGAATGTAATGTTTTATTCCACATTGGGTGCTATTCAGATATGTTTATGCACTGCTTTCTTCTAAAGATCTGAGATAATAAACAGAAGGTATAAACAAGGGTGATGAACTGTCCTATACTCACACTGATAAACAGCAGAATGCTTTTAGTTTCTGTTCAAACCGAATGGAAACTTTCTTTATCTGCTCACAACAGTTACTGACAGAGCCAACATCCACTTCACAGGAACATACACATATATACATAGGAAGACTAAACCTGGGTTAAATTATCTGATGTAGGGCATAAAGGCTGTATTGCATGAAATTAGGAGGATGAATTTATTTAAGATCAGTCTGTCTCACGCTCTCCCTGTGTGGCAGATGCACCCGCCCTGATCCTGGAGCCACCTTCTAAAGGTGCTTTGTATAGGTAAGTGGTGTGCTTTGTCTGGACAACCTCTCCTGATGCCAGGTTAATGACCCCCTGCAGGGAGGGCACCTGGCTAATTAGAACTGCCCACAGATCAGACTGTAAATGGGTGTAAATGGCATACTGCTGGGGAACCAGTTTGAGTTGGTCCTCCTGGGAGCAGCAGGTCTGCAGTCAGGGACGCTCCCCTTGGATCAGGACACCACCCGAGGAAACTCTCAGGGGTTGAGAGCCCTCACCATCTCTGCCTTGGTGAGTGAATATTTCTTCTGGATATCCTTGAGTGAGCCCTCACCCCTGTGGGTGAGTGATTATATGTTGGGTGGGAGATATACCCACCTTTTGAGAGAGTGTGCACCTTTTTGAGTCATCTTTCTGACATGAGTTAGTCCAGTTGTGCAGTAATATATTGTCGACTGACGTCCGAACTTGTGTTTTACTTTTGGTCTGTCAGAGTGTTAAGTAGTTCTGCTCAAAATAAATCCTTATTTCTGAGTAACTGCCCTGTCTGTGTGTGAGCGCCTCCACCTGGCACCCGGGCTCGGGGTTGGTGTGGGTTGTTAAAGCGTTTGAGGGGCTGCTCTGCAGATTTTGTGGGTGCCTCTGTGACACCCTGTATCTAGAAATTATTTTAGAAAACATATTAAATGTTGATGTCCTATTTTTCTAGTAAGAGTTGTTAATGTTACTTTCATTATACAGTGATTCCTCACCTTTAATTTATTTATGGAATTCTAGGAAATGTACTTGCCCTAGTTCAATTCAAACTTAAATAGTGTGTTAGTTCAGCTTAGAAAGTGACTCTCTGCATTTAGAAACCAGTTGCTGTTCTTTGTTGGTCTTAGTTTCTTACATGATTCTTATGAAAGCTCAATATGAAAGCATCTGCTGATCCTCTATGAAAGTTTAAAATGTCATGCTTTTATTGCTTTTGTTGTGTATATTTAGTATAGTGCATTGTTTATGGTATGTTGTGTATTTACTGCTTTTAGTCCTGATGATAATAGAGGAGGAATGGATTCTTATGATAACATATTCTAGGAAGACATTTCAAAGAGGCATATCAAGTTCTGCATAAATGCTATCACATTAGAAAGAACGTAAAAAACTACAATACTATAGCATCAACTTCTGGTAACTACTTACATAGCATTTTTTCAACCTGCAGTGATTACAGGAATTTTTAACTGAATAAGCCCAAATAAGAACTCTAAGGGGCTCAGAAAAGAAAATACTTATCCAAGTGCTGATATTCTTAAGCATAAACAGTGCTTTGGCACCCTTGGAGGAAACTTCGTGACATAATCAGCATGGAATACTTCTTCATAATATGGATTTTTTTATTTTTTTTTTTAATAACAAAGCCATCTTGTTCTTATCCTGTTCATCAGCCCATCTAAGAATAGAAATAAGTAAATTTAAAGATAGTTCCATCAGACTGGCTGAGTTTCTTATCAATTGAGGTGAACATAAACTACAATATTCAGGATTAACTATAAAAAGAACTGCTGAACAAAATATATGTAAGTGGATGCATATAAAGTGAAAGACTTCATTATCAGGTCATTCATTTTCATAAATACTGAGCTCATTTGTACTGATCTTTGAGAAATATCTGCTGTGGTTTTAGAACTTTCGGTATTCAAAATGATTAAAGTAAGTCACTGATGGTACAAGCAGAACCATGCCTCCTCCATGCAGATCCAGTGCCAGCTTCCTGCATTTCCCTTTGGGGCTTTGTCTTATGTGCCTCTAGTCTTCACCTGGAAATCTTGCAAAGGGTGTTAAGTTATCACAATCAAGTACGAAAGAGTGCCCAGTACAGAATGTCTGGTACACTGTTTTCTAACAAAATAAACAGATTATGTCACACTTAAAAACCTCTAAATTGCAATATGTACTATGTTAAATAAGGATTTGCTTTTATAGCTACTTATTGTTTTAGCACTTTATGCAAGGAGACATAAACCAGATTATTTTCCTAGGTGCTAATGTATAAATCTACTCTTCGAAAGCAACAGAATACAAAGGTGCATGAAGAAACTGTTACTCCATCTTTACTTGTGCCAAACAGGAAAACATATTTAATGGGCTGATTTCTCCATCAGCCATTAAGATAATTTAATAAATATGATCTGAGTCTAGCAGATACATATTTCTAGAATGTCTGCCAGAAAGAATGAGAATATCAGGAAGACATGCCTGCATCATTTCGAGGTTAAATGAGCATTCATTCCCCAGTTTCAATTACATCTTGAGACACAATTGAGTGAATTTCAAGCCTTTAATGTGTTTAAGCACATCATCAAAGGAGCTCCAGTCAGTTATCCATTTGTAAATATACTTGTTACTCTCCAGAGCAATCGTTTGGTGAAAAATTTATTAATGTCATTATACCAAAAATCTTGTTGGACATAGTGGGATAGAAGTGATATGTTTGCTGTGTACTAGTGTAGCTCATCAAATATGTGTTTTGCCAATATTAAAGGCCATTGGCCTTGGACTCATATGGCAGTGTAAGGTCTTAGGATTTCTGTGAGCTTGCCTTGGCCTGAGATGGTTAGCTTTTGCAAATATATGTAGCTATGGCAAAATGCACAGTAGCCTTTGAATTTATCTTGAGATGTTGACAGCTTGCTGTGTCACCCTATCAACCCTATGTTCCTGGAACACTGAGATTGTCAGCCTAAGAATCGAGAGGTATTTTAGAAAAGTCACAGGTATTGGCAAGTTTTCTTTCATACAGTTTTCAAAATACTATAATTAAGGAGGTTTTTCTATATTAATATGGACTACTAGTATTATTGCAACTAGATTAGAAATAGCTGTTCAGTGTGTTTTAATTAGATTTTAGGATTTTAATTAGGATGAGAAATTATTGGCTGTACATAAAAGGTGTATTATATTTTTACTTATAATAATATTGTGAGTGTAACATTGAATGCATAGACACTAAGAGACTTGCCAACTTAAAATCATTATTTATGTGCAGTTGAATATGTGTGCACCAATATAGCCCGACAGTACATGGTAGTCTTCTGAGAAATAGTGTGCCTCAAGTGGTATACATGCTGAAAACTTCTGGTAAGTAGTTTTTCAACATGTTCGTGTTCTTCATTAAAAGTCTCCCGTTCCTCCAAATCAAACAAGTTAATAGAGAAGGTTAGTTTCAGAATGCTTTTACTAGAACAAAGTAGAGAGAAGTCACAATTATTTGAAGAACTAATTAAAATATTTTCAGCATCTTTTTTACCACATCAAGATGTAATTTCTTGTATTATAAAGTATATCAACTATTAGTTCTCAAGCTGCTTGCCTTAGTTTTCAGAGCCATCAGGTCTCAAAATTTTAGCATGATTACTGCATGTTTCCATAAATCCTGACCAGCTGAAATTATTTTTCATGAGAACCATAGCATTACCACTTTCAGGCTCTTTTCTATATACATGAGATTTTAAGAGTGCTTAGGGAGGAACTAAGAATGTTATATGTTCTGCATAGGCTTGTGCACAGAGGTCTGCAAGCATATGAGTTTGTTCCAAGCAGAGCCCAGCTTGATGTTTGCTGAAGCCTCTGAATTTAGTCTTGACAGCAACCTCAGTCAGAGCTGCCCTGAAACCAGATAGACAAACCCAGATTGTCCATGAATGTCTATCCATTTATTCTTGATGTCCTTAAGAGGTACAGAAATTCTCCCAAATTTTAAACATAGGAAAGTAAATACCAGAAAGAAATGCTTTTGACCATGATAATACAATGTTTGTTACAGAGGTCTGACCTAAGAGGTACTCTATGAGACTTTATTTCTGTGAGTATTCAGAAAGAAAATTAGTATAGATGTCATATTATTATTATTATTATTATTGTTATTCTTTATTCATGTTTTGATATTGCCCAAAACTCAATTAAAATCAAGCCCCATTATACTGAGTACAATCAAAACCATATATCAGAGGAAATTTTATGCCATATGAATGAAAGTCTTCAATTGTGCTTTTCAGTGCAGCATATACAGTCTGGCAATCCTTCCTACTGAGATTATTTTTATTCATAAGTGGTCAGGCCAGTAAAATTTTTAAAATGGAAGTTTTTATTATGAAAGAATAAATGTCATTCTGCTGCTTACTAAAAAGCATCACAGAAAACCAGGTCAGGCAATGCCAGTTCTGAGAACTGTCAATCTAACACGATTACTTTGATTATCTGTAATCTAAAAAACCAACTTCAATTATCTGTAATCAGAGCTGTTCAAAATGTTTATAATAAATTCTTAAGTTCCACTGGACCTGGAAACATTTTAACAGTTTAGAAATATCGGTCATGCCCTCTGTGTTGGTGACCTTGGGGACATAATGATGTAAATTGTGCAGTATCTTAACCAGCATTATGTAGAGTATGTATTACCTCATTTACAAACTTTTTTTCTTCATTTTTGATTCACTGTCTGGCATATGCTTTTTCTTCTTGATAAATCTGCTCAGTCTCCCTGCTGAATCTCTTCCTTTTCTACCTTCACAGGCACTCCTGATTTTCCCTGCAACACCTTTACGGCATTCTCTTAGGCTTCCTCCATCTTCTAAATTCTGTCTCTGTTCCTCACATAGTCAGAGGAATAAGTTCAAATGAACTTTCTGTTTCATCTGATCCAGTTTTCCTCCTCTTCTTGGTTTGGCTCTCCCCATACTTACGGTTACTGAAGATGTGATAAAATCCAGAGTGAAGGTCTTATTTGCAAAAAAATTAAACCAAGTGTGACCATGCCCTGGAATTTTTTTCAAGAGATCAGAACAAACTTTTAAAATGCTAAAATATACAAATGTGCAAAAGATAAGAAGGAACTGTTATAATCAGACAAGTTTTTCACATGTTGACCATGCTTGTATGTGTCTGGAGGACATCTACCTCTTGGGGGGATTTTATTAAAGAAAGAGGATTACAAAGGCTCAAAATGAAAAGTAGTGGAGTACACAGTTTGTGTTGTATGACCTAGGAAACACTAAACACCTACCACCTCTTCTATCACTAGTTTACCTGCATCCAGTTCCACCTTGTCTAATATTGTAGTTGGATATTACTGGAGATGAAACACAATACTCGTGTCAGCCCAATGAAAGGAAAGAAATAAGAGTATCTCAGAACATCTCCCTTTTCATGTTTGTGGCTTTAATGAATCAGAGAAAACTTTCTTTGGAAAGTAAAGAGAAAAGAAGGAATAAGAAAACTAAATAAAAAGATCTTTCTTAAGGAACAAAATCCATATTCATCAAATTATAGATTCACTGTAGATTCCTGAGCAAATTGCTTTTTTTCAGCTTTCAGCATAGACTCATATGGCATAGGATCAAATGAATTAAAAATGCATTGATCAGGGAATTTTTTGTGTAGTTATCCTAAAAATAATCAGTTGGAAATCTTATCATTTTTGCACTGGAAGGGATCATGCACTCCACTGATGCTCTCAGAAACACAAATGTTTTTAATGTAGTTCATTCTTATTTTCATTCTTCTGATCCCCAGTCTGAGTTATCTAAAATTAGTTATGTGCAGCATGAATTCTACATCAGCCATTAGCAATGCTCGTTATTTAACCCATCACTCAAATTTTATTTAATGGAAACTTAAAACAATGGTTGCAACTGTCACCAGAGTGGCATATTTCTGCAAGTGCTGAGGGAGCTGGCAGAAGTCATTGCTAGACTATTCTCCATCATCTTTGAAAAGTCCTGGAGAACAGGAGAGGTACTTGAGGACTGGAGGAAGGCCAACGTCACTCCAATCTATAAAAAGGGTAAGAAAGAAGACCTGGGTAAACTATAGGCTGGTCAGCCTCAACTCCATCCCTGGGAAAGTGATGGAACAGCTTGTTCTTGGCACCATCTCAAAGAATGTGTAAGGAAGACAGGGCCAGACTCGGTGGTGTCCAGTGACAGAACAAGGGGCAATGGGCACAATCTGGAACACAGGAGGTTCAATCTTAACATAAGAAAACAATTCCTTACTGTGAGGGTGACTGAGCACTGGACAGACTGCCCAGAGAGGAGGTAGAGTCTCCAACTCTGGAGACATTTAAAACCCATCTGGATGTGTTCCTGTGTGATCTGCTCTAGGATCCTGCTCTGGCAGGGGGGTTGGACTGGATGATCTTTGGAGGTCCCTTCCAACCCCTGCCATTCTGTGATTCACATACAGAGAGAACTTTGTTTAATCACCGCAATTTTTCTATATCAATTCAATTTGCATAAGGGCTGGGCAAGTGAGCAGGATGAAAAATTGAATCCAGTCAGTGTTATTGATTAGGAAGATCTGACCCTCAAACTAAGCTTCATTAATTATCCTGGCTTCCAAATTTGAAATTTTTCATTACATTACTTCATTGCATGAAGCATCAATATCATTTATGATGTCTATATCATTACAGACTCATTAACTGCATGTAGTCTTTAATGTGACAAGTACTGTGTCATCATCTTGTACATGATGATGCAATTTGGGAGTAAATAGCATCGTGGAAGTGTCTAAGTTTTCAGATTGCTAAAACTGTACAGTGATGTCTGCAATACTAATCCAAAGGAACAAGAAAACTGGTTAAGGACTCTGTTTTAGCATTTAGGTCTCTTGCAAACCAAATTTCAGAATAGCTCACAAATCCCTCTGATTTCATCTACAAGAGATAGGCACCTAGAGTATCAACCATTAGCTTCCAGTGGTTTTTCTACACCAGGCAAATGTGCTAGACAACGTTTGTTGCAATGTTTTAGCTAAAAGATATTTTAGGTTTTTACTCAACACAAGAAGAAGAATGATTAAATGTGACTAAAGTGCCCACTCACAACTGAGGAAATTGAAGGGAAAAAAAAAAAGCCAGCCAAGCCATGAGTATTTCTTTTATCTTTAAATATGTTTTATTTCTGTAACATATATATTCATGATTAATTATAGAGTGCAAGCAGCAATGTAAAATTACTTTGGAGGTAACAGTACAGCCAAATCCAGTATTCCATATAAAGATTTATTTTCCACCATCTTGAAGTGTATTCAGAACAAACTACTTATCTTCTGTTATTCATCTCACTAGGTGTTTAGGATATAAGTGGCTCTTAAGGAGCCTTACATACTGTTGATGAAATGGTCCCCAAACATGGTTTTGGGTTTGAAAACAGACTTTTCTGTATTTATTTCTGGTGTATGCTGACTTCGGCACTTTCATTGCCATTAACAGGGTGTTATGTGGGAGGATCATATGTTCTTTCTTCTCAGAGAATTGTGCAATTGTCCATGCAAAACATGGTTGTGCAGAATTTTTCATGTTGAATAAGAAAAGAGAGATATGCATGGCAGACCAAATAGGGGCATTTAACTCTCAGAAACAAACATAAAATATTGATAGCCTTTAAAGGAAAGGCATGTGATTTTGCTGACTGAGAAGAGACAGAAAATGCTCCAACAGTCCATGGACATGCACAAGTGGCCTAATATCTGTTGTTCTGCTTCTGCCTCAAATCTTGGTTTTCCAGTGTGTATTATCTCAGTGGATTTAACTGTTTGCTGTCTATAACTCAAGAAAGCAGGACTGTTACATAGAAAGCTCAGGAAGTAGTTACCTTTGCCATCTTGAGCTTCAAATATACTAGCAGGTAAATAACTATGCTTAAGTACTACTGAGCCACTCACTCATAGAAGGCTTAAGGGGAATCCAGTTCTCCTGTACCTTCAGGAGAGAGAGGCTGGCTCTATCTATTCTTGTTCGTGAGACTTAGCACACCCTGCAACCCTCTTCAGTAGGAACACCCATGCATGTCCTGTGTGTGTGAATGATAGATGGGTGCTGATACCAGCAGGAAAGCCTGGAAACATATGCTGTGGAGTAAAGGTATCTCTGACCAGATGTGAATTTCTACTCAATGAGACAGGTTGAAAAGCTCAGTGCCTAAAAGCAATAGCTCCGTCCTCAGGAGCAGGGGTATTGGCTAATGGCATGTTTTGCTCTGGCTTTCTCCCTGGAGAGCCAGAACATGGTACAGGCTGAGCCCAAGAGACAGGGATTCATAGTGAATCCAATTGAATTGCTTACATGAACAGAGAGATGTTTCTAGATTTAGCTTCAAAGTCACTCCCAGTATAACAGGTCTGACTGGACACAAGTTCAGACAAGCACAAACCTAATTTTACAAATAGATCCAGATAGCCTGACAGTGGCCAAGCTTGTGGCTCTCTCAGCTGTAGAAGAAGACAATGTCTGGTGTTTTATATTTACCCAGACTAGAGCAGACATGGTCCAATTTCCTCGACCATTAGAGCATGATTTTTTGTGACTAATGCTTAATACCTGAGCAAGCCAGATACTTTGTGACTGGTTTTCAGAGATAAAAAAACACCTTTAAGCTCTGATTCCATTTTGCTTTATTTATGATATGCAAATAAACACATAGTTATCCCACTACACTTGATGGTGTACCCCTTTCCTCCTTTATCTTCTCCTGAATAACAGGTATGTGTATGACCAAGAATTTCTTAATGGCTGTGTGTGAGGAAAATACACCTGCAGAAGTAACTAAATAAGTTGTATTTTACATAACAGAGTGAGAAGCAGGACTACAGACCAAGGTGAGGGCTTGGACCATAGATTTTGTTTAGGTTTTTTTAAAAAACAGAGCTTAAGAGAGTTTCTCTGTTAGCCATATCGGCACCTGGCAGGAAAGTTGTGTGTTTTATCAAGTCCTGTGTGGAAACCTAATGAAATAACACTTAATATTTACATTAAAGAACTTCTGCTTCTCCTTCCAGAAGAAAATTTAACAGTCTTATATTACCTTTTTTTTTTTTTTTTTTCTCTTGGAATATTTTAATTTTACAAAACCAACATTATAGAGCAAGAAGCAAAATTCCCAGGAAAATAGGAAGACACGTGTGAGCATGCATGTGTATTTCTAACTTCAAGTCCATAAATTACATTAATTTGAAAAATGACTGGTTACTAATTCATTGTACAAAACACAGAACAGTTAAAGATCATAGCATACAGAAGTTAAACTGCAGTTTAACTGTAGCAGTCTAATAGGAAGTCTTAATTCTCTTCTCTTTAAAGAAAAACTATTGCACTTCAGTGGTTACTGGTTACAGATCCACTACAGTGGGTTTGTCTCTCCTTACTTGATAGGTAAATATGACTTCTCATTCTACCCTCCAACGGACAGTTACCTACATCTCACCATCTACAGACAGAACAGGAGATAACCACTTCTTCACAGGAGACATTGCTGGGCATTCAGATGGAGAGTCTGGAAGGAGAGGGGTTCGCTGGAGCTGTTGCTGCAGATTTGCTGTGCTGGCAGAGCTCTGGAGGAATAAGTGAAACAGCCAGAGATGATATATCCAGCACTGACAGATATGTGTGTGGGTTCTCAAACATAGGAAAAGCAGACTGTACTGAGGTGAATTTGAGCAGAGCAAGTTGCTCACTTATGTCCTCAATTACTTACTTCAGAAACACCAGATTAACACATTCTATAAAACAGAGGGGGAAATGCTTTAAGCACATCCATTGAACTTACAGGCTTGAACCTCAGGAGAAGTCAGAGTTCTTTGAAAGCTTAGAGAACATCTTTGTTTTCTTTGTTTCCTCTACCAAGAGTCAACAAAAGCTCAGCTAAAAGGAACCAGCCAAAATGTCACTCTCTGTGTGACTAAAACAGGCAAGGAGATTTGTACTTTGAATACTGATAATCTACGAATACGTTCCTAACTGAGGGTTTCGTTCACTCCCAAAATGGATTTTTTTGCTCATTAAGCACCAAAGAATCCTGTACCTTTACACTAGGGTGTTTCAGAAGATACAGATCAGTCAAGACAAAGGGTATATAAGATGTGTAAATCTTTTCTCCCAAAGAGCTTTTAAAGTCATCCAAATATTTCCTGTTTAGTCTGTCTCCTGATGAATACGAGACCATGTTATTCCCTATGCATTAGCAGTGTTGTTGATTAAAGCAACAGGATTATTGATAACAACATCTAACATCAGCAGGTTACCCAGATTCTGAAATTCCAGTTAGATCAGCTTCCTAACCAAGTCGGTTAGATTCACAGGGCCAAATTTGTATCGGATGTCTTCAATACAGTTTCTCTCAGGTGGCATTTGCTCAGATGTTAGATAGCAGTATCAAATTTTGATTTGGTCTGCAATAGATTAGTTCCAGGTTCATTCCACTCCTGAAATCCATCCCAGTCTTTCCCCTGCTAAACGACTACGGAAAATGTTTAGCCAAGTATAACTGTATTTCTGTTGATGGATGGACATCTGGGATATGCTTTGGCTCACAGTTTAACCAAGACCAACATTCTGATTTTGCAAAGCAGTGGCTGTCATAAATTAATTTTATGCTATATGCAGTCCTGTTCAAAAGTTTACAGAAGGGATATTGCCTCTCATAAAATCCAACAATGATTAAAATCAATGATTACAAAGAATGGCATTACACTTAAAGAGGAGGTCAAGAGAAATGATAAGTCAGATCCCTTAGGTGTGTCTTTAATTCATAAACTCTATAATCTTCTCTGTGCAAAATATCTGCTCAAGGAGCTTTTTATCCTGATCTTGGAACCTATCTGTAAAATCAATTACTCCATCACCTCATGGGAGCAGGCTGAAGGCCTCTCATTCATTGGCATTAATATGCTGTAGGGATTTGAAAAAAAAACAACTGAGGATTGACCTGTCAGGAAGGGTTTGTCAGAAAAAGTCATTTTACTCCTGCCATATCAATAGAAAGGTTAGTCTGCTTTGATACCTCCATAAACTGAACTGGATAGTCTCAGTTGGCATCTGCTGTGGTTTAGTCTTCTGTGGTAGGATGCAGTTTGAGACTAAAATACATAAATTTACATGTCTGGTTGCAAGTTTTTCCACTTGCTGTAGGTATCTTGGGTTACATTATTGTCAATGGATACTTCCTCAGTATAGTTAATGATGCCTAATCAACAATGGGATTGTCATGGAGACTGTAACTGAATTACTGACTAAATAATCCTTACAGGTGCACATACACTTCTCCTTTGGATTTCTTGGTTTGTTTGATGTTTCTGTTTCCAATGTGAATACAAACAAGCAAACAAACGAAAGGCCCAATCCTTCTGCAAGTCCATACAGTAAACCACCATTGGGTCTCTACGAGGACTTGGAGAAGGAAATAACAGGAATAATATATTTTTTAAAGGAATGAAACCTTATACAGGCAGTGCTAGTACCTTATTTACATGCCTGACCACAGCCAAAATACTGTCCACACTGAGTGCAGGATTGTATATTGCGGCCTAACCATTGCCTTCATAAAGCAAAGTTGCCATTGATTCTTCTATGCATTTATTTAAAGATTGAGTTCATGCTAGCCTTTAACTCCATTTATTTTACATCCTTTTCCATCCACATAATACAGCTACTTATAGTTGCACTGATTGCATGTTTTATCATTCAAATGCTTAAATTTTACTTCTTTGATATTTTTAGGAGTTTCTTCCAAAGGTTAGATAGAGGCACAAAGGTGGGTTTCTCCACGCCAATTTAAAACCGTATTTCCACAGATTCTTCCTTGTCTCTTTTGTAGCTTTTACTGCTTAGGTTATAGGTAGGGCTGGTTGTACTGGGATTTTTATGACAAAGTTCAAATGGATAGAAATCAGGGCTGAGCTCCAGATGCTGCCGTTGATTTAATTTCTGTTCCAATCCACTTTTGAGAGAGAAGAGTACATCAGAATACAGTCACTGCTGAGTTCCAGCTGCATTGAATACAGCAGAAAATTGAACTGGAGAAGTTCTCTGTTAGTTTGGAAATTTCAGACACAGTTTCAGTATTTCGGTGCATTTTAGACACCTTAATGAAAGCCTGAAGGAATATAGTGTTGGAAGCTGAAAATAAGAGATCTTTTGCTAAATAACAAGCAAGCCTTTTTTTATGGTTGAGTGGAGTGAAATGCCACTGGAATTACTCAATCCATTAATGTGTAGGTTTTGTTTCTTTCCTAAAGAGAGAATGATCCATGTCAAAATTTCTAAAAGGACTTCAGACTTGCCTCTAAATTTTATGTTCACATTGTCTTCTTATTTGACTATTCAATTTGTGAATGTGACTAACTATGATTACACAATGGTAAGAGTACACCTATATTACTGAAAAATAAGGATAAGTTAGTCAAAAGCAACTCAAATCATCTCAAGAATCATTATATCTAAATATTATTTTTTAAAATTTAGAAATACCATCGTTATAAGAACAACAGGAAAACCAAGATAATTTATAGATTAGATTGCACTTGATTTGTTTGCTCCAGGATGGATTTTCTTGGAGAATCAACTCAATCATTACACTTGCAAATATGTAAATCTGAGATGGAAGCCCCTGTATAGCCCTCTTGTTTATGAAGTCCCCTTGAAAAGCTTTGAGTAGTCCCCTTAGATTTTTGCCACACTCAATCATAAGTACAAAGCCAAGATCTCACATATTCCTAACATTCACTAAACAAAATATCTTCAGAGCTGTACGAGGGACCTTGCTGCTGGACACAAGATTGTCTCTGCCATTGAGAGCACTAATGGCCCTGTGTTAAAATTTAACTTCAGCTTTCCTATAACAGGGCCAAGTAAAGTAATTATTTCCCTTTCTTGGGTATAGAACATTTCCCAACTAACCAATATCCAATACACTAAATCAATAGAGCCTAATTTTGCACATGTATACTTGACTGTAATTCAGAAACTATCATTCCTATCACTGTCTCTGTACCAAGTACACCCAGCCAGGACTGGGCACAGAACTATGAACCATCGGTTCTTAATTATAGATCGCTTCCCATTTTTATCTGTTACACGGGATTGCTAGATCCTACATTGTGGATAACCAAGCTACTAACTCTTAAGCTTCCGAGCACACATCTCAGGCTGCATTTCAGATTATGTCAAGCTAGGATGAAGCAGAAATGTCAAACTGTACCATCAACAGTCTAACAAATGTCTGGTGAACCTCTGTCTTTTTTCAAGTCCTCATTTAGTCACATGCTTAGAGCAACAAAGAATCACAGAATGATCTAGGTTGGAAAAGACCATTAAAGATGAAGCAAACATGCTATTCTTTTTCCTAACCTTTCTGTATACTTATAAACAAAGTATTGTTACTGTGAAACCATCAGACACTTGGACTTCCTTCCCAGCCCCAGAGCGGGCTCTATGTTTGGTTCAGCATTTTTGTTCTAATGTAATATGTATTATCTAAATGGTTTTGAATACTAGTGACTTTTCAGAAGATACAGACACGCCAATATGTGTATTAGTTTCAGAGGAAAATTGTTTTCAGTTTTGAAAGATGTGTTCTGTTTTTAAGAGCATCAACATATTTCAGCATACTTTTTCCACTAATGCTGAAGACCTATATCATGAGCTGCCACTGAAATGAAAGATACTCTCTTTTTTTTTTGTCTGTGTGTGCAAGGGTTTGTGGGTTGTCTTTATATTTTAATCATATGGCAACTTGAAAAATTATACATTCCAACTGTTGTTACAAGGTATATTTTCTGCCACTCCAGTTCTTACTTACTAAAGACTATTGAGAAAAATTATTTCTGAACTGCTTTGGAAAGTTTCACAAGCAAATAAGTATAAACACAATGTGTTATTATTAAACCTGAGAGAATGTTTTCCTTGCCAGATGATGTCGAAAAACACTCAGACAAAAAAACACAATAAGCAGTTATTTTAAAAATCAGCTCTTTCTAAATTATCTTTTAGGTTAAAATACAATAAAATAAAATAACTCCCAATTTTACTCGTCAGTTACTGTCTTGCCATGAATTTCTTCATGCTGACAAAACTTACAGCAGACAGATCAGGGTAGTAACTGAAGTAAAACAAGTGTATCAGAATGAAACGGTGAAATAGCAGCTAACATTTAATAAATTCAAACTCAGTTCTGCAACCATCTCTATCTCATTTAAAGCAGATTGAACTGTTGTCTAGGATTTTGACAACAGTAAATTAAAACAGGTTCCCAGCTAATAGGAGGCCTATTTTGTAAACTAGGCATCAAAGACTTCTTTGCTTACAAAATAAATAAATCCCACTCTTTTCAAACCACTTTGCAGTAACTCTGGATTTACAGGGATCATTTCTTAGACTGTGGCTCGCTGTTCCCTCAGTTGTACATCCTGATCAGCTTTGCATTATTTAATGATTTAATATTTACTCTTTTCTTTCAAAGTACAGAGGAAGAAGTGATGGCAGATTGGCTCACAGGCAGCTAGACATGAAACACGCCCGTCATTTTGGAAATAGAAATACAGAAATATAGTATGTATGTTACATACATTTGGACAGCATTGGGTTATACCTTCTTTGTCTTTTAAATATAACTCTTGAGAATGACCCTACATTGTTATTCCTCAGGAGTGAAGCTGGGATTAGTCTAATATGATTCACAAAGGATGCCCAGAGGAAAAGCATTTGCTCTGAAACCAAATGCTAGCTTTCTATGGTATTGTTGCTGGAAATCTGCTGTGCTGGACTCATCCTCATCTGGTGATGTCCTGAAAGGGTTGTTACATTTCATACCAATTGTACATATAAGTCATATAGGCAACTTGTTTGCAGACTGGCAATCTGTCAGGGCTACGAGGCATAAGATACAGGGCTCAGAAGCAGCTTGGGTTCAAGGCTGCTCACTGGAACATTTTGCTTAAGGACAGACATAGAGGCTGTTCTGGTTCTGCTTAATGAGGTCAGAAACACAACTCCCATCTGAAAGGGGAAAACATTAAAGGATGCTTGGAAACAGCAAGGCCAAATTAACTTCTTGGTATGAAAAAAATCAGTTTAGATTGCTTTTGTTAGGATCTGAATCTTCTCATGTAAGACATTTATTCTATCTTTCTTAAAAAATTGACAGACACACATTCTCCATTAAAACATTACATGTGAAAAGGGCTCAAAGATTGCAATAGAATGTTACCGAGTGAGTCTGAAGAGCTTTAAAACCAGCCTGTAAAAGAATGTAATTTCTTATCTATATGTTGATTTAAACATCCTTTCATAAGGTTTACAGTTAGGCTATTTACTGGGGAACTTTATTATGTCTACAAATCTTCCTGTTGGTTTGGTAAGTTCTGGTCAAGTCACAAATTGCATGTGCCCTCTGTGATCACAAAATGCTACTTACATGCTGTGCAGATGAATATTATTCCTTGCCTTAAGAATGCATCACTGACTGTGTCTTGCCCTGATCTTACATTGCAAGCAGTCTGGAGTAGGGTCTGCATGACTGCACAGCACTATGGTTCTTTTTTCTCAACACGTCTTAAGTCAGTCTAGGATTATGATAAAGTGCACCTTTTCTTTGAATGAAGAAGAAAATAAAACAAAACAAAATTCAAGAAAACTCATTCTTACCCTGACTATATTCTGTGACCAAAACGTCATCTTTGGTTTAGATGTTCAGCACATGTTTGCTATGTTTGTGTGTATACAAACATATATGCATCAAGCTGTCCTGCTTTGCTGGATTCCTCCAGCTCCTTCATACAGGTGGATATGTTTTGCTGTGGTTATTTCTGTGTTTAGATGCATCCCAACCTATTACTCATATTCTGCCCAGCTGCAGAGTTCACCTGTGTGATTGATTTACAGACTGTTGAAACATGTAAGAATGACTAAGGATGAAGCACCAAAGCAACAGCTCTAACCACAGATGGACTGAGTGGCTGCTGCTGCCACCCTCTTGTGTGCTGAAGGACTGTCAAGAAGCCAATGATGATTTAGTGAGACAGAAGGGAGCCATATAAAGAGAGAAACAGTGAAAGAGCTGACTGCATACAACTCAAGCTTGGAGGCACCTGGGTTTACCGCAAATGATTACAAATTGCAAATGATGAATGCACATTTTCCACTGGTGATGGACTGATGCAAGACCATATTGCAGTTGTTTTATTCTCCCCCATCCTTTCTGAAGGATGGTGCTACAGTGCTCTGGTATAAATATGTTACAGGCCCCTTACTCTGTGGATAGCATGGAAGGACAGAAGTGTTTTGACACTTCATATTTTTCTTTCAGCTGGAAAAGCTCATGTATTTTTCTGTAACTATCCATGGTAACTGATATCTTGTATGACATGGATGATGTCACCCTTCTATAAAGGGAAACTTATCACAAGAACTCTACATCTCACATGTCCTAACTTGGTGGTGAAACACCCTTCATTTTGAAGAGGAAAGGAAGGACTGTTCTATAAAAATTTGAAGGATTATATATGTTTATGATGTGGAGATGTTTGGATACACTCATCTAATATATTTTAGAAAAATGACTCTTTTTGCGGAAGACAGAAGTAACAGTATAAGCTTGGATTCAATTACACCTCTTTTAAGTGAAAAACAATTCAGTAATTCAATAATTTTATGCCTGAGCTCTGAACCATCAGCTTTTTCAACAGGAGAAAATCTTTTTAAAACCAATAGAGCAACAAGCCAAGTACTTCAGGTTTTGTGAAGAAAAGCTAAGCTTTCTGCTTAGTTGATGACACTGGCCTCCCTTGCACTTGTTCACATCCAAATCTTTGAATACTCATTTCAGAGGTGAAGGATCCCATTAAGATTGAAATACTTGGTTTTATCTCTCATAGTTTCCCAGTATAGGACTGAAGCCTATCAGTTCCAATCACATAGAACTAACATTTTGATCAGAGTCAGTATCTCATATCTGTGAGATAGCAGCAGCCCACCAGAAAAGTTTCAGATTCTTTGGGCTGCAGAGGCTCCAGAAGTTCATATTGAGAAGCTTACATACAGTGTGAAATTATTCAAGATCAAAGAAAAGAGCTCTTATTCTGACTATACGTTACAGAGCTATGTCTAGTGGTAATCTTTTGCAGCCTACTTTGTGGGCTAGTATGATAGGAAGCCCGTCCCCCTTTCAGGCACGTGGTGAAATGAAGTCACAAATATAAAAGAGGCTTTGCAAAGCAGTGAGCAGAAAAGGGGAAAAAAAAACAAAGTCCCCCCCTCCCCCTTTTTATTTTTTGCCATGGTACAATAACACCTTTCACTTCAGGATCTCAAAGAACTTGAGAAGCATTTTAATTAAGCTTCCCATCATTCCATGTAGTATAAAAGATTTTAATGCCTTTTAACTAGAGAAGAGAGAGAGAAAGGTGAGCAGGAGATAAACTGGTGCTTGCTCAGTTAATGCGTAATGAGAAGAATAATATGCACAGTTCAACAATTGTTCTTACTTTAACTGTTCATAAAGAGCAAACTTTCTCCTTCCACCCTAATTAGGGGGTAGACACACAACAAAGTGTGAAAAGCTGTAGAGATCAGGATCACCCATAAGCATGGCAGGTTAATTCCATAAATGTTTCCTTCCCTACATTTTCCAGCATTTTATAGAAGGTCTTAAATTCTCTTTTCATCTACTGTTGTCTTCTGATTTAGTGCTTCATTTTACCTTTCTTGACATACTTTCACTCTCTCAAGTGTGTGTGGATTTCTTTTTTGTTATGATTGTGTGAACCAATCTCAGCAGAGAGAGGAGAAAAAAAAAGAGGAAGAGACAAGATGTGTTATATCAATTGAAGAGTAAGGAATTCAATGTGAGATACTCTTCATGATACACAAAATGCAATCAATGTACTAGGTGAAAGGAATTTGAGAAATAACAGCACTTCATACGGTTATGAAATTACTTGAAATTAAAGCATGAATTGAAATGATTTTGTTGCCTTAAATAACAGTTTGTCCTTTCCTCTCTTCTATTATCTCGATAGTCTACAGTGAAATCTGTTCAGCAGGGTGTATTTTCAAGTCAGAGTGCTGTATGTTTAGTCAATTGATTGGTTCTTTACCAGGGCAGAGGGCAAGCTGCTTTTCAAACTGAAGAAACATCTGCAGCCAAAAGAGGAGTCTTTCCATTTATACTAGGGAAGACAGAAACAACAATGTCCATCTTTGTGCTTCACAAGTTCAGTGACTGTCAGCAGAGGCCACGAAGTATTATCTCCTACCAAGCAGTGCATACAGAAGTCCACCTGAAAATTATCCTACAGTCTTTCAAGAAGAGTTTGTGGATGCCCTTTATTTTTCTGCCTCTGTTCCTAAAACACCGTAAGCCTTATTTGACTGATTCTGGGGTTTTTGCATTCCTCTGTGTGTGTATGTGTTTGTTGACCATTTAAGCTGCAAGACCCAAGGAGAGGCACAGTACCTGTGCTATGAGTTTGTACAACAGTAGACACAATGGGAACTCAGTGGAGTTCTCTTACTCCTGTAGCGCAAACAAAAATTATTTTGAAATAATAAGAAAAGTAACAGTATAGCATTATCTTAATTCACTTCAACACCCTGAAACTTCCTCAGAAACATGTCTCATCTCTAGCTGTTATATGCTGGCCTTTATTTTTGGTGCAATACCAATCATCTTATCCCTCATCAGTAACAGAAGGTTCTCAACACCTTAAAAAGAAACACCTCTCCTGGGCATATCACTCTTCTTAGGCAATATGTTGCAACTGTCTGTTATGTGAAATGGCCCAGAAAATGACCCAAAGTATTCTACAGCTGCATCTTTATATCTTCAGAAAGCACACTATTTTGAGACAGCAGATAAATGGTTTAGGTTTTTTTCCCTTCTCCTTGGTGTCAATATATTTTGTAGTTGATGACTACACAAAATGAGTTTATTGAGACTCTGCTAGTGGTAATGGATATGCAGCAACACTAGCTGTGACTTGGTAGGGAGGGACAGTGGCCTGGAACCACCTCCCAGCTCTGTTGCAATGAAGGGAGGTAGGAGCTGGTCCATCATCTATTTCAGACCGCTTCCGTGAGGTTCACAACACTGCCAACAGCTTCTGATTGCTTTTTTTTCAGTTGTTGCCTTTTGTAGCTGTGTTAGCTAACTCTCAGTCTGAAACTGGATCCCCTGAGAATCTGTCAAGGGCAACTGCTACATGACGGGACATTTAGATGGTGTCAGGGCACAATGACATATACACCCTCAAATTCAGCAGAGTTCCATTTTTAGTACATGACAGTTGTAGGATTTATGGTGCAATTCTTCTCAAGGACTGCATTTCATTCATGTAAAAATAAGCATTGTTTAGTATTTTATATGTTCTACTAGTGTTTTTGTGTCACAACCATTAGAGTTACAACTGTATTAGGTATATTTTGTATTCTACTTATGACATAAAGCTGAGGGACTTGCAATGATCACTGAAAGACTGAGTGCCTTAACCAATTCCACAACTTAGCCCCTGCAAGTCTCAGTACATCTGAACACAGACTTGCTTGTTATAGTTTCCTCTGTATCAAAGTCAATGTCAGTACTTCCCCATACTTGCCTGAAAAGGCTGAGAGACAAACAGCAGCATTCACTCTTTGAGCAAAAGAAAAGGATCAGCTTCGTGAATATTTGTCTCCCCTCAGCAAATGTACCCCTCCAAATCTGTTGAATAAATCCAGAGCCTGCTCCTCCTCTCATTGATGTCATAGTAAGCCATGAGTCACCAGTGAAGTCTGTAGGGCTACAGCAGAATCAGAATGGTTCCCTTAGTCCCTCCTTCTATTTTCATTTTGACAGGTTTCACACTTGTGTGTGCAACTACTAAGTTCAATGAATTTGTTCCCCATTTCCATTCATGTAACTGAGACGCCCATCTTGCCTTTGGGGTGATGTGTCAAAAGATAACTAAAATAACATATCACCCCTAGCTAACAGATCCTTGTGGGTAGGAGAGGTAAAGTCACTATACTGCCAAGCTATTTTGTCCCTGTACCTCTTTTTTTTTTTTTTTTTTTTTTTCCCCCTTCGGGGGTGTGGTGGGTGATCAACTCCTCATTTGTAACCCAGTCATCTCCTCAACACCCTAGCATTTTCTCTGCAAATATATATGAAAAAGAGCACGTCAGTAATAGAGAAATGCTCATTTGCATGAAGAATGACAACCTTATCAAGCTCTTAAAAGCCCTATCTGATCCATTCAAGCACAGTCTCTACATTTGAAGTAGCATCCAGGTGTCTGGAGAAAGAAAGGCCTGAAACTGCCAAATCACTTACTGCAGTAAAAATAGGTGAAAAAAGAAAACTAAATACAGTTGCTTGCTAAATTTAGCTGAATATAAATGCAGCTGGAATGTGAATGGAGGACAGAAGTGTTTAAGGGAATGGGAGTAACTCTATCACCTCCCATTGAGAATGCAATTAACAAAGGGCTGCAGCAGAAAACCTAAAAACCCGCAGATGGATTTCAATTGTCTCCAGTGTGACACAACCTGAAAGAATCCCTTCTCTCTGGTTTCTGCACTACTTTTTTTATTCTTTAAATAGATTGATCTCCATGCTGTCGATAATTGCATATAGAAACAACAACTAAGATTATGCTGAAAGTTGAAGGTTATTTTATTTAGTAGGAGAGTTTTACTTTAAGTTGTACAATAGCAGATAGCTTTACACTTTTCTGTCCCTCACCTTCCTTCAAGATGCAAATACTGACATGCACATATTCTGCCTCTGATATATGTATAAATAATGTGAATGCAGAAGATCCTTGATCTGACAGGGGTCAATACACAATCTTACTTTAGTTAATGCTGAATTTGGAAGATTATATGTAGGGTGATATAAAAAGTACATACATGTTTTGTAACATACAGAAAATGTATATACAGGATGTTAACAAATGAGATGTTGTCTTCTCCCCCAGTTTGTTAGCATCAGTGGCTGCTTGAGTTCTAGGTCAGGCTCTGCAGATGGATTCATTTCACAAAAAAATATCAAAGCTGTGTTATTTAGTTCTCACTAAAAATGGAAACAAAGTAAAATCATAGGACATACAAATCTCCCTTACATTTTTCAAAATACGTTATTTACCTAAAGGACTTTTTTTTTTTTTTAAGGTCACCCTATTTGGTACATAAAAAGGTTGTTATTTTAGGAAGCAATAGCTCGCTAGGTCCGTATTCTGCTGTGTTCTTTTTGCCTCATATAACATATTAAGAGTCAGAAGGAAGAGTAAGTATTTTCTTAAAATTAAGTGAAACAAGCAGTAGTAAATTTACCTCTCTGGTAGACTACAAGGCAAAATGTAGAACTCATAGGTTTCTGAACCAGTATTAACGGAAGTGCAACTGACTAATTTAATTGTGTAATCTTGCTGCAATAGAGAAAAGAGAACGAAAAGTATAAAAACAAAGAGGTAAAACATCTCTATACTTTGTCATAGTTCCTTTGAAAATAGTCACATAGAAGAGGTAGTTTAAATTGTTTAATTAAATAAATGCACACATGGAACATATATCTCCTGATATATGAAACTGTTTGGCCATAAGTCATAAACCCAGAACCGACAGCGATGCTCCCACCAGTCAGGCAGGCTCCTGTAGCAGAAAGATGTCGGTCCTGCCTTCTTTGCTGGATGTGGTTCTGAAGAGCCGTGATATGCTGGGCAGCAGCAAGCAGAGGTTCTGAACTGGAGTTTGATTTAGGTACCTTTACCTTGACTTCTTGTTGAGCATTGTAGATCATACAAACTGGAAAAAGGGGAAAAAGATGAGACTGGAATACAGGAAAAGCTAGTTATTTTGTGTTACAGGTTTGTTTTCCCCATAGATATGAATATTTCAAATGAGTGACAAAGGGACTTCTGTAGTCTATCAAAAGAAATACATTATGTGTCGTTATTGTTGCAGAAGACCGGTCATCTCCTGGGAGAGTTATCTATAATGTTATTTGTGACTATAGTTCAATCGATAAATATATGAATGGTTACATTCTTGTTAGTCATGTTACACTGTTTCACAGTGTTCTCCAGAAAGTCCTTCTACCTTTACAGGCCATGATAGATTGGTCTGTCACCTTCCCTAGTCCGCATTGCAGTGAGCTTGCCTCCTACCTTTGTCTTTCCTCTTCTACCCCCTCCTCCCTTCCCAAGTCATTTCCATTTGGCTTTCATGGAAGTCATTCATTGTATCAGGAGCTCCCTTTTAATCAGAGCATTGCTTCCATCTGAACTAGGTGGTTAAACGACTGAGGGTCCATTAAGTGAATTATTTCAAGCTCTTGCCCCCTTTCATAAATCTGCCCCTAAAGCAACACAGCAAGTAATAAATTCAAAACACCTCTCTTTATAGTGAGGGAAGCAGACTGCACTTTACAGATAGAAATTAGCTATAGGGCTTCAGGTATTTTTCTTTTCTCATCACAAATTAACATGCCCTTTTTTAAAAAAAAAAAAAAAAGAAAATATAGGCCTTATCCAGAGTTCACTGCCTGACACTGCTAGCTTGTCTTCATACTCTGTCCCCTGGTTTATAGCCTCTTAACATATGGTGACATTCTGTAACATTTTCTATTGACTCGACGATGGGGCACTCTGGGAAATCATGATCCAGCAAAACCAAATATCAGATAGATTCAGTGTCATCTTCACAAACCTGTTAGCTCCTTCTACCCATTGTGGTTTATACCAGCTTTAGGAAATGCAAGGGGAGCATAGGACAAGGAGATATAAGGTGCACGTTGAGAACTAAATTATCCAGTTACCTTAATAGATAACACGATTTCTGTGTTAAGGCTATATAGCATAGTGATGACAGTCATAACACCTAGAAGTATGTGTAAGAAAATCATTTTTAGCTGTATTATGTTGTGCAGCTAAGCAGTTTTGTCTCAAACACTAGGATGTAGAAAGAATAGCAGACCAGTGTCTTGTCTATTCGGTACAGCATGCTGTGTACAAAATTTAATTGCTTCACTGGCTTCTTTCTCAGCATTCTTATTTGTCTTTTTTTTTTTTATTCTCTAACTTTTCACCAAATTTATTTTGTAATTTTTATTATCCATCTGAAGTGCTGGGGTCTGAACCCCCAGCCCTGAATTAAGGTTGACATATGGGTGGCTCCCACAGCCCTTTAAGAGGAGGGGATGAGTTTACCTTTTGGCTTTCCTCCAGGGTGCGGCCGGCCTTGCAAGGAAAGCCCTTGGGTAAACAAGCCCCAGGTGCCCTGCATTTTGATAACAAGTACCAGGTGTCCTGTTTGGGGATAAAAGCTGGGCCCACTTGCAGGAAGGGTTGGAGAGTCTGTCTGTGGAGTGGATGCACTTCACAGAGTTTCCTGTTGGGGAAGGACCTCCTGACTCCTCATGGAACCGGGTCCCAGTCAGGTCTGGCACATTCAAACGCGGGCTTTGTGGGGAGGCAACATGGGGTTACTTTTGTCATATGTAACTGCCTTGTTCTCCTGGTTGTCTCCCATCTGCTCTGTGGGTTATCTCGTGTCTCTGTTTGTTCCATCTGTTATGAGCACTATTGTGTCATTCCTGGGGTCGCTGGGGTTGATGTCTGTTATTCATGATCTATCTGACTTGTTTGTACCCCCAGCAATCCTCTATATACTGACCCCTTTGCGTGAAATAGAACCTACGTACTGGATTGTTGGTCTGCTGCTGGCTGTGTCCTTTTTACTGGGCCTACTAATTGGCAAAACACCATCTTACCAACCTTCTATCAACCTTCTCCCTTCTCCTTGCCCAACTTTTTTTCTTTCTTTTTTCTCCCCTGGGACTATGCAGGTGGGAAGAATTCATTTATCTCTCTTTCAGCTATATCTTGTTGTACTTTGTTCTTCTCAGATTCTTTTTCCAGCTCAATTCATATGCTTTGTGATATAGCTTTTATCAGCCTCACTCGTACTGTTGCTGTTTCTTGTTCCTGATCATCTGTTTATATGTCATCGAGTACAGCGTGTGCTCTTGGTAGAACATCCGCAATTACTAGATAGTTTTTCAGCTAAAAATGCAGGGTGTTACCAACACTGATATAATGGAACTGAGCTATGGCTATGGACTGTGATTAGGTCTTTTCCCTGTGACAGAGGCTATAAGGAAAACAGGAAACATAACCCTGTACAGTTTTCTGAAAAGACAGGTGAGGGTTTCTTGGCAAGGTTCAGCCAAGGGTAGGCCAGGCATAATATCTTAGAGTCTTTTAATTTTGTTGTCATCAGAGCAGTAGCTGTCCATATAAATAAGAGAGAGAGGAGCTTGATTTGACATCCTGGTTAGTATTTTGTTGTGCAAGAAAGGTGAATGAAACAGTGAATGTTCATTTAGGGGGTATTCTTCTTAGTTGCCAGCGGTTTACTTCAAGAAATATTGCTCAATCTCAAATACAGTTGTTGTTAAGGCAATTTACAAATGCTTCTCTCTACTCATCCTGGAAGCCAGTAGCCATGGCCACTCATATTTATAAATGAGACTACTATTTATTGGCAGATTGTGTTCTTACTGTTTTCCTTTACTACCAAGTGGGCAGTGGGATACACTAATTGATAAATGCCTCTAAGCTGGGAGCTGTAGATACCATTGTTTTAAATACAATAAAGATAGAAATACATAGCATCCATGCAAAGACCAATCCAAAGTGCTCAGCACCAAAGCAATTTCAGTTTTCAGAGGTAGTGTTCTCTCATTAAAAGAATTTTAGCAAGTCAGCTATGGTACAACTGAAAGAGATGAGAAGACCAAAATGTTTGCAAAAATGTTAGGAGGTCTGAGTTGATGTTGACCAATAACACAGGTGAATTCAAGGAGTCCAGTGCTGCCGTTATAGTGCATGCAAGAGTAGTTCCTACTTAATTGTACATGTATATATATATATAAAATACATGAATCACTACTTAGAGTAACTCAAGTAACTACACATGACACAGTTCTTGCATCTGTTTGACAGTGAAGCCCATATACATCATGTAGCTTTATCTTGCTGAACATTAGTTTTAAGGACTGAAAAGAATCATAACAGAGTGGTAACTCTGGAGCAAATTTGAAGAAAAAAGAATTGCATTCTTTTTGATTAGGTGTCACTTAAATATTGATGAACCAGCTTCCTTCCCCATCCTCTGCCATACCAAGGATTCATTTAAATTAGGGAAATTCTTAATGAATATCTGCTACATCTGTCACAACAACCATTAGTTTCATCCTAGATTACGTCCTGCAAAAATACCAGACAAGGCTGAGCTATGAGAGAGCCTTCATCTGTGTGACAGAGGAATTGTGCAGTGAGGAAAGAGGCAATGAAGGGCTCATAGAATTGCACTGAAGGGATGATTCACTTTGGTTTTGAATTCTGTTTTACCATCCCTCTTTGAGTCTAGCAGTGGCAGCAGGGCACACAAGTGGTTGTTTAGCAATGTTATATTTTTAAGGTATGTTGATCATACCACGTTGACAGCTGATTTGTAGCAGACCTTTCTACGTTCTTCCTAGTTGTCAGTATTTACGATTTAGCCTGATCCAGGCCACAGGCCTGCAGCAAGTTTTCTTTCATTGCTATCTGGATGGAAGTTCTTTTCAGATGCTTTCAGTCCTGAGAGAGCTCCCAGGTGGCTTTAAAGCTTTTACATCTCCCTGTCATTAATTGTAATTGATTAGCTTTCTTCATCTAACACATTCCTGATCAGCTCCAGCACAACTTTCTTTCTCTCATGCAAAGACTTTTTTTCCCTTCTCTCTGTTAGAAATCACAAGTGGCAGGTGTGAGAGTAGAGTTTCCTTGATGAACTCTCAAGCTATTCTATGACTACCTAAAGCTCCTGGCCTTTTAGAAAGCTTGCTTTCTATGCCTGTCTTTCCATCTCCTTTTTTCACCAATCTGCTCCTAAGGACCCCAATATGATTCTATTATATATACTAGAATTGACAAACACACTTCTAGGATTTATCATCACCTCCTCATAGTCCTCTTTTCACTCTTTCTCTTTGCTTACTGCAATTACAGTGTTTGCAATTCTTCCTGGTTTCAGGGCACTGGTTTGGTAATATTCCAGTCATCTGAGGTATCATCAAAAAGTTAGCCTTGTAGTTTTCACTTCATTGTTAAGAGGACATTTCTGTCTTCTACCACTGAAAATTCCAATTTCTAAGTATTGCAATGATAGAGGACCTGGCTTCTACTCAAATTGGAGTAATTACTTTCTGCCTACTTAAAATTACTCATTGTAATTCCCAGTGGATAAAGCAAATCTCCATCCCTTGTTCTGAACAGTGGGCTTAACAATCAATCTATACAAAATAGCTACTCACTTAGAACACTACTGAAAACCTGGAACATTTTATTGCTGCTGTATTTGCCTCAATAATGGCTAATTTCAGACCCAGCAGAGACTACAATTCATGGGGAAATCAACTGTTGCTCATAGTCGGCATAGTATAAACGAGTTACATTGCAATTGTCTCCCCTCTGTGGCTTTTATTCAGAAAAGAGTCCCAGTGGTGCTGCTTACAAAAGAAGTGTTACTCAGATGCAGAAGGGAGAGCAGAGTCAGACCTTTAATTAGGCGATAGAGTAGATGTACCTAGTATAATTTCTCAAGATGAGAAGTTCTAGACAGATGTCAATTGTAAAAATAATACTACTGTGGACAATGTAGCTGCTCATGCAAGAGATATGCTCAAGTAGTGAACATCAATTATTACTAGCATTTGAATTAACAATAGCAAAATCACAAAGGATATTTCCTTGTTCTCTGCTTCTTTTAATATTAAATGCCTTTCAAGAAATGCAGAAAGGGCTTTGTTACAGGAGAAAAAGTTTAAGGTGTACAAAGCAGGTCCAAGGTGCTGTGGTTCTCCTAGGAATTTTGTTTGTTAGCTCCAAACTTACTCGAGTGAAACACTGGAGTCAAAGACAGTTTTGCCCTATGATTCTGCAGTTTGACACTTTAGGGTCCCAAACCTGCTTAGATCCCCAGCACATTGCATATGTAGGACATTCACTCTCTGAGAGCTCTCACTGAGTGCACCTTACTCTACAGCAAGCATTCTATCATTCATAGAGACCTCCTGGTTAAGTAGCTTGTCTGTTAGTATAACAGTTTCTAGATTTTTAACCCCAGAAACTCACATGAGCAGTGTGAATTTGAGGAAGCCAGATGCCAGACAGACCAAAAGCCCAGAATTTCCCCTGTTTCTCTTACCAGAAGAGGCTGCTAGACCAATTATGTTCAGGCCACACTAATATACACACAGTGAATCATATCCATGGAGAATTTTGCTCACTAACAAATATTAAAAACAACTAAGCTTAGCTACGAGAAAATTATTGCTTTGTTAGGGTGAAAGGACAGCAAAGGTAGACACAAAAAAGACTGTCATATTGGGAAAGGCTCCTCGCCACAAGTCCTTAACTTGAAAGTATTTCTGATTCATGCCAGATACTTTTTCTCTAAATTGAAATGAAAATTAAGTTCTTAATTTCTACTGCTACTCTGCATATGCTTTCTGTCATCTGGTGTTCCTTTTAATAAACAGATTTCCTCAGTCTTGTCCCTTTTGAAAGAAAGAAGGAAAGAAGAAAGAAACATACTTTGTGCCCCTCCAAGGATCTTTATCTTTGTTAACATGACCTTACATAGTCTTGCTGAATAATGTAAGATTTTTTTTGTTGTGCCCTGTAGGCCTTCTGTGTCCCCAGAATCCTAGGGCAATACCAGTGCCGAGCTGGCACACTGTAGCAGAAATGTCATTTTTTAATTATGTGGTTCTGAGGGGAATCTATTATCTACTGCTGAGATGCTGAAATCAGATGATTTATCTCCAAGGCAGCTCTGTCTACAATCTAGAATATATACCTCTTGTCACTGCAGGAAACGGAAAGAAAGGATGTTTTTATTTCTGGTGCCTTATGTTTATAAATTTATTCTTCTAAGTTTTGCAAGCAGATTTCTGGGGGTAGAGTGCTGAGAAGCAGGGCAGAGAAAAGTCAAGTTATGATGCTTCTCCAGGTTCCCTTGATCTCCCTAGTAGATTGCCCAAGGTCAGAAGGGATCTAGCTGCCCTTCAGACATACACATCCTCTAGAGCTCATGTGCCAACAGTAACTAGCTTAGGTACTAGTCACTGCTCTGAGTACTCCAGGCATTTAAGTGCAGAGAGCACTGTACAAGTGAACAGCATCAACAAATTGGCCAGGCAACCCGTTTAGCTTAATTAACATAAATACTAACCTCTGCTTGACTTTTCAGGCTAGATGCCTACAACCATTTTTAAGCATATTTATTTCTCACACACTAGGTATTTTCACTTAAACGTAAACTAATATACCTACCAGCTTATTCACAATTATTTTGAATTATTTCTGGTTTTCCCATAAGGTATTGAAGCAAATGAAAGAGTTTAGTATATGTTCTTATCTGCAGAACTCATTACACAATCCACTCTGTGAAGCAGGATCAGAGCTGCAGCACTTCATATCTATTAACAAACAAGTACATTCCAAGTGCTTTTAAAACAACCCTGCTCAGGTATATTTTAAATTAATATGTGTTTCCTGTATCTTATAAAATTTTACAAAAACGTTGCAGGGGCTGGCAGAGGGAAAGAAGTATTGGAATATCCCATCAAAACTGTAATTCTTGCATTGCCCTCTAGTGTATACATGACAACATGACACTTTTTTTTTTTTTTGGTGTTTTTTTTAAAAAAAAACCTCTTCATGCTATAAATTATTGAAATGAAAGCTTTAATGTCATTTGATGGTTTGCTGCTTTTGATTTTGACAGAAGCATTATGGAAAGTTTGTTTGAAATACATGATAAAATTCTTGCCTTCCCCAATCCCTTCTGGCAAATCTGAGAATCATAAGTTTGCTTTTGTTGCTGGCAGAAATGCAGGCCACATCTTTCCAAAACAAAATAAACATCATTCAGCAATCCAGACCCAAAAACATCAGACCTTCAAAAACACCTGAGGTACATCATGTATAAATTAAAGGGTGCCTAAATTCTTTACTGTATGAGGGCAAAGAAAAGTAAGTCTTCAAGAGTATGTCACTGGTCTGCATACACTTACTTTTTAAAGTCATCTGCCTTCCCCACATACAATAAGATCAGCATACAGAAGAACACAAGAACATGCAGAATAAAGTGAGCATAAAATTTACATACCAAGATGAAAACTTTTGTAAAACATTGTAGAGACAAACTTTTGAGGCTATGGATTCAAACAAATCCTTTGTTACTTAAATATTTAGTTGTCAGAACCCCTAAGTTTCTGGCCAATCATTTGTGACTTTATAAATAAACTTAAAGATGTACTAATTACTTATTTAGTAGAACTAAATTAAGTACCAGGTTCCTCTGGTATCACATAAATTAACACAGGAAAAAACACTTCTATTTGTAATAAGAGTCCTAGTAAAATAAAATATTTTACAAAATATTTAAGGAAAAAAAACACAAAAAACACCCCAAAGAACAACAAACAAACAAACAGCCAGGTTACAATAAGGTATATTTTAGAAATGCATTTGTACCCTTATACCTGCAAAATATGCTTCTATTACATTTTTTGTGCTACATTATAGCCAATGGTTTTGCATTTGAGAGGTCTGATGATCTTACATCACAACCTCTTCTCCACGTAGTCCTCAAAAACACAATATTTGTAGAAGTTTTTATGTTCTGGTCCACATGATACCATTAAGTAATTTCTCAGCCCTCCACAAAGAACGTGGGGTGAAATTACAGCAAGTCCCCTTGTCAGGACTTCACAGCTTTTGTTTTCAAAACCAAAGATACACAATAAATGCTATAAGATTCGTCATCATTTTTCAGGTGAGGAATTGCATCTTACACTCATGGGTAAGCAAGTCAGCTATATACTTCAGCAGCTATGCTATTGTCCCATGCAACTCTGGAACGTACTTGAGTACATATAGGTGATGTAGTTGCATCTGTACAAGCAACACAAAGAGACTGGATAAAATCAAGATTTGAATAGCAGAGGGAAAGAAATGGGATGCCGTGAAGATACATGGTTGTAACTGTATTGTGTGAGTGGGAAAGTATCTACTATACTCATAGTGTCAGTGAAAGCACAGACGCTGAAGGAGCTCCTCAAGTGAATCTATGCTTGGCCTGTGTCCAGCATATTATGCAGTTTTGCCACTACCAAAGTAGAGAAAAAAATGATACACCATCCCAAATCATATTCTTGGAGTACAGTGTGACACTATGAAATGCCAAAAATCTTAATTCTATATTTGTGCAATAAACCTTATTAAAGACAGCTTCTGGATAACTTTTGACAAGTGATTATGTTCTTATGTTTCCACGTAATCCAGTTGTCCGGGTGTCCCTGGGTTTACATCATTGTTTTGTATGAAGCTGCCACTGGAGTAATAACAGTTCCTACCTCACCAGTTTTATCTGTCAAGATTCTGACACACTTGCTCCTAATGCTTCACAAACCTTTTCTGGTCCCCATATCCCAATAATTCCAAAATAACCATAGCAAGAGTAGCATAGTAATGGTTTATAATAATCATAGGAAAATAATAGTACATTTTTAACTTAATGCCTAAAAATATACTGGCATACAGCTGTTGGTGGATCACGGAAAATAATGGAGGATTTGATCAATTTTCCTATTTACAGCAAGAAGCCAAAACAAAAAGAAAAAGTCTTGGAACTGTCCTGCCTGCCAGGCACAGCCCTAGAAACACTGCTGTGTAACATTGGTTTTCCCTCTGCAAACCTTTTCACAAATCACCTGAAAGACAAAATTGTCATTGAACCAACATGGCACAGGCATGACCTTTTCTAAATGACTAAATGACTGACCTGTGAACAACCTTCTTTGAGACTCTTCTTTGAGTCTACTACTCTTCAAAATGTTAAGGTTTCTTTCCCATCCATCTCAAACTGGATAAAGAGCTGAAATACTGCTATTTTTTTGTGAATCAAAAAGCCAACAATAAACATTCAGCCAGATTAAGGTATAACTTTTAATGTGTGATTCAGGCACTCAATATTAACTCTTACCTAAATTAGAGTTCTGGCCACCCCATCTAGAAAAGACAAGCACTTTCAGTGGGAAAGCCAGACCTTCCATATGCTGCAGAGATTTTACAGGACCATCAAGTTCCCTTTGTGCTCCTTAATTTCTTTCCCTATTAATAATTTCTTTCCTTGTCTAATTTCACCCTGTGTTATTCATGGTCCCTAACCCAGATTTGCAAATTATCTGTGAAAAGTTCAGATGCCACAACTTTATGATCTGTCATCTTTTTTTCCTGAAATCCTTACACTTTATTTTTTCTCCCATAAAAGTATAATGTTGGCACAATTAAGATAATGAAGATAATAATGATAAAGGATTTTTTGAATCATTCTGTTTCCCTCTAAAATATCAGTTTTAATCCATCAGTATTCCCACTGATGCATTTGTTTTCCCCAAAATAAACTCTTGGCAAGCTCAGATTTTGCTAATATGCCTCTCACCAGTGTCAAAATGTACTTTTCTATAGCACATTCTGGGAACGTAGCTTAAAAATGTATTTCATTATTCTTTATTTTAAGCTACTGGCCTTAGTTTGAAAACTAAAGCGTCTATAGGAAAGATTGGTGCCTAAAGGACCAAAAATAGTCACCCATTCCCACCACTCTGCCATCAGAAATAAGCATGCTGACCTTAAGCTAAGGGCATGAAATGAGAACTTTGTGGTCTTCATCAATTTGGAATATGTAACCAACAGTCAGATGTAAGCACTTGTCATACCTCAGCCCCTTTCCTACAAGGACCCAAACCCAAAGAATTTGATTGCATGTAATGCTGCTGGGGAACTTTGTTAGTCCTCCCAGTAAATCCAGAGTTGTCTCAAGCATACACACCTTGGTAAATTTCACCCTAAAATCTGACTAATTTGCTCTACTCAGAAATTATTCAGATGGTCAGTATTTCTAGGTGCTAATATATATATAAGGGAAAATGAAAATGTTTACATCACTAATTCAATGTGAGCAACTAGCATAAAAACAAACAAAACCAAACAACAAAACAAAACCAAAACAACCAACAAACAAGAAACAGAGTAAACATGATAAACTTTGCCCATGGCTCAGTGCTCTGCCTCTTCTTCACTAAAAGCTGCTCTGTATGAAATGTGCAGTCAAGTCAGTAGTAAATGGAACAGCAGAGAGAAGGAAAACGTAAACTGAAAGTTTTACTGCAGTGATTGATTCTAGCTTTGCTAACCAAAATCAAAAGGGCTTGGTATGAGATTGACCTTAGGCTAGGATTTCCTTTTTATCCTGTTGAATAAATATCCATCTTGGAATGCATCAAAGATTCCTGAAATGCTCAGTTGAACTCATGCTGCGAAATAAGTTCCTGGTGAGGTCATGCTTGACAAAAGCTGATGAAAAGATAAAAAAGGTGAGAAATGTAGATACCGTTCACAGCATGCCATACAATAGAAAAAGATGTATGGTACATGTTAGATTTTACTTATATCTTCTAAGTGCTAGTATCTGATCCTAAAGCTAGCCATAAATGAATTAATACTCCCAAACAAGGGTTGCTTGCTATGTTTACTGTGAGAGTTAGGTTCTCACAAACATCAGGATGACCCATATGGTGATGTACTAGCTGAAAATCTGATCCTAATCTAATCCTAGGTGTTTACACATTAGACTGCAGGAGTATAAGGAAGACATAAAAAACCACTCAGAACCAAACAAATATCAGTCAGTCCATGTCCATGAAATTGCTCATAATTTGCACTGGAGCAAGAAAGACAGGAAACTGCTACATAACCTTTGATTACTATGTAATCTTTTTCTTCTCTGTAAAACTCCAGTCCCAATTTTGTGTAGTCTTGGACCAACTCACCTTCTCAAGTAAGCTATTTCATCTGTCAAACTCCTACACACTGTGACATCTAATTATTTCAATCTTGCAAGGATGATGACAAAACAAAAGAGAGCATGGGTCATGCAGAAAAACGATTTAATTGAGTCTGAGATCTTCTTTCATTCTATTTCTGTCATTCTAAGAACCTGACACTCACTTAATAATGTATAGAGGTATTGTAAAGGTATCAAACAGCCCTGAGAGCATGCCCAGGTTAAAATTTTAGAGTGGAATGCTGTATTATTTGCTTGACCCTAAAAGAGATCAGCAGTTTCTTTTTCTTTTTTCTTTTTATTTGGTTTCCCCTGAGAATTTTTCATGCATACGCAAAGCAGAGAGTATTTCAAATATTGCATCACAGGGATAAAACTCTGGTCCAGTTGCCTTAAGAAGTCAAGTACCTTACATTCCCCAGAAAGTTAAAAATTACCTCAGGATAACCATTCACCTCCACAGGGGAACAGATGAAGCTGGCAGACTGAGATGTTGCAGAGAAACCTGAAGACTATCTACCTGAGATAACACAAGGAATAAACAGATCCCAACAAAATAATCAGCACCTAAATGTATTTTTTCACCCTAGCTTTTCCTCTAGATAACTTCTAAAACAATTTCCAAGTGACATGAAAATGAATATGAATACATTTTACAGGGACATTAGCACTAAAATTAAGCCTAAATGTTTCATCGACTCAGAGAGGAAAGGGGTTTTCTCCACTGGGAAGAAATTTCTGCAGAAGGTTGTTTTGCAAATGACAATACAATCCCCAGGTATCTAATGCCTTTCTAGCCTTAGCCTTCACTAAGAGTATCAACAGCCATAAAACTATTAACATAACTGAAGGTAGTGAGAAATATCTAGAAATTTTGGTTAAAATGGCAGCAGCATTATTCTAATTAATGGCAAATGCTGTAAGCTTGTAAGCTTCATGCAGGTTTTGTATATGCATCAACTGGCACAAATAGTACAGGAGGAAAATCAGAAACAAATAGTTATAAACAATTTTTTATTTGTATGGACTCATTTACAGAAGGTTATGAGATTTATTTTTTTCATCCTTTTTCCAATTATGCTCCAACAGTCTTGTAGGGAAACATCAGATTACACTCCTGACTAGACCTGCAAAGGAGGAGAAATATTTTATTAAAATATAAGAATTTCAGCTAATTTAATTCCTATCAACTCCCTTTATGAGTTTTTTTTGCTGATCTTATCTGATCTATTCCTGCCTCTCTACAGTTATGCAGGGTGGCAGTTTATTTTTCACTTTGATTTATGTTTGTGGAAAGATCAATAGATTTTTTTTTAAGTTAGAAGAGAGTTTGTTATACAAATGCCTCCACACTGTTAAGTGAAAATGAAGTAGAATTTGCTATAAGGATTCAATTCATCCAATATGCCTCTCAATTCAAAGTTATTTGTGCAATTAGATGATAGTTTTTTACCATCTTTCTCCAGAGTTATGCCGTGGACTGTCTATTGAATGGAGCAATCTGCACTATTTAGGGCAAAGCCAAGCCACCTTTATGGAATCTAGGAACATTTTACTTGTCTGGCCTGCACCTACCACCATGAGATCTAGTACCAAAATGTCTTGAGCTTGCCTTTCTGATTACAAACTAGAGCATACACCTTAGAGAGGCAAAAGCTTGTTTTACTGTGTACCTCATCCCAATAACTATGCTGCATCACAGAAAACTCCAGTCAGATAAGGAAGAATGCAGCCTTTAAAATATTTATCCCCTGTAGCTTGGTACTCATGTTCATAATTATTAAAGTAAATACAACATGATTAGACACAACACAGGTGTTTCCTCCTTGAGAAAGTGAGGAAATTATGTGATAAAATATTATTAAATAACAGTTATTTTTATTATACCATGGTAAACACTTTTCATAGTTTCATAGCATAGACCTAACTCCCTAGGCTATAATCACCAGTCCTTCTCTCTGAGTCAATCAATTTGTAAAATTATGAAGTCCATAGCACAAAGCTGATTTCTTCTGTCAGCTGTATAAGAAGTAGGGATATATGTATATGGTATATGCATATTTATATATTGCACATTGTAGCTGTATTACTTGCTTCATAGGCCTGAAATAGGAGTTTTCCCCCTTGAAATAAAACATGGAGTTTTGATAAAATATAAGTTTAGCAAATTATTTGCAGGTTCTCATTTTGTTGTGACTCACAGTTCTACACAAAGCTAAGACCACAGAATTACAGAATAGCCTTGGCTGGAAGAGACGTCTAAGATCATCAGGTCCAACCAGTAACCCAACACTGTCAATTCACCACTAAACCATGTCCCTTAGCACCCCAAGATATTCCCTTGAAATTGTTCCCTGTGACAATATAAATTATTCTTTTTTTTTATCTTCCTTCAATATTGTCATTTCATACTTGAAGAAGCATTCTGTCACTATATGCTCCATTTTTTGCTTTCTTCTTGCAGAAGTATAATCTCAAGATTAAAAAAATGGAAGGCAATTTTTCCCTATTTTTTACTCTAAATCGTCTTTAACACTGCAACCAAAAATTCATACATATTTTTGATCAACCTCAAGAGCCAAAGGTCAAGTTATTTCCCTGTAAAGCTAGACATAGAAAAAAAAAATTACTTTTTACTGACTATTAGTATCGTGGTCTGGTGGCTTTGGCATTTTCATTAGGTCCAAGACTCACCTCTTGCATCACATGTCATAGAATCATAGAATGTATTGGTTTGGAAGGGACCTTCAAGGGTCATCTAGTCCGACCCCCCTGCAGTGAGCAGGGACATCGTTACTAGATCAGGTTGCTCAGAGCCCCATCAAGCCTGACCTTGACTGTCTCCAGGGATGGGGCCTCCATTACCTCCCTGGGCAACCTGTTCCAGTGATCCACCACCCTCATATTGAAAAACCTTTTCCTTACATCTAACCTAAATCTACCCTTTTCTAGTTTAAAGCCATCACCCCTCATCCTATTGCTACATGCCCTCGTGAACATTCCCTCCCCCTCTTTCTTATAGGCACCTTTCAGCTACTGGAAGTTCGCTATAAGGTCTCTCCAGACCCTTCTCTTCTCCAGGCTGAACAACCCCAAATCTCTCAGCCTGTCTTCATAGGAGAGGTGCTCCAGCCCTTTGATCATTTTTGTGACCCTTACCATGTCGCTTTACCATAAACTCATATTCCACAATAAGAATAAAAAGGAGAAGAATCATAATTACCATTTTTTTTCTTATCACATTTATTACAAAATCTAGAGCCGTTCATAACAGAACTAAGTCCATCTTTATCTGAAATGGTTTTAGAGCCTTATTTCAAAATTACACTTAGTACTTGGTATTCTAAATGAAAACTAAGAGCATCTAAGGAGATAACATTCAAAACCTAGACTCCAAATATATACAGCTACAGTCTAACCTTCGAGGGACCTACCTAAACAAGGTAACTCTTACTCCAATGTCATGAAAAAAGTAAGAGGAACCTTCCATTAAAAAGTAAGAGGAACCTAGAATCTCCAGGTTTAGAAAGAGTTCAAGTGTAGTGCCTTGGTTAGGGACTGACTTTCTTTGACTACAAATCTTAAATAGATTCAAGACTTTCTGTAATATATAAGGAAGAAATAATGTTCCATGGGGCTAATACAGGGTACAGAACTGTACCTGCACACGTTTGATTTTCTTATATCCTCAGCTAAACTGAAATAAAGAGTTCTACTTAAAAAAATACTTACAAGTATTATCTTGACATATGAAAACATTCTATTTTCACAAACAACCTCCCTTCCCAAAATATAGACAACAGAAGAGAAAATAAAAGAATAACATAAAAGTTCACTATTTCCATATTGTCCTGGTTTCCCAGGTAGGCCATGAGTAGCCCCAAGTCAGCTGGGAGATTCAGTCAGGGCATCTGACTCACAGGTGTATCCCATACCACTCCATCATGCTCAGTATAAAAGGAGGATAATGATTTCCTCTTCCTTAGGCTCCTTCCTCTTGGCTTTCTGCTACTGATTTTAAGGATGAGGCTGAGTATAAGCTTGTGTATTTTATGTTGGTGATTTTATTAATTTTGTTGTTTTGTTAAATCTGTTTCTACTTCAACCCATGGTGCTTCCTCCTTTTTTCCCTGATGTCTCTTCTCTGGTGCGGAGGGGTCATCAAGTGGTAGAACAACTGCTACAGTTTAGCTCTGGGTGCAGACTAAATGTAGACACACATGATAAGCAATAGATTGTGACTTGCTATTTGTCTCATATGATACTTAGTAGTTTAGATTTTTGCACAGTTTGAAATTATTTTAAATAATATTGGAAAAATTCAAAATTGCAAAACTTTTCAGTGTACCTTATACATTGAATGATACATGTTTTCCTTGTCAGAAAACACAGGAATTCTCCTAAGGAAGTATTTGGACATTCTGAAATTTAGTTTTCTTTATTAGGTACCTGAGGGACTTCACTTTGATCCCTGTATTGCTATAATTTGCACAGCTAGCATTAAAAAATATTTTCTGGCATTCTAAACTCACCTAACAGATTCTGAGAAAAAAAAAGTGAATCATATGGGGGTTATATCAGAAATTTATTAAGGCATTTTCTGTTTTCTAAAGTCTTTTCCTTTGAATCTTTAAGAAAAGAGTGCTTAGGATGTACTTGGAGATTTTAGCATTTCACCTCTCTATTTCTGTGAAGTGAAAATGGGTGAACTCATGGGGTTAAAACTCAGGAAATCTAGGATGTATTTTTGACTTGTTCAGTTTTCTTCATCAAATGGATATAATATTCCATATGTCATCTACAAGGAGTGTTAATTAGACTAACTTATTAGGATTTATGAATCCTTCAAAATCTTTGCATTAATGACACTATACAGTAATTATAATATCTTATCTATATGTAGTGCATTCTGATTTTTCTGTCATTCCAGTATGGATTTGTATTTCATCTGATCATTTTAATTACCACTTACTTTCAGCATTGATCAGTAGGATCCCTGTGCACAAACTCCCGTGCTATTTAGGGTATACCGAACACATACATGAAGCATCAGTCATTATTATGAACTTCTTTGTGTGACGTTATTTCACAGTAACTAAATAAATAAAAGCCATGGGTCAGGTTTTCAAAAATTACTTATACATGTTCCCTTTCTTAAACCAACAATATATTTGTACAGTAGGGACCTGCTCCCTCAGAAGTTGTTTAAATATTACTGTGTACTCACCTGATACCTACACAAATACTGTGACTGTGACACAGGCAAGCAGCTAGAAACACATTTCTCTGAAGTACTATTACAGTCACATAGCTCCTCTCCTTTTCTAGGACTAAGTAAATTCCCTACTCAAAATTGGGATTGTTTTCCGTGTCAGTAATATTCAATTTTTCCTCTACTATGCTTTAAAAAAAATTCCTTGTAAAACACAATATATAAAATTAACAGGCTACATTCTCATTCAGATTATATATCCATGCCAAAAAAAAAAAAAACCAAACCAAACCAAAACAAAAAAACTAATTTTTTCTTCTTCCAGTTTCCATATCATTTACTAATTTCACAGCCCTACAGCCTTCTGAATCTCAGTCCAGAGTCATGCACATCAGAAATAAGTGCAGTAAAGGGAAGAACTTGGGTATAATGTCATTATTTGCTAAAAAAAATAGATGGTATAGTCATAAATCTTCTAGCAAGGAAGAAGCAAGAGGGAAATTTCATGACAGAGGTTTATCTTGATCACAGTGCCGCAGCATGTCATGGTCTGGGTGGTGTTCTTTAGCTGTCTGCTGTTATTTCACCTACAAACTAAAACATTATTCCAATAATATATGACCAATATCCCCTCCCTCATTCTATTTTTCCACATCTACAACTGAGGTACTTGTCATCCAACTAAACATGCTACATTAAAGATAGGCTTTGCGCATTGACTTAATCTGAATTAGAAGGCAAACCATCACTCGCTATATGTGAAGTGAATCACATCAGCGTCCATGTGGTCACTGCATCTTTATTGTTCAGGACTGCATGGAAAAAATGAAGATTTTTTTAGCTAATAACTTACTATTACTCACAAATGTATTTAACAAAGGAACCTAAAAAGCAAGGAAGTCTGTAGTATAATTGTGACCATTCAAATATTTCTCTTTGGGAATTCCTTTATATCCTTGAAAGGTTATTGCTGTATTATGTGTTTGCACTTACATAATTGTACTTGTGAATAATTATTTGATATTCAGTACTATTTCTGCTACTAAAAAATTATCTCTGCTAAGTTTCACAGCACCAGTAAATTGCCTTTGAGTTGCAATCCAGATTACTTCACTCAGGCTTTCTAAGCAAATTTAAAAACAGCTATATGACACCTTCTACTTAGGAATGTGTGGCTGCACAGAGTTAAGGGTTTCTCTAACTCAGGATGTTCCCTTGGTAAACTCATGAAGTAAAACACTACTCCTTTCTTTGTGGCTTCCAAGAAATAAAAAGTGCTAAAGATCAGAAATAAGATTGACAGATGGTGAAATAATTCCAGAAAGCATTAAATAATGGAAATAACTGGAGAGTGTGGGAAAGGAAGAGATGGAGAAGAGCACAGGGGTCAAACCTAATCAAAGGACAAGCTTGTCTATAAGGATGAAGCATAAGAAACCAAGTGCATCTTCAAAACAACTGTCTGGAAGAGCAAGGCTGAAAGAAGAGAAAGATTTTTGGAAAGTTAAAAAATAAAATTAAGGGAGAAGAGAAAGCAGAAAATACTGTGATAGGAGGCTATGAGAATAAATAAATGAGTAGGTAAAGTGCAGTTATGAAAACTGAAATCTGATCAGTCAGGAGGGACTAGTTTTCTGCACTCCTGTGTTGCCAACAAAGGAGTACTTAAGTTCCACAGGGGAAGAGATGTCTCATATGCTGTACAAGACTATGTTCTACTTCTGTTGGGCAGCAGATTAGAATTACAGACTCAAGGTTGAATCGCTAAAAGAACTCCTACTTGCCCTGGAACAAAAATAAATAAAATATCATCTCAGTTTGCCACATGTAAGTCCTTCCTTCTACAGTTTTGGGAAGGTGCATTGCAAGGTCAGTGTAATCAGTATTCTCTCAAATGTACCATCAATGTTTATTTTTAATTTGGGACTGGTGAATAAAGATTTAATGGGATTTTAATGGCATGTTGGACACACTTCAGTGTCCAGAGATGTGGCATCATATCCAGGAGTGTCATTATCTGGATTAATTATCAATAGCAGGCAGATATCATTAGGGAGATGTGAAAATGAGAGAGGTAGTAAATGAAATTTACTGGGAAGAGATACTGAGAAGTAAATAAATAAATAACAACTGAAAAGTCACCAATGGGTGCTTCTAAACCATTTGCAGTTTGATATTTTGCATTACAGTTACCATTTCTTACACTGCTCCAGAATATGTCACAACTAAAAGGTTTCCCTTGCCAGTTAGTCTAAGCTAAACTCCTTCATAGTTGTAGTTGTACAACCACACAAAATTTATGACCAAATCTACATTTAATGTGAGTAATGTGTTAATTTGAAGCATTAAGACTCTGCATTAGCCTAATCAGCAAACATAATGTAATAAATGACCCTTCCTGGTAAGTTTTTAACAAGTGACAGTTAATGTGTTGGTGTGTTATGCTAAGACATGCCTGATAAAACATACTGTAAATACAGGCTATCTTGAGTGTTTCACAAATACGACCTAAAAAAGTTTAAAAGGTAGTTGCATTGAGGTAAATCATATTCACCTCAATGCTATGTCTGCACTTGAAAAAACATGCTTTATGGCATTTTTTTTCTAATCAGCATAGTAAACATTAATGTCATGTTTATAAAAAAGGGGGGGTTTGATTAAAAAAATTGTGTTCAAGACTTTTAGATAATCTTGCATTTATTAAAATATTTTTAAACAGTCAAAATTTAAGAATATTTATCTTGGTATAGGGAAAGATATTTTTAAGAGGGGAAAGAAGGTAGGTCATCATTGCCTGTAAGAGGGGAAGATCTATCTTAGGGAAAAAAAGTTACATCAGAAAGGACTTAGGGTTCATCTAGCTACTTGACACTGTGTAAGCTTTCAGTACAGGGCTATAATAAAAAGAAAAATCAAACACTCTGCCTGTCTGTACACACATGCAAAGCTAGTAAGACAATATTAAGTGGAAATAAAAAATTATTACTGTATTTACACCATTAAATATGCAGTACCTGCTCTCAAAGTCTGTTTTATGTGTTCAGAACCTAAGAATCACAGTATTTAGTTGTATGGCCTGTCTCTGCTTATTCTGCTGTCTGTCTGGAAAAGTATTGAAGAACTACCTCTAAAACAAACTGATACAAGTTTCATTGGTGGGTCTCTGTAGAGTGAAATAGCAATAATTCTCTGAGAGAAAAATATCTTCTCCTTCTGCAATGTGTATCCTACCTTGGAAAGAATATGATAAATTGTTCCCTAAATACACAGGGAAAGTTCAATGCTGCAGATCACAGGAGGTATGCCAAGAAGATTAAATGTCTGCCCAACTAGCAATTTGGTCAGAGTTTGAGGAGCCTTCCCAAGAACCATCATGCAGCACTTCGTTGCCAGCCTTCCACAACTTTTTGGTTTTAATTTTGTCTCTGTTAATGCAAGGCTATTGAAGATACTTTGGGCTAAGACTAGATAGTCATGAAGCAAGGATGATGCAGAGTTAATTATTTTTTTTCTTGCCTTTATTCTGCAAATGTGAATAGACCTGCTGGATAAGCCAGAAGTGTTTCTGAGTTAAAATGAAACAACAATTTACGGTTATACAACACCTTTCACTTAATAACTTTAAAATTACTGTATTAATACGATGCTAAATCCAAAGCAAGAACTTATTTCCAGGCCCAGATTAGTTAAACATGTCTTATACACCTTTAGATGCTCTCAGATGCTAAAAACTGTCAAAACCTCAGAACTGAACAAAAAAGGCTAGTCTAATATTTTTCTATGAGCAATTCATTTCTTTATAACAATCTGAAACAGAATAGCAGTTTTGAAAACTCTTACCATGCTATTTGTTCGACATCTGTTCTACTTTTTTATTACCAAATCCTTTTAAGAATCAGGCCCATTTAGTGTTTAACAAAAGAAAAGAGAAAAGGATTATAAATAAACTCTGCAATTTCCCCTTTGCTGAGAGATGAAGATGGTTGACCTCCCATGGATTCTATATAAATGCTGATTTTATCTAGCAGTAGACCCTTGACCTTGGTGAGGCAGACAATTACTCCAATCAAATGGGTGCAACAGGCTCACAGACAAAAAGGGATTTCGTCCACCAGAGCTCAATAGGTCACCAAAAATGAGACATCAAAATGGACTATGCTAAGGAGGTTTAGAATTTAAATGAAAAGGGAATATAGAGCTAGGAATGACTGATTAAGAATGGTAAAATGAGGAACTTTCCCCTCCTGCTTGTCCACTTGTGTCTTGGGAGTTTAAGATCCTACCTCTCCGGCTTACTTATTTTATCAAGTAATGATAAAGTTAACAGTAATTGTATACATCCATGAATGTTCTTCTTTAGAAACGTAATCAAATTCTTTTTACTTATGCTGTTTGTTTCAACTACTTTTTGGAAAATAAATTATTGTATACATTTATAGTCTTTTTCAGTATCTGGTTCCCAGTATGTTTTAGTATAATTATGCACCATCTGTGCTATGGACACCTAAGAGAAATTTGTGAACTAAAAATCACCTTTAAAACTTAGAAAAACAATTCTAGAAATACTGTAATGAAGTCTAGGTTTCATTTAATCTTATTTTTATGCAGTTTATATGTTGGAGATATATTAGCCAGTGTCTCTTTAAATTATAGTATTGTCCTGTCTCTTGCAGCAGCCAATATGAAATGTTTTTTTTCCTTTAAATCACTGATGGATGATTCTTAGCAGAAGTAAAATCAAGCTGCATTTTAGCTCATCAAGAACATGAAGTCTACACCAGCGCCGAGCCTACCATAGAGTGGACTCTGGAGAATATTCTAGGAGGACAAGCAGGGTAACTTCATTCTTCTCTAAATTCACTGCTTACTGCCTATTGCATTTATCAATCTGTACCTATGCTGAGTCTAAAGAAGGAGCCATTATACAACTTTACAAAAAAGCACAGCGATTGTGAGAGCATAAGTAGCTGGAAAGCATTCAGGTTGGTGAGCACATTGTGCTTACTGCTCCTCCTGCAGCCTCCCATCAAATGCAATTAGAGACTTAGTCAGTGTATGCTCTTTTCTGACCAAATCTTCCAGCTTCAGCAAATCAATTTAACAGTATAGAAAGCATTTTCATAGGCTGTACACTGTAAATAGAAGAGACAGTAAGCTGCCCACATCTGTACTTGGCTGTGGTGTTAGGGTTAGAAAGGCTCTATTCTAGACAGACTAGAAAATACTCATCCCCTCATATCTTAGTGATATGTGACCATAAAAATATCTGCCCTGTTTTGCTAAATATCTGTCTGCAGGCACATTTTCTATTTTCTATTGGCACAGCTGGCCCTGGGTATGTGTGTGAGAGAAGTTCATGAAGCAGCCGACAGCTTTTGATGAGTGAGAGAGGAAAAATAATTATAAGGACTTAAAGAAACAGATATAAACACAGATGAATATATGCTGAACTCAAAATACATATAATACAATAAAGGGGAAGTGAAAAGTTCTTTAATTTCCCATTCTTCATAATGATCTTAAAGCTCAGTCCTGTAAGAACACATATGTTGGAAGATATTTTGAAATAGCAAGGTAGGGGTAAGAATACAACTTTATATCAAGCAGCTTAGTGGTTTGCAGCTAATTAGCAAGGTAGGAGGAATCACAATAGAGTAAATGTACACATGCACCCACTAGGTACAGCTTCACTTGTGAACTCCTTGCTTGCTTTATCCAGATGCTTGTGGAGACGCATTGACTGTTCTCTACTGCTGCTACCCACACATAAGAATTACAGAGCTGAAGCATGAGTCAGTGATAGCAATTACAGTTTTTCTGACTTCATTGAATTCCTACCTCTTCAGTGTCTTTTTCTTACAAACTCCATTGTGTCCATGATTTGCAGACTTCAGCCTTTGTGTAGCTTTTGGACTGAATAAGTGAGGCATAAGTGAGTTTTATGAATTAAATAAAGCCACAGTCCAGTTGTATATAGTCACATTCCAGCTAATAATGTGCTCAAAATGCAGGCTTTGAATTTGCAGTCTGGATCCCTTCCACTCCTTTCCAAAAAGTTTGTGAAATAAATGACAGCCCTGAGAAACATCCCATTCACCAAGATTCACTCAAGTTGGTGTGAAATACATACCACCAACTAAAAAATTATGTCCCATGCTCACCCCAGACATGTCCCATATGTTTTATGCCTGATATCCTTTCACGTTTCTCCTTTTACTAAATCATTTTCAAAGCACAATTTACATCAAAACCTGGCATATTTAAATCATTCTTTCTTGTACCAGTGGCAAATTTCTGATGTACATTAAGCAGAGTTTCAAAACTACCAGGTAATCTTCATTATCTGTGGACAGTCTGTATCTGTGGCTAATTCATTAGTAGCTCATTACTGATCCAGAAGGCTACTCAACGTAGCTTCATCTAGCACTGTGATATGCTTTGAGAAAAGAACTGTACAGAAATCTCTCCAGCTTTCTCTCTACATGGGATTTAGCTTTTTTGATTTATAATGGTCTTGTCCCACAAGTAATGGGACTGATGCTCATCTGCCTTAGTAAAAGCCTGTTTGAAAGACTATAAAGTTAATTTATTGAGGTGTAATTAGCACCGCTATTAATTTTTGCCATGCTTAGTGTGACTAGTTTTATTGCCACAAATTCCATTTACAACGAACAGAGCAACATTGTCAGACATTAGTATTCATTTATCCAGTCTTCTCTCCCACAATAAATCTTACTGCAGGGTCCTGAATGCTGAGAGAGAGCGAGAGAAAGCAAAGATTATTTAAAATATATATCTATATGTCCTTGATCTTATTCATTTCATTTACTCTGGCAAAGACTGCCAATTTCAAGGCCTGGAAGATGAAGTCTGCTTAAACAGCGAATGAATGCAGAGGATACCATGACAATTCAGGCATGCCTCTCCAATTAGTGTCTCAGAGTCTAACTGGAAGGATTGCTCTGTTAATGCAGGTATTCCCTATTGACCTTCCAGAGCATCTCTAACTATTCCTATCAGTCTGTGGAAGTTTATCCCAGTGGAAATGGTGAAAATACTCTACCAGCTGAAACTTTTAGACTAGTGGTTGTATAGTGTGTTGGTGACAATTTAACAATAAGTTATCCTGTAACACTCCATAGATTATTTGTCTGCAAATTCTGATTTAAATTTTTTGTTCCTTTTAAGTATCCAAAAACCAACAGAAAAGCTTATTTTATAATTTTCTGAATGGTTCAAGGAAGGAATGAATATACTTTCATGAATACATTTGTTTTACTTCAGGAATAGATTTATTTCTAGAGTTAAAAAAAAAAAGTCTTCATTTTACAGGGTAGAACTGAGACACAGGGAGCCTAATATCCAGATCTACAGAAATGCCTACATGCTTAATCACTACCGTAGAATGATAGTTAAGTACCGCATATTAAGCAGCGTAAGTACTGCATAAGTAAGCAGTTTAAAATCTTACTCTGAGAGTAACAACAACAAATGAAATGTGCAAATAGCCAACAGTCCAATGGCCATTGAGGAAACATCACCTCGTCCTCAGAACCTGAAATCCCACCCAGGCACCTCCAGCACTTCACTGTCATCAATCACAGGAAGAACTAGCGTGCATATTCTCTACCTGAGGAACAACTGAGGAGTCTGCACATGTTGTACGTCTATGCAGTCAGACAATCTCTGAGCAGGTATTTCAAAGATTCTAGTTCTGTAATTAGGCTCCAAAGCTGACAAAAGTTTTTCCCTAGACCTAGGCTTAAGGAATGTCTCAGGATCACACAGGAAGACTAGATCACAGGCTTGCACTTTTTCTGCTGTGAAACATCCCATGAGTAATTTAATAGGGGAAAAAAGAGGCACATGGGAGACAACTGTTCTGCAAATTGGATGTCTCAGATACTGCACCTGGGGGTAGTGCTCTCCTCAGTAATGCAGATACTTTATAGAAAAAAGCAGCAAAGTGAGAGACAGTGATTGTGAAACAGATTGTGAAACAAATCCCCTGCATTTGTGACTTTCGTCATTTTCTCTCACATGATCTGGTTGCCTCATCTGAAAGAACTGTCTCCCTTCCTGCTTCTGACATCTGGAATTACACTCCTCTATTTCCTTGCCTCACTAGCACTTCATACATTTTCTGAATTTCTGCTATGAAATCTTTTCTCCATTGCATTTTTACCCCCTACTTATCTTTTTTTCCATCTTATTGTTCTTATTTTATTTCATTCAGTACCTGCACTGTAACCACTAGCTGCAAAAGCATCATTACAGAGAATAAAGAAGGCAAGTGTTTTTTCAGGTTTTTTGCTGGCTTCCACATGAATGTGTGCAAAGCTGCATTTTTTCATTTACCTGTACTTGAAAACACATGCTAACAAATCAACATCTGTGAAAAAAAAAAAAAAAGCCTTTGGAAATTTCTGTACTCACATCACAACTCTTACACGTATGCTTTCTCCCACTGTTAAATATGTACATAAGCATCCACATGTATATACAGACATTGAAATGTCAAAGCTGTCATGATTAACTTGCTGCATACTTCAACTTGCCTGATTTATTTATCGTTCAAGTATGTGTTGAACACAGATGTCACAGCTTCTTAAAAAAAATAATCCAAGAACTTATAAGAAAAAAAAATTATAACTAAAATAATAAAAAGAATGCCCTCCCAGATGACTATTATTCATAAAAAAATAGAAATTAGACTAACTGCATATAGAATTCTTCATTTAAGTACAATTTCAGTGTTACCTAAGTCCAAGCATATTTGACAGAACCTAGAAAATACTGCCTGAAAATTATTCTCTCTGCAGCTAGTGTAATATTCAGCTGAAATGAGAGGTGAGTGCTGCATTTTGGGATATACACTGTTTAAAACCTGTTATATCAATGTATCTCATTATGTGCTTAAACCTAAGTTGAGTTATCTTGTTTATCTCAGTGGCACATTAAACTTAGTCTTAGTGTTGGGTTGCATTTGAGGTTTGCACAGCTATACAAACACACATAAGATCAGATTTATTTTTTGAAGAAAATTGAAACAATGTTAATATGAGTCATACTTTCAAACTTTTTCCTTCCAAATGCTTGAACGTGTAACTCACACATTAAATATCACTGATGCATTGCCTCTTAAGACAAGGTCTGATCCTATGAGATTCCTTGGTTTGATAAATGGAGAACATTTGGGTTTATACAGACTGCACTACCTTATATCATGCTTGCTGATATTTTGAATGTTAAATTTTATTTTTGCAACACAATACATAAGTCCTTTTATAAATGAGATCAGGAGAAATGCAAGTGAAAGAAGAGCAACAATAGGTGTTGAGCTATAGGGAAACACAAGACTTTAGATATAGATTTAGATATTCAGAAAAAGTCCATAATCAGTGACAAGTATATATTAAATATAAAAGGATCTATTTCAGGATACATAAGAATACAATAGAAAATTTGAGTGGCCAGAATAGCTCATTTGCCTAGGTAATGAATGGCCCCAGACATCATTGTTTTTCATCAATGCAACAAAACTTGTTACCAGATACAGTGTAACAGATTATTTTCTGCACCGTCAGCCCTGGTCCTTCCTGGTTGGGTGCTTGACAACTGAAAGATCTGGTAATAGACCAGCTGAATTCCTGAAATGCAAGAAATTCCTTCTCTTTATCAAGTGAGGTCACTTTAGTCCATGAAAGTACCATCTTGAAGAACACTCATTTGACACAAGAATACATCCTGAACATTTTCATATAAGTTTCAGGTCATGATTCCTAATCTGTGCATTTTATGACTCAACGTGAAAATCTCAGAAGCAAAGGAGACTAACAGTCATTGTGGAAAAATTATTGGTATTGCCATGGTTATGCCAATAGACTTTAGGTTCTCATTTTAACAGAAGAGCTCATTCTGAGCTACTGTTTGAGGCATCTCTCCTCTCCGTTTACACAAGAAATTTGTAGCCCTGATTTTGCTTTGCATTTCTGTCATGAGCATATCCCACATGGCAGAAAGCATGCAGGGTATTCACTCTTCACTCTTCTCCAAATGCTGAAGAAAGATAAAGCACTCAAGTTTTTACTGAGTTTATCTTTGGATCTTATTCAATCACATATGGTTATCATTATTATTTTTATTTTTTAACTTTCAGGGTACACTTGATATAAGTATATTTTGAAGAGATGGATTAGCCGACATAGAAAAATATAAGACCTTGTTTTCTTTCTGGTTTTAATGACTCAAGGTCCAGTCACCTCCTTTAGTGGGTGGCAGTTCTGATAATAGGACATTGAAACTCTTATCACAATGCCAGAGAAAGTTCTCATTCATATACTATTGAACTGGTGTATGAATATAAATAATTAGATCATATTTATATTAGATCACATTTCAATGGTAAATGCCAGTGTATTTCAACCACCTACACAGAACTACTAGAAAATACTCCTTACCTGTACAAAGCAAATGAAGTATAGTAATCTTGGAAGCTACACAGTAGAAACTGTTTGCAAATTGCTCAAACTTTGATATTAAAGTATAAAATGAAATGGTATTATAGTAAATGAAAAATCAGGACATTTCCCTCATACAGCTTTAGCTAATGCTGTCAGTTATCCTGCATATCTGGAATGGTTCCATTGTCCAAGAGCAGTCTGGCACAGGCAAAGGAAAGTACTGGGGATAAAACTAGATTTGTGACTGAGTTCAGTTTGTCTGAATTTGGATCTCTGAATGTTTTGAATGGAGATGTTCTACAATCATTTGACACAAGCTAAGATTCAAATGTAAGCCCTCAAAAGCCAAGCAGTGCTTACACAGAGTCAAGGCCTTTTCTGCTTCTCCCCCCACCCCACCAGCGAGCAGGCTGGGAGTGCACAAGATGTTGGGAAGGGGCACAGCTGGGACAGCTGACTCCAACTGACCAAAGGGATATCTCGTATGGTATGATGTCATGTTCAGCATATCAAGCTGGGGGAAGAGGGAAGAGAGGACATTTGGAGTGATGGTATTTGTCTTCCCAAGTAACTGTTACACACGATGGAGCCCTGCTTTCCTGGAGATGACTGAACACATACCTGCTGATGGGAAGTATTGAATGGATTGCTGATTTTGCTTTGCTTGTTTGCATGGCTTTTGCTTTATCTATTAAATTGTCTTATCTCAACTCAATGAGTTTTCTCACTTTTACTCTTCTGATTCTTTCCTCCATTCCACTGGGGGAAGGAGGGAGTAAACAGCTGTGTAGGGCTTAGTTGCCAGCTGGGGTTAAACCATGAGAGTTGGCTAGCCCGTTTTCTTCGCCAAGAAAGTCACAGTTAGGAAGTCCAAGTCTGTCAGAAAGTGACAGAATATCAGCTTCCTTCAGACAATTTATGTAGGTAGTGTTTATCTGTGAAGCTGAGAGCAGATCATGTATAATGACTTTCCAAACTGAAAAGGCCAACAGAAACTTGTAAATTGAAAGGTCATTCCTGGTGGGACACAAGGACTGAGAGAAGGTCAGCCATCACTAATTAAAATATCTTGTTGCCTCCAAATTATTTGGGATTTATGTGCTTTAGTCAAATACTGAAGCTTGTTTCTACTTTATGCAAAAGTAAAAAAGACATGGTATATTTATGTGAGTAACAATATGAATGTGAACTGTTGCATTAGCTTGGATAAAAACATATGAGACATGAACTTAGACATAGGTGCAGGCATAAAAACTGAAATTGAGGGAAAATGTCATTCCAACCTGTAATAACAGTTTGGAACACTTAGTTAGCTTTTCTGAGGTTTACTTCTTTCTCTGAATATCTGGCACTAGCTACTGTTCGAGGTAAGACATTGGTTTATATAATCTCTTGTTTTGACATGATTTACACTGAAATATAACAAATCAACAGATAGTCTTGAACATCTTGGTGAGCTTGCACAAGATAAGGCCCTAGACTCGCACTAAACATGATCAGTGTCACTTCATGAAAGTCGATGGACCATATTTTTTCACTTTGTTACAGTAGTACAGCTTCATTAACTATAAAAATCATTAATCATACAGCAACACTGAACTCTGTGATGTTGGACAACATATAAATTAGATAAGAATTTGGCTTCCTGACCATTTGCTCCACTGATCTGCTGCTGGCAGGAAATCCCTTGGTTTATTTTGCCTCAAACTTTTAGTCAAGTGTGTTGATATTAATTGGCCTGTACAACAAAGCTATATTCTGAAATACAACTAAAAGCATGAAGACAAATTAATATATAAATAAATATTTAGAAGCTTGACTGTAACTAATTGATTGATCTCTTGTAATACTTTGAATCTCCTCAACCCTTTTTCTCTCCCCTCTTCTAGTTTCTCATCCGTAAAATGGAAAAAATAAGGCATGCCTCTCTACTAAGAAGAATTAAACATAAATATTAATAATGCTGAAACACTTCAAATCATAGAATCATAGAAGGTATTGGGTTGGAAGGGACCCCCAAGGATCATCTAGTCCAACCCCCCTGCAGTGAGCAGGGACATCTTTGTTAGATGTAGATCCTCCAGTGTAGGTGGAAGTTACATCTTCATTTCAGCTAAAGGTGTTTGGGGTTTGTTTTTTTCATTTGGAATCTCTCCCAAAGTGAGGGTAGAGGTAAGAAAATTACTTCCTCTTTCCCATTGCTATAAATGATCTGGGAAAATTAAGGCCACATGCTTTAGAAACACTGAATAATTAAAAAGATTATGAAGTGGAGCACATCTATCTATATAAAGTAGTCAAAGATGTCCATTGACTAGAACTAAGTAAGTTTAATTTGAAAAGAGCAGGAAAAAAATTAGTATTTAAACTCATGAAAGAAAGCTTCATTTATTTTTATCAATCAAGATGAGAATATTTCCTAGCTTCTTGATTAAGCAATAGAGTAAACCAATTATTTAAAATAATTTATTTATAAAATTTTGTGGGTGCTAGACTGTATAGCCATTAAGAGTCTGAAACAGCAGCACCTTAAATCTATTCTTTTTTTCTTTTTTTCCTGCAGAGGTCCATCCTACATATGAAGCAAAATCTTTACTTCTATTTATATTTCTTTTAAAGTTTTGATAATAAATAGGTCAGTTGCTCTTAATTAGATGATGTCTGATCATCCTGTTTCTGAGTCCTGTCTGAGAATCAACTCAATTAAGACACCAGGTTGTTCCTTGGCTGAGAGTGACTCAACTAAAGTGGTACTGCTGAAATACTCATGCATCACCTGGGATCCTATGGTGCAGTCAGATTGGGGTTTACATAAAGCAATCTTTTAACCCCAACAGTAGTTACTGTTTAAATGGTGTGTAAGTGAGAGCCTCCAAATTCAAGTCACAAACATCTGGTAAAAGATTGACTTTTAAAATCCAGTCTTCACTTGGTAGAATAGGTATTTACAGTATGACTATGAGACAGCCACTCATCCTTACGGAATGAGAAAAAGCCACCAGTCACGACGTCACTTTCTCTGTGTCAGTTGTCTGCCCAGACCTCAGTCAGTGGAAATCAAAAGAAGAGAGAAGTAATTTTACTGGTACCTCTAGTCAAGATATAATACAAGTCAGTTTCATACAATGTTTGTAGAATTATCCTGAATCCATGTCAACTCCAGACTGATATAATTTATAATGTTGTCAGTATAGCACTTACTATTGCTAATAATTTGTCCATGATCGTAAGTAGAGAATAAATCAATACACATTAAAATTGCACCAGTTATTCAGTCTTGTGAGATGAACTTCAAATAAGTTAAACATAGCTACCTTTAGATTTTTATTCATGCCATTTTTACTCCTTGTTTGGTGCTGACATAATTTAAAGAGATTTAAAAATAATAACAAGGAGCAGCCTTATGATGCTCTCAGTGATTATGTAGAATGACAGGAACACAGGCTCTTGGACGTTACTTGGTACCTGTTTGTATCAATTATGCCAATGAACTGATTTAGAGGTGCATTAACTACCATATATTGCTGAAGCACTAGTAATTATTCAAGCAGATTTACTGAGGTTTAAGGACAGTGCAATAATAGCATCTGTATATTTTATATGCAGCGGTTGTTACACTTCATTAAATGGGCTGATAAATGATCCATTGCTATTTAATTAATATGCAGTGAGTGAGATATTAAATCTAACATGTAAATTAAAACTTAATTTGAGCTGCTTAATTTTAAAGTGTGATGGAAAACTTCTTTGGATCTGAATGGCTTGTGTCTGTTTCTTTTACTTGGCTCCTTTCTCCTGTTCAGATGATTCTGGGAAGATTCTACAAAGGCAAAAGGGGAAAGTTTTATGACAAGAAATGTCAGCACAGCAAATGATAAACAGCCCCACTCTCGCATTAAGTGATGGGCAGACATCCTAATATTTCAGAGTGTTCACACTCACGATTCAAGTTCATCTCTAATTCAGAAAACACTAGCAAGAGAAACATATGATTGAATGTGATAGAACTCTGGAAATAAAATATTCAAATGAATGTCTCATGGTCATTTCCCAGGTGGCTCAAAATCTGACCAAAAAAATTTAAATTAGACCTTAGATAAGATTAAAAAGGAACTCAGTCATAAGGTCTTCCAACAAAAAACTGTTCAGTACTAAATATTGAATCTACTATTCCTCATGACAATGTCTTTTAAAGAAAAATAACAAAAGTAGTAGTAGTAGTAGTAGTGGATTCCACCACGATTACATCATTATATTCTACATAGGCAAAGAAAAGTGACACAACTCATAAGGTCCACTCATCTTATATATACTTAAAATTTGGGAATTAAATAAGAGAATGGATTGGATTTCTTTTTAACCTTAGCTGGATCTATGTAACTGTTGAATACACCCCAAAACAACTGTACAATAAAACTCCCAGATCATATTAGTAAGAGATTAATTTGTGGAGATATTGTGTGTGAGCTGAGAACTCTTACAGCATTTTAATGCAGATTTCATCACATAGTTAAGTTCTTTAGCCTGTTCTGTACATAGCTTATCCTGTTCTGTAGGTTTATCAGTTTATCTATCTATCGATCTATCTATCAATCTATCTATCGATCTATCTATCGATCTATCTATCGATCTATCTTAGATGTTTCTACCATGGAAAGCCAGATCTGCTGTACACAGTGCCATAAGAAGCTAGCTATGCCAGAGATAATAGAAAATGAAGGTCGGAGTCTTGACCCTTTCTTAGCAGTGCTAACTAAATCTAAATAAGTTTGTTAGAATTCAGCCACTGATACTATGGGTCATAGTTCCTATTCGCAAGTAATAAAACTTTTCAGTCAGAAAAACAAGCAACCTAAGTTTACTCAGCTTTAATAAATTCTACTTTTTTAGCATGTTGTATTTTGGTAATAACTGAGCAACAATGTCTTATTCTGAGTTTATTTTGGATCCAAATACCTATGTAGAGTGTATGATGGCAGCAAGGCAAAAGCTGTTAAATAGATTTGGTGGAGTTTTCTGATATAACCTGCAAAAGTCATAGCAGTGCTAATCAGAAGTCTTCTATTCTTGCACTCTGAATAATGATCATACTGTAGAATGACAGTCATAAAAAAAGGGAATCTGAAGGCAAATTATTTTTTTTCTATAATAGATCATCAAGTTTTCTAAAAATCATGTGTTAACAAGCGAACTTGTCAGGCAAATCTGACACATCTGTTTTAGGAGGAAACAGCTGCCTTCCACAGTTAAAATATAACCATTAAATTCTATTCACCAGAGCTAAAGAATACAATTTTAAGACCCATTGACTCTGAACTTATTTCTCAAGCAGAATAAAGTCTTCAAAAACATTTGTCTGAACTGTAAATAGAAGCAGTATGTACTCTTACAATGCAATTTTTTCTCTCTTCTTCACTTTGGCATCTGACCTTAGACAACATCATTATCTAAATAATTTTCAATTGTACTACAGTTTGTCAGCATATTAGTTCCTAGATAGACTTATTTGTGAATTTTCTTTCAAATGCGAAGGAAGTTCCTGAGGATCATTAAGCTTTTCTCAGGGCTCAGCTGTCACACAATAAAAAAATGTTGAATTTATTAGTTGCTCTGATAGATAGACAACCTCTGAGCAAAACTCCCCACAATTCTCTATGGAGTGTGGTAGCTGATAATGTGTCTACTTCCCTGTATCTCAAGGTAAAAAAAAATAAAGACACTAACTTTTTGGTGGAATAAATATTTTAGAACAATTAGTGCTAATACTTTCTATACAAAATAAAGCTTTTTCTAATATTTGAAATACAGGAATGATTAGGATCATTTTACAGAAGAGGAAGTTGAGCCACAGAGAGTTTTATGGTGAAAGTCAAGCATCAACTAAGACATAAAATGGTTTCACAATCTATACGTGTTAAGCTCCTGCTGTAAACTTTGGACCATGCTGCTTAATGTATTAGGTACTTTTCAAGTTTCATATGAACCTATACAAAACACTTAATACAAGTGCTCCTGGCACCAGGAGCCGTACATGGCACCAGAAGCAGTATCCAATCTATGTCAACACTGGTGGATGCAGACAGTGCACCCAGGGTCCAGTGTGACCAGACATGAAGTAGACCCAGCTGGGAAGCCATGTTAGTTGCAGCAAGGGATGCGACACCTATGCCTCTGCACCTCAGTGGTAAGACAAGATCTGATTGATCCTAGTTGGAGATCCATCTGTCATTTCTGCATCAGTACTATTCCACAAAACATTATTTCTCCAATAATATTCTAGTTTACATTTACTTCTGACAATAACACAATAACATGTTGTTTCATTTATTATTTACACCACTGATCTGAAACAGTAATTGAACTCTTTAGCTAGTTGTATTGCTGACATAAGTTTACGAAGTTTTGCTTTGTTCACCTCTCCTCCTGATCATTTGTAGAATTGTACTTCTGGCTCCACTGCCATTCAACCATTCCATGTCTTTCTTTGTCACATGCTATAATATCCTCCCATGTTTCATTATTCCACTACAGAACATCTGCCTGATATGAGAACATTTCAAATTAAAAGTGAAAACTATTCAAGAAAGAGTAAAATAAATAAAACCCTAAAGGAATCAATAAACCATTCCTTCCCTAGATGTATTTTCATTTGTTAAATGAGTCTTTACACTTCGACTACCTGAAAAACTGGTATGGTTCAAGAAAACTTGCTGTTACATGAAGAACTCATTCTAATTCATTCTACTTGCTTAATCCAGTTATCCTCCAGAATAACAGAAATTGAAGAGATTCACAAACTACCCTTGTACACTTCACTAGAAAGAAAGGAGGCGGTATAAAGAAAAGAAAGAAATGTAATCTGTTCAATTCCTTGTACATGAAGAATTATTAAATTAACTGTAATAATTTTCCACCTTCTAGAATGCTGTTTTACCCAATAAATATATTACATGCTGGAGTGGCCTAAAATATGCAATTTAATTATTGATGCATTGTGTCATGTAAAAAGTAACGAGGAGCTGTGCAAGAGAAAAGAGTGAGCTGTACTATGTCCCAACAGTTTTTTTCAGAGTCAGTCACAGTCATCACTCAGCATCTGATCTGTGGTTACTGTCAGGATCCGAAGGATCAGGAGTATCAAATATTCAGACATCTCAAGTTGTAAATAAAAAATAGAGTATATAAACTGAAAGCCTTAAGTACTAGCCAGCCTATTGAGTGCATCTCTCTAAATAGCAGCAAAATCCAGAAAAAAAAACAGCATATGGATAAAAACAGTGTTGTAAGCGCCAGATTCAGTCTTCCTCTATTATGCTCCTCTTTTATGTTCCCTTTCCATTTCCCAGTTCCCATTTGATCCCTGCACACAATAAAGCTGCTTCTATCTCAATGCACACAAGTCCTAACAGTCTTCCAGGGGCCATTAGGCTGGCTGACGCTTGTTGAAGCATGGCATGTTTCACTCCTGCTCCTCACTTTCCTCACATGTCCCAGGTGTGTTCCCTATGCAGACCAGCAAAGGGAATTCACATTTGCTTCTTTTACATTGGTGACTTTCAGACAGGAGCATCAGGGATTTGGAAAAAAAGTCCTACGAGAAATATTTCCAGACCATATTCTTTATGTATCTCCTTAGTTATTGCTGTTTGCAATAGCAGTGAAAACTCATTTGAACTCCTCTATTAATATTTTAATTTCAGTGTAGCTGGATGTTTCTAAAGTGATGAACCAGCAGAGCCTATTGGTTTTGAATGAATGATTAATTCTTCTCCTTCTGTCCTTAAGCATAAAGAAATACCTGTTCTCCCAGAAAAAATGTATTACTTCTACTCCCCTTTCCCTGCAAAACTTTACTTCCCTCTCCCTTCTTCATCCCTCTCTCTCCACACAAAGCTCCCAATACTCATAAACTTTAGCTGCTACTAAACTATTTTGCAATGCACAGAACAAAATCACAATTGTCTCTTGACTTTCATCCTGAGCTAAAAATGAAAATGAAAAAAATATAGTGCAGCAGAGTTGGAAGAAGTGATTGAGATGCAGCTTCTAAAGTTGATGACAGATCATTTTTCAGAATGCAAATGAATTATTTAAATAGAAGTGTTTAATTTTTTCATTGCCCTTCACTATCAGGGGTCATTAACTGCCTCTCACGAGTCAGCGCAAAGTGGTCAAATCAAGCTAGGATTATTTATGTTATATTTAACACTCACCTTGCACAGAATAAATAATGACACCCAGTGCAGGACAGTGGAAATCCAAATCTACACAATACTTCAAAGTAAACCACCTAAGTATATCCCAGGAACTCCAGTTTGATTTACCTTTCTTTCTTTCATTATATTCACTTTACTATATCTGTTCTTCTGTTTTACAAAAATCTCCCAATGTTTGAGCTATTTTACTAGTTCTTTTTTCTTTAATTCTCTTCCTTCCTGGAACTTTCAACTCAGGGGTTCAAATCTTTGGCACTGTAAATTATGTAAGCTATCAGCAAAGACATACTGACATTTTCCTTCGTTTGAACCCCACTATGTTGTCCCTAAACTAGAGTTACTATAGCATTGCAAAAAGATAAAGGAGAAGTAAGGACTTGCAATATCTGAAATGAATAAAAGCCTTGCAGAACAAATTCAACTTTGGGGTATTTTATATATGGACTAAATGAAATTTTGAGGGCAGTCATCAGGTGTAATTGTATTTTACATTATTTTTTTTAGTGTATTAGTTATTACCAAGACCTTGGGCCATAGCAGTAAGTCACATATTTATGTAATTGGGAAAAAATAATAAAAGGTGAGCCACCTACTCTTACAGAGCAAAGAAATTTATACAAGCTCTTATTTCAGGAGTTACAGTTTCCATTAAACAAGCAATTTCAAGGCACTTATGAAAGTACAATTCAATAAAATAATGGAAACTCACTAACAAAGAACTGTATAAATTAATACAGTGTCCTGAGACATATAGTGAAATTAAAGGTTATAAATCTAGACCAAGTATGAAACATAATAGCAACTTCCATATGTGGAATGGAATATACGTTTTCATTGATGACATAGCCATAAAGTGAATGTTACAAGTCTGTTACTGATACCAAGAGTAATGTGTATCAGCAATAGAGTGGAAGAATACCATGTACAAGAAATAGATGTCTGAGCAGTACTTATTTTGCTATTGTAATATATACACACTTATAACCAGTCTTTGTCCTGCCTCTCAGAAAGGCTTGAAAAAAGGGTTGGTAATTTAATAACCATTTAATAACCATAATAATTGCATAACAATTTAATTGTTAACCACTACATTTCTAATTATTTGCTCATACTATCACATATGGAATTGTATATCTCAACTGATGTTTGCAGCTACTGATAACCATTTTGGACATGCAAGTCTATTTACTCAGGTAAGTTTCCATTTTATGTGTGTGTAGTTCAAGTATCAGTGAAAAATAAATTCACTTTAATATTGAGTTTTTCTACTATGAATGAGGAACTGTGCAAAATTTCAATAACAAAATACCCCCAAAACTTCAGAATTTCCACTGACTCATGGTTTTACTTAATCCACAGAATGATAATATATACTTATGAGATATATGAGAACCATATATACATACTGCTTTTACCAAGTCAATATCAAAAAGTCATTGTTACTGTTGCAGAAAAATAGGATATAATAGCCCACAGAAATGCTTCAAAACCATCACACCACCAATTTCTTGAGACTAACTGTATGATGGAACATGACTTTCCCTTTCAGTCTGATAAGATGATTGACTCTGCTTCTTGAAAGAAGGTTCCCTTTTTCTGAGTTGTGGAGCAACAGAGAGGAATTTCACTGGGATGGCTTTAAATTCACCTGGTTTTAGGAAGGGATGTATTTTACTTTCACTTTTCTAAACATGACTTTTTCAAACAACTGTGTAAACAGATGATAGTTTTTGTTTTCTTGTATTTTTGTAAAATTAGAGATTTCAGCTAGCTCGCTAAAGCTCAGAGAGATTTGCAGCTGTACCTACAGAGATGTGTTTATAAATGCCTGAATCTTTAAGGCCTGCAATGTAGTAATATTAATAATTAAAGAACAGCAAGAGTTAAAATTAGCATCATTAATTTTGTTCTAAAGTTTAACCTTATCTCTGTGATCCCATTTGGTTTATCCAAAGGTAAGTTGTTTAAGAGGGGACTTTTCAATCAGTCTTTTTTGTTTTGATTTGGTTTGGTTTGTGTTTTTTGTTGTGGTTGGTTGTTTTGTTTTATTTTGTTAATCCTGTATTAATGCACCCATAAGCCTACAAAACACACAAATTAAAACACTAGTCAGGAGTGTTTGACTTCATAACTTTCACATTGTTTCAGCTGGTTTCTCGCTGGCATTGTAAGGCTTTCTAGAGCACACAGACCAATGACACCCCAGTAATTCCAGCTTTGCTGTAGCTTCAATGATAAACCTTCTGTAATGATTCTGGTCTGTGTTTTCTGTAATGTATAGGAGATGGGCTGTCTCCTTAGCACTGCATGAAGTACAAGGGGAAAAAAAAAAAGAGCTTTGTGTAGTAGGGAAGAGTAAGATGGAAGCAGAAAGAGGGGTTACCCAGATATAAAAAGAGTATCACAAATGGTTATTTTCATATAAGGAGATGGATTTTTGGCTACTTCCCATAAACAAACATTAAAAATGTGGTGGAAAAGAAGTCTCCATTTTGCTCTCAAAGAGTTGGATTTGGAGATCAGCCCCATGGCAGCAGCTTGTGACATCTTTCTTGCCACCACAGGGAAAACATTAATCTACTTATGAGTATTTGTGGTATCATGAACTGCCACAATAGAAATATGGTATCTTGAACCTGAATCCTGGCAAGAAAATAACAGAAGAAATAAAATCTGCTACTGCAGTGCTGAGACCTACAGGAAGGACTGCAAGAAAGAGCATTTACAGTCCCCTACTGAACTTAGCTTTACAGCATTGCACATATATAGCCACACATCATCCCATTCCAGTCTTTTTAATTAAGACAGACAAAAAGTATGAAGAAGTGAGTCTTATTATGATCTTTATTTTACAGATGAGAGCTGAAACACAGAGGGAGCATGACTTGCCCAGTGAAATCCTGAACTCAAGCAAGAGCTGAACGGTGTCTACAGAGGCTTGAGCAAGTGCCTCAAGTTCCAGCTTCATTTGTGCCCTCTAAAAGTAGGACTCATTTATCAGTATATGCCATATTCTCACATATAGCCAGAAAGAACTTTGCTGGTATGGAGGAGAAAATAATTCTGCAATCAGTCAGCACCTTGCACTCAAGGTATCACACAGTGAATAGATTTTCTCAGTGATGAACCAGTACTGGCCAGAGTCTCTGAATCCCTAAATGATCTGGACTGCTTAGCTTCTTTCTTAGAGGTGCTGTGATGTCATCAGGAAGATGCTTGGAGCACTGTCTCAAGACCAATAGCTGTGGGATTTACTGCTATGAGTCAGAGAACACTTTTCACTCTCAATGACTTGAAGCACAAAAAAGGGAAGTTCAGTGAGTTAGGCGTCCTTAACCTTACCTGATGCTAGAAGCATCTGGAGTTCTTCTTCAGCTAGGGGAAGGGATGGAAGTGCTGTGGCTTCAGTGTGAAGCTGAAGGATAGTTCCCAGGCCCCAAAGCTAGGATAAGTACTGTATTATGCAGCCAGGCACTCTTTTGGCCATTGATAATGTAGATCAGCATGATGCAGCTGGCAACCTCAGGTTAGAACCAGTCTACAAGAGGTCACCACCAAGCTCAAATCAGACAACAGTTGTTCATATAACATGCAGTAACAGTTGACTACCTCCTTCTGTGTCTCTTCCTGTCAGAGATTGGTTTATGACAGAGTGAAGTGCCACTCCAACTTTTTGAGATGAAAAGGTGAACCTGAAGAATGCCTCCTTCTTCACCTGCAAGCAGCCCAGCTCTCCTGTCCGCTGATGATGATACACTAGCAATGCCCAAGAGAGAGGCTGGAAGTTCCCAAACTGTAATTTAATCCCTCTAGTTTCTTAGGACTAATGTTAGACTGAGATTCCTTTTCCTGTTTGGGGTTTTTTTTCCTTTTTCCTTCCCTTTAGCCTACAGACAACAGTGGCTTACAAAGTTACACATTTTCAATAAATGTAAGAAATACAACCTGGAGTGCTGACGGAGAAGGGAGTTCATTTTAGAGCACCCTATTTTTTAATAAGATGAGTAACCTAATTTCCTGAGAGACTGTCCCTGTTGGAGAGAAGGTATCTCAAGCACCTGTGAATTAATGAAAAGAATTGCTATGTGGGCCAGGTCTCATATACTTTACAGAACCATGCTCATTCTGTTAAAATACTTTTAAGTTTTAGCGCTGGAGAAGGTGTTCGACTATGTGGACAGTGCATGTCCTCTGAAGACACAATCCCAAATTACTGACATAAGCATAGCTAGATTCTCTACAGGCAGCTCACACTCTTGGGATATCAGCTTGACTACACTGAGATAAGTCACCAGGGGTCAACACCCACGCAGTGGACAAACTGTCAAATCTAAGGTTTCTCAGATCATAAGAGTTCAGTGATCTGCAGTGATCTGGGGTAGATATGGTGAGTGATCCTGGTTTGCCTGGTGTTACACCCTAGTTAATGTATGCTAGAGTTAAGAAGCCCTGTGGAGTTAAGCACTGATTAAGGCAATGTAGAAAGGGACCATGACAATATTCAACAGAGTTCTTCTGTAACGTGGAAGCATTTGAATTTGTGAATGATATTGATTTCTCTCTGAGGAAATTATGTGGAAAAGGCTCACTCAAGATAATCAGCAGAGCTTGGTGGGAACTGTAAAGTGAGGCATGTGTCTGACTAGACAACAAAAGACTGAAGCCTATATGTCAGATTACTGTATGGCCTTCCCTCTGGCAACAGACAACTTCAACTAGTTTAACACAGTAGAGTATTTCCTCCCCAAACACACAAACACACCTGTAAGTTATTGATAAATTTAACTGCACAATGGAGAGAGTTAAAAAAAAAAAAAGCAGAGAAAGGCAGGAGCCAGCACCCCATCAGCCTCACAAGTAGATCAGTGAAATGGCTGGATTTGGAAATGCTAGCATACTACACTGTCTGTAATAATTACACCTCCTGCTGATATTTTATTTGGTTTTCCCTAGTTGATATTTTATTGTATTTCCTCAATAACATTCTGTTTATTTTCAAACCTTTTAACTCATAGGTTGAGTGGAGAAATATTGCTCACCAAGAACATCTGCAATAAATAATCTGATTGTTCTGGGTTCTGCAAGGTCTTGAGCCAATATAAATTTTCCATTATGTACTTTTAGAAATTAAAACCTGTTCTTTTTATGATCATATGGTGCCTGGAAGAAATTTTACATATGTAAAATAGCATCAAAAAGTGCAGAAAACAGCATGCTTGAATGCATAAGAGTAAGAGCTGATGATTGATGGTCACATTTGATTATGAGAGATTTTTCCTTCATAATTATATTTCACATTTTTCTTTCATCACTGACCTTTCTTCAAGCTTCCCAGTCTTTTTCAAGGCATCATTAATAAAAGCGGAAGTCATTCAAGTTAGGTCTTTTTGACGCTGTTTCTGGAAAGTAGCCTAAGGAGCAAGTTAACATTTTCCTACCAAAGGGACTTCACAACAGAGCTCCCATTTCAGGAGAGTGAAGTGGCCCAGACCTAACAGAAAAGTAGTGCCTTTCGGCAGCAGACCTGTACTGTCAAACTCTACCTTTGCAAAGCAAAAGAAGAGATGTTTTGACTCTATGTAAAACTTAACCATGTGGGCTAAGCTACTTTGTGCCTATGTGAGTTGCAAAGGGCTGTGCAGAGTTCTCCTTACCTGAAGCAGGATAGTTGTATCACTCTAAATCGAAAAAGGTTGATTAGAGAGGCAGATGCAAATAGTGGAATTCATTTGGGAAATGGATGCAAACAAATATAGCTTGGAAAATATTGATACAGTAACAGAGGCACCTTTCAGTAACTACAGACTCCGGAAGGTTCTGCTGTTAAGTCCATTCAGTTTCCCAGCTGATTAGGCCTCGTTTAATTACATTCTGTATTTTCCAGTTCGTTGCCACGACTCATTTCCAGTGCAGAAAATGTTGTCATTTTCCAGGAAATTACAGCAGGTTTTCTGTCTAAGTCATCCATTGTTTACAATAAAGTCCCTGCTAATTTAGATCCAACATGTCCAAACACTGTGAAACAGCGACTTGGATATTATCTGGTCGGTAATAAATACAAATGTGCTGAGCAATGCTTTCACCACTGTGTTGCTATTAGAATTTATTTTCCCAGGGAGGGAGTGCTGGTCCACAAGCAGGAATTAATATCTATTATTTATAAAAAGTTTCACTAGATTATTTTCTTCCATTTAAGCAATTCCACAGAGATATACTTCGCTTTGTGTTCCAACAACTTGAAATGCATAAAAATAGAGATGATTGGAAAATGTTTAATGGGACATTCTTGTTCTCCATAGGAAAATGCTGATTCATTGAAACTGAAACATTTTTGCAAGAGAAAACTGGTTTAAAAATAAGTAGAAAGGGACTTCAGGCATGACATAGAATGGTTCTCTCAGTGGCTGATTGAGAGAATAGCCTACCTCAAGCTCAACTCTCTCACATGACCAGAAGTTTAAGCATCTCTATAATCTGATTTGCACTGGAGACTAATAATTAGTTACCTAACATCTGAGCTGACAGTCTTCAGCACTTAGAGTGAAAGAAAATTTGGCCTGGTGAATGCTTAATCTCTTTATGAAGTAAAACTCATTCCATGGCATATTTTTCTTCAACCTAGTTTAAGGATACTGCTGGAGAAAATTCAGACTAAATCCCTTCCTTGGAGCTTACAGAACAGGAATTTGAATTTTCATCTTTCTTTGGAGCATCCTGGGTAATGTTGTATTTATTAATATTAGTCCTTTGTTATTCTGGACTCTCCCCATTGTGTTCTGTTTTGAGCAGGTTGTTTTTTCAGAAGATATTATTTGGTTTAAGCTTTAAATAGAAGAAATAAAAAAAATCATCACTCTTCTTCTGAGTAGAATTAAAACAAACAAACAAACAAACAAACAAAAAGTTCCTTTATGTGAAAAGATGTTTTTTCTAGTGATTGTTTTTGATTCTGATATGCTTCTACCTGTTTTGCACTTTTGATACCTCTGATGTCTTTTTAGCTCCCTTGCTTTTTTAACAGGAAGCATGATCAACAATAACACCCTTCATCAGCATTAGTGATAGCCACCAAAACTAAACTCCTATGCCAGTACTAAATTTAACATGTCTAAGTCAGGCATGTTTGAGTCTGCTAAAAATAAGTAGATTTTGAGAAATGTATGTAGCTTGGTCAGCATCAACCTTACCATTTTCAGGTCAGAATGCAGGTTTTTTCCTAAATTAATTTTCATTAAATAATCATTAAACCATGTATTCCATACCCAAAAATTCAGATTAATCACCAGTTGTAAAAGGCTCTTTAGACAAGAAATTATTCATTTTGTGGGGGTTTAGGGTGGACATTTTGAACAGTCTGTATAAAACAATAGCCTATCTTACCTAATAATGTACTTAGAATCATAGAATCATAGAATAGCCTTGGTTGGAAAAGACCACTAAGATCATCAAGTCCAACCATTAACTGAGCACTGTGAAGTCACCACAACACCATGTCCCTCAGCACCTCATCTACACGTTTCTTAAATACCTCCAGGGATGGGGACTCCACCACTGCCCTGGGCAGCCTGTTCCTATGCCTGACAACCATTTCAATGAAGAAATTTTTCCTGATATCCAGTCAAAACCTCCACTGGCACAACTTGAGGCCATTACCCCTTGCCCTATCACTGTGACCTGGGACAAGAGACCGACCCCTGCCTCGCTACACCCTCCTTTCAGGCAGCTGTAAAGACTGATGAGGTCTACTCTCAGCCTCCTCTTCTCCAGACTAAACACCCCCAGTTCCCTCAGCCACTCCTCATCAGACTTGTGCTCCAGACCTTCCACCAGCTTTGTTGCCCTTCTTTGGACACGCTCCAGCAGCTAAATGTCCTTTTTGCAGTGAGGTACCTAAAACTGAACACAGTATTTGAGGTGCAGCCTCACCAGAGCTGAGTATAGGGCGACAATCATTTCCCTAGTCCTGCTGGCCACATTTTTTCTGACACAAACCATGACGCTGTTGGCCTTCTTGGCCACCTGGGCACACTGATGGCTCATATTCAGACAGCTGTTGATCAGCATCCCCATGTCTCTTTCTGTCAGGCAGCTTTCCAGTCACTGTTCCCCAAGCCTGTAGCGCTGCATGGGGTTGTTGTGACCAAAGTGCAGGATCCAGCACTTGGCCTTATTGAACTTCATACAACTGGCCTGAGCCTATCAAACCAGCCTGTCCAGTTCCCTCTGCAGAGCCTTCCTACTCTCAAGCAGATGAACACTCCCACCCAACCTGGTGTCATCTGCAAACTTACTGAGGGTGCACTTGATCCCCTTGTCAAGGTCATTGATAAAGACATTAAACAATACCGACCTCAAAACTGAGCCCTGGGGAACACCACTTGTTCCATTCTTGTTCCATACCTTGCAGATGCATGAGAATACTGCACTGAGTCCCTAATCTGGTATATCCAGGAGTTGAAAATACTTAATCCATTGAGATTGTTTTGTTGTGGTTCTTTTTTCCCAGAAACAGAAGGTCAAATCTTATTATTTTTTTCTTTCTTCTCACTGTCCCCCTTAGAAAGCTTAGGACAGACTAGAAATTGTGGTTCTGGGTTGTTGAACTCACATATAAAAGGAGAGGATGTTGAATTTAGCATAGTAGTCATCAGGGTCACAGCCAGCTCTGAAGATTATATAACTGAAGAAACTCTATTCTAGTTTTAGTCTTTTGTTTGAAAATCTCTGATTCCATGGTTTTACTCAGTTTTGAATTCTCATTATCATGAAAGGCATCTCAATCTATCTAATAATGAATTCAAGGAAAGGGAGAAAGTATGAATGTGGCACGTTTTGTAAGAGATGGGCAAAATAAATGAACTTTTTTTCCTTCAGCCACTATCCAACACTGGTAAGTTCAGCTGAATTTAATTAGGGTTACTGACATGGTAGTTTGCATTGTTACCCATGGTCCTTTCTGCTCTTTATAAAGCATTTCCTTTTGAAATTGCCATGACCTATATAAGCATATAATTTTGTCCCTATGGCTAGCACTTGGTTAAAGTATTAGATTCACTGTGAAATTCCTGCAATTATGATTTTGCTCTTATCTAGCTGAATATAGAAGCACTTTCAGAGCCCTTTTTAAAGTATGACATTGACTGTATTAGTTTTGATGATATCTCAAGACTGCTTATCTATAATGACTTATTAATTGGCAACTTAAACTAACCCTTCTTTATTCTGTGTTATGTATCTTCGATGTCCAGCTAACTCTCATTGGTGAAAGCGGAGTAGTTAAAGCAGAGACACTTGCAGAAGATAAAGGAGCTGGGACAATACTGATTGTTCTGGATGCTTGTTCTACAGGAGAAACTCTGATCCTCCACATGGATTAGCATAATTGCATTAGAAAGAGATCTACTAGGAAAGGGATCAAAAACTCACAGCAAAAAGCTCTTAGGTTTTCCACCAGCTACATGGAGTTACAATTTCCTCAGCTCAGATATTTTGCCTCAAAATCTCAAAGAAAATGTTGCAAATACAAATGAGTGATGGGTAAGTATCTACTGTCTGAATTTGAAAGCTCCATTGTTAACAGTGTGGACATTTGGCAAGGCTAGGCTATTTACAGTTTACCAGAGTGCCCTCCAGACAATGTGTTTATTAGTGATATTCCATGCTGCAGATCTTAACTCGGTATATTAGAAGGTATTCTGACATTTATGCTTTGGCTGGATTTTTTTTCTCCAGTTTTAATAAATACACAATTCTACACTAATCTAACGTAGTAAAAAGTATAAAAAAAATCAAAATGTATCTTGAACAATAGCATGGACCAAGACCAATTTTTCACACTTGAAAAAGATGCTTGAGTGAAAGCTTAATTCATCAGTTATGTATGAATCATTGAGAATGTTTGAGCCTTTCATCTTCATACTTTTAGTGCAAATCTGATAAAAGTTGAATCTGAACTGATAGCTTCCCTATAGTTTTATGTCACAGAATCACAGAGTGACTGAACTGGAAGGGACCTCTAGAGGTCATCTGGCCCAACAGCCCCCGCTCAAGCAGTGTCATCTAGACCAGGTTGCCCAGGACCACATCTAGATGGCTTTTGAATATCTGCAAGGATGGAAACACCACAACTTCTCTGGGGAACCTGTACCATCAGGAACTGTTTCCTGATGTTTATACAGAACCTCCTGTGTTTCACTTTGTGCCCATTGCCTCTTGTTCTGTCACTAAGCACCCTGAAAAGAGGCTAGCTCCCTCTTCTTTGCACCATCCCTTCAGGTGTTTGTACACACTCATAAGATCCACACCCTGAGCCTTCTCCAGACTGAAGAGTCCTAGCTGTCTCAGCCTTTCCTCACACAATATATGCTCCAGTCCCTTGTGGCCCTTTTCTCCATATCTTCCTTGTACTGGGGAACCCAAAACTGGACACAGTACTGCAGGTGTGGTCTCACCAGTGCTGAGCAGAGGGGAAGGATCACCTCCTTCAAACTGCTGGAAATGTTCCTCCTAATGAAGCCCAGGAAACCATTAGATGACTTTGACACACTTTGTCCCACTTCTAGCAGCTCAAAAGAAGACCCATTTCTATCCCACAGTTCCAACAATCCGTATAGGTTCGCACCCTTTGGGCAGTTTCTATAGGAAAGCAAGGATTGAATGGGAATCTCAGTTAATCCCATTTTGATAAAAAGGACATCCCTCTGTTTTCTACATAAATACAGTACCTGAGTTTTCTTCTGTATAGATTCAGATTCAGGTAGTACAGTGATACCAAGGATGGGTAGATAGATAGATAGATAGATAGATAGATAGATAGATAGATAGATAGACAGATAGCTTATACTACCTCTTTCTGAAAATAACATTTAAATGAATTTGATGTAAACATTGGCTGTCAGGAAGGCAAAAGTAAAATTGCTTAATTTGAACATAAATTCTCTAAAAGCATGCCCATATCTTTAATGGAAACAGGTCTTTGATAACCATTGAATTTGACCAGTCTGCTTCATAAAATGGCAAAAGAAAAGTTGGGCTGCATCTGTCTAGCACATCTCAGAGTGGTGGCAGATTCAACATGATCCATCTGTCAGATAAGCTGGAATGCTTCTCTATTACATCCACAGGGGTTTCATGTGTTCTAGACATATGTGTCACAGAATCACAGGCTGGTAGGGGTTGGAAGGGACCTCCAAAGATCATCTAGTCCAACCCCCTTGCTAGACCAGGATCCTAGAGTAGATCACACAGGAACAGGTCCAGATGGGTTTTAAATGTCTCCAGAGACGGAGACTCCACAGCCTCTCTGGGCAGCCTGTGCCAGTGCTCAGTCACCCTCACAGTAAAGAAGTGTTTTCTTATGTTAAGATTGAACCTCCTGTGTTCCAGTTTGTGCCCATTGCCCCTTGTCCTGTCAGTGGACATCACTGAGAAGAGTCTGGTCCCGTCTTCCTGACACCCGCCCTTAAGATATTTGTAAGCATTAATGAGATCTTCCCTCAGCCTCCCCTTCTTCAAGCTAAATAGGCCCAGTTCCCTCAGCCTCTCCTCATGGGAGATGCTCTGTACATGAATAGCAACACTGGGCTTTCTGGACATCTGGAAATATAACTGCTGTGCACACAAATGCCTAACACTGGGTTATTGCCCAAAGTCATGGGACTAAAAATGGTAGTATTGAAAAGTGTGCAATGAGACTGAAGAATAGAGCATTTATTACTTATGTCTTCAAAAGCAGTTTTCACTAGTAGTTTTGCTCCAGTTTTTCCAGTACTTTTCACTGAGACAGAACAGATATATGCTGAGTATGTAACTGGTATTTTATATCTGGCATTGGAAGTTCACAAGTTTTCAGATTTTTCTAATTTTGAGAATGTGACACCTGACCATTTTTCCACTGGCTAAATCCAGAAGGTTTGTATTTGGGTCAGTGTCTTCCTCATTTCAAAGGACCTAGGCTGTAGATGTTCTAGAATTAGCCACTTTTTACTCTCAGAGGTCTTTAGAGATTTGTTCATCACTAGGTCTAATGAGCAGCATTGGGGTTAATTAACATATGTGGAATCACTCCAGGGCTAAAATATATGGTTGGACTGTGGCTGTTACTTAGAATTGTCTCAGAAGGTGACATCTGCAAAGTATTTATGAGAAGACAGCAATATATAACATTAACTTTGCTTTCTGCAGAAGAAATATAAAAGGGAAGAATGAGTCAATTCTGTTAGCACCCTCATTAGTTACTAAAATATCAAGCTGTTCCTTATAAGTGTTTTGCCTTTCAGAAAACTCTACAGACAAAGGGATAGATTTGGAGCTTAAATGTTGTGCCTTCAATCCAAAGTAAAACCCTTCACACAGAAAGAGTGTGGGTTTCCTTCAGGAGATTCCGAACAAAACGGCCGATACGAACACTTGTTGCAGAGTAGTTAACATATCTCTCTGTTTGAAGGTAACAACATAAAGTGTCAGACAGAAAGAAGAAGACAATGAAGATGAAGAAGAAGAAGAAAAAGAATACTGCAACCTGAGCAGAAACTAATTATCAAGAACATGAAAGAATGTTAAATGTAGCTCAATAACAAAATCGAATCACAGAACATCTAAAAATAAGTTTTAACATTTTTATCTTAACAACCTCTAGATTCACAATCATGCTGGGAAACAGAATAGTATAAAGGCATTCATAAACATTTTCTATTGTATCAACCTCAGGATAATTTGACAATATTTCATTCTTACAGTTGGTTATCCCAGTTTACTTTAGTACTTGAAGTGCAACAAATCTGTCTGGACAAGGCTAGGAGAGCTTCCTTTCTTTTTGTTTTTAAACTTTTCCTAGAAAACAGAATGGTTTGGGGCTTTTTTTCTTCTTCAGTGATTTTGTTGTTCCAGATTGGTTTTTTGATTTTCTTTGGGGACTTTGTGGCTAATAAGTGGATTTATTACTAAAGTGCAGTTACCAAACAGTAATAATACATTAGAGTTCCCAGGTTCATGTTCAGTTAATCTGTGTGGCAGCAAAAGTATTAAATTTGTCTGTGAGGCAAAATATCTCAGAATGCTATAGTGAACTTCATCCTTACTGGTTCAAGAAAAATGTACAGTTGAAATTAAAACTAACAGAGGGGAGGGGGTTTTTTGGTTTTTTGCTTGGTTTGTTTACACATGCTTATATGAAGGTCATCCATGAAGATTTAGAGGAATAGCTTTGTGGAATTCTACATCTCCATGTGAGCTAGCTGTTTGAATTCTCTGTACAGACAGTAGAGAATAACTCACACAGGATAGAAATTATCCATTTTACCTATCTACTTTAGTATGGAATAATTCATGCCCTTTTTTCTTCATTGTATATAAAGTGAGTCTAGACAGCTTGCTCAAATCCAGATATCTGCATTCTGTCAGATAAACTACACATTTTAATTTAAACTTGAAATGTCTAAAACTGATTGGGCAAGGAAAGAAGCCTTGACAAGGGAAATATACAATAGAAGAAAGAATAACTGTGCCATGTGAATAAAGAAGCTTGTGTTAGGATTGGTTCAGCAGCAATGTATGTAACTGTGATAGACACATAAATGTTGTACATAACAACATTTAGTCAAATGAATGCTATTGTGATATCACATTGGGCCCAACTGGATTTTCCAGTTCAATTCTTCTATAAAAAATATTCATACATTTATGGAATTATATCACTAAAATTCAGTCACACCTGTATAGCTCAGAAAAGTATTTAAAGTACAGATATCAAATATGCAGAGGGGTAGCACAAAGACTATATCCCTCTTAAAAAAGACATGTTCTTCCCATGTGGTTTTTCTATAGATAATGAAAACGAATATGCATTTTGTACTGTTTGACTGAGATGCAATGAGAACCCACAACTTGGTCTCACCATGTTTTGAAGAATTAAAAGATATGTTTATTTGGTGTTTTCCATTCTGTTTTATTCAATCAAAATATTAGCATAGAATAGAAAACAAAGTTAAAATAATGGGGGTATCATATGGAACAACCCCATGAAGTAGCACAGACTGAGGCCTAACTGGCTAAGCAGAAGCTCTGTGGAAAAGGACACAAGGTCCCTGTAGGCAACAAGCTGAACATGAGTCAATGACATGCGTTGCAGTGACTAAGGCTAAAGCACAAAGGGCTTTTTCAGTGACACACTGAGAAAGGACAAGAGGACACAGTGGTATTTGCAGCATGGAAAATTCCAGCTGGACATCAGGAAAAGTAATTTTCACCATGAGGTTGGTCAAGCACTCTCCAAACTCCCAAAGAGATTGTGAAATCTCAATCTTTGGAGCAGACTTGACTGGACAAGACCCCGAGGAACCCAATATAACTTCAAAAATAGCTTTGTTTTGAGTAGGAGGTTGAAGTAGATGACCTCTTGAGTTTTCTTCGTCAAATTTTAACTCTGATCCCTAAAAAAGTATAGATAAAATAACTGCATATGTAAAAGCAATGTGATAATGGCAGCAAAGATAATTAAAATAATCACAGTCTTACTTAGCAAAATACAAAACTGCCTGCTTCAAATCGTCAAATGCAATGTACGTGAGTAAGAAAAAATCCCATTGAAAATCTATCACGTATTTCTCTCACACACATCTTCTCTCCTTCTCTCTCAGTATGTAGCAAATTCAATCCAGTTTCTTTTGACAGCAACCTTTAAGGTGGTGATTCTTTGGAGGAATTAACTTTGAAAAAATAATTTCATTCTCCACATATCTTGACTTCAAGCATTTGTCATCATTTAGTAAAGCAGTTGAAATGTTACCAGAGGATGGGGACCATAAAAGGCTGGATGAATGCTAAATTTGCTCTGAGTCTGTTCTTATCCCATCATATACAGAACTGTAGATCTTTTTTAGTCTCCATAGCTATATTCAACATTTATCCATTAATATAGGAACAACTCAATTAGTGGCTCTGTAGAGATCAGAGCATAACCCTACTATCCACAATTTAATAGCTACCATACATCATCAAGATCTAATTCCCAGGCTGAGTAGGATGTAAATGGCAGTAGCCCACAGATCCATTTTTTAAAAACTTGAAATCTTTGTGGCTTAATACTCTTTCACAAGCCCACTTGTATTGTGCATCCTGCAATTTTTCCTACAATTTACACCTAGCATCCTGTAGATTAATGTTGCTGAATGTTTTGTGGTTACATTATTAGATTTCTTGTTACATCATTAACTTAAAAGAGAATTATTTGCCAGCTAGAATTTGTTTGTATTATCAGGGGTTCATTTTCCCAGAAAAGTAATGGTTTGAGACTTAGAATGTTCCGTGCTTTGTGCTTTCAGTGGTCTTCAACAGTATTACTTACTCTATTGTCTCATGCTTAGTTCAGAGAATGTTGCTGGCAACTCACTAAAGTTCAAGATCAAGTAATGTTCTTTTTTAGTAACTTTGATCTGAAGTCTCGAATTCATTCTTTTTTTTTTTTTTTTTTTCTTTAGTTCAGAAGAAAATTTAGAATATGCTTCATTATGTACTGGAAATACATGAATTTCTATATCAATGCAGAAGCCTAGACCAGCAACTGCAATCCTGATTATCCTGATTTAAACTTTACGTCAAACATAATGATCACCTCATATACAGATGAATGATTTGAGCATGAAAGGCTTACCCCATACATCCTAACTAAGGTCTGTTCAATGCATCATGTACAGATTTGGGCTGAGCAGGAAGGAGAAACAACAGTCGAACTCTGAACTTTTGTTCGAGCTTTTTACTCACCGTGCAAATGTTGATTTAAACACCAGTGCTGCAGAGAGCTAAAATCCATTGAGGGAGATGTCAAAACATTAATAGGCAAGTGCAGCTGTATCACATGCATCTCTATCAGACTGAAATCTCATTTTGACTTAAAATGGGAGAGGAAGCTTGCTGAGGAAACAGGATGGACTCTGACAGACTTTAAATCTTGATTTTGAATGTCACAATCTTCAGTATGCCCTGGATCCACAACTTTTCAATATTTCCATTAATGACAGATATGACAGAACTTAGAGTACACTTATTAAATTTGCAGATGGTATGAAGCTGTGAAGGATGGCAAGTACATTGGAACATGATTTGGAATTCAAAGCAACCTTGCAAAATGATCTGAAATAACAAAGATTATTTTAAGAAGAATTACAGAGTTCTGTATTTACTAGGTACAGTTAACTGCACAATATAAAATGGAAACAAATGGTAAGGAAGAATATACATAGAAAAGTGTTCTGAAAACTATACTTATCATGCACCAAACATGAGTCAATGAGTTCATTCTCAAACACAAAATAGAAAAGAAAACCAATGCCCTCAGACTACATACGTAGCAATATTGCATGTGGGACATGTTGCTCTTGTCATTCAACACTGTTAAAGAGATTAGCTCAAATGCTGTAGCCAGTTTGGGTTTCTGAATTTTAAAACACAAACAGACAAACAAAAAAATGAAGAAATTGATTAAGAAAAAAATAGACTGAAGTAAGATATGACAGAAATGTTAAAAAGTTGGAGTTGCTGTAAAAGTAGAGACATGATTTATCTTGTTCACTATGAATTGTTCTATGATTCTATGACAGGATAAGAAGTATCAGGGAAGATAGCTACTATCTTTTCTCTGAAAGAATTCTGGGACAGTAACAGGACAGATAGCTAACTATAGACACCAAAAGAAGCTAAAAAGTCTCCACAAGGCTTTTAATAAAAAATAACTGCATAGAATGGCTTAAAAGCAGCTAAATTGCTGTTACTCTCAAAGTCCAGAACTGAGCTTTCATTGTGAGCTTTGGAAATGGATACAGACTCTGATTTCTCCATCAAATTCCTTTGGCTAGACCTCAACAATAAGGGTGAGTTTTTTCTTTCTTATAAATTTTTTGCATTTTATTTTTAACTTCTGCTTCTAGAAAGTTTGTCTTGGAGTAGAATCATAAGTGCTCATAAACTCCAGGAAAAATAATTTTCTCTGTACTTACAGGTGACTTTCATATAATATCCAACTTGACCTGAGTTGAAGGTCAAGAAAACTTACTAAGACGACCATCCTTCATTTTACCATTCCTTTCTTCTTTTTATTTTTTTTTGGTCTCAGTAGATTTTAACAAGCCCTAGATAAACATGACCTTGACATGCTCAAGGTCCAGTTTTTGAAGTTTACCCATCTTCAGTGATCAAGTGAAGTGCTGGGGTCTGAACCCCCAGCCCTGAATTAAGATTGACTTATGGGTGATTCCCACAGTCCTTCCAAAGGAGGGGATGAGTTTGCCTTTTGGCTTTCCTCCAAGGTGCTGCCCACCTTGCAGGGAAAGCCCTTGGGTAAACAAGCCCCAGGTGCCCTGCATTGGGTAAATGAGTGCCAGGTGTCCTGCTTTGGGGATAAAAGCTGGGACCACTTGCAGGAAGAGTTGGAGTGTCTGTCTGTGAGGTGGATGCCCTTTGCAGAGTTTCCTGTTAGGGAAGGACCTCCTGGCTCTTCATGCAACTGGATCCCAGTCAGGTTTGGCATTTGCAAATGTGGGCTATGTGGGGAAACAATATGTGGCTGCTTCTATCCTATATGATCAGCCTATTGACTTGGTTGTCTCCCATCTCTTCTATCGGAGGCTTTGTTTCTTTGTTTATTCCACCTGTTATTGGTTGTGCTGCTTTGTCCCTGGGTTTGCTGGGGTTGATGTCCAATATGTGTGATCTGTTTGGCTTGTTTGTACCCCCAGCAATCACTCATATACTGACCTTGTATACAATAGAAACTAATTACTGGTTTGTTCTACTGCTGGCTGTGTCCTTTGTGCTAGGCCTAGTAATTGGCAAAATATCAAAATAATGTATTTTTTATTTCTATTTTATTCAAACATTGCTTACAATTCCTTAACCATGTGCTAAGCACATTAGAAGGGGAATGAGGAGTGTTATATAGACAAAATTAATATTACCATTATTAGTAACAAGCCTTTTTTGCCAGAGGGCTTTGAAAATCTTCTGCTAATAACTACAACCACATCAAACACAGTTAATTTTCTGGGAAATAATATCCTGAAGGCAGAAAAAGAAAAAGGCAGACGTTTCAAAAATACAGGAAGACTGTTGTTTAAGACCCACTTGAAAACTAGAGGTAGGACCATGAAAACCACCTAATACCTCCAGACTGGCTGAACTGCTTCAAATCCCAGCAGTTACACTTCCTAGCTTGTGCAGTTAATGGCAAGTCACTTTCTGTTGGTTTGTTCCTAACGTTTATCTCTGTTGCTTTCTAAGATCTCAAGAAAATTACAAGTTAAGTTTGTCAGAATTTCTTTCATAGAAGAGCTATCTGTACTATTCGTGCTTCCTGGTACTTTGCCAGCTCTTGGGAAGCCTCATCACAATTGTATCTTGGACACTAAAAGAAGAATGGCCACATTGGCATAACGATCCCTCAGATCTTAGACTCATTATGTTCTGCTTTGAGATGTGTGACTCCAGTTTGTTCTTCTACAACATTCAGAGATTGCCACTTAACAGGAAAATTTTTCAGACTCCATCTCACCCTCAGTTTCCTTCCTCCTGAAAATTCTCAGCTTCTCTTCTATCTTCTTATGGGCATCTTCACATAAAAGGGCAAGGTGGAAGAAGTCTTAGGAAAGATTATGTGAGGAAACATACTGAAGACTTCTATCCATTAACTGCTCAGTTTTTGGCACCTGTGGGAAGTGGGATTTTCAGTGCATCAGAGTGGTTACAGTTCAGATCTGTATGTGCTCTCTCCTTTTTACTTCACTGACCTAAATAAGAAGGCAGCTGTGAGCTCTAATGTGGGGAAAATGCTGTGTGCTCATTTGAGTATGTGGAACAAGTCTAACACTTCCATGTGCTGTTCCACCAGCTGCCTGTACTCAGTTTGCATACAACCAGCCTGGTTGTACTGAATATGCACAGTGAGTCCAGTCATGTGACAGAAGGTGGTGGTGTAGGGATATCCTTTCACACAGAAAGAATTGACTATGCTCGAACATCTGGTAAAGCTGAGTGTCATCATTCTTGACAATCATAAAAAAAATACTAAGTGGATCCTTTGCTACTCGTAGTCCCCCAAATCTCTGGATAATATTTACCATTACAACCTTTTTTCATTAACCTTTTCTATTTTTTATTCTTTTGATTCACAAGTTCACAGAGGACTCAATTCATTCATGACTATATATCTCAAGCACTGTCAAACCATAAATAATGAATAATAATAGATGTATCAAAATCTTTGTCAGAATATGAAATTATATATTATAAGTAGGAAAACAAAACTGGGAAAGTGTTTCATATGATACCAATCAGCAGCATTACTTAGTACCTTGGGTCCAGTTCTTTAACTCAGAATACTATGTGGAATCTTCTTTCAGTACTTAATTTTCCATTCCTTATTGGAGCAAGTGCTGATATGTCCACTTATCTCGTATTTCAGACTCTGAGTTCCACTTTAACACTTATTGCTCTGACTTTTCCATCTGGTTTGATTAGTTACATAAGTTTCCCACTAAAGGGGTCATACTATTAGTCCTTCTGAAGTTGCGGTGAGTAACAAAGTAAGCAAAGTAAGTTGCAAATTCCGCAATACTGAGTTTGCTACTTAGTGACGTTTCATGGGACATAATATTTTTCTCCTCTGTATTACTTAAATTCTAGTTATAACACATTCTCTGGAAAATAATTTGCAGCCAGTTTAAAATCAGGTACATCTTAATTAAAAATAATTATATTAATTGTTTTGCACTCTTTTAAAAATCAAAAATTTGATAAACAAGAAGCATAGGTGGCAAATACCTCTATTCTCTGCTGTCAGCCAAGATTTTTGTGGGCAGAAATCCCTCTCTCTGCATTCACAGCTTTATCCACAGTTTGCATTCTTAGTGCCCTTTAATTATGTCTAAAGCTTCTCTATACAGGAAAGGACTGTGACTTGGTGCGTTGCTGTTAAATGTGCAATGAATATCTAATGCTTGGAGATTGTTTTGCAAATACTTAGTAATAATTATATGTTACCAACACTGCCACCAAATGGGTTCCAAAATATACCCTAAAGGTGTTGCTATGACTGGTGTGAGTTATCACAGTACACCTAAAGCATGGTATGCAAACTGAGGATTGAAAAATCACAGAACAAGTGCATACATACCAGCAAGGCAACAGAAAACACTGGAAATTCAAAGCATAGGAAGTGAGGCCTGAAATCTTAGCTCCACTGAAGAAAATTGCAAAACTGCAATTAATTTCAGGGGGGACCAGGCTTGTACTCCAAGCACAGATGGAAAAAAGAATGCTTTCCAGCTCCCCAAAGCCATTTGTGTAGGTGATACCATTTGTGCACAGCACCAGCTAATTTTTCCTTATTAAAACTAATGATCCATAATTGCTTCTGGAGTGGCAGACCATAATACGGATTGTAGTGAGCAAATCTGAAAATGACTGGTTCAGATTTGTGACCAAATGTAATTTTCCTGTGAGAAAAGACCCATAGAGCACTAAACTGTTCAAGTACCTTTGTTCTGAGTTTCACAGTTGTTCTGAATTCAGGACACAGGGAACAAACATTCATTACATTTTAGGGGATGATTGCTACCAAATAATTTATGACTGCAAAAATGCTACACATAGAAGAGAGACTACAGCTACTTATAACCTAGTAAATTAAAACTAAACCTTTTGTGTGCTGAGTATCTTGCCTAAGATTAATTGGATAATATCAGGCTGCTTGCATTATAAAGATCAAATGCAAGGAGAAAAGACATAAACTTTGTGTATGTATCAATGTAATCTCAACTCAGCAGTTGCTGATTATTTATTGGGCATGTAAACATATGCAGCTAATCCTGTTGTGAGAGCTATTCAGGAAGACAAAGAGGAAAAAAGAAAATTCCCACTATGAATAGCTGAGAAGATAAAAGGTATGTCTTATAAAATGTTGATCAGCCTTGGTTGCTTTTGACTTCATTGACTACTCAGCATCAGGCAGGCAAGAACATTGACACGAGAAATTATTCTGCCAATTTCCTCACCCTTTTCCTATAAAATGTGTTGTACTATAACAACCCAGAACATGAAGTGGCATCAATTTATTTAATTTAAATAAAATTAAAAAGCCTTCCTTTTATCTCAGGGCCACATTCTGATTGCAGGCTTGCTTGTAAATTCTACTTTCTATCATACAGTGAAAAAGGCTGATCATAAGCAATTTGGAAAAGTTTATATTATTGCAAAGAATATCTGTAGATGGTCAATGTGAATGTGTGTCTCATAATCAAGCCATTTATAATTTTACATCACCATGAATTTGAACACACTTGGTTGCTCCAGCAATCTCCTTTCAAAAGGTACAAAATTAGTCTTTGAAAATAAAATACTGAAAGGGACTCCCAAACTCAACAGATAAATTGTGCTGTCAAGCACATTCTTGTATTATCCCAAAAGGCAGTATCAATATAATTCACCTGAAGGTAGTCTATATGAGATTTAACTCTAACTTTTAAACTCCGATTCAAGCCACTCAAAAATGTTTTGTTGACTTCAGCAGCGGCTTGTTTAGTCTTGCAAAAGCAGCTACAATGTCAGACCTTATGGTAATCCTGCTACAGAGCACGCCTGTGGCACTTTCACTACCACTTTTGTGCATTGACTTTGAGGAAATGGCTTTACACATTATGGATGTCATAACTGGTCTCATTAAGACAAAGGACTATTCCCCTGGGCAAGATTCTTCTTATAACTACACGCCACCAGAAACCTCGAGTAAATTCTAATAATGATTTAGTGGATCTACCCCAGTTTATCTTAAACTGAAATGTACCTCTTAATCTTTGGTGTCAGAGTTCAACTGAATTAGAAAAGACTAAGGAGTGTAACGTTCCTTGTTTCCGTATGGAAAATGAGTAAGTGCAATGTGATTAATAAATGCAAGCCTTTGGTAATTATTATTCCATAACAGCAACATTCACAGTGTCTAAAATGTGAGCATGCAACATAGATTGATAGGATACTTTGTTCAGCTAGGAGGAGCGGTATTTAAGGAATAATATGTTTTTAAGAAATAAGTGGCATTTTCCAGAAAAATAACAGGGAAAAAATTATTAAAACCTTTTACAAGGTGCAAAAATGATAGAGAATTTTGTTTCTGACATGAGAATTTGTTATATTAATATGATTTACTGAATTCTAAATGAAAAAAAAAGATATTTTGGCCATTAGTTCTTTCTTTACTTGAGGGAGTAAATTTCTTCAATTTTGACAAGAAAGACCAAGTATTTGCTGTTCACATAGATTATGTCTTCATAAACAATATAAATGCTCAGATTTCTTACATCTGTGGTCAGTATATGGTTTTAACACGATAACTGAATGGCCTTGTATAACAATCACCAAATCATACGTTGCTAAGTAACTACTCATTTAGGAACAGTCTTCTTTTAATTAACTCATTAACAATCCAGTACATGCTCTGTAAAATTCTATAATTACTTGGCATAATTTTCTTCCTTTTCCACAAGTTTTACAAGACAGTTATTTTCAACTTGTTCAGAAGTCTTGTGTTGCCTCACTGGAAGTGGTCTTCAAAGGCCCTATCTTAGAGTAAGTAGGAGGAACAGGCTAAGCATAGATATCATTGAAATATTGTTCGTTAATCCTTCCTGATTGACTCCAGTACATGGAATTATTTATACATATATATGGCATTAGTTATTACTTATTTGCATTAAATGCATCCAAGCATTTGAAATATTTACTCTTGCAGAAAAATGGGTGAATTATGCATTATAAAGAGTGTTCTTTTTAAAGAATTAGTTCTTGCAATGTACAAATGGTGCTCCTGAAAACTCTGCCTATCACGGTAGAAAGCACATTGCTTTCCCGTGCCTGATAATTCGAGGATTCATTGGATTTTTCAAAGTGTTGTTTGAATGTAGCAAATTTTAATTTGAGATAATGATATTATGCTTCTAGAGGTGTTTTGTTTTTAGCACTGTGTAGATGCAATCTGTGAGAAAGAATGCTGTGCTAAATAATAAATATGTCAAATTTAATGTTAAATGTAGGCTTAGGTTCTAATGCCTCTGTTTTTTCCCCCTCTTTGTTTAAATAGTCTTCACAGCAGCTCTCTTTTGGTTATATTTCATATTTAATGTGCTTGAAAGAATAGGTGCTCAGAGAAAGGCTTTCTGATGAACTGTTGATTTAAAAGATCTTTGAACAATAAAAGATCTGAGTATCAGATCAGCAACAGACTGAAGGCTTTGTTTCATTGCAGTTTAAACCAACCACTACTTAAGTTGGTTTCTACCACAGTCCCACTTTCCCCTCTTCCTGAGGATGTATTCTTGAATCATCTTAGTGAGAGTAATTTTGGTCAAGGAAATGTCAGAGAGATATGCCCAGATCTTGAGGGCAGAATCAGGCTCAGATGAGTTTAGATTACCATGAACTGAATCCTAAAGTATTTTGGAGGATAGGGAATACCTGTTGACAAAGAAAATCACTTTTGAAAAAGACATTCTAACTGAACTCTCCTAACTCACAGTAATTATTAGAATAGCAAAAATGGTCAAACAAGATCAGGTAAAAAGCAAGAGAATACTTACCACAGATATAAAGGAAACATTCCTTAGCTCTGAAAGATTCTGATCAAAACTTCTTTTTTTCTATCAGCAGCTATTTCACACACACTCCACACACCCCCTCCCTCCCACACACACTTCGTCCTGCAATCTTTAACTTTTCCTTTTTTCCCCTATTTTTACTGTTCATCTCATTTGTCCTTGAACATCTTGGTGCTATTTGGGAATTTGGAAAACCTCTTAAAGACTTTATCTGCAGAGCTCCACATGCAACACTGCGTATGGTAGAAAACTACACAAAGGATTAGAAGACAATGAAAAGCAGAGTGTTATTTTCCAAAGTCAGCCTAGACAGTGTAGTTTTTCCAGTGTTTCTAGGAATAAATGGATTGATGTTGTTGACATCTCATCTACATTCACTTAGAATTTGAAGGAGGCAAAAACTGTTGCATTATGAAACTAAACAAACATGAATTAAACCTGAAATCTACTTCAGAATAATCACTGCTTTTAGCTGTAATGGGAATGGGTTTTCTTTGAATTCCATTTTATGAGGGAGTGTGAAAAGAAGTTAAATCTTCATTCTGACTGCTTTACTCTGTCAAGTCCATTCAACATTTCATTCATTAATTTTAATTACTGCCTTTGTAAATAGTTTATGGTGTTCTGGCCATGAGCCAGGTTCCTTTGCTCAATCAGCAGGTTGCCAATATAACAGTGGTTTCTTTTCCTTATATCATAATACAGAGAAGAGACTATTCAGTTAATATATCAATTCCATTTTAACACTCATATTTCTTTGACTGGAATTTACAGCCTATTTAGAGTCTTTCATTTCCATTTTTTCTTAGTGGTATCTAACAAACACTACAGTATTTTTGCCTAATCTTCTGGAGCAGAAGATAGGAGTGTATGGGAAGCTGGGGGTAATATTGTGTCTCAGTGTCCAATGTGGTCAGGCTGTTGCTGTGCATACCGATGAATCTAAATGCTTCACATCACCAAGGAATTTTTAACGGGAGACAGCACATCTATCAACTAAACCATAAGCCTTTAAGAGAGTTTTTAATCAGTTTCTAACATTTATTTTGCCAGAGTATCTAAAGCAACTCTATGCCTATAACAACAGCTGCTCCAAAATCCAGATGCATAACAGTAAGAGAAACTAGTTATTGTAGTGGATGATAAGGTGGGAATTTCTGTCTTCATATTGTTGTTCAAAAAAATTGTACACAAAAATCTCAATCTCTCAGAATGTTTAGGAAGCTGTTTTCAACTTATTCTGATTAGCTGTAAATCTTGCTTTTATATTTCTGATTCTCTGTATTGTATGATCTGTAAATAAATAGAAGTCAATGGAAGCATAAAAGGGTGAAATTAACTTTACTGGAAAAACCCAGTTAGTGTTCCCTAATAGAGGCAGGAAGATAAATGGCAGATAGAGTTCTATGCATTCCCAAGAAAATATTGAAATGGTTTTACCATTTATTTTGAGACATAAAAAAGTTAGGTTAATGGCAGGGGATGGACATCTTTAAATGTAAAAAGAAAATAGTTAGGAACACTTAGCCTACCTTACCCAGAAGGTTTTGTTCCTTTTGTTTCGGAAGGAGACTTGTTCTGATTTACGTTCTAATGAAGCATAGCTTTTGGGATTTCAGCCCCTGCTGGTGTTTTTGGTATTCTCTGGAAAAAAAAAACACCAAAATTCCAGGGAAATCTGCCTCAAGTATTTGAGTCCAATCATATTCTTACAGATTCTGTGGAGGTGCAGAAGATTGGCAGAGCATTAAGCAGGGTTGGACAGTGACCACAGTGGAGGTCTGGGAGTTCCCATGGCCTGAGAATCTTGAGTAGAGGATAGCTCAACCATGTCAAAAGCACGGTGAACAGGGAAACATGGCCAGATTTCACATTTCACCTCATTCAGCTCTACCTTCTCTGATGTGAAGGGTTTCTGGAAAAATTAAAAGGGGAAAAAAAAAAAAAAGGGAGGAAAAAAATAAATAAATAAATAAATAAATAAAATTAAAAAAAAACCAAAAAAAAAACCAAAAAAAAACCCCAAAAAACCCAAAAAAAACCCCCAAAAAACCAAAAAAACCAAACAAAACAGCAAACAAGAAAGGCCTGAACATTTCCAAAGAACATGATCTTGGGAGAAAGCACTACACAGACATAATGCCAAGTTCACTCCCTGTCAGTCAAAAAGAATTACTCTACATGAGTCATTTTAATTTTTCACATCTCTCAAAATCTGCTCTGCTTCCGCTGACATCATGAATTCATAATGGCTCCATGTCAAGCAATGTCAAGTCAGCTCTTCACTGCTGTTGGTCCAGCAGTACATCACAGTCAGATGCACACCTTCACTGCTATAAGGGCAGTTGATCATGCTCTGCATATTCACTCCCATTAATTGCAGAATCTCTAGACAGGCAGCCATAACTACAGACTTCTACCTACTTCTCTGTTTAACTCTTGTGTTATTAATTTTTTCAAAGTTCATATTGTCTATCTCCAGGAAAATCTCCTCAATCTTGAAGACATTTTGCAGGGTTCACATGCCTTGTCATTGTTATTAGTTCAGCAATTAATAGTCATGAATCATAGTTCAGAAAATGGCAGAAATATAGACAGAAACTCTTCCTGCAGAATTGTAAGAGCACTGCTCATTCATTCAGGGGTGTACAGACAGGGAGAACACTGACCAGGTGATCATGGTCAGAGAAACAGCTCTTACGGCTGTACCTCACGGAATTCCTCTGAGCTGGCAGAAATTGTTCAACTATTTATTATCAACTCAAAAATGTTAGGAGCTAGTAAGTTTAGCACTTAACAGAAAAGGGTTTGTACGTTTGGTTTGGAAGGCTCTGTTGTAGACTTAATGTATCAAAGGACCTCAACCCGACACATAATAGAAAACTGAAAACCCTTAATGGCAGGAAGCACATTACAGCATTGTATACAAGTACGTATCAGTGTTTCGAAACCTGTGTTGGTGATTTGATTAGTTAACATATATATTCTGTGGATTCAGAGGAGGAAAGATACTCTTATGACCAGAACTGTCACTATCTCAAAGGATTGTTTACCTGTTTTATATGAATTTAATATGTAAATGGTATGTCCTGTAAATACATATTTTAAAAATAAAATAGATTAGGTCCTGCGTATTTCGTGCTCTAGGTAACACTGTCAAATATCGTTGCACTGTATTACTAGGAAGAAATAGATGAAAAGCCACCCTTATCAGACAAAAAAAACCAACCCTCAGAGTCTACCTGTGCTGCAAAATCTTGATACATCAGTACTATATGCCAGAATACCGTGTATATCTCAAAGTAAAATACACTGTATTTCTTTACAGCTGACAGAGCAATTTTTTTTAATTTTCCCTGTGATGAATCTGAAACTACATATTTTGGCATTTTATTTTGTAGAGTTTTATTTTTTTATTTTGCAGATTCTAGTATCCGGAAAAGTTCTTAAAACAGGTTTTCCGTTCTGCACACAGGTCCATTGAGCAGAAACTAAAATTTCATTCAGGCTTTAGATGAACATGGAGAACTAACTAGTAAGAGTCCATTGTATATCCCTTCTCATTCTGCAGAAAAACTGACTGTAAACAAGTCACTGTTGTCTGAAATAGGATTTTATATAGAGATGTATCATTGGATCACTTCTGTCAGTAATTATTGGTACATAGATTGTTTACATGTAATTCACCACAAGCATCTGACATTCAAATTTTGACCTGCAAACAGCAGTGCTTTGAACCACAGTTTTCACTGATATATTTGTTCCTGGAGTTTAAAGGTAGGTTTGAGTATAACTTTCAGGTGTTAGGGTCAGAAAATTCCAATTTCAAATGCAATGTTAATTTTTCTCTTTCTTTAAAATTGCCTAGCAACAACCTAATATTTTTGCATCTGTTGAAATTCCTACTGGTAAGTTTATTCTCTGAAATGGTTGTTAGTATACTAAAAATCAAATATAATAAGGTTTATTAATGATCTCATACTGAAGTTGTGAGAAAGCATCTAAAAGAAAATTTTTTTAAGAATACAAACTCAGAAGAGTTGTTGGATTATTCATCAGCTCTAGCTGAAATGTACCCAGGACATTTAGATTTTTAAAAAGTCAGACACATCTAGCCATACCTTGCTGGTACTAGTAACAATTACATCATCCATCTCTTTTCAAACATCAGGCTTATAATATAGTAACCAATGGCTTTATTTTAGGGTGAAATAGTCAACCTATTAGTTTTGCTCTAGATATACAGCTGCAATAGCAACTCAGCCATGCATTTCATTAAGTCTGTTATATTTTCTGTCACTTTCTGGAGCTGTAGACTTATACCCATCTTGTATTCAGGCCCATTTAAAAATGAAATATTTTAAAAAATATATCAGAAAAACCACTTTGTTCCTGAAATATGCAATTAATATATGAACCAACATACTCTGGTCTAGCAAGGATAGAAAAATTCCAAGCATGACTCAACAGCTAAAAGTTAAATAAATGGTAAATAGTCTCTCCTTACTCTTTATGTTCCTGAGTGGGCTTGCTTTAAAAAATGTTTAATACTTAACATGCTATAAAAGCAAGGAGAAATGTTTTCCTGATTTGTATCCTTTCCTGTCATTTTAGTTAAAATGGTGCTTTTCTTTTCATATCATTATTTCAACATACAGTGGGATTGGGTGAGCTTGTGGTTGCTCATGGGAAGTGAGGTGTTGGTCTAAAATGTATTTCTGTACTTCAGCGTGAGCAAATAAATTTTCTAATAAAACCTGAAAACAAAACTTAAAGGCAGGTAATAGAGGAACTGTAAAAAGAGGTAGTCTAATCAATAAGTAAGGTAAATGTTTTATTTTCAGGTAGACTAGAGTAACCCATGATATATTTTATATCTTAATTTTTTCAGGTAGGACAGTATCTTTTGACATCTATGATACATTTAAAGATAAAACCTTTATTCACCAAATAATATCAATAACCAAATTCAAGTTCAATCACAATCTAAAAAAATGACTACTGAATCTGGGTTAATTTGTTAATATTTTGCAACTCTTACTGAAAGAAAAATTACAAAATCCAATGTATTTACTTTCAAAATGGCCAGAACATAGGGGTTCACTTATTAACTACGAAATTACGTTTGAGACTTAATTTAGGTCAGTTTAATTTAAAAATGGGACAATAAAGAAAGAAAGAAAACATCTAATTTACGAACAAATATTTGAGGCTCTTTTAACAGAACAACATTGATGTTCAGTTAAAAAAATAAAAAAATGGAGGGAATGTAATAATACGAAATGACTTCTTTTAAGTCATTGATTTGCCCCTATCTAATTTTTTTGATCAGCTGAACTACTGCTGAAACTGTAAAGCCAAATTCTGACTCTGCTGCCTACAGTTTTACTACAGACCTACCCAGTGACAACAGATACATTAGGGTGATGCTCCCTGCATTGTTATCAGGGAGAAAAAAAAAGAAAAAGAAAAAGGAAAAAAAAAAAAGTTAATTGGCTTATTGTACTGCTTTGGTGAAAGGAACTGCCCTCTTTGATCAGCAGCATAATGAGATTTATTCTGAACATCAAAGTAATCTATAAAAACTGAACGAGGATATATGAGCAGCTACGTATTTTGACGTCCTCTGAGGAGCAGGGTAGGAATCAGCAATGCAAATGCCACAGCATGAAGGGACAGCCTGAAAGAAAATGAATCCTCGAAGAAAGAAGCTGAACTTTGCATTCTGTCACAGTGCACTGAAAGACCTTGAACCACATTTTTTTTCTCTTAGGCTGCTATAAATCTGATGGAAATACATTGAGTGCCCTGGACTTGTTCTGAATTCATGTTGGTGAACATTAGGTTAGAATTTAGTCCCTGATCTTAGTTTTTTTCTGGCTATATGATAGACAATTTCAACAGCTTCACCAGGATTTATGTTACAGACTCTTAATGCCCTTCACATAAATGTACTAAAGCAACCCAATATTGAGAAATAAACTTTTGAGTCTTTCACTGTCCTTAGTCACCCCATGCAGCTCTCTACACAGCATTGTCTCTGTCTCTTTACTACCCTATTTACAAAGGCTTTCTACCCAGACGTCTTTAAGTGTGAACTGTATCAATCTAAGCATGGGAAGAGGCTCATAGTTAAAATGCTGAACTGAACAGTATTTCAACAGCAATGTCATTTGACATCAAGGGTAAACAGGGTAAATTAATGGCATTTATTCCATCTGCCTGTAAATTACACACTAGGAAAGGAATAACTAAAAGATATGGCAAGCCCTTCTTTCAACATTGGAGGGATTTGTTTTCTTAGAATACAGAGAAAACAGTTTGATCATTTTAAATATCAAAATTTGGATGTTTTAACATATATTTCAAATGTATACAGTTATGATACAGTCTTCAGTTTCAAACAGAATAGTGTAATACAACACTATCAGCTAACAATTTCTAAAGGAAAGAATCCTCGTTCTTTTAGTTTCAGATGTTCAAATTAGCACTATTTAAACTAATTCATGTGCCCTTAATTGGATCTTTTTTTGCATCGCAAATGGAGAAAAGTATTCTGTAGCACAGCAAGCTGAAAAATTTGCAGATAAGCTTATCACAAGGGCATGATGTTCACATAGAAATATCCTGTGTTTTCTCCTGTGTTTTCTTCCTCTTAAGTATTACTTTTCAATGGATCCTCTTGTGATCTCTAAAAAGCATCAAGTACCCAATTCCCACAGAGCGATAATGCTGAGTGTGCAGCACTTGTGCAAACCAGGCTATTCATATGGATCTCTAAAAATAAAATGCTGCATGGTGGAAATTCTTTGGCTTTGTTTTTTAGGAGGGGGAAATAATTTGGGTTTTTAATCTCTCTAAAACATGATAACAAAATGTCTTTGAGGTAGAAATAGATCAAAGGCTTATGACAAAGGTCACTCACAAGAGAAACTTAAAAGAGTGTCAATTTTGAATAATTTTGGGGCGGGGGGAAGATAGATGGCATGTTGCAAATATATCATGCTAAAAATCACATCAAAAACTTCCATGTTGATGGTTTTAGGAAAAGAATTTTCTAACACCCATACTGATATGACTCTTTTCCTGTTTATACTATAAATTTTTAAACATCAACATTAAAATTTATTCCTTCTGCTCTACTGAAAGAAAACATTTGACTTATCTAATTTTTAAATGACTTTGTTTTAAAGGAAATATCAGTGTTCCTTCCCTTTCCTTCCCATCCCTTCCCAAAACCCACAAATAAACTCAGCACATTTCCACAGAAAGAGGAAATCTGGTTCCCTCCCAGCTATGTTATGAACTATATAAATTTTAAAATCAAAATGAAATAATGTATATATGCAAACATGATGTAGAAGGACTACGAAACTTGTTCTTTTGACAGCATTTCGCAAAAAGTATGTAAGAGTTTTTTGCTAAGAGTGCACAATCTGAGTATGCTTGTTCATCTTATATTTGATTTGTCATTAGCTCTCATTAACATAGACATTCAGAACTGAGAAAAGCAGCTCACAGTACTAGTTTATCTTGGAAAAAAAAATATATATAAAATTCATTTCAGTTCTGGAGCACTTCTTTTGAATGCAATACTAGTGTAGCCCTTTTGGTTTTTTTAAGGCAGAAGTTAAGAGCAGTCATTAATTGTGCTTATCCTGTTGGAACTATCAGTGAAGACCTACCTAAATATCTTACTTAATCAAGAACCTAACACTAACTCCAAAACTCAATGCAAGTCTCAATTGAAATTATAGCTGGATATGTCAAAATTTGTACATGAAATTAATTCTGATGTATAAGATGTTAATTAATATGTATGCATTAATTTAAGGATGGTTAGAGGTTACTCTAAAAACTGGTACTAGATGCCACCATCATATCTTATACCTAGAATTAGTGATTAGAATTACTGTTTTCAGTTGTCATATTTTAACTTCTGGCTCTGGCAATCTATCACCCATTCCACCCACTTCATGACCCAGCAGTGTGATCCTTAATGTTATGTAGAAGCCATTGTTGCATGTCTTGATAAAACTCCCACTTCTCTGCAGGTCCATAGTGATCCTGTTCTAATTATCTTGACTAATATCTAATTAATCTTGACTGTTTAATGAGGCTGTTGTCTTTCAGACTGTTGCCTCTTTTGTTCTAACTTCAAAAGATATGTATCAATGATGTTAGCTGGAGGAAAACATATTGTTCCTTTATAGTTGATTGGTAGTTGAAATACACTGAATATTTGAGTTCTGTCCTAGCTCCTGCAGCTGATTCATACATGGTGTCAGAGAATTCACTCACTTAAAAATTCATAGTGACCATTAAAGATAATAGAAAATTTGCCATGAAGGAATGAAGACAATAAAATTTTGTGACAATCTTGTGTCTTGAGGAAGACACCTAAACTAAAATTAGAATTTCTGAACTGAGACTGGCAAGGGATTTCATAGAATGAGTTATAATTTAGCTTGATAGTTTTAGTCTACATGATAGTGGGGAACCATCACTTGTAAAGTCCAAAGATTCACACATGGGTTTTTGATAGCTGCAAAATGAAGAGTTTTCTGCATATATAAATGGTATTTATTTAAAATATATTATTCATTTTAAATTAAGTGCTTATGAATAATAGTAGATTGTGTTTACATTATAAATGTCAGAGTAATATATTCTTGATATATTAATGAAGGTTGCATACAGAAGAACAGTTTCTATTGAATTCACATGGTGCAGAGTCAGGCTTTGTATTATATAGTATTTTAATATCACCTTCTCAACCATGGGATGGGAAGCTGTTAATACTGGACTTCTAAGTATTAACTTAGATCAGAAAAGGCAAGATAAAAATACATTCAAATGAAATACTGAAAGAATTTCAGTTTATAAATAAATGTAGATATAAAAATACACATAGGCACATATTAATTTTGCCTTTGAAAATCTGAATATTTTTCTCAGTTGAAATCAGTTTGCATCTGAAACATGAGAAATTTCAAACTGGTTCTGTATTCACTATTAGAATTTTCACTTTACCAGGTGTTTTATTCATTTATTCATTCATTCATCCATTCATTTATTCTCCCCAAACGTTTCTTCCTGCAATCATCTGGGAGAATTAGCAAAGGGATTTCACACATCTCATGAATCTGGCTGGGATTGAGTAAATTTTATGCCTAGCAGCCTGTGTGGTGCTGCGTTTTGGATCTGTGACTAAAACAGTGTTGACCACACATCAGCATTTTGACTATTGCTGAGCTGTGCTTGCACGGTGTGTCAAGGCTTTCTCTTTTTCCCACTCCACTCCATTCAGTGAGTAGACTAAGGATGAGAAAGAAGTTGTGAGGAGATAAAAGCTTGACAGCTGACTCAAATTAGTCAAAGGGATATCCCATGCCATATAACTTCATGTTTAGCAATAAAAATCTAGCAGAGGGGGCTTTAGATGCGGTAGGCATTGTTTGAAGACTGGTTGAGTATTGGTCTGCTTGTGGGAAGATTACCTTTGCATCACTTAGGGTTTGTGGATTTTTTTTTCTCCTTTTTCATTCACTTATTAAACTGCCTTTATCTCAACTCACGAATTTTCTCACTTTCCCTGTTTTCTCCCCCATCCTGCTGGTGTGTGTTAGGGGGAGGTAAATGAGGAGCTGTGTAGTGCTTAGCTGCTACCTGAGATCAACTCAACACAACAGGCAATATTTCTAAATACCTTTATAAGTTTTTCAGGCAGTTTTATCAACTTTCTTATTGTCCATTTGGAAACAAAATGAGAATTAAATCCTCATTCAGGATCTGAGTCATTATCCACTGAAGTCCATGATGAAACTCCCACTGATTTCAGAACAAACAATTCCTGAAGAAGGAAACCTAGTCTTGGAAGAAATATTTCTTTCTTTTTATCACTAAAGGAATGGCTAGCAGGAAGTATCTAAAAGTTTTATGTTTTCCCTTGGACAGCTGTCTATGCTACAGCCCCTGAGAAGCCAGATGCCTGTAGGTCCAGGGGGCAATTTGTCCTATCTAGCTCTTCGAGGGCTAATGCTATCACAGAGGTATTCTAGCTGAAAAGTTGCATGTAATAAAGTATTAAGCAAAATTCAAAAAGTGAATTCCTCTTTCAATTCTTATTGAATATAGTGGCAGTTCCACAGTCTACATTGGCATTGGAAATGTTAGGTTTGACATGGGGGTAAAGGAAGCTGCAAGAAGAGTCAGACACCCCCCTATACCTGTGTGTGTAGTATGGATTTTGCACTTCTCCCAGCTCACATATTTCTGCTCACCTCATGTGGTGGGGGCTATCACAGTGCATGTCAGGACCCATATGTTGAGATGTCGCAGCTGCTCCATCCTGGTTAACTCCCATCCTGGTCTCCCAGGCACAGACCCATGGGCCAGCCATGCAGGCAGGCCATGAGTAGCCCTGAGTCAGCTGGGAGATCCAATGAAGGCAGCTGACTCACAGGTGTATCCCATAGCACATTATAAAAGGAGGGAGTTTAGGAAGGGGGTACTTCCTGAGACTCTTCCCTCTTGACCTTCTGTTCCTGCTGCTGACCCCAAGGACCCGGCTGAGTAGAACCTTGTATAATTTATGTTGGTGATTGTATTAGTTTTGTTATTTCGTTAAGTCTGCTTCTACTTCAACCCATGGGGCTTCTCCCTTTTTTTTTCCCCCCTGCTATTCCCCTTCTCAGCTGGGGCTAGGTCATTGGGTGGTAGAACAACTGCTACAGTTTAGCCCCAGTTATAGGCTAAATGCAGACACCCCTACTACACACCCTCCTCCCCATGCCCAGGTCTGGCCTGAGCTGTGATATAGGCCAATCTGGGGTTACCGTTGGTGCCAAATTAAAACCTGAGGTAAGTAGGTGCAGATCTGTAATTAGTGGATTTGAACTATTTCAACTTCAGTTTAGAAGTGAACCTGGGCAAACAAAGTGAAAAGAAGACTTAGCAGACAGAAAAAGGAGGAGTAGAAGTTAGTAGATATTTTGGCAAATCTGAATAGTTGAGAAAAGGAGAAGCACTTGAGAATTAAATGGATGTTGAAAGGAAGTGAGGAAAAGCAAATTATTTACTTATGTGATTAACTGTGCCTTTGCTATGCATGGGGAGTTTTGTGAAACATTTCAAAAAACGTTCCCAAAGCAAGTAAAATACTTGCAAAGGATTTAGACTCATGTAAAATAAGAAGCTCTTTGTATTGCTCTTTCTCTCATCATTAATAATAATTTCAAAAAGTCACATCAAACCTCTCAAGAGATATATTTTTTCCTCATGTGGAATGAGTATTGCATCCCATTAGAAATGTATCTCTACTCAGTATGTCAAAATGGACATTTCAGATGTTTGCTAGCTGCCAAGATAAAGATGTCCTCATAAATGTGGGCAAATGTCTGGGAATTACATTTGTCAGTGCTGCTGTAATAGAAACAAAAGCATAATTGAGACATTTAAGCTGCCCCAGTGCAAGAAATCCTCTCTGTACATCTGTGCTTTCTGGAACCTTAAACACCAGGGGCCTCACTTTAATTTGCCTAATACCATGTTCCTGTCAGTAATGATGTCTAAGAATTATCCCGTTAATCTTTCCAATGTCAATTTCACAGAGAGTGGTCATCACAACTCTATTAAATTTCTCCAGGTAAATTCACTTTGCCGGAAGATCCTACATCAAATAGACATTACCGTGAGCAGGAGATGCACACAGCTAACGAACTCTTTTGGGGTGCCACAGCAGCTCCCCTACTGCCATGTTGCTCTGTCACACAGGGACATGTGAGTGAACTGAAGGATTTGAGTGATGGTACTGACAGTACTCTGCACTGCTTCTTAGGCAGTCATACCAGAGCAAGTCATGCTATAGGACAACAGTTGACAGACCCAGCTGGATTCAGTGGCAAACAGAATCAGCTCTGATTCTGAAAACTAAAACTAGGGAAGCCAAGGAGTCCAATGTAGTTCCACTAAAGAGGTAGGACTACTTTCTAGGTGCCCAGAAGCTGCATCTGTTTTTAGCAATGATCATGCAGCCCCCAAGAAGGAACAAATAATTTCCCTGTTACCAGCAGCTAGCTTGCTTGTTGGTGTTATAGAATATCAGCTACAGGCAATAAAACTATACCGAAATGTTCTGGTTTTGTAGGGGGGAAAAAAAAATAAAAGCCAAACTCCGTGATCTATGGTAGGCATCATAAAGAGAGTACAAAGCTTTCTAAGCATGAAGTGGCTGCAGTGACTGGAAAAGCTCAAAAATTTTGATAAAAGAATGTTTTCCACCCATCCTTTTTCAGTCTTTAAAGCTGTGGATGTTTCAAAAACTTTTCTCTGTCATGAGAAATACAATTTATTCTATTTCTAATAAACATTTCTAGACAATTGGAATATAATTTTTTATTTTACTTTGTGTCATTCTTTCAAACTTATCTTCCTTGTTTTGCTTGGAGTATCTACTAATGGTGAAATTCAAGAACTGGGATTTCACTGGTTATTTCAGAACTGTCCCTTTTCATATTATTTTCTATCTTTACACATGCATTGGGACTCCAAACGTGCAGCAGGACAGGAGCAGTCTTTAACTTTGACACTTAAAAATACGTAATTTCATAACATATGTAATTTAATAACAGTGTAATGCTGTTTTAAAAAATATGTTGGCCACTAACACAGTTTGGAAGGGCCTCTGTCATTTAAACTGTGCAATTTCAGGTAATTTCTCACTTCCTTATAGCAAAATTAGGACAGTTAATTTTGTTTTACTGGGCATAGAACTTATAGGAGGGAGAGGAATTGTTTTTACTTTAAGAACTTAATGTCATTAATTTTTGCAATGTTATTTTCAAAAAGTGTTACTGTGAGAGGACAGAAGACAAAATGAAATTTCAATGTAAAGTTTTTAGCTAAATTAAAAACTAAGGTAGACATTGAAAACTATAGGCAGGCTCAAGGCAGTAGTAATTAGGTGACAATCTTGGACAGTAAGTAAATCCTGTAATTAAAAAGGTTGGGAAATGAACAAAGGTTAAAGAACAGGCAATTAAATCATTGAAGAAAGTTTGGATTTCTGTATGTTGCTGTAACTGCTTGAAGTTACTGAAAGGTACTCTACCTCCTGTCTAACTACTAGAGTCCAACAGCAGATGGGGTTCCTACATGACACACATACTGCCATCAACAGTGGAAGTTCTGTCCTGCCTCAGTTAAGACTCAGTGATCTGCGTCTGTAGACCTAATGGTGCAAATCACTTGGGCACATGCCTGATTTCAAATGCATTGAATGTAACAGAACCACTTACATCCTTTGGAACCTTATGATAACAAACTGATATTATTATTATATTCTTGTTATATATTTTGTTAAATATTAAAATGATTGAGAGCTTTCTTGATTTTTTTGAGCAAAGATGTTAGTTTCCATTTTCATGGTCAGATTCCAATTTGTTTCATTAAAATTCCCCTCAATATCATTGTATACAATATTTCATTTTTGCACTGAATTGTGGCATACTTCTGTGTCCCACTAAACCACTGTTAAGTTCTACCCACAGGGTATATATTTCTGGTGGAGGGATGAGATCACAGTCACCACAATGGGTTTGCTTTGTCAGATCAAATTCTTTGGCTATAAAGTTTTCTATGCATCAGTAGTTGTCATTAGAGTCCACTGTAAAGCAGTCGGGATTTTTTAAATGTTAAAAATATAAGTGATTAATTATGTATTTTTATATGTCTTGCATATAAATGTGCCTGTGAAGACCACTCAACACAAGTGTGTTCGGTTTATTTCATGTGTTTTATTTCAGTGACATATCATAACAAAGCTCTCTTTGTATACAGGAAAGCTTTTGAGAAATAGAAAATGGAAATGTGTGGTAGAAATTAACTGGCTGACACGAACCTGGCAATGAACAAGCATCAACTACATAGTACCAGCATGAGCACTCAGCCTGACAATATATATTTGCTGTCAGTCACATAAACTGAAATGTTATTGTGCTTGTATTTGCACAGAGACATTTTTATTAATACTACTAGCCAGTTCTCTGCTTCAGGTCTGAAAGAGTGGCACAGGGAGACATGATAACTCCATCTCACATGAACCAATTGGCAGCAAACTCAGCTCCAGCTGCTGTGAGAAAAAGGGTGGATGGGTAGCTCATAAGGTCATATATTGCATTTTTTCAGTTAAACTGATGAATGAGTGCCTGGATACAGCCATTCCATGGGTTTTACTTAGCTTTGACCAAAATTATACTGTAAGATTTTTTTTTTTTGGTAAGATTTGGTTTGTCCTAGTGTTGTTCATTCAGAATACCTTCATTTCCTCACTGGAGGAGCTAACATCTGTCAACAGTTCAGCTTTGTCTCCATTTAAATTGTAATACTGGAGCACAGACAGTAGTTATGTGGACCCTAAGTAAGGTGCTCTGACAGATTTTGTAGAACAAAAATACTGTGAACATGCACATACCTGCATCACTGTATTTATTTTGGTGCAGTCACCAAAATAAATGCAAAACTTGACAATAAATTATTCAGCAATTTTGCATAAAGTGACAGTATGCAAATATTGAATTGATTTTGTTATGGAAATAAATGTTATGTGTTTACAAAGTCTTTTCTGTAAAGTTCTTTCAAAGGCAAACACGATAGCCCTACACAATACCAAAATAAACCAAACTCCTAATTCCTGTATTGGATTCAGTGAGAATATGACTATCTTCTCATCTTCACAGCTTTTCCTGCTGTGCATCAGGTTTGCTATAACCTTTCTGCCCTGGATGAAATCATCCAGACATAGCCTGTAAAATATTTAGTTATTTTCCATGAGAATTGCTGTATTTGTAGCTCACTGATTGTCAGGAGGGAGGAAACAGCTGAAATAATTCACTGCTCTGAAGATTTACAACCAGGTTTACCTACCAGGATTTTTTGTATTTTGGAGAACATGCAACTTAACCATGCTTCAGACTACTAGTCAAAAGACTGCATGAAGTGATAAACTGCAATACTCTACCAAAATACAGCTTCATTTTCACACAGTCACGATCTTCACAATCTTAGCCTGTGGTAGTATCAGCCCAGAAATGGCCTCCTGATACTTTTAAAACCGTACAACTAATACTGTATCATCTTTTGACTAAAAACATAGGATAATACTCTAAGAAGAGAAACGTGGATTATTAGCCAGTGTTAGTCTAGTTAGTTAGCACTATTTTGAATTTACTCTTGGCTACATTTCTTCATATTTTTCTCAGTAATCTGTGGAAAAAAAGTATCTTTTTTTTTAAAGGAACTTCCTCAGTAAAAATGAGAAGTAGTTGATAAAGACAACATGTGGTTTGATCCAGATTCTATGCGAAATTGTACACATAACTATTTTGATGGAGCAAAGGTAAGGTCAGACTGTAGGAATGAAGAGCATGTGCTAAATACATGGGACAGGAAGTCCCATCCTGGCAAGCAAGAAGTCTGAAAAATTATGAAATGAGATAAGGTTTTTTTACATCTGAAAACCAGGCAAGGCCAAAAAGTAATTTGAAGGTGACAGATTACACAATACACATGCAAAATCTCTAATTTCTTACCTTTCTTCAATTCTCCAACACAACTAGGTGTTTTGACTAGCTGTGGTAGCTTCCCTTCCAGAATATAGGGAAAAATTAGAGGTGTTGCACAGAACTGAGCTGGGGCGGAGGCTGGGAAAGTACCTTAGTATGAAAGACAATTCTAGAGATTTCTTTTCTGAAAAGAAATGTTAATAGTTAGGAAATGAATGCTGAAAATAATGGGTTTTTTCAACCTAATAGACAAATGTAAAAAGATACAAATGGTGGAAGTTATAACCAGACAATGCAGACGAGACATTAGATTCATACACAGGAAGAAGAAAAGTGAGTCACCAATACAATTTGAAAGGATTAAAGTGATTTTTTTTGCACTGAATACTTTTTATAACAAATTCTAGGTATTTCTTCTAAAAGAAAATAGCTGTAGCTCAACTCCAGCTATTAGACTTGCAGCAAGTGTCAGCCTGCTCATTAGTTGTCCAGCTTAAATTTCAAGCAAACCAAACTATAATGAGTCTAGTCATCTCCTATAATGGTTTTAATTCTGACAAAGTATTGAATTTCTTCCTTGGCTTTGCAATGTCTTCAGTTTTCCAAGCTTTTTATTAAAATTAATATCAACAATATGGGTAAATTCTTAGGATTTATTTTTAAAATGAGGTAAAATTATTTAAAAATATTTAACCTTGTATTTTATGACCGCTTTTGTACTCCTTTTAACAAAGAATTCTTAATGACTGTCAACAGGTAAGAAGAGACTATGTCTCAATTATCTTTGCATTCAAGATAGACAGATGCTATAAATTTTCAGAATATTGTTAACATTCCTTGTGTTTCTGATACATTAAAAATAATGTTTAATCCTATTTGATGTACATAACGCTATTTTATCAATGAGTTGTTTTTCTCAAGTTCCAGCTATACAGCTTCATTCCTACAACAACTGCTCTATTATTAATGAATACTGTTAATTATTATTTGTGTTACTTCTACGCTGCTGAAGCTCAGGAAAAACTTGACCATAAATCAGTCAGAGTTTGTTTGGTTTTTTTTTGTTATGGCAAGCTGAAAGACACTTGAAATATATCCCATGGAAAAAATGTGGACATTGTATTGTTAATTCTCAATTTTTCTAGTGCATCAGTTCAATGGATAGGTGCTGCCAGGTAAGATTAAAAAAAATAAAATAGTTTGGTGTTAATAATGTTTAATTTCATGGCAAAGTCCCTTTTATAAGCTTTAAGAAGTAAGCATGAAGTCATCTGAGCAGAAAACTGAGACTCATCATTTGTTTTTCACTTTGAACAGATCCAAAATTCAAGTCAAATGTTATCATCCAGCTACAGCAAAACAAAACTTAAAGCAGAACAGGTCACTAGTTATGCAATAACAAAAGAACACCGAGGTATGCTCTGACAGTGTAATTAAGACCAAGAGATAACATTTGGGACAGAAGAAAATATATTAATGTATCAGTGTAAGTGAAATCTCCTGTTCAGTTAACAGAGAATCACTCTAATTCTAATTACACATCAAAATGCAGTGCTTTTTAAATTACTGAAAAACATAAATATAAGTGAACTTAAAATTTTCAAGAATACACAAAGAAACAAAAACATTGTCCATTATTATGTTACTGACAATAGCTACAATGAGATTCAACCTAGAAACATTTGTTATTAATACTTGGTAATATATTTTATATATTTGAGAAAGGGATAATATCTAGAATACATGCATAAGGAACAGCAGTACTTAGCTTTAACAATAAACTTCAGGAAAAGTATCTCTTTTTCCTTTGTGAGTACTTATGACTGAAAAAGAGCATTAGCAGATATCATTATTGTGAGCAATCATACACATTCCAGTTACCTGAAGGTGTACATGCTTAGACAGTGAAAATTACTTTTTTGTTCGTTTTGTTGTTGTCTCTTTCTTTTATGAGAATAACACGTATCAGGAAAGTATTTTATTCAAGCTGTCATCTGACCTGATGTAACTTCTTAGAAAGGAGCCACTACCCATTAGATCTGTTTTCAATGACAGGAACAAAATAGAGACATACGTACTGTCAAAAACTTTTCCAATCACTTTGTTCACCTTGCTTGCTTTTGTGAAGGCTACTTCAGTTTCTGGGGTTCACAGACAGAAGTAAGGTGTGTTGTTTTGTTGGGGTTTTTTCCTGTAAATTATCAGCTCACTGAGGTGGCTTCACAAGATCTAGAGAAGGTTTTGTTACTCATCAAATTGGGGTTGCTGTACAACACATATCAAAACAGCTCCCTGTCCTGGCTGCCTCTTTATATCTTTGCATCTCTTGTAGCTGCAGGAGCTTTGTTTTCAGTAACACAAATATCTTCAATTATTAGACATCCTCAAGTTAGGCAAACAAAGATTTGAAGGGTCTAAGGTTTGGATCTAGGCAGTGAGGTAAGTTAACCCTGTCTTCTTTCAGTGGTTTAACTTCTTTAAGATGGTTTTCATTTTAATTCCAAGGGATGTTGCAATGGCAACTTATACTGAAAGTGTAAATTAGATAACTAATTAAAGGATAAGTAGATTTGCCATTTTTTTCTCCATAGGTTGCCTAGTTCCCTAAAACTGCTAGTACTCTGTTTTCAGTGTACTGGAAAGTCTTCCAGAAAACAAATTGAAGCCATCACACACATGCATACGCCCATGCCTGTCCTGTTCTCCCTGCAGTCTTGAATAGATGTGGTTTCTAAAAGATTGTTATTGCAGTTAAAGGGATTATAAATTTCATAAATTTTGATTATGGACTTGTATTTCTTTTTATTGATCCTTTTGGGGAGACTAATTTAATAAACTAGATGAGGATGTATCTGCATTTGTTGGGAAAATTTGTTCAGAGCTATGAAAATGACATTGTGAAATGGCTTGACTGGTCCTCTGCCAACATGCTTCCCATCAGGATGTATGAAGTAGCATAAGAAAGACCTCAGAATTGTTTCACAATGGCAAAATAGCAGGTAAACATGCTGCAGTTTTGCCCTTTAGAAGACTGTCAATATACAGTAAAAAAAAATTTTCTAATGTTATCATAATTATATGTTACAGAGCTAATGCTTCAAGATTTTAATTTCAAGAGGACCTCAGCATCCAAGGAGCACTGACTCTCCAGTTTGCTTCTTTGCAGGTTGTTACGTTAAGTTTTATGCAATACAGCACATGCGAGTATATAATACCAGAGCATGAAAAAGTTCTGTAAACATACATCTCTGGGAGAGACTGTTCTCTGTTGAAATCTGGCTTTTGTTCCCCATTTTGCCATTTGAGCTCCATCTAACCTTTGGCAAGTCCCTTAAGGCAGAGCCATAAATTATATAGCTGTTTAAATCCAAAGCAAATATTCTCAAAGCCCTCAGCTAGGGCTCAGTGTAATATTAAAATTTCCGAAGATACCTCAACCCCTCCCTCTGGACAAGCCTAGCAACACATCAGTTTTGCCACAGTTGAACATTTACAACCTATGCTTTCCCCTTCTTCAAAGATAATGCAGCATGCCCCCTTGAAAACCAATCTGAAGCAACAGAGGGAAAGATTGAGACACTACTGTTTCTGTTGAGCATAAATCTCAGAATCACAGAATGTTAGGGATTGGAAGGGACCTCAAAAGATCATCTAGTCCAATCCCCCTGGCAGAGCAGGAACACCTAGGTCAGGTCACACAGGAACATGTCCAGGCGGGTTTGGAATGTCTCCAGAGAAAGAGACTCCAACAACCTCCCTGGGCAGCCTGTTCCAGTGTTCCAGCCTGTTCCTGTTCCAGCCAATCTGTCAGGATGACATGAGTTTGGAATCAGACAAAGAGGGAAATTAATCCAGGTATTGATTATCTGCCTAAGTGATCCAACAGTAAGGCTACCGCAGAAGAAGAAACAAAGCTACTGTCTCTGCTGACAGTGCCTGCCAGTTGTTCCAGACTGGAGAGGCTCAGGAACCTGATAAGGAGATGAAGTCACCAGTGCTACTCACAGAGCACCAGACCGTGAGGTGCCCTACGAACTTCAAAGGCTATAGGCCAGGTTCATGCTTTCCTCCTGGATTATTTGGCTTATTAAAACAAAGAATCCTCTCTAATCATGAATTCCTGTAGATCACAAATATAGTAATTCTAAACATTCATCTTCCTCCAGTATTATTTCTTTGTTTTCTCTTATAGAGGCTTTTTTCTTTCTAATAGAGGCACTTAAAATTATTATAATTATGGAAACTGTAAGTTTTAGCTCAATAAAATGAACTGTTACGTTTCCTAGAGTACTCATCACTCATACTCTCATGAGGTAATGCATTTCAGCAGTTCTTGTTAACAGTCCCATCACGCACAAGTGTCTCTCACTGAGCCCTGCATTGTCTTTATTACTCAATGGGAATCTTGCATCTTTCCCAGTTGACTGCTGGTTAGAGACACATCTAGAATCTAAATGGCTAAGTCAACACGCTGCATCCTGCTGTTCCTCAAAACAACCTCACTGAGGACCAGCTTTGAGGGCAAACTGAAGTTTTTTATGTCCTGAGTGGAAACTTTCACAAAGCTGTTCAAAATCACTTCCCCTCATACAACTCTTCTCCCAGAGTATTTGTTTCTGACCACCTTTGAATGTTTTCCTGTTTGGTTAAATGTTTCATGGATTAAACTGAGTCAATATATGCAATAAAGAAATTAAGAGGTCTAAGGAAGCATTAGGAATAACTGAGATATTTACATATAAAAGCTCACTGTATAAACCCCAGCTGCAACTCAATACTCATCTTCTTCTGACTTTGATGTTCCAGATGCTTATAGTAATGCATTTTTATGGACCCAAACATGTCCCATTCTGAGTTAGTAAGCTCCTTACTAAATTCATACTTAAACCATTTAGGGCTTGGAAGTCCAATATTCTCACCCCCAGATTTCATAGGGGCCTAGAACTGGTCCCATAAAAAAATCGAACATTTATCTAAGGATGCTTAGCAATCATGGCAGGATGAACTGCCTTATAAATGGTTGACATGAAAGAAGGAGTTTTTTGGGGCTCTTTCTGATTTAAACCACTAGCAATGATGCCTCTTTTTATATAAACTTGACTAGAATTAATGTTTTCACCTGAGAGGGAGATTTATTCCCCCTCCACCTAACATGAGCTGGGAGTCTCTAAACCTGTGTTTTTCACTTTGCGTATACTCACAGATTTTTGCAGCGTAGTGTTTCCAAAATTAATCAATAGTCTGTATGGGTGTCTTAAGAGTTTCTAAAATGTAAGATCTACTAAATTCTGCTTATTGTTACAAATTCGTTTATATCCCTTAGCTTCTTTCTATAGTAACAGGCTCAAATGTGAAGTCATTCTTTTCCTTTAACTTCTGATTTACCAACCCCCTCCCTCCCTTTAAATATATTATATACCCATTACATTAAATAATAGATTTTTTTAATTTTTATTTTTATTTTATTTTTGGTGGGAAAGAAAACAATTTTCCCCTTTATCCTTACATTCTTATTTCAATGTCCTCTGTCAAAATGTTCTATGTATATCATTTTTTGATACATACATTGAATACTGTGGATATACATAGGTAAGAAGTCATATTATGAAGAAGTAGGCAGCAGAATTTCCTAGATTTTGCTCAGAGAAATGTTAATTGCCCCCCTAGCTCAGACAGTATTTATTTACAAGGGCAGAGCAGATAGATAAATTATTTCATTTTGGAAGAAATATGTTCTATGCTTGCTGCAGAAAGGCTTTACTTTAATTCTAGCTGCTTTTCCTAGCTGTCAGCCAGATGTTTTGCTTTTACTTTACATGGATCTAGCAAATCCTTACAAATCTGATTAAAAATTAGTTTGTTCACAGCTGTCCAACTTGTAAAAAGCCAGATAAGGACATGTATTAAAAATCCAGTGGTTTAAATGTAAGTGCACTTAATCTTTGGAATGAATGAGATAACATGGGTAATATTACATGTTGGGTTGCATTTGCGTTCCAAACTTAAATAAGATCTATCCATTTCACATCGATATGAAACTCTGTATGTTAGTATTTCTAATGTTTACAATCATTACATTCCTCAAAACTTTTGAGGCAAGGAAATCAATGTCTTCCAAATTTTGGTGAGGAATACCTAGAAGCTGTATCTTTTGCATCGTATTTACTTAGTTCTCTTTACCAGCATCATTATATCACACTGAACCATGGGACAGGCTATATCACCAAGGGCTCAGTATTGTATTTACACAATCAGTGGGGTGGAAATGACCAAAGAATGGAGTTCATAAACTAACAAATAATTGATTTGCCCACTCTCACTGATAAAACTATGACCAAAGGCATAGCCAATGAAAATCTTAATCATTTGTATCCTTTCTAAAAAATAACTTAACATTCCTTAAGTCCCTTATGCATATCAAAAAGCTTTACCTTAGCCTAAACAAATGCAATATATTTTATAGGACATTCCACAATAGCGAGAAGGAGATTAAAACAACAAAAATACTTCCTCATCTATAATTTCCATGTAATGTTATAGTTATGTATTACAGTAAATTAATAAATTAAGAGATACTGGCATGCAAGTCCCTTGATGCACACACATCATTCCAATAACAGCTAATGAATGTTGTTTCCTCTACCCAGAGATAAAACGAAAAAAACAGTCTTCTGATTCTGCAAGACTTTAGCCCACAGTAAACATTGAGATATTTACGTGCTCAAACAGGTTCAGGCATTGTTGAATAGCTGACCTGAGCAGTTCTTAAACACAGCAGGCAAACAATTTGTTGATCATACCAGTTAGTTCGGAGACACTGAGCAAGTTCAAAATAAGAGTGTAATTACTCATGGTTTTATAAAATTTGCAATAAAGAATTACAGAGTGATTCAGCCACATTCTTAATACCTCTCTACTAAGCACTTTATAAGGTTCTATATAATTTAATTTTTCTGAATGGATTACTTGTAATTTGAATACAGCACATTGTCTTTTTGTTCTTCATAAAAGTAATGCAATCAAACCTAATCACCATCTACAAGGGGTGGTATCGATAATAATATTATGTCTAGAGTTTTTATTACAATTATTGCATTCAAGCTGAGATCAAAAGGTTAACTCTCAATGTGTTCCAGTTATTCACAATTTCAGCCTATTGACTGAGCTATAGATCAAGGCAGCAGTTTCTGGCTAAAAAAAAGGAGAGTCTTACTTATTTCCTCATCATTGATTAATCCCAAGTGAAATTAATGTTTAATAGCTGCACTGTTCCAGTACATGTACATTTTGACCTTCTTGTTAAAATAAACATGAACTTCAATGGTATTATCGATATCATTTACTTGAAGAATCTTCTAGTATTTGGGGAGGAGTGTGCCTCTATTTGCTAAAAAACAATTGTTTTTTAACCTTTACAAAAGCAGTCTTTGTGTCTATGTAAGTACAGATTTGTTCATAAAGCATTTAGAAATCTTCATTAGTATACAGAGAGGGGGGAAAAGCCACCTCTAAAGGTAGAATATTAATAATAATAATGATAATAATTATAATAATGATAATGTTTGTATAGCAGCTAAAAATTAATTATTAATGCATTCCCAAACCCTAAGCAGGTGCAAACTTCTCTGGCACCTCCAATTTCAAACAAAAGTAAATAGGTGACCTTCAGTTTCTACCCGTATTGTGTTGTGTGGTACCAATATTAGGAACTAGCATTGCTCTTCAGCAGCTGGACCCATCATTTCCTCAGGGGCTTGATGAAAACAGGTGAAATGTCTCACCTGTAATGACTGTAATGTTAATCTGTCTCATGCTGCCAATGAGAGGCTGCCCTTGGCCAGGAGTGAGCAAAGTATGTACAATGAGTTTAGAACTTATTTAAAAGACATATGAAACACATTTTCAAAAGTGACTTTAGACACAGAACTCAAAATGCCTGAGAAGACAGCAGTGATGCAACTCATATTGTACCATTTATAGTAAGAATAATCTCGTTCTTAATCACAGATCAGACCAGTCTTCAAGAAAGTCCAGCATGCAGGGCATAATTGTCCCGGTTCCCCAGGCACAGACCCATGGGCCAGCCATGCAGGCAGGCCATGAGTAGCCCTGAGTCAGCTGGGAGATTCAACCAGGGCAGCTGCCCCAAGCTGACTCACAGGTGTATCCCATAGCACTTAAATCAAACTCATTATAAAAGAAGGGAGTTCACTGTGAGTGAAGAGTTCTTCTTCCTGGGGCTTCTACCTCTTGGTTTTCTGCTACTGATCCTAAGGACCAGGCTGAGTATAACCTTGTATACTTTATGTTGGTATTGTATTAGTTTTGTTATTTCATTAAATCTGTCTCTACTTCAACACATCTCCTTTTTTTCCCCCATTTCTCTTTCTCAGCTGGGGAGGGGTCATTGGGTGGTAGAACAATTGCTACAGTTTAGCCCTTGGTACAGGTTAAATGTAGACAATAATGTACCAAAACCTGTGGTGATCTAAACCAGGCTCCATCCATTTCTGAAATGATTATTCCAGCTAAGAAGAAACCTGTCTCCCTGTCTGTACAGGGACTGCAAGCACAGGTGGCAGCTGGAACTGAAGTCAGGTAAAATGCAGTGATGAATCTTGTTTCCTCACCAGGTACAGGACTAAGCTTATCAGCCCACTTCACATGTCTTCCTGATTGCCATTGCCCCCCTCTATGAGCTCAGAAGCAGTCACTGTGGGTGGGGATGTGAACAGTAGGCACTGCAGAGCTCCCAGCCCTCTGGTCAGAGCAGAATGCTGAAAAATATTTCCAAGCCAGCAGAAGCGAAGTTTAATTTTGTACATGTAAGTTTTGTGGTTCCCTCTGACTCATAGGCACTGAGCAATAATAAACACAAATACTTTCAGAAAATAGGACAAGTGCTACCTCTGAACTTCCACTCAGACCTGTTTCTAGGGGTTTGGTTTTAAGAGTACATCACCAAGATGTTTTCCTTTTGTGAATAATACATGCTTTATAAAACTTTACTCCTGAAGCATCACCACACTTTTAGAAGGTAATTGTGATTGCTCCTATATTACAGATGGAAAATGATGCATAGCTACTGTGATTGACTTTGCCAAGGTCAGGAAATGATTTAGTGGCACAGCTCAAAATAACAAATTCTAAGTCCTCTGTTGTAACCGCTAGTCTTTATTTCCTCTATCTGGCAATTGCCTGTGGGAGAAAAGAAGATTTGAGGACATGGGGATAGGATGCATACACATTTTGTAGTCAATATTGATGAAATCAGGTACATTTCTTTACTCACACTGCTCTATACTGGTTAGAAAATCTGCCATGCTTATCTAGATGTAATCATCATCTAACAGTTATTTCTAGCAGTATCTTACAGTATCTTCTGCCACCTTTACACTGGCAAAGCCTTTATTACTTATTATTATTTTTACTTATAATGTGCGTTGCCAGCCCACCCAGCATGTTTGTTAATTATAAGTTGTAATATGTTTCTAGCAGCAGAGACAAAGAAGTCTTCCACTTACCAGAGGGGGATCAGCAATCTCCTTCATTAGCAATTGTAAAGAATATTCTGTTATTAATTACGTTTTTCATTACTGCTGTTGTTATTTAACTGCAAGCTACACACATTGGCACGTTTGAAATAGCAGGGCTTCCATTTTCATAACGAGTCCTGTGATAAGGGCATTTCAATGATAGGTGAACATCCCTTTATCTAATTCTATCTATTTAGATAGATAGAGATACTCTTCACAGAGCTCTCTACGTCATGCTGTGAGTTTACTCACAGTGTACTCCTTTGAGAGGAGAGTCGAGTATCGAGCTTCTATCCATTACACCCAGAGATAACGGAGGGTTAAACAATTTATTTACAAGTACTTGCAATTATTTCAATCTATTAATAAGCTACATTAAAAAAAAAAATGCTTCAGAGTTTTAAGCTTAAATAAGTTCACAACTTAAGCACAAGACTATTGCATGCAGATAGTTCAATTCAAATATTATTTCTAACGCAGTTTTCTCAGCCCCTGGGAAGTAACTATGTTAGGTGTCCCTGAACACAGGGGAGGAAGGAGCCGATCAAGAACCGATACTCATGGTGGCCAGTCGGAGAGGATTCAAGTCAAGATGTAATACAAAATTCCTGGTTCTCTTCTTCTCTATAACTAGGCCTTTTGCCACCTTAATTTATATTCTGATTCAGAGATTTCCAGTGACTTTAGTCATTAATTTGCATCGATCTAGTAATGAATTTGTGTCAATTTACTAATCAATTTACTTTAGGGCTGTTTCTCACTTATCTGCGTTTGTGTGAGGGAGAGAAGTCAGGGGCATTTACCCTTTTGCTCCTTTCAAGTTGGAGGTCGTGCGAACTGTTGTTGGAATTACTTTAGGCTGTTCTTTTTTCTCCAGACACATTAGCAGTTTCAGCAGTGTTAAGGTTTGGGAATATTATGGTTTGGGAACAGTGCCATGCACCCTCTGGTACATTCCATACTCCCTTACTCCCAGGCTGAACTGGTCTTCAGTCTCACAGCCAATTTCTCGGTTCCTTATCTGACTTCTCTGTCACCGAAGACACCCTTAGAGATGCCACAACTTAACCACATACTCTGTGAAGAGTGCTCTCACATCCATAAAGATTCTCTTTCTCACGCAGGCACAGGTAAGCACTCCTTTGGTTGGTTGGTTGGTTGGTTTGGGTTTTTTTGTTGTTTGCTTGATATATTTGCAAACTATTTATTCTTTGGCAAGGTGGCTAGGGTGGGATTACAATGGTGTAAACTGTTGCTACCAGTAAAAGAAATGGTGAGAGTGCTCTGTGTTTTGAGAATGGTAGCTTGCCTGAGGTGCTTCAGAAGGCTGAGATATCTTAAAAATATCTATGCTTTTGGCTTCAGTATATTCCTAAGTGGTTTTACATGTAGTGCAACAAGTAAGTAATTTCAAAAGATCTAATATCTGTGCCCAAAACAAGTTTTGAACTATTACCTTCTGCTTCCTTCCCCCTTGTTCTGCCATGGGAAGTGGCTCACACCTGCAGGCAGGTAATACTGGCATGACTGAGGTGGTTGCTGTCCTCTGTTGTCTGTCCCAACCTTTTTGCTAACAATTACCAGCATTGCTGGAGGGTCCATTGGGCAGCTTAGGTAACATTTTAGGATACCAGATATCGGTATTATCTGGAATCATCCAGACCTATGTCAGTTTAGAAGCAGGTATGTCACATAGATTTGTCTCTTCAAAGGTGTTGGTAAGCAGTAGTAGAGGTGTGAGGTAGATGGCAAAGATGGTAACCATTTCATTCAGCCTAGTTAAATCTGCTGGTATGAATTAGAAGCACATGATGCCAATACAAAATGCCTTAAAGTACAGAAACATTCTGCTAATGTAACTTATGGAAGAAAAATAGCCTTCTTTCTTAGTTGGGATGACAGCTGGTAGCGGTCACCCACAGAGTCTGTACACAATTGTAATTCACTCTCAGGGCTGATCACAGCCATTTCTGAACTGAGAACTGTCATCAAACAAGTTCTGGTGAGAGAATTGCAACCTTGTGTGTGCAGTAAGTGGCCATCTATTATTTCAGTGTCATAGGTTTCCCAGAGCTCTGCTTCAGCTTCCAAATTCCTTTCCACTTCTCAACAAAGACAGAACAAGACATAGTTTAGTATTGTATGACACTGGATCCCACAAGTTGTCATCACAATTAGGCCCCATTTTCACGAATTCCCCTACTGAACCCTAGAGCGACAGGGTCTATTAGAAATAAGAGGCATGTATACAGAGCTGGATACAGACATAACTGAGGTCCTCTGCCTGTGTAGAGAGCTGGCTGGTCACAGCATTTCTGACCTGGAAACTACCTGTATAGTCATCCATAGGAATAGCAATACAGGCTATATCTACATCTGAAAACATGGAGTTTAAAGCAGAAAAAATGTCATTGTGACTATTTTCTGTTTTCATCTGTTATACACTAGATAATAGAGATTTCATACTGAATTTCCAGGTAACATAGGAAAACATAGATATAATCATACAGAGTAAAACCTCATCTGTATTGCAATATAAAGTATCAATTTGCCATGCCTGAGAAAACTGAATTCAAACGGATATAGGCTGTGCGATTAAGCCTTTTACATTAGTATATGCAGCCTAGACTTTTGGAGAGGGAGACATTTAGGGTATTTGCTATTGCAAAGTTTCTATATAGTCTTTTTTTGGTATAATATTGGCCTAATAATGTGTAGATTTTTGTCCTCTGTGCAGAAATGCATTTTGTTTGGGGCTTTGCTTCCAGGAGAAGGAATCTTGACTAAATCCATTTCAAAATACATTTGATTCTGAGTTTAGAGCAACTGAATCGTCCCTCAGCTGAGGGACACTGCTGTCATTCAAGACAGAAATTCCCCCCTTTCACTCACTTGCCACCTGTACTTGCTGCACCTGACAGAAGTACATAAAGCAATTACACTTTCAATAGCAATCTCCTTAAACCTTTTCAAAAGTATTGGATACCAAGATAACTCCCATACTGCCTAGAAAAGGACATTTGATGGGATTTCAACAAATAGCTTCACAATCCTCTTTCAATTTAAGAGACACATATATATATCTTTTCATTATTCAGTTGGGCAAACTGAAGCATAAAGTACTACAGTGTCTTGCCCAAAGAGAAAAAAAAGTCCATGGGATCAGAAGAACCTGTAATATAGTTTCTAAATTTTGAGCTCCAGTATTAGTAACTTCCTTCACTTTTAGTAATTTCATCAATACACTATGGAATTTTGCAACCTAATAAAATAGTTTTGAGAACACAGAACTGCTTTAATTGACGAAGATGTAAATCACAATGTTCAACAGACCTTGAGGATGCTTTCATTACTGCTAATGGGAGCTCATTTATGTCTCGCAGAGCTGTGGTCAGAGTGATCAGAATGTCTGTTCAAGGAAGGATGGGATCTGAGATAAAGATCCCAAACAGACACTCAGCTAAAAGAGTAGGAACAATGTGATAGAAGCAACCATAGATAAGAGAAATAAAATACTGTGGATATGTGAGCTATGCTGGATAACTTCTAATGCCAGGGTAGCTCTCTTTGGAAAGGATTGTTCATTTGTTTATTTACAACATTTTTATTTGATTAACTATCATTGATTTTTATGGAAGTAAGCACATGAGAGAAAACCCTGTGACACTGCACAAAGTTTTCTGCTATGCAGAAATCTGTATTACTGTCAACTTATTAATTTTTACTATATACAAAGCACTTGGGAAAGGACAGCTTGTAATGTCTGCAATAACATTGAAGGCACGTTCACTCCATCTCATTACTCCTCTTTATTAAGGGTAACTCATACAAAGTAATGGGTCAGTCTGGCACTCACAAGCCTCTTAGTGAGGATCTAGGCATAAGAGGTAGCAAGAGACTTAAGGGAATTTCTGCAAGAGAGACTGTCAGAAAACTGCCCCACAGAAACAGCATTTTCCAATGTTTTAAAGATGGAAAGGAGGGAGAAAACAGCAATTGGAAAACCTCAGCTGTGTGGTGATGCACATGGGAAAATGTAGAGGTTTCTCAGTTTAATTTTCTATCACAATGTACTATTTCTTTGGTATTTTAAGTAGATTTTCAAATGCAGTGTCTTCTACCTTCTGGACTGTGAAAATCATTCTCACATTTATCTGAGCAAATCATATTAACTTGCATGTAGTAATGACTCTTTGTACATGCTCTGCTACTGAAAGAAACTGTGCCTCTTTGGAAAGAAACGAGAAGTTTATAGGGAAAGAATGTGGGACAACTTCTTTTGGTAGCACAGACCCAAGAAAACTTTTTGACTCCTTTAAGGAGGCCTCCTACATGCATGAAGGGACAATGATCAGCATTTTGGGGTAGGACAAGCACCTTTCCAGACACTGCAGGACTTGCAAATATCAGTTGTCATAGCATGCAGTCTCCTGCAGGAACTTTCCCACCTGCTGAACAGCCTGGTCTCAGGTAAGTCATCAGGAAGTCTTACTTCAGTTTCCCCATCACCTGCAAAAAGGGAGCGGTAACACCTGCTCACCACATACTGTGTATTTGCTTCTCTTTAGGATTTCATTAATCAGTTAATGTCTACAAAGCATACAGATGTTAACGAATATTCACAGCAATTCAGAGGTGTAAATTGGTGTTTGTTAATAGAATTTTCTCACTGTGCAACACTTTGCTTACCAAAGTCTGTCACCTGGTGTTATTACAGCTGATAATTGAGTCAGTCTCATCAGGAGTGTTTGAGTGTTTTAGAGAGACTTCCTTTGGGAGTCTTTTCATGCTGAGACATGTTATTTTGAATATTGCTGGTGAGGGTTTTTTTTAATCTTTTGTATTTCCTCGGTAGTCCTTAAATCACTCTGCAAAAACTGCTTTGAACTTAAAGGAGATGCCAGCCCGGGGCTTAGATATTCTATTATTAAGTTTTCCTGGCATCGGGAACTTAAGGCAATACTTTGTCACATAGAGAGTTTCCTGTTCCTCCTGCCTTAAGAGCAGGAGGCAAACAAAAAGAGATGATCTGTGTTATTTCTTTTTTACAAAATCTTTCTGTATTCTGTGGTGGATACATTAGACCACAACTATTACCTCTTCTTGCTGCAAGGCCAACCTGCTGGATTATGGAATTATTCCAAATTTCTCCATTATCCAGGTAAATACTTGTGTAATTTATCCTTACAAGTAGCAGCAGCTTCATCAAGGGAGACTGATTAAGCCCACTTTAGAATTACTCTGTGCTTTTGTAGAACAATAGGATTGAGTATCCTGAAGTGTTTTACAAAGGAAGGTAGTTGAACCTCAGTCTAAATGAGGGTTCAGAGGTGCTTTTTTCATTACTTTGTTTTTGCTCTGCATATACTTAGAAAAACGTCGTGTAGATTAGAAAAGTACAATTCATGAGTATTTTAAGTGCTTATATGGTAAACCGTCAAGTTCTTGTCAAGACTTTATAGTTCATTAGTGAAGTGAAGTGAAATAAAGAACAAGTTGAAAAGGGTTCTAAAAACTTAAATTAGCTAAGTAAAGTCATGTTCTCATAATGGCAAGTGTGTTGTGACAGTATAAGCTTAAGGTGCTACTGCTCTTATATTAAAGCTCACCTTATTGTCAGCTGAGCTGACACAGTTTTTTAAGAGACCTCACTGGTAATCAGAGAGGAGCTTATCTGGCTCTCTCCTGAAAAGAAAATCATAGAATCACCAAGGCTGGAAAGGACCTCCAGGATCATCAAGTCCAACCCTCTTCCCATCATCTCCCTAAACACTAGACCATGGCCCCAAGTGCTTCATCCACTTGTTTTTTGAACACCTCCAGGGATGGCAACTCCACCACCTCCCTGGGCAGCCTGTTCCAGTGCCTAACCACCCTCTCAGTAAAGAACTTACTCTTAATATCCAATCTAAACTTCCCCTAACACAACTTGAGGCCATTTCCTCTCATCCTATCATTAGTAATTTGGGAGAAGAGACCAACACCAGCCTCACTACAACCTCCTTTTAGGTAGTTGTAGAGAGCAATGAGGTCTCCTCTCAGTCTCCTCCAAACTAAACAACCCCAGTTCCCTCAGCCAGTCTTCATAAGGCCTGTTTTCCAGACCTCTCACCAGCCTCACTGCCCTTCTCTGGACTTGCTCCAGCACCTCAATGTCTTTCTTATACCGTGGTGCCCAGAACTGGGCACTATTCAAGGTGTGGTCTCATGAGTGCTGAGTACAGGGGCACGATCACCTCCCTATTCCTGCTGGTCACACCGTTTCTGATACAGGCCAGGATGCCATTGGCATGGGAACAGCCTGCTCCTGTGTCTCTAAAAGTTTCTTCTTGAAAAAAGTCCATCCTTCCTGAACCCCTTTGCCCTCTAGGACTGTTCCCCAAGGGACTTTATCAACCAGTGTTCTAAACAGGTTGAATTCTGCCCTTCGGAAGTCCATGGTGATAGTTTTGCTGCCCCCCTCTCCTAACTGGGCTAAGGATCGAGAACTGTATCATTTCATGATCACTTAGCCCAAGACGGCCTCTGACCACTATGTCACCTACCAGTCCTTCTCTTGTTTGTGAGCAACAGGTCTAGCAAGGCACCTTCCCTGGTGGGCTGACTTACCAGCTGAGTCAGGAAGTTATCTTCCATGCACTGCAGGAACTTCTTGGACTGTTTCCTCTCTGCTGTGTTATATTTCCAGCAGATATCTGGTAAGTTGAAATCCCCCACAAGAATAAGGTCTTGTGATTTTTCAGCTCCTGCCAGTTGTCTATAGAACAGTTCATCAACCTCTTCATCCTGGTCGGGTGGTCTGTAACAGACTCCCAACAGGATATCCGCCTTGTTGGCCTTCCTCAACTTCACCCATAAACATTTAACTGGTCCGTCACACTTATTGACCTCCATGCAGTCAAAACACTCTCTAAGATAGAGCGTCACCCCACTGCTCTTTCTACCTTGCCTATTCTGCTTATAGAGCTTATAGCCATCCATTGTAGCACTCCAATCATGAGAGTCGTCCCACCACATTTCTGTGATGGCAACTACATTGTAGCTGTTGTGCTGCACAAGGGCTTCCAGCTCCTTCTGTTTGTTGCCCATAAAATAAATAGTCAATAAAATAAATTAAAACAAGATACATTTTTTTGCAAGTCAGATGAATTCCCCATTCTTTTTCATTACATTGCCCTTCAAACAGTTGTTTTCATACAAGTAGGAAGCAAAGAACAAACACACAGTGTTGTTGATGAGTATTTTGTCGTACTGAACTATGGTCTAAATATTTTTGGTGAATCTAGTTTTACAAAACTTGCCTAAGATGACTCAAATCCTTTATTACAGACTCCAAAAGTGGGAACCAAGTCCTACTGATTCAAACATCAAAGAATATTCTAATAATTGATCTAGTTTTCCCCCACATAAAGCAATTTATAATATGTCTCATTATGATTTCATTGTAAATTTCATGCTATTCAGTGTTCTGAAAGTTCTCACTACTTGCACTTCAGTGAAACAAGTTTCTATCTTCATCTCCCTAACTTGGCCAAAAATATATATCCAGTCCTTATTCCTGCAGACAAAAAAAAGAAGATAAAAAAATAAAAAAGAAAACCACCTTGAAAACAAATAATAAAAAAGTGAAATGTGCTTAGGAAGAGCCCAAATGTATATGCAGCTGGTGTGGTCTGAGTAAGCCGGTGTCTGGAGGCAGAGGCAGTGTCTTTGGTTTGTAATGGATAGATTCAAAACCCTGGAACATTTCAAGGTTGGCAATGTTATGCTAGAGCCACCAAAGCTCATACCAGTTGGCAGTAGCTCAGAACTTCACATAAAGGTAAAGCATTGCTTTGCGGACCTCTCCAATTATACCTTCTCCAGCTTTGCAGCTCTCAGGGTCTATTCTAACCCTGATTCCACCCTCATCTTCTCTCCCCAGCCTACCTTTAAATATTTTATCCCTCTATTCACAGAATGAGTTTTCTACTCTTTTTTAAAAAAAAAGATTTTCTTTCTCTTTAGTATGAGTTATATATGGCAGTAAAAAATCCCTCTCCTCCAGTCACATGACTATGGCCATTAAAAATCATATGTTCCTGAGGAGATAATGTACTTACATTGTTTTAGTGTGAAAATATCAATTGTACCTCAGGAACACAATGCAATCTGCTCAATAGTTTGAAGCCAAAAGACCTTGTTTGCAGGTATTCAGTGCTATTACACTGATTGCCTTCTGCTTCTGTTGTTGTTTGTTGATTGTCCTCATCTGTCTAAATTGCAGGTGTGGCTGTAAAGTTCCTAGGAAAATGTGTCCAGATCTCAGCACAAAATTTATTAACAGCTATGAAAAAGACTTCCTAGAAAATCCAAGGATATAGGAATGGTTTGAATTAGTCAATATTGTATGCACACCCTTCAACACCTCGAGCATTCAGGACCCCACTAAAGAGTCTTTCCCAGTTTCAGCTAGGATAGAGCTAATTTTCTGCTTAGTAGCTAGAATAGCACTGTGTTTTGGATTTAGTATTGGATTTGGTATGAGAAGAATGTTGATAATATATTGATGTTGTCAGTTGTTGCTAAGAAATCAAGGACTTCTCAAATTCCTATGCTTTGCTAGTGTGCAGGTGCACAAGAAGCTGGGAGGGAGCATAAATAGGACAGCTGACCCCAACTGACCAGAGGGATATTTCACACCATATGACATCATGCTTAGTATATAAATCTGAGGGAAGAAAAAGGAAGGTAGGGGACATTTGGAGTAATGGTGTCTGTCTTCCCAAGTAACTGTTACATGTGATGAAGACCTCCTTTCCTGGAGATGGCTGAACACCTGCCTGCTGATGGGAACGAGTGAATATATTCCTTGTTTTGTGTTGCTTGCGTGCACTGCTTTTGCTTTACCTATTAAACTTTCTTTATCTCAAACCGTGAGTTTTCTCACTTTTACCCTCCCAATTCTCTCCCCCATCCCACTGGGGGGAAAGTGAGAGAGGGGCTGTGTGGAGTTTAGTTGGCAGTTGGGATGAAACCATGACAGAGTCCCAGTGATTTACAGATGTCTGTAACTGAGGATAAAACAGTAACCAGAGGAGCATGGGTTATATTGTTCGATCTGGCTTGGACTGAGTTAATTTTACTCATGGCACCCTGTATGGTGTTATGTTTTGGATTTGTGACTGAAACAATGTTGATAACACATACCAATGCTTTGACTATTTCAGAGCAGTGCGTGTGCACTCTCAAGGATATCTCTTCTTCCCACTCTGCTACCCCTGCAGCAAATAGTCAAGGTTTGGGAAAAAGCTGGGAAAGGATAGATTCTTGGACAGATGACCCAAACTGAAGAGGCTGACTGGTTTGACAGGTCTCCATTGCTTGGAGAACAGATGGACATCAGCCTGCTTATGAGAGGTGGCAAGTGATTTATTTTGCATCACTTTTTGTTCCCCTTCTCTTTCCTTCACTTATTAAATTGTCTTTACTTAGATCCATGAGTTTTCTCACTTTTGCTCTTCCTATTCACTCCCACATCCCACTTAGTAGGAAGTAAGCAAGCAGCTGTGTGGTGCTTAGCTGCTTGCTGGGGTCAACCCATTGCACTTATACTTGAGAGGCCATGAAAAAAAATAATAGTGTAGAATTCAAGCCATTTTCAGCCTTCACAAAAATATCAAATTACTTTTTCTGTGTACAGAATTGTTTACAAGCATCCATATTGTCCCTCAGCAGTGTCCGTTGCTGAAATCACATTTAACACGGCTCTCAAAATTAACACTCCAAGACTCTACATCCTCACATGCAGTGAAAGTAAAGCAAATGTCATTCATCTGGAATGAAAGAGTTCCTCCTGTACTTCAGTCTCTGATGATAAATACTGACATACTGAGTTAATCCTCTTTTTCATGTTGCTCAATCACAATGTTGAAGATTGAAGGATATCTTCATCTTTCCCAACCTATGCTTGGGCATCCCTGCATTCTGATATTGCCCAGACCCTCACAGGAAGCTAGTGCTTGTCTGAGGTAGTCTGCCATGAATGAGTCTTCTCTGGTGGCCTGAAATCCATGACTATTTTCTTGTCTTCCTTTATATTGCATGCTGTGACTGATCTACTTTAACAGTATTCAGAGCTGCACACAGAATGAACAGCTTTTTATCCCTGAGAGCTGCTCTTTTCTGTGGCTTTGGAAATCATTTGCAACTTGGATAAGTTGTTTAATATCTCAACAATCCATTCAGCTGTGCTTGTAGGACTCACTGAGCACCGAATGTCTCCAGAGAGAAGCTAGAAGAGGCAAAATGAGACAGCAGGAGATAAGCAGGCCTAAGGCCTTAAAAGTCTTCTCTGTCATCTTTTCCCCTCATGACTCAACATTGCATCCTGACAATGTAGGATAATATATGAAAACATTTATTCGCATAGCTCTCTGAATATTTTCATGTAAGCTAGAATTTAGAAGAGCACACTAAAGGGTATTGAGTGTTGTATCCGATAAGAAGACTCAGAGTCAAGTCTTATATGTCTGAGTTTTATTTCCAAAGCCTCTGAGAGCTTTCAGAGTCTTCATTTACCCAGTGAATAAAACAATCCAAGGACTGTTCCCAAATCCTGAGTCCATGTGTCATGGCTAGGCTCACAACCACGTGTCTACATTTTCCACTTACAGAGCTGCGTGGCCAAATTTGAACTGCACAGTAGAAGTTGCAATTGCCACACACTATTCTGTGAAATTAACCTGGCCATGGTCTATGAGAATAAGAGTTGACACAAGCCAAAACCACCCCAGAGAATTTGTGTGAGCAGCGATTTGGTAGTGTGCATGGTTGTGTATCAGGGCTTTAGTCTGATCATTGGCACTTCTTTGCTTACTAGTACTAAGTCCATTAGGACTAGAGGCCGTTTGGGTTCTAATTCAAAACACTCGGAAACCCAAAGTACTAGAAAAAAAGGTTTCTAATTTCTAAAGGAGACCTTTTGACTCATAGCCAAGATATAAAGTACAATCTGGCAGAAAATATAATGCTCTTAAGCAAAATACCTCCTGAGGAACATAAACAGTTTCATAGCTTGCAAGTATTGTCTACTGAGGTTTTGGACATCTGAATTTTCAAGTCTTGGGAGAACTGTACTCTTGCTGTGATTCTACCTTTTCATCAACAGTCTACTGTGCCTTTGGGGGTTTTTTTCCCCTGCCTTTTCTTGCTACTAGTCTTATTTTGAGAACTATTTTCAAAAATCTCCTTTGTCAAAAAAATGAAAAACCCACAAAAACAGAAGACAACCTAGTTTGTATAAAGAAAATTTTACAACAGTGTAAATGCATTGATCTGAGTGGAGGAATATAAGAGTCAAGCTCAGGTACTCAGTGTTTTGGTATCAAAATCATCCTGCCTCTTGTCTGACTGTCAGTTTTCTTTTGCTTATTTATTTGACATTCTTTATCCTTTCAGAATATTGAGTAATTTCTTCTTTGTGTGCAATTCAGTATTGTAGTAAAATATTGTTTCCTAAAAAGTAAGTGTGTGACTAATCCACTGAGGATGCCGCAATACTGTGGAATTAGATTGGATATTAGCACAAGATATAGCAAGGACAGTTTAATGAAAGTGTCACAGATGAAAAATGTCATATACATATGGTTATGGTCAAAGCAAAGAAGAAACAGGAAAACCACAGGTCCACAGTAAAACATTGAGATCACACTGGGGAACCAGACACTCCTTTTTAGAGGGAAGATTGCCCACCAGAGATCTGAGGTTTTGTGGTATACATATGATGCTCCTCAAGGTATTTTACACTGTTTCTCAAAAGAGCTCTACTGGCTTTTCTGATGCCAAAGGCATAATATGCAGTATAATCATTCAGTCTGAGGGTCTCACTCAGTAGTCATTACCTCTTTGTAAATAATCTGTGCTCTTCTCTGGGACAAGTTTATCCAGAATTTGCTCTTTGCTCTTGATAATACATGATTATATATTTAATATACAGACAAGCAATATGTCTTTGGTAATTTTATAGTATCACATTAAATTATATAAATAAAATTCATCTGTTGAGGATTCACATATTGCTTTGACCATAACTCTGCACAAATCTCTTGACTTTCACTTCATGCTTCCTTAATTTATGCTATTTTTATAGCTTATTTATTTTACAAATGTTCCTTGTTCATTTATTCGAAGACTATCAACTGCTGATAGCAGAACAAAAGAAAGCTGGGGAAGTTACAATGTCAAATGCTTTTGATTCAGCCCAGGGTTGAGCAAGAAGGTGCTTCGTTTAATGAGAATGGCTCTACTCAGAAAGAGGCAGGAGGACAGACTGCAACACCAGGAGGGAAAAGAGCTGTCAGTTGTAGCACAGGAGGTAAATGAAATGTTTCCCTTGTCTACTGATAAGACAGTCTGCATGTGTTGTTCTGGGATGAATAGAGCTTAATTGTAGACAAATTTGTTCTTACTCTGCCCCTAAATTCACTCTGCTTTTGGAGATTCTGCTCTGGTGAGACCCAATTCTCTAAAATGTTTGAAAGTGAGGGATGAAAACAGAATTCCTCTATTAGGGGTAGAGGTATACTTTAGCAGCTTTAACTAGATTTGTTTATGAGTCTTTGTATATATTGTACATGCCTATTTATATCTGCATACACATGTGCATGTGCCTGTGTTAAGCTCCTGGAAGATAATTTGAGTGTTTGCAAGTACGCTTGTGTTTTCATATATGGGAAATAACCTATGAAACTTAGTTGTTCCATCTTGTTTGCTTCTTTTTTTAGTCTCTTGGAAATTTTTCTCCTATGAAACAACCAAAGTCGTCATCATCTCCAAGGACTGTGCCATGTGATGTTTCACACCATGATTCACCTCAGACAACCTCCAACAGAAAAAATAGACTGTGTTTCACAATGTTATACACGTGCCCAGTATCCATTTGGCTGCTGCCTGTATTGCTCTGGCTAATGGAACCACTTCACATTTCCATTGCCCCTGTAGCTCCATTTTCAATGTGAGTTCAGAAGCTCTTTGAAAGATTCATATATAGGTATGTGTGTAAATGACAAGTACTAACAAACATGATTAATGATCAGCCAGCTATCTCCATTCCTAGACATATTCCCCAGACACTTATACCATACAGACATTGAAAATAAAAGGGTAATATGTGCACAGTAAAATGGCCCAATCATATGTAAAACTAATGCAGGTCATCACTGGGACTACAGTAGTATCCCTAGACCATGATCATGGCCTAATTTGGCAGTAGGTTCTTTGTTGTGTGATGCAGCAGTGCCTAGAGACTACCTGATGCTCATTCTGCATGAATAGACCTAACATTTACCCATCCAAATGTTGTTCATCCAGAGAATGCAAAACTGTTATACCCATAGGCATGAACACACAGTAAAATGGCACAGTCAAGCAGCGTGCAGAGCAGCCCACAGAGCGTGCACCCATATGGCACACAAAAGACTAGCATCCTGGGGAGACATACACACACTGCACATGCAGGCAAAGAACTGGCATTCTCACAAACTTCTGAAGGACTTGTTCTCCTCAATTCACAGCTCGGACAAATGGGTTTCTGCAGCCGTACTTTAAAATCTATTTATTATCTTATGCATACACTTTCCTTTTAAAAGGTGCTGTGTAGATGAAGCAGGCTATTCATGTGTCTTTCTCAGTTCTTTTTTTCTTTTCAATTTTTCCCAATGCATTTTTGAGTGTTTGCTATTCCTCAAAGGCCAAAATTCAATATGTAAAAGTGCTTTTAAAAAGATGAATCAACTTCTAATGTCAAATTCAATAACCTCAGCTACCATATTCACATCCCATTACTATATGAAAAAGGCAATGATGCCCCAAATTTCTATTATTTTCAGAGATGCTCCAAGTTGAAAATTAAGAATAACTTATTGAAATGCTTAGAAACCAAATTTATATTCAGAAAATAGACCTCACATAATGATTTTTCCATCCAGTTTATTTATTCTGAATCCAATAGCCATTAATACACTCTAAACTCCAGGGAACTGAAAGCACAAACGTAGAGTTATTCTCCTTATCTTGTTTGCAGGGAAAAGCTGAATTTCAGGTCCTTGGAAAGTAGCATAATTAGTTATTGTAGAACTGCTTCTTCCCATGGCCTTTGTGCATTGTATGCCTGCAGGTCTAGCACAGAATGAGGGGGCACCACTGGGAAGCACCATCTCTGGTAGGGAAAGCTCCACCTCAGATTCTTCACAGCTCAGATGATGGCTCTGACAGACCTGACTCCATGAGGACTATAGTCCTGCTCTGTGGCTGGCAAAGTCCTACCCCAGTGAGAGCTGGCTGTTGACTCCTTTTCAGGTGAAATGATCCATGCAATCTCAATACTACTACTCAGTCCCTGCCAGTAAACCTGGGCAAGCAATGGAAACAAAAAAAAAATTTAGAGTGAACTAAAAAGAATTCTGGGTGTACAGACTGAGGGAAGGTGTTTCAATAAAATGGAGATGGATTAATATAAGGTTATTAAAAATCATTGTTTCATTTTCAGAGTTAATTAATTTGTTTAAGAAAAAGATCTCTTTTTAAACTAAAAATGAATCTAATCTTGAAAAGAAAAATCACTTTTTTTTTTTTTTTTACCTTGTGTTTTCCAAATTAAATTATTCAGTAAGGATTAAATTCCCTCCACTTTAGATATTAAAAGATATCTGTTGAATTCTAAGCTTGTAAACATGCTTATCCTGGGAGTAGAAGGATTTGTGAGTAAAGCAAGTACTGTCTGCCAAAAAAAAAAAAAAAAAGAAATCTTTTTAAATGTCGAAGGACAGGATTCATCCCAGTTGAAGTTAGTCTAGAGAAACAGACACTTTAGATACCTAATTTAGAAGGTAATGGATTGTTCCCTAGAGTTCCCTATTTCTTTCTTCACTGTCTATAAAGGGAACTAGAGTGACCAGCTTACTCTAAAATGTGGAGTTTTAAGACATCTATGTTAGGACAGATATTCTCCACTCCTCAAGATTTCAATACTATTTTCAGGCAGAATGTAAAGATTACTTTGCACCCCCAAATCCCATTTGTATTATATTTCACTTCAGTCAAAACATTTCTCTGCTGAGTTCATTTTCTCATCTGATGTAGTGAAGCATTCAGCATCTGCTTAAGTCAAACCTTGTGAATATTTCTACTCAAGGCCAAGAACTGTGCTACATAAAGTTTACATTTGTAAGTTCTTTGCTGAATGATGTTCATAGCATGGATCCTATTAAGAAACCAGTCCAGACAGTTCACATCTTGTTTATGTATATTTTATTTAGCTCTTGCTCTGATATTCTTTATTAATAACCCGACATGTGTATCTTATTTATGTGTACTGCTCTTTCCCATAGTGGATGTATTTCTATTAAGTGCCCTGAACCAGGATGAAGATTCAGTTTGAGTCAACCAGGCATTAGTTTTGTAAAAAATGTTCTGCTAACATTATTGGAAACTGGTTTTATTTTGCTCTGTCTGTACAAGTGATACTCCTAATTTCAGTGGTCTAAATTCTGAATTGTATGAATGTGAGGAGTATGAAAAGGATAGAATGTGAACTATTGTATACCAGTACAGCAATTGAACTAATGTTTTATCGTAAAAGAATCTTCAGTCATTTCAGGCTGTTCGTTATACGTATGCCTACACCACTTTTCCAGACTGTGTGCATGAAATAATCAACGTTACAGAATCATGTCCAATTGCTATTTCCACACAAGTATATTTTAGTTCAAGTAGCAAAAACCTCACCTCCCCTTCTACATTTGATTTTAGTGTCTTAATAGAAGATGTCTTGACAAAGGTAAAGAATTATAAAGATTAGCTGCTGTAGAGAATCCATATAATGCCAGTTTGATTGTTTAAGAGAATATAGACTGAGGCTGAATAATTATGCAAAAGATAAATCATCTGGCCATGTAATTGTCAGAATTACAATGACAATAAAGGTACAGTTAAATTCTTATTGATACATTAAATTTTTGAGAAATGTTAATATGTTTAATTGACATTTTAAGATAGCTGTAGCAAGTTAATTAGATATCAATTTACATACTTCATAAATGTCAGTATTTTTAACAATTAAGCCCACATTTAGAATACAGTTCAGCTGTTGATATTCCTGGATACAATAGGCATAACTGGCAGCACTAGCTGTATTTCCTTTCAGATCCTTGTATCATGGTCAAGATAAAATTAGTTAGAATGAAATTTCCTTTCCCCCTTCCCCTTCCCTTCCCTTTTCACCTTGACTTAATAAATATAAAATACTTGGTGCCCAGATCTGAAAAGACATTGACAGCTACTGGACAACTTCAATGTTAATATCTGTGTGCCTCATCTTCACATATCCAAAATACTGATAACATTCAAGCTGATGGTTTACAAATGAAACAGTTCTATATTCACCATGATTATAACTTTCCCTGCTAAATTTCTTAACTGATGATGCTACAAAGTACAAAGTAAGGAAACTAAACCCAGGAGCTCTGTAAACCTTTAACTAGCACATATAAAAAAGCAGGAATTTTAAAAGTTATGCATAGCAACATAACAGAGTCAATTTTAAAAAGTCAGGTGCAAGAAGAAAATGTCAAAATAGTTTTCCAAGTAAGTTTATAACACTTCTTCAGTTTCAACAGAATTTCTTAATCATAAGGATGAATAAAAATGGTTATAAAGATAAGTGGATCTGCCTTTTTTTTTCTTTTCTCCCTTTATTTTTTCTTCCAGACATTAAGATAAAAGACTGGCAAGCTTTTTCAAGCTACCATTAAATGAGAAGTGATTACAGTTCTCTTAGATTTGCTTTCATGAACCTGTTATATAATGCCTGGAATTACAGTGAGAAAAATAGAGACACTTGGGCTGGAATAGAGGGGGATAGAACAGGAGACAAGGAACAGAGGAAGACTAAGCTGGGTGAAAATTATTAGCCTCATGCATTTTCTTCTGATTTCTTCTCTTGTGTCTATTTGGAGAGATTGTGTTCTGCTAGAGGTGTTCAATATTATGGGCAGGATTTCCAGAACTGTAAGTAGCCAGATCTATTTGAGATTTTAGTGAAAAGATGGCTAAAAAATGTTAAAATGGTATCATGAAAACATGCAAAGTGATGGTCTGCATGTTTCCAAAAGGAAAGCTTTTTTATTTATTCTGATTATTCTGATATTTCTCCTAACACAATCAGAGCATGCTTTCACTATGTTGGCCTGGTCTGACCCTGGGAAGACAGTGGTCTCTCACCCACAAGAGTGCACTGGGGTCCTCTCTAAAGTCTCCAGGAGCCAGTCTCTTGGAGTCATTGTTCTACTTGGCTAGCAGTTAATGCTGAGGAGTGCTCAGGAATAGGGGATGAAATAGATTTACTTTGGGATGCAGGTGACTTGCTCGAAGTCTGCAATAAAGCCTACAACTTTGCTAGCAAGAATTTCAATGATTTCCATTGGTTTTATCACATAGACTGCTTTGCACCTATTTGGCAACCAAAAGCAATAGTACATGATTTATGAGACTAGTAAGACAAAGCACCACACACATAAACCAGACCATCATACATAGTAAAAAGTATTCATCTCAGTAGTACTTTTAAAAGCAAAGAAAATGACAAAATTCTACTGACATTTTTGCAAAGTTGTTTCAGTTTTCTAAGTATTTCTAAACTCAGATAGAAAAAAATTCAACAACGGCAGCACACAGGCAGTTAGTATGCTGACTCTGTTCTTGTTTTCTACGTTTTTCAGTCAAGTTTTAGTCTCTAGTGGCTCAGTGGTTATTTCACCACTTCCCTTTAGAAAGCATTCAACACACACACAAATTCCAGGTACAAGAAATTTCACCTAATATTTCTTTTATATTTCCCCACTGTTAAGTTTACTCAAATGAAAAAGATGACCCAGTTGCTACTTGGAACATTTATTACACCCGTCTGCTACTAAATATTTAGAGACCAAAAATTTTAGCAAATAGTCATCATCCTTTCCAGCAGCTGGGTTGTAATAACACCAAACAAGTTGATTTCTGTTAATCTTTATTTAATGGTTCCTTCAGGCTCATAATAATTCTTTATATCCTTTCCCAGATTTCACTGCTTTTTCAGTATCATTTGGATATCAGAGAAATGATAAAAATCATTATTAGTGTTTTAGAAAGTGGACCAAATTCTACTTCCGTTTAGAAATCTATAAATCTGGACAATAAGTTATTTGCAATATAGCTACCGATGTGTGGATTTAGTCCAAATTAAAGCCAATATAACTGAGAGCAAAACAGTCCCTTAAACACAACATAAATAATCAAGGCATAAATGTACTACATTTAGATTATTTTTATGTTAATGTTTTATGTAATGTTTTTATATTAAGTCAAACTCAAAACCAGTGAAACTTAAATATGCACCTTTTTTTTTCATAAGAAACACCTCAAAGTGCCTAGAATAAAAATAATTGTGTAGGTCACTAAACATTATTAGCACATATTTCCAAAAAAAAATTAATATGGACACTGCAGTTTATACCTGATTCATAGGATGGACATAAACATATACATTTGACCTTTCTAATCCTTGGTCATACTTCAAAGGACCCGTGATCAGTACAGATTAATTAGACAATAGTCTGCATGGGGAATGGATGTCTTCTGCCCCAGATATTTCAAACAGACATGCTCATGTGCTGTGACTGTGTTACTTGTACAAGTCTAACACTTGCTGGAGGGAAAGTATTGCAACTCGAGTGCACAAAAGATTCAATGTAGTCTAATGTATTTTTAGAGTACTTCAGAAGTCATTTGCCATTGAAAACTGTATGCAACACAAAGTTGTAATTTAATGCATAAACACCCCCCCAAAAAAACCAAAAACCAGTGTCTATAGACCTGTATAGCTAAGCTATTTTGTCTTTTTAAAAAACACATCCTCATGAAATTGTCATGAGTTTATGTTTGGTTTAGCTATATATTTCCCTGTACTTTATGAACAATTGGTACCTTCAATTACAAGGTTTTCTGTAAATTCAGAGGACAATAAGAAAAAGAAAAACAAAGGATAACCTATAGAAAGAGGACAGTTCGTGAGTGCATCCTGAGCTTATCTGTCATGAGAACTAACATATCTTCTGAAACAAGTCCTGGGATGATGGAATTCATTAAGATTCTTCCTATTAATTATGCTGGATCTGTAAGTTGACTCTGGTCTCTGACCAGTAAGAGTGTTTAGAAATGCACCGACTAGCTACATGTGGACCAAAATTGTAGTATTCCGTGGCTTGCTCACATGCGGATTTGTGGCTGTCTAATAATATGTCTGACGTGACTGCTGCCTTCCAAACATGAGTTTTGGTTGACTATCTTGACTATCTTACAGCTGAAATTGTCCAATAGACTCAAAAGTCATTAAGCCATGGAAGAATCTGACAGATGTGTACACAGGAGGATGATATCAAAGGCTTCCTCTGCTTGGAGATATGAAGAACCAACATGTTTGTTCCTGGTCAGGTGTAAAAAAGCAAAAAATACACTGTTCTGGGGTACTTACTTAGGGTATTCACTGAATCTAAATATTTCAGAAGATCATACTGACTTTGAGGAAATCCTTTAAAAAAGATCACTTGTTTTCTGTTAGAATCTGTGTCAGAGAAAAGAAGTCCACATTACAGCCCAGGCGTAGGTTTTCTCTCTAGTCAGTGGAGAAAAATCATCATCTTAAGACAGGAAGTAACATCTTGGGCAAGCAGATTCACCTGCCAGGGTTCTTTGCACTGTTAATTGTACAGGGAGTTAATAACAAGCCAAAATGCATAGTAAGATTTTTCAGCTAAGGGACTGAATTGAAAAGTGATGAGGCCAAACCAGAAAGCTAGAAACCACAAGACTCATGGCTTCTCAAGAGCTTACACTACAAATGTTCCTGACTCCACTTCAGTTTTTGAGGTTCATAGCCTATGGGTCTAGGCAAAAAGCAATCATTCCACTTTGTAGCAAATCTTTCCATTTTCTTTCTAAAGCAGAATGATTAAACCTCTTCAGAATTCTTTCAGATGACAAATTGTCAGACATCATCCAGCAACTACATCCTGGTCAGCTTGTGGTAGTGGTCAAGATTCAGAAGGGTCATTGTTAAGGGCTGGTTGAAAGAAGCATTCAAAAATCTGGGAGTTTTTGGAGACTGCTGAAATTAGCCAGGGCTCTAATATAATATAGTTATCATAAAAGGTTTCACTAGTACATTTTTCCTCTCAGACAGCAAGCAATAGCTGCACAGAAATACAGAGGATGCTTCCTCTGAACATATTAACCTAAAAAAGACCTTTCCTTTTTTTATTTGGTGACGGATTTGGTTGAGAAACCTTATTTTTTCCAACCAGGTTCCTCAATCCTTATTATGCAACCTCTGCGTTTAGTTCAGAAAAGGTATTCTTGTGAGTGAGGGTAAAATACCCATAAGAACTGTTACTCTTGTACAGTTCAACTCAGTTCTTATACTCTTATTAAATATATTATTTTTTCTAATTTGTCTCTAGATTTTTATTTACCATTATTCTATTCACAGCATATTCTAAGTAGAATCATCCGCATTCCAACCCTAATTGATATGTGGAGTTTTTGATCTAGTGCCATCAGCATAATTTGAAAACAGGTGGTATTAAACCAATTAGATTTTTAAATTGATTTTTGCATTTTATGCAGTAAGGGAAAATCATTGATGTTCATTTTGGAAATGAGGTAACAATGACTTTTGAAAAATTGCCAGCTCACAAAATGTAAAGTCAATATTAATTCATTAGCAAATTAATGGGACCGATTTTATTGTAAATAGCTAACAACTGTGCAGCTAGGAGCCCTGAGTTAGTAGTCTTCCAAAGAGCATGAAAATAATGGAAGAATTCAGAAATAAATAGACTTCTAAATCAAGAGTTTTATACTGTCTTTGCAAGTTAAATATTTTTCACTTTTTTAAAAGTGTGTTTCAATGACAGAATGATGTAAGCATGAAAGAGTTTATATTAGATCTAGTCTGTGTCTTTAAAAAAGACCTAAAAGCAGTTGAGTGAGTAATCATATTTCAAATTGTAAAAAGAAAATGGAAATTTTTTCAGCTTGATGTCAAATAATTTTTCTTCTCTTTTTTTCATACAGAAAGGAAAAGCTCTTGAAATAAAATGTTCAAATGAACTGGTTTTTTCCAAGCTGATAAATAACTTTTTAGTCTGATCTTTTTTGTTTGTCTTTTGCAAAGATTTTGTTCTCCATATTGAAGTGAGGTACATTTTGAACTGAAACATCATTTTGAAATGGCAAGTGGAAACTCCTAGCATTTTTCTGGTTTTCCATGCATTTTTCTACCCTAAACACTATGAAAACTGCAAAATGAATTTGTGAATTGTTTCAGAAAGATGCATTTTTCACTGAGAAAAGCTCTTGCCTGAAGAGTTTCCCCCCAGCTACAGTTCTGAATAATGCATTGCAGGTAGCTTTGCCCATGAGAGCACAGAAGCAATTGTACATTTCACAGATGTTCCTCAGCATATAATCCCTCCAGAGCTCTTTTCAGGAGGAAATCCTGCTTTAGTCCTTAGAAATCCCAGCACGTTCTGTTTCATCACTGTGTCCAGCTGCTGCAATAGGGAATAACTGAAACCAAGGCTTTGTCTATTCCCTAGTGCTTCTTACCTTTTTTTCACTAGGGCACATTAGCTTGAAAAAAATACAACAGAGCTATTCATCCTCCAATCCTAAACTAAATCTTGTCCATCCAGCATGATATATTGTTATAAAACCTGTTTCTGTTTAAGTTCTCCCATATAAGCATTGAAAAGTAGTCGAAGGGGAGAAAATCAATGTCAGGACTTTGAAGCAAAGCCTATCTTACTTCATTTCTTTTAATACAATCACCTGTGGGGATCTCAAAACCTCTTTCTCATCCAAGCCTGGCCACTCTGGTAGCATCCATTACTGCAATTTAATATAGCCCAGCCATTATCTTTGAAATTTTGTGTGGGTTTGTCCCCCATGTAACCTGTATCTCCTAATTTCAGAGCATGTACACAAGTGAAGGCACAATTTAGCTTTTTGATTTTGCCTCACATTTCGAATGCTAGATATTCTTCCGCAGCATTTTTCTTACTCTAAAGAAAACATTTACAAAACTATATAAAATTTCTGGAAGACCTAAATGTATTGAAAAACCACTTACCAAATATTGTACTTGAGGGTAACAGAACACTGGAACAGGCTGCCCAGAGAGATTGTGGAGTCACCTTCTGTGGAAACATTCAAAATCCACCTGGACACCATCCCATGTGACCTGCTGTAGGTGAACTTGCTCTGTCAGGGGGTTTGAAGTAGATGATCTCCAGAGGTCCCTTCCAACCCTGACCATTCTGTGATTCTGTGGTAAGGGTTATTTTTCTGATTATTCCCTATGTCAGTAGAATTGCTTTAGTCAAAAGCAGCATCGGAATGCTTGCAGGATTAATATTTTCTGATCTATTAGGATTTGAAAAAGGACAAAGTTGTCATTATTTTTGTGTTTTTCCATTTATCAATTTTCAGTTCTTAAATATAACAATATGTAGTATACCTAGATATCCATTCAATGCCCAGTACCAAAACACCTTACTTGGAGGACCTTTATTACTAGGAACATACAAAATTATTTCTCATGCCTAAATTTCATTTAGCAGACTCTAATGTCAAGAGTCCTCTAAGTCAGCTTAACCTTAAAACCAATCATACCACCCAGATCCTCAGAAGCATTTAGGTTTCTATCTCAGATCAGTGCTGAAATATTTTCAAGGATATAGGCCCGTGCACTCAATATCTCGACTACTTCTAAACAAAACAGAATGCGAAACACACTCTGCTTTTGAAGAGTGTTGTGGAGCTGCACTGAAAGGGTTACTCCTGAAAGCTGAGGAGCAATAGGCAATTCAAGATTTTCCAAGCACACCAAGAATATTGACTTTCTGAAGCTGACTAGATGATGTGAGCCACTTCCAACAATTCAATCTACTTCAGTCAGAGTATAGCCAGTTTATAAAGGCATGCAATCTGTAGAGGACTGTTTCAGGGTCAATGTGCTACAGCCCTCTTGACACAGCCAAAAGAAAGTCGTGAATAGAGGATGAGAAGTCTGATTACTGATTAGCCTCAGTGTTATTTCAATCAATTCCCAGAAGGAAGTTAGTAGTCTGCCAAGCATCCAACAAAAGCTTGCCATTAAAGGGCCATTATGATGGGAACACTCAACTCAGAAAGGTTTTGGGGTTTTTCAGTTCTTGATAAATCTGGTTTTTGAGGAGGGTTTTTTGGGTTGTTTTTTTTTAATCGTCTCAAGTACTATTTAAGGACTTCCTGATTATAAGAATCCTTTACTGAATTTATGCCTGTAAGGAGCCTTTTTTTTTTTCATTTTTCATTTACTGTGGCCAAACTGCATGGATTATTTAAAACTTTATACTCAAGGGAATTTTCTTAGAGGCAATCCTCCTCCCACAGATCAAGTGTTTCTAAATTCAATTAATTAGTGTACTTGCTAGCAATTTCTTTTTAAACTAAAAAGATCAAAAAGGGTATTTTATCTATTTTTGTAATAACACATTTTTGAGTGGACCTTCCCATAACAGGTGTTCCTCACCATCTAAATACACAAAGAAACAAAAGTAATTCAAAATGAAAACTTTTTTTTTTTTAACATGAAAAAGGGAATTAAAGAAGGAAGGACTAACAATCAAACTATTAATATGGAACATGGGAGAGGAAGCAAGTATCCTTCAACATATTTTCTGTTTAACCTTAAGGAAAATATTAAATATTTCAGTCTTGCTTTTATTCCCCCAGAATACCAAAGAGCTATTAACTTCCTTCCCAGTACATCAATACACTGAGGCATTCAAATGCTGTGCTAAAATAAGAAATATAAATATCTTACATGATTATAAAGATTTACAAGTTCAAGAGTATAGAGAAACCAACTAAAAATGCAAATGCATTCAGTGTGTGCAGAGTCTTAAATGTGTTAATTTGTACGGTTCAATTTTCAGTTCCTCCTAGTTGCTGTTGGATCTGATTTACACATTTCAGAAGTAAAAAGCTGACCTTTCTAATTATCAGTGTTGCAGTCCTGGCCTGATGGCATCTGAATATTTGTCACACTGGTGATGAGTCCAAAATCACTACTGGTAGTGTAGATCCTCTAGCTGAAACACAGTACACTGTTTCACCAATGGTGTCTATAGCAACTTCAACAGGTGTAAGGGCTCTGAGCTACAAAAAAATTTCCAAAATAGTTTTTCCCAGTACAGGGAATAAGTCTGTCTTGAAAATATGGGAGTAAATTATATTGAGCTAGAAAGTGCTCTTTTTCTGTTACTTCTATGTTTCAATTTTTATTGCATTTAGCAAGAAATAAAAATATATGGTCAAATAAGAAATGTCAAGAGCACACTACATAGGGAAAAAGGATTTTAAGGGGAACTGCAGTGCAAATGTTAGTGTAATACAGAACAGTTAATACTCATAATTAAGTATCATCACATATAAATACCACCAGTGAGCCTCAGTGCCTTTCAACACTATTAGAGAAGAATGATGTTCTGGGGTGGCTGCCTGGCTGCAGGCTCTGCAGAGGCTTGCCCAACTTTAAGTATGGTCAGAAGGGACATTTGGGTGCTAAGTGCATTTTACTGGTGGAAAGGTAAGCATGAAGGGATTTTAAGTACATCCAACACCAGGCAAGAGTTTTGAGGATCTAAACTACAGACTTAAGTGCCCAGAATGGCTGGTAACCCTTAAACATATCCTCTGCTTCTGTTCATGCAGTGCACATGTTAATTTGCACCTAGGCTTTATCTTGAGCTTTCTGAACTGAGCTACAATTGCAGTAGTTTCACTGATACTGCACCCTATAGGTAACAGAGACATAACTTTGTCAATCTAGCTCCAAAAATCTTCCCGTTTCTGTCTTTTCACCTGTCATACAAGTAAAAATAAGTACTACTCTAAGACCGTAATGAAGTTTGAGTCATTAATATGTGCAAAGTCTGGTTAGATGCTAAGACTAAAAGCACTAAAACTATTCCAAAAATGTAGAGTCCATATAAAAAATATTTTACTGTAAACCTTTTTCAAACGGTGTTCCATATTGTTGCGGTGAAAGCATCATTTAACAACCACATTTAACAGGTAAATGTTAACTAACAGAAAAATGTCTCCCTGAGACTTATCATACTTGGGTTGTGACAAACCAACACAAAACACAGATATCAAAGCCATGGAATCTCTGGTTGTAGGGATGTGGGGGGGCAAGTGGAGGGGGGTAGGCGGGTGTGTGTTCAGAGGCATTTCTAGCGCTTTGCATTACTAATGCTTATTCAAGAGTAACTACCAGAAGTCTACATATTGGGTGCACTATGAGCACGTCTGCAAACGAGAAGACAAAAGCTTCTCTTTGTTAATAGTTCAGATGAGTTATTGCACTAGAGGTAAAGGATTTAGGAAGGTATTGAAGGTTAATTGTGAATTATGTAGAGAATACGTAAATATAAGAATAAATCCACAGTTGAAAGTACAATTGAGCAGCATGTTCAAACTGTTTGAACATCACAGAACTGGCTCAGTTACTGTCATTTATGTTCAAATGTAGATGGTTTATGAAGCAGGAAACCATTACTGTGGCTTTGGACTGTGCATTTGGATTAAAAAAAAGTCACAGCCAGGGCTGAAGGCAAGTGAGACCTGCATCTTCTGTATCTTGCTGTTTCTAATTACACTTCCAATTATGCCACCACAAAATTAAACTGCTCAGACTCTTCATTATAATTAATACATGGCTCTGGTGTGTGACAATTGCTTTCGGAGGAAGAACTTTCATAATAGGGGAGTTTCACTCTTGGGAAAGCAAACTACTATGTCTAGAATTGAGTGCAGTTTGGCAAGCAGGAAATAACTTTGCCACTGTCCCAGAAGATCTCAGGTGTTACCTCTCCTTTGAGACAGCAGCAGGTCACATCTTTTGTAAAGGCACTCTGTCATTTGTCTGGAGAAGAGTTTTAAAGAGCTTTAAAGCAAAAGGTATTTTAGGTAAAAAGATGAAAAACTGAATAAAATATTTTACATGAAACACTAAGATGTTCAGTGCTTTCCTTTTAGGTGTTTTTGTGCTTATTGAACATGTTGTTCCTCTGGAATTTAACATTCTATTTTGAAATAGAAACAAGTTGGAATTTTTCATTTTGAAGTACTTTTCCTCTCTGTGCTTACCAAAATTGGTTCATTTTAATTGAGAAACTGGATTATCTCCACAAAGAAAAATGACTATGAGAAAAAATTTAGGATGCTATATCACATCTAGTAACATTTCCTCATGAGTTTCAAAGGAAAAAAACCAAGAAAATTCTATTATGGATAAATGTGTGTTAAATTTCAGTGAAGAAGCTGGTAACAACAGGAGCCAAAACAAAGGTTTGTCTAAATCAGCATTCTACATTGGTCAACACTGCTTTAAAGTGGTCAGAAGTGGTGCCTTATATAGGGAGTGGGCACTATTTCATATAAACATACAAGCAGTAGCAGAGAGAAAGACAATCAAAAAGATAAAATGACAGAGACTACAAAAACAAAGGCGAGAGAAAACAAAGAATGGGACTTTTCTGGGCTGATACCTGGCAGGAAAGAAGTTTACAGCTGTGGGAAGATAACTGAATCCTACCGGCTTATTTCTTCTGTGTTTACAGAAACAGTATTTTATATGTTCTTTGAAAATAAATAAGGTGATACCAGATACATACCTGCTTCTGTCATCATTATATTCTCCTGAAATAACCAGTCTACAAACTATCTACTGTTGTTTAAGCATTACAGTCAAAATGGTAAGCACATTTCATGTAGACTATCCATCATAAATGCTTCATGCTCTAGCTTAATTCCTGCAGATGACAAGGTTTCCAACACTTTAAAAGTGAGTTTTAATAAGAACATTTTAAATTAAAATATTTGAAATGAAAGTATTCAAATCTTATTATAAATGAACAGCTGTATCAGAAATTTTGCCATATTTATCTATTAAATTTCAGTAATAAAGCAAATTTGCCAACATTATACATTAAGACATTATCCCATTTGACAGAAAGTCAAACAGATGACCAGATGGCTTTCTTTATCTAGCACCTGACAATTGTGTATGGACATTTGTGGTTAAGAGATAACTTACATGTTCAGCAGTGTTTCCCTAATATTCTTATTGAGAAACCATTATTTCTGTCAGTGTTTTTCTTCATTGCTGAAAATGGGGACATGAGTATTGAGTTGCCTTCATTAATAAATCAATGTTCTTCCCAGTTCCTTTTTGCTTGTCTCTCATTAGAAAACATATGGTGTAACTAGTAAGCACCTACTCAGATTTGGATCTATCATTCTCAGTAACAATAAAGCTAAGGAAAATGCAGTTCTGCAAATTTTCTGAAGTCTTTTCTGAGACAGTGGATTTGTTATTATAGCCTTCTCATCCATGAGATGTATATGAAAGATGATGTATACTCTTACTCATCTACAGAGATAGAACAAGTCATTAAATTATATTCAAATACTTGGTTCACTTTCTGGAAATCAAACTGTGTTTGTATCCCTATGCACACTTTTATCTTAAGTCCAGTGATAGAGGAAAATATATTAGGTCTTTTTTTGTTTTGTTTTAACAACACACAGAGGTTTTAGTTCTGATTTGGTTTTTTAAATATTCTTTCATTAACATTTGTTGAGACTAGTTATGAGGATCTGGAGCTTCATAAGGTGTTTTACATGCCCTTCAAACGGTATTCAGTTAAACACAAATAAGTGGGAATGTCAAATGTTATTTCTTAGTATAATTTGTTTTTCAGACACTAAAATATTAATTTAATCTTACAAGAAAGTAAAAGCACATTCCATGTAATTTAAGTGACAAATTGCACAGATTACATAGTAACTATCTGAAGCACATATTTAATGAATAACTGTCAATGTAATATCTCAGTGAATATTCAGGAATTAAAAATGCATAGAAAAAATAAATTCATTTGTGAATAATTCATAAATTAAAAATGAACAAAACTGAAAACAAATGTAATTTGTGTTAGATCAGAGAGTTCAATCTGCTAAATGGAAAAAATGGAATTAGGAAGATTTGGGAACTACTAGGAGACTGTAACAGGACTCAATTTTAACAAGTTGCTTTAATGCAGATATTGTCATCTAGTGAAATTACACAGTAAGTAATGATGGGAGAGGTACAGATTATTTTACTGGATATGGATATTAAGTTTCCTTTAAGTGAGGACAAGTCTGGTTCACATACAATCATTTCCTAAAGTATCAGTGCTACATTACATATCCAGTTGGTCATGAAAAACTAGTTAAGGAAGTACTTGGATCCTTAAATAAGTATATACATGCATCCAGTTGTTACCACTTGTTTCAAGTAATTGTTCATAGAGCTCACTCAGAAGATTGACTACACTGATATACTACTATGCCAGGGCAATAATGATGTATACTCTACAGATTATGCACTGTCTGTGATCTTTCCCTCTCAGAGGTAAAATGAAAAATTATCAGATAGCTCTGTCTCACTACAGGGAAACAGAAGTGCTAATTTTGACGCCTACTATTCTAATAAAACCAAAACAAATATTCTCATGAATATTTATTCATAAGCAAACTGCTGTATCAGACCTGCCAATTTCCACATTTCATTGTTAAACTTGGACAAAAAAAATCAAAGCCAGCAGAGTTATAATCATTTTATATCTCTGATAATTGAGTCCCTGAATTAAAACAATTTGCACTATTTTTTTTCCTGTTTTACCAATGTGATATACCATCCCTAATTCAAAGGTTCACATTCTGTTTCTTCTTTCACAAACACCTCTCAACACCTAAACCAGAGCTATTATTCCTAAATATATTTTATCAGTGTGCAACCTTGAGTTCTATTTACAGTGTGCTATTAACACCCTGCTCTGATGACAGAATTTTTAATCTCTTCACGGATTTCTTTCTACGTGCTCCCTAGAAGCTTCCTAAGTTTTACCTGATCTCTAGCAACTCTGGAAGACAACATGAGAGTGTGTCTGTGTATGTTCATACTTAGCGTGAAGCCTGGACTTGTATCCTTGCCTTGGCTTGGCCAGTATAATGATTCATTGATGACACACTTATAATATCTGATGATGACCTCAGTTTGATTATGAGTTTCTTCTCCTTTCTCTCTGTTCCCAGATCCTACACCAACCAAACAGAATTGTCTGTTCAAATTGCAAAATTGAGCAGTCTTGTCTTTGGTTTATGTTTCAGAACTTTCCCAGATCAATTTAAATGTAATGATAGCTTAACATTTGGGTTACCAGAATTCAAACAGAAATGAGTTAGGGATCATCCCAAAGGTTCAGACTCATATACTGTGTAAACATAACCACCAATCACATTTTATAGATGAAGACCAAAGATCAAGTTAAAAAGTGTATTCACAAGTATCTAATATGTTTTGAACCTTGGTGTACAAAACAATATATGTTAGTTTATATATGAAAAGTACTATTGATTCTGGGGTGTGTTTCTGACAGTTGAGCTCTAAATCTCTATTTGGACTCCCAGAAACTTCATAATGTGTCACAGGAAATCCTTGAATAAAAAATATTTTTCTTTAAGCAACCTCCACAGTGGCAGGATGGTTGAGACAGGACAGTCCTCTGCTGCTTTCACTGTGGGATGTTCTTTGCTAATCCCTTGTCTCAGTGTCACCAAAGAAGGTGTTACCCAGCTACAGACCAACTGAATGTATAAGGAGTCCTGGAAAAAGCAAAGGTGAAGTTTGGTTTGGTTTGCTGGGGTTTTTTTGGGTTTTGTTGGGGTTTTTTTAAGGTAGTGATGTCGGAAGCAGATTTTTTGGATTTGAGGGCGAAACAATTTAGGCATAACTCATCATTTTAAAAAGGAATAAATAGGAAAAGAATCCATTTCTAGCATCTGACTGGCACTTCTACAAATCAGCAGTGTAGTTGTAACTAATCCTTCAGAGAGCCTTGGAAAGAAAAGCAACACCTGTAAAGCACTGAATAAAAGTAGTAGTTTTTTAGGGTTTTTTTCCAGAAATATTAGGCAACTTGAGCAAAGTATATAGACACTTTCCCCGTCCCTCCTTCCTAGTACTTTAAATTTATAGCTTGTTGTGACAAGAATAGAACATAGTTTTAAACTTCAGTTCAGAGTTGTTAGTAATAATCCCTCAGAACACTACAATCAGTAGGCTGGAACTTTTAGACTCCGTAAACTGGCAGATTGCCAGTGTTTCTGTGATTTATTTTTTTTTAAGAAAAAGTATAGAAGAAGGTAAGATACACACTTTTCCAGTGGGTTTCACAGTGCACTGGCAGTCCAAAACCAAAAAAAAAGTAAAAACCAGAGGACTCAGACATTCCATACTGAGTTGGAAATAGTTTTTATCATCTTTCTCACAGTTATTCAGGTTGATTCACGAGTATGTAGATTCATTCATACATTGGCACCACTCACTCTTAGTCTTCACTCTGACTTTTCACCTGTCTTACAAGCTAGTCACATTATACACTGGAAGTCCAGAGGACTTTTTCTTCCAAAGAGGAAAAAATCATCGAATCATAGAATCACCATGGTTGGAAAGGACCTCCAGGATCATCAAGTCCAACCCTCTTCCCATCATCTCCCTAACCACTAGACCATTAGACCATGGCCTCAAGTGCTTCATCCACTCTTTGTTTGAACACCTCCAGGGATGGCAACTCCACCACCTCCCTGGGCAGCCTGTTCCAGTGCCTAACCACCCTCTCAGTAAAGAACTTCTTCCTAATATCCAATCTAAACTTCCCCTAACACAACTTGAGGCCATTTCCTCTCGTCCTATCATTAGTAATTTGGGAGAAGAGACCAACACCAGCCTCACTACAACCTCCTTTTAGGTAGTTGTAGAGAGCAATGAGGTCTCCTCTCAGTCTCCTCCAAACTAAACAACCCCAGTTCCCTCAGCCAGTCTCCATAAGGCCTGTTTTCCAGACCTCTCACCAGCCTCGTTGCCCTTCTCTGGACTTGCTCCAGCACCTCAATGTCTTTCTTATACCGTGGTGCCCGGAACTGGACACAGTACTTAAGGTGTGGTCTCACGAGTGCTGAGTACAGGAGCATGATCACCTCCCTACTCCTGCTGGTCACACCATCTCTGATACAGGCCAGGATGCTGTTGGCCTTCTTGGCCACCTGGGCACACTGCTGGCTCGTGTTCAGTCGGCAAATGTCCTCAAAACACAACCATTTGATTCAGTGTTTTAGTTTTCTATCCATAACTCCCAATAAATGACAAATAGATGGGTTACTGTGTTCAGAGGCACCCACAGAATCAGTTCCACAACTGTTTGCTTTGCATATACTGAAAATCACACTTTAGTGTACATGTACCAATCTGTTCCTTTCCCTTCCCAACCTGACATACATAGTATCAGCTGCACTCTTGTTTCTGGTGTAATATTTTTCAAAGATAAAGCACTTGTAAAGCAGAAAGTTAAATGCTCCTCTTAAAAGCATCTGTATGGGTAATTCTGCAGGTAGCAGCAGACTTCCCTTAAAGATGCTTCAAAGTTCAACAGGTAAGTGAAGAATATCATGTAGATTTCAAACCCAAGGAACAATTAGGGAGGCAAAGTGTAGCTACCTATACGATAACCTAAGAGTTAACCCTTTACCATTGAGAAAAAGACCTTGGGATCTTCTAAAACTGTACACTGGGTCTTTTTTTTTTTTTTTTCTCAAGCTACAGGGGAAAATTATGCATAGTAAAATGCTGAGGAAATATGGAACTATGGAAAGGAAACCTGAAACACTTACTTTAAAACAGAATGAAATAAATAAGGAAATGCTTTACCTAATAACTCCTTTGCCCCTATTCCCTATTTGTGATGTCATTCAAGTATTTTTCATGTTTACATAGCTGTCTTTTGATGTCAGAAAAACCCAACACCTTTGGCAGGTTGGCAAACTTAGAAGACATATCTTAAAAATGGTTTAGAGTTTGTTTTCTACTTCTGTTTTACATAGTTCAAACTGTCTTTTCTATCATTATTCATTATGCTTAAATGATGCTTGAGAAATATTAGAGAATATTTAAGATTTCATCTAGGAAATGTTTACATAGCTTTACTGAGCGACTGTCAAAAGATCAGAAGCACTAAAAGGTTTCTTTTTGTATGACCTTTTCATATCCACAAACCTCAATCCGGTTTTTGTGTAACATGTGACAACTCAGGTCAGCTTTAATGCATTTCATAGGACTTGCAGTCTTAAATTATCTCAGTCAGCATACTCTTTCCTGACAGCTGAAGGAAATGGCCAGACACTAACTTCACTGCAAATAGTATGTATTATTATTTTAATTCTCACCACAGCCACAGAAAACGGTAATCAGCAGGGATGTAGAAAGCATGGAGTAGACCATCTCCTCTTGACCTGTGACATTTTCTTTTAATACATCAAATGCTTCTCCCAGCACTACTGTGTGCCTTTATGACTTCACAGGATTGCCTGAAGTTAAACTGTTCTGTTTCAGTCGAAGAAAGCTTCAAAATGCAGACAATTTGATGCAAAGGAGAGAGGTTTGTCTAAACTGCTATTTTAAATTTGTGTTCTTTCTTTACTTTTAACAAAGTTTATCTATAATTGACAATTAACCTTCAAAAACCCTCTGAGTCGAAAGCTTCCATCCAGTGGTGCTCTATCTGAAAGAGTTAAGAGTTAATCACACACAGGAAGAAGGAAGGGAGGAAATACCTTCTCTATGAGGCTACTGAAACCTTTCACTGTGTGAGTAATTAAAACTTCTGATAGTGCACCTATATTAAGACTGATTTGGTGGAATATGTCAGAAAGACATCAGGGCAGATGGGATCTAATTTCTCCAGTATTCTACCCGCAGAGCTTGTATAAGGTCATTTACTTTCTCAGTCATTCTCTATCTGCATGCTGGAACCAGTAAAGTTGATTAAAGCCTCTACAGAGTTCATGTCTCCAGCAAAATCACGAGGATATGACACAGGTTATTTGAAAAGGTCAAAACAAAAACAACAAAAAAATGAGAGACCAGACCATAACAATCCAATCAGGAGACTGTAGTATAGATGGCATCTATATTATTCCAAGGCATTACAATCTGTTTAAGAAGTCTGAGCATGACTTGGTACATAATCTATTCACTGAGACTGGGCAGCAGAGAAGCAAAAAACAGAGCTAGTAGATCAGAATTCCTTCCACATTTTTCCTCTATCTGCCAGCTCTTATTGAGTTATTCCCACAGTCATGTGGACTGATTTTTGAGTTAATCAGTAATTTTAGGAAGTAAGAAAGAAAATCATGGTCGAGGCAAGTTATTTTTCAAAATTTTGAACAGGTCAAAACATCAAAAACAGCTTATGTCAAATCACAGAAAGAGTTTGGTTTATACATAGCTTTGCTCAAGTTTCTTTTAAGAGAACTGAGACATTTTGAAACAGTCAGTTTGAATTTTAAAAAACCAAAATGTTTCAATTAGCAAATGCTTTGGAAAAAAGAGCCCTCTTTTTCTGAAAGAAGTAACTTGGGAAATCTACAACAAACCTACAAAATATTTTGGTTCTGAAAAATGTCCAATGGCAAATTTTTCATACAGATTTTCAGTTCTAATAAGCTCTACTTCTAAATCTTCACTGAGAAATCCAGCATTAATGTTGTCTTTCATATGTCTCTTAACCTTCTACTTGGTAGCCAAACTGCATGAAAACAGGTAATCATTCTTTCTTACCTGAAAGAGTATTAAGTTTTTAAAAAAACCTTTTGTGCATTCTATAGCTAGTTGTCCATATATCTACACTGACATGATGATACAAGATTGGGTTTAGAGAGTCAAAACATAAGAACTGCCTAAGGAAACCCACTTAGAATCATAGAATAGCTTTGGTTGGAAAAGACCTCTAAGTTCATCAAGTCCAACCATTAACCCAGCACTGTCAAGTCACCACTAAACCATGGCCCTCAGCACCTCATCTACACGTCTCTTAAATCCCTCCAGGGATGGGGACTCCACCACTGCCCTGGGCAGCCTGTTCCAATGCTTGACATCTCTTAGTGGCCAGACAATAACCAGAATATTATTAACAATTAGATCACTACAGATGAATGGACTTGAGTAAGGCTCTGTGTATGCATACTATGAAGGATGTCTAGTTCTTCCCTCTGTGTGCAGTGTATTACCCCACAGGAACTTGAAGCCTGGTTTCCTAAGGGCTTGGTTTTGCAGTTCACCAAGCGTACCAAAGCTGTACTCTAAATGAAGCTGTTACCAGGTATCACAGAATACATGAGAGAAACATGATCTTACTGTGGAAAATGTTCCAACATTCACCTCATTATATACCCAAAAATCCATAAAGGGGCAAAATGACCATGCACTGAAATCTGACTAGTGCTTATCCAACAATTGAGGTATTTATTGTGTTTTGTTCTTTCTCCCACCCCTGCATTGACTCTATTGTCCCATAAAGGCTGAGGTCATGCTGAAGTTTTTGTCTTGCTGTGAATTTTAACCTCTCTTCCCCTGTCACCAGGACTGATTAGTATCTCTGAATGTTCTCTGCACTGTACATTAGGAATTTTACACATTCATCTTCTGGCAAATATTTACCAAACGCATACAACATACCTTTATAAACATTTGTCTCCTTTCCATTGGAAAGGTAACTCCTTGCATATGGTAATAGCATCTCTTGAATCAATCCTCCCTAAACAATAATGATTTATAATTGTGCCAAACTGTAATTATGCCAAGCTCCCTGCAAATTTGCACATGGGTGAAGAACAGCTCAGGGGGTTCACTAGAGTGGTATCCCCTGTACCACTGCTGTATATTAATTGGGCTTCTGAAAAGTTCAGAGAGATTATTCTGTATGCCAACATTCATCTGCCAAGTAACTATTATGCATCCCAGCAGGGAGCAAAAATGCTACTAAATACAGCAAATACACGTAGACATTAACACGCCGCAATAGGATAAAGATCAGGAGGAGGAAACAAGCCAAAGAATATGCTAATGAATGAAATAAGGAAACCACTTTACAGAAATAGAATTAAGGAAACAATTACACTAAGGAAAAATGCTGACAAAAACCTCAGCTGACCTACCGCAACTGGTTACTGGATACAGAGACTTTTGTATCCTGTATCACAGGGTCAATTATTTCAGTACAAGCAAAAAATGTTTGCCTCTACCTAATATAATCACTGGGTGGGTAGTGACCTCCATCCCTCAAATCTCAGTATGTGACTGAAACTTTCATCAAGTCAAGGAATTGAACCAGGCTGCAAATAGCAGCAACAAATGGTTTGGTTTTTAACCTAAGATCAGATTTGATTTTCTATAAAGCCAGCTTTCTCATTTTTTTATCTGTATAGGTGATACGTATTTGGTTTTGAGTGGCTTTCACACATGTCTAAATGGAATCTCACCCCCAATCTAAATTATTGCATCTCAAGATAATTCATATTCTTTATTTCTGCATGTGTCTTCCTATTACTTTAATCAGTCTTTCACTGTCCTTTCATTGCTTCGCTAATTCACATTGGATCCTGTAAAAGTATTTCATACTTCGTCTTCAAACCATCAAAGCACTTGAGCAGATGCAAAAATGCAAGCACCAGTTTCCCCATCCCCTTCTGTGAGATTCCTCACCAGAATAAAGTTGCACACATGCCTGTCTGATTGGATGTGTGAAATTCTAACACATTTCAGCAAGGAACTTCAATGGCTATTAACCAAGCTGTGTGTGGTGTAAGCTTTATTAACATGGGTGTACAGCCTGATCTATCAAAGTAGTTATAGTTGAAGCCAGAAGGATACAAATGACCAAAGAGTATCATCACTTAAACCTTAGGAAAGAACACCAAAACTCTTTCAGGAGTAGATGTTTTATGGTCATATCCCCTAGTGGCTTGTCTGTCTCTTTATTTTTGAGATGACATGAAAGAACAGTAATGTAAATATTAATGCTTTGATGGATTTGCCTGAGTGAGGGGCATATTGTAGAAATTTGACTGTAATTGAAATCTGAAGTGAAATTTAGCTCATTGACTTACAGAATGGCTGCCTGGAAAATGACTTGGGAATAAAAATGGATTTCTATACCCTGAAAATTATTTTCCCATTTCTCATCAGAATTAACCCAAAGTGGGTCAATTCCTCTTGTGAAAAAGTAGACAATTCCTGCTCCAGTTACTACTCAGACAGTCTCTGACATACTACAGAAGAGCTAAAATTTCTCAGACAACATCTTTCTATGAAAAATGCTTCTTAGTCTTTTGTCTTTACATACAACTGGAAGGGAAAATAAAATCTTTTCAGAAAATTTCTAACTATTTGCATCTGAAACTGTCTGCTGACTGTCTTCAAACTTCCTCACTTGCTCTGTTGAACTGTGCCCCATGTACAATCAGACTTGATCTGAACTCATTCAAAAGCCATTTACTTCAAAAACCAGCCCAGATAGCTGACTAGGAAATTGGCTCCAGGCTGATCAAAAATTCAAACTAAGGTTTTGGAAAACTCCACTAATATTCTACCAGAATACAGCCAAAGTTTTCTCCCAATTCTGATTAGATTTGACCTGATCAAAAGTCAATCAATTCAATTCAGATCGAAGTATAGGTAATAACTTCTTACAGTCTTTTAAAAGGTATTAAAGATTAAGAGAAACCTAGAAATGGGAAAATTAAAAACCACTGGTGCATCTCAAGTAGACACACAGACATGTTGGTGTCCTCTCAGGGAGGATTTGAAAGAACCCTATGCCTGTATATTATGCAAATGTGAGTTCACAGTTTAAATTACCTATGGCGATCTTCAGCCAACAGATCTGGTAATTATATCATATTAATACGCACACTCCAAGAGCAAGAGTTATTTTCAAAGGTTAATTATTTACATAACCTCTCTCTCTTCACCTTTCACATTCACACAAACTCAATCTCTGCAAAAAACACATTGAATAAGGTGGGGTTTTTTGACTTGTAAAGTCACTCCATCAAAAAATACAAGGGCTGCATTCCAAAAAACAGGTACCAAAAGTCTAAGGATGATGGTTGAACATGCATGAAATATATTCAAAATAATGCAGGCAGGAACAGTAATCCAAACTGCACATAGCCTAGTAACATAAGATAATGAAATTATCTGATTTTTTTTAAGCTATTAAGTACTATATCTGTGAATTCATGTCTAGTTTTGCATGCACTTTTCTGACAATGTTCTGAAACTATTTAGAAAAGTGATGACAGGAAAGCTGCTGTTTAGGAAATTAGAATTTGGAATTTAAGACAAGTCTCAGAATTTTATTTCTACAAATGAAGGTTTAATATTTGTTATTTTCAGTCAAGACTGTACTTAGTCTTATGAATTTATGTTCTCGTGAGGGTTCTGTTTCTCAGCATATAGAAACATGGAATTGTTTGGGTTGGAAGGCACCTTTAAAGATCATCTAGTCCAACTTCCCTGAAATGAGCAGGGAAGTCTTCAACTAGATCAGGTTGTTCAGAGCCCCATCCAACCTGACCTTGAAGGTTTCCAGGACTGAGGTATCTACAGCCTCTCTGGACAATCTGTTCCAGTGTTTCACCATCCTCGTTGTAAAAAGTTACTTCTTTATATGCAGTCTGAATCTATTCTTTTACTTTTAAACCATTACTCCTTGTCTTATCACTATCCTACTAAAAAGTCTGTCCCCATCTTTCTTATAGGCCCCCGTTAAGTACTGAAAGGCAGCAATGAGCTTCCTCTTCTCTAGGCTGAACATCCCCAACTCTCTCAGCCTGTCCTCATAGTAGAGGAGTTCCACCCCTCTATTCAGGTCCATGTATTTCTTGTACTGAGTACTCCAGGTCTGTACACCAGAGTGGAATAGAGAGGGAGAATCACCTCCCTCATGCTGGCCATAATTCTTTTGATGCAGCCCAGGACGTGGCTGGTTTTCTGGGCTTTTCGTGGACATGCACACTGAGGGCTCATGCCCAGCTTTTCATCCACCAGTACCCCCAAGTCCTTCTCCACAGGGCTGCTCTCAATCATTTCAACTCCCAGCCTGTTTTAATAACACGTGTTGCCCCAACCCAGGTGCAGAACCTTGCAATATAGTTACATACGGGTCACAAATAGATGAAATATGAAAGACAGTTTGAAGACAATAAGGAAGTTTTGAAAGATTTTGGACCTATTTCCATGATATCCAGAGAACAGATGTACAATACATTTGCTTCTCATGGAAAGAACAAACATGTAAATAATACATACCTTCCTCAAGTTTCAGAGAAAGAAGAAAAAAATAGGGGTCTAATTCCCAGAAGCTAAGAAGAAGGAGCATTAAACCATTCACAATCTTTTTTACTTCGGTTCCCAAAGGCTTACAAGAATGAATCCATCAGTAGTTTCAGGGGAAATATTTTTTTTTCCTCTTTTGTGGCCAGCAGATGGAAAGTCAGTTTCTTTTCTGTCATTCTATATCTTTTTCAGTCTGTTTGGGAGGAGTTAAAAGAATAGGTCTTCAGGACTTTTTCTCCTGGCTCAGCATGTTTCCAATATTCTTTAATATCTTTTTACAATTACTTTTCAAAGGAGAAGAAAATTAAAATACCTTCTTTGCCTTACAAGTGTGTTGAAAAAATGAGCTCAGGGATTCTGAAAGTAAACCTCATGCTAGAATTTCAAAGGCAGGAGTAGTATTTAGACATTTCACTTTCATTGAAAGTCAATTGGAATCAGTTACCTAAGCACTATTTGTATGTTCATCCTGAAATCTTAATAGAGAGAAGCTACAGCATGCAACTTGTCCCCTTTTTCTCATAACCCAGATAATTTCTCTTCTTCATCATTAAATTTAAACCTTGGAAGTACTATAGATGGAGTATACATTTGTGTGCAAAAAATGTGACTTCTTTTTTAAGTTTCAGTCTGGATTTCAAAATGCTTTAATCATTTCTAGTAAGTACAGCAAAATTCAAATAAGTGCATTGAAATTTTATAAATACTTTCTGAAGAATCTCCTAATCATTTTAAGGGCAATACAAAAGGACTGAACTGCAGTTTTAGGAGTCATTCTGTAGAGTTTATATATTATCCATTTAAAAATGTACATTTCTCACAAGCAAAGTTATCTGATCAAACCATAGAATCATAGAAATGCTGATTGGAAGGGACCTCTGTAAACCACTCATCCAACCTTTTACTCGAAATGTGACTACTGCCAACAGATCAGACATGGCTGCGTCTAGCTGGGTCTAGGAAAGCTTTGAGGACAGATGCTCCCACATCCTCTTTCAGGAACTTCTTTCAGTGCTGCGCTACTTTGTCTAACTCTAAAAATGAATTTGGCTTCATCATTCTTATAATGCACATTCACATACAAATACTGCGTGTTTCTCTTTGCCAGATTAAACAAGCCCATTTGCCTCTGATTTGTCATATTCCCATAATTCTTGACTGTCTTAGTAGACTTCTGCTGAACCCTGTCCAGTTTCTCAATATTTTCCTTCAACAAGAGAACCAAATACTGGATAGGTTTTCCTAGATGTGAGCTCACTACCACTAAGTAGAGGGCAATAATATATTCCTTTGTTCTGCTAGTCACATTTCTACTAACATTTTCACAGCTGTGGTTGCCATAGTCATGTTGGAAGCACGCTGTTGGTTTATATTCAACTTGGTGTCCACCTTAACCACTGGGTCCTTTTCTGTGAGCTGCTACTCAATTAACTGCATCCCAACTGGTTTCATCTATGCATGGTGGTTTTTTCTGCCCCACGTAAAGAACTTTTCACTTTCTCTCTTGAACTTTATGAATTCTGTTGGCCTAATCTCCTAGTGTCTCAAGATCCCTCCAGTCTGAAGCTCTGCCATGTGTTGTTTCAGTCATTCCCCTTAATTTAGTATGATTAGGAAATTTGCTGAGGAGCAAGCTGTGTCATTACACAAGTCACTGATGAAGATGTTGAGAAATAAGGGCCCCCTGGCTTGTCCCATTCATTATCAATCATCAACTGGACATGGAGTGCACTTTTATCGGTGGGGCATTTTCTGCTATTTACTATTTGTCTGTATGGTTATCACATGTTTTGGAAAACTCACCAAATATCTTCCTTCTGTTCTTCTCCTTGTTTAAAGTTAGTGGATACCATCTAGACTGCTGGCAGAAAGATTATGGGTATTATCCAAATTTCTCAGAGGAATCTCTTCTTCCTTCTGAAGAAAATATTTCCATTTTTCTAGTTATGGGCAGGAAGGTTAGCAACTAATACACCTCTTGAGAAATTTCATTTAGTTTTCACTTTTTAAAGAAACTAATTAGGTAGAAATTACATAGAAAATCACCTTGCATTGCTCATATAATTCACACCTGTTTTGATTTGCTAAGGCAACAAATACAAAAGTTTGAGAATTTCTGAACTTTCTTAAAGCTGATTAAATGTATTGAAGAAATAAAATGCTAAGTGTTTGAATTTCCAGAAACCTAATAAACTAAGCTGCATCAATTCAACCTGATTTGTCAGAGAAAGAAACTTTGTGATGGGTGAAAAGCCTCCAAAACAACTGTTTCTAACTGTAACTAGTGATCTTTTTTGATAATGTAACTACAAGTTATTTGGCTTATGATGAAAAATGGTAATAAATAGTTTCTAAAAGCTTGTTTTGTTTCTTAAGTAGTTGTATAGGGGAGACCTCAAAATGTGAACAGAGTTCATGCTCCAGGTGAGGATTTTAAAAAGCAATCTAGGCCAATACTAGTTCATTTTCCTTAAATAGGCATGGTGCAGACTAAACAGAGGTTTGCCAGGAGATAGTTAAGGAAACTATGAAAATGAAGTATAATAGTTTTGATTTTCAGAGATATAAAAGCTTCATCATTTGGTGTTTCAGGACCAAAGCAAGAATTAGAAGGGCACTGAATTCACCCTCTAATGGCACCTGCAAGTAATAAGAAAACCCTTACTACCAACACAGATCCTGGGGCCAGAGGACTAAATGAGAACTGTCTCTGAACTTCAGTAATTATGGTAAAAGCTTATAAAGACTTTATTAAGAGGCCTTTAGCCCAAAGAAGTAAAAGAAGATGTTTGTGAAAAGCCTTTTATACTGATGGATTATTGAAATATTGCTACCTCTGAATTCGCAAAACAGAAGGCAGCTACCAGAATAATATACTAATTATTAGATTCTATAGAATGAAAAAAAAAATTAAAGAAGACCTATTTAACGTATCTTCTGTTATCACAATCTTTAAAGTTCAAGATTTCAAGCTTTTAATCATAAAAATTAAGGAAAGAATCTTCTTTGATAAAATTGAAAGTCAGTTGCTCACTTGAGCACCTGAATCTAAGTGATAAGGCTTTAAGAATCTAGATTGCAACATCATATTATGGCCATATATGCATAAGTAAACCCATACTTAAGATCAAGTGCTTAACTTGCCTTAGATCAAATACTAATCTCTGCAATCAAGATGTGCAAATACTTATGCACGTATATCAAGTCCATTGACACTGCAAGTGACATTTGCTTGCTTCCCCTTTCCATCCACCCTCACAGTAATCTGCTGACAATTTTGTCTTTTGAGCTTTTAAATCTGGGACAAATTGAATGTATTCAGTGTAGAATTACTGTTATAAAATAATCATAAGCAACTCACAGAAAATTAGCCCACAACATTGATGCAGGACATGGACTGCATTAGAGAGTCACTTAGTTGGCAAGCACAATCAGACACTGCCTGTGCCAAACCTGTGAACCAAAGCCTAGAATCCCAGGTGGAGTGAGGCTGCAAAGGGGCTGCTAGAGGGGGAGGTAGTGCAAAATACTGAAATGTTACCAGTCTCACTGAAGGAAGAAACAGTCTCCTTATATCTTAATGAGAAATGAAGAGAAACAAAGAAGTAGAACAGCAAAGTAAGAGCCACACAGTGCACTCAGATAAGCTTAAACAAGGAATGGGGAACAATCCAGGAGGGGATAACCAAGTGATTTGTGCGTTTCCCTGAGGTGTCCAGTGATATATGGGAGGTTTACGGTTATCAGAGTAGGGCAGGCCTTGTGTCCTGAATATTGATCCCCACTTGCTCGAGAAGTGTGCTATAAATCCACAGCTTCTCTTCTTCTGCATGCTCAGCAAAGATGCACATTGTGGAGCATAAGGAAGAGTGAACAGGAGAGGTGAAGCTTGGAAAGAGGATGGAGCATCTGAATTAAAAGACCTGCTTGGAAATAATTTCAAGCAGCTTCCCCATCTTCCCCTCTAAACATTTTAAGAGTATTAATGCAGTAATTAGCAGGGCAAGAGTATAATGTTCCCAAGGCAGAGTCCCCATCCCTGGAGGTATTTAAGAAACGTGTAGATGAAGTGCTAAGGGACATGGTTTAGTGAGGAATTGGCAGTATTAGGTTAATGGTTGGACTTGCTGATCTTAGAGGCCTCTTCCAACTAAGGCTATTCTGTGATAAGACAAACCACATTACAGAAAAGACAGAGGAAGAAAAGGTTCTGTACTATGCATTTAAACGGCCTTTCTGTTGCTGCTTGCTATTCATTTACGCTCCAATTCTTTCTTTTATTTTTTCTCTCCGCAGCCCCCAAGCTGCCTAAACAAGCTGCCTTTCAGACTAGTATTTATTTTACATGTAAGCTTTTATAGATATTAGCTGAGTCTCCCTTTGCAAATGGTTTCAGTTAGGAGTTTTATTTCAATGTGAGGAACTGCTGTGTTTTGTTTTTCCTTTCTCAAGAAGAGATTTGGTAAGAGAGGCAATATGTGTGTTAAATTAATAGACTTTTAGTCTGTCCATGACATGTCATTATCTATGCTGTGGGTACACATGTATATGTAGTCACCATTAAGCTCTTCCAATCAAATAGACAAATGAAAACATCATGATAACTGTATTCACAGGAAAATAATCTGCATTTAAGAGCTAGAGGGAGATTTTTGAAGCTGAATAAACACAATGCTTAATCTTGAAGTCCATACCCAAGCAGGAATTCATTTAACAGGATAATTTTGTTCTAAGATAATGAGAAATTCACTTTGAAGAGTGACAGAAAGGTTTCTCAGAAAACTTAGTTTTTTAAAAAAGGAAACAGAAATAAACTTAGTGGCAGAACTTAACAGATACATGACTATAGCAGAAAACATAGAAAAAAAAAGTCTTGCCTCTTATAAGCAACCCATTAGCAATCCAGACGTTCAGCCAGTTTTTAACCCAGTGAAGAGTGCACAAGGGCAGTCAGATCTGTCAAGGAAACAGTGCTGGGACAGCAAATGTGGTACAGTGACAGTAACTTTTTAGAGCTACTGGCATTATTCTTTACAAAAGAATAGCTCTAGGCTTAATTTCAACCTATACGTAATTTCACCTTCTGAAACTACATCACAACTCCCTTCCACGATTCAATTTTACTAGAAATCTTAGCCAGTCAGATTTAATTCACAAGCCACAGAGACCAAATCAAGGACTGTCACTCTTCTCTCTCTTACTTTCAAAGACACAGGCAATTTTTTACAAGATATACAAGTATTTCTTTCATGTCATTTATGAGCACCTGACTTCCAGGCAATATTCATTCTGACATTTTCTAAAGAAAACATTTTTATTTTCATGATTCTTTAAAATGGTTATTTCATTCAGAGTACTAAATGTGCAATACAAAACAAAAGCTAGAATTTCATTTCCAAACTGTACAAAAATTCCAAAAAGAACTCTGAGGAGCAAGGGGAAGGGGAAAGGAGGAAAGGAGTAGTCATTTTGGCTAATAAATTGAAAGCACCATTATATGCTGAATAAGCACGATAAGTAGGATAAATGAAGATATTACAATTTCTTGGTAGTCTAAAATAGTTTTGGGGAAAATGAAGATACTAATAAGTTTAATCTTGAGTAAAATCAAGAAGGGCAGCTGCCAGTGTCCCATTCATGGAGTAAAATTTTTAGCACATTCTATAGGAACTTGAAGAGTACAAAATCTGACTCCTCTTTTCAAAATACCCCATAATTAATGGGTAAAATCCTAGGACAATGCTTTGGATTCTTTCAAAAGCTAGGCTAGAGGATTTTTTTTTCCTGACATTAAAACCATGATGTTTTCCAGACTATTTCAAGCTCCTATTCCTGTTTGATCCAAACAGTTCATTCTATCAGGATCAGTAGCTAATCAAAGCTTTTCTAAGGCAGTAAGAGTCAAGTTATTCTAGGACAATATTTGGAGTGAACACTAAAGTGAAAATGCAGTAATTTTCATTTCTAAGGCACCAGAGACTGGCAGATATTAATGTTTTTTATTTATTTATTGTGACAGCACTTAATATATTCATTGGGTGGTTGTGGGAAAACCCTCCAGGCCCCTGCACTTTTAAAAGATGTTTCTTATTATTGATTTCCTACAGTCAGCTATGAGACAAATTCTGTGATTCCTAATAATATACACATTGAGGAAACTTGGGCAATAAAAGTGTTTATGATGTTGTAGCATGAGGTATGAGAGTAAAAGGATCTCAATTCAATCGTAATTGTATTCCCAACACAACAGCTCTGGTAAATCCAGAGATGAAATGAAAGATTAATTCATGGAGAGAGATGGCAGTTTGGCAGCAGCATGTTACTGTCAGATTGTTATTTTTGCAATAAAATTTTTTCTTTATTCTTCTGCACACAGATTTGCATTTGCATGAGGTTTCTGCATGGCAAATTGATGCCCTGTTCTTATATGTATTTACCAGAGGTTTCCTCACATATAATATTCATAATAATACAAATTTAATGCATTATTATTGTTATTACCCCTTTCATACAGACAATGAGACACCTTTCACCATGAGTGTGGAATTGTTTAGAAAATTAATCTATCTTTCTGCTTGCATAGAAAGACATAATTTAGATTGGAAGGGGCTTCTGGAGGTCACATAGTCTGACTTCCTACTCAAAATAGATCTAATAAATCAAGGGCTTGTCCAGTCAAATCTTGAACACCTCCAGGGTCAGAGAGTCTATAAAATTCCTGGGCAATTTTGTTCCAGTATAACCAGTTTCCTCAGGAGACACCAGCTTCCAGCCTTCCCCACAGCAGCAGCTCCCCTACACTGCCCCTGTGACCAGGGCCTCCAGCATCCCTCCTCCATTCCCAGGGCTGAGGCACCCATGAGCCCTAGGCACCAGACCCAGTCAGTGCCCTGTGGCTGTGGAAACCATCTCTGGGTGGCCCTGTGCAGGTGGCCCATGGGGATCAGCTTGACACCAGGAACTCTGAAGGTTCAGGCCAGAGCTCCTGAGCACAGCTCTGCTTCTCAGCATCAAGTTAAACCTGCTGCACACCAGTGATCTGCACCTGCCAGACATCATCCCACCATGTCCTGCCCTCAGCAGCAAACGTTCCTGTGAGGCAGCTCAAGCTTGGCATCCACACATCAGGTTTCATAGCTGCATGTGCATTCTCCACAGGATTTAGTAAAAAGCTAGTCCCTGTTAGCCTTAGCTTGTAGGGTTTCCAGCTTCATGGAGTTACGTACAGGGTCTGTCAAGCTCCAACTTCCCTAACACTTCCCTGTGGCCCTTCTGAGTAAAAATTGTGAGCAAGGAGCTGGGAAGCAGGCCCAGGAGTTCAGGTGGGACAGCTTGAGCAGGTCAAGAGCACATAAAGCATTAGCAGAGGGAGTGGGTGGCAGAGCCAGCTATAAGGGTGTACTCCTGACCTTCATCTCCTTCTACTCAGTTCCATTCCTATTTCTTATCCAGCTTAGTCATGCCGTGTTTCCAGGTAGCTGAAGCAAGCTTCCAAACAGTAGGAAACAATGGTGGAAATAAAAATATGGCAGGGATTATGCAAACCCCAGCATGTGTTTAGATGCAGAAAAAGGGCAAGAGAACCACAAAGAGGCCATGATCATGGTGAAAATCCATGTGGCACCATGGAAGATGGAAAAATTGGAGACCACAAATTTGAAACAAAATGCATCAGCAGAGTTAATCCAAATTCCCCTATCCCTGACATGTGGGAAGGAGGGGGAAAGAAGCTGTTCCTCAATAACCTCCTCCATTTCTTCCCTTCTGCCATTACATAGATAGAGGAGGGACTGGAGGATCATAGGTGTAGGACAGCAGGGATGGGCAGAGCAAGGAAGAAACTTCCCACATTCATACAGAGATGCAATCAGGAGGACCATCATGAGTCTGGGAGGAGAGGAGAAAGAGAGAATAGTAGAAAAGCAGAAAAGTACTGTTTTCCACTTCACACACATAGCTGTGGAGAGCTACCAGGGAGTGTTAGGAACAAAAAGGGCTGTTCCTGTGAGCTGTTCTGCTATGAATAAAGGATTAGAGTTGGAGATTTACACACAGTTAATTAAATGCCATTAATCCTCTACATGCTGTAGTCTATGTCAAGACTATGCACAGAGAAAGCTACACATTCTGAGCAAGGAGGTGTTGCATCTGGTCTCAATATATGTATATTTTTTACTTTTCCATCAGGAAGAGAGTCAGGAAACAATCCTTGGTCTGATGCAAAGCTTGATACTCAACATGCTTGAGAGAAGCTCCAGCAGCTTTCTGGCCTCAAAAGTTCTCTAGTGTTGCAAAATTTTGGCTCTTCTTATACAGAAGCCACAACATGATTCATCCTGTCTAAAGCTTGGAGGTGCCTCTTTGCTTATTGTTAGAATTACTAAGCCAGCAAGAACACTTGCTGGGTGATAGGCTTGTGAAGCGAACCAAGACAGATAGACCTAACAGTCACAAACTGTACTTTTCTCAAAGTGGCCCTGCAAATCTCCAGGAGTGTTTGTCTGTATCAAGGAAGGTGTAGATCTGATAAATAGCTAGTGGTAAAAGCATAATTAAAAGATTCAAAGTTAAAGGTTACAGATGCTCAGCCTTCAAATTCCTGCTGGTTGAGGAGATTACTCACATCAAATATAACATTTTGGAAGTATTTCTGAGGTAGAAGATTAGTGGAGGTACTCATTTTCTTGCTTTCAAATTATTTAGCTGTACAGAAAGAACAATTCTGTTTCTTTAGGTGGTACTGTAGCAGCTGCTGTCAGGAACACTAGATTCAGCAGCACCAATAGCTAGTCCTTGGGCTTCTTAATAAGGAACATAATAAGGAACATATTTCATTCTTTTTGGTCTTTAATTTTTTTTTTCCTCATCATGACTCTGAGCTTAATTCAACAATTATTTTAAGCCTTCTCACTTCCTGGAAGAAACACAGAGTGGGGCTGCATATAAAGGTCTGTCTTCAATTATGGTCTCTTACAGATCTGACAAAGGTGACTGTCTATGTTTTAGCCTGTATCCGGGGCTAAACTGTAGCAGTTGTTCTACCACCCCATGACCCCTCCCCAGCTGAGAAGGGGAATCGGGGAAAAAAGGGAGAAGCCTGTGGGTTGAAGTAGAAACAGACTTAATGAAATAGCAAAACTAATGCAATCAGTAACATAAAGTATACAAGGTTATACTCAGCCTAATCCTTAGGATCAGCAGCAAGAACAAAAGGCCAAGAGAGAGGAACCCCAGGAAAAGGAACTCAACCCTCCCTGGACTCCCTCCTTTTATAATGAGCATGATTAAGTGCTATGGGATACACCTGTGAGTCAGCTTGGGGCAGCTGCCTTGATTGAACCTCCCAGCTGACTCAGGGCTACTCATGGCCTGCCTGCATGGCTGGCCCATGGGTCTGTGCCTGGGAAACCAGGACAGTGACAGTTCAGGGTGAGGCTTGAAAATGCCCTCTTATTAACTAAAAACTTAATATTGCCCAACCAATAAATTGGTGTAGTGGATTTTGGCCTGTTTGAGTCTGTAGCAGCAAAAGTATCTACATTTTGTGAGTTTTAAAAAACATTTAAGGATATTTAAGATATATTTTGGGAAGACAAGTGAGAGATGAAGTGAATTACTTCCAGGCATTATAGATTTCCTTAACTGTTCTCTCTTTTTTTTTTTCTGTTATATATTCAAAGGCACCCCACATCATAATGATGTAGAAACACCTCCGCTGTCTGTTATACATTCATTGATGATGCCCAAGTTATCTTTGCCAAGATCTTTGCTGAGATAATATTTTCAAGAACCTAGACATTTCATTTTGTGTCCAGCACTCATTGACAAAAATGGTTAGAATAAGATGTGTGTGAAACTTTGAGACAGCCTTCAGAAAAAGACATGACTGAAGGCAATATGTTCACCAACATTGTTGGTACAATGTAAGTAAAAAACCAATTTTAAACCAAACTCTGTCAAAAAGAATCGTATGCCATTAGTGCTTTAGCACAGGGCATAGAAAGGACTATATTACTTGAAGAGTGCAGTATGAATACTGTACTGCTGATAGCCTAAGGGTAACCAGCAATGAAAGGGCAGTTTTCCGTTTTCTTGAGGGTTGCAACATTTCAGTAAATTCTGAGGATGGATGGCTAGTCTTTTTACCATCCCATGGGCATTTCTGAGATTTCAAAATTACATGATAGCTTGTATATCAGTGATCATTAAATACTGGATCTGTGGTCTTCTGCATCACTTACCTGAAAAAATATGATGTTCCTGGGTCAGGCATAGGCAGACAACTGCATTGCTTCCAAATCAGCCAGGATCAAGGGATTTTATGCTGATTTTGCAATGGCTATAGGAGGTCAAATGATACTTCATAGAAATTCTGGCACTAAGAAAGTTAAAATCCAGATCTACTGTACCATTAATTATAGCCTAGGTTTAATGGGGAAAAAAAAAAACAACCACGTTTTAACTGAGAGAGTCATGCTGCAGAATTGCTAATAGCAATTATACCACTTAGTTTAGTACAAATTCTAGCTCCTTTATGCCTGGTGTTGAACAGGGATTTAATCCTCATCTCCATACAAACAAACTGAATACATTACTTTCAAACACATTTGTTATTATGAAACAGTTTTTTTCAATCCCTTCTGCTAGAGTTTTTCTGTTTTATATAAATATTAATTAATTGAGCCCAAGAGAGTAAGAGAAGAAGGGTGCAAAATTGCCTATATATCCTAGTGATTCTAGTACTAGGAAATATGGAGAGATATGGTTCAAGCCTTTGTTTCAGAAGACACTTAATTATTCCATGTGAAGCAAAAACATTTCAGTGCTTGCTGGAAATTTCCAGCCAGTTCTCATTTAGATTGTTATTTCTGCTCCCTGCAGTGTAACAGTACTCTGTAAGATTAAAAAGCATGCATTGTTTATACAGTAATGCCTTCATCTACATGGCTTACAATGTGGATTAGTAACACATAAAAAGTTGTTAAAAATCCATTTTTCTCTCATGTTATTACTGTTTATACTGCAAAAGTGTCTATGAGAGGGAAGATGTCTGGTGTGTAAGGCTAAAGCAGGATTTTGGAGATTCACATTCATGCCCTGGAACTGTCATGACCCTGACTCAACGTGATCATGTTCTGGACCTCAGAAGTGCCACCTTAAAATCTTATTGCTCACATAGAAACATCATCTCCTTCCTTTCCTTAGAGCTAGAAGTTTATGTTCTGAATTTTTTCCAACCAATAGAATGAAATAGAAGCTTTGTTTAGAACCCTATATCATTTCCTAGGGACTAGATTAGTACTAGAGTGTATTTGTCACCTGCAAATACTTTGAGACCTTTCTGTTGCTTGAAGTATAAAATAGCTATATTTTAGTTGGGATTTGTGTCACAGAGAAACATTTTAAATTGTTCGGAGGTCTGTAAAAATGTGTTTATACAACACACGCATCTCTGGCTAAATTTGCTCTTTTCACTGAAATCATTAGTTTTAATCCCTCAGCTTTGAATTCATCGTTGGTTTCCTTCCAGGACTGCATTCTTTCATTATAGACTTGCAATAATGATGCTTGGTATTTATAGAGCACTTTATATTCTCAAATCTCTACAGAAGCATTCATTATTTCATCACTATAGATTTACAATAATTCAGTCCTATTTTAGAGGAGTGAAATGGAAGACATTGAAACACTGAGGACTTCAGTCTCAAAACAAGTCAGTGGCAAATATAGGGCAAAAATCAGAAACCTCTGACTTCTGAGATCACGGTACTTACTAATTCATAGCACTTATCAAAATAGTTACTAAAATTAATGAAAGAAAAAACCCTAAACAGCAAGCAACTTACCAAGGCTAAAATGTGCCACAGACTAAACCACACCATTCTTACAGAGAACTCAGCATAAGAATGGACTTGGAAATTTTGTGACATTTATTTTGGATAAAGGTGATAATACAAGTTGTGATTCTGAAAGGCACTCATTCAATATTGGTTTGAGTCACATTTTTGAGAAGTAATTTCATCAAATAATTTCATCCCTTTTTTACAGGACCAGGGACATTTTTTTTCAAATAAATCTATTTATTTAGTTTATGTTCCCCTCTTTTTTTCCCAATTTTAGACTAAATATTCTTCCACATGGGATCAGACCACTACACTAATTGTTATCCAGTCTGTAGCCTGAAGTTGTAATAGCTAATGCATGAAAAACTGGAAAAATATAAAATATACTCAGCTAATTTTTAATTGTTTTCCAAGAAAGATGTACTTCTGCAGAGGTAATTTCCAATAGCAGATTTTCATGAAATAAAATCAATCTGTTGACATTGTATTGTCTTGGGGAATTGGGTCGAATCTGAGCATTACAAAACACTTCAGAAAATTGGGCAATAAATCTGGAAAGTTAAATGCTGTCCCCTTCTCCCTGTCTTCCTTATTAGAAGACAATGAAACACTTGAAGGTGGTTAACCCTCTGAAAGTCAAAAATCTTTGGGAAAATTACCAACAGTTACAAACAACCAAGTTACCATGTCTTAACAAATTTCCTTTTCTGAGTTAACTCTTCCTAATTGATTCTTTATACACCCCTACATTTCTACAATTGCAAAGTAATTTACTTTCACATTTGCAGTGGGCTGGAAGCAGATAGATAAAACAGTCTAGCTGAAGTGCTGAGTCCTTCACAACAGAGGCCTGTCTGTACATGAGCAGCTGTGCCGTATGGACCATGAGCACATGCTCTCCCATCCTGTGGGTTTGTCTGCCTGAGCTCAGAGCCAACTGAGACACAGTGCAGCTGGGGCAGCCTCTCTTCTTTCTGGTGACATGAGGAAAGGCTTTCAGACAGCTCTGCAGGAAGCTTTTAGCAAGGGTTGACCCATAGGAGCTGATTTCAGGCAGAAGATCTTGCACTTGGCCCCTGCTTGATCTGCAGCTCCCATCACAGCCATGCCTGCTCATGGCCGTGGACACTCTGGTCTGGGCCCCAACGCATGGGCAGGCTTTCCAGCTGGATGTCAGTTGTTCCTTGTCATCATGAACTTGTCAGATGCTTTGGGCTGTGGCATTCTTCCTGTTTGTACAGTAAACAGTACAAAAGAGCTCTACATTTTGAGTACAGCACCTTATGACGTTCAGAAACACACTGGACAATAAAATGTGATCCAGGAGTTCCATCAGATTCAACTTTGTACTGCTGATCAAGAGTAAAATGCAAACGTTTTCAGCACTGCAACAGAGAAAGAACTCAATTTATTCCAAGTCTCAGTTCACTCCTAGAGTCATTAGCTCTCAGAAGGTTCCTCCTTGGCCTTCAGCTGTTATTCTGAAAAGGCACATGTTGTTCTCTGCCATGTTATATTGGCTATATGAATGTTGCAGATGCCTTGGATGCCCCTAGAAGGCTACATATGCCCTTTGAATGCCTGAAATACCCCTAGAAGGCTACATGTAAGCAACTAAAGGGAGCCCAAATAAAACAAAGCACACGAGACTAATTTAATTGAATGGTTTCATTTTAGTATTGCCAGTTGTTTCACTTATTTGTAGTTAGTTCAGTGTCAGTGTGGATGCAAGAGAATGTGATCCACACAGTCAGCAGCTCTGATTTTCATTTTGGTTGTGTGAACATATTTAAAGAAGTTACATATGGTACACTGTATCACTATCAAAAAGGTTTTGGTCTCAATATGTTTATGATCAATTAACTCTCAGCATTCCCTACACTGTACACATTATGCATACTTTGTGCAACTGTAAACCTAAGTCACATGGGTTTGTTCTTATCTGTCTATTATATGATTAAAGTAATAAAATAGCAAATAATATTCATGTTTATTACTGAATATGGAATTAATGTTACTTTCCACACATCAGAGTGAGCAAATATCCACTTGCTAAATGTTTCTAATCCACATGAGAAAGCAGATACAAATATAGCTAAATTGAATAGTAGTTCAGACTGGAAAAAATGTTTGAGTGGATTGTGTTGTGCATTTGAGAGCTCCTCCTGCATGTCCCTTCTGAAAATAATCCCTACAAAGTTTCAGATGGTCTGCTGTGCAATCCGTGGAGGAAATGCCATAATGTATATTGTTAGCAGTATCTGGAATTTTCAGGTCAGTTCTGCATTAGGAACATTCACAGAAATATCTGTCTCTTTCCTGTGCTATCACACATCACAATGCCTTAGTTATTTTAACTTTGAAGACAATTCCTAGAAAAATGAGCAGTGCAATAGCAAGGAAGGTGGACAGCTTCAAAGATAAAACCTCTGTCTTGTGGTTTGAAGGCCTCAGTGGAGTTCCAGCTAGCAGACCTAGATCAGGTGTTAGTCTCTGCTCAGCTTCAGATGGCCTGCAGTGCACCGAGCAAGATAGTTGCTATGCTATTTAACATGCATCTGGGACTTTCTGCAAAAAAAGAAAGGGACTGAAAACTGAAATTAGCTTTCTACCCCAGAGAAATTTGTCAGTATAGAAAATAGCCGCCTCCATGCCTGTGCCCTTAGCTTTGTTGGAAGACTCCCACATGACTTGTCACTACCATAAAGGCTTTCTGAGAACTCTGCAGACTGCAACCACTAATATATGTGGCTGAATGTTCAGTATTGAAATCCTGTAGCACAGAAGCAATCTGAGGGTCAGGCAGGATTTTATTAGACAGTACCCGGTTGATTTTCTTGGTAGAAACTAGTACCACATATGAACCTTAAGCAAGTACTGTGGTTACTATGCTGAGAAGCTTTGGTTACTTGTGTCTGCTCCCCTGCAGCTGAGGCTGGTGCTTGCAGTGACAGAGGTGAAATCAGTATCTGTCTATGTAAGTAGTCCTCATCTATCATCCTTCATCTGTGGTTCCCCTGGAGCATGGCAGATGAGTTCTCAGAGGAATATCCCCTCAGACACTCTCCTCAGCAGGGATAACAAAGCACTGATTAACTTTAGCACTTGCATCATCCGCTAAGCATGAATGCCTTGCTGTTGGGTCCAAACTAGAAGCCAGTATCTGGGGCATCTGTTGAACTCCATCTCTTGGCTATAAATGGCTTGATGAGCCCTTCCTGTCTGTTACACTGGCAAGCAGGTGAGATTAAGCCATTTCCAGCTCTGCCATTTTGGCTTTGCACTGAGCTGTGCTGGGAATGCTCACACAGCCAAGAGCAGCCAAGGAGGGTAGTTCCTGGGGCCCTGCCAAAGGCTGAAGCCTCGGTACTTTCTCTTTTCATTCACACAACTTGAGAAGCAGTTTCAGTTCCATGATGTGAGCGCTCACCCAGGCCATCTTTTCAACTGTCTAAAAGTATTTTATTTCGGTTTAAGTAGATTTCAAAACACACGTGAAAGCAAGATTTCTTGGTTGCTAACACCATCTCAGAAACCAAACAAACATATCTGCTTGCATAGATATATTCTTGGAGAGCACATGTAAAGCAAGTCACTTTCACCCCATGAGCTTTTTAATAAACTGACTTGCTCTGTGTGGCGTATCATGAGATAGCTTTGAGTGTTTGTGGCTATGCCAAGTAGAAGATTATTCTGAAGAGTGTGTTTCCTATCTTGGGGAAAGGGAAGAAATTATTTCAGCTACAGAAGAGGAAATGTCATATTCTCTTCCACTAAAACATGGAAAACTTCTGCTCTTCAGTGTTTGCCAAGAGATTCTGAATGGCTGTAATAGCATACCAGTAAAATGTTACATGAGGTCACATAACAAACATTTCTAAGAATATCCCATAAAAAATAGTATGCCCACAAACTCTTATATATATGTGTACCCAAGGAAGAATAATACTGCTAACTAACACTTTGTTTTTAACCAAATCTACCATTATTTAAAAACAAACACACAAACAAAAACCAAGCTGTTTTTAACTGGCTCATTCCTTAAAAATATCTTTCACAGAAGCAATTTTAATGCTCTTTCTCAACTGTGAAAAATCTCCACACAAGGATTCTGTGTTACCTTTGAGCAAAACTTACTTTTTAAAGCAAGAATGCCAAAACCCAACTCTTTAGTTTTAATAACTACTTGTCATTTCAGGACAAGCATTGATCACACACATGAATAGTTGAAAGAAAATACCTTTTGACCCATGTGCTCAAGCCAAATACACTAACAGAGAACACACAATTTATTTTATGGTGTACTACTTATTTATATATTTCCTTCACAGAGGCAAAATTAAGAGAATATAGCTGAAATAATCCTGCTGCAGAATTCATAGCCCTGCAGATTAAGGCTTTAAATAGTTGTATAGTTATATGAATCCCTTCCTTGTAATCCACCTCTTTTTCTTTCCTTCATTTTGACCTCTCCCAAGGAAATGTCAAAAAACATAAAAAGCCTCAAACTTTTCCCAATATTGGAAGTAAACTTAATTCTAAGCCTTTTGTACTAAAATGTGATATTCTACTTCTGAAATTTACCACAAGCAGGAACCAAGGAATGAAATTCTTAGGAAAATCTGCTTTCACTTTGTCCATCTGGAAGTAGAAGAACCCAATATTTTATAATGCATGTCTCTTTATGGGGTTTCCAGACCAGGTTGGCTGACTGAAGATACTTGAGTAGTTACAGCAAAGATCTGTGATTTCTGAGGAAATCTTTTATATTGGCCGATGTTACAGGAATCAAGCTCCTAAGAGAATTTTTATTCTGACTGCTCTTTGAGGTACTTATTGGGCATCAGTTGATGAAACAAGCCTCAGTCCTACAAAGATCTGATTTTACTTTACTGGTCCAACTGACACAAAATGATCTATCTATAAGAGTTTGATGTCTTATTAAACTGAGCTCTGAGTATTTTCTGTGAATGACCCAGGACTTTGAAATCATGCAGTTGTGGATGTTCAAAAACCTTGCTGTGTTAGACCTTTAATGGTATTTATTACTGATTCCTTTTTAATGATCTATAATCTCAGATGTAAATAGCAAAGTGACTTCTCTACAAACACCAGCAACAGACACCAAAGTCCTGATCCCCAGATTACTTAGACTATATTAAGTTTTTACATTGTGTAACTTGAGGTCAGAGACAGAACACAAATGAAGCAGCAGCTACAGTGTGTTCCCTCTTACTGTGGTAAGCTTATGCTACTCAGTTTTTGCAATTAGATAGTTCTCTTCGGCTTTAATAACTCTCCTTCCTCCTTAATTGTTTTTGATCAGCATGATCTTCCCCAGCATGTATGAGTCAATTCTATCTAGTATGACAAAGAGGTCTTCTGTGGCATCAGCAACTCTGTGACTGGCATAAATGTTAATAAATATTTTTTTTAAAAAAAGCAAGCCTGTTAATTGTAAATGATTTGCTTTCTCATCCCAAGCTGATGGAGGAATAATTTTGATGAAGGATTCAGAGTCAGGGATCATCAAGTGAGTTCACTCCATATTAATTTCCCTTTTCAAAAGTATAAAATGGTTGCTGCTGGAGTATGGAGCTGCATTTTATCTGTCCCATTCAGGGTCATATGAGTAGGCTGCATCTTTGTCAGCCATTTAATTCAATCAATGCAATTTAATTATGTTTCCATGCAAAACCACCTGTGACCTTCCATCTGCTGACAAAATTCACCCATCCCTGCATGTACACACACAGTGTTCAAACAAAAGAAGAGTGTATTCCTGGAGGTATAAAGGAAATAAGGTTTCTGACTATTGCAGCTGGAAGCATCTGCACATATTGTCTTTCCAGAGAGCTGGTGGACAGGAACTCGCCACCTGGATTGCCTTTGAAGGTGTGGAGTTGAGAAACTCCACTCAGAGCAAATTAGAAGTTCCTAGGTGAGCTGACCAAAGTCTGCTCCATGGAGGAGAAGCAATGTATTAAATGTGGATTCAGGAGTATAACTCACCCTTTTTTACAACTTGACAAAATGCTAAGGAAAAAAAAATCTTGTATGTTTTTTGTTATCTGAATAAAAAAATACCAAGGTGTGTTAGGTGTTTTGGTGCAGAGAGTTTGGTATTAGGCATAAGCTTTATGCTGTATGAAATTAATGTCACTTACTGTTTTTCTGTGCCATCCCTACCTGCTAGCATAATTTCTTGCTAAACTGAAGGTTACATTAAATTGCTATCAAGTCTCACCAGATAGGCAAAGCGTGGGACTGACAGTCTGATCTCTCTTCAGCCCAGAGTGAAATTGAATTCTCAAGTGTTTTGTCAGGTTTCTCTTTCACTATGAAAAATGGTCCTTAGTAATAATTCAAAATAGTATTTAGCAATTTAAGATATAGAATTTAATTTCTGCAGAAAATGCCAAGGTGTCAAAGCCATTTCATCTTCCAACCAAACAAAAGAGTCTAAATAGGGAGAATTTGGATGGAATGGAAAGTGATGCATATTTCATACTGGCAAACACCAAAGCAAAATGGTGTTATTTGTAGTATCAGTAAATGACAGTTTTAGGAGACATTTCTCATCAGTCATCTAAGTTATAGGGGTTTTTGCAATTAATGTTTTCTGGTATCAAATTCTGAATTCATTAAAAATATTTCCTAATTTACTTAACTGCTTTTATTAACATGATCATTCTAAGAACCTCAAAGTAATGTAATAGTTTGGTAAGTATCATGGTGTCATTTTTGTGGGGTGGTTGCAATATAAGGAAGTGACTAAGATCTCATAGAATAGTCCGTGACCAAGCTGAGAAGAAAATCTGTGTTTCTTGTGAGCCAGTCCTGGTACACTCAGCCAGTGATTCTAAATCTGGAACAAAAACTAAAATGAGGATTGGGATCTCAAACAATATTCCTTTCCCCAGTATTAAATAGGAAGGAAGTCCCCTCTGGTTGTAGACTGAAATGGCTTCTTATTACTGAAACAGAATTGTGCCAGACTGTAATTTCTTTTCAGCAAGTTGTATGCACAACTCTGCCAATTAAATAAAGTCTTTTCTTATTGCCAAGCTGGTGTCATAGTTACAATTTTTTTCTTCAACAAATAAGAAGTGGAAATACTCAATTGCCAGTTTCTATTGTGTATCTCCTCAGGCATATGATTGCCTCTTTGAACGGGAGAACCTGGAAGTTCTTTCAAAAGTATGTGTAACTCACAGGCTGAAATAACAAGAAGAAAAAGAAATCTCCTGACTTTCAATGCAGTGGTTTATAAATATCATCTTCTCTTGATAAAAGAGAGAGCTTTGGAACCGAGGCATTGAAACAGAATGATGGTTTATTCTCTCTCTCTCTCTCACTTGCTCTTTTTTTTGGGGGTTGGTTTTTTTTAGTTTTTTTCACACTTAGAAAGAACCCATTAGTAAGAAAAGAGAAAAAAATGATAAGCCTATCTAGATGACTGAGAAGAGATAAAATAAAAATGTTTAAAAGACATTTTTTAGTGACAAATAGCGAGATGAATTGTTGTATCCACTTTGTGCTTTTTTGAATGCTTTCTATGTCTAGATTTTGTGTTGGATAAAGAATATGTTTTGTTTGTTAGATAAAAATGACAAATTCATCCAGAGCTGTGTTCTCCTGCAGCTTATATATTTTCATATACTGGTGTAATTTGGAGTTACAGTCTAATCGTAATTCAGTTCCTGTCTTCAGTAAAAGCACGTGCCTCTAATTTGCAATCAGTTTCTGCACTTGACACATGGAAATAATGAAAGTCCTCATCTACAGATGTAGACAAAGGGAGCAAGGAGTGTGCAGCATTTCACAGGCCGGACTATTTGGGCATTTCATTCCCCTAGACTTTAGAACCTGAGCATTCAAATCGTGCTAATATTGTGGTATAATTGTGTGAATAATAATTGTCCATTTAAAATTTTCCCTTGCCTCCTTTGAATAAACAACTTGTATAATTGCATAATATAAGAGAGAATTTGATGGGATCACTTCATGATGTGGGGTCTGACACAGTGTAAAGTATGTAGTTTTACCTCACTGGAATTTTAATGAAAAATGTCAGCCTCACCTCAGGGAAAGTGATGGAGCAGGTCTTTTGGAGTGCAACCACATGGCATGTGCAGGACAACCAGAGGATCAGGCTCAGCCAGCATGGGTTCATGAAGGGCAGGTCCTGTTTGACTAACCTGATCTCCTTCTATGACAAGGTGACCTGCTTAGTGGGTGAGGGAAAGATGGTAGGTGTTGTTTACCTGAACTTTAGTAAAGCCTTCAACACTGTTTCCCACACCATTCTCCTAGAGAAGCTGGCGGCTCATGGCTCAGACAGGTGGACTCTTCACTGGGTTAAAAACTGGCTGGCTGGCTGGGCCCAGAGAGTTGTGGTGAATGGAGCTAAATACAGTTGGCAGCTAGTTACAAGTCCAGAACACACAGTGTTTCCCAGGGCTCAGTACTGGGGCCAGTCTTGTTCAGGGTCTTTATTGATGATCTTAAAGAAGGGATTGAGTGCACCCTCAGTAAGTTTGCAGATGACACCAAGTTGGGTGAGAGTATTGATCTTCCTGAGGGTAGTAAGTCTCTGCAGAGGGATTTGAACAGGCTGGACTGATGGGCTCAGGCCAGTTGTCTGAGATTCAATAAGGCCAAGTGCTGGATCCTGCAGCTGGGTCACAAGAACCCCATGCAACACTACAGGCTTGGGGAAGAGTGGCTGGAAAGCTGCCCAGCCCAAAGGGACCTGTGGGTGCTGGTCAACAGCTGTCTGAATACGAGCCATCAGGGTGCTCAGGTGGCCAAGAAGGCCAACAGCATCCTAGCCTGTATCAGAAATGGTGTGACCAGCAGGACTAGGGAGATGATTGTCACCCTGTACTCAGCTTTGGTAAGGTCGCACCTCGAATACTGCGTTCAGTTTTAGGTACCTCATGGCAAGAAGGACATTTAGCTGCTGGAGCATGCCCAAAGAAGGGCAACAAAGCTGGTGGAGGGTCTAGAGCACAAGTCTGATGAGGAGCAGCTGAGAGAACTGGGGGTGTTTAGTCTGGAGAAGAGGAGGCTGAGGGAAGACCTCATTGCTCTCTACAACTACCTGAAAGGAGCATGTAGAGAGGTGGGGGTCAGTCTTTTCTCCCAGGTAAATAGTGACAGGACAAGGGGTAATGGCCTCAAGTTGTGCCAGTGGAGGTCTAGATTGGATATTAGGGAAAATTTCTTCACTGAAAGGGTTATCAAACATTGAAATAGCCTGCCCAGGGCAGTGGTGGAGTCCCCATCCCTGGAGGTGTTTAAGAGACATGGAGATGAGGTGCTGAGAGACATGGTTTAGTGGTAACTTGGCAGTGGTAGGTTAATGGTTGGACTTGATAATCTTGGAGGACTTTTCCAACCAAGGCTATTCTATGATTCTGTTTCCAAAAGCTGATATTTGTGGGCGTATTCATTTCCACGTGTAACACAGCTACTATTATTTTTCTCTGATAACATGCTTGTTTTTTTCTGAAAAAAAACTTGTAAAAGAGACAATATCTGGAAACATTCTTTGTCAAGAATAAATACGCAGTCAAAAATCCTTCCCTTTTCAAGAAGTCTCATGCCTGATTTTCAAGGCATAGCTGTAAAACAAATTTCCCAGAGTGTAGACATTTAGGTGAAGGTTGTCTGTGCTAAATCAATGAACTTAAGACTATATGACACTGCATCATAAAGAAGTCATCTTAGGTTTTTGTTCCACTCCCCTATTTTAGATAGAATGAGTCTTGTTTAAGTATCTCTCTTGGTCTTTTAAAATTTATTTTATTGTGATAGTGGCCGACATCTTCACATATGATCAGGCTCCCATTCGGCTAAGCAAAATATAAAACCAGAACACACTGGTGAGGTTTCTTTTAAAAGGCTTTTAGCCAAGTATATCAGGAGAATAAAGAAGTGAAGGAGGAAACAGGTGAACAGAACACAAAGCAATAGTGACAATTCTATATCAGAAATCGCAACAGATGATAGAAAAACATCAGCGATTCTGGGACAAGAGGATCTGTTTCCTTACTTGCAGTTGTGAAGTCTAAATAGCTGCTGAAGAGAGGAAAGACAAAGATGGTATTTATCGATCATTTCACCTGTCACTAATGAAATCACTGCTAGATTGGAACATGGAACCTGCTTGACAGCAGCACCAGATAATAGCAGTGAAAAAGAGAAGAGAAATTCTGCAAGGCACTGATGCTGTAAACACACTTTAATTAAAAAAACTGCATCGAGCACCGCTAAAATTTGGCCAGCTCACTACAGCTGTCATCTCTATACTTGTGGGTTTAGGATTTCCTCTAATCACTACAATGATACAACAATAGTTACATAATGGTACACGTCAAGAATTTTCTATAGTCAAAGAATTAGTCATTAGCAAGGGTATTAAAAAGAATACTTCACAGCTAGTACAAAGTCATGACCACTTAGACTTCAACAAAAACGATTTAAAACTGTAATGAATATTCAAAAAGAGTTTAGTAAGAAGAATCCTTAGGCCTTTCTGGATCATTTTTCCTATTGTGATATAAATAATCTGGTAATTATTCCCCCTATGAAATATGTATATGTTAATTAAGCAAAAGCTTATAGCTCACTATATATGCTTTTTTTTTTTTCTTTAGTAAGCAAGGTTACTAGCTGGGGCTGATTTCTAAGGGGAATAATTAGTAGTCATAGAAGTCACTTCCAACAAAAATCTGTTGAGAGAAAGGGAGCATAACTGCTCATAAAGGTGATGTATAGTAACATTAATCAAGAAAATAGATGCTGCATAAAACCAAAAGTTCAGCTGCTGTGAGAAGTGGGGAAAAGAGAGTGCATATAAGAGGTTAGCATTTAAGACACTTTGATAATGCACTAACTTTCAAGTAAAAAGTTCCTGAAAGTCTTTACAAAAGGCATGGTTGCTATCATTCACCCAATTTAGTAAATTAGTCAGCTCTAGAATGAAACAAGACAGACATACTCTATCAGCAATAAAGAAAGGTGGATCCCTTTTGTTAATCTTGTGCTTGAAGTAAGGACTTTATTAGTTACAGACAAATAATTTTAAATTACATGCAAGTAAAGAATACATACTATTTTTCATTCACAAATACTTCCACTACAGGAGAATTTGGGTCTTTTTTCTTCAAGGGTAAAAAATTCTGCTAATAGCAAAGGTAGCATTAATGACATAGGACAAGAAGTATGAATCAAAGAGAGGTTGGTGTGTGATTATATACTCAAAATCACTGAATTGCAGCCACTTCTGACTAGCTGTTCATGGGATAGAGGGAACACAGTAGGAAAACCCCATTCCTTCTGTCTTTCTCTTTTAGATGACTTACAAAGATATCTTACTATATTTGAACAAAATAATGGGAAGATGTGATATCTCCAGCACTGGTGATTATAGGCAATGGTTCAACATACAAAAATCAAATCCTGGTTATGTCAGCTAATTCTATGCTTCTCAGTCACAATATCTTGAGATTTACAGACCTCATTTTGAAGAGTAAACCCTGTAAAAAAAAACAATTTCATCATGGCTTCATGCATTACCTCTCCTGTTCTTCTCTACCTTAGTCTTTCCATTATCCACATGTCTATTCTGATTCCTCCTCTCGGCTTCTGTTTCTGAATCTGTATTTAGCTTGGTGCTTCCACACTCTTTCTCCCACTGTCTCATCTTTCCTTAGGCTAATCTTCTATCTGCTACCTCATGACCCTTCACAATAAACCCAATTTCACTGTTAAGACACTTGCCTCCATCTTCTTGGCATATCTACTCCAAGCAGTTTCTATTTCATGCATTCTGTGTCAGTCTTGCGTTTTGCAGGTGACAGTAATACTCCAAATGGAAATGTATGAGGTACTTCAGCAGTGCCAGCCAGTGAGGAAATCTTCCCTTGACTAAGGAAGGTTGGTGAAAAGCCCTCATTGTTCTCAATATTAACTTTCAGTCCCACAAAATGCTTGGAACATATTATTAGCAATTTTTTCGTTCTTACTTATCTCCCAGTGTTTCTCTGTTTATTTACTTATCTGCTGGCACCAAGTAACTTCACCTAACCTTCAGGGATTTTTGTTTCCTATCATTTCTGAGAGAGGAAAAGAGAGACAAGTTTAAAAATGCATATGCTGTCCTTACTGTGCCATAACAAGATTGGCATGGTACCAGTGATGTTTGAATTTCTCTCTTAGGAAGACTAAGACAGTTCAACCAGCTGCACTAAAATTGCATTGAAAATGGATACTTAGCAAATTCTGCCCATAAATGAAAGTTTAAATTACAAAAAGCTGTCTGACCGGTTATCTCTTAGTAAAGTGCTTTACAATTTGCATAAAAACTTCATTTCTTTTTCTAATTACACAGAGTAAAATGCATTCATTTTGCTTTTGATTACAAGCTGGTCTTGCCAAACACCTGTGACTGCCACAAATTCTAATTTGTTATTTATTTACTTCAAAGCAATCTTATTATCTAAATGAGTCAACGCATCAAAGACCTTAATTATTGACAGTCAATTCGATAGGGTTACACTGTCCATGTCCTTGGGCTGAAGGCACTTCTCTGCTTTCTTCTGCTCAAGTACACACTTGGCTGCATAAGAGGACATGTGATTCTGCTATTAAGTGTATTGGAAATCACATTCTTAGTTAACTGCAACTAGATTTAGACAATATCGAAGAGCCAAGACTGACAGCTACAATCTGCTGTCTAATGGACCACTGTTTCGTTGTTTGGTAAAACCAAGGTTGTCCAGCTTGAATGCATGTCATACTATGTACCCCACTTAGGTACATTAGGCCTAATGTTGTATGATGTAATGAAGATCTGTGGGGAATCCTGCTCCATAGGAAACAAGGAGTAAATGAAGGAGGAAATGCACAATATCCTATACAGCACAAAGCACATATAAACTTCATACATTACACACATACATGGCACATGAACCCATGAAGTAGGTTAAACCTTTGGCTGTATAAATCAGATCAGTTCCAGTGGTTGAGGAATGAAGTAAATCTGTGAATGGATCATGTGTGTCCCAGCCATATTGTGTTATCTCATCAGAATCTGTTCTTCTGTATGGGCAACACTGATACTTTAATAAACTGTATACATATTCCTTAAATGACTTGTTAATCCCTGATTTCAAGGCTCACCTTCTGTAATATGAGATGTCAGTGGAAACCTTTTCACATCTAAACTTCTATGGTTTTTGTTTTCTTTTTTTTTTTTTTTTTTGTGATATCATTGCATACAGCAAAAGAACCACCAAACCATCTGCTTTGTTCTCGGCAAATGAAAGGGAACTGATTTTCAACAATTCCATTGCAGTAAATAAGTATGCAATACCTTAAAATCTTAAAAGACTCTTTGCATATTTACAACTAGCATATTTTGATGTTCTTTAAAAAGTAATAATAAAACAAAAAAAAACCAACCCACATTTGATATTACAGACCCAGGAGTAACACATATATACCAACATTTTGCACAACTGTAAAGGTACTAAACAATAAAAATTGCAAGAAAGTGACCTGTGGGTGCTCTCAACATTAATAGGAAGACACTAAAAATTGCTAAGAAACCATAATGTACTTCATTGTTCCTCTAACACTTGACCTCCTAAGAAACATCATCACTGGAAGGTAACATTTTGATGTTCCTAATGTCTCATAACGGTAAAGAGAATATGAAAATCATAATAATGTGGAAACCCCACAGAAATATATGAATCCTCTTATTACATCACGATTTGTAAATTTGGATATCTCGTAAAAAAAGGAACATAGCAGCATGTAAATTGTGAGGTCGAGGTGCAAATTATGGAAAAAAGTCGTGCCTGCTATCTTTAGTGCTTAATCAGAAGCAATACACAAAATGCTGGAAAGAATACTTGAATCTTCAAGGTAAGTAAGATTGATCACAGGCAAATATGAACCAGGATAACTAAAATATTCTTATTAGATCCTAAATTTAAAATTTTGTTCAGCCAACAAAGCATGATTTTGCAATTCTATTGCAAAAAAAGAAAAGGTTTTCAAGGTTTAAAATATAGATATATCTAATTTAACTTTAAAAAACTCCAGTATTTTGAAATATACAAATCTGCAAGCTTGAGCTGAGAAAAGGAAAATCAACTAGTCAGGTTTCCCTGCTGAAGTTAACATCCACAGGCAAACAGCATGGATAATGAAAAGCGTATTAGATTCTTAAATGATTTTCATCTTAACAACCTAATGTGTTGTTGATAACTGAAGGAAATAAAATTATTTAACTCCACTGCTTTCCACTTCTTTAAATCACTGGTTAATTGGATTTTCTAGGTAATTGGTAAAAGGATAGTTCCAGTCTCTCTCTTTCTTTCTGTCATTATCTCATCCATGGCTTTTCAAATCCAGCAGCAGTACTACTTTGACTGAGATTAAACATCTGATTCAAAGCTCCCTGAAGTCAGTGTAAAGATTTCCACTAACTTTAGTGGGATTTGCTTCAAGCCCTAAGTAAACTGTATAAAATCTCGAACTTCATAAACAAGCTCTGCAAATAACAGAAGTTTTCGGATGGCCACTAGTCAGGATTTCCATCCAATCTGAAAACAGTTTTTGTAATTGACCTCTACAGTCTTTGTTATTTGACTTTTTTATTTTATTGTTTTACTTTTGAGTCTCCGTTTTGAAGTATTTGTGTATTGCTAACACTACTTACAGGACTTTAAATTTATGGGAGGGCCCAGGAAACCCAAGAGTAATTGTACTACATGAACACAAACTCCAGTACACCACCTTTCCTATGTTGGAGAATTTACCATAAAATTGAGCATACTTCAATCTCCTGAACCATCTTTATATCATCAGTGACTTTCCACTCTGATTAACATGATCCAAATCCACCTCACGATACCTCTCTGAAGAGTGACATGGATTGTCTACAAATATACAAAGTAGTAGATCGGCATTTGGACACCCTGCATTAATTCAGAGTGTACTGCCAAAAATTCTGTACTTAGTTCACATCAAAGGAGCGGCTCAGAGTGGCAAATAAGACTAAGTGAGTTTTCTATGCTAGTTCAGTTCTGAAAGAGAAAGGAGTTGGTTGGGAGAGTCCTGAGTAAAGCAGCACCCTTTTTCCCTGTGAAACTTGGCCTGTCTCACTGTAGGATTCTCTTACTTAAAAAAAACCCAACTTTTTCTTTTTTTTAATGATCATGTTTCAGTAGACCTTGGATCACAGAGAGGACACTACACAGACTACCTGAGCACAAGCCATGCTTAGTGTCACTGTATCAGATTTCCTCTGGAGGCAGTTGTCAGAGTGCATGTTATTCTACATTCACCCACTTTCTTGTGAAATCACTTTAAGATACAGCAGTATTCACAGAAAAGCTCTCAGGAGACATCCCTCCAAGCAGAATAATCAGTGTAGCAGTTGAAATTGCATCACTTTTCTGTCCCAATAGGGAAAGACAGAGAGAAAGAGTTCATCGCCAGCACATTAACAGTGAAGGGGTAAGGAGGGCTGCCTTTAGCCTGCAGTAGCAGCCTGCAGCTTTCCCAATTGATCTTTTAAAGTGCATGAGTGGTAAAACTATTCTGGAAAAGACTCTGAATGGCAGAGAAATGGATTACACTACTGTTATGTTTGCAGTGGCTTGCAGATGATCTGCCACAGGCCCACTCACAGTCATTCCATGATCAATGAAACTATTTATGCTCAGAGCTATCACTTGTTAGTGGAAAGCTCTTGTGGTGTGCCACAGAATGCACATAACAGGAACACAATATGACACTCAATTAAGTAGATGTCAATCAAAAGGCATCAATGTACATTCCTTTGTCAGCTACATTGCCCTCTGTCCTAAGTAGAGCACTTTCATTAAAGTTGTTTACTATATGTTTGCTCATTCTGTATGTCCTTTGGACTGGCTTTGTAGTCAAAAAACAAAGGCAGTCAGAAGAGAACATACAAGTTTCATTGTCCCATATATGCCTGAAAGGCTTCACATTTTTCAGGTTCTTTTTGTCCTCAGAATTTTTCACCAAGTTCTTGAAAACAATGAAGGCTTGAGCCCCACATCTTAGAGACAGCACAAGTTCCTCTCCTCATCCCCTCCCTTCCTACCTCCAATCTTTGTTAGCAGACTCAGCAGGGAGGCCAGAGAACAGTAGGCTCAAACATTACCAACTGGGTATTCTGAGGAAAACTTGCTCGCCAATAGACTCTGCTATGTCTCTTCATCAGCCTCTCTGAAGATTTCAGTCTTTACCACCATGAAATATTTCCAATTGTTTTCATGAAAACTTCTAAGGAAAATATTCCACTTCTACTCTTCACAGTTTCTAGTTTGGAAATGGCAGAGGATTAACTTCAGTGCTTTGCTGCATTAAAAACAGCCATGAAACTCTCCTCAGGATATGAAATATAACATGGGCAGCTGGGCACATAGTAATGTCAAGATGTAGCTCACACAACATGATATAGTTCAAATTCAGAAATGAGGTTTTAATTTGGTGCAAAATTTAACACTATTAAACAGGAATTAAGACTGAAGCAATTAAAGTGCACTCGGAAAAGTTTACAAAGCTCCTGCTTATGAGGTGGGAAGGGATGAGTTAACTTTAGGCAAGCACCAGGAAGCTTTGAGAGAATAAAAGAAAACAGCATCGGAGTGAACATACAGTTGCAAAATCTCTTCCTGACTACACAAGCCTCAGAGAAACATTCTGGAAATCATTCTACACAAATACAGCAAAACCGAAATTCTGCTAGCCTGAGTCAGAAGCAAATGAGTAATTTTTTGACATTTCTGCTAAAGCTGGGTCTTGAGACATTCTCTTCTTCCGCCTAAAAGACCATTTACAATCATAACAAGCTTTTGAAGGTTTGGATTTTTGTCTGAAGGACTACTTCCAAGAACCTACAAATACAGGTCTCTATTCATCTATTAGTGTTCTTGGGAGAAGTTCTTGAAAAATTTTTGTTCAACTGCCACTATTTTAAACCTTCCATGCCTTGCAGATGGTAGCTCCTTAATACCAATCTTAACTTCTGTGTTTCCTTCCCTACCTTTCTTTACACCTTTGGCTTTATACTTTCTGTTAGGTTTCATTCCTTGCCACTATCTTTATTGTTTTTTTCTCCTTCTTTTTGCATCATGTTCTTACACTCTTTTCACTGATCTTGCACTTCTTCTAAATTTCCTAATCTTTTAAATCTAGGTGATGATTCTATACAAAAGTAAAAGAAGGCTTGCCTCTTTGGCCTGTTATTTCTTTATCACAAATTTCTTTAAATGAATTTCATTTTTAGCTATGGGAAGATCATTCCATTGTTGGTTATGGCAATGATTCTAGATGTTCTTGCAGATAGTCAGATCTGTTCTCCTCTGGTGACAAATTAATAGCTGTCGTATGCTGTCCTGTCAGTAAACAATCTACGTGTAACTTTATTTGTACATTTGTGTGGAAACAAAGATCCAGAGTATTACTGCTGGCACATATTAGGCCTCTAAAAGAGTAGAGAAGTCATCTTAGGCTGGTTTTATAGTCAAAGGAGGGAGACACATCCTGAAGGAACTGCCAAAGTTCTAAACTTACATAGAGTAATTCAGAGGAAATGCCTAAGACCACTATTAGCTGCCTCAAGTTTGCAGGGATGAAATCAGGTCTTCAATCAGTTTAGTAATGCCCCAAAACTGAACTAGACACTCCTCATTTTTATATTCTTTCTTCTCTATCTTTTGGTCCTAAATATATGCCTGAAGTATATCTGTTTTATCTCAAGGGGTGTTGCTGACTTCTGTGTTGGTATCTAAATACCCAACCTTGTGCTTTGTCCAAAATATCTTACACAGCTGATCTAGTTCTCCCACAGTAATATTTTCTGCTGGATACAAATACACTACAAAAAGTGGCAAAGGAGAACCCAAGGAAGAAAGCCATATCTCACTGAAAAATGCAAACAAAAGACCATAAAAAATTTAAAGCACTCTTCAGAAGAAAAGAGCTCAAACTGAGGGTCACTGAAAAGAGGATGGGTAAGGAGGGAAAGAGATCAAGGACCACAGGTTCTGCATTATTGAAGGGATAGAGTTTCAGTAAAGGAATGAAAAGTAGAGAACTGGGAGCCAGGATCAAGTCTCCACTGAAAATTAAAGCAATGCAGAAGTAGTTTGCCTTGTGGCAAGGGAGTTTCAGAGCCAGGAGCCCATTTTCCTTTTCTAGGTGTTCAGCTGCCTGAGCTCAAGGTTAGGTCTCTGATCTGGGACAGCTGTCTAACCTCAGCTCAGTCAGGTCTGAAGAAGAAATTGTTTAAGAAAGAGCTATAAGAAGCCTCTGCAGGTTTATAGTAATGTTTTGCTCAGGAGTTGCATTTAGCTTGAGACCCCTCCCCTTGGTCTCTGCCTGTTCGTATTCCAAACTAGTATCCTTACTGGCCTCCAGGCTTTGTTTCTGTCTGTTGCAGAAATCACATGGCTCCATTTATTTGATAGAGAAAATTACTGTTAATCAATTGGTCTAATTCTACCAGTGCTCTAGCACAAATTGAACCCTTTGGTTTTCTTTGTACATACAGTAAGAGTGCACGTTAAAGGAGGTAGAAAGTCTTTGCACCAATGAAAATGGACTACACTTCAGACTGTCCTCTTTTATAGCAGCTTTTCTATTCCTATTTAATTAAATCCTGTTTTCCCTTTGCACAATAAGCTAAAATTCTGCAGCAGAATCTGAAATATAATAAATTTCCTTTATGGAATGCTGGCCCTTCTCTGCCTGAAAGCATTTTAGGCTAAAGATGGAGAATACATTTCTCAAGCTAACATGATAGTGGCAGGCAGGTGCAGTGATAGCAGAACTCACTTAAAGGGACACTACAAAGACCACGCTATTTTTGTTCTGATTTGTGCATCCTGTTGTGCTTGCTTGGAAACCACCCAGGAACTGATTTTTCACTAAGATTTCACAAACTAAAAATACTTGAATATTTTTTAATGATTATTTTTAATAATTTTTTTTTTTTTTAAAATAGTGTTGTGACCACTGTCATAGAAAACAGATCAGTCAGCTAATGAACAGCTGCTCTCCATTTGCAGCCCTTCCCTCTGGGTAGCCCTAGAGGCAGAAAAACCTGTCCAACTCCCAACTCAAACATAAAACTGTGACTCCCCTCAGTAACTCCAATAGTAACACCAACAGAAGCAAGCATTCCATAAGCATACTCTGAATATATAGCATGAAGTAGATGAGAAAGTGTCCTGGCTTCCTTCTATTTTTTAATTTTTTTTAAATAAAAGGGTTCTTAATGCAATACACACCAATTGTTCATGTCCTGTGACTGGCATGCCTTACAAGGACAGTGTTTCTGTGGAAACATACAGATTAAGCCTGTGGAAAATATAATTACCTCGGTCTGAGACCAGGGAACATTGTTCAGAATCTATAGATCCTGTATGATCTTCATGATTTAAATCCCTTGCTGTCACTTTCAGGTCACAGAGGGCTTGTGTGGGTAGGCCCCTCGGTTCCTCAAACTGAAGCAGATACAGATGTGGCAGAGAGAGGGTTACTGTGCTCTAGCTTCACAGAAAATGTCATTCAGTGACACCTAAACATTTCAAAATATCAAGAATATTCCCATCTCTGAGAAGGATGAATACTAGCAATCGAAAAAATATTCAAGACTAAAAAGATATATTTTCAAATGCTTTGGGGCCATAGAAGAAAACTTATTCCCACAATCTCAAAATGTGTCATTTTAATCACAACAATTTTAAAAGATGTAAAGTTTTCTTCATTTTCTTAAACAAAGTAATTTTAAACTGGCAAATTGTGTTTGAAAAAAAAAATCTAAACAAGATACTGAAACTAATTTTGAAACCCTTTCCGAAATAACTGTTGAGTTAAAAAAAATTGCTGGTACTAGTCTTTTGCCCCAAGAAGCCTTACTTCAATAAATCAACAGTTTTAGTGAAAAAAAAATTACAAAATTCTGACCAGCTATATTGCCTAATACTGCATTCTGAAATATACTCAACTGACATATAATTTGCTTTTTACATCCCATTCTATTTGAATTTGCCTTCATTTTCAAAATCTTAATCATCCATCTTTGTATAGGAATGGTTTCCTTTTCCTTCTCTCAGATACATCCAGCACCTTTTCTAACATCCCAACTTTATATTGAAAAAGACATGCAGAGATATAAATTCTCCAGCACTTCCTAAGAGGAAATTTTCTTCCTCTTTCTTTCTCATTATGTAGCAAGTATAAAAATTCAAAGCTCCAGTTGCTCTCTCCCTTGAGGATTTTCATCCTATATCATTTAACTTTTCCTGACATCTTTCTTCCCTCCCTTTTATATTACAAATTTCCCCTATAGCAATAAGAACCTGAATTTGCATCTTTGACAGCAAAGGGGAGACTAACAGATGGAAGCAGTGCTCTCTTTGAATAAGGCAAGATGTTGTGACACTGACAGTAATGAGTCCTAAATAATAGGTCCTTCTTGATACAGTTTAAAAATATGCAGCCTATTGTCCCAGCCCCCCAGCAAACCAGCTCATAACTAGTGCCTCAATAGTAAGGCTGAGTTCCATCCATCTCAGTGACAGCTGACAACAGAAGACTAATCTCTCTTAAAAATATTTCCCAATCACTTTTTGCTGTAGTTAAATCAACACAGTGTTCAACCACACACAAGTACAGGAAAAGGGCTTTCTTCTATGGCATTTCAGAGTGAGCAATGGGCTTAAGTTTTACTCATGACTGCCCTGGGTGAAGTTGGTGCCAATTAGAGTTGCCTACAACACCTAATCCCAGTCAAGACCCTGTTCTCTTTTGTATTTTCATTATTTTTTTCCAGTGGTGCTCACAGATATTAACAAACAGGAAAGAAACGGTGATAGAAAGGTAAACCTTACAGGCATAAATCACCTACAGGCAAACTATCTGAATCCTATAGCACTGTGTCCTGGTTCCCCAGGCACAGACACATGGGCTAGCCATGCAGGTAGGCCATGAGTAGCCCCAAGTCAGCTGAGAGTTCCAGTCAAGGCAGATGACTCACAGGTGTATCCCATACCACCTCATCATGCTCATTATAAAAGGAGGAAGCTCAGCAAGAGTGGGGTTCTGCCTCCTCTCCATGAGGATCCTTGTTGATGGTCCTCTGTTCCTGCCATCAACATTGAGAACCAGGCTGAGCAGACCCTTTGTGCTTTGTCTTGGTTGTTGTTTCTGTTTTGTTATTCTATTAAATCTGTCTATACTTCAGCTCATGGACCTTCTCCTTTTTTTTCCCCAATCTTCCCATTTGGGGAGGGAGTCTTGGGTGATGTACTAACTGCTGTGGTTTAGCCCTGAGTACTGGCTAACTGTAGACACACTGTCACCACCAGCTGAGGATCTTATTGTTAGGATTTTATCTCTGTGTCCTACTCAGTGTCTGTCATTTTATTTGTTACACTATTTGCCACATTAAAAGAAGTCAGAAGGGACTTGGAAGATGTTCAAAAGGTGAAAAATCAGTTAGTCTCAGTTGTACTTTTAATTATGCTTATAAATTGATATAACTTCTACCATTACAGAGGTTTTATTAACTTATGTAGATTCTGAACTACATTTTCAGTGACATAATTTGGTAATTAGTAAGTTATAGGCTTTCAGTAATGGAATTTCTGGAAAATGTGGTCAGATTTAGAATGAAAGAGGGAAAGGTACAAAAAGGGCAAACTGTTTTAGAATATGGCTAATTTTGTATAGAGACTTGGGTCCTATAACAGACAATGAGACTTGCATATATGTTGGTAGTTAATTGTGCTCAAGTGCAGAGTTGCATGGAAGAATTTGTGTGTAATAAAAGTTTAAAACTATAGCAAAAACACCTACAGTTATCACAAGAAAAAAAGGCAATCTAATTAAGAATGAAATTCTGCCCCTTACCCAAGGTACTTTGGAGAATTACAGCCAGGGAGAATACACCATTTACTTTTACATATCTTAGGCTCAGTGTGGCCCTGGAATATCTGAGGTACCATGTCCTGTATGTCTACACAATAGACTTAAGCACATTATAGGCACCCAAACTAAGTGGTACCAGTCACCGTGCAGCCATAGCAGAATGAAATTCAGCATGAGATTTGCTACATCCTATATTGAAAAAGCTACAGAGCAGCTGATTAGAGCCTACTTCCATGTGTCTCTATAACATTGCCATTGGCCGTGCAGTCAGATTGGAAGTTACAGCTGCATTTCTAATCCTGTCTTTGGCTGGTGTTGCAGAGAATAACTGCATGCCACCTGCACTTAATAAATCCTTCCCCAGCCACCACTATGATTTCTATGCCCATACCTTATCACATCAGCCTTATCAGCTGACGTATAGACTGACACAGCAGCAGAGACATCATCTTAATATTATTCTCCATTGCAAAGTAACAGTATTACCAGTTGCAAATTTCTGTAGTGTGGCTTCAAGAACTTTCTCCGTTGCAACTGCTTCCCTGAAGTATTGTAGCTTGCAGTAAAGATATACAAAATAAATACAGCCAATTTACTAAAGCTGTTTTGCTTTTTCAAAGGAATATGAAAAATATTCAAGTTTCCTTTTATTTCTAATAAAGTACTGTGGATGAATGAAAACACCAATGATATACTTTTCCTCCTATAGGAAACCAAACACCTAGCTGGGATGTTAATGTGATATCTTTACAGTTTATGACAGAAGTGGAGATACAAGACTTACTTCAAATAAATTTCATACAATTGCACTCATGGGGAATATCTACCTGTGGTGCAGGTGTTTGCATGCCTCCATCTCAAATTGTAGAGAACAAGGATTCAGAAATAACCTGACAACTGTCTCTACAATCTCTGCAGTGCTTGTGTGTTAGCAAAGACGTGATTCAATACAAAGGCATTCTCTTGGAAGGAGTCTGGACTTCTAACTTCTATTAGTGATCTGTGTTGTGTCTGGAGATATAAACTCAGACAAATTCTCCACGGATCTTAAAAGTTTCTTCAATGCTGAGTGGAGATCAAAGCCACTCTTGTTACTGTTTGAAAGCCTCCTTCCAAGGTCAAGGGGGAGCTGGCATCTCACCTCTCTCTAACATGTCACAGTAGATCACCTTCTTCTTGCTCCTGCCTTTCAGCAGCATAGGATAAGTGACCCTGTATGTTTCAGGTCATTCCAACTTTCCTGTATTCATACGGCATCTCAGCAAATTCTGCTACTCAGGTCTAATGGACTTACGAAACTGCCTTAGGAAACAAGGTAAAGGAAGAGCATAAGTTTCCCCTTATACTACACTATGCATCACAGATGGGCTCATGAGAGTCTGCAGTGTCTTCTATTAATTCAAGTTATTCCATAATCATCTGGGAGGATGTGTCTTATTCCATCTGCCTGTCAAAGGGTAGCAAAATCAGTACTGAAAATAATAAGAAACAAGAGAAAAATAAACAAATAAATCTATAAAAATCCCAGCCCGGACAGAACGAAAAGAAATATACCAAACTGATAAGATCTTGCCATTTAAGAAAAATAGAAAACTTTATTTTCCATTAAAAAGCAGAGAAAAGACCTGTTTGCACATATGTCTCTGATTTTTCAATGTTTGTTTAATTCTAAGACTCACATCACACTCAAAGTGACACTGACAGATGTTTGATAACAAATCTGCTTTGAAACTCATCCAGAGAAACAAAATCTGTTCAGGGAATCCAGTGCTCTAGCTCAAAGGGAATAACTTTAGATCAGCCTGGAGCCAGTTAAAACAATTACACTTGCACAGTTCTTTACTTGGAATGTTTACTAAGTGTCACAGGGCAATAAATGAACAAGAATTGGCTAAGCATAACTTTAAATCCATCTCCTGCCTGCCTGTGAGGCAAAGTGTAACATGATTTGCCCTCTCTGAGGAGAGTGGAGATTTGTGACTGTAGATTTGTAACTTGAAAGGGATACTCATTTGACCTAAAATTTCAATTTAAAATTGTGACAGCTGCCTATGACTTAAAACTTCTTTTAATTCATCCACTGGAGACTAGTCTTTCTTTTCCATATTCACTCCAGTAAATATCTCCCAGTTTTCTGCAAGGTTTATTCATCAGACGTAAGAATGCTAGTGGTTCAACTTGCTTTTTTGTCCACTTACAATCACTGAAGGAAATGCTGGAGGGGTTCAGGAGGCACCTTACCTTCATCCCTTTGAGGCACCATGCTGTCATCCTATTACCAAGCTGCCTGAACAAGCAGCAAACAGGCAAACAACAACAACAAAAAGAAAACCTTAAAGTTCATGGGAAGAAGATATGATTTTTTATATTTCTGGAACATTTTTTTCTGTCAGAAGTCACATTCTTGAAGCAGAAAAATCCTGGTCTGCTTTTGTCCTATAGGACAGGGAGAACTCCATTTCACAATTATTAATTTTAATGTTTTTGTAATACACAATTCTAACTAGGCTTCAATCATAACTGACACATGCTTGCTTAACCAAAAGCAATGAGAAGCACTTGTCCCTACAGTTCTGTTCAGGCTACTGAAATGTCTGGATAGCCTTTGCATACAAACATCCCCACCTTACTGACAAGTGCAACACAATCCTCCTCATCTAGTATGGCAGCCAAAATCCATTGCTTGTCACTCTACATCAAAGAAAAAGCAATGTGGAATTAAATCTGGTTGCTGAGCTGGCTGGGCTCTATGAGAGTCGAGACACCCTTCCTTTGAGAACTCCAATGGAAAAGACAGAAGGAATTTAATCAGCTTTTCAACATATAGTTCTGAAGTAACAGGACAGCTTTCTGACTAGGATAATTTTATTTATAAAGACAGTGCAGTTTACCATGCTTTTTTAGAGTAAAACATTCTAGCTCAGCTCCAGTGATGAGATTACTCAGGCATTGTGCAAGCAGCATATGCAATGCACAGTACAGCAGGCAGGCTGGAAATGGAGTAAAGCTCTTTGGAGGAGTTACCAGGTCTGCTCTAGAAACTGGTAAATGCCTAGCAGCATGTTGTGAGCTATTCTGACTACATGTGTTTGGAACTTGAAAGCCTGAGATTAGCAAGCAGGCAAAGCAATAGTTACTACAGAAGAACAGAATTTGTAGAACAATTTGCACATCAGGAAATAGTTTTAACCAATTATACATAGTATTCTCCTAAAAAAAAAAAAAAAAAATCACCTTTCTCATACTATTTTGTTATCCATATTTCAATCTCTCAGCAATTTTCTGATGCCCAAGAACTCAGGGAGATCATTCGAAAAATGACGCTAATCTGGGAAGAAGCTTACTTGTTTCTTATTTTCCAAAATCGTGTTTTGAGGGTAGGCTAAAGGCAGTGGATGTGCCCTTTGATGAAGGTCAGAGTAGGTGATTCTCTTCTGGTAGAAAATTAAATTATCAAGAACAGAAAGGAGTTTCTCAATCAGGAAAGTTTGACAGTGGAAGGATCCATTGGTTATATGGTTCAGGCTTATTTTAAATCAGTTTGTGTTATCTAGTAGATGACCAGCCAAAATGATTCCATGACATGCTGGTTTTACCCATCTCTTGGGAGTGTTGATGAGGTGGTTATATCAAAGTCATATCACAGGAAAAATAAATGACACATTTTATCTAAAATACATAACACTTGCACAGCAGGAAGGTTTTTACATTATACCCCAGCCATCATGCATGAAGGACCAAGTTTTGTCATGATTTTCATGCCATTATTCCATAATTTCTTTTGGTTAAAGCTATGAATCTGTATCCTGCATGAAAAGAATGACAAAGCCGGCACACCGTAAAAATTCTTACAATAACAGAAAACCAAATTTCAGTCAAGCCCTCTACACCCATTTCACAAGAGCTGCACAATTAAAGAATTATTCTAATTAAAGAGTGGCTAAAAAAAATATTTTTTAAAAAAAGAAAAAAGCTAAGCAAATAGTGTTATGGAAAAAAAATGGTAAAACAAAAAGTCAAAATGTTTTCATTATAAATCCAGTTAAAAATTTTGTTTATCTTAAAATAATAATAAAAATTGCACTTCGATCCCAGGATCCAATGACAGGACTAGGGGAAATGGGTATAAACTGGAACATAGGAGGTTCCACATAAATGTGAGGACAAACTTCTTCACAGTGAGGGTAACAGAACACTGGCACAGGCTGCCCAGAGAGGTTGTGGAGTCTCCTTTTCTGGAGACATTCAAAACCCGCCTGGACATGTTCCTGTGTGACCTTACCTAGGTGTTCCTGCTCTGGCAGGGGGATTGGACTAGATGATCTTTTGAGGTCTCTTCCAATCCCTAACATTCTGTGATTATCGGACTAAAAATAAACATAAGGAATTTCCAAATGAAGAAAAAATTATCTTTGTTTAAAACATTCAGACATACTGAAACTTCACCTTTTTTTTTTCTATTATGATAAACTCAATAAAACTGATAAAAACTCACAAAACTTCATATTGTAGAACCTGTACTTTTAGGGGAAAATATTAACCAGAAACTTGTTTCTTATTCTACTTTGTATTATGTGTCTTAAGAAAAAATGCAGACAGAGCTAAAAAAAAAAAAAACAGAATGAAAGAAAAAGAAAAGGAAAAAAAAAAGAATGAAAGAAAATAAAATCACCAGACCAACTTGGACTTTTCACTTAAGTTTCCTTTTCCATCTCTTACTCAGCTTCCATGCAGACAAATATCTTACATTGATACTGACAGGCCAGACAAAGTCACTTACATTTCAACACCAATGACAATAAGGCCAGTCAATTACGAATGATAATAAAGTGATTTAGTTCAAAGAAGTACCATAGAAATACAGTTCTTTTGTGTAATACCAATGTGTAATACTAATATAGAAATTGTAGATCAAAATCTTTTGTTTCAGGTTTGAAGCTATAAGAAAGCTTTGCCCTAGCACATAGGTGTTGAGAATTAATTGTAAATAACTGCTCTGGAGAGAGACAAAACAGCAATTTTTTGTAAGCAAGATTCTGATTATTTTATACAATACTGTGAACAGTTTTAGGCAAAACTGTGGTTCAAAAATATATGCATCAATATGTATAGTCCGTACAGGATAATTATATCGTCATCTGGGTTTTAGACTATCTTTGTATGGTCATTAGCTAACAAAAGTTATTGTGAAAACAGTTTTTAAGTTTTTTAAGTACGAAAATGATAGCAATAGACTTACGTAACATAACAGAAAGGACATGCTTACCTGGGGATAGTGATTTCTTCTTAAGTATTCTTCAGATAAAGTGTGGGGTTTTAATTCCATTTGAAAAAGGTGTTCACTACATGGACAGCAGAAGGGGATTTGCAGCACTTTGTGTTAATGATACGTAGTCTACTCTTGATTTTAATTTATGCGATCTTTTGGGAGAAATTTGTCTGTTTGTGCTGACCTCTCAAGGAAAAAAAAAAAAGCTCCAATTTCAACTGCACACTGCTGGTGCTTCCAAAATAGTAGTAGTAGTAGCAGGCCTAGTACCAACATTATTAGCAGTGATAATCCAGTACTGGATAATAGGGTACTAAACAAGGCTATTCAAAGTCATAGTAAGCAGTATGTTTAGCAAACAAAAATCAAACAAGACAAGGTTTGTGATTCTAGACATTAGGTTGCTGAACCACTCATCTAGTGTGTAAATTTATAATTTTCAGTAAGCATGAGATAGTGTTTTGCCAATTACTAGGCCTAGCACAAAGGACACAGCCAGCAGTAGAACAAACCAGTAATTAGTTTCTATTGTATACAAAAAAGTCAGTATATGGGTGATCACTGGAGGTACAAACAAGCCAAACAGATCCCACACATTAGACATTAACCCCAGGGACAACACAGCACAACCAGTAATAGGTGGAATAAACAAGGAGACAGTCTCCCATAGAAGAGACGGGAGACAACCAAGTCAACAGGCTGATCATATAGGATAGAAGTAGCCCCATGCTGTTCCACCACAAAGGTCGCATTTATAAATGCCAGACCTGACTGGGGCCCAGTTGCAGGGAGAGTCAGGAGGTCCTTCCCCAACAGGGAAACTCTGCAAAGTGCATCCACCTCACAGACAGACACCCCACCCTTCCTGCAAGTGGTCCCAGCTTTTATGCCCAAAGCAGGACACCTGGCACTCATTTACCCAATGCAGGGCACCTGGGGCTTGTTTACCCAAGGGCTTTCCCTGCAAGGCCGGCTGCACCTTGGAGGAAAGCCAAAAGGCAAACTCATCCCCTCCTTTTGAAGGACCATGGGAACCACCCATATGTCAACCTTAATTCAGGGCTTGGGGTTCAGACCCCAGCACTTCAGATAGTCAACTTTATATTTTCCGTGTATAAAGAGGAGCCATATGCTTTGAATCTGGAGCTGATTCTACTTTAGGGTTAAAAAAATCCAAACAATGATGAACAAGAGTAAGAACTCTTGAAAAAGCTGCAGCAAATCTGAAAAAACAAACAAACAAACAAACAAACAAAAACCCCCCAAAAATGAAAACCCCCCAAAACATCCCACCTTTTTCTGAACTTTCAGTTTTTAGCTACAAACTACATGAACTGTCCTGGAAACAGAACAGTTCTCATGAAAACTTCAGTAAGTGTAAGAAGGAAAGCCCTACTTTTGTAAATACAATATTAAACAGATTTCATCCAGAACAGTCATCTTTTCAATACCACTGCATTTCAGCTTAGGAAAATTATGTGGATAGAAAATTCTTTCAAACAAATATCTCTGGTTTTTAGTTGCTTTGCAAAGCTGCTTGAGATATTTCAACAATGAAAAAAATTTGATGAACTTTGAAACCACTTCTGTTCCTTAACAAAAGACTTAAATTTAGGGGTTTTAATGTTAAAAATTAAAACTACTCTTCAAAATGTGTGCAGAATGCCTTCCTAACTTTTCACTAGTAGAATTTTGGTTTAATGGTATGAAGATCTTCTGGATACTTCTCTTTTTGCAAAAATGTTTTTCTCACAGGCCAATTCCAGCAAAATATTAAATCTTTGGTCCCTGTCTGCAAATTCACCTCAGTGAGAGCTCTTAGGGTCCCAGATCAGTACTCAGTCTTCCTTTAGATCATACTGTAATAATGCTTGATGGGGCATTGCAGGTCCCAGGCAAACATCTCTTGCATCTTACAGCATCATATGGCAATTAGTCATGCAGTGATACACCTGCCCCAGAAAATTTTCCAGTTTACACCCTTTGCTGCTAAACCTTAACAAAGATAACAATACTGCAAAATTCCCACTGGTTCCAGGACTTTGTCTTTGAAACTTAAGGATTTAGCTTTAGCCTTTCCCATTTCAGGTACAGTCTGGATAGTCAGATTTTCCTCTCAGCATGCTTTGTCTACGCACAATCACCCTGAACTTGACCTGCATTGACTGTTCTAATCTTGCACACTCATAATGAAATTCCTTCGGAACACTTCTGTCTTAACCTGCTATGCAATTTCAGTATGCCAGTCTGTACATGGTAATGATTAATGGAGAAAGACTGGAATTTGCAAGTTCATCATTTGTGATTAGATTTTCAGCAGTGAAAATCCAGTATATCCTCATCTGGCCTGCCACCTAACACGTTAAAAAAGCCACTGAATGTGTCCTGTTTGCAAACTGAAAACACTACTGTGCACTAATGAACACTGAGGTCTGTACGTGAAGTTGTAAACTTAACATTTTTACGGGTTTTAATGATGTACTAGTAGCTGTGGAGGCTGCTGGCCTCCGTCTGTCTCCTCCTACCACCCCAACAATGTGTCCAGCAGTGCTGCATCTTAGAATGGACTGACGACTCATTGTCTGGGCTATTCAGACCCTGGAGATTTGACTGTCAGAGGAAGTTCAGTTATTAGCACCAAGAACATGATGTTTCCTCTACCAGAGATGTACTGATATCATGACCAATATCAGTGCTGAGGAACCACTTTGGTCATCAACAGAGAACACTGTCAAAAAGCAGTTGGCTTTATATTTAAGCCTCAAGACCCAGGAATATGTCCTGAGTAGATAAATCTTTAGAAAACTTGCCTTTTCCTTCCCAGCAGATGGAGGAAGTAATAGGATTCAGTTCAGCAACTGAGTTACTTAAACAGCAGTGAACAAACACGCAAAGCATAAAAAGAAAAGAAATTTTTGGAACAAACACTGTATTTAAATGAAACATACATCGAACTCAATAAATTAAGCAGCTATTAGAATCATAGTCTGTGTGTGAAGGTGGAAGGCACAGAGGGCAGGCGAGGGAGAAGGAGACACACAAAGAGTAGGAAAAAATTCTTTATATAAACACCTTCATGCGGTCATATGCAGTCTGAAGTTTTTATTTTTCTTGCTCCACTGCACTGATGCATTTTGACAGGATATTTTGTTCTGCCTCCAGGGTTTTTAGGGAAAAGGGACTCACGGGTTATTACTGTTCCAGTGAAGAGTTTTGACTGAAATGTTTTGTCTCATTTCCTTGAGCTATGCATTAGCCAGATGGTTTGATGTATGTACCGTGCCACCCTGTTTGATCCTGCTGTTGGACTTTAGCTCCTGTTCCACTGTCAAAGGGAAGGATTATTAAGAAAGTTCTCATTAATATTCACACTGAAGAGTGATCTGACTGCCACTTCACTCGTACTGCAGGTTAAGTGAGGGTGCACTGTCAAAACAGAGAAAAGTCTTAAGCTCTTCTAATGCAAACCAGCCTGAGGGAGGGCTTTGAGCACAAAATTAGATACCAGTATTCAGGGCTTCTATCTTCTCTGACTCTGATTTACTATGTTAAAATATCTTCTTCATTATTAAATAAGAAGAGTAATATCTGACTCTTTCACAAAGAAGGAAAAATATATTTTACAAATTTTTGTGATAAAATACTTGCATAAAATTTTATAAAATTGTAAACTTATTAGTAACATGACTAGCTTTGATGCAGTACTTAAAATCCCTGCTCATGGAGAGGATGTCACCATACAATATATCACTTAAACCAAAAATTCCACCTGGATGGCTATAGCACATTAGCGCCCTGCAAGAACAGCCAAAAGATGCAGAGGAAGCTGAAGCCCTCTGCCCACTCAATCCTGACAGGAGGGAGCAGCCCACAGAGCTGAGGGTAGACAATTCTTCATAAGGCTGCTCTCTACACATGCTAGGCAAGATCAGGGAAAGAGGTCTGCTGGGTGCTATCACCTTGAGAAAAAGGTGTACACAAGTATCAGAATTTTGAGAACATAGTTTTAAACACAGTGGAAATCTAGTCCTTATGCAAGCAACTTAAGTATCTGCAGTATTTCTTAACAGCTCATTTCTACTATCCAGTGATTATTAATGTCAACCTACACTAGCTCAAAATTGATCATATATTAATATTTTTTTTAGAGTTAACAAAACCATGTTCCATTCTCCAAACGGCTTTCCAGGATGACTTATTCCTGCTTTAGAACACATTGAGCAATTGAGACTGTACTATTATTGGTCTCACTGGAGTATGAAGCTGCTGAGGAAAGTGTTTGCCTCTGTCGACCCGCATAACGCAGCATTTAAAAATTCCCCCACTGCATTAGATTTGCTGAATTTCTATGACACTGAGTTCTAGAGGCTGACTACAAACCAAAGGAAAGAAGTGATGCGAAGGGAGGTCAAACTCTAAGAAATTTTACTACCATGACTGAAAATGAAAAGTCTTATGATTTTGATGAAGGATCTACAACTTGTGTAGCATCCATTCAGCTTCTGTACAGGAATGATCTCTTTCTTGGATTTTGACTATTTATCTCAGAAGAAAAACTATTCTTTCTTGCAGTGTGAGACAGGATGCCAAATTCATACTCGTGGCATAGTCCTCAAGTTCAATACAAATCAACCTTTTTTTTTCTCATATAGCTGTGTTGTATATATCCAGAGTGCATCAGCTTCTGTATACTCTAGACACAGCTACAATGGAAGAGATCTGGTGAAACACCAGGAAGGCAACACCCTGAAAAAGATTTAGCTCTGGACAAGAACTTAAGTATGCAACTGTAAATAAAATAAAGATACCTGAATTCAAAATATACCTTCAAAAATCAAATCCAGTTGCAGTGTGACCGAATAAATGACTGCGACAGGCCAAGAACTGTTTTGTAAGTGGTCTGCCCTGTCTCTCTGTTACTAATCGCCATAGCTTCTCAGGGCAGGCAAAACAAGAAGTCCCAACTACTTGGCCACTGTCATTTTCAGGGTGACATATAACTGTAAGGCCACTTCCATTGCCCTAAATTAATAAACGGAACTGTCAGATGCACACATGAAGCTGACATTCATTTATTCTTCTGTCCCATTTGTCTTTGGCCAGGGCAGATTGAAAGCTGAAGGCAGCAAATTGTTCATACCAGTTTAGCAGATTGAGTCTTGCTCAATTCCTTAGTCCATAGTGTCTTGGACAACTTGGTGCTCAACTCCTATTTAAACTCCTTTGGAAGTAACAAAGTAAACACTTCCCTGATTCTCCTTCCTGACAAGAATCCTCCACTCTCTGTTTTTGTTGATTTCTCTCCCTAGTCCACCTCCCATAAAACAGTGGTCAGAGTAGAACCTATGCAGGAATCTCTGTGTGAAAAAAAAAATAGGGATGTGGAGACTGCAGTTGAGTGAGATGTCTTCTCAAATGCAAGAGCGTGGGACCTGAGGACACAAGATGTTTTCTTATACTTTCTATTTTCCATTGGCTGGTCTAGGAAACCTTTTACTCAGAAATTGGCTTGATGCTTGGTTAGCAATTTTTCCATGTATATTATAAAAGAAACTGATTTAGTGTTGAACACCCAGGAACCTTAAAGGTAAAATGTGACATTGAGGCTTGAATACTTAGGATTTTGCCTGTACTGAGGAACTAATTTCACTGAGTAATAAAAGCATTTGTAAAAGTATGCTCTTCTGCCAATAAAGTATATAGAGTTTTAAAGCTTCAGAGGTGATCTGAGCAAGCCTGAATTCTGAGAGTCTAAATTTGCTTCTGTCTTTAATAAGAAAAATACAATATGGAGTGATTTTCTTAATAAAATGAAAAGTGTACCTGTTTTTTTTTGAGTTTGGGAGGAACTGGGTGGGGTTTTTTTTTTGGTAATGAGATTGTTGATAGGGTTGGATTGTAATTAGAGAGAAACAACAAAGACTCCTCCTAGGGAATAGTTACAGTTCAGAATATGCTACAAAAGTTTATTCATATAGTTTATGGGAGTAGCCCTTGCTTCAAAAAGCTATGTTACTATTTTATTACAAGCCTTAGATATTTTGGGATATGTCTAGAGTTTGAGTCAGCCAGATTGTGTCAGACACAGGTTGATAAAAACACAGTACATTGTTCTCAAAAAGTTTTTCTTGACATTAAGCCAAAATTTTCTCATAGTTCCTTCCCAGTACTCTTTGATGATTACCTCCTTCAAAATGATGTTAAGTGACAACACAGTAGGTATAAAAGGCAGACACAGTTTTTAAAGAGCTGGGTTCCTAGAGCAAGATAAGGAGGCAGAAAGAGGCTCTACTAGGTCTACCCCTACGGGACACACAGCCAGCACAAAGCCAGCGGCAAAGAGCGTTACTGAACATGTAGCAATGATAGGTGAACTCAATGTCAATGGCTCATTCAGTCGTTTTGCCTCTCTGCCAATGCTTCCAGCAAGTGCCCAATTAGCAGTGACAGCAGTGGTGGTGTTTATGAGAAACTAGCCTGACACTGTCATTTCTTTAAATTTGAAACTGCAGAGCAGACACAGGGTGGTAAAGCTTTTAAGTCCCTATTGACATGCACCAGAATCTGACCTTGAACTGGCGACTTAGAGGTGAAAGTCTTTATTTACTAAATCAGTTTGTCTCCCATAGAGTGAATTTGTAACACACTTCTGATTCCAGCTTACTTTATTTCTCTTGAGACAAACGAAGCCCTCCCCTGCACAACAGCTAGAATAGCACCACTCTGATTCCCTTCCCTCACCAAAGAAAATTGGAGTTTTGTAGTCACTCAGGTCTATGGTGAACAATTGGGTTGGTGTATCCAGCACTGATAAGTTCACAGTAGGAGGACTGCAACAAATATATAAAGTGTAAAGTCCTAAATTATAATCACAACGGATTGTCATAGGAGGAATTATCCAGAGGTGATAATGAATGTGGTATTTCAGGAAATTACACTCAAAAGTTACTAAAAGAGATATGCAAGAGAGAGGAGGAAAAGGAGGAATATGCATGGAAGGCTTTGGAAAGGCCAAAGCAAACACAAAAATCAGATATTACCTGAATGTCCCCGTAAGAGACCATCTGCTAATTTTTTGGCACGTCTTGCCTGTTGTAAATGTCTGCATACACTGATGGGCTCTTCAGTAAATAACAGTGCACAGTAATTTTAAGCACATGGGCTAAACTGCAACTGTAGTTCTTGGTTGTCAAATGTCTTACAGTGCCACTGGGTCCATTTCAAAGTCTGAATCCCACTGCCTTATAATTTAAAAAAAAAAATAAAAATCTAAATCCTGTATAGGGTTTGAACACCCAGCACGGAAGTTTTTGGTTTACCTCAGTATGAAAATTCAGGGCTTGATTCATCACTGGGCAGTTTGTTGCTTTGAACATCTGGGCAAATCATTGCTATTTGCATCTCTCTTTTCTATTGTCTTTTCTAATATTTCTACTATTGCCCACTGTAATAGAATGAATCCAGGATTAGACTATTTTGATCTGACCTGGTGAAGCCTTTCTTCTTTAAGACAGTGTAGAGAGACAGTCCCTTTTGTTATTAAAGGAATACAGGCTTCTGATCTGATATTATGGCTGCTTCACCATCTCTTTCCACAGGTGTAAAAGACAAGGAAGATTACAGAATGCTGGGGAACAGGACTCGCACAGTATACCTGAATTGTGGACTCAGTTATTCTTTGTTATTGTCTTCTTTTTTTTTTTTTTTTTTCTAATTTAGCTATATGGCAGGCAGCCACTTAGCCATCTACAGGCTTACTCCTTTCCAGCTCCTGATCTCCTGATAATAAAAGGCTTGTTGAGAGGTGGTATGGCTGAGCTCCTGTCAGCCAAGGCTGGCATAATGGTGCTTTTCTGAGCTAACATGAATCAGAGCAACCCACAAAGATAATCTGACATATTCTGGGAATAAGACATCCTTCGAGATTCGACCATCACAACGTTATTATAAAAACAATTTTGACAGCTCTCTCACAGTTCAAAATTCTGTGTTGAAGTGAGCAAAGCTTATCAAGGGTAAAGACTTGGATCTTGCATGTGGAGATCTGTAAACTTTGAATTAAGTGAATTAAGCACCAACAATACCACCACACCTTATAATTTATTTTTTTTTTTTATAAATATGGAAAAGCTGGGAAAAAAAAGAATAATAGAGGCAAGATAGGTGCTGCATGCTCATTCATCTCTACCTTGGTGGTCGCATCGCCTATCTTTGAGGCAGCGAGGCCTTGGTTCCCACTATATATTCTCTGATCATTTACTAAGCTCAGTTTGAAAGGTCCAGCTGTGTTTTCCTCCTTTCAGAGTCTCATACCCTATACGATCACAATGCTAAAAAAATATTTTCTAATATTCCTATTTAGCTGTTTCCTTTGATTTATGCATCCTGACTTATTTGCAAATACTATTAAAAAAAACCTTTCTCATGTATAAACATCTTCCAGATTATTACAAAATTATAAATTATTTGCTTTAGTGTGTCTTTATATTCACAATACAAAATTTGTAGAAGGCAGATCACTACTGTGTTTATTTCTGCTCTTCTCCTCAATGAAAAATTTGTTTTCTTTGCATTTAACCACATTGGAGCAAAATGATTACTGGGATGTTTCTTCTTCTTGTCTTAGTACTTTGAAATTTAATAATCATATTCAAAACAAAATTCTTCTTTCAACTACTAAGTATATATGTAACTTCAGTTATATTCAGCTAATTAATCATGAATGTTTGAACAATCCCACATTATCATTAGCAAAAAGCCCATCTCTTCTCATTAAGCATAATTGAGGGGGAAAAAAAAGAGACACCGACAGCAGTGGTGTGTGTTTGTCCTAATTATAGTGATTTTACAAACTTAAAGACCTGTTTTGATTATTTGGCCTTAGCATTTTCTTTGTTATTTAATAGTCTTCCAGGGAGGTTGCAGAATGCTTTCTCTGTCCTTGTTGAAAAGAATTATTAAAATTGATTTGATGAAATACCATTTTCCTTGATACTCAATCATAAGAGCAACTGTGCTGGGGTTGGGATTCTTGTTTCTACTCGGAGCAGAAATACAAGCTGGAAGGCAAATGTGATTGAGTTTTCTGCTCATTTTTGAGATGAGCAACACCTCAATAAAATGGTGTGGGATGCAGAAAAGAATGAATCAGGAGGCCTTCAAAAACAAAATAGGCATCCTTTACATAGTTCCTATGCTTAGAGGCTTTTTAGTGCTGTACTCATTAGAAATGGTAGATCCTGCAATGAACTTCCTACACCTGCATGTAAGTATCCAAAGTAATGTAATGTAGATATCTGAAATAGGTCATACTGGAATAGAAAAGTGCCTATTTCTTTTCTCTGCAAATGGAATCTAAGGTGACTAATTGCAACACGGAGATCTATGATGCAAATTACCTGAAGTTAGATGACATAAAGTGTGCTCCTAGTCTGAAGTTCAGAGACTGGCATTAAACTACCTGGTTAATTAACTTGTAAAGTAACAGCCAACATATTTTTTTTCCTGAAAGTAAGATAATATTTACTGAATGTATTATGCCCCAGTGGAAAACTGGTACATCATCCCTTAGGAGAATTGCCAGACCATTGTTTTCTGCATTCTAAGTGTAATGTGCTAAGCTCCTGACAGAAGGAGTGTTCTTGTTTGGTTCAGTTTTTTAATCTGTGTTTTGTTTGGTTGTTGGTTTGGTTTAAGAATAATTTAGTTTGATCCAAGATTTCTGTTCTTAAGAGCTGGCTGCATAAAGAAAGCAATGATGAATTTCAATAGAAATTCCAGCATGTCACCTCAGCAAGGAGAGGCTTTGCATACATCTTGTACATGGACTAGCTGCTATTCTGCACATGCAGAAGTCCACAGACAGACTATGGTCAGAGAGACTGAACATGCTTATAGGAAGCCAGCTACCACTAAACTAATATCTTACTTAGCTATCATCAGTCCCATGGGACACTGAAGTCTTCAAAAGAAGTCCTTGGATGTAACCACAGCTGCGCTTGCAGATTCCCTTGCTGAAAAGAAACTGAATCTAGAACTATTAGCAGGTTTAAGACACCTCTCAAAATATATGGAATTAATGACAATTGATTTTCACCACCTGAGGTCTTTTCAAACCACTAAGTCATCAGTTCTTCTACTTCACTATGCATCTTAATCTCAGTTCCTTGCCTTTGAAAAAGCTTGTTGCCAGTAACTGTTGTATCACTGGACTGCTCTTCATATGGATTTCATTATTCATGGGGAAAAGAAAAAAAAAAAAGCCTGCATTTTTAGGATGAAAGTTTGAGACATCCTTCAAGCCTTTACAGAAAATTCAAGAATTATGTACAAACCACAAACTACAGGCCCAGACTGGAGCTTTCTAAATCTTCGATTAATAGTGGGATTACCCTATAATGTCATTATACAGGCAAGGGAGACAGGTGCTGGGACTTTTAGCTTTTCCTTAAAACTGCCTGGAGAACAAGAAAATTTTCAGATTTCTCCTTGAATACAGGGACAGAGAAGACAGCAATTCAAAAAAAAAAAAAGAGTAGTTGCCTGAGGCAACAGTAGGACTAATGGGAATTGAACATCTGTGGAGGAGGAGATTGGTATGGGGAAGAGAAACATGGGACATCCAGCTTTGGAGTCATGTAAGGTTCAAACAAACAAGCAAACAAGTAAATCCATAGAGATACCTGATCTCTCAAAAGCTCATTAAGAGGAGCTGCTCAGTCTCTGAGAGACTGAGGTCTTGTTGCCATCCAAGAGCATCACATTGATGATAATTTCCTCTGTGACAGCTGCAGCAAGACTTAGTTCCCAGCTCCTGAGGACTTCTGCTGTTCCAGACAAAGGCAGGAAAAAACAAAACAGAACAAAACACGGAGCATTTAGATCTTGTGTGACTCTCATAAGCAGTGAAAAGTGGCGTGATTTTTTAGTGTAGTGTAACTGAGTAGAGATTTTAGGGGATGGTAAATTACATATGTTTGCTTTTATAGAGAAAAGTGGCAGTCATTGGGCTTTGTGCCCTTTTAAAAACTTATTATTTATCTCATGCTTTATATTTATCATATTTTTATTTTTTAATAAGCTCATAAAAATAAAGCCTCCAAATACCAATTCACACTTTATTTCTTTAAATCTCTTGTGTTTTCCCATGTTTCCTGTAGAAAAAAATTGAGATTTGTGGCAAAATGTCCTGACACCTGTCAGCTCTCCCCAGCCAAATTCAGGTAGTCAGCCTTTTCAGCTGTGGGTTTGAGCTGAATCTTGCAATAAGCTGCAGCTGTCACTGAGCAACCTTACCACCTATGAGACAACAAATTGCTACACTGCATCATCAGCACTGCAGGAACTGGGCTCTGGGAGCCATGAAAACAAACATACATGGTGAAACTCTGTAATTATCTCTGATTTTGCAGAGACCCTTTTATCAAGAATATATTTGATGCACTAGATGTGCTTCACTCTCTGAAATACACAAAAATGAGTCTCATATGCTCTGTTTTCTCCCTCTCTCACACACACATGCCTTTCCGATGGACATTGAGAGAGCTGAGGTAAATGGAAAATGCTCCCTGCTTATACAACTGCTATGACAGCAGCAGCTATAGAAGAACACAAGTAATAACTTACATCATGTAATTTCCTTTCAATGGCATGAAGACCAGGCCACATTTTCTTTTCATTTTTCATCAAGATAAGGCAGTGACAGATGAGGCCCATCTCCCGCTTGTACCAATAACTCAGTTCAGGTAAAGATTTCCCTTCAGTATTGTTCTCTGTCTGCATCACTGCTAGCACCTGCTCATGCTGGCTGTTTGGTGCAAGTAGACAAGATGATGCTACACTTTGTCTTATCTTTGGCATTTCTCAGAGGACACATAAAAATACATTTTTGAAATTATATCAAGCAAATACAGTAAAAAACTCTGTTCTCTGTAACCACTCTGTTGAAGATACTGTTTGATGCTGTGGCAGCAGAACACACCCCCCATTGCATGCACTCCAGCCAATGGTGGGAAAAAGGAGGTGGGACCCCTGGTCAACAGACAGGGCCTGCAGCCCACAGGGCTCCTCAGCCCAGGGAAGCCTCAGGACCACAACCAATAGATGACCGTAGTTCAGACCCAACCAGACTAATAAAATGGTGTCCACACCAAAGACTCCCTTTGAGTCGTTCTCCTCAGAGCAGCAGGTTTGTGGTCTGAAACTCTTGCCTTAGGAGTGGGACACTACCCAAGGAGACTGCCTGGGATTGAGTGATGTCATTCCCCCAGCCCCCCTCTGTGGTAAGTACTTCTGGATATATCCTTGATTAAACAGTTCCATCTTCTGGGACCCTTGAGTGAGTGAGTGTGTGTGCACTTTGGAGTCACCATACCTATGTGTTATCGTTCCTATGTCATGTTGTGCAACAGTAACAACCCCAATTGGTACATCAAACCCACAGTTTGTTAAATATTATCAGAGTGTTGTTTTGGTTACTCCCCCTGTCTTGTTGGTTTTAGCTGTTTGGATCTGGTTGTGAATTAAAGTTTATTTCTTATCTGTGTAAAGCTGTTGTGATGTACTTCTGTAACGGATGTACAATCCCAATCCTTTGCCTGTATTCCACTATGCCTCAAAATTTCTGGTCCCATAATATACTTGCAGCTTTCCAAGGGCATGTGCAGATCATAGGCAAATGTTCTAGAAGAACCTTTTCAGAAATGATAGATTCCTTAACCTCAGCTGCTTATAGCTTTGGAGTTGATTTATAGAGGTCGAAATGACCGACTTGCCCAAGTGCAGTCTGAAGGGGTATTTGAATATAAAACGTGACTGCCTTGAAGGGTCCAGAGCCTTTCTAATTGCCTTTCCAATGATTCCATCTCATCTCAAATAAAAGCACTTTAAAGACTTTTGATATGGCAGCTGCTGCCTGATAGGCTGGTGGGGCAGAAATACATTTTTTTAAATGTTATAAAAATAAACCAAGAGTATGATTCCATTAACTAAATGGGATTCCAGAAATGGTTACCATTACTCAATATTACTGCCCTGTTGAAAGAGAGGAAGACTAATTATGAATGGATTTGTTTGTGTCTATAATCCCTTCATTTACAGACTTTGGCCTCTAAAAGAATAATGGCAAACTCAAAGTAGGTCTTCCTGAAATGCATTAGTCACAAGGACAAAATCAGTGTAGAATTCCAGCTAATGACAAAATGTTCCTCAGGATTAAAAATCAAGTTAATAGGCTCACAGTTATTTGTCTCAGATTATTGATTAATATTACATTTGGTTTTACTTCCCTTGGTGAAATCAATCCCATGCCTCAAACCTGATGGCTTACACCTTGTCACTTCAGTGTAATGAAATCAGCTATTAGATTCTGCATGCTGCAACCTGATATAGATTTATTGATGGCTCAATCCGTTGCCCTATGTCCGGAGACTTGGGATTTAGGAGGGCAATGACACCTGCAGGGAGGCAGTGGCCCTACAACCAACTTTCTTTGCCGCTAAAGTATCACTGAGCAAGGGAATCCTTATTAACGTGGTGGACTTTTGAAAAATAGCAATAGGAGCAAAGCTCTGTTAGTGCCTTCTAACCTATTCTGAGACATAAGAACATACTGGAATAGGCACTAATTTTGCTTTCCTGCATCTGAGCCACAAAGCCTCTCTTAGCTATTTTGAGATGGATGTTCAGGATTTGCATTATTTTTTATTCCAATAGAGAGAGTGTCTTTTGCCAGAGTCATCAGTGAGAAAACGGTATGGGAAATGGAAAACGTTAATAAAAGCCATGGAGGCAGCTGTGTGAAGTGCAGGGTGCAGCCGCCAGGAGTGGCTCCAGCTGCTACTGCATTGACAAAACAGGAAATAGTCCAAGAAGTGGATACAAAAAAGGAAATGTAATTCTGGGAGCTGCACACATTTCAATGACAGATTCCCAAGCTATAGAGTGAAAATCCTGAGTCGAGTTAAAATTTTCTCCAAGTTCAGGGGTATTCTGCTGAAAGACTATAATTAACTGTTGCATCATTGGTAGCTGGGTGATTTAGTTAAGGACACTGCACACTGGTGCATCCTGTCAGGTGGGATGAACAATGTCAAATTTCATGTGAAAGTTTGTCATGCATCATCATGCATGGTCCTGCAAAGGCATGTGAAAATGGTAGACTGTATCCTGTGTAGGATGTAGGTGTATTCCTGATCAAAGTTGAGACCTTTCTCTTTCTAAATCTGGATCTAAATCTAAACTATCTACAAATACTATTATTTCCTCTTATTATTATTCTATTATTCTGATTATTATTACTTTATCCTGCTATTATTTGTAAAAATTTACTCAAGAAAATGGGATAGTCAGATTCCATGACTTTTACCCATTTCAAGTTGTACATGTTTTGTCAAACAGAAGTTAAGGGAAAATACTTATGAGCATAAGATGCTGCCCACCATGACTGAATATGTCCTGAGTAATTCAGGACCCATAGATTCAGGGTGAAGATAGCTCAGTTGTGACTCGGACAAAAAAGTGGTATTTTCTTTCAAAGTAATAAAATATTTGCCTTCCTCTTTCTCTTCCCTTTGTCACCTTCCACTAAGCAAGAAATTGGTGATCACAAATATATCATGAATCACTGACTCGCTCAGTATGCAGGTACAAGCATGTGCACATTTAGTAATATTTTGAGTAATTGTAACCTATAACCCAATCATGGTTTCAGCTTTTTAACTTTCTACTTCTTGTACTCTTATGTCAAACATAGTCTAGCTTCTACTCTCAGTCTGTCAAATTTCCTCTTGCTGCAAGAAAACATACATCTGTGGCTTTCTACTTTTAGTGACAGTTGGTTTGCAGTGCAGGTAGCAGATATTCTATGGACCATTCTGGGCTCATGGCTAGATTGACTGCAAGCTACAGATAACTGGATGTTTTGATTCAGCTGATTCACTGTAGCTGTGGACTCTCATGTTTCTGCACTACTCCAGGAGGGAGTAACTGGCTCAAAATCTGACAGGAGGAAAGAAAACTACTCTCCTTCTACTCTGCTCTCATGAGACCCCACCTGGAGTACTGTACTCAGCTCTGGGGCCCCCAACAAAGCAGAGCAAGAAAAAACATAACCCTTCTGCTACCAAGCTATCATCACATGGTACCTAATAGGATCATTTTACATGCAGTTTTGCCCCTTGTAAAATGCCATTTCTCTTCTCTCCACACTGCCTCAGTGCTGCTCAGTGACACTGAGTATACCTGCATGGGCAGTGATGCCAGAGGACCCCCAGGCTCACAGTAAGTTTGGGTCAGTTCCTGCTTCTGCCTTTGGTCAGCTGGGTTCCCACTGCAGCTAGGGGCATAGAGCAAGGGGACCTCAACTGCAACTAGCACTGAAAGCACTTCTGTCACCTCTGCACAGTGTTATACCTCTCTTACTTAAGCCTCTGGAGAGCATCTATTGCTCTGAGCTGTGGTGGTTTCAGGATGCTGGCTACCTTCCTGCCCAGAGCCAAACTGAGTCTGGGGAAGCTCCATGTGATGTCTGAGACAGCTTGTCCAGTGCTGTGCAAACAGATCCTGGAGAGCATCTGTCAGGTTGCTTTTCTTGCCCAGGGTACTTGTCAGTAAGAATAACTGCCTGGCTTCCCAGTTGTTGTGGGGGTCCTTAATATGCGTTTTCAAAGCTTTTGTGACAACAGGAACTATTTCGATTTCATATAATGCCATAGTGGCCATCTTCAGCGTATTTTTAAAATTCTGATCTTCCTAATGAAAAGATGCACTATTACAGAGCAGTACCAGAAAGCAAACAGCCCAAAGAGAGGGTTCTTATGAATTCAGGATAGTCAGTTATAGCGTTGCTGCAAATGAGTTTATCTGATTGACATATGCATTCAGGTGATTTGCGGTGTGCATACATCTACATTTTTGAGATACAGGATGCATTTTATTGATTTTTATTTTATATTATTTGAACTTGGCACTGAAACAGTCATTATATCTTAACACCTCAGCAGGACATGATGCTGCCTCTAGCACTGTTGTAGAAAATCGAGCTTTGAACTGGCAGTTCTTCTCCTTGTTTAGCTGTGCAAGAGCATGGGAGAGGGTAGGCATAAGTCAGAGCATTTTGAAGCCAATAGGCGTGATCTCCTGCCAGCAACATACAAATTGACCAAGACTTAAAATAGATGTCATACTCTGTTACTTTGCTTCCACTATGAAGATGTAACTAATGAGAACTACAGCCACCTAAACAAAGATACTTTGTGGATAAAACTTCCACCAGTTCTAAAGTAAAGGAAAAAGGGAAAGAGGAGATAAATCAGTTGCTGACATAATGGTTTTATTTTCCTTTGCTTTCCTATGAAGAGTCTGGGGTCACTGCAAGCTCAAGATATTCATTATATTGTTTCCCTTGGGTAATTCCAAAAAGGGCACAGAATGTCAGTAATCATCCTCTTTATGCCTTATTGGCAAGTTTATGATTGAAGGATTACCTTGCTAATACATGTTTAAATGAGGCTCTAGCAATGTTAGTGGTATTTAAAAGAGCTCTGCCATTTGAAACAGTCAACAGCAAGAGATTGTGCTGATAAACAGAACCGAGCTCATGTTACACAGCCTCTGAGATTGAAGGCTTTAACATCAGCTCTGTTTCGACACTGCTTTTTTAATCCATAGGAAAAATGTTTGGTACCAAATGCTGAACAGAACATCACAAAAGCTGAAAATAATAGAAAAATGTTGCCAAATGAAAAATCATATAAAAATAGCTTATACTTAGCATCTGGCATTATTTATTATTATTATTATTATTATTATTATATATATATAAAAGCTTAAATTTAACTGTTTGTTATAGGAATACTTTTAAACTAGCAGGAATAAATACAGAAAGTAAACTGCGGTACCTGGCTATTTTCATTTAGATTTTTCACAGTTCTAAGTGTAACAAATTTATCACAATTAATAAATCATGGGCAAGATAATACAAGTCATGCCAGCATGCACTAGAAAGGTCTTTCTATGCTCAGTTGGATCCCTTTAGATTGTTTGGGGTTTTTTCACCTGTAGAAAAGAAGCAAAATGGTTTTCTTAGAGGAGTTTAAATCATTTACTATTAGACTATTAAAGTTTAGTCCATTATTTTCAAAGTCCTTTTCAGAGTCTCAGCTGGAATGCAGTATTTAAACGCTGGACATAATTTCCCGATGTTTCGTGGTGAGGATGTAGATGATTTACAAAACAAAATTACTACTTTAGAAATACAATTTTTTAAACTAACTGTCAAATCAAGTCTTTCACCTTTCTTTCCTACTGCCTTTGTCACCTTTCTTCTTCCATCATTGCTGAAAATCCCACTTCTCCTTCGTTAAGTGGGTTCACCTGTTGGTGTGATACTTGACTGTCTATTTTTTTACTAGATAGCTTGTTTATTAAACCATAGGTAGTAACTGCAAAAAGCTTCATTTCTCTCAATTGCACTACCAAGAAACTCTGGGATAAAATTTCATCAGGTCAGAAACTCGAATCAGTCTCCGTTCTGGCTTCCTCAATTCTTGGATCCTCAGAAGTGTGCTAGCATGCCAATGTGTATATGATACTTCAAAGAGAACAAAAGTCAGACCCAGAGCCAGCCATGAATTAACTGAACCGTGAATTTGCTAGGCATACACAGCTTTGTTTTTTAAAGCATCAGCAAAGACAGGCCAAAGTTTGTACCTCAGGACTTTTGGGCTGTCCAACGGAAACTGAGGGAAAGGTAGTGTTGTCATTGTATCACAGCATGCTGTGTAAACCAAAAGAGTCAGCCAGGTCTGGAATCCAAAAGTCATTGAGTATAGCACAAAAGAAGCATAACAAAATCTAGTATTAAAAAAAGAAAAGGAAGTTCAGTACCTGATAATTTCTCATTTGACTTTATCATCAAAATCACTTTCCTATTCTGGTGAGAATCCTGTAGTTAGACAAGTTCCCAGAGCTGAGAAAGTGTTTACATGACGAAATGACATCAGAATACAGATAAGGAGTTTCAGATGCCAAACTCTAGCTAGACCCTTGAGGTTTCTTGGAGCAAGACGTTACAAAGGAGTTATTCAGTATTTTCCATTGGATTGTCAATTAGTTTACACTGATAGATTGGACAGTACCTCCTGAAAAGTGCAGCCTTGGCAGTGCAATAGGTGAGATTTTTTTTTTTTTTATAGCTTTTGGTTTGCAAGCAGAATGTCACTCAGACTGACTTGCGTGTCAGTAACTGTTTCTTAACATGGTTTAGTATCTTTAAGGAGATTTAACATGATCAAAGGGTTCAATATTTTTCATTTAATGAGATAGGAGGAAAGAAAGCCAAGTATTTTCCTTTACTAGAACTTTTGAATGAAAAGAAAGGTATTCAAAATAATGCATTTATTACCACTTAACAGCTTGAGATCTATACATCCCATTGAAGTGTTCAACATGTACTGTCGAAGTACATGTACCTAAACTTTGTTTCAAGATACGGAGTACACTTCTGCTTTAAGGTACCACTCTGATTCTTTCCCTCTTAGGTGGGTTTCAAAGGTAAATGGTGTTCATTGCTTCTGGAGATATATATCTCTGTTCACCAACTGAGTAGTAAATCTAAAACTTAACATCTAGATGGCTAAAGTTAAGCTGAACTAATCTGATGCGTATGTTGCTTTAAATCTTTACATCTCTTTGGTGGCATTAGTCATCACATCTCAGCCTCACATCTCCTGTGTTTTAATTGTTAATATTACTAGCACTGGTAAAGAAATAGAGGTGAAAGGAGTTGCCTATGGTCATACAGAACACCTATAAACAGAGCTAAGAACTGAGTTTAGAAGACTAAGTTTACTCTCTTGTAACACTAAACCAGGAATCACCAGTCTTTAATGTGTATACAGACACATTTTCCTTCCCCAAATTAGAGGTTAAATGTGTAGTTAGAAACTCAGTGGGATCAAGAGTATTGTTTCTCAAGACTGCCACTGAGAACGCTATCCCAACTCTGCCTAGGGTGGACCTTTTGGTGTCCTTCCATGTCTGTAATTCAGTATGAGCCAGATACCAGGAAGTGTCTCCTAAATTTCTCTCTCAAGATTTTACAGCCAAACCATCATAAGGCCAGTGCCTTATCTTGCCACACAAAACTGGACCGTGTATTGGCTTGGCCAGTCACACCACAAGCTCTCTTTTGCTAGTGAAGTATCCTTCCACTCTAGAGAAATTTCTAGAGAAATAAGCGCTTGTCTAACCACGTTCACATTGACTGCAATTTCAACTGCTATTCCCTAAGAACAACTAATCTTCTCAAACAAAAGTTTTCCTTGTTTTATTTTATTTTTCTTGAAGCAACACCAACTGTAATTTACCATTTGTGCTAAGGGCACAAATGATTCCATATCACACTCGCCTTTGTTTCTTATTAAACCTACTTAAGTTTCCTGCACCTACTTCACTTAGTAAGTGGCAAACACCTCTTGTCTTTCTAATTTGGAAAAGCAAGTATAAAATGTCAAGAACGCAAATGACACACAATGATTTCACTGTAGACTCCTGAGGATGAGGAAATTATAGTGTTAGGGAACAAGTATAAAATAATCATATCTTTTAAAATACTTTATGAACAAAAGCATTTATTTAACTGGATTTCTCTGAGTTTAAATGCTTCACGAAAAATTAATTAAATTAATTGCAGAATTATTATTTCTTTTAAAGCAAGCAAGAATGTCAAAGTGGAATTTTTTCTTATAATAACTCTTCCACTTGTACAACTTACGAGCAGGTTTTTCAACTAACTACTGCTTGAAAAACCAGATTTCTGAAAGTGGCGTTCTCTCCTGATGTAATATTAAGAGAGAACAGTAGATCAAGAAAGCAAAATGCAAGATGCAGACGGCAGCCTTAAGAAGGCAACTCATGGGTATCTGAATATATAAATAACTGAAGCTACCATTCCTTGCTGAATGAATCCTTACTGGTTCAGCCTAAGGAAGTTAAGACAGAAAAGTTCAAAAGCTACTAACTCGTGAAGCGACAGGCAATTATTACTTAAAGATGACACGTTTGAGTTCTTTCATTTTTTCCAGGTTGGAAACAAGACTCTAATTGAGATGGATCTTTAGGCTGACTCATAAAAAAGAATGACTGTATGCTTAGGCTGCCTGTTTGCTTATGACTTAATCCTAATGCCGTTTAAACTTAAGTGAAGATATTACTGATATTTAATAACTTTAAATGAAGCTTTGTGACACCAAAGTTGTCAAAACTATTTTTGTTTAAAAAAGCCTGCGTCTTTGATTTTTTTTCTGAAAGTTCCAAGTATAACTGATGTAATTTAATTAAATCACACTTTCAGTGTCTAGGGTATATAAGTTATTTTCACCACTTGAAAAAAAAATATAGGCCATAGTACATCACTCCAGAATAACTAAAGAATGTGTGGTAGTGTTTAGTTCTATCCTACCTTCTCAGTGTCAAGTGATGTATGGAGAGGTTAACTATTATTCCTTTACTCTCTCTGTTTGTCTTGTATTAGTGTCAGGGAGCCATAATGAAAATGTAGAAGAATAAGAAATTTTACCAGCTGAAAAAAAGGTTTCGTTAAGTTGAGGAGTATGCAGGATTTAAATCTACTGAAAAAAAATCTGTTATACTGGCTTCAGAGGTATCACTTGCCCCGAAATTAGCTATCATGGTTATGGCAAACTTTAGGGAGCCAGCACTTTCAAAATTCCTTGCACTCTTGTTAGAAACCTCGAGCTGAATTTCAGCCCTGAACTTTAGCCAGCTCACAAGAGTAATTTTGCAAGGGGAGCTGTGATACTGGAATAGTGATATTTTCTTTTTTTTTTTTTTTTTTTTTTTTTTAGTAAGAAGCTGTAGAATTCTCCATATAGAAGTCACTATCAAAAGTGAAACTGTTGCAAAAAATCCTGTCAACCTATTAATTTTATATTTAGTCCTTGTTAACATTCATTTAGCAATCAGAGTATTTGTAAAGCTTGTCTCCTGAATTAAATTTCTGTGTTTATTTCCCTTCTGTTAATACCCAAATTCTTTGTCCATCTAAAAAATTACCCTTCAAATATAGGATCAGATGGCTGAGCAACATCAATGGGCTAAATTCTCGTTTTCAAAGAAATAATCAAAACTTTTAGACTCTTTCCTATCTTACAGATCAATAACTAGAAACATAGCAGTATGGTTATAGATAAGGCATCTACAAACACATAATCCTTTCTCCAGTCTTATTCTATCTTTTCTGCTGAATTAGAAATCTCCTGAAAAGAATGATGCAGTTTTCAGTGATTTAAACTTTCTATTATATCCTGTCATGCCCGTATCTAGATGCATCAATTCCAGACAGAACATGCAGAGGTGAGGGGAAATGAAAAAGTAAAGAGGACAAAAAAATTATATCAGCATCTCTAAGCATGAACTGGCTTCAGATAAAGCATAGTTCTCAAAGCAAAAAATAAAAAGTACAAAAATATCTTAGTGAAAGCAAGATGGATCTCATTGCTTGTCTGTGCTGAAACAGTGAAATCTGTCTGAACTGCACATATGCTTCTCAAGGGCACTTCTCAGAGAGCTCCATGGGTCTCTGAACAGCCTGGGAATTTGAAAAGTGAAATGGTACCCAAGCCCTGCTGCTTCTACTTTTCATTTAAAGCCCCCAAGTGGCATTTGCCAACACACATGGTCCCTATGGTTGGAAGAGCTATTTGGCTAAATCAACAGCACTGAACAGCACATGGAAGAGTTGTGGGTAAATCTGCTTGGCCGAGGTTTAGTTTCTGCATAGGTCAGTATCTGCAGTTGGCTATGGCAGAATTAAACTTGGCATATTGTGATTAAAATCCTGTACAGACTATATTTGGGTCCAATTTTTGACCACCCTAAAGACAGATACTCTTAAGCCTTACCTTTTTTGTCTCATCTTACCTCTTTAATAACCTCCCCACATCCTCCACGCATTCACCTCTCCTGAAATACCCATTAGAAACTGTTATAAATCTGAAGTAGCCTGGTGCATGTTGCTTAGGGAGAACACTCTTAAAAAAAAACAAGCAACTAAATTTTTCCCACATAAAAGGATTTTTTGCATATTCAACTGTTTTTTCTGTCTACGAATAATTGAACTGAACATCTTTGCTACCTAAAGTCTTTTCCTTTTTGCTTCAGTCTTTTCTGCGTTCTTACATTCTAGTTGTGTCCCCATTTTTTGCTTCCTTTTTATACCTCTTACAGTCAACACCATTTTAATAATGTTAAGAATGTTCAGACAGATGAGAGCAAGAACAGCTCATTACTGCTGGTATAGATCATTATTGACTCACTGCACTCTTCAGCAAGCATGAGTATCTTCTGTACCATTTCTGCTTTCAGTCTGGTATTTAAAATAACATTTTAATGGCATATCAACAACACAAATACGGAAGAAAAGCTTGGGGTAAAAGTCAGCAACTTTTTTTATCTCAGCAGAAAAGCTGAATGTTCGATGCCTATACAGGTCTTTATTAATTGATTTAAGTTAAGACCATGATCATTCTTGTTGTAATTCCTCAGCTAAGCAAAGGTGGCAGATCAGGTGGAGGTCCAAGTTCTTACCCATTTACTACTTTTGCACCAGATCTTACCCCATTCCATTTGTGTATGGAAAGAGAGGGGTCTCCATAGCCCTGTGTGGCAAACAATAGTATGTGCATACATTATTGTGTTTTAGAGGGGATCATTTACCCTATTTAACATTTGCCCTCCTCCACTGTTTTTATCTGTGTTTTTCCTGAGAAGTGGGAAGTGTAGGTGTCTGGCATTGCCTCCTCAATTTCAATATTGACATCCTGAAAACAGTGCAACCACTTAATTCATATAGGCCTGTGGGGTGTAGGAAAGAGCCTGCCAGATGCAGTTTTCTCAGAGAAATTCCTGTTGCACAGGTGCCATCCCATCTTCTGAACTGGATTTTGCTTTTTCTCTGTTAACATTGACTCAAGTGTGAACTGTGCAATTACATGAGCTAAGGGATGGGGTACCACATCTGAAAGTCATTCTTCACAGTGTCTCACTAATCCATCTGAGAAAATGCTATCAGTTAGTCTTTTTGTACAAGTGCAGTGTTTCAGGATCATCGGGGGAGAAAGAGTAAGTGGAAGCAGTTTGAAGTGTCATCTACATACACATGAAAGGCAAGGTAATGAAGTAGATCTGAACTTTTCCCAGAAGATCCTATTAACTAATTAATCTTTCCTGAAGTAGTTAATGCACCTTATGCTTTTGTTTATTGCAGTGTATTACAAACACCTCCCCAGAAACCCTATGGTTCTCTTCCTGGAAACAGGGACTGGCACCAAAAGAAAATTCAAAGTGGCTCAGAAACATAAGATATAAGAACTGATAAAGACCTTTGGGACCAAACCATGCACAGGCTGATTAAACTTGCATTACCCACACACTGCGGAGTCAAGATAGACTTGTAAACCAGGCTTAGTGTTGTCAGCCTCAAGAGGAGATTGGGTACAAGTGCTGTCACTTCTTCACTGGACCTGCTTTTACAAGCCAGTTCCTAATTTCTAACAAAGAAAAGGCAATGGCTTGTCCTTTGTGTGTACATCTGGGTGCAAAGCTAAAAAACCCCAAAATAAATCTACAGAACATCAATTAAAAAAAATAGTGTAAACCCCACTCTCTCTTCCTTCTGTGTTGCTCACATTTAAACAGAAATAGAAAGATTCTTTGAGCCAGTTTCATGCTCTTTGTAATAAACTGTTGAGGTCAAGCTGGTTATCAAGCTGGAGGATGAACATTACCCATGGGGTTTGTTTTCTGTATGAAAGCAGAAAGCCCCTCACCACCTAATACAATTATCTGGTTAAATTTGCTTTGCTTTCTGATGCTGTCCTATACAAAAGACACATCTCTGGAGAAGGTTGTATACATGTCACTGGCAAAACAAGATGAATAGAACTTGATCACAGTCCAGTGTTGGGCTCCATCTCCCTCACACACAGTGTATCACGATGGCATTCCTGACAGGAGGGGAAAATAAACTCAGCTCATCTTGGCCAGCATAGCATGTCTGCACAGGACCTTTAGAAAGTGTTGAGCAGGATATTCTTACAACACACCTCTTAGCCTAGGCAAAAAATGCACATACATAGGCTATGTGTGAGTAATTTCAGCCTCTGGATTTGGTGGATGCTGACTGCTCCTTTGAGGAACGTGTTTTGCTCTGTCATGGTGTACATCACATTTATTACATTGGTCAGGAAAGGGCAAGTTGAACAGTGGTAAGTGGGTGTGATTGAGTCTGAGTGAGTGTGAAGGAGTCTAAAGTTGGCTCATCTTACTTGCCAAAGGTGTAGGTTAATATAGGAGACTTCTTTAATTTACACCTTCACACTTTCTCACATCCTCTTGTGTGTTGCAAAAGAGCAACTTTGCTTCTGCAATCCTTTTAACTCATACCCTGCCTGTGATTGTGTAATTCACACTAGTTTACACACTGCATCTGGGGCATTCAGCCTGCAGTCACAGAGCAGAGCAAGGCCAGGCAGCTGTTCCCAGATCACCAATAACAGCTCCTACACAATGCACTTCAGCTCCACGTTAATGGGAGACTTAAGAACACAAGATGTAATATTTGCATTTGTTTTTCTTACACATTCCTTGTAAGCCACAGTACTAGTAGATGACTTGGAGCACAACTTTAAATTCGGCAGTTAGAAAAGCTGCCTCCTGTGACTCTGCTCACAGATATGTAAAGGTGAGTGCTAAAATAACGGTGAAATCATGACAATTTACTCGTGTGTCTGGTGAAAGTCCAAGTTAATAAATTTCTTTCTCCACATCCTTATTTTTATTTTTTATTCTTGCCATACTAGCTGAACTAAACTCCCATCCCAACAACCACAGGCCAGGATGTTTGGCTTATCGTGTTTCCATGACATGAATGGCTACCAATTAATAAAAAATCTTGTTACAGAAAGCTACTGTTGTTGTGGATAGAGACTGTTGGAGAACGACACTAGGTTCAGGGATAGGAGATTGATCAGGGTGATTATTTTTGTTTTTTTTTAATTTTGAAGTACATTTTGTTTTGGACAGGTTCCCACAAAATGTGAAAGATGCTCAGGTACAGAAAGCCTCTGTTTCACTTCACTGACTACTTTGCCATGGTATCAAGTGGCTTTTTCCTACTGAGCTGTGTCTTAACTTCACAGGGCGGTAGAAACATTTTGGAACTGGAGAATGCAAATTATAGAAACAGTACCATTGTAGGGGAAGAAGAGGTAAAGGAGGAGATATTAAACTGGAAATCCCCCAAAGACAATTATTTCATTTTGGAAGAGGGTGCTTTTTCCTGATACTAAATAAGCATAATTACAGGTCCCACTGACTTTTAAAAAGGAATTCACTTTTATTTGGATTATATTATTTTGAACTTAATGTGCCTTTCATATCAGAATCTCAAGACAATAAACACAAAATGAGCATGCCTAATACACCCTTTTTGAGGCAGTTAAGTTCTATTATTCTTCTCTGTAGATAAATTGAAGCACAAAACAATTACAGAATTTGTCCAGTCACATATCAAGTGAGTCCCACATCTCAGAATAGGAGCCAGAGGCCCACTGTGCTAGTGTCTTGCCTTTGTGTAACTATTAGATATTGTTCATTTTAAAAAGCCAAATTTGATATAACAATCAAATTCTGAATCATATTTCAGCAAATTCAGTAACAAAAGGCTGATGATGAATAACGTATTTTTCTCATTGCTGTACTGAATTATTTTCAGTGTTTGCTCCATTTGTACTTCTGTAATTCTGACAGCAAATCCTTTAGAAAGCAATCACTCTAATCCAATTTACATATTCATTTGATGTGCCTTTCATTGTCCATGAAATCTGTGCCTTCTGATTCACTTCCTGACTCACTGCAGTTTTACACTGGTGACATGCAATTGAAATAAGTTTTGTCTGGGTGAGATTTTACTGCTTTTCACTGAAAAGCCACATTTACTTGCCCAAAATAGAATCTAAAGAGAGATAGGGGGAAGGATGCAGGAAAAGAGGGGAAAGAGAAATGTCCTTATATCAGATTCAGGGATTTTCAATAAATTGTTAACATGGAAGTATTTGTAGATTAGTTTGGTTGTTCTGAGGAACTGACTTCAAATTCAGGTCACGTTAAGGTCAAAGCTGGCTTGATGGGCACCTTGAAAAGATGATTATTTAATTTACACAAGCACAGAAGCCTCAAGAATCCATGATTTTTGCTAAAGCATAGCAGGCAGTCCCTGTGTCCAGGAGCTTGGCACAGAAAAAAGACAGGAAACCTCTAAAGGGGTGAAGTTTGTACCCCAGCTTAGAAATTGTGTATGGTTTTGACAAATAGATGAAAAAGAAAGTATAGAACAAAGGAAATAGCACCTCACACTGAAGACTGAGAATTACAATTGGAAGAAATTCTCCTTTTTCCAACTTTTACCCAGGACATGTATTTCAAAACACAGATCACCTGAAATCGAGCCTCCTGTCCTGAGACTAAGACTTCTATGAATCTTTGTCCCGTTCCTATATCAACTCTGTTCCTAGGAACTCCATGGTTACATTCAAATAAGAGCACACTATGTGCAAATGATTGTGTTAAAACTGGTAAGAAACCTGTGCAGCCTGTGGGCCTGTCCCCACTCCATTCCCTTCTCTGGATACATTCAAATTCAGCTGCAGATAACAAATGTTTCTGCTCTGGCTGAGTCCAGAGTGGTGATAAAGCCAGCTGGCAAGAAACTACACAACACTGCTGTCTTCATCTTCCCCAGGTCTTCCTTTAAAAGGTCAGCAGCTACAGAAGTCCAGCCCCTGCACTTGTCAAAGGTCCATTTGGAAGGAATGACCTTCAGCTTTGAATTGGGGTCCTGCTGTTGCTCACAGTGTACAAGTGAAAGGAGGATGAATGGCTGCTGGCAACACCTTTCCTCACTGGTCATTCCACTGCTGAGACTCAGTACTTCTCTTAAAATTAAAGCCATCCTGGTCCTTTGCAGGGGCAATGGGAAAGGAGTCTCCAACCTCCCCTCAGCCCAGACTGAAAATCTGAACTTTTCTGCATCAGCAGAATTTGCCTGTGACCCTGTTTTGTGGCCCCACAAAGTAAAACTCTGAAACCATATGACTCCAAACATTGTTTTCTGGTTCCCTCCAAGATCATCTTAGTAGGAATGTGCACATTTTTAAATGGAATAAAGTCTGCAAAGCGAGGAAGGAGAGGTGCAAGAAATCTCAGATGGGACAGAGTTGTGGTATTTTCAGGTGTATAGAGATTTGGTGAACCAAGTTCTTCCTCTCTGTCTTTGCAGGAAATTAACTTTATTTCTTTATAGAGGTTTGAGGAGAGATTTGTAATTAATAGTTTCAGGTATGGGTAAAATTAATACTTGATTCTCATTTACAGTGCTTTGACTCTTCTCTAACTAAAAAAAAAATTTTTAAAAAATAAAATCTATACCAGTGGCAGTTAGCCTGAATCAACCATGGAAGAAACTTCCTAACCCTGCTCCAGAAAATTTTAGTCCTACACACTTTCTGTCCTGGGATTCAAGTTCATGTTTGTAATATCCTTTTTGTAGTAAGACTGCAAGCAAAGCTGCTCAAGTCCTGTGCACTGGTGCTTTTCCATGCCTACATCAGAAGGACAATAAGTCTTGCAAAAAATAACAAGTGAAAAAATCCCTAGGAGAGTCATGAAATGCTCCTCAAGACACATTTATGTGCAAAGGTGAGAATGAGCATGCAAATGTAAATGGATGTTTACTACCACAGGTGTGAGGTTCTCAGATTAAATGGTAACGCGAAGCCTTGCTCTAATGAGAGCTGGTGCCCTTGCTGTTGAAAAAATATCAGATCATACATTATCATCCGAAAAATTCCAGAATGGAACATAAGGCTGGCATGGCAAAGTATTAAGGAAAACTGAAAAGCTTTGTAAATATTTTCACAGGAGATTAGGATCTCTGCTACCACCATGATGATAGCGAAATACAAGATTGGTTTGCAGTGTCAGTCAGAGAAGACATTAAAAAAAAAGACAGCTGCTGAATATTGGTGGAAATATTCCCAAGCTCTTGATTTGGGACGAATTCTAGCATCGGTATTTGTTAATCCACAATTTCATATATTAGAAGCACATGACGCACCAATCTTTTTCGTGTTATTCAATACACTACAGATAAAGCAGCACTAAACATGGATGGAAATTGGTGGTAGTAATGACAAGAATTTCGGTGGTTTCGTTCTCAAGCAAACATTAAAATTTTAATCCATTTTTTTGTCATTTTTAGTCAACTCAATATTCTTCATGATTATTTATCATCTTTCTGCTGTTTTAACCATATAGCCTAGAACAGAAATATATGATCCTCTACTTAAGGAGAACTGAGACTAGTTAAAATGAGTAATTCAAAGACATAGCATCTCAAAACATTTTCAGAGTTCACACAAGCACTTCCAAATGAAAAACAAGCACAAAACCGACTGACAAAAATCATTACCATGGTATCTTCAGTGTTTTCTTTTCAGTACTGATTAGTTGTTAAAAGTTTGAGAATCTTTATCAATGTCTATATTTTTTAAAAAAAATAAGTGAACAAATCTCTGAACTACTGCAGCAATATTTAACCCAGTGGATCCAGGAAGAATTCCCCATACTGTAAAATCCGGTAGGGCATTTTCTGTGAGGTTTCCTGGAAACAGCTCTCCAGCATGGTTTGAGTAATCTAAATTTGGTAATATTGCAATAACACTGTGAAGGCACGAGTTCAGGAGGAATTCTGCAGAGGGGTAATGTGATGAAAGCAACAGTAAGGAGTCTCTACGAGCAGATGGCTGTCTTATTTTGTGCTGAAATGGATACTTGCATTGCTAATGAGGTTTTACTTACTGTTTTCTTCCAGATAATCTCAGAAAAATGTCTCTTATTATTTCAAATCCAAATAAAGGAAACTAATAGCATATCATGAATCAAGGTTCTACTGGGCACTGAGTAATAAGTTTTGCAAATGGACCAGATGTTTATAGGCCTCAGATTTGTGCACATAAATCTTCCTGCATATTTTATAGGCTCAGTATTCATAAGCAGTAGGAATATGTTATTTAAGTACATCAAGCTTAACTCCGAAGTTGTTAATCACACAAAAGTTCAGCATCAGCATTGTCGCAGTAAGAGCAAAGCAGGAACAGAAGAGCAGTTTCTTATATGCTCTTTTTGTTAGAAGGTACTTCACAATGATAGAAGATGTCTTGGAGTTTACATTCTGAACCTTGGCCAGGTTAAGTAAAGATAAACTGAGTGACAAGTAAACCAAAAACAAAAGAAAAAATGTTTAGTGCACATTATTCCATATCTTGCCTATATGACTCAGTCAGCCTGAAATACTCTGTAGCTTTAAAGTTTCCCCATGGTATTAAATTAACTGCAAGTTTATAAGCAACTAAATAAATAATTTGTAGTACAAAGTGTTGCATGCTAGCTGGCAAGTTATTTGTGCCTATTGGCACAACCATGATAGCCCATTTGCACCTTGACCTTGCCTCTTTCTTGCATCCTCCCCATAATTAATGCAGGAATTATCTGCATCTGTTTTGCGGTTCACAGGAGGAAAGGTAATAGCAACTCAATTGCCCTCTGCTATTATCCAATATTAGCAGCACCTCATCCAAAAAAGCTAATGATATGCTTGTCTGCATGGCACAAATCTTGTGCATGCATTTAGGTAACCAGCTGGTATTTCTACCCAGTAGTCTTGATGGTGTGATTGCTGGATAACAGGAAAGCATCCTTAGGGGCTGCCAATATAAACTGCCCTTAACAGTTTGTCCCTACATTGTGGTTTCCTTTTGAATATAACTCCATCACATCTGTCTCTTGTGGCACGAAAAAGGAAGACAATAATGTGATTACTATAACTATATCCCTCCTCACTCAAGTACCTGTCAGAGTCATCAGGGATTTTGAGTTTGTGACTACAGGAACTGTCTCTATGTCAAAAAACCACCTTCTCTATTCTTCATACTATATAAATCAGAAAATGCAAGACTGAGGGATTGTGCAGGAAGTTTTAGTGCCATGTGGGCACTTGGAAAAAAAATAGTAATGGGCTGTGGAAGATTTGACTAAAACATGCAGGAACTATGTGGCACAGGCAAAAATAGCATATAGCTTAACAGCAGCTTTCAAGTGCAGAAACTCTGAAAGCCAAGCTCTGCAGCTTACAATCCCTACCACCACCTCCATGTGCTTTTTTATAATTTTCCAACTTTTAAAAAAATTTATTTTTAGCCTGCCTCCACCCATTTTTGAGTGCTCCAGAAATATGTTAAGACAGTTAGTGTAGGTGTTTGAAGGTTTAGGAATGCTCTATAAGGTTTTCCATTACATTTCAGAGAAGCAAAATAAGGTCAGATCCAGAAAATATGAAAAGATGAGCATCACCAGGAACCAAGGAGGCAGAAATTGTTTGCTCTACACTTGATCCTCATCAGCTGCTGTGAAATTAGCACCTAAAGCCTTAACAAAGAAAGCACAGAAGTAAATCTTGGTATTGTGGTAAAGCAGAAGTCTTCTTCTTTCAAAGTGCTGTGATTGCCTAGCACTGAGGTCAGGAGAAATGTAGCACTGAAAAAATTGAAAAATCCCTTTCCAAAGTCAGCAAATACTGCCATCCTTTGTGGCTGCAGCTTTCAGTGAAAGGCTATTTTAGGTTGGAATTACACTATGGGGAGGAAAAGAGCTGGCACTGTGCTGATTTTGGCTGCAGTAGAGTTAATATTCTTTATAGTTGCTAGTGTGTTTTGGATTTGTGCAGAAAACGGTGTTGATAACATAGGGATGTTTTAGTTAGTGCTGAGCAGTGTTTACAGAGCATCAAGGCCTTTTCTATCTCTCACCCCACCCCACCAGCGAGCAGGCTGGGGGTGCACAAGAAGCTGGGAGGCAACACAGCTGGGACAGCTGACCCCAACTGACCAAAGGGATATCCCACACCATATGACATCATGCTCAGCACATGAAGCTGGGGAAAGGGGAGATGTTTGGAGCTATGGCATTTTGTCTTCCCAAGCAACCATTGCACATGACAGAGCCCTGCTCTCCTGGAGATGGCTGAACATCCCTGTCTATGGGAAGTAGTGAATGGATTCCTGATTTTTCTTTGCTTGTGTGTGGCTTTTGCTTTATCTATTGCAACTCCTCTCCTTGCCCCTGCTTCTGCTAGCACCTACCTACAGACTGTGGGTATAAAAAAAGTAATAAGATCATTACCAGAAACTGTGGAAATCAGCTTGTGATGTGTTCCCTTCCTTTAATTTTTTTTTATATATATTTTTCTTAGCCGTTGGAATGTTTTGTTTCCTTTCAACATTAGTGGTTCTGAAACTAGTGTTTCCATACTAGTGGTTCATACACAGACTTCGAGAAACGGTATTGGTTGAAATTTACACTTATTTACTAAATTTCAGGGCACAATAGATTATTGCAACCAACATGTAAAAACAATATTTCTGTTCTACAAATGCAGAGCTAAGGCATGAGGGCTGCTTCTACATTTGTGTCTCTTTCCTGGTGAAATACTATTTGGTGTCTCTGAAAATTGAGCTTGGCTTATTGTAGAGTGAAATAATAAGTATGAAAAAGTAAGCTCATTATATCACCAATTAGCACTGTACTTTTTGGCTGTGTCATTTCTCAGTGGCTCTAAATTCCACCTCAGCCCCAGGACTGATAATTGTGGGCCATATTTCCTTCTCTGGTCTCCAAAAATCTCCTACCTTTTGCACTTGCTGCTCAGAAATTCCATTTGTTTTCAGGATCCTAGTGTGAGGGCTGATTAGTCACCTACTAGATCAAAAGAGTTGTTGCTCAGATAGTTCCTCATTTTGTTCTGCTAGAGCTTCTGCTTCCAGTCATCCAGTGTGAAAAATCTGTGAAAACACATGAGAAGGCGCAAAGAGGTCATTGCTTATAGGTGGCATTCAGGACATATCCAGCACCAGACAACAAGTCATATTTACTGCACACTTCTTAGCAGTACACATAAAGAAATTGCATCTAGGTCTCTTGTAAAAATAAATAACCAGGACCAAGAGGAAGTGGGAACTGGGCCAAGTTCTGAAGAGGTTAATCTTTTTTTATTTAGCCTGCATTATGGCTCCTTTCCCACTGAAGTCGGAGGAGGTTTTCCTGTGAAAGCATTAGTTGAACAAATAAGACCTGGAGTGCTCAGCCTCAAGGCTTTTTGACTACCACCTCATCTTCTCCCCTCACTATCTGTCTACTTCAGGAGCACTGAGTTAACAAGAGAGATGAAATAGCTCACCTAGACAGCCTAGGAAAGTTATCCTAGCAGTAAATGTCATTCTCCTTCCTAGCCAAGCTGCAAAGACTTTGAATCCCAACTTGGTGCAGAAAAGGAGGCTGTTGCCCTAAGAAGCACCAGATGACATAGGAGAAGGGCAAGCAGCAGACCCAGAATACCCTGAGATGCTCTTAGCTGTTAAAACCCTTTGAAAGAGGTGAGGGGAGCATTGCTGAAAGAGCTGGCATCAAGCTCTCCCATCTTCAAATGGGCATGCAGTCATCACCTTTCCTGAGACCATGAATAGGAGCCAAGCTAGGACCTTGCTGTGGCAGCAACATGGAAACGATAGATGTGGATAGGAATTTAACATAAATAGATTAGAAAATCAAGAAGGTCTTCAGAGACTCCATGGATGATTAGAGGATGTTTAGAGCCTCCCAGCATTTGTTTTACTGTCACTTTTGAAGGATTTTTAAGCATCCATGGATTCCAGAGATGGCCTAGCCAGCTAATTAAAGTTATGATTCATTGCCATAGAGCTCATCATGATGTTATCATCACGAGTCTGTAGTATCATTCAATGAATGCCTCCAAACTAAGAGGATATGCTGATTTTCCATAATTAATACTGCACCATAAATTCATGTAGGGACTTAAAAACATTAAGAAACACTATGTCTCTTCCCCAGAGAGCAACAGCTATAACTAAGCCATTTTCTCAGGCACAGAACAAGCATGATTAATTTAGCTAATAGCCAACAAGGACATGCTAATTACTTTTTTCTGACTAACAGTGACCCATGTCTCTGCAAGAAAATGCAGTTTTGAGGACAGAACTAGAAGGAAGACGAAAGCTTGGAAGCTGTAGGTTGCATTGCAGCTGCTAAAGAGAGAGCGTGCATCAGTGTCACCTACAGAGGGGACTCTATTAACTCTATTAGGTTATTTGCCGTAGGACATCCAAATGAATTATGTTAAAGACAGCAAGTGTTGGCCCGCTCTAGGTTTGAGGCTCATATTATAAGAAAAAATAGTTAATTTTCTTATGTTACAGGTGAGTGAGGGAAGCAAAAGAATTCATAACTGTAATTATTCTCTCACACTGTATACAGAGTTATATAATTTTTCAAAATCAAAACCTCACCAAAGTGTTCCATTTTTGCTAGAATATGATCCAAACAACCATCTACTTCTGTCCTTTATCAGCCCCTCACTCATACTAATTTTTTTTAACTCTATACTGCCACACCACAGGCTTTCTAATCTAAGATAATCATTTGCCTATCTTTTTCATTTCCTAGTCCCATATGGCTTTATGGCAAAGATGCTGATCTTACCCTTTCAGCCCAATTACTGCTCTTACAACAGCTGATCATGCCACTAATTAATTTACAAATCATTGCTTGGCTGAATTCCAGTTCTACCTTACCCATTGTAAGACAACTAGGTCAAATTATTTTTTTCTACAGAAAAGATAGAACTAATTCTTGCTGAAGTTCAGAGCTGCAGAATTCCTTGAGCAAAGCCCTGAGGAACTAACTGGCTATAGGAGACATGCTTCACTTTTAAAGATGTTTCTGTGTTTCTCAGTTCCCTGCTTTCCTTCAAAGGTGATTCTCTTTAGCTTAGCATGTAGGCTATTGCACTCTGGAGTTGACGCTAGGGACCAGTTCTATTCTTAGTTACATGCTTAAGCCCCCTGGGTGCCTGAAGTTTTGCGTGGTAAAAGCAAATTTCAAGATAGAGACCCATGGTTTATCTGCTCTTTATCTTGCTTCTTTTTGAAACAGGGTTTAGCAGGAGATCCCACACATAACTAGTACCGTGACTTAAGAGCTGAAGAAGAGATACCTTTTATCTGCAATTAGAGACAAGAACTGAACACCAGAAAGCTTGTGCAAGCTGGAATTTGGCTAGAAGAAATTGCATCTCTGTCAACATAACTAGAGGCTCAGAAGTTTTCTGATTATTAATGTGCCTCAGAAATCTGCTGGGGCTGATTGCACATAACCAATAAAACACCAATGGCCTACTCAGGTTTCAGTTTCTTGGAAGACTAGACATCCTTTACCTCTGGAGCCATCCAGCCTTCAGCACTTAGTGAAAGCAAAGCAAATGTAACTTGCACACAACCATAACCGCATGGCAAGATTATGCCTCTGCAAACTGTCCCATCAGATACTCAGATATTGCCAACCCTCATGCTTGCCAAAGGCAGAAAGACTGCATTTTGCAACCTTTGTTGAATGCTGAGGTTACCGGAGTGCGAGAATTTTCCTTCCAGAAATTTTTTATAAAATCACATTGGCAATTTTTTTCTTATTTCTTGATTTAAAAAAAAAAAATAAAATGTTTTCTAGCCACTCCAACTTGCTGTGGCTGCCTCATCCTTCTTTCTTCAGATCTCAAAAGTCTAGGCTCTGGGTCTTTCTCCTCTAGGTATAGAAAACAAATTCCAGAGCAGATTTTAGAGGCCTCTCAGCATTTTCCCTTTGCTAATTCATTCTAAATGTATTTGACAACAAGGCCTCCTTGGTAGGAGACTGGCCCTTAGTTTTCCCATACTCCAGTTGTGGAGCTTGCTTAATCCCACTACAAAGCCGATTGATTTCTGAACAGTTACTTTGTTTAGCTTCAAAACACTGAGTCCTCAGGAGTGTTTAGCCCAGCCCTTTGTGGTCTGAAGTCTTTCTGGCTGAGGAACATCTGCTTTCTGTAAATCAGTTCTAGAGGGTATTTAGCAGAGTGGTCAGTAACCTCAGCCTTAGACTTCTGTATTGTTTTATCCACTGAACTCTCAGGGCAAGGACAGACTGTTTATATGTTTACCTACACTGGATAAACCAATAGTGCATCAGCACAAAACTTTACTAAATTTTCAAGCATTGTTCTTTGTTTTCCTGTTTATACACTTTAGGAATAAATGCCTCTGATCAGAGCCACTGGTCAATCTCATCTCCCAGGACGAGCAAGAACAAGACATGTAAAGTACCAGTATGGCAGTGGATGAAGACGACTCGGAGGTTCTGGCAAATGCCCTACCATGAGTAAATGAACAGCCAAGGCTGATCTCTCTCACCTGATTCTTTTTTTCAATTGGAATGATCATTAAGCAGTGAATGAATTAATAAAAATCAATGGCATGTGTGGAAATGGCCCACCAACAGGGAAAAAAGGAACTACATTCTTCAGTCCCTTTATTTTCAAGGAGCAGTTGAAACCCACTGTGATTAGACAGAAAGGACATTATTTCAGGAGCGATGGATTGAAAACACACTGAGCAAAAGAGGCAACCCTTACATATTAATCCAAAGGAGATCACCCTTCAGTTATTACAGATTTAAGAACTGTGTAGCACAACTCAGCAGTCCTCAGCCTTTTCTGTAGAGGGCAGTGGCTGACAGAAAAACTAGCCAGTTTGTGGGTTTTCTAACATATTTAACACCGTGATTTATCCTCAGTACCTAAGGATCTGGGTGAGCAGAGAAGCTTTAGAAAAGACCCAAAGGATCATAAAGCTAAGTTTTTTAGCACAGGATAATTTAGGTTAATTTTCTCAGTAGGATTTCCATCTCAAATGACCATCCCAAGAAGATGATATACATTTGTCAGGCTGAACTATCTTACTGGCATAAAATAATACACAATAAACAGAAAATCCCCCAAGAACCTTAAAAAGGATTGTACATATTTTGATTATTTTTTTTCCCCAAAAGACTCTCCCATGTTGAAAGAAGATTGGAAAAAATTGCATGTTTCTCAGCTAAACTTCAGCTTTTGAAAGTTCAGTGTCCCAAGAGGTTATTGGTGGGGCAGCAATTTGAATTGGAGGGAAAAAATATTCCCTAAGTCACTTTTGTAAGAAGTCAAATGCAACGTATTTTTATGTTCAGAATTATGAAAAACTTCACTGACTGAACCAGTTGCCTGATTCAGGAGGCTTCTTATTTTTATTAGACTAAGTCATTGGCTGTTATAAATTAATGTAGCTCTGTTTATTCTGATGGAGCTGGATTAACAGTGACCACTGGAAGTATTCACTGAATCATAGTGTAAAGCTGAGGAATCTCATGGCAAATAATCTGATCCAGAAGAGTGTTGCTTAGAGTAAACCAAAAGAAAGAGGCACAAATCTTTCTCAGCAGTCTTTATACTTCTCCTATCTTACTGATTGATTGGAGAGCAATTCAAATCTAAATTGGAGCATCAATCAAGTGAGGCTGGACTAAATAATGTTCCTATGGCCATGTATCCGCAAAATTTAGCTTGTTTCCAAGACTGTGCATTTACTCTGGCTATGCAGTGCATGTTAAAGGCTGCGCAGGATTCATTTTTCCATACACTTTCAGTCAATGGATTCCTTTTCTGACTACAGTGTTATTCTGGATTATTCAGAGGGGATGGGAAGGAGGAGAGATAAAATCAATCAGAATATAACATGCTTGTAAAACTCTCACTTTAAAAATTAAGTGCTTCTGAAGCCTACAGCTACACTGGTGTTTCATGAGCTGGATGTTAACACATAAGCTTTTAATCACAGATTGCAGTGCAGTTCAAGAGACCCTCTGCATGGACTGAATCCCTTACACATCCTGATGGGAATGGAGAGGAAAAGGCTGGGTCCAGACCTGTCATATCAGAGAAAGCGCTCTGATGGCAGAAGATAAAAGGTCAGTTATTGAAACCAAATATATTCTGTAACACCACATTTTAATAAGCATGATTGTGCAGCCCTTGTGAGGAGGGAAAAGTGGGAAAGGGAAGAAATGAAAAACTAGTGATGAGATTAAAATAAGGAAATATATTTTAGTCAGAATCCTGCATCAGCTTTAGTGGAAGCTCTTCCTGTACGTTCCAATCTTCCATGCTGCCTTTAGATTAGACATAAACCATACAGAATTGCTACCTAATTAAAAAGGAAGTGTGATTTATTTGTACACCAAGGGGAAGTTGTGGGGTACAAGTCACATTTAGACTCATTTAAGCAGTGTCACTATCACTGTCCTGAGATAGGTCAAGGTATAAAAGATTAGTGTGTCTCATTAGTGGAAGGAAATACTACAGTGAATCTATTGGAGAAGGACAGCCACTCTGAAAAATAGCTACTTAATTGTATGCCTTTTATAAGGACCTGTGAAAAGACCCAGGACAGTGTGCTAGGAGAAAATACAAGTACTGTAGAAGATAAAGCTTCTTCTGAGGAGTTAATTTAATAAGTACCTATGTTTCATAGAGACACAGGCAAAACCATCAAAATGATAGCTATTTTGTGGGTCAAGGTAGGAATACCCAGAGAGTGGTTATGAATAAACCACTCCCTGAGACACAGAAATTCTGAGGACCCCTTGTTAAAATACAGGTTGTTCATCCCTCTGCAAAAGCATACCTTTTATTAGAAGGAAGGATCAATGCATAATAATGGAAAAAGAAGCTAATGTTTTTTCTAACAGGTCTGACCTTACATCATTGCTCATATTAAATCTGAGCTGCAGTGACAGCACCTGCTTCATCGCACTAATACACTGCTGTACTTTGTTTACTTGGACAAAGGCAGTAGCTCCATGAAGACTGCTAGATTCCTATGCGGGTTTATGCCTCTTTTCTTCTTTTTAATTAAAAATGTAGTGAAGGAATTAATATATCAAAGCTACCGTTTAAATTGGGGCATACATGTATGAAGTAAACAACCGCAAACCTCTACACACTGATCTGCCAGTGCACTTCAGCCTCAGTTTTAGTGTGTGCACCCCTGATGTTCTGTGCATGCCCATCTCTACTGCTTATTTCCACAGACATCTGACCACACACCATGCACTGCTTCTTTACCTCTCAATTCTCCATCTAAATCCTTTCTTCCTCTTCCCTTTACTTCTCATACAAATCATTCCTGGCCAACATATTGCCCTTCTTTGCACTGATTTCTCATCCCTCCGCCTTGCCAACTTGATAAAACCATAGCTTAACAAAAGTCAGTGAAATCAGTAAAGTAGAACAAAGGTTTGTTTCACAATATTCTATTATTAGATTAAATAGTGAAGATAAATATTTGGGAAATGCAGACAACATTTTTATGAAGCAAAAGTTTGGTCTTGAAATACATGATATAAAAAAAAAAAGGGGGAATGCGGCATCAATTAAAAGCAAAATGAGGTAAGTGCAGAATAGTCCTAATTTCTAAAGAAAAGATGAAACAAGAATTAAAAAGATGAAGGGTCATTATTAAAGTAAAAATCTCACAATGTAAATACTGGGATATTGGACCAGAACAAACAGTGAAGTAACAGAATGGGTCACAAAGAGTTTAGAGACAAAAATCTGACCAGGGGGTTTTCTGATTTTTTTTTTCTTTTTTTTTTAAATTACCAGGCCTACAAACTGGAAAATCTTTCAGATTTATTTCCCACTCCAAAAAAAAAAGCTCTCCAGGCACATTTTCTTACCTCTCTAAAATATCTCCCAAATGAGAGTGTAAAAAGTTACTAACACTTTGATTCAGAGATAAGTAACTGAGACGTTTTGGTGGATGGGGTAGGTTACAGAAGCTGACTTCTAGATAATTTGAATGCCTCATAGTATACCAAAAGTGTAATCTATTAACTTAAAAGTCACTAGCTTACTTTTGGATTTTGGGAGTTTCTAAGTTCAGGACAATGTTCTAAAGTCTTGGGACCAATCCCTTGGTTGTTTAGATTCACACCATCTCTTTGGTACATTTTCCAGGAAAGATTTTCTCCTTGAATATCAAACATGCACCTTTTTAAGGAAGGTATCTCTAAAAAGTACTTTGCACATTTACTGCACACTGTGAATGTTCATGTTATTGACAGTGCAGTCTATGAAGTCAATGCAAAGTTCTAGATAAAGATGATTTTACCACTTTTTTCTTTAGCTCACTGATTTCAGCCATCTTACTTCTTGTCTCTGCATAAGCATCTCTAATGCTGGCTCAGTACCTGACAACTGGTTTCAACTTCAGTTGCTTTCAGTTAAGCAAACTAAATTCAGTAACAAATGTGAAATCTATTGCAGTTAAGTCCACATTTTGCAAAAATGAACAAACAGAGCAGGAGTTCAGCAGCATCAAGGAGTATGCAAACAACAGAAGTACATGCAAGAAGTATGAGCTGAAGTTTGCTCACTCCAATATAAAGATAGAGTAAGTCTCTGGGTGAGTGGAGATTTTATAAAAGCAAGATCTGAATCAGCCCCTTCATCTCAGGGAGGCAGTCATTTAAGATGCTGTGACTGATGGGTTAGTTACGAAGCTTTCAGATGTGATAAAGGTGAGTAATGATTTTTATGTCATTCTTCACAGACTATCTTCATATCTTCCTCCAGCCTGTCAAAACAAGAGACCTGCTTTTCTACATAGCACCCAAATGCCTCAGTGCTTTAGTAATAAAGTAATATGAACCCATGCCACTCTTCTGTCAGCTGGTGAAAAGCTGGCTCCAGAGCATATGTGGGTTTATGCAGTAGAGCTTTTGGCTGTTAATAACAACAGCAGGAAGCTCTGAATGGCATGTTCTGTCAACAGTGGGCCCTCTAATAACTGCCAAGGGTTTTTACCCCTCCACTCCCTAGTGGTATTTTATGTGGACTGACAGGAAGAAATCACCTCTTTCACCTTCTCTCACAGCCTAAATAGACACGAGTGATAAACTATTCATGAAAAGGGAGGTGGGGGTGAGGAAGAGAGAAAAAAAATCTCAAGTTATAATAATGCTAATAAGACAGTCAAAAGAATAGAATTCAGGGAAGGCAGAGATAATGGCATGTACCTTATCTCAGCTGCCTCCTGGTCTGTCTTGTCCACATGAATGTACACAGTGACGGAGACAGAAAGAACAATGCTAAGTACAGTCACGCTCTGTGCCACAGGGTATGAAACAGGACTGAAACACTGGGTCGGTGATACTGCCTCTGAAGCTGTCTTCAGCCCACATCTGCACCTCTTGCAGAGGAGATGCCCTTTGGCAATTTTCTAGACAACAAAATACTGCAGTTAACATGTTTGAAAAAGTTCCAGTTGTTAAAGCTGCTGGGTGGGAAATGGTGCACAGAAATTTGTAGCACCGTAATAATGTGATGTAATCCTCCAGTTTATAGGAGGATCCTGGATGAAAAGTTGTTTCAAAATCCCAGTTGGAAGGTAAATACATGATATATGTAGCAAAGTAAATCTCTCCTTTCTCAGTCAGTAAATTGGTGTTAACATCAGTGCTATATTGAAGTTAATAACTATACTGAAAGATTAGGTGTTCTGTATGTGTTATGTGAGTTGATTTAAATTCATTCATTCACATAAAATTTACAGGTTAATACATTAGTTTTTCATAAATCATCTGCATAATGCTTTAGATTTCTGGTTTACGCAATCTATCTACAAATAATTGCTCCTTAGAGTCTGACATAAAATTACAACAGGAACTGCCTTTTGGAAAAGGCTTGAAACTTGGCATTGAAATGTGAGCAGAGGTGCTGACATGACCACAGTAGAGATTTTGCCAGGAAACCTATCATAATGGTACAAGAGTGAAGTCCCTAGTTCAATATATTTTTGATAGAGTTTCGTGGCGAAATCTCTTAAGTTTTCATGCACAGAGAGCATGCTCTGTCAGCTCACAAATCCCTCATGTCACTGCAGAGAGCAGGGAGAAGTGCACACCTTCAGAAAGCAGCTGAGCCTGTTTCACAGGTGAGCAACACTACCCCTGGGCTTGCACTTCCATGTCGTTAGAAGCTGTTACAAGGTAAGGTGCTGGATTTGAGAGCAAGAACACTTTTCCTCTTTCTCCTTATTTTTAATGTTTCTACCCCTGAAACTCAGGAAGAGAGGAGGAAAAAAGAAGTAATGCAATCAGACTGTGAGAGCTGTGATACCTTACATGGACTGGAATGTGGAGAAAAGGTAGAGGGATGTTGCTGGAGGAATTGGGGATTGCAGAGTTCAGGCTTGGAAAAGGAAAAGCAGAGCCTTTTTAACTATTCAGCCCCTCAGCAGTGCTGTGCTGTCAGCAGTAGCTTTGAAATCCACACTCAGAATGGATCTCAGAGATGATAAAACCACAAGGCAGACAATAGTGGATACCAACATATACAGAAGAGGTCCATGACATGAAAATGAAGGATTCTAGTTGAACATTACTGTTTTGTTTTCCTGACAAAGGCCAATTTGTGGAATTGAATACACAGGAACAGGACTTGCTTTCAGAGGGTTCTCACAAAGCAAGAAGATTGGGGAAAAAAGCTTCAAAATGGTAGATGTCCATGCTGACCTTTTCAAAATTGAAAATGTTGGGTTTACGGCATGTAACAAGCTTTTATTTGAAAATGCAAGCTAACTGTGATTAAGGGACTAAAATGATCAGAAATAAAATGAAACACTGCAAAATTATATAGAAGCCTGCTTCAATTGAATAGGAATCATGCATTTAACTTTCAGTCTATAAAAAATGTGACATTTCAACTTCTAACACATATTTGTGGTGAATATTTTCTTTTAATTGGGACAATTTTCCTAAGTGGGAAAAAACCATCTGTTTTCCCCTCCTTCCAGCTGTGGCTTTGCTCTTTTGCATTTCTGTGCTTCAGTTCTATGCACACTGGGTAGCACTTCAGTGGGAAATAAGGGAGGGTAGAATTCAAGGCCTTCATTTGCTTTTTTTATCAGGAAAATTTCTATTAAATGTTATGGTCATAAAATCAAGGGCACATAATACAAGAATTTCCAGAATATGAATGTCCTTTCAGCCTTAACTCAGCCATCTTCTGCTTATACACTACAATGCAGTTTTACTTTTTATGATCACCTGCTTCTTTCCCCAGAGTCTGATACCACATAAATAGGTATTTTCTGAGTGAATGGGTTTTCTTATTGTGCATTATCACCATCACTTAACATGTTTGCTTTGACACTTTGTCTGGACTGATGCCCTAAGGTCCTATTTAAGTAGTCTTTCCTTTGAAAGATGGCTATTCACTGTTTGGTATTTGTATCTTTTTTAAGACTCTCAAATCAAAAGGTATTCTGAAAGAATAACTTTTCCTTATATGTTTGCAATCTATGGTCATCAAATTTACCTTTGAGCTCTGATATTTGAACTGCAGACAGTAATACAGCTGCTTATGTTTCCATATCATGCAATTAAAGGTACAAGCCAAGAAATTAAGTAGGTGTAATAAAAGAGGTTTGATTTTGGCTGCAAAAGAAGGCGGACGCAACGTTTTGTTGCTGTTGTTCTGCAAACATCCAGGACAGTCATCTAAGATGAGCCTTAGCTGTGGTTCCAGTTAGCGTCAGAATAGTTTTACTTTGAATTTGTTTTTCTTTTGCTTGGCCAGTAATGTCAGGAAAATTCACCTTCCTTTTATGCTCCAAAGGGATGAAATGTCCAAGAAGAAATCCATAAAATGCACATCCAAGAGAAGCAAAGAGACTTTTCAAGTAATAATAAACCAGAGTATTTCAAACAAAAGAATCAAAATACACAGAAATATGTGTCCTGATGGTGGGGAAGATTTTACATAGCATTTTCACAACATATATATATGTATATATCCCCATCTCCTTCTTTGCTAGTTCCTTTCTCCAAAACTAAGCTGTATTTCTTTCCGGTTGTTTTGGAGGTTTCCAGATAGTGTTGCCCACAAATCCATCTGCATTTGGAATGCAGTGGTTTGTGAATGACCTTTTAGTTACGTTCATGAAGCAGGATCTTGATGCAAGCAGATTCTTTGGCTTGGACTCACTCCACCCTCCCCTGTGCTTTGAACAAACCACTTCCTCAGGCTCAGAGGGCCATAAATTTGGTTGTTTGAAAAACTGTCTTTGGTTGTTTGAAATCACTCTTTTTTTCCCCCATCATAACTTCCTGATTGCTGTTCATCTGTACCAGATGTGTGCTTTACATTTCCAAACTACATAAATGTATTGCCCCAAATGATGCTCTCTCTTTTCCTGTCTGCTGTATACTTATATTTACAGTAGCAAACTAACTTGTATACTACAGCAGACATTTAACTACAGGCCTGGAGAAACAATGCGAAATTCCTCTCTTAGAGATGCAGTTCTTGCCATCTGTAGCCATATCAGTCCTGTCTTCAGAAACATCTAAGTAGGCTATACAAGGCAGTCTTAGAGCAGCCTCCAAGGAAAATTTGAGATACTGCAGAGAGTAATGGTACTGACTAAGCAGATGACATACTTTGCTCTGAATTAGTCCTAAAGCATTGCACTACCATGGTGCAAGGGTGATGATGTCATCCTGGATGATATTCTTCTAATGAGATAAACAGCTGTGACAGTTGAAAATTATCAATGCAATCTGCTGCTGGTATAAAACTGGGAGTTTGAGCAGATTTGTGTGTGTGCATATCTACTTTCTATGCCGTTTCTCTCAAGATATACCAACTGGTAGCCAAAAATATTCAGTGATTTAACAAAAATAAAAAAATGTTCTGCAGAATCTACGTTCTTCAGCTTCTCCAATCTAGTAAAAAGGGAATGGTGACTACTTTCCTCATCAAGAGCAAGATTTTTATGCATTTGCATGTGCAGAAAAGTGATGTGCCTGTCAATCAAGACACTGCCTGTGCATGCACAAAGACCCTGTATAAGTACAAGGACATTTTTTCCATTATGTAGGCTTTAGAACTTATCCTTAAATTTACTCCTGTGTTTTTTACAAGTGTAAGGAAAAATTCCAGTTTACATTCATATCTTTGATCCCTGCACATACATAGATGGAATTTCCATCAGGGTGGAAGTTATTTTAAATCAGAAAAAGATCATATACTTCCCTCTGACAGGGCAATGTTTTGTCTGCAATTGCCAAATCTTATGGTTTCAAGGTGCATCTAGTGCTCTCAAAATTCTAGCTCCCGGGTTTATGGGATTATGCTAAATGCTAAACTAAAGCTTAGAAACATAAAACTCCTATGAAATTTTCCCTTTTGCATGATTCTGAGACCTAGTGTATCATCTGGCACCAACACAATAAAATGTGATGATTCATCAACTTGGGTTATTACTGAGAAAGAGCAGTAGCATTGCAGGGTCCTGACTAGCCCAGCCACGCTACTTCCAGTCTGGAGGAAAGAGCAGGGTAGCAGCTGTTGAAGCATATATTTTTGACTGAGAAAATTTTGTCCTGAGAACACCTACTCTAAGTAGCAGTTCCTCCACCACTGGTCTCTCTTGTTTTACTTTTGTGCTGTTTATTTTTTTCAAAGGTAGGAAAAATCATCGTATTCTCAATTCAGAACTGAAAATAAAAATAACTTTTTACTCTTTAGAATTGCTTAACAAAATAAGAGGCTTTAACAGTTATCTTTCTCTAACAAAAAGGTCTCCATAAGTATTTAATATGTTTCTCCTGAAAAAAAACCCAAAACCACTCCATTTCAATTTCTAGTTAAATTACATTCTTGTTTCAGTTCTTTTTCTCTTGAGCAACTTAACACAATTCTATTCTTGGCACGAGTGCTGCTTTTGTTATAGGATTAAGCATACTGAGGTATCATCTCAAAATCCAAGGCTTCAAAATAGTATAATAATAGGACTATGAAAACAGTTCTTACTTTCGAGGCACATTTATTCCAACAAAATTCACAAAGTACTGTGTGTGCCTCTCTGTGTGTCTGTACTTTTGTGCCTTCATCTCTTGAATCCATAAATTGTTCTGATCTAGAAGCAGAACATAGCAGCTGCAGGAAAAGGTAGATTGTAGGAAGAGAAACAAATTCTGTAAAAAATATGTAACAGAAGACCAAATCTTAGGTAAGCTGCATTAACCTATGAGCATTCTGCACATTTGGCTGGATTCCTATCACCTCCTCTCTGTGACTGTCACAGTTTTACATGCTGTTTTTAAGTAGATGCCTAATATCATTACGTATGATGCATTTTAGTAGTAGGTAAAGAGGCTGACGCAGAAATCAAACAATTAATTTGCAAAGTTGCCACTTTCCCTTCCTGTAGGTAAAATGAAGGGGCTTTTTTAGCTTCCTCATTTTGTAGAAACATTTGTGAGAAATATTAGAAAATGAAAAATGAGGGGGGAAAAAATCCACTTAGTTAGCTTAATGGAGATATCTGTTGTCAAGGAATTTTATCATAAACCACCGACCAAGGATTTTCTTTCAAATTTCTTCTCTCCCCAAAGGTGAAGAATGATGTGCTTCCTTACAGGTTAACTTTTGCAAGTTTTCTCTTACATAACATCACATTTGTGTATTGGAATGTTGCCATAGTATTATACTGAAACATACTTGGAAATGTGAAACCTAGCCTTAAGACTAGTCTGAGACTTGTCTGCTCCTGCTGTCAATGGAAAGCAATAGCCCCTACTTCCCATCAGCTTGGCTTCTGTCCTGAATCACTCAAGCTTTTCTCTCTCTCCCACCACCTATGACAGAAAGGTCCTAAAGAGACCTGGGATTTAGGCCTACATCCAAGATTACCCCCGCAGTCTGGGGTTGTTTCTGACTGCGGGGAGGGGGGGGTGCAGTGCGTGTGAAGATGACTTAGCTGTTATTTGCCATGCCTCTTGATCTACATTTGTGCCCCTCTGAGGGTCAGAAGACTCAGTTCCAAATGACAATGGGATTTTCTCAGCTTTTAATTAAAGTCTAGAGTTATTTTTAACAATTAGTGATTTTTACTTTAACTATTAGTATTAAGTTTTTCTTATAGTCCAAGATTCTGCAGTAATGATGAAAGACAGAAGCTAAATCCTGTCCTGTGCCCTTCTTTTTATACATTCACTCTTCAAAAAACATCTGTATATTTTGTATGCAGAGCTGAGCAATAATTTATTCAAAGTACTTCACCTCCTCTTCTATTTCTGAACCAACTGTGAGTAACTTAGTATTCAAGTGTCTTTGGAAAATAAATCTGGCAATCATTTCATGGAGAAACTGGTGCAAGTGCGGAATCTTTGAAAAGCGAAAATGTTAATGCTGTGCCAGTGTCACTGAAGGGGAGCGTGATCTGGGTCACTTCATTTTAGTTATTCTAGACTTGTTCGTGAGCAAAAGTATGCAAAAAATGAGACAGACCTTGATCAGCAAAGAATTAAAGAGTGGTAAAATATTTAATGTTTGTCAACAAGTTTTATTGAAAACTGGTAGAAGAATTGGAGTGAGGGGACATTTATTTGGCTAATAAATATAAATGCAAAGAAGATATATTTTACATAATTCTGTAAGGAGGTTGACTTAGTGCAGCATGGAATTCTGATTTAAAATCTCATATTACCCAATATCGGCAGAGCACACAGCAGATTAATAATTAGCTTACTAACATATCTAAACATGAATGGTTAATAGAGAATTCTCATTGTACACAGTATCAGTATCTCCAGTGGGCTTCTGTACAGGTTGTTACCAAGCCAGATGTTACACAGCTTTTTATTGATTATCTAGAAGAAAAGTGAAGCTCTCGATGACTAAATTTTCAGATGACACAATGATGGGCAAAGCAAGAAATAATGAGGAGCAATTTGTATCATACAGTAAGCCAAACACTGATAGAATGGACTGTAGAAAGTCTGAAGTCTATATAGGTCAACAGAATATGCCTCAAAGGCATTAGGAAGTCAGCTGTAGTATTTACTCTTTAAAAGTTCAATTTTGAAAAAGAAATTTAAATTAGCTAGTTCTACTCAGGTAAGAATGAGTTCACATAATCTGCTTATTTTTACATGGAAGGCCCTAAAATATGTGAGAACTGTAAACTTATTTAAAGCAATCTATCTGATTGATTTCTGTTTACACCCTATCACTGTTTTTTTCAGTTGCCTAATTACTCTTTCTACCTGGCCTTTTTACTGCTGTTGAATAACTGTGCTTCTTAAAATTAAATTTGCTGTACAAATACCTGCCATTTCAAATTTAGTTTTCTTTCCTTGAATGAAATAAAAGGTTTAGAAGAGGGCTGAATTTTTGCTAAAGACCAGACAGCTGTTTAAATGCCTAAGTGGTCTGTCCATATCCCTATGGTCTCTAAAAGTTTTTTAAATCCATGATTTTTTCCACAAAAAAAAAAAAAAGGATAAGTACTGGGGATTTTGGGGGTTGTTTTTTTGTTTTTTTGTTTTTAAATTTCCTGGAATTGTTGTGATCTGAGAAGGATCAAAATTAACAGGAAAAAAAGAAATTTGTTAAATCTTGCAGAAAAAGTTGCATATCTCTAACTATTGTTTTAAGCACTTCAGTACAATATTACATTGGTTTTACATGAGCGGGAAATAAAATGCTTCTGTGTCATTTCTTTTACTTCTCTCAAGTGGTCCTTTATTATTGTAATTTACTGGTCTTTCAAGGATTGTAATGGAATTTAAAGCTTATTGGCATGGTTCAAATAAGCTATTTGCTCTTCTTCCACAACTTGGAGACTTTCTGCTAGTGGCTATATGTATATTGCAGAAATAAATGGCAATTTCACTTGCCTATTATTCATGGGGTCATAACACTCAAGGTTAATGTGCACTATGATGTCTTATTCATGAAAAATGTTAGCAAATCTTGAAAGTTTCATAAATTTTAACACATATAATTTGTCCAAAAATTCCTACCAGAAAGCATGGTTGTTCTTTATTCATTCTTCATCATTTGTTTCTCTTTCAAAACTTTCCATTCTGCCAATAAGGAAACATACATTACAACATTTACAAAAAGTGACCAGTCACATGTTTATAGATAAGTTAAATTATTCTATAACCCTATCGACTAATATTTTCCATGCCCTAGAAAACAGAATAAACATTTGCAAATTATTAGTTAGCAGCTCAGCTTGCTTTGCAAATGATTCTACAAGAAAAAGAAAAGACTAAATGTATTATATTTTTTAATTCCAAGCAAATAATTCAGGTGATTTTATTTAACATGTCCCAACAAGTAGATTGTGGGTAGGTGAAAATATGCCTTAAATTTCATTACTGCAGTCGTGGGAGCTGTAACTCTTGCAATGCACAGCTACCTAGTTTTTGCGATACAAAGGACCTAGCAGACCTGATAGACATATGAATTTGTTGTATAAATATATATACCCCAAATATCTTTTTCTCTCTTAAACAACGTAGTCAATCACGACACTGTCTTATCAGTGGAGAAATCTCTTCTCAATTATGTTCACCACTCCTGAAAATGTTTGCTTTCTAAGACTCGTCCTTGCTGTTTCCTGAAATGTTAATAGACAGGTTTTGAAGGTTTTCCCTTGCCTTAAGGTTTTGACTAGAATCTTAAAAGTGGAAGTAAAGGATTCCTAGGGCATTATTCAAAGTGAGATAATTTCAGATCCTCAGCTAGGTGTTTCTTTGACTCTCCTTTTTCTTTCCCATGTATCTACTGTTTTTTTAAAACTGCTATAAGGCAGAAAATTATTCTTCATTTGCCTATGTAACTGCTGTGCCCCCAGAATCTAATTCTTTTATTTTAGGAAGTTGGAGGCATGTTTGTTTAGACTAGTGTCAGCCACACTGATGTCAGTATGCCCAGACAGTGCAGAACTTCTGCAAGAGCCAAACCCTTAATGCATATCTGCTATTTATTCAGGTTTGTCTAAGGTACTACTGAGTTAATATTTATTCTTTTCATATAGTTGGTGCTTGTCATGGCAGAGCCTTTTGCACACACAAACAGTGGTGCATGTGTATGAGTCTGTAAAGACCTGTAGATTGCACACTTAAAATGAGTTAACCTTTGCTTCCTCTGCCATTAAAGCCAACCATGAATGTTTTTGAAAATAGCCACCCACCAGTTCAGTGTGTTTTCCATTCCTCTAATTGTCAAGACAGTAATAGAGAAAAACAACCTTCTGTTGTATCCGCCAAATGCAGTCTACTACTCTTTTAAACCAAGTGGCAGAAGCTTCTGCTCTGTTATTTAAGGTCCTAGGTTCTGTTGCCTGCAAATTACTTATTATGAGGCTCATTAACTATGTCATTATTTTTCTGAGGTGGAGGCAAAATAAAACACATCTATTCAAACACAGTATCTCAGTTACATTCTTAGAGAATTGCACTTTATCAGATGAACTGTGAAAAAGTAGGGTTTGCAGAAGCTAGGCCCCTTCTTTTAAATGAGCAAGACAGCTCTGAAATGGACATACCAGAACCCTCCTGAAAGAAGTCACCTCAGCTAGTGCAGGAAACCATGGGTGGGTACATTATCTTTGAGACTAACCTAATGGCACCTTCCTTTCCAACAGGACATAAGGAAAATTTTCTATATTACTATCATATTTCTTGATGTCATAGAAATCTGCCTAAATTTTTGTATAATATATCACATTTGCTGATTATGAGAATTTTTTAAAGAATAATTTTAGAGTAAAAATATTTGCACAAAACAAGATCAGTTACTGACAGAATTTTATCATGCACAAATACTAACTCTTCCCTCCCCACCACTCTGTACTACCTTTCAACCCTCACTGTTTGTTTCAATCTGCAATTGCATGCTTATGTGCAAAGTTTTGTTCAGTCTGTACTCTGTCAGGCTAACGTGATTTTTCTGTTAGAGGTCATTGAGCTACATTAGGTTATTACTTCCTGCATGGTGGCTGAGATTTTGAATTCTTCCTCTGTTACCCTAGACAGAGGGTAATATGCAGTTAGCATGCAGTACTAGAATTCTTTATTTAGGAGAGGATTGACAAAATTGTAGTAATAATCACTTTAACAAGAGCTGTACCACTTAAGAGCAAGAGGAACTGGTCCACATGATTAAAAGCACTGTAGAAACACAAGTTATACAGCACTTTATTTCTTATATATCTGTAGAAATTTTTTCTGCTATGTTAATGTTTTATATAGTAAATGCTTATCTTTATTGATGGAATCTCAAAGGATAGTTTCATTAAAGGACAGTAATAAATAATGTTCCAATTGTATTTTTAAAAGTGTTTAAATTTAAAAATTCTTGGATATTGTAGGTAATGATGTTACGCAATAATATTCATTTTCCAACATATTTGCAGATGAAGAGTGTTCACCTTATACATATATTAAGTCAGAGGTTCCCATTTCCATCAGGAAACTTATGTATAGAATTTATGCAAGTGGGAATATGAATATCACTGCAAGATACTAAAAAATATAAAAGCATGCATATTTTTAAGAACAGGTTCCCGTATAATGGAAAATATTTACTGGTCATTTTGTCTGCAGTTTGTGGTTACACTTGATATATGAGTTTGATAGTATGATCTTCACATCCTCTCTAACTTTGTTGTGCAACATAAACATGTCAAGGTGTGAGCCTATGTGATTGTAATGTTTAACCTTTTCCTCCTCACTCTTCCCATTCATCTTTCTCATAATAACATCAGTATCCAAAGGAATAAAGCAGAAACACATAGTCTAAAATTCCATGCAGTCACTTACACCTTGGCACTTCAGCATCTGCCTGCAGCTGTGCTAGCAGGTGGATTCATATGAAAATCATATTTTGTTTCACTTCTCAGTCTGTTGGTCAAAACATATTCAGCTTTGTGGAAAGTGAAGCCTGTATAACGTATTTGGTTCATGTAACTGAAGTGCTGGGGTCTGAACCCCAAGCCCTGAATTAAGGTTGACATATGGGTGGGCCCCATGGTCCTTTAAGAGGAGGGGATGAGTTTGCCTTTTGGCTTTCCTCCAAGGTGTGGCCAGCCTTGTAGGGAAAGCCCTTGGGTAAACAAGCCCCAGGTGCCCTGCATTGGGTAAATGAGTGCCAGGTGTCCTGCTTTGGGCATAAAAGCTGGGACCACTTGCAGGAAGGGTGGAGTGTCTGTCTGTGAAGTGGATGCACTTTACAGAGTTTCCTGTTGGGGAAGGACCTCCTGACTCTTCATGCAACTGAGCCCCAGTCAGGTCTGGCACTTACAAACATGGGCTTTGTGGGGAGGCAACATGGGGCTACTTCTATCGTATGTGATCAGCCTGTTGACTTGGTTGTCTCCCATTTTTTCTATGGGATACCTTGTATCTTTGTTTATTCCATCTGTTATGGGTCGTGCTGTGTCGTTGCTGGGGTTGATATCTATTATTTGTTATTTATCTGACTTGTTTGTACCCCCAGCTATCCCCTATATACTGATTCCTCTACGTGCAATAGAATCTACTTACTGGCTTGTTTTTCTGCTGGCTGTGTCCTTTGTACTAGGCCTAGTAATCAGCAAAACAGTAACGTGGAAGAAAGGGCACTTGATACTCACCAAAATCCAACTGTTTTTTCCCCTCTAACAGCCACAATGATGTGGGGTATTATATTACACCGCCTCTTCTTGTCCAACTTACTTATGGCTTACAAGTCAAAGAGAAGTGAGTGCTACAGTAACTGGAAGACCTCCCCCACGTAACCCTCCCCTCACTTAATCTTACACACATTTGAGTCTTGAAGGGTGACACAGAGAATTCACACAGTCTGCAGGCTCTCTGAGAGACATCAAGGTAGATCAAAAGCAAGATCACCAGGACAGCAACCTGCATGGAGTCCTCTCTTTCAGAAACATGTGTCCCTCCACTACGCCATGTTCTGTTATCTAATCTTTATACGATATAACTTATAAAAGATAAGTTAGAAGCCAGAAGCAAATTACTCATGAATAAGTGGTCTATCCTAACCAATTTTATTGAAATATTGAAAGAGAATGTCACTGAATATCTGAAAAAGAATAAGACTTTTCTGAAGTATTACAATATTTTTTGTTGTTGTTTTTGTTGAAACTGATTCAGAGATGGAGAGAGATTAATTGCCTTTAATATCAAGTCTTGGAAGTAGAAGCAAGTAGACTGTATGTAATTGTAGTTACTGGTACAACCCTTACTTGGTGCCTATTATGAGCAATCTATAAGATAACTCAATAGTTTCCTTTCACTTCAAGTTTCTTTCTCAGCTATAGAATATTTCACCTTATCTCTGTACTCTAAATAGTTTGAGCCTGAGGTTTTGTCAGAAGTCTTATCAGATTGGATATGCTCTTTCCTTTATTTGCTATGATCAGATCAACAGGAGAAGAGCATTCAGTTTAACCCGAAGAATATCTGTGAGGTGGGAAAAAAACGAAAGCGGTGTTCACAGTAGCATAAGAAAAGGAACAAGAAAGATGATAATGGATACTAAACCTCTAAGGTGTGTGAATACTGAGCCAAGAAATGTGGAAAATAAGCATAAAGGGATAATATTCTCAATATATGGAAAGTTTATGATTTAGCTGGCATAATAGAAACTTGATGGGATAATCTATGTGACTGGAAAATTAATACAAAGTAAAAAAGCTTGTTCAAGAAATACAGGCAGGGGAATAAAGGATGATGATCATTAATGCTTACATTTGCTCTAGGTCAACACTTTAAATGAAGATATCTCTGCTGAAAAGCTGAGTAATGATGAAAATATAGAAATCTGTTCATGGCTATCATTACATAGGTCTAACACAAACCAGCAAACCAAGATCATGTGAATAAAAGAAATGGCAGATTCATGCAGAGAACAAAAATCCATGATAATGAGGGATATTAGCTGTGCAGACAATACCAAGAATAAGCTGAATTCAGTCTGTCCAGAAAGCTCCAAGAATCCCTTGACAGTAATTGATTTAGACGTATAAAACAAAATGTTTTATATGTTTTACTCAAAGTAGGAGGAAAGAACTGGCTGAGAATACCATTGCTAGAAGGCAGCTCAGAGTAGTAATGAAATGACAATATTTGTGATTTTTAAAATGAGATAAATAACAATTTTTAAGTGTCATAGCTTTCTGGAAAATTGACTTTATATGACTAGTAGATAAGCTTTCATAAGGAGCTTGGTCTGAGAAAAAAAAGACTTAAGGAGAGCTGGATGTTCTGTAAATAATAAATACTGAAGCCACAGTTGGACAATAAATTTCTCTCATTGCAAGTGAGACACTGAAATCATAACACAACCTCCTGAAAATAATTACAAATTCTTCGTTGACTTGAGGACAAGAGACAAACATACACCGAAAATTAGATGAGGTTACAAAGGAAGAGGACAAAATTGTAGCAGAAGCATGTAGGGGCAGATTTGGAAAGGTCAAAACAGAAGATCAATGTTACTACCAAGGAATACCTAACATAATGAGAAATCCTTCTATAAGTGCAGTAGCATTAAGAGGAAGACCTAGGAAGGGATTGGACCACTTAATCTGCAGAGAGTCTTTAATGACTGTTTAAATGACTGCCATGTATAGTTGTAACAAGGTATCTATCACTATATCCTTGATAAAAGGGTAGCATCTCAAACTCAAAAATGCAAAGGAACTGTTTAGATAGTAGTTAGATATGTTAGAAATTTTCATGTCAATTGGGCTGGAAAATTGATGCAACATTGTATTAGTGAGATCTCTAAATTATTACCAATTATCTGTGGAAAATATTGCAGGATGTGTGAACTCTTAGAACCCTGGAAAATGACAAATTCAGCTGGTTTGTGCTTTTTAAATGGCAGAAAGTAGGAGGCCAGAGACTTATAGACTAGTCAACTCAATTCTGTCTCCCAGGAAATTTTTCAGAACAAAGCTAAAAACTCCTGAGTATGTAATTGATAATAAGCAAAGGGTTAAAGGACAATGTGGATTTGTCAGGAGTAAATGATGTGCAGGGAATCTAATTTTCTTTCTAAAGCATAAAGCTAAATTCCCACTACTTAAGAAAGAGTGCATAGGATGACCCCTTGCAGCTTTTTCTAGCCCTTTGATACTATGATTCAGAGCAGTATGTCTATTTTTTTCAACAGAAAACTCAGTTTCCCGGCAAAATGATGTAAAGGGGGTAAACAACAAGGAGGGAAATGCCCATCTAGCTTTATTAAAAGTCAGGTTTTGGAAATTATTATTGCAGATTAAAACAATGCTCTGTATAATTGCATTTTTTAAAGTTGCGAATGGTAGTTCATTCAGTTGTGGTATAATGGTAGCTATTCCTACTAGAGGAGTTGTTATATGCCTTTAACTCTCTCTTAGCTCTCTCAATGTAACCTCTAATTCTCTGTACTTTTCCTGGTTGCACCCTTCTTTTCAGTGTGGAGAAGAGAAGACCAGAAATGTGTATAAAGCATTTAAGATTCAGTTGTACGACAGGAATATTCAGCAGCATAATGATGTTCTTTTGTTTGGGTTTTGTTTTTTTCTCCTCTATTTCTTTCCTAATCATTTCTTAAAGTCTGATTGCTTTTTTGAACACACTGAGCTGATGTTTCTGGAGAACTACCTATTAAATTCCCAAGACCTCATTACTGAGTAATAGTGGTTAACTCAGAGACAAACACTTGAAATGTTAAGTAAGGATTTTTTTCGTTGTTACCCCACTTTATATACCTACATTAAATTTCATTTGCTATTTATTGTCTTTTTTACTCAGTAGTTAAGCTACATTCTACCTTTCTTGACAGTCCATATCTTTTCTACCCTGGATATTTATTCTCAAATAATTTATGTTGTCAGCAGATATTGTCACCTTAGTAGTTATCAACTTCTTAATGTCATTTAAGTATGTGTTGAAAAACACCTTTTCCAGAGATATCTCTTCTATTACACTATTGAGCTCTTGCCAGTATGACAATCATCTATTCCTAATCTTCAGTGGAAAATCAGTACAAGTAGATGTGGTAAAATAAAGTACTTTATTTTTAATTTTTACCTGATTCAGAAATGGGCATGTACCTTGTTTCTTGCAAGGTAGGTGATCTTACAACATGTCTACCAAAAGAAAATATGTTATGTTTTTGGGAAACAAAGTCTGTAAAGTCTCATTGTGTCTAACTAGCCTTTGAGAAAACTAAATTCCATTCTTCATGGCTGTTGAAATACAATCCTAAATGTCATAGTGGCATTGGGTTCCTTCTTATGGTAAGGGTGGACTCAATGATCTTCAAGGTCTTTTCCAACCTAGATGATTCTGTGATTCTGTAATATCAGACACAATCTATAAGCATTTTACTAAGTATGTAGGTGATGTGATCACCAAAGGGACAAGGATGGGTGTAGTTGCGCTAGAAACCATCCGAGTTGCCAGACAGGGAATAATATAAGTTCAAGTGAGTACAAATAAGCAGAAAGCCTCCAGAATACACAGGTATGTCTGATAGGACAAGAGAAAACAATAGAAGCAGAAGCAAGAGCAGAGGAGAACCCCTTATTTGGGAGGAGGCAATAGCATTAAAATATTAGGGAAGGAAAAAGATGAAAGAAGGCATTCCACTTCAGCTTTGACCAGTCTCATAGATGAGCTCTCAGACTGAGCTGGTCACCTTACTCTTCAACTAGGAGTCACCAAAGGTCATAGCCACTAGTGCTAACTGTACAGCATCAGCCTCATGGCACTGTAAACTTACAGCTAATTTAGAAGATAAGAGTTAATAGTTTTGTGTACATAGTGATGATCACCACTGCATGAGGTTTAACTATTAACACAAAGTGTGTTGATAATAAACAAATTTAGTAAATTTTAGTCTTAAAGCTTAAAATTGGCCTGGCTTGTCAGTCTTTCAAATGTTCCCATCACAGTGATTTCTGATTCTCTGAATATAGATAGATATAGATGTACATATATATATATTTATGCATGTTCAATAAGATGCAGCTACTCTCTATTCAATCACATTGAGGAGTGTAGTGTATGTTAATGTTGATGATATCAGAATATGTTTCGTAGTTGATTTCTCTCCATTTATATCTCTGGATTTTTGCAAGTGTCTCACCACTGTTTGCTGGCCCACAGTGTAGAACAAAGGCTTGTGCCACTTTGAAAATAGACAGGAAAGCACCAAATTTGCCTCCATCTCCGGTTGAACTATCAGTTCCTGTTTGTGTTTATCATCATTTCTAGAAGCTGTGACTGATGGGCTGGGCTGATGTTTGGCAGCAAGGTTAAAGTGAAATCAGGCAGCCTGATATACAGGATGAATATTGTCCTCATGACAATTTCTCAGATGGTCAGGTCTGAACATTCTCTCTGAAGATAGCTGGAGTTAAAAAACAAAACAAAAACCTCCAAGAATCCACTTCATGGACAACTGTAGCCCCATCAAAAGGCAATACCTCCCATCAGACTATCACATTCTCTCTCATTAGCTTGCCACTGACAGAGGAGCTTGGCAGCAATATATAATCTGTACCTGCTGCGTGTGTTTATTTTCCTTTTGTTTGAACAATGAGAGGATATACATTACATCAAGTCTTGACTTTGTAGTGCTGCTAAATCACACTTGAGGGAACAATGAAAACAGTGCCTATTTAATAAATATATGTTGATATTTCAAAACTAATTGCTTCCAATGGGATCCTAAACACATCCCATGGAGAAGAGGGAGTACATAAGTCACAAAAGGTAGAAAACATCTGAGTGATGCACATATTTCTTATGAGTCATAGATAAAGCTCCTGAGCAACAGTTCTTTTTGTCATTTTGCTACCTACTGTTGCTATCAGATGCATGAGGGAACAAGAGAAACAAGGGACAAGCCCAAGGAGCAAATGGCAAAAAAAAGCACCACTAGGAATTAACATAATGCAAATTAAAACAGAAAGGAGCTTTACATTCCCAAACCACTTGACAAATAGCTCTTTTAGACAGACATATATAGACTTATAAGGGTAATACATCCCATAGTTCTTACAGGAACACATCTTACTCATGTTAGTTCTGGTTACAGTTTATTTATTTATTTATGTACCTGCAAACACCTAGTTATAAACCGTCAGGTTCTATATCTACGCACTACAAACAATGTTGTGTGTCAGACTTCTGTGAATGCACTGTGTCCTAGGAGTTTGTCCTTATTTCAAGGCTAATGCATCCAGGTTTTTGACTGTTTAATGTCACTTGTGTTTCTTGTGTTTCTCTCTGTTACAATTTGTGAAAACTCTGCTAGTTTCCCCATTTCTGAGAAAACTGATAAGAGCTGAATCTTATACAAATCCTCCCAAAAGTGGTAAATATAAGCCCCTCACCTTCATTCCCGTAGCTGTATAAAATAGGGTTGTATTGGAAGCTGAATATGGGACTTAGGTGGACCTGGATCTCTAGGTGAAGCCTGATATTTCTGGAGGGCTTAAGTAACCACAAGTTCTCAGGTTCTGCAAAAAGAACCTGGTAGACAGTGTAACTAAGTAAGCAATAGTTCTGTCATTCTGCAGCTCTGAATCACAAGGCCCCATAGATAGACGCTAAAGGCATGCCACTTTTTCAGACAGATTTTCTGTCTTTCTGAGGCAGAGGGAAGGTTAGAAAAGGAATTCCCATCATACACAGAAAACTATAAAACCAATATTTCCAGTTTTGAGGGTTCCTTTTTCCTAATCTTCTATCAAGGACTTAAGACTCTATTAGGGCTATAAAAGGTAGTCAGTCCCAAGTCATTACTTCTTTCTGTTATTGTTTTCATTCCCTTCCTCACTTAAGACGGGCCATTTGCCAGACTGAATTAACAAGTACATGACCAGCAACTAAACTTTTTCATCAGGAGGTTTTGTTCTCAAGACCTCCTAAACCAACTAATACAGACTTGTTTGTGTTGAGTAAATATATAGTCTGGTACCCCATTTGTCTTCATTTGATAACATTCAAATTCTAGCAAAGGAATACAGCATTACGCTAATCAGTAAGAATGATGCTATCATTACGTTGTTCCAGTGGCTACAAGATAATTAATGTTTAGCGATAGACACATTCAAAATAACATTAATTATGTTATTAATGATTTTAATTAACTTCAAATGCTTCTGGGTTTTCCAATAAGTTCCCTGTATCTAGGAATAAAGTTGCACACATTTTCCAACTCAGTGTCTTCCTGCTGTTTGTTTACCACAAAGCCCTGAAAAAGCACCTCTGGAAGTTAACATGAGTTTCTTTCTATTAACTATTTGATTCTGGCTTTTTGTTTCTTTCTCCTTTTTTTACTATATAACAGTAAAATTTTAATAACAAAGTAATTAGATGCATTTATTTTAGTATGTTTCACCATATGTCTTGTCTGCTGCATGAAGTCAGCCCTGAATGGAATTCTTTCACCATGAGCAGAGAATGAAGCTAAATGTTGCCCCTCTAATGACTTTACAAAGTCATTGAATGGTGTTGGGGAGATTTTTTTTTCCCCTAGTATTGCAGGAATCAGGCTGAAATTGCAGTAGTTTTATTGTATTATTTGCTTTTTGAGAAAGAAACTAGAGAAAAATGTTATTCTTATCCTCCCACCACTTCTCACTTTTCTTTTTAAGAAAAATTTGTGTTGATGAAAACAGTTCTGCTGACAACACCATGGAGGTTCTTAATTGATACACAACTGAGAACAGAACTCCTTGCATCTTTAAAACATGTGCTTTAAAAATGAGAACCTTACAGAAAGAGAGAAAAGTCCTATTGCTACGTTTTCTGATTATGGCTTCTCTTGTAGAAACTATCTCAAAACAAAGATGATTTGGGAGCAATTAAGGAGATTTTTAAGTCATTGTGGTTTACAGTGATGGAGGACCTGTCAAAATATACAAATAGCTAAATTTAATGTTCCTTAAGACCAGATCTAAGCTGAACTGAATTCAGTAACCTGAATTATAAAGACTTTGTTCTCTGCTGCTACTCATCCTCTCTAAAAAAAAAACATGTTTTCTGATGTTTTTCATGACCTTGGGACTCACTGAAGATGGACATACCCCCTTTGAAATTGATAGAGTATGGAGGTCAGTTGCAAGATGGTACTGGCTTTAATGAAGGTCCTATGCACCACTTTGTAGTTTGTTAGAACAAGAACTTTTCACAGCAAAAAGGAAGAGCTAAATACCTGAGATATTCAAAAGATCCAGAATCCTGAATAAAAGGTAATCTAAATTTAATATACCACAGAACACAGTGATAAAATTTTGCCCTTCTCACCCTTATTCAAATGATTTTTCAGGACTTCAGAAAAGTGTACATCTATGCACAGAATCTAAGATCGAGAACTTCATCTCACCTAAAATGCTTAATTATTTATATGGATTAACTTGACATCAATAGTAAAGATGAAGTGTACATGTATCCAAAGTAGGCTAAGTCTGATAGTGAGAGAAGTCAGAGGCATGCTTGCTGTAGGGAGCAAGAACGCTTTGGAAGGGCTGTGGATCACTAATTTTGTGGGCAGTCACAAAGCTCAGCTCAAAGAAAGAGCCACCTGGACCCCAACCTGATTGACCAACTAGAAAATTTCTGAAATCTAGAGGAAGCCTAAAACAGTGACTGGTTTCTCCATCTCAGTTAGGCTCAGGTATGTACTATATCACAAGCTCCTTGGTTTGTCAAACAGAAGAAGCAAGACTTTCCAGTGGCATGGGAATTTTAAAACCACCATGTGCAGTATTCACAAGATATAAGCACATCCCAGGGGAAATAAAGTTTTGTAAACTCAAATTCGGGATAGGGTATGGAATTTGGGATAGTGTGCCTTTATAGGATAAACGCAGTACCCATGTACTTCATCAAATTCACTGAAAGGAGAAAAGTTAGGTTCATTTAGGTATCAGGCTAAAGCTCCACAAAATAATTTCTGTTCCATTAGGGGACAGTTTCCAAGAAAGTTCTAATTTGAACAAGACAAGACAAAATAGTGGAAACTATCCCACAAGGGATAGAACTTCACTGGCAGGGACCTGAACTATTTTCCATCTTTCTTTGAGATATATGTGAAGTCACAGTGAACAGAGAAAAGTTCAGCACAGAGGATGTTGCACAAGCCAAGTCAGGTTTCCTTCTTCAGATTTCTTGTTCTAACAAACTACAAAGCCAAGCTTTACTCAGGTTCAGGGTCTATTCTCTCTTCTGGAAAATGGAAGCTCTTGAGATAAGGAGCTGCTTCCTTTTGTGTGTGTGTGTGTATTTGATCAGATTATGTGACAGGAAGAATGTACAGGAAAATTAAACTGCTGACACCCAGAAGCAGTTCAACGATCACAAGTACAGAGACACTATAAATACCACTACTTATTTTTTATCCTCAACTCCCAAAACTCAAGTAGGATACCACTTTCCTCTTGTGTCTAACTAAATGTGAAAACCTTATAAGTACACCTGCCTAACATCACCTTGATAATTTTGGATGCAAGTTACACCCAAGTGTTCTTCCACACCTAGTACAGGGTCAAACCAATGGTCTAGAGGTGTCTTTCCTTTCCAAGCAGAACCATTCACAAGTCTTAGAACAAAGTATTTGACTTCTTATTTTAGTGATCCTAGATATGTAGGAGACAATTGCATGTGAAATCCTAAGATGTAGAAGATATCATCTTGGACTATTTTCTAGTGATAAACTACTGTGCTCCAGCAGAATCTAAATTTTTCCAATGTGCACAGCTAACAGCTGTGTTAGGGAAGCTTAAAACTATATTACTTTCATTAGTGGCTCTTTTCCCTCTCATTGGTTTTCATATCCACTCCTCATGTTTTCTCTTAAATCAGGTCCTGATTCTTCAGCTTGTCCCCTGAAAGAAGAGCTCTGCATGGAATTCCACTGAAATTAATGAATTCACTTAAATAAAATGAAGAGGTAAGCTCTGGTATCTTTAACTGCTTGGAGGCAAGGTCCATGTTTTCAGATAGGTCTGTACAAGGCCACACAGTGGAACTGAGGACTTGAATTTTACAGTAATGTAAATAATGAGTAATAATTAAAAAAAGAACACACATTAAAATCCTCCTTTAATAATATTGTATGAGTATTTATATTTTGCAGCTTAGCCATGATAACTGACGAAACTAGTGCTTGTTTTTCTCTCCAATAGATTCACTCCTGGATATTTATGAGTTTGGAATTGTATTTTGGCACATGGAACAGAAACAGAAGGGTTTGTAAATCCATCCTGATGCATGTTCAATATTATTTTAATGTGTCCATTTCAATGCTATCAACCTGAGATTTCAATGCTGAGATTTTAGAAACTGCAGTTTTGCTTCCATGTTACAAAAGAAACATTTCGATGTCTTTTCTGGAAGACTTTCTCTACTGTTCTAGTTCAACAATGTATGTTAAAGTGAGCGACTGAAATCAGTGATCATGAGTCACTGGTTTCAGTGAACCTGGGGTTTTATTCTGCTGTAAGAAGATGCTGTACATTTCCCATAGACTTGATAGTGCACTTCAGCATTCTTCTACAGATCTGCCATCTACACAGCTCCCAGTACTCCTAAAAGCTCTATCAAATATTCTAACCTGCAGGAACAAATGCTGGGTTAGTGACCCAACTGCCTCTGATTCCTCTTAAATCAGATTCCTCTGCTAAGTCCATACAACTTTACTTTGATGACAGAGTTCATTGCTGATCTAATCCTGGGGATATGTAAAAGGTTTTTTCTTGAATATAGCAAATCACATTTTTCAACTCTTTTTTTTTGCAGTCCAAGCAAAAGCTGAACATAGATCCTTACTGACTTGCTAGCCCACTTCCTTTGCCTCTGGTTCCCGCAAAACTTTGCCCTCTGGGTTCCTGGGCCTTTCTTTACCTGTCCCCAGTTAAGGTCCACATTGTTCTAATTTGTTAAACTTAGCATAGGAACTCATTTAAGCTGGCCCATCTCATTACACTCAGCACTGTTTGAATAAAGATATCCATTTCACAAAGGGACCAACTTTCATTGCATCTATCAAATCATCAGTGTCTCCACTGGCTGTCCATCACTGGAAAATTAATCACTCACAATTAGAAGCCCTGCTGTTTCTTCATAACAATATATGTTTTGAAAATAGCATTATTCACAACACGTCCCCACACAGCTTTTGGCTAACAAACAATGGGCTCTCAGGGGAGACCAAACTAACAGGGTTGGAACCTAGATAATAAAAGTTTAATTATTATAAGCAATGAGGGTATTTAATAATTGTGATCTCACTGGGAACAATTTCCAAGAAGAATCATTTTTTCTTCATTACAATGTGTGAGTGATGATACTAATAAAGGCTCACAATGAGGAACTCCACAATTCCCAGCCTGCTTTCCCCAACAAACATTAATTATTGTTCCACAAAACGCTGAAGCTGGGAAGTCAGTGAGCAAGGATTTCAGTTGTACTTGGCAGTATTAACTACTCACTGTAGTATAAGAGATAATGAAGAAAATCAGGTCCCACTGCCTATAGCATGAGGGAAAGACATGGATGGTCCATACTTTCGCAGTTAGGAAAACAAACCTGTTTTCTGGAGGTGAAGAAAGTAGCAAGCTTAGAAAATTAATTGCCTTTACAATTAATAACTTCTGACTTCCTTCTTCCCTTCTCTTTTTTTTCCAGCTAAGCAGACATGTGAATAATGCTGTCTTCTTTTCCTATCCAATGGGAGAATAAACATATGAGTCCATTCAGTGTGAGATGTAGTCTGGAAATTAAAGCCTGCTGTTGTGAGTCCTGAAGGCTGGGACAGGAGCCAAATGGGAACAGATCAGACCTAAACCTACTTCAAAGACATATTCAAATGTGCTGTTCAGGAAGCTACCTGTTTTCTTGTCTCAATTCCAAGTAATACTGGATTTCTGGATAGGTAGCAGCACAGGGCTACCTAAAAATTTTTAGGTATGGTGCCTTAAAAAAATGTATCAGGGAGACTTCTTAATTCACTATTGATTTTGTTCTTTTTGAAACATCTGGCTTCTTCTCTGCATATTTTTGAACTCCTTTGTGGAAAAAGGCTGATATGAAATCCTCTGCCAAAGCATTTAAAATGAGAATGAAATATGTTAAACAACATCTAGCCTGCAGGATTTCAGCTCAAAGAGGAAAAGTGAAAGACTGCTGTTGACCTGACTGGGTAAAGCTGTTCCATAGCATTTATAGGAACAAGATGGTCTAGGCTCCTACAACTGTAAAAAATATCTGATATTCAAGAGGCTGGAGAAACAGGAAAAAAGAGCTGGTGTCAAATTTATATTCACAAACAATCTTTGTTGCTAATGGGATCTGTTCCTTCTGTTCAGCCTAGTGTGCACATAAACATCATTTGAAGATGGACCAATCCAAAGGAGGTTCTGCTTCAGACATTAAATGAGTGGAAGAAAGATGTCACAGGTTGCCTTTCTTCACAGAGTATAGGTTGTGGGAACTGGACAACCGGGAAGATGCTCAGAATGATGCCTACATCCCACAGGTTGGTCAAATCAAATTCTGAGATTCAGTATCGAAAATAAAGCAACTTTTTTTTAACCAGTACATGAGCCAGACTGTAGCATGGGATAATAGCATTTGCATGCAGAAGAGCTTTTTAAGATGCCATAAGATAACTGCTCTTTCAGGAGAGAAGCCATTTCATGCGTTCTGAACGCATGCTGCACATCAGCTGTTTTAAAACCAGCCATCTCACCATAAACTGCGGGGAGAGATGTTTAGGAACTGACCAGACATACATGGAGCCAGAAGCCTAACAACAGGACTCTCTGGAAACTATGTTTATGCCCATATCTCACTTTCTAAAAAGAATAAAAAATAAGGCAAATCATATTGAGAAAACCTCACAGAAATGCTTATGTATTTGGCTGAGAAATGTGAAAGAAAGAGAAACAGTAAACAACAGTGAATTCACCAGCTCACAGGGATTCTCAAGAAGAGCTTTATTTTATTCTAGAGGACAAGAGTACACGTATGATGATTTTATGCATTGGTAAAAATACATTACAGTGAATGCTATAGCTTGTTCTTTAAAACAAAACAACCACCCCAAAACCGTTTCATACAATGGATGGCTTTTCTTTTGAGTTTAAGAAACGCTGAAAAGAAGGGAGGAAGACCCAGTTATATCAGAATGAGTGAAAAATGTGTCATTTCGGAGCTCATGGAGAAAGTTATCCAAAACAGCAACTAAAAAATTTAGGCAGGAGGAAGGAACTAAGTCATTATGATGATGAGAAAAACCCGCGTTTGGGGCTTAAATTTTGTAGACCACATGGGCTTGTGTGGAATGCATGTGTCTTTTCTGAGCAGAGTAAACCCTTCCTACTTCTCTTCTTACTACTCTTCTACAGCACTCGGTTATTTCCTAGAGCAGCATTCATCATAGGCACATGCAGGTCATTTTTCAGTTCCTCTTTTGTTCATCATATATATTAAGGGTGAACTAAATCTACTAAATCCAGAAAACAAATTTATTTCAATCTCTGAATCCAAACCTGTCCTGATTGCTTTTAATTCAGAACTAGATCTTGATTTTATTTTAGTAGTTGTATTTTCACACATTAAAAAAAAAAAAAAAAAACCAACAAAAAACTACTAAGTAAATTTCTTTCTCTGAGTTACACCATGGCAAAGATGTAATGAGTCTGATCCAATAAAACAGTGCTCTGTGTAGATACTTCCATTTTTTAATCACTACCCAAGAAATAGACAATTATCCAAATTACCTGAAATTAATAGATGAGGAGAATGTAATAGATGTATTACCACATATTCTCAAGATCACAAAAGACTGGCATTTGTTACAGTGGCTCATGAAATCTTGCAGGAGAGATTAATTTCAATTGCTCTGAATTAGAAGCACTTTCATACCAGTTGGCAGAAGGGTCATGAACAAAGGTCTGTGATAATGCAGATAAACAGCAGTACATCACAATGAGCAGGATGGTCTAGCAATTACTGTATTGATCACTACTAGCCTTGTTCTCATTTAGCAACTTCATCAGCACAGAGAAAACAAGGCCAGGCATTTACAGTATTTGTTTTCATTTTTAGGTTAAAACTTACTTGGACTCTTTTCATGACCCTGTTGCACTACCTGAAAGGAGGTTGTAGTGACGTGGGGGTCAGTCTCTTCTGGATAGGACAAGGGGCAACGGCCTCAAGTTATGCCAGGGAAGGTTTAGATTAGATATTAGGAAAAAATTTTTCAATGAAAGGATTGTCAGGCATTGGAACAGGCTGCCCAGGGCAGTCGTGGAGTCTCCATCCCTGAAGGTATTTAAGAAACGTGTAGATGAGGTGCTGAGGGACATGGTGTAGCAGGGAATTGGCAGTGTTAGGTTAATGGTTGGACCTGATGATCTTGGAGGTCTCTTCCAATCAAGGCGATTCTGTGATTTGCCTCCTGCAAATATTCTAGGACATTCGTTTACTAGAATAGATCTTCATGCAAACAGAGAATTTTAAATGAAGATAAATGCTCACAGAATACAAATTAGAATAAAAAAGTCTGAGTATTTGCACCAAGAAACAGGTTCGAAAATCACTACTAATTCCATCAAAATAAAAAATAATCTGACCTCTGAAAAAAGCTTTTCAAATAATTTACCAAATAGCTTAAAGGGCAGGAATTATATCTTTGAGCAGTTTAGTTCTCCTCAAAGAACATAAGAACAATAATTACTGGAAAAATACATCTGAAAAAACACTGTCCCATTGTTCCAAACAATGTATTTTGGAGTTCTGCTAGGTCATTCATATTCAAACCAAAAACAAATAAAACAAGTCAAAGATACTGTTTAGTACAGACCTGTTTCTTTACTACACTCCTGTGCTTCCAAACTTAAAGAGCACACAATTTTGTTCCTCACAACTTTTAAGTCTGCTTTCTAATAAGTTGAGGCAGAAATTACTTCAATTCCTCCACAAGGACATACTTTTCATTGCCTTTATTTTCTGGTACATTCATGACTTACTCATATACATCTTTACCATAGTACTTGCCAAACCTTATATACCACCAAAGTCTCGACATTTGCTTGTTGCTTTGGGTGGTGCCCTACAGCATCTTCCTCCATCTCGTTACTTAAATAGCTTTATTGCTCCTCAAAAGATCCTGAAAGAAAGCTGCCTTGCAAATTTTTCAGCTCTAACCAGGTCTGTAACTGTCAATAAATCAAAGACCCACCCTGTGACAGTCATTAATAACTTCCAGAACAATGTTATGTTCCTGGATAATTCAGAACAGAGAAAAAGAAAAAATCCTCCAATACATTATTCACTTCAAATCATTCTCCCACAGTCTCATTTTCACCAATGACTACAACAAGTTATGATAGTTACCAAAATAATTTAATCAAAAATTGGGCCATATTGAATCCTGCCTGGCTGAACATAATGGCTTGAATTAATTCCCTTTCACGTCCATTTTCTAACTGAAACACATCAGGAGCCTGGGTGCTTTCTATAGTCAATGGGAGATGGAATAGCAATTTCAGGTTATTTAGCCTACCATTTCAGCCTTCCTGAAAATGCTCCATAAAGTGTCCTGATCAGCCTAAAATCTCCACATTGCCTTGCATTATGAGGGCTCCTCTTCCCTCAGTAACACCTTCAACTAGTTTTTCTGCTAGATTTTGAAAGGAGATGTTTTCCAACCATAGTGATTCTATGATTCTATAATTCTGTGTAACATCAGCAATTTTCATCTTCTGCTCAGGGAGTCTTGATCCTGTGTGCCATTGCACTTTTTCGTAAGTGAAATGAAACTAAGATAATTGTCTCCATCTAGTCAAGATCATAAGAAATCTTAGATTTTCTTTCTCATGCATAGACTTAAAGACTTGATCCTGTCCATTGGCTGAGGTCAACGGCAATTTTTCATTGCAGGATTTAGTTGCAGAACACTCCATTAAAATGAGCATGAACTCAGGTATCATGCAGTGTCACCTCTTCTGAACATCACAACTTGGCTCCATTCGTAACAGCCTGTAGGCCTTAGTTCTTATGATCTTTACCAAATACAGTAGGAACTTAGCTTCAGCCATGTTTTGAAACCAACATCTTTCTTACCTGTGAATAACAAATAGTAAGAAACTATATGGCCAACACAGAATGGACTTTCAAGAGCAGGGATTGGTACAGTGATATTCACTTACTGTGTTAAGGCAAAAGCATTTGACTCTTAGTTTGCCATTCATAGTTTAAGTATGTGAGAATTCAGTTATAGCCAAACCAGATACTTCCTTCTGGTAATACGATATCAGCTTCCATTTGGAATCAAATGCATTTGCCAATAATATTTTATTCTAAAATTTATCTGCTAATAGGACTGTTCTGGAGGCAAAATATACATTGAATTCTTTTGCAGCTGTATTGTTTCCCTTTTCCTTCCAATAATTTTATGTCTTCTTTTTTTTTTTTTAAATAGAGCCAGGTTTTTCCTTAGTTAATGTTAGGTCTGTTTGAACAATTTATTCTCAGCCCTTTATCTACCATTTTAAGAATAGTTTCATAGAATTTGCAAAAGAATCTATGAACAGAATAACAGATTTTTAAGCAGCTGTTGTTTTTAATAACTGTGCAACAAATAGTTTCTGTATTCACTGCTATGCTAAAATATAACTCCAACCAACTATTTCATGAGCTGCTTGAAAGCTCGAATTCATATTTTACCCTCACTGTGATAGGCATCGTGTTTCTTCTCAGCTGTGTCCTAAATTGGGAAAACATAATCTTTCCTTAGGCCAAGTTTTACTATAGCCCCTCTACATAACATAGGCAGTACAAAAGTAATCTTCAAGTTTATGCACACAAGTAATACATGCCCCTGGTTGTTTAGCCTGGAGAAGAGAAGGCTCTGGGGAGACCTTATTGTGGCCTTTCAATACTTAGAGGGGGCTTACAAGAAAGATAGGAAGAGACTTTTTAGCAGGGCCTGTAGCAATAGGACAAGGGGTATTGGTTTTAAACTAAAAGAAAGTAGATTCAGACTAGATACAAGGAAGAAATTTTTTACTGTGAGGGTGATGAAACACTGGCATAGGTTGCCCAGACAGGTGGTAGATTCCCCATCCTTAGAAACATTCAAGGTCATGTTAGATGGGGCTCTGAGCAACCTGATGTAGTTGAAGACGTCTCTGCTTATTGCAGGGGGTTTGGAATAGATGACCTTTAAAGGTCTTTTCTAATCCAATCCATTCTATGATTCTGATTCTACTGTGGTGCATCCACAATAAGATTTGTAGTGACCTAATTATTTTAATAGGCAACAAACGAAATTGAAATACCTCACTTCTTCACATGATAGGACCTTCTTTGTAACATCTTGCTAGATACTTGAAGAACAAGTATTTTCAAATATATGAAACCAGAAAGACATCATATTTTCCCTTGGTCTTTTTTCCTCTAGTATACACAAACCCAGTTCTTTCTTGTTCCTGGATCTCTGCACCGCTGCTTTCTGGACTCTGTTGGTTGGTCTATCATTTAGAGACTGAAATTGCTGAAAATGGTCCGTTTCATGTATTATACAGTGTTATAAATTCAATAATTCTGTTAGGTGATATCTTTATGCAAATCCATAGCATCCATATGTATTTGGGCATATGCCAATATACTATATGCTTATATACTTTATGCAATATACTTATATCCTAATATAAACATATTTTATGGATGAGTGGGAATGTATTTCTTTGCTGTAGTCAAGCTTTCAAGTGTAGTTCTAAGATGGGGAAGAAAGAACCAGCTAAACAACATGTGCCTCTAAAAAGTGACTTCTGTTCTGGAATGTATCTTTTTGAAAATGCTTTTAAAGTCCTCTTTCAGAACCAATTGAGAAAGTTGTTGTGGTTGGAAGCTAACTAATTTCCAAGTGTAATCAAGACCCCACAAATTCTATGATACTTAAAGGTATTATTTGGTTTTTCTGTCTTTACTATTGGCAGATAGACATATCTCGTGACCTAAATGATTGTTTCTAACTCTTGGACATATGGGTAATCAGTGCTATTAATAATTAATGGATGAGAAATCTAATGCCAGTTAACACTTTTGTTAAAGGGAGGCTGTGCAGTTTAGTCTAACAACAATGTTTGGCTTTAAATAGCATTTCACTTGCTAGAAAAACACTTCCCAACTTATCACACACACACAGTTTTCTAATAGCTTGATACTTAAGACTTTCAGGTCTAGCACTTGAAAGCTGTCTTTTGGGCTCCAGATCGCTGGACATTTGACAAAGGTCTTGAGCTATCACTTTGCTGAAGACTAGCTGCAGAAGTTGCCAAGAAAGTGAATCTAATTCTGAGCTGTCATCCTGCCTGAGTAAGACTGATAGCATCATCAATAAATCTGTAACATAAAAGTAGAAATATGCCAATCAGTAGTTCTTGTGGCAAAAAGACAGGAGTGAGAACTGCAGGCAAGAGCCACTAAGGAAACTTATTATGAATGAAGTTGCTGATAAATATTATCTCTGGCACTAAAAAGAGGATAAGCTATGCACAAAGCAACAACTCTCTCCATAAGAAAGTGGATATCAGTGACAGTTCTTGAGGAAATTAAAAGGCAGTGCTGGGGCATGTGACTTTGCAAATAAATTGAAACTGTTAAAATGGGAACAAGAGGGTCAGGTACAAATACAATTTAGCAATACAAGTCAGACATTTTGTATTGTTCTTTCTCTCCCTTTCATACATAATGCAACAGAATGTTCAGCAGCTGAGTGGGAAAGCTGGACATGTCTATATGTTTAAAGGATGTCCCTACACAGTAAAGCAATATTGAGTAACATCTGCACAAGTTCTGGACCTGAAAACAACTACATTAATGGGAAACTGTCGTTGAGTTAACTAGATTTGTTGACAGCTTGGTCTTGCTAGTTCAAACAAAAGAAGGCTCCACTAACATGGCTGCTTTTTAGCATCAAAAATATTTTTTGTTGCGAAGGATGTGGATGATCCATCCTATTTAAAATGGATCACTGCCCCAAGTTCCATGTGCAACATGTAGATATGCCCACAAATTACAGTAGCTTTAGTCCCATCCAGGGAGAGAATAGGGATCATAAGCTCCATCACTTTTGCTAGAAGTTCTGTTTAGAAACCCTCACAGTGGTAAATTCTCCACCTGAATTTGATAAAGATTTCAACTTCACACCTAAATTCAATTTTCACTAGTCAACACCTTCATGGCACTGTCTCATTGGTAACAGAGGAAAAGAAATAACAGTAGCATCATGTTGTGTTTATACATAAATGCATACACACACACAGAGGGACATAACATCATGCCTGGCAAGTGATATATTGTGCATCTTCCCATCTTAACATTTCTATTCCTTTTCTCTAATTCATTCATTATGTCCTACTCACATTTTTCACACCCTGCAGTTAAAAAGAATAGTCATGATTATTACTGAAACAATCAAAAAATATACAAGAAACACTGAGACAATCCTTCATCACTTTCGTTTTCTTATCACTGTTGGTGTTTCAATGATTAAGACTGCAGTCAATCCATGGCAGGAATTATCTCTCTATCTGTGACTATAAAACCCAAGAACAATAGGACCTATGTTGACATGAGCCGCTAAAAGTTACATAAGGTAGAGAGGAAAGTGATACAGAAAAATATATGCTAAATGATAAGCCTATCATTTAGAGAGCCAGTGTTGCATGTGATTTTCATGGAAGGCTTGCTGTTAGCAAAAGAGTCCAAACTTCATAAGATGTAGATATGATAATATTGGGAACATCTCAGGAAATATGTTTCATAGACTGTTGAAACTTCCATTAATATATCACAAACAGCAGAACAGCTACTTTGGATGGATGGAATTAAGGGACACAGTAGCTCAATATCAACTCTTGAAAACATTCAAGAAGAGAGAAATCTTCCCTTTACTTCTTATGCATTTCACATGTCAGAGGATAACTACAGAGAATTGTAAAGGAACAGTGAACTATCATGTCTCTTATTATTTGACTAACTCTAAATGAAATTACTTGCACCCTAACAGTGCCTATTTCATTTCACTGGCTGGAAAAACAGCCTAAGGTGACTAGCTCATATAGAGAAGTCTATTCATAAACACAAGGTGAGAAGAATATCACCTTTGTGGATTAGATAGCACAGGAAATTTTGCAATTTTTTTTTCCTGCTTTTTGTTACCCCACTGAGGAATCCAACATCAGTTCTAAAGAAAACATTTGTTCAGACAGTTCAAGTAATGTTTTACACAGAGGATCATTCTTCCTGTTCATATAAGGGTACACCAGAGAATATTCAGTACTGTGTGTTGATGCCTTATACATCACATCAGCACACGAGGAGAATGAAAAAACATCCCTGCAGTCTCAGGCCCATTAAGTTCTTCTGACAAGGTCACTGGCTGTTTACACAAGCAACATGCTACGTCTGAGACCCCTTCCACAGCCAGATGGCCAAGATCTAACACTGCTTGCTCTCTGCTAGCAGCTTGTTGTTTAGTCAGCATCTTCTCCCCTTTCTCAGTGCTGCCTGCAGAACAGCCTGTCCAGAACAGTAACATGGCAAGTTGTTTGTTTTAACCCTTCCACCTGAATTGGTGGGTGATTTCAGACAGGCAGGCATTCTCTCTGCCTATGTAACTGCTCATGACCTCTCTCAGCTAGTTGAGATACACATAGGTAAAATGACAATAATTTCTTAATTTCTTAAAATGACATTAATTTCTTAATGTTCTAATTCACCTACAGCTGAAATAAAGCACAGCACAACAGTGGGATCATGCCAATGTGCAACTGCTTTACTGTGTACTGTGTGAGGCTACCATATCCTACATCTCTGTTTGCTTTATCTCTTCTCTACTCTCAACCACCTTCATTTGTCATGTTGCCATACTAGAGATGAAAGAACCAGCATCCTGGAGACTTTCCAGGTTGGAAAACTAGTCTGATTATCTCTATTCCCCAGATAGCTTCAACTGGACAAACTAATTTTACCCCTTTTCTTTCACACATTACTTGCAGTGCTGGCACAGAAGTTTTGCTGCATTTCCCACTGAGGAAGTACTTTCTGGAAGAGTGCATGAGGTACACTTATAGATAAGATATAGCTGACCATTATGCAGAGGAAGGTGAAATGAGAAGGTAATTCTTAATGGCAATTTATTTGACAAACGTGGAACTTTTTCTACCCCTATTTTCCCAGGAATACTTGATGTTTTTTCGTAAGTATCTGTTGTGTAGGATTATTCATCGCAGATTTCAGGCCTAATTCTTGGCCTTCAGCTTATTTATAAGCACTCAAGTTTACAAAGCTCTAGAGTGTTGGCTGGTTTCGACTGAGCCTGCAGATTATTGTCTGTTTGTGTTCCCTCATCATAATAGAGTAAGTCTTAAAAACAGGTTTCTGGGGCTAGGGTTCATGTTCATAAACTCATCATTTGCTTTTTATGATTTACCTTCAGTTTTTCCATCAGGAAAAAGAACTATTTCCCATACATCCCTTCTTGCAAGCTCATTTGTCAGAATGCCTAGAAGGAACCATGCAAATGTTTCAAATTATGCTTTGGGCTGTGTTTGTTCCTGTGCTCTGCACCTATATCTGAGAAAGAAAACAGCAAGAAAGATTCTGATGGGAAAAAAAAAGAGTAGGAAGGCTGAGATGTTGGCTCAAGTGTTCAACATCAATTGTTTCCTTTGACTGTGAAGTTCAAGAGAGGACACTGTGAGGAACTCAGTATCATAGGCTATGTAATTACTTAGCCTGATTCTGTGAAAGCCAGAGAACACCACATGATTTTGTCTGTGTCTAAAGACAATAGCAAAGAAAATATTTTACTGTTCATTACAGATGCTTTCTGTATCTCTACTGTCACTTAGGGATGGCCCAGTGTCCTGCTCCAAAGACTGTGATTACATTTGGATAATGTAAAAAAACAGCAAAAGCTGGGGATTTGCAGAAACCAGTGGTTGACATCACATTGGCCAGAGATTCTTGAAAATATTTATCTATATAAGAGAGGGACAAAGACAGAGATCACAAGACTAAGCTCATTGCATCTGCCAAGTTCTTAGAGTTGGGAAAGCAGCCACCATTCTGAAGGTACAGCTAATGCAGAAGGCAGAGGCCCAAGTCGTGCTGCACATCAATGTGTCACTTGCTGTCCTGTGCCTCCGCTTTCCCAGCAGTAAATAGCATGACTGCCAAAGCCTTGGTCCTGCTTTCCAACAAGCTCCATAATCTTGGAATAAGCTAAAGGACCAACATGACCGTGGTTCCTTACACAAACTACATTTCCTCAGAACAGTGGTACCGTCATCATTCCTTTATCATTTAGAAATAAAACAACATAAAAGAGGCAGGAGGCATTTATGATTAGGACCACTTCACTTAACTGCTTTGTAGCACACTTTGCATACCTTGGTATCAGCCTAGCTGAAAGGGCAGCAGGCAGCAAACTGAGGACAGGGCAGCTGGCAGAAGGGACGTGATGGAACCTCTCAAATCTAGATTTGCTGATGAAGAAAGAACAAGAAAATGTTACATGAGGTCAACCACAACTGACCAGTTTAGTACTACTCTTGCATCACTACTAGCATTTTGTCACTTGTATTTTCAAAGACCACTACTTCAGAAGTCAGCTAGCAGAGGTCATGCCTACAATGGCCTCAAGTTGCGTCAGGGGAAGTTTAGATTGGATATTAGGAAGAAGTTCTTTACTGAGAGGGTGGTTAGGCACTGGAACAGGCTGCCCAGGGAGGTGGTGGAGTCGCCGTCCCTGGAGGTGTTCAAAAAACAGGTTGATGAGGCACTTGAAGCCATGGTCTAATGGTCTAGTGGTTAGGGAGATGATGGGATAAAGGTTGGACTTGATGATCCTGGGGGTCCTTTCCAACCATGGTGATTCTATGATTCTATGAATAGCCCTGTCTATACTAGGATTTTCACCTAGGCAGGCTAGTGTTAGTTACTACTTGTTCATTTCTTTTTCCTAGTAAAAGGTTCATATTAAAATTTATGTGAATAACAGACAAACAGATTCTGTCTTCCTGACTTTGGTGTCCTAAGAAAGCTCTGTTGATTTCAGTGCAAACAATAAATCTGTTCTCAAGGACACAACTGCATTATTGAGATGGAAGTGAAACCTGCTTCCACAGCTGTAGACCTAAGACCACATTTTGCAATGCAGAAAGGCTTATCAAGTGAAGGCAAGGAGGGGAGCTTACTCATACCCAGTGTTCCCTTCTCCAGTACACATGTGCCTGCAGGTAGTCAGTCTTACTTATTTTTTGAGTTGTTGTCTACATATATTTATTGACACAGACACTGATTTCTGAGGAATGTTTGGTAAAGTAATGCCACTCAGTAATTAATTACTGAGCTTTGTAGAATAGGACCTGGGGGTTAAGGTGGACACCAAGTAGAACCTGAGCCAGTGATGTGCCCTTTCTGCCAAAAAGGATAGTGGTATCATGGGATGTATTAGGAGGAGTGCTGCCTACAGATCAAGGGACCTGATCCTTCTTTCCCATTGCTTACAACTGGTGAGGCCACATCTAGAGTCCAGTTCTAGGCTCCCCAGTACAAGAGAGACATAGACATACATACTGGAGACAGTCCAGCAAAAGGCCACAAAGATGATGAAGAGACTGGAGCATCTCTCCTATGAGGAAAGGCCAAGATAGCTGTGACTGTTCAGGTGGGAGAAGAGGAGGCTCGGAGGAGGAGACCAGCTTGCTCAGTACCACGCAGCCAGCCAAGTAAATTCTGGCATGACTAAGAGTGTTTAACAGCTCAAATGCAGGTGATGCCTTACCAAGGCAGATAGTCATTCCCAGAGAATACAGAGAAGTTCTACGAGTTGCACATTCGATTTATGGACATCTTAAAAGTATTTCAAAGTCTTTCTCCACAGCATTCAAGAGGTTTCTATTCTGGCCACAAAGTTAGCTTTATATTTATAGAACTGCTCAACATTGTGCTATTAATCTACTTCAAATACATTTTTGAAAGGTGTGGGGAGAACTCTGCTAGCTGTCAGCAAGGGTCATCTGTAAGGAGAACACATTGTAGAAAGAGACATATGGACTAATCCACAGGAGGCTGAGAGTCCTTTGCCTCTTGTCACTGTGTGAACTATTATCTGAGAACCTACAAGACAGTACGTGAAAGTAGGGACAGTATAATCCAGCCCACAGAGTATGAAAAAGTCACAGCAGGGCTATTTTGTTGGGTTTTTTTTTTACTACTTCTGTGTTTTAACTGACATAAAAGGCTGCAAGATGAATGTGGAGAACGGATTTTAAATAATGACCTGTAATGGCATGGTCTACAGAAGTGTATATCATCATAATCATACTTTAATACCTATATAAGGGTTCCATTCCTATTAAAAAATCAAATTAATGAAAAGAGAGTACTGTGGGTAACTCATGGATCAGTTCACTTAAATTGCTTCTGCCAAGCTTGGAATCCAGTCATTTTGATACTGAAACACAGCAGTTCTCTGTCAGCTCCCTGGAGCACCACACAAAAATTTTGGGGGGGAGGGGGGGGGGCGTGGGAAGCACCATAGCTCTCACCCACCAGATGCACAGGAAAGATGAAAGACAGGCTTTTGGCAAACCCAGTTAAAATTTAGCCTGCCTCATGAGGTCAAATGATCTTAGAAAATCAGAGCCAAACCTAGTTTTACGTATCATCTAAAAGATAACGATCTAAATTCATCCATTCCTGGAGACAAGCCTAGCATTGTGACTGAGGAATGACTGTTGCAGGCTTTCTGCACGGATAACACAGCCTCTAGCTCCTCTTACGGCTGCCTGATTACATTTTTGATCTAATGGACACATTATTGTACATACTGCGGGAATCAAACAGCAAGCTGAGGGGTGAAGAAACCTTGTCTGGTTCACTACATTTCCTGAAAACCTTTGTGTCTCACAGACAGCTGCTTGTACTGTACAAAAGCTTTTGTGATCACATTACATCGATTCTGCTGACTAACTGGCTGCACTGCACTTTGAATTCTTCTGACTATCCCCACAAATGAGTGATAGGAGCAGTCTGGAGGCTTGTCATTCCTGTTTTCCTGTGGCTGTCAAATGGCCTTACACTTGGAGTACGCAAAATACTATCTCTGCTCTGCATGTCCCATGTCTCTGCAACATCATGAAATGTATAATCTATCTTTCACCAGGTGTTTTTACCATGGTAGGTTGGTGCTGACCACTATTCTGGATTACCATTGAACGGAGCAGAAAGATCATACCAAGGGTCCCATTTCAGCAAAGCACTGAGAGAGAGTACTTGTCCTGGTTTCCCAGGAACAGACCCATGGGCCAGCCATGCAGGCAGGCCATGGGCAGCCCTGAGTCAGCTGGGAGATCCAATCAAAGCAGCTGCCCCAAGCTGACTCACAGATGTATCCCATACCACTTAATCATGCTCATTATAAAAGGAGGGAGTTCAGAGGGGATGAAGTTTTTCTTCCTGGGGCTCTTCTGTCTTGGCCTTCTGCCACTGATCCTAAGGATGAGGCTGAGTATAACCTTGTATACTTTATGTTGGTGATTGTATTAGTTTTGTTATTTCATAAAATATGTTTCTTTTTCAACCCATGGGGCTTCTCCCTTTTTTGCCCCTGAATCCCCTTCTCAGCTGGGGAAGGGTCATCATGTGGTAGAACAACTGCTACAGTTTAGCCCTGGGTACAGGCTAAATGTAGACAGTAATCTACAAGGTAAGAGAGTACTGGTTTATACTGGGAATGGAATTCAGCAAAAGGGATGTTTCAGATGGGAAATGAAGCTGTCATAAAGAATACAAGCACTCAGTGAAACATGAAATGGTAGTATTATATCCTTGTGACCTGTCTTTTGAGGGTGAAAAGAACTGCTGTTAACATCAGCATGTCTTAGCTGAGATCCTGAGTCAAGTGAAAAAATACAACAAATTCAATTGAAAGTACAACAGAAATGAAGTTAAATGCACTCTTGACTTTGTGGAATCTGACTATTTCAGTTGGTAAACCATCTTGGGTTTGTCTCATTTCAGAAAAAAGTTTTTGTACCATGGATCTTGTTACCTACATGATTGTCTCATTAGTCAGTTCTTAAAAATCAAAATGTTCTTAGGTTTAATTTCTGTCAAAAGCTCCTCCTAAGCAGAGATATATGTGGAAAACACAGTGAAAAAGAGACAGAGGTGTCTCAATTTGCTTTACTAGTCTAGATTGTCAATGAAAAATCAATGGACCACTAGGAGATAGGGGGTGAGTAGGATCATTTAAATTATCAGAAGTTCTTATCACCTTGAATTTTTCTTTAAAGAACTAAAAAGCAAAATAATGCCACTCACTGCAGCAAAACCAAGATCACAGTTTCAGCCAGCACATACTGTCACCTAGTTTAACCCATGGTAAAATGTGAGATTGCTCCTATCTTTAGCAGTAAAACACAACAGCTCCTCATTACACTCTGAAAATATACAGCCACAGTCTGCGTCAAAGTAGGTCACAGTTCATAAGGGATTTTGGCAGCTATGTCAGTCACTGAAATTGAAAGAATGACCATCCCTAATTCCTGTTCTTAACAACAGATCTTCACCAGAAGTAAAAAAAAAATCTGAACCCTTTAAAGCTGTTTTAAAGACAGGGAGAAGAGTAGGAGGGGGCATCCTCATACTGGAGAAATGGCATGTTCTGAGCCACTGAGAGACTGCAGTCAGATTGCAGTAGTCTTCACTAGGCTGCCTAGAGACAACTTTGAGTCCTGAACTGGATCAGAACTGTGCATGTGCTGATCCCTTGTACTCTCCCTTCTGCTCCTGGCAAGACTCCTCTGTGAGGCTGGTGCTGAAATGGTATGAGCTGGCAACCCTGTGAGTTCCTAGTCAGGGGAAGCAGTACTAGACAGTTATCCTTTGTTCTTCTCGCACAAGGCAAACACAGCAGATACAGACACATCAGCGAATAACACCACCTCACTTGTTGTTCTCTTGTTCCCTGTTTTTCCAGGGCTGACCTCTCCAACCCTATCAGCATGTGAGTTTTCCGAGTTTTGCACACAAAATGGTGGAAGTCACCAGGCTGTCCTGCTTATGCCAGTTTAGGACAGCTTACATCTCGTTGCACCTGAGAAAGGGAAAATATGGGCGATAAAGAAAAGGTGCTTAGTCAGGCCTTGATAGGATGCATCTTTCCTGCTCTTCAAGATTTATTTATTTAGGTAAACATGAAGATACCAGATAAAGGAAGGTATCTTAAAGCAAAGGACAGCCTTTCCTTCTCATACTGATAGGACTACTTTCTAATCATTTGAAATCACCTGAAACATCTACACCTAAAGCTGATGAGATTTGAGGTCTTGGAGTAAAGGCATGAATTGCAAAGACAGGTAGAAGGTCACTGTCTCCTGAAAGCTATATGCCTGCAGTCCTGCTTCCTGCTGCAGTAGGACAGGGACCTAGTGACCTACATCATTCAGCAATGTCAGTGGGAAAATGGCTTAATGCATGCTTAGTCCACTCACATGTAGCTAAGTTATATGTCGCTTAATGATGCTTCAAAAAGCTGGAAGGCCCCAGATCATTTGTGGTAGCTGATGTTGTTGTCTGCTGGCACTCTCCAGCTCCACATTTAACCTATTAGAATATTTAAACACTTAAGGAAAAGAATGCTTAGAAACCAGACAACTGTCTAGACTACGTAGACAAATAATTCAAAAGAAAATGTGGACGCTTGCTTGGTCAGAGGAAGGTTTCTTTTAGCATTTGGAATATTTTTCTGGAGCTCAACAAACAAGCTTAAGCACGTGAATACCTAATATAAGCAAAATTCATAGGAAAACCAGAATAAGAGTCACCAAAATTGTCAGGTTACCAGCTCCAGAACCTCAGGAGAGTACACTGAAAACCAAGATCTGGGGGCATCAAGCTATTGGGCAAATCTCTACTATTTAGGGATCAGAGTCCCTACAGTGCTAGACACACTGGCTACATGTAAAGCATCTGGGAACATTCCCAGGCACTGGAACTTGACCATCCATACTACAAAATTATTAAAACATTGCCTGATACAATTCTGGTAGGTCATAATGCTCTCCCAAGGACATATCATTCCAGGGATGTTTCCCAGTAGGCAATTTGCATGCAGCCAGCCTGTTTTGGAGTTTATGAGTTTGTTAGCATGGTCAGTGAGCTATTGTGTGCCAGTTAACCTAATTGTCTGGGAATGTTCCTAGGAATGCTTAATACAAGAGTTTATTTGTGCCCATTATTTTTAGCAGCTCACCACTGTCAAGAGGGAAGGACTTGTTCCTTCTCTTGACTATATGATCCTACCCCCTCCTTTATACCAGTTCTGGTGCTTGTCAGGCCCTTTTCTCAGCCATTTCAACCCTGTAACCTGCAGAAATTTACTTTCTCTTGCTAGTGCAGGCAACTCCTGCCTGAGGAATTTGAATCAGCTCACTGCTGAGTCTGGCAAGAACCAAAGCCAGCTCAAGAACAGCATGGCTGTGCCTAGAAAGAGAAGGGTGAAATAGCACGCTGGACTAGGATCTCTCCACAATAGTGCCAATGATGCATTAGACTGTGCCTTATAACTACGCTTCATTTGATTTACTGAAATGAATTTAGACTGTAGTTCCACAAGCAGCTTGAGCTCATATTGGCCATCAGTGCTGCTGCAAGTGGAGGGTCTTCTTGGCTGCCTTTTTCCAATTGCTTTTTGTCGACCTCTCCACCCTCCCTTGTGCCAGCGCAGCAGAGCACATAGCAGTGAGTGAGCCGGACTGAGGAAATGATACTCAGGAGAAAAAATAAGTTAATTATAACTTGCTCTAGTTCATGGCATGGCCACAAATGCTAATGCCAAAACAGGATCTCAGGTGAGCAGAAGGAATGGTGCAGAAGTAAGGCTGAGTATCTGTTTCACATAAAAGGTGGGACAGCAATATCAGGGTTTATCAGCTTAACCTGCTTATGGAACTGCAGTATTGGGTAGCTCAAGAGGTATCTGCATATAAAAAACCTCCACAAGGTATTCAGATTAAACAATGGCAGAGAGGGGTTTAGAGGGGAAAAGGGCTTGTAGGTACCCTAAATATAGATAAGGGTTCAAATACCATTGTAAGACCAAAGACAGCTTGTATAGATTTTCTTTCTGGTTTTTTTCCGTTATAAAAGTTGTGTTTTCCTAACAGTGCTAGCTGTCAGCTCCTATTTGAAAAACAATATCCATAATTGAGTTCAACTCAACAGGATACGGGGCTCCAAAAAGTTGAAAGTTTTGTTCATTATGACAATCCAGAAACACTGAATACAAACAGCTTTGTAGTGCAATAACCAAATTCATCCTCGTGTGTTTTTATAACCTTTTTATAGCAAGTATGCCTTCTTTCAAAGTCTACTCTGAAAACACAAGTAGGAAGAGGCAGTGGAGGAGAAGCATTAACTTTCTGTTGCTGTCAGACTGATCTAATTTGTAGTATCCCTTACCACTAATTGCTTAAATAAATTGCGTTTTGCAGCACAGACAGGAGCCATATTAGATTTTTGGAATTCTGATCCAACTCCAGAATGTCTGATGGAGCGGTTTTCATTACACTCTTTTGTAGGTCTTTTAATGGCTCTAAACAGTTGATTAAGTTATTATAACAGGCATAATCTTCCACAGAAAAAGCTTTCTAGTGCTTTTGTTTGGTCTTAAGTCTCCCATACAGCTTTTCCACTGGGAGTTTTAAGATTTGGGGAAATGATGATCATTTGATCACTTTTAAAATTTTTTCCCAATCCCTTTCTGCTCAAAGAACTTCACAGGCTATTTAAACATTGGCCAGCACAAATCAATACAGTTCTGTTGATCCAACTTGTACTATGCTCATTTAAACCAGTTGGGAAACTATCAAGGACAATCTTGCAGTGCTTGCCACCCAGCAGTGTGCTCTCAGTTATATCATTCATCACAACTGCAATTGTGATGTAGGTTCTTTGGAAATGGAGCAGAGCTCAGGGCTTTCATGACACCAATCAGCATGCATATTAGTTACCTTGACCAGTTATGACTGGTTTGAACACAGCAAAATCTGTAGGCAGAGGCAATACCTCGTGTTAATTCGCCCAATAAAACTGGGGGGGAAGGTGGAAAAAGGGAGGCAGGAAAGTTTTCAGGCACAAAAGCCTTTTGCAAGCCAAACATTTACATCATTTATGTATGTGATTTGGATGAGATTCCTCCATACAAAGCCTTTTGTATCAGGGTACCAAACATTTGAGATAAAAATTTCCCATGGCACACCTAATAAGATTTTTGGATTTGAAACTGCATTCTCACATGGAGACTAGTCCTATTGTAAGCAACATGACTAAAAGTGACAGAATCAGTGCCTGCATTTATATTTGAGATTAGAAACCAACATGATTCCTTTCCTTTTTTTATTGTTCTGTTCTTTCTTTTCCTTTTATCCTGTTTCTGAAATTTCCTACTTTTAGATTTCCCTCCATTTCTGAAGTGTTTTACAAATATTCATCTTCCTCTTTGAGCAGTTAGATTCACTAATTCTGCTAAGCCTGCACCCAGAATTGAAAGTAATTCAGTTTGCAAGTTATATTGTGAAAAGGAGAGAGTGATCTTGGAAATAGATCTTGAGATTGGCTCAGCAACCATGCTCATTGTATTTCTCTGTGCATGCATTGCCTTCCTGCTGAGATAATTTCTCTTCATTATTTATGCATATAAAAATAATCTAAGAGTAAGTCTAACAGAGCAAGTAACTCTAACAGTTCCACCAGAAAGCACCACTTGGAAGCCTGTCTCAACACAGCTCACCAGATGTTCCGTAGCAGCACCTGCTGAGCCCTTCAATTGCTGCTTGTGCCTGTGCTGCTGTGAAGGTTCAGATGAGGGTGAAGGATAACTGCACCTTATTTATTTACATGCAAGATAAGTGCAATCAGATTTATAGACTTAAGCTGAGAATTGCTTTATCTGCTGCTGAAATGTAGTCTGCTCTGCTGGAGCAGAGGTGACTCTAACAACAGACGAAGTAACTATATGGGTTGAGACAGGAAGATAAATGGTATTATGGCCATCTTGAGTGAATGGGAGAATTTTTTTCCTGGGTGCAGGTCAGTTATCCAAGTTGAAACCGATCCAGGACATTAGATTTAACAAGTCTGCTTTAAGAAGAAAGTCAACAGATCCGCACTTGCGATAACTATCCAGCACATCATCTGATGTCAGAGCATACAAAGATATGCCAGGCATGCGTAGTTAGAGAGCATAAGAAATTCAAATGTAATGATGATAATCATGCAATTTCTAGACAATCAAAAATAAAAATAGAATTTAAAAGTATTCTACACTTCCCCATTACTAAGAACCTTGCAATAAAGCGAATCTTAACTAAAATATCTGGTCAAACAAGCAAAAAAGTTCCAGGTTGATTCAGCTGATCCCAAGGTTGGGGCACGCATTCATCTACACCTTGAAGAAAATTTGAATTAAGAGCCCTGCTGCTGTCCCTGCAAAGGGACAGGCTATGTCTTTCATTTCTGTGGCTGGTATCTGCTGCCTTGTGAATCACAGCAGCAAAGCAAGATGCACACAAAACACAAGGAAATAAGTCTTAACTTCTGCAGAACCCTGATTAAACTCAATTCAGCAGTTGAGAGTGACAGAGAAAGCAAAGCTTTCATCTGTTACAGTTCCTGCAATTGGAGGTGTGAGTTACAAAGGAGATTTGCCAGACGGTTCGGCCTCTGAGCAAACCAGAAGGGAGCAAGAGGAACTGATGCCAAAGCATGAGCTGTTTCCAAATGCAGCAACCTGTGCAGAACCAGAAGGTCACAGACTGCAGCTGGCTCAACTGCAAGTGAGACAGAGGGAATGGTCTTAACAAGCACCAAAGTGCCAGACAGGAAAAAGAGGCTTGGGTGCTAATCTGTTCAAAATGAGAAGCTGGCCTGGGATAAACTGAGGGAGAGGGTGAGGAACGTGTGGGAACTGTTTGTCCTTCTGTCTGATAGACACCCTTCTTCAGCATTCTGGTAGATTACTTAGTCTGCTCTATACATCTGGGATAGATTCACCCTACACCTCCCTCCAACACGGGCAGGCTGTGAGATGATAGGCACTTCCATCGTTTTGTTTCCCAGAATCCTCTCTTCTAGTTTTCTAGCATGGCCCCCATCTGCTTCTCACTTGAGCTTTTGGCCCTGTTTTGACCTTACCATTGCACTGACCATCAATGACATCACTGGATAGCAAACTATGATATCCATGTATTTCCCAAGGCACTGCTTCTATTTGTTTCTATTTTTTTTGTAAAATGCTTTGTAAAGAAACTAAAACTTCAGGAAACCAGAAAGGATCCTCCAATTTCAGAGGTCAGAATTGGAGTCTCTCAACTAAATATTTGCCAGAAATAGAAGCTATTATTCCTGGTCAATTGGATATTTTACAAATTTCCCTCTACTCATTCACCTTTAGAATTAGTGTGATTGTTTTTCAAAGATAGTTGAAGTTCAAGAAAATAGATTTTATTCTCTCAAAGCACTTGCTAAAACTTTAGTAAAGAATAATTTAACACACAGGAAAAAGGATTTTAAAAAAAGAGAAGATTCTTTTAAAGAAAACTGCTTTCCTTCTTCTTTAGGGAAGCTCCCTACTGAATCTCAAGCTGTCTTCACACAAGATTAGTACCAATGTTAGGTTTTAAAAAATCTGTGTAATATAGCCCACTCCTGGAGCAGTCTTAGTCCTGAAGCATAGTTATTTCATTTGTTACTCTTTCCAAAGTAGTTCTGTGCCATACTTTCAGATTTATCAGATCTAGATAGTTTGGCTTGATGATCTTTCTCTGTTGGTCTGAATAGGATACCATGCTACATCAACTAAAGCTAATGAGAGCTTGGCCGATTACCTCAGTGGGAAGAGAACCGCATGTTCAAGGAACACCATGAGTCCTTCCACCTGTTAGCTGTATAAGTAAATACCATGCAATCCCCGTGGCCATGAGAACATCAGGAATGTAAAGTAATCAAGAGGTCAACAGTCTGAAGGAAAAAGCAGTTTGGTTTGAGAAAATATAAGATTAAATTGTAGCAACAACTAAGGATTAAAGAAGTAAAGGCAGAGGCAGTGGATTTATGACTCAAGGCATATTGACTAAATGAACCATATAATAATGACTTGATATTCCTCCAAGTAAAAATTAGACCTTGTGCTTTAATAGGAAAATGCGATCAAAATGCACAGACAGACAGTCTAGGAGAGGCAAAGCTGGATCCTACCCAAAGTCTCAGTGAATGGAGTTGACAGAGTTCTCCACTGAGGCTCTCCTGTGGGACCTTCACTACAAGAGAAATCTCACATTGAGTGGGCCCTTGTTTTTCCATCTTATTTGGGAAGGTAGAAGTCTAACATCCAGGTCTTGCTGTCAGTCTTAGTCTTCTGGACACAGTGTGATTTCTTGGCCCTAGCAATGGAAACTATGGAATCAATGAAAGCTGCAGGATCAGAGGACTAGGTTTCACCAGCAGAGCCTGGGAATTCAATTTTCCCCACTAAGTGTATCTACTATAAACAATTATTTGGCTGAAGAAAGTGTCCTCTCTCTGCACAAGACTTTCCACAAAAGCTGATAGATAGATGGCAGAGAGAAATATCATTGTGAGCCTGGAGTGAGATGGAGCTCTTTTGTCTACTGTGGAAAGCTGATGACTGCCAATGGGCACCTTTTGCCTGAGCAACATATTGATATTCAGCAACATATTGATATTGAGCAATATATTGACACTGAAAATATCCAGGGCAGTATAATTATGTACAGAGGATTTAGTTGGTTTCCTTGGCTCAACAGCCAGGCTTTTGGCTATCTTCTTACTTCCTCTTTTAATCCAGATGCAATTGCAACGAGTGGTTAGTGCAAGGCTGCTCTAAATCATAGGCTCACCATCTTCATGAGCTGCTCCTAAATATATATGCCAGTGCTCTTTCCTACAAGAGTGGTGAGGTTGCCCACAGGTGTAAGGCAGATAATTAAGGACTTCTGAGAATTGCTCAGTTTCCAAATAAGTATCATTTTGCAGAAAACATCACATCTACATGCTGAGAAAAGAAACCTCGCAGCAGTACCATGCAAACAGCTCATATAAGAAGCTAGAGTGCATATAGTCTTTAAAGTTGCATACAGCCAAGCTCAGTTCTCCTCTTGTTATACCAGCTATGTGCCAGTGCACCTCTGTTTAACGTAGCAGAGCAATTTTTGTAATAAAGTGGAGAACTAAAGCCAGACTCCGAATAAAATGCCGCAAGAATGTTTTGAATGACCAAGATATAATCATCTCCCTCTCTCCAAACTCTGCTAGAAGTTTAGGTATCATTTTAAAGTGTCATAGCTCAGCAGGATCACAGAAGGCTGCAGATCTTTATCTAAAAGACTTCTCACCGTCCCATACCTGTCCCAGCAGCAATATGCTTTCACCACAACTCTTCACAAAAACACCTATGTGTGGGATTTTTTGCTTAAAAACTTAAGAAAATGAGAACCTACTTTTTTTTAATATGTAAGATGTGTCCCAAGTAATGCCCTTCACTTGCTTGTTGCAGCTCCCTATGAATATGAATTATGGTATGTGATTTACCAAGCCTTTTGTTGGGCTACCTTGCTGAAGCTTTGCTTTCCTGATCAATGCTGTATCTTTTATCACTGGCTTTTTTTTTTACCCCCCAGTCCTCTTTTTTTTTATCCTTTGGCCTGTTTGATACACCTATCGCATTCTGTCTCACAGTCAGTTTTCTGGAACAGAGAATTTGTTACTTAACAGTACAGTTCCTGACATGTGACAGAGTGCCAATGTTTGACTGATTTCTGAAGTATTACCATAACGTCAATAATACAGCCCATAAATGAATGGAATCATCTGAAATATAAACAATAACCAGGTAGTATTTTGTTAACATAACACAGTACTTTAAAAAGCACAACATGAAAATATCCTAAATGGAGTCTGGTATTTTATTTCCTTTCCAATTAAAAAGAAGTCAAATTGCTCAGTGTTGTTTCTGTTGCTAGCTGATTTGCAAGCATTGCCACCTTCCCAAACACTCACAGCTTCTGAGGGCAATGGACCTCATCAGGAAAGCACAATCTGATATCAAGCTGCATAAATTGCTTTTTGTTTCCCCTTCCCTGAATGTGTACAAGTTAGAGAAGGAAAAAAAATTAGAACATGCTGAAAAATGTGGCTTTTCCTGGGCACATTCCTTAGTATATTTCCGCTGCGCACGCTTCTTTCACTCAAACTCTTTTCATTTTCCCCATTTCCATGGTTTATTATTATTCTTCTCTCTACTCATTTTAATTTCTTTTCTTCCTAAAGAGCTTTTTTTAACAGCTGCATCTCCAGCTGTCAACTGAATTATTCAGGGCAAATTTCTCACCACTGCAAGAATCGTTCCACAAAATAAACAGTCTTCACAATTGTTAAAAAACTTCACATGACAGCTGCATGCGCAGAGTGCTCTAGTAGTGGACAATGCAGCTCTTTGCGATGTGCAGTATGCTTAACCTTTGCCTTACTTTGAGCAAGCAATCTTTTGTGGACACATTTGTACCTTCTGACAAAGGTCCTGTTCTTGAAGACTTTGGTTTTCAAAGCCTTCTTTCCAAAGGATGTTTGACACTTGTCTGACTCCGGGTAGGATTTTCAAAACATACCAGCCAGCATCACACACAGCGATGCAATGTAAATAAATCTGAGAGGTCTCTAAATAAGGTGCTATGGTTGACCATGGCTGTCTAATCACAGGGAGTCAGCTGTCAGAGCTCAGTAGCCAGAAGGCTGCCAGTACCCTCTGAACTGGTTTAGAGCTTGCGTGGTTATGCAGAAGTACTGTGCACAGTATGATAAATGTCTCCCCCACACATCACACAGTTTAGAAAAGAACTTCTTTTAACAATTGGAATATCCCAGAGATATTCAAACCCAAGGCACTCAGCTGGATAGGGATGTATGAGAAAAAGAATCTCCCATAACTTAGCAGAGAAGCATGGTGCACACGGTGTAAACAGTAGTAGGCAGCAGATACCATGTAGCATGAACATTTCTTGGATGCTTGGAATTTGGTGTGAGAGTTAAATGTGATATATTTTCCCTTTCTTTTTGCCAACTGACCCAAAGATGATACTCAGATCCTGGCACTCACCAAGTCGTAGAGGTTTTATTTTGTTCGAGAATTCTCTTGTGAAACCTTATTGTCTCCTTTTAATAGAAAACTTCTGTCTCCTACCTAGCTATGTCAAATGCTACTTCTGTATCAAATAGGCAAAAAATCCAGCATCTGTAATGGCTGCTGCCTTTTCCCTCAAATCAAATGCAAATAAAAGTTAGTAAAAATCAAACAAATCAAACTGCACTCAGGTCAACCCCATCAGCAATTAAACATGACAGAGTTCCCAGGACATGAAAGGATTGATTTAGTGATCCAGAAGATACTTGCAAGTCTTAAATTCCTGAGATTGTGATGTCTCAGATGTTGGCCTGAACTTTACATACATTATTTTGCTACATCTGTTTCTCCTGTTCTCAACTCTTAGCATGATAATCCTGGGCTTTATCTTTGAATATGACTTCCTTCAGCAGTAGCTTGCTCAGAAGCTCTGGGTAGATGTTCCAGGAGGTCTGTGCTGTCATGGATAGTGTAGACTCCTATTTCAACAATTATTTTAAAACTATACTGGTATTCTGCAAAGGCTCCTGAAGAAACAAAGCCACATCGTCCTTGTTGTTTGTGCTTAAATATTTTCTGCACATCTCACAAAACTGACCCTCAAAGCTGGCAGTGATACATCATCTTGCTACAGTAAGAATGCCTTGGAAGATGGAGTTTCAGATACTCACTGTACCTATGATTTTTGAAAAGTAAGACACTGTATCATCTAAGGCTAAGATTAACAATTCTCAGTTATCACATGGATGGTGACCAAGAGGAAAAGCTCTAAATATCTTGTTCTCTGCCCCTCTTCTCCAACCCCACACTGAGGCAAAAGCTGATCATTATCGTATTGATTCTGGCCAGTGATGGTGTAGAGTAAATCACAAAATCAGATAACCTTGTTTCCCAGCCTTCGTAAACTAATTATGTCTATTAATCACAGAGACTTCAGAACTCGCCCCTCACACTAAAAGCATGTTTGCAGCAGAAACGTCTTCCATTTTCTTTACACTTTACTATTGCCTTGCTAAAGCAAAAGATACCTCATTATCTTTTCTCAGCAAATTAATGAGACCAGCCAATCTGTTGCTAAGATTAATTAATGAACTCATGAAAGTTTTAAAAGAATCAAAAAATCACAACAGAGTCATTCTTTTTAGCAACACCTCATGAGAATCCACTGAAAAACAGAAGTGCAGGTCTAGGTAATACATAGAAGAAAAAATTACTACAGTCTCAAATCTGTTGATTTCACACTAAATGGAGGATGAAGTCATGGGGATGCTTCATGTTTTTTTCAAGTGTTATATAAGTTGATAAGCCCTATTTCCTACATGACAAATTCCACTTCAAAAAAGATTTTATTTCAAAGCAAGTTGAAGCACTTTCATTGTGTATACAGAGTTTGCCTGAATATCGAAGCATAAGATGCTAACCTGGAAGATCAGATGCTTTGGTGGATAAAACACTCATCTTGCAGGTTCACTGAACCGCTTCAAGCAGATGAAACATCAGACAGATGATAAAGACACAGCCTTCACTTAGTAAAGGCTGCCACACATGGACCAGATCTTGCAATGGAGTGAGCACATGAAGCTCTTAATGGCTCCCTAAAGCAATGCTCAATGATGTCAGACATCAGTCGGATGTGAAAGGCACATAGCCGTGACACGTGGACCCAGCTGTGGAATGAGGATTTACGAGGAGATGGAAGAATAAAGGGTACAGAACAAAGAGAAGAACGTGAGCGATGTGAAGTCATTTAAAAAGACAAAACAGCAGAATTAGTTGGGGATTTTGCTCTTTTGTTCTTTTGCTAAATTTAAGTATTTATTGGATAACTTTTTTTTTTTTGTTTGTTTTTTGGTAAAAGGCAAAGAAGAGGGAAGAGGAGGCAGAAGAGCAAGGCAAGGGAAAGATGTTTAGAGAATGATTTCTCTGTACATATGTCCCAACGTTTATCTGAAATGTGGGAATCTGTACTTTCCACCTCAGCTTTCTCAGGCTCCATCCTTTCTCCTGTACCAAAGTGCTGCTCAAAAGGCAAAAAGCCAGCCTAGCCATCTGTTCCAGTCAGGCTGCCAAGGTACAATTTGACCCTGCTGGGGATAAGGGGATGAAATAGGTGACTCTAGAAACTTTTCCAGCATATCTTTCTATGGTTTCTAGATTTCAGGATTCTTCATTTTATTTTAAAAGTCTCTTTATATAAGCTGAAATGGCAGGCACCTATTAATATAGCACAAACATTTCTGTTTCTCTCAATCTGGCCCTAAATGTAGATAAGATTATAGCACACTATCAGAAGTATCAGAGATTGCTTGTGTTTAGATCACGCTTCTGTTTATCATATGCATCATTCAGTCTGTGATACTTATCGTCAGTGTGTCTAAGAAGAACAAAGCAGACTTATTACTTGGCTTCCTTATAATAAAAGCCTTTTTTCCCTTTTAAATATCAGTGAAGTATATCTCAGTTCTTGTGTTCTGCATCCAGAAATATTTCAATTCAAGTGAAACATGATAATATTTTTCCAGAAGTCGTTGAAGCTATTACCAAAGTAAAACAGGGCATCCTGTGATATAAATCCAGTTATTTTACAGCCATGAAGCCAGTGAAGGTTATTGTGGTTTTTCTAATACACTCAGAAGAATAATTCAGAAAACCCAAGCCAGGGCTTTTAAAACAGCAATGCAAGTTTTTGCCTACAGTATCATTTGCAGGAATATAAACATAAGCTTGGAAATAAGTTAATACACCATATGTTTTACAAAGGATCACAATTAAAATTTGGGTTGTATATTTCACGTACATTCTTATTTTAACAGAAATTGCAGTAGACTAATAAAAGAAACAGACTATGGTACCATCTTTTTATCTAGTGACTAACTGCAAGTTCAAATAAACAAGAAAAGTTGATAAAATTTAGAATTTGTTAAGCCATTCATGCTCTTGCCTGTTAAAGATTTTCACTAACTATGAGCCTCAAATTAAACTGCTACCATTTATTTAAATCAAGTATATATTATATTTGTGCAAAACCAATGTTGGTGAACTCTATAGTCTGTGCTTCCACTGTGCTAAGTACATTGAGGACTAGATCCACAATGTTCCCAGGCCTCACAGAATTATGGAGAAATAATCACATCAGATCCTATACATAACACCTTTGAAAGACAATCACTCTTAGGCTCTTGTAACCTTCTGTAAACACAAGCCTCAATTTACAAAATAAAACAAAATAAATAAAGGAACAATTATATTTATTTCTCCTCTGTTTTAGAACAAAACTGGGGTCTTTCAAATATTTTCATGACAAGGAAAAAGAACAAGGACAGAAAGAGAAAAGTTGATTTACCATAGATGAGCAGGAATCACACCCTTCAGCAGTTTGTTCTCCTAAATACAAGAAAAGATCAGATTTACAAGATTCAGCAGCAGGAAAAATATGGTTAGCTTTTTCTAACCCTTTATTTAACAGCTCCATTAAAATTCTGTCTTGGGTGTAATCTCACAAACACGTCTGATGTTCTTGCTGGTTGCTAAAATATTTTAAGTATGGAATTTTAAGTATTGGCATCGAGGGGCAGGTGGGCAATGCAGGGCCGTGTGTGCAAAGAACAATTTAGACACTATCTCTTCTGTAAATAGACCGTCCTCCCTCATTACACTGACAATGTATGCCTTGGAAGAACCTGACTGCACTTGGAGTTACTGGGCAGACCAGGCATCTAGTTATTTCCCCTCCTGCACCCACACATAATGTGCAAGAAATCTGTATCATTACCAGGTCACAGTGTTGTAAAAGGAAGGGGTTTTGGAGAGAAAAAGGGACCAACCTAAAAAGGGGGGGGGGAAAAAAAAAAAAAAATCAAACACAAAGACAAGAAGCCGGAACAACAGTCTGGAAGCAAAAGTCTGGGACCTGGCAGTAATGAAAAAGGCAAGGCATTGAACGATCAAAAAGCATGGAATGTGAATTAAGGAGCTGGACAGAACAGGGCACACCAGCCAGAAAGCTAGAGTAAGGCAAGGAATAACATCTAGAGTTTACTAAAGATGCTCAAATCTGTACTGGAGAATTTTCTTGCTGGGCATTGAAAACCTAGTGCCAGTGTAACAAATGCCTGGTAATGAACAGAAGTCTATAAAGAAGTGGTGGTAGCAGAGTAATTGTCAGTTATCCTGGCTACAAAGCCTGTGGGTCTTACATTTACTCAGCTTCCTGAATCTGAAATCTCATAAATTCACTGAGTTAATATAGGAAAAGAAAGTATCAATTGTACCTAAAAAACCTACCAAACCCCCCACAAAAAAAACCCAACAACACCCCACCCCCACCAAAAACACCTGATCATAGTCATGTTGGGTATTTCAAAGGAGTATTCTTCCCTCCAGCATAGAGGTATCTCCATATACTGTGCTCCTGGAAAACATTATTCAAATAGGTTTCAGTGGCTCAGATAACTTTTGGTCAACTAAATGTCGATAGCACTTTTGAGAAGAACACGGACATTAATTCAGCCTCTCAGTAAATGCCCAGCCACAGTAGTTATTATGTCCTCTCATCCCAAATTGCTCATGTGGTTTAAATTGCTATTTTTCATTCTGTCATAAAACGTTGTGCACAGTTACGCTGTTATGAATTGCTGCTGAGGTAGCTAAGCTTCAGTAATGCAAAAGAAGCATGGAAACTTCGTATGGCTGTTACCAGAATGCACACGTGCTTTTGGTACAGCTGGTCTACATCATCCCATCAGAACCAGCTACGGCGTTCCAGGCACACACCTTTAATAAGTGTACCGGATCCTGTCTCAGCTCTTATTGCAAGCAAGTTGTATTAATTTCCCTTTGAAACACGCAAAAATACCAATTTTTGATCAAGAATTAGGATTCCTAAATTGTAGATTAGAGAGGCTTGGAAGATGTGATTTTTTTCAGCTACTGATTCTTCCCGTGCTATAAAACCACAGCACAACGTGTACAAGGAAAGATACCTGAAATTACCTTGCATTTACTGTACACAGAAGCTCATTATTCTCACTGCTGAAGTACACCCTCTTATCTTGCTGTAAGGCAAGGTGATTTATGGAGTCTTGCCCCCCAGTGAAAGGCCATTCCCCTGCTGATGACAGCACGCTTCTGCCCCACCGTAATTCTGAGCTAATTTCATGTTGTTTACTCCTGGGTGAGAACTTGAGATTTTAACTCTATTAAGGACTGGGGGGAGGGAAAATGATTATTTTAGATGATGGAAAATTTGGTGTGCGTCAGCTAACAACCTTGCACTGAATTCTGTCACATAAATGATAACAGAAGATGCACATTTGTTCACTTATAGCTGACATAGACTGCTAGAGAAAACACAGAGCCCTGCAGAGAGAGAAAACCTTAAAGATGAAGATATTATCTGATAACTTAATTTTATCCTAGGATCATATCACTTTGATTACAGGCTTAGACAGACTGGTATGTCAGCAGACAGAGGATCACAGACAACATAACCTCAGGGGAAACCTTTGGACTCATACCAGTTCTGGGTACTCCATACTCTCTGCAGCAGATCCCAGATGGACTTCTAAAACATCCACAGCATAAGTGAAAAATGAAGCTATAGCAAACTATAGTGATGCAAGAACCTAAATTCAATAATTCATTTGTTGGAGTCAGCTTCTTTGGCATTGTGTAAATTCTCATATTTATTCATTCTTTAGAAACCATGGTGAATAATTTCCCTTATAAGATACTTTTCATGTATGTGAATACTAGCAAAGTTCAGGTTTTGCATTCTGCTGCATTTCAGTAGTCTTTGCTTTTGCTCCCAGAATATGAACAGCATGTCTTCTTTCCTCTTGTACCAAAAGGCAGGCAGGAGGACAGCTGACACGAGCATCAGATACACAGCTGAGCAGTGATTTCACCAGGAGTATATCTCTTTTTCTAAAATACTCATTTTTTTTCTTTTTACTTAATTAATTTATTTTGTTATCCCTATAAGGTGGTGTTTTGCCAATTACTAGGCCTAGTGCAAAGGACACAGCCAGCAGAAAAACAATCCAGTAAGTAGATTCTATTGCACGTAGAGGAGTCAGTATATAGGGGATCGCTGGGGGTACAAACAAGTCAGATCACAAATAATAGACATCAACCCCAGCGACCCCAGGAATGACATAGCATGACCCATAATAGATGGAACAAACAAAGATACAAGGTATCCCATAGAAAAAATGGGAGACAACCAAGTCAATAGGGTGATCACATATGACAGAGGTAACCCCATGTTGCCTCCCCACAAAGCCCGCGTTTGTAAGTGCCAGACCTGACTGGGGCCCAGTTGCATGGAGAGTCAGGAGGTCCTTCCCCAACAGGGAAACCCTGCAAAGTGCATCCACCTCACAGACAGACACTCCAACCCTTCCTGCAAGTGGTCCCAGCTTTTATGCCCAAAGCAGGACACCTGGCACTCATTTACCCAATGTGGGGCACCTGGGGCTTGTTTACCCAAGGGCTTTCCCTGCATGGTCGGCCACACCTTGGAGGAAAGCCAAAAGGCAAACTCATCCCCTCCTCTTAAAGGGCCATGGGAACCACCCATATGTCAACGTTAATTCAGGGCTTGGGGTTCAGACCCCAGCACTTCAGGTGGATTTGTTTATCAGAAACTCCTCAAAACCGTTCTTTTTTATTTATTCTTTCCTGGAAAATTATTTACTTTTTTAAGTAAATTATGTTTATTATATCAAAACAGAGTTTCTTTGTTTGGCCCCTACTCCATGGCCAGCCATGGCTAGGGGATTAGTACATCCCAAAATGTTCACAGACAGACATTTACCTGGAGGTCAAGGGGGCTGACAGGCACACCAGGAGACAAGGTACAACTGAGACTGAGCATCAGCTGATGTTCCACCAGTCATTAGTGTCCAGATCAGGCTCAGCTCCAGCACAGGAAGGTGAAACTATTGGCTCACATATGAGTAACGGTAGATGTTTCCACATCTTTCAGGTGATTTCTCAAGGACCTTCAGTATAATTCACACAGGCATGCATCTCCTTATGTTCTCACTTGTCAGGTTTCAGATGGTATTTTTGACAAAGTGGTGCCAGCAGTTTGACTACTGAGCACATGCTGAATTCTGCACACCATGTCTCCAGCTGGAATCAAGGGTCCTTGGCAGGTGACACCACACATGAAATCTGGTTCTCTATACCTAGTCTTGCAGTTGATGAGAGCTTTCATGTCAACACTAATCTCACTTCACTAAATGTGTTTATTTCATAATGCCAGTTTCTTTTTACAAATTTCCTTAAGTATTTATTGTGGCCCCTTTGTGGCTGTGATTCACACTGTGATGAAGGATGGAACATCATTGCTGCATGGAAAAAGGATCATTACCTCTTTAATCTAAAATGAGCAGCCCAGGGTCATTTGGATATTTCAGATTTAGAGATTAAAACACTCTCATGCTGTGAATGTAATGTAAAAATAGCGGTCTCTGTCTTCCGGAGCTCATTTCCAGGGTTTCTCATGACACTCGTCTAATACAGGCAAGTGCCATCTTTCCAACTCATAATCATAGTGAGAAGATACTCATTCATGCTGTTTGCACACTGCCAGTTACTGAAAAATGAATATATAATACGCCTGTCAAATATACAATCAAATATGTAAATAAATATAGATATATTAAATATATAGTTGATGTATATAAATATCTGTGAGAAGCAGCTGAGAATCTTTATTTGGCTTGTCATATATGACCATTGAGGAAGTAAGAAAGAGAGAGAGATGGGAAAATCTGGGTTAAAAAGAAGAGAGGGAACTATGAGCTGTAAGAGAACGTTTATATGTTTTAGCACTCTGAGATCTTTAGTATAACCATAAAGCAGAAGCATCTCAAATAACTTACCATCAACATCACCAAAATTTAACTAAATGTAGTCTGAGCCTGAAATCAGATAATTAATTTCAATGGGCTTTTGATATTTACAGTTTTCTTCTATAAGGAATAGGTAGTGGCTGGTCCTAGCTGTGGTTTAAGGGAAGAGAGAATTCAGCAGACTTTTCTTCCAGTTCTTCTCACCATTGTGTGTGAAGGACAGTTACAGTCCCAGCCCTTTAAACACTCTGGGCTATTGGAAGATTTTCAGCTGAAGTAACTTGGTATTGTGCCAGTGACTTTAATGAAGCTATTCTGATTTCTACCAGATGACAATTTGGCTCAGAAAAATCAAAGTCAGTGAAAGTCCCAGCACTTTCCTAAAGGAGGTGAGAAAACATGACTGGCAGGTTCAAGCTGGCATGGTGACGACTGCATGCTGTACTCCTTTGATGGATGATTTCAGTATCATTTTGATTGAAACATATCCAAATTGTTTAGTGGGCAGAGACAGTTCTGCCTAAATGCTCAAATGATCGCTCTGACTTACATCCAGTTGATGGGGGTGGGGGGGACGGGCAGGGGGGAGGGGTGAGGTGTCTGACTAAATACTGGCCAATATGCTTTTCTTTGCATCCCCCTGCTCCCTGAAAAGCCATCACTGAGCCCCAAAGGAAGGTGGTTTTATCAGGCGCTTAGACGTGCTCTTTGTAAGTACAAATTTCCAATGCTATTATTTACTGAGGAGAAGAAAGGTCATTTCCTCTGTCCTTTGCAGTGAATTAGCTGTAGGAAGGCAGTCAAGAAAGCCATTTGCAAAAGGCCCCTTTGCTTTTCTCCAAGCTTGAAGGAGTTGGCTTTTCTTTTTCTTTTTCTAAGTGATGAAGCTCATTGCTACCTGTGGTGAATATAGCAGGGACTCTACTCATTCCAAGTGTATACTGCTTAAGCACATAATCTTCTTATGCACATTAGTTTCACATGTCTTGACTCTGCATTAAATGCATGTGCTGTTACAAGAATAAACTTTGTATCAACTGGTTACATGATTCAGTGATTAGACCAAACTGAGATTCACGGGCAGTTTTATTGGATAATCAAAATCAGCAAATGAGGCAGTTTTACTTACCCACCAATTCCCTTAAAAATGGTAATAAACTGCTAATAAATGCAGCAAAACATGAGAACAAAAAATGTTGCCCGAATAGGAAATCGAGGGTCGGAAACAGTTGTTGTTAGGTGCACTTGGAAAGCTTTCTGAGAAACACACATCCTGCTGAAAAATCAAAGCATGTACACACTGTAGGCTGGATCCTACAGCCACCATCAGACAGTCTAGTTCAGGTACTGAGTTAGGTCAGGAGAACACTGAGATGGTGGTGCTACCTAACTCTGGCACAGTAAAGCAACTCTTCTGTCAACAGGAATCAGTCTCTCCCTGCAAACATGTACATGTGCCAGCTTACTCAGAGCTGGCTCAGGCACTGCAAATAGGGAAGGGTACTGCTCTGCAGAGACTTACCAATGAGACTCGCGTCTGCAGGCGTTCGCGTCTGTAGACACTTAAGGTCAGAGCCTGATTTGTCATGTCCCTGAAGTGAGTAATTCCAATTGAAACTAAAGCAAGTTATGTTTTGAATGTTTTAAAATATGTATGATACTTCTGCTATTGAAAAATCCTATTTGTATTTCAATGAATAATATTTCAAATATTGTGATAGTGCACCCTAAGAGACTATAAATACTAAAGAGTGAGGCTCAGAAAATGACAGAGAATTACATTTATCTCTTGTGGAAAGTGCTCACAAGTCTTGGAGTATAAATGGGAAACTGAGCATTCCTGTTACGTGAACAGGTATCATACCATTTGCTGTTGAAGTCACCCAGATATCAGACATGTCTGGGGAAGACATTGATCAACTGAAGATCAGCAACTCTTTGAAATTACACATACCCCCAGAGTTTGATGACTGTCAGGCAGCTCTTCATTCACAGAAATAATACAAATTGCCAATCACTAGAGAATGTGATGAACAGTAAATATATAAGGATGCCAGATAGGATGAAACTATTGAAGCAAGCATCATCTAAAAAAGAAAGCAGTCTTGAGGGGTCCACAAGTATCTGCTGTCCATAACCCCAGAACACACTTTCACCCTTCCAGTAAGAAAATGTAGTAGTAAGAGTTCAAAAGTTACCATGCCACAAGGAGAATATACAAAGATTGCCTGAATCCCTACATGACAACAGTCCTGAGTCAAATTCCCAGATGGCTTTAGGAAGCCCACAACACTATAGAAAAAAAGAAAAATAATAAAAAATATTACCTGACTCATGTCAGCCAGCCTGACCTTGGATAAAGTGATGTGTTAACCCTGAACGTGTAAATGAAACATGCCAGCTAAGCAATCAGCAGGTAGTAATACTGAAAAGATACTGTTTCTGATTTTAGCATATCACTAACTGTGTTCAGTTTCCAGTGCTTTATAACAAATCCAGAGCTGAGTTACACATCCCAGGTAGCAAAAGAGTTCCTTCTTTGCCTCTGGCAGGCAGTATAAGCCCACATTGCCATTTCAGTCTTTTTGCATTCCTTATTTATTCACACCAAAGCCATCACCAGCTGTGGTTCATTATCCTACTGTAAAGTGGACTTCAGCTGTAATAACTTCAACTGCAGACTGCAGAAAAAGTCATTGAGGACTGCACTTTATGCTCTTTCCTTCAATATTTTTAACTGTAGTGATTTGTCCCAATTTAATTTGTGTTTACTGCAAATCGAACTCCACTCAGGTTAATTTTTGTTCTCTGTGGGTTTTTTATTACTATGTTTGGTCTAGACACAATATGGATCTTTGGCAATAAACTTTCTAAGCTCTACTTCATGTGTTTGGGAAGCTTACATCATTTACAAAGTCTTAATAACATACTCATATTAAAGTCAAAGAAAATGCACAGCCCTCATGCCACTCTAACATCAACATTATGAAAATATTAACATTGAAGATCATATAAAGAAAGTAATTCTTCCTGACCAAAAAATTATGTTTCGTTACTGAGATTTGCTATATATCAATGCTAAATATCCATATCAAGACAAAAGCATATCTGTTGTCAAAAAGAGTGAATTTTGGAACTTGACCTGGAAAGAAATTACTATAAATTGAAGGGTATTAATTGTCTTGCTCTTTTGTTCCCAGTCTACTGTGTGGTTGCAACAAGGCTTTTTTTGTGAGGTTGCAGAGAGGAGTTTCTCCTGTCTTGGGCTGCCATAAGGGTTTCCCTGGGACTGCTCCTTGGGGCCAAGTGACCAGGTGAGGTGACGGGTAGAGTGGAAAGAGGAGACATATACCCAGCAGGCTCAGTGGGACTAGGAGCCTCCTAAGATCAGGAGGCACATAAAGTAACCTGGAAAAGTGAGTCTCCCTCAGCACCCAGCATTTGTCACAACTGGGAAGTCATTGAAAGTAGAAGAAAAAAGGTCAAGACCAAAAGAAAAAAAAAAGAGGAGTCCAAATGGCACTGACACAGACAGGAGGGGGAAGATTGATTCTCAGATCATTTATTTATGTCTATCTCAAACCCTAGACCTGGAATTTTTTTCTTCTGCTTCTTTCAAGAATCACAGTGGTTTAGTTCATTGGTTTGTGTTCTATCAAAATGTAGGTTCAGAGGTTGAAACTCTGCTGTCCTGGTGTTCTCATATTAAGGAAAACATTCACTTGAGAGCTCTTGCTGACTTGAGGTCCTGTCACACAACTCAAAATTTATTTTGACAGGGAGGCTGGACAAAATGAAGCAAAATTTTCAAACAACTGACCTCATTAAAACACTGATTGGTGTGCAGATTCCAAAATAAACTGTTTGTCTAAGCTGTTCTTGCTCTAAAAAATCCCAAAAGTACTTTACAAATTTTACCTATGATAGTCACTTCACCCACTAAATAAAAATTCCAGGTGCATGATGCTGAGAGAAGGAACACAGAGCTTAATAACACTGAATATAGACACAGTCAGCTGAACCTAGGTGTTACTTATCTCCATCAGTCCACAAAGCAACCATATGATTCGTTTCTTATTGCACAGAAGGCCAACCTGACAATGTAAAAGTAATGTAGTAAAACTACTGTATGCCAAATAATTACACTTCAGCAAACTTTTTTTACTTAAAATGCATGGGCGTACATGCACAGTCAGGTGTATGGGTGTGCATTTGCAGCCGTGCATGCCAAGATTCCTTTGCAATACACGAACAGTATTTGTGATGACAACAGTAAGAGATTTGACAAAACCAGAAAGGGGGAAAGGGTAGACTGTGAGACACTTAAGTAAAATAAAGGAGACCTGGGCTTATATCACTGAATCGCAATGCTTCCTATGCTATTCAACTTTTTTCTGTGCTAAAAGGCCACCTTAGATGTATAGCATATGAAGGTATTTATAGCACAAACTATAAACTGCTCTCTGAAACATTTGGCACAAATGTATTTTTAAAGATGAAAAATGGCTTACAACCAAAAAGACATTTAAGGATTTGAGGTCATTGTTTTTACATACCTCAGAGTATCCTTGGCTTTATCTAAGCATGGAGCTGTGAGTAACATCTGAGAAAAAGCATATCAATTTTTAACTCTAAAAACTGATTTCTACTATTCTTTTCTCTTCTTCATTTCTATTTCTTTCTGTTTTCTGGAAAGAAAAATAGAAACTTTGTACTATTCTCTCTTCTGTTTTTAGTTCCTGTAAATCAGAGTCTATAGAGGCTCAAAGAATGAAAAGAGGAATTTCCCACGCTGTTTCTGGGAACAATTAAGAATTAAATATTGGAATAACACTGTCCAATTTAAGCATAGAACTGTTCAGCTGAAGAGTTTTTCAAAGACTGGTAAATGATGGTTCTGTCAGGGCCATCATTTGGCAAACACAGAGTGAGATGTATCTGGGTGGGGGTAGAGCTGTGCAGTCTGAAATGAAAAATGGGAATATATTTATGATGGTGTTACATTTGAGAACTGTGCTTTTAACATCAACTCGTTTTCACACAGGGTCTGTACTTGGAAGGATTTTTGTAATCACATAAATGCAAATAACATGTACTAAAATTGAAATATTAATGAAATCCTTAGAACTTTCCATCACAGATTTCCTAAAAGTTCTCAGTGAGTTTGAAGGCTGATCTAGATCATCAGATTGCTCTCCACAGGCAGTAGCCCTAGGGATAAAATGCTGCAAGTACTTAACAGGCCCAGTAGCATACAGGAGTCCAGAACAGAAGACAAAACATACAAGCTGGAGGGCCAGGCTAGGTAGCTGCTGCTCTGGGACTTTATTCAGAGCATAGGATTTAATCTCTGGCTGCTGCAGAAATGCCATGGGCTGCCATCATAGGTCCTCAGTGTCTTTCTTGATGTTGTTAAAAACAACGGGTTTTTAACAGGGCTCAGGATCAGCCCACTAAGAAGACCAGATTCTATCCTGTCTATGCATCAGCCATGTGTTTTACATTTCACTTTGTAGTACTGTGGCTAGGCTGTTTTTCCCATTAATGTTTCCATTAAAAAATAATAATATATAGATAAAATAATAGAGCAAAGGCTTTCTGAGCTCTTTCTATGAAATTTCAACTGCCATTTTGTCAAATTCTAGTGGATGTCAGATTATCCCACAGTACCAATCTGATGACTCCCTTCACTATTGTAGTGCATCAAAGCACACCCTTGTTAATCATGCTAACCAAACTAATGCAGCTGTGTTATGACTTGCCGTGTCTGGAATTCTTTTCATATACTATTGCGTTTATTGTGACTGAATCTGCAGAATGCTTTTATTGTCCAAATACACAGTGTAGTCATGAAATATGAAGAAAGAGCCTACATGAATATTAAAGTTTATGACATTAAGGAGGAGAGGAAAATTAACATAGCAAAATCACTGTAGTAAAAATTTTTATAGACCATTTTAAGATTGCATGTTATTTCATATTTAGAGTTGTCCAGAAATGTACATGAAACACCACGCTCATAGATATTAATACTGTTTACAATACTCCTTAAGTAGATTATAATTTCTCAAGGCTGCAGTGCTGGTGTAAAGAAATCCTTCAGCAGTGGTGACATAGTTTGTAGGTAAAGCTATATCTAAAGATTTTAAAACATCAGAAGGCTTATCTTGGGACAGACAGGTATTGATCCTGTAAGGAGCTGGGGCAGTTTCTCTTCCCATACATATGATTATCAAAATGATTCCCTCAGCAAGTTTACCTTCTCAACAGATTTATTGATCCTGGGGGTTGTGGATCTGATAGAGGGTCAGATTTGATAACCTGTACACCAGAGCTGATCCAATTAATGCTGCCCCTAATGGTGCCTGTTTGTCACTATTTACAGAATGTGATAAGTATGCGAATGCACCATAGCTAGCCCTAAATACAGAAGCCAGTACTAGCTGGTGCAGGCCAGAGCTCACTTCATATTATGTGACAAGGTTATGTTTCATAAAGAACTACAAGCCATTTTGGAATGATAAGATAATGCAGCCCTGATTTCTCTGAAGACTTATCTTTCTTCTCTGTCAGTGTGATAGCTTTCAGCTTCAGGACCAGAAGTGCATTGGAGAAGCTGGATTATACTTCTCGATAAATATATATACATTGCTGTCACTGAGTTCAGAAAACAGAAGATAATCAATGAAAATGCTGTCAAGGAATTCCAGCTTCCAAGCATAATCACAAAGGTGTACAAAACTCATTCATATGAAGATCAGATGAATCGAAATACTTTTCAGCACATTGGCTGTTTCAGCATTCACTCTCTCCAGGCTTTCTCCTGATGGATGTTTGTCCAAGCCACACATGGTGATACGTTTTCAGTAGCCCTGTTTTATCCTGTCTCCTGCCTACAGGCATACAAAACTTTCTAAGCAGTAGCTGGTGGAAAACTGTCTGTCCCTATTCAGGTGCCACATTTTATTTTCAGCAGGGAGTGATTTAGCTGAGAAAGATCATGTATTTCTTATGAAGCTCCTCAGAGAACAAGACTAGGTTTACACTACCCAGTTTACAGACCATTCGCTTTGATTTAATGCAATCTATCCTAATAATAAAATAGTCATTTTTCCAAATACTGATGTGATATTTCTTTAGCTGCCTGTCAACACCAGTAAGAATGCCAAGGCAGTAGGACCTTCCACCATGAAAAAACCTTATAGAAGAGGCATTAACCTCCTGGAAATAAAAATCTGAATTCCAGAATAGATTATACAATAGTGCAGGGGAAAAGTATAGAGTCTGATTCCTGATAAAATGAAAATCCCATGTGAGAAAAGAACTACAGCAGAAATCATTTTCTTCTCTAAACATAATATGAAATTCTCAATTCATTAATATTTGACTAGACATATTTTGTCTCCATTTCTATTGACTATAGTCTATATTATTTCACAATAACTCCATCATGATTCCTCTGCTATGGATTAATATTTTATGCAATTTATTAAATACAGTATTTATTTCTGCTCACATGAAGTCTTACACATAGTCTCTGCTTTTGTCTGTCTCCTAGCACAGGAACACTGGTGCAAATCAATGGTGGTGTAATCAACCTTTTGTTTTTCCATATGCCTGTTAAAGGTGAAAATTTAGTTTAAATCAAAATGCTAGATGACTGGAATAAGAGGAAGAGAGGAGGAAGGAGGAGTTAAAAATCTGAAAATAGACCTAGATGAAATACAAGAATGGCATTTTAATTTCTTTATTACATCCAGTTAATAGTCTTGATATAGATCACATCCGAACTCTGCAGTATGCAAAAAAGACAGCCAGACCAGAATTCAACCTGGCACAGCACAGCACTTAGAAATAACTGAATAATCAGTGTCATGTAATACACAATACTACTACTGTTAGTTAAAGGTGGATTCTCATTGAAGTTTTTGATGTACTTAGTATTACAAAGCACTGCTGCATTTTAAAAGCATTTCAAGTGTAGTGATTTATGTACTATTTTTTGTTTCCTTTGGCCTAATTGTATACCACACAAACTTCCTAACCTTTTTGACAGGCTGAAATGCACAATTCCCTGCAAAGTTTTATTCTGCCGTAACTAGTAAAAATGCATTTCAGCTTGTAGAAACAATCTCCCAGTGCCTAATTGTGGAGGTAAATTGCTCAAGTTATGGAAACCAGAAAAGGCCAATACATGGCTTAATGCATTCACACAGGACACTTTGGAGATTTGGTGTTTGGAACATTAGCAGAGCAGATGTCAAATGAATATTTTTAACTTATGTAAATATAATTTTTCCCTTGGTCTTCAGTATAATAAACAAAACATTCATGAAGCTGGAATCAGAAAATTTTCTGTGCTGCATACTTTCTGCTTTGCTGTGATTCAATTACCTGGCCTCATCAAGCTTAAAACTGTATAGTTGCTGAATTTTAACCAAGATTATAAAAAAATTTTAGGTGGCTACACTTTAAGCTTTCAGATAACTAAGAAACATACTAAAATACACAGCTAAAACAGTATCTTCCAAAACCCCTAAACTGAACCCGATGATGATGACTGCCATTGGGAAATAAGAAACAGGTACCTGTTCTTAATCTACCCCCTACCCCTGCCATCTCAAGAAAGTCAGCTCCAGGCTCCAGTCTGCCAGGATACACCCCTGCATTTTCCAGAATGAAAAATTTCTTTTGTAATCAGGCAATGAGCATTTTCAGACAAAAGGGGAGACAGAGTTGCACAAGCCAGTCAATGGGGCCATAATTTCAGTCAGTTGCTGAAAAAGGCATTTATTCAGACAAAAAGGCCTCATCATACAACCCATCCACCTTCTTGTGCAGCAGCTCCTTGCATGAGTGAAAGGAGACCCCAGGTAAAAGTCCTCCTGACAAAGGTTAAATCTGTGTAAGTCAGTCTATCACTAGTGGATTAAAAAGGGAAAAGGAAATGTATATGAAATGCTGGGTCAGCCACAGAGATTTCCCAAGTCACTTGATATTCCTGTGTATTAGTAATAGTTTATGTTTTTAATCAGAGCTGCTCTACTCAGATGTGGAAACATATTTCTCTCTTTTTAATCACAATGGGATTTTTTTTTTTAAATAATTGAACATATAAAAGCAAAATATAAGAAGTTCAGATTTATTGTCTTCCAATTTGTTCTCCAGGTGAAATTATGACTCAGTTAATAAAACATTCTGACTTCGCACAAAAGCAAGACCTTTGAGTAAATCAAAATATTATCCAGTTATAAGAAAGAGAAACAATTAAGCAGCATTCAGAAATGTACAATAGCCTATTGGTTTACATTTTTCCTGAGTACTCTGTTTTGTTCCTAATGCTTGATGTGTACCAAATGGAAACAGGAGGGCTGGTTCAAACCAGAAAACAACAAACGGTCTCAACTTGAGGTTAAATATTAATTAACCAAAGCTTTTCTAAGTCTTACAAAATGTTGGCACAGTACTGCAAAACTGGGGACTAAAACTCTACTCCAAATGTTCTCCATTTTGTAAAGTAAGACAATTTTTTTTCTCTATTACAGCATATCCTATTATTTTATATGGATGAGTACTGTTGAAAAAGACTGGAATTCACTCAGCAATATTTTTAAAACAATCAAAAGATGATGTCTAAAGAATGGGGTGGAAATGCAAAAACTGTTCTTCTTCATGTCCTCTTTCTTTTACCAAGGAAGATTTTTCTTTCTTTATTTTTTTTTTTTTACACAGTCTTGAGAACTGCACAGAATAAGACAAACTCACAGGAATGAGAAAGTCCACTTCAGCCTAAAAATACTCACTGAAGGAAAAGCATCCTAGCTAAGTGGGATTACTCACTAAAGGAAAAGCATCCTAGCTAGGTGGGATTACTCACTAAAGGAGAAGCATCCTAGCTAAGTGGGATGTCCTGCACTGGAGAAGTGTTAGACCTCCTGTGCTTACACTACTTTGATGATCTCTGCTTTTCCAGTAAATTCAATGTTTTTGGGACATACTAAAGATGTTTTTGGGACATACTGAAGTTACATTGTGGCATTACAGCAGTTCCAGGGATAATTGCTTTTTTGTGATATAGATGCACCAACTGCTACATAAAAAATTAATTTGCTCTAGCACTTTCCCAATTAATTTTTCTTTTCCTAAGACTCAAAATTAGCTTTGGGGTAGCTCAACAGAACTTTTGCTTTATCCTTCACATCTGTCCTCAAAGTTGGGGTTTTTTTTAATGCTAAAATACATATCAGCCAGCGTTTTAAAAACAATATGGCTTCTCCTGCTCTTTATATTATTTTTACTCTGTTCAGACAAGCACACGAGAAATTTCCTAAGAAGGTTTCTAAATACACTGATTAGCTTTAAGTAACTGTAAATTTCACTCTCTGTATTTACAAAATTGTCTGCATAAAGCATACAAGTCTGTGCCGTGATGTGGTTTTACACTCAGTGGTCCCACAGACTGAAGGAAGGAAGGGCTGGAGCTCTGCTTTCAACCTTCCTTCAGTGAGGAAAACTATATGACGGAGAATCAAAAGGACAGTACCAGTTTCCTACATGACTTGAATGAGTTCAGCCTCTTCTTATAAACTTTTGCTTCCTATAAAGGGATTTTATTAATGGTCTCACTCACTAAAATTTGACCAATCCTGTTCTTTTTCAGTGTACTCTATCATTAAGCAACCATAAAAACAAACAATCTGACAGACACATGAGAAAAAGCACTTTAAAATAAGAGATTAATAATATTTGAGGTTTGGGGAGCTGTTCTGTTCTCCTTCCAAAACTTTAAATGACATTTTCAGGCCAGAAGGGTTATTAACAACTTAGTTTTAAAGCTTTTAAAAATCCAAACACTGTCTGGATTAACTACAAGGGTGCAGAGGACACGTTTCTGTTTGTGACTCCAGCCCCTCCCACGTCTGTCAGCATGTCTGAATTAGATCTGAATTTGATTATCGTGTTAAAATGTAGAGTACGAGTAGAAGCAAATGAATTGCTGGCTCCAGGCAGCCTCTGGGGTTACATATACGTCTGCAGTCCTGCCATTGCTTCTTTGTTGTTACAAAGCCCTGCCGATGTGAAAGAACCAGAAGTTCTGGACCTACAACAATAATGGTATCAGTATCAGTATCTTGTCTGTGCTGGTGCTCTGCTCTAAGAGCTGGGAAAATCATAAACATCACTAGCACTACCATTTGTTCAGTGTTGAGATCAGATAGACAAAAGGGACCCTTTCTACCACCAGCTTCTGGTACATCATGCGCAACATGCCAGAATTATTAAATTATTAACTAATATTATGAGCATGTTATGAGCATTCAAGGTCCTGGACATATACCTGTATTTTGTGACTTCCAATATCTGTATTATAAATGAAGGAAGGAAGGTAAGTATCTAAATTACTATTAAAATTCATGTTGGTGTCTAAATGTCAAGTATGGGAGTGGAAACATTGTAGGTTAGATTTATTTAGACAAGATTATATGTCTGGATTTGAAGCATCAGTGAGGTCTCCTCACTGCTGGTTGCTTTGTGATCTAAGAGAGAGGAGCAAATCTGCATAGGAGACTTGTGGGATAAACTGTACTTGAACTAGACTTTGAAAAATATGCTTGTTTTCCCCCCTGACAATCTGTGACAAGATGATATAAAGCGGCATTTACCAACAACTTGTAAGAGATTAGGCAGTTGTCAAAAGAGTTGTCAATACAGGCTTTAGCAATTGCTTCCCAAAAGATTTCAGAGAACCACAAAGCTGCAGCTGGGTTTTGATAGCTTTTGACAGCTGTGCACAGCTGGGCAGATGTTGTGTTTACCTGTATCTTTAGTTCTGGCTTGGTACATGATGGCTGGGGTGACAGTGAGGTATAATAACCATTTTTTATAGACTTATATTATGAATTGGGTGTCATCCATTATGAACCACCAATCCCTCTCTTTCATTTTTCTTCATAACTGTATGTCTTGATTCCCACAAATAAAACCATAATTACTGTTGCTTTTGTTTAACATGATTTATAATTGCTGTAATGACAAGGTCTCCCTTGGTAACAGTAAGTGCTTACCACTGACTTGCAGTACAGCTCTTCCGCAGCAAGCTTTCCCTGCTTGAGACATACTGTCTCTAAATTAAACCTCTTTCTACTCTATAACAACACCAATAAAGTAGATAACCAAAGCAGTCTAATTTTTCCAGATTACGACAATAGTCTTATAAACACTTTGGTTTAAGCAGTTAGCCAGAACTTTGGATTGTTTACATTAGAGGAATTGAATGATACAAGATATTCTTTGAGAAAAGGATGTCTATTTACAAAGGAAGCACACCAGCTTCTATTTCTTCTCTCCTATCATACCCGTGCCTAAGGAGAATACCTATTCCCCCATAGGATTAGATTTACATCTGCATCCTCAGCTTCTCTGCTGCCTTTCCTTTCAGTTTCCTAGTTCACTCATACGCAGCTTTGCCAAGCAGTCCCCTACCTCTGGCACTCTAAGTCCCAGAAAAAAAAATAAATAAAAAAGATAAAGATGCAGCTGGACGACACAGCTAAAAGCCAATGTAACAATCAGCTGCTGCCAAAAGGATGTTCTGTGTGCCTCAATCCCTGCTCCCAGCTACCTGTTCTTTAGACCAACACCATCACTCATCCAGCCTTAGAGTGAGATTGTTCATGGAATCAAACCAGAAGAAAACCCTTTTTATTTTTCTGCTTTAGTTTTCTGTCATTTTAGGTTCCTGAATCAGTTCATAACATGGCTAGGGAAATGTCAGAGACGGCAAAAGGGGATCCATGGGAACACATAGTTATAGTTTAAGGGTAGAGAGGCTTCACCATATGTATCAGCAGAATGAGTTATTGCTCAATCATCTCCCCTGGGCCATAGACATTTTGCAGCTTTCTCACTCCACAACACTCTCTTCATTTAACAGAAAGATTTTTTAGCACTCATCTCTGCTTCAGCAACAACAGAGAGTATTGGGAATTGCTCATCAGTCTGGTTCAGCTCTGCACTGCACCAATGTGTGGGTCCTGGGACAGCAGAGATGATGAAGCAACAGAGGTAATCGGTGGGAAGGAGGGCAGAGATTCATCCTTTCAGCAGCACTGCCCAGGAAAATTGAAGCCTAAGTATTATCTCTGACAAGGCAAGTGATTTGTTGAAAAAAAAAAGGATTTAAGAGAATTTGGAAACCTTATTTTAATCCAAACTTTTCAGTGTTGAATACAAGTAGACCCAGGCCAAAATCACCGTATTTCCAGGAAGAAAAGTAAATTTTATGATTCAAGCATGGATTCAAAGCCAAAATTTTGTTCCTGCTTTTATTACATGCCCAACCAATATCCTTAAAAATCATATTTTGCGTGTAGCAGGGATCATAAGCCTACCAGTGAGCAAAGAGGCAGAGACTCTGTTCCAAGGCTTCCTCTTACCCTAAGGGCCATACTCACTAACTTTGTAATTAAAGCATTTATTAGGTTATCCTATAATATGATATAGCAGAAGGGCCTGTGAATTCCTTTAGCTAATTGTATACTCAAATAATCCAACATTAGATAACAAGAAGTTAAATGTAATTAATTACAGTAATATTATGAACTTTGTCCCTTTATTAAGGAAAAGCATTTGCTGCAGCATGTGATACTTTTGGATTTAAAAGTGTACAGCAAAAATTAACCAATTTGTAAGTGAAGATTTCTTTTTTAAAAAAATGTAGCTAGATTATGACTTCAGGACCAAAAATGGTACGTGCATGTCAGAAAGAACTCTGAAAAGGACACTGGGCAGCTTTCCAATTTCTAGTTCACTCTATTTTTCCTTCCTGTCTCTTTTCCTTTTCCTATTCCTTGTCTCGTAGGTGAGAAACATCAATTTCTATAAGCCTTTGCTGGTTAGCCTGTCCCATCTGTGTGCAACTGAACATCCCAGGAGAGGGAAGAGATCCACCTCCTTGTCTCCTCTGCAGACACAAACAGAGAAGTGACTTCACAAAACCATTCCACTTTGATGCATGATCAGAGAAGTTTTTAAAAGGCAGGGTGCTTGTGCGCATGGTAACAGCGGGGAGGGAGCTTCTCCATATGGTCCTGTATAATGCGATTCTTGCATGAGCAACAAGATTCACCCCAGAGGAATAACAGTTTGGAAGTTCAAAATGACACAGAAAGGAAACGTAAACGATTTTTTTCTAATTTAAAATAAATAAATAAATAAAAAAGATGGGGGAGGTGTTATGATTCTTGGTCACAGCATCATCATACAGTGCAATTCCATACATTGGTTTGGAGGTATGGCTATGGATAAGCTAAGTGGGAAAATAAGACATACTGAGGCCTTTTCATTGCTGTCTACCTCAGACATTTACTATTGACTTGGCCAAGATTTTTAACAATAAATTAGACCCCAGTTTTGCAAAGGATGTACTGGCACTGTTTAAATTGGTCAATAGTACCTTTTACTATACAGGTCTAGTTTTATTTCTTCATATTTTTTGTTTCTCCTTTAAAGCAGTGGTATTTTGCCACCCTTCTTGGAGGAGATAATGATGAAATTAATCCAGTTATTGAATTGCCACTCTCTGGAAAGATCATTTCACATACAGGGAGGAGTGGGTACAAATCGATCTTCTCATCGATTGATTGAAGGTGGGTTTTTGTATGCAGCATTTTTAGAGGGCAGAGAAGATCAGAAAGACCTTAGGGAAGTCAGCATCTTCATTGCTGTCAAAGTGTCTAATCTTGTACTCTGACAGAATTGAACTGTTAAGGAGCCAGCATTCCTGTTCATTTACACACTTTTTTTAAAAAAATAAAAAGAGTTAGTACTTCCTATCCTTTTATAAAAATTGTAGGTTAATACATTGAAATGAAATGTATCTGATTATTCTTTTTCCAGAAAAGACAAATATTTGACTGAACAGACATACAAAGTTTTATTGTTCTTAATTTCAACTGAAATCTATCGTTTAAAGAGAAGCTGAACTTAGACACCTAGGCTCTGTCCATAGTCATAGAGTGAGTTAAGCAGCCCAGAAGTTAAGTGAGAAATTCAGTGGCATTTAATAATCTTTGAAAGAGCAATACGAATTTCTTCTGTCAGAAGGTGAAAGAGAGCTAACTCAGATTAGCCTGGCTCCCATAAATGCTCTAGTGAAAAAAATATTTCTCATGAATTGGCACTTCATTATTTGGGCTCACCTCTTCTCTTCTGCCTCATCAATAAATTCTTATCTATTTCTAAAGAATGAATGCTACAACATTTCTGAGAAAATGTTTTGTTTCAAACAGCTCCATAACAGTCATCAAGATGCAACACTGTATCTATTAGTGAACACAATGGTTTGTCTGTGCAGTTTTAATTAACTTATTGGGAAACTGACCTGTACTTTTATTCTCAAAGAACCACATTTACAAAATATGGAAAACTAAACTTTATAACTAAGTTTAACAAATGAGAAAACTTTCTTTTTTTGGACTGTTCTGCAATTATCCTTGACTTATACCAGGATGATGCTGGCATTTTTGTGTTAGCTTTTTACAAATTCTTAATGTGCCTTGAAAACAAAATAATTGGTTACCATCCAAGATGAAGGACTGTAGGCAGAGTAACTCATTGAGTAGGATTGTTTGGTGGTGTGAAACCAAGACACATTTCAAGAATAATATTATTTTCAACAGTGGGCAGACTATGCTATACATAATCAATGCTCAAAGGAAAAACATGGGATAAAATCCTTATGTTGCTTCAACCAGTGAGAGTTTTGTTAAGAAATTCAATTAAGAGAAAAATTTTTCCTGTAATTTTTGCTCCCTGTTTTCTTTTGTCATGGATGGGACTTTGTCACCCTGACCTACAATCAAAATATTCACAGGGCTTTTTTTGTATCTGGAGCATATTTAGCATGATTGTCTTTAGAGTTAGTCATTGCATTACAGCAATGCAACTGAGGTGAAGAGAACTGGAATCTAAATATATAAAATTCTGGTACATAAGGCTCATTATATATGAAATTAACATAATCATGGCTGGAAAGCTACATTTTGTGTACTGAATCTGACAGGCAACCCTGCCAATTAGACAAAAAGTAGATCAGAGGGCTGATGCTGCCTGTGCATATATTAGAAAAGGACAGTCTTTGATTGTACAGGTTTTTTCTCATTTTCTTGCTAACATAGGCCAGAATTCTGACAATTAATGAAAATAATATTCTTAATGCACTGTAAGGTAGTTCATGTTTAAAAAGAAGATTTTTCTACTCACTGTATGTGAAAGTGAGAAATGAACACAAAAAAATTAAAATTCAAGTGTTTGGGTACCTAAGAATATACGTTAATGTAAAAAGATACTATTAAGTAGCCTTTCAGTTAATACATTGTCTTAGGGTTTGTTTGTGTTTTTTTTTTTAACTTTGCTTTGGAAAACTTTTGCTTGCAAGAACTTTGTAATAGTTGAAAATATATTCAACTTTTAGAAAAAGAATATGTAGTGAAATTGAAAATGGAATCACCAACCAACGTTCAAAAAGACTTTAAATAAATATTCATCATTTCCCAAAGAAGTGGCTTTCAATAACATTCCACAGATAATTGACACTTACTTAACTGTCTAAGGCCAAACTTCTGAAGATGAAATTGTCTTGGGTAGATAGCCTATCCATATTCTCAGCAGACCTTTAGCATGTGCCTTAAATTTAATCATATGTATAAGTACTGACTTGAGGGTGAATGTTTCCTTAACTGTCAGCTGTGAGAAGACTGCAGCTTTTTCCTATCATCTTTGTAGAATGCCTAGCAAAAGGCAACTGATCACTCAATTCAGACTTTGGACGTTAATGCAATGCAGATTAAAATATGAGTAACAACATCACCTAGGACAAGAAAGAATAATAAACTTTTAAATCTGTATAATTAATAGAATAGCCTAAGATAAAGTATCATAAGCCTCAGAACTGTATCTTTCCTCCTAACTGATAATGCACAGCAAATACCCACTGTCAAGAAGAAATTATACTGAAGACATAAAGGGAATATGCAGCGTAAGAATTGACAACTACTGTTGAAAGCAAAAGGCTTTACCTGGAAGCCAATGATTGGTTGAGAAATCTGAAGGCTGGAAGCTTTGCCCCAGGCCAGTAACCTCCTCCAATCATTATTTCCCTCAGGAAATGTCTGTTCCAGAGGATGTCAATCCTGAAGCCCGTCTGGGTTTACTTTTTTGATCTAAGATAAAAATTTTATATGAATGTCTTTGCGCTGGTGATGGCAGTAACACAAGGTCACCCACACAAGACGTGAAGTTTCTAGGGAAAAATGCTATATGAGAACATGACACTTTTCCTTATTTATAAAAAAATTAGCAAAATTGCTTGTTTTAAATAGAATAAAGTAAAGGAAAACTTGGCATTTATCAATGTTTAAACATTTCCAGAGTCTTTCTGGTGAGATAAGGGGATGTGTTGTTAATTTTACTTTAGAGTAAATGCAATCAGAACTTGGACCACCTACTCAACAAGTCTGGAATCCTGCTTCCACAAACTGAGCCTCCGAAAGAGAACGTATTTTTATACATATATGAAAGGCTCCATTTTGCAGAATAAAGGGCACAGTTCTGAACTAGTTCCACTGTGCAACTTGAGGTCAAATATTCCTTCGTAATTTCAATAAATGATCAGTTGGCTATATGGGCTTAGTATCCTTTTATCTTTCACAGCTTCCTCACAAATGGCTCTGAACATGCCAGTTCTTAGAAGCGCGCTGAAAGACGACTGGTGACAGTAAACTTAGATTACTCGTGACAGAAATATTCTGCTTGGGAACAGAATTGAGTTATGAATTTTGATTGTGATCCAAATTTGCTAGTGGAAATATTTTTTATATAAAACCACCACTTTCTGACACACTGTTTTCATGTGTCTTTATTTAAATATAAAAAAACCTGCACTTAATCTCAAGACATTACTTTGAAATGAATGGCCAAAAGTTTTCACTTTGAAAATGCAAATGCATTATCCAGCCTTTTTTGCAGCCAAGATTTAGTAAGTGATTTAATGGTGTCCTAAGTCTGTAAGTTCCACACATTAACCATAAACACAAAACAAACAGTCGAACGGTATTTCAAACATGTTTATGGCGTTTAAAAAACTAAAACCTTTAGACACTACTAAGAAGGTGAAAAGGGGAGGAATGAAGATCAGCAAAGATCTTTTCATCTTCTTTTCAGAATTCTCTCATTTTTAGTTATTTAGAATATGTTGCTCATTTTTTTTCTCTTTAGAAAAAATTAAAGTAGAATTCACTACCTAACAAAAATAAACCAAAAAGCCTATAATTTTTTGAAAACACTGAAAAAGTTGCTGAGAAAAAAATAAAGATCAAAAAAGATATAAAAGCTGTTAGTACCTCATTTAAGTACTGTTAGCAAGTACAGTTAACAAGTATTATTAGCAAAGGCAATGTTAGCAAAAAAAGTAATATATGCTTAAACTTTTTAATGGAGATATATAATACATATTAAAATATGTATATAAATTTATAATGCATTATGAATCATTATATAAATGTTAATTATTATGTATGTTGTAGCAACATAATCTCTTCTAAAGCTCACTCTTTCAAATATTTTCTACTTTAAATAGAAAAATCATGCCAGAAGTTATTTATTGGTTAATATCAAGAAATGGAAAATCATCCCCCCTCACTGGCTATTATGTATAATTAACTTTGGAGATTATTCTGTTTAAATAGCTTTGTCCTAGGTTTTTATGTTTCTTTTGCCCTACTAAACCTGGATCGTACACTGAATGCAATTAAAATATAATATACTTCAAACTGAGACCTAACAACAGGAATTTAGTCACTGACAATGTGGTATGGTGTTACTTCCAACTGATGAGGCATTTTGTTTTAATTTCCAGCCACCAGTACACAGGTGAAGCATGCTTTATGGGCAGTCCTGGAGAGGCAAAGCTTCTCTCTTTTCCCAGAACAGAGATAATGGATGTAAATGCCGTATCAACATTTTCCACATCATCATGTTTCCCAACAGGATCACTTCTGAGCTGAGAAGTTTTGTCTTTTAGTCTTGTTCAATTTTTATGCTAAAATTTCCTGTTGAAAAGAGCTGGCTGCTGTATGCTGTGTACAGGTGGGGTCCCTTCTTTCCAGTTCAGATCAAGTGCACATTTTTTCACATTATCCTACATTTTTTCACATTATCAAGCCTCAGGTTTCCTCTCCTTCCAAATCCTTTCTGAAGAGAGCACTGTAAAGAGAAATAATTCCTCTCTTTCTAAGGTATCAAGCCTGTTTTGGTCCTGCTTAATTTTAAAATTTTAATTTAATTTAGTTTAATATAAATAAATTTAAGTAAATGTTTTTAGATAGGACTATCTTGTCTAAGATTAAACAAGACTATATGTCATTTACTATTTAACAAGTTAGCAGAGATTAACACCAGCTATTTATGTCATAGTGATTACTTACCAGGTGATCATGAAGGTGGCAGATTGGACTTGATTACCTGTCCAGTGGACAAGACACCAAGCTTTAAAGATGCTGTGTTAGGACTCTGCTGTCTTCCTCTTCTGGAGGCCACTGTGGCATGTTCTGAAATGTATGACAAGATTTCAAGAGCTCTCAGACATCTGTATTTTTCTTCCTGCTTAAATCATGAATAACACCAGCTACAAATGGCAAAAATATAATTTATAGCATTAGGTAACAATTGCGAGATACTAATCTGAATTTTCTTCTGTCAGAGATGGATGATCTAGAGCTCAGACAAAGCATGGTGTCCGGCATCTAAATGAAGACATCCCTCTACAAAGATGTCAGAACTACGTGGAGATGAAAAATATTTTGAAATGAAAACTTATCTTTCCTGATTAGACTACCTAGGTAACTATCTAGGGGTGGATCTCTGGACTAGTGAAAATATCTATGCAGTAATTGTGTAAGGAGAAGTGCTGACTTAGAAGAAATACTTCAAGTACAACATTTAAATAAACTTTATTAAAGACAAGTTCTCTGCTGCTGCTTTTCTTGGTCTTACTTTTTTTTTTTTTTAAATGTTCCTAAACATGTTTGTAAATTGAACAGTTACCAATTTATATTCATGACAGATTATATCTGAGACTCCTACAACAATTTCCTAGTATCAGCATATAAAATATTTTTGTACCTGACAAATTCAAAGCCTACATTTTTATGTCCCGAGGTGACAGCTGAAGTTAGGAAATTGAAACTTCCATGCAGAAACAGAGCAGAAATGCTCATCCTACACAACAGGCAATAAACTGGCTCATACACAAGACTTACTTATGTTCCACAGCCAGTACTGCTGTGAGTAGTATGCAAGTCTCTTTACCTGAAAGTGTGAAGTAAAGATTTCCTTGGGTGTACACTGGAGACAGAATGTTTCGCACAAATATTGTTGTTACATGTAGTCCGTTCATATACTTAACACTTACAGATGTCAAATTAATTTTAAGTATTCTTACCACAATGATTATTTTGGCATCTTCTTAACATTTCATGTATGAAATAGCTGTATACTCTTTCATAGTCATCACTGATTTTTTAATAACAGTGCCTGCTCATTTTTATAGTACCCTCTTTTCACTTTCTATTTTTTATTTTCCTGGAATGATGAATTGCTATGTCCTCCAGATTAACACAAAAACACAGGAAATAAATTTGTATAACTATAAATAATGAAAAATTTGTAAAAATAAACCATATTCTGGAAGAATACAGTTTGAAAAATACAAATACTACTGAAGAGTCTGAATGACACAGAACACTAAGGATTATAGCCACTCTGGCGAGTTTGATGAATGTTTTCCAGTAGTCTCATGGGACCTAAATTAAGCCTGAAGAGAACAAATTATTAAGTTTATTCTGTCACTCAGAATGATTAGTCAGACTTCTAAATTCTGCACAAAATTAAAGGAAGGTGCTGTTAGGGACATGGTGAATGCTTTCCATATTTTATGGATAGGACAGAGGCTAGAATGCCATTCTTTACCTGAAAAGGACTTCTTTTTCTCTTGTAGGTGGAATACAATAGCCACTGCCAAAAAGCCCAGACTAATCTTATTTGGTGATCCTTCCATCAGCATAAATGGTGAGTCGGTCCTGACCTTCAAAGCCCCAATACAGTCAAGAGAGTAGAAGACTGGTGAACCCTCTTTGGTTTCTCTGCAGAGCTTTCTTTGCAACCCAGTCAGCTGCCCACTCTTAGTGCAGTACAATTTTGTGCACTCAGTAGTCAGGAACTGATGGCCATAGTTCAAGTGACACCTGGAAGAGGGAGTCCTTACTTCAAGGACTGTTCATGCATTACTGTGTAGCACACAAATACTTTAGGAACAGGATAAAGATAAAGAATTCCTCTACCATTAGTTTGCACAATAATTCTCCTCTTGTCGTTTGCTGTTCATTAGGCCTCAAGTCCCTCACGGAGAGCTTCCCCTGGTGCCCCGAAGAGCAGTCTCCTGCCAGAATATAGCTTTGAAATTAAGGCACTGACATGGAGGTGGAAGTTTCATGCTTATAGGATCCCTTTAAGAGAAATAACTAAGCCTGGCTCTCTCACATCCTTAGCAAAAAAAAACAACTGAGCACATGAATCATGCATCACAGTCTGAAAAGGAATAGACTTGCAAACTCAAAGGGTGTAGCTTCCTATCTGCTGAATGGGGACAATCAATACAATCAAGGAATTCATTTTTTTTCCTTCTTTGTGCCACTATAATCAATCACATAAGAAGAACTCTCAATGTAATCCTCCTGTGAACACAAAGCTCCTCTGAGTTACACATCTCTGGATGGAGAACAGAGAGAAACCCCACTGACAGGACAAGGGGCAATGGGCACAAACTGGAACACAGAAGGTTCAATCTTAACATAAGAAAACACTTCTTTACTGTGACGGTGACTGAGCACTGGCACAGGCTGCCCAGAGAGGCTGTGGAGTCTCTGTCTCTGGAGACATTCAAAACCCATCTGGACGTGTTCCTGTGTGATCTACTCTAGGATCCTGCTCTGGCAGGGTGGTTGGACTAGACAATCTTCAGAGGTCCCTTCCAACCCCTACCACTCTGTGATTCTGTGACCCCCTGTTCGTTGGGACACTGAAAGCCCACACTGCAGTGGAAAGGAAGGCAGCCTCCCACAGGAAAACTTTGTATGTGTTTTCAAGGAAAACAGAAGCTGCACTGCATTTTGCCTGGAGCAGCATCAGTAAACACACTTTCAGAATGCCTTCCAGCAGGCTAGAGAGCTGTGAGATAGAGTCCCAAGGTGACTCTACATTGAGAGAGAAGCCAGACTTTTAGCCTAACCAATGGCACAGCACTTCTGCTCATCTACAAAAGCAGAATTTATGCACCCAGGAAAACACCATTTAAAAACTAAGGCACTATTGGACCTTCAGTACCTCTAGAGTTAGACACAGTTGATCAGATTTAAAACTTTTCTGCCGAAATCTGGTATAAATTTATTGTGAACCCTCTTGCCAGTCTGGGTCCAAGTCCACAAGGTTATCCAGGAATTCTGTTGCAGAGACAGAAACTAAATCCCAAGCTCCTAAAAAGCAGTTATGTAAACACTGGATGTTTTAGTTGGAAAACTGAACATATTTTTCAGTTTATCCTGATAGTAAAAATAGTTGTTAAAGGCTTTCAGGGGTGCAGATGGGTGTGCAGCATGTGTATTGAGAGAGAGCATGTCTTTTGCTGACTCAAACCTTTCAACAAAAAACCATTTTTCCAGCCAAAGAAAAGGTTATTTACCATATTTTATGACTTCAGCTAATTTTAAAATTCAAAACAAAAATAATTTTTAAATGTGAAAACATTTTGTTTGAAAATTGCAAGAGTGAACTATTTTGAACTTTTTTTTTTTTGTGGAACCATTTTAGAGCAGGAAGCTGTAGCTACACGCATTCTTATTTCCTGAAAACTACTTCTCATTAATTTGGTGTTCTCTAAAGAAACTTCACTGTTCTGAGTCCAAAGATAGCCTCTTATCCATTGAACTATCCTTCCTCTCTAATAGGTTGCTGATATTAGAGTCATTCTCCCCTAAAAAACTTCAGCTGTGCTGTCATCACTAATATTGGCCTTAAAGGCCTTTTAACTTTTAAATTAAAGAGAAGCTTTTTAAAATTAAAAGAAAATCACTCTTTAATGCATATGAAATTTTCTCAAGGAAGCCTTATATTAATTAAGATGAAAGAGGTTTGGGTTTTTTAAAATCAAACCTAATTATAGTATCTGAAAGTACTACTTCTTTGAACTCTTATTTTATAGATGAAGGGAGGAGGAGATCCTCAGTATTTTTTTCATGTGAAAACAAGTTTTAATCTAATCACATTTGGTTAACCAATTTTAATGGAGTTTATGCTTCTTATATATTCCTCAAAGGTATAGGAGAAAAATATTTGGGTAGCACGAACCAGAAAAAAAAAAAAAATCCATAAAGAAATGCCATCCTTACTGTGTAATATCCTAAGGTAAATTATAAGGTGGCAGGAATTATAGTAGTGTTTATGAACTTTAAAAGCATAAAATACTGCATTCAAATGAGGACTCTAAAGTTCCTGTTTTTCTAGGTAACCTCCTTGATCTGGATATCAAGGGGATAATCTCAAAGGAAAAGGGTTTAGTCTTATCTGAAACTCCTGGACCTAGTCAGAATTCAAGGGTGATTAGAGACTTCTGCTGATACTTCACCGTATTTATAATTGACACTGTGTTATCAGCTCACAGCTCTCCACACCAAGTGATTTTTTTCATTACTGTTCCAATGAAAAAGAGAGTTCAAAGGGCAATATGTGCTTTGGCAGAGCCTGTAACTCATCTCTGTAGAACAAGCACTGTGCTCAGAGCGCTGCTGCAGCACCAGGCGGCAGTTGAGAATAAGGCATTTTATGATCATGTATCCAATTAGTTTCCTTATATTCTGCCCTGGATCTCTGCCTCTGCTAATTATCCCACATAACATCTTCCAAGACCCAGTATAGTGACACACTGTCTCTATCCCAGGCAAGAATGCTCTCAAGCGATGCCACCAAGGCAAAGAGCAAGGTACAGGTTTCTTGGGGAGCCACCAAATGTTTATAATAATGTCTACCCTTCTTATCTCTTAACATTGTGGATCAAGGCTATTACTGAGAGCCCTGACTTCCAGAGGAAGGAGTTCTCTGTTGAAACCTGAAAGGCATTGAATGAAATGAACTGATGAGTCTGAAATGCACTGCTGAAGGAGAGGTGGTCTGGGGCAAAGGGAAGCCTGCAGTGTTGAAAACTGGTGGAATCTTTTAGCTCCTATATCTGGCTTGTTAAAATGTCACCTCAGCCAAGGGCAGTAGTCTGTGGTCCTGATGTGACAATAGTCACAGCCCAGACCTGCACCTGCCAGCAGTGAGTCTCCTCTGACCTGCAGATACAAGTTCAGTGGGAACTAGAGAAAGACCATCCATTCATCTCACATTGGCAGCTAAATAGCCTTCAAATTGTAGACTTGAGTTACTAAAGAACTTGCATGTTAATTAACCAGTTCCAAGCCTGGAAGAAAATGTTACAGTTTTTGTAGAGTCCCCAGATGAATTCTTTCGGTGACTTTTTCTGCTGTAAGGGAGCAGTTACTTCACCTTTGCCTGAGTTTATTCATCTGTGTAATGGGGCTGATGATACTTAGAAGTATATCCCCCAGCACATTGTCAATGGTCTTTTCAAACAGCACTATGCTGAAAAATGCTAATTACAATCATCCCTATCACTGCGCCCACCCCAAATAATTACTACATTGCAGAAAAAAAAAAGTACTTGTATTGGAATAACAGCACAATTTATTTATGAAGGGATTGTTTTCTACATATTTCTCAGTCTTCTCCAAATATAAAAATACTCTGAGCTGAAGTTATTCCATATTTATCCAGTTTTGAATTTTAATGAACAAGAATGCCATATGTTCATGAAATTTTTAAAACCAAAAGATGAATTAGATTAATCCACTTCACAGCCCTTTGTTCTGGCAAAAAGTATTGTGCAAACTTTTAGGTAAATAATGTTTAATTTAATTTAATTATTTAGCTGTTTAGAGCATTCATTTCAGCTCAAGAGAGATAGTGATTAAAATGCAGAGGCTGGGAATCCTAATACCACTATGCAAATTTTCAACAAATTCTTAAGCAATCACATGAAAAACTGTATAAACTACCATAATTTTGCTGCAGAGCCTGAATTTATTCCAATTTACAGGTGCTGAAGGTGGTCTTACAACACATACATAGTTCCTTCTCCTTTAGCCTGTCCTAGAGAGGCATGAAACTCAACTAATATTGCAGCTTTTCTAAGTTCAGAAGAATTGTTAGCAGATTCAGTAGCTGACAAGAAGAACAAAGCTGCAGATCAGGGGAGAATTGCACTGCCCAGGCTGTGGGCAGACCCCATGGCTGGAACAGCAGAGAATACAGAAGGTGAGGAGTGCTCTAGCCCATTATACACATCAGGAGTGTGAAGATTAAAACAACCCAAAGTGCTTTAAGCCAGTAGCAAAAGTGGGTTTACCAGGGGAAGCGTTACAGGGGCTGGAATGGCTGCTGGCACTGCCCAGTGCAGTAAAGATGCCGTATCGCATCTGCAGGGTGGATTCCATGCTGGCCAGCCCACTGCCCGCTGCCGCCGGGCCAGCGCTGAGCACTGACCTGCTCGTACCATGGGCTTGGAGAAGCAGTGCAGACTGAAACTCTCATTTCCTCATGCACAGACAGGAAAAGAAAATGGGAGCATTTAGTGTGAAACTGCTCTAGGAAAGCTGTTTCAGTGAATGGACTGTAAAATGCCTGGGGTCTAGCACAGGCAGCCTGGACTGTCAAGGAATATGGAAAAACAAGGCTTCCACTGTGCCTTCTGTCTTTGCCTCTGTCTAGTCCTTTGCTTTCATAAGTGTAATGTCCATTCATTAAATCCTAATTATAATTAAACTCTTTAACTCCCTCCTCACCATCCTGAATCTCCAGCTGTCCAGGTTCTCACGTTGCTTTCAGCCCTTCCTGATTCCTCCCTGCATCCTCATCTTCTCCCCAACAAGGTGAGAGACCCTGAAGGCTTTGCTGCTGAAAGCCCTCTCTCTTAGAACACTTCTAACAATTTTCTCATGTTCTGGTATTTTAGATGCCAAGCCAGAAGTTTCACTGCACAATAAAAGAAAGCAATTTACAGCTTCGTGTAGAAACACAGCCACTTCCAGTTCATTTGTTTTTCATCTTGATTATCAACACGTTTGTCATCTCTCTGTAATTTATTCATTATCTTTAGTCAAGGAATGTGAAAGGGAGGTGTAGGGGCGAAGGAGATAAGTGCACTTGTCAAAATGTGAAACAGATGCTCTAACAATGATTGGAGACAATTAATGTTCTCAGTAAGTATCAACAGGCAAGGTCCATGGATTGCTTCAAATTTTTGCAGCAAACAGCCTTCTGGAAGATGCAAATACAGAGGCTTTATTTTCCAGGCACGTGAGAGCATGTCTTGTTTGTAATGAGCTGTCCTAAGGAACTTCACATTGCTGCTTGAAAGTGCGGCTGTTCTGATCATTGCTGGCCTAAATAATAACACAGCAATGAAGGGGGAACTGTACGGCTGGTAACAGAACTAACGAACCTGTCGCTGCTCCCTCCTTCTGGTTCAGGCTCAGCATGCAAAGCAAAGCATTTAGCACGTGTTTAACCTTGAGTTACTCAAAGTCAATGGCACATAAGTATGCACTTAGAGCTGAGTATATACTTTGTGATTGCCAGGGCAGGCATGCAACTAGCAAAGATCTTTGCTGCACTGGGGTCCTTTTTTTTTTGCTGAGGAATGACCCTCATGACACAGCCCTCAAAGGGAAGGCAGCTCATCTGGTCTCTCATGCAGCACCAAAAAAAAAATCAGTACACACAAGGAGTTAGCACCAGGCTTCAGTCTGTATCACTTTGGGGAATGCTGCTGCAAAAGCCAATTACAATAAATAAACATTATAAGACAGAAGAAAAAATCAATAACGAATAGATGTGATCTAATTACTAACATTTGTAATAATAGTTTATTGTTCTATGCCACATGTAGCTTTCATCTTCTCTCTCTGCACTCTGTCAATTTAATTTTCCCTTCTGCTGTTCTATTATCTAAAATGATCAAACACCTACCATGCCCTGGAAAGTACAGCAATTAAGAGCTGCATTTAAATCTACTTGAATGTGCCTGTCACAAAGTTAATTGGAATAAACGCATATTTGATATGATATTGTTTGAATTCTGCTCCAACTGACTATTGTCCCTCACAAACTTTCTTTTTACGTCATTGATGTTCTTCATCTCACTTTTCCTCCTTCTATTTCATTATTGATTGAGTAATGACAGCAGACAACAACCTGAGAGGTTCTTCCTCTTCTCCCACCCCTTTCTCCCTGGTAGCCCCTCTCCGACAGCTGGGCAGGAAGGGCAGGAGCGCACACAGGGCAGCTGCTGATTCCTGTGTCCTCTCAAGCACCCACTCAGCTGGGGGAAAGGGATTTCTTCACCAGGGAGCCACACTCAGGCCCTCTGATTTAAAAACCACCAATAAGCCTATCCAAAGGCCTGTTATACACAGTATAAGGCAATGAGTTCTATGTCAAAAATAAAGTAGCATATTTTTACATGCTATGAAAAAAGAACACTTTTTTTTCTGTTCGCCTTAATCCTGCTACCATGTCTATTATAAACAAAAGAAAATATACATCAGCCAGATCAGACCATAACCAGATCTTACTTAATGGCAGTCAGCAAATACTCTAGTTTTCTTTTCAGTGCAATGACTTCAGCCCAGCTAGGCATCAGTACTATAGGAATTGAAGACAGTGTGTACGTTAGTCTATGGCCACTATTTCATAAACTCTGGAGAGATTCACAGCCAATTGGTAAGAAAAATTGATATCTACGGCAACAGAAGCACTAAAGTTTCATCAGCATGTAAATCGATCGCTGTTTGAGAATAGCACGGCAAAACAGAAATCTTCGTCACTTTACTGTTACTGGGGTTTGGGTCTTGGGGTTTTTCTAAGGTGACAAGATTCAACTAATCTAAAAGGAGACAGCATGCTAAGTTTCCTCTCTAACACCTTATCTTCTAGAATGAATCAGCTATCCAAATGTATGATTAAACTGCATTGGTATCACTGGACCTAGACCAGGAACAAATTTGATTCAGGGGATGTATTATTCATCTAAATTCTGGGGTATGACATTTTTAACTGTGCAGACATGACTTAAAAATATTTACAGGGAAGACATCTGGGAAAGGAAAGAATATAGTCTTTCCCAGGCATCATGCATATGTGGCACCCATGCGTGGCATGCAATATGAAATCAGTGTGAAAAAATCCACCTCATCATTTGTAAAGGACATGGCAGTTCCTCTGCATGCAGGAAACGTGTATTTCTTCTCTAACAGTAGTTCAAGTATCTGTTTTTCATTCTCAGCACAGACACATTTATTAGCAGTGTTAATAAGACAGTCTTTGTCAGAACATATCTTCTGTTGTCAAAATCTAAGGATTAACATTGTATTGCATGTGTGAATAGAATTACTTTCCTGTAAGATTTGCTATACCAAGTTAGTTACATGGTTCAGTAGGTCTGGTGCCCTGCCAGATGGCAATAAATAAATGGCAAATAAATACAATTTCAGAGAAAAGTTTAATTCTAGGACACCATCTCACTCAAACATGCATCATATACCTTGATAACTGCTGCAGTACAGCACGTGAAAGGTAACATTTCCTTCCGACCTCTGCAGGCAATTAGTTCACGCCCTGAAACCTGGCATTTGACTACCCTGATCTGCCAGGCATAGCTGCAAACACCATTATTGGAGATTCCTTCAGGATTACAACAGCCTTATCACATCTCCGATTATGATACGGGAACAGTAAAGCATTCGGAAACCTCAGGAGTAATCCAGAGGAGTTAGATTTCCGTAATAAGAGCTTGATAAAGAAGCATGGTCTCCTACTCCCAATCACTCATAAACATGTAGCCTCTAATAACTAATTATCATAGATTTTCAGGAGATTATTTTCTGGGAATCTGTCAACATCAATTTTCTTTTAGATGTGGTGCTAGTTTCTCAGATACAGTCAGTTCATGGTTTCCAGACATTTGGTTAATTCCTGGAGGAAGGTCTTTTTTATGTAATGTGTCTGCCTCAGTCTGAGCTAATTAACTGCTACAAACGTGGAAAATATCCATTTTGCCATGGTGTTGAACTTCTCGTTTATTTCCATTTGGAAGATCAGAAACAATCCAATCAAGCGGCTTGCCACCTGGCTTCTCTACATCACTTTTTGCAGTGGAATTAAATAAAATTATCGTTTCCAATTTGAAAATAAAAGTGGAAAATAATTATTCAACAGTGACCTGGATGGCCCTTTAACTAGTGCTCTGCGTTCACCCAAAACACAACTGCTTTGACTTTGTGCTGGGTTTCTGCTCTTGAGCATGGCAAGTGCTGTGGGCTCTCTTGGAGAGCCCTTGGGAGGGGAGGGGGCAGCAAAAGAGGGCTGGGTTTTTTTACCCGACAGCGTCCCCTACTGTTCCTTTTAGGAACGGTGCTGACTCACTCCCAAGGCACTTTCCTCTGTCCCCAGCCACCAGGAGGAAGGGCAGAGCAGTCCCAGGGCTTTTCAGCAGACCTGGGGAGGCAGGAATGGGAAAATGGAAAGATTTAGTGTTCCAGGAGACTTACAGGTGACTCTTTAAGGGAAAACTATTGCCCCAATAATGCAAAATAGTGTATGTTTCAGTACCATAAAAATCGCAATGACTAACTGAAGTAGTAACTTTCTAAGGGGCCTTGACCACCTCAAGAGACACTTGCTAATTTAAAATGGACTGTCCCAAGCCACTGCGGTTTCTTCCAGTGAGCACTATTCCCTTCCAGTAGATATAGCCATGTTTCTATCAGTTACATGAGAGCTGTCAGCCCCAAATCAGCTTCCAGGTGTGCACAGAAAAAATGAGGCTTTGAGTGCACTCAGGATTTTTTGTTTTGTTTTGTTTGCAAATACCTGTATGGCTACTCAAAAATTTGGAACATCTCTGAATCCCTCAATACTGAAATGTACACTCACAAAATCCTTTTCTCCCAAAGGAACCTGTAAAAATAACTTTCAATTTGCATTTCTAGGGCTACTGAATTTTTTTCTTTATGTATGAACAAAAGTTTGCAAAATACATATGCAGGTGGAGGCAGGGGTCTGAACAGGCACCTACTGATTCCTCTGTAACTTGCTTTCCTTATCTATTAAATTGGGTTAACAGTATTTCTGCACTCCCAGGAGTGTTGTGAAACCTTACTCATTAAAGTTTGTATAGTATTTTGAGATCCTTGATGGCGGATGCTACACAAGTGCAGAAACACATCACTTGATATATATGAATGGCAATTCACTCACAGCCTCAACGGTGTTTAGTAAGGGAGTAACTGAAGAATATCAATTGCCTCAGGCTCAAATGAAAGCAAGCTCATCAAAATAAACGATTTACCAGAGGCTTCCAAGCTCCCTGCTTCCTACAGATGAGATGAAGAGTTCATTCCCTTCTCTGCTTGACAACAGAGAATAAGCCATAGCATTGCACATCACAAACCATGGTTGTAGCATTCTTCTCTGTTGGAGAGTTTCACTTTATTGTACAGCCCCATTAACTGATGAATTGAGGTCAAAATGGTTCATGTTGTCGCTGTAAGTATAGAAAAGAACTTGGGCCAAACATGGAAACCAAAGAGACTTTTGTCATGAAAAAGTGGTCAGGGATAGTGATATCTGTGAGTATTCCCTTATAAGAGTTTCTGTCCCCCCTTGCCTCATGTGCTATTTTAATCAAAGGGAAAAACCTGTGAAGAAAAGAAAAAAAAAACCTTTTTTATTTGGTGGAAGGATCCACTTGCATTTATCTGACCTACAGAAGGAAAGATTTCTGCACCCTCAGTTCTGTGAAAAGCAACCAATCTGAACCCTTCTCTAATTTTAGGTTTTTATACTGACTCAGTTACCAGACCCTCTTCTGCAGACAACCTAGCTCCTCAGAGCAGCAAAGCCTTTAGCAGATTCACAAGTCCCCAGTACTTCTCAATTTCTGGAATAAAAAGTGCTTATGAGATAGGACTTTTTTGTTTTGCCAAATCTGTTTAGAGTTTCTGTACCTACAAACCTGAAACCTAAACTGCACAAGTTGACTCAATTTGCCTTTTGACCAAAAGAAGTCTGCTAATGAAATTTCTAACACTTACTGGACTGGAACTAGTTTGATCGCATCCTACCTTGTGAGAAGCCAGCTGTCTTACATCACAACCCAAGGAAGCCTAGAAGAGCAGCTTTATTAGAATAATTAGAAAAGAAATAGGAAAATAATTTTAAACCAGACCAGGACACAGAAGTATTGGAGTTAATTTTTCTTTTATCCAGAAACAGTTAGTCCAACTCCAGAACAGCCCTGAAGACAGTAGAGTTCGGTGGCTCTTCACGCCGTGCATTGCTGCAGCTACCCAAGAAGAAAAATATCACTATATGGCTTCAATAAGGTTGCTGTCCTTACAGCCCAATACAAACTCCGTTTAAATCTGTGGCAATCTTTTAAACAGCTTTGAATCAGGAGTTTAGCTTTTAACTAATTTGCTAAGCATATGGAGCTTCAGAAGCCAATCTGACAGATGAGAGGTGCAACTTATTTCGTAAGCACCTTCTACTCCCATTGATTTACCAGATCAGACTGAATGAATGATTTTAGCTTGATTCTTACCCAACACGAAAGTTTTCTGAATGATGTTTTTATCAGAAAGTTGACATAAATGATTTGTAAACAAAAGAAAGTAATCTTGAAAACCAAGGAGGAAGACAGCATTCCCCTTCCCTTCTAGCTTTACTTTAGAGTCTGTTATTTATTTTCTACCTTTTTACAATTTATAAGCAAGCAACTTATTCCTTTCTAGTCCTTTCTTTAAAGAAGATTAATTATTTCCATTGTTAACTAAAAGATTTTCTTCTAATTAAAAGAAATTATAAGGCATTCACCAGTGGCATTCTTCTAGTCAATAAACTAATTACGGTTGTGGCAAATGAAGAGCCATCAACTGATCTCAAGACCGTGATTTAGAAAACTTTAAGGATGTGATTTTCACATTCCTTGAAAAAGCAAAGGAGATCTTATACGCACTTTTTTTCACTGTTTAGAATGTACAGAAAAAATATTAGTTCTTTGAAATGAACATCTGACCATGCTTTTCTATTCCTTCCTACTGTTTGCTCACTTCTTGTTAATCCTTACTCTCTTCTTACTCACAGCTCACTTTCTATACAGTCTCCCTGACCCTTTAACAAAAACCTGTCATCTCTGTCCTCAGGAGTTACAACCTTAAATCCTGTTTAATCTAGTTCCCACTGACACAGCAGATCTCATCTCTGTCCTAACACAGCTGCCAGTCCTCTCCCTGTTGTGTCTCGATTTTCTCTCTCTTGACTTTGGGAGGGGAGCGCAGGAACCTCACAGGCAGAGAGAGGAGATTAGCTGGGATTCACATGTCTGAGTTCAGACATGTTTCTCAGAATACCCAGCCAGCTGGGACTTAACTTTGGAAGAACACAAATTCCTTGGCCTCTGAATTAAACTGTGGGGCTTCCCAAGAATTGCAAGCTTTATGCCACTCAGCCAAGTGGATTTGTCGTCAACTCCCAGGTAAACTTTGGGAAGATTCACATAAGAGAGATTTCTTTTGCCTTTCCTGCTCAAGCAACATTGATCTAGTTGACTTTCGGAGAGGCAGCTGACCATACCACAAATTCCAGACTGTAATGCTTTATTTCACATAAGGAAATCCTGGTTTTTCCCTTTTATTTTTTTTTTAATAATACCAGCAGATGGAAGAAATAGATTTAATTTTGTCCTCCACCTCAAAGAATACAAAGCTACCTCAGAGACTGCCCTAACAGAGCTCATTCTGTAATCTGTGGTGAAGAGACATGAATTCCTGCCATCACCAGTCAATATCTGCTACATAATTTAGAAAAGGATTCAAACTTCCTCTGATCAAAGCTGGAAAAAGCAAAGATGGAGGTTGTTTCAAATACAGGTCCTGCTTGCAGTGCAGCGCATGCTTGGAGCATCCAGTGGAGTGAGGCAGCCCCTTGTGCTGCAGAGATGAAAAGGAAGTGGTGGAGAAGTGAGAAATACCCCAGAGCGATGGCTCGATTTCCACTTGTACAATGTCAGAATGTCTTTAAGATATTTATGTATATATTGACCAGTTCCCTGCTCATCCTCGTATATGAGGTTTCCTGCAGACATCAGAACGAGCATGAAACAGAAAGAAGGCTGTAGCAGCAAAGTCTCCGCTGACCGCTTGAACTGCTCTGTGAAATGTGGACAAATGAAAGCACAGAGATTTTTGTGATTAAAACCCAGACAGTTAAGCCAGCCTTATGGAACAATGCAAGCTAGTAAGAGCAAAGAATGTGTTGAAAGGGCAAAAGCAAGATAGGGTTCAAAGGTTAGGACAAGAAGCTTCAAATCGCACTGGAGTATGGCCAGTGAGGGCTGTGAAGAAATGACATGATCTGAAAGACAGCATAGCCAAAATATCCTGGCTGCTCAGGAACATTATTATTGGTATCACACTCCCACCCAGAGGCTCCATGTAGGTATCAGGGTCTCATTGTGCTACATATTGCACAAACACAGCAAACAACAGTCCAAGCCAAAATCACAGGAATGAGCAGAGTAAAAGCATCAGTACTGCAGCATGTAGGAGGTGGAGCTCTGGATGAGCAGGGAGCAAACTGAAAAGGTTTCATGCCAGAATGACTCCGGGTTTTCTCCAAAGGATCATGAACCTCTCAACAAACTTGCAGCCCAGTGAGTTCCATGTAGTTCCAGGTGCTGTAATGAATGTTTCACAGAGAGATAATTAACCCCCCTCACCCAAAAGCTCCGCAGTGCTGATGCTTTCCAGCACAATCTGTCCATGACACCATGGTAGAGTGCAGAGCCAGCTTTATTATTTCAGTTTGTTCTGTTCCTTTTTACTGCTACTGCCCTCTAAGGTTAATTGTATTCCCTGTGCTGATGCACAGTAGTATCTATACATAGACCTGACTGTATGGATTCTTTCTTTTCTTTTTCTTTTCCTTTTTTCCCCCCTTTTAATCAATAAGGAGTTCAAACACTATGCAGCTTTCTCAATAAAATGCCAGGAGTCATCCAGTAAAGTGGGAGAGGGCAAGAGTACCCTTGACCCTCTCTGACTGAGCCTACTCTTTCTCTTGGTTTAGAAGAGGATTCAAAGCAGATGAAAGAAAAGACACAAAATCCCCCAAATGCAAACCTTTTCCTCATGAAAGGTGGGAAGTAGTACATGGTAGGATGCACCACTGCCCTGGTTCCTATATCTCAGTCTGCGTCCAGACTGAAGTCCAAGATCTAGCTAATTAGTTAGGCCATTCCTTCTGTCTTCAGAAGTTCACATTCACTTCAGAGCTATTTAGGAGACCAGATCAGTGGGAGCCTCATCAGGGATTTGGAGATATGTCCTTGTAAATGTGGTCCTGTTACACTAGCTAAGTGAAATTCCAGCTCTTGGTCTAAGGTAGAGGCTCAGGGTCATCAAATACTAACGTAACTCTTCTGCTAGCTCAGCTGTTTTCTCCCACTGGTCTCATGAATGTATACATGACCATAGCGTACAAGATGAAAGAGAACTGGTGGTGCCTCTCACCATCAAAAGCCAGAGGAACTGAGTTGCAAAGTGACCATGTCCACTGCAGGTCACAACCAGCTGAGGGGAGGACAGAAGTATGTCTTTTACCTCAAAGAACAAGACAGGAGCTCTGTCCTGAACAGCAGTCTGTCCACGTGGCTGTTCACAGCACTTGTGCTACACAGTGCCGCTGTGCCTCAGACATGACATCCTGCAAATCTGCAGCTCTGGCAGATGGTTTGCAGTCAGTCTCTTACTTCCTGTGGATCACTTTCTCAGGGGTCCACAAACAGGCTCAAAGACAACCAAGTTCATATGCCAGTGTGCAACGCTATTAGAAAGTCCAAAAATGTAAAGATTACGGAAGATATGCTTCACCATGATGACCACTGCAGTACTTGTGCTTGGTCAGTTAGGTCAGGAAAAACTATCTTTCCCCTATTATTACAGCATACCAAGGGGCATTGTGCAAAATTTATCCCAGTCTCTAATAAAACTATAATTAGAGTTTGATGGAGGCTAAGTGGACCATCAGACCATTCTGCCCTGCTGTTACAGATGTTTCCAAGATAGCCATTTAACACTGCTTATCATCAGCTAGTATCTTTGATTTATATCTTAATTTCATTTCGGGGGTGGGGGAGAACAACAGGGAGGGGGGAAGAGGGGTGAAGATTATTGAAACGTAAAAATTTAACAGACATCCATAACATATTCATGGTGGTAAGCAAGGAAGAGGGAAATAAGATGATTCATTCCATACTGATATAAAGCCATGCTGAAAGTAAACAAACACCTTTGCTCCCTTTCAGATGATCGAGCTCCCTTGTTTTGGAACAGTTAATACTGAACTTGAACAAATATCTCTTTGTTTAAAAGTTTAGATTTGAGGAACAGACCAAGATAGATGGTTTCTTTCTCTGTAAGCTATTGATTAATGGATTGTACTAAATGGTGTGACATGCCCTTTAAATGGAATTTACAAGTAATATATTGTATGGCAACTGCATTATTAATGACTTTGATACCTGGTATTTGTGTCTTCCTACTCTGGGCTCTTCTTATTTATCCTGGTGAAGGTAGAGGGCAAAAGCTGGCTCCCCCCAGCTTGCTGGGCTTTGGTTTTGCAATCATATATATTCCTAGGCTTATTCTCATTATTCACATTACATCTAGCCTGAAACTTTCCCTGACTATACGCCAGAACAAGAAGACCAGAAAAAAAAAAATAAATCTTCCTATGCAAAAGAATTGCCAAAGCCTTTAGATAAATATATTTATGTAAGAATTGAAGATGGCTGGAGAGATCATTCTTCTCATTAGTAAAAGATGTTTACAGTCCCACATAAAAGCAAGCAGAGAGAATCAATTTTTGTTACTTATTTTTTCCATTTAAAACTTTCTCTGCTTATTTTTCCTGCACTTTGAGAGTCAGCCTGTACTGCAAATGTACTGGTGTGTTTACTAAGAGGTAGACTTATGCACGGAAGACTGAAATGAAGGGCAAAGGGAAATTATAAAGCAATTAAATAAGAAGGCAAACTTAAACAACAGTATTGTTCAGTTCATATCATTCAGTCTTTCAGGAAGGAGAGAATCATGAACTCTCAGAAACAGAGGGATGATTCACAGAAAATAAAGACATTACAGAAAAAATGTGTTTAGTCTTCACCAGCAAAGGCATTAGGGAGATGTTTATTTCAGACCCTTTCCTTTCATAACAGTCAAAGAGCAATGCTGTTAGCAGCTGAGCTGTTAGCAGAGAAAATATCAAACTGATGAATGAAACAATGAAGCACGAGAATCTGGTGGAACTGCTGAGGAAATGCTGAAGTAACTCACAAAAGCATGAGGGGCACAACCTACTCATTATTTTATTGTCACGTCATCAAAGCCAAGGACCTTGGTTGGTAATAACGTCTGGTAGTTTTACTGCATACTGACTGATATCAGATATTGAAACCTGTCTTTGCTTAAAGAGCTCAGAAAGATCCTAGGAACGACAGATTAGAGCTGCCACCTGTTTAAAGCACCCGAAGTAGAGATAAACAGGATACAATAAGGACTGGTGGTCACAAAGTCAGAAGCCCCAGTCTTTGGGAAGTTACAAACTTTTAAAAATATTTTATCCGATTTCAGAATGAATGTTGTAGCTTCCAGAAAGAGAGAATGGGAAGCAAAGTCCATAAGTGATGGTCTGAAATAATCCAGTCATTCAGTTTTGCAGGTTTCCAGGAGGTCCAAGGCTCTCACTGTGGCACAGTCTCAATTCACCTCCATTTTCAGGTTCCAACCTTGCTGTACCTAGGGAACAGACTGCAAACCACATGGGCACAAACTCTGGGATCTGCATCTGGAGACAGACACCAGTGCTGGGAAGTCAGAGATCTGTGTTCAGCTCTGCAGCAGGGAGTCAGGAAGCCTAATCCCTCAGGCCAGTCTGGGTGGTGATTTTGCCTCAGAATGGAAGATGCTTGAAGCTCAGGCTCCAGAGGAAGAAGTCAGACAAGCTAGTCTGTTTTTTACTGAAAACAAGTTTCCCCTCTCACCCTTTAAACGAAAATCAGCAGTTTGGTTTTTGTGGGGTTTTTTTTACATGAAAATAACAAGTGTTCTTGAACAATAGATTTTTTTCCCCCCCTTGCTAGCCTCCCTCTTGTTTTTGCAATAGCAAAAGGGATAATGAGGGGAGAAATAATTACCTTTCATGACCAGCTAGTGTGAAAGTGTGGGTGTGCCCTCTGCTGAGCATGTCAGTATACAAACCTACACTCTATGTAATAATTATATTGTTCTACCTTTTGCCATGGTGACACATACAAAATCTCAGTATGCCAAAAGATCGCTAAAAGAAGAATAAATATTGAACAGGGCATTTGAGCAATGCAATAAAAATAGATACAATTCAATATTCATCAATTTCAGGAACAATTGCTGCATTCCAAGAATAAATATTACTTACAAGCATTTAATTGGTCTAGGGAGAATTTTTTAAACCTTTAATGTCTTAGCAAAGCTCATGAGGAGTACAGCTTTTAAAAATCAAACCAGAGAAGCTAGATTTTATGCAACCAGTTCTTTAGTCTCCAAGCAGTACACTGAAGACACTGGAAACAGTCCCATGAACTTCAGTGGGGCTCTTCACATGCCATGCACCACTGCAAGCACAGAAGGCTTGACAGATAAAATGGGCTTTTAAGCCTAATTGGCTTCTCAGGTGCTTTCTTGCTAAAGCTGAATTTTCTTGAATCCATTTATTGAGTGGAATATAATGAATTTTCTTAAAGTAGGGATTATTTTAGCCTTTGTTTTTACATCATTAAGCAGGTTTGCTTTTCTGTTTAACATGGACTTTATATCACTTTCAACAGCATTGCAAGTGTCCTCCATGTTCTAGTTCAATGTCAAACTATCTAAGACACCAGCTTTGTTTAAGTACAAAACTTCAGCTGTCAGATACATACAACACCACAGTCAAAATGAAGTGCTACTCCCAAAGTGACAGTGTACATGGAGGTTTAGATAAAAGATTCCCATTATGAAAGAAAGCTACTGTTCTTGTAGACTTCATAAGCAGAACTGCATAAATAAGAAATTACCTGGTATGTAAGCCTAGACTATACCGAAATTGACTGAAAATCTTCAAGTTTTGACAAATTGGTTAAAATCTGTCTGATCTTAATTGATCATTTTTTACAATCTGTTTGTTTACCCCCAAATAAAAACAACAAATCTTAGGAGTCTTTCAGTCTGTTTGGAGACAGTAAGTGTCAGAATTTTTTTTTAAAATAAACACAATATCATATCATTAATGAAAATATAACGCAAATCATGGTTCCTGATCTACCAATGAAAAGAAACAGGAAAAAAAAGCCCTGTAAGAAGTGTTACAAATGTAAGTTTCTAAACATCTGAACATCTTGCTATGCATGGGAGTTTTGCCATGTTTTATGTACTTATCTGCAGGGTTTTTTTAGAGTAACTCATTATTTTGAATGGATTTCATTGATTTTTGAATTAAAGATAAGATAGTGAAGTTGGAAACCCTCTTTTCCATCTTTAAACTGACGTAATACTAATTAAGGAACATGATCATATTTCCGAAAGTGTGCTATTTCATTATTATTCACAAGAAGGGTATAACAGAAATTAAACTGACAAAGAAAAACATTGCAAAGAAATAAGGCAAATTTACCCATAGAATCACTTTCAAAAAGAAGTATAACAATCAGGTATATTTAATTACTTTTTGAAAGGCCAGATACAGAGTGAAGAACTGTATTTCTTTCATTAACCTAACCAGTCCAGCACTCTGGATTACCACTAAACAGAGGCTGAGATATTTGCATCGAGTGCATAGCTTGCAAATGGCCACAAAAAAAACCCAAAAAATAGTCTCCTCTACCAAAATTTTTCTCATTTTCTTATTAAAACATTGTGAAAAGTCAAATAATTATCTTCAAGAAGTTACCCGTTTAAAATTATTTTCAGTTCTCCTGATTTATCAGCATTGCGAGATGAACATACATGCAAATAAAACAGAAGTTTACTGTAGATCTGCTTATATTCACTTTTTTCCATTCACTTGTAATCCATTTGTTTGACCCAAATCTCTTTCTAAACTGATTACATACACACTCTCTAAAGATTTATTTTTCAAGGACAATACTTGGAGTGAAGATTTTCTGAGGCTCAGCTTACGCAGAAGACAGTAATATAAATTCTACACCAGTATATACACAAAATCACACATATATGCAGTCAATATATAAGAAGCCGAGGTTTGTAGATGCTTCGCTGAAGAAATAAAGGTGTCTAAAATTCAAATTCCTAGCTTTAGACCAAACAGTCTTCTGTGGGCACACACACACTCAATGTCTGTGAAAGCAGAAACTCCACCATCAGTGATGAATGCAGCACATGGCAACTGCAGGTTTCATCACCACAATTTGGTGGTGAAATGCATGCAGTGTGTCACACATTCCCAGTACTATACCCACTAAACAGGTAATTGCATATCATAGTAAGATGTAGTCATTAGTCAGCACCTTAGTGATACACTCTCCTAGGCTGTGAAGTGGCTGTGGCAACTGGACTACCTTCCCATTTCTCCCTTTTACCTAGTCATATAATTGTTAGCAGAAAATGCTTTTCTGTAATACCTTTCCCTTGATAAAAATGTTGATTTCAATTTTGAAAAGAGACAGCACATTTTGATATCATGAGAATGCCTCATTTTTTTCAGCATCTCTAGAGGGAAAAGTTTCCTCTTTGGAATTAATATACTTGTGTACCTTTACAAGAAAAATACAAAATCAAAATAAAACTCTCAAATTGACTTGAGACAGTCACTTTCTGTTTCATGGGACATATTATTTTTATTTTTTTTACATATATATATATATGTATTTTTTAACATGTATTTTATCCCCTTTGGGAATGGGACAAAACTATGAGCTGTGATAAATGCCTAGCTAGCCAGGATAATGTAGGAATGAGATAACCCTGACAAAGCAATGAGAATTCAGAGAGATGCAAACTCGATAATCCCAAACATTCTGTCTGTGGTGTACAGAGGGGCAGCTCTGAACAGGACAAGCAATCCCTCCCAGCAGGACTGTACAAAGGCAGTGCTGCTGCTTACTGACCTCTGCTGACTCCTGCAGAGCTGGCAATCAGTTGACCCATCAAAGCCTTCAACACCCACCACTACGCTTCATGTACAGGCTGGACTCTGAGACAAGCTACAGAGAGCAGAGGATGTACATCTCTGACAACAGGGAAAATCTGCTCCTCCTCTAACTTGTCTGTTGCAAGTGATTAGCTCCCACATCGGGTTTGAGAAAAGCTGTGAGTGGAGGTGGGTCAGATGTACATTAGTAAGCCACACTGTACCAAGGTCTACAAGTAAGAAATACCTGATTGCACTTAGAACACACGCTCAGTCCCAGCTACTTCAGGACCTCAGGCAAAAGATGTTTGGCCTTTCCTCCACTCCACCGCAATGAGCTACCGCATGCTGACCACTCAGTCTTTGGCTTGCACTGAAAGATAGCCAGCAAATTACTGTAAAATCATCACAATTAACACCACACTAACAGTGATGTGGCTGCAACACTAATTAACTGTAGGAATAGTGCTCTGGCCAGCTTGCCCAGAGCATTGGCAAGGCTGGACAAAGTACCTGCTCTTTCCCAGGGAACGTAACACCCCTCCATGGGGTGAAAATGGCCCCAGGGTGCTCTGCCCACAAGAACAGGCTTTCCTCTTCCTTTGACTTTGAGAGGAAGCAGTTATCCTCCTTTCCCCAGGAAGCAGAAGGTCAGGGAACATCCACATTTAAATAGAAAACAGTTAGTAGTGATAACACCAGAAGCAGCTCATAATTAGGGATTATTAGCCCAGCAATATGGAATGATTGATACAGAGTTAAAGCTAATGACTTTAAAGATGATTAGGCCATTTTGTCATCAATTGTTTACTCTGTCTATAGACACAAAAATCCGTTCACTTTAGCCACTGCAGAGCTCTGTATGACACCTTATGGGGTAGGAAAGAGTGCAAGCTGTGATGCTGTAATACACTCTGTGATATAAGGTGAGCATGTAGGAGATATGTGGAAACCAAAGAGAAAGCCTGGCATTTGTTTAGATAAGCAAGCTGCAGCACAGCTGAGGATTGTTTTGACTGTGTATTTTAGGAATTTCTGCAGCAGACTTGCGAGCCACATCTGAAACCTGTGAGGTTTGAGCTGAATTTACTGTTTTCAATGGTTACAAGAACTTTTTTTTCCGTTCCATTTTTCCATGTGAGGCAAAGTTCAGAAATTGTTTGGAGACAAATATGCAAGCAAAAACAGACAAAAACCTTTCTAGGTGAAAATATCTGAATGTACGTTAATGAGGTGATATAAGACTATCACTTCTGAAGGAAATCCAGTCTTGTGACCCAATTCAATATAGAACAAGAGCACGCACTTACACTTTCAAAGGCAACAAGCCTTAACCAGCTCTTCTGTGTACTCCTCAAGAGGTGGGATATACCTTACCAGTCTCACCTATGAACTCATCATTGCTTAAGATGTGCCACACGCCAGTTGTTTTACACCCTGAACTCAGGAAGATACTCGAGCTGGATGTCAGCATCACCAATGAAGGTTTCTCTACTCCAGCAATGGGGAAATAACCAGGGGAGATGGTGCATTTGGAGGGCAGCCCCCAGACGGAGAAGGGAAGAGGCAGGGAGGGAGCACAAGGCCATGCCCTACACCATCTGTCATCTCCACAGCCACCTCACAGGAGACAACTCTGTAACAGAAGCTGGCTAATTTCTTTAGAAGTATCTCATTAGTCCCTCCCTTCTTGAGCTGCCTCTCTATTAAAGTGTGATAAATGAATTCTGCCATTCCCAGTTCCAGCCTGTCCCTTTAGTGAAATGAAGATGAGTCATGCTGGCCAGGACTCAAGACAGAGATAATTATACAGGGGCCAGGGGAAGTATTTCATTTGCAGACTGCAGAGCTGCTCCATCAGTAGTAGAGATGGGATCTCTCACACCTCCTATTGCTCTAGGAAACTCTGGACAGAGAATAAGAGGGTATGGAACATGCATATTCCCAGTGAAAATATTCTATGCACACACCCTGCATAGCACTTCATTGTAACCTACATATGACTGACTGGGAGCTATGAACATGAGGGGTCTGACAGTGCCACCATATTTCAGTGCTGCACAAGTCTTCCCTTTTCAGTTTCCAGCTGTGGTCATGCAATAACCCATGTGCAGGACAGGGTCTACTAGTGCTACCCAAAGATGTGCACAGTGGCATGAGCATCATCTCTCCCTGTTCACGAGGTTGCCTGGCACAGGCACAGAAAGCACATACCAGACAGCTGCTCTCCCTCTCTTCAGTGAGCATCTGCCTCAGAGCACAGCTTACTCCCTCTCCATGCACTGTGTGGATAGTTTTGATGAAGGAGTCAGTATATAAGGAGATGCCCTTCGTATCTCTGAAGGAATTAAAGGAGGATCAATATTAAAACCTACAGATCAAGTTGTGATGTTCTTACTATAAACCACCCTAAAACACTGAAATATACTAAAAAAAACTGTGTTCAAAATTAAAGAAAGATTCTATGCTACATATAGGATTGTCCTTTCTAGCTCTCACCCCACACCTGGCAATAAAAGGAAATTTATGACCGAAATGTCAATTTCTACTTTTCTTCCTCCACTTGTACACACAGAAACACATTTCTGACTCCCATCACACACACAAACACACTCTGTTGACTTCCACTGGGTATTTCAGCTCTGGCAGGCAGCTTATGGGTCATAATGAATCTGAGAATTTGACTGATTTTGCTTTTAGCACTTACCCCTCTTAAACACTGACAGCATCTCATAGCCTCTGCTACTTTTCACAGCCAGCTAAGCAATGCATTGATATCTTGCCAGCTACATTTGAATTCGGTTTTGTGCAAGACAGAAGCATCTTCTAGATGTGCTGGATTTTAATTGAGTAAGAGAAGAAATGCAAAAAGTTGCAAGATGAGTAATCTGAGACATAAACTGCCATGTTTTACCAACCCTAACTTAAGTTAGTGTCAGCATAAATAAAACAACAGTCTTGCCTCCCATAATCAATATCCTCCCTTCTTTTTTCTCAGAACAAGCACTAGCTAAGATTAGAGTTAAAAAATACATACTTTTATTTTTATTGCTTAGATTTATATGCTATGTTTCATCTATATCAGAAAGACAGCCACCTCAGGGAAAGTCTTGGTATTTTCCACTGTTCTGCTGTGCAATAGGTGAGAGAAGTTACCAGCAAATTGTGTATATGCTTGAATAATGGCCATTCTCCATACTTCCCTCTCCCCAAACTTTGCCCTTAAACACAGCAGTTATTCTGAGCACATACACTGCCTGTAGTAGGCAAGGTGTCTACGCTTAGCCTGTACCCAGGGCTAAACTGCAGCAGTTGTTCTACCACCCAGTGACCCCTCCCCAGCTCAGAAGGGGAAGTGGAAAAAAAAAAAAGGGAGAAGCCCTGTGAGCTGAAGTAGAAACAGACTTAATGAAATAGCAAAACTAACACAGTCACCAACATAAAGTATACAAGGTTATACTCAGCCTCATCCTTAGGATCAGCAGCAGAAGGCCAAGACAGAAGAGCCCCAGACAAAGGAGTTCCACCCTCAGTGAGCTCCCTCCTTTTATAATAAGCATGATTAAGTGGTATGGGATACACCTGTGAGTCAGCTTGGGGCAGCTGCCTTGATTGGATCTCCCAGCTGACTCAGGACTACTCATGGCCTGCCTGCATGGCTGGCCCATGGGTCTGTGCCTGGGGAACCAGGACACACAGCCACTAGTTTGTGTCATACAGCATACTCTCACAAAATCTCCCGGAGTGGAGTCTGTCCAGGAAACCTGGGCTTGTAGCAAAACTCTAGCAAAAATCTACAATGAAGAGCTCAAGTAAGTTCAAAAAAATTGACTAAGAGATAAAAAATCCCAAACCAACAATAGTACTGGTGTACTCCCCTCTTTTCTGATCTCTCCTATTTTATTTTGTTTTTATTCTTCCATATAGAAAGAGTGTCTTCAGGCTAACACAGACATTGCATTAAACAAGTGGATCAGCACATGTGAAGAGCAGAAGTGTGGTCTCTGTGAGAGAGCATGATTCAGGTGAGTGATTCACTAAACAACAGAAAGAAAAAGGAAGAAAAAATTGTGAAGGCAAATTTCTCTGATCCTCTCAAAGACATCTCTCCATCTGTCCATTCATCTTAATCATTGCATTTACCATCTAGACAGCTGCTTCAGAAAGCAAGTAGTAATTGTGCAGCCTGCAAAGAGTAACTCTGCAACTTGTCCAAGAATGCGTAGAAGTCAAACTCTTTCAAACATCCATGTGCGCTTTCCCACACCACACCCAAACTGGCTGGTCATTGGCTGGCTAAAATAGGGTCAGCACAGTGATCTCATTGCTGTCACCTACAAAGGCAAAGATCTGGCCAGTGAGTCCTAGGGAATGCAAGGCATAGAAACCAATGTCATCACATCTGAGCAAAGGTAAAATACACAGCTGTGTAAATGATATGCAGAACTGAGAACAGAAAGGACATGATCTGTTTAGAGAAAGAGGGGGAAATAGACATCAGATGGGAAGAGGCTGCTACCACTAAGACAACTGATCTGGTTTAGACCCTGCTTTCAAGTTTGCCCTTGAAATGAGCACAGTAAAGACAATTTGTTCCAATGGCTTACAAATTATTGACCTCTGGTACTCAGACACAAAGTAGAAGCCATGGATGAAAATGCTCTGCTGGTTTCAATTAAAGGTTTGAACACAGTTCCCATGCACCTCCTAATCACCGGCCTCTAGGGGAGCTACACCTGCATCTCCAAATCTATTCTAGATGGTATGAAACAGCCACTGGGGTTTGGAAATGAAATCTCCTTGGTTTGGTTTGCTAATTCCCCAGCTGCTGAGCTATCCATACTTTCTGGATTTTCTTCCATAATCACTTTATACAATGTTATACAATATGGCTTCTCTATGGATACTTGAAGAACGCATTATCTTTTTGTGTATTTGCATGCTCCAAATTGAGGTTCATATGCTCAGATTTATCAGAAGAGAATGAAGAAAGCCGAAGGTGATGCATTACTGCAAGGTATTCTCTAACTTGCACATATGTTCAATTTCGAAAGAGGCTGGGCTCAGAGATGTTAAAAGGTTGCTGGCTTCTGAGTGCATTTGGGAAGCGTGCAACAGAGAGCTGCTGTTTGATCTCTTCTTGAAATGTCTTTTCTATATTTAATAAAAGCAAAACTATGCTAAGAATCCAGGTAGGTGATTTGTGAATTTTTAGTACACTGCTGCTTCTGTTAAACCTCCACAAGTCAAACCTCCAGATCTGTAATTTTGGATTCTCTCCTCATATTAACATTCCTAGGTTTATGGTATAACCTACTACTCATGTTTTAATTTAATAGCTATGCTCTATATCCCTGTTAAAAAGGTTTCACCTAGAAGACATGTATACACACAAAAGTACATAGAGATCCATTTATCCATCTGAGGAGGATGAAGAGTCAAGAAAATGATGACAGAATATGAGTCAGTACCTCTGGAGTGGCTGAATATTTAGAATCTGATTGCTGAAAGCCAGGTGCCAATCTTTTTATTCAGAAGAGAATCTGTTCATTGCATTTGGGCTGTATGTTTTGCTTTTAACATCAGCTGCACAAAAAATGTAATTGAAGAGATGTGGACTATTTTTGAACAAAGCTTTTGTATGAGATTTCATATAAGAATTTGAGAATTGTGTTTGCCACATAACGCAGGGGTCACAAACATGTGTGCCCTGGATCTCTTCATCTCTCCCTCCAGTTCTCCCATCCTGTGCGTCATCGCAGACCTGCAATGCTGAGGCAGCATAAAGGGGCTGTTTGAAATGCCCACGAGCAGCAAACTCCAATTGGTAGGAAACTCCCTTTCAGTCCCAGCCATCACAAGTGGACTCTTGCCCTGTGCCTCTTCCCTGGCCTGGGAGAGGTGGTATCTCAGGGCCAGAGGCTGTGACAGAGAAGAGTTATGCTGAGCACTTTTGTTGGCACAGAGTCCACTAAAGGATGTCAGCTAAGCAGTGGAATTAGAGCAGCCCACATGAGCGACATCTGAAGTGGGGCTGCCCGGCTCATAAGGGAAATGTAAATGGGCTTATCAACATTGCAGTAAGATTGCAGAGACTGGGTGACGCGAGTATGGCTCGATGTGTCAAAGGAAATCCCTGGATTTCCATTTTTTGCCTAGAACTTGCATCAGTATTTATAAGCAATTCCACTTTTATTCTAAAATATTGTGACCAATATGGTCACACCACTTCTCCTCCATGCCTCCCTACATTTTCATGGAGCAAGATACCCTCAAGTGGTATGAGAACAGAGAACAGGCAGTGAACTAAAGCACAGTTTAAAAACAAAACAAAACCAAAAAAAAAAACAGAAACAAAAAATATTTTCTGCTGCATTTTATCATTCTTATTCTGCAAATGTATGCATAAGCAAGAATTACTAGAAATGAGGTATGCATCCTGAGTGGGAAAAAACCTTATATATGTATATGTAAGTGGTTTTATATATATGTGTGTGTGTGTATTTACATTGCAAGCAAAGCTGCCACCATTTGCACTAATCACTGGCATTCTGGGTAAAGGTCCAATCTGTGGCCAGTCCCACTCCAGGACAGGCTGCAGCTATTACCACCTTGAGAAATTACCATTGCCACAACCACTGACACATTTTTCCAATTAGTTTGAGGGAGGAAATGAGACATTTTTCTTTGTTAATGCCTCTCTCTTCCTCTCCTTGCCCATCCATTTTATGCTTCCTGATGGTGCTCAGGAGGCCGTCGGGTTCCCTCCAGCACACTTCCTGCTTCCACCCAGCAGGGATAAACTGTTACCGTTTTGTTTGAAATGATTCCTGAGAAGTCTGATTCCTCACACCAAAACGTGAATAATTGTAGCATTTGACTCTTGGCTTCCTCCTCAGGGATCCTTCTGAGTTAAACAGTTATCGAATTTATCCTGGCAGAGGTTGCCAAAGAAAACTTTATTTGAAGGACAGAGGGGGGAACAAACTGTTTGCTGAACTGAAAAAAGTTTGAAATACTATAAAGGGAGAGAAAAAGTCCCATAGTGAAAGGTGGAAATCTGGGACAGACAAATCAGGCCATAAAATGTAAAATCAACACAGCAGTGGGAAGCAGGAAAGCGTATCCTGGGCCAAACATACCAAGGGAGACTATTACACACACTGACCTCAGATGTCATATGCAACATGAATATGCAAACCACCTCATACTTCAAAGTCCCACATTACATTAAGCTCAACAAGTCCATGCTGGAAAGGAAGAGTGCCTGGGTCAACATTGTTAGGTGTTCAGTGTATGAATCTAAGATACAGACACCTTCAACCCCAAGTATCCAGTCTTTCATTTCTAAACTAAGGCCACTGCCTTTCCCATTTTAAACACCAAGTACCTGGTTCTAAGTCAGGAAACAGGGTCATCTTATTCAACACTCCTGCTTAATGCATGCCTGTTAATCACACAACTCCCGATCCAGTGAAGAGGCAGAAAAGCATGGCAGAAGCATCACAACTGTAAGAAAGGCAGCTGAACTCTCTTTTGGCTCACGCACCATCAAGTATTAACAAGGCTCCTTGAATAACAGTAAAGTGCTAGTGAGCTCCATCAAGACAGGTGACTTTAAATTTCACCCTCACTTACAAGCGCAAAGCTTAGATGTTATTTTCATCCCTTCTGGTTTCCATCTGAGCAAGATGAGAATAAGGACTTGAGAGAAAGTTGCTCTACAGGTGTTCTAGCAACAATTGTCTGTAATAAGCATCAGATATTTTACAACAAAGCCTGATTTCTGTTAGATTTTTGGCTTAGCTGTGAAATTGGTAGGTGGTCCCCTATGCTGAGTGGTAACGTCACGCTTTGGCTTGCACATAAACTGAGTGTCACCTGTCAATAGTAATGACGCAGTAGCAAAAGCATAGTAGAGGATCCCTTTTTTCAAGTGAATTGGTCAAATGATAGCAGGTAACATGCAGTCCTCTTGCTACAAGTCGGAAGCACAAGACTTTCAGCTTTATCTCAGCAGCCCATCTTTCCAGGTGTTTCCCCACAGTTACAAAATGTGCATATATGCCACAGTGGGCTGTAAGACTTTTCTCTGCTTTTGCAGGAATACCATGACCCTTATACACATCGCCATGGTAGCCATGAATGGTGGGTACCTTACTACCTACTTGGCAGGTAGCAGTGAACATTGCCACTGCCCTGACCCACTATCATGGCTTTTCAGAGTTCCTGACCTGGGCCAGTGGCTACAATCCTACAGTAGCTTCCACCTACACTCGCAAGTGAGTCATTTTCCACTGTTGCGAGCAACTGGTAAAGACACCCCAAAACACCCTGCAGACAAACGCTTCCATTTTTCCCCTTAATTTTCTGCAGCATCTGATGTAGCTCATGAGAACTCACAGATTCCCTCAGAGGCAGCAGCAGAGAGTATGGCAGTGCAGAGATCCACGCCTTCTGACAGATTTGCTATGCTATCTAAATCCACCATAAGGTACATGGAGGGCAAGGTAGGACCAAGAGCTGTGTGACAGAGCTACTAGTCTGGAGGTACCTGGTGTCTTCAATGAAGTCTAGATAAATAGTAGGAAGGACAAACCATCATCAGACTGAAGACAGTGGAAAACATTGTTAGCTCTGCTGACCTCTACCTGCAGTCTCCTGGTATTTTACTTAAGAGTCACACGTCATCTTTCATGTATTCTATGTCCCTAGCAAATTTAGAGAATTCACATGTTAGGGATCACCCTCTCACCACCCAAATATCCATGAAGCAGAGGTAGAAATATGAGGCAATCTCCTGAACTGGTGACCTGCTGAGCAATGGACTGACAACAGAAGAGTGGCTGTAGCTGCTGTCACCCTACACCACAGCATTCTCGTGTTGATCATTACTTTGCCAAATAAAAAGCGATTTTTCAGCAAAGGACATTCAAAAACAGTCCTTTTTCTATCACAGAGCAATCATAACAGTACACAAAAGTATAAGAGCAGTCATGATGCATCAGATGAAAGGTCCCTCTCTGTTGATACCTAGGGAGGAGTATAAGAATGCAGCAAACATAAGCGATTTCCACAGTGCTTCTTGCAAGCTTTAGTAATGTGAGACTTGGAGACCTCTGAATCCAAGTATGGTTTCTGTGAATACAGTGACTCTCAGTGGAATTATCTTATCCCATCTTATCTTGAACCTATGCAAGTTTTCAGCATTCATATCAACTTGTGGCAAGGAGCTTTGCAGCTTATGCAGCCCTTAATAAGAGAAAAAAATATTTTTCTATTATTTTTATCTATTTTCTATCTATTTCTATTCCTCCCATACTCTCAGTATAAACCTTTCCTGTTAGTCTTCTCTGCTTTCACAGACCCTGGTGCGGTTCAGGAGATATAAATGTATCTTATCTTAGCTTCCTCCCTTTCTTCCTCGTTCATACAAGACAGAAAAATGCCATGCTATGACACACCATCCAACATGCCATTAAGGACACAGGAAAACTTCACACAGCTCTTTTACCAACTACTTCAGTTAAAAGCTGTAAACACTACTAACCAGGGCTAGCAAATGGCACCCTGGCAGCTGCAGGTGAATTTTCTGTGGCTCTTTCTATGCTAGAGGCTGCCTTTGGAAGAGTAAGTTAGGTCCCTTAAGGAACTTGCAAAAAACATCTACAAGATAAGAGGTGACATTTCCCAATGCACCAGAGAAGACCAACTGATCATGGTCTACAGCTTAATCTTAAAAAGAATTCTTATGCATCACCTCATATAATCAGTATCTCATTGAACCTCCCAGCTGCCAACTTCTGTCTGGTTTGGTAGACTGTGTATATGGGGTGATTTGATGAAATACAGAGTTGCCACTACCTATGGATCCTGGTCTTTGTAGGCCAACCTTGCTCTAATCCACTCCCTCTGTAGATGTCCTCCCTCTTGGGCTGTCAGGTCTGTGCTCCAAGGATTCAAGGCTCAACTCTGATCTGACATGGCTGTGCCATCTTGGCTTGGACTTCTCATGAAATCACCTCTGAAGAATAGCTGTGAGAAAGTCTGTAGAAGAGAGCTCTGCAAAATAAGAAAAGTAAAATTATAGATAGAAGTAGGATTGTTGGGCCAGGGACTGCAAGTAGCCCAGAGACTCAAGAATAAAAAAACCAAAATGGAAAGGCATAAAATCCTAAGGGAAAAAAAACAGGGAAATGGCATTTCATCAACATAGAGGATTGGCTCAAGCGAGCAGCAGTGATCGACCCTTCCCCTCCCAGCTGATGCCTGCTTGGCCAGGAAAGACTCTTCGAGTGCTTTACCAGGCTGGTGAGCCTGCCAAGAGCCTGCCTAGTAGCTCTGTAAATCCTTTCTCTCTCATGCACCTTATCCAATAAATATTTTCTTTATGCTCTAAAGGTCTGCTTGCAGAGTCTCTTTGCTGACAACTACAGTGCCAAAATAAAGTGTCTCAAAGAGGGAGGGTTGCACGGTCCAGGGTACAAGTAAGGGACTCAAGAGATATATGCAGCACATTGGCAGACATATGGGAGTGAGCCAGGCTTTAGCACTTGCAGCTTTTTAAGTGAATGAGGCTGGTAACATCTTCCTAATCCAGGGTTTTAACCCAGTATTTCTTTGTTATTTGTTTGTACAGCCACTGTGCACAAACAACAGCCACATTCTTGGGCCGCTATCAAAGACTGACAAGAGAGATGCACAATGCACGCAGACTTAAAGGTCAAAATCTGTTTTCAGGGAACCAATACTGTAACAGAAGCAAATACAGTATTTTTGAGAATGAATGCTACATTCCTAAGGAAGAAAAAAAAGAGGTAAGACACAGGGCAACTGTCACTCTAATGTACCCACATTCATCAGATGGAATTCTCTCAGTCATTTGGGATAACATCATAACACAGCACTGTCAGAGGATCAGTGTCTTCTGTTCTGACAATAAATGCTTTGGCTGTTATGTAGCAGCAGGGGATGATCATCTGCCTCTAATACATTAATGCCTTAGTCCATTCTCATTATCCCTCAACTCATGACAACATTAGAGCTCTCCTCATGGCGAAACTCCTAGTGAAGTGTCTGTGGGAGACAGAGATGCATGTGGGGCATAGTGGCAGAGATAGGGGAAGGCACTGTTTCACATGCCAGCAGAGAAATTATTTAGTCACATATCCCTCACATATGCACTAAATGTTGCTATAAAAGTCCCTCCCTGTTAATAATTAATTTTCTAAATACAAACATTTTCTCACTAAAGACACAGTGCTCACTGGAAAGCTCATGCCTACTCAAAGCCTCCCCTTCACCCAGCTTGTACATCATGTCCACTGCAATTCTCTTCTAGCAGCAGCCTTCAAACAAATATCCCTGTGCTGCCATTGTCCCTGTGTATAGGGAGGATCTCAACCAGCTGTTAGCCATAGAGAGCATGTGTCATGTAGAGTAGACATATAGACACTTGCCAATTCATTATGTCATCTGCCAGCTTGCTTTCATGTAATTCTCCAAAAATGATTCTTCAGGATGTCTTTGGATAAACACTGTGTATAGTCAAGAGAGAAAATCCACAGAAACATTAAATGTTAGCCTTCGTACAGGCTTGAAAATGTTGTTACTGTCAGTAAATGCTGTTAGTAATTCCAGAAATAAAAGAAAGAAAATCAACATGGTATTTAATGAGCTTTTGCCTTGTACAAAAGTATAGGAATGCAGATACTGGGCATGGAGATGTATGAGAGACAAGGCACCAGCCTGCAAGCCCATGGCATCCCACCTGGGGTTTCTGACTTTGATGGAAATTAATGGGAGTTTGGCAGCTTTGGCCAAGTATCCAAGTGCTCTTGTAATTGCTTCACAATACCCAAGTCAATCTGCTACAAATGTGTGTCTGGAATAGCAGAGTCCCAGAGCTAAAGCAGCAGGGTTGATGTTAAGTCAAAATTGACTTTCACGGCTTCTGGCCACAGTGACCCTCATTCTTGCAGCCAAGACTCAACACCCTACCAATATAAAGTACTAAAATTCATCTTCAAAATGCTAATATAAACGAGGGAGAAAACGTCAGGACAGTAGACCCTCAGCAACTTTAAAGCACACAAGAATTTCCTTGACAGACTCCATGTACTTCAGCTAGCGATCTCTTAAATAGTCATTCTCCTATCTTTGGGCTATGGAAACTATAGTCCAATTATAAGGGGTCAGACTTCATGATAGTTGTCTTAATTTACAGCTTTGATGTACTTTATGCAAAGCATTTATGTGTCCTCTGGGTCACTCAGGCTGGAGTAATGCAGAGTCAAGGCTTCTCAGTAGTGGTCAATGCATCCTCCCAGAATGATAAACTGGAGCTTGGTCAAGCCACTTCCTTTATAAAGAGAGGTGAAGATGATAAGATTGAGAAGAGATAAGATGTTGAGATGAGATGATGAGGGAGAGCTGGGATGGCAAGTGAGAGCTAGGAGACCAAGGCTTGCTGTTCCTCCAAGGCCATGGCTGTTGTTGCTGGGAAAGGCCACCATCCTACCAATGGCTGTCCCATCTCCCTCAGCAGTGATCTTTTCAGGCATCAAGCACAGGCAACACAGGCAGCTAGGTTGTGCTGTTTAGAAATTGTCTACTTTGTCTGTTTCTCGTTTTGATCCTGAGTGTTTCCAACTCCTCTGAAAGGACTGTTGAGAACTTACTGAGTATTATTTCAGGCCCATGTAATATCATTGAGCTATGAGTTTTAGTTGCCATATGAGGATGCTTAAGTTAATAACAGGAACAAAGGCTATCTAAAGTGCAGATGTAAGCAGAAGTCTTAGTAGACAGCTACGCTTGTTATTTGGGGTTCCTGTAGTTCACAGTTTGCAACTTATCCTGATTTGAACTGCTTTTTAAACTGATATTGATTTCCACAGATAAATCTGCTCCTATGAGTTGTACATAGGCTTCCTTTGATGCTTGTCATCCACAAGATGTGGTGGATAACTTGAATCTCATGACAACTGTTCTGATCCCTTGCTGAGTGAAACTGTTTAAATGCGTGAATAAGGAATACAGAAACATTTATATGCACACACACACTCTTGTTCACAACATAATGATCATCTTAGTAGCAGCCTTTCTTCAGACATCCAGTTGCCTGAATATTCATGAATAGCAAGAAGTGGTGTGTGTGAGCTAACCCACCACTGTGAATTTGTGACCCAGCTGCCTTGACTGGGGCTGGTTTAACAGCCTCTCCATCTTGGCATTTTCTAATATGCTCATCACTGTGACATGGAGCGCATTTTTGGCTTGCTGCATTGCTATGGAGGGGGGACATTCCTTGTTATGAAAGCCTTGCTGACGTTTATGGTTTTGCACTGAGTGGAATAAGCAGGCACATTATTAGCCAGATCCCAGTCAGGACATAACAAGAGAGGAAATCTAACTCTCTCCTCTCACAGTGTTCAGCTCTCTGGGGATTCATTTATTTCCTCCAAACCTAAGCTGAAGCACAAGCAGCTACTTGAGGCTTGTAACACAAATGGTTTGCAAGTAATGACCGAGTCTCTCCCTTTTCAACTTTCTGACCAAGTGTAAGTGCGAATGAATGTTGTTTCCCACCTCTTTTGGCATAGCATGGCAACACAAACCTTAACCTTCCCACTCCCTGTCTAAGCTGTCTTGTAGGCAGCTGCCAACAGACATAAGAATCCTAGGGCTCTTTACGTAATTTCTCACAATGTCAAAGGAGCATTAACAGAGACAGAAATCGTAATGGACTATTATTTTCCAGCTGTGCCGGAAGCCTATATATTCTCTTGATGCATTAACAGTGGAGCACAAGGATATTAAAGAAATCCATGGATTACAACTGTCAAAATGAAGTCGCCTTTAGGAAATGAAATGGAAGATCACTAAAAGTGGACATACTAGTTAGAAGACATTACTCAAACCTCCTTCCCAAACCAGCTGGGCTACACAAAGGGCTTTAACAGGTTGGCAGACATCAGAAATAGGGAAGGCTCATTAGGCTTGCCAGTGCATCGTGGCTTCCCTGGCTCCAACAGGATTCCTCCCTATACAAGACTCACTAGTCTTGTATATCTGGAAGCCCAGTCTTAAATGGGCCAAGCGCTGGGTCTGCTGCAGCAGCTTCCTTTGGGAAAATGATTTTACAGTACCAGTAAATCTTACCATTAAGAATGCTTCCTGACCTTCATAACGAATTTTCAAATTTGATCTTCTGCACATGAGCAAGTTCACTTAGCATTTTTTCTTTCCTTTCTTCTGCAAATCACAGTCAAAACAAGAAGCGGAGGTTGTAAAATTCTTATAGGAAGGGTTTTGGAGTTGGGTTTTTTTTAATATCTCTAATCCCACAAAAATGGAGGAATTGTGTCTCTTTGACCGCCTCCACTCGATCATCTCTGCCTTGAAAGTTCAGCAAAGCTATCACACATTTTATCCTCATTTTCTGAGTGATGCCGCTGTCATCAGTCCTTTACTTCTTTAACCCACTATTATCTACACAGCTTGGCATTAATGCCTAAATAATTTTTCATTCCCAATGCTCTGGGCCTTCATCAAATAACATTCAAATCTTTCTTAAAGACTTATTTCCTTGTAAGATCATAAACCTTAATCTTCACCAGTGTATGGCATGTACATAATTCGATGTGACACACAGATAGATAGATAGTATCCCAAGATAACACCTCCCCAGAGACCTCTGCATGTATCTCTTTGAATTTATTGATTCTAAATTTATCCCTGGGTACAGCCTCTCATTATTTACTCATTTTAGAGGGCCAAGCCTTTGTTTACTAGACAATAAGTAATATAATTAATGCAGACAATAAAGACAGATTTTTAAAGAAACTGAATGCAATCAAATTGCTGTGGCCTGCTGTATTTGTCATGGGTGCCACATGTCTGTCTCATTCCCTCTTTGTCCCAGGAGGGCAAAAGTCAACAGCAACAACAAAACTAGACATTCCAGTTGTGTCTTGTACTAAAGTTTTTGCATTTCATGATCTGTCTCTCTCTTCCCTTGGGTTATTAAAAATATAAAAGACAATATGATGCTTGTTGGGGAATATTGAACTGGTTTCACCCTAAAAAATCTGGCCTTATCTGTGCGCAGTTACTTTCCATCTTTCTGTCTTCTCCCTCTGCACTCAAGGAATGTGCTTTGTGACTCTGCTCAAGTGAATCCAGAGTGTCAGCTGGAGGGGGGATAGGAGCAACATCGCCACCTACTCAGAAAGGCATATCTGAGCTTTCATTTAAACTTGTCAACAAACATAAAAGCTTCTCCATCATTTTGCAACTTTTGCTCCTGTAAATTTCATGATTATTCTATTCTGCTCTTTTTATAGGCACTCACTCCTCTTCTTTCAATGAATTTGGCAATGGCCTAAAAAAAAATAAAAAAAAGCCTATTTGATGTTTTGGGCTGCTGAAACAGAAGAACAGATGGTAGCAGAGACTAACAGGAGACCTCTGCAGACAGTCCTGGAAATAAAAGGGCAAAGAATGTTGTTTAAACCACCAGTATTACCAGAAAAAGCAAGGAAAAAAGCTCCTATAATCTGCCTCTAGAATAAACTATTCACTGTAGAAGCATATGTTTGTATTGTATTACCAGTAATTTCATGGTTGGCAAAACTAAATGATCTCATATTTGACATAGGCTGAAAGTAAGAGTTACCACGGCTCAACTGAGTTCTAGGAGCTTGTTCAACTGCACTAAATCATAAATTTAAGCTCCAATACAGATTAGTTAATCCAATGCAATGTTTCAATGCTAAACTGTGCTGGACTAGAAGAGAACAGAAGGAAAGGAGCCCTGCTGACCTCCATGACTGATCATTCACTAACATCTTTAAAATATTCTGCCTATTTTCTTACACTGTGCAATGCAGCTAAGAAATGTTTGACTACAAGACAGAGTCCCATTACCTGAGTCCAGCAAGAAAACATTATTAGCAGAGAAAAAAAACCCACTCTCTAAAAAAAGAATTTACATTTGCACTACATATAGGCCAATCATTCTTCCTGTATACCCAGGCTTATCTCTGCCATATTTTTCCTAAGTGACTTTTTCTTATCCTTATTTCTAGTTACAAATATCATTTTAGACCTGAAAAACTTCTCATTACAATTTTCATTGAATCAGATAATGTCTTATGAGAACTTTTATCTCAAAGAATAAGCATTTTGTGACCAACAGAAGAGTTTTATTGGATCATCTGTGTATTACTGTCATAATTTCTCAGCCTCAAATTGTGATGAGGCAACATATCAGACCTTACACTGTGGAAAAACAGATGGCTGTTGTGCATAACAGGAAGAGTAAAAAAGAAAGTTCAAAAGCTGACCATCTGGGAGTAACCCTCATTCTGTCTCTGTTAAGAGATCATGAGTTATATGAAGTAACACAGCATTTAGACCTTTTCTTTCCATCTTTGGAGTGACCTTCAAGAACATAACCCTGACGCATAGTTCAATTTTATTTCTTTAATTTTTACTGAAGAAGTTATTTTGCAGAAGATATTTAATCACACACAATGACCCTGGCTGCTTTCTCCAATTCCACTCCCTGTCAATTTCCAACCTGCACTCCTATTACCAATAAATACAACTAATCACACCTGGCTAGAAGACAAAAATTATGCTTCAGATTCTCAGAGATCACTTTCTTTGAACTTTACCAGCAGAGTCCCAGAGAAACAAACACACAACAAATAACCTCCAAATTCCATGGGAGGACTCACGAACATATAACCTCCAGGCATCTCATGATTTCCAGGTGCACATCACTGACTAGCTCATCCTTAATTAATTAGCCAGTTGGCCTGGTTTGTCAGCAGCAGTAGAACAGCACAGGCAAAGCTTCAAGGTGGGTTATGTGGTTGGACTTTCACTTCTACCTGAGATCAGAGAAAGCAGGCAAACTCCTGCTACAGAAAGAGCATTTCCTAAAAGTATGCCAAAAATCCAGTTACATAATAAATCCAGTGTTACACTTGAAAAGTACAGCAATAGTCTTGGTCAAAGACAAAGGCACCACTTTGATCTTCTTATCTCAGTAATCAGACCAAGGAACATAGAAACTGCAATAAGAATATCTAAGTATCCTTCAGGGCAAAATAAAAACTGCCGTGCAGACAACTCACTTTTCTTTAGAATGTCACTAATGAGAACATTTGTTGAATATCTTCCTTATTCAGTTTGTTTATTTTCTTTAGCTTTACCTGTCCACATCTCTATTTGTATATTATAATACAAACTGAAGCTAGAAGAAAGTGTATTAATGTTATTGTATTAACTTTAAAGACGAACCACTAAGAAAAAGGACAATATTACAAATCTCTCAAGAAAATGTTTTGACAATCCACTGGATCATGAGCACCTGAAATGAGTATACAGAAGGGGAAGTGCAATGAAAGTTTTTGGAGCAACCAGATCTATGTTGATTACTCAAAAGGGCACATTGTTTAGAATTATCAGGCACTATATACCAGTGATCTATTCCAACCACATATCAGAAACAAAGCTGGACCAGTCAGTTAGCCAAATGAGTTTGCTTAACTGTAGAGGCTGCAGCTGGGTAGCATTAGAAATCAGCAAATTCAAACCAGTCATGTTGCATATGTTTGATACAACCAGAAAGCTTTAAATATGGGAGTTGGAAATATCTTTACATTTTTTGATTTATTCTTTTTAGTTACTAGTTAAAAAAAAGACATGGACTTTGAGATAAAACAACATGTGACAACTGTTGTTTGATTCTGTCACCAAAACAGATTCTATCAGAATCAAGACCTGGTTGTTCTGGTACTCCCAGGGTGTTTAATTTCAAGTAAATCAAGTATCCCTTGATACTTCTGGTCTTATTTTGATCTGGGCTGGAATGGATCCCAACAGCTTGTCTTTAACTAAAGCACGTTTTTGCTAAAGAAATATTCCAGGAAGGAATATAGTCTTACTTTTGAGACATCAAGGAACAGAGAATCCATCACTGTCCTTGTGGTTTTTTTTCCCTACTGATCAAATTTTTGTTTTATTTCTAATTTGATTTGATTTATATGTTTCTTTTCTGGCTTCAGTTTATATTTTCTGACTCTCATTATGTTTTCCTCTACTAGATTAAAGAACCCATTACCACCAGTCATTTTCTTCTCAGGAAGGTACTTACACACTGCAATCAAGTCACTCCTTTAGGAAAAACTAAAGAGAGTGAGCTCTAAAGACTCTCGGTATAACATTTTTCTCTAGCACTTCAATTATTTTTTCAGTGTTCTCTTTTAAATGTAGACACTTTGGCTGGGGTCAGTATTCTGGTGTTGGCTCTCACTAACACTGTATACAGAGTAAATCCCTCCCTAATCCTACTTGTGACTCCTTCTTAAATTTTCAGGGATTGAGCATTTTTGTTGTTTGGGTTTTTTTGTCCCCACAGGAGTGTTCTGGGAGTCTCACGTTGCATTGCTTTTCAACTCTAAGCCCTATGTCTTTTCCCATGTCACTATTTTCCTGGGAACAGAGCCTGATTCTGTAACCCTTGTGTGCATTCAGTTTCCTAGGCATGCAGTTCTGACTTAGATTAGTTGAACTTTTATCTCTGTCATGAATGGGCTTTATTTTCCAAGTAATTCAGACCACTTCTCATGACCTCCCTCTTATCACTGCTATTTACCATCAGTCAATTCTTTGTGTCATCTTTAAATTTGAAATCATCAAGGATTTAATATTTACTGCTCGAAGACTGCAAAAAATACAAGCAGCTTGCATCTAGTACTGATCATCACACAACCGCACCAGAGACCATCTAAACAGAGATGTAGGTGGGAGACTGAAAAATAGTGTTCTATTGTCCCCTTAGCCTTGTAGTGGAGGCAATGCAGAAGCAGAATTTACTTTAATCTATAGGAATTGAGTCCTAACTGTGTTTTGATTTCACAGCCTAAGTAATCAAAAAGAAAGAAGCGGGGAAGACAAGCAACTGTGTTTCTTCCTGTGTCTCTCACTACCTCAAAAACACATACTCATGAAGATTCTTCTCCATCACAATGCTTCTGAATGAGTGGAGGGTTTGAAAATTCATTTCAGTCAATATACATGTTTTCCATAAAGACCTGAATCTGTATCCCATTTGTTCTCTCTCCCTTTGAGGCACCAGAAATCTGAATATTCTGTACCCTGTTGCAAAGAAAGGCTTTGTATAACAGAATGCAATATGAATTAGAGATAGAATAATTGGAGGATATAAAAGTCACCATCAGCTCTTTAGTATGAGAAAGTGTGAATCTTCCATCAATCATGAGACTCTGCCACTCAAAGGTGATTCTTAATGGAACTGGCTTGCAATTGAAAATCATTTTGTATGAAAATTTCATGCTTTTGGAAAAAAAGTTTCAATTTGCAGTGAAAATTTTCTAACTCCTTCTCTTGTCATAATTATAAAAAAAAATAGAACCACACGTAGAAGCAATCAAAAAAAAAACTTCTAGGTTTCCAGCTGCTTATCTAGGAGGAATTTTGAATACCATTTTGCTTCCAAAAGAGAGAAAATAAAACTGGCTCTTGCCTGGTAACTCCTCTGCAGAAAATGTGGGGTCCTCAGCTTACTCTTCATCCTTCATCTTCAAGCCTCAATGGTAACACATAAAAAGAGAGCAAAGACCCTCCCCCCCCCAGTTGGGCAGCTTACATCCAGCTCTTGAAACTGGTGTTGCTATGCACTCCCAAGAGGCAGCTCTTGTTCTTTCCTGAAGAGTATCTTCCATAGTAAACTCATATGTTTTTATTCTAAATTATCTGCCACTATGGAATAACATAACAACAGGCAATATTTTCACTGGCTCTGCAAAGAAGACTAAAACCTCTTACTTCAACAGAGACCTATCACATATGTTGGTACTTCAGCAGCTTAATGTAGAATTATTGAAAGACTGAATTTGGCAAATCTGGATGCAGATTCAATCTCCTAGAGTCTTGAGAGGGATTTCTGGTTTTGCGAGTAAGTGAAAGATACTTCAATAAAGTCACAAGGGACAGAAATCCAGGAGATCGTAGTCCAGTTTACTGTGAAATTACTTGTTACTGTTCACATATTTATCTTCAGTACCATTAGAGAAAACAGTTCTGGCACTAATTAAAAAGTAGTTTTTTTCAGATATTTTGATTATACACAGTCTTGGTAGCCTCTCTTTAAGACAAATGCCTGTGAGGCTGATTTTCAAAGGTGAGTTCCAATTTCAGATGCACCAATCTGAGCTGATAAAATGGCCACTGCATTTCTGAAGAGAATATCCTTAACTTTGGCTGTAGCTGGGTATGATCAGTAGTCCTGAAAATCTGGCACTGAATTGTCTGAAGATGAGCTCCCAAAACTGAACCATTAAGTTTAGTGACCTCACCAGTCTTGGCCTAAGTGTTCCTGTGTCTTTCATTCTCCATCTGCAAATAATGTACAAGGACTGTCCATGATTTACCTTGCACTCACCTCCCCCAGCTCGGCTTAACCTATTATTAATGTGAATAAATTATTCTAGTCTGAGATCCTGGGGTAATGTACTAATACCAAAACATTATTACTTTGCCTCCTTAGGCAAATAGGTGGTCTCTTCCTTTTGAGACTATACACATTGTTTAGAATGCAAACAGGATTTTTGTGTCATCATGAAATAACTCAAACAGGGTTAAAAATATCACCAAACCCTTATTCTAGGCATGTCCTACTACTAAGTTATTCTACCTATAGGAGCAGTTACATGAAACCAGTGGCTACAGTTCAACTTCTAACTCTCAGCATCTCTGAAGAGTAAGGATGGTTTTAGTTTAAATGCTTAGCTTTCAAAGTTCCTGAGCAGGATGAGAAATAATTTCCCTGTTTAGATTTATCAGAGTGGTATGCTATTTGAAAGCAGAAAGAAGACAAAAAATGGGCCAGAAAAAAAATGGCTTGTAGATTCCATTGGGTTGACAGTGGAGCTCTAAGCTGAGGAATGGCCCCTCCTCATTTAAAACTATTCTTTCCTGTGATTCCAGCAGATTTTGAAAAGATGTAACTGAAAAAAAGAGCCATGCTGCTGTTCACCTTTCCTGTGGTTTGGTTTGGTATTACTTAAATTCCTGCACTTTGCTGTGTTGAACAACTAATTTAACCCACTTAGTTCACCTTCTGGTTTTCATGCAATATTGCTATCACCATCAATAACACAGGTGGCAAGTAGACCAAAGCTGTGTTGTAAATATTCTTACAAATGAAATTTCCTAGTGCTTCCACCTCTTTTCATTCTTGTTTTATTTCCTGAATACGCAAGTGAGAGCATGGCAATGCTCACAAAGATCCCCTCTTCCAAGATTTTCCTTGCTCTCAAAGTCATTTAGAAATCTGCATTCACTGATGGCACAGCAGTTCATCGTGTGCTCTGCCAAAGTTTTCAAATAACTGCAGAGGAGAATGTGATTTCTGTACATCTTCCAGGCTGACCCACACGACATTACAGGTAAGTACTACAATGGACGGGAGCTATTTGCCCACCTAACCACCATGTTTATTTTCAACATTTGAGCTAGTGCCTGTTCCTGTTTCTAGTTCACATCAGCTCCACATGATCCAGCCCTAGGCTTTCTGTCTTCTTCAGTAGGTGCTTTATGTAGTCCACTGACTATATAGAAAGCTAAGGCTCCTAATCTAAGCTTGCAAGTTATACACATGAGTAAATTAATCTGAGCAAATCTCAACCTCTCCTCCTCTCTCTGATCACCCAATTTCTTTGAGAGTCATCAAATCCTGCAGTGGGATTTTTAGACATTTCTTCAGATTTGGGACTCAGCCTGCAGTCAATAAGAAATAGTTTGTCATGTCTTTTTCCAATATGTCACTTTGTCATCAGAGTCTGTCTTAGCCAGGAGGAGAAATCCCCCTCATGATACTCTCACACCATAATCTTTCTGAAATTTGAGATTTAGACAAAGCTATTTTCAATCTTGCCAGGAAGGGACACTGCAAAACAAAAATAATTCCCTTCAAAACACGTTGTGGGGATATGTGTACAAATGCCTGTTTGTAAAGTGCCCTCAGCCCTGGGGAGGGGAAGTGAACAGGAACTATACATTGATATCAGACAGGGTAAAAAATGTATGCCAAATTTCAGGCAGATTGTATTTCCCTGTCTTGTTTAATCTCTGTTGGGGGAGAAAGCAGATGTTTGTGCCTAAATTGTTCGCTCTTCTCCTTGTCATTACCCATATAACAGTTTAAACTATTCTCATCTTAATCTGAGGTGACTTACAGAGGTTCCCTATCAAACACAGACACTATACAAGACTGTATTAGATTACACAATTTGTCAGAAAATTGGCACTTTAGATACTAAATGATAGCCTGTGCTCTGCAACCATGCTATCATTCTTGCTCTAAAATCTTGTCAGAGCCTATAAATTAAGGAGGATTTGGCCCTGGAGTTGCATGAAAGGGAGGGCTGTAGGAAGCACAAGGATGCTACCTCAACTCACAGGACCTATTTAAGGGAAAATGCTCTTTCACCTGACACAGGACGGGACTGCCATCCCAGCGCAGGCTGTCTATTTTAACCTATGTGTTAATGAGTGAGGAGCTGCATTAGGATGCCACCTAATGCTATTCCCTGAGGAACTCTGTATCATGAGTGTCTCCATCCACAGGAGCTGCATCTCCTACTGTGGTACTATGGCATCCAAGCTATCAGAGATGCCACCCAAGTATGCACTAACTCTGAAACAATAGCTCTGACAACAGCTCATCTCAACAAGGCAGTAGGTCACTGCTCTGTGAAGCTGAGCCAGTATTGCCCAGAAACAGCACTTGAGTTACTGCAGAAAAACGGGGACACAGTAAGCCAGCTCACCTCTCTTCCACATTTTCACGTACACTTTAACCCCAAGGATGAGAACTAGGGAATCCTTACGCTTCAGCCCCTTGCTAGCCTGCTACTGAGGAGATGGAGGAAGCTCTTTGACACTGTCTGTAACTATGAGAAACATTCAGAAAATGGACAAAGAACAATGCTCTGGTGCAGTGTTCTTGGCATCTCCAAGAACACTACTTTCATCTAGTGGTGTACATCCCACAGCAATTAGGCATAAAACGAAGGATGAATATAATTTGGTCTGGCAGCCTTCCCAGAAGGAGTATATAAATGCTGTCTTCACATCTGCAGCTATATTTATTTCAGGGACAGGTAGCTGTACCATCTACAAAAGGTTGTTATTCTTAAAAAAAAAAAAAAAAAAAGACAACCAATTTCAAAGTAATTATTAGGCCTGCATGGTGCAGTGGTTTCAGTCAAACAAAGTGCATGCAAACCACATGAATGATCACAGAACACCCCAGCAGTGCTATGCTCCTCAGCTGTGCAAGGACTTGAAACACTGGTAGCTTTTCTGCAGCCATGTTGCTTCAAGTACGTAAGTGAGGCTATGTTTGTGTGTGAAATAAAGGCAGAAAAAACATAAGGCAGTTTGCAGGTACACACACAACCTTCTTCAGGTCTGAAACAGAAGTAATAAGATTTTGAGTTAATGACAAATAAGGAATATATGCTTCAAGTTTAAATGAAGTTCTTTTGAGTAACAAAAATCTTGCAGAGGAGAGGGAGCAGTGTCAAAACTCCCTGGTTTGGGGCAGCTGCTGCATTGCCCTTTCTTCTTGTGTTTGAGCAACAATGAGGGCTTAGCAGTGCAATGACAGAATGACAGCAATGCCATTTTCCCAGCGTCCAGCCAGATGCATTCCAGCTGTACACCTCAATTTCCAGCTGAATGCAAAGGGCTGTGCAAGCAGTCAGTTGCCCTTTGGCAAGGTGGAGCTTGTCCTTGCCTGGTATTTGTGGGGGTGCAACTCAGCCTCTGTCAGTGTGGATTCACAGAGCAAAAATAGAGTGGAGGTAAAGCAGACACAGAACTGTCCTGGGCAAGGTCTCCTTTAAGAACCTTCCAGCCGCTGGCAGCTCGAAGGGAAAGCTGGTGAAAGAAGCAGGGAGCACCAGGCAGCACCTGCCCTGGAAGCCGTCCCGGCTGGCCGCAGTGTACAGTCACAGTGCGCTCTGGTGGCAGGAGAACTGCTCACCCACCGTCCCAGCCTGCAATGACACGGGCAGGTGAGCTGAATTTCGAGCCTCTCTTCTCTGTGTGAGTACTAGGTGGCGAAGTCTGGGAGCATAAGCAAAGATGCAGACAAGCACAGACATGCATTTTAAGATCCATAAAAGAGTTGTGCAGATACAACTCCAATTAAAATTCTCAGTGCAGCAACAGTGTTTATGTTAATAGCTTTGTGAAAAGCAAAGGCTTTTCTTCTCTGTCATGCAGGCATATTTTTTGTATGGAATTGGATGCTGCGAGAAAAAAAGAAATACTTTCTTGTCTCTAAGTGGATGCCCACATGCCAGTTTCACCAGCATGAAACTCTCAGCACAGCATAACACAGAACAGTCACCCCTGTAGTGCCTGTAATCTGCAGATCTCCAAACACTTTACACAGCTCCCTGATGAAGTCCAGGGTATCACAGCAAAGTAAATATTCATATACCTGGGGTACAGCACAGAGAGGCTCAGAGACTTGCAAGTTGACATACAGCAGGGAATACCAGGGTTTGGTCTTTGCCTCCTACCAGTGATGCCAGACTTGCAAACACCAGGAGCCACACACTTAGATTGAGACACCAACTACTGACCATGAAGGGTTTATTAACACAGAATCACAGAATGGTTGAGGTTGGAAGGGACCTCTGCAGGTCGTCTGGTCCAACACCCCTGTTCAAGTAGGGCCACCTATAGCTGGTTGCCCAGGACTGTGTCCAGATGGTTTTTGAATATCAGAGAATCATGGAATAATAGAATCCTCTGTTTGTGAACAACAGGTCCAGTGGGGCACCTTCCCTATCTGTCTCACTCACCAGCTGTGTCAGGAAGTTATCCTCCACAGACTCCAGGGACCTCCTAGACTTTTTCCTCTCTGCTGTATTATATTCCCAGCAGACATCTGGTAAGTTAAAGTCCCCCATGAGAACAAGGGCTTACGATAACGAGACTTCTCCCAGCTGCTTATAGAATATTTCATCCTGGTCTTCCAGATGCTTACAGAATATTTCATCCTCATTGAGTGGTATGTAACAGACTCCCACCATGATATCTGCATTGTTCGCCTTTCCTTTGGTTCTTAATCATAAACACTTGACCCTTTCATCACTGTCATCAAGCTCTAGGCAGTCAAAACACTGCCTAGCATAGAGGGTTACCCCACCGCTTCTGCCTCCCTTCTGAAGAGTTTATAGTGATCCCTTGCAGCACTCCAGCTGTGTGTCGTCCCACCATGTTTCTGTGACTGCAACCATATCATAGTTTTCCAGATGCACAATGGCTTCCAACTCCTCCAAGACTACCTCCAAGGATGGAGACTCCACAATCTCTCTGTGAAGCCTGTGCCAGTACTTAGTCACCCTCACAGTAAAAAAAGTATTTCCTGATACTCAGATGGAACCTCCTGTGTTTCAGTTTGTGCCCACTGCCTCTTGTCCTGTCATGTGTGTCCTTCCACCTTGCATATGTACACCAGTATTCCATATTTCACAGCACAAAAGCCTTTCCTACATCCAAACCCAGCTGTACTGGCCACTGGAATGCTTTAAAGGAGTTCCTACTGCTGGGTACAGAAGCAGTTGACCAACAGTCTGTTAGAGGGAATACCTACCCTTTATCAGGGGGGTAATATGTTTTGCTTCGTTTATATGGGAGACAGACAAATAAGAAGACTTTTCAACCACTGAAGGCAAGCTTTCCTTGCTACAGTGAGGGACTATTTCTAATATATTAATAAATCTAAGTACTATTTTCATTTCTTAGTGTTCACTCTGGCACCTCTGCCAGGGCTTTGCTGGCAGACCTGAGCTTGCACTATGTACTGAATCAAGGAAAGGCAAGTCGGGCCAGAAGCAGAGGTTGCATATATATGCTCAACACAACACTAAACCTCAGCAAGTGGCATACTGCCACAGAAATGTGAAGACACGTGATATTGCTGGTGATATTGGAGGGTAGGCAGACAGCACCTGTCCCAAGACATCAGTCATATAGAATCAGACATTTTAAAATGAAGACTTTTCTATGAGGACACAACCAACTAACAATTCTTGAATTTATTCGTGTACATTTTACACCAGACAAACTCAGTTGAAGCCATGAGACAAGCAATAAATGTCATCTGGAATCACAAATGCATAACTCAATGCAGAAACTGCTCTAACCTGTGAAGATGAGACTGAAACAAGCTGGCAGGAGGGCCAAGAAAAAAGTTGGAGGTACTTTGCAACCCCAGTACCCAGCCCTAAGAGTTGAATCTAAACATAGCACCTGAGTTCCACTGGCTGTTCAGATACAGGCTCTCAGCTCAAGGCAAATGCAAGAGAGTTCAATTTACCTCACAGAGAAAAAGATTTAAGTTACACCAAAACATTTTGTGTTTGCTGTAGGCTAAAAGAGTACCTAGTCCAGCTGATTTTTGGTGACCTTAGTACATATGTGATTTTTTTCCCTCACCAGGCCAGTCACATTCCCACTGAACTCCCTGAAGGGGATCTAATTAAGCCAGGAAAATTGTTTCCTATGAGCTGGATGTCTCATTTCACTCCCCACAAAACACACATACTTCAAGCGTTTGTGTGGTTAGCTTTGAATACCCAATATTAAAAATTAAACATTTCATACTGATTTCTTTTAAATAAGTCATAGAAAGAATCCACAGCCAATGCAGAAGCAATCTGCAAAAACAAGAATAGAAGAAAATTGCAATATAAGCTATTTGTCAGAAACCGTTCACTTGTTTTTATGTGGATTTCTTCAGAGTTAACTGGGGTGGGATGAGGGCAGGGTGGGTTGGAAGACCACCACACAGAAGAGATACTCTTGACTAATTCTATGATCCCCAAAAGTAGGTATCTGCAAGACTTCATGCGGTAAGATTCACAACAGACTTTACTGTTGCTATGGTAATTAAAAATCTTCTTTTCAACACAACAAAAATAAATTCTCCAGGTCCACGCAATACATAGTAACACAGCCACCTCAGTGCTGGGAGCTCCACATGGGGGGAGGCTTCAGCAGCATCACTCTAAAACTAAACATCAAATTAAGGTCACTTTAATATTTAAGGAGAATTAAAAGTGACAATTACTTAATGTAGAAGATGGAGTTAGTGTGAGAAAAAAAAAAAAGAAGGAAAGAAAATAAGGGGCAGGGCAGGGCAGGGCAGTAGAAAAAAAGAGGGAGGGATGGAGGGAGGGAGGAAGGAAGGAAGTCCACATCTTTAGACAGTGTCCTTTTCCCATTTTTTGTGAATATAGTCTAAAAACACTGAGTAGGATACAGATGTCATGAGTACAGTAAAACATTTGAGCTCTGTCACTTGCTGTAGTGCTTTCTTGAGCATCTATATTGTAAACTCAACAGAAGTGCTAGTATCTGAATGAAAGTATTAACCAGTGAAGTCAGTGCTGAGCAGGAAAAGGCTCACAATACATTTGTTATCCCCTCAGGTGGCTGATTAGCAATGTAATGTGATGAATTACCTAGCTGATGCGTGTTTTTCTTCCCCAACCATTTTTTTATGTTCTTCCCCACTCCTTCAAACAGGTCATTCACTTGAGGTTTCTAGAATATGAATCAAGAGTCATGTTTTCACCACTTTTATTATTCAGCAACACTATATTTAGTGCTGGAGAGTCCTGTTTATTCTTCCCTAGCTGGGACTAACACTTCAGAGTGAAAACATGGAGCAAATTGGATGCTACCATTTCAACACAGAGTACATCATGTCAAGGAAGGCTGCAACTCAAGCAAGTCTCTGGTGACAGAGAACTTCATTCAGTGTCTTCACTTCAGCATATCATGTCCTGAGGCCTGTGCTGTGCAGTGTTTCCAGCTCCTACAGTATAGGCTCAACTCCCAAATCAGGGATGCATTTAATGGTCTCATTCAAGACTCCATAAGGGCACATCACTATGTAGAGTCATACTCTCTGCTTTCCTGCTCCTGTTCAATAATCTGCTGCTTATTCATCCGAAGTCACATTAGTTTTCAGCCACAGCATCACACTGAGAGCTCTTATTCAGCCAATTAGCCACCCTGACTTCTAATTCATTCAGGGTAACCATTTCCCTGGAAGCAAGTACCTGCTCTGCATGTGTAGCCTATCGTCCTCATTCCCAAACACATGACCTTGCATTTGGCTACATTAACATTTGTGCTGGTTAAACAAGACTCACTTCCCAAACGAACTAGATTGATCTGTCAAACTGATCCAACTTTACCACTGTTTACTCTTACTAATACTGTATCCTCTGCAAATTTTACAGGCACTGATTTTCTCGCTTTTGAACCATTAATAAAACCACTGAATTGTATTAGGCTGGAAAAGATCCCCATAAAACCCTGCTGGAAATACCCTCAGTGGATGATGATTCTTCATTTACAATTCTTTTTTTGAAATCCATCAGCCAATTATAATCTATTTATTATGTGCTACATTAATTTTGCATAGTTCTAATTTTTTAATTGGAATGTCATGTGGTATGAAGTAAAATGCTTTTGAGAAGTGCAGGTAGGTGTCAGCACAGCTCCTGTTATCAGCCAACCTTGTCAAAAAAAAGTTCTGTTTGCTTAAGCAGATCTGTTCTCCATAAAGTGAGATGTGCATTAGTTGCTGCTTAAGACTGTGGGTTGAAACAAAATCTGCTGCATCTGGACTCTTAATGAGAAATGAGGAACTGTAGAAGCAAGATTTTAAATGGGAAGCATATCGGTTGCATTTTCTTACTGCCAAGACCAAAGGTTTTCAATCACTGTTCACTGCATTTATTTATAAAACATACCATGTTAAATTTCAAAGTGCATGTGCAGAAAGGACTCATTGGGGATCTCAGCACTTCAAGTCACAAGCATTTACCTGCCTTTGTGGTATAACAAGATGAACTGAATAGCACATTTTCTTACTCTCTCCTCATTCTGTTTCATAGCTCCTGTCCATCATCTCTAAGGAGACCTTGTGGATGAGTCTGTCTCAGCTCTTTCTGTGTAGAGAACATGTCCTGGAAGGGGAAAAGTAAGCATCATGTCTTGATGAGACTTAATGAGAAAACTAGATGACAGTTTTCAGCTTAGGGTGCAGCTGAACTACTGTGTGAGAAACACAGAGGCAAGACCTTTGCTGGTCAGTTGATCCCCAAAGCTCTGGAGGACTGTCTTACCTATTTCTCCATCACCTTTGAGAAGAACAGGCACACAATGGCTTCATTGCAGTCTGATCCTCTCACAGAAGTCCTAGCAACTCAAAGAGTATTGACTTGAGATAGGGTGAGAGGACCTATGCCACTTCACAGATGTTGCTGGTGGGCAACACAGTAGTTTGCAATACAATTTGGAATTATTTTTCTGAAATTCCTAGACAGTCTATGGAGTAGCAAGGAGTAACAATAATAATAAATCAGCACATAAGAATTTACGTATAATCAAGGCTTTCAGTAATAATTTAAAGATTCTGATTTTGAATACCAAATTTCTTTCAGTTCTTTACCATAATGACAATGCCTTTATTCAAGCAAAATATGTATTTCCTGACCCCAAAGTCAACATAAAAGAAATTGATCAAAAGCCCTGTAAATTATCTGGACACAGAAATGAATTTGTTGCTAGTTCTGAACCCCCAACTCATAGTATTGAATACATCAGATACAGTACCACATGGTTCTATATGCTATCAGTAACCAAAGAACACAAATGAGAAATATGGGACTTCTCTTGATGAGTAAGATTCTATATTAATTAGTTTGAATCTTTCTGTGTGACTTACCATGGGCAACTATAGTCACACCTATGCAATCCCATTGAAATCAGTGTAGTAACAGTCACCATATAAAAGATATCATTGGCAGGCACTGTACATAAACTTGAAATAGATAGTTGTAACACAGGACAGATTGATCTAGTACTGGAAGTTGTTCCTTCTAAATTTAATACCAGACCTGACTTTGATTTGTTTTATTTCTCTTGGATATAATAGCAGACTTGTGATCTCAAGCTCATGATGCTATTAACTCACTTAATATAGATTTACTCACTTTTAAGAATTGGTAATAGCTCCCTGTGGTCATTTCAGTCACCTCTTAAAATCAAGGTCTCTCTGGACATTCCTTCAAGTAATTTACGAATGGGTCAAAGAAACTGTTAATAATTCCAGCTGTCTTCTCTCACTCTCATGTTTCAAAGCAATGAGTCTTACTCCTTTCTATAGTGGATAGCAACTTTTCTTGCTTGGCTTAGGATAAGTGACTGCTATTGTTTTTTAACTACTGCACAAATAAGATGATGTGGATTTGGTACAGACTTTTCTAACATCTTACAACATACCATTCAAAAGAACAGAAGTGGAGGATATACTTAATGTTGCATAATTTACTGAGATGCAACCCTGTACTGCTGCACACGCCTGTATTAGCGGGTTTTCAAAGTAAAGGGTTTTAACTCTGCTAACACTGTGTTAACATAGCTACAACCATTATGTGTCAAAAGCTGCTTCTGTAGTTTCAGCTGCCTTTGTAGATTATAGATGCATACAGTGTTGTGTTTGCTAACCATTGACAGGACCTGCAAAATACTAGGTCTGTACTGCTATAAAGAAACTGGTGTTTGTGATGGCTGATCTTTAACTAGATGTTGTATTAACTCAGTTCAGAAAGCGACTGTGCAGCCAGTAATGCTGTACATCAGTTCAGTGAGCTGTGAGACTGGCTGATACCAAGGAAACTCACCCTCAGTGCTTGATTTGCCATTTGAGAACTTGCGAAAGTAATGATGAGCACCTATGAGACTGCAAACCATGCACTGTCTAGAGAATACATGCACAGCAGGGAAAACAAACTGTAACAGCCTGAGAACAAAGGTAGTCGTCCAAGCTAGTCCACTGTATGATGACCTGGTAAACTGGGACCAGTCTCTTGCTGATGCTCTGTTGACTTTCTAAGTGCAACAATTTTGAAACTGGGACCAGGAAAATTCGTTTTACAGAGTTTGAACATTAAAATCTGTCACCTGAGTTAGGACTTGAATCCTAGGTTTCCTTCTCAGACAATAAACAGGTATGTCCATGTATGTCCATGGCCATGTTACTTAGTATTCTGCCCAGGTTTACTTACTCTAAATCTAAGCTGTCCTGATGGAGGTATAGTGAATTGTAAAAGAAATATTAACAAATTAAGTATGAATAGAAGTGAATGTGTGCAAGCACCAGAAGAAACAGTAGAAGTGTGAAAAGAATGGTCTGCGTTGATAACAAAGGATACTATTCCCAGGAGCAGAGATGAGAAATGTGCTGTTCATGTCAAGACCAGAAAGCCTGTACCCTGCTAAGACCATAGGGGGAGATCATACCCATGCCATTCCTTTTCTTGTGAGTCCATAAGGAAAACAGTAAAAGCTAAATAGATGCGTGTATATTCCAAGCATATGTTACAAACAAGACACAGTGGACAACGACCAGTAGCCTTGCCTAAGATTAATGGAGGCTTATGCAAGATTTTGAATCAGAGGACAACCTCATAATAACTGTTGATTCCTAGCGGATATAAAAGACCAGTCCAAAACTAATTCAGCATCATCAAACAAGAACTCCAGAATATGACGAACACTCAATAGCTGGCACATCTCTTCCCCCATGCAGCACAAAATTGATCTGAGGCACACACATCCTAGTATTTGTGAGTATGTGGGTGTGAGAATGCGAGTGGGCTAAATCAACTTATTTAGAGTTTCTGAAAATAAGTATCAACTTCCCTTCCGTAAGGTTTTGTGACAGTAATTTCTGACAAGTGCAGACAAACTGCTTCTAGTACTGGCTATGCCAATTTCTCAGGTACCTCTTCAGGACACTTCATTGTACCATACAGATGTGTCCTCCAGGCCATCAGCTCCTAATGATTAAATAGGAAATAAAAGACAGCATTTAGAGAACACTGAGAAGTCTTAGCACCTTTTAGGTTAGTCTCCTAAATTTAGTTTTGGCTTCTTACAGAGAAAAGGAAAAGAAAGCTAAGAAATGGGGGAGAACACAGATGTATAAGCAGGCCTGAGACTGTCCCTCCATGTAATCTTTCAGTACCTGATTATAGTTTGAGATGTCCTCAAGCCCTTTAGATAATCATGTTCTTCTATTGTACAGACATTTGGCAAATATCACTATATCTGCTTGTTGAAAAAAATAAAAAAGTTGAAGTAGATAAATAAGGCCTAGGATAACGAAATATATCATCCACCCATTATCCCTTCAATGTATGCAGCCTGCTGGCACGGTTCAGAGTTAATTTACATGATAGATGCTTCTACTTCAGCCTAAAACAAAGCTGGTCTGCGTGTCATTTCCTGTCAGGAGTTGCTGAACCTCAATTACTTATTTGAGATAAATGATGTAATAAAAACACACTTTACAGTCCAAAAGCCACCTCCATCTACTGTAGAATTCCTGGTTTTCTGTTTGATTTTTTTGCCTCCTAAGGCACTACCCACAGTAAAAAAAAATATTCTGGTACGTAAGCAACACAACATCCCTGTATTTTGCTCCTTGTAATAGACCTGGCTGCCTCGGCCATCACGGTTGCTCTCTTGTTCACTCCCAAGTGTCCTAACAAAGGTTATATGATGAAGAACAGGAAGGTAACTTGTAAAGTCTGTGGCCAATACACTATCTGAAGCTTCAGAAGCTGTAACTGGTTAGGCCCTATTCAGCTGTCCCATGTTGCACGTATTTCTCTGCTATGCTGACTGGAGAACAATCTAAAAAAGAAAGAGAACATGGGCTTGAAGAAGAGTTATTTCATGACAGTGCCAACTTCTTTACCTTTCTTACTTTATCTAACCAACCTACAAAGTCACTGAGGGCTCCCAGAGCTGGTTGAATTCAGTAAGAAATTAAAATCTCCAGAAAGCTGTTATTCCTGTCATAAAGCAGTACTCAATGAGATCAAGAGCTGTTATAACAACAAATAAAATTATAGTCTGTCTCCTCTGTGTGCCGTTTCTCAGTTTACGTATATAAGAAATGCAAAGGAAAATACCCCATGGGGTGTGGCAAAGATAAATCCATTAATGTGTTATATTTGAAAATGTAAAGTGCTATTAAGTGTTAGACTAATTACTTTAATCAGCGCTGTTTTCACACCATCTGCAATTCTGTGGCTACAAATGTGGTTGTGGAAGTATATTGCAGGTATACAGAATCTCTCTTTACCTCTCAATTCATACTTTCTCATTAGCACAGCATCCAAATGCTTAAGATGAGATCAGATTCAACTGCAGAATGAAACATGAAAGAAAATACAATGCTATCACATTTCTTCTTCTGAAAAGCTCAGACTGGCATTGTCAGATAGTCGATTGAACATGAGACATTTTTGATGTATTTAGTCTTGATATTCTTGTATGTGAGCTTGCTTTGAAGGGGGGCGGTAAATGTAGGCTTTTTAATTTTAATTTTCCTCAGAGAGATACGGTAACTGATATACATAAAGTAAGGAAGCAAGCTTTAGATGGAAGACTTGAAACAATAGAAAGTCGCATACTTTATCTTTTTTATTTACAGGTTAACACTTTAAAGAGGATGAAATGTTTTATTAATTACACACACTAAATATTTTTTGTAACCCTAACAAAGAGCAGAGAGTACAGAAATCAACAGAGCGAATGTTTAGTGAGATATCTGATAGTGCTTGCTAAAGAAAGCACCGAGGTGCTAAGGAATTCTGTGATAATGTGCATTACACCCTGAATTTCCTCTGGTGTTGCTCTGCACTGCTAAATAGCTCTGGAACATGCTCCTGTTGTCTTGCGGCTGTGGTAAAGTTTAGCTCTTGACCTTGATACTAGAGGGTTATGCTACTCTTTATAAAGCAGTCTACTGACAAAAAGTCAGTCTCTCTCGTTGCGTTATACTGTGGAGCCAGAGGTTAACCCATTACAGGGTTCATCTCTGATTCAGCTGCTAGTGTCCAGAATGCCACCTGCCATGAAGGACTGCACGGCACCTGCACTTGCTCCTTCCATACAGCCCAGTCTGCACCCTCAATGGGGAGCTACAGGGGAGAGGGAAAGAGAGTCAAAGACAAACTAACAAACAACTAAACTGTTTATGAAACCTCACACTGAGAGACACAGAGAGACACAGTTACAGAGAAACTAAAGCTCTCACAGGGGTACAAATACCACAGCTACTCCACCTCAGTTTGGGCAAATGAAAAGGGAACTAGAGTGCCAAAGAGATGCAAGGCTTTTTCCCTTTGCCCTTCCCTTCCCCTCCCTTCCACTCTCTTCTTCTGCAATAAGATGTGTTCAGATTCTCTGGAGTTCGAGTCCTTTTTCGCCATAGACACATATATCAAGAAGGCTGGAGATTTCTGGCCAAAAATGCAAAGAAGTTAATTTGGTCCTGAATTTACATTTGCAAATCTTCAAAGGAAGCATCCCGTGTAGCCTCCATGAATTAAACATATCACAGTCAAAAGCCTTTGGCACCAGTGGGGGATTTATGACCAACTGGAAAGCCAGTGTCTTGAAGAAAGCTGAGCTATCATTAAGTCCATGTTCTGTGCCAAGGTTATTGCCATTATAGGCCTTTTTAAAAGCACTGAGGAAAACAAATATTACAGAGCAAGTCATTCCTTGTATTGAGCCAATATAACTCCTAATGGCTCTTGCAGTTTTGAAGGGTGCTGCTTTTACTTTTGACGTACATTTTTCCAAAAGTCTTTAGGATTCAATGCCTGGATTGCCTCATATTTTATGAAAACTTGGGCACAGTCGTGAACTTGGCATCTCTTCCAGAAATGCTGGACGAAAGACCCCAGAAATGAGCCAGCATTCGTTTTGGTTGAGATGGATCACTGTAGGCTATGGCCAATAGGTAATGGCTGGAAAAACACCACCTCTACACCCACTTTCTCATACCGAAGTGCATTATCACAGCCTAGAAAGTCTGTTTCTTGTTTGGAATGACTTCTAGGAAGACTTGTGTGTCTGTGTAAAATTTACTGAAGCTATAAATGCTGAATGGCAAGCTTTTGCAAATGGCCCAATCTTGGCTATATGGACAAGAGCTGGATGACTGAAAGGAAAATAGTTAACGACGTTAAGTTGCAGAAGAGGTGATCAGAATGCTACATCAGCTTTCTGTTGGCATAAACCTAAGAGAATTACTGCTTTTTTAGACCAATAAAAATGACAAAAAAAGAGATCCTTCTATATGCAGACCATTCATTTTTGTAGCTGAACTATTTGTACCTCTTTATGTCATCATTATTATCCGTGTCTCCTTTCTATACTCTGGCATCTTGCAATAAGTAGAAGGGAACAACATATGGTACAAGCACAGAGTCTGGGGAAACATTAGAGAAGGCAGTGGTACATGACCACTCGTGACATGAGTGGTACATGACAACACCTGCTGTGAAGAGTTCTCTTACCAAAAAAACCACTTTGGCTCTAAAATTATGGAATCCACTCCTACTAGTCTAGCATGTTACAAGTACCTCATTATGTCATGTTCCCTCTGTTTCTCACTCTTGAACCAATTATTATAGCCACTTCCTTCGCTATTCCATTGAAACCTTTTTGAACCTAACCATATCTGAACAAAAACAATATTACATGAGAGAATTCCAATGGTGCTTGTACAGCATTGAATCTCAATCATAAAATTGGGGTTCATATGTTATAAATCAAGTAACAGAAACACACACATTTAAAAAAAAAAAAACAAACAACAAAACAAACAGTTAGGGATGAAAACCAAAGTCCATACAGCAGTCCAAAATGTTGAGCCTGAATGAGAAATATGCAGCCTTTTTAAGGATGGGCCACTATCAGAGGCTTGCATGTTTTCCTGCAGGAGATGTAGATGTTAATCTGCTACAAAAGGGTTTCCTTTTGCATTTGAACAAATTAGTAAACACACAGGATTAAACTGCATCTTTAAGGATTTTTTAAAAATTTTAAATATATTTTTTCTTCCTACATGCAGCCTTCTCCCCAAGCTCCCTGTCCCATACCTAGGCAAAGTTAGAAGAAAACATGCCTCAGCAATGGGTGATATGGCAAGACCCACAGCAAAGCAAGAGTTAATATATGCTAGTCTCTTCTGAGCACTTAAAGCCATATCAGAACCAGAATATTTTATCTGGAGACAGCCTTGTTATCCAAGGTTAAATCAACCTAAACAAATAATTGAAGAACACAACTTAAATCTTTGATGTGGGAGAGAAAAGATTTGACATGCAGACTCACTAGACTGAAAAAGGCGGGTTTTTTTGTTCTGCTTTTAGGTCTTCTGGCAGTTGCTTAATTATTTGCAGCATCTCAGCTGTTGGCTGCTACGAAGCTCCCCAACACTACCCACATAAGGACAAAAAGCTAGTTTTAATTCAGGATAGAGCTAACTCCAAAGCTTCCACTAGCATTTTCCCACCAAGTCCTCACCTATATGTAGTACCACTCCTCTCACCAGAAAAGCTTCTGGAGTCCACTGAGGACAAGGGTGGAAAAACAAGTTACTCACTAGAGAGCTTCTGAGCTTTCCCTATTTTTTATTTTTTTTTTTTTTAAATATTGTCAGACTTGAAATGGGTAGGGATAGGAGATGAATCAGCTGGGATTTCTTCTGTCTGGAATATAATCAGGCAAACAGTTTGTGGAGGGCTTAAAGGAAAAGATTCATCTGACAGAAGGTGAGTTCAAGTTAAAGCACAGTTTGTGTTTCTGGAGGAAACCTACAAGTTTTTGGTATTTCACATTTTTTTTCTAAGCCTTTCATTGGACATGTTAGCTGGTATATTCTTTTATAATATTAATCTGCTGCAGTTCCCTTCACTTTGCTTTACAGATATGAAGAAAAATGGGTACCTCATTAATCAGCTTCAGTCCAGTAACCAGTAAGGCGGGAATTTCACTGACTAGATAGTATCATATTAGCTAGGGAAAATAAAAAGAAGACCTAAAGCTAATCAAAACTGAAAAGGTACCTACCACATGATATATAACTCCTCCCAAACTAAGTAGTTTTAATCATTACTAATTACTATAAACATTTCAGCCTTGTTTTCCTTCTACATAACCAATAATTTTCAGTCTTGTAGAACTTCTATCCTTTGAAAACCAAAGGGATTTCACATTCAGTCAAGGTAGGCTCATGTTAACAAGCAGTAGGCAGATATTCTGTACCAGTGACAGAAAATAACGGGAAGGAAAAATCAAGGTTTGGGAAGTTCTAGCTGGCAGTTGAACCTCAAAGGGCTGCACTAGCAAAGTGACAGAATTAGTCCATTACTACCTGTTTACTTTGTTTAAATCAGCTACTGGAAGAAATGACTGCAGATACCTATGGGCAAATAAAAATATGTTCACTAAGGCAAATTTCTGAAAAAAAAAGTCATAACAATCACAAAATAGTAACAAATCATTAGAAAAATATCTTTCTTGAAAAAATCTCTTTGTAGAAATTTGTTCTTCATCTTGGATTAGATGTAGTTGTCGTGACATAGAAGCTTAAAATATCTGCCAATAGACTGGGCAAGTTACTGAAAATGAAATGTTTAAATAAGCAGCTTTTACTAATGTAAAGTCTTGCAGCAAGATCATAAAATGCAGCTGGAATCTAGTAGACTTGCCTGAATTCTTCAAAGGCACCAGGAAGACAACACTGTTGTAGAAAATATGTAATTATATTTTCCCAACAGTTCCACCAAACCCAAATCTATTTCCAGATCAGTACCAGCATCAGCCAGAGAAGACAATTATCTTCAATGATATTTTGCACTTGCTTGAGTCCCTGACAGGGTATCTCCAAGCAAACATTATTGTTCACTACAGTCCTGTGAAGTAGGTAAGTATCATCAACATCAATTTCCAGACAGGGAAAATAATGGATAGAGATGGGTGAGAGAAAGACGTATTGTAAGTCAGCAGCTAAATTAGGAGAAGAACCAAGCAATTCCTACTCCTAATCTACCACTCCTGCCACTGGAAAATTTACCTTATTTCTTGATTAAATACATAAGCCATGGCTTCTGCCACCAAGGGAAATGTGAAAGGGTAACTGGCAAGAGACAAGTGGAACAGCACAGGCACGCAATAAATACTACATAGTTACTTCACACTCTATGTCCCCAAGTTGCGTTCTCTAAGACCCCTACTGTCATTTCACCCACTCCTTTCTCTCTGCATTCATTGAGTCTGAATGCAAATCTATACAAATCTATTTAACTTGCTTCCCATTTCTAATCTTCTATTTGAAAGATTTGCTAGTTAATATTGGTGCAACTTCTTTCAATGTAAACTTATGTCATTACAGAAGAATAACATGATCATTCTATGATAGAAAAAAAACATCAGTGGCAATCCAGGAGTGTAGGCCTTTCCATTTTTTTCTTTTATGCCTCTCATTTTCACATTCCTATTTTTTATTTTTTTCTGTTCCTGTGGTGTGTCTGCTAAGAATCTCATCTACTTCTATTTTTAATATTTCATTGATTCTAGCTCCAGTCACCTCCCTTCTCAACATTTTTTCATATATTTATTACTCTTTTAAATGAAATCACGTTCTCTGAAAGTCTATTCCCAAGTTAGTCATTTTCAGGTGATTTTTTTCCATGCTTCCTGCCAGTAACAGAAAATAGTCTTCTTTCTGTTATGTACTGGAGTATGCACTCCATAATTTAAGTTAGTTCAAGCAGGGGTCACCTCACAATTCCCATTGTTCCAATTGTAAAAGACTAGAGCTGATCACACCTCCCCCGTATTACTCATGGCTTTGTGATTTGGTGTCATTCTCAAACCCTCCTATTGTAAATTGCCTGCTAGAGCAATTTCTTCCTGCTATAGGTGTGCAATCTTACGCCATCCTGTACTAAGTAATATTGATAACACTGTTCACCTGGGGAAAAAATTGAGATTTCCTATCTAGAGGAAAAGCTCTCTCAGAAACAGAAACAAATTCACTTGACTGCAAAGCACTTTATATAAAGTCATCTAAAACATATATCAGAGAAACAAAAGAAAGCAGAGTCGAGTTCTTCTTTCCTTCACCACAAGGCAGACTGAACAGTTATCATGGGCTTTTCTAGTCCTTGTGAAATGTAAAGTGAACATAACATGTTGCAGGAAAAAAAAGAATAATATGTGGGATTTCTGTAGGCTAATTAAACCATAAATTTGGTGCTGGCATGAAAAGGTTTGCTATTTTACTTTTTTCTTCTAGTTCACTAATTCTGAAAGTCTCTTTTACCTGAAGGCCCTTTGGAAACCTTCACAGATAGAGTACCTGATGGACATGCATTACAGTGTGCATCACTGTAGGTGAGAACATGAGCAAAAACAATAGCTATGAAAGCTTCCATGTGAAAGTGTCATTGGTCTGTGACTTTAAACTTCAAAGCATACATATCATCTTTGTACTCTGGTCAATAGGAACCTTCTCTCTTACTCTTCCTTCTAGGAGTGACCTGTCCATAGGGCAGAAGGGTAGGTTATTGTGCAGTATCTCCCCTAATTATAAAGAAAAATGTTAACTATATTCTCACAGCCTGTAGCATCTCAAATTTTATTACTTTACAATTAACAAAAGTGGCTGAACTGCTCTAGTCTGTATCCTACTGCCAAGTTTGGATGCTTCTGCAAACAGCATAAAAACTGGTCTTATTGACCATCTGGATCTAATGGAGAAGCATTGTGGAAATCCTGCAGAGTAATAAAAGGTGATTCAGCTGTAGAAGAATCTTGTCCAACAGCATAAGCTTTTCTCAGTAATCACTCAGATTGAGATATAAACCATACACACGTAATGGACCATATTAAACAGATTATTGTCCAGAGCTGGGAAAAGGGAAGTTGAAATGCATCCCTTCAGGGAGCGAATGGAGCCAGAGCATTCAACATATTCAAGCAATAGTATCCTTTTGATTAGTTCATAGAGACTTGTCATTCACTTACACAAGGTAGAGCTGCCAAGTCAGAACTATTGTTTACACCAAATTGTCATTCATGTCCCTCATATTTGAATGCAAAATGAAGATAATGAAGATTGCTGGCTTTTAGGACATTTGCACTACCGCTCAGGTGACCCTCACTGTGTTAAGACACAGAAGAGGAAAAAAAAAAATCAATTAGAAGGAGTATGAACTTTTTAATTCTTTCTTTGCTCTCATTTCTAACATTTATTTTAATAAATAGAGTGATAAAACACACTGCAAGAGGACAATGAAAATGTTTTACTGTTTATGTACAGTAAATAATGTCTGGAATTTTTCTCCACTAGACAGAAAATAATAACTCATGATAACTCATAATTTCACAAGAAAAATGTCACATCAAATTTGAGCTATTTTATATATTCCCTAATAGATCGCAAGGAGGAGAGAGAGATCACAAGGAGAAATCTTCTACAAATGAAGGTTAATCCTCTCAAACCTGACTGATTAAAACATGTTTAAATGAGGGTGAGACTTGTTTTTAATCTCTGGAGACCAGAGGAAGTCAAAAAAAGGAACAATGATTGTTTCCTTATCTCAGAGCTATAAAAATTTCTTTTCGTGCTTTTCTAAGTTTTATGTTGAAGAGTATAAGTGAAACACACTGAATAAAAATAGCTGTAGAGTCACTTCCTTGGCTAAATGTACTTCACAAAGGAAGTTTGCCAGCACAGTTGAATCATTAGAATGGAGTGGGGTAATTATTTGTGGAAAACATCAAATCCGACCTTCATGCTATTCACAAATTGTCCTTGACCCATCAGCCCTCTCTCTCTCATCTGAAAAAACCTGTGGGCTGGCATAGGGATACTAATCATCAGAGAAAACAGTGAAGTTTTGGAACAATATTAAAGACAGAAGTACCATTACAACCCCCAAAAGCTACTTCTAAGAAGCAGTTGCTAAACACTTGAAACAGCAGTGGATTGTAGCAGGTGGCCTCCATCCACGATGTACCTGCCAGTTTCATATCCTTGTATGTTCATCTCTAGCATATCTACCAGTCATCAAACGTTTTTCAGTCCTGAGGAGAGCATGGTTCCTGCTTAACAAGGAGAACCACATTAGAATAAATCCTGTGTAGAATATCAGTATTTACAGTTGTTGATTTCTTTAATAAATGCTTTCCACTTAAGAAGAATATTATTCCACAAATCAGTTCAAATCATAATAATAAAGAAGATACATGTCCACAGACCACCTATGGTTCTCTGTGGTGTACTCTGCATTTTTTTCTCATATATTTCCTGAAGCTAATGAAAATTCTACCCGGGGGGGGGTGGTGGTGTGGTGGTGGAAATTAAAAAATCCAGAAGTCCAGGCGGCAGATAAGAGAGGATTAGTTCCCACAATTCTAAGCAATTTTATTCATTCTGGAAAACTTGTCCAGATTTTTTTGTGCCAGGCTCTCTTAAACCCTTAGTGAGTGAAAGATGCTGTTGACTTTACCAGATAAGGATCTCAGATTCTGACTACAGAGGATTGCAAAATATTTTCTCCTTTAATTTTATTATGATCTTCTGAACTTTAACACTGCATTCACATGACAGCTTCTTATTTAGGTGTTGAACAGGGAGTTCCCAGTGTCTATGAAACATTCTTTAATTATTATAGTCAAAGGATTCAAATTTTAGAGGTTAATTTGATTTAACAGATTAATATGCCTTTGATACAAGTGGTGCCTATCTGTCTTTGATCAATACAAATTACAATAATGTCCTAAAATATTTTGTTCTTCTTCATGTGTTGATTTAAGAGATTAATGAGATGATTCTAAATTGATTTTGAGATTCTGCCAAAAATCAGAAACCTAGGAAAAGGACAAGACATAAGCTATTAGTGAACTAGTCAGCCAGAGTCTAATAATCTCTTTCCAATACAGTTTTAAAAAACTCAGACAGTATTGTTTCTTTTCAGTACTTGGTGGTATCAAGTATATCTAGAAGAGATGCAGCTATATCTCCAATCTTCAATAACTGTTGTGTTAGCCTCTAGGCTTTATTGGCTGGCTTGCTTGTATGATGTTCCAAAAATTGCTCATGGCTGAATGGCCTTTAAGCTCTAGAGTTTTTTTTTCCAGTCCACATAACTAACAGCCTTTCTTATCATAAGGTCTGTTGGTTACCTGGCAGCTTCATCAAAGCGAACAAAATTCCACACTGATTGTCACTCATTGGTGTTTTGTTGAGTGTGTCACACCTTAAGAACTGAATTAATGGGTCAAACTCAACAATTCTCTCATTTATGAAATCTTGTCTTTGACTGAAAGGAATAATAACTTTACAAAGACTATATCTTTTGTAGGGCTTTTTTCACTTACAATAGTGAGACAGTTTGAAGAAGCAGTTTCTGCTGCCATACTCATAGATTTCAGAATACACTGAAAAATGCAACTGTGATGCCTTACTAAGTCATATTGGTGTTCATACCCCAAGTTCCTAAGGCTGGAGATTTTTCATGGTGTATCACACCCTTAACTTTTCAAGAAGAAAAAGAGCCTTACAGAAGAAAATAGTCATAGGAAATACAGTCTGGGAGTAGATTTTTTTTTTTCCCCCTAGAATGGGGAAAACATTCTCCATGGAAAAAAAAAAGTTCAGTTACATTCAATTTTCTTGTGAAAGAACTTCAAAACAAAAAATATAAGTGATTTTACCACCAGCTTTGTTGTCAACTGAATGTTCCTGTTTGTCCTAAGCCAAGCCTAGGAACAATCAGGAAATCATAGGCTTTCTCTAGAAAGATGATGATACCATAATTACTGGACTTTTGTACCATTTCGATCCCAGTTTTCTGAACAGGACATACTGTAGTCTTTCACAGGTACAGCCACAGCTAAACGTATTTGTTCACAATACAGGGGGACTGCAGTCTTGCAACATGCACAGCTAATGCCTGTCCATTTCACACTACTGGTTCATTCTGAACAAACTTCTGAAGTCTGATGAAAGAGAAGAAAAAGCTTCCTCCAAAAGCTTTTTACGTTTCTGTTGGGAAAAACGTTGCAAATATCAGCTCAGTTATGCCTCTATGTACTGTATCATTATGGCCTCTTCTCCTCCCCCTACAATTAATATAATCAGCATCTGGATATTCCCTTGTTGTTTTTATTAGTATTATTAAACAAAATAATCCTCAGAGCTGGTATTCCAAAACTGATTTAAGAACATTAAGCAGTACTTGTGACCATTAAGGACTGATCTGGATAATATCACAGAGCTCATATTTGTTATCACTGTATGAAAGTTATTATAGCAATAAACCCACATAGTTTTCCAAGTGATTCCACTTAATCTCAGCAAAAACAAATAACTTGTCTTGCAGAGTACTTTAGATTATTAATCTACTGCCAATGGAAAGCTAGAAAAGTCATAATAGTCATTCCTCATTTACTCCTTCATGCAGACTGATCTGAATGCTCTCCTTGGAAAACTGGGAGCCAACGAGCCCCAGCAGACCTGGATGATCACTTTGAAGGCAGTCAAGTGCTCAGAGCATTTGAGAGCAATCTCCTAAAAAGAGGAGATATTTATAACTCTGCAGTGAGAACTGGGATGACCATTTAATGACTGGATGTAAGCAGTGCCAAGGATAAACAAGGTGGTACAACAATTTTACAAATACAATTATGGTCATTTTACAGGCAAGGAAACTGAGGCACATCTTCTTACACTCTCGGTCTTGTACTTTGTAGCAAGCCTGAACTACAATAGAAGCTTTCTACACTCAAAAAACAAAGTTCTGTGTCCAGCACAGTGATATGTAGATTTGATACCAGGACATTATTCCAAAGTAATTTTATCATTATCATATAGCTTGTCCCAATCTGTATACTTTATTGTGCTCCTTTAAAGCAGGGAGGAGAAGAAAGAGGACCACCTGGACCTCCTAGAAATTCTTCTGTGCCCCAGGATACTTCATGTTTATGAATCCATATCATATGCCTGAATTATTCTATACCATACTATTTATAACTTGGGATTCGCTGTCTAATGCAGTGTTGATCACTTGTCTGATAAATATAGCTCTAGTACAATGGGGAGAATTGTATCATATAAATAGACTTGAAGATTGCTGTATTATTAGTACCTATGTTCAAGCCAGGGTGGTGTTCTGGCATTAGTGTGCTTGAAAGGAAGGGTCTTTAAAAGACTCCTCAACTATTATACGATCAAATGACTTTTAAAGAAAAGACTTGTTTCATTTCTGAGCTAAAGCCTATGGGTAGCTATAGCCTGATTTAAGCTGGAGAATATATTTGAACTGTACAATTTTGTGCAGCTTTTCATTTGAGATAATAAACTACGTCTTTCACATTGCATGAAAGTGTGACTTTGATTTTTCGGTCACCCGTACTGTTTATCATGTAGAAGGACAGAGTGAGATTCTCTCTGAAGGCTGGCCCTGAGAAGCTTCTGAAGAAAGTGAGTATTTGAGAAGCAGCACCATTTCTGTGGAGAAGTTACTTGCTTTAAGGTCAAGTGTCACCTCAGCAGCAGAGACAACATGGGATGTTCTCCCCAGTCCCTTATTCTAACCTGTGGACCACAGTCCCAAATTTCTGTAAGTCAGTTAGTCTCTGTCTGTCACAAATACTTTCATCCTTTTATGAACTGATACCTCGTTCCTACACTAATAAGCATGGTTGGAGCAGAGTTAGTAATTGAAATTTATGACTTGTGTACCCTATTTTAACACTTTTCGAAAGACTCATTAAATCTCTTTTATGTGTATTTTTCCCTGTCTCATACTTTCATTACCTGGGAAAAAAGAGAATAAAGTCTCATTTACAACACCACTACAGCCATGCAGGGTCCTTGCTTGACTGATGTTCTTCTAATGAATTATATGTATTGTAAACAAGTACTGCAAACTAGCCCAAGGTCTTCTCCATTAATTTTTCATTAATGAAATGCACCACTTAGCTTATTTGACACTTAAGTGATTCCCATAAATTTAAAATAGAGGTCACCATAAGGAAAGCATTTGAAAGTGTCATTGAGGGAACAAGCTAATGAACTATTCATCCCTCCCCAAACGCTTTTAAATTCACAAGCTAGTCAGTTGTAAAATTTGAAAACCAGTAATATTTTAATTCTTAAAGTAGCTGCCAAGATTTAATGAAAAAATAAATACTCTAATAAGTGAGCTTTTGCTCAGGGGCTTTTTTCTTCTGCTTTCTGCTTTTCTCTCCTTGTACATTCTATGGCAGGAAAGTTCTTATGCCTTATTTTGCCTAGTATATAATGAAAAAAGAATACCTATATAAGAGAAGAGCAAAGGAAAGAGTGGGGTTAACCCATGACACCCTGTTTCAGTTGATTGTAATTGATGGTGGGGAATGTGAGGCCATGTTAACAGACAATCTCTCTTCCATGCTCCAGACAGAGTAAAGCTCAGTCATGATCTTTGACACCATGTTCTCCCAGGAAAATTCTGCAATACAAGCCTTGATCCAGCCATCAATTTCTTCTAGTCAGCAATATAAATGCTAAACAATAGTTTGTCCTAGCTATATCAGGCAGGTCACTTTGTGATTTAGTTACAGCTCCACAACAATTAGGTAACAGAGCTGAATTGCATCCCCATTGGCCTGAAAATGAAGCTGAGGCATTGATATTTCCCTCCAGACCAAAATCTGTCTGCACAGCCAAACAAAACAAAATTAAAAAATTAAAAATTAAAAAAAAAAAAAAGGAGAGCACGCAAGTAACCAGAAACTCTCAGGGCAGAAAGAATCCACCTATCCTAAAAGCCTGTAGTATATGACTTAATTTTTTGTGAAGTTTGGCATGTCAGAGTACAGCCAGCCAACAGGCAGTCTGAAACTGCCTCTGAGGCAAGCTCTGTGCACTAAAGACTGCTTTGCTGCAAATATGCAGGTCTTTACCCTCTCAGTAAATAAATGTTTCAAGTCTGAACCTCTTCTGACACAGCTTTGAACCATTTCCCTGCATCCTATCACCGGATACTAGGGAGAAGAGATCAGCACCTCCCTCTCTAGAGAGGTAGAGAACAATGAGGACACCCCTCAGCTTCCTTTTCTCCAAACTAGACAAGCCCAGTGTTCTCAGAGGCTCCTCATTGGACTTTTCTTCCAGCCGTTTTACCAGCTATATTGCCCTCCTCTGGATGCATTCAAGTACCTTCACATCCTTCTTAAATTGTGGGACCCAGAATTGTACACAGCACTGAAGGTAAGGCTACACCAACGCTGAATACAGTGGAACAATCACCTCCTCTGACCATCTGGTTATTGTTTAATGCATTCTAGAATGCAGTTTGCCCACATGGTTGCAAGTTTTATAAAGAAAAGAAGCCAAAGGAACACAGTAAGCCTATCTCTAATGTCCAGCACTAAAAGTTCCTGAAAAAAGTACAAAATTAATACTGTAGTAAGAATAGCACTTATAAACTGGACATTTTTTCTGAAACTTTGGCAATGATAAATTTACAATATAAATGTGCTGTCCTTTACATTGCCTTGTATAGCTACTGGATTTAAGAGGCACTGAATTGCTGGAAGCACTCCTTATCAAGAGTTGTGAAATCAAAACCTTAGAACACTTGAAGGATGATGCACTGTGGATCATATCCTAATTTGTGTGAAGAATAATGTTACTTTAAGCATCCCAATAAAGTATAGCCTACACAAAAACCCTAGACCACTTTCGTTCCTTTTCTTATTATTCTCAAACTCTTAAATCCCTACACAAAACTTGTGCATTGTATTGCTGATGAACATTGGTCATTTTTTTTCTCATCTTCCATCTCAGAGAATTCTGTATTGTTGCACATTTTAATTAATAGTAGTGAGATTTAAGAATACCAAGAATAGTTTGCAAGGTGTATCAGATACAACATGATCTATAAATGAAGGAAAGAAGTTTTGACGAACTCTTGTCCAATTCTGATTCAGTTCATGTGTTTTACTTCAGGTTTATTTGCAAGAATTACAATTTAAACATGGTTAATATATTTTCCTCTACAATTCGGAACCAGTTCCCTCTTTTTAGACGTGTGAAATACTGAGAGATAAGAAAGCTCAGAAAATAAATGTGCTCTCACTCGTACTTAAGTTTTCAAGATATCTTGTCATCTTCAGGAAATGTAACACTAAGGCAGAGATCATTACTAACCAAAAAAGAATGTCTCAAGAAGTTTGTGCATACAAAAAGAGTCACAGGCAGAAAAAGTGATGCCATTGCTTTTGCCACAAGAGTAACACAGTAAAATTGCAGCCAGCTCTCTGGGAAGGCATAAATTCCATCTAACAGTGAAGTCTGAAATATGAGGGCAAGACAACATACAAAGAAATACAGTAGGAATGATTGCCTCACATTTAATTGTTATAAATGGATCTATCTTAGGTCATTTGTAAAAAATAATTGAAACTCAGTAAAATCATGGTTAATTTCAGTGGCTCATGCAAAAGCAGTTCCTTGGTCATGGCTCATTTTCTTTGGACAGGTGTCCACCAGCACAGAAATGGCATGACCGTGACTGCTAATTAGCTCTCTTTGCAACAATCTCAGAAGGTCCTGAAATAAATGCATCAAAAAATGAAAGACTTTCTCAGTTTCAATGCTTCAATGCAGGATTGAGGCTTACTGATGACATGGATGGTGGTAATGTGGTCTTTGCTCATGCCTTCTTTCTTCTAGGGTTAATAAATGAGAGTGTTCATAGCCCTGAGGGGCACTTTTGCACCAGCAATAAATTCTGAAGGCTGTGTAGACATGGTAATGAATATTATGCCTTTCATTCTCACTCCAAGTACAGAGCATGACAATGGAGGCTAATCATCATTTACCATCATCTGCTAGTAGCCCAATGCCCTTTGTGAAATGGGCAGGTAGGTCTTGGCCTTTGTGAGGGTTGAACAGGTGCCTCCATAAAAAAACAGACCACAGCCACAGCCAGCACTAATTGGCTCCCTTGTTGGCACTTTTAGTAAAGAGACCAACTAATGAGCAGGAATGAATGCCGAACTCCCTAAATACAGCTGCCTGCTAAGGCATAGATATGAACAACAGACACGGAGCGTATAGAAACAACTTGCCCCGCTACTTTCTGTACCAAGTCTGATTATAAACAAATGACTCTCCTCTTTAGGGCTCCCCTCACTGACATGAAAGGATTTAAAACTGAAACCACTCAAATAACAAGACCGGAGGACATATATGTGTCCCTCATGATTGCAACCAGGTCCCCGCATGCCAACAGTATGAAAGCTTAGAAATATCAGTGTTCATTTATGGGATGTCCCATTCAGTGTTAATCTCTCCAGAGGAGAGCTATCAGTAGGTATCCAAACACACTGATGATTTTTCTGTCTCTTGAGGTTAGTACAGAAATGATGCTGCTGCTGGCATGCAGAAATAAAGATGGAAAAGCTTGTTTTCAGTTGCACCTTAATGCAACTGGGGATATAAACATGCAATACTACATATTTTAAGTACATATTCTGTCTCTATCCATTTACCTCAGAGTTTTATAATACATTTTTCATCACTGTATGAATGTCTGTTTACATTATTCTAAATCCACAACACTTAAAAGCAACATTACCTTGGGAAAACATGCGATACAAATCACAGTATTCCCTCTCACAGCTCACTGCACAGACTTAAGGAGAGACATCTCTTGATGAATGCCTCATATTACTTCATTTAAAGTTAATGAGATTCAGTCTGCATATTTGACAGAAGACTACAGAGCAACAGACAACTTTCACAAATGCTATTGGTGTACAAATCCTCGCATATTAAGTGTCTAACAAAGTGTGCCCAGGCAGCTGGAATTAAAGATGGCTGCCATATAATTTAAATTAGACAATTTTCATACTGAGTGGTAGTATGTTCAATCAGTCTAACTGATACAGGAGAAAACACCAGACAAGTTTTTAGTACACAAGTCTTCCCCTTGGGTTGTTTGTTGTGTGAACGTACTTCACCATTGTGTCTGTAACATAGCAATTACTAAGTACTAAACCTCTTTGGCAGGATTTCACCAACTTTTGCATTCATCTCCCCTAAAATACACCAACTCAAGTCATATGACAAAAGAAAACCAAACACTCTGTGTTTCATCTTCCCCCCCCAAAATGAGACAATATATTAACAGAGATGGGTCACACTGGTAAGGCAGAAAAACAGCTGAAAGGTCACATGTTCAAAAGTTAATTTTAAAGCAGGTCTTAAGGAAGAGTTAAGTAACTGCTTTGCACAGAAGTGAATTTGCTCTATGAGGAGAAAGTGGTGCTTCTATACTGTTCTAGCTGTTCCTCATTTGTGGAGAAAGAACTTTCATCTTCAAGGCATTTGATTCAACGTCCTTCTGCCAATTTCAAACTCACCGCCACCAGAAGATATATATTCTATATTAAAAGGAGAGAACTATACCCCATAGATTTGGGAACAATGCAGAGGAGATGAAAGGTAGTGTATGCCCCAGCATCACGTTGCAGGTAAAGAATAAGGTGTATACTTGGAACTTCTCACACTGGAATGAGCACCCACTTGCGTGTTATAGTGGATCATACATCAAAGCAGCTGACAATGCCTGTGAAAGCTAGAGGGATTACCCTTCCTACTTGAAAGCAATACAACTAGGCTGACTACAAAGAGGATAAAAAGCACTGACAGAGCTGAGAGGTAAGATCTGTGTCTAAACATAAAATGCTTTAGCCTACAGACTTCATCGAAACAAGCCTCTCCCTCAGAAAGGTACAAAAGACAGCCAACAATAAGCACTTTACTGGAAGGAGAACCAGCATATACTTTTTAATGAAATTCAATTCGTTCTGTAATTGGGTCACATCAGTAAAAATGTATGCAAATTTATGGGCTTACAATGAGTTTAGCAGTTGCAAATGCCTAATAAATCATTCGTTAAAAGCAACAGTTTTGTATTCTCACCCCAAACCCCTGTCCTGTCATTACTCAACCCTACAAATGCCCTGCTGAGGTCTAATATCAAGTATGCACAGCACAAATGCACAGAAAGCAGGATGTAGCTCAAGACTTGGGTTTTTTTGAGCTGCCTGTATTGATGGGAGGAGGTGAGGACATAAACTGTTAATTAAAAAGGTAAAAAAATTAGCATTTGAGAAATTAGTGCTTTGATGGGTTGATGGCATTCACTAGAAAATTTCACTGGAAAGCAAGGAATAAGGTGGGTTTTGGTTCCAGTAACACTGTGCTGTAAAAAGATGCCCCAGTCCCACCACTAACTCAGAAAGAGGAAGAAATCACTCAAAGCCTTTTCAAAAGGACTTTTTTTTAATAACCAGATAGGAAGCCATTTTCTCTAAAGACTTTGGAATGTAGGTCTCAATGAAGCAGAAAGTATTTTCTAAGATGACTGAATTACTTACCAAAAATGTTGTGTGTTAATTTAACAGGATTAAAAGCACTTAATGTGGAAGTTTCCTGCTCTGCCATGCTTGCAAATAGAAGTTGAAATCCATGTTTGAATTTATTCCACAAGAGAGCACTACTTCTTGGAGGATTCCAGCGTTTCCATTAGCTCCCTCCTCTCCTATCAGTCTAACCATTTCTAACAAGTCCACAAATCCTGGATCAAGCAGCTGAGTAAGGATAATGCTCCCTGCTGAGGAACTTGGCGCAGTATGAGACTGCTGTACTCTGAGGGTGACCTTGGCCAGTCTCCTCCCTGCACACCTTCAACATGTGCCAGGGAAGGTAGATCAAATCAAATCCCAGTATGGACACTGTTGCAGGTGCCCTTTACCCACATGACATTCTTATTCCCAGATGAATAACTGCACTCGCCCATTTTTACGGATTTAGCCCAAGTAACTCTCCCTGCCAAGAGCCACCTTTTAGCTCTAAATTAGGCATTCAAAACGAACCTATGCAAAGAAGAAGCAAAACAATTCAAATGCTTGTTGATAAAAACAAGATGCTAAAGAAGGGAAGCTTAAAGAATGTTAGTATATAACTTCTTTCTAGAGGATAGTCAAGATCTAAGACGGAGAAACAGGTGAAGAGGCATAAGAAAAAGTTTTACATATATACAAAGTAGGAACATCCACATAGTCTACAGTTCTGACAGTTCTATAAAGTTGTGAGTTACAACCATATACAAGTTTTAATATATGCACATGTGTGTGTATATATATATAAATGAGCCCAAACTGAACAATTTTAACAGGAAAGGATAGGCAAGTCTCATTTAAGAATACTTAAGATGTGATGACCAGAGTATTTAGGAGGAAACTAGAGCTAGTGTCAGTTCTCTTCTTTAGAGCAGATGAAGAATGCATTGACCTTGGGTGTCCCATAGCTGAGGGAACTTCCCTAATCATGGTTCTGTCGGGTGTAGAGTGTTCTGTCAGGCATAGCGTGTGTGTTGACTCAGCCTCCAGGGTGAATACAAATCCATGGGATGCAGTGTGAGAAAATTTGCTGGCTCAGATCCTAAGAAGACAAAGGGCATGATCTCATATCATCGAAGATATGACTCTGTCTGGATTACTGTGTGTGAGCTTGCACCAATGTATTTATTTCATTTTTTGGAAATCTCAGCAAATTGTGCCAGGAATAGATTGATTCCACTAATCAGCAGGTAGTAGTCAATTAACTTCAGAAAGTAAAAAAAGCTGCTAAAAAAAACCAACCAAAAAAACCAGAACCACAGTTCAGAGGAAATAATGCAAATTCATTATGCACTTTCCCACTGGGAAAGGCTAGAAAGTTCAAAGGTTTACAGCATATTTCAAATTGATACAAATTTGGTAGCCCATGCAGAATCTACACTGCTAAGCCCAGCTTGAACTAAACAAGTCATTTAACTTTCTATTTTTATTGAGCTTTCTTCCTCATTTTTTTCTGTATTCATACATGTGTCTATGCAACTTCCCAACGTGATTGGGCTAGTACCCCTAGTACTTGAGTCTGAATGTTGTCAAGGGGCTGCCTATGACCAGACCTCAAGGCATTCTCATGGAAAACTAGATCACCTAGAAAGCTGCTAAACCCCAGGGTTTTACACTATTTAAGGGTACCTTTTCCAGAAAGACAGATGTTTTGAATTCAGACTTGCACGTCAGGATATGGAGATGGATTGTTGCAGCATGTACCACTCAGATGTTCCAAGGGATTAAACACCAAAACAACTTACTACTAGAGAAAACAATCTTTCATGGACTCCTTTGTTTCGCCAATGCAGATGCATTCAGTGGTCTTAAAAATGTCATTTTTCACCAAGAGGGCGGTGCAATAGATCACCCAGAAATGTTCTTCAGTGTCTGTCCATGGGGGTTTTTCAAGACCAGATTGCAAAAAATCCTGAGTAACCTGGTCTGACTTCTTGCCCATATTTCACGCATATCTCTCCATGCTTAGATGTTCCCTATGCCATTCCTGGTAGTTTCCTATCTGCCTCACTGGGGACTTGAAAGCTCCCCAGTATGCTTATTGTTCAGTCATTGTAGTTAACATGACATTTTGGCTCTGAACTGGCAGAGATGTTCTGGACTCCCCACCAGAGGATGAGTTTGTATCCCTACCGAAAAATTCCATGGTACATTTTTATAAATGACTACACAAAATCTACCATAATTTATAAGAGGTGCATAGTTTTCCTTAAATCACCTCAGCCGTATCATAATGTCTTCAGATACCAGATACACAAAACTTCCATTATTGAACTTTCTGTTCTCTAATCTGTTCTATGGATCATATAATTTTACTCAGTGCAGTAAACAAACTTAGAAGAACAAAGAATATTAAAGCACATAAAATTAGGTCATAAACTATGGAGCACCACAATGGCAGGTTGGAGCTCTATTCACTGAAGAATCAGAGATTTAAACATGTAATAATTCTGTTATGCAGTATATATGGATTTTTAAAAATGTTTTGCACAGACCAGTTGTCTGCAGTCATTAAATATTCAGAAGACAACTGTAGATATATTCTAGATCTGCAGAAAACTTTAAGGAGCTTATGAATTTTCACAAAAATCATAATACGTATGATACTACTTTTTGCCTAAGCAAAGTCATTGTGTTAAAACAGTGCAATCATTTTAAAAAAAAAGACAACAGAACACAAGAAGAAAAACTAAGTTGAAATTTTAGTCATTGCTACTAAATCAAAAAGTTTGATCACACAACTATGAGCATCTCACTGATTTCATTCTTTTATTTTGGAGTAAATGAGAATTCAAATGTGAGCATGTGTTTATTCCAGAGTAATCAGGTCAAGGCAGATTTCGAAAAAGTGAAAAGCCACTTGGAACTGCCTTTCACCACTGCATATATTTCACCTAAAATGGATATGTCGTTGCTCCAACAAGTTAATGAGTATTTTGGCTATTAGCTTCAGCAGGAGCAAACTAATTATTTTCAAAGATATATCATTAGATTGCAAGCTCCCCAAAATTATCTAGAATGATAAGTAAATTATCAATATGACAAATATTTTAGGCAAGCCAAAACTACTGGTTTTGAATCTAGCATTTTGCTAAGGTTTTAATGGGGACCTTTCTTTACTTTTTGTTTTCTTCAAAACCTCAAATGAGATGAATGCTTGCTATGTTAAAAGGGCTACATATCTGCAGCCATTTAACAAACAGTAACAGCAATTTGGCTCCTGTAGATTAAATATATGTATGTATATGCCCAAATGTGTTCTCCAATGGACACAGTCACAAGTTAACATGCACTGGTGTACCAATGCCTAAGCTGTGAAAGAATTCAGGAATCCTGATTTGCAATTCCTACTCCAAGCACAAACAAAACTAATCCTGGTAAATCATTAGACACCTTTTGAAGGTCACTGCTTTAAATGTCACCCAATTATCCTATTAATATGGGGTTTATTTCTATGGCCACTCCCTTTGTGGTATTCAAAACCTAGCCTGGATAAAACACTATCAAACATACAGTAGTTGACTGTAGAGCATTCACACTGAATGACCTATGAACATAACATTTTTTTTAATGGAAGTAATTCTCAAAATGCAATCAAACTTCAGAGCTGCTAGAAATGTTACAGTAGGTCCTGCAGAAAGGGTAAAGCAGTATTCTGTTAAGTTTAAGTTTTAACTGGATTACTCCTTTGTTTTAGACAAATCTATGAAATTAAAAAGTTTTTCCCTTTCATGGGATACCAATCTGACCATCCAAACGCTTGTTCTGTACTGCATCAGAGAAGGCATTAAAGACCTTCTACTCCCTACATCAAATCAGGATTCCTGTGTTATATTCTGGGGTTCTGCTTGCAAAAAAAAGTTAGCTCAAAAATCAAGATGAGAATTGACATTAACAGAAAAGATACTTTGCTGTGAAAGTGGATAGCAGGAATCAGGTAACATTCCTTAAGTGCTCTGAGATGTCAAAATGAAATTTGCCAGCACTAATACCAAAAATGAGCTGTAGCATTATTAATACCATCTAATGAAGACTGGTGTTTTAAGAAACGGGTTTTGCTATTTTTTACAGTTAAGCTACCACTGGGATCATCTAAGGGAAAGAAAGCTTAGGGCTTCTGACCCTCAGAGCTAGCCAATGTACACAGCATAAAAAATGACTCAAAGAATTACTAGAAAATAATTCCAGAGAGAGGTTTTGGTGGCATCTTTAACCATACAGAGCTCCACTTACATACAGTTTCGAAATATTTATAACAATCCAAGCAGGAAATTAATGCTATGCAAATCTCTGCAGAATATTTATTTTGTTGGAAATTATTGTATTGGAATAAGGAATTCTAATTTTGTAAAGTGAATATATGAAAATGAAAGCATTGATTATTCACACAAATAAAACAAGAAAATTAATACAGGCTGTATACTACAGTCCCAACACAATATAAACTGACCTCCTCTCCACAGACATGGAACTTGCTGCTTTTGCAGCTGTGCAAAATAGCCACACAAAGGTTGGATCTTTTCAAGCTGTGAAATTTTTCTCAGCAGTGCAGGACTTGGATGTAGGGCTTCATCAGTCCAAATGTGTTCAATTCATTTTATGCGTAGTAATGTACAAGACCAAGCTGCTGCCATTCCTCCTGGTCCTCATCTTATCCTGCTACTTAGAGGTTTATTTCAAAAGCCATGGGGGCAGGGACACTTCCCACTAGACCAGGTTGCTCAGACATAGTATGGTCAAAATCTCATGGAGAAAAGCATCCAGCTGCACTTGCTGACACTCATGCCATATCCATTAAATTGAAGCTTGAGACAACAGAGAAAACAATATGCATGATTTAAACACTTGTTATTCACTATGTGTTCCTCTTTAGTAAGAGAAAAGAAAAAAGGGGTGGGGAAGAGAGAGGAAAGGAACAACCTTTCTAACTTTTGTTCTGTTTTGTTTACAGGGGATTAAAATTATTTTACCTTACGCACATGGCTGGGAATTTCAGCTATACATTTGCACTGCACTGAGACAGTAATGTGTTCTTAACGACTTAAGACCAGTATTGTAGACCCTCTGTAGATGCAGGGAATTAAAGTTCTTTCTGCTGTGTTGTTGCATGCTGAGTAAGTCTCCAATTAGTTGAGCTGCTAATTTTTTGATTTTCTATATCTTGCCTCTATTAAACTGCTTTGTTCAACCATGCTGAACAGTCACCTGCCGCCTGTGCTCTAAAGTGTCGTGCTTGCCTTGGACGGTGATCTTTTTGTCACACTTTGTTCACAGCATATCTAACAGTGGGGTACATTTCCCTTCGTGGTATTTTTACTTGCTTCTACGAAATACATGTGAAATTGTTGGATGAACAATCTCAAGCTTTCTGCCAGGTTCCCTCCAGCCCTCTTGTGCTGCTCTCAGATTAAAATTACCTTATTGGAAAAGCCCTATAAAACTGAACAGAAAATGAAACTCTCCCTCTGACCTAACCTGTGAATTTTAATAGATATAGTGCTACCTGCTGTAGACATTCTCTTTCCAACAGGCTTTAGATCAGGCCATGAAAAAAGATACATATCTTTAGACCAGTATATTTGAGACAGTTCCTTGTCTGGTGTCAGAAAAATTTCAGTGTAAATAAACAGAGCTACATTAAATTAAAATTACTCTAACAGGGTGATATTATCCTGAGCAAAACATTCACAAAAAATTAAAAACAAGTAAAAGGTACATACTCTCTTATATTCTAAAAGCTTACAGAGATCGTTACATCATCAAAGACTTCAGCAAAACGGCACTGTGAGAAGAAACTAAAACAAAGCAGGGCAATTTTCACCTCAGATCTTGAAACTCAACCACTCAACCACAGATAAGCAAGCATTAAGAAGAACGTGAACCACAAAAAAGTATACTGCTATGGAAGTGACCAGTCTCCACTAAAAGTGTTAGTATCTCTTATCAGTCATCAATATTAACAAAATTCACTGCATTCCCCTGGAAAACACTTAAACCCACTAAACAAAGTACAAGCAATGTAACTGGCATGAAGGCTGATATAAGGTTTGCTTTATAAAGGAGACATAACCAAGTCCCCCTATCTCACACAAACAGTTCAGTATTTAATTCTTTTACTTGTCAGACTAAAGCTTTTCTGAGTATTTAAAACACATATATAAGCCTATCCCTATTTGCTAAGTATGTACTTACCCACAGATTTCCAGGGATTACAAATAAAAATCAGCTCATACATAAATGTGTGTTTGATTCATGCCTAGAAATTCAGTCCTAGTACAACCAGTGCCCCACTTCTGCTGACCTCCACATTCCTCACTTTCTAACATGAGCTCTTTATGCGATTCATTACTACAAACCCACCAGTACCCTATCATAAAAATTGTGTGCTGTATACGATTAGATCTTTTTCAAGGAGTTCATCCTGTAAATGTTGTGCTGAACTTTACCAAAATGTAGCTCATGTATAAGTGATTCATCAATGAAGTTGCTGCTGTTCTCCCATCCTATTTGTACCCTCTGCAAGGTTACAACTTGCTGGAACTTCCACTTGACTTACTTTTTATTACCCAGTGCCATAAATGCCATGTCATTTCTCTCCCTTACATACCCTTGGACAACTTTGAATAATTCCTTTCCCTACCTGACTTGTCCATCTGCCCAGTTCTCACATTTGCTCAATAATGCATACGAAAGTGCAGGGTCTTCTGATAATGGTTTACTGTATTTAATTTCTAGGGAATGTCAGCTTCCATCGAGTGATGCACAAGCTGCACATTAATCAATAAATTCCGTGTCTATAGGGGCCTGAATGTGCCCACCTCATGAATATGCAGGCGCTCTGTTTCTTTCAGTAAGACACAAACTGTTTCTTGTCAGATAGGAAGTGATGTTGCATGTATACATTTTCTTCCTTCTTGTTCTTTTTTGCATAAAGCAGATGAGATTCAGTGTTTGCCAGAGCAGACATATCTTTCCCAGGTTATAACAGCAGCCTAGTGCTGGATGATAAAAGCTTTGCTGCCATCCATATAGTACAGTTGCATTTTCAGTGTTCTGGGTTCCTGTATTTCTGTGTTGCACTTCACAAGCATAATGCTGAAATCACAGGCAGGGTGATAAATGTTAACAATTTATTCAGCATTTGAAAATACTGAAAAAAAGCTCTCCCTCGGTCTGCTTTCACTCAGATGTTTAAGACCAGGAAGGGCTATCAGATCCCCTTGTCTGACCTTCTGTGTAATACATGCTCTCAAATTTTATTATCACCTGTGTATTGAGCTTGGTGATTTTTTTCTTCTTTTTACTAGAATACATCTTCTAAAAATATGCTTTTCATTGCCCTGTCTTCATTTGGAGGCTTCAAGAAATAAAGACTTCATGTCCCTTAATAGGTATTCCAGAGGTTAATCAATCTCTTAGAAATGAGGCACCAATTCTTAATTTGAATTTGTCTGGATGAAATATTCAGCTATTAGTTTTCTTCATGCCTTTCCCTTGTAGATTAAAGAGGCCTTTATTATTTAGTAGTTTTGACTTTTGAGAGTACTGATGTCTTGTAATCAAGTCTCTGAGCAGTCTATCTTGGGGTAGACCAAACAGACCTAGCTTTTCAACCTCTTTCTGTAATGAATTTGCCAGCCCTTGAACCTCACTGTGGTAAAGATTTCTTCTACAGTGTCTAAACTAGGGAATTAATCCTTTAAAAACAGTTTATATGTGTTCTGCTACCTCAGTTACACATGTATTCTGAGTTAGAGCCCATACAAATGCCTTATTTACAGGCACAATTATGTCCATTCCATGCAGACCTGAAAGAGCAGAGCATTTCTTCAGTTACAAACACTGATAACACGTTCATATTGTATCATGCATTCATTACAAAAATCAAAGCTGACTGTAGACAGGAAGTGAAGGACAATTAAGTATCTTTTCTAAGAGTCAAAGCTAGGGAGAAGTAGGCTCAGAACACTATAGCTCAGTACTCTAAGCCACCTGCCTTTCCCAAACCCCATCTGCTCTTTCAATACAAACTTTAAATGCAATTAGTGATACAAAAGATCCTGGAATCTGAAGTGTCCTTCTGGAATTTAACATCCACAGACTTGGTACAAAAGGGGGCAAAATACTGTAAAACTCTGTAAACCTGCTGCAGTCATCTCCTAATGTCCAGTGCCGCAAAGAGAGAATTTCCTAAAGGCATTATAAAATGCTTCTTAGCTTTCTGAAAATTGGGGGACTCACCCTGTCCATGAGCCTTAAAAACAGCACTAAATTAATCTCTCTGCTGTTTTCCATCCTTTCTATTTTTTCAACAGCAAATTGACTGTGCCATGTTTAGATGAAGGTGACACTCACGCACACACATTCACTATTTGCATGGCATACGACCTACCTGTCAGAAAATAATGTTCAACTAACAATCAGCATAGAAATACTCCTTATTGGATGTGTATTTTTTTCTACCAGAAAAGAAAATCCTGAATTAAAAGAGAATTAATTTATTTATTTTCTAATTTTGTTGGTTGGAGCCCAACTCCATGGCTAAAAAGAGAGCTCAAAATGAAATTCTTATACAGACCAACAAGCCAACAAAGTGGTTTAGATTTGATCTGACTCAGCCAAAGGAAATTCCATAATGGATAACTAACAAAAGAGTTCTGACAGCAAACCTGACCTCAGGTGTTGTCTCTCTATGCCACATTTTGCTAAGCGGGCTGGGAAACACTTTTGCTTATTTGTCATTTTCTTTAATCATGGGCCTTGGTCCTTGGCAGAAAGCATTCAAATGAAACCTAATGTTATACTGGAGCTCATAGAAGATATATTTTTAGGCTGTGGGGCTTGAGTAGTGTCCTTTGGTAGATTCAGAGCCTAAACAGTGGTAATAGGGTAAAAACCACCATTCCTCCATGCTGCATTTGGACAGCTGAATATCTTGAGTTTTTCCACAGCAATCACAGTAGTGGTTTTTTTCCTTTTTCAAACTTTGTGCTATTTAAGCCTGTCTAGTTTCACTGGCTTTGCACTACGCAGTGCTACCATCATCAAAGGGAAAAGCTGTAAAATAAGTCATCATCTCAGTAGGTGAATTTATTGCTGTCATAAAAATAAAGGCCCCCAAGGTTCACTGCGCCCACTGTACTGAAAGACACAGAGTGCAAGCTTGGGGAATTTACTGTATTATACCACTGTGTCATTGTACCTATCTGAAAACCTGGCTCAGCTGACATCTGGAAGCATTAATAAAGAAAACGCAACCTAAGGGGAAAGAACCAGGGATGTTTGATTTGTTGAAAGAAAAATGTACATTATTATGGAGTCAGAAAGCAAGTTATAAGCCAGAGTTTGCATTTTACACAGTGAAGATGTTAGCTGGGCTTTATTAATGTTTTCATAAATTATTTGTTGAAACAGAACTCCTTACACAAACTGCATACTTATTTATCTGGTTTGGGAGTTTGCGCCTTATGGGAAACACTACCATTTGAGCAGGAATTTGTAAATGATTCCACAGCTTGTTCTTTAAAGGTTGTTATCCTGAAAGCATCAGAAAAGATTGTTTTCTCCTGTGAGTCCATGAGAGGTAGAGACAGGAATCCCAGATTGCCTGTAGCAAGAGAATGAGCTGGAGGGCAGAATGCATCAGATGAGGAGGCAGTAAGTGGTAAAGAGCTTCAGGACATCCAGCAAACGGTCTTTGACAGAGATCTTACAAGACTGGAGATGCTCACTTAGGAAAACAGGTTTGCAAGGAATACTCGGCCTAGGTTGCTCTGTGGATAATGCAGGCAATTAGAGGGCCCAGTAGAAGACAAGACCCAACTAAACAAACTGCCGTACAATCGCAGAAATAGTGTCAGCCTTGAGGAGACTATTGCGTAAAAAAATGGGAAGGAATTTTAGGAAAACAGAAGTAAACAGGGTAAACTGAGTCTTCCATGGTTGCATACGTGGTACATGGTAGAGCACACACAAAAAAAACCCAACCACAAAACAAAAAGAAATCAAAGACAAATCAAGTCCACAACCTGTACAAGGCAACACTATCTTCTAGATCAGCAATAGTCTCCTTCAGAGGATTAATCCCAAGTTTGAGATCACCTTATCTAATTTAAAGATCTACTTTTAAAAGAGTCAGATAGACTGTCTTTATATTGAATGGATAATTGTCAACACAACGTCTCCTAGTTTTTGTGTGTGTGTGTCTTTAACCAGGAGGAATTGCAACATAGAAGTCTCCGGGTTTTCTAAATGCAGCAAGAAGAGTCCCACCCAACACAACGACAACCATTACTGGAATCCTTTGATTCAAGTTGTGGGTAAAGACGAAGAAAAATCCTTGCTGATTCTAGAATTAAAAAAGGCAAATAGGAAATGCTTTAAAGTAAAAACAAAATATTCTGCTGACAGTAATTGAAATTGCGCATGTCATCCAGAGAAAAGTTCTAATTCTCAATGGTTTCACATAATTACATGTACTATCAACAAAAATTGATAGTACTAACAACCAAAACTTAAGGGCTGTCACTGAAGTTTCTGGGAAACTTCCCTGGTGATTCTAATGTAAACAGAGTCCTACTGTATATTCACAAAATAAACCTATGACTGACAGATCACAGCACAAGAGAACACAGTTTTTAAAAGGCTAACAGTTCCAGACGTTCCTGGCATGAGAGATCGCTAGGATGGGAACGGGGATATGGTTTTGCCATTGTTCTGAACTTGATGCGGAAATATAGCCTAGCCAGAGACACAATTGTACAATCTCCTGTGTTGAGAACAGATGAGAAAATATTTTCTCTTTTCTAATATATACTCTTCCACTGTGTTGCAATCTGTATTAAGAACTTAAATCACTTTTTAAAAAATTAGACAATTTAGAACCCTGAACATGCATTGATTTGCTTGTTCTCAAGACATCTTTGTCCTTTTATCCCCTTTTGATTGTCCATCTCTAGAGAAGGAAGCTTTCCAAAGAAGCTTTCTACATTATTCCATATCTTAAAGCCATTACCTCTAAATCTTCAAATAAAACAAACAGAAATGTTCAAATAGAGACCAAGATTCATAGATTCCTTGTGTTAAGAGACTGCCAATGTATGAAACACATAGACGAAGCCAGGCCACAGAGGTGAACATCTGCAGAAAGCATGCACGTGAGTGATATTACACGATGGGAATGTCTATATTATGCCTCTCCATTATTCCCTAGCTGTAATAGGTGACCCCAGCTGTCATGTGCAAATCCACAGCCAAAGCACGTCAGCTTTGCCAACTAGCTGCAAAAAGCCTATGGGTTTCCAGGGAAAAAGGAGTTGCACACATTGTTCAGCATCACACTGAAGCTGAGGAGTGGTCCAGAAAAACAAGAAGGGAGGTCTCACAGGAGCTGTGACAGTTCTGGATACTTGTCCATCTCTTCCCAGAGCAGCAATGAGCTAGAATGACTGATTTCAAGGCAGGCGTAAAGGACAAACAACTTTAAAATCTTTAGTTGTTAAACTTATGTCTTCATAAAGCTACTTTAATTTTGTGTAAAAGTAACTACTGGAGAAGTTGCCTCGTAACACCCAGACAGAAATTCAAAGTATGTGTTGTCAGCTGCATTTTCATTGCTACTTTGGTGATAAATCAGAGGAACTCCATATCAATTCAACTGCATATGCCACAAATAAGCAGGACTGAGATTACCGTTGTGCTCTCACACTGTGGATCAGACATCAAATTTCATGCTTCCCCTCCCCTGTATTTGGTCAGGACAGAGATGTCTCAGGCTAGGGTTTGAAGTCTGGAGTGCTATAAAAACAAGTTATAATGAATACCACAGAAAACAGGAGAGGACATGAAGACAGTAATCTGAAATTTTTCAGCATTAGTCAGTAAAAAGTAGTGAAGAACTTAGTGGCTAGAAAGGTAATACTGGAATGCCTGTCGTAGGTAAGTCATGAAGCCTTTTTCTATTAAAAACCTGTTCTTCAAAGTGCTCTAAAATCTGCTTGCTTTCATAAAATACACCTATATTAGTGTTCTGGCTTCAGCTCAGACATAGCTTTGATTCAGCTCTGCCACTTTCCTGACAACTATCTCCATTTGCCTGCCATTGATCTCAGTTTTGGTGCTTGCACGCTAAATTCAGAGAAAACTAAACATCTCTGCTCCACATGTACTCCAGTATTTAATGAGCACACAGGGTTGTTAATCCACCTATGGGCCAAACTACTGAAGATCTCCCCCAGGGGTTACCTAACACCCATATACCACTGAAATGCTCTTGAACCCCTAAAAGATCCTGTGACAATCTGGAGCAGTTCACATTTTGCAAAGGACAAAGTGCAATGTTTCCACCTGGCACCAACTGCCAGCCCTCCACTGACAATTCCAACTGATCTACCAGCTACTCCTTCTTCCAAAGCAGACACATTTTACACCTTTGCCTGGCTTTTACCTGGTCTACATTTTGCTGCCACACCCCTTTCTGAATCTTTATTTTATTCCCTTTCTCTCCTGCTTTTTAATTTCTTCTAATTCTCTCAGCATGCTGGCACCTAGTCCTCTCTCCCAGCAGAAAATTCCAAGTGGTACAATTTGACAAACCAAGGAATTACACTCATGAAATTTGCTTGAAGACTGGTAAGATTTTCTTAGGAGTACTACGATGGCAGTATCAGAACACTGCAAACCTCCCATTCACTGCTAGCTGAAACAAACACTGATCAATACCCATTCACATTTGGAAAAAAGAGGAAGCATTTTGCAGAATGGCAAGAGGTGCAATGCACTTCAAGGCAGCAAAATGTGTGCCTGTTTGTCAGAAGCACTGTGCTGAAACTGCACCTCCACTGGATTTTGTGTGCTCTGCTTTCCCAGGTGATGCCACGGCATCATCGTCACGAGTGGGCCATCAGCATTATTCTGGCCTTCCCATCCTTATGTCCCATAGAAAATGCAAGGACACAGCCTAGGGTGCTGCTTTACCCAGCTCAAACTCCCTCTGCGGTACCTTTACCAGCTCCCAGTACCAAACCAGTTAGATGGAAACGCAGCACTGATTTTCTGTTCACATTTAGTCCAGACTGGGGAGGCGGAGAGAGGAAGATTGAGGTTTCTTGTACAATAACAGCATTGTGCTCAGAAATGCACAGAAGTGCACTATCAGAAAGCAGAGTGGTGGCAAGGGCTTTCATGATTCTAAAGGCAATTTTTCCAAAGCCACGTAACAACTCCCTGTGTCAGAAACTACCCGCCCACTCCCCACCCTCTTTGAATGCCAAGTTCAGTCTCAGCATCAAAAAGAGCTCAGAATGTGGTGTGCCATGATAAAACAGCCCTGCTAGGCTTCCAAATTAACCTCACTCTGTGAATGCCTGTCCCTCGCAGGAAGCAGTGGTGAGAGCATTGTTAAAGGCAGTTTATCCCTCTGCAATGGTTTGTCTTGCCTCCCTTAACCAGGATTAGCCAAGAGCTATAAGCAGGTTTGAGGGACCACGGAACAGGCTACTGTTCCTGAATGCCTGCTGTGTGCACGCAAGGTGTTCATTTCTTCTCTGAGGCTGGCCTGCAAGCATTGTGAGTTTTCCCAAGCATATTCAGTTGTTTTCCTTGATTTTTATTTCTTCAGTTGGACAAATACGGTATTTTTTGAAATGGAGCCCTGATAGTTTGTTCAGATAATGGAAAAGGGGCTGATTTATCTGAAAACACAGTGAGTTGCACACAGTCTTTGAAAACACATATGGATGGTCGATCATATCATGAGGCAGAATACAGCACTAATTATAAGAGCCCACAATGGCTCTCCAAACCCCAGTTCCCACGTTCCTAGGGCTCTGCGAATGCAGGACAAGGTGCTATTTTCCATTCAGAAGTCTGCTGGACCACATTGAGAATGCTGACTGAGAGTGGTTTGCAGTGGTAATCTGGAAGATAGCTATGGTAGTGTGAATGTGTGTCCATGATCAAGGCACAGCAGGACCCACACATCACTACGTATCACAGTCATGGCTCTCACAGCCTTCTCCAGTTAAAATTTGCATTGTTCATTACATCTCCCCTTAACAGAGGTACCCTAATAAAGACAAGTGAGACATCATACAGATATCTCCCAGTAACTACTGCCAGCTTCAGGAACAGAGTTAAGATTCAATTAGCATATTTTAACTATATCTCCTGGTTGTCAAGAGTTTGTGGCTGAAAGTACCTTTACTTTAGTTTGTTTCCCGATTTTCATAGGTGTAGGTTTTGCTGAAACTGACATTTTAGAAGAAAGTACATACTAAATGGGAACTATAACCTTATTCTGATGACTTGTTTCAGCAACATGTAGACAGAGACAAAAATTGCAAAATTGGAGCTCATAACTAGCAAGAGCTCCACTGAGCTCTGTGCATTTGGTCAGTATCAGTATTACTAATGATCTGGATTGCTACAGAGAAAAGGGTTTTATACTATAGGCCTAGGCTCTCAGCACAAAAATTTTCTAAGAAACAGAGGTAGCCCACAGGTCTAGATAGCTACATGCAGCAGTGCTAAGTGCTTCTGTAACCGTGAAAGGAAAAAGAATAGAATAGATATTCAGTTCTAGTAAATACTGTAAATGATGTCACAAAGCAGCAGGGTTTAAGGAGGTATAAAATGACATACAAACACAAAAGAAAGCATTTTAAAAGGTACGAAGGACTTTGGCAGATGGAGTTTCATTAACTAGATTTTTAAAAGAAGCAAAAGCAAAACAAAAACTAAGGATAAGAAACAAAAGATTGAGACAGTCAGATCTTTCCAAGTAGCACTGAAGGTTTTGAAATATATCCATTTAGCACACCTTGTATGATGGGAGTGCAGAAAAGAAGGGTAAAATGAAATGAAGGCACTGTGGAAAAATTACCTTATAAATGAAGAAAGAAAAGAGAGATTTGTCATAACCAAAAGTCAGGTGTCTGCAAGCAGCAGGAGGAAATGATAATACAAAAGAGAACACTCTGATCATTTCTGAACAACCAGAAAGGACTTTCAATTTAATAAAGACAGCAGCACCTAGAGAACATACCAAGATATTCTGCAGCCCTAGCAAGCATCTGGCAGGCAATTCCATTACATTTGAGACAGGAACCAAAGACATTACAATACTAATAATGGTTGTGGCATGCATTAGGAGACAAGGGGCTAACAGAGGTTCATGTCACACTGAGGCGTTTTGACAATGATCGAACTTCAATAATCAGACCACTCTATATAAAAATAAAAAGCCCATGCAGTTTAATAACCCAGGCAGAGGACTGGTGTAATTCCTAGCTTCACCAGTTTTTAAGGAAGAAATACAGCACATTTAAGTGGCATGTGAAGAGAGAAAACAGGGGACTGAAAACAGGGCATTGAAAATGGGGCACATTTTGTACAAGCATGGTCACCTGAGGTCCACAGTAGGGAAGCTGTCTTACTACACTACCTCCTCCTGTTTGTTCCCCTCCTTAAAATCCACCCTGCAAGCCTCCTCTAACCCCGAGTTCAGGGGGAACAGAGTCTACCTTAAAGGAATGAACACTAGCAGAAAAGTCCAGAGGATCTGAGCTACTCAGCATGCAAAATTGGCTTCTTAAGAAACAGTTCTCACCTGTGAGCTCTAATGAATGATTACAGCATTTAAGAACAAGTTAGGAGAGACAAAGTATATTTTTAGCATTAATGTACAAGGAGTAAGATACACGCCATCGATAAGCAAGACAGGAGGGCTGTACCAGAGCTGCAGCACTGCAGATGTAGTCTTTGTTTCACCAAGCTTCTTTTGTTCCTTTTCCCCCCACTGTCACAGATTCAATGGCATTATCTATTCAGGGCATGCAATTCATATTAGAAGCATATGTTTTCACCCACTGCACAATCTATTCGCACATGTACAGTTTGTAATCAAAAGCAGTACAGCTGAAGTAAGCATTCGAAAACCTCAGAAAAGAGAGTTAGCGCTGGCTTTAAAGGCTGGAGCTGGTTAGCAATGTGTTTCTACACATACTTTGGCAATTAGAAAACATTTTCTCCCTACTCCAGAAAAGCAAGCAATCACCCATTTCCTCCTTCCCATGTTCAAGGTCATTCTTGTGAGGGAAATAATGAAAATGCAGCAACAAGCATGTGGCTAGCTAGGTACTCACATGATACTGCAGCCTGTAATACTAAACAGGTTGGATGATTCTTCCAGAACTCCTTCCTAACCTTTCACCAAGTTTACTAGTTAACAGGTCTCTTCTTCAGGTAGCTATGGGTTGCTGCAGTACTTCAAAAATATATGCAATAATAGTGCCTTTCTTCTCCTAATAGAAAACCTGAGAAAAAAATTATTTTCCTTTTCTTTCCAGGAACTATGTATTTTCCTTAATCCAATACAGAATTGTTTGCACTCAGTCCAGGACAAGCTAGTTGTATATTTATTTGCTGATGGACTTGGAAGCAAGCCCAACGTTTATGAAGGGAAGAACTCAGTTAAATTCCAGATTTAGGCTGGGGAAAAACAACTAAAGGTTTAGTCATTAACATGAGCTCTCCACTTCTTAAATTTTCTACATGAGACTAGAAATGCCTTAAGAAGCAACGACTTCTCCACAAGAAGTTTCCTTGCTTTTCTCCATTCACTATGACCCAGAAGTATGAGTCACCTCCAGGGTCTGACTTTTCATTTAAAAAATGAACAAAAATTCTTCAAAATCTTCTAATGAGTTTCCACTTTCATTTTTACATACTTCTGCTAGCAATTTAGCATTATTTACTATCAGTCTCCTTTGACAACTCTTAGCAGTGTTTAAGGCTTATTGAAGAAAGCTTGCTTATTATGCTAAACAAGGAAGTTAACAGAAGTTGCCATATAAACCCGTGCTAAGGGCAATAGTCACCTTGTACTGAACACAGGCACTCACTGGGAATAAACTTTTACCACAGGAGAAAGAAATTCACCTTTACAGCATCGAACAACGTTTGAGAAATTCTCACAGAAAGTTGGTCTTTCTGCTAAATGCCATTTTCAATGATTGTTGTGAGTCTGAGAACAGCTTACTCATTCTGGTTCTGACCCAAGCCACCTATCATATAGGTCACTGAAAGGCTATCATGTAGCAACATTTGGTCACAGCAGTGGATTCATAGAGACAGCCCTAGTCTGAAGAATTTCATATGCCATTTACAAACTAGTGGACCCACTGGGGCATATTTCACATATGGCAGATATGTGATATGGCAGAACGCAAAAAAGCTCAGAAAGTGATGAAGCTTAGTAAAAACACAAAAGTGCCATTTCTGATAAACTTGACAGTTCTGTCAAAGCTGGAAATGGAAAAGAAACTGTCCATGACAAATTTAATGAGACCACATTTCAGTCCTTACAAACTGGCTCAATCAGATAATTTTACAGGCTACTTTGCCTTTTCACTTTGGTGACTCTACACAAATTATGGCTGCGGACATGAGTGAAAAGGAATTTTGTGATCCCATTTCTAACAGAACACACCCCCAGAATATATCACTGAGAGGCTCTGTTCAGCCTTTGAAGGTGTGGGTAAACCACACAGAAGAGCTCGTCTAACCCAGTGTAACAGTAAGGACAGTAAGAAAACTGCTCCTTACAACAGGTTTCAAGAAAACATTGAGACGCATCAATAGATTTGTTAAGTGCAACAACACGGATTAGTATATGACAACATTAAACATGCTTATGCAGGCTTTGTGAAACCAACAGCCCTTTTCACACATCCTAAACTAACACATATTAAAGATAAGACAGTATAAAAGCAATGGGGCAAACTTTATGTTCCTGAACCTCTGGCAAAGCTCCCATCAAATGAGAAACACGTGCAACATTCTGGCTTCATAAGATGTGCAAGATTCCGGCTTTATAGGTCTCAGTATGTAAAATTAAATATTTGGCCATGGGACAGCTGGAGTCTATATTTTTGCATAAAAAGGGCAGTTTGATGAATTTTTCTCCCTTTTACAAAGGCTAGGATTAAGCTTTAAGTTGGCTAACTATTAGAATCACAATTTAGAGAAAGGCAGCATAGTAACAGGAAGGCAAGAATATATTTTTCTTAGGCAAACTCCTCTCCCCAATGTCATTCAAGTTTCCTTTTGTTTTCACATTTTTCAAGACTAGCCTTGAAAGCTCTCTCAAGCATCTCTGAGGCAAAATGACACATTTGTCTCAAATTCCTTAAACTCAAACTTGAAGTGCTGACTGCTCCTCTGGGGCTACCAGAATCATTCTGCATTTCACTGCATGAGCTGATTATTGCTACAAACCCTGGCACACATTGAAAAAAGGCAGCAGAGGGAATGGTTGAGTACAACACAATGGGAAGCAGCAGGATGCATAGAGGTGATGGAGGACTTGGTGTGAGTCAGCAATAGAAAAACAGAGACATCATACTATTTGAAGACAGATAAAGAAAAGGGTATATGTCAGAATTCAGGTTTCATCTTTCTTATCTTTTCATGGCTGCTTCTCATTACTTAAGCTACCATGACTTCAATATGAAATGATAGGAGAGTAGTCAAAACCAAGTTGAAAAATAGCAGGTGTTTCCTCAGAGTAAAGGGGACAAAGTTGAAAGAAAAATCAAAAATGTTATTACTTACAGTTATGTCCAAGCAACACTCTCAGTAATTACCAGACTTTGTAAAACTCTTAACTCTGAAGGAACATGACTATTTTGTAAATGGATTATTGAGTACATTATGCATTAAAATAGGTGCAATGTGGTGAAGAGTCATCTCAAACAAACGCAATCAGCTGATGCTCAGCAAGAAGAATAAACTTTTGCACTCTCTGGCTAATTCTAAACTGTCAAATAAGAATTGCAATAGGGAATGAGTGATCATCTGTACTGTTAGAGTGACTTGAAGCACAACTCAGGAGCTAGGACAGGCCAGGAGAAGTTTCAGATTAAGCGGTGCAGGTAAGGCCTCACCCTTTTCACATGCTGGCAGTGGTGTGGTCCTGCAGCAGTTCTGTGCAGGGTCTCAGGTCTCCACACCTGCATAACCGCATCTTAACACACACCTCAGTCCATACTCACTCTCAGGAACTGCAAAGAAAGGGCAGAGCAGAGCACCTCTGAAAAAGCAGTGCTGGGCTCTGAAGTTGACCACAGCACAGACTGGGCAGCAATACGACCAGCAGGGCACAGTCCCCCAGCCCCAAGCAGGGTGAGCAGAGCAGAAGCGGTAACTGCAACAGGTTCCAACTCCAGCATCTGGAGTCCAGCAACCAGAGCCAAGATCACTCCAGAAAATTAGGACAATAGTTCAGGCACAGGACTGCAGACAGGCACACCTACAACACAGCTCCAAAAAGGACAGGGTGCCCAGGCCTGAGTCCCTGGTACAAGGAACAGAAGGCATGGCAGGGGGATCAGGGCAATTAAGACCTACTGGTTTACTCAGGACCCTGACACTTCTTTCTCTCAAGGCATTAGGGGGGAAAAGACCTTATGAAACAGTCAAAAGGCCACAGGGAAATGAGATACAATCTTCATGGACATCCATAAAAAATTAATTCAGGATCAGTGAAAACATGGCTCTACCTGGAATCTCTGAACATATATGAGGTGGTAGCAAGGACAATCAAGAAGAGGAGCTACTGGTGGGCTAATGCATACCGTCCCAGCTTGAAGTTTAAATCCCATGTTTGCACCCAGGATTGCAAATACTGGTCCAGTGCTGTTCAGCAGAGTTCTCTTTCTCATGACAAATTGACACTCATCACCCAGGACTCAGCTGAGATATTCCGGGTCTGTAATTTAAGATGTGCCTCCTCTTCCCCTTGACTGTGCCCAGCACAAACAGACATCACTAACAAAGGCCCTTTTTCAGTGCTGTCCACTTATAATTTTTACCACAAGACCTGTGGTAGACTCCAGAGCAGAAGGCAACTGTGATGAACTCTAGTGGCTCCTGCATTTGACTTTCAGAAACAGGGAGGAGAGTGGGCACGCAGACATATATTCAGACCGAGTGACACCTACGGAGCCTTTAACAATGACACCAAGCACCTAAATCACACAAAAATTCAGAATTGATTGTCACAATATCAGGGTTATCTCCCCTTGCTGTCAGGCAGCATATCGTAATATCAGACCCTTCAAGACTGCGGGGACTATTTGGAGTATCACAGTTCCTGCCAAGAGCTATATCATTTAGGACCATATCAGGTATCTGGCATCTGGCACAATGCATCGTGGTGACATTCAAAGCTCTCCCAGCATGATATGCACCAGTGGGAAGAATATGTACCTCTGTTCTCATATACAAAAAGTGGGATTTTTTAGAGTAGCAGCATGGGTGCTGTCAGTATTGCCAACTTACATGTGTCCTGAGGACACCATCTCGGATCTCATTTGTAGGCTTTCACATCCTAATAAACATTTCCACTTTGGCCATGGATGCACAATTTGGTTAATTGCCTCAAAGACTATCAGTAAAAATCAGCAGTATTTTTCAATTTTCAACTGAAATTGAAATAAATGTTCAATTTCTTAGCAGAAAGTTTTGACATTACTGAAACTTTTTATTTTTTCTTTAGAATGAAATTGCAAGCACTGGAACATGTTGATGAATTGGCATTTGCCAGAGGAAATGCATCCAGTTGTTTACAGCTGAGGTCAGTTTAACACAAACATCTCTCAAGATAGGAAGGGAAAATGTGATGGCTAATAACAAATGTTTATTCAGTAAAAAAAAAAGAATTCCTTGGCCTATGGCCCTCATTGCCAAGTCAGAAGTAACAGATATTATGTTATTGCCTGGTGAGCTGATCAAAATTAGAGCAAGTGTTGTCACTGCACCCTAAATCTGAAAAAAGACAGTGAAGGCAGCAAGTGCCCTTTCTGCCAAGGACAGCACAAGTGAGACATTGCAATGTATATGGATCGAAATAATGGATAACTCTACCATACTATGTTTGGATTCAGTTAGTCAGCTTTTGTTTCTTTTTTTTTCCATTGTTGACTGGAACAATAAAGAAGGTGGAACATATAATACGAGCCTGAGATGTACAGTAATAAACCCTCAGTTATTAATGATCTGTCCTGGTTCTAGCAATGCGACTCTGACAGCTGTCAGGTTTCAAACACATCAGACACCTATTGTGAAATGTAGTGAGGATATCAGAGGCCTGTTATGATTCTCCGTGTTGCATATGCCTGGCCTTAGGAAGCTTGACAAGCCCTTTGGAATTATGCATCATGCATTAATATGACAGAATTTTTATACACAGGGGAAGACCATCTTATCATGGGCTTTTTATCCTTCCTGGTTGTGCAGCCCTCAGCTTTATTGTGATCATGAGTTAGCACGCTCTTCTGGGAGGACACTGGGGTTACCTCCAGGATCCAAATTTAGGCCGTTCATAATCCAGTCAGTCAAAATGTAAGGATTTTATTGACTCATCTGGTTGGAATGCAGTATGACATCATAAGGAGAAAGTAAATAAGTATCAAAGGACCTGATTCTACAAGATTTTCTGACTCTGTGGAAAGTAGCAAGTACCGTAAGTTTCCAGTTATTTCAGAATTGCTTAAGCATCAGGCTGCTTTCTCATGCAGGACATACCAGGATGAGCATGGTAAAAGTAAACAGGTTCTTAATTTCACACTACAGGAAACTATGGGGTAGAACTTGAAGCTAGCACATGCATTCTTTCAAATTGTTAGAAAAAAAAGCAGAACTGTATTTCAGAACAAGGTAACAGTAGGATGATTTCTCCTTGGAATATATTTTGGGCACATTTGGGATTGGCAAGAAGATATGGTAATTCAAATCCCAGCCAAGCCATCATGTTGATCAAGGGCCAAATTCTAAAGTTCATTCTTAATATCCTGTCTCAGTGAGGGCTGAAAGAAATGGAGAGAGTAGAATTTGATGTACTGTAACTATGTAAGAAATACATGCGCTAAACCACTAGAATTCAGAGACACAGAGTTTCTACATACTATGACAGAGTCAGTCAATAGTTCCTTCTCATCACTGATCTCTCTGTATTTTGATCATGCCAGGCATTGCAGACTGATCCAGACTCCCTGCTTCCAACAGCCTTCAGACTTTTTCATATTTGTCAATTAGCTTCTGATGCTGCCACAGTCATTGTACAAAGGAAGCTGCTGGGCTGTTGTGAACAGATACTTGAGACTACAGACACACTGTTCTCTTCTAGGTCCCCCAAACACAGAAAGGCAAGTCCTTTCACCATCCTAATGCAACAGTGAACTGACACAGACAACAAAACCAGCAAGGACAGACCTGAAAATGAGTATCCAATTTGGGAAGCACTCTGCCTGAAGGACTTGCTACAAAACGGGTTGTTCCACTGCTGGAACAAGCTATTAGTGGGGCAGGGTTCCTGGCAGAGTCACATATCTGCTACAGCTCATAACAAAGGCCACTTTTAATGCTTGCGGTCTACACCACACACCTATAACGGCTGCCAGGAAAAACTCCTTGATGTTGTTAATCTGTCCATGATGAAATCCATGACGACAGAGCAAATTGCAAGTTTTGTCAAAAGATCAGTGCAATATCGATACTTTTAATAATCCACGGAAAATACCTATTTTTAAATAATTAATTGACACAAGTTTCGGTTTTCTTCTCATTGCTGTGCTTTCAACCAAAGCATTGCAGCAATAGGTTGATAACTGAAGACTTGAAGGTGACAGTGAAAAACCTAAATGTAATTTTGTCCTGTGCATATTATGTCACGTAATATAATTCTGGTCAGTGCCTCCAGTTTATCATAGGCCCTAACTTAATACCAACAACAAAACGTAACAAAAGAATAGGAAATCCAAAGGAAAAACGGAACTTCTGGTTCAGCTGATCAAATGCAGTAATCTTTAAAAATTAAAAATACTATTTCTATTGGTAAAAAGACCCCAACTTATTATTAAAAGCTGAAAATAAGAATCTAAGTGACTGTATGTAGCCTAAGGAAAGAAATTTTTAAATGTATATGATTTAGCTTCATGATTAACCTAGGCTATAGCAAATCACTTCTTTCAGGGAAATACCAGAGTATGTGATAGGATTATTGAATGTGATTGTTTAAAATATATATGTGAAAGATGAATTAGGTATGCTTTTCTGTATGAAAAAGAGTAACACAGAACTTTGTTTAAAACAAATGATGTAAGTTACGAGGTGCCTTAGCAAATGTATTTACCGAAGTGCCTTTCAATATAAATGGATTAATGAACATGCTTCAAAGATGAACTGAATTACATTAAAGATGTATTTTGAGGATCTTCTCAGAAAGCATTGATTGCGAAATGGGAGTTCCAGATGTTAGAGTAACTCATTCCTGAATCAACTCCTCTGCAGACTAATCATGCACCAGAGATTATAGAGGACAAGTCTCATAGACTGTAATGGCATTTGGAGGCTAATTCTCATATGTATTTTTTGAAAATCAACCCACAAGTTTTGCAAACCCTTGCCTGAGTTCTTCTGCTGGAGTTTTTTACTAGGTAATGTTGGATCACAACAATTTCTTTATCCATCAAATCAAGAGCACCAATATATGAGCATCCACTTCATTTCTGTCTCCAGATGCCAGGTCAAAAGCAGCAATCTTAATCAGTCAAATTAAAATAGCAAGACATGTACGATCATCCCTTTTTAGACCAAATCAACTCCTAAAATGACAATTGATGCAAAAATAATTAAAACAAGGCAGATGTGGGGGAGGAAATGGAGAAATAATGTATTAAGAATTTAAAGAGACATAATTAGTTTTGGCAGGTTATTTATTTATGTAAATTGAAAAATTAGCTGTAGCAGGCACAGGCAGCAGATACAAATGCCTGCTTTGCTCTCTACTTACAACAAAAGAAGAAGAAAAAGTTATGGCAAAATAGCCCACTGAATTTCAAAGTATGGAATTCAAAGAATGTTTTCCATAATGAAATATCCCTAGCCAACAACAGACAGAAGACAGTATGCCAAGAGACAATCCTAATACTACTAAAATTTAGGGTGGTTTTTGGTCAGTTTTTGTTTTATTTTATTTTTACCTGAGACACTTGCCTGGATTTCATTTATTGTAGCAGTTCTTGAATTGCCACTGCAGTATATATTGTCTTCTCAAAATTTCCTACAGTTCACAAAATAATTTGAAGCCAGACTCAGTAATATAGCTCAGTGACTGGATTAGTACTGCTATCCAGAAAAAAGTAGATGGCTTTAAGGCACTTTGTTTTAAGGTTTAATGATGCTATAGTCTTATACCTCCCACCCTCTTTGATCAATGTGTCCTCTGGAGACATCAGTGATGCCAAAATGAGAAAATTATTTATTTAACTTCTTGGTATCAGGTGCTATTCTTTGTATATTTACAGAAGCACAGTATCATTTTGTTAAATCAACACACGAGCATTTTGCAGTTTGTAACATAACATTCACTGGCTTTCTTCAGCCTTTCTTTCCATCCTTCTTCCTCTGTATGTATGTGAAGACCTATGCACACCACCACTATCAGCAGGCATCATGATCCTCTCTACAGAGGTTAAGGTAAAACCTCCTATGATTGAGGCAGGGTCAAATACCAAGAATGACCCTATCCCTTTTTCATCAAATGGTGCCTTTGTCCTCAGACTCCCCTGTATGACTAGCCACAAAGCCCAAATTTAGTTTTGAGTAGCAGTTTCCTAATATGTCCAGATTTACAAAGATTAAAACAGAACTATTTGTGTAGCACCTTCAGACAGACTTGGGGACTTCAGTTCTGCTTTAAGCACCACAGTCTGGTAGGGGATACAGCACCTCCATTTCCTGATTTGCAGACTTAGACATGCATTCTGCAGGCATGTTTAGTATCTGCTCTCCCCAAGATCAGCAGCCCAAAGGCAAAGCTCTAAGTACAAGGCAACAAAAAAAAGAGTAGTTATTATTGCTATTCACATTCACTGCCTTTGACCCAGAAAGCCTTTCAACCTTTGAAACACCCTTGAGTTGCACTTTAAGTCATTCCAGTCCACTGTTTCTGCTCAGAAGCACAAAATAACAGGCAGCAGAAGGACTATAAATTGCTTTATGGATGCTATAAATACAAATAACCCTCACCCATAAAGGTGCATTGGCATTACAAAGATCTAGTCATTTATTTAATGCATGGCACAGCCACTCTGCAGCACTTGGAGGAGGCGCGTGATCATGCTTTCACAGAGATTCCATCTTTAGCATGTGAAATGTCCCTCTGACTCACATAATATGTGAGAGAAAAAATGCTGTGAATGTGGGTACCTGCAGTACACAATAGCCGTAGAATCATAAGCAATAAAGAGTACTCCTACCTGTCAGCACCGAACCTGGATAGCTGCATCCCATGATTTATATCCTATCCCAAATAACTCCTGAAGAGAAACAGAATCACAAAGAAGAAAAGTCCTGAAATAAGTTAATTTAGTAAGTCTTCCAGAGGCTTCAGCTTTATGAAGCACCAGAAATCTAATGGTCCTACTTCAGGAAGAAGCTGTGAAGCCCTGTGGTTTTTCTTTCATCAGCCTTCATACCCATGTGTATATTCACTCAAAAAACATAGAGATGGATTTTAAACTAAATTGTACTGTTAAAACACTTCTGGTTTTGAATAAATCTCTGCTTTGTTACTCCATAGTCAGATTAAGATTTCTTGGTGCAACACAAAATGAGATTCCTCTTCTATTTAGAGAAAAGTGGCATAGCAATTCTCATCTGAGATATATCCTGTACCTGCCTGAGAGCAACAGGGAGATATCATAAATCACACCTGTATATCTGTTTTGAGAGTAGAAGGTGGCAAAAAGGTCTTTGATGTTGGTTCATCTGTTAATCTGGATGCATATTCAGCTCCCAGTAGCACAGTCTCCATCTCCACCTTTCCAGTCCACGTTCTTTCCTGATTGCAGTCTATGCTTTGTTTGCTTATTCAAATTAGCATATTCACCACTCCTGGAAAAACTTGTCCCCAGATATCAGCACTGGATTTAATATCTTCACATGGAACTAATACGATGGCAAACTAACGTTATTTAAACGAACAACACAATTCTTGGCCTTCATGAACCAAGGTTAAAACAGGTAGGTATTACCTTGTTTACTCTCAGTTCTTATTTTCCTTTTACAAACAAGATATTTCACTCTACTTTTCAATTCAGAGGAATTCAGTCTTTAATCATCTTTTGCAACAGTAGCCTCTCTCTTCTGGACAGTTAGATAAAGGTAATGGTTTAAGAGTTAGTACTAGAAATGCTGTTACCCACGGAAACCGAACAATAAGAGCTGTCACAAGCGAATGCTAGCTTTTTTCCGGTCCAAGATTGTTGGTTTTGGCAAACTGGGTGGTATAACACCATGGCTTTAGAAGGAGATTGCCAGCCAGGGTATCTGTCCCCCACATGTAGTCACTCTTACATGGCCACGGGGAAGTTGTTAGTTAACACTCTCCTTTGGTTTCCCCACTGTAAAATAGTTATTGTAAGGCTTAATTATTTTGCAGTTGAAAGGAGTTGTTTATAGAAGCTCCAAACAAAGAAATTCTGGCTCAGATTAGGAATTAGACACTTTACCTCTATTTAGATGCTTAAGCACTTGCCAGGTCTGGCTCTATACTGATGTCTTAGGGATATGGTGTAGTTGAGGACTGTCAGTGTTAGGCTGATGGTTGGACTCCATGATCTTCACGGTCTTTTCCAACTTAGATCATTCTGTGATTCTGTCATGTGTTTATACAGGATGAAGAACTCTTTAATGCTTTAAATTAACATCATCAAAAAAAACAAAACAAAACAAAAAATTGTTTTGGTCTAAGAAGGGCTTTAAATCAGTATTTAATTGCCTTTGTGGTATCTACCATTTTGTCTGGATATTCACTAAAGTCTACATAGTATGTAACCAGATAAAAGTCAGACAAGACTTGAAAAAAAAGCAGTTTGTAGAATTCAAATATCATGCTAATACCTTACATGATTCCTGTGGAAAATAAGTTAAATCATCTTTAAGACTTTTGGGTAAATTGTATCAATACTGTCACAAAGAGCTGCACATATACATACAGCAATTCTCCTAGGACTAATCATTGGCATGTTGCAATGGTTGCTACAGTATACTAATTTGTTTGGTTTACTCATAAATTAAACAATCATGAAAGACCTGGATACCTATTATGACAGAAAGAAACACATTTAAAAGGACATGTTGGTCCAGTAACATTATCTTCACAGAAAATAATATTCCCACTGAAACTCTACCAGTCCTAAGCCCATACACTCAGTAACTTTCTTTTAGGTGTTCTCCATACATAAATCCTGTCTGTTATTTATATTCTTTGAAGTTATCTTTAGCCTCCAGGGAACCTAAATTAGGCAAGAATTAAAAAACACCCTTACACTAAAAAGAGTCCTTTTAAAATCACTAAAACTAAGCAATGAGACAACTGCCCAAAACAATTGAGTGCATCATTTAACTGAGCTCCCACAATGAAGAACTAATTACTTATTCCCACTGTGAATGAACAAACAACTTCAATATTTAAAAAGGCAGCACAAGGAATACAGAGTGGGAGATACAGTGTACCTTAAATTCCTGTGATTAGGATAGTCCTGTGGCTGATGAAGTTACTAACTAAAAAGTGAGGATGGACAGCAGGTGGCATTCAGGTATCTATTGCATTTCATAGCTCTTGCCTCTGATTTGCTAGAATGCCCATTCAGTATTCACTGCTTATTCAATATTCAGCTATGAATTGTCTCCTAGTACAGTTTCCATAATCCTTCCTTGCAACCTGTCATTCAGCAACTCTTCTGTGAAATTACTGAGAGTCTTCAATCAAGGCATTTTGAAAGTAAAATAAACCCATTTTTTCATTGATCAGATGTAAATAATTTGCTTGCATCACCTAGAAAGATAGGACCACTTCCTCAGGTAGAATTCAGCTGCCATACTCAAAGAACTGTGCTTTATTTTCCTGTTATCTCCTCTCTCATTTGCCTGCCACCTCCCAGTATCTTCAAGGTTTTACAAAGAAAACCCCTGGTATACGATGTTGTGTTCTGAATGAAACGGAAACCTTACTACAAAAAAATGTTTAGGATCATGTCTCTGCTGCTGAAATGCATCTTACCAAAGGGAATGAATTCCATGGGCTGCTTTCATTGCCTTACTCCCCATTTGCTTATTGACTGCCAGGCTTCCACAAGTGTTTGCACCTAGAGCAGACATTGCTTGCAGCATTTCAAAGTTACAATCATATATGAGGTTCTGATCATCTCTCACAGGGCTACTCTCACTGTGGACACAGAATTTAGCTGCAAATTTCTAGGCAGAATTTGTAGAAGACATGTAAACGTGTTTCCAGGCTTTCTCATGAAGCGAAACGTTCACTTCTTCCTCCAAAGCAGGATTGCATTTAAAACAACTAAACAAACTACATTTTCTCTATTCCCATTCTCAAAACACAGAGCCATTCAGGACACCATATTCAAAAAAAGTATCTAAATCGAGCTGACATTCAGCATGGGAATTGTTCAAGCCAGGTCGTTAAGTCTGGCAACCGAAAAACTGGATCTTTTAAAGGAATTGACCTTTAAAAAACATATGGTTTTCAACATTAACTATTGTGGAGCTGCTACAATTGGTAATCTAATCAGACCTACCTACAACAGCTGGAGTGCTAATGTTTAAGGTAAAGTGGTACCAGTGAATTCTCTCCCTCGCTTTCTATGTCACTATGCTTTAAACTGTTGTCACCTGAACAGAGAATTGAATATTAAAAAATAAGCTAACTTGAACATCAAGCATTAGGAAGAATGTGAAATAGGAACCTGAGACATGAAGCCCATATGTCCCATGTACACTACTCCAAAAGGTCAACTTGACTCTAGGCTACCTGTACCAGCCTTTATGTAAGAAGACTGATGATTTGATGAGCAGTAACATGCTGCTGACTACAAATTATTGCTACTCAAAGGGTGATGCCATACATTTTATCCCACTTTTCAACAATTACACAGAGGGAGAGAGCTTTCCTGGAGTGGTTTCCACTATATCTGGATCATTTCTGAGTTTTGAGGCAATTTTTAAAATGCTACTTAGTGATTTCTGTCCATCTCTAGGGAAAATTGCCTTAATATGCCCTTCTAAAGAGATCATTTGGGTTAAGTAAAAAACAGACAGTAAATTGGTTAGAAAATGTGTTTTAAAGAGCTGAAAATTCAAGGCAGGACTTATACCCAGGCCCTGTCAGGATCCAGATTTACTGAGTGTCGGTCAGTCAAACATGCATACAGAAGTACCCATGATGAAAGGCCAGCCAGTAGCACCTGGTTGGGAACTGCTCACCTCCTAAGGGAGGAACACAGTTGCCGAGAAGCAAAATATGGCTGTAGGGCACAATGAAAGGGGAAGAGTTGGTCAAAGGGTTGTACAGCTTTCTATGGCATAGGGTTTACTGAGCATTTAGCCAGTAAGCTAAACTCTAGCCACAAGCTGAGATCCTCAGCTGTGATCTGATGGGTTTAATCTGTAAAAAATTCATCACAGTGTAAAGGGATTCCAGTAGCTGTAGTTCCAGTCAGAGGAAAATTTCTGTAGTACAGCTCCCTGGTGTCCTATTAAAACACCATAGCAGACCACATTAGGGTTAGGCTAGGAAAAAAGTTTGTTTCCTAGGCAGAAACTCCATGCTTACAAAGCAGTGCTAGAAAGCTTGCAGAGGAGTAAGCTGTTCTCCAGGAGGTATTTTTGATACCCTCAAAACTGAGAAGGTTAAAAAAAAAAATAAAAAAAATAAGGGGAGGGGGAAGAGAGTTTCAAAAGTAAATCTGAATAACCCCACAGTGTTAACTGGAAGTCTATCAGCGTGCGTGTCAGCTTTATTAACAGAAGTCACCGTACTGCTTGACCCAAGTGGCAGCAGCTTTTCTACAGAGCAGTCATGGCTGCAACGCCAGTGCCTGCTGCAAGTCTAGACGAACCTGGGCATCCCTCCCCTGAAATGCCAGGTAAAGAATTTGGTGCCTGAACCCAGGCCTGCCAGGAAGGCAATGCAATCAATTCGTCTCAGTTTCACAGGCACTAATCCTCTTCCTCCGCACTTCTAGCCCAGAGGGAGCTCCTTCCCATTAATATCTCTCTACCATAACAATTTGTAAAGCACCATCAAGAGATGAATCTCAGCAAACACCAGAAAGCTATTATGAAAAAATTGTATTGCATTAAATGTAGCTCAGGACTGTGAGGCTCTTAAATGATAGTAGCATTTAGTTTGGGACATTTGCCTAGAAATGTTAGAAGACCTTTTAATAAATGTACTAAATAAGATGCATAATTTAGCTTCTTCACAGCAGAACACTGGCTGGCTGCCAGATCCAGTCTCAGGCTTGACTCAATGTCAGGGCTACCCGCTGGCCGAGTACAAATAGACTCATTAAAAACAGTTGCTGCTGTGTGCTCAGGTTTTATTTCTTCCACTAATGGCTCAGTTTATGCCTCCCCCTCTTGAACAAATGGAGGAGCAGCCTCCAAAGAGGACAATATTATCACATACACACATTCCACACACATGAATGCAGGCAACATGCTGGGAGGTGAAGGAAAGCAGAAGAGAAATGGCTGCCCCCCATGCAGGAAAGGGAAGACATTCAAGCTAGTTGTATCACATAATATGGATGCAACAGAGAAAGACCACAGCCCAGATAAGGTCTGCATTTCCATCGGGCCTGATAAACACAGAGACAACTCCATAGGCAAAGCCTGACATCTGAACAAGCAGCACAGCCAAAGCCAGAAGAAGAAAAAGTAGCTGAAGGAGGCAGCTACCCAGGGACAACATTCACATGCCTCTATTTTCAAGTCCCATCAAGACTTGTTTATTTTCTGGATTCAAGTCCATTTCAGTTCTATAGAACAGGCCTGCTGAGATCCTAGTCTTTGTATAACTGTATAAACTAATTTACCCTTCTTTATATACCTGAAAATATACGAAACTATTATCAGTTCTGTGAAAGAGGGTGTTTGGTTCCTGTATAGCTCAAACAAGTCTTTAAATTTTGTGCTGAATAGAGTTCTGCCATCATGAAAGTTTGCCAGTGTTCTATCAGGCACCAGTTCTCCATTGTAAGAATATATAGTACATTGTTCCCAATTAGATGCTACAACAAAATCAATGGAGTCCTCTTCTGCAGCAAGACAGCAAAGCAATGATGTTCCAAAGCCGCATTGATTTTAAGAGGACTATGCTAGGACAGAAAGACCTACCTGAGTGAAATACTTTGTTGGAGTGGAAGCTGTAGTTTTGAAAAAGCCTAAAAGGAAATGGCTTTCCTCAAAGGGTTATATGCATTTTCGAGGACTACGAAGGATGCTTTGTGGTTCAAGTATTACTGCTGCAGATATCCTATCCCATTTGTCACTAAGAATTACAAACCTTATTGACACATATGTACAGTCTTTCATAACTGGGACAAAAGAAAGTCAAACTTATCTGATGTGTGTCCAAATGTTCCCAACTCTCAATATGCTGAACTGGCTTTCTTCACTCTCTCCTCCAAGGGATGTAGGTTTTGAGTCAAGTTATAGAAAATTCCCTCATCCAAGAGGCATCAAATTATCCACAATGATTCTGAGGGGGAAAAAAATGATACTTCTGCTGTGCCAGCATCTGGAAAGCAGCCCGATTGGCAAGACTAAAGAGCAGTCTTTTTAATTGCATGTTCAAACATTTTAACTCTGCCCTTCCATGTGGAGTAATCATTTGGTTAAGAACAAAAAGCAAAAAATCCCCATTACAGAGGTGTTGGAAAGGTCACCCTTTACCAATGTTAGGATGTCCAGGGTAAAAAATGCATTGGTTTGAACACCTGTAGTGTTACAAAGCTTGCAGATTCAGAGAGGCTGAGTTCAAACAAGAAGAAACAGATATTTTCAAAGCTGAACAAATTATTTAATAAGCTATATGTGCTTGCACTGATTAGCTGAATAGACTGAGCAGTTCCAGTGAACATAATGTTATGTACGCAAGTATTCACAGAAATGATTCACAGCCACAAACCCTATTAAGTCTTTTGCATTACAAGGGCATCCTGGGACAAGTCCAAAGAGGAGAGAGGAACAGCAAGGCACTTTATTTTGCCGAATACTATAGCATAGTCACAGGAAATCCGGAGTTGTATAGCTAGCATAAATATCTCTCAGCATACTCTGGTCTCTGATTAGCAGGAAATGAATGACAGCAGTGGAGCTACTCAGTGTAATTATCAGTTTTGCTGTATTTTTAATAAGCTCTTAAAATCTAATTTTGGAAGCAGGAGTTTTGACTCCTGCAGGGAATGGCTGATAGAAATGAGCAAGATTTCAGTTTGTCAAGGTTGGTCATTTCTCCGGCAGCTAAGTTCTCAGCAAATTGACAGATGAGAGGCAGAGCAGGATTTGTGTAAACTCTAATCCACTTAACCACTGTTATTCTACACTTTTCTAAGGACGCAAACCATTTCCACATTTAGACATGGCTCTGCCAATTCCAAGCTCCCCTACTAAGGTTGGGGTATTAATGATAATGACTCCATGATTTCATGTATGCCTGTCTATTAGGGGATAGACTGACCATCAATTAATTTCAGACAGCCACTGTGCGGTAACGGTTTTCAGCCAATGACTGTGTTGTGAGGATCAGAGCTTGCAACTTAGATACCAAATCAATGTTTCATTAAGCTACAGGAACTATTCAGTCACTATTTTAAGTACGCATTCATAATTACACTTGCCGTAGCAACCAGAATTAGGCTTTAGGCTGCTCTCAGTTCTAGCTCCCCTCCCCTCAGGTTCTACTTTCTTTATCACCATGCTAACAAGAAAAAGCATCAAACTCTCTCCTCTGGCCAGCTAGGGGTCTTGGGACAATCTGTCTGGGGACACAAACCAGTTAGTGACTCCTGATTCGAACTAATGTCCGAAGGCTATTTGCAAAAGTCATTCACTATTGAAAGTGGCAATTTATTACAAGGAAAGCTAGGATTCTATGACCAAAGGGGAGGTCAGGTGGCTGGCTCTTTCCAGCGCATACATATTTTCTTTAGCTTATTAGATCATAGGAGATCAGTGAAAAGCTGTCATATTAAAGCTCTGTGACTGCTATTCAAATTGAAATTCAAGAAAGGCATGAGAAGGAAGGAAACTGCCCCTTTCTTTTGCCCCGTTTCCTCCCTCATGTTTTGTAAAGCTGTCCAGCCCACAAGGCAGGGTTCCGAGATGGCAGTCTTGGGGCTAAAGACAATGGGAGAAGAGGAGGAAGAACCTACAAGTCAATGCAGGCCATTTATCAATCTAAATTGGCAACTCATGGGAGGCTCTGAAGTGTTAAGTATTAATGGAGAAAGAGTGAAAAAGTAGGTGTATGCAGTAGGTATTGTTTACATTGCTAAAGGTACTTCTCAAAAGGAATGACATTAGAGCAATAAGAGAATAGTCCTGACTAGGACAGGAATGACCAATACATCACATTCACTGAGGAACATTTTCATTGGCACTTGCTCATGTTGCCTCCTTTCAGGGCAGAACCTTACTCATGGCTTTGCTGTGTGCAGGAGACAAGCCATGCCAGGCTGTCCTTGAAGTCTTACTGTAAGTGGCAGTTTTGGATGAAGGACATAGCCAGGCGAAAGAACTCTGATGAAAAATGAACTTATGTGTAAGTTAGACTAAATACGTTTTCCCCATTGATGAGAGTAATTACCTCTTACATATAATTAGAAGTGACTAGAGAGAGGGACTGAAACCCAGAAAAAATGCTGAGATTACAAAATATTTTCTTTTCCAAAATATTTCGGTTTGGTAATTGCAAGTATGCTTTTTCAGTACTCTACGATAATTTTAATTGAAATTTACAAGTGGAATAAGCATTTTAAAAGTAAAATGGAAACCTTTTAATTTGAAAATACTGAATGAGTTTTTGAAAAAGTTTTTAATATTTATTTTTAGAAACAAAGGAACCAGAACAGACAATTTTATCCTTTTCAGTCTCAATAAAGTGCTGCTTTAAGAATGTCTCCATTCGTACAGGCACAGGACAGAAACATGGATAGGCCGCTGAAGACCTTCTCAAGAAAACATTTTGAAAATCCATCATGATTCTATGATAATATGTGCCTTCCCACAGGGAAGCAGAGAGCATATATAGGAGTATGTTTCCTTCCTTTAGCACACTGCCATTTTGAGGTCAATGTCAGATACTGGGTGTTGCTATGGGGTCAGTCTGCTCCTTATGGGGCTCAAGAGCTAATTACCTTTTTTAACCTCTTGCAATACTTTTGTAGCCCTGAGAAGCTATGTGATTACTTCTTTGTTCCCGTGTTCCATGTGGAGTAATCTACAGGGATGCATCTGATTCTCCCCCTCCTGGTGAGATTAAAGGGCCTCATGTCTTCAGTTCAGACACAGTAGCAAAAGGGAAGCTGTAGCAAAGACTCTTGGTGAGGAGGATCTGTTGGACTACTGAAAACTGCTTTTTCATTTCATATGTGATTTTTTCCCCCCCGGCCACTACATCTGGAAGCAGAGGTGTGTCAGTTCCTAAGCCATGTTGTTTTGGTAACTTCTACAACAGCCTTGTTGTCCAATTATGCTGTCTCTAAAAAGTTCAGACTTTAAGGTGCTTCCCTGAATCAAAGCTCCAAATCATTCAGGCTTCACCTTTGGCTAATTTCATCCTTTCATAGCAGTTAAAGCACATTGTTATTATTTTATTTAGTCTTCTAAAGTTGTAGAAATCTACAGCACTGTGATGCTTTGATGATACTAAAAGCTTTGAAGTTCTTGTTTCCCATTACTGCTGTCTTCCCTTCACTCCATGCTCATAGCCCAACTAGCTGGTGTACATTTCACTTTGAATTACAGCAATCACTGAGAAGCATAAGCACTAGCTGATGACTTCTCTTAACAGAAACTAAAAGAGATACAGAACTAGGGCAAAGGAGAAAGAGATAACTAGCTATTTTTCAGCCTGCAGCAGGCTTGCAGCATATGTAAAAATAAAATTGTGTGACTACACAGGAAAGCTCCCTACCTCTTTTCTTCTCTTTTGTAATCATACAGCTTTTCCCAAAATTTGGAAATATTATTGATGAAACAAACATCTAAACTAAGATGAGAAATAGCAATTGTGAGCAGCATTAGAAAATGCCAAAGTAACTAAATAACTTGGGAATGAAAAACTAAAGGGAAGTCTGATGAAACATGAGGTTGAAACCCCTACATTTACTGCATACCTTTTGCATTAATTGTTCTATTGGCTAGTAGTTCAGGTATTTATCTTTGCTTTCCTGAATATGTGTGTTGGATCATTCTTCTAACAGATCCAAAAAGGGGACAGTGGTGCTACAATCATCCCAGTTATTCCTTTTTTAGAAGTCTGGTTCCCATTGGGAATCCAGAACTTCATTTTAAGTACCTGTCTCTCTCTAAACATTATGCTGGGAGCTCTGGGTGCTCAGTGTGGTTAATCACACATCAAACAGGGCAGCCATTCAAAAAGCAGCTTTTCTCCCATTTGACATGAAAACTGTTTGTAATTTTGAAGATTCCTGTTCTCTCTGTTTACATTAAGCATGCCTGAGAACACCCACCGAAGTCAAACACTGAAGTGATGCCTGCCTCCTGAAGCCTGATCAGACTTACTGTCAATCTGCTCATTTCACTCATCAGCAACGCACTGTTATGCATGAAGAGAATACCTCATCATCAGATACCTCGGGAACTGAGAAGCAGAATACGTAGGAAGTTCAGAGACTTCTGAAGTTAAATGGAAGTTAGACAGGGTTTTCAGGATTGCAAGACTGACCTTCAGCGTTGGATCTTAAATTTCACTTTGATGCCTAAATCCTATTCTGCCATTGATAGCTGAAAATATAATTTTCCATCCACAAAACAGTGTATAGCAAACAGATGCTATAAGGGTGATAGCACTAAATTTAGTAGATGGAGGAAGGAATAGAAGTAGCTATGATATCTTTGTTTAAAACCACTTCTGTCCATACAGCCAAATTGATTAATGTATTTCTCAGGTGAGCTGGAAGCAAGAAATGTATGCACTTAAAATACAAATTAATCAGCACTGCACCATGGTTCTCTATGCTGTATTGATTAATTATACTACATAACTGATGCAGATTTAATCACTCTATCTGATGGATTTTCATAGAGATGGCAGCACTGAAAAGCTGCGTTTTACAAAATTTATGAATGTTCTACAATCACTTGAACTCCTAAAAGTTTCCACGGAATGCTTTTTCTGACAGATCTTGGGAAAAAGAGCACAGAAAAATCCTTTTCTAGATCTGCATGTTAGCTCTCAGTACTTTCACCTTGATCTCCTTCCAGTCTAATTCCTTACTCTGTACCTAGTTTTTTGATAGAGGAGCAGGAGTTCTAGGTTAAGAGTCAGTAATTTATCATTTGTACAGATTGCTCCATTTTTCTCTTATATGCAACAAATCCATGACTATCTGCTTGGTACCGAGTAGCACAGTAGTCATTTGTTGCTTCACAATGACATGTTTACTTCAGTTCTTCCTACTTCGGCAAATGAATTTTCTATCACTTGAATTCAAATTCTGCTTCCTATCTAACAGGGATTTAGGAGACACACAGTTTTTTTTGACTAAATAAACCCAGCAACAGTGATGGGATTGCATTTAAACATACACATTCTCTCCAGCTGTGCCTTTAGAAAACACCCTAAACAAAGGGAATTTAGAATATCAGATGCATTCAAGAGCAATGAAAATTCCTAGTCTGTTTGTTCTAGCCTTTTTTCTGGTCTTTGACTGGCTGAGGAAGCTTCTCATTATACTTCTGAGTAATGAGAGTCTTCAAAACAGTTCCTCAACTATATTCTGAAGGTGGCAAGCCACAATAAATTTCACCAAATAGCTGAAAATGAGCCCCTAATGATTTGGAAATGTATTTTCTCATAGTAGGCTCTGTCTTTATTTGCCACTGAATACAATCTGCAGTTGTGGCAGCTGAAATGAAAAACAGGAATGTAGGAAAGGGAAGGATATATATGCAGACATTTAGTATTATAGAGCAAGGAATTACCAGCTTCTTTCTCTGCTGTTTCAGTAAATTACAATGAGGATACAGTGTTTAGTCCTGGACTGCTTACTAACACAAAAGAGCTGAAAGAACAAAAGGAACCTAGGGAAAAAAGAAAACCAAATATATGGAGACACTGATTTAAAGACAATGATATGACAAATGGACTATAAGTATCGCTGTTAGAATTCTTGGAACTACTTAATTACGTATCAGTCACAGGCAAAAATGCTCCAAAGAATATGCTGACAAGTCCTCCTTTTCCCTCCATTTCTGACTTGACAAGCAGATCATGATTTTGTTGAATTAATTTGCTATTCAAACTTATTTCCCAGATAAATTTAGTGGCTCATCCACAAGTACTTAGCTGTAGGGATTTGCTATTTGAGGTTCCAGCTGTGCTGTTCAGATTTGATAGGCTACAGCAAACACATGGCATGTGCTTGTTCCCGGGAGGACGCCTGTAACATCTCTGCTGGCAAGCTTGCCTACTAGAATATTTTTGGAAGTCAGGCACAAAAGGGACAATAACAGTGACAGAACATTGTGTTCAGACATGCAGAGCATGTTTTCAGGGGATGGTTCTATTTCAGGATCCCATCTTCAAGGAAAAAAAAAATCTTTTAGGTCACAAGAGTGTCAGCCAGCCAGCACACTAAGAACAGAAGGATCTGAATGCTAACCTGCTAACAGTATGAAGTCCCATATGGCCATGATGTAAATTGTAAGAGGTACTGGTCATAGAGTTAACAGCCATATGGCAACTGAAGTTGATGAGAGACAGTACACGAGAATCAATAATAAACACTATACATATTGGGATAAGGACCGATTTGCAGAATAGAAATAATAGGGAAATTAAGCAAAGGAAAACTAAATGAGATAGCAGGAAGAGTGTACAAGCCTGGAATCAGCATTTTGAGGAAAAAAAGGTGGATGTGCCACCACTTCAGAAACTATGAGTGGACACACACGCTGCAAGGAAATACCCTTGTTTTCATCGTTGTGAGAGAGCTGGGCAAGAGATAATGAAATATTTTTGTATCAGATTTGCATTCAAGTATACAGAGAAATCGATATTTACGGGTTTTGTTTTCAGGCTCCTTCTCCACCCTTGTTACAGAGAGAGTGGAATCTGCATGCAGTGAGCACATCTAAATGCCTTGCAGCTCATTTCCATTTAGAAAGTCTGTTTAAATACCGAATTGACCTCTGGCTGTCTTTGGTGTTGGGTAATACATGTAAAATGGTCACCAAGAATTGTGTATGAAGCACAAGTTGAAAGGAACATACTGTATCTTCTTGACTTATTTTGCCTGCTTATTTTATTTCCTCCTTCAGGATTATCAAAGGGAGAGAGGATAGAGGCAACAAAACAATAAGGCAAAGAAGAATCAGGATATTTACAGTAGAACATCAGGGAAAGGAAAGCTGGGTGTCTCTCATTTCATCAAGTAAAAAATGTGCTTTATGATCGTGCTCAGATACCAAGTTGATGAGTTTCAAATACTTGGCTTGATAAAGTAAACAAATTCTTAAGCATCTCAGATCTAAATTAAGTTTGGTTGAAAAACTGGAGATTTACTACAAGCAAATGTGATATGCTGGGCTTTTTTTCATTATTTATAACAAAGCTTTGGGAAAGCTATTTTGTTTTATTTAATGTTGACTTCACCTATAATACTGGAAACCAGAATATCACAGGAGGGATTACGAAGTGATTCTGCCCACGTATAACAAGTGAAATTCTGTGAGCCATCTACCTCATGGAGAGTAAACAGTATTTTTTCAGGTTTGGGGTTTTTACATTCGTTTTAAAACTCTCCTTCCTTTAAATTCATCCAGTTAATTTTTTTATAGGAACCATCTATCAAAATAAGATTGCAATATGTAAGACTTTCTCTATGCTGCCCAGTGCTAAACACAGTATTGTGTAACAGAAAAAAAGGACATTCTCCCTCATATTTAGGTTCAAAATATTCCAAATGCAGTGTGGATCTCTCAGTCTCTACAATACTCCATTTCAATAGTTGAGCCATAAAGGCTTTTTGCCCACAGGACTCAACACCTTCATTTAAAAGTAGAACTAAATTACAAATTTTCTTATATGAGGCAAGTCATTAACCTTTGCCAAATCATTACCTCCAGAGATAATTAACAGTGATCTCACAGAAAACCTAACTAATAAAGCTCGCTCTTGAAAAATAGTACAAAGAACAAACGTGGTCTGCGTCCCAGCTAACAGACTTGTGTCCCTGAAGAAAGCAAGTTTCTATGGACTTAAAAGAAGGGCAAGTGAAGCAAAAGAGGATTATTTTAATCTAATAAACCCCCAAGCACTGGTGATTTTAAAATCAGCTGTGATGTTAGAGTAGACAATTTACCTTTATATCAGGTAAACTCCAGTTTACATTAATTCGATAATAATTCAATTAAACAATAATAATACTTTTCACCAATTACTCAGTAACTAACCTGTCCTGAACCTGATGAAATATGAATTTGCCTAGTTACATAAGAAAGTTAAAGACTTAATGTGGGAAGCCAATGCCCCTGTCTTGTCTATGGACTTCAGTGCTCACTTCATCTGATTTTCTAATTTTCCCTCTTACTCATCTCTAAAATATGTATCTCATTTATTGTGCTATCTTGTCTTACTGCATCTGTCAGTTCCTGAAGGGAAAAATAAGTGGAAATTAGGCCATTCATACAAGATAGGTCAATGATTCTCATTAATTCCTCATTCTGTTACTGGACCCTTTGGGAAGCAGTATGAAACTTTTCACATAGTCCATCTACTTGATGAATCACTGTCCTTCCTGTATTTGGAGTCAGTTACATTTTGAGTGTAGGGTGGTCTTCAGCATAGGGATTAACTGGGCATGTATAGCATTCCTTCTGAATACAGAGGGTGTAGCACAATGCTCTGAGTAGTATTAATGATGCTAGGGAAGCAACAGTCATCCTCCACACAGGCTAATGCTCCAGTGAACCCATGCCAATAGGGAACAGCAACAGCCAGTAACACGCTATGGATTTACAGGAATCCAGGACTGTATTTTATCATAAAGTCCTGAGGCTTTTGTCATATCTCTTTTAATCAGATCATCATCAGCAGATATGAGCAAGTCCATCATGCACAATCAGAAACAGCAAACCTCATCTATAAAACCTGCACAATACAAAATACTGCTCCACCAATGACCCAAGCCTAAGTAACGTGTGTTCTCCACCTTTTCTGCCATTGACTCTTCTGTCTTGAGTAAGACCCCGGCATATTGTTTTTCTCCATTTTGTGCATGGCTGCCTCAGTGAGACCATTTCCAGATTTGAGCTTCTTCCCTTCATTTATTACAATAATGAAATATATTTCCTTATGTTACCTTTCATATTGTTGGGTAGTTGGGCCTGTCCAAAGATAAGTCTAAAAAAATACATGGAAATGAGTGCTTTATTACAGTAACCTCTCTTGCTAACAGAACAGCATTGACAGTGAAGTCACAGCTCTACTGAATCTGTTTAAAAAAAAAATGTCTCATCAATAACTGCAGAACTTTCAAGCCCCTTAAACTGGGCTGAGTAGTTTTCTGTGAGTGTTTTGGTATTTGCTATAGTTGCAAATCAGAAAAGTAGCAGTTTCATAGATTTTTGTATTTGGGGTTATTCACATGTGCAAAGTCTTTAAACTGGGGCTTACTGAACTGCTGACTAGCTAATTGTTCTGATAAACTACATTAGATTTTTATTCCCAGACTGGATAAATGTTTACATACTTCTGGATCAAAGACCTGCATTAGCAAATTTAATATTAATTTCCTTCTAAAGCTTTTGCATGTAATAGCACAGTACCTTCACACCAGTCAGCTGAATCTCTAGGATATTCCCAGAAAGCTATGCAAGAGGTATGTGAGCATGTGAAAAGTGAGTGCATTCAAAATGCGAGTGAATATTGGCAGAAAATATCCTGTGATATTTTGCTCTTATGCATATGGTAGAAAAGGATGTAGTCGGGAAAATAGTGGGAAATATCAAATGTTGGAGAGTCATATTGATGGACAGAAGCAGAATGTCCTGACCTTAAAAAACAAGCCTAATGCTCAGACGGGAGATGCACACGTATACTGAACTGTTAAAGCTAGAGAAGAACAACTAAAGCATATTTAAAAATCCAGGAGACTGGTTCTGAAAAATTTTAGCTGATGGTAACTTGTAGAGGTGGCCTCAAAACACACTGAATTTGCAACTGTTCTGAATAATGTTCCATGTCTAGCCACTCCCAATTTTAAGCGTCCCTATTTTTCTGCCAAATTATTTTATTTTACTCTCAGAATTTGATTCAATGTTACATCAACAGGTAATACATAATTAAGAGTACAATCAATGTCAGTATTGAGATATACAAACTCATTAATGATAAAGAGCAGCTAATGGGATGAATATGGGATTAGGAAGGAAATGAATACATTCAATAGGATTTAAGAGATAATCACAGAAAAACAAGGCTGGAAGGAAGCTCAGGGGGCCACCTCTTCCACCCATGATAACAAGAAGAATCCTGTCATGATCACTGTTTGGTCTCCAATGAAAAGAAACTGGGTTTTCTACTCACAAAATTTCATAAGAATTTTTCAAGTAAACTTCTAACTCCACATTGCAATGACATAAGGATCTTCAAAATTCTCTCTAGAAAGAAAAGTTATGATTTGTTGAGCTGAGAAAGATATAATTACAGCCATTTGGTCACATTCTGATTAATTATTCATTTGGAACAGACCTCCCTCAAGTTGTCCTGTTTAGCTCATTACTAAGCCATAATATTGAATATGTTTTTCTCTCCTTTTTATGTTTTTTTCCACAGTGTAGAACACCTCCAACCCAATAATGTGTTTAAGTCTCAGAATAAAATAAACTGATGTTTTAAGAAGTCACTAAGTATTGGAATGAATAAAATTATTGGTCAGAAACAAGTAGAGATGAGGCTTGAACATGATTTCCTTCTTTCTGTTTCCCACAAAACTTCACCCTGTACTCAGGAACACTTTTCCTTTTAGCCAGCCATCTAAGTTTCTAAGTGAAAATGTATGTTTTTACCAAAGAACATTTCTCCGATTATAATGTTTCATCAGAAGCATCTTGGATTAGATTGCATCTATGTGTTACAAGCAGTTATTAAACTTGAAATATGTCTTCCCTGAACCATCAGAACTGTTATCATGCCAGAGAAAAAAAAACCTCCAAGTTTTTTACCACCTTTTAGCGGTACTTTTCTATGTCATCTGCATAGGTATATATTTCACTGTTGTACTGTATTTTTCTATTTCTAAAACAAATGGCAGTTTAAAAAGTTTTAAGGTACACAAAACTGTCTCTCTGTTCTAACTAACCAGACCATCTCTGGGCCGATGTTGTCAGGAATAATGTCATAGTAAAGTGAAAGTATTCTTTCTTTACGGAAAAAGCTAATGTGAACTTCTTCAAAACAGCTATGAAATTGCCATAGAAGAGGTTTAAGAATGAAAAAGAAATAGTGCCACAGACAGGTCTATGCTGGAAGTAAATCACTTCAGCAGAAACATCCGTAAAAATCCTACCTGCCATCTACAGCAGCCTCTAAAAGAACCCTCCAGCAGGATCAGCATCTCTGCTCTATGCTTCTCCCTCAATCAGCTCATAGTAGTGTTTTGCCAATTAGTAGGCCCAGTACACAGCCAACAGCAGAAAAACAATCCAGTAAATGGATTCTATTTCACGTAAAGGGGTCAGTATATGGAGGATCACTGGGGGTACAAATAAGTCAGACAGATCACAAATGATAGACATCAACCCCAGCGACCCCAAAAACGACACAGCACGATAGATGGAACAAATAGAGACACAAGGTAACCCACAGAGAAAATGGGAGACAAGCAGGACAACAAGGTGATTACATATGACAGAAGTAACCCCATGTTGCCTCCCCACAAAGCCCGCGTTTGTAAGTGCCAGGCCTGACTGGGATCCAGTTGCATGAGGAGTCAGGAGGTCCTTCCCCAACAGGAAACTCTGTGAAGTGCGTCCACCTCACAGACAGACACTCCAACCCTCCCTGCAAGTGGTCCCAGCTTTTATGCCCAAAGCAGGACACCTGGCACTCATTTACCCAATGTGGGGCACCTGGGGCTTGTTTACCCAAGGGCTTTCCTTACAAGGCCGGCAGCACCTTGGAGGAAAGCCAAAAGGCAAACTCATCCCCTCCTCTTAAAGGGGCATGGGAACCACCCATATGTCAACCTTAATTCAGGGCTTGGGGTTCAGACCCCAGCACTTCAAGTAGGGACAAGGGAGTCTCAGTCTCCTGTCACGTTCTTCTTTCTGTTCCTGGCTCCACTGCTGGATGTGCCGACAGAAACAGAAACTTAAGGTTTACTCCTTAGGTTACGTAAGGAGTTACAGAAACTTCTTTCCCTGTCTCAAAGCTCTACCAAAATGTAACCTATTTCCTGCAGTGAATTACATGCCATCATAGAAGGTCTGTGGGTGAAACCATACTACTGCGTAAACAGCAGAGTAAACTTTCACAGAACAATCAGTAAGTCATTTACCCAGGAGGATAACGTTATTCACAAACCAGTCATCTCATCTGACCTATCAATCTCTGACCTTTCAGCCCAGATCTACATCAGAAATCTACAAAATACCCTTAAAAGACAAGACTGGGAACAAAAATTTGTGACAAAAATTTGTACGTGTGCCATGCTTTTAACTCGTGGTTTTGAACCCTCTAGCTGGGTCCATTTCCAGATGCAGGTGATATTCTACATATTGATGTGGAACACTGAGCTAGTTCTATCCTGATATTAAAGTGACAGGATATCATGTTTACCATCTACAACAAAAGCATAATTGTCTCAAACAAACAACCTTAAGATGGCTGACCTAGGCAGCTTTCAGTACTCAACAGTTTTCAGGGAGCATCAAGAGCCAGCTGCTCTGCAAGGGAAGGTGACCCTGCAGCCAAGCGTGATAATAAAGTACACAGGAGCAGTGTGCTCAAAGGACGGAGAACTGCAACTAAAATCTCAATAATCAGAAAGGGAAGTCTTGACCAGAAAGCCTCAGACATCCTCGGCAAGACACTATGATGCAAAAATTTCTGAACAGAAACGTGGAGTTTTTAGAAAGACATACATAATTTTTTAGATAAAACTTGTGCTTCCTGTCAGTTTTACGAGGTCAGTTGTTTAAAGGCAAAGGAATTGATATAGTATATTTGGATTTTTCCACAGCAGTTGATTTAGCATCGTAAGAAATTTTGAATTAATGTTTTTTTTTCTAAATCTCCCTTTCAGAAGCAAACTTAACATTGTGAAGTCTTGCATTTGCACGTGAATAATCTTAAAGAAACAAATATAATCAAAAAATCTCACCCCAAAACAGATGGATTTGCCTTTGATATCTTTAAGAGAAAGAAATGCAAAAATGCACTTAGTGGAGAAGGCAGACATACATGAAGCACCTCAACTAAAGCTCTTTGGTTAAAAATTTAAAAAAGGAATTTTTTTTCCTTCTTTTTGAAAAATGATGCATTTTCCTTTTTCACTTTTATGTATTTCACAGTTTTTCAGATGGACATATGACATAGTCACCTCAGTGTGACTCTTAATTTGACAGAAACTACAGTCTGGCAGGTGCTCATCACAGGCATGCAATAGAGACATTTGTTTTCCAGAGCAATCCTTTGAGACCTTGAGATTGCAACCATGTACAGGACAATATCATAACATATCCTGTGCATATTGTAACACTCATGGAGGCTAGAATTCAAGGTAATAAGAGCAGTTGCAGTAAATATTTTGCAGTAAACACATTTCCAGACTAGGAAATGGATAGCACTGTTGAGTGAGAAAGAGGTAAATAAAAAGCCATGCTCATTCAATCAATAAATGAGGCCATGTCAGGGAGTTAAGCTGTGTCTCACCAGTGGTCTACCTAGTTCAATATCCTGCTTCTGGAAAAAGCCCACACTTAGTACTTCAAGAGAATGAAAACCTTTTTTGACAGAGCCCATCATTATATGACAGAAGATTCTTGTCTGACCTATATAAACAATATACTGACAGATGCATGCTGATCTCAGCATGAATGAAGGGCAAGGTTCAAAATGCTTCGAGAGTTGCTTATTCCAACTGAATGACACCATTTTACTGTCTGCTTTCTCTTCTTACCATTTTTCAAATACTTATGAGCACATTATATGAGGTATTGCAGCAAATTACTGCAGCTCCTACAGAAAAAAGTAGTGAGTGTCAGAAATCAGAAAACTCTTAAAGGCTTGTCCCTCTTCTCTGATGTAATCCATATTGCTCTTGGCACACAAGTTAGCACACTCGAAACTGGAAGCTTGGTCTTGTCGACATATCAAATGAGAGTGCTAATCATTAATAACTCATTCTGAAATACTGACAGCTGCTTTGCTTTATTATCAATGCCATCTGTGCCCAGCTCCCTGTCTTCTCCTTTCTACTTCTCCTAAGCTTGCACTCTAAATGTTTTTCAGGCTGCAAGAAGCAGAATAGAAATAACAGCTTGAGCTTCTTGAGAAATATCACCAACCAACTCAGAGAGCCCAGAAGAGAAGGAATAATATCATTGTAGAGTCCCACTGAGTTTTCAGTATAAGGTCAACTTTATGAATAACATGCTGCCAGCTGCCATTTCCTTGTAGTGATCACCTCCACTGTTTCCAAAGACCAATGTTGTGCATGTAAGATGATCAACTGGTGTTATTCTATTTCGAGCAGCACTAAAACCTTAATAAGATTGATTAGCAGATAACAGTATCTTTAGCATTTCTGAGCCTCCTTATTATAGTAATAATACTATTCCTTTGATCGCAAACTTCTCTCATTCACCTAAGACTGAAGTGAACAAATATTATAAAAAGGTAGCTCCCAGTCTTCTGCTATACCACTTGAGGACTTCTCATTTGTGAGTTTCCAAGGTGTTTGCACTTCAGTACAGAACTGATAATGAGAAAAACAGGTCTTTGCTAACTGAACTGCATTCTTGTGAACAAATGAAAAAGTTCAGTCTTCAGAGGTAAATTTAGCATAACTCGTCAAAGACAAGTAAATTTTAAACAGACACCTAACTAGAAAAATTATTTTTAAAATTCTAAAGAAAAAGGACCGAGAGTGTTCATTCAAGCCCCTCATGGATCAGCTCGATTGTGATGAAAATGCTGAGACAAAATGTATAAATAGATGGACATTTGCCTGCTCTGTGCTAAGATTTTTAGAATAAGAAGGAAAAAACAAAGATTTTGAAGAGAGACATAGAAAAACTTTTACCTGTGGATGGCTTTTTAAAGTACATGCATTTTTGATTTTTCAGTAATGCTATTTTGAGCATTTCCCTTGGAAAATGAAAACTGTCTTGTTTCTAAGTGAATTTGATCACTTGCAATTTTTAATTCAGAGGAAAAAAAAATGATAAATTATGCTTTCCTTTGTGCTTTCCTCATATAAATTCATTCTGAATGCAAAAATTCAAATTCAAATTCGGTCCAAAGCGGAAAGGTCTGGAACAGATGGCAGAAAGTCTTTGAAATGTCAGTTGAAAAGAGGCTGTCAGCAGCAGACAATGATACCTTCAAAAAATAATAAAGAAAAAAACTCTACAATGAAGGAGGAGTTTAGGTAGCTTGTTAAGAGCATTTGTCAGGAAAAGAAGGGAGTGAGTGCTTCCTGGCTGAAGAAGATACACTTCTAATGATCCAAGAAAGGGACTGGAAGCTCAGAAGGCTCATCTGCTTTTCCCAATCTCATCATATATCTAATAAAATACACTATCTCTGCAGAACCTGCCTCTATTATGTATTTAGAAATCAACAACCTCACTACTACCATGCAAGAGACACAATTCAGCATGAGGAGAGGGGCTTCAGAAGGATGATTAGAGGCTGTCACTTCAAGGTAAGGGTTTGCCAGGACTATGGTGGCCAGGATGAAAAAGATGATGAAGGACAGGAATTACTGCAAGCTCAGTGTATGCAATTCTCTCACATGGATGACTGGCCAGGGCTGATAACATGCTGGAAAATCCAACATGAAATTTTTTTTTTAGGTTGAGTAATGGAGGTTGGCACCTGTGGTCTTCAGTTCTCAATGAATGATCACAATTTCTGTTTAGTTAATGTATTGTTCACTATGCTTCCTCAGTGCGCTTGACCCTTGACTGTATCTATTAGTAGTCAGCAGAAAGAAAACCGATCACAGTAACCCTGTCTTCTGTGGTATCACCCAAGCTCAATACAAACAAGACCTGCTAGAGGGCTATAATGCTTTGAAAACTGGATTTTGTGTCTCCACCCATCTGTAACAAGACTGAATCCTGCAAAATCAACGACCGTTTCATGTTACCTAGGCTCTCTGGATCACAATAGGAAACATAATAAAGAGAGGACACACAAGGAGAAGCCGGGCTGATGAGAGCTAACAGCCTACCAGGGCACAAAGCATGCCCCGGAGCTACTCCCCTCCAACTCTGATTCGGGATTCTGCAGGAGACTGCAGCTGCTTGTGAACAGCATGAGACCTGACAGGTCTGCTTTGAAAAAGGAGCAGAAGAAAGGCTCTTTTTCGTTCGGTCATTACTCTGTCTGTCGAGCTGTAAAACACTGCTCCCCTAGATCGTGTTTTCAATACCACAGACAAAGTCATCGATAGTTCCTGTTAGTTTTTATAGGTTAAGCACAGGGAACATTTGATCTTATCTCTCAATTCTCCATCCCTTTTTGCCATTCACAGCATTAAAAAATTTAAAAGCCAGCTCAGTCTTTCTCCAGCAACTAAAAGCATGAAAACAAATCTAATTGATGATTTCAAGAATACTGAAAACACTTAGGAATAAGGACTGAAAAAATCTTTTATTAAGTAGAATACTAATTAAGATAGTGATTTACATGTAATGAGCAGATGGAAGTCTTTAGGACTGGTCTTTTTTTTTTTTTTAATTGTTATCATTGCTTTGGTCTATTTTAAATAAAAGGAGTTTTATTTATAAATTCTAGTAGCCTCTGATGCGCATACATTTAATTACATTTCCACTGAGCTATCCCCTTATTTCGTGACATTTGCAGTCTCAGAACGATTATCTTCTCCCTTCAAGCACACCTTTAATGTCAAAATAAAAGGCTTCAGCAATAGTCTTTAGAACCTTAAACATCGATCTAGGCTTTTGAAATCATACTGGATGCCATGTATGGAAACAAGTGTTGACTATGTCTCTATCTAGTCTAGCCCAAATGGTGTGTTAAGGATGTGTTTATTGAACTTGAAATTTGCCAAAGCACAGACTGACATAAGGTCCAACACCAGGTGTCAAACAGAACAAGCGGCTGAACTGCAAAGATGGAGAAGGGATTTTCTTTTTCTTCTCATTTTAGTAAAAACCTCAAAGCTCTTTGACCTGATTAAATTTTTACATCAGAAACAGCAACTGAAAGAATTGCCAGTTTTTGCTGGAGGACATCTGAGGAGGTCAGTGAAAGTCAGTCTGTCTTGGTTAACACAACGCAGATCAAATATTGACTGAATCATCTTCAAGTCACTCTGAGGAATCTCTTCCTTATATAGAGAAGGGCTCTTTAATGTAAAGAAATCTGAATGTAGGAAAACTGACCTTGTATCAATACATGATAGACTTGACATGTACTAGACCTGACCTATTCCAGAGAACTCCCCAGACCTGAAATTTTATATCTCTACTGTCTCAGAGGCTACTTAAATCTACCCTGTGCTCGGGGTGCTTAAAAACTCCTCCTATCCTTGTAGCAGCTGATGCTTGGGACTCTTCTAGGAAAGTATGCAGTGCCATCTGGCTTGCTGGCCATCAGCCATGTAATACCTCCATGAGAGCAGATGGATTAGACGAAAGCTGCTCATCTAGGCAGAGTCCTGGAGTTTGTCTGTATAATAGTCAAGTGCACCCTTGAGTGGTGTGCCCTGGGAGTTTGTTCTGGCTTGCTCAAGAGGTAGTCCTCATAGCACAACCAGCAACATTCAGCAACAAATTATATGGATGGTTGGTCGATAGGACTGTGTGCTTGGCCTTAGGGCCAGAAAAGTTTAAGTGGAGTGACTCAGGCTGCAAAAAAGGCATACCAAATTCTCTCATTCTCCCAGCAGTTTTGGACTTGCTGAAATCTGGGCTGTGTCATGTAGGTGGACCAAATGATCATAATGGTAGAAAACAGGTCTGGAAGAGACCCCAAAAAGGGATCTGTTCCAAGGTAGACCAACTCATGTTTCCAGTTATAAAGATTCCACAGTCATTTTTCCAGTGCTTGGCTTTCCATTACTCTTACAAATAGAAAGGCTCTCCTACTGCCCAAATTCTTTGTCCCCTCTCACCATAAATGTTGCTAGTCATCAGCTGACTGTTTTCTAAAAACTCTTAAGTATTCTTAATTTTCCAAATGGACTTCCTCTCTGACTAGAACCTTTTGGTCAAGTGACTGGTAACTGAACAGGACAGGAAAGTGTAAATCCACTCCACATTTAAAAATGCTTGAAGGGTCTCATGAGGAGGAACAAGGTGAATAATCAAAGGTCAGCTATCACATTTTTTAGTGCCTAGGCTGAAATAAAGATTTCTGTGGAATCCTACTGATTACAGCCATGGTATCAAACTCCTCCCTACACTGTACATAGCTCTGTTGCACACAAGAATGCTAATGGCTTGCTGTTTGTTCCCGTTAGCCAGTGCACCTCTGGTTTGTAACACATCTTGCAAATACTTTGAAATTCCTTATCCAGAAAAGGTTTTATGACTGTCTTTCCCATAATCTATGCTGTCAGAGTCACAGAACTGCCATCTAAAAACACAAGCTTATTGCAAATACTCATATTTTGCAATATATAGCGAGATACCACATAGGAAAAAATAAAAAAAAGAGGCTATAAAGGACAAGATGCCTGATAAGTTATTAGCTTATAGGTTTTGGTATTTAAATCTTGTATAGTACTGTATTTTATCTACATATACATAAATATATAAACCCATATCTTTATTCCTCAGTCCAACTCCTTAAACTGTTTTAATAAGAAGACTCATTGTTAGCAATATCCACACCACTAAGCCCACTGAAACTGAAGAAGCAGTGAATGGCAAGCTTTGGTTTCTGTTCACTCTTCAGAAAGGATAAAAGCCAGTATCACCTGAGATTGAAAGAGTTTGTTTATTTAAACTTGCAAGTCAGTAAAATATTTGGGAAAGAGAGACTATTAGCACAGGCTAGAGCAGTCAGGTAAACAAATTTCACTTACATTTCCTTTAACTGACAACCCTGCCAGTGTACTCATATTAAGTATGTCAGAACCACTTGTTTTGGTGGTGAATCCTCTAAATAGTTTTTTGATCCTGAGCTATTTTACCCACTGCTTGTGACTCCTGATTAATCCCTTACCCTTGTCCAGCTGAAAATCAGTCTTGCCTGCCTTGTCGGTGTATATATACACCAATCCTGCCAATACAATTCCACCCCACCACTGTTGTATTTTCAGTTTCAAAAGCATTAACAGATGCCCATCACAAATGCCTGTTCCAAGTCTGGTATCACTGATCAGTTTGAAGTCTACCAAAATGTGTGGTAAACACTCTGGTCCAATGTTACATTTTTCAGCTAAGCCTTTTATTCATTTTAAGGGCTCTAACTGATGAAATTTGATAAACCACAATACATAGCCACTGAATACACCCACCTCTCCCATGTGGTGGAGGAAAGAACTCCACAGAAGAGTTATCATAACAAAATCTGTATCTGTGTCTCAGAGAGACTAGTGCAGTCTTAAGTATTAGCTTACACTATCAGGGAAAGTCTGTTGCTTTCCTCTCAGTAGTAGTAGCAGCAAACTGTACTGGACAAGTATCTCATGGAATATAATATTTAATGCAAACATAGCATGACATTCTTAGAACTGACTAGAAGCAGTGGCAGCACATATTTCATTCACATTACCCCTTTACAACTTCATCCTCAAGAAACTAATGTAACTATGAAACTAATTAACTATCTAGGACTGAGTGCAGTCTTAATTCACATTCAAGCTTTTGTTTAGCAGTTGAGATTACTCAAGACTAGATCTTCTAGACCAGCTGGTAGTCTTAGAAGAAAAGTGGGTTCTACTTATAACCAGACATAATGATTCCATAGGCCCTTCTAACTTCATTCATCTTTGCTACCGTTTGATTACTGCTTGGTGGTGAAACCAATGGGCACTGTAGAGGCTAGATACATTTCACAGAATCACAGAATCACAGAATGTTAGGGATTGGAAGGGACCTTAAAAGATCATCTAGTCCAACCCCCCTGCCAGAGCAGGAATACCTAGATCAGGTCACACAGGAACATGTCCAGGCGGGTTTTGAATGTCTCCAGAGAAGGAGACTCCACAACCTCTCTGGGCAGCCTGTTCCAGTGTTCTGTCACCCTCACTGTGAAGAAATTCTTCCTCACATTTATGTGGAACCTCCTATGTTCCAGCTTACACCCATTGCCCCTTGTCCTATCATTGGATGTCACTGAGAAGAGCCTGGCTCCATCCTCATGACACTCACCCTTGACATATTTATAAACATTAATGAGGTCACCCCTCAGTCTCCTCTTCTCCAAGCTAAAGAGACCCAGCTCCCTCAGCCTTTCCTCATAAGGGAGATGTTCCACTCCCTTCATCATCTTTGTGGCTCTACGCTGGACTCTCTCGAGCAGTTCCCTGTCCTTATTGAACTGGGGGGCCCAGAACTGGACACAATACTCCAGATGTGGCCTCACCAAGGCAGAATAGAGGGGAAGGAGAACCTCTCTCGACCTACTAACCACTCCCTTTCTAATACACCCCAGGATGCCATTGGCCTTCTTGGCCACAAGGGCACATTGCTGGCTCATGGTCATCCTGCTGTCCACCAGGACCCCCAGGTCCCTTTCTCCTACACTGCTCTCCAGCAGGTCAGCTCCCAACCTGTACTGGTACATGGGGTTGTTCTTCCCCAGATGCAAAACTCTACACTTGCCCTTGTTGAAATTCATTAAGTTTCTCCCCGCCCAACTCTCCAGCCTATCAAGGTCTCGTTGAATGGCAGCACAACCCTCTGGTGTGTCAGCCATTCCTCCTAGTTTGGTGTCATCAGCAAACTTGCTGAGGATACATTCTGTATCCTCATCCAAGTCGTTGATGAAGATATTAAACAACACCGGTCCCAGTACCGACCCCTGCGGGACTCCACTAGTCACAGGCCTCCAACTAGACTCCGTCCCATTAACCACAACTCTCTGGCTTCTTCCCTTCAGCCAGTTCATAATCCACCTCACTACCTGATCACCAAACCCATACTTTATCAGCTTATCTACAAGGATGCTGTGGGAGACAGTGTCAAATGCTTTACTGAAATCAAGATAAACCACATCTACCGCTCTACCATCATCTATCCACCTAGTTATTTCCTCATAGAAGGCAATAAGGTTGGTCAAACATGACTTACCCTTGGTAAAACCATGTTGACTGCTCTTAATGACCCCCTCATCCTTGATGTGCCTCGAGATCGTGCCAAGAACAAGCTGTTCCATCACCTTTCCAGGGATGGAGGTGAGGCTGACCGGTCTATAGTTACCCGGGTCCTCCTTCTTGCCCTTCTTATAGATTGGAGTGACATTTGCTATCCTCCAGTCCTCAGGCACCTCTCCTGTTCTCCATGACTTACCAAAGATGATGGAGAGTGGCCTAGCAATGACCTCTGCCAGCTCCCTCAGCACCCTTGGGTGCATTCCATCTGGTCCCATTGATTTATGGATATCCAGATTGCTCAACTGATCCCTAACCCAATCCTCATCTACCAAGGCAAACTCCTCCTTTATCCTGACTTCTGGGCCTACAGGGATCAGGGGCTCCTGGGGAAAGCCTGCAGGAGTAAAGACAGAGGCAAAGAAGGCATTCAGCACCTCTGCCTTCTTTATATCCTCTGTCTCTAGGGCACCCCCCTCATTCATCAGTGGGCCTATATTGCCTCTAGTGTTTGTTTTATTAGCTATGTATTTGAAAAAGCCCTTTCTATTGTCCTTGACCTGGCTTGCAAGGTGAAGTTCTAAGGAGGCCTTAGCTTTCCTAATTGCCTTTCTACATCCTCTGACAACTGTCCTATATTCCTCCCAAGTGACTAGCCCCTCTTTCCATGATCCATAAATTCTTTTTTTCCACCTAAGTTTGCCCAGCAGTTCCTTGTTTAACCACGCTGGTCTCCTAGCTCCCTTACTTGATTTCATACCCATTGGGACACTCTGATCCTGAGCTTGCAAGAAGTGGTCCTTGAATGTTGACCAACTATCTTGAGCCCCTTTACCATCTAGCACCCTGTCCCATGGGACTTCCCTTAACAATTGATTAAGGAGGCTAAAGTTGGCCCTGCGGAAGTCCAGGGTTCTGGTCTTGCTTGGTACTCTATTTCTCCCACACAAGATCCTGAACTCCACCATCTCATGATCACTGCAGCCAAGGCTGCCATCGACCATCACTGCTTCAACAAGACCCTCCTTGTTGGTGAGTACAAGATCCAGCAGCGCTCCTCTCCTAGTCGGCTTATCCACCATTTGCATTAAGTAGTTATCATCAATGCACTGGAGGAACCTCCTAGACTGTGAATGGCTGGCTGTGTAAGTCTTCCAGCAGATATCGGGGTAGTTAAAATCCCCCATGAGGACCAAGGCCTGTAGTTGCGAGGCTGCTTTCAGCTGCCTGTAGAAAGCCTCATCAACTCCCTCGTCCTGATCAGGAGGTCTGTAATAGACCCCCACAACTGTATCGCCCATGCCTGCCTGCCCCTTAATTCTTACCCACAGACTTTCAACTTGCCCCTCATCAGCCCCTGGAGAAAACTCAATACATTCAAGTTGCTCCCTCACATAAAGAGCAACTCCACCACCTCGCTTCACTGACCGATCTTTCCTAAAAATGACATAGCCATCCATGACCACATTCCAGTCATGTGAGCTGTCCCACCATGTCTCTGTAATTGCCACCAGGTCATAACCTTTAGACCGCACACAGACCTCTAACTCCTCCTGTTTATTCCCCATACTGCGTGCATTGGTGTACAGGCATTTCAGATAGCAAGCAGAGCGCACTGGTGGGACCCCTGGGAGGCAGGAGGCCTCGTGGTCAGGGCCTAAACATCTATCCCTTCTCTTCAATGATCGAAAATCCTCCGTAGACCACCTTCCTTCAGGCCCTAGCATATTGCTCTTGGGCTTGTCTCTAACAGACTCAGTTGTCCCCCCTTCCCCCTTCACATCTAGTTTAAAGCCCTCTCAATGAGCCCTGCTAACTCCTGCCCCAAAAGCCTTCTCCCCCTCTGGGACAAATACATTCCACCTGTCACCAGGCCAGGTGTCTCATATAGCAGCCCATGATCAAAGAACCCGAAGCCCTGCCTTTGGCACCAGTTACGTAGCCATTCATTCATCTGTAAACTCTTCCTGCTTATCTCTTCACCCATTCTTGCAGGAGGTATGGAGGCAAACACTACTTGCACTCCAGACCCCTTAACCAGCCGTCCCAGGGCCCTGAAGTCACTCTTCATAGCCCTTACACTTCTTGTAGTAATTTCGTCCCTGCCAACCTGAAAAACCAGCAGTGGGTAGTAATCGGAGGGCTTTACAAGATTAGGGAGTCTCCTTTTAATGTCTCTAATCCGAACCCCGGGGAGGCAGCAGACTTCCCTGTGAGATGGGTCCGGTCGACAGACGAGCCCTTCTGTTCCCCTCAGAAGGGAGTCGCCCACCACAGTTACCCTCCTTTTCTTCTTAATTGAAGAAGTCCTAAGGCGTCGGGATGACTGACAAGCCTTAGGTGATTCAGGGGACTGATCTACCCCTCCAACTTCATTTACTTCTCCCTGAAGTTCCATTTAAGCAAGAAATGTAGGAATATGCAAGTCCAGGTACCAAATACTTACGATACTCCCAAACACACATCCACCTGCAAAAGTTGATCAATTCTCTATACTGAGACTCCAATCAAAAATCAAACAAACAAAAAATCTATGTCTGTGTCAACCATGCACGTAAATCACTGCCAAGCAAAACTTAATCATTATTGCAAATCTGCTGTTCAGTAAAAGGAAACATATTAACCATTTTTCATTTAGGAACAGAAACTGTAAACAGAAATCTGTAAAAATGACTACATGGAAGCGGTTCCACACCAAGATCTTCCGCCTATTTCCACTGGCATAATGGCCTTTCTGGTCAGGATGCCAAGTCTGCTATAATCAGCAGAGTTAAGGGCTCTCAGCACTTCAAAAGATTGGGGCTTAATTGCTGCAAATTTAGTTAATGCCAAGGGGGAAACAATGGCATCAGGATTTGGGCCTTTGCCCCAAAAGAGCAGTACAAATAACATCCATATTCATTAGACAGTTGACAGGAGAGTGCTGAGAACCAGGCTGTACAGCAGCCTGCCTGCAAATTTGATGAACTAAAAAAAATTAATGAGCTTTGAGTTCAAAAGGTTTCCTTTAATGTGCATCAAGCATTTTCATGAAACACAAGTAACTACACAAATTTGCTATTTAGCAATAATGGGTCATGTCAGAGCTGGCTATCTCTTGATCTCCTGTTGAGATGACTGCATGCACCACACACCGGTCTTCTGCCAACATGAAATGAGTGTTAGCAGATTTACCCTTAATGAGCTCATCACATCAAAGTGCCAGTTAAAGGGAGCAGGTCACAGATTATGTTTGTTTAGTTGCCCTGATTTGTCTTTCTTGCTAATTCAACACACGAATGTGGTGTTGCAAATATGAAGCACCCCCAATCCACTGTGCCTGACCAACCTCTGCCCTGACATTTGTAAGCTTTCTCTCTGCCTGAACCAAACCTGGCATAAATTGGCACATCTCCAGGGTCTACAGTCGAATCAATTTGATCTGTGCCAGCTTTGGATACAGCCCTGCACACATGCACTTTCTCCTCTCATCATCTTTTCCAACTTCTTTCACTACTGAAAAAAAATGTTAACCAAAGTTTGGGGTAGAGGGACAGTTTCCAGTCCTACTATACTGGTACTTTCAGATCATGTTTATGTTTATGCACTTACCCTTCTCTTGCATGCTTCCATATGGGAGAAGCCTCAGTCGTACAACCCTTTTGGATTCAAAGATGATTAGAGGATGAGAAGAAGATTAAGAATGAGAGGAGACAGCCCTATGATGCAGAGATAACACAATCTACTGTAAGACCCACACTGTGCTCTCTTCAAAGTAAATGAAAAACCTGGGATCAGCCAGTGGGTGTCACCACAGCACATAACAGCACGCACAGTCACATTAGCAGATATTAATGTATAGAGAATACCACAATGCTTCATTTCCACCACCCCCTCCCAATGAACCCATGCCTACCTACTTTTTGTTGCAATGCCTGTCTGCACTACAGAATATCCTTCATGTGAAAGTAGCAGACTTGCTAGAGGAAGATATTCAAGCCCCAGAAGCTGTGCTGCATCTTTGTATTTCATTGTGGGGGGGAACTAGGTTGACTGTTTACTCCATGACTCCGTTGCTTTGCTCTGTTGGAAAATGCTTGAGATTTCATGTGAAGTCTTAAGCCCTTTCTCCTGTATAGGAAGACAGTATTCAGTGCCATATTAGGAAGGAAAGACTATGTTAAGGTAAAATAACATTATATAACCATATATATACCGGTATATTAATTTTCTTGCAGCAGCACCATCTCTCTTGCTATTCTAACAAATATCAATCTCACTTTAAATGTTCTGTATTGGATTTCATGGAAGAAGCAGTATATGCTAATGCTGTATGAACATTTAACAGCAAATGCTATTTTCACTGAAACCAATTTTGCATCATAGCCCATTTGGTACTTCAAGGCAATGTAACATTTGAAGCTGCAAAAGCTTTATTCAGGCATAGTTTACGCAGTAGAATCCTCTCCTTGTCAGGATAGGCTGACTTTGATGGTGAAGATAGCTAAAAGGGCTCCTATTCCTCCCTTCTCCTTAGTTTTGTTCACAAAGCTATTTGAGAAACCACATTACAAACTGATTCTTTGAAATAACTTGGCTTAAAGATAACACTTTCTCTTTCTTTGATGAAGAGGGGCTGAATCCAGAACACAGTGGTGTAACCCCACTATCAGTAGCACTGGCATAAAGAAGGGACAACACAGTGTTGCATGAGAGCACTAACAAGCAACAGAGAGCAAAAGCTCCTCAAGCTATTTTCAGTGATAGTCACCAGTGTCTTGTATAACTCTACACTTAACTGACAACTAGTCCTACCAATGACTAGCTCTTGCAGTTTGAAGTATATTTTGGTCAATGAGCAGTTTCCTGAAGGTTTGTCCCTTGTGATTCTAAAAGTATATAGGGACTTTTTCATCAGCTCGGACTAATTCATACTCCACAAAATGCAAATATTTGGACTGCAGGTAAAGCATAAGAAAATGCTACATACATAGTAAGGGTGTCAAAGCTGGCTTCCTATTGAAAGTAAGGAAGTTTAGGCAGGAATGAATTTGTGTTACTGGTAAATTACAAACTCCACCCTGACAGCAAAAGCATTTCACTGATGGAAAGAGTATCAGTACACAACAACACACTTGTGGAGCAGGTTATGGTGACTACACACAGCAGAGAGTTCAGTAATAGTAAGAGCAGATCAATGAGAATGCCATGCAAGCTCTTAGGAACAAAAGCATAAGCACTCTCACCTGAAAGTACAAGTTGTACATAAAAGCTGTTTTGAGCACAAGTTTTTGTCATGAGAAAACTTTACTGGCAATACCACTACCAAGTGTTGCTGCTGCTCCAAACAAGATGGCTGGATCCAAAGTATCTGTATGCAGTCATCACTTTAGGCACAGCACGAGACTTCATTATCCACCTCCATAGTTCATCATGGCTATCCCTTCAAGCATTTCCCTCCTTTCCTGCCTCAGACTTGATTGGCTCAGCTCTCAGAAGGCATCTCTTTGGCAGTGGTCAGTTTGCTCTTACCAAAAACCCTCTGCACTGCTGCTTCACACATCACCACACATGTCCCATCATTAGCTCACCTCTTTCCAGATCTCTTAGCTCTTCTGTGTTTATATTTTGCTTAATTGCAGGGACTGAAATAAAACAAAGGCACCCACTGCTTTCCTCTCCTCTGTACACTTAACAGAAATATAAGTATTGCTGCAGTACAAGCATGGAGATTAAGTCTGTGTTTAACAAATAACTCTGGCAAACTTGAGGTGTTTGTTCTATCCTTACTCATACACAAATGAAAGGGAATTTGGCCAGTGTATGAGTAAAAACTGAGGATTAAATTCTGCTTCATTCATTCAGTGCACCACTTGACTCTGCCAATAGCTCAATTTATTTTGAGCTGTTACTCAAGAGTACAAGAATACAGGACTCTGGATGCAGAAAAAATGGCAGATTCAGTTCACAACGTATAAAGTTCCATTGAGATCCATGAGAAATAAAGATCGTTGAGAAATACTGGGTATTAACTTTTAATTAATTTCATGCTTTAGCACCCCCAAATTGCCTCAGATTACATAGTTTTAAATGTGTTACCTTAAGGCAAAAACACTTAGAAGTATTTTTTCAAACATACATCCTCCTTAGCTTCTGCATACTTGTTAACCTAAATCAATATCCAAGTAATTAAACCTATAATCAAAGTCTTAGGCCTCCTTACTGTCTTTTATCTGTAAACATATCTCCTGATCCTCTCCTTTCTCTAATTGCTCTATAGATCTCAGGGGAGACATCATCCAGCTCCTTTCAATGCCCCTAATTTCTACAAAAACTGTGTTAGAAGTTACACTGTTTCTCTTTAGAGACTCAATAATCAGCCCTCTCCAGGATATATCATCCTTTCTTCTGTTTTATTTTGCTTCTCGCTTTTGGCTGCTCCTGTATTCTGTTAAGTCCCTTGATGTTTTCCAGGCTTGCCTGTGATGCTATATGAATACTGCATTTCCCCTGGAAACAAGTAACCCCTTAATTCTGTAGTTTTGTGCTATACACTTCAAGAATTTGTCTGGAATATATTTACCTTGTACTTCAAAATCCCACAGGTTTATAAGATACAATCTTAAACACAGAGTATAAGAACCTGAACACAAGAAAAATGTCCTATATAAGAAAAGATCAGGACTCTGGACCGGGATTTGGAAGATCTGGGATTACTTCTTGACTCACAAATTCTGCATGTGATCGTCTGTTACCACTATATCATTATAAAACAGAAGTCTCTAAAGGGATAATGAAGTTCTGCCTCCACCTCTCCCCTCTTCAAATCATTGACTTGGAGATGAATTGGAGAGACTGCCCTAGGGCCTTAATGTATTGGCAGGATACTTGAACACCCAGATGTTTAAATGCATTAGTCCTTGTGTGCTTCAGAAAATATAGCCTAGGTCTACATACAGTCTGTGTTTGCAAGTTTGCAATCTGCACTTGCAGCCTGTTAGAACTTCCTTAACCTAGCAGTGAGATATAACATTATTAGCTCTATTTCTTGCCTTCAACATCTATTTTTCTTCTGATCTTAATCTTAACTATTGAGATCATAGCTTACTCTGGGCACGAAATGCTTAATGAGACAACAGTTAGGCTACACATGCAAGTAGCAGTATTTAGGACTATCGAAAATGTTCAAACAAATGCTTTCCATTCTGCACAAATTCAGTGCCTGTTTTCAGTATGAAAAATCCAGATTACCGTCATCTCAATATGTTCAGTAAAAATTTACAGCCTTTTATGTTAAGCAGCATTTTTTTATGAAGATTCCTCACCTTTGTTTAAACAGAAGTATCAGGAAAACCTTTGTTGTTTTTTTTAATTTCTCCAGCGCTGGGGTGATGTGTTCTCAAAATGTTTCCAATTCACCTTACGAGTAAAATGGACCTATAAAATTATGCCTCTGCTACTACTTTCTTAGCTGACATCAGTCAACACCTTGGGGTCTTTAGCAGCCACTCTATGGCATCTTATGAGTTTTCCTTGCACTTGTATAGCATATTATTCAAATACACTAAACATTCTTATATAGCTGTGCTGATACCAAAAGGATCAGTCACAGTCTAAACAGAAACTTGGTAACAAATGCAGACTACTCTGGACAAGCCCCGTGATGCCAACATGGCAGGAGACACTCAAACAATACGTCTGCACTAGTGATCTCTTGATGTACACATTAGTACTCAAAAGAAAGGAAAACAAGAGCCTCTTCAGCCACTTCCTGATTCTGGAAGTGGGGAATAGGGCTGAGAAATAGATTCTAAACCAGCCACTTGAGGCACATCACAGGGTCTGGAGGCCTCTGGTGATGAACACATTGCATCTGTGCCTTAGGGGACTTCCTCTTGGTGCCTATCAGACAATCCACCACAATGTGCCCTGGTACCAAGGACACAGAGTTAAAGCAGGCAGCAGAATCTGAGTTACTGGAATTCATTTCGCTAATCGACTTAATTAATTTAAATTGATTAATTTAATTTATTGATTTTTTTAATTAATTTAAATGTCATTAATCACTTTACTTCATTTCTCTAATGACAGAATTAGAGTGGGAGCCAGAACAGCACAAAGCAAACAGACGGAATCTGGAGATTCAAGTTAAATGTGAGGCAGTTAAAGCTAAATTAATGGTGTAAACACAGCACATTACTGTATTGCAAGGTCACAGCTGCCTAGTCAGACCAGGACTGCAACCATCTCAGCTGCTTGCAATATTTTGTGAGGGGAAGTATTCTAAAGGGGTGAGAACCTGGCTACTCCTGGCTGCTATGCAGACACGTATGACTGAATCTAACCAAGACATTCAAAATAAGAAATGAACATTCCAGCAGTAAGTACAGCTTTGTCCTGGAAGGGAAGAAGTGATACTTCCACAGGACAGTTTAGCCCACAATGGTCCTTACTGCCCCTTCCTGGCCTCCCTGGCCCATCCCCATGGCCCCACCATACCACGGATGTGTCCGACCCCCATTTTCCTTGCTGGGCCTGATCCTGATTTGCTAACTTGCATTCCCAGCTCAGTCCTGGACCTGTCTCCTAACTATGGATTTCTCTGATAGCCTGGACTCCGGGCTGACCCTGGCTGTTACCCCCAGGGCTGCTGCCTGATGGCTCGTGTGGTGCCAAAGCTGAACCAGAAGAACAGGAAGGTTACTTCAGAGCTACAGCCTCTCCCAGAGGCTGATCAGGACAGCCCCAGCTTGCCCAAGATGGAGCCTCACTTCCCTGGAGGGGTGGGATAAAGGTTTCTCCACAGGCTTCAGGAGCCTGTGGTGGGTACATTCTGTGTCCTGCCACAGTGGGGTGCAGAGTGGAAGCTCCAGACCTGTCAGGATCCAGCTCCAGTGGTCTTGCTGTGTGTCATACCAGGGATGTGCAGGTCGAGGCAGGGTGATAAGTTGACACAGTCAAATTAGGGGGCACTGGGGATACACTGAGACTTCATAATATGGTTTTATAACACTTTAGGGTGTTTCTCCTTTTTACAAATCCATATAGGCTTTTCCATTCCTAGTCTCCCAGTGACTAGTTAACATTTACTTGTTTGCTGACGTGGATTTTGGGATCCCAGCAAATCCAGGTCAGGACTGTAGATTTAAAATAAGGTTTTCTGGGAGGTTGTTTTGTTTTCTCTAATAGGATGCCATCCCCATCAAGATTTGCTAAGCCTTCTTGTTCCTCTTGCCTGTCATCTGAGTAACACCATTGCAAATCCATGGTTATCATCTAGGTGATACTGTTGCTCTGCCATCCACTGAGGGATCACGGCAACAGAGTGGAAGTTGGCTGAAAGCTCTATGGCAAATCTGTTAAAAATAGATCCAAACTGTTCCCCTCAGATACTTTGGTTCCCCAAGAGCTGCATCGCCTGTTTCACATTGTCTGTTTCAGCTTACTTCTGTGACATGGTCTGTGCTCCTCTCTTGCTCCCACCACCCTGTAAGTAGAGTTGCTTGTTTAGTTCTGCCATAATCTTCAGACGTTCTGCTCCTCCATTCTAGGGAGTAAACTGCTGGAGCTGATTTTTAGGATACCAGTATGCCCATTTAAATCTTTTTGAAAGATGTACGGACCATGTCTGCCAAAACAACTTGGTAAATGAGTTGATTTAAAGTCCAAGCCTCCCCACAGAGTTGCTCCATCTATCCCCCCCCCAAAAGTAATTGTCTAACAAAACACAGACAATTACAACTGGATTTTCTTAATACACAATACTCTTTTCTCCTACTTCCCCCATTCCTCTTTCTTTTAATTGACATTATTTAATTAATCATATCATCTTAATGCCTTATGGATACCATCAAAACCCATTAATAAGTCATCTCAGAAGTCCAGTAGTCTGACTTTGAACAGACACAAAGATGGTGTCATCATTTTTCAGCACAGAATCACACTTTAAAGCTTTGGATCCAAACACATGGATTTTTTTCCTAAAGCAGACAGCCACAAATGTCATGTCACATACTAACAAAGGACGGTGTTTAACATGTAATTTTTCATTCATTTGGACTGAATTCCACTTCTGCTTTGTGAGTCAAAAACAGTCCAGAAGCCACACTACTCTGTACAGTGGAGTAGTTGGTTCTTATGTAGCCTATACCCTTGCACTAACTTTAATCATTTAAATAACTATATGGTAGTTTTCTGCACTTCAGTGAAGAATACAGAACCCTATTACTTTGTAATCTAATTTGATAGTTCCACAGAAAATAACAGCAGAAGCATTTTTTATCTGTCTCTTCTCCCTCCCCCCTTTTTTTGGTCAAAACTAGGCTACTTGGTTTAAGTTGAGATTTGATGGGGGATAGCCAGGTAAAAATATATGTTTGGTTTTTTTTTTAATTGTAACTAAATCTATAAACTTTGTAGACATACTTGTCAGAAGTAGAAATATATCTTAATTACTCCAGAGTTAAAAGAAGGTTAAAATTTGTATGTGAAAACCAAAGAACATCATCAACATCTAGGTAGGTCCCAGGCTTAGTTAGTCATCAGTCCTGTAGATAGCATTAGTGATCTTGATAACAGTGTCTTCTGTCACTTTAAAAGGACAATGAAATTGCAGTTGATGAAGCTCACAGGCAGTAGGAGCTTTAAGTTTCACTTGTAACACAACTGAAGTCAAAGGACTGAGATACTTAACTTTGAAGACATTAAACTCTCTGTTCAGATATAATTCTGAACAGTGCATGTTCCCAGGGGCTAGAGTGACCTGTGTGAAGGAAGCGAGAAGCAGCTCCAACCTCCATGAGGGCTTAAATTCTGCAGAACTGCAGAAAACTGGAAAATATCCAAACAGCTTTGTGTGCTCTACCTGCAAGGAATATATGATCATAAACCAACATTCTACATATCTTGTACTTGACGAGTCATCCTTGAGTCATTTGATGTGGCTAGCAGCTTCAGTTAACTCCAACTAAGTAGGCTATTTATGAAATCCTCATACAGAAACACGAATGCCAGGCAAAATGAAACACAGAGGCTACAAACCCAGCATGAGAGTACAGGAGATTTTGCCACTGAGAGAAAGCCAAGGAACAGATCTTATTATTTCTGGAATTCAACGCTAAGGAAAGATCAGCTCACAATAGCAATCACACACCAACACAATCCCCCACAAGGCACAATTGAGAGTTGACAAAGAAATTGGAACTTATCCAGCACAGATAGCTGCCCAGACCCATAATAAAGTGGTTTAGGGTACAGCAGCATTCTGGCAATGTAAGTATGAAACGAACTTTGAAACAGAGACCAAGTGGAGAAGCTAAGGAAGCACAGCACAATGAGCTGCACACGTTACTTGTGAAGACCAAGGTTTTCTTTTCAATCAAAGAAAGTCCCTTTTAGGATTGAATGACTGTTAAATTATCCATCTGACCGGAAAGTAGAAATCCAAAGCAATTAAGAAAAAGGCTCAGGGTGTTTCCATGAAACATAAGTAGTCTTACCAAATCCAGCCTTTGTTAAAGAATTAGTAATTTTTCATGTGCTTAAAAATCAAGCTCTTCTTAAAAATCTTTACTGCAATGCTCTAAGGCATTAAAGGAATGATATCTGGGAGGCAACTACAGGTGCATAATAATTAAAAAAAAAATTACCTTAATTATTCTATCTTGAAACATTATATCACAAAATTATTTTGATATCTTGAAACATTACATCCCATCCATCATAACAAATAAAATAACCTATAAGTTAACAGCAGACCAGTAGCATCTTTAAAGAACCAGGTGAAGAATCTACAAACACAGCTGAAAAATCATGACATGTTTCATCAGGATTGCTCATGAATATTCATGTCACATATTTAGACTAACATAAAAGGCCACTGTCAAGCAAAAATCATGAGTCAGATCCTAAGAGCCCATTCAAAGTTCCAGGCTGCTTTCTCATCTTTGGTACTGTTTGCTTTTCACCTTTCAGTCATCTTGAAATATAACATTAAGCTCATCTTGCTCTGCCCACAGTACAGATGGCCAGAATCAGCACCTAAAATGCAAATTACATTTGGTAGACATGGTATGGATTAGAGGTGATTAGGGTCTCCTTTTACTGCAGTAATTAGAATTCTGACATGCTAGAAAAGTCTATTGCTTTTAAAGTAATTTTTATTTCTAAGGAGAAATAATCACCACCCAGTCCACCCAATTATTTATCTTTTTTTCAAACACTTCCACCTTGACTTACCCTGTTTTATAGCATCCATAAAAACAAATTTTAAAAAAGCATATTTCTTTGTTCTCAGTATGGTGTTGATCTCAAGTATTGAAGTATGGGAGGCATTACAAAAAAAAAAACAGTTCAGGACTTGTGTCATTGCCCGAGCGATACTCGTGAAGCGATGTACAGCTGACGGGAATCATGCTGGGTAGATTGCGAGTCTGGAGATAACCCCACTGGCATCCTTAAACAAACCAATCCTTTCCCTCTACCTGGGCAAAGACAATTCTGGTGGAGAGAAGAAGAAAAGTTTAGAGAGAGATCAATAGGACAAAAAACAGTCCTTACTGCTCCTGAGGGAGCAACTTAGAGGTGCTCCTGTATGGCTACAGGGAATCACTGGCAGAGCTTCTATCACTACCTCATTGAAAACCCTGTTTATGACAAAAGATTGCCAGCTGGTCCTCTTTATCTGATGAATAATGCAGTGACAACCAGCAGGAAGATCCAATCAGATGATTATATGGAAACCATTTTCATCAGGACAGCAAACACACCTGCCAGTATCCACAGAGGGACTCCTTGACATTGCTGTTTCATAAGCTGATAGCTGCTGGCTGTCTTTTCATCCTCTGCTTTACCTTCTACCATTATCTTTAAGAAAAGAAGGTTAGCTCCTCTCTTCCCTTCACCTTTTTGTTACAATGATAGAGGTTAAGTATACATCAGAAAGACAAATAAAATGGATCTGTCATGCATTTGTTATTCTGATGTGTCATGCTGTATCCCTTCTCTGCAGTAAGCTGACACTCTACCACGGTAATTGAAATTCTTCACTGTAGACAGCTCATAACTAATATGGTGATTGTCATTACACGTTCCTCTGAATATAGCAAAGATTAATGCATATTAAACTAGAAAAACTGGCAGCTGCTTGGGCCTGGTGAAAACCACTGTTTTCTTAGCACCCTCATGGCCACATGGCAATAACGGTCACTAGCATTATAAAAAATAATGAGGAATCAAGGCCCAAATCCAATCAAGGTAGCTGCCTTGTCTCCCAGGCACTTTCTAGCCAAAGTACCTTTGAGCAACCTCTTTTTAAATTACAGCACTTGTTTTACCTCTCCCTTATAAAAGACACTTTGTGTCATTCAGTTTCCCCATAGGATCAGCCAGTAAACCTGTTCAAATGAAACCTAAATCTGTTCTATTCTACACAATTTGGAAATCCATGAAATACCCTTCAGGTGGGGACCAAAACTTACGAGGTAAAGGAAGTGCCCCACCACAATCCAAGCATTGCTGTACAGAGGACAGGCATTCAGAAAAGAGATGATAGTGAATAAAAAGGTGATAAAGCAATGAAGGGACAGGAAATTCTCTTTGGACATTACATCCTATTTCAGCATTTCCCATATGCGTCACATAAATAAGCACTACTGTTGTTCACATTGCATTTGTATTTCCCTGATGAAGCACAAAGAGAAGCAGAAAGGATAGTGTTTAGGATAGTACTTTTTCCAAGGTGAGAGACTATGCAAAAACACAGCGTCCCAGTCAATTCGCATCTTCTGGCTCTTCAGAACCACAGTGAAAGTGTCTCTACTGTCATTTCCACGTGGCAGAAAGAATCACTCATTTGGCTTTCGTGAAAATCTGTAAAATACATTATGGTGGCTGAACCCCAGTAGAATCAGGGAAGGATCAAGAGGGAAAAAATACATAGTTTTGTGTTCAGGATTCAGCGTTGCTATAAATCTTCCTAACTTTCATTGCTTTTCTCAGCAAACTTTGAAAACCCAACATCTGAAATTAAAATGCTGAAGTTCTACTTCACTTCTCACATTTCTTTTTTCCTAATAATGACATGGAAGGAAAGCAGCTCCCTATGAATCAGCTGCAGTGCCGAAAAAATATGGAACAACTGTTGGCATTTTCACGTTTCATTGATGTATAATTATCTGAAATGAAACGACAAATGCTTTCATGCAAAGCTCCACAAGGAGTGGACTGCATATAGATATATCTAAGACCATCTTCTAAGTTACTGAACAGCCTCATTGGTTCAAGGAATAGACTTCTTTATGATCCGATTTTGATTCATAAACAGAAATACCAAGAGATTATTTTTGTTTGGGTTTTTTTGCTGTGTTTTTACTGTATATGAACTTGATGCAATTTCTTTGCCAAAACCCAGTTATGAAGAAAGGCAGCTGCTGAACAAGCAGTGTAAAACAGCTATAATTTACAGAGAGGCACAAATCTGAGCCAGGTTGGTTATCTAAACTAATTTTCACAGTTCTGTAAAAATACACTGGACAACAGTGAGTTCCATTCTCTGGGCCACGGTAAAGACAATGTCAAAAATACAATCTTCAATCTTTTTATCTGTGAATGATTTAGTTCCATGGATTAACAACCCTAGAAAGCAACAGTTTCTGTATACTGCAGAACAAGCATCACCAGACAAACACAATGTAGGGGAATCTCTTTCACAGTGTGTAAGCATGCACAGATTCCTACTTGGAGATAACATTTCATGCCAATAAACAGAATAATCTCTTGGGGTTAATCTAAACTTTTCTTTCATAATACTCAAATGGAAATGATCCATTTGATCCCTCCCAGTGCTTACATTGATCTAAACACATAACTGAAAGGGGAAAGGTTGCATAAATCTCAGACACAGACCTATCTATTTCTCAGTCAACAAAGCACTCCGACATACTAGCATGGAGTGTTTTTCTGTATTTTACAATGAAACATGCTGTGCTTCTCTTGGCAAATGATGGCTTGTACCCATCTGGCAAAACATGAATCACAGTCAGAAACATAGCCTATCTCTTGTTATGAATTTAGGATAAGGCAAAGCTACAGAAATAAATGAAGCTTTCAGATTTCCCCTGGTTGATCTGATCTCCTAGGCTTCACGGCGTGTTTATCACAGGTTGGCTTAAACACTACTAGTAAACATTGTGGCAATCTGAGTTTTAAGCAGTTAGTAGAGATGGGTGACTACAGGAAGCAGAATGGAAAAATCATTGCCTCTGAGTCTGCGCAGAAAGTAGAAGCCCCAGTTTGTTTCTTTAAAGACAAAACTGGCCATAGAATAATAATGTTTCCATGTTATCTATGGGGTTTATAGCTTGCAATTAGATCCAAATGTGAAAATCAGTTAGTTTAAATGGAGAGAAACTGTGGAGGTTCCCACTGGCTTTTTGATAAAGGTTTAACCAGAAGGAGTTGGCTGCCACAACACGTATCTGAGACAGCTGACCAATATCTTCTTCAGCTATTTCAGGCATGTAATGGGCTCGTGATACGTTTTTAAAGACTTAAATCCCATAAAAAGAGAGATCATTTTTCCCTCTGTACTGTCTCCCTAGTTATTTCTGTAAATGATGATAGAGCAAAACCTGCTTTTATTTGCCACTAGAGGTGGCAGGCTGATTTATACCAGAGAAAGATCTGGCTTTATCCACTAAATTTATCCCCTGAGTAACATCGCAGACTTCATATACAGCGTGTTCACAAAAAAAATGTCCTATCATCATATTATATCATCTGCTTAGTGTCTTAAATAGGTTGGAAAACTATGATATTGATGCAAAAGCTAATAGACTATTATTGGTCTATATACCCACTTTGGCACATATTTTTAAATTTTAAAAAGTATTCCTCATTCAAGAATTGCAAGGAAATATAGATGTTAAAAATTAAATACTTTTGGGGGGGTTACATGTATTAGGACCATTCAGCAATGACATATAGTCAAACAGCATTTATTACACAGTAATATCACATCCATAAACATTTTCAGAGTGTTTTGGAGAGGATGTCTTGCTCCTATTTAGAGCAGACACTAATACTTTGGACAACAGCAGGGGATGCAACAAAAAAGGGAACTGAAGCATGCTAGTCAAGTTCTGAACTTCCTTGACTGGAACACTCAGGCTGAAACTATATCCTACCCTTATTCCTGTACAGATGGAACTACCATTGGATACATTTCAAGAGCCAGTAATCTTTTAAAGAAATAAGACTCAAGCCTAAAATGAAATACCAAAGCAGTTCATCTTTGCATATTTACTAGGATATTTCCTCCAACTTTAAGCAAGCCCTAACTGACAACAGGATTAAGCCAATTTAAGAAGTATCAGGACTGAGCCTTCAAAGTCTAAAATCAGTAATTTGGAAGCCCAGAAGAGTTTTGTGTATCACAAAAGGAAGAGAAAGTTTGATGCAGCCAGGATTCAGAGACTGGTGATGTTCAGAAGCTAACCAGTGAGAAAGAAACATAGATCATTATTTATATAGGTTGAACTAAAATCTAAAAGCTAAAATTCAGCAGAAAAACATTGATAGCCTTGAACAGAAAAAGAAGTTTGACTCCACAGGACTTTGCCACTGGGACTTTTAAACCCAGAAGGCCTGAAATCTCTAGGCCCAGAGAAGTTAAGTTTATTCTTTACTTACTTAACTGGGTCTTTCAGGCAGAAAGAGTTAAATGAGAAGGCTCCTGCTTTCTTGATAAGGATAGACTCACTTTTTTTTCTCCCCACAACAGAATTAAGCTCATAGCTTAATCATGCTGTCCATACAGAAGCCTAGAAAGAGGTGAATTTATATGTGGATCTTCAATAATTAATGCTTCAATTTTACCTTTTTTCAATGAAATGGCTTATGCTTCATTTGAATATATCATTGCCATTGTTCTTACCCATGTGCTATTTGCACTGTGACTTGAGTTTAGTTCTGAATTCACGTGTTTCCAAGGATTTTCTAACAATTTTATTCTCCATGCTTGGGGGCTGTATTTCTGAGAGTTTTAAAAGTCTATTAAAACCCAAATAACTGGTTACTTTTAATACTAGAGTATGCCTGTAGGTATAATCTAGCACAATATCCAAACCCCTAGAATCATACAAAGAAAAAAATGTACAGACTGCTAAAATGCTCAGAGACCCTCCAACCACTATAAAACAAAGCTTTACTACAGCACCTTACTATATGCAACAAATAGCTGAACTTTCTTGATGTTGTGCTTGGAGATTAAAAAAACAAACAAACAAACGAAAAACCAAATGACAAACCACTACAATTTTGGGTGAGTACTTTTTCTATCTGCAGGTGAGGAGCAGCAAAGCTGCCTAGAGAAGCAAGGAGGGGCTCACTGAGTAGAGTCATAGCAAAACCACATCCTTTTAAAAGACCTGTCTTTGGCAAAAGAAGCCTAAAACAAAGACAGGATCAAACAAAGCTGTTTCAATATAAAGAGCTCCATTAAATGCTTGAATGGCCCTTACTAATGAATAAAGCTCCCTGGGATGGAGCAGTGAGTCAGTAAAGCAGGTGCTAGGCTGAGGGGCAAACAGTGGAATGCAATTGCCAGTTAGGTTGCCTTTTTCTGCCTATTCAAGATAATCACTTCAGTACCCATAATGCATCTTTGTGGGACTTATAGCCACAAATCAAGAGTTTTAAACCTTTCAGCAAACAGCTATAATTGTTCAGTTTAGAGACAGGATGGAGAACACTGAGGAAATACAAATAGCAGAACTGAGGCAATTCAGTTCTGTTAAAGTCTTTGTGAGAAACAAATGGGCTGACCTGGATTAACGAAACTAATAATATTATACAGTGCTTCATCCTTCTCTGGTAGTTTCCATCTGAGCCTCTCAGCATTTCCTTGAGGGAGGGAAGCATTTATTTCCCTTTTGTGTTAGGGAAGCTAAAGAACAAGAAATGAAGGTGATTTGTCCAAAGCTGCACAAGTTTCAAAATGAGCTGAACACATAACTCCCAAACCTGGGTTCTCTTTCTCTAAGTTCAGCAGCACATGCAGAAAGGTAGCACCAGATACTGAAGTGTTTTCATACCATATGGACTGTTAAATTAAGTTAAAAAAATTGGCTCGTTGTTTTAAAACAAAATAAAGAAAAAAAAAAACACAAAAAATTCTAAGAAAGGAAGCATCAAAGAATTTGTATACGCTCAGTAAAACTAAATGAAACCTTTACCTTCATATTGACATTTGTATGTAAAAGATGGATTGATTTGGGCACTTTTGTTCTTCTTTTGTGGAGTTTTTAATTGTTTAAATCAAAGAAATTAAGCTGTTTTTTCTACTGAATAAAAATGACAAGTACTTTTAATTAAAATCATACCTGGTGCATAAAACTCCTCATTTTTACATTTCCTGCCACAAAACCCCCTCAGTATCTCTCAGAAATTGATACTTTTGTATGAAAAACTTGATTCGATTGCAAACTTTTTTTTCAATAGGAAAATCTGCAGCACAAAAACTTGTGCCACAACGACTTGTGCCATTTGCTCTTTTGTTTAGATCCATGCTATGAATAAACTGGTTACTTACTAAAAGTACTGTGATAATCAAGACCAGCAAATAATCTCATCCTGGCTTTGAATATGAGAGCACTAGAGAGTGAGATTGAGACTGGGAATCCTTGCCATACACCTAGTAATTTCAAGAATTAATTCACCTATTAAAAAACTCTCCAGAATATGGCTCCCACTGAAACAAAGCATCTCTCACTCCATTATGATGACAGTCCTGTTCACTAAGTCAAAGAATCAACAATAGCATACTCAAAGCCACAGGACTTGTCTGACTTTCAAATACACAAATACAGAATGTTTTTCTGCTGAATTTGCTAAGGTTCTTAAAACCTCTGCCCCGATACGCAGTTTTCTTTTGAAATCAGCTTAAAGCTAGATGTTCATAATTTCATATTTTGCTTTCTTAGCAAATTAACTTGAATCTGTGCAGATTAAAATGAAAGGTAGAAGCCTCTGTTAACTCCTGGTAACAGCATTAGGTAGGATTCAAATTCTGACAGCAGGTTAATCCACTGAGAATCAATTCATACTTTCTTTCTTTGTTTTGTTTATATTAAGAATGGTTCAATTGCTGCTTCTTGGGGAGAGGAATTAATTCCACTCCTCTAATAGACACTGGGAGAAGTGTAGGATAAGAACTTAAATTCTATCCCAGATCTTCTCTGACAATTTGCCATACATAATTTTACCCTGTATTTCCAGTTCTTTGTCTCCAAAATGCAAATAATAAAAGTGACCATGTACCTTGCATGAACTTATCAGCATATGGGATGCTTTGGGGAATCCTACTATAAGAATCTATCATTTAAATACACTTCACTCTACTAAAACTTGTTGAGCATTGATTTTAATGCTGCAAAAGAGCTTGTATGCATTGGTATAAATTCCCTGTGACATTTCCCTACTGTGCCTAATCAGATCACTGTACCTATGTGCTTTGCTGATACCTACCATTGTATCAACAATTCAGTTAATCTGGATAGTTTCTTAAACCACCATTTTTTCATTTGCAGCTATTCCTCTCTTATCTGACACCCTGCTGTATGCATACATGCTAATTACTGGTCTTCTGACTTGGCACCTCTGTACCTTTCAGGTGTGATGGAACATCAGCTGTCCCATGTTTCCTTTCAAAGCTCAAAGTGGCTATTTCATCACAGCTGAAATCTCTGAATGCTCTTAAAAGTAAATAATAACTTTCACCCTTGGAAATAGAGAAAGTATGGCAATGATCAGTGAGTCACAGTGTGGGATTTTTAAACACTTCATTTTCATCTTACTTAAGTATTTTCTGCCTTTGAAACAAAGCAGCTAACATGAGATGAATTGCCTTTCTGCCTAACAGCAGTGTGTCTTGCATTAATGATCAATTACACGTACATCCAAGAACAGACTTGTGCTAAGAAAAGTAATAGAATTTAAAATTGAAATTATACTGAATAGAATTGTACCGCTTTTGCAATTCTTTTCACTTATATGAGAAGATCTCGCAACTGGTATGATAATTCTGTATTTAACACAAAGCAACATTTGTTAGGTTTACATTTGGACTTGATGATCTTAAGGGTCTTTTCCAAACTAAATGATTCTATGATTCTATAAGTTTTCCAACAAAAAATGTCATGTGGTATTTTTCAAACACATGACCAGTTAATTCTTTCTGGAATCAACCAGGGTACCCAAGAAACTGAGCTCTGGGGCTTCTGGGTACAGTTTTTTCTCAGACTCATGTCAGGTTCCTCTTGTAACCTAGTCTTTGCCTCTTTTCTCCTCTGCAGAAAGAGGACACTGCTGTATCTTTGTCAAGACAGTGCTGTAAAGCCTACTCAACAGTATCGGTAAATCACTCTTGGAATCTTCAAGTGCAAGGCATTCAAAGTACTTTGGCCAGTAGTTTGCTATTACACAGAAGAAATGTATACAGCACTTCCAGCTATCCTTTAAGATGTACAGATTGTAGTGATTATTTTCCCTCACTGAATCACTAAATGTAATCCAAGCTTAAATATTTTTTGAATAGTGTGTCTTTCTTTTTTAAACAGAGTCTATTTTCTCTTTAATGCAACAATACTTGTCCCTTGTTCGACAATAATTTGAAAAAAAAAAACCTGAAGAGAAGTTTCCCTGAGAAGGTAAGGACACAGAGAAGAATTATAAGAACTAGTACAGAACAGAGAAAAAACAGGTTTCAGTGCAATTTTAAATGAAACAAAACATGTTAACCTCTTTTATCACTAAAATAATAAGAGTAGTTTGATTGTTTCACATAGATTTCTATAGGAAGATAGTACTTTCTACTATAGGACTTTTTCCATCTAATTCTGAAAGACCAAGAAGCAATTCCTGGAAATTAAAATAAAGTTAAAATTAATACAATAAGGAGCATTTTTAAACAGTGTGGGTGGAAAAAACAAACAAACAAACAAACTTCAGATGAACTACCCAAAAAAATAGCAGATTGCCAATTTCTTGAAGAAAATTTTTTTGAGTTGATAATGTTCAGTCCAGCACAAGGTGCTAGATTCAATACAAGAAAAACTGTGTGAGTCAAATTAGTCCATGATATATACAAGGCTAGACTGAATGATTCTTCCTGGACAAAAACCCCTATGTATACTCCTTATCTCCAGCATTATACACAGATTCAGTGGCAACATCCTTCCTAAAAATTCACCTGAGAAGACATGGCTCCTTTGTCTTTTAATGAAATTCTTAACTCAATGACAGACCACTTAAATGACCAGATTGTGATTCCACAGCTTCTGGAGCAGCCCTTGAAAAAGGCCATCTCCTATTTCCATTCTGTCAACTTCCTAATGGAATCCTTATTCAGGCAAAACTCCAGCTGTTCTCATGGAATAAGGCCTGAGCAGAAAAAATGACACATGGCCCTTCTGTGAACAAATGAACATCTACATTTCTTTCCTGAAATAGCAAGCTGTGCTGTATAAACTGGATTTGCTATCAGCCAGGTTGACAGTGCTGCCTATCATTATAATAAACATTGACTGGCAGCCTTAGAGGTTATGATGTCATGCCACTTACATAGTCTGAATTTAAGCTTGTATGCCAGGTATCAGCCAGGCTGATCACCATTATTGCTCTTTAACAAACGAAATATCAATCAAAGGTTGTTTCTGAGAATATATCCACAGGAAAATATTTAGTTGTATTAAGATATTATTGAGACTTTCTCTTCTTTGAAATGCATTATTGCCTTCCTGCTTTGAATCGGGCATTAAAGTTTGGCAGGGAAGCCGGGGGATTTCTTTTGCAACCAGAGAGGTGGCCTTTATGGACCTTATGAAAACTTTTCATTTAACCCATAAGTCTTTGAAAAACTGCAGCTTTCTTGCTCAGCAGGAACATATTTTAGCAACCTGAAAGTTCCAAAGGCCCCAGCTCTAATGGGAATTTTTCATCCTCTTGGATGCTTTTGTGCTGAGTCTCTACACTGTTCACACACACCAACAGTGGTTCTTAGTAGATTTTCAAGAATGAGTGTTTAGACTACACACAGACCAGAAGGAACCTGATCAGGGCACTTCCACGTATTCATTCTCCACTACATTTCTAATCTTTCAGTAATGTGTTTGGACAGATTTAGATTCTGCTCCTTTTTTCTCTAGTTTCAGCAACAGGAGTTAAATGATTTTGGTTCTCTTAAAATGATTTTGTTGCACTGAAAACAGTGTCACATATTCACCACAGACACATTGAAGGTTTTTGGTACAGAGAGACAAAGTAAGCATACATCTTAAACCTGGGAAAGAACTACAGTAAAATCACTTCCTTGGGTAATTATTATGGTGGTCAGTCAAAGCAATGGCAGTTCCACCTCAGTACAACTCAGACAACTGACATTGTCTGTTTGAGGACACCACATTTGAGGTTCAAATCCCGTTCCTGACTAACACTTAGATTTTAAACAAAGACTCTTGAATATATGAGCATGTACAGACATAGATTTTATTTTTGTAATCACCCTTCTTTTGTCTTGTTGAGCATATATATATGTGACATATTATGAACCAAACCACTTCTCTAGAAGGTGAACTCTCCTCCTTTTGAAGGCAGCATTTCTGATAGATCCAGTGGGAGATTCACCTGACTGATTCCACTCATTCCTACTAGTAAAGTGTTAATGGTCTTTAACTAAGATCAGTTAACCTACCCTAGTTCACACTGGTACCACAGAGAGTCAAGCCCAAAAAGAACACACTCAGAATTCAGACTTGTGTGGCACCAGAAGTGAGGCAGGAACATTCCAGACATCTGAGCTGAAGGGTGAATAGTGAGAAGAATAGAAAATTATGTGGGCAGTACAGTTCTGAATAGCCCATGGAGATCAGAGAGGAGGAAGAAGATCAGGAGGGAGGGAGGGGGAAAAAAGTGATAAACTTTATTGAAAACATCAACTGGAAGATAATGAATTCTGGATCCAGTTACTGAATTTCATACTATCTTGGTTTAGGCAATGAAGAAATGAATAATTCATAATCCACTTCAAAGTTCAAAACTATCACCTCTTCCCCTGAGGCAGTTGTTGGAGAGGTAACAGTGAACTAACAAGAGGACAAGAGATCCCAGCCCCTTACAAAGCTTCATTCCCATCACTTCAAGATTTTCCCAGCAGCACAGTCAGAAGGAGACCTGAGACATGGCTGCAGTCCTGACCCACTCACAGTTATTCCAGCTCTGCTTTCATTCAAGTGCATAAAGGTCAACTAGGATATTGAAAATTCCATCAAAACCTTTTGACAGTTCAGAGAGGGAGAGGTTCTGATGTGATCTAGCATCCAATAATCCATTTTTTTTCATAAAGAAGGAAGGATACAAAGCTGGGTAGAAGGCAGCAGGATCCTGGATTAAGTAACTGATCAATATCTCTTGTATAAGAATGCCTACATTCAGATTTCTTCTCCTTGCATTTAACTGCCATCACCTGGTACACACAGGACAACCCAGGTCCATTCAGCATGAGGTGATAAAAGGCAGGTCCTACCTGACTAACTTGATCTCCTTCTATGTCAAGGTGACCTGCTCAGTGGATGAGAGAAAGGCTGTGGATGTTGTCTACCTAGACTTTAGAAAAGCCTTTGACACCCTTTCCCACAGCATTCTCCTGGAGAAACTGACTGCTTATGGCTTGGACAGATATACTCTTTGCTAGGTAAAAAACTGGCTGGATGGCCACACCCAAAGAGTTGTGGTGGAGTTAAATCCAGCTGGTGGCCGGTCACAAGTGGTGTTCCCCAGGGCTCAGTGCTGGGGCCATTCTTGTTAAACATCCCTCTTAATGATCTGGACAAGGGGTTCAAGTGCACCCTCAGTAAATTTGCAGATAACACCAAGTTGGGCAGCAGTGTTGACCTGCCTGAGGGTAGAGAGGCTCTGCAGAGGGATCTGGACAGGCTGGATCGATGGGCCAAGGCCAATTGTATGAGGTTCAACAAGGCTCAGTGTCAAGTCCTGCACTTGGGTCACAAGAACTCCGTGCAACACTATAGGCTTGGGGAAGCTACCCAGTGGAAAAGGACCTGGGGGTGTTGGCCAACAGTTGGCTGAATATAAACCAGCAGTGCGCCCAGGTGGCCAAGAAAGCCAACAGCATCCTGGCTTGTATCACAAATAGTGTGGCCAGCAGCACTAGGGAAGAGATTGTCCCGATGTATTCTGCCTCAGATCAATCTCTAACACAAGAGTCCCTGAAAAAAAGGTTTCCAAGAGAAAATTCAGTGCTAAGAAGAGTATGTTTTAACTTTTCTACCTTCAGTTATTCAGCAGCTGCTAATCTCTTACAACTTAGATACTGCTGAAGAGATAGGAAAGTCAGAAAGAAACAGAGCATCAGAGCCAATGGCATGAAACCTGAAGGCAAAACCAAACCAAACAAAAACCCAAAGAATCAGAAATCCACTAAAGACCACTTCCATGGGGAGCACAGGATTGTTTCCAATGCTGATCCATCTTGTGTGAACCTTTATCCAGGGGAAATGAACACACATGCATTTTGGATACACTATTTGGAAGCCTTTGTTTGAAAAACTATGGCTACTAAATATTTTAACTAAATACTGTTCTGCACCATCCTGCGTTCTGTATTTATTAAACTGATTACTTACTTTTAATAAATTGCCTGCTGACAGTAGGTGTGATGACATGAAGTAGTATTGAAATAAAGAACATGTGCTGGGTTTTTCATGTGTCTGTATGCAGCTTAGCCAGTGTTTTCAAAAAAACCTCAGCTTTCTTGTTTCCAATTAGCAAGCATACCAAGAGTATTATCGCCATTAAGATTAAAAGGTCTAGTTTGATCCTGAAACTAGATTTTTGAAATTGTATTTTTCTAAAACCAAAACACTCATATGTATGTTTTTGCAAGCAGATAGAAAGCACATCTGGTTTAGTTTCATCAATGACCTTATTTCAAAGCAGTTTAATATTCCTGCATAGTACATGTCATACAAGCAGAGGAACTATATGCAGGTGCACCAAAACTAGGAATTAAAACCAGTGATCAATCAACAAGCTGACTACTTCAACTACCGAAACAGAGAGATACAAAACAAGAAAATAATTACTACAGAAAATGAACTTTTTAACCCATTTCCATCACAAAGAGATACATTATAACTTTATCATAAATAAATATATCTATACAAGCTTGAATAAATCAATATAAACTTACAGAAATATTTCTTATAGCCTAAGTGCTCCAACTTCACATATAAAAGCCTCAGTGGCACAAGCTAGATTACCATAAAATTCCAGTCTTCAGGGAAGAACTGGACAGACAGAATTCTCATTCATTTTTTTTTCTAAGAGCATTAATTATTTTCCACTAACATGAAGTGCTCAGGATCTATTCCTGATAGAGTGCAATCCTTGCAATTATATACTCTTTGTAGAACAGAAGTGCTATCACGTTGCCAATAAATCAACTACGCTAAGTCTGAGGGTGGGGGGGGTGAAATTTTATTCTCTGTGACAATGAGTGTTTAGAAAGCAGATAATGATACTGCCCAAGATGTAGACAGGCTAGAAAGAGAGAATCATGCAAGCAAGTAAAATCTTAGACCCTTAGTTTTTTGTTTAGTCTTGTTTTCCTGGGCCATTTTCCTACAATTCACACCATGCAGCAGTTCTTATTCTCTTGTTCTTATTAAAACCTTTATCTATAAGACTAAAGTAGAATTTAGACAAGTTTCAGTATATTTAGTGGAGCACCATGCATCTCTAGAGATAATTAATAATGCCACAAGAAACCCTTGTAAAATCACATGCCTGCTTCTCATGCTGAATATACTTTTCCCTCAGTATACTTTTGTAAAGAGTATGCTGAGCATTAAATGAGTTTCTGATCACCCAGGGCAAGGTCAGTGAGACTGTCACTGCTGTCCCAAGCAGAATAATGGAGCTATCAATAACAGTTAGATCAGGATTAGTAAGTGGAAGATAATGAGGGGGAATGGGAGGTCACATTGAAACACACTGTAAACTCCTTGCCTTACAAAGAGTTCTGCAGCAAAGCTGGCTCTTATTTCCACCTTGTCCATAGAAATAATCTATTTTTTACTATGCACTTAAACTGATTCAATCTTTATCAGATGTTCATTCTCCAGTCAGCTTCAGGCAAATAAGGGCCAAATCCTGCTGCGTAATTGAGTTCCTGCAGTTCAGAAAAAAATCAAAATGAGGCCAGAACCGAGTGAAGAATATTGTAGTACAGAGATAGATAGCTTTGTCCCAAGTTGTTAAGAACAGTGTTTAAGAATAATGAGATAAAAATATCTAGATTTATTTTTTCAGTGTGTTGCACAAACACACATAGCTCATCCTCACAGCTCAGCAAGGACTGAGATTCAAGTGGTCTAGTTTGTCTTGCAGAGCATGCCAGACAAGGTCATGGCAGAGGTATCACCCTATGGTCCATCCATTTGTATAGCCCAACACCTATCATTTTTTTTCTCCCTGAATACACAATTGAATAAAATATTAGATTGTGTAACTTCTATATGCTCTCCAAAAAGCTTCATCGAGAAGTGGTTTACGGTCTACCAATATTTGGTAATTAAGACTGGCTGCTGATCGAGTAGCAGCTTCACTTCACAAGTAAAAAATCCCACGCAATGGGACGTGTTAACACAAACCCCTGCCAAAGTCTGCAGCCCACTGTAGAGACCACTAGCTCCTGAGTTCCCAGTCAAACCCAGGCTGACGTGACAACTGCCTTTCCTGCATGACTGGATGACAAGGGAGTCAAAAAGATTTACAGGGTTGTAAGACAGGTCACCATGTGGAAAAGACTGAGAAGTGTTACGGTGGGCCTTCCAATCTCTAATTGCAGAGAATGACTTCTCAAACTCTACACATCTTGTCACCAAGGTTCGGACCTAAACCCAAAAAAATCACAACCTTTAAACCTATAAGCACTTGATAATAGTGTGCTTTAGTATCTCCACAGCATAACTGGACAGTATTCAAAGGCATATTCACATGCTTTTCCCTGGTTTGGTTTTATTTTGTTGTCTGGTGCAGCTAACTGTGCCTCTTCATCCTGAACAATGTGGCTATGCTGAGGTCTCGAATTATTGCTGAGGATGAATCAGAGATACACATTTGGAAATGGCTTCAGTAAAGAGATGCATGTTGTAAAGCTGCTGAGTGAAATAAATTGTTATAAGGCTATTTTTTCACCTAGAGGATAAAAGAGGCTTACGAAAAATGGCCAGTTGTGTCTCCTCTCACTGGGTACTTTAAGACTCACATGAATGAATATTTTACCACACTTCACCACCACTGAGTAATTCTAATTTCTTACATGTCACCATGCACTGTAGCTTCAGCTAAACAGGCTGGGACAAGGGCTTCTTCCCCCAGCACCCCACCACCATCACCTTTTTTATTCGATCAGTGTCACTGTCGGTATCAGGATTACCTAAAAGCTGCTCTTTGGATCCATGTCCATCTGACCCCAGTTTATTCAAACAAAGAAACATCAGTTCTCAAAAAGGAGTGTGGTACATTCTCCTTTTCAGCCTCTCCAATGCTCTGCACACACAAAAAGAACAGAGAGAGCTTCACCAAGGAGTTGTTATTGAGGTAGGTCAGTCTCAGTACTGCACTTTTGTTTATACTCCTCATTACTGCATCAGCAGTGAGCTCCCACAGACATGTATCTCCTGAATGCCAGTCAATACAGAGGCAACAGGGGCCCAGAAATAAAAAACAGGGTTGGCAGTCAATTTATTGGTGTAAAGGAAGGAAGAAGACCTAAGAAAGTGGCGAATGCAAAGAAAACAGCACTCCCTTCTCCTTAGATATACATATTCACACACAAATCCACAGCTAACACACTGCTGCTCTTTGCATAAGTGCAAATCAGCAGTACCTTTGAGGCAGTGTTTTAATCAATGTGGGTATAATTTGGTTCTTTGTAGAATTACCTGTAGTTTAGATATATATGTATTTCTTGACATATATTCAACTCAAATCTATTTGGTAAAGAAATTCTACTCACTTGAATATTTTCCAGCCAGCCTTCCTGATTCTATTGCATCCCGACAGTCATTCATGCAACGTACCACACCCCCACCCTCCAGCTAAAACCTCACCCTCTCCTGCTTTTATATTATGTGACACTCCATGCTGGTTTCTTTGGAGGATGAGGGCACAGGGTTAGAAGCACCAGCTGCATTTTTCAGGATCTATCTTTGATAAAATTTCCATTCCCAGGAAAGATGTAGCTAGCTTACAAACTGAATAGCTCTTAAAATAACAAGTATTTCACAACTAAACAAACCAGGGAGAGAATCCTACTTTATAACAAGGTCAGTGTGCCAATGCAACTGCCAACAAAAACTCATGTCTAAATCTGCATAGAGCTGGAAACTAACTGGTACATTTATGAGTGGTCTCTTCAAAAAAGAAACCATAAAGCTGCTTCAGACCTGGCTGTCTTCTTCTTGATGATACAATCCAATGCAACGTGGCAGGGCAGCCTTCATGTATCTGTTCCCAGAAGATCTGCAGTCCAAACACTGATGTGGAAGGCACACTGCATAGTCCACATCAAACAGGTAACTGGATAGATATATGTTGTCAGGATGGTACGTTTTATACAAGTACTGCTATTTCCCTTTTTTCAGGAGAAGAAAGGAACTGAAGTTTTAAAGTTTTACTTAATGTCTAAAGGAATTTCCCAAAAGCCTAACAGCATGCGTGGTCACATTGCATCTTCTCCTTTCTTGGAAATAAACTTTACGTTGCATCACCTTTTTTTTTTTAATAACACACTTGCAATTTAAAAGTCACAAGACTGCTAATGGAGATCATATAAGCAGACACTTGCACATATAGCCAAGCATGCAGTCACCAAAAGATACTCCTACACTGAATATCATATGTTTGTTCGCCTACTCTCTTTCATGGTGGTCTTTTTTTAAGAGTCTGGTATTTTAGCTTTGTCAGCGGATTACATCATCTCCACCCTGATGCTACCTAGCTCTGGGATTCTCTTCCACTCCAAGAAAAGGTCACTCTGAAATATGCCGTTCTCTTCCATTTCACTCTGAAAGTGGCTTTCCCTCAAAAGACATTTCCCAAACACATGCTCCCTCACCTCAGTTTGTGTGGTTCTTGCATTGCATCATCTTTGGCCTTACACTAGGCTTATTCAAATAATCAATGGACCTTTCAAACAGTCATCTCTTTCCTCTTTCCCACACTAGTCTGGCTGAATTAGACTGGCAGCATGTCTGCCCCCAGGGAAATTAAACTGTCGATCCTAATCCTGTAGAGCTGTAAGAGGGCACTTCTCCACCAGCTCTCTCCCTGATGCTGTCTACACAGTTGGAATCTCTTCTCAGAAAAGAGAGAAGAGCAATCAATAGCATCTCTGAAGAAGATGCCATCACCAGCACGGCAGCACTTAACCACCGCAGTGAACCACACGCTTCTGATTAAGATGCCCGGGCAGGGGCCGATTGATCTGTCTGTCTGCACAGCATACTAACCAGGAGTCTTAAACTCAGCAGCTTCCCTGCCCTGCCATGCCCCTCCTTCCTCACACTTCTTCTCAGAAAGGAGGGAGCATATTGGTGAACACAGTGCTTAAATCCCCAGATTGGCAGAAGAAATGCTGATAGCTGATCGCACTCTGTGAACTCAGCTCCTGAAGTAATGAAGCGCATGGCTACAGCTCCTGGAGACACATAAGGAAGAGATAAAAATGGTCTGTTAGATTACACTTAGCCCATCTCCCTGGAGACTAGTACAAAACTGTGTATTCTTTAGGGCTGTGTTCAGTCCACTTTAAAGTGACTAGAGCAATTCCTCAGGAGACTATTCCACAGCCTAGCAGGCTTCACTGTTGGTAACAACATGGGGGTTTTTTTCCCCCTCAGTGCAATTCAATTTAGTCTTTTCTGAGTTTTCATGGTGTCATTATTCCCATAAGATCCATTTCATAGGACCACTCAAAGTCAGACCTTTCTTATACTCCTTGCTGGTGTCTGCAGTCTCAGACATTTGCCACTCGAATGATTCTCATTGCCATTACCTGCTTTCAAAACACTGCTGCTGTATCATGAGCATTACATAAATATAATCCCTAAGGATGCTCTCTAATCCAGCAATTTCAAGAAGAAATAGAAATGGGAAGGAAAGGGAAGACAAGAAAAGCAGTAAGATAGAAGGGCTGGAGACATGGTACTGAACAGCAGACAGAGCCTGTTGAAGAATCTGATATGGCAAAGATGCTGTTTAGTTCTGGGAGGATATTTCCATGCTGGCATGGAAAAAGCTCCAGAAGGGCTATCATTTATTATACTGAGTCAGTTTCTGTCACAGCCTTGCTTTAAGACTCTAATTCTTCTCAAAAAGCCTAAGAACCAAGCAAAGTAAAGTAAACTATTGCCCCGAGTAGCCAGGAAGCAGCTTAAGGATCAAACAGCCATTCTGCTTATTTTACCCAGGCTGGAAGCTGCTGCTGCCACCATCCATTAGGAAAATTTAAGGATATAGGAACAACAGTTCTGGAGCAGTAGTCAATACAAGATTGATTCCCACTGTCAATCATTCATAGGAACAGCAAACCTGACTCTTCACAGCTGTCTTTCCAGCACAGCAGTTCCATTTTTTTTTTCCTCCCTCTCCCTCTTTTTCTCATGATAGGAACAGTTCAGCCACAACTTTGCACCAACCCTTCATCCTTCTGGGAGGCACAACTTAGTTTGACTGGCATGCTGAAAAGTCCCCAAACATTCTTGTCTTCAAACATTCCTCTTTCCTTCTTCAAATTTGATCACATCTTCCTGATACCAAAAAAAGTAAACATAATACTTCATTGCAATCACTTCTATGCCATAGACAGTTCATCCTCATGCAAACAGTCACTGCACCACCCAACGTTCTCAGAAAAGTGCTTAAACAAAACCTAAGATACAGGTGTCTAGTCTATTGTCCCCTCTGTTCCTTGACAAAATGGCTCAGCATGTGTGTTTCCAACTCCTTCTGCAATATCAAATTCAGATGCCATTTCAGATGCAACTTACGACTAGCTCTGTTTCAGCATTACACCTTTTCATGGATTTGCGTCTCAGAGAATGTGTCCGATTCCTTCCTACTATACATGTCAAATTCTTTTCTTTCTTACAGGATAACTCTGTGCATGTTTCCACTCATGAGGCAGTGGCAGAGGCATCTGTGGAAGTGATGGCCTCTCTGGAGGCTCCTTTTAAATCGACCTGCTGTCTCATGTTTAGTAAATGCCTTTGTACTTGGTCATCCTACCTGCCTAGCAAATCTTGCTCTTCTAGTTCAAGAGAACTGAAAGTGATGAACCTCTCTCTCCTTTTTCCTTCAAGTTGTTTCCTTCCTTGCCTTAGTAGTCTATCAAAAAAAAAAAAGAGGTATAGGATTTTTGACTGTCAATATCTGGACTTATTTTAATTCTCTGTGTTGGCACCACTTGCAGATTCCAAAAATAAAGCTGTTTTATTCCACTTCCTAGATCAGCAACATATGAGTCATGCAAAACCAAGTTAGTGCAGCACTTCACTTGACACTAGCTCTTTCCAACTCAATACATTACTGTTCATTATTACCCTTTCTGTCCTCTGCTCCTTCAAGCACACTTCAATCCAGAGTTCCACAGCCCTCAGCTCATACATACAATTAATTCATATTTGAAATAGACTTTTCAGCAATTAGGGAAAACACAAAGGAAAATAATGCCGCTGATTTCTGCAAGTCATAATATGAACCAAATCCAGAGGCAGGGACACATCTCTATAGCCAGTACCTTTGGAATATTAAAAACCAGCCTATATAACTATACCCTTGAGAGCTGTCCTGTATCTCAACCACCAGGTGGCAATTTCATCCCATTATATGTTCCATTAAGTAGGCAATGGCCTAAATGGTGTGGAAAGATGAACGTGTTTTCAGTTGATGTGGTCTGTAGAAGGACTGAGAGATTTCTGCAGCAGGCAGGAAAAATGGCTTTTCATCAGAGTGGAGAGTTGATGTCTTCACATAAGTGGGATAGTTTTCCTTCTTTTATTTGTGGCTAATCTATTGTTCACCCACAATCACAGAAAATCCCTAGCTTCTCACCTGAGAACTGGTATTTTCATAAAACTTGGCAATCATAAGGGAAGTCCTGACCTCACTGAAGTTCAAAGGAACTTACCTCCCATTCAGTCAGGGATTTTGATCAAGGGGACATGAAAAGAAAACAATTCTCAAGAAACTAAACTAAGTCCCTTATCAGCCCTTTCTCAAATGGAACCAAACCTGACTTTTTTTTCTATTACATGGGTTTTGAAATGATTACATAAATCCGTGCTGACCTTCAACATTTTCTTTGCAAACAACAAATGCCCTGAAGTTGCTGGCATCTCTCTTCAGTCCCAGTGATGTTTGTCTTTGTTTCTTCTCCTCAGTAGATATCTTAGATCTGGGGCTGAGTAAGAAATAGAATTTATCTTCTTTGCAAGCTACATCAAGGAGTGACTCCTTCTTCCTCCGAATCATTCATTCTTGATCTTTACAGCACAACAAAATAATTAACGACATACTTAAGCAAGCCCACATGGCAGCAGTCAACTGTTCTACATTGCAAAGTCTCAAGTCCAGCTCTGCTTTGAGCCCATTTCTAAAAACAGATGGGCATTACAAACCCAGAGACAAATTTAACATTGTTCTGAATTCAATAGTGTCGGTGAGTTACAATGCTTAAGGTTACTAATGAGCTATGTTTCCTATTTTGTTTATAAAGAGTACTGACCATCAATCTACTTCTAAATTTTGAGTGTTTTGTATTCAAAACTACATGGTTTTGATATCAAAAAGTGGGTGGAGTCATGTTTTATATACATCTATATACAAATCTTCTAAAACTTACTTAAGTTAAAGCCTTTATGTGGTATGGCTGTGTTCAACTTTCAGTTTTTAATTCTCTAACTGCCTGGAAGGGAATAACTAATCTACCTATTTCACATGAGTGTGGAAGTTTTGATAGAAATAGCCTACACTTACAGATGAAAGGGTATAAGTAAAGTCACTTCTTTTTAAATCTCTTTTTCAAACAGGAAAAAGGATATATTCGTTGATGAGGCTATTTTCAAACCTTCAGCAGTTACAGATGAGTCATTCTGCATTTCCTAAAGTGTTCCTGATCAAGTTTATCAAGAAGAAAAGTTGTCTGGAAAGTTATACTCTGGTAGAGATTATGCATTTTCCACTGATGCTGAAAAGTCAGTATTTTAGAGGTAGTAAGTCACAAAGTTTATGTATTTCCCTTCACTGCAGATATGACTTGAGGATTCAGTTCTTCTCATGCATAAACCAACACTGTAGAAAGCCAGCTTGGGAGGAATCACAGAATCATCTAGGTTGGAAAAGACCTTGAAGATCATCAAGTCCAACCATCAACCTAACACTGACAGTCCTCAACTACACCATATCCCTGAGCGCTATGTCAACACGACTCTTGAACACCTCCAAGGATGGGGACTCAACCACTGCCCTGGGGATCCCATTCCCATGTCTAACTATTTCTGTGAAGAAATACTTCCTAATATCCAGTCTAAACCTCCCCTGGCACAACTTGAGACTTGTCCTGTCGCTTGTTACTTGGTTAAAGAGACTCATTCCCAACTGTCTACAACCTCCTTTCAGATAGTTGTAGAGGGTGATGAAGTCTCCCCTCAGCCTCCTCTTCTCCAGACTAAACAACCCCAGTTCCCTCAGCTGCTCCTCATAAGATTTGTGCTCAAGACCCTTCACCAACTTCTTTGCCCTTCTTTGGACATGCTCAAGTATTTCAATGTCCTTTTTGTAGTGAGGGGCCCAAAACTGAACACAGTACTTGAGGTGCGGCTCCACCAGCACCAAGTACCGGAGTCAGAACACTTCCATGCCCCTGCTGGCCACACTATTTGTTATACAAGCCAGGATTCCATTGGCCTTCTTGGCCACTTGGGCACACTGCTGGCTCATGTTCAGCCAGCTATCAATCAACACCCCTAGGTCCTTCTCTTACCCCCTTCTTAAATTGCTCCTCTATTTGAAGTTTGACATGTGCATGTGTATAACAAACACTTGGGAGCATAAAGGGAAGTATACTCCAACTCCATTATCACAGAAATACTGTCACACCAGAACAGAACAGTTTCATTTTGCTCTGGTAAGGTGATCAACAAGCTTAACCTTTGTTTGAAACCTCTTGGGCTTTAACAAAACAAGAGCTGTGCTGAGAGCAGAAAGAGCTTGGCAATGCATTCTTCCAGTGGGGCTATTACCAAGTGCAGACTGAGCACGCCCCTCCCTAGGGGGAACCCAGCAGGTCGACAAGAATATTTGTCATTTTATTAAGACAACTGTGCCTTTTCTGAAAAGTAAACTTAAGATGATTAAACCTGTATCGGGTTTATATGGCAAGGTTCGGGTAGCAGAGGGGGGCAGCCCTCTGTGAGAAGGCACCAGAAGCTGCCCCCACATTGGACAGAGCAGGGGAGAAGGTGTTTTTAGTTTTGTCTCTGTTTCTCTACTCTATTTTTAATTGGCAGTAAATTAATCTTCCCCCAAGCGTTTTCCATCCAGCAGGATGTAAGCTTGGACTATCATTTCAGAGGCTCCAGTGTCACTGTGAGCAGGCCCACAGAGCCTCCATAGAGGTTGTTGGGCAATTACAGCCATGACACCCTCCTGACACAATTTTTGACTAGCCTGCTTGTAAAGATACCTTCACTTGACATGCAGCAAGCCCCTGAATGACGAGCAGCACCATGGCTCTAGAACGACATGCCAACCTGACAGCCCAGACAGAGCTGGGAGAAAGCAAAAGTGAAATTACCCCATATTAAAGCACCTTCTGCATAAATTAGTGACCCTGCAGTTGGCCAGTGTCAATTGCAAATATTATCCACTTCCCTTTTCTCAAAAGCCATGAAGAACCTACAAGCGCCTCTTAAATCTGCTTGGGGACACACAGATTTGCTTGCAGCCATTGTCAGCTATCTCATGAACCAAGACAGATGAAAGCATTCAGCAACCAGGCCAGTAACTGAGAAAACTTACTCTTGGGATAGCTGCTTAAACACTTGTTACTAGATTCACAGAAAATTATGCCTTTAGCAAGAACTGCATTATAAATCCCTTCAGCTTCAGACAGATATTAATTTTTTCACACTGGTGGCACATGAGTGGAGAACAATCACTTCCATGTTCCACAGATCTGACACCGACAGCTGTACAAAATAACATACGCAGCTGGTGCACCTGGTCAGTAAATAAAGGGAAGATCAGAGTGTGTTCACTAATTGGGAAGAGTTTGCCAAAGGATATATTTGTCTTGTCTCCTGATCAGGTGTATGCATTATCCACTTATTATAATGGGAAAATTTAAAGCAGAAACAAACTTCTCAAGAACTAAATCTATCTCTGCTTAATGTTGTTGTAGATGAAGTTTTTAACACTAGCATGGAGAAGAAAATACTTTTTGACTACATGTGAAAATGGACTCTCACCCACCACAAACTTTATAGGCAACTTCTAATGCATAAGTCCTGATTTCAAAATGGTCTTGATTCCTAGTTGTGGTCTGCTTTTCCCCCAACCCTGTTCTCAGTATTATGTTTTCCAGAAAGACTATGAAATGCTTACACAGGAGTACTCTGAGAAATACAGAGTATTTCAGCCTAGAGTTCAAAAACTTCTGTTGTCTGAACTAACTGCTGTACATTTTTCCGACCTCACAGAAAGAAGGGTGGTCTTCTGAACCCATTTTGAAAGCATATTCTGATCATTTAGTATGAAAAAAAGTAATAGTGATGCCACCTGTAAATATATATAAAATTTATATTACAGATGTAGAAAATCTAGCTGTACTAAACACATACACTATATAAACTTCATATGCTATACAATCATTATATGCTATAGAGAGTTTTTGACAGAGTAATTTCAAAACCTATTTCAACAAATCCACCCATGCCTTTGCAAGTACCACATTTCTTAATAAAAATACACCGCTGCAGTCTTGGTTTTATGTGCTTACAGATATCCTCTGTAACAACAAAGACCATGATAATGAAACATGGAAAGGTTTATACAAATACTAAAATCCTTATTAAAAAAAAAAAAAAAAAAAAGGACAAATATTTTAATCAATTTTCACCTTTTAGTTGTAATATTTGAGAATTTTAGTATGCAGTTGACATTTCAGGTGTTCCAATATGACCCCCTCAGTATATCTGCATGTAGCAGAAGATAAGTTCTTCAGTCAGACCAGTGCTTTCACACAAATATCCTCATGCTTCATAAAAGCATCCCCAGCATTAGGCGGGTTTTAATGACACAGACTAGAGTCTGGAGGGCACAACAAACTAAATAGTTCATATTATAACCATTAACAAGAGAGCCCTTATTATCCAGAGATTAAATGTGTCTGCTGGTGCATCTTCCTGAACAGACATTTCTTCCTAAAATGTGTTTCATGCAATACAAGGCTTTCTGACTAACAAGGGAAGTACTGAATTTGTTATGGATGTCTATTTTCTGCCTGGTTTAGAAGAAACACACCGACTTTTCCTTTACCCATATCATCCTGCTTCGAATGTCAGACATCTCTGCCTGAAGCATAAAGAGGAAAGTTGTAGCTTTCTTAAATTCATCTAAATGTATTCTTTAGAACATAGGCTTCACCTCCACAGCCAGGACCTTCTGGTCCAGTTCTTCTGTTGCCCCCCTTTACAAGAAAAGCCCCTCATTCCCTCTCATGTGACTGAACATCAGATCTCTTTTGGACTGTGCACTCATTTTACTGTCTCGGATTAAAACCAACAAGCAGAAAATACAGCAAAATTTAGTAACAGTCTCATTTACATCCCTTCCCCAACAGTTTTGCTGCCGTTGCTTCTTTTAAAAGAGAGATTTCTATTCCTCAGCCTTCTAATGGGGTTTTTACCCCTTTTTAAGGGCTCCCAATTTTGAGTCCCATCCAAAGAATGTTTCCTATTAAGAGATTACAGGATATTTCTGAAATGGTTGCTATTCAACCATGTGAGAGCGAAGCACATGTAGCTTTCTCTGTTGGGGGGAAACTCTGTTGGGGTTGCTTTAGGAGAGGTTTATTTCTCTTCACACAGCTGGACATGTTTTCCTTCAGCAGACTCAGGCTTTAAAAGAGTCTACATCTTCATTTTATACCCAGCAGTACTTCCTTTCAATATGCAAACTACTAGCCAATCTGACAGAAGAACTCTACTCTTAATCTGAAAGCTTCTGGCATAAGAAAATCTAACTCCATCAGCAATTAACCATAATGTTTTTTTGGAAGCATCTTCAGAATTTTCTAGAAAGAATTAAATGCTACCAGTGGACATCAGTTTCCTTGTAGCTGTAACCTGTACATTACCCCAGGAGGTTTTAGAAACAAAGACAGCTTCTGTTTAAATTAATGTTAAAACTATTATTCAGTTGCTTACGATGTAGATTTTCCCAGTTTCATTACTTTCACAAGCAGACCACATCAAATAATCTATAATAACTCATATTTATTTCACAGCTGGAGAACAGGTGACTAATCAAAACAAAAGATATGCTCTCTTTTGTATTAATAAAAAGATATTTATAAAGCAAGTCTTTAACAAACAATGTTCACTTGTCATTATTCAGTACTTTTTTCATAGAGTAACTTTTACCAGAGTCAGTGGTCCCTGTAACATTTCAGGAAAAGGGGTACTTCCATTGTATACCAATTTCTGAAAGCCATCAGGCTGCAATTTATCATTTTGGGTTTAAGCCTCTAATTGTGAATACTGCTGAGTTTTTTCTTAATGTTTTTGTTTCTATTGCCTGGAGGTGCTCTTCCTAACAACTGGCACCTGCAGTGGCTCTCTAGCTCTTTTTAAGGTTGCTTCCTTAAGAGCTGCACCATAATCTGAGACTGAATTGTTCAAAACTGCCAAAATTGATTTTTCCTGATGCAGAGTAAGGCTTTTGCTTTTTATGCACGCCTTTCTACGTGACATTTACCCATACTTTTTTGGTCCTGCTGACACACACAGCACGATGTGTTGATTTTCTGGAATCTCATTTATGAGTTCCCTTATATAATCATCCACTGGATGGTTCAGGTCTCCCTTATGATTCATGAATGTCGCATCACCTGTCAAGGTATTGGCAATGATCTTGCATTCCTATAAAAGAAGTGCTAAGTGATTGTAAGCAGAGGTGAAATAGGCTATGAAAATGTTTTTATTACTAATGTGTAACTGTCTTTGGCATGCTTCAAAGGCAGGCAAACCATTTCATCACATCTACGATTGTATAATGAACCCTGGTAATTACTGGGAGGCAGAACACTAAAGGCATTTACTGGGATCAATGGCAATCCTAAAAAAGAAAAAGCTTATTCTTTAACCACATTTACTACATGATGAATTTTAGAACAATTTAGTAATCTGGCATTTAGTGGGGCTCACTGATTAAATTGTTTGATTAAATTCATCTGCCATTCCAGCCATGCAAATGGAAAGAGATGCCGCACATGTTAATGCTGTCAATTACCAAGTAACTGAGGGAGGGGAACATGCCATAAAAAATTTTGGGATGTCCAATATATTATTCCCTGCTTTTGCCTACAGAAAGGAATGGAATATTAAAAAAAAAAAAAAAAAAAAAAATAGGAATAGATGCCATCACCAGCTTTAACTCTGTAGCACAAAAAGATATAATTATTCCTCCTTGCAGAGAGTACACAACTGGGCACTAAGGGTTGTGACAGCCAAGTTTTTTTTTAGAGAAATCCCCAGTTTTCCACCCCAGTTCAAGCCATGCTGTTCTGCTTGTGCTCCCAGTGGGTTCTACTGGCACATTCTCATATTTTGAGATAATTGGCTTTTTTCTGTATTTTGTAATAAAGAAAAGCATTATTCCACATACCTTTGAAGTTTTCACTCTGTTTAGAGTAAGAAGAGATAAAACTACAGAAAAAAAAATAAATTAAATTGAAATCTAAAAAGAAGGACTTGCTTTCAATTCCTCACCCTGAAACTCATATCTTAATATTTTTTTTGTCTGCAATACACAGTATCCACTGAATAGATGGAGATGAATACCTGTCTGCTGTTCATGCTTTGAGAAGGAAGTAATATGATGCTCTCGGAACATAAAGCTGGGTCATGCACTGAAAAGGATTATGATGTCATCTGTCAAGGTTTGGGGCTGGGCCGGCCACTTAATAGATGACAGACGTTCTCTATTAACCTCTCTCCTTTCCTGGACAGGGGAAGGGAAAGAAGAAAAGGGCGAGACACTTACGGGTTGGAAAAGAAAACAAAACAGCTTTAATGAAACAATAACAGGAAAATATAATAATAACAAAAAGAAGAAAAATAATTAAATATATCGAGCTTCCCCCCCAGTTGCACACTCGCCCCCTGATGACACTCATATCACCACTGGAGCTGCAGGGCAGCTCTGGGAAGATCCGGGACCGGACTGCTGTACACAGCAGCAGACGGGAAATGGATACAGAAACGGATGGATCAGGATTGAAGGCAGAAGGACAGAGCCCTCCCAGGATGCTGGCCATAGAAGAAGAGAGCTTGCCCCCATGACCCCTCAGCTTTATACTGAGCCTGACATGTATGGGATGGAATATTTTGTTGGTCAGTTTGGGTCACCTGTCTTGTCTGCTCCTCCCTGGAGATGCAACCCTTTTGCACCATTACACTATCACCATTACACTTGGGGCCCAACGCGGTACAGAAGGAATTCAGCAGTGACCTTGGTAGCTGGAAGATTAAGTAAAAGCAAGAGCCTTTCTACACACCATGGTACGGTGAGCTCAGTACCAACTATAAACATCAAGTGTTATCACTTCTAGGAGCAGACAGTGTCTGAAAAGCATGTTGTTAACTTCAGAAAGTGCAGTCTTAGAAGAGACCTAACTGAAAAGTAAAATCATTGAAAGGAAAAATTGGTTCTGTTTTAGCCAAACCAGGACATCATCTTAACAATATTAATTTCCAGTCCTTTCTTTTTACAAAGAGTTTATACACTAAGCACTAAGGTTCTTTATGTAAGTCAAAAGTCTTATTTCATCACATTCGATAAATTCCATTTGTTCTCCCCAGCACATTGATGTCAACTGTATAGCACCTCAGATTTGTCCCAAGCACACTGACATCAGCTCCACATAGCTCAGATCGGGTAAAGGACCGACCTAACACTGATTATACTTTTTTCTTTCTACTCTGGTCTTAGTAACAGGTTGTCCCTGGCATTCCAGAAAAAACTCTGTGTTTTTTGACTAAAGAGCAAATAAAATGTTTGTATGGAATCATATATGAGAAATACAAAAAATGACACTGATATTTCCAAGGTGCAAACTTTTCTGGAGAAAAGTATTACAAAATATTAATTGTAGTATTGCTGAGGGCAATACTTGCCTCATGAATTACTTAAGGGTCCATTAATGTACTGTTAGAGAGAAAAGCCTTAAAGCAAGATATAAGCACTGATTAGTGAAGGTAAGTTTATACAATTTTTCTATATGAAGACATATAAATGTAATTGTAAAAGAAGTTATAACCAGTACTCCAGTTTTGCAGCAGCCAATTTGGGAGATTTTCAGACAGAAGAAAACAGCTAAATTTAAAGGAGGACTTTTCCTATTCTGAAGCAGGAAGGTTACTTTAAATCAAGTCACAGTGCAGTGTGAAAAAGTGAAGTCTCGGAAACAATCTGTGAACCAATGGTGGAGATGACCGCCATCCCTCATCAGCTCTACAAGTATATTTCACCATGAAACTCACAGCCTTTTTCCTTCTTTGTAATAGCAAATACACTTCTCAAAATACATGGTTTGATAAAGGATATTTCTGCATTACTCTGAAATGCAGAATAATAAGTTAGGTTTTTTCTCCCAGCCAAGGACTAGAAATTTAGTATTTTTAAAAAGAGGGATCTCGGGAGATCTTCGGTCCAGCCTCCCGATCAAAGCAAGGTTACCACTGAAATTAGACCAAATCCTTCAGTGTTTTATTGAGTTGGGGTCTGAAAATAATGTGCTTGCACTCTCCCCTTTTCAGTTGTTGTAAGGTTTCAACTTGGGGTGGTTTCTAAAAACTTGAACTAAAACGGGCATTGTTAGGCATGGGAATCAAATCCATGCAGATTCACATCTAGCACAGTTTAAATACTATGCCTTTACTACGACTTTTTAAATTTAATTTGACATACCTAATACCTACAGAGACAGGAACCAACTACAAAAGGACAAATACATGTTTTCAGCTTATTTTATCACAGAAGTTAAGTTTCATTGCATGAGTCATATATTTGCTTCTTTAGCACCTCTAGGTTTTTGCTTTCCAGAGAAGTAGTTTATAATCTCTGTTACAAAGAATTCATCCCTCACACTGTGTTAAGGGTTCTTTAGTCTGTTCATTTATGTTAAATAAAAATCATGATGTAAAACTTCAGATTCTTCCATGGTTTTCAGGAAGCACCACAGTAGGTTTTTTTTTAACTAAACAAAGAGTTTGTCACAAAGAGTCATATCACAGAGCTAAAATAACATTTAGAACAGTTTGCAGTTTACATTTAGACAGTCATGGTAGGCTTTATAATTTCACTGCCATGCTAAACCCAACATGCACCTCTGGCATCTAAAAACATCAGCCATTTCACTTGGCTTGATAATGAGGATGTACTCAAGGGACTATTTGGTGCACACATTTATCACTAGCACCTGCATTTTTGTCCATCTGTGGAAAAGTTTCCCATCTTTCCTCTCCTTCCCTTGCTTTTGGCTAGCAAAACAATCACTGCAGCTTTAATGTAAGCCTCATTGCAAGCTTTAGTGGTAGAAGGCACCTAGCACAAACTACTAATGTTCACAAAATTCTTCAAAATCTTTAGGTCCAAACATTGCATTTCTTTCCATGTCATGTGACAGTTTCAGATCTTAAGACAGTAGATGGAATAAGTAGGGCAGAGGTGCTGTGACTGTGCAATCATTGCTATCTTCTGCAGCATCTCTTTCCCCAGATCCTAATTAATTGAGACAAAGGTCATATTCTCATGTCAAATTAATGAAAGATGATACATTTAATACAGCTGATTTTCCTTAGAGATGTGTCACTTCTTAGCAGAAAGCTTCAGTGAAACAATGGCTTGCAAGTTCCTGAGGATAAAGTTCTCATTTTGTGCCTTTTAACTGTCACTCACTCCTACAGCACTCTTGAAACAAAGACGTGGTTGGATGGTTCACGTGGGTGAGCTGTTCATACACAACCTGCATCAAGAGGAGATAGATTCATCCCAAGGGCTCACAAAGGTCACAGATCTCATGCTGACTCCTGTCTGTCTCTCCATTTCATTCTTCAAACTATTAACACCACAAAAGAGCTAATGAATCAGAGACCATGGTTCTTGTCTCCTGTGTCCCTTTATCCAGTAAAAAAGGGGGCTAGCTGCAAGGATTCCTGCTTTCTGGGTCTATGCGAACACAATCAAGTCATGCACTGCAAAGAGAAATCAGCTCAGCACTAACTCCTTTTAGTTCCCACTGGACTTGTCCCTGGGATACATAACCAATGCAGATGTTACCAGGAGGAAAATTCCCTTGGAATGAAAGCTGACATAAGAAGCTCTGGTGCAATGCCTTGGCAAGGCTGGGGAGAGAGAAGTTTTCACCACATGCTGCCTGTCTTTAGACAGATGGAGCTGCTTCTCACTTCCCATGAAAACTACCCTGACATCAGTATCTGAAGGGCTTTGTAACAAGCTTGTTGCAAAGTGCAGCTCTCCCTGTATCCCTTGCTTCCAGTCAAAGGTCCTAATTCTTGCACCTGATTTCACTTCCCACTGAGAGTATCGTGCCTCTCACACACTGCCATACATTTAAAACATCATTCTAGACCTTGTCTGCAAACCTGCTTCTCTCTCCTCCCTCAGACTCTTTTTGGACTCATCTGTTATCAAGTGTCTTGTCTTATATTTGTCTTGCCTTATCTTAAAACACAAGCTCCTTGGGGCAGGCAGCATGTCTCTTTCTATGTGTCTAAAATGTGTACAGTTTGATCCCACTCTATAAATGTTTTAGACTAACAACAGTACCAGAGGATGCCTTCACATCTCAAGTGTCAGGCCAAATAAAAGACGAACATTTTACACTCTAAATATTAGCTGCTAGAGTCTTATATTTGTAACATAATTGAAAGACATTATTGTAATTGGTTAGCAAAGCCACCAAAGTTTCAGCACAGGCCTTTGCAAAATGAAAATGAATGAAGCAGCTATGGAAATGACATCTTAATAAGAATAATGAAATTCAAACCCCTAGTGCAAGTGCAGTGTACAATCCATTACATGGAGGTTAGATGAGATATAAATACCTCAAGGATATAAGATTATTGACCTGACATAAGTCATCTGTATTTGTAACCACAAAATGGCAAAGAACAGGCATCCAACTGCACAGTGCCTAACTACAGCTTTTTTATGGAGGGTGAGAAGAGAATTGGGCAAGGTCTTACTCTATTTTGGGTGTGGCTTTGTTGTTTGTTTTTTTTTTCTTTCTGTTAACCTAGAAAGTATTCTTGGGACCTGAATCAATTTTTAATTAATTCCCTGAAACTCAGTGGATGAAGGTTCAAGTCCCAGTCCAGCCACAGTGTTAAGCTCTTTATAGCTCAGTTGCTTGCTCCTGAGATGAAGCAATAAAGATTCCCTTTACCACATGCACACAGAGGAGACATTCGGTAATCTTCACGATATGCTAAAACGCTGCATCAGTGCTGGGTTCTGATGTATTCAGACAGTTACAAAACCTCAAAGATGAGAAAAAGGAAGCATCAACACTGGATTGTAGAGCATGGGAGCTGAAGAAAGGCTGGCTCCTGGAAGAGGTTACTCTTCCCAGGGAACTCAGTTGAAAAAGCTGGTAGTTTTTCATAGATTGACTCTTAGTTCTAGAAATTCCCCATTTCTCACAGATTTTGAAGTGAAAACAATGAGGGTCAGTCAATAAGTCTCCTAATCCCTCCCTGTTCACATAGGAAGAAATCCTCAGCCAGGTACAAGTTATTTCAGTGGAAATGACTTATCTTGATGTTTGTATCATTGTTTTGCCAATCACTAGGCCTAGTGCAATGGACACAGCCAGCAGAAAAACAATCCAGAAACCAGACACTATTGCACGTAGAGGAGTCAGTATATAGGGGATCGCTGGGGGTACAAACAAGTCAGATCACAAATAACAGACATCAACCCCAGCGACCCCAGGAATGACATAGCACGACCAATAATGGGTGGAATAAACAAAGACACAAGGTATCCCATAGAAAAAATAGGAGACAACCAAGTCAATAGGGTGATCACATACAATAGAAGTAGCCCCATGTTGCCTCCCCACAAAGCCCGCGTTTGTAAGTGCCAGACCTGACTGGGGCCCAGTTGCAGGGAGAGTCAGGAGGTCCTTCCCCAACAGGGAAACTCTGCAAAGTGCATCCACCTCACAGACAGACACTCCACCCTTCCTGCAAGTGGTCCCAGCTTTTATGCCCAAAGCAGGACACCTGGCACTCATTTACCCAATGTGGGGCACCTGGGGATTGCTTACCCAAGGGCTTTCCTTACAAGGCCGGCCACACCTTGGAGGAAAGCCAAAAGGCAAACTCATCCCCTCCTTTTGAAGGACCATGGGGACCACTCATATGTCAACCTTAATTCAGGGCTTGGGGTTCAGACCCCAGCACTTCAATCATTCATATTTCTGTCATGGTCCAGCACCTTATGACCCGGTATCAAGCAGGGGGGCAGCTCAACATGAAAACAGCACAGACAGATGAGAATTCAAAGGGTGGCAAAAGTGAGAGATTGTTTATCTACTTTTACAAAAACGCCAGTGTCTCCTTCATGCACCAGAAAACATGCAACAGAGCAGGATCTTGAACCTAGGTCTCATATTACACAGATCTTCCTGATTTCACCCAAATCATGCAGCAGCTCCTACAGTAGACAGTAGTGAGGGCATTTTGCAGCAAAATATGTTCCAGTTATGAATACTGAATGTTCATGATTTAATGACGCACCATGGTCAGTGTAGCTAAATCTACAGCAAGAAATATAATGCTCCTACTGTGGATTTACCATAGTCAGCTTTTAGCCTGAACCAGCCATGCTGGTGGTAGTTATAACACACACACTGACACCGCATCTTAAGTTTAGGCACTGCATTTCCAGCCCATTAACTATAGCTGGGGGAAAAAAAAAATCTCTTGCTTACCATAGGTCCAAATACACACATAGATTCATTACAGAGGGCACATGACTATGCATTTTCAGTCTGAGCATGCTATAAGCTATCTTATAAGATTTTGGAAGATTTCTGTCTTGTGTGGGCTTTGTAGCAAGTCAGTCAAAGGCTTGTGATTAGGAAGGTCTTTTGTCATGCACACAGTAAAGGACTACAGGGCAGCTAAGATAATTCACTGAACTTGGATAACAGCGTGGAAGAGACCTTAATGTTTGGCTTTCAGCAACCTCTCTTGTCCAGACACAAGCCCTCACTTTTTGCATGCTACTGTCTACACATATTCTAGAGAACAAGCTGCAGGGAAGGAAGGCTTGAATAGGAAGATACAAGGGGTGCTGCTCCAGGGTAGCTACAGGTTGCTCCCAGCCACCAGTGTCAGCAGTAGCAGCAGTCATTTTCAACTGTGCAGTGTGGTAAGTGTGACTCTGAAGTGGCTTGCAGGCAACTAGCGTGACAAATGCTACTTCCAAATGCTTGGAAGCTTCCCCTGTGAGTTCAACTTTGTCTGTCTAGTTTAAATATCATCGCATTTTCCTCCCATCCCCCTCATCCTGCTCTCAGCTTCCAAGGTCTGCAAACTTTGAATGAGCAGCACATGTTGACATGGAACCATGTTGGACCTGGTTTTATATCTTTGCCTCAGTCCCACGAATGTTTTTCTATCGTTGCTCCACCTGATACTTCTAAGGTATCAGATTCAAACAGTGGACTCATTTAAAACAGCCCAAGTACGTTGCAGGAAAGACCAGAGAAGCTGGCATGCCCCCTTTGAATTCCAGTCTTTTGCCTCTCGATATAACTGATAATGAAAAGAATTAAAACCCAACCATTTGTTTTTGGTCATCCAGCATTCTTAGTGCAGATCACCACAACAGCGATGTAGCTGCTTGGAGTGCTTCCAGACTTATTTCTGTATTACTACTATTAAGCGAGTATGGTTCATAGCCAACCACTTTCTGGGATGTTGAGACGCATCTTGCACATAGACTGCCTGCATCCAGTCAATGGTCCCATCACTCTGGTACCAGCATCTGAGTCCCTTGAACCATCTGTTTCTGCAGAACCTGTCACATGCTGGAATGTGCCACTATTCAACAATATGTCCATGACAGAGCATTTTCTCCAATTATACTATTTGTTATTGCTTCCCAGCTTGAAGAGAGAATTGATACTACTTTTAAATGCCTTGACTACAGATAAGCAGATATTCTGTAACACTTTTCTCCAAGCAGCCCCAGCCTCTGAATTTCCCCTGCAACAACTTAAATGGCTCTTTCAGCATCTGCTGTTTAGTATCACTGTTATCCACCCTATTTTTCATTTTGTTTGGCTTAACCATAACAGACTTCTCAGTCCCTGCTCTAGTTTGATTTAATCTTGTCTGAATGTAGAAAGGGAGTCAGAAACTTATACAGGTATCCACACAAAAATTCTCACTAATAGCTTTTGTAATGGCACTAATACTTTCTTCTATTGGTGTCATGAACAAACTTGTTGAGGGCTCACTTGATCCCACTGTCCATGTCACCCACAAAGATGTTAAACAGCACTGGTCCCAGTACTGACCCCTGAGGAACATCATTCATCACTGATCTCCACTTGGACATTGACCGAGTGGTCCATCCATCAAGACTATGTCTCTCCAATTTAGAGACAAGGATGCTGTGCAAGACAGTGTCAAATGCTCATAAAATAAAAAAAAAAAAAAAGGAAAATGCCAAACCCTCTTTAACAATACAAAAAAAAAAAATCTAGGTCAGAACAGCATGAGAAATTTTATCACATTCTCCACTTCTCTACATGTATTTGATTATGCTTTCAGTTAATATTTTTACTAACAGGCTGTGTCTATTGCTCATACACCATTTTTCCCCCTTTTTAATTGCATTGTTTTTTATCTTTTCTGGTATTTGACTTAAAATACAGGCTACAGTCTTCAGCACATATTACTACAATCTCCCAAGTTAAGCATTTTATGCTCTTGAGGAATGCTTACTGTATTTATGTTCACTGAATTTATACTCACTGTAATCTTTTCAACTTTCATCTCTTCACCCTTACTAATCTTTGCCTGTGCCCTTAATATCAACATGACCATCACTAATATTATCAAAAAACTGTACGAAGAATTCTGTTTGGTTTGAGGTATATCTAAATTACTATCTCAATCTCATCCTCAATGAAGAACGACTTGAGTTTTCTCTCTTCTCATTTTCTTTAAATGTTTTAAGAACCCCAGTGCTGCCCTGTGCAAGACCTAACTCAGCTTGACTCCTTCAATTCCCCCTTTTTTCTACACTTACCAGCCCATTTTGCTGATTGATGTTTTTATCACTCCTTATTTGCAGATGTTTCACTTATTTGCTTTAACACACTTCAAATGCACACTCACCTACATTCTCCTCAATTCTTCTCATTCTAATCTGTTCTCTGTTCCTTGACAAAGAATATCCAAAATTCAGCTCTAAAATACACCACAGAATAGTGGTCCTGATGACCATTTTAGCCGACAAAAGGTCTGAGCCCTATTTTCCATGCCTGAAAATCAGAACCACTATTGCTTACACTGTAAAGGCAGATTCTCTAGCCACCCACTGAGATCCCTGCTTTGTGTAAAGGAAGAGGTTACCTAAACCAAACAGGCTATTTTTTGTATTTTTGTAATGAATGTAGTTCAGCATTTCCTGTGCAGATCTCAAAGATTTCCTCAATACAGTTCATAGAATCATAGAATCATTATGGTTGGAAGGGACCTCCAGGGTCATCAAGTCCAACCTTTATCTCATCATATTCCTAACCATTAGACCATGGCCTCAAGTGCCTCATCGATCTGTTTTTTGAACACCCCCAGGGACGGTGACTCCACCACCTCCCTGGGCAGCCTGTTCCAGTCCCCTCAGTTCTTACCACCTAGGCAGATTCTCTATCTTCCATCTTCTTTCTAGATTCAGTTACCCCTATGTCACTCTCTTTTATACTTGTGTTTATAATTTTCTAAAGATCCCTCCTGGGAAACAGCAACATAGTCAAGTTTGTGTTACACATCTCTAAACCAACCTCAGATTCCAAGGAAAGTTCCAGGCTTTTTGGGTATTATAAATATTTCTTTACCTTTTTGCCCCTTAAATTGTTAAGCAGCAAGAAAACTTGATACTAGGGGCTGCCATCTGTTTAATAATGTAAATGAAAAATTTTGTGGATGAGTTACATGCAAGCAATGTCTTAGGATGGGACTATCCATTGCTGGAGGTCTAATTCCATTCTTTACTCTCAGGCTGGTCAGTACAACCTTCACAGATACTACTTTTACTTCTCACAAACAGCTTCTTCAAAGTGGGTATTAATAGGCATTTTCACCTGTAAGAGATGGACCAGATAATGAAGATGTGTGACTAATAATGATGGAAGTCCAGCCACCCTGCTTAAGGTAATGCAGTGAGATTTGCTGGTTACTCTGCCTTAAGGAACACTTTAGATTCTTTTTAATTTTTAATATTACTTTCAAATCCCCTTCAAAGATGTTTCTAATAACCTGGAAACTTTTAACTGCAACCTGCACATTTTACCACTTGACAGTGGACTACAGATCTCCAACTGCCAAGTTGCTGTGAACAGTATTAGAAAATTACACCAGGCTGTGTGCCTTCATTCGTCACTGTAAGCTTGTGAATGACAAGTTGCATACCCTTAGTTAATAGTAGCTGTTTAGGACCATAATTTCTAGTAAGTACAAACCCAATATTAATGTTCAGAGACTGAACTACTCCAGGTTCCTGCCAACCTTTAGAACCATCAAATGCAATCCAGAGCTACTCTTCTCATTTCTGTCTATCACCACCCACACATCATGTATGTATTTCTTTCCAAGGCAAGAGAAATGATCCCAAAGCCAAAAATTCAAAGCATGGACACTACTTCCCTCAGTTCTGGATCCCAGTCAAATCTAACTGTGAAAGAGTACTGCTACTTTTTTGGAAGTAACCCATGATGTCAGATTTCCAACATCCAAGATAGAAGAAATTGTACCAAAGAATTAACGCCATTTTAGATTACACATATTCAGACTATACATCGTGTGAATAGTCTGAAAAATATGGGGTTTGCTCTAGCTTTGTTTTATTGCATAAGTCAAGCCAAATTCAAGACATCAACTCCTGTTTTCACCTAACAATTTGTTACAATCACTAAGCTTATTATCCAATTCTTGGAAACACTTCTGACCTTGCATACAGTGTAAACCACAAAAATGGCTAAACATACGTAGCTCACTCTTCTTCCTCTATATCACAGCTCAGCTCTTAAATATGTTTCCCAAGGGTGGCAAGTAATTATCCTCCAGTGCCAAAAATAGTGTTCTGTCTGATCAAAAGTAAGGGGAAGGAACATACTAGTTACAACAACTTATGACATTATCACCTGAAAAACATCTGAATAGCTCTTCTAGTGATGTTTGCGTCTGCCCCTGCTGCCTGTGCTAGGTTTAATGCAACCTATGGTGAACTGGTAAAAACAAGAGGAGAATAAAGCAGTTTGAAGGGTAGTGATATGGCAGGTGGAGCCACAGGGAATGAAATTACATCAGCACACAGATTTTCTATGACTAAAATTGCGTTCATGCAATTTATGATTTCTGTGTGAAATACTGAACTCCTTATCTATACCCTTAAAAACACACAGACTCCATTTTGCATATCAGTGCTGTCTCTGGACTCACTGCTTCTTTCTGAAACATACATTTCTAAAGCTTAACAAGAGTGCATCAGTAATTTATGCAGCTCTCTTTTTATGCATGCAACCTCTAAACGCCCTAAATACGGTAACTTTTCAGGGAAAGGTCATTTTTGACTGCAAGATCAGTCACAAAGGTCTATGATTATATGAGGCAACTGATCCAGGAGTCACTGCCTCAAGGCCAGAAACTATCCTGTCTCAAGGAGTTGTCTTCATAAGCTAGGTGAATTGTCGGTGCTCATGGCAAGAGAATTAGCTTGATGAAGCAGGGATAACCCTGCCTTCCTGGACTCAGACAGCACCCAGAGCCCAACAAGAGTGAAGGGCCTTGCAGTTACTTCATTGTTTCTTAAACAATTTCTCTTCTGTTTTGTTCAGTAGGTAAAACACTGGCACTTTCTAGACTTCTGTTCCCAGCTAATGTCTCTGACTGTCTGCACGTAGCTGTTGCATATGCCTGACTTTTGAAACTGCTAACTTTTAGGTTGCTTTTTTGGAACAAGTATTTTAAGTGACAGAAGAGTGTGAAGAAATCAACATTTCTCCTGGGAAAAAGAGGCACTGTGAGCCCCAAATTGGTGGTCATCAAGCAGGCTTGGACCCTGGAACAGTGCCAGAATCTAGTCCTGGAGGATGTCCACTTGACAGATTCAAGGGCTGAATCCCTTGCCACTGTGGTCACTTGAGAGGGCAAACTTACCATACTTCAAAACCTTGCACTAGCCTGTGATTACAAAAAGGTCACCTTTTTGTCCTGTGGGATGCTACTTCATGATATAAATAAAGAAAATTTCTTCTTCCCTTCATTATAAGCCATGGTACTAAGCTACAGCATTTAAAATTAAAGAGAGCATGCAAATTGGGAAGAAAAAAAAAAAAAAAAAAAAGCAATTCCTCCAGGTTTCTCTGCTCTAATACAGAATGTCAGCTTCAGAGGCACAAGGAACCAAATAAGTCATTTGGAAACACCTTGGGTTTTAAACACATATGCAGGGAGTGAAGTGTTAGGAAAACCAAGAATAAATCCAAGTGCTGCATTTTGCAGACAAATCATCTGAGCCTCCCAAGTTCTCTTCTTGCTTATGTTTTGAGGGGTGTGTGGCCAAGGCTTCTATCGATCATCTATGTGTGGAAGCCTAACAGCCAATAAAACGAAAACCCCCTCTGGATAATTGTTATAGGACATGCAGGTAATTTTGGGGAAAAAAATCAGAACCAGAGATGTGCTAGGGGGAAAAAATGATGTTTAAAATGCCAGCCTCCTGTGAGCCCCTCTGCTTCCTATCGTTTATTTTGCTACTCGGGGCTCTCACCATGGACTGCTGCTGCCATCTACTGTCACCTGCACTGCCAGGAGCTGAGCTCCCCTCCTGGATCCTTGGCAATTGCGCTGGGGGTCAGTGGGGGTGTCAGGATTTGAAGTACTTTTGGACAATAAAGGAAAAACAGCTTTCAAGAAGAGAAAGAGATAGGAGAAAGCCTCGCAGCAGAGATTAAAAACCCCAAGGACAGCTTTGTCCATTAAAGATATAATGCAAAAAATGTCTATGGTCTGAGGGAGGCCTAAATGGAAATGCTTTTGTTTTCAAAGGGTAGGGGAAACTCACATTTGGATCCATCTTTCTGCCATGCAGTAATCTAAACCTGTTCCCAAGGCCTTGAAGGCTATTAGTCTAAGTGACATGGCTGACAGCCTGTGTTGAGCCCCCACTAGCTGATGAAATGACCTGCACAGCAGGGAAGGTAAGGAATGAAAAAAAGTCTGGGGGTAAGTCCACATTTCCTAAGTCATTCACCTGTGTTTCACCTGTTCCAGGACCAGCAGGCTTCAGATGCTGGGGATGGAAATCCTGCACCTGCTTTAAATTCCCATCAGCAAAGACTCAGAGAACAGATGAGCCTTCAATTGCAGGTATTTCTAAATGAAATCTAGAAGGAAAGCATACTTCTACAATGTGTGTTGAAAGACACACTATAGAAAGAATGGGAAAACATTTTGGCAGTAAAACTTTATCATGTCTGTTACAACCCAGCAAGAGATTTCATTTTCTGTACAGTTTGAGTTTTTGTCTTTGCTTGCATGTGAGATCTGAAATAAGTGCACATCACGGCACATCCTTTTAAAATCTGGAAGATACAGTTGCTGGGAATGTGATTTATGCTTACGTGCTGTACACTGTTACCCCATGTACAACCACCACACCTACCATGAGAAATGAAGCAAATCAAGGGCCATTGAACACTGTGATGTGTAAGAGCAAATCAGCAGGGAGAGATTCTCACAGGTGTTTCTGGAACTGTGACACACAGGACAATTCAGAGTGATGAAAAATCCTTGGCTTTCCACTTGAAGCCATGGTGAAAGAGAAGGTTGCTATGCTGGACTATAATCAAAACATTCAGGGTATCAACAGAGTCAGAATTCTCAAGTCATTTTTTTTTCTCTGCATCTGCTGTTTTATTTATCAGTTTATGTTTTTTGCCACTGCATTTACATAAAACTGGATGCACTTATAAAAGAATACAGAAAAAAGAGGAAGACTAATGTGGTATAGCACAGACCTATTTCTGCCTCTCCCCCGATATCCAGTTTTGACTTTTTCAAAGCCATCTCTAATACAAATTGGTTTCAGGAATTATGAATTTATGAATTCATAAATTCAGTAAAGGTCACACTGTTTCAAATTACTAGTGGTTTGATTATAAGGTGCACTCTGCTGCTATATCCTCACTACTTACAATGTTTCACAATGATGTCTTTCTTAGAAATAAAGAGCTACCCCAATACATTAATTCTTACTTACTACCATTCTTTCTGTTGCTCTTCTACTATATGACAGGCTCTTCATCTTATCTCATGCTATTGCTTAGAATTGCTGTGTTCAGTGAAGCACCTGCTGTGTTTCTCTCCAGAAATGGATGTAATTCATTGATGAATACAATGATCCTTTTACACATACTATAAATCAATGCTGCTGCCTTTTAGACAGTCAATAAAGACTGCCAAAACTTTGAAAGCTTTCAATGAAAGGTGCACAGTATGTTCAAACAAATGTCAAAAATAGACACAAAAATGAAATAACCCACTTCCCCCCACAAAAAAAAAAAGTCTGTGGCTTCCTCAGAGCTGAAAATGGCCATTAGACCCAGGTGACTACTTTGGTCTGCTGCAGAAGTGATGGGGTCATAACCTGTTTACCTGTCAGCACCTATCTGAACTTAACTTTATTCTAAATACCATTCCAGAGTTCCTCCAGCTCTGAGAGGTATTGGCAGCCTTGCTCACAAAGTTTCCTATTTATAAAAACTACTTATATTTTGTCAGTCAAAGGTTTCCTCTAATCTGCCACAGGCACGACAGTGACAGGAGGGATTGGAAAGAAAATGGAGAGAAGTGCATTGGAAGAGGTTGTTCAAACAGTCTGCATCCTAGAGAAGAACAAGTCTGGGTCTTTTAAACATCCACCTTTTCACCTTGCTCTCTCAGGGCTCCCAGCAAGTGAGATGCACCAGAACTGTCTCCTTAAGATAAGATGCCCAAAACCATTAAAATTTATTCCCTAGTTATAGCCTGAATATGGACTCAGAAGGGAAAGTACCCTTTGTTTCAGTTACGAGAAAGATTTCCAGGAGTACTCTCAGGCTTCTTCTGAGACTTGCAGTTGCACTACTGACCTGTTCATCCTGACAGTTAGATCTGTGCACAAATTCTTGTACTGCAAAAAAAGTCCACTATTCCTTGACCTGAAAGAGGAATCTCATGGGTTCTATAGCATGTATCTGCTTAGGTTTACAACTGCGTCTGGTTCATTGATTTTAAGTGGGCTTTCTCACTGGTAGAGATAAACACATACTGGGAGTTTGCAGGTTCAGATCCTTATCGATCATCTTTCTTTTCTGTTGTCAATTAATAATGCTCAGACCTCCAGTCACATTAGGTTAAAGTAGGTCACAGGTCTAGAGGTAAAAATACAAAACAGTAAACATCTGAAATCCAATCATGAAAAATTCAGTGACCTCTTCTGTGGCAGAGCTTTCCCTCACCTTCACATACCTCCCAAGAGTTGGATGTAACTGAGTGAACACTTTCTCTAAGTCATGTTTGTGAAGGTATTTTGTGTGTTGGTCCCTAGTATCTTGTTATGACCCTGTGTAGCAAACATTGAGAGGTTATCTTATTTGGTCAGTACTGCAGACAATAATTCTGATGAGACTACACTAGTTTAACACAGATGTCCAATTTAATGTGTATTTGATGCAATCATTCTCTAAGACAGTGCTAATTTGTACAGAGTGTTGGACTTTAAAGAAAGTTTTGAATGTTGAGGAAATCCCACTGTATTACCCTGCTTAGACTGGCTAAGCAATCTTATTCTGCTATCGTCTCAAGAAGCCTTGTAGAATTCATTACATTTAGTTTACAATTACTACAAGAGTGATGGGGAGCAGAATGCATCGCCTTTTTGTAAAGACTATAAATGCAACTTTTTACGCTCAGTTAAATGATGATAGATGCTGTATCTTATTTTCCAACATACCATCCCTCACAACAGCAGCCAAACAAATGGAAATGGGACATGACAACATAAATAATATTCTATCTGCATTTGTCAACTTCTTCCTGCTGTCAAATCAATAAAAATATTTAAATTATTTTTAAAACAGTGGCATTGTCATGTTGAAGCCTTACAAATGCCTGCTGTGCATATTAAGCCATGTGTTTATTTTAGGAGAGATGGGGAAATATTGTTAAGGTTAATAGAAAGAAAGGAGAGAGTGCATAGTGTGCCTCACTGTCCAGTGGACCTCCAAGTCTCTCTTCCAATAAGGCCAACACAGGCTTCAGTTTTGACCACTGTTGTATCTATGATCATATTTAGTAACTGAAGTAGCAGCAATACAATACAACCTACTTGAGCAACACGTAGGGAAGCACGAGGGGACAGCTCTTGCCAATTCAGGATCAAATCCAGTCACCCTTCTCGTGAACAAAAGAACCACTACAGTTAAAGTAAGGTCTGAGTAAATCACAGATCCTTCTCTGCACAGCCATCTGTATGAAAACTCTCAAAAAGCAGATCAGAAGCCTTATGATTTAGCTTGAGATCATCTATTCTTTAAATGAAGTGTTTAAATGGCTGTGCTACACTAGATACATATTGACAGGGGAAACTCATCTGCACGTAAGTGTTGTGTCATCGGCTATGTAGCTGGATGTGATATTCATGAAACTGAATGGCTGAAAAACATTAAAACTAGTTTTATCACAAACCTTTTCAAATGACTTTCCTATTCTCTGGAGCATGTCACTGCTCTCCCTCAGACCTTTCTGATGGCAATGGGAAAAAAGCCACATCATGCATGAAGTGCTTTAAGTTAGCTTGTAGCATGATAGCTTCCAGCATAGAAAATGCCTATTGAATATACTATTCACAATCATTAATCACACGCTGAGTCTATGTATTGAAAAATGGGAAGAGAGAGAGAGAAGGAAGACGGTGTGGTAGCACCAAATCTCTAATCTTTCTTCATTTCCTTAAAGGAAAAGTGGTCTGAGTGGCAAAGAACAATTTAACCTTGTTGGCTTCAGTGCTCATTGGATGGTGGGGATGAACCCGATGTTCTGAAGAACATGCAAGACAACCATCTTACTGCAGTATATCTGATACCTATTCTTTTAGGGTGGCACCATGTAGTGCTAATTCAACCATTTTTATTTCATTTAAAATTCAGCACTTTGCCTTCCATGGTACAGTACATAAAATAGAGCTGATATTTTTAATACTTTCCCTCCTCCATAATACAGCTGCTAATTAGGCAGCTGCAATTACATGTAGGTGTAAAAAGCAGACTACACATTATGAAAACATCAGCATTTATCACAGTGAAGTACATGGCTTTACAGCAAGATCTTCTCTACAGGGCACAGAAAGCTATCAGAGAAGCTGATAAAGAAACCACATAAATACCTTATTTATAGAATTTAAATATGATGTTTTTTTAAGCTGCCTGGCAGAGAAATATGAAAATTGTCAAAACCTTATCCAGCTACTTGAGAGTCCTGTTTCTACTACAGACCACCACCAGATGCTGCAAAGAAAGGTTGCACATGAGACATTTGCCTCAAGCCCGAAGGTCCTGGAGGTGAAAGGCTGAAAACCAAAATTGTCCCAGGCTCTGAGAAAGCTTGCAGAGCATGTCACAGCAGGACAGTAACGGGATGTGCAGCAGTGTGCTCCTTTACTCATGCCCCTTCACTTCAGTCTCCATTTCAAACTTTGGTTGTTGGGTTTAGGCCCAAAACGTTTCAAGTCTGTTCCCCAAAATACTCAGTGAGACTGGTGGTACTTACAAGAGCATCTCATCATTTGGTTCCTTAGATGAATATTATTTTCTCATATACTGAGAAGCTGTTGCTTTCAGTGATGACCTGCCAAAGTCATTTTCATGGTGTAATCACCTGCATGAAAAACAATTATCTCTGCTTTGAATTTCTCAGTATCTTTCCCTATAAACTTTCAGATATATTTTTAAATAGAAACATGCTAATATTAGTAAAATTTAAATTCCAAATAAGAAGAAAAATGTGCATCAGCATGCTAAAGAGAAATGCTTTTGCTGGATATGTGCTTTCCCCAGAGATTGTTCAACAGCCTTGTATTCTACCGAAGAGATACCCAGATTCCTACACCAGGTCTTCACCTGCTCATCTCTTATTTCACACTCAACCTGTTTTGATCTCTTTCCGTTTGTGCAAAGAGTGAGATATATTTAGCTGGGTCTCATCCTGATTCTTTCTAGTGAAAAGGAAGGGAATTCAAATTGTACTGGAGACCTATACTTCTGCTTTCCCACTGCAGAGACAAAAGCCCAGAAAAGCAATGTGTTGGATTTGGATTTTTTAAGTGGCTGACAGTTTATTCTGGTTTGAGGTCAAATTTATGATTTGGCCTTTTGCTAATGCTTCATAGCCAAATGAAGCACTCAGCAATCCAGTTGGTATTTGCTGTTTCTCACCTCATCACCACAATAAGCGTTCTGCAACAGAGCTTGATCTTCAAACTGATCTCTGTGAGGCAGTGAGGATCCAGCTCTTTCTGCTGTAGCTGTGTTTAGGCTGCAAGAAAAGAGAGGAGTCAAAACTAAATTTTAATCAGCAGCTATGACTTGAAGAAACTAAAAAAATAGGTAAATCATAGAAGAAGTTGCTGCTTTTACGATTACTATGGTACTTAAACTCTATCTATAGAGTTTTGTTCTTTAATGCTGAAAATTGCCATGAGAATGCTGTTTCACTGCAAGTTAAGGGAGAGTAAGCTTTACATCAAAAGTGAATAGGCAAATTGTAGCAGGTAAAATGGGCCTGGCAGATGATCAGAATGCATGTAAACTGATAAATCAGAGCATTAAAATTTGTAACATAGCTGAAGTTTAGTTTCTTAATGCATACAGACACGTGCATGTGCACACGCACAGATGTATATTTTATGCACACAGACATACACAGACAAAAGGTTGCAACTAATTTTCCAAGTTGTGAGAAAAAAATGCACAGGCAGAATTGCCTCTATCTCTAAGCAGAGGGCCACTTTTCTTCTCATGTAAATTCACTGAAGACAGGGGAATTACATCAGGGAGAGGTTTGACCCAGAATGTCAACAGTTCTGAGAAAGAAGAGCTGTTATTTGTTATGCAATTATTCACACAGAGGGACTTGCTTTTTCTATTAAGAGGATGTGTCATGCAGTTTGACATCCGCTGCTGCTTTTGCAGAAGCTGCTTCCCCAGTTCGGGCGATGGCAGAACAAGCAGTGTCAGGGACATACATATTCAATTTCCTTCTGCAGAAAGAAAATGAAGTTTACAAGACAGGCATACCGAGATACGTTGCATGTCCTAGGACAATGGAGAAGGTGGGAATCCTCCTCTCTGGGTGAGGAAACTTTGATATGAATTGTGATGTGTCTTCTCTGCACCTATCTGTTTCCTGCTCTTTTTAGATCTCGTTCCTCTCTTTGCCTGCCTTTGATGTCAGTTTGTTTGGCTACCAGCAACACATCTTCCTCTTACTGCACGTCTAAAACTCAGTAAAATAGGGCCGAGGAGTCCTTTCTGGCACCAAGGCAAGTAGTTCAGGCTGACTTGTGTACCCTTAGTATAGAACTGCCTTCCCTTGGTTTGTGTGTTCCTTCTAGTTAAAAGGCAAAGAGCAAACACAAATATATAGTGTGGATGGCTGGGTAGAAGAAATGCTTTAGTCTCTTTGGCCCTCATTTATTTAACACCATGCACTTATTGATTTTGACTGCCACCATTAGGCAGCTTTCTGAAGCAGATTTACTAGAAGACCCTCTACTCTCTTGTGTCCCAGCTGTCAGCACAGCTGCCTCTAGCCAGTAGTTACTGGAACTCTTCTACTGGATTTCCTGTGTTCACATACAGAAGTCATGCCAAAGAATTACTAGCAGTGCCTCTCTTTCTTCAAACGGAGTGCATTACCTTGCTTACACACCTAAACCCAAGCTTGCCCCATCTAATCCTAGACATTCAACCAAATACAAAAGTCACCCTCAGCTCCCCCTGTGCTCAAAGGCAAGAGTTTGGGAAATTCCTCTAAGTCAAGCCATCTCAGATCTGCATTATTTACTGTTGGTATCTCCATTTTTCTTCTAATAATAATGACAGCAAAAGCAATCTTATTTGAGCATATTAGTTGATACATAAAACTAGGGAAAAAAGGCAGCCCCTAGCAGAAACAGACTCTCACCAAGTCTCTCAATGCAAGTCTTCAAGGTAGATATTCAGTGATGCTGGATCTCTCCATCAGCAAATCCTTTCCCCAGGACCAAAATCCAGGCCCCATATAAAGTCCCAAAGCAAACTCTTCTTACATCTCTTGGCAGCTAGTTTCTATAGGAAAAATCTAAGGTTCCCTGTCATCACTCAGTATATTTATTATTCACCTTATAAATCAGATATTTAGAGGTAAGTATTAACTCCAAAATCTCAAGAAGCTGCCAACAAATACGAATTCAGAGATCAAACACTCAGTGGGAGCAAAGTACCCTGCAAGCACTCAGTTACTTGATAGATACCATCCCTCCTTTGCGCTCTTTCAAAGAATGCATTTAATAAACAGTAAAATGCAGGACATACACAGGCTACAGACACAAGAAGAGATTCACTGTCTTGATACCTCTTAGGACTGTTACTGTGCCTCTTATGCATGCTCTTTAGACTATGGTGATTTCCAGTCAAAAGAGTCAGTATGGGGACCATCCAAAAATGAAATAATGAAGTCAGTCACTGAAGTCCTGGGGACACACTGGGTTCCTCATCAGGACTCAAGAAATGGCAGCACAAGACAGTCTGTAGGAAAATCTAATCCAACCTTCACAAGAAAATTATGTTGGCTTGGAATTTAATCAGTAGCTTAGAAATTGCATGCAAATTGCCTAACTGCTAAACTCATAGTTAGTAAGTGTTACGAAACTCTTTCTTCACCTTGTAAGCCGAGAAATAACAAAAGATTATTTACAAACTGGACAGGCAGTATATCAGCATACACAGAGTAAATAAGAATGTTCTTTGGTTTTGTGTATATGTGAGCTTTCTCCTACAAGGCGGGATACTTCTGATACTGTACGCTTTTGTGCCAAAAAAGGGCTTATATCTTTATGTGGTAAGAATCTTAAATAAGTCTCAATCCTCAAGCTCAGAAACAGTATGGTGCCAATCACCAGATGAGGTTAAGAAGAAATTGCTTACAGAAGTGTTGTGATGAACTGATTTCTTCTCCTGTAGTGTCTATAGAATATATATCACACAATTTATTGGTCTACATTGTCAGTTCTAAACTTCCAACACAGTATCTTATATAGTCTTTTAAAATGCCTGGGACACAGATCAATCTGACCACAGTGACACATACCAATCCCTGTGGTCACTGATAAAGCAAAGAAAGAAAACAACTGAATCAAAAACTAAGTTATCATTGCACAGCAACTGAACCCATACAATGGCAACACCTTAAATAAACTGTCCATATGGAGTATTTTATGTCTGATTCCAGAGCATTTTTGTGTGCCAGTTGTATAAAAAGAGACCAAATAAAAAAGCCTGGAACACATAGATATTTCACTATGATCAAACTCATTTAAAATGCATCCCATAATTAAGGATTTTAAAAGGAAAAAAAAAAGAGAAATTTTGTCCAATGTATTATTAAAGCATCATGGGGTCCCCTAGGTCCCAATTAGGAAACTGATTTAAAAATGCTTGAGTTTAAAAAGCTGCAGGTAGGGAGTTCTGCTCTCAGATGCCTTGAATTAGTATATTGATGGCACCGCAGCTCTAGCTGGACAGAAAAGCAGAGACCCAGCACCCATTTTGTCAGGCCAGCACAGTGCTTTCTCAGCACCCCTGCCTCAGTCTAAGGAAAGAATTACTTATGCAGCCAGATCTGACCAGCAACAATAAAAAGAAGTTACGGTACAGAAATGCACAGGGCAAAGTATTTGCTGGCAGTGGTATTAGGGGAAAAGGTATTGTGATTGGAACAACATGAAAAAGAGCAAACAAAACCCAGGAGGCTTCTGGCTTGGATGTGGCAGGACGTTAATCTATGGCCTTGATCCGAAACAGAACTACGGCCTCAGCTTCAGCATATGGCGAGGTTCTGGCACAAACCCAGAAAAAGCTGCATTAGAATGGCCCTTGAAATCTGGGTTAATTTCTGTCCTCTTGAAAATTTAGGACTACTGGTCACAGACGATTTCAAACTGGAGCCCACAACATGGTAGTTTTGGTTGGATATTACTTTAATTTTCTGCTCAGAAATATCACTTTTGCTTCAGGCAGATGATTTGGCAGGAGACATTGGAGGGTTTGCACATCATCAGGGATTACTCTGGTGAATAAGGTTTAAGCAATCACACAACTGTGCCAAGATCTCTGATGACAGAGGTGAGAGGAAAACAACTGTTTTTTATGACTTAAATATCTTGCTCCACTGCTACAAAAAACAATAGCACTGAAGTACAACCTTGGCATTTTCTTTATCCTGGATAACTATGCAGTCTTCAGGCTCATGATTGCAGCCCACAGCAGAGGAAACCCTCCTTGTTTTTCAGTTCAAGGAATTCATCGTCTCTGTAGCTTCTCAGGTTATAACAGCTCAGTTTCACCTGCATGGTTTTCTTGCAAAAAATTTTTTTTCAGGTTTTGAAATGGCTCTTCTCTCAAAAAGGCAGCATGAAGCAAAAGAATGAAAATGCAAACAAAGCCAATGAAGTCATAGTTATAGCTCCCACAGCACCCATAACTCAGCTCTCTCCAGCACACGCAGTACATTGTAATATTGAATTTACCACTAAACTTATGCCTTGACTGCACTGTACGTACAGCACATTATGGTGGTTTTAACCAGTCAGCTTGGTGTAGTCTGTTAAATACTAGGGGACAGTTTTACATCTGCTGCTTATCAAACTCAGTCTCCTGGCCCCATTCTGGTCTCCACCGTGACCTCTATCATAGGTCCTGGACTAGACTCTTATGGAAAAGAGGATTGTGATGGTGCAAGGATGGAAGAATAGCCTAATGCATCCCACCTGCATAGCCTTGTATGGAATGTATGCTCAGGAAAGAAGATCTAATAAATCACTCAAGCTCTGAGTACACCGAGCTCACACTGTGCAGCTGGTACTGCTGGTTTGGTGTAGCATGGTCATAGGACTAGCAGTCCCTGATATTTCTCAGCCTCATTAATTCCAGTCCTCATTGAAGGATTTTGAGCCACCTTCTCCGAAATTCTTTTAGTTCCTCTCCTGAAGAACTAACCAACGCCACAGCTAAGTCGGTGTTTCTCACCTGCTGTTTCTTTTGAGAAATGTTCTTCCCATTTCCTAGATCAGGGTATGCCTCTGCCAAGAAATGACGTTGTGTCTTTGTGAAACACTTTGCTAAGCCTGTACAACTACTAAAAACAACACTGCGTGTTGGCTGAAACAAAGCTCTTTTCTGGAGAACAACAATTATGAATCCCCAGCTTTGCAGATGCATACTCAACAGTATTCAGAGACTACCTAAAGCTGGTACACATCAACACAAATGCCATCTAAAAATGTGAAGTGATGCCAACAATTTAAATCCAAATTCTGAAAGACTCCGTGTATGTGAGCTGCCCTTTGTGCACATAAGAGAAATGAGTGCGTGAGTTTTTCTTTCACATCCTGTCCTCCAAGGGTACCCAAAGATTTCATGCCTTCTATCTTTGAGTGTAAGACTAAAAAAAAAAACAACCAAAAAAAAAAAAAAAAAACCAAAGAAACCCCACAGTGTTGCCTGCTAGGCTGCAGACAGCAAAAGTAACACAAAAGACCCTTCACACAGCAGTGGTCATTAAGGAAGAGCCTCTGTGAAGAAAAACAATGTTTTGTGGAAATCTCTGGAGTTTCATTAACTTCTAAAATTGGATATATATTCTGATGAAGATACACACAAACAAAACACCCATCCTGGTCAGACAAAAGGTTAGCCTAATTCAATATCATGTCTCCAAGGATACTGTAAATGCATAGGGAAAAAGTATAAAACTAGGAAAAGCACATAGCAATACTTCCCTAAATACTCTCTCATGCTCCAAGTATTTGCAGATTTAAAACTGTGCCTTTAAAATATGCAATCCTTCCCTCAAGAGGAACTCAGGTTTTGAAGGAGAATGAAAAGAAAGGAGTTAAGAGTGGATGCACATACTGCTGCAGCAACATCAGTCGAGCTTTTGAATCTATGTACAGGGGAATTGCTGTTTTGAGGCAGGAGAAGAGGATGAGCTTTCACGCTAACCTTATTAGAGACCCTCATGGTTAGACAGGCCAATAGCAGCTCTTACCTACTTCCTTTAGACCTATGAACTCGCCCAATTTTATAAACTTCTTCTTTTACAGATCAACCACTAGAGTGAGGCAAAGAATGCTTCTCTTCTCAAATGCCCTATGTTCACCTACAGCTTTTTATTTTGAATAACATGCATTCATGTCTTAAATGTACTTATTTTTGTTGCATTGAAAACTAAGATTCTCCTGACTTCTTAAAAGCCCTATTGTCACCAAAGTTGGTAAAAAAAAATTATCTAAAAAATTTCACTGTTAAAATAGCATTTTAATCTAAAATTTCTGCAGCTTTTTTTTTTTTCCCTTCAGAGTTTCAATTTTTTTTATTTGGCATTGCATCTTTTTTCTTGCTTCAGTTTTGTAATCAAACTTTTAACTCTAACTCAAAGAGAAAACTGTATTACAGTAGTTTTGCATTTATGTTGCAAATCAAGCAGTCATCTTCTCAATTGTTTATGGTGAAAATATACATATGTTTGGGGAACAGCAAAACAATATGATGATTTAACCATCCCTGTTGTCAGTTCTTTGGATGGTCATAAATTGCAAGAATTCAGTTTCAGCAACTGGGTTTCCATGAAGCTTATTATAAAGAAAACAGAGGAATACGGATAGTTATGCAATTAAATAAGCATACAGATCAATACTCATTTATTTTAGCAACTTTGTGTAAGATCCAAAAGGGAAAATAAATACAGGTCAAAAGGGAAGCAGAAGAATTCAGAGATTATATTCAATCAGGTCTTTACAGCTGCTTAAAAACAGTTCTAGAAAAAAAAATCCTGGGGATGAAAAGCTAACATTTTCCTATGTTACATTGCTCATATGTATATTGCATTTATCCTAAATGGACTGGAATATCTGGACTGCAGTATGGCACATCTAGCGGCAGCTGGGTTATCAAAGAATTTGGACTCCAGGTAATGATGATTCTAGAAACTGGAACAAGTGGCTTGCATAAATCTTATGTAGTCTGACTCTGCTTTTCTAGCAGTAAACGGTTAGCACCAAGTGCTGTTATTACTAATTTATCATCCTAAAGCTGCTAGTGCTTCTAAAACCACCTGAGAAGGCATACAGAAACCCATGGCCCTGTAGCATTGGGCTGACAGGTTGCTGAGACACTGGCCTGAAGGGAGAATGCCCCACATCCTGCTGAACTCCCATGCGAACCCAGCTGGCACCCCGCAGCCAGACCTGCAGACCTGACAGAAAGAGAAATTAGTGTGCATGTCCCCCTGTTGCTCTCTTCAAGGTAAAATGTTTGAGATATTTGGAAGCTGAAGAACTACATTAACATACAGAATTTCCCTGGGCTGATTTCTAAACGTTATGGTGAGCCCTGGGGGGCTCTGTGAAATGCACTAAGAGCTCCAGAAAAGGCAATCACTCTAGCAGAAATAAGACACAGAGAAAGAATACACAAAAGCTTTGGGTAGCTACCTTGTGTGAGGTAGAGCGGGGCCACTAAGCCCCTTCTCAGAGACAGCATATGTGTATCGATTTACTGTTGCAGTTTATTTCCTTTGCATAACTAGTGTTTGTCTTGCAAGACTACCCCGGAGAGGAGCAAACAGCTCGGGCTACAGAACTGTAGTTTAACTAGGTTTCTTAAAACTATGGCCAAAGAAGCAGAGTCAGGTAAATAATGGGATTCTGCTAGACAGCCCTGATCTCGTTATCTCAGAGCTGACGTGCCTGCAGTACATGGAAACACAGAAAGAGAAGTCAGAGAATCAACAGTTCCCTGTCCTCCATATTTCTCCCTCATAACCTGTCTTTTACCACATCTAGGATACACCACGTTGGATATTACTATCTAGAAAACAAACTCTTAACACTGGGGAGGAGGAACTACAGTTTGGTTTTGTGTTTGCATCTCATACAATGCAGTAATTAGTACTCTATCCCAATCTATTTGTTTCTCAGGCCACTGCTTCAAGCTGCTCTAACTTCATTTTTGCCAGCCAGCTCTGTTGCCCTCTGTAGGCTGCTTAAGACAGATGCATGTTTACTCTCAGACTAACCACCTGACATGGGAAGAATGTGGTCCCTGCCCAGATGCAATGAATTGCCTGCTACTGTCAAGTTATTCAAATTTTTGCAATGGCAGCAGTGCTCCTAGCAGCTTGTTTTATTAATTCCCAATTTATATTAATTCCATATGCTGCAGTGTATTAATATCTCTCTTCCCTCTTGCCTTTAGAAATAAAAAATGTGATTTATCAGCAGCCTCTTTATACTGCCAGCATATAATTGCACACGGGTTAATTGTTAAAGTTCTGAGGGAGCTATGCTAAGGGATCAATCCTTTTATTGTGCTAGTAATGAGCTTCTAATGGTTGGCTGGCTAGACCTCCTGGCCTTCCCAGGGAGTCAAGCTTTAGCCATCCCCTTTCTGTCTGCCCATTAATCACTGGTCTCCCATAACATTTATCAAGGGCAACAAAACTGCACTATTGAAAATAGGGAGCAAAAACCAAGACTCATTGCATCTCATTATCTCCACTGGTATATAAATATAATAACAGTGCAGATAATTTCCTTACATCATTTGAAAAGAAGCCCTCGATGGCTTGTGGCCATGGTAAAGACACGTCAAGCTTATCTTCTCTAGGTCACTGATTCACATTCTGGCCAGAAAAATGGTGACCTACAGTCATTACCAAATGACAGTGTGCTTAAAGCCTCACACTCTGGGGAATCAGCCTAGCATTGTTGAAAGCTGTAACTCTCATAGATGGTCACAGGAGAGCAATAGCAGGTTCCTTCTGCAGGCCAGAGAGCAAACCTGCCATTCAACTGCACTCCCAAGCCTGGAAAAAAAATGAATGACATTTGGTGCTGAAAGAAATGTTTTAAGTGTGAATAAAAATGTCAAGAAAAGAGGAAAGGAGCTGAGACAGGTCTGTTCAGGTAACAGAGCTTAATGTCCATTACCTGTGTTATTTGGGACAGAACACAGATGGGCTTGTCCATATGGTCTGCCCAGTCCTACATTACCAAATCAGCTACCTGAGATATCAGCTGTAGATACCTCTTTGGGGTTTAATTTAGTACTACTAGTAAGACAGGGTTACCTAAAACGATCTACCTATTGCACCTCCTGCTGAAGGGGTTACAGACATGACTCTACTTATTTAAACAGGTATAAGTTGCTACAAACATGTTTCCTCATCAGAGCATGAAGTCTCTTATGTTTGCCACCAAGGAAGCCACCTATCCATGCTGATCCCAAGTCCTAAGGCAGCTAAGGGACCATCTTCTCTCCCTTCTATAAGCCAATCACACTCATGGAGAAAACAAGACTCCAACCTGAGGCATATGACTCAAGTTCCTTGACATGTTTGGTGAAAACATTATCTTTTACAAGACCAGTAGTCTTTTTTTTCTGGAGATTTTAGACCTCGTTTTCATGACAGTACCTTTTCTCAGCTCCTGTCAGCAGGACAGCATAAGAGGCTTCACATACAGCCAAGCAATTGATTTGTGGATTCAGTAAAATGAAGAGTAATGGAGTGAGCTACTTTCCTCGAGCCTCTGTGTAGGGCAGGAAATCAAGCAGATGGACCCACACTACTGACAAACCAACAAGCATGCTGCACAGTTGCACACTGTATCCCAAGGAAAGTGCACTGTATACTCCAGCCAGGATATTACCTAGCAATTCACTGAGCCTGCTTCCCCACTGAGCCATCGACAATGAGGTGACAATTCTTCAATTCGGCTCCATTTCAGGCAACATATTTATTTTCCATTTGAAGGAATCTATACACCATCTTGCAGGCAACAGCAGCACTGGATTAGTGGGAGGTTACACACAAGTCTTTCATCTTCTGTCATAAAAAACACAGGCCAGGCTAACTAAAACTAGGCTTACTGCACATAAAGTAAATGATACCATCACATCTTATGTCACGTATTATTTCCACCCAAGTGCACAGATTCAGACGATAACTTCTGAGCGCAGTTTTTGAGGACGTGGCGTTGAGGGAAGGAAGCAGCAATCTGGCTGTTCAATAGGCAGAAGCAACATCTCGTTTCCTGGCAGTTACCTCATGATCTAACATGCAACCCACGTAGATGTCCTCCAAAGAGGAGGGCCCAAAAAAGACTTTTACAGCCTACTTTTTCTAAATGAAATCTCATCACCAAAAGCAAAGACAGTTCTAAATACTGCTGAGTTGGAAAGAATCTGAAAAAACACAGTGATTAGAAAAATCAAATGGTTCCTTGTTTTTAAAAAAGCTCCATTTAGAGAAGCTAAAACTGCAGTTAAATTTCCAGTCTTAAGTGCTCAAATTGACTTCTTGGCACTATCTCCACACATTTGCCCTTGCACCTGACATGCTTCCTCCATCCTCCTCCTCACTCCCTTCCCTCAAATTCTAAACAGTTACAAACAGCCAAATAACTAACACAGGAGAAGGCAGATCAGACTTGTGACAACTTTTTTGAGCACTGCATCCTGTATATTCCTCCCTGCCCATGGAGTCTTAGCTATTCTCATCCCAGTCCCCGGGATTATTCCTGTCAGGGAGGATGCAAAGAGATGCTCCATCTGGAGCCATTGAAGAAACACAAAGACAAGGTGTTACAGGACAGTGATGGCACTGCAGTCCAATTTGCTGGCTTCAGTGGCTCTACTTTGGATGCAAAAGTACAAGAGCAACCCTTAATATCCTAGGACGAGATACGAACTTTTTGATCTGTCTCTCCATGAAACAGAGAGCAGAGGACAGTTCTGAAATTATACATTTCCTCCTAATTTCTGCATTCAGAGTTTAAATTTCTTTGGTAATGGACAAAACATTTTCCTTTAATTTTGGTGTGCAGAGAAAAGTAAATGATAAAGATAAGAAAGCAGAAAAATGTGGTATTTCATTTCACTTTCATTCATTTACCTGGGAGCAGCAGTAGGCAAACTCTTCTGATAGTGTTACTGCTTTGAACACTAGACTACTGCTTTTAGTGGTAATACGCTGTTTACATATTGCAGCAATCTGCTGGCTTTCCTGACAAACGGCCTCAGTGCCTACGCTAGACTGGACTCATTGCTCTTGTAATGAAGAGTCAGTCTATCCAGGCAATATATGGCTTATCTGCCAGTGCACGGTTAGTCCAGGATGTCTGGAGCATGTGAGACTGAGTGCACAGACAAGAGCTTCTACACACACATTGCTTTCCCCAGTGGAAATACAGACAGTGCTGAGGGCACAGATTCTGAAGAATATATCCTCAACTTTTCCATATTATTTGTTGGGGCTCTTGTGGTTTCCCTTGCACTTCTGGAAGAAGCCACACTCATGACCACCTCAACAGTGAACCATCTGTACCCTGGGGTTTTTAAATAGACACACAGACATTCAGGGACTACACTGAGTGGGGCATAGGGTTGAATTCCTGGTAATTTTTCTTATTACCCAGTCAGAAACAGAAAAACAAGAATACTTGTTTAAACAGAAATGCAAGACTTCGGCAATGTGGTAGACAAGATTAATAAACAAGTTTCTGCTGTAATCTTTTGACTCCCTTTATCATTCAAATTAGAATGAGAACTGGTAAAATGCAAAATTTTTCTTTTTATGTTTTGATCAGCAGTGAGAAAAATCTTTTTGCAAGGGCAAATCAATTTAATATTTTAAGATAAATACAGACAGAAACTTCTGAAAGATTGCTTCATAAAAATATTCTTCTTTTCTTATTTATGTGCTTTCTTAATCTGCATAGAGTTGAGCTCTTGAGTTCCCATCTTCTCTGGCAGGAAAGGCATAGAATCTACCACACTCCACCACCCACCATTAGCCTCAGTAATGGGACACACACTACTAAAGAACCACTCTGCTAATGAACCATATTTTGGAAATGGACACAAAGTTAACCTAGCCAGAATTATCCAGGACCCTGCTCTGTAATGCATTCTACCATTGTCCTTTGCTCCAATGCAAAAATCACATAAAATGAAAACTACACCAGTCAGAAAACAATGTACAATATGTTGCATTACTATTGTTGGCAGTGGTGTAACAGAGAATTGTAGTCTGATTTTCTAATTTGGTGGCATTTTATAGCCAGTTTGCCCAAATTTAAGCAGCTACGGGAAAGGCAGCAACCAAAGTCCTGTCATCTAGAGGGCAATCTGTCTTTGGCTGTCAGCCATGCAAATGCATGGGATCTGCTCGGACATCTCTTTAAGGAGCCTGAGTAATAGCCTATTAAGGAACCCAGGTGCTACACCTGAAATGGCAAGAAGAGAGATGTAAGCCCCTGCCAGCCTTGAGCTATGGAAGGCAATGAAGTGCAGTGTCAGTGGAAGCCGAGAGTTGAATAAACAAGTACTTTTCCATCAGATTTTGCTTCTTAAGCCTGTTACTTATTGTCTAGTAAATTGAAAGTCATCAGGATTAAAAAGCTTTCTGAGTCAGGCCATGGGAATGGCTGGACATCAAGTGTAAAATGCTTCAGTTTAGAAAGCAACATCTAAGCCCTTATTGGATTTAGTAAATTAAAGACTCGCACTTGCCTTCAAAGCACCCACTACCTGTCACTATAGGACAATCATCCTCCCTACCCCAATTTACCCCAAATAGGTAGAGGTGTATCTTAAAACAATTAGCAATTAATACAGTTGGCATGCAACGGAAGCACCAGAAAAATTAGTGTCATAAAATACATTTCAGTACCCACTGCAATATCAAATAGAAATCTCACCTCCGTATTATGATGCAGCTCAGAAACTGAACTAGTGTTTCTATTAATGGAGAGAAAAGACAGTCAACAGGATTTGGACCTTATTTGAAATCCAGTTTATTAAACACATCTCCCATTAAGCCAGTTTCATTATTTAAACAACATCATGCAATAAAAATACCTCAAGATTAAACTTGCTATTTAAGTGATTTAGCTGTAAGTCACAAGCAAAATGGTCTCACATATCTCTTCCAAGCACAGATTAAAATACCATTCCTCAACTTGGCATGATTTGCACTCGCTGCTTGAGAGGAGTCTGGTCCTCATATATTAGGGATACATTTCAAACTAAGACTAAGCATTCTTACATGGAGGATGCTCATCAACTCTTTCACATATAGGCGTAGCTCTGTTGAAGCTGCACCCACTGAAGAGGAGAACCTGGTGCAGTTAGTATAGACCTGCTATTACCCAAACCACACATAATGGAGGAGCTACAGATCAGAAAGAAGATGTATCCACAATAAAGAAGATGTACGCAGAATATTAGGCTGATGGGCCTGGAGATGATGCACATGGAAGCACTGTTCACTCTCCTTTCTAATACAAGAACAAGGATAAATAAAAGGAAAACAGAAGGCTGCAGGTACAAAAGAAACAGTAGGAGTTCTCTCCTCATGTAGTTAAGCTGTTGAACTCATTGTCACAGGGCATGGCAGCTGCTACATGTTTACATGGACTCAGAAGGCAATTGGACTAAATCCCAGAATAAAAATCCATCATGATTCAATAAGTACAAAGATACTACCTCCAGCTGATGAAGACTTTGAGCCACATATCATTGGATGCTGGAACAGTGCACTGGGGAGTTCCTACTACAGGCTTAACCCTGTTCTTATAGCCATCCATGGGCACCCATAGCGGACCATTACAGGCATTTTATGTTCTTATTCAAGTACTAAAGGGATATAAACCCCATAAAACCTTGGGTAAATAGCATGAAAAGAAAAAAAAAAAAAAAAAAAAAAAAAAAAAGACAGAAATTACTGTTGGATAGGAATAAGGCAAATTACCAGAGTTTTGTGCTGAGAACCCATGCCTTTTGGGACTATGTACATGTGGTAACATAATAAGCCAAATTCTGTCCAAATCTTAAGAGTCTTAATTTTCAGGAGCATCAAATTAATTCATGTATCCTAAAATATTAATTTTAAAACATGGGTCAAGTATGTACTATTTCACTGTTCTACAGAGGAGAAGCAAAAATATTATTTCTGGCAGTGGAAGAAAGTACTGTCCAAGTGTAATATTTCTCTCTCCAGGAAAAGGCTGAACAGACCCGTGGTTTCCTTGCACTTGGAATTACTCATCTTTTATCTGTGTAGTGCAGTGCAATAGCAATCAAGTTGCTTAAAGGACTTATACCCACTTCCCATTGAGAAAGGGAAAACATAAAGGGTCAACCTAAAGAATCTCATGCTGAACCAGGAGATCTAATATGTCTGTGTACTAATGCCAGAAGACGACATCTTTCCTGGCAATGGTGTGCAAAGGCTTGCACAATGCCAACCATAAAGTCACCATATTGACCTCTTACCTCGCAGGAAGCGTCTGGATACAGGGGAACGGAGGAATCAGACACATACATCTTGCTAGAATAAGATGATAATAAACAGGCTAAAATAATAGAAAGACACATATAGGGAAATGGGATTTTAATCCTTGTCTCCCTGTTTAGCTAGAGGGAATAAAATATGCAAATAAATGACAGGACCTTAAGACATTACTAATGTCCTTCCTGTGAGCAGAATATTTAATTGCATGCATGCTCCTCTGAACACTTACTCCTTCCAAAGGGGAATGCAGGCCACTTTGGAGTGAGGAGGTTGGGACTAAGAGCTTCAGACAGACTTCATTTTTAATCTTAGACATATGCAGCCACTCTCTAGCCTCAAACACATGGTCTCTGCTTGCTTCAGTGCTCTTTGCATTAGGAAAGAACAACACGCACAAAGAAAGATAACTGTACAGGGAAAGATCATTTGCAAAGCAGGAGTGGTTCACTGAAAATAGAAGAAACAACCCTGTGACTGCATGTAAAAGGAGAAGGGGTCAGGGTGAACATAGCAAGTGGCCACCAAACCACTTACACTAATATTTTGCTTTAATTCTCCCCTAGTTGATTCTAAATTACTGAAAGAAAATCAAATTTTAATAGCCAGGGTAACTCTGCTAGAATATCACAGTATTTAGTGAGCCTAGAGGCAGGAGAGAGCAACCAGCAGTAGCTGATTTACATTTTGCATTTTTTTTTAATAAAAAGGAGAAAAATACACATTTATATAATTTTTTTCACCCAGTACCAAGGGCTTTGTGTACTGTTGCTCCAGCAGACTACCACTGAACGACACGCTCAGTTCCTAACCCCAGCATTTTTACTCACTAACACAATGGGAGACAAAACTGTGTTTACTGCAACCTTTAAGTTCCACTGCCAAATTAGTTTTATTCTATGTCTCCACCACATCCCCATCTCATCTAGCAAAGACATCCACTGTCACTTACAGATTAACATATTTAAGCTGGGAGCTGGGTCTCTTTAGCTTGGAGAAGAGGAGACTGAGGGGTGACCTTATTAATATTTATAAATATGTAAAGGGTGAGTGTCATGAGGATGGAGCCAGGCTCTTCTCAGTGACATCCAATGATAGGACAAGGGGCAGTGGGTACAAGCTGGAACATAGGAGGTTCCACATAAATGTGAGGACAAACTTCTTCACAGTGAGGGTGACAGAACACTGGCACAGGCTGCCCAGAGAGGTTGTGGAGTCTCCTTCTCTGGAGACATTCAAAACCCACCTGGACATGTTCCTGTGTGACCTGACCTAGGTGTTCCTGCTCTGGCAGGGGGATTGGACTAGATGATCTTTTGAGGTCTCTTCCAATCCCTAACATTCTGTGATTCTGTGATTTATTGGTATACAGTTTGTAGATGCTTATCTTCAGCGCTGAGTCCAGGATTTGGGGCATTTTACCACCACTGATAATTAACTGAACTCCTGGCTATCTCCTATTCTTGGGCTTTACACATATTTCTACCCCTCTCTCAGCAGGCTATAGGTTGACATAGCACTGTATGGCACTCAGCTTCTTTTGGAAAAAGCATCAGGTCAGAGTCCAGCCACAGGCAGGGCACTAAGACACGAATTAAAGCAATGGATGCCAGAAGGCAGAAAATGGTAAAGTGCACTGTGAAAGCACTGAGCTCTGAAACATCTTGACAGAATGCCATATTGTGGTGGCAAAGCAATTATAGAGTTCACAGTCTTCCCTACAGAGAGAAATGGCTCAGTTTCCATTTCTCCAACCTACTGCTTCAGGCCTTCTGCAAAATCGAATAGGATTAAATTGATTTCCACTTTTGCCTCTTGCAGATGTACAATTAATAAGTTATAGAAATATAACTGCATTATGAAAATCTGGTTCTAAAGAGTATGGATGTGTGACAAAAAGTAAATTCTGTGGCTAGAGAACAAGAGACCATTACGACAAATTAATTTACTCTTTAAGCAACCCTGGGACGGGTCCTACTTTTTCAGATGGAAAACTGGATCATAGAGCACTTAAAGAACAAAGTTCCACCTTTTTCCCTATGAGGCCTCCACTTTTCTTTTTAAAACTTTCAGTCCTGCTTTGCCCTCTCTAATAGAAGAGTCCATGCTGTAACCCTTCAGGGCAGCACATGCCAGGCTCAGGTCTGCTTCCAGTCACGGACTCTTTTAAAGATAAGCAGACAGAGCTTAACAGGTCAGCAGAGCAGGCTGGCGAGGAGTAGAAGGCACTGTTATCCATGTCAAAGAGCAACTTAAAACCATTCTTAGCTTAGTCTAGCAGAAATCTTCTGTGTTGGGGAAAAGTGTACAGGACAGGGACTACCAGTGCCACCATGAGGTTTGGTCCCACATTTGCTCATTGCTAAGGCATAGAGTCATACACAGAGACACTAGGACTGCACATGCAGTTTATCTTGCTTTCCTCACAGATACTAGATTTATGACAAAAATATAGAGATGAAACAGAGAAACATAACATCTGTGAACAGTAACAAGGGAGTCTCCACAGGAAATACAAACTATGTCTGTATCTTTTTGAACATGAAACATATTTTCCCTTTACTTAATGAAGTATTCAGTAGAAAAAATCCCAGCCATTTTAGCTGAACTACTAGATTTTCTATGTGGGCTCTAGGAGAGCTGTTTAGCAAGGAGAGTCATTAATCTGTTTTCAAACCAGTACTAACAATTAGCTCTTAACGAGTGTTTTTCAAAAGAAGAACATAGGAATAATCTGTTTTAAACTAAAGTGATTTCTGTACTGCAGCATGAGGATCCTGTGCAACATCAGCAATACATCAGGTGCTCGAGAAAAGGTTTGCTTGTGACCTGCAGCAGGGACACAGGTAAATAGCAGATTTGAGATCTGCTAAAGGTGGCATCACCTCCTATCCTTGCCCTGCCAGTGCACTTCATCAAAGGCCTGAAATGAGGAAGCACCCACTCATAATATAGAAAGAGAACTGTCATTTTTCAGCCAAAGATCTAAGAGCACTTGACAAACCTGAAGGGTTTGACCACTGCAGTACACTGGCAGTATACTGACGGAGAAGGGCTTCAGGAGCAAAGTGAGACTACAGCTTGCAAGCCTCCCTGCAGATGCCACGTGTGACCATACCCTGTGTGGGCTAATTCTAGTAGAGGCATAGACCTTCATTCTGTGTGGCTCTTCTGGAACTGATCATGAAGACAGACAGATAGACAGACAAGTGTTTGACCTTAATACTTGTGCAGATTATTGTGCAGAAAGAAAACTGAGCCACTGAGTCAGGCTAAAGTGAAGCCAGGACCCAGGGATTTTAATTACTGTTCCACATGCACTCACTTTCACGCTACCATGAATGCTTGTCAAGCCCAAAGCTCGTAGCTGGATCCAAGCCATTTAGTGCTGCTTCAACATATGCAATTAGCGCAGGGCAGCCTATTACCACAGTGCTGCTTGATAATGAACTACTTAATGGTTCGATTAACAACTTTTAACAATTGCTCTTCTAATTTCCTCTTTTCCCTAGTGCTTATTTATTTATTTTACTCCTCCTTCCTTCTCTTCCCAGGCAAATATAACTAGGAGAGATCTAATCAGCTGAGGATATTGCTTTGTAAAAACTTTGCTAATGACTTATTCTTGCCTATAAACCCTGGGGTGTCAGCTTCTCATGTATCAACAGCTTCCTGTGAAGCCTCATCATTTTGTATGTGAACTTTGATCCATACTAGAAAATTAATTACTACCTTGTACAGCTTAATGTATCAGAAGGTGGCAATTCAGAACTAGCTGAAGAGATCTATTCATTTGTTTGTGGATCTGCTTAGGTATTTGTCAAGAACATGCCACAAAACTTTATCATATTAAAAACTTTCCAGTGAAGTCTCAGGCTTAAAATTGGCCTTTTCTGCCTAGTTCAGCTGCTCTTAGCCTAGGCTACCTTTGGCTCTCTTAGCTTTAGGGCAGGCTTTTCCAAAATAGTGTACCTTGAATATGACCAGAATAGAAAATGTTCTCAGCTATGCCACAAAACCAGCTGTCTGAAGGGGACAACGAGGCTCACACCAAACCCCAGGCGCTCACACCTACCACTCTTCAGATGTGTATTTGTCTTACAGTCCCTAAATCAGCTCTGAAATGCTGCTGCATCCTCACATCTTTTTCCACTGGGAGGATGCAGGATGATAATGCTTCTCTTTCACTACTGTTGGTACCATCTGAGTTTGCTTAACACAGGGAGAATACAACTCTGTCCTTACCCTCCCAGTGCCAATAACTCTCACAGGATCAAACCTGTTGCTTTCTCCTCATGCACCAAAGCACTTTATTCCAATGACTAGACTTATTCCCAAGAATCTGACTGAACCTCTCCTTGATTTATCACCTCAGTTAAGGTTCACCTCAGCCCCACAGCAAGAATACAGCCCACACCATCTTCAATAGCAAAGGTTCAGATGCCCTTGCTATTTATTTGGAAGGCTCAACTTTGATAGTCAAGGAAATGTGATAAAACCCACTCTGCTAGTTCCTCTGTCATATGCATCAGCATGGTACTACGGATCACAGGACTTGCCCTGGCTTAAGTCCTTCAGATGCTTTTCGTCCCACCATCTCTTCCTCATGCATGACTTCACTCACTACTCCTAAGAAGTACTTTGCTGTAATTGTCCTAAATTATGCTATCATCACTTTGCGGGTTCCGTCAGAGCAAGACTAGATTTTGCCAACAGGGACAAGAGGGTGCGTTTCTGGGCAACAACTTTGCCTAGGAAAGCTTCTCTGAAGTCATATGAAAGAGAATCAACCAAAACTATCAAAGCAATTAAAATTTTGGAAAACATTCTACTCTTCAGAAATAAATAACCTGTACTCTACAGAATAATTATAGATGCTATGGCATCCACACTCAGTGTGTTCTAGTTGGTAGAAGGTGGCAGGACTGACCAAGCATTCATGACCACAGAAAGCTGCCAGAACACAGATAAAAATCTTTACATGACGTAAGAACTAAATCAGACTAGATGATCTTCAAGGTCTTTTCCAATCTAGTTGATTCTGTAATTTGTATTTTCAGTCAGGTTGTGGTTTCCCCTCGTATCAAAGCCAGAAGAGGGATTACAATGCTGGGTATATAGCACCGGAAAACTGTAAGAAAAGCTGTTGCCGCAGCCAGAAGATCAGGCAAAGGCTCTCGCAAGATTTCAGTAACTCAGGAGTTACATGAAGTGCCCTTGTCTCCAGACCCTGCATACGATTTCACCTCCAACACTACAGGAAATCTAGGTCAAAACTGGACCAAACAACAGCTTCAGCTTACCTTTGAGTAAAGGACGGCAAGCAGGAAACCTGGTTCAATGTTCACTCTCCAGGGTATAGGTTTTTTTCCTCCATTGTATCAGTAATCTTCACACTTTTCACACTGTAACACACTTTTTTTTTTTTACCCCCCTGATAACCATTTACAACACAATAATCTAAAACTACTTATCCTTCTTTGTGAGGGGCTGCAGCCTCAGCAGTAACTAGTTTAAAGCAACTGTCTCCATGACAAAGACTACAGGCACAAAACCTGAAACATAAATCTTAACAGCAGTTTTCATAAACTGTATTGGCAGCAATAGATTGAGAAAAAGGGAATGGTGCACTCTAACATTAAAAAAATGCTTGTCCCGGTTTCATTGTGTAAGACAGTAACTGAAAGTCAGCTGGCCTTTAGGGAAGGCACAAATGGGAACTCTTCAAGATATAATATACACTACTGACATTTAAAAAGACAAACAACAAGTACGGAGCAAAGGGAGCTAATTTAATAAAATAAGGGTTTGGCAGCAAGGGTTTATTTGTCTTGGAGAGCTTTATTCTTTTGTTTAAAGAGCACCATTCACATTGCTCATTTTCAGGTTTGGTTACATCCCTGATGGATAATTTCCCAGTTACTACCCTTATTAAAATATACTAGACTATTTCACAGCAGCAGTCCCAATCAGTGTAGCAATACAATGCTGTGTATTATGCTATTCATCTTCAAAATGCTCCATAAATATTAAAGACTAGACTACAACACTGCAATCTACCTTGAATAAAGGTAACCCGTAGCTATTCCAGCTTAAGAACTTCATTCTCTGTACCCAAACACTGTAGCTTCCTGCTTGCATCCTTCTTGCTTTAAGGGATTTAATGTAAGCAGAAGGGTGGTTTATCTGAGTTTTTGTTCCTTATTCTCATCTAAATGAGAACGGAGGCCTCTTGAAAAATCGAACCATGAGAGTGAATACCACACCCATGAAAACTGGCTTTTCACTTCCTAATGTGTCCTCAATGCTCTATGAAGAACTAAGCAGCCAAGGTACTAGAAGCCCATATACTAAAAGGGTTTTCCTGAATTTAAACAGCACTACATTAGACTACACTAAAAGCTTTAGAAGTGTCACTATGAAAAAACCATGTCAACACACGGCCCTTAAAAAGCTTTTTCAAATCATTCTCTAAGACACTAGGTCCGCTTATGAGCTTCAGAGGAAACTGAAGAGGAAACACAGAGAAAGGATAAGAAACTAAGATTTTTCCAAGTCCGAAGGTTGTTTTTAACACTACTCTTTCATGCCAACAGTGCTGTTAAGAAGTTTTTTTTCATGCAGACCACTTCCTATAATCTTTGATACACTTCAGCTTGGTTAGCTGCAGCTGCTTACCCAAGGCCTTGGGTGTTGGGGTAGTTAGCAGGCACTGTCTCTCTGCACTGGGATGTGAGCACACATGATTTCCAGGTGGAGAGAAATTTTAATGTTGCTCTAATATTACATTGGGTCCACATAAATTTATTCTGTACAAAAGATGGAGATGTTGCTAATTCATCTACCATCACAACAGACACATAACCTTGTATCATTCAAATCTGTATTGTATTTTCAAAAAAAGGATAGAAGAAAGCTACAACTTTACTAATACACTGTTTACTTTAATGTAGAAGCACCTACAATTATATAAATGTTAAGTAACCATAGCTGATTAACTCTGTTAAGGTTAATTGCAGTTGGATGTAATTTAAAGATTCATTTAAAGTTAATTATGTGTACTTTTAATAATCAACATTTTCATATTGCATAGAACAGCTGGTAGGAAAATGCTTTTATGACTGTTAAGTCCCTGTTGAGGTCTAAGAGATAACAGGGAGATTTCTCTATTAAATGCACACAACTATTTTCCCTCTCTGCTTGAGACACCAGAATAGGGTCTTAGAATCACAAAGCGTTGAGCAACATTTTTTCTGGAATTCAGACCACTTTCGGTACCTCAAACTGGTACCTCAAAACTTGAGTCATGTATCCAAAATCAGTCTGGAAAAACTTTGACTGCAGGAGGCCTGTATCACAACAGGTTGACAACCATTTCTGTCCTGGATATTTCAGTTCATCAAAGAGACAATCAATCCTTTAACTTTTAAAAGTGATTGCTTGAATGATGGGAGAGTTAATATTCTAGTCTCACAGAATGAAATATGTTCAATAAGAGTAGCAGTTCACTCAAGATTTCTGTAGTGATACTGAGACATTCTGAGTATTTCACTGCAAAGTATAGTGTCATTATTTTTCCCAGCCCAAATCATTGTCAAAAGCACCTGGACTTCCAGAGAGGTATGGCCTTGTAGTCTTAATACCAGAGCAGACACAAAAGTTCAAAACTATCATCATTTCACGTTTTTCCACCATGTTGCATTACAGAAGCAGGTTCAATTACCTGCCTTGGTTTCTAACAGAGATAAAATTTTTCATTTAATGTTTTAGAGATGTTATTTTGAAGAGTTCACACATTTCTTGTAAAATATCTGAAGCTACTATTCTAAATGATTCAAACAATGCCAAAGAGATATTTATATAAGTTAGATCTTTCACAAACATTTTTTTTCTCAAGGTTCTAAATTCATAATTGTGAGAGGCATCTATACGAGTTAACAAAAAAATCTGCTTAGAAAGTATAACCGAATTCTGCTATGGGAAGCCAGGCCTCACCTCCCGGTACTCTAGCAAACACTGTGTAAACAACTAGAAAAAAATATCTGTAAGAAACAGAAAAGAAAAGGGACGCTAACAGCAACATTTGTGAATTACAAGCAGAGAGTTCTAAAAGAACCGAGACTGGAAGTGAGAAGTCCCTCTTCGTTCTACCAGCTATAAAAAAGTAGCTGAGCTATTAACCAGTTTTTCATTGACTTGACAGAGCATCATGTTGGATCTGTACTCAGTACAAACCTGAACACCTTGCTGCCATTATAGAACTGTGCTGCTTCTGGTTCACATGGAGGTAAGAAACAAGGGGTCGTGTGTTCTGGTTGTTGCTGGATATCTGGACCATGTCACTGTAGCTGTGTAAAATTAGAGAAATTCCACATCCGAAGTGTACTAATCCTATGAGAGGGAGCATTTCCATTACTTAATATAATGGTGCTGTACACAGAAGCGACAGGCAAAGCTCAGTAGAAGGATGACCAGAAACAATTGTTGAAACTTCATCTAAAATTTGTTCCTTCCCTGCATTTCTGTTCAGCCATCTTAGAAGTAAACGCTATACCAAAAAAGCTAATAGGCTGAAGAGTCAACTATATTAACAAAGGTATTGTGATTTTTAAGGTTAAATTCAAAAGACAGAAGGAAAACTATGTGGATTGCTGGGAGGGGGAGGGGCTCTCAATTAATGTATTTCCATATCTTCAATAGAACTACAGATTTTCTTTTTAATGACATCATCTATGTTTGAAGGATACAGATGTTTATTTAAATAATTCTGTAGTATATATTTCTGTCTGTTTCCAGTGGACTGGAGATGAAGCACAACACTGGCAGCAGTTTTCTACGATCCTAGTCCTAAACCTCAGACATTAGACCTGGTTTGTACCCTTCTTAATGCCACAATCAAGCTGCAAACAAATGCAACTGACAATCTCTCAACAAATAAAATTTACTTATAGCTTTAAAATCCTGGTGTATGACATTTGTGAATTCAGTAATTGCAGGGGATAAAAAAGCCAGAATAAAATTTGCATAAAAGAAATTTCTGGACTTTGATTATAGTGGGCAAAAGGATATTTCAGAATTCTGCATCTGCCCTGAGTGTTCTACACAGAGTATGAAGTGCTGGAAAGAACTGTGACAGGGTTGGAAGAGATGCGGTTCTGTTCTCTAGATCTAGATTAACCAACCTGATCTCCTTCTATGATCAGGTGACCCACCTAGAGGATGAGGGGAAAAGCAGGGGATGTTGTCTACCTGGACTTCAGTAAGGCATTTGATACTGTTTCCCACAGCATTCTGCTGCAGAAGTTGGCGGCTCATGGTCTAGACAGGTGGACTCTTTGCTGGGTTAAAAACTGGTTGGATGGCCGAGCCCAGAGAGTTGTGGTGAATGGAGTTAAATCCAGATGGAGACCGGTCACAAGCAGTGTCCCTCAGGGCTCAGTTATGGGGCCAGTTAACAATTAAACCATTGTTTAATGTCTTTATCAATGACCTGGATGAGGGGATCAAATGCACCCTCAGTAAATTTGCAGATGACACAAAATTGAGTGGGAGTGTCAATCTGCCTGAGGGTAGGGAGGCTCTGCAGTGGGATTTGGACAGGCTGGAACAATGGGCTGAGGCCAATTGTATGAGGTTCAACAAGGGTAAGTGCCAGGTCATGCAGTTCAGCCACAACAACCCAATGCAGGGCTACAGGCTTGGGGAAGAGTGGCTGGAAAGCTGCCTGGTGGAAAAGGACCTGGGGGTGTTGGTTGACAGCAAACTGAACACGAGCCAGCAGTGTGCCCAGGTGGCCAAGAAGGCCAATGGCATCCTGGCCTGTATCAGAAATGGTGTGACCAGCAGGAGTAGGGAGGTGATCGTGCCCCTGTACTCGGCACTCGTGAGACCACACCTTGAGTACTGTGTCCAGTTCTGGGCACCACAGTATAAGAAGGACATTGAGGTACTGGAGCGAGTCCAGAGAAGGGCAACGAGGCTGGTGAGAGGTCTGGAAAACAGGCCTTATGGAGACTGGCTGAGGGAACTGGGGTTGTTTAGTCTGGAGAAGAGGAGACTGAGAGGAAACCTCATTGCTCTCTACAACTACCTAAAAGGAGGTTGTAGTGAGGCTGGTGTGGGTCTCTTCTCCCAAATTACTAATGATAGGATGAGAGGAAATGGCCTCAAGTTACGTCAGGGGAAGTTTAGATTGGATATTAGGAAGAAGTTCTTTACTGAGAGGGTGGTTAGGCACTGGAACAGGCTGCCCAGGGAGGTGGTAGAGTTGCCGTCCCTGGAGGTGTTCAAAAAATGAGTGGATGAAGCACTTGAGGCCATGGTCTAATGGTCTAGTGGTTAGGGAGATGATGGGATAAAGGTTGGACTTGATGATCCTGGAGGTCCTTTCCAACCATAGTGACTCTATGATTCTATGATCTCAGTTAACTGCTTGTTCTGCACAGAAGCCTCTGAGAGGTAATACTCTCACAGCCTGTAACTGCCTGCCCTCCCATAACCTGACTCTCTGTAGAAGCATAAACATGTCTATCAGGACTGTTATCATGACCGCCTCAATGAAATTATTCCATTGAGAGCCTCCTGTCCTCCCAGAAACAAATGCTGTAAGCATGAACTGCATGTGTACGGTTACACCTATGCAGATACTAATCATAGATTAAACTAGATAGATGAAGCATCAGAAGCCACGATCTTCTATAAACACAGATATTTAATGCATAGATAGATAACTTATAACTGCTGGTAATCTCTGTTCATTTGATGTAATAATATAAGGCTTTGTTTTAGACTCAAACCACAAGTATAGGATAACCTCAGACTTATTTAGGCAACTTTTAGTCCAAAGTAGAAAAAGGCAGGAATCCATAATCTGTCTGCTAGTTCATTACTACAACACAGGAAACAGAAAGTGATCTCTGTATCATAGACTAACAAAGGATAACTTTGAGATGGAGTAAGGGGACTACAACACCCTGCAAAGACACACTTGGGTTTAAGTAAAATAATTCTTTTCAGTAATGTTTTAAAATTGCATCTCCAGCTTCAATCAAGTGCATCTTGATGTAACAGGAATATAGTTCAGAGGAACTCGAGTGACAAAGTACTAAAAAATGTTTTACATAAGACAGTCACAGCATGAGGAGACTTGCTAAGAACTCTGCTGGCAGGACTCAAGAAAGAGCTGAGCAACTTTAATAAGAAGATCAGGGTAAATGAAAGCAAAATAAAGAAGAAAAAAAAACTGAAGAAAAGAAAGGCCAATGTAATAAAAATCTTGTCTGACTACAAAGGCTGAAGAGATGAAAGGCAAAAGGAACTTCATGTGTTTCCTACCTTCTTGTTTTTTGGCTCAGATGCACTGGTGCATCTCTGCAAATGTCAGCAAGTCAGAAAGCAAATCAAAAGAAACAGCTCTGATCTGGGGAGTGTGCTTTTGAAAAGGTACACATCTACGAAGGGTGTAATGTGGCACATCAGGCCACCTGGATAATGAGGGGCAGCAGATGAGAAGGAGAATGAATTCTGTCAGCACCTAAATGAGAAGGCTGATGGCAGATATGGGTCCATTTTGCTGGAGCATTCATTAGGAATCATTTGTGTAGCAGATCTTTGGGCCCCAGCTTTGGTACTCTCTTTGCTGTGCAAAACAAATGCTGCTGGACATGAGATTTCAAGGAGCTAATCTCTGGCTTGGAGCCACGGATGACCAAGCTTTCTTCTCAAACCATTTCCAGAAAGCTTGCAAAACACTAAGCTAAAGTCCATTTTTGTCTACATTTTCCTAGAGCTTCAGAGAATATTGTGAAGTTAAAAGAAATTGCCTAAGTGGCGCGACTTAAAAACTGCATCTAAAAATGATGATGTATTTTTTCAGATTGTTAACTGGTTTCAGAATTTCTTCTGATATCCAAATGTTTTTGTCTTAGAATTGTAATAAGTAAGCAAGTATTCATACATAAATGTAATGACAAAGGTAATTTTTCTGGTGAGGTTAAAAGAAAAAAAAAAAAAAAAAAGGGAAATGAGTACGTAAATTGACAGAAGTTTAAATAAGCTTCTGACATTTTGTCAACAAGCTTTAGACAGCAAGTTTCCAGTGGAAGTTCAGGAGAAATGTGGTTAAGTGCAATTATTCTGATGAATAAACAAAGGGTCAACAGAGCAAGCTGAAAATGACATAAAAAAGAATAGTCATAGTCTCTTTCATTTACATTTTAGGAACACATTCATTCGAAGTCTTTACTGTGAAATAAAAACAGGATGGATATGTAAACAAGAACAACTTCTTAACTTGTGAGAAATATAGAATTAATCCTGTAAGGCTACTGCTGTTGTTTTTTTCTCATTGAATTGTGTTTTACTTCCACAAATATTCATATAACTACATTTACTGTGCAAAGTGAATTTCCTCACTTGCTGCTGGTATTCAGAGGGAACTTCACATTTACTCATGTGAACATTCGGATTATTCAAAGGAATTGAAAAGCATCATCTGGCTTAATTTGCAGCTAATCAAGTAAACTAAATATTTTTCTGCTTTTGTTATTTAGCTATTTGATTCTTTTGGTTAAAATACATTTGATGAACTAATTCAGAAATTGGACATTGTTATGTTTGACATTAAAACAAGTTCTCCGCTGGCTAATCATCATTCACAAGTACCACGACAACAGGACAAGAAAAAGGACAGGTTGAGTCAGGTAATGATTAAGCACCAGCATTACATTTTGACCGGTGCTTGGACTAGCTCTACTGTTTGATTATCTCCAGAAAATCAGGCTCTTTTCTCATGAAATTTTGCATTATTCTGCAACCCAGATTCACTCAGAGCTACAAATGGAAATATGGGGGAAAAAAATCATGCTTGAAAACAAAGCCATGAACGAGGCTATTTCTGTTCTGTTTCAAAGCCAGCCAGGGATGACAAAAAGCTCAAAGGAAAGTCTGTTCTAATGAGATTTCCCCTCCAAAGATTTTTGGATGCACTTGGATACACATTTGAACCCTTCAGGGTTTATCCGATCAGAAATGAATTGCTGGGCAATCCTCATATGCTTGTGGGTCCAAGTCATGACCTGGAATGTCTTGTTGTGCTAGAAGTGGTAAAGCAATAAAACTAATAGCTTTATCAGAATGAAAAGGCTGAAACTGAATAGGAGAAATTCAGGATAATTAATTGGAGCACAGTAACTTTTTCAGGGTGCCTGGTATCATAACTCAAATGCTATTGCAATCCATTTGCAAAATAGCAGAAGATATATATTTCAAGCATAATAAATGGTGGTGCAATCTATCCACATCAATGCTGGCTTCCATTTGAGGATGCAAAATTGAGATGGCAACAGAATGACAGAATGACCTTAATTTGAGTGGTCCAGGGCAGAGTAAATTGATGGAAATACACAGTTTGCAGAAAGCAAAGAGGATTTGCTGGCTGACAGCTTTTAAGCACAGCTGCTTTCTGGGCACTAGGGAATTGTACATTCTGCTGTTGCTTCAGTATGTTGTCACTTTAGTCATTTAAATCTCTGTCCAAGACTCTAAACATTGTGAATGAAATAGTCTAGGAATATAATGCCTGAACCTCAGAAGAGGAATAAGCTACAACATGAGTGCAACCTGTTAACCAAGTCCCTGTAATATCAGAGAGACATCAGTCTTACAAAGAGCTCAAACATCTGCCCTCATTCTGACTCAAAAGCTCCATCTGAAAAGAACTGTGGGAAACTCAGATGATTAGGGGTGGTGATTTGGGGAACTAATGCAGGCTGAGATGAAATGAAAGTTTCAAGGCAACTGAATATACAACTTAGGTTTTACAGGGTTACCCACACTCGAGCACAAGTTTATCCAATGAGTACATGTTGCTAAGTGCGAGGGACATTTCTCCATCATCTATTGTCCTTTCTATTCTGAGTAACAGCAGAGAATAACACAGCAGCAGAGAAACACACAGCAGCATCCCTAGACCATGGGGCTGATTTGCAGTTCCCATGGAGACAAGTATGGCTGCTTAGTCACTGAGAAAGGGTCCTTTCCCCTGTTGCACTTCTTATTTTTTAAGCAGGTAACACAGTTCAAATCATTGCATTTCTGGTCCTTACAATTCCAGATCTCAAATTAAAAAACAACAAAGCCAAGAACTGAGGAGACATTCCTACCACTTCATCTTTCATCCTAATGGAACAAGTGGTTGAAGAGCAGATTCAGGCAGACGCAGACTGTTTGCTGAACAGCTCACACATGGAGCAGCAGTTCTGTCCTGCCTGCTGCCCAGATGCACTTCAGGTGAAGCAGTTTTAAGACTTTTATTCCATCACAGTTCTCTCACTGAAATGAATGGAGAAAAACAATTAAGGGCAGAATTTGCTTCACTGCTTGCAAAGCCCAAGGGCTTTCTGCAAAGAAATGCAGTGTTATGTCAAGCGTAAAAAATAAAAGACTCAGTACTATTTGTCTCTTCTACGTACTTGCAACATTCTTGCTATGTACACGTACTCCCTTTGCTGTCTGCAACAAGCCTTTCCATTATTATCAACTTTACCTTCCTGAGCAGCATCCTGTGCCTTCTGAGCCAAAGGCAGTGTGTTTTGTCAATAATCCTGCATTTCTGGAGTAGACAGGGATTGGTAGTATTTGTGTGTATTTGTTTGCCCAAAGACTGACATATGTTATTTCAAAGACAGTAGTTTTTGTGGGGTTTTCTTCCTCAGAAAAAGTTTTTGAAGGTCTAGAGAATAAGCCAAGAGCAGATTTGAACTGGTTCTCAGCACTGAACTTTTACCTTCATTAGTTAGAAGTAGAAGAAAAAAAAAACCCACCAACCACACAACAGAAAAATAATCCAGTCATACTATCTGAATTTTTACATTCATTCCTTTGCCCTGTGTCTATCATTTGGAAATACTGCCATGAATAAGTTTCCTGTCAGATGTAGTCATGAAAACAGCTGTTCCTAGTCAGTAATATTTGCAATGATATTCAGTTTCTGCTATCAATAAAAGGGATAAAAACACAAAATCACCTACATGTCAGATTAACCAACTGGGCTTCTGAACACATCACATTTGAACCAACAACTGATTGTGAAGCTTCAGAACAAGAATTACTTGCAGAAATAAGCCATGAAGGAATCAGAAAAACTGATCTACTTCAGAAACTTTTACAAATAAAGCTTGAGAGATTCTCTGAATAGTGTATTCATTTTAACTGACCACGCAGAGAAGAAAGGCTTTGCAGAGGAGCAGCTGAAGGCCAGGTCCTTAATTAGCTCTACGGATTTTTGGACAGAAATGAGCAAGGGAAAGAAGGATGCCAGAGAGATTCTGGAACAATCAGAAGGAAGACCAGAAAAATTTCCTAGGCTTAAGATGAAGCTAATACACGAGAAACGTTTTGTGAGAGGACTTCAAAGACCCAAGCACCAGCATTTTGCCCTTGTTTGGGGGTGCCACACTACTCCCTCATTGCTCCATTCTAACCTCTCCATAGCTTGCCAGTTTACATACCATCAAATAGGTAGGTACTCTCTTACATCTAGCCTGGGCCTGATGCAGTGACTGCTCCTCTCAGTACTGTTACTGGGACCTTCCCATCGTACAACCAACCTTTTGTTCGTGCCTCCATAAATGTATTTTTAAAATATATAAAATATATATTAAAATATGTATAAAATATAAAAAGCTAATAACTAGCTGTTGTACAGAAATCAGTTTATAAAGAAAATTATAGTTGCTTATATGCTAGAGATGTATGTAGTGTTTCTCTTACTAAAAGCTGTTCCTGAGTGTAAGCAGGGAAAGGATTAAACTGGAATCTATGCTACATTTGCTGTGTTCTTCATTAGAGCCACCAGAACTCAAGGTGGGACAGATGTCTTTATCAAACATCACAGAAACTTGAAATTTGAATGTTTGGCAGAACAGAAATTCATGAATTCTCAAAGTGCAGGCTCTGACCTACAACTGAACGAGTAATGCTGCAGCAAAGGGTCTATGTTGTGCAGCTGAGCAGTCCAGGTCCCTCCCGCTAAAAGACTTAACACTATACACCACTGACAATACAGTGAAATTGAGACTGATGATCATCTGCTAACTCCAATGATTTGGTGACAGCGCACTTGAAATCTTTATTATCTGTTTTCTGCCACATTAACTGGACTGACTCTCCCCCTACACTGTTGTAAAGGGCACATAAGTCCCCCTGATGGCCATTATTAACAGTTGCACTGTGATCTTGTTTATTCCTGGTGAAAGAAAACCACTGCCTCTGGATTACTACAAATCCTTTTCTGCTAAAGCTGCTCTGCATGAGTCATTGTCTGTGGCAGAGGAAATACTATAGCTCTCCAAGCAGCTCTATAAAAAAAATCTCTTCTGAAATAAGGCTCTTTAATACAGAGAGAATGTGACCTGCAGAGCCCTGTCCCGTATCTCCTTTGAGCCAAGTGGGCATGGGATAAGCAACCTCAGTCAACAGTATGGGAGCTCCTCCTCTCTTCAGTAAGTGGTATTCAGCACATTCACCTTAGCAGTAAGGTCTACAGGAACGCCGTGTGTTCAGGAGATGATGTAATCTGCATAGAATCACAGAATAGCCTTAGTTGGAAAAGACCACTAAAATAATAAAGTCTAACCATTAACCTAGCACTGACAAGTCCACCACTAAACCATGGCCCTCAGCACCACATCTGCACATCTCAAATACCTCCAGGAGTAGTGTGGACTCCACCACTGCCCTAGACAGCCTGGAAGCGATGGAGACTACAAACCTCAAGAGAAAAAGAAATTGATTAAATGCAGAAAGCATGAAAGCCCAGGCAGTATCACAAGCGCCTCCAAGAGCTTCCTCAGCCAGGATTAGTTTCTCTCAGCAGCCGCCATCTGTAGATTTAATATTACACTGACCATGTATGTATGCTACTTTTCCACTGGGCTGTGTACTGACTCAGAGAGGTCAGGTGATGTCAAAGTAATTTTCCTAGAAGCTGTGGCCCAGTCTTTGATCCCTGATGCCCTGGACAGATAAACTGCCAGCTTCACCTCTTCATTTCCTCCCCATTCAATGTGTTGATCTCATTTACAATAGCAGATCAAGTTTGGAGGATATGTGCATTAAGTTATACTGAGTCTCATTCAGAAATTATCAAAGAGCACTATGTGTCAAGACTTTCACTGATGAGGATGTGACACTGGAAAGGATTCCCTGATCTAGTTTAGAGTCAAAAAATCCACAAAGTAGAATGAGAAAAAAACCTTTTTTTTTTCCCCCTAAACCATAATATAAATACACACTTTTCCTTCACTTTTTTTTTTTTTTCCATGAGCTAAGAGATTGCCTGTAATGATTTCAAGAATATCATTGTCTTGCTAGAAACCCAAATCCTGAAAGGCACAGTTATGCCAAAGAGCCCAAAAATGGAAGTACTCCCCTCCAAAGAATAAAAATATGTTTAAAGTCATCTGTGTTCTGATAAGACTGGCTGGCAATGTAGTTGGAAGAAAAGTTGTTTTGTACCTTGCACTTTTACTGTCTCATTACTGTATGATGCATCTACAGATATTTGACACTTTCCTTAAAGCTTCAATTTATAGAGGCCTCAAATCTGTAAGGCTTTCTAGAGGTTAAAAAATAGAGTGTATTTTTTACATGATGAATTTCTGTGAGGACTCACGATACTAAGAATCTTAATTTGCTGTAGTAAACCAAGATTCACATTTTGAGGTTGACCCAAAATTTCAGGATGTAGGCTCCTCTTTCATTATCTGTTCTTAGAAGTGTATCTCCTTTCATCTACTGACATAATGCTGTTTCCCCATTTCCTCCATCCTATCACAGCCGAGCTGCTGCACAGAAAGGCTGTGAGATGCCTCTGAGTGCTTCCTGATGCTGTTAAAATAGGTATTCACCCTCTGTCTATCATCAGCTCTCAGGGAATGTTTTTTCAACACAAGTCAGCCTCCTCTGTCTGTTAGCAAGGAGAAAAAGAGGGATGTATAAATACATAGAAGGTACATATGGAGAGGAGTACAGAAATTCTTTGGAAGAACCATATTCAAAGAGAGTTTCAGGCCATCATGGTGCACAGATATCCAGCTCTACCATTCAAGCTATATGCAGAATAACAGCCAAGCTGCCTAAGGACTCTTAGAGGGATCTGAACAGAGAAAAGGAAGCAATACAGGAGAATTCTCCATTTCCAAGCATCAATCACAAAGAAGCTAGATGGATAATCAGTTCATCAGATAACACGGTGTTCAGCTTCACAAAAAGACCACAGGGTCAACAACTACAACAGCTACATTAGGTGAAATTCCTTGTGACAGAATACCATGCACAACTTCAGTGTATTGAGGGTGCTTAGAATTGTGTGTAGGTGGCGGCATATTCCAGGTCCAGAAATGTGCAAAATCAAAGTCATGAAGTCCCTGAAAATTCTTTCAAAAGTTAAATTATTTTCCATTGTCACCTCACCTTCTAAGCAATTTCATCCAGCAGTCACAGCTGTGACCTAAGACTTGAAAGAGTGTCCATGCATTTTCATATTCCACACCTATTACGTACTGCAGAAAACTACTTAATAACATCATTAAACTCTGTAAAATTCTTACCTAGTTGAACAATTACTTTAATTAGACTGAAAGTTAATACAAATACTGTTTACTGGGAAATAAGCTGTGCTGAGTTACATGGTGGTTCCCAGTTCCATAATTCCCATCATGCACCATTTTTTCATGATCAAGATCCTTTCCAACATAACTGGAGCATGAAGAAATACGTGAAAACTATATTAATTGAAAGGCATTTTCAAAGGCAGTCAGTGCTAATGAGTCCAACAAGAAAAACTATAGCCAGCTGTAAAAGTAAAACAGCATGACACTTAACCCTTTGCTAAGGATGGCAATTAGCAGAAAGGTCAGGCTTTGTATTAATGAGGTAGCATTTTTATTTCATTGAGACTAAGTTTAACAAGGCAAGAGGTCTAGGCTAGGGAGGAACAGTTGCTAAGTATCGTCCAGAGCAACATGAAGAGGCAGATGCAAAAGACTCCACTCAGGAAATATTAATGAAAACAGTGTTACTTATGGAAACCTATGGCATGGGGATACCTCTGGGGGTTTTAAAAGCATATGAATGATTAAGGAGGCCAAATCCTTGAGCTTGTTATCCAAAGTCATTTGGACAATTTTAAAATTCCCAGTTTACAATCTATTCTCTGCCAGGAGTACATAAATGTGCAAAGTTGAGGTAAAACATGGGGATTCCTTCCCTTCTCCCAATGCAACCAGCAGACCAAAGCCTTGCCACAGCAATCAAGCAACCCAAATTGCAAAATGCAGTCTGATGGAGGACATCACAGGCTACTGCCCTTGGCCTCAAAAAGAGCGTTCATTCTACATTAATGAGAATGCTACTTTCTACACTATCTGCATAATATCTTGACTCTTCAACAGACTCAAAAGATCCTTTGGAGACAAAGGAAGTATTATTAAAATGAACCCTACCTATCATCTCCTCCTACTGTATTAATGTTATTTACTTCACCAACTAGATGGGAATGGATTTGAACTTTCCTGCTGGAGTGCTGAAAAGGAGATTACATACACAGTGGTCACCACCTCTGCCAAAGCAACCGTGAAGCTTCGCTGGCTTTAAGTACTAATTTTCACACTCCGTGCTACACTCACACTCTCTACTCTCACTGCATCATGAAGTGTTGAGCTGGACTTTTCCTGCTGAGCATATTTGTGGCTGGGTGATGGGACAGGGCAATGGAAAACACAGACTTCATTCTTCACTCCTCCTCTGCTGTAAGAACTTCTCTCTATGTTTGTGTATGGGCTAATGCTCATATTCACGTGGGCACATGCAGAGCAGCATGCATCTGGCATGAAGGTCTCCCCAAGTATGCAAGTGCATACCAGTGAAAGCAGTGTTTAAAGCAAGTATGGTTTTTGGGCAGGGATTCTTCTAGCCACACCTTGACCATCACTTCAGTATTCAGGAGAGCTTTGAATTCTCTTTGCTTGTTCTCCTTGCTGTCTACACCATGAAGTATACACTAGGCCCTCATCCTCACAGACACTGTCCTTGTCATCCACTTCAGAATTAACAGGGCTATTAACAGGGCAAATGAAGAAGACGCAGTTTGAATAGACATATCAACCACAGTTTCTGGGATACTGGGTGGTATTTGGCCAAGTGGTTCTTTGTCTCCCTGTTTTAGTACCTTGATTTTCTTCAGTGAGCACTGTACCTTGGCAGTTGCTCAGGAATCCTGAATCATTTTCAAATACCAAATATTATTATTAAGTATCAAGTATGATATCAAACATAGCCTCCTACTCTCCAAATCCCATCTAGACTGAGATAAAACTTCTCCTATTGGATCTTTACAACACCTGAGTACCTGTAATCTTCAGGAAACAGACATTAGTTCCTAGAGCTCTCAGATCAACCTTTTTCATCTGCCCAGTAACAACAGATTTTTCTCCAACATTTTCAGATGGTCACAATACTCCAGAAGGCCTTGTGAGCAACAGACAACTTTGAATAAAGAATAATGCCACAGGGCCTGTGGCAAGTACTGCCAGATACTTCCACAATCAGGTCTCTGAAAGTCCTCTCCATTTTTTCAATACAGAAAATTGTACGTGTCATTACATAAAGTGATTAGTGAAATCTATAAAGCTGGAAAAATTGCTCATCTCCAGCAGTTAACAGACAAGACTCTCTATTAATGCAGGTTAATGTGCTAATAAACCATTTGTTAACAGCAGTAATTGATCAATTGTGAGAAAATATGCTGTATTTAATGAACAGTGTCAGGAAGACAGAGTTCCAGAAACCTGCTGGCATTACTACTCATATTTTTGCTATTTGCAGTAGTGGATATGGGTAAGTGGTTGCTTCTAATGGCAAATTGCTGTCAGAACCCACTACCCCATGCAACAACAGAGCTGGACTCTGTGATAAGCTAAATAAAAACAGGACCTCAAAGCAAATAAAGAAGCCCTCTCTATAACAACTGGTTGCTCACCATGGGTTAAAACTTCACATATGATCTCCCCTGCCCATGAGATTCGCTAGTTTAACAGAAGAGCTAGCTTTTCCAAGCAGACCAGTAATACTTATATATTAAGCAAGAGTAGAAACAAGGCCTCCGGGCTCTGTCCTCTTTTTCACTGAGCCTCTGAAAGGGCTAAAACATAATATGGAGTCCCAAATTACAAGGGAAGGGAGGAAGAGACAAGTATCTATGTTAAAAATTCCCCAATCATTCTCATATCTTCAAAATATAAAAATCCCTGCCCAGCTTCCCACCAAAAACTATTAAAATGTGCTTCAACAGAATTTCATTATTTTTATCCTTCCTCCCCTTTCCACATTTTTCTTGGACTCCTATTTGCAGTTGAATGCAACAGATTAAATACTATTCAGACTTTCTTTCTCGGCTTTCTTATCGCTACTCTTTTGACAGTACAGCTTTTCAGAGGTTGAAGTCTTGAAATGCCACTGAGAAAGAAAAAAAAGAATAAACAAAAAGGAAACCATTCAGTTGTTTGCTTCCACTATCAAACAGTAGGAAAAAGGGACAACAGGGAGGAAGATAAAAGAATTGTATGGCACTAATTCAACATCTCTAGTTTTAAAAACTAAATGGAAAACATGGATGGGAGAAGCAAGATAAATGTTTGCAGAAAGTTTTGCAAATATACTTTAAAGACACATGTCAACTTTTAGTATTACAAGGACAGTAGCGGCTCAGGATACAGTCAAAAACAAGTCAGGGCTCCCAAAAGGCAGCAATTGCACAGTAGCAAATCTAGGTAAGGACTCTCAGCTTTAAAGCTTTACAGAACTTACATAAGAACAAATTCATCCTTTCAGATATTCCCAACAAAACAAGATTGTTGCAATTCCTGTTGCTACAGCAGGAATTAATTTCTCTGTGGCATAGAATGAATTATCATCATTTCATATTTTTACTGAAATATGATTATAAAAAAATCAATTTGAGCTCACATTTACCTTCTTGTTTGCAAGCATTCTGGACATGCAATCTTTCACAGGCATTCACTGGATTCCAGGAAAGAATACAGGATTTATTTTAGAGTATGCTTATCAATAAATGCGTAATGGTATATAATGGAAATATGGTTCTGAACTGAGACAGTTGAATTCAAGTAAAAAACCTACTCAACATAATTACACCCTAAAAATAAACCAAAGTTTCCCAGTTTAATTCTGAAAAGTACCTGTTTTAAACTAATTTTTGAGACATTGCTAATAAATCTTAATATTTCCCAAGGAATAATGAATGGCTTGTAATTTATTTTATTAAGCTGTTACCAAGTCCTATGCTAATTAAATTCAAGCATCAATAGCAATTCCTCCAAAGAAAGATCTGAAAATGTAAACAATGTATTAAAATAAGTAAATACCATTGTGTTACCCTGAAACAAGAGGAGCCAAGAGCACAGAAAACTCAAGAATTGAGAACTAAAGGGACATTCTGTATGCCTGTCTCTCTCATGTAGATTTGTTCAATATTTTATAATGCCTGCTGTATTTTGCATGTATTTCAACAAATCTTTTCTTCATGTAAGTGTTAAGGGTTGGCAGCTGAGGTGCCTTCTGTGAGCAAAGGGCTTGTGAAAGAACCTTTCCCCTGGGGCTGAAATGAAATAAAAGTTAAGGAAGGATGAGAGAGGATCAACGGACAGAGGAGCTGCCCCCAAGGGCTTACAGAAACAGATGCTCATAGGACAGAGACTCTGGTGCCACACGCTCCTCTCCCCATGCCCAGACAGACCTTGTTCCAGCTGTGCCAGGAGTCAGTGACAAAACTCCGACTGACTGCATGGGAAAGCAGCAGACTCGGCAAGAGCAGAATTTTAGGTGCGCGCATGTCAGGTTGTAAGGTGTGCTTGGGAAAGTTTAATAGACAGATCACATCATAAACAAACATGGAGGGAAATACTTCTGAATCTTCCTCTCCTTCTTTTACAATATATTAATATGTCTTGTAATAGAATAATCTCTAGGTGTCTCAGTCAAGCTGGAGATCCACTCTATTAAGTATTTACATGGCAAGAGAGAATCTTGGAAGATATTACATTTTAAAAATACAAGGTAGGAAAAAAGCAAGGAAAAACCGTTTAGCATTGTATTTTGGAGTTAATGCCAGAAGATTCCTAGCCACACCACTGGTATTTGCTCATCCACCTTTTAGCAAACAAATCAGCCACGCTAACTTTAGAAATGGAAAGCAAAGGGTGAAAAGGCTGAAGAAATCATCCAAGTTCACATGAGAAGTTGCCAAGGTAGCAGTAAATAAATTCCTCTATAAGATGACCAGTCCTTTAGGTGTTTGAGAAATACCTCTCTCTTAGGAACAGGGTGTGCCAGTGAGATCAAAGTACTGAACCTAAATATCTGGTCAGGTATACTATGATTAGGCATCCCAATGAGGAATGGCATTGCATATTCAAGTAACAGGAGATGCTAAAACATTCTGCCCTGAAATGAGACAACACAACAAAACAACAAACAAAAAACCACACAGAAAACCATAATGTTGCTGTTTACTTTTTCTTTGTAGAAGAATGTTGAAAAGTTGACAGCCACAGAAAAGTTTTCCATTCGTTTATGTAACCAAAACCAGACTGTGTAGTCGGCCATCCAAGCTCTTCTGAACAGGGTTGGCATATAGTCTTCTTAATGCACTGCTTTGTAGTCATTGCTAACCTCCTCTTGGACACAACTATTCCATGCTGAAGAACTGTCTAAACCATATCTAATCAATAACAAAACTAGTTCCAGTCCTCCCTCAGATCACTCTGAAGTCTGTCTTTGCCCCAGTTCTGATGAGAGTTGGGGCTTGCAGAGCTGGACTTGGGGAAAAGAGAAAAACAAACAAACCAGGAATTATTAGAGAGGAGGAGCAAATTAGAAAAGAAACTAGGCTTTACTTCAAATTCATGGTACTATCTGCCCTTCAGGTTGATTTCCTGTGATACCTCAACATAGCAACAACACAGGGGCCAGAGACATCAAAAACATTGCTAAGGACCACTCCTATTTCAGAATGTGAAGAGCAACACCCTTTGGTGAGACTCAATGAAGTACAGCACAGAGAACTGGCCAGGATAGTACACTTTATTTGCAAATAACTAATCACATAAAAGCAGTGTTATTTTCTCAATACTTCACTGAAACAGTTTTTAAGAGACGCAAATAAGGCCAAGATTTCTGGCTGGCATCTATCTACAGGCTGTAGCAAGTCATTAATGCTTGTGATCTGGACTTGAAAGCTGAGGACAGAGACACCCCAAGCTTTGTACCCGTTCTCTGAAAAAGCAGGATGCATTGTCCCTGCTCCATGTCTGCAGCTAACTGCTTCCCAAAGGGGAGTCATTAGATGATCCAGAAGACCAAACAGCCTAGTCCTGCACTGTCTCATTACTTATTCTACCTAATGTATTTCATTTAACGCCAGTCATGATTTTGGCTTTAAGTTCTTCTCAAGATGCTACTCATCTTAAAAATTCTGATGCAATTCACGATCAGTCAGTGGAAGTGCAGAGGCCTCTGCATATTACAGAACAAGTTGCAACAGAAAAACATAAATTTCAATAACTTCATGCAATAACACTCAGAATAGGTGCAGAGCTTCAGCAGGAAACACTGGCTTGCACACATGCTACAAGCTGGTGACTTTGTACTCTTGCAAAGATCCTTCATGATTATATGTCCCTGCCTCTTGGAGGGGCAAAATGCCAGTGATCACCCAGTTTGATGTCTCCTGCCTTTGCAAATGGCTCAGGCTCCTCTGCTGTCCTCCCAGTGACATGCTAGGCAGGTACTGGGAGCCTGATGGAAGCCAGCATCCTCACACAGCAGAAGGTACTACAGGCACACACATCTCACCTACATGAGACAACAGCTCCCAGTGACCTCCAGGACCCCAGTCCCTGCTCCTAACCCTGTAATGGGTTTCCAAGATCAGAGTATCTGCTTTAACCCTAGTCTGTAAAAGGCACAGGAGTTTGTAAGAATAGTGTTCTCTGCCTACCAGCCATGCTTGGCACATAAAAAGCCAGAAATAATGGTGACAGTGCATGAAGACAAAAATGAAAGCTAACTCCAGCAAAGAGGAGCCTCTGCTCACTGTTCAAGGTGTCAGTTCTGTGCATACAAAAAAATACAGATTCTCAGATTAACACACTTGGTGTTTAATGTTAGGGTAGAAGTGGAGTGCTGCTCTTCAGAAATACCTGGTGGTTTTAGCCTGATTTTTACCTTTTAATTATATATTTTCTTGGCTTTATATTTTTAAAGTAAGTTCCAAGAGCTTCAGCAACCTTCTGTGTTTGAATTGTATTTTGCTTTGTTCTGAATGCCAGTGCATTTCTTGGCATTAATCCTGCCTGATTATTCTATGCACATGTTTGTTCATTCAGTTGGCTTGGTATGTAATAAAGTTGTTGGCAGTTGGGGCTTTTTTTATTTAGCGTCATTAGGTTTTATGATTTCTACAAGTTCCACATAGCAAAACATTCACCCAGATGGAACAGAATGCACAGAACAATATCTACCAATTAGCACTGGCTCCAGAAGTGACCGTGCAGGCACCACGAAATAAGTCTAACAAAAGGAATGTATTTTTCCAGTGCTGACCTCTCTACCACAATTTGTCCTCTAGAAGACAACAAATGTTTCTGGCCCTTTCCAATGCCACGTCCTCTGGTAAAGTACAGGACGAATACATACATGCACCACATTCACACATGTACACAAGCTCACTGAAAAACAGTCAACTTAATAAAATAAATAAACCACCTTTGTGTCCAAACACCAGGTACTCTCTCAAGAAATAAGAATCAACCCAAGGGGGCAGTAAAAGAATAAAACCATTATTAGAGTAACACCTGTTTGCAAAAGGCAGTCCTGTGACACAGCTTTCCAATCTGCACACCTCTGCAGGCACATAAGACACCTCCCTCAGCAGCTGCAGGGTAAGGATCCAAAGTCATAGCCACCCCGAAGGTGCTGGTTCATGGGGCTCTGCAGACGTTTAGACCTACTTTGCTCCTGGCATGTTCCTGCACACACTGGGTGATACATCTGGAATAAATCTGTGTATGAAGTCATGCTTCAGTGGGGAGGACAAAGCCCTGTGCAGCAGCAGAGTACGCTTTCCCCAGGGATCACAAGGAGAAACTCTTCACCCATAGCTGCTGGTATGAAGCACCACAGCTCTCTTCCTTCAGCATGACCATAGTTGCCAGGTGTACCCAGCCAGCAGAGCCCACAGCCAGTCCTGTGCTATATAGCATTAGAGCTGAGGAAGAAGAAGAGAGGTCATGGGAGCTGTGCAGCAAATATTTGAGATACAAATACAGATTTTTTTCTTGTAAAAAAATCAAGTGGTCAGCCCTCTTTTAAACTGAGGCAGGAACTGTAACCATGGGTGGTATTGTTCACATTCCTCCGACACTGCAGAACACTCGGGTATGGGGAGCACTCTAGGGTTACAGCTTTTGATCCTCTTTGGATGTACAATTTATGTAGGCTGCTATGAAGCATATGGGCTTGAGGCAGGATTGCTCCCTAGACCTTTATAGACTAAATGTCTGTTACAGAGTTGTGTAGGATTGGATTCACTGACCCTGGTGATACATTTCTACTTCTATGTTTCCTAGTGCAGGGTTTATGAAGAAGCAACTGAATATTTAGAACGACTGCATAGAGAACAATTTTGAAAAAGGCAGAACAAGATTTGTCATCTTTGGCCATCAGATTAAACATGTTTATGCTAATTTACCTGTATATCACCAGCATAACTTCTTTTACAATTCTGATTATTCTGAGTTTCACAGTCAAGGTCAGGGTTAACACAATGTAGGCATGTAATATAAACCCTGAGGTTTCTTTGGTTTGTTTTTTTTATTTTTTTTAATGTCTGAATGCTCTACTTACCATACTCCAGTATCTCATAAATAATTGTATACTATAAACCCCAAAGAGAAATTCACCTATTATAAACTATAAAAAACCTCATGTTCAGAAAGTCAACCCATCAATATATACTTTTTTCCTCATAAAAATCTCCCATCCACTTTCTAATTTGTTTTCCTTACAAACTTATAATCAGGGAACAAATGGGTTTGTGCATTATGCAATATAAATGAAAATAGCCATACACAGAAATCTCAGCTTTTCAAATGTTTGCCAGCAGGTTAACAAATGCTTCTCACAAAAGCAATTAAAAGTAATGCCACAAATAGACATTTGAGTCCAGTCTCCTATATCCTAAGCATTTATTGCCTGGAAAACTGTGCTTAAAATAAATGTTCCTGAGTACTCCCTCTGTTCTGCATTCTCACTCCTGCAATATTTTTTCTCTCAATACTCTTAGTGTGTTCAGCTCTTAAAAAAAAAAACAAAAACAAAAGAAAAACCACACAAAAAAACCAACCAACCAACAAACCCATAAACCAAAACCAAAAATAAGACGCATTTCCATGGAGGGCTTATGTGTCAGGTTATGTTACTTGCTTCTCTTCAGTAATTCTTACTGTCATTGTCCTTTGAGATGGTACTTGGAAAATTACCCAAGTCTAAAATCCCTGAAAGGTGCTTCTATTAAACTGCAACAGAAAACCATGAATAGAAACAAATCCCAGGTCTCCACTGGGGCAAGCACGAGGGCTGCCCTGACCTACTCTGCCTGCCTGCCCAAGGCTGCTGCCACAACACAGGATATGGCCCTACAACCGGTGCTGCACACTGAACTCAGCAGCTGGTTAGAGATTTTCTGGTTTTTCCTTTTTAAAAAAATAAATTCAATTTTCAAACAGATAAGACTTCTTTTAGGTATTTTACAGTAACCCAAACAACTGTAAAGCAATGTTAAGAAGCTGTCCCATTAATATGTCCCATCCCATTCTATCTAGTATGATCTTCACAATTTTCCTGCTACAGAACAGCACAAGTTCTACTAATGACCTACATTTAACCTTCATGTACTATTTTTATGAGCCAAGCTTATACCATTATGTCAGGTTGCTAAACACACTTAGAGCAATTTTGTAGCTGGAGAAACTGAAGCACTGGAAAGCAATGCAACCTATCACAAAGAGGGATCCTGCTGGAAAGACTGAAATCTTCCTTGTTTTTTCACTCCACCCTCCTGCACTGCTATATGTAATGCAGCAGAAAAAAAAACCTACTGCCAGTATAAGAACAGGAAGAATTTTATCTTATTTCAGCCATGTCTCAAGAACATGGGAAATGGGAAAGTCATATATTATGCAGAATGGAAACCGGCATCTGACAAAATTAATTCCAGGTATCAAGCACCACAAATCAAAGTGCTCTCATACACCCAGTTCTTCTATTCAAATTCATTGACTTATTGTTATAAAGCTACACATAATTAATTCATCTTCTAGTTGTGCTGCCAACTCCAGAAGGTCTAAACCAGGATTCAGAACTGTAGGAAAACAAAGGGTTTTTTAGTCATATTTTGCTTCCTGGTGTGGATTTTGGAATTATACTGGGAGATCCACAAGTGTATTGGATAAGGAGAGCTAGTGCAGTAAACCCCTCCTTCACTGCATGGTACAGTTGCATCTATCCAAACCTCTCACCCAGTCAAATCAGAGCCGTATATACCCCAGGGGGCTACAGTGTATATTGCCAGAGGGACTCAGGGCAGCAATACAGTCCATAAAGAGGATAACTTACTGCAGATTGCTGTTTCTGACAGGCATCACCTCCACCACCACCACACTTTTCTCCCTAAAGACAGATGAGAGACTGTGTTTTTAAAACCAACAGAATGGCGCTGAAATTGCCAAGCCACATACTAGATTCTTAGTGGTAAGAGCAGATTTTTCAACATGACATACGAAAGACGCGTTTATGATCACTCATTAAAGAAAAAATGTAGCACCCCAGGAATACATGTGAATATATTCTCCAGCTCACCCACAGCCAACAGTTCCCATTCTGTTAAAGAATAAAGTCTTTCTACGACTGTTAGTAAACTAACTTCTTTGATCTGTTATTTTGATTCTGGAACAAAGAGTTTCTGAGCAGCATACCAAATTAGTTCACCCATATCACAGTATGTCAGACATACTGTCGTCTCGAATATTTTTCATCTCCCAGCTCTGTTAAAGATAGGCAGTACCATCTACATTTTTTCTGAGAAAACACATATAGACCCTGACCTCTCTGTACAGTCCACAATAGATACTGAGAAACTACAAGTTCCAAGGAATTAATTCCCCATTTGTTTTATTTTTAGACTTAGCTAAGCCCATTTTATTTCCTTAAATTCAAAACGAGGTATTTTGTTTAGTTTTAATCTTTATTTGAACTCACTCCAAACCTCTTCTGCCTTCTACAAAATGCCCCTGTGCCAATAGGTATCATATTTTCATCTGTACACCAGAAACCAACAGGTAATGCATTAAACACTGAACCCATAACACAGGCAGCTCAGCAGTACTGACATTAAGTACTGGCAGAGTCTGCTGGAGCCATGAGCGCCTGGATTATAGTGGCAATGATTTCTAACAGCAGAAAGCTTCTTAGCATCATAGCTTATTACTTTAATACTTTGAGCAGAGTATTATATCCATTATAGATAAAGGACGACATACTTCATTAACAGCCTCAAGACAAAAAGCCCTTAACTTCCCATTACTCTAAACACAGTTGTATCCCATCGCTAAACTTAAGAGTCACTTACAAAGCATTCAGCACCTTGTGTTTTTTGTGTAGACACTTGCACTGAGTTTAGTCCTTGCTTCTGCTTATAGCAAGGACAACGCACTAGACACTTTCACTGTTACAAACTGTCATGGCAGAAGAGTCATTAATTTACTGAGGGATAAGAATCTCCTCCTCCTTACTACCTATTCCTTTGTCCCATTCTTGCTCCTCAAGCAGACTTAGGGAATCTGTAAAGTCTTAAATCGAAGCTTTTGTTTTTTTGAATGAAAGATGTCCTTCTATTCCAAATAGAAAAATTTCCAGAAAACTTATTAGCACTTCTTAAAGAAATGGAGAAGAAAAAAAATAAATTAAAAAAAAAAAGATTAAAAAAATAAGCAAACTTTCAGAGGGTTGTGCTTCCTTTATGCCAAGCTACATTCAAAGTCAGATGATCAAACACAAATTCCCAATTTTCTTGTGCCACTGGGTAGCTATTCTAACACTGGAGACAGTTTGAGAAAAGGTAAGCGCTGAAAGAAAAATGAAAACAAAAATTGAAAAAACTTGGACTCTAGTACATTTTACTGCACTTATTGGCAAGAAAAACTGGCAGATAAGCAGCATGAAAATTCCTTTTTCCCCCCTACAGAACATTATGCCTTAAAAAGCATGTGCACTAGTTGTTTCATTTTCTAATCTTGTTCTAGCTCTATTTTCTGACAACATCCTGAAGAGTTGATTCCTGTACCCTCTACTTGCATTGTGAACCATTTTACTTTGTGATGACTTCCAATCAAATTCAGATAAGTTATTTGTGATCACTAGCCTGATTACAGGTGACAAAACCCAGTCTGTATCTTGCCAAGATCATTAAGGAGAAAAAAAGTGATTTGAGCAAATCTGTCATTTTTTTTTTTTTTTTTTTCTTTTTTTAACCTCTGAGAAGCACAGAATCAAAAAGGGAAAGAAAGTATAAATATCCAGTCCTCAGTGCAAGCGAGAATGATCTAGAAGACAGACCTGCATCCTGACTGCAGCTGTCCTTAGACACTTTTCCTAAACCAGAAGCTGTGAAGAGCATTTCTTGCCCTCTCCCACTCCATTACGTGGCTATGGGTTGGGTAAAGGGTTTGGATCACCCCTCTCAGACACACACACACTCTCTTACCAGGACCGTCACAGTTGTGACTGTAACCTATTATATTCAATGCAATACAGCCACTCTTTTTCCTAAAATCATGTCCCTTGCACAAATGCTCCTCCTCCACCCTTGGTAGAATCACCATCCATACTGTCTTAACACCTGAGGCATTTTCTGCAGGCCATTTCCACACACTTCAGCATTTGTTCACATAGCATAAAAAAGCTTCAATAAAAGAGAAAACTGAAATTTAAAGTCCTCATAAAAGTTTATTTCATTATTAGTAGCAATAACTACTATATTTTCAGCTGCCCAGTAAGTTACAGATTTCCTTACTCATTAACTCATAAAATAAACCAACTCCCTTGTGTTCAGGCACAGTAAGTCAAACTATGGGGCTCCTCATCACTGCCATGCTATGTAACTTGAATTCTGCTCTCTTCATTCAAAGCAGCTTCCTCATTACCTGCTTCTGACTTTTTTTTTTGCCTCATTCTTACCTGCTATGTTCCTTTCCCATCAATTCCAGCCAGTATTCCTTTTTCTAAAATACCTCCTACTTTTCTAGACACCATATTCACTGTACAGGTATGCTCTGATGACAGGGCTGAAAATGCAATGTGTACTGATGTCATGAAAAGTACTTTGTATTCGTTGAAGCTTTCCTTTTCTGGATAAGCATGATCTGAAATGGGAAAATACGAGCTTCTAATATTTCAATCCTCCCTGATAGACAAAAAGCCTTGAAGGACTGTAAAGAAGTCATAGGAGCTCTGACTTGGGGATAAGGGGAGAGCAATCCAAGTCCCTATTGGATGGACTGCTCTTCCAGAAGTTGTGCATGAATGACTGAAAAATGTCAGAAAGAATATAACACCATAGGTTACAAACAGCAAAGCTTGATTAGTTGAGAAAGGAAATATTCCTTATTATTGTATCTCTTCAAATTCTTGTATAGACATTAAAGAAAAGGGAGGGAGTTAGGAGGCAGGGGAGAAATAACAACTGGCTAACAAGCAGTACGAGAGAGCTCTTGAGTGTAATATTCAGTTCCCCTCACCAGCATGTTGAAGGGATATGAAAGCTCCCAATCTATTTGACTCCATTGCTATTCTTCTCCTTTGATGACCTTGCCAAAGTCAAAGAATTACTCCAATTTTTTAAAATTATAGTTCTTGATTTCTCTCTTTTTCATGTCCTTATAGGAGAAATATGACTTACAGAGGGTTTCTCTGGCTGGCTTGGGCTTTGTTATTTTTGAAAGAAGACTTCTCATTCTTCCCTTCCATTTGCTCCTCTCTGTATTCCAGAGAGACCGGCACTGAAACCAAGAAAGAAGAGACACTGACAGCCCTGGTCTTTCTAAGGTCAATCACCATAGTAAAGAACACCCTCTGTGGTTTCCTTACTCTTCTGGAAGAAGGGCACACGCAAAGCTCACACGCTCTTTGCAGAGATAATGCACAACTGAATCCCCACAGCCACATCAGACAGTTTATTTGGATGGCAGGAATCACATTATCAGCCTAAGGAAATAGGGATCATTTGGGAATGAAATAAACCCAAACCTCTGCATCACAACACACAAATGACATCACCCTGTACTACGAACCTCACCACCTACATACAGATCTTACATATTCTCTATTTATTCATAAGAATTCCTGGTCCCATGGAAGAAGCTATTTGGCCATCTCCGGGCTCATCTAAGGGACATAGCACTTACAAATATTGACTCACTTTCTCTGCTTAGCAGAAACGTTCTCAGACAAAGCAAGGCTGCTTGCTGTGCATAATGAGAATTCATTTTGGTAGCACTCCTCTTTTCCACTTTTCCAGTTTAATTAACATAACCTGATTTCAAATTATTTTTAGCAAGTCATTTTTCTTCAATCAAAGGGAAAATGCTTTTTCAAGAATGTCACTTATCTAAATTATCCATAATTTTATAGTTTTCTGACAAGCCACGACAGATGCTAACACAGAAATAAAATCTACAGCTGAATTAGACTGTCTTATAGGGGTCTGCTATAACAGCAATGCACCAAATCGTGACGACCACTGAAGGCTGTGGTTCTCAGCACTAGCTTTAGTTTTTGCAAGAATTATTCATAGCACACGAGGTTAACAGGATCAGAACTTAACTTCTGTTGAACCTACATAAAGCTGGGACACTAACACCATCAGTGAAATTAGTTTTGCATTTACAATGGTACAATTGAAATAAAAACCTAGCAAAGCTAAGAAAACCCTCCTTTTTTAAAAAAAAAAAAAAAAAAAAAAAAAAAAAAAGATAAACAGGGGAGTCTGAGAACACCAAGATGGCCAACCCCATGTTTTGTGGTTTTGTTGAATTGTTCTGAAAATCAAATAGCAAGAATATTTAATTTCTCAAACTCAGCCTCTCCTATCAAAAAAGACTGTACAGCTACTGACTGATGAACACCAATCATCGATGGAGAAAGTCTGGCCTTCTGAGTCTCCAGCATTAAGGAGTTTGCCTTATCTCAGTAACATTTATGTTGACTTTCATTTTTTAGGAGAGGGATTTGGGGACTGGAGTCATCAAAATACATTTGAATGAAAAAATGCAAATCCTTGTAGTGCCCTGGGTTTTGGCAACACAATACAATTGTTTCTCCCCATGATTTGCATAACAAAGACACTAAGTCCCTCTTTTCTCTAAGCCCATAGGGAAGGTTTCCAGTGCACTTACTTCAGGCACAGCAGATTCAGACAGCCAACCAGAGAAGCAGAGGGAAGAAGGTATTTATACTCCCCAAGCTTTCTATAGCACAAGAGAGGATAGACAATGTAGTAGTAAGCACTTAGTTTCTTTAAATCAAAAATAAAAAGGGATGTTACTAAAAAGCACAAGCTTCACAAAATCAAAATTAGGTTCTGTAAACCTTAAAGTGCACCTGTGATTAGCAAGCACTAGTAATAGTTCACTGTTAAAGAACACTAGAACTTTCCCTAAAGGGCATCATTTATCTGCATCAAAACATTTCTCTACAGCATTAGAAACCCATGTACAAGACCAAGAAATCTTAAGCAAATAAGGTACCAGCCATTAAGTTGTGTATTGACATTTTACTGCCTCAGAGGAAAATAAAGTCACACAATAAACAAAAACCTAGCATCAATAATGACAAATAAGTGACATATATAACCTACATCCAGTTTTACTGATCTACCTTTCCATAGCTGTAAAGTTGCAGTCTATTGTATCTGGAGACACCATGTGGTGTCTCCAAACCATGGTAGACCTCAGGAGCTTAACATTTACTGGACTAATTTTGTCACTTGATATGCAAGGCATTTTCATTAGGTTAAAAGTACATTTGGTAATAATGGAGGTGAGAAAAAATGTATATATATAGTCCTTGCAGTAATTTCCTTTTTTTCCCCCCCTAACTTTTTATTCTTTGGCTTGATTATTTTTATGATACCTGAAATGGAAACGCTGTTACCCTTAGCTGTTTTAACACTTGCATTGTTAGTAGGGACACCACTGTCCCCTGGTCTGAGAAGGTGGCTTTTGTACTGTGTGTTCACTCTCATATACTGGATGCCATACACTGTCTTGGTAATATCTAGTTATTCAGAAGTCCTCAACTGCACTGAAAATAACCTGCTGCTGTAGAAGTGCTTCTAAGTGCAAGATCATAGAATCATTTTGGAATGGTTGGAAAAGACCTTTATGATCACCAAGTCCAACTGTTAACCTAGCACTGCCAAGTCCACCACTAAACCATATCCCAAAGCTCCACATCTGCACATCTTTCAAATACCTCCACAGATGGTGAGTCAACCACTTCCCCAGGCAGCCTGTTCCAGTGCTACTGACCATGCTATTGATTCATGACATGCTATTTTCTCATTTTATTTCTTTATGAGCCCTGGGTTGGACAAAGATGAATTTTAGTTTTGCTAAAGATTCTAAGGCAGGCTAAGCTGGTTTACCAAACACATTAAACTTCATGAGTTAGCTGAATTACTAGATAATTGTGGAGGGCGGGTGAAATATTTTTTGAAAACTTTTGGCAAAAAGCAAGCACAACTGTATCCTATTTTTTTTCTCTCGCACATATACACACGGTCTCTATTTATTTATTTATTGCCCTCTATTCCAGAGCTGCAAAAACTCCAGGAAATACCCCATATTGTCAAGCTGCCACGTAAGGCTGAAAGCTTGAAGCAAATCATTAGGCTGAGCAAATCTCAAGGGAGATCTAGCCACCCATCAGCACTGCTGAGCTGGGCAGTAGGGCTGACGCTCTGCAGGCCTTGTGCCTACTGAGGGACCCTATTCTTTTATTTTCTAAATTTTCCACGGATATTTCAAATAGACAAGGAAAATAAAAAGTAGTAATGGAGATTAGCTGAAAAATGACCTTGTCCAATCCCCCTCTTAACCCTTGAGGTGATAATGGTGTTAATTTTTCATGCCCAGTAGGGAGCCAGCACTCTGTCACACAGGTGGAATCTTTTTTTCAGGTTGCAAAAACAAATTTGAGTCATTCTTAGCAGTAAATACTTCATGACAAAAAACACAGGCAGGAAAGTCCCATACCACAGACTCAACCAAGCGGATTTTGAATTTTCCATGTTAAAATTGAAAATGTTTCCTTTTCTATTTTTGGTTCTGACATAGTAAAACTGGTGACCTGAAAGTCAACTTGGTTGGTTTTTTCCCCTCACTTCAGTTCTGACGTGTTCAGTGCTCCTGATATAACCATAAATGGCACTGGGACCAAAAGCTTACAAGAAATGAAGAGATCAAGGAGGGATAAAGTATCATTCATGTAGCTGCAGGAGTACTGAGCTGACAAAAGTCACTTTCAAGACCTTTCTTGACCCAGATTCATCCCTGGCTCTCTAAGCTTCTGACAGCCTAGATTTGGGGAAGGACTCTGATTGTGATGGTAAAAAAGACTCTCAGAGGATTATTTTGGACAGTGGAACCCTCAAGCAGCCTTTACAACACAGCAACAAAACATGATGTTTACATTTTTAAAATAAATGACAATTTGCTGCTTCCTGCAATGAGTCAGACCTCACATCAGAAACAAGCCAACACTACACAGAGATAGAGGTGGGCAGGAGCTGCAGCACATCCTTCTTCAGAAGAGCAAGGTGCTACCTGTCATCACACCTGAATGCTACTCCATGTGTCCACCACTGAAAACTCCACTAAAGCTCATCTGACACAAGATATTCTTACTTACTTGATGTATAACAAACTGCCTAAAGGCCTTTTGTTGTTCTTGGGACTGTACTTGAAATACATAGAAATAACAAATCCTTAGCAACAATGTGCAGTTTTAATTACTTCTCTCCAACTGTTTAAAAACCACAGAATTTCAGCCTAGAGGTAAACTTGCATGCACAGCTAGATTTCTTACTACATGCCATGCTAACATCCCACAGTGCTATTGCTACAATCAGGATAACGGTCAAATTAATATCATAAATGAAATAATACTATTTTGCATTCAAGGGTAGGTAACAGTAAAGCCAATGGCAACTGAACCTCGATCTCTTTCTCCACTTCATTTTGTTGCTTTTGCCTACTAAATTAGTCTGAAAGATATGCTGGAAAATGACATGGTTTCTTGAAATGTATCTGAACAGTTCTCACTTGTGACTCTCAGAAATAGCATTAGCACATGTTCTCTTCATAAGTTCACAGCTTATGATAATATGAAAAATAAAATCATAAGAGCATATGAGACATTCTGAAAAAATGAAGCAGAAGCAGAAGTATCAGCCTCCCATTGGTAGAAAATAAATAATTAAGATAAAAAGACAAACTTATGAAAGCCACTGCCTACATACTTCTGATATACCACCTGCTCTGACAATAACTTTTAGATGTCTCCATCTTCTATAGGGTCTTACTCTCCAACCTAACAACTTCTCTTCTTTGTCTGAACTATATACTCCCTGAGACACCAAATAATTTTCTGTAAAATATTGCATGCATACTTACATAATAATAAATGGCATTTACACCATTAATGGTGTCTACACAAAGAGCAAGACAATCCTCAGAGGCTTAACCAATCTTACATTAAATTGAGAAAAACTACACAAAAAGACAAAGAATATACAAGACTATTTTTGGAGTCTTTTTTTATTGTGTTGTAGCATTGTGTTTTCCACCATGAGGTGGGTTTTTTTTCCCCTGTAACATCATACCTACATCCCATCTCATAGACTTCAACTGCATTTGCAAGAAAATAAATCTCTCATAACATAAAGAGTTCACAGAAAACACAGTTGAAGCAAAAAAGCATGCAACTTGGACTTTGGATATTTATCCTAACTTGCTTAAAAACTTTTGGTATTTTCTCATTCAAGGTACTAGTTTACAATTTTCTGATAATCTCAGTTTACCTTCAGTTCCAGAAAACAGCAAGCACTATTTTCTTCTACATGCTCTTTAATATATGGCTTCTGTATTGAATATATGAAAAATGTTTGTGAATCACAAGTGCTCTCATAAATTTGTATTGTAAAGATGCATAGTGAAGAAATAAATGAAGGCTGAGTGTAGGGAGCCCAAGTAATCCCAACATCCTGAAGAAGATGCTTCTCAGATCTCTCTACTTGCTCCAACACAGCCATGTCAACAGGAACAGCATGAAACTCTAGTTACAGAATCACAGAATGGTTTGCATGGGAAGAGACCTCAAAGATCATCTAGTTCCAACCCCCCTGCCACAGGCAGGGACACCTCCCACTAGAAAAGGTTGCTGAAAGCCCTATCCAGCCTGGCCTTGAACACTTACAGGGATGGGGCATCCACAACTTTCCTGGGCAACCTGTTCCAGTGTCTCACCACCCTCACAGGAAAGAATTTCTTCCTAATATCTAATCTAAAGTTCTTTGAGGTTGTCTTACACAAGAGGTTCACATGCCCTCTGAGAAGCTCATCATGCATGACTACATCAGCAGAATGATGGCAGGCCCAGATTCTGTCAAAATTTCCCACTGCAGAGCTGTGTGACATAACACCTCCCCTGCAGACTGAGGAGCGTGGGAAATTAAGGTATATTATTAGGTCAGCTTTCTAAATCTTATATCTAGGTAATTTCCACAGATAAACTACTTTTCTGTCTTCTCCCTCCATGTCAGACTTTTTATAATCTCTTTCTATACTGATTATCAGTGGTTGTACTTAAAGCGTGTGTAGAACAGAAAATTAATCAAGTTGGCAGCCTGTAAATCCTTGTGTGGATATCAGGTTCAACAACCCTTGTATTATTTACTTCACTTACACATGCTAATGGTCTTAAAAGCACTATACAAACTGATCGATGAACCAAACAAAAGGTTGTCTTTAGCCAGCTGCTGCAGTGCTGTATAATAGCACATAGCAACTGGGTGCAATACCTTCAGAGAAGTGATTAACAGCCTATCCAAATGACAGCACACAGACTTGACTTCACTGACCTATGACAGTAATATTCAGCCGAACTGCAAAGTGTTCTCCTGCTTCTCACATGGCCTTGCCTGGGAATATTTACAAGTAAGGCTAAGGTTGTATCATCAGCTGTATAGTGTCCCACCAGCACAGCTCTAGCCTTGGTTCTCTATGGAGAATAGAAACAAAATACAAGTCCTTACTAATGTACTGGAGATTCAAGCTGTCAGTGCAGTCTGGCAGCAGTCCATTCAAGAGCAGACTAAGCATAAACTTTCTAGACTGGAACTACTAGTTCTGGCTATCATTCTCTCTCCTAGCATCTCTCTCCAGGCCACACCCTAGCCATGGGAAGTAGCAGTGGTAGAGGAAGTGGGCTCAGAAAGTGGAAGAGTCTTCATTGCTCAGGCTAGTACAGTTGATGCCATATCCAACACAGGCAAAACAGACCATCAGCTGTGCCCAACAGACTCATGTCCTTTGGTCAGCACCTGTTTAGTCTAATGTCTTGAGCTGGCTCTGAGAAAGGTTTTATGTTCCAAGAATAAATCACAGAATCACAGAATGTTAGGGATTGGAAGGGACCTCAAAAGATCATCTAGTCCAATCCCCCTGCCAGAGCAGGAATACCTAGGTCAGGTCACACAGGAACATGTCCAGGTGGGTTTTGAATGTCTCCAGAGAAGGAGACTCCACAACCTCTCTGGGCAGCCTGTTCCAGTGTTCTGTTACCCTCACTGTGAAGAAATTCTTCCTCACATTTATGTGGAACCTCCTATGTTCCAGCTTGCACCCATTGCCCCTTGTCCTATCATTGGATGTCACTGAGAAGAGCCTGGCTCCTTGATACAGAGTATATTCAATTTCCTAGAAGTGTTGACACTTAGCTGTACTGTATATGCCGCCTGGAACTGGTGTCAGTCAAGCAGGCAGATGACCTTTCTACTGATAACTGTCTTCAAATAAAATTAAAACCTCAGCTAGCTATAAATTGCCTTAAATTTGTAAAAGTCACTTTCATGCTCGGATGACAGTTCGAGCTGGGGACTAAACACCTCCATCCACCAGTTAAGTAAAATATAGCCAGTTGCAATGCTGCCTTTACAGTGACATAGGAGCAGCTGATTCTGTCTCTCCAGTGAGACGGGAACAACTCTGGAGATGACAGGAGTTCATACCCTTTGGTTTATTCTGTCTTGTCTCTCAGGTGACAGTGTCAGTCAGGGGAGCAGTAGTGATATCTTCTCCTGCCTTCTAATAGCTGAAAAAAAAACTGAACAATGAGCACTAGTGACCTGGACTGCATTTGAACTAGATTCCTATGCTGTACATAGCCTCCACAGCTTCAAGCAGTTCCTTGCCCTACTTAAAGCTAAACAACAAGCTTTCCTATACACAAACTTGAAAGCTTACCCAAGTTGTACATTGTCCTGATCTTTCCTCACATGTCCACTTCAAAAATAGATGAATGGAAACTTTAATGGATACAGAAACACAGGTTCAAAGCACACCATATGGGTAGAAGCACAGAATTACAACATAAACCACCTACAGCAGTCTCCTCCCACTAGCAAACACTGTCCCTTTTAAAGAAAAAGAAAAATAAACAAGTACAGGCATATTACAGACAGATCTAATCACCTAGAACTCCTCTTGTCAAGCAGCTTTGTATGAGAAATTGCTATGGCTCCTCAGCTGCCTTCAAATCAGATGTGAGGGGATTTCAAGTCAGAAAGGTGCTGACCAGTCTTACTGTCCTCATAAAAAGTTTTGCCATTTCTTTATTCACCATCCTATAGTTTACAGGAAGTGACTGAAAACCAACTGACATAGAAAGTCAAACAGAGAACTGCGGAATAGCTCTGATTGTGAAAGCTGTTCTAAGATCAGAACAGGCATAACCTAAGATTTATCCAAAGAACACAGCATTTCAGTACAAGAAGATGCCAAAGATGCTTTTGCAACTTTATCTCGTGGTTGTTTGGGATGCTGCTGAAACAAAAGAGAAAACTTAATAAGATATGTGCTTTTATGGACAATTTGTTCTGTGCCTAGCTAAATAATAGGTTAGTGCGTTATTTTGAACAGCGATAATTATGTCTCTTCAATAATAGTACTCTGTTGCTTTAAAACTTTCAAATGATGGATTACTGGCATGATCTCCACTGCAGAGAACTCTAATCCACCTGCTGTGCTGCAAAGTGCCCCAGTGCACCAGGCAGCACTGTACTGCTGAACAGCCCGCAGGCATCCACTGAGACAGCACACAGGGTGCTGCAGGCACACTCAGTGCTCCAGGTACTCCAATGATAACCACCTGCGTAGCAATAATTGGATTCAATGCCAACAGATTTCTTTATTATCACTTATGAGTATTGAAACAGCACCCATAAAATATTTTACCCTCAGAAGCAAGAATTCCCAGAAAAATCAGATACCATAAAAAAATAATAAAGGCACACATTAAGAGAGAGATTCCCCTGGCACAATTCAGAGCTATTCTCTTAACATAAAAGAGCAGTAGCAGATGAGGATACAGCCCATCTAATTTTAATTCTTTAATATACACATTCTTTAAAAATAAATAATTGAACTGTCAGCTTCATCTAACTGCCTCATTACTGTTCATTCATTTCCTGTCAGCACCCCAAAAATAGCTAGGAGAAGGGTTTTGCATAAGGAGAAAGCTCACAAAGGAAAGGGGAAGGTGTTATACGTAAAAGAGACAGTGTAGCAGACAGCATAGAGATGACTGTAGGGGAAGCAGATCTGTGGGCCAGTCAGTACTGAGGTATGGGAATCAAGCCTGAAAAAAGCAAACTATACCTGGGGCAATGAGGCTTGGAAGGTGTTAAGAGTGTAGGTAGCTATTTAAGTAGCTTAAGTTAAAGGGAACATTATGTACTAAGCGAAGACAAATGTCATGTCCCCTGTGTCCTGTGAGTGTAGAAAAGGCCCCTAACAAGCCAATTCTCAACAGTGGAAGGAAACTATACTAATGCATACCCTCCAACCTAGTATTATCACATCTAGAGATCTCCACTGTGCCACCAGCAGAAGAAAGCCTTACAGGCAGTATTTTTCATCGAAAACAGCACTGAAAACTACCCACTTGGCAACTAATGAATAGGCCCTTATTTTCTTGCCTTTCTTATGCCACAGGCTGTGAGACTGACTGATCATCTGAATCTCAGAGCAGCTTTTGCATGGAGAAAGTAGTTAAGACAGCCTAAAGCTGTAACACCTGCCTGCCCATACCTAGTAGTGGCAATAACCCCTTACAGTGCCCCCCACCCGGCTGGGACAGGGACTAGTGTTGTCCCCCTTCTTTTTTTAGAGAAGAACAACAGTCAGCACCAGCGATTCAGCTAGAGATGTCAACACTCAGCTCCTGCTGAACCCTAATCTGACCTTTGCTGCTGCTGTGTGTTCAAAGAACAGCTGGGAAGCGACAGAATGGGTAAATGACAAACCAAACGGGAATCACTCACACTAACCAACTCTTGTCCACTGCGTTCTAGTAAAAGGGCATGTAACTCTGTCCTTAGTTCTACATGGGCAGTGGATTCATATATTTTTATTAATGAAAAAATAGCTTTAAAATTATTTTGCAGTCCGTATGACCACATCACTACAGTACAGTGAATTGCAATCCCTTTTGGCATTAAGCAGCATTGCAACAGCTTTGCATTATACCCAGTGCTAGGGGAAGTGCCATCAGGTTCATTGAATTAAACTCTGTATTTAGCACAAGAGTAACTATAGATCTTCAAACAACTACTCAGCTGCAAACTTGTGTGGATGTCCACAAAGTTTACATAGATATGCAAATCAAACTGTCATAAGAACAGATGTCAAAATAAACAGAGGAAATACAATTGGTCATACAACTAAGGTAAATCTTTGTTTCTCTCCTCATAAGTGCTGACTACAACAGTAACTATTAAGTACAAACCATAACCGTATCAGCTCTTGGTTCAGCAGTAGCATTTCTCTGCATCGTGAGAGTTTAAGAGATGGAGTACTTATTCAATTGTGTCTGATTATGAGACTAACATAATTGATTATCTGACTAATAAGCATACTAGTGGGAATTTTCTTGGTCCAGAGAATTCAGCAACTAATGACACAAAGCCATGTTTTGGCAGAAGCACCATACAGATGTTTTCCATAAAAGTCCATAGTCCAGCCAGCTTGAGAAATCGAAGCCGAAATCCAAATATATCAAGTTGATAACAACTGCTCCAGTACCGCATGATAACACATGGTTATTACATTTCGTTATCTCACAATGTTACCATGTGTAGCTTTTTTCTGTCTACCTTGCCAAGAACCAAATTGTAATAAATGACTACCACATTACTAGAGTGAATAAACCCATGGTTTTCCAGGGCTAGGTTTCTGAAAATAAAGACTGCAAATCAGAGTCTAATGCTTACTGCCATTCTGCTCTTCTCAAATTGTCAGCACGTGCCTGCATAGACAAGGACCTCTACAGAATGTCACGGTGCAACAGATGAGCCAAAAGCTGGGAAACATTCCTCTTCAGCATGAGTTCCTGGGAAATATTCAGTCAGGAAAAAATGCTTGTAGGCGATGGAAAGTCTCTGTACTTAGCATATAAGCACGTTCATTGTAGTATTTTGGACCTTTGTTGTTCCCCACCTTAACTGCCCATTTAAATTGCAGTTTCAGCTTTCAGCAGAGCTGTGTAAAGAAACATTTGTGTCTCAGATGGTCTCTCCCCCTTCTCCACAAATTATCATTTCCCACAATAACACAAGGAACAAGCTTTCTGTTAATTGCTCAGTAAAAGAGAGCGCCTTGGGGCTTTATTAAGAAAGATTTCTGAGAGACTGAACCATGTATGACCTAAATTGGCTTCATAAGTGGTTTCTGGAGGGCATAGAGCAGTATTCACAAGCATAATCGCCTTTCACCTTGACGTTAATTATATACTTTACCATTCAAAATAAGTCATGGCCATGAGCTGAAGCATTTGTAAAGTAAACATGTCAGGAAAGCGAGATACTGTAAAAATGAAAAAAATAGTCAATTCAGCACTATTAAGGATTCATTTTCTTTTTACCCTCACTTTCTAGTGTAGTCTCAACAGAAAACAATCATTGGTCTCTAAAAGGAAGACAGCAAGTTTTCACCTCTGTAGGTTGCTTTGTTTGAAAATAAAAATATAACGCACTGCTCTTTTCCTCCAAATATGAAAATAAAAGGGCCTTGCTGGTTAATAACAACTTGAAGAGCTATAAGTGCCTCAGGGTCTCATAAAATACATTTCTCCTAATAAAAAAAAACACAAAAAAAACAGTTTTCCCTAACCTATCATTTCTACGTTTCATTTTCTTTTTTTCCTTCCCTTTTCTAAATCAAGGATATTTATACGAAAACAGGAACTTTATTTCTGGAGTGACCTCTACTCCACCAAAGAAAATATGCCCCATTTCTGACAGTGGCTTTTCTGCTGGGGTTTGTTATATACTGCATAAGTGGGGACAATAAGAACCCAACACAAACTAACGTGATCCAGAAAGTAAAGTGTCTGACCCAAGCGGATGGCATCTGGGATTTACTGATTGCCAACAGCAAATAACGATGTGTTTGGAAAGGCAGGTTCCAGATCTGGCCAACTTACTGGCTCAGCTGAGACAAAAGTACTAGTTTTTACAAGCACATTTTGGGGCCATTTAAGAAAGATCATAAAGAAGATTCATATCCAAAAGCAAAATACAAGGGGTTTTTGTTTGTTTTAAACTGGCATCTGCCAGTCTATTGGTAGTCCTTCAAAGATATGGTAGAAAGAAAGAGTTCAGATTTTTTCCCTGTCATTTCAAGCCTTGAAGGCATGCTACTCAGTTCCCAGTGGGTAGCCTGCCTCAGCCCTGCAGCAGTCCTGCTGGGGCACTGCCTCGGAATCCTGGCTGTGCTCACTTCGCCTAAGTTGCCTCCTACTTCAAACTCCAAAATTCAGTGTGAACAATTCTCCATTTCTCATTTGACTGAGATATCCTTTTATTATGCTTTTTTCTAAACAACTGCTGATGGATCCTGTTAGACTGTTGAGACAGGCAGTCCTTTGATCTCAGCCAGTAGGGTTGTCCTTAAATGCTTTCTATACAATATCTCCATTCTCTGTTAGCTCTTCTTTTTGGAATGATTGGAAAAGACCTTTGAGATTATCAAGTCCAAGTGTTAACCTAGCACTGCCTTGTACGTTTCTTTACAGAAGTGAAGACTCAGCTTCTTGCAGAACAATTTTGTTGATATCTGATGTGCCCTATAAATTAAGCAGTGTTTCATAAACCTGCAACATCACCCCATTGAGTCATACTGGATATTAGTTACAAGTACTATAGATTACATTAATACTAGAAGTAGTATTCTGAAGCACTTCAAGATTACAATAATAATGTTTAGATAAATGATTTCTCACCTCCTTCAAGATATTAACTGCAGACAGAAAATGATGATGGCATTGACTAAGCATAGAGTAGAAGAAAAAAAAATTAAGGAAAATTATTAAGACTCTTTTAAATCATTCTTTTCATAGATAATTTAATTTTTCCTTTATAGACTACAGTTTAAGTCTTCAGTTAGACCTCTAGAAAGGTATTCTCAGTTTTCAGCTCTTTTTCCAACCTAGTCCTCATCTAAAATCCTCCATGAGATTTTTTAAAGATATCAGTGCATTTCCTATCTATTTTATAGCATTTCAAGTTCCGTATGTTGCTTGAAAAGACACGCAGTACTAAAATATCTTAATGCTGAATGCCCATCAACACTTCTAGGTGTTTTGAAGGAAGACACAAGAAGCTTCATTACAGATTACAAAATTGTTGCATTGCACTTTTACTTCCTTTCTAATTTCACTGATTTCTATTTCCTTTCCTAGGAAAAAGAGTGAACACCAACACCTAGTTGATCCCTTTTCTGGCAAAGTGGGTAACTATCTTATGCTCCATTATTAATATTCTTTGTGAAATGTATCTTTTTGCCAGTACTATATTTCCTCTGTTTTCAAATTGTTAAATAACAGCTGAGGAGTCTTATATGCAGCAGTTGATTCAGATGCATTATAACGTTCACGTGGCACTATCATACCTTAAGGCATCACTCCGATTGCTCTGGCACTCAACCTTTTTCTGATCCATAAAAACTGCTAGCTTATAGCAAGCGGTAAACATTTCGGAGATGACTCTAAGCCACTCTCCTAATGTGATGTTTTAAGTATATAAATCAACCACAGCCACCAATAATAAAGATTCAAAGTATCAGGTTTCTACAATAGTGATGCAATTTATTAAACCACTCACTGTAACTTGCAAAATAAGCGAAGTCGAGTTGAGATAAATAAGCTCTAAAATGTCATAATAAGCAGTAGTAGCTGAAAGGGCTAAATTGCTCATGGTAATGAACTGAGACAGAATGATCAGACAGCATTAATAAGTCACAGGGAGACAGACCTTCACCTCATCATAGAGTTGTACCATCATTAACTATTGGATATCACATTCTAAACGTATCTTAAAAGATACCTTAACTTATACTGAAATGTTTAAGTAACCTTTATTTTACAGGAACAAATATATGCACGTAATCAAGCATTAGTGCCACCAATACATACTGACCAACCTGTAACTGAAAAAGAAGGAAGGTAATAAATTGCTTGGAAAATGCTTAAATAACTACATGAGAGGCAGATCTGATGCAGGTAGGAATGCAGGTGTGGAAGAGTAGCTGCAATGCCCTAGGTCCCACAGTGACAAGTGGTTTTTATGCAACCGAAGATATTAGTGATTCCTCAGTATTTATTACTATTAGCTGTAGTAAATTATTTAACACATTTCCAGTTAGCTACACCATGCTCATTGCATACACAAGTTATGGCTGCAGTAAATTATTTCAGTAGTCACTCTTAAGAGTAACTTTACTCCAAAGAATAAGAAATCATAAACAAATCAATATTTTCACCATGGTTGGCTGAAGTACAGATAAAAACCGTATAACTACATCCACCAGCTTATCCAGTCATTGAATAACATCTACATTAATATGAGTACTATGAAAACTATGACAAGGAAAGTAGCAATAGAAACCAATCCCATACCGGTATAAGAACACCCTTTTAAATTCTTTCCTTTGTTCTCTTCAGGCTTGAGGCTCCAAAAAGAATGTGTAGATCACAGTGTTAATAAAAATATACCAGCAACATTCATTATTAATCATAAAGCAGTGTTTAGTTTCAGGGATTTACTAGCACATCTAATATTCTTCATAAATTGTTATATGTCTTTTTCCATTTTGATCGCATTAAATAGACTTGGAGGCTTTCTATAGACTGCCTTAGGCCTGAATGAGATGCACAGGCTCTCCAATAAAGGAATTCAAGTAAAAGCCTCACAAATAATGAAAGGGTTTATGCAGCAAATATATGAAATATATATAAAAAACTAAATGAGCTAACTTTAGGTACAGATATAGTTTAGTATGCAGAGTTTGGCAAAATGAGAGCTGTCTCCAAGGATGAGGAGCCAGAATTCTCTCTATTCTTCTTCCCAGTTGACAGGAAACCCAGCTCTGTGGGAAAAGTTTAGTTCCCACAGGCCATTCAGTCCCCATTCCCCTCCTAAGAACGTTAGCTGGTCTGCAAATTAGAACGACATTTCCTACTACAGGGGTGCACATCCCACTAAGACTACATCAACACTAGATGGTACAATCACCTTGGGGAAATTATCAAAGGCTACTGGGACAATCACGTACTTGCTGGTATCACTTATTCCTGCTCTGCAAGAAAAATCCTTTTTGTATCACTAATTATACTAGAGGTTTCAATCTTATTGAAATATAAAAGACAAACCACACTGCTTATTTACAATAATACAGATAGCATTTCTAATGTCATAAAATACTGCAAAAAACAAAATGCAATGACTCCTTTCACATAAACCATTACAAACATGTTGGATGCTTTCACTTGCAGCTATTACCTGACTGATTGGGATTGAGACCAGTTGCCAGGTATTAAGAAACTGACACCTCCTATCACGGATTCAGAAATGTTTTCAAAACTTCTGATGAGCATTTCTGTTCTTCCTCTATTTGCAAGAAGAAAAATATATATACATCTGCTGATAACATTATAGCTCCATCTTTATGAAAGAAAACTAAAGAAAACTCAGTAAGCATAGCAGGAATTAGCTGATTGCCCATCAAAATTTGTGAGATATTAAGTAAGCACAGGGACAGAATTAAAATAAATAAATGCTGCTGAGAAAAGAACTCTCTCCATCATCCTTTTGATGATTTCATCGCCATTAAACTTTCATTATGTGCTCAGTTCAGTGCAACAGAAAGAAAACAGCATTCCTTTGTAGTTATTTACCAAGAGGTCAAATAAATCAAAATTTAAAGAACCTCAGCTCTGATGAAAACTTTCACGTCCTACATAAAACTTCAGTTCAGTCATACCTGAAGCCATCTACCAAAAAAAGAGAAGTTAATTTAACAATCCAAGATCACATATATCCATAAGCACTATTTCACAGCATCTCCATTAAGTCAGTCATTGTTCACAGGTGAGAATAACTAAACTGAAGCCAAAAGAAATGAAACAATTTGTTCCACACTTACACAGGAAGTTGGTCCTTGCACAGGACGTTTGGATGCAGAGGCCTCGTCTGCTGTTGAACCATGAGGCCACACTCAAGCACAACACTGGGGAAGGCAGTGGAATTACACAACTTTTATCACTGTACTTATTTGGTGTTTCTCATACCTTAGACCAGGAGACATGATAAACAGCACCAGGATGAAAAGTAGAACTCATTCTCTTCTCAGAGGGTTTTTCATCAAGCACACATAATAGATCTCCTGAATATAGTTTTCAGAAGCTTCCTTGATGCCTTCCACAGCTTTTTTCTCCTACCAATGATATCATATGCCTGAGCGGCAGCAATGTTTGTGCCAGCACTCAAATGTGTGGCAAGCAGCTGGTTATAAGCCATCATTATATGAAGTCTGAAGCACACCAGGTTATTTCAGTTTAATGGAGTATTTTCCACTAGCAAACATTGCCAGTGAGTAGTTTGTAATTATTTACTGAGCATTTTTTAAGGTCTCCTAAGGTCTCTTAAGGTTCTGCTACCACCACAGTAACAGCTTCTTTCTGACTAATATGATCTAAAAGAATAACATATGGAAAACTGCAAAAATTCTAGACTTATATTTTTGGACCAGATTGCAATTTTAAGTAGAGTTGATAAGTGCCAACAGTAGTGAGGTCACCTAATCTTTCCTCTAAAATAAATTTTTCAGTATAAAAACTGTCAAACTTCAAACTGTTCCAAATAAAGTTTTCCATAACAGGTGCCTGCTTCAAGATGACTCTTTACAATTTCATCTATAACAATTTAGCTATTTCCAAGAATGAGGTTAAGAGGGCCACCACGTCCTCCTGGGCAGTCACACCCAGAACCGTGCAGTCATCCTTGACATGCCCCAGGTCTTCTCTGGCCATATCCCTGGTGCCCACGTAGAAGAGCAGCAGGGGAACAGCCCAAGGGCTGGACAAGCCTCAGTAGTCTCTTCCAAGTGTTCCAGATTATACAATGGTTTTAAGCAAGATATTATCTACTAATGCTAATATTCATCTAGTCATCCTTGAAGGTCTTCAGAACTCTTGGCTGAATACCATCCAAGCCTGGACACTTTTACTAATACGTTTTATAAAATTTATAAAAATAAATATACAGAATACTGTGAAGATAAACAGCAATTTAGAGTATAGATGATCTCCCCTTAAATCTGCTCAGATGTCACTCCAGCAGTGGGATTCTACTTTGTTAAGTGGAAAGTAGTATATCAATGCAACTCATGCTATAGGTGCTGTAGCTAATAAAAGTTTGCCTAGATTCAAAAAGCAATTGGACAGATTAATGCAAGAAAAATCTGTCAAAGGATATTAAATATAAAGAATTTCCTTCAGGCTCAGAATATTTGGGAGTATCCTCTAGGGAAATACCATTAAAGGTTTTACCTGTTCACACAGTGCTCTGGCATTCACCATTGACAGCTATTGGCCATTCTTTCATAATTATGTAAGAGAATGAGAAGAACAAAGCCAGGTCAAAGAGAGTAAGTTTCATCTTTTGCCTGATAAATGTCAGACACTCAGAAATACACAATGAGAGCCAAATCTCAGTATATAAAAGAAATATTTATTTCTTTATTTCCTTTGTGTAGCAAAGGAATACCTCTTTATCAGCTTGCTCCATTAAATCAGCTCTGGTCTGACATGCATTGCAGCAGATATAAAGTTACTTGTGATGCTGATGGACAAGTGTCATTTGCATAGAAGCAACGGTTCAAGTTTGAAGTTTGTTGAGCTCAAAAGATTCTCTAACAAATCAATGAGATACAGAGACTGAACTTGCTATTCAGTCTTCTGGGGACCCTGAAGATGTGATGTAAATTGCACTGCTGTAGGCTGTGCGGCATAAACAGAAGCAAGGCTGTCAGGCTGAAAACGTTCACCGGCACAAAATAACCTCATAGACTCAAGAAAAGAAATAAATATGAAGGATGGGAGGAGGGAACGATCCAACACCAAAGTTAATTGCTAGGGATAAAGAATAGAGCTGTTTAGCATTTCAAAAGGGGCCTTTCTTCTTATACATGTTCACAGCATTCCAAATCTGTCAACAGACCCAGAAATCCTCAACCTAGAGTAGCAGCTGGTCTGTTCCAAAGGAGATCACCCTGATGGATTGTAATATATGGAGCTGGTATGTCAAGTGTGGGCTAATCTGAAGCTACAGGGGCAATCTGTCAATTCTAACAAAGATAAATACAGTTTCTGCCTCACAGTGTTTCATAATGTGAGGCACTGGCCATTGGTTTCCCCAGCATGATGGATTTTATGGTCAAGTGTGGTGACATCTCATGACCTAAATAGCTTTCAGAGAATGGCTGGTCTGTTTTGAATGGTGATGGATTACATTCCAGAACTCCCTGTGAAAAATGGCATCTCAGGCTTGCAAGTATTGCACTGATATGGATAAGCCCTGGCCAGTTCTTGGACTTTCACTTTGTAAACCTCCTCATGGTTTTATTGAAAGTGCCTGTCTGTATTTTTTCCACGCCTCATAACTCCCTCCCTTGCTTCTCAGTCATCTTACACGAGTTGATAATTGCATCCTCCTCTGCACATCCTTGCAGGGTTACATATGGAAATATGAAGACTACACTGAAGTCAAAAATATGGCTAAATGAAGGTACTAAGCAACATCTGATTTCATCACAAATTTCAGCCACTGTAGCAACAGTGACAAAGATACTAACAGTTGGGAATTTGCTCTAACACATGGATTGATCTAATCCAGATTTTAATGAGGCACTAGCCTATCCTCTCAGCAGAAAGCATCCAACTGAATAAATACAAGATTTATTGGAAAAAATGAGTTCTAAAGATAGATCCTTAACCCAAATTTAATCACTCAATTAAAAAAAAAAAAAGCGTTTTATTTGTCAAAAAAATCCAATTCTGGTGTTCTGCAACATTTTACTACATTAGAATTTCTTCAACATTTTATCATGTTAAAATCATCTTTAGGAATGTAAAGTTAAGGAAGGAATAAAATAATAAAACCCATCACATGTGGCTGCAAATCCAGCCCTTCCTTTTTTGTGATAAGTCACTGTGTAGCTACACTAGTGATGTCTCTCTCTGTCCTAGATGTGCATACACAAGCCTGCACAGAAAGTGCCACCATTGTCACTAGTTATGTCCTCCCACACCCTCGGAGGAAAATCCCGTAAGCAGCAGTGTCAGGCAGGAAGGGCATAAGGCAGGAATCTCTGAAGGTGACGGAGCCACCTCTGTGCAGAACCAGACAGAACCCAACAGATTCCTCTGGTTACACTGCATATGTGCTAATGTTAAATCTAGCCCTGTATGCTCTACCACTTGTCTACCAAACTAATGGAAAAATTGACTACCACAGAGTACTGATACTGCATCATAGAAGAGGGCCATGTCTGAATTATCTGTAACAATAGTCCTCAAGCTACATCTCTAAACAAATTTCATTGAGTTGTGGATTTAAATAATGATTCATGATTTCTTGCACTATAACGCACACCAATAATTGTTTTAATCAGGCAGTGCTGCCATTTTCCTTCCTTTCCAATATATGCTACTCGTTTCATCTCCAAGGATTTAAGTGTTGTGCCTTCCTCTGTGTTAGGAATGAGCTTTTTCAATTAAAGGTTTTTCTCTCTCTGAACGCTATGTGTAATTTTTTAAATATCAGGTGGCATGCTGACAGCAGGGGAGAGCAGGGAAGCACCGGCACTGCCTAATGGAGTAGACAAATACCACCAATCACAGCAGAACAAATGAAATTTCAGAATATTCCTTCCATCTGTTTGCTGTACTCCGGCAAAGTCCCTTTTCAGTCTAATAGCCAAAGGGAGTTTAAACATGCCTCAGTACTGAAGGAATGCATTTTCACTAAAGAAGTTACTGCACCACAAGCAATAACCTCTTTCCTGTTCAAAATGCATTAATTACTAAAATTCTTCAGAAAGCAAGTGACCGCCTGTAGGCACGAGATTAATCCAGACGAGCATTACACAAGACTTTCCTACACTGATTTTTGGAGCCTGCCTCTGAAACGGCAGCACCCAAGCTGCTCCAGTTCTTCCTCAGCCCCTCATGTCAGTCACACCTCACATCTGCATCCAGACCTTGTTGTTCTAGCAGTGCATATCTATTCAACACAGCTCAGACGGTACCAGACCCTTCTCCCATAATGCACGTACGTACCCAAACTGGTTTCTCCAAAGACCCATGCTAGCAGAGCTATCTCAAGCTCCTTAATAAACTAGCTTGAAATAGAGCTGAAACACAATCCTACCATTCCGATACAGGCAAAACTGCCACAGAAGTCACTGAGAATATTGCCAAAGCAATGACTGTCTGACTAGATATTCTGGCTCCTAGTTTCAGCTGTTGTGTTATTTGGGGTGTGATTTGTAATCCTGCAGGCTGGAATCTCATCACTTATCAGAAAGAAGACGGAAGTCTGATTTTAAGCTCAGCCAGTCACATACCAACCCTCCTCTTTTCCCAGTAATTACATATAGAGTTCATGCTGGGAATATCCAAATTCAGCCACGGTCACACTTCAACTTCAGGCTAATCAACTGTACTCCAGTCAAGCAGGCAACTCTGCTGCAATGTGGAAAGTATCCGATCCATCAACATCAGGGGCATTTAACATGACATACAGACAAAAGAAGCTCCAACTCAAACCTTTGCTCAAGAGGCTGATATTGTGAGACAGCTCCCATTAGTAATTTACCTGTACTGCAATATCAGACAGACTTGTTTCATCTTGATTTGTTTAAACAAATGCAGTGCTACCTACCACTAAATGGTCTACCTGAGAGCTGAAGGTTGTGATTACTTGTTCTCCTCCTACCTTAACAACCAAAACCTTCCTTGAATGCCTGCTCTCTCTGTACACATCAGAACTCTGTTTAAAGAATTCCCAAATTCAGCCATGGAAGCATATACATGCCTAGGGAATTTTTCACTGAAAACAAATACAGCAAATCAAGCTAGTAAATTTATACAAAAGAGCTAAAGATACGTGGTTCATTTATATTTCTTTCAGAACTTGACATTAAAAACAGTTCCAGAAACTATTCAGGATTCTTTTCTTTAAGGGATAAAAAGTATTTTACAGCCAAATTCCTCTTTACTAGCTCATGAAAACTGCAAGGAAAAAAAACACAAAGCCATTCACTTTTATTTGTTACAAGTAGAATTCTCACTGCAGTATGTTTAATATATATTGGAATCCTGATATATTCTCTTCTGTGCATGAGAAATAAGGGTAATTTTGGAAAGAGTTTCCTCTGACTTAACTAAAAAGAAAGGTAGAAAGGAATAAAAAAAGTGAGAAAACACAAGTTCATTGCTTACCTTTCTTAGATACTTTGGAAAAAAAAAAGAGCAAAGCCAGAGTTTCCCAGTTGCCAGTATGCAAGATACTACAGACATTCCAATGTATCTGATGACAGAAGGGGCAGAAGTCCAGTCCTGTCTGCTTCAAAATGCATGGGTTACCAATCTGAGCCTACAAGAAATTTCCTCAAGCTATAACTACTGCAACACCCATGAGATTCAATAAGAAGTTCTTACTGATAATGTCTGTCCCTGCTCAGAACTTAAGTGTATGGCTTTATTAATCTGAATATTCAGTAAGTGGTTGTCACGCTCTAAGGTTTCCTTAAACAGGCTGGTATCTCCAGACCTTTCTAACATTCAGTCCGTTAACAGCATGGCAACTTCTGTCACTTCAGAAGGAGATTTCTGTTGTACTTTACAAATGCCATTGCATTACAAAAAGAAGCAGGCAGAAAGCTTGTAAGGATATTTGGAGAGTCTTCTAGTTCAATGCTGCTCAAATTCCCTGAATGCAATGCTCATTCTGATTTCTGGACCACATACAGGGACGTGGGAAAATAGAAGATGAGCTGAAGAAAGCAAAAATCAGCTTCAGAACTGTAAACAGATGTCTAATGGGAAATATGTCTTTCTAAAAGGGTAGTGGAAGTCCCACAGCAGTCAAAAGTAAACCTACTCAAAGATCAGCCTCAAGACTCAACTTACTTAGTATCATTAGTAATTCAGGCCCAATAAGGAGGAAGAACTACCTATGTCTATTTAATCTCACCATAACTATGAGTTACTGATTTGACATGAACACTGAAGATCCAATGATTCTGAGAGGTTTCAGGTAAATTCTATCAATAAACAAGTAAGTACAAATGTCATTATGATCTGCAATATGTGATGTAGTTGCTGTGCAGGCCCTCTGCTATTCCTACCTCGAAGAATGATATCACAGAAGTAAGGGTTCAGTGAAGGGTGATAAAAATGGTCAAGGGCTTTGAAAAGATCACACAAAGAGACACTGAAATTACTTCAGCTGTTTGCCTTAAGGGCTACAAAGGACGGAACAGGATAAAAGTACATCAAATAAGAAACCGTACTAGTAAAGGGAGACGGGGAGTTTCTGTTCTCTGTTGCATAATACCCTAACAGGGAGATGTGCAATGAAACTGTGAAAGGTGGAAATTGAAAACTAGCAACAGGAAATCATCTTTCATACATGTAGACAGATGGCAGAATTTATTTCTGCTGGCAGTTGAAGATGCAAAGAACTTAACAAAACTTTGCAAGCAACTGGGTGTTTAAAGGATATAATCCTATATTCTGAAACCAATGAGATGCATGCACTCATCAGAAGACATTTCTTCCTCACTAACACACATGTTATCAGCTCCTAAGCCCACCTATCTAAGAGAGAAACATCATATTACCCTTGGGTGCTGCTTTTTGTATTTGAGAGTCTGACACTGCAAAAGCAAGCTCCTACCCCAGTTTATGTAACCGCAATCACCAGAAGACAGCCCTGAAATCAGACTTAACCCAAGCCAAGGTAAAAATAAATCTACTAGCAAAATACAAATACAGATTTTTAAACATACAAGAGTTACAGTGGAAAAAGTAAGACACATTTGTGTCTCCCCTCCCCTATATGAGCTCCAAAGGTTGTTTTTTAATTACATACTGCCCAGCTGGGAAGCCCATCTGAACTCCTATGTGCCCATGAGGCTGAGAGATTTCCTTTGGAAAGATCTTGTTCTTTTTACTGAAATTACTGACCACCTCAGCACTATTAACAACTACTAACAAATCAACCACTTTCTGTAAGGTAAATATGTACTTTTATGCCTGACCAAGCAATGTTTAAACCTAAGGATAAAGCTCTTTCAAACATTAAAGCACACACTGTGACCCTTCACTTGGATATTTAGTTGGGTCTTACAAAGTATTGCTGATACAAACCAGACTTCCTTTGCCATTTGGGGAACAACAGAAGTGTTTCTGAGAAGGATGCTTGCTGAGGAATTGTATTGTTAAATCCTGTGTTAGCTGTGGCAGAAAAATTGTGAGGATAGCTGTGAATGACCAACTGGGAGGTTAAACTAGGTTTTACCAGTGAGAATTGTTCCTGAACACTGACATACCTCTTGGTCAAGGTATAAAGTGTCCTAACTTATTTTTCATTTCAATGTTAAACTGAGAAAAGAGATGTAAAAAAACATGAGAAAAGAGGAGAAAAGGGTATGAAGGGAACACTAACCAGTTATATTGTGTTCTTTCATTCAAGGACTGTGGTGGACAGGTGTGGCTCTGGAAGAGGACACTTGACATGGTCCAAAGAGAGGAAAATTTGGAGAGCCAGACTGCCCCAGCCGTGTTTACTGTCCACCTCAGATCTGTCCCCAGATCTGTTTCTCTAAGCTACATATGCCCACATGGAACAGGCCCCTGGTGCCTGTACTGCACCTTGCAGCCTCTCCACCACTCAGACAGAGATACTGGAACACGAGAGAGGATAACAGAATTAAACAGCAAAAATTATCTCTTGCCTGAGCAATTTCCTTCTCACTCAGAGAAATATTTTCCACTTTCCTAGAAGAAACAATGCAAGTAACCAAGACAGCCACCTCAAAGATGGATACTTAACTGATAGTGCTACAGCCATAGGGAAAGGAGAGACCCTGATCTTCAAGTCTGCTGGCATTTCTCTTTGCTAGTATTTCCTGACCTCCCATTATAGACAAAATTAATTTTGTTTCTGAATTCACTTCTCGAACCACTTCCCTCTATCTCCCTCCCCTCCGTCGCTTTTCAAACCTGATAAACACGAGCATCTCAGGCACAAAATACTGCAGCAGAGAGCATGACTCCATCAAAGCTTAATAACTTTACTTCCAGTAAGAATAATGGAAAAGAAGCTTCCTGGGCTGTATCCATCAATTTTTATTAAACATTTCCTTCAAAGCTGTCAAGCCACTCATTCCCTCACCTAGTGAAGGCAAAGCTCTGATGTGGGGCAGTGCTGAAAGGCTCTGGGAAAAGAAGAGAGCCAACAACGTGACCACAATCACCAAAACTTCAATCTCACCAAGGCTATTAGAGGCTACACTGCTGGTTGCTATGAGTCACTCAGAAAGATAACCTCTCTGCAGACTTCAATACACCTTGAGAGAATTAGATTTTTCTAAGCTGCGGACTGCATTTTTTTCCTCCCTTTTTCTTTTATTTTTCCTCCACAGTTTACTCCATACCTTACTCTATCAATTTTGCTTCCTGTGTGTGGCAGGCAGGGGACACAGCACTAGGCACATCAGAGGCCTGGCATCCAACAAACTTTGGTATCATTTCAACAGGGTTCTGGTGTATGCTGCAGGAATGGTTTCAGTATTTCATGAGGATGATCGCAAAGCTAGCAGCTAGAGATCAGTCAGTCTGACGGGAAGGGATAGGAAGAACAGATTACCTCATAAGTACTTGCAACAAAGTACAGTAATGTCCCCTGAGCCACCTGGGGACTCAGAGATAGATAAGAGAATGAAACAGATCTAGACTGTTTTTTGTATCATCTTGGTTCCAGTAATGGCACAGCCACTGAAGCACAGCCCAGAGCCAGAACTAATAAACCCTGCTAGGCTTAATATGGCACCATGGTAGCTCTAGGATTCACAATACACCAATGTCCCAGTGCTTTCCTTTTGCTTTCCCAATGCAAAGGCCAGTTGCACTTCCTTCCTTTAACCTGACCTGACTCCACAAACCCACTCTCCACTCCCAGTTTCCAGGAATCATGTACTTGAGCCCGAGCTGTCATGTACCAACAGTGCTCTGTGTTAAGGCTGATGACCATCCTGGAAACCAGAGCACTGGGGAACATAATGAGGAGACTCTCCAACTCTGGATCCAGTAAACCTGGTCTATAACCAGCAGTGATTAGAGCAGTGGGTCCCAAGCCCTATTTATGATGGAGAGCATCAAACTCCACTACGCATACTATTAGACATACGCATTTAGGTTTCTGTGTTTTCTTGGCTAGCCCAACCATCTTTACATATTTTTAAAGCTTTTAATTACTCAGTGTACAAGGTATAACAGAAGTGACATTACATCTTCCAAAGTCTTAACTGCCACATGTGAATCATTATCGTTCACCTCAAAGACTACTGCTACAGCAGTCAGTTGATTAATGGGCTAAATTTCTAAGGGAGTTCAGCTCCCACTGTCTTACACTGGGTCAAGGTAGGTCTCATTAAAACCTCATAAAAACCCATGATAAGAGTCACTTAATGTCACATTAATATATAGATTCTGCTCAGAAAGTAAAGAGATGAGAAGTTTGTGATCTGCGATAGATTTGTTTAGCTCCAGTAATACCTGTGTAAATTAGCCACTCCCCAGTAACATCAGAAACCTGGAAGATATTTTTGACTGATGGGAGCTACATCCTTCTTTCCTCTCCAAATCCTCAACTATATTGCAAGTTATATCTGGGAAGGAATCAATATATCTTTGCAGTAATGCTTTAAAGAGAGTACTTGATTACAAGATGAGATTCTGGCTCTCCTACCAGTCATGACACAAGGTCTGACGAGATCGCAATTGGATGTGACAGGCTTGGCAGAAGATGCTTTAGATGTTTTGAAAATACATTCTGTCTGGCAAGACTGTCAGACTAGGACTCATACCCAAACCAAACTCTGTCCAAAGTAAGTAGTATTCAATTCAGAAATTTGCTCTTGCCCACTAGTATATCACGTAATTCAGAAAGTGTTAATTAGAAGTGCTTGTGCAGAACGGAACTCTGCTTCAAGCTCTATCACACAATGATTGTGTACGCCTTGTCAGTTACTACTTTCTTGATGCCTCAGTTTGTTCCCCAGCAAAATAGGCCAATATTTTTTAAACGGTGGAACACTTTGAGACATTATGTCCGAGAAGTGAAAGAATACACACCAAATCTCCAGATGACATGAAGCAAAATTATTCCTTTAGTTGTTACTTGACCAAAACTGCAAATGAAAAAATCTGTAACTGGAAGCCCCATCCATATCCTGCAACCCACAGGATATCAAAGGAAATACAAAGGTTCAGACCCTTGCAGTTGCAATGAATCAGATGTGGAATGCACAAATGTGGAAAACTGAGGACTTGGGGGTGCTGGTTGATAAGAAGCTCAACATGAGCTGGCAGTGCGTGCTTGCAGCCCAGAAGGCCAACCATACCCTGGGCTGCAGCAAAAGAAGCGTGGCCAGCAGGTCAAGCGAGGCGATTCTCTCCCTCTGCTCCACTCTGGCAAGACCCCACCTGCAGTACTGTGTCCAGCTCTGGAGTCCTCAGCACAAGAAAGACATCGACCTGTTGGAGTGGGTCCAGAGGAGGGCTACAAAGATGATCAGAGGGCCGGATTGTTCAGCCTGCAGAAGGGAAGGCTCCGGGGAGACCTCATTGCTGCCTTTCAGTACTTAATGGGGGCATGTAAGAAAGATGGGGACAGACTTTTTAGCAGAGCCTGTTGCAACAGGACAAGGGGTAATGGTTTTAAACTAAAAGAGGGTAGATTCAGACTAGATAGAAGGAAGACATTTTTTACAATGAGGGTGGTGAAACACTGGAACAGGTTGCCCAGACACTTTTAACGGTCCCTTCCAACTCAAACCATTCTATGATCCTATGATATTTTTCCTCATTAGTTCTCCAACTTTCTGATTGTGTTTTTCTCCCCTGACATTCCTCCAGCATCACTTTGGCATAAGGTAGGTCAGCTTGCTGCAGCTGAGATGCCTACAAGCCCCAGTCCTTTAGCTGGGTCCCAGTGAGGACTCAGACTCCTGCTCAGCTGTAACAAGCATCCCATTCCCCCACCTCCATGATACCAGCCACAGATGGACCTTGACTATTATGTGTTCCTTACAGAGTGAATGAGTGAGCACCTGCACACATTTGAACAGAATTTTCTACCCACCCACTTAGTAAATCAATTTCAGATTTGATGTAACTAAGTGCTGTGGTTTTGTTCTTGTGGTTACTTCACCATAAATTCCACTGTGACAATCACAGCAGAATTTTGCTTCTCTATAGCCATCTTATTATGGCTAATTCAGCCACTGTGGCACGGGGCTGAGCTGCATCTGGAATCCAGCCCATGACACAGCCACTCGGCACTGCCCAGGGCCAATCGATTACTGTTTTACAGCCTCAGGAACTTTATCCTTTTGTAGCTACAAGTTAGTTAAGTCTCAACCTTCCCACAAGGAGTCTAGTGAGAATGAATGGCTGTGTCCAGCATTCTTCACCTGAGGGCAGATTCATTTTGGTCACAGTTATTAGTTCCAAGATCTTGCAGATGAAGGAAGCTTTAATGGAAAGACACTGAACCTCATCTTAGGCTCCCACCTGTTTTGTGATGCAGGTGAGGAAACAGGCTTGCCAAAAATATCTCATCAGAAATATGATCCAATCAAATATAGCTCTAGTTCCTTTATGTGACTTTAAGAGAGCATACATGGAGATGAGACATCTTGGCATACAAGCTCAAGGTCTATGCTACGATTTCCCTCCTTTAGTAAAACCTTCTTGCAACCATGTGCTAAGTAGAACAGCACTAAATAAAACAAGAAATGCATTTTTGGCCCTGAACCTAATGGGCTGAAATAATTATACTTGCAGTAAACTTCAGAGTTCTGTTGAAGTTTTTCTGGTAGGTTTTCATAAATCCAACAATTCTCTTCCACGACAGCAATTTCCTTCACTGAGCACTTGAGTGCAGCCACTTCCTTAAAGAAGACATTAGCTGCTAAGCAGCATACAGAAACAGCACGTAGCTGGTCAAAGCAGGAGGTGAAGGAGACTGCTCCATCCCTTTGACCAAAAAGGAGCTTTTTTAGTTTACAAGACAAAAGACTTGATAAAAGTCAGAAGACTCAATATACCAGCTTTAGACTCTCAAAGTGTTTGAACTAGGGAATCCTTTAATCTCTCGTAGGGATTCCAGTAACACTTTGTCTCTAGGGGCTCTGTATTCTTCTCACATGCAACATTACTGAGGCCACTGAAGTGGGCAGTAAGAACCTTTCCGATGTTTTGGTTGTGTTCCAAATATGTCTAAAAACTGAGACAGAACATGAGATAACTAAGAGTTACTTACATCTTTCATTTTTGAATGGGCTTCTCTTATTCTCTAGGGAAATATGCTGCATGGAGTAATGTCAGCTATATTCTGCTTCAAGGTCTCTACTCCATTCTAATGCAACATCTCACTATATTCCATATGCACAGCAATAAGGATGCTACACAGAAAAATCACTGCTTCTGTCCCAAAGACAAATGTCAAGTTCTGCACCCCGAGCAGGATGCTAACTGCTTCTGCCCCTAATGTGTTTCTGCTAACCCTCAAAACACCTGCTTTGTGACACACAGAAAATGCAGAGCTGTCCAGCAGGAAAAAGTAGCAGTCAGGGAGCATGGAAAGTCTTCAGGCTTTCCCACTCACCCCCTCACCATGCATCCTGCTGGTCCTAATACTTGCATGGTCTCTCTTTCCAACAGTGACAGGGTCAGGTGCTTGACCAAACCAAGATGCAGGCAGCATATCTGTTGTCATTTATTTCAGGGACTACACAGTACATACTCATTCTCAACACCTAAGACCACTTACAGAGGACAGTACCTCTAGCTGCTTAGTTACTATCCCTGAGCCAGTGAAGACCAAACACAGATGTGGTCAATGCTATGAGACTGAGTCTCCTTGCTTGCTTACCACCATGCTATTACCACCACTCACACTGTTGCCCCAAGCAACTGCCAGTTTACTCACATTCAATACTGGCTCTGTTCAAGGATGTTTGTATTCTACCTCACCTGCTAAGACCAAGTTGGATTCCAGGTAAATCGGAGCAAGCCACAAATTGTATTATCAGAGGAAAAACTAGGTAGACTTTACCCTAGAAAAGTCCATGCATTAATCAGTAACTATTTAATACTTCTGGTAAAGCTAGTAGGGATCCCTATGCCTTATTCATGATAAATGAATGTGTGAATTGGAACCAGAACTATCTGCAGTCCTTATAAATCCGTGAAAGGAAAAGGGGGAGTGAAAGGGGCTCCAGCACTTTCTAAGGTGTTTTTTGCTTCGTTTGTAGTCACATTTTTCAAGACAAGACAGCTCTACTTGTTAGGCATAGAATGGCTTTGCCTCAAGGTTATTAGGTCTTCAAAAATCTAGTAATGAAACTGACAACATCGAGAGAAGGGCGTGTCCGGTAACAAGAAAGCGTTGTGAAATTCAGGCAAAGCCACTCAGTATTTAATGGATCTGCCCCTTAGAAATGGTTGATTTAGATTGGTATTGAAAAAGAAACTTATTTCTATTCAGAAAAGCATGTCCATTTCCTTGAAGAAGCAGTTATTAGTCTGAAGGTTAAAACAAAATATTCTCCACTTACTTTTGTAAAGCTGTAATTGTTTAAAGCGAGAGTTAAAAAAAACCTGTACTAAAACATGTCGGTTTTTTCATTCAGTAGATATTTAGCAATACAAAAAAGTTCACATTCACCTCTCCTGACCACTTTCACAAGCACTAAAACAAGTTTCTTGTCTTGGTATTTCAAATGCTGCAGGAAGATGTTTATTTAATGTGAAATCAAACTGTAGCTTTCCTAAAGCTTTATGCTTTTTCATTTCCCAAGACATTCACAAGCTACAGTGCACACACCAGCACGAAGAATAAGAATGAATCCCTAAATCCAAAGTAATCATTCACGACTGAGTGGGCATTACTTTGTAAGAAGCTCAGACAATTCTGCATACAGAGAAGACAAGCTTTATTCCTACTCAGATCTCAGCAAGAACTTTGTTATGAGACAAGTTATGAAGTGCATATTCCCACCATCTACCTCTTTTGTGACAAAATTTGATTCTCTTAGCCCTGTTTCATTGCCTTCTCCTATTAGGTGCGTGTAGTACTGCCTGTACCTTATACGTATACCCACACGTTAAAATGCACCAATTTAAAATTGCTTTCCTTCCTCACTGCAGATGTGAGAAAATTAACTGGTTCATGTGACCGGAGTAGAACGCAGGCTAGATGGAAGGTAGAAAGAAGTGTGCATCAAAATTCCTGCTGAAATGCAAAGAAATTTAAGTTAGCAATACAGCTCTGACAGGAAGAAAGCTGCAGAGCCCTGCGCTGGTGTGAAGCATCCCTGGCAGCAGGGACAGCAGCTCTGCCAGCACGCCCGCACCAGGGATGCCCGCAACTATCTGGTGTATCCCTGGTGCCTGCTCAGGTGCTCATTTGAATCCAGGCAGCCAGTCCTTGAAATTAAATGCAAATTCAAGAGACTAACTTCTAAGTGCTTTTCTGCATAATGAGGATACGATTGGACTTGTTTATTGCTCCAGCAGTCAAGAAATACCTCTGGTAATACCTGTTTCCCAGAATTCTCAATCCCATTCCCCTCCTCATCCAAAATACCTTCAGTTAAACAGTTCTCTGCTGTTTAACCATGGTCCTGATCACAAACTCTTCCCACTGTGGATAGGAGTTACTACTATCTTAATACAAACTGGAGGAAAATAGGTAAGCTTAGCAACAAGGTTTTGCAAAGCAAGATGTGAACACTGCTCCCTAGATAAAGTGCTGGGTGTGCATGAACAGCCATGCCACTAGCTGAGGCAGGATGCAGGCTGTAGGGCTAGTGGGCTGACCCAAAAGTCATGAAGTTCAGCAAGGGGAAGTGTGGTGTCCTGCACCTGTGGAAGGTACAACCCCATGCACCAGTACCTGCTGGGATCCACCCAAATAAGGTTTCCCTACTAAAAATAAAGCTTTTCAAATGATGTGAGCATGAAAAGCTTTTGCTTTTCTGTTCTTACTATTGTGAAACAGCTTTCCCTGCCCCCCACCCCCCCCTATTGTAGTTAGTAGGGGAAGGAGAATATAATTTTATTTTGTTGCTCAGGAAGTGAGATAATTTTCTTTTTGATGAGTTTTTTAATTTTTAGCACAAGCTGCCAGCACATATTTGTTGAGCTTCTTGGCATTCTGATCTTGTCTCTGGCACTAACACATGCTAAGAGCTTGTGGAAAGTGTTCTCCAGTTCCTTAAATTTCATCCTCCTTCTCCTGTCCACCCTCAAATCTCAGTAGTTCTCACAAAAACTGGCTGCAGTACCACTTTTCTTGCTGATACATGGTGAACTCTTCATCTCATTTTTCTTCAGCAACACATTTGCTAATTCTTCCTTGGCATTGCTTATAACCAGATGTTAACAGATACCAGGAGAACCCAATAGCCAATGATTTAAAACAGGCACAGAGGGAGGATGCAGGAAAGGTGACTTTTACAGTGGTTTGCCAACTACCAATTTTGACCCAGCATCATCTTCATTCCTCCCCTCCTCCCTCTTATGCCCAGAGCAAGGAGCAAGCTGCTGCTTTATAGGCAATTTTCTGCTTAGATCAGCTTTGGGTGAAGAAATATAAAGCAAAAGGGATCACCAATAGATGCCCATGTTAGTTACAGAAAAACTCCCAGTCTTACATTTAACACATTACACACATGCACACATACTGACTCCCCTTTTCCCACTATGGTTAAAATAACCCACCATCATTAATTCATTTAGGAAATGGATCCTCAATGAAGCCTCCCTCCACTCTTCTAAGTCCCTGCAGACAGCACCTAGAATATACTCAAGGCCATCCCTCAGACTGGTCCTCTCAGGAAAGCAACAGTCAAGATACTTTGGGGCTTCTAAAAACTCCAGAGCCCAATTCAGATATTTTGATATTAAAAGTCACACAAACAACTTGTGCTATCTCAACTCTGACCATTCAAGCTCCTGTTCTCATCTCTTCTCACTAGTAATAAAGACTTTTTCTGAAAAACGGTCAGCTGAGTTCAGCTTTTTGTATACATGGCAGAAAAACATCTATCTCGTTATCCTGTGGTTGTATTAGAGCTACAGGACTAACAGGAGAATCACTGAACTAATATTTCATTGCTTTATTACAAGAAACAGATTATATTCTAATATTTTTAGGAAGATGCTGTTGAGATCTAACTGTAGTTACGTCAAAGTTTAAACCGGGAAAAATAAACCTCAAAAGCTACTAAAAGTATGAGCAAAACATTCTGTTCCGATGATGAGCTACCATGATTTTCAGCATTTATAAGCGATGGTACAAAACTGGACACTAGGGTATAATTAATCTCACTGCCTGTTGAAGAAAAATGTGCAGCTTCTAAGATGCCTTTTCAAGAGTAGCTACAGTTTAAGATGGGAAGTTACCTATTAGAGCTACGATATTTGGCAAGACACATTTGGCATGCTGTATGTTTTCATGGAGAATGTTTTTATGTGGTTATTAGCTAATACAGATCATCAATTGCTCACAAATATAGTAGAGCAATTACTTGACATTATATCACCAACTGACTGCAGGTGTGCCTGTGTGTAAACATTTTATGAAAGCGACTCCATCACACAGGCTACTCAGCAGAAAGGAAAGGATGAGGTCCCTTCTATAAAACTGCGAGCTTCTAGATGCACCTAGAACACAACAGCCAGGAAGGGATTCCAGCACTGGCCTCCAGCCCTTAGACCTCACTCTACAGGTGGTAAAAATTTTAGTTGAAAGGAGGAGGCAGAAAGAGAGAATTCCAAGCTAAAGTCAGATTGCCAGTGAAAATGCAGCACGGGGGTGTCCTGCCATGGATTGGACACTCTCAAACTGAACAAGGCAGGACCAGGCTGCAGCAGGTACCAGTACAATTCACAGTCTACACACTGGCTGTTGTGTCCCACAGCATGTGGCTCACAAGACTGCAGTGCACATACACTGCTGTAACTGTGTGTAAATTGCATGCTATTTATGTCACCTCTGAATTTGGCTCATGCTGCTTTTCCCTTGAATGCAAACTGGCTTCTACATATGGCAATTAAAACTAACCTGGCAAGTGGGAAAACACCTGTATAAACATCTCGTTAACCTGGCATCCTACATTACTTACAGTACATTTTAAGAATTCAGTATTGCCTGAGGTGGACGATTTTTGTGATGTTCTACAGCCAGTGAACTTCCAACAGATGAGCTGCTGCTTTCCCTCACCCCAAAGTTTTAACATTATCAAATCCTGATGAGCTTTGTGGATCAACCAGGTTCCAGGTATAACAGCTAAGATGCATTTTACCCAAAACTCTATTCATTCTTGACTGGGAAATACCTGTTATAATTTATAGTCACTGGCAGATCTGCTTCAGATAGTTCCTTGGAAGTAATTATCTGTTGTGCTACATGGATGCCACATGTAATACGTTCCAAAACCCTGAATTGCATAGAATTTACTGCTTTAAGTTTTTTATTCAAAGTCAAGACTCTGATCACATTCATCAAGAAGATCACAGGCCTGGAATTTCCAAAGAGCTGCAGCTGTTTTATGATGTAGTGCCTTCACTCTGCTTCACTGAAAGAAAAAACAATTTGGATTTGCAACATGCTTTGCTTCGGCAATTTGAGACTGTTTAATCCTGAAATTAACAAAATCCATATCAACTAACAGATACTTGCCTGAGATCTGAAGAGAAACTAAGCTTCACAAATCCTACTACTATGGCAAATTCCTTATGATGAAACAAAATCCATTCTATGTATAGGACACAGTTAGAAGGACTTAGAAATACAATGTTCTTATACAACCCCCACTTTGTTCTGCGAGAGTTAGGTAACATTTTGAGCAGGCAGGAGACTGCATACATACAGAAAAGCACAGAGATATTATTTGGGTTAAGTCCAAGACTGAGACCACAAGAACTGGGTTTTATTCTCAGATCTACCAATAATTCATCAGTGACCTTGAAGAACATGCCCATACGTTTCAAAATAGAGCAAATAAAATACCCAGTCATTAACAGGCTTGTTGAATACATTAAAAATGGTAAACTGCTTTGGGGTTCAGAAATTTTTAAAGTTTGCCTGCAATAATCTTAACAGTGGTAGTAAAATTAAGCTTGTTTAACCCAGAAATCTGCTCGCCAGTAGTGATGGAGATAACCACAGCAAAGTAGCAAAATAAATGCATTGATTTTTTAAAGTTAGTATCCTGGATAAAGAAAGACAAAATAAAGAGATGTGGAAGAGATTTGAAGAGAGGAACAAGATAGCACAAAGAGGGCATTAATGTTTCAAACTCTTCAGGTCTGCAGAAAGACTTACAAGCTTCACGAGAAAGGCTGAAGAGTATCTCCAGAGATCAGGTTATGCTTTTTTCAACCACTTTGTCTATAAATCAGGTAGATACTTCCATAATTATATATACTTGTATTACTATATGCCAAAACTTCATGTTGCTTGCTCTTTTGAGCCTTGAGAGCACTTTCTGACCTTCACATACCGGCAGAGATCTCGATATTGGGACTGAGGAGGAAAGCAAGCTTTTGTGCAAGATAAGCAAGTAGGGAAAAAGCTCTAGTCTCATCAGTTCTTTAAAAAAAAAAAAAAAAAAATCCCATATCCAGGTTCACTATGGTTTGTTGTTTACTCTGTCAGACCTGTGACACCTTTTAAGAGATCTGTACAAATTTTAGAAATCTACCTCCTATGTGATCCTACGAGATCTGACTCTTCAAGGACTGAAGACATTCAAAATAGTCTTGTTAGAGAACAAAGGCGGGGGGTAAGGGGGGGGTGGGGAGGTGTGGAGGAAATTGTAGTGCATGATGTTTCATTTTTTTAGTGGCCAAAATGATACATGAGCCACAAGCAAGTGTATTATTAATCTCACTACAGTGAGAAGAAAAATAATCATAAAGAACAAATTCATTCATTATTTGTGGTTCGACAGTTTCTTCATTCTACTGAGATGAAACACCACATGAAATTAGTAACACTAGAAATGCAAACACCAGTATATATACTTTGGGACAGAGTCTGCGCAACAGAAACAAGCACAGATTCCCCAGAACAATTCTCCCATGCCAATGCCCCTATTAACCTTGAAATATTCAAGCATGCAGCTGGGCAAAGGTCAGCTACATTGTGTACAGGTCTAAGAGGAGCCTAATGTTTTCACATGAACTTTTTTGCTTAGCCACTTTACCTGCTTTCCTTCATTAATTTCCTTTTTAATAAAAAAAAGTTCAACTTACGCATTCCTGGGAAAAGATGGACATTTCAAAAGTCATATTTCTAAAGACAGGTTTCTTGTCCTTGCAGTGAAGAAGATTTCTGAGAAATTACATTAGATGTCTGGAGACAAATCAAAACCTTGAATCTTTTGTCATTTTTTGATTGTAATATCCATTCGATTTAAGAGAACCTACATCCTAATCTTAAATTCCTGGAGCAGCTAGTAATAGTTTTGAGTTTGACTTGGTCCAAAAATGTAAAGCAAATGCTATCAAGTTTTACATAACAGAAACAAACTTCCATAACCTACTCTAATTTCACTTGCATCTTTTAATCCAAATTCAGCTCTGGCAAGTGAAAATGGTATCAGCTGTAGAGTTTGGGTTTGGATCCAGTTTTTCCTTTAGCACTCAGACCCAGGTTTTCACTGCAGGCCACTACAGAAATAACAGCCACTCCACAAAACAGCTCTAGATCCAGATGTTTTTCAGCCAGGTGCTTTTCAAAACCTATCTGCTTGAGAATACGTATCTCATATTTATGAATTCTCAGGAGACTGAGTGTCATCACATCTTTTCCCTTCAAAGAGTTGAATATTCTCCTTTGTACCATCCTGTCCATAAGGAGCTTTTTTTAAAAAAAAAAAAAAAATCTGTTTCTGTTTACAGCTTCATCAACTTCATCTGATCCTTCTTTGAAGGCAGTGCTATCAGAGTGAAGGACAGTGGGCCTCCCCCCACGTAACAGTTGCTGGGGAAAAAAAAAAAGCCATAACCACAAGTGTTCTCCCTTCCTCCTCTTAACCCTGAGCTTTTATTGCTGAGCACAATATCATGTGGTTAGAAAATCCCTTCAGTCAACTTGGGTTGTTGTCTCAACTGTGTCCCCTCCCAACCTCTTGCCCAGACCTAGCTTACTCACAAAAGAAAATCTTGACACTGTGCAAGCAGTGTTAAGCAGTAGCCAAAACACTGATGTTACCAACACTGTTTTAGCCACAAAACACATATGACAGCACCATATGAGCTGCTATGAAGAACATTAACTTCATAAGTTCATCCCAGCCAGAGACAGTATAAATATACATATGATGGCAGTGTCTAAACCCAGTCTAGGATACTTCACCCTAGAGAGAGTTATTGTTTGCTTTTAGGACTGCACCCTGTGCATTTAACTGCACCCTTTCATGGTTGTAGGGGACCCAAGAAAAGATATGCAGAAAGACAGAAACTTATTTGCAAACACTCATCTACAAAGTAAGTACTACAGAACATGGGTAGGATGATTTCATTAAATGAAGAGGAAGAAGTAAAAGCAGGACAACTTTTCATTCTTGCATATTATTCTTAGGCTTTAACACTTCTTCTTGAGAATCCTCACTCTAATATCACTTCTCACCCAACCTACCTCCTTACAACCACAAGAGCCCAACCAAGTTAAGGCTTTTTCTCCCATGCTCTGCACCATCTTTTTTAATTTTCAACCTCAGCTGGAAGTGCTCTCCATCAGTGGCTCTACTGGCAGTCTTACGCATGATTGCTTTAATTAAAAGGCCAGAAGGGATTATTTAAGAGTCTCATCATCAGGCTTGACATAATTAGACTCCTGGACTCAGTGACAAATGTTCACAGGGCTGCCTCAACCTTTCATCCTTCTAAGGCAGCTGTAGGCAGTACTGTACAACACACTTTGCAGCACTTCTGAAAAAAGCTTTAGAAGAAAGGTTTCATCATCTTCCTTGAGACATAAAAGAACCCCCTGGTACTTTTTCACAGAGTCCGGACTTGTGTTTATAACCTCAGCCAAAACAAGCCCTAACATCTGTGCCAGAATTAGCTTTATTTTAGTAATGCCAAGTGTATGCAGTTGAAAATTGTCTACTGATCTTCTGGAACAGACCACAGTATGTAGGTAGCTTCCCTATTTATATCCTGTATAGGTCTAGTTTTAAACTGAGAAAATTAAAGGGGAAAAAGAGGTCACTGCACTCTCAGATATTCTCTAGCACTTGCCAGCATCAATTAAGCACAAAAGATCAAAGCATCTGAAGAAACAGAAGATTGTTTTCAAGGTGTCTCAGATCCCACTACACTTAGTTGTCAACTGGGTATGCACCCACTGAAGTTCGCTAAACAGAGGCAGAAGTGATCCCTTGCAGTCATTGATATGGCTCTAGTCTCCTAATTACTATATTTTCTCTGACTTTGTTCTTGCAGATTAAATTTCAGAAAAAGCTAAAACCTAAGTGCTGTTTTACATGCACTGCTTTAACAAATTAGAGAACACTGGGACATCTTCTTAGCTGTCGGAAGGTTCTTGCCTGATGTATAAAGGTAATATTACTACAAACACAAACAAGCAGCTAAAATGTTAAGTTTCTGGAAGACCAAGTTAAATAGGACATACACATTACTGAATAATCTCACATCTGGGGCTTTGTAGGTAGAACCTAAACAGATGTAGCCAGCTTAAATAAAGTACATAGTAGTTTAAGTAAGCAGTTACCACAAAAGACGTATTTGCAATGCTGCTGAGGTGCAAGCCTTAAAACCAAGCTTTTCTGCACACCCTATTTCCCTAAGTAGTGTTGTACTGCCATCAAGTGGGGAACGCGAGAAGGAAGGATAGTCACAAAGCTGTATGAACAGAGGCACTACAATGAGCAAGAGTAATAGAATTCTGAATTCCCGATTCCAATAGTCACATTTTAGGAGCCAATTCCAAAGAAACATGCAGATACCCGGATAACTGCCGTTACCATTTCTACACAACAAAGAAACAAGACCAGAGGGCTCAGACTAAGTAGCAGTCAGAGGTATGCCACAGGCACCAAGGGCTTGTGACTAGACCACAAATTAAGTCATGTGAATAGATACCGACATACTCGTCTGAATTATCTGAAAGCCCATATGCACAGAAATGTCTTCCAGAGGAAAGAGGAGTTAAAGTTCAGCAACTGAAGTCACTAGCTGGGAATTACTCTAAAAAATTGCTCAGAAGTACACAGTGCTCAAAAGGCACAGGTAACTCAGTGGATGTCCCTCCTTCCCTTCTTTGGGTTAGTTTTACAGTCAAATGCATTTCACTGAAGGGCCAGTTTTAGTGATCTAAACAAATTTGTGCCTCATCTTGTGCCACTGGTTTTGACTTGGGAATGCAGTGCTCAGTCTGACTTAGAATCTATTTTTTTTTTATTTGAGTTTTATTTCACTGAACTTAGAACCTGTAAAAGGGTTTTAATTTATCCCTTTGTGAAGCCCAAAGCAAGCAGGGTCCAGAGAAGCATGTCTGCCCTCTTTAAAAGGGAGGGACACAGGTGCCACAAGTAGAACTGCTGCTGAGTTCTTTTCTCTGCTATGTCCTGCCCCAAGACAGTGCAAACAGCTCTGTGTGGCTGGCTCTGAAAAGTCAGCAGAAGGGATATTCCCAGGCAGACAAAGAGGTCCTCTCACTTCAGTGAAAGACAACTTCCAGTGATGACAAGAAAGTTTTCTGAGGTTTTGAGATTTTTTTTAAACAAAAAATGTTCCCTCAGTTGCCTTTAGCCAACGAATTACAGGTAGGGACTTTAGATAAATGACATGGAAATATGACTGATCTATCCATTAAAAAAAAGACCAGATGGTATTATCTCTCTTTTAGGAGTCTAAATTTGCTCTGTATGTTGCTGAGTGAGCTTCCATTAACTCTCAGGCACAAAGGAACATGTTTCGCACTTTGCAGAAGGTTGTAGACAGTACATGAAACCAGAAACCGGGAGGAATGCAGCTGAGGGCCGCACATTCTCAGCAACAGGCACTAACTGGCTGTATAGCAAAGCCCTCTCTCTTACTGTCTGTGTTGAAGACCAAGGTTCATCCTTCGCACATACATCCTAGAAAGGCACAGCAGAGTTTAAGAGGTCAATGCTTTCAAGAATGACTCATTTGTTATAGTAAAAAAGAACATGATTGAGCTTCTACATATGGAGCTGCCAATCTGGATCAAGACGTTCTTCCTCGCTTGGCCATGTCAAAGTTGAGAACCAGGTATCTCTGGATCTACCCCCATGGTAATAACCACATATGTGCTCTCCAAGTAGGTTATGGGCTTGAACCTTCAAAGAGGAAGGGACTGATTCACTCTCCACAACTCTGTTTTGGGTTCAAGAACACACCAAATTACTGCAAGGTCATCTCCCGAAACATTTTTCTATGATTCTAATACACTACCAAGTGATGGACCAGAGGGTGCGCATGTCCTTTGCTATTTGGAGGACAAAGTGATGACCTACTCCAGCTAAATACTTAGGATGATACAGAAAAAGCGATACAGAAAACCAAGGATATGCATAAAATTTGAATAATATCCTTCCTTTGACAGACCATCAAGCACTTCAAACAGTGGGGCCCAACTAACTTGGCTAATTCTCTATTAAATTGGCTAGAGAACTGATATGCATAGTCAGGATATGTCCCTATCATTATTTGTCCAATAAATTATATCAATTTATAATTCAGTCATGAGTTTGGTTCTAGGTATCTCAGAGATCAACCTTTTTTGGCTTTTGGCTTTTCTCTTTTGTTTTTTGTTGTTTTTTTGGTTTTTTTGTTGTTTTTTTTTTAACATGTGATTCTGCAGCAGCTGAAATCCACAGACTCTCCCAGAAGAGCATCTTTTCATTTAATAGGAAAGGTGGCTGACAGGCAAAAATTCACACTACAGTAGGTGTGGGAAATGGGGAATTTTTTCAAAAAATTGCAATTACCTTTTCAGGAACACCATACAAGCTATCTGCTTGAACAGGATAACAATGCATAAGCTGAGAGAAATGCCAGTAAGAACTGCCTGAGTAAGAGGGAGGTGTAGGGACAGACCAGTGACAAGGAGATAACAATGCCGCAACTGTTAGGATCTTTTGTTGTTTGCCTGTGACTTTAACTAGAAACAGCTAAAATGCCTACATTTAGGACAGTGAAAAAGGTAACAAAAAGCCAAATGTCTCATCAACAGACAGTATGAAAGAATACTAAGTACAGCTGAAGCAAAAGTGGAAGCAGATGCACCACTGGGAGAGAAAAGACCAAAATATGATGAGGCTGTACTTCATAATCTAGAGACAGACAGAATGAGTTTACTCAAGTCAAACATGTCGTATCTCCAACTGTGTAAGAATGCTGGTCCAAAAAAAAGAAAAAAAAAAAAATACCAGTAAATCTACTTTCTTGGTGAAGTTGTTTTCTCCATAATGGCTTATATAAAGAAGTACCAAAGACCATGGACAGGAGGGCAGGCAGATGGATGCACAGATAAGTTTCCCCTGCAGTTCCACTGTGGGGAGTGTGACAGATATTTTCTAGTGTTGCCAGCCACACTGTCAGAAAAAAAAGTGAGGAAGAGTCTTCCCTTTTAACCGCAAATGCACGGGAACTTTGGGAAGAGAGGACGCCATTACTCAATGGGGATAAAACAGTGACAGTGCAACAAATACTGCCTATGCATTCTACCCTCTAAAAACAGCAATGACAGTCCATTGCTTGGGACCTTCATAGCCTGGACAACAGAAACTGGCCTAAGAAAAGATGCCAGGTGTGAAGCAAGATCCAAACCTTGTAATACTATCCAGACTTGTACCAAATCAGCCTGCTTTTGAATTTCTCAGCAAGGTCCTCTACTTAACAGCTTAAATCCAAGTAACTTTAAACTGTGTTTAGGGAGCAATCAAAAAGATCTGGATCTAAAGCATGGACAAATACTCCTGAAAACATCACCTGTTCTTCCAAGAATTTCCAACCGAGTAGAATTCATTTACTTACCAATTAATTCCTGCAGTGAAAGCTGCTTCTGTCCCTGCAGCACAATGAATGAAGGAATGGATGGATGAACCTTTGGGTTCTTTGGCTTTAAGTGCCCCCTGTCCCTAAGCTATTTGTAGTCTCTGCTGTCTGTGATTCTTTGAGCAGAACATGCTACCATAGCCATTTGGACAGACTTCATACTCTGAAATCCTTCAGCTAGGGACAAAGAGTGACAGTAAGGTAGTCTTCTGATTCTCACTTCTAATACAAGAATGTACACTAGTGATAAAAAGCACTGAAACCATCCATAATTCCACTGTGAAATTAACTGGGCACTTACAACCAGGCTGAAACCATTTCCAGCAATTTTATGCCACTCATTTAACTTCAAATATTTCAACCTTAAGATTTGTTATAAAGTACTAAAAGCAGACCCACTAAGTGTCTTCCAGTTCTCCACCCACAAGATGGTTATTATTCTTAATAATGTATACAGAGGCTGAAAGCACTTCTCTTCCCTCTACTTGATATAGCATGCAACCTTTTGGACTCTCCATTCTAACCTGTCCCCTATCACAAATCTACATATCTGGTTTCTCCTCCACCCACCTGGGCATTGCCAGGGCTTTTAAAATGGAACCAAATTAATTTCCAGGGAGCTTGCTGCAGTTGGATTTTATTCTTGTGTTGTCTCACAAATGCAGAGACATTTTACGAGTCTATTATATAGTTCTCTACAGAAATTAAGGAGCTTCAAATGAAGGGAAGATATAAATAACGAGCACTGTATTTCATTCTTAGTCCTTGTTACACAGACTACATCTGGGACGATGCCTTGTTGTACAAGGCACACAAGATGACTAAATGCGGCTTCACCAATCAGGTGGAACATTATGAGCGAGCTTCACAATACAAAAAGCCTCATCAGTTGGTGTCAAACCTCCTTGTTACTGGCCAATAACTGCAGAGCTCAGTTCTCTTATTATGAAACTTGCAAAAGAGCATCTGCTATTGAGGTTGTATCATGTCACCACAAGATCCTGCCTAGTGACTCTGACAGATGACCACAACTGATGTTCTCATGCAACACTGACATCTTACAGGAATACTTCTGAATCATCATTGCTTGATAACAGCATGTTTCTATTGTAACAGCATATCATAATGGTTAAGCAGCAGCACACGGGATCATTAACATCCAAGATGCATGCATTCAGATACTGCAGGGTATGGTGAGAGATGCCAAATGAAAGCAGGTTTCATATCATCTGAGTTTAGATGTCTAAATTAGAAGGTTAATCACCTCATAGCAATACAAGCATTCATAAGACAATTTACAACTACAGCTTAAATGACATCGTTCTTAGCTGCCTCCTGAAAGAACCCATTTCTACCAGTAAGGAACCTGGGGAGGGAAACTAGTCTGAGATAAACATCTGCATTTAGATGTCCAATTTTTAACACAGACTCTTAACGATTCAAATAAATGTTAGCAAGACAATAATGCATAGGGCATAGGAGTCCACACCAAAATGAAAGAAACAGAAGTAGTGAGCAAATCCTTGGCGGATATAAGTGAACATAAATCAACTTAAATCAGTGGAGCTTTGCTAGTTTCAACCTGTCAAAGAACCACAGCGAAACTAGTCTGCTGCCTCATTCACTTCCTGTTACAAACAGGCAGCCAGTCTCTAAGAAAGGGTATATTCAAAAAGTAATTAAAAAATGTAACACAAATGCAACAAAATATAGATAAGTTGGTGCTACAGTTTTTGGTACAACATTTCCTTCATTTTGACAACCTCCCTTCACAAGTCAAACGCTAACAAAGCAAAGTGATTTCTTATAAAATGCATTTATAATGGTGTAGACATGCATCTCACTGACCTCTCTGAATGTCCGACTACATTATCACCTTTTCAGTCCCCCTGCTGAAAGGAACTGCATCATGTTTACATGTCTAAAAAGCATATTAAACCAAATTTCTTAGACCAAACAGAATAATTCTTTTGCAGTACTCTTGAAATACACTGTACTCCTCTTTCCTTCAAGCTGCAATTGAGAATTATCAAGATCTCCCATAAGGCTACATGAAAAAGATGAACAGCAAGCAAACCAAGCCAAGAGCTTCCCCAGCTCAGCCAAGAATTAAACACACAGCTCCATCAGCAGGAGGGTTCGCTTCAGTAACAAAATCTGTCTCAGTCTGTACCTAAAAGGTTTTCTAAGGCTGCAGATTAAAATTTAAAGGCCACTAAGAAAAGCCTCAAGACGGGGAGAGCTCCTGTAGGAAAAATACTATATAGAACTTCCAGAAAGAAAAAGGTAATCATTACTTTTAGTAATAACAGTAATAGTCCCTATTTTTAATTATTCTCTTTCCCTAGAGATCTCAGCATGTTTTATAAGTTACATAAGCATCAGTGTGCAGTTCACTTAATATTGAAATTCAGTCATATCTGAACACAAGTGCAAAAGACAGTATTAAAATACATTTCAGCACGACAAAAAAATGCTTTATTAACTTGAAATCACCAGGGAAGTTTCACAAGACATTTGGAGAAAACACCTGGGCTACAAAACACTTCCTGGAAAAGTGCCATGGAATATTTAACAGACTGAAATGGTCAAGATTACTTGCATGTCAAATGGAAAAAGAAGGCGGCATTTCATCTCCTTCCCCCTGCCAGCACTGCACTGAAACAAACTGGGGAGGCAGTTCACTAGCAAGTAAAAGGGAAAAGCCCAAATACTGTATGGGAACAGGGGCTGTTCAGAAGGTAAACAAAAGGCACAGGCACTACTTGCACTGGAAATGGATTTATCTGGAAGAGGATGGCACAGACGGTTAGTCCTGTTCCTCATCACATGTATGCATGCATGGGCTGACACATGCTCACAGTCAATACATCTGATTAATAATGTAATATTAGCCTGATTTGTCCTAGCACAGTACTAAAATTCAGACAAAGAAGGAACATGATGAACAAAACTGTAGCAGTATGACAAATTTCTGAAGAAAATTAGTCTGGTTTGACAAGAGTGTGCACCGCAATCATCAATGCTAGCTTGGTTTACACCTGTCCTACAGCGACTCTGATTATTACGTAATGATACTGAAGAAGGAAATGGAACATTTCCCATTCTTTGCCTTTCATTATTAAGCATAATAAGTCACGGCTTCCCTCGTAGAACACAAGCTGGAATGCTATTAACACCACCCCAACCTAACACATGGACCTCCTGTGATGTGTCACATACAAACACTTCTACTCCTCCTGCTCAGCTTTTCCATCACCCATCGTTCACTCTCGTCACTGAACTCCACCAAGCATGTGGTATTTCTCAGATGGAGATTGAGTGCTTATGCTCAGGAAGTATCATAACATAAATAAAAAATTGCATCTGGAAGTAAACAAAGTAAAAAAGAAATTTAAAAGAGACCTATGTTTAAGTCAGCCTTATGTTTTCTGCATAACAGAAACATGTGTCTTGAACATCTAGGCTTGGAAATACTACAAAAGCTATCTATTTGCAACTCCTGTCAGCTTGGATACAATTTGATTTCAGGGCTAAACACCACACCCCCCCAAAGCAAATTGGGAAAAGCACATCAGAAACATACTTGGACTCATTTTATATGGTGGCCAGAACAACCAGCATCAGTCCCAGAGCCAATAATCTAGTACCACCTCACCATGATGAGACAAGGCTTCATTTAGTTTAATAGAAAATAGCCAAAGCAAGCAAGACAGAATTGTCTTTTCCTTTTAACCTGCTTCAATGGCTCAACTGGCCTTTGATTACAGGAGGCTTACAAATCATCTGAACGCATTAATATGCAACTATTTAACAACACTAGAGTGATTAAGTGTCTGAAGTTACCTTAACCAGTTCAGTGAATGTCTATTGCAAAGTGAGCTAAATCAACAGTGGAGACACAATGGCTCTGATTATGGCAAGAGTATTACAGCCATTTCTCTTAATAGTAATCTGCTGTCAAGTTGATGCTCATAAATATTATAGAATTGTTTAATGCTGAAAATTGGCCACATTGTTGTGATTCCCAGCAGACTTGCCATCAAAAGGAACGGATCTCAGAGACTTTAACTGCCCATTAACGCTCATAAAGAGTCACCTGAAAAGGCAAAGTCCCACCAGGGCACTGGAAGGAAATTTTTGCTCCCCTGCTGAACAGACTACAAGTAGCACATTTGATTAAGTTCAGAAACTTAGCAAGGAACAAAAGCCACAACTTTTAGTAGCTTGGGAAGTTCAAAATGAACACAAGAAAATGCTTCTTCACCAGGAGGGTAGCATAGCATTGGAAGAGGTAATCCAGAAAGACAGTGGAATATCCAAGCTGGATCTACACAAAACCACAGCTGACCTGGTCTATCAGTAGCAACAGTCCTACTCCCAACAGGACGCTGGGTGAGATTATGCTCAGAGGGCCCTTCCAACGAACATTTCTAAGATTCTGTGATCTCATGTGCAGACACAAACCAAGTCAAGAACTAACTGCAATGGGAAACATTTGCAACAGCCCGATATGGCAATAAGGCCATATGCGTGGACAGCTCTCAGGTAGACCCACGAAAGACCTTTTGCAGATGCTTTCAGCAGCAGCTGTTTTCTCCAGAGGATGATTATGGCATTGCCTTTCACCTATCAGAACATGTTTTAGGTGAAGGACTGAGGCATACCAGCCATCTCCTCCTTTAGACTTTTCCCTGAGAAGCACCATTTTGCCTATCAGACATGCTTTTGCTGAAAACATGAAGGTGTTCCACATATGCAAATTAGAGGCAAAGCCTGGCACACTTTGATTCCCTCCAGAACAGCCAGTATCAGCATGTAGCTGGTTACAAATGCACAGAAAATCTTACTAGATAAGGGGAATTAAGTAGAAAAAAAAAGTGTTTTCTTCTTTTCCTATTACAGTCTTCATGATTTTACTTTGAAAAAACCCTTTGCTTCAAAAGCCTTTCATGCATATGAATGTGATTTTTAGCTTCTCTTTAGACTTCACTATTACAAAGACTTGTTAGGAAAAAAAAGTGGAATAGCTACTCAAGGGTAAATGAAATATACAAACTAACAAACCTCTCTTCAAAGAGTGTGTGGTTGCACCTTATGCCCCCACTGATACAGAACATTTTCTTTCACATCTTTTAAAAATCATGTGCACACACACACACAAGTGAGCATATGCCAGTAAACACATTTCCATCTCAAGCTTTCTTGTAGTCACTGCTGGTGTGATTTGCACTGCTGTTCAAGCATAGTTTTAATTAGCTGGTGAAAAACCCAAAACATAGATAAAAAAAAAAAAAAAAAAAAAAAAAAAAATTAACACTCATGGCCACCAGAGCTTGAAGAGAATCTTTTTATTAAAAAAAAACAAACCTGTGTGATCCAGAGGGTTGCCCTGGAGTGCAAAACTTTTGCTCAGTCTTCTACATTTTACGTCCTTCTCATTTCAATAGTAGAACGAACTGAGGAGAAATACAAACAGCTATTGCTGTGACTACAGTGGAAAGTCTTTGCATCAAGCCAGCTCTCAGATACAGCATCCCAGTGTTCAGAAAATCATAAGTCTCCATAAGATATGCTCTGTAGTCCAGGAACAGACAGAGAGTCCTGAATTATTACGATCTTCTGCAAAAAAATGATCTCCTTTGGCCCATGTGCACGAAATTAAGAGGCAAGTTATTCAAACAATGAATAGATCATATGTAGCAACCAAAGTGAAGTCTTGCTCCCACATGAAGCATTTTGTTCTTCCCCATAATGAAAAGTACTAGGTGTAACTCATAAGTAAGGTGAAGTTAACAGGCATGAAATGTATACACGCTAAAACTGGATCCCAAACTGAACCAAACCAGCACTCTCCCCCCAGCTTTTCACTGATTTTTAACACCTGCAGGGTTCATTTAGCATGATTTATTTCCATTTATCTTTAGCAGGATAATGTTAAAATGTTAAAATGATGGCAAGTCTACCACATTCTCTAGTCAACTGTCAGAAAGGATCTTCACTAAAATATTGTAACTTTTTCAGAGTAAACTTGCCTTCTCACCATGTTATCACAAACAAGACCAAAAACTCCCTCTATTGGAGCATCTTGTTTTCAAGTTGAGTTGTCTGTATTAAGTCAACTTTTAGAGTCTTGAGAGACTGGTGGAATAAACTGATGTATTCAAACTCATTTCCAGCTAAGGTTCATTTTTATGGCCTTTTCTGAACTTTGTCCAACATTGTCATGTCTATCTTGGAGTAGAAAACCCAAGGCTGGACATAGGAATGTAGTAATCTTACCAGTGTTGCATATATCTGTATGTTTACCCGCTATTCCCCTTTTCAGAGTTTCAGTGTTCATAGCAGAAACTTTTTAGACATCGCTTTACTAAAAAACAGTATTGAGACAGATACTCTTTTTAATAATTCCTGCTCTAAGTTACTCCTTTTCAGTAGTTTCTTGGAAAGTTTGTTTAGGTATAGCCAGCATTCTCTACTCCTACACATACTAAGTTGTATTTATCTGTATAAAATGTTCAACTGTGATGATTTAGTTAATTCTGATTACTCTAATAATGCAGTGTTACTCTGTCCTCTTCCATATTAAATATACCACTAATCACCATATTATTTGCAAGTAAATAATTTAAATAACATTTCAGAACACTGCTGAAATGCTGAATAATATAAAAGTAAACAGATTCGAGAGACCTGCTCAGAAACAGATTCCATGCTTTTTTCTCAACAGCAACTTTTTCAGATCTGCCAAGAAGACAGATTTTAATCCATCTAATATATAACCTCTTAGAGCCAAGTTTCATTGGTTCCCCCCTGAATCAAGATGTTAGAGCGATAAGACAAATGCCTTTGAGAAATTCAATTACACTACATTCATTCTGCTCTCTTTATCAGCCAGATCTGTGATCTTGTCAAGTGATGACAGTTTTGTTTGACAGGACACATTTCCATAAAATCATCTTGACTGACAATAATATGCTCTTCGTCTCTAACCTTTAGTTGAAGGCATCCAAACTGTTCCACTCTGTTGCCAAGACTTATGTGAAAGTAGCTATTCTCTTGGGTGTTGGATACTCCTTTATAATACTTTTAAATATTTACAAAGCTTTTAAATATTCCTGCACTGTTACAGAGCTTCCCCATTTTCCAGCACTTTAATATTGAATTAATGGCTCAGAGAATTCAAATGTTAGATGCATTTATTTATTAGGATTCCAGAACTGCTTGTCACAAAATACTTACTTTTAGCTAGTGCTCCCTACATTCCGCTTTGACTATAGTGAATAAATTCACATTATCCATAATATCACAGGAGGGTTAAAGAACAGAGCATTAACAACCGCTGAATACTTCTGTCTGTTCTGCATCCCTATTTATAATTTTGTTTTCAGTTTAGCAACAGAGAACCCAATTTACATTAATAAACTGGAGGGGGTTTGTTCCTAATATACCTTAAAAATGCTGTCTTACTGCCTTTAATCCTAATAGCATTTGGCATTCACTCCCCCCCCGACTCCACCCCACCCCCACCCCCCACGGCTTGCTTTATGCAGGGACAAAGTATAAATTAAGTTAGACAAAAATGTACGCATGTCAGCTTTACCCTGAAAGCACTGGAAAAAGAAAGATACAATAAGATTGTATAAGCACAATGTGCATGGAAGAAATCACACTTCATTGAAAAAAATAAAATGAAACTGCAAGAAAAATTTTAAGAACTGCTACTTAATGTTTTTCACTTGACTCACATCTTGAATGTTGGGAATTAGTCTTTATTATTTTTATAAGATATAGGCAAATACATAGACCTAGAAGTTGCTCCATTGTTTGACAATGCAAAAAGAGAACTGTTGCCTGTGAGAAAAACAGCCAGAAGAAATAACTTTAAAGAGAATCAGAAAATACTTCATCCTAGATACCAACATCCCGGACACACACTCGCCATTTCCTGGGTTTGAAGTGGCATACAGGGAGTTTGGAGACAGAAAGCTCTGCAATCCTGACCCTTTCCAACACAAACTGAAACCAAAGGTATATTCTGAGTTGTAGTTTGTTAAAAAGGACATCAGTGACCAGCAGAACTGAACAGACACAGAGGAGTGAGTTCCAGCTCTCTTCATTAGATCCTTACCTAAGGGTTGGTGAATTTCTACTATAGCTTTTTATGCAGCAAAAGTTCGTTCCACTCAGTTTCTCTGAGGAGTGGGAGGAGATGGAGGAGAGGCATCCATATCTCTCCCACTATGTACGGTGCTGTTGTGCTTAGTTGTGCATATGCCAGGGACATGAAGCATATGGCCCGGGGGCTGGCAGTGTCCCGCTTAGCAGATGTCTTCAATACATTCTGCCATAAAAAGTCTTTTTAGGGGCTAGTTAACTGCTTTTTATCAGGCAATTCTTTGTCTCTGGTTGATACAGCTATTCACCTGAACTAAAATCCCACTAAGCACCTGTATAGAACTTGTGCAGCTTTTCACATCCAAGAACTAGAAAATAAGACTTTACTACTCTCTCAAATTAAGTCTGCCCCTAGCAGATAGATTGACTGCAGACTGACTACTAGAGGCCACAAGAAGGCATAAACGTTCCTAAAGTAGCTGCGCTGCTTTGGTCTTTTCGGGCCAAGGAGTCAGAGACAGGAAACACAGTCAGACTTTGAAAGCAAGCACTGTTCTCTATGTGGCATTACTGCAAACAGCCAGGGATGAATACACCAGGTAATACCTTTGGGCAGGCCTAGCATGCCTGCACAATGGGTAAATAGGAAGGCCCACACAGCTTACAGAAAAACAATAGTGCAATACTAATCTTGAGAGCTATCTGAAAATTCACTGCAAATTAATCTTGCATCTTGGCATTGCAAGGATTCATCAAGTTATTCAAATGGTGAACAATATTTAATCCTGTAGGCTGTTTACAAACTCCTTTACCCAAACTGTTTTCTGGCCATTTAATTTCCACTTCGTATTTGTGCATTTGACAATTCCTTCCCCACAGGGATTCCATTGTTTGTGCACATCCAACAAGACAAAGAACAAAATAATCCTGCTAGATATCATTCCTTTTTGCCTTTGCAGAGAGATCAGACAGTGTAGAAATGGCTGGATGGGATAAGAAAATACGGTTGCACGATATCAATGCTCTGTACCAAACTAAGTGACGAAACCTGGAAAAGCAAAGCAAAGGTGATTAGTCTCTAGTCAGCGAGCAAAAAAGCAGAACACCACACACACAAAAAAAGGACTTAATTCCTATTTTTGAGTTTATTTCTTGTTATAAAGGCTGGACACTTTCACCAAGTAACACAATCTGGTTTAGTTCTACCTTGAGATCAACATCCGTATCACACTAAAACTTTTACATCCTCACTTACAAATCAGAAGGGAAAGACTATTTTGAACCCTCACAAAATTACTTTACAGAATAAGACCCAAGAGAACTCAGAAGAATTGCCCTTCAAATGCCCCAAATTTGGAAACTAGTATTTCACTTTGAGCATTTTCTTCCCCCCAACCAGTGGCAGAGCATTCCCATTCCCCAGCTGGCGATATGAACATGCCAGGCTTCTCCCAGCTAGTTCCTCTGATAATCATGCAAACACTTCTCACAAGAGTTCTTATTTATCAGTTCCTTCTCAATGTGGTAAAACACCCTGACTACAAAGGAAATTAGATTGCCTCAAAGTCCAGTCTTCAGTAAACAGAGTCTGCTTCCCTTCCCTTAAAAGAACAGGAAGGCTTTTTTAATTATCTCAACAAAATAAACATTATCTTTTCAATCAAATTAAAGAAAATCTGAATTATTTCCTCCTACCCTCTTCTGCAAACCCCTTGTGCCAGGTTCAGCATTACTTCCTTGCATCTGAGTTACAGAATAATCCATGTTTTAAGAACAATAATATGCTTAGTTCTCCAGTGCTTTCACTACGTAGTTGTAAATACTCCAGTGGACAAAGCTTCTCCTCCCTTCTTTGGGAGGCTATTCCCTAGTCTAATACAATTCACCGTCCACTTGGGATTCAGCACACCACAGATCACAAATTCTGAACAGATCAAGGGAAAAGGGTATAATTCTCCAGACAAATTGCACTCCACAGTAACCTTAACGAATTTTCCAGTGTCTTCCTCTGAGAAGTTAACCACTTAATTTCTCAGACTTTCACTACCGTGGTAGCATTTAGATGCAGTTCAAAATATAAAGTATCACAAGCATATATGAAAAGATTCATATTAACAGAACTATTTTTATTGTCTTCAATTACTGCTTAATCCTTAGAAATATTTTCCATTGGCCCTGATTTAGCAAAGCACTTACAAGCACCTTCTTCTCCAACTATATGCCGAAGTCCCACTGAAATAAGTCACACTTTGTTTTCCATTCAAGCCAATACACAGACAAGATTATTACACACAATGGACACTGACCTGCTACCACCTCGTATAAACCTTATCTGCCCAAATCACTCAAACATCTGCTGATGACTAGACTAAGCGGATTACTTCAATAATTGATGCAGGCTTTATGGTTTTGTAATCACCTGTTCAAATTCAGGAGCATAAGCGTCCATCTAGTCATTGCTGTCTACATAAATCCTTACTCCCCTTCAGCCCATGCACACTATAGGTCTATTGGCTACAATCATCATCTTTGAACAGCCCTTATCCTCTGATGTTCAACTGTTCATCTTTGCAAAACCACGATAACTCCATGGCTTGACAATGGTAGTACAGAGTAATTGCTTCAGACTTATGCAATGTCACACTTAGATTTTCAGAAATTAGAAGCTACTTTAAACACTCCTACCCACAGTCTCATGATTAGCCTGTGAAATTTCTTTATCAGACAAAAATCAAAAACAAAATAAACTCCTGCCATGACTGGGATTACTAAAGAAAAAAAAAAGTAGAAAAAGTAATTTTCTTGATGCAACTCTTCAAAGAAAGGTTGCAACTGACATTTTTCAATTATACTAAAAAAATGTATGATCATTGAGGTGTGCGAGTAGCTTGACACAAACAGAGAAGGGAAAGGGAAAGAACGTCAAGTACTGCCCATCCGTATATTTTCCAAAGAGAGAAAAATACATGCTGGTGGTAAACTTAATAGTATGTGAATGGAAGCGAGGCAGTGGCACAGTGCCAGACTGTTTTGTTTTATTTGAAAAAGCACTGAACACTGATATATGAGATCACTTACTAGAGGAGCTGTGAGAACATTTCACAATAAACAATTTAGTCTCCAAATGTAGCTCTTTCACTATTCAAACTGTCCACAAAGACCATGCCATTTTTATAGATGTTTGCTATTTGTAATTATCCAGATAAGTATTTCCTTCTAGTCCACATCAGTTCAAGTGCTGGCTGAAGTACAGAGTTCACAATGATAGCAGTGTAACTGCTTAGGCAAGTCAGCTGGTGGGGTTTCCACTGCTTCTGCCTAGCTGCATAATCTAAACTCCTTTGTGCAGAACTACAAGCTTCTGAAAGTTCTGTCTTGACATCTACAGGCCTGGGGTTATTTCTCCCCAAACCTCAGAATAAAAACCCTGTTCTTTCTGTACACTTCACAACTGATGTGAAGAACATGTCACCACCGGATTTTACTGCAAGGTTAGTCAATTTTTTACTCATTTCTCCAGCTTTCTTTTAAAGCACACAAGGAGAAAAGGAATTTAGTAGACAGTTTGAGAGACAAGACAGGTAGAATTAGTCCTTTTTGTCATATCTGCTTTGTCCCATTCCTCCACCCTCTCAAATTCAATTTCTTGTTTGCTGAGATAGCATCTCATAAAAGCTCAACCAGAATACACATAAAACACTTCTTCTCTAAACCTGAAATTTATCTTTTCAGAAGGCAGGCGCAAGTGCAAGAGTATCATATAGCTACTTTTCTAAATGTAATTTAAGACCTAATACGGCTCTCGGGATTATGGCATGGTGACATCATGTATGAGGCAGGTCGTTTGCTGTACATTCACTATAGTTCACATGCACACTCTCTTTATTCATATTAACCTACAGCTATTGAAGTATTCATGTTTCAAAAAATAAAACCATTGGGGGTTATGTCCTGTGATTTTAGGAAACTGATGAAAAAGAAATGCAGAAATATTTTTTTCTCCAGTTCCCAGTCCATGTGATGTCAGGTTCATTGATTCTTAATGAAGCCAATGGGTATTTATCTCTGCAGCCCCAAAGACTCACACTGAAGCAACACAATTGCCTTTTCCAGTAGCAGGCTGCTAATTTTCTGGAAACAAGTTTACAACATAGACCTGCTTGATTCCCAAGGGCACACTTGCCTAAGTAGGGAGTGGAGAATCACATGACACAACAGAAAATTTAGATAAACTGAAATAAATCTGCTGAGACTCTTGTTCCAAGGCTGCAGATCAGCTAGAACCTAGCATTTTTCACTACAGTGGTTACTGAAAAGAGTGGGCAGTTATGTGTTTTCAAAGTGTTAAACAAAATTACTCATGTTGGCTTTAACATTGATATTTGTAGTAAACTACCAGATGCACTTGGAGCTCAGCAAAGATTAGCTTAAACTAGCAGGAAGTAGCAGAAATTTACCTACATTAGGCTCCATGCTGCTGCACTAGAATAACCACAGTACCAGAGCTAGCTAGTTTGGTAGCTCTATACTAGGCAGTAGACATACCCTGGCCTTCTATATTCAAACAAGTGAATTCATACTACTGCTGTTGGCATGGCTTATGGTAGTTTTCTGTCAGACTGAGAAGTAAAAGGAAAAGCAATGCATAGGTGATACAAAGGGCTTTGGACATTCTTTTTAGTAAGATGAATGTTGCAATTCCACAGGACATTAAAAAACTGCAGAGATGCCTGAAAACTGCTCCATCTGACATTTTCGTGCTTGTAATTTTCTCACCTGACAACTGAAAAAAAAAATTCACTTTCTGTATCCTGTTCTGTGAAAAAATGGGGATGATTGTTTATTTTGGCAGGGAGGAAGGGGCCAGTGTCTCAGGTTGTAGGTGCAGGAAAAATGCAGAAAGGAAGAGAAAATTTGTTTGCACAATTACATTTTGCAATCATGCCACAACACACTTAACTGTCAGCACATTGGCATGTATAATGTGTCCTCCCTAACTTTCAGTTCATGTTAAAAGAATCTACTACATACTATTATATTTTATATTACAAAAAAAAAAAAATAACGTATCTATCATATGATATAATCTGATGGACAAAACTGCTAATAGGGAGTTACTCAACCACACAAAGCTGATCTGAGAATAATTATGGAGAGCTTCTAAATGTTCTCACCTGGACTGAAGTAGCACAAAATCCAGATTCCATTTAGCTGCATTTCTAGATTGGAGCTACCTGGACCCAGAAGTTACAACTAAGTCATGATTCCAGTAACCATCCTTATGTTCAGATCCAGTACAGGGCACAGCACATATATAAGCCACTAGAGTGCTAGATGTACATATTCAAAACCAGTAACATTCAAGCCACATTTCTGTCTTGATTCAAAACACACAAACCACTGAGTGCACTAGAATTTGTTTGTTTGTTTTCCTAGAACAAGTCCCAATGGAAATATCTCACTTTCCCACCAAGACTGGGATTCTCTGGAATAACACAACTCTACATACAGTAAAAACCTGTGTTAGGTACAGTGCTTCTTAAAAACTATGTATTCTGTGCAAATCAGAGTGCTTCATAATGCCATACTTCTCTGCTTTCTGTAAGACAAATAGAACTAAAGATACAAAGTAGAAAACAAAGTCAAATATTAGATGCTGAAACAGAAAACAAAGGTTTGCTGAGATTTGGCACTGGGGAACAGGCAAGACAAAAGGTCCACCAAGTAGTAGAAGACTGAAAAAAGACATCTAGAAGAGATCAAGAACTGTGCGATCTCAGAATCAGAAGGTTATCAGTCATCGGACACCATGGATCCCCTGAGCAGGAAAGAAAAAGTAAAGCACACTGTATCTGTATGTGCATAATAAAGATTTTACTTACAATTCTTTTCATAAAACCTGACCCAGTAAAGCATTCATCACACCTTGTTTTTTTGTACAGGTGATGCCATCCATTTCCAGAAGACTATTCATATGGCATGAGTTCACAGAGCTCAAATTTTGCTTCAGAAGATCAAAATAAATAAGTTCTTGCAGAACTTCAGCAAGAATTTCTCATTCTCTGAATGAGAGGGCTACCCATTTCCACTAAATGTTCAGTCCTTCTCTACCCTGCTATCAGCTAGAAAGTTGTTTTTCATATCAATATTTTATTGTCTCTTTAGAGAAGAAAATTCTCGTTGGTAATACATACACAGCTAAGGAAAACAAAACTGTGGATGAAGATATTTAAAAATACAGTTACACTGACCTAAGACTCATTCCACACAGGCCTCTAAACCAAATTATACCAAATGACTAAATTATCCTGAGCTGGATTCAAACCAGTGACCTTTAATTAAAAGGTACTCTATCCCATTACTAAACCTCCAAGGCACATGTTTTCATTGGCACAATAGTAATTGTTGCACTGCTTTCTAACTTGATGCTTTCTGTCCTGGAAAAATCTGTCTCACTAATTTCATCTCAAACTAAGATTTTTAGCTGACCTAACAGAAATGATCAAAGGCTGATACTTGTAATTCACATAAAAAATATTCTATTTTACAAAGTCAGTTGCCTGTTATTTTTTTTTCCTAGCCAAAAGTAGATTAAAATAAAAAATGACAGCAACACCTACTTTTCCAAGCTAAAGAGATTTTTAATGCATGAGAGGTTTTATAATAATTGTATTTCCATGAAATTACTCAAGGATCACAAGTATCTTTCAAATATATTCCTCTTAACCTAATTAATATTTCTATTTTATAGACGGGGAAATTGACATAACTGACATTTTCAAATTCGGTGTCCTATATATGACTATATTCACATTGGGAACTGGAGGTACTCGCGATCTTTGAATGTCACGACAGTTTTTAGGAACCTATCCCTTGGCTAGGCAAAGAATTTTAGGAGCCCACTTTTGGAAATTGTGATCTATATGACTAGTCTGTAGATATTATAGGAACCTGTGTGGCCAAATACCTTGTTCTAACTATCACCATTGTTAATCTTGAACTAAGTATCTGTTGGGTGTGTGTAAATATATATACACACATACATTCAGAAGAGAAGAATGAAATAAACAGGTAATTTTGCCATTTCCTGTGAATTGCATAAACTAGGTTTATGACACCCTAATTGTGTACCAGTTAACACAATGGTCCTGCTTCTGATCTGATGAGGTTAACCATTAACTCATAATTCCAGACCCTGGAATACAGCTGTTATGCATACAGGTTAGCTAATCAGACCATAGAACAAAAGCCACTCTCAGTTCGAGCATGAAGTCAAGGCTCAGCTCATTAACTTCATGATAACTATAAAACAAATCCTGGAGCTAAGCTGTTTCTCCTCAAACTTTGGGAAAATTTGAGTTTAAAGCAGAATATTCTGTTCCACATAATAAAATGGTCTAGAAAATACACATAATAGTGCTAATACAATTAGAGTTTATTTATTCTCTTTGAAGTCACAGCACCTTTTGATAACCTTTTTCTCTTTAGAGAATAAAAAGATAACATAAAGCATCCACATATGCAACTGTTCACAGGTATCTGCATAATATACATTACAAAGACAATTTCTGTATAACTGTAATCTTTTGTTGTCTTATTCTGTCCCATTCTAGTTGTTCAACTGAGAATCCAAGATTTTGGCATGCTGAAGCAGTAAAGAATTACACAGTTACATATGGTAATCAATGGTGTTTCATTGCTCACCGATCCACTCATTGATGCAACAAAGTCTGAAAGAATCCTTCCCCCTGAAAGGTGGAACCGAACACCTAAACTATATGGGACTTTCTTCCCCTCCTCAATCTTTCCTCTAAAATATCTATAAGCAACATCTTAGTAATCCAAAAGTCCACTCCAAGTATGACACACAAGCCGAAATCAGACACTGTTGCAACAGGTGGTGCTAGATATAGAGTCAGTTCCTTGCAGCACCTGAACTGAATGCATACTAGTGCTGTAAGGAGAAAAAAAAAGCCAACAAGTATTCATACAGTTCACCTAATTTGAAGCTCCATACTACATTTTCCATGTGCAAAAGAACATCACAAACAGGCCTTTCAGTGTAGATAGCTTCTTTTAAAGAAAAAAAAACACAAAACCACTAGCAAGCTTTCTTCAGCAGGTACAATATACAGTAGATGCTGATCCATTTCTGCCCTCAGTATGCTGCTTCACTTCAGCAGTTAATAAACAACTAGGAATAAAGAGATAAAGCTTGAGATAAAAATGAACACTAATCATTACAAAACTTCAGCTGCACCTCCAGCAAGTCTGAAAGACCAGTTTTAAATTAGACAGCAAGCCTTAGCAACAGTTAGTCTGGAATATGTTATATAAAAATTACACATTCATCTGTTTGTCAGTCCCAAGTCAGTATAGCATGCTTTTTCAAAATAAAGTTCTTTTGAGACAGAAGTTGCTCAGAACTCAAAAGTAAAAACAAAGTTACCAAAGGAAGTCAGTCCCATCTGGATTTTAAAAAAAGAGTCAAAGTAAAGAAAAAGTGTAGAACCACACAAGCATAAACTCTTTCCCACGTCTTGGATACAAATGCTCCCAGTCCCAGAAGTGAGATAAAGACACTTCAAAAGCGTTCAAAGATTGAAATGTCTAAGTCCCTGAATCATTATGAAGAAAATGGCTATTATTCCACAATTTGACGAGGCAGATTATGCACAATGATGCTATACATTATTTACTGTACTGAAGTTAATTTTGCCGTGCATTTAAATCTCTTGGTAAACACCACAGAGAAAGTAAAGAGCCTTATTATTAAAATACCTAACTCTCACTCCACGAGCAAGTTCTTGTTCAGTAAAGAAGGGATGCGTTACTAACGCCATTTCACAGCTGAGCAATTGAAGCCTTGAGAGATTAAGGGAAGACCTCTCAAAAAGCACACTCGGAACCAGAAAAGCTTTTCATGTTATTTTTGGGGGTACTAAGTAGTAGTACCCTTGCTGAAGCATATAGTACTAAACTATCTTGAACAGAGTAGTGTTCAAGATGTTTTAAAACACTCAAAACAAGACCCACTTGGTAAGTAAAACCGACAATGGAAACCCCTCGAAAAATGCTAGATTTTCAGAATTTTAGGTCAGGTTATCTGCAGAATCCTTCCTCTCTGTCCAGCACTTTCCTGACTGCACTAACCCCGTGAATGCCGGTAAAACCACCGCCACGACCGCCGGACTCGGGCGGCAGCGGGCAGCGCACCGCTAAGGCGGCAGTGCCACCTACCGGGTGGCGACTGCTGTGACGGCTCCGAGGGGACAAACGACTTCTCAGGCGAGGGAGAGGCTGTGGAAAATTACACCATAGATAAATATAACAGAAAGCACCTTCAAATCGTATTTGCGGTGTCCAACTTTCACAGCTTCCATAAGCTTTGAGGTATCTGGAATGGGATATTTCAGGTCAGCACCCGAGCGTACAGAAGTTTGTAACACAAACACTGAGTTCCATCACAACTGTTCATGTGCTGTGGGTTACTGAGCATCTTAGCAGAAAACAACCAAGGTCACAACAGAAGTAAGCCAGTCACCAGTGCAACTGCCCTGAGGGAACAGTATCAAGTCGGAAAAGACTGATACACCAAAGATTTAACACTCACAATCACACCAGAGGAAAAAAAAAATAATCTGAAGTGCTGTTTGTACTCCTTCCCACTGTGAGAATCATCTGGCCATCCACGGCGTGAGCTGATGGATGCTTGCCCTGCTCAGTCTGTAGGCAAGCTCAAAGTCCTGGAGAGAGAGATGGACAACCCATCTTGAATCACCTCTGACCAGCGATACCTTAACCTGAGCACCATAAAAGCTCACTTGTGTTTGTCATTTGTGACACATTATGTCCTTTACCAAAGCCCAAAATTTTATGAGGTGGCACACAGCAATAAGCAAAATGAATTCCAAATTATTTCCCCCATCTTACAGATATAATATCTATCTCTGTTTCTGAAAAACAAAACACGAACCATTTACAAGCCAAAAGCTGTGTAACCATATTAGAACCACCTCACTAAAGACCACACTTATGAAGTCGAACACAGTGTTATAATGGTACAGTTACGTGTCTTCCAGATCTCAGTTGGCTTTAATTTCTCTCCTTAGAACATGCTGAATGTACACAACAAGCCTGATTCTCTAGCACAATTCTCCGTCATAACTAACGTGATTTTTACAGAAATTACAGCCCATAAAAATGTACACATTAATGCTGCCACTCGTGCTTAGTAAGGGATATAACTGTGATTCCCCAGTAGGCAAAAGCATCTGTGTATTATTTACCTTATTCAGACACCAATGGAAGTCCATTAAATTAAAACAAAATTAATGTTTCCCTACCTTACCCAGAGATAATGGATTTCTTCACTGAGGTATGAATTTGTAAATTCTCTGGATTAAGTGGGGCGGCAGACAGGGCATTTAGCCTTAATCAGCTAACACATACCGTAGAATGATTGGCTCTGCCCCTAATCAGACCTTTTTTTACATACAGACATAGGAAAACCTACATTAGAATATACTAGAAAAAGAAAAATTTCCTTTCAGAATGCAGGGGAAATCATGAGCAGAGGAGATCCTTCTAAACTTAATCAGGCAATTGGCAGCTGCAGAAACTGTTACTGGTAACAGAGGAAGATTAATTCCACTTCCTCCAATTAAATATGCTTTCCCAGTTAAGGTCATATACATCTTCTATAAGAATATGCAGGACATCATTATTGGGCAGTATTAATGTGGCAACTTTTATTGCCTTCATTAGCAAAAAAATATAAACAGCATCAGACACATGAGCCAGAGAACTTGGCTCAAACTTTCCTTTCCCTTTTTCACAAGAAGGTCAGATTCAGGATCCCAACTCATTCCTAAATATCAGAATCTGAAGAGATTAATTATGTATCATAAATTTCCATCTGCTGGAAGCATTTGTCATTAGTATCCTGAATTTATTTTAATTTCTTTGAAGTTTCTAACCACAGCAGCTGTAGAACAACGCTTGAAAACATTATGAATCATTCCACAGAGCCAAAAAGCATGTTGAGATGATACCATAATCACATTTTTAAAGTATCATTAAGTTTAAAATACAGGCATGCATTTTTTGCAGCTTGAATCACCAAAACCAGTTTGAGCATTCCACACAGGATCTGAACACTCTCCACACCCCCTTAGAAAACCGCACCCAACTCTTCAGTGTGTTTACACTCCAACAAATGCAAACCCAAAAGCATACACACTCAGTTTTCATTATGCTTGGGATCCATATGTTACGAACACATTATCTACTGCAGTAAACCAAAACAGAAGCTTTGTATGTGTGGCACAGCCCACATCATAGATGAGCACCCAGTACTCTATTCCTCTGCCGAGTTAATCTCAGCTTTTACTGCTCAGGAGGTAGCTATGATGCTGATCCCAGCTACCATTTGCAGAGTTACCGAAGTTCTGCATGGGCATACTGCTATCAACCTCAAGAAATTTGCCAGTTCACTCATGACAGCTACAGAACCAAGGCATGACAACAGCCTAATCCTGCAATGGGGAAGTCTTCCTCAAAATCCTTCCGAATATCCCTTGGCAAAACTTATGCTGCTACTCCATTCCCGAGGAGTAGAACCCAAATCATATGCCTCAGTCCCAACCTCCTACTAGTCCCATTTTTAACACCTTGAGTTAGTTCTTTGATGATAAACTTCAAACAATCTTGGGTGGGCTAACATCATTCCTGAATATTGACCTCTTACTCTACCAAGTCTTAGGTGCTTAGATGCAAGTTATTTCTACATATGTGTTTCTAAATATATACAGCTGATCAGTTTTTACCATTTCCTGTTCACAGGTAACATCAGAAAAAAATTACTCCCCAAAGCATGTTCATTATTTGCAAGTGTTTGTTGAATCAACTTTTCTGAATAAATTACACGCTGCATGAATGCTAAGATTGTTTATTTACGATTGATAGTTTAAACCTTGTGATTGTTTTCTGTTGGTCCAGCTGAATGATACATTTTCTAAGCAAACTATTACGAATAGTAAATAACCGTACTTACAGCTAACCCTGAAAAGCCCGTAGAAGTTACAGTGTTGCCACAATGTAAACACAAATTAGATACTTAAGAGTTCACAGGTGGCTAGGGGACAGTGTTCTCAGAGATGCACTCTTCTTCATCTGGCTTTGCATTCCCACCCTATGTTTCCCAATTAATACCCAAGCCTATTCCCCTAATGAACATCCCGTGTGCATCTCTGCCTGCTCACCTGATCACTGACCAAAGCAAGAGCTGGACCTGCAGTCTGCACAGAAAGTTTGAAGAACAGGACTCAAGCTGGAAAGGAAAACTTCACATCCAGGTCCCACTTACCCCTGAACAAATCTCCATGCTGTACTAGTTATCTTGTCCTATTTTACCTTGAAGGTTTTCAGTCCCTTTGAGCTTTTCATACTTTAAACTAATTCAGGTTACTAGAGAAATTGCCATTAATATAACTGACACAGCTAAATCCATAAGTGCAAGTGAAGTGCAACGTATATGAAATTTTTAGGTTGCAGACAGCATTCGTTTTAATCTTCTTCTGCATCTACACAGCAACTCATGAGACACTCTCAGGAAATCATGTCAAAGACACTCCACCTAAATTCACATGTATGTTCAGCCATACAGAAAGGGACTATCTCTTGCAATTCCCAATTATAGATCCCTAACTGTTAGACTACATTTCTTCTATTTGCCTCATTTTGTCCAGCTTCCAAAATTCAGGGGCTAGACTAGAATACTACTGATTTTATGCAGCACTACAATAATTAAGATGTTTTCTAAATTATAAATACTATGTTTTCACCAGACCTGGACACAGATTGGCCTGCTGTCACTACACTTCAGAGTAGGCTGACGTCTGTAACACTAACACGCTGCAAACTCATTGGTGTTTCCTATTTATTGTCATCTAAAGACAAGACCTTGAGTACACAGCCAGTTGGATAACATTATTTGTAGTGCAAACACCCTGTCCTTGCCGGAAGGTTCCCACACTAGGCAGAGAACCTAGCACAATTCAGAGACATAAGAAATCTATACAAGCAACTCGCTCATGCCCCTGGGACTGTAACATTACAACTCTGGTAAGCATGTAACACTCAGGTTTCATTAAATCCTATTGGAGAGCTCGCTGAAGATAACTGGGGCTCTTCCCCGGAGAAAATGAGCAGTAAAAAAAAGAAAGTGATAGCAGTAACTCAATAGCAGAGGTAAGACCAGAACCAATAGAAAAAGCAGCATGATTCCAGGACCTTAAACAAACAAGAGTATTTTTCTCTATGCCACTGTAGAGTATGCAGAAAGTAAGATTATCTGGTTCATTAAATTATCTGGTTAAGGACTATTCAGTGTAATAGACATAACAAGGAAAGCAATAAAGCAAACACGGAAGCGTTAATGAGCAGGTAATAAGGTAGACAAAGACCAGAACTCCTCATTCACTGACTGATGGGCTGTTAAAAAGAACTACTCAGGCATAGCCTGGGGTGGGGGGATTGTGGGAGCTACCAAAACCATGGAATAACAGAAAGAACTTGTAGAGTTATGTAAAAAATATGGATCTTTATGGGAAGGGACAAAGGCAAGGAAAGTGAGGGATAAGGATGAATAGCAGAGGAACAAACATGGGACACTCATCTGAACCCTACACCTGTTCACCACAGTGTATCCTATCTTCTTATGAAAACCTATTATTGAGTGTGCCTTTCTAATCTCACTCTACTGTGAGTGCTACAAAGTCTAACTGCCAGCAGCTGGAACACAGACCATGGGTCATCAGGCCTGTAGATCCAGGTGTTAACAACTGAGGTCTGGGTGTCAGCAACTGGGGAAGAGATCATGCACCATTGGGAGTGGGGTGTGTGCTGTAATGGGAGATGGGACTGTGGCTCATGTGGCCCATAGATGTAAGTACCAGCAGCTGGAGAGCCCGAAGTGTTTCTGTTTCCCTAGGCAATTTAACTGTGTACACATGTGTGTGCATGCACATGTACAACTTACTCTGCTAGAAAACCTTAAATCGGACTAACCAAGAAGTAAAAGACCTCCTACAGCCATGAACACAGGACCTTTACAGAAATTATTCTTGTAATCATTTCCTCAGAAATGTGTTCAGAAATTTTAAAAACACATAATAAAACAAAGAATAGCAAAAAAATAAAATCATTAAAAAGATATGATATCAGTCTTGTCCAAAACTATATATTTTGTACTGTCACAACAACAAAAAAACCAATAAAAGAAGTGTCCTTTTTGCCAGAAAAATCTGTCAGAAAGTCAATGTATTTTGGGACAGAAGTCCTCCCTGAGAGGTGGCTGAAGCTTCCTCCTTATAATTTTTTTTTTTTAAAGCAAGCTGAAAAAACATATCCTGCAAGGGTGATTCTTGGGAAATTGCTCTTCAAAATGTACCGAGCTTCATACCTCTCCCACTTCTGCAGTTTTACATTTAAAAAAAAAGTAACAAACCTAAAAGAAAATTTCCACAATCAAAGTACAAAGCAGTGTCGCTACAAACGAGAGTTGTGTAATCAAACTATAGAAACAGAAAACAAGCAAGAGACTATGAGAAGCACTCAAAGTTATCATGCATATTACTAAACTACTCAAAACTCATACACTTTCATTCTTCTACCTGGAGAATGAGTAATATTTCACCATGTTAAAGAGTACTAGGCAGTATTCAAATAGGTCCAGTTCAAAAACCTCCTGAAAATTTAGATTTAGTTGCTCAAAGTGTTACCTAAACTAAGGGCACCTAAAACACAGAGGATGAAGTGTGAGCCCTTGGTATTTGTCCAGTTGCTTGGAGCAGCACTATAACCTATTTCCCAGTCTAAACCAAGAGAATTTTCCGAGGTTCATAAGAGACCACCATGTTTAGGCAAAGAACAGACAGGAGGAATACAGCAAAAATACCTAAGCTTCCATGCAAAGCTCCACAGAAGAAAACACGAAACTGATTACGAAAAGTAATGGGAATTTTATGGCTGGTGCACACACAAATGGAAAGGCAGCAATAAATCTACTGCTCTCTCAGATTACAGCATATACTAAATTAATTGGAAATAACCCAGCCCGCAAGAGTATCTGATGTTTTCACTTGGAAGGTGATGAGCTCAGAAAAAAAAAATAATCTCCTTCCTCCATTGTATTTTTCCTCTTGTTCCTCCATTCCCTTTAACCCTGCATACACGGCTTCGGACATACAATAAATTTGGTTAGGACCAACCTCTGGAGGCCCCCTGCTCCAGCCCCTGCTCACGGGAGGGCTGGCAAGTCAGGCTGAGGAGGGATTTGTGCACTCGTGTCCTGAACACCTCCAGAGCTGAAACACCGCAGGCGCTCGGGCCAGAGGAACACAGGCACCGAACCACAGCCCCAGTGCCCCGAGACACCCCACATCCGCACCGCCACGCCACGCACCTGCCCGAGCGCCCCGGCTCCTGACACTCTGCCGCCACCGCCTTCGCACCGCCTCACCAGCCTCGCACACCCCACCGCACGCGGCAGCCCTCGCGGGACGCGGCCTCCCGGCCGGAGCCCCGCCCCTCGCCTCGTGCCCCGCCCCTCGCCTCGTGCCCCGCCCCTCGCCTCGTGCCCCGCCCCTCGCCTCGTGCCCCGCCCCTCGCCTCGCTCCGCAGCACCAGGCGCCGGCCCGCTGTTGTACTTAGCGCGACAGTGGTGTGCATCACATCCATCAGCGACCTGGACTGAGGGACAGAGCGTACCCTCAGCACGTTCGCTGATGACACAGCACTGGGAGGGGCGACTGGCACACCAGAAGGCTGCGCTGCCATCCAGAGAGACCTGGACAGGCTGGGGAGTCAGGCAGAGAGGAACCTGATCTACGGAAGGTGCCTATGTGCTATGCAGACGCCTCCTGGCTGGAGCAGCACAGGGTTTCCCCTGCCTGCAGACCCAGTCCCAGCAGGCAGGACTCCCCTGAGCCAGTCCCAGGTGGGGCTGACTGCACGTTCCACAGCCCCTGCTGCTCTCTCCACGGGGAGAAAACACAGCCACTAGTGGCTACTCTCACCCTGCAGAGACCACAGCTGTGATGAGACAGCTTAACGCGATTTAGACAGCACGTGACAAATCCATTTTATAATTCAGCATGGTCCTGTAATGCTGTAACATTTACACCCAGGCGTTTCATTCCATTACAGCTTGGGACACTGGTTCCCCTTCTTCGTTTGTGGTTTTGTTCCAACTGACTTACAAGATGTGATTCTTACAAGCACCAAAGGGATGTGTCCCACAGTCCTCAGTCCCTTCCCAGAGGTGACACCTTTCTGAAGGGAAAGTTCAACCAGTTCCATCTTTTGCGAGCCCCGTGTGCTTTAGCTCTGCTGGTTTTGACAGGTATTTCATTTCCTGCTGCTTCCCACACACCTCACCAAGAAAGCGCTCGGCTGTCTGCAATACGGCTCCCTGCTGCTTTCAGTCAAACCCTACAGCTCTCCACTGAGGGGGGAGGGAAGTTTGATACAGAAACCTACTGACAGAGGATTAAAACGCCGCAAGAAAAATAAGGCTTAGCTTCCCTTTCCAGGTGCCCTGTGAGAGGCCGGAGTCACCGCTCCGACTGTTGCCCTGCTGTGTCACACCACCGGCGGCCAGCCCGGCGGGCCGACAGGAGACAGCCCCCACGAGGGAGGGCTGCACCCCGCGAGTGTTCTCCCCTCCCCGCCTCTCTGCTGCCCCCGCGGCACGGTACAGCTCCGCTTCTGGGGCTGACGCTACCCGGCCCTCACCACGGCCGCCGCCGCCAGCCCGCCTGCCCTCCCCGCTGCCCCGCCCACGCCTTTCCGGCCGCTACAAAGGGCCATCGCCTACAGGACGGGCCCCGCGGCACGGAGCTGCCGACTCGCTCCCTAGGCTGGCTCGGGGCGGCTGCCATGCGTGACACACCACCGCCTGGACACGGGCAGCACCGCTCCTCTGCGCTCCCTGCGCACTTCGGCGCGGGGAGTTGTGGGTGAGCCGGTCCCCAGCCGTGCCTCGGTCACTGCCGTGCCGCGGCCTTCGCAAAGCACCATGGGCGCTGTAGGAGCGGGCGCGCGAGCCAATCGGCGCCGTTGTTTCAGAAAGGCGCGCTCTCGCGGCCGTCGCTCCCTCGGGCGCGTGCTTTTCTTTTGCAATCCTATTGGCTAAGAAAAAGGCGTGACCGACGGCCCGTACCCCTTCGAGCCAATCGGAGCGGGCCATGTAGTGCGAGCCGTACCCCGGAGGGTTGCGTGTGCTGCGTCTAGCCGACAGCAGTTGGTCGTTAGCGCGGCCAACGGATTGGCGGCGGTGGGGCAGTGGGCGGGGCGAGGAAGCCGGACTCGGAGCCCCTCGGCGGCGGCGGCGGCTGCCCCTCAGGAGCCCGGCGGAATGGGGCGGCGGGCGCGCCTGGGGCTGGCGCTGTGCCTCGCGGCGCTGTGGGCCGGAGGACTGGTCGCGGCCGGTTAGTACCGAGGCTCTATCTCGCTGCGTCCCGCTGGGCCTGAGCTCTGCGGCGGCCTCGCCTCCCATGGCCTGCTGTGGGGGAATGGGGGTGTGCTGCGGCCGCTGTGAGGTGCAGGCGCCCACACACAGGCGCACGGAGGCGGTAGCGACGGGGGCGGGGGATCGTAATGTCCTCGCTAGGGCTGTGGGGTGCGTGGAGGCTGAAGCGGCGGAGGGAGGGGAGGGGAAGGGAGCTGGGCTGCTGTCAGCTGCGGGGCCGCGAGCGGCGGGCGCGGCGGGGCCGGGCCTGCCCAGGGGCGGTGGGCCCATTGCTCACCCGGCGCTTGCCGGCTCTGCCTCACCAGGGGCGGTTCGGAAGGCCTGTTAGGGGTGAACACATTGTTTAGTCTGGCTCCTGCCTTTAAACGGCTCGTTAGGAGCCTACCGTGTAACGCCTGCTCTGCTCAAAACCGAAACGAGACGTGTTTTTCCTCCCTAGTACGCGTTTGCTTGCTCAGGAGCTAATAACGCTGATGTTGGCGTTATCAGAACACTTTTCTCACGCAAATATATAGAGAGCATTTCTGGGACCTGCCTTACGTTGCTATAATGCTCTTTTTTCCTTGCTTCTTTTGTTGTTACGCATCTTGGGGTTTGTGTGCTTCTTGCATGTTGTCATCTAATTCCTTTCCTGAGGGTTCTACCTCACACACCCTTCTTTCCACCATGGGTGGGTGGGGGGAATGTGCTATGCATATATATATATATATGGTGTTTCTGAAGCTGGAGAGCCTTACTTTAATAGGCAGCCTTATGCAGTGCTACTGGGAATGTGCTTTTAGGCTGTCAATGATGCTTCAAGAAAGTAATTTAACATTTTCTCTAGAAATAAGTTCTGTGGTTTAGGGTTCATTTTCATGTATGCAGTAGAAAGTTGAAATTTAAAGTTAGGTTACTGGGGTTCAGATTAGATATCAAGCACAGTTATATGAGCCTTGTAGGTAATGTTACAAGCCAGCAGGGCTCTTCCCAAGGTGTAGAAAACATATATACAAGTTCTGTGAAACCAGAAAAATGTACCCAGGTTTTGAATGCTGTTCTCAGTGATAGTCTATATGAAGAAAAAGCTAGGGTGAGATGAAACTTCATGTCTAATGAACCATCTCTTGTAAACGTGGAAGTTAGATGACAAAATTAAGAGCTGTTCCAGTGCATCTATGGCTGTGCTAGCATGTGACCCTTCTGTCTTGACTGCTTTTCCGCTGTCACAAAGTTGTGTTTGTGAATATGAAGTTCTGATAGCTTAATTCAGCCTTTAACAACCATGTTTAGTCAGTTGAACTAATGCAGTTAGTAAGCCCAAGAAAACACATGGTACATACAGTACCTGAAGGATTAAGAGCTGTTGCCAATCTTAAATTGCTACTGTGAGGAAGACCTTTCTTGCTCCAGTTTTTGTCAAGAATCAGTCTGAATGAAGATAAGTTGTCATCACTTCATTGAGTTTATTTCCTACAGTAACAGTACCACTTTCTCTAGTAGAGTCTGGTACAAGCCTAGAGAATGTGTGTTAAATGCTTCCTTGAGTACTTGTTAATTCCTAATGTCTGGTCTGCAGTCATCTGGAATGTGAGTACATTGAAGGGAGGGGTTTTAAGAAGGATGAGTAAAAGTGGTTGAAGTATTACCTGTCTTGACTTCAGAAGATGTTTTAAATGAGATTGTTTGTTTGGTTTTTTTTAGTAGTGAGTCTTCTAATTATAGCTTTAAACCCTAACTCTATAGTCATAAACTTTGCTTACATTATTTTATTGAAAACTTCAGGTGAATGCAAAAGAAATTCAGGCCTTAAGAAATGGGTGCTGTATTCTAATAGGTATAATAATAATACAGATTATGAAGAAGCTGAACACTGATGGCTGGGGAAAGAATATTAAAGACCCCATTGGGAACTGGCAAAAGCAGCAAAAAAATTGTAAGTCTGAATTTCTTCACAGTGAGGGTAACAGAACACTGGAACAGGCTGCCCAGAGAGGTTGTGGAGTCTCCTTCTCTGGAGACATTCAAAACCCGCCTGGACATGTTCCTGTGTGACCTGACCTACATGTTCCTGCTCTGGCAGGGGGATTGGACTAGATGATCTTTTGAGGTCCTTTCCAATCCCTAACATTCTGTGATTCTGGCTGAAGCTGTCTGTCTTCTGCTTATCAGAGCAGCAATGGCCTTCTGCTTCTTTGGCTGATCATTCTTTAAGGATGTTGAAAAAATCTCTTGTTTTTTTCTGATTGCCAATATTGTTTGATTTTTTTTTTTTTTAATTTATTTTTTTTAATTGTTATTTTTTTCCCCTTGTTTGCAGAATAAGAGGGAGAAATTATCTCGTTATGCCTGAAGAGAGGAAGTGATTCTTCCTCTGGCTATCTTGTACCTTCCATGGCTACCTTCAGTGATAGGCAGAGGTTTTCATACTGTCTCTTTAACTGGTAGGACAAATGAGCATAGTCATATACTTGTAGGAAACTTATGTACCTCGTCTTTCAAAAGACAGAGCTCAATGGCTCTCCCTGATCATTCTGATTTTGCTTACCTGACTGAAAAGCATTTCTGAACTTATTGCCCTGTTGCCTGATGGGGAACCTCGATTCCTGCAGAGGAACTGCTGGAAAGGAAGTTTTGTAAGTAGTTATCCAGCAATCGCAAGGAGACTGGAAAAAGGATTTGTATTCAGGGTGTGACCTATATCTTAATCTTGTAGTTGCACTAAAATGCATATGCTCCACAGATTTTAGCTGGGAACAATTTTCTTGCTGCCAAGGATGCTTTAAAACTAGTCTTGCTGAATAGATGCCACTTAAGGTTTTTGCTTAACTCACTGCATATTTTAGAGGTTCATGTAATAGGAATAACATCTATGCTGTGGAATCTGTTTCTGTGCTGAATTTAACCATTAAAAAATGGATGAGAAGCAACTTGAGGTATTTTTTTTAAGATTTCCTTTTTTACTGCAAGAATAGGAGAAATAGGGTTTGCATTCTCTTTCAAAGTCTAACTAGTCACTTGCACAAAGAGGGCATTGCAAGAAATAACTAAAAATGCCACAGCAAATCTCTGATGGATGCTCTAAAATACTCATTGCCAAACCTTTTTTGTTCATGCACACCTCTTGGTAAAAAATATTTTAAGCATGGTTCTTCATATTTAACTAACATATTATGTACATCATAAAGCACGCACAAAAACAGACGAAAAAAAAAGAATAAGATAAAGGTGAAATAAAACTTTTCTTAATACAGTGTTTATTTATTAAAGGTACAGAAAGTGTTTTCTTCCTGCACCCCCAGTGGGCTGGTTAGCACACCCCTGGAGTGTGCACACCTCACTTTGGAGAGCACTGCTCAGGGCATGCAAACTCTTACTAGTTGGTTTGTGGTGATAGTGTTTGAATCTTGAAGAGCTTGGTAAAACTGGAAGGAAACTGACTACAGTGATTAGTCAGGGCATTCATCAGAGCTTGGGGAGATGGCCAACTACTTGCACTTACAGAACTTTTGGCTGTTTCCTGAAGGTGAGTGACCATTCTAACTTTGAAACTAGTAGTATTTCTTGTCTGGAAGTAACAGTCCTTGGGCTTTGTGGCCATCAGTTGATTTGTTATTCTAATACAGCAAAATTTTGGAACTGTTGGGTTCCCTCAAGCTAATGACCTTCTTGGTGAATCACGCTACATAGCTCTTCTTGTTTCTAGCCCTCTTTCCATAGTGCTCTCTTGAAAATGGTAATTCTGACAAAATTCTGGTAGGATCTTTATCTAGCATATGGTAGGATCTTTTTATCTAGCATAGGATGCCAGAGTACATTTGCTATATTTAAATAGACTGATTGAACACCAATCTTTCTAATTAAGGAATACATTTTAAAGCTTATTTTAATTACATATGAAGTGGTGGATGGTTGAATCAAGTGTTTAGCTGTATGAATTGCTCTAGAGTCCTAGCTAGGCATGAAAGCACCCAGCAGTGTCTACAGCTCAGCATTGTTTAAGTGAAGCATTCTGTACAGTGTTCTCTGCCTGTTTCAGCCACAAGTATTTTTGCCTACTTTTTCCTTTTAATATATCATTGCATTTCCCTAATTTGTTTAACAAATAGTAGGATTAATTTCCAATTGCCCTTTTCAGAATAGGTTTATAGAATTAGGCAGCCTTGGTAACAGACCTAAATTTAAAAAAAAAAAAAGTCAGTTACTTTTTTTAATTTAACTGTGGAAAACCAAACTAAACTATCAGCTTTAATCTCTGAAGCAGGTGCACAAACATAACATCTGTGACTTTGTTCAGTAGTTGAGCCTTGACTAATAAACTGTTCTTAAGTCAAACTGTGACCTTCCATAGATCTTTCATTACACTTTCAGAATACTTTTCTTAACTGTTTCTTAGAAGCAGAAACTTCTGTGACTAGTGGGTGCATATTAGTCAGCAGTTCTGTGAAATAACAAGGCTGTAAGTGATCCCTCCTCTAATCACATTATCAGTCAACTGTAACTTCATCTGCCTAATTTAAAAGGAAGTCCCAGAGTGAAGAACATTTAAACTAATACTTTGTCGTTGCCGGAGTGCTGTTTCAGAACTGCTGTTTTGAAAACAAGTATTCAAGTACAACTTCTTAATAACAAAGCTGGTTCCTTCAGAGAGAGTTTAAATGATGCAATAGAAATGAAACAGCTTGCTTTCAAGGAAGAGCAAACATTTAATAAGCTCTACTTTATGTTGCTCAGATATCTCATGCCTTTCAATTTAGTAAACCTTTTGTTTTTCATCTGAAGTTACAATAAAATTGTTTGTTGATATGCATGCATATATAGTATGCCCTATTTATATTTGATTTTGTGGTCTTTTGTTGTCAAGTCAGCCTTCCACAAACTGAAATCAGTTAGTAAAGCTTTTACCAAAAAGCTAGAATGGTCTAGTGCTGTCAGGCCTATAGGCTGATTTTGAGCAGACAAAAACAAACACCTTAGCTAGTATAGCTGTTAAAAAAAATACCATGATGTTTGTTACTGCAGTAACAGGTACTGTATAAGTGCTTTGCATACATTAATAGCACTATACAAGCTGCTGAGTAGGTTAACCCTGTCTTGATTTACCCCCACTCCAGAAGCATGTCTGAATCACTTAACAAGCTCTGGAGTTTGAAGTTGTGGCATTCGGTTTAAGATCAAATTAGGATGGTAGAATGTTATTTGTGAGGAAAATGGTAACTTTGTCTCATAGTTTCCAAATAGAAAGGACCAGCAAGTATCCTAACTAAAGGCATAAGTGCTTTTACTGTATTTAAAAACGGCTGTTACATGGTAATCTGAAGTGTTGAAGTTCAGTGGTACTGCAGGGTCTGTTTCATCTGGAGTGCTCTTCGCTGTCTCCACTAGTTTTTCTGAAGGGGGCTCTACATGCTTTCATTTTTGGACCTGTAAGGTACAGCTGCTTACCCGTGCTGACTGTTCTAGATCTTTTTAATCCTGTGTCTGGTGACAGACAAACATTTTGAGCCTTATATCCTCTTAAGTATGCGTAACAAAGTATTATTTGTCTTAGCTGCACTGTTAAACTTATTACCTTAGTTTTGCAGCTTCACTTAAAAGTCTTAGCATGTTTTCTTGACTTTTATTACGCTGTTACAGCTCAAAATTGATCCTCATCTTTTTACTTACTTGTTCTAATCAAAGGTTATACTTCAAATAACACTGTGGAAATTGCTTTCTGGAATCTGGCTTCCAAGATTAACCCTTTCATTGCAAATACCTGCAGTTGCTCTGTTATAGTAATAGCCTTCAAAACATGAACTGCTGCGGTGTCATGTTTGTGGTTTGTCATTTCAGAAATGATTTCTCTCTGGTAAGACACTTTACTTGCAAGAGGATGAAAAAGTATATGCAAGTTTTTTGCTGCCAAATGCTTGCAGAAAGTCAGCAGAGTTCTATAAACTTTTGAGAGTTTTGTTGGCATTCAGTATTTGTGCAGGTAGTCTTTAATAGCTAACCATAACATACTAAATGGGTATCTCATGTACAGGGCACTAACTTCTATCAGTTTAGGTACCTTTTCTATTTGTAGTGCAGGTCTCCAGCCTGTCAGCACCTTAGCACTGCTATAGAGCATTACACGCTCGAGAGTCTCAGAAGGGACAGATTTCTAAATGTAGTAGGAGTTAGTGGCAGCTTTGCTTAGTCATCTCTTTGTATTTTGAGCTTTTATTTCAGTTTGAGTTGTATACCATAGAGAGGGAGGCCTGTAGCATCTTCTTTCAAATGTGGGGGGTTTATTTATATAAATTAGGTGATTTCAGATACTGATGACTGGGAACATTTCAGCTGTGATAGTTTTTGAGGCTTTCAGTCGAGATGGTAGTGCAAATCAAGTTGTTTGAAGCATACTGAGTAGCCTATTCAAGTTACAGGAACAAAGAAAATAAGCAACGCAGTTCTGCAAAACAGTATTAAAACTGTCATAAATAAGAATTTCTGATTATCTTCTCCCTACTTTTCACCTCTGTGCTTTTAGTTCTCTGCCTACTAGCCTTTATTCTTTACCATTTCTTCTCTTTCCAATCTTTCTAATTAAATATATCGTAGCCCATTCAGATAAGAAAGATGGCAGTTAAACACAGTTTGCAGCTCGTGAACAGTATCTTAAAGACAAACTTATTTCTTACAGTTCTGAAGAGAGACCTCTAAAGGTTTGAGTATGCTGATCAGGCAAAATTCATTGGTATTCTATAAAGAGCAATACTTAACTGTAAGTGAGGTGGTATTAATGTAATCTGGTTGCTTCTAAAGCTGATTTGGTGACTAAAAATCTTAGGTTCCATAGGCCCTTTTCACTTGATCTATATCTTTTTAGGTAGTTTAGTTGAACTGGAACAATTCAGACTGTGTAGTAACAATTTAGAGGATGGATTTTTGGTTTAAAAAAAAAAAATCCATGCTTTTTTCTGGTATTGGACACAGTTGTGTTGGCATAATTTAAGGAAGAAGAGGCTCATCTGTGAAACATTTGATTCTTCCTGACAACAATAACAAGGTCTTTCTTAAGTGCTGACTTAGTCAACTTTTTAGTCAACTTAGTATGCTAGAATATTTCAGAACCATGGTACAATATTATAACTAAACTTATTTTTATTTTTGAGAAGATTACTCATTGAAAAGTTTTACTGACATATAACATCTCTTCTAGATGAAGAGGGAAATCAAGATGAATCTCTGGAGTCAAAGGTGAGGAAACAAGTTTCTAGTTACTCTGTTTTTCTTGTGGAGTGAGAGCAAAGGTCTGAAATTCAGAACTATGATTCCTGTTTTAAACTGTTCTGTAGCTCTTGCTGTCTTATTAATTTCTTCTGTGCATCAGAAAAATTAATGTGTTAATCTTAAAAAAAAAAAATAAATTGAAAGAGTTTCAATGAAAGCTGATAGAGGTTGATGCTATTATTTAAACTTAGTATGTTAATTAATCATATATTTTAAAAGTAATGGATTTTTTTCCAGCTGCTGGTGTTTAGTTTCTAATCTTCTAAATCATGTGGCTGCTTTCCTTCAGACTTTATCTGCAGAGGACCAAGTAAAGGACCATTCCACAGGAACTCGAGTTGTAGCAGGTCAGATCTTCCTTGACTCAGGGAAATCAGACTCTCAGTCAAAGCATGAAGAGAACTTTCCCAGTCAAGAGGAGGAAAAAGAGAATTCACTGGAGGAGTTGAACTCTCTAGAAATGTCAAATCTGTTAGATAAGGATTTGGAAGAAGCAGAAATACAGAGTCCAGGTAACTGCTCACAGGCTTTTGAACAAGTGGCAAAAAGATGCATCTGAGTAACTTTGGCATGTTGCATGAACATAAATACCAGTTATTTCATATGTTGAAAATTACTGTCTTAATCTTCCTGGAATGGAATGGTCATTGCTGCCTTTCCTTTAGAAAGTAACATCACCTGTTATTCTGTGGTTAACAGATGTCTAAAATTATTCCAGGGTAAGAGTCTGGACACATTATTTTTGAATGCAATTTCTGAAAATAACATTTTTTTTCTTGTGTATTATGGGATAATTAACTTGGAGTGGTGTGATGGAACATCTGTCAAGAAATCAAATTATGAAGAGCAATTTGAACAGGGTAACTAATCCTGGAGACTTCTTTATGCTTGAAAAAAATCAACATGAAATTTTTAGATTAGTATGGTCTCTGGGTCTTACAATTATAGACCCTAGAAAAAAGAACTAGCTTTCTCTACAACCACAAGAATTACGAACTTAACTTGAAAAAAACACTATATAATTGACATTCTCAATTGCATGACTTTGCAAATATCTTCAAATGAAGCTGGATCCATCTGCTGGATTTAGCTTAGTGAAAGAGGAAAAACCTTTATAGAAGGCTAATTGAAATAACTTCATTTTCAAAAAAAAACCAAAAATAATTCTTGGTCTTCATAGAAGGTTGATTTTTATTTTGAGATATTGTGACATTGGAGTCATTAACCTTTGGAGTTCTAATGCATAAGAAATGCTAAATCATGCTGTAATTTTGAATGCAACTTAAACTTTATTTCACTTTGTCAATATATTTTCAGTACAAGTATGTGCAACAATAAAAAATGACTGGACTTGGAGTGATTTAATTTAAGTCATTTCTTACAGTTGTATATTCTAAGTGTACTCCCTGCTGATATTCCAAGTACCTTCAGTATCACATTTGGCAGTGTGAGTGGTTCTGTCATAATTATGTCTAACCCTGGGACTAAAATGAATATATGCACCGGAATGCACTTCAGGGGTAGTCCTTTGCATGTAGAGAAGAAACAGTAATAGTAAGGGCTGTTTATTTCAGTAGGCCATAAAAATGTAACTGACATTTGCCTTCTCCAATTTAATCAAAAATCTTTTCTTTGTTTAGAACTAAGGAATGTAAGAAACCATATACCTTCTGTTTCATTTTCTAAAGAAAAATTATAATAATTTTTTCAAGTGCTATTTAGAAAAGTAATTGCTTTTTCAGGATTTTGTAAATTTGAAACATTACTGAAAACTCTATTAAATGAAGTTCATAAAATTAAAACCAACATAGGAGTGCTTTCTTGTATGTAGGAGATGACTTTAATTTGTGGAGTAAAGGAAAGCAGTCTAATTCCTGGGTATGTGTTTTCAGTTTTGACAGCGATTGGAGGCACTGCAGATGGTGAGCCTTGCCACTTCCCCTTTTTGTTTATGGAGAAGGAGTATGCAGAGTGCACTGCAGATGGGAGGGAAGATGGCAGGCTTTGGTGTGCAACAACCTATGATTACAAGAAAGATCAAAAGTGGGGCTTCTGTGAAAGTAAGTAACCTGATGTCTTGTTCTTGACAAGGAATGCTTTCTTAAGCTAGTGTTTTCAATCCTCTTAATGCCATTTATTTCAGGGTCTAGAAGTCTCTGTTGTGTATTAATGACCACTTTATACTGTGACATGCAAGTAATTACAAAGGCAGAGTTCTCATGGTGGAAAATACTATAATGCAAATGCTATTTGGGAAAACTTGTAGTGGAGGCATCTATAAAACTCTTGGTTTCTGAGGCCATAGGCGTATAGGGGTTTGACAGTGTTTCCCATTATACTTGCTGATTTGTTGCACAAAGGCAACCCTTCCCTAGGAAACATCCTCCTGAAGGTGAACCTTTCTTCCTTGCACAGCTTGTTTTGGAGCAATAAAAAGAATGATTTAACAGTAGACTTGTACATGAGAGACATCATGTGAGAAGCAACTGTCTACCAAGATATCCAAGACCTTTAGACAAATTCTTGTACTCACTTGGGTTGTTTATTGGTCTTCAGAAACATATTTATGGCTGTATTTTCCTTTTAGAACCAATAAGAATTTTGAGAGAATAGTCTTGAGCTGTGTAATTTTTTTATTTTTTTTTTTTTTAGCTGAAGAGCAGTCTGATAAGAGAAGGCAGATGCAAGAAGCTGAGGATGTTTATCAGACTGGAATGAAAATCCTTAATGAAAGCAGTAAAAAGGCTCAAAAGAAAGAGTAAGTCTACCTTCTCCACCCCTACAAGAGAAGGATGGCATGGCTGGTCACTGGCTTAACTGAAAAATAACTTAAATGAATTGCCCTGGAACTTTTCACTTAGCATCAAACTAAGCAGTGATAGTTCTGAAAATAAATAGTAATTTCAGGGTATTTAGAAGAACAAATTTATGCCTGCTTTCCTCTGAATCCACTAAAAATTGTATAAGATCACTTTCTGAAGAGTGAATGTCATCAAAACATTGGCTTAGAGCAAGACAGTGCTGCAGTTCTCTAGGTACAATTTGTGTGGCAACTGTCCAGAAAAAAACTGAACACGATACAAGGTAATTGTCCTTTTTCAAAGATTAAGTGGGAAAAATCACCATTTCTTGTACTGCTGTTTTTGTTCCTGCTTTCTGATATTTTCAGTCACCATAAAAATAGTACGAAACTTAATTTCAACAAATTGTTAAAAATCTAATAATTAACACTGTATGAGAGAAAAAGGTAGTGCTTGTAGACAAAACAAAAAAAAATGAAATAGTGTTGTGTTCATTCTGGTCTGTTTACTTTCTACTCTGTGTATATCCAATTGCTGATGAAGTAGTTGTCAGCTCACCACTATGATTAAGAATAGCTATGTTAATTTAGAACTCCCTGATACTCATGTTGACAACTTTATCAGGAAGTGGTGACTTCAGGCTGCTGATTATTATGTGAGCACTATTACCCTGTTAAACCTGTTTGTGGGGATAAAGGGATGTATTTCTACTTTATGCGTCTGGGAAAGCCCAACTAGAGGTTGTCCATCACACCTTAGCAAAGACAAAGTGAGACAGTATCTGTAAGACTCTGGTTAGTATTCTTTGATATAAAATAGTGTAAGAATTGTAAAACAATATACCATAGTTCTCTTGAACACCATACACTTTCTTAGAAGATGAAATTATATGAGGAATCAGGTGTGCCTCAGCCTGTTGTAAAGAAAAAACAAGTCTGAGAATAGAAAGGAGGAAAGGTAAAGAAAGATCTTGGAATGCTATCAAAGGTCCATGAGAAATAAAGCTGAAGCATGCTTGACAGTATTGTGTTATGATATTTAAGGTTACAGTTTTTTAAATTGCTGTGAAACCAGCTGCTGTGAAATTACTTTGGAGGACTACTGTAAGTTCTGAGGCTGAAATAGAAAGGGGAGTTTCCAGAGAACTTTTTCACTGTTAACATGACTATTTCATCACAAAATTGATTATGTATGCAGTTGTGTTGGACCCAACACTTAGTGATTTCATTGGAATGATTTTATACTCAACTAATCAAAGATTCTGTAGTCTTTGTCAGGCTTCTTTTTTCTATCATGGTCTGTGAAGCTGTCAGAGTAGTGGTCCTACTGGGTACCTAGTACAGAACTTAAAGTTGTTGCTGCAACAGTGTGATCATTTGACCTGAAACTTTTCATGTATCTTGCAGGGGAGGAAATGCATACTGCTGTGCATTTGGAGTAGAATGAACATTAAAATCCAGTTTTTCTGTTAGTTAAATCATATTAGTTGTTGCATAGATTGACAATCCAGATCTGCAACAAATGACTGTAGGTAGATACATTTCTAGAAAATAAAGACTAAAACAGAGGACCAAAACACCTCTCCATAATCTTCAGGTTTATGAATGGAATCTGCTGCTTTGCCTCAAGGTGACTAAAATTGTTTTATTTTAAGAGCATATCAGTATCTTCTGAAAGCAGCTGTCATGAATCATACCAAGGCAATGGAAAAAGTGTCTTATGCTTTGTTGTTTGGGGATTACCTGAAGCAGAACATCCAGTCATCAAAAGAACTATTTGAAAAACTAACAGAAGAAGGTTCTCCCAAAGGACAAATGGTATGTATGTCCTTGGATTCAACAGAAGTTTTAATAGGTTTATAAATTGTTTTATAGATTGTACTTATTCTAAGGTGGTTTTATAGATTGTTCTTGCATCCAGAATATAATGAGAATAGTAAGTAGTACCTGTTGCCTGGTTAAAAAAGACAGGAGATGAAGTGCTGCTTTTTTAAATTCTTTAAAAACTTGATGTAAAATGTTTGGTTCAGGCTCTGATTCAGGAAATGTATTTTATTAATGCTTGCCTAAGCATTTCCTAATCATGATTATTTGTTACCTTTACCTTTTCAAGTTTCACCAGTGCCTTGCTTTGGTTCAAAGACTGTCCCCCAAATGCTTCTGTTTTACCTGGCTTCTGCATACTGCTAGCATTACTGAGGGTGCAGTAATAAATGCACCCTCAAGGTAAACATACAGAAACAGGTCTCCTCTGAGTTTTAAAAAAAAAACCCACCATTAAACTACCAGTAATATAGTATGGTGGTGGTCTTCTAATTTAGTTTCTTATCTGTTGTATGACTGACTAGATTGGATGTGTAAGTCAAAAATGAGTTGATACAGGTGACTCCAGCCAACAAATCTTCTCTGAAACTCTGTGTTACTTTTTTCTTGTGGTCTGTGTGGGAGGTTGTGGCTTTTTATTTGCAGTTTTATCTTTGAAATGAGTAGATACACACACACAAGTTTATAATTTAGTAAGTTATAAACTCCTAAGAATCTTGAAAGCTGTTTAGTAGAATGGGACTCACTTTGTCCATGTGCCTTTTGAAAGTTACAGAACTGTTCATATGTAGTTTACATGTAATGTCATAAAATGTGGGTGTTACCAATTGTAACGTCTTAATATCTGCATATAGTTATTGTTTAGATCTCTTTTTTATTTTGGAAGTGGCAGCTAGATAAGGAATTATCTAGTTTCTTTTAGCTCTTTGGCTACTAAGTCTCCTGCTGTTCCCTGTTTAATGTTGGGGTGCTGACTTACCATAGAAAGCAGGAATGTGTTTTCTCTAGAGACTTTATATCTCAATGAAGACCTTGACTTTATTTGTCTAGAATTCAGTACTGTCTGCATGAGGTGATTATTTTTTTTGTGTGTGTGTGCTTCCAGAATTGCCTAGAATAGTCTTACTGGTTTCCCCTCTGAGCCACACAGCTGTAACAGGTGTTATAGTTAGAGCAGTAACTATGTAAATTTTAAGAATAAAAATAACTTATGAAAAAATATCAGCCAAACAGCTCTGTGCATTCTAACTGGTTATATTTTTAGCCATAAATGCAGCTAACCCGTGGCAGAACAGATGCAAAACTGTAAAGTCATAGGATCTGTTAGACAGCAAATCAAACAGTAAGACTCTTTTAGAGAAAGTCATGGTTTGTATATGTTTGCACTGGTGTATGAAAAAAATAGGATACGTGAATAACCTGACAGATATTGCTGATCTTCATTTGAGGGTCTTTAAACTGTGACACTTCTACTTTTCAGGACCTCTGGATCTACTTTTGACATTCAGGGAATTAGTAGTTTCTTCCTTGCATTCTATGCACTAGACTGAATTCTGGTGAGATGTATTTGTTTGGTGCCCGAGGCAACTGAATAATTTAGAACCTTCACACTTTAAAAGGGGCAGGGAAGGGGCTAGATATAGGAGGTACCATAATGAAGGTAAAGCTTGGCATATTCTTTGCAGCTTTGAATTGTTTGACTTCTTTATATTGATTCTGTTTTTCTCAGAGGATATGCTGACAAACTTTATTTTATTTCTAGGCTCTTGGATTTCTGTATGCATCTGGTCTAGGAGTCAATTCTAGTCAAGCCAAGGTAACTTAGAAATCTTCAGTGTGTGCTCCTGTATTTTATATTGGAAGGTGTTAAATAACCAATGATTTTGTTTTAAGGCCCTGGTGTATTACACTTTTGGAGCTTTAGGAGGAAATTTGATCGCCCATATGATCTTGGTAAGTAAGATAGTTAATAACTTTACACATGCAAGAACTTTTTTGTACTCTTAAATTTTTAATGTAAGATTTGCATTCTGTCCAAATATTAGATCATCATGCATGCATTGGGGGGCAATAGTGTCTTCCCCACTGTTCCTTGTTAATTTAAGGAAAAGTCTGCTCATTCATAGTGATATACCACTATGAATTTAGGTGGACCATGTTTACATCTCTTGACTTAAAGCAGAAGTGTCAGATTTCTAATTTTTATAGGCTAATGAGAACTCTGAAAGCCAGAGAACTTTACATAAGTTGCTGTTTTAATCAGTAGTGTGAAATTTAAGACAAATAAAGTACAACATGTGTAAGTCTTTAGGTTTTCACCCATAAGTATCATTCTGCTTATTTGCTTCTTCCTGAGTAATATCTGAAGTATATTGGCTACGCTTAACCTTTAATGGCATCAGTCAGCTGCTTTTAATGCAGGCACAATGGACTTCAAGCCTTTGTTTTGCCTATTGTCTTGTCAAGTCTTGCTCAAGTAATGTGAAAAAGGATTGTAACCTGGCAAGCAGTGTGTTGTCAAGTAACCAATAGTCCTATATTTTTATATTTTCCTTCTAGGGTTACCGGTATTGGGCTGGGATAGGAGTCCTTCAAAGTTGTGAATCTGCTCTCACTCATTACAGACTTGTAGCTAATCATGGTAAAAACTTTTTTACTAGGCTAACCTTCATGGCTTTCTATGTATTTCTGTATCATTCATCTAGAAGATACTAGAAGTTCTATCAGCACTGATATATAAAAATAGACAATTTCTGCTATTAAAGAAGTTACCTGTTTGACTCTGAATGATGATATGCTATTTTTCTCTATTGAAATGTCTTTAACTTGTCAGAGTAGTTTCTTCCCTGTGAGTAACAGTTTGAAGCTCTGTAGAGATCTGTTTTTACTAAGTTGCAGTGTAATACTTGTTTTGAACAAAACAAGTATTTGAATTTATCATAACTGTTTTCCAGTTGCTAGTGACATTTCTTTGACTGGTGGCACAGTGGTTCAGCGAATTCGCTTAGCGGATGAAGTAGAAAATCCAGGAATGGCAAGTGGGATGCTAGAAGAAGACTTGATTCAGTATTATCAGTTCTTAGCAGAGAAGGGAGATGTACAAGCACAGGTAAGATTAAGTTCACCTGATGACATGCAGAGGTTTTCAAGAACTGCAGGAACGGCTTTATGAAATATGGGAAGACCTTGGAGCTTTAGTTGTTTTTTTTTCCTCTTAAATAAACCTGGTTGCTGTTTCCTATTTAGTTTTTATGAGGAGGCTTATATTTTAGTGTGCTTAAGTTAGAACTTGAACAGAAAACGTGAGGTTTTGTGGAAAATAAGTTCAAAACATTACAAATTTAGTATCTTGCGAAAGAGGGTCTTGGGTTTCACTGGAAATCAGCCAGACTAGATAAAGATAGCTTTTGGTGTTATGGAGGAAGCCTTGATCAAAAGAACTGGCCCTGGCAGGAGACCTCAATTTCTTGCTGCTTCTGCTCTTACATGACTTCTGGGTGTTGCAGGCTGGACCTCATGTACACACAATGCAGGAGGGGAGGATACTAATCTAGGCAGATTGTCAAAATTCAACTTGGTTATGTATGACTTAAGAATTAGGTAGGCAGAAATCAAATGAACAATTATTATTTTTTATCTAGGTTAAATTTCCACTTAGGCTAATGTGAAAAAATAGGGCTGTACTGTAGTTATTGAGGCAAATCTGTGTCTTCAGATTTTATGGCATTTTTAACTCTGTTATTGTCTGTCTTCGTGCATGTAAATACCTTGCTGGTATCTGTATTACTAGAAAAAGAAAGTCCCTAGGGGAAATTGATTTATTTGCAATGTAAAATTTATTTTTAGGTTGGCCTTGGACAGTTGCACTTGCACGGAGGAAGAGGAGTTGAACAAAATCATCAGGTATCTTTTCGGTGTATCTCTGGTGTGTATTATACTTGGCGGAGGGGGAGAAAGTGTAGCTCAGACCACAATGAAGCAGAAGTGTTTAAGTACCACTGTATGGTATTTAATGACTTCAGTAGTCTTGTTCAATAAAACTTAATTCATTCAATAAAAGCTTTATGTGACTAGCACATGAAGTTGATTTTCTTACGCAATTAGTTTAATCCTCATAGAAATGAGGAAGTCAAAAACAATGACCAGGTTTTCATCAAGGACTGCTTGGAACTGGCTGAGCTTTTGTACATGTAATAAACCTGCATGACACACTGTGCATGCATTAGCGATGATAGTCTAGTTTGTGGCCTGCAAGAATATGTTGCTTCTGTAGACAAAACAGAGCAACTTTCAATATTAAGGATATTAAGTGAAAATAGAATTTCTGCTGATGTAAGCCAACCTAGCTATGCTTGTACAAGTTAAAATAGCTAATCTGTGGAGAGCTGAGGATGTGCAGTCCTGTGGGTTATTTCAGACTCAGCTACCAACCAGAAATTATTTAATCATCATCACATTTTAAATACCTTAAAATGACTGCTCTATAAGGGTTCAGAGATGGTATCAAGTGGTCAGAATGAGTATAACCAAGCTCTGTGTAAAACTGGAATAGGAATTGGCAGATCTGTCCCCTTCTAAGTGAGGTTTGGAGGTACAATAAAGTAGTAAGATTTACCTGTGTAGGTTGTGTATAGTAGCAGTTACAGTAATTTTTTTCCCCTGCTTTTTGGAATACACTATTGAGAGGGATTGCTGCTCAATACTCTGATGCTAAGTGGGGAACCCTGTTACATATATTAAATTAGGGAGACTGATAACTCTCATCCCCAGAAGAACCTGGTAATTTGGCAAAAAACCTACTTGCCTCTGCTTGATTTGCAAGAAAAGATACTTAAATAGTAGTCATGGTGGCTAAAACACTTGTTTTCTTTCCTACAGCGAGCGTTTGAGTACTTCAATCAAGCAGCTAATGCTGGCAATTCACATGCCATGGCATTTCTAGGAAAGGTAAGAGATGAACACTCTCAAAAGTAAGCAGATTGACTGCCTTTCAGTGAAAAATAACAAATATTTTTACTTTCCAATATCAGGCAGTCTAAAACTTGAATGCTGGAATCTAAGTACTTCTCTTTTGCTATTGTTTTGAACTGTCCTGTAAGATTAGAGTGTCATAGTCTATGTCCTTTTTTTTTCCCCCTAAATAGTTCTTGAACTAGATCTTTTTCTTTTTTTTTTTTTTTTTTTTTAAAGAAATAAAAGTGGTTAAATACCTACATGTCTTTTTTCTGTGGTGGAGTTTAAAACTCGGAGTAGGCCACTATGCTGTTCCATACAGTGTATGGGGAAAAGCTAGGCTGCTTGAAATTTTTCCTAGTGGGAAATACTAATCTCAGGAAGGAATAGGGAAAGAAATCTGTATTCTTACTCTGCGTGGAGAACTGAGGCATCTGAGTCAGAGCTGCCAGTAGGTCTGCATCTACTCTGAACCAAAGCCTGAGTCGATCTGCAAGGTGGGCCATTGTATCAATTTTCTCAGATTGAAAAAAGCTCTTAAATCTAAAACATGATTGACAGGCTGCTATCAGTGATGTTAATGTGTTACTGCATAGAAAAATATTTAGGTCACTTGCCTGAGATGTGGGTTGCAGGCTACCTTTGCCCTGTGAGGAGCTAAATCCTTATGTCATTTAAGTACCCTCTAAGGTTAGGTTGCAATAAGCAGCAGCTGTAGCTCGTCTTTTTCAGGCTGTCAGTGCAGCAGAGGATGCAAAATTCATGTCCTTAGAGCATGAAAAAATGCTTTCTCTGCTGCTTGAGTGTTTTGTATCTAATAAATGCTGAAACAAACAGGGTTTAGTAATCAACTTTTGCTTTGTTTTCAAGAAGTATTTTAACTGCCGATATAGCTTGATTTCCAGTCTCACAAGATTTTTGCCTGATTGTGTTCTTCACTACACACTGGTAGAACTCAAATGAAGGGTGTTTTCGTGATTTTCTGCTTCTGGGCAAGTTCTTTAATGATTATTCTGTAATGCAGTAGTCAGAATAGTCTAATAGTACATTAGACTCCCTCTCATATGCAAAGTGAAGATGCTTCATGATGTCCATGCTAAACTGACTTATTCAGCTGTTCTTCAATAACACCTTTCTCCTTCAGATGTACTCAGAAGGAAGTGATGTTGTACCTCAGAGCAATGAAACAGCTCTTCAGTATTTCAAGAAAGCTGCTGATATGGTATGATTATCTGTAAGCTAGAAATACAGCACATGTACTAATAAGTTGATTAGCTTGGAAATGCTGCAAATGCTTCTTTTTCTGCACTCCATGCACGTATGCCTACTCGCAACTTCTGTCCCACATTAGCCAGTAGTTAAACCCTGCTTGTCTAAGGTGTCAGAAACTGCCTCTGGTTCTGGTCATGGTGCCTCATGAAGCTGTGTTCAGTGCAAGGAGTCTAGCCCTCCTGAATGCTGTTGCATCAGTATGAAATACTGTCGACCTAAACAGCCTGCAGTTCTGTGAAGTGTTAATTTTCATTAATCTGAAGTTGCATTCCCACAGTAATTTACAGTGCACTGATACTACGTTATTTTGGTTCTGTTTTGTGGTTAGTGAATAGCTGATGTTTTTGCTTTTATACCACTCATCTCATTGAAGTGTTTGTTTTTTGGCTGTTAATCTTTTGTGCCTGTCTTTGTCCTATTCTTTATGATAGCATTTGTGCAGTTAAAGCATGTGTAGTCCTCCAGCAAAGATGTTTAGCATGTGAAAGACAGTAGGTGAAGTTTTGAAGGGACTGTTGTAAGATAGCTGTCTTCATGGTTCTTCTGTTCCACAATTAGATTGCTGTTCAACACCTCTGTCCTAGAGTAAGGATTTCCCAATTTGCTGATTTCCTACATTTGCTGAAGGTTTCTCATGAGCCCCATTGCCTGTCCTGGCATTGAAGGAATACCATGGAGTATGCTTTTGCAGGAGCAGTGATCAGTAATGCAGCCCGCAGGACAGTCACCAATCTGCTCTTAAATTAAGACAGATCTTCAGAGTTCCTGTAGTTTTGGGAGCTTCTGTAGCATCCAGAACATCTCAAACTTGGAAAAGCTAAAGATTAATAAGCTATTAAGGCCCCACCTTTCTATGGGTGTGAGATCTCCATCTCATACAACATTTTGAAAGTGCACAGTAGACTTTCAGCACTTGTGCTGAAAGCTTTTCTTTTTAATGTTAATCACCTGTGTAGTTATGGAATAAAAGTTACCAAAGATGCTATTTCCTCCCTAAATAACTGTTACTTACTAGGAGCAAAGTTACAAAGTAAATCTCTTAAGCACTGTTTGTTTTAGTGATATTAAAGGCATACTAATTTGAAAGATGTAGCTGTAGGTTTTGCCTTTCTTTGCAAAAGTGTTTTCCTGTGTTTTCAGGGTAATCCAGTTGGACAGAGTGGATTAGGAATGGCTTACCTCTACGGAAGAGGTGTTCCAGTGGTAAGATTTTGACAGTCATCTTTCTAGTAATAGGTGATTGTGTAACTTGTTGTGAACAAATTTTTTTCTTTGGAGGGAAGTACTATAGAAGACTTAATTGTGAAGATTTCTGTTACACTGGAAACTCCATGAGGAAATCTGTAATATATAAAATTTCACCGTGGAGTTAACAGCTATGAAACATGCTGAGTTCCCTATAATAAGTTTGAAAATGTTGCTGAAGCTATTAGGAATGCATAGCAGTGTGAATTTCTAGTAGGAGTTTTGAACTTGGCTCTAATTTTTTGTGAAATAAATCCTAACTGTCCCCATTTTGTGTCTCTTGTGAGAATGGAGGAACACTTAGAAACTTTTAATTAGTTCATTTGCCATGTTGCTTTTCCCACAAGATCGTTTCTTGTCAAATGTTTTATATTTAGCTATGCAAACAGATACTCAAAAGTTGAAGTAGCCCAAAGTTGAGGACATAGTTTAAATAATTGTTCTAGAAACAGAACAGGGCACCCATTCTGTTAAGCATAGCTATTCATAACACTGCTATATATGGACACCAGCTTTGAGATAGCTACAGACTTAAAACGTGCTAATATCATTGTAGGTTTTGTTTCCAAATTTTGATCAGGTGAATATATTCGCACTTGAACATCTCACTATAATTTTTCTGTAATACAGATCTGTTCATGCACTTATATATGCACATGGTGTATTTTCTTTCTTTGCTTAAATTGTGGTGTATTACAAGGCTCTAATGACTGGACCAAATCTTTCTGCAGAACTATGAGCTAGCACTGAAGTATTTCCAGAAGGCTGCAGAGCAGGGATGGGTTGATGGACAACTTCAACTAGGTTCCATGTATTACAGTAAGTGGCATCAAAATGATTTGCTGGGTCTAAGCATCCACACTTTCAGTAACTGTTCACTAGGTGGCACTGGAAGTGTGGAAATACTGCATGTAGAGTGGTCTTACTGCATTGACTTTATATTTTATTCTCTGTTTTCATAACACTTTTGCTTTTTAAAAATAATTTAAGTAAGTACATACTGTATTTCTTACAGCTGTACATTTCAGGAGGAATGAATGGCAATGACTTGTTCTTTCTTTTAGATGGCATTGGAGTCAAGAGAGACTATAAACAAGCTTTGAAATATTTTAACTTGGCATCCCAGGGTGGCCACATTCTGGCTTTTTATAATCTGGCTCAGATGCATGCTACTGGCACTGGAGTGATGCGATCCTGTCACACTGCTGTTGAGGTAAGCTCATCTGTTTATAAAGGTCAAATAATACCGACTTGCAAAAGGTTGGATATAACCATGTCAGCTTATATAGGAAACCTGTCGTAGCTCAAATCCACTGGTGACTGCAGACCCAAGGCTATTGAGAGGGAAAGTGATGTATTATCAAACTCCTTTGTATCTCATGAGAAAAATCTTTTTTTAATGTTCATATGGCAAGTTTGTATAATGCTTTATTAATTTTGAAGAAAATAAAAAGAATGTAATATAAAATACTGATGTTTGCTTTGTAAGTACTGAATTCTTCATTTAGACATGAGTTTAAGTGTAACAAAAAAGCTGACACTAAGAATAATGCAGAGCAAGCATCTGAATCTTGGCCCATATTTGCTTAGTAACTTATATATTAAAGTAAGCCTGTCTTAAGCAGTGAGTTTGTGTATCAGGTTTTTCCTGTGAAATGTAAGTATTTTGAACAGACACTTGAATGTTACAGTTTTACCTCTTGCAAGATGTAAATTTCTGAAGTTCCTGACAACCAGTCTTCTCCTCTTTGTTTTTTCCTCTGCAGTTATTTAAGAACGTATGCGAACGGGGGCGTTGGTCTGAAAGACTGATGACTGCCTATAACAGCTATAAAGATGGCGATTCAAATTCTGCTGTGGTTCAGTATCTTCTTCTGGCAGAACAAGGCTATGAAGTTGCACAAAGCAATGCTGCTTTCATACTTGATCAGAGTAAGGACCTGAATTTGTACTGAAAGTTGGGATTTTTTTTTGAGTTGGCCTACAGTAGCCCATCTAGTAGAACTCTAGAGTGCTTGAAGATATAATTACATAGCTCTTGTTAGTTAGAACTTCAGTGAAACTCTTGTTTCCTGCCCTTCACACTAGAAAGCAGTCACTTTTAATTTTGACCTATAAGGATAACTTTCTGGCCTGAAAGTTAGAATACACTTAAATTCTTACTTACAGGATTTAAAAAATGGAATAGGAGAGAATGCTTTAGAAATTTGCATGGTGCTGAAATTTTTCTTCCCTGGACTTGCTAAACACAGTCCTAGCAATTCCTCCTTTACAGATTTAAAAATTAAGTGTATTAGTTTTACCTTTGGCCTTTACTGTGCATGCAAGCTTCAGTTGCCTTTGTTCTTTATCTTATAATGTCTTTTCTCAGCACTTTTTTTTTTCCTCCGGATTTTTTTTGTAGCTTTACTCATACTCCTCTTGAAGCAGGGATGGAGAGCTGGGCAGTTTTTCAAATCTGTTAGATTTGAAAAAACTTGTCCCAGATCTCTTATTACAACTAGGTGGCTAGAACTTGGATTTCTTTGAGTTTGAGGTCACAGGGAAACAATGGAAGTACAGTGACAAATCTTTCTAGAAACTACAGACCCCACTATTTTAAAGTTTCTGGATCTAGGTGTCTCATTACCAGCTTTAGGGCTTTGTATCTTAATATAGAAACCAGCTATTGGTAGCTGATAAGCTAATCTAACATCTTAATTTCCAGTTAATGTTTTTCAAAGGTGCCTTAGGGACTCATCTTTAGATAAGCTACAGCAATGACAGTCTTGGCTGGGAGTGCATTCTTGCAAAACATAACATCTTCCCCTGGGTTAAAATTCTGATTGTCATTACTCAACTATATCTGCATTTTCACTGGAGATTAATTGTTACATTATTTTATACATTTTATACAGAAAATCTGTATGTCCACTGTGAGATAGTATGGCTGAAACAATACTTATGCTAGTAGTGGAAGAAGTTATAAATCCTTGAAACTGTCTGAACTCTGATACTTCAGCAACCCTCAATTTATGACATGAACAAGTAACTTGTATTCTGAAGTAGCTGTAGCACTGCTGTGTAAAATATGCAGTCTCTGGCTGGTTAAGGAGTTTAAGCCTTCATTTTACTTGACAAGTCTTGTTTTTCAGATGGTCAAACTAAAATAGATTATACTTTAGCCTTGTATTTGAGTGTACCTTTGTCAGAGCCTGAATTGTGTGCTCTTAAGACTTGCATCTTCTGGCATTCCTCAAGTATGCTTCAGAATCTCCCAGAGCAGGAATGGGAGAGATGCTTGGTAAGCAGTATTTCAGGGTGAAATTATATATTTTGTTCCTAGGTCTTAGGCCAGATAACATGGAAAGAGCATATAAGTGAAAAGATTTTTTTATAATATTCAGATGGATCAAATCTTGTTTATGCTATAGCACAGATCACTTTAAGTTTTTAATTCATTTCAGCAGACTGAATATAAGCATGGGATTTTTTTGTCATCTTGTGTGTATACCATGCTCCTATTTAACTGAATTATTCTTCTCTAGAAGAAGCTAGCATAGTAGGAGAAAATGAAACCTATCCTCGAGCTTTGCTTCACTGGAATAGAGCAGCTTCTCAAGGTATGTCCATACCTCACAGTTCCAATCTGTTTATTTTTAGTAGAGCCATTAATGTTCGATTTCATGTTTTTAATGAAATGGGGAAGGAGGAAAAGCTTACCTCCTTATGTTCAACATCAGTTATATTCCGTATAGAGCAGCTGCTGTTCTTCATTCCACTGTTAGCTATAAAGTCATTGCAACATGCTTGCAGTTCTGAGCCATTCTGAAATCCTGAAGATTAGCAGGATTAAAACACAAATGTACAATGTGTTATTTTTGTCAGTCCATGTGGAATTACAGAGCAGTGTTAAACAGCTTTAGGAATGTTCACACTGACTTTCCTAAGAATAAATCCACTTGGAAGAATAGATACAAAGTACCCATTAGGATTTTGGTACTTATTTATAAGAAATGCAACTTCCTATTCAAAGCAAGCAAAGCTCAGTGATGAAGAATGTAGCCTTGATGTCCAGCCAAACCACGTTTAAACTCTGGTGCTTGTAATTCTCTCCTAAAACTTAATCATTAAGTATCTTAGTGTGAGTTCTCTAACTTTCATGAGTGTGTCTACATTAATGTCTGTCTCCTAGCTTTTTACTTAAGAGCAAGTGTGTCATGCAAATAGAACCTAAGAGTTTTGTCTGAAAATCTTCAGATCTACTTGGCTTTTAGTAGAAAGTTAGAAATTGAGAGGATAGAATGGTTAAGTAATCAATTACCAAATGATGATGAGAGACTTTCTTAAGTTGTCAGTGTGTCTGTTCTAAAAGCAAAGCTGAAGCCCTTAATGACCATATGACAAGTGAAAAGTTGTTCTGTAATAAGTGACTATGAACAACACGATACAGCGTTTGAACTGATACCACTAAATAGTGATAGAAATGTTGCTAGGATTACTGGGAAAATGAACTGCCTGGGAAAAAAAGAAGAGTTGTGTTTTGGTTAGCTAAACACAAGTTTAAAAAACAAACCACCACAACAACAAAAAAAAACAAATAAACAAAATAAGTTGTTTATGTGAGGCAGGGAAAAAAGGAAACAGTTTGTGTAAACTGTGGAAAGTAATACTAAAGCCCTCATTGCATCTTTATATGAAACTAAAAGACTTTCTCTGCCTAGGTATTTTCTTTTTTTTTGTTGTTTCTTGATTTATAGGATATACTGTTGCAAGAATTAAACTTGGAGATTACCATTTTTATGGTTTTGGTACTGATGTTGATTATGAAACTGCATTTATTCACTATCGACTGGCATCAGAGCAACAGCACAGTGCCCAAGCAATGTTTAATCTGGGCTACATGCATGAGAAGGGATTGGGCATCAAGCAGGTAAGTAAGCTGTAGGCTGATAGTCTGCTTCATTACAGTGCATTTGCTAATATTAGATTAAGTCCATAACTACTGCTGGGCTTTGGGCACTATATAACCACTTAGTAGGAATTAGCCTGTCTCCCAGTATATTCTCCAATAGCAAACGGATAAGTATATGCACTTCACACTTACCTATGTGAAGAAATGAGGCATAGACAGGGAAAAAACTATTTGCCCAAAATTGTGAAGATTGGCAAAAAGAGTGCCATGTGCTTGAGTAATGCTTTCAGGACTTAGAGGTATAATGAAATGAATGCAGATCAGTTCCAGGTTCAGAGTATTTTAGCACAAGATTGATCTCATCCTCTGAAACACCAATTAATTTTTCTGTACACAAACAGCGTTATTTCTAAAGCTTATTTTCAACTTTTCTTTTAGGACTGTTTTATCTTTTTAACTGAGTTCTTAAAACTAGTTAACTTCTGAAAATGAGCCTGCAGCGAAAAGCAGCAGTACTAAAGTTGGGTAGTTTTCTTTAAGACAAAAAAAAAAAAAAAAAAATCCTTTCGGACACGGACTTTATTTCTTTTCCTTCTACGTTGAAAACAACCCAGTTTAGAGCAAGTAGAAAATGTTATTACATCATGATTGGCATAGCTGCTAAGAATTTGAGAAAAAGGAGTCCTAATGCTATCATTTACAGAGTATTCTCCAACCTGAAGCAGAAATGGCTACACACAGATAGCTGAAATGAGTACACAGGGCTCACAATGAGCATATGCAGCTTTGCTTTATGCAGTGGAATGATACTTTCCTCTCATACAGATCCAATATGGAAAGAAGAGTTGAACTGCAAGGGAAATGGAGATAAATAATGTAGGGGAAAGAAGCACTGAGAATGTCTAAGCAAGTAAATTCCATGTGTAAAAACCAGTATTAGAAATTCTGGATATGTAATGTCTTTGCTTGCTGTGTCCTAAAATTTTACAACTGTAAGATGAGAGAATGCAGATTTAGGATTGACTAGATAAGACTAAAATTAAAATAGTGTGGGGCTCAGATATTCTGTAAGAGGCTAAGACTGAGTTTTGAATGAAACAGAAGAATATTTGGCTTTTCTTTCCCAGAATAGAAACTGCTGAATTTTAAGCACCTCTGAAAACGAATGACAGCTAAAATCATGCTTTGTATTGTAACAGGTGATGTCTGCCACTGAGTCTGTTCTTCCACTAGAGATCTATGGCAGGGACATGTTCACGATTTTAGCACTATAATATCTAATGAATTTGGGATCTAGTCTACTGAAGACAGGGATGTGTACTTTTACTCTCTCTCCACCTATGTCCACATCGTTAAGACTGCAAGCACTCCAAAGTTAGGGAGAATGATCCAATAATGTGGCTGGCACAACTCTAGTCCAGGACTCTGTTCATTCTGGATAATCCTGAATAAATACTGTATTTCTTACTGTTTTTTTTTTCCCAAACAGCGTTTGTCTTATTCTCTCTTTACTTATTGAATAGTCTTTTTTACATATAGGATTCTATGGTATACTTCCTGTATGTAGATGGTTTTCAGATTCATACCAGTGCCAAATACTAAGCTCCTTCAGAAGTCTCACACTTGTACACTGTTATATATTTTTCATAGACTTAATGTTGTCCCCTTCCTGAGCCTGCATGTCAGAATGAAGACTGTTTTTTTTCCATATATTGCTCAAAATACGAACAAATTAATTTATGGTCTTGTATTAAGATTTTACATGGTATCTCTATGCTGTTTGTGTGTTAAAGCTCAGACTCCTACAGTTCTTACTTGTCTGTCAAATGAATGAAGAAAGTATAAGCAGAATGAAGTGCTTCCTAATTAGAAATGAAAATAAGCCATGATTTAGGATCTGCTTCTACACTGATACTAGCACAGTACAAAGGAGATAAGGAAGCTCTTTTAAATAACAATACAAAAGACAGACTTTCCAGGCTGAAGGAGTATTCAGAGTTGTTCTCTTGAATTAAAATACTAAAATGTGAGCTATTACATCTCATTCACACAATGTGTTGATTTTCATACTGTTATTTCCACATGTGTTAGGGAACTAAGCTTTGTTGTATCAACGAGCAGAAAATCTTTATGATGTTTCACAATTGGGATAAAATTGTAAAATGAACATGTGGCAGGAAGTCTTCAATTTCTCCAGTTTTAAGTGTCCAACTTGGCAGGTTCTGGAGGTATATCCTACACAGGCCTGTCCTTCACATCACTGAGTGAATGTAGGCAGTTTGCATCCAAGTATCCTAACATTGCACAGTATGTATTTGAAGTGGAACCAAAAAAACCAAATGCAAACCAACAAGTAAAGTTAAACTACTCAGGTACACACATCCTCTGTTCTTGCTACAGTCACCTTCTTGTTCGAACTACCACAGAAAACACTAAACTCTTCCTAAAGGTGCTGGCTGCTTTTGCTCATACTTTTGCCAGGCTGCCCTCACTAATGTAAGTTATGTCTGTTTTGGATAAGGCATAGAATCTAATTTTGGTATATGTGCAGAAATGGTTAGGAGCTGCACTGTGCAGCAGGCATACTGTAGTGTAATTGGGAGGAGTTGCTGCTGTGTCCTTCTGTGACCTGTGTTTTCTTAATTTTTCAATTTGGTGTGGTGTTGGAGACAGTACTAGAGTTACCTAAATATGTGCCTTAGTTTACAGTGTGTGGGTTGAGTATGTTAATACTAATCTCTTGGAGCTTCAATTCTAGCATCAGTTACAATAGGTTCATCCTTGGATCAAAGCTTCCCTTTACTTTTCTGTTCAAAGGTGAACATCCCTCAGAAAAAAGTTTTACTGAATGGTTTTCATTTAACTTGACCAAAAACCTTGTATTCAAATGACAATATATACAATAGCTTATATATACAGTATATGAACATCTTATGGTTAAATTTTCAAGTTCTTCAAAACTGAGCTTTGTGTTTTCTTAAATTTAGGATATTCATCTTGCAAAACGATTCTATGACATGGCAGCTGAAGCAAGCCCAGATGCTCAGGTTCCTGTCTTCCTAGCACTTTGCAAGCTTGGAGTGATTTATTCCTTGCAGTATGTACGAGAAATTAATGTAAGTAATGCTGAATTAAAAGGAAAAAACAACAAATGTGTTTTCCATTTCTAAAAGAAGCTTGAGTTGTAATCTTACTTAAGTAGAAGTCTTACTTGTGTCTTCTGAAAAGTTAGGATTTTGTGTTGTTATGTATTTAAGTTACTGAAGCTGTGATTCCTATTTATTTGTGCAATTGTGTGAAACTGAAATGTGCACAGCCAGTGCTCTTCTGTGCTGTTCTTTGCTTGAGGAGGATTTCCCTAACCTGTTTGACTCTTCTTACCCATGACCATGTGCTATTAAAGTTAAGTAGATGATGATGACATAATTGCCATTCAGGAAAAAACAATATACTCTTTTGTAGCCCTAATTCTCGTGTTATTTAATATTCAGCTGTAACAATCCCACTTGAGTTGTGTATGATTTCTATGGGAAAAAAATACTATTTGTATTAGGTAGTTTACTTATTGTGCAGAGTTTCTGCTGAGTGATGGCACTGAAAAAATGTTTGCCTGGAATTTAGGTGAATTCTTTGCATATAGTGTCTGAAATATGTCTCAGTATTCTGACATCTTACTGCCTTTCGGATTACTTAATTACTCCCATAACATTTGAATTTATTACCCTTTGGAGCAAACACAAGTTCAGGCAATCCAGCTAAGTTTGACAAAATTTAGTAGTCTTGAGACTGAGGGCTTTCAGGAGTGCACAGTTAAAATACTCTAAATCAGTTGAGCAAATACCCATGTAGCACTCACAGAAGCTAGTATGCAGAACACGGATATTCCAAGTTTTAAGTCTGTTGCAGACTAAGATTGATGATGATTCTGTAGTCCCATCAGATACAGTAGTGAAGCATAAAGTGTGCCTTGACTAATGCTTATGCGACTGGAAGTCTGATAAAAAGGCAGTTCAATCAAAACTAATAAGTCACTTTATCTTCCCTGTACCTTGTCTGCACAAATGTCAGCATTGTACCACATAAGTATCCTGGGGCTCAATGTTCTGTCATTCCTGGTAGTCTGCTGATGGCTCCCCATTTGGCTGGACTTACCAGTTCACTACCTCTGTGTATGTGGCACTTGCTCCTCTTTCTTTGAGACAACTAGTATGGTTACATACTTCATTCTGATTTAAATTGTGTACTTTAATGCCATGTATGTGAAAGCCACAAAGCTGCTTATCAAGAACCTTCATCTCTAGAACAGAAAACAGAATAGCTCATCCTTTATAGCATGGCACTTAGTCTTATTGGCATTTAGTTCCTGGAAATTAAGAATGTCACTGATGGGATGCTTTTTTTCAGAGAGTAAAATAGCTACTGAAGTTTTAAAACTAGTATTTGTACATGAAAAATGTTACAAGACAATTTAAAAATCAAAGTAACTTCTGGTTCTTGCTCTTTGACTTGTTGATGTGGACTTCTTGTTTCTTAGATAAGGGAAATATTCTCACATATTGATATGGACCAGCTGCTGGGGCCTGAGTGGGACCTTTACCTTATGACCATCATCGCCTTGCTTCTGGGAACAATTATAGCTTACAGACAAAGGCAACATCAGGCAATTCCCAGACCAGCAGGACTGCGGCCAGCTGTGCCTCAACAAGAACCACCACCAGAACATCATCCACCGCAATAGCAACAAGAGCCTCAGTGAAAGAACTGGATTTTTCCAAAAGGAACAATTTTCATTGTGATTTAGGACTTTGGATCAATGGTCCCTCCCCTAAAAGAGGCGTGAAGAAATTAAAAAAAAAAAAAAGTTTGAAAGCTGCTTAGAATGATGCCTTTTTTCAGGGATAAGGAAATTCTTTTGAAACTAATTTGAATGTTATTTCAGTGCCAATGGAATAACACTATGGCTTTTTCATGGAAACACAAGAGTGCTACTACAAAAATGTTGCCTGCTGTATCTAGTTCCTCTTCATCCGGAGTCCTCTTCATCTCCTAGAGAGAGCGGAAGGATAGCATTGGAAGGGTTCTGCCTGCTTGATAGCAGTTGCCCTATATAAAAGTAACAACAATAATTTTATGGCCAATTTAAGTCAAGAAGCTGAACTATGTTCAAACTCTAAAATGACTTGAGCTGTATGAACTCTTATTCTGATCTGCATCCCGAGTATTTCTACAATCCTTATTTCATTATTTCTTAGTATTCTTTACACTCTGGTCTTTTATGCTGTCTCTGATGGTTTAACATGGATTATTTATAAATTCTCTAAAAATAAGCCAGCAAACATGCCACTCTTCATTTGTGCTTTTTTGTTTTGAGTATTTTCCTCCATTCCAATTAGACTAGACAGGTCTCAGCAGACAGCATGTAGCCCGGGAGGTGGATTAGGGCAGATTGGGTCTGTAAAGCTCATCAGTTGAAAACTATCCACACAGTGCCCAGATCTTGCACCCTTGTAAAACTTTTTTGGAGCCTGTGTACTTTGCAATACTTCATGACATAAAATCAAATTGGTAGTGTTCCTAAATTATTTAAACTTGCTCTTACAAAGAGGCTGAGTCTAGATTGTAGAAAGCACCAGTATTATTGTGGACACTGGAGAAAGGACAGAGCCAGAAGTCTCGGTGAGTTAGCTTACATTTTTTTGTTTGCTTTTTTTAGAGGTGGAAGTTCTGTATTTAATTTTCAACAGTCCTATAAGTGATCTGCACTGCAAGAAGGAAATGTATGTCATCTCATGCATGCATCTGTTTAATGCATCTACAAAAAAAGGGGCCCCAAAGATGCATACTCTCTACAAAAGGGCATGGACGTATGCCAGTGATGCTACTCCAGAGTTTGGCTGACTGATAAAAATCATATGTTAGATTGCAACGGTGGTCTGGCTGTTGCCAGCCTTCCTTGTACCTGACATACATGAGAAAGTCAAAATAACATTTCTGGCTGTGCCATCTTGAGGATCCCTTTTAACAAGAAAATCCAGAGAAGGAAGACTAATGGTTTATGGCTTCTTGATACCACCAGGTCAGTGCAAAGGCGTTTTTAATGAGTGTAAAGAACATGACCTGTGGAGCGATATTTTTAGGCTGCAAGAGGAATTTTTACTTAGTAATGATTTTCATTAAACTATAATTTCAGGGGTTAGGGGTGGGAAGCAGTAGGGGAGTAGCTTAGAGGCAAGAAATGCAGAAGTTTCTGTTATTATTTAGCAATGGCAGTTAAATATTTGTTTCTATACTAGCATTAAACCCTCTGAATATACTGCCTTAGAGCTGAATGAAGTACAAATGAGGAGGCTTCAGCTGCTTTCTGGCAAAAGCTGTTGGGTTTAAAGGGTTAAGGGCTTACTTTCATGCAGATATTTCTCCAGTGGATTGGCAGCAACATATCAATACGCTTTATTTAGAATTGAGATTTTTGGTATGGGTTCACAGTTGGTACATTTGTAAGGAGACAGTTGCACAATAGATCTGTAGTTTGGAAAAGAAGATAGGCAATCTACTCTTTTGTAAACTAAAAAGTCATGGATGACTAGTATTAAAATATAGGTAGAACTTCTCAGAACTTCAAAATGCTTATGCTGGTTATGTGAAGACAAATCTTTCATTTTAGTTTGGAGGGTTGCAGGATGTGATAGAGGACTGTCTTGTTCAGTCTTAATCATCATTAGCAAATGGAACAGTATTGAACTTAACTGTAGTGTCTAAAATGTACAGCACTCCAGCTGCATTTCTAAGATAGCTGCGACTTCTGAACACTCCCTCTGAAGTATTTTTGCCTCTGTCACTTAATAGCTCCTTTTAGCTTGGCATGAATAAATTAAAGATTATATGGACAAAGTTCTTCAGTTAAATAGCATTGGTTCATTGGTATTGGTCTCTTAGGATGTTTAACAATTTTGTTACTGCATTATTAAAATGTTTTGGTTGTTTGATCTACTAGAACTAAATTCTAAAAGCTCTATCCTATTTGCATGAGAATCATCATTGCTGCTGTGACAGTCTTATCGCTGACTTTCACTGAACCTGATGCATTTTTACATCCAAGAAATCAGCAGAAGAAAACGATTGAAGATCAGAAAGTTATTTCACTTTAAAGAACTGCTTTTTGAAGAAGCAATAAGGAAATCTTTCTCCTGCTTTTTTCCCTTCCACCAAATTACTACCACTAGCTTTTTCAGATGACATTCATTTGAATGAAGTGGTAGTAGTAAAAAGGTACTTACCATAAGTAATGGCAAGTTAACTCAGGGATTAAAGAAATGAGTAAGTTTTTTTAAATCAGTTGTCTACAACATGACTTAAGTTTTAGTGACAATCCCTTGCTACTCTGTTCCAAGACTTGCATTTTGAGGGAATTATATCTAACTCTTACTAGCAATATGTTTCTTGTTGTGCACTCAGTTTATCAAGCAGCTTTTTTCCTAAGGGAGCTGGGTTGCTCAGTTTACTGCAAGGAAGTACTGTTCCCTTTTGGTAGCACACAGGTTGTCTTAGAGTTCATATGCAGGAGTATTTTAGAAGGGAAATGTGATTTAAGAGAAGCCTTTCTGGATATGTTGAGCATGCTTTGAATGGAAAAATTGTATTCTTTGTAGTAATGTAGGCCAGGGCCTGCCTATTTGACCTTCCTGAACACATGCTCTTCTTTCCCTGCAAGGAGAATGGAACTACAGAGCAGCAACTGTTGTCAGTGGGAGTTCTATATGTAGGAAAACTGTGGAAAGATTTGGGGGAAAACATTGTTCTATATCTCAAATTATTAATCAAACACACCAGCTGTTCTTGCTGGTTGAAAGAAACACTGAACTGTTGAGAAAACAGGATTCTAGATCATCTCTCTCGTGAAACTTGTCCCAGAGCTGTCTGTTGAAGTAATTTTCCTTGCTTTATATTGTCCATCATGGGACATGATGGACATGATACAAACATCCCAATGAGACTCATATGAGAGAGTTTTACTTGCTTTTTAATCATCTTCTGTAAGTCAGCTGCTCTTACAGTTTAAAAAAAACCCTCAAACTATCAAATGTTACTCTTTTTGGAGAAGAAGATTAAAATAAGGATTGTGAAAGGACTTCTAAGACTATGCATTATCTAGTTTCCACCTATTATATGCTAATTTTGGCCTATAAAAGGGGGGTCACTTACCTTTGCAAGTTGCTTCCTTTCTAGATAGGCAACAATGAACTTAAATTCTATTTTTGTTTCAGAGAATATTAAACTGAAGTTTTTAGTTTGATTTGAACTACTGCAAATGCGTATGGCAAATAGGGACTATTGAGGGGAACCCTTTGTTTTTATCAGCTGCAGTTCTTTAAAGGGTCTTGTAGGAGTTTTGTAAATTTATTTTGTATTTAAAATCAGTATAAAGGCTGGTCAAATGTAATATAATTGTGTAAACAAATTCTGTTAATAGAAAGATGTACAGATTCATTTTGTACTGTATCTTTAATCTTGTGAAATAAAGATACCACCTGTGTGGTTACCCTCAGTGTTCACAGTGGTTATGATAACAGAGGATGTCAGTTGTTAGTTGTATGCACTGATATATGCCAGTGCTAAACACAGTCCTTCCTGTAAGGATACTCACACTTCTTTCACTTCTCTGCCTCTTCTAAAAAGAAATCTCTTAATTTAGGAGAGGCATAGAAGGGGGAGTAGAAAATTATGCATTGTATCTTCAGCTGTGCTAGAAACTTGCCCTCTGTGTGTATCTGTGCATGTGACCCTTTCTTCAGTGCATACAGCATCTGTACTTGCGTGGCAGGCACAGAACTGCTGTGTCATTCAAGAATAGTGACCAGTAACTTTAAGATTACTATTGCATTTTCAGTACTAATAAAGGGATAATACAGTGATGAGAAACACAGATACTGGAGGAGGGACTACTCCAAGCTGACAAGTTTCCTTGCTTTTTAGTCTCTCTTGGCCCACCCATCTCTTCAGGCTCCACCTGTTAAGACTCTGAGTCCTCCCTCATAAATGTTGCTTTGCTTTCCAATGTGCTTATTAACTTGGAAGAAAACAACTGGGGAGAAGGAAAGTAAGGCGAGTGAGGGAGCAATGATAACAGCTGTTACCAATAGGTGAACTGGTTGGGGCATCAGCGCAAGTTACGTTGTTTTCTGAAGTATTTGGAGGCTTCCCATATTGTCTGCTGCCAATAGCACTTGTTGCAGGTAGGAAACAAAAATGCTGGTACTAAAACCAGCCTGAGTCTGGCCGGTATAGCTCAAGCTTACCGAGGTTGCTCGCCTTCCAAAAGAGCCCGCAGCTTTAGATGTGATTGCTGATGTGCTCAAATGAGGTGGGGTCTGAAGTGCGGATACCCTATTTTACTTGTAATCCTGTAGTCAACAGGGAGTTGTTGTCTGTGGTGGGAATAGAGTACCAGAGATATAAATGATTGTGGGGTTGGGGGTGTGTGCGAGGCTATGTTTGGGTTTTGGTTTTCTTTTTTAAGAAAGAGTCACTGAATAATGTTCATAAAAAAACTAAGTACGTTTATTTTGGTTTCCTAACTTGGTTGGTTTTATTTATGTTGCTTTGTTCTCCATAGTCTAAGACTATAACACATTATTTAAAATTAAAATACTAGTGGAAAGAATGGTTTGTAAACCTGCAACACATGTTTCATTGGAATGTGTTATTTGCTGTAATGCCAAAATGTTCTTCCTTATTGCTAACGGATCATGAGCTTAATGGCATTTCTGAATCCTGACTTTAATTCCTATTTTTATAAAGAATTATTGAGGAAAAACCTCAAAAATAATAATTGTTGGGAAAAAAAGAAAAAATAGAAAAACTGTAAATGACATCTTCCAAAGCTAAGTTGAGGGAGGGCAGTGTATCATGTATCCAGGTAATGGATACTTTAACCTCTAGTCTTAATTTTCATTTTCAGAAAGAAAAGTAAGTGGAGATGGAGCACCACTTTAGTTGCATTGCAGGTAGCAAGAGGTAAATGTGATTTAACTTCCACAGCACAGTAATTGAGTTCTGTACTGAGTCTCAGGCAGAATATTTTTACCCCAAAAGGTATCGGTGCCACTGCTGCTTATTCTGGTAAGCTTTTCTGAGTGCAGCAGCATTTCAGGCAGACCTCCACTTCAGGGATAGGCTGCTCACATTTTTATTTATTTGCTACCCAACTTTTGGAGCTTTCAACATAACATGGATTGCAATTCCAGAGGCTTGAAAATAATAGAAGAGTATTAATTTTTGTGATGTGAAACACTTAATTCCTGATGGCAGAAAAAGAAGAATATAATTTTTCTGTATTTCCTTTTATTTTTCCTATGCTTGTTTTTCTTCATACTCATTCTTCCTCCTAAACACAGGCATGAACTGTACTATAAAATTAGATGTTCCAGTTCCCATCTGTTAATTATGAATGTGGCTCCATTTCTGTACAAGATTCATACTATTTTTTTTCTCTTTTTATTGCTTCTGATTAATTGCTTTTGCTGGGGAAAAAAAAATGTACCTGGGGGGTGTGTTAGCAGCCACAAGGGGGCCTCGGATGTGGAATGGTGACTTGAACTTGTTAAAAAATATTTTAAGTCTTGAAGATTAGGAAAGCAGTAACTTCCACACTTCAGTCATTGTCCTTCCCTGGACTGTTAGAGCTGTTTCAGTATGTCTGTCCATCCAACCTGCTGTCGAACTAGTCTGTCTTGCGACATCTTTTGGAATATTATGCACAGGTAAAATGTGGGCACAGCTTCCAGAACAGCAGCTACTTCTGCAAAGTTAAATACAGATTTTCTTGGAGTACAATTGTTTTCCCACTAAAGCAAGTGAAAATGTTTAGCAACAGGTGATTAAGATTTCTTTGAAATTCACTCTTTCACCAAGACCATCTGGTGAAATATTTAAGCTATCCAAATAACTCAATATGTATTTTACAGTATTTGTTTCTGTCCAATCTTACTTTAAAGTTTGGTAGGCTCTGGACTTTGCTATATACTGGAATTCCATTAATTGATGGCATTTTAGGTGCTTCCAAATAAGATTTTTTTTAAAGTTTCCCCAGATTTTTTCAGCAACAATTTCAAAAGAGAAGCTTGCTTGCATTATTACTAGTATAAATGAATATGTGAAGAGAAAAAAAAAAATAGTCATTATTATTGCTGATGTTAAAACTACCAAAGAAATATGTGGCATGTTCCAGTTAAGGCTTATAATTTTGGATTATAAAATGGATACTTCTTGGAGAATCATCCAGCTTTGAATTCAATGGCTAAAGGACTGAAAATCTCTTCATGTTTGGTGAGTTTTCCAGTAGCTGATTACCTTGGTTATTGATGTGGTGAGATCAAGAGGACCTGAGTTAATTCTTTCAGGTTGTATTTACTTTTCATCTCTGGTTCTCATCACATTGATTATAGGACTGGACAGTCCATTAAGAACAATAGCCACACCAAAATATGTATACATTTTACTGTGGAATCCAGAGTGTAATGTTAAATGTTCATCTGTAATTGGGTAACTAAAGGAGTTCATCTCTTTTACAAATAATTTTGAGTCTGACCTGATTGTTGGTGTCTGGGAAACATCGTGCAGAAGGGAGGTGACTATAGTAAGAGAATTCAGACCCAGTGAGATAAATGTGGTGATCTCACTGCATGCAGCTGTGTTGGCTTTCTCTGTCCCTTTGCTAAACAAACAGCCTTACAGTTTCCTACTAGGAGTCTGATCTTTTACTCCATGGAAGGCAAAGGATGCAAGCAGGGACTTCTCAAAACAACAAGAAAGAAGGGTTTCTTCGTTCATGTATTGTGTCTCAATTAACAACCATTTAAGCAAATGCTGTGTATTGACTATGTTTGCCTTCTCTGGTATCTTACATATTCAGTAAGAATCTCCATAGAGATACAAAAATATGTAAAGGGTTTTTTTGCATGTATAAAATTTCTTTCTTTTACTTTTTTGGTTTGGGGCCTAATTATTACATTTGGGTTCACAAGCCCCCAAAAGTTTACTCTTCACTGCTTTTGTCATTCTTAGTTCATGTCCAAAAGATAAATGGATAGGAAATACTTTTAAATGTTTCTGGTGATAGTAGTTCAGCATCATAAAACACAGCTCTCATATTTTGGAGTAAACAGTTTGCAAGTCATCCTTTGGCTGAAAACTGAAGAACTCTATGGTAAATACTGAAAATGAACAGAAAGGCAAACTAAAAATAAATCTCCTTTTTTAACACTTCAAATCTAGTGTCTCATTAGTCCTCTCTTTGGTACTATGACAGCTGCTAGAACAAAAGATACTGTGTGGATTTAAAATACTATTCCTTATCTAAGCACAACAAATGAAATATTAATTTCCACTGTCTCCTCAGGATTTCTAGATGCTAAATCATACTTTCTTGCAGCTACAGAAAAGGAAGTTTTCAAATTACATAAATGAACATGTTTTCTAAGTCTTTAACTCTCCCTATGCTTCTTATTGAGCATTTGATGCTTCCAAATTCTTCCCCTAGCCATAACACTCCTAGCACTGCTGTTCTACAGACTCTGTACTTGCTCAGATAGCAGGCAGAAGGTGCTCTGCAGCTACTGATTACTTTGGTTTGCTGTTACTTGGCAAAAGAAAGGTGCCTGGACAGCTGAGCAGGTTCTTCCCTTGGGGAAAAAACCCAGTCTACGAATGGGAAATGAACATGATGGCCTACCATGCTCGAAACAGTACCTTTGTCCCAGAGCTGTTGGTTTGAAACTGATCTTGCCAGAACTGAGACATACTGCTACATAGATCTCTCTTCAGTATGATCTTTCAGACTTGCCTGTGTCCGCTGAAGCAAAGGCTGTTCACGTGCATCCATGTGTGTACAAGGTAAGGAAGCAAAGCCTACAGTCTTTTGGCACAACATGTTTACTTTTTCTTACTGCTCTTTGTGTTGTGTGAATATCAGCCCATGGGCTGAGGAGCACGCATGAACAAACACTCCTGTGAGGCTGTGCTTTGTGATACGGGTTGAAGAAGTAGGTGAAGTACAGACTGACTTAATCATGGAAGCAGGTATAGATGGGTAAAAAACACTCAAAGTGCTTCTTTACCCTTCTGAATTGGGCCTCTGTTGGGATACCACTAAGGGTTAAATCATACCTCCTCGCTTCATTTAATACAATGAAATATATTTCATTCTGTTAACTGATTAATTCTGTTAAAGCTGCAGCAAAGCTTGCATGTGAATCATTTCATATTGGAATAAAATAGCATAAAATAAGAATTTCCCAAAATCTAATGAATTATTAATATTGTCTTCATAATGAAATATTGACATTCTAAAACCCTAATTATCTGACACATTGAAAGAACAAAAAGTCAGGTGATATGTATATTCAAATTAAATTAGAATTGGGATCATTCTAGCTTTTAGTTATTCAGTACATGTGTTTATAGTTATGATCTAACATCCTCTAACCCTGTAGAGTCTCGTCATAAATACTCTGACCTATGTTGAAAATGTACCAGCAATAGAATGCTGTATTTTTATGGTTTGTTTGCAACAGTATGTCATTATCCGGAAAATGGAAGGACATAATCTTTGTTCTTCAAACCTAAACTATTTGAACTAGGCAAACCAAGCTCTCTGGAATGTGTTTGGTTTTGATTTTATTTTTTTTTTTTCCTACTGTATGAATAGCAATTTTCAACCGGAAATTTAATGTATAATTATTCAAATGGAATAATTTCACTTATGATTCTCTGATGTAACAGAATATTTCAGTGGAAGGGACCTACAACAACCATCTAGTCCAACTGCCTGACTGCTTCACGGCTGACCAAAACTGTTCTGTTACTTAATTCTGAGAAGACTCAGGAAAGCATAAGAACGTGTAACAGGTATGTTACCTGCTAGTCCTTCCATTCTAGACCTTACTAGTAAAAGTATTTCAGAAACAAAAAAACCCTAAAATTTTCTTGCAAGTCCAAATAGAATAATGGTATTAGACAGAGCTGTCTGATGCTGCGGTAATGGTGTAGTAACTTTGGTGGAATAAATCATGTAAGAGAATCAAATGTTCTAAATAATCTTCTTTCTATATTTTAAAAGGATATTGAATACAGGAACTTCAATTTACTTAAACTGGCTCTAGCACCAATTACGTCTGATATTAAGTCTGTTAATCTACATAGAAGAGGGAAAAGTGCTAAAAAAAGCGATACATCATATGCAAGCCTTTTTCCTTTAATGATTCTTTAAATGAAGAAACATTCTTCAGCCCTTAAACCATCTAAAGACTATCAGTAAACAGGTTTGGGGGTAAAAAGGACAGCAAAGATGGAAAACATAACTTGTATTTCTGGTGCTAAGTCTTAATTACAACGTGATGGATGAAATTTCATGCTGTGTGCTTTAGCCATGAAAGATACGGCAACCAGTGCTGCTGTTGGGCTGTTTGTGACAGCATCAGTGACTTTGTGACTGTGGGCTCATAGTACTGTTGTGAAAAGTTACTCTGCAATAGCTGATCCTGATGCTGTTATTCAGAAAACAAATGAGGAAAAAGGAAGAAATAGGATTTAGGACTTGACCAAAAGCAGAAAAGGACTGACAGCCTTGGAGATGTCTTGTCAGGCTCTCTCCCAAGCCAGTACATCAGAGACCAATGATGTTGTTCTGAATCGTGGATTTATTAAAGATGGGTAAGACAGGGAAACAATTGAAAAACTCATCTGTAGTTCTTTTGGCTCATAAAATAGTTATGAGAAGAAACAGACAGCAGTTGTACCTGAGCAGAAGTATCCTGTGTCCTACACATGTAGATGAGGATGGCCAGCAGCCTATATCTGGCCTGGCCCAGGGGCAGCACATGCAACTAGACGTATTTTGTATGACTAGTTTTGTTTGGGAAATCAACATTTTGTACTGCTGGGTACGACTACGCATGATCTGCAAATACAGCTTGGAAGTGTCGCTTTGTGTTATTTTCCCCCAACTACCTCTAGTTGGCACTCGTGTCAATGTCTTCTGCCAGGTGATATTCCACCACTCCCCGTATCACAGGGGCTTCGTTTTTGTGTTGGAGTGGTGGTGTGCTGGTCCATGTATGTCCCCAGATCAGTATGTACCGACAGTAAACCTTCAGACTGCTTTGGAAGCTCCTTCAAGACAAAATCAGGTGAACCAGACACGCTAAACTGCTGAGCGTAACATCAGTTATGGCAACTGCGTGGCTGTCGTGCACTTTCCATGGGAGATTGTCCATGTTTTACAAGAGCTGTTAAACTGTTAGGTCGCCTGGAGAAGAGTTAAACTTGTGTAAATTTTTATTATTTTTTTTTTTTACACTCAGTTCCCCACTCCTAATTAAGGCTGATGTTCAGGCTGTTAACATTTCTCAGCTTGCAAGGTTCAATGTCCTGGGCAGCCCTTCCCTGACTCTGCACAGGTACGGATGCTTGCAGCTCTGTGGGAGGTCCACGTGTGCATTTTCCATACTTGCCTTTCATCAGAAGCCTTGAAAATTAGTAGGGTTTAGAAATTAAAGCTTCCATGAAGACATTTGCATATGCAAATTACAATCTGAAATCTTTAAAGGCAGAAATAAGATTAATATTTTAGATTTACATTATGAGGTCTGTAATACTACAGTTTAAAAGCACTGTGGTTCCTAACACCCCAGCTACCCGTGTTAGTCCTGACCGATCCCTGACCCGGGGATCGTTGCTGCCCTGGGAACTCGGGCAGGACTGAGACACCCCTTCACGTGTGTTGGAGGTGGGTACGCGATCACCAGTTACAGACATACGCTGTCCTATTTAGGAACGCCACGTGACTGACCCCGAGCAGAATTAATTTGGGGTGTTCCATTTGTTTACCTACCCCCTGACGTTTAATCGCATTTCCGAGCGGGCCCTGAGCACAGGGGGGTAGATCGATTGGGGGACGAGGAGCCCAGCGCCAGCGCCCGCCGTTCCACCGCCCCCTCCCGCGGGCTGTGCCGGCAGCCCCCGCACGGGGACCAGTCCGGCCCCGGGTGGGGCGGGGCGCCCCCGGCCAATGCGCCGCCGCGGCCCCCCGCGCCGCCGGGGAGCGCCCAATGGCGGCGGCCCCGCGCTGGCGCTGCCGGGGGGTGGGGGCGGGACGGGGGCCGTGCCACCGCCTCCCGTCAGCGCGCTGTCCGCCAGCGCGGGCGGCGGCACCGTTCACCTGCAGAGCCCCCGGCCCGCCGCCGGCAGGTAGGACCGCGGGGGCTCGGGGAGCGGCGGCGAGCGCGGGCCGGGGAGAGCCGCGTGCCCGGGGCCGCCTGCGCGCCCCCGCGCTCTCCGTCCCTGGCAGCCGGGGCAGGGGCGCACGGCGGCTCCGGGTCTGCGGGCAGGCGGAGGACGTCTGGAACGCGGAGCCGAGGGACCCGACCCCGCGGGCAGGTGGCTCTGCTGGCGGAGCTGTCGCCAGCCGCACGCCCCGGAGGAGCCGGCGTTTCCCCCCGTCCCCGTCCGGGGCTCACGGCACCGCTCGCAGCCGCCACCATCCGGGCCGAGCCTCAGCCTGTCCCCCTCGGCCCTCGCACCCTTCTCCGTGGCTCTCGGGGCGCAGCGCCGTGTCGGCGGGGCGGCGCTGGCGGCTGCCGAAGGGTTAACGGGCCATTAGCAGCGCGTGTGGCAGCCGCTCGCAGCCACCTACCCTCAGCTGCTCGAGGCAATTACTCACGGCTTGGATTTTTCCTTTCTGGAGTCTCCCGAGCTCTGCTGCTGTTGAAATGTTTGTCTGTGGGTGAGATATTGCAAGGCAAAAACCCCCACCGAATCGCCACCCATCTTTCTGCCGTCTCGTTTGAATACGCGATGTAAATTACAGGTTTAAAAAGCTCAAATTGCATGTTTCCATGCAAAGCGGGGTTTTGTGTTGTACGAGCAGACAGACCCTTCCCTGCTGAGCTCGGGTGTTAAATACCCTTTCTGTACTGCGGCTACGCTTTTTTCTGATGATTTTTGTTAATTGTTTGGTTGAATAATTGGCTGTAATCAGACTCAGCTTTTCTGATTATTTTTTTCCCCCATGGTTTAACCCTTTTTTGAGACTTCAGTTTTTCAGGGAGAAACAAGTTTTGAAAAGAATGCTTTACTGCTTGACTCGATCAGGCAATGCGTTGTAGCTTGTGTCTTCCCATACTTGGCTGTGCCTTCGGCTGGGAATTATCCTTGGAATAGCTTAACAGTGTTGGTTTGAGGGCATTTTTAGTATTGTCAAGGCAAACAGTTGGCAAACATTGGTGTTTCTGTACTTGTGAATCAGCTATGAACCATTCTTTTCTTCTGTGAAATGTGTGTTTTGTAAACTCACCCGTTTGGGCAAGTAAATGTCAACCTACAGGTTGGTTGCAAAATGCTTCTGTTCGCTGAGGCACATGACTCCGATTTATTATTCTCTTTTCTCTGCCAAGCTGACTGAACCATACCTTGTGTCACACAGACAAGTGAGCTCTGGACTTTGCCGTAATATTTCCCAGGTAATGACAGGTTTCTGTCAGTGAATGAAGTTTGTGTTATCACAAAGAAGCCCGAGGAGCAGTTTCCCCCATCTCTGGTGAGATGTATTATATGGGATTATGCCACACATATGACTTTCCTAAATATTTAGTTTTCAAATGGCTAGGTTCTCTCTTTTCCATGAATTTTCAGATTTGATTGATTAAAACATAAAACAGTATTCACTATAAATTACATTTAATTATGCTTTTGTCAGATAAATCTGAATTTTTTCTGTATAACTTTAAGGGCTTTTCATTATATTCCTATAGAGATCTCAAGTACAAAGCAAATAGCAGTAACTCCCGAGCAGATCTAACGTATCATTTTCCTTAGATACAGGAATACAACTGGCAGCTTCAGTGATCGCTGTTCTTTTATAGTTGTAGCTTTTAAATTATTTTTAAAATATGAACGCTATCAAAAGTATGACCATTAAACTTATCAATAAGAAAAATGTCAGATTTTTTTTCTCTTACATGTTTCACTATACCAGTTTTGGCTAGCTGTGTTCTCATGATTCATTATGAGAAGTCCTTAATTATCATTAAGGACTTAACATCCTTCCGTGGTCTTAACTGCAGATATCTCCTTTACATGGATTCCTTGGATCTGTCATTACATCAGTGGCATAACTAATACTCTGCTGCGTGTTTGGTTTAAATAACAGTCCAAGGGATGCAAGGTAAAAAAAACCCAACAGCTACATCTCAGTAGTGGTCAGCTCCCCATCGTGAGTCCTTGTTTGTGCTACCTTGCCTGCTATCTTGTGAAGAACTAGCAGCTGGTATAGTTCCCTGGTTGAGAAACCCAGACTGTGTGGGGGTTAAAACCATATTGTGAGTGGGCTAAATACATCATGTTTATAGAGTTCTTAATTTTCAGCTATCTCAAGTCTGGCATCAGCAAATGAAGATGAGAAATGGTATCTATGTCTGTTATAAATCTCTCAAGATGTTCTGTTCTTCAAGGCTTCTGTTACCCCTGTTGTAGAAGCGGTGACTTTTCCAGTCAGTGAGGCAGTTGCCAAGGTGGCATCAGCTACAAGATTATGGCTTATGGATTCTCCTGCTCCGGCACTTTGCTCCTGGTAGTACCCTTTCTTCATGCAGCTTTTAACCCAAGTATTGCACAGAGGCTTTGCTCAAAGCTCCTGCCATGATCTTTGCCAATAAACTGATAGAAGAAGTGAACTTTGAATTGCTGAAAAGCCCTGTTCTTAAAGGCAGGACTAGAGTAAAGGTTTCAGCCTCAGCAGCTTTGCAAAACTGTTAGTTTTTTTTTCTTTGGAAATTGAAAAGCTAAAAAATCCCCATCGGGAAGTAAGCTCTAGAAGTACAAGGATTCATGTGGTGGTGGCAATCTAACCTAATCTTGGCCACCTAAAAGTTGGATGTATCTAAAGTAATCACTTAAGCTCACTCTGCAGTCATCCAGGAAAGGAGAGCCTTCAGAAGGCAATTCCTGAGCAATTTGTTTGAATTCTTAGTTGCATTACCAAAAAAAATCCATAAAGTAGTCAAAGGCAAAACTAGATTTTTTAATTTATTTTTTTTTGTCTTGTGATTTCTTAATACATTTTCCTTGGAGTCTAACCACGCTGGATGGTTTCTTAAAGGATTACAAGTTCTGCTAACGGATGTAATAACTTCACAAGTGGTTAATCTCAAGGAAGGAATGCCTGTCTTGACATGCATTGGGTCTGAGCATGTGTTGTCTTCAGGATTATGGTGGTAATTGTGACCAGATGAATTTGAGTCCTAGGAAACACAGCTAGAAGCCTTACAGCTCGCCTCATACATCTGGAAACATTAGGGGTTAAATCTTTGCTCCTCACAGATGGTGAAAGTTTTGTCAGGACCTTAAGCAGAAATCCAGCTGAAGGTGTCTGTATGGGTAATATTGCTTCCCAGGAAGTGATTATGAATCCCCTATTGACTTCTGTGATCAGTTTTCACTGTCTTTTCAATGTGCAAATAAGGTGGATGGTGTGGAAGGTCCTATTTCTTTCAAAACGAAGGGGGCAAAATCTCAGAAATCGAGGTGGAAAAAAACTGAGAAAATGCAGTCGTGTGGAGAAACCAGGGTACAAGCATCAGGATTCCAGGATTCCCTTCTTTTCTGAAAAACTATGGATGCAAATACATTAGTGCATTACTTACAGCAGGAATGCACTTTTGAAATTACTTTCCTGATCGTCTCCACTTACTACACTTCTGTTTGTATCTCGGGGCACATAGACTGATTTTGTTTGGGATCAAACTGAGTCAGAAGAACTCCAGAGCTTATTCAATGTACTCCAAGTTCTAGTGCAAGTTCAGTCTACAGGATCAGATTGAAGATAACTGGAAGTAAAAGCCACAAAAATGTAGTGTGAAAGCTGTGCTCTTAATGCCAAGTATTTCACCCTACAGTTCTGTTCCTGTTGGTAAGGTCTTACATTTCTTGCTAGTGTAAACTTACGATATAGCATCTTGACCAACTTGTTACCATTTTTTTAAATGTAACGTAATCATCAATATGCGTTTACAGAAAAAATACAAAAGAAAATATAAACATGATAGCATAATGTTAAAAAAGTGAAGACATCAATGCATGTGTCCCTTAGATAACTATAGAAACAAATACTGCTTTATTAATAGAAAACACTCTTAAAGGAAGTAGGTTACTGAAATGTATAGGTTTCTTAAGCATCAGTTCTACAGAGATACAGTTGGTGAAAGGGAGCCATAAAATTAAAGAGCTTTTACACTCGTGCATCCCAAAAATCCTTCAAGAGGTACTATTCTGACAGTAAATACTCCCTAAAATGTTGAAAATACTTTCTCAGCAGTGATATATTAAAGTTTATCTGTCCACTGCAGTGACATGTCTGGAAATATGTGTGAGACTTTCTTGAAGTTTATGTTTTTATTTGTTGGAAGAGGTCATGCTATGAAATCATCTTGATTAGTTGTGTCGTTACTTCAAAACAGCAGTTGGTGATTTCATCTCGTATTGCTCAGGGGCATTCATATGAAATAAGTCTCTGAGTAACAAACCACTGCTGAAGTGCCTCTTGTTCATTCTTTTCAGAGTCAGGCAGTCGTTCTGTGTTTGATACTGACAGGGAAGATGGGATGGGCAGATTGTGATCCTACTGTTATGTTTTATTGTATAAAGTCGTTTATCTTGAATATTAAATGTGGGTTTTAAGCCTTGTTGCAGCCATTTCCCTCTGGGAAGACAGAACTAAGTGAAACTCCTAGGGAAGAGTCCTGAAAGAAACAATTAGCAGCCCTAGAAGTAATGAAGTAGAGAGCCAAAAAGCAGCATGGGAAAATAACCTGAAAGTTTGTGCGTGTGTGTGTGTAGGTTCTTTACTAATAACAATAAATACCTGCATGGAAGCCTTGTGTGATCAGGAGTGTGTGCTGTGGAGTTTGGGGAATTAGACTCCCTGGAAGAGGGGAAGATCTACACGAACACAGCACATCAGTGAAAGGGGAAATAGAGTGTTGGTACAGCATTATTTTTGGCTGTGCTTAAGTTGCCTTAATTTAAATGTGTAAAAGATATGCAAGCCTAAGTTAGTTGCTGTGCTTTTTCTGGAGGGGGATTCACCTCGTTCAAAAATAGATCACAGGAAGGATCTTTTGGAGGTGTTGTGTCCCTTCCATTGACCATAAACAGAGCATCAGATGACAGTCTCAGATGAATAACTGGGTGTCCGGAGTTAAATGAGATGTGATTCATCTTGCTTTATTAAGGTAACTGAACTAAATGTCTCATCGCAATTCCTTCGACTTGAAACAGAGGACAGAACTGACCTGTGTGCTTCAGGATCTTATGAAGGTGCTCTAGCAGTACAAAACTATCCTAATATTGAAAGAGTAGGCAGTGTGCTCCAGACCCGAGATTCAAAGCAGAGCTCCTGGTCCAAGGCTGGCAGACCTGCCTGGAGAGATGGAGAGAAAGGATGTCTTTTTGCTGAGCTGTGTTTCTTATTTCATTATGCTCTTTTAGGCCAAGTTTTAGTTGGCATTTATAGACATGAATATTTATAGAAACTAATTCTCTCTGTGGGCTCTTGAGTTTGCCAGCTGTGAAATGAAATGAAAGCATTATCTTTAATTTACTTTTGAAAATGAGGGTGGGTATATGATACAGTAACTTTATTGCTATCTGAACCAGGGGCCTCTTGTAAACAGAAGGTACCATTTTGCAGAACTGCACAGTGGTTTTGTGGTTGTATGGGTGATGGAAACACACAGAAAAAGCACTACTAAGCATTTTTGAAGATAAAAAGTATTACTAGCTGCAGAACTGAAACTTGAGCTGGTCAAGCTCCACAGCACAAGGCCAGTTTATTTTCTAGTAAAGTAGTTTCAGTGGAACAGCTGTAGGGAAGAAGTTGGCCTGTGAAGTTTAATGATTAGTTGCTGTTTAATTGCTAGCTGCTCGTGAGGACAGAAAGTTGCCACCAGAAATGCTCCTGTCTCTCTGATCCTTGCTACGTTGTTTCCAGGTCACTGCAGTTCAAATATTTACCTGGCTAAAAATTATATCCCATGTATAAAAATTATATATGGTGGAAACATCAGGTGCATGTTCCTAAATCTAATTCCAAATTAAAAGGTATGTGAGTTCTGCATGAGGAGTAAGATCTCAGCTGATAGGTGCATGGATTTTTGGGGGATATTCACTGCCAGAATCTCAAATGTTTCTGAAGGGGATAAAACTGAGGTAGAACAGATTGGGCAGACCTGGGCTTTCCCTTCCTAAGTAACTCATCTCTGACCTCTGCAATGTAATTATCCAAGTGTCTGTGAATGGAGGCAGCTGTATTAGTTTACCACACTATATGCGTGCTCAGAGTTTAGCACCAGCATTCACTTTTTTCCCAGAAAAGATTGCAAATTCTCCCTGTATTCAATCCAGGCTATTGATACGAATATGCTTGGAGCTAAGACAGGGTGACCACAGACCTTTGGGAGCTGCAGCTCCCAGCAGCTGCATTAAGCTCTTGAGTGGCACTGAAACAGGCTCTAACTTTCAAGTGGTAATCCCTTCTTTTCAGGAAGTTTGTCTTGAGGGGAAAAAAAAAAAAAAAGGAAATTCTGCTAATTTTCAGTGGTTTATATCATGCTTTTACTTGTGTCTGTGTCAATTATGCTGGTGGCAAATTTGCAACTCTGCCAGGATGAGTCACTGCCAGTCTTGGTAACAGAAACAGAGTCCCAGTCCCTTTGTGGATCTGTGCCTTTACGAAAGAGGGAGGTAAATATCTCAAGTATTTTAAAATCTGCTTGTCTGCATCTCATTTTCAAGACCTGTCTACCGGGTAAGGCAGTCTTTGCCAAAGGTTAGCTGTGCTCAGCTTCCCCAGAGCTGGCAGGAGAGCTGTAATGCTGCATTAATGTTGCCATGAACTGGTATTTCCACATATCATAATGCTTTGCAACTGAGACATATCGAGGGCTGAGGAGCAAAATAACCATGGTCACTTACGGCTGCGTGAGGTTGTGAGGGGAGGTGGGGTGGCCTGGCTGCATTACTTCCATTTCCAGAGCAGGCTCAGCAAGTAGCTATGCTGTCAAACATGCAGCACTGCTGGTAGAGTTACCTATGAGGGACTGTGTAGAGGAGGATATTCAGATTCCAAACCTTTTAGTGAAAAAAGGCTTTGCCGGCATTACCTGAGTGCCCAGCATCCATCTCCATGTCTGCGGTGCTTTATATTGGTTTTTCAGTGAAGTCTTCATGAAGTTCTTCCTAGACCCCAGATCTTCAAGGCAACAATAACCCTGTCTGAAACTTCTGGGACCTTGGGTGGGGAGTGTTGGGGTTGGAGTTTTTGTCATGGTTTTTGGTTTTGTGTTTTGTTGGGTTTTTTTTTACACTGTTGCTCTACTAAAGCACATGAATAACACAAAACAGGTCATGCATAAACCAGACCTGATGCTTTCCTTTAAAGAAAATTACCTTTGGGTTACACAGTGTCTGACAGCATCCAGAAGTATAACATGAATGAAATTTTTGTCTAAAAATTTGGAAGGCAAGGTATTGCATTACCCACATCCAGTTGAGAGCTGAGTGTGTTCATGACTTCCCGTGTCTCACAGTGTGACTTTCGTCTTACTCTTTTAGTTTTCGTGTAGGTAGAGCATACTTATATAGAATGGCTGGTCATCTAATGCAATTAAACTTTGTGCAATTTAATGATAAAATAAATGCCTGCTATTTGAATCAGTTTCAAATAGCTGATTCATGTGAATTTCATTGTGTAATACCACATATTCGTCAGCACCCTGAATCCTTAGTAACTGGGCATTTGTGTCAGATTAAAAGATGAGCATCTCAGGGAAGCCATACAATAATGTTGGTACTAACTATGTGATGCTATTGACATGAGGTGCAACTGGTCCTTCTTCCTGCTGTTGAAACACAGACTTGATATGGCTGCTCTTATAGCTTCCTCAGCAAAATACTGAGTGTAATAAAATATAAGTGAGTTGCTGCCTCCATATGCCACAGGGGTCCGTCTCTCACCGTGTACCCCTGCAGCACTTACATGATACCATGTAGATATGTGGCAATGTAACTTAGATTCCTCTTCTGGATGCAGAAGGTTGCCTGCTGCCTCACACACACCCCTAATCAAAGGGGTAGTACCATAAAGATGAGCTGCTGCTGCTTGCTGAACCAGATGATGCCAAAGCATCTGTAGTTAGAAAGTATTCTGAACATTTTCAGCAAAGAGCTCTACCCCTTTGCACCAGAGGAAAGCCACCCCTTGTGTTCCGTTCCCTGTGAACTTCCAGAAATGAGTAAGCAACCCTCAGGAACAAGTGTTACCTCTACTGCCATCTTACTGACCCTACTCTCTAGGTATGGATCCGCTAACAGAGATACTACAAAAAAGGTTCTTTTTTTTTCTCCTCTGAAACATGTTTTATTTTTACTGATGCCGCTTATTAGTGTGTGTTAGTAAAAACAAAACAAAACAAAAAAACCCACAAAAATACTCCAAACCCAAACAACAAAAAATGAAGGATTTTCTCATACCCTCTTTCTACACCATGCTAATATACCATGCATTCTTATTTAGTGTTTTGACAAATAAACAAATACAATTAGACACAATTGTATTAGACAGTAGTGTTGCAAATGTACTATTTTGTACTGTGTATGAATTTCACTTGTCAAGATCTTTGTTTCTACTTCGCATATAGTTTTTAGGAATAGTATATGAAATACTGGGTCCCTTGAAACTCAGTCTTTGCTCAAGCGTATTTTTTTCTGGAGTTGCTTCTCCTTCTCTTGAAATAGGAGTAGTCACACTAAACGAACAGCACCATCGAGTCTAATAGGCCTATATTTAGAGTGTCTAAAATAGAGAGTGACAATAAATGTGATATTTGCAGGTTGCCCTGAAGGGCTGCAGTGTCCTGGCATCACATGAAGTTGCGTAATCTCAGTTGACTCTCCAGACGCTGGAAATGAGGAAAGACCAGTTGGATCATCTGAGGAATTTTCTGCCAGGGCAGGCTTGCTCCCTGTGATACCTCTTCCAGAGCAGTGTTTTTTTGTCTGGCTTTAGGTAGTCAAGCAGGACTTCCTTAAACTGGCAGACAGCCTCACATTTTAAGGTTGCCTTTATATATAGCCATCAGACAGGATCTCCCTTATAAATCCCTTTTAAAACTCTTTTTCTTGGAAAGGTGCTGCTGGTACAGCTTAGAAGCTATGAAAGATGTTACATAGAAGTTATATAGCAGTTATTTTTATATATATAATTTTTAGTTATATGGAAATAGAGAAGGCTTGAACAGAAGATGGCTTTCTTGCTCAGTGTTCCTAATCTCCTTTTCCAGCCAACATGCAGCATAGGAAAACTTCTCTGCTTTCTTTCAGGGCTGCATCACTTCCTCCAAAGTCCCTTGTCTTCCTGATGCTTTCACAGTTGGATTCTGTGTTTTTCCCTCACTCTGAATCTGTTCTCCCATTCTGTGCATACTCACAGCTCAGACAGATGAATGCCCACCCTCTCTGTAGGCACACAGCCTCCAGTGAAGCATCTCTGCCTACAGAATCCAGTTTCTCCCTTGTCTTGAATGTGGCTAGTGTTTGAGGGCTTGACTTCCTTCTTTCTTTCTTTGTTTTTTGTTTTTGTTTCTTCTTCCCTCATCTTTCTTAGTCCAAAATGAGTTTGACTGATACTGATTGGTGGTAACTAATTATACTCACCATTTTCAATGAAGATTTTTTGCTTAACTTCTAGCATTGAACTTAGTTGCAATTCAGAAGATAAAACTCTGATTTCATTTATGCAATCGAAACCAGTCCTGAGGCACAGGAAGAATTATGCTGGCTCTCCTTTTACTAATGGAGGCAGGATCAGTTTTTGAGTTGCACAGTGAGTATTGATAAAGCAGTAATTTATTCAAGGAATACAGGCAATGCTGGAATGTTAGTACCTGGCAGAACAGGGTGGCATTTCATACAAGCCAGGATGTGTGTTTACTAGAAGGGTGTTTATCATCCAGCACAATATTCCAGTAAACTTGTGATCACTTACTCGGTTCCCTGTTTCTTTTGTCATTAGTCCCAGTTTAGAAGAATAGTTACAGACAGGGCTTTGTGATGTGTGTTCGCCTCTTGATGGCTGTCTTCTGTGGTGTGAGGCTGCAATGACATAGTTGGTTTGAGGGTGATTAATTGTAGCACATTATGCTTTTTACATCAGTGAGATAACTTAAAACCCACACCCTGATAATAATCATAACAGCAAGTAAAGCACAACAGCTTTTGGAGGGTTTGGTAAATGGAATATATCTGGCTAGCTTGTCTGTTCACAATTCAGACAAGAATATATGAAAGTGTCAATATCAGATGTGCAAACCAGGGTGCTCAGTGAGAGCAGTTACGTGACTGAAGGCTTCAGTTACACTTTGAATGTTACACGCACCAGGTAGTGACTGAGCTTCTTAAGCTACATCTGAAGTTATGGAGCTCATGTAGTAGCACATATGAATGACAGTAAATAAAACTGGTGTCAGTTCTAAAGCCTGGTGTTACGAGATTTTCTCTGGGCAATATATAGGCTGGGGGAGCTGTATTCATGGAGAAAATAGAATGAATATTGTCAATATTTAGAATGCTATAATTGAATAACCAAATATTACTTTATTCCTGTCATCATCTAGGTCATTCATAAGGTAATCTTGCCTCAGGCATTTAGGCAGAGGCTGGTGCAATGTTTTTTTCAGTAATAATAGTAAACTCCAAATCCAGTTCCTTTATTCCAATGGGTTTCTCAAGTTTGAGGTGTTTTTTTTCTGTCATTTGTCACTGGGATTTGTTTTTGTAGTGGTACCCTGAGATACTTGGGACTTTCTTTTGATGCTTGGGAACAGAAACTCCAATTTGGAGTTTGTTTATTATTCAGGTCATGATGTGCTGATGGTCAGTACTTTTTAGAGGCCAAGTTGCGAGAAGAGCCATGAGCTCTTTCTCACTTGGACATTTGCCCAAGGCAGCAATCACTCCTCAGTTCATGGTACCAGAATTGTTTTGTCTGTGCAGGTTTGCCAAACACGTGGTCAAGATAAAATTACATATTTTTCCTTGAGACTTTCCTGGTGTTAGTGAAACTTGATTGTTACAAAAAAAGCCATGGGCAGTGTCTTTCCTTTTTTACTGTTCCTTTGGCTTAGTATATTTTTCTGCTGTGTGGAACTTAGCAGCTTGTCTAGTTGTTTTCCCTTCCATGGTCTTCTACAATAACCAAATGCAAAGTACAGTAGCCAATTAATGTTCGGTTCCCTGGGACTGTAAGGGAATGTAAAAGCGAGTAAAACAGTATCACAGGATGGATTATGGGATTTTTTCAGTGGTGCTGCCACATAAGGCAGTATACTCAGAGTCTATAAATTTAGCACAAACTTGCTATTGATACTACATCTGCAAAACAAAACCTGAATTTAATCCTCTCAATTTTTATTCTAATTTTTTTCTCCTGTTTTTCCATGTAACTACTAACATGTAACCTAGTAACTCTGGGTAGTGGTGATAAAGCCCACTGTGGCATGCATCATATGCATGTAGCTTGAAGCAGTTGAAAAAATGGCCCTTAGTGCTTAAAATGGTTAACTGTGGTAAGCTGTTTCTTTTGAGTACTGAGAAACAATGTTTGAGTTTGCTGTCCAAACACTTGAGTAATTAAATACTTTGTATGGTATGTTTACAAAAACACAGTTCCTTACAGATGCTTCTGAAGTGTCTCAGTAGTGCCATGAACCATTACTACTGTTGGTGTTTGTACTCACGTAGTGTGTAAAAGTTCCACCTAAAGTGAGGGCTCATTGTACGAGGTGCTGGGTGTGAGACTTCTGGCACAAGATAATTATGTCACTTGCTCAAATATATGTTTTTGGCATAGGAAAATAAAGGGAGAAGGGTGATGATATTTCATATCTATTGCTGGAGCGGAGTCATACGCAGGGGCAGATAAGTAAGTGTGTCACAAGAAGACATGGCTGTAGACTATGGATTTACATAGATATGAAACGAGAGGTGGTTTCTAGTTATCAAAGCAGTGCTGTCATTTTAAAATGAACCTTCATCCATTTTAAAAAGGGATTATGTAATGTGGTCGATCAAAACATTAGGAGGACTAAACAGTCAAGCTGTTTTTTTCCAGCTCTGTGATCTCTGCCCTTTGGAGAGCTGGAAATAATTGTCACCCACTTGTCACTCAGATGTACATGTCCCATTGTGACACTGTAATGTAAAAGGGACACATGAAGCAGAAATTTCAGCTTCTTGAGAGTGTTCTTGCCACATGGCCAAATTACTACACCAGAATTGATGGTAAGGATCATTGGGGTCGACATGTATAATATCTGCTTTACCTTGTGTTTACTCTATGTAATAGTAACAAGCAAACTTTTGATTCACATTATTTTTACCAAAAATCTGATAAATTAGTTAACTTTTTTTTTTTTTTAACCAATTCAGCACCAAAATCTTAGTGCCCATAATAACACAAATCGGGAAGTAACAAAATTTAAACTGATACAAATCCCATTCAAGTAGAGAGGTGTAATGCTGGCCTGGCCTGGGAATGTCTTGTTGCAAGAAACATTTCCATCTCCTTTTGCTTGGGCTGTAGAGCATAAACTTTGGCTGTAACTGTAGCTCACTTGGAATATAGAGGATCCATTTGTTCCCGTAGTCCTTGTAGGTTCCAAATTCCATTTCTCTAGGAATAGCCATGGATGTTTGAGAAGTCTGAAGGAGAGGGAGAACTCCAAAATTTGCTTGTGGAGTATTCGCTGCAGTGTTTAAATAGTGAGTTTGATTGCTTTGCTATGGAAAGGATTCAGGTTTATCCACTGTGTCAAATAGTTCCTCTGGAGAGATGTATCTCTGTAGTAGTTCTGCAAATTGCAGTAGGGTAAAAGAACAAATCCATCCTAAAATAGCGATGTAATTCTCCCACATATCTGCACAGCTGAAATAGTCATTTTTCTTGCCTTCTTTCATGGCATCTCTGTGCATTAAGGGCAAGATGAACTGTTGTGTTTTCTTCGTTTCCTGCCATTTCGTGCTTCCATCAGGACTTTTCCAGGAGAAGGGAGAGGTCAGTATTCAGTTGTTTGGGAAAAGAAGCCTCGGTTACAGATATTTAAACAAACGCAAAACAAACAGCTTAATTGGTCACACCAGGAAAGCAAGCGGCCAAGGTCATCCTTTCCCTCATAAGGCGTCCAAGTGACCCTAAACATCTGATTATTCTGTTTCTCCTAGCTTGGCTCTATGTTTAGCTTTGTAGTTTCTATTAATAGCGTTCAAAATGGATGCTGTGCAAGGCAGGCAAAGGAATCTGCCCACGGTGTGTGAAGGCAGCCGTCCTGCCGTGGGAGCGGAGGAAAAGGGCTTTGAGCTGCAGTGCAGCTGTTCCTCCAGCATTAGGGAATTGGATGTGTAACAAGGGAAACCGATGCAGGGTGACTGGCTGTGGGGTGGCCATAGGCTCTGGAAAGTCTACAGGGAGGGAACCAGTCTTCTGGCAAATTGCACTTAACCATCAGGATTGTCTCCAGGAACCCTTTTTTGCGTTTGCAGGAAACTGTACATTTTGGTTTCAATTCTGCTTGAAAAGATTCATCTTTTGACAGGACAAGGGGCAATGGGCACAAACTGGAACACAGGAGGTTCAATCTTAACGTAAGAAAACACTTCTTTACTGTGAGGGTGACAGAGCACTGGAACAGGCTGCCCAGAGAGGTTGTGGAGTCTCTGTCTCTGGAGACATCCTGTGTGATCTACTAGGATCCTGCTCTAGCAGGGGGTTGGACTAGATTGATCTTTGGAGGTGCCTTCTAACCCCTACCATTCTGTGATTCTGTAACATGGACCCATGAATTAATTCTCTCTGGGTGTCAGGCTGATTTGTGACTTCCAAATTGTTGGAAGTTTTCATCTCTTTCATTGAAGTGCTGGGGTCTGAACCCCAAGCCCTGAATTAAGGTTGACATATGGGTGGTTCCCATGGTCCTTTAAGAGGAGGGGATGAGTTTGCCTTTTGGCTTTCCTCCAAGGTGCTGCCGGCCTTGTAGGGAAAGCCCTTGGGTAAACAAGCCCCAGGTGCCCTGCATTGGGTAAATGAGTGCCAGGTGTCCTGCTTTGGGGATAAAAGCTGGGACCACTTGCAGGAAGGGTGGAGTGTCTGTCTGTGAGGTGGATGTACTTCACAGAGTTTCCTGTTGGGGAAGGACCTCCTGACTCTCCCTGCAACTGGGCCCCAGTCAGGTCTGCTGCTGGTGAACGTGGGCTTTGTGAAAACAATATGTGGCTACCTCTTTCCTATATTATCTGTCTATTGGCTTGGCTGTCTCCCATCTCTGCCATGGGAGACTTCGTCTCTTTGTTTGTTCCACCAGTTGTTGGCCGTGTTGTATCGTTTCTGGGGTTGCTGGGGTTGATGTCTGTTATGTGTAATCTGATTGACTTGTTTGTACCCCCAGAGATCACCCATATACTGACTTTCTTGTGTGCAGCAGAATCTGGTTACTGGATTGTTTTTCTGCTGGCTGTGTCCTTTGCACTAGGCCTAGTAATTGGCAAAATATTCATGCAACTCTTACTTGCTGACTTGCCTTCAGCAGGCTAACAACTTTGTGGCCCTGAAGAGAATAATCATATTGGAAGCCATTTAACGATCTACTGCAGAAAATGCTTAGAGTAAATGCATTTAAATACCAGTCTGCTCTTTGGACCTAAATGTTGTTAATGAATGGTAAAGAGAAGGCTTAGTGAAGTATCTGTTGTTGCATACCAACATGGAGTTTCACCCCAAAACCCCCTTTAGTTAGGTGAGAAACAGCAGGCCAAGAGATGATGCTTAAAGGTCTTTAAAATAGCCAAGCCTGAGTTTTAGTATTTTCAAGTACTTCAGTACCATGGCAACAAGAGCTTCAGTGCTTGAGATAACTGGGGACAGAATTCACACGCTTCCATAGAAAGAGACAATAGTCCTCTCAGAGTTTTGAAGTGGTCTGCAAATCTGAGGCAGTGCTTGTCAAAGGGAATTTCTCTCCCCAGACCTGACCTTCCCAGTTACTAGCCAACAACTAGAGCACTTTGCAGTGCCCCATTCCCTCTAGCAGATCTCCAGATCTGTGTGGGGTACATCCTACTGGAATGCATCTTAATTAAAGTTTCTGCATCTGTGAAAACATTTGCTAGGCTACAGCAAAATCATGCCTAACTCCAGACAAGGTCTGAGATGTTGGGTTTTATAATTAAAACAAAAAGTTTCATTCAAGCAGAAGAGTTCAAAGTGCAGCTAGCTGAGAGGGCATCTCATGGGCAACCCATCCAGGTCCCAGAACCAGCTGCATGAACATTATTGATAATGAGACATGCAGCTTATTGCTTGCTCTTGAGAGGGATCAGACATTGTAAGTAGCAAGATGAGCAAGGACATGCTGACACCATGGAACTGGGAATAAGTTGCATCATAATCAAAATTTGCGAAACCTGGGAGAAACTCCTCATCACCTCTCTTGCTGGGGTTGAGAGAGGTATGGCTCCCTGTGTAAGGAGTAAAACATTGGTTCTGGTGATTGACTGTTTGTCCTGGTTTCCCAGGAACAGACCCATGGGCCAGCAATGCAGGCATGAGTAGCCCCAAGACAGCTGAGAGATCCAATCATGGCAGCTGGCTCACAGGTGTATCCCATAGCACCTCATCATGCTCATTATAAAAGGAGGAAGTTCACTGAGGGTGGAGTTCCTCTTCCTGGGGCTCCTCCCTCTTGGCCTTCTGCTCCTGACCTCAAGGACGAGGCTGAGTATGTGCTTGTACACTTTATGTTGGTGATTGTATTAGTTTTGTTATTTCATTAAATCTGTTTCTGCTTCAACTCATGGGCCTTCTCCCTTTTTCCCCCGATTCCCCTTCACAGCTGGGGAGGGGTCATCAGGTGGTAGAACAACTGCTACAGTTTAGCCCCAGGTATAGGCTAAATGTAGACACTGTTTTAACATGAGGATGTTTAAAGACCCTCAGATGCTTTAACCAGAGTTGATCAAGCGTAGCCTTCCTCTAGACATAGGAAACATTCCTGTTTCAAAGGTGGCATTACTTTGACAGTACTGTTTCTGTGGTACATGAATTGATTTAACATTCTGTATTATTAAAGTGGTGGCACTCATTTCTCCCATTTGATTTTCTAAAAGATGTAATTTACTCCTTTCTTAACAGCACTTGAAAACAAAAGAAAGCGCAAAGGAGGTGTTTTCCTCTCTCCCATTCTATTTCCTCCTTATAATCCCCAAGTGAAGATGAGTAGTCTGCTGCGAATATGACGTCTCTGACTAGTGTCATTGCCTCCCACCAGTCTGAGTGGGTGTCCTTCACTGATGAGCTGCTCCTCCCTGTTAACCCACGAGGTGAGCTATCTCTGATTTTCTTTGAAGCTTGTGAGACTTTCTTTGTTTGAATGAGACCAACTACAGCTGTATATCTAGCATCACAGAGCTTGCTTTCTAAGTGGAAGCAGTATGTGCAGAGGTTGAATTATCTCCTGTTACCCCTATGTAATAGAAGAATTTGGGCCAAAAATGTAAAGTACTCCCCTAATGTGAGATTTTCCTAGCATACATCTATTACAGGGTTTGGATCTGTCCTTCAGTATTCAAGGCAGTATCCAACTGACCATGGAGGGAGGAAGTCTCACCTGTTATAATCAAATGCAAAACTATGTCCAGTGTTAGAATAAAAACTACATTAAGTGAAGGAAAATTTTCTACCTACATTCAACGGTAAACTTTAGAGATGTCAATAAAAAACAATGCAGTAATGGCGAGTCCTGCCAGTCTTTCTATTTTGTCTCTATTTTAGGTAGCACTGAGGAGCCTCTGGAGAAATGTTTTTCTTCCTCAGACACCTCCTCAGAAGAGAACCACAATGCAGATGGAGAATTTCAGGACCTCTCCCACACACAACAGGACAATGCAACTGACAAACCCAAGGTGGATTCTGCTGTGCTTGGGAACCATGTGTGTCCCAGCACTGATTTATCATCATCTATTAGTGCTTGGGTGCAGTTTGAAGATGCACCGTGGACCAGTGCTTCATCGACCCACCCACAAGCAGGTGAGGCAAATGCATGAAAAAAAAGGTCCCTTCCAGTAACATAACAGAATAGAGTAAGAGCCTGTAGCATTTTTTCCTTGCTCTTTGATTTCTCAGAGGTTGAACTTTGGCTAGTTTGTACTGTATTTTAACACAATTAATGTTACCAGAGTTTCAAAAAGGACTCATAATTTCTTTCTGGGTTGAACTAGTGGTATTTTCTTTTTGTAAAGAAAGTGAAAGGCTTCTGTGATTCATTCCAACTGTGTCTTGACCCTGAAGACTGCCACAATGCATTCATGGTGAAACAGCATAGTGATGTTTTCAGTAGTGGCATTTCTTATGTACAGGTATAAACAGCCATCTAAAAAGCCTTAGCTGTGTTTGCCTATGTAATCTGGAACGGAAAGAATGGTCACTGTCCTCTGTGGTCAGAGTCCCCATGTGGTTTTTGCCAGAAGCTTAGTGAAACCAAGAACTAGTCTTGCCAGTGCCCATCAGTACTTTCGGCTGTCTTTTGATGCTATGACTTAGCAGTTGGAGAATTACAAAGACAACCGAAGCTGACCCTAATTCCAGGACTGCATGCACTTTTCTTTGAATGTAAAAGTTCTTTCTGAGATACTTTAAATGTGCATGCAAAGCCTCTGTCTTGCCTCCTGTGCTGATATGGCTATTTGAGCTTCTAGCTTTACTGTACAAACAGACTTCTGTCCCTCCTTACAGGATGCTGTGGAGTAATCGCCCAACAAAACATTAGTTTACTTTTTCATGTTTAAATTGAGATTCTCTCTTAATAATCCCACTTTGTTACTTCTAATTATGAAAGCAATTTAAAGAGTTATAGCTTTACTCTTCTCACTGAGTCCATCAAATACTCCCTGTGACATATGAATAATACTTTTGTCAGAAAGCTTGGGTTGGCAACTTCAGGTTGAGTTTTAGGTAAAACCCAGCAGTTTGCCATCTATTCTTTTTATGTGCTACAGACTAGTCCGTTTGAGATAGTGGTTAGACCGTTGTGCAGAAGTGGGTGAGTCTTCAGGCAAAGAAAAGTTTCTCTTAAGCTCTGCTTATGACCTTCTTATCTTTATATTTATTTGTTGGTTATTCATCTTAGTTGTAAATACTTACTGATCCTGGTGATGAGGAGAGAAGGAAGAGCACCCATAACTGTAAATCTGTAGAACTGAGGTGCTCTATCTCTCTATTTTTTAATTTCATGGTTAGGTAATCCTCACTCCTACTCATACAGCCACGTACTTTTTCAAAAGGATCTGTTGGTTGCTGTCACACCATTATTTCCTTCCTAATGTCGTGATGTCCTTGTGGAGTGGAAAACTAAGTGCACCTTTTAATTATTTTTTTTTTTATTTAACAATTTGCTCAACCTGAGTAAAGCTAACCATAACAAAGAGACTTCCATAAAACTAATTTCATGGTGTGTTACTTGATTTCCCATTCTTAAAGGGATGTTGCCCAGTCTTAAGGTGTATGCTTAGCAAAAACACTGCCTCTTGGTTTGTGTTTTCAGTCACAGGGGACACTAGGTTGTAGGCAGAGGTCTAGGGTATCCAAAAGAGGTGATCAGAGAAGACTTTCCAAAAGCATTGCAGTTTTCAAGGCACTTTGTGCCCCTGTGAAGGCTGTCCCAAGTGATCCATGCTGCTGGGGGTGTATTTGCACAGTAACTTTTTGCATCTGACCGAGATTCATGGAGGATCAGATCAGGATGTTCTCCATGTAATCCTTGCACGGGAGGCTGTTATTCTATAACTATACAGAAACCCTGAGGTGATGATGTGGATATTTTAAAATCCTTCTTTATGAGCTACTCCCACTCCTGTTCTGGACCCTGTATTATAAAAGGCCAGACCAGTGCAGCAGATAGCTCTAAAGAGAAGGTCATGGGGCAGAAGACATGACAGCAGTTTGTCTCTGGTCCTCTACTCTGAGGGGTGTTTGACAGCAAGAGTAGGATAAACTTCAGCCTTGTTGTTCTTAATTAATCTGCAGGTCACATCTTTTTTTATGGGCGGCAGCAAAGCTGGAGACTTTGTGTTATAACCACGATCTGCTGACACGCTCAGTGGAAAGCCCATGGTGACAGCAGTTATTCATTTGCAGTAGCAAACAGCCCGCATAAGAACAATAGCAAATAGCCAGATGGGGAGGGAAGAGTATAAAGGCCAAGTGTGGACGGACAAATCAGTGTGAGAAGGATGGAGACATTTGAAATCTGTTTCCTGTGCAGGCAGCTGTGAAGAGCAATGTCCTGAAGGCTCAGCATCCCCAGCCACGTTCCTGTCGGGGCTCCAGAACTGTTAGGAAATCGTCTGTCTCTGTCCACACTGAAGCAGCTGCACAGCTAACTAGATAATTACCCAGGCTGATGGCCAGGCTGCCTGGAAACACATTTTGAAAAGGACTTGTAAAGTGACATTTCCAGAGTGCTGTGAGAGCAGAGAGGATGGACCCTAAGAGACAGAGATGCTGTCCTACTCTGACCTTAGGGCTACAGTATTTTTTGCACAGTTTCTTCCAAAAGAAAATCTTTGTCACAAAGTGCTCACTGTCTGAAAAAATAGTAATTTAAAGACAGTTACCATATAGTGGTTATCCTATAGGAAATATATTTAGAAGAAAACCAAGGCTAATGCTGGACCCTCGTCCTGGGAAAAGTGAAGACGTTATTGGAGGAGCAGAAATTAGGGGGACTGAGAGCAAGAAACAGGGCTGAAAACACAAGCAAAGAATTAGGAAGGCGAGAAGAAAGGTTAAAACCTGAGGTACAGAAATGAAAAGCCCCCATTGTGAGCCTCATAGTGGAAATTACCTTTATTTAAGGCATTCTTGTAAACCCTTCATTCTACCAGGTTCAAGCAGAGTAAATGCTACGCAAAATCTCTCTTTCAAAATATTTCTGCATTTCGGGTTTATGCATAGCTAACTGACAGCTGCCAGATCATGCAGATTTGTCCCTGGGAAGCAGTAATGCTTGAGTGAGGCCACAGAAATACTTAGTTACAGAAGTGGTGCATTGTGGTGCCCTCTTCCCCATTTTCCTTTTACTGGGAAATGAAGACATTTGATTTTTCTCATAGTTACTATCACACTAGTCAAACTCATCAAACTGATACTGCAAAAGTGAAAAATGAGATTTTTAGGCTCATTCAAATGTTCCTGTCAAAAACATTACAGAATCTGTAAGTCGTCACAGCCACATAACATTTGCATTTGTTGCACAATGGGCCTCCAGCTCGCAATCTCTTATTCTATCAGTGTTAGCTGCACTCTTGAACTTGGAGCAAGGCAAGGTCTGTTACATCATCTGTAACACACACACATGCATGCACACACACCCCTGCTACTTCCCGAGAGCTTTGTCTGTTTTTTAAATGGCTCAAGTAGCTTGGACTCCTACCATGTCCCTTGAGAGGCTATCCCACAGTAAGGCAAATCTCAGTTTAACCATTATGTGCTGTTCTGTCTGAAAATAGGAAGTACATGCAACACAAGATCAGCAGCTGAAAACTAGACCAACTATGATGCTGTCCTAAAATCAGAAAAATCTGAGGACCTATGTGATAGGAAAGGAAATGATGCCAACAAGGTTGATTGTAAGGCAGAGTAGGGATCAAGGAAAAGGTCCTCAAAACATCAAAGAGAAATGAATGTTCACAGTTACATCTGCATATTAAAAGCCAATCCCTTGCATTAGGAACAAACACGTCAAGAAAGTAAAATGCACCTGGAAGGAAGCATTTTTCAGTTTGGGAAACAGTGAGCTGATTTTCAGTATCCTACACATGCTACAGGATTTGCATGTTAGGGATAGTTGTGGCTGTGGTCTTTCAACACAAACAGATTTCTGAGAAATTCCTGCAGCTGAAAGGCTGTGACTCTGCGTCTATTAACATTAGAGACCAAATTCCAAATTTCTAGGGAAAAAAACCCTACTTCACTTAGGAATTTGGTTTCAGCACTTCCAGGAATCTGGAGAGCAGCAGGAGCATCTGAAGAGGGAGCTAAACATGTAGATGTTTACTTTTGCTTATCTTGCTTTTTGAGATTAATAGCTAGTTGTTTGGCTCAGCATAGGGGAAAACGTACTTTCACTAGTTCCAAGGGCTAGTCTTGGGGAACCTAGAACAGTCATAGCTGGAAGCTGACTGTAGTAAGATTTTAAAGAATATCTGTTGCAGAAAAAGCTCTCTATAGTTACAGTTTTCCAGTGTACATGTTTCTTTCTTTAGGGAAAAAAACAAAACAAAACCCAAAACCACAAAAAACAAACAAGAAAAAAACCAAACAAGTAATTATATTCTTCCAAAATGGTACAACTTATCTGGAATAAAATTAATTTGCCTTTATATAGAAGTAGTCTGCAATGCTATTCCAGTCAGTCCCCCTCTTAGACAAAAATTGGTTTTGGAAAGCATAAAACAAGTTGACAGTATATGAGTTATTAAATCTTATGTGTTTCTAGATTAACTTAAGTTTTTCATATTGCTGTGACTGACTTTAAGCAAAAAAAGAAACACTGCAAATCTAAGAACTTTTTTAGAAAATAATTGCACATTTTCTAGAATTCCACATAGAAAATGCACTTAAAAAAAACTTGCCTCTTGATACTGGTTCACGTATGGAGCTCAGCTTTTCAGCTTGTCCCCTATGCCCAAATAAAGCACTCTATCAAAGTAATTTCAGGTGAAGTTTTAAGGGTGGCTTTGCAGATGCCTCATGCCATGTTTAACAAAAGGTGCAGAGAGAGGGACTGACGGATTATACTCATACACTTGTCATCCTTTCTCTACAAACATCGAGCACAACACAGTGCAGAATTACTGGAGGGAGAAGTGGAGGGTTTTGGTCATGTCACTCTAACACAGCAACTGTCAACATGTGCAATAAGAAGACAGATCTCCTGACTTTCAGCTCCTCATCCTAAGGGATGACTCCACTCAGAAGCAGCTCAGTACATAAGCTCACAGCTGTACAAATACAAATATCTTAGTGCCCGCTTACCTGAGGGTAACAGTGCAGCTATATAAAATGAATTTGCACTTCTCAGCTGGCAGGGCAGGGAGCACTGTTTGGGTATTCCCTCTATGCACACAGCAAGGTTTCCATATTGAGGTACCACCACACCACTTGGATGGAGTAGAGAGAAATAAATCCTCTTTAATGTTAATTTGCCATTTTCTTCTAAAGTATTTGCCAACCTAATAAGGGGTTTTTATGTGTTACATGCTGAGAAGAGGACCTCTGTGTTGATAGTTCTGTAACTGCAGGATTTGGGGTGCATTGAGATCTTTGTTGGTTTAAAAGATAAACGTAGATATACTAACTTAGAAAACAGTGATTATGCTGACTTTAAACTAGAATTCTTCTCTACCAGTACACCTTTCCTTAGTTCAGGAAGATTTCTTTTACCACTTTTTTTTTGTATTTTCTGATTAGTCACTCCTTGTTTCTGACATTTGAGTGATATTGTGGGCAAAGAGTATACAATACAGATTCATAGCAGTGGATATATAAGATGGTGTTCTGAACTCTGGATGATGGTTAGGCAGGACTAAACTGTTTGACATGCAAGTCTGGCAAGTGAGTAGAACAGGATTTTTGGCCTACACTGAGCAGAAACGTTATGCAGTTTATTCAGATTGGGGCACTCCATCCTGCATGTTCAGAAACAAAAGCCATTTCTAGTGAGCATCAATAGGTCAATTTCAGTTTATTTTTATACTCTTCCTCTCATCATGAGCATTCCTGAGATGACTACATTTGAGTGGGTGTCACAGATAGGGAATGATTAATTAAATATAACAAAACCACTTTATAAAAATCTGTGGCACTGTAAAAACTCCACTGTGTTGCACAGCACAGATATTCAGATCTTGTCAGCAGTGGCAGAAACATGAAATCTTCCTGTTCTGAAAAATCACAGCTTCTGCAATACTTGAACAAGAAAACGTACAGCTGCCAGCAGTGTGGGATCTAAGGCAGGCGGCTGAGCAGTGCTGGAGGGCACTGGTTAACTTGTTGTACATTTGATATAAAATAACTGTGTTGCTGTGGATATTGGAATTTATATTTACAGAGTCTCAGTACACTGATATAGCGTGTCTTTGGAATAGTTGTGATCTTCTGGAGGATTGCCCTGTAAGTATCTAACCAAACTTGTTTGTTTTTCACATCCAGTGTCTCCATCAAAAACACCCAGCTGGGCTTCCCCCTCCTCCAACTCTTCTGAGAGGCAAGCCCAAGCCTCAGAGAGCAGCTGGACGACCAACTCAGAGGACACCAGCAGCCCAAGCATTGCTCCCTCCTATGCAGATCTGCAGTCAATTAATACTGAGGACTTGACCAGTGGTGGAACGTCTGCAGCAGATTCAGCTGGTAAGAGGGAAGCCTTCAAGCTTCCATCTCAATCTTTTTGATGCTACTCAAACTCACTGCTCAGAAGTAAGCTTCAGGGAATGGATCCAAAGCAGAAGAAATTCAAGGATTAGGCAAACTAACACTTTGTTCTAGTCCAATTTCCAAAAACTCACATCTGGATTTGACACACCCCTGATACGTGCAGGTCCCCAAAATAACAGCCAAATGCAACTATGTACCTGTTGGTGGACTTGTCTTAGTGAAATGTTGGAGCATTTCTGGTTCTTGCATACCATATCATCTTAAGCTGATCTAGGAGCTAGCTCTCAGTATATTGTGAGAGAAGCTGGATGCCGTTCCTGAACTTCCGTGCAGAAATTTTCTTAGCTCGCCAGTGTATTCAGGTGGGGCAGGTCCAGCTCTGCATGCCCCTCTCTGTTTCAGTGAGTGCCAAGACACAGATGGATGCTGCTGGATGCGTTCTTTGCACTGTGCTTTGCACTGTTACTGTAAAGCAATGCAGAGAGTGTAGTAGGAGAAGACAGTGTGGTTCAGTAGCTGGTTTTGATCATCTAAGGATCTTTTCTCTGACCTTGTAGAGATCTAATTCAGATGGCATCCTGACTGTGGAACAATGTGCTGCATGGCATTGTAGCTCGTTGCTCCTCAGTTGTACTCTGGATAATCTCTGAAGCAGGAGAAATAAAGCAGAGTGGTGCTACCCATGTCATGCAGAGTTGGGATGATGAGAACTCCTGAATGACACAGCAGACTTTCAGAGAGCTGGCATGTCAGGACGCAAAAAAAAGAAAGAAATACACAGCTCCAGGTGGAAAACACCTAAAGTATGTTGGAAGCTGTTCACCTCAAGCTGAGGAAGGTCAGTAGCTACCCAGTTTGGTGCTGAAAATTGATTTGCTGGTGTCATGATAGCTCAAGTATCCAAGGTATTTAATGTGTTTTCTCTTAGGTGGTGAATGTAACAATATGTGTGAAATAAGATCTGTTTTGGGAGAATGGACTTCCTAAGCCCCAGTGAGGTCATATGTTCCTTCCATAAGAAATATATATATATATATACACACAGCATCTGAAAATAGTGTTATTTGATGGTTCAGTGAAACTGGACTTGGACATCAAGGCAGGTTCATAAACAGCAGCATGGTAGATACTGGCTGGGTGCTTAACACAAAGGATTTGTAGAGAAGTAGTATTTACTTTGGTTAAGCAGAGGCCTTCCTTTCTTCAAATAATAGAGTTACCACAAGTCTGATGATTTTTATTTTAGAATATTCTGCTTGTCTGTACCTTTGAGTTTGGAAACCACTCGTAAAAAGGTAGAACAGGCAAGCTGGCATAGGCAGATAGGATGCTAGCATGGGCATCAGTTCTGTTCTGATGAGCTCATGTCTGTTAGGGTGAAGTGTACAGAGTTTTCATCTGGAGTATGTACTTGATATTGCTGTTTTGTTGATTTGGTACAGGTTGTCAAATAAGGACTGTTGTCACTGGGACTGTCTCCATGTGAGCAAGGGAAATGAGGGATGCACAGTTCATATATAGCTTTGCATCATATAAAGAAATGAAAAGCAAAACTGCTGCTGTATATCACTGGCATAAATATGGTATTACTTGCTATATGTGACCAAAAGAGAAGCTGTTAACTCAGTAAAAGCTCTGTATGCAACATTCTTACTCTTCTTTCTTTCCCAAGCATTCACAAACTGACATATTTATTAGCAAAACACGTACAAAAAATCATTCCAATCATGTATACATTTTTAAAAGTAAAAAAGTAGGTAATAGAGGCAAGACTGTGTCATTAGCTAAAACATAAGATACACTACCTTAGTGGTACTGGAACCTGAAGTAACAAATACATTGAGTCTTCCTACCGCCAGGTATGGCGTTTACAAAAGGGTAGCATGAACAAAGCACATCTGCTTGTTCTCTTTTGTGGAATGGCTCACAGCCCACCCCCCAAGGTGCCTGCTGGCATCAGGGAAGGTTTGTAGAGGTGAGGGAGCTGGGGACCTGGTGGCCATGGAACTGTTGTACAGTTCTGGCTGCTTTTCTGTTGTTCGCTCCACCTTCATCCCACCCTCACAGTGCTTAAGCGGACAAAAATGCATGATCACTTTCTTCTCTTCTTCCTCGCTGCCCCTCTCCAGAAATTCAGTTATTCAAACCTGACTTGATTCAAGCATTTGATTTTAATTTCTCAGACTGGCTGCCTCGGTCTGTGATGGAGTTTGAAGTCTTCATCAAGGCAATGAAGGAGAAGAGAGGAATCCTCATGCTCTATTGTGATGATGAAGTCATGTTGACTGTTAGCCAGTATGTTAACTCCAAGGTCAAGCTGGATGGAGGGAAAAAGAAAAAATCAGATTTATTTCACCACTAAAAAAAACAATTAAAATAAGAAATCAATTTTTGATCTACTTAGTGGTGGTAAAGAATTGGGTCTGTAAGAGTAGTTTGGGTTTAATATTGTTTCAAGCTAGAAAAACGTATTGGTGAGAAAAGTGTGAAAAATTCTACTCAGTGGTCAGACACTGAGTTACATAACTACTTTAGCAATGGTGAATTTTTATTACCTGAATAGCATAGAAGAGAATCCAGGATACTCTGTTCTGTAATTTCACCACTTGTCTTGAATTTATCCTGCAGGCAAAATGCTTAATCATCAACTGCCTGTCAAAGTTCAGGGCACAGGGTTTTGTGGGGGCAGATGAAAGCCTGAGGTAGGTCTGACTGCAGGTGTACACAGAGCCGAGTCCCAGCAGTGCAAATGCACATCTTGGTGTCCAGGCCCAGTAGGCTCCAAGCAGGTGACATTGGCTAGGAGTCAACTTTCTCACAACTGACAACAAGATTTGAGCGTAAAACAATTCCATGGGCTTGAGCTTTATCTAGCAGATGTGTTTATGTAAGATATGACTTAGGAAGATATCTGAGAAAGATGGTAGAGACCGGAATGATCCCAACCTGAGAGTTTACCCTCACTACAGGGGGCACTGCAGAAAGCCTCCTGTCTGATGGAGTCGGGATAAGCTCAGTGACATCCTGTAAAGGCAGCAGAGTTCACAGCGATGAAGGTAAACATTGCACAAACAGCTGAAAAAGATTTGCTTTTCAGTCACAGTGCAGCTAGAAGATGCTGTGTTTTATTGCCTGTGCAACTCTGTCACCAAGAAGCCTTTTATATTAACTATGTCTTTGTCAGTGGGGGACTATTTTAGCCTGCAGCAGCTAGCCAATAAATTTCGGTCAAGTGATAACAGACTGCCCATTTAACGAGGGCTTGTTTATATGGTTATAACAACAAGCACTTTACCACAGCTGGGGTTTCACAGTGTGTGTGAAGCTGTATTTGGTGCTGGTGAAGTGACTTCAGAGCTTCCTACCATGCATGGCCATGTTGCTCTGCTTGGATCAGTGAGTATGGAAAGAAGCAGGAACTTTCGGCATTTGTGCTGTACTCTGCAAGATAAGTAACAGAGGACATCTCTGTTACTGATACCATAGAAGTATTTATTCATTCTGAAGCAGATGCCTGTCTTAGCTTTCAACAAAGGCCAAATATCTACATGTCAGAGAAGCAAGGGCAAGACTTTCTTGTAGCTATGATCAGAGATCTAGAAGCACTGGGACCAGTTCTGAAGTTGTGCACAAATACCTCACAGCTTCACTTGGATTTCTGTATTTCACCATTCATCTCTAAAATAATTTGTATTTATATGAATTAAAATTAAACATTGACTGTTACACAAAATCATAATTATATATCATCAATGCATATGTAATAAAATAGATACAATATATATTTGCATATATCAGCTATATATTCTATTATAACTTTAATAGAATACATAATAAAATCTATCTATATTATTTTATAAAGCTGTGTGTGTGAGTGTACGTGTAACAAGCTGACTAGCCTTGTAGACATAAGTTCCCTGATGGCTATTTTAGGTGCATTGTTGTTTCTGTTGTGATTTGTCTCTTAGGAGAGCTGCAGTGATGCCATGTTTGATGTTGACAGTTCAGTTTGCTGACCAGTTGTTCTGTTTGGCATCTTCCTGAAGCTCTGGGACTATTGGGATACTGAGGAAATAGCTATGTTATTATTTTCTGAGAACATCTGCATGTTTGGAGATAAAAGGCTGCATGTGTGACCGCTAATGGCTCAAAATCCAGAAAGTTAATAAATAGCACAAGGAATTAATTCTGAGAATGTTGTTATTTTCAAAGTAAACTGCATGGTTTAAGGGGGTTCTGCTGCTTCTATTTTAAAACTTGGAGATAACAATTCTGGTAAGCTCAGCTGTAGCTATTTCTTGAAGGTAATGGAGGGCAAGTACTAACTTTTCAAACCTTTTCCTGACACTTTTCTGCAGTAGTTCTCTTACAGTATTTTTGCTGTCAATATAGCCAACTAGATACTGAGTCCTGATATGATGATTGCAAAAATGGTGTTCTGTAGGTTTAAACCAAGCAACTTTAAATGGATTATACAGCTGTGCAATGTCTTTCCACTGAATTCCAGCAACAGGCTACAAGCTCTGAAGATACTCCACATTGATTACCAGAGCAAGGGGAAAGTAGCATATGCTGATGGTTACCGCCTTCCACCCAGAACTGCACTTCAGTTGTGCTGTGTAACTGTTAAACAACTTGTTCTGGTGTTCCAGTCCTAGACACATGAAAAAGTTTGTATGTGAGAGCCTGCCAAAGGCAGCTAGCTGGAGAGTCCCAGTGACCTCTGCAGCAGTGTTGAAGCCTCATCCCTGTTTTGCAGCAGGGGAGCCTGCAGCTCAGCTCTGCAGGCTGGACCTAGATGAAGTAGAAATGGTCTTTGCTGTATAGTCTGGCAGTCTTGCTCTCTGAAACAGCTGAAGATGGTAGGTATAAGCAGTGAACTAGCATCACTGTTGCAGTCCCTTCTTATTGCAGGAAGGGAAGGAACAGAAAATCTGTCAGGAGGAAGTGGGAAATGTTAGAATGAGGAAAGAACAGGTACAACAATAAGCAAAAGTTTATTTCTATCTATTCAGTAGAGAGAATTACAAAATAAGCTTAGTCTGCAGTCATCTGATTCATAGACTTCAAGATCAGAAGGGAGGAGTATGATATCATTATTATCTCTAATCTGTCCTCCTGCATGTCTCAGGCCAAAGAACCTCACCCAGTCATTTCTGCACCAAAGCCATAACTTCAGTTTGAGATATAGCATGTCCTGAGCAAGTATCTCCACAATATTTTTCTGATTATCATCAGGTGCAGCAAAGTTTGCTCTTGTTCAGCCATCTCCAACCTTTCAAAACTTCGGTTTTAAAAAGGACTGTCCTAGTGATAATACTTGAAGCAGAATTGGGATGTTACTGAGCTCAGCTCTGCCAGCTCTTGTGTCCTCAGCTGAGTCTAAATGTAGTCTCCTAACCTCAAAAGGTTCAATATCTGCCTCATCTGTGCCCCAGAAAATAACACTGATTAGTTATCTTTCTCTCTTACCCTGCCACCAAAGATGAGTGGTTGAAGCTGCTCTAGGACTATCAGATATTTGCTTTCTCAGGGATGATGAGGAAGTTCAGGGTGCAGGAGGAGGAGATGTAACATTGCTCTCATAGCAAGAAAGGAGTTAGATGAAAGCTCAAAAAGGTCTACTTATTCCTACTAGGCTGAGTCTTACCCCACCTGCTCCTGTGAATTAATCAGGCCTCCCTTGCTCTGCCACATTCTGAGAACACCAGGTCTAAGATAGGGAAGACGCAAAGTGTGAGAGGAGAAAGAACTGGGTCTGATTTTCATTATTACTTAGAAATATTTTAATGAATTTTTTTTTTTAATATATATATAAAAAAATACAGTAATTTTGCTGCTTAACGGACTGTTTTCTTGCCTGCATGCCAGCATAGTGTCAGTTCTGATCTCATCCATGCCATTGGCCTTGTGCTACAAACAGCAAAAGGAGCATCTCTTAGCTCAGGTGATGAGTTTTCTGCTCATGGCTATTCCAAAGTGCAGCTACCGTAACTGCACCTATGTAGCAGGGTTATACTTTGTTATAAAAGACCTAAGTCCTGAGCCTACATGGTGTTCTTGATGAATTCCACTCTTTCCACACCTATTCACTGGTGGTTTTATATAGTCAGATCAGCTGAAAGGAAAGTGGACAGAATTCCAGGCCCAGTCATGGGACTGACCTGCTGATCTCCCTTTATGTAGGCAGTATCCCAAGAGAATAGATGTGGGTAGATGCTTTGTAGTTTATCTCATGCCAGTGAGGCAGAGTAGGTGGTACGAAGCCCTCTATTTGTGTTTGTAAGGCTGTGATTCCTCATCCATGGTGTTTACATTGGCTCCAGTTGCTCTCTAATGCAGTGCAGAAAGCCACATGCCTATGTGATAAGCCAGAGGAGTTCCGCAGGAGATTTTGCAGCTGGGCAGGACATTTCAGTTTAAAGCTTAATTGGAGATGGAATACTTAAGTGCAGCGGCTGTCTGTGATTGCTGTGTTGAAAGAGGAAAGACTAGGTTTGTTTGGAGCAATTCTATAGGATGCTAAATAGCTTCCGACCTTAGAGCCTCTGGGAGGGAAAAGCATCAAGGCATCTCCCCTCATCCAGCTCTTTGGAAGAAGAAAACATCAGTGAAAATCTTCAGCGGCGTTCTCTCGCCTTTTGCATTCAGCTCCTGGCAGCACGCTGCTGTGCTGCTGACAGGAGGTGAAAATGGCACTACAGCAATACAGCAGTGGTACAGCACTGTCCCAGCTTCATGCTGCACAGTGACATGGCCATTTTCCCCCGGAGCTGGCTGCACCCCAGGGAACCCCATTCTGCAGCTCTCGGACAGCAGCGGGTTCACTGCGTGGAGAAATAGCCCACCTGAGAACTCACATTTTCCAGTGGTAAATTTAAGTGGCAGAGAAGTAAGCAAGATCTCAGCAGTAGTACTAATTAGCAGGAGCTGTAAATCTTTTCATGTACCCTTAATTAGAGATCCCAGTTCTGTGTGGAATTTCCTGATGAATACAAAGGGGCTGGATAGAAGTGGCGGTGTAAAACAGCAGGTGAAAGGGAGCAGGCAGCAAGTAAGAATGAGAAATCTCATGATGCCCGAATTCATGGATTTGCTTGTTTCTCCCTTACTGTGATATCATCTGAAACCTCAGAAAGGCTCAGGGGATCACTGGACTACGCAGCACAGGAACTGGAAAAGTGTTGATGAATGCCTTTAGGGGATCAGTTATACACTTGCCTTCTCAAGAAACAGTGTGGGATAAAATGGGAAGCAGGTTTGTTAAAGATAAGAAGGATGTAGGAATCATTTAAACAGAACCTCTAGCTTCTATGGTGACAATTTATTCTTTTTTGAGCGCTTAGAAACTTTTTGTGATTATTTTTTATGTCCATTTTTTCCATTTTTTTCTGAACTTCTGCCTCTTTTATTTTTTATTTGGCCCCAGCATTAGGGAAAAGATGTAAAACTTCCTACTTTTTCAAGACAGAAATGAACAGAGTTGGATGTGAGTGTACTGTAGGGAGATTGCTGATGCATGCCTTTACTTCAACAACTCCATTTTCTAGTTGATCTACCCTTGATCAAACCAAATAATGCTGAAATACAGATAGGACATGAACCTTGCATAATGAGGTTGTTCATCAGTTATTAGAAGCAATTTGGTCTTAATTGTCCTTATGCTTGACAGATGAGACTAAAATCGTCTGCCTAATCTTAGAACGGATATAAACTGCATTATGACTGTGCCCATTACACGAGAGGAAGAGGAGATTTCATACTCCTTTCTTCATTCTGATCTTGGTTACTAGGAGTGATCTTGGTTTTTGTGATGGGGATGCCAGTCCAATTTACTTGTTGTAGACTTCCTAATGATATTGCACTAAATCTTATGGAAACTGATCTGAACTAATCACTTAGGATTTGATTTTTATAAAAACTCTTTCAAGTGCTCAGCACCTCTCGTGAAGGGGTCCAGATCTGGGTTTGGCACCTAATAGTGCTTCCAAGATACTCAGGTCCCAGCTATTCCTGTTGTGGTGCTGCAAGATTTTCGAACAGCTGCAGCTCTGTATGCTCCTCTCCAAATGTAGCCATTTGTTTAGTGCCTAGAAAGGAGAGTAGAGATCCTTTCAACCTATGTCCTGTAGCTCTGTGGCCTCATGCACATTACAGGCTTTGTATAAATTGTACCATTTAAGTGCAGACTTTAGTCACCAGTTTATTGAAGCTGGTGTATTTTCACGTGTAGACATTGCAGAGAGCTTTAAACATGATTCACTTAAAATCACAGGAATGGAAGCTATTTCCCAGGACACTAGTGTAAATGTGTTCATGACCAGTTCCTGTGTCAGTGTTGTCTTTCAAGTAGCTTTTTGTCCCTTCCAGTGTAAGCCCTTTATTATATTTATACAGTGTAATTATCTCCCTCTCTGTTTTCATTTGCTAAACTGACAAGGTCTTTAGTATTCTGGTTCTTCATTCTCCTCTTTAGCAAGCCCTTCTCAGCTCGTGTTCCTGTTTGAATTAACCTTTCTTGGATGTGACCAAAACTATGTGCACACTGAGGTCTCACCATAGCCTGATATCAAGATATTACTGTTTCCCCATCTTCTGGAATTCTCTCCTTGATACATCCCAGGATCTTCTTTCCTTTTGTACTAATGCATCAGGCAAGTACCCTTTCACTATATTCAGATTGATTGTCTATATCCTAGATCACTTTCTCTCACACATAATTTATTAGTTTCTTCATTATAACAAATGTATCTGTCCTTAAATGCCTGGTTGTGAGCTTTATATTGTTTATTATATTTCGTCTCATTTCTGTTGCCTCAGTCCTCAAGATGAACCACTCCTGTCAGTATGATGTTCAGAGCTTCCTTTACATACCCAGTTCCTCCTAATTGTATGCATTCAGCAAATACTATTAGCATGTTCATTTCTGTGCCATGATCATTATTCTAAAATATGGATAAACGTGGTCTTAATCAGGAAATCCTACTTGTAGCTGCTTTAACCTAATATTGTGGGAAAAGAGCAAGAATGCCTTAGACGCCACATAATACTTCTCATAAAACTCAGTGGCTGTCTTCCTTTTAGCTTGGTTTTTACTTCTTGGTTACTTCTTCTTACTACTTGTTTTTTACTGGTATCAGTCTTCATTTTAACTCCTACCCAGGTGGCACCGCATTAAAATGCTTTTTCTAATACAGACAGGTTTATTTTTTCTTTAGAAAATCAGTTGTCAAGGAAATCTGTTAGGTTTGGTTGGAACAAACTACCTCTTTTAAAGCTAGATTCCATCCCCTTTTTTATCTTCTGCTTTTCATTTTTTGCTTCCAAAGTCTTTCATGCTATTGTGTTCAGACTTTCAGCTTGCATTTTCTGGACTCATTTTTACCCCTTATAAATATAGTTACTCTATATGCTGTTCTCCAGTAGTATGGTACCATCCCCATCTGAACCGATTCTTTTAAAATCCTTGTGATGAAAGCTGCACTTACATATGTCAGTTCTTTCAGAGTTTCGGAATGGAGCTTACCAGACCTCCTGATCTAACACAGTAACCTCTCCAAAATGTTTTCTTACCTCATTAATGTGGATTGCCATTTCTGCTTCCTTAGTTCGGTTATCTAGCCTGCCTCCTGTGCCCTTATCACTATATTCTGCATCATAATTCTTATTAAAGAGCAGTGGCAAAGTATTCATGAGCTTTGGCACAATGTCTAGATGTGTTAATGTTTAATTATCACCACAGCTCCACTTCCTTGCTCTCTATATATGCATATATGCGGTTTGCTTTAGTTCCAGTGTATAACATTACCACCAAAGGTTATTTCTGAAAAAGGTAGGGCCCACTGAAACCCAGCTTTCCAGCTCAACTAGTTCTGTGTTGGCTTTATTGAGCTTTTATCTTCAATAAGAGTTCTAGTTGTAGGGGAGAATTAAATGGCAAGACTGACAAAATAAATAATCTCTGCAATAAACAAAAATATCCCTCATTTTGGTGGCTTAAACATTAGACCAGGGTTGAAGCTAAACCTGCTTAGAAAATCAAAAAATCAAGGCAGGATCCTTTCTGTCAGGTTTACATGCTGATTAGTACATGCATAAATAAACTAACATTCGGGAGTGAAGGAAAGAAAAGCATCTTCAGCACTTAGGTTAGTGCAGCGGCACAGCTCTATTACTGCATACAGTGCACTCTGGTCAGGTGAGAAGCACAGGGAAAGGAGAGGGAGGTGGGCAGAGGTGGCCAACAGAGGGGAGAGGATGAGAGGCCTGACGTGATGGGGAGCTGTGGATGTGGGCAGGAGACCCTCTTCACTCTTCCTTCCTTTCTCTTCCCCTCCTTACTGCCTTCTGCTTTGCCATGCCTGAGGATACAGGACCTGTCTCCACAGCATCCCATGCTTGGCCCCTCATAGTGGAGGGTGGGAGCATGAGGGGTGCTGGGGCCAGGATCTGTTTCCACTGCAGAAATGGGAGAAGCAGGGCTAAGAAAGGTAGGAGCCGGAGGCTTTCTGGTCCACCTCCCGTTAAGGGTGTGCAAACTGCTGCTTGCAGGAGAACCTCCCACACCCTTGGCAGGACTGGGGCAAGGACTAGAGGGCTGTGGCAGGTAGGAATCGGAGCAAACAATATCCATCTCTGGCCCAGGGCAGGTGGCAGTCGGCCGTGCCTGGCAGTCCAGTACCATTAGCTGCCGTCTGCATTTTGCTTTTCGCTGGCTTTGCGTGTGCAGCCACCAACATGCACGCTGGCACTCGGAAGGGGCATGAACTCGCTGAGCATAGACTGTGAGATTGTGACCTCTGTGGGTGCAGCTGCCTGCGGGAATCTTCTCGATGGTTGAAATCTTGGTGTGGAGAGCATTTGAGAAGGTAGGTGCCTGTACTAGACACCTTTTGGCTCCAGCCCCATTACAAACATGGTAATTACAAAGTGCACTGTTTCCTAAAACATTCAAAGGTGGATTTTGGAGCAATGGAATAATTTAATGTATAAGCAGCATAAGCACAGATAAATTAACTTTTGGGTGTCTTCAGTGCTCCATACCAAAAGTGAGAAGTAAAGCGTAGGACAAGAGGAGATCAGTGGTTAGTAACAAAGGATAACTCATATCAAACAGGCATGTTGAAGTAGGTGTTTCAGCAAGTAGTGGGTTTGATTATTATCTGACATGTAGATAATATGTAAGCTCAGACTTGCCACTTTCCCAGGTTTCAGGTTATGTTAAAATGGGCCTTTAAAAGTCTTGATTTTCTGGCAGCATGAAGAGGTTGGCTCTCCACAGCAACACTGACATGGCCGGAGGGAGCACGGTAGCTCTGAGTCTGGATTCAGAGTGATCTGATAGATCTTTGAGTCTTTGGAAAATATGGAGCATGTGCCATACTGTCATTAGCTGCAGACATCTGATAGTAGTTAAAATAATCTGTACAACTATCTGTACATCTCTGGCTCTGCAAAGAATAGGTACCTAGCACAGGCACATGCCAAGCTTTAGGTCATTTTCTACTTTTTTTTTTTTTTTAAGTATGTCCCCAGTTTGGAATGAATCTTCTTTTTCTGAAAGTTTTTATGCGGTTGCGTAATGGTGAGTGTGGTGCCGAGATATACATGTTCTTACAAGAAATGTGTGGTAAGAAGAGTGTCAGATTTGAATGAAGTGAAATAAGTTCATATTCTTGCATAAGCATCAAGAATATTCTTGATTCCGCTCATCAAAACATATAACCTGATCCTCCTCCTGGGTCATCCAAGGGGAAATGTTTGTTGGGTGCAAAAAGGAGGATTTCTGCATGTTTGTGCCTTTTATGTTCTGCCTCCACTTAATCATGCATTTGTATGCTGTGTGGTAGGCGTGAGTGTTCGGGAGGGATCAGGATGGAAAGGGAGCACGTGCCAGCGCGCAGGGTACAGAGAAGCACATGGTCCGTCTGTCCGAGCAGACAACTGGAGGGTGTCCGTGCATTTGCCACACCATCCAGTGTGTCAGCTTCACAGCTTTGCTGCGCTTCAGGGCAGCAGAGCATCGTCCCCACGTAGTGAGCTGGCTCTGGAAACGGGACGCGAGGTTGGTCCAGGGTGCTTCGCTGTGCCTCCTCTGTGGCAGCCCCTTCACCGCCAGCCAGCGTTGGGATCTGGTGGGAAAGCTTACACAAAAGAAGTAGGGGGGGCTTTACTGGAGGCTTTGCTTTCATGAACCCATCACTCCTCCTCCTCTGGATTGATTTGTTTGTTCAGGCTTGGTTGCCTCCAGCAACACATTATTAGCATGAACTATGGTGTATCCTGGGAGACCTGCAGGATTCCCTGCAAACCTTTTGAGTTCTTCATCTCCAGGGAGGGAGGGAGAGGCATTTCACTCTGATGCAGTTGCATGTACATTGTTCCCCTTTGAATGTGTATGCCTCTTCAGTAAATGCTGTAACTGGACTCCAGAGTCTTCATCTTGCTTCTTCATTTCAGTCAGTAGAATATACTTTTCTTGGTAAAGCCACCAAGCTGCACTGCTTTAAAGGCTGTATTTGAAACCAGGCAGTCTGCTATGCTTAGCTGAGAAGGTTTCATCAGGGCTGTGCACTTGTGATCTCTGTACACACAGGCCAGTACTTGCTGATGGTAGGCTTCAGGCTTTCTGGGTATGTCTGGCCTTAAGGTAAATTCAGATTGCATCATTCAGGAACAGCTGTGCTGCTTGATTTAGCACAGCTACAAAAGCAGTGAAGACATGGTGACACAGAGTAACAGTATGGGTATGTACTCGAAGCTCTGCTAAGATCATACATCTCTGTAAAAACCTGTGCCACTGCAAATTCTTACATATAAACAAGGGTTACAAGTGCCTCCTTATGATGTGGTCAAACCCTGTGGGTACACTTTCCATTTCTACTCAGTTAGAAATTACAGGACTTGATGATTTTCTGCAGAAATCTGCTTCAGTTCCTTGGGCTGTTTTATGTCCCAGGCTTGCAGGGACCAGCCTATTTGTCACAGCATAGTTAAAACATTGTGAAAAGTTCTTGATTTCCTGATTAGTCACATACGTGTCCAGAGATGGGCAGTGTCAGATGAACTGATCTCACATAAAGGTCAAGGCAGGTTAGCTAAGAGAGCTCCAGTAGTTAAGGCATCAACACCAGATGGCATCTCAGTAATGGAGTGGAGTCAGAAGTAAGGCATGTGATTGTTCCCATGAGAGCAATGCTGGTGATAATGGGGGCTATTGGGAGGGCAAGGGGGTTGAGGAGATACAGAGAAGGTGTCTTAAGTGTGATCTGCTTTCACCAGGGGGTTCAGTTAGCAAGAGACTTTGATGCTGAAGAGCTCTGCAGTTTCTTCCATGGGCTCCTGTTAAGCCTGCATGCATTTTGCAGGGGTTTCGCACTGAAGGACACTGGGCACAGATGCAGAGCTGTGGGCACACTTATGGCCATGCCACCTGCAGGACCCGTGAGGCTGCCCGGTACCCATGCAGAGCTGGCTGCTGCCTGTGGCTGTCCTGCTCCCAGCCTGGCAGCAGGCTGGAGGGCTGCTGGGGGCCAAAGGGTTGCCGAGACTGACAGTCCAGCTGCATCCACAGAACAAAACCGGTTTGTCTCGCGCGTCTGAACAACTCAAAGGCTGAACTAATGGAGCAAACAGGTGCGAAGGGAGAGATGGGAAGGGGAGAGGGGGTTTGCCTGAGCCAGTAGCTCCTTGTCTTCGGGATAAAAGGAAAAGCAGGTCAGTACGAATCAACATATCCCTCATCAGATGGCAGGGAGAGGAGTTGCTCTGCAGCGACCAAAGGCACTTGAGATTAACCCATTACTTCCTGGGGCTCGCTTCCAAGGAGATCTCAAGTCAAACAGCATGGGATCAGGACCCTGGAAACCCAGCTCAGGTGCCTCGTGATTTCTTTTTCCAGGGAAGAAGTGAGGAGGAAGGAAATATGAGGACGGATATCTAGGCTATACTTTTTCTGCGTTTGAATTCTCTCTTGCTATGTTAAGTAGTGAACAGCTTTAATCCACATGCTCCAGCCCATCCCCTGCTTCATGGAAAAGTTTCAAGTCAAGAAACCTGGCTGCCAGTACTTTCTGAAGAGAAAAGGGAGCCAGCAAAGGTTTCCTGGTGAAAGGCAGCTCTGTTTCAGGTACGATAATTGTAAATGATACTGCCTCCCTACATGTCCTTGCAGCTTTAAGGAGTAAAAGCTATTTTTCACTTGCTGATCTTTGTACACCTCTTGAAAGACTTTGTATTTTTTCTCAGAGATTACTCTTACTTCACGAAACAAAGTTCATAGTTCAATTAGTGAAGTCCATGCAGTGCTCCAGGATCATTTTGGTTGAAAACTGACGTATTGTATCTAGATAAGATCATAAGTGAGCTCATTCTTTTCCTCTAGAATTGCCAGCTTTACACTTTTACTAGATTTTAATAAAGAACTCTTACAACATTTTTTGAACAGCCCAACAGCCTGTCTTTTGTACAGACTGCACTGAAACAGCATCTTAACAAAGCTGGGTAAAAGTTCTACCTGTGTTGCCTTCATCCAAATTTCTAGTGTTGCACAGGATTTCCTTTGCTGTGTCACCTGACATTTATATGCCTATGATGCAGAGAGATTCTGGGCAGAGATAAAACTTTGCCTTCAATTGCTGAGATCTCTAAAATCCATCACCTAGCTCGAAGAAATGTTCTTTTACTCAGAAGGTCCCTTTTCCCTTCTTCCACCCCAGGATTTTCTCTCTTCCTGTCCATTTTTCCTCTTCTTGGTGCTGGGTTCTATTTCTCCCCAATTTAAAATAAAAGCTTAATTAGTGTGAAGCAGGCGGCTTCAACTTGTTCCTAGTGGATGAACCTCCTGCATCTTGCCTTCTGGCAATAAAAGGAAAATGGATAGAGGGACTGTCATTCCCCTTTACTTGCCAGAAGACCCCTCTGCATGCAGAAGAATTTCTTCATGTTCTGCTTAAGAACTTAAATTGCTCTTCATTGACTGGATAATTACAGCAGCACTGTTGCAAAGTAATGAAGTAATGGTGTTCTTTGAGAAAATACATACCAATCCTAGCAGTAGCTAATGCTACACTGAAGAGACCCGAAGTATCATTTAAATTTCATCAGTGATGATAATTTTTGCACCTTATGGAAATCCAAAACTGCAATGTTTTTCTAGCCATTTTCTCATTCTGTATCATGCTCTAGGATTTTGACTCTTATATCTGGATTTCTACTGTTGCATAAGAAAAGTGTGTTATCTTTAAAATTGAATTTTTTGGATGAAAATTTTGTGGATATTTTCATTTTTTAAAATTAATTAAATCATTCCCCCACCCCCAATAGAACCCTTTATTTCCTGTAGTCTGATTTCCTGTAATCTAATACCATGACTCTAGTCCCACTTAAATTAGCATAAATTGGGAAAATGCCACTGAAGTCAGTGAACAAGTTTTGGAGGCAACTGATCACCACGCTTAACAGTGTAATCACCTACTGAGTCCCATGCAACATGCTGGAGAGCCACATAATACAGGCAAGTTTGCTAGAGTTGCACCAAACCTGTCATATAACCAAAGTGCAAGTGTAAAATAAGTTCTTGTGCCATCTTTTAATCTAATTGTGTAGTAATCCTCAGGAGATAAATATTCCTTGCTGTTTTTCCTCAAAAATTTACGAGCCTAACGCTTCCTTTGTATTCCTTTAGGGTGTTGTTTTTTAAAGCCTTCAAATCAGAAAATCACAGCTCTGTTTGGAAAATGCTACCTTCTGTATGTTTTTATATAAACAGAGTTGACTTTGTGATGTATTTAACAAAGTCAGTTTCCACACTGAGTATGTGCAACCAAAAGGGAAGATGTTTGAAAAGAGGAAAACATAATGGTGAATATATAAAATGTTTAAGGTCTCCAAACTGTATGCTGAATCTCCCAGTACCGTGTGTTTTAAAGTAAATTTCAAGTTAACACATGTACAAAATGGTGAACAAATGGTGAAAATGGTGAAAATATGAATTCTGTTCAAAAATAACTGGTAGAATCACTAAAGCAAAGAACTATGGCCATGGCATGTTCGTTGCTATCTCACTGTCCTCTGTGGGGAATGGCAGGACTGTTTATAATTCTCTTTATTACTAGTACTATAAGGATAGAGTCATTTTTAATTCCTGTGATGAGGTAAAATGGTGGGAACACTGAAGATCCTCCAACATAATTTTCTACTCTGTGGTTTCTCCCACAGAAGTTTGAATACAAAGACTGCTTTTATCAACTGCATGTTTATTTTCCTCAGCTTCTCATACTTTATAATTTGGCTATGAATTTTAAAGAGCATCAAATGGAGCAGAGATTAGAAATTAGCACCCTTTGTGTCCTATTGAAAGCAGAGCAGCCCCTCCTCCTTAAGCACTGCAGAGTTCTTTGCTAATAAGGCTGACTGAACAAGTCTTCATTAAACTTCATGTTGCTGGGCTGGAGAATTTATTTGGCCCCGTTTGTCTGTTCAGACCATGACCTGGACAAATCAACCGTGATGCCTCAGATGTGAAAAGCCTTTGTTTGGCTTCTCACTTTCTTAACGCAATTATTAACTCTGCAGCTCATCTCCTTGGGCAAGGTAGGATCATGCTGTCCCTTGGTATAACTACTGCTCTCAAGGTAGTCACTTGGTGCATCCCTCAGGTGATTCAGTAGCATGTGATTTTAGCCATGTAACTCCCAATCCCATGGAAATGAGTGGCAGATGAGGATAAAGCTGGTTACACCCAGTTGTCATAGTCACTCTGTACTGTCTTCACTTGCTATGTGATAGGCCAACATTTCCTCTAAATGGGTGTAAGGAAACTCGGTTGTGCAATGTGTCTGTCATTAGGGTGATTGAGGCTTTTCTCCACCTCCAAACACTGTGGCCCAGGTGTTCACCACCTCTTTTTTCAACCAGGAGTAAGTTACAGTAGGTGTGACTTCTGTGTATCGTGGCAGACTAAACACAAGTCTTTGATTAAAAATCACCTTCCACTTGAAGATAAAGTTATTACAAATAATACCAAATAAAGCAGACAGCTTTTTGTAATAGTCATTAAAGCCTTAGGAGCTGTCTCACAAATATGTAATTCCTTGAGCATGTCAGGGTTTGCTTTGCTCCAGAAGAATGAAAGGCCGGTTTTAAATTGTATTTCTTCATCATATATCCTGCAGATGATGCATTTACTTTGGCACTGGTTTTGCTGCTTCTTCACATTAGGTTTCTGTTCCCTTCAGTGTTACAGCACTGGAGGGAGTGGTATCGTTTCCACTCATTAAGGTCAGGACTTCAGATTTCAGGTTTCTTCCTCCAGGCACTGGTTGAAGCCTTTCCCTTTTCTGTGCCTGAAAGTCACAAGGCAGTGGAAGCATGCAGCAGGTGAGCTGAGCCAGGGTGCTCCCTCTTTCTGTGTGTCTATTTATATATATGTCTATATATATGTGTGTGCATCTATACATGCTCTTATTTGTAGATTCTTGCAAGACATCAAACAAAAATCACATTTTTTGTTGGAAGGGATGGGCGAGCATCAGACAAACCCAACCGAGTGGCTGTTGAATCAGACAGGTCTTAATGGTGCTACAAATAATACCCCTGTCCCAGCCCTGGCTTTCTGTCCCACCTCTGTCCCTCTCTACTCACACTGATCCAGGTCTCCTCAGCCCGCAGCGCAGATTGCTTTGCAGCACCAGGAGAACTGTTTTCTGTCGGATGGCATCCAACTAGTGCATGAGGAAAATAACATTCTCAGACTCTTCTGAACCAGCCTTGTCTTTGAGGAGTACAGAGCTCCTGCCTGCAGTTCCGAGTCGGAGAAAGACTTGGTTATGTGTGATAGGAGATGCATCCGAAGGGGTCCATTTCTAACCACAGCAAAGTTGGCATGGATTTGAATGGCAGGCACTGTTAGGACACCCGTAGGGGTGAAAGTGGCATCTCTGAGAGTTCTGAGCATGAGAACTGGACCAGCTGGGCAGTGGTCTGTGGCCTGTGAACTTCTCTGCACACTCTTCTTCGCACAGACCGTAAACGCTTACCAGCACAACACTGCTTTGACCATGTGGAAACATGTAACAAGCAAAAACCCATCTGAGACCATGTCTCATGGAGCTCCCGGATATTACTGGGTTTGGCTATGCATATTTTCAGTCACGAGAAGCTGTATTTAGCTCTGACTAGTGCCGGGATTGAGCCATGTGTTATATAGTGGAGGATTATCTGGCTTTCAGTTAATCTCTCCTCCCAACGTATATTGATGCCTTTCATTCCTTATGTGCTTTTTTTTTTTTGCTTTGAATATATCCTGACCTAAACCACCTTGTCCTGCCAGGATGGTACTCCAGAAACCCATTCTGGGCCACTAAGCTTTGATTTTGCCATCTTTTCCTCCCAAGAAAAAGATGGGATGGCTCCTGTTCAGAAGTCACTGGTTGCAAGACAAATTATAAACACAAGCCAAATGTGGCTGACAGGGGATTGTGTTCAGCTGAATTATACAGGCTGGGTTTGGTTCCTCCTCTCTCTCAGCTGCTGCAGAATGAACACAGGCCAGCAGTGACAAGATACATTTTAAGAGCAAGTCCTTATCTGTTATCTATGCTTCAAATGCCTCAGGAAACGGAGTTGAAACAGACTTTCATCCAGGTGTCATCTTTTGCAAGGATGAATATGAATAAAGGTGTGATGAAGAATAGACCTTGTCACGAGTAGCTGGGAGAGCTTAGGGACTCTTCAGCCGTTTGTTGTGCAATGAGATCCATTAGGCTGTCAAATGGGCCCCAGCAGTAAAAGCTCCACTGGTCACCTATCTACAACAGTATCTGCCAAAGAAGTGTCAAACATCAAAAGGACAACCTTGGTAGGGGTGAACTAGACATCTGATATTGATCAGCTGTTTTTAGCTTTTCTGCAGGGGTTGTTGGAAAAGTTTTGTGGCTGTACTGGTTTTGACAGAACTTCTATCGAGGTCCAAGGTGGGGTTTTGACAGAGTGGACCCAAACTAGCAATGGCAGGGTGGGTGAGGTCCTTCTCTAGGATGAAGGACACGAAGCTCAAGTTGAGCTCTTGTGTAAACAAGAATAGAAAACGAGAGTAGGAGTTGAACCTAGGTTTCCTACAGCCAAGCAGAAGGCCTGATTCACCAGCCTAGCAGGCATTCGGGAGTGAGATTATCCCGATTTTTCACAAAGGCTGTTGAGAGTCTTTGAGGTGTTCAGCTTGGAGATAACAGCAGCACTTAGTGCATGTATTTTTTGGAAACCAGATTTTTTTTTCCCAAAAAATCTGATTCTACTCCTAACTTGAGTTAATTGCTGTGCACATTTTAAACGTTTTTTTTATAAGACAAAGAGTTGAGGGACCAATACCACGTGAGGAAGACGACTCTGTTTCCTGAGAAACAAGTTTGCTTCAGTATGTCCACAACATCCCAGCACCCCATGCAGTGTTCCGTTGTGGTGGCCAGATTAATTATGAACTTTAATTGGGAACAAGAAACAAAAGGGGGAGTCTAAGGGAAGATGACCTCATCTCCCTGCTCATCTTACATTGCTATTTCACACAAAAAGGTCGAGGCAACAGACAGAACATCAGACAAAATTATCTCTACATAGAGGTTTCCCTTGGCTGAGGAGAGGAGAGGAAGGATAAAATGAGAAAAGAATCATTGTTCATCTGGAAAGTCACAAGAGCAGGTCTAAGTTTTCATCTTTTCCAGCCAGCATGTTTGTTTAAGCCCCACACCTTTAAAAATTTTTGTTCAAGCAGCTTGTTCTTGGGCTAATTTCTCCATCTCCTTCTGCCTTAGCCTCAGCCTGCTACAAGCTGGGGGATTTTTAGCCTCTGAGAAATGAAAAGTTACTTTTTCTTACACTGGTAGAGAAAGCCCAAGGTGCTTTATAAAGCTGTTAGAATGAAGTGCAGGAGGGAAGTGAGCAGTGACAGCATTGCGTAAGGGACAGCTTCATGGTTGACAGACCAGGGATATAAGAAAACAAATATTCCAGTTCTGCCATTACTTATCTAATTTCAGATGAGTGGTATAGGCTCAAATTTGCAAAAGTCTAGAGGGAGAGGTTGGCACAAAGGGGAACAGTATGTGGCTACTCTTTATTTGTGTTTTTTCTCCCGAGGAGAGGCATCTAACCGCTGGCTCTGCACCCTCACCTACCAACACAAATGTACCCCATTAGTAAGGCAGTCTTGTTTCTTCTGCAGGCTGTTGGGCACCTTTCCCACCTTAGAGAGTCCTGTACAACACACTTGTCCCTACAGTTCCTGATCACATAATCGTTCATTCCTTCATCTAGTCTGCCCTTCATCATTTAATTCACACCATTCAACCAAAACCCAAAAGTCATGGCTTGGTCTTTCCTTGTCAATTCTGCACGCTGTCATGCTCCACTATTCAAACCATGAAGCCATTTACTATCTGCCTTCTGTAGTTAATTCAGTGTACTTAAAATAATTTCTCTACCGATATATTTTAATGGCTAAATGTAAAACCAGTAATTTCTTTGTAAGCCAGATACTTTTTGGCATGATTTCCAAATTACCCAGATAACCTTGCCTTGTTTTCCTTTGTGTGTCAAAATCCCAAATACCTTCTGTTTCTCCATAGTAACCACTAAGGGGAAATGAGAAAAACCTCAGTAACCCTAGAAATGTCACAACAGAGCGGAAGGATGCTGGCTGTTCCTCAGAGGCACTGACAGATTGTCCCCATGGTTTTCAGTCTTGCATCCAAACCGCTTGGGGCAAGTGTGAGGGCAAGGACAGAGACAACGTAGGCTAAAATGGGAGATTTGGGAACACCTAGAGGTGTATTTGGCAGGTGGAGCACTCTGCGTCGTGGACCTCGCTGGTTGGTGTATAGGGTAATTTTCCTCCTTTCATTTGGCTTTTATGGGAAGACCTGGCAAGAACTTCCTGGACTGTGAAGTCTAATCCCTTGCTATCACAAGGTCGTATCCTGTTATCCATGTCATAGATTTGTCTTGTTTGGCCTTTAAAAACAGGATTTTCATGCCCTTCATTTTCCTTCTGCAAGACTGCACTAGACTCTCGTATACTTCTAATGATCAGAAACCACTCTCCGATTTCTGTCCTGTCGTTTGAGAGAGGTGTAGGAAAATATTTCCAAGGAGGTACAAAAGCGGAGATAAAAAGTGACTGACTTCTTTAAAATGTGGTAAGTATTTTGCATTTCACAGCTAACCCCATATTTACCCAATCTGGAGTAAATCCAAAACAGTTCACCCGAGGGGACGAAAGAAAGTCCCGGTGCTAAAAGCAGCTGGTGTCTGAAGAGTTAACCTGGCACGGTGATTCAGCTGCTGACACAGGGAGCAGCCTGCTGCATTTCTCACAAGGTGATCCCTTGAAGAATTTTGGGGGTTTGGTTTGGTTTAGCCTTGCCCTCCCCCCAAAAAAGGTAGCTTTTCTAGGAAAGAGGGAAAACCAAAACTTCGGTGTTTTGTTTGGCGGCGTTCAACATGAAGTGTGGCGCCCGTTTGGCCTGTCGGTCCGTCTCCCTTTTCTGGGAGTGCCAGATCTGAACGCAACCTGCACATGTTTTGGCCCCCTGCCCGCTGGAGGGGCTGAGGCAGGCGGGGGCCAGAGCTCCTGCCCCGGCACGCCGCTGCCTGCCTCCCCGCTTGCTTCCGCAGCAGGACGCGCTGGCGGCTGGCACACACCGCAGGGGACACGCTGCCTGAGCCCCGGGTAAGTGCAGCGAGGGGAGAAGCCGTTCATCTGAGCAGTCTGGATTGAGTTTTTTATATGGGTGGGAGGAGGAGCGTGTAGACTTCATTTGAAAGAAAGGTGCTATAGCAGCAGGGGCCGGTGAGTGCCCGGGTATGTGGGTGGGAGGGCGGAAGGATGGCCGGTGGATGAGCTGCAGAGAGAGAAGACTGGCAGAAACGCCTCAGCCCATGAAGTCCAAGGGAACCTTGAACACGAGACCCCTGACTTGGGCGAGGTTTATTTACAGGCAGAGTTTGATGCTGTGAACGCTGGTAGGATGAGGCAGAAGCTTGACTTTGGGTCCTCCCGGAACAAGTGATTAAAAAGGGGACCGTAAGTTGTGTCTATACAACTAAATCAACGTGTACTGTCCTCCTGTGCCTTCTTCATAGTGCACTGGTACAAACGCACAGTGTTTTAAAGCCGAGGAGGATGTGGGGGAGGAGGGCAGTTTGGTTCATGAACTTTTATGGGAGGTTATTTCTTTTCTGATCAGACAGAGGAAAAGTAGGCTGTTTCCTTGTGGATAAAAGCTTCTCTGTGGTGTAAGACAACAAACTGAAACATACGAAAAGAGCTATATTAGTTTTGTCCAAATATTGCTGAAGGAATAATGGAAATCTGTGTGCGTGCCTGCTGAGGTGTTCAAGAAAGGGAAGGTTTGGAAGCAGGCTTTGCTGTGAGATTAACAGCTTTGAGCTGCTCTGTATAGAATTTCAGTGGGTGAGTGAGCAATTCACATTTGTCAAGCGCTGCATTGTTTGGGGACTTCAGTGTTTCAGTATTTGTTGAAAACACAGAAATGCATTGCCCTCATGTATGCAGGAATAAGCAGCTGGGTTTACAAATAAGTGTACGTTTGGAACCGAGCTCTGAAGTGCAAAAAGCAAAATTCAGCTAACTGTTGTGATCTAGCAGAAAGGATAGTTTGATGCAACTCCTTTTTTTCTTCCTCTGTTACTTTTAAACACCAGTTCGTACTGCAGTGTCATTCTGTGTAAGAGCACATATGTCCAAGCACTTTGAGATCAGGTTGTGTGAGGACATCCTGACAGATATGATTATATTTGGCCTCCTGAATACTGGCCTGGCTTTCTTTGTAACTTTTACTTTCCATTCCTTACAGCCAGTTCCAAAATTCTCAATTCGACATCAACTCTCCATACTTAATCTTATTACATTAATGTTTTTCTGTGAAGGAGCAGCACTAAAATTCATTCAGCTATTTCTAAATTCATCACACAACAGGGGAGTGAGGGAGCTGCTTAAATAACTGTTGCTGTATTTTTTCCCATGCAGATTAAAAGGTCAAAAAGCTTTAAAATGATCATGTAGCTGGAGCTTCTGCATATCACAAACCATAGTACTTGCCTGACTTAGTTCCTGTGAGAACTAGAATAATCTTACCTGTCTGAAGCACTCCTGTGATGTGGGGTTCACTATTCTGAGTTTTTGGTAGATCGGTTCAATGGTTAAATGCTCTTGCTATTAAAACTCTTCATGATTTCTAATCTCAGTTTCTCCATATTGCCTTTCAACTGCCACATATCACTTACTAGATCATATCAATTTTTCTTTTAAAATTTTCTGTGTAGGTACTTACAGACTGATTGTTCCTGAATCTCCTGCAGAGCAGATTAAATAGATTGAGCTTTTGTCTTTTGCTGTGTGGTAGGGTTTTTATTTCTTTGTAGCTGTTGTGGATCTTTTCTGAACCCTCCTCAGTTTCTCTGCATCCATGAATTGGATCTGGACAAAAGATGGAGTCACAGTGGTCCACCAGGAACCAGGTGATGGTACATAAGCAAGTGAAGTGATTTCCCTTCTCCTTCATGTTTCTCTCTTCCTAAATCCTAATATTACATAGTTCTTTTAGCCTCAGGATTGCACCAGAGGTGATAATCATCCAAATCTTTTCCAGAATCCCTGTTTCTAAAGGTGCCCTCCATCTCATAACATTGCCCTACTTCCCTCTGACCCTCCTTATCTGAGTGAAATCCGTGCACGTTATCCCTAAGTCCATATTACTGAACACACCATTCACAGTAAAACACATTTACATATGACAGTAAATAAGATGTACAGACTTTTTTCCATGTAAAAGTGGCTCCTACTGGATCAGTGTAGCATGAGAGGCTCCTTTTTGTCCCTTCAGTGAAATTGCTGCTTACAGAATACAGGAGTTCTGCTTTATATCTCTTTTGCCTGCTGCAAGGTGCAGACAGCCTAACCACGAAGGAGCATCTTCACTGAGTGAAGTCCGCTTGGCATCTGGCCATCCATGGGCAGACATGGAGGTCCCCTTTCCAGGTGGTTTCTTGCTAGGAAATGAATGAAGTAATGTAGATGAAAATAATCACCCTGAACTTTCTCCTCCCCAAATATAAGCTGAACTCCAGAGCTTTTCTGAAGCTGGAAGCTGTTCGGTTGAGCTGAGCTTATTGTCTGTTTTGCAGCTGCCTCAGCATGTACAGGTTCCAGCTGCGACCAACAGAGAATCACTGAAATGTTGTCAGGAATGCTGATACAGGAGACTTTCTGTCCTGACCTGAAGTTCAGATACTCTCATGAGAGCTCCTGTTCTCAAGAGATTTTCAGTCTGCTTTGCAGGCCAAAAAGATGATGAAGAAACACTCCAACTTCAGTGTATTTACATGAACATAGTTTACAAACTGTTGGAGTAGGCAGCTGCTGCAGGCAGGATCCTTGTTCCTCCCACTGAATCAAAAGTAAGGCTGCTCTTGGCTGAAAAGGGAGTTGCTTTGTCTCTGCTGGAGGTTGTTCCCTCCATTTATGTACCTGGGCATTACAGTGAATAAGAAGGAAAATAAGAAGGTAACAATTGATCTTTTTTCTTCTTTCTTCCATCAAAGATCATGAAAAAATGTCTTGCTTATCACAAAAGCAACCAGAAGTTTTTAGTTTGGACAGCGAGTCTTAGGTGTGGATGATACAAATCTGCATACTTTAGAGCTGCATGTATGTACAGAGACTCCATGCTGAGAGCCAAAAGTTAGTTAAGCATACAGGATTCCAGTAACTGCCCTCCTATTAAACTCTACCCTGAATTTACAGAGGATAATGCTACCAATTCTACCTATATTTATTCTTTGTGCTCGGGAAGTGTTTGCCACTTCCATTGAATAACTTGCTAATGGTTCACACCGTAGCATGCTGTGCAGGAGAAAGAGATAAAATATGCAGGATTAGTTCTTGATGTATGTTAAAGTTGCAAAACCACCGCTCTGCATCCCTGATCAGCTTCCTGGAAATGACTACGGCCAAGGACATCCCAGTGTTTTCTCCACTATTTCTGGTGGACCCAGAAGGATGCCAGTTCTAGGCACGCTACGTTTTTAACCTGTTTGGCGCTTGTTATTTTGGTCTGTTTTGAATTGTGTAATTAGTGCCACAGCTTGTCTGTACAAGCAAGTACTCCAGAGGAACGCCTTTCATGAAAGCTGCCCTGCACCCCCAGTGCACTGCAGATCTGCTGGTCCCGCCACCTTCCCCCTCCAGAGGAGAGGGGCACCATTTATCCCTGCACAGCCATCCCTCCGCCTTCTCCTGACTGGCAGAGGGCAAGCAGGGGTTAACATTTCTTCCCATTTATTAATGTCTGCACATAGCCTGTGGCCAGGCAGTGGGGCTGTCCCAGTGGTGGGGGGCAGTGGCGGGGGGCAGCCGGTGGTCTGTTCACCCCGCTGCTATAGCAACAGGTCGGGAATGCCTCTGTCTCAGCCATCCCTGCCTCCATTCAGAAATGTCTGCTTTGCAGACAGCTTTATTGTCTGTCGGACAGTTGTCTTTCCATCAGCTTCCAGCGAAGCAGCCTCTTCCCCGAAGACAAAAGGCCCAGCACAAAGAAGGGACTGAACAGGGCCAAAAAGTTCAAAGGTGGTAGGGGGAAATCCCCTTAATTTATGTTTTAACTATAAGGGAGAGAGAAGAAAAATAATTCTGGCTTTTCCTAAATGATAGTGAGGGAGGAGAGGGGGCATAATTAGGTTTTGCTGGGATTCGGTAATTGCTTCCTGGTGCCTCATGAAACTACTTAGAAGGAGACTGGCTCACCCACAGGGCTGTGTGGCACGGTTTTTCACCCCAGCGTAGTCAGGCTGCTGCCATCTGACAGCCGCTCAGGTCCTGTAATAGAAGAGTTGGGTTTCAGTTTGCTTTATGAGTGAACCAATTTTCCTACCCAAAATCATCAGCAGAGTTGACCCCAAGGAATAGTTTTGTTCACATCCAGCTCAGAGAGCTCAAGCACAGATTTCGCCACGTGTCAAGGAGATCTCTTGTTTTATAGGGTTGCCCCCTTCTGTTGTGGTGCACAGATGATGGGGAAATTTAGGGAGGAGGATACTGCTGAGTTAGTAAATACAGGATTTAATCTTCCAAGCTGTCAGCATTTATACAGCATTAAAATTCTGTTTCAAATAAACACACTCCCTTCCAGTACAATCTCTTTCCTTTTCCTAAACAGAAACATGCTTTTATTAAGCCAGAGAGAGGGCAGAATGCTCCTTCATGACTTCATGCGCACATAAGCGTGTTCCTTGACAAATCCTACAAGAAATACCATTTCACGTGAGATGTTAAATTCAAAGCTTTCCATAAGGTGCATGTCCTTGTCCATATGACTGGCCTTTCTGTTTCCATCATTTGACCTTGATGTGACCTGGATGAGTGGTATGAACCTGTGAACTGGGGAGATGCAGCGCAGAAATCAGATTACATCATGTTCCTAAGCCCTTTCAGATATTTCTTCTAGACTTGTTAACCTAGGCGAAGCCCACTGATGGTACATTTTCATCTGACATCTATTTCTGACACGTTAAGTAAGTACTTTATCCACCATACCCGAGTAAGCCCAGTGGGCAAAAGAAATTCCTCCCACCCTCTGTCTCCATAATGTACTGAAACAATTCTGCAACATTATCTCATGAAGGAAAAAAAATAATCTTTTCTTAGGAAGTGATCAGCTTATTTCTTGAAACATTAGACTATAATGCACACTAGTGAATTGAGGCAGTCATTCTTGTTCATGGCAGTGATGTTCTGGGGCAACTCCTGTCAAATCTCCACCTGTCAGTGTCACTATATAATAAGATATTGCTTTGGGGCACTTAATTACCTGTTAAGTGTTTGTTGCCCATTCATTTCTTGAACGTCCATTTGTTCTGTTTATAGGAATATATTAATAGTTATTTTTTCATTTTATAGTCTAGGTACCTTTCTTTTCAATCTCAATAAAGTCCTCACCATATTGTCTCGTGTTCCTTGTTTCTCTAATCCCTATTGTTTCCTTTGGGCAGACCTCAGTTCTTTCAGGGCTCTCCTGCAAAATCTCACATGGCCATTCAGAAAGCCACGCTTTGTTTACAGGGCACAGCAGCTGTGGGGCCCCTGTTGTTTTCCTTTGCATCGGTCACATTCTGTGCTCAGCTCTTGTCTCTCAGCTGCCACCAAACCAGCTAGGCAGTTTGGTGATACAGGCAGTTAGGTTTCCTATTGCATTGTCCATCTTTTTTTCTTTTTTTTTTAAATTATTTTTCCCCTAATCTTGTCCTGTACCCTAAAGATCCACTAGGTCTCATCCACATTTCAAGAACGCAGTAGTTTATTTCCACTTAGCTTTCTGTAGGGCACACTAGCTGATATAGCTGACATTTGGGGTCTCTTTACTTCTCCACAGGACTATTTTAATGTTTTCCACTCTTTGTTTCTATCTTACAAAGAAAAAGAGATGACTTGGCAAAGCCACTAGCTGAATTCCTCCTCCTCTGCACCCCCGTCAAAAGAATGGGGAGCATCATTTGGGGAAGAAAGAGGACACACATCTAAGACTAGGTGGTGATGAGGGGAGCTAAAACTTAACAGTAAGAAAAGAAATCAGCATGGATGAGAAGTTATGGAGGAGTAGTGTAAGGGAATTTGGGCCCTGTATGCCCTGTGTTTTGTTTGCCCCTGGGCAGAATCGTAGCTTGGAGGGAAGATGGCTGCTGAGGATGGGAAGTTACAATTCATGGAGAGAGGAAGTTTGAGTTTCCTCTTCATTTCTCGCCACAGAGCGCTGTGATAACATCATGAGTTACTTCTTTCCATTCTTCACACATGGGTCTCTCTTGGTTAAACTCTCCCATTTAACAGTGAGGGCCATGCCTTTCTGTTTGCTGCAATCACACCAGCATGGCCTGAGAGAGAGGAAGAAATAGCTTGTTGGATCATTTCTGTTTGGCTGCTTCTGTGGAGTGACCCTGAATAATCCCGTGTACTGTGGTGGCTCCACACACACATACAAAAAAGGAAAAACAAAACTCCAAATGACATAAGATAAATAACAGCCCAGTATTCGGTTCTGTTGATTTCCTGCAATTGTGAACAGTTGCACAACAGCTGGGCTTTATGGTGGGAGCCTGGGCTGAAGGAAAGACTGCGCTAAGGGAATCCCAGAACTGGAACAGATGAGAGTGGAAAGGGGGGAATGGCCTCATCAATCAGAGCAATACGTCGTAAAACAAGCTGTTCCCTCCTAACAGCCTCCTGGGCTGGTCGGCAGCTGCCTTGAGGTTGGAGGTGAGGTGCTGATAGCACCATGGGATGATAACAAGATTCTCAGACTGGGTCAGAGGGCTGAAACAGTTAAAAAACGTATTTGGATGGACATACTGTCAAGTTTCCTGTCTTCTGCCATCCTTGGGAGTCCTTTAGCTATGTGCATACAGAGGGTGAGCTGGGACAGCTCCATTAGTTTCTGAAGGTGGCTGAAGCGGTCGATGGTTGTGCTAGGTGCAAAACACTCTCCAACACAGCCCTTGGAACATCACTGGATGGGCAAAAACTGAGAACAGTTCTTAAGCGTCACTGTAAAGGAGGCTGAAGCTAGGTTACCACCACTGGGAATATTTCTTCTTACTATGTGCTGTCTCCCTAAACCATCTTGCTCAGCATATATCCAAACCACATCTTTAAAGGCCTCAAGAAGTGAAAACCAGCAGCACAGCACTCTGACTCAGCCCTGCAACCACTTTAGCAACAGCATAATATGGATTTGGAAGACAAAGTTTAAGTTCATTTCCAGAATAAAGTGGTGCCTATCTGACAGTAACAAACATGTTTCAGTATCTATTGCAGCCAGAGCTGCTTTCCAAGGTCTTGGTAACTGTCTAGAAACTGCAGGGTTTCTCTCAGTATTTTCACCCAGTGCAAAGCTTTTCTTGTTTGGGATCTCTGAGCAACCTACTTCTGTCATCCCAATTTCTACCTAAGAAAATATTTAGGTCTGGCAGGTGCACAGTTTAAAATAGCAGGTATAAGTAGTCTTCACACCCTTACAGTCCCAGGGTGAAGAGCAAGCCCATGCTTACCTTACACTCCTGGAAAAACTCCCAAATCTCTTCCCATTTTATAAATGTTCTTCAGCCCCCTGGAGATTGGTGTCTCAGTCCTTTCTTTGTCCAAGTCCTTGCAATTTATTTGAAGCAAAATTGGGTATGAAATACTTTGTTTTTTTCTAACAAAATACTAGGGATATTTTTTGTATTTTGTTTTTGTATAAGATTATGTCTCCCAGATCATCATTTTTAGTGTTCCAACATTGTACAAGGCAGATACATTAAAAAATAACTGGATTTTAAATCATTAATTCATATGATAGCTTTAATTGAGAGCTGGAGAGATACATTCTTTCTATCTATCATCAGTTTTACCCCCAATTCATACTAGATCAGTCTTGGCAGAGGGAACCATGCCATACATTCTCTCTCTTTAGAAATACCAATATTTGTCATACTTAGATCTCAGGTGAGAGTATTGCTGACTGGAACTGGAGGCCTTTTTGGCTTACCTCCAGTATTTTTGGTGGAATCCCTCTTGCTTGTGAATAATGCAGACAGTGCTCTGTTTCTCAGCATGTGAGAGGAACAAACAGTAAGAATCAAATGCCCAGCATTTCTCCTTGCAGTTCACAGCCAGTCCTGTGCTGAAGCATCCAGGCTTAGCTGTTTACTGCAGCTTTTTCCACCTTTCTATTTGTTTTCATCCAGGAACACCTACTTGCAAGCAGCCAGTGCACAAGAAAATTCTTTGGCACACGAGTTAAGCTTTGCTCAGCCAAGGGCCACAGCTTCTACTGTCTCAAATTTTTTATTTGCTACCGGAGCTCCTTTGCTTACTCCATTCATCCTGCATGGTCCCTAGAAAGCCCACAAGCTTTCATATGACTTGTGATAGCCTGTTCACCAAACACACTTGACAAGAGCCATTAACACTTTCCATTACATCAGTATTTTTGCTTTGCTACAGGGAGAAAACTTGCGGAGCAGAGGGCATAAATTGCTAGCTGAAGGTCACTTAGACAGTCACATAGTTGAGATTAGCACCTAGGCCTTTTGCAGCCCATTCCTTTGTCATATCCTTTGCACCACCGCTGCTTCTTCAGCACCTGTACTTATCATTATTTGTTGAAGGTGGGGGTGTTGCTTTGGCAGGTGCATCCTCAGTGACATCTACATGGGTCAGGCATTACTTACAGATTTCTGTTTTCTCACGCTATTTCCAAGCCAGTCTCCTTCAGCCCTTTGTGTTACATGTCAAAAATCCCTTCAGGAATTAAAAAAAAACCCCAAACTTTACCTACACGTGACTTTGCTGTAGCTCCTCTCACCTTCGCATTGAGCACCTCACCTGTTAATTCATAAAACTGTAGCCTGGAGCTCCCACATGCTTCGAGTCAAGAAGGACTGGCCAGACTGGCTGCCCTCACATAGTTATACGGTCTTCTCTGCACTTTAAAGAGAAAATGTTTGCATGACAAGCTACAGAGGGAAAAAATATTTAGCATAAGCTTCAGGCAAAAGTGGAGCACTGTTACATACTTTTAAATTTTAGAAGTTATCCTTTGTGTTGTCCATGGAACAAATCTGTCTTTACAGTTCACCAGGTAACTAAATTATTAAAATATGTAGCTGAAGCTGAAGTTTCCACAGAGATTTACACTAGAAACTGGGAAATGGGTCTTTGTTTTTTATGAAATAACAGCAGTGGCATAACTTGTAAATCATTTTGATATTGCTCAGGGTAGAGGTAGTGTATAAATATGAGATTACCTCTTGCCCGGATAACCTGAGATATGCAGACAAATCTGGCAGACAGGATGTGAGCTGCTGACTTGATATGATAAAAACTTGATCCTGGGAAATGCCTTGTGTGCAGGAATGAGGAAGTTATTGCTACTATTTTTAAATGTTGTGGGGAGCCAGAAGCATTGGCAATAGTGCATTTTGAAGATGTAAAATAACAAATGTCTGTTTTTTCTCCTCCTTCCCTTGCCGCTTTTTTCTCTGCAGTGTAGAGGTTTAAGTCTTTGTCTATCAATATACATTTTAATTTTGTGCTTTTTTATGTCAGTCATCAAGCAAAACACATTCCTTTTTTCCCTGATATGCCTTGACCTGCCTCTTTCTAAATGATGTGCAGGGATGGTTGTTCATGTTTGGTTTTGTAAGCAGTGAATTGACTACTGGTGCAGGCTTATTCAGCATCTCTGTTTGACTTGTCTTTTGCTACAGTATCAGCACAAGAGAGAGCAGATAGTTGGAGTAATGTTGGCTTTGGTCATGGAGGAACTGCCCACCTAGGAATCAGAGATCGGCCAGTTATTTTGCACTAAGTACCAAGTTATCATCATCCAGTGTTACCATTTGTGGTCACTACCAGTACAGTTTCTGAACTGCTGGACTGGCAATAGCCTACCAGAGTGTTTCAGACGTCTAATGCACATGATGGTCTCCTGTGTTCAGTTTTTCTATGGCAATGGGAATATTTCTCACATACATTCGACAGAGCCAGCCCCCTATACTTATGCAATACTGCAACTGCCTTTTGGATCCATAACTTGATGCATGAGGCCACGGTGTGTTGCTTTGCAGTCAGAGGTTAATGGGACCCCAAACTCTGAGGGGATCCAGTAGCTGGCACATTTCCACCTGCAGTCTGGCACTGCAAATGTCAGGTTTATTCCACGTGGTACTATCTCAATCACTGAACACAAAACTTAAGAGGTCTGCAAACTGCTGTGTTTGGATACCAGTCCATTAGGTATTGCTTGTAAAATTGTGACGAATGAAGTAGTGCATTGTCTGTGTGTGACAGTTTTACGTAACTGCTCTTTGCAAAAGAGAGCTTGTTCAACACATACTAGTATCAGCTCCTCTGAGATGGGGTGGGATTGGCTTTACATTTGCAGGACTAGCTACCGATGTATTCTGCTTGCCAAATATCATTAACTTCCTGAAACATCCTGGGCTAGCAGGAGCATGTCTTTCCTTATTTGTTCTCAGAATATTTATTCACAAGCTCCATGGTCTCATCTCAGTGGCAGTTCCACTATTGAAGGATACACTCTATGTACTGCTGATTAAAATCAGAGAGGGAAGCAGACCTCTGTGGATAGAAGCAAAGTCCAAAGTACATTCAGAGGCACACTGACTTCATTTATCTTAGCCAATGTACTTTGAAAGGAACTGCTTTTGAAAAATGTGATGCATGTGGTCTCTTTTGCTCCTTGTTCTCCTTCTGGATAAAAGATGAAGCAGAGGGATTTGTTCTCTAGAGAACCTGTCACTCTCTTACCCATCCCTCTGCTGAAACAGTTTCAGCTTTGTATTTCCCAGCTCTGCTCTGTCCTTTCACACACAGGCTTTGTCTAGCCAAGCCAAACTGGGTGTGTAAGTAAGTACTCCACTGGTAGTAACAATGACTAAGTCTGAGGTGTAGTCATAGTCTTGCTAACCTCTGGACTAAGCACACCTTGCTGAGAACAAAGTTAGATGACAAAGTGGTAAAAATATGTCAGTCATATCTATGCGCTGTCTTCAGGGATGGGAATGACGTTGCTTTGTCATGAATCATGTAAGTATGCTTGGTTGCTAAGATGTTTACCTTATGAGTGTAGTATGTTTGTTTAATAGAAATAAGGTCTAAGGAAAAACAAGCAGGTTATAATGCTTTCTCCACCACTTGTGTGAGATCTGTTCACAACTTGGTTCAAATGATTCCTTGTTAGGAATCGACGGAGGGAGACTACACTCTCATATGAGGTCGGCAGAACTCGTTTATTGAACAACAGGCTGCGTTTTTTATACACTTACTAATGAGCTCATACATAGTGCAAAGCTGAGCTCCTTATTGGTTACTGCAACATTTAAAGCCAAAACCCTCCCCTGGAAAGTCCCAAACAGTTAACTTGAAACATTTTTGTAACATCTTCTCTTGCTGTTTACTTGCTGCACCCAGCTCCTTTTAGTCCATGGCTTGCAGGTTTCAAGGTCGTAATGTCCTTGAGGCCTCGTTCTGTTATCCACTGTTGCAGATATGGCTCCACATCTCCCCCGTTTTCTTTTGGTATGGCAAGCATAAGTTCTCGAGACATTCGATTTACATTTTTCATTACACAAGTAAAAGCAATTTTTACAACAATTATAATTGCTAACAATATTCCTAACCAACGCAAACCTTCTTTAACAAGTGAAAGCAGCCATGGTGTCAATCCCCCAAATAAGGAAGATAGCCATTTGTCGAAGGGATTGTCATTAACAGTGATCTTATCGGTGTGCTCTTTTAACCAATTAAGTTGTTTGTGAATCGATTCACTATTATCAGAAAGATTAAAGCAACACATTCCTTCAAAATCCTCACACCCATGGCCTTGTGCTAACAACAAAAAATCTATAGCCGCGCGATTTTGCAGTAAGGCATGTCTTAAGTTATTTTGATCAAGCAATAACTCGCTAAGCACCTCCGTGCTTACATTCGCCTGCTTAACTGACCAACAGGCTAATTTCTCAATTTCTCTAAGGGCATGGGCGGCTGCTACTCCTGGTGTTAAAAAAGAAGCAAACACTCGAGCAGTGGCAGACCATAAACTTACTTCGTCATTACAGTTGGGGTCTAGGTGGTGGACGGCAGCCCTTCTACTTCTATGGCTTGTCCTTGATGTTATATTGAGCCAAGCTCGATGATTGGGAGCTAATAGTGTTAATTTTCCTAAATAGCATGGCCCTCCTACTGCATTACTAGGAATGCCCTGCCAAGCTCTATCTCCACATATTAAAAATATGTCTGGAGGAAAAGCTTTAGCAGTCTTGTTATTCCATATAGTTTCTCGCTGCCCTTCGGTTTCTTCTGCCCCCCAAGCCCCTAGCCCTTTTTGTCTAGTATGATCAGTTCCGCAATAATCACCTTCGTTTGCAAACTTATAACTTTTTTCGTTTAAAGGGTCAACTCGTGTCCAGCCAGCCCAATTACCTAATTGAATCACTTTATATTGATTTCCAAACACAAAGCAGGTTTGGGTCCAATTTTCCGTATTGTTACCAATGGATTGGGACCCCAGGAGTTCTAATTCTTGTGGGTCCCACGAAAGGGTTACGTTCAAATTATTAATTATGTGAGCTGTGAGATTAGCTATACAATCGACTGGTTGGGACACATTATACGTAGTATAGTTAGAAAAACTAAGAAATTCTGTTACATCTGTTATAGGAATCCCGACTAAACACGTTTTAAAGGGATCAGTAGCTGATTGCATGCTCAAACAGAATTCTGGGTTATGTGTGACATTAGCCCAAGTTACCCACATATTCCGCCTCTTCTCTATCGCTGTCATTGGCAAGACTATCGGTAGGATCACCATCATTCCCAGAGTCATTTGTAGTAGCAGGTGCATCTTGTCGTGGAGCTGCTGCCAGGTCCAATCCGATGCTTCCATAGGTGGCGGGCCGAAGCTGAGAGGGTTGGATTGCTGGTGGTTCTGCGGCTGTGCGACGGCGACTTGTGTCTGGGCGCGGCCTCCGCTCCTCGCGCTGCTCTGCCCGTTTCCCGACGGCTGATTGACACGCTGGCAGGCTTTGGTGTTGTGCGTATTATTATGGCAATTATTGCACCACACGGACTTTGTGCGGCACTCTTTTCTGGTGTGACCAGGATTCCCACATCGATAACAAATTATAGCTCGATTTCGAGCAATTGGCCGAGAGGGTTGCGAAAGAGGAGCAAGTGCTGCCATAGCCTGCATTGATTCTGGCCCAATGGTTACCTTATCTAATTTTGAACTAATTTCTTTCATTGCCTCAACTACAAATGCCATTGGTCCCTGCGGAATTTGAGCTGCACGGTCTAAAGCCTCCTCTATTGTCCAATTTCCTCCCATAGAAGCTATTATCGATTTTGTCTGCGCATTTCCATTCTGTTGCACACACTGTTTTAAAAGTGCGCCCTGCATAAAACTGTGAACTCCAGCTTTAGTAATGGCACCGATTACTTTATCAACAAATTGACCTAATGGCTCGTCAGGACCTTGCTTAATACTGACATAAGTGGGAGTACCCTGATCTTTTACCTTAGATAGAGCCCTTCTAAATACCCTCATCGCTTCCTCAATTTTATCCGGACCTAACATAGCCTGTGCCTCTGCAGTATAGTACGGTGTCCACCCCATAAGTTCCTCTAAGGTTATCCCATGCAACGGATCGCCTGCCTGTCTCTGCACATTAACCGCCGCTTGTGCCTCACCCTGCCAATGTCCCTGACATAAAAGTTGCTGCGATGGTGTACAAATCAATTTCATAATACTTCGGCATTCAACTGGCAACAAAGAAAATGTACTAAACATATAGTCAAGCATTTGCCGTGTCGGCTCACCCTGCAACCCACTTTCCGCAACTGTCGCTCTTAATTGTGTTAGCAGTTTCCAATCTAATTTAGTTAACGTGACTTGAATATTTCCATTATTAGTGGGCGTATAGACCACTGGAAAAGCTTGTGCAAGCCCTTCCATTAACTCCCCTCCACCTTCTTTTAGTCTTTCGGCCGCAAGCGTTTTCCACATCAGCCCGCGCTCATGCAGTTCCGCGCGTAACTTGCCTTGCTCATTAGCACTATCCGCCATTACATGGGGTTTAGAACTCGTCTCCACGGGCGGTGGAGGCGATTCCGCACTCGCCACTAGATCGGCAGGTGGAGGAGGAAGCTCCTCCTCTGGGGGTGCTAACGGGACTGGTGCCTCTGCGGCAGCCGAAGACATCACAAATGAGGTGAACCTCGGGGGAGGTGGAGTCTCGGTCAAGCCCATATGATCTAAATAGGATTGATTTTTAGCTGTAGTTTCATGTGCCGCCTTAGCTGCACGCAATTCTATAGAATGCTGTAACAATGCATTATGAACCACTCGCCAATGTTTTCCCATCTTTTTCGCAGTTTTATCATCGTCTAGCACAGCATCCCAGATGATATCCCCTAATTTTCGCCACTCTCCTAACTCATGAACGGTGTTAGGGTTCACGAAACATCCTTTAGATATGCCGTAAGTTATTAAAGCCGGCAACTCTTTTTTGAAATCTATCTCCTTCTCCTTAACCCCCCTCTGCTTCAAAAACTGAGTTAGCAGCGTCAATGCCGCCTGTCTTTGCATAATTAAAGTATGAATCTACACAACCTTGATTACCAGTGGTTAGCGACAGCAATTGCTCACCTCTCGCTCCCACCGTTATCTTCCAGCCACTGTGTAATTTCACCCGTGGGATCCGGCACCGTAGTCGCCTGCGACGCGATGCTTTGATCGTCCTTATTCGCGAGTCGGGACCTGGGATCTTTACTCCGTATTTTTATTCCTCGGTAGTTTCACGCCGACAGGATCACGTCGACAATTCCTAATTATAAAAAAATAGTATTATGTCACACATATATTGAGAATTCTTTAACAGGCATAGTCTTGTCTAAAACTTGTAAAAACATTTGAAGACTTCCTCTAATTATACCAATGTACCACCTTCTGGCCAGCTAATGAAAGCACATGAACTGTTCTTCAGGAAAAATACATGCTTTCTAGATCTGTGATGCTCAAATGGGTTTAAATCAAAAAGCTGCCTTTTCTGTAATAGTTTTGGGACCCATTCACTACCATTGTTTAACACGTGAGAGAAGAACTCCACTTTTTGTAAGTATATTACAAGTGCAAAACATATTTAATTTCTTTTTAAAGCAGCCTTCTTTACTGAAAAAAAACCAAAACCAAGCTGTGTTTAAGTTATAAACATTGCTTTTTCTTACAGTACCTGCTGTCTTGCAGCTATCACTATGAGAGTTTTATTCCCTTTTAAAGTTCCTTGTTGCCTTATATGATCAAATGATAAACTGGTACTAATTGGAGACCCAGGCATAGAGGGACTTACATTTCAAAGCTGTAAGATCTGCCTTTGCTTCAGTGTTTTGGTGATTTCTGGATAGGTGGTGTGTGTGTTCTTGACTGTAATTCTGTCTAAGATTATTAGTACACTAACTTGTAAGTGTTTACAGACTAAAACCTAAGCAGTATATTTGGAAAGAACATTTTCTGAATATGGATATCTGCTGTAGGAATCTAATTTACCAGTTTTGTGCACGAGGTGGGTTACACGTGGTTGGTTTGGTTTTGTTTTAAGACTAGCCAGATCCATTCTGATTGCCCAGCCTACTGCAGAGGCTGCAGAACATGTAAGAAACTTTTAAAAAACTAGTTACAGCAAGAGCCCATGGCGTAGCTCATATCTGTACAAGGAAAAGAGGAGTTAACTGCGCATGGATTACGAATACCGTTTCAGTTATTCCATACCACATCTGATTTTTTTTTTTTCATGAGCAGGAGTTTTAACTACTCAATAAAAATAACACAGTAAAAGTATTGAGTATTTTTAAATTAAATCATGCAGGAAAGTTCTAAGTTGCAAACTAGTTTTGTTATCTTGAACATTTTCTTTACTCAAGGAATAATGACAGGGCTCTGATTGAACTTCAGTCTTCATTTAAGCAGTTTCTCCAGCTGAGTAAAGTTAAAGAGAGGAGAGGAAAACAGGTGAGACAAAAAAAGGCACTCAAATACCATCATACATATCTGGTTGCAATGAGACTTGCAGCTGCAACTACTGCTGTTCCTATGAGTAATCTGATACCAGTTTCTTAATGGTTAGGTCAGGCTCAGTTGTTAGGAAGATGTTCTCCTTTCTCTCCAAGCAGCAAGAGGCAGCATGAGTGAAGGAGACACAAGGCAAATAATTCAGGGCAATGAAGCACAGTAAGCACAAATGCCTGAAATACAGTAGTCCTGCCTTCCCATATATACATACATTTGTGCAGCTATAGAATAATTAAAAAATGTCAAAACTTCAACAAACTCCACAAAAATGTCTAGGATTCTTTAAGATAGTACATGGAGGACAGTCCTTTTCAATAGTTTTCTTGCAGTATGAGGGCTGCTGTACTCTAGCTGTGAGAGGCTGAGTCATAATTTGCTTGTATTTCATCTTAAGTTTAGTATCTGCATGATGGCTTACATTTAAAATGAAATATAGCAGTTCTTATAAAGATTAGAGACTCATGGGAATAAATTAATTGAACGTAGATTAAATTCATTGTGTTTCAAATAGAGCTGGAAACTGTGATACAACTCCTTTGTAACTTCAGATGGTTTAACTTCTTTTGATGATTAAACTTCTTGTGGGACTTGTGATGAATTTGCAATAGTTAACCAAGCAATAGGCAACATATTTAAGAAATCATTAACCCACTGCTGGGAACAGACTGTAGTACTGCGGATACAGGATAAAACTACACTAGGTTTAATCAGGCCACTGATTTACATGGCCTAAATTTAGACACAAAGAGATGTAGTGATAGAATATGACAGAGTACGATGAACTTAAAAGTTATCTAAGGAGGAATCCATTCAACAGGATCTGAGAAGCCTGTCAAGTGGGAGGAGAAGGGAAAGGGAAACCATAGATAGCAGGTCTGTGTCTTCAGTCTTTCATCTTGCACCTTCTCCTGCTGGTTACTTAGTCTGTGATGATTTTGAAATGTCCCTTAGCTGTGTCATAAAGTATGAAGTTTAAATTGTAATGCTGGAGAACTAGATTGCTGTTAAATTTTTGTATGTGGTGTGTTCAGCAGCAGGAGTGGAGGGTAAGGACTGTGTGGGCAGTCATCTCTTCCACATGTCAGATCTTGCAGAAACACTCAGAATCTTCAGGAATGCTTACAAATCTGTGTTCCTGCCTGTCAGGTGTTGATGGTCAAGGGGTTTGGGGCTTTCCAGCCCCTCCCAATAATCCTCTTGCAAGGAGACAAGGCGACTGCCTCTTCTGTCTCCAAAGTCTTTTCTGAAGCTCATGGGAAGAAAGTGCCCTGCAGGTTGGGAGAAGACATTTCTAGGTATTCCCTTAATGCTACCATATGCTGATTGATAGCATAGGTACCCAGGAAGCATGTGGAGGTAGTAACTTACCCTCACAGGGATATCCTCTGTGCAAAATAGGCAGTAACTTTCCATTGACAAGAAGTCGTGTGTGCTTGGAGTTGCAGATTTTTGCAACCGATTTCCATAAGACTTTTCTACAGTAGCTTTATTTAGATGGAGAAAGTTATGCTGATGTCTGCAGCACTAACAGATTTGATCTTCCACCATGAACAGAACTATGATGAACAGGAAAGCTTACAAAACCAGGCCTGGCTTTATAGCTTGTACCAGACTTGAGACTCTTTGCAAGTGCATAGATATAACAGAAATATTCATTGAATCAGTTTATAGGTTTATATCCAGCTCTGTGATATTTACACACTTACACTGTGTTCTGTGAGAGTCCTAGAAATGCACTGGATACTGTAGTACAGAGGAACTGTCACTGGTCCACACTTAACACTTGTACAGTCAAAAAGTGGGAGGAGAACCACAAGCTGCGATGTGATGCGATAGTGAGGAAGCGTTTTCACAGAGCCACAGAGCAGGTCAGTGGCAAGGCTGGAACAGGAGTCCAGTTGTATCACCTCAGAGCAAGAGCCTATTCACTTTAAATACCTTGAAAATTATGCTATCTGTCTTCAGAGGATCAGAAGCATGACAAACCACCGCAAAAAAAAAATGTACAGACACAGTTGTTGTGACTTGGATATGGAAAAGAAATGCAAGGAAATAACCAGGTATGGATGTCACAGAAAGTATGTGAAAGTATAACTTTTGTCGTGGAGAGATAACTGCATGACAGCCTGGTCCAAGCTTTCGTCCAGATTCTGTCTGTCTGCACTTTCTGCTTTTCTATCGTTGCTTGTACAGAAACACTGCAGGTTTTGTAACTGGCATCCTCTCAACCTGGCTGATCTTTAAAGGCCAAGCCTGAGGTACTACCTGCCTGTATATCAATGTCTGGTGGACTTCATGTAGATTTCTTTCCCAGCAAGAGTCCTAGAATAGATCCAGCTATGCCAACAGAAAATTTGGCAATCCTTACTTTGTCTGAGGGACTGGTGTTGGCTACATCAAGGCAGCGAGTACCCTGTTGGAAGTTGTGACCACATTAAGGGTATGCCTGTACTACAGACTAAAGTGTGAAGTAAAGCTGTTGGCATTAAATGTAAATTAATGTATCGAGGCAACAGAAACAGTCACACCGTGAATCTCTGAACTAATTTCTCTCAAGAGGCAAAACAGACAAGTACTCAGAAATTTGAAAATCCAGGCTTTTGCTCAGATCTGTTTCTTAAAGTGGTTATCTGCCTTTCTTTTTGGAAGGTGTGTAACACTCTCAGATCTTCTTCCTACTTCCATGGCACAGTTTTGGTCATGAAGAGTTTGCAATATTGATGTCCTTCAGCAGCTGGATGGCTACCTTTGCCCCAGGCATAAGCAACATGATGCTACCTGATGGTTTTGGCCAGAATAGTTTAAATAGAAAAATGAAAAGGTGATACAATAAAGAGAACCAAAGCCTCCTTTCCCTGTGATGAGTCACAAGAGTCCAATCACAGTGAGGTGTTCTACATCCATTATAACAATGGTGTTTTCCAGTTTATCATACTGAAATCATTAACCATTTTGCTACTGAACACTTGCAAAGCCAACAAAACATTAAGAGGCCTGTGGATGGAAAAAACAATCCTTACACTGCAGGTTGGCATATGTTCACTGGGGACTTAAGTTTCCAAATTATTTAATGGCTTGGTAATGATGTTCAGGCATGTTATGTATGTAGTAAGGTTCGGCCAGTGGTGGTTGCAGGTACCACTTATGTGGGGGAATGAGTGCAGAGATGCATGGTCGCTTGGGCAGCCTGAGGCACCTTGCCCCAGAGCTCGCATGTTGCTGGTGTCACTGGGAAAGGAGACAGAGCTACTGTTCCCCTCTCCTCCTTGGCAAATCTGCTCCTGTGTTTGGTAGGTGGCTTGAGCAACCTGTCAGGTTGAAACCTGGCACAGTCCGACAATTAAAAGATATTTAAGATATTTTAATTTTGCAGAGTAAACACCTATCAAAGTAATTTGCTTATGAAAGCAAAGTCAATAGGTCAAGAAGGAAAAACACTTGCTTTGTTTTGATCACTTCTTTTTTTTTATGCAGATCTTGTGTTTCTCAGTCAGGAGTCACTCCAGGTTGAAGACTGTCCACACCCCATCAGCAAGCTATGTCTTGATTTATTTTGTAGGAAGGAATTTTAAAAACAATTTACAAAAGCAAGAAGTTCATCTAGGGAACCACTTTCTTAAGCGTTCTCTCCCAGACCTACTGGGGTGCTGCCAAACTGAAGGACATTTGCATTTTAGATTTTATCCCTTGAGTTCAGGAACTCATCAAAAGTCAAGAAGGGAAAAATCTGAAGTCATTGTCTAAGCCATCCTCTAGCAATGTCAAGATTTTTCACCATGCTGTATTTGCCTTTGCAGCAGAGATTCCAGTATTTCTCTTGGGATGCACACACTATTTCATCTAGTTCTCAGGAACTTTCTTTGGATGCTTATGTGCATATTGTTATTTTTATCCTCCCGGCTATTAGTCATTCTCTTACAGAGAAAGCTAAAAACCTGTCTTTTCTAGAGCCACCTCTGTATTGTTCAAATATATGTAAACTCAACCGTATGGTTCTTTGTTAGCAGAAGAATGTACTTTTGATTTTAGTTTGGGAAGGAAAGATTATTTCATTTTCCAGATTTCACACTTCCACATGTCAAATCAAATAACAGGTTGTTGATTTTTTCCTAGAAAACGAAATTACACAAAGGATGACATACATGAAACCATCTTCTCTTAATGCTTCTCATGTATTTCTGGGTATCTGGATCAAAAAAAGCAATACATTTTGTAAAACTTGTTCAGTTTAGAAATAAATTTTTCAGGTGATTTGTGTGTTTTTCACATGGACTCTCAAGGAGGTCTTCCCATTTGCCTCTCTCAAACTTACCAGAAGTGTTAATACTTTTTTCATGGAATCAGATTTGGTTTCTGCAATTCAAAGCTAAGATACAGGAAACAGAAAAATTACAATTGCAGTCAGGGAAGAGTTGGTCCTGCTTTTAAGAAACCCTTATCTTATCAACACAAGACTTCTAGAAATCCCAAAAGAAATGGGGAATGTTTTCCCAGAAATACCATAAAAATACATCTTTTTATTGCCTTTACTTTGCTTCAAAGGACTACATGCATACTGACTAAAGTACTGGAAAGGCATGAAACAACATAGAAGAGATTGGTGTAGACTTGAGGATCAGAACAATGTCAGATTACTCTTGGTGGTTTTTTTATTAATTTCTTACTTAGGGTGTGGTTATGGATGATAATCAGTTGGCTTGTTGCTTTTTTTCCCCCACAAATCTATTTATAGTCTTGTGGCAAAACTTAACAGATAAAGGACCCACCACTGTACACAGCAGTGCAACCAGTAGCAAGGACTACAGAGAGGCATTGTGCAAAGCTGGGAGTGAAAGGGCAGGGTAGAGAAGAAAATCTGAGAAATTGAGATAGTGCTACTTCTTTCCAAATACACTTTGGAATGCATGGATATTCTGTAAAAGCTATCTGTTCTTGTTACTGCTTTGTTATTATTGTGGCTTGGGAAACTAATTAGTATAATCCTGCTTTATATATAATTCTCAATTAAAATAACCCTTAGAACTTTCATGGTGTGTTTTGTCCTTAGATCAAAAGGTTGGGTGAACTTCCATACAGCTGGGATGAGAGGCCCAGAATATCAAGTTACCCAAGACATTATAATGAGCTCATGGCAGGACTTTGGCCCACACGAGTATTCCCTGTTTCATATTCTAAATGGTAACTGGAATAAAAATTCAAATTGTCTACTATGGTTGAGGCAGAATGGAAATCAAGCTCATCTGTTTTGGGAACTGGTGGCAATTTACATAATGACTTAAGTAGTTTGTTGTTGTTAATATTGTAAAATAGGCTCAAATCAGAGGCATACAGCCATACCAACATGCTACATTTCGCACTCACTTTTCTGCTTGTACTGAAGAACAGTTACTTGTGTGAAGCATGGGATCTGTATAGCTATCAGAAGCAAAAGACACTGCTGTATCACGTAGAGCAAACCCGTGGTACAGCCACAGAGTATACTTTCATGCTGGCTGCTCATTTTGAGGAGCACTCTGATTCATGAGTCCAGTGGGAAGAAAATTAGAAGAAAACCCTTTAATTTCTGAACTCTGAGAATTTATGCTCATTTTGGAAAACACCTTATTACCACTGCAGCTATCTCCTCCAGAAGGAGCTGTGATTGAAATAGCACAGTATGATGCAGGCTTCTGGGAAGTGTCCTGGCAGAGCCTGAGACTAGGAAGATAGTGGCCAAAGGTACCATGTTGTGACAGAGGATGAGGACAGCTTCCACAGTACACGTCAAAAATGTTTTTCCATCTTAACATGCATCCCTAGTTCACAGCTTCTCTGAGAGATTTTTCAGAGACATCCAGGGACTGGCAGACTCTTTCCCACTGAGTAAGACAGAGTCTCTTTGCTGAACACATCCCGGACAAAAATGCCACCGAGGCACCTTTTATGGTGCCTTCACCATATGCCCATATGCCTTTGCAATAACAGCAAATGCGCAGACAAGTATGTGGGGACAGAGGGGAGAAGTGCTCTTCCTCAGTGTTCATTTCCTCTCCCTGCTGGATTCTTCTCTAGAGCAAAGGGCATGGAGACAGAAAAAGAAAAAGTGAGAGCAAAAGTAGAGGAAACAAAACAGGCAAATGACAGAAGATAAGTGGAGAGAAGAAATGCAGCCTGAAAGTTTAGAGAGAAGAGCTTTAAAAAATCACTACGATGTGTGGGCTGTTTCTTTTTTACATCATGATATTGGAATGAGAGCAACACAATCATTGCTGTCATTCCTTTTGTATTTCTTCCTGCATTCCTTTTCTGTGTTCAACTGTCTATTTATTCATTAATTCTTGCCAGAATCTTCAGCATTTTAGGCAAGTCTTTTGACTATCTTTCTTGCCCAGCATATGAATAGGCCTTTCTTGAGCATGTAGACTGTTGTGCGGTGTTCTTTTTGTGGAGAGAACTCGCTAACTTTAGAATAATTAGCTGAAATTTCCTCCCCTCCCTTCTTTTTTTTTAAAGAGAATTCCTCGTCTCTTCAGGAAGATGAAGAGATAGATATGGAGGCTGTCAACTGGCAGCTGAACAACACCTCAATGAATGGGCATTCATCTACGCCAACCACAGTTCGCTTTCCCAGCTGGGTGACTTTTGATGACAATGAAGTCAGTTTTTCACCGCAGAACCTTTCTCCCTTGAAAACAGAAACCCCACCTGCAGAAACACAGACTCCAGATGTTAACTCTAACCTCACTACATCCTTTAAGAAAAGAGAACGTCCTAAAAGCACATTGGGGGACCTCTCCAAAATTCAAAAACTAGATCTCTCCTCCTTAACCAAGTTGCCTTCTGTTGAAACACCACCATGGAGTGCTACTAATCCCTTCCTGGATGAATCTCTGCGAGATGTCCAACCCTCACCCATCAATCCATTCAGCTCATTCTTTGAGGAGCAAGACAGGCGTTCCAAAAGCTCTTCTGTCTCAAGTGCTCCAGGCAAAAGCCAAAGAGACTCTCTCATTATCCTCCATCAAGAGCCTGACACCATCAGTTTCCATCAGGCAAACAAAAGTGTAACCCACACAGATGCTGTAGAGCAGCTCAAGCAACTCCAGATTGGAGACCCAGATTGTGTGTGCAGCCCTACCTTGCCTGATGATGACCCCATGATGCCATATGATCTGGATGCAGCCTTATTTAACCTGGCACCAGCTCAGCCAAAGGATGGATGGCCAATGATGCTCAGGATCCCAGAGAAGAAGAATATTATGTCATCCAGGCACTGGGGACCAATATACGTCAAGCTGACTGACAGTGGATGTATACAGCTTTTTTATGAGAAAGGACTGGAGAAACCTTTCCGGGAATTCAAACTTGAAATCAATCATGAGATTTCAGAGCGCAAACTCCAGAACTATGACGAGAATGGAAGGATACACAGTGTGCGGTTGGACCGCACAACCTACAAGGAGAAAAAGAAGTACCAGCCTAAGCCAGCCATTGCTCACACAGCAGAGAGAGAGCAAATTATCAAGCTTGGGACTACAGATTATGAAGACTTCCTTAGCTTCATCAGTGCTGTGCAAGACACACTGATGAACTTGCCGGCCTCATCAACAGATCTGAGCACAGTGGGACTAAACTATCAAGAAGAAGAAATCACGGTTGATGTCAGGGATGAGTTTTATGGCATCTTGGCCAAAGGAGACAGTGTGATTCTCCAGCACAGTGTGCTGACCCATATCTATGTTCTCAGCTTCCTTTCTGGCCTGGCAGAATGCAGACTGGGCCTTAATGATATCCTTATCAAAGGGAATGAAATAGTTGCAAGGCAGGATATTATGCCCACTACTACCACTAAGTGGATTAAATTATACAGCTGTCGGTTCCATTCATGTGTGGATGAGGATATGTTTAGTAACTCCCGTGTTATCCTGTTCAACCCCTTGGATGCCTGCCGGTTTGAACTGATGCGATTCAGAACTGTCTTTGCTGAGAAAACTTTGCCTTTTACTCTGAGGACAGCTGCCAGCATCAATGGTGCTGAGGTGGAGGTGCAGAGCTGGCTGATGATGTCCACTGGGTTCTCTTCCAACCGTGACCCTTTAACTCAAGTCCCTTGTGAAAATGTGATGATCCGCTACCCAGTGCCAATCGAGTGGGTGAAGAACTTCCGCAGGGAGAGCGTCCTGGGGGAGAAGTCTTTGAAAGCCAAGGTGAACAAGGGGGCCACGTTTGGATCAACCAGTCTGTCTGGTTCTGAGCCAGTAATGAGAGTAACTTTGGGAACTGCCAAATACGAGCATGCCTTTAATTCCATCGTATGGAGGATAAACCGACTGCCTGACAAAAACTCAGGTGAGTGGTGCATACCATCTCTGCAGGAGTGTACTGAACGGAGTTACGTGTTTTGGACGATAGGTAATACTGGGTTTATGTGGTGAGGGATAAATCATCCTCTGTAGTATACCAAAGGACATCAGTTATTTGCATAAAGCATTTATCTGACCCTTCATTGTAGTAGTTTTACATATCCTACAAACATTGATAATGATAAAAACAGGTTTAGGTTTTCTGGATGTAAAAATATGCCTTCTGTCTCTGCTTTTATGAGTACATTATAGGACTCAGGCATCAAACATCTCTGTGTGCTTAGCACTGTTATTGGAAGCAGCTTAAACCTGAAGAGAGACTACCAGCATAAAACCCACAAGTTTTTGTATTTCCAGTAACACATTCATAATTAAATATTCAAATAACAGGAGCAAGCTACTGTTCCCTTTGGCCATTGCTCACTGCCAGTCGTTCCAGTTCCCACGTTTCATGCATGGTGTGCAATAAAGCTAGACAACTCAGGTTTATTTTGATTAGTAGTGAATTCTACTTCTTAATTTCTCTGATCTAGACAAGATTTTTACCAACAAGATGCACTTTTTAGTATTAATGCTGTAGTAATGCAGGTGGGTGACTGGGCGAGTTTCCATCAGTGTTCCCTGAAAGTTCAGTGTTGTACCAGATTTTGCACTTTCTAAGGACATATCTTCTTCCTGAGTTTGAGCTATACTGTCAGCAAAACAGTGATCCAAGTCTTCTGATCTTTTGGATCTCATTTTGGCCCAAGGACGCCAGCTGACACCATAGGTTACAAATTTAGAGGGGTGTCACTGACACAAGTGAAGGCTCCGTGTTTGCTGTACTGCAGGACATAAGAAGAGAAAGCTTGGGAACTCAAGAGAAATACCGTAATGGAAAGTTAACCTCAGGCTGTTTATGAGCAATAACATGATTGCGACGAAAATCTCACTATGCCATCTGCATGAGCTTTAGGAATGAGATGCTGTGAAATTGGGCCTTCTGTGGCATCTTCTGTCCAAAGATCTCCACGTACCCTACAGACATTACAGCTGGGGAGGCAAAAGCCCCCAGACTTTAACACAATCACAGAACATGCTGGTAGCAAACCAGGAGAAGAGGCAGAACTCCTGGCTCTACAGCCTCCTGCGAGATGACGCTCCCTTACCAATCACAACTCTGAGGGAGGGAGATGTTGATCTGTGTCTCCTGTTTCCTTGATCTCATCTCTCCCAGCATGAGGCTTTATTATATATAGCCTGTGTCAGGGGGAAATGCATCACAGACTTGGCGCTGCTGTTGGAGCCCTGCCACAGAGCATCTATCCATCAGTGTCACCATGCAGAACACAGGGCAGTTGGTATTTGTTTACATCCTGAGAGGAAGAGAGTGTCCTCACCCCTCCGGTCAGGCCAGATGTAATTTCAGGGAAAGGAAGGGCCTTGCTAGTGCTGTCTTGGCCAGGACACATGAGGTATGTGAGAAGGAGGGAATCCCAAACTCATGACAAGGCAGGCTGAGTATAGTTTAAATTTGGCCTTGCCTCTTAAGGACTATTTACATTTCTTCACAGTACCTGTCCCATGGTTTTCCTTACTCAAAGTATATGGCAGACAAAGAGGGATATAAATGGTACTCAAAAGTGTTGATTCCCACTCCTTTTTAGATTTGTCTGATGGACCACATATACTTCTGACCATGTGATACTGACGTGTGGTCTACTCCCAACCTTGTGCATGCTTGGCTGTATCCAGCCCTACCAACAAGTCATATAATAACTCATCTCCACTTATTTGCAGAAGTCCCTATAAATGATGCAGGTCCCAAGCACTAAGTATAAAAATATTCCCCTGACTTACACTTTATGCTTTCTTACTGTGGTGCCTGCAACTCACCCCTAAGAGCGCTCTGGGTCCTCTGTAAATGCCTACTCAATTGCTCTGGTGCCTGGGACTCCAGAGCAGAAGAGAGATGGTGGCATCACCCTGCAGCTGGGGGGAAATGCTGCAGGTGGCCACAGTCTTCAGCTCCACCCTGCCTCCAGAGGCCACACAACCTGTCTACACGATCTGGGGGCATATGCATTGCATGACTGCCTCCAGCACACGTGCCTGTCTGCCAGACCTGTGTGCCTATCAAAGAAGTACGTACAAAGGCACAGACTTACTGTGGGATCCTTTGCTCATCCACATTGTGTGCTCTGACACATCAGTCCCTTGCAAACGTGATCCCAGGAACTCCAGAGGTCTCCAGGTAGCCACTCAGACCTCTCATGCTTCACTCCATTCCCTGAATGCAGACTGGTGCAGGCTCTGTGTAGACGTGAGGTGTAGGACACCATCAGCCCTGCCTGAGGTCTGCCCTGAGGGCCAGTAGCACAGCCCCGCAGGGGAGGAAAGCTGCTCCCTCCCAGTGCTCAGTGCTCACATTCAGGTTGTAGTATCCTAGCACCCAAATTGTTAAGAACTATTTCAGCAGCTTCAATGTCTTATTCAAGTGTTTTCTCTTTGTGCTTTCTAAAGGGCTCCCCTTTGCACTCTCATGATAGGAACTTGCTATCAGCACCCTCTGTATTCTTCTGTAGCCAAAAGCATCTGCTTATGGCAGGACATTGAAAAGCATATGACAAATGAAGGACTGTGTGTACTCTGACTATGATTTGACCTAAGAAAAAATTACAGACTGGATTCTACTGAGCACGTTGCTGAAATCCTTTCCAAAACAGCTTGTTAAACTTTACTGCCCTTCTCATATTCACAATTAATATGATCAAAGCAGTTGATAAAAAAAGCCTATTTACAGGCTCTGGAGAGCTTCAGTTGCAGCTGGCTGAGCTCCACATTTGGTTTTTTTTAATCCACCGGCAGAATATTAGGAAAACATCCACCCAATCTTCAGTCGTGGGAAAACGCTTTTCCAGCAAAGCAGGGATGTAGCCTCTGTGCAGAGCCTTGGATCTGGATATTTGAACTTTGCTCTGGTTTGGCTGTGGATCCCAGGTGTGCTGCCCGATATACTTTCTGAAATAAATTAAATCCTTTAATCCAAACATGTTGGGACATCAGAGTCATTCGGAACAGATTCCCTCCAATCATGGTAACTCATGCATATATATGTATGAATTACATTATCAGATCCTTGATTGTCAGAATGAAATGTTAGTAGCTCAAGGAAGCAGGAGATGCAAAACAAAAGCAGTCTCTTGATTTCCTCATGATTTACTAAAAAGTGTAACTGTCCATTAGAGAACAAACTCTGAATGAGCCTGTTGAACAAACAAAGTCTACAGAAGTTGTGCCTTGTGTGCCTCACACTCAGAACAGTAATGAACGCTAACATGCTTGGTATTTTTGCTGTAGCTTCAGCGAAGGAGTTGTTTTCTTAATCAGTTCACCTGGTTGCCTACCATGCTGAGCTGGTTTAAATTAATAACTTCTATTTTTTTTTTGAGTGTTGTGCATGGTCTTTTCTGTTAGTGGGTACTCCTACTAGAAGAAATTAAATTATTGAAAAATTGCTTTGTTAATTGCATTGTGTTCCTCCTCTTCCCAGGGGGAGTTTCTGGGCTTTCCCCACCCAGTTCTTTTTACTCTTCCTGCCTTCCTTGTCTCTGTCCAGCAAAACAAAGGGGGGAAAAATAATAATAGCAAAGGTTATAATTTACAGATGACAGAGCTAAACATGATTTCTTCCTCACCTTGCCATCTTTAATGACTTGCCACCTTGTCATGGCTTAGGGAATGGAATAAGCAGTTATTTCTAAGCTGTGCACAAATTTGCTTTTTGAACTCAGGAACGTTATTTAACCTTATCTGGTATATTTTCTTTGGTAAAAATGAGGATAACAATTTCAAATAAATGTGAAATGTCTGCTGAATCCCACCTTTCCTTACTATCAATACATGACATTTCAGAGAATGCGCCACAATGTACTTAGCCTGGAATCAGAAGAGGAGAAATACCTTTACCCTACTGTGCTTGATATACATGTTGTATTTTCACCCACTAAAAGCAAACGAGAGTAATTGACAGTCCTTTTTGCAGTTAGTTTAATTCCTCTGGAAACTCCAACAGCATTGAAACAGGTAAGATACTGTCACCTGCTACAAACCAGTTCACCCAGGCAGATTCTGGGTTTCTTGCAGTTCTGTGATGTTGCTTTGTCCTAGATGGTGTGTTTTCTGATCCGTCTAACACAACTTTCATGTCTGTTTGCTCTCTTTTTACAGCTTCAGGCCATCCTCACTGCTTCTTCTGTCACCTAGAGCTTGGCTCTGACCGGGAAGTGCCTTCCAGTTTTGTCCGTTATGTAGATGTGGAATTTGACATGCCCACCACTTCTGCGTCCAAAGCCACTGTTCGGTCCATCTCCGTTGAGGACAAGACTGATGTGAGGAAGTGGGTCAACTATTCAGCACACTACAGTTACAAGGTAAAAATAAGCATGTGGCAGTCACCATGGTTACTTTGCATACTTCATTGTCTTGAAAAGTGTGGGCAGATAATAAAATACCACGGGCAGATGAGGCGGGAATTTGGCATATGCTGGGGTCTGTGCAGTAGGTGCCCATGTACAGTCTAGTGATTCATGGAATCCTTACAAAGCAGTGGATTATCCCTCAGCAAAGATGGAATAAACTTGCTTGCAGTTGTTTTGTGGAAGAGCATACACACACAGCCAGCTACTGGGGATTAGCTGATACGGTAAGAGCGTGAACAGAGAATTTTGCTGCTCTTCATAGCAGCTACAGTGGGAGTGCTACAGTGGTATTTCTGTGCTTAAATATTTCTTCTTCCTGCCTGCCCTACAGAGAGGAGCAGATGGGAAAATGCACTGCGTATATACCTGCCAAGAATCTCAGTATGCCAAAATTTGTGTGTTAGCTGATCGCTCAGCAGAGAAGTTGGCATCCTACCTGCCTTCTTTAAGAGCAATGATGAGAGATACTGAAAAGATTCTCATAGCAAATATTTTTAATGGTAATTGTAATTACATTTTTAGTAGCCTCTTAAATTCCCTGGAGATGGTATTTGATTTTCCTAAGTATCCTGTTTAAGAATGAAACATTAGATTATCCCTGAGTTTTCAGAGGTGTTGAAATTTAGAATACAAATGTAGATATGCATTTTGAAAATGAATGTTTGCTTTATACATCAGTCTTTGCAGAGTTTAAAATTGAGGTGGGTCTTCTGCTGTCACTTAGAAAGCCACCTATCCCCTGCAGGCCTGATTCTGGGTTTGGATTCAAAGTACAGCTGGGGGTGGTAATGAATATAAAATCATGTGAGACTGATTCTTTCCATGACATTATCTCTTCTGGAAATGGTGTTATGACACTGTTGAATCATAAAACTGTTTGGATTAGAATGAAAACACTTATAGTAAATAAAATCCAGCTTTCCCTCCTCAGTCTATTTCTTTTCACAACCCTCTCAGTTTACCAAGAGTTTCTTCACCTGAGCAGGACATGAACTGCCACTAAGGAAGATTTTTGAATCTTTGTTTTCCTTTCTCATTACAAGTGTTCTTCCTCTTTTTCCTCTGCCAGGTTGAAATAGAGCAGAAAAAAAGCTTGAATGAGGATCTGAAGGGAGAAGATACTGCAAATGTCAATGAATGTGCTACGCAGTGAAGGAAGATCAGTCTGCAAGTCTCAAGAGGGGTGGTCAGATTAACAGACCTGGAAGAAAGGACTTGTAGGGTTTTGGTATTTTTCTTTTAAAAAGTATGGAGTACTACTTTTAAAATAATGCTCTGAAGAGTATTGTTTTTCCTTGTGATGATCCGTACTTTGAGAAGAAGCTCGTCAGTGGTTTGTTTGGAGTAGACCCATGGGCTTTCGCTGGAACGATTTAAGTACAGTTGGGGTATAAACAGAATGACTCGTATTGCAGTCAAGCCTGCCTTTTCTGCCTCTTCACCATTTAGGTTCTGCACTGAAGTATGGTGTGGCCACCATCACAGCCAAACCAGAAAGCAGCCTTTATCTCACTTACAATCTTCCCCTCCTGCATTGAGCTTTTTTTTTTTTTTGGTATGCCTGTTGGTTTGGTCATTTTGGTTGGAAAAGACCTTTAAGATTATCAAGTCCAACTGTTAACCTAGCACTGCCAAGTCCACCACTAAACCATGCTCTTCAGCACCACATCTACATGTGTTCTAAATACCTCCAGGGATAGGGACTCCATCACTGCCCTGGGCAGCCTATTCACTTCCTTCTGAACTGCCAAATAAAACCCAGGGAGTATCGAGTGCAAAATGATATAAAATGTCATTTCTGAAGTGGTCAACAGACTGAAAACCCTGAGCATCTTTCTGGAGAATCAACAAACTCTGCATCTTAAACACAGTAAATGATCAAGCAGATGAACTACAGACAGGACAGCCAAACACGTCACTGTTCTTCTCTTCACCCCTTCCTGTCTCATCCCCTGAATGACAATATGTCATTGTGCACATTTTCATGGGGTCTGCACAAGTTACAAGAAAGCCTCTGCAATTTCTTAAAAGTTTTATTTGTTAGTCTGGGCTGTTCTGTTACCTTGACTGAACATGGTTATAGCTGCTAGTAACAGGGAATATGTGTTATAATAGAGATGATACAGGAGGGACTTTGCTTAGATCATTCCTGCCTAGAAAGATATTTAAGGAAAAAACGTTGGGGTCTGGGGGTGGTTTTTTATGTTTTCTTGGATGGGTAAGGTGGATGGTTATTGAAAATGTCAGAATACGATTCCTGTAGTAGACAATGTTGTTTGCCTTCCTGAAACTCCTTGGAAGTCTGTCCTGCGCAATACTGCTTTCATGTTCTGTCTTGAACCCACAATATAAGTAACTTGTGTCTTTATAAAACCCCCAATTACTGGGACCCAAAATCTATTTTCAAAAATTAAAAACAAGCTGCCATCATGGAGACTTTTTTATCTCCACTTAGCTGAAAGTAACAGCAAGTCTTAAAGCTTCTTTCTAAATAAAAATGCAGAAGGCAGAAATCACTCATTCATATATATTTTCAGAGAAAACAGTGCTCAAAGTACCCGTTTTTTGGTAGTTGTTTCCACGGCTTGCATAATATTTTGTCTCAAGGTAATTTTAAATGCAGTAAAAGTAATTTATTAAATCATTTATCTTTTGAAAGGTTACTGCTGACTTTAAAGTCACACATTTGGAAAGCCTTGGCAATGTAATTTAAAATTGTAACATCAGGATCCTAAGTGCCCTTCTTGAGGCTTCAACTGTTCTTGATTATTAAACAGTGCCAGTTTTTCAGTGTTAGATACTGTCACATATGAACTTCATGTACATGAACCATATATTCTTCATCCATAGGGGTGCAGTAGTAATTTGGACAGACTGTTGATGGGAGTGAGGGGAAAAGAGCTGAGATGTTTGTCAGTTTTAGAGTTGCAGAAATGATTTAGATACAAGCTATGCCTGTAGTGGGGATGATTTTTTTTATTATTTTTTTTTTACTCTTGGGGAAAAATCTGTTTGAATAGTTTCAGTTTAATGCTCCTTTTGAGGAAGATACAGTCACTGTCCTTTGGTTTATCTGAAAGCTTTGTAGTACTCAAACACTCTGTGCAGGAAATGTGCCTTCAAGGTAAGCATACGTTTACTCCCTGAAGTATTCCCACTTTCAGCCTTCTTTCTATTTCTCATTATGGTTTTGTTTCATTTTTGTACTGTGGTAAAACTTGAGGTATTGCAGGGAATTTTGCCTAGAAAAATAAAGTCTTGGATCACAAGGGGTAAAGATGAACAACATCTCTGGGTAGCTGAGCTTCTTTTAGTGAATGCCTCTTACATTTATTAACTACGGACACTGTTAACAAAGGAAAATGGGCAAATTCAGCTGAGAAATACTGTAACTGACCGATGTTATTTTTGTCCTTTATTTTGTTTAGACTCAAATTTAGTCATCCTATGAAGGAGACAGATTTTAGATTCTTTATTGTAGCTGTATCATAAGAAACATGGCAGAAATAACTGACCTTTTCTGGTGGGTTGCTGGCTGACATACTTACTTGACAGGACATCCAAAACCTGTTGGTCTGCCTGTCCACATGACTTAGTAGCTGCTAAAACTCCCTCTTGATCATTCACTTCCCAGGATAGAGAACAATTGCATGCAAAAGAGCATGAAAGCAAGAGGAAAAGATGTACAAAGTTCAGCCTAGAGGTACTTGCTCTGTTGCTTGCATGAAATTCGCAGAACTGTTTCCTTGGCCCTTGAATGCACACAAACTAATCAAACCATTGACAGGTCACCTCTGTTCCAGAGGGTGAAAAATTCCTTTCAGTGACTCTCAGCAGCGCGTGTGTATAGCTGTATTCATCTCTGGAACCAGCCAGTGCAAAAATCTGCAGCCCACAGAAATCACTTATGGATGAAGTACTTACCTGCTTCTGCCACTCAAGTTAAATGTACTTCATGAGCTGTCTGAGATACTAGCTTTCCTGTTTTGTTCAGCCACGTACCCACCCATCCATCCTACCCTCCCTCCCTCTCCTGTACTGGCAGTTCATTCTTTGCACTATTGACACTGATTGGTTTGATGATTATTTTGTAACATGTTCCTACCTTTTTGTTTTGTAAAATAAGAAAGTCTATACACTGGCTAACTTTGTAGAAGTGGTTTATATTTTTTTTCTTTTCATTTTGTCAGTTGAAAGGAGATGTCATGTTTTGTTTGAACTATGGGAAAACTTAAATAAATGTTAAGATGAAAGAGCATTTCCACGTTTTCACTGTGAAATTGAAGTTGTACATGCTGTATATTCTGATAAGTCACAAGTCTTGAATTCAGGAGAGTAAAAGGCAGTGTTTTGAATGGCATAAAGAAGGACATAAATTAGAAGTAATGGGACTATACACAGAAAAGAGATTATTTCATTTGATCATCCGAACTGAATGACAGACTGCAAAGGACATGGAGCAGGCCTAGAGCTTGACCCACATAACAGATGTGGAGCAGTGCTGACATAATATGGAAGAGGAGCCAACATTTGAATGAAGCCATCCTGAAACAAAGTAATTGAGAATTGAAGCTTCTAGTTAGTGGGTCTCTTCTGTTCTCTGACTACTGAAGCCAGGAGTACAGGGGGGCAATGTCTTCCTGTGATCAGAACATCTGTTTGCAAAGCAAGAGCAAGGATAAGGTCCAAACTATTTGCAGAGTCCTCTGCTATGATTCTCTGTGTTCTTTCAGACTTGAGTAAGCCATGTATTGTTTCTATTCCACTTCTCTCACAGTCACTGAGACCAGTTGCAGTCTGCTGTTTTTCTCCAGCACTCCCTGGATCAGAATCATTGACCAAAGAAAATCAGATACCCATCATAAGGGCTGCTCAGATTATTGCTGTGAGCTGCGCACATTCTCCACAGTATACCTCAGTACAACTGACAGTAAGTCAATCATTTTACAGTATAAGAAAATGGAGGTACACAGGGAATGATGCTTCATGTTCATTATTCAAGAGTAAATCAGGTCAGCGAGAAGAAACAAGAAAAGTTAAATAAAAAGATTCAGGGGCCGTTAGTAATAGCAGTTTATTTGCTATAATTCAGATATTCAGTGACATTTTAGAAATAATACTATCAAATTGGGAAGGTAGGATTATATTAACCATCATAGCTTGATAATATGTAAAATAGTTTTAAAAAGAGAGTTCTAGGAAAATCTGAAAGTTGGAAACCAGGGAGCTCAAAGTTTCTCGGCAATAGTGCAGTCCTTTGAGACAAGTCAAAATAACACCCTACAAGAAATGGAGAAGTCTGAGTGCCAGCGCAATGTGTACCCAAACAAAAGACATCACTAGAATGACATAGCTGTTTTCTTTCGGTGCTCTTAGTTGCCATGATTGCCCTTACCATCTAATCCAGATATTTTGTAAATTCATGAGTAGGACAAAAGCTGCTGAAGGTCAGCTGAGGTAAAGAGAAAGATAGAGAAGCAGCCCCTTGTTTCAGCTCAGGTACAGGGCTGTGTCACAGCAGATGAGTCTGAAACATGAAGTGCACCAGTCCCAGAAAAAAATCCCGTCCTTTTGGTTACTATTAGAAGCCTAACAGCAACTGCCATGTATAAAAAAGTAGTTGGAATAGTATTTTAAACACCAGCTATGAAAGGTGTCTTTCTCAGCCCTGAGTAATGAGACAGCAAAGTCTGATGGAGAGGGGTGACTTATACCACTGCCTGTAGCTGCACTGGAGTGCCACAACACGTGGCAGACACATGCTGGAGTTCAGGGGGTGTGGGCAGACTGGTCCTTACCTGCTCAGGAGCCTTCTGCAGTCTCCCAGTTGCTGCTGCTCCAGGGGCTGTAAACTTAGAGCAACCAGTTTGGCCTAAATAGCTTCTGAAGGAAAAGGATGAATACAGGGTGAATACAGCTGAAAGTCATTCCCTAAAGTGAGAGCCTCTTTTGCAAAGGTTTCCCTTATGCACAATGGAAAAGGAAAGCTCTGCTCCTCTGTGTGGAAGCAGACATTTGTCAGAGCATGGTCAGTTCAGCAATTGTATTAATACAGAGTACTCAAATTAAAAGGGAATGGAATGGGAAAACCTCATGTCAACGCACAGATAGAGGCAGAACTGTAGCAGAGTTCTGGCTTCTGGTCAAGAGAAACAAAAGCAACATTGCAGACAGTTTTCAACTAAGAGATTAATAGAGTTCAGCCACTACAGCATCCTCTGTCCCACCTCCCTTTGATCAAAATGTTGCTTAAATTGCACTACAGTCAGCAGGCCTTCCACCCCCCCAAGTTGTTATAGGTACCCTTTGCCTAGGAGGAAGAAATGTCCCTGGCAGTCAGGAAGTGACAGCTGGTGCAAGAGGAACAGCCAGGGGGGTGTGGGTGGCAATAGGATACGCTGAAGTTACAGTCCCAACAGAGCAAAATGTGTGCTAATACCTCATGAAGTCCTGTGACAAGTCAGGAACTATGCAAAAAATGTGACTTAGGGAGTCCCAGTCTATAAACACCAACCCTGGGAACAAAGGAAAAAAAAGTCAGTAAAAAAATTCATAGGAATAATATGAAAGATTGGAAGGTTTGTGAACAAACAGAACTGGATTTGGAATCAAACCGCATTGTCAAAATGAGCTCTCCAATTGTACAGGGCCAGAGGACCTAAAAGACACAGGATGAGGAAAGTGTGAGTTGACTGTGACATTTCTCCTGGGTTTGTGGTATGGGTCCTGCCTGGAGAAGGAAGCTGCAGATGGGAACAATGAGGCGTTTAGCTGCTGTTCATGCTCCCCGGGTTGGCTGGAGCTAAGGGACTGTTGCTCTCTAGTGGTCACTGCAAGCTGCCAGGTTTTGACCTGGACTGCTGACCTGCTGCATGGAGCAGACTCAATGAAAGATAAGGCTCACTGTTTTTCGGGGCCTGTGAAGCCCGTGCAGAATTTGGCTTGTTGTTGACACACTGAAAACCAGTTAGATATCAAAACTGGGTGTAAGAGTTGACTGCCTCAGTTGATTCCATGTTCAGCTGAGAAAAGGCCAACAAATGAATTTTTCAGTGGTGTTGCCTGCTGTTTTCACCCAAGCAGTCCTTAGCTGCCTGCACAGTAATGCACAGAATCAGTTTAAATTCATGTCCATAAAGCACCTTAAATACCTCCAACAGAAAATGCTGTAAGAAGATAACATTTAGCTACTTTCTATTAAAAACCAAAAGCATACATGTGTGTTGTATAGGCATGCATCGGCCTACACAATTAAGCATTGCATGATGGAAAGAACAGTAGTTTGACCTTTTCATTTCCTGTCCACTCTTTAGATGACTGACACTGCCCTCTGCACCGAGGCACAGCAGTGAGGCTAAGTCTAAGTCTGGGCAGCCAAGCCCACTACTCCCATCTGGTCAACCCCCATGCAGCTGCTGTCTCCTCCTGGAAGCACCAAAATTCCCAGGAGCTCTCATAAATTTGCATGAAAGATCTCTACATACTGTTCCTGTGTGTGCCTCAAACTACTGCAGTCCTAGATGGTTATACAGCCAAGTCCAACTTAGGTTTTCAAGCCAAGTGTTCTCCTGCCTTCCCTCTCTGGAGGATCCTAACCTGCTGGCATGCTCAGAATGAGCTCTGTGTGCTACAAACCTGCTCAGGGCACAGAGCACTGCACTGCAGGTGATCAAACACGGTTTGGCTCCCTTTCTCCTCCTTGTTCGAGGCTACCTAGAGGGCTGGGACAGAGGTAGAGACAGTTCAAGACTGAAAAGAGAGACTGAAGACTTCAAAGGTTTAGAGTACTGGCCAGGTTTGTCAGTCCTTGACTGCAGTTTGACATGCTGTTGAGTAAATCATGAAAATATTCCTTGGTGCGGGAGCTAGACAGCAGACCTGCCCCCTCCCTCCAGCCAAATACCTTTCCCTGCTGAGCTCCCTGAACGCAGAAGGCCTGCTGCCCCGTGAAACTACTTCACAGGGTAAGTAACTGCACCATTTGAGCAAAGAGCCTTATCTGTTTGCTGAGGTGCTGTGGAAATATAAGTGTTTAAATACATCCTTGTGCTGTATTTTCTAAGAAGTAATTTGTTATAAAAAGTCTTCTTCCTAAAACAAAACAATCCTTCTGTATTAGAACCAGGCAAGAATACAACTATATGCCTTTGAAATAAATCCCTTGCAGAATGGGGACGGTTTTCCTTCCCAGAACCCCACAAAAAGCACATGAAAATCAGTTTTAGTCTGTCCCAAAATAATTTCTTACCTAATTTTTAGGTTTAAGAAAAGGTGTACTAGTTACTAATTTTCAACTTACGTTACTCATTTAACATTTTCTATGCATTATGAAGCTATTTTTATAGAAGTTGCAGCCAGCAGTCATTGCTCTTAGTGTGGGCGCTACTGGATGATTTTAGCACAAATAGGGAAATTTTGAAAACATTGTTTCTCTGATGTATTTTGTTTTCTGCTGGCGTTACTATACTGGCATAGGAGTTCTGCCTCCCTCTTGTGGCTACATCTTTTACTTTCGACTTGGAAAAGAAACATTTACAGCGCAGCCAGTCAGAGTTCATGACAGCAACCTTCCTGAAATAAGCCTCCTCCTCAAGTTTGCTAGAAAAGCCCCATTGTGTTGGGAAACTCCCATACAAAAATTTTCTACCTAATTCTTTTTCACTTTCATGTGGGACCAGCTGGACATGTTTGATAAAATTAATGGTAATTCATGCTGGTTACATTTTGTAAGTGATTCTGAATTTTCAGATTCAAGTCAGCCAAATGTACAAGCTCCACCTAGGAGTTTTTAAGGTACAGTCCGGGTGACGTGGTATTTTCAAGTAGTGAATGTCTAGGCAATTAACTTAGGAGTTAACTGCTTTGATGTCATGAACCTGCAAACCCTCAAGGCCTATACATTTTAGGATACCACTTTGTCCTTTCCTTTTGCCTTCCATTTAAAAATGACATAGTCCTTTTTAAACATTAAGAGATTAAGCTATTGGAAGAGCTAACTGAAATAAAGGACTGTACCTCTCAGATGATAAGAAAGCTAAGATAGCATTAATTCACTGCCTGGGACTGACAGAGCCCCAGCTGAATGAAGATCTAATGTCCCTCCATTGTTTTCCTAACCCAGAAGAACATCTTCTCCCTTCAAGGTCCTTCGCAGACTTACAGCATTGGTAGCGTCATTTACCTTGAATGTCTCTGCTCTGTGCCCTTGTATTCTTCATTCCTTAGAAATTTACACTGATACCAACATAGCACATTGCCTGCCACAACATTCAGAAAGAAATGTGAATTGTGTCTTGAAAGACGTAGCTGGAAACTGGGCAGGAGGGACCTGGAAATTTGTAGCAGAGGTCTACAGTAATGGAAGGAGAATAAGCTGCACAGCTTAAACACTGCTGCTAGTCTTCTTGCTTTGTTAGGTCTAAAAGAAAGTGACTGTAGTTCTGCACCATTACTTGGTCACATCCTCCAGCTTCATCTCCAATTTCAGCTGGCTTTGGCCAGGACTTGCTTTGACCACTCGTACATTTATGCAACTGTCTGGGTTATGTGGATAGAGATATTATCACTTTGGCTTTGAAGGTACTCTCATCTGCTTCATGTTAGATGATACCCACCAGTATCTCCTTGGCAGCTGGCCAGTGAAAACTTTCACAGGAGCTGATCCCAGCCCCGCGCAGACTCTGCCGGGGTCTGGCTGCAGCAACAGCTAGAACTTCTTGGGAAAAATCATCCCTGGTGCCTACAGACCACATCCAGCAAAGGTGGTGTTGGGCCCTCATGCTATAACCGTTAATACTACATCTGCATCTGGTCAGATGGGTCAGAGCACGGATCAGTCCTTCCAGCACAAATGCTGCTGTCTGAAAACTATAAACTGGAAGCGCTGTTTTCTGCTCATCCCGTGCTCTGCCCATACCATCAAACAGGGTGCAAAGAAAATTGCAGGTATAGCGGGTGCAATGGTATGCCTCACTAGAAATGTTTTCTTTCAACGGAACACACACGTGCTGACTACTAATCTGCCTAGAGTCAGTCTGTGGGAGAAATGAGATGGCTGATGACAGTAGGTCGTATTGCAAAGCTAGGAAGATTTGTAGTGGAAGATGATGCTTAAGATGGAAAAACAAGCTTTCATCTAAAGCAGCAAGGCAGGGAGTAGGAACAAGCAGCTGAGGGAAAATGTCAGCTCTGGTCTATAAACACAGCTTCATATTTTTTTATATGTTTGCAGCTGTCAAAATCTTTGTGTGCCCAAGACTCCCAGGTTAGACATCATTTAGCATGAAGGCTTGAACGGAGAGGAGCTCTGGAAATGGGTCACAGGTTAGAAATGGCAATAAATGCTTAGGGTCCTAGAACTCCATTACAGGATGAGTTGGGCTGGCTCATTCCAGCTGTTTTCCTTTCTCTCAACGCCAGGGACTCCAACTGCCCAGCAGTCCTCACACTAGTACAGCTTTGCCAGTCAGATAATTAGCCTCAGCATGGGAACTGCACATTAACTGCTCGTAAGCCATAGGTTGGCCATGTTCACTGTTCACTGTTCACTGTTCCTGACTAGGAAGGCTGAACACAGCCAAAACTGAACTGGAGTTGTTTCCTGCAAATTCCACCCAGTCCTGTGAAAAACAACCCTACGACTCATATAGGGGAGGGGAAAAAAAAAAAAAAAAAAAAGCAAAGATTAGTCTTGTCTGCCTGATGACTCTCATACTGAGTCCCAGAGGGGACATATGATCACCTCTGAATAGGCTGTAGTGTAGGGCACACCCATGGTTTTTCCATGAAAGCTGTAGCTTCTTCGCCCTTAAAGCAGCTCTGCTTAATCCTCAGCAAGTCAGAAAGTTTGTGTGGTTTGCAAGGCCACTCACTTGGGCACAGAGGAACAGACATACTAAGTGGGAGGCAGTGAGCACCTGAAGTGGAGCAATCCTGCCTTGCACAAAAACATTTTTAGTGTATGGACACATGAATATGTGGCCGTGGGACAAACTACTGAGTAAAATACACCACAGCACATCCCTGCTTGGTGGCGGCTGCCTGTGTGCAGTCTCCCACCCTGCCAGCTGTGTGTGGGAAGCTGAGGCTGCACAAAAGCGTGCACGCTCCCAAAGGAATCACAGGGCTATCATGCACACACCCCAGCACCATACCATAGTTACATGCTGCATATTGATATTCTGGCACACTCTAGGGTGATGACTTTATCCTAAGCCACCACATGGAGCCTGAGGTATGTGTAAGGCTGGTGAAGCCACACTATAGGTTGCTTTGTGCAAATGTTTCTCTATGAATACTTCACTCTCTGATGCCTGTGTAAATCAGGAATAACCTTGCTTAAGTGAATTCAGTTTTGCTGTGTACTTTTGCTGCTGGATGGAATATACGGCAGTAATCAGTAAAAACATTTATCAGCATGCCAGGTAAAGCTTTGCTTTAGATCCGTAATGTAGGACATGGCAGGCAAAGAGAATCTAATTGGTATTTTAAGTACAGATTTTTTGTTGCTTGACTTCTGTGTTGCTCAGCTTCACGGATCAGAGCCAGCAATATTTTGGCTGTTGTCGGAACCTCATCACAGTTGAGTAGCTGTGATTCATAACAGTCGCAGTCCAAGTGATTAATGTTACTACTTAAAGAGCATTTAAGGTAGTACTGACAGAATGTGTAACTTGAAGGTACTCCTTTAGCTCACGCCCTTGCAGAGAAGCTCTAGCCTTCAGAATTTTAGGGGCTTTTTTTAGCTATTTAAGAATCAGAACTCTGTATTCAAATTATGATTCATACGGTCTATAGAGACATAAGCATTAGCCAAACGTGTATACACGTGTGAAAAGTAAAGGGGTGGTCTCTGCCCTAAGACCAGTAATCTTCCTACTACAAGCCTTATAGCTTGCTTACAGCAGGGTGTGCATTTTAGTAATGGCCAATTCTTCTTCAATAAAAGGAAGCCTGGAGACTTTTCTACATGACAAAGCATTTGGCAACAATGTTGTTTTGAAGCATTTCCTCCTCTGGTCACTTATTTCTACTCCTGTCAGCTCTTTCAGTCACACTAACACGTCTTTTGTGGGGCTGCCCTATGAACCAGATCGGAAAACTGATCCAGGTTAAAAATTAGCCAGCACGGGGGGGGAAAAAAATAAAAATGGCACAGCAAGGAACTGGCACAACTGTAAAAGCAGAGCGTGGTGGCACAGGGACGGAACGAGCACACAGGGGTATGGGAAGGAAGTACGAATGCCTGAAATCCTCATTATCACTGAATGCTTGGGGGTCGTGGGAACGACAGGGTCAGTGTCTCAATTAAGTTTTGCCTTTACGAACAAAGTGCAGTTTTGTCAGCCAGAGACACGAAAGAAACAATCTCTGATCCACAAATCTACAAAGGCAGAAACCTCTGCTAAGGTGTAAATAAATGCAGCACATGGCAACAGCCTAAAACAGAGCTTGTTGCCTCCTCCGGCTCTAACTGATCATTTCCTAGAAGCAGCTGTTCTGAAGACCATGGTGCAGCTGCGTGAAGTGATTTTTTGAGGGATGGGCTGAGTGGGGGCTAAGGAAAGTCAATTCCCTACGCGGAGGAGGTACAAGTGGTCCTAGAAAAGGAATGGTTTTGCAAAACCTGACATGGAGTTTGTGTATAAAACTGAGAGGCAACTGCGATTCCGTGATTCTGCTAGAGAAGAAATCATAGCGTTGGGAGGAGGGGGTCTAGCAGTTAGTGGCAGCTTTAGAAGAAAGTCTCCTGATGGGAGTGTAAGCCTCTAAGTTTTGTGGTATTGTTCCTGAACATTTGAAGGCCTGAGAGGTCTACTGGAGATACACGGGGACAGAAGGAGTTACAGTAATGAAACAACCATAGTAGCTGCTCCCCTGCTAACCTAGTCTTCTGGGAAAATCCAATTCATGTGTTTTGTTTGGAGGAGGGAAGATGGCTTTCCAAAGTTGGTAGCTATGTGCCTTTGACTGTATAACTAAGTGCATAGTTTTAATGTCCTGTTTAGACGTGCCCTAATGAGAAAGGTGTATATACAACTTGTTTCCAAAATACGTATTCTAACAGTAAACAGTCTTAGTGTATATTAAAGAAAAATTCTTTGTGCTTCCTACTTTGCTTGAGTAAGCCTGAGATTGAAAGTTTAATCATGAAATCAAAGCTTAATGTGTAGCAAGCTTCTCTGAAGGCCTTGCCTGTTCTAGCACTTCAAGCTGAGAATTTGCTGGAATATTTATGCCTGCCCTCTGAAAGGTCACTATAGACAAACCACGCTGCTCTAGGAGGACAAGGTTTGGTCTTCTGTGGGCTGTGAGGACAGTTGAATCGTGCCTGTGTTAGACCCTTAAAACTGGTGTTAGTGTGCTTTGGTAAACCGTGCTTCAAATTCTAAATGTGAGAGTAAACCCATCTACAAAAATAAAGGTGCCTTGGAATCACAGTGATGGGAGCTATTTCATTTCACTTCTGCCTTGCTTGAAAACTTTGAGGGGGAAATTTAGTGCTGAAAGCAAGACAGATGTGTTTACTGGCTTTTGTTTCCAGCTACTAGATCATGGCAAGAAGGCTCTTAGAAGGAAAATGTAACCTTTTCTCTCTATATATATATTATTTTTTTAATACCTTTTAATTAAAGAATGTTTATACAATACCTGAACACTGTTTGAAACTAATATCACATAAGCTCTGTTATGTGTTAGCATCTCTTCTGACTCTTGAGGGCTGGCTGCATTCAGAAAACCTTTGGTATGATGTGTCTATTGTTAACTTCTGCCTGTGCTCAAAGTTACAGATTAAAGCTTGGGCCATTTACTATTTTCTTTGAGTTCCATAGGGACACTTAAAAAAACCAAACCGAAACATTTTCTCAGATTTTATTTAAGGTTATATTCTCTCTTTGATACAGCGAGTGGAAGCAGTAAGAGCAAGTTAAACATAGAGCTGGACATAAGCTTTAAACTCACCATGTGTAAGTGTGTGACTTCAAGCAGCTTTTTCCCCCGTTAACATTTGCTAGACTGACTTTGTTCTGTGTATGCTCCTGTTTTATCTTTTTAACACGTGCTGTTGCAATTTAAAGTTAAATGTGTATCTCCTTATTCTTCTGGAAAACTGTCATTTCAGAGATTGGGGCAGAAAGTTTACTTCCTTGACGAATAATACTAATAATAATGTTGCCAAAGCCTTCTGAAAAGTGTTCAATGTCTCAGCTTGTTTTTAAGGAAAGAGTATAATATACCGCCTGCATATCGTGTGTTGTCTTCACGCCCACAGTGGGAGATGTTCCAGCACAACTACAATAGCAGATTGGTAACGTGGACAAGATTTAAGATGACCAATCTGGCGAGTGTGCTGACAGCAAGCCTCATTTTGTTACCTATGTTAAGGTTTGCACTCCTGTAACATAGTTAAGACCAATTTTTGTTTTCCTTGCTTAACTGCCCACTGGGGGGAGGAGAACCAGTCGACTTGATCACACTGAACAAGCTTTTCTGTTGTTTCAAGAACTAAGAAATTATAGACCAGTGTGTCAGCAACACCTCATACTAGGTACTCCATTATTTGCTGTAGGATCAGAAATGTTTTCAAATTAAAATGAGGGCACGCTGATACTGATCGGGTACTGATTTCTCCAGGTGTAGGAGATCAGGCATACTCATGGTCTGCTCTTGGAAGACAGAAGAGTAGCTTCAGATTATTATTTTTACCATTTTCGGATGAACCAAAAAAACCTCCATTTACAAAAAACCCCACAAATAAAAACTGAAGATCATAAATTTAATGACTTAGCATCAAGATTTTGTGGTTCTTATTTTCATCTGAATCTCTAGCTGGTGGCTTTCAGTAGCAATCACAGGTACTTATCACCTTTTAGTGTCCACACTGAGTTGTGAGTGGCAGAAACCTTAGGGAGAAAGAAGTCGGACAGGATAATATGCAAACAATATAATTCATGCCTGACTGGCAAACAAAAGAGAATGGTGGCAGATAAATACAGTTAACTATAAAAGTAATGTTGTGATTCTGTGATTATGCTTACTGATGCTATCCAGACTACCAGTGTTGCTACTGCACTGTACATAAACATGTACATTATTTCAGTCTAACAAAATGCTGAATGAAGTGAAATCCTCTAACGTGAACACAGCAGGCAGCTGTGACGCTGGGGAGAAACAAGGTGAATGGACTTCAGCAAGTGGCTAACTCCCTCGCTCTTCCTAAGCAGTAGTTGAATGGCCATGAATTAGATGGACCATTAGTCTGACTCAATGGGGCATTCCTCATGAGGGCTTGAATTTGTTCACGACAATGTTCTTTAGAGGCACTCAGGGGGTTTGCAGTGCTGCACCACCGCTTCATATTGATGCCTGAGAAACTGTGACAAGGCTATGCACACAGGTCTTACCTTCTGGGAAGACTGTCTGCTGAACTACAAAAAGGAGCATGATACCAGACTGAGCCATTACTGCTATCACACCCATATGTTAAATTCTTTGATTATTCAGTAAGCCACTGTGAAAAGTGGGGAGGGGGTTCTAGAGAAGGCAACTGTGGCTATCCAGTGCCTCCTGTCAAAAAGAGGATGGGTATGAATGGCAATCTGATTCCTTCCTGGTTGCATGCCAGTCACTTTAGCAGTTCCACTTGACAGCAAAGTACAAACTCTCTGCGAGAGATTACTTACCTTATTGGAGGCATCCGAAATCAAGTAATGCTAGCACCTCAATCAGCCCCTGTAGTTCATTCATCAGATCATCAATTATGGCTTCTGAGGGGGCAGACTGAAGTGCTGGGGTCTGAACCCTGAGCCCTGAATTAAGGTTGACATATGGGTGGTTCCCATGGCCCTTTAAGAGGAGGGGATGAGTTTGCCTTTTGGCTTTCCTCAAAGGTGCAGCCGGCCTTGTAAGGAAAGCCCTTGGGTAAACAAGCCCCAGGTGCCCTGCATTGGGTAAATGAGTGCCAGGTGTCCTGCTTTGGGGATAAAAGCTGGGCCCACTTACAAGAAGAGTTGGAGTGTCTGTCTGTGAGGTGGACACACTTCACAGAGATTCCTGTTGGGGAAGGACCTCCTGGCTCCTCATGGAACTGGATCGCAGTCAGGTCTGGCACTTACAAACGTGGGCTTTGTGGGGAGGCAACACGGGGTTACCTCTGTCATATGTGATCACCCTATTGACTTGGTTGTCTTCCATTTTTTCCATGAGATACGTTGTATCTTTGTTTATTCCATCTATTATTGGTTGTGCTATGTCATTCCTGGGGTTGATATCTATTATTTGTGATCTATCTGACTTGTTTGTACCCCCAGTGATCCCCTATATCCTGACTCCTTTACGTGCAATAGAATCTACTTACTGGATTGTTTTTCTGCTACTGGCTGTGTCCTTTGTACTGGGCCTAGTGATTGGCAAAACAGCAGACCCTCTGCAGTCCTGTTGGCTGTGCTATGCAGGTGCAAAACTCCAGTAAAAAGGTGGAGTTTGACAGCTGAAAATGATAAAACTATGCTATTTTTTGGCCAGGGCTCCAGCATATGCATAACCAACAGTGGCTTCATCAGCCGGCCCACTATAAACCAGTCATGTCCTTATACAAACCCTGCACTCCAGAAGGGAAGGAGGTGTTCATTACTGTAGAAATGATTTAGAGGAATGAGATGGGAAGGTCTCCTGTACCCACTAACCAACTCCCTCCCATCAAAGATACCAGACAGGCGTTCCCTTGTTGCTTGGGCTACTTAGTATGTGGGGCTTCAGGCTGAAGGTAACATAAATGTAGTTTGTAGCACAGTATCACAGCAGTGGCTGAAGAGGTGTAACCTGCTCTGCCTTGTGTATGCAGTCAGAATTTGGTGTTATTTTTCACTTATGCTTGAGTGGGACTTACACAGGTGACTTACTGGTGAAGACCTATGGGATGAGTGGAGTTCAGAAGTTGTGCTAGGAAGGACTGGAACAATACTCATGGTTGAGATTTTCCTGTATGATGTGTCTCACAGGTTGCCATAGAGAAAGGGAATAAAGAAAGAGAATGGAAAAGGAAGAGAAGGCAATAAAGAGGAGAAAATGGAAGTTAAGCCAGCTGGTAGAGCTCCGACAAGTCCTTGTACAGCTGGGAGATTCTATTCCCACTGATGCTGTGAGGAACTGCTGAAAGCAACAATTTTGCAAATTGGTGAGCGCCCATTGGCCATAGTGAGGCCGTAATGGAGGGTATCAGTAATTCCTCAGATTTTGCTGCCTTGTTCTTCCTGTGCAGCTCTGGACAGTTGCCAGCCTAGGCCGTGGCAGAAGACCCAGAAGCACCGAGGTGTACAGTTGTAGCTCCCCAGCCCACGGGGCCTTTGTTTAACTGCCTGTGAGGGAAGGCACAAGTGCTCGCCAGCTCAGGCAGGGCCCGAGACCTCCTTCTTGTAGGCCAGGAAGAGTCACTCCTGCCCTGAAGTGGGCAGCTCTGGGTGCGGTTTTCGACTGCCAAAGAACAAGCAGCTCCCAGGGACTGAGCCGAGGTGAGGTAACGCCTCCCGAGTCCCAGCCGTCTCCCCCTTGCAGGCTGCCGCCCCCTACGATCCCGCGTCCCACCGCCGCCCAGCCGCCGGGGATCTGTCCCACTAGGCTCGGGGGCTGCCTGGTGCCAGCGGGCCGCCACGACCCCCCGCAGCACCGCCTCGCCACCGCCCGCCTTACGGGCGCCATGACGTTGCGCGCGGACAGGGGCGGGGCTCCAGTGACGCCGGCCGAGGCTACGCGGAGACTTCCGCCTCGGTAGGCCCGGCTGCGCGCGAGCCAGGTGCGCGACCTTGCGCAGCTACTTCCGCCTCAGTAGGTGTCATGGCGGCAGGGCGGGCGCCTCACGTGACGGCGCGGTGCGGTCTCGCGCGCAGCTCTCGCGGTACCTCGCCGCCCCCCCCACCCCCCGCCCGCGTCCCCCTCTCGCCCTGGCCGCTCGCGCAGCTGCTCGGCTCTCGCTATATAAACGGGCGAAGCGGGCAGAGCGGGCGGCTGGCGGCGGCGGCTGCAGCCCCAGGGCCGGCGAATCAGGCCGGGCCAGGCCGCGGGGCTGCCCGTGAGCCGGGGCGGGACGCGCGGGCTCTGGGGGGACGCAGCCGGGCAGGTTTATTGTTTTAGGGGCGACTCCCCCCCCCGCGGTTGGGGGCGTCCCGGGGGGCTCGGGACATGGCGAGCTCGACTAACACAAACCCCGTGGTAAGGACCGGGTCGGGGGGCGAGGGGGGCCCCGGGGGCAGCGCGGGCGGAGGGGGCCGGCGGGGCCCGCCGCCCCCTCCCCCGCAGTCCCTTCCCTCCTGCCGCCCGCCTCCGGCGGCCCCGGCTCCCATCCCCCCGGCGGGAAGGGGCGGTGGGGGGCGGCGGGCAGCCTCCCCCCCTTCCCCGCGGCGGGGAGCCAACTTGTGGCGCCCGGCGCCGGCCGCCTCAGCGGCGGGGAGAGCGCGGAGCCGGGGGCGCTGGGCCGGGGCGGCGGGGGCGCGGGGCGGCGGCCCGGGGGCGGCGGGGCGGCCCGGCGGGCGGTGGAGCCTCACGGGGGAGGCTGGGGCCGCGCCGCCGCCCGCGGGTTAGGGGTCCGGCGGGGCGGGGAAGGGGGCGGCGGGCGGGGGGGGCGCCGCCGGTGGGAGCCGCCCGGGGAAGGGGCGAGAGCCGGAGCGAGCGGCGGGGGAAGCGCGGGCGCTGCCGCCCGTCCCGCCGCCGTCGTCCCGGGTGGAGGGGAAGCGGCGCCCGAGCCAGGTTTCGGTTTGGCGGTGGCGGCGAAGCCCGCCCGGGCTCCGCTGGAGCCATTTTATGTGGCTTTGAAAGAAGGAGGCGACGGTTGAAAAGCACTTCTCCCCGCCGGGCCGGGCCGCAGCCCGCGGCTGCTCTCCGGCGAGCGAGGCAGTATTTATTTTAAAAGAAAAAAAAAAAAGGAAAAAAAAAAACCCCGACCCTCTCCCCCCGTTCCCTTCTCGTGCTTTCTGCATCTTGGCGGGTGGCTCGCTGTGCTCCTGCTCGCAGCGGTTCGCAGCAAGCAGTCCCACCGCCCCGAGCGGCCACAGACCCCCGCCGCCGCTCTCGGCTCCGCTCCGCTCCCCCTGGCGCGCCCCCGGCCGCGACCCCCGCCCGAAGCGCTGGAGGAGACAAACCCGGCGTCCCGGCGGCGGGGTCGGCCCCCTTGTTTGTGGCGCTCGGATCCATCATGGCTTCCCCTGCCTTTCTGCCTCCCCGCGCCTTGTGTTCCTCCTCCCTGCGGCTGCCCTGTTTATATAGCGCTATTGCCGCTCTCTAATATAGACTCTGCTCGGATGGGAAGGTGCTTTCCAGCCCCACGTCACCGCCTCTCCATTTAAACACCACATCAGCCTTTAAATAGGGAGCGAGCCGCCGAGCGCGGGCTGGGAGGTGCGTGCGGCGGAGGCTGCGGACGGGCGGCGTGTCCCTCGCATCCCGGCCGGGCTCTGCCCTGCTCTCCCGCCGGGCGGTGGTGCCTGCTGCCCGCCCCGGCGGGCCGGCGGTTCTTCCCTGCCCCGTGTACACTTCTTGTTTTTATGCATTGCACAAAGGCAATTTTCATCGCCTGCATTTGAAACACTTCACCTTTTTGGGTTTTTTTGTTAATATTTGTTGTATTTTGGTGTTTCGTTTTAGTGTTGTTTTGTTTGTTTGGTTTTTTTTTGTCCCTTGCATTCCACCTAGTGCATGTTCCTGTGCTCCCATAAGCTCGTGGAAGTAGTTTTTCTGCTGGGTGGGTGGGGAAACTAAGAGTTTGAACGGTTCTCACCCCGTGCATCAAGGAGAGATGTGGTACTTACTTCATGGCTCTTTGCCAAGGTCTGACTACAGCCGTTGCCCTAAAAGTGATGTTAATATTGAAGTCTTGTCTGTGGGTCATGGCCCACAGCTACTGCTCATTGATTTCTGTTTGTTTCTGGTGGCTGAAGTGTACGCATATTTTATTACAGTTCAGGCAGAGCAAAGGTTTTAGAATTTTCAGTACTACTTGCTTTAATTTCAATATTTGGTATGCTGCAAAACAGTATACGAAAGAAAATGCAAAGCATCCTAGTTTTCCTCTCCGAATCTGAAATTTTACAGACAAGGTTAACTTCTGTATAGTAAACTGGAGGGTTAGCTTCTCTTTTTTTGACCTATTTAGTACTGAATAGCAAAATATATATAAGTATTGAACAATCTCCAGAGTAGTTGTAAATACCTTTGATCCAACAGTTTACTAAGACTTGCTTTCTCTCGGCTGTATTTCTGTACTGGCACAACTTCCGTAAAGTTCTCTTGGAAGGTGTCTGTGTTTGAACATTGTGTTTGGAATAGCAAAAGCCAAGCTTAAAATGAGCCTGCTTCACATAGGTATGCTTTAGGCTGACTTACAATTAAGTAGTAAAACCTTGAAACAGTGCAGAGTGAACTTTGTCAAATTTGGGTCTTATTTGATAGCAGGGATTGCGAGCCTTTGGGTTACCGAAGATGAATAGGAACATTTTGAAATACTGCAACCAAGTGATAAGTTTAGAAACCTAGACTTTGAGCCTGATGTATCAATAGCATCACATCAGCGTCCAACCAGGTCTGAATTGCTAGAAATCTGTTCTTCCTGATAAAGGAAAAATAAAAGATGTTAACAGTTATATGCAGTATAAGATTTTGTAGGTGACAAAGGTAATTTATTTGTAAAAGTCCACAACAGTATAAAAAGTGTTCAAATTTTAATGCTTACAATGTAGATTGTGTGTGTTACTTCTTGTTACGCACATGTTTGATGTAATTGTGACTGAAACTAGTTACCTTTACAGTGTGCTTTTCTGGTTGTCATACACCTAGCTTCCAGCTGTAACTGCAGACAGAACCAGGAACAAACTGCTGTCAAATGTACAAGGCGTACTTAGTATATCTCTCCATAATGTGTTGCTTATTGGAAACCCAAACTGCTGAAATCCCAAGTGTTGTGATAATAATTGCAGAGAGATGCAGTTTTTGTACCCTTGAAACTGAAGGAATGTAGGAAGCGTAAGCCCCCAAAGGCATGTGGCATTTCTTAAAATAGCTTGCTGGTTGCTCCTTGGATTTGGAGTGCGTGTGTAGCAGTCTTACCATACTCGGAGTTTTCTTTACAAGATGCACAGAGAAAGTGAAATATAATTGTTTCCTTATGTTCCCAGAGGGGGAAGTATGAGATTTCAAATCTTTTGCATGTGTTTGTGGTTGTATCTAATAAATCAGGAATTTTAATTGTTGTCTTTAATCTATAGTAAGTGTTTGGAATAGTGTTTATTGAAGAGTGATTTGAGTATTCTGCTCTTAGAAGAGCTTGAAGTTTACAGCAATGTACTCTTTGAGGGAGGCACTTTAACATAAACCAGATGAAAGCATGATTATTTTAATAGCAATCTTTAAAGTTTCCATTATGTTCTCATTGCTTTTTCTGACTGCAGAAATTTATTGGAAAGCTTAACTCACCTGCTATCCCATCTTTAGACTTGTTCAAGTAATTGTATCCCCATGTTTATTTTTTGAGTAAGCAGTGTTTGAAAATAATTCTGTCATTCAACTGCAGAGTCTTAGGTGGTTTGTATAAACAGTTTGAGCATCATATAAATAATGGTTAAAGCCAATACTTGGTGTATATCTAAAACAATACAGTGTGCTTCCTTTTAAAGATCAGGGCTTGAGGCTGTTTTGTAGTTTTACTGGGTTTGGCTGTCAAGGTAGGAAAAGAGTGTTCTGTGATACTCCTCAAAATTCCACTATGGATGGCTCTTGAAGGCATTGTTGCTCCAATTGTGAAGGCATTGCATCTGCGTGGTCTGGGTGTTCAGTAGGAGTGTACACGAGAGAGTGTTTTCAGCTGGACAGAATTTTTCTGAGTATTACGTAAACGTGTGTAGGTAAAATCGGACACTGTTTCATTATGAGTGCAGATACTTTCTCCTCTATTCCCTTCCTCCTCGTGTAACAGCCATGAATGTATCATATATTGTGCATGATGAGAGCAGCGTCTGAAAATTCTGACCCATCTTTAGATGCAGTGCACTGTGTGGCTCCTCCAGAGAGATGTGCACATACAGACTGCTCATGGGTTCGTGCACCTGCATTGCAGAAGGCTCACTGCACCCTTGGGGTGCTGTGTCTTTTGGGGGGCTTAGCTGCTTGCTTGGGCTCTTGGGAGTTGTGCAGAAGGACACTGTCAGTGGCGGAGTAAACATCCATGCTCTTAAGCTGTCTTTCTGCTCTCTTGCTAGACTGCTGCTGCAGATTAGAAACCAGTATCCTGCTCTTTGATTATTTTTTTTTTTTTTCCCCCCCCTTACTACACAGGGAAAAAAGGAAACATTCCCAAGCAGACTGTTGGGCTGTAGGGTCAGTTTGTTGTGTCTGAATGTTGATATTTTTTTCTAGGGCTTTATAGACCGAGAACCCTTTGTGAATAAACCTTACAAAAACACCTGACTGTGGAGGTACCAGGAGGTAGCTGCTGGTGGAAATTATTAGGGTCTACTTGTGTAAAATCTTAAATCATCTAATTAGATCCACCTTCCTAATAAATCAGGAGGGGAGGATTTAAGTAGAAAATGCACTCTTCATCCTGCAGGAATTTTGATTGTAATTTCAGACATACAGGTAGTTCTCTTGACATAAGTAAAGTAACTCACGTGCCTGAGGTTAAACATGTTTATTTGCAGAATGTTTTTTTGGCGTTAAGATGCTTTTAATACAATACGGAACAATATATGGATTAGGTTAAGAGACACTTCTGTGCTGGTTGAATTGTATAAGCTTTATGCAATTTGTTTAATTATAGAAATAATAAGACTTAATGTTATTAAGTAGAATGCCTTTTTGCATCTGCTGTGAATTAAATCTAAGTGGAAAAATAATCCTGTTAATGGTGATTGGTATTTCTAAGTTGCTTACGATGCAGATCTAAAATACTAGCGCTTGAGAGTAGTGTGGCTTTGAAAGTCTGTTTCAAATGTCTCTATAAGTACAATTAATGCTGTACTTGAAGCCTGGATATGTGAAGACGTAGCATTGTTTTCAAAGAGAAAAAATCTGTAAGTAGTCTGGTAATGTTTTGTTTCTTTTGGAGAAGTTCAGTTGTGGACATAGGTGCTGTAAGTGTAGTTTTCAAGGACAGCAAACTTACCTTGTAACTCGAGGCCAGAAATTTTTTTTGAGAGACAAGTAACAAAAGGATGAATTCTTAACTACTTGATTTGCAGCAGCATGTTTTAAGGCTGAAAAGTGGCAAACTGATGAAATGTAAAATGAAGAAAAAAATAGGGTGCTGATAGCATGCCATTTGCCAAAATACTTATGTGTGGTCAAGGACACAGGATGATATGCTGGGTTTTGTTTAGGGTTTTTTGCTTTTGTTTTTTCTTTTGTCTTTTTTTTTTTTTTTCTTAGACACTGAGGACATAATTCACTAAGCATCCACCACACTGCTTAGTTCTTAGTTCCAGGCTTATTTTCTCCTCTTGTAATACCAGTGCATTTCCCTACAATTTGTTTTGTTTTTTTTTTTTTTAACATCTGAAAGCAAATATATTCAGCTTCTTTTCGTGCTTATTGGCCACTGAGCTCCTTCCTGGACTAGTAAATCATGAGCTGCTATTCCCCCTCCATTATTCCATAGCACAGGCATAACAGGTCTGTAACGTGTACAATATAATCTTTATAACAAATTCAACACTTCTGGGATGCATTAAGCAACTGCGTATGCATAAAATAAATGTTCCAGTTGCGGGCAGTAGATGTGTGTGGTTTCAGTGCTGCTGGACTAACTGCATGTGCTTGGTGCAGGTTTTCTGAGTGTGTATGGGAGGCACAGCACCTCCTGGGGTGCCAAGGGTGCATGAGTACAGAATGGTTGTTTTGCATATATACATGTCTGATGTGTGTGGTGTCATTTGGGATTTATTACAGAATCACAGAATCATAGAATGTTAGGGATTGGAAGGGACCTCAAAAGATCATCTAGTCCAATCGCCCTGCCAGAGCAGGAACACCTAGGTCAGGTCACACAGGAACATGTCCAGGCGGGTTTTGAATGTCTCCAGAGAAGGAGACTCCACAACCTCTCTGGGCAGCCTGTGCCAGTGTTCTGTCACCCTCACTGTGAAGAAATTCTTCCTCACATTTATACGGAACCTCCTATGTTCCAGCTTGTACCCATTGCCCCTTGTCCTATCATTGGATGTCACTGAGAAGAGCCTGGCTCCATCCTCATGACACTCACCCTTAACATACTTATAAACATTAATGAGGTCACCCCTCAGTCTCCTCTTCTCCAAGCTAAAGAGACCCAGCTCCCTCAGCCTTTCCTCATAAGGGAGATGTTCCACTCCCTTAATCATCTTTGTGGCTCTGCACTGGACTCTCTCAAGCAGTTCCCTGTCCTTCTTGAACTGGGGGGCCAGAACTGGACACAATACTCCAGATGTGGCCTCACCAAGGCAGAGTAGAGGGGAAGGAGAACCTCTCTTGACCTACTAACCACCCCCTTTCTAATACACCCCAGGATGCCACTGGCCTTCTTGGCCACAAGGGCACATTGCTGGCTCATGGTCGTCCTGCTGTCCACCAGGACCCCCAGGTCCCTTTCCCCTACACTGCTCTCCAGCAGGTCAGCCCCCAACCTGTACTGGTACATGGGGGTTGTTCTTCCCCAGATGCAAAACTCTACACTTGCCCTTGTTGAATTTCATTGTTTTTCCCCGCCCAACTCTCCAGCCTATCAAGGTCTCGTTGAATGGCAGCACAACCCTCTGGTGTGTCAGCCACTCCTCCTAGTTTGGTGTCATCAGCGAACTTGCTGAGGATACATTGCTTAAGGAAGTTATGGAATGGGGTAGGGGAAGATGTCAGCTTACTGAAAAGTTGTAGCTATTGTCAGGTCAGTTTAAAAATGGTCTACCCCCAGCCCAAGGAACAGCCTTGGTCAGCAAAGTGTATATATGGCTCACAGGCTGCAGATTGATCAACCCTAATTTAGAGCTCATAGTGCTACCTTGCACTTAGATAGCACAGATAATTACACCCAACCGAAATACCTTTGAGGTTCACAGGTATGTAGAGAGGTACAAGCTATACTGTTTAAAAGGTACAGCATGTGCATGGGACAATTATACTATGGCCCTATGAATTAAATTTAAAATTGTACCTGCGTTTTAAAATTCACAAAATGGTTGAGGTTGGAAGGGACCTCTAGACGTCATCTTGCAACCCCCCTGCACAAGCAGGGGCGCTTAGAGCTGATTGCCCAGGACCACATCTGGACTGTCAAGTATCTCTAGGGATGGAGATTCCACAACTTATTTTAGCAACCTAAAGTAAATTGACAATTCAGTTTATCATTGTCAGTTTAGGCATGAAGTCAGGGTAATAGAATAATAATGTATTTGTAGTATTTCCCCCTGAAAATTTTCTAATGTAAAAACATAAGTACTGATTGAAAACAGAAGTCTGTCTAGCCTAATATCCTGTTTTCAGTAGTTTCTCTAAACAGATGTGTAAGGAAAAACAGAACTTTCGCATGAATGCTTTCAGTTTTTTCTGAGCCTTCAATGTTTTACAGCTTGAGATCATTCTGAGCCGTATCTGGTTCCTGTTGAAGTAGCACGCACTAACAAGTTTATTTTCTCTGTATTTATCTAATATCCTTTTGAACTTAATGTTCATTGATGTGAATATTTTGTACACATGCAAATATTTTTGCATATTCAGTACGTACATTGGTAAGCAGGAGACAAATTTACTGAATGGAAAACTATCCCCTTTTCTCTGTTTTGAATTACACTCCTTGTGTCTTGAAAACTCTTGTGCCATAGTTATGTCATAAAAGATAGTGAACAGTCCCTTCCCTTTTCACCTCGTTTGAGCTGTTCTTGCTGCTTGTTGGTTTATACCTCCTTGGATATTTTAGCCACTTGGAAACATGCAGTGTATTCTGTAGTGCAGTTTTCAGAGGTTTTCTTGTGGGGAGAAATCACATTTGAATGTCAAAGTGGTAATTTTCTTCTGAAACAATGCTGACTAGTTTCTTTTTTGTTTTAAAGCCTAAATTGTACAGGTCTGTAATTGAAGATGTCATCAACGATGTCAGAGAAGTTTTTCTGGATGAAGGAGTAGATGAACAAGTTCTTATGGAACTCAAAACAGTAAGTTGTAACTTAGAAGATTTTATACAGCAGTTGGTTTTCGGATCTCTTTACTGTTGTGCACAGTAAAAATACTATTTTTTAGTTAGCTAAGCATTTTAATCTGCATATCTGTAGCCCCATATAATTTGAATTACATTGCTGTACAGAGATCTGTTCACCTTGTTTACCTTCCCTAATCTGGCATGTTAAACTTGACATAAACTAACACCAGGCATCTGAATTCACTACGTTATTTCAGTCCCTGAAACGTATCTTTGAAAAAGAAAGGGGAGAATATGTTTATTTTGGAGGCAGACAATTCTTAAGGTTTCTGTGCAGGAAAGATAAAACATGTGCTCTGCTTGACGTTTTTGTTGTCCTTCTGAAGAGGAGTTGCATTGTCAGATTTTTTTATGTATAGTTTGTGGTTTGCAGAAGTATTGTTTTTGGAGGGTTGTAGGTAATAAATTGCGCTGTGTGCACCACACTTTTCTGAAGCTCTCAGATTTGGAATTGTTTTGCATACAGTGAATTTGAACTGTTACCAAAGATCCAAAAGAAAGACAGGATGTTGACCTGAGCTCTAATGGGTCTCCTGTGGATTTCTTCAAATTCTTCCTGAGTAAAAGCTGCCCTTTGAAAGGGAATAGAAGTGGGGGAGGAGAAGGAAGAAATGGACTAAAAGGAAACTGGGAAAGTAGGTGCATGCTTCTCTTAGCTGTTCAATAAGGACTTCTTCAGAAGGCATGGTGTCCTGCACTCAGTATTTCTGAAGTATTAAAAAAAATGGGGAAAGAATTTTGAGTTTGACTAGATAGAAACAGGTGAAGACTTTTTTTCCATGAAACCATGACCTGGCTTGGTGGAAATGGAGAGAGCGCTATAAGAAAAGTACCTTAATGTTTGTGTCACAGACATGTTCTGCAAATGATGTGAGGAAAGATGAAATGAGGAAAGAGACAAGAAGGAAAACAAAGTGTTGAAGAGAAAGGCTTAGGGAGCCCTAGGCAGGATTTGAAATCGGGAGTCCTGGGTGCCTGTAGTCTTCTTGACTCTGTATTTATGGAATACTTATGTTGATGTCTTTTTGCAAGGGCTGCTTTTTTTTTTTTGCATGTGTGGCTTTTCTTGGGAGACATGTCAGCTGTCATCAAGAACTAAAGGGCTGGAGGAGCTGAATTTGATATTGTGGTGGAAACTGTGTAAATGCTTGTATAGAGGCATTATGTATACTGGTAGTTTCTGTTGAAAGTGTTTTATGAGGCAGTAGTCTTCAAGCAACTTTTATTGAGGAGTTCCAAGAAGAAACGGCTTGAGGAAAGCTGTAATAAATTATTATTGTAATGATTAAAGAGGTAAGAAAGAAAGAAGGTAGAGAAGTGAAAACTTGAAGGCTAATTTAAAGTTACCAGTTGATCTCTGTTCGTGCTTCTGTTGGGGTTGTTACGAATCTTCCACTCTTGGAAGAAAAAAAGAATGTTAAAGCTTAAGCTTGGACTGACAATTCTTCAGGGATATTTAATTCCCGTTGTTAAAACATTACCTCTGTGGAGTTATCTCTTCAGTCTGTATTTGCCTTAGCTTTTTGGCTAAGTAGACTGCACAAGATAAGTAGTGAAAACAAACTCAATTTTGGAGTACTGTCTTTAGATTGTTACAAATCCCACTGAGTAAAAATCATAGAGATTTCTCTTTCCTTTACCAAACTAGCTGTGGGAAAACAAGCTGATGCAGTCCAAGGCTGTAGATGGCTTCCATTCAGAAGAACAGCAGCTTTTGCTGCAGGTGCAACAGCAGCAACAACAGCAGCAGCAACAGCAGCATCATCACCACCACCATCACACACAGCCTCAGCCGCAGCAGACTGTGCAGCAGCAGTCTCAGCCACAGCAGGTCCTTATTCCAGCGTCTCAGCAAGGTGAGAATTACTCTCTAAATACCTCTGGCAAAAGACACTCAAGTTACACCAACTCCTTAGCACATTCTAAATCTACAGTAGGATGTTCATCTGATGGATAACTTTGTGGTTTTGTGTTAAACTTTCTCTACCTGCCTCTATTTAATGGGTCAAGAGAGCTGTCTTGCTGAAAAATATCTTTGTGTTTTAGTCATATTCTTCAGAAGATTTTGGAAAAGCTGAATTCTTCTCTTGGTCTTCTATTAGGTAACTTATGTTTTCAGAATACATGACTTCTGGATTCTGTCAAAAATCCATTAGCAGCTCTGTAATTTGAAGCCAATATACATACGCAGTTGACAGCTTAGTCATGAAGTAGTAATGTCATTAGAAACCAATTAATTTAAAAAACCATATTGTTTAGCATAAGTGGATCCTGGGATGTGAAAAATACTTGTATAACAGTCTGAGTATATGTAGGAGATAATTTTTCATGTTAGAACAGGTTTCAAAGGAAAAGCATAACGGCTGGTATTTTTGTGGTCTTAAAAGATTGCGCACTGTATAGGTGGGGATGTTCAAAGTATATTTTAGCTAGTCATAACAGTATTGTTTCTTGTAAATACTGTCTTGGGTATGCTCCATTAATAAAGGGGAACATTTTCACCAATTACAATTTAATTTGAAAACTAAGATAAGCACTACTGGATTTTACTGCCTATGTGCTGTGTAAACTAATCTGCCACCTGTTAAATGATTGAGTTTTCAGTGTGCTGTTAAAATTGTGGCATAAAATATTTGTCTGTGGTAGTCAATCACAGACTTCAGTCTTTCTGTCAGATTTCATGGATCAGAAACTATATTGTCATAGGCACAAATGATAGCTAGGAGCTGGTTCTTTTCCCCCCCCCCCCCCCCCCCCCCCCCCCCAAAAAAAAAAAAACCAAAACCCAAAACCCAACCACTGAGCAGTCTTATCTTTTTTATGAAGCTTAGATGATGTTTGCATGATGTTCTTTCTGAATTATTGTGGCTTGGATGTTATTTTGGGCAAACTGTGTAGTTTTCATGAAATGTTGGGTTTTTTATTTCTAGCACCTCAGCAGCAGGTTATTGTGCCAGATTCTAAGCTGATACCGCACATGAATACGTCGGGCATGGTAAGAAAAGAAGTTTGTACGTGCATGCACTGTCATTATGTAAGTTGTTTTGATTAAAGAGTAAACACAAATCTGGTGTTAGTCATCAGATGCTTAGAAGTAATTTAGGACACACTGGTAAAGCTGTCTGCCATCTTTCTGAGTTTTGCTGCTGCACTGACAATCTAGGAACAGTAATCAGGGCTTTAGTTTTGATAACAAATCTAGGACTTACCTTGGTGCTCTGCTTTAAATGTGTTTAACCAAAACTTTTTTCCTATCCAAAATTGGAGTTCTGTTGGTATGAATTTGCAGGATGATGTGCTTATCATATACCAACACAATGCTAGCATAATGTATTTGCTATATGCAGGAAAAAACATTAACTACTCTGAAATGTCAGCTTGTATCAAGTAAGAGACTATTTAGCAATTCACAGTGATCTTTTCTGGTTGCAGAATTTTGAAATAATACACAAAACTCAGTCTGGCCATGTACCCTTTTCCTGCAGTTTTTATCTCTAGAGGTTAATTTTTGTTTTGTTTTCATTATCTTTGCAAGTAATTTTTTTTTTTAATTAACCCAGGGCATTTAAAGCAACAGCTTATACAAGGTAAATGCGTATATTAAGACAAGAATTCATTACATACTTACCACTTTTGTGGTAAAAGCATGCGAAACAGTTTCATGATGAGTCAAAGCTGCAGCAGCTTGCTTAGCCTTTGCTTCTCTGTTACCTGCTGACCTTATTATAGAAACAAACCTGAACTTTGTTACTCAAATAGTGTGATTTATCCAGAGGCCAAGAGTACATTAATATCTTTTTCTCACAACCATTTCAATGTGATTTGTAACTTCTCAAGTCCAAGTTAAACATTTTTCTGTCTCGTTTGGATCTTGTTGATGAGTATTGTGAAAACGAGTATGCCATGCTTTTAAAATTATGCTGCTGTCAAAATATAGATGAATTGTGTATCACAGAAGACTGCTGTTCAGTAAGTAGTTAGAGAGTCGATTTGGAATTATTTTGTGTGTTTATTAGAAACATTTAAGTTGGTATTAAAGAATGGATCTGACAGACTGTAATGAGCGTTTATTCATCTGCTTTTGTCTGGGACATGAAGATGCAGGCGAGCACTTTTCAGTTTCACTTGGTGATCTCTAATTTTGGCAGCTGTAACTACTATATTGACCAGCCAATATGGGGAGATCATATGGACTCTATCCAGTAATAAAGTTTAAATCCTTTCAGTAGCAAAGAATAGTTGGCCGTGGTTCCTTTATAGGGGGGAAAGGGAGGCTTTTCCATAGGCAGCTGAAGTTAGAGCCTTGAAATGAAGAGGCCTCTGGAGAAGTCCATCTCCCTCTGCGAGTTAAGGTCTTAATGCAGATTTTTGTGTTTAGAGCTCCCATGATGTGTTGGAATTCAGTTCCCTTGTAAGTTCAAATCATTACCTATTGAGAGTCGTCAGCTTTCTCTTCTAACCAGCTGTCTTGAGAGAAAAAATTAGTCATTGTGTGAACAGTCAGTACGCTGTATGTGTACATTCACTCCAAAGAGCTGTGTTAGGCAAGACTTGAAATGCAAATAATTTACAGAATGAAGAAAAGTGCAAACGTGATTTCTACTCCTTATGAAAACAAGATAGGCAAACATGATGATTGCTTCAGTACCTTATGTTTGTTCAGATTTGTAGGCCCATATCTCTAGCTGCTTTGAAAGAGTGTAAGTAAAATTGCCACATGAGCAATGCAGTGTTGTACTTGATTAGTACATCAGCAGAGAAGACAGAGAAGAAAAAAATCTGCTGAGCTTGCAGTTAAACCAAGAAACCACGTGAAGCTGGGTTATGGTGTGATGCTTAGCGATTGTTGATTTAGTCTTCTTCCTACTGAGGAAGAAGGAAAATAATTTTTATATGTAGTATAATGTACAGTTGATTAATGTCTGCATTTTAATAGCTGCAGAAATTTTTGTGCAAACATTGTAAACAATAAAAAGGCACATATTTTTACGCAGTACGTTGTGAGATGGAACACTGGTGATAGTGTCTGTGGTTAAAAAGTTTGTTGTGTTTTTTTTTTTTATTTCAGAGTGCTGCAGCCACTGCAGCTACATTGGCTCTCCCTGCTGGCGTTACTCCTGTTCAGCAGATACTTACAAATTCAGGTAACGGTCTTAACGTTGAGATCAAATGATGGTTTGGAAGGTGCTTGGGGGGGAGAAATTCTGTGTTTTACTCCCTGCTGTATATTGTTAAAAAGCAGAACCTGGGAATCTACCCTTACAAGGTAGTGCAACCTTCATTCACTAGACTTCTGGACTCTTTTGCTCACTGACTTGCTAGTCTTAAGAACCTTCTGGCTCTGGCCTAATAATGGTGTGAGTTAGATTTGGTGCAGCTTTAGCAAAGCACATTAAGCAAGAAGACAGGCGTTGCTGTCTCTCCCCTTTGCATATTTCTGAGTTGTGTGATACATGATCTGAGCACAGATACTAGACTGGTTATATAAAACAGCAGGATCGCTTCATCTGTGACTTCAGATGAGGAATGCCTTATGATTTCTGATTTTGCTGGCAGTGCAGATTTTATTTTACATTTGTTATTTTAAATACTGTCATGCTGTACATTTAGAAAATAATTAAATGTTACTTTACATGAAGCATCGAATATGCTGTCCTAGCTTTTCTATTAGGCTGATTTTACAAGCTTGATTCTATATTCATTCTGTGTAGAGGGTAAAGGAAGATCTAAGAAAGCTCATTTTCTAGAATCAGTTGCTGCTTTTGCCAGAGTAATTCATCTAGTCTGCTCGTAATCACCTGGGACTTAACCTCCCAGCTTTAAACGTTTGAATGGTTAATGGATATGTAGCTGAAATAAAATATAGATGTGTAGCAGTTCTAGAAATTCAAATATTTCCTATTTTTAAGGAGGCACATCTATGTTGGTGATAACATAGAGTAATCTGTGGCTTACGCTTCTAACTTCTGTTATGGTCATATTTTTTCTTCTTCAGTTACCAATATTTATAGTGTATTTTCTTAAACAAGGGGCTAGGGTAGTCCCTTCTTTCAGATATACTTAGTTATTTCAGTAAATAGGGCTTTGCATTTTGTTGTGAAAGGAGAACTGGAAAGAAAAACAGTCTTCTAGGGAAACTTACGAAGTTCAGGATTATCTAATTTAATTTCTTCTCCTTCTTTCTGATTAGAAATGTGAAAAACTAATGTTAGAATATATCTTAGCTCTTACTTCTCAGAGTTGGAGACCATCTCCAGTGGTGTATGAGTCTTAGATGTATTTCGTGAAATGACAAAAGCTATAAAAGGAAAAAGCTGTAGGATAATTAAAGAAAATTGAGCTACAGGCATTATGGGATCAGAAAGGAGAGGTGGATAGTAAGTGCAAGGATAGAGTTTTCAAAAAGGCAGCTGCATGATAATACTGGGAAAAAAGTTATGCATAAAGGAATTTCTTGTAATGTGTTAATCAGAGGGAAAAGAATCTGAGGAAGGGACATCATCTGACAGGACCCTGGAAATACCACAGTGTTAGCAGTGGATAAAATTTGAGGTGTGAATACCTATATTCCTATTTTGATATATGTTCTTTTGTCTATATCTAAAAATTCTGTTCTGGAACATGAGATGCTCTTAGGTGGGAGTTAATATTTAAAAATACTGTGCTGTGCTAAAGGATTACTTTGGCTTCTATATGTAAATTTAATTTTGGATTGTATACTTCACAATAGTATTTATATGGTAAACAACCCTATTAGTTCTTTGTTTCTGTCACAGCTGCTATAGCATAGTATTTTTTCACTGGTGAAACATAAATGCTCTCCTTGATTGTCATTGGTGGTATTCCAGGAAACAAGCTTCTAAACTAATACCATTTTAGGAGTTAATTTTTACATTTGATTAATTTGATACTTGTTTTATTACAGGCCAGATCCTCCAAGTAGTTAGAACTGCAAATGGAGCTCAGTATATCATTCAACCACAGCAGCCAGTTGTTCTACAGCAGCAGGTCATACCACAAATGCAGCCTGGTGGAGTACAAGCACCTGTTATACAGCAGGTAAAGAAATACTTTTTGAATAGGTACACTTGAAAGAAAAAAGGTCATAGTAATTTCTAGAGGCTTGCAGTTTTGTAAGCAAATTGAAATAGAACACAAAATCAGAAAAGGTATACTTATAAAAAACCCAGACTACTTGTGCTAAGAAGTGTGTTATTTAAAAATTAACAATTTTGAAATGTTTTTAGTGTCACACTTAGTCTTGCCAAATTCTGACTGGCTGCAGTTCAGAATTTCTTTTGTGTGTCCCCTGATGACAATTATGAGCATAATCCTGCTCTGCATCCTTTAAAAAATGCATTTATCAGTTAAAATGATTTTGTCACATAACGTGTAGAACAAACTACCTAAAACAAACACACACCCCATTGGTTATTTTAGTAGTGGATACAGTGTATGTTCTATGAGGATTTTTGTTCAGCGACAGGGTCAACTGTGTCCAGACTGTGTAAGCAGTGAACCTGAGCATTCCTCAGCTTTGCTTAGAACTCGGGTATGGTGGTAGTGCTAGCATTTTAGAATTGGAAGACAATAGATTTTCTTAGATTTAGCAGTGCAAAATGCAGAATATGAACATTGAGTAGTGAAATAAGGTATGTTATTGAAGATTAAATTATGTATCTGATATAGGTGGAATATTTGTAACTCTTGTTTCTGTGCAAGTCAGATCGTTATGCTTTAATTGTTTTCTGTGAGTAAGTGATGTGGTAGTCTGTTACATTAGCGGCCACAGTTCTTGCAATGATATTCCATCAGGTTTTGGCTCCTATCCCTGGAGGGATTCCCCAGCAGACAGGAGTGATTATTCAGCCTCAGCAGATCCTGTTTACAGGAAATAAAACACAAGTCATACCTACAACGGTGGCTGCCCCTACATCAGCTCAAGCACAGATTCCTGCAGCTGGTCAGCAGCAACCACAACAACAACAGGCACAACCACAAGCACCACTTGTTCTCCAAGTTGATGGAGCAGGGGATACATCGTCTGAAGAAGAAGAAGATGAGGAAGAAGACTATGATGATGATGAAGAGGAAGACAAAGAAAAAGATGGGGGTGAAGATGGCCAAGTTGAAGAGGTAAACTTAAGACTATTTCAGAAGACTGGAGTATGTTTGTGTTTCATTTTAATTTTTTTTGCAATATTTGAAAGAAAACTGTGCTCCAAATAGTATTCCAGTAATTTTGAGAATACAACTTTTATCCTTGTACTTCAAGTTATTATTTCCCTTATTGAAGTTGTAGAAACTGTGTGTATTAGCAAAGCACTTTGAAATGCAGCTGGGGAAGGAAGGGAACACAGCAAAACCTGTGTGTTGCACCAAAAAGCCCCATAAGAATAAGAAATTTAAAGGCGGGGGAATATACTAACAAGCTAAAAGTACTGCTATTTGAGTCTCTGACAGGAAACTTGGTACTCCCTAAATCTGTCCCTAAAATGCATTTTGAACTGTCAGATCACTTCCACAGTTCTCTGCAGACTTTACAATTATTTTATGATTCCGTTTAAAGTGCCAATGTGAGGAGCGTATGTAGCACTTCAGTCTGTATCACCCATAAAATATAAGTAGGTGAAACTTCTAATTTTTATCCAGGAGTTAAATCGGGTTTTCTGTAGTACATCAACAGTGGTGTCTAACAGTATTTTTCTGTTACAACTTACAGGTTGAGTTCACATTGCTTTTCCATTATATTGATCAGCATGATGTCAGTTTGAATGTTGTAATAGTTGCCTTATTAAGTGTAGGTCATAATGCTTAAATATTAAATGTTCTTTAATAGTGCCTTAAGGCTAGCATTCTTGTGGAATTTTTTTATATGCCAAAACTTTATCAGTATGCCAGAGATCTGTTACTTTTGCTTTCTTTTTTTATCAGCAGTTAATGAGTGGACCAGTTCCTTAAAAGCTTTTGAAATCACTTAAATATAGTATTACTTTGGAAGGAATTAGGACCTATAGTACACCTTTTTTATCTCTTACTTAGCTTCTCCTCTGTTTAGCCTGTATGCTTGGGAGTAGGTGGGAAAATGAATTTATAAAAGGTTGGTTTAGGGTTTTAAATGTTTGGTTTTTACAATAAATAAAAACAAACCAACCAACTAAATTGCTGATGGAACAGTGTTAGCAGAAAGAGGAAAAAAATTAAAGTAATTTTTAAGGGACATGAAAATATATTCTAGAAGGTCTGGAGAAGTTACTTTGTATGTATCTATGCAAGATCATCTTAAAGCATCTTTTTTTTCCCCCTCCTGTGAAAACTTTGTGTGTTTTGAGGTCTGTTTCTGTTTGTGGTACACCAAATGTGAGTAAGTCACAGAGTTTCTATTTTTAATGGCACATAGGGAGCGATGTGACTAACTTTGTCTTTCTGCTGTTCAGATGCTTTGGAAAAATGAAAATCTGAATAATGGTAATTTTGTGTGTAAAGACAAATTGCAAGCACCAGAACATTTACCATAAAGGAGCAAAAATGATTCTGGTGACAAAAGGCTGCAATGCCCAGAATCTGGCCTGGACAGTGAAGTTCCAGACTAAAATTGGTAAGGACGTATTCTCAGGATGGAGGACAGGGAGGAAGCGTATGTACATCAGCCCTCTGCTGGAAAGCCATAGTATTCCCCACTTCAATGCGTTTTAGGTCCTGTAGTCCACTGACAAGACTGTAGCCTCATGTGAGGAATCGAACAGCTCTGATCTTACTAAACAGCATAACTTTCTGCATGCGTTTCTTTCAGGAGCCTCTTAACAGTGAAGATGATGTGAGTGATGAGGAAGGACAAGAACTGTTCGATACGGAAAATGTTGTTGTGTGCCAATATGATAAGGTAATAGCTACAGAACAGAATCCAATAATTCTACTTTCTCTGTTCTTCCTGTCAAGTCATAGTTTTTAAGTAATGTCTTTGACTGTTAAGTACAGGTAGATCTATAAAGATTATAATGTGGATGGTAATATGAGAACTAGCTATTTTTTTTTTAAAAAACAGGTTTATGTGACGTTTGTATTAAACTTGGTAATGAGTAAAGCTTAGAAAAATGTGGCTGCATTTTCTTTTTCTTCATGTCTTCTTGTGACCTTCAAAGAAAGATCAGCCCTCTGAGCTAAGGAGAAGTGAACTATTGTAAGTTTGTACATTTGCTATGGCCATGAATGGAAGAAGTAGTCATGATTTAGAATTGTGAGAAACTGTTCCTTGATCACTAAAAATGTCTCGAACAGTTATTTGAGGAGAAGGTTCTTTCAGTGCTATGCAGTCTTTACTGAAATGGCAATGTGGAATGCTTTTGCTTGTTTTGCTTTAAATTCTGCTGAACCGTCTTGCCTCCCCTGTAATGACTAATTTCTTCTTGCATATTTGCCCTGGAATGTGCAAGAATTCATTCCTGTCTGGAATTGTTTTAAATGTTTCTAGAGGAGGGTATCAGATACCTTTTTACTGAGGAAGTATGCAGAATGATTAGTCATTGTGGATTTTCTTCCTTTTCCTCTGCTAGATTAATTGAACTACGATGAATAAGAATCTTCTTTAAAGCAGAAAAAAGCTGTGAGCTTGTTGAATAAAAGCTCCTACATTGCAAAGAATGGCTTGGTTAGAAAATCTTCAGTTATACCCAGACTCTGCTTAGACTTGTCATCAGGTTCAACAGAGAATTTAAGATAGATTGAAGTGGTATCAGTATCTACATCCCAGCCATCTGTCTCCTCCAGACTGTAATCCAAAACTGTTGGTTTCAAGGCAGTTTGTGAGGATAGTGAGGGACCTCAGAATAGCAGTCAGAAAAGCTTGCTGGGAGCTACTGAAGCTGAGCATCAGGAACTACTCCGAAATCCTCATCCTCTTAAAGTTAAGAATGTGAGCTCAGTAGAGAATAGTGTCCATCGTTAACCTCTAGTGCCACATGGTCTGAAAAGACTTCATCACTTATCAAACAATGGTTCAGTTTGTCTCTATAAAATACACGGTGTCAGCTTGGCTGTTCTGAGCAGAGTTCCCTCTTGCACAGTGTCCTGCATCAGCTGATGGTGGATGCCTCTGGAACAGTGAGACAAGGGCAAACAGGTAGCACTGGTCATTTTACCATCCTTCTGTGAACTTTCTCTTGATGGAGAGATAGTGGCTTTGTATCAAACAGCCAGCAGAGGATTTTTTTCCTTAATTTGTCAGAAATTTGGTTGTTGTTTGAATCCTTGTAAACTTTGTCTTATGACAAGAAATTTCCTAAATTATGCGATGTGTGGAGTATTGCCTAGTTTTTAACCCATTAGTTTCATATGATACCTCCTAGTTCTTTATTTAGAATAGTGTTTCCTCTTTGCTTTCTTGGTGCTTTTATGATATTGCAGACCATCATAACCCTCCTCAGTCATCTCTTTGAAATCAGAGCTACACTTTGCTTGGTGGTTATTGCAGTTGTTCAAACGTTTATTTTCACTTTCATTTTCCAGATCTGTTTTATTCTTCTGTGTGTTATTTGATACAGGTAGGTAAGGTTGAGGGAGGATCAGACCTATTCATTATACAGGTGAAGCTTCAATTTATTAAGTGGCATAGAAGTGTTCTGCAGTAGTTCATGCTTTTGACCTCACTGAAACACAGAGCTGATGTTCTCATGGAAAAGTTTTAGAACACTGGAATCTCATTCCTAATGTGTAATTGTCAACTCAAACCCATAATTCTTTGCGTGCATGCAAGTTGAGTACATAAGACAGACCTTCAGCACTAATAGTAGATGATGAGACTTCCTGTCCTAGATAGAAATTGAAAAATTGCAATAGAGCCTCTTTGGTTTTATGCTTTTTATAAAATTTTCTTAAATTTTTTTTAGGTCATTTAATTACATTTTTATGTTTTATCTGCGAAAGTTTGATAATGGTTTGCCTTTTGTACCACAGATATTTTTAGACTGAAAATTTTGTAAATCTACTTGACTTTTAACCAAAACTTAACTTTTGGAAACCTAGAGTCAAACTATTAATATTAGAAGTAGAAAGTTGAATAGGCCTGCTGTTTATCTACATGTGACACAAACTAATTTTCATGCAGAATGGAGGTTAGGCAGTGCAAATAAAAAAACCTTAGTGTCTGGCCCTTTCAGAGTTAGTTTAAAACATTAGTCTTTCTGTTACAGTGGTTGAAACAGGGATTTCTGGCTTTCGAGTGGAGTTTTGTGGCTGTCATAATCAAAGCAGTACAGGTGGACATATCTCTTCTCCCTTTCCAACCACCTCTAAAAATGTACTATATGCTTTGGATTTTGGGATGCCTCTGTGCTTGTTTGGTTTTGTGATGGGTGCCATTCCTGGTTAAAAAATGAAAACGGTAAATACTACCATATGCATAATTAGTTTTTATTTTTCATAGCTAAATGCAGAATTTATTTTCAAGATATTTGTAGTACTGTATGTCTAACAGTTATTTTTTTTTCTTGCCCTTATAATTTACTTATGCATTATTACCTGTTTCTGATGCAGAGTAATAATTCAACTTTTCCCCCTGTTTTAGATCCATAGAAGTAAAAACAAATGGAAATTTCATCTCAAAGATGGCATCATGAATCTTAATGGAAGAGATTATGTATTTTCCAAAGCCATTGGAGATGCAGAATGGTGAAGTTTTAAAAGACAAAACAAAAAACTCCCTGTAAGAGGAAAAAAAAAAAAAAAACAAAATCAAAAGCAGGAAAGGTTGAGACTTGGACGTATACTCCAACCAAAATGTGTATCTGCACATCAGAAATAATTGATAAAAGTATTGGAACAAAGGTAAAACGTGGCAACAAAGACACTACTTCAGATGAGCAAGCCGTGGACTGTAGCAGCTATAGCATTGTCTGGGAGCTGGTTTTGTGTGTTAGGAATACCTTAATTATCAATTCTACATACAGGTACCTACAGCTGGTATTTAGCATGTAAGGCTTTGTTTTTCCCCTTCCCCTCACCTCCCCCGCCCCCTGTTTTAAGATTTTAAAGTACTTCTTCCACTGATTGAAGGAACTCTTCCCTTTGATAGATTGTACACACAATAAGCATTTTCAGATTAATAAATCTTGCTTTGAACACTTCCTTTTGGTAGTGAGGATGGTCAGGATGTTACTTAAACGGTGTGCAAGCTTTGTACAGAAGGGTAAGAATTAAGGTGTTAAATTTTAAATAACTTGTATAAGGAAAATATTTTTAATTCTGATATGTTCATTAATTATTATATCTATTTGTTGTTTTCAGTTCCCCATAAACAGGTGGTTGTTCCTAGCAGTTACAAAATGTAAAATGATCATTTATATTTCAAAATTATTTTAATTTCATGTAAGTGATACCTTTTATTTAGGGCTGTATTTTTTAAATACTAAGCACCTGTAGCTTCCCCCCTCTCCCCCGAAAGTCAAATTGCTTAACTTGTTAATTATATTATTGCTGTTTGGTGGTTCAGCATCACTGAACTGAATAATACCATTTCCATTGATTTTTTTTTTTTTTTTTTTTAAAAAGGCTTTGGAGACTGTTCAAAAGTGTAGGTAATGGTGTAATAGATGCATTCCTCCACCTGCTTACTACACGTGTAGTCCAGGCATCCACAAATAATTCATCAGACCACAAGAATGGCTACATTTTAAATATATGAAGTCACATAAAGATTCTAACATCCTGGCTGCAACTCTGTTAATCAAAGATCTGCTTTACTAAAAGGTATAGCTGTAAGTTACCCACAGCAGTTAATCTCTCTCTAAAGTTTCCAGGTGGCATGTAACTTCATGAAGAGAGCTGCACAGCTTTGAGGACACAAATTTTGTTAGAGTATCTTTAGACTGTCTTGATAACAGGAGATCAAGCAGTCAGATGCACTAACCTTATGTAATCACATTTTCCACTTGCCTTTTCCAGAGGTGTGGTTTTGTGGTGTTTTTTGTTTTGGTTTGGTTTTTTTCCCTTGTTTTTTATGTGAAAAGCAACAGGGTTGCTCCCCGCTCCTTCCCTTCCTCTCCTAAGAAGTTAACACCTTTTCGTCATGCATAGGTTATTCTTGCAAAGCCTGCTTTTGGAAATGCAGCTACTTTTGAACCAGGAGAGGGAATGGGCATTATACTTCAGAAACTGTTGAGGAAGGAACGTTCATGTGGCTCACCATTTCAGAAAAATTCTGCCTTTCATTGGATGCTTGGAAAGATGATGAAAAAAGGACACAGCAAAGATAATTTTAACTGAATTGGGGAAGACTTTCAGACACAGACATTTGAATTAAGATTCCTGAACTTTTTTTGCTTGAGAATGAAACTTCTTAAACATTATTTAACAAAGTCATATGGGTATATTAGCAGTATGTAACAACTGCCATGATTTTCATTCTCTCTGATTTACTTGCCCCCAAGTGCATTCATAGTCTCAGTAGTATGTAGAAAACTCAAAACACACTGTAAAGAGGGGTTTCTTGGCAGTTTTGTATACCTGTGCTCTCTGATACAGACTAAAACTGCCTGTAGGCGATGTCTGGAGCCAGGTGGGTTTTAGTAAGCCATCTACATACATAAGCTTTACCAAAAGTTAATTGATGTTTCTTCTAATTCATTCTTAAGTAATGGAATCATCATTTAGAGTGAGTTTTTTGGCTTGGGGCTTCAAGGTATCTCAAACTGATCGGTGTTTGCTTTCTTCTGAACAAAGCAGATGTTTTATTTTTTACCACTGTTGATGCTTTTCTGTCCAACTGCGATGAAATCCATAATGTATCAACTAGTTCCTTCCCTCACCTTTTCCATATCTGTTACCAGTAAGTCTTAAGTAAGTAGTGGACTACAGAAAAGTTCCTGTAACGCTTCACAACCAAACAAATGAAAGGAAAAAAATCCCTTTAGCTATAGGCTCCTGTTTATATTACTGGAACCCAGATTTCTTGTACAACACTGTTTTCATACATGTTAGTGAATTATTTTTTTTTTTTTTTTAAACCCACATACATATTTTAGAAGTTGCATAGTCCCTTTATTTATTTTTAAGGGACAGCAGAATTTTAAAGGTAACTTATGCTTAGCCTGTTCTGAAGGATGTTAGAAGCTTTCTGAACTTGCACAGTCTCTTGCAAGCTAATTGAACGGTAATGCTTTTCAGATAAGAAGTTTTGTCTTCAAATACGAATACCTGTGAAGTTTTCAGAAAGCCAGTCAAACATGAACATACCAAACTGTGCTCTTATTGCTACATCAAGTGTTCCTTTTTTAAATCAAAAAGCATGTTTTAATTTCATTTTATTGTAGCAGCTTGCTGTAAGAATGTAGTTTGCTTAATTTTATTATTGTACTTGAATTTTTAATCAAGGTTTTAACAATGTAACTGAACAGACCATTTCATTAGGTTCCAAAGAAACCATTCCTTTCAGAGGGCAAGGGATTCCCATGTTCATAGTTCATAAATGATATTCCGCCCCCCGGAAATAGGTTTTTTGGTTGCTTTGTTTTGTGGGGTTTTTTTGTGGTTTCCACACACACCCCACCACCCCCATTTAAATAGTTCAGTAATATGGAAACAGTTATGATTTCAGGAGGGCTTATGTTAAAATTTGCACAGATAGTGGAGCACCTTTTTATGATGGAAAAAATGGGGAAAGGTAACTTCATAATTATAACCGTGATGGCTGATGGAAAGTTGTAGAGCAGCTGGGCAAAATTGGGAGTCTTGTGCCTTTTCAGTTTGCAGAATACCTGTTTTGCCAGTATGACAATATTTTATTCTGATTCCTGAGAGGTTAAATTTCCTGCAGTGCTTCAATTGGAAAAGCAACATTTTTGCTCTAATTCTGTTGTGTTTTAGTGTGTGCAATCATTTTAAAACATCTAAGTTGAAAACAAATTGAAATATGATTTCTGTTAAAGAGATAATAGAGAACTTAGTCACTTAAGGAACTTTATATTGGACTATTTAAATAAAATATGTTTTTATTCCCCCTTGGTTGCTGGTTAGCAACAAGATTTCTTTGAGGCTTCATACTCCTTTTTCTTGCATTGTACTCACAATTTGCATTTGAACATTGTTCAGTTTCCTAAACACAATTTAAAGTGATAATCGTGGTCAGAGTTTATTTCCAAGAATATTATACGTGATTCTGAAGCACAGTTTCTAGAAAAGAGCAAAGAACATGTGTCACATAACAGGGTTTTTTTCTAAATGTTTTTTCTATTTCTGCTGCACAATTAGGAGTGTTAAAGTAAACTTAACTGAGTCTGTGAAAATAATTCCACTGCTTGATAGTTACCAGTAATTGTCACCACATAACACTACCAGAGTAAAATTTCTTAATTCCAGTGAAGGAGTTGGAGACCTTGTTAACTGAAGTTCACTTTGATTCGATTTCTTCAATGTGTAAAAGCTCCTTTAAAAACAATAAAGCCCCTCAAAATTTCCCCCGAAGCAAAAGCTTCCTAGTGGACTGCAATAAGATGTCCAGGAAGTGAACAGTGATTTTAGGATAACGCACACTGGGTTGATACTGGGCTGCCTTACACAGCATTGTGGGGTTTGGTGTGTGCCACCCCACCCACGCACTCCCAGCTGAAATGAGAGTTCTTTTCAGACTTCGAGATTAGCGACTATACAAGATCAACAGACTTGCACATTGTTATGTATTCATGTCTGGCATTTAAAGTCTCATTTTCCCATTGCTGTGATTGGTTGGGAAATGTGTAAAAACCAGTCTGTTGGTTTCCCTGTCGTCTACTTTTTTCAGGCAGTTCATGCAGTGTGTCTTTTAATGTCAAATCCACCAAATAATAATTGTGGAACAAAAGGAGCTTTTTTCTAACAGGAAGAACTACCTTGGGTTAGCTATATGTACAGTCATCCAATGAGACATGTTCCAGAGTGCATAGGGTACCAATAGATTACGGAGTGGGGGAATATCCTTTTTTGCTGTTCTGAGCTACTATTGTCAACTGCTGTTGTACATATACTGTTATGTGTAAGGGGGTAAATATATTTATTATGTTTGTAAAATTCATTCTGTACAATTGCAGATCAAGGTTGCTCCTCTGTGATATACAGGATATTATGTTTCAAAGGCCATGCTTGGAATACGATTAGAGAACTTAGTATTTTGATGTACTAAGACCTATTTTAAGTTTAATATTTTGCCTTTGCAAAAACTTTAATTAAAGATGTTATTTAAAAATGTTTGCCATTTCATTTACTATCTTGCATGGGCTTTTGTTTACTATATGAGGCTTAATGACTGTTACATGACAACACTGAAGGTTCTGAACTTATTTTCACCATATGCAGGTAACTTCACTGTCACCTCCTTGTTGAGTTTGCCTTGCACAGACAGAATTACTGAATCACTTTCCATTTAACATCACCACAATGTTATTAAAAAAACCCCCACATTTTAATATTGAGACCAGATTTCCATATTTATTTAAGAGTTTCTTTCCCTGATGTAACTTGAGACAGTTAGTTGAATAACTTGGAGTGCCATCTGGGTGTTCATCCTGTAAATGGAATTGCAAGGCAATATCAAGAAGTAAAATAGAGAGTTCTTGGATGAGGGTTAGCTGATCATAAATGTTTTACCTTTCACTAGTGAAACTGATTTGACAGAATTGCATTCTAGTGTAAGCAGGTGACACTGTTTCAGTTCCTGGCTAAAAGCAGTACCTTGAGACATGACTTGTGCTTTCTTTATAACTATATTTAGAAATTCAAGTTCAAAATTCAGGTTTAAAAATAATGTAAGCTATAGGCTATATTCTTTATATGGGGGATTGTGTTTCGGAATGTGATGTTGAAGTAGTCTTTTAGCTATAGTGGTATAAAGGTATAGCAAAGCAAGAATCGTAAGGAGTGGGTTTGTTGGGTTTTTTTTCTAATACTCAAGGTTTATTTTTTTCCCTGATACTTTCCTTGCCCTCTAGTCCTCAACATTTGGGCAAGTCTAAAAAAAAAAAAAAAAAAAAAAAAAAAAGTACTGATTTTCCCATAAGATTTGCCTTGTCATTGTGAAAGGGATTTTACAAGAAAAGGTCATTACTATCTGAGCTTTCTTACCGTGTAAGAAAAAAACCAGCTTGGAAAAACGGCCTGTTGTTCTGGCCAAAATATTTTCAAAAGGACCCTGAAAAGAGAAAGGAAAGCAGAATGGTGGCAAATTAGTAGCAAATGCAAGTTAAAACACAACAAAACAAAAAAGCTAGATTTCATACCTGCAAGGAAAGGTGAGAACATTATAATTGAGTGTTAATTGTGCTCTCCCAGCTGTGCATGAGTGAAGTATTTCAAAGATATATTTGGGGCAAAATAAAGTATATTTAAAAATGCCTCATTTTTTCCTATCAATATGATTACTTCATGGCTTTATTATTTTAATTGTAGAGGTATGAGAGGGTAAGAATCTTGGGCTGTTAGCATAGCTTTCAGTATGTTCTCATTTAGTTTCAACTACACACCATTCCTTACAACTTGTCTTAAGCTGTATCAGTTGTGGAGTTCATGTTGTGTTTTGCTTTTTAACCCAGACTTACGTTTGTAAAATGCTCTGTTAAAGACTGCAGCTCTTGCTGCTTGTTTTCAAAGCAGCCTCTGACACTTTTTTCAAAGTATTTTTTTTCACCGCTAAGGAGATTATGCCAAAACCACTCTAACCCTTTCAGGTATGATGACATCTATAGTACAGCCTGATGAACTGCAGTTGAACTACTTATGACCTTCAGTGTGGCTGTATAACATTCAGAGAAATGTTTTTATGGCAATTTTTTTCTTTTGAGTGAAGACTTTCCAATTATTTTTGTGTGAAATGCCTGTGCAATTACATCTTTTTACATAGAATGAATGTGCATGTACTGGCTTGACCTGAGAGTTACCTGAAAAAATACATAGCTGGATGTATTTGGTTTAGGCTTGCTAGGTTGTTTTTTTTTTTTCCTTTTTAGTTCAGTTTTGTAAACAAAAAGTTTGAAAACAGCAAGTGCTCAGTTAGGATAAGTATGTTTCAATAACAAATCAAAAACAAAGACTATAATTAAAATTTAAAAATAAAAAAAATCTTGTTTAAAAACCCCCACAAAAACATGTTGCATGTGAACATGTGATTCTGTCAAGGTAGAAATTATTTTCCTTTGCTCAAGGTACCAAATGAAACAGAACTGCACTGTGGGAAAGTCCTGTAAATGCCTGGAACAGAAGGCAGGTTTGAATCCCAAGAGAGCTGGGACGCTACTTCACAAGTGCTAGAGCTGGCAGGATTTAATGCCAAGGTAAAGAAAAACCCTTCCTAGGTGGTGATGGAGAAAACTGCAAAGGCGGCAGTCTTCTCTGCCAAACCACCTGGCTTCCTGATGCTTCCAAAGGCTTATTCCCATTTCTCCCAGGAATCCTGCTGCAAGGTCCCTGTGGGTAGGGCTCCTTTGTGTGTCCTGCTGTACCAGTCTCGGAGGATTTTGTACAGACCTTTTGCCTCAGCGGAAAAACTGGCTGACTTCAGGTGGGCTGTCTGGATTCAACAGGTAACATCTGGGAAGCAGTGTTCTGGGGAGTGCAGCATCTCTAAAAAGGATGTATCACAGAATTCACCCTGCTTGTCAGTTTTGTTCTGTCTTAGGTTGCCTTTTTTTTTTTTTTTTTTTTTTCCCCCCCGAAAACTTGACTGTGTGCAGAGTGGAAGCTCGCTCTTTCTGAGCTTACTATATTCAAGCTTCTAACAAAGGATAAAGCATTAGTGCTGGGTATAATATTTCTGACATACTATTTTTTATGGACTGAATTTGTCTAATTTTAATAAGTAGTTTTAATCTTTAAACATTACAGCTGCAACATTCTGTGTATGTAGAGAGCTGACAAATGGCTTGAGAAGTGTGATGGTGATACTGATGTTAAAAATTGTTTAGCTGAAGAAGAAACATTTTCGCGTCACAGACACTTCTGTACGTATCACTTCAATTGGTTTTGGGAGGGAGCAGAGGGAAAATGGAACAGTTCTTAATTTTATCAGATCAAGTTGCTGTTAATGTCCATTCAGAATATCTCTTGGCTTTCGTTTTCTGTCCTAAGTGGTTGTCATATCCTTAAGCAAGTTTGTAATTTCTCCCTGAAGTTGGTGTGTATATGCTGCCATGTAGTTTAAATTACTGTAAATAATAGGTGGAAAACATAAAGTACTTCATCAAATAGAGCATGGGGCTTCTTCCATAGTAAAGAAAGATGTAAAGAGAATCTGGGAAGAGAAAACAGAGAACACAGAGGACAAAGATAAGGTAGCTACACTTTTTATAAAAAAATCAAAGATGTGCAAACATAGTTGTTGAAAGGGATGTAAGGAATAAAAAAACCTGTATTTTTTTCCTGGACTTTTCATGGGAAGGTGCATCAGCCAGTGTGTCAGCCACCCCTCCTAACTGACTTTTATTAAAGTATACTTTTTGCTGCTTCATACTGGCAATCATTGCTGGGTTTAGTCTGGAAATCTGTAGCTGGCTAAAAAGGAATTGATCTGTTGTTCCCACAGCTCCCTCTAGGCAGCAGCAGTAATCCACATATGATTTAAGGAATTCTTTCACCACAGGTCAAACTGAAACCAGCACACTGTATGTGCAGCACAAAAACAGCTTTCACGCTGCTTGATATTTGATATTTGATTGGACTAGATGATCTTTTGAGGTCCCTTCCAATCCCTAACATTCTGTGATTCATTTCAGTGCTGTCGTGCATGTGCCGGTCAGCAACAAGCCGTGGAGAAGACAGACATTGAGTGCATCACAATTTGCAGTGAGTTTTTTGTTAAAACCTGCGTTACTGCTTGGATCTGATGTGTCGCAGGTTTGCCTTCACAAAAGACAGGCAGTGCTGTTATTTTTGTTAACTTCTCAAAGAAAAGCGGCTGGCATTTCAGCTGAAACCATTCAGCTGTAAGACAGCCAGCATTTGTTTGGCTGTCTAGCCAGTTACCAGTCTCAGTGTTTGCAACAGCAGCACTTGGCAGCAAAGTAGGTCTTATAAAAGTATCACAGTGTATATATGCAAGTAGCAATCCAGCAATTCCAATGACTTTGTAATGACTGTTTAGCAAGTTCTGAGATACGTGCTGTGAATGAAGTTGATGTTTACAACAGATTTCATTCCTTAAAATAGGGAAGGAAAACAGAGAACCTGGAGAAGGTTGTCCTCATCACAGCTGTGTAGTGAATAGCTGCTCCTCCTCTAACCAATTAACAAAGCGCCGTGAGCTTCAACTGAACTGCACAGATGTGTGACAGTAAGGATGTGACTTCAGATGATGACACATCCAAGGCTTGGCATTGCATGTAATCAGGACAGCACAGAAAGCTCCTACCCAGAAAGTAGGGTAAGATTCAAGCTGATTCATACTAGTCCTGCAGAAGGTAAGCTCTTGGAAGGGTAAGTTCAGGATGGCCCCAATGAGGTCCAAATCCTGTGCTACAGTTAATGAGAACTCCATGTTTTAGAATAGTTACCCAGTATTTACAGGGTGGAAAATAAGACAGGCAGTTATAAAAATTACAAATTTCCACAGGATTGGTATCCTGTTTAATCTGAGAACCTGCTAATTTGAGGTTCTGTGGCAATTCATACCAATGTGTTTGTGCATGGCGGGTCAGGTGTGGGATGGGGTTAGGAAGTGAGAACTGACGGGTTCTGCTGATGAAGCTCTGCATGTTGACCTCACAGAGCCTCCATTTCTTCAGTTTCACATCATGATTTCTAGTTGCACAAAAATAAGTCTGGTCAGATGGAAGTGACTAAACAGATCAAAAATATTCCAGCTTTAAGCAGATGTATTATTGAATGAGTGTGAATTCTAGGTTGATGATGCTGTCAGAATCTCTCCATGTGCGTCACTGAGACCTCTTAACCATCTTCTGTTCCAGGGCATGATGATGGCCCTTCAACACCTTGTGCCTTAGTCCACAGAGCCTACATCAAAGTGCAGTATAATGTTGTATGTTTTCAGAATCCCTACCAAGGAGGATGGGAGTGCATAATGGAAAGGCATGATATCCAGCTAATTTTGTGCTTCAGCCTGTCCAATTTTAACTGCAACCCAGAAACCATTTGATTACTGAGAGGTTTTAGAGTGAGGATCCCTGGCATCTGTTAGAAAAACAATATAGATTATGCTGCTGTTACTCATCAGCCTGCTGAGACAGCCTGGACGGGAGGGTTTAGTTCATTTTAACACATAAGCACAGGAGGTCTGCTCAAATCAAATTTCACTTTTTAAGGAGTTGTTTTGGTACAGATTTTCCAAAGACTATGCTGTGAGCATTAATATTTAAATTATCCAGCAAGAAAGGGAACAGGAATGCATTTCATTTATGTTAGTGAACCAAAATGCTATTGTAGTGATTTGAAATTTACCTTTTTTTTCAGCTATTTTCAGATTCCAGGATACTATAGCAGGGAGTGGTTTACTTTGACTATAGCTGACTTATTGCAGGTGATGTCATTTAGGATAGATGCCTACTCAATCAAAACCCCCATATCTTTCTATAGGTGGAGAGAGAGGACACTAGCAGAGGTCAACGCAGCATAAATTTTGGCAAATATGGGACAAGGGACATCTGCTTTGAAGGAAGACCTAGTGGGAGGGAGGGATCTTCTGTAAGGTTGCTTATGGGCAGATTCATTTAGGTATTCTGAGAATTCTACAGTAGAGTCTCTCCACCACACAAACTTCTTAGTATGCAATTGTTTTCTCATGACGTATCCAATCCTTTAGTCACTAGTGCAAGAAAAATAGTATTAACTTCTTTTGTAGGAAAGATATTTTAAAACCTTCAGAAAGACTTGCTGAGCGTCTTACAATTTCAAACAAAACATTTTATTCCAATGCTCTGCATTATTTCTGAAGTATTCTAGAGAAAAAATGTACTGAATGCCAGAAATAATACATCTTGATGAGACAGATTTAAAATAGCAAGTATTATGTAGGGGTATGTTCAGAACCAAAACTGGCTGAAGGGATTGATCAGAGCAGAAATACAAGAGAATACCTATAGGATAGAAGCATCTACAGTAAAAAGTCCGGCAAATAAATTATTTAAAGTCTATTGCCTGGATCTTTCCAATAGCTTTTAAAATATTTTTTACCAAGTTAAACACCAGAAGGAATATGCAAGACATAAACCAGAAATACAAAACTTCGTTCATAAAGACAATGTCACAGAAATCTTTTAATAGACAAAAAAATACATGCAATGATGGGAGATAAGAGTTCAGTAATGTGTAAATGTATCTGCAGTCTATTAGTAACAGCAAACAGCTGGATTAATTCAAAAGGACATTGCAGTCAGTCCAACGTACCAGATCTTTCCAATGTCCTACTAGTTTCAATGAAACAAACATTCTGGTTTGTTTTAAGATAAAAAGAGGTTTGAAATAAGTGATCCATGCTACTTTTAAAATAAATGTTTATTTAGTCTTTCCTCTCTTTCTGAAAAAGAATATGATTCAAGCTTGGATTTTATTTTCTGCTGATATGCTAGTTATCTACGAAGTCTGTAGAATAAATATACATTTTGTCCATTAGAACTTGATTGTCTTAGCTGCTGCTGAGATACTAAATAAAGGCACTCAGGAAACTTTCTCCCTTTAATGATTATTCCAGAATCATCAGGGTGACAGAATCCAGGGGTGGGGGTTGCATCTCAACATAACGGTTTTTGTTTGGGACTGTGGGACACGGCCAGAGTGTTCCAAATGCAGCCATTTCAAGAGTAGGAAATTTGACTGATCTGCACACTTAAGAAGCTACCTTTATGTTTTTCATTAACCCTGGATGAGTCCAGATCACAGAAGAGGAGGTCATAAATTATTACTTGCATGGCTTTCAGCAGTTTTGGTTTCGAAGTTTTTCTGGGAATCAACTGAAAATGGAAGCATACCCCTCCCCCCGATATTGTAGATTTTTAATGGTGATAACAATGACAGAATAATATTTTTTTTATGAGGCTCACAGCGTTGGTGAATCTGTGCCCTTGTTTCTGCTCACTGAAGCAGCCTTCATTTATAATCAGGAATATGGGATCAAATTGAGTTTGAATTGGAGTATGTACATGGCATTTGCAGTCATGCAATTTCCAGCTGTAGTAGCTAGCAGTTTGAAGGGCTCTACCGTTATGTTTTTCTGGATACTACTAACCCGCATTATAAAAGATCTGACTATTGTCTGTTAAATTTAATTACAGTTCCTCAAAGATTATAATTCCATTAAAAACAGTATAGATATTGCACAACTATTGAACTTTACCTACCTGAAGTCAAAAACTCATCCAATATTCTCCATTCTCATGGTAAGCCTTCCAAATACATGGGTGAAATGATTGACGGCAATATTGGTAGCAGCCCTACAGAGCTAGTTGCTACAGTTGGCTGAGAACAGGTCTGATCCTGCTGTCAAAACCAGGTACTCGGGCCACACAAGTGTAAACAAGCAAGCTGGTGCGGAGCAGCTCCTACGCTGAGTCCTGATGTCTGCAGGAGACGTAGAGAGCCAGGCCCTGGTTCATTTGTTTGTGGTGTGTGGATGAACTGAGCATAGCCAAACTTCTCTAGTCTGGCTGCATCTAGCAGCAGGTATGGCAGAAGAATGCTTTAATGCTTCACTGGGGCAAAGACTGTCAGTTGTTTCTTGTGTCTGAGTTGGATTTCCTTTCACGCAGTGTGGAGAGTATGTGTCTAACCTACAGACAGGCTGTGGCCAACCAGTAGCTAACTGTGTGGTTTATGTAGTTGTACTGCAGACATTACAAAAGTCAGATAACAGATCTCACTACAAGATGGAACGGTGTTCTTAAAGCATGTTGGAGGAGTAGTGGTTAGCCTTCAGTTCAGTAACTGAAGGGCTGAAACTGAGGGCAATTCTGGCCCCTTAAGAGAGGGGTAAGTAGGGATAGCAGTAGTGGTGAGAAAGCAGTAGTTGGAGGGTGTTCAAGGTAATAAATGTGCTCAGATTAAACCCTAGAGTCAGGTAAAGGATGGATAATTGACAGAAAATTTAGTACAATCTTAGGTTTCATCCATCAAAAAAAATACAGACAGCATTAACTTGACTGCGTAGACTGGTCTTCAAAACAAATTCAAACTAAACCGTCTCCTAAGCAGGTTTATCAAAAACTGAAAGAGTGATAGGAAGGGAATTTTTGCAGCACACAAAGACAAATGCCCTAATGTTTCTTACCTGTTATCTTATGAACAGCCACAAAATCAATGACATTTGCCTTTTACTGCTATAAAGGCAATGTAAAGAGGTTTCTTTTCCAACCTCACTCAACTAAACTAAGAACTGCAAACATGAGACTACCTCCTTTTATGTCAGGATGGCAGAGGCAGGAGGAATCTGTTCCATTTTAGGTCATGATGGAAGCTTTAGAAATTTGCTATTAGAAAACCAGTTGAACCTTTTGACACACAGGCAGTTGGCATTTGGGAACTTCAAGCTTTAGTATTTTTTTTTTAAAATCTTGTTTTAATTACAAAACCTTATGTTCTTTTTTTTAGTCATAGTACTCCCAAGTTTTATGCTTGGTCTCCTATTTCCTTAAATTTTTTAGATGAAGGTCTTTTTCATATTTGCTGAGTTTATATAGGTTAATTTTCCTATTTAGACAGAGCATTCACACCTACTTCCAGCATTGTCATCAGAACAGTATCTTTTTGACCTGCACTGATAAGAGTGAGGCAAGAGGTTCAAATGAGTGACTTGTCTAAAAGAAGACCACTCTGAAGGTACTTTCAGACATCACAAAGGATAGGCTAAGGAAAAGGATATGGAGAATATGTTATCTTCTCACTCGATTCACTGTATGCACAATCACCTCTTGACCAGATTGTGGCTCTGATATTTTGAGATGTTACAGCTCAGTTTGCTTGCATTCTTCCACAAGAATTTGGTTCTGCGTTGTCACGGCAGGAAGGTAATCGTTGACTGGGTCTTGAATGCTTGTCAGAATCTGACCTATTCCTCGGCTGATTCTCTGCCCGTAAGAGCCGCTGCTGTTTTTGGCTGAGATTGTCTGACCTCTGTAGACTTGAGCCTGATGCTCACATATACCAAACTTGCTTAGCAGGATAAACACATCTCTTCGGAAAGCTTTGGTGAAAATGGCATAAAGAAAGGGGTTGGCACAAGAATTGAGTGGATAGAAGAGTACCAGCAAAATCTTGGAATTAGTGACAGTTATCAATGGTTTGTTCATAATGGCTGATAAAGCATGGAAAGAGATGGGAGCCATGCACAGAAAGTCAGTGAAAATCAACACAGCCATCCGCTTAGCTATTTTGGTGTCTTTGTCCCCTGACTTGTACTGAGGGTTTCTCACAGTTACGTAGATTTTTATGTAGCAGGCACAAATGATGACAAAAGCAATAATGTTACATATTAAAACAAAGACAACGTAGGCTTCAGCCACCGGTGTTTCAGTGTCCATAGGCAAGCAGATGCTGACTTTGCTATAGCTGCTGACACCAACCAGTGGCAAAAGGGCAAGAAGAAAGCACGAGAGCCATCCTCCCAGCATGATAACCAAGGCATGCCGGAGGCGAATCTTTCGGTCTGGGCGCATGGCGAATGTGATGGCGTACCAGCGCTCCAGGGTGATCACAGTCAGTGTGTATACAGAAAGTTCACTAGCAAAGACCGTGAAAAAGCCAGCTGTGTTACAACCAGGCCCGGTCTGCCACTCTATAGCGTGGTTATAGTACTCTGACCTGGTGTAGAGATCCACTGAAGCGATCAGGAGGAGGTATAACCCCATGCAAAAATCAGCAAAGGCCAAGTTGCACATCAGAAAGCGTGGTACAGTCAGTTTATAGTGGCTGGTGAGAAGGATAAAAAGGACAAAAATGTTACCTAGGATGGCCAGCAGGTTCACAAACCACACCACAATCCTCAGAAATTGATATCCCATTATATCCTCACAGGGATTAAACTCATCAGGCTCTGGAGTGCATATTACATCTTCATTGCCTCCACAGACAAGATAGTCATAATGACTGTCAAAGGTCTGGACGTCTTCCATTTGGGGGTTCTTCAGCTCTTGGCCAAACCCAAGATCTCCTTCTCCATGCTCTTCCAAAAAAAAGTAATAATGGGAATTTTCATGAAAATTTGTGAACTTGGTGGTTTTTCCATACGCAGTATCAGTGTGGTCTGTGTATTCTTCTTCATAATCTTTGTAAAATGGACCTCTGAGGGCTTTGAGTGATCTTCTGTTACGAAAGCTGTGACTGCCGCTCTGGTTACATGTCAGGTACTCCAGGATTCTGAAAGAGTAGAGGGGAAAATCACTGCTGGCATTACAGTCTGACTGGAGTACAGCGAGTGAACAAATAAACACTTCAAATCACTGTGAATGAAAACGTAGGTATAAAAATGCGACTGGATATATTTCTTTCAACAGAACATATAGTGAACAATAAACTTGAGTGTTTCTGGCTTTTTTTTAAACTATATTTTTCCTTTCTCTGTTACTGTCATCTATCCCCAGTAGTAATTATTTAGCTTGTTCAGCATCCATAATTCAACTTCCTTCTTGGGATCTACATTCTTAGTAGGTAATAAGACTTCTATCTGCTGTTTATTATTTCTTTGATAATACACACAGTATTTCCCTTTCATTTTTGCTCACAAGTCAATTTCTTCCAGAACTTCCATCATTTTAATTTCTATTCTGTGTATTTCATGTAGGTGCTTTATGGCTAACTAGCAGTGTAGTGGTTGGGAATCCTGTACCTCATGATGTAATACACCTGTATTTATAGTTGAAAATTCTTCATACATTTTACTACAGAAAAAAATTGCAATTTGGCATCAAATCTTTTGATCACTGTGCTCCACTGTCACTTAAGCTTTAGTATTTCTCATTTCCAGCTGTGTAGAATTCAAGATTGCTTACAATTTGAGACTGCATACAATTCAGTCTGAGAAATTTTCATGTCTACTAATAGACATGCAAATACTTGTTTCTTTCAGTCATTAGATTGTGCTGGGTTCTTTCTACACATTCATCCTGTCCAGCTTTTGAATCTCTCATGTCCTTTGTTTTATTTCTGTCCTCACTTTCCCAGTCCATTGCAATTGTGAATGTTATTGCTTGGTGAGTTTATTATGGAATAATTAATAATTTTTATATAATATACTTATTGTATCATATTTTTAATATACTATTCATTCCAACCACAAATACTGCAGTACTGTAGACTGAGGCTGTCTTCCTAAATCAGGGACTGGCCTGGATGAGAATTCTCTAAACCTTATTAAACTCTGGAGAAGTTTACAATGGACTTGCATTCTGCTCTAAAATCCTGCTGGTAATCACAGTAAATCACCCCTCCTCTCTCCCCCCAGCAGATGAGTTGCTGTGTTGCATGAGGACATCTATAAAGGTATTTTTTTTCTTTCCAAAAGCTGTTGGCACCTGTTCTGATGGGAGGCCAGAAATCCTGCTGAAACGGAATTTAAAATAATCTGGCTACAAGGTTGTTACAGAATCACTTATTCTGAGCTTTTCAGTTATAAAACATGAGACATGAGGCTACAATCCCTCAAAAACTTCTATTTTCCAGTCCTTGCTACAGCACATTCTGTGTTATTGCACATTACCCTTTTATATTTTTTCCCCTTTAATTCTGGGCTCAACAAAAGGAGGAACTGTTGCAAAAGGTCCTATAAATTGTTATATCCAACATTCTTTCTTCTGTCAGTTTGAAGTTGTAATCTCTGTTTCAAAGAGTGTCCTCTCTGCCTAGAAAAAATGGTCACAAAAGTGCCAACAGATGTAATTTTATGTTAATACTAAAATGTTGTCTTCACTTACATACTTTAAAATTGAACATAAGTTAGTGAAACTCACCCGCTGTTTTTTTTCCAGCTCTTGAAAGCACAGCAATGACTTGGATATGATAGGTCAGCTCGCATTAGCTGGAGAAATATCTTTACAGGTGGTAATTTCTTTAAAGTCCATGTATTTTTGGCCATTAGTTCTTTAAGGCTTTCCAATCCTTTGGCTGGAAGGTTAGCAACGGCTGTTCTGGAGACATCACTAGGTAAAGGAAGAAAAAGACATCAGAATATTCAGTGACTGGATCAGAATTTTTTCAGATTCTCACAGTAATTTAGGAGTTTCATAGAATTTTACAGCAAAAATCAAATCCAGAGGAGGTGGGGATTTCATATCACTTTGCAAGGTTCTGATACCATTCAAATTCAAGTATGGCAAGAATTCCTCCTGTGATTTTTCTTTGTGTTTTAAAGCTCTTGTCTTTAATGTCTCATAATGCAGAATAAAGGTGATAAAGAAATATCAGGACTTCGAGAATTACACCTTTAAAGCCAACCAGATACAAATGCATATGCAAAGACAAAGTTTTAAAAATTCTTTAAAGAAATCACATCTTTCACTGACAGAGCTGTTTTACTTTAGACCTCTTTAGACTCATTTTAACTTATTGGGATGCTTCAATAGAAAGTACTGTAATTACTAAACCAATGTTCTACATAAACTGAAACTAAAATCTTCTATCTCAGTCCATCTTGAAACTCTCAGAAAATTGCATATTATGTTTGCTGCTTTCTGTTTCTGAGACAGTGCCCACCTCAGCAGATACATTGCACAGTTTGTGAGGGAGGTGGATTTCCTTCAGAGCTGCCAGGGGAATGTCATCTGGTCCTGCTAGTGTTTTCCACTCATTTTTTGCTTTGTCCCAAAACCTCTTTTACTGACACTTGAAGTCAAGATGTTTTGTCCTCCGTAAAGAAGTAAATGTGTAAAAAAAAGGTTCTAGTGTAGGAACATTGTTTGTGCACCTTCTTCGTGGACACCCTGATAATAAATAAAAATTAATTCAGCTTTTTCCTTGTTTCCCAAGAGTGCTGCTCTTATCTCTCTAGAAGTCTCACCCACTGGCTGGTTTCTTGCACCTAAAAGAAAATTATTACTAATTTTATGCTTTAAACAAATTGCTTCTAAAACACCTGGGTTTGCTCTGCTCCTTTTTTTTTTTTTTTTTTTTCTTTTGATTTGCTTGTATTTGCTTATTTGCTTTAAAATGGAGTTAGAAATTTATTCCCCTTTCTGTAGGAGGGCATTTTTACTTTTAGTGGCTTCTTTGCTATCATACATATTTGAATATGTCACAGCTAGCTGATTTCAACCACATAACCTTCTTTTTTTTTGTTTTTCTGGAGTTCTTTTTTGATAGGTAATACATGTTTCTACCAAGCCCCTGAATTGGCTCTTAGAAGTGTCTGAATATGTCTGCTATCCTTTTATCTTTTAAAGAATCGCAGGATAGTTGAGCTTCCAGATGGTCCAGTTTGACCTCCCTGCTCAAAGCAAGGTCACGTGGAACAAGTTGCTCAGAACTGTGTCCCGTTGACCTTCTTAGTGTCTCCAGGGTTGGAGACTCCACACCCTCACAGCAAAGAAGTTTTTTCTTACGTTGAAATGCGCTTTTCTGTATTTCAGTTTGTGCCTGTTGCCTCTTGTCCTGTCACTGGCCATCACTGAGGAGACCCTGACTCCATCTTCCCAGTTCCCACCCTCTCTCCAGACTAAACATTTCGAACTGTCTCAGTGAATCCTGCGTTGACAGATGTTCCAGTTCCTTAATCAACTTGGTGATCTGCTCCTTTTGTTTTTTCACAAATTTCCTCATTTTATAGAGCTCTTCTGAAGCAAAACATCTTGGTAAACTAGATCTTGGACTAGATCTTACCAAGACAGGGATGGCCTTTCAGCAACCCCCATGGGTCTCCATCAAGTCGTTATGGTGGTGGCAGCCACCTGTGGGGAAGGGAACATGATTAAATGTGATGGGAGGTGCTAAGACTTTTTGGAAGGGAGATGACACCTCACAAACTCTTGGTAGTTCTTTGAAGATGTTCTGGCACAAGGAGAAGGATGATCCTGCTTGTACAATGAATTGGGATTTCTGAAAAGCCTTGACAAAGTCAGATATCAAGGGCTGTTGAAGTAACTAATCTGTGATGTGACAAGGGGAATGGCTCTCCTGGATTAATTAAAAAAATACAAGAGTTGGGGAAAAGCCTGGGAACAGATAAGTTTTCATGCTAGAGGAAGAGTGGAAAATGAAGTGGTACCTGAATATACACATCATTGGAGCAGAGGCCCACAGAGGCTGGGCTAGCGCTGGTACTAATTAAATATTCATAAACAGTCTGCAAAGAGAATGATAGTAGCTGCAACAAAGCTTGTTTCTGACTCAAAATAACGCAAGGTAGTGAAAGCTAAAGATGATTGTCTAAAGAAGCAAAAAGATCCTGCAATACTAAGTGACTATGCACTACAGTAATTGACATGATTCAATATTGATGAACATAAAGTGCATTTAGGAAGAAGCAATATTACCTAGCACTCTGGAAGGATCTTGGAGTCCTCTTTACAAGTGTCAGGTCAGTGCTATTTAATAATGTTGAAGGGAAATAGAATGCTAAGAATTTTAAGGAAAGAAATAGAAAATAGAACAGAAAAACTTTACTTTGTAAATCTAATATGTCTGCATATTAAATCCTGTATGCAGTTCTATAAATACTATATGCAGTTTACAACAAGAGCACAGAAAGCTACAGCAAGGATGACTAAAAGTATCAAATTGTTTATATATGAAGCGATAAGGAGTAGATAAGGACTTTTCTTGTGGGAAAAGCTAGGACTGGAAGCAGTAGGAGACTATAGATGCTATGCATATTGTAGAGAAGGTGATTGGGAATGATAATTCACTCTTGTGAGATGAGTTTTGGGCCACCTAAGAATGTGAGGCAAGAGACTTAAAAATGAGAAAAGGTATATATTCTTTTCACAAAATTGCATCATTAAATTGTAAAAGTCAGTGCCACGGTTCATTGTGCAGGCCAAATAACAAGGTAACAAGGACAGTATGCCTTTTTGCTTTGGTTTATTCATAGTTGTGTCATGTTCCCATCAGAAATGACTGGATCATGAGGAACATCCTGGGGGACAAGGGCTTGTGCCTTGGAAACAGGTTCAGAGAGCAGCCTCTCCAGGGCCCTGGGTGTGCAGGGGAGGGAGCTGCAGCTCCTGGAGAGCTGTGAGCAGAAGGGAGTAGCCAGCCCAGGGCTCGGCTGGTGGAAGCCATTTCCCAGGGAGCAGAGGGGAACGTGCAGTCTGTGGCAACTCAAAGAGTGTTATCAAGTGACATTAAAAAGTCTGAAAGAAAGATATGTTCAGTGAGAAGAATGAGTTTGGAAGAATTAGTTATAAGACTATGTAATTTCTATTCTCTCTTACTGAATCCTTTGAAGTGTGTGTATTTAGGCAGCTAGGTATTGCGATTTGTTATTTCAAAACCTGCTTGTTTTAAACTGGGGAGTTGGGGGGGAAGATACAGACACAGCTGCCTTGAAATTCTAGCTGATTTAGGATTAATCCTGTTGCAGAGCCACCAATAGAAGGTTGGTCCCATCCATGGGCCATATTAAGCACAATGGCTCAGAAGTCTGGAAGTTTCCAAAATCCCCAGTTTGGGAAATCCCTAAGATGCTGGTATGGTCTTGTGACCTCTCTGTACCGCTGCTATTGCAAATGGAAAAGCCTCCTGGGAATCTGGTGGTAATGTCTTCCAGTGAAAGATAACTTCTTAGTTACCCTACCTAGACACACACTTTGTTAGTGACAAACTGTGTGTCAACTGGCCAGAGGAAAGTGTGGGACTGACAGGGATTTTTTTACCTTCCAAATCCAGTCTTGACCATTATCAGTTCAGATTCACAATCTACTTCAAGCAGCATAGCAGCTGTCTTCCAACTAGAAAGCACAGGATTGAAAAGGTTTTAAATAATAATTGCTAATCTTCAGAGCAATGTGAATCCAAGTAGTTGGAGTTTGCCGGACTATAGTTTCTGTGTCTGCATTCATACAGAAGACACATTTTCCTAAATTATTTCTTTGTTCTGTGTCATTGTACGATCAGTCTTGATTTTGGGCTGCTCTGAAAAATGAGAAGTGGCTGGAGTTGTCAGCCTCATTAATATCTAATAATATTGATAACTAAGATGTTGTTTAAACATAGCAGTGTTTACATTGCACAGAAGAATGTCTTGCTACTACTGCTAAGCTGTAGCAGGCACACTTAAAGAAACACAAGAGAATGGGCAAGAGGTTTGATAGACTTGTCAAGAGGATCTATCTCAAATTGAAGTGACTATAAAAGAGGTTAGGCACAAAACTGATAAATGATATTGAGACACAAGGACTGGATGGTTTTCATCAAAACATTCTGAAACAGCTCAAGGAAGAAGTAGTTGAATTGGTAAAAGAGGTGTGTAACATCCAACTTAGCCCCCCTGCAGGAAGGCAGCAAATGAGCCACCAATAAATACGATACACCTGGGGGAAGTCAAAATGTAAAGGGCTTTTGTAAAAAGTCCTGCCTTACAAACCTCTCCCAGTGTTGTGATTGAGATCTGCTCTGCGTCTCCTGGGACTTCCACAAGGCCTTTGACAAAACCCCCCAAAGGCTGATATGGAAACCGGGCAGCCACACTCCCTGTGGGAGATGTCAAATGTTTGAGATTATGGTAAAGTGCTAGCAAAATTCACTTCTAGCCTAGATCCAGCCCAGACCTTAGCATTTAGGTAGCTGTGATCTAGAGCTCACTGAAGTACTGGAAGTGGTCTGTCTGTGGTAGCATAGAGCTCTACACTGTGGAGTGTAACAGCAAGTGAATTAGTTGCTCAACTCAACCAATTTTAATGTCGTATCTTTTTAGCTGTTTCTTTTTTCCATCGCATGCTTACTTATAAATCTTATGTGACATTTTTAGACTGTTGCGTACCTTAGGTGAAATTTACATGTTAGATTGAATGTTGCTGAGACATTGGAGAGCTTCAGGTGAATGTGAGAATAAAACATAGCTTATGATTTAAGATATGTTGTTTTCTGAACCAACATTATATATGATACAAGTGTTAAACAGGTATTTGATTTTTTTTTTCCCTGGGCTATTTTTTTTTTGTCTAATTCCTCATTGTTTTTATGAAGTCAGAAGTTCAGAGCTAGATATAAATGATAATAGCTGTTGTCAGTAATCTTTTTTACAGCTGGAAACATGAAATTCTAGTATAAAATCAAGTAATAGTGAGAATTTAAAAGGTAATTGAGAAAGTGAGATTGAATGCATCATAGTACCATTGGGAATTTTTACCTAATCATATACAGATTAAATAAAATATACAATAGATTACAGATATTATTTCTATCTACTGAAAGTTTCTTTAAATCTGTGAATTTGCACTGTTTGATTAGCAGAATGCAGAGTGCTCCTGTTGCTCAAAGACTTGCTTGTGCCCAGTGGCAGGAACAGAACAGAACCTCCTAAGGTAGGACCCCATTCCTAGATTGGGATATGATGCTTTAAAGAGCACTTCTGCTTTCTAAAGATAATTAATTACTCGCATGTATCTTGTGCGGAAGTTAGTAATGTTTTGAATTTGGACTGTATGTTTTGCAGAAGCTAATTGAATAATGAGCCTGATGATATTTTTGTTGTACTCTCTTGAACTTGTGCTCTAGGCAGCAGCTCTTGTTGGTACATTTAGTAAATCAGGTCCACTGAGTTGCTAAATCCTAGCCAAGATTTCATTTTTAGCTGAAGAGCAATGTATTGTCATTATACTGTTAACATAGTTTTCTAAAGGGAGGAATCTATGTATACAGCCACATACATCTGAATATACAGCAGTGACAAAGGAATCAGAATTATTGGCATCTGTTCTCCTCTATTCAGTGATCACAATCTCCACTTCCTCTGCTATTGTAAACTGCAAATTTAAAAAAAATAAAACAAACCTAGTTTTTTAATACCTACTTAAATGTACCATCTAACTAGGTGGTCTGAGAGCATGGCCCAAATCACACAACATACATATAGCCAGGCACAATTCTTTGTAGTTAAATCTTTCTCACTGGTTTTCGATAAAGCCAAAATGGAAGAAAATTACTCCCTGAGTAGAAGGTTTAACAGCCCCTCTGTGAGCTTTTTCAGGTTGCCCTCCAGATCTCTTGCCTTCTGCTCCAAGAAAACTCTCTTTTGCTCTGCCTGAATGGCTGATTCTCCTCCTGATGGTGGACCTGCCTTGACTGTACTTTTCTTATCCAGAATGTATAACTTTTAAGACATGGTCAGAAAACACTACCTTCTCACTGCTGTCTCAGGATCTGGACACTTATGGAACAACTGAGATTTAGCCAGTTTATTCAGTGATAAGAAGAAAAAAATTTTTTAAAAAGCATGTTAGTCCTTGACAGTATCTTGAGGGACACAGTGGCTTTATCTGCTCTTCTTATATGCACCTACACCCCAAGCAACTTCAAATGAAGAGGCCTGGACTAGTTTCTTCCCTTTGAGTGAGGATGACTTTTTAGGAAACAGACAAAATATGACTCCAGTATGACAGGAGTGCCGACAGGTTTGGCATGATTTGCTGTAGGAATGACTGATTATTATGGACTCAACTTCCAATGTCCAATTATTTAAGGTATCTGCTTCAGAAGTATGACTCCATGCATGGTCTGTGCTTCTCTCTCCCCTCAAGCCAGTGAAAGGAAAATCTGATACTTCCCAAAGGTCGTGAACCCTCTTCTCAAGGACTCTACTAATAACTCCAGTGGACCTTGTGGTACAGAGTGATGTGGGAGAATGATGTGGCCCTGAAAGGTGGGCCCCCAGCCAGATTTTCCTCTTCACCCCATAAGACAAAGTAATTTAGATGGCTGAAGCAGAAGACAGGCCACCATTCACACACAGGCCTTGCAATGCATCTGACTTGAGATTCAGGGGACAAAGAGAACCAGGGATTTGATGATGACCTTGCCATCAAAGGTCTTTTGCAGCTTTGCACAGCGGGGACACAACTCTTTGTAGCATAAAGTGGTTATGACCAGTACAACTTCTACTGTAGATTGGTGTGTCACTGGTAGCAGCCTGATTTTCTGGAGTGGAAAGATTCTGGGAGAAAAATAATGTCTTCTGCACCTTTTCGTTGTTATAGCTAACTACTAGGATTCCTTCTGTGAACAATACAACTTTATTCTGATATAAATATAGTGTTTTCCCAAAGAGCAGGAGGTAAAACTGATTCTTACATGGAGTGGGCACTGCTGGCACCATCTGGTTTTCCACTGAAGAAGGGAATCCCACTTTCAGCACTTCAGTTCTCCCCATGATCAGTCCTATGCACTACGTTACATGCTAGATGATTTAAGTCAGGGAATACGATTCTTCTTAAAATTCTTAAACTTCTTGAGGTTTTTGTTTCATTCTGTATTATTAATTTTAGTGAAGAGTTCTTTGGAGGACTGTAAAATCAGCCTAGAAGCCAGATTACATGAGAAAAAAGAAAAGACAGCACCAGAAGTAACTTTATTCTGTTTAAAATTTTTTTTTCATCTCTTTCAATTTCCTTTATATGTGTGCTGCTGCAGTCCTTTGTTTGTATTACAATTGTGCTACAATTGTACAGTCATAAGACAGGTTGTAGTACAGAATCTTTCAGAAGAAAAATAGGTAGGAACAGTATTTCTGATGTAAGATGCAAGCATTTCTTACATAAATTCCCTAACCCACAACTTTTGTCCCTGATATTCTTTCTTTTTGTAAACATGCCATTCCCATCCCTGCTGCTCTACTGTTAATAATAGTGGGAAAGAAAGTGCAACCTAAAATGGTATTATTTTTAAAGCTTTCTCTACTTCATTTCTCCTACTCACAGTAGAGTTGGTCCACTGTGCACTCCCAGAAATGCATTGTCATCAATAACTTCCAGGTATTTGTTCTTGTGCAGATAGCTGCAGAAACAAACAAGACACAGTGATTTGGAAATAGTTATCCATACATTAAAGAAGATGATCTTCAGTTTACTTGCCTAAACAGATTTACAAAAGCAATATATATAAGGGCCCTCCTATGTCAACAAAATATTGAAGCATAATCAGTTACTTCATTTTCAGTATACCCAAGGAACAAAATACAGGTTTGCCATTTTGAAAATAAATTAAATCCCTCAAGAAATAAGAAATAAATATATTAGTAAAATAAATTACCTTTGCCCCAAATTGTTGGGTTTTTTCTCTGTCATACACATAAAGACACATTCATGCACACTGTATCTTCAGGTAAATATGTGTGTGGATGAGGTGAAATTGATTGTTTTGCTTTCATCATGAACAAAAATGAAAATTATTCCCTCCTTGCTTTGAGTTTGATAAGAAAAGTTTGAAATGCTTTAATATCTCCATAGCCAAGTGGAGGCTCCTATATACAGGTCAACAGTTAAGAATGAAGTTTTGTTATATAGAACAGCAAGAGAGATTGTGAAAAGGAGGATAAATCTGAAAGAAAAAATAATATAAAACTTTTGTTAAAAAAATTTAAATATTCTAAAATCTTAGGAAAACCATGAACAATTTCCTGAGTAGCTGACACTCTCCTAAAATATGGAATGGTGCAAATTTCTTACATAATTGATGTAATGAACTACTGAACACAGAAAATTACCATAACCCAAGTGGGACAATCAATGTTAAATCTAATTCTGTGGTTTTTTATTTAAAAGTGACTGATCTAGAATGAATCTTTTTTCTTTTTTTTTTTTTTTTTTTTTTAAGCTGGATTCCTGTTTACCATGGTTTGAAACTGTCATTTGAAAAACTTACAAATACATGGATTATTACTGGAGGTAGTTCAGTCAAGTTGCAAATTGCTTTAGAGAGGCTATGCATTTCTGTCTGAGACTTTTGTTCTTAGTGGCTTGATAGAATTTATGGTTTTTGTGGAAAGACTTGGGCGAAATAATTGGCTTCAGTAGGTCCACAATTGCAGGTGTACAAAGAGAAAGCGTAAATGAAAAAACCTGCAGGAGGAATAGAAGCACAGGCATCCTGCTTTTCTACTAGAGTAACAGTGAATGTACAGCATTAAGCACATTTTATGACATTCTGTGAAGAGCAGATACACACAGAGCATGATGAAGTGGAAAAAAAGTGTTATTTTTATGCATACAGTGCCAGCTTGTGTGTATTAATAGGGAATATTTGACATAGAGTTAGATTAAAAACGTTGTTTTGGAATAAAATTGTCCAGCTAAAAAGTACTTCACAAAATGCAACTGGCATGGTAATTGACTTGATGAGGTGGTTCCTCCTGATTAGCCAGGAGGGAGGAGGACTGCAGTTATAAGTGGCAAGATCTCCTGAAGACACAGACAGGAATATGCTGAATTAGCTGAGCAATGAAAAGAGATTTAAGATTAGGTTGCAATGTATACATATGTACATATATGTGTGTGTGTGTGTGTGTGTGTGTGTGTATACACACATGGATACTACGTGATAATTCTTTCCCTAAGCCAGCAATTAAACCCTAGGTGGTATTTTTACTTAGTTCAATCAACTTCTGTCACAATGTTTACAAGAGAGACATCTTGCAGGCATCAAACCTAGTCATGCTTTTTAACTTAATTTAGATGGAAATTGAAATCTTGTGATGGGATTAAGAACTGTTTACCAAGTATAGTAGTCACTGGGGGAGGATGGAGAAGCATCTAGCTCTTCTGGCTGAGGGGTACTACATACGCAAGGAGACAAAACAGTCTAAAAATTTTGTTTCTGTACTATGATAGGAAAGGACCTCTGAGAGAAGATAGAACCAGGGCAGCAAAGGGGATGGTACAGCTGCAGGACTGCTCTTCAGGTCAGAAATGCAATGCAACCCATTAAGGAGAAGAACACAGAAAATTGCCAAGGAAAGTTGTCAAAGGGAATGTATGTTCCTCTTGATGAAATAATGGCAAAACTCAGTAAAGGCCATGAAGGACCATAGTGTCTAGGCAGAAGAGACTTATAGCACCTGTGACTATCCAATTTATAAATTTTATCAATTTTCTATATAGTTGAAAAGGTAAAGTCTACTGTCCCCAGCAGCAAACCACAGATTAAAGCATGAGTCTGCAGTCTAGGATGAACAACAGGGTCCGCAGACTGCAGTATTATAGGGAGCTTGGGTCTAGCAGAACCAAGAACATAGTGACACAAGTCCAACAACTACAAGCATCAGGATTGCCTGACATTTCACCAAGGACACAGGGCTTTTGGAGGCCTTGTAATGTAACAATGAAGAAAAAGAAAACGACTGCACGTGATGACCGTATTGTTCAGGAGAAGATGATGCGGTCCTCAGTCCAGCTAAAGGACAGAAACTTTGCAAGGATTGCAGATAGACTGCCTTATGTAGGTCATGTTTCACAGGGTAGATAAAAGCAGAGAAAATTCCAAATTATGAGATCAGCAGCAAAAGACAGAAATAGGAGAAAAACAACATTATTGCCCAAGTGAAGCCAGGTGACATTGCTCAGATTTAAACATAATTATCTTAAAAAGAGGAATTTCATAAAATTTCAGAGCGCAGTTGGCACAGAAATTATAAAATGTGCAGACCAGACCTATTAAAGAAATTAAATTAACTGAAAGGAGGAAAAAATGGATACTACTGATGCAGGCAGTAATACCTCAAGCAGAGAGGGATGTTTGGTACTGTAACTATTATAAACATTTTAAAGTTAGCTTGTGATGTAGCTAGGAAGGCAAAAAATATTAAAGAAAGGTGGTCACAACTGATTTCAGAGGGTGTCCACAAAGTTGCTGTGTGTTGTGCCCATTGAGCAGTTAGTGGCAAAGGTAAAAATGTCAAACCGTTCCTGATTGTAAGTTCTGTCACAAAAACACCATTTGAGGTGGTGGCTGTGGAGATAATTGAATTGACTCAGAAAAGTGCCGAAGGCCACTGTTTTATCTTTGTGCTGGAAGAGTCTTTCAAATTCAGATAGCTGAACTGGGGTTTAGCTGTAAAAATAAAATCATAGCAATTTTTTCTTGGTGTGGAAGAAATCAAGTAGAGATTCTAATCCTGTCCTGGTTGAAGTCACTGGCAAATTTTCCACAGCATTCACTGGATGTAAGCTTATATTGATCACCATAGTGAGAAATGAGAAGTAAATGCACTTTGGCTGGGTTACAGAACACAAAGTCTTAGGGAGCCCAGCTAGAGTAACACTTCTGGCATGTTATTCCCTGGACATTACCCATGCCTGAATTCTTGTTTCTGACAGAGGAAAACATCTTACTTCATCTTCTCAGCTATTGTTGTTTGAAATAATCTTTCATTCTTTAGAAATATATGGCATTCTAATATCACCTGACATTTGTGTTTTCTGAGAACTGACTTTCCTATTCTTTAAAAGACAACCTAGTCTAGTCACTTTTGTGGTAAGCTTTTGCTTCAATTTGAGAAGTTCCTCATCATTTTGTCTGCAAATATAATACAAAAATTAAAAACAGAGCAAGAACTAAGAATTAATCCAAGATTTCAACATCCAGCCTGTAGTTTTGAAGGACACAAAAACTTGCGTGACCTAATAAAACCTGTCTGCTTTAGTAACTAGACATTATTGTACAACCAGATAATTGCTTGTCCAATTTTGAATTATTTTCCCCTGATATTTGAACACAATAGTGAGTGATAAACCTGAAATGTAATAGTTTACATACGTGATAAAAATCTTCAAACTTAAAAATAGAAACAGCCAGCTAGAGACTTTTGGGATGTTCATAACCATATGTTACCAAGGAGGGGCTGCAGTGTTAGCTGCCAGTTTTCACGCAGGTGAGTCAGGCCCATCAGAATGTACAATTTCCTGATGATAATTGATTTCAGTTGTTTAAGCCCTTTTATTTTTATAGGTACTTCTTTTAAATGGAAAGAATAAAACTGGTAAAAATTAATTTGGTGAAGAAAGTTTAGGTATAGCCAGTATAGCTCCTTCTGAGTGTGCCTTTAATCCTGTTACTAATAGCTAAATGGTATAGGATGTCAGTTAAATACATTGCAGAAAAGAGAACCACAACAGTGGTACCCATGTGTCTAAACAAGTGTTGGTAGTATTAGAAATCACATTGGTGAAGTGGAATATCTCTCCTCAGTGGGGCCACAAGAATAATAGTCATTTTGGAAGGTTGGTGGAAGGTAATCAGATAGACATGAATACCACAGTGCAGGAAATCTGGAGCAGTAAATCCTGATTCTGGAGTAGGATACGATGATGGTTTCCTAGTGCTATGAGTAAAAGAAAGCTTTTTTTTTTCCTTTCTTTTTTGAATCAAATCAGGTCGGTAAGCTAACTATGGCAGGGACTAATACAGAGTCTCTATGGACTCAAGATCTAGGGGTAAATGGGAAAGATACAGGATCTTCTGAGGACATGAAACAGTAATAGAGCTTTTCAATTGCTTTGTAGAACAGGACAATGTCATGTCAGGTCATGAGAGATACTGAGTATTTAGACATTATCAATGTATGCTTCATAAAGCAACAGGTTGGAGAGTCCTCATGAAAAATGGAATTTTTGATTTCAGTTTGAGTGGCACTCATGCTCTATTTCAAGATATTACAGTCTAAATTCTGTTTTATAGAAGCAACCACCAGGTACTGATGTTCACCAACTTGTAGGACCAAAAAAGCTGAAGAGTACACCACAGCTATAATCTCCAAAAAGGAGTAATAAATGTATGAGTAAACTTCCTTAAAAATAAAAGTATAAAAGTTAAATTATTGAGGGCATTCTGGGAGCTCTTTAGGGATGCCATTTTGGAGGTACAGAGCAAATGTGAAAAGCGTGAGGTGGCAAAAGGAAAACAAAATCCTGAATATTCAAAATCTTAAACTGAGATGAACAACTTAAAAATGCTGAAAGGTCTGAAAATATTTTTACAAAATATTTTATTTTTGCCAAAAGTGTATTTTCTTCTGGGGGTAAAGAATATGAATGAAAAATGCTGACCAGCTACTGCAACTAACAAACCTAAATACCTTTCTTTTTTCAGTGTAAAAGATTTCTATTCCTCTTCTTCCATTGTCCAAAGTCATTCATGCCATCTTCCGTATTGTAGCTAGATACACCTTTCTTGGTGGGTTTTTTAAACTGGATTATTTCACTGATACGGTTTTACTGCAGTCCCACAACCAATTTTATCAGCACAGGGAGTGATAGAATAAGAATGAACAGACAGATTAGGGAAAAAGGGAGGTTTTGCAAAATTTTCTTCCAAAGGATCACTTAGTTATAAATCAAGTAAAGTTACTGAAGTTCCTAGTTGGAGTACCTCACTGGCTTATGGAATTATGTATTATTTGTCAGTATCTGCTTGCTTTTTTTCAGCTTCTGATTTTAAAATAAGGCAGCAGAGCTTAACAAACAAGGAGAAAAATAATATGTTTGCCACACATTTAAGTATCACCACCATACTATTAAATAGGCTATGGACATGTACCATGTTACTGTATCTCTGCATCCTGTTGGATTATGAAATGAAGGTTAAAGAAAGGGAGAACAGGCAAAAGAGCGTAGCGTCGTAAGGTTGCCCTATTCCCACAAAAGAGATGCACTGGTAAATGAGCAGTATTAAGGATTCATCATACTTTTTTTCTACACCGTTTTTTATCTTGACTCTGAGCTAAGACAAGCATTCTAAGTGACCCCTGAGTGTGTATACCAAAGTAAATATTTTCTTTTGGAGTTTATTTTTCTAATTAGATTTTGAGATTGCACACTTTCCATTTCAGTAATTTAGACAGCTCTGCAAAAGCTCATCAGAAATATATTTTGCCATTTACTGGAAATATGTTTTCAAAAAAATCTTTCCTCACCAGTTTCTTACAGAAATAAACATGGGTGCAGGAGTGCCTCTTTGCAGAAGTTTGCAGGAGCGATGCAGTTCATGGCCCTTAATGATGTGTTAATCTGAGGGATTCAAGTTTCAGATGAACGCTGTTCAGCAAAAGTGTCATTTGGCCCTTCATCCCTGGTTCTTTACTTCCCTGCCTTTATAAAACACATACAGCAATATTGTGGTGTTCTATAGCAAACCACTCCTTGTTGGATGAGAAGGTTTATTACATAGTTGCCATTTTGGACTAGATGATCTTTTAGGATCCCTTCCAATCCCTAACATTCTGTGATTATTCAGTATAATAATGGAAACTGTTTATGCACGGTTCCATACCTATATCTGCATGGATTGTTTTGACCTCCTTGAATTACATAGATCTTTTAATACTGCAAGAATGGTAGAAAGACACACTGCATGGTAAAAAGTAGCCTCTGAGATTCCCAAAATGTCTTCTGATTTATGGATGGAACATGGAGTCTTTGAATGATTTGTCAAAAATGAATTGTGGTTTTCAATTGTTTTCCTTTTTTACTTCTTTTCCTCCTTGAGGTCATCATTCAAAACCCATTACAATTTCTTTCCCTCACTGTTTTTCTTTTAGCTCCTTTTTGCTCCTAGTTTCATCTTGTCCAAAGGACCTTGGATCAGACCCAGAGTAAAACAGGTACTTTCTTCACTGTACAGTGGTAGATAAACAGGAGTTCAAATTAGGAATGTCAGAATACAGAAAATTAAATATTCGCCTTTTGCATTAACTTAATGTTGCTGCTAGAAACAACAAATCTCCAAGCTTGCACTTAGCAAAATTATACCTTATCTTGGCATACGGTAACTGAACTACTTCAGAAAATTAGTTTGGAAATTTCAATGTAGTTTATCAAACAGATAAAGGCTTTACCACTAATGTTCAGCTCCCTAGTTTGCTTTGTAAATCTGGAGTAGTGCTTTGCTCAAAGTAAATGTCATATGATTTAATTAGGAGAAAACTGTTTCTTGTAAGAAATCATTTTTACTGCTGGAAGATAAAGCCCTGAAAGTAAGCCTGGTTTTAGTTCTTTTGTTTTGTTTTGGTTTATTGTTATTTTGTTTTGCTTAACTAGTGCATCATAGCCAGTGTCTGGAAAGATTCACATAGAGTCATAGAATATCTCAGGTTGGAAGGGATGCATAAGGATCATTGAGTTCAAATCCCTGCTCCTCTCAGGACTACCTAATAGTTAACCTATGACTAGGAGTGTAGTCCAGATGCTCCTTGAACTCTGACAGGCTTGATGCCCTGACCACTTCCCTGAGGAGCCTGTTCCTCTCCGTGAAGAACCTTCTCCTAATGTCCAGTCTGAACTTCCCCTGATGCAGCTTCATTCCATTTCTTCGTGTCCTGTCACTGGGCACCAGAGAGAGGAGATCAGCTCCTCCCTCTCCGCTGCCCTCCTTGAGGAAGTTGCAGACTGTCATGAGGTCACCCCTCTGCCTTCTCCAAGCTGAACAAGCTGAGTGACCTCAGACACTTCTCATAAGTGTTGCCCTCAAGGCCTTTCACCATCTTGGTCACACTCCTCTGGACACACTCTAATAGTCTGATGTCCTTCTTATACTGAGGTGTCCAAAACTGCACACAGTACTCAAGGTCGCATCAGTGCAGTTTAGAGCGGGGCAGTCACCTTCCTTGGATGGCCTGCTATGCTGTGCTGAATGCACCCCAGGACACGGTTGGTCCTTTAGGCTGCCAGGGCACTGTTGGCTCATATTCAACTTTCCATCAACCCAAACCCCCAGATCTCTTTCCGCGGGGCTGCTCTCCAGCCTCTTGTCCCCCAGGTTGTACATGTAACCAGGATTATCCCATCCCAGGTGCAGAATCCGGCACTTGCTCTTGTTAAATTTCAAACAGTTGGTGATCGCCCAGCTCTCTAGTCTATCCAGATCTCTCTGTAAGGCCCTCTGCCCTCAAGGCCTTGAAGAACACTGAAAGAGCCTTAAACAATATTAATTACAAACTTTTTCTGAAAGTAAGCAAGCAGTATCTGCAGAACCTAGTATGTGTTTTCTGCTTCTCTACTTCCACACAGTCCCATAAAGCAGATGTTTAGGACTCCAGATCTTCTAAAATTATATTTTCAATTGATTTTTTAATAATAAGGAAAATTCCAAAGAGGCCAGAAGCAATAGTGGTTACACATTACCAGAGAAGCAAAAAGAAAAATTCCTAGAAAATCATCTCCAATGTGTGTTTCATCAAAATTTAAGAAATGGAAGAGCCAGCACAGTTCATATATTGTCTAAGACTTAGAAAGGTTTTAAGTATTGCATATACAGCTTACAGGGATTCAGTCAAGACACTGGCTTTATTTTGCTATATTTTACATCTTACAATTTCTGTGGGCACTCATACAGACACTATGTCATCATGAAAAACTTCCTGTCTCATATGAAAGTTCAAAGTAACTGACCTAATGTGAGTACAATAAGACCTATCCCAGATCTTTAGTTTAACTCAAACCTTTTCAGAATTTAAGAAGTCTAGCTAGCTCTAACGGGAAAAAAAATGGCAGTTTGGAAAGATGAAGACCATGTGAAGGATGCTTTTACAGAATTCTTAAAGCCCAATTTAAAATGAAGTACTGAAAATAATCGTATCTATCCTGATGCCTCTCTGATTAATTTAAGAGCTCACAATGAAGAAATCTCTTTACTCATGAGACTGCCAGCCAGACTTTTCAGTCAAGCCTCTGTACGACCAGAGTAAGCTGTGCCAAAGTGAATGGAGCCTCTGGAACTGAGATTTGTTCTGTGTTAATGATTGAGGCAGGTGATTTTGGGTATGGTGTTAAAAGGATATTCACTCACAAAGTATTAGTTTTCCAGAAACTACAATAAGAAGGTGAAGGGAAAGCCGAAATGATTGCTTCCTGCTTTTGAGATGCCCATCTCTCTTTTCTAGTGCAAGTGACCAGTTCCTCTGAATTGCTTCCAACACCTTACACCACTGTTTTATTTTGCAGATAGGTGATTTCTGTGAAAGGGCTGCTACCATTGTCAGTGCTACACTTACTAAAAGAAACTTTCTTGTAAGTAAACCAGCATAATTATCTTCCAAATTGTCTTAGAAATGTTACTGATCAAAAGAAATTTTATTGCAGCTTCAAATCAGAACAAATTTCACATTGGAATTACCTGCTATGATTTTATTTCTGAGCTATAAATATACATACCAAATGAAAGCACACTGCAAAAGACATTAAGTGCCCGTATTTTTATTGCTGGCTGAAATGAATATCCTCTCTTTGCTCCTTAGAAATAATTAGTATAAGATACTGTCCTGGTTCATCTAGGATAGGGTTAATTTTCCCCAGCAGTTGGGAGGGAGCTACAGCCAGGCTATTGGATACCATGCTGACATCATGCTAAACCACCACAGGTACTTATTTGAGAGCCTCCAACAAGCATAGAGTATTTATTATATATTTATTTTTCTGAAAAAAGAGAATGATGTGCTACTTACATAGCATCCAGATTTGTCCCATTAAAAGCATGGCCTTGGATGCTGGTGAAACCATTATTGTAGAGTTTGCTGCAAGCAAAAAAAAAAAAAAAAGTGTATTTTCCGTTGCTTCAATACCTGAATACCTAACATCTTATGTATCATTTTTCTTTGCAATAGCACATTTATGGATGAGTTAATTTTCATTTCTTGAAGAAGCAGCAATTATAGTTCAAGGTCAAACAAATGCCCAGCAGTTTTTCTGAGTGTAGCTGAATCAAGAATACCACGCACCAGGTATGCCATCTTTTACTTCTTTTTACAGCAAAGATAGAACTAGACTGAAACACTTTGGTATAACTTTCCCACTATCAAACTGAAAACATGGAAACAAAATTCTGCTAGGACTGGTTAAGGAAGGCTAAAGGAACTAATACCTAGTAAAACAGGTATGATTTTACTATCAAGCCTGCCTGGATTTTTAGAATTCCATTATTTTGCTCCCTTAGAGCAAAGGCATTTTTTTTAGAAATTCTTTTGAATTCATTCTTTTGCATTCTAGTGCTCTTCCCCCTAGTTCAGGTCATAACTCATTGCAGTCATTTTCACTCCTCTCAGCCCTTTCTTGTGGCTCACATTGAGTATGACTTGCATAACTGAATTTATTTAACATTTTTCCTCTAAATATGACTCTTCTGACATTTGCCACCTGTTAGTTTTCATGGTATGTGCCACTGAGTTTGCAGAAACATTAGACACAGTTCTAACCATGCTGTAGCTTTACAGAAGGAGAACTCTGCAAACTTCTCCCTTTGATTTTCTTCAATGTAACCATTCACTGGCATTAGGGTCACACAAAAGCAAAACTGTTTCCTTCAAGCCAGTTTAAAGACAAGCAGCAGGCCTGATTCAAATCACTGTCAAAGTAAAGGATTTATGCAAACTAGATTATGGATACTACCTTTCTATGGTATTTCTGTTTCAAATGACTAGGGAATAGGACAGGGATTTATTTTTTTTTTTAAAAAATGGTATTACCATATGCTTGAGAGAGTAAGACAAGGTAATTGCCTCGTGACTTAAACTGGAAGAACTTACAGAGTTAGAGATTCATTACAAAGCCCATGGAAAGCATTTGCAGGCACTGAAGTCATGAAAGGATTATCTGCAATTTCGCTGAAAAAGGAGACAAAACATCACAATCAAACACGTGCCCAACAGAGCTTCTCCAAAACAGTTTTATTAGTGATTGTTCTCTGCCTTGGTGATACATAGAACTGTAGATTAACTTGTTTAGTTCTATCTAAGGCCAGAAGATGCATGTGGGATAATTAAGAATTGAGCATGTTCCAGCATCCAGGAAGCGAGTTTGTGAAGTAGATGGGTTTTATAGCGCTGGTGAGGTGTGCCAGCCTGTGGGATTATAGTGGTTACCAGCACAGGCAGGTCCCTTGTAAGCCAGAGAATTAGCAAAGTAAATAATGCTGCAGTGTCAACTCAGCTAGTTCAAATGACTCCAGGGCTGAGATCTTGCTCTCTAGCTAAGCTCAGATAAGACATCAGGTAATACATTATTCAGGACAGAGGCATTTTACTTTACAGAACTGCATCTAGCACAAGGGAAATAACTTATTATGTGATCTAACCTAATGATTCTTCTCAACTCTTGTCCAAATGAGTGTTTCACTATCTGTCATTTCTTAAATACTTTTTTATTCTCACTCTGCAGTATTAATAAATACTATGTGTCTTCAGAACAAAACTCTGTTGTGACAAAAGGGACAAAGAAAAATTAGAGATTTACTATGACTAAACTGGAGAAAGGAGAGAGGAAAATGCTGGTAGAAACAAAGGGCAGAGCAAAGTGTCTGATTGCCATTTTTCTGCTTTTTTCTGAATCATATTAGATTCCATATTGGAAACCAAAATATTCTGCAAATCTTTCTTTTCTTGAGCTTGTGCATTAGATTTGCACAAGTTGTGGTAGGTTGGCCCTATAGGTTTTCTTGGGATCTGAGGATGGCAGAATTCTAACTACCTGTGAGGACAGGCACTTACAGTAAGAAGTTCACATCAGATGAGTAGATTTTGGTGAGGTCTGGAAATGCTTTAAGTCCAGTATTAAAAATGCCACTGAAAGAGAGAAGAAACAGAAAGAATTACATTTACTGGATCACTGAACAACAAACAATTTATTTAAAGCATTCAACAGTGCAGGACTCTCTATTGACAGTCAATTCATTTATAATCAACTGTCCAAAATATAAGGATGCAAGAACAATTAAAAAAAATCAAAATACCAGATTTATGATAAGTTATAGACTCTAAAAAAAGGGAACACAGCTAAGTAAATCTGCAGAGGGAAGTAGCCTGTGAGGTGGATAGCGGAAAAAAAAATAATTATAACTCTAGATTCTCTTGAGAGATGAAGGCTGCTTCAGACAATAGTCTGGATCCCAAAATCCTCTATCTTTCATTGAGGCTAAGAGCTGTTGAAATAGCTCTAAAAAGGGAAACTGTCTTCAAATATGAATACAGTTAATATCACTTATTTCTGAATTCCTGTAGAGTGGAAATAACTTAAGAAACTGTAGTTCTCCCTTTTTAAACCTATTATGCTGAAATGAAATAATTTTGACTACTTTCTTGTTATTGCTTTTATATCTATAGGAAAAATCTGGAAAAATCTTTCCTCCTTGCCTCTACCCCCACCACATACACAACCCTTTCTAGAGTATTCCAAACATTACTCAAAATCACTGACATCATTATCTTTCTAATCAATCTTTCCTATGCTATAATTTTTAGAATTTCATGGTTTGGTTACTCTGTGCTGCTCTTTGCAAACTTCATGGGAATACAGAGAATTCTTCAGGATTTCTTTCTGCCATAACAGTCATATGAAATCAGGCGTCTATAGACAGGCTTGTCACATTTAGCTGACAGGAATGCTTTAAAACCCTGTCTAAATATCTAGTAAATATAAAAGATGTGTATATTTCTCTTCTTCCCACTCTTTCCTACAAAAATATAGTGAGACAGCGCTTACCACAAGAAAGGTAGCAGTGGAATTTTGCCAAGGAAGTATTAGTGTATTCCAGACATTTAATGGATAAGAAGAATGGCAAAATTACTGATGAATTTGTGAACATGTTTTCCTTTCTCGCAAAGGTAGTCAAAGTTTCATCCCCTACCCTAGCTGGCTTTTTGACATTAAAATAAAGCAACAGAGAAAAACATTGCAATCAGTTCCAAAATGAAATGCAAAGAAACAAAACTGCTGTAGCGTAAAGAGTCATCTGTGAGGTGTAAGTGCCAACTTGTTACAGGTGCTACTTACAGGTATTTCAAAAGTGGGAGGTTCTTAAAAGCATCTGGATCTATGTAATCCAAGTTTCTAAGATTTCGAATTTCACTGTAAAAAAAGAGAGAAACATTACCACATTGATCATTAATACTTAATTATTTATCATAACAGAAATCAGCAATGTTAAAATGAAATTTCAGGGAGCTAGTTCCTGTTGTACCGGCCAGCACTAGCTCAAGGCCATTGTGCATTCTGAGCAATCTGACAATGATGAATTGTCATCTGGATAGATGTGGTCCAGGAGGCTGGCTAGTTTAAGCAAGGGGGGAAGAAGCACCTGAGATTTCGTTATGGATCCTTTCTCTGTATGGTCCTAAAATCAAAGCAATAGCCTGTATTAATGGCTATTACTTTGAACATGGTGAGAGTTTTGTGTCTGCAAAGTTGAGTAAAAAGAAGAAAAGTTAAGCAAAGCTTTCAGTATTGATGTATAATCTATCAATTTACAGACATCTTTTTAGCTTATAATTTTATGTCCTACTTTTCTGGTTGCTTCCTTCATGTCTCTAACAGTATTTTGTATTACTTTTCCTGTCTCTTTTTGAGAACTCATCAGTGGATCCAAAAGATGGCTCAGGTGACTCTAAGTAGCTCTATTCTGAGGCTTGAAATGGACACATCATTTACTTTATAGCCATGTCCAGCAGTACAGAGGATAGTGTGTCTCTTTGCTTTACACTGATGCAAAATGTAACATAGACTTCATTCCTTACATCTTCTGTCCACAGGTGACAGAAACACTTCTACCCAGGTGACAGCCTTGTCTGCAGATGGCATTTTAGACTGCACATGTTGAAGAACCAGCCTGACACTGATGATAGCTACAGCCATGCTGGGTGCTTTCTGTAGGTATGTTGGTGGGACTGTTGCCCCTCCAGCCATCATGGTCATTGCCTGGCATCATGACTCTTCTTCATTTTTTCTGAAATGTTTGTCCCTGCCCTTAACACAATTTTCCTCAGTCTTTCTCATTCCTCTCTTTTTCAGCAGGTTTCTTTTCTATTAGTAATGACAGTCAGCAGTCTGGCTGCACCAATCAGACTGTGCCAAAATTCCCTGTCTAGACTCAGTAGACCTACCAAATTTTCATCTTATGTGAAAAAACCCACCCATACCAGCCCCCATCACATGCACACTTTTCTTTTCCTGGCCTCTTTACTATCTGCAGAAGGGGACAGCCCTTTTTGCATGTTTGCTTCTGTTTCTTTACATTAAACCAACTCTGGTTTTAAGGATACTTTAGTGATACTGGAATCATTTTTACAGGATAAAATCAACCCTGCCAAGTTGTCTGAGAAATAAAAGTGGGAAAAGAGACAGAAGGCAGTAGATAAATCAGTACATAGATACAAATACCAAGACTTCAGCCTCTCTGTATACTGTTGTACTGACAAAACAGTTCTGCTCCACTTTTTAAGTCTTCACTTTTTACTCTGCTTACTCCAACTTTGCAGGGAGACAAGGATTTACCCTTTCATGTTAAACTGATGTAATAGCTATGCTACCACCATTACAGTACTATAGTCAAATATTCTTCATGTCTGTTAGCTACTTTGAACTGTTTCTGTATTTGAAAAGAAATCTTTTCAGAGTCAGTCTCTTGTTTCTCTCAAATTATTTTATTGGTTATGCAGCTATCACACTCCCAGCAGTGGAATTTGTTCCATAAAGTTTAACTGACATGTTTCTTCTGTCACTGACTACATTTAAAATGCTGGACTCATAAGCTTCCTGGTTACATATTCCTTTGCTGTGGACCAAACATATCCAGGGAAAACTAGTCTTCAGATCAACCTTCAGCCTGGAAATGGATAATGCACTGGAGTACTATAGAGTCATCAGGTTTTGGCTTGTTGCTATTTGTAGTATTCTGCATAAATGATTTGGATGAGGGTACTGAGAGTAAGAATTTGAGATCTGCAGATGGTACTGAAATTGGAAGCAAAAAAAAATGCAATGAGATTAAATCAAATTTTGATTTATTAAGTAACTGGGACATGAGAGGGCATGTGCTGTTTAAAAAAGGCAAATGAAAAATTAATTAATCTGGGAATAAAAGATTTTAAAATGACAGATGAGACAGTTGCACAATAATTGGAGAAAAGCTTAGAGAGTGTGAGTAAGGAAAACAATATGATTCAACTGAACACTGGGGAAAGGTTTATGTCCCTGCTGTTCTATTTCCTTGAATTGGTAATGCTGGGATTAAGAAATAAGTATGCTTTAATATATACTGTATTTATATTTGCATTTCATCCTACACTTTGTATTACAGAGGTTTCTTAAAGCCCAAATGGAAGAAAAGGGCTCATTGTGGGAGGCACTACAGAAAGCAGCAGCAGCCAGCCAGTTGCTATAGTAGATGAGAAAGAGGATGAGAGAGGTATAAAAAGGTAAAAGATGATTTGACCAAGATGAATGCAATGCTGTAAAAAAAAAAAAAAAAAAAAAAGGAGAAAAATCCAATTTTCCTTACTTTTAGTCTAGTCAAATATGCCTCTTGCACTTGACTGGCTGAATATGTGGCCTCTCATTTCATATGCATGAAAAAGATCTTCAAATTCAATTCCATTCATGAACTTTGTGCTGTCCTTGTTTTGCACACTCAAACATCACGAATCTCAGAGTACTGGACGGAATGTACTCCTTAAAATCACAAATGTAAAGGCAGCTCCGTCAGTATTGGAGCCTATGAAGTTAAACCCATAAGGAGAAAACATATTTGAATAGTTCTGATCTCAGCAATAAACAGGACAGTGATAGACAAACTGGATTTCACAATTTCTTTTACATTAATCAGTCATGAGTAATGTACTCAAAGGTGCCTAAATGTTATATGATAGTAATTTTCAAATTGTAAAGAAATCCTTACTGTGGTGTAAGGATTACTTCCAAAGTATCCAAAAACCAAAGAAAAGCAAGTTGTTTATCTGTAGATTCATTAGACAGGGTTTGCACTTGTATCAGTAAGCTTTTCTGAGTTGGTGAATTGAAAAGATTGAAACCCACTGATTTAGAAAGTCAAGCTTCCTTTGAAAAGCAGCTTTAGGAAAACTATTTGTAATTTTAGCTGCCTAAAATGCAGATATAGCCAGAGTGTACTTAAAAATGTCCAGCAGGCTAGTTCCCAGTTATCTGAGTGTCTATGAGAGCTGGTATTAAGTGACTTTTGAGATGGAACTTTGACACACTCTATAAATACAACTTAATCTTTAGCATATAGTGCTTAAATTTTGCATCCAACAGCAATGTAAAAATGCTGACTCTTTCTGGGAATTAAGTGCTTTATTCAAAAAACTAAGACGGATAATAGGCATCTTTATTGACCACTGATGCAGGGAAGCAAAAGGTGCCCTGGACGAACATTTCTATTTGCAATCCTAACTAAAATTACTTAGAGATGCTCATAAGAATGCTGCTACCTACCCACAAGATAACAAAATTATTTGTGGAATATTTACAAAATTATTCAAAGTTACTTTACAAGCTATTCAGCTTCTGCTTTATTTTTAATAGTACATAAAACATTTAAGAATTGTCTTATTTGTGCTTTAAAGACAATCAATGGTTTAAATTTTATTCTGGCAGTCAGACTAGTAATTAAAAAAGTAATCAAATCACAATCAAACAACCACCTGACTGTCCATGAACAGCAACTCAGTTTTGCTTTTTAAAGAAAATACTTTAAAAACTGACACATCAAGAACAGATATGCAGAGAAAGTCACTTCATGATATAAAGTCCTGTGTCAAGACTTATAAATAACTATGAACTTATGTTCAATGACACGGGTATAAATATTTATTTATAAAACCAAATGAATCTGAAAATGAAACTAATAATAAGAGATATTCAAATATTAGTCTAATGAATTAATTAATGAGACACAAGTTTGCCAGATAACTTCTAGAAAGGTTAATAAGCTATTCAACATCCTATATGAATTTAGTAACATGAAAGAAAGCACAAACATTTACATATTTAAGCAGCTTCTAAATTTAATTTACCAGTCTTGTCTTTAATACCTGCCCTGCAACATTGACACATCCTTGAGTTTGCTCAAGACTAGAATGCAGAAACTGCAAATGTGGCCTTAAAGTCTCAATATAATCATGTTATACTGAGATATCTATGAAGACTACAGATATTCAGGTCAGCAGTTCCGAAATGTTTAAAAACAGCCTTTTTTTTTTTTCTATTGTAACAACTTGGGACCTCTGTCTCCCATCTTAGACTTACTTTGCCTATAGCTTCCTTGGCTTTTCTCACTTGTATTTACACTTGTGTGTTTTATTCTCTCCCTACAGCCAAACTACCCCGGTTATTTTCTCTGCATGCACCTGCGAAGCCTTTGCACTCCTAGCATCAGAAAACTGGCTCAGGCTTCTGACAGTCTATTCCCTACCTCCAGACTGCAGCTTTTAAAAAGATTCTTCTGCACAGCACTTGTCCCAGTGCCCTGAAATTCACTGCAGGTATACAGCAGTCCCCCCAGATCTCTTCAGTCTTCCTCTCCAGTTGTTTCTCAGATGTCCTTTTTGCAGTGCTGTATCCCACAACCTGGCTCCACAAACTGTCCGAGAAGTGCAGCCCTGGCCTGGAGGCTGGCGGAGCTGCCCCGGCCCTTGGCTTCAGCTCACCACAGCTCACTGCAGAGATGGAGAGTGGTCCCCCACCAGCTCTCCAAATGGCGTCATGTATGTGAGGGCAAGCCACTTGAACCATAACCTTTGGCCCTCTTCCCAAATGCTGAGAGGGCATTTCATGTGGTTGTACTTATACAACAAAGAGAGAGCTTTTGAAGTGAGGTGGAGAAGGGAGTAGAGAGAGATCAGAGGAGTGAGCAGAGACACATAGAAGGGGAAAACAAAGAGTGAATTTCTCTGAGGTTTCTCCTCCAGGAATGTTTTCCTGAGAAACAGTGACCTAATTACAAAAGCTTTTTATTTAGTGTAATGCTACCAAGCTGCAGCTCTACTATTAAGACAACTATACAGAGACATCGACTTCTGATCAGAGACTTTCACAGTTATATCTAGAAAAAAATAAATGCTTATGCCATTGTATGGGAGAGACAGTTCTGAATTTGTAAACATGTTAAGTTTGTCTCAAAGGCATACTTAAAAAAGGTAAAGACAAAAAGATGGAACAAGAAATCATTGTGAGACCAATTTAACACAACTGGGGAAAAAGAAAACCAAACACAAAATCTTGGCCCTGATTTTCATCTTCATAGAGTGGGAATTTTGCCATTTATTACAACCAAAATAAGATCTGGCCCATTAAAATGCAGCAGATGATCAGCATCCTTAGTTTGCAGAAGTTGCTCAGCACTTGACAGGCATAGGTTCATAAAAATATGACCTATGCTTAAAGAGAGATGAGGTCTGGTAGGAACAGAAAGCCAGGACAGAGACACATGAACTGAATAAGGACCAAGAAAATGGAGCGCTGAAGATCAAAGCTGAAGCACGCTAACAGGCTTGGCAGACAGGGATGATGACGAACAGAGGATGCCTGTTCACATGACACTTGTCTCCAGCCAAAGCAATTAGTTCTTCCCTTCTACAAACACTAAATTTTCTCATAAGAAGGTCTTATGTTTAAAAACAAATGTTTTAAAAATGAAACTCTGTGAGTAATTTAATTTAGGGTAAAAATATTATTTACATAACATGCAGTTTATGAAAGGTCTGTGAAAAACAACCTGTGAAAATGAAACTCTGAAATGACTTTGAAACTCGAGTAACTTCACCCTCCTTTAAAATACCCTATGATAATTTTTACCCCGTATTATTTTAGCAATAATACTTTGAAAATACTGTGCAAGTGGAGAACATTAAACAAATGCATACCAAAACATATACATTTATCCCTGAATAAGTAAAGTAAATCAAACTTACTGATGGTAAGTGTTAACAAATCAGAGGAGTTATGGAAGCAATGCAGAAAAATGGTTGAATTTATAAATTGCTTTCTTTTACAGCTTATATGCAACTGCCTAATTTTCCAGATGCCTGGATATTCCCTGATTAAATAACATATATGCTTTACTTGCAAACAGATTTTTAAAACCTGGTAGGCACTTTTGATTGGTGGAGGCGGACCTTCTTTGTGGGCTATCTGTGAAGTTTTGGGTTTGCCTATAGCTTTTGTGAGTAGAGTTCTGGTGTCTTGTCCTGGATAGTATTTCTGGCTCTTCCACAGGAAAAAAAAGGAAAAAAAAAAAAGGTGTATCTTGTATGTCTGTGTAGAGTTTCTTTTTTGTGAGAAATATAAGGGGGCCCACATTACCATAGCCCTTGTATAGCAGATCAAGAAACCTCCTCCCCACTGTGCCCTCCCCACAGCCTGTGCTGTAGGTGACATGAATGTAGGTGCCCGTGAGCTCTGCCAACTCTTGTCTGGCCCTGCAGCTTTCTGGCGATGGACAGTGCATCCAGGCCTGGGATCTGGCATGGGTGTGAAAATGTGGCTATTTTGGACCTTGCTGGTGTGCTCTGGCCTGACTTTAGGGAAGCCATGACAGAGGCATGCTTATGGCAAGGGCCACTGGCTGTCCTCCCAGGCAGGAATATAAACATGCTTTGGGGGTGGTTAGAGACTAGAAGAGGACAAGAGAAAGTGCTTCTACTCATATTCCTCACCAACCCTTTAGGTAGTGGAAAGTAATGCAAATTAAGCTGTGCTACGGAGCACATTACAAGAATGAGTGCTTGGGAGGCACCGGCAACACCAGAGCCCCATCCACCAGTCCTTCAAATTAGTTGCATGTTCAAAAGTGTGCATTTGGTGGAAAAGTTCTTTATATTCAAAGGCTTACATTACCCTTTGAAGGAGATCAGTTTTTTCTTATGAATTAAGATCCTGAGGGAGATTTTTCTAGTCCATTCTCCACTTTGAATCTAATACAGAAACAACGGAAAACAGCTACCTAGCCAGCTAGCACCTTTTCCCTCAAGCCGTCCTCAAGAAGCCTTTATAGCCATATAATTTAAAACAAACAAGACACTACTCTGCATTCTGCATGGAAGAATCTTGCATTGAAATGTGATGGCCCAAGAGCATTTTATCTTTAACTTCTAATAAGGTAAACCAGAAAACAAGTACCGCGTGAGGAATTGGTAATGCATAGTGCCAAATGCTTTATTCATTGCTTGTAAAATGTGCTGCCAGTAAATGTTTCATTAAATGTTCTTTGTGTTAAAGAAGAAATCCTAAGGACACAGCAACTGTGAAAGAGGAAGAGAGAACATGAAGATGACAGGCCTGGAAAAAACATCTACAGAAGAGAGAATGGCATTATAAGCAAAGGCAAGTACTGTTATCACCCCAAAGCTTTCCTGTGAAACTCTTTCAGGAATATTTCAGGACCATGTTACTGGACCGAACTAGGTGTCAGGATCCTAGACTCTACTTCTAGCTCTGCCTGTCAGGTACTTGTAGGGGAGGCGCTTCCACTTTCCAGCATTAGTTGCTCTCCATCTACAGTAACAGTAATGATATTATCTCCTTTATTTTTATTAACCTTTCTATTTCACACTCTGTAAAGTAAAAGGAAAAAGAATTATAGAAAATAGAGCAGTGTAAAGAGATCATCTAGTTCAACCTCTTTCTCTGAGTGAAGTTTAAATAGACCTAAGGAGTTTCTGATTACACACCCCTAAAGGCCTCCAGTGATAGGAACAACCTCTCCAGGAAAAGAATTCTAGTGTTTACTTATGCCAGTCATATGAAAACATTTCCTAGAGTCTAACATGAATCCTGCCTAATCTAATTTAAGGTTATTATTACTTTTTCTTTTTCAAACATCAGTGTGGAAATTTGATTGTAGCTTTCAGCCCTCGCAACAACCTTAAAAGATGTATGTGCCTCTGACATGTTTTCTTTCTGGACACAAATGTCTGACAGGAACTCCTTGGATGCAGGTATCCTACTACTTTTGTAACTGCCGTAGTGCATCATTTGGTGAGGACTGGTCAGAACAAAAAGGTATAAAATCACTTCCCAGAAGCCTTTGTCCATAACATTCTCGTTCCATTTAATAACCAGATAAACACTCTTCATTTTACTTGTACACTTCCAGAATGATTACTTACTATTCTTCATGTCTTCAGCTAATGCCATTTTGCTCTGTGCTGTGGCCCTTGTGATTTTATTTCTGGTGTTTGTATTACTGTTTTACACTTACCTTCAGAAGTAATTCTTAGTTGCCAATTTATTTCAACTTGCCACCAAGCTCATAATGTAGTCCCACATATTTTTTGCTACACTTTCTTACATTTCTGTGGGAGGATACAGAAGAGCAAGGGAACCAAAAAGACATAGGGAAAGAAAGCACAAGTCAAAAAAGACACTGACTCCACATTATGGAGAAAGAAAATGAGAAAAGGAATATTTAACTACAAAGGAGACAAAAATGACAAGTCAAACATCAACATGTATGTTATTTCCCCACATCCCCAAATTTATTTTATCACTGTATTCATTTATTTACAGTACTTACATATGAGTGACTTTACTCAAACTGTTGAAGGAGTGAGCCTCCAGACTCTGAAGTGTTTCATCTATGGAGATGTAGCTATACAGCAGCAAAAAGAAAAAGAAACAGTCTCAGACCTTGGCAAGCCATGGCTAGTGTCATCATGCCACTTTATTTTTACTCTCGTTCTTTTTCTCATCCAACTGTCAGACACATGGACAATGTCTGAGGGAGAAACTTTTACCAGTTTATGCTTTAGATGCTTTAGATGCACACTATACTGCAGAATACAGCTAAATCAAAAATAGCACAACAGTTCTATTAAGCAGCAGAAGCAAACATCTATATTTCACATTTTAGAATCTTTTTCCTTCCCTTTTCCCCACTTAAGAAGAAGAACTTCCCTTGAAGAACTCCAAGGTGATCTAGCCCTCAAGTAAATTGGCATATTTCTCTATATCAAAGAACTGAGAAGGAAGGAAAGAAACACAGATGGTCCTTGGGCCATCACTGCAATGACTGTTGCAATTTCTCTGAAGAGAAACAGATCATCAAGGCAACCAATACTTTGATATTACTGAGGAAAAAATATGTGCTCTAACATTAATTTAGAGAGAAACTCTAGCAATACTGTGAATGTCGTAAAGGATGTAAGGAGTAATGTGGCTTGGAAGCAAAGTCAGACAGCAAGTTTAAGAAATATTTATTTCCACACAATTTAGGCTGAGTCACATTTGTACTGCTAGTGATCTACTGAACATGATGAGAAAATAGCTCTACAGAGTCTCTCCACCATCATTAGGAGGATGATAATACTGGAACTGCTGTTAAAGGCTTTGAAGTGTGAATAAAGTTGCAATACAACTAGCTATTGCAGATTTTTGGAGCAACTGACATTCCTATTTGAGTTAAATTATCTGATTCTGTCTTTTAAAATATCTCTTAGTTTTAAAATTTATTAGTGCTTGAATAGCATTTAAAAGATGTATTGCTGTATTTTATTTACTTTTCTAATCATATTTTATATCATATTTCTAATATATAGATCTTTTTAAACAATTGGAATGCCTTGTATATTCTTTATTACTAAAACATTTAAGTACTGTCTTTGGATACTTTTGATCAAAGTTACTGACTTAGTTTTTAATATTTTGCATGGCTACACATACCCTGAGCAACTTGATCATTATTTTAAATGCACAAAATTAAATTGACTAAAAGACTCTTAGATGTAAATTGTAGATGTCAAAATCAAATAAAATTTAATAATAAAGAGACTGTATCATATGCATTTCCTCCTTTTTAATCAGTAGACCTGCAAAGACCTAGAATTAACTTAAAAATATCCAACTTAACTTAAAAAATATCCAACTGGCATTTTACATCAATTCTAATTGGGTTGTGTTCCTTAAACAAAACAGAGAAGATTTTTAACATGCTTTCCATTTTTTCCAATGACAGTATTAAGAGTAATAATAGTAAATAGCAAGTTAAAATATGATCATTTAACTCAAGAGGGCTTTTTAATACAGTCAGTTATGGATAAGATTTTTATTTTTTTGTGAAAATTTAAAAGAAGTTAAATCTTTATTTCTTTCAATGCATATTAAAAAATGTTTAAAATATTTTTAAAAACTGGAAAAAATACTTTGTGACCAGCACATGCTCTAACAACCAGCAAATGACTAATACCACTAACTGTTCCAAGGGAATTTATGTCCTCTCCAGACTGGAGCTAAAAGCATGTTACTTGAACTAATTTTAACTCTTCTAACATGAGATTTACTTTTTATTGGTCACTTTGGAGAAGAATTCAACAGTGTTTGAAAAGGTACCAGGAAAGTAACTACTAGAGATTATACAACCAACAGATTATCTTTCTACAGTAACATTGCTTTTACAAAGCTATTTGCCTCTTCCAAAAGGAAGGCAGCTCATAAAAGAGGTATACAATAAAGAAAGGATTTCCAGACTGTACCTCTGTGATTGAGTATTGCAGAGTTAGATGTTTATGTGAGGTGCTTTAATTTTGTCTTCCTGTAAGCAATAAATGTCTATTGCCCGGGAGACTGGAGTTTCAGTCTTAAAAGAAAATTAATTATTCCATTTTAACAGAGCCTACAGTTTAACATACTAAAAGATAGGTTATATCGATGACACGTTAAAAAAAAAGTTGTTCTATGTAGCAAACAGCTATATATAAATCAGCTTGACAGAAAATGAAATTAAAAACAGATAATGAACAAACTTTGCATCCTCATGCTGGGACTAGGAATTGCAGACTACTTTTTGTGTGCTGCATGATCAAAATGGGCCACATTACATCAGGCAATCAAGTGCTTTTCTCTCACACATGAGAAGAGGCAGAAGAGTGGCAAAATGGGAGTTCCTCCTCCCCTCCCTCACCCCTACAGCCACCAAGTCCCTTTCCACCATGCTGCATGTCACATTTTTACTATGCTGCCTGATTTGGCACTGATTGAGTTACACTTTTATATCTTTCAGCTGTGGGACAAAATTGGGAAGGAAACAGCTTATTTTCTTTGCGTGTTGACCTCCACTCTTCTGCTTCAGAAAGAGATCATAGAATCATCATAGAATGGTTTGCGTTGGAAGGGACCTCAAAGATCATCTAGGGATGATCTAGTGGGACACCTCCCACTAGACCAGGTTGCTCAAGGCTCCATCCAACCTGGCCTGGAACACTGCCAGGGATGGAGCATCCACAACATCCTTGTGCAACCTGTTCCAGTGCCTCACCACCCTCAGGGTAAAGAACTTCTTCCTTATAACTAGTCTAAACCTACCACCTCTCAGTTTCCACCCATTACCCCTTGTCCTGTCATTACAGTCCCTTGTAAAAAGTCCCTCCCCAGCTCTCTTGTAGGCTCCCTTCAGGTACTGGAAGGTCATCATGAGGTCTCCCCGGAGCCTTCCCTTTTCCAGGGTGAACAAGCCTAACTCTCTCAGCCTGTCCTCATAGGAGAGGTGTTCCAGCCCTCTGATCATTTTGGTAGCCTTCCTCTGGACTTGCTCCAACAGCTCCAGATCTTTCTTGTGTTGGGTGCTCCAGAGCTGGACACAGTATTCCAGGTGGGGTCTCATGAGGGCAGAGCAGAGGGGCAGAATCACCTCCCTCAACCTGCTGGTCACACATCTTTTGATGCATCCCAGGACACAGTTGGCTTTCTGGGCTGCAAGCGAACACACTGCACTGTTGGCTCATATTGATCTTATCATCCACCAAGACACCCAAGTCCTTCTCCGCAGGCCTGTTCTCAATCCACTCATTGCACAGCCTGTACCTGTGCTTGGGATTGCCTTGGCTCAGGTGCAGGACCTTACACTTGGCCTTGTTAAACTTCATGAGATTGGTCTGGGCCCACCTCTCCAGCCTGTCAAGGTCCCTCTGAATGGTATCCCTTCCCTCTAGCATGTCAACCACACCACACAGCTTGGTGTCACCAGCAAACTTATTGAGGGTGCACTTGATGCCACTGTCCATGTCACCAACAAAGATGTTAGATAGCACTGGTCCCAGTACAGATCCCTGAGGGACACCACTTGTCACTGGTCTCCACTTGGACACTGAGCTATTGACCCTCTGAGTGTGACCTTTCAGCCAATTCCTTATTCACTGGGTGGTCCCTCCATAAAATCCATGTCTTTCCAACTTGGAGACCAGGATGTCATGCAGGACAGTGTCAAAGGCCTTGCACAAGTCCAGGTAGATGACATCAGTTGCTCTTCCCTTGTCTATTGATGCTGTTACACCATCATAAAAGGCCACCAAATTTGTCAGGTAGGATTTTCCCTTGGTGAAGCCATGTTGGTTGCCACCAATCACATCCACATTTTCCATGTGCCATAGCAGAGCCTTCAGGAGGAAGGCTACTGAAGTGCTGGGGTCTGAACCCGAAGCCCTGAATTAAGGTTGACATATGGGTGGTTCCCATGGTCCTTTAAGAGGAGGGGATGAGTTTGCCTTTTGGCTTTCCTCCAAGGTGCAGCCGGCCTTGTAAGGAAAGCCCTTGGGTAAACAAGCCCCAGGTGCCCCACACTGGGTAAATGAGTGCCAGGTGTCCTGCTTTGGGGATAAAAGCTGGGACCACTTGCAGGAAGAGTTGGAGTGTCTGTCTGTGAAGTGGATGCACTTTGCAGAGTTTTCCTGTTGGGGAAGGACCTCCTGGCTCCTCATGCAACTGGATCCCAGTCAGGTCTGGCACTCACAAATGCGGGCTTTGTGGGGAGGCAACATGGGGTTACCTCTATCATATGTGATCACCCTATTGACTTGGTTGTCTCCCATTTTTTCCATGAGATACCTTCTATCTTTGTTTATTCCATCTATTACGGGTCATGCTATGTCATTCCTGGGGTCGATATCTATTATTTGTGATCTGTCTGACTTGTTTGTACCCCCAGCGATCCCCTATATACTGACTCCTTTACGTGCAATAGAACCTACTTACTGGATTGTTTTTCTGCTGCTGGCTGTGTCTTTTGTACTGGGCCTAGTAATTGGCAAAACAGCTACACGTGTATTTATGTACGTTAATTTAACCACATCATAATTGATGACAGAGAAATGAGTAGTTTTATTTGCTTTAGTGCCATCTAGATAAACACCCAAACCCCACACAAACACATATGAAATCTCCTCTGAGACAGGAATGTCAAACAGAAACATGTATTAAATGTTTATGCACCATTACTTCCAGGTATTCAGAGTGCCTCCAAAAATCTTTGGGCTCTGGCTTATGAATACATAATACAACATGTTAAATGTAAGAAATAAATAGCATAGCAGCCAAAACTGGAAGGATTTACATCAGAAGAAGAGGGAAAACGTGTTTAAATTCCGATTTTGAAGGCATGTTACAATTCAGCACCTCTTCTTCCTACCAGCTATGTTTAATTTGCAGGATTTCAAAATTCCTGCAACAGCCATCATGAATACAGTCCTAGCTTAAACACAAAATGCAGAGCTTCAGAGAAAGTCTGTTTGCAGTTAACATTTTAATCACCATTGCCCATGCAGAAAGAGCCTGAGAACACAGGTTTTAAAGCAGATCAGCATGTGGCAGTAGCCACAAGGCCCATTCCCTGCTCTTATTTTCCTTTTTCTCCCTCTCTCCACCTTTCTTTGCTTTTTTTCCAGCCTCAGCATCCCCTATGTTGCTGCCCACCAGCTGCCCCTGTTCTCCTGATGATGATGTAGGGCAGCTTGGTGAGGTGTGGGACACTTCACGAGAGGACAATCAGGAGCAGCCAAGGCAATTGAAGCCCTTAGTTGGGGCTGTAGTGTGCGGGCTGGCACTGGTGAGCAGGGGAGGTTTGGGAGCACTGTGATGCAGGTGCCTGCTAGATGTGGGGAGCCATGTGGCAGCATGTGTGCACAGGGCATGAAAAGGCACTGTGTGGCACAGAGGAAAAGGGTGCAGAGGGGAAAGGTGGGGATCTGTGTGGGGCTTTTGGCAGAGAGCACTGTGCAATGTGGGGATGCTACTTTGCATGGAGAAGCTGTGAAGAAAACTGCTCAGAGAGCTACAGGTCAGGTGAATGTGAGGTACTCATGAATGTGACCCCAAAGCATCATCCTGAGCCCAGGAAAAAGTTTCCTTATTCTTGGCCTTAAAAGTAGTACTGAATGCTCAACCTGTCCTAAGTCAGTAGGAAAAAAAAAAAAAAAAAGTGCACTGATGCATTTCTGGCAAGAATTAGCTTTGCACTTGAGCATTTCATTGAAATGCTTTTTGTTTCGTTCCTGTGACAAAGCAGCACAGGGAAACAATCTCTACTTCTGGCTATCAAGAGTACATAGATAAGCATTCATTTAAGAGAAAGTAGCTCTAAAAGTTTTTGTTGAATGAGGGTCATAAAGAGGACAACTAGGTTTTCTATTCAGTACAGAGGAAAAAAAGGTTTATTTTTGGAAGTTATATAACAGAAACCATATAGCAAAATGAAGTGCTATTTTTGGAACAGTAAGCACAGTCTCTATCACCCTACTGAAACTTCAGAACATTTTCTAAATGAGTTTACAGAGGAGTGACCGACTAATTTTCATCGCTGATGGAAATTATGGGCTGGGAGAGGTAAATGGGATGTGATGTGTTAGAGGCCAAGACATACATAAAAGAGCTGTGTTAATATACAGGTACTGGTTTCTTAGCCCAAATTTTATATCAAGAAGGTGGGAGTTCACAATTTGTAGTAGTAGTAATGCTATAAGAAACATCCAGAAGGGCACTGACACTATTCAAATCTAAATCACTGTCTATTCTTCATAGGCTTTAAAAAATGAAAAAGAGAAAGAGAAATGTGGTAGTCCAGAAGGCATTGCACAGCAGGGGAGAGAGTGTAATGCTACCACATCAGGTCATGATTTTAGGTAGGTTACTGCTATATTTCAACTGTAACTATGCTATTTTCCTACACATAAATGTGGAGTAGCAGGAAGGTAAAAATCCATGTTAAGGTGCTGGCTTTAAAGAATAACTTGGGGAACATATTGACATTTGTTTTCTCAGGTAGCCTTGAAATCACAAACCAAATAAACTGACATGCATGCCAACGTGTTATCTTATGATGAGTAAAAAAACAGCTATTAAACTCATTCAAGACCATAAGGTCTTTGTATTTCCTCTTCAACTGAAATGTTATCAAAGCATGCAACAGAGTGGCTGTTACCATGTTACTACCAAACAGTATAGGCAAAAGATTATCATTGACTCATAATGCCCATGGAGAGAGACCACGTGGCTAAGTGTCCTTAGCCTACGAGGCTGCTAACCGATCTAGAGGCATGTAGTGTGAATAGCTCTTCCTCACCTCTGGTGCCATGAAGGTTAGGAAGATTTGGCACAACAGCCTTTTGGCTACTGGAAGTTTTTGGAGGCTAGGCATATTTAGAGAAGGGTTCACTGAATTCTTCAGATGAACACCTGTGCTCTTATAAATTCATAAATACTAAAATTTGAGAATTTTAAAATATGAAAAGCAGCTAAGGAATGGATTATGTATCACTTGAAAGCCAAATAAATTTGACATCCTTCTACATTTAATAAAACCCTGCTTTGAACAAAGTTTATCAGGTTTATATATGATACTATACCTCATATGAGGGACATTCTGCTCCCCCCAAAAAACCCCAAAACACTACACCATCTAACTGATTAAACTGAGATGGAATATGAGGCTGCATATATTCAAGAACGATTGTTTATAAGGATTTTAGAAAGCCATTACTTCAATACACCTGGATGAAACTATAAAATATAATTAGGCAGACCTCCATGTCCTCCCAAAGCCCTGTTTCATGAATTCTTAAATAGTAGTCCATCTCAGCCATTCAGCCAAAGCTCACTTGAAGTTGAGACTTGCAAGAAATGTCAAGGACAACAAGGAGAGCTCCTATTGCTACGTTAGTAATAAAAGACTGGACAAGAAAAATGTGGGCCTCTTGCTGAATGAGGTAGTTTATTTAGTTAACAGTGGACACAGATAAAGCTGAGCACCAGACCAGATAAAGCTCTGAGCATTCTGTTTGGACCTTATAGCTGGCCCAAATTTGAGCAGGTGGTGGACTAGAGGCCTCCTGAAGTCCCTTCTAAATTACATGATTCTGATTCTAGGGAGTGAATTGGGAGGTGGCAGAGAAAGTCCCTGCATCAAATAGCCAAGCATAGGATGATAGATTATGGGCCAGCCACCAAGAATAAGAAACAAAGGTGGGACAACTTTGTCTCAAGATTGCTGACATCAACAAGCTGTGCAGTGCAAGGTAGCCACTTTCAATGGGACAGATGTTGACAAATGAGGCAAATATGTAGAGGCTGTGCATTGTGTCAATGCATGTGTTTACATACAAAGGAAATGACACAATGGAAGTCCCTCTCACATAACACAAATGCTAATGTTTTGGTGAAAGTTCATTCCTAGTCTAGAAATGCCACAGAGTCTCCAATGAAATGAGTTACAAATCATGCTGGAAGCTGAAAACAAATTTTTAGCCAGGACCCGCAATAGAACATGTTCATTTGTTATGAATTAAACCATTTCTCATATTTTGTGAGCTGAAATAAACAGTTTTATAGCCTTATTTATCAAATCTGCTTCAATAACGGTGTGCATTTATCCAAAAAAGCCTAGTATGCCTTCCTATAGCTGGTTCAGATTATAAACAATGGGATGACTACCTGCAGTTCTAAAATGAAAGTGGTGAGGTAGCAAAGGACCAAGAATATTTTCATTTCAGAAGATTTTATACACAAGACAGAATTTTGGAGAAGGAAAGTTATTTTTAATAAAAGAGCTAAAAGAATAATATCAGAAACAGAACTTACATCCTAGAGATGTTGGGGAGATTGGAAAAAGCATCACTTGGAATTGTTCTTAGATGTGTCTCCATAAACCTCCTATAGAAATAAAAGTTTGACAGTTAATATCCTTTGGTAAATACAATTTAACATTAAAATGTCCTACACAACTCCAACTTGGCTCCAGTATTTCTATTCTTTTCTCCCCTTTTCGCAGTGTTTCCATCTTTGCCTCATTTTTATTGCTGTTTCATTATGTGGCTTGGTTTGCTTGGTGTGCTCCCTCAATCTAAATTACAACCTTCTGCATCATCTCTGCTAGGAACTCAGCATTCAGTGGACCTTCCAGAACTCCAGAGCATCACCAGCAAACATACTTGCCCATTGAAGTAAATGAAGTATTAAGAGTATAAGCATACTTTTAATCATTTCAGGCTCCACAAAGATATCCCATCCCTCATTTGGAGCAAGAAATTGAGGTATACCAGCTAAAATTGAATTAGACCAATTGCCTACCTCCACAGAATTTTCCATATACTTCGTAATAAATATAAGATTCTTCGTCCCCAAACCTCTGATCTGGGGATGGCATGTACATTGTTATTTTTTACCTTAAGCCCAGTTAAAGATGCACTTCAGGAGAGAATAGAATTATGTATTTTACCCATCTGCAGGAGGTTTCAGAAAAAGCGGCAATATTTAAGGGGCATACTTATCAACAGCCAGCTTTCAAATGGAATGAATCTCTAGCAGACTGACTTCTCCAAAAAAGGAGGAAATGCTTTGGAAAATTAGCCTATAATGTCTGTTAAACTTACATTTACAACCTATCATTGCTGGATGAAGTAATCTTTGGTTTTCTAGTATATCTGGGAATACAGTTACATATTATAGTCAGTGAATAGTCTGAAGAATAATCAAGAACAAATGATAAACTTTTCTCATAGCTGCTGTTTAAGAACAGTTCAATAGAAAAGAATTAAACAAATTAGGATGATTTCCTAATTATTTTTTTCTGTTTCATAATGTGAAGTATGGGATTATAATAATTATATTTGATTTACACAGACAAAAATATTATCATCTTGAGATTTATCAAGCTTCTGGATCTTGCACACAAGAAATAAAAATATCTGTAGAAATTCTTAAAACTTCCATCTTGAGTAAAAATTAAGAGAATGTACACTCCTATCATCCCAGGGAAAGGCTCTGTCTACTTCCCAAGTATACATCCCTTACTACATATACTTGTTACAAGAATGAGCAAGAAGAACCTAAAGACTTCTGTTTTTCTAACACTGAGTTGATGTTTCTCTTGACCTCAGTCCAGCCAGCTCTCACCAAACCCCCAACCAGGGGAATGTCAGTTAGTCCAGAGGTATACATGCCTATTCCCCTGCACCCATAGCACCTTGTCACCCATACCAGTGCTCTGCCATCCTTCTCCCTGCTTCACTTCATACTGTTTGCTTCTATTATCACAGTCCTAGATATTTGTAAAAAACAGCTGTTTAGTCCAGCACAGCCTGTTGATCTTCCTCTTGGGTTTCAACATGTCTGTATTTCCAGGCCTTTTAGGAAGCTGACAAGTGATGACTGAGGAAGTTCTGGTTTCAGATAGATTTTAACAAGTCTTAAAGTAGAACAGAGTGAATGAGGGACCTTGACAGGCTGGAGAAATGGGCCAACACGAACCTTGTGCAGTTCAACAAGGAGAAACTGCAGAGTCCTGGACCTGGGGAAGAACAACCCCATACATCAGTATCTGCTGGGGGCCAACAAGCTGGAAAACAGCTTTGCAGAAAAGGACCTGGGGGTCCTGGTGGACACCAGGTTGAACATCAGCCAGCAATGTGCCCTTGCTGCAAAGAAGGCCAATGGGATCCCTGGCTGCATTACGAGGAGAAAGCAGTCCTGAGGCTTCTCCCTGAGACTATTAGAACCCAGAAGCCAAGAAAAACATAATTTAAGCCACTTTTAACCTCACTTATATCCCTCTGATACTCTGTTCACCTACAAAATGCTGTCTCATGTGACAGTTACTTCCCTTCACCAATCATTATGGAAACTGGTACTTTACCTATCACGCATAATTCCATGTTCCAGACAAGTAAGAATTTAAACACTATCCTAAGTCTCTTCTTGACCTCCTGTTCTTATGTCAGACATTCATCCCTCTCTGTTTTTGTCAGATAATGAACAGTCAGACCCATCATTCATGAGCTAAGTGAGCACACATTAATCTTTCATTGACGTACCCGAAATTTACACATCCCATCAGAAAAGCCTGGAAATTTTGGATAATATTTACAAATCTATTCTATCAATCAAAGTTGCTGTATGATGAAATGACTCTGCATTTATAAATTTCTAGGCAAGGCTCCTAATATCTCAAGAATAGACACAATGAAGAAGAGTAGCCTTAAAGTCTATATTTTGACTGAATAGTTGGCAAATTTATTACATGGGCTGCAGGCAGAAGTATCATATTTCTTCTTATCTATCTGCCCAAGTTTAAAGATATAGCCACATTCTGCAAATATAACAAGAAAAATATGGGGTACAGAATGTGTTTATAAACGCACTCATAAAGAGAGACAGTTAAGTATAAACAGAAAGAAATCTCAGGCAGAAGAAAAGAAATCACCCATTTCATGACAAAAACTTACTTGTGAGGTGAAACAGTATCAAAGATTCTCAGCAAAGCTAAAATACTCAAAGTTCATGCAATGCATCTACTATATAAACAACACACTGAATATTAGGATGTAGCATATAGTGGCAAAGTAATCGATGTTTGTTAGCTGCCATTCTTCAACTACTTGCTGTCTTAGGAGATTGCTGACTGAGTTCAAGCAGTCAACAATTACGCAGACCATAAAATGGAGTCAATGCAACAGGTCTGGGGCCAGGGCCAAACTTTATGAGCCTTTATGTACAACCACTTGCAAAGCTCCAGTTCGCTCTGAGTTTTAAAAATTTGTGGGCTGATATACTACTGCTAATTTTAAGCCCCCTCCTAAAGCACTATAACATTTTGCAGAAAAAAATCAGCGCTTCAGTCCCTATTTGCCAAGTGTGAGTCTGTGGATAATTATTAGTTGGGAACCACCAGGCAGCAGTGGTATATAGAAGGCTGTGGGATGGACAGTAATTCTTTGGAGCAGGAAGAAGACAGGCTGAGAAAATTCTCAACCAGAACAGCCTATGATGGCTCAAAAATGAGAGTAATTTAAACAGACTTAAACAGTTTAGCCCAGCCTAACTGCATATGAAAATCACAAGTTTACCAACTGTGTTAATAAACTCTTCAGGCTGGGAAAACAGCAAGTTTTGGAATTTAAAGCCCAAAGCCAGAAACAAGAACAACAAGACAGGTCCGGACTTCCAGTCTGCCAACCATAACATACAGTGTGAACATGTGATGAATAATTGAGAATTCATTGTATTAATGGACTGTGATTCTTCCTGACATGCATGCATTAGAAATTTTCTTTAAACTTGAATGTTTCAATTTGAAATTTAACAAGTGAGTCCAGTATCCAGCCAGCCACAGTATGTTCACAACAAAAGTAAGCTTTTTCAGAATAAAGGAAAAAACTGTACTGGGAAAATATGCATTAGTTTTCCAAGTGAGAAAAATTGTAACTATAAGTGCTTACATATTTTATAGACTCACTTAATTTCCTTTCTATATTGAAGTAAGGAAAACATACATGAGAATGTTCAATACCATTTAATGAAAAAAATTGCTCCTGTGCCAACCTGAGTACTACCCTTTATTTCTACCTTTATTTTCGCATTCAGATTAAAAGCCTCCATAAATCCAGAAAAAATCTTCAGTCTTTATTCCATACAATCTTTCAAAAAGAACCCAAAGTCTGAGGTAATTTTCATTATGAACAAGCTATCAATACTTGCAAAGATACAAAAGCATACAACTCACATTTTTGTTAAATGAAATGTTTTAAAAATGGCCAGAAAATGTTTTTGTAAAGCATCTTAAGTTTTATAGGATGACATTTAGTTTGCATTTCTTAGTTTCCCAGGTCAGAAAGTTAGTTTGAAGTATTTAAAATTTTCTTTCTGCTTTGATATTTAAACCAAAAGTTTAGCCAGTATGTTACTGAAAGACTCTGCATTGCATATATCAAGAAAATGAAATCTGAACAGCTGATAAGAAACATATTAGAATACTTGTGCAGAACTTTGCATTTTTTCTTTCCTCTGCCCCAAACATCTGTCAAGCTGGAATGTAAAGAGTTTCTTGGTCAAAAATCAAGTACTACAGATATTCAGCTAACAACTGAAAAAACCTCCCACTTTGAGTTCCTACTGATCTTCCCAAATAATCTCTAGCAAAGATTCTGTTTCTCACAATTAGACTAGTTATTTTCTTAAATAAGAAAAAGAAGCTTTTTTTAAAAGTATAAGACCACATAGACTTCAAAACATTTTATATCTGCATAGAAAAAACAGTGTTTTCACTAACTTGTAAATACAGATATACTAAGTGGAGACTGGGAAGTATTTAAACTTAAACATATTTGCTTAATTTTAATGGCTATGCAGTACCAATGCACAGAGCATTACCCAACCATCTAGAAGACAATAATGTTGACTCTCCCTTAAACACTGTATTTCTAGTGCTGCTAAGCACTGATTCATTATTTGTGCTTTGCTGTTCTATGGCAGTTGATCTAGTGTCCTATTTGATAATGCCCTGAGGAACTCTATTCTTGGGGTGGCTGGTGCCTACACTCCTATCAGTTAGAAGCTACCTAACTACGAATGAACTTCTGGTTGGTTTCAGTTGGTTTCAGTATTAATTAGACCTATCACTTAAGAGCCATAAGAGTAGGCAGCTTAAGCCAGGCATAAGACAATGAAATTAGAATCAGCCCTGTAAACTGAGTGGCATTAATTGTAATGTAATTTATGTTGTTAATTGCCTTCTGTATATTCTTTTGTATCTCAGTAATTTTTATTTATTTTAGACTGTACTTTAAAAAAATATCTATAAATAGTAATTTTCCTGGTTTCCCAGAAACAGACCCATGGGCCAGCCATGCAGGCAGGCCATGAGTACCCCTGAGTCAGCTGGGAGTTTCAGTCAGGGCAGCTGCCCCAAGCTGACTCACAGGTGTATCCCATAGCACTTAATCATGCTCATTATAAAAGGAGGGAGTTCAGTGATGGTGGAGTTTCTCTTCCTGAGACTTCTTTTCTTGGCCTTCTGCTGCTGCTCCTGAGGTTAAGGGTGAGTGTAACCTTGTATACTTTTTGGTGGTGACTGTATTACTTTTGTTATTCCATTGAATTTGTTTCTAGTTCGACCCATGGGGCTTCTCCCCTTTTTCCCTGATTCCGCTTCTCCGCTGGGGAGTGGTCATGGACTGGTAGAACAACTGCTGCAGTTTAGCCCTGGGTACTGGCTAAATGTAGACAGTAATCCAGTAAAATACACAATTTACAGCTGTCTCGAAACCAGGTGTGCTGGTTTTGGCTGGGACAGAGTTAATTTTCTTCGCAGTAGCTAATATGGGGCTGTGATTTGGATTTGTGCTGAAAACACAGGGGATGTTTTTGTTACTGCTGAGCAGTGCTCACACAGAATCAAGGTCTTTTCTGCTTCTCATCCACCCCACCAGTGAGTGGGCTGGGGGTGCACAAGGAGTTGAGAGGGGACACAGCCAAGACAGCTGACCCCAACTGACCAAAGGGATATCGCAGACCATATGATGTCATGCTCAGCATATAAAGCTGGGCAAAGAAGAAGGAAGGGGGAGATACTTGGAGTGGTGTTTGTCTTCCCAAGTAACCATTATGTGTGATGGAGCCCTGCTTTCCTGGAGATAGCTGAATGCCTGCCTGACAAGGGGGAATAGTGAATGAATTCCTTGTTTTGCTTTGCTTGTGCACACAGCTTTTGTTTTACCTATTAAACTGTCTTTGTCTCAACCCACAAGTTTTCTCACTCTTACCCTTTTTATTCTCTTCCCTATCCTACTGAGGAGGAGTGAGCAAGCAGCTGTGTGGGGCTGAGCTGCTGGCTGGGGTTAAACCATGACACAAGGTAAAAGTAATAATAATAGAAATAAACAATTTCACAAAAGTGTTCCACTAATAAATCAAGATTAGAAAAATAGGGGAAAAGCTTTGCTGTTATATATGAAGCACTGCTAACTCTTCATACAGATTATAGTTCTTGACTGTTCGTTTAACAGCCCTCTATTTTAATGTTAAGCAGAGCCATAATTGTATCTTTGAAGCCAGGAGTTCCCCACTTCCACTTGTGCATTTAAGTCAGAATTGCAGCATAGTGGATTCTTTCATTGAATGCTAAATACAGTTAGAGAAATACTAGTACCAAGGAGTTACAGCAAAATTCAAATGAAACTGTTTACAAACCCAGTTCTTTCAACTGCACATATGCACAAGAATGGAGTCTGGCCTATGACTTATGAAAGCGAATGTTCAGCATATAAGAAAGTTAAACTGAAAACTTAGATAGGTATTTTGTTTCTTAAAGGTGACCATTTTCAAACATTTGAAATTGAATATCAGAAGTCCCTAGCAACTGGGACCAGAGAAACATCAAGGGATTTTCTGTTTGAGAGGTACAGGTAATCTGTGTATCCATGTAACTGCCACAGCCTCTGCCTACTCATGTTTGATTATTTTATTTCTATTAATGTCTTGTTTTAGAGCAAAAAAAAAATCCAGGAGAAAATGTGATCCACGTCGATCACACCCATTCACCTGATAACTAGTACTGACAGCGTGTGCTATATGTAGCAAATGTAATATTAGAGTGAGAACACTAATAGGTAGAGTACATGAAAATCTATGGAGAAAACACTTCTGTTGTTCTCTAGCTTACTTGGTAAATCACTTGGAAGCTTTATTTCTCATTGCTGATAAACCCTGACTTGGTGCTGAAGTTCTTCCAATACCTTGAAGGCATATGTAATATATTAACTAATACCTTACACTAGATACATTTATAAAAAGCACTGGTCATTTAAACAGACTTTTACAATTGCATTTAGCTACAAGCCTTTCAAAAGTTTGGGGTCTGTTGGGGGGTTTTGGGGAGGTTGGTTTCTTTCCCAAGCATCAGACTCTGTTCATCAAGACAGGGCAGTAGAAGGGTGTCCTTCCTATCTGTCACCTGTGAGAGATTACTGCAAGGGAGCATTCATTCCTTGAGCAACACTGACCATGACTACCTCTCCCCCTCATTCTCTGGTATCCTATAGCAAGCCCAGGTCAGACTAAAGAGCCATGTCTGTCACCTGAGTTCACAGAACAGGAGAAAAAAACCCAACAGAACAGAGTGGTAAGTGAAGCTAAACATACAGCTGCAGAATAAGAGATAGGAGTAAATGCCTGAGGACTCTGATTCAACTGGGATAGTCAAATCTTGTACCTTTGCTAGATGTTGGCAGAAGTGACTGGACAGTTTGGGTGTTCACTTCTTAGCTCTCCCTCATGTACAGTCTAGCATATTAATATGAAATTAAATCAACAGTGACTTATATTGGTAAACTGGCCAGGGACCTGGGTGATGGAAAAATGAAATGCATTCAGCCTTTTCTGAGATGGGACAATACCAGAGGAACTGGTAAAAATATTGGATTCTAAAATGACTGGACAGATTCATAGAATAAAAACACATCTGGGCATACAAGATACAAATTCTCAAGTTCAGAAAGTGCATGAACCACAAACTATTACTGAGAGATTCTTCCAGGACAGTGTCACTGCATGTTTGTCTTATACTCTTCACAGGGCATAATTTACTGGTCACAGCTGCAGGCAGGAGACTGGGAGAGATGGTGCTTCTGCATGGTCCTGAACAGCCACTCCTCTGTACTCGGATACACAGGCAACTGGGCACAGGGAGCTCTATAAGCCTTGCAAGGTTCAGTGTTAAAGAACCCTTATCCCAGCACATTCTTAATTAATCCTATGAAATGTACAGGTGGTAGGTATTAAACCTTTCAAAACAGACACACTGTAATGATTACTTGTGAGTTTTCCCTTTTTCCCCGTTTTTGGCTTTCCACCATCTTAACAGCAACAGTTTTGCACAGTTGTGTCACCAATTCCAGTAAAATGAGCCTTTTATTTGCTGTCTTCCTTCCCCTCCTCTGATTTCATCCATGTTTTCTTTTCATTAAGGTTCATACCATATATAAATGACCTTCATATTATATGTAAATGTTATGTTTTAGAAAAATCTAATATAACTTCAGCCGTGACTGCACATAATAGATAACGTTATGAGGATTTAGTAAGAAGATAGGACAGACTGCAGTGATCAGGTGCAGGGCTCAGTCAAATGTACTATTTCATGTGCAACTGACTCATTTTATACCCCTTTCTGTTTACTTTTCCTTTGTTCCCCAATTCCCTTCCCCTGCACATTGCCTCATCAGTCTGTGTAATTCCACCAGTCCCCTATCCCAGTCTCCAGGACCCCCAGGTCTGCATCCTTATCAGTTGCAAAGTCCAGGTTGGTCCCTCTTTGAAGTGATGGCTGCAGTTTCTTGACAGCCCATCAATTAGTGTGACTGACCACGCTGGCTTCTTGTCATTATTTTCTCATTCTTGTAGTTATTGTTTCCCTGCGAGGTCTGTGTCTGTTTTGTTTATTGCCTCCCTTTTCCTTAGCATCCCATTTGACAAGGTCCTTGATCAGATATCTTAGGGGAACAGATGCTCTCTTTCCACATAACCTTAACTTGCATGATTGCTCTGCATAATATGACAACATAGAATGATTTTTTAATACTTTAAAACTTTGCAAGTCTGAATCCCTCAAACAAGAAACAGCCCCTGCTTTTCAACCTCCTTCATTTAATCAAGCAATGAACCCTCCATGAGAAGATACATACTGTAATGCAAATGGAAACACTTGCTTAACTACAAATATTAAACTGTTCACTTAAACTATTTATTCCAATGTCTATTAGATTAATTCAACATTCATGCTGCATTAGATTTCCCAAATCTGCTCTAGGAATAAAGCTGTATGAAGTATGTAGCACTTTTTTTTAAAGTACTGTTTATTATATACACTAGATTTTACCCCAAAGTCTCACAGTTTTTCCTTACATTTGATCATTTCAGTGCACAACAGCCTACCAAAGAACTCTACCTTACGTACAAACTCAGAAAACCAGTCTCTTCTCTTGGATGAGTTCAAGGCTTGATGGTCCTTTCTTCCCCTTTACTGTCTTTGGGACTTTGTGTCTACTCCCTGGATCTTAATGGTTACACCACCCCTTCTTATGGACCACTGCTGCACCCAGATGTGCAGAAACAACCTGTAACAAGGGACCTGACCTCATGCTCCATTAAACAGCAGAGACTGGCAGAAACTTCTCTCAGTTGCAGCCTGTCTGCAGCAATCCCTGCAGCAAGCCCTGAATAAGATGGCAAAAAGCATCTAGTTGGCCATGTCAGTGCGGAAAGGACATTACCTTTTAGCAGGAGTTGAAAACAAATAGTGAAAAATCCAAGTGAAACTAATGTGACATGATTTATAATTTGAACCATGGCAACAACAAAGTATTTTAAGGAAGTATTCTTTGAAAAGACAGGAAGAAAAAATTGACCATATATGAAACAAGAAATTTTATAGACTATTTTATCTTTCTCAGAAAATTATAACAAGCAATGACCTCCCAGCTTTTATAGAGGAGAAATAACTATGACAGCTAAGATAATGGCTAGGCAAACAATTATTGACACATTTTCTTTAGTTTGTGTTGTTTTTAGTTGAATATAAAAAACTAGAAGTTACTTAAAAATATTAATTTATTAAAAAAATGATTTTTATTATTCTGAAATGCATCGCAGCCTTTCAGTGGTTCAAAAAGTTATGAAAAGGGATTTCACACAGTGAAGTGCACGCTGAGCTTACCAGAAGACGATTACCACCTAGTGTCTAATGCTAGTATTACCGACATGGTGGGAGCAAGGGAAAGACTCGCACAGCAAACTCTAAAAGTAGGAAATCAAGTCTGAATTTGCCAGAAGACTACATAGCTACTTTCCCACAATTAACTAGCAGTCCAAAATAATGATATAAAGCATACCTCAAAACTGGCCCAGCCCTAAAAAATTAAAGAAATGCTAGAGCCTTTCAAAAAAGAGTGTGCAGGTCAGCCTTTGGGACAATTCGGTATTGAAAGTAAGTTCTTGGCTCTTAACATATCCTCTTCCTATGTGCTGAGGTGCATACGGACACTATCAGACTGACAGGCAAGAACTTATGCTGGTTACTTGCTAACATACAGCAACCAGAAAACACCAATCTATAGTATGGAGCTTATTCTTGCTCAGTTTGTGATCATCCACTGCTTCTTGCTGGATTTGAGTAAAAAATGAAGACTTTACAAGAGACACTGGCTCACCTGAATTTTACCTTCCATTTATCAGCAAACCAGTAGGTTCCTAATGTCATTTAATAGACTGCAGAACTGTCAGTGCTGAAGGAAGCATGCCATTTCAATACCTACAAGGCAGAGGTATTTAAATCCTAAATAGTTGAGATGCTGAGAACTTCAAAAAAAGGTGGTAAGGAAGAATCTTGTGAGGAATTGCACTAACACAGAACTGCTGAGACACTGGCTGAGAAGGTAAAAACATAACTGGTACCACTAAAATCTGAAGAAAAAACAAACTGGAAACTAGATAGCAGCTTAATGTTTTGCTTAGTATACATCTCCGTGCTAAAGGATGGTGGTCATATCAAATGCAAACAACAGAAGGATTTCATGATGTCATAGTAAGACAATCACAGTGAAGGTAACACTGCAATATGTATTTGTAAATTTCTGAGAAGATTTAATTAAAACAATACCTTTGCAATGACACAGTTTTATATCCCAAGAAATGGCAAGAGAGAACTGATGATTTTAAAGTTGCATTTTAAATATGTGACTCAGTGAAATCCTGAACTGGATGTACCATTAAATCACTTGCCCTATTTTCCAAATTTGTTTTTCAAATGCAAAATGTTCTCTCAGGAAAAAAAGCAGCAAAGACCAACACGATTTAAAGAATCTGAAGGAAAGAGTTGTCATTTACAATAGTGATAAGTCACACTTCAGCTTGCACCAAATTAAAACTGTTTTTTTAATAAAAATGGTACTGAACTGCCCTACATAGTGGTAAGTTCTGTGCAAGGCCTCAGAGTTTAACATTTGAAGGCTACACAATATTTTCTCCATTAATGTTTGCCTTTGTGTAGAAACACTAAGGATATTGTCAACTGTTTTAAATATTTTCTCTTTATTCAAGGCAAAGTTGAATTGACAAAGTTGAAAAGGCAATAAATTAAGTGAAATATTGAACCAAAAAAAACCACCTCTAAAAATAAGTAACTTCTTTGTTTTGGGTAATATGTTTCCAAGCCCTACAAATGTATCCATAAAATGAGTTCTGAACAAAACTGGGAACTACCTTTGAAATTTTTAATTCATATCAATTTAAGATAATACTCACATTCCTCAAAGGACATTGTTAATACACTTTGTGGTACACAGGTTGCCTTTAAACCTGGTGTATAACTGTTCTTTCTGCACCAAATAAATTGGAAGTCAAGTTAAGTACATGAGACATCACCTGTAAATATCAAACACAGACATGCAGCCTGTTCATTGGCCACATTTCTCACAACTGGAAGATTTTTCCTTGACCTTTAGCAATATCTGGATATTCTGTAGGTTATCATAATAAAAGGCTATGCTTTTTTTAAAAAAAAAAAATTACCTGCAATTAATTCATTTTCTCAACAACACTGAGTTCTTTCCATTTGCCAAAGAATTTAACTATTTCTGAAGCCAAAACCAGATCTGAACTTTCTTAAAATAAGTAATTCTTTTTCTACCAAACACCATTATACTTACCAAATCCATTAAAATATCTTAATTGTCTTTCAAGTAATCATTTAAATATTTTATGCACATGCCGCAACATTAAAACGCTTCCAAAATACTGCATTTTACAAAAATCTGTACTTTAAATATTTTCTTTCAAATCTGATGCCTGTTGTTATATTTATCTACATATTTTGCTTGAAAAGGCATGGTATTATTTCTGTAATCCCACTGCTGACATACAAAAATCCTGCATGTTGACATACACTAAGTCCAAAAATTAGTATGTATTAACTTCTCAGTTAAAGTGAAATGTTTAAGTGAAATGATTTGTTCATAATTTCAATGGTAAATCATAGAAAAAAAACTGTTCTAAGGGTTCTTGAAATTATTTACAAACTATTCACTGCTTTACTATACACACACAGCAACAACCCAATGAAATGAACAGATTAAGAACACAGTGAGTGACAATAGGGGACCAGAGAGAGACTACTGAAGGTCAAATTAATATTTTTTTGAACATTTAATACTTTTTTTTTTTTTTCATTGCTTATCAGTCATTGTATCACTAGCATTTCTTATATGTTTGTAACACTTAAAATTCCTATGTCATAGCACAGGAACTCAGCCAGTGCTGGGAACTATACAAGCCCAAAACGAAAAGCCATTCCCAATAGAAGCAAGCATTACTTCAGTATGCTTTAACTACACACATAGCTTGCTCAACAGAAAAGCAGAGGGACTGCAAATAGTTCTTTGTAGATGCTAAGAAGAGGTTCATGTAAATGAGAATACAGCACATTGTCACAAAAGAAAGTGGTGATATGGCAGTAGAAACTAATTTTTACATTTTCTTTGTCTATGGAGATGACTAGTTTTGATCAACTTTATAGCAAAAAAATGTTTACCTCAGAGTTTAAAAACTCTGTTTTAGGAGAGGTTTTCAACAGTCCTCTAACAGACTGATTATGTAAGTGTTACAGTCCACTGAATCTTGAATTGCTACTGCAGTCAGTTTTCATTACATTGTTTTCATTTGACATTACATTTCCAACCCATTGCACTTCAGAAGCACACAACAGCCTTCTGAATTGAGAATCAGAGCTTACTGAAATAACTGTAAAAGGAAAGAAAAAACTTAAATATTAGAAAATATTGTACCTACTAAGCAATTGTTTACAGACTAATTTGCAAAAAGCCAATGTTTTCTGTTGGTATCAGTTAAGAAGACAACTTCTCACAAATCTGACACATACAGGATTTTATATATTTTCAAAAATCAGTAAGTGTTTGGTATTTTCTGAAACACGGGTTAACAGAATCTCTAAACAGCCTAAAAAAAAGTGATTATATTTGGAAAACTGGACCATTTCAGGAAATGGTTTAAAAAAATCTAAATGATCTGCCTTCATCACCACCTGTGATGTAATAATTTCACACGTAGTACAGATAGACTACTGTCAAATGCTGATCTGCCAAAACAGGGATGGGTTGGTGTCCTGATTTCCCAGGCACAGACCCATGGGCCAGCCATGTCAGGCAGGCCATGAGTAGCCTGGAGTCAGCTGGGAGTTTCAGTCAGGGCAGCTGCCCCAAGCTGACTCACAGGTGTATCCCATAGCACTGACATCAAGCTCATTATAAAAGAAGGGAGTTCACTGAGGGTGGAGCTCCTCTTCCTGTGGCTCCTTCCTCTTGGCTTTCTGCTCCTTCTGCCTCCCAAGGACTAGCCAAGAACCAGGCTGAGTATAAACTTGTGTGCTTTATATTGGTGACTGTATTAGTTTTGTTATTTTGTTAAATCCCTTTAAACTTCAATTTCTCTTCTCAGCTGAGGAAGGGTCATCAGGTGATAGATCAACTGCTACAGCTTAGCCCTGGGTACAGGCTAAATGTAGACAGTAGTATGCAGTACAGTCTCAGATCCTCAAAAATGTCAAATGTGTTTTTGTATTCTACTGGGCCGAGCCCTTACACATTCTTGTGTTCACAGGAAACACATTAAAGAGCCTTGAAAAAGCTAACAAACTTAGTTATGAAACTGCTAATAGTATAGCTTCTTGTTAGCCACACTTACATGTCTCTTAAACAGCAGCCAAAATTTTAGAGAGTAGAAACAGTATCTCGTTTTACTCAAGAGCTAAAAATGATCTCATCTGCAAAAAACCGTTTTATGTCAACAGTGTCTATATTCTGCAACACCGACAGTTCCCAAATACCTCACCCAAGTCAATGGGAAACAGTGATATCCAGGATTTTGCAAAATCTACTGCTACTGACTCAAGTAGAAGCAATGATAGGACCTACAGTAAATTCATTACAAGTGAAACCTCAACATAGATAATGAGCTGCTGACACGTGCTAAAATAAGACTAGTTCTCTCTTGATCTCAAGAAAGTGAGTGTGATTTGTCTGGATGTAATGAAAGCATCACAGACTAACTTTATGGAAATATTTTTGACTTGTTTTGAAATAAAAACAAAGGTACCAAAGTATACAGGAATTACCTCTAGTATGTCCCCATTTAATGAAAGCCAATGTTTTAAATGGCAATCTTTAAGAAGAAAGGTTGAGTCACACAACACAAAGTTTGAGCTATTTTCTCTCATGGATAAGGAGGTAGTTAAATATAGAGACTGAAGAGCCAGTGAAGGTAATTGAAATGAAACCTAACACTATAACTTAGCATGCTAACTGTATAATTACGTTTAATTCAGGAAAGAGTTAAACTACCTCAATGGCACAGTATGAAAACTCTTTTAAGGCTATCTTTCAGCCACAGCTAGTAAGATAGCATAAAGGGATTGTCTGCTCTGACCTTTTATGCGCCTTTACTCCTCTTTTTCCTTTGTTCTATACCTTTCATTGCATCCCTAGATTTCTCTGCTTAACGTCTTTAGCATTGCAGTCTTCTGTTTTTCTGCAGAAAAACAGCAGTTTTCTGGTTTTGCCTCTTATCCCTGGTATTTATGAGAGAGTTCCATGGGTGAAAGAATATTTCATACCTAGATTTTTTTTTTTCTGACAAAAATTATACTTTTCTAAAACACTGGCATACTTTCAGTATGATTGATTCTAAAGGTCTTTTCAGTCTCAGCTCACACCTAAATGTTCTTTAAAGATTACAATGATTTATTCTGGTTAACTAATTCTGGACAGATCTACTTGGCCATCTGCAGTCCCTCTGCTGGCTACCCTTCCCAGTGGCTCACCACCTAGCTCCATCTGCACCAGAAGAGCATGTTCTCCAAATACAATAGAGAAGTGCCGTGTTTCTGATATAGCAAGCTAAGAGTTTATAAATGGCTGCAAAGAAAGTTCAAATGGGACCATGAAATTTCAAAAAACAGCAGCCAGAAGAGATTCTGTGATTCGCTTCCTACAGGGAAAGAGAGTAAGAAAAGGCTGTAATTGCTGGCTACTATTGTTTCTAATCAGAAGACCACTAAGTGACTATAATTGCTGCTAGCTGTTCAGCAGAGGTCAAAAAGGCAAATGGAATGTTAGGAATTAAGACAGAAATATAGAACAAAATCAAAATTCTTTTGCCACTGGTCATGTACATAGCACCTGCAAAAGGATGTTCAAAGGTGCAGAATGACTTGTACACAAAACATAACTACATGGCAGCCACCAGCCTGTGTTTCCCCAGATCCGTCTTTTTGCCTTAATGGAATATGTGCATGATGTTTGCCTTTTTTCAGATGTCATCAACCTTCCTTGATCACCATGACCTTTCAAAGATGATAGAGTGGCCTCACAATGACATTGACCAGCTCTTTCATTGCCCTTAGGTACACCCCACCTGGTCCCATATATTTCTGTATGTCCAGTACACTTCCAGTGCTTCTTTAATCTATCTTCTACAGCAGCCAATGCTCCATTTCCTCAGGCTGTGCTACTAGGTGAAGGGTCCTAGGAGGCCTGGGAGCAGATGGAAAAAAAAAACCCCACAGAACAGTGCAAAGTAGGCATTGAGGCATTTTCCATATCCTTTGTCACTAGGTCCCTTGTCCCCCTGAGCAGTGGGCACACAGTTTCCTTGGTTTTCCTTTTGCTGACCATGCATTTACAGAAGTCCCTCTTGTTACCCTTCACATCCTTTCCTAGTTTCAGCTCCAGCAGAATTTTGGTTCTCCTAATTTGATCCCTGTATGTAAGACTATTCATATTCTATGCCCTGAATATCTGCTTCTGGTCAACTTTCAGGACAGGATCTTGGGTGAGGATTTTGGTCTTTCTTTGTGGTCCAGTACAATAACTATTAAGTTTTTATGCTCCAGGACACTCCAAAGAGAGTGAGTACATACAAATAATGCAGTAAGCTGCTTTCAACTCAGACCCAGTAGTCAGAAAGGAAATGCCCACCAAAATAGTTTAAAAGACTCCATGTTAAAAAAAATCAGTTTTATCCTTACTCATTTAATTAATATATATTCGTAAATGGTAACATAAACTAGGACTATATGAAATAATATGAAATATAATTTTCCTGCAGAACCTCTCTTGAGTGGTGAAATTCTTCTCCATTCCCCCACAAGGACTGATGCAAGCTGGGAAAAGGGAAAGCCTCTGTCACAACAAGAGAGTGAAGAAAAGGTTAAAAAAATGAAAGTCTAGAGCTTATCATAGCTATTAGAAAAATAATTATACACCTTCTTGGTGAGTAAATTCAGTTACAAAGGAAAAAATTATTCTAGGACATCTTTGGAAGTTATCTGCATCACAATGTTTTGTCATACCTGAGCATGACCGCATGCATTCAACTGAAGCTGATAGTCTTGATGGCAATTTTGAAATTTGTGTGGCCCAGATAAAACATTTGCTTCTGATATAATTCTGAACATGTGTATCTCTACTGACTGCAAAATCACAAGTCTGAGCAACAGCATTACCTTTTTTTCTGGTGGTCAGGAAGAAAAATTGGTACCATAGATCCACAAGAGAATCTTCACCCTTTCCACAAAAGTGATATCTTTTTCTACTTAGCCTTTCTTTCTTGCCATTTGTGTATGATTACAACATTTTTTTGTTCACTTTCTTGATTTCTATATGAGTCAGACATATGGGTTAAAGAGTTGCTGCAGTACAGAGGCCATTCTCCTAGACTGTGAAAATGTTTCAGTCGGTCGTATTTGCACTATGGACCACTTGAACCCTCTCCCTTTAAAGTAATCTTTTAATGTTTATTTGGGAATAAGGAGGGAATTTGACTGGAATCTGACTAGCTGAGCAGGGATTATGGAACAGCGTGCTTTAGTTAATAATTTTCTTTACAGTTTGAATGCAAATTAAGACATTTCCTACAATTCCATTTCAAAAAAAAAAAAAAAGCAACATCTGGTTTTGTGAGACAAAGAAAGTCTGAGATCATATGTAACAGAAAGGAAGCGGGCTTTTAAAACCTCAGAGGCCTTTATAAACAGTCAGAGATACTTTAAAATTTAGAAAGATTTCTGAAACTTAATTTTTTGTACATATGACAAACATTAAAAGCACACAGGGAAATACAAAGAAGCATTTATCATAACACTGTTAAGGTTCACCAAAGGACTTTTAGAAATAAAACTACACAGGAAGTCACTTCAGAATTGCTTGAATTTCTACTGAAAACACACGCAAACAGTAATTTTGGTTTCGTATTTGTGTAGCTTAAATGTCTTTGATTTATAAATTACAATAGTGGCAGAGGTCTACCTTAGGGAAAAAACCCACAAACCTATTCCAGAAATGTGCATATATTATATACGTAAATATACAGATTTCTACTGCCTTACAGATGTCCATGTTTGTCTATCTATCTGCAGTCCTACATTACTTTTGGAAGCAAGAACCATCTATGCCCTGTCGTTATTCAACACTCACAGTTATAGGATTTTGGTCAACAAATGACAGTAATACAGATAATGATTGAAATAATGAATGCAAGTTGCTTGATTTTTCCTATTTGGGGAATGTAAGGAACGTGCTGGAGTTGACTTATGGTGATGACAATGCAAGTTAAATACAGATAAGTATGAGAAGTGCAACTGGTATGCAAACATCTCTTGAAAGGGGATCCAAAACAGTTCTAAAAATCCAGTGGCAGTCTTTCAAAGATTTTTTTCTGCTTGTCAGATTTTCTAAAATCCTCAGTGAAGGATGAGGGAAACTAACAAATGCTGGTATGGAAACCTGGTCAGCATCCATGACGTTTTTATTAACAGTAACAAAAGCAATGGTGTACAGCTGGTATTTCAGACTGTACAACACTTCAGGTTTAGAATCTTAGATAAACTGCCAAAGACAGTGAACATGGTACTGCAATACTGTGATAAGGCTGATAATACACAAGTAAATAAATCTAAGTTTTGAGGAAGAGAGCACATTCAGCAGTTTCTAAGGTATTACATTTATTTGTATCTTTACTTAGATCTTCCTTAAGAAATAATTTTCACTGTTATTTTCCAGCATGTATAAATGTTTATGTAAGGATTTTACACATTAAAAATAAGTGCATGCAATTATCTCCTCCTGAGGGCGATACCTCTATATACAAGTAAAGTTTAGTTCTTCCTTAGGGGGGGAAAAAAAAAAAAAAAGTCTGGTTAATTTCCAAGATTGTGAAAGTTTGGATAAATACACTCCAAATAAGTTATTGGTTAAAAATAGGAAACAAAGGAGAAGGGTAAATGAAGTTCTACAGGGATCTGGGTAAGAATTCTGGCTGTTTAATATACATTCATAAATGACCTGGAAAAGGGGGGTGAATAGTAAGGTAACAATGTTTACTTCTGCAAGGAAGTTAAGGTAGTAATGCTAAGAACTGACTGTGAAGAATTTCAGAAGGCTCTTATTGGACTGAATGGCTGGAAAATAAAACTCTAAATGAAATTTGATGTAAATAGATGTAAATGATACACAGGGGGAAAATCATACATAGATACATATATTAAAAATGACAGGTTCTGAGCTCATCATTTGCACTCAGGAGCAGACCTTGGCATTATGTTAGATATTGGCATTAGTTACATGAAAACATGGATTCATTTCTTAGGCACAGTAAAAAACCAAACAAACCCAAATCAAATCATTAGAAAATACTGGGAAAGGAAGAGATAACATACTTTTGCCACTGTACAAATATAGGGTTTTTCTGTAACTTGAATAACTTGTAGAGCACTGGTATTGTTACTTGGAGTAGAATATTTACTTAAAAATGGAAGAAATACAAAGAAAGCAAGAAGGATGATCAAAGGTAAGGAGTGCTTTCTACAGAAGATACTGGGTAGCCTGAGACCCTTCACTCTGGCTGAGGAATGGCTGAATGGAGGCACAATAGAGGTCTACATATCAGGAAGTGCAAGGAGAAGATGGGATTGACTCCTTCAAAAACAAGAACAAAATGCCATATATACAAATCTAGAGGGAGACAAGTTCAGGAAGTTAAAAAAAAAAAATCCCCACGCAAAACCACCAAAACCTCAAGGTGTTTCGTCATGCAACAGGAAGTAGACTTATGGAATTCCTTGTCAAAAGACATCGTGGATATGAGAAGATGATATGAGCTCAAGGCAAAATTGGATGTGCAACTGAGAGATCCGCTGAGAATTTAAAAATAGGCAAAAAAAAATATATTAATGAACAGGGTCAGGAAATTCCTTCAACTGAAGAAGGTGAGAAGCTGGATAAGTATTAAGGGAGTATTGCATGCGCTTGGCTTGTTCTTATGCTTCCAGTCTGTCTGTGGTCCCCCTCAGATATAGAGTACTTGGCAAAATGGGTCTTTCACTTCAGTCAGCACAGCTGTTCTTATGTTCTTAATGTCACTGCTGTGGCCTAATAAAATCTTTGTTTATTTCAATGAAAACTCACTTCACTTCTATACCTCAATTAAATCTATTGAACTAAGTGGCAGTGTTTTTGCTAATTCCATTATTCAGCAGCTAGAAATAGTTTAATGTTTTTTCAGGAAAAAAACCCCCATCTCTTTCTGACCTCCCCACATGTGTCATTTTACATCTAGGAACACCAATTCTACTTGTGGTACCTAGTCAGCACTGTTATTGATGCATTTTGGAACAGCATATCCCAGGAAAGTTGAGGATTAGTTGTACAGAATCCAAAGAAAAGCATCAGGAAGAGAGTGAAGCAGTAGAAAAGGTTGCTGAGGGGAGCTTGTGAAGACTTCATCTCTGAAAACTTTTAAAAACAAAATACCTTTCAGAAACAACATGAAGACAGTTGCTTCTGCATAGGGCCAAGAAGAGCATCTAGTTCACGAATCCCCTTATTGTTAAAGGTTAGGAGAATATTAGAGGAAAGTACAACATGCGCTTCTCTTTTTCTCATACTCTTCTTTGAGCATTTGCTCATTGACTCTATCAGAAAAAGGAGAGTGGACTAGGTGAACCTTTGATCTGACCAACTACAATCATTCCTCTGCTCTTAACAGGATTTCCTTTTGAGGTACTTTTTGATAACATTTTTCCATGGGTTAATGATGTCATAGGCTACTTTAAAAATAATTCTGTTAGAAGAGGAAGGTGGACCAGGAAATGAGAAAATCTGGGGAGAGAAAAAAAGGAAAATTGCTATACTGTGATAGTACTCTCCTGGTACTCTCCCCTGGCATTTTTCACCAAACACAGAGGAGGTTTATAGCACCAACCATTGCTCCATTCCAGCACTGCACTGGTGAAAGAGAAAAGCACTGCCAGACATGGGGTTGGGACAGGGATCCATCCCCTCAGTACTGTGCATGTAGTGCCACTGTTACGGCATGAAGGAAGAGTGGAGTCAAGGAAAGGCAGAGGCAGAAGCAAAGAAGAGCCAGGCAGGGGTAAAATGGCACCAGACCAGGCCAGGTATCAGCTGTGCAGAGAGAGGCATGAAAAGATTATAGATGCAACAAAATTATTGATAACTAATTTCATATTCTTAATACTTTATTTCAATATTGCTTAGAACTGCTGTTCTGCCATAGTATGGTATGAATATATAATCCTTAACTTCAGGCAACAAGACAAACTTTGCCTGTAATACACAAAATGTTTTTCTTTCTACTTACTTCGTTTACTCCACAGAAAAAGGAAAAAAAAAAAAGAAAAATCTTGTTGCGGAAAAAAGCATCTGTGCACTTAGCCATCCTGGATAAGCATCTGCATCGACTATATTTGGACAAATACATTAAAAATGGTTTGAAACAAACACACTTCCCTGGCTGAAGTTCATGACACTTTTCCACTAAAAGAGTTTGGAAATAAGCATTTGTTGTAGTTTCTTATAAGCACAGCTTGTTAAAAAAAGGCTTACACCACTCTCTTTAAGTCCCAACTGAATAATCAGAATGAAACTTTAATTGGAGTTTCAAGATCCTCTGCATGGACAAGAGCTCATCATCTCCAAAAGCTGGCAAAGTGTTGCGAGGCTCACCAGCCTCTTAGCTTTACAGACCCTACAAAACTGAATAGCCACATAAGAAAGTTTTAAAATCTGCAATCTTGAGGTTCACGCATAACCACTAAGAAGTAAGGTTACTTTACCTAAAATAACAATGTTGCTGGATTTCGGAAAAACTGTAGAGGGTTTCAACATAGAATGTGCAGATACGCATATCTACATACTTCAAAAGAAGTGTTTGTTTGCTCTTAAGGTTAACAGAAACTTCAGTTATTTTGGAATCTTTTGTCTTTAATTCAGAACTGTTGCCAGGTATAAGGCAGAAGGATGCAAAACATGATGGAAGCAGGGGCACACGTCTTAGAATCTCTCAGGAAAACTCTGGGCTATTTTATCCTCCACATGCAAGAAAGTCAGTGTGAAGCCTCTGAGAGCACTTTGAATGAAAACCAGATACAAGTAACTGTTACGACTTCCATTTAACATACGGAAGAAAAGAAAGATTAAGTCATTTGCTGAGAACAAGGGACTACAAAATTAGATACAGTCCACCAGACTTTAGCAATAATAACACTGAAGGAAAATATATACACCTTATCCAGAGAGAAAACTGCAAACTGAAGTAAAAAATGCTTTTGCTTGCTTTTTTTTTTTTTTTTTTTTTCTTGTGAAAAGAGCTCTGTTTTCTGTATTTCCTTAGAGAATTTTCCCATTTATTTTCAAATGAAACAGACTATACAGCACATATTCTACCTTTCCTACCATACACTATAAAAATCACAATTGGCATTACCTGGAATATTTTCTTGTCTTATAATGACTATGGTAGAGAGTACATGTCTTGAGACTATTGCAAAGGCCACTCCAGTCAGTATAGATTACTAAACCCAAAATAAACAGAAAAATATTGCTCAAATGTTTTTATTAATTACTTCTTCCATGGAAATAAGATTTTCACTGGGTGATTTTGGCTTTAAAAACCAGTGGTTTATGATCTTAGAGCCCCCATTACAACAGACGTTTAAAACACCAGAACTCCAGCAGCCTAAGTGCTCTGTTGTGAAGCTGTATGTGGAGAGGTACTTCTCAGCCATCACACCAGCATTTTTTCAAGGAAAGTATCCAATTCCATTATGTGATCTCACTGTTTCTATTAACTGTTTTAAATGCCTGTATGAAAGCATATATCTCCTATAAACTGAAACTGCTTTATTTTCTAGCTTGTCATGATAGAGTTCAAGGAACGTACTACATGTCACATACAGTAATGTCTCTGTAATTTCAAACTAAGTAAACTGCATATACAATAGTATAATAATCAAACCAAAACCTGTTTAATTTAAAATCTTACTTATCAGCTGAAACACTTGTATAACTGCAGTCTAGTCATCAAAAAAATTACAGGCATGCATAAATGATGAAAATAACATAAATATATTTTTCTCTGTCTTTTCAAGTAAGTGATCAGTTTGCTAAAAAAAATTGAGAAGCCATTCAAATAACTTCATGGCTCATGTTTTCAAATAAAGTCCTGAGAATCATTATCAAGACATAAGCCAATCAACCTGTTAGTGTTTTATCTTGCAATTAAATCAACTGAATTTGAGCTTGTTTGTTTTATTAGGAAGTAACCTATTTACAAATTAATTTTCCCTTGGAGACTAGAAACATTTTGCCCCTTATGAGAAAAAGTAAAAGCCAGGAGTGATTCAGATGCTTAGTTATAGCTGTCTGGGGCCATTGCAGTTCCGTAGAGTATCTCTCTGATATATCTGTATGGGGCTGACAGATACAACACAGGACACACTTGTGGATGGGCAGCAGGAGCCTGGACAAGATACCCTAAGGTGTCTGTAATGGTACTAACACTTAGGTTTAGGTACTTGAACTGCTCTATTACTTTGGCAAGCTGCAAATCTGCTGCCAAGTCCCATGCTCCACACTTTTATTCTGAAGTACTTTGTCTCCCAGGCAGTATATTGGATTCTTGGTTCTCATGGATTCTTTTTGTCAGGCTTTGGCAAAGAAGCTGAAAGTGCACAGAAGCTTTCGTGGAACTGTTTGCAAGGTGACACATCCAGTTCCTATTATCTTTTTAATTACAAAACTGTTTGATCTATCCTTCCTTCCCCTCACCCTCCTGGCACGTCACACAGAATGCAGCTTTTCACTCATTTTGCCCACAAACAGCACAGTGACTAATTTTCCCGTATCCTACTCAGAACTTCTAAGGCCCAGTGGACAATCATCTCTTCACATTTCAGTAAGGTTTGGGGGTCACTTTTCCTACATTTCCCTGACACAGTCTGCCCGCTGCCGTTCCCGCTGTGCTGCGCTGCCCAGGTGAATCACAGCACTCTCCCCTCGTCTCACAGGGCGTTATCTCGGACATCTCATGGCAAAACCCGAAATGGTTAGTGCCTCCCCATACCCCCCGCGGTGCACTCACAGGGTCTGGGTGTCCTCCGGAAGGCTGGGAATGAAGTGGATGTCCGTGCAAGTGATTTTGTAGTCATCCCAGTCGGAACACTCGCAGAAGGCTGCAGGGCACCGCTCTGTGCCCTGGCTGCACAGCACCAGCACCAGCAGTAACTGGAAGGCTACCGGGAGGCACAGCATCTTCCGCCGCCCGCTCCCGCTCTGCCCCTCGCCGCCCCGAGCGGCAGAGAGGGGACCCCAGAGCCGGGGGGGCGGGCGGCGCTGCCCCGCCGGGAGAAGCTGCTCGGGAACGGCGGCAACTTTGCTGGACAACGCCGCCTCCTCCCTAAGCGGGGACAGGAGGATCTCAGCACACCCTGCGCGCCCTCTCCTCCGGGCAGGCTCCATGTCCCTCGCCCCGACCCCTGCGACCTCCCCGCCGGCCATCCCTTCCTGCCGCTCCCCGCCCCGCAGCCCCCTGCCCCGATCCCGTCTGCCGGCAGCCCCCGTGCCACGGCGCTCACCAGGGCAGCGCCGCGGCACCGAGCCCGGGCCCCCGCCGTCCGGACCCCGCTGTCCGCTCCCCGCTCCCGCCCGCAGCCGGCGGGTCTCAGCGGGGCGCCGGGGCCACCTGCCGAGGGCGGGCGGGACGCTGCCGGGGGCGGCCAGGTCGGGAGCTGGGCTCCGGCTCCGCGCCGCAGCGGGACCAGCCCGCAGAGCCGTTCTCACTCGCGGCGGCGCGACGTCTTCCCCCGACCGCTTCTCCGAGCATCTGTGCGGTAGGGAGGAGGGAGGGGGCTGTGCGAGCGCAGCACTCACTCACCTGTACAAGCAGTGAGGTTAAAAGAGATCTTTACAACGAGTGAAAATTCACCATCTGCAAAGTAGACGTGCACTAAATGTAAAGCAGTTAAAAAAGCACTGAAAATTCAAGAGAGTGATTCTGAAAATCGTATGATTAAAAAGAGCAAAACAAAGAGGAGAGAGTAACTTTTTCCACATCACAGAAAAAATGAAATCCTTTTACCAAATCAAAAACGGAGGAAAAAAACATCTAACTTTGAGAGAAACAAGGTGGAGTTATTGTCACTTGCAGCAGCAGCCTACTTGGGTCACTGTCAGGGACACAGGTTTACGATGGCCATGGCACAGAGGTTCCCACACTGAAGCAGTCACATCTGTGTCTGACAGACACACTAAAAGCTGAAAAAATCTGGTTAATATTCGTTTAGTTCTGGGTTTCTTCATGAACAAGAGATACACTTGCTTAAAAGTAGTGAAAGGGAAAAAAAAGATATATTATTGTTTAATTCAGTGCGACAGTAAAGAAAGTTCTTTAATACTTTGCCTCAATTCCTTTAACTTTTGTTGTTGTTTGGTTTTGGTTTTGGTTGTTTTTTAACTAAATGCTAGTGTTTACTCCTTCATATAGATTTTGTGCATATCTAGGTAGACAACAAGAAAAATGTCAACAAAATAGCAACAAAAATGTTTGTAACCTTGGGAGGAAGAAACTTGAAAAAGTAACCTACTCACAGTAAAAAATTAGACCACAATCTTCTTGGATAAATAGTTCCCCTCCTGCTAGATCAGAATTATCCAAAAGTTGAGAGTGCAACACATCAGATATTATTTTGATATAACTCTTTAAGAGTAATTTAAGTCTGTTCATTAGCATATGTTTCCTAAATATAATTAATGCCCTCAACATATCTGAGGAGAAAAAACTGGACTCCGCACCATTCAGTGTGAATCAAACTGAAGACATTTTATTTACTTTGTCTGTCCCTTTTATACTATCTTACTTTCCCTAGACGCGGTCACGCATTATTTAATTGGTTAAAAGTCTCTAGCACAAGGTAAACATACAGCTTAGTTCAGTTCCCGTTGGTTCTTAAGTTCTTCTCCTGCAGTGTCCAATTAGTCACTCACTGTTCACTCCTGCATTCCTTAGGGAAGCTGTCATTGCTCTTTCTTATTTTTTCTTCCTTTGAAGTAGTTTCTAGAATGCAGCTACGTACCTAGGCCAACATCCCGTATGGCTGGTTCACTATATGGTCATTCTCCTTTAAATACATTCCTACACATATCCTTTTAAATTGAGCAAATAATCTATGCCCATAAAGAAATAGAATATAAATCCTGATCTTGCAGACATGTTAGTGCTCAGATCTTGTGTGAGTGAAGAATCCCATCAGATACATTTATCCTGTTTAGGAATATCCTTAGGTGTGTCCCAGTGAGGGGACAAGCTGAAGCACCCTCCACAGAGTGCCCTAGACAGCCTCAAATTGCATTGCATTGCATCGTTCTTACTGCCAAAGTATCCAGCTTGTCCTGGGGACACTGTATGCTGTATTAGCAATAGGATATGAAAATCTCAGTTCCATTTGGCTTTGGCAAAGGAACATTTTGGTTGACACAGGCTGACACAGAAGTGTACAAAGCCATCCAGAAAAACAAATGTATCACCAAAGGAATCTCTGACTGCTTTTGGACCAAGTCTCTTAGCTGTCGTGAGTGTACTCTACACCTGATTTCCAGGCAGTGGGTACAAGCCATAGTCATTTCATCCAGCAAACAACATTGCCTGACACTGTCCAGAGGCAGCTTGTCAGCTTTGAGCAGCACCATTAAAATCCTCTTCCAGCTTAATTTCAGTTTTCTCACAACCAATCTTGATGACCTAATATGACTTGGAGCACAAAAGATGAGTCCTTGCCTTTCAGGACATGGAGTGGATAGCAGGAAGAGACTAGGGATGTGTATCCCATCTTTAATGACAGTACTGCTGGGGTGATTTGTTGCAACCTCTTGTGTGTACTCTCAACCTCCCTCTCCCCCACTTTTATTCTGAGCAAAGGAATAATAGTTTTACTAGTGGACAGATAAGTAGTCACAAGATTTGAGTAATTTCAGTGGGTTTTCATAAACCAAATCATACTCATTCATTTGGTGTACTAAAGGTATCCTTATGCTACTTACCTTAACTAATAGGCTTCCCTGCATTAGCTACTCCATAGTAACTGCATTTTAGGCTCTTAAACTAAAGGAAGGGTAATTTGATTCATTTTTCTTTCACTGAGAGCAAAGCATTTTGAATTACCTTCTGTTTAGTAGGAAAAAAGAACATGCATGTAGATATTGGCATTAGAAGCTTCAGAACGTCAGCTGCTCTGTGGCAGCAGTGGTAGTCCAGAAAGTATTAATAGAAAGAATAATTATCTTCCCAGTTATTTCTAAGGGATCAAATGTGGCAACTATAAAAGATTGTAGACCAAAGAAACGGTCTGATACTGAAGCTGTGAATGTTCTGAGCAGATTTCAAAATAAATAAGAACTACTTAATATATGGTCTCTGGGCTTGAACCCTGAATGAGAGAAGCAAGAGACTTCTCTCATTCAAGGCCTGATAGTCTTGAAGAAAACAGGACAGAACATGCAACTTCAGCCTGCGGAGAGCTCCAGGTCTGGATGGACTGCCTCTTAGGACTGTCAATATCACCAACCCAGTCCTGCTGAGATGCTGCAGAACTGTGTCCTGTTAGCAAGATCACTGCCTGTGCTGTGGCCACCCTTGGCTCCCAGCTTGCTGCTCCTCCTAGAGCAGCCTCTCAGGGCTGAGGGCACTGATGGGCCTGACTGCCATTGCTTGGCCTCCTCTAGGACCTCCCCACTGTGGCTCCTGGTGCCTGGCCCAGAGGGAGCCGCTAGCCTTGTGGTGCCATGTTCTGGCTTCTCCTACACACCTTCTGGTCCTTCTGCTCAACACTTTCCTGAGCAGGCATGCAGACGGTGGAATGAAAGGCGTGCTTGTAAAGCTATAGATAACCTCAGGCTAGGGAGGTCTATGGACTCTAGACCAGAATTTAAATTCAGGAGGGAAAAACACAAGTAGCTACATGCAGTAAGACACACCCTGCCTAACAGAAACATGGGAATACTGTGCAATTATTCCACTTTACATTTCTGGAGTTGTCTGGAATACTTTATCTGTCAAGAAAGAAGTAGACAAACTGAGGATTATTCACAGGATAGTAAGGAAAATGTGAGGTTTAGAAACACGACCCTTATTGAAGAAGTAATGGAACAGAGTTGTTTAGCTTACTCAAGTCCACAAGTATTTTAGGCTGTAAAAAAGAACAATAACCAGTAGTTCTGACCAAATGAGTTTTGAAAAGTGATGGTATCTAGCACCTTCGAGTGACTAGCAGCTTGCCACCCCATGTAGAATATTAATAATAACAGAATATTAATAATTTTTATATACTTAAAAATGTTAATGTATTAAAAGTATCATCCACATATGTACATCCACAATTATAAACATAATCCTAAGAACAGACATTCAAAATCCTTTATGCCACAACAATAGACAAATTTAGCAGTTTTAATCAATTAATATGGCTTACGGTCTGATCCTAATGAGTAAATAGGAAAGAAAAATCACTTTTAAATCTGCAGTATATTGCATATTTTTTTTTCCCCTGGTGCTTTTTCAAAGACCTCTGCAGGTTTCTGATAATTTAAACATAGCAAAAATCGACAAGTGTATTTTTCCACCGTTACAGACGCTCCCTCTAGTGACAGCCATGGTCACTCATTTAGTACCTATCACCTCAAGCACTGCAAGGCTCAGAATTCTATTGGGTTTGGGGTGATTTTAAACAAAAGTAACATTATTCTCATCTGCCAGATTTGATATGGTATCTTGGGTATCTTTGTGCTCCTTATGTGGTTTATACACAAGTCAGATAAACCACAACAGGTTCTAACAAAGAAGCAATTATCTCTAATTGGTGTCCCACATAAATTCCTCAAGGGATTTCTAGGTATCAACAGTTAAAATCTTGTAATATCTGTATGAGGAAGTGTTCAAACTGGGAAAATAATTCAGTAAAGACTAGAATAAAGACTTGTGAGTTTTTTTCTGATTAATCAACATGTTTAGCTATTCTAGACACTTCTAAGATGTGCTGCTTACTACCTGTTTCTATTTCAGTAACTGAAATAATTTCTCCTCTGTCAGAAGAAATTACACTAGACACACTGCTTTGACACAGCACCATTCATCAGACCAAGTGTTTGAATAGCTACATGAAAGAATGTTATTCTGTGTCCTCGAAGATTCATGTCTATATAACCAATTTATCTTCAAGAACAGGTAGTTATGGAGTTTTATGGTTATGCGATCTCTTGTGATTATCCTTTTGTTTTATTTCATGAAAAAGCCATGAAAAAGCTGTGAAAATTGAAATAAACAGTTGGCTGAAGACTAAATAGGAGGTACTGCTGTGTAAAGCCTTGTAAAGCCTGAAGCTGTCAATTCTAAGAGTGCTCAGAGAGAACTGTAAGATGAAACTATCCCTTGGACTTAAGCAATTACTTAAGGTAAGGTCTACAAATGCTGTTTTCAGGCAGATATGTTTGCATCCAGAAAGGATTACAGAATCACACAGTCACAGAATCATTGAGATTGGAAGAGACCCCTGGAGGTCATCTCGCCCAAGCTCCTGATCAAGCAGGGTCACCTAGAGCCAATCGCCCAGGACTGTGTCCAGATGGCTTTTGACTGTTTCCAAGGACGGAGACTCCACAACCTCTTTGTGCAACCTGTGCCAGTTTGTTACCTTGCACTGGTGTTCCCTGAATCAATTGAGTCTGAAAACATCTCTGGCCTGCTGCTTACTTCCCTGTTGGGAGTGGTGGGATCTTGATGGTTTGGATCTTTTTCAGCAAAGATATACAGAGTCCAGGAGTCTTGGCATACATGCCTGCTTACATGTTTTCTGTAACAGCCTTTAGAATTTCACATTTTATACTAAGCAAGTCTCAGCTTGATAAGAATGGGAAAACTACATATTAGTCAGTGTCATAAATGTTATTTCATATGCATATATGAAAGAATCACAATGTGGTAATGCTGCAGCTGATAATGTAGCTGTGTGCCAAAATAGCTGTCTTAAGCACTGGAAGTATCTGTTCCCTTCTGTTACAACATTACACCAATATAGATAGCTGAAGTGCTGGGGTCTGAACCCCAAGCCCTGAATTAAGATTGACATATGGGTGGTTCCCACAGTCCTTCAAAAGGAGGGGATGAATTTGCCTTTTGGCTTTCCTCCAAGGTGTGGAGGGCCTTGCAGGGAAAGCCCTTGGGTAAATAAGCACCAGGTATCCTGCATTAGGCAAATGAGTGCCAGGTGTCCTGCTTTGGGCATAAAAGCTGGGACCACTTGCAGGAAGGGTGGAGTGTTTGTTTGTGAGGTGGATACACTTTGTGTTTTTCTGTTGGGGAAGGACCTCTTGGCTTCCTGCAACTGGGTCCCGGTCAGGTTTGGTACTTAAAAACGCAGGCTTTGTGGGAACAGTATGTGGCTGCCTCTGTCCTATGTTATCAGCCTCTTGGCTTGGGTGTCTCCCATCTCTTCAATGGGAGACTTTGTTTATTCCACTGGTTGTTGGTCATGCTGCATTGTTCTTGGGGTTGATGTCTATTATGTGTAACCTGATTGACTTGTTTGTATCCCCAGTGATCTCACATGTACCGGCCCTTTTGTGTGCAATAGAATCTGGTTACTGGTTTGTTCTACTACTGGCTGTGTCCTTTGTACTAGGCCTAGTAATTGGCAAAACAATAGCAAGTGCTGTTTATTGACTAGCTGCTTTCAAACTTTATATATGCATGGCTAGTATGGTCTTTAGGACCAGTGGTTGTGCCTGGTTTGGCAGTCTCAGGTGCTGGCATCACCTTCCACAGGAACATTGTGTTGATAGCAGCCAGATGTGCTCACACTCAGCATAGATGCAAATACGCTTCTTATATATGCACCAGCCACATCAGGACACACTCCTTACCCCTTCATCCCTTCTGTGATGGGCTGAGAGAGGCTGCTAGGGCAGGATAAGAAATCTGCTCATGGATGAGTTCTGGGGAGCCTATGGAGGAGCAAGCCCCCTGCCAGGTGCGAAACTGGGAGGAGAGGAAATCCCTCAGAGAGCTCAGGAAGATTCAGGGCATGTCTCCCAGACACCACCAGAAGCAGCCTTATGAGACCGCGCAGAAGCTCTGTCTGTCATCCTGCATTTAGATTTGCTAGCACATACTGACAATGCTGCAGTTTGCAGAGGAAAGGGCAGGGCAATGGTCATGCACTGGAAGCCAGGGAAGACATATTTCTTTGCTAATTATTCACTAATGCTTCAGCTCGCATGATATAATTTCTCACTTACATTCCTGTCCTGTGTCTCACCTACATTTGGCTCAGATGAGGATAATGCCTCTTGAGCATGACCACGAATCAAAGACACAGCAGCAGGGGCTAGCAGCCATTGTCGGTGGTGCTGCCAGTGTGGGGGCCCTGGCTCACTCCTGGTGCGTGTTGTTATCACATGGCATATAAGCATGGCTGCTAAGTTAGAGACTTGTCGGTGAGAAAATGAAATGGTCCTACAGGATAGGAACGAAAGCAGGCAGCGTGTATTGTCAGCCACACTTTGTGCTGTGCTCAAAGGCCAATGGTCACTCCCTGGTGTGGATCCCAGAGGCAATATAAACATACCTGTATTGAAAAAAAACAACCCACTGTGTTTACTTTGTGCTTGAGTGCTCATCTACAGGTGATATGCACACAAATATTCCAGTAATTTTAGGACAATTGCAAGCTCTGCCCAAGTTTCAGAGGCCCAGGCAATGTTTCCTGTGACCACTCACAGCACTCTTTATGTCTTTTCTCTCTTCAAGGCCAGCCAGGGTAGCAGTCTGTAATATTTGGTTGCTTTTACTGCACACGAGGGTAATAGATACAGCGTTTGTGAACAGGGAGATGCCTGGCTTACAGAAATAAGAAAAAGTCAAGAGACAGGAATGGCGATGTCTCCCTTGTAAGGAATAACTGTTTTACGCAGGCGACACCCGCCTTTCCCCGGGGATCAGCCTCCTCGCGAGCGACGCGCACACCCCTGCTCGCCAAGGGCAACGGCTTTTGTTTCGGTCCTTCATATTTGTTTAGGTACAGTGCTTGTAAACCGTTACAAAGTACACACTGGCGTTTACCTTTTAAACACTTTTATAAACACCGCTGTACGCGGGCCACCCCCCGCCTGGGGTCGCGGCCCCTGAAGGACCAACGGCCCCGCAGGGCGGGGCCCGGCCTTCCGTTAGCGCTCCCGCGCGACTCGCCCCGGCCGGCTGCCCCGCCGCAAGGTCTCATGGGAGTTGGAGTCCTCCAAGCGCCCTTTCCCAGGGCGGACCGTGCTCGTGGACTACCCGTCCCACAGAGCCTTGCGGGGGGGCCCGGCGCCCGGAAGGCGGCTCTGGCAGCTGGTGGCAGGGCGGCTATTTCAAGTTGCCATAGCGGCGGAGCGAAGAGGTGCGTGAGGGTGTTGGGCGCGGTCGGGGAAGGGGTCTGCTGCGCCTCGGGCAGCTGGGGCGTCCTTGCTCAGCTGCTGCGCGGTGGGAGCTGGGGACGCGGGAAGGGCGGCGTGCGGGAAGGGGTCGTGCTGCCGCTCGGGGCTGGCGGGGTGCGCAGCGCCATGGGAGGCGGGCGCTGAGGTGAGCGGTGCCTGGCGGCGCGGTAGCGGGAGCCGTGGCGGGGGGCGCAGGGTGCGGCGGCCGCGGGGTCACTAGCGAGCGGCAGCGGGGCAGCCCGCGGGCCTGGCGGAGGCCCGGCCATCGGCGTGCGCGGCGCCGTTCCGCGGTTGTCCCGCTGTCCCTGGGGCTCTCACAGTGCTGTCCGGGGCAAAAGATCCCAGCGGCCCTCAGAGGTGAGGCGAGGTGCTGGTGCAGTTCGGTAGGTGCGGGGCGGGAGGAGGGTTCGCAGAGGGCGCTGGTGGAGCTTACTTGTTGCGAACAGTATGAGGGAACCGCTTTCTGTGCCGTGTACTGGGACCGTGGTGTCACAAGTTGGCAATAAAACGTAGTGCTGATGCCTGAAAGCATGGTGGTGAAATGTCACCGTGCCGGATCACCTTCCTGGGATTTTCTCCTGGCTCCACTCGAGGCTCTGCAGGAAAGGGCCTCTCAGGTGTCACCGTGTCACGTTCAGGAGTGGCTGTTCAAGTTTTTCGTCATGTTCAGTCTTAACTATACGGCGTCCAACGTGCCTTTAGCACCAAGTTAGTTACCTAGTCATAGATCAGTGTGTGTAGCTAAACAAATAACACCTCTTGAGAACTAATCCGGTTGTGTATGCTGAGTTCAGCTTTTGCGTATTGGAACTGGAGAACTTGCTGTTGAGACCATGGGCTGTACCTTGTGTTTGCTTTACCCTGCAGATCTCTTAACAAGAGTCTCCACAGTGAAACTGACACACCTTGTTTTCTGCACGGAAGGAAAGATGATGTCGTCAGTGCCAGGAAGGTTATAATCTGGGTAGATGAAAAGTCAGTAGAAGACAAATGATTCTCCCTGTCCAGCAGTTTGTATGAGCACATGCTGAAATCAGTCTAGGTTTTTTGAAGAAGTGATAATAGGCTTTTTTTTTGGTTTAAATTAATAGGCAAGTGTGCATACAGGATATTTGTACAAATTTCTACTTTATGATTTTTTTAAAAAAATCTAAACCAAAACTTTTGTATTTCCTTTAAAAATGAGGGTGTTGCTTTATAGGAAACAAAACTTCAACTTAAAAGTACTCATGGTTCCTCTTAGGTTTCTCATGAGAAGAAAGAGGAATGCTACTTAACCATAAATAGAAAGTTTTCTTCAGACAGAATGTCCTCCAGTGTCTAGAGCCTTCTTTTATGTTTACACTATTTGCTAGCCTTTGGTCAGTGCTTTGGCCAGTAAGTATCTTAATGAGCCTATTTTTGGACAGCTGAAAACAAACCCATTAATCTCTTCTGCTGTCAGTCTACATTTCCCTTTTGTTTTTTTTCCAGTGTCATGGCTTTTCAGTGGTTGGGGCTCTTATGGTTGAGACACTTCTCAGGATGATGTTTTCAGCAGATAAGTCAACTGCTGTTTTTCATTATTGGTGCCTATCTCTTTTCTGACATTACAAGTTGTAATATTTGTCTAACTAGAGGTATGTGTAAGGCCGTGTTCAGAGGCCCACTCTCAAAAGAGTTTGAGAAATTTTTAAGAATTTAGACCCTCTCAGCTGAGATGCAGTAATTAACCTTTGGAATTCTGCTGGTTTATGCAATTTCATCTGGGAATGAGTTAAAGCACTTTCTATCATTTGGATGTTCTTATATATGTGTTATTATTCTTAATTTCTCTGTCTACTTGGGGATCCTTAAAAAGCCCTCTTTTCACTATTGTGAAACTGATAATGTCCTAAGTGATATTATTTTTGGGCTCTCAGCTTATAGAAAGAAATGTGACATGGTGGAATTAAGAGTTAAGACTAATCTTTCTTTTGGAGCTGTTTGGCTCACAGACAAGCTTTATGAATTGCATAATGTAAGGTTAGTTTTCTAACTCTCATGGGATATTTCTGTTCAGTATTTTACAGACAGAGTGAATCCAACGTATGCTTTTCTGCCCAGTTTGGGAGGAAAAGGGAGTTTGCTTTCTGTAAAACTGTGAATGGAGTTCTGGCAAATCTAAGTTGCCAAAACAACATTTATCGTGATTTTGTAGTTGAGATAATACAACAGAAACACACCATCAACCATTTGCTATGATCATTAAAATTAAATGTGTTGTAACTGTAAGAATGATAACGGGCAAAAAATGCTGCTACATAGGTCCGTGAGTAGGTGAAGACTAGATTCCTGTGGATTAATGTCTCAGGGTAGAGTTTCTGATCCCTAATAAGGCTGACCTTGTTCTTAAATCTTAGTATGGCCATTAATAGGGTCTGTCCTTTATTTGGTGTCTTAAAGATATTTTCACAAAATGCTTTGAAACTGAAAACCTTTGTCAAGCTTGGAGGAAATTGATCACTGAGTCAGTTTCTTATTGAGTTTCAGGTGATTGTACTGCTCGTCGTGCTCGGTAAGAGCAGAAAGATGTTTTATCCCAGAGGACTGACAATGCAGTTGGAGAAGGAATTCAAAATTAATCTTTTCTAGATTAATTTGGTGATGCCAAACTTGTTTGAGAGAAGTCTCACTTCATGCTTATCAGTGATACCTGTGGCCTGTGTGCTGGAATACGGATCTTGCTGATGTCCATACGAGGCTGTAGTAAAGATCAAGGGGAAAATACAGCTTGATGTAGTAATGTACAGGGCAGAGTAAGTTGTTTGTTTTTTTTTTTTTGTGCTGAATTACGATAAAAATGAATATGTTTCTATGTTGTTATTTCCTCTGGTGTTTTATTTATTTTTCTCCGTCTTTGAAAATATCTCATATTTCATGTTTATGCAGTGTTTATGGTTTCTCAGCCTCATTTAGATTTCATTTCAGCGGACTAGAGTGAGAGGCACTGGAATAGTGAATTCTGATACTGGCAGTAAAAATGTGCTTTAGTGAGATAAAGAGAGGGAAGATGAGATAAATACATCACTTCAGAAAATGTAAGGAATATTGGTGTACTTGAGCATAGACTGAGTATGTTGATTTACTCTCATTTCATGTTTGAAAAGTTTCTATTCAGGTCTGGGGGGGGACACAAATTTACAACCTTTTAAAAATTAAATGTCAGGTTCTCGAAAAACACGAAGTTGCCTCTAAATTCTTGTATTGTATAATCTCATCCATGGTTTGTTTGGGAAACTTCAGCTCTAATGGCTAAAAGAATGACACCTTTACTGTGTCTGTTTTTTGTGTTGACCACAGGGCCAAAGGGAGCTCGAGAGTTTAATCTATTGCCTCCTCCCCAAAGTAGGTTCAGACTGTCTCCCAAGAGATGCTGTTGTCACAGATCTTATGATGCTGGTTCTATGACCTTTAGGCAAACTGCTGTGGTGTGTAGCAGTTTAAGAAAAACTTTCTATTTAACCTACCTTTTGAGGGTTGTAATTTTACTATACTGGTCATAGCTGCATGTAGCTTTTAGTAATTTCTTTTCCCATATCCGATGATTGTTATCCTATTTTCCTTCCTCTACCTTGCCATTCTTGAGGCTCAGCAATCCCCATGCTTTCCTCACAAGCTGTATTCCTTTGGACTCAAGTAATTTTCAAATTCAAATGATTTGCCCCAGCATCAACATAGTAGTCTGGGTTATGTCAAATTAACACTGGATAAAAGCAATAATATTTCACAATTTACAAAATTACTGTTATTTTTACATCTTCTATGTTGTTGGATTTTTCTTTCTAGGATGTGACATTGTTGATGCTTTAGTATTTCAAGTTGCATATGCTCTTGAATAGCCTTTTTTTTTTGTCCTCTTTCTCCTACCAACTTCTGTTTTCCTTACTGTATTATCCAGTTGGACAAATAGTGTCAGCTGCAAACTTAATAAACATATTATATTACATTATCAGATCATTTAATGAAAATATGTAGTGGATTCACTCTAAGTTCTTACTTGATACCTCTCTGCAATCTGACAATTTCTGTTTGCTGCTCTGAGTTCTGATACTTACCCAGTTTCGCTTCCATTTTAGGAAAGCTTGATTTAGTTCATGTTTCTTTAGCTAACCTTTGTGAATGTCACGTATGTCCAAGGTTTAAAAAAAAGAAAAGTGACTGGGGCAATCCCAAGCAGAAATACAGGCTGAGCAGCTGAAGAGCAGCCCTGAGGAGAAGGACTCAAGGGTGTTGGTTGATGAGAAGCTCAACATGACCCAGCAATGTATGCTTGCAGCCCAGAAAGCCTATCGTATCTTGGGCCACATCAAAAGATGCATGGCCAGCTGGTCAGGGGAGGGGATCCTCACCTTCTACTCTGCTATTGTGGAACCCCACCTGTTGTACTGTGTCCAGCTCTGGGGCCCCCAACATAAGAAAGACCTGTTGCAGTGAGTCCAGAGGAGGGCCATGAAGATGATCAGAGGGCTGGAACACCTCTCCTGTGAAGACAGGCTGAGAGAGTTGGGAGTTGTTCAGCCTGGAGAAGAGAAGGCTCCCGGGAGACCTTATAGCGGCCTACAAGAAAGCTGAAGAGGGACTTTTTACAAGGGCATGCAGTGATAAAATGAGGGGTAATGGTTTTAAACTGGAAGAGGGTAGATTTAGATTAGATTAGGAACGAATTCTTTACTGTGAGGGTGGTGAGACACTGGAACAGATTGCCTAGGGAAGTTGTGGCTGCCCCCTCCCTGGAAGTATTCAAGGCCAGGTTGGATGGGGCTTTGAGCAACCTGATCTAATGGGAGGTGTCCAACCCACAGTGTTCTGTGATTCTATGATCTCTACTACATCTTCCCTGTTTAAAAAATTTAGTTACTCATTATCGGATTGATTGATTTGATATCAACAGATACATTGCTTTTTTTTATGAGAGTAGATCTTTTGTTGGAAACTTAAAATAGTCCTTTTTATTTTTTTCACATATTTAAATTGATTACTCTGTAACTTCTTGGCCATAGTTTTCTCACCCTTCTTATTAAGACACTGCATTTGCCTTCTGCTGTAATATCTGCAATTCTCCTTGAGTCATTAAGGTACTGGTTCTTAGACTTGCTTCAGGCAGATAGTTACTTGGGTTTATTGGTCTTAGTTGGCCCTGGCCAATCTGAATATAGCTAAGCAAGTAGCCTGAGGCCAAGGGGAATGGTTCTGCAGAGCAGAATGATTGATAAAGCCATGCTATCTCTGCTGTATGTTTTGTGGGGAGAATTTGCTTTGGGATACGATCTTATTCTGGGTACGAACACTTAGAAGTAGTGAGAGTGTATCTTTTAATTTAATTCTCTCCTAATGGGCTCTGCCTTTGGCATTTTGGCACTGTCTCATGGTGTGAACAAACATAATAACTGAGGAGTAGTTGGAAGATCTGCTTCAAAAGTGCATCCTGCTGACCTGAACCAGAAAGGCTAATGTACATGTAGTCTGAGTCTGTGAAGTTGCTTTGGGAATATTGAGCAAGTCAGAGACTGTTCACTTACAATCAGGATTTAACGTTCATTACTTTTTCTGGTCTTCCTCTCTAGATTGTAAGATACTAATGGCAGATTCATCCAGTGATTCAGACAACTTTCTTCAGGGTCGATTGGGAAGGCGGCCACCTTTGAGAGCATCCCACAATCGAGCTCGGAACTATGGTGCTGAAGAAGTTACAGAGAAGATTCATACTTTAGCAAGCACTTTACAGGTTGTTTACAAAATATGGTTTTAAAGTATTTATAGAGTCTGCATTTCTGTAACATCGGGTCAAATTTTAATTTCTGAAGCTGTGGAAAACACTGTCCTGATAGGAAACATTGCTTTCTGGGCAAAGCAAAAAGATTTTGGGAAATTGATCATATTGCTGAAAGTATGTGGTTTGTTACACTTTTATACAGCCCTTACTTCAGACAGTAATAGAATGTTGTTAGAAACAATGATGTGTTTGGTAATACTGTTTATAAAGTTAGCAAACTGAATAATGCCAAATAAACTTTGTCAAGTTCTCACAAGAGACATTACACTTTGTAGCAGAAAGTTCTAGCTTCATCTTTGTTGTCTTGTACTGTGTAAAATTTCCCAGTTCCTAATAAAGTAAATATGTAAGCAATCAATTCCCTCATGATAGAGTTTACAATTCTAGATGTGGAACAGCACAGTGAGAAGCAGTATTTGTGAAATTGTAAGAGATCCATGCCCGAGCAGAAAAACCTGTTCATCTAATTCCTGCTTCTTCAGTGGAGGCAATCTCTGGATCTGTTTTGTGAATGGGAGGAGACATTTAGCTATCTTGACACCATTTATTGCTTGAGGAGTGTCCTGATTTGGCTGAAAGGAAAATTGGTTCTGTTTTAGCCAAACCAGGACAAGAAATCATTCCCATTCTTCTCTGGCCGATACTTCTGAGTACCTAGAGTGGATGGGCTGATGTATTATCACTTGGGTTGAAGTATTGTTTGGCCGACAATATTTTTTTTTCTTTTTAATGTGTGAGAAGAGAAAAATCCATATAGAATGCTGAATTTAAACTTCAAAACTTCTTAGCTAGAAAATAATCATCAAGCTGGAAAAGAGATGGTTAATAAGAATGTAATCTGACTATTTTTTTAAAAGGGACTCTGATATTGTCCTGTTTTTGTCTAATCTCTTTCTAGCTGCTCTTCTGAAACTCATGATTTTAAGCTAATTGCTTTTTGTGGAGCACTTTCCAGCGGATCTGCCATCTGATCCCACTCTTTATATGGTCAGAGAATGCTTATGCAGAGACCTTAGGCAGAAATCTTACCTAACTTGTTGATTTTCTAAAATTTGTTATTTCTCAGTTAACTTAGTTTTGCCTTTCAGGCAAGTAACGTTAAGATCTTTGGATTAAAAGTGTTTTCCTACAGAGTGGCTGAAACTAACTTATGAAAGTTTTTGTTTGAAGCAAAGGCCTTACTGTTGTACTGTAAATGATAGCATGTCTGGGTTTTTTTTTATGCTTCCCTTTAGCTGTGCTGTACATCTTCACATTCCGGTTACTTCAATAGGATTTTGAATGCTTGGGCCCTTTAAAAAGCACTTGTGGTATCAGTTAACTCTTATAAACCAAGAATAATAAAGACAACAGTAATATTTTTTAGAAGAGGTTTCTGTTTTGACTTTTCTTCCTCAAACTTTTTTTTTTTTAAGGATACCAACAGAAATCTAAGACATGTTGACCATTTGCTAGGACAATACAGAGAATACAACAAGGAACAAACCGAAGCAATAGCAACTGTGAGCAACTTTCAGTTTATCTTAACTTCCTGTATCTTTTCAACTAATAGCATTCATAGCTGAAAAATTTGTAATGGACAGAATATATCAAGAATTTAATAGGTGTAAACAGAAACTTTTCATATTTATTTGAAGAATCTAAATCAAACTGTAGTAATATATAATGAAACTTGCAGGTTTTGTAACTTCATTACTTTTGTGGTTTATAAGCACCACATAGACTGTTATGTTATGATACTATGCCAAGTCAAAGGTGCGTAGCTGAAATAGGGAACATGTTTGTTTTGCATGAAGAAGTGATAAGGTAAGAGCTGGATTACAGCAGGGAATGAGGTAGTGATCATACTGGTGTGGGTTTTTTCCTGTCATTCTGCAACAGCTTCTGAATCTTTTATCCAGCTTCCTCTAAATTACGGAAGGGGTGAAATTCTCATAAATATCAAGCTTCTACAAGTTTGAAAATGGGTATCTAGTCAGAGAAAGCAAAACAAATTAGTGCTGGTAGGGCAAGAGATGTTAATAGCTTGGTTACAAACAAACTGCAGCGAGTGCTGCTTTGAAACATATGTATGAGATGTAGGAATATTTTGCATGTGAGGGTAGAGAGAAAGAGAGAAAAAACAAATATATAGAAAAGAAGGCTTGTTTTCTTCAGACAGCTTGCTTTCTAAATCAGTATGCACAAGCTCTGCTTGGAAGTAATTTGGGATGTTATGTGCCTCATAATAACTTTTTTCTTCTGTTTAAATGCTGTTTGCGTCTGTAAGCTCTACTTGGGTATTGAATCTGTGAAATTTCTGGTGGGCTTTGGAAGCATTTAAGGTTGTCTGTTTTTAACAAATGCTGATACTAAATGTAATTCAATGTAGTTCAGTCAGTAGATTTTCTATTAGGAAATGTCAAGGTGAGTGAGACATCAATCAAATTTAGTTTTGACTTGATGCCTGTTTTTCTTAGTCATACTAGGTGGCTTTTGATTATGGCTCAAGTGGAGGAGAAATCAAAGAATCACAGAGTGGAAGGGGTTGGAAGGGACTTCTGAAGATCATCTAGTCCAGCCTCCCTGTTAGAACTGGACTCTCAATCTAATGCTTGAGCTTTAAATAATAGAGTAAAATCAGTCTTATTAGTAAAGATAGCATGTTTCTCTGAGTTTCTGTTCCCTTTTTAAATCAGAAGTTTCCACTTGCATATAATAGATGTTGTTTGTATTTGGTATATGGGAAGAAGCAGCGGGGATCAGGAAGTAGTGAATCCGTTTTCCTTATTCAAGTTTTTCTTAAATATTTATTGTAGAAGTTTCTCATTTGGGTGGTGGTGTGTTGGGTTTTTTCACAATTGGTTGATCAAGTGATTCTACCGTATTAAATAAGATTGTTTATCAAAGAGTATTTTGCTGCAAATGGGATATGTATTTAGGTTCTGCCAGTTATACTGAATATTGTAATGTCTGACTCTTCAATTCTTTGCGATCTTTTCCTTAAAAAAGACTTTTTTCAGACCATTGTATAGCATATTTACATTTATGAATTGGTGGCTGTTGGGACAAGGATAGTACAGAGAAAACCCTTTGGGGTGGGGAAGAGGAAAAGAGAGGGAGGAGAGAATGTTTGGAGTGGGCTTTTTTGTTTATGTGAGGCTTTGGAGAGGTTTAAAAGTAATTAGCCTTTGAGAGATCTGTGTTTTATTATTTTTTAAAATTTTTTTTTCTGATGTTACTGGTGTTTGTCTCTTTAAATCAATTAAAAAGACAAAAAAAATGGTAATGGGAAAAGACCAAAATGTTAGGCACTGTTCTGATGCAATTAAACAGCTTGTAGATGAGATGTCAAAGAATGGAACTTGGATTGGTGGGTATTAAGGATTCTATTCAAATTTGTGTTTATTAATATCTCTGTTCTACTGTCACTAGTCTCTCTTCATTCTTTTAATAATTGTTTGTTTTTTTTAAGAGAACACAAGTACCTTAAAATATAGCGATGCTGATAAAAATGTTGAGTTACCATTTACATTAAACAATTTGTTGGCCATTGTTCTGTTCTAAAGAAACAGACTGAAGATTAAGGTCGTTAATTCTGGACACTGTCATGGCTCTTTGTTTAAAAAAATTAAAATAATAAAAAAATCCAGCTGTCTGGTTTCATGTAGATAGGATATAAAAGAGTGCTCTAAAGCTAGAGCCTGCAAACTGAACACCTGTAGCTTAATTTGGAGTTTTATTGCCATGTGAAAGATACAAGATAAGTCTTTGACAGAGCCAAGTCAGATCTGAAAATTGAGTTATTGCTGTTCGTTCTTTCATCCTCTGGCATTTTCATGATTTTTTTTTAAGTTCTAGCTTTTTGAAAACAAAAGCCATCTTTTGTTACATACATGCGTTCTATCTTTTTCTGTCAAGTAGCCTCTATCTTTTTGAGAAAGCATTAGAAAATCCTTAAGATTTTTGGTTTGAGAGTTTCTTAGTGATAATGAAGTTATTTTAGTAATACTTTAAAAAGAACCTAAACAAGCATTGAAAGATTCAGAAAAGATTTTAAGTAGTGTGTTATACTTTGGGAAAAAACTGCAGCCCAGAGAGACATCCAATGCAGTGTGTATAATTCTGCAATAATTAAAGCAGCAGTTTAACCATTGTATACAAGCCTTGGTTAGGGAGAGACAAACACCAGTACACCAGAAACTGATGTTTTGTGGATTGTCAAATAAAGGTGTGACAAAAGCAAGTGGCTAAGAAACAAAGTTAAAAAATGCAATCTTAGAAAGTAAGAGGCAAGTCTGAAAAATGAGGAATTTATTTAGGAATATCGTTAGTTCTGAAGTTGGGAATGGCTGCCTTTCTCTGGAAGTGTAACTACTAAAAGTAGGGCTTGTTGTAAAGCTGCTTAGTGAGATTTGATAGCCATATGTCAGACTGATGCTAGGTAGGGCTGGTACAAAGATTCCACCAAAAAAAAATGTGTTTGAAGTTGTTTCTGGTTTTTGCAGGGCCGTTATTGAGCATTACTGGCAAATAGGGCTTATTTTGGTTGTTGGAGACGTACTTCTCTTTTGAGGTTTCCTGGTGTGTTGCATCATTTCAAGAAACTTGATATATGAAGCTGCCAATGTTGGAAACAGGTTTTGCTATAGTTATAGGAATTGTGACATACGAAATATAGAAGAAAAGCTGTTACTAACTCATAGCTATACTTGGCTTTTCATTCTCTTCGTGACTTTTTTGAAAAATATTTTACATGCATGGGGTTTTTTAATCAGTCTATGTTCATATTTCAGTAAATTGTAATTTCTCTGCAGTTAAAAGAAACACTGGAGCAGTCTATAGGTCAATTAAGGAGCCAACGATTAACCCAAAACTCTGGAATGAGAAGTGCTTCTCTCTCAAGCTTATACCCTAGTGATCTGGATGGAGGAGGAGTGCCAGGTAAAATATTTATGGTGCTTGAGCATACTTAAGTTATGTCATATAGCTGTTGTATGGAAAGAGGAAGTTAAGAAAAAAGTGTAGAGATAGTGACATGAAAAGTCATCATTAATTACTTAAAAAAAAATCAGTTTAGAAACTTAGAAAGACCTTCATTAAGTTATGCAGCTGTTTATTTGGTAAATTCTTATAGCTTTCTGTTATGTAGTCTTTTCTGCTGATATCCTGAGAGATCTAAAAGAAACATTGATTCTTTCAGTAGAGAAAATTCCTTGTCCACTGCATAAGTTGTAGGTACATACAAGTTAATGCTAAATCCAAAAGATATTGCAGCTTCTGAAGCTTGCTTCACAGCAAAAAGGAAAGTTAAATTTTAAATGCATAAGATTATGTGGATGAAATTATGTAAGGCTCAGTGGAAAAGGAAAAACTGAAGCAATGTATAACCTACAGAAAAGTGGGTTTGTTTTCTTGTATGCCTCTCTTAACATGCATTATATTTTACGGAAAGGTGTGTTTGAGAGGAGTATTCCTCCCAGAAGTAACATTTAATGTATTTTAGTAGAAAGCTCTAAACGTTTCATTTATCTAATGTAAAAGCTGTGAAGTACTGTAATTTGAAGCTCTAATAGATCCAGATGGAGGAAAAGCTGTTGCTTGGGCAAATAAAATGTGAGGAAAAACCTACCTATTTCTTGGAGGAACAAAAGAAACCTCTTTCTTACCCATCACAGGTATTCCAGAAATATTTAAATTGAAGAATCCTGGGAAGAGCTAAACAAGAATGCCTGTGTATTTTCTTTTACTTCAGTAGTTGCTTTGTCTGTAATATGGCCTGTAAGGATCCTGGCAAGATGAAACACATTTTTTGCGAAGCAAAATGAAAAATTTCCTGTACGAAGTTTTGTCTTCCTACTTATTTTTTTATCTCTTATCTCATAAAGGGAACCGCCACTTCCTGCCTACTTCTCCTCTCAGGGATTATGGAGACTCACAGGGCAATAAACATCGAAGGTCTAGATCTGCAAGTGTTCGATTTGTCAATGAGGCAGATAATTTGGACCAGGTACAGAGAACTAATGGGAGCTGCTTCCCCAAATAGGCAATATGTGGTCACCAGGCTCTTTGCTTTTACATCACATGAGGTTATTTTGATGATGCAGCTAAGAATGTTTCAGCTTTGAAGTGTGCTTTCAATGTTACGTGCCGTTCTTCATTAGGCAGTCACTTCTTGTGTCTGTCAGTGTTATGAAGTTTCATGCAAATCTATCTTTATAGATAAAAAGATGCAGATGGTAGTGATATCAAAAGGAATGTATGAAATGTATGAAAATAATCTCTGTACTTTTTAGGCTACATATGAGAAAATTGCATATTCAGAGGTGATTTTTCTAACATTCACCTACAAGGTGAAATCCAGTGTGGGATTGTTCTGCTTAAGGTGGTGGCACAAGATCTTAGTGTTTTTGCTCTTTACTTCAGTGTAGCCTGGATTGATTTTGAGCCAGCTAGTTCTCCATCTTAATTCTAGGTCTGACTATGACTAGGGTAATTTGACCCAGTACTTCAGGCAGATGATGTGAGGAGGAGAGAATGTGTATGGCATATCCCTTAACTTATGCCTACTTGCAGACTCTTCAGGAAAAATAAATTACTTTAGTGGATAAGTTTATAGGCTTTCTATATCCTACAGATAGAGAGGAGATTTCAGTACCTGTTTTTGTTCTTTCAGACAGTGACTAGACTTGCTTGAGTGAATCCCTTTGTGTGGACTAAATTGTACAGGAGAAATGTATTATGACTAATATTAAAGCAGCTGATTGTAAGCTGTTCATGTTGACTTTATGAAATCATTCTCAATTTCCAAATAATTAATTTTAAACTTAACACCAATACATTCTCTCAGTTGACTTTTTGGGAAGTCTGAGTGCTAAAGTCCTGACTTCTGTTTGACCCTGTTTCATTGTCCTTTCAGTCTACTTCTCCCCCCATTCCTTCCTCTCCCAAGGTTGGTGTGGAACATAATCCTTGGAAGGAAATAATGTTATATGGAAATCTTTCCTCCTAAGCTTTCAAAAAGCTTAGAAATATATTTGACTTCTTCTAAATATTCTATAGACATCTTAGAAATTTTAGTCAAGGGAGTTCTTGCAATGCATACAAAATTCCTATTTTATGTTAAGTAGCTACATAAGCAGTAGCTTTTTTTTCCTGGTTTGATGATAACTGGTGGTTTATTCCTTATTCTTGCTTTTCAGTGGGTGAACATGGCTTTATTCAATCAATAACTATTTTGTAAGAAGAGTTTAGTGCTTTAAGGAATGATGAAATAGAAGTAGTCATTGATCATGACCATAGACAGAAACTGGGGTGGAGATAAACCAGTACTGCTCAACTGAAGTTGTGGCTTTTTCTTCTTTCTGTAACCAGAGTCCCTTTATTCCCATTCGGCCTGTTTCTAGCTAAGGTAATTTTCCAGCCGAATGCTCTTTTAGCATATTTGAGTCTCTCCTTACACTGATACATTCTGAAAATATGCTGTGTTTTTCAAAGTCTTGTGGATCAGATTGAAATTTCTGGTTAGTCACACAAGGGAGATCATAGTGCCTGTGTTTGAATGTTGAAGGCAATCAGATGGGCTGTGGAAGATCCAGGTTTAAGTCTTGGGTATAGAACAAGGGGATATTATAAACCAGGATTTTTCATAATGATGACCCTGGCCACTGAGCTGTTGACAGCAGTAGGATGGATTAACTGTCACTTTTTATCCCCTGAAGGCTGGATAACCTATTACTTTTTTGATTTGCTCCCTTAAAAACTTTGACTATAAATTGGGGGCCTGCTGAATGGGAGAAATCGGAAGTTTTACAGAGGAAAATAGTTGTGTGGTTTTTGTGTTTTGTTTTGTGTGTTGTTTTTGTTTGTTTGTTTGTTTGTTTTTTCTTCAAAGCTCTGAAAAAAGCATTCTAATAGACTGTGTAAAGTCTTGGGCAAGGTAAAGTACCTTCCTTGGTGCTTTGGTAGTTCCTGAATACATCGTAGTGTTCTGCTTGGTCACTTCCAATTTCATATACAATCTTTTTATAGGAAGATACGTAGCTGGGAAGAACTTTTTCACTTATGCTAGCATTTATTAGCAGGAAATGTCTCTCCTGACTTCCCCTGTTCAGATCTTTCAACTTGCTTTGCATTGGGTTAAAAAAATGGTTCAGGGTTAGATAACCAAAATGGCCAAATTCTGAACCATAAAAAAAAACAGTTGGGGAACTTGGTTTAGTAAATAATGTACTGAAAATGAAACTTAAATGTGCAAGTGTTGTGAATTGTTGATTGAATTAGAAGTATGCAAGCCTCATCCACTGATCCAGGCTAATCTGCAATTCATGGAATCTTGTTATTTTGTAGGGTTTTTTTAATCTGCTTAATTTTAAAAAGTGTGTGTATATGTATTTTTGGAATATTACGGAAAAATGTTTCCTAAACCTTGGCTTAATTTGTGTACTTTTAATTTACAGCTGCATTCTTTTCACCAGTCTCTTCGAGATCTCAGTAGTGGACAAGTTCGCCTGGGAGATGACATCAGTCGGGAACTTTCTAGAAGAAATAGGTATAAACAGAATATAATTCCATGGGAAGAATAGTGTGGAAAATAATTTTTGTGCTTCTAAATATTACAGTATTATGAACTGCTAGTTCCATGTCATCTTGAGCGTTATTTGTAAATGTAAATAACAGCCATCAATTCTGATTTGTATAGTATATGTGGCTTTTCCTCCCTTTTTTGGTATATTGACAAAACAACAAGGACTTGGGAATTTCTTTTATTACAGCTTTGCTCCTTATTTGTTCTTGGTACCGGAGTCTCTTGAGGACAAGCTCTCATGCTGGCCATAATGTTTTTTTAAAGTACATATTATCTCAACATATGGTGCTTTGTCTAATAGCAATAACAGGAATTAGTCTGCTAATTGAGTTAGAACTAGTACTATTCAAAAAGACTGTGTAGACATGTTCATGGTTTTGTACTTACCGACCCAATACCTAGCCTTTCAAAGCAGATGCTCCATTATCTTCACTTGAGGAATGGAAATGCTTTTTATTATGAATTTTCCACTTGTCTCTAATTATGCTAGGAATGTGGAGGCTCTAGAACAAATTGAAATAGCATAAAAACTCAAGAGACAGTTTTAAGCATCAACAATCGCAGTTGATATTTATTTTTTGCACTATAGAATATTGTCTTACTATATTTTTCTGTGAAGGACTGATGCTGAGTTAAGAAAGACTTTAGAAGAACTGTCTGAAAAGCTCACTGAGTCCCAAAAACAAGAAACGGTGAGTGTGAGTAACATGAGAAGATTACTTATATTTAGTATTCTAAGATGGATGTGGGCTTCTAGTTTAATGTGTGTTGGTAATCAGTACCGCATATTAGTACATATATCTGAACAAAGAATCATAGAATAGCCTTGGTTGGAAGAGACCCCTAAGATCATCAAGTCCAACCATTAACCCAGCATTGCCAATTGATGACTACACCATGTCCCTCAGAACCTCATCTACACATCTCTTAAATACTTCCAGAGATGGGGACTCTACCACCGCCCTGGGCAGCCTGTACCAGCGCTTGATAACCCTTTCAGTGAAGAAATTTGCTTAGAATTACCATTTTTGACAGCAAAAGAGGGCTGACATGGGTCTACATCAGCTGCACTGGGATGCTGTGAGAGCAGTTAAACTCTGAATTGCAGCCCAGATCTTATCTAGGCTACTATAGGTTCTTATAATGTTACCCTTTCATGAAATCAGCAAGACAAGTTTTATTTCATGTACTTGTTTAAAGTAAAAGTGTTTTACAAGTGTGTGTGTAGTGAATTTTTCTGTTTCAAAATTCACAGTCTTGGAGAAAGCGGTTTTTAAACTTTGAACACTGGTTTGAATGCTATCATAGTTGTTGAAGATACCTTTTGAAAGAGACAAGCTTTCCCATGTTATGATGATGAAAAATATCTTTTCTTCTTCCTCCCTCCCTCCTTGTCCTTTTCAATCCTTACCACCTGTGCAGCATAACAGGAGGAGTCTCTTTGGGCTGCACACTTCTCTGAAGGCTTTGTGACAAATATAACAAAGGAGGCAGGACAGCCATGAGAGTCTTTTCTTTTTTGCTTCGTGTATCTGCTGGAAGCAGGCTAACTGCAGTCTATATCGCTTAAATATGAAAGAGATCGGTTATTGAGATGGAAGTCAAACAGTGTATGGCCGTAGGAACAAGAGAAGTTGAGAATCTCCCCAGTAGTTAGGAGGTGAAAATCCTGTAGGTAGTTCTGGACTCATAAGACTTGACTGTATGCTTTGTGTAAGTATTAATGTGGTATCAGTAACAGTGCTGACTTTTCAGAGCAAATGTTGTGTGTCCTTGTTTTCCCATAAGTGATTCATCTTGCCCTAAAATTGCATGAATTGGTACTAAGTGCTCTGTCAAGTGCTTTAGTGATGTGTTTGTCACCAGTAACAATACTGTTGGCACAGACCGCTTGTTGGCACCAGCAGTCTTAACAATTGTAGTTACGTAAGTTCCTGGCTCTAGATGAAGTTGGACAGGGATTCAAGATACTGTGATTGATCAGTACCGGTTATATGCTTGATAGGATTTCTTCCATTGATGGATTCTGTCTTGCCTTGTCAGCCTCCCTAGAAAAATATAACAAGCTGTCTTCATTAGAACGTTAGCTCTGCTTTCTCCTAATAGGCTGGTAGGATAAAATAAGTTTATCTGGTAAAGAATTCTTGATACTTGCAAAACTCTGGGGTTTTCTTGTTGTAGTGTACTTCTCAGTATACTTTTTTTTTCTCTTTTGTTTACCAGGAAATTAGCAAACTCGGTAAGTTTTAACCAAGATGGTTCTCTGTGGAGGAATGGCTTGCTGAACAGGGCCGAATGTAACAACTGTGAGCACAGGGCTGAATGTAGCAGCTGTGAGCGAGCAGTACTGATAACGGGAGCTGTACTGCTGATAGCTGTAGCTTACCAGGGTCACTCTGACCTGGAAGCTTGCGGAAAGCTCCAAGTCAGGACAAGCCCGAGGCTAGTCAGAACAAGCCCGAAACTAGTCAGGACAAGCCCGAAGCTAGTGGAAAGTTGCAAGGTAGAACCTGCGGGAAGAATCCGGAAGTAGATAACCGCAAGAGGCTGGAATATGCAAATGTAGCTCTATGCTTAACTAATCAAATATAGACGAGTAGGCATAATTTGTGCTTAGCCAATTAGACATAGATATGTAGGCATAATTTAACATAAGTAGGCATAATTAACCTCCAGTGTATAAAAGGCATAGCAGAACTCGAATAAAGTAGAAGCTTGCTTATAACTCATACTGAGTTGCGTCTTGCTTCCCTCGCCTTCTCTGCCATTCTGCAACAGTTCTCAAGAAAATAGCTGCTACAGCTGGCTACTCTACAACTGTTCAATGCCTTTGAGAGAAACAAGCCTTCCTTCTCAATCCTCTGGAATGCTGGCAGCCACTGTCTTTTCATTAATGAAAGTAATAACTAGCTCTTTGACCTCCTATAGTAGGATTTCAAGATTTGAAGTCGAATGTTACAACTTTTGACCTGACAGAAGCAAAAAATGAGAAATGTGAAGTGTAATAAGGAAGCTTTCTGTAGTTTAACAGTAAGGGGAATACCAGAAGAATAAGTCTTGGTTGGGAGAGAACTCTATCATCCAGTAAAGCTGTGAAAGCTGAAGTGTTTAATGACATTATTTTAGTGAAGACACAAACACTGCAGTAAGCTGCAGTGAGATGGTTTTCATGTGTAGAACTAGTAAGACTAGTTGGAGTATTGTGCTTGTTATCTTTAGGAAGGACATTGGCCAAATGGAAAGAAGACCAGGAAGAGGAGAGAGGAAAAGAACTAAAGGGGTAAAAATAAAAAAGGCCAATCATTCAAAGACTTCCTTGAAAGGTTAATTGCTGGGGTTCGATTTGCAGAAGATATATGTAGTTAGGAAAGATTTAGCTGTGTATGATAAATGGTCAAAAAGTGGACATTTAGTGAGTGATATTAGAAAGGCATCTAATTATTATTGTGCAGAATTATTATCTAATCACTTGTGGCTTGGGAACTTCTTGGTCTGGAATTGATCTCTACTTTTCATACTTTCGTCCCTCTGTGGATTTCTTTTCTGGAGCTTGTTCAGTCTTCGTTATAACTTGCATGTCTTTATCGCCTTGCTTGTCCTATAGCAAGGAGTTCTCCAGATCACATAGTGAGAGGAACTGACACTTTTGTGGTGATTTGGGGTTTTTTGGTTGTTTTTGTGTGTGTTTGGTATGTTTGTTTTTGTTTTTTGTTGTTTGATTTGGTTTTTTTTTTTAATACCTATTGTTGTGTGTCACAGGTTCTGTGACAAACTGAGGAAGGTCAGAGAGGCTACAAAAAAAAAGGCAACATAATTCTTATGGGGGATAATGCACCACCCAAAAAAGCATTTACACAGTCTACACTGGTATAGACATTAACTGCTTTGTGGAGTAAATAAGCAGAAATGTTCCAAAAGAAAAAAAATGTTATGCGATATAAACAAGAGTCCTGTGCAAGGCTTGTAATCTGTGAAATAGTCACCTTGTAGCAGTGACCAAAACAAACTTACATTTGACATCCTTTCTGGAGCAAAATAAGTAAAACCTCTTGGAATAATGTTTGGTTTTTGAAAAAGCTGCACAAAAATAAAGCTTCTTAGAAAAATGTTAGGGAATGAAGAGTAGAATATTTCAAGGCAATGTGTAAGGGATCTGAATACTACAGTAGTGACTTCAAATAAATGCATTAAGATGTGAAGGATATCAAAAGATATCTGATGTGCCTACCTATGGCAAAAAGGAGTCCTTCCAAAAGTTATAGCCAAATTATAGAGGTAGAAAGGTTGTTAAACTTCAGCAATTAAATATAAAAATGCAGTAAGGCAGGTTTAAAAAAAAAAAAATAACAAAAAGGTTGCAAGTTATATGCAATGATAAACCCTGTTTAATGCCATATTATCACTGGGTAAAAAGATGATCAAACTAGAAAGAGTATTCGGAGGAGATAACATCTGTGGAGAGATGGGAAAAATAATGTGTTAGGTTTTTTGCATACATCTTGATCAGGGAAACTGTTGGCAGGTCCCAACACAGAAATACACTAGAAGATTGGCCTCAGATTTGGATGGACCTGTGTTGGGACTTATGCTATTCCATAGCATAAATGACAAATAATTTGGAAAATGTGGTGATTAGCGACCCAGTTTGTGATAGTGTGATGATATAAATTTTCCAAAATGGAGAAGGTAAGTTTACTGCATTCCAGGATGTCTTATTGCTAAATGCTGCTAGGACATGGGTATGACATAGCAGCTTTTCCAGAGAATGCAGAGGAAGCCAGAAATGATGGTATTTGGTTCTATTGCATGGTTGGAAGGGGCAACATAATAAAGTCACAGACTTGTGTGCTCTCTGCCTTATTTTCCCAGTCTCCTCCCTTACCACTTGAATGCTTTTGAGTTTGTGTCACCCTACAAAAACTTATATTGTATCCTGGTTATCTGTATCCTTGTATAAGAACTGTCATGTTCTTGCCATGTTATGCTTCCTTACCATAATACACCTCCAAAGTCCCATGATGCTTTCTTTGCTTTTTTTCCTGACTTCACTGCTAGCTTAATTTTCTTATACTTCCAACCTAATATTTTTTTTAAGAATGCTAAATAGTCTAATACTTAATTTCAGACTAAATGCATGTCCTTTGCTGGCAGCTGAAACAAAGGAATAAAGGCTGCATTCTCCCTGTTTCCCTAAATAGGGTAGTTATGAGGTCACCTCTGTCTAGGATATTATTTTCTTGAAACCCCTCAGGAAGTCTAAATACATTTGACAGCTCTGTACCACTGAATGTTTAAATCTATTGGCCAAGTTCAGCTGAGTTTTGGGGAGACGAGGGAATAAGGAACACGAATGAAAGACCATAATCTCCTAAGTATTTTTCTTTATAAAATAGGCTAAAAGTAGTGTTTAGGAGGCTGCCTTTGTTTAATCCTCTTTCAGGATTAATGCTAGTTTAATGTTTCATAGTAAACATTTTGTCTACCAGAAAATATTTTTTTCTTCTGGAGAAATGTTAACCAATGTGGTACCTATTTCCTTGTCCTGTAACAACTTTCTTTTAGTTATAGTCAACCATTCTGTATGCCAAGCTCTATCTTACAAAAATAAAAATCAACAAAAATTTGATGGGGAAAAAAATAATTGCTTTAAGGAATCAATTTGCTCGTAGTCTAAGGTTTATCTTTTGTTTACTATGTCTTTTGTTATTTCATACATATTTGGAATAATTTGTGAGGTTGCAAATTTTTTATTTATGAAATGACTGATTACATGCAGAAAAAACATCAGTCTTTGGAAGAAATGAGAGCTGGGCAAATATTCAAACATGTTCTAGGCAAATCCTCTTAAAGGAAAAGTTGACAACAAAGTGTAGAAAGCATAGCAATATCTCTATTTGGCTGAATTAGAAGCTCTGCATTTACTTCAGACACAAAGAGAAAGAATGCAGGAAGTGGAAACTAAATTAGATTAATAAACAGTCATAACAAATAGTGCTTATGTATGAGCATGGAAAGGCTGCGTTGGTAGACAATAGAATGCACCAACAGAGAGACATCAAGAGTGATGATGATCAACTTGTAAATACATCAACGTTTCTCAGGGAGGCCAAAGCAATTGGTCGGTTCCTTGCAGAAGAGGGAAATCTACTGGCACAGCGTGCCAAGAAAGATTCCTGATTAACACCTTCGGATATTTGCCAACAAGTTAAGCTGCAAGTTAGTGACCAGCAATGGGGGTGTAAGACTTCATCTTAAAATACTAGGATGGGGGGGACAGGGAGGAAGGCATGTAAAACATTTTGTAATAACCTGGTGCAGATTAGCTAAGAAAATCAAATAACCATCTGAAGTGATCTTAAAACTACTAATGGCTGTTTTGGAGTATTCATGGACAGCTGAGGGGGTGAGTTAGAAAAAAATGCTCTTGGAATATTGAAGAAGGGGAAATCTTGAAAAATGAGAAAATAGACTGATTTATTTCCAGAACTTGATCTGTAAACATCCAAGAGCAAACAACAAATTTAAGTAGCAGACAATAGAGATTTGTCAAGAAAAATCACACTCTTATATCATGGAAGGAATTTACAAGGATGAAGCAGTAGTTTTCTATATCTTGATGCAGTTTTTAAAATTTTTTTAAAGGCAGAATTTCATATAATGTCCTAATAAGCTTTTTAGTAAAATATGGTAAAATGGAATATAGTCTAGAATATACATAATCTATCCAGATAACAGTGAACAGTTTACTGTTTGCTAGCCTTTAATTTTGCTAGCCTTTGCAGTCCCTTCTAGCCTCTTCTTTCTGTGCTCTGTGCAGAGAATATGAGCTAATGATATACTATATATGCTACCTATGGTTTCTTGATAGAGCGTTTTTTTCCAACAAGTTATAAGTAGCATTAAAATGTTTGGTAGTTTGTTTTGCTTGTGGTTTTTTTAAAAAGAATTATGTATGTAACTCTGAAATTTCTGTGTACCTGACAAATACAATGAATGCATCTTTTCTGGTAGCTTGTTAGAAATACGGTAACAGTTGTATTCTGGAGGCAGTTGAAAAAAGTCAGAGATGCAAAGCAAGTCACTTGATATTTTTCAATGAGTGAAAAGTTACTTTCTTACTCAGCCTGCATTAGTGATAAATGCAATGATCTGAACTTTGCAGGAATCTGAAGCTTGTGTGGTGCTGCCTTGAGTCATGTCACCTGTTGTTCATGTGCTGGGCTAGACCTGTGTCACTGAGGAAGTTACTGACCTCTTGTTTTGAATGTTATCTTTGGGGATGATATTAGTTTTGGATCTTTTGTCAAATTTAAATGATACATTTTCTTAACTTTAGTGTTCTCTTGCTTAACTTCACTTGAAAAAGATGTGTGAGAGCTGAGAAAGCTTCAGAAACATGTAGCCAAGAGTTTTTTACAAAGTTAAAAGCATGACTTTTTTTTCATTTGTGTACTTTGAATATATCTGGAGCAAAGGATGACAGACTTCTCCCACTTTTCAGCAAAGATACAACAAGTTTAATGACAAATTGTTATTTTCTGTTCCTGCTACTTAGTATCGTTGTTTCTGTTAGCTGGAGTATTTTGTGAATTATTAGAAGTAACACTAAGTAGTAGTTGTCAAAACAAATGTTGTGATTTGGACCTTAATTTTTATGCATTAGTTTTTGGTAAGTAATTTAGATCAAAGTGTGGTTTGACACAGTATGTTTTTTGAGGTTCTCCTGATGGTGTTAAGAGAAAATACAGAATTCCAAATTGTAAACTGACTATTCCTCTGGCTGTGCAAACAAGAAATGTTTTCAAACTGATGTATTCTGTTGTAAAGAAAGTCTATGTCATTCTTTAAACCTGATGTACTCATGGAGCCCAGAATATAAATGTAACCTTAATTATGTTTCTATTGCTACACAACTGCGTTGCTGATGTTAAAATTTTCTATCTGCACGTATGCCTAGTGCTTAATGGTGAGAATACATATGAGAACTTGTTCCCCTCCACATACATCAGAGACTAGTAGTCAAATGATGTTTTAAGTCTCTCTCTTATCTAAATACCGTTTGGTAGTAGATAGATACATTGCTTTCTAGTGATTGTATAAAATAATTACATTTAATGTAGGGAGGAAATGATACATAAATATTTTCCTTGCTCATCTTCAACTTTAGCAATATAAATTTAATTTGCTGTCCACGAGAGGGTGCTGTCTGCTAGCAGCTTGAAATGCAAAAATAAAGTAGTTCTGGTATTGTAGTTTAAGGTTGAATTATTGTGTTTATAATCCAAATTGCTCTAAGAAATAACTAGTGTTATTTGTATTAGTTTGTATGTAGATACAGAAAATATTGGATAAAAAGTCTTAAAGTGATGTAATTATTTTGTGCTATTACAGTCGTTCTCATGTACTTAGCTCTTGTTTACTGCTTTTCACAAGCAGATTTCAGAGTATGAAAGAGGCGGACATTGGTCTGTTTTACAGACTGGAGATGTGAAACAAATGCCTCGGGGTTAATCAGGCCTATGGCGGAGAAGCCAAGATGTTTGTATTGCACCTTCAGGTTAGACTGCAACAAGCTTGATATTGAAATATTTAGCACAGAACCACCACTGTAGAGAAAAATGTGCATATATCCAAAGGAGGATATTGCTCACAATATAGTAGATCCCTGCTTGAGTACTTGTAGTTATTTTATATACCATTCTAAATTTTATTAAATAAAAGTTGTTCTCTTTTCTGCCCCATACTCTATTTACCTTTTTTGCCATTTTTATCTTATGTTATGTTATATGTGGCAAAAGATGCACTAATTTCCTGCAGGGTGGTGGTGTTTTTTTTCCCTTTTGAAGGTATCAGAACGTGTAGAGAGAAGACTTCAGGAGATAGAACAAGAAATGCGTGCTGAAAGACAGCTTGTAGAAAGGCGCCAGGACCAACTGGGACATATGTCTCTTCAATTACAAGAGGTATGCAAATGAAAACTTCTTTGTATTCAGGATTAAGTTAGGAACATGCTGCATTTGTGAGCCTGTACCTGTAACAGAATCACAGAGTGGCAGGGTTAGAAGGGACCTCCAAAGATCATCTAGTCCAACCCCCCTGCTAGAGCAGGATCCTAGAGTAGATCACACAGGAACACGTCCAGACGGGTTTTGAATGTCTCCAGAGATGGAGACTCCACAGCCTCTCTGGGCAGCCTGTGCCAGTGCTCTGTCACCCTCACAGTAAAGAAGTGTTTTCTTATGTTAAGATTGAACCTCCTGTGTTCCAGTTTGTGCCCATTGCCCCTTGTCCTGTCGCCGGACACCACTGAGAAGAGTCTGGCCCCATCTTCCTGACACCTGCCCTTGAGATATTTATATGCATTAATGAGATTCCCCTTCAGCCTCCTCCAAGCTAAATAGGCCCAGTTCTCTCAGCCTCTCCTCATATGGGAGATGCTCCAATCCCTTAATCATTTTAGTGGCCCTGCGCTGGACTCTTTCCAGTAGCTCCATGTCCCTCTTGAACTGGGGAGCCCAGAACTACTGGACACAGTACTCCAGATGAGGTCTCACCAGGGCAGAGTAGAAGGGGAGGAGAACCTCCCTTGACCTGCTGGCCACACTCCTCTTAATACACCCCAGGATACCATTGGTCTTCTTGGCCGCAAGGGCACATTGCTGGCTCATGGTCAAACTGGCAAAAGTGATCATATCTTTGGCATATTCTCTAGCTGTATCAGTCCAGCTCTGCTTGTTTTGGTGACATGATGATAACAAGTACAGTCTCTGTTCTTCATGATACTGTCTCGTTTATGTTCAGACCTTTTTGGTTACTGGCACAAACAAACCCACTCCCTATGCCCTCTGTCAAATCCCAAACAAACAAAAGCAAGTCATTAGCTGGGTTGTCCCAATTAAAGCTTTTTTTTTTTTTTTTTTTCTAAAATGTAAATTTTACTTGCACTGAGCAGTTTATTTTTAATTTATTTTAACAAGCAATCATATGTACTGTAGTTGCCAGACAGCTATTTGTTACTTTTCAGACAGTTTCATTCAGCGGTATCTGATGAAGTACAAAATATTGTTTAGGAGATAAATACAAATGTTTATATTATGAATTAAAATTGGAAACAGCTACTAGCTTTTTTTTTTTCCTCCTTGCTTTAGGAAATGTATGAAAAATACATGTCTGTTCTGATTTTACTGCTGTTTGGAAAATCTGTGTCTTAACATAGTGTAACTTTTTATTTCACTCCCCTTAAGATATGATTTGCAATGTTATCTCTAACTATGCAATAGAATTTTATAATTGAGAAGAAATGTGGAATTCCTTTTTTTCATTTTTAATATTAGTGTCAGTATACATGCTTTTTGGAAGGCAGTTGTTTTATACTGTGTGGTGATACCGAGGAACCTGAATTTAGATCAACACTTTGTATTTCATGTAAGGCTAGAGACTCTTCAAGAGGTCATATTTAAGAACATAAGGTGCTCTTTTGATATAGATACAAAATTAATTTTTATGAAAATACTTGTAGGGCTTCTGCTAGTATTTCAGAAGGAGTTACTGTTTCATTTTCCCCCCTATTGATGTCATAGTGGGTGAAAAGAACTAGAGTGCTTTATTACAGTTTTCCTGGCTCTTTAGTATGCCTACGTCCATTTCTAGATTCTTTGGCTGTACCTTCAGTCCAGTAGAGGGGTGCTTAATGTAACGAGTTGGTGTTATTTGATAGTGTTATATGCGGATTGGAACAATCTTTTGGCTTTTTAATCCTTTTAAAGGGATAATGACTTGTGTCTGTAAAGATACATTGAGACTGCCATGTTTTCCTGTGAAAGAAAACTTGAATTCAAGTGAATGAATTCAAATGTATTTCAAAGACTTTCTTGACTGCGTGGTCATGAGCCCTCAAGCTGGATACCTTTTTTCCTACTAGCTCATCTTTTGAATTTCGTACAAAATAATTATGAAATATTAGATGCATCCCTGACCTTTCATTCCCCTAAGCTGTCCATCTGTAGATGAAGATATTTTAATCCTTTCTTGTGCAACTACTATTTTTGTTCTGTGCATATTTTTATAAATTATTTTTCCCAAGGACCAGACCCCCTTTGTATATAAAATATTCTTGACACCACTGTTCAAAACTTCGATATATAGTCTTCATTCTCTGGGAATGAGTCTGTGGGAAAATTCAACACCTATTAGTCTGTTTGGTAAACTTTTACTATTAGGAATTTGCACAAGCCAAGATTCAGAGCCAGTCCTGATTGAAACAGGCTTATTGCACGTGCCATGCATTCATAGTGGTCTTTACAACAGACGAATGTTCCTAGGGCATGGTGTGTATCTGTAGCTTAAGTTGCTGCTCTATGTTAGAAAGAATGTACTTAAATTACTTTGTGTACTTTTGCATACCCTAGTGAGAATGAAGTTAATAACTGAATATTTTGCTTCAATTGTTGTTTGGATGAAACATATTTCTACATAATTTTTAAGAGCAGCTTTTTGCTTTGTTATTCTGTTTCTTGTCCTTTGTAACTTGAATTATGAGTTAGATGGACCGTTGGCTCTGTCAGTGGCCTCAGTCTTGTGATGATCATTACATGAATGTAATATTCTATTAAACTCTTTTTCTGTCTTCTTTTATTTCTCCAGGATGCTTCCTAAGTAAAATTACTGGAAGGGAGAGTAGGGTTTGAGACTAAGATCTGAAATTCTGTCCTTTAATACAGCCTGAAAGATTTACCAGGAAATGCTGTTTAATGAGACAATTCTTTCATTAGTTTCTGTTACACATTTCAAATCAAACAAAATAAAATTTGACTTTTGGATTTGATCAGCTGTTTCTTTAATTAAGAAATCTTGTGATGTTTAAATGTTAGTATTTATTTTTAAGGAAGGTGCAGTGCCTGTAACTAGCCACTACTTGTCAGTATTTTACCATCTTAAAAGAATCATATTCCTAAATCTCAATTATTAAATTATATGTTTTCAGGGTCTAACTGAACATGATACATGTGTTTCGGTCTTTCTCTTGTCTGTCTTTCTGTCTTTATGATGTACAAACTTTTTATTTGAATTGCACTATTATTATAATGATAGACCGATTATTAACCAGTATATCTAGTTGTATACTGACCATAAAAAAAGCTCGACATGTAGATATTAAAGATACAAAATTTTACATTTGCATTATTATTTTGAATCTGTATTCTGTATGTGCTGTGTGTAGGTGGATAGAAATATTTTCTCTACGTCTTAATGTATCTTTTAACTTAGTGTGCATTGGTGTATTTAAACAGCAATTACTGCAAATTAGAAAATTGCAATTAGCAAACAAATTTATGCAAATCATATGTCTTGACTTTCTTCTATATCCCTGATACAAATGTGTTTCTGATTAGAAAGGAGAACAAATACGCTCATCTTGCCAGCGGTACTGACAGGTAGATATGGGTTGCTTTAACAAAATACGTTTGTTGTGTAAACTAAAACTATTTTGAGATTCTTCAGTGCTTTATTTTGAACATGAAAACAACACCACCTTGTAGTGTTTCTTTGCATTTATGCATCCGTCTTCTGAAACAAGATTGAGTATCATTCTTAAGAATGGGCTTTAACAGCTTTTATATGCATTGGATATCCTGGATAGCTTTACTAATTCTGTGCTTGGTTTCCTGGATTTTGGTGAAATGAGTCTGTGTGTTCATGCTTTGCACGCTTTAGGTGAATAGAATCATCCTTATAGAACATTTTGAATCCACTGATTATGGTAAGGCAATGACTATAGTTATGTCTTAAGCTAACAACTTTGATAGGCCAGGAAGCACTTTTTTTTTTTCCATTTTCTTTGTACAACTGAATACTTAAATTCTGTTTGTCTCCGACTGCATGTACTGTGAAGTGCAAGAGGCTGGTGAACTTTCAGCAGAGAGTTGGGTAGACTGGCAGTGAAAGGCATTATTGAAAATTCTCTTTTTATGTGTCTTTATCTCTGATCTTTTTAGACAAACATGAACTTGATCTGTGCTGAGCCATCTGGATATTTTAATGCATCGTTGATATTGCCCCTTGGCTCTGCTATGCCACCTGTGGCTAATGATTTCTGTTTTGATTGTAGTTTGAATCCGACTCTGTCACGGAGCAAGTCTCATATGTATCTGTCACTGAAATACCTAGACAGTCTGTCTTTAAATGCCTGGCTGGTATGTTTAGGTAGCATACTTGGACCCATGCTAGCTACTAATGCAGGAAGTTAGGGCAGAAATTTTCATTCAGATTTGGATGTGGTACACTAATGTGATCTTAGAGGTCTTTTCCAACCAAGACTATTCTATGATTTTTTCCTTATTTTAAAATATAGCATGAGGTTAGTCTGCTTCTGTATTTCTGCTGGTATGAATATAATTCACTGATCAGTCTCACTTTGAAAGACAAATTTCACTTTGTGGTCTGTGCATTACTTTCAAATAATCTGTTTTTATTTAAAAAAGCAAACCAAACAAAACCCAAAACCCAAACCCTAAGAAAGTTAGTAGGCTTAAATTGCAGTAAAAGTTATGATTCACTATTGGAAGATTTTCATAACTTGGAAAGACTGAGAACTGTTACAGAGGCCTCTGCGCAGTTTTCCCCATATATAAGAAAAAAATCTGTTTAGCAGGGAGTAAATTGTTTTATCTAGTTGAAGTTTTGGGTTTTTATATACTGTATATGGATGAGGTGTGCTGAGCTGGGGTCTACCAGATATGTTAATATTTGAATGCTATCTTATGCTAATGAACTCTTTAAAAAGACCTGTAAGAATTGCTCTACTGGGTCAAATCAAAAGTTCATCTAGCCTGTCAGGGACAAGAGCCTGTTTCTGACCACCTAGGCAGGCAGCATAACATCTAGCTGATCCATCCTGAACCCATGCTGTGAAGACCTCTTTTACATGGCAGTTCTCTATTTCCTTATGACCTCCTCCATGCTTGCCCCTTCCAAGGTCTCATCAACCTCTTTATTAGCCTTCCCCTGGCCAACCTGGACATCAATGCTTTCAAGAGGAGAATCTTGGTGAGGGAATCCTAATGACGGTTCCTGTTCCTTGGTGCTTCAGCATTGCCAAGCAGAGCTGTTCTGGTCAGCATCTGTCTGCTTCTTGGGAACCATGAGGAGCGCATCTTGGACCCCTGTCCTCAGCATCCCCTTCCTAGTTCCCATTTTTGACTGTTAGACTCCCCTAATCTGTTGTTGTGGTTGTGGGTGGTTTTGGTTGTTGTTTTTTCTTTAGCCCTTCTGTTCCCAAGAGAAAATTTACCTTTAGTGGAGAAAGAGTGGCACAAACCAGTGAGAGAGAATTATTTAAAAAGGAGTACAAGAAGGAGAGAAAACATAGATTAAACTTTTACCTATCTAGTTTCTGAATCATCAGTAACAGCTGATGCTTGTCTGGCTGTGGATGACCAGATATTTCCATTTCTTAATGATATTTTGATTGGTTAACTGATTACCTAGCACTACTGGAAAGATGCGTGTTTCACCATTGAAGGAGTGCACATGTGATATGTTTTATTTATTGTAATACCATAGTCTTTTTATAGTAGTATAACTCTGATATATGTATGAACTATTTTTTTTCTTAAAAATGAAATGATTATGGGTATTTTTACAATATAGAGAAAATAAAATGAACATTGTATTTGTTGAATCAGTGATAGGAAATTCTGCCTTTTTTATTTGAAGTTATGGCTATTTAATAGCCTAAATATCATCCAGTGATCCTGATAAATTGAAATGGCGTATTAATTTCTGTGGTTTCTTCTGGGAATTAGGATGTATTACTGATACAGAGAGATACTTTTTGCCTTCAGTAGGGCAATCTTTGACAATTTTCCTAGTATTTCTAATTCCAGCCCAACTTTATTTTCCTTATGATGCTGACATCTCTAGTAAAATCTGCGCATGAAAACTTAGATTTTTGGTCCTATATTTATTATTAATTTAGTGCCAAAAATAAGGTTGGCATACAGTTGACTGTATATAATAGAGCTTCTAATTTTGCTAGTAAAAATGAAGCTCAATTGCAGTTAGTACAAATCATAAGATCATATATCCCGAGTAGAGTGTTCTGAACTGCTACTTCTAGTCATTAAAAAAAAAAAAAAAAAAAAGCCTCATGCAATAATGACATTAACTAAAGTGATGATCTTTGATTTTTTTTTTTTTAATTATTTTTTTGCCCCCCCCCCCCCCTCCCCCCCCCGTATGTTTTTGGAGTTGTCCCTACAGGCTTTTTAAGTAAAATGGGAGTGTGTCAAGACTGTGTGCAGTGTTGAGTTTTATAGTTGACTGCAATGATAAATTTGAATCTGCACTGAATACTTAGAGAAATATATTAAATATGTTACATTCTTACAGTATCTGATTATGAATCAGTAAGATTAAAAATGTAATTATTTATGTAGCATAATATTTTTAGTGGCATAGTTACAATAAATATCTTCTACAATCTCAGTTTTTAGTGTCAACTCTTCAAGCAGGAGAGTAGTTCAAACTGTACTGAAACCCTTATGTTTCCTCAGATGAGGATGTAAGACTGAGATAAGTGTATGAATTCATTTATGTTCTCCACAAAGCTTCTCTTAAAAGCAAAACTTCTGAAGCTGAATGCCTGGCTTCATTGACGTTGATTAATATCTTGCCTTCTGTTTTCATACAGTGAAATCATTCTCCAGTATATAGTGAAGAGAAAATACTCAAAAACTGAATGAAATTACACTAATTGTAGGGGCAAATTTTAGGGATGTTTGTTTAAGGAGGTATTTCTTCAAAGCATAAAATAAAAATGCTGCTTGGGAAGAACAAACTGTGAAAAAGAAGTTTCTTTCTGGATAGGCTGTGTTTCTGTTCTGTTGTAGTTTTAGCAAGTAACGGTGGAAGGAGTAGATGCACTTGTGCTTTATGAGAATGGATGAAAGTAAATGGCATATATTAAGGTCTCTAATTGGTTTGTGGCTAGTATGAAAACCGCTTGGTCATGTTGTGCAGCAAAGAAGCAAGATCTCTTAACACAGTTACTCAAATTCACAGCAAATTCTATCAGTATGGCTAGTGATCTCTCTCAGCTGTTGTTTCAAAGTGATATTTAAGATGAGCCAATGATATTGTTATGGCTTGAGATATCCAAACATGGGTTATGTATATTGCAAATTGTGTGTGTCATTAATGTCTATGATGTCTAATGAACTCCTTTGCCAGTGATTGGCTATGTTCTGCAAATAGTGTTGGCTCGCAGAGGGAAAAGATTTTGAAATTGATATTCCAATTAATCTTGGTTTTGTAAGATGCTTTAGAAAATTCACTTAAGTATTTTTAGATACTTCAGTTTGAGGAGGGAACAGAAAAAGTCCCCATGAATATATTTTATATTTTTTTTTTCAAAGTAGGGCACAGCAATGTCAGTAACTTTTAGTCAGGAAAGTTTTGGTTGATTCTGTCTTAATACTGTGATTCTAAGCATCTGTCTGGATTCAGATAAAAATAACTTTTTCCTTTTTTTAGCTTCTGACACAAGCTTTTGGTAATGTTTTCCTTACTACAGTGCATTGCATTTCATTTCATGCTTCTTTTATATTATGCATATTTTATATACACCTTATCTGTAGGGAATCTCTTGAGCCTCTTAGACCTTCATCTCAAAGTGTTTACGGTCAGCCTTGAGTGTCTGAAGCTCTATACATCAGAAGGATGTTAGTGCTAATTTTGACTTTGTATATGACCCTGATCTGTGCATGGGTGTGTTTATGTATGCACAGACTTAATTATTTTTTCATAACAATATATGTTTGCTCCACGTGGAAACAATAGACGTAGAAAGCATTTGTCTAGATGTTCTTTCTAAATATATCAGCAGATTCTTTTGTTTTAGCAGACTTACGAAGAAGACTTCTGTAACTTTTATAATGAAGTTCACAATATATTTTTCCTCCTCTAAAGGCTTTAAGGCAGCAAGATGTTAAAGCAGATGAAATGGAAGAAGTCATGAAAAATAAACTTGTGAAGTATGAAACTGAAAAGAACCAAGTAAGACTTAATTTTCTTGTTTCTTGTTTGGTTTTAAATAAGAATATAGTGTCTTATGTTATATTTATGCTTCCTTTTTCAGAGAAACCAGCAGGATAAAACTTTCTGTACTCATTAACAAGGTTGTTCTTTGCATCAGAGGCACTATGCTGAACTTCTGTCTTTCCTTTAAAACTCTTTAGTTGTAGTGTGTTATGTGTAATGACTCTTCCATCCTGCCAGGTGGACAAGTTTATAACTTGGGGATTATACTTTATTTCTTTCTCTGATTTGTCTCTGAATTTATACATAGTTTGCAGTTGCTTATTTGCAGCAGCTCAAAAATGTAGCTTTTTTCTTCAGCCCTGCAGCTAACACATGCTAGTTGTTTTGCAGCATGGTTATTAATTACTCTTACTGAACTATCTGTTGCCATATTGCTCTGTTCATAGAAAACAATATTTCTTAGGTTTCTATTCTGGCAGATTGCTCTTACATCAAGTTTAGCATTTTTGTCAATACTTTTACAGTTATAGTCCTTTGTGCTAAACCATCTGTATAGTGTTTTATGTTATTTTAGTCTCTCCATTCCATTAATGCTGGTCCTGTTTATTTTACCCATTTGCAAGCCTCTCAGCATCATCTTTGAGATTGTTATTGCAGAGATAGCAATTTCCGCTGTCAAAAACTGTATTTATTTCCATGTGGATCTCTGATCTTTGAATTATTTGTGGTATAAGTCAGAAAATATTTTGTAGCTTTTGGTTTTTGTTTTGTTGTTTTTTTTTTTTCTTTTCTTAATGGTCAACAGTTTGCTGACTATTTCTGATTAAACATTTTAGAATTCCCTTAATATATTTTTAGGAAAAATTTTAATTGTAAGAAGTTCTGGGCACTTCAATTTTTCAGTTGTCTTGTTTCCAGAATAACTCAGATACATCATCTTGTATAACACAGAAAAAGCACAGAATTTACCAATTACCAGTTCTGCCAATGCGTGTAATCTTTAACATTTTTATGAACAAGCTATGTAATAAAAGTGACTTCAAATGTTAAGTCATTGTTACTTTCAAACTCAAACTAAAATTATATTTCAAATACAGGTACAATATTTTTGAAACTTTAAAAAAAGTTTATTTTCCTTTCTTTTAACCCAGTAAATTGCTTTCATGTTTTTTTTTGTTTTGGATTATATATGCCACTTTCTATCTTCATGTAATATAGAATATTGTACAAAAATTATAGACTGTAAATTAAATTCTCTTTATGTAATATAAACAAATATAGCAAGGATTTAGTACAAATGAAAGTTAGGTTTAAAATTTTGGACAAATAAGAATATTGTGTATTCTTATATCAATTTGTGCTAGAATTAAATAGTTAAAATATACTTTCATATTATGGTGCATACATTACTTTTCTCTCTTCATCATCTTCTGTAATGAAAGCTTGAGCAGGAATTGGAGCAGTCCCGGAAAAAGTTGAATGAATCAGAAGGCAGCAGAGAAGCTCTTTTGCGTCAGGTAACTACTTTAGTGTGGTGAAAATCCTAAAGTTTTTGTATTAGGCTGTGTCCAAGTCTTTTTGCTTAATGTTCCTATCTCATACTCTGATAACGTTGTTTTGGGAAGGGATGGAGGAGATATAGAAAGACAGATTGAAGAGTCTTAAAAAGTACCATACCTACTACCGCTACTATAATTATTATATGTGAACATAGGTACATAAAAGTTTGGAAAGCAGAAAAAGTATAATGGGAGCTCAGTCCACATATTTTAAGTACATGAGCACATTATTTCTAACTGCCCTTCACAGTATGCTTTAGAACAATTTCTATATTAGTCATTATTGTTATGCAAAGTGCATGCTATAATTGGTGAATTCAGATAAACCAGTGACCTAGAAGTATTTGCTGTGTTGTATACTAGCATGTGATAAAAATACATTAAAAAAACCCCCAATATTGAAAACTATCTAAAATGTGCTCTAAACAGTACCTATTGATGCACATATGATTAAATCTAGAAGTTGCAGGAATCTGGATTATGACTTTAGAAAAGTGTCCTTTCTTCTAAACATTTCTAATCCTCCTTTCAGAGGAGCTGAGGAAAAACACTGAAATAAATATGGAGGGGTCAGTTGGCATACGTATCTGTTGGCATTAGTTGTTTGTCTTGTGTATGTAGCAGAAGCTTGAGTTGGCTCTATTACTGTTGTGAATTTAACTCACTGTGCATGGAATATAGTGCTATATTACATACAGGTAATATGAGTTAGAACTTCAATGAGTTTCCTTCAATTCAATTTTAGTGTGTCATATTTTCTGTATTTCCCTGTACACAATGTCATCTTTGTAAGTGCTAAACTGTATATGACAGAAAGGAAAAATGTGTAAAGCCCTTATGTTTCTTATTCTTAAGTACACTGTATTTTTAATGAGTAGAATTTAAATAAAATATATTGCTTATTAGATTTGTAAAGCTATTTTCACTAGCAATGTAAAAAGGCAATTGCAACGTATAAAATGGTAGCATTTTGTTTGGTCTAGAGAAATTAATACTCATCTGTGATCAACATAAATTAAAATGTTTCGTTTAATTTTGAATAATCACTTTGTGGCCTATAATTAGGAATTAATTTGTTTTATGTTAAGCATTTGATACTTGTACATGCATTTTAGATTGAGGATCTTCGTTCCCAACTTTTGAGAGCAGAAGAAGACCGTGTAGAGTTGCAACATCAAATTTCACGTGCTGCTATGCACCGCCAGAGCTACCAGGATGTACAGGATGATGACAGGAGAATTAGAACAGGTACAACTCTCAAATTTTGTAGGGGTCTGCAAATTAGTTAGCCTGGATATAAATTCTGTCTTTAAGTTTCAGTCTAATTCTTCGACTGTTTAAACAAAAGCAACCATTTAACACTTCAAGTTAATAAGTACTGACACCTGAATCCTAACAAATTAATAGCAATGAAAGTTAAAATTTAGGGTAAAATACCATGATTTGCATATTTAAAACAAATGAAGATTATTCAAGACAATTTCAGCAAAGTGGATAGTGTATTTACAGAAGAAAATAATTTGAAATATTTTTAAATAATATTTTTTCTGAATTTTATATTTCCATTTGCAGTTTAAATTCTGCCATCTTGAAAATCATAGCAAAAGCCATTTTTGTAGCTGATTAATCAGACTGGTGAATTTCTGGTAGAATTTCTAAGGGGTAACAACATGTTCCAGAGAGGTTAAGAACATTTTCCAGTATGATGCAGTCAGGGCTTCTGTTTGCAGTATGTTAAAATTTTAGAGATGGAACAATTATATTTAGAAGAAAAGTATTTTAAACAATTTCAAAATGTAATTACATATTAAACTACCGTTTAGCAAGGTCTTTTTTACATTGTTAGTTATCTATCTGTATTTAAACTTTTCAAACGTAATCAAAAAAGCATTAGAGAAAGTCTTTATCTTTCTCCTTATTAACATAGAAACGTATTACTCAGGATAATAGAGAAATACTGTCTGCAAGTCCAATGTCTCTGTGAATGCTTAATTGGTTTGGTTAATGACTTCTTTTTATATTTCAGCTACTGAATTATCTTGGTTATTAAAACAGGACTCTGACTCCGTTTTACAAACCTCATACAGAACTCTGGAAAATTGCTAGATTTTATACGTAGCTTCAGAAACGTAACACAAAATAGTCATTTCTGTATTTTTTCCAGTCATGTTAATATATCTGCTTAAAATTGAATTTATTTGAAACAATATGCCTTTCATGTTAATGAAAACATATTTTATTTTTTCCATGTGTTTTATAATTATAAGTCAAAACTGTTGTAAAAATATGAAGAAAATAAAAAAAATATACTGAAGCTATTAAGATATACACATAAATATAATTTATGGAGTTGTGTTTCTCCTTACTGTGTTATTTGTGTTTCTTCAAAGATGCATGGGAAGAGTACAAATGGCCATTTTTCTCTGCTTCTAGTAGTTGTTTATGACTCAAGACCTTTGAATTTCTGGTTAAGGAAATTTACAGCTTACTCTGAAGAGCTTCTATTGTAGTTATAGGATTCAGACATAAAATTCACAGACAGTGTGACTTTCAAATCAGGAGTTATTACCCTGGTGGGATAAAATCTTGACCTTGAAGTTTGTGGCCAAGTTTCATTTACACCAGAATTTCCCCATTGTTTCTTCTGTCTCATTTTATTTTATTGGGTTTTGTTTTTTTGGGGTTAAAAAAAAGTCCCGTAAAATGACTAGATACTGTCTCATTCAGTAAAAGGATATGATATAGGTATAGCCATTTTTCACAATACTTTGATCAAAATAAATAGTTGTAGAATAATCTCAAGTAAAGAAGAAAATTGCAAAAAGACAAATGAGAAAAAAAATAAATACCCCAAGTCAATATTTCTGCTGGGTCTATAGTTCTGTTCTCACTGTTTTACAGTAGCTGAAAGATATGAGAGAGAGAAGCAAGAACTGGAGAAACATATTTTAGATCTTAAAGCAAAGCTGAATCATAATGCTGTAATGTCAGAGGTAGAAGAACTAAGGAGATGCGTAGAGCATAAGGACAAGGAGAAAGCACAGCTTGTAATGCACATACAAGTAAGTTGGTTTTTTGTTGTTGGTTGTGTTTGATTTATTTCTTTTTTAATAATGTCCCATAAGATTAAGGTAGGTGATGTGCCAGATTTGGGAGTAACCTTTAAAACTAAGAGTAACTGTCATGCTTTTCGTAGTTTTTTCTAAAAATAACTGAAAGATAATCTGAGTTTGCAGAGGTTTTTCTCTCTGATCTTGTTAATAAATCAAAAATTATATTTGCTACTGCCTATGAATTCATGGTTTGGATTACTTTCCCATGTGCAAAGAAAAGATGATCTGATTTTTATCAGCAGTTACCATTAATAATGGTTTCTGGGACTAGTTCTATAAGTTAGTATTTACTTCCCTGTTCCCCATTCCATCATGCTTCAGAACTAAAGTTAACTTTAAACAAACTGGGATACCTTATTCTATGAGAGAGTACAGCAGAGTATCAAAAATAGATCATAATTGCTCTTTTTTAGCAATTACGTGCAATACAGTAATGTAATAAAAATTACATTAGTAAGTATTAGCATTCTTATTTATGGTAAACACATACTATTTAAAGTGATTTTCTGTGAAAAGAATAACAGCAGTCTCTGGCACTGGAATTTTGTTTAGAATGCTTTTACCTTAAACATGAAATGAGATCATAGAATCATAGAATCGTTTGTGTTGGAAGGGACCTCAAAGATCATCTAGTTCCAACCCCCCTACCATGGGCAGGGACACCTCCCACCAGACCAGGTTGCTCAAAGCCCTGTCCAACCTGGCCTGGATATAAGGAGGCAGTAGCCTTTTTAAGGAAGACAGGAGATTTCTGTATTTTTGGATCTTGCCTAGATTTGGCATTGGTAGAAAGATCCCTGAGCAGTAACTCTTTTCTGCTGTCTTTCATGACTGTCAGGAGAAATAAGGATATTTTCAAAATCCTATATGGATTTTCAGTAGTCAAATACTTAACATTTGTTGTACTTGTGTTGGGACATTCAGTAAGCCAGGGGTTTTGTATTTTGTGTTTACTTTTCTAATGAAGATACTTCTTTTTGAGATAGTGTTGTATCACTTAAGATATTCAAAAGTAGGAATTACTATTATTTTTTTTTCATAGATTTACAGGATTATACTGTTCAGTTTACTTCTGCTGTTTTCCCTTGCCAACTTCTGTGCTGCTTTAAATCAAATTAATACATCAAATTACAAAAAATTGAAGTCTCAAATGAAGTTCCTACATGCTTTATGAAAATTAGTCATAGAACAGGTTTAAAATTACCTAGAGTGCTTCTATAGAGGATAAGACCAGCAAAATTCATTTGCTGATGCCCATGAGCATTTATATTCTATCAGCTCCAGACTAACCTGAGACATGCTAGTTTTTTGTTTTGCGGGGCCTGGGAAATTCCAGTTACTTCGGTGGCAGGAGTTAGTGGGATAAAAACTCATAGAAGACCTCTTTTTTTTTTTTTTTTTTTTATTTTAACCTCTGCTTGTAGAACATACTTTCTTGAGGGTCAGAATGATGTCTAATACTAATTTCCTGCTCTGTGAAAATACCGATGGAATATTGCTCAGCTGGGGTCATTGTCATTGCTAAGAGTTAGAAATCTTTGACTTCCCTGATTATCTCAACAGAAAATACTTTGTACTTCTTATCTGCTTCCCACTGCCATTCTCCTACAGAGGCAGTAACAGGAAAATAGCTAGTGTGTTTTTCTTTTAATAAGACATCAAGGAATGCAAGGATGTGAATTTCTAAACTTGTGTACTAACAAAGCATTTTGTCAAGCCTGTTCTAACAGCTGCTCCTATCAGATAGTCTGATTCCCAGTTGGAAGTGACCAGTCGTGTTTGACTTGAGTGTAATTTACATTTGGTTAGTAGGGAGAATGTAACTGCACTTGCTTCTGGTGTACATGGCATATTAGAAATTTCTTCTGATTTATTTAAATGTCATTGTTTTCAAAAATTTGAGTTGTGTTGTAGATTTAGTCTCTGACAGTTGCCATAAACTCAAAATAGGTTGTAAAATGGAGAGGATGAAAAAGGTTATAATCAATTTTTAAATTCAACTGAGAAAATTTTTATTTCAGTTGCTGTAGTTTACTTGCAATGCTTCTGTAAGATCTTGCAAATGTATGCAACTATTCTAAATATATTTTTCTTCATGGTACTATATACATATGGGGCTGTTGTGGCTGACTATTATGACCTGTTATGCCTAAGAAATAAACAAAGTACACAAATTATAAAGAGTTTCTCCGTAAGCATTTTTAGACTCCTATGTTTGTGAAGTTATTTGATTTACTAATTCTCATTCTAATTAGATCAAAGTGGTCTTTCAGCAGACCATAACAGCACACAGTCAGTCTGTTAAAATATTTCCAGTTTTCTGAGGGAAAGTTATTGACTTGTTTATTTAAGATTTGAACTCTTCAGTAATGTAAGTCTTTCAGTCTTACGAAGATTGAAGATCATATCCTCATTAAAATTCATTTTATGGCTTTTTCATCCTCTGAAGATGAAACTGTTAGCCAATTATTTTAATTATATGAGCCAATTAAGATATATGAAAAGCAATAAGTAACACTTCTCTAAATTTAAAGAGATATTCTGACAAAATAAAAGAAATCAATAACTTTGCCATGTCAATGGAGTTCAAGTGCTGAAATACTGCTTCAGATAAATTTAAAGTGTGCAGATGCTATTCGCTTTGATAAAGTTTTTATCTAGAATCACATATCAACCTGGGGGGGGGAGGGAAAAGGGTGGTTTAGGTGTATCTTTACATGAACCATTACCTTTCAGAACGAGTAGATGTTCAAGCTTTGGAAAAATATGGAGATGGCATCACTTGTAAAAAATTGATTTTGTGCAATATACTTTTTTGTGAATGAATAGGCTTCTTAACTGATTGAATGTATGCATCTTTGAGTATTCAATTGACAGAATTTGTGCTTGTATGAAAAACCTAAACCTTCTGGATTCATGGTTCTTGATGGTTAGATACAGTATGTTTGGCAGGAGATGCGGATCAGATTGTTATGAATAAATCAATATTTGAGCTCTGCATTCAGGAAAAATTAGTAAGAGAAATAATTAAATATATGATTTGGATAGCATTATTGAAAACAGTATCAATGACAAGCAATAAGATTACATAGCATGAGAGTCTGGTGACTGAATTGCTGTGATACAGGGTAGAAAAAAGAAATGAGGTAGAAAAATACATATAGATCTACTTGAGGTGACTAATGTAATTAGTATGGTGAGGTGAAATGTGGCTTTCTGTATTCTTATCAGTATAGAATGTTTACAGATAACTGTAATGCATTAGTTCTGTAAATTGTAGCAAGTGAGTGATCCTCACTTGCATTTTAAATGTTTATAGAAGTTTTAAGGAATGTTGCACTGAATACACTGTTTTCTCTATACCTAGAATGAACTTTGTTTTGCAATTTGTGGTGATTTTTTTTTAAATTAGGTGTAGAAAATGCAGGTCAAAAGTGTGATACGGATTGTCAAGCTACAGACTAGAAGTCCGAACTACACGAGTTACTAGAACAGTGGCAGAATCACATGTTTAGTGCCTGTGGTGATTTGTTTACACTTCAGATAAATAACTAGGCTCTAAATGGAAAACGTTGACCTCTTTCTCTGCCTCCAGTTTCTTAGGAAAGTTGAAAGCTAAACTACATATCGGGATGTTGGATGTGTAGAAAACTGTGTCCTTTAAGATGGTTCTGATGAATTCTAGATGTTTGTTGTTGTAAAGGATTACTTTAAATCAAGCACAATGTTGACATGTGTACAGGCGGGTAATGACAAATGTCAAAGAGATTACTTGCCTGCAACTGTTCTGTTAGAAATGTTATTTTAAAAACTGTAAACAATCAGTCATCCTACTTTTTTCACAGAATGCCTAGAAATTGGGATTATGTGTTGGGATGTTCCAAGAAGCCAAAAGGCAGGCCCATAATCTTTGTTTTTATACACACTTAAGATCTATATGTGAACAGTAAAGTTTGAGGTGTGCTCTTACAGATACTGGAGCAAAAAAAGTATCTCTTACAAATAGTGTTTATGTAAGTCTGTTCCCCTTGTGTGAATGTATGTATATGGCATATTTGGAAAGATGCTTTCTTCTTTCCAGGAAACCTATCTCTCTGTGTATAGATAAATATAATTTCATACCAGGTTTTTTACGTTGTTATTTTTATGAGAGTTCGTGTCTGAAAAGTTGCTTATTTAATGTTTTAAATACCCGTAGGGCACGCCCTTACAGATCAGACAGAATCTTGACAACTGCATACATGTTAATATACACATGCACATATGTTTATTGTTTGTCAATGTAGGAATTCAAAAGTACAGGTCAGTACCTATGGGACCCCTGTTATGATATTATAAAAACAAAGAGTGTGGAGACCCACTGTTCTATCCCCTGGCTTTACAGGGAAAGCTGCATGAAATGTTGTCATGCTATGCTGCTGTTTTCCAGCTGACTTCAACTGTTTTGTGTCTGTGCTTGCTTAATTTTTCTGAGCAAAGCACAAACTATTTCCAAAGATGTATCTTATTTTCACAGGTTGTAAAAATAAAACATTAAAATTCACATTTATATTGGTACATCCATGTTAAAGTTCATTTTTCCTTCTCATGCAAATAGCTTGTGTTGATAAATAGTTGTGTTTCAAGATAAACATCTAAAACAAATGTTCCCATTTTTTCATTTTAATTTAAATCAATAAAATGGAGGTTAAGGTTTGCTTCTACACAGTCAAATGAATGTTTACAATTAGTTGAACATTGTTTTCCATGTTTAAGCTTAGACTCATATTTCATTAAAGTCTGTGGGAACAGTAGATGTATTAATGAAGTGTGTTCTCTGGGGGAATTATACATAAACAACTATTTTTTTAATGGTGCAGAGTTGAATAGTACCTCAATTTAGGCTGACTTCCTCTGGGGTGTCTCCAGAAAGACATGAAATGGGAAGTGGTAATAGCATGTACAATCACATGACTCTGGAGTAATGATGACCTATTTTAGAAAATCTGTGGAAGGGTAAATGTAATATCTGACTATATTTTATCAGTTTATTTTTAACTTCTGCTACATTCAGAATTCAAATCCTTACCTTTAAAGAGGTATTGTAATCTCTGTTTTCATTTGAAATTAAGCTCATTTTGGTAAAATTTTGCTAGTTGTAGCTAGTGAGGGGTTTTTTGGGTTGTTGTTTTGTTTTATGAATCAAAAAACAAGGTTAGGCCTGATCATTTTGCCTGATGAGATTGAAAATGCGTGTTTAAATAACAGTGAAGTAGAATATATATGGGGTTTTATTTTAATGTTTAGAACTGTAAATCTAGAAATACTTCCCTGTTTTAATTTTGCCACCTGTATGAGACTTATGACTGTCCTGTAATGTGTTTACTTATTGTTTTATTATCATAGTATCATAGAATGTCTTGGGTTCGAAAGGAACTTAAAGATCATCTAGTTCCAACCCCCCTGCCATGGGCAGGGACACCTCCCACTAGACCAGGTTGCTCAGAAACCCGTCCGACCTGGCCTTGAATATTTCCAGGGAGGGGACGTCTGCCACCTCTCTGGACAACCTGTGCCAGTGTCTCACCACCCTCGCTCTGAAAAATTTCTTCCCTTTATCTAGTCTGAATCTACCTTTTTTCAGTTTAAAACTGTTGTCCCTTGGCCTGTCACTACATGCCCTTGTCAAAAGTCTCTCTGCAGCTTTCTTGTAGGCCCCTTCACAAGAGCAGAGTAGAAGGGGAGAATCACCTTCCTCTACCTGCTGATCACATATCTTTTGATGCAGCCCAGGATACAGTTAGCTTTCTGGGCTGCAAGTGCACATTGCCAGCTCATAGCTATATCTTAGTTGTGTCTAGAGCAGGAGTATTCATCCTACAGGTGAGCATCTGATTGCCCAGTGGATAATCTTGTTCCTGTTTTGCATCGCAGGTATCAGTAGCAAACTGGACTGATAGTTCTTGTCTATGGCATCAGTCCCTTCCCATCTGTATTTTCTGGCAGTACCATGGTCTGTCACATGCGAGAGTGCACATGCAGTAGCCTTTCCAGGACAGCAAATGCTATCCTGAAAAGACTGGTACAATTTATTGCCTCCCAGGAGGTAATGGCCAGGTTTGGAGGGGAAAAAACCCCTAACAAACCCACAAACTAAAACCCAACCAGCAGACCCAAGAGACCCACACAACAACCTCTTACAACCTTTGTCTAAATAATATTTTCATGTTTTGCTATGATGATTCCAGGTGTTAACATCTGACCTGGAAAACAGGGATAAGCAGCAGGAAAAAATGCTGGACCAGCTAAAGGAGATACAGAGTTGCTACAAAGCTTGTGAGAGTGGACGTAGACAAACTGAACTTCAGTCTGCTGAGTTAGCTCAACAGGTTGAAGAGAGTACCAAGGAAGCAGAACGGTACCTCGCTGAATTCAAGCATTCAGAAGCACTCAGGCTGGAAACTGAGAAAAAAAGAGAAGATTTGAAGGTGAGAGCACAGGAAACGATCCGCCAGTGGAAGCTGAAGTGTAAGAAACTGGATCGTGAGGTGGAAAAACAAAATGAAACTATCAACCAACTGACGGAAAAGAACAGTCAGGTAAGATTGACTGTTGGTTTTTGGGGTTTTTTGTATCCCTTCCATTTATTTTAGAAATGAAGATAAGGAGTTTCTTTATGCAAACTGTGACTTAAACCACTTTGTGCCGTAAGTTCTGGACCAAAATTTCTGGTGAATTACAAAACAGCTAATAGGTGGCAACGCTTTTTGGCTACTAGGAGTTCCACATTCTCTTCTTTAACCACTATTTATTCCAGTTCAAAGCTTTCACCTTGTAAAGAAGAAAGTTTCTGTGTGAATGTTGCTTTTACTTTTTTTTTGTTTTTTCAGTTAACAGTTTACATAGTTTATTTTTAGTTAATTTTTCAGGAAATAATGTGATGGTATTTTTGTAAAAATTTTCAATGACATTAAGTAATAACCCACGTTCAAGTTATACCTTGTCTCATGTAGTGGACAATGGCCACATCTTTGAAAGCAGATGTTCACTTTCACCACGTATGTCAGTTTGCTAGCAGAGTGTAATGCTGTATGGACTTTGGCACACCTAGTGTATTTTTAATTCTATTCTGTATCATAGCTTTTTTCAGACTCTATGCTTAGAAATGACATCTTTTATTGCCCATAAAGACTACAGTTTCTGAAATATTCTAAGGACTACAACTCAGAAGCTTCATGCTGTGAGTTTTCATCTTAATTTACATGCTCTGCTGGTGCGGTTCTATCATTTTTTAATGGCCTAGTTTTGTTTTTACTGATCTCCTCTCACCTCTTTTCACTTATTTTCTAGTGACATGCATCTGATTTAGGTTACTAAGTCTGATGGGCTTGAGATGGCTCCATACCGTCCTCTGCTTTGTCCTCCTCAATGATTCTAGTTTTCCTGGGGTATATAGTGTGAAGTACAGGAAGCCTATATTCATCCTGAATCCTGTTGTTCCTGATCCAGTAACCTGTTCTGAGACTGGTAGATAAATATATGAGCATGGTCAAAGCACAGGAGAAGCCACAGTGAGGCTAATATTGTGTTGAAATTCATAAACTTCAGTAGATTTAAGCTGTGATTCCTTGGGTTGCTGTTTCTTTCCTGAACTACCTAGCATATTCTTTATTTTTTATTATTTGCTCTATCCATGCTCCAATAATTCATTCCATAGGAATCTTATATTGGTTAGCTGTTTTCTGAGGAAATAAGGTTCACAAACATTTGAGAAGTTGATCATCTCTTGCCTAGGTAAATGGAGGGGTTAAGGAAAGGAAGAAAACCTCATTCCTTTAGAGATCATATGTGTCATAATAGACAAATGAAAAGTGAAAAGTAGAGGAGAGAGTGTTGTGAATAACAAGCAGGAGGACCCCCCAAAAAAGTCCTGAAATCACTGTTCATGTAAATGGATGGACAGTTCTTTGAAATGGGAATTGATAGTGCTGTCCACGTTGAAAATTTTCTTTGTTGCGTAAGACCCCTTGACATGGATTTTTACCTTTTGTGTGTGTGTGTGTGATAAATGCTAAATGCAGATGTTTTGGTTTAAGCTCCATTTAAGCAATGCTGTCATTCTTATTTCTAAAATCATCAGCATCTTGCCAAAAAGTTTGAGGTAAGTGTCACTCCTGAAGAAAATCTCTTCATTGGAGGATATGTAATATCAAATAAACTGTGTGTTGTTGTGGAGGAGAAAAAATTGCAAACAATATTTTATATTCTCAATACAAAGTTGTAGACAGTTTCCATATGAGGATGTAATCAATCTAGATGCAGCATTTATGATAAGCTTCGGGGAACTAGATGAACATAATTTAACCATCTTTGAAACATACAGACAACTAACATCTGAGACAAAACTCTGCAAATAAATAATAAAGGAAAAGGAGAAATGACAGTCTGATGTCTTTGCTTTCTGTTATGGTACTTCAAAGGTTTGATGGCAAATACTCAAAATTGTACTACAGTCATAGCTTACAATATTATGAGATGTTCCAAATATTTGCAGGCAGTGGATGGGCTATAGAAAGAGTGTTTAGGTTTTGTTCTTTTGCATTTATTGGGAAAATTTGGTTAAAGTCTTGCCTTTGGTTATCCTTGCTATTGGTTGACAATGTGAATCTCTAACATCTTGTGTCTTTTGGAATGTGTTTTCTTCTAAGTATGGAATGTAGAAAACATTTTAATTTAAAAAATAATTTTCACTGGTTTTGCTTAGTCAATTCATGCAACTAGAATTGCAAAACAGCCTTGGGAAGGTTGAAATTCTGCTACTTTTTCAGAAAAAGGATAATACTGATTACTCCATAGCCTAGATTTATTATTTTTGTATTTTGGTTTGCATTGCTTATTCTTGATGTAATACCAAATCATTTTATTATTTTTAACCTGCATACCGGTCATGCTAATTGCCTTTTTATTTTGGATTATTTTGAGTAATTTTGCTATATCTGTAAGAAATATATACCATTTATGGAATTAGTGGAAATAGTTAGTAAACTTCAGAATAAAATTTATTTAAGCCAGTTTTAAGAAACACTAGTTTGTGATACATCAGGAAAATCTTTGGTTGTCTTGTTATGGTTTTTTTCCTATAATAAAAGTTGTGTGAGACTTATGATAGATGTACTGTAAATTCCTTCTTATTTTAAACAGAATGTTAAAAAAATTAAGTTATAACTTGAGATAAGTGAGAATCAGGAATGGTGTGTGTAATGTGAGTTGAATAATTTTTTTTTTTTTCCTGTCATTTAGCACATTTTCTAGGATATTTTTAACCTGAGCTCTTAATGTTGAAACCCCCCCCCCCCCCCCCAATCCTTAAAATCCTTAGGAAAACAGTGGAATTTTTAATCTAATGTGACTGATTTTTATTTTGAAGATGAGATCTTCATTTCTTGGGTTTGATGCGTGAGTGAACCAGGCTTTTAACTGCTATTCATTCATCTACTGTGTATAGTTTCAAAAATAATTTGAAGTTGATATACTTCGTATGTAATATTTTAGAAAATAAGCAAAATAAGTCAGCCTATGAAATGAAATTATAAGTAAAGTGTGTATGACCAATAGTCCTCCTTGTATTCTGCTGCATTACTCTATTGCCTCATTTCTTCTATCTTGCTCTTTGGAGGAACCAGTAAAGAAACTGGTCTCAGTCTGCAAAAAGGGTGAGAGAAGGAGGGGATTAATCAAAACTATCCTTGTTTAGGAGGCTAGATCATTTAAGGACAAGTATATGATTGAGTTCACAAATGTCTAAATTTAAAGAAACTCGGTATACATTTGAACTGAGTTCATAACAAGCAAAACTTTTGTATTTCCAGAGAACTAAGTGTGCTAATAGTTCCTCAGACATTAGGAATCCTTCCAACAGTTTTCTTTAATTACTTTGTCACACTGTATTTTATTTTTCTTTCCTAGGCCCTCAAAGAAAAGGATGACCTCAGAAGTCAACTTCTCTCTGCTATACACCAACTAGAAAACCTTCGGAAAGAGCTTAACGATGTGCTTACAAAGAGAGCTCAGCAGGAAGAACTCCTCCACTGCAAAGAGGTAAAACTGAATGAAATGAAGTCTCAACAGGTATCTCTTGAAGAAGAGATCAAAGAAGTTCAAGGTACTGTAAATAAATTAGAGAATGAATTAGAAAAGCAAGTCCTTCTACAAAATCAAATGCAAGCTGAAAAGGAACACTTGGAGACAGAACTTGCAACTAGTAACTTGATCCATAAAAAAGACCAAGAAAGACTCCTAGAAATGCAAGCAGATGTAAAAAAGTTAAGCTCTGTACGTGTAGAACTAACAAACAGAATAGCAGAAGAGGAGAAAGTCAAAAAGGAATTACATAAGAGTCTCTCAGATCTCCAGAAACAGCAGGAATCTAAGTACGAAGAGATGACTTCAGCTAACAGGCAGCTGAAGATGGAAAGAGAAGTTCACCAACAGGAGTTGGCAGATCTTAGATCAGAGTTACAAAATGTTAAAATGAAACATGAACGAAATGTTCAAGAGCTCATGAAACTCCTTAAAAAAGAAAAGGATGATGGAGAGGCTCATATTAGAATGCTCAAGGTACTTGTTTTGAAGAATTCCAATGTCAGACTTCCCCCCCCTCCCCCGCTATTGAGTGGTGAAGGTGGTAAAGCATGGGCTTTAAAACATTTATTTAAAACATTTTATTGTGGATCATCATAACAGTTTATAGTTCAGGGTAAAAAAAGTGTAACAGTAAGAGTTTTAGGTCAAAAGATTTTTTTGGTTCAAAAGTAGTGAAACAGGTATGTCTGTGGTCAGAACAGAAGGAGATATGTGAGGCTGTGGTGTTTTAATACGATTTGATCCTTTCTTCAACTGCTATTTTTACGATTATTGTCATGGCTCTAAAGAACTTGTAGTATTTCAGGGGTGATGTATTTTTGTAAATGTTTACATTGCATGGTACAGAAATACTGTCATTGTATCTGGAAACACTTCCAGAATGTGAAGAGTGATAATGTGTAACAATTGTTAAGGTTAATTATGATAGTTCTTTCTACTTTGAAGAATTTTTAGAATTTGTCGTTTCTGTACAATTTCTCAGAAAAGTGACTGTACCTATAGTAAATGATGAAATACAAAATTTTATTCATGAAGAAACAAGTTAATGTCTTTAGTTTACATCATTTGCTCCTGGTTCAAGGCTACTGCATTGGAAAGAAAGCAAGCATTAGTGACTTTAAATGGTGCGAATAAAATTGGAAAGTTAAATTGAAGTGTTCTGAACTGCACAATTAGCTGTCAACAGTTGTATAAGCTGTACATTGCACTTTTATTGAAGCAATTTTGATTACATGGTTAAATATATATGTAAGATAGTATTTTGTAAAGGTAAAGTTAGCATGCATTTTATCAAATTGTGTTTAAATACTGTGGTTTTAGGGTAGAGTTTAGGGAAAACAAATAGAAAGGGGTTTTAAAATTATTCTCCTTCTTGCCCCGAGGCTGGTAAGTTGTGGGGATTTTTTTTTTTGTGCTCGGTAACCAATTGTCTTTTACTGTTACAGTAATAATCTTGACTTTATTTATGCCTCAGCCTCATCCAGCCTTTGTAACTGCTTTTGGGAAAGAACATACATAAGCCTATCCTAAGCTCATTAATGTCTTAAATATAAGTCTTAAAATTAAGTCTTAAAAATAAAGGTTGGTTGGGAGAGATTCTGGGAGTAAAGGGAATTTTAGCATGTTTATTAAGACCTAAATCATTAAACTTAACTCTAGGAGGAATTTTGATGAGTTACTTTCAGGAAATCAAGGGTGCAGACCCCTGTGTTTTCATGACCAACTACTGCATAGATTGTGAAAAGAAGTGACTTTTTGATCTGTACTGTTCTTCCCTCTCTTGCCTCTTCTGTACGATACTTTCTGCTTCGCTCTTGTCTGGCTTTCTGTAGTGCTGCACTGGACTGAAAAATTATAAGGTAGATATGGATTTTTTTGCGGTAATAGGGGAGGTACCATACGAGATAGCGTAGGAATATCGTAGGTGCAGTAGAACTGGAGAAGAACATAGAATTTTGTACAAGAGGTGAGTGTTGATCTTACTGTCTCAGTACTGAGATTCTGGTGCTTAAACTTTTATTTCTATTTCTGCTAGAACCTCCTAAAGGATTCCCAGGCAATGCCTCTATAATGTCTTTTTTTTTTTTTTTTTTTTTCCTTAATTACTTAAAATGATAGATAAACTAGGCATAGGAAACCAAGTGGTTTGCTTAGTGGTCTCATATCAGCTATGTGTTCAGAAGCTCTGAAACTGTCCCCTAATTTAGTACATGCCCTTATTTTCTTTAAAAATGTCCTTGTTCTTTTAGAATAATGAAATACAAAATGTCCTCATGCCTGACAGCACTTTCAAGTATCACTCTTTAATGTAAGATTATATAGAGATATGTATCTATAAATATTTGTGTATGTGTGTGTATTTTTATTTGAATTGTTTTTTATATGTATACCAAGTGGGTGTGGTTCTTTTTTTTCTGAAGATTATCAGATGTGGAAAATGAGTTCAGTCCAGATCAATTAAATTATGGTCACATCTACATTGTCCATACTGAAATTAATAAAAATTAACTTTCTCCATTGTGTCTCAAAGGTAATGTAAGTGAGGAATTTATTTCTTGGCTTGTCTCCACTTGCACAGACATTATAATACAATTCCCTTTAGTAGGAACTGACAAGCTGATTTTATAAGCATATTCACAAAAAATGTTTTGGGCATTGCAAGTCTGTCTTTGTGGACTTAGGACACCAAAGTTCTTTCTCAGAATTGTCCTTCAGAGGAGTTTTTGTACTCTATTAGCTCTGCTGTCTAAATTAACTCATAAAACTTCTCCTCTTACCCTTCTTCCCCATAAAAGTTATGTTTTTAGTGTAATTGTAAGAATAGAATTTTTTCTTTTCCTCAGAAAGGAATGTATTCTACAGGTTTATTTTTGTGTGTAATTGCATCCAACAAATCATCTAATATGAAGCTGGTTTTGAGTAATATGTGTGTAATTTTCTTCTTTGTTTTGTGTAAAATTTTTTGGCATTTTTTAGATATTCTAGAGAATTTCTCAAATCTGTCAGTTTCAGTCAGTTGCCTTTTCCACTGGAAACCAATATACTTTGTTCACTCACCTATTTAGGGCTTTCAAGGCCCTTAAGTGTTTTCATGGAAACATTGCAGAGATAAATCAAGAAGAGCATTAAACCCACACAACTCTAGAAGCTAAAAATACCAAATCTTTGCAGTTATTTCTCTGCAGATACAAATTTAGTATTAGGTCCTGAAATGAAATGATAGTTTTAGACTTTCTGATGCCAGACTGTTTCAGTAACGGAAAAGTTGCATAAATACTGTGCTTCTTAAGGTGATGTAAGCTGATGAGTGTAGCAGAGTTGAAATGCAGAATCTAAGGCTTCTATTTAGTGCTTTTAAAACACAGAATGGTTCCTCAACTCTGTGATACATGTTTTCCATGTTCAGATAAGTGATTGCAGTTAATATAACGTAAATGTAAAAAATTAAATAGAATTGTCCTTCCATAATGGTGTTCCACTAATTTGAAACTACAGTCTGGAGGTGTTTTAAAATAGCCCATATAGTGACTTTGTAACCATTTTCACATTATCATCAGATGAAACTTGTAGAAGAGAAAAATATTGTCAAGACTCAGTGTTGCCAACTGGAGAAGATAAAAATTGAGTGTGATAAATTGACAGAAGAATTAACCCAAAACGAAGAAGAAAATGTAAAACACAGGCGGAAATGTGAGCTTCTAAAACAAGAACTGGAGAAAAAGGTAAATGTACCTGGTTTTAGCTATGATTCGTCAGTGTCTCTGCTGATAAATAACTAAAATAAATTATGAATTATAGAAATAGATGGTAAACTTAAAAGACAAAAAATAGATGTACTTATTAAAGAATATACACAGTCATTCTGTAGTACACAGTTTCTATATAAATCAAAGAAGGCAAAAGTGGTTTGGCTGAGTCATGAATTGTATCCCTCCAAAGATCTGCTGATACTCTATAAGAGTAGAAATATAAGTCCTGTTGCCTGACCTATTTCCAATATAGGTAGCTAACAAATGTTTAACCAAACACTTCATTTTCTTAAAGTTGCAGTGCAGTTATGAATAGTTTAGAGCTAATTTAAAGCAGATAAGCAATGTAAGCATGGTAAAAAAAATTTTAAATAACTTCATGAAAATTATTTTCTGTTTGAATACTTAAAACCAGCAAATTTTTAAAGAAATTCACATCCCTTTCTTCTACTGGCTTTTTATTCCTCGAGATGGATACTCCCTGCCAGCCATTCTTGTTGCCTAGTGTCCTGGTTATTAACGTTTACTATCAAAAATTAATTTACAGTCTCACAACCTGGAGTTGTTGGCCTTTCTTTTCAACAATCTAGTGAGTTGCTGAAGAACTTTATTTTTTAACTCCTCATTCTGCATTTTTGAGTTATACTTTTTCCCTATCATTGGTTCCACAGCATTGCTTTTTAATGTTTTTCTTAACTTGAATGTATTTTACGTTGTGCTGGTTTTATATCTTAAATTTTTCTGTAACATCGTGGTTTCAGATAAGTATTTCTGTACATGGATGATGTTTTACCTTCTCCAGTGTAAAGCATGTACCTGTCAGTATTTGATTAATTCTTATTAAGATAACATTGAAAATGATTGTTTCTAATCTTTGAGAAATTTGATTTCCTTGATTAAAATTCAAGGAAAAAAATATTTCTGCATCCTGCAGGAAATTGCTTATAAATTTTTTTTGATATCCTCATTTTTTTAAAAAAGGATATTTTAGCCTCCAGCTAGAAGATTCCTGCTCTTCTATGTCCCTTTATCTATTTCTCATCCTCGTGAAAAGAAAGGTTTTGATATAGGCATTTATATTAATGTGGTACAGGAGGTTTGTTCATTTCATTTCATATGGGCCACTGAATGCTCGTCAGATAATTCTTTATTAGCTCAATAGTTTCAAACTATTTAAATCTGATAAGAGGCCTGTGAATATTATAGGTCCTTCATGGCTTTTCAGGTTTTTCAATTTGATTTTCGACTTGTATTTTGCTGTTATAAATCACTTAGGTGTTGAGCTTAAAATCTAATGGGTTTATTTTGAATGTAAGTAAAGTATGCTGTGACTGCTAGCTCTGAAAGAAAAATATTGGGGTGGGTTTTTTTATTTCTTTGGTGGTCTTTTTTTTGTCAGTGTGGTGTTTTTTTCTTGGTGTGTTTGTTTTGTTTTGTTTTTTTTTAAACTATGGAATGAGAATCTTAAACCCAGCATTTCTCTTAGGTTGTTAAACTAATATGAAATGCTTTAAAAGCTCAACTTGTCAGGATAATAAGTACTTCAAATGAAAATTCGAAATGTGTTTTTTCTAGGTTGAGGTTTTAGCACTATATTATCTCTTATTGAGGAAAACTGTTAGTAGGAGTGTATATGATCTTCTGCAGTTAGTTGTAAACTAGCTCCAGCTTTACCTAGTATTAGGAGGATACAGTTTTAAGACCAGGATGATTTTTTATCTCCAAGCTGAAAAAAAATGGAGAAGCTTTTGAGTGCACAATCCTATGGTCTCAGTCTTTGAAGGTAAATGCAGATGGGGAATTCCATTTGGTTGTGTTCATTGGTTAACGTAAGAGAATATTTACTATTGTTTTATTATGAATTGTCAGAAGGGGTGTTAGGATGGGGGAAATGATAATATTATCTCTCGAGAAATCATACTAGCTGTCATATGTGGTATTGCAGAAGCCTATTGTGTTACAAAAGAATTCTCTTCATTTTCCACACTTTTTATATGTTTAATGCCATTCTGTCTTTAGTGCAAATACCAGTTCAAAGAAACATAGGTATTATAGATAGCTTGGATTTTATTTTTATTTTTTATGAAAGGTTAAAGGGCAGAGAATAATGCTAAAATTTATTTTCCTTCTATACATTTCTGAGTTATTAGTGACTTTATTTCTCCTGTAGACTCAGAATCACAGAATCACAGAATGTTAGGGATTGGAAGGGACCTCAGAAGATCATCTAGTCCAATCCCCCTGCCAGAGCAGGAACACCTAGGTCAGGTCACACAGGAACATATCCAGGCGGGTTTTGAATGTCTCCAGAGAAGGAGACTCCACAACCTCTCTGGGCAGCCTGTTCCAGTGTTCTGTTACCCTCACTGTGAAGAAATTCCTCCTCACATTTATGTGGAACCTCCTATGTTCCAGCTTACACCCATTGCCCCTTGTCCTATCATTGGATGTCACTGAGAAGAGCCTGGCTCCATCCTCATGACACTCACCCTTGACATATTTATAAACATTAATGAGGTCACCCCTCAGTCTTCTCTTCTCCAAGCTAAAGAGACCCAGCTCCCTCAGCCTTTCCTCATAAGGGAGATGTTCCACTCCCTTAATCATCTTTGTGGCTCTACGCTGGACTCTCTCAAGCAGTTCCCTGTCCTTCTTGAACTGAGGGGCCCAGAACTGGACACAATACTCCAGATGCGGCCTCACCAAGGCAGAATAGAGGGGAAGGAGAACCTCTCTTGACCTACTAACCACTCCCTTTCTAATACACCCCAGGATGCCATTGGCCTTCTTGGCCACAAGGGCACATTGCTGGCTCATGGTCATCCTGCTGTCCACCAGGACCCCCAGGTCCCTTTCCCCTACACTGCTCTCCAGCAGGTCAGCCCCCAACCTGTACTGGTACATGGGGTTGTTCTTCCCCAGATGCAAAACTCTACACTTGCCCTTATTGAATTTCATTAAGTTTTTTCCCGCCCAACTCTCCAGCCTATCGAGGTCTCGTTGAATGGCAGCACAACCCTCTGGTGTGTCAGCCATTCCTCCTAGTTTGGTGTCATCAGCAAACTTGCTGAGGATACATTCTGTACCCTCATCCAAGTCGTTGATGAAGATATTAAACAACACCGGTCCCAGTACCGACCCCTGAGGGACTCCACTAGTCACAGGCCTCCAACTAGACTCTGTCCCATTAACCACAACTCTCTGGCTTCTTCCCTTCAGCCAGTTCATAATCCACCTCACTACCTGATCACTAAACCCATACTTTATCAGCTTATCTACGAGGATGCTGTGGGAGACAGTGTCAAATGCTTTACTGAAGTCAAGATAAACCACATCTACCGCTCTACCATCATCTATCCACCTAGTTATTTCCTCATAGAAGGCAATAAGGTTGGTCAAACATGACTTACCCTTAGTAAAACCATGTTGACTACTCTTAATGACCCCCTCATCCTTGATGTGCCTAGAGATAGTGCCAAGAACAAGCTGTTCCATCACCTTTCCAGGGATGGAGGTGAGGCTGACCGGTCTATAGTTACCCAGGTCCTCCTTCTTGCCCTTCTTATAGATTGGAGTGACATTTGCTATCCTCCAGTCCTCAGGCACCTCTCCTGTTGTCCATGACTTACCAAAGATGATGGAGAGTGGCCTAGCAATGACCTCTGCCAGCTCCCTCAGCACCCTTGGGTGCATTCCATCTGGTCCCATTGATTTATGGATATCCAGATTGCTCAACTGATCCCTAACCCAATCCTCATCTACCAAGGCAAACTCCTCCTTCATCCTGACTTCTTCTGGGGCTACAGGGATCAGGGGCTCCTGGGGAAAGCCTGCAGGAGTAAAGACAGAGGCAAAGAAGGCATTCAGCACCTCTGCCTTCTTGATATTCTCTGTCTCTAGAGCACCCCCCTCATTCATCAGTGGGCCTATATTGCCTCTAGCGTTTGTTTTATTAGCTATGTATTTGAAAAAGCCCTTTCTATTGTCCTTGACCTGGCTTGCAAGGTTAAGTTCTAAGGAGGCCTTAGCTTTCCTAATTGCCTTTCTACATCCTCTGACAACTGTCCTATATTCCTCCCAAGTGACCAGCCCCTCTTTCCATGATCCATAAATTCTTTTTTTCCACCTAAGTTTGCCCAGCAGTTCCTTGTTTAACCATGCTGGTCTCCTAGCTCCCTTACTTGATTTCATACCCATTGGGACACTCTGATCCTGAGCTTGCAAGAAGTGGTCCTTGAATGTTGACCAACTATCTTGAGCCCCTTTACCATCTAGCTCCCTGTCCCATGGGACTTCCCTTAACAATTGATTAAGGAGGCTAAAGTTGGCCCTGCGGAAGTCCAGGGTTCTGGTCTTGCTTGGTACTCTATTCCTCCCACACAGGATCCTGAACTCCACCATCTCATGATCACTGCAGCCAAGGCTGCCATCGACCATCACTGCTTCAACAAGACCCTCCTTGTTGAGTAGAATGTTGAGGAATGTTAGCTTACTCAGAAAATGAAGCAGATGAAAAATAAAGGAAAAAATACTGAGTTATGTATTCTTTTAGTCATGGTCTTTGAGAGTGCACTTTGGAATGTGATGGACAGCTTTTGGTGAATAATGAGATAGTATAGAATACTGACACTGGAAGCATATGTAATGCAGTCTTATTGCCTTCAGAATATTTATCTAGAACAGAACTGCTGTTTCAATGCCCATATGGGTAATGCAGAAATACTGGAACCTGTGCCTGTTAAAAGTTCATATGATTTCTTTAGTTTGAAGTAGCTACTAACTCAAGTAAAATGAAAACTATCAGGCTGCCTGTCAGTTATGGCTTTGTCACATTTGAAGGTCACCTCTCTTTAAAACCACCTATTTTGCTAATAGATGTAACACCTATATGTATATATTTATACAACCTCCTGAAAGGTGGTTGAAGTGAGATGGTTGTCAGTCTCTTCCAAAGTAGCAAGTGATAGGAGGAAGAGGAGATGGTCTGAAGTTATACCAAAGGAGGTTTAGATTGGATATTAGGAAAAATTTCTTCACTGAAAGGTTTATCAGGCATTGGAACAGGCTGCCCAGAGAAGTGGTTGAGTCACCATGCCTGGAAGTATTTAAAAGATGTGTAGATGTGGCACACAGGGACATGTTTTAGTGTTGGACTCGATGATCCTAAGAGTCTTTTCCAGCCTAAATGGTTTTCTGATTCCATGTTTCCCACTCACAGAACTTTTGTGTTAGAAATTACCCAGCTTTACAGTGGTGTCTCATAAGAGCAGTATATGAAGATTTTCAATAAATAACAGTTGCACCTTGTTATTGCGGAGGTCTATAATTAATAAATTTTCAAAATTAATATTCTTGCTTTTCTAACCATTCTTGGTGCAGTTATGCATACTGAAATGTGCCTATTAAAGTATTTTCCTGTTGCTGCATTACATCCTTCTGATCTCAGCAGTAGATGGGTGTGAATAAATTTCACTTCTCACAAGATAGTTTTGTTATATTAATTACAATTCATAATTTGATATATTATGTAACAAAGCTGTCGGGTTCAGTTTTACATGGTGGCTCTATCATAGATATAAAGGAAGAGAATCTGAATTTTAAAAAGATCTATAACATATTAATGATCTTTCTGACATTAGACGATGGCATATGATGCTTTCCTCAGTGCCAGCCATTGCCATGTGAGATTTTCTTTGATGAATACTTTTCCTTTGAGAACACACTGAATGCCAGTACAGGTTTCCTTCAGGGATCTCTTTGTGATGACGGAGATTAAATGCCTGTAATGGTTCAGGCAAAAAGTAATAAAGGGAGTATTTGTTGTGGGCTCTCTTTCAACTTATGAAAAAGGGATTTATAATAGAATGTCTGGTTTTGACTCTGAAAATAGCATCTATGATTGTTGGGTTTGGATTTGGTAGCAGTTTCTTCGTAACTGATTTACAGGAGAATCAGAAGAATCAAGAGAGGAACTTATGAGTAATATTAGAAAGTATTATTTTCCATGGCAAGGAGCTGAACTCAGTGCGTGAGTGAGTATAGTGTCATTATAAGATTGAAAGATATATTGCTAATGATGTATGTTATATTATTAATGCAGTAATTTATCTTTGCTTTGTTTTTCCTTTTTCACTCCAGGATAAACAGATTAGCAATGAAGAAGATCATTTGAGAAGGATGGATGAGGCCCGGCTGTGGTTTAAGGATCAGCTGCGTCACTTAGAAATAGAACATGAGTCCATTCTCACCATGATAGGAAGTGAAATCGATGCCGCTTGTGAATTTTTTTCTCGGGACTCAATGGAGAAATTCAAAGTAATTCTAAGTTTTAAGTATGCTGCAGATTTTGTTGTTTTCTTGATGGATGTTTGTAGCAGAATTTGTATGCATTGTTGTCACCTGTCACTTAACTGATGTGTATAATTTATGGAAAATAGGATTATGGGTATTTAGCTGGTACATAGGTATCAGAATGTGATATTATGAAGATCTGCCCATGTGTTAATGATTACTACTTTGGTGAGAAATAGTTCTCCTTTTGTTTGCTTGTGTGAAATGACTTTACATCAGCTAGAATTTTGAGGCAGTGTTTTTCCTAGGCTACCTCCTTAGAGGTGGGAAGTCCCCAAGAAAGACCTGAAAGTCTTTCAAAACTGGGGAAAAATGAAAGAAAGATTTTATTAAAAATTCATTTAGATGCTTTGTTTTTTAAGTAGAGAAGTAAATGCTGGAAGTGAAAAGAGTTTATAACCTTTTCTTTTGTGAAGCAGGTCCTTGTATCCAGAAAACTCAGGCTCAAAGTTTCAGGAAAGTTGTAGCTTGCAGTAACTTTTTCCCCACACTTTCGCTTCTTCTGCAACCGTTGTCTCCCTTTAGCTTTTTCCTGAGCATTCGTATTTGCTCCTCTGGGACAGAACCCTCTCTTCCTCCCTCCAGCCGATTCTACATGACTAATTCTCCTAGAGCGAGATCGTATACAGCTGAGAATAAAGAAAAAGAGACAGTCTGGCTCACCTTGTCACCACGCTCACTAGCATTATGGGTTCTTATATCACAAGTGCTTGACCTGGTGGCTTTTTAGCCTGATCTGTAACCCTAGAGTACACTCAGATTACACCTTTTTTGTCTTGCTTTAGCATAGTTCAATTTGAATGAAGCATTGCAAAATGTAATATGAACAATAATATTTGTTTAATGAACAACATATAAAAGATGAAAAGAAAATATTCTGCCCATTCATTTAAGAGTACCTGCATATTATAATAACTGTGCATTGGCCACCTGTAGGCCTGGACTAATTTTTCCTATTGTCACACTAGCAAAGAAAATCTAGCCTTCTGGGGTAGATTGTTGAAAATGAGTATGATTTGCAAAAAAAGTATGACTGGGTATGGTTTAACAAAAAAAAAGTAAGGTTAGACATTAACTGTCTTCTGGAAGTCAAAGAGTATCTCTGCCACAATTTTTTATGGAGTAGAGTCCGAATGTATTATTTGGAAATTTTTAGGATATTTTCAAAAAAAGGATATACCATTTCAGACTGAGAATATACACCTTGATGCAAATATATGTTCCGGGGATGTTTGAAACGCATCATTGTACTGACTGTTAGGGGAAAACTATACAAATTCAGTGGATGATTTACTTTTGTTGTAACTTACTGAAGTTGCATGTTTAAACAAAATTTGTATCAGTAAGTTTGTATAACTTGCTTTAATATGTGACTAATTTTATGGTTAAATAGTTCTATGAAACCGTTTATAGATATGATTTCCAAGCTGGATTTTTAGCAAAGAATTTTGATGAATTTCTGGTAAGTGGGAAAGACGTTCTCCTTTCTGTGACTAATTGCCGTTTTTATGCTCTTTTTCTCTCCTGCTATTCCATAGGCAATATCACTTACACCAACAGTGCTGAATGATCCTCATCGCTGGCTAGCAGAAACAAAGGTAACAGCCAAACCTCCTGAAATTTTACTTGGATAAACTAATACCCAACGTTTATAATCATTCAGTTGAAAGTGCATTTGGAAAGACACTTAAAGGAGAAAAGGAAAAATGCAAAAGCATTCCTTTGGCAACAATTCTGATATTTCCAGACTGCTCTTTCAACTGATTGAATAATTTTCCATGTTTTGCTGTCAACAAGAAATAGCTGTGTCTATAGCAAAATAAATAGCAATGCTATTTTTACAAAAAAATGCATTGAAGTAAGTTCAGTGGTAGCCTTCAGATCTGGTTCAATTATTTTCAGACAAGAAAAACATGAGAACCTAGTCAGCAGGTTAAGTTTCTCTTACAGGGTTATAACAAGGCAAGAAATTATTTTAAATAAGGCTGTTACTTATTAAATCTAAAGGATATTAGATTGGATTCTTGGAAAATGAACTGTTTTCCTTCCCTCTTTGTTTGAAGCTTCTGAGTCCTATCATATGGGTGCATTCATGCTCCTAAACTTTTTCAGAGTGATGAATGGTAATTTATAACCCTTGCCTTTCATTTTGCAGCTTTCCTCCTGCTCCCTCAACTCAGATAATGACATTTCATATCCAATGTCTTTTAGAAGGAGTAACTTTCTCAAGACAAACTGTAGAAGGCATGCTTTTTTTTTTTTTTTTTGCTTCATGTAGGAAGGTCAAAACCATAGGAGAGCTGACTTAAGGAAAAATTGCAGTTGTTTGCATATAAGATAATTTAAGGTTATTTAAGAAGTAGAGTCTGTGTAAGACTTCTAGACCAAGAAAGACTGCCACTATAGATAGAAAGAAGATCAGAATCAAAGAAGTGCTATGCAGGGAGTATTTTCTTAATTTAAAGAAGTGACACTGATGTATTATTAAAAAGACTTTTCAAAGAGTACTTAATGCATTTGCATGCATTTCTTGCCCAAGTTTCTCTAGCTACTAGAGGGAAGTCTAGAATGAGTGGCTACTTAAAATCCACTCTTTTTTATTTTTCCTTTTGTTTTAAATAGGCAGGGAAATTATTCTTTTACCACTTCTAGATTTACTGTATTGGCAATGACCTATCTTATCTATAAGCTCTCTTTTCTTTTTCCTCTGCATGGACCTTAAATATTAACTTTTGCTGACCACAAAGAATTAATGTCACTTTTTTTAGAGTGGATAAATGCTTTAAATTCCATCAACAGAGACTAGAGAGAGAAAGATATTCTGAAAGGAAAGAATATCTCTTGGTGTCTATGTATACACTAATTCAGTATGAATTTCTATACCTAACCTAGCAAATTCATGCTCATGATTTTTAAAAAAAGTGTATATTGCCTCTTCACATAGAATTATCAGCTAAAATATCTGTCTTTTGTGACTCTTTGAAGGTCAACACATGTCCTCTTTGTATATCTCAATGTCTCCTTTTAATATTGTTATTCAGAAATAGGTACAAATGAGTAATCTGTGGCTCCAAAGATAATTTGATCAATTAACATTTATGTCCTCTTATTTTCATTAGAATTCTTTACTTTTTACTGTCCCATTTTTTAATGTAGACTAAGCTTCAGTGGCTGTGCGAAGAAGTAAAGGAGAGAGAAAGTAAGGAAAAAAAACTGCGAAGCTGCTTGCTGCAGAGCCAAGAACGGCTCAGGCACTTTACACAGATGAAGGAAGCTGAACATCAGTCTCTCTTCAAACACATAAAAAAGCAAGAAAAACTTTTGGAAGAAGTTCACAGAGAAAAAAGAGGTATGTTGCTGATTCCATTTTTGTTAATAAAAAGAAGAAAGAATTTTAGAGTTCTACTAATTATAATTCCTATGGCACACTCACATGTATTTTATCAACTAGTTATTACAAAGTCTAATTTGGTAACGTCCTAGTGATAACAAAGAATGGTTTTCTTCTGTTTTCCCTTGCTGACAAAAAAGGCAAATGTAATTAACTATGTTTCAACCCAGTACTATGGCTGAATAACATGTGTTTGCAACATGGGCAGTGGATATAGAAGTTATGTTTTGAACTGTACCATCTGAGACATTCCACAACCCAGGCAAAGAGGAACATCCTCCTCAAAATTGGAGAGGCATGGATTTGATGGATGGACTGTTCAGTGGATAAGAAATTGGCTGGTTGGTCGCATTCAGAGAGCAGTGGTCAATGGCTCAATGTCGGGATGAAGATCAGTGATAAGTGGTGTCCCTCAGAGGTCTGTACTGGGACCAACACTGTTAAAAATCTTCATCAGCATCATCATGACACTAAGCTGTGTGGTGTGGTCAACATGATGGAGTGAAGGGATGCCATCTAGGGGGACCTTCACAGGGTTTTAGATGTGTGACTGTGTGAACTGCGTGAGGTTCAACAAGGCCAAGTGCAAAGTGATGCATGTGGGTCAGGTCAGTCCAAACCACAAATAAAGACTGGAAGGAGAATGAATTAAGGACAGCCATGATGAGAAGGACTGGAGGGTGTTGCTTGATGAGAAGCTCCACATGACACAGCAACATGCACTTGCAGCCCAGAAAGCCAACAGTATCCCGGGCTGCATCAAAACAATCATGACCAGCAGGTCAAGGGAGGTGATTCTCCCCTTCTGCTTTGTTCTCGTGAGATCTCACGTGGAATACTGTGGGGCCCTCGACATAAGAAGGAATGGACCTGTTGAAGTGAGTCCAGAGGAGGGCCACGAAGATGATCAGAGGGCTGGAGCACATCACCTATGAAGACAGACTGAGAGAGTTGGGGTTGTTCAGCCTGGAGAAGAGAAGGCTCCGGGAAGACCTTATAGCAGCCTTCCAGTACCTGAAGGGGGCCTACAAGAAAGCTGGAGAGGGACTTTTAGAGATAGGACGAGGGGTAACAGTTTTAAACTGAAAAAAGATAGATTCAGACTAGATATAAGGAAGAAATTTTTTACAGTGAGGGTAGTGAGACACTGGCAGAGGTTGCCCAGAGAGGTGGTAGATTCACCATCCCTGGAAACCTTCAAGGTCAGGTTAGATGGGGCTCTGAGCAATCTGAGATGTCTCTACTCATTGCAGAGAGTTTGGACTAGATCACCTTTAAAGGTCTCTTCTAACACAAACTATTCTATGATATTTCCATATTAATATTTGGTGATAACTTTCTGTCCCTAGATATCTTTGTCCAAAAGTATAGTGATAGAATAAAAAGCATTATATAGCTAATGTTGAGAATTCTATGACCAAAGGAGCTGGAGTCAGAAGCTTTAATATGAGAAGAGAGAAGGGAGGAAATGTTATATGAGGTTGTTAAATCTTGGCACTGAAGCTTAACATTATCTCAAAACCTGCACTGAATGTTTTGAGAATATTACTTCTCCCATACACAAATATGCCTGCTTAGACCCTCTGTCAAAGGTATCGTCCCAGCTGTAGAGCAAGTTTCTAAACACATCAGGAAAAGGCAGATAGCTGAGAATCTTACAGGTAGAGCTAGAAGGAATGGGATCAAAGGAAAAAGAGAGGAAGCCAACACATGAAAATGATCACTGAGAATTGTAATGGGCTAATGGACACAGGGTCCAGGGATCAGAATTTCCATATTGAAATAGATTCTTGGGTTCCACCTATTTCATAAAAAGTTTTGTTGGAGGATCTAACTAAGCCTGAAAGAATGGAAGATAATTATTATTGAAAATGTTTTGTGAAATATTGTAACAAAAAATAGCAAAACAACAATAGCAATAAGAAATAAAAGCATTCTTATAAATATTTCATAGAATGATGCAGGTTATTTGTTTTACAAGACTAGTAAGATTCTGTTGAGGTTTTCTTCCTCCACTTACAAAGAACTTTGAAAGAGAACATGCTTTGATCTTTCAAGCTTGAATGTTTCTATTGTTATCCTTCATTGTTTAAAAAGATAGCGCCAAGAAGCTGTTCTGATATTAATAGTATTTTAGTGTTGTTTGAATAATTATCTACTAAGATGATCTCCCTGAGGCCTTATTTGACTTTTTAAATTTAAGTGCATAGGAAATAAAGCAAACCTTATTTAGTTTTTAATTCTTTTGTATCTAATTTGGTTTTGGCTTTGGAAAAAATTACAGCCTGCATTTAAATTTCAAGCTATAGGCAAAGTTATCATGGGAAATTATTGAAATGAAGAGATTGGTAAAAAGTAATGCTATTCACTGAACACAAAAAATAGTATGTAATCTCATATCTTCTATTTATAAGGGCCATTCCTTTGTTCACTACAAATATGCTCAGTTCCATTTGTTACTTGAGGTATTATAAATTCTGTAATTCTAAGTAAATTATGTTCTCTTCTGTCTACTTCTAGAGATGGGTACTAATCAAAAGTAGGTAAAAAAAGGATATAACAGTTACATAGTTGTTACAGTTTTGTGTTGCATAGAAAATTTTAAACATGCTTAAATTCCACCAAACACAGGATGAGAAACAGGACTTGCAAAACGATGACAGGAAGCTGACAATGCAGGCCAGGGTTAGGTTTAAGGCCTGGGGTCAGAATGCATGCACATGCTGAGCATCCAGAGCCACACAGGTGTGAAGATAGCAGCAGATGACTTTGCTGTTGGTGAATTTTCCAAAAACATCCTCCCTGCTGTCTTCACTTAAAAGTATTCATAAGATTAATTTATTTTATTTTTGTTTCTAATTTAAACAATTAATGGTAATGGAATCTACTGTTTTATAGGGAAATAGGGAGTTGGGAATGTTTGTAGGTTAAGCACCTTATTGGCTCTTTATGCTTCACCTTTTTAAAATGGGGTATAATTTGAAACCTGGTCAGGTAAGGTGATGGTGGGTTTTTTTTTTTCCTTTTTTTTTTTTTTTTTACATTGTCATGAAATGAGTGTTGGAGGAGGGAAGCAGGTACTTCCCTTTATAAAGACAATTAATTATGTACACAATTAACCATGGTCTTCAAGTGTGCAAATTTATGATTCACTACTTCACATTCTAATTTGATTAGATCTGAGAGTCAACATGTTTTGTGCATACAGATGAAGTTGTTAAGATTTGGCCTGGTACCAGTTTATTTATTTAGCTTTAGCTGCTGTGGTGTCACAGGCCTTCCAGCAGTAAGTCCTCTACTTTTAATAGTAATCAAGACTTCAGAATGAACATTTACTGAATGAATAATTAGAGACAAGGAAATAAAATACAACCGAAATTTACCACAGGTAATCTGAGTCCAACTTCCTGGTATTTCATTCCTTTTGTATGATAGCTGGTAGTTAGCAAATAACTAATAGATTTAACAGGAGACATAGTGTGGTGTCATCTGTATAGCATTCAATGTAGAACTATGTAGGAAATGACTAATCTAAATGTGATGGTTAAATATAAGAGCTATAAATTAGAGTAAGAAATGTGCTACTCTGAGTGACAAAGGGGTAGTTACTGAAAGGGGTATTTAGTACTGTTTCATAGAAACGTGTCTGTATACTCACTTTTCATGAGTGAGCTTATTATGAAGAGTAGGAATATAATACACAGAGGAAGTGGAATAACCTTGGGATCATTTAACTTAATTTACCTGATGCCAAGGAAGGAAATTTTATATATTATTTATTCTTACCATTTTTTTTATACCAGTTTTTAATTTGAAGCTGGAATCAGAAATTCATGATGATATTCACAAACGTTAAACAAAGTTTTGAGATCATTTTACTAATGCACTAAGAAATAGGTGGGTTGACTTGGTATTCGGTACCATTTTCTTGTGCCACTGATTTAAATGACAGTGCATGTGACAGTGTATGCAAGAATAATGGACCTACAATCTACGTGTGAATTTAATTGGCTTGTTTCACAGTCATGTCAACATAGATTGTTCTTTTTAATTTGAAAGCTATGCCCTTCATTACACCAAATGGATTGTTTTTTGTAGGTTGGTAGACAGGAGAGGAATAATAGAACACATATCAGTTAATGTGAGTTCTGAGTACTATTATTCATGAAGTGATACACTTAAGTTTATAAAGAGGTTTTTTTTTTTTTTAAAAAAAAAAAGGTGCAAGACAAAATATGGCTATTTACATTTCTTGGAAAAATACTGTTACATACTGAATGAAAAGCCCAATTTTAATTATGATGCAACTAGTAGAATGTGACATGTAAATAGTTTAATGTGTAAATGACACTGACATGAAAATTGGAAAAGCTACTTTCTCAAGGGAAAAAAGAAAATACAGTTAATAGCATAAAAAAGGTGTTAAGCTGAAAGGAGAAAGCAATGCATGAAAATGATAGAAAATTTAAATTAAGGAGACAGAATGGTGGTTTCCTTTTGTTACTTAAAGATAAAACAAATGGAAGTAGTACTTACAGAATACTAAGACACTCAGTGATGAAATTATAGGCAACACCCTGCTGCAGGAATAAAGCAAATAAAGGCAGAATGGATTTGTTCTAATTGATAAAAAGACCCTTCACTCTTTTTTTGTTTTAACACTAAAGTGTACTTGACAGTATTGCTTAATAAAATGGCTTTTCAGTCAAATTTGGTGCAAATTGATGAAATTTTTTTTTTGCTGCATTTGGAATGATGCAGATTTTAGATGCAACATTTTATCAGAAAGACTGATTTTGTGAATACCCATGGATGTGGTTGATTTTCCTCACCAACACAAACCATTTGTCCAAATACATAGTACAGTCTAAAAATACTCCATTAATTTAAATTTCCATAAATAGGAAAATATTTTTTAAAAGACTGAAATTGTATTCTAAAGAAGTTAATTTATTTTGTTTCCCTTCAACAGATATGATGTTATAATTTATTCAGGTTTTCTTGGGGCAAAGTATGAAAGTAGAGATTTATGGTGGACATACCAAAATTAGGTAGGATGAATATTTAAACTGCTTTACTGACGAACATGTTTCAGGAAGTTTTATAGCTTCAGTATGTTGACTAAAATTCTTAACTATGTATGATTTTTTTACCTTTTCCCTTCTTCACTGAAGCATTTGTAAGTATCTAGGATATAGTAGGCTTTTGGATCCTCCTTATGAATTTCTGTAGAAATGTTAACATTATCACAGTTCTACCTGTGATGGTAAACTGACTGTCTATGTAGTATAATCTTGACAAATTAGAAGTATGCTAACATAAAGATTTATGGATGAAAGAAAATAATATAGTACAGAGTTTCAGGATTGTTTACAGAGTAGCAGAAGCTTCATAGCCCTGGTGATGCATCAAGATTGGCTGCAGTTGTCTTCCCTTGATGAACATAGAGTTGAGAAATTTAGAAGGCTAGCAGAATTTTTAAATACCTAAGAACTGAAGAGGATGTGGGTTCTGATTTCAGGTTTGCAGATTTAGTGAACTGTATCCAAAGTATCAAGTTATTTATCTGACAATGGGATATTTCAGTAAGTAACAACTTAAAGATAATTTCCTAGATTTCTCCTGTTGAAGTGATTTTTGATCTCATAATCCAATTGATTTTAATAGCATTGCGCTAAGTAGTCAATATTTTAACAAAGTGGAAAAGGTCTGAGGAAATAAAAGGTATAAATTCCAGTTTCTTAACTAACATTCATTTGCATTCTGGAATCACTGACTATGCCAAGGTGCTCATGCAGATCTGTTTCAAAATCAGTTCAAATCACAAGATGATGATGATGATGATTACAGAGAAGTATTTGAAGGTTAAAAAAAAAACCAAACAAAACCATTTTCCTGAACTGCACTCAAGACCTGACAAAAATTTCTTTCATTTATCCAATTATGAATAGTTTAGCCAGACTGGGTAGTCTGAAAAGCTTAACATACAAATCAGTGAAAGTCTGTATGTGATCCTGGGAGCACCTGTTGGTCTAGCAGACTTAGATTTGCTTTAGGTGCTTATTGGTAATGAACTCTGTCTCTTCATCAAAAGTAGAACATCAGCATTTTTGAAAAACATAGTCAAGATGCTTGCTACAATTTAATTTTTATTTTCCACAACAAAAAAAAAATCCATTCATGTCAAACCCCTCTAAATCTTGTAATCAACCTGTATCTCGTGTAAATAATAGTAATTTATTTTCTCTTTGGTGTTTGTCTGAATTTTTAATTTCTGATCAGGAATATTTTTAACATTTTGTTTTGCCAGTCTTTGCTCCCAAGGAAACATTCAACTTGGGAGCTATTATCTTGGAACATATCATGTTTATTTCAAAAATAGATGTTAACTGGGTGAATAGCATTGACTGTTGAGCTCAGGCCTTGGCATTATTTACCTTTGTGTATTCCTTTTGTGATCTTTCCATCTTTGTATTTGTGAGATTTCACTAGCTTTGGCCATATTTATCAGTGTGCCAGAGCATTTATAATCTAGAATTTAGTTCTGAAGAGAGCTAATCCTGTAGCTGTTTAAACAAAAAGCAACATTAAGCTGTAGTGATCTTTTTTGTTTGTTTGTTACTGCTTAAATCCCTTTAAAATATTATGAGTATTGTATTTTTGTCATAATTTTTTAAGTTGAAGGTGTTAAGAGTATGTGTTTTCAAGTAATGTATTAACTGCTTTCATAAATATTTACCTTCTATACAAAAGTATATATTTTTCTGTTACATTAAGGCTCACTTATACTCTGGGAATGAATACAAAGAGGAAACTTAGTTTAAATAAATTCTGGAACACTTTCTTCTAAGAAAATCTTGGAATAGATTGAAGTGTATAGAAGCTAGATATAGTGTGGTATAGCAGTGAGACGTGGAGGCTGCAGAGTTCTTTTGTTTCAGGGGAATATATTGTTATTTCAGAGAAGAAATGGATAGTCAACAGAAAAAGGTTATTTAGAAAAATGAAACCTGATGTATTTGGCAAGGCCACATCCATTCTTTTTTTATAAAGCGATGTTAGTAAGGCTGTAGTCATGTAAGGAGAGCAGGTGCCTTGCTGTGACTTGCACAAAGTCCCAGGTGATGTAAACCATATTCTGTACCACTTCTCAGCATCTACACTCTATAACCACACTTAAATGATTGCATTTTTAGAATTGCTCTGATGTAGATGATTCTGCTAAGTAAGGCTTAAGAAGGTAATGACTCTAGACCTGAGCTAGAGCAGACTTGTTAGATGCTTTGTCACAAGTACAAACCTATGCTGGACAAGTCTATGGTGTTATGCTTTATGCATTAAGTTTATAATTCATTCTGTTCTCAGTCTAATTACATTCATTGTAATCAAGAGTCAGAAGAAAAAGATTTTTTTATGCATGGTCTTACATTTGAAGATACAAAATAGAATTTTAGAAGACTTACATTTTTAGCTGTAAATAGTGGTGATGTCATCTCTGTTAATCATACAGATAGTTACTAGTTTCATCGCTAGATAAATCAAGTATATTTTACAGATATTTTGGGAAGTGATCTCTGAAACAAGACATTCATTTATTTTAATTTTGGAGGATTTTTTTTTTTCAGTCAGATTCAGTCAGATTTACTTTTTATTCAACTGCGGAGGAAAATATACATTAAAAGAGCCTAGACAAAACTTTGCTTTGACAAAGTCTTATCTTCCAAATTATATTATTTTTTTTCTTTTTTTTAAAAAAGAAAGCCAGTAAGTCCAATTTTTGTTTGAGCCAGGAACACTAAAGTAGAAAGTTCAAAATACAGAGATGGTGCAGTACATTGGGTGTAAATGCACTGACACTGAGAAATCTCTGTTTCTTAAACTGAGGAAAAGTAGAAAAATTGGAACTAGTTAAAATAAAAACATTGCAAAATCTTTCTATTATGAACTATTATGTCCAATTTAATAGTGAAGTGCATGTACTGTTTTGAACATAACTTTAAACCTTGTTCTGCCCTTTCAGCTTGTTTCTTTCCTATATTTTTCTTTTTTTCATATATTACCTCATATTGTCCCTGTATGACAACACAGTCCTTTCTGTGGCAACAAGAAACATTACAAGGTATTTTAAGGTCATCTCTTATTGAACAGTATTTGGGAACATCAAGTATAGAAAATTCTTTTTAAGCATGCATAAAAGAAGGAATATAAAGGGTTTCAGAGAAATTTTCAATTATATATGTTTTTGATGGTGAGCTTCAAAATGCATAAAGTTGAAAAATAATTTCTATTCAGATAATTAATTTCTTCTTAATAGTGTTCTTGCCCTTTAAATAGTGTTTGGTTTTTTTAATATGATGGGGGAAGGAGGAGGGAGGACTTCAAAGTTATTTTAAACTTTGCCAAAATGAACCTGCATTCAGAGTCTTGGAGGAATGGAAATAAACCCAAATCATTTGGAAAACCTACCCTGTGGTGGTTTGTTGTTTTGGGGTTTTTTTGTATTGGAAAACTGGAAATACCAATCTGGAGATGCATAGCTCAAATTATGTACTGTTTTATGCAACTGTTTTTGTTTGCCATTATCTTTTTATGGACTGACAAAAATATGGCTGCCATTGTGAGAAAGTGAAGGTAAGAGACAGGCTCAAACGGTAGCTTAAGATGTTTTTAAGTCTTCTTTTGATTCTTTTTTTTTTTTTCCTTTCTTTCTGAATCACATACTTTAAATGCTTGCCTGAAACTTATGTACAGATTTATAGTTTAGAGAGCATGATGGGTCCTTTAAACATTAAATTGCTGAGTTTGTAGAGCACACGAACAATAAGAAACTAAATTGATTAGTTTTGCCTCTTGGTTGAGCTACACGTACTGAAAAACTAAATGAAAATTAATAGAAGTAACCTGGGGGATGGGGATTTAATATCTATTAAATAGGTAGAATCTATTATTTAATCTTCTAGTCATTAATTATGTCTTTTTTTTTTCTTTAAACCAAGCTACAACCAAACACCCAGATCTGGTGTTCTAAAAACTGTTGGTTTTTGTTGGGATTTTTACAACTTTTGAAATGATGGCATAGGAGTGTATATAATCACAGTTATACCATAACACTGCTTTAACACTACATAATAAAGAGAATCTTGTAAGCATCTCCACAACTTTATCAGAACTCCTTGACTTGACATGGAAGGCATTGTCATGCTTTCAGGCTATATCGTGTTTCCATACCAAATTAGTATCACTGATTTAGAACTATTAAAAAGCCAAAACCCACCAACCAGCACAGGCACTTTCAAGCCTGTGTCTTGAATTTAATATTTTCCTGAGAAGTACATAACAGAAACATACTATCTGGCACTCAGTCTTCATTAGGTAGAAATAACATTCCCAGGAAACTCTTTAATATCTTATAGGATGCCTCTTTAATTAAATAATATGCTGTCTTACAGGAAATGAAACTGAACCAAGGGCTCTATGGTCCTCCCACCTATTGCCATAGTCAGTCATTTTTAGTCTAAAATACAGATGAATCATTTTAGAAATTTGAACTGAAATGAAAAAAACCTCACTATCTAAGATTTTTAATATAATAAAGCTCTTGAAATTAAAAAAAAGTATTTGAAATCTTGCATATTGCTATATTATATGTCCAGTATCTTCTAGAATTAGGGCTTATGTTATGTTTTTGTCTAGGATTTATCAGGCTGTATTACAATGTTTCATGTTAACAGCTTTTATATTCTTACAGGTGGCATGCTATTTAAAACCCATTTTTCCTAAATTGCTAATGATATTGTGTATTTGCAGAATTGAAATTCCAGTTATTTTTCACTACCAAAAAAATTCTCACTTTGAGAAGCATCAGTAAAACCAACTCTTCATGTTGACTGTATGCAACAAAATAGTTTTAGTTACAAAATGGACCTTACAAGTGAATCCTTGAAGAAAAACAGGCTGTTTTTTTCTAGATAAAGATTCAATTAGCTAGGTGATTAATTAATCTGTTTGCATTGTTTTCTTTCTAGTGGTTTAAATATGACAAATTACTAGGTTCTAATCAATTTAATGAATATATTAGTCTGATTACCATCTTCAATGTAACAACTGGCTGTATCTGAAATTCAGCTTTTGTTTACTGTTTTGACTGAGTCTCCTTGGTGTTTTACAAAACAGGAACTGTGCTTGGTACTTTTAAATGCTTTACAGATTTTGTAATTAAAAATATTTTTAAGGATTTTGCCTTTTGAGTCAAACAAAGCAATCAAATTAACTGTATAGTTCATATAGCATCAGTGATTAGAACAATAAGCTATAAGGTTTTTTCAAAATGACAAGTCTCTCTGTAATTTATTAAAAATCCAGTTTTGATAATGGGCACTTACCTTTGAATCTTCTTTATTGTGGGCAAAGAGAGTCACAGTGTTTTTCTTGTCTAAGTCTTATATTTTCAGGATAAGATCGTAACATGGTCTAGGGGATGGTTTGCATACTTTAGCCTATTTTATAAAGGACTCCTGTTACAGCTTATTAAGCACTGTTATTAAACATTACTGCTGTAGAATATTGTTTTCTTGCTGGGCAAGCACAATATCTGAGTCAGAGATAATGTGCTTGCTCCTGATTATGTAAGAAAAAAAGGAGAACTGAGGATAAAGCTGGGTCTCCTGTTTCTCAGTCTAATTTCTTAATTCTAGATGACCTTTCTACTCTGAGATTTATTTTTTTATATGTCTGATGCTGTCAGTCAACACAATCATTTAATTCCATAAAGAACTGTTAAACTGAGTAGTTTCATTTAAATATCTGTCCTGTTTAGAGTTGAACACATTTGTTCACTTAAGTGTACATTAGTAAATGTATATGTAGAATCCAAGGAGAAGTACAGTGGGAATAGCAATAGTACTTAATTAATAGAAGAGATTGGGGACATTTTCAGATAAGTAGGAAAAAAGAAAATACATTCTAAAGTTAATCTCCTTGCTCTAAAAAAAAGAAGCTTTTTCATAATTGTTGTTTTATGATTTATGAAGAGAAGAAATGGTAAAAAGTCCATATATTTCAAACTTTAAGAGGCTAAGAAAATTTTTTGCCTTTCAAGTCCTTGAATACATACCCAGATTGGGCTAAGGAAAGTAGTGGGTTCTGGCATGATCTTACAGCTGTTTGGTGATCCATAGTTTCCCTATGATTCCATAGTTCCCTTAACGAACATTACAAATTGCTATTTTTACCAGGATTGTGTTTAAATTGACAGCAAACTTAGGTTTTTAGATGCCTTGGTTCTGTCAAGGCATGAGATATGTGATGGAACTTGGGGGAAGCTTGCATTGCATAGCTTCATGTCATCCTTGTTTTCAAGGAAAAAGGGACTTTCTTTTCCAAGGCTGTTGAGCTGATGCTTTTCAAGTGCATTAAAGGGATTATAAATGTGTTCGGCTATGTTTTATCACTGAAGTGACTTCTTAAGTATGAGTGGAATGTAAGTATTGTACTATACGCATGCTCATTCTTCTTAAAAGCTAGAGAAATATTAATACTTCATTCATGGACAGTAAGACTTACGTACACAGACTGGTTTAATGACGTACTGTGGACTTTTCATGTATTACAGTGAAAAACATGCTGCTAGGAAACAAGCAACAGAGTAGGATTAAGATCTGACCTTTAGGGTTGGAATGTTTCTAACTTACTGCAAAAATATTTCAAATTTGAAAATATTCTATCATTCCTGACATAACTATTTTATATACAGTATGTGTATAGCATAACATGTCTGGGCTGACTTCTGACATTGTGGAAGATTTCATTGTGAGGGGAATAAAAACTGGAAGCCTCCTATGATTCCTTTTTTGGCCGTTTTAAAAATGACTGTATTTTAAAATCTATTGTGTTTACTGTACACTGCAACTGAAACTCCTGTTTTGATTTGGTTTTAAAACACTTCAGAATCTAATTTCTAAAGCAACTTGATTAAAAATAATTATTTTGCAGTCTTGCTGTAATAAACAGATTATGCTTGTTATATGGAAGGAAATTGATTTCTAAAGAATTATTTACAATAAAACCAGTTGCTACTAAACGATGAAAATTTGCATGACCTGTATGACTATACAGGTCACCTTGTATGACTACACAGGTTATTCAGCTATTTGATTATGCATTTTTCATGTGCTAACCTGTTATTATCATAAGAACGGGAGTTTATATAAAATATTTTTAGTTCACAAAGTTAGAATCTCTTATTTCCTTAAACAGTACTCTACAGAATAAGTATGATTTAATTTGAGCATTTTATTTGTTGCTATTCATCTTGTATAGTTTTTGAGAATAATTTCTCTTTTTGTTGATTAGGAATTAAATACTGCAAGTTGATGATTTGCTAGCTGGTAATAATATAATTTACATGAGTAGTACCATTAGAGTATTGGACAGATCCCGGAACCACTCATGCTGCATCTGAGTCCTGGTTCCTCCATCTGAATCACCAATATGACTGCACAATTCTATGTCTCTGGGCCAAGACAAAGTAGTGTCATGTCTCTTATCCCTTAAACTTTGTTCTGTTTGTTCTGTTCTCTTCAGATGTAGTGCATGCGTAGACTGGCTGCAAGTTGCACATCTAACACTCCTTTTCCTGAGCCTTGCGCTTAATCTGGGGCCTGTAAGAGACAACTCTGTTCTCTTGAATTAAGTAAATTGTTTTAAAGACTTTGTTTGCACTTTCTCATCAGAGCAAAAAGTTCCAACAGAAACAGAGTTTATTCCAGAAGTTCTAATGCTGTTGTCCTTCAGCCTAAGTATACCAGTTTGCTAGTATGTAAAATACACATCAAGACAGCAGCAGGATGGACATTTACAAGACACAATAGAAGTTCTTATTCAATGGGGAAAAAAATCACAATAATAGATAAAGTTAGTCCTTTGGGAGAAGTGAACTTTGAGAATCAAATGTGTGTAGGAGCAGCACAGTTGTGTGTTGCCCTGTGACATACTATGTGTAAAGAAAAGGGCTGGAATGGAAAAGATGCTGTCAGAAAGCTTGATATAGTCAGAGAAACCTAGCATGATAAATTTCAAAGACTATTTTGAAACTGAAAGTTGTCTATGAATTGTGTTTTATTTTCATTGTTAATTCTGTAGATTGTCATACAGAAAAAAAAAAAAATCTGCTTCTTATGTTGACTATAAGATCTTTTGAAATATATACGCTGACATCAAAAATACAATGTTGCAGCAAAGTGAATATATAGGGGAAAAAAATCCACAGAAGGGGAAAAATGTCCACAGAAAAGGATACAAACTTGGATAAGAGGCATAAAACAGTTTCTGGAAAACAAACCCGAATTTTCATTTTGGTTATTTTCTTGTTTTCTGAAAAAAGTTTAGAACCATATTTTCAGAGTTCAAAACATTATTTTAGAGCTAGAGCTTAAACCTTTACTTTTAGGCTGTGGAGCTTTAATTTACTGTCATTGTGTTTTGTCTTATGCAACATAAACATAAGAGAAATTTAACCATTTATTAAGATTGCTAAAGGATGTAAAAATCTTACATAAATAGTATGAATTATCAATGCTGAGCATATGTTCTGAGAGACTGGTTTTCTGTAGAGAATTCTCAGGAGTCATGAGCAGGTCAATGCACGTTTTAACCTATGTCTCATAACAATTACACCCTTCGGGGGCATATCCAGTGAAGCACATTTAATATTTGCTTGGTACCTCTCCATTCCTGACACTATTGAGAATTCATTCCTAACCTAGGAGATGATGCCCCCCCCAGCTATTAAGAGCACTTTCTAGGTTTCTGTTTGTCAATATGCATTTTAAAGTGTGCTAGAGGAGGCATTTTATCATAAAAATCGTATCAAACATTTTATCAGTTCATTCATTAGCAAACTTCAGTTCATTCCTAGCATTTTGTTGAAACTAAACAGACATGCAACTCTGATGTAAATAAGTAAAGAATTAGGTGTGTAGGATATACAATGTGTTCTCCCATTCGCAGTGGCATTTTTGTGGGATTCTGACAGAGTCATTTTGCCACTACTTTGCTAAATGTTAATTGAATGTCTCTACCTGTAGAAATTATGTAGTGTTGGGAGAATGGGATAAGCAATTCTATAATAAATATAACTCATTTGCAGCTCTTGTCAACCTTGTAATAAGATTTACAATGCCTGTGTGTAATAAATGAAATTTTGTAATATGTTTATTATACTGCTCGTACTAGATACTTATTTCTCAATGTAATCTCTGTTCTGAGAGCAATACCCTCTTACATTTTTCCTCAGTGACAACAGCAGTGTTAATTTGGTTTTGTTATGATCAGTCTCGAGGAATTAGATTTGAGCAGAAACAAAAAATCAAATGTCAGTTGAAAATGGCATATATTTCACTGCACTAGAGGAAAAACAAAGCTCTGGTGATATTATTCAGTTTGTTAAATTGGGGGGGAGGATCAATTTATGTTTATATCCCTTGTGCATGACAAGCAATGGCTAACTTAAATGTGTTGAATATCATTCTCTGCTTAATATTCATTTCCCTTTTAAAGTATAGGAGATTTTTTCCTCAATTCTATGTATTAATTGTTTTTCTCTGAAAAATTTACTAGAATTGTTATACTTCAGACTTTTGAACATGGCTACATGGAAGGAATAATATGTTACTGCATTTAGATATTAGGATTTTCAAAACAGGGGTTTAGCTAATAAGTAAAATGTTGCCAGTCACTGCAAATCAATTTGTTTACCAGCTGAGTTGGTAAGTCTCATTTGTATATCATCAGTTACCATAGGACAGTACAACAGGATTGTCCCACCAAGGAATAAACTCAGAGCCTAACTACAGATGAGAAAATCATGAACAAGCAACATTATTACGGCTTTCTTCATAATTGCCAGCGTGCAGTTTCTTGCATCTTCCACTAAAGCGCGTATGAGGAGAGAGGTGTTACATGACTGCTAGTTGTGTTGTATTGTGGTTTCTAATGGCAAAGAAGAAAATTCTGTAAATTTGGGGAAGTCCTCCATTTTGCAATGAGATGCACTAACCTCTGTGTGTGTATGCTTGGAGTAAATGTTTTCTTAGAAGCTGTTTCGGCCTTAATGATATATAGGGCCACCTAATAGAATTGAAAACTTTCTTAACAGCATTTGTCAAGGACTGAATCCCACAGAGCTATAATTTTGTGCGCTTTACTCTTCTGACAGTTTATTAAAATAACCAAGCTGCTAAAAGATCTCTTCTTTCTGAGATTGGTAGGGAAACTTAATTTCAGGACCAGTAGCTTTCAGCTTCCTGTGTTATTTCATGTCCTTTGCTGTGAAAGTTGCAAATGGATTTTTTAGCTCTGATCTTCAAACTGCCCAATTAAGAAATATACTTCTAAGCTCCAAAGAATTACTCATCTCAAGTAACAAGTGTCCTTGGCTAGAAAAGCTTTCTGCTATGCAGTTAATAGCCTCCTTTGGTTTGCCCAGTTACTTCAAATGAGATGCACTAGCAGCTTCAGAAAACTTGATACTCTTAATCTTTGACCTTTCTTTAGCTGTTAGGTCCAAGATCAGTTCTGTGTATTTTTGCATTAAGATATGCAGCTGCCTTTCAGATGTAGCCAAAAGGAAATTTGCTGATATGCATAAATATGGCTGGGATGATAAATATCAAAAAAAGAAAAGCCTAGGATATTAAGACAGAGAACTTGCTGAAGAAAGTGGCATTCAATTTCCTGTTTTGTCATTTATATATGCTGTACCATAATTTTTATGTAGCTGCTATGCCCATAAACATATCAACATAATTTTCTAAAACAAGAAATGACAAATTACCTTTTCAAGCTTGCACTTGCTAAATGAAAACAAATTAAGTTTCAATTTTTTGGTATGTACTCATGGAAGATTTTGTTCATCATCAGAAAGGAAATGTTTTTCCATTCTGGAGAGAATTGTAACAATTATACATTGTATGCAGTGAGAAAACAGAATGTTCAACTGCATTTTCTGTTTAAAATGTCAACTATTCTGAAGACCTCACTTTGAGCACATTTCTTACTATATTTTTTTTAATATAATGCTGATTATTTTTTTTCCCCAGGTTATTTAATAGGGTTTCTAATTCTCCAGACCAAGTGTTTATTTTCAAATACCAGTCTGTGTGTTAACAAGTTCTTTTTGGGATATATATCTTTGATAAAAAGAAGATAAAGTTTGAAACTCCTTTCTCTGGTACGGAAATTGAAATAATATTTTAATTACTATATTTAATGGTACTTTTGTTTACCATGGAGAAAGTTTATCTTGCACTTAAAAAAAATTAAAATCTGCCTTTTTATTTGTAAGTAGAAAGCATAGCCGAGAGGCTACAATGACTAGAAGAATTTCACAGTTGTTATTGTTTGAGGTTTGGATTTTATGTTGATTGGAAGTGTTGAAGTGCAGTTACAAGACGATGTTCCTTAGCTCACATAAGAGGAGGGCATAGGCAGGAACAATGCTGGGCTTTTCTGCTTTATTCTATCTGTTTTTCATCCTGAACTTGAGCATGTTAAATGGAAAAAAAATGTGATAATAAGTACACATATATATTGATGACCAATAAATATACACCTTTGGGAGTGCAACCCCACTAATCTAGAAGACCATTATTCTGTGCCTTGATCACATTTTCATAATGGAACCATCTTTGATTCAGAAAAAGACAACTTTTTTATTTTAACACTTCAAGGTTAGCCACTTACTGGAGCTTACTAAATCATCTAGGAAGTGATGCTTCCTTTAGGAAGTTGTTTTTCAGTCATTATTTAAGTAGAAAACCTAAGGTCTCTCAGAAGCTGTTTGGAATCTTCTGCAGCATGTCTGCTGGTACACAAGAGTCATTCAAAGGAAAACAAAAGACATTACTTATGGCTGTCCTTCAAGATATGTTAACTCTGTATATATTTGCAACCCTCTCTGTTACTCCTTCAGTAGCTTTCAACTGAGAATCAGTATGGTTCAAAATAAATAAGGTAGACATATTTTAACATCTCTCTCCTAGATAGTAAGTTAGGCAATTGTTAAGACAGTGAAATTTTGTGCTGTTACCACCTTTTGCATTCATCAAGAATATCTTTTGCATGGATTTCAGTGCATTTCTCAGAGCTGATGTGAGGCTTAAAGTAAAGATAGGGAAATATTTTCTTTATCCATTTTTAAATGAAACACAGAAATTTCCCAGGAAGATATTAACAGGAGTGGCAGAGCCAGGAATAGAGCTAAGAAGTCTTATGTAAGCATTAGAAAAAAAAAAAAAAATCTCATTCTTTTGATAAAGACCTCTTTTAAAAATGCGTAAGCAGCACATTGGAACCTATAATTTTTAATTTTGGTTATCTTGTAGTATAGTTTTCTGGATGTATTCAATATCATATTCAGACAAACTTCCAGCACAATCCTATTTGGACTGTAGAAAGTGTCATAGCAACTTGGCATAGTGTCTTGTATGCTTAAACTGTGTATGTGAAATATACATGTATCCAGTGGTGTTCTTTTGAATTCAGACATTGTAATAGTTCAGGTCATGGTAGGTACAGAGGAGTTATAGAACTGATGAGGAGAAGTTAGGACAGCTTCTTGGGATAAATGAAAAGTTGGAAGAGGTTTTATAAATTAAGTGTGGGAGATAGTTTGCTTTTGAGTGTCTGTATCAAATGTGAATCAAAGTGAAAAGGAAATAATGAGAAATAACGGTGTGAAACTTAAGGAAGAATTATTGAAGGAAGAAAATTAGAAGTAAGATTTCTACATGTGAAGAAGTCTTGGACTGTCCAGACATCATATTTAAAACAAAAGGAAACATTATTTTTACACAGTACATGCTTCAATTACAGAAATTTGTTGCAAAATGTTTTGGTGTCCAAAACAACAAGTAGGTTCAATGAAGAAATAGTCAAGTTCACAGAGGTCAGATAGATTGTGGATGGTCCAGATGCAGTCCTTTTTTCTTAGGAATTCTCTCAGCTGCTCATTGCTGGAAGCTGCCATTAGAGTAAATAACACTGCCATTTTTAATTCTCCTATGTTAATATCCACTCATGCTTACTGCCTGAAGTGGGATGTAGGCTGCATGATTTTAGGCCTGACCCAGTAACATACCACTATTCTCGAAAGTCTTGTAAAAGTCATGAGCATGAGTATGGCTTGAATAGAACATTATCTGAGAATCTTGAGTTGCACTTCTCTGTTGTCCATCATGCTCCCCAAATGATTAAATTTTCCTTCTATATGTTATCCTCTTTTCCAAAAAGCAATTAGCTGCTTTGAAAATAAGGAAATATACACCGGGCCAGCACTGGAGAAGTGAACATTTAAAAGTTATGCTAAAAAATATAAAACCTGCCTAAGCCTTAGGGAATAGAAAGAAAACACAGTATGTTCTGTTTCCTGCATATCAGTAGGTCTCTTAAGGAATCTGAACAGTGAACTGATTCCTTCTCTCTTAGCTTCAGATTGCCTTTTTTTCTATTCTGTGTTATGATTGTGGGTGCTGCTTCAGGTCAATGCAAACAAACGCACCACTGTAGGTTTAAGAATCTGCTTTGAAGTTCCACAGCAAAAATAAAAGTGTATACCTAAAGGTAGCAAAAGAATGAATTCATTAAAAAACACTTCACAGTTTTGTGTAAAGAATGTTCTTTTGAAATATTGACTGTGTTACTTACTAAAGACTACAGTAGCTAATAGATTGCTAGAATTTATAAAGGCAAAGAATATGGCAAAAGAGAATCCAGTTTTTAAAATGGTATTCCTTTGAGTTTGGAGGTGTTTTTAAATGTGGATGATAAACCTATTGATTCAGATACACAAACAGCTGTTTCATCCTGGGTGGTGATGAGCACTGCATTGATTGCAGTGATGGTAACTGAATTATAATCTTTAAAGATAGTGGAATGTGTTCATGTTAATATAAGTTTGCTAATGGACCAGAAAGCTCTAATCAGCATTAAAAATTCACTTGAGACTTTTTATGTTTAGCAGAATCTACAAATAAAGAAAAATAGTGATCACTGGCCATCAAAGCTATTAACCATCCGAATAGAGTTCCAAAATAAAAACAACTGCTTTGTCTTCATTCACTAAACCTATGAATGCGGTGGGGGTAAAACTAGCAGGATAGAAATATTCCATATTTTAGAGTTACTGTGTGTTCTGTCAAGTCAAACAGTAGCACCTTTGACTTCAGAGATTATTTTTAAGTCTTGCTTGGGATTATGTAAACACATCTGAAATATTCACAATTTATGGGCCTTGTTCTACACTAGCAAAAAGTAAGGTTCTAAGAAACAAAGTTCTCTAAAGGTCTTTTAAGATAATAACATGTTCATGTAGAAATTCCCTTAATGACTTATATGCATGGCAAGTACTTCTTCAATTAGAGTACTTTGAAGTGGGTCCCAGTACTGTTTTACATCAGTTGGTTTTAGTGCCAGGGTGATTTGTGGTGTCTGGCCTGACTGTACGAAAGTCCAGCCTCATTGAAACATCTTGTATTATTGAGTATTTCTGGACCATGACTACTCTTAGGATATTGTGAGGCCATTCACCAGAATCACTCTACTAATACAGGTACAGGGGGAAGTTGTAGTTGTTGTGTCTCTACTAGCCAAGAATCTATTCTGAAACATTTTGCTTAAACTGGTTCAGTTAGAAACAGCTTAATTCACTTCCCAAAATAGGGCCTTCATGTCAGATTTCTTGTGTGAAGGGAAAAACTTGTAAGTGGTGTAATATGTGATTAAACTTGCAGGCATGTGCAAGATAAGTAATTTCTAGCTGAAAGAAACTGGTTTGTTCAGCTGCTTGAAAATTCCTTAAGACTTGTTGGAAACCTTCTTGGCTGCCTTGTGCATATACAGGAATGCTGCAATATCTGTTCAGCAGCCTTGTGGGAAACATTCAAACGATGATTGAAAGCCACAGGATGTGTATTTGAAGTGAGTAGGATAGGAAAGACTTGAAATAAATATACTACAATTTTTGATCAAAGCAAATTTAAAGATAAAATGATCAAGGTGTCTAATTAAGTGATTTCTCAATAGTTTGCCATACACTTGTGTAATATAAAACCTAAATTTCTAGGTTGCAAACTTTGGGAAATCAAAAATAGTTTTGCTAATGTATAACTGAAAGCCCTGACTTATGTGTTGGAGAACAACTGTTCTTAGCTTGATGATGCAAAAAGTGTGTTGACGCTTTTCTCCAAACTGACATTCTTTTCTGGTAGTAACCTGGATTTCTTGTTTTAATGCCGCATAGTAGCAGTATTTTGTGTGCTATATGAGTTGCTATATAGTTTACAGTGTGATCTGCAGCTTCTTCAGAGGGGTAAGAGTCTTGAGTTAGATCTGCTGGCAGCTGGCAGATATCTTGGGTAGTTTACAGCATATCAGCCGTGTATGCAGAACTGAATTGAAGCGCAAACATCAACTTCAGAGTAATCTGAATCACATTTTAGAGTTTTTGACTATATGATTAGATATCTTTGACTATAAGAACTGATTTTGTGTACAGTTCTGTATTTGTGTGTTCCCCTTTGCTAGAAGAGGTTGTGAGTCAGCAGGTACCAAATTTAAATTCTTAGTGGTGAACATATAAATCTGATATTGACCCAATTTGTTGTCTTTTCTCTGGCACTGCAATCTTCACAGAGAATGTGAAGCAGAAGGTGTCTATCACTGTTTTCAGTTTCTTAAATGAATGGAGGCTGTTCAATGTTATTTCTGAAATAAATCTTTGATTTTTAATTCAAATTCTCAGGAAGCTGATTGCTCCAGGTAATATAAAGTCAATGTCCTGTTTCCCAGCTTTGTTACTCCCAGCACAGAGTTAAAGGAGTTGAACTGCTTTTTAGCGTTCTAGAGTTAGTTATTGACACATTAATGGATCAGCTAGGATAAATAAGATAGTACAGTTGTATTTTACTCCTTCCAATCAATAAATATTTGCTCCTAAATTTATTTTCTGATACTTTTCACCAGCAGTGAAAATTACAACTCTGCGTGTGTTTCAGAAAAGTCTGTCTGAATAATGTCATACCTTTTTTCCTCACTTATATGATGGAATATAAAAATCTTCATCTCCAGGTTAATATTTGCACTATTTTGCAACATACTGTCTTGTTTCAGTGTCAGGCAGACTGCAAAAGATAATGATTCTTATGGAATGTTTTGAGTCATAGCCTGTATTTCCTGGGAGTTTGATTAGATAAATCTACGCCACTGTCCACAGCAAGGACACTCAGTTGGTGTTCATTGATGCATAGCTAAATGAGATTTAGTTGTTTTGGGGTTTAACCACTGTAAATGGATTATTTTTGTGAAACCACACAAAAATGCAAACCTGAATTTTGTAGAGCTTGCTGTTGATTTTGAGCACTATTTTTTGAATAGTTTTAGCTTATAGCTCCTTATATGACTGTGAGCTTCGTATGGAGCTAAAACTAAAAAAAAAAAAAAAAAAGAAGAAATATATTGATGAATAACTTTATTTCTGAAAGGCATTTTTCTTTTTGTCTTTTTTCATGTATTATTCATCTTTTGGGAAGAACCATCAATGCCTGAAGGTGCCTTTGTAATACTTTTTCATTAATGCTGATTCTTGTAGACAATCTATAAATTGATGTGTTCTGCACCCTATGAGAATAATGATATATTACTTTGAAAAAATCCCGAGAACCCTATGGTTACACTAGGCCTTGAAAGATGATCATAGCAGAGTTGTTCACAAATGTAGAAACTCATTCCACTATACAACTTCCTTTAGGAAAGAAAGTTATAATTAGAGAAACTCATAGGCTGAACAAAAGGAGCCTCCACTAGAGCTAGTGGCCATCTTTGCTATATTACAGACACAATGCATTCTTTATCTTAAATTTATTGCGACATTGTTTTCTGACACGTAATATATAAAACATGTTCACACAAGAACTTAAATGTGGGAAGTGTTTTACAAATTGTAAAACAAATCAACAGAAGTTTTCAGATCAAGTAAGTAAAGATATTCTGTCATAAATAGCAATGTATAAAATAATGATACAATATGCTGTATTTTTATGGGACTTTCTGTAGAACTATTTAAAATGTATTGCTTTTTTTTTTTTTGCTTTAACTTTGGAGAAAACATGCTATTATTTTAGATGGAGTACTAAATGGAATCATCGTGTAAATGCAGAACTTGATTCTTAAATATATGGTCATAAAGGGTGACTTTGTAAAGTGTGGTGTATATTGTCAGTTAAATATCAGCTCTTCAGTACCTACCTGCCCTTCTGGGGACGGTTTTATGAAGCATCCTGCAGGATAGCCAATTTAGGCAGTAGTACAATAAAGTAAATGGATTGTAGATATCCCTAATTGCAGATGCAGAACTTTCAAATATAGAGGCTGTTAGCAGAAATTAGCTCAATTTACCTTACATTTATGAAACCCCGTGGAAAAGAACCTTGTAATAACATCCTTTTCACTTAGAACGATTATGTCTATACAACAAAATCTCAAATACTGTGTAGAATGAAAATAAAGCAGAGTGAAGTATAAGAATCTTTGGTCAGATGGAACATGGGGAAGAATCATTCATTTCCCATATTTTCCTCATAGACTTATTCCTCCCTCCTCATTTTTTTTTAAAGCTAGTATTCCAATACAAATTTTTACCAACTCAGTTACAATACTGGAATATACCCAAATAAAACATACAGGGCAGCCACTTTCCAAACCCAAATTCTCATGCTAACTAATGTTGATGGCAACACATATAGCTAGAATAATTTATATGGCAGTTGAGTCACTGCACTGGAAAGCATACCAAAGAATAAACCAGAAAAACATGGATGTGCTAAAAGAAAGTGAGGAAGGAGTCATTTTATTAATTTTAATAAAAGGTTTGAAAAAAAAATTGCATAAAAGCTATGAAGAAAGAACAAGTCAATCGCTCTGCTTGTGAAAGAAATAACACAAAATTTTAGTTATCTCCATTGCTTTTAAAGGACTCATTCCTGAAAATGAGTCTCAAATAATCTACAGGCAGTCAGAAATGGATAACCAACTATGAGAAAAGAGGTAACAAGTTAGGATGCTCACAAGGAGGCTTCATAACTAGAGAAAGAAAAAATAAGATTAGAGAAATAAAGCAAAATTCATGACAGTAGAATATTTTGAGTAGTTTCTTTTGTGAATCGTTGAAGCTAATCTTTAATAACTGAACTATACATTTATCAGTAATCTTTATTTCTTAAGGAAGTATGCACAGGTAGTTTGTTAGCTGTTCTGTAGTTGGATGCTGAGGGAATTAACAGTCAGAATTCAGTCCTATGAGGTTGTCAAGGCAATTTCATAATCTCATAACTCTCCTAATTGCCAGCAAACTGGACCATATCTTGATTCAAAGTTGGTCTCTAGATTTGTTAAAGCAGTACTCTTCTCGTGCAAAATTCATGAGTGAGCTTCTGATAGTTCAAATAATTATAAGACTGCAGAATATTTTTTTGTTTTTCCTGTTCTCCATGAGGTTATAACTAAGATTTCCCACAATTCTAAATATGATGCAGTCGATCAAAAACATAATTCTAATCATAAAAATATGTGAATGAAATAAAATAGAAAAGCAGCTCGTGACGTATCCCACGGAACTAATTTTTTTTTTTTACAGTGAACTGGCTATTTCTGTTATCAAAATTGTTCCATTTTAGTAAGAGAAGGTAATTATTGTGATAATAGCCAAAATTGTCTGCACGTGTTTTCCCAGAGAATGTAAGTTGGTTGTTAAAAAAGTAACCTGGAGTAACTCTTCATGTATAATTGCATAGCTTTCATGGTCTGCTTCTGGTTTAATCAATTTTCAGAGTGAATCTCTCTGATTTTTTCATTCAATTCTAAAAATACACTAGAAGATTGATTTAATCATAGGGAAGTTTTTATGTGAATTTGAATTATTCCCACCCCGCCCTCCCCTCCCCCCAGGTCAAACTGTCTTCCTGTGACTGTTTTTGAATCACCTCAATAGCCCATGCTTGGAAGCAATCATATCACTAACACATTTAATCAATTAGTTTAAACAGCTGAAATGGAATGTTGTGAAAACTGTAAAACAAAAAACTCACTGACTGTTTTACACAGTACTTTTTCTATCAGGCCACAAGACAGCAAGTTGAATTTACAAGTTCCATTTTTCATTTTACAGAGCTACTGGAGAAGACCCTCAGAAGAGAGGAAGAAATGGGAGCTCTCCAGGTATACTTTCTATTAAATTAACTAGCTATACTTTTTGTCACCCTTAAAATTACTAAATTACAACATCACAATTTTCTGAACTCCCTTGTATCTTAAATTCAACTTTGGAAATATGTGCAGCCAAATACAAACCTGATAGCTAGGAATACTCCCTGCTGAGTTTCTGCCCGCCAATTAAGTTGCACATTAGAGGAGACTGAAATAGTCAGCATTCTCCTATGAGTCAATAAATCTAGTCCATCAGTGAGAAGAATGCTGCTTTTGAGTCACACAGTATACTGAAGTTGACATGTTATGCTTCGGGCTTCGCTGAAACTGTATTGATTAGAGGCAGTGCAAATCTGCACTCAGAACTGCAAAAATACTTTCTGTTCTACTGCATTGGGCGGGTTAGATTTCCTGGGCTGTGTTGCTTTCTTCTCTGTCTCTGAATAAAACTGAAAGTAAAAGATTTTAAATATTTTAAATCTGTGAAACATTAATTAAGTCCATAATTACTTTTCTGAGGGGGAAGGGACCAGTTGTTATATGCTAGGACTTAGTACAATATAGTAAATCCTCATTGTATGGCATCTAGCAGTACAGATGCTTGTGCTGAGCGCTTTACTTTTGTGCTTAGAAAGTATGATTTATCCTAGGCTCAGCTTTTAAGCATTACAGTCAAAGAAAACATACTCCTTTGAAATTAAAATGGCCAGGAAAGCAAAATCAAGCTGGAACGTCTAAGTTGAGGCTTGAAGGTTATTAGGGATGGTAGTGTATGTATTCTTCAGAATACAGAATGAAAAAAAGAAATTTTTAACAATAAATTACAGCAAACAATACCCAACATGAATATAAAAAAGTTTAGATACTGTATGAAAAGTATATCAATGAAGCAGCATTCTGTAAGTGTACTGGATGTATGACACTGATGAGGGAATTCATAAAGATAAGGCTGTTAAGGAAAATGAAATTGTGTATTGATCTGGGTTTTGACCATAGGAGTTTGAAGATAAGCCTTGTCTTTTCGTATAATAAATAGAAGGCATTTTGAGGTCTAGAAGTATCAAAGAGTTAGTGTAGAAACAGTTTGATCCAGTTAGAAGAGACAAGTTGCAAGACCCAAAAGTTACACAACACACTAATCCAGCTGTTTCCTGTTCAAACAAAAATCTTGGCCCAGCTTTCTGGCAGCTCAAGTTCAACAAGGCTGAGAGCTTGTCTGCTCAAGCAGTTTACACAGGTGCATATCTAGTTACATCAATGTAAAAAGATCTCCTTTTATGTGAAGCAGTTCTGCATCTGCTTTCATGTGAAGCTCTATAGTTGACAAATTGTTCTAATGATGTTACTGCTGATTGAATGAGGAGTGATTTAATACTGCAGAAAGTTGCATCGTAATAGCGTTTTGTTTGCATATATATGCTTGCCTGCCTTTCTGATGGTATGTCAAGCTCCTGAACAAATTAATGTCCTTCCTTAACTGACAGTTCTGCTCATGTCTGTGACTTGTACTGCTCTGACTGCTATTTTTGTATTCAAATGTTTGATAGCAGTTTTTTTTACTCCTTCAGATAGATGCTTGTGCTTTCACAGTCAAAGTACTCAGCAAAAACATCTATTATTTTTCTAGATAGTATTATGTTCAGCTTAGTCAATATGTTTCCAGATGTTCCTAGTCTGACATCCTCTCTTCTTGTAACGTTGTATTCTAAACTTGCAGTGGCTGAATATGTACAACTTTGCTAACAAATGGTTATAAAAACTGGCTCGTGTCATCGTGACTGAATCTCCCTCCCTCAATATATGAAGCATAGGAAGCAAGAGGAAAGTGAGAGTTTCTTTAAATATGGCATTTCCCAGAGCTGAAACTGGCACTCTTATCCTTTTGTTAACCATGTGACATGGAATATTTGTTTCTTCTAAGCCCCAGTTTAGTGAAGTATGTGTATAGCTGGTTAATGTATTAATGCTTTCATTGAAGTAAATTGCTAGAAGATAACTGTCAAATTAAGGACCACTAGCAAATAAAATCGTGCTCTTTTCCCCCAAGGCCTACAGTCCTTGGATAGGATCCCCCTAGGTCCTACGCGGTTAGTCCTTTGTTGAGTAGACAATAAGTAGTGTTCATTGTTGGTTTTTTTTGTCTACAGTTCCTGGAGTCCTGTTTTGACAAGTATCTGATATATGCAGAGAATTGCATGTAGTAAATCAATCCTTGATGCATTTTTTTTTTTTTTCCATTCTAAACAGACCATATGTGTAAAGCATATTCAGGAAAAACAGGCAGATAGAAAGAATGTATGTTTTAGACTGTGGTCAGACAACTGAAAGCTGTCAGGTTATCGTGGTTGAAGGAATTATTACTTGTTACTTTAGCTGTGAATGCTGACCATAGTCTTAGAATAGCTAGAGACATGAGATATTCTATCAGAAGTCAGTGTATTGCTCTGGGTAAATGATGACTGGGAATACCATGAGGTTTTTTACATGTCGCTGCATCAAGTAACAAGAATATTCTCCAGAGCTAAGGATGTATATTTTATTATGCTTTCAGTTTGCTCGTTTTTTTTGAGGGTAGGCAAAGAGCACCTTTTGTTAAAAATAGTTTGAATGATGTACAATTAGTGCTTCTACAGTGCCATCAGCTGAAAACCACAAAGGACAAAACCAAAAAAAGCAGTTTTATGAGGATTGTTCTTGGAAATACTGGGCTACTAGTTTTCATGTGTTTCTCTAGTCAGGGATTATGTTGGACTGCAACTGGCATGACAAAGACAATAGTTCATTAAGTAGACAGTGTGAATCTTGAGCTGCATCTTTCTACATGAACCTTACTCTTGTCTTATATTATGTGTCAAGATGGAAACTGTAATATAAGCAGTTCTTTGATATGGGGTGTTTTGGGAGCTAGGAGGCTGACGCTTTGGATGACATCACTGTATTCTTGGTGTTTCATTTTGAACTTGTGTAAGTTTGACTAGAGTTTCTGTTATACATGAATTTATATTTGAGTTTATATAGTTATATCTGAGATTATATATATGTTCCACGTAATATCTGTGTTCTCATTACATGTTTGCTCTTTGTTACATGTGCACTCATACTCATCATAATACATTTTTTAGCTTGAGTAGTCTAGATCACTTTCTACATTCTCTCTGATAGCCACTCCAAGTACATAACCTCACTTATTTTCTTACTTCATTGGAAAACAAAAAAAGACTCTGATAAGGTTTTCACCTTCCTTTTTGTGAAAACTGTTCCATGGTACAAAGGATTGCATTCATGAAAAAAAATATGCTGTAGATGATAATTGCAATGTTCAACTGTGTGGATGTTTTCTGGGAAAACAGTTGCAAGTCATTTTCATTTGCTTTGGAATTAGTGACATGCTAATATAAATTAAAAAAAAATAGAATACAGAATCTTAATTTAAAAATATAAATGTATTGATAATGTATAAAATATCCATAGTAAATTCCCTAATACATTACATGCTAGTCTTCAGAAAATTATCTGCTGAAATTCTAAGAGTTTCCAAAATTTTGGCAGCTACATCACATGCCTTATTTAATACGAGTCATTTTGAAAACACTCTTTATTCTACCATTGGGATCATCCTACTAGTACACTCAAAGCCTTTTTTTTTTTTTTTTTTCCCAAAGTAGTCCTTTTTAACTGAAGAAATTTATATCTGAATTGCTGTTCACTATCACCAGAAACTTACAAGATCTGTAAATACCATCTTTTTTTTAATGGTAGTGAGTTTGGTTTTGTTACAGAATCTTTAAATAAATATGAGTGTTTGTAACAGCCACTGCAATTTTGTGGAGGAAGAAACATCTCAAAAAAATATTTTTGTTTTTTTCATATAATATTTTTTGTCATAAATTTGTTCTGATATACAGAAATAGTCTGTATATCAGACCTGCTGAATAGTCTGTATATGGACCTGCTTACAAGAAAGAATAAAGGCTTTAGTATTTAATGCGCCACCTTTTCTGAGCAAAAATTTGAGTGAAATTCAGTAAAATTTTGTGCAACATCGTAATTGGAATCCCCAACTAGCGTGCATTGTGATGGGCACCGAGCAAACATTTCTTAATAGACAAGTCAAAGTTAAATATTCTAAAACCTTGTATTATCCTAGTTTTACTGATAAGAAACTAAAACATGGGTGAAATAAATCTGTAGGAAATCTGAGACATGTATCCGAGTTTTTTTCTTTCCCAGTTCTTACATATAAGATTATCCTCTATTTTGTTTTTAAAATAATAATTAAAAGTTTACATTTTTGTCTATTTTTAAAAGAACCCTGCTACTTTGAAAGAGTTCTGTAACTGAAAGTGATGAGGAGTGCATTTTTTCCTCTCTGTGTGTTTGTTTTATTATTTATCATTGGTTTATGCATAGGGAGTTTCGAACAACTGTATGCAGTTGCAGCATCAGCCAGTTACTGGCGTCCACTACTGGCAGAATGTTCACATTTTTTTAAATGGCTGTATTTTGATAGTGTACTAGATTTCCATCAAACTTGTTTATGTGTGCGTTCCAGTTTTCCCTTTAGATATTTCCTTGTACATGCTTTCCTGAACAGGAAAGTACATCTTCAGGTGCTATTTTTTTTTTTTTTTCAGCCTCGCTTGATGCAGTTATTTTTCATGCAGTATATGTTCTCACTTTCTACCTATGCTTTAGAATTGTAATCAAAGGTGCAAATATTGTTAGTGACTGATGAAAATTAACATCATTTGCACCCCAAACATCATTCAACTTCAAACATTTTACTACGGTGAACTATGTCTTTTGTTTAAAAGGTTATATGAGTAAAAGTTTGCCCTTTAGAAATCCAAGGGACATTGATTGTATACAAATATGTAAATGCACAATACGTAGATACTGGTTTTACACAAATACACTTATTCAGTTAGTAAACGTAACCATTATTTTAAAGTTTTTTAAGAGAGTAATAACTCTAGAAGAGCCTTTGTAACTCATTTCTACCTAGTTTTAAAAAAATAAAAGTACTTTTGCATTCTTGCAAATAGTAAGAACTGTTTCTGGCTCCCGAATTTTTCCAGTGGTCTAAGAAATTTTCATTGTACCTGTTGTTTCCAAAATACTGAAGTCAGTTCAGACTTGTGTAACTGTCTTTGGGTGCTGCAGGAATAAATCCAGGCTATTGCAGTCATTTTTACCTGTTAGGGAGGGATGGAACAAGAAAAACTATATGGAGTCTTAGCCTAAGGCACCCAGAAAGGAAAAAAGAAAAAAATCCTCTCCCATACTTTCAGAAAGGCAATAGTTGAGTAAGACTGGAGTTCCTGTAATGTCTTAATTGTCAGGTACTGTAAATATGGGCTCACCTGAACACTTGAATTTGTGTTTTCTCTGATTACTTAAAATATCATACCTAGTCAGGCTATAGTGCCAGAGTACATGATCTTGTTTTTTACTAGCTTAATATTTTTCTTAAAGATACTTTTAAATGGAAACTGAATGTTAAAATATATGCAATAAATTTATAAATTCTGGGTTCTCTGTATTTTGTGCTGGATTAAAACTGACACAAGCTTATTTTATTTGCATTTTATTTTTGTCCGACATTAGACTTTGACTAATGTAATCTTGATATTAATGAAACATTCTTCAGAGCTACTTTTGGATTACAGAATAATGATATGGAATTTACTTTTTAGTTTTCTAAGAAAATGCCTAAAAGTAAACTAAACCAGATGCTAACATGGCATGAACTCTAAAACATGCTAGATATACAGTCACAGATGATTGAAAAAAGATATCAAACTTTGGGATACATAAGAGTAAAACCAACAATATTGAAAATCTAATAGTATTATTTGGAAAAAATATATCATGGAGTAAATTTTTTTCAAATTCTTTCTTAACCTGTTTCTGACAAGTTTCTTTTCTTCAGAACAAATTTCTAAGTGAGATAGTATGATAGATAGATCGGAGGTCCAGTTAAGTACAGCAGTTCCTAGTCAGTGAGATTTTTACAAAATACCATATATACAACCAGCAAAAACCTAAAATGAGTCGTTTTCATCATTGTTCAACTTGTGTTGCATTTATATTCTTTACTATCTAATGACATCTTGTACTTTATTTTTAGGAACGTATTATGGCCTTAGAAGTGGTAAGTTTCTTAAATTCATTTCCAAACCAATCGCAATGACATTGCTGATTAATTTTTCTAAATTATGAAAAATAATATTTTAATGTATTTTTTAAAAATAGAGGTTACAGGTCTGGGTTTTTAACTGTCATTTTACTTCTAAGAGATGATGTGATAATTTTACACTGCGCCTTTCTGTGTAGGTTTTCACTACAGTATTTGAGCAGCAGTTATATGAAATACAGTGTAGTATAGTTTTTCTGTACAGTTCAATCCTCCCATTCCTGGGAAGTGAAATGTCATAGATTTGAGCCATACAAAGGATACTGTTTTTCTACGGCTAACGCTTCTAATGGTCAAGGTCCCGGTGACAGATCTAATCATTTCAGTGACTGTTATGTGTGTTTTTAGCATGTTTATGCTGGGGAGTGCAGACAGAATCAGTTCATGTGCCCGCATCAACACTGCAACTAAAATAATGAAGGAATACCATTTTAATGATTAGTTAGTATCATTTAATAAGAAGCCTTCATGCATGTACATGCTATGAATGCAGCTGGATTATCCAGATGTCCTAAGCTAGTAAATCTATCAGATGGAATAGCTGGGATGGGTCTCAGCTTGCCCTAGCATTTCTGAACCACGTTTCTTTCCTCTTATGTAGGAATGTCCAATAAGACATCACACAACAGTATGTATCAAGCCTGTAGTTTCTTTTCATTGGAAATCCAGAAAATTTCATCTAAGGAAACCCAGTAGTGAGACAATATCAAAGCTGCGAATATAAACATTTTAAATTTGCTTGTGAAAATTATTATTTTATCCTTCCTGATTGTCTGTGCATTTCTGAAAACAGCTTCATATAAATATATTTAAAATAGATTCAATATGTTAAGAAAACCCCTTGCATTCATACATGAAAGGCCTTTTGTAAATCAGATCACAGCGTTGGAACTCCTGCCTTGTGAGAGTAGGGAGCTAATGCTCGAATTCAGTGTCCTGGCTCTTCACATAGTGCTGTGTGCATGTAAAGTGTTGCCAGGACATTACTTATGTTCATCTCTTATTCATGGTTTGCTTACATGACAACCAGTCAGGCGTGTATCCACTGCCATCCATTTCTCACAAACCATGAGTTAAACTGCCTGCAAATGCCTTGTCCTTTCTGCTCCCAGAAGCCTTTTTGACACAGGCGGAGGGTAATTACTTTCAAAAAGCACAACATCAGGCAAATTCAATCCATGTTCTATGACAGTGTTTGTTTCTATTTTTTCTGAAGCCTTTCTACTTTTTATACTTTTAATCTTTTCTGCTTTAAGAAGGAAGATTCGTAAGTTATTATTCAGATAGAAAAGGATTGTTATCAGTAAAATATAATTTTCTTTCTTAATGTAAGTTGGAAGGTAACACCTGAATGCAAATTTGTGATGATAAATCCTAGAGCTTGAAATCAATCACTGCTTTTGTTATTGCTGACATTGGAAGATGGTAATGGTATGCCCTGAGATTGCAGGCAAGAAAAGCATGGTCATCTATAAGGCTATCGAATGCTCCCAAGGCACTCATTTTACTTTTCCCATAAAGTTCCTCTATGATGTCAGGCGAATCACTTTAAGTTTTTCACAGACTGTTAATTATTTTGTGTTCCTCCTTTTCTGGGTATCTGGCTTTGTACTTTTGAGGCCTGATTTTCTGAAAAGCAAAGTTTTAACAGTAGCGAAATTGAGAGGGTGCTCCATCTCTCTATATATTGCAAAGTATACGGAAAAGCCAGATGTTAGCTGATAGTGAATACTTCAAAATCAGAGGTGGATCTTGACCTTGATCTCTCTGTTTTAGTTCTGACAATGATAGTGCTCTTTCTCCTTCCCCCTCTTCACGGATCTTAAAAAGAAAATACATGCAAGGTAATACACAGTCTGAATGTTTCAGGATGAGCTATGATAGAAAAGCCTGTGAGCAAAAGAATGAAATAAGGCTTGACATTTAAGAGATCCTTAAGAATCTTTGCATTTATAGCGTGTATGTCTACATAGTTGTATATCTATGCAGCATTTATAACTATGAGTACATAATAATTATGGTACTCGTATATTTGTATAATTTTCTTATCTGTTATTTGCTCGGTGCGTGACGTCAAAAAAGTACAACCAGTCACACATTTGATGATTTGATTCAGGTTATAGAGAATGGAAATGGAACAGAGACATAAGATTTAATTCAAATTCAAACAGAATCCTTAGTGAAAAAAAAAAAGTTTAAGTTGTGTAGAAAAAGCATTTTCTTAGGAGAATGTTGACAGAAAGGTTGGCAGTTCATGAGATTCACAAAATGCAAGATAAAAAATGGGGTGAGAGAGAAAAGCCAGAACATGCACATACACAAGCAGTAGAAAATGCATAGAAAAGCATCAGTTCTCCAGAGCTTTTTTTAAACTGTGAGGCTATGGGATGGCTGCGTTAGGCATCTCATCTGCATTTCCTTCCACAGCATTCTTATTCTGCCTAATACTGGGAAGAAATTGCTCTGCACTTGAACAGAGGAAGTTTAGTGCAGAACTGTCTGAGATTTACCACAAATGTGAAGCCTCTTGTAGCCACTTTTAAAATTTTCTACCCTGCACATATGCTTTTAAGCAACATCAGACATGTATATCTAACAGTAAATGCATTTTTAAATCTTTAGATTAAGATTTTAACTTAAACTGTATTATGCAATGTCCTGAAAACTGTGTATGCATACATATTTTGAGAGGTATATTTGACCTATCAGATTCTTTTCAGAGCTCTGGGGGAATAAACCTTCCAGGCCTAGCTGAATCTAACTCAGTGATTTTGTGAATTGCAGCAAACTAGGGGGGTTCATTACATCATTTCTGAGACCTGTCAGCTCTTTCTCCTCTTGGCAGTCTGCTTGTGCTGGAAGCTCTGTCTCCTACCCATGACTCATGCTGTCTGCTACACCCAACAGTTTCTTGGATCATTTTTCCTTAACCGACTCACTTGGTTCCCAGTTCTGTATTACCATCCTACTTCAGGACATGACACCTTATCTGGGCACTCCCTGGAGGAACCTGAGAACAAATAGCACCCATCACAAGAAGCTTTTGGATTTTTTGGCTCTTTTTTTTTCTCCCAGTTAGGGCAGTTCTACAGTATGAGTCAGCAGATAGGTAGACACTTCTTGCTCCGTCAGGGTGCACAGGATGGGACCAGAAGCTGGAAGAAGGAAGAACAGGGGTACTTAGACTCACTAGAGGATATAAAAGGAGCTGAAGAACCAAGTTGTATTCTGGAATAATCCTCCAACTCATAAGAAGTGCCAGAAGAGTAACAAGTACAGGCAAAACTGAGGTTTTGAGTATCTTGAGATTATGTGTTCTGTTTGGCTCCTTTTTTTTTGTTTAATAGTGTTTAATAAGGTGAATTTACTTATTACATAGCTATTAACAAGTAATTTTCCTGATTACTTTAGTAATCGGTTTTGTAGTCCACTGTTTTTCCAGAATGAATATGATTTATCTTCAAATAAGGTGATTCAATTTATTCTTGAGTGTAGCTTAGTTCTTACATACAGGATTTGACTCTATATTATTTATAGGCAAAGGTGTATGATTTTCTTGGGAAAAAGTCTATATTATATTCTCAGATGTAGCTACAATGGGAAGTGTATCTAATTCTCATAAAGAGGTCAGGGTGCATTTTGTAGGTGCATGCTGCTACTATGCTGTGCTTGTCACTTCAGTGGGTTTCTGTAAACTACGTCATGTTCTTTGTTAGCAGAAGCTGCAAGTCAGATTACTCTGCCTTACTACTACTATTCTGACTTAAGAGACTGGGAAATTTAATTTTAAATCAATCATATCCTGAAGCTGGTCCAGTGAACATATGCGTTATATATCGTTTGAAAGGATATATGAGTGGAGAACCCAGAAGTGGGGTTACCACCTGCTTAGAAAACTTGGATCAGACTTTCCTGGATGTGATTCAGCTTTTTCTTACAATGTCATAAATCTAGGTTAACTCCAGTAATGCTGTAAGTATTCTGCAAAATTGTTATTTAATATGAACTTCCTTTTCATTATGAACATTTGTGTTTTGTTGTAACTCATATTTTATGTTCATGAAAGTAAGGTTTTGAATGCCCGTAAAACAAATTTCTGTCTGCAATGTAAAAGCTAACAGATTCTTCTACTGTGGTAGCAGGCTCAGATTTGCATCACTTTCCTGATTTGTCAGCCATTTTAAAAGAAGAATTGGAAGAGTGTCAATGCCCAATGCTTTTTGCAGAGAGATCATGCAACTGCCTGACACTATCCATTTTAGGGCTCTCCCTCTCTCTCTGTCTCTGTGTCTTCCACCAACAAGCAAATCTTGCTGTTAGCTCTTGTGACTATTTCATGAATGTCATACTTCGTACGTATGAATGCTTAGGAAATCCTGAATCTAAGAGTTAATACTTTCCTCTCCTCTTGGTTTGCTTCTGTAGTGTCTTGCCAAAACTGCCATTACATCAAAGGCCTTCTGGTCCTCCCAGAACACAGGCATTCTTTGATCTTATAAAAATGCCCGGGAGAGGAGCAGCAGCCTGAGATCCTCTGTCCTGCCTGCCTCGCCCTTTCCTTTCCTTTCATCGCTGAGCCAATGTGTCACGTCTTGTCACTGGGGGTGCAGAACTTTCCCAAGGTTCCCCAGGTCCTTCATATGCTCACTCCCCCCAAGTAACTTCTGCTGCCTTATGGTGCTTGCAGCCAGCTGTTTCTTTTCTCCTGATGCTCACCTTCCTCTTCCCTTTTTTCCTTGATGTTGTCTGCTCCCCCTACATAGCTATTGCTCTTGTTGAATACCTTGCTACTTATCCATCCTCTGCCCCCCTACTATTTGGTCCTTTACTTGTTATTTTAGGTTTTTGCTAATATATCTACCTCTAGTTATCTTCTGGCAATATTTAGATATTTTTTTTTGTAAAAGACTTTATTTTGCTGTTAGGAGTACGATTTTTTTAATTATTACCTTTGTCTCCCATTCATACTTATTTTTCCCTTTCTGTTGAGTTCTGGGATTTAGAATCGGAACTAAAAATGATTAAATAGATTTATTAGATTCTGCACAACTTTTCTAATTTATGGATTTAATTTAAGGCTGTGTACTTGCACAAAGTCCACAAACTGAACATATGTATTTCTAATGTCACCTCTCTCTAATCCCCCTTCCCTCAAAAACTGATATATAGCATTATCTCCAGTATATATATCTTGTACTGGGGAACCCAGAACTGGACCCAGCACTTCATGTGTCTCCCCAGGGCTGACTGGAGGAGAGGGATCACCTCCCTTGACCTGCTGGCAGCACTCCTCCATGTGCAACCCTTATGTTCTCTCAGTAGAAAACTTCTTTCAGTATTGTGGAGATGTGTTCCGCATGTTGCAAATAATGAATATTTTTGCCAGATTTTAATAAACCAAAATCCTCTCAGTTTTCCATTAGAGAAAGTAATAACGAGAGAGGATAAATCTTTGCTACAAAAGACTATAATTCTTTAAATATCGTATTTCTCTTAATTTAGGTATGAGTAGTAATATACAGTGGTCTTCACTTTCATTTTTTTTGAGCATAGTATGTAGATGTATGTAAATATAATTTTAAAGAGAAATCCTATGTGTTCCATCCACAGGATTCTGTTTAGAAATGTTGGCCTATGTATCTATGAGTTCTGTTTGTCAACAGACTATTGACTGAAATGCTTCTAATGTGCTGCTAAGTCCTTCATTTTAGATCTAAATATTTGATACTTGATCAAATTATAACCTTACTAACACAGACATCAGTTATACCTATAGATGCCATGACACGTTTTTTTCTCTCAATATTATTCAACTTTTGATTAAAATGGGGAAATCTATAAGCCAAGTTCCTAATTTTTTTCCTACTTTGACACTAATTTGTTGTGAATCCTTGGTTAAATCACTTCTCTATGTATTTCAGTTTTTCTTAGCTGTAAAGCTGAATGATATTTCTTCTTTCCCATGAAGGCTGTGTTAATTAAATTTTTGTAATGAGTTCTGGCTTGATGAAATACTGCTAGCATACAAAACATTAACATAAATTACATGTAAATATTTTTAGCCTGCAAAGCTCCAGAAAGTTGACGATAACTTTCATGAATGAATGACAAAGAAGTGTTTATACCTTTTAAGAATGTGTGCCCAATAATATTGCATTACTTTACACACTCTGCCTCTTGTGTTATATTTCCTCTAATTTCCAGTAATTACTTCTGGATGTCTTTGATCAGAATCTTAGTAAGTGATAAAGCAAATATTCTCAAAAACTAGTCCTGTGGACCCCCAGTAGCATTCAGAGCACTAGCTGATGATTCAGAGAACTGTCTTGCCAAAAGACTGCCCTGCCTCCTCCACATTTCCAGCTGCTAGTATGCATCAAACAACTAAAAATTCATGAAATAATTTTCTAATATTTTTTTCATATAAATAATTGCCATAGTTACTGCAGGGAGGTTATGTGCTCATGAATGAGAGAAAAGATGGTCCATGTCATTGCAAACAGGGAACAAAGCATCCATGAAGCTCTCTTAATTAAAATGTGGTCCACTCTGTGCAAAAACATCTGGAGTTTAAATTTAAAGTTCAGTTAGTTTGACATTTGCAATGCTTTCTCAACAAAGGTCTTTGTTTTTCATTAGTATAAGTGTAGTTTGTTTTAAAAAAAATCTTGCTAGTTAAAACTTTGATGAAAAAATGCAGTATTAAAAAAAAAAAACAGTTGAACTTGCTTGCTGTGTAACTTGATAGATTTACATGTGTTGCCTATCTTTGTAAGGGTAAATTGATTTCCTATGTGCTGAAATCATCAAAACAATGGTATAATTAGAGTAATGGTATACATGGAATGTAAAGATACAAAATACGGTTTTTGTTTTTGCGTAAAGTTCCCTCTATATGGATGATGTACTAGGTCACGGAATGTCCCAGCTATCATGGATTTTGCCTGGCGTATGAAAGTCAACAGAGAATCTCAGGCCTCTTCAGTAGAATCACACTCTGCATATGATGTATCAGTCTAGTGCTGGAGATAAAAGCTGCCAATGTATAGTTTTACAGACATTAATAGGGAAAGCAAAGGATACCTTTATACATGTTTGGTGCGTCCTATGCTTGCAATTTAAGTATTCAACATGCTAAGGCCATTTAAAAATAAGTCATTGTAGGTCACCTTTAACATTACACCTTTCATCTGAATTGAGAGTAACTGCCTGCTGACATGCATTGCAGTTAAAATTACAGTTGCATTTAATCTTTTTATGGGTATTCTTTGGGGATTGACCAACTGGTACTTAAGTCAACTCTAATTTTCAAAAATATTTGTGCTATACAGATAGCCATTTGTTTTTACCTGCCTTAGAAAAGAAAGGAGCAGTGTACTTGAAAGTCAGTGAAGTTTGTTTTCTGGTTTATGTTTATGTGTTTTCAATATATCGACTATAAAGGCAGACTTTAGGAGGACTATATACAAACCTGCTTTGATTTATTTGCATTTGCATTAGAGCTTTGAGACTAAAAATAAATTGTATATCTGATTTTGATTTTTCATCTGTCCTTTGAGACAGTGTGAAATTGTCTGTCACCAAGAATACATCAATATAGGAGGATTAACTGTTCACATCCAGTTTAAACATCAAAGTGTTTGTATGAAGTCATGGAAAATGAGTAATTTGTTTTATCATTCTCTGTGAAAATACAGAACGCCCCTTTTCAAAGTAAATAATCTTTATTTTAAAACCAGAAAGATTAACAGCACTCACTCTATGGAAGAGACTGCTGTTAAGTAAAATACCATTAATACTACTTCAGTCAGTACAATTGGTGTTTCTTCCTCTTATCGGTACCATCAGTGCACTGTATCAGTACCTTCTGTTCCCTGTTAAACAAAGAGCAGGCAGATGTGATTGCTCTCTTTAGGATTATTTGTATGTATTATGGCATACAGCTTTCTGATTTCTGGGAAAAAAGTTAACTGTACTTAATTACCCTCTATGTCAGGTCTTTCTAACATCCTTTTTTTTTCATTTTATCTGCACAGCTAAATCCATCTCTCTTAATAGAATAGAGTGTAGTCATTAATGATACAAACATGGCATTTAAGCCACGTTGAGGAGGTTTCTGTGCCTTTCATTAAATTACCAGACCAACCCTGTGGGCCAGCTAGAAACTCTTTCATCACCTTTCCCTCTCATTCTTCAATGTATTCTTTTGTTGCTGCCTTCTTTATTGAATTTCCCCTAAAAAACTTGCCTTTTTTCTTTTTATGGGTTTTTTTTTGCACATCACTACAATTAGTTTCATTGATTTAATGAAAAAAACCACACATTTCTGTTCCTGAAAATATCAGCATGACAGTTATCCTATTCAAATCACTTCACGAACTGTTCATAAGACTGTGGGAATTTCTGTATATAAAAGGAACCATACTGATTAAAACCAAAGGTCAGTTTAGCCCAGCTATAGACATCGCAACAATGGCCAAAATAAAATGCTTAAGGAAGAGTGGATGAACAGGACTGATATACATTTTGTTTCCCACTCATTCATTCTGATTCTGCCATTCAAAGCTCAGAGACTTACAGACCTAGTTGTAGTTTCTACAGATTTGGAACCCTTCCATGGTTTTTCTCATTCATGAACTTGCTCAGCTTTCTGCTTAAACCTACATAAACTTTTCTATGTTTATGTGACTTTTGATTTTATGCAAATTGGTCATTTCTCCCCTCAGACATCTGTCTTCATGGGTGAAGAGTCCTGCATTTTTGAGTCATTGTATTTAGTCATTCCTCACATGATAATAGTGCTCCATGGCTTGGATCATTTTTGTTCTTCTCTGACCTTTTCCTATTTTGCTTCTGAAATAGAGGTCCACAGCTGCACTCAGTAGTCAAGATGCAAGCACACTGTGGCTTCATACTTTGGAATAATTATGTTCTCTGGCTTCTTTTTCCTTTCTTGATCATCTCTGGTGTCAATTTTGCTTTTCTGATTGATATTGAGCACTGAGTTAGCAAGTTCTTGGGAATATGTATCATTACCCTGTAGTCGACATCCTGAGAAGTAATGGTTAGCTTAGAGCCCATCATGTTGTGTGTGAAGTTAGGTTGACATTTTAGTAGTCTAAAGAAACTTTCAGAAATCCAAGTAGCCTATATCATCCTTTATCCACATCTCAGTGACACCAGAAAACCAAGGAATGAGTATGCATATAACCCAAAGACTTGTCTTCTGCTTTCAAGATTGCATTTAATAATGTAGCTAAAAAGGACTAGCTGAGGCACAGCTATTTCCACACCAAGCACCGCCCCCACCAAAAAAAAAAAAAAAAAGTACATTAAATAGGGGGATATATTTAGAAGACACTTGGGGAAAAGAGATGATGAACGTCTTCCTTAACTTCATTTACAGACAGCGTTGACATGAAGTCTTGGAATTGGAATTTAGAGAAAGAATTGAAAAATGGGATGGCTTAAGGCATGGGCTTACACTTAGGGCCTGAGTTCCTTTTATGTTAAAACAGATCACAGGTCTTCTTTATTAAAACAGGGGAGAAAAAACAAAAATCTTTGTAGGTGGAAAAAAATTCCTATAAATTGAACATACTTTATTGTGTGCTGAGGAGCCACTACATTATACGAGTCCTCTGTCCTAGGCAACTTTATTTCAACTCTGTGTGATATTTCAAATGTATATTTTTCTGCAGTTCAGAAGTAAAATACTTTAGCAAAATGTGTTACGTAATATATACTATAAGCTTAAAATATTTATGGTTTAATTTGGTGTTGGAGAAGTGAGATTAGGGGGTGTTACAATTTTGGGGTTATTTTACCCTGAGGAAGGATTTTATTTCTGAAGGGGTAGAAGAGTTGTTGGTGTTCAAAGTAAAAAACTTTGTGGACATGTGTCCATCAGCTCTGTGTGATACTAGGATGACTGCTGAACATTAGGATTCAGTATTTTTTTTCACATACAGTTAAGTTTGGATTGCTTAGGATCTGTTGTCTGTCATGTTTTTCCCAGATTTAGGAACACACATGCAGGCCAGTAGCAGGGACTGCTCTGGCAAGAAGCAGCAAACATTGCATCTCATCATAAATTAATGGAGTGGAAAATCAATGCTTTGATGAACATAAGGTCATTGTAAATAAAGCATGAAATATGAATGAATACTGATTTACTGTGGTAAAAGTGAAATGATTGATTCCTGTAAGACGGAAACATTAGAGATTGATAGATACCGCTAGGCAATTTTACTTTGAAGTGGAGATGTATAGTAGCATTTAAAAAAAAAAGTATTTGATAGCTATAAAAACATTTCTACACTATAATCTGTGAAAAACGCAATATGTAGGCCTCCTGCCTGATTGCATCCTGAAAATATGAAGAGGAATCCATTTTATACATTCATTATTAATATATAACTGCAGGTTCTGTAATTCTTTTCTGGTAAAGAACCAGATCTGTTACAGGAAAAGTAATTTTTTTTTCTCCTGATTGCAGATGAAATTACACATTAAAATACAAGATTTGTTATGAAGATAATACAAAAAATGTTCATATATTGAGTCTTCTATAATTCCTGTACTTTTTAAAAAATTAACCTTTTAAAATCTAACAAAATTAATGTGTTAGTGTAAAAAGAAAAGCAAAGTATTCTTGGTTTGGGTTCATACCTAAATTATCTCCACCTTATTTTCCCTGTCTCATTTCTGTTTTCTTGTTCTTGCTAAATGACTAAAGAATCTTTGTTTTACTCTGTTTCACTTTTGACAGTTCTTCTCATGCTTCTTGAAATCTCAAATATCCTTCCTTGGTAGTCAATCCTTTTACCCCATCATTGCTTCTGAGTTGATGGTGTCTGCACTTAGGTTACTCTGTTCTCTTCTGGTTCTCTACTCCTCACTCCCCCTCTCCATCTTAATGACAGAACTGGAGAGGTTACACAAGAAGTATGAATGATCAAAGGCATGAACCTTCTTCCATGTAAGGAACAGCTAAGTACACTAGGAGTCTTCAGCCTAAAAAGCATACAAATGGGAAAGATTGCAAGAGGTCTGTAAAATGAGAAGTTGCACGGGGAAGATGAATAGAGACTGGTTGTACACTCTCTTTTATAGTGTAAGAATGAGTAAGCATGTAATTAAGCTAGTAAGTGGTTGGTTCAAAGCAAAACATGATGACTTTTCATATATTACATTATTGTACTTTGTAATTTTACTTAAAAATGGTAGGAGCAATGGCTTGTTTAGTTCATCGTGTAGATAACTGCTTGTCTATATAATTAATAGCAGCATGTAGGAAAAAAGATCTGTGGTGACTAGACTGTCATGATAGTGGTATAAATATTAATTTTAATAATACTACTATTAATGCATGATAATATATAAATGTATAATATTTGTATGTACAATGTATATTGCATATACTGCTATTTAATATATTGCTAAATTATTAACCTACCTTTACATAGATATACAATATATAGTATCAATTCTATTTGTGATGTGATTAAGATTATTAATAAAATGTTAATATAAAAATATTGGGTTTGTTATCTAAGCTGCATGCTCACATGAGCGTTCATTTCATTGCTATTTGTCCCATTTCAGTTTTTTAATAAAATTTTATATGATTAAGTTTTAACTAAAGGAATATACTTATGAGTTATACTTTTAAAGAGTCACATTCTTCTCTAAAGAATTCACTTACATGGGTATCCACTTTTTTAATAACAATGAAGCCCGTAGATAGTTCCTTCAATATTAATCACAGGTAAAGTATTTTTGTTGTTCGCTAATACTACTGATGTTTCATGGTTTGTCATACCCAGCATAGTAGACTATAACAGTCTGGACTCATTGGGTTGTTTTTGAAGATTGTCAGGAAGCTTTATGTGATATAAATCACAGCTTTTTGGAGTCGGCTGCACTTGTGCTGAGAGGTTCCCACTGATTTTTCTTATCCTAGTGTAACTGAAAGTTTTAGCCTCTTCAGGTGTTAAGTCTGAGATGTTTTTCACATTGGTCGTGTTGAGACTTTCCAAGACTTGGCAACAAGCGCTTTTGTAGTTAAGGGCAAGTTAGCTCGCTTTACAGATACATGCATAACTACAAACCTGTTTCCATAAACCTAGTGGTTTGTGATGGCTGAAAGAATTGATTATTTTTTTTATGTTCTATCTTGTGTTCTGTTCTTTAGAGTACTCAAGTAGCTTTAGACCATCTGGAGTCTGTTCCTGAGAAACTGAGCCTATTAGAAGATTTCAAAGATACTGGAGTGAGAAAGATTTCATTTAACTCTTTCAGTAGTTCTCAAATGTTTTGGTTAATTAATGTCCTCTCCATATGTATAGATAAATTGGTTGATATTTTAAAATACATATGTAAATATTATATAAACAAAAATATACATAAATTTATTTTCATGTTTATACAGCTCTTTTTGGAGGTTATTAATTTAGTTCTAATTAGTAACACTGCTGAGGTGCTCCATAATGGAAGCTAATATTGATAAGTGAGCAGTAATAAGTCAAGTCCTAATTATTGATTCAGAGCATTTGTATTGGGTGGTGAATTCTGACATTACTTGTTAAAAAATAAAAATGTTGTAATGAAATAAATTATACCAGTTATTTCAATATTTAAAATAATGAGAGAAGATAGGTGAGCTTTACAGCTTGCTTGTTTTGTTTTTACTTAACGCCAATAATTTTCACTTGTTTTCCCAGTATCACTGTCAAATCAAGGTGTGTTTTGGACACAGTGGGACATATTGACAGTAGTGGTGGAATACTGTCAAGAGTGATAAGCCTTTAGTTTGGTCTTCAATGGCTAGATGGCTTAACCACTGTATTGTTATTACTTTCCATACATGAAGTTGGTGGTTTAGTAAAAAAGAATCTGGATCTTTATTGCACAATAAAAATTTTAAATCAGTATTAAATTACAGATCAACAAATGCATAATGATTTGCATTTTATTTGCTGTATAAAATTTGTCATCCTGAGGTAGTCATAAGCATTTCAAAACATTCTTGTTCAGAACATGGTTTATCCTAAGCATTCTTGCACAAGGTCATATGTTAATAATTTTGCACTACTTTATTGCTGTCATCATCAACAGTTTTTTAAGAAAAATATTGTTGAGATGTATAGTTTTAATTTCATGTTCCAGCTGTCCCCAGAGGAGCTTGTTGCTCTGACAGAGGTTGACATTTACCTTCTGTTTCCTATGGTTCCACACTGCTAAAAGGAAAAGTTATGCTCTCAGCTAGGCAAAGCCCAAGCTTGAATGTGGGGTTTCTACAGTCCCCTTCACTCTTGCCCTCTCTTGCTTAATATTTCTATGAAATTACGTTGTCATTTTCTGGTTTGCTGTAGTTATCACTTAACAAGTATTTGTGAGTTTGGAACCCAAATTCTTTGGTTCGATTTGAGCTCTGTCCTTCTCCTTCATGCTTAGTTTTTTGAAGACTGTTTTCTTAAGATAAATCCCTACCAACAATTGTGTATTGTTTAATAAATAATATATCATTTGTGCATTTATTATTCAAGAGAGCTAAGCTTTAGACCTTAGCTGTAAGAATGATGTCAGTTTGGAGTTTCATTAATTCTTCTATTTCAAAATGATACATTGGAATTTTTTGTAAATAGCATATTTTACTCTGAAGTGGTATGCGTGAACGAAGTATTTCAAAGCCATTCATTACTTTCCATTGCTAGCAAGTTCTTCCCTCAGTGTTTTCATAGGAAGGGAGAAGGAAAGAGAAAATAAATCTTTGATAATGCCTCACAAGTTGTCTAGTAGTTGTAATCATTCAAGTGAATCATTAACTAGTTCAGTGAGAAGTGTTGTTTTCTTATTCAAAAATATGGTTTAGTCCATATCATTAGAATATTTTTTTCTTCAAATGATTGTTTCTGTATTATTGTAATTAATTTTTCACCATTACAGAATTCCTGTGTCAGAAGGTATGATTTTACTGAATTTTGGAAGGAGATACAAGAAATCATTCACTAGTTAAGGAAGAGGCTGTTCACATTTTAACCTGCTTTCATTTTAACATTACTTTTCTGTACAGAACATTATGCTTTCATATGACCCTGGTATTTCAGCTTCTGAAAATTAGTAATTAATTCATTCTTGCTGTAGTGAAAATCCTTGGTCATACCTGTGTTTACAATAGCTAGCCAACATTTATTAACTGCTTTTCACATTATGAAATCATTTAGATCTTTCAATGCATTTGTAGGAGTCCCATTGCCGAAGGGAGATGATTGAGGAAAGGTATATGAAGTATAAAGAAATAGTGAGTTCTCTACAGCAACAGCTGGAAGATTCAAAACAGAGAGTCCAACAATTTAAGGTATGTATGTGTGCTCCACTTTTGTTTTCCAATGAGTTTCAATCAACAACATAAGCTTATTTGTTGTATAATAATGCCTAGTAGAAACACAGAATAAAATCACACATGAATGTTTCTGTTTCATGTAGCTGCCGTGGCTGATCTAAAATTTGATGACAGAAGTGTTGTCTGCATTGTAAAGTGCCATGGATACTTTCCAAAAATCTTTAAAATTTAACAGAAAAGTGTCTTACTGTGTCTTACTAGTCTGAAGTGTTTATCTGCTTTGTCAAATTGCTGTCTACAGCAATTTTTTGAGTGGTTTGCTCAATTTTCCCTTGTCTATTCATGTAAAGGAGAAATATAGAAACCTGTTTCCTCCTTTAAAAGGATGATTAATTTGTAGGTCATGTATAGTCATTTTTCAGTAGTTGATCTTTTCATTCTTTACAAAAGATACTGTATGATGTCTGTGTCATACATAAATGAAATCCATGCAGAGGGGAAGTGATTTGCTAAAGGTCATTCAGTGGACTGATAGCAGGGCAAAGCATAATTTCCAGGCTCCCTGCAATACATATCCAGTACTCTTGTTTAGAAACATTGCCTCTAATGAGCTCCCCTTTCCAGTTGTTAACACTCTTTCTCTTCATATTAGCTTGTTCATTGTCATATCATTTCTCATTGCGTGTCATTGTGATAGCAGCTTACTTCAGCTGAACTACAATTTCTTATGGACGTGGTTGAAATAAGTGATTAGATAAGAATCATGCTAGTATTTCTGCTGCTTATCACAGCTGAATCAAGATTTATTGGCAGTGAATCGTACCAGTGTCTCTAAGCAGTTGAGCTCAAAATCTAGGATCACACCATGTATCAAAAATCTTTAACCTGTTTGTGTTCCCCACCTCCTCCATAGCGCTCTTCCTTCTTTAAAATGAGGACGCTTACCAGTAGGTCTTCTAAAAAGTGAAAAAGGTAAAATAAATGCAAAGTATTTTAGCTTGGTAAGTTGCTGTTGCAAGAAGAAGGTGTTAAGCTACTTGGAAAAGCCATCTTGCTCTTCTGTAACAAATAATTGAAAGGAAGGAACAGGTCAGATTCACTTTCAGTCCGTTGCTAATGATAATTTTCAGTTTCTTGAATTTCTCTTGCCTTCACACAAGCGTTACTAATTCAGCAGTCATTGAAATTTGGAAAACATTGAAAAGCTAATTGAAATGTAATCAGCTGACAGTAGAATATAATATTGCACTAAGCTGGCTGAGTTTACTGAGCTTGCATGGTTTGAACTCTGTATTCAGAATCCAGTATAAAGCTGATTCCAAAACAATATTTCTCCCTTCTTAAGAGGAGCATTTAATGGCTTCCATTTAGTCAGGTCTAATTGGACTTTTGCATGACATACAGTACTCTTTGCTGTCATGGCTGTTACAAATAGAACAGAATGTTCAAAAACAAGTAACAGACGGGTGCTAATCTGATTTCAGTGATCAGGCTAGTTTAGTCTAAAAACCCTTTTTAATGCTTGCCTTTCTTACCCTGCCTTGGAAATGACTCAAATATATTGTTGTTTAATTTTTCTTATTTTACTGTTTTTCAATTTGGAGTCTCTAAAATTGATTGGTGGAAGAGTGTAAGCTTGATGACATCAAAGTTCATTCTTTCTCATAGTTTTGATTCATGCTCTGTACACAGTGTAGTGCTTCTGCTATACAAAGTAGACAGGTGATAAGAAAATGCATGTTTTTAAAAAGAGACTTGTAAAATTATTACATTGACCATTTTAGGTAAAATTTCATGTGGAATTAATCTTTCTCCTCTGTTATGATATTTTTTCTAGCCTTTCTTGTGATACACTTCTTTGAGCTTGCTTGTCAACATTAATCTGAGACAAGCATTATCTAATCCCATGTCCTAGCCTCTTTTCATTTTCAGGAGTGAAAATGAAACCAAAGTTGAATATTCCCTTTAAAGCAGTTACTTTTCTTGCTTTCTTATGATTTAATTTGTCCCCGCTCGACCTTCTCACTCCTTTGTAGTCTTGTCAGATGGCTGTAAAACACTTGTTGCTTAGAATCCCAGGAAAATCATAATTGCTATTTGTATGTTTTAAAATGTAAGACTGTGTTAGGTTAATGGTTGGATGTGATGATCTTAGAGGTCTCTTCCAACCAAACCTATTCTGTGATTTCCAGTAACAAGGGAGGCCAGAGGCCGGCAGAATATCATCAAGTAAAACAATTGTGACTTTTTCAACTAAGAAAGGGCTGAATGGTAGTAGATAAAGAAGAAACTGGGGAAAAAGAAGGTGAATATAATGTATAATAATAAAATAAATAGTAGAGAATACCAACTAAAGCAGAATCAAAAGAGAAAGCTAGAGGAAAACTAAAAATAAATGTTATGATGGATAGATGCAAATATTTTAGGACTGTCTCCCTGCCACAAGCAACTGACCATCTAGTCAAACACAGAACACAGATATAACTGTAAATGAAGCACATGAGAAAAAGCATGTTAAAATTTCTGTAAAGAGAAAGCCTTTTGGTATTGCAGATGCTGCTAGAAGCACCTTGCTTGTTTAAAATCTCTGATCTAAGATAGCATTTCTGGAAGCTGAATTAAAAAACAATTTTTTTTTTATTCTTTAGAAGTTTTTGTTGTGCTATGTACACTTCAGGTTTTAAGTCTCTAATCAGCACATAAGGGGATTAATATGTATAATTTCCGTTAGTCTTAATAGGAGTAAATCCCTCTTCAGTGATGGGACAAAAACTGATTGTATCTCTAAATTAATGTTGAATTTTATTTTGTTTTCTGTTTAGTTTTCAAATCTTAGTATCAGCATGAATGATAAATTGCCAGAGGTTTTAACAAAATTCCCTGAGGCTGTTTATGATAAGAATTCAGTAGCAAAATTGAATGTTTATGAATTGATGCATATGTGCTCTATTATCTCTTCTCATTTCAAGAAACTGAGTAATTTGGATACCAAGCCAAGCTTTTAATCTTATTTTGGAAAGTATTGCAACTGGGGACTACTTGCTGCAGTGCTAATAAAGATTTACGGAGATTTTTGTTTGAATGGCCTTTCAAAAATTATCTTTTTCTATCTTAGAGACCAAGTAACTTTACTCACCAAAAAGCTATGCTGTATGGGTCTAGATGTAAATAGTAACATTGTACTTCAAGCTTTATGTAATGGTTTTTAAAAAAAAAAAAAAAGTGGAAAAGCAACTACAGGTATTTTGATATCAGAAATCAATAAAGTTTGAATTTCCTCAGTGGCAGGGAAAATGGATTTAATTTTTATTATTACTTGTGGAACTTCACTGAGTTAATGTGCACCATTCATTGATGAAGAATTCATCATTCACTGCCGTCTGCCCTGCTGCGATGCTTTGTTGTGAACTGTGGATGGGATGTAAACAGAAAAGAGAACATTCTTACAACTTATTGTAGTGACAAAATCTTGCAGTGCTTTTCTCAAGGCAAAACAGTTTTTTTCAGAGTTTTTGTAGTGATGAAATGGGCACAAATTTTTTAAGCAAATTAATTTGAACCTAACTGCAATACTGAACATTCTGAGAATTCACATCAGTATTTTTCAGCACATCTGAAATCACAGCATATACCTGTATATGTGTTACTGTATGCTTTTTGTTAAAGTTTACAGCTGCTTGATATTAACAAATAAAAATATTTTTATTTGGCTGCCATAGGATGTGAAAATGGATGCTGAAATTTCTGATAGAGAAGTGGCTGCTCCCTCTCCTAGCTGGCGAACCCAAAACAGCTTTTTGTCCAGCTCACTGCTCTCAAATTCAGGTTGTAAGTATTGTTTCACAGAAAAAAAAATCTACAAGTAATGCATTTTCATCTTCTAAAACTGTTTCACTTGAGAGTAGGACACTACTCTTCACCAAAAAAATGCTAGAACCATCCTGAGAGTCCTCCTTTAGATACTGGATGGATGCCTTTGTGTCTAGGAAGTACTTCATTACATCCCACTGATAGCTGTTTGTTGGTTTGTTTTTTTTTTTTTAACTGGGACATAAAATATATTCTGTTTGACATCCAAACCTACACCAAAAAAAGAGGGCTCCATTTGGATTCTGAATCTCTGCATGAAGAATCATACCTATGTAAGCTCTGTCTTTTCATGGATCAGAGAGACATCCTCAGCCAAGAATTCTTCCCCATGTCTTTCATTTGTACCAGTTAGCCTTGTGCTTGTGTAGCAGTTCAACAGTGAAAGTTGAATTCACTGATTCTGCTGCTTCTTCAATAGTTGTTTTTAACTATTCTTTCTGTCCTCTATTGTGTATACAACTTGTGCTCATGAAAGGTCACAGGATCTCTGATACAGCTAGGATCTGCTCAGTAAAAGATAGGACATCTTAGATCTTTATCTGATACAGGCACACCTTTACATGAGTGTCAAAACTAACTTTGAAAAGTTTTTTAAGGCTTTTTTTGAGTATATCAGCACATGGATATCAGAATACTTTTCTTCAGAAGGATATCACCTTCCATTTCTTTTCAATATGGCCAGTTTGTGTACTGGGAACCTATTCAGTAAGTTGCATGCTATGTAATGGAAAGTCCTATTTCAGGCTTCATTGCACTTTTAAACCTTTGCATCTTAGAATGAGTGCTGCAGTATGTCAGTGCTCACCAGTAAGTCCTGAGTTGATCAGATGAGGTTAAAGATAATTGGTTTCTTTTCCTTTCGAAATCTGTGGATTGTGATTAGTACCTTTTTGCAGAGCATACTGAATAATAATATTTGGAATAAAGCATAAGAGTAAATGTCTCCGTCTCATCTGTACTTCAGGAACAGTTTCCATGCCTCAAGAGTTGTTTTTCCATTTTTCTCAAACCTCATCGCTGTCGAAGTCTTGTAAGTCAAAGTACAGCTCAGCCTGGTTAGGGTACAGAAAAGAAATAACCTATACCTTGCAGGCATGTTGGCCTTGGTGACTTCCAGCGGTCCCTTCCGACCTCAACAACCCTGTGATTCTGCTGCAAAAACTTGCTGAAATTTAAAGATGCAGCATAACTGTTCCTAAAATATTACAATATCTTTATATTGCTTAACATGAATGGAACTTGCTAGGACTTTGTTACTTTATTAATTTTTGATCAGTTTTAGGCAGTTGTCAAATACGATCCATGTGATCCGAATACCACTCTGATGAACCAGTTCTGGGTATTTATTCTCCGAGTCAACTGTTTTTTACCAGCACTAAGCTTTCTGGAGGTAAAAAAGTGATGAATGAAAGACAGTAGTGACTCAATGTTGATTATTATAAAATATTTGCAAAGTCTTCAGCATTTGAGGAAGGTTCCTTTTGAAACCTTGTTCAGGCATGGCTGAGGGACTTCTTTTTTTTTTTTTCTTGCTTAAAACTGTGAGGAAGGTATTTTCCACATCATAAATTAAGCTGGTTCTTCATATTTCATATTTTCCAAGTCTCAGAATGGTGTTGAGAGTGCTTTTAGTTTTGTCCTTTTGCCCAGATGGTAAAGAGCAATTAATTTTATTTATTTTTTTTTAAAAAAAAAGGCAAAAAAATAAGAAAACAGTGAATTTATTTCACTTTTTTTTTCTCTTTGTTTTTAAGGAAAAGGAACTGGATACAAAAATTTTTAGAGTTATAGTTTCATACTTGTATTCTGTAAAAATCCATCAGTCAAATTTTCTGAGGGTAAAACAGAGAAGTAGGCATAGAATATTTTTCCTATCCCTGATTTTATTTGACTCTGATAGAATGAAAGTGGTGTTCTTAATTTCTCACTCTGTTGATTCTTTTCTCCTAAGAGTTAGTGCTATTATATGCTCTTCATGCTTAGTAAATAAGTATGAGAGCAAGTCAGGTGCCTGTTGAAGATGCCTGATGTCATTTTAGATGTCCTAGAGTATGCTTCTAGCTGTCATTCCAAGAAGGCATCCGTTTCCCATAGGTCCTATCACATCTTTCGCTGCCCTTTGTGGTAGCTTATGGCACTAAGGTATATGAATCACTCCATAGACTAGTTAGTGACTGAATGTTTTACCTTTATGCTGAACCTGATCTCCACCAGTCAAATGTGTATTTTGCAGTTAGTTGTTGCTATAGTTCTTGAGGACGGTGAAAATTCTGCAGTGGTAGTAACATTAAGGAGCTTTTCTTGTAATTGCCAGTGAGTGGAAAATGATAAACATAAACACCATGAACTTTTAATTTCAGTAATGATATTAATTAGTTATAATTTGAGACTTTGACAGCAAAGTATAATTTGAGGTCTTTTGATCCCAAACCTCCTGTAGCTTTTAATAAATCTACCCATAAATATCATCACCTATTTTCTGTGATTACTTTGTCTCCTTACTACTTCAGAAACAGAAGAATGGACTTTCATTTACATTTTGGAGCAGTTTACTAGCCTTTGTGATTTAATGCTTCCCCACTTCATCTCTCTTAAATTCATGAAACCTTATAGATTATATATATCTACAAGAGGGATCCTGGCACTTAAGTTTCAAATTGGTTGAAGAAAGAGGGACAAAAAGTACAAAAAAAATAAAGGAACAACAATCTTCTTCCATACATATATTTAGTAAGAAGTTGCCAATGCAGCAGGCAGTTAAAAGGAAAAGTAATTAACATTAACATTCTGGGTTTTTTTTGGTCTTCAAGAAGGACGGGGAACTGCTTGAGAGAGTCCAGCGCAGAGCCACAAAGATGATGAAGGGAGTGGAACATCTCCCTTATGAGGAAAGGCTGAGGGAGCTGGGTCTCTTTAGCTTGGAGAAGAGGAGACTGAGGGGTGACCTCATTAATGTTTATAAATATGTCAAGGGTGAGTGTCATGAGGATGGAGCCAGGCTCTTCTCAGTGACATCCAATGATAGGACAAGGGGCAATGGATGCAAGCTGCAACATAGGAGGTTCCGCATAAATATGAGGAAGAACTTCTTCACAGTGAGGGTAACAGAACACTGGCACAGGCTGCCCAGAGAGGTTGTGGAGTCTCCTTCTCTGGAGACATTCAAAACCCGCCTGGACATGTTCCTGTGTGACCTGACCTAGGTGTTCCTGCTCTGGCAGAGGGATTCGACTAGATGATCTTTTGAGGTCCCTTCCAATCCCTAACATTCTGTGACTCTGTGATTCATGTTTCTGATATAATTTCTACAGTTGTAACAGGTTTTCCATAACAAACTGTTTTAAAGATGCTGTGGGAATAAGCTTTTATTTCTATACCCATTTTCTTAGAAAGGAAGAATTGAGAAAATAATTTATAGAAGGAAGCATTCATTAGACATCGTTTGTAGTTCTTATTATTGTCAGACCAAAATAGTTGGTTTAAAAAGTCACTAGTAGTTGTTATCGAAAGAATAATCCTCAGAAACTGGTTTTCATGGCCACTGTATTTTTCTTAAACTTTGTTTACAAAGGTCCATAGAGTCACACATGCTTTGCATTAGCTTTGTGAATTGGATCGTTTCTCTTTGTACAGTTCATCACTTCAAGGTTTTAACCTGGATGATTTCCCAGATGCTATATGGCTTTCAGGCTTTCTATTGTTGTTGGGAATTTATGTTCCAGGGCTTCATAAGCTGTGACTTTATGGAGAAGAAAATTGCCACCAGTTTAACCGAATTCTGTAGCTGGGATCACAGTCTTCTCTGACCCTTTGGCTCTGGTGATACACAACACTCTTATGTCCACATGGTATATAGTTGGAATGATATCATTGTTGAATAAAAACAAGTTGCCCTGTATGTTGTTTTTATTCGCATAACAATTAACTCCTGCAGTGGATGCTAATGTCTGTCTTTATCCCTCTATGTATAGTTTTTCGTAAATTCTTAAGACCATATGTATTGACATTTATAAGTAGCTAACTTAATTGAAAGTAAAAAGTCATAGTAATATCATGATGCCATGGGACACCATTCCAGAACAAAACCTTCTAAGACTGCTCAAGGATAAGAACCTGGAATGACTGGAAACTTGACATAATCACTTTGAAAAATGCAAATTGATTTAGTTCTGCAATTAATTTTCTTTATGGATTTTCACTAGTTTGATTACTGAGGGCAGGAGGTACTGTTGAAAGACTATACAGTAGCATAGTTCTGGACAAATACTGAAAACTTGATGCTGAAAAGTGATGACTCGCTGTTTTAGTAATGTCCCAAACACAGTGATTTCATTTTCATTCTGAAAGTGAAAACATTTCACTCTTCCTAATCAAACTGTGAAGACTTGCTCCCTCTTAAATAACTTTAGGTTATATACTGCTAAAATTTTGCTAAACCATTAAAAATTGCACTCTGGGTATTTATTACAAACAATCAGGAAGGACCACTTTTCTTGCATACTTATGGTATAAGGAAGGACATTAGAAGACAGGTATGTTGTTGATATCTGCTTTCTTCTCCTTAATTTCTGCCTTGTTAAATAATTGCTAGGTGCTTGAGTATTTGGATTTTTGTCCTTCAGCACTTTACCATAAGATATTATGTCAATTCATGTTGTCTAGACTTTGATGAAATACAATGTATTTAGAAATAAGCTTTGTATATGCACCCTGCCGCAAAGGTATATTCACAGTATTATGGCATCCTGTGACCACCTGTTCAGTGTCACTTGTTGATTTTAGTCCATGCTATTGGTAAAGATATTTCTTTGGGATTTTTCTAAGTGTTTTTATTTTTTTTTTTATCTTATTTAAACAAAAATGCTGGAAAATTAAATGGAAAAGAAATGTCGGTGGAATTACCAAATTTTTAAAAATGCAGTTTGCATTTCTTCTGTATAAGAAAGCTCTTGGCAATACTTATATTTTATAGTATTAAAACATGTTCCCCTAGAACAGTAAGTCAGTTTCTCAATGCACAGCTTTATGAATATTGAATATTTATTAATAAAGTATTAATTGCTGTATAAATTATAATATTGTGTAACAAAATGTATGTTTTATATAGACGTGGATCATCAGTTAGCAAAATGTATGTCTTTCTCTGAAGATGTTTAATTTATTTTTGTCTGACTTATTTCTAGCACATATGAAAAGAACCGTTCCTTTTGATACAAGTGTCATCAAGGAAGATTCCATTAATGTTACTCCCAGTGAAACAAAGCTGCAAGCAGAAAGAGGGAAGCAGTAGAACATTTTGCAAAAACACACCAGCTTTCTCAGTGGTAAATTCCATTCCACTCTTTCTTGGTTTTGAGCAGTAGTAATTCCATCTGCTATAGAAGTGATGCACCCTTAATGATTCAGCTATTGCCAAACACTTAAATGAAAGAGCACCACATGTGAGTCTAATGGACTCCTGTGATAATTTATATAACTTGTACATCAAAGGTTTTCTGGGGTTATGCTATTCTGTTGTATCTTTTTCTGCAGTCCTCCTAAACTAAATTTATTGTATTCCTGAAATATTATGAAATGAAAGGCCTGTGACGTTAATCTTTGCTACGAGCTGATTTACCTCTGTACAGCTGAATTGGTCTGACATTTGGTTTTTTTAAAACATTATTCATAATGAAAAAATATTCAGAAATTGCCTTTGTCCTAATATTTATTATGAGAGTCGTCATACAGTGTTGTGCAGACACATTTGTGATTTTAGTTTCTTCAGTTTGCAACAATCATTAAAGAAAGAAATTATAAATATTAAACAAAACCAAATTTCCTCGAGATTAGTGGAAATATGTATCATGATTTCAGGTTCAACATCTATCTGTTAAATGCTGTTTAGAATTATTCTTCTGACCAGTTTTATCAGATGACCTCTGGTAAGGCACTTAACAGCACCTGAATCTCACCTGTCTATATCAAGTGTGTTGAAGGGCACTGCTATGTGGCTGTGAAAATTTTAGTAACAGGGTTTAATGATAATTTATTTATTCTGTTTTGTTCTCTATTAGAAGAGACGTGTCGTATCAATTTTTAAATGTTAAGGAAATACAGTATTGCACAGTTGTATTTAGATATCTCTATTCTAAACAAATAGGATACCGTTCTACATAACTGTGGTCTCAAACAGCACATCACAGGAGAACTTTCTGCTGTCAAAAGAAATGCAAGTGTTTCTGATGGTCCTGGTTTTGTTCCCCTCCCAAATGCTTCTGGTTGAATCACTACTAATGTGCCTTTAAAAATTTGCCAAATCTATCAGATTACTGTAGCAACATGAACACCATCAAAATAATTTTGTTTTATAGGCTTCTTTCATGTTTAGGAAGTGTACTTCTTCTCTGAAACACTGTCTTTTTTTTAGCACAGTAGTTTGCTAGTCACTGTGTAGACTTTTTTATTTTTTAAATTTTCTGAATAAGTGTTCTGCAGTCCCAGTGGGTTCTCTGCACAGTACGCTTACTTGACAATCCCCTTGTATTCAGCCTGCTTCAAACAGAACTTCTTGCTGAGAACATCAAAATCAAATAAGGAAATGAGAAAAAAAATTAATTATTTTTCTTTTATTTTCTATACACTTAAATTACTTAATTTAAAAAAAATCTTATTTGCTTAAAGTTTTCTTTACCTTTTGTATGTGTATAATGCTATGCATCGTAGTGTTGGCATTGGCTTTTTTGCAGACTTCTGACACATCTGCTCATTCAGAAGGTCAAGAAAGCAAAACAGGCACACCCATCTCTTCTGATCTCAACAGCAATGACAGGGCCAAGTCAAAACCAGAAACAAACAAAATTCTGCTCTGGAGAAGGCAGGACAAATAGAATCCTGTCCGTGTCCTGTCTACAAAGAGTGTGGATGTCATGAAGCAGTGTTCAGTTCAAGCCACAGTTACCATATACTAAACTTATTTTAAGTGTATCCAACATTTGTAATTTATTTTTTTAATTAGATCAGAGCACAGCTGGAAATATGATGTTTAAAATATTTTAGCTGTTTTGTGTGGAGAAACATTAAGAAATTGCAAAATAAAATGTCACCAGCTTGCAGACTTCATCGTACCTACAATTTATAGCTAAAAATATAGAAAGGTCATTTAAAAATATATTGTAAACCAGTAAATCATGCTCTCAAAACACCTCATGTTATATTGAGGTCTGTTGCAAGGATTGCTGATGGATAAATGCATGCCCAACCCACTTTGCTGAAGTTGAAGTGATTTTTGAGATAAAGTACCTATTGGTAAAATGAATGGGGCTGTAAGAGTCTCAGCTGAGAAGTAATACACAGAAACGTAATGATGTCCTCTCTTTTTGCTAAGGCATTTGTAAAAATCTGGATATTGATTGCTCTTACCATTTGATGTATTTATACGTTTTTTCTTCACTTGCAACTCAGAAATCTGAAGTACATTTCCTTAAAAGAGTATCACTGTTGCTTTATAGTGTTAGAAAAATAAGGATAAGCAGTCTGAACTCCCTCATTATTACATCAAGTATTGAATTGCTTTCTGTACAATGCAAGACAGAAATGACTACTAGGTGAATAATTTTGGCTTGAAGATTTTAAACATGCTCAGTGCTTAGTAGATGTGCCTTTGCCCATGTGACTGAGTTTTCAGCAGAGTTCTGTTTCCTTTTTAAAATTTTTCTAAAAGGGTAAGAGAAGGGAAGAAGTCAAACCACGAAAAAAAAGAGGAATTTTTGAGTAGACTTATGGACTCCAGAGCCAGAAAATTCCTTCTTAAATTTACCCTCTTGGCATGGCAGTCCAGATACCATGTAATATTTCTCTTCTACCTTTGATAGAGGTTCATATTACATTTTTGAATTTTGTTTCCTTTTCACTGAAGGCTAAAGTTCCGTTCATGACATTATGTGAAACTGTCCCTTTGTAGGTTAAGAAATAATATTTTTTTCCATATTGGCCTGCAATAATATTCTTCTGACCAGTTTCAGTTTTTAAAGTAGAAAACCAGATAATTTTTTTATAAAACATTTTGTGTATTTCAGATGTTAAAAATTGCTGTCCCTTCTGGTAATCAGATTTTTTTTTAATAATTTAAGCCTTTAATGACCTGTTCCTTGATTCTTGCCCAAAGCAGTAGTTTTCAATAATTAAAAAATGTGATATCACACTTAAAAATGGTGGTTTGCTTCTTTGTGCAGCATTTGGTAAATCAGGCAAGTTTGTATGTATGTACTAAGTACGTACAGATTTCAAGCTAATATCAGGCATTCATTTTTTTAATGCTGTTGGTGGTTCAATATTGTGCTTTCAGAAGTGCAGTGGCCCTTTATTTCATCATCAAATAATTGTCACTTGAATGGCCTTTAAATTTTATGCCTTTCAGTTCCTTAATATTTTACAGTGGACCTAATAGTACTTTTTAATTACTTTTGAGATTATATTTACTAAATATTCAAAATAGTTCATTTTTATTATGTAATTATATCATCCTAAGAAGAAACATCAAAATAAACATAAAACTTAGTCCAGGATAAAAAAAACAACAAAACCAAACAAAACCATTTTCTTACTTCTCAAATTTTTGATCTAAGCCAGTCTTTGGTGATGGTGAAAGTACTCCTTGGATATTCAAACCTCGGCCACATTTTTACTAGCTATTTTACCAAAGTAAACAAAGAAGATATATTAAAATTCCTTAGAGCAAATAAAATACCATTCTAAACCTCACTTTTGACCTAAGAAATCTGCATATCAGTTCATCTCTGCCTTACAAGGCATAGTCTCTGCATTGTGTAGCAGTGAATGGATTTTTCATGAATGAAAGTACTAATATTACCCTGAAAGTAAACAAATAGATATTTTTCTACCACTGATACCATTTTTGTGGCTAAAACAAGTGGTATGAAACCTGAATACATTCTGATATCTACAACACACAGAATTTATTCATAAATTTATGCGGGACTGCTTGTTACAGTTGAATTTTACCATGGCTCCATTAAACTGTTTGTGTTCAAAGTGTGTTAGTAATATCTCTCTAAGCCCTGTCTTCACCTCTCAGCAGTAATTGATACTGAAGTCAATGTGAGCTGCGGGCCAATATCTGGGGATGCAGCCTTGTCAAAAATGGATGTGCAGGAGGACATCACATAAATTCCTATGGTTTTGATCTAATTGTAGGATTTAGAAGCAGATGCAGAGCACAATTAGTGGTAGAAGGAATGGAAAGCAGCTCATGGTTAAATTAAAATTTCAGAATACTTTTATTCTCCGTGCCTTAATTTAAAAGCTGCTTTAGAGCTAGTTTTCCTATCTAAATAAAAGTGATCCTTAAATAAGATTCCATCTTGGATAATTTTTTTTTAACTAAGGCTCTTCACAGAAACCACCAGTGACCCAGTTTTGTACTTAGTATGGAAAACCATGAAGATGAGCTGTGTTTTACTGCTGGCCAAGAGAACAGTTTGCATCTGCAGCATAAGCTATTTTGTGTGTAGAGCTCAAGGAGCGCACCATTTTTAATGAGGCTTCACTGCCAGGTGCAGCAGACAGCACAATTTCATCCAAACAGCTGCAACCATGAAGACATCATGTAGCTGTCAGAATTTTTGTTATATGTTTTGACTAACAGAATTTCAATAAGTCCATCAGAAACCATGGAGTTTTGTTTTGTCTTCATTGGAGAGGTCTCCAGTGCAGTCATAAAGCTAGAAAATGCAGAAATCTCAGTGTGGGCTATATCAGTGGTGAGGCTCACTGGCCACAGAATGTGAATTTATTAGCATATTGTCCACTGATTGATTAGGGGTCTGTAAATTAACAAAAGACTAAGCAACAAAGTTTAAAACAAAGTGGGACAAATTATTCTTATTTGGTAGATAAAAAATCTTGGTGAAAGCAGAAAAATCAAGTATCAAAGTCAAGAAATACTTCATTTTTCCTGATTGAGAGTAATTTCTTAAACTTCACTAGAGTGACAGCCTTTTATAGGTTATCTTTGAAGCTCCTGAAGATATTAATCAACAGACATCAATCCCACTTCATGTCATCTCTTACTGTGAGAGACTTACTCACTTTGATTTAGACTTAATTGTATTCCATACTTTGGGAAATGCTGTTATGTGCACTGAATATCTGATGTGAAATAATTCCATTGGAGATAGCTGATGTGCTATGTATGGAGTGCTGTGTATTTTAACAAATAGAGCAGATGTCCAAATTTAAGCCTTATTATTACATTACCGGAAGAAAATGACAAAGAGATAAATATTTAGACTGTAGGTAAGAATGTCCATTCAGTGTATTACTGTGTTTTTGCAAACAAATAACTTTTGAGGCTGAAATTTCTCTATGGGCTTATTAGAAAATGATTATTTTTTTTGTTTGTTTCTTTGCTTTTTTTTCCCTTGGAGAATGTGAGGAAAGAAAAAATTAGTCACTTTTGAGTTCTGGAACACGTTTTGTCATTTTATGCCTCCAGTTTCTATTTAATTTGGGGATAACTAAAAAAGCAGCTAACTCTGATACCTCATTACAAGCACTCCTAATTAAGTTAGTTGATGCGTGAATCATTTTCCTCCAGATCTTTTGTTTTCATTTAATTTGAATGAAATACAGTTGTTTGCACTTAATATTCTAAAACTGGAACAAAATTAGCCTTGTGATTTAGCATTTAGGTTGGGAAATTCTAAAACTAAGCTTGCCCAGGCATCTTATACATGTGAGACTGACTGTATGACATCACATTTTCCAGTCCGCTATTGCCACTGCAGTACCCTGCAAAGTGACCTTAAAGAATCTACAGAATTTCAACAAATTACACGGATGTAAGATGTCTCTGTAATGGTGTGAAGCCAGAAAGGTCGGTTTAATACCTCTAAACCTTGTTGTACCTGTTAGTGCAATGGAGATAGGCATAGTGGAATGAAATTCCTTAACATACAATTATTTCCTGACATAAAGTCCTTGAAAGATCTTTGCCAGTAGTTAAGCAAGGAGTCCAGCTCCTGATCTAATATTACAGGCTCCCTGACCGCATTCCTATAGAAGCCTAACTCAAAAATCTGTATCTGTCTTTTCTTTTTTAAATTTTCATCTTATTTATCCTTTCTTATGAATATCATTCTGGGTTTATGTATAAACGTGCTGCTACTTTTCATTCCTGTAAAATGCACCAGAGAAGGCAGCATGTTGAAGCTGACATTGCTGTAGTAACCAGAACTCTTGCAGTTTCCTTCAAACTTGATTTCTGAAATGTAAACCTGTGTTCAGACTTTTAATAGCTATGAGGACATCTTGTATAGTCCTGTTTGTGTAATTACATATCTATCTTATAGACATAGACATGCATAAACATGTACATACACTGTAAAACTTTACTGGTCAAAAAGAAAATTAATTGTGCTTGGAAATCCTGGCTGCACTAAAGCTAGCAGAAGCCTTGTCTCTAATATCAGTGGTTACAATTTCATGCTGAGTTTAAGAAAAGGGGAGAGAAATATTTTCTCAACCTACTTTTTCATTGCATTTTGGAGGTCTGCAAGTCTACAACATATGTTGATCTGGTAAGCAACAAATCCTTACTGAAAAATTCATGATTTTATAAAAGTAATTTCATAGCAAACTGTAAACATTTGAAATAATTTGGCACTATCCCTCTCCCCACCCCCCACCGCCCCCCACCCCACCCCCAATCTGAGAAATGGGATTTTGAATTTACTTGGATTCTTGTATAAGTACTTTTATGTTTCAAGAAGACTAAAACAAATTTAGTTATATAACGAAAACTGCTGTACTTCTAAATGGCATCAATGTGAACTTATGAAACTTGCAATATTTGGAAATATTACAGCTCTTTGTTCCACTCTAATGTGGACTACTACAGCTTTTTCAAAATAATGAAACCTCAAAGGTGAGAGAGTTCAGCTGTTAACGTGTGTCAATTGTATTCACACTCGCCACAAAATGTTTTGTTTCAGGTCAGGTTTTTTTACAAAATCAAGTAATACATTGAGGACCTAAAATGGGACTTTTCATATGTGTAGATAGAAGTTAGTTGTATCTTACATCTAAATACTAACACTATTGATGGACCCTTTTTTTTAAACAAAAGTCCCACAAAATAAAACTAGTTTTGACTGTTTGTTAGGCATTCTCTCACAAATCTTTTTTTTGTCCTGTGATATTTTTGTTTCAAGATAGCTTCCCAAGGTGTTTGCATTTGTTTTTCCATTATCTGCCATCTTTTGGGGGTGGGAAAAGACAACTTAGCTGTCTTGAGAATTATGTAATGGATTTTAAAAAATCATGGAGTCATTTATGTTGGAAAAGACCCTTAAGATCATCAAGTTCAACCAAACTACTGCTTGACTATTACTTTCTGTGAATTGCATGGATGGGTGTAAAACTAAGTCTAGTTTGCATTTGCAGAACACCTCTTGCAGATTTAGGAACAAAGCATTGCAGAAGTATAAAAGGAGAAGCTTGATACCTTGTTATTCCGGAGCACAGGTCCTCATCAAGCTGTGAAGTTTGTGGTACTCAGTTACATGCATGAGATCTGGCTCATATGTCACACCAGTTATATTGTTGTGTGACTGCATTGGCTTCACTATGTCTGTCTGGTTTATACCAATATGAAGCCAGAATCTAATCTTGTGCATGATCAGAATCATCACCAATCAGAATACTAAGTGCTGAGATCATGTCAAGTGGTTACAGTACAAAGTATATGAAAGCTCTGTATGGTGCTGTATGTTGCTGCAAACTGATAGCTTGAGACAGAGTCTGCAGCTATGTTTAAGTTTGGTTAATGCTCTACCCGGCAAGTTCATATATTAATTTAATGTCAACATTTGTACCTACTTTCTGCAGTCACAATATAAAATATTAGCCAATGAGGCAGTAACAAAATGTCAAACTTCATTACTTTTTGCTGACTTGAAACTTACTCCAAGTTATTCCTGAAAACAAGGTTGCAAGTGTTTATCGCATCTCAGGAGATAGTACCTTTGCAGGATCAAAGTTGCTATCTGTACTCGTAATTTAAAGTATAACATGAAAAGTCGTCATTTTTGTAAGCTAACAAAGTAAGTTATTTTTCCAAGCAGTGTATAGCATCTGTATTCATTTGCATTACTGCCAAACTTTCGTAAATACCTGTTTTATGTAATTGATCTTTATTTTGTTTGTGTGAAATATGGATGTGTGATGTCTGATTTTGCTTTTTAACTTGCCTCTAAGAACAACAATATGCTCTCAGATTTTTTAATTTTTCTTCTTCTATAAAATTTGTTTAAAAACTAAGATTGTAGTTTTGAGGTGAGAATCAGTAGTTTTCTTCAAAAGTGTGTATTTAAAACACTTATTTAGGTAAAAGATTTGTTTACCGTTATGGACCAAAAAAAAAAAAATCTGGCAACATATTATAGTGTTACAATAGGGGTGGGTCTTTGCACTGACCATGATACACTTGAGTGTTTCCAGAGGTGTCTTTGAATGGGACAAAGCTGTTGTGCCTGTAGCCTCTTATAGAGTATGAACAAGATTCATTTCACTCAACTTGGATTTGGACACAACACATGCCTCCATCTAAATTAACCTGCCTTTGTAGTCAACAGAATATCTGGGATCTGTGGCATCATTCATCTCACCCCAAAGTAAACATCTAGGGTTTGATCAAATTAATTGCAGCTAGCTGTTCTAACTATTGACTAGATCTCCATTTAGTAAAAAGTGAAAACAGACAACTACCTTAGATGCATGTGCCTGCATTATAAGCACAGGTCAGGTGGGGTTCACCATGTCCACCCACAGGGTGTGGCCTGTCCATGTGTGCTTCATCTGGATTCCAGGATAAGTTCTTTATTACCTTAAATAAAAGGCACCACTGGAGTCAGTGGAAGGGGATGCAGTTAAACCTGCAGAGATTGAGCCATCACAGTGTTTAATGGAACAAAATTACTTGTTGTTGGAAAGTTCCACAGAGCTAAATTCTATGGAACTATTTCATGGAAAAGCAAAACCTTGCAGTATATTTTAAAATGCAAAGTAAAACCAAACATAAAATAATATGTGTTGCATCATTCCTTATAAAGAAGTTTTCTTATTCTGGTTTCTTATGATGAGATGGCCAAACTACAGTTTCTTTGTATCCTGAGAAATCACTCATTGAAAGCCTGTAATTACTTTACTAATTTGGTTGTCCTCAATTACATATTCCCTTGCCTTCTGAAGTTAAGAGGTTTTGTGTGTCTTTTACATAGTTTTGTGATCTGCAGTTGTTTTATGACAAACATCTTTTTCCCTTCTCAGGCCGTTTTTTCGCTCACGTTGGTGTATGCAGAGTTGTTTCTCACATATTCTCACTCCTCCCTCTGGCTGCTGTTCTGCAGCAGTTTTTCTGCTTTTTAAATATGTTATCACTAAGGCATTACCACCATCACTGATGGGCTCAGCATTGGCCAGCAGTGGGTCTGTCTTGGAACCTGGCATTGGCTCTATCGGACATGGGGGAAACTTCTAGCAGCTTCTCACAGAAGTTACCTCTTTAGCCTTCTCCCCTACCAAAACCTTGCCATGCAAACCCAATAAACATCAGTATATTGGTTCTAATTTTACCTGTAAAACTAAGGTCAGTAAGGTGGAAAAAAGCAGATGATACTTGACAGTGTCCTGTAGCTATGTCAACAGAAATCATGAACTTGTAAGTTTCCATACACACAAGCAGTATGTGAACAGGAATGCCATAGAAACAGCATCAAGGACAAATTATACTGTGAATGCTTTATATTTTAATGGAGCAGTTATTTTACAGAAATATACTTTGAATACATTCTTGCATTTTAAAAAATGTCTCGAAGGAACATTTAGTAACTGACATTAACTAATTATACCTTTTCATTGAATGTGAAAGTGATCTTTGTCTCCAGCTACTGCTGAATCCTGAGGGAACTATTGGATGCACTCGCTAAGCCAATATCCATTATATCTGAGAAGTTGTGGCACTCGGATGATGTTTGAAATGACTGGAAAAGGGGAAACATAATGCCTATTTTTAAAATGGGGAAAAAAAAGGAAGACCCAAGGCCAGACAGTCTCACCTCTGTGCTTCTCAAGATCATGGAGCAGATCCTCCTGGAAACTTTGCTAAGGCCCATGGAATATAAGGAGGTGATTGGTGACAGCCATCATGGCTTCAATAAAGGCAAATCGTGCCTGACAAATTTGGTGGCCTTCTATGACAGGGTTACAGCGTTAGTGGATAAGGGAAGAGCAACTGATGTCATCTACCTGGACTTGTGCAAAGCATTTGACATTGTCCCACATGACATCCTTGTCTCTAAATTGGAGAGATACGGCCTTGACAGATGGACCACTTGGTGGATAAGGAACTGGCTGGCTGGTCACACTCAGAGTTGCGGTCAATGGCTCGATGTCCAAGTGGAGATCAGTGACTAGTGCGTTCCTCAAGGGTCGGTATTGGGACCGGTGCTGTTTAACGTCTTTGTCGGCGACACAGACAGTGGGATGGAGTGCACCCTCAGCACGTTTGCTGGTGACACCAAGCTGTGTGGTGTGGTTGACAGACTGAAGGGAAGGGATGCCATCCAGAGGGACCTGGACAGGCTGGAGAGGTGTGCCTGTACAAACCACATGAAGTTCAACAAGGCCAAGTGCATGGTCCTGCACCTGGGTTCGGGCAATCCCAAGAACAGATACAGCCACGGCAGAGAATGGATTGAGAGCAGCCCTGAGGAGAAGGACTTGGGGGTGTTGGTTGATGAGAAGCTCAACATGAGCTGGCAGTGTGTGCTTGCAGCCCAGAAAGCCAACCATACCCTGGGCTCTATCAAAAGAAGAGTGGCCAGGAGGTTGAGGGAGGGGATTCTCTCCTTCTACTCTGCTCTCATGAGACCCCACCTGGAGTACTGTGTCCAGCTCTGGGGCCCCCAACATAAGGACATGAAGCTGTTGGAGCAGGTCCAGAGGAGGGCCATGAAGATGATCAGAGGGCTGGAGCACCTCTCCTGTGAAGACAGGCTGAGAAGGTTGGGGTTGTCCAGTCTGGAGAAAGCTCGGGAGACCTTATAGCACCTTCCAGTAACTGAAGGGGCCTACAAGAAAGCTGGAGAGGAACTTTTTACAAGGGCATGTAGAGACAGGACAGAGTAACAATTTTAAACTGAAATATGGTAGATTTAGATTAGATATTAGGAAGAACTTTCCTGCGAGGGTGATGAGGCCCTGGAACAGGTTGCCCAGGGAAGTTCTGGCTGCCCCCTCCCTGTAAGTGTTCAAAGGCCAGGTTGAATGGGCCTTTGAGCAGCCTGGTATAGTGGGAGGTGTCCCTGCCCATGGCAGGGGGGTTGGAACTAGGTGATCTTTAAGGTTCCTTCCAGCCCCAACGATTCTGTGATAAATTATATGGTCTTAATGGTAGTAACAATGTAGAGAAGGAGTCTGAGGGTATTCATAGAATCACAGAATGGTTTGGGTTGGGAGGGACCTTTAAAGGTCTTCTAGTCCACCCCCCCTTGCCATGAGCAGTGACATCTTCGACTAGAGCAGGTTGCTCAGAGCCCCCTCGAACCTAATCTTGAATGTTTCCAGGGATGGGGCATCTATCACCTCTCTAGGCAACTCGTTCCAGTGTTTCACCGCCCTCATTGAGCTTTAATTCCATCTGATGCCAGCAGGCCTGGTGCCGTGTAGGCCATCCCATGATCGACAAAACCAAAATTCTGGAAGTGACACCATCCACAGGGTATTGCAGTTCCACTGTAAGGCACAGAGCCATAGGAAACCTGGCTTCATTAATTCAAGAACTACTTGGATTTCTTACACCATTTTCCCTAAAACTAATTTGTAGTTGGTTATGGGTGAGTATGAGCATGTTTTCAAGTGGTTCTAAAGAAAGGGGAAAAAAACACTACCTAAACAATTATTTTTAAAATCTTCCCACTGCTTCTGAAGGTCAAATTTCAAGTACAAATCCATTTTGCTTTGGTTTGATTTATTTGTTTTGTTTTATGTAATGTATGTAGGCTAGTATTTTTACCTTGCAGTGGAACAAAGAGCAGCTTCAGCTCTAGGATACTGGGTTTTACCAGGTCTTTAAAGAACAAAATATATTTTTTTAGAAAAAAAATTGTTATAAGTGCCCCCTGCATGCACTGTAACTTCTAAAATATTGTACATTTACCTTGGTTTTATCAGTTTCTTAGTGATATTTATTTCCAGTGTTTACTATTTCCATTTGCAGTTTCCAGTGAACACAGTGAAAGCAAAGCAGGTACGTTACATTTTAAAATTTTCTTTAAGGTCAGTGCTGAGTTGAAGTCATGGGTAGGGTACTCCAGAGAGAATATGATAGAATTTTGCTGGCACTTTATAAGAAGAGTTACAAAAAGAATAATAAACAGTCCACAATGGAGAAAAAAAAAAGAAAAAAGCCAGGCACATCCTATCATACAGGGTTAAAACATGATCTAAACCACTTAGGAACTGGGATCTCATTGTATTAAGTACCACAAAAAGAAGAAAACTTATTACAGGTGCCTTTAAAAAGCTTTTAAAAGAAGAAACTTATATGCAAATTTTGTATTTCATCTTTCCTAAAGAATGGGTCATAGAACTCTCCCAGGAGTCAATAGGTATGGAAGAAAGGTATTTCAGAATTACTTGAAATTTTAAATGAGGCTCAGCATTAATTGGGACAGTCTTGTAAGCTGCTGGAAGCACTGCTGCTGGAAGCACCAGCTGTTCCCCAGAAGACAGGATGACTATGAGGACAAGCCAATCAACATCTCTAATACAGTTAGGTACGCACCCCATTACAGCTCAGGATTTTTCAATGAGTAAGGAAGGTAGGTTGATATAAAGAGTGGGCAAATTGATTTCATGGGAATTTTACTGCTAGTCTCAGGGAAAATGCATTTGTTTTGTCCTCAGAAGCTCTGAGGAGCTGAACAGATAAGATTGGCTAATAAAATAAATGAGTCTGGCTCATTTAGATGCTCGAAGGGAATGGATAGACAGAAGACACCTGGGGCCTAGGAAAACTGCTTTCTTCAAAGTGAAGTTTCTGAATGAAGTTGAGGAGGAATGATGTTCCTTCAAATAGCCAGACTAATCAGGTATGTAACTGCAACTGCATCTTTTTATCAAACACTAGAAGATTGCTGTTTCACATTGGATTGTTCTTTTATACTGGAATTCAAAGCACGTGTAACCTTTGTTGGATCTCAGCAGGCTGCTCTGACATGGAAGGAACTACCCTTTGTGAGACTTACTAGTGTGCAGGCAAACCTACAATATGTCCACAGTTTTGTTCAAGCGCACACAAAATTTAATCTGCAGAATAGCAGCTGCTGCTGCACACAACTGGGCTCTTAAATCAACTCTCATCTCTGCCTATATGGAAGTGTTTTCATCCTTGTCTGATCCTGAAGATTCCAACTTTTTAAAGCTTAGCAATTCTGGGAGAAGTCCATTGTTTTGTGGAATATGGGAGTGTTTTTCCTTAACAATTCCTATGACCGCTGGAGTCTTGGCCTACTGCTAGCACTGTCTATGCTACAGGCAGTAGAGAGGGTATTGTAGGGAGGGGCTCTTCTTCACTAAAGTCAGTGCTGGCAGCAGTATCCTCCATGGTGCCAGAAGGACTGATGTGGGTGACTCAAGAGGGGTGTTCTTCCATCTGTTTCAGTACCGAAACAATGTCCCAGCAGGATGCTGGAAGCTATATGGGGGATGAGATGTAAAAGCCTACTTCTCAGTGCTCCACTACTCTGTTCAGTGTTTGTCTTCTCTGTTGTGTATCTGATGAAGTTTTAATTATTATTTATTATTTTTTTAATGCTGTGTGCCAAATACTGTGGATGCAATAAAGATGTTTGATAAATAATCAGTATTATGCACAAGAATAATTTTGTAAGAATTGGTCCCTCACATAGTGAGTAACTTCAGTGAGCTGGTACTTCTGCAAAACATTTTACTATTCACACTGTTTCTGTAGCTTTTCTTCCTACGTGCCAAACCTGTAGTTAAATCTACCCTCTTGTTTCTTGTGGTAGATAGTAATATCTGCTTTTAACTTTTGTCTTAATTTCCAAGTATGAAAAGTGCCTTAACCAAAGTAAAGATGCAAACTTGTGGCTAAACCTGGAAGAGTTCTGGTCCCAAACCTCCTCGCTCTAATTGTAAGACTCTGCAGTAATCTACTGAAGGTATTTATGGGTAAAGTTCTTTATCTGCACTAAAAATGACATTAAAGAGTCTAACAAGTTACCTTTGTTAGTAGGCTAAGCAGAAAGAGTCCAGTAGCACTTTTTTCATCAGAAAATGTAAGATATCTTTTTACTGTTCAATTTTGAATTTTTTAAAGAGAATTGGCAAGAGGCTTAATTACCTCTGTAGACTTTGCATTGCTGATTTTAAGTCCGTGTGAGCAACTGGGGTGCACAGCCATGCCAAACACAGAGAAGAATTAGATATCAGTTAGAGGAATTGGAAGTAAATCAGCACAGGAAGACCTTGAAAGAAAATGCACAAGTCACGGAAGGAAAAAAATACTTCAAAAGGCAGGAGTCTGTGACTGGTTACAGCTGTCAGGAAACATTAGTCCTGCTCCAAGTCTTCTTTACTATTTAAGGAAAGAAAAGAAATCTGATTAATTTAATTTTAATTATATAAAATAACACACTGGGGAAGTTGAGCATGCCAGGGCCTACCCTATATCTAATATTTCACGTAATTTGCCTGCTGCCCTGGCTGGGAGCTCCTATACATGCCTGTCATGTGAACTGCAGTTCCCCAAGGCTTTGGGATTATTCTGGTTTTGTGCCATAACATTCTGTTCCTGTTGTTTTAAACCTGATTAATGAATTGGAAGTTGGGTTGATTTAGTACTTCAGATACCTGCATAAAATTAATGGCTGTAATAACTTTCTCAGATCTTATTGCCTCATTCTTCCTGCTGCCTTTGAAGAAAGGTGGAGAAGAACAGCAAGTTAAATTTCAATATAACTTTGTTTCATTGAACTCTGGAAACTCAGAGGCAAATGAAAGTGATAGAAATTGGGTGTAAGCTATCCCTCCCAATAAAGTCTCCAGGCAGTGTTAGAGCAGGTACATTAGCTGCAAAGACATGCAAAATTGTTTCTAAGTTTTGTTCGTCTTCCAGCTAAGAAAATGTTCTCTCACCACTTAACAACAGCAACAACGGAAAAAAAACCCCAACCAAACAAAAAAACCCAAGGGAACGACCAAGGTCTGCCCAAGTAAGAGCAAATACCTTTGTTATCCTCCTTGGGGCTGCCTGGCATGACTGTAGTCGGGTGTCCCGCTACCCTGGAGGGAGTTCAGAGCAGAATCCACAGAACAGCCTGGGAACAGGAAGGGGACCTGGGGAAGCAGCATGCCCCCGCTGCTATGCCAAAGTGCCACAGAGCCCTACTGTGTTTGCCATGCCCCCAGCTCGAAGAGAAAGTTTTGTTTCATCTATTCTGGCAACTTGACAATTCCCCTTCTAAGCCCCTGAAACCAAGCTGTGGTTGTGTCACATGAGATGCACAGTGCAAGAAAAAATGAGTTGGAATCAACGGCACAAAAATCTGCAAACATAAGTGAAGCTAGAACACAATCAAGCACTTAAATGCTGCCTTTTGCATAGGAGCAGCAGATAAAATCAGCGACCAGGGAAGAAAAGCTGCTCCGAGAGCACCAAAATTGTGCCATTGGCAGAGATTGCTGAGAAGCATATTGGCCTCCTCTGGGGAGAGCTGTCCATGCTTAAATTTGTCCTACAACGATGGATGCAAGGACAAGAAAGTACCAGGCTACTTCCTCTGGAAATCAAACACGCTTTTCTAACCCTTTCCACACTTGACACTCCCTGCTGATAAAAAGAAAAGGCAACAGAGTGTAAAGTTCATTGTGGTGCAAACTGATAAACTGGCTATGTATATGTTAATGAGTCAGACTCTATTTTGAATTTTCAAGAATAGCACTATGGATTTTGGAGTCCCAGGCTACTGACAGCACAGTATTAATATGTTATAAATCCTGGGTTTGTCATACAGATTTAGTACATCTACTGAACGGAAATCACACTAACTAAACAAACACAAATAATCCCAGGGGTTTATGTAGGACTCTGCCTCAGCTTCAGATGTTTCGAACGTTGGGTGTTCATTTCCTTTAATGCTAATCTCCAAAGGTCTGCAGTTCAAAGGGGGAAAAAAAGCTGAGCATTTGTGCTTAAATTACACTGTGTACTGTTTGTTCTATTAGTGACGGTGATCCAGGTGCTTGTATCATTCTTTATATCAGACTTTGACACTTGGATGTCTATCGTTGGACTGGCTGTTAGTTACAAAAGGCTGTTGCTTCAGTCATTGCTTGAAACACTGGAACAAAGCCTGGGCCTCTTGGACATTTTAAGTAGCTGTTTTATTTGTCTTTCCAAAGCAATTTATCTAAACAGGCCAACACAATCATATTACATGGGATTCTAAATTCATTCCACTGACCAGTCTGACATCTTAATTAGAACTTTTAAAAAATAATGATTACCTTTCAGCTCCCAAAATTTCACAAACCTTTCTTAAAAATTGACCAGTGAATATCACTAACAGCCACACAAAGCTATTAGTTTTTTAAAGTTGATCAGACTTTCCATTGGCACATATCCTGGCAAAAAAAAAAAAAAAAAAGCTGCAAGGAGGAATAAATTTATGCTGGTTCAAAAACACAAAAGCAGAGAATTGCTGATAGTTCTACTTATGATCTTTATCTTGCATAAAAACTTTCTTATCCACCTTTGTCTTAAATAGCGCCTTATGAAAACATTTCTTTTCCGATATAGTGTAACCTAATTGGGTTACACAGTATTGTGAGTAATTTAAAATACCATGATGATTGCATTGCCTTTTCCACACTGCTTCTAACTGAACTTTGTTTCTGCAGGGACTGTGTAAGTGGAGCCATTGCTGTTAAGTGTCACTTTGACTTTTTCTGTATCTATATATGAAATGCCTGATGTACCTCAAAGTGGACTACCTTCTGTGAATGAATGAGGATAAATATTCCATGCTACTCAGAAACAGAAGACTTCAGAGTGTGTAAAAGAAAAACAGCATCAGAGCTAAGGGATGAGGATTTAACAAGATGCTAACATCACTACCTCCCTTGGGTTTCTGTGAGTTGTTACATAGAAATTAGTTTAAGACACCTTACAAACCTCCCAGATGCATAACCAGCTGATTTGCACCAATCGTTAAAAATAGACCCCTAGAATTTCAGTATAGTTGTTAGAATTGCAAATAGCTATTTTAGTATTTTGTTCCAGATGTGCTTGCTTGAGGGTCTAGATACTGAGCTTGAAAGATGGATACTTTCAACAGAATTTTATCTGACCACAACTTTCATTAAAACTCTATTGCTCAAGCTGAAGTGTGCACAGTTTTCTAGACATTAAAATTTGTTAAATATTAGCAGTTTTGGTGCATGAGAACAAGGCTCCATTCAGTGGAAATTAAATTAGAAGTTTCACTCCAGCATGCCAAATGCACAGTAGCCCCTAAGAGACAACAGCACCAAGAACTGGGCCTTCAGACAGCTTCAAACCATATTCATGGCCACTTTTATTTTAGGTGACCAAAACAAACCTAGGCTGGGGTAAAATCCCCTGAAAAGCAGGTAGCTCAGATGTAGGAGTCCCAGAACCAACTGCTTTGATCTACAGATCCTCTTGTATTGCTTGCTAATGTAGACATAGCCTTTGTGACTTTGGAAAGGTTCAGCTGGTCTGTCTCTGAGCAGTTCTTCATTTAAAGTAGTTGACAATATTTATCTTTTTCCTGAATACCACTTTCACCTTCACAGATATGTGGAACTGTTCGATTACAAACTATCTATCTGAATGAAAATAATGAGCATTACAAGTTTGATGCTGTATGTGTAGAGACCACACTACAAATCAGTTCCTATATTCCTTATCTGCTTGTTACAATTCCGTGGTCATACTTCTTTTATTGTAGTGAAGATTCATATTCTGTTTCTATTATCATAGCTAGAGTTATGCTCAGTATTTTCCATTAAAGTTTGAGATTATTTTACAGCATAAGACAGTATCATTTGGATCTTATGAAAAATTAAACAATATACAGAAGAAAAAAGGTCAGAATCTTATATTTCTGGGATTTCTGCCTTGTAGTTTAGTTGACCCTAAAAAAAGTTAAGAGACAGCTTCTTAAGCATAGCAGTCACTTGCTTTGAATGGAATGTATTATCATCCTGCCTTATTCAATACAGTCAGTCTCATCTGCTTTTCTGTCTTTGTATGGAGAGAGTGGAGGGATGCTGCCAAAACCAAGGCAATATGCTGTCCTCAAGTCATTGCTGGTAAAGCATGAGCGAAAATTGACAGTGGGAAGGATGGATGGATGGATGGATGGATGGATGGATGGATGGATGGATGGATGGATGGATGGATGGAAGGAAGTCCAGCAAACAGGATAAAGCTATCAAACACTGAGGAATGCACGTAGGAACCTGTATTAAACAGAACAGAAAGAATGAGAAGAGTCAGAGACTAGTGACCAGCAGATCTGTTGGAGAGATGGCAGCAAAAGAGTGGTTAAGGAGACTATGAAATCAAAATTCATCAAATGCAGAGTGAGAAAATGATGTTAAATGAGAGAAGACAGAGAAAGTGGGAGGACAGAGTTGCCATTGCAGAAATTCAGCTTGGTCACCTAAGAAAAACGTCTGCTCTGCATACATACATCTTCTTGTATTTCTGTGGTAGATCTAGTAGCTGTGCTGCTTGCTAAGGAAATAATAGCCAGTTGGCAGCTCTAGGAGAGAAATTTAGAAATGGAAACAAAGATTTCAAAGTGAGAAGTTCTTGCTAATGCCAAGAACAAATATGTGAGACAACAGGTAGGAAAAATTTCACATTATCAGTGATGGAAGAAGGGAGTAAGTGTAACAGAGCTAGGAAAAATACCAATGAAAATTGAAGTAGAATAAGATGTAGAGAAAAGAGAAGGAAGAGGTTTAAGATGTAATATAATACGATCCAAGACAACATTATCTCAGTCAAGGACCAAACAGAGCATGCTGAAAACACAGATGACTCAAGGAAGAAATACTGATTTTATTAGAAAGAGGAAAAAGAACAATTAAATATTTATTTGCTTTCCTAGAAGGGTGAAAGGACAAATAGATTGAGATATAAAGAAACACTGCAAACATAATTTTGTTTACTGGCAAACAGGTAAGTGATAATTCAAGTTTATGACTAATAAGTCAAAGCAGTGTGCAGGCTGTTCATGGAAAGCTTTGTGAGAAACAACCAAAGTTGTCCCTGGAAATGAAAACTTCATGGTTGTGCATATTAAAATACCTTCTCTGATGCTCCTGAAACAAGCCAGCCTTCTTCAGATATACTCTAAATAAAAGAAAAAGATAGTGCTTTGCTAGCCTACATGATACTACTTTCAATTTATCCAGGATATATAGCCAGTCTTCCACAGCAGGACTACCTCCCAAGCAGGCAAACAATTTCCTTTGTGAGCAGGATAGCCTTGCCCACAGCTATTGAGTTGCTGATAAAAGAATTGCAAATTTTATTAATTGAGTTTTTAATCTTAAATGGCACACATTAATGAAAAAATTAGGCTGGGTCAAAACCTCACTGACAATAGGAGCATACCAATTTCCACAGATGAGAATCTGAAACAGAAGAAAATAGGATCCTTCCAAGAATTAAAGATTCCAGTATTTTTTTAAAACATCTTCTTTGAGGAATGCCAAATATCTTTGGAAGTTTTTCAGCTTAATCTAACCAAGCAGTGGATACTTGCACAGGTATTGAACAAACACTGTGCTGGAGAGATCCGTACATTACGTTCAGACACCAGTAAACACAAAGAGTTGCCAAGCTGAGCAAATGTTAGTTTTCCAGTTGAGTGAACAAAACCTGATGTGCTTATTCAAATTGATTTGGCAGTGCTTGAGCTTGTACTTTTATGTAACTTCTTTATTAAGGTGTTTCTGTTGGCAAACATTTAAATATCGACTAGTTTGTTTCTGAGATGCTGGAAGATAATTGGCATTTGAAAAGAAGGGAGAAAAAGTCTAACAAAACTAGGTAAGAAGCAGAACTTTGACTCTTTTCAGCAAAATTAGTTAGAGAAGAGACCTCACCTGACTTAACCCTCTGCAATCAAAAGGAAGGCAAGACATCAAGGCATCAAAGTTCAGTTTCTGGATGCCATATATAGACCATGGGTGAAATCTTGTCCCAGTCAAGTACATTGAAAAATTGCCATTGATTTCAGGAAGGAAAATCAACTAGGATTCTCTTTCTTTATCTTGACTATATCCCCTTTCCTTGTGCCTTTGAGAAGCCTTTCAATCTCCAGAATTTTGATTCTTATAAGTCAGTAAGAATGGAACACTGACAGTGCTCATGTGCAGAATCTAGTTGCACAGGTCTTTGATCATGCAAGCAGGATTTTGGAAGTCCCACAACAGTAACAATATTTCATGCTACAACCTAGGAAGTATAGTAGAATTACAAGACTTTCATCTGTTTTCAAATTTTGGCCATCTTAAAAACTTCACAATGCTTGAACTTGAAATCTTCAGTTCAGACATATCACAGTTCCAATTCCTGCCAGTTGCTCTATATATTAATATATGTATTGGGTTTATGTTTTTATAAAATAAAGCTCTGCAAAAAATTCAGAGCTCTAAGAATGTAATATCTATAGTGGAGTGGACAGTTCATCAGGATGAGCGACTCAGTTTGCAGAACGCGTAGAGTTGATTTTAGATGTCTTCACCTAATAGTAGCAAAACTTTATTTTGTTATTTATAGATTGAGGTATTCTGAATATTGTTATCAATTCTGTTTTACATTTTTACTATAGTGTAAATGGCAGCTTTTTATTTACATTATGGAGTGATTAGTTTTGAGGAGGAACCTGAAAGTAGTTGGAAAAATGGCTACATATGGTTTAAATCAGAAACAGCCATCTGAAGGGAGAAGTAATAACCAAATAAGCTAGCCAGCTAAACAACAGAATACAATTCCTGCTAAGTCTTTGGCACAGAAGTGCCCTGCCAGTGCCCCAAAGCATCTGGGAAATGAGTATGACATTCAAAGCCTGATAAATGGTGAGAGCATCCTGACTATACTCAGACCATGCCAACTGAGGTTACCTGGTCGTTAATGGTTAGAATTGCACTTGATTGCAATAAACTTTTCAATCATCTTAAAATTGACACCATCTAGATTAATGCAATGTCTGGTAAATCTAATTTTGCTGATTTTGATGAGAAACAGAACAATATTTTTGGTATTAGAGCGGAACACCAGAGCCTTCAGAGTGAAAATTGAAAGCCTCTCTCTTGAAAGCTGGATTGTTTTTGGATCCATACTATAGCTTAAAAGAGCTTGGATTAGAAACTGTGTGTTAGTGAGATACTGACCCTTTCTCAGACAGATTTTTAATGGAGGATTCTGCCAGTCCTATTCCTTGGGGAGAGAAAACCAGAACTCCATGGGGGACACAACATTTAAGAGGCATTCCAAGAAGTTTGGCTCCACAGAACACAGTCGAATTGGGTAAACAATCCATGTCTGCACTGAGTAGCTAAACAGCCTTTCAGATGGATGGCCTTTGCACAAGGTGGGTAGTTTAAGGGGCATGTATTAGCCCTAGGGCTGGATATGTAACAGGCAGGATACCCAAATGGTGTCAGTTAAACTTAGCTCCACCGTTTATTAGAAGTTGGAGGAAAAATTAATTAATAATATGTTTCCAAAATAAGTCTGTCAAAGTGATTTGTTTTATTTTATAGGAATGTTTTCTGAATTATTCAGAGAATTCATATGGCTCTCCATTTACTCCTATGAATAAAATACATTGCATCTATATATGCTTGCCAAGAGGGGAAAGGATTAGAAAGCTTCAGGACTTGAGGGGGATGCAGTTATAACTACCAGGTAGAAGATGGGCAAAGTAAAAAGATTTTGGGATACTGGAAGCAAGATAAGAGAACATGCCCATCTGACATTCTCTTTTTTTGTAAGTAGCAGGAGCTGAGAAGTCCTGCCTCTTTGAGGGGTGCATTTAATGTGCACTTTGTCATTCCATGTGTCATCTGAGAGGGAGGAATCCTGAGACTTGTGAATATATCATCTATCCCTTAGCATGCTATTTAAGAACAGAAGTTTTGCATTTATTGCCGTAGAAATATCTGAGATACTCTGTTTGTGAGCAAAGATTTGGCGAAGGGAATGTAGCTTAACCCCAAACGTCTATAGGTGGTAAAATACAATTATGGCAACTGGGAAACTGTCTGAAGGAACTTCTACTGATAGAGACTGGAGAACTGTTTAAATGGCCCAGGGAAAGCAGCAACAGCAGCAGGACATGGCCAGATAGTCCAGGCTGAATCTATCAAAGCTCACCTACCCAATACTGATGATTTAGGGCTTGGCCCAGTGTAGAGCCTCAATGGAGGAATCCCACATGTGTTCTCACTGTCCTTGTTCATATCTACATGCGCATAGAATTTCAATGAACAATCAGTCTCTCTCTAACCTGCCTCTAATACCAGTGATGTGGTAAATCACTCATATTCTCCTTCCTCCACCATCGCAGTTGTCATTTTCCAAACTGGAGAGTCAAGAAGCCCCTACTTTTATGGATACTCTGTGGATATGTGCTGTTGTCTTCCTCTGGAAACATTGCTAGTATATCCTCTTTGAGATGGGGAAACCAGAACCACATCATCAATTCTTATAACAGTGTGCAGATGCTTTCTGTTTTTTCCTTTATTCCCTTTCTAATAACTCTTTGTATATCAACTGCTCTTTAGCCACTACTGAATTTTAAGAAGAAAGAAGACATTCTCTCAGAAGTATTGGCAGGTTGCAAGATCTGTCCTGGATGGCGATAGCTAGTTCAGGTCACATCATTTTATATGCGCAGCTGGAATTAATCTTTTTTTCCACCTGTGACACTTTACATTTACATAGATTACATATCATCCTCGGTATCTCTAATACGTGAAAACTACAAAGTCCTTCTGCAAGTCCTCTTCAGTACCTGACTAATTAAATGAGCAAGTTTTGTAAGTTAATTATTTTACTTAATTTATGATTATGTTGGCCAGCATAGATCTTTGTGTACCTTCTTTCTTAATTGCATTTCCTTTCTTTACCAGAAGTCTACAAGAAGTTAATGGAATGGTTACACCTTCTAACTAGCTCTGGTTAAAGGCATGTTTCCTCTGTTCTTATGTACTTCTCAGCACAAATTTGGGAAATAGAGCTATTGTTAGACCAGTGACCATGCCTGAGCAAGTTTACTCAAAGACTCCAAGTTTGTGTCAATAGAGTTACAAACAAATCTGAGATTTTGCTGACTCTTCTACAATCAAGACTGTAGACTGAATAGGACAATGAAATAAAACTTCTTTTTCATAGAATGAAAAGTCATAGCCGATATCTCTAAATTAAGATGGAGAGTTATTGGTAGTGTGCAAAGGTATTTGTTGGTTTATATCCCATGCAGGACTTGTCTTAAGTACTTTAAGTAGGATTACAACAGTACAATCTACTTTAAGATAGGAAAAAACTAACTTCAGTAACTTTGCAACAGCAAAATTGAAAAATCAGAGATTTAATGAGACTAATATCAGTGTGGCAGAATCTAGATACATTTGTTTGCGTTCTGCAGAAGACACTGGTATTACAGCTGTGGGTCTCCAGCTATACTGGTTTTCAGCTGTAAGAGTATGGGAACCAGTCTTTCCTCTTCATTTTCTTTGTGTGGAGAAATTTTAAATAAAATTACAGTTTGGTTTCTGTAACTTGTAGGCCAACCTCCATTGCCTTATATACTACCTAAGCTCACTGCTGAAACAATAGTTGAAATGAAACTCTGAAGCTGAAAATAGCTTTTACTGTGTAGCTGGTAGAACACATCCGGCTTATGAGCATTGTGTTTAGTTTGCATTGTTTTACACCCTGTAATGGAAAGGAGTCCATAAGCTCCTGGAATCTGGACCACATTGTCTGCTTCCATTGTAGCAGAATTCAGTCCTGCAGAGGCAAATGCAGTTGTCATCTTTGCTTTAGTATTAGCTAGTGCTCCATAATGACATTTTAGAGCTGCAGGCACAGTTTTGAGCTGTGACTGCAAATTGTTTCTTGGCTGGTGAAGTCACTAGGGAGGTGTTAGAGCCATTGTCTGAAGTTTATTTTTGAATGTCTTCCATGTAAAAGGCAAGATGCCAATTTCCTTTGGGTTCTTTTTTCTGGGTTCCTTTGGTTTCCCTAATGGAGAACTGTCTTCTGATGCTGACAAAAATCCTCAGCATGTCCCTGTTTTGAAGTTTTCACTTTCATTTAAGACATGGTATGTAGTCTCCAGCGCCACACGAGTTTCAGATATACAATTGTATATACTATGGGAAGGGGTCTGATTGTGCTCACTTGTGAACTGCTGATGAGGGAAGAAGAACCTGTGTTGAAAATCTCAGATTTAGCACATGCCTTTAATATCACTTTCCTAAGGTGCTATTGATGTTTGCCCAGAACTTGACAGGACTGATCAGAGTCTGTTCTTGAATATCACTATTCATTTCTTCCTGAATATTCACAGGGAACGATAGTGCACAGCTGCTCCAGTGGGAGTAATTGACTGTTTAAATATGAAGTTCAAAAGAATATTTTGTCTGGCTGCTTCTCTGTCTTCTCATCTTGTGTACACTACATGCCTTCCTAGGCTGTAACCTTTGTAGTGCAGTACTGTCCTTGCAAAGATTCTGTGGCATGAGACCTGGTATTGGCAGAGACCTCACAAGGGTATTACAGTCCATATGCTAAATACCAATATAAATATATATTAATAGCTATTAATTATTTTTCCTAGTATTTAACCAAAGGAAACAAACAAACAAAACGTTAGTGTGTTTTTTAACATTGGGAGAAAAAGTATAGATAATGTGTCCAAAAGTTTGGAACTTTTAGGTCTTTTAACTGGGGAACAGATTTACTTACTAATGCAGTCAGATTTGTTGCTAAAGTAATCTTAGCTATCTTGCTTTTGCCTTCACCTTGCAGATATTATTAGGTTCAATATGAATCTGTCAGCTTAACTGCTCTGTGTGCTAAGAGTGCCCAGTCTAATAAAACATTCATGACTGACATTTATAATGGCATCCAAGAATTTCAAACTGTGTTCTACCAGAGGTTACTTTACTAGCCAATCCATCCTTCATTTCCTTCCCTCACTGACAAGGAGTTAAAGACATCAATCAATTACAGAAATGCTAGTGCAAGAACATGTGAGTAGCCATTCCTTGTCTGATCAGTGATCCATGTAGCTTACCAGCCTGCCTGTAATACTGTCCAACAGAAGATTCATAGAGAGGAATGTATCGAGTGAGCTCTGTATTCAGTTTCCCTCAAGCAGTGGTTTATAAACTGCATCCAGAGCACTTTTAGCCATGATAATAGACCTACTTTCCATTAGTCTATTTCCTGAACCCATTTTGTTTATTTAGTGCTCACATCATGTAGCAATGAATTCTTCATTTTAATAATGTGTTGAGTGAAAAATTCTTCCTTGTTTTTGCCTTAAACCTGCTGCCAGATCACTCATTTTACTTCCCCAGCCTGCAATGCTATGAAGAACAGGATCTGAAGGATCCTGCACAGATCCAATTAGTAGAAGGACAGAAGGTCAAGACTGAGAATAACCATGACTACCAGATTTAATTTTCATTGCAACAATTGCAAGTGTCGAGGTCCCTTTGTGCTAGCAATAGTACAAACTTCTGAGAGAGTATGATCAAAGAATTGATAGTCTAAACAGGAGAAGCCATCAAAGTGGTGTAATGAAAAAACAGGAGTCTGGTCCTTCCTACCTCTTTGGAAGGAGATAGAAAGTCACAATTACTGCCACTGCTGGCCAGACAGTAAGCTGGGTAATATCGTTGTGCAATGTCTTCCCACTTCTACTCACAACATTCTTCAGCTACTTTTAGCCATTCCTGCTTGCAGAGTCATTGGCAATTAGAGTGAGGCAAACACAGCAGCAACTCTAGGAGGCAGTGAGAAGCAGAGCATAGGGGAAGAAGGTGAGCAGGAGACTGGAGTTAGGGAGGCAGATAGTGATGAATGTAAGAAAAGTCATGCCAAGTCAGACCAAAGATCCATCTAACCCTGTGTTCTAACTTCAACCGGACTTATATCAGGAAAAGAAGCAGAAGTTATGTCCTGGAGTCATAAGCTGAATGGTCAGTGGAGCAGGGGTTCCCTCACATGGCCTGAGACTATTGCAGCAGGTTCTTTGAGGCAGGGATGTTCATGAAACCAGCTTCTGCTCCATGCATAGGACCAGAATAGTGAAGAACGTAGACACCAAGGTGACAAGTCTTGATTGCTACCCATGGAAGCAAGCAGCTGCAATGGGCAGGAGAAGGTAGAAAAGATGTTCCAGATCACATATTCCATTAAGATTTATAACTACAACTACCTGATGTCCACAGCTATTCTCTTGATTTTCCTTTGTACAAAACTGCTGTCAGTAAGGGTGCATTCAGGCATCGAATACTAATATGCAAAGCCAATTATGAAGCTGGGGTAAAATCTGAGGAAAGATTCAGGTCTGTAGAAATGAGCAGTTCTTCCGGAATCTGCAGTTCTAAATTTGTACCATGGCTGCATCAATGGATATCTCAAAACCAAACCACAAACAGTGGCCTGTAGAAAATAACAAGAGATGTTAAGTACAGGCAATCGCATACTGATATTTCCCCAGAATACTGTCCAAGAAGCCAGGAATCTACACATTCCTTTAAGAGTTTGTTGGATATTCCTCCTAGGGGTTTGTTCATTCCCTTTCTGAATCTGCATGATCTTCAGCGTCCACAGCTTTCTATGCTAGGAGTTCCATAACTTAAGCAGCACAGTGGTCAAGAAGTATTTCCTTCTGTTACTTGTGAATCTAACCCTGATCATCTTGCTTGTTGTTCTCTAGTTGTTATATTGAAAGGGACACTGAGAATCTTTCACGTTCCACTCTTTATCTTTTAAACGACTTGTATATGAAAGATTAAATTTTCTCTGTTCCAGATTGAAGAATCTGAGTTTTTATGGTTTGTGCTCCCTACCTCCAGTAATACTACTTCTCCTTTTTTTATATCTTTTCCAATTCTACCTTGTTTCTTTTGGGAAAGATGCATCACACCCACTTGCAATTTTCACAATACCAATATGTCAGGGAGTTATACAGTGGAATAATCCTGTTCTCATGATTCCTAATATTCTATAGTTTGGGGGGGGTTTGACTGTTACAAAGTATTGAGATTATGTTTTCACCAAACTATTTGCTAAAATCTCAAGATCTTCATCCTGCATGGTAACAGTCAGCCCAGAGCAACATTTTATATGTAAAGTTCGGGTTGTTATTCCCCATGTGTAGAGTCTTGCATCTGGGTAAGAACAACCCCATGTGCCAGTATAAGTTGGGGGCTGACCTGTTGGAGAGCAGTGTAGGGGAAAGGGACCTGGGGGTCCTGGTGGACAGCAGGATGACCATGAGCCAGCAATGTGCCCTTGTGGCCAAGAAGGCCAATGGCATCCTGGGGTGTATGAGAAGGGGTGTGGTTAGTAGGTCAAGAGAGGTTCTCCTCCCCCTCTACTCTGCCCTGGTGAGGCCGCATCTGGAATATTGCGTCCAGTTCTGGGCCCCCCAGTTCAAGAAGGACAGGGAACTGCTTGAGAGAGTCCAGCGCAGAGCCACAAAGATGATGAAGGGAGTGGAACATCTCCCTTATGAGGAAAGGCTGAGGGAGCTGGGTCTCTTTAGCTTGGAGAAGAGGAGACTGAGGGGTGACCTCATTAATGTTTATAAATATGTAAGGGTGAGTGTCATGAGGATGGAGCCAGGCTCTTCCCAGGACAAGGGGCAACGGATGCAAGCTGGAACATAGGAGGTTCCGCATAAATGTGAGGAAGAACTTCTTCACAGTGAGGGTAACAGAACACTGGCACAGGCTGCCCAGAGAGGTTGTGGAGTCTCCTTCTCTGGAGACATTCAAAACCTTCCTGGACATGTTCCTGTGTGACCTGACCTAGGTGTTCCTGCTCTGGCAGGGGGATTGGACTAGATGATCTTTGGAGGTCCCTCCCAATTCCTAACATTCTGTGATTCTGTGAATTTCATCTGCAATTTCTTTGCCAAGTCACTCATTATCATGAGGTTTTTCTGAAACTGTCTCTCTTCTTTATTGCCTTGAATAGTTTAGCATCATCACCATTCTTTGTCACGTCAGTATTCTCTCCCCTTTAATTAATATATGAATACAGTGAGGACCTCAGGTCCCGGCATAGAACCCTATGGGATTCCATTGGCTTTTTATTCTTAGGCTCTATCTCTGATCTTCTGAACAGTTCCTTATCCATCCCAGGACATCCTCATGTTTTTCAGCTTATTTAAGAGTCTTTGGGTGAGGAACATTACTGAATGCCTTTTGGAAATACAAGTAGACCATATCAAAGGGATATTCCTTGTCCACATTCATAATTACTTCTTCAGAGAAATTAAATAAATTTGAGGAACAATTTTTCTTAAAAAACCCAAACAAAACAAGAGACAAATAATGTTAACTGTTCCCTATTCATATTTATCCATACGTCCATTTATTTTATTATGTAGAATAACTTCCCCTAAGTTGCCCAGAGGGTTGTGTGGCTCATTGGTTAGGTCTTCCTTGGGTCTCTCTGGAACTTCTGAAAAAAATTTGGCATCATGTTGGCCGTCTTCTAGTACCAAAGCAATTTTAGGCAAGAAGCAGTGTATCACAATTAGTACTTCCCTATTTCATCTTGAGTTCCCTTAGAACTTTGGGGTGAACAGAAGTTGCTGATTGCTTATTATTAGTTTCTTATGTCTTCTGCAAGTTTCTTCCCATGCTGGTTTTTGTTGTTTGTTTGGGGTTTTTTCTTTTTTCTTTTTGGCTTGCCTTACTGTGCTTTTTTCACTTAACATACCAGCTTTCTGAAGGGTGCTTTCTTGCTTTAGAAGCTGACTCTATCCTGCTTTTTAGTCATGCTAGCTTTCTTCTGGTCCTTCTTGAGTCTTTCTTTATGTGGTACTAATTTGTCCTGAGAATCCCCTTAATGGTGGCCATTCTAAGCTGTGGGAGGAAGCTGCTGATAGAGAAGGTGGCTGTAGAATAGAACAAAGTAAAAAGAAAGATGGGGTGCAGAGGAAGGGAGTGTGCTTCTAGTGAGCAAGCCATTTGATGTGGCTCTATAGGAGAGCAAGAAAATGTTACCTGTACTTCACCGTGCAATTTGTATGGACTAGGCATCATGATACTTTGCAAAAGGCGTACAGGATGTTTACTGTAGAGCAGAAAATTGAACTCAGATCTTTGGAGTTCAGGACTGTCACATAGCCAAAGCACCAGATGGATCTCTCTTACTCTTATAATAAGTACCATTGCTAGGATGATCTTAGTCCCATTAGCAAGTCAGCATTTTCACTAGCACAGTGGCTTAAATAATATTACAAATTAACTATAAAGAAAGGAAAATGAAAACAGAGAGATCAGTGCCAATGGCTTTCAAGGAGCATGCTTCCTTCTCAGTTGACTGGTTGCTTCAAGAGGCAGTTGTGGGAAAAGAGGATTAAATATGGGAAAACTGAGAGATGCAACTGAGATGTGTACAGCATCTCTTGAGAAAGAAAACAGTAAAATGTGTGGAAGGATATGGGGAAGAAGTTGTACTTTATTCTGCTAGCTTAGTATTTTAAAGAAGAAAGACCCATGTCAATATTTTTCTTTATTCTGAAGGTTTCATTTTGCCAGGTGCAAATAGTAGAAAGACAGACAGAATGAAGGGAAGAAAGTGTCAACATGCCCACCTAACAATGAATTTTTTAATTTTTTTTTTTAATGGAACTGAGGAACACTACTTTTATGTTAAATTAAGGTGCATTATAAAAAGTCAGCCAATGAAAAGTGTTTACTGGGAGATGTATTTGTACAGACCTGCTTCTTAAACATGGTTATGCTATCTACTGATTAAAAAGTGGGGTGCAGAATTGAATGCTTTGTTGCTGCTCTCAGTGCAGGCACTGACTTGTGACCTCTGGCATGTTACTTATCCTGTCCTTGCTGTAGAAATAATAACACAACACCTTAGATTATGGGTGTCATAAGTGTTCAGCATATTCAGCTTTCAGTGTATGTTGTTTCTTTTTATTTTTAGTTTCCTCCTTTTCAGTATTAATTCTTCATATGAGAAAAAAGCTATCTGGACACACTTTGACTTACATGGTCTTTTTCTCCAGGAAGTGGAAACCACCAATTATTTTTTGAATTCACAGTGGTTTCTTATATACATTTCTGTTGATTCTGGCATAAATACTATGGGATGTATGTCTATTTTAAAAAATATTTCATTAAAATAAATAAAGGGATTTAGAGTTGTGTGCTATTATAAATGTTGTGATGCTAAATGTAGGAATGTATTTAAAAGAAAATGACCATATAGTGAACCAGCCATACGGGATGTTGGCCTAGGTACGCAGCTGCATTCTAGAAACTACTTCAAAGGAAGAAAAATAAGAAAAGAGCAATGACAGCTTCCCTAAGGAATGCAGGAGTGAGCAGATAAGAGTGACCAATTGGACACTGCAGGAGAAGAACTTAAGAACCAATGGGAACTGAACTAAGCTGTATGTTTACCTTGTGCTAGAGACTTTTAACCAATTAAATGATGCTTGACCGGGTCTAGGGAAAGTAAGATTGTATAAAAGGGACAGACAAAGTAAATAAAACGGCTTCTGTTTGATTCACACTGAATGGTGCGGAGTCCAGTTTTTTCTCCTCAGCTAAATACATTAAACATTTAGTTTTAATATAGAACATTTAAAAATGCCTTGGATTCATTGTTCAATTTTGGATCTACAGGTCTACTCTTGGGCCCCATTGAAGTTTAGGGATCAAAGGGTACCGTGCAGGAATGAATAGGAAGCTTTGATACAACTCTCTGATATACAGAATGTTCTTTAAATGCTTTAAACGTGTGCCGTCTGTGCCTCTGCACAGGACTCCGTAGTGGAGAAAGGAAGATGGAAGAGAAAACAAGAAGATATGTCAGTAGAATGGAGGATATTGAAGATTTATTTCTTATTTCCAATTTTAGAACTAAAACATATGTCATTTTTGAACTACACCGCTGAATATTTATTTTTAATTGATACAGTAACTTTAAAATGATTTGTCAGTTATGAAATGCCACTTATTTTGTAATGAAGCCAGCTGAGCTAGTTCTGGGTTTTTTGTTTGAAATTTTGAATATAGATCTTAGAAGCTCTTCACTGTCTTATAAGTTTATTCCTGAATTTGTAGACTTGCTACACCATTTTATGTGCTACCAACTTTAATGTTATGAATTTGTAGTTGTAAAACCCTGTAAAAGCTGCCTATCTTCAAGCCATCGGCAACACAGAAAATAATTTTACAGTACTCAGCAACATAACATTACTTACTCAGTTTAGTTTCCATAATTCCCTTGCCCTGAACTTTGCAAGTATCTTTCTCTACTGCTTCCTCTAAGATGATTTCATACTAGGCTCCACGTTTGTTAAACACGGCCCTGGCCTCACCGAAGTGATAAGCGAGTACTGTGAAATGTTGGGATGTTCCAGCTTTCCCCAGATAAGAAGTAAGACTTTCACCTCTTTCAGTGTTCAGAATATGAGTCTCTTGAATCTATTCCAGTAATGTAAAAATAAATAAAAAATCAATACTTCTTGGAATCCAGTACAAAGTTTGGACAAGAAGTGAAGATAAGATAAGCTTCCCGTGTGTGAAATCCTTTCACCTTTGTAAAGGCTTTCGTGTGTCATGAATTTCCAGTGAAAAGATTAGCAGGAACTGATATAATGTTCTGAATTAAATGGAGTAGATATCTTTCCCTATCCTTATTTGACATGCCACACTTATGGACTGTGCTATTCTGCATAGTGAAGACCGTTGATAATACATGGGGTGGAGGCAGGGGAAGGACAATTGTGCAGGCTTAAAATTCTAGGAGAGTACCTACTGCTTCTGACAGGTAGAACACATTAGGGTGTTATTTTTTCTCCAAAGCTGCTGACACAAGTGTCTCGGATTAGAAAGAAAGTAGACCTATTATGATATAGAGACTCTTAAATGGAAGAAAAGGAATGCTGTTGAAACAAATGAAGACATACATAGAACAAAACATCTAACATAATGACCATGATTTGAAAGGGATTTTGCTGGTTGTTTTTTGGATGAGCTCCCAACAGAAAAAAAACTAATATTTAGTCTTGACTATGGCTATCTATCCGGAAATTGTGTTGCATCATTTGTCTGCTGTTTCCAGGTGCTTAAAAAAGCTCAGTGGTTGTTCCCACTGAAACTTGAGTACTGTCCAAATGTTAAAATAATTTTCTAAAAAACTCAGTTCATTCTAGAAGGCCATGCCCTATGGGACAAGAATCAAAGCACCCGCTGGCCTCGTTTGTCGCTAACATTGGCACTTCCCTCTCAGTTTTGCTGGCACAAGTCTTTGTGGAGCCATGTAGTAAACTGGATCAAGGGCTGAAAAACACCCTTCTTTTCTCCTGGGTTATTTTGAAGTAGCGTCATTTCCCTAATTCAGTTTAAAATGTGATACCACAGATAGTTGTGCCAATAGCAGTGGTGGGATATCACGCCGCTGTCTAGAAATGAGTGGTGGAGATGGGAATATCTCAGGCTGTGTTATTTCTGAATGGAAAACTTCATCTGATCAAGTCCACTTGATCGCTCGTTAGATAAAGCTGTTGTACTACTGAAAGACCCCAGAGGGCATATAGGCACCAATATCCCACATGCCTTGAAGTTCATAGCCTAGAAAATTTCCTCAGGGAAAGAACACACTATGACATCTGTGCATGTTTGTGAATAGTTTGTGTTCAATTTTATTCCTTTCAGTTTTTATTCTTCTCCCACACAAGAAGAGTCTTCTTATTTCCTTCCTAATTCCACTTAATCAGTAATTTTTTTTTTCATCTATTATACAAAGAAGACAATTTGATTAAATGCTGGAAAAAAATTTATAAAAATGTGTTCTAAATATGACAACCTGCAAATACTCTGCAGACATATAAATAGCGGTCCCTTCTCTTTAGAGACTTTACAAAATAATTTGGAAGAAGGCAAAATGAGTGCAATAATTTGAAAGAAGAGCACAAAGAAAAGATAGTTTTGTGATCAGATTCTGGTAAACTGCATCAGGTTTCCATATGCATAATCTGTCAAAGAAGTAATTCCAAATGAAAGAGTAGCTTGAAGCTAAATACCATGTAAGTGACTGTGAACTTGTTAACGAGTCATTCTCTTCTGTGTTGGCTGTGAGTGGCCACAAGTTCAACCATCTGACACTGCTGGGAAATGAACTGATGACTGTAGTGGATTCCTGGTTGGTAGCAATCCATCTATCAAGATCACAGTATAGTTATTGCTGGGCCAGCAGACTCAAAAGGCAGAAGGACCAGATCCTTGTTCCATCTAATGCAGTATCTTGCCTTAAAGAGTGGAAACAATACCAGCGCTCTGAAAAAAGGTGCAAGCACTGATGATTCTTGCTCAGTTTTGAGAGTTGGTTCTGAAGATATAAGCTGAAATTTCATCCATATATCCCTTGTATTGCTAATGGTGGTTGTTCTTACTTCTGAAAACATCCAGCGTTCTGCCAGGGCAGGGAGCAGGCCTGCTGGCATGAGGCTGTGGAGGAAGCTTTCAGTTCAGCTTCGTATGCTGCACATGTTCTGTGAATAAATAAGACCACTCCTTTAAGCTAACAACTTTTGCTGAGTGAATTTATTTGAGACTGCTCTTAGTGTTTTGGTTTTGTTGTTGGTTTGGGTTTTTTTTTTAAGATCTGTAAAGCAGCTGATGTTGGAGGGAGACATTATGAAACAGAACCTGAACTCATCTTCTGAGGGTTGGTCTTTCCTACCTTATCCTCACTTCAATTAGCACAGTCAGGGTGTGGCACTAAGTAGATAATCCGCCCTCTGGCAGTACAGCTGAATGCTGTTAATCTTTCAAGTTGTCTTTATTTTATCACCCTCATTCGTCATTAGAAAATGGAGTACATCACTAGTGGAAGGAAAGAGAGGGTTTGTTTCCTCAGCTGAGAGAACTGATCCTGGAGGACAATGTGAAGTTGTGATGATACTGATTCATGTACCAACTGAGGTATGAAGTGTAAGAAACTTTGAAATTTTTTTTTTTTTTTCTTTAGTAACCCTTTAAAAAAATAGTAGGAGCTAACTCAAATTACTGGTGGTTATAAGAATACTGAAGGTGGTAAAATTTTAATGCATCTAGGTCTCATTTATAGCTTGGCTGTTGCTACATGTGTAGCAGCAGGAGGAACCAGCCTGGTGTATCCACGTGTACTAGAAAAGTCCCTCTTGCATGCAGGCACACATGCATCTGTAGCAGGGAAATAATTCTGAACAATAAAAGGAGAGTAGGTGTAGTGAAGTGCAAACTGCTTCACGGTATTTTTTTCCTTCTCGTTCACCTTTGTCCTTTTATTCTTTCCCCTTTCCATGTGTTGTATAGTATTTGAGCCAAATCTAAAGTTCAGTAAGTACTCTATCTCAGTGTTAATAATATGTCAAGAATTATGTCTGTAAACGTGTCCTGCTCGTGCAATGTGTACACTAGTGGTGCTCAGTTCTGACAGGTTTCTGGATGTACTATAAGGACTAGTTATTTTTGCAGAATAGTTTGTTACATTCTGATTTTCCTCGGGGTTTTTTGTTTGTTTTCTTTATTATGCTCAAGCTTGTTTGTGCTGAGGTTGGCTTAAAGAGGTAGATTTGCCAAATGTTAGAAACGGACTTTTAAGATGAAAGGCTCCTAGTCAGAAATTTCCAAGATCTGAGGTCTTTACCACAGCCATTCGGCAAAACTTGGGTCTGATTTCCTTGTACAATAAAACATTTTTGTATCCCTTTAGCTTTTTTTAAGACACTCTAAATGTGAATAAACAGAATTCCTCTCCATGGTCTCTTACTTGCTTGAGTGGCATAATTAGCCTTAGACTCAATGAAAGCTTAAACCCTTTATTTATTTTATAGCATAGACTAAGAGACTAGGATTATTTTAAAATTTTCACCAAAAATGGAAGAAAGAGCAGAAAATAATACAGATGCAAATGTAACTAACCTTTCCATTGGAATTTCCTGATTGTGAAAGTGGTTTACCACACTTGGATTAGATTTTGAAACATGCCTCTGTATAACTTTGTATATACATGAATAACATTAGTCATTAGATAAATGTCTGCAGGAAAATAACAGTGAGTTCACTTTATTTTTTCATTAAATTTTCTAGATTCTTTTTTTTTTCTTAAGTAGAAAGAAGTACTCAAAACTGCTCATAAAAGTAAAAGTACTCCAAGTAGGATTGCCAAGGATGAGGGTGGCCAGTAAATGGGAGCTTCCCTGAGACCAATTAATCATTAGGAGCCCCAGAAACACCATGGACTGATGGCACCTGATTGTTCTGCTCTTCCCTTGCCCCTCACTCAGGACTTCTTGCCAAGCACTGGGTAGTGGGATATGACAGATGAAGAGCCCACAGAAGGAATTCTATGAAGGGAGAGGAGGACTTGAGGCATTGAGAATGTTAAGTAAAAATGTGTTTGTCCACAGCTTGGTGGTTGTATAGCATAGGAAGACTTTAAGTATAGCATGGGAATATAAAAAGCTCATTCTGATGTAACTGGGAGACCTGGATTGATTGGGAAAAGGATACTCTATGTTCCTCTTCTGAGGACAGCAAAATTCAAGTACCTTTTCTTAAATGGACTGATCAATTTCATTTAAATTAAACCATTTAATCTTTTTTGCTAAGAATAAACTTTGGGAAAAAGTTAATCCCTCTCCTGTCTCCACAAAGGACTCCTTCTGGCAAAGACAGGATTATTTGAAGAAGCTGACTAAACCAGAAAGGTTTTACAGTTATCTTCATTATATGCAGCAAAATTAATCAGAGGCCTGACTTTTTCAGTACTGCAAAATTTATTTTGTGACCTTCCCTGGTCTCAAAACTTCCCTTAATCAAGTTCTTCTATATATTGGAAAAGCTTTCCCCCACCCCAGCAAGAATGGCATAGGAAAGTCCAGTCCCCTTTTCTTTACAACTGCTGAAACAAGGGAAAATGCCTTGTTCTTTGGGATCCCCAGATGTCAGACTGACCCTTTGGAACCATTAGTAGCAGGTGTTAATTAGAACAATCTTTTGGCTGCTGTGATGCACTCTAGGGGCAAGCCAGAGTTTTAAAGCCATATGTATGCGTTCAATCTAGTCCCCTGTTCTGAGCAGTATAAAATGCTGCTTGGCCACAATCCAAGATCCACATCTGAATAATTAAAGCAGAAAGTTTGATGTTTCACATTTCAGGCTTTATCGTGCTTGCACTGATTTTGAAATGTATGAATGGAGTTTGTGTTAACACTTAGGGATCATGGCCAGGAGTCACGGTGTTCATTTGCTTCAGGGTATTGCCGATAAGGAACAAGGAATGGTTTATTTTTCTCCTTTAGCTAAGTACCTTTAAAGCTATTAAAAAATATAAAGCCATCCTCATACATGTATAATCAATTTGTATTTGTATCTTTTCAGCATAGTTTGGATAAAATGGAATTCACTCAAGCACTTAATTTTTCAAAGGTGTGACTCTTCACTCATTGTGGTTGCCTTGGTAGTTAGTACACAACTATTTTAAAAAAAAAAAAAATCATCCAGATTTCAGTATATTTCATCATACTCTCAGTACCTCCCTACTTGATTCCACTGTCTGACCTTGGATAATCAGACCTTAATACCTGTATTTGGCCATCCAGCATTTTTTGCTTTCTCATAAGGATACAAAGGGATGTGTCTTGTACTGCATCCTGCAGAGACTGGTGTTTGATTTATTTTGGACGCGGGCAGTAGGTCTTCTGACAGAATGAACAATGTTTAAATATGAGAATCTGGGCTTGCCTTTTCTACCTCTAAGCTGAACCTTTTAGAAGAAATGTCACTGTGGAGCCTAACATTTGAGATGGGCCATGAGATGACCGGTGCTGGAGATTCTTACCCCAGTAGGATTTCTAAATATCAGCCTAGGAATTTGATAAGAATCTGTTTCTGCTCTAGGGAACAACTGCATGAACAGAGTAGTAGTGGATGCATTCCCTTTGTGACCAAACCCAGAAAACGCCCTAAAATATTTGCTCAGTGACAGTGTATTGCATTTCTAATCTTAAAAAACAAAGTCGTGTATTAAACCTAGTCAGAGACTTTTCAACTTCTGTGCAAGTTTTTTCAGGGTGTTTAGAGAAAACTGAGTAGTAGGTTTTCAGCTATTGCCTCACATTTTATCCTGTGTGTAACGCAACTTAATGTGCTTCTGTGTGATTTAAAACCATCTGGTGGAGAGTCTAGAGACGTAATTCCAGGAATGCTGCTGCACCTTGTAGGCAAGGCACTGGGAATAAAATACCACTGAGAAGAATTTACATGAGGTTATGTTGGTGATGCTCTAATAAAAAAGCAAAATACATCTTAATGTCATATATCGAACACACCAGAAATGTTGTAATGCAAATGCTGCAGGATGCTGGGCAGTTGGGGGGTTGCTGTGTGCTCTTGGTGCAGGCTTCTGACCTGGGAACGGATGTGTGGAGGTTCTTGTGCTGTTCCACGGTGTTTGCCAGCACGTTTTCCGACATCACGGAACACACAAAGCCCTTTGACATGTTATTTGGCTAGGAAAACAGTGGAACAGTTTGTGAATATATCTTAAAGCAGAGATTTGACTTAAATGCCACTCCTACTGTAGAGTAAGACACAGAAGAAAAATTGAACTGAAGAGACTGGACTGTAAGATATCCATAAATACATATAGTTAAGGCACAGAATTGGTATTTAAGTACAAAATAGTTCTTTCCCCGTGCACCACCTCAAGTGAGAAGGGGTGATGTGGGAAGCAACGATGGTAAAAGAGGTTCTCATCCTAACTCTGCTACAAACGTAATACATGGCAGTGCTGTATGTTGTTAAATTTCCCTCTGTTTTCGGTTTTCACTCTGTAAAGGGAGGGAAGGCTATTTGTACTAAAGGGAATTGATAATCGGAGCAATTCCATAATAATAGTAGTTTTAAAATATGTTATTTTTTCATTTTCTATGAAAATGTTGTTTAACAACAAAACTGAAGAAATTAAAAAAATAAAGCTTGAATTTTAAAAGCATTTTGCAGAGGTTTTAAAGGTTTGATAACGAAGAATTTTTTGCCAGAAAGCTTTATGGAAATTTTTAGGTTGTGGTGTGGGTTTGGTGTTTTTTTGAGAAAAACATAGAAAATGCTGACACAAAACTACTTCTTGTGAAAATTTAATTTCGGTGGAAAAAATAGTTTTTCATTAAGAATATTGCCATTTCTCTTTTAATCTGGGTTTGCTGTAAGCATATATTCATTGCTTTGGATGGTTTTTTTTCCACAGTTACAAAATATCAAATAAGAGCAAGAACTATTTTCTTCTAGCATATAGTGTTTGGGACTTTCCTGATTTTTAAAAAAACAATATTATTCTGTTACGTTGTTCAGTAAAAGGATATGAGGCTGTGCTGGAGACCAGCAACATATCCAGTACAGCAGCAGACAGCAAAAAAAGCAGTAAATCACAGTTGTTGAATGACCTCAATCTTAACCCTCTCCTACCTTTCCCCCCACCCCTCTTTGTCCATCTAGCATGAATGCCAACTTTTCTGGTGAATTTTGTGTGGTTGAGTACTCCAAAGAAGATCTCACAATGAATCCTTGTAATGTACATAGCTTCTGATCACTTCTTAGAACAAAAACAGTTGTGACCATTTGATGATAAATCACTTACTGGCACACAAGGGTCTGCTGTGATTTGCTCCCATTCATGGAGTCTTTCATCTTCAGAAACTTTCTGTACAGAGAAATATTTCTTTATGACTTTTCTTTTTTGTTTGTTTGTTGGGGTTTTTTTTGTTTTATTTTGTAACAAGTATGCTGCCTGGTTGATGTAGATTGCAGGGACCGTGAGATACAAGTCCTGAATGCTGTGTGGATTTGCAGGCTCTGATCTATAAACTGGCAACAATGGCTCTACATTCACTGGGCTTACAAAATCTTGGCACCTGGCTACCAGAGAAAGGCTTTGCCCATCCATCCCTGTCCCCCAATTCCAATGTGATCTTTGGCTTGCAGAGTTAGAGTACCTCATCGTTGCAGTCCAAAACCAGGAACCAACATTCAACCACTTATAATTGTTAAGCTGTGCTAAGCTAACTCACGTATTTTTACAATTTTAAGTCACGGTGTGAATTCATGACTCTAAGTCCTGAGATAACCAGCAACTAAAATCCCTAGAGGACAGTGGTGTCCTGAGGTTTGTGCTAACTTTTGCTGGGACATGTTCTCACTAACCATGAAGGGGCCTCTTCTGCAGTCTTCTGAGGAAAAAACACTGTGAGCTGGAGATGTGGGTAACAATAAATGCATATGATGTGCACAGAGACTCAGGACTGGGCTCCCTTTCATTCCCTTTTCACTGCTGCTGTGTTAACAGGAGGGTGGGAAGTGGCCAGGTTTCTCTGGCAGAGTGATCCTTTCTGTGCACAGCTCCCTGTTACATGTCACCTTCCTACATCATGCTCTCTCACAGCCTTGTGTATGGAGATTATGTCAGGGGAGAGAGAGATGGGAACCTGGCTGGTTTGTGCTGCAGAAATTCCCGATTGACATGGGGCTTTGGTGAAGCAGCTGGTATAGATTAGAGCAGCTCTTGGGTTGCTTTCATCTATGGAAGGGCTGGGCTGGCAAAGAACTGGCCCCAGGATAAGAGAAATGCATTGGTTTTTTATGGACTTCATCCTCAGCCTCCTCCTTAGCTACATCTAATGAACAATGGCACAGCTGAGAATGAGGCCACACACAGTCTGGAGTGTTTCTTTTAGTAACTAGATCTTGGGAAAGATTTCCCTCCAATACAGAATTTCATGGATTTCCTTTGTGAGAGTTGTGAAAATAAACAAATAAACCTAGTCCTGCAGCTGGAATGTTTCTGACACTGTGAAATGAATTTGATTTCCCTATGTGGTGGTATCCCAGAGGCACTGCTCCTTTTGGAGGGCCTTATAACAGATACCCTTATGGTATCCGAGCACATTTAGGTGTGGTTCTTCCATCAAGTGTCAACTGTCTGGAATGAAAGTGTACATTGAAGATCACATTTTTTTAAAAAATAATTTTTTATTTATTTATTTTTTTTAAAATTTTTGTTGGATTAATACTAATTTTGCCACCAGAGCTAAGTTCAGGCTTCACGGAGTCTAGCTTTAGGAGATTACCATCTGTGTACCACATACTGTCCTGAATAACTGCAGCTGCTTAGACCTCAACATGTTTGTCTCAGCTTTCCTGAGCTGGCTGAGCCAGTTGTGCAATATTGAAGTGACACTGACAAACATTATTACTTGATTCTCCCCTTCTTCTCTCATGAGACCCCACCGGGACTACTGTGTTTGACTCTGGGGCCCCCAGCATAAGAAGGACATGGACCTCTGTGACTCTCCCCTGGACTTGCTCCAAAAGATGATCAGATGGCTGGAACACCTCTCCTATGAAGACAGGCTGAGGGAGTTGGGGTTGTCCAGCCTGGAGAAGAGAAGGCTTCTGGGAGACCTTATAGCACCTTCCAGTACCTCAAGGGGCCTACAAGGAAGCTTGAGAGGGACTTCTGACAAGGACATGGAGTGACAGGACAAGGAATAATGGCTTTAAACTGGAAGAGGGGAGATTTAGACTAGATATTAGGAAGAAATTCGTGATTGTGAAGGTGGTGAGACACTGGAACAGGTTGCCCAGAGAAGCTGTGGCTGCCCCTTCCCTGGCAGTGTTCCAGGACAGGCTGGATGGAGCCTTGAGAAACCTGGTCTAGTGGGAGGTGTCCCTGCCCATGGCAGGGGGGTTGGAACTAGATGATCTTTGAGGTCCCTTCCAACCCAAACCATTCTATGATTCTGTGATTATTATACCTCATTCAGGCATAGCAGGTTTTCATATTTGTGTTTGGTTTGTTTTTTTTTTTTCCAGTTTTAGCAGCGATTTATTTATGATCATTTCATTTGATGTTACATAGTCACAGAGTGGTAGGGGTTGGAAGGGACCTCTGAAGATCATCTAGTCCAACCCTCCTGTTACAGCAGGATCCTAGAGTAGATCACCCAGGGACACAACCAGATGGGTTTTAAATGTCTCCAGAGACAGAGACTCCATGTTCATCCCTAATTTTCTCTGTTTAGAATTACTTTGCCAGCTGGTCTGGCAACACAAATGTAGTATTTTCTTTAGTATGCATAGTATAGAATTACATGCCCCCACTCTTAGAAGTGATGAAATACTTACCTCCAGAGAAGATACACAAAAGAACAAATACAGTGTTTTTGATAGTCACTAAATGTGAATAGAGCCAAGCATAAATCCATCTTTTGTATTTATGGAGGTTATTCTAGTCCAATAAAATGCCATTATTAAATAAAAGGGGGAAAAACAGAAAGACAGAGATTTGGGTATAAAATGTTTAGGGAGAGGGACAGACCTGTGGGAAAGGCTCTCAGCTTTTCCCCGAGACCTTTTAACTTTATATGCTACAGTTTTCCCCTCTGTCAAACTGGCACGCAGGGGTTTCATGTAACCTCTCTATAACCAACAGTAGGGTTATGGAGCAGAAAGTATTAAAGAAAATCACAGGGTGGATGTATTTGACTAAAACTTCTGAGAAGGACCCCAATGACAATGGGGGGTATGAAAACACACAACATTCATTTTTTGAAATCCACAGAATGGCGCATCTCTGCAAAGCATCAGACAAGCTTTAGAGAAGAGACAAGGGAATGGGTGACACTATGCAGGTGGCAGTAGGGAGTAAAAGGTAGGATTGCTTGTTTCAGCATCAGTGCTTCATTAGATCTGCTTAAATATCTAGTGAAATCTCAAGAACATGGGAACACATCACTGACAACTGAATGCCAGTGCAGAGCTATATTCCTTTTCTGCCCACGTATGCCCCAGTCTGGTCGCATCTCTTTCCAGAGTGAAAAAACAGCCAGAAACCACAACGTTTAATCATGTAATGCCTTTGCAGGATGTCTGAAAGAATTTCCAGCTACGATAGCTGTGATTTGACCTTCATCTGTTTTCCATGGCTTGGTGAAAAGCATGATTTTCCAACACTTTCTCATTTTTATTTGTGGTCAGGCCAGCAAAAAGATTGCACCTTCAACTTCCTGTTTTAAAATTATTATTTTTAAATGTTTGGAAGGTGATGTAATGTGCAGAACTGAAGTTGAGAACTTTTCTCAAGAACTTGAAAACTGTATTGGATACTAAGAATACAATGTGTAAATGAAATACTGGTTTCAGGAGCCACTAGGGAGTACCAGACAATAGAAAAGGGTTAGGTTGTTCATTTGCAAATGTGTGCATATATACTAACACAAAGCATGAACTTCAGTGAAGCAATTCATTTTAGACCCTAATTTACTTCTACTGAAATTTGCTGTTATCTAGTTTTAAAGTTGTTGCTAGGAAAACTGCATCACCACTGTGGTTTAAAATTCTTGTATACATAGTAAAAATCCGGTATCAATACATAGCCACAAATAAATCATATATGCTGTATTTTGCTCTGTTGTTGACATATTAGTAGCCTGACTGGTTTTGGGTGGCTGAGGGGTCCCTCTGTAATATTTTTTTAGATGACCTGATAGGGATTGCAGCTTCTCCCTAACAATTTCACCATTGCTTATGACTGTGTTAGAGCTGTTTTAAAGTTGCTAGTCACCAAAAAGATGTTCTGATGGCCATACCGGGGCCTTTATTAAAGACTTTGTGTGACTACATTGATGTTTTAGTGGTTAATGTCACACCTGAGTGAAAAGCTGAAAAGGGAAGACCCTCATGAAGCCTTATTCTTTTCTTGCTGTTCTTATTACTTGTCAGCGTCATACCTTTGAGCTCCACAAAATGCATCATCAGTATAAATGAATAAGGCCTTTCAACAGCTCTGTGAAGCTCCCAGTATTGCTGCCTCCACATTTCTGATGGAGACTGGAATATGAAGAAGCAAATGGCTTTCTAACTGTATGTCTGAGGTGCAGACACTCTCCCGTTTCCTCTTCTTGTGATTTAACCTTGTGGCCTGCACCTATTTTTCCAATGTGATAGTTGTTGAAGGTTTGAGGCAAATCCCATTAAAATCAGTGTAAGTCATTCTGCTGGCTCTTATCAGGCTCTGTTTTTTGGTGTTATAGTAACAGTATGACCCATGGTTGACTTTGTAATTATACACTTGAGGAGCTCAGAGAGTGATAGAATGAAGCTGATGCTTTATTCCAGTAATAAGCTGACTGAGTAGGGCAGGATTTACTGCAGCTGGCCAGGACTAATGGCTGTGAGTATTGTGGTGACTGTGAGCTTGCGCACTCTTGTCTGAGTGGAAATTCTAAGGAAAAACTGACCACCAAGACTGAAACATTCTTACTAGTGGGAATAAAAGGGACCACATGATACAGGGATGTCTGTCTCTGGGCTGGGAATGCTTCCAAACAAGATGAGGAGCCAGCTTATTGGAAGTTTGGGTCAGGACACACAAGCTGCTGCTGAAAGGGCCTGTCTACAGTCGTCTTCTGCACATCCAAACAGGGAACCTCCTCTGAGAGAGAGAGAGAGGGGTTTTTTCCCATTCTGTTTTCCCATTGCCGGTCTTCCAATTCTTTGATTAAGTGAGCAAAATGAGGATCTACTTACATGCAGAAGTGGCTCTAATCCTTTGTACGTGGTGGGGATCCCCACTGAAAGTTCCCTACAGTGTAGGTGCTGTGTCCTTCCTCTCCCAGCACGCTGTGATGAAGGGCTGGCTGCTAGCGGAGGTACCGTCTGCACTTGGCACAGGGAGGAAATTAATAACAAAGGCTTTTACCAAAAGTGGTGGAGTCCTGGCGTGGATGGATCCTGCTTTCCTCAACATAAAAGCTGCCCTTGCTTAAACGCTGGATGAAGTTCCTTTGTATAGAAGGCTAGAGTAAAAAAAGCTGCTGTGAAATTTGATAAGAAATCATTAAATATATAAGCCTCTGATCTTCACCTTCGTCCACTGTATGTCCTGTATAAGCAACAGTGATTATACAGTAACATCTGTATTTCTAGCACTACTTTTTTCCTACAGATGAAAACGTTTACTATGCTAAGGCTGTAAACCTTCCTTGTAGATTTTCAGGTAAATTGGTGTGTTTGACATATCTGTCCGCTTCTATTTACATTAGTATTGCCAGGTCTTGTTGTCTGAGGTACTGTACCAACACAAAAGAATGTCTGAGTGCTTACACGTTTAGAAGCCCTATAACTATATGTTTATAGTAGTTTTTCTTGTGTTCTGTCTCAGATCAAAAAGTAGTTTCTTATTAAAATAGAAGCATCATCCTGTTAGTCTGTTTTGTGAGGGGTGGAGGACTAAGAGACAAAAAAGCACATGTGTGCACATACATACATACATACACATATGGGGATAAATATCAACGTACCTTGATAGACCAATACTTTAGAAGTTTAACAGTGTAACAGCACCAAATAATCTAGAAAACATTTCTGTTTTCCATGAAGTGCTGTATCAAGGGGGCACATGAATACTTGGAGTATAGAAATCTCCTCTAGATGACTTGTTGCTCCTGTGGTAGTTTTACATGAACAAATAGCCCACTAGTCATGTATGTGTACATATGCATCACTATGAAAAGAAGTACATTCTCCTACTGCCTGAATCCAACAAAAATGCATATTTGGATGAGGACAGCTTGTATGATTCAGATAACATTCTGGACTCCTGCTTTGATTTTTGAATAGCTTTCATTGAAAATGGTAATGTGTTATAGTTCTTTCTCACTATCTGAATTCCCCATAAATAGGAGTCCTGCTTAAAACCAAATTCAACACTCAAGAAACTCCAGAGATGAATTTGGCTCGTCATACTGTAGGAAATTATTGTTGTATGGACTTTTAATCTGGATTCTTCCTCCATATTTTTTTTTATGGTTGGGCTTTGTTCTTGGACACACTCTGCTTTCTTATTCTATTGTTATAATTCAGCTCCAGTTACACTCTTAGAAATACTTTTGACTCTGATTCTCATGGATTTAATTCAGAATGATGACTTTTGTTACTAGACCTATTAGATATTAACTCATACATGCCAGTAATGTAAAATAACTTTTGAATATTGTTACACGCAAGATCAAAATTAACTTAATAACCAAGTGAAAAACAATGCCTAAAGTCGCATAACCCCAGATACTTTTTCATTTAGAAATCTTGGTAAGAAATCTGGCTTTAATTTTAACTTGTGGCTTGTTAACTTTATTCATCTTTCTTCTTATCCATGTGGTGCTTCCTCATTTTTATATTTAATATTAGTACTTTAAATTGCCAATAGCTAAATGATAAATAGCTACTGCAGTATGGGTATTCCAGTTAGGATTTCTCTTCTGTGTAGTAATCTATTAATTTTTAACTTGAAATAAAGAAAACAAAAATATTGTAAGGGAGTAGCACAATTCTTTCTCAGATTCCAGCAAGGTAATCCCTTTCTTCTTAAAGAAAATCTTCTGACTGATAGAGCTACCAAAGAAGAAATAAATACCTCTTTCAAAGCTATCCTTGGGATGCTCTATCTTCCTCAGTCATTGCCATCTGTTGTGAGGCAAAGTCACTTAGACAGATATGGACAGCGCTTATTTTATCAGGGTAGAATTTGCTTTTTAATTTGGGACAGTGACCCTCAGTTGGAAAAACAATTACACTAAATATTTTATCATCCTTGTGGACTGTCTTTCATATTGTTTAATCTAATGGTGTTACTTCAGTTTTTCATGGAATACGCTTGGAAATTCCAAGGAATTATTTTGCTGCTAATGGCTGTAAAATTGACACACGCTGTACTTTCTCACAGAAGCTATTTACTTCTCTTTTGTCATTGACCTGATCTAAAAAAATAATTTTTTTACACTGAAAGTGAATGGAAAGTTTAACAGGTTAGAAAAAAACAGCACCTTGTTTTCTGTTTGATACTTCTTGCTTAGTCCATTTCTCTGTAATTTCCCTTCTCCAAATCCTCAGCAAATACACAGCGTGTCCATCAACACTAGACATTTTCCTTGGGATGTGTCTTGCACATATTTTTAACTTCCTTTTTATATTTTGTAATATGCACACCCACTGAGAACATCTGTGACACAAAGGTAACTTTTACAGAGGAGACCAAAGTCTTCCTCCCGAGATATCAATAATCTCTGCAACAGCATAATCTAAATACATTTTTATGGCTTCGGCCTTCCTCCAAAAGTAGAACATTATCTCTAATCAGCTAGGAGAGACTGATTAGCTGCATCTGCTCCTCATCATGCAGGTGGTAATGGTCCTGCAGTTGCATAGCAGTTTCTCCTTTCCATTAATTTTGTGATGGTGCTTTCCACTGTTTGAAACAAAAGGTCTTTAAAGATGTGATGTAACTTGAGGTAGGTAAGGGACACCTGGGTGTAGTTTGATGTCCTTGCAGTACTTCATAACAGAAGTTATGAACAGTTCATAACAGAATCTAAATTAAGTTTATCTGGAAATGTGCTAGGAGGACATATAAAGCAGAACAAGGAACTGATCATTTTTACATAACACCCTCTAAAGCCTTCTGACGTCTTCTTTGAATTCTCTTAATGCTACATGGCTGCCATTAATTGCAGATCAGTAGGTGGACTGCACTCAGTGTATCGATACAAGCTCACATGGGTAGATAAGAGGTCAGTCTGTTGATAGTCCTGGGCATGCAGGGGATGTGTTACTATGTCATTGAACTCAGTCTCCACTCAGGGCTTTGTTTGGTTTGGAAATGCTGGGTCAGAAACATGCACCTGTTTAGAGGATGTATGTCTTTGTACTGGATGCACTGAGGGGAAGAAAGAGAAAACTGTACATCAATGTATGGCTTCCTAGAATCTCTTGGAAATGCTTCTGGACATGAACTGTGTCACTAAATAAGTGAAGGCAAACTCTGTTTTCCAGCACATTCTCCATGTAACTACACTGAAGCCAATTGCACTAGACTTGCAAGAATGGACATAAGGAGAAAGCTGGGTTGTTATAATTTGAAAATGTTCTGAGAGTGGGTCTATAATGTCACTTATCTACCATGCTCCTCAAAGAGTAGCAGTAAAGAGTAAATTATTTTAATGGTGAAACACCATTGTTCTTTACATTGTATTCTCTGGGCCTGGCTCATTGTGTTTGTACCTACTATGTTTTTGCAGTGTGATACAGAAAGCAAAACTTGTCCTAAAGTGTTTACAGAAGACCAAAATGTGAAAATAAACAAAAAAAAAAAGATAGTATTTCTGTAGTTCTTCATACTTAGCCTTTTCCAGACTGGCATAAGCGCTGGAGTTTAGAATCACTGGCTGTTTAATGCAGTCTAATACTTTTAAATTCAATATTTGTCTAAAGCCACACTGCAGAATTGTTGCATAATTTCACTTTTTCATAATTAAAATAAGTTGATTCTGAAAATTTTTACCATCAAGTAAAATTCTACTGTTGATCCTCCTTTTCGAAATACATGCAATATGATCCTCACTTACGTGCTGGAGAAGATGTAAGCACCAGTGGTAGAAGACATCCTATAGCAAATAGAGTTGCTATTATCTTTTCAGAATATACCTTAAGAAGATGGACAAGTTTGCAGCAGTGAGGATTATGTAGCAGGAAGTTTTGCCTGAAACAATCAGTGAAAGTCTCTGGAGTCAGTTAAAGCTAGGAAGCTTCTTACTTATTAGGGAAATGACTCTCTTGTTAAGGCACTTGGTCTGCCCAGTTTTCTTTACATCCAGAGAGCCCCGTCCCACAGGTACATCTCCCACTACTTCTGGACAAGGCTGTGTCTGACCTATCCCTCAGTTCAGCCTTTTCCTTATTCCTGTGTGCAGAGGGTCTACTCAGTTTCTTCAGTAGTGTTACACGCCTGAAAAACTCAGCATGAAAAAAGAGAATCTCAAACAGCCATTTGCTTCTCTTAAGTCTCCACAAAAAAGAAGACAAGAGTTTCAGGTCCCACCCTTAAATAAGATCCAGGCCTTGCTAGCAGAGCCAGGCCTCATTTTAAAGATGATTTGGCAAAAGAAACACAGGCAGGAAAGTTTCCTGCAGCTAGCCTGTTTGAGTGGTGACCTTTATCTTTCTCCAAATGAAAATTAAAACTCTTCCTACGCTGCATGACCTCTGGTGAGATTTAGTCAGTTGCATCACAATGAGACGATGTTATATATCAACATCTGTTTCTACTGTGTCCGTTTCCCATACGTGTCTTTCCAAGTTACAAACTTTTTCTCTCTTTATCTTTTTCTCTCCCATTTTTGCTTCTTTTTAATCCCCCTTTTTTTCGTTTGTTTTGTTTTTAATTTACACCTCATCTGTCCTTCTCTCACTCAACAGCGTGACAGTGAGAAGGAAGCTGTATGCACGAGACAGGAATGAAGATACTTGCTTTTGCTTTTTCCCCAGTTCATAGTCTTTTGCAGTGTAACTAGTTACCACTGCTGAAAGGGACCTCTGTGATGACTTTGCCAGACTGCAAGTGTTATAATGGACTCCAAGTTAAATGAATTTCAACGTTGGCACAGAAAGCTTAGCTTTACATGTGTTCCTGATAGGAATGGGTCAGCAAAGGACTTTTTAGCATGCCAAATTCAAGACAGAAATTTGATCTTTTTCCTGCATTCTCTCTCTTAATCTAGTTCTTTGGTTAATTCTTCTTTCCAGTAGCTGTTTCCCTTGGAAAACATTGTGCTTGCAAAGGCTCTCTGTGTAAAGAGCTCTGATTTCAGCTATTATTTCTCTGATAGCTGACTAGGATATAAAAATCCTCAAAGTTAAACATACCGTGCAAAATACAAGCACAGCATGTATAATTTGAAACCAAGTCTTAAAGATACAACTCATGGCAAATACTAAAACTGATACTTAATGAGAATATCATTGTCACTTACCCTTTGTGATGTTCTAAAAGCTACATCTTTAAGAGGGTTCTTAAGAGTATAAGGACCATCACTGCACTATGGTTCTTCTTTATCTACAAATCCTTTTTCTGTGCCGGTGATTTTTTCTTAGTTGTCATTTCGATAATTTTTTCTTGCAGATGAGGTCCTTTTTTGCTTGTCAAGTGGAGGCATGTATAGCCTCTGCCTTTGCAATAACAGCTGCTGTTCTAGAATCTGCCCTCCAGCCATGAGAAATTTCTGAATTTATTTCTGGGAAGTCAGGGGGGAGAGATTCCTTATCTGAACCAGAAGTGCTTTTCACTATTATTGACAGAAGAAAGACAAGGACAGTACTTGAGCACACTGATTGTTGCTTTGTTATTCTTCCTGGACAAGGGCTGTCCATCTTCTTGTGTAGTGCACAGCACAGTAAAGCCCCAATCATGAGACTTTTTGGTGCTAATGTAAACTGAGTGGTTAATACTAAATCTGCCATGGAGCATGACTCAGCCTTGGTAGTAAGATAAACAGATGGAACGAAATAGGTCTCTTCAGTCTCAGGTTTATATATACTGCAGATTCTAAGCTGAATTCAGCCCTGAAGCATGACGTCCAAGCAAGAATATTCCACCAGATCAAAAGATTCATGGATCACAAGCAAGCTATGTGAAACTGAAGTTAGTATCTAGAAAAATGATTTCCTAAGGGTGAGAAAGAATCCTGTGAAGCACTGAGGTATACAGTGAGATGTAACTTACAGATAAGGTAGAAGTTTTTTTTTAAAAAAAACCGCTTTTGTGATTCCTTGAGTTAAGAAATTTGGGTCTGATAAGGGTCCCTCAATATGTCTGATGACAGTCAAGAGCACAGGCAATACTACATGTGATGATGAGATTTAAAGGAAACGAGCATATGGGAAATGGGATCCCACTGCAAGTGCCAGCTGGAAAAACCTAAAGCACTCTGCAGAACTGCTGCACCAAGTACACTTAAAATGCAAGATGAACCCATTAACTAGTGGCTTCTGGTAGACTTCAGGCTGGCTCTTCCTGGCTTTCCATTTTAGAAACAAAGGCATATAAAAGCAGCTTTGCCTGTGGAAATGTTGGTTTGCTTCCAGGGCTATGCAGCAGACAGCATGAATGGAAGTAAAGGGTGAGCCCCCTCTCTCTGCAATAGTGCATTGGCAGAGGAGGAGAAATGTGACACAGGCTAGTTTCATACTCCTACATCTTTCTTGTACCTCAGGAACATGTCTATGTGCAGTGAGAAGATTCGAGCACAGAACTCTAATGGGACACACATTTGTTTCAAGATGTATAATCATCAGGAAGCCCAAATAAGGGGATCCATTTTGCCCTTTTTTTCACACCCATTTCCAAGACTGCATCTATCCAGATGAGCAGTGGTGTTAATGTTTCTTAAGCGACTTTGGTATTTTTCCAGGATATGGTCTTACCCACAGTGTGAGTACTTGTGGTTGAACAGTCTCTGCATGGCACAGCTTTATTCTCACAAAGGCAGAAATGCCAAGTCTTGCTATTCAAAAGACTGTAAAAGGAAAACTGCTTAATGTAGAAGTAGCAGTGCTAGCAACCTTAGCTGTGCTTTTATTAATACATGTGCACCTACCTTTGGCAGAGACTACACTGCATTTAAAAACTGCTTGCAGATGCTTTTTGGGGGATCTAAACCTGCCCATGTGGGTGGGTTTTTTTAAATAACAGCAGGAGAATTTAATCATGCTGCAGATTTCATGCTTGAAAGAATTCACAAAATGTCCCATCCTCAGTCTGCTGAAGAGCTAGAAAAAGTTAGGCTTAACTGGTCCAGTGTTGGGAAATGTATAGAAGGATTTCCATCCAGCAGGCAAACAAGTACAGCAGAATGAAAAGAAAATTCACATCTAAACAAGAACTGGAAAAAATGGTAGGTTTCTTTCATCTTTTTAAATTAGGGCTTGTGTAAGACCCTTCTGGAAACTCGATTTTCAGGATTAGGAAGTAAACATTTTCACTTTTCAGTGTCCCTGTTACAAGATTATATCAGAGCTCATGATGAGTTGTTAGGGTGATGAAATACCCAAAGTTCAAGGCACCGAACTTCTGCTGATGGCTGTATTTGGTAGTTGTTAATCTAGCTTCTTACTGTGGACTTAGAAAAATGAACTGTTCTGACTTAATCCTTTCTCCTTGGAATGACCAGCAATTCAGAGATTTATGTGGTACATGCTTACCTCTCTCATTAGCTTAGTATGATCTTTCCAACTTTTCTTCCCATATGTCCACTTGTCTGTGACAAAGGCATGAATAAAGAACTAATGCTGTGTCTCTTCTCCCACCCCACTTGGTACAGTTTTGCATCTTGCTCAATACCAATCATTGTGAAATTCCAAACAATGATCCATCAAGTTTATTCTGAATGCCTGAGGCTTCAGAGAAAGACAGCACCCATGTCACATCTCCGTGCCTTTGGTCCACAGTTCAGTATTGTGTCTTCTTTGGAACACAGAACTGGATTTCAGCCCTGATCCTTGGTGATCTGCTGAAACAATAGTGCATGAGATGTATTAACCCTCTTTTAACATGTAGAATTATAGAAGCTGGTGACATGAGTTGTTTTTTTTTTTTCCCAGTCCTTGCACTAATCCATCTTGGGTAATATGTTATTTCAGGCATGTATTGGAAATTGAACAACTGGATGTGTTATCTATTGGGAAAAATTTCTCCTTTGCACCCTTCCCTCAGTTAGTATTTCACATATGCTTTTCAGTAAGGAAACTTAAAAATGAACAGTTTCACAGGGAGAAAGGAGTAAGAGATGCTGAGAGGTGAGAGCTGTTCTCATTTAGATTTCTTAATAGACAGCTTGTAAAACTCATATTCCTAGTGCAGTCCTACTACTACTACAATTCATCACCACGTGCCTCAGATCTAGGGTAGAAGGAGGCAAAGATGGGCCATAACAAGGCTGTGAAAACACCAGTGGTTGCAGTGTCTGGGCAGATGTGTGGGTGGGAGACAGGATGTGACAAAATGACCTTCAGTTCTCTCCATCTGAATGCTTGCTTTGGAGACTTGTTCCATCAGAAATCCAATCTGAGGGCCAGCTTAGACTGCCTAAGGAGGTCCAGTAGACCTCTTTCACCTCTTTTCACCATCATTCACATGAGGGCTGTTCCAGTTTTATGCTTCTTCTCTAATGTTTTTGTTTCTATTTTATGTGAACTGGGATGTCCTCTTTAGTCATATGTGCGTTTTACCTGGTTCGACATCCTCAAAACCTCATGCTATGTTATAGCTCTGAGCTCCATAGATGTTATTTAAGTGGTGACAACTCATCACAAAATTCTTTCCCTACTCTTTGTGAGACAAGAAACTGCACGTGCCAGGGACATGCTGATGAGGGAAGTATCTTAGTTACTCTATGTTATATTTCTTGAATTCTGTTCCCTTAATGCAACTATTTTGATGCAAAGCAGTGCAGGAATGAGAATCAATACACTTTACCTTTATCCTTAGTGATCTTAAGGATACCAGAGTTATGTGTTTGAAAGGTTTCCTGGGAGTTTCTGACCCTCAGATATTTTTTCTCTGACAGTTTGCCAAACCCAGCCATCATATAAAAAGAGTGACTGGGGACAATACAGTTTTCCTCTTGGCTTTTTCTTTGGCCATACGACTCAGCAAGAGTTGTTAATTTGAATTCCAGATAAATGAAGTTAATACACATTTAAAAATGTGCTGGGCTAGCCCAATTAAATTAGTGTTTTGGGTGCTTTTTGTGACTCCTGATTTTCTGTTGATTGCAGGAAAGCACTATGGGAGAAAGCCAGTGAGAAGGTGGTAATAAAAGAGCTGTGATACCTATTCCACAGTAGAAGCAATGGCAATGTCATATTTTATGAAACTGCTTTATCTTTCTTATCTTTTTCCTTTGTCACTTTTGTACTTTTCTTCACATTGTCCTATCCCAGAAGAACACACTTTGACTCTTGCAGGGAAGTTTGCTTTGTTTCTCTCTTCCAGTCCTTTCATTAAATGTATTTAGGGAAGCTGTTAATATTGGGAATTCTCTGTTGACATCTCCTTTATGTGTCCATCCAGATGTAAGACAGGATTAGCCTTCATTGGGTTGTAAAGCACTTTTAGAGTTGGGGCTGGGAAGAAGTGCGGTATTTATGCAATGTGAACAAGCAATAAAAGTCAACAAGGCAGAAAGGATGATTGGGAAGCTTGTCACAGAAGTCTAAACTGGAAGCCTAGGAGAGCATTTATCAGATCCTAAATCCAGTCACTTTTAGGGCAAGAGTGAATCATGCAACAGCTGCTGGTTGTGGCAAAGGAAACTTGGGTATACATAGTTTATAGCCCCTGTGAGGGATACACTTAAAAACCAGCTTAGATCTAGATAGAGACAGCAACCTAGTACAACAAAAGCATAGTTACATTTTAACTACAGTTTTATCATGAGGTCTGTCCTCAGATGTGAGCTTGTTTTCCATTAGATCTAACTGTGTGTCAGACTATTCCATGGATGAGGTGGTTTTTTATGGTTTTTTCACTTAAAAAATGCTTTGAGATTTACAGTGGTGTGGCGAAAATTGCTAGTGATAATTTCAGTAAAGATTTGTTGAACTGTGGTGAAGAACAAAGTATTTTCAAAGTATCTGAAGAAATGGAGCACCGTGTTCTCACATGGTGTGAATGGGAAAGGCTCCAGCTCATGACAGTGGATCTGTGCTGATCTATGCATCAACTGAGAGACTTGCCCACCCTTTATGAAGATAATTTCACAAACGTGTGGAGAAGTAACATACAAGACCTCTGCCTCTGGCTGTTCTCTTATTGTTGGCCGTTAGCTCAGTCCTTTCAGCATAAGCTCTCCCTGCTAGAAACACCCAGTGCTTCAAGCAACAAATGGGATGCTGAAATCACAAAAGACCAGCACAGTCAGAAGTCTGGCATCCACAAAGCTGTACTTTTGCAGAATTTTCAGTTAGTTAGTGTTTCAGGACTGGCACACTAACACGTTTAAATATGCTTTAATCCGCTTATGTAATTTAAGTACCTCTGGGAGTGGTGGGCATTCATTAAATTATTTGTTATGGTGGGAGTTCTATCATATTGAGACAGATGCTGCTTTCCATGAGATACGCTGTTGTGTCTGGCCCAAACTAAGCTGAATAGCTCCATCAAATTCAATTAGGTTACAAAATAGGTCTCTGCTATGTATTAAAATGCATCAGAGCACATCCTTGACTCTTCTAAGCACCTGAAAACGTTTCCTGAACGTAACTTTATCAGCCATGCTACAGATGACAGTTCTTCCCCTTTCTTCAATATTACTTTTGACTCTTTCTACATCATTGCCCATTCTACAGACAAATGCTCATAATGGCTGATTTGGTTGAGAAAAAGAAATACATTGGTGTGAAATGGCTCAGAGGTCTGCATAAATTGCTGTATATTGCAGAAAGGTATCCAAAGTAGAGCCAACTGAATTTTGAAGGGAACAAAGAAAAATCAAGTCCATGTTCTGCGTTTTTTTGCTCTCACCATTTGGTGAATTAATACACTTGACAGCAACATAGCCCTGTGTATTTTGCAAACATAGATCCAGTCCTGTGTCTCTCCCATGCCCAGATTGCTCTTGATCTCGAGAGGAGTTTGGAATTTGCTAGGAATGTGAGGCCAAACAGTCATACAAGGCATGTGCTCTCTTGACGTGGGTTAGAACTAAGATAAGACCAGACCAGAAACTTCATATGTGTAAATAATGTACACAACTGCAGTGCCATTTTTTTTCAGTTCCTTTCTGCAACATTTTCTCTAAGAGCCTTGCTTGATTTATCTATAGCTGAAATTGTCAGCATCCCCCAGATAGGCCTGAACTATATTTTCTGTCTTAGTTTCTCTGTTGGCTTCCAAGGAAGGATAGTTGTATCTATTTGCAGAGTACCAAGCACTGTTCCTTTGTGGCTTTGTGCTCTGTAATCTGTGCTTGAACCAATTCAATTTGATTCTCTTGAACTGACTGTTTAGACTGCAGCTTCTATTATAACCCAGTCTCCAGTGTAGCCTTTTTTTTTTACCTTTTGCTGCTCCATTTTCCAGAACCAGCTTGGCATTCTACTTCCTGCCATGTTGCCCAAGTTCTGTATCACCTCTTACAGTCTCTGGGCAGGTGGGACATCATCTATTACACTCTGCCCACCCAGACTATGACATTGATACCTCTGCCTCCCAGTTCTTGAAGGTTCTGGGTCCTATTCACATCCCTAGTGCTGCTTCACATACTCCCCACACTTTCATTTAAATAAAAAGTAAATTATACAAAAGACAGCATGCCAAGTCAGAAACCATAAAACACAATTACTGTTAAATAATATGCCCTACAAAAGCCATGTAGGGTTCTGTAGGTGTCAGCAGCTGCAAGCAGTGTTGGGTTGAAGACCTATAAATCCTTTCTCAAGAGAAACATTTATGGTTTGAGCACAATCCAGGGCTATATTATTTTTTTTCTGAGTCAAAGAAATAAAAGTAGAAGTTTTTATGTCATATTTCAAAGATTACTCTTCTCAATTTGCAAATGTTCAGGCATCTTTTTGAACACAAAATGATAAAATGTTTTTATGGTGTGGGGAGGAAAACAAAAACCCACAAGAAACATGATAACCATGTATATCATCTGTGCCATAAACTGAAAACTAACAAATGGTTTCACTGGAAATTTGGCCAGCTTCAGAGTTCCCAGCTGCAACTATCTGAAACGAAGCTGAAAACTGTCACAGAGCAACCCTAAGACTCTTAGAATCCACCTGTAAGTCCATACAGGTTTAGCAGAAGTGAAGGCCACCAGGATGTGGTTGTCTACCACTCTTCCCAAGCCCTGCATTCAGGAGCTCCAGGGTCCAGCCCTGGCACAGACACTGTTGGGTCCCACTGACCATGAAGTTTAGCTCTGTGCTGTCTTCCTCTGGTCAGGAATGGTGAAATCGGCTCTGACCACTCTGCAGTTCTGTTAGGTTCATTTTAAATTAATTGGGTGCTCTCTGCTGAGCAGCACTTTGCTAGACTATTCTGGACCACTTCTGATCAATCTCCAAGAGGAGAACATGGCTGGGGGAAACCCACCCCTGTGAAGAACCCAAGCTTCCTGGCACAGTGTCCCAGACCCTGAGACAGAAAGAACTCTCTCTGCTTTCCCTCTTGGACCTATTTTCTAACTGCAGACTAGGCACAGGAACATGTGCTTAGCTCAACACCTATCTTGTGCAGCCCTGGTGCTTTTTCCTAGACTGTAGGCACAGCAGCACACTCTTGTAGTTTATACTGCTGGCATACGGACAAATGTAAAATGAGCAGCAAATATGGTGCATGGAACATATGTATAAGGAACATATGCCTGACCTGACATTAGGCTTCAATAGGTCCCTAAATGTAGTGGCTTCATCTGTAAGACTATTCTTTTAAAACTGAAAAAATTCACACTGCAGGTGAAGTGAGAGGGTCTGATGCCACCCCATGGTCTGTGAATGACAATTTAAGTACCACTCATCTAAGATAACTACTGTGTTGAATACATTCTCTTGGAGCCAGACAACTCACAGAAGTTAGATAAAAATGTTTATATATACATGGAGTTTTATCACATGCATCTGGATTTAATCAAACACTTCCCTAATGAAATGTATAATGGCAATCTGAAGGCAAGTTTTAAAAATACACAAATATTTTAGGAAACATCTTTGATGGAAAGCCAGTTTTCCAACCACTAGGAAATGAGAAATGTTACCTTGTTATTCTCAAGATGGCACATGATTTAGTAAGCAATTTTAAATGGGGTTCATTGGCTCTGAAGGAAATATTAACATTGCTACCAGATTTAACAAAGGTGGAAGGGAGGTATGTTACTGAAATGCCTAACTCATTTAGGACTAAGAACAGTTAATGGGCTCCTGATATGGGAGGTCTTGTTCCAAGTAATTTCTTAGAATTCCTGGAGTATATTACCTGTGGTCTGTTTCCACGGGAATTGTGCTTCTCACAGTGAGTTTCATGGTAGTTACGAACCCCAATTTGATTTCCCCTGAACAGAAATTCTTTGCAGCTAAAAAGCTATGGCATAATAGTAGCAGAAGTAGATTTGTCTGCCTTTGTCAGAGCTTTCCTGTTCTCCTCCATGTGTTCAGGTGTTGAATGAAGCACCAGTTTCCACAACGCTGACAGTATTTATCACATCTGTGGAGTTCCTTGAGACATCTTGAGACATCTTGAAAGGACACATTATTTGGGAAAAGTTGAGTTGCCACCCCCTGATAAGATAAGCCAATGTAAATATGTCTTTTGAGGAACACAAAATACTATCACTCATGTCTGCAGATCAGTTGGTTAGGTAACCAACCAACTAACCCCAGAGGTCAGGCAACTCACACTGATAAAACAGGTAGTAGAGAGAACAATCAGAAGACACCAATTATAAAGACTCCTCTGTTACTCAGTAGTGGACAATCTTTCCTACCATAGTTTTGGGGCTTTAATTTGTGTTATTACAAAGCAGCGCATATGTTAAAAAATATTAAGTAATTGTATAAAACCATACAGAATTATAGAATAAGAGCCTAAATTCTGGTGTGTGGCTGAGTAGCAGAACAAGCGAGTAGATGCTGAGAAAGTGATGTATGCCAGCACAGACCCTGAAGGGAAAAATACTAACTCCTTGCTAGAGCACATACACGGTAGGAAAATATTTTTATGAAGAAAATATCAAAACTATTTAAAGAGTTTATAGCTCGGGAAAAGCACAGCTGTAATGACAGAAAGGAAGAGCACAAATTACCTGAGACAATACAGTTCTGGTGTAGAGCACAAATGGGATTACTTAGGAGTGGCCCTAACTTCAAAACTACTCCCACCATAGGAAGAACAGCTCAAATGGACCAAAACAGCCATGGATGATGAGGTCTGAATGGCAGACACGCCTGCTGACATTTTTCTATCTGCCAATTTTTTTATAACCTTATAAACAATCAGCAGGTGGGGCAAACACCACAATTTCTACTTTCACCACCCACAGAAAACGTTGATCTGTTGGAAGCTCTGAGACCTCAGAAGTTCTGAGTTTCTGGTGAGCTTGGAATGAAATACAGCACTAGAGCTCTGACCACTGATGGTTACTGAAGTTTTCATGGCACTTCTTGTGTGAGCAGGAGTGTTAGCACCAGTGGGCTGGCTGATGACAGTGGGGCTCGGCACATTCTGTGGACCTGAAATAACTCAGTGCTGTTTCAGTTCTGTGCAATATGCTCATGGGTCAGAAACCCTTATCTTGTGCTGCATGCAACTAAACAGCTGCAAAGTTTGACTTTCATGGTGAGTAAAGCAGGGACTGATGTGATTTAAAGTTGTTAGGTATCTTGTATCTCACCAAGGAGATACATATCAATGAGATATATAGAAAAAACACAGTGTGGGTGTGAAGAACCTCAGTACTATATTGTGCCCACAACTTATGCAGCCTGCACTGTTTTTTGGATCTCTTTCAACATGAAAAAGTCCAGTACACCTCTAGAAGGATATTCTGATAGAAATGCTTGATTTGAGAGGATGGAAGAGGGAAAATGCAATGGAAAGTTGGACTGGCATCTCAGTCCCATTTATGTTAATGGAAAAGAGCCCTACGATTTAAATAATTTAGGATATTTCCTTTAATTGGTTCTGGTTACACAATCTTCTGTTAATGTATTTCCTCCCACAGTTCCTCTGAAGGAATGTGCTCTATTGAGAAAATGTTCTGTCCATTTCATTAAAGATGGAGTGCTAGCCATGAAGGCAGTTCCCATAAAAATCACCATGCAGAGGTGGATTAAATCACAAACACCAGAGCCAAGGGCCCCAGCTGCTGGAGTCATGTGGTTATCACAGAATTCAAGCTTCTGTCTTTTGTTTGGGGGAAAAGAAAAAATAATCAAACTTTAAAAACACAACTACTGTGTAACTGGGGAAGCAGAGTTTGAAAACAAAGAGCCCTGAGAGGTACTAACTGTATTTTGATACAAAACCAATTCCAGATTCATTGGCTAAGTCAATGCAACAACCCTCTTACTCTCAGAAAGTGCCTTAAAGTGTTTTGCATGTGCACGTTGCCCCTCTTTTGCCCTGTCCCCAGGATCTCTGAAATTAATTGAGGTGCTTCAGCTCAGACCACCTATGAATACTGGCCCAGAAGCCAGGACCAAAGTCCTTTGATTCCATTCTGTTCTGTGGACACAAGAGGTAGCCAAAATTTTACACCTGACAAAGTGTGCTTCCTGATTATGCTTTGTACACCTGAAAGTGAGGCAGGCACGTGGCAACTGTCACTGCTTGTCCCAGGCAATTTGGCTGCCTGCAGAAATCCTTCGCAGTGAGCTCTCCTCCCTCCACATCCCAGTTTTAGAGCCTTGGCTCAGCATGGGCTGTGAGTGAAAGTAATTGCAGCCAGCAGTTTTGCAGCAACTGAATCCAAGCTGGCGCTTTTTTCTTTTTTTTTTTTTTTTCTTTTTTTTTTTTTAAAAAAAGGAGTTGTTATTTTAAGATATTTTGTCTTTATTTAATCTCTTCTACTTGCAAAATGAAGTCTTATCAGCAATTCACTGTAAAGAGAGATAGGAGAGTCAAATAGATGGTTACATTAAATCATTGCTGGTGACCCATATGGGCTTAAGACAAAATAAAATAGAAGAACTAACCAAAAGTATGTGTTGTTTCATGTCAGAACCTTGTTACATCACTTAAGGACTTGCCTATGGGAAGAGCCTGAGCTGAGCTCTTGTAGGAAAGGGAAAATCACAGTAAGTCATTCTGGGATGAGGGAAAAGATAGGAACAGCCCCATTGTCACTCTAGGGAGGGTGAGGGATTGGAAAAGTGGCCATGCTGGCCTGGGAGGGACAGTAACCCTTTGCCAATATGACTGCAGAAGAACAGAGCTTCTTCTGTGGCTGTCCTAAGACACCAGGCTGCCCCCTTCCAGCCCTGCTGGGCACTCTTGATAAGCAGTTCCCTTTTCCTCCCCACAGCAAAACACTAAAGCACAAGCATGTTCATTTCCCCAATAGGACGGTGAATCAGTGTACCTCGTTCTTGAAGGGGAAGTTTGTTTGTGTGCTCACATCTGTGTAGATGTGTGGTTTTGTGTTTATATAGCATGGTTGACATTTTGCTGTGGAGATTAAAAAGTTAAATATCTGTAGAAAACTTTAGAGTAGCTATTTTCATCCAGGCAACTCTGCCTTTTCTACAAACACTGCATATAGTAGATTATTGTTAGGTGAACTTTCGGGATGAATAATAACTTCAGCAGCTTTCTTCAGCAAGCTGTGGTCACTGCATCCGCTTTACAGATTATTTATTATAAAGTTCCTCAAGATTTCTCTGTAGTTTGTTCCTGGTTCATTTTGGGATATGTCCTCCATGGTCCTCAAAGTCTGCGTATTGGCCTATATGCCCTTGGCATGTTATATATGTAAACAGATATGCTTTTAAGTCACTCATCTGCATTTCCTCATGTCCATATAACCCTACCAAGGCTATAAAGGCACAGACATCTTTGTGTTGCTTTGCCTTCAGAGCAACAGGTTTATTCTTTTGAACATTTCAACATGTGAACATGATTCTCTAATACTATTTCTTGAAAATTGGGTGTCAGAACAAACATTTGTATGTGAAGCTCAGAAATCCTAGCTGACACCTAAGTTCCTGAACACATGCATCGCAGTTTTGCTTTGCATGGCTTAAAAATTTGAGTCCACTTAGTTTCCAGTGAAGTGTAATTCTGATTTAAGTTTTCTAACCTCTGGATGTATAGGTCAGGAGAGCTCTTACTTTTGAACATACCCTTGTGAGAAGACAGAACGAGTTCTGTTCCCCAGCATTACCTGTGGTTAGTGATCAGTGTGTTGGGTCCTGCAGCACTGCAGTGAATTTCATTTGGAATGGCTTTGTTTGAGGTGACCATGTGAAATGAGTTGTGTCATTGTACCAAAGAGGTGCCATGTAGGTTCCTTCGCCAGGGATATACAATGCTTTCTTACTGCTCAGGCTTCCTGTGGAAGATTTTTTTTTGTGTTTGTAAATGTAGTGAAAGAATGAATGGTCAGTGGCACAGAATGTGACTTCAGTATGTGCTTTGCAGATTTAGATCTTAATTTACCAAAATGAATAATGGAGGTCAGTAAAAACCCACATGCTCATGGATTTTTAATGTAGAATATGTGGAATCCTGGCATTTATATAAATGTGGGAAGTCCCATAGCCTTAAAATTAGATACATTTATATAATTATGTTAGTCCCTTTATTATCATCTAAAAATGCTCTGTCTCACCCCGGGAGATAAACTCCTTGATACACACTTTGTTTTTGAAGCTGGTTTTACATGTGAATGTATAGATTCCCTCTGAGACTATTCTGGAGTGACAGCAACTAAAGCTTATATGTGTACTGACAATATACATGTTACAGACAGCTAGATCAATAAATTAAATGTTGGAGGGAGCAGTTTTAAAGATTGTTTAGTTTAGATTCGCACTAATAATAAGACCACAACACAGGTTCTAGCTCTGTATCTAAACATCCTTGATAACAAACTAGATTCAGACGTAACATTGTGGCCTCAGAGCTTTCTCCCCCAATTTTTTGTGATTCTTGTATCTGTTTTTCATGGCTTTTTAAATGGGGATGCTTTTTAATCATGCCTATTGGTACTTGAAACATTAAGTTTTCTGAGAGAAAGAATGTATTTCTTAAATAGCTGAAGCTATGCTGTTTTAAAATCAGCTCTGAGTCTGGAAAAAGCTGTTCTGTGAGATTTCCAGAGGTTACTGTCAAAATGCCATGAGACTATTATTTCACATTTGTTTCCAGATTTATCTGGAACACAGAACTGCAGACACAACACAGAAGAGCTGGAAGAAACAAGAGTTCACCAACCATTTCTGAACTTTCAAGATGAATTATTTCTGGTTCAGTCTGAGATAAACAGGGAACTTTGGGGAGGGAGGAAGTTGACTTTATTTCCCAACACTTTTCCATTCTAAAGCAAATCCTCTTCAGATGAAAGATCAATTTGATTAATTAGAAGATAATTATCCATTTGGTGACTACACAACAGTTTCTTCTGTTGATACTGAACAATAGTTTATTCTGTTGAAGTCTATGGTTCTATGCAGAGAAATGACAGAATAATTACCATTGCCTGTATTTATTCCTCACCAATATCAGAAAAATATGCACAATTTCAGAGAAAACAAGAATAGGAGACAATACTCATAAAATAACTAGTATCCCAGTGAGCAGGACAAACAAGTGGGTATGTCAGGGTGAGGATCAAGTGTTTGAGTGGAGTCAGACAGAAAAGTAACTGAATCCAAATCTTTCTTATGCTGTTTAAAAGCACTGCCCATCAGCCAGGTACCTATTTTGGGCTTATCCTCTCTCTGGTTTTGATCAAAGTTTCCATTCTGGAGAGATGCTTTTGTTAAAGCTGTTTTAAAAGAGTTTCAGTTTCAACAAGTAACCATTTTTAAGACAAAACACTACTTAACTGGGAATTTCATAACAGGCTTTACTTGCTTAAAGATTTGCTTTTAGGGAGTAGGATTTTTTTCCTTCCTTTGCATCATCCTTCATTAAAAATAAAAATAAAAAGGAGTGGTGTTCCTTGGGCCAAAGCCTGCACAGAATTAAACCTATTCATACTTCAACCAGTCGAATTTTAGCTTAGTCTAACATCCTGGGGTATGTAAACCACATTATCCAATGGAGGCACACATATCTAAGTGAAGCATGGCACAGCACAAATTACAGATCTGAATGAACTGTAAGGGGTCATTTTGAAGATGAGTGCAACATTTTTGTACTGACTATGAAAACTGTTTGGGATCTAGTAAAGGGATTCTGACAAAATATTACAATTAATCTGCTTACATTCCTCTTCAGTATGTACGTTCGTATGTGTATGTATATATGTGTACGTGATATATAAATAGTATTTTCTGCCAGTAACTCGCTCATCGTCTCTCACGTATTGGCAGCAGATCTTATGTACATACTGAGAAAAAGGTTTGGTCCCCGTGGGAATGTGTGCATGTGGAGGAAAAAAACACACTCAAGTCTTATTGGAGAAGGGTGATTATAATGCTGCACACATTACTTCAGGTATGTGCAAGTCAAATATCTACTGACCTGAAGCAGTCATGGTTCAGACAGCTCGACATGGCTTCCTGCCTGCTGTGACCTGGCATAGACTAGGACAGCACGAGGTTCCTTGGTACGTGGCTGGCAGCCACTGCTTCCCCAGGAGTGGAAACCTGAAGGCTAGTGATAAAAGGAAAGAAAATTCTGCATTCAGAGTTATTGTTCAGAAATCATGAAGTAGGTAGGTTCATGTCTTCAAATTAATGCTGTCAGGTAGTGGTCATTCTTCCTTCCTTTTCCAGGTGAGTGGGGAGCACTTTCCTAAGTTGAGGTGCTTCTCTAAACGCCAGGCAAAGACCACCCCTACTGTTATGCCAATGCAATGGAGACACCAAGATGCCTTCTTGCCTGTCTCCTTTGGACCTTCCCTGAACTTTCAAGGAGATTTATTATAAGAAAATTGATTTGTGTAAGTTAAAATACTTTTTCATTTTTCTAAGAGAGGTTGGTTTAGACATACCTTCATTTTTCATCCCCGTAAATTAAATTTTTGTTAGTAGCACAGCAGTAGACAAACCTCTGTTTATTCAATCACTGACATAATTTAACATAAAATAATGAAAGTGTGGCAATCTAAAAATACAGCTAAGAGACTTTAATTGCCTAGAACTTAGACTTGCTTGGGACCACAGGAAAGAGGGGTGAGTGTCTTATTCTGTCTCATTTTATTTTACACACAGAGATAGAAGCAGTCAAAGACAAATAAAGAATTTAAGTTTCTTTAACCCGTGCAGTGACTTCCTCTTGACAGTCTAACAACTCCTACTGTATTTAGACATGTTTCACCCTCGACTGTAAAATGATCTAGATATTCTTTAATAAGTGAATATGACCACTTTTGGCACTTACAAGTAGAAAGGGAGCAGAAGAGGCCTGGAGATAGCTTGTATGATTTACTCTATTTGGAAAATATATGTAGGCCTCAGTGTTCATGAAGAGGGACAGCTGCTTTCACTTTCATTGAACACCCTTGACAGCACTTACTGAATTTGTAGTATCTTGGTCCATACATATTCTTGGGCTGTATACTTGATCAGATATAATGCATGTCAGTTTGCTGTGCCAAACTCACAGATAGTGGTCACTACTCATTCAAAATGCACAGTAATCAGACAATTACTGTGGTGATTCCATTGACAGTATCAAAAATAAATATAAATTTCTGATAAAAGCAACTGGGAACTCTCTTTCCAGTAACTTCTATTGCATAAGCACCTAATTAAGACAACCAGGCTTGGGTCCTACTGTATTAGATGCTAAAGAATACCCAGAGATACAGTTTGTGCCTTAAAAACTCCTGCAGGCTCAGAAAAGAAAGTATAAGTTAGTGTTTACTTTTTTAACGGTAATATTATCCTTGCATCCCAGGAAAATCAAACAACAAATCATATTCATGCACTACTCATAAATCAGTAAAACACAAAGCTGAGCTGAGCAACATTTACATGACATGAATCACAAACTGTAAAATGCCCAATAAAATTTCACAACATACCTGTGGAACAAGTTTTGCAATGTGCAAATAACACACATTCCCCATTACCAGGAAGAAAAAAAAAAGTCTTTCAACGTACACAATACGAATTCTACAGTGTACACAAAAAACAAGTTTCACCACATGTATGAGGGTTTGAAGAATAATTAGAATATCTTAATATTCACTTAGACCTGAAGTGACCCGTTGTCTCATGTTGAATCAGTATTTGTTTTTTGTGGTCTTTCGTTGCCTCAGGGTTTCATTTATGAATGTGAATTAATGTAAGAACTGGTCTTTTAAATGAATTGTCATATTGACCTGAAATGCCATGAGAAGTCTTGAGGTTGCCTTTTATTGGCCCCATAAATTGGCCTCTGACAGATTCATGAAAGCTTCTGAAAAGCAGAAATGCAAACAGAAAGGAATATAACTACCTGAAGCATGAATACAAATACTCTGTGCTATGTGTATGTTGCACATACACAGTGCAAACTTGTGGCTGAATGCTGTGGCAGTCAGAGGAACAAGCTTCCAACAAGAGGAAAATCAAAATGCACCATGAATGTTTACAAAACAAATGATGCAATGAATACCACGTGTGGGCTTACCCCACATAATTTTAGGCACCTAAATGAGACGTCAGGGTCTTTTTACCCTTTGCTCCTTACATAGCAGACTCTATGAAGACTCTAGCTAGCAGTATGCCCACCTGATAGTCAGCTCCTACAGTACCTCCAGTTTTCCCCTTCTCTCTCAACCTGCTTTTGCCAACTGATCACATGCTTCCCTCCCTATAGGCTGGGCAACAGACAGCATCACCTGAGGCTGCTTTGGAGATACATGTGTATGGGTTAAGGTGTGTGGGTTGGCTAACTGTGCTGGTTGGTTAGATGTGATGGCTAGCTAGCCATGCAGACTGGTGAGCTATGTGGATTTGTGCACCATCCTGACACATCAAACAGAACTGATAGCTATGATGCACACAGGTGACATTTCCTTCAGGGTTTCCTTCCTTCATTTAACTTGTGTCTTCCGTCTCTCTAGATGTTGGGTTTTCACAAAATGCGTGGAGATCTGTTTCAGAGAGCAATAATCTGTGGTTGGTTTTGGCTGCAAAAAGTAAACAGGTTACAGAAGTTACAGGGAGAGGGAAGGCAGATAGGCAGTAGCATGGTATTAGAAGGTGTTTCTTCTTAGAAGACTGGATAAAACACCATTAGAGAAATGAACAGGTGATAAACACAGGGGTAAACATCCCTAAATGTAGTGACCTAGGCCAAACTAACTCAACAAAGTTAATCGCTCCACTCAACATAGGAAACTCATCTGTTCAAAGTAGGGCACCTACTTAAGTGTTTAGTTGGATTAGGGTCCTTCAGAGGATTTCCTAATCTCTGGAAAAAAAAAAAATGATTAATTGTTTAAGCATTTGGCCTTCAAGGCCTAGTCTTCCAAGAAATTCAGCTCTGAATCTTGGGCTGGACTGACTGAATCCTTTTATGTTGGCCAGATCTAGGACTGTGCAGTCTTCTCAGTGCCAGAGAGAGGGTGAAAACAGGAGGAAGTGAGTGCTGAGTGTGTAAAATGGGATTTAGAAACCAAAAGAAACAGTGGAAGAGAAAGCATACTACAGTTATATTTTAAAACTTTCTTGGGACATAATCATGGAAGATATTGTCTGCTTCTGTCTTCTTATTTGATTTTGTCAGACAAACTTTCGAGAGGAGAAAAATCAAACCTGTGTGATGATACTAGATTTTGAGATGCTGCAGTTGACCATGAAGCCTTGACCACATTAATGATGGTAATACAGTTTCCCAAAAGTGCTGCACCATATAAGGTAAAACACAAAGCTAACTTCAGAACAGTAATGTTTCAAGAAAGAATCAGTGGTATGGTTAATTCACAAATACCCTTTTTTTCACCTGCCTGAAAAGCATCCGTGTTTAATGTGACTACATTTCTGTAACCTGAGTAGGAGACTTGAAAACTCTAAAACATTACTGTAGTTGCTCTGTGTCCTTGAAGACCTTTTTGCTCTTCTTACACATTGCATAAAAGCTCAAATTGCTTTCCTGCCGGCTTGCACATACTTTGGATAATTTTAGCCAGTGATTAGATTTCTCATAACCTAGTCCCTTGAAGTGTCCTCTTTTCAGAGTTTGCTAAAGGGTTTACTAGAAATGCTATTTCTTACAAATCTCACCTCACTTTGTTCTGACTAAGCCCTGCTGAAATGCTGTGTTCTGCAGAGCATTCCTTCTGCAGCTGTCATATGCTGCTGTGTTTGCTCTGTACTTGCTGAACTGTGTTGTACACACATATGCTTCTCAATTGCTTTTTTTCCAAGGGAGAGTTTCTATTCTGTCCTGTATTTTTTCCTTGATTTTTAATAACTTTTGGTACTCTATAAATGACAGAAAAGCTCATAACAATCTTGAGCAGAAGAGGAGATCAGCCAAGGAAAAAAGTGAATAATACAGTACTCTGAGTGCTGATATAAACAGAAATGATGACATGAAATAAGTCAATAAATCATCTTGCAGTGCATTTCAAACACTTTTGCTTGCCACTGTGAGTAAGCACACTTGCTGAGACAGGTCAGACTCAGGATAACATGGGATTTTTCTAAGAACTGAAGGTGTCCCTGATATGTTCAAGTACTTTGTAAGTTTTATCTGCAATATCCTCCTCTACCCTTACCACCTGTTTTCCCCACCTCATCACCTTTTAATTGCCTCCTAGAACTGTGTTCATGGAAATACTAGAACAAAGATTAAAGAGCTCTGAAATTTCAGCCAAGGGGAAACATTGCCAACAATTTTTACCTGGAAAAAAAAAAAGCTTTTCTAAAAGAAAAGATAAGGAATAGTCTTTGTTTTAATCTAGAATTGCACAAATTAATTGGCTACTCTGAGGCATAGTTATTTGGCATAACATGCTGCTTTGGGAGCTGTTTCCAGGTACAGTGTGGAGCAAATCAAGCCCTTTCTTGTTTCTGAGAGTTCCCTGTCCTTGCCATGGAATTGTATTAAGCAGTCAGAATGCTGTGGTCAGTGGCATAATTGGGTCCGGTCCCAGAAATGATGGGAATTCAGCCAAAGCCTCTGAGGGAGAGAGAGAAAGGACTCTGTAAACAGTTGTAATTGGGTCTGACTTTGAAAAAAAAAATCATTAATGACGTTGTGTCTTTTAAACTGCTAAAGGTACTCTTACATCATAACCCACCTTCTAAATGTCTATGCTGTGTGCCTATTGTTGCCCCTATGTCTATATGGAAGACGTAGGTCCCACCAGTTCCATGTTTAAAAGACAGATTGGATCCTTAGTTTCTTCCCATACTTTTCAATTTCTTCCCTCTAGTATGAGACAGAAATACTACCAGAAGGCAGAAATGTTAAAGATTTCTACTACCCAGTGGGGCAGCCCCCCATATGTAACAGGAGAGCCATTGCAACTCCCCACTCCTATCATCACCATTGTGGTTGTATGTAACATTGTTGACAAACAGGTTCCCCATCTACTGCCTGAACATCCCGCAAATACCTGATTTATTCTATGCAGAACCTAAAGGACAGAGATAGCTGCAGAGAGAGGCAAAATACAGAAGGAAATCAATCATGTCAGATAACTCTGCTGTGAAAGAAATACGTGGGAGACAGGAAGAACAGCTGGGTGGGTGGGAAAACAGCTAACTGTTGGGAAGAGAATTGCAGCTTTGGTATCTCTTTCGGTAAGATGGGAAAAAAATGTTTTGTGTATATCCATACGCCTTCAAAAAATTCTTGGTGTATGAGAAAACAGGATGAGCAAGGCTCATAGTTTTTCACACAGGAATTTCTTGCTCAAGATGGTGAAAAATAGTGCTTAGAGCAAGGATACTGCTACCCCATTCTACAGCTGAGTTTGTGCAGCTCTAGTCAGGTTGGCCCACTTATGTCTCTGTTTCTCCAGTTCTAACATAGGGAAGTGATGTTTGCCACATCTTTTTGGCCCACTGGATGGCAGCTGAAACTACAGGGAATGACTTTCTTGAAATGTCTTTTTTGCCTGTAAGAAATGACTGCCTCAGATGAAGTCTACAATGTGAGAGAGTGAAAAAAGAAGCTTAAAGAATGAGTTGTGTGCCTGAAAGGTTGCCTGCTAGTTAGTCTGATAAAACATTGACTTTGTTTACAGACTTTTAGATATAAATAAACAAGAGTCATGGTGTAAAATCTAACGTCAATGCAGGTTTCTTCATATGAAAAACACTGGCAAAACTGAAGTGCGAGAACCGATGTAGCCCTGCCCTCTCTGTGCTGGCTTACGCCCGGCACCAAAGGCACTCCAAAAAGGCTCTAGTGATGAAATTTAACTAAAAAACTTGTGTTAGACTTGGTGTGTAATATATCTAATGGTCTGGAAAGAGCACGTTGTATATTCTTCCTGTGGGCATGGTCCTGGACACAGAAAGACAGCTTTTCAAAAGTCAAGGTTATTGCTCAGATTTCACAGTCTGTACTCATTAAAACTAATACTGTTTTCTAACTATTGAAGAATGACAAAAATCAATGGAGCTGGGGAATTACTGAAATAATGTAATACGTTTAAAGCCAGATCCATCCATATTTAGGAGAAAACTGCAGTAGAAACAATGCAATCTGAGAATTATATTCTGTATAACCTCAGTCTGGGTTCTCATCCCAAAGTTCAGGGACCGATGTGTCTAGGTTTCTACATATCTTCATGGCCTCATCTCAGCAGCATCTGAGTGTTTAACAGTGCTTGGGAATCTTCATGATGCCTGGGAGGCAGGAAAAGTATTATTGTTTTCCTTTTGTTTTAAGGAGGGAAAGAAAGATCTGTGAAGTGAATTGCCAAAAGGCATGTAAAATCTGTGCCAGAGCCAGGAATCAGGTGCAAGTTTTCAGTGTACAAGCCAGATGCCTGAATTAGTATTTTTTCAGTTGTATCTATTTATGCATCACATAAATAGGTATGTGTGTCGTGTAGAGATTTCATACTTCGTGTTTGCACAAAGCATGGGTCTTTTACGTAACTGTGACATTAGTGGAGCATTCCTTGGTCAAACATGCACCAAGCTCATTTCCTTGAAGACTGTTTCAGTGCTGTAATACTCAAGGAGAAGTGGCTCTAATATCTTCCACCTTCTTGGCCCTGATTCAGGGTCAAGGGGATATTTCCAACAGTTGTTTTTTTCAACAAAGAATGTTCTGAAACCCCAGGCTGTGAGAACTGAATAAGTGCTCAGAGCACACACTTCTATAAGAAGCTTGCTTGCCTACTAAGCAATTCCCAGCAATGTCTTTGGCTTCTAGCTATTGTTATTTGTTTGTACTGTGGCAATGCCTAGAGAGTCCAGTCATGGATCAGGGCCCCATTGTGCTAGGTATTGTGGACACAACAAAAAGTTCTTTGTCCTACTCTTAAAGCAAATCTGAGGTGGGTCTGGGAAAAGATCTTTCCTGAATCCAAAGTCCCAGGCCCAACTTTTAAGCAGTTTACTGCACTCCAGACTTTGGGTTTATCCTTGGTTTTCTCATCTGTATTGTTTATTCAGCACAGATAATAAGTGAATTCTGAAAACTCGATGAAAAATACAGAAACTTGACATAGTTACTTACATTTCTCGTTGCCCTTTTAGCCAGCCGGTGATTGACAGAGGTGCCTTGGGGACTGTTACCGTCTTTGGTTTGCTCCACACCTTGGAGTGTTTTGTTGTGACTAAAGTGTATCCCGAGGCAGAAACGACACTTGCCAGAAAACAATCTTTTCCTGTTTGTATTTCGGATGTGTGTATTTCATTTGCCTCATACATATGCCATTGCTGGGGGTATCCACACAACAACAGGATTTTTGCTCCTCAGTCATTCATCAGCTGCTGGCACTTGAAGTCACATTCCTTTCTGTATCACATCACATTTAGTTGCTGTGGATACTGTTGTGATGCCACAAACAGAAGATTAGGGCTTGCTGTAGCCCTTCCTCTCCTAGAACAAAAGGTTCTGCTTCTGAATGTCTTATCTGCAGTACAGGCAAGCAGAGCAGTGAGGGTCACTGAGGAGGGATGGTACTGAAGCTCCATAAAATGTCTCACCCTACACATGTAGCAACGATATGTTTATCTCCTCAGAGGGGCCTGGACGAACAGAATAAGGAATTAAACTTGTACTGAAACTACTGAAGTGCAAGTACCTACAAAGTCTTGTTAGGCCCCCCGATCTCTGCATCTTACTAAGAAATACTCTAGCATTGGTTAAGCACTTTGGCTTCTTTTCTTTTCTGGAAGCCTCCTTTACCTCTGCTCTCAAACTAAGAATCAGAATAAGTTTTCCCAGGTTTTAGAGATACAGCTTATCTGACATATGGAATAATTGAAGCCTCAATCACAGAAAAGAGCTTTGGAAAGTCCCTCAAGGGGACTCTTCATCCACTGGGAAAACATTGTGTAATGCAAGGCAAGAGAGGATGGCATGAGAATGTAGTTTATATTTCTCTGACCCTCAAAAGCAGCTCTGTAGGAAGTGATCCTATTTCAAAAACCGCATTTGGCTAACAGAAATGAAAAAACTGTTATATTTCTGGCAAAATAATATTAAAGATCAAGTTAATTCTCAGAATAATTCAGCATTTAACACTCATAAATCTTAGCTATTTTCATTTGTATGCTGATTAATTAAACAAATTTATACCTCATTTTCTGATTGATTTTTTGGAATATTCTTATGCCTAAAATAAAAATTGAGCCAATACATTTAGCCCCTGGTGGTGGGCTTATTTCATTATCCGTCTCTGCCATGGATTAAAAACTTGAGAGAACAAATATTTATCAGCTGGAATAAAGACTTTTTTTGGTTTCCTTTTTGTCTTCTGAGATGCATTCCAGACTTTCAAAGAAGCCACAATAAAGCTTTTATTTTCTATTTATATTCTCATACATTATTTTCATTCATGTATCTATAACCAGATAAACATTCTGCAAATTCACATGGAAGCATAATCACTTTGTTCTTCTTTTGGGATAGTGACTCATAATTAAATACATGCAGCTGAAAGACAAAAATGTGGTGTTGAGACTGTGCTGCAGCAGTAAGGGGAAAAAAAAGATGGAAACAGAGGTTCTAAGGTCAGCATAGCGGATAGGAATGGGGACTCCAGAAATCAGGTTAATGTTCTGTTGCGTCCACAGGCATCCTGTACTAACTGTATAAGTTATGACTAATATTTTATCATTTGACTTCAAAATGGGGATAATTATTTTCCTATGTCAGAGGCTTTTGTGGGGGAATAATATCTATTAGTGACTGTAAAAAACCCTAAAATAGATAATGTGATAACACTCACATAAGTACCAAGAGAAAGAAGCAGCTTAATTAGCACCAGAGACTGATATTCTGGTTAGAAAGAGCAATAAACTAGAGGTGCTGAAAGCAGCCAAAATTCAACATTTTGCTGTTTACATAATGAGCTAACTTAAAGTTACTATTTGTTGTGAATTTCACAGTGAAAGAATTTAATTTAAAAATGCCTTTTTGTTGAGTCTTGAATGTCTTGTCCAAAATGTCTCAGATTTAACAAACTTTCAGAGAATTTGAGCCTGACCTGGATTCTGTATCTGGCCAGACGTAACGCTGCCAGGCAGCATCTGCAACTCTAGATTAGGTAGCTGCAGGAGCCTTTCTAGGGTATGGCTGTGCACTCCAGCTCTGCAGCCCGACTGGACTTCATCTCCCTGCTGGAAGGGCTCTTGGGCTCCTACTGTGGAGCCAAGATGTACAGCGGTGGAAATTTTGGAAAAGGCTTTTTGGATCCTCAGCAGAGACCTGTGCCACCACTCAAGCACAAACAGTAGGCATGGACTTCCCTGTCCCATGGTAGAGTCCCTTCATGGCTTCTTTTTGTAGAGCCAGGGGTGCGGACAGAAAAAAAGGTGTTAGGTTTGCTACAAGTGCTGCCTTAATCCAAAAAATTCCTTCTTGGGTACAAATTACCCCTTAAATAAAAACATTATATTTCTTACAAATTCTGTAAATGCTGCTGAAATGTCAGAGATAATGACTGTAATCAGAGCTTTTAGGTGTCAGCAATGTGTACGGTATATTAAAACAAAGTATAGTCTACTTAAAACTGATCACATGTAGCAAGCAACTACAATAGTGTCTAAAATATTTTAAGTCTCTAAAGTTTTTAGAGATGTCTTTGTTTAACAATAGGATTTACCCACGCATTTTTAAGCAATTTAAAATAATTACAAATTGGGTCATAAGAAAATATGTTAGTATTATTTTGGTTTTAGTCACTTGTCTTCAAGAAAAGGATAGGCAATTTCCCTAAGTTCCTTCTATTAAGCTCTGAGCTCTCATTTGTTCATGTGATAATTTTCCATGTCAAGCTCCAATTTTATCAGAAAGGAAAATTTCTATAACGACTCGCCCAGTCCCTGTTGCACGCTGCACTGCAAAGGAAAAACAGCTGTTTTTATAAGACAAGTCTCAAGCAGGGTGACCTGCCTTTCCATGTAACTCTTGCAAATGCAGTGCTGTCGCTTTTATAAAAAATGATGTCTTTAAATAGATATATCCTTGAGATATATTGCAGGGTGTTAGGAAATTAAAGTTTTAGCCAAACTGAAGGTGGATTCTGTAACATTTTTGATGCAGAAGACCTGCTAAGAGTATAATAAATGACCTATCAAGGACAAAACATATTTGGTCTGAAATTGAAATTCACATAATTTTGCAGACATTTCCCTTTCCTTAACCTTAACTTTTCCCTGTACTACAGGGATTTTTCTTTAAAATTAACCATAATAGGTCTGAAAGCCCTTGGTTTCAGATAGCCAGAGGACCTTGGGACTACTGTCTTTAGCAGAATTCCCATGACTTCTAGATTTCCTCGCATGGGGCATCCCCAAAAGAGGTTTCTGGACTATTAGACTTCAGAACAACCCATCCGTCTGGATCAGCCTATGTCAGCTGATGGCACTGCTTGGAATATGAATTTCATTCAGCAGCTGCTCAGGAATGGTGCTTTTAGAGATAGCACAGAAAATGTGTTTTCCAAACTCATTTGTTTGGACTCTTCAGCTTGTGAGAAACCCATAATATGTTGTCTTTAGATAGAAAGGTAATGCTAAAAAAAACCCAAAACAGGTTCCTATTGGGTGGAGAAGATGGAGATCTTCATCTAGTACATCCACCAATGATTGCTCTTCTACCATTGTTGCTGCACTTTCAGCAGGTAAACTGCCACTTTTGTGTTTCATTTTGGGTGTTGCTCTGTGTATTGCCAATGAGGACAAGACCTATACCTTCTGCCCTTGGCTCACCTTACAGGCTGTCCATGCGGATAGCTGGTGCACAGGGTGGTAGAGGCAGCCACTGAGTTCCCAGGCCATGTGTGCAGAGGTGACCACACACATCCCACTGTTTGCCATAAGGAGACCATGGTCTGCACGGGAGAGGACAAGGGCTGCAATTAAAAAAAAAAGGTTTATCTTCTTTCCTGAACTTCTACAAAATTAAGAGACCAGCTCTGAGCAACTTATACCAGTAAACTGTTTTCTGTTGTGATCGGAGTCTTGCTGGCTTCACTCAAGGAGGAGTTTCATATTCTGACCCTAGTTTGCACAGTTCAAGAAATCTGGACATTTCCTAGAAGTCTGAATGTTTTTGGCTACTAGAAACACTAGAGATTTCTCCATCCTAAGAAAAACCACAAGCTTCTCCAATTACAAATATCACCGAAATTCACAATTAGAAGTTACAATAAAATAACATTTCCTGAAGATCACTGTTCCCAAAGACCAGTTTAAACTTGCAGTCATTATTTGCAAGAGAGAGAGGATGGGACTGAATTGCAATCCATTTATGTGGACTATACATTGCCATAAGTGACAGAAATATTATGCCCAACTTGGGCACACCCTTGAAATGCAAAGAGAAGTATCTGGAATAAGAAAGGCATTTCTCAAATGGATTTTTCATTTTCTCCATCATTCATTCCTGAAGCGTTCAAGACACACTGTCATCTGTCAGACTAAACAGAGAAAGGAAAGCACTATTCAATTCTTGAAATATTTCAGTGCCCACACATCTTCAGTTCTCATGACTTTTTTTTTTGTTCAGCCATTTGTGTCAACGATATTATCTATTCAGAGAAGTATGAGGCAATAGTATAGAATGTTACGTTCTGTAATGTCTTTCATTCCACATACTGCCCCAAATGAACACTTTACCAAGTTAAATAACATAGCTAGAGAATTAAAATATTTCAGAGGGAGAGAGAGGCAAGTAAAAAGCCAGTGTTTTCTGTTGAAAGTGGGAAAGTGATGGCAGCTTATGAGGGATGTTCTAGGATGCAAAAGAGGATGTTCTTGTAACCTCAGTTTTTGTATTTCAGGGACTTTGTTAAGGGCAGGATGCTCAAGCAGAATTTTGAAGAGGGCATTTCCAAGTCAGGAAAATGGGGCAGAATGGCATTTCAGTTCTGTTTAATCAGTTCAGATCCAATCTGCTTTCGTGATTGTTTCTGACTGAATCCAAAACTCAAAGTGATACAGTTTTCCAGACTAGTATATATTGATGTAACTCACTAATTTTGCAATGTGATGCCAGTTTACATGAATTAGAGGTATGATAGATCAAGAAAGTGAAAACATCAGAAGTTTGTGAGGTTTTTGTAGTTGTGAGCTGAAACATTACTAAGACAGCTTGTGAGATTTTTGGTACTCTTGAGTAAGCTATCACACTCTACTAAGAGCTAAGCTTTCAGCACAAATCTGAACTTCAGTTCCAGTCTGAAGCTTAATGTTAATGCAGGTCTGAATTCTACCTCTTCAGTGCATTTCTCTCTTTTAACCTGCTCCTACAGTATGGACACAATATACAAATATTGACTCACTGTTGAATCATTGACTTGGTAGAAATGTATACGAAAGTAAATACAAAAGCAGAATATAACATAATTACATCAAAGTGAAACCTTTGGCAGCTGGATAATGAAAATAGTTATGAAGATAATTTTTAAGTCTGCACTGTGCTACCGTAAATATCACTAGTAAGTGTCAGAGCTTTGTGCTTTCTACAGAAAGTTATACATAATCAAAGTAGTAGACTCCTTACAAATATCAGATTAGACATATTCAGTGATTTATGGAAGTACATTTGGCATCCTCATGAGAGCCATCAGCTACACCTTTTCTCTTTGACATTTGATAGTCATTAATAAGGTACCTCTTTTGTATGCAAAATATCTATGCTTGACTTGGTTACTAACATGAAATTATACTGTGAAATGCCCTGAAGTCTTGATGCTTAAAGAAAAAAAAAAAGTATAGTTATCTGGACATAATGAAGTAGCACTGATGAGATGAACAGGGTGTAAACTCTCCTTTTTGTGTATATTGGAATTTATTTTCGGTTTTATACTACTAGCATCATTCCCTCAGTGAAGAATATAAAAGTTACACATAAAATAGAAGAGTTCCATTTGCAAGAGGCAGGCTGTTCTTTACCAGAATTTTTAAAACTGAAGAGACAGTATAGATGAATGTATTCCTTTACATTTAGACATGAAATAAATCTTCACATGACCCCAGTAGCAGACATTGTGCTCTTTAACAATGTCTTCCAGTAATTTAACAAGTATGGAACAGTAGTGTTGGTAATGATATTTAAAAATTCTTAGATATTGCTTGGTGTTTGAAGTTCTGCAATTCTACCTCTGAATTTATGAATGTATTTGTTGAACAGTTCTATACTTTAATCAAAATCAAGTATTTCTGAATTAAGGTTTGCTTTGGAAGCAGAATAACAATGACTCTAAAAAGCAATGACAGCAACAGCTGGCATGAGTCTAGATGATACTTTTTAAAAGAAATTTGATGTAGGAATGTCAGCTGGTCAGCAGATTGCATTACCTCACTTGAGCTGGCTGCTAGAGGGATATGCAACAGGAGAGTAAAACAAGAGTATTTCTGCTGCTTTACCCTGTAGTATTTGTCACAAGTACCATTATCACAAGCCTTTTTTGTGTTATTTATTCATCCCTACAAATAATCTTCAAAGAAAGGTCAGGGAGCTATAGAGCTAAGCTTAATACTGTTATTGAAATAGACTATGAAGGGCCAGCAGACCAGAATCCTACGTGTGAGATGGTCTGATAATCTCCACTTATACAAAGAGAAATGACCACGATAACTAGTGACTCAAATGAGGTCCAGCTGGACAGCTGGAATCCTTAGGTGAATTAATAATTTTCTAAGGTACAAAACAGAAAGCTATTTCTCTGTCTTCTGAAATAAATTGTGAATGCCCAAAGAAACTGCAAATAACTGATAGTCCTCCTCATTTATTTTCCTTTTAGCATTCTCAGAAAATAAAAATCTGACACAGCTGTAATCATTCTCAAAATGTGAGCTAAATACTCTGTGCTATACTCCTCAAGTGGAGAAGCACAAAGAAAGCCATTCACCTTCCTACAAATTACAGTGTATAGATATACAGCATTCTTTAAGTGAAAAAGAATTTAAATTCTTCAGATCCAAGTCCTGACGGTATTTTGCTCTACTGGTGTATTCATGTATAACCTGTGATACTTCTGCACTGAGCGTCCTAAGAGCACCTCCTGCAAGGGCTGGATTAGTTTCAGAGCTCACCATATGACTTAATTTTTGCAATCTGATTAACTTCTCTTCTACAGAAAATGTAATTTCATTTAAGGATATAACAATGAAAATATTTGATAAAATCAAAGGTCCAACTAGTTTAGTGTCATGCCTCTAACAATGCCCAATTATAGCTGCAAAAAGAATTTCAGAATAGGGCAAACATACAGGTATTCCTACATTGTACTTTCCCAGCATTCTGGGATTTCCTAATGCAACAATAATATCTCTCCATTAGAAATAGAAATGAAGTACCCATTACTTAGTATGTGGGCATCTGTTACAGAAAATAAATATATCCAGATAAGTATGTGCACATGCTTGCATACATGATGGTTGGTGTTGTTTTAATATGTATGTAGATAGTTCCCATTCTAATGCCAAAGTGCATTCTTGGTTTACTTGGGCAATGGCAGTATGGAGGCCTACTACACTTCAGTACATATGTAAAACTGTTATTTATTGTCTGTTGAGCATAATGTTGCCAGCTCAAAACATCCAGCCTTCGTACGTCAGTGCTCAAAAACTGTGGTCACTTGAAAAAATACAGGACTTCATTATAAAAAATAATTTTAAAAAATTAGAAAGGAGATTTGCATTGTCTTCTGAGCCTTAGATTTTCATTTGGAGATGTTTTTTGACCTCTGTTTTTTTCCCAGAAGATTTAAAATAAAAATTAGTTTCCGGTTCTTGAGGTGCCAAGTAGCCACATCTTCAAATAACCTGGGCCTTAAGGATAGTACCAAATACAGCTAGCATTGACATACCAAGTCATTTTTAGGTAAAAAGCTTCAGTCCACTTTCACAGCCACTAGTACATTCCTTCTTCATGATGCTTTAGAAGTTCCAGACAGAAGAGGAAATGCTGAAATACTCAGAGAAAGGTGCTTCTCTGCCCCAGGATGAAGTCCTGGCAGGAATTCGGTGTGAACCACTCTACTATGGAAGTGAAACAGTCCTTGGGTGAGACTGATTCTGGCTTCTGCAAATCCGTGGCAGCTGAAGACTTAAGATGCAGAGCAATTGACTCTGACCTTTTGTGTGCATTCCTCCCATAATAATACAATTAAAATGCAGACTGTTATTTCAATCTTTCTAAATATCAACTGTGAGTTTGAAACTGTCCAAGATCCAAACCAACACACTTTCCCTAACCTAAAAGTTAAAAGTTTAAAAAGTAGGCAAAACCCACAAGTTGGAGATAAGGGATACCAGTATGTGCTACAAAAAGAGACATGGTATAACAATACTGATGAGAATTTGTATTTGTGAGTTAAGTAGAAAATGGAAATTTTCCAAGACTTTCTAGGAAAAGGTAATACGGAGTGCTTTTGGGATGTCAGAAAACTTTGACAGCCCTCGGGTAGGGATAGCCTTTAGGAAGGTCAGAGAATGGGTTGAGGGAAGGATCCAAAGAAGAAATTTTCATTGCTGACTTTGCAGAAAGTTTGAGGTAAGACAGGTTAAGAAATAATGGCAGAGGAACAAAAATCTTTGTACTTATTGAAATTACATTTGCCAAATAAAGTATTGTTGTTCAATGAGAACAGGTGACAACAATTCCTGAGGAGACATCATGGGTCTCCTGAACCTTTAATCTTTGCTCACCTGTGTACTTACAAAATCAGAGGAGGATAGCTCCAGGATCAGTTCAGCAGCTCTTTTTTTTTTTTTGGCATGAACCTGTGTTTGTTTTCCAGATCATCAGAGAAACTTATTGAGCAATGTCTTGTATTCAGTGATAGTGCAGAAGATGTCACAGTTTTTTCTGATATTTGGCTGTCTCTGTGCCTACACCAAGCCACAGCTGCTGCTATTGAGGTAGGTATGCAAAGCTCTATGCCATGCTGACCAAGCTTTTCCTATCCAATAAGAAAAACTTGCATAAAGTTAATCTAGAGCGGATTATCTATCTTGCAGATATCTGGAGCTTCAAAAGGGCCTGGAGCACTTCAGTAGCTACTTGATTTGTGGGGTTTGTGGTCACCATCATCCTTGTAAGCCAGAACTGTAGTATCTTCACCTCCAAGGCACCCTCTGAAACACTTGTGCACCATCTACCTTTCATGCCACTTAATTGATTTCCTCTGTTTGCTTCTCAAAAATATTTTGTACGTTTAAAAGATTGTTTGTAAAATGGCTGAATGGTGAGATTTGTCTCATGGTCAATAGTAAACCAGATAAGAATTAACAGGCACGGCAGACTTAAGTGAGTTGGATTAAAGTCAAGTCTGTCAGCACAGCCTATTGGCATACCAGAAAGATGAAGATGTGTTATGATGTCTCTCCTGTGCGTTGTGATTTTTGGAATCTGCAATACTGAGGGAGAAATATTAATAATGGCTTTGCTGTGTTTAGTTCTGATGCATTATCTAGAAATCATATACATTTTTTAAAAGTTAACAAATGGGGATGTTTTGCTCTCTGATGAAGAAATAACTTGAGAAATTCATTTGTTGAAATCAAAGCCTTTTGCAGACTTTTGCTACTTTCAGTTATAACTTTGTTAGGATGGAGTGTCTAGTGAAGATGAAATGCAGTTTCCGAGCAGATAATAGCCCAGCAGAGCAGAGGCATCTGCCTAATTTCAATGAGAAGCCCTAAACTTAAATCTTCAGCATCCTAGAAACTGTTAGCACTCTCTCTTCTCCCCCTCCCGCTTATTTATGACCAAGCATTAGAGGCTCCTTTGAGGATTCATTTTTCTATAGAATCTGGTAATATTCAAATGTATTATGGCCTAAAATAAATGTGCACAAAAATGAGATATGATTTTTCAAGTATTTTTTAAAACAATAGAACTTAATCCATAAATTTGGAGAGTCACAGCTGTGCACTGTGCAAAGCATGACAAAATGAATAGAAAGCAGTTTTCTTATTTTTCTTCTTGGTGATCCATCTTAAATGCAAATGCTCCTATTACTGTTAATGTTGACACTAAAAATAACCAGGATTTTACTGAGGTGAGAATCAAACCCAGTATTGTCCAATGACTTTGTGAAGGAAGCGATTAACTCTGCAAAGAGTCTGAAGTGACTACAGACAGACTTGGAGAGAGCCAACAGAACTATAAGCAAATTTTTGTCTATCCATAACGTTGATTTTGGCACAAAAGGTAATGACTGAGCAAGTGCAAGAATAGGAAATAGTTGAACTTTGTCAGCTATTTTTTAGTGCTCTGAAGAGGCCTGTGAATAAATCAGCTAGAGAGAGAAAACTACCTGGTGTGTCCATGAAATTACATCTCATAAGATGAAGAATGGTGAAGAGTGGCTCTTCAGGGGAGTGAAGGCTACCGCTGAAGCCAGCCATGCTTTAGGCAGGGCCAGAGTGCATTTTGGAAGCTGATCTGCATGTGGAAAATACGAAGATGACAGAGAGTGGGGATAGTAACAGCAAAATGGGGAACAGCATAACTGATGCATTGAATACATCACTCTCTCTTGTGATAAATGAACATGCAAGGCACAAGGGCACGTGCTCTGGGATGGGGACTTGTTTACTTTTCAGGCAAGAAATAGAACTGAGTTTATTTCGTGTTGTCCTTGGATTTGGTAATATTATATTTTGCCAAGCAAGGGGCATCTTTTCATGCCTTCTGCCACCTTTTCTACATCCACCTGTGGTGACAGCCTGGAAAGGCTGATGCAGTCAAGTAAAAATATTTCTTATGTTCTTGTTTTGGTTTCTAGCTTTAAGGTTGCTCGTACTTTGTACCCTAAAGGAAGCAGACAGACAGAGATGTAAACAGCCTCCAGATTGCCAGCTAATAGAATTCCTTCATAAATTAATGACAGGATGGGCATTTGGGAGAGAACTGCTGCAGCCTGTAAATGTTTTTTTTAATCTATGTGCAGTTTTTGCAGGTTTACTAGGATACCAGATTTTTGCTTTGTTTCTCGCATTCACTATTTATCATTCTTCTTTTCTTATAAACAAGGACACATTATCATTTGGGAATTTTAATTTTAGAGCAAATATTTCAACACTTGTTTATTATCTGGTAAACAAAGGCCTGAAAAAACATGCGTTTAAAAAGTGATTTTGGGGTGGTGTGGAGATTTGTGACAACAAGAAAATCTAGATTTTTTTTTTTGAGATAAGAAAAGACACTAGTACTTTCTGTGAAAATCACATCTTTGAGGAAAAAAAAATCTCAAATATTTTCCAATTTCCTACAGGTATAATGTGACATAATAGCTTTCTTCCATAAAATAACTATGCTTTCTTTCATAATAAAGTGTATAGAAGAGCTTTGATTTTGGTCAAATAAGAGGACACTGATACTTGCCATGAAGTGTGTATCCTATAATACAGAAATATGGGAGCTGCAAACAGAGCCTTTTTCTCTACACAGATACTCACCTGGGCTCAGTTCTTGCATACACGATTCTGCATGTGTTTAACTTCTGACGCATGAATAATTCAGCTGAAGTCAAGCTCTCACGTGATTCCACAAACCCTTCTTGGGAAAGCAGTCATTACTGCTGGGAATGTTCCATGGAGCTACGTGTATAAGGGCTATCTATACCGAGAACAAACGCAGACAGTGTTGCCAGGGAACCCCAGGAGTTTTGAGAACGCACAACAGCAAGAACAGAGTGAAAGGGTCTGTCCTGTACTGCTTAAACTGCAAAACTATACGCTGTAGATTATAATCAGCCCCTTGAGGGCTGCTAGCTTATCCTGCCTGCATTTCACTGCAGATCATTCTTCTCTGCTGGGTGTATAGCTACTGTAATACGGCTGAAGTCATTTTACCTGAGCAAAGGTGGCAATAGTTACAACCAATGACTTCTTTGCAAAACTTTGACGGCTTTATGGTGAAAATAATTTCTGAGCACCTGGAGTCCAGCATGTCTTTAGTTGTTTTGGTCTCAGATGTTTTTAAAGATTTGGCTAGACCATTGAAACTCATCAATCAGGTCAATCATGTTAAACAGATATCTTTCTTCTCTCTGCTACTGTACTCACAAAACCATCCTTGCATAAGGGTCAGAATATTGCTATTTGTATCTTTATCTCCTGTTGTTTTTGGACCATGTCACCACATGTTTTCTTCTTTTCTCACAGCTTCTTAGTAATCAAGATTCTTGTCTTCACGCTCGGGGCATTTCTTGGTTTAGCTCTCCTACAGATGAGGACATCTATAGCTGATGGCCACAGAGCTCAAAGACGAGCACTGCAAACTGTCTGCTCTTTGCACCTCTTCTTATGGTCACGGTGTCACCTCTGCCTGACCTATCTGTGCATTTCTCACCTCATTTTTTCACCTGCTTCTACACTAGAACACGAGTTGTGCTTTCTGAATGAGCCAAAAGTCCACAATACTGACTCTTCTGTAGTTTGCTTTTGCTGTGTACAAGGCTTTTGTCAATGGATACAGTAGAAGTTAACTGTATACATAAGGATCTGTGAACACAGTGTAAGTGTATACTGGCAACTGCACTGCTTAGCATTTGAGTGTTGTGTGTTAGCTCTCTGGGCAGACTTATGCTTTCCTTTGTATGTGGATTCTTTAGATAATATAATGCAAATTAAAAAAAAAAGAAAAAGCAGGAGCACAAATTCACACAGCTTTAGTCTCTTGCTTTTGAAAATTATAGATATAGTCTTCTTAGCAGTAACGACAAAACCAAATTAACTGACGTGGGTGAGGAAAACATAACATCTGTTTTGGTCACTTATTTAAGGGCAGGAGGTGGAAGTGAGGAAGAATCAGGAGTGCCTTAATAGATTCCTGCCCTGTCATCAAGGCTTTGAGCTTCAGTTCCTCTGTGCCAATCTTTACCTTCTGTAGCAAGGTAGTACTGATTCACAGCAGTAGTACAGAAATAAATTAATTGGCTGTTGCTTGTGGAATTAGTTTCTAACTGCTAATGAAAAGCAATACAATTTTCTCAAATTTGGCTGATATGAGTTTTGCACCACATTTTGATTCCATTTCAGTAAAAGTAATAATTTTCTATTTCAGTCTGGCTGCTTGGTGAAAGGGAATTAGATGTGCAAAGAAATTTATTGAAAATGCTTGGTAGGGTGAATTTGCAGAAGAGCCTGGTATGAAAACTAGCTAGGTGTTTCAAATTCTAGAATAAAAAATGGTCTAGTCAGTGAAAGTAAAGACCACAATCACCTTTAATAGAAGTGACCTGCCCTTAGGCAGCAGATAAACTCTCTTTGACCTGTGCTGTTTAGAAGGAAAACAGACATGTTTTCTTTTTTCTTTTCTTCTATCAAGTTTGCTATTTAAGTCTTTTCTCAAAAAGAAGAAGTGATTTTATTTAAATTAATATCTTAATTAAATGAAAAGCAGAACTTCCTTGCAAACCCTTTTTTGGTTGTTGTTCTTTTCCTTCCCCTGAGATAAGATGCCAAAGTAAAGTTGTATATACAGAAAAGCACGGATGTTCAGCAAATAGAAGGTGTATCTCATCTTTATTTCAGAAGCTTTGACAGTGGACTACCTCAATAGGCAGTAATCTGCAACACCAGATATGCCTAACACTCTGAAGAGTTTGGGTAAGTGTAATAATATTTTTAAATTATATTGGATATAGGGGATCAGATCTTACTATTTTTCTCAGAGTTCTATTCTTTCACATAATGGTATAGAAGTGAGTTTTGAATAAATTCCTATGAGTCTTGAAATTTTACTCAATCACACAGTATTGTTCCAACTTCAAATGTCACAGGAGGCTTCCAGTGTGGGAAGCCTCTGACAACTGAAGAGTGTGTCTGCATAGTATGTTACAAAGATCTTGGGGAGTGTGAGGAGGACAAGGAAGGTGCATGCATGCACTGGCTATTTTTCACTGTGTTCCCAAACTTATTTGTTTTTTTGTGCTCCTGTGTCTGAACTACTGTTTTATTTTCTGTGTGCAGATCTTTAAATTTGTAAAAATACTGCCACTGGAGAGCTTCTCTGGGTACTAGTACTGTCCCTATTTTCTTAGCAACTGTGTGTGGCAAAAATGCATAGATTTCCAGTACCTCAGTGACACAGAGAAGTATTATTATCCCCATTTTAGCTGAACTTGTACAACTTTCCAACACGACATAGTCTCTCTGTGTCTGGATCAAAATTAAGTCCACAGGTGCTGGATTGAAGCTCAGCTCTGGCATGGTCTTCCAGTGCATTGGAAAAGGAGAAATTGTACTTTTCCTAATCCAGAATTACATTTCCTCTCTAGCCTAGAAGTGCTGGTTAGCTTTTCACATATGAGCAACAAATGCATGAGCACAGTGCAGGACAAATTCTCAGCTGATATGTGTTGGCCTGACTCCACCAAAGTCATATGAAACTATGACAATTGACAGCCGCTCTGGATCTGCCACGTTGCATCTGCTCATATTCATTGCAAGAAATCATTCTCCTTTGCGCTATAAATGATGAATCTGCTTTTAGAAAAAAAATATTTGTTCTAGAGACTGAATCCTTGGTTGTAAATTTCTTCATGTGTAGAGCCCTGTGGCCTTCACTTCAGTTCCTTGAGTTCATACAGTATAATACCTTAACCCTTCTCTCTAACTTTCTTTACTTTAGGTTTCCTCGCTTCAGTGGGTTATGGATTTGGGACTGTTGGCCTGGTGAATGTGGGTGAAGAGACTTTAATATACCTGTAGCTCTGGTACTGCTATATTAATAATCTGTATGTGTACACATACACACACTGAGTCTCTCTCTCACATTTGTGTCATGATTTGGGCACATAGAAAGAAAAATAAATAATGATACAGTGTAATAATTTAGGACTTGGCAGGCCGAGGGGTGATATCTCTTTGCGTAATCTCACAAAATCATGATGAAGTGACTAGGCAGGGAAGGGACACTGCCCTGGAGCTTGTTTCCCGTGTGTGGTGTTTTGTTTCCCCCATGCCTTCCCATATTTCTGTTCTTCTTTCTATTACTGCAAAAATTCTCTTAACCTTCTTGCCATTAATCAATGCATATGCAAGTGGTTTAATTAAAATAACTTCAATTATGCAGAAAACAATAAATTAATAATCTCAATTACAATTATCATTGCTGTTCATATCAAAAAGATTTTAGCAGTAGACAGGAGACACAGATGAGAATCACATAGGTAGCAGAAATAATGTATATACACTGACAGTTAAGAAAATGCAAAATACCTTTAAATCCCAATGTAATTATTCTGTCAGTCAAATCATTGCTACTTTGTCTATTGAATCTGAAGAAAGAAATTAAGTGAAAATTATGAAAAATCAAACTATACAAGTGATTGCTAGGTCCCATGGGGATACACTGTTGTTGCTGTTGTAGTAGTAGCTGCTGTGGTGGTGATGACTTGTACTAGGTGAGGGCTCCTTTTGTGTAAGGTGCTACACACACACTGGGTTCAGCAGTGAAGAGAAATCAGGCTTTAAGATCTCCATGGTGAAACAAAGGTAGAAGAATCTCCATGTAAGTAGTGAAAAGCAATGGGAATTCCTTCCTGCAGCTCCAGATGTGAGCAAAGAACAGGAGACAGAGTTATGGCAAAAGTCTTAGCAGTGATTTAAAAAAAATAAATAAATTCAGTAGCTCATGAAAAATAATCTTCCATTTTCACACATGGGAAAACTTAGATAAATGGTTGGAGAGGAAACAAAAAGAAGTCAGAAAGACACATAAACTAAAACCTGTCAAGGCTCGGATTAGACTTTGTCTCTTGATTCCCAATTCCTTGCAGTAACTAGATCATACTGCATCCATCACCACCAGTCATTGTGTGTTTTAGTTGTCCATTCTCTGACTGTTTCATTTTCCCAAAATGAATCATCAATATAGATTATCTTGAGTCAGTAGAAACAATATAGTCAGTGTACAGGGTTCCCCCTCCCTTAAAAGTCTGCTATTCCTAAGGAAGACCTCCTGTAAACATGATCATTAAATGCTTTTCCATACTGAAGTGGCAGAATGAAATCCTTTAGGCTGTATGGTTTGTGTCTGGCTTGCCCGCCCTTTGTAGAAGCTTGAGTATTCAACGAAAAACCAGTGTTTCTGCACGACACAAGAAAACAGACATTGTCTATGGATAGCAATTACCCCAAATATTTTTTATGGAGTACAGTGGCCTTGCTCTTTTATAGCAGATGGTGTCAGCTGCAGGTTGTTTCACCATGACTTTTTTTTTTTTCCTCTAAACCCCATTAATTTTATCCTTTGTGTCTTCGCCACTTTTGCCAAAAAGGATTTTTAGTTTTTTATTCCTCACAATGGGACATAGAATGGTGTTGACAGGTATTGTAGCTGGCATAGCCTGCAGGCACTGTGAAGCTAGGTAGAATACTTCGTCTCTTTCTCACTGTTTAATCTTGGCTTGTAGTCATACTGACTTATTAAAACCAAAACAAAATGGAAAAAACCCAACCCACCCAAATTTTCCGGCTTGATTTTTATCATGAAATAGTTTCTGTGCCAAGAAGACACCTGGCTGGTTTCAAAGCACTGTTTTCCAACATGGCCAGATTTTTAATTTTATTTTTTAAGGGTCATGGCAGAATTTTGAGCTCTGAACATCATGTTCCTCTCCAGAAAAAAATCAAATACATAGAAAGGCTTTTACCAGTTTCCCCATCCTGAGACTGCAGGATGCTGACAAGAAGCCACAGTTGTATTAGCCAGTTGAACATCTGGAATCTTCCTGAGCTGTTTTGACTTCACCTTTTCATCAAGATACTCCAGGATCTTTATTTTCCTCATATTTCCAATGTGGTTTCGGACTTCTGCCTAGTATTTATCAGATCTCTCTTAGTTTATGACCTTGAACATCTGGAGATGAACTCCTGAACTTGCCAGTTCTAAACACTACAATTATGGCAACGATGTAAGAAGTCAGGAGCCAACTGGAAATTCAGTTGCATGAGCCCAAAGAGGTGTTTCCAGCAAAAAAGCTTGGAAGCTGCTATTCTAGTCTGTTAAGAAATGAAGCTGTAGCTGTCAGTTTCTGTTATTAGCTAAATAATGACAACGGGCTAAACGCTGGAGAGTATGCAGCGCACGTAAGGTCCTGGTGTGATCTTGCCACAGGATGTTTTTGCTGCAACCCAGTGGAGTAAAAGGGATAAAAAGCCTGTACAGAGTGATCTCTATGGCAGAATGAGACTGCAACAATTGCCTTTCAGCGCTATATTCCTGCAAGAATGCTGCTGAGGCTGGCTGTAGGCTCCTTACCTGGTATTCCTGCTGAACTGTGGATGTATGTCATATTTTGAGCAGCCCTAGGGGCATACCTACTTGCCCGGGCAGTCTCCAGCTTTCCAGTCTTATCCTTTTGATAGCTTTGGTCCAAAAGGAAAGCCCCAGAGTCTCTTCTACTATGATTCCAATGTTGCTTACCATACATGTATTTGGGATTTGTAGTCTGATTTCAAACAGACTGAGAGCAGGACATTGGATATCTGGCTGGGTTACAAGATTATCCTGGAATACAGAAAGCACCTCAAGTGCTCTGTTGCATACTGTGGTTATAATCTCTGTAAGCAAGGAGTATGTTTGTATAATATGCAATGTAAATGAGGCCCTCAGATTATAAGGGTCTTTGTAGCCTTTTATTATTTATTCTTTCCATGTCATAGAAAGCTTTTCCTTAGTTCTCCATGAACTTCATCCTGACCAGAATCTGGTATGCATTGGCTCTGAGCCATTTAATCATATCATGACAATGTATTTTTTCATTATGCCATCCTAGATAATATGTTGTTTGATCTCAAAAACTAAGCAAAGTTGAGTCTGGGTGGTATCTGGATGAATGCCTTTCAAGAGAATGTCAATATCACACAGGAAATAGCATCAGTGTTTCATGACAAAATTATGACTCTTTGATTTGAAGTACTTCAGAAATAATAAATCTAATCTTTTGTATTTTGAAGAGGTGAAAAAGTCGAGTTATTCTGTTCAGCATGAAGCCTGAGGGCTTCAATTTTATGATTTTTTTGGTTTTGTTTTTGTGTGGGAAGCTTCTCTGTCTTGTATGAATCGTACTGTGCTACTTCACTATTGCCCCTTGGTAGCCCCAAGACTAGTCAGTAGTGGCCTTAACCTACTTGAGCCTCTCAGTTATTTGTCGTGTAAATTGTATTTGGCCATAAATCCCTTGGCCTACCACTACTACCCTTGCTGCCAATATGCCAACACATTATGCTTCCTCCAGGACACTGTGGGTGCAGAAGACTACTCTGTATATTACTAACTTGCTGCATAAATGAGGTGAGTATTAAAGGCAGATGGACTCTTTAATATGAATCGCCTCTGTTGAAGAAAATGTTGCTGCCAAAAAAAGAAGAAGGCATTCACAATTGATAAAATTACTTGACCACTCATAGGAGAAGTGAAGGATATGTATCAGGATGGGTGGGATACTCAGGGAATGGTATTTTAAATCTAAATTAGAATCAACTCTGCACTTTCTGTTTTCTATTAAGATTACTGTTTCTCATCAGCTTTCATATTTGCGTCAAATGGGAGATGTGAAGATGAAAGGCTTACTCACAGCCACAAAGTGAGCCAATGATCAGTGCACATTATTTTCCTAGTGTCCTGATTTTTCTGTACTTTTGAAAAACAGTTTGTTTTTTTCCCCATTTGTGTGCAATTTTACAAGAGGTTTGTTATTCTGAATTTAAAAATATATATAAAAGGGTACATATCCCATTATAAGTGTAAGATGCATCTAAATCAGCAGGGCCTGTCTCCTCATCGCAGGCTTTGCAAGGCCTAGCACAGTTGTCAAAAACTTTTTGTGCCTGTCCAGCAGCACAAACTGGGCCAAGCCAAGACTGATCTCGAATGTAATTCAACTGAATTTGGATTACAATGAGTACTTTTTGCCCAAAGGAAGCTTCAGAAGGGATGATACACCAGGTGGTTGCGCCACCTTTCAGAAGGACAACAGACTGGAGAAATGGGCCTGCAGGAATCTCATGAAGTTTGACAATGGGAAGTGCCAAGTCCTGCACTTGAAGACGAACAGTCACACACACCAGTACATGTTGAGGGCTGACTGTCTGGGAAGCAGCTTGACAGAAAGGGACCTGGGAGTCCTGGTGGACTGCAAGTTGAACATGAGTACTCTTGTAGCACAGAAGGTCAAGGGAGGGGATCTTCCCCTCTGCTCAGCGCTGGTGAGACCCTATCTACAGTGCTGTGTCCAGCACTGGACTCCCCAGTACAAGAGGGGCATGGACATGCTGGAGCAAGTCCAGCAAGGGCCATGAAGCTCTTTAAAGGATTGGGCCATCTCTCATCCAAGGAGAGTCTGAAAGAGCTGGAACTGTTCAGCATGAAGAAGAGGAGGGCCAGGGAAGTGTGTCATATTCTCATCCGTATCCATGTATTAAATACCTGATGTGAGGGAAGTAAAGAATATTAAGCCAGACTCTTCTCAGTGTTGCCCAGTGACAAGAGGCAATGGAAACAAACAAACTGAAACACAGGAAAGTCTACTTTAGCAGAGGAAAAAAATCCTTTATATTGTGAAAGTGGTCAGATACTGGAATGGGTTGCCAGGAGAGGTTGTGGAGTCTCCATCATGGAGATATTCAACACCTGACTGGATAAGGCCATGAGCAACCTGCTCTGGCTGACCTTGCTTGGAGCAGCAGGATTGTACTAAATGATCTGAGTGTTCCTTTTAACCTCCACCACTCTGTAGCTGTCTATAGGTAACTGAACTGTATAAACTGTGGGGAAAACTAGCTGCCATATTTTGCATTCCTCAGCAAAACTAAGGTCAATGAAGTGACCTTTTGAGAAGAAAATATAGAGTTTAAAAGTCTTGTGAACTCTAGAAATTGTTGGCTTGTCAAATCCTCTGCCTGAGAGAAGTTGCAGAAATCACATGCCTTGAAACTTCTACCAGTTGAGACAATCCTTTCAGAATAATTGTAGAGAACAAGCCTATTTTGGCATAGAGGTGGGCTGTACAGGTCTCTGCCTGTGTAGGCAGATTTCTGTGATTCAGATATTGCAACACAAAGGGACAGGTTACTAAAGCAGTATACGATTTGTGCTATGTGGATGTACATGACATTGTCTCAAAACTGCATTTTGAATTTACTAGCAAAAAACCCAGTAGTCATCATCAAGGAGAGGTGACTCACTTTGTACTATTTTTACCCAGAACAGTTTGAGCTGGCCGTCTCATTCTAGATCATTTGAGGGATTTATCTGGGTAATGCAAATAGGCCATAGGAAAGCAAAATGTGTGAAGCCAGGTTTGCTAGTCTATCTGTGCTCTTCCATGTGCCTGGAATGCTTATACATTCCTTACATATTTTGCTTATTTGCAGGACCTGAAATTGGAGGTTTTGTTGGTTTTGCTGCTGTTTATACCTTCAAATATGCCTAATACTTTTCAAAAGGCTGGGGCAGCAATGCCTTCTCAGCATACTGTGTGAGTTCACTCAGCTGCTGCAGAGGAAAAGGCAAAAGGCCTCTGATTTTAGCAGCAAAAGAGTATTCCTGCTTACCTGCTGCAGCATAAAGAATTACTTTTTTAATGCATGGCTAGTCAACTCCTTAACTCAATTCACTCTAATTAATTAATGTGATAAGATATAATACCCTAATAGTCCTTGCTTATACACCTATTAATACCAATGAGTGGAATCAACTTTGCTGCACACCTGTTCTCAGTAATCTGCGCAAATACTAGTGAATTATCATTGCCTCTCAGAAATAACATCCACAGTGACATCTTGTTACTCCTTGTTGCTGGCTGATAGAGGCTCATGTTATCACATTGCACAGGATGCTTTGGAAAATATAGTCGCCGTGACTGTGAACTATGGCTGAACTTAATACATCTTGAGGAGACAGCTCTAATTTGCTTGTGACCCCACCAGATCTCTCTAAATTTATGGCCTGAAATGCTATAATACAAAGGCGTCTCAGATATATCAATGTATAAAATATCACTACAGTCCAAAGGGCAAAATCACAAGAGACAAAGCACAAGTGGACTTGAGTCTGATGGCTGTGAGTTGTTCCTCTGTACAAGCAATAATTCCCCTGAGGTCTGTTCTGGCTCACTCAAAGTCATACAGGCCATCAATGACAGGGGATTCATAGCCAGATGCAATCTCTTTTTAACCATAAGATGCCTGCAGGAGAGACGCTAAACTTGCAACATACCTAACCTTCATCAGAGTTTGTGAAAGAGGAAGAATATGCAGATAATGTAAATTTTATCTAGTGAAAAATGTTAAACACAGCTGCCTAACATATGTCATCTCTTCTCAAAACCGTTATGCAGAATTGATTCTTTTTCTCCGCTTCATGCTGAAAACAATTAATTGCAATACTTGTATTTTCATTTAGCTCTGATGCAAGTCAGTCATTGTCCACACTGTAAGATGGGGATGGTGAGGCATAGAGACTTCTTAAAGGTCAATGAGTCCACTACAGATCATGGACTGGAAAAGAGGGATTCACGTTTCCTATTGGGAGCATAAAGTACAAGAACATCTCCCACTTTGCCCTTTTCTCACTCCCATTCTCTTGTAAAAAACTTTGGCTTGTTTAAAATTTGTAATCCAGAGCTTAAGCTTTGGTCCTCTAAAAATACTGGGTTAATGCTCAAGCCTAGAGCCTTGGTATTTTGCATGTGCTGGAATAGGCAGAACTGAAATCCTGAATAGTAGTTTCTTATTCAGTCTGTGGTCTTGTGAAAGCTACTCCTAAGTGTATGCAGACAAGCTATCCCACCAAACACTTTTGCACAATTTAGCCAACCTTACAGTTTATCTAGACTTCCAAAAGTAATCGACAATTGCTGATTATTTTTGGTATGCTATTCCTCTAGTTTTATATTTGCTGCCACCTGTAATTTATACTCTTTTCTCCTGTACCACCTTCTCCAAAGGAGAACATAACACATTGAAGTGGTACACTTCCCTACCTTTTCCATAGACAAATTTATAAGGTCCTAAATGCAAGCAGCAATTCCTTGTTCATTGTCATAAAATCTGCTGAGGGTGACTGGACATCATATCTTCACTGCTCTTGCACACTTACTGAATGCCTGCTGTAGAAACAGTATGCTCCCAGAGATCTGTGTTTCACCAATGACCTCTGAGAGCATAATACAAAGAAACTAATGTACCTCTGAAAAACAGAAAGGATGTTTTATATAAATTTAGTTTAAAGAGCTTTGGAATAGATTGCTGAAAATGGTTAGGGAGGCCGATGGAGTTCAACAGCCAGAGGGATCTTTTCCTGCTTCTCAGTAGAGATAGCAATGACTGGCTGGGCTTATTGTAGCACTACATGGATCAGTTAGGTACAAAATTGTTTTTGCACTAGAAAACTTGCCTTTGAGAGTTTAATGTTGTCTGGATCAAAATTTAGCTTGCTTGAAAATGAAAAGCAAGATTGAGAGATGCTTCCCAAGTCCATGTAGATCTGTTATGAAAGGGAAAAGTGAGTCAGAAAAGAGAAGGAAGCAAAGTCATATGGGGAAAGAGACTGAAAATTTGTACATTAGGTGGTATGGTCTTTAGTTGTGAGAATAAACTGAAGCGTGTTCTTGCTGGCTTGTGGTATAGAGCCCTGACATTTTGGGCACTATGATGAGGAGAACGGCAGCTGGTTTGCAACTGTCACTCTAGAGGAGCAGCTCCTAGCAAAGTGTCAAAAAAAGAACCCAAGTAAAATGAGGCTATGAAAGTCAGTTGGTGCAATATAGCGTGTGTACTGCCCTTTTACTAGCAACCTCCTTCTCACAAGGAGCAAAAGGGAGATCTCCAATACAAAGTGCAGCATTCTGTCGAAGGCAGGCAGCAGGAGCACTGAGAACAAGTCCTGTTCTTAGAAACAGAAAGGTATGGTTTTGCACAAAAAAAAAAAAAAAAGCTTCTTTGTTTTATAGCTATGATAACCACAGCTGTGTGAAATGAAACAATTCAGGAAAGACAAACACCTTCTTAGAAAGCACATAAAAATTGCTAAGGAATTGCTCCTGGTGAAGTCAGTGGGACTTTTTGGATGACATGTTGAAAGGCTGAAGTTTCTGGAATAAAGAAAAAGAGAAAAAAAGGAAAAAGCTCTGATGTATAATTTAGGATTTGATCTTACAGCTTTTACTTGTGCAAGTAGCTTCACTGATTTCCAAAGGCTTATTCCATGCAGTTAAGCTTTTTTTTTTTCCCCCTAAGCTTAAGTTGCAGTGTTAGTTTTTTAATCATTTTCAACCCAAAAGGTATTTGGGGCCACATCTTTCTCTTGTCGTAATGAGCAACACTTCTCACTTATTTCAAGGGTCCTTTAATCTTTTCAAGGCCTTTTTAATTAAAATGAATTATTTAGTATTTGTACAGCACTTTGAAAGTACACAGAGCTACGTAAGTGCTAAGCATTGTTATTACTACTCAACTCATTATTATTATCTTTTACGTTTCCCATAAAACTAGTTATGACTTAGCTGCTGTTAAGCTCCTTAGTTCTCAAGGAAAATTAACGTTAGAAAATGCTTTCACTGTTTTTTTTTAAAGCACAGCAAATTACTACTGCTGCTGATTACAACAGTGATGATATTGTATGAGCACAAACTGAACCAATGCAGAGACCAATTGTAGCTACACTTCTTTAAGAAACTGTACACTTATGAGCTGCCATGCTGAACTTGATTGTGATGCTCCTATTTGCAAACATGTATATATAAAATTGATTTGTCGTAGCTCTGTTCTTTTTACAGTCACCAACACGGATGCACACCATGCATGTAAACTGACACACCCTTGGAAAAGATAACTATACACCTAACTTGTACCAGTGTCAGTGAGCACTAAGGTACAGGGCAGTGAAAAGTCAAAAGTGGAAGGTCCTTCCTAGAAGGTACTTGCATTATGCCTGTGCATAAATGTTTCAAGAATGGGACACTTCATCTAATGCTATTGTAAGAAAATGGTTTCTGTACAAGTGCAAGATGCCAGTTGCATTTGAAAATCCATGCTTTTGAAGTTTCTATGTGGCATTGAATAATTCTCACATAAAATTTGGAAGACATTTTCAGGAAAATGATCTGATTTTGTTGGGAAGATGCACAACTTTAGCTTCTTTCTTGTGAAATTAGAGTTTTGCTAAAGTCCTAAAACAGATGCTCTGACAGGTTTTGTCTTGAATAGCTATAGTAATAAATATAAAATTATACCTCTAAACATGTCAATAAGTCCATCTTTTTTTGGTGAGTTGTCTAGCTCTTAATTATCTTTTGGTTTGGTTGTAACAGAAGGACCAGAAGAATACTTTAGCTCTTGGAGTTTTTAAAAGAAATATATAGCAACAGATTGGATATAGTCTACATCTTTAATTTCTTAATTTAATAGTGTTAATCTTACCTGTACGCAGTGAAGATGAGGGCCCTTTGTTCACTTGTAAAGAGACTTCATAAAAACAGTCACATAAAATCTTGATAAAGTTCTTAGTACTTTGAGTACTAAGTATATGAGTATGAGTACTGAGTATAAGGGAATAATAAGTTACTGCCTAGATAACTCAGATGAAACAGCCCAAGATATCACTGTAATTGTACCTTACAGGTGAATGGCATTAATTTGTGTCTCTGCTGTGTTGTTCTTATTACTGCTTAATATCTGTACTTATACAAAGTCTATCCTCTGAAGATGCAAAAAGGACTTTAAAAAGCTCAATTAAGTTTCATTAAAAACCTGTTTGTGACATAACTCCTCAGGTAAAAATAGATATACAGGGAAACCCTGGCAGAGGTTTTCAGTGGCTTATTTAAATGCACACAGTGTGTTGCTTGCTGACTTGGGAGGCAACATTTTTTTTGACTCTTAATCTACTGTTCCGTCTAAACACTTATTTCCACCACCACCGGGATTCTTCTGATATAAAGGGAATTATATTTATCTTTCTGAATCACTACGTTTCCTTTCAAATGCCTGCTCAAGTACTGTTAGGAGAAAATGACGACCAATGTTCTTGGGTACATTCTCACTGCAGTTATTGAAATGGTCTGTCATGCCGAACCTCGGAACAAGCAGCTTTCTTCATCCATAATGACTTTACCTTTCCCAAGAGGAAGCTAGCTGCTTGGGAATTTTTTTCTTCTATAGGTTAGGAAAGTGGCATAACAGACCCCACACCAGATACTTAGGCAACTATAAACAGCTAAACATACTCAGAGCAAAGGATGTGCTGAGGGGATAAAAAGCAAAAAAACCTGAACTGGGTACCTATGCTAAGTTTCTCTGTAAGATAAAGTTTTGCAAATTTTTTTTTTTTTTTTTTTTTTTTTTTTAAGTTCCTGGAATTGCCCCATTTTACAAAACTGCTTTTCTGGGGTATTCTAACATTAAATCACCAATATCTTCTTACCTTCTGTCATTGGCTCACATTAGTCATGCCAGCATTGACTGAATAAAGACCTGGAAAAAAAAAACCCTGCTATTTTCTGTCTATTTCTGTCTGGAATTATTCTTTCCCTTGATAAAAGGGGTAGAGAGATTTATTGAAATAAAAAAATTACAAGACCCTGGAATTCAAGTCCTGGCTTGTGACTGTTTGCAAATTGTTGCATTTCTCTGGGACTCCACCCCTTTCTCCACTTCTTTCCTTCAATCTTTTATATTTAAATTGAAGCCCTTCAAGGCAGGGATTGTCTATAATATATACTAATACAAGGCTTAGCATAGTTGATTATTTAACCTAAACATCATATTTACTACTGTAATGCACAGACCATAAAGAAATGAGCATGAATCATGACCCTACCCTGTAGTATGTGACAGATGGAACAAGCCATGTGATTGTACAAGTGTCGCACAATTCTGACCACCTAGAATCTGAATCATAGATTCATACAATAGTTTTGGTTGGAAGGCATCTTTAAAGGTCACCTCATTCAACCTCCCCTGCAGTGAGCAGGGACATCTTCAAGTAGATCAGGTTGCTCAGAGCCCCGTCCAATCTGACCTTGAATGTTTCCAAGGATGGGTCATCTGCCATGTCTTTGGGCAACCTGTGCCAGTGTTTCAATGAAGACTGAAAGAACATGCTTTTACAAGGCTCCCTAGGCCTAAATAATTTCTAAACAAAGCAAGGTAATGGGATTAAAGTGAATTAAAAAACACACCAAAGTGGGAATGGAGCAGTTAAATTTCACTAGAATCAAAATGAGGTTTCAATAAAGCTGCACTCTGAATAAGCCTGAAGTCAGTGCCAGAAGAATAGATGACAAAGTATTCTTATTTCTTACAGTTCTTGAGTGCTTTCTACTGCTCATATTATTGAGGTAGTATTCTGTCTAAGATCCCTATTTTCTGTGGAAATACAGCTCAGAAATGTAAGGAGTATTGTTTTCCATATAAAAATGAAATATTATTGAAAAGAGGGAGATATATTTTTGGAGAGGTGACTGACTTCAGATATTTTCCTCCATTTTATGTGTTACCACAGGTCTGGAAAATACTCTCATGGGGGGAAAATGCACATTAATTTGTGCATATTTAATATCCCACTATAGGAAACAGTGGACACTTCTTGTGCTATCATTTAGATTGTTTTAGGGTGATAGAGTTAGCTTTTTCTAATGCAGTAAATAAAATATTCTGTATTGAAAATCTTTTAAAGTGAAGGAAATATAGTTAAAAAAAAAAAGATCACAAGCAGATGTTCTGAGCAGTTTAGGAAAAAGTTAGAGCCCTGAGGCTAATGCAGACTTTGAGAAATATTATGCAACTGTGTCCTATGTACATTTAATTTTTTTTAATAAAGAATCTGGAAGCTAAAGGAGTTTATTCAAGAAATGCCAGTCTTTAAAATGGCCTGAAAGCAAATGTATCAAACCAAGTTGTTTACAAGGAGTTCTCGACCATTACCCTGTAAACAAAGCCCTGGTGAAACTGCTTATAGCTGTCAGCTGGGATGGTCATTCCACCACATCCTTGTCTGGCAAGATGGAGGGGGATTGAACTGAACAGAATGGTGTGTAAGGATGTGCATGGATGGCAGTTAGTAAGATATTAAATGTGTAACAGGATTAAAGGATCTTATTTATAGATTAAGAAACCCAGGAGACAGGCTGTTGATATTGACTTCAGATTGGCAATGGCATTAAGGAGTATAGTGAAGTTTATTGATTATCCTTATAGTATAGACCAGATTAATCTGAGAATAAGACAGCTTTTTTATAGGTTTTTAAACCACCTTTTTAAAAATTGTTACTGGTACATTAAGCTGAAATAAAAGACCTTTCCAAAGCACACCAATTTTTATATCAGACCTTCTATAAGGAGGTACTGTGGCTGCCTTTTTTTTTTCCTAGCTGAATATCTTTTGAAAAAGACTGGAAACCTCAGTTCTTGATCCACATAAGATCTGAACTATGTCATTGTCTTAGTTGAGGAAGAAAAGTTTGGAGACTAGGATTCAAGTTCAAGGAAACAGGATTCTTGGCAATTTCTTTTTCTGATTTAACTAGAAATACAATGATAAGAACCTTTATTATGGTATTTCAGCCTCCACTCCTGCACAGAAAATTATCCACCGAAGGTGAACTTTAAAATGCATCAGGATGTGAAGGAGGGAAATCGAAAGCTTCGGTAGTGTATAGCTGTCATCAGCAACTGAAATTCATGTAGAAACATGCAACATGAATGACAAGGACATATACCTCATTTAATTCCACCAACACATGCTGGATTAGGCACTCTCCAGAGGCATACACTGAAGAAAAAGGTGAGTAGTTTGCTGGGAAAAAGGAAATGGACCCTTCTCACCTGGGTGAGCTGGGGCTGGAGAGCTTTTCCAGAACTTTGAGCCAACTTACTTTGAAACCCTAACAGAGCTATTGCTAAAATTCTACCCCTCAGTATCTCTCTGGTGCTTTAGATGGGTAGGAATGCATTAACATCCTAACTTATTGGCAGCTATATGAGACTCCCCTATACATATCCTTCACCTGAATAATCATATGAGTGGAAGACTTAATTTTTCTCCCAGTTTCTCTTGGAAGTTTGGGAGGTAATTTATAGGATCTAGAAGTGGAGGAAGTCATTCTCTTCTTGTGTTCAATACATTTAAGACCTTTTTTCCTCTTCTTGTGACATACTCAGAGTATTTGGACTGACTGACTTTTCTTCTGATGAAGTTGTCTTATTGTCCTTATTCATAGATCAACTTTTCTGTTTTTCTTAAGAGAAATTGCCTTATCTTTCAGGGTGAGTAGGGTGTTTCATTTTGTTCCAAAATTAAGTCTGACTCAGACAGGTGTGTTTAGCATCAGGTTTGTCCACTGTAGTTTACTGAAATAGGGAGATTATTTTTGTTTTGCATAGAAATTTGGGGATCATTAACCAAGGGATGCGGAGAATTCTTCTAGCCTCAAAATTGTCACTATTACACACCCACATCCACGAGTCAGTGATTTCACTTTGCTGTCATACAATGAATGCAGGCTCTTAGAAGGTGCCAGACTGAGAGCTTTGAAGTCTACAGAACAGGTTTTGCAGGGACATCAGCAGTCCCAGTTCTCCTTGTGCACTTCAATGTGTTTGATTATAAGACAGCCTCAGTTGTACCCAGAATCTAGGTGTAACTTGCCATCTCTTAGGATATTCTGTTCTTTCTCTGTCCAGAAGTGTCCCAATTATCTAGTATTTTTCTTCCTTAGTTAGTTTGAATGCTGTCTTAGTCTGTCATCTATTGGATGAATTGATCTCTGATAGTAGTGCTGCCTTACGGACTGAGTGGGTAGTGGGGCTGGCTTCCTTTTCCTGCTCTAGGGGCTCCCCTCCAAATTGCCATGGAGAGATGCTCCTGTGGGCAGTTTGCATTCTCACTACCTGTACTCAGCCCCACTGCAGATAAACTCGAGGAATCAGGTCTTCCAGGCTATTAAATCAGCACCTCTCACAGCTGCCAGTTTCACAGAATAATCAACTCTCAATTAAGCAGCGTAATGACAGTGGTAGAATAACACAAATAAAACAAAACCAAGGCTGATACAAAAGGTAAATAAATTAGGCAGTAAGGATATATTTAGTATGCTCACCTTTGAAAGGCTGGTAAGTGGATTCCTATAGAGAACAGAGGCAGCTTTAAGCAGGCAGAATGGGGCTGGGTGCCAGCAGGATGAACGTTGCTCCATTCAGACGTGGCACTGCAGCCAGGAGTGACGGAGGAAGGCAAGGCCTGGTGAATCCACACTGTGGATAATCCATCCAGGCATCACTGAGACTTGCCTGAAAAATTTTGTTTTTAATTGAAGATATTATTTCTTTAAGCAAATGCGCTGCTGATCCTAATCAAAAAGTGGAGATAGATATTCAGTCCATCCTCCATGGGACTTTAAGTAAGGGAATTGTTGCTGAGAGAAGGTGGAGATTTTCCTCTTTTGGCAAAGAGAAAACATGCAATTTTATGTGAGGTAAAAATTCTTGATTCACTGTAATAAACAAATTTTGCCCAGCGCCAGGGAGGCAAAGCTAAGCTAAACTTTCTCCTCCTCATCTCTAGCCGTATCACTCTGCAGCTGCAGAATTCTCCAGGGATAAGCTCATGGACACACTAACTAGCTCTCAAACAAAAAGCTTCATTCTTTGTTTTTGGCAGTGAAAGCAGTGAGAAGCAGCAAGGCAGGCACACAGGTTGTGCTGAATCCTTTGGGATGATCTCTCCCATGAACCTCCTGGGAGTAGGACAGGAGCAGCAGCCTTGCTTGCCTGTGAGGTACCCTTTCCCAGCTGCGTTTCAGAGTAACTGCATTGAAAATGGTCTTGCTTAGTCTGAGAATATAAGGCTGAGTAACCAAAATATCAATCCAACTGCTTGTTTTGGGCTCTAGGGTATTGCATTTATGTACCTAGATGCAGTGGGATTGAGTGCCATAGCAGTTTACACAGGTAGTTCAGCCACAAACAAGTAAAGACCTACACAACTAAGTGAAGGTTTTAAAATACACTGACATGCAGAAAGCTAGCATGGATCCACTATAAAATGAGAATAGAGAAAGTGGTCTGAGCAGCAGTAACTCTACCTCAAATTTTCTGTGTCTAGGCACAGTTATCAAGAGACTTGCAGTAAATAAACTCACTAGCTGCCCATGTCCTAATCTTCATTCTACTGTGGTTGAAACTGGAAAGAAACATGAATCTATGCATGGATACGGTTTTGGTGGCACTCATTTCTATAAACATTACAGAATATGAACATCTATACCGATACTGTTGAGTTTAGCCATATACAAGGTCTAGTAACAGTGAATGCTTTAATGTTGTTGGCTTTGCTCATTTCACCTTGACAAATTATGGATGATATGTTTAATTTCTCATTACTGAACCTGACTACTCCTTAGATTATGGGAGGACTTTTATTTTCTTTTGCTGATGGAGAACTGAGGTACATTGTAGGGCTGTGCCCAAATTATATAGAAAGGTATGGCAGAGCAGGTAACTGAAATGAGTTTTAGCTGAACCCTATCTCCGTTCTTTCATGCGTATCTTCAACCCTGCCTAATTCTTCCTCATGTATCAAATTCATTCAGTATTCCTTCAAGAGAGTAAAGTTTCTCTTAATGCCTTGAGGTCTGAAAGATGAAGCCTTTCTTCCTTGCTTGATGAAGGTCTGCAGGGAAAGAACAAGAGACTGTTGACTTCAACACTGAGATTATGCTGCATATAACTGTCTTTCACAAAAGATGCAAATAGTGGTTTCCCTTCTATTTCTGATGTCTAAGGGGAACACAAGGATGAATTGTTTCAGTCAAGAAGGAGAGAACCGGTATCAACAAGAAGAAGAGATTATGCTTTCCTTCTCTGTTGAGGGCTGCTGTACTCTGTCAAGCTGAGAAACAGTGCTTATGCCCTGCAGGGACAGACTTCTGAAAAGAGCAACAGCAAAAACTGTCTTTTTACATTTTTATTTAGTCAAAAGATTTTTGTCTTTATGGTTGGATTAGGTAACTATCAGCATCTCTTGACTGAAGCTCTCAAACACACAATCTGACGTAGCTGTGTTTAGCTTGGTACACACAGGCTGCCTTATAGGCAAGGAAGGTGACGTAGTAAATATGAAATACCATCTCACACCAGTGTTCCATGGGCTTCCTGCTCAGTTTCCGATGCACTTCAAAGCTCCATAACTGTCTGGTCTCCAGCAGTCTTACAAACAACCTCTTCACCCATGAAGCATGCTGTGGGTAGGGGCAGTTGTTTCCCAGGAACCCAGAATACATTGTGTTCCCAGCGTAGGTTCTTGCCTGACTTTACCTCCAGGGAACAGGAAGAGCCTGAGCTGGACTGTCCTCAGAGCTGTTTGCAAACTCTTCTCAGAAACAATGGCTGATGATTCATCTGGCATCATCATCAACAATCCCCAGGCCTGCCTTTTAACAAACCTTCCCAAAATAAAGAAAAGGGACCATCCCAGACAGAATCATGGATGTTTTAAAGGTGGATCTACAGAAGAGTAATCTAGGCTTAAGAGTGCTTGTAGTCAAGTGATTACATATGCTTGCCCGAGGTCAGACAGCAAGCTAGTTTAGCAGCTCTGGGGACCCTTGTTCCTGTGTTGCACTCACATTTTATGAGCACACTGACTCATCCATGTGTGGGGATATACAAATGCCTGCTTATAACGTGTTTTTGCAAGTTTTACTAATAAAGCCAGATCTGTGAGGTTGTAATCCTTTCTATGGAAACAGAATACTATCATCACCAATATTTTCACTTAAACATTGTTAAAGTTTGAAAAAGAAACTCAGTTCCTTTTTTTTTGTTTATGCTAGTAATGCAGAAGGTCACTGGTTTAGTGTGCGTAACCTTTTAAAGTTATTTCTTTGAGTAAACATTTGCTGGAAGATACCCTGTCTGGGTGATCTCTTTTGAAAAATGTCTGATATTATGCTACCTAAACAGACTTTTCTTTGGTGAGCCCAAGACAAGATGTGGGATGGCCTTTCTAGAGGTATGCATCACGAGCGCAAGTGATATTACAGTATCTGAAAATGAAGGACCTCAGAGTAGGGAAGATTGATGGTGTTTACCTTCTGCAGTTGCTAGCAATGAAAGGATCGTGATGACTGATGAAGACCAAGATACAATAACGAAGGAAGTTTGTACTACTCATCAAGGATGTGAGTGGACAGAGGTTAGACATCATGCTGGCATCTCTGGGGATCAAATGTATCTGGTGAGGAGAGCCTACGTAAGGATATAGGGAAGACATCCACTCAATCCACCAAAATTATGGATGTCCACAACATGAAATACATGAAATATTTACCTAAGGAGGTTAGAACTATGCTAAAAAACCCAACCAAACCAAAATGTATTTACTGTACACCCGCCCCCCCCAGAAAAAAAAGAAAAAGTGGAAAGAGGATTAAATATTGGACTAAAAGGATGAAACAAAGAGAAGTGCAAACGAACAAAGCAAACCTTCAGCATGGGGCTGCAGGGGATGCTTGTGGCTGTTAAAGGAAACTTCTTTCTTTCTTCCTTTTTTTTTTTTTTAAAATAAGCTTTTAACCAAAAGTTAGCTATCCTTATCAGATTAGTGGATGTAAATAGTTATCATAGGGGAATATTAAAGTCCTTGAAGCTCAGTTAATTAATGGCATTTAAGGCTGTAGCATACTATTTTTAAGCAGAGAACTTTAGCTTAAAACCCCCAGATCCTTCAAAAACATTTTTTTTCTCTCTTTCCTATCTTCCTTCTCTCACACACCAGTACATAAAGTTAGTGCTGGGTGTTTACTTATATTTCCTTAAATACCAAGAAGACAACAAAAGATATTTAAACACTATACATGTACTTCATGGAGGTGGGAGGAAAATGTACAGAAATGTGCCCTTTCTGGGATGCATCAGCTCACACACCTTCCTGGAAAAGACAAAGTGGCAAAGGAATAAAAACAACCATGAGGAAAATAAAAAGGTCTGTGTTGCTGTGTCACCTTCTATGTCACATCAAAATACTTTTTCCAAAATTTGAAAGCATTTCTTCAGAGCAGTCAGAAGCACATTGTTGTTTTTTTTTCTTTTTCCTTTTCAAAGCAAAGTTCCACCCTTGCCGTCTGTCTCTCTTTTTTTCTCCTCTCTCTAAGGGAGGGAAAAAAAAAAGTTTTGACAATTTCATTTTTCTATTCACTGCAGTCCTGGCCAAAGTAAAGCCCTCTTTTACATTGACGTCAAGATCTTTACTAAGATTAGGGTTTCATTTCTCTATTGCAGCAATTAGCTAGGGAATGTATAAAAGGCTTCAGGGAAGCAAGCTAGGACTGCAGAGGGGAAAGCACTTTGCACCATAGGCAGTTAGCAAGAGAGGGCGAGAGGAGGAAGGCAGGAACAGAGAGAGGCGGGAGGGGAAGGGGGGGAGAGAGAGAGGGAGGGAGGAACAGAAAGTTTATGTACATAAACCTTTTTAAAAAAAGTATTGTTGCACCTGGTAGCTAGCTTTACTGACACAGGAATGAGAGGACTGTTCAGTGCTCACACAGCTGAGGAACAATGGGATAGTGCAGGAAAGTTAACAATTAACAATCTCAGCTTAAATTTTGTAACTGGAGGGAACTGGAAGCACAGCTGCCTCTCTCTCCAACAAAATCAGGTCTCCTGGTTAAGGGAAGAATTTTTGTTAACATCTCAGATTCTGAAAAATAAGCAGCTCCGAGCTGAATGAGTATCATGCAGTTATGGTTTTAACCAGCCTGCTCGTATTTAACTGTCTCTCCTCATTTTAAAGAGAGAGTGAGCGAGGGGTAACGAAGCTTTTGAAATGCTTTTTCCTTTACTTTTTTAAATGAGGGTGCAGGGCAGAAAAGGGAGCTGAAGGCATCCGGCTGAAGAGAAGCAGCAAGGAAGATGGGTCTGCTAAGTGTGGATTTGCTGATCACGCTTCAGATCTTGCCGGTCTTTTTCTCCAATTGCCTCTTCCTTGCGCTGTATGACTCCGTGATCCTCCTGAAGCACATGGTGCTCTTTCTGAGCCGCTCTAAGTCCGGGCGCGGTGAGTGGCGGAGGATGCTGACCTCGGAGGGGCTGCGCTGCGTGTGGAACAGCTTCCTCCTGGACGCCTACAAGCAGGTGGGTACCCGGGGATGGGGTCCGGCAGGCTGGCGTGGGTAAGAGGTGGTGAACAGCCCTGCTGCCAACGGAGAAGGGAAGGGAATAGCCCTGTGCGGTGCAGACTATCTGCTGTTTGATGATAAGCTTGATGGGAGAGGTGTAAGCTGAAAGGAGCAGTCGGAGCTAAGGGTTCACGAGACAGAGGAGCTGCTGCCTCTGCCCTGCCACTAACCCTCTGTGCAGCCATGACCATGTCACTTAGTTTAGCCCTGCCTCAGTTTCCCCACCAGTACGAATAATAATCTTCACGATCATAAAGTATTTCAAGATCTTCATATAAGAAAAATTGTAAAATGCTCTAGATGTTTTCACAGCTGCTGTTTAATTGTTTGCCATGCGAGTTCCTCACAGATTATACAAAGACTATGTCTTCAGATAGAGCTCTACATAGATGTCACCTATGTAACATAGAATTGCTTGTAGAGTAAAAAATAGAAATGAACCTTTGTCATTACACTGGCATTTTCTATTACTCATATGTTAATTTTTATATTGGAGGAAGCATCCAGGTAGCAGTAAAACTGGGCATGGAGTTAAACAGTGAGCTTTTTATCTTTATGAAAGCAGTGACAGAGGGACATGTCAGAGATGAAAAATGAACTTGACCAGCTGAGGGACAGCTGCCTGGTGATTTAAGTTAATACAGCCAATAGCAGTTATGCAACATGTACTTTTTTTTTTTTTTCTCAGGTTTTGTGCAAACATTACACAGTGGTACTGACCAGGTCTCATGAGGTAGTTGTAGTTCCCTCTTATAGATTGAAAGGTGAACCCAAAAAGATGGAGTTTCTTGCACAGGCCACCCAGTTAGTAAGCAGAAGAACTGGATTCAGAGCTCTGTGGTTTCCAAAACAGTACTTAGTCTGTTAATATGTTGTCTTATTTAGACCATCTAATTTAACATACCCCATGTAATGTCATGAGGTCACAGGGGTCCCATCCAAATGATAGCTCCGTGTCTTCTGAAATATTTTGTTTTATATCACCTTCTGCCCACTTCTCTTTCACTCCCCCACAACAGCTTTTGTATATGCTCTTACATAGAGATGTGAAGAGCTGATGGTGTTGGTGTTTGCTGGCTTTGTGATATGGAATACAAGCTGCTTAGTTTGAAACCCAAGCCACGGGGACATTAATTTTCAGTGTAAGGCAAATATAAACAACCTTAGCTTTTCCAAATGGGTCAATCTCTTACTGCCACCCTAGGAATCAGCCAGCTGGCTACCCAAAGAAAGTAATGCTGAATGAAGCTCACTGTTCTCCTAGTCCTTCTAGTTTCTGTTTTCAGTCTCTTCACAGACATAAAGTAGGTAAATTTTACAGTGGCCTTGTTAAATGGCCCAGAGAACAGAATTGTGCGCATTTTACAGGCAAGGCAAGGCAAGACAGTTAACACCTGACTTGGTCAAGGCTCCAGTGGAAGTTGGTAGCATGGCTCTGAGACAGCCAAGTTTCCAGTTCCCACATTTGCAACCTGTATTTGGCCAAGGGTTTAGAGAAGATGTAGAGCTGTAAGGAACCTTATATCCGTGAGATATTTTCAATCTCATTTTGCTTAAACAGCACAAAATGATTAGAATGTCACATGCCTTTCTGTACTCTCCAAAGTTGTACTTTGCCTTTTCCTCAGTACTGTTGATGTCAACCATAGAAGCTACGGGGAGGATGACTGTGCTATTTTTGGTGTTAGCAATTAAACTCATACCTTGAACTTTGGTAATTAAAAACTCTCTCTTATCACCGTTAAATGACCTAGGTTGTTCAGACCAATCAGACTTTAAGGTCCCTAGCATGAATTCTGGACCTCAATGAACTCAGCAGAAGAATGCATATAAATGTAACCAAATTTTATCATCTTTTATCACCTTTTCCCCAAAAAGGGGAAAATATCTATTCATACCATTCCCTAAGGTAAAACTAATTGACCAGCAGTTCATGGAAAGACTCTGTTTTCCTTAAGAGTTTTATGGACCACAAGGACAGAAGATCACTGGAAACCCTTGATTGTCACAGAAAGGTAGGTAAGTGTAGAAATCAAATTATAGAGGGAACACGATAAACTGAGGAGCAATATTAGGAGACAAATAGTCATCACCTCCACAATAGAGGAGAATCTTCTGCTGCTTCTGTAAGGAAGAGAAAGAAAAAAAAAAATCAGCTGGAAAGCTGTACTGGTAGAGCATGTTTAAAAAGCATGAGAAATAGTGGAATGTATTAAAGACTGTTCCACAAGGCATCTTTTTCCTTAAATTATCTTTTTTCTAAATCATGAATAGGACTTCTCAGTTGTGATATCTTACTCTTAGTCAATTAATGAGTGTAAAAAATAGAAATATTATGGATCAGGATCCTAAACAGCATGTTAAAACGCTGTCGATATCATAACTGTGATTGCTTGTTGCTCCAATTTGCTAGCTGAAGCCAGGTATTAGCAAGGTACTTAGGCAGGTGCTTAAGGTCATTCCATTGAGGAGCATTTATGCGATAATCACAACTTTTCAGCTAGAATAGCAGAATTGCAAATGCCTGAGATAAACCAAAGCTAGACTGCCAGTTAGTAGAAGACTGGATTAAAGTAGTAACTATGCTTGATGTTACTGTTTTGTGTCACTTACACAGAACTCTCTCTTGAGTCCATTTCATAGCATTTTTCACAAAAGTACATTGATGTAAAATTTCCATTTACAAAAAAATTTACTAGAAGGTGTTTCAGAAAAACTCTGTGGGTAGATACTAGACTCTCAATTAAAGTAAATTTATTACAAGAAAGGATCTCTGCCTTGAAAGCACACAGATTGTCCCAGAATGAGGGGATTTTTGTTTCAAGACTAGTGTGTACAAGAGATGATCTTGGGATAGTTAGACTATATTTGAAAATAGCTATTCTGATGCATTTTCCCTTCCAGAGAAACTTTTTAATATCTTACCCAAATTTCAACTTGCTTTTGTTCCGCTTTTTGTTGTTATTATTTCACATGACTTTTTGGTTAGGGCAATTATTTCATAGGCAAGATTGTCTAGCAACAGTTGAAGATTTTAACATCCTCAGTGGAGAAGCAATGCAGAGTTTGTTGCTTTGTATATAAAGTACATTCAGTATTCTTTTTTATTGGAACATTCTATGACTTGTTTTCTCCACATTTTACAGTCCTCCTGAAATCAAAATGATTACCATGTTTATTTTCTTATGTAAATTTTATCAATGATTAATATATTTCCTTTTATTTCCTTAGCTCTGAGTTCAGTATCTGTCACACTCAGTATTGATATTGTCTACACTGCACCAGCTTTGTGATTTATAGAACATCATCCTCCTATTCTTTCCTGAGAGGCAAGAGTGTCTTACATTACAAGAGAGTCTTTGGGACCAGATTTATTGTCATAACAAAGATTAATAGAGCTAGTAGTCAAGTTACATTAACTTTATTTGAAAGAGTGCAACTATTTTATTTAAATGTTATTTTTCTAATTTACTGTTGTGTTCTGTTTATCTACAGAAAAGAGTGGATTGACTCCTGAAGAGCAAATCATGTATGTATGTGTGTGTAGGTATTTACACTTTCATATGTGTTTGTATGTATACAGATATATATATATGTGTATCTGTCTCTATATATGTACATACATATACATATATGTATAAAAATGCAAAAATATACACATGTTTGCATACATAATCTGCTCTTTCAGGAGTCAGTTCACTCATTTGTATACGTGCACACATATATATGTATGTGTGTATATATACACAAGTATAGACATTTCTGCAACTACACCTACTAATAAGAGAAGAAACAAGAGTTTTTTGGGAGGGTGTTAGTGTGCTTTCTGCATGATAGACCATCTGTACAATTGCCAGTGAGGCATTTGTTTTAGCCCACAACATGTATACTGAATGTGTCACATATCTTACAGAAATGCAGAAAAAAGAGAAGTTTTGAAAAAAGCATTGCATTTACTTTTAAAACCTTTGTATTTTACCTGTTAAGTTCCATGCTATATTTAGTACTGGGATTAATCCATTTTCTAGGATTCCAAAGATGAGAAATAGTTATCTTAAAATGCTTTTAGAATGGATACAAAAAAGGTTGCACCCATTATCAGTGCCCAGTGCTGAGGACTCATGCTGGGAGCCTCATAGTGCCAGATACAAGCTTTGTGTTTCAGCAATGCAGAGCTGCCATTCCTGGTCTCCAGTAGAGAGCTGTAAGGTTATCCTGGAAGAAGTCTTCCCTCTTCTCCACCTCACTGCAGGGTAGTTAGTGGGAAGACCTTCATGGCATCTCCCTGAAGCAGCCAAAAGCTTAGGAATGCCATGGTGTACCTATGGGGATAACATGCACGTGTGCATATACTTACATGTGTGTAAATGTACATTACAGTCCTCAGAAGGATGCAGGTATCTCAAGTGATGGATGGTGATGGGGGGGTGTGTGTACTTGCACAGATTTTTACTGTCTTTAGAATGGGCTAGCAGCAAGCTGTGGCATGACAGACCCAGCACAGAGGGAACAGTTGGCACAGGATCCCAGCTTCACAGCATAGGCATAGCTCTGGAGGTAGCAGCAAGTAGGCTGGTTCCATAAACACCCAGCGGGATTTTCCTGAGATTTCAGGGAGGCACAGTTAAATTACCTTTGGCTCCTTCTGGCTGCCTGGTGGGTACATCATTCATTCCTGAAAAAGTCAGTATGCAAAGCAGGACAGCCCAAATACTGTCATGTTAAGTGCATCCTGCACAACATTATCACAAAGCTATATGTGAAAGTAATGTAACGACATGATCCTTTACCTGTTGTTTGTCTGTCCAGTAACTCTTTGGTTTTTTGGGGAGCTATTTTAAACATTGGAAGAAAGATATAACCTCTATACTTATTATTTGCATTTATTTTGTCTGGCAAGGTAAGGATGTGTCTCTCTCTGCATTTGACTGATAAATTTATGAAAGAGAACATGTTGCATAGTTTCAGGGTTTAGAACTAGACATTGTGTGGTATTAAAAATATTTTATTGGTTTTACAAAGTTCAGCCTTAGCAGAATTGTTTTCATTGACATTTTCACATGAAAACAATCATGAAAGAAGTGGGAAAAACAAAACAAAACCACAATTAAAACCTTTCCTGCAGCGTTTGGAACATAAATTCAACATGATTTGGGATTGTCATTGTCATTATTATTAAAACATAGTCATTATTATTAATATATAATCATGTTTGTTACAGTAGTGTCTGAGCAGGGACCCACTGTACTAGGCAGAGGAGCAGACAGTTTGTCCCATGGAGCTTATGGTTCAAAAACTCAAGACAGACGAAGGATAGGAAAAGGAATATGATGACTGCTATCCCACATGGGGTCTCATCCTACCCATTTCACTTTGCGGATCTAACTTCACTTCTTTCCCACCACCTCTTTGCAGTTTTCCGTTTTCACCGTTATGTGTGAAAAAGGACTGCTTGCATTTTTGTCAAGCCCTTGTGAAAACCCCCTTTGGCAGTGGCAGACACAGAAAATTAGCTAACCGATACCACCCAGGAAAAGGATTGTACCCGGCCCATGCACCCCAGCTCTGCCTCTCCAACAAAACCATCATGTGTATTCATACAGTGCTAAAGCTGAGTAAAAAAAAATCACCCAAAGTAACTTCAAATGTCCTCCAGGTGCTGACTGACGGAAACTGGTGAAGGTCCCTGTCACACGTAGGTAGACACCAGAAAGGCAGTGAGTGGTCCAGAGGCTGTGGTGTCATCGGCCATGCTCCTATCTTGGGGGAAACATAAGCCCTTAAGAAGCTTGCTGTAAGCTCCCCCATCATAGGAACTAAAATTATCCATTTTCTTTTATAAGTGTGGAAGGCAAAAAGCTTTCCCTCTGCCATGCATGCTCATTTGTGGGACTGGCAGTTTTTAAATGAAAAGAGCAGCATTTGACTAGTTATTTTTATCTGGACTGTGCCCTTTTAATTTCTCTCCCACTTCCCTCCCTCAGCTTCACACACCTGATCCTAAATAAAGACTCTGGACTCTGGGAGAACTTGAGTCAGATCCAGTCTCTGTTCTTCAATTCGAATAATCGACTCAAAGCAAGCTGCTACCTCCCCATGACCAATGAAGGGCTCCCACTCCTGTATGCTACTCCAGGCAAGGGCCTCCTGAAATTTTTATCCACTGCACAACTCTGGGACATGTAAATAAAGAAAACAAAAGTAATAATTTGTATAATTCTCCAGCCAGAGTCTGATTATGATTTGGATAAAGCACTAAGAAATATTGGGCTGTTCAGAGGCCATATTTAGCTGAATGGGATCAAATCAAAGCAGATAATTTGAAAAGGAGGGAAAATCTTAAGGCATTCAGTTCATTACCAATTGCTGGACACCAGTCCCAAACGCAGCATGGCCTTATTTAAATGGCTAATATCATAGACTGCTAATTGTCTGGCAACACCTATTTTCCTAAGGGGGTTGACACAGCCTGTTGAGTCTGTCAAACAGTTTGAAAGCTGTATTCCAGTTCCCAGGGTCCAAGGAGAGTTACGCTAAAGCTGATAAAAGCAAAATGAGAAAAAAGAAAAGGTAAATGAGGAGGCAGTATTTTGTCTGTGGAGCTTTTCCTAGTCCTCATGGAGAATGTACAACAAAGTTTGCAGTATGTGCTATTTCTAGCTGGTACTTTACGAATAGGGCTTTCTTTCCTGATCGCAAGTTGCCTTCATTTTGCAGTCTGTGTGCTAAAGCATCAGCAACTTTGTTCCCTTTTCACTCTGCGTGCAGAGTGGAAGAAAGAGATGCAGTACCAGGGCTGTCAAGCAAATACAAAATTCTCACAAATGATGCAAGTCACTGCTTTGGTGTCAGGCTGGTGCTTGCTCTTGCTGATGGCCTGGCTGGCTCTCAGATTTGGTTGGCCTACCTTGTGTGTCCCATGCAGGCTGTGTGGGAGGGGGTGCCTGCACGCTGCCCAATTTCTACCTCATCCAGAAGGCTGGCGCCCAATACCCGAATATTTACACACATAAGTACGTGATTATAGAGATGCTGGATTGCGTGTGAGGGGAATTCTGCTAGTTTGTTTCTCAGAATTTATATTTTGCCTGCCTTTGTGTAAGATTTCAAAAGCGGTTTGGCTGAATACATGGGGGTTTTTGTTTGTTTTCTCATTGCATTGATTTTCTTTTCCAAGAGCCATTTTTTTTTTTTCAGTAAATAACAACAAAGAAGACAGCCAAGGCCTACAATGCACATGATCAGCAAGGATGATATTGTCATCCTGTGTCAATTCGTTCCCCAGCCTGGTGAAATAAAGAGTCCCTTTGGGAACGTCAGCACTTCATCAAGACCAATTAGTGGAGATGCTTATGTTTAAGAGTTAACGACTGGGCAGGGCTGCTTTTTGGAGTGCTTGACATTGGCATAGAACAAGGCACCGACCTAATTACTCCTCTGCAAGAGCAAAAAATGCCTCGTGAATGTCTACTTGGCAAGGATGTCTCATTAAGGGGAAAAAGCCCAACATAAGCACTCCTAGAAACAAAAATTAAAATGATAGGTAACCTGCGGCCATGAGACTTCATGGCTGTAGGAAGTGAAGAGAAACTGCTATAAGGTGATGTAGGGCATATTTGTACTTTAATTCCTAAAAGTATCTTTTTTTTTTGATCAGTAAAGAGCATGAGAGACAATGCAAACTTGCATTGTTGGAGAACAGTGAAAATGTTGCCACTGTTGGGTCAGTGTTAAATAGTACTTGAAGGGAATTCCCATGCTGGCATTTGATGGGAGTTGTTTCATTAGTCTGTTCCTCCAGGGTTTGCAAACTTACCTAGGAAAAGAGGTGTTTGGTAGACGTGAGCGATGAGTTGGTAATGAGGAGCTTACAATATGTAGCCTCTCTTTCTGCTTAAATTTGATAAAGAGACAGACTGTGGTTTTCCAGTTCAAAAGTGTTAGAGTCATAACAGTCGTAACAGTTTTGTTGAAGTGCTGGGGTTTGAACCCCAAGCCCTGAATTAAGGTTGACATATGGGTGGTTCCCACAGTCCTTCAAAAGGAGGGGATGAGTTTGCCTTTTGGCTTTCCTCCAAGGTGCGGCCGACCTTGCAGGGAAAGCCATTGGGTAAATGAGTGCCAGGTGTCCTGCTTTGGGGATAAAAGCTGGGACCACTTGCAGGAAGGGTGGAGTGTCTGTCTGTGAGGTGGATGTACTTTGCAGGGTTTCCCTGTTGGGGAAGGACCTCCTGTCTCTCTCTGCAACTGGGCCCCAGTCAGGTTTGATGCTTGTGAACGTGGACTCTGTGAGAACAATATGTGGCTACCTCTCTCCTATATTACCCATCTATTGGAGTGGCTGTCTCCCATGTCTTCCATGAGACTTTGTTGCTTTGTTTGTTCCACCAATTGTTGGCTGTGTTGTATCATTCTTGGGGTCACTGGGGTTGATGTCTGTTATGTGTGATCTGATTGACTTGTTTGTACCTCCAGTGATCACCCAAGTACTGACCTTTTTGTGTGCAATAGAATCTGGTTACTGGTTTGTTCTACTGCTGACTGTGTCCTTTGTGCTAGGCCTAGTAATTGGCAAAACATTTGTTAAAATAAAACCAGAAGTGTGAGGTGAAACAGATACTCAGGTTTTTCTTGTCTCTTGAGCAGCTCTGTTCATTGCTGGGTTTTAGGTGCTTCTATTCTTTTTACCTTTGTGCCATCAAACATCAAAAATTCAAAGTGTGTTGCTTAATTGTGATTTATGAGATAAATCACATGTTATTCTTTTCTCTTGACAAATGAGCATACTCTCCTGAATACTATGGTCCATTATTCATCCAGGGAGTGGGTGCAGCACAGCTACTTATATGTCAGGCTTTGCCTAAAAGGCACATTTGGGGCAAGCTAGCTCTGAAAAAGCATTTGCTTGGTAGTGCAAGAACCATTAAGCCTTCTAGGTAAAGAGGAATCTAGTGTTTGTGCCGATGTTGTGTTTCTTGAGGTGTGCCCTTTTTGGTGGTTACCAACTTCTCACAAAATGCTGAATTGTCTATCTGGCTTATGGATTGAATGCAGCCCTCAGGATGGTTATATGGCCTCCACATGATCTTGATCAGTGTATTTCTTTGCTCAAGTCTGGTCCTTTACCTTACTCACTCCTGCTTTGCTTGTCTTACTGCACAGAATGGCAGAGAGGAATGAATGTTCAACAGCTGGGCAGGAGAGTGCCCGCTAAGGTGCAGGTGGCCTGTAGCAGCACTTCATAAATGCTGCAAGATGCTTAGTGCTACTTCTTAAATCCTAGAACCTGAGCCTGCCTCTCTCCAGATAGATCCTTACTTCTCAAAAATGGGGATACAGCTCTTTTCCTTCCTTGAGTTCAATGAATAGCCCACAATGTGGAGATCCAGCAGGTCCTAAACTACAATTTACTTGTCTCCGGATCTGTGTGCGGCAGTGACTGCATCAGTTAAGTATTCAGCTGTTAACTCAGCTTCTTACTGTATCTGACTCACCAGGATACCCTATAATGTATTGTAGAATAGAAATCCACCAAAAATCATTTATTTATTCAGTTTTTACACAATTCTCATTCAACATTAACTTTTACTGACTTCAATTGGAATGTAGCTTCAGAAATAAATAAAATGAGAAAGACTTCAGAATTTGGCCCTGTATGTTTCCTTCAAAGCAACACTTCTGAACATAATCAAATAGACAGGAGACAGAGAGAGATAGGAGTCAGGGAAATACAAAAGGCTAATTGCATTGTTGTACTAGAACTGGATGTTAAAAGCAGATACTTAGGAATTGCTGTGGCAGAATTTATTAAAAACTAATTGTCTTATGTAATTAGTATTTTGTGGTTCTATAGCAGTTATCAGCTAATGATCTTGGAGCCCTCTGCAGGCTCCACCTTATTCTGGCAGTCCCCTCTGTGAGGTGCTTATATTTTGTCTTTCTTTCTATAGGCAGGGAAATACAAACCGTGATGCAAAATGACTTTTTCCACAATTGCCTGTTGGGTCTGAGTTAGATCCGAGGTTAGAGCGGAGAACAGTTCTTTTTCACTTCATCCTACTTCAACCATCATATAAACTTTCCATAGTGATCTTCTAGAGAAACATTGCTGTACAAGGAAATGTGTCACTCAAACACTGATGAAGTACTCAAATCCATGATGGAGAGCAGCTAGAAAGGCAGAAAAAGGGACCTAGGCATTATAATTTCTCACTATCTAACCCTTAGTCAACAGTCTACTGTTTTTACAAAACAGTCATGATGCTTTGTAAAAAGTAAACATCTGAGGTGTATTAACAGGTGTAGCCAGTGAGATACCTGAAATAATTGTCTGATTATTCTGAGAATTAGTAAAAACTCTTTTGAAGTTTTGAACACTGCTCTTCAAGGTAGATGTGAACCAAGTGGAGAGAACTCAGAGGATGACAGCTGAAAAAAAAACAAAAAAACCCAAAAAACAACCAAGTCTAGAAAATTTGGCTCACAGAGAATAGCTTGAAGAAATTGGAGGTAGGCTGTCTGAAAGCAAATAAGAGTCTGCAAATACGTAAGGGTGTACAGGACTATGTAGTAGACAGAAGAAGACAGATCGCAGACCCAATTTTCTAACAGTAATGAAGTAGTCAGGAATACCTGTCAGGAACGCCACGTTTCCCTGCACTGTTGAGTGAAGATGGAATAAATTAACTCTTTTGAAGCTCCTGTTTTTAATGATTTGCTATATCACCATGCTAGTGTCCATGGGGGTAGTTTGGTGTACTCTGAACAGGTGACTCTTTGAAGAGAATAGTCATAAGGATACTGGACAAACAGGTCATGCTAACTTGTTATATTTTAATTTGTTTTGCTGTCAGGTCAAACTGGGAGGAGAAGCCCCAAACTCCAGTGTAATCCACATAGCCAAGGGCAGTGATGGCAGCAGTAGCAGCTGGAAGAGTGTTGGTGGCACGTGTGGAACCAAATGCCACCTTCTGGATTTTGCCAACTCCGAGCGGCCACTGGTGGTCAACTTCGGTTCAGCTACCTGACCACCATTCACAAGCCAGCTGTCAGCCTTCAGCAAGCTGGTGGAAGAGTTCTCTGGTGTGGCTGACTTTCTGTTGGTCTACATCGATGAGGCTCACCCGTCAGACGGCTGGGCTGCCCCTGGAATCTCTCCCTCTTCATTTGAAGTTAAGAAACACAGGAACCAGGAAGACCGATGCGCAGCTGCTCACCAGCTCCTAGAGCGCTTTTCCTTGCCACCTCAGTGCCAAGTGGTGGCTGACTGCATGGACAACAATGCCAATGTGGCCTATGGGGTTTCATTTGAACGAATATGCATTGTGCAGAGACAAAAAATCGCCTACCTGGGAGGCAAAGGCCCCTTTTTCTACAATCTGCAGGAGGTTCGGCTTTGGCTGGAACAAAACTTCAGCAAAAGATGAAATCCATTTCCTGCAGTAGCTATGTCAACAGATGTGTCCCTTTAAGGTGATATAAAAAGGAAAAAAAAAGAAAACATATGCTGTTTTGAATAAGGCCTTTCTGATAATTTGATAACAAGGTCGATTGAACATTAACTAGGAAAAGAAAATAAAACAAAAAACTAACTCCACAGAAATATTGTATAAAAAAAAAAAATCCCACTCCGGTGCTTGCTACGGGGCAGAAGAGGTGAAGATGCTTCTGTGAAAAGGTGCTGCTGGCTAGCAGGGAGTGGTGAGATACGACCTGTCTCCCAGGATCCTGGTGTCGGCCCTGGGGTGAGCCAGAAGCATTGCTGCTTGGGAGGCAGTCCATGGAAAGGCAACGCTGTGCATTTCATCTGAAATGCTTCTTTACCCTCCTGTGGCCAATGCAAGTGACCTGGGAGGAGTCAGCGGGCTTGCAGTCACTTTGCATAAAAATGCAGTGGAGTGTGGCAATTGTCCTTTCTCTTAGAGTTTTTATTATTCAGAGACTATGGGAACCACCATGCAGTGCAACGTGTGGGCAGACTGGCTGCTCAGATCAAGACGAAACATTGTATGCTGGTGTTTGTACTCTCTGTAGACACCTCTGCGCAGCGTATTAACTATGTAATTCTATCTATATGTTTATATCCAGTATGCAGGCCTGTGACTGCTGGGAAAGGTGATAAAATCTATGGATGAAAAAGACAAAGGTGGTCAAATAAGCCTATCACCATTTGAAAACTAAAAAACCTGGAATATTTGTAACAAACCAGTGAACCATCTAGAGTGTGCATCACAACTCAAAGCTCAGCTGATGCCAACCAATCTTCGGTTCTCAGAGCTGACAACACACATTTATCAATATTCTCTGGTTCTCTGCTCTGTTTCTTTACCTGCCTTAATCTCTTTCTGTCCAGCAACACACTTAAAGATAATTTTGTTTTTAGCTTTTTAAAAAATAACTTATTTCTCTCTTATTCTTATTTGGGATACTGACCTTACAGATGTATTCTGGGGATGGAGGAATTTATACACAACTTTACCTCATTGAAATGGAAACCTATCCTGTCATTTACCCTGTTAAATGTAGTCATGCTGATTTTTGCTGTCTTAGATACCTGCACCTAGTCTATGGCTATGTTATTTTTTTTCTGGAAATGAAGTCGTTTGCAGCCTCAGAATTGATTAGCTGCAGTTCTATCAGATTAAGTGATAGTCTGTTTGTTTCAGTCGTGTTCTCAAAAGCCTTCCCAGGGAAACTGGGAGGACAAACAGTGTGCATTAATGTGAAAAAGTGCAACAGATGGCAGAATTTTCACACAAACGAATCTGAGGAATTATTAGTCATGTTTAAAGATGTATTGTCAACTGAGAGTATACATTAAGTTTAGACTTATCCAAAACTAAAGTGATTTAGTCAAGCCTAATGAAAAGGCAAGTTTAGAATGAGCTAACCCATTAGAGCTGATACGTGAAAACTCATAAGGAGGTGGACTATCCAACTTTTCTCTCAACTTTGGCAAAAACATGAAACAGGTAAACAAGGTGGCAAAAATCAAATCACTTATTTTAATTTCTCATCCTGCCAGTTGTCAGGAATATGATGTATTAATATTGACACAGGAAAGAAGAGATAATACATAAATATTTTCATTTCCACAATGTCCCCTTAATATTGTTTACTTCTTCTTGTTTGTCAACTTAGACAATGTACAAGGCTGCATTGGAAATATGTTACTGTTGTTTTGGATCTGTGCTTGAAAACACAAGTGGTTTCTCCCATATTGAGTTTCATGCTTCCCTTCCTTCTCACAGTTTCCTCCATAGACTGTTAAACATATACACACACACTTACTCAGTTTGGTAATGTGTATCAAAGAAGGGTGTAAAGAATGTTCTTTAGACCTTCTGGTGAGCCCCACTTCTCAGAAGGCATGTGTCTGTGTGTGTGTCTGTGTGTGTGCGTGCATTATATACGCACTTATGTTTGCAGATATATTTATATCATATTTTAATGTATGTATATACATATGCATGCACACGTAAGTGGTGTCTAAGACCATCATAATTATTATTCTGTCCTCCCATTCATTATTGTTACTGTAACTCATTGCTCAATGTGAAAGATTGATATAACTGTGAAGAAGTTATTTTCATGACGAGCTGGGATATATAACCGAAATTTTTAAACCTACTATCACAGAAACAGTAACATAGCCAAACTGTGTGGTTTATTTAACCCCGTTTCCTACCTCTGGCTGTATCAGATGCTTCAGGGGAAGGTGCAATAATTTCTTCCAGAATTGTAGTTAGCTTCAGCCCTTAATATTTTTGTCTTGTCTAATGTGATTTTTGATGTCTCATCATCCCTTTGAAAGGCTGATCCTGAGTTTCAAGTGCTAAATATTTCTTGAGATGGGGAATACTAAAATAAAAAACCTTCGTGTTTAAGAACAAAGAAAACCAAATAAAACCAGATTTTTTTTTTTCAGATTTAAATTGGCTGCTTTTCAATGTCATTCTCATTTCTTGTCTTGTATGCTAAAATAGTATAAATAGGAGTAATCCCAGTTTTGCTTCTGTATGTCAGTGATTATATACTCTATATAGAAATTTACGTACTTTTTGTTTGTTTCTTAAGCCAAACAATAATTCAGATTCTTACGCAGGTCCATATTCTTTGCCTGTTTCTAAATCTCTTCTGGTTTCGCTATACTCTCCTTTTACTCAGGTGAGTAAAGCTGTAGACATTACTCCAGGTAAAAATATGTATTGATATACACAGCACATCTTTTCCTTATTATATCCTATTTTTCAGTCATGTGAGACTTTATTAATCCATAGCAACTCCATAGCCTTTGTAAAACTTAAATAGTCAGTCTTTTCTTTCTCTCTTTTCCTCATCATACAGTTGAAGTCTGAACTGTTTATCTGGGTAATGCTAGCCAAATGTTTAGCACAGCTGTTGAAACATACCTTTAGCTCAGAGGAGAGAGTCTGAGTTAGTAATTCGGTTAGTTAATACCTCTTTGCATATCTAAAGTTACAGTTATTTTTTCAAGTCCATTTTCTCCTTTTGAATTTCCATTACTTTGTCTTGTTATTCATAGATGCCTGTTCATCATATAGTATAAAGGAATTACAGGAGCCAATTTTATAAGTGGGAAGTCCACACGGATGTTCCACAAGAGAAAATACACTGTAACTTAATTTCTTTCTTGGCAACATGAATGCATTACCCTGCCCAAAACTTAAAGATAGTTCAGCCTCATGGATTATCAAAATAGACATACATTTTGCAAATCCTTAAATTTCCCCAGAAAATTTGTGGTCAGAAAGTAGGGGACGTGTTTCAAAGAGAAATGGCCTTAGAGAAAAAAAATATCTTTTGTAAGTTGCTGATTGATAGGAATAGAAGTTCTTCATTTTTTTTTTTTTGTTGACAAAATTAAAACATTTTCTAGAAAAGATTTTTATTTAAACTTCATGCGTTGGCCTCACTTAATGATAGAAGTGGCTATATGTCTGATACCCAAAATTATTGTAATGGTGGGTTGTTTTGGGTCCAGGCAGAAATGTTGCTGCCTTGCTAGCATCATGCTTCACAATTGGTCTAGTTTGCTGAGGCTGGATTTGGTTTTGTTTCTTATTCCCACTGTTTGAGGGCACTAAACCATATTACTTGAGGTGCTTCAGTGTGACATACATATTGAGCAATAGCTCACAAAATAGGTGCCTGAAAGTATTCTGGAAGGCTACTGTATATAATAGAGACCCCAATACTGTGTCTCAACATTAGTATGGGAAACTTCCAGTACTTTTTCATTTTGAGTAAGGTAAAAAGTTATTCTCGGCTACCAGTCTATGTTGTTCTGTGCTTAGCATCATTATTTAGCACTGTATAAAATGAATGTAAAACATTTTGTACAGATGAAAACAATAGCATTTTGCTCTTGCTTGTGTAGACAATGACATAAATTAAGGCAGCAGGAAAATATGCCCTGTCTATTAAAAAGAAATACGTTATGAAACGTATTGTTGAACAACTGTCTGAACACTTTGAAAAACAAAATTCAGTCACTTTTATGAAGGTGATCTTGGTGGGAAAACCCATAAAGCTTCTCAAAAAGATATCAGTGCTATGCATTCAGGTGTGTGTGAGGAGGGAGGTTATGTTTCTGTATGTGTGAAAGTGGCTTTTTGTGGTGTGGAGTGTAGGTTTAAGAGGTTTTAAGACTTTCATTCAGTACTATAACCAAAGCAACAAGAGGTATCAGGTAGGGAATATTGGCCAGTTTTGTTCAACTCTATACCCTGTCTATGCTGGATCCATATTCAGTGACCTTTGGGCCCAATTTGGAGGCTTCAGAGAGGAGATACTGGGGTGAGACAATGAAGGCTTGTGTGTTTATGAAGATCGCTAACAAAAGAGTAATTAACTCAGTTGGTGTTCAGATGCCCTCACACTGACGTTCCGCTGTGCACCTTAGTGTTTCTGTATTTGAAAGATGTGTCTCTTTGGGGCCATTAATAAGATTTCTGGGTGTAGATGCCTGTGTGTACTATGTGTGTGTCATTGTTTTAAATGTCAAACATACACTTTGTAGGAGAGCCAGCAAAATTTTGTTACAATATGGTGCTCCATGAAATGTGCTTTCTAGATTTGTTTTTCTTGTATTATAATAAACAATAAAGGAAAATATACTTCTTCTGTGTCTTCTTATTCTGATATTGGTTATCAGTACTCAGTGGAATCTTGACATTAGACCAAGGAAACTTAAAACTGTATTTAATACAATAGCCTATGCCACCCTGACTAGATCTTCAACAATATGAGCAAACCCCCTTATAAATGGGGGACTAATGTAATATCTGACTACTCCTTAACTTTTAGGAAAGATAAGGTGGAGAGAAACTGAGACCTACAAGAACAGCAGCAGAGTCTGCACAGAATTGCACTGTTCAGAAAAAGTACGTGCTTCAAGAAAGCATGCCAAGCTGTACATAGCACATGGAACCTGGACAAAGTGGTTGTGAATGCACCAGTTATACATGCAGCTCCCATTTCAATGAACTCATAAAAGGCAAAAGGTGAAAAATAAAATTAAAAGCACAGCTGAATGGCTGTTAGAGGAAAAAAATTCAAATGGAAGTATGTCTGACAACTTCCTAAACAAACTCACTTTGTGATTTAGTTGCATTTTAGATATTTCCTCCTCTTTGTCATGTTTTATTACAGTAAGTTTTATAGGACTCTACATCTGAAAACTGCTTCTCAATATAGGTAAGAAAGAACAAAACAAATCACCAAAAGGAAAGCCATGGAAAAGATTACATCTAAGTGTTTCAAGCAGAAATGTTCATTACGGTATGCTGGACAGGCCCTTGAAACAACCAAATAGCTTTCTCTAGATTATCTAGTTCACGTTACAAAAATAACTCCCAAAAGCACTGAAAAAAACACTTTTGAGTTGTGTGAATATTCCTGTCATCTGGCCTTTAGTGGTTATGACCTTTAATCAATTGTTGCTATAAGGAGCTAAAAACGCCTTTCAGGACTTTCTTCTTACTTCACAGCTGTATGAATCAGGTGATGGCAGATGTGATGAAATAAGGGTTTCATTAGAAAATATGATCATTAATAAATAACTTGTTACCAAAAATTATACTCTGACTACTCCCAAATATTTATTCGTAAGAGTATTTTCTTTCTGGAATGGATGGTGTCCATGGTAGAAGGAGAAAAATATTAGGAAATGGATTATTTATAGAGCAGTATCTCAAGAGGATTGACTACTGCTCAAGATCTTACTTTCTGACAAAGAAGAGAATTCCCGAGGCATCATAAACCTTTCCCAAATACAAACTTCAAAGGACCTAAATGTTGGTTAAAGGCAATACAGACAAATCAACTTCAGCTAGAGTATCACTTCCATGGTTTGATGCACTAGTTGACTCATTGTGTATACCTATGTGCTTTTGATGTTCATGCTGATGTATCCACCAGCTTAAATGTGTCTTACAGAGCCGATGTGAGGTAGAAACACTTTCAGTAAGTAACCTGTTGAAGTGCTGGGGTCTGAACCCCGAGCCCTGAATTAAGGTTGACATATGGGTGGTTCCCACAGTCCTTCAAAAGGAGGGGATGAGTTTACCTTTTGGCTTTCCTCCAAGGTGCGGCTGGCCTTGCAAGGAGAGCCCTTGGGTAAACAAGCCCCAGGTGCCCTGCATTTTGATAACGAGTGCCAGGTGTCCTGTTTGGGGATAAAAGCCCACTTGCAGGAAGGGTTGGAGAGTCTGTCTGTGGAGTGGATGCACTTCACAGAGATTCCTGTTGGGGAAGGACCTCCTGACTCCTCATGCAACTGGATCCCAGTCAGGTCTGGCACGTACAAACGCAGGCTTTGTGGGGAGGCAACATGGGGTTACTTCTATCATATGTAATCACCTTGTTGTCCTGGTTGTCTCCCATTTTCTCTGTGGGTTACCTTGTGTCTCTGCTTGTTCCATCTATTATGAGGGATACTGTGTCATTCCTGGGGTCGCTGGGGTTGATATCTATTATTTGTGATCTATCTAACTTGTTTGTACCCCCGGCAATCCCCTATATTCTGAGTCCTTTATGTGAAATAGAACTTACTCACTGGATTGTTGTTCTGCTGCTGGCTGTGTCCTTTGTACTGGGCCTACTAATTGGCAAAACACCTGTTCAAATCCTTAAGGCCTCAAAGATTTCTGAGCCTCACTGTGTCACTTGACTACAGAAAAAGCATTCATTTTAGGTCATATAGATGAAACATATAAATGTCTCAAGTGTTTTAGTTCTCTGTAAGATTGTGCCTATTGTATAAAATTAAACAAGAAGTAGCAAGCAGGGAAAAATGCTTTTTGTAAATTAGCATTTCCCATATTTTCATAAGTATATATATGTTACTCAGACAAAAGCTATCGTGACTTAGTTATTGGATAGGTGTATGGGTAATAGGAGGGGAAGTTTTCTCCAAAGCCTTATCTTCTTTAGGAATTCATTGGCATTTGTTGTCCTTTAACCCCATTCTTTTTTCCTTCTATCCTTCCTGCACCTAATTTCCCATCTGTTTCTCTTTCTGACCCATAATACCCTTGGTGATGATTCTTCCATCTCAGCCTTGGTTTTGTGGAGCTTGCTTAAGGCTACAGGTTAGCTGAGGACTTCATTTCAAGTACAAGTACTTTTAAAAGGATGTCAGTTGTCAGAAGGTCAAGTGAGATATGGGAGAATACAGCATTTTGTTCTGTTTCTCTGTGTATCCTCAGTGCCGATCATTGGCATGCAGGTTTGTTCTCAAACATAATTTTCCACTTTCTGGGCAGCATGTAACAGCACAAACGGGTATTTAGCTTCTTGCAGACTGGAAGGGAGCAGGTATACAGATTTTAGTCTCAGCCCTGGCTACCAGAGTTCACATCTCCCCACGTCAGTCAGCAGTTTGTAAAAACTCATAAAGCTGACTGTGACTCCAGCCTCAGATGGGTTGAAGGTCTGAGCACTGGAAGTGTCATACACTAGACCTGGCCAGATGTCTTATGAGACAAGTCTCTTTGAGGTTTGCTCAGAGATTCATGGAAAATTAGACCAATCCTTCCAAACCAGAAATTGATGGGTTACCCTTGTAAATGAAAAGCACTTGCTCCATGAGAAAAAGAAGTCTGGTAGCTGATGCTGCTATGGAAGGAGCAGCAGAATTTACTAGCTGCAGAAGTTCTCTCCTAGTGATCCTTGCAGATCTTTACAGATGGACTGAATGGCACTGTGGGGGGCTCAGGATTTCACAATACTAAAAATGTCCACAGCAGTTCATCTAAACACTGAACACATCTAGAGGAAAATAGCAGAACTTTGGCACTTGCACATCCAGGGCATCTGAAGTACATCTCTACTATAGACTATTTGACAACAGTGAGGCTGGATCCTTTCGCGGGATATTTCTCTTGTCTGTCACCAACACCTGTGTACCTCAGTATAATGTTGCTTCTCTGTTGTCCAATACCATGGCAAATTGTCCAGCATCACACCTAGTTCCTCTCGAGCAGAATGCAATTGCCTCTTAATTTATACTGTGACACTGATGCTGAGCTGATTTGAAGTTGAAGTCATCCTGTTTATTATTGGGACAGATATTTCTGAGAGAGTAGAACAACAAGTTTTCCCAGGACTGTTTTCAGCAGTGGAAGTATCATAGTAGGTGAGGCTGTGAGAGAAAGTTCAACTGACATTTTCTGTTCCAATGGGACTTACTATATAATGTTAATTGCAAGAGTTTTCTCATTTTGTGTTTAGGTATACACGAAAAATATCTATGAGGCTTTCATTTGTATTTACTTAGATCATCAAACTATACCTTCAGTGAGACTTTCAGTACCTGAAATGGAATTTTACAGGGCACAAGTGTGTTTTTCTAGGTTTCAGAAACTGCAGCTGTGACAAAGTCAGGAGGAATATCAGTGAGTTGTAGAGGGAAGCAAAAAACAGTCATTGTAATCCCTGTATCATGATCCATGTCAATGTGAGGCAAAAGGAAGATTTTCAGGGCACACAATAGTCCTTCATGACTCCTAATTCCTTCCTTACCCTGATTGCCTCTGTTCTCGAAGCAGATCACCACTCCTTGAGAAGAGGAATGCTGGGGTGGCCCACTGGTGCTCTGAGATCTTTTTCCTTTAAAGGACAGACTTTCCCCCGAATTGACCACTCCAGAACCACAACAGAAAAAAAAAAAGTAGGACCATGAGAACTAGGTAAGTTTCCATTCCCAAACTGGCTGCAGAGCAGGATTTTCCTGTTGCATTTATGCTGTTTTAATCAATTTCATGTTTTCTCCCCCTACAGAAGCAAATGGGTTGCTTCAATGACTTAAATATTTACAGTGACATAGAAGCCTAGGCTAGTTGAAGCATTTTAGCTTTTTCCCCAGCTTTGTTTGAGGCCAGGTAAACAGATACAATAAGTTGTTACTGAGATCATTGCAGTCTGGTTCATTACCCAGAATACCATCTGCCAGTATTTTGTCAAGCTTCCTTCTATTAAAAAGCCTTTAGATGTTCATTTATGGACAGCAGATAAATCAGTTCACTTGACAGATAAATCAGAACCCAAGTAACTATTTTTTAATTGTGTCTACTACCATACATTGTCACTCATGATATACTTAATCATTGATGATACTTTAATTAAATATATCTTAAATCTGTTTGTCCTGTCAATAGAAGAAAACAACAAATGATATCACTTGATAGGGCTTTGAATTTACTGTAGGGTGTTTTTTAATTGACATGCAATAAAGAATTTTAAAATATGTTGTTAAAATGTAGTATGCATGTAGGTTTACTTTCGATATTTAGAGAACAAGAACTATTGTGTAAAGTTGGTGATTCTTGAATTTGGAAGTGAAATTAAGAAGCAATAGTAGTATCTTTATTAATGCAAAGGACTTTCACATACTGTTTGAAAGGTTTTTGTGTGCATTTGTTGGAATAACTTGTGAATATAGAAGGCAATTGGAATATAGGAAATTCTGGTTTAAGTGTGTGTGTATGCTTAGACTGCATAATTTTCAGTTTTAACAGAATGAAAGAAAACAATGCTAAGTTTCAAACTTAAAGACTACTTTATGTCACCCTCTTTTTAGTTTTCGTATCCTAGTTTGCTAAAAAATGCTATGGAGTGTCCTGAGGATAATTCTACTGGAAATTCAATCACAGTTTATATATGATCGTACTACTTGGTTTGCTTTCTCAGTCTTGGCAGCCTGCACCAGAGATGCTCATGAGTCACCACAGAATGCAACAATCAGTGTCTCCTTCAGGGCACTATGTAAATTTACAAATAAGTCCATCATGTGATTAACATTTCTTAACAATTTATGAGCTTTAAAAAATTAAATGTGGTTAACCTAAATACAACAGATATAATAGAACTTCACAGTTCATACTTTCCATTATTCATCACTCTTTTTTGAAATATAATCTTCTGTGTTGGTTTTTTTTTCCATAAACATTCCAGGCATGAACTCATCCCAAAGTTGCTGGTCTTTTTGTTACTGCTTTTTTTTTTTTTGGTGGAAAATGTCAAGACATTTTACATTGCTGTTTCAAAATGTGGAAAAGAATAGCGATACATCCACACAGACACATGCATATTTTTCCCATGGAAAAAACAAAACAAACCAACAAACCAAACCAAAACATGATCACACTTAAACAAAAGGAGATGTCCATACCAAGCATGACTGACATTTTTCACCCGATATGCTGCACATAAAAACTCTTAAGTAGGAATCTTTGGGAAAAGTAATACTCATGTAATAACTGTTGAAAACTTGCAGATGAGCCTTTTTCTGAGGAAGACAACCACATAATACAAACTGTGATATTATTTGCCACAGGCTAGGACATTATCAGTTTTCTAATCATCAAGATGAAAGTGTAGATTAATATGGAATGACTTCTTTAAAGCAAGTTTTCCAAATGAAGCCAGGGCATGTTAAAGGAATATTACTGGAAAATATGTGCCATCCAGTGTGTCTCTATTTTCCAAAGATTTTTCTTTCCATGGGTAAAATCAGCCCCTTGGACAGCCAAACTTCTTTCCTATGACTGTCTAGCTATTTCTGCAGAGTCTTACTGAAACTAACTTTTTGTAATATTCTGAGATTCTGTGATTTTTCTTTTTTTTTTTTTTTTTTTTTTTTCCCCCTTATTCTGTGGTCTCCCTGCATTTCTAAATAGGCAAATGTAATTACATTGCTCTGGAAAAGCACCTTCATTCATGAGCCTTTAGAGACACATATGCTTCCTTTCCCATCCACCTTCTTATGCATGGCTGCCTTATAGGTAATCTGTTTAGTGAAACAGCCTGTGCATGTGTTTCTGGGGACAGGCTAACACACCCAGTGTATACAGGGTCTGCGTACTCTCAAGAGCATATTCTGGCTGTGCCTGCAATTGTGCTTGTTGAGGCATGTGCAAAAAGTAGACAGATCTGGGCCACAATGTGGATATGGTCTTTTCTGTCCAGGACACCACATGAAAATCTTACTTGCAGAAATATGTATAACTTCATTTTCTTTCTTCTTCCACAACAGTGTCAAGATGTCATGTCCTAGCTGTTCTTCTGCCACTATTTGCCATAGCAAACCAAGTATTACTAAAGCATAGCATACCTACAGATCAAAGATCCAAAGACTCCAAAGAATAAACAAATTTCTTAGTCCACATAAAATCTTCTCCCTCATCCAATGGATTGGATGAGAAGAAAGATAGGTCTCAAACACCAGGAGTTTCCAGGATGGTTGAACAAAGGGACAGATCACCTGTCAGGACCACCCCACCACCCACATCTCCCATTCTTGCACAGATATATGAGGACATGAGCTGCTCAACTCTTTTTTTTTTTTTTTTTTCATCTGTTGATATTTCTTATGCATTAGAAATTTACAACTCATGTAACTTTAGAAAACAATGTCAGAAGTGGAAATGTTGCCAGAATATGAAGGAGCAAGCAAAAGAAAAGAAAAATCCCACAGCTATGGGAATCCTTCAAGGAACTGAGAAGAATTCAGGTGGGAATCCATGAGCACTGTCTGCAGTGGTGTACAGTAATCCTACAGCCTAACAAGGCTCTTACCCAAAGTGGACACGCTTTGAGAAGTCTCTTTATACTCTACACACTCAAAGTATAATATTTAAGGAGAACATTGGATGCTGACATTTTAATCAAGAAAAATCATGTAATTATGACAGAAAGTTAAGACAGGTAACCTGTAAAAGATAAAATTTTCAGAAGAAACTCAGCTGACATTTCCTTCTCATAAGGATAAGGATAAAGATATATCAAAAGAAAGTCTCAAGTTTAAGAAATAACATTTAAGTGACAAGATTTTTGTGATTAATCAACAATACTCACAAGTCTGAGTAGTAAGATGGCATTGAACAGTTGAATTTCAGGCACTAGGCAAATCAGATTTAAGTTAACCACCTGGTACCAGTTTGATTCCAGAGCTAGCACTCTCTAAGACCAAGACCTGCCTGTATAGCCTGAACCAGGAGGGACCCAAAATGAAAGGCTGTTTGGCAAAATAATTTTTCAGTGCTGTATTGTTAGCATAGTTTCTGCAGATGTCAAGCAGATCCAATAATATTTTCTATAATGTGAAGTTGTGTGACTCACCTTCATAGTTCTCAGGTAAAAAGGGCTTGCTCTGATATAAAATTAGGATTACTGAATAAAACTAAAAGTTTCTCAAGCAAGGAACAGTAACTTCTGTCAGCAGTCCTGGCTAACTGGGGAGGTCTCAGTGGACTGAAGGTTAGCAGTGATGCCCATCTACAAGGAGGGCTTGAAGGACCCAGGGAACTACAGGCCTGTCAGTCTGACCTTGGTGCTGAGGAAGGTTATGGAGCAGAGCATCTTGAGCACCATCACGTGGTACATACAGGATAACCAGGCGATCAGGCCCAGTCACCATGGGTTTATGAAAAGCAGCTCTTGTTTGGCTAACTTGATCTTCTATGACAAGATGACTTGCTTAATGGATGAGAGAAAGGCTGTGAATGTTGTCTACCTAGACTTTAGTAAAGCCTTTGACACTATCTCCCTCAGCATTCTCCTGGAGAAACTGACTGCTTATGGCTTGGACAGGCATATTCTTAGCTGGGTAAAAAACTGGCTGGATGGCCAGGCTCAAAGAGTTGTGGCGAATGGAGTTAAAACCAGTTGGTGGCCTGTCATGAGTGGTGTTTCCCAGGGCTCAGCTTTGGGTCCTGTTCTGTTTTGTATCTTTATCAATGATCGGGACAAAGTGATTGAGTGAACCCTCAGTAAGTTAGCAAACAACATCAAGTTGGGTGGCAGTGTTATCTGCTCTACAAAGGCATATGGACAGGCTGGATCAATGGGCCAGTACTCGTCACAAGGTCAGAGCTTCATTTGCCGCCTTCTTGCCTACAGCTCCTTGGAGCTTGTGTAGATCTGCAGTTTAGAAGGCAGGAGTGCATCACAGAAGATCAAAGAAGAGAGACAGCCTTGGAATCAGCAGTGGAACAGTAGAATATCTACCCAAATTAGCCCTTTCTTCTCCTCAAATAATTGGATGTCTTAGTCCTGCAAACTTATTTATTAGTCCTGTACTGAGTCTTTGGAGTGTCTCCTTTAAAAAAAAATTATTGCCTTTAATTGACCTCTTGGGCAGCTCTCCAACCTTTCTTCAAAAGATCAGACCTTTGCACATGCGCACACACACACAAAGCAATATCTGAACTTACTCTAGGTAGGATAACAATTACAAGACCTATTAGACTTCATAAGTCTTTACGTCCTATCTCACATGGAAGAGCACATTTGGGAAAAACAGCTAAAGAATGGTTTTGACAGTTTTGATAATACATTCAAGGGATTTTGTTCAGCTTTTTCTGAATCATAGGTTGGTATCAGTGAGAAGACAAGAACACTCAGCTGATCACTGGTTGGTTCTTATCCATGGTGTCCCAATACTTCTGCAGTCACAGGTGGAAAAAAACCCCAGCCCTTCTAGATGTCCTGCTGCAGACTGGCACAGGACTGTCCCCTGCAGTACATTATCTAGGGCTTTCTCCATTCCAATTTTAAGTGATAAGATACTTACCTACTTTCCATTACTATTTACAAGTTCATTTACCTTCATATGAAGGTTTTTGGTTTTTTCTCTAACTAGCAGAATAAAGCTTTATTTCCCTTTTCTGAATTTTTTGAGACACACGATCTCCCTTGTTATTAACTGAAAATCATGCAAACAAACCACATGCATTTATCCAGGCTGTCATCCAACCCAGTTCTCCCAAGTTTCCTGTTTCCCAGCCCTTTGCTTTAAACCTTAGACCATACTGCCTAGCCCAAAATCTATTTAAAATATCACTTATGTATAAATAAGTTTTAGAGTAGTTGTAAGATTTTGAAAAACTCAGGTATGAAAATCAACAGCCAACATTCTGTCTTGGTCTTTTGTAAATTCAGGAGCCATTTGCAAATATAATCCAGGTTTTGTTGATCCAAGTTTTGCCTGGGATACATACAAGAAGGCGCTTTGTGCTAGCCTGTCCTCTGTTTAAAGTAAGAAAAAACAAGATGTGTTAAAGTTGTCAGTGTAGATTTTTGGAGGAAACTAGGAATTCAGACAGAATACTGTATAGCAAATACTAGCTGAATACCTTGTTATGCTCTGGAAGTTACTTGTAGGGTGCTGGTTGATAGTGGTAACGTTTACGATAAGAGTTCAATTTTTCTGCCTTATTTCCATAAAAGATGAGAGTCTTTCCTTTCCAACACACTTTAATGTTACTCAGAGAAGCAAGTAAAACATATCTACCCATTTGGATGACTTCACTATTTAAAAATAAATCTTTATTTCTTGCAGCACTAGATACTTTCTGTTTCAGTACTAATTCTTCCAGCTCTGCCATTATTCCTGGGCAATTCATTATGCATTTATGTCATTAGGGATCTCTGCTTTTTATGCAACAGGCATGTGTAGGCCTTGTTGTTTAAGCAGTATTCAGATCTGTGGGCATTTTTCTAGGAGCTGGGTTTTTTTTTTTCGAAAAACTGGGCAGCTGCAGGAGGTCATATGATCAATGGCCCAACAGTTAGAGCAGTGTTCTCCAAACTGGTGTTGCACTAGGGATGCTGCTGCCAGGCATACCTCAATGACCCTGGGCACTACTGAATTTCTGCTAAGCTTGCACAAGAGTAGTGGTATTTCCCCACTCTCTTTCAAAGTATTAGTTTGCACAAGTCCCTTTTCCTTCCGTGCGTTTGACCAGCCCTCGCCAGGCAGGAGATTCAGTGCTGCTTGTTACAAGCTCAGTCCTGGCACTCTGGACTTTCATGTGAAGCTGGGGCACGGCCAGCTCTCACTGTGTTTCTGTAGCAGGTGGTTAGAAGACAATTGCTGATAAGCTGCTTCTCAGTTCTGGTTTGATATTGCTGTGCTGAGCATTGCCTGCCTTAGTGTTATGCTCACTGCTGAGCTGTATGTGGAGGAAAGGTCAGAGCAAGTGGAACTGGCATAACTCTAACACAAACCTGGGTAAACTATGCATGAAAAAGCATTGCCAACCTAGAGAAGACCTACCAAGTATGTAGTCCATGGCATAAAAGCAAACAGTACTACCAGGACCTGTGGTCGCATACACTGACCAATTACTGCTGTTTGTCTTGTGGGCCTATATAAAGACTACAGATTTTGTTATTTTTAACTGACTCTTGTGAAAATGCCAGACAATGCTTCTTTTTTTCTTTTCTTTTCTTTTTTTTTTTTTTTTAATTCTGGGCACAACATATTCAAGTGTTACACTCCTTTACTCCTTACCCCGAAACACATGCACAACCATACATCAAAAGACGTCTCGTGCCCTTCATATGTTAAGGGGCTGATTTTCAAAATCAAAAATATTTGGAAATCATGTAAGAAGAACCTGTGTTTCAGATTATGGGCATTTAAAAAAAATCCTTAGACTTATTCTTGTCTTCATTAATGTGGGCTAATGCTGCTTGCTTGTCTTTGAATGTCAGCAGGCTCTGGACCTGTCCCTTTTCTGGCTTATGTGCTGCCAGGCCTGTTTTGAGTTTCTCCTAATCTGTAGCCCAGAACATGTGGAAATCTCATCAGACATTAAATCCTTGCATTCTCATGTGGCTGTTATTCAGTGAATGCCTCTCCCTTTGAGCTCTCCCTATGACAACTGAATGCCTTGTTTAGGGCAGAAAAGTTTGGTGTTTTTTTTTTTTTTTAACTGAAGAGATAAGGTGAAGCTTACAGCTAGCCAGCAAAAAATACTTGCTTGTATTAACCAGGATCTGATCTGACTGTCTTCTGCTGGTTTTGGTTAGTAAAAAGATATGTATATGCATTTCTTTGAACAAATGAGACATCCCCGGGTATTAGTGCTATAGGGTTATTTTTGTTAGACTGGGCAGAGCTGTGCAGTTCACTGTGGAGGGACATATGCTAGCCAGCTTTATATTTAAGCAGGAAAAAGATATTGCTGGTGGCTAGGCCAATTACGATTTTTCAAGAGAGAAGAAAAGTTTTGAAATAATGTGGTTTTGCACAGCAAAATATCAACAACAGCATTAGCAAAGTTGAAAATGGAAGTGTACTGGTTTCCTAGGAACAGACCCATGGGCCAGCCATGCAGGCAGGCCATGAGTAGTCCTGAGTCAGCTGGGAGATCCGATCAAGGCAGCTGCCCCAAGCTGACTCACAGGTGTATCCCATAGCACTTAATCATGCTCATTATAAAAGGAGGGAGTTCACCGAGGGTACAGTTTTTCTTGGAGCTTCTCCCTCTTGGTCTTTTGTCCCTGCTGTGGCTCCTAAGGATGAGGGTGAGTATAAGCTTGTGTACTTTGTGTTGGTGGTCATATTGGTTTTGTTATTTTGTTAAATCTGTTTCTACTTCAGCCCATGGGGTTTCTCCCTTTTTTCCCTGATTCCCCTTCTTGGCTGGGGACAACTGCTACAGTTTAGCCCTGGGTATAGGCTAAACATAGACAAGAAGACACTAAGATATGTTTGTGAAACAAAACCCTAAAACTCTACAAACCTACCCTAGTATGTTTGGTACTCTGTAAGGACACAAATAATACTCAGTTTATCCAGATCTCAGTTTTTCTCTTGTTTAATAATAGCCTTATTTGAGAGGAGGAAACTCTCCTGCCTTCCTTAATTTACCAAACAATTTCTAAATGAAACCTGAGGCAGGTGTAAATTTGCACTGCCTCTGACACTGCAGGAACAAAAGGACTCTGATTCCTATTCCAGTGTTTCCAGCACACTGTATCTGAGGGTTTGGCTGTGGAGCTTAATCTACACAGGCTACAAGAGGAGGTTTTAGTTTTTAATAACTTCTCACATAAGGGTTCTGGACATAGAGCAAGGTATGTGATCTTAACAAAGGCTTGAGTTATTCTTTAGGGGGAAAGGGGCAGTAGAAAATATCTTTTAGCTTTATGGTTTCTTCTAAAATCTGAGAGCATACCTTGCTTATACCAGATCAGTTCCAGACATGCCAACATACTGTCTGGGACCAAGAAATTTAAAGAGGGTAGGTGCTTTAATCTTTCTTCCTATACATGTGCCCTAGCATATTTCTACTGCATTCTGTAGTAGAAGTAATTTTTAGCCTCTGGTACTTCCAGTGTAGATGATCCCTTCTGTGCTGTAAAGGGAGCTAAAATAACAGCCTTTAAAAGAACACTTGGCATTCAAGCTTAAAGAGATAAATACCTCACAATAAAGATGATAGTTACTTATCATCCCTATGCTCTAGACTGACTGCCCTCAAAATTCTTCAGCCTAAAGCTGTGATGGTCAGGCCCTGGGGTGTATTGCAGATGTCCTGGCTTTGCCCTCATGGATATTACAACAGTTGTGCTGTGCAGGGACAATGAGATGGTGGGAGAGGGCTCTCAGATCTGGGATGTGACTTCTTTGTAACTGGTACTTAAGTTTAGAAATCATGTCATGTGAGGAGACTCAGTAATGTGGCTACAGTTAAATGGCTGCTTTACCTTTTACATAAGTTGTAAGTGGGGTACTCTGAGAGATAGTCTGGTTGTTGGCTTTAGAGAGCTTCTGAAAGGCCTTCAAAAATCTGGGTGACTCTTGCTTTGCATCAGCTAATATTCCCAATATGTGCACAGGAAAACCTGATTATGGAATTAATCACTGTGGTCTTTGTCAAGGTTAAACAGTGAATTAGTTGTAGTGATTAATTACATCTCATCTCTTAATTCCTGCACAATTAGAGAATCATACTGCTTTGCAAAATAATTCCCATGCCTTCCCTTTATTCCTCCATGCTATTTTCCCACAGACCTCGAAAGCTCAAGAATAGACATGCTGTTTTCCAGTCTGGAGTCAAGACCTGCAAATAGCCAGCTGTGTATTTGATTTTTGTAGTTGCTGTCAGGCAGTCAGTGGTTATTTAGCCTGGAGACCCAAATAGCTCTGGGGCAAAGAAATCTGTACATATACATGGTTTGCAACTAATTGTAGTATGTAAGAAGCCTGGGGCACTGGATGTCTCTTTCCAATACTGTGATACTCAAACAAGTAGAATATGTTTGAGATGTGCCAGCTTCTTAACTCCAAGAGTCTATGTGATAAATATACTACAGCAGGTTAGAACATGCAAAGCAATCCACCTTCCCCTTATGGCATAGTGTTTTCACACTTGCAGAGTAGCAAATTTTCATAGTATCACACATCTGTAATAGAGAAAGGATTTGCTTTTCCTCCGTTCTTCAAAAGAATAAAAAGTCAGAAGGTGAAAACATTTTCAGATTTGTGTGTTCAAATTGAGGCTTCTGCTTTTTCTTTATCTGGCTAAACTCTGTAATCTGCTTTTTGGAGATTATTGGCATCAGTTTAATGTATGTTTTCATGAGGAAAAAGGCAGGAAATGCACAGCTGAAATTGTTCATTACAGTTCCACCTAATTTGGGAAGACCCAGATTGTGGGGTTTACAATTTCTCAAGTCTGGCTCTGTGAGAGGACCCACCTTTAAGAGATGTGTTGCTTTTGTCATGTTGGGTTTGATTTATGAGTGAAGATTCTAAATCTGGCTTCATTTAGGGATGCTGAAATAGAAAGATATAACAGTCTGAAAAACTGTGTGACACAAATATCAAGGAGAGAGGGGGCAGGGGAAAGGAAATATTTAGGATGGTAGGCAGGATAAATATACGCAACGGAAAATTGAAGTGGAACACCATAAGAAAAATCCTGGAATAAAAATCTTCTCAGCTGAGTTGCAAATGTAGTTGCGTAATCCTAGCCATTTGAGATACTTAACATTAGATTAGAAATACTCCAGAAATGTAACTATATATTTATAGGTTCTATATGTAAAATCTATCTAAAGAATCTGCCTACACTTTCTGTGATTGTCTCCTCTTTCTCTGTTGCCTTTTAAAGCATTTCTCACTGCAATAGTGGAAAAGGGGCTGGGGGGAAACCTGCTGAGGCAGGGAAATGGTCTGCATTGCATATGTGCCTGAACACAATCTCAGGAGGCCAGTTCTCTTTCTTTAGCAGACCACTGTGAGTGCATTCCCACATAAGTAGGTAGGATTTCCTGGGAATAAGTCCTTATAAAAATTTTCCTTTCATCCCCTCTGCTAAAAAAATGTTTTCATGTAACCTTACAGCTATCTGAACCTAAACTAAATCTTTCAGATCCCTGAACCTAGCTGAACCCCATGTCCTGTTCAGCCCAAACCATGACAAACTGGAATGAAAGTGGCATCACTTCTCCCTTCGCCATGTAGCAAGCACTCCTAGGTCATTATATCACACACCTAAACATCCCACAGAGCTTTCCTATGTGTACGCTAAACCAGATGTATCTTTTATAGTGGTGAGGGTTTGGCTTTTCTGTATTTCTAGTGGGGGCATTAGAACTTAAGTTCTCTCCAATGCCACTGTGTTGTCTTATATTATTTCACTTGTCTTCAGCTAGCGGCTTTAAACACAGGACAGAAGGTAAATGTGGGACCTTTCCAGCTTTGGATTGCTGGCAGATTTGCTAGACTTGAGTAATTATGGGTTTTTTTCAAGTTATTAAAGCAGGCAGGATTTGGCCATTACTAGGATTTAATGCAATACTTCTATTCCCTTACACACTGCCAGTTGCTAACAGCACATGGAGCAAATACTAGGTGGCCTAGCTTCTGGAAGCCGCAGGACGAATTAGTTGAAAAGGACTTGAGATGTATTGCCCAAATGTGAGGCTTTTTTTAGATAGTAAGTCATCCTGCAGCTTAAAAGTAGAAATGGATCCAGACAAACATCCCTGAACTTGAAAGGAAATATGTATACAAGCTTTGAAACTAATATTTTTCTCTACTGGAAAAGAACCCCTTAATTTTCTATTTATCCTGTTCCTTCTCTCCCTAACAAAGCAGTATTTTTCTGATCATGTGAATTTTATTTACTGACTACCAAGTAATTACATGGTGAGTAATTGGATGGCTTAGCAGGACTGGAAATAGAGTACTGACTACTTAACCTGTAGGTGAGTATTCCAGCTCTATGCTACCCCAGGAGTGAGTGCAGGTCAGTCTTGCATGTCTGCTGCCATGTGGTGGGATTCAGCCCAGCAGAGACAGGTGTGTGCATTGCCAGTAACCACTGGCTCTATCAGCAGCCCTGAGAAAGGAGCAAGGACAAAATGGGTCTTAGGAAGAATATCCCTCTGACTTTTATCATTGTCTGGATGGACTGTATCTATAGCTATCTGGAGAACATAGAAGTACTTGTAGTAATCGAAATCTCAATTTGTTCATGCTGAGTACCTGCTGAGCTCTGTTATCTTTCACTGACACTAGATGAAAATTAAATATTTGATTTAGCTGCAGGATTTTAAGTAACTGCCTAAATCACTGCTGGAAAAGTAAATATGATTTTAAAAGAAAACCTTGTAGTACAGAAACTGCCAGAAGGAATCGGTGCACAGCACTACTTTAGTTGAGAGAGGAGAACAATTCCTGCTGTTTCACAGCAGTGGATCTTTTCTTTCTGACCCAGCAGCAGTTGATTAGTTACCCTGAGCTGTTGTAATCTGCACCAGGTCCCACTAATATGCCTGTTTTTTTGCTTAAGAAGGAATGGTGAAAAAAATGCAGCCCAGCTGTTGCAATATAGAAACTTACAACATAAGAGAAACTTGTGAAAAGCAGTCCAGCACAGAGAGTGCTTTTATTCATATGGATAAAGGTTTTTCTTTCTTTTTTTTTTTTTTAAATTCCATGGAACTTTTTCCTCCTGTAGCTTTTTGTAAATCTTCTTCCCCTTGTTGCTGTGAAATTTAAAACAAACAACCAAACATCCAAGAGTATTTAATGGACTCTGAATTGCCTTGCAATTAACTAAGAGAATTTCTAGGTTTCCCACTTCCCCGATTGGCCTAAAATCACAAAAAACCCCGTCATCTTGTTATCCTATTTCATAACTCGTTTTTCACTGCTCAATTCCACCCTAGACTGGATTTTCTTTCCTCTCAGCTCTCGTTTTCCCCTACCACACATGTATCCACTCTTCTCTCACAAACAAGCTTGCTCACACACCCCCACACATCCACACTCTCATACATCAGGAGTGGTTTACAGCTCAATTTGAAAGATGTTTCTTAGCAAAAAAAAAAAAGTTCTCATTGTTTCTGATGTGGAGTGCAACTAACAAAACAAAGGAAACCAGAGTGGGCAGTAAAACCCTTGTGGTCTGCAAGCTCAGTTGTGGGAAATGTGGTGTTAATTTTTCTTATTTTAGAATCCACTAATGCCTCTCACAGAACTTCAAAGAACACTTTGTTTACTTAAAAAATAAAAAAATAATCTGATGACTTCGTTATATGGGATTTATTTGGGTTCTTTCGTTTTCTTAACTAGGAAAGTTTGTAGGAAAACAGGATATTTGTCTCTGAAGAGGTTGTCTGCTACTTATTTCCCAGATAAACTTCCTGCTGTTGCTACTTCAGAAACTGTCTAATCTTGCATCCCAGGCCTTTAACTATTTGCTCTATACCTGGTATCCAAAACATGGTCTTTCAAAATGGGTTTACCTTTCCATATCCTCCTGCCCCTAGTTTCTTTAATATCCACTGGCTGGGGCATCTGTCATTTGCCCTCACCCATCTTTCCCTTTATTAACCATTTTGTTCCCCTGTTCCTCGAATATCCCTGTTTTGTCTCATGCCATTCTTCATAGTACCTAAACTTGAACCATCTTTTGTTGTAGCCTGTGAGAAGGAGCTCCTTCCTTTTGTGGATGCTTCTGCATTGTCTCACTGCACACAGAAAACACCCACAGCCTTGCAAATCTCCCTGGAAACTTGATTTCCTGTTTTTATTTGACTTCAGATTCACTCCTTTCATCCTCACATTAGCATGCTTTTTGTGATCTTCCTTTCTTTAGTTTAACTGTTCTCTATGGAGTGTGGCAATATCATGTCAAAACATTTTTTTTTATCACCTTTTTGAAATGTGATAAAATGCCATTTTCTTCAATCAGGGCAGATTACATAGTCAGCTGTGTATTAAAAGGTCAATGTACAAAAACCTTATAAAAGTATCGATCCGTCTGGAAGCTGGTGATATTTTTGTAATATCCTGGTGACACAATGATTAAACTGATTAAGCCATAAATGATGAGGACATCCACTTCAGTCAGTTCAGCTCCTGGAATAACCCTCCATCCCCCAGTCTCTGTGTTCTGGATAAATGTGCTTGGAGTTCATTGTAAAACTCCAGGTCAATGAACTGCCGAGTACTCAAACAAAGCAAAATGTTCTGACCATGTGCAAAACCAGCTGTCCTGCCTGTGTGGCCACAGGTGAACTCCTGGCAGGGAAATGTGAGTAGTTGGCAGACTTACAGCAGATGCCATCTTAACTGGTCTGTGATGAAGGTGAGCTGTTCTTTCTCACTGGTGACATGCTTTCCTCTCCTGCCTAGCAATCTGACTGGCTGCTTTGCACTAGTTGTTATTATCCAGATAGTCTCAGGTCTGATACTATAGAATAGAATTGTAGAATCACAGAATAGGTTGGAAGGGACCTTCAAAGGTCATCTAGTCCAATCCCCCTGCAATGAGCAGGGATATCTTCAACTAGGTCAGGCTGCTCAGAGCCCTGTCCAATCTTACCTTGAATGTTTCCAGGGATGGGACATCTACCACCTTTCTGGGCAATCTGTTCCAGTGTTTCACCGCCCTCATTGTAAAATATTTCTTCCTTAGATCTAGTCTAAATCTACCCTATTTTAGTTTAATACCATTACCCATTGTTCTATTGCAACAGGCCCTACTAAAAAGTCTGTCCCCATCTTTCTTGTAGGACCCCTTTAAGTGCTAAAAGGCTGCAATAAGGTCTCTTCAGAGCCTTCTCAAATTCAAAAATTCAAAATAATATTCAAATATAATTTGATTTTGAAAAAGTTTCCAGAGAATTCTTGCTAGAAAATAATCAGTATAACTGCTTCAAAGAGGAAGCCTGAATATGTCCAGTCACAACTACTGGAGCTATGCTAATGGCTCTAACAAAAGAAGCTAAACCTTGAGACCGTTTGGAGTGGAATGTGTATGTGTGTGGTGGTGGCTTGCTTAAGTGTGTCACACCAGCAACACTGAATGCCAGCTTTCTACAATTTGGCTGGTGTGCCAGGACTTGTGGCCAAAACTTAGTCCTGTTTAAGGCCCCGATTACCTGGGAGATGCTCCTTGTTTGCAGTGTCACATACCCAGAGCTGGTGACGAGGGAGCTGGAGTGGGAATGCGTCAGGACGACGTTTGTGGCAGCACACTCTGTATTGCTGCCTCCGTTGGCTAACTTGCTAGGCAACCTCTGAATGCAGGCTTTCTCAAGTGTTTGGGAGGAGGTGAGCTGATCTTTTGAGTGGGGCCAGAACAGAGCAGCTCTGATCCTGAATCATTATTCTGCTGCTGATTAATTAACAATGGGAACAGTTTATTCATTAGCTGAACTCGTCTCTTTTTTCTGCTTTAATTTGGGAAAAGCAATTAAGTACTGAGGCTGATGAACCCGCGTGTAAATACACAAACATCTAGCCCCAAAGCCCTGTGGGTTCCTTTACGTAACACACCTGTGTTGTAAATTTCTTGCAACTCTCCTGCTAGACCTTGTAGGGATGAGGGTACATGGAGTGAGCAGTATGGGTGCAGTGTTGGCACCCATACCCTACAGATGCTGGACTCTGGGCCAAGACCAGTGTGCAGATGTGGCAGGAGCAACAGGCCCTGCAAGGATTTAGCAGTTGCTATGCAGTTTTACAACTAGCAGTGGTGCACAATAGCCTTGTGTGGAAGGGATTTCCTTTTCATCTTTTACCTTTATAAAAGCCCTCTTTGGAAGTGCAGTTACTTGCACTTGCTGCAGTAGCAGAGAGGACTTGTTGCTGTGTATGCAAAGATCACTAAATCCATCACTGACATATGTCTGCCCTCTAGATGGAAGGCAGCAGCTGTTATTACTGTTTCCTGTGCACTTTATGGCATTGTAGTCCCTTTGCCCCTCTCTGATTTCTAGCACTCAGGATGGATGAGAAAAACACTGCCAGGTGAATGAGCAACTGGTTGTATCCTGCCCATGCACTTCCAAGTTGCATACGATTGAAATCTGTAATGATTTCCACCCTTCCAGTGATCAGCTGGCCAGCTATAGGCAAAAAGTGATTCTAGGTTTGAGAGAACTTGGCAGCTGGAGGGATAAGCTGTTGAACGGTCATTAACTGATGCAGTCAGACAGTTGACTCTTAAAAGCTCTAAAGCAAAAGGCAAAGCAACTCAGAGGGGAGTGAGATGTGTGTTTTTATTTGAATTTATTCTTCAGCTGCTGTTTCTTATCATGGCCCACTGATTCTGTAGTTAACTTTGTAGTAGAGATTTTTGTATTTAATCTGTAAACTTCAGTCTCATTTTTCCAGGAGTAAGTTCAATCATTTAGACTTTGTCTCTGACTCTCATGTGACAGATTAGGCACCTGCATGGTAATTATGACCAGACATTTTCTTTTCCCAAGGATTTGTCTCGGCTGATGCCAGGAAGAGTTTAGTAACAGCCAACGGGAGTTAATAACTTAGCTACTAACTTACTTTTTTCTTCAGTCCTTGGTGAGATGAGCTTGAGAAACTGCAGACTTGTTTCACCATTATGTATTAATAGAGTGTGGTAGCACCTAGAAGAGAAGACAAGAAAACAAGCTTAGGCCTCCATATGTCGAATGCTGTGCTTCCTTGCTGGGCAAACCGTGTGACAAGGGAAAGAAATATGGCAGAAAGAGATGGAGGTAGGGAGACAGCAAGAAAGATGGAGGCAGGTATTGAATAACCAGGTCTTCCAGGCTCATCCATGAGCCTGCTCTTTCTCTTGAGACCTTTTAGATAGGATCTTGCTGGCAATCAAATTAGAAATGGAGGCCAAAGCCTGAGCATGCAGTGTGACAAAAAAGCAGCTTGAAACCTCAAGACACTTCTCTCTCCTGCAGAGAAGTGTCACAGGACTGCTGGATACGGATTGGCCTCAGAGCCTGTGCAGAAGGTAGCAGATAATGAAGGATCTGAATCTCAGTGATACTTCTGTCACTGACACAGCTCAGAGAGAGATGGAGCATTTCATTATGGAGGGTTTCCATTACACGTAGTCAAAAACCTGTATGGAACAGGTCCTCCAGGTGGCTGAGCATACTTTCAAGACAAGATATTAAGTATAGATGAGACATGAATCAAAACAGTCTTTAGTGAAGATGCACTACAGGACAACTTGCCAAGAGGAAGTTGAAGTTTGTAAATGGACAAAGGGATCATTGCTCTCTCTGAGACCACCACCACAAACTAGTTTGAACTGTGACAGCTGCATGCTGAAATAATAACCTTGCAGCCTGTTACCACCTCTCTTCTGCCAGATAAAATGCTTTCAGGTGTCTTTGAGGCAGTTGATTTTTGGATTATTGAAGAGCTTTATTTTTTTCTTTTAAATCTGGTGACATACCTTTTGTGTAGCTGAATAAGATGTTCCTCTTTGCTTGGATTTTATGACTCCTTGTCCCATGCTCTCTGGTGTTTGTGCAGCAGACGGCAGCAGAGCTGCCAGCTCGCTCCTGCCTTGGAAACTCACTGTGTGGAATAAGCAGAGGGAATGAGCAAAGGGAAACTTGAAGTGTAACTGGGCAGCTGGACTTGAAGAAAATAAAGAATAAATGTTTGCCATAGAGCCTGCATGTTAATGACCAGCCAGAGTTCAGAAAACATCAAGCTCAACAGTCTGATCAAGCATGACAAACTCCCCTTTAAGAAGGGAATCTGGGGCCTTACTTTCTCAGGACCAGATTCAGACAAGGATTTAGGCATCATGACACTCAGTATAACAATTCCCACTTGCTCCCCACCCCCACCTTCAATTCAAAAGCTTAGTTACAGCACAGGAATGCACAGGGCTGACTTCTGATCATTACGTAATGAATTTAGGTGTCTAAGAATAGCAGTGACACCACATGGAGGGGATGAGAGAAAGTCTAATCCAGCCAACTGGCAATGCCGATGAGACTGGGGAATCTTATGTTCTCTACGTTGCCTAGATTTAGAGAGTGATCTCAGAGGTGGTGTTTCTGAACTGGAGATTCAGCTGCTGAAACTGCCTCTGGCAGATAAGTGCCTGGCCTGTGTTTTTTGGGTAAACATTGCTATTTTCTCATAAAACTTACTTGAAGGAGAAGCAACCACGTTTGTTTCATGGCTAGATTACTCGTTTGGAAAGTGTTAAGGATGAGTATAGACCTTCTGCCTGCAATGATGCTATAAATAAGCCTCATAGGGGAAAACTTTAGGCATCTTTTGAGGCTGGGTCAATGTGCACAGAATGACTGGAAAGCAAGCAGGAATACAGTATGATTAAGTAGAACAGTGCTTGCACCTTGAAACACTACATTGTTCATAGTTTTCAATGATTTACTTGTTCCACTCATTTTGAAGGCAGGGGCTATACATTTGTACAACTTCATGCAAAATTATGGATGGGAAACTATCAGATGCTGGCATACCAATAGCTACCAAGTTCAAGATTACTTCCTCAATAACAGGCTCCCACTTTGAGTGTTAGAGTGAAGGATAAGATCACTGCTTTCTCAACTTATATAGCACTAATAGGACCCCACTGATGGCTCTAATGGCCTAAAATAAGACAGATTAAGGAGCAAATAATATAAAGGCATAAAATGGTGTTCTTATAGCTATTCTTCTGAGCAGGCAGTATGACAAAGGAGAATTCAACAGGAGAGCAGTAACTGGCATACCACTGGTATGCAGCAGTCAAATAGATTGAAAACCATCACACCCCCAAGAGGTGTCATTTTGTTCTAAGTGTGTTGCAGGCCTTTTTCTGTGCTCAGAAGCAGGGTCTGCAAAGGCGTATTAGATTTCTTTGTCATGCCCTCTGGTCTTCTCACTTTCATCTGAGGGGTGATACAGACACTTGATTGTTATGATTTCTAATGACTCATGCTCAGCAACACAAAGTTAAACTGATTACCAAACCATCCTCCAGGAAATACTGGAATACTGGTGGGTATCCTCAGGAATTTAGGTTAGGTTCAGGTAAACATCTCTCACACTGGTTCTTCTGATGACTGGAGCAATTTGGTCCTTCCTGCTTTCTGTTTCTAACAACAAAGGTCCTGTTCTCAGTTAAATAAAAAAAGTATATACTTGGTAAAAAAAAAACCAAAACAACAAAAATACCAAGAAAACCCTCCACCAGAAAATATAATTATATACCAGAAGAACCATTTATGCATTAAAAGCTCTTCTCAATTTTCCAAAAGAGAAATTGAATCCAAAGCTCATTAAAAGAGGCTTTATTCTAGTGTGGTTGTGGTTTTCATTTTCTCTCTTCTTAAAACAGCTTCTGTCACAGACAAATCACTTTCTCTGGCATTTTCAAACACATATTTCCTAGCAGTTGTGCTAATACCGTCACAGGAGGGAAGCATTTAACTATTGCTGTTTCACCTCTGCCTCCACAGTGAGCAATTCTGTCTTGCAATTGCCATTGATTACAACTTCTGCTACAGGGAAATGTAACCACAATACAGTCCTTCATTTAAATAATAAAACCAATGAACTTACCCAATGACTAATTTCTGCAGTATGCATACCTATTCTTATGCTTGGTTGAAGTGGTGGAATACAAAGAGACCTCCAAGTCAAGTACTAATGAAGTACTTGAGAAACAGCACACAAACTTGAGATTTTTGTTGCAGGCTGTTAAGGATCAGGTAGGAATAAGGGGCAGAACTATTTCTTGTTGATGGTGTGTTTGAAGCAAGTTGGTTCATTTCATCTGCCTCCAGTGTCCACTGGGTGCCAATGTGTGGTGGCCTTACCCACAACTTTTGCTCTGTAACAGTCTTAGCCAAAATGTTTTCAAGTCAATGCAAAGCTTTTCATTGCTTCTAACAGGCAATTGTGTAAGGTTCTTATTTGAACATACATGGGAAACCTCAATTATATCTTTTATCTCCCTGCTTTGAAAATGCAGCCTTGGCCACCCAGCATGAAGAAGGCTTCCTCAATGTCAACAGCTGGATTTTTTTTTATTGTTGTATCCCCTACAGGCAGTGTCACTCAACAAAGTCTGATTTAGCAAGGTACTTAAAACACATTCTTAATTTTAAGTCAGCTTATGGGCCTGTGTAAATCTGGGGGACTACTTGGGTGCTTGAAATCAGGTGGATTCTCACCTGAGTCCTAAAAAATCCACAGGATCAGAATAATCATGCTCACATGTAGCAGTCTTCCTTGTTAATACCACTACTCATACTGTACTATTAGGGAGTGAAGATGGGACATTTTTCTTGATGAGGCCTTCTGTTGAAGGAGCTGAAACAAAGCACCCACTCACCTGGCTGAGGAATGGAAGAAAAAGATTGCTTTGAAGTAGGAAATAGCTGACAAGAGATAGTCACTGGCAGAAATAAACCCATTGATGGAGAGGAAACAGTTAAACAGGACCAGCAATCCCAGGACTAAATACTAGAACACAAACCTCTGCCTGAGTTATTCTATGGATGCAGAAAGTCGGTAGGCAACTCGAGCTGAATTCCCTCCTGCTGCTGTAGCATGTCTGACCCATTGACTGTGGGGGCTTCACAAGTAGTGTTTTTTTCATGGGTCTCCTGAGCTGAAAAGGTGTAGCAGCATTGTCAAAGGATTCTTCCTGGTTTACATGGACTTGCTGACTTTCTAGGCACACCATGGGGAGGTTTGTAGGACACCGAAGCTGGCCTGCTACCTCATCGCTTTTTACAAGAGGCGAGCTTGTTATTTTATTAGCTTTATTATTAGCTTGTTTAGCAAGTTGAGTGAGCTCACAAGTTAGATGAGCATTGAGATGGGTGCAAAGGAAAGGGCAGCAGCTGTCCATGGCTGTGGCAGGGGGAGGGATTCTCTCTGCATCAGCAATTAGACCAGTGTGACCACTTCTTGCAAGGTCGCCATATTTTGTACCTCTTGCCCCAGTAGCATCACTTGTGTTTTCAGAGCTCAGTGATCTACCCTGGTTCACATCATCCCTCCTTATGTAGGGTAGGGCAGCAGAAGGACTGAGACACTGAGTATTATTGTGCATGTGAAGGAAGGTGGTTAGTGCAGCACTTGTGATGGATCCTGAAGAGATGTTGAGAAACAAAGAACTCCTCATTTACTTTGTCTTCTTATAGAGCCTGTGTCAAATCACTCTGTCTTCATGAGACCCTGTTTTCCTCTCTTTACAGGAAGACAATAGACTTCTGCCTTCTAAAAGTATTGCAAGGCTGAATTATTTATTTTTCAGAAAAAGTAGTTGGTTTCAGCTTCTCTGAAGCTATCAGTCATTCTCATGGTGGTTGTGCATACACTCACTTTTTAAAAAAAGTATGGGAGATGAGAAGACTGAAGGGTAGTGTTCCAAAACAAATTTTAGTGGTTGTTACTGTAGCAAATAGTTGGATTTGGTAAACATATGAACAAGACTTTTTTCTTCTCAGCACTTCCCCCCCCCCTCCCCCCTCTGCAGAATGTGAGCCATTCTTTATTAGGTGTAAATTGTGCATTACTGCATCAAGAGAATTATGTCGATTTATATGGGATCATGGCTTGGCTCACTCAAGCTCTGCTCCACTTTGCTGGACTATTTTGCAACTGTAAAGTGGCATCCTACTGATTTCTTCTCCAACTCTAGTCCTCACATCTCCCAGGCATTGTTTGTGTTTCCTGATTTTAAAGCACAATGTCTTAATTATGGTCAGAGAAAAGACATAAGGAAAGAGAATGTCCTGACTTGTCTTTTAACTGTAGTTCTTACTGGTATTTATTTCAAAGCATAATTACAGGAACGGAAATGACTATGCAAAAATGGCCTTTTCCTACTAACAATCTCTGCTGCTTGTGTACATTTGAGTCAAATCTGCAGACCTTTGTTGACACAAGTTTTACTGCAAGTGATATTTATTTTCCAGTCTCTATTACAAAATAGCCTTGCAGCAAGGGCTGTCTTCAGGGAGAGGAGAAGGGTAAAGAACCAGAGGGACCTGCAGTGCAAAAGTCACTTTTGCCGGTGGCTTCTCTGGTCAGAGGCAGCTTTTTCTGCCGAAACAGTTAGCTTCTCCTGCCCCCTCGTGCAGGCATATGAGCACTGCCAGCAACTCGCTCCTGCGAAAATCTGCAAAACAGAATAAACAAGCCAAAGAGCTTCGAGACACAGCAGTTATGTTGAGCAGTGTTTTGTAAAGAAATCTCTTTGATAGCCATAGGAAGACAGCTATCTAGTCCTGCACTGAAGAATCTCCCAAGCCATGAGAAAGCCATGAGAAAAGAAGTTACTTCTTGAAAACTTGGTTCTCCAGGCTGTAAAACGCAGAAGCTCCTGAAGATGGTACGTCTGGCAAAAATCCCAGTTTGTGTCTCATTCAGATTTGAAGACAATTGTATCCAACGGTTTATTCTGAAGAACGGTATCTTCTGGAATTAAGTGTGGAAAGATCAGATGAGCCTTTCTGCTTTACTGCTTCTCTCTGCAGGTCAAATCTCCCACCCTTGTTCAGCCTCTTTCCTGGCATGTGGCTGGGTTACACTGCTACTGGGTGCTCCTTATCCAATCACCTTGTTTCCAGATGTCTCAGGCTAGACATCTATACTCCTGGCTATGTGTCTCTCAGTACATCAAGCTTTTAAATATTTTTTGTGTGCCCTTAATTGATATTTGTTCTGATAATTTTTTTTCAAACTGTTCCTCAGAAACAGCATGGTGGTCAAAGAGTGAATACCTACCTAGTTTTTTGCACTCACATTTCAATCCACAGTTGTATGTATCTGCAGCAATACTAAACCATGTTTAGAAGATTATTTTGTTTGCTTTTCTCAGTGCTAACTTAGGCAAAATTTCACTAAGATTAATAGGAGTTCAGCTGAGCAGAGAATGAATACAACTGGAGTCAGGACTGTGGTATTTGGTCCTTTTTTTCCCCCTAATACAGTCAGGGTTAGAGTTGATTGGTGTTCCAAAAACATCATAACATAAGATATTGAATAGTAGCAGCAGCTTCCTCACCTTATTTTTGAGGACCGAACAGTTGTGTGACACCTGTGTGTCAAGAAGTCCCTGAACTGAGTGCTGAACTTCATAGGTTTCCCAGGGGAAGTATAGTAGCAAACTTGTTATGCCACTTCTATACCTAACTCCTTATAGCCACTGCTAGGAAAGAGATAATCAGCTGGGTGGATCTTCAATCTGATCTTGCAGTTCTGTTCTTATGGGATCTCTTAATCTGAAACCAAATGAGAGCAAGTAAGTTGCTATCTACAGGGAAAGAAATTAAGTAGAAAGTAATTTACACACTTTTCCCAGCACCAGGCAGACCTGGGTGCAAATGTATAAGTAGTTCTGAAAGCAGAGAGTTTAAAATAGGAAAGAAAAAAGAGGAGCCATGAGTTTAAAATTTGGGTCTGATGAATCAATAATTCAACCTAGAATGATAAAGTGTAGCTGTTGGTGTTGTTATTACAACTTTTTTTAAAGCTTCAATTAAACCTTGAGAAAGGGAGCCAATGCACCTTTAAAACTTTCTGCTTAATCAACTATAGTGAATGCTCATTTAATGATTGTCTTTTTGTACCAACAAGAAGTAACAACGCTTTTAGCAAAAGAAATGGAATGAGAGAGAAATTGCCTAATCAGCCCTACTCACGCAGTGCTTTGTGAGAGAGATTATTGAATTTTCAGTCTCTGCAGAATTTTAATGAAGCTCTGTCTTGCTGGAAAATCCAGTCCTTTGTCAATAAAGTTCAATAACTCGACCACCCATGTAATAAGATGTACTGCCTGAAATCTTTCACTTTCCAAAGCCAGAGGCCTGCTGGAATCTCCCTGAAAGTTAGAAGTACTCATTTGTGTTGTGTATTTTTCTACAGTCTGCATGCAGTGGAATTTGTATTTACTGTAGTGAAAGTCTATTTACAGTGAGGTAGAGAAAAAATTCAAATTTGTCTCAGTGTGCTGGTTGCTATTCTAATAGGAATATTGCTCTGCTGAAAGGGAATACAGTCAACCTGTGTTTAGGACTGTGTCTGTCACACAAAAAGAACAGCAAAATGCTTCACTGAGTTAAGAAGTAAGTAACAAGGTACTGAGAAAGACAGAACTATAAGCAAGGGAGGTGAAAGGCATTTCAGTAAGATCTGAGGTGAAAAATGAATGGGCAGAGAAATTCAGAAAGCCAGTGAGTAGTAGAATACCCTTGCAGCACTGTTGATGGTTGATATCAATGAGAAAAGGAGACAACTGATATGCTAAATTGGATAGAGCAAATTCATAAAGATATTCACAAATCAGACCAAAAAATTTGGCTGAATGGGTATGGAGTCTCTCATATGTATACACCAAAACTTAAGGCTTAAAAAAATCAGGAAATGCAGAGGTTTGAACAGGTTTTTCTGTTTAATAATTGGCTACACTGGGGTTCTCTGTGCAGTTAGTTTCAAAACCAAATTCCATTCTGGATTTACAAGACCTTTTCTTGATGGAAGTTTCATTGTGCCACTAACTTACTGCACTAAGAAGTTGGGTTTTATTAATTATTTTTTTCCAGTAGAAAAAAAAAAAATTGCTGAAACAATTTCTAAGCTGATTCCCCTCTAACTCTGGACTGGATCCCAAGATAAACAACAAAGGAATTAAAACTTCTGAAGAAGAATTTGTGTAAAAGAAAATCCATATACAGCAGTGGGGGGCTGGGATTTGAGGAAGCCAGGAGAATAAGGCTCAGTAGCTCAGATAAGAGGACACAAGGTTATCAAAGGGAATGTTATCAGAAACCAATGGGGTGATATTCAGAGAATATCGCAGTGGCAGATTTGCAGCAGCAGGAGAAGCCTTGAGAATCAACCTGGACATGAAGGTTGTGATGGAACTGAAGAAACCTGTAGAATATATGTCATGGAGAGCAGCAGGTAGTGTGAAGATCTTCTTGTCCAGGTGCCCGTAAGTGTCTTCCAGACAATAGTTTAAATGAAACAAAGTTAACACCAATAAATTAGAAGGACAGAATAGACAGGAAAGTAATTAGAGATATCCAGAGGATGGAGAACAGGCAGTTGAAGAATAGTAATGCAATGGATAATGCCTCCTTTATATAGACAGTAGAAGACCAGAAAAGTTTAATGAAGAGCCTTATAAGCTATGGAAATCTGTCAATTAAAATAGTGTCAGTAGCTGGAAATGTTGCAGGCTGCTTTAGAGAAGAATTTTTGTCTACTGCTTAATGCAGAGCCTTGTGGAGGGGTGCCAAGAATGCATTAAAAGTTTCAGTGACTGCCCTGGGGGAAAAAGGACTAAAGACTGGTGAACTCTAGCAGAAGTACAAATACAATGCTTTTAAGCTGGGTAGGTGTCAGAAATTCTGGCTACCCTGGCCAATATGACTCACCAAGTCATCCAGACAAAAAGAGATGTGGGTAACAAAGGACTCCTGTTACAAAACTGGTCACAGATAACATTACAGATCCTCTTGCAATTTTTTGATATTCCATGGTAAAAATGAAAATGAACAAGAAAGAGAACAGGTAAGTGATTTGAAAATAAATATTAAGAAACACTGCTAAGGCTGTGGGGACTTGGATCAATGAAATAGCATGTGAATGGAAGAAAGCAGACAGGGGGAGGGAGAGAGTCTGGAAAAGAGTAAGGGAAAGAGAAATGATTCTGTAAGGAAGCAGAGATGATGGCACTGCTGAGAAGCAATTTAATAGAATGGAACTGCCCATCATGTTGAAAGCTAATCTAAGTAGAAAGACAGATTATTAAATACTTGCAGAAGAATTGTTTTCATGTCCAGTCAGAGTGAAACCCAGAGAGGGATAAGAAGAACATGATGTGAATTTTTAAAAGCAAGGAGGCTTCTTTCTTCAGTGGTTGCTGGGAAAAAGCAGGTAATGTGTTGGAGAAAGGAAATCTATAAAAAAGATGACAAAGAGAGCAGACTTTTGAGACCTCAGGAACAGGCTGGTAAAGTGGTGTGAAGGAAGTAGCTATTTTAAATATGTGTGTACCAGGAAAGATCTAAGTGAACAAAGCCTGGAAAGGGAATAAGGGAGAAAACACCAGAGGAAGAAACACTTGAAAGTTTGAGGCATAAGATATGTCCTAATAGCAATGAAGAGAGAAGAAAGGATTGCCAGCAGGACTAGGAATCAGAGAGGGTCTGGAGAACAATGAACTTGCATCTAACAGTGTTTGTTTGCTGGAGTCAGATAATTGCCAGAGCATTTGTGGTTTATGTCTTAGAACAAAACTCTGGGAATTGTCCAGACCTAGTCTTACTGAGAGTACAAACCAGCTGAGGCTAACTGTTTTTTAATGAACACAAGATAAGAACCTCTGTAGTTGCCAAGTGAGACTCTCCCAAAGGTGGGTGTAGGTTAACCAGACTTTTTCAGTCATTCATTCTCTGTCTGTTAAAGTTGTTCAGACAAGATAAAATGTGCTGTTGAATGATACTTGCTATGTCAATCACAAGACATGTTGCTCCATGCAGGGGTTAGTGGATAAGAATCTGTGATTTTTCTGGAAAGGAGTCTGAAAAGTCTATCTTAACAGTCCCTTTTAGTTTTACACTTCATTAACACAAAGTATTACATCTCATTTTCTTCATCTGGAGACATCATTCTTTATAGAACTACAGCCTGGCGTGTCCTCTATATTCAGAGTATATAGTATTTTCTAACAACAAAGATTCCTTACTGCATCCCTTTCTGTTAGTGTGAAATCTTAATGAAAGAGTATTACCTTAAGCAGGTGAATGATTGTTCGCTAGGTCATACGAAGCAATGGCACCTCAGCGAAATCTTTTAATGGAACTGACTACCAATCAGAGACTATATACATTGGTGCCCAGACCTCACTTCAGAACCACCTTATTAATTCTTTTAATGCACAGCAATTCCATGCCACAAGGAGTGGCAATAAAGGTACAGCTAAGCAAAAGTGAAGCCGGTTACATGTGAAATGCATGGTTTTCTATGAAACAGCAATCCCTACTGCAGGATGCCAACACTTGCAAGACTGGGATTCAGTCACAGCCTTGCAGATGACATCTATGTAGGTCATTGTGGCTAATTATATATCTGAGATGCTGTTTTCCTTCCTGAAAAGGTGCAAATAATCTGTGAAGAGCTGGGTACCTTGCTGAGTTGAAATTGCAGGAGATAACAAGATTTAATTACACTAAATGTGAGTTACTGCAACTGTGTTAACAGCCTACATGAAAGGTAAGAAATATGAGTTTCATTCCTAGCTTTGCTACAACATTTCCTTCATTTTGAGTAATTGTTGAATTTACTCTTGCTGACTAGTGCTTAAGGTACTTTGCACAAAGTGAGGCACTATTCTGTGGGTTAAATGCTTATTCTTTGTTCTCCTGTATGCCTCATTTTGTATCTGTAAGATGTGGTTTATGTCCTTAATATAAGATACTACACAAGCAAACCCACTAGTAATACAATAAAAAATGATGTTAATGAGTATGCAGAAGTCAATCCTGTTCTGAAAGTAAACATACTTGATAATCATAGCTAACTGAAGCTATAAAAATATATCTTTAGCATGAAATTAGGCAGAGTAGTATTTGTGGCAGATATAATATTCATCTTCCCACACTGTCCTGGTGTGACTCGCACGAATATAATTTCATCAAAGAAGCAGTACTACTGGAAAAATCAACATTGCAGACAAAAGCCCAGGAGTATAGTTGACCTTTATGAACTGATATTTTTTGCCTTGGGTTCATTTTGTTTCAGCTCTAAAATAAAACTTTCCGTTTAATGCAGCTTCAGTTTTACAACTAGAAAATGCTGGTAATCGTGTTACTCTTCTTAGTTGTTGTCATTTTAATTTTCATTATCTGCCATGAAAGGCTATGTAGTGTGTTTATGGAAAGAATGCTGAGAGGTACTTCTACTGACCTGCTCACATGACATCCTTATGTTCTCCCTAAAAGGTGACATTTCAACATGCTCTCTCTCTCTGTGCAGTACAAGAGTCAAACGTGTCAGAGAGGCTGAAAGAGAACTCCTTGTTTTTGAAGTTGGTAGGAGTGGTTTCAAGTACCAGCTAAGGGTTATATAACTGCTGGCATACACCATCACAGGTATTTCACATCTTTCGTTTCCTTCAGTTCTGTGAGTATGAGAGGTTTCTGAGTACACAAAGTGACGTGAGCCCCATTATGCTGACAGAAGTCCAAATTGCAAACCTCATTCTGTCTGAGTGCCCATCCCCATCTTCACCACATTATGTAAGGATCTTTGTTTTCCAGACACAAAATAAGAGTGCTTAAAAAAGTTAGATACCATAACAATGACAAAAATCCTACTTGTGAATCTACTCCTTTAAAGTTTCCTCTCTCTTCTCTTTTATATTTAGCATATAGATATCTTCAGTGTTGTTTAATGTCTGCCTGTATGATTACCTTTCTTGAAGGGAGTGTGGGAGTGTTACTTGCCTTGTGAAAGTGGATGGCACGGGAACTCAGGGTAGAATCCTGTTATCTTTTTTTTTGTATTAAACCCTAACTTTTCTTGATTAATCCTGTGCTAAAGCTAGAGGAGGATCTTTTATTTGCTTGGCCTGACTTCATCATCCTAAAAGGCACTTTGATTTGCATGGAAGAAATTACATTGGAAAGATTACACAGAAAGGGGTTTATATGAGAGAAATCTGACTGAGAAAGCTTCTTTTGAAAAGTCTGGTCCTTTTAGTTTTTTATTATATGTTAAATTAGTTCTTTACCCTTTTCTGTTATACTTCTGTGCCTTTGGTAGGGGGGGAGAAAAAAAAAAAGTAGCATTTTAATATGCCATAAAATCCCAAACATATCTCCCCCAAGAATCTGCAACTTTAAAGCTGAGGATGGATCCAAGGAGGAGTTAGATGTTTCTGGTCCTGTTGAGAGCTGGGGAAAGGTTAGCAAACCTGACCTCATTCCTGCTTCCCTCCTGGGGGTTAGCAGAAGACAGCAAGGGGTGCAGTGCAGAGAGTAGTTGCTCTCAGCCTGATTGTTGCTGCTTTAGAAGGGAGGTTTTGATGGGGGGTCCTGAACCATTCTCAGGGGAACAATATGTATTAGTAGAAGTAGATAGACCCAGATTTTTATAAAATGCAATGACAGACACTCATGGTGAAATGAGATAAATCACCCTCAGATGGAAGTGTTAAAGGTCCTGTGTGATTTAGTGCTCAGAGAAGCTTTGGAAAGGCAATCTTATCTTCTTCATTAATCATTAAAAATCCTGTGTTAGATAGCTTCTTTGTCTGCAAAAATTGGAGGATGCAGAAATTTTTCTATTTTCCCTCCTTGCTATATTTAATGTTGTATTTTTTATGTTGAACTCTCGGGGGCATAGCTTGTCCTTCTACTAATTCTTTCTTCAAAGTCTCTTATTTCTGATGCTGTTGTAGAATGATACTCCTGACCTCTCCAACATTTTATTGTATAAATGGCGAAGAGAAAAGGTGAGAAAAGGAAAATGAAACATTTTGTGTCACAGGTTTGCACAACACTGGATCTCAGATCTTGTCTTGAGTCTAGCAGCACGTCTTGTCTGGCTGCTAATGAAAAGCCATTTGCCACAGGAGACATTTTTCCTGCTTCAGTGGGCAAGTGGCTTACCTCCAAGATCATACACTTGGTGAAGGAACTCTTCCAGTCTGTCCCTAGCTGGATAAAGTGTATGTGCCTCCATGAGTAATGTATATAACATACATATTTACACACTGATATATTTACTGTCCCCCTGGGAAATGTGATACTCATATGTGTCCCACTAACCTGAATTTTTGCTTAACACTGAATAAAATTCAATGCCACAGTAAAAAAAAAAAATCCAAACAAAAAAACCACCCCAGTTTATTCTAATGAAATTTAAAGAAAAGAAATTAGCTACTGAATGTGAAAAATGAAAAGAGGATGTAAATTTCATAATTAGCTGGGACTTAAGCTGAGCTTTAGGTCTTCTCTGTTAAATTCATTTGGCAGAGAGAAAAGGGTAATTGTCACAACTTGTGAGAATAGGAGCCAGACTCTTTCCAAAATAGAACTTCTGTCTGGAGCTCTGTGCTTCCTTGGGTAACCCTTTTCTCAGTGGTGATAAATATACTCCCAAAGATTTCCTGAGACTTCTAACTTCATGTAGTTCAATCAAGACACTCAGTTGCAACACAGCTTCTAGTGAATTAAAGCATTTTTTCACATACAATTGGGAGGTGTCTCTTTCTATAAAATAGTTAGAGAGAATAAACATTTTGAATTGTCACAACAACTTCATCTAAGTCTGTAAGCTGTTATAGCCTACAATTTGAAAACAACTTAATTATGTGAACATTGCAATGGTAATAAGGAAGACCGCTTATTGCTAACTCACAGCAGAGGTTATACATGGTAGGTAATGAGACAAAGCTGGCAGACAATAGTAAGCTTAATCTCAGCAGTTCCCCAGTCTGAATCTGCTGGATTTGGAGAAGTAGGGGCATATAACTGTTTTCATGGCCCTGTGGGTGCTTATAAATGGAAGCCATTCTGGGAAATGGCACCATGAAGTCAATGGATATACAGTACATTTTGTGTCTTTCTGGGGCAAGACCCAAAAGACATAACCCCTTAAACTGGTATTTTCATAGACGGATGTTTGACTTAGCCACTATGTCTGTATATACAGTCTCAATGAAGTGACACAGTGTTAAACAATGAATCAGCAGAAGCAGCCACAGAGGGCAGTGGAACTGTACAGGCTTCCAGCAGAACTGTGTTTGGCTCATCATGTGCCTTCCCAGCTTATTTCTCTTGTTTCTCATGCAGGGCCTTCTACTACTGTGAAAAATAAATGACTCAATATTCCTGTCCTCTTCCAAGTGGGCAGGATTAGCGTTTAACACTCCCGCCCCTCCCCAGCAATAGGTGAGTAAGAGGATCAGTGGGAAGCTGAAGGGATGCTGATCCCAGGCTACATGTTGCCCTCTGATTTGATCCATTATCCACATCTATGCCACTCACGATCATCTACAGACCAATTTTATCTTATGTAAAGTGATTGATGCGGCACGTGTGTCATAAGGCTCAGTAGTGAGCCTTTTATTAGCATTTCTCTGCCCAGATGCTGGTTCTGTACTCCAGGGTGGACTGCCAGTACACAGCCATTCAAATGTGTATTTCGTAGCTGTATTTTCAGCAATTGTGTCTCAAAGTGGCCCTTTCTGACTCTGGTGTCATCAAATACCCCTTAAGCTTTGCACTCCTGGAGTGTGACATTGCCAGCCCCTTCATAAAGTAACAGCTGTGCTCCAGTGTCTGCTGGCCTCTTGTGCAATTTTCTGTATCAGTAGATGGCTCTGCTTCGGAGATGTGTGCGAGAAATGGGTCTGACTGCCCTTATTTCATTCTGTCATTGCCTATTGCACTTTGGAAGGTATACAGGGTGTGAGACTATGTGGCTAGCATGCCACTGTGCCTCCAGTTTCCGTTATTGTACTGCTTCATGTCACCACTTCATCAGTTGTTTTGGAGAAAAGAGTGTGCAATGAAATAAGACTGTTTGCAGTGTGATATTCTTGTTCAGAATCCACCTGAGCACTGTGCCTGTCATAGCAGCTTACATGCTAAATGGAAGAGAATACACTTTTTTTCACATCTGCATGGTCTCTATCAATTTTCATTTTTTCCCTGATCTTTAGATGATTCTCAGATTAGGTAGTGTTGTAAGTCAGCAGTGAAATTCACTGTGCCATGAGGACCACCATCCAAGAAGGTTAATTTTAGGCCCTGGCACATTGGCTTAGCATAAGCAGGTGCATACAGCTACTGTCCACAGAAATGGTAAGCAACTTGAGAAATAGTACACAGGACCAAGCAAGAAGGCAGTGCAACAGACTATTCCTGCAAATGCCTGAATTTGGCAGAACAGCGATCACAAAAGTATGCAGAGCGCTGATTGAATCTGTCTGAATGTGTGTAATAACACCCTTTGCTCATTCCGAGATAATGATGAAAAGTAGTCCTGTTTTCCTGCTTCCTCCCTCTCTCTCCCTTTGCAGTCAGACTTTTTCTGTACCTTCCTCTTTGCAATCACTTTGCAGTTGGTCTTTGCCAAATGAAAATGCCACCTATAATGGTTACACTCAGAAATAACGTTGCAGGATGTAACAGCATTCTATGCAGAAGTAAGCTATTGTTTTTGAAAATGTATATTCAGCCCAAGGCTGGGTAATATGTCGAAGCTCTTTGCTTCCTCAAATGTGGAACTCTGCTTCTATGTTATCTCCACGATGGTGAAGCAGCAATGTGTTGCTACTGCATACTAAATTCCCTATATATCTTTCACAGTGTTCTTTTGGTATTTTTTGTAAAAATGCTTCTTCTTCCTGGCTGCACATGTGTTGCTGGTTTAGGGGAGGAGTTTGTTTTTCTATCTTTTACTCTGCTTCTAGGTTTTAAGGTTCTGTCAGTACTCCCTTACTGAGTTGAATTATCTCTGAATTTTATAGATGTATCATCAAGTCTTACTTGTTTAGATACCTTTCTGGTCATACAGAACCTCCAACAGAAACCATCAGCCATATTGTTTAAATCTTCTTTGCTCAGAAAGCCCATCCTTGTAGCTATCTGTACCAAAGAATTAATTAGCCTGAACTGTGTCACATTTTGCAAAATATGCCAGACAATAGAAATACCATCCAAAATGAGCTTTTGTAAGTACAGTTTATATGAACTATGTGACTTGGTGGGGAAAGGATCCCAGAGACATAGTTCATAGTTTTTCATAGAAAGTTCTTCACTGAGAGGGTGGTAGGTCGCTGGAACAGGCTCCCCAGGGAAGTGGTCAGGGCACCAAGTCTGTTAGCGTTCAAGGAGCATCTGTACTATGCTCTTAGTCATATGATTTAGTTTTAGGTAGTCCTGCAAGGAGCAGGGATTTGGACTCGATGATGCTTACAGGTCCCTTCCAACTTGGAATATTCTATGATTTCTATGCCAGAGCTCTATAAAGCCAGATTTCTTGCTGCTGATGCCACTGGGCAGTGGCTCAGGTCTGTGCCATAGGTATGAGGTATGAGTCCCTGTGAGGAAGACAGTCTCCCTCGGGAGCCAAAATTACCCTTCCTGACCCTCTTGCTATTTGACAAGAGCAGAAAGTGTACTCCTTCAACAGTGCTCAGGCTTGCTACTACATCCTGATATCCCTGTTTCTGTTACCTCTTGCCTGTCGAGCAGCAATTGCCCAGCCTCATCCCTTCAGCATGAGACTGCAGAGTTCAGTGACAATTGTGCTGCCTGACACCGTGAGATTATCACCATGATACTCTGCACTTCTCTAAATGACTTGTTTTTTGACTGCAGACAAGTCACATCCGCTCTGCGTGCCTCAGTTTCCCACACATAAAATGTGAAACAGCATTTTCCTTTTTGAGGCATTAGTGAAGGCTGGTTAATATTTGATTAATGCTTTCAGAAACAGTGCTAATTATAACCGCCATTCACCCTTTCCGTCTTGTGACAGCACCTTGGAATGTAATCAGTAACAATCAATCACCTAGAACTAAATATACAAGCCTTAAAACATAAAATGTAACTATAGTGGATGCTAGAGGCTAGAAACATTAAGTGATGGAAGTAAGTTAGTTTTGGTGAGGGTTTTTTGATGATGCTAGTGGAAAAAGCATGTGCTACATGAATGTAAATGGTAAATATAGCCCTAGGAAAAATAATTCAGGAAAAAAGTTCACAAATATCTATCTCCTGTGGTCCTAAGAAGATAATAGTATGAGAGCAATGATGTAGGAATGATAAGACTGTTACTCCCAGAATCCTGATTGCTTCTGGAGGTGCAACTAGCATGCTGTTAGTCAAGGTCTGATGCCATATTTTTAACTTCAAGATGAACTTTGCCCTTGACTGATGATTTGTTTTTCACTTTGGTAAAAAGCAGCTAAATCTGTGGCAAATAAGTCTTAATTTAAGGTCTCACAAAAGGAATTTCAGTGCTCTTAAGTCTCTCTTACTGCATATGCACATGTACACGTGGGAATGAAAACACTTTGTCCCTGAAATGAATTTGGTGTAAATAGCATGCTTATGGGAAGCCAACAGACATTTGCTTATACAATGAGGTGAGTGACGAGAAAATACTTCTGATGTGATCAAAAGAATGTGAAATCCATTTGTCAACTGCTCAGTAAGGTGAGTGCTGGAGATACTTAACAATTTGCTTTGATGGTGGTGTGCATTTTCTAATTTATTGGATGCTTGGTTCTTTCATAAAGTAAATTATGTATCATTAATCTTGCTGGGAGGCTGGTGTCTTCAAGTTAATTCAGTGATTATTTTCTTAGATAATCTACCTGCTAGGAAAGTATGATGTGATCAATAGAGGGAAGTAATCTAGCTATCAATGATTTATGTACGTACATGTACAATATACACCCCACCACACTTCAGCTCTCCTCTCAAAGGCATTCATATTTGTTTTGGGGAGTGAAATATTTTATTTCACATCTTTTGGCACTAGATGTTGATTCCAGCTAAAATTTATAATGGCAAAGAGAGTACGTTGATTGATTCCCACGCTCATCTACCTAAACATTTCTAAGACGTGAGAAATTAACACAGATTCTTCAATAAGCTCCATGAAGCCAAAGCCATGAATCAGTGTGCACTGCAAGATCAGGGCTGTAACCAGTGTTGGAAGGACCAATTGATTCTTGATTCCAGAAAGCAATTAAGCACATCTTATGTCTATAGTAGTCAGCTGCCATGAAAACCATGTGCCTTTATGGCAGCAAACTGGAACTTCAAGAGGATGGTCCAGAGCTTGTCCTACTCCCTTGTAAATCACAGAAGGCTGCTATAAGAAAGACTGAAATGGGTGGAAGGTAGTGGTCTGAGGAGGAAGAGTTGGTGCCCATGAACCTGTTAGGTAACTCTATCCATTCATGCTGAATACCCTGGAGCTTTGCATGAGAGTACTAGGTGGGATGTTTCAGTGTGACTAGCCAGTGAATTTGTTCTCAGCCACAGACTCAAGACTGCTCCTGCAAACACTACAGTGTCAGATATTACAGTCTAAGGATTAGGCAAAGATGAGATTAAATGCTTTTCTGAAGGTAGAGGCTGTTGAATCAGACCCTGTTCAATTGACCATCAGCTTCCTGAAGTAATATTAGTAATATTCTTTCCTTCCAGCTTGGTTGCATTTCTAACCTGATATTCCTGTTGCAGTAATAACTGTAGTAAGAGGGAGACAGGATCTATATGAGTTTGGTGGAAACTGTAGCTTAATGAGAAAGTGGTTTGGAGAAAGTATGGTTCTGCCCGTGTCTTCTCCCCATCCATGAGGTTTTGAAAAAAGCTGGATAAATAAGTGTATCTCTGATAAAGTCCATTTTCACCACCTTCTGTGAATTTACTGGTTCCAATTGGAGCTGGATATAAAATCAGTTATACTTTCCAGTGGCAGCTATTTCTATCATGTTTTTGAACCAAAGGGATGTTTAGGTTGAAAATTCATTCTCAGGAGATTTGCTGCCTGATAAGACAGATAAATCACCTGTGTAATGCTACTGAAATTAAAAGACCAATACCTGATCTCTGTTACCCTCATTAATACCATGTAAATGACTGTGCAGCATGTTCTCTTTTCTTATTCCATGGAAGAGTATAGTCCAAAACTTCAGAGCTGGGATCTGAAGTACAGTTATTCCTTCAGCTATCTGCTCTGTAACCTCTAATGTGAGACATATTCCTGGAATACAACAAGCGCACGAATCCTGTCCCAAAGGAGACATTTTTCCCTACATTTTTATCCAGTAACTTGGTCCTAAGAGCTGTCACTTTGGAGATGGGATACTGAGATTAATTTTCTCTCTGCCTGAGAAAATTTGAAGCTGCATCTCCCACACTAATAGTCTGAATATGAGTCAATCAAATATCATGGGATGGATAATCTCTTTCCCCCTTGAAACTATACTAGTTTATATAGAAAATGATTGACTCCGAGAATCTGGACTGGGAGAAGAGCAGAATCTTACTGTCTCACAATTACAAAACTACAGGGGAAATGGGAGAGATATTTTGCTTCAGTTAACTTTACGTGTATATTCACTGAAATTACATAGGCACTGGAATGAAGGTCTCCCCTTTGCCAGATGGGTGGCACAACCATCTGTGTTTCTGTGGATTTCCTAAGACAGCAAAGGCCCTAAAATGTTGGTGTTATACTGTGCTTGATTCTGGTTGCAAGGGCCAACTCCCTATGAGAATCTAGCACTGACTTTTTGCAATAGCTTGATGTTTTATAGTCAGTAATTATGGAAATTATCTATTATAATTTGCGTTTTGATATACTCCATTTTCTTAGGTGAGCAGTGATAGCTCAGGATTTAATTATTACAAATATATAGCCTTCTTGCCTCTAATTTTAGTTTGTTCTGCTACACCTGTCTCTCATCTGCTATGCTCATCTCAGTCGCACTATGAATGGAATGTATTTTTCTTCTATACCTTTCCATTCCTAAGATTTCTGTCCTCTGTGTCGGTGGCTATTTTGTTCTCTGAGCTGCTTCACTTTGTGATCCACTCTGTAAACCTTCTTGGAAGCTACACTCCCCCCCTTCCCCCTGCTTGATATTTTTTCCCATATTTTAAAAAATATAAATAAAAACATATGTTAGCTCTAATAATTTTAAGCAATATCTCTTCCCTCTTGAGATCCTTATTTTCATAAACCTTTTCTGAATGCAAAGCAAATGGGAAAAGTCACCCTAAAGGAGAGGCTGCCAACAATGCATAACACAAATTTTGAACTTGTTCACTTGCAACTAGGTGAAACCTGTGGTTGGAAAAAGAGTGCTGAAAAATTTTTTTATGACAGGCTATGTCATTAAACTTCTTGTCTCCTTCATTTTCTTATCAATGTGGCAGTCCTACAAAGCCAGTGTTTTGGTTCTCTCCTGTTTGATTCTCTTGTGCTGATTAATACACAGTTTATGAAATTTTTATAATTTTAAACCAAAGTATCTCCCCCTCAAAATAGCCAAATATTTCTAACTCTTGAAAATATATTGAATTTTGCTGTGTCGTCAGCTCTTGGTAAATGCCAGCAGAATAACCTGCCTCTGGCACTGTTGCAGTGGTGAAAGTAACATTCTTGGGATCTGAAGTTAAACAAGAACTGAGCACTGTGTGCAGCTCTTAAAGCGTGGCACAAAAGACAGCAACAACAGTCATATTACTTCTGTATTCTTATTCCGTATACTTACTTCAATACTTATATTCCTTTCCTAAACCAGAATATAGACAGGAGGCTTTTTTGTAAGTGGTATCCTTGGCAGCTGCCAAAGAATAAAAGTATGAAGCTAAAGTTCTTTACTGAAATGATGTCCAAGATTAATTCATCTGTCACATGGCATCCTACATCTGGACACGCAACAGCTGTTTATAGGAGATCCCCTATGGGTAGGATCACTGCAAGTCGTTGGTGCATAAAGAAAATCCTGGCATACTAAAGTTAGAAAATACAGTCTCTGTGTAGAAGTTCTTGCTGGGAGGCATATGTCTCATTCAAACCTGCTAAGCTATATATTGTTAAATCTGGAGAGGAACAGGAGTATGATTATGAATATGAAGCTAGATACCTAGAAACAAGCAGCAATTTTCCTGGGATATGGCACTGTAAGAGCAGAGTGTGCAGGGCCAGTCAGGTGGAATGTTGCAGTAGCTGTTTAAAATCAACTTAGTTTAATCAGTCAAGCAGCATGTTTGTGAGAAACATGATTTTCTTCTCAAACTAGTTTGGGAGCAGATTCCTCTGTAATGAATTCCACAGCATTGCCAGCCTCCAGCCAGTAGCTCTGACCTGATGGATTTACCCTGCATTACCATGGTGAGCCTGAGGTTCAGATTCCAGCCTTCTGTATTTATTGTGAATAATACTTAAAGACTTCAGAGTCTGGGAAAATTTGAAGTTGTCTTACATGAGATGTAAGGTAATTTAAGTTAGTGTGTGAGTGCAAGATGTAGTATGTCTGCATAGTGGACAAAGAGTGGAAAGAATGAGATGTTTATTGATGTGGTGCTGTAGCATTGGGATCTTCCTCCACCCTTCTGCCTCTGTGAGATGTTAATGTTGATAAACAGTAATAATACAGGCATCACACTGCTAGTACAGATGCAGCAACCTGTCTCCTCAACAACACTCCTGGGACCAGTAGGCTACTATGAACACAGGTGAATTTCCACTCTACGTTAGATTCCCATAAAATACTAACCACCTTCACAGTCCTAGTCTTTGCTTTCAAGATGCTTAGTGATCTGAGCCCAAGATATCTGAAGCCACCTAAAGTTTCAGGATTAGGGCAGTCAAAGGCTTCTTTCCTCTGCTACAGATAAGTTTTTCTCAGCAAGTGTGAAACTTGCATGTGTTTCAAGTAGAACTTTGCTGGGTCAGTCTGTGGTCATGATGGACCTCAAAATTGTCTCAAACATCACTACAATTCATAATGGCATGCACTTGACTGCCTTTGGTAAGACAGCTGAAATACAGAAAGCATACAATAAATAACTGAAAAATAAAAACATGAAAACCTCATCTTCTCTGAGTAGTAAAGCAAGAAGCAGAGAATCATATGACGAGTATCAGTCATGTTATTTAAGGTGCTTCTAGAATGTGTGGCAAAGCTATGCTAGAAGAGGAAATATAGGAATCTGAACAGTATAATCTCCCATGTTTCCCCTTTTTTTCCCTTTTCAGTTTTTGGAATTCAAGTTCAAGTATGTTCTGAAATGAAAAGTTTTTGAGCAAGACCACTTACTTTCCCAAAATAAGGTATCCTTTTCTAGCATAAATCATTCTTGCTTTATTCCATCTCCAGTCGTCTGGAGTATTGACTGTAATTACAGCTGGTAGCAGGTCTTTGCAGCAAGTATCACAATAAACAGTTCATTACTCCCATTTTAGAAAATCATGTTTTCTAAACTGGAACTGGTGTAGGGGAAAAATCCTTCAAGAAAGCAGAATTCTAGGATCTCAAATTCTAAGACATTTGCATTCAAAGGATGAAGAAGGCATCTCTTCCCACAGCCTCAGACTTGGAAACACAGCCAATGTGGTCTTACACAAGACTGTGACACAGCAAGAGCCTGAGCTGCTGTACAACAAAGATCGTTGCACATGCAGAATCTAGGAAAGTTTGAGGAATATAGTAACTCTAATGAATGCATCTCAGGACATAAGAATGAACCCATGCTAGTTTCTTTTCAGCTTGTAATAGAGATATATAATAAAATATTTTCAGGAGATCTCTAATCCTGTAAGATCAGACTAGGTTAGGCAAGATCCAAACACAAAGGAGACTGAATTAAAAGGCAATTGAAAAGAGAATTGAAGAAGCTGAAGCCAAAGCCTCAGCAGAAACCACTTTTGTTCTCATAGCCTGGAGGCAGTGTCAGAGCTCTTTCCTGATAATAAAAAGTAAACAAAATAAAATGTGACAAGACATTCCTTTTGACAGATGGCTGAAATTTTAATACATCCTAGTGATGTTGCCTTTTTAAAGGGGCTAGAAGTACTTCTCTTGTTTCAGCCACCAAATCAGTGGGAAATCTTAAGCATATATATTTTCAGTTTTCAGTTTTCCCACCTGTAAAATGAAGACAATTGAACTATATCTTTTTACACTGGTTCTTTTCAGCAGCTAAAGATAAGTGAGTGTTTCTGTGGATTTTGTGAAATGGAGCAAATTGAATGTAAATGCTTTTCATGTATTAGAGGCCTCACAAGACGGGTGGGATGTAGGTAAGTAGCATGCTTATATTGTTGGTAAACTGAGACACACAACTACTGTATGACTTTGCTCTGGTACAAGAACCAAGGAAGTCTGTCTCCCAGGCAAGGTTCAAACTGTCTCCAAGCGCTCTGCAGCGTGAAAGAGCTTCCTGACAGATAGACTCACATGTTCTGGATCTGTCTAATTTTAATATATTAAAATTTTTTCAGCATTTCTACCCCAGAGGAGTCTGTAGCTAGAGTCGTGAACACTGAGATGAATTTCAAACTAGGAAAGCAGAGGAGAAGATACAGAAACAAACCTCAATACATCTTATGTCTAGATAACAGCACAGCTGTTATGCAACTCAGGTCTCTGCAGTCTCCTCAGACTGCCCCTCAAGCAGCATGAGATTCCTCTAGTTTTCCTGTCTCCCTCACACTGGAGCTAGTACTGTTCATTTTAGACTGAGCTCACAGACAAGATTCCAAACTTGCAGAATAATATTTGCAAAAACTGCAGAAATGCATTTAGTAACAGCTTTTTCTGTAGCTACATTAAGTTTTTGGTGTTCTATACTAGCTCCAGAACAAAACTCTGCCAGTCACCTAGGATATTTTCTTCTCAAATCATGTTCAGCTACCAACTATTATACCACTTCCCTGAAAAATCTTGAAGACCTTTACCTCCATGAAAAACGAGAGATCACATTCAAGCCATTAAACATGTTGCTTTTCTTTTATGTATTCAAATATAGCTGATGTCTTGATCAAAAACCAGATACAAGACTTGTTTTTGCTGTCATCAGTTGCTCTAATGCATCAAGAATAGGATCTCAGTCCACTGCTATGCTGCTAAGACAATTTCTGCCAATTAATGAAAGATGTTTACTTCTGTATCAATTAGTGGTGAAAGAAACAAGTAATCTTGATTATTTTTTTTTTCCAGGACAAGTAGTATCATATGAATCTACTTTCCCCTGTCTTTTTCAAAGCTTCATCCATTTGTTTTACTTTGCCATTAACAAATCTCACTTCAGAATTTCTAGGTATTGATTTGGTTTCTATTAGCATCATGTGAGCCCAGTCGGCACAAGTGGTGCTTAGATCCTTTGTGGAGTAAGAGGAGTTGAGACTCTCTGGCCAGTGCAACCTTGGAGAAGCATGGATGGATAGAACAGACTTTAATCTTCTGTATCACTGCAGTCATTTCTTCACACCAAAAGCTGAGTCATTCATGTTGGTAGTGCGCATAGTCAGCATGATGCCACAGGGAATATTACTTTTCCCTTAGAATCCCACTACGTGGCTTGTGGTGTGTCCTCTTGCACAGCTGCTGCGTTTCAGCTTACTGTTCTTCCTGGAACTCTGCTCTTCCTAAATAGAGAAAATTCAGATTCTTTCTGATCTTACTGACAGATGGGCATTCTATTTTTGAGCATTATCAGGCATACCATCTCAGTGGCAAAATTTCTTATTATTGGTTTAAATACACTTCCATGTAACTAACTCTTCTGGTGAAATGTATTCCCAGTTTTCTGAATCCTAGGTGTCCAGTTACAGATGAGAAATGTTCCCCAAAAAACTTTTGCAACTGATCATGAAACTGATAAACTGAGGTTCTGAAGCAAAGCTATCAAAGTGGAAAAAAAAAAAGAAATGTCCCACTGACTTTTAGAAGGCTCTAGATCTGGCATGTTCAAAGCAGACCAGAAAGGAACGTCTCTTCATTTCAATGACAAAATGAAATTAACTGTTTATATTTGAGCTCTGAAATCTCAGATGGAATAAACAAAGATCTTCAGTCAAACCTACATTGTTCATGTCCTCATTTCTGAAGGACCCATATAGATTTGCAACAGAAATACTAAGGTTCTTATGCACGAAGACTGAATGAAAATGTGTATATATGCAAATACAGGAAGAAATGATAGGATTAAAATAATGGCATGAATTGTTAACTAAGGAAACAACTATTTTTAAATAAAATAAAAAATGTGAAGCATGAGGAATATATTATTTACATCAAGACCACAAGCCTGTTGCTCTGGTAAGGCCACAGCACAGATGAATTCTCAGCAGAAGGCTTGTACTCTGATAACAGGAGAAAGGCAACAAGCTACGGCACTCTGTGTCATTTCTCTACCTGATATTCCAACAGGAACTTTTTATAAGATTCATGGAGGATGAAGCAAAAAAATATACTGAGATAAAAGATCGTGATACCTGGCACTGCTCCAGTTGAGTCTGAAATGACCCTGGGTGATGAAGCTTCTATATTTATTTGTTGGGGAAACAAACTGGTATTTAATAGCCTGTCTTTTACTGGGATTTTTTCCCTGCTTGCTAGACTGTAGTTCCTTGAAATGAAGTATGGTGTTCGCATCACTGTACTTAAGAATAAGGAAGACTTTCATTGAGGGAGAAAGCTCCATAGAAACCCTTTGCCTTCAGAATAATAAAAATTCTCATAGATAAGCATCTCTTGCTTTTACATGGGGCTAAAATTTAGACCAGAATTTTGTAGATCAGATAATTTTTGCTGAAGGTTTTTCAGACCTGTTTGCTCTCCTCATCTGCCATGGATATGACTGCCAACATAGTCACCATACTACGAGTGGATGACCTGTAGGGAAAATATTTCATGGGCATTTTGCAGGAAAAAAGTGTTTGATTTGCTCTTCCAAAAGTGAGGTGATGCTTCTGTCTGCAAGACTGGATGCTTATTTTCACTAGGCACTACTTTAAGGGATAAGTGGCCATTCAGCCTAATGTCTTTTAACATTTTTAACTGAGTCAACTACTTGTGCAACAGAGTCTGGCAGTAATGGCTAACCCATTCAAAAGCTACCCATAGTTGTCAGGATATGGTAAAATGCTGCCACATACATGCTCAGTCAGACCCTGCAGGCTGACATGTCTTCTTCCCTTAAAGCTCCATTTTTCCACGTCTTTCTGACTTGATTTATTTTGTCATGACATGTAATGTCATGGCTGTGACAATCTTGTTTCCAAAGTCTTCAGCACCCATCACCTGACTTCAGTTTTTCTCAGAAAAACTCTTTGTTTCCCCTTCAATCACTTAATAACTATAACTAGTGTCCACAAAAGCCTGTATACTATAGTGCATAGTTTTTGTAGCCATGTTATTAAGACCATAAGATCTGTGACCAAGAATCCTGTGCTGGGAACAATTTCCTGATAGAAAATCCAGTTTCTGTATAATCCAAATGTTCTGGAGAAAAAGTTGATTAAGCAGTTTATTCCGGCTTTGCTCATCTCCAAATGTATTAATTACTATAATATATAAGTAAATTATTTCAATGTATAACGTATATTATATGCCTGAAGCATATTTTAAATTTATTCAGAGGCCCTAAATTGAATCATTTCAATAGTATTTTCTGCCTTTTGACTGTTGTGTCTTATGTTGGATCCACTATTGCTGGAAATTATACATGCTGTATAAATGGACCCTCTACATGAACTTGATAGTTTCTTTTCATACATCTGTTTGCAGCTTGAGTAATCAGCACTAAACTTTGCACCTTACACTCTGCTCCTCTGGTTTGGGGAGGTAGATGTAATTAAGAGACTCTACTGGTCAAGTTAGAACTATTTTACAAGCTTCTGGAGAAATGTTTTCTGAATCATGTTTTTGGATATAAGTGTATGTAATCTGCCTAAGCTCCATGCTGCAGTACTGGTGTCTTGGCAACCACTTGTACATTGCAAATTTGTTTACAGCCTAGCTATTTAAAACAGTATATTATGTAAATGCTGTTGGTTGCTATCAAGGTGTTTGGATGAGTAAGTAAAATGCAGACAGCTGTATATTGAAAGGCCCTGTTATGAGCTAGATGGAACTGACTGCTGTTTTGCAGAAGTGCATGTTTTGCTCTTAAAAACTGAGAGGGAAACTGGACATTGAAAAAAGGAGACCTGCTAGGCTTCTTGACTCTTACGATTACTGGACAATGTACCCAAACCAAAATATCTCAGGTCAGGAACAAGGGATGTCATTCATAAATTCAAGTATCTACAGTGTAGGCTTCCATATCTCAGCTAGTTATATAAACCTTTATGAACATGGAAATTTGTGAAGCTTAGAATTTAGCATTGAACTGAAGGCTTTTGGCAAACTGTTTGATCAGATCAGTCATGGTGCAAACTCCATTGACTATATATTGATTAGATTGCCAGTGATTACATTGTGATTCCAGATAGCACTTAGAGATGCCAACATGTGGTTGGTTGAACCAAAGCTCCTTTGCTTCTTAGCAAACATATGTTGCATATGCCAGACCATAAAATTCAGTGCTGCACAGATCCTTTAAAATTTTCTTGAAGGTTACTGCTTATATTCATCAGAGGATTTCAAAGATCTTTACAGGTACAAGTTATGGCTAAAAATATTACCAGTGCCATACGACTGAGAGTAGTGACTGTAATATCTCCAAGAGGTTAACATCATAACTATTTACGTCGATGTAGTTGTTGGAAATGCATATATAAATGGTTGTAATTTAAAATATAAAGCAAAAGATCTAGAACAGCCAGACACTGCATGGAAGTCAGAGCCTGCATCAATGGAAACTGAGCCCTGTGGCTGTTAGCTGTCCTGGTTTCCCAGGAGCAGAGCCATGGGCCAGCCATGGCAGGCAGGCCATGAGTAGACCTGAGTTGCTGGGAGTTTCAGTCAGGCAGCTGACCCACAGGTGTATCCCATACCACTTATATCATTTGCCATTTGTGTGCTGCACTGTGTTACCTTTTCTTTGGTATGCACTATGCAAAAAATCTTCAGCTGTCAAAGATCAGAGAAGGTAAACAATTTGCTCAAAGGCACAAAAGGGAATGGTGACAAAGCTGAAAAAAGGGCTGGGTATCTAGGCCCTTGGACCCTTTTGCAGTAACTTGTTGATAGCATTCCTTCTCAGAAACAGCTTCAGCACCACACGTTCTCCAGTGTTTTTAGGAAAAGAGCTGTCTGCCAGACTGAAAGAAGTTCAATTAAAAATAAAGACAATCAGCTCCTTATGATTTCGTGCAGGAAAGCTAATGACATATCTCAATTTTCATACTTGTGTAGCTGAAACTGGTTAATTTTGCTCTATATAAAACAAGAAATCAAAAGCTTGACAGTAATGAAACATTCATTTTATTTATCTTTTTACAAGGCAGACAATTAGTAATTTTATGGTTGAAAAACGTTCATTCTTAAGCCTTGCATGAGGATGTTATTGCTAGACCTATTCTGATGTCACCTTTATTAAAAAAATGAATATAACTTGTTCTGAATCTGTTCCCTTCTGAAGGGGGAAAAAAAATCCCTCAAAACAAACAAAATGGGAAACTTGTAAATATTCTGAAACAAGTCTTGTGATCTTGCCCTTGAAATTTGTCACCATAGCTAAAACAAAATCAAAAAGGACTCGTACTCTCACAATAGGTTTATGTTTCATGTAACTGGCCTTTCTCTGGAAGTCTTGTATGTCTTTTCTTCTTTGAGAGGAAAATCTCCTTTCTTAACCATTCTCTCCAGCAGTAGCTCTTCCAGAACCACATTGCACTCCAAGTTCATAATTTCTGGTTTGCATAGACTTGTTTGCAAAGGCTATTACAGCTATTACATAAAAATATAGAAATGACTGTGCAGTTGAAGCCCTTTGTTTTTCCCCTGAGTACAACTCGTGAGTTGTGAGGTCCTGTTTGACATCAAAAAAAGTGCTAGATTCAATCTATGTGCAGCTCTACTGCAAAGGCTTAAATAATATTAAATAATATTTACCTGGGACCCTCTCCCCTAGAATTCTCTCCCCAAAACCTGAGTAACTACACCCTTGAGGACTTCAAGATAAACCTTACATTTCTCCCCTGTCTGTTTCCATGCCAAGAAAATAAGTCCAATGGGATGCAACATAAAATGTTATCAGAGGAGAAAAGAGGAATCACAGTAAATAATCACAACAGGAAAACATGAATAATAGGATTAAATTCCTGCCAGGGCATCTTAAACTACAAAGAGCTGATGAGGTATCTGGTTATTACTTTTCTCTGCTTATGAGTCATGTTTCAGAGCTGATGGTTTCAGCTTGGAGAACACCAACCTCTGAGCAAATCATAATGCACATGCTGTACCCAGAGCCTTTTCATATTTGAACAGTGGGCTGCTCAGGGGGAATCCAAGCTGCTTCGGTGCTGCTTGTTTTGTTTCCCAGCAGATGGTTGTGTTCTCCTTCCTAAACCAAACAAGCTCTCCAGGATTTTTGAAAAGACAAATATTTATTGAAATTACATTTGCAAACTGGATGTAACTTAATAGCTTTGCAGATTTTGTTGACCTGTGCACCATGGTTTCTCTTCCCAGAGAAAGGAAGGTTTGTTAGCATGTGTACTGTCTGAATAGCCATCAGATCTCACTATATTCAAAACAGTGGCTCAGTCACATCGATAGAGCTTTCCTGTTGCCCTATATACATGAAGGCAAATCTCGCTTCTAGAGGTTAAACTGAAAACTCTTTAATTTTAAAGAAGTAGTTGAATGCTTAAGCTGAAGTAGACTGTCCCTTAACTGCTTGCAGCCAGTAGTTTGAAGGCTAAATTTTGATCCCAGTTATACCTGTAAATGTCCAGTCCTTTAGCAGAATCACCCCAGGAAAAAAATCTCTTCCTCATTCTTCGTTTTGACATGATGTCTGGCCCCGAGCTCACTGACATCAAGAGATATTTGGGGACTGTGCTTTTAAATTTGCCTCCTCTGTGGTGTGCCTGCTCACAGGCACCGACCTGGCAGATGTTGCAGCAGCCTGGAAATCACACACAGCACTAAGATGGTTAGATGCCTTATTTTTATTAAGGTACTGAACTACTCACTGCTGTTAGTTTAACTTGGAGGTTATGTAAAACTTTGTGAAACTTTGTAGAGCTGCGCTTCATGGAGCTGTAATGACCAATGCTGCAAACCCCAAAACAAGTGCAAGGAAATGAAATACTATTTGTGGCTGTCAATTTCTAATGCAGCTGTGCAGCTCTATCACAAACCACAGCACATCGAGCTTGGTCAGACAGTTTCTAGTTCACAGGGATCATTTCTATGATGACCTCCATTAAACTGATTCATGGAATGTTTCATCTTTTCGCAGCTTGGACATCTCTTATAAATTACAGGAGTCAGGATCTGTTATATCATCATAACAGCTTCCCTGCAGGAGGAGGTTTGAAACAAATCTCTTCAATGCAGTGGAGATCACTTTACGATCAGGACCATCAGCATGTAGTAGACTCCTTAAAATAACATTGTGACTTTCAGGATTTTTCCTTTGTTGTTGCCTTGTAGCAATTCCCCAGAGTTGTTTGCTCAATGCTGAACTGCTATGCTTTACAAAGGCCTCACACTGCCCCCCAAGAGGTGGAGTATAGAGCTCCTGCTGTATATACAACTAACCTGCGTCAAGAAAGCTCTGTCTTTGAGTTTAAAAGAACCCCTACTGTCTCTATGAACAACTAAAAATAAAAATATCTCTCCCTCTCACATCACTCCTCAGAGGAAAAAATGCTTCAGAGTTTTCCCATGCAAAACTCCCTGTAATTAACTAAGTTGGTCCAAAATTGTTAGGAATATTTTTTAGTATTTTGGATATGTTAATTTTTTTTTCGCCTGGAAGCTGTATCTTGAGAAAAAAATATAACCATGGCAAGGAGTACCAAGATCTGGCAGCACTGGTATTTGCAAATTATTGTTTCTGTACTGTCTGAATAAGGATTTTGGTTATAAATTCAGTGTAATGTTGTGCAAGCCCAAATAGGATGTACCAAACACTGTAATTTTCTGAAAAGTTATCCATTTTAAACAAATCTTATTATATCCATTATATCCAATAAGAGCTCAATTTAAACAAAGCTTTGATGATATAAAATGTCATCAACTTTTAAGAACCAGCAGCATAGCTGCTCCCATGTGAGAAATTGAAACTAAAGCTGACTAGAAATTTGGGATGTTGACTGAGCAACATTCATTGTCACACTGAGGCATAAAAAAATGTGATGGGATAAGAGAATAAATGGAAATAAGATTAAAAATATCTGACTGTTACCTTTTATGTTACTACTCTGTCATCCACCATGATGTTCAGGTGCTAGATCAATAATATAACATGTGAAAGATTGTAATTTCAGCAAAGATTGGTATTTTTAAATATCTGAAGCCATTTTTAGTCTATTACACTGATGTAAACCTGGACTAGCCACATTGATTATTCTGGGTTTCCTTCAAATTCACACCTGCATTTCCCTATAAGCAGGTGTGAATGCTTCTTTTGAAGAGAGCTGCTTTGAAGTCCGGTCTTTGGCTACGACTTGTGCAAAGCTGCTCTCATGAGAAAGCACGTAGCACATAAATGAAAAAGCTGAACATTTGTTGTATGGCCTGGTGCGTGCAGGAGCTCCCTGCTCTCAGAATCACAGCCTGTGGCATTCTCGTTAAGTGACTACCAGTGCCAAGGATCGTGATGGGTCTGTGGAGTGCAAAGTAATTATCTCCAACAATTGTGTCTGCTTATTTCTCGCATGAATGGATAACATCTTCAATGGAGCTGGTCACATATCATCGCTCAGGTTTAAGGGCTGTTGATTGGACAGTGGATGTTTTGTGGCTATTCATAAAGAGGAAGAGTGAAAATACAGCCAGTTTCACATTTTATAACTGCATTTGCAGTTCCAGGGTAATTACCTACTAAATACACTCTGAAATCTCTTCTAGATGCAGCAGGTGAAAAGTGCAAAATGTGGAGGATACAGAATAAAGAAATCTCTCTGTGTTTACAGATGATTTAGACACCTCTTCCCATAATTAAAGCAGCTTTCTGTCAGCCACTATAAGAGTCTAGTCATACAGAGTGCTGAGTAAGTCCTACAGTTAATTTTGCACCCTCCATTTCCAGACTGTTCAATAGACCCTGATTCTGTAAGGTATTGCTCTATCTTGGGATGAGCTGAGTCCACACAGACTCAAAGGAGCCTTCTAGAAATAAGTCTGAGAAGTTTCTAGGGAGTGAGCATGGTCAATGTTGATAGGCACACACAGAGCATGGGGGCATGGGCAGGAACTGATGATTGTGCTTTTTTACCTTTTAAAAGGGAAGGTTTGACATAGAACTAGATACAAATCAGTTACCCTGTGTCTAAAAGAAAAGGTAGCTGGTATCTGTGGAACACAAGGGGTTAAGGACAGGAAAGAAGGAGTTAGGTGACTATCTCTGTGGGAAGAAAGGGGAACTCTGCAGTCCAGGAAACCTGGGAGCTAAGGGGCTTTGCATACATATATCCACACAGATTTGTCTGCTTACTAAGGCACTGCTGTTGGAGTAATGGATAGAACTGAGAAACAGAGTGACTGGGGTGAAAAAAGTACTGCTGTTAATGCGGTATCACATCTAAATAGCTAAAACAAAGCAGAAAGATGGCAGGTTTTCTGATCTGGCATAAACTCCTACTGGGAAAATATGGACTAATTATTTGACTTTTTTGGTTTTGCTTTTAAATTTATACATCTAAGAGATATTTCATAGCTTCCCCAGGATGTATTACCAAAGTCACTGTCCTTGAGATCGTGAAGACTTGGCTCAGAAGGCTGGTGATATCAGAAAATAATGTGAGTAGCAGGTTATTTTGAAAAGAGGGGGAAAGAAAAAGAAAAGCTTCTGCCACTGCTGACTTCATTTTAAAAGAGTAAAGCGCTTCAGTGAGCATTTCAACACTGTAAACCTCTTTGTTTCAAACACCAATTTCTCCCATCTCTTCCTCCTGTCTGTGTTTTTGCAAGACAGCTCCCAAGAGCGTTGCCACTGCGTTGTATCATATGAAGGACATTTCTCAAAGTGTCTGCCTGTCTTTCCTTCTTTCATAGTAAAGTCATTCTTTGGAGCTGCTGGTCTCCTGGAAGGAGAAAACATATTGTTTGAACTAAGAACTCTTGATTGTGCTGGATCCCAGGCTCCTCTGTGAACAGAACACCAAGATGATCTGATCTAGACAAACATCTGGATGCTGGGACACTGTCTGGGTTTGGCCAGTCCTGACTGCCAACTGTTTTGTAGTCCCTCTGCTCTTTTTAAGCATTCTGCTCCCTCCCTCTTCCCTTGCATTTCCAGAAAAATGTTGAGGTGTTTTCTGAGCGTAGACTGCTGTTTTTGCCTTGCAGAGATCCCTGTTGTTGATTCTGCGAGTGGCATTGATGGACAGTGCTGCCTGCTCTCCTAGCTGGAGGACTCTCAGTGATGACATGCCATGAGGGAAAGGGAGCACTGAAAGCCCTGAAGCTTTGGAGGTCAGTAAGAAAAATAAAAATAATGGAGAGGAAAAACATCAGGTTTTTTCTCTCTCCCACAGAGAGAGAAAAAATTGCTTATCGGAGCATTATTGTTTTGCTGGACCCTTCCTATCGCCTCTGGAAATGATCTCTCTCATTCAGGCTCACAGCCGATGATTCATCTTTATTGTGAAGCTGCTGTTTAGGTCAGACCTTGGGACATAGAAGAGAGGCAATGCAGAGAGACAGGTAGACTTTTCTCTGGAGGAACTCCTGAACCTTCCTGCTGCTTTGACACAGCGTGATAACTGACCTCATGCAGGTCTCGCTCTCCCTCTCTTCCTCTCTTCTCCACCTGCGTCTTTAGTGCTGCCTCTCACCTTAGAGCTGACGGCCAACACAATGCAATAAATGGACTCTGTGCAGTGCATGAGTCCTTCTGCATATGCAGAAGGAGCCTGGCTCCAAAAAGGTTGTTATTCAACCACAACAGTGACCTTGCCTCATGGGGCAGGCACTCAAACCCAAGGCAGCTTGAAAAAAGACTACTAGAAGGAGTTCACCTGAAAAGAATATGACTTATTTGAAATCCTGTCTGTATGAGAAATCACCAAAAGCAAAGTTTGGTGCCAAATTGTGAGTTGAACTGAAAGAAATATGAAGACAATGCTAAATGGTAGTACAATTTATAAATACAATATTGTAAATATGCAATAAATACACAAAATAAATACACAAATGTATATGGAGGCCCAAGTTGCCCTTTTCAGAACATTATAAATGACTGCTGAGAAGCTTCAGGAATTCTTAGTGCTAACATTTACATCCATGTCAAAGGCTGTATTGTTTCAATGACCATATGCTTCTTATTCACAGAGAAATGCGATTCATGGGCATAATGTTGTCAAAAAGGTATAGCCATTTTAGGGGCTGAAGATTTCTAATTTTTCATCAGGAAATAAGTTAATTATTGGACAGCATCTTGGCATTTTGCGTAGTGTTTGTCAGGAAAATATGAATTTTACTAGGAAACATAATGTGATGAATGTGAAATTTTCCAAATTGGAGCATATTTTTCTCTCCCAATGTCCTCTTACGTGACTTGTGGGAAATCAGTCACTGTGCTTCAATTATTCCATCTATATGGTGAGCAAAACAGAACTTGAGCTTAGATATAAGAAATTATCTTGACTCTGAACTCTTATTTGGACTCCTAATTTCCCACTGAAATCAATTTGGAGCATGTCAACCAGTCTCATATTCAGAGCTGCCTTCCTGTCTTCTGACTTCTGAGGGATTCTTTTAAAGATATGTCAGGTTAGTTATTCAGTTCCACTAATTCTGAAAACTGTAGTCATTATTTTCATTGTACAAATGACAAACTGAAGCAGGGATGCTGGCTGACTTGTCAAAGGTCATACACAAAGTAAGCAGCAGAGTCAGAAGCCTGGTTTTGAGTCCCTGGTTGGGAACACAGGATAAAAATGCTTATCTCAAGTATGATTTAACAATGGCTTGGAAAAAGAGCTTTACTAGGGGAAAAAAAAAAGAAAGAATTCCAGGTATGGCACATGTACTTGAGATCCGGGGTCCTCTAAATACCTTACTGAATGAGGAGACAAGGGTGAAATGTGAAAGATATTTATATAGCTTGATAAGAGTACCACAAAGGAAAAAAAAAAAGAGGGGAAAAAGATTGATCAGGTAAATCAGTGATCTTGACATAAGGGTTAGGACTTGTGAAATGGATTAAAGATTAGCTTGGAGACTGATAGAACACAGGATGTCAGTGGAAGATAACAGTCAAGAGTGAGGAAAAGGCAGCAAGCTGAGGACCACACTTATCTTTACCTTGAGCATAAGTGATCCAAAGAAGCAAGCCATTTCAAACTGCTGAAACTTGCAAGTATGAGGACGATGGGAGAAACTTGAGAAACACAGGAGAGAATGCAGGCCCAGATTTCTAATTCTTCAGACTATTTGTGTTTACTGTAGCACACACCAATTCAGGGTCACCTGAGATATGTGCCTGTGTTCAAGAGTGTTTTGAAATAAAGAACACAGAGGAATTAATCAGTGTTGGTAGCAGTTCTGCAATGTTAGAAGCAGTTCTGCGTTTTTATAGCTCTTCTCATATAAGTAGACAAAAAAAAAGTTTCTTAAGTTTTTTCTAAACTGCATTGATCTTAGAGGTCTTTTCCAACCAAGGCTGTTCTATGATTCTATGATTACTTCCCTCTGGGGTGAATTTACAGTGACTGTCTGCAACAGAGAGAAGGTAAGTGTTTGAAAAGATTGTCTGCATCTGACCAGAAATGAGAATTTAGGTCTTATAACTGCTCACATTGGAAGCATGACACTAGAAATGACATATTTTATGGAAAGCATCTCAGGTCAAGTAGTGATTAAGCCATCAAGGGTATAACCCATCTGAAAACAAGAGACATTCTTTCTCAGTGTCCTTTTCTTGGGGTAGTAGTGTCACAGTTAAAGTCAGGTAGTTCACAAGTAGGGCTGCATCCAGAGCAGACTGTCTAGGAGTCAGGGGGGTTGCGTTCTCTAGGATTACACTGAGAAGTTGTGCTAGGGTGGGATGAAAGGGGAGAACTCTGCCACAATGTTTTCCATGGTTTCTCTTCAATAGTATACCCAGCCCAACAGGGCTGCACTTATGCCCTTTGCTGAAAGCACAAAATGGCAGCATTGCTCCGTCCAAGTGTATGATGTAACGTTTTAATTGCTCTCTTCTGTCTGTGTTTGTTCCCAGTGGTGTAGCTCTTTCATCCAGTGCCATCACTGTCTTGGTATTCTGTGCACATTCAAAAGCCAGTCCAATTTAAATGTACTCCTGTTGTGATACCTTTATTTCTTGAATTCATCTTGAGCTTGTGGGAAGGAATCATTGCGGCTGTTAGTTTTTAAATGAAATCTGATCTCTGTCAAGATCTCTGCTCAGAGCTTTCCATTAGCAGCTTTTAGTTTACTAATCACTTCTTCCCTTGAGCTTCACACATTAACCATTTATGTAATCAGCCATAATACCGGGACAGGATCTTTCACATGTTAGATTGCTATTGTTTGTTAAGAGTGAAAGAATTGAGCTTGTTTAAGTGGATGTCTTAAGCGATAAAAGTTTGCAAAAGAAGTAAGAAAAATCATTCTGTAACATAACCACAGCCCATTTATACTTTTACAGCATCTGGGGCTGAATTCTTCATCAGAAGGTGTAAAATTTCCCTAGTATAAATAATTGTATCTCTTTATGCCAGAAGACTTCTTCCTTATCCAAACTTATGCTCGTTTTATGCCAGGAAGCTTGAATACTAATAACCTTAGTGTTCTTTGCAGTAACATTAATTAGGGTAACATTTTCCATCTACAAAATCAAAAACAACACAGTGTAGAACTTAATAAGAAAATTAAACAGTCAGTGGGATACCAAGTCTCACCCCAATGCAAAACCCATTTGGCATGATTTTTATGATTAGCACACAGCCAGCTCTCAGTGAGCTGTTTTGATTTAATTAGGTGATGAAGTAACAACTTCTGCAGAAACATTGGAGGTGCTCCTTTGTCCAGCCTGTTTGTGGCTACCATGGGTTATTAGGTCAGGGTGTTTGAACTTTGCTGGACTCATCCCTGTTGAACCAATGTGTGTGTCTGTACTATTGCACCCTGAAGGTTGAGTGTAGACACACCAAAATGGTTGTTCATGGAGACAGCTTGCTACCAGCAATAGTCCCTTCCAGTATTAGTTTTGCTGGGTACAGTTGCCCCAGTGTGATGTTCCTGAGATGTCTCCACATCTTGCTTCTCCTTGATAGTCTAGGAACACTTAACTCAGGAATGGTCCATAGATAGCTGGCAGATATTGTACCTGAGCTTAGACTTCTTCTTGCACTTCAGACACTGCTGTGTTTAGGGCCAATGCTGAGACAGTACTAACATGTCTGCCTGGACTCATGCTTCCTTGGTGTGGAAGCAGGTATTTCTGAGTCTTGCCCTTGGACACATCCCCTAGAATTGGGATTTTCCCATTGCCTAGAAAATGGAGAGCCACAGAGCCATATGGGATACTGGCAGGGAAAAGAGCAGAGGCTAGCAATTTTCTTTAAGACTTCAACAGTTATCTTTAAGACTTCAGGTCTTCTCCTCAGATTTTCTGCCTACCTCTAGAGGTCCCTGAGGTCCCTCTGTGCAGTATTTCAGCCTCCTGCATTGGCTCCTTGGAGAGACAAAGAACTGTTCATTACTCCTCAGCCATTGGGTGCCTAACATCTTGCAGTGCCTCCATTTTGAGCACAATATACTCTAGGCACTTAAAAAAATGTTCAGAATGCTGGTTTTACATCAGGTTTACAAGAAACTGGTGAAAATTTCCAGCCAGGACAAATAGATTCCTGGCTCCTGCCTGAGCTTCACTGGAACTTGGAGAGGGAGAAGCATCTAAACAAGAGCTTGGATCCTTTCAGATGTGTTCTGATGTGGCTGAAACAGGCATTGTATAGAAGAACGATATTTACTGTTATTTTAACACAGACTGCTAGGTGCAAAATCTTTTGTAAATCAGAAACAGAATGACAGCAATTACAATGCACCATACCTTACAGAGGCTAGAATAATCCAATACTGATGTTTACGCTGACTCAGTAGAAAAATATCCTGAGACTAAAATTTTAGCATGTCACAAACTTTCAACATGTAAGTAATTTTAATTAAGGGATGGAATGCAGTACATGCCTACATGTAGAGTATGTTTTTCTGGCCTGGGGCCCAATATTTAGAGATTACAGATATCTAGCTGCTCAGTGGGAGATCAGTAAAAGCTGTTGAAGCATGGCATCTCTAACAATGTAACTAAAATGAGATTAATTTCATCTAACATGGCTCTAATCCTCTGGTCTTTGAAATTAGTAATAAAATTTCTATTAGAGTTATGAACTGATAATCAATTGGAGGTATACTGTTTCATTAGTTGGTAACTGAGACATTAAAAGATTAAGCATTAGTTGGTAACTGAGACATTAAAAGATTAAGAGTAAGATTTTTAAAGTGATGAGAGCTCACCCAACTTTTCTTCTTATGAGATGTCTGAGAATTTTACTGCTGCATTTGTCAGTGCCAAAATACTTTTGAAGCCTCCCTGCATTGACTTAAATGCACTCAGTAGGTGTAGAGCACCATGAAGTATTGTGTTTGTGTCCTCTGCTTGACTTGTGCACGTTCTCTGTCTCTCAGAGCATATGCTCCCTTGGGTCATATGGTGTCAAATACATTCCAAAGGATATAAATAAAATAGTCACTTCTACATGGATGAAACCCCTTTTGCTCCCCTCTTTCACCTCCTCCAAAATTTTAGACTGGGAAACAGCAATCAGCAAGGATCCAGACATACTTTAAGGGGTATACATTTAGTGTGTGCAAAATAGGACAAAGTAGATATTGGATGTGATTTTGAATAGAGGTCACTGAAAAATAGTGGCAGTGAACTGAGAAATGAGATTATTAATTAAATGAGAAATAGGAGAGCGGGGAAAGAATTTTTTTAATAGAACACATGTGCTGATGCTGTGCTTTATTCAGTAGAAATGAATAGATCCTTTTGAACCATAGCAGTCCATCACAGATAAATATATACTTCAGCAATTTAAAACCTGATTATTATTTACCTACAGTAGTAGCAGAGAATAAAGGCTATGGAAACATGTAGTCTGTGTGTGCGGGGGTGTGTGGTGGTGTCTGTGAGTGCATTAAAACCAAACTCATGCATAGTGTACTTGGTCTGCAAAGCTGAAGACACCCTTTTCCTGTGAAATACAATTGCTGCTGGCACTGCCTCAGGACTTTTGCATTTCTTCACATATTCCAAGCCAAGCAAGGCAAAATTTCATCAATATTTAGGTGAACTGAGATGCAACAGAAAAGAGGATGCTAATAAAGAGTATTCCATTTTGACCCATCAGAAGACTGGTGTAGCAGAGCTAAAACTAGCTGCTTACTAGGAACTGCTCAGAAACAGCAGTCTTCCAGCTTTAGTTGCCCCATGCAGAGATTTCAGTGTTATATTAGGGGCACCTGAGCTAGCCTGAACCACAGAACAGTGTTGATGAAGCCAAACATAGTCCTGAGTCAATATACAACTCCTTCATGAGCAGGACAGTATATGTTGTTCCACTGGAAGTTTGCTTCCATTCTGAATTGAAACATGGTCTTTGCAAATCACTTCACTGAAAAGCACCATCAAAGCCTGTGATTGGCAATATCTACTGGATCTAGTCTTTTCATGCATAGTGCCAGACTGAATGTTATGTGCCTTTGGGCCTTGGCTGCAGAGGAGAAGTTTGGTGTTTGCTCTGTCTTGCCGACTCTTGTGGGACCTGCTGGAAGAAGGGAAGGGACGCAGTGCCTTCTCTGACCATGCACAGAGGAGATGTTTCCAAAGTGCACATGAGGAAGGGGGGTGGGAGGGGCAAGAATAGGGAAGGATGAAGTATGCAGATATTTAATAAAAAACCCCAAGGCTTTTCCAGCATATCAATGACTTGGATATTGCTGAGAGAAGCAGGGAGCAGAAACATAGCCAGGCAGAGCTCAAAGCCTTAGTTGGCTTGGGGTCCTGCCTTATTCCTTGGCTAAGATATGAAGGATTTGTACAGAAGAGCACCCAAGAAAAAATTGTCAGGCTGTACAACAGCCATTCACTTCCCTGTGGCCACCTGGCTCTCAATCTTGGTAAGAAATACTGCAGATCAGACCCAGTGACCCAACCAGCCAGAAATATTCCTTTCTTTGGCCACTTCACCAAGCATATTGAAATTATTGCCATGACCAAACCCGGACAACACAGAATTCAAGCTGGTAGAAGGGTGGGAGCCCTTTGGGGTTCCGCTTCCTTCCACTGCAGAGCTGGGAGGTGAGAGCTTGCTCCTGCTAGACAGCTGGAACGGTGACCAAAGCACTTTATTTCACAGCACTTTGTGAAAGCAAAACCTGTTAATGCCTTGTGACTATCAAATCTGTGTGATCAGTCAATGAAACATTGAACACCTCATGGTCTGAGTGATAACAAAAGGGGAAACGTGGGAATGTGATTCTATATTTTTGTGGTCTTTACCCTAGATTGTTGAGTTTGCTGTTATAATACTCTTGCCTTAACAAAGCTTTAAACTAGATTAGGGATTTTCATTCTAATTTGTCACATTCTCTTTGCAGAGTTTATTCAATTATTTTCCCCATCAATTAAGAAGATTTATGAATATGTTTTCTATTATGTGATCATGTTTGTCAAGTAAATTATTCATCACTTTTCCCTCAGCCAGCAAATTATTTGTGAACCATCATTTTCCCTTTTGTTTTCAACCTGCTTAAACTTCTAAAGTTTATAGGTTTGATGAATGTGGATTGTTCTTCCTCATAACTCTGTAAAATCCCCAAATACACTTTTTATAGCCTATAGGATTTATAGTTAAGTCCAGTTGAACTTAGTAATGGATGCGTCTAAGACCCCAGCTTTAGTCTAAGTTATTAGCACGTATTATGTTCTGCAAAGACGAAGGATACTTCAATATTAGGTGGTGTACAATAGATTTGAAATACTATCAGAGAAGGAGTGGACCTTAACTCTCAAACTTGCATAATGATCACCTAACACCAGGCCACCAACCCAATTTTCATTTGATGGCTCCCTTCCAGGGAGTCTTAGCATCACTGGATAACAAAGGTTCACCTGCAATACTGTAGTAGTTAAGGTGATCTTGATTTTCAGTGTTCTGATTTAAGTTGCTGCCTCAGTCAAGTGATGGAGGATCTGTCTTTTAGATGAATATCTACAAGATGCATGAGTATCTACAAGATACAACTACAAGATGAATATCATTGGATTGTTAGCAGCAATGAACCAAAATGTCTGTCCCTAGGATGCCTTTAACACAATTGCTGATCTACTTTGCAGAAGTCAGCAGTGGAAGGAAAGAGGGGTGATAACTTAGTCAATAATACAGCCAGGGCTCGGGTGAGGCGTACAGGAGCTTAAAATAATCAGTCCTGTTATTTATCTGTAATCATGCATGTGACGCTAGGCATTGGCTTCCTTTCAGGCCCTAGGGGACAAGTGCTTGGCTTGCACAGATTGTGGTCATCATCAGCACAACAACAGCACTTGTTGTTGGGCTAAATGGAGGGGACACATGGGGTGGTGGTGGTAAGGCTGATTTGCCCTTGACATTGATGTAAACTGTGCTGAGCCCTCAGGTGATGGTTGGGTGCTAACCTGCTGACAACAGGGAGAAAAAGTGGCCTGGTACAGGTAAGTCAGAAGTGAAGCAACAAGAAAATGGCTGGAATCAGTTGTGCCTATTCTGCATTTGATCTATGCATAAAGCAAGTCCCAAACTCCTAATGTTTTCAATAATTTAGCTATTTCTATTGTTCTTGCTAGAGCTATTGGTTTTCTGTTCCTTCATGGTGATGTTTTACAGCAGGTTGAGTCTGTTTTTAACCTCTAGTGCTATGGAGCTTATCTCCAGGGCTCATATGAGAATGTTAAAAGAGTATGACATGGGTGTGCATGTGGAAATGATCTGTAATCTTTAGCTTGCAATAGCAGAACTCTGTTATCTCAGGATGAGGGAGGAGGGAATGAAATTGGATTTCTTCCTCCTCGTGACAGTTTCTTTAGCTGCACTGTAGTCGCCCCATCGGGTATGATATAGCACAGCTAACCTAAGCTGCTTTTCTAATTGGGGGCAGCTGCCAGTTTCTCTTCAAAACTGAGCGATGTGAAAACACTATGGATAAAATCTGTGTTTTCCTTTTTGGTTTATCATTTTCTGACTCACCTTATGTAAGGTTTTCTTAATATTTGTGCCTCAAAAGAACAAAACCCAAGCAATTAAGAAAACAAACCCCCCAGCTCTTTACGGGAACAATACAAAGAGGTTTGCTGCAGTATGACCTTAGATCTCAGCTAGTCTGACCAAGAGCAGGTGCTGTGTTTGAGACTGACCAACAGTGAATTAACCATGTACAGTGTGTCTTGAAAGTGCAGTAATGCCTATAGAGACTGTGTTAACTCAGACTCTCACTAACACACACAGTGCATTGACATAATAGCAGCAATCACATATTTGTAGATGTAAAGCACAAGACAGAGAAACTACAGCCTGTAAACCTGCTCATTGGAGGCAGCCCTCAGCCTGGTACAGTCCATGGAGGTTATTCTCCTTTCGGCTTCCTGAGAGAGCGTCACTTGGAGCTTATAACTGTGAGGAATGAAGAAGGTCCAGCTCTGTTTAGATATATGTCCTAAACTAGCATATTCCCTCCCTTCTTGCCTTCTCAGGTCATCCCCGCTTTCATCTGTGTGGGGTGATAGTGAATCCTTTGGTTTATCCCTTCTGTCTCATGTTATTTATTGAGAGTGAGAGTTTTTCACTTTTTTTACTGCTCTTTTGTGTTGCTATAGCAGTAGTGAGGTCCATCCTTGCTGTATGGTTAAATGTACTTTTAATTACTAAAGTAAATGTGCTTAAAAAATAAACAGTGAATGTTAATGTTATAGTTATGTTGCATCACTTGTAATAAGGGAGATAAAAATAAATGTTAATTAAATCTGATCTTCAACTGGTCTTGAAGCTGGTGATTTAGATTTTGGCACTTGACCTTTTGGACTGTGGCAGGGCTAATTGCTTGTGGTAAACACTTGTGTACCTTACAATCACAGGCGACTGTGCAATAGCCATTTAGCCCAGAGTGATGCACAAAGCATCTGGATCACACAGTGGTTTAGAAAAACACTCAGAACATACTCCAAAATCCTCAGATAAAGTTAAAACCTTCATGTGCAGAGTGCTAAAAGGAAGGGAGCAAGAGATAGGGATATTATTAGTGTTCTGTATTTGTACGATTATCCTACCCTATAGATGAAGTGCTGGGGTCTGAACCCTGAGTCCTGAATTAAGGTTGACATATGGGTGGTTCCCATGGTCCTTTAAGAGGAGGGGATGAGTTTGCCTTTTGGCTTTCCTCCAAGGTGCAGCCGGCCTTGTAAGGAAAGCCCTTGGGTAAACAAGCCCCAGGTGCCCCGCATTGGGTAAATGAGTGCCAGGTGTCCTGCTTTGGGCATAAAAGCTGGGACCACTTGCAGGAAGGGTGGAGTGTCTGTCTGTGAGGTGGATGCACTTTGCAGAGTTTCTCTGTTGGGGAAGGACCTCCTGACTCTCCCTGCAACTGGGTCCCGGTCAGGTTTGGTGCTGGTGAACGTGGACTTTGTGAGAACTTGTGGCTACCTCTCTCCTATATTATCTGTCTATTGGCTTGGCTGTCTCCCATCTCTACCATGGGAGACTTTGTTGTTTTGTTTGTCCCACCAATTATTGGCCATGTTGTATTGTTCCTGGGGTTGATGTCTGTTATGTGTAATCTGACTGACTTGTTTGTACCCCCAGCATTCACCCATATACTGACTTTCTTGTGTGCAATAAAATCTGGTTACTGGTTCGTTTTTCTGCGTCCTTTGTGCTAGGCCTAGTAATTGGCAAAAGAACGGAGCACAGGGAAAGCATATGGCACGGCAATGAAATGTATTGGTAAAGACCTCTGGGAGAACATTTTAGTTGCAATGACTTTTGTTCTTTTCCCATATGAAGAGTGAAATATGAGTTAGGAAAAGGGGGTTAGTTTCATCTCTGACAAGACACTGAAGAGACTGACAGTGGACCTGTACACTCAGTCTGCTATCCAATATTTTTTCCTAAACTTAATTGTGGAAAGAAACAAAAAAGAGCTGCAAAATTGATTTGGAAGTAGGAGAAAACATCCTGCAGTGAAAAAGCTACAGAGTCAGCATGTTTGGATTATTAAGAAAGCTTTAGAGAAAGCTTGGAAAGAGTGAATAAATATCTTCCTAAGGAGAAAATACCAAGTGCCAGAGAGAGGACTTAAGACCAGACACATTCAAACTGGAAATGAAACAGATTATTAAGCTTGAAGACAGACTAATCAGACACAAAGAGAGTCTCCATCAAGTCTTCAGGTGAGGACTGGCACTTTTCTAGAGAAGGTGTTCTAGTCTCACACAAGCTGATGGGCAAGAAGTGGCAGCAGAAGGGGGAATTCTTTAACATTTTACCTATAGATATACGTGTTCTGTGTTAATATGCTCACATAAGCACACACGTATAAGGCAGAAGTGATGACTTGGTACTTCTGGCTTTATACTCTGTGAACTCAAGGCAGTGTTTTGTGTGGCAGTATTGAGGTTATTGTTGGTTTTGACCTTCTTACAGAAAACTTAAAATAACAAGGGTAGAAACCAATTATAATTTTTGTTACTAAAGATATGTTAGGTTCTAAAGCAGTTATAAGGGAACTTAAATCTTGAATGTGTGTAGTGTATTATTTTGATATGTGAAGGAAAAGTGGTTTCCAGCAATGGAGCAATGACAGCAATTAAACCTTGCAGTGCACAGTATGTTTGTAAACATTTGGCACACTTAGTGAATGAGGGAAAGGCTGTGGATGTTGTCTGTCTAGGCTTCAGTAAACCCTTTGACACCATTTCCCACAGCATTCTCCTGGAGAAACTGGCTGCTCATGGCTTGGATGGGCATATGCTTTGCCAGGCAGAAAACTAAATAAATTTCATCTCAAAAAGTTATAAACTTCATTTCTGCAAAGTGTTCTTTCTCTGGCTTGGCTATATCCAAGTTTATTAACTGAAATGAAATAAAAATGTTAAACTTATTTTATTCTGCAGAACTACGGTGTTTCCTATGATAATTTAATCATCTTTGTGCTTTCCAAGGCTTTAGCAGTGTTAATCTTGAATAATTCTTAAGGGCTGGTGATATTATAATGTAAAAGCGATGTTAACCAGCCTAAAAGGTTTAATGTGAAAGCATACAGCACCTGTTATAGTAATTTAATAATTTTTATATTACTAGTTAGAGGAAGCAAGCTAATTAACGAGTGGTTTTAGGTAGCTTGCCAGCTCACAGCCTGATTGTGCTTTCCCATGGTGCTGGCTGCAGCCTTGGCAGCAGCACAGCAGGTGGTGTGGCTCCATGCTGTGCTCCTGTGGGAAGCATAACTCCCCTGGCAGTGCAGCACTTCCAGGTAAGGTTTGGGACTGCCAAAAAGGAAGAGCCATTTATAGCCCCCCAGGATCCCCAGCATAAAAATTGTGTGAAGATGCAGAAGGCACCTGTCTACCTTAAAATGAGCTAACACAATGGCTGTAAGTAGCTAATGTTGTATTGAACAGTGCTAATTTGATGAGTGTGACATGAGCTATTTAATTTGCATTGAATCATGGTCTTGCAGCTGTATCCTAACTCCTAAAAACAACGGACGCCTAATAAATTACAAGAACCAAAGTAGCAGGTAAATCCGGTGGCTACCTTAGAATTTGCAGTATACCCTAATTCTAGCAAAACAATTCTGAAGCAGGCTAAATAATTAATGGTGAACAATTTTGAGATACGTTTTATCTTTCAGTTCATAAATAGTCTATCAAAAACTTGGGAGCTTTTTAGACTTGTCTTTTATTATCAATTATTTCCTGAATCCTTTATCTCAGTAATTCTTGATCTGTCATGTAGTAGGTAAAGATGAGATTGTAGATCCTTTAATGATCAATTTAGGAGGGATATATGTGTACTAAAGTATACCTTTAGTGATGAAGAGCTCTTCCTGGTTAAATCTCTGCCCTACTGTGAATTATATTAATTGACTTTATATTAATTTTGGAGTAACAGTATCTGTGTCCTGGTTTGGCTAAAACAGAACCAATTTTCCTTTCAGTGATGTTACTTTTCAGTTAGGTCTCTTCTAAGACTGCACTTTCTGAAGTGAAATATGTTATTTTTCAGATACTGTCTGCTTCTAGAAGTGATAACGCTTGATGTTTATAGTTAGTACTGAGCTCACAGTACAATGGTTTGCAGAATGGCTCTTGTTTACATTTAATCTTACAGAGACCAAGGTCACTGCCAATTTCTCTCGGTGCTGCTTTGAGGCCCCCCCTTAGTGTAAGGGTTGCACCTGTGGGGAGGAGGGGACAGGACAGGTGACCCAAACTGACCAGCAAAGTATTCCATCCCATACACATCAAGCTCAGTATAAAGCTGAGGGATCACAGGGGCAAGGCCTGCTTGCCTTCTGCTCTGGCGTGCCCTTCTTCCTGCCCTTGCTCATTTTCTATGGCTGACATCCTGGGAGGATTCTGTCTGCTCATCTGCCCCTGATCTGTGTGTTCCTGAATCCAGCTCCTGTCTGCCACTGCGTCCAGGAGCCCAGCCTGGGATCTTCCCAGAGCTGCTCTGCAGCACCAATGGTGACATGAGCATTACTTGGGGGGAGCATGTGATTCGGGGGAGAAGCTCGATACTGGTTTAGTACATATTTGTAAATAGTTTATTATTATTCTTCTTGTTATTATATTTCTCTTTTTATTTTTATAGTTTCATTAAAGCTGTTTTAGTTTTATTTCCAACTCGTAAGACTCTCTCTGTTTTCTTCTTTCCCTTTCCTAGTCCGGGAAGGGAGAAGGGTTAACAGAGAGCATCTCCTGTATGTTTAGTGGCCAGCCAGCCTCAAACCATGACAATCTTCTTAATAAAAGTTAATAAAAATTGAATATGGCATATTTATCTAGGAGTAAAGCATACAGACAAAATCTGTGGATCTTAGACTTGGGTCTAGACCTGCTTCTGATGTTATCTAACCACAAGAATGCATAACCCCCCCTTTTTTTTTAATGTCACTGCTTCCTAATATATCAGATGAGAACAGTGATGATACCAGCCTCTTTTCTCAAACACTTTGAAATTTTTAAGTGAATTTCATCCTTTGTGGTTTATCCCTGTAGCTGATGGTCCAAATCATAACCTCTGGGACTGTACTATATGAATTAGAGCCATTCTTTTTTTGATGGCAGACCTTAATTGCTTCTGTTTGTTATCATTTCTTGGTGTGGCTGAGCCCAAGTTTGTAAACTGAAATTTGGAGTCAGATACCAAGCTTGTCTGTTCACCCAGATTCCTATTTTGTGAGTTTCATGGAAATATGAAGGACTAACTTGGATAGAAAAATGTATTTTGTGTACATCAGTGTTTATAGGTTTTTGGAAGGACCAATCCTTTGATTGTAAGTGCTCCCAGAGGATGACAGCAAAGTTATACTTCTGACAGAATTGTTCCACAAAATGGGCTTTTGCCTGATGTTTGAGATGTCTACCTCGAAAGTGGAAAACAAAGTGGAGCACCTGGGTCTGGTTTCCTCTAAAAACATTAGAAAAGACTGCTCTTTCTATGGGATTAAGTATAATCAGATCAGACAATCTGATGTGCAGTTGCTTGGGAATACTTTTACAGAGCTGTTATCTTACTGAAAAATATTTATTCATAAAAATATTCTGTAAGAAAAGACTGACAAAGTCAAAGCTAAACCGAGAGAGCTGAAAAAGTCGTCATAAGCCTTTAGCTATTTGGGAGTTGTGACTTGCAGTGGATAGTTCTCTGTGTCACAAACATAATGCTTGCAAAATTAGTTAACTGCTTAACTAGGAGCCTGAGTGCAGCTGATGAGGACTCTCTGGGCTGTGGAAATTGAAGGTTATGCTCCCCTCTTTATTGGCCCCAGGGAGTGGTCGGGGGGTGAGGGGAGAGGGACCCCAGAACCAGTGCAGTCCATGATGCTGCGCTGATATTAAGAGTAAAGAGAAGATTTGGGTCTCCAAGGTTATTAATCTGATATCATTCACTGACATTAAATTAAATTAGAGAAAACCCCCAAACTTAAATTATATTAATACTTCACCACCTTAGTGCAATTTCTCTTGATCGTTGCCATGTATTTTAATACAGTTCTGCTACACTTACTCTTCTTTTTCATTATAAACAGTCACAGTTCAGCAGTGATCTCACAGCCCTTTTTACCTTCTCCCCACCACACATTCCCCCTGGAATACAAGCAGTTCTTCTTTCCTATTTTCTCCTGCTATCTTATTTTAATAACAGTAGACAAAATGTTGTTCTTAATTGGACTGGACATTAATATCTTCTGATGCAAATTAGCACTTCTGAATGTCTCAGTGCAAGTCACTCCAGCCCAGCATCAAATTGGACTGCAAAGATTCCTGTTGCTATGCAGTGTTGTTGCTAGGCATTGCACAGTGAGAGGTACGGCTTATGGGGGGGCGGTGGCTGTGTGTATATGTATATTTGTGCACCAGTGGCTGTGCACTTGGGGTATCACTGTGTCTTATGACCATGCACCTGGGTGTCTCTGTACATGTCCACAGCTCAGCTGCATGACCAGTGTTTGGGTCCCAGTTTACTCTCTAGGCTGCGCAAGAGAAACATGTTATTTGAATTAGGTGAACACTAATAATCTGACAGGCTGAGAAACCCTGAAACAGGGACCTGTGGCTGCACTTGATCAAAAAAATGTCGCGTCTAGACTTGACGCCCCTCATCCTTTCACCAGTCCAGAGAAATCTAGTGTTAGACAGTGTTATATATGGGTTATAGCTTCAGTGTCTACACCTGAAAGCAAACAAGAAACCAAAAAACCCTCCCAAACACCTCTTTATTACATTGCTAAAGTGCATTGTTGTTGGCTGAGCTGTGACACTTGAGATGCAGACAAAAACATCTCTAAAAATTCAGAAGGTGCATTTGTTAACAGTAGAATTATTTAACTCAGTACCTTGACTAAGTTCTGTTTATACAAATTACATTGCTTCCCTAACCACCTCACTTGGGACATCTACTTTTCTGCATCTAACCATCAGGCATTACTTAAAAAAACTTCACACCAAGCTTGCTTTGCTTAGGAAGATATTCAGAGTAAAAGGCCTCTATTTAAACCTGCTCCTCTGAGCCTACCTGTATTTCTAGGACCCTTGTTTCTTTCTTAGATCATATTTGATATGATGGAAGACTTGTGAGAATAGCTTGTGTTTTTCTTGCACCTGAAGCACCTTCAGACTGGAGTTAGTCATTAACCTGAACCCCAGACTTGCTTATATCTAATATAGAGGTGCAGATGGCCAACTAATTCCAACATTTACAGGGTTGTTATGTTAAAGAGGTACTGAAGTGAGGGTGTTGAAGCAGATGAGTTTGTACAGCTTGCCACATGCATCGTTGGCCTCTTCTTTGGGCCCCTTGGCTTCAGACAGGAACACTTTCTGCTTGTGTTTGTTGACTTAGCTAACAAAACACTAAGATTTTTGAGCTATTAAGTTAATTTCAACACAGTCATTCGGATTTCTAGGTAAGAAACTCGGGCACTAAAGCAGACCCTGCAGTGACTAGCTTTATGAATGCAGAAGTCTCTCTTGCCTGAGAGACATACAAACCCAGACTCCCAGCACTTGAATCACTAAATTACAGACCACACAGGGGGAAAGCGGCTTTGCAGAAAGGGATCTGGGGTCCTGGTGGACACCAAGTTGAACATCAGCCAGTAATGTGCCCTTTGCTGCAAAGAAGGCTAATGGGATCCTGGGCTGCATTGGCATAAGTGTTGCCTACAGAGCGGGGGCAGTGATCCTTCTTCCCCTCTGGTCAGCATTGTTAAAGCCACCCCTGGAGTACTGGGTTCAGCTCTAGGCTCCCTAGCACAAGAGAGACAGAAGCATACTGTACACAGTCCAGCAAAGGGCTATGAATATGATGAAGAGACTGAAGTGTCTCTCCTGTGAGGAAAGGCTGAGAGAGCTGGGATTGTTCAGCCTGGAGAAGTGAAGGCTCAGGAAGATCTTATCAATGTACATAAATACCTAAAAGGAGGATGTAAATAAAATGAAGCCAGGCTCCTTTCAGTGACAGGACAGCACAGGACTGGCAGTTCATCTGAATTCAGACCACAGATATCAGACTTGAGCTCTGTAAGTTGCTCAGCTGTGGGAGATTCTAGGCTATGCACGTCAGGCTCAGGAAGAGCATATAGATATTGTGACACTGAGGCCAGCCAAGATTGCAGAACCTCAGCTCTGATGTAAAGGGAAATTTAACTGTTGACAGGAAGAGGTTGGCTTCAATTTTTTTCCTCATCCTTTTGGTTAGAGGGACCCATTTTATACACCAGGCAACTTAAAGAAAATCTGTGCTAAATAATCTGAAAAGTCTCATATCTCTAAGGTCACAGCTGACATTCCTGCAGAAAAGTATGCTCTAGGCTAAGATTTCAGATTTCCTTCCCCCCCATCCCTCAGCTACTTCAACCATGAGATGATTCAGCCTCTAACCCATTCATCACTCTGTATTCCTGCCTAAACAATCCTATAGCAAAAGTTTTGTGTTAATCGCTGGCAGCAAGTGCTGAGATCTGAATGCTGACGATGCTTTCAAGGGATAGCCCAGCTACACAGCCGTAGCAAGATGTCTTTGGAGATTTGTTTTGGATATGGAAAATAGGATAGTCTGGGAATCTGGGCTGACCCATTTAGGGAAGGGAAAAGAATTTGTGATTGAGATGCACATACAGGGATATAAGCATAGATCTGTATTTTAATGCGAATGAGTAAACAGTCAGCATTATAATAATCTCTAAGGCATTTGATCCCAATAAACCATCTTAATCCTTAGGGCTATTCTGGCAGTAAGAGATAACTGCACGGAAGTAGAAATGTTCTTAGCATAAAACTCACATATCTATGTTTACTGTGAGTGCTAGAGGGTTTCAGACTCTTCTCCCCTCCTCCTCAATACTGCTGAGCACTTCATCTGTACAGTATGTCAGCTCCCTACTTCACTAATAAAGGCCTTTTAATTTGGTTTTTTATTGTTGTCAGCAAGGTCCAAGATAAAGAAAATGAAATCATAGAGAAATGCTTGGGACTGATGCTTCCCTAGTGGCATGCCCTCTGCTTCAATAATGTTTCACTACAGATAAGACTATTTTTTTTAGTAGCCATATATGTGGTCCTGTGCTTTGTGGGAGGATACATTTCCACATCTCTGCACTTAAAAATCCTCTGAGCTGAATGCTTTTGTGTCTATTGTCTCCTGGTTACTGCATTGTCTTCATCGTTGCCTGCATTGCAGAGAAAGGGCTGTGGTTCAGAAAGGCAGAAAAAGTTGTCTAATTTGTTGTCATGGTTAAAGACTGAATGACACTCATGAATGAGTGAGAGCAAGAGCACATCCTGCCTCCAAGAATCGGTAGTGCTTCTGCAGGTTATGTTACCACATCATGTTTGCACCTTTCAGACAAAGACTTCAGTTAAAGAACCATTCAGACCAATGCTGAACTGCAGAACTGCAGCCCACCTGCTGTTCAATGCGCAGGAATGTGATTTGTTTTTGTGGGGGTTTTTTTGTTGGTTTTTTTTGGTTGGTTGGTTGGGTTTTTTGGTTTTTTTTTTTTGGTTTTGTTTTTGTTTTTGTTTTTTTGTTAATTTAGGGTTTTTTTTTTAAATAGCCTTCAAGCCAGCACTTACTCCTCTACTATTGGAGTCCTGGCACCTAAAGACACTTCAGCCCTGTCTGGAATCTCCTGAGGACTCAAGCCTTGTTGGCAGTGTAGAAATGTAGTTGCTGCTGCTGGACTAGTGCTAGTTCTCTTCTGGCCTAAACTGTGAGGCAGAAATGAAACTGGGACTACTACTTATAGCTCAGAAATCTCCTGAACAAAGGTCCAACTTGTTCCATAATTTTTTTCATTGATCAGTTTGTTTGCAACATCTTTCTTGGTTAGGTGAGTGAATAGCCATTAGGGTTTGACTCGGTTCAAGGTTGCTTGCCATGCAAGTTGAAGCCATTTTTTTCCTCTACAAATGACAATATTGCTCGAGTTAAGACTCTTTAGCACAACTGTTGCCAAATAGTGACATTAAAACAGTATAAACAAACTTGTATTGTAGAATCTAGCTTTGCCTTTGTGTTTTGAGCACTTCAAGGTCTGGAGCTGGGATGTGAGTTCCCCTCACAGTGATGCAAATGGCAGTGCTGAACATGACAGCAAAAGCATTAACCTAGCTGAGAACTGCTCTGGGTGGGTCAAAACAACCATTTTGTATCTGCATTTCACATTTAGGCATAGCTCTAAATTGCTTTTTGAAACAAACATCTCTAGTTCTGCTTCACATTGTTTGACAAGGACCTGGAAGAATTTTAGCTTAGACAAACCTTTGAGATACAATTACACAGGTGGCACTCTATCAAATGGCCCTTAGCATATGGGATACATTATGTCATTCTATTGGTTGAGAAGCTGTGGAGGTAAGTATGGATCCTTTAACTTATGCAAGAAAACCCAGCCTGCAGTTGGCTTCAGAATTGCACATACTTTTCCTTTACATCTTTTGGTGGTCAGTTTGTTCTGCAGTCATTGCACTGCTGAGATTCATTACAGTGCTGCTCCAATGCTCTCTGAAATCAGTGGTAAAGCATTTCTTGGCTTCAGTGGTAAGTGCTCAAGCTGCACTATGTCATAGTGCTAAACAGTGAAGCATTACATCTGATGTATTCACACTGTATGTGTATGTTAAGTGCGACAGCTCAGTACGTGTATGCTAAATCAACAGTCCAGTTCATACACTAGGCTTGCGTTTACCCAGTTATGCTGCATATGCAGTTTATTTTGTTCCATTGTTCCAGTAAAATGGGTCAAGGAGAAAGCAATAATACGAAGTGCCATCAGCTATGAAAAATAAGAATTTTAGATCTATTTATGGGTCCCTTTCTGTAGAAGAAATCTTGACATTATGGTCACTGAAAATAAGTCGTGGTTTTGAGAGCCCAGAAATCTCAGGAGAGCTGAGAAACCTAGACTTTTGAGAGTTTACTACACACTCAATCGTGTTAGCAAGGCTTCAAGGGAGTAGAAACAGTGCTCCAAAATGATCATAATGTGGCTAATATTTTAAAAAATTAGGGAGCACCATGATGTAATGGGGAAAAAAAAAAAGTCCAAACTGTTTTTAAAGCAAAATTGCAGAGAATTATGGAATGGGAGCACTCTCTGTTTACTGTAAGGGAAGCTTTGCCATCAGCTTCAAAGGAAGTCGTGGTAGGTTCTGAATGTTTGTAATAGTTATAACCCAATTTATCCAGATAACTAGTTCTTTGTTAGCTAAAATCTTGGCAAGACTATGCATTTCAGTGCAGATTGTGAAAGATAACAATAAACTTCAGCTCCCACTGACCCAGGAGTTGAAGGGCATTTAGTCTTACTTCCTATAATTAGATGTAATAAAATTATGCTGTCACTGATGTTATCAAAATTGGTATAAAAACTTGTTAAGAACTTGTTTAAAAATTGTAAAGAACTTGCAAACCATTACAGATGCAGGCAGTGATTTTCTGCAGGAGTTTTCAGATGGTAAAGCTAGACTCTGTCAGACTAAAAGTTGCTTTGGGTGTTTAAATGCATGCATGTGCCTATGTCTTTAATAGTATGTTTAAAAATAGGGGACATTTTTAATAAACGATAATCCAATAATTTCCATTTTAAATTGGTTCTTTCTTAGTTTAAAATAATTCTGTTCTCTTTTTAGAAGCTCCTGTACTTCCACCAGTTGCTCTATGTCTTTGAAATCTGACAGCCAGCTCTTGATTTGGAGAAGCTAAAGTTAATCAGAGGACTGGACGTATTATACCCCTGGTAACACCACAGTGTATTTTGCAGGCATGAATAAAGAGTAGGGGAGTACGGAAGCTTTGAGGGCTAATCTCATTATAACCATGGATTTTCTATATAGCCACAGGCAAGTCTCTTTGTCTTAGTTTCCATCCTCTCACAGGGCAGATACTAGTATCAGCTCACAAGGGAACCATGGATGTAAATTAATGTTTGTGACTCAGGGAACAGGCAGAAATGAATAATCATCAAACATATGATGCAGAAGAAGTGGCAGGGATCAAATATTTAGTGCAAATAGACCTACTGAAAGTGTGTTCTCCTTCTCATCTCTGGAAGAGGTTGGGATTCTGGGGGAGAAAAGAGCAGTGCAAGTAAACTCTAGTTCATAAAGCATGGGGAGAAAAGGGCTTGATTCAAATTACATAAACAGTCCTAGCCTTGGCACAGCTCAGCTCATGTATTCTTGGCTTTGGAAATCAAAATCCTGTTCTTCATCTGCTGCTTTACTGGGTGCACCTCTGTACTGCATGCAGGCTCTGTCTCTTCCTGTTCATTTGCTCTTACAAATTGCCCTTGAAAACTGTTCCTCAGAAGAAGGTTCCTCATCACCCTGTGGGTGATCCTTCCATTTACCTCTTTCCCCACTCTACTAAAGCTGTGCTGTTACCACCACTTGGTAGTACCGATGATAAACTACTGGGCAAAGCTATAGAGCTGAGAACTGTAAAGAACTATTGGAACCAAGGAAGTCATTTAGATACCATTACGGATGGTTTTCAGAGCCTTCACCTTTCCCATTTCCACTTTCTATGGTGTGATTCAGTCCTGTTTTGTGGTCCAGCGTTTTAACACTTTATGTAACTACTTTTGAAATCCAAATGATCTCTAAGTGGATTTTTTTGTAGTGTTCCAAAGGCCTTGGCAGCTCTATTAAATATATCTGTATTTTTTGAAAAATCTTTTCCAGGGAGTTTAATTTTCCATGTGTGCCAACCAAAGCTGTTAGGCATTGTGCCTGGCTTATGAACCACTGAAGAAAAGTGTGCCTAAGGTTTTCCCAGCTGCTTGCTCAGGATTGTGCTGGCTCCATGTGGACGTTGCCCTTTTGTTGTCTTCTGTAAAGAGACAGAGAAGAGATACATGGAGTGATAGATGGAAACTCTTCCTGACTTGCTTTAATTTGTGCTTGGTGGCAGGAGTACAGGTTTGTGCTTCTGTTGGGTTTGTACAAAGTATGGAACCATGTGCAAATTCTTTTTTTTTTGTCTGTGTCAATTGAATTTAAGGAAACAACATGCTCATGCATCTCCATCCTACCATGTTGAAATAGACTTCTCTCCAGGTAATTTACAGCAGACCTGAGCTATCTCTCATTTTGACTCTGATTCTGAAGGCAGGTGAATTCTGTAAACCTCATGCAAGGGAGAAAGAAACCTTTTCCACCACTTGCCTGCACCCTTTGGCACTGCAAAAGCCCAAGCAATTAACACTAGCTAATTAACTTTATCTGACTATTATGCTGAAATGGTCTCAATTTTTAAAGGTAGCTGATTTCCCGTTTTCAATAAGACTTAGCCACCTTAATACCTTAAAAAATTAAGCCCTTTTTCAGCTATATGCAGTCCAACATAATCTCTTGCGTGTGTGTGCTCTCTTCCTCTCTCACGCAATTCATATGGCCAAGCTATAAACATCGAATCCCTGCAGACCAACCATTTACTGAAAATTTACATTGAACGGCACTGTATTTGCTGGTCTGTGAAAGACAACAGAAACAGGCTCTCCAGAGAAAGGAGGTTATCGGGAACATTTGGGGACAGACAGGAGGTACTGCACTGTGCAACATATATGGTCTGAGGAGAAACCACAGTGGGATACCTTGCTTTATGTAAGGCAGTGTTTTAGCAAATTTGATAAGAGGTTCTATTTTTGTTTCTTAAATAACCCAACAAATATGCTACCGTGGGGCATTTTTCTCCAATAAGGAGTGAGAATCAGTCAAGACCTTGCACCCCAACCTCCTGCATTTATCATGGCACCCCTGATGGCAATACTTCATTGCCACCTCAGCAAATGTGCTCTCAAAGCCCAGACAGGGTCCTATCCAGGCAGTCGAACAGCAGGCAAGAGTCTTTGTTCTCATGCTAGTGCCTCCGCCCACCCAAGAAGATCCTGTGATGCTCACAGCTGGAAACTAACTCTTGTTGCCTTTCCATGTCTTTGTCACTGCTTGTATGGGAGGACTGAAAGGCAGTGATTTGTTCCACCATATGAGCAACACCTTCTAGGGAGCCAATGCCAACCGTGGCAGCTGGGGACAATGTGTGATAAAATGGAAACAGCTGCATGTAACTGTGTATGTGCTCACAGGGCACTTGACAGGACTTTGTGATCCTGCATGCCCCTTCTGGACTAATAGCTTTAAAAACTGCGTATCCAGAAAAATAGGGTTTAACTTTTAACGTTTAACACTTTTAAATGTCAAGTCATAGCCATTAATTATAATTCATGTGTCTTTGCCTTCCTGGGAGTCACCACCACCTTGTTACTGAAGATACTTCCACTATGGAATTGAAGGGGAGGGATATTTATTCATCACTATTGCAAAACTCTCTGATCAGTCTTTCTTGCTTCTTGGGGAAGAAAAGCAGACAGGCATGGCAACTTCAGAGGAGAGCAGCATCTCTGCCCTTCCCTCCCAGCCCAGAGGCATGGACAGAAACACCTGAAAAAGTAACCAGTATCAAAGCTGCTCCTTATTAGTCCTTTCCTGTAACACCAGGACTGGGAAGGCTAGAGCAAGTCAGTGCTCGAATCTTCATGAAGTTACTCAGCCCTTGTAAAGAACCTCTATAAGTGTGCATTTAGCAGCAATGTGCTGAACAGTTTTGGGAAGAATAGAAATAGGCATCTAAGACAGAGATCTTCAAAAAGTGATACAGTAAGTGGGCTGTTGCTTACCAGTAGAAAATGCTGAGAAGAGGAGCAACTGCAAAGGTGTGTTCCTTGAAAAGAGCTATACCCCTGTCTCAATGATGGTGGTAAGGCAATTTTTTCTGTTCCAGATTTTGCAGATACTGAAGTGAGTCCAGAAAAGGGCCATGAAGATGAATAAGGGATCAGAGCATCTGAGTGGAGAGGCTGAGAGAGCTGGGACTGTTCAGCTTGGAGAAGGCTCATGGGGAAGGCTTGTCTATAAATATCTGAAGGGAGGTTGTAAAGAAGAGGCTCTTCAAAATGGTACCCAGAAAAAGGATAAGAGGGAACAGACACAGATTAAGAAACATTAAATTTAACCTAACCACAACAATAATTTTCAATGAGTGTGGTCACCTTGAAGAGGTTGCTCAGAAAGGCTGTGGAGTTTACATGAGAAGATATTCAAAATCTGACTGGACACAGTCCTGGGACACCCGCTGTAGCTGAGCCTGCTTTGGGGAGGTAGTGCTTGGACTCTGGATGATCTCCAGTGGTCCCTTTCAACCTCAACAATTCTGTGATTCTGTGATCATCCAAAGACACACAAAAACTGTAAGCCTTTTAGGCAACAATGAAGCCGTCTTTCTGACATTTTCATTTAGCCTAAGTAATAAAATGGTCATTAGGTGACAGAGAAAATGAAAAAAAAAAAAAGAGTGACTATAGTGAGCGGGTTAGAGTAAATCAGGTTGAAATTTCTTGCTTCACATAATATTTCACAATGACATGAAGTAAGTATAACATGTTTCGAGAAAAGTACTGAAGAAAAAAAAAAAAAAAGCTTTTGTCAGAACACCAACTGCCCTTGTGATAAGGAAATTTTCTGTGATATTAGAAGAGAAAATTAAGTTCAGACTTAGATCTTTCATGTGCCAACTGACTGCTCCAGTACTGGGAATATTAAGTACCAGTCATCACCTGTGAATTTTGTGATATTGAGAGGGGAATGAGAGCAGAGTTTAGACCACAACCTGTGGTTTTTGAGACTTGTGAGAATCTGTAAGGTGTTAGAACATGATTCACAAAAGAACTAAAACCAGTAAAATTAAAAAACCCTCACATGCACACACACACACACACATACGTATTCTCACCCATGCAAATGTGAGGGGAGGGGAAAATAAAAGGTTAAAAAAAAAAAAAAATGGGGAATACCTGAACAATCAGTTTATCCTGAGTTTAATCTGGTTGTAAATGAGACCTGTGGAAAACACTGCTCAAAAGAGCTGTGGATTCTGCCTAGGGGAAAAAAAAAAAAGGTTGAAGTCATCTTTGGTTGAAAAAATGAAAGGACTGTGAGACATTCATTTGGCTGACCTCCAGATGCCTCTAAAAAGTCTAATCTTGCAAGTACCTTGGGAAGATCCAATTTGAAAAAACCTACTACCGTGTACTCAAGTTCTGCACAACTTGCTGAAGAAAGACAGGACATCGGCAATTTTGTACGATGGCCAGAATTGTAATAGACTATAAAGCTCAGTAGGACAACAAGGGGCAGGTGGCAGCTGTGATAGGGGTTTTGGGAGCCTCAGAGCCTACCTGGAAGGAAGAGAGCACTCAGATCATCTACTTTAGGTACCTAAGTGTGATCCAGAGCACCCAAAATAAGCAAACTATGTTCCTTGGGTAGTGTGTGGAGAGACACAGATAAATTCAGAGAACCTAAGTTAGATCCTCATATAAAATGACGTGAACACTTTTCTGTATTAAATTGGCAAGCCAAATCCTTAGAAGGATTCAGCTGCTGCTACAGCACATCAAACATAAGACTCCTGACCAGAGGAAAGGAATCCAGAATCCCATAAACGTCATGGGAAGAGCTACATGCTTCAAAGGGAGACTGAAAACAGGCAGAACAGTAGAAAGGACATACTAAGTCAGTGATGTCCTAGGTATCGAGCTGCAAATAGCCAGCCAAAGAGGAAGTATTGAGGCTGGGCCAGGTCCTAAATCTTACCCTTCAAATACCTTGAACGTCTCTTCTGGAAAGCAGACCTTTTTGCCCTAAGGATCCAGATCTACAGCCTCCCCTTGGAGGTAAAATGGCTGTTTTGCTTTCAAATTCTGAGTAAGGTCTGGATCATTGAAAGAGGCAATCAAATAACAACTTTTATACAAAAGACTAGTGGCAAAAAACATAGTCAAATGCTTTTTTTATCTGAAGTCACTGAAACCTGTATTCCAGAGAACTAATCTTTTATCCTCTGAGGTGGTGTGGGGGACACAAGGGGTCGGGAGTGGTATAAGGTAGACCACACACTGAAGTTGTATCTATATCCCTGCAAAGGAAAGAATTAAGATAAATTTGACCAAAGAAAGAATGCAAATATGAAAGTAATTCTGTAACCTGGTGGTTAGACACTCCTGTAGGATGGGGAATACTTGCTTCGCAGACTACTTTTCACCTTTAAAGGTCTGGAATTTTCCTCAAGTCTTTCAGAAATAAAAACCCAGCAACATCCAGGGCTTTGGGAAGAACATTTTATTGCTAAGCATATCTTTAAACAAAATGCAAATAAGAAAAGAAAAAATTTAAAAGGAAGAAGAAAAAGAAAGGGGGAAAAAAGCAATAACATCACAATAACTCAAATAAAAATTCTTAAGGTTGTCCATAAAGCAACAGGGATATGGTAGAAGCCCACATACAGAAATGCACATGTTCCCAAAAACTGTCCAATAGAAAATTACACAAAAAAGGAAAGTGTAAATCTTTTTCCTTTAACTTAAAAAAGGAAAGCAAAAAGGAAAGGAAGAAAGAAAGCAGGAAATCATTTCACAAGACTCCAAGACTCCAAGAACAGCAATCTTTTACAGACATCAAGATATAATCAACTTTATATAGTTTCGGCCAGTTAAGTCATCTAAAATCGTGCTTTCATACCTTTTTAAAACCTGTCTTTTTTTTTCTTTTTAGTATAAAAAATAAAAAAGGAAAAAAAAGCCCAACCTCACACGCACGCACACGCACCACACACACGCACACATACACGCACTGAAAATATTTGTTAACATGAAAGCATCTTCTCTAAATGTTTGAGAAGGCTATTGTTTTTTTAATTTAAGTTCCCATGTGCGTGTGTGTATTTGATGACACTTCTTCAAAGTCAAATATTCATGCGATTTATAAACACCAGCAAGAGTAGATTTCTAAACCTAAACAGCTGATTAGTTTTCATCTGTATACAGAAAAAAGTGTACATTTCTGATATTCCAGAGTTCTCAATCCATCTTGTTTTTTTGTTGTTTTCCTCTCTGTCTCTCTCTCCCTCATTTGCTTTTTTGCACATGATAGGCATGGCCGTCAAACCACCTGGCTATTGTTCTGTACAGTAAGATAATCCTTTTCACAGTAACTGGGAAAATGTAGAAAGCAAACAACCAAATTAAATAAGTTAAAAACAGAAGACATTCCCAATTTAACCATAAAACTGTATATACACCATCAGGGTCTCCATATAGAAATTATACTAGCAAGAAAAATAGTAGTAAAATATGTAAACAAAATTTCAGGTTTGTGTTTTTTTTTTGACACAGGTAACTGTGACAAACCTAAAACACACGCTCACTTCACATTTTAAGGTTTGCTTTTGTTTGTTTCATTTTACTTTGTTCTTCAAGAACATTCTCATTCCATGTTAAGACCATAACAGAACTTCTGTTCCAGTCGTCCCATCAAACATACCATGATAAATATATCTGTGTGTATATATATATTATATTATTAAATTTCTTTTTCTTTATTATTTTTTGTGTGTCACAGCAGCTTTATTTATTTTCTTTTATATAAAAGAGAAGGAAAAGGGAGAATTGGGGAAATGGAAAGACAGAGATGATCTGAAATGTCAAGCTACAAAATCAAAATATCACATATGAAAAACAGTTTTATGTCAAAAAAACTATGTATTTTGCATTCTTTTACAAGTGTTTAGCTTTTCTGACATTTATGGGTCTTGTCACAAGTTGAACTCAAGTGGTGTCTTTCTGATCTCTTTATTAAACTGATTTTTTAATTATTTTTTTGCATGCATTGCAATCAGTCACAGAACCAGAACCCAGAGGAAGGCTCCTTTATTTTTGCATGGTATATTCAGCTCAGAATAGTTAACCATTTTTTAAGCATTCTTATTTGAATCTTCAAATCCCTTTAACCATAGTTTGGCTGTGCTAATGCACACTAAGTGATATTCTCAAATAAAGCCAATGACTGATCAGAACAGACCCAAACCCATCTATTCTTCAGTTCAATTACAGATATTGGAGCCAGATCCAAGGGAACCAGCTTTCCATGATAACTTTTTTCAGCACCACCCATCAGACACTTTCACTGTGTTGTTAGCAAAAAACTTACTGCAAGACGACAGATTCTAGAGACAACACAATCAGATATGCAGAGTAAACACCATGGGTAGCTTTTGAGTTCATACATGGCAATAGTCTCTCTTTATTTAGTATGGATTCTTTTTCTCCGAGATTTCTTCTCAACTCATGTCCTAGTTCATCCCCAACACTGTCCCTCTCCACCCTTCCCTTCCACACCCAAAAGTAACCAAAAAAAACCCAAACAGAAAACAACCCAAGAAACCAAACCAAACCAAACCAAAAAAACCAACAATCTCCAAAATTATTTATTCCCCTCCTCCAATCTCGAAAAATTATATGTATGCTGGACACAGCCAGATCAGTTTGTTCAATATTTTTTTGTTGTTTAATAACATTTGCATTTTTTTCTTTTTCCTTCCTTTTTCTTTTTTAAATAAGTAAACTGAAAAATTATCGATACAGTCAGGGATCACGAACATTGTTAAAGACTCACTTGGAGATATGAAACAAGTAAGCCATGATGTCTTCTACCTTTGCAGAAAGTTCAGCGGAGGAGGAGATTTGGAGACGTCCAAGTTCACTAACAGGGCAGAGCTGTGCGCGCCATCTCCAGAACGCTAAGTGTGCTTTATAATACATTAGGGCAGAGTTTGCTGACTCCAAGCGATGACTGAGACATTAACAGTCATTGCTGAAATTTTTTTTCCCAATACTTTTTCCCACAAACGATATCTCCCAATCTCGTTCGCTGCAATGATTCTGATATTTCAGTTAAATCTCATTAAGTATTTATATATTTATATATAAATAAGTATTCTTTTTTTACACATAATACTCTTTGTCCTTGTTTTTCTGTTTCTTGTGGCCGCTCTTTGAGCTCTGCTGCTTCTCCTTCACGAGCGTGCCGTTGCTCTGGGCTGAGTTGCTGATGTAGTTCCGTGTCTCGTCCACCTGATAGGACCCCTCGTCCCTGTTCCTGTACTTGTACATGGCATACAGGAGGATGAGGATGCAGAGGGCAGCAGCAGCCACAATGCCGACGACCATCCCCGTTGTGCTGCTCGACTCGCGGACCACCTCTGAGGCCCCCGGAACCCGTCTGATTCCCGGCTCCGTGGGGTTTGCTGTGGGCACATTACGGAACATGGGGGAAGTGATTAGCGGACTCTTCAGCTTTGTGCTGTCTAGCTCATAGGCAGTGGGCAACGGAAGCAAGACTATGTCAGGCTGGGGTTTGAGCTCACGGTTATTCATTTTGCCGGCTGGCAATTTGGGCACCATCCCAGTCGAGGACGAAGCTGTGGAGCGGATCAGCTCAGGGGACAAAGACGTGGTAGTAGTCCTACCAGTTTCGGAGACTTTGTTAGGTCTAAAGTCCTTGGATTCCCACTTGGGTGCGTGTGCTTTGTAGCCACCTTCGAAGATTGAAGTGGAAAGACTCTTATCTGTTACCAAGGAGAAGGTGGTGTAAAAATCTTCATCATCAGTAGGGGGTAGGTTAGAGTCAAAGGTTTCCCCTGAGCCATACCCAGATATCACCAAGCCATCATCATCACAACCATCGCTGCCTTGGTCCGACAAGCAAGGTAACCCCGCCTCAGAGGTCATGGACAGGGAATCTTTGGTGGTCTCAATAATGGTGAGGAGGGGGCGAAAGGTAGGGGGAAGTGTAATGAAAGGTGCACGAGTAGCAATAGGAGGGATATCTAAAGGGTCTTCTACAAGTAGAGGGATAACTAATTCACCTCCTGGGATGGAAAAGAGAAAAAAAAAAGATTAGTACATTTTAACAACACATTTTTCAACTCACTTACTTAAGGGCAGTAGAGGATTTGGGCATTATAAAAAATTGTCAGGGATCAGATTTCTCATCCTAACCACATTACAAACACTTTCCTGGGGGTGCCTTTCATTCTTCCCTCCCACCCTGTTTTGATGTTGGTAAACTGCATGTTCCATTTTCACCCTCTTTCAGCCGCTGCTATGTACAGTGAAACACTCTAAATGTTTTGGGACCCAAAGTTTTTTATTTTTGAAGATACTCTCAAGTGACTCTGTGGATGTCAATTTTTATAGTGATCTTTCTTAAGTGTTTGGTTACAAGATTAATTGAATTATTTTAGACTTCCATAGAACACTGTTCTCCTAGATGGATTTTACCACTCATCTTTCCAGCTTTTCTTCCTCTGATTATTTTCATTTAAGGTAACACTGGTATTCCTTCTCTGTCATTCAAGTCTCCTTGCCTTCTGTAGCAGTTTCTCAGGCCTAAGATCTTTCCCATTCATTCATTTCTTCTTGATTGTTGCCTGTTTTTTAAATTGTGGTAAGGTTCATGAAAGTGAGGGATGGAATAGGAACCAAGTACTTACTGGGGTCCATGAAGATAAGGAGCTCTACTCAACACTTGATCATCTCTTTTTAATCTTTCTTTATCATTCTGTTCGACACTAGGAATGTCCCTTTCCTTGCATCTTTTGGGACTACTAACGCTATAACATTTTGATCTTCAGTTCTTCTTGATATTCTTTTACTATAATTTGATTAAAAATTAAGATAGACTTTATTGTGATTGTTGATGTAACTGAATAAGGGCTCTGATGACCCAAATTAGCACTTGAGCCCCACAGTGTATTGCAGAAGTTGTCTTCACACCTACTATTATTTCTTGATATGCAAGTATCAATGATCAGTGCTACTTTTTCCTAGTGTGACGGCTACCTGCCTACAGAAGACTAAAAATGTTCTACTCTTGAAGTGGAACAACGAAGTTATAGCTATGGCATTTGTACATTACTGCAGCACAAGCTGCAACTGAAACAAGAAAAATCAGTGCATCATTTCCATGATTTAGTTTCTGAGCAACAATATTACTACTTTTAGGGTAGTAGTCTTGTTTTGTCTATATATTGTAATAGGACTGTACTTCTGGTTTTGAGCCTATGGATAATTAACACTTCATTAACTTACTCTTATGTGGAGGCATAATTAATTTAATTTATTTAGTTCAGATTGTATAGTTTTCTGCTGACATTAGGTTGCTGACAATTTTTAGGGTGAGCCATATTGCTTTTGAAAGTTTGTGTATAAATTCTCCCTTGGGTGATTTTTCTTTAGCTAGCTAGTTAAGGTAGCTGCTTTAAATATAAACTGCAGATTTCATCTGACAGCATGTGTAGTCAGAAGGGGTGCAACTCAGTAGGAAATGTTTCTAACGCATGGGAAGCTTTGATTTTTACTCACCATGGCTTAAGGAAAGATATGCAAAAGGAATTTTATCTTCTGAATAAATAATTCTGGCTTTTACTTATGTATTAATGACTGCTAATGAACAGTTTGGTATTGTTACGATGCTGAACAGCATCAGGGTCAAAATTCTGTTCTCTCCTATCTACACTATATGTTACATGCACTTGTTTCCCATTGAATACTGCCAGTAACGTCCTTGGGAGTTCTATAAAGAATATGGCCTAATCGTAATTCCTTCTAAATATATTTGGAGAGCAATATATTTGAATAAATTACATATTGAAGATAGCAATATACTGGAAAAGGTACTTAACAGTTTGATTAAATCTGGATAGCTGAACTAGCAATATGGCTTATTCTTATCCTTAATGAGAAACCAAGTGGCGGCACAGTTTAATCAATTGAAACAGTCAGATTTATCTCAGAGGTACCAGGGTAGAAATTAGGTCAAAATAATGAATGTGGTACTTTACATAGTCTCTTAACATTCTTTAATGCAATGTTAGTTTTAAGCTAAGATGCAAAGGGCCAATTTAAATATGTTTAGTTTTCTGAGCTTCCTCAGCATGTTCATACCACTTCTGTTACTAGATAGAAGTAGTATCATATGTGTAAAATAACATACATATTATACTACATATATTTTTAAAAACTATGGAAAAAGCAGAAAGCGTAGCCTGCCAAACAGCTGCACAGCAATTTATGCTTGCACATCTGAGATGCATTCTGTGCAATGTAGAAACTGGAGCATGTAAAATGATTTATACACGTCCAGAAGACATATCCATGGTTAGAGTAGGGCACTTATACTCTATGCAAACAGGTGGTTCCAAGATAAACTTGGAGTATGCCTCAGAGGGAAAGCTCTGTGAATTTGGTAAAAAAAAATGAATAAAAATAATAGCATTTAAGTGCACATTACATCAAATGGCATAATTCAGGAATTTAAGTTCGAGAAATCCAGGGATAGGTAATGTCTCTTGAAATGATTTTTTTAAGATCAGTGTTTTGCTGTTTAAACATAATATTAATCTGTGATTTTCATTCACCATCTGTGGCACTCAATTGGAAAAAAATCAGTTTGGCAGTTTTTAATTGCTCATCTAGAGTTTTAAAGTGCCTTTGTTCTTAAAATCTATTTGGCAGTTTTCTTCCAAAGAGAAATTCCTTTGGTCGTATTAATGATTAATTTTCTTGAAGGAATCAGTAATATTGTACATTTAATATGAAGATTTTTTTTTTTTTTTTCCCCCAGTAGCCCTTGCCTTAAAACCACTTCTACAGTTTTTGTCACTGTTGACTTGAGCCAATGATCAAGACTACTGCAACTATAAAATAATCACGGTCTTCCTGAAATGTTAAGAAAAGTTGATAGAGTTGCTATGATAAGTGGGGTTTCACATAAGTGATGGAGAGAAGATCAGAGCTTTATAACTCCAGCAGGTCTGTTGGATGGAAGACAATAGGACAGAATCAGGAATGAGTTTTACAAAGCTTTAATCTCACAATATATGTGGGAAGTAACTTCCATATCAGGATAGATGGATTGACACAATTATCTAATCTCGTCTCTATTTTTTTTCCCAAAATGTCCAATGATCCATCCTATGTTTGCCTGCATACTAAAGGAACAAAGAGACTGTTAAAGGTCCTTCATTAGGAATCGCTTCTCCATCAAGGAATCCATTTGTTACATTTGCTTAAGACAACATACTTTTGGAGAGTATCAGGGAGAGGGCTATAACAGTGGTAATGATGCTCTGAATTTCTGATTTTTCTGTCTGCAGTGGAGGAAGCTGTGAGACTGAAAAAAAAAGCTGTGCAGGAGAAAGTAACTCAGAAAAAGTACTCTAAGTATCAAAGTTGGCTTCTGTTTTATTGGTATGGTAGGCATCTATGCAAAACTCACAGCAAGCTAGAAGTTGTAGGTCTAATAGGATGCAAGCACAATGAATACTTACTTCTTGGGGTATGTGATTTAACTACAGAGGAGTTAAAACATCCTTTAAAATGGCATGATAAAAATGCCACCCATTTTTTGGCAGCCTAAAAGAAATGTGTTATTTAAGGATAACAGAGTATATATTCTGAAAGCTCTGAGGAAAGTGTGAGAAATGTGATCACCAACATCTGTGGAGGGGAGCAAGTGCAAACTTCCATATCATATCTGCAAACAACTCTTTTACTGATACTACATGTCTACGTGTAAGGGACACAAGGGGGAGTCTGATGACAGGCAGATGATAAGTGTGTGTGGTGTGTGAACCATCTTTCACAAAGTGACAGCCTAGAGCCACTGGTCCTTTGATGGAGAAGTGGTGTCCCTTGCCCACGGCCCCAGGTTGGTTTAAAGGTAAGCTCTGAAAGATTTAAAAGACAAAGTGCCACTCAGTTACGTGGGAGTCTGATCCTGAAAAGTTTGCTGTGGAAGGCAAATACTTTAAAGGTTTGGATCTCTAGAAAAAGCTAAAGAGAAGCCCCTGAAAACCTACTATGGCACTTCGGAAGGGAAGCACATTTGAGACAGGTTTCATGGTTTTATTGCCCTCTCTGAAATTCTGATTTTCTCATGGCATCTACCATTTTTTCAATTGCAAAATTAATGCTCTGCAGCCTTGAATAAAACTTACAGTTTTAACTTCTGAATTGTTCTGTGCTTAGAATAAAATGGCAAGGCTGCCACCCAGTTTGGACCATGGCTTCAAAACAAATATATGAGACTTAGATTCTGTTTGTGGATAATAAGGACTGTTTCCTGGTAGTTGCAGGTTCCTTTCCTCCTTTTTCTGTTGACTGTTAAGCACCAGTTGACAGTGTTCACTCAAATGCTGTGTGTTCAGGATTGCTTCAGCAATCCAAAGATTTCACAAGGATTTTCCAGATTTATTTTTCACCTACTCCACGCTTTCTCTCCTAAGCAGGGAATGGATTTTTCCCAAACAGAAATACTGTTTTAAAAAAGCTTCTGTTGACAACACAACATCAAAGAATTAAACAAAAGGAAAACAGATAAAATATCTTCCTCTGCAGTGATATAGATGCAAAATTAGTTTGCCCATCAACACCACAGTTGCAAAAAAAAAAAAAAAAATAAAATCACTAAGCAGCATACTGGAAGCAACAACGAGAGAACTCAGGTCTGTGAGGTGGGCAACCTTACACTGAGCAGACCAGTGCTCTGCTTGGCCTCCTCATTCCACAAAGCAAACACAAAGTGTGCACATATTCCTTAAAAGTTTGCCTTTACAGCTAGCACATATACTGTTTTCATAGAGTTGTGCTCTTCTTTAAACTACCAAGATCATTGGGGGTATAAAAGGTCTACTTTAGCCTTGGAGTTGCCCTGCTTTTTGCTTTATGAGTATACTTATAGATATGTAATTCATACCTCTGGGACTATGTCCAGTAAGAGTTCTCTGCCACTGGAAAATACAATGTTAAAAATTTAATAGAAGCCTTATGAACTGTGAGGATGTTGTGGGCGAGTCATGAATGCAGTGGGAACCGAAAAAAAGAGAAAAATTAAAAACAGCTGAAAAATTGTAGCAGCTGGTGGCTTTAGAGCCACAAGTACTTCACTGGAGTCTCAGGCATCAAACTGATACAGGACAAAAGGCACACAAAAAGGAAGCCTGGAAGATTCATGTTCTCCCGAGGATAGTAAGGGAGATAAGGAACACACCCTTATCATCGCTCTCATTTCCAGCTGTGGTTGAAAAGCATAAAAATGTCATCCAAAAAGGCTGCACAACTCATCCATTTCTGCAGGTACTTAAAACTCTGCATCCAAAGTTTGTCATTTGCATTTTATTCTTATGCTGTTCCTCTGAAGTTTGACTCCACTCCAGTATGACAATGCCACAGAAAATAATTCCTTACCTTTTCGTCCTCTGTATCAACATAATAATACCTTATTAAATGACTGAGTTCATAAATTTCAGTCTAATGGTTTTACTTAATTCTCCTTTGAGTCCTCTGGGGAAATTATTCAGAACATAGTTCCTGATTCACAGGAAAGATGATGCTAATACGAAACCTAGTAGATGAACATTCTTAATATTTTCTACTCTTTGCAGACTGATTTAATCGCAATTGACAGTCAGTAGTAGAGAGAAAAATATTATTTTCACAACTGCAACTTTTAATCTCAAATATCTCCTTTTCATTTCAGAGAATATATAGTCCTCAAAGTGATTAGATATAACTGTACTTCTTCTGGTGGAGATGGTTGAAAAACTTTCCTAAGTCCCCCAAACTATATTAAAAGAGTAGTTATTGCAGTGCTTCCTAATACATGGCTCATGATCAACAGGAAGGTATAGAGTTCAAGAGGTCCCGAATCCCATGTTAATGCTGTGTTGTGTTTCATTGCTGTAAATTCTTGGTCACCTTTGTGCAAACACTTTCAGTAAAACACATACTAATACCTTCCAGAGAGGATGTGACATTATGCCTGCATGCAGGATTCTAAGGAAAAAAGTATTTCAGTGCCTGGACACCAGGCTGCTCTGAACCAATTGAACCATGCCCTCTTCCATCTCCCATCATTGTTTGGAGGTGCTGATCTCTTCTCCCTGTTATTCAGTGATAGGACACAGGGGGATGGTTCAAAGCTGCACCAGGGGAGGTTCAGACTGGACACTAGACATTTCTTTACCAAGAAGCTGGTCACACACTGCAACAGGCTTTCTAGAGAGGTGGTCAATGCTCCGAGCCTGTCAGTGTTTAAGAGGCATTTGGACAATGTGCCCTTGATAACATGCTTTAACTTTTGGTCAGTCCTGAAGTGGTCAGGCAGTTGGACTAGGTGATCGTTGTAGGTCCTTTCCAACTGAAAAAATATTATATTCTATTTCAAACTCTTATGATTACTTGGTGACAGCTTCCTGCTCAGCATAATTATTTGTTCTGTTTTCAGTATCAGTTGTTCAAGGGACTTGACAGTTGAACCTAAGATACCTAACAAGCACAGCACTACTCTGCACGAATGCTGAAAACACATGTGCTTATAAGGGAGTACAACTTTTTCTAACTTCTACTAAAAGCTCATTGTTTATAAAAGAAATTAATCCAAATATCTTTTGAAGCAAGGACTTTTTAGAAGTTCAGGACGTGACTTGCAGTAGGAAAGCGTCTGCCAAATGCACCATTTCTGGATGATATTAGGAAGGCTGATACTAGTCATAATATGATGGGTGCGTTTACCTGGTAAGAGTACACTTGAGAGTATCATTTAGACTGGAAATAAGGCAATTAATCATAAATGAAGAAAACTGATACAAATAAACCCCTTTATGGGAATACAGCAGGAATGATGTAGACCTGCAGTAGAGAAGACCCTGAGAGCTACCAAAATGCTAAAGAAGTCTCACCATTTTTCACTTGACATGAAGGCTACGCCACCAGGCTACATACAATTTAAGCAGCATGAAAGAAAGTGGCATTACTGGTGATTCATTCTGGGAAAGGGGAGAGAAAGCTATAGAGAGGAACCAATAAAGAACAGGAGCAAACTACCACAGGCTCCTTCAACCGCTCCTATGCACAATAGAGTCTGGTAATCGACAATATACAAGAGCACATAACATAAAGGCAATACAAACTGATTCAAAAATAAATAAATAAATGTATACATTTTCCCTAAAACAAAACCATATAATAGAAAATAAAAACGCCACAGCAACAAGGTCAGAAAAAAGAAAAACATAACCAGTCATTCACTTCATCAGCAAAAGAAAGATTAAAACCTACAAGAACTGAAAAAAAAAAGATGAAAATCAAAAACATTCTTTCCTTTAAAAAAAAAAATCATCAAAAATACATAAAAATATTTAGAAAGCATACCACATTGATTTCATAACAGTCAACTTACATCAACAAATTGCCCGCATGTTTTTTGGCATGAAAGGAAAAATTTACAAAAGAAAGTTGTGTAAGAATGCCCTTGGACAAGTAGCATTGCCACATTCTTGTAACTTGCTTTTTTTCATTGTTGTTTCTTAAAAACTTTTTTAGCAAAATGTTTATTATTTCTTTTTTAATATAATTGTTTTACAACAAAGGGCGATACAGGAAGGCAACAACACATACATCCACACCACATAACATGAAAAGAAAAAAATCTTGCACCTTAACAAATTCAAACTTGTTTTTTTTCTGCTGTTTTTTGGTTGTATTTTTTTGATCTTACATAAAGGTGTTAGCATATTACAGTTGAAAAATCCTGTACATTTTATAGAATTTACTTTTGCTTGTTTGCATATCTACATATATAATGTTTTCTGAAAAGCAAAGTTTGTTGCTTTTTTGCCTTTTTGGTCAATTTGATATATATTTTTTTAAACATTTTCTTTTTTTCTATAATTTTTGTGTGTGTGTTTTAAGGAATGGATGACTGCACATAAAGTTTTAACAATGCTAAAGAAAGGGGTGGTGGAGGGAAATTTATGGGAAGAAAAAATACCTAAGGTGGATGGAGTGGGAGTGTAAAAATCTATGAGTGTACTACACAGGAGATGAAGATGATGGGAGTGAATGTGTAAGTCAGTTGCCATGTCCATGTAAGGGCGGTACGGAGTGATCTAGCAGCATTAGAGCTTCTGGCTGTAAGGAAGGGATGGGCAATATACAAAAACAAATGAGCATATTCATGCCCATCAACAAAAAGAAAGAACAGAACTCTAACATTGACAATCTCACAAACCCTAAGCTGCAACTTCTTCAACATGCAAGTTACAAAAAATTAATAATTATCGTATTAATATTTACATTTTCATTAAAGGTTCTCAAATTATAAAAACAGTTTAAACTTTTCCCTACTAAAAATAGCAGTAAAAATACATAAACTAATAATAATAATAATAATAATAATAATAATAATAATAATAATAATAATAATAATAATAATAATAATAATAATAACCAGAGAGTAAAACAAAAAAACAAGGAAACTAGTTTTATGCATTGGAATTAGAACAACTTCATCTGTAGCTACCCACAGCCTCCTTCTTCTAAGAATCACCTTTTTTGAAGTCCATCAAATTGACATCAGTATTCTCAATAATTTGAGACAATAATTTCTTGAGCATATCAAATCACTGTTTTGAATGTAATGACTGTGTTGGCACACTCCTTCCCCACTCTCAAATTAGATTGCTTTTATATTCAGATTCTCCGTAGAATCTCAAAAATACAGCTGTGGGATTCTGCCAGTGAAGTAGTTCCTTATTTAAAGAGGGAAATAGAGGGGAAAATTGCAGAAAACAATTCATAACTCTTTTGTTTTGTTTGTTTGTTTTTTTCATTATTAGATTGGAACAAACCAAATCTAAGATAGAAATTCAACCATTGAAAAGAAATACATCAAAATGTAACTATGTAGAGATATACTAAAAAAAAAAGCAAAAATGAAAAAGAACACTTTGTTCCCAGGAAGAAGGGAGATAAGAACAATTGTGGGGTTTTAAAATTTTATTTTTAAAGAAAAAAAGTATTCCACACACTTTCAAAGATGAATGAACCAGATGCACACATTGAAAGGAACAGACAAAGCAGTCTAGGGACACTTTCATCATTTGGATATTTTTTTGTTAAGAATTGGATTTTCTTCCCTTCCCCCCCCCCGCCATTTAAATTTGTTTTCAGTTGTTGGCCAAAAACCCCACCATCCTCCAGTGTTGCTTTTTTTTTTAATACATCTTTTCTTTTTTTTTTCTTTTTTTTTTTTTTTAACAACTTCTTTTTAAAATAAACATGGAGAGGAAAAAAAAAAAGGACGTGCAGTCTGGATGTACGTCATAAATAGACATAGAAAAAGATAGAAGAAATTGGCTGAGATCGACAAATGGGTTATATAATAGCTTAATTTTACTGTAGGATGTTAATAATAATGCATGCTTAAAGTAAGTTGCATTTAGGGAAAGTAGAAAAACAGAACAGCAAGCAAGGACTTGGCGGGGGGGCGGGGGGAGAGGCGCAGAGGAGGAGGGGTGGGGGGGACAGGGTGGGCAGGGAGTATACCATCCATGCCTCTCCAGAAAGGGCAAAGCACATTCCAGCAGGTTCTCTGCATTTCTGGGGGAGGTCAGAAGGGGAAAAGGGTGAGGAGAAATTGTAAGCTATGCTAGGATGCACTTTCACCCTGCCTGTGACCTTGTACTTGGAACCAAATTCTCAAAACTTCAGACTCTAGCCCTTATGCTGACCCCAACTCTCCAGGATATTCCTGAAATGAATGACATTTACTTTTCTGCCTAGTCAGACTGGGTTTATTCCTGTAAGTGCTGATCAGCTTGAGCAAAGGGTGAAGAATTTGATCTTACAAATGCACTCTGTTATGCTGCAAAAGGCTATGGCTATAGTGAATATTTATTTGAAGTGGTGAGCAATTATTTGTGCTGTCCATGATTACTGCTAGGGGTCCATCAGTTAGCACTATTTGGTACTATGATTTGGCATAGGTAACCCTGCCACTGCTAGCATTAAGACTGAGACTAGTTTCTCCTATGCTACAAAAGGATTTAAATTAAAAAAAAAATATTACTAAGCAGTTCTATCTGAGTCTTTACTAAAACTGGGTATCAACTACATGTCCTAGAGGCTTCCTCTGAGTATCCTAGGTGACACATAAAATGTCCACATTTTTCTTGCATAAAGACTATCATCCTGACATCAGAGGCCTTCTAACAAGGAACTCAGGATCCCAGCAAAACAACCTGTTCTGACTGATGTTTCAGGAGAGAGCAAACATTATATATAAAGCTTTGGGCCCTGTACATGATGCATCTCTCCAGGTGATGGGAAAAGCAGGCTGTAAGCACTGCATGTACCTTAGCTTCCATCAGAATGCCAGCAAGATCATTCACACTCCATCATAAAGGTCATGCTACAACCAATCAGTGGAAGTGGGTGGCTATCTTGAGGTTGACTTTCTGGGAAATGAGGCTATCTGCCCTGTAAATGTGGCCAGGGGTACTTTATGATAACAAACAGGGAGGATGTTTTGGTACTTATTAACATGAGGAGCAATAACACATCTAAAGCCACTGAAAGATCAGTATTAGTTCTGGAGAATGTTAAATTAGTATAAAAGAACCCCAAAATTAAATACTCCAGATTGGTTTTAGATGCATTACTGAAAAGGGTCCAGTCCTGAGAGGAGTTATATGGGAAGACTCTTAATCCAACTTCAGAAGTGATGAGGTTGCACTGACTATGAGCACAGTGCATTTGCAGCTGGAACGTACCATGCCTTTGCTGGAAGACTGCACTGGACCTATCTCCTACATCCCTTTGGAAAACATGTTAGGAAGGGAAGAGGTCCAACCAAAGAAGAGGAAACCTGGTCAGGGTGACCTCAGGGACAGAACATGCAGGTTATAGGAAGCAAAACGTTGCTCTACATAGGAAATTTTGGGGATTCATTTGTGGATCAGAAAAGATCGGCTAGAAATGAATAGAAAAAAAAGACAGAAGTGAGGCCTTTGCAGACCTCAGTGGAGATTGCTATTTGGTAAGGTTTCAAGGCCAGTGTCCCTGGACACCACTCCCTACCAGGATTCTGAGCCTCTGGTTTAATTGTACGTAGGGAGTTTCACAAAGAGGCATTTAAGCTTTGAATTTTAATCAGTAATTGTCATGACTTGCAGCTGGATTTTCAGAGTGGTGAAATATCCCCCTTCAGCACATTAGAACTGAGTGTCTTCTCTTTGATGCAAAACACACTGTAAGGCATGGGTCTGGCTGCCAACTTGTGCAGTCTATGTCCAGCCACTCCAGTAAATACTTATGCCCTATTTGACAATAAATGTCTAACTTGTTGCATGAGGGTCTGGAAAAGCCTTTTACTGCCTGAAAGATCAAAAAAGCCAAAGAGCCACAACTGGAGCCAGAGACACTTAGAGAGATGACAAGATCTTGTAAAGGAAATCTTGATGTTAGACTTACAAAAGGATTTGAAGGGTGCTAAGTAATTTTTTTTCTTTACTTGGTCAACACAGAGGTGCTTGAACAAAAACAGAGTTCTTTGAGAAATCTGGGCCCAGCAATTTCTGCTGAGGCCAGGAAAATTTCTCCAGTCTTTAAAAAATATCTAGCTGTTAATAGTCAAAACCAGATGTCCTAATTTGAAAATTGGATGCTAAACATTTCCACATGAAGCTACACAGACAATATTTTATTACTTAACACATAGCAAATTATTCCTCAAAAAAACAAAGGTTAGAAAGTATAACTTAAGTAGATGGAAGGAATGGGAATAGAGGCATCTGTACTATTGAGGCTTACAAGCTTCTTGTTTGAAGGGTTGAGCCAAGATAGCCAACTTCTTCAAATGAAAAAATCCACGTTTTAAAAAGAGGACAGTTTTACAAAAAGCTCCTTGTTCAGCATCTTCAATTATAAAGTTGTATTTTCTCATTTTTTGTTTTCAAGTGGTATTTTAAAATGCTCCTGGAGAAGGTAATGCATATTTCTATGATGTCCATTAAAGAGCAACATGATAAATGGTAAATTATGCTCCAGGGCAGCATTACTGTCCCTCGGTCCATGATAACCTCTGGAACTTCCATGTCTTCTACCATTCTAGTCCTTAGGCTCCACCAAGTTTATCTTTTCCCTAACACACTGAACCCCACATTATTTGAGTTCTGTGCACTGCAACACAACTCTATCTCATTATTAACTAGCTGTATTAGCTGCTTCTTCTGACCTAGTTGTCCACCTGTACTGTTGATGCACCTGAAATGTCCAGGATTCTATTCTGGCCTAATCATGCATGTCTCCGTATTTGGGATGTCTTTCTTTCTGTGTTTTTATGTGCTGTAATTGCAAAATAAGGATGAGACCAGGAAATTTTTTTTTTTTTACTTTTTGGACTTTGACTTAATTAGAATGGGACCCTAGACTTCCAGTGCTAAAAGGCAGCATGCATTTCACCACTGCCTAGTCTGGGCTCTCAAACTGCAGTTACCTTTTTAAGTTTACTTTATATATCAGGTAGCACCCTTTTAGGGTAATTTAAAGCCATATGTGTTGGGCAAGGATACTAATGACACATACTTCTAAGCAGCTGGTACTACCAAAATATTAGTGAAAAGAAAAAAAATGGAAAATTTCCAGTGAACTGGAAAGTGTTCATTTTTGTGTAAAAAGTTTATCCACAAAATAGAGAAAAAGGTACTGTTACCTATGCATCTGCTTTTAGCTTCAAGATGTGTGGGCACTATTTTCTCCTCTGGCTAGAATATTTTAGTAGCAGAAATATACATTAAATAGATAAGGGGGAAAAAAATCCCTGCAAAAATCTCCAATTTAAGCATATATCCGTACACCAAGGAAGAGAAGAATCTTCCCAATTTCCAGTGATTTCACGGTAAAATAAATACATATGTAACCACAGACTAAGAGACTTGTTTATCTTCTTTCCCCTAAAACTGGTTAAGTACACTCCATAGCTGTTTAAAAGTTAGTGAATTTACATCTTCCTAATATAGGAAGAGGTACCTGTTATATCACTGGCCTGAAAGCATTCTTCCCATGCATATCTACTCAACCATCTCTTTCTCCTGGGAGAAGGGTCTGATATGTTTTTTTGAAAGACTGAAGATGGACATTTGTAGTCAGCCCAGCTAAGGTTTTTTTATGTAAAGTTAAACTTATTTAATCCTAAAAGTCACATGGGAAGGAGTCTTTCTGAATCCTGGAGAATTTTGCAACCCTAAATCAGATCCTTGTACTGATAAACTCAGTAGCAGCATTCCATCCAATAATTTGAGTGGGAGCAGGAATAGTTTACTGTCTTTCGTCTGAACCCATGTAGCAAATGTAACTTGCATATTTATGGTATACTAAAATGTATATAAGTTTTTGCTTTTCTGCAAACATAGAGCAGGAAGGGTATCTTAGTGTCTTCTCCTTTCTTCATCTTATATAGCTACGAAGCAGTCAGGTAAAAAACCATGTCATCAGTATGTCTGAATGCTAGTGAACACTCAATGATTACCAAATTCCTTCTTGGTAGCTGTATCCCAAGAAGTCTCATCCTGTCATACAATTTAATATTACTTTTTTAGAATGTACCCAGGTAACACCCCAAGGTAACTCTTGAATATGCTGTCTAAGGGGTCACAGGGACATCTGCATGTGAAACTTATGTCTTAGAAAACTTACCACGAACAATTACATGGGAAAACTGAAGAATTTGGGAAGTGCTTCAACTCAGGACTGATTTGAATGGCCAAATCCTAAAAGACACCTGAAATGTGTGTCTATGTATGGCAGGTATGCCATACTGAAATACTTGATGGAAATAGTGTCTACTTGGCTGGCATACAAATACTTTCTCAGGTACAGCTAAATCATAACCATATGAAGACATGGATACTACATGAATGCTGTTTTGTACCTAACGTTACTGCTGACTCCACAATATCCTCTGTGGGAGTTGTACACACAAGTTAACTGGTGCATAACAGTTATTCCTATGATCTCCTCCATTCATAAATCACTCAAATATATTTTTATACTGGATTCTTTAAGGAGTCAATTCCAGTGGACTTCAGAAGTAGACAGGACCTATTTTCAGTGCAATACTTTTGATCAATTGGATGCTAGGCTACACTTGTCATTTCTGTTGAAAGATCCTACAAAGCAATTTAATTCACCTCTCAGCTAGCATAAGCACATTATATTCTCAAAGTCCGTAGCTAGTCCAGCTGCAAGTGACCCAGTGGATGGAACTTCCTCCCTTGCTTTCTGAGAGGAGGATCCAAAGCATAGATTCACTCTCACTTGCTAAGAACTTAAACTTCTGATGGCAAAGTAGTGATCCTAGGCCTGTCCTCAATAACCTATCTTCTTTTTGTATTTCCTGTTCCTCTTAGAGACATAAATCAGTGCTGAGAAGAACATGCATTTGCAGCTTGTATCCAGAGATATCTGCTGTGCTTTTATCTTGGAGCTATAAACAAAGCAAAGCAAAGCAAAACCACACAAAGAAAAATGTCCACTTCTTGGATGGCTGAATAGTCCAGGATCATCCCAGGCATTACTTATCTCTCTGGAAGACATTCAAGATCTAAAACATTTCACTTTCTAAGTCTCTTTGGTAAAGCAGCTGCAGCTTATTCTTGAGGATACATGGAAAACAGTACTACTACAGACCTTCAGCAAGTACATTTAACAGTGTACACACTGAACTAAGGAAATTTGTTGGACAAGCTGTAGAAGAAAACAGGGGTGTTAATGAATGAGGCTAAGTTGGGCTATATAGACACAGTAATGAATTCCACCTAAAACCAATACGCTATTTCCTTGGAAATTATATCAAGCTAAATACTGCAATAACCAAAAAGAAACAATAAACCATGTCCATTCAGCATTGTGAACATCAGTCCCTGGTAAAATGTAGAGTGAAGATAATTTACAGTGTGATGGTTGGGAAGAAGCTTAATCCAGTAGGCTTTGAATAAGATTCATTTACCTGTGCCTTCACACCTAAGCTTATTTCTTTCATTAATCAACACTACTGAAAAGGGCACAATAAGGATCTGCATGTTCTCTTCTATTGAGTTTGAACAGTTTTACGTCCACTCCTAGGGTAACTGGGGCACAAGAATTAAGAATTGAAGTGACCTGTTCAAACTCATGTAGAAAAACTGTAATAAATCAGGGACTCATAAGCACATCTTTCAAATGATGGCTTATCCAGTGGTATAGCCCTCCCATAACGGTACTCTTCTTTGGGTTTTGGATGTCAAAGTATGTTCTTTCTGCTGTGGATTCACTCGGAAAAATGTTATTCCCATATTAAAACCGAAAGAAAACAAGCCAAAAAAAAAAAAAAGTAGTTCCCATAGTGGAAGTTAAATCTTGACAGCTCAAAATGCTACAGGGGAATTAACTAGCTTGGATAAAACTGGGAAGAATGCAGAGAAAAATACCTAAGTTCCAGCTGCTGCAGTTAAAATGAATAGAACAGGATTTAATAGAAATTTTTGATCTGTAATTTTCCTCATGCTATAAATCATCTTTGGGACCCCAGAAATGAGGACAAGCCCTTCAGTCTCCTCTTCAGCCAAGAACGAGTCAAAATATTCCTCAGAATTAATACAAGGGTTGCCTCACAGCCATGCTGAAAAAGGCTATGCCAAGCTCCCCATCAGCAAAATGAGCTGATGTTGGGTACACTAAGGCTTTGTTTAATACCTGGTTACCTGTAGAGGAAAAAATGTAAGAGACTGTTACTGATTAAGAGATCACTATCAAGTAGACCGCTGATAGGCTCTACCAAATAACCATTGGGAAGTGGTAGAAAATCCTATGTATAAATCCTGGTATTGAGTAAACAAATAAATACAGCCACAACTCTTACTTCGAAAACGAAAAAAAAGGAAACGCCAACCTTCTGAGCAGTATGTTAGGTGTTGTTCTCTCACATGAGTTCAGAGGATGTGAGATACTCTTTCCTTTTGTTTGTACTAATGTTTAAATGCACCAGAATCCTCTTGAGACCTCAAGCAGAGGTGTTTGGAGACAGAATAGCAATGACTATTAATCCATGCTTTGAAGTTGATTCTCCTACTAGGCAGCACTTGTAACTGCATCAGAAATACAATAGAGCCAACTAATGTATGAACTATCTAGCTCTGAAGCACTGCAGGGGAGCACTTTGTATAGGAGCTTTCAACATGTGAGCTAGTTCTGTCCATCATCCGGTAAAGACAAGAGAGGACAGTGCTGTGATTCAGGCATTTTGTGATGGATTTTTGGCAGAACTTCTTGTTTGTTTGTTTTTGTGGGCAAGTTTAATACTAGCCCGGAAGTGCAGAAGCATAAAGAGAGGGGGTTGGTTTTTTGCAGATTTCTTTTTGAAAGTTCAGGATTACAGTGGTGAAAGGCTGCTGCAGGCAAGTTTGAATCCTCTTTTTCAACACAGTGAATGACTAGAATAAACTCTACTGTGATTCAGAAGCCAAAGCTCTAAGCTGTTTATCAGAGGTTGCATTATAGCAAGGAAGTGGCTGGGAATGCTATTTGCTCTGTTTTCATAGCAGATTGGATTAGAAGAGAAACAGAACTCATGCCAAAAGCTAACCTACTTTAATATTATGATAATGATGATACTTGGGTGTACTTCAGAAGCACAGGTAAAGATAGTATGTCAATGAATAAAGCTGAGGAGCTGGAGACCAGAATTCTTCAGGTCCATTCAGACTTTAACGACTTTTGGAAAAAAAATTCAGGATGACTGACTTCTGCTACTGATTAATTCTGCTTACATCATTGGTAAACTAGGTGGTCTTGGCATCCTGTATCCCTTACCTTGACACCATGATAAGATAACATATATCCCACTATCACAAATGTTTAATTGTTTCTTTGTTAGAGGATTTGGAGCACTAACTTTCAAAATGTTAATATTCACAGATCAGGACAGGTAAGATTGCTGGGGAATCACTATTAAAAAGGTATATAGTCATACACTTGAATATGTTTTCCATATGACTGCTTACTGTATTACCTGAAATATTTGCATTTAAATTTCAGGGTCATTATTAGAAAATCAACTAAAAGATGAATTTTCATAGCTATTAACCATCATGTCTAAGCTTCATGGTTTAGTAATTCACAGGAGCCTAACAATCATGAATACCTGTGAAATGAAAGTTAACTGCAGATCAAGTCTAATAGGATGGAAAGTTAATTAAAAGAAGCTTAAAAAAAAAATCTTATCATATTAGGCATTCCTCTGCTATGAAATAAGACATGATATGGTTAGATTTTAATAGGAAAGTCTATTACTTTCTCATAGACTCTAATTTCCTTTTTCTGTATGAGCCACAACATTTTCTCATGCAGATTTTTTTTTTCTGATGAATTCATTATTCCTATTCATATTCTTATTCTAATTGATGGCCTTAAGCACAATCAAAACAAAGATGGAACTGGAAATATTATGTAAAAAGACCAAACACTTTATTTGGGTAATTCTGCTATTGGCAAAACTTGCAGCTTTGAACTTTGTGACTGAATTGAAGAGGTGTTCAAATTCTAACCTTAGTGCCCTCAGATTTACTGTCTTATTAGTATATTAAAGAATAGCACTGTTTTGAAATTAGAATAATAAGTTTCACCTTCAAAATACTCATTATAAACACTTGAGCCTGTCTGGGTACTTCCTTGCCTTTTGCAAAAGGACTAAACATGAACAGCTAACATGGAATCACAGAATAGCCTTGGTTGGAAGAGACCTCTAAGATCATCAAGTCCAACCATTAACCTAACACTGCCAAATCCCCAATAAACCATGTCCTTTAGCACCTCATCTACACATTTCTTAAATACCTCCAGGGATGGGGACTCCAACACTGCCCTGGGCAGCCTGTTCCAATGCCTGACAACCCTTTAAGTAATTTTTTTTTTTCATAATATCTAATCTCCTGGCACAACTTGAGGCCATTACCCCTCGTCCTTTCACTAGTTACCAAGGAAAAGAGACTGATCCCCGCCTCACTACAACCTTCTTTCAGATAGTTGTAGAGAGCAATGAGGTCTCCCCTCAGTCTCCTCTTCTCCAGACTAAACATGGACCAACACTATGCTAGAGAAGAACTGGCAGATTTATCTATTATTCCCAGTACCTAAACAATGCATGCTAGTCTTTCATGTTAAATTTAAGCATTTAATGCAAAGTGGCTTCTTTTCACAACCTTCCATGGCATTTTGTTATCCATCAAAATGGAAGCATGCCAGAAGCCAAATTATCAACTGCTTGATTTCTACTACATGTTATACAGGTACATGCAAAGGACACTCCTCAACTTCTAATTGTTTCATGTGCCTCACTCTTGGATATGTGAATGCCTCATGTTTTCAGAAGTTTGTCTTTGCTCGTTTATCAGCTAGCAAACCCATACAAGACACTCAAATAAATAACTTTGATGTAAGTTGCCATTGCTGCATTATAGCACCTTTACAATTCCTTATTATTATCTTATATCACTGTCTGGTAATTTAGTAGTAGTAACCTCAGCTGAAAAGTACAGAGAAAAGAAATCAAGTGGCAATTCAAATATATAACTACAAAGAGCAGAATTCAGCACAGAAGCATTAAGCTTTGGGATGACAGCTGTATGTGCCCTTTCTTCACAGGTAGGGAGGCAGTGCATGGAGTTAACTGTAAAAGCACTTCATTTCTGCTCTTTCCTCAGCTTCAGTGTTCTCTTAGAAAAATATATTCCACATTGAAAACTCTGTCGTGGGGTTCCATGCTTATTATGTCTCAGTGGATGCGTTACCAACTTGAAAAGTATTTGATCTATTTGCAACTCTAAAGATATTCTTCACATCAACTCTCTGCCAACCCAAGTTTGGGATCTGAGAGTCAAGTTCAGGTCTCCTGTCATGACCACTCATAAGGAAAGACTGTAGGTCAACATATGCCCTCAGTGACCTTGTAGCTATCCTATTGATTTCAATGGTTTTACAGAAACATGATTGACTAAGCTTGTAAATTGGGCATAGGAAAATGACCCCACTGGAGACGTGAGAAACGGATTAGAACCTACTCCCCAACTCCAACGCTGTGTGAGCTCCACAGGGACCAACAGGATACAAAACCAATAAAGCCAGTGGACTAGATTCTAAAAGCAAATACACGTATCAGTGAGGATAAGGGAAGACTATTTGTTTGCTCATCTACAGCATTCAGGTATACCCATGGGTTAAACTGTTCTTTTTGCTTTAACAAATACAGATTTTCATACTGAAAAAAAATAATTTATTCAGAAAAATTTCCTCCTCTTTATTAGTGAAATTCTTCTTTTAACCTCAGCAGTATTCTTTCCTCCTCCCATCTCTGCAACTGTTGTGTGCCCTACAAATCCTTTTTTCCATGCATCTGAAATCTTCTGCATGTTTCTCTCAAGTAAAGCCTGTTAGTGAGTCACCTAAGGAAGCATCCTTCTGATTATGATATTCATAAAGTGGAGACAACAGTATTCATCCCTCTTACTAAAAAGCTGAAAAGCATTTTTGAAGTCTGAAATAAACAATGTTACTGAAGTCCTAACAGTACATTTCTGGTCAAACATGATACCTGACATATAGGGCTGGGTGTTCTGTCAGATAAAACCGAGAAGATACAGAACACTATCAAGTGCAGAAATAAAAATTGAAGTTGCAATGACTTACTTTAAAGACAGAACATATTTTCTAAGCCAAAGGAGGGTTCAACTCTGCTCTCTTCAAGAGTACTAATGCACAGAGTACTGATGTATCAACTGGGCTCAAAAAGGTAAGTGAAAGTCAGAAGCTGCCTGATCTCAGAAAACCAACAGGCATTTCTCACATATTCAAACCACGCAGAATGAAGTAGACCACTGTAATGAAATACAGTAAAAAATGTAGGTGATACACACCTTATAAAAACAAGCTGTTGTACTCTACAGCTGAGCTTTGAAATGCTCCAGCTGAAGTTTATTCTCTATGTTAAACCATAAAATTTTTTTTTTCCAGACTGTAATTTAAGGTCTAGCTAATTCTATATAGTGATTTCCCGCCCCATATAACTATACAAACTCATCTCTAATCCTACAAACTTTCATTAATCCCAATGAAAACTGAAGGCACTCAACATCTCATCAGGCTGTCTGTTTTTCCAGCCATGTAGTTAATGTAATTACTAACTATGCATGCACATGTATATATACAGGAATTGACACACAATTTTTTGAATTTTTTGACCATGAAAGTATTTAATTTGCATCCAGATTCCAAACTGCTATGGAGATCCAAGTGCTGACTGCTTCCTTTTCCAAAAGAAAAATCAACATCCTGTTCATAAATGCTCTGGACCAAAGGTTTGGAAGAGAGTTATAAACAAGTGAAGAATGCAGTGAAGAACTTCTGCTCTTGGCATTTTAAGCCTATTATCAAACATAGTATCTCAGGAATTCCTTGTGCATACAATTTTTTTTTCATGCATGCAATGAATTTCCTCATTCATTGTTTCTGATTTGATGTTCAGTTCTGGCAAACTATCCTACATCTGAAACTTGAGACAGTGATTTGCTACTCACCTGCAGCAGTTTTACACTGATAATAATGCTTTATTGATAACTAATAAGGCATTATTGCTAACTTACATTAGCACTAAGTGAGAGGTAGAGCATTGTGGGAAAAGAGCAAGAGACCGTGTCTTAGACACCACAAAGCATGTGTATAATTTCTTACAGCAGAATCACAGAGACCTGAAATGTGACATGCAGGCCTTCTCCTGGGGACCAGTACAGGATATTAGCAGCACTCTGTTTTCATACCCGAGTTATTTGCTAGAACTATCTGAAATCTGTTATCATATTAGGTAACTGAATAATACTTAAGTTTCCTATATACATACTTACACACACATATATGTACCGTATATTTACAGACATATAGATATGTTTATACACACATATACACATATATATGTATGCATACATATATATCTATATTTCCCTTAACTCCTATTTCCAGCACCTTTCCCAGTGCTCTAGTCAGAGATGCAGAATTCAAATTTCTTCGATTTTATAAAAGGAAACTGCATTTGTGATCCCTTAATCCTCTGTTGCAGAGAATTTCTTTCTCTGCACCAGTTGCCTATGCTTATTAAGCTTTCCAACTATTTTCAGAACTCAGCTGTGTATAAGCAGAGACTTCACTGTAATGGAGCAGAGAGATAACAATGCCTCTCTGCACGGCTTTGTCACTCCTACTGCTGAAATGATGTGTACAGTTCTATGCATTTCATTACCAGAAAAGAACAGCACAAGACAAAACAAAAGAGAAAACTGATAAAGAACTGCTGTTCAACAAGGAACAATGATTGCTGCTCTAAGCTGATGTCTGAAATCTTTAACTTCACTGTAGTTAGCTCATTCATCTTGTTTTGCATTTGCTGAAATCTCCCTTGAATAAGAAAATTAATGTAATATGACACACCGCAGTAAAAGCTGTCATTGCCCTAACATGACTGGATCCCCAGAAAAATGACCTCCTGGAGTGCATATCTGACAGAAGGTTTAAGAAATCTGTATAATCAAAATGCAACCTTTGTTTAAAAGTGAGGGAGAGATTAACTGAGATTTGAAAGGGAAAGAAGAATCAAGACTCCAAGGTCTTATTTCAAGTCCCGCCATTCAGACAGTCCTTCAGGGCCTGGCCCACAAAAGGATTAACTATCTCTTGTCAGCATATAAATCTAAAATTTAGATCTCTGAAGCAAGTGCTCAGCTGCACTAATATCCATAAAACTCCTCTCAGCTGCTGGAAAAAATTGTGGCAATACAACTGTAAAATGTTGTTGGAGCTACTGAACATTCACACATGCAGCCATCTCCAGGACTCAACTGCTAAAATTCATTTTAAATAAGCATGTTAAATATGTAGCTGGCATCAGAGATCAAATTCCAATAAAATACAAGAAACAGTATTGCTTTTATGGGTATTTTAAGGTAAAAGAAGTAAGTATCCATACCAACTGTTATTCCAAATATCATCATAAGGCTGGGTCTTCACAAAAAGTCTGTTTTTAAAAGTCCTACAAATGGCTGTTACCTCATTTGATGCTCAGATTGCTAATTAATTCACTTTAATGGAAGCTAAGCAAATTTGGTATTGAAAAAGAAACAAAACTGCTGAAGTTCCTCAGGGTACTTTAAAGGTTTCTGTGTGAATATAATGTTCTATATTCAGGAGCGCGAAGTCTGGCAGCTCTATAGAGTTTCTCAAACTATCTGAACTGGCAGCTCATGTTTGGACACTTGCCACCTATGAGACAGGCCAACAGAGAACTTGTAGCTTGTCACCAGTAAGGAAAGGTCACCTGGGAGGTGGTAAAAAAAAAAAAAAAACCACCAGAAGAATAATGAATCTACTAGTTCAACAGTAAATGAGGTATAGGTGACTGAGATCCATTTTTCCTATGCTATCACTTTGCATTTGCTGTAGAAAGCACTACTGGAACACTCAATATTCAGCAGAGAACTGTGCACATATCTTTTCAGAGGAGGTAAGACAGGGAACAAACTACCACACCAGGTTTCCCTACTCTTCCCATATGGAGGAAGAATTACTACTAACAGAGCTAGACACACAAATGACTGCGTTCATCTTTAAACAATCCTGTTATTAGAACAGAGGTGCTCCAGGCACAACGTTTACAGTTTGTTTTACCAGCTGTTTCTAAAAATACTGCCTTAATGAAGGAGATTTTTTTCCCCTCTCTTTCTAAAATAATTTTTGTTTGCTTTTCCCTTCCAAGGGAAAAGTGAGAGACAGAGAAAACAGCATGTGTAGGAAAGACCACACAGCTTCAGGGATGGACTTTTACCATTGCTGTTCAAAATATAATGAAAAACTATGAATGAAACAACTGAAGATGCTGAAATATACTGGCCCAAGTCCTTTGATAAATGTAATCAAAGGTTTTATTCTTCTGACACAATTGATACAGAGCTAGTGACAGGTGTGTCCTATTGGGAAAACATGGTATGGTATAAGGTTCTGGAGAACCTAACAGGGAAGAAAGGAAGTTGAAAAACTGAAAACAAGTAGTAAAAACCTCCCAAGTTAGTTAAACGTGAATGTTACTAGTCATATTTTCAGACATTAAAAAATGAGATGAGTGTAGTGAAATCCCCACACAATACTTATGACTACAAAACCTGTGTAGTTTGTTTTGTAACAAGATACTTTGTGAACTTTTAATTATGGTTTTTTTCAAAAAACCCCCACCAATTTCAAAATGAAAAGGCATTTTAAGACAAAAGTTGAAATTTGCATTTCAGGGGTTATAAAACACTTTCCTGCTTTGAATTTGACACAGACAGTACTTTGCAAACAACAAATCTTCACTTTTTATCAAAAAATGAATATTTTCAGCTGCCTTTCTGGTCTGTATTCCCTTTGGGCTAATATGGCATGTTTCAGAATGTGAAGTAAAGCGTTTCAGGCAAACCTGAAAACCTCTCAGTTATCTTATCAGAAAATAAAGCTCAAATATCTTTCAGAATGTTGCGTTCAATGCTTGCCCACTCTACAGCTGTCTGTGGCACGTTGCAGCATCTTGTCCATGGAAAGGCTACCTGCCAACCAGTGGAATAAGGGCAGAGCTGGTAGTATGTCCAATCTACTGTATTCTTCAGATACATACGTACTCCTGCTACACTGCCAAGTCCCTTGACTTCCTCTTCATCTGTCAAACCCTCCTTAATCCTCCCCACAACTCTCCGAGAGTCTCTAATTCCCTGGCAGTGATAAGTGATTCAGAACCTTGCCAAAGGCATCTCCCTGCTGCAAGTTCAGATGTGTGCTGAAGGTCCTCTGTTTCAAACTATGCCCAGCTCTCAAACCTGAAAGTCACTCTTGCCTGCATTCACAGAATACCTTCCTCTGAATGCTGAGATGTCCTACCTACTTTCAGTTATACAAAAGCCAAAGACTTGAATTAAGAGAACTGAACAGTAGTATGAGAAAGAGAATAAAGCAAGATCCAATCTATTTGTTCCACATTCACTTGTAAAGCTCCTAAACAAGTTTACCCTACTCCTCTGTTTCAGTTCCCCAAAATGCTCCTTTTAGCCAGAATATAAGCTTAGCATTAACAGGTGTATAAATATGCACATATGTATATAGAAAGAGTGTGTGAGCACATGCTTTGCAGAATATTAATGATCCATGTTTCAACATTAAAGGATTAGCATACAGAAGAAAGGCAGACTCCAGGGAAAATACAGATTTCCAGACACTCCACAGCAGACTTGTTGCTTCATGAAGAAGAGTCAGGAGAAGAAGAAATGAAAATTATATTTTGATACCCTATAAAATACCTTGAACTAGTCAAAGGGCTATTTTTCTTCTTTTTGTCTGCCAAACACAAAATTTATGAAGTCCTCAAGATTTCAGTAGTAAAAATGACTAGTCGCTAAAACTAGTATCTAAAATCACTCATACTGGTTTCAGTACCGGGGGGATAAAAAAACCAAAGCTGACATCCATTTTAAAATATATAAATAATTAAGATCAAAATTGCTTTGCACTTCTGTCCTCCACTACAAAGACAGAACAACTTTTTTCCCCTTTGTGACACCTCTGACTTTATTGTTCTGGTACTGAGATGGAGTGAAACCAGTAAAGAGATAAAAGTGTTGGAATATTCTTGTTGCTCTAAAAGAAGCTAATTTTGAGATTTTGAGATTCTTTGTCTGTAAAATAGTTGTAGTTCCTCTTGAATGCCAAAATAGGAGCCGATGATCCTTTTAACACCACCCCACAGGTCCAAACAACTTCAGTTCTTATGAGACTCATCAGTAGAAAAATCAATCCTCAAGTGCGGCTCTTTTGTAAGGTTTTAATAATGCATTTAGTAGCACAATAAAAATGCAGAATAAAATATGTCGTTGAATTAGTGTACATCTGAGATGTCAAATCAAGTCAGTCTAATTATTTTTTTTTGCTTCTGTCCCTTCTTTCAAAACTGGTATGATCTTTGCCTCCTATTCCTCACACAGCATTTAAAGTAAGTGTTAACATTTTATATCACTCAGAAACCGAGATTCCCAGCTGCTAACAGGTGGGATAAAGCACTAATTTCTAGCTCTTGTGATTAATAAATTGGACCTGAAACAGAAAGGCAGAATGATGGCAAGGTAATAAATAACCCCCTTCACATAATTATAAGCTTCAGTATCTTACGATCTACTTGGGTTGAAATAGAAGGAGAGTCCTATTCTACCAAGGTATCAGTCCAGATGTTGTTGTTTACATGAACATCAGTACCATTGTGTTTCTAATACATAAGGCACCTTCAGGTCTAGGAATGATGACCAAAAGAAATGCATAATAAAACCCTTCAGGAGCAAAAGTGTATATCTGTCCCTAGTATCTGTAAATGCTCAACATGTTTTCTCTCTAACAGATATTATCTAACTTTCAGAAATCAAATAGTTTCTTCTTGTTTAAAGCTAGCTAATCAGTTGCTATAGTCGTTTAAGGGTCTAATATACATACATTTGCCTTTGATGCAAAATCTGTTCCTCAGTCATGTGCTAGCTCTTCTCTTCCACTGAATGTGTCATTGGCTATTTTTTCTTTCTTTGCCATATATTTTATGAAGCTGAAAATCAAAGCTAACAGGGACAAAAAGCAAGTCCAAGCAGGTTGAAAATATCATATCTTAGTATTTTAGACATGTGTCAGCTTGATAACACAGGCACTGTACTAGAGGGACTGCCAGAATGTGACAGTGCACATGGCTTTGAGTTTAGAGAACACCGTTTAAAAAAAGACTGCAAGGCAGCAAGGGCAAAGTAGCCAGACTGTGGGTCTGATCCTGATCTCCTCCTGATCTTAAATGTAAAACCAGGGAAACTTCCACCAGCTAAGTCAGGCTAGAGAAATGAAAGTTTTTTAAGCAAAATTCTGATCAAGATGCAAGTTCAAGTGATGGAAATGCCGATATAAAAGATCTGCATATTGTAGTCCACTTATGTCATTAATTTACATAGCCTGAGCATGGTTCATTCCATTGCATGTGTTAACTCCAGACGAAAATGTGACATTTAATGAAAATTATCCTATGCCAATGTTCTCTGACATGAAAATTTGTTTTTTCTATCCCTCACTTGCTTCCCTCTGCATTAATAGATTAGGAATTGTATCTACTTCAAAAAAACACACAATAATGTTACTTGCCACAGGAAGTGAAGACAGCAGTTAGTACTAAAACTAAAACCTTAACAGTGACGTATTTTGTACATTTTTGGTAGTTAGCAGAACAGTCCATTTTGGTGTATTGCACAGCAATTTGCACCTGAATACCAATATACATTAAATTATTAATTCAATCTCCTTCTTTCCTTTCATCTTAATCTCATTTAGCTAAGAAGTATTTCATTTACCCTGCCTTACAGGTAGGCAAATGAGCAATATAGATGCACAGCCACAGAAGGAATCAACAGCAGAGCTAGGAGCAGAACATCGGAGTCTGGGCTTTTTATCCTTGTCTTTAACAATTCAACCCTCAGCTGTCCCCCTTGCTCAGTGACAAATGTCATGAGTGCTAAAGCCAGCAGCCTACCCTGAGACAGAAAACACAAGTATGAACTAACTATCTCAAGTGCCAGAAATCCATATATACACTTAGTGGGGTAAAATGGAGCACAACAAGACCTTCCACAGCATCTCCTGCGCTTGAGTGAGCCTCTCGCTCCCTGCAGCGGAGGGCTAGTCACAGGCATCAGAGAGGCTACATAAGGTGAACAAAAGCAACCATTCAGCAGGACACAGCAGCTCTGCCACAGCCTGGAGGATACTGTCCTGATGACTGGACACTTGATTTACTCATCACAGCACTCCAATACGAAGGTTATCCTGAACTTCACGATGCAGGGAATAAAACTCTGATTGTTCTGCTCCAATAACACCTGCCACTTGAGCTAAAAAAATTGTCTTTTGCAGTAAGCCTCCTAACAGGACTGTTCTGGGCTGTCTGACAGAGGGCAGTATTGCACATTGATTATATTATAATTTTATAAGCAGTTGCTTTATTTATTTTTCCCAATAAAAAGCTTTAGATCTAATAGGAATTAACAAGTGTGAAAAACAGAGATCTAAAATCTAAACTGAGAATACTTGAAATATTGATTTGGTTTTGCTGTAATTGATAGCACTCAGTAATGTTTCTCACATCATACGTGAATTAAGAAAACTGAACTGAGCATAAGATCATTGGTTCTTACTGGTAAAAGAAAATCTATCTTCCTTTTATCCCTCTGCAAGTACAGGAACCACATCTTGGATAAGTTAAACAAAATAATTAAATTAAATAATTTCATGTTGGAGATCTGAACATATCCCATCACTTCCCTCTTCTGGTAACTCTTTGCTTAAACAGGTAAGCCTTATATTGAGCTCTTGTGAGAAAAGTTCACAGATTTTGTCATCTCATTGTCTCTGCAGAACACACTAATTCCTGCAAAACAACTGGGATTTTAGCTAGGCTAAAGGTATGTGTAAGCATGCTTTTTGTGATGTCTTGAACACTATCTGCAAGGAAACTGGCTGCCTCTTCCTCCACTAACTTGAGCTGATGTATACCAATGCACTGAAGTCTTCAGTGTCACTAACATGGCTTGTACATTTGGTAAGAACAGCATTAAAGATACTGGGGAATGCACTACTGTACAAGCCAAAGGATGTTTTTTCTAAATAGTGTTTCAAGTCTAAGCAGACACCTGAAAACTCTTCTTGTTTTCTTCCGCCTTATGCATTACTGCACATTTAGGATGTGTATGGCAGAAGACACTCCAGATACATTTCCAGAATTGTGTTCAAGTTATACATGTAAACATCCACAACACAGTTTATAACAGTATCAGTAAAAAGCAGACATCACATAGTGATAAACAGAAGACTGACTCAATAGAGTGAAGATACACCATTCTTGAAATCTTAAGTACATCCAACATTTTTGTCTCCTAACTATAAATGAACCATGAACTGTGGATTTTAGAAATACATTCACATAGATATCATCTTGGTTGCACACACACAATGATATTTCCTTCCCAAGACTGCCTTTTAAAAAAGAACCTACATACTTTCCATTTAACATACAGCTTGCACCCTGCAGAGCATTTCCTGGTGTCTACAGCACAGATAACAAGAGTTCTTACTCTAAGACATCAGCATGCACATACAAATCCCCTAAAAAGCTCTATAAGTCATCACTTTAGCATTAAGCCAGTAAACCATTTCTAAGAGTGAAATGAGAATAGAGTTTGAAAACTTTCCAGCTGCAAACTTTGTCTTCCTTAAGAAGCTGCATGGACACCTTTTGACTTCCATCCTGAAGCCTCGAAGTGACACTCAGAACATCATTCAAAGCTTGGTGCCCCTTTGTGAATGCCCCTCAGGCAAGTGGGGGGGAAGGAGGGGAAGGAGAGGGGAAGAGGGGCGACAGAGCGGCAGGGAGCTGAACACAGGCTTACGAACAGAGAACAGAATCACATAACAACACCGGACCAATGAACTCCAAGACACACTGACAAGACAGATGGACACAGACTAGACATAAGATCGCTACTGAGAAATAAAAAAAAAAGAGCAAAAAAACCCATAAAATAAAGTAGATATATAACACTGAGGCTGCCAGAAGCAGCCGATGGTACTGGCATAACTCTTCCAAAAAGAAGAAATTATAATACAACTAAAAGTTAAAATTGAAACAATATCACCCCAAATCATACACTACGGACTTGCTCGTTTAGCCTGAATGCGTAGCTCTGATGAAACACGAGATGGCGTAATCACAGCCCATGCATCGGTTAATGAAGGCCATGGTTAGTTAAATCAGCTAAACTACAGCATGCCACAAAGATGATCTTGCACTGACCCAGAAATAAAAGACATGACAGATACTCTGCATTGCAATAAAATTCTTTTTATGCCATCTGCAGTTTGTAGGGCTTGCTTTGTTGGAAGAATTGTTCCTGGGAGAATGCAGGGTAAAGGGGGGGTCTTTTTTCCTTCTGGGTGTTTTTAATCTGAACTCAATTTTTAAAAAAGGGAAAAGGGAAAAGACAGGATAGAGACTTTGCAGAAGTTTAAAAAAGGTAGGGAGAAGAGAAAACAAAAAGAAAGGAGGGGTAAGGCTCTTCATTCTTTTGCACACAACTTTCTTGGAATGCCTGAAAATGTGGATTTCTTAAGGATGGCAAGAAAAGATTTTGTTGCCTTTATTGATGTGCAGATCTATATCTCTTTCTTGAGATGATTAAACCATTAACTTGTTGGAAGAATTCCAAAAATATAAACTGAAAAGTACAGTAATGATTTTAAAAATTAAAAAATAGCAGTATGGCACCATTACGAGCCAAAAAAAAAAAAAAAAAAAAAAGGAAAGAAATATAAAAGGAACTAAAATATCAATCACCAAAAATTCATGCGGCACAAGATGAGTTGAAACGACAGAAAATGTTCTTCAAATATATACAATGTATATATCTATCTACATAGACACGGAGTGTGTGTGTCTATATCGATAGATATACCTGTATAATTTTTTAATTCTCCCTGCCCCACCCTACCCCAAGGCTAATTGGTAGATGAAACTATCAATTAAAATTAAATTAATAAATAAAACGAAGAAAAAACTCTAACAAAAAAAGAAATTAACGTGCTTTTTTCACCAAGAAATAACAACAGCATGCATCTGTCCACGCCAGCGGATGCCAGGGTTAGGTGAAGGCATGAATTTCTGTGTAAACATGTGATTGGATGACAGGGACTACTGCTGATATTGGTCATTTATTACTTTAGCATATACACTTATATAGATATATATGCACATTGTATATACGGCACATATATAGGTAAAATATCATCATGGGTGGTGCCTTTGGAGCTTACATAGGAAAAAGGACCAATATGCTGAAAACCAAACTCAGTATAAATTCCCAATATAAAAAAAACCCCAAAATTCCTGTAAGTCATCTGCATGATTGATTAGTAAAACTTGTTCGTTTAGTTTTGTTTTGGCCAGTAGACAGTAGCTAGGAAATTCCATCAAACAAGCGATGCTATTTTCAACCAAGGCTATTCTATGATTCTATTATACCCTGGGAAGTGCTGTAGATGAATTCCCCTCCCTTTGGGTCTGCATGGCATTAAGCCTGCGAGATGGGCCACCTACTTACTCTGCATTCTCTGAGGCATGTGACCAACTTCAAAGGCCATTTCCTGGTCACAGCATGACAAATGGAGCAGAAGTCCTGCTTGACAGAGGGAAAGACTGTGGGTGACTGGGAACTAGATTTATGGGGGATGTTTCTCTGATGAGAGCAATGAAAACTCCCTGGACACTTGGCTACAGTAAACCTGTACCCAGGGCTAAACTGTAGTGGTTGCTCTACCACTTGATGAACCCTCCCCAGCTGAGAAGGGGAATCAGGGAAAAAAGGGAGAAACCCCATGGGCAGAAGTTTAAATGGATTTAATGAAATAACAAATCCAATATAATCTCCAACATAAAGTGTACAAGCTTCTACTCAGCCTTGTCCTTAGAATCAGCAGCAGGAGCAGAAGGCCAAGACAGACAAGGCCCAGGCAGAGGAACTCCACCCTCACTGAACTCCTTTTATAATGAGCATGATTAAGTGCTATGGGACACACCTGTGAGTCACCTTGGGACAGTTGTCTTGATTGGCTCTCCCAGCTGACTTGGGGCTGACTTGCACGGCTGGCACTTCAAGAAGGTTGATGTAGTTCACAGAGGGCAAGATCCAAATCAGCACTTCTTTTGGTTTCTTCAGTCAATTATTCTTGCATACTGCTAGCATACTGCTTTTTGTACTGTGTTGGCTGCTTGCAGATTTTTGGAAGAGAGATTCTGCTTGTTTTCTGCAAATAAATCTCTGATGCGGGCAGCCTGCAGGTAGCTGGGTCCCCAGCTTACATGGGTGGAAACTTGATTGTCCTAGCCCATAAATCAGGAGCCTGAAGTGGATGGGTGCAGGCCAGTAGATACAGACAACATACCGATAGGATATGTGTCTCCTGTGCACGGGTATACACCACAAAACACTGTGTAACTTCCAGTGCAAAGAACTGTAGCTTTTGGCATCTCTATTGCTGTCTCCAGTCCCTCACGGAAAAGGCTTACTGGATTAGACAGTGCCAACCATATGGTATACGAGGCCTTTTGGGAAACACAGAATAAATTTCTCTGGAAAAAAAAATCACCTAGGAAATTGTTGGGCCAATAGGAAGGGAAAGCTGGCAACCAGGGAAGAGACATGGGCTGTGTCAAGCCAGGGAGCTAGGATTAAGCCCCCCAGACCATTTCAAGAGGTTGCATTATGGGCTTCTGGGTAATCGGTGAGTGGGTCTTACTGTTTTGATTAGTGCAATGAGCAGCTTGGGCTATGATCCCCACCAGCTGCCCAGCCACTAGCATCCAGCTTGCCTGGTGCCAGAGCACTGCACTAATTGACACACTTAATGGGAACAAGGGCGATGTTATGAGAAGACATCAGCAGCTGCTGTCAGGAAAGCATAACTATAACCCTCAAGGCTTTGAAGTCTCAACAAGATCAGACTGTAGGGGTGCTCCTCATTTGACTGGAAAGAAATAAATGCTTTCATTCTGCACAACGGCACGGTGCTTCCTAGTTAGGAGTAAAGGCTGAGTGACCTAAAAACTACCACAGAGCTGTGTTCAAAAGCACAGACTCAGGACCCTAGCTTCAGCTTTGAGAAACTTGAATATCTGAGCCTCAAATCTCCACGGAACAGGCCAGAAGAGAGTCCTATACTCATATCAGAGAAAAGCATGATGTTTCTGGTGCAGAAGCCAGAAGGTTTTTGAACATGTACTGGGACAAGCGACATTTCCATAGTAATAAGAGAGGGACTGCTATCGACTGTATGTAAATGTTTCTTCAGGGCAGATGAACAGTATTGTGCCCTCTGTATCATTTACAGTAAACCATTCTGGGAGATCTAGAGATCTAAGGGTATCTATGCTTGTCTGCAATAAGATGAATAGCAACCTGCGATGGCTTCTTTCTCATTATGTAAAATACAGATGGGTTTTGGACTCACAACTGTCATTGTCACCACTTGTTAGAAAAATTCCTTACACATACATATGTCTACAGGGGATGCCTGCAGGCTACCTCAGTCAGGACGGGTGCTGTGACAGCTCCTGGTTTCTAAACAAGAGGATCTACAGAAATCCCAACAGAAATCACTTTTGGAAGAGGGGCAGAGCGGTAGCCAGCCTGCTATGCGGAGTGTCTCGAGCTAGCCAGGAGCTATCCTGAGGAGAGAAGATTGAGGAAATTGCCTTTACATCATCTTCTTTTGAAGAGATGCAAATATCCAAATGAAGTTCATATGCTTATTGGGATTCAACAGACAATCAGAGTTAAGTGGCAATAAGACCTTGCAAATGGTTCTCATATGGTATTTAGCCTCAAAGAGGACATGATTTTCTGTCTTTTGAACTATCTTTGAGTACACCAAAACCAAAGTCTTCAAAAGGACTCTGTAGGGTACTGCCTCTGATCCAGGACCAAGACCAAAGTAGTATGCTTAGATCTTGGGATTTAATTCTGACCTACATGAAATCTGAAAGCTTTTGATTTGCTGGACAACATTCTCTGTTGCCCTTGTCTTGGTTATTGCACAGCAGGTTCATAGTGATATATATCATATCTCACAGCTGCAGCAGTGAGTTCGGTAACCTTTGCATTACTGGACCACGGCACTGAGGCTGATGGAAGGCCAAGTCCTGGCACATGGCAGAAACTCAAGAGCTTTAAGAGCTACACATTATCACAGCAACAAAAAGGAGCCTGTGCTGGGTTAGGTTATTTAATTTTCAATTTGGCGCAAAAGGGATCAGGCAAGCCAGAAGGCAGTGTAAAATACACCAACCTGTCAACAGAACAGAATAAAGCAACTTCAAATGGGCCCAATTAAAAAAAACCAAAACACTATTAAAAAAAATCCAACCCCTCCCACATGAAAATACAAGTGAGATAATCCGGATCTTTTCTTTCCACAATATATAGGTTTAAGTTCCAGATCTTGGCGTATGGCCAGAATCCTGACTTGGCTGGTGAAGTGTAAAGGCAAACATATCTGCTCAGCCAAGCCAGCACCACTGGATTTTGATAAGCTGGCTCAGATTGCTTTAGTGCTCTAGAGCAGAATGGGCTGCAAGAGTGCTTTGATACTGGCTGTATTTCAGGCACCATTCTACCTTTCCTGGATGCACTGGGAATGGAGACAGTGAGATAGGCAAAGAAGCCTAAAAAAGAAGCACTATATACCTGCTACTTTTCCTTCTTATTATGACAGAATGAGCTAAGTTTATGCTTTCAGATGCAAAAAGGACCTGCATATCCCTCCTCCTGGCAACTTTGTACACCAGCGCCTCTGAGAGCAGGAAAACTCAAAATGTAGAAGTGTAAATTTGTCAGCAAGGACCATCTGGGAGACTTTTTAAACACATAATCAGGATAACTTTTATTCTCAATGCCACAGTAATTCCCAAGAAAAGATACAGATTTCAGTGGCTCATGCAGACCACCATCCTAATGAGGAGTACTGTGCGACCGTACTGGGTGAAGTTTTCGAGAATGGCCAGTAGTTTGGGAGAGTACCTTCAGTGGATTTCCAGTGAATCACGTTATTTTACCCAGCAGATATTCAAATATCTGTAGGCACTTATAGCTGGTGACTATAATGCTTAGCAGGATTTTCAAAGGCAAGTAATTTTTATAAATCCAGTTTGTACCTGTTTGTAGCATTAGATTTCTAACTGTGTCAGGAGAGAGGTATTTTTAGTCTGGAAACGTTGCTTTAAAGCACTCTGAAATTTCATGCTAAACATCCTGTTTTATCAAGTTTCTCCTCAAACTTTGATTTTTCCACTGGCAGCACAAGGTGAACACCTTGCTATTACAATTTCTGGCCATTGAAGCAGTTGTGATTTCTGCGCTGAAACATGAATGACAATAATGTACAAGAGGAGGAGTCTGATAAAGATCTCATTTCCTCCGTGAATTGAAATACTTGGCAATTAGAATAAAAAAAAATAATGAAGTCTTGAAATGTTAGTGAAGCTTTAATGAAATGATTCCTATCCATTCACTTGCATATCAGTTGTGGTACATAGTCCTTTTAGCTTGGTCCTATTAATCTCATGATAATGACTGTGCTGGCATTTCATTACTGCCTTTAAAATCCCAATACCCACACTGTTTCTGCTTCACAATCTAGTATTATTTGGACTGCTTTTATGCCAGGTGGAGAGCTGAAAAACTCATAGGGATCTGTGAAAAAAGAGATGGGAGTAGGCTGAGCTGTCTGTTAGCATCAGTTGTTGTGTCACTGCCTTCCCTGTAATCACAGGGAAGTCAAGAGTGCAGGTGGAAGTTCCCAGCTACAAGGCAACATCAATCTCAGGTTACTGAAGGATCAAGTTCTACCAAAAAATGCAGGTACAGCATGACTAATTGAAAAGAAATATGAAAGCACTTGCCTTGGGTGAATTTTAATGCTATTATTGTATTAATCAAATGGCTTCAGGAAACTAGAAAAAGAACACTTACAATGCTTTCTTGGGATTTTGTTAAGGAAAAAAAAAAAATCATCCCAAACAAAACAAAGCAGAAACAAACAAAACAAAGCTAAACAAAAAAACCACTAAACAAACTATTTATATGTTTCACTTTTAAGGACAAAAAATTCTAACCAAACTCCCTCTTTTTCTTTTAAATGTACACAGAAATTCGATGATATCTGTTCTCTATTATAGAAATGCTTAACTCATGGCAAGCCTCAAAAAAGAACACTTGAAAAAGCCTGTAAGAAATAAATAGACTGCAGTTGCCTGCTGGATATCACATCATATATCTCACCAGAAAGAAAAGCCATCACTTTATCAAAATGTATCTGAAAGGGAGAAGTTGAGTCAGTTCCACATGGCCAGTCCTTCTGACTCTTTAATGGATACATTTTGAAGCATCACTGCAGATAACAGGGCAAGAATTACTACTAATTTTGTTATGTTAGAACTATGTTGTGTTGCTCCCCAATTTCTTTGGGCTCACAGGAAACAAAATTAGTATAAATACATTACCATGTTAACTGTATTCAAAATCCCATGGACAAATGTATGCTTTTACAGTCCATCTTCAGAGCAATTAACAAAGATTAAACAATGCTAGTAACCCATTACTACTTCACTTTTGTTTCTCATCTGTTTTTCAAACATTCACGCTCCCTACTTCCTAAATCTATTATTTTTCACATGCCACATTGATATTTTTGCTTTCCCACTGTGTCAGCGATGTAACTGCTACAAACATGTAAGCTATTAAGTAGTTGGGATCACTTTCGGGAATTTTGCCTTTACATGCAAACAACTCCATATTAATCAAATAGTGACTATATAGCTGCGTTTTGCTGTTGCCAAGTCCATGGGATCTGATGCTTGGCTGTATAATTTTTATTTTAAATACAGTGTATATATACATAAGTGTATATATATACACATATACACACACATATATATACATATATAATTATATATGTATACATTCACACACATATAAATATATGTATGCATTGTTTTTTGCAAATGAAATCAGCAAGCAAGCAAAACAAGACTGACCTGACTTACCTGTACTGGGTTCACAGTCAATGAAATCTTCATCATCACTGGAACATTCAGCTGATGAAACGATGTCATCTGTTGTCTGGCATGTGAAGACAAAGGAAAAAGAACAGAGGAAATAAAATATAAGACATTTGCAAGTCAAGAGGCTGTTACAGAGGCAGCTAAGTATCCCAGGAAAAAAAAAATGTTTCAGAATTGTAACTTTTAAAATATTTAACTTATACCAAGCATTCCAGACATGCCCGTGTAAATGTGCCCTCCCTGGTTAGAGGAACAGTGCTTATTCTGGGCTGTTGAATATTTCAGGTGTGCCCAGGTGTGGGGTGCCTGCTGGGCTGTTCAGGTTAGCAGGTGGATCGCACCGTGCTGTTGAACACAGTGAGTACAGTGGGTACAACACCTGCTTGGCTGGCAAACCGTCCTCTGAGAGCCAAAGTAGATGTGTCCAGTTGGAACATGCTGGGCTCCTCGATAAGTACCAATACCACATAGTGCCAGGCAGAAGGCACCGAGAGACTTACCATATGAGGCATGTTCAGGTTGAATCACTCTGAGGCAGAAGTAATTCCTGCTCTGCTAATGCACCTCTTGGGCTACAAATCCTTTGTATTTACCTAGATAGTAAATATCTGTGGAACCCATTTGTTGCACGATGAAGAACCGTTGCATGTATCAGGTGTGCCTAACATGCAACCCTGCTTGCTTGCCAAGTGAACAGGGATGTGACTGTGACTGGACTGACAGGCTGAAAAGTCTGGTACTGAAAGGCTTAAACCAGGCTGTGACTGTTCATGGCCCTTACAGGTTTCAGCACATTCCTTTGCATTTCCAGCTGGTGATATTTTCTTTTTTTTTTTTTTTTTTTCTTTTTTTTTTTTTTTCTTTTTTTTTTTTTTCTTTTTTTTCTGCTAGTCTAATTAATGAGCAGCATGTACAGCAGCATGTTAGAGAAAAGTGTACTGGCGTCTCTTCCCAGCAGCATCTCCTGCCTGTAATTGCTGCAATTAGTTGAATTAGTAATGCAGACCATTAGGGAGAGTCTGTGGCAGCCTCTGGACACAGTACAAAATTATCCCAGCTCAGCTGCATCAGCTCAAACCATAGCTTCTGCTGAAATTGTCTCCCTTAACAGCTTTTCCTTGCAGAGAGCTGCCCATTCTGCTGAGCAGTAGGATCAGTGGGATAACTCGTGAAACAAACCATCTGAAATGTTCCTCACCAGGCAGGAACCATTGCTGAAATCTCACCTCCCCAGGAGCAGCCCTGGCTGTACTTCAGTACACTGTACTTTAGTACTCCAGGTGAATATTCCTGGGTCATGACAAGCCTTCCAAATCCTTATTCCTGAAAAAGACTGCAGCTTTACAGAATCACAGAACCACAGAATCACAGAATGTTAGGGACTGGAAGGGACCTCAAAAGATCATCTAGTCCAATCCCCCTGCCAGAGCAGGAATACCTAGATCAGGTCACACAGGAACACGTCCAGGTGGGTTTTGAATGTCTCCAGAGAAGGAGACTCCACAACCTCTCTGGGCAGCCTGTTCCAGTGTTCTGTTACCCTCACTGTGAAGAAATTCTTCCTCACATTTATGTGGAACCTCCTATGTTCCAGCTTGCATCCATTGCCCCTTGTCCTATCATTGGATGTCACTGAGAAGAGCCTGGCTCCATCCTCATGACACTCACCCTTTACATATTTATAAACATGTATATAATGACCTCATGGTCACCCCTCAGTCTCCTCCAAGCTAAAGAGACCCAGCTCCCTCAGCCTTTCCTCATAAGGAAGATGTTCCACTCCCTTCATCATCTTTGTGGCTCTGCGCTGGACTCTCTCAAGCAGTTCCCTGTCCTTCTTGAACTGGGGGGCCCAGAACTGGACACAATACTCCAGATGTGGTCTCACCAAGGCAGAATAGAGGGGAAGGAGAACCTCTCTTGACCTACTAACCACCCCCTTTCTAATACACCCCAGAATGCCATTGGCCTTCTTGGCCACAAGGGCACATTGCTGGCTCATGGTCATCCTGCTGTCCACCAGGACCCCCAGGTCCCTTTCCCCTACACTGCTCTCCAGCAGGTCAGCCCCCAACCTGTACTGGTACATGGGGTTGTTCTTCCCCAGATGCAAAACTCTACACTTGCCCTTGTTGAAATTCATTAAGTTTTTTCCCGCCCAACTCTCCAGCCTATCGAGGTCTCGTTGAATGGCAGCACAACCCTCTGGTGTGTCAGCCATTCCTCCTAGTTTGGTGTCATCAGCAAACTTGCTGAGGATACATTCTGTACCCTCATCCAAGTCATTGATGAAGATATTAAACAACACCGGTCCCAGTACCAACCCCTGAGGGACTCCACTAGTCACAGGCCTCCAACTAGACTCTGTCCCATTAACCACAACTCTCTGGCTTCTTCCCTTCAGCCAGTTCATAATCCACCTCACTACCTGATCACCAAACCCATACTTTATCAGCTTATCTACAAGGATGCTGTGGGAGACAGTGTCAAATGCTTTACCGAAATCAAGATAAACCACATCTACCGCTCTACCATCATCTATCCACCTAGCTATTTCCTCATAGAAGGCAATAAGGTTGGTCAAACATGACTTACCCTTGGTAAAACCATGTTGACTGCTCTTAATGACCCCCTCATCCTTGATGTGCCTAGAGATAGTGCCAAGAACAAGCTGTTCCATCACCTTTCCAGGGATGGAGGTGAGGCTGACCGGTCTATAGTTACCCGGGTCCTCCTTCTTGCCCTTCTTACAGATTGGAGTGACATTTGCTATCCTCCAGTCCTCAGGCACCTCTCCTGTTCTCCATGACTTACCAAAGATGATGGAGAGTGGCCTAGCAATGACCTCTGCCAGCTCCCTCAGCACCCTTGGGTGCATTCCATCTGGTCCCATTGATTTATGGATATCCAGATTGCTCAACTGATCCCTAACCCAATCCTCATCTACCGAGGCAAACTCCTCCTTTATCCTGACTTCTTCTGGGGCTACAGGGATCAGGGGCTCCTGGGGAAAGCCTGCAGGAGTAAAGACAGAGGCAAAGAAGGCATTCAGCACCTCTGCCTTCTTTATATCCTCTGTCTCTAGGGCACCCCTCTCATTCATCAGTGGGCCTATATTGCCTCTAGTGTTTGTTTTTTTAGCTATGTGTTTGAAAAAGCCCTTTCTATTGTCCTTGACCTGGCTTGCAAGGTGAAGTTCTAAGGAGGCCTTAGCTTTCCTAATTGCCTTTCTACATCCTCTGACAATTGTCCTATATTCCTCCCAAGTGACTAGCCCCTCTTTCCATGATCCATAAATTCTTTTTTTCCACCTAAGTTTGCCCAGCAGTTCCTTGTTTAACCATGCTGGTCTCCTAGCTCCCTTACTTGATTTCATACCCATTGGGACGCTCCGATCCTGAGCTTGCAAGAAGTGGTCCTTGAATGTTGACCAACTATCTTGAGCCCCTTTACCATCTAGCACCCTGTCCCATGGGACTTCCCTTAACAATGACCTTTAAATGAGGTCTCCTTTACATTTCTGTGTTGGCTATGGCTGTCTCCAACAAGACGTATGTTATCTCTTCTCTTTGCATAAGTGTTCTGAGATCTCAGCCTTTTCTTTAGCCTCATGTGGTCCCTGCACTAGCAAGTCCCTCTGTTCCTTGCTAGAAAGTCCTTGCTCTCCCCCTCTCTGTATTTGGTACAGAACTGAGCAGTCGGTCAGAAAGACCAGACTGAACTTGACATTCTTTCACTCTTGATTTTAGTGGCTTAGAGTGAGCCAAGAAAGAAAAATAGGATTGGTTGGCTGTAAATAAAAATTCTAAAAATAGAGTATCTGTAAAAAAACAGCCATGAAGTAAGGGAATCCCTATCAGACATGTTACTTATTCTTACCCTGGCATTGCCATTTGGCAATGTTTTATAGGATGCAATCTTGCAGTAGTTTCATGCTTAAATACTTTAAATACTTTCATAATCTTGCCTCAACGGGAAGGCAAGATTAAAAGAAACTAGAGGTAACCTATACAAAGCAGTTTCCCACCTTACATGCTAAGGTAATATTTTTAGCATCTTCTTTCAGCCATAGAATACGGAAGAACATTGCTGAATTCCTGGTGACTTCTCTCTTAAAACAAAATGGCTTTAAAAGTTCATCCATTCAGTGAGAGGTCAAGAAAGGAGGAATGGACAAAATATAAATTTACTTTCTACAGTTCTTCTGGTCCTGTCATATATATTTTATAAAGCATTATTAATCGCAAAGGATATCAAATCACTATAACTTATACAAACAATGATTACATCCTCCAACAGTGAAATGCAACTGTCCCTAGGTAGAAACATACTGTAAAATAATCTAGCACAATAAGTCAACAAAACTATACTGCAAGAATTCTTTTAAGCAGGTGAAATGTAGCTAGTGAGACTAGAGATTTTATATTACAGTTGTCTAAAGCACTTGTAAAAGAGTGTTAAGGATAGCACTGTATATAAAGAATAAATTATCCATCACTACTAGAAGACCTTGCTCAGACAGTGCTAAGACCCTAGCAATTAGTTTTGATTTCCAGGTAGAATTTAGAGCATGTGAATTTTGTTCTTAGTTGAAGATCTGACAATTCACACATAGGATGTCATAGAATAGTGATGATTTACTTCCAGTAGGAAATAAACACAAAAAATTATAACAATGTGTGGTTGTCACTTGTCAACTGCTATACCTATGCACTTTACCCGCTTAACTTGATCATATCTGAGGGCTTCATGCAATAAACTTGGAATCAGATCCAATTGAATTGACAATGCGATTCAGTATTTGTAAAGAATAAGGAGTTCCTTTATTACTTTTTTTCTTTTTCCCCCCCTCTTGCTTATTAGAGACATCATATGAAACCAGAAAGGTAGCACGCCCAGAAAAAAAGAGGTGATATTTCTTTACACAATGTTTGTTTGTTGGGGTTTTTTTGTGCATGTGGGTTGTGGGGGGTTTTTTGGTGTTTTTTTGTTTTGTTTTGTTTTGTTTTTGCTTTTTTTTTTAAACTGGGGAACTCCTTGCAACAGGATATTGGTAGGTAATAAAGATTTAGATGCATTTTGGAAGTGATCAGCCAAATTAAAGGTAAAAACATCCATCCAGAGCTATTAAATACCCCATACATATCTTGGGAAGTCCCTGTGCCACAGATACTGAAGAACAAAGAAATATCACTCTTTGCATTGTCCTGTTTAGGGCTCTTTCCCCATAGCCCCACACATGGCCAGGGCCAGCAGTGGGGCGCTGGGCAAGGTGAGCCTCTGTGGCCTCCTAGCCACTCTCACGCATGACAGATCCTGAACATTAGGGGATAAAAAATTTTGAAGCCAAGATGAGTTCTGAGTAGGAGCTGAAAAGTCATGAAGCCTGGACCTTGTTTATCTTCTTGATTGATTCCCCATCTAATAAGTAGCTCAAGGACAGCACGTGCAACATATTCATGCTACACTCTTTGATATGTGTTCTAGATTTCCTTCCTCATGCAGTTTGTGTTGGTTCTGAATGCAGAAGGGCACAGTCGGCCAGACTCAGACAAAATGCAAATGTGTGATGTGCAATACTCACCAACCTTGCCAATTCCAACCTGTATCTGTGCTTTTTCATGACTGGTTCCACACTTGACTATCAATTAATCTCTGTCCTTCCCATCTCCACTGCATGCTATTTCCCCTGACATTCCAGTTTTTCTTTCTCTGTGGCTGCTGTTTGTCCCATTCTGCTGATTTTGTATGTATGAAAACGAGGGTTGGAAAAAGAGAAAAACCTCTAGGAGTGGTGTTGGACTTAAGTCAAGGTCATTAATGAGATTTCTAGAAACCACAGAAAAGATAAGTACACTAATCTGTCTTTCCATTTCCTATCTTGTATTTTTAATCTCAGTACTTTCCATCACAATTCATCACTAACCAATTTTCTAGTTCCATCACATATTGGTTTTCCATGTACCTTCCGCTCAGATACCAATAGCTGAATCATCCCAGAGGAATAAAGCTATTTCAGTGAGAAACAGCAGCAAATTCCTAACCACAGAAAGAGTCGAGGAAACCTCCAGAAGACCATAACTTCTTGTAACTGGAATCTGTACCTTTCAAAACCCTCCTGGAACTGAGAATTTTCACTGGATGATTACTGAACTTGCTGCTTCCACAAGATGAGAGAGGATAGTGAGCAGCAATTCCAGAAATCTCTCCACCAACATAATTGCTTCTCATCAGAAACAGCTCACTGTGAGGCAGTAAGCAAAACCAGCAATTCCAATTTCTGGTTCCCTTTTGCCATTTTTGAAATGGGGCTGATTATACTCACCCATTGGTCCCAGGGGAAGTAAATGGATTAATACTTTACTGTCTGCCCAGTGATCTAGAGATAGTAAATGCTAAAAATTCTTATGTACAGGCAACATGACAGTAACGAAACTTCTCTGTATGCTATGATGGAAACGATGTTTGTGTTTTCATTGGAAAGAATATGAGAGAGAAAATATTTTTCTATTCCATATATTAGCTAAATTCTATATTAAAAATAATAATTCATACCATACTATTTTAAAATATGTATTTCATTTTTAAGGAATCCCAGCCTTGAAATTACTTGGCCCTGTATTAAAGGCCATAAAACTAAAGATAGGTATTATAATAACTTTCAATAAAATATCTCTGTGGCAGGAACCCTTTTATTTCTTCCTCTGAAAGATTTTTTATGGCATTTATATTATTTTTTTTTCTCTCTCTCTCTCTAGTGTTTAATGAAATTGCCTTGGAACAAAACTGGGGTAGGAGAAAGTGCTAAACTCTGAGTCGACCCTGGAGAATTTATGGGTATATTTACCTTCAAATTCTTTCAATTTCACTGAATTGGCTCCCCATTCCTTTCCATGAATTATTAGTTCTATAATCACCTCCTCCTAATTATTCACTCTAAGGGCCTCAGCAATCTTGCCACAGTGATGGTTCTACATGTTTGTTCATCACACTGTATGTACTGGTATGGGATGTTAAGCACAAGGAACGTAGGGATGGTGTGGCAAGACCTGCTCAAGATGACTCCATTCCTGTCCAATCCTTCCAAGCACCCAAAGCCCTAATTCATCATCAGAGCCACAATCTTTGCTCCTTTGGTCTACACAAAACAGCAGGTGCTGAGTCTTCCTTTCCCCAACCACAAAGTTTTTTCGACACCTTGCTCTTTGGGTGCACTGTTATTTGAGAAAGATTAAGCATGCTTAATAAGTCCTGTCACAGAACAGCTTTATGAAATTATAAATAACGCACCCAAGAATGACGGAGTTCTCGCTTGTAGTGGGAGAGAAAATACAAGGACCTATAAATTCAAACTCCAGACAAATTCCTCCAGAAGTACATACTTGGCAGTTGCTTCACTCAATAGAGCAGGATTCAATTTTCCTACTTGCTTTTTGCTTGAAACGCTTCTGCACACTGTATACTTCCAATTCAACACCATTATTTGAAAAGCAACTTTTAATGCACTGTTACAGCGAAAGAAGTGCATATCTCTTTGCCACCAAGGAACCACAATTTACAATCATTCTTGAAATATGACTGCCACAAAATGCCAGGCACAAACATCTTCTCAATAGTGGAGAAATACAGTTGTATTAATCTGAGCAGTGCATTTTCCTTTCACACCTAAAATGTACAGAGCTGAAACTCCACAAAATTTTCTTAAATCTGACCGCTTGACTCCCTCCACTGCTCCCATACTGCGTATTTTCTAAATAGTTCAAATTTATTATGGAATATGGACAGTGTACCATACTTACCAACGTATGGACAGCATACAGTATGAATGCTCCCCCAGAATGGTGAAACATTAATGATGCTGTTCTGTCTTCCAGACAAGAACAAGGGCAAGACATTTGCTGCCTTGCCAAAAGAAGATAGCAGAGGAAGTGTTTGTCTCATTAGGTGACATTTCTAGCTTGAATACCTCAACCTTTTGTACTTCGATAACTGGGCTTGTTAAAGGACTTGTATTCTGCTCACACTATTGCAATTAAGTGAGAATCCTTCACCTGTCCTTTCTACACCTTTTATTTGTTTCACACTTTCTATTTAATCTTTATTTGCAAAATACCCTGGAGTTCATTACAGTATAGCAGACCTGAGAGACTCAGCCTGGACAAATTCAAGCTACTAAATACAGATAGAAAGAATCTGCATACAAATGTGAAAATACTAGAAATATGAAAATCATAATGAGGTATTATAAAAGAAGCTGCAATTTGGGACTGCATAAACTTTTAAGAAGAGTTCTGGATCTACTGTCTGTTGCTAAATGGTATTAATCCCCTCCAACTCATTAGCACTGGATAGCACATGTATTTTCTTATCACAGCACAGACATAGCCACAAAGATGTGCACACCCTTTGTATCCTCACACTCTGGTACTCAGGTTGTGTCTGCCCCTGCAGAGATAATGCATAAAAGAACATGAAACTAACAGTTCTTCTTCATATAGATCATTTGAGGTGAATAGAAAAACTAGAGGACCAAACCCTCTGTTGATTTAAATTGGCATTGATTTCAACCAGGCTACAATTTACAGCAAGACAGCATAGCTCATTATGTTTAGTTTTGGACCATTCAATGCCAAAAGATGTAGAGTAATTGGAGGCAATTCAGAGAAGAGCCACTGAAAAGATGAAAGAACTGGAGAGATGTATGAATGAGACAGGCTTAGCAAAACTAAGCATCAGAGATTGACTTAACAAGAAGTAAAGGTATGATAAATGTCTACACATGTCACAAGGGTGTAATAAACATCAGGAAGGAAGATGAACCATTTAGAGTGCTTATAAGAATTAGTGGATAACACTAAGAAAAAAATAAATCAGGATGTCTTTCAGCAAGTAAAATCTCAATAGTGATCTTTCCTCCTCAAGGAAATACCAGAAATCACCAGTACTGAGATTAAGCAGTTGCCCAAGCCATTCAGGTATGAGCTCCATTAGTGTATACACTCTAGTGGGGAACAACTCACCCCATCTATCTTCAGTCCAATCTAATTCATTCTAAATCAATTTGGTATTTGCAACCTCTCCATCACTATATAATACAAACACATTATTATGCATTTCTCTCTGTCATTCCAAAGCAGATAGTAAAGCTGTCCAAAGCAGACAGCACAGCCTTTCAGATAGTTGTACTTGGACCAAGAAGATAACACTGTTGTAGACCTGTTCAGAGCACAGGAACAAATCCATCCTTATATTCCCAAGACCCTGACTGGCTGGGAGCTGGTAGGTAATCAGCAGGCATATATCCAACAGTAGCCCAGTAAATGTGTACTTCCTGGCTGTGTGTTCCTGGCTGGCCATAAAAGCTGATTTGTTGTCAAATTCTATCATTAAAGTAGAGATCATGAGAGAGCTACCCCCTAACAAAATCAACCATTTGTCCAATACTATGGCAGACAAGAGATTAAGTAAGTAGCCAGTTAAGTAAGAGAAAGCAAAAAATAATCCCCCAATTGTGTGTCAATCCAGAGTCATGGGCAGTCATGTTTAAAAAGAGCCTTGAAAGTTGAATTAGTCCTTTGTAAACTGAAAGCCTGTCTCAGTAGATCAATAGTTCATTATGACTGTAAAGCTTGACTCTTCTTGACCAGGTTTGATGCCAAATTTCAGGGACTTTGTTGGGTGCCTAAGCTGTGCAAAGACAATGGGGAAAAAATCATGTTTGTGCCCTTTGTGTCTGTCTGTTGGCAGAGGGAAGGGTGATGATGTTGCAAGGGATGTGAGCAGAGAGGGAAAGGGAAGGGAGGGCAAAGAGGGGAGAAAGAGAAGTGGGGAGGATTAATCCATCTGTTGTTCAAGGCACCCTGACAGGGGAAAGAGAAGTATTGAACCACAGCAGCTTAACCCAACTTCAATGTACCTTCCCAAAAGCAGACGGAACGTAATGCTACGTGGTGTTCTGCTGATAAGCAAATCCTTCTAAATCCTTTCAATTTATTTCTTGGCCTGAAGAAATTAAATACTATTTAGGAGCTAAATAAATAAATAAAATTTCATCTTCAGGAATCTAGACTGGGTGTTTATTGATTACATATGTACACAGAGGCACTTGCTTTTCTGTTTCTTTCCTTTCCCAATAGAACAGTGCTCCTTTCACATTGATGTGGTAAAGGATCAACTAGCAAGTCTTTTCCAAACTATTCAGTGTAACTCAAGATTTGCAAGAGTTTTGGACGGGACTGTGAAATATAATTTCTTGGCTTAAACACAAAAGATACAGCTTCGCAATGAGAGGAGACTCTTTTCCCCACCTTTATCAACCTACTTCTTTCCACAAGCATTTGCCTGCTTCCAAAGAAGCACCTTGAAGATGAAACTTTTGTGGCTATACACTGAGTATACATTTTTTGAGTATAGTGCTTCTCAGAGTAATCACGCAGGAAGAATTTTCACACTGAGTGTCCTTTTCATCATTTGATATAGCTCCTTCCCCTTATCTATTATAATTTTATTTCTTATTAAAACAAACTTGCAGATGAAACAGAAACCATCAGCCCTCTGTTTTAAACATAACCCCAGCTATGCAGATGTTGAAAACTCCAGGAGAAAGGTCACAAATGCCACAAATTGAATGAATAGCTTAATCCTAAAAATAAAGCCATTACAGCTGAACCCACAACAACTCCCACCCTGAAATCAGTGAGAGCTGCTGGAAGGACAAAACTGCTGAAATTCAGACACTACTCAGGAGTTTGACTTTCTAAAAATCACATAAATTTACAGAGTGTTGTTTCCCAGTGCTTGTGCAAGAGTCTTCAAACGGAAGGCAATTCTTGTAGGAAATGCTCTGAAAATAGTTTCAGAGTGGTCTCCTGTGTGTCGTGGTCTCTTCTCAAAAGAACTGACAACCAGTCAAATGCACTGGGCAGCACAGGCTTCAACCTCTCCCCTCTCCTCAGCATCTGCTTAAAGTAGGAAACAGGAAACAAAAGCTGAATAAAAATTTTCAGAGTTCTGTAGGAAAAAGCCAGCCTGTTGCCAGAATTTAGCATCCTGCTGGTGTGGACCCTAGTCCCTGATGCGCACAGTCTGTTGTATTAACTTAAACTGCCACAGAAATAATTTTATTAATCTGCTGGGCTATGAACTACACTTACTGAAGAACAAATACATTACCTAATTCACCAGCAGAAGGGCAGGGCAGGCCACTGGGGAGCAGTAACTTCTTATATTGCCCCAGTTCAAACTGCCAAGGACACTGAATCGGAGCCCTGACGTTGCTTGATTTTATATTCCTGATATCGTCATAAATTCACTGTCTGACATCAGGAAAATTGGCTCATGCTTCTGTTCATACTGCTATAAAAAAGGGAGAAAAAAAATTCTCTGCTTTCTTGGTATACAATCAGAATTTTAGTAAACATTTTAAACTCTCAAAGCAAAGCCTAAATAAAGAAAAATCCTTTACATTTAGTAATGGGAAGCCTATGTTTCAGAAAGCTAGTGACTCAAATGATCTGAGATGAATCAGTTGCCCTTTGAAGACTCATCCTCTAGTAAGAGTAAATGGGTTTTCTTTGCTTGCTAGCTTGCACTTAATAACTGTGTCAGAAGAATATTTTTCATTTACACATTGCTCCTTTGCTGGAAATCAATATGTCGTTTGCTGGCATTTTCTCCTGGACATCTTTATTTAGCTTGTCTTTTCTTCCTTCGGCGGGGGGGAGTTGTATTTGATTTTGTTCTGCTATTGATTGGATCACTATGAGCAAGAAATAACTTAAGTACAGCACAGTAGCTTTAATGACCATCTCTTAAGCTTCAAAATCTGCATGTTGCACTTGCTCCCTGACATGATTTAAAAGAAACAAATCCCTAAAGTAAGGTTACTATGTAGCAAAGAGGCAGGCACATACACAATTTAGCCCGTATTTCTATTTCTGTGTTCATTAGTGAAACCACATAAGTCCTGTTTCTATTTTTAAAGCAGTACTCCTATTGTCATAGTACCTATTGCTGGGATCTCATCATCTCTTACAAATGCGGCTTAATGAGGAATTAGAGATATGGGAGACCTTCTCCCAGCAGACAGCTTTCACTGGAGAAAATCTGAGCACGTTCACCTATTTGTCACTCATGGCAAGTGACAGTACAGCCTAATAGGCTGCACCCAATCTGCAGAAACCCAGCCCACCAAAGGATGGTGGAGGGGTAGTCGCTGTGCCCTGGCTGCACTGGAGCACCACACCAGTCCGCAACATCCCTCCCAGTATCAAATGGGAAATGACCAGCAAGTGAACCCCACAGGATGCACAGTAATCACAGTCATTTTCTTAACTTGAGGAATTCTTTGCCCCCCACCCCCGACTTCTGTTTTCATTTCTGCTACTTATTATTACGTAGGTGTCGTGGTTTGGGGTTGGGCTGGCCACTAAACAGATGACAGATACTCTCTGTTAACATCTCTCCCTTCCCTGAAGGAAAAGAAGGGAAAGGAGAGAGACTCATGGGTTGGAAAAAAATTAAAACAGCTTTAATGAAACAACAACAATAAAAAGAAAATATAATAATAATGAGAAGACAAGCAACGAAATATTTACAAAACCAGTACTGAGATTCTCCCCCCCAATTACATGCTCTCCCTGATAATGCTTACATCACCACTGGTGCTGCAGAGCAACTCTGGGAAGATCCCAGGCTGGGCTCCTGGATGCAGCAGCAGATGGGAGCTGGATTCAGGAATGCACAGACCAGGGCAGAACGGGCAGAATCCTTCCAGCACGCCAGCCATACAGATAGAGCAAGAGCAAGAGAGAGCTTGCCACCCGTGATCCCTCAGCTTTATACTGAGCTTGATGTGTGTGGGAAGGAATACTTCGCTGGTCGGTTTGGGTCACCCTTTTGTACCCTCACACTAAGGGAGGCCCCAAGGCAGCGCCGAAATAATTCAGCAGTGACCTTGGTTCCTGTAAGAACAAGTATAAGCAAGAGCCTTTCTGCACACCACTGCAGTGTGAGCTCAGTACTAACTACAAACATCAAGCGTTATCACTTCTAGGAGCAGACACTGTTTGAAAAACACGTTGTTAACTTCAGAAAGTGCAGTCTTAGAAGAGACTGAATTGAAAAGTAAAATCACTGAAAGGAAAAATTGGTTCTGTTTTAGCCAAACCAGGACAGTAGGCTACAAAAAACTGGTGTACATAATGTTAAAATTCATAAAGGAAAAATACCCTGTTCTATAGTCCAAACTGTGGCACTTAAAATCTAATGTGATAGGGTAAGTTATTCATAAAGCAACAGTAAACATAATCACTCTGAATAAATGCGCCTTAAAACAACTTCTGCAATTATTTTAAGTACCTCTGAGTCCAGTAAGATAAACATCTATCTTTGAATATTTGCATTAATGTACTAGACTACTCGTTCTAGGCAAATATTCCTCTTTCTCTGCAAACATTAACACACTATTAGAAAATGGCATTTAAATACTGCTACTCACAGGATTCACACATTAGCTCACAATGAAAAGGGGGGCTGACACAAACATTTAAATGCAGAATAAATGTAATGCAGAATAAACCCTGGCCCACTAGGTACACGTCAGCACCTATAACTGCTCCCTGAATCACATATGTACAGAACAGTTAATAAAGGACAATAGCCACTAAATACCTATAAATAAGCATATACACAGCATATCTACTAAAAAAAAAGGCCATAAACAGTTTTACTTTATAAACAAGGAAGTTCATAAACACAAAGAAGGTCATAAAGGTGGCTTTGGTAGAACACAGATTTCCCAGGAACCGTGACAGTCTCTTAACTCCAAGTCTTTCCACTCCTAGTATAGGATATAAATGACTGTCAGCAGCTAGTACAGAAATATCTGCATACACAAGAGAGGGCATATACCATTAACTTATCAACATACTAACATATTAACATTTTCAGGGTCAAATCTAATAAAAATGAAGTTAAACAGTTATAGATATTATTCCACCCAGGAATACCTCTGCCAAATACCTGATGCTTAAAAATAATGCTGTTCTACCATTGGCTTTTTTTCTTTCTTTGTAAGATGTGAATAGACAAATAACTACTGGGGGCGGGGGGGTGGGGGTGGGAATAGGGAACTGACTTTACACCACGTTAGCAAAAATCAGGTAACAAAAAAGTAAATAAACAACCCAAATCAGTCCCACCACCAAGAGGAATTGTGGGGGAAAACTTATATGTTAGAGACAGAAGTCTGCCCATTCTTCACTAATCTTAAGCAAGGAAAGCGATCTACAAAGTACTCCCATCAAACATAAACCCATCAGCTTAAAAAACATACTTGGTCCATCAAGTATTGATGAAGCCAGATAAACTTCAACCTCTTGAGCTGCTGAACGTAACAAATGCCTCCAGGGATCCCATTAAATTTGAACTGAACTTCCCTTAAATGCCACATCAAGTGGTCCAAGCTGCAATCGGTTGTCATGCAAGAAAATTCTGCCATTGGGTAGGCAGACTCCCATGCACAACAAACATGGTAAACACTTATTCCCACTGGGTTTCTCTGCAGCCCCTGCCTAATCAGGACATTTGCTCTCCATGGTGGATAAGAAGGCCATTTTCCTTGCTTATTTATTTAGCTCTCTATTGAGTTTGATTAACTGCAGTAAAGGCAAATCAATCTTTTGTGTTTGTGTAAAGTGAAAAAGAAGGAATGAAGTTAGCTTTAATAGCCCAATAGATGCTCAGCTGGAATGCACTTACTGAGTGAGAAAGCTACACAAAGGAATTCAGGCAGCTTTAAACACCACCGGGAACATGCTGAGATCATCTACACTTCTACCTGTTTAAAGAGGAAAAAACAAACCCACCCCACACCCAGTGAAGAGTCTTTCTGTTTCTCTGCAATTCTAGCAAGGCACCAAGTACTGCAAAGTACTCCTTCAGATTTCCATGGCCAAAGCTGGGAGATGCTAGGAAGCAAGTATCCAAAGGAACATTGTCAGAAGGAGAGGACATGAAGCTCTAAATCCATGTATCCTCCACTGTCAGTAAACTTGTCTCTGAACTCAGATTTGTTGTAATGTAACATTTTTGACATCAATAACCTCTAGTAAGGATTTTAAGATAGCATCAAATTCATGACCAGTATGAAACAAAGAATTTGAGTGAGACACCATTTCAAGGTACTACTCTGAGATATTCTAATTGTAGTGTTGACAACAGTGGAAATCACAAAAGAAGCCATGCCTGATTTTATGCAATGTCCATTAAAAGCTTTTAGTAATATACAGAAATACCCAGGCCTTCCAGACTATGGACAGCCAAGTATTAGCCCAGAGAGATTTTCACCTCAGTCTCAGCAATGCGTAAAACAAGACAGTTTGACCAAGACAGAGCCAAAATGTAGCAAGAGGAATTTGTCCCCATATCTGAAGCACTCTAGTCCCTGAACGGACAGACAAAATTGTGTGCACAGGTTTCTTGCGACATCAGTTTCAGCCTTTTAACAAGAAATAACAAAAAAGGCACAAAGAATCCAACCATCATTGTTCTAAGACAAAATTTGATGTTCCCTTGCTTGTAACAGCTATAGCAACAGCTTTGGGATGCTAGTATGTCTCTAGTCCTTCCTGGGAGGAAGGTAGTTCACTTTTCATCAAAATTCCTTGCTCTACAGCATCATTACTTTAGCTTCACTTGTGCTACTCAGAAACAAGTCATAGAAGCCGCTGACATTAAAAGGTGGTGCCTTCTGGCATTTTTACCACTTAATTTTCAGACTGAGGCCCTACTCGAACTAGAGAGCTTACTGGCATTGCAGCCATACCAGCATATCCAAGTTGGCAGAACAGCTCCCTTTAGATCCAGCAATGCTGACAGAATAAGGGGTTTTGCTGGCAGATACACCACCTCTGAGCATTGCAAAAGCTGGCATAGTTATATCCATATCAGGCTTTTGACTGGCAGCAGCATGTAAAATCAAAGCATGTGCATTTTTGCACTCTGGGACACTACAGCAACATTGACAGAACTTCGGAGTATAGCATAGTGTTACTCTAAAAGGTTTCAGATGGCAAAATAATTTTTAGAGAATCCTGTAATAGTCTCCACAGTTGTTAGTAGGTATATAGCTTCCATAACTTAAATCAAGAATTTTCAAGAAAAAGATTGCAGTCAATGGGTTTTTTTTCAGATTCAGAGATCCCAAGGTCAGAAGGGTCCATTATTTTCACCTAGTCTGATCTCCCATTTTACACAACTGTGGAATTACGTTGAAGACCTGAGAGCCAGGACACTTCTGCCACTGATTCGCAATGACCCTTGACAGGGCAGTTAACCTGTCAGCACACCATGGCTTCATTTTTAAAACAGTGTAGATGCACATGTATTCCTTGAAAGTAAATGCTTATAAACTGTGAGAATACTTGGAGAAGAGTGCTGTGTAAAACATCACAAGGAAGATATCGTGATTGTATCCAATTTTTTATATTTTGTGAGAACAAAGGCTCGTGATCCCATATGGACTATAACAAACTGTTTTGTGGGGTTGAGGTAGGAGAGACCTAAGAAATAATCCCCTCTCTTTAACATTTCTGAAATGAAGTTCTGGAAATGACTGCACAGTCCTACAAACTAGGACTCCTGTGTAAAGAGGGAAGGAACTTCCTGCAAATTCTCCTCATCAGTGGAGAATACCTGTAATGCACATCTACAGAAATAAATGGCAGCAGAGCTTAACACTATTCATCACCAAAGGCAAATGACTCGCAGAAAACCAGCCTTGCCACGGTGGTCAACCAGTACTCATCCCGTCAGAAAGCAAACCTTGCTTTCAGACAAAGTGGAGCTTTTCCAACAGGTGCAGAGAAATGCTCTGTAACGTCGCTACCAGGTGGCTTTGAACCTCAGCATCTCATAGGTAGTGGAACAAATTGCCTGGCTGGTCCCAGGGTATCCCCTGTACCTAAGTCTCCCACTTACCCACAATGTGCAAATGATCGAAACGAATGCTACAATCTGACACCACGGAGCTCTCGACAGCTGTCAACTCATTAAGTTCTATTCACTGGCTTCCCACCTCCTTGCCAATGTATTACATAAATTGCTTTTTAGCTGGCAACCTTTCCCTTTGCCTGAAACCAGTTTGCACTGAGCATATTTAAGTCCATTGTGGGTTTTTTTTTAAAAAATACATTTATTGCCTTCCCTTTGGTGATTTGCCTTGCTTTGCAACAGTTTGAATGGGCTGCAGGATACTGTTTCATTATCAAGCTGCAACTGGAAATGAATATTTTATAGCAGCTGAACAGAGGTTTGGCTGTAAATGACTACATACTAATTAAACAAAAGAAAAGCAAGATAGAAAGAAAAATGAATTTAATTAATGAAATATTGATGCAATTTACAGACAAAAGCCTTCCCATTTAGAAGGGAATTCCTGCAATGTGAATTTTATAGAAAGAGCTGGAGGTTCACTACCTCTTCTTGATTTATCTAGTGATGTTTTTCATATTTTATTTTTGTTTTTTTCAGCCTCTTTAAAATGCCTGAAGATATATCTGGTATCCGTCCATATGAAGTCACAGATGCAAGTGCTCCAAATGCAAATATATACTTAAAATGACTGTGCATTAAGAACATGTAAAAACAGAGCATAAGTGCAGCCATGCTAGCTCAAACTCCATCTAAGATTTGATTCCTGCCTGTGGCACTAGCTAGTTATTTATATTTGTTCACAGAGAAAGGATAAACACAAGAGAAACATGTAGAAGTATTTCTCTCTCACATATGCTAATTGAACTGGCAAGCATCAGTTAGGAAGTGGTTAGAGCTGCACCTTTATGCTGCACAGACTGTGTATTTCAGAGTTCTTAATGGGCTTTTTTACCACAAATTGGCATACTATCTTTTCAAATCTATTTATATTTTCTTTCCACAATATCACATGGCAGTGAGTTCCACATTTTGTGTAAAAGTATTTCCTCCCATTTGATATCATCCTGCTGCTGCTTTATTTCACTCCTCAATCTTCATTGTATGAGAAATGGCGAGCAGTCATTCCCTTGTCACAATTTCTCTGTGCTATTTTGATTTTAGAGACCTCTGTTATCACCATTTGGTTACCGGTTTTTCAGCCTGAAGAATGCCAGACTATTTAACCTCTCCTCATGTGGAAACCATTGCAAATCCTTGATCATCCCTGCTAATCTCTTCTGCAGCTTTTTTAGTTGTCATAGATTGTTTGTTGAGAGCTGATGGCCCAAACTGAGTGCAGCACAGAAGGCAAAGCACAACACAGATGAAATTTTCAGTTTGTTTTTTTTTCTCTATTAATTTTTAAATTTGTTTTGCCTTCTTGAATGTGAATACATATCCAAATGTAACAAAATCTGGCCATTTGTCAGCACAGAAACTAATTTTCAATGTTCAGTGTGGTTAAGCACATACCTAAACCAGTGCCCAATAATGCATTTCTTCTGTTACGGCTTCAGTTTCTGACATTTTTTGATCTAAAGGCCCTATTAAAAAGAGGAATTTATTGATTCTTGAAATGCTTCAGAATGCCATCCATTGAATTGTGGCAGCAGGATCTACAAAGAAGCGATAAAGCATTTAGAAGGATGCCGGACTTCTCAGTCATTCGAAGTCCAACGAGCTGACACCTTTCCAATGTTGCAAGAAGGCACCTGAGTAAGCCCAGGGGTGGCTGTCAGGTTCACGGCGTCAGAGAAAGAAGCAATGCACTGCAATGTGGCATCATTCAAAACAGACTGGAGTCTGAATCCTACTGATGCACACAAGATCCAAGAAGACTCAATATTTAAATTAGAAATGTGGAATGTATACCTATACATTCCAGACGTGTGGCCAAACTGTAGAATCTGCTCCAATCTGTTTCCTTATCTCTTTTTTTAATTTTTTTTTTTCCCCTGGTAAATGTTTTTTATATCATGCAAGTTGTAAAGTGAATCAGGTTTAAATATAATGTCAAAATGCTGCCTGAATCAAATCAGAAGATGAGAATAGCTCTGAACTCTATAGAAAACAAGAGCTGTATTTTATAGCCCGACAGACAGTCAAAACAAGAAAAACTATGCCATATGTTTGCCCTCAATAATCTCTCTTCCGCAAACCATTTGTATTGTTTAGGGTGATCATGACATTTCACTCTGGAGTGGACTCTACCGTCCACTAGGGATTAGTGACAAAATAGTTTTAAGGAAAGTGTTCTGGTTTAAAGTTAGTAATGCCAAAGAGAATGAACACAAATAAATCAAAAGAACGCAGTCCCAAGTAAACCACAGAATCTGGTTCTATGTGAAATGCAGTCTTCAGAAATCTGGGAGAAAAGCAATTCACCCTCGCCAGGGCACCCATGATGTGACTAACTGAATAGCAGTAGGCAAGTCTTTGCAGAAGGAAGAGAAGTCATTGTCCTGCAAGCACATAACCTATAACGTTCTACAGTTATAGTTTCTTTAAATCCTGTATACCATGTGAACATAAAGGACACATGAAAACACAATTTCTATACAATTCCATGCTTTGCCATTGATTTAAAGCAAATATAATTTCTCATCCACATTAGCAAAAGAGAGAAAAATATACCAGGAGTGAATGAATGAAATAAATGGATAACAGACAAGACAAGCTTGGAAGAGAGACAGATACCTTTTACAGACTTCACTTACCTCTCTCACTGTACTATGATTTGCTTTCTAACTAGGATCTAAAGAAAAAGTGCTAAAGGGAAACTTTTGTCTCCATCTCCCACTCAGTGTTACCACCTTCAGCCCAGAGCTGTCAGAGTCTTCTTGCTCCTAGTGTGCCTCTCCCTCCCTTGCAGTATAACTGAAGCTCACAGGCTTTGGTCTCCTACTTTCAACATTACTCCAAATTTTCTCTGCCATCCCTTCTTCTGTTGGACTCTGAGGAAAGTTGAGTGGCTCTTTAATACCAGCACAGATACTGATCTTGACTCAAACACAGGCTTTTTAATTTTCAGGGGAAAGATTTCTTTAAATTCCACATTACCAGAGAACATACGGCTTATATGTGAAGATACAACAGCTATTACCTGAATTTAACAATAATGATATTACCCACAGCCTCTAATCATATCAAGATCTCATTATTTAGATACTGCAGTATCAACAGGATGAAAGAGAGCCTGTTCCAAGTACTGCTGTTTAGGCAAACAAGCTTCATATTTAATACAGCAGACAAGGGAATAATAGCTCAGTTCTATGATAAATTATGATGCTAAGGCATTAGCTTTTGTTCTATGCTGGAACAAACCCAAACATCCTTTAAAAACCATCTCAAAAAAAGAATTGTATCAAAGTATGAGTTTTCAGATAATAATATATTTTTTTTTTATTTGTACCTAAATTTCAGACATACCGTTCAGTATGTGCATGACAGTAAAGCATCCACAGGACACCTTGGAGGGTATAGCCCCTAGAAAGGGTTAAACCTGTGAAAAATGATCCAGGCTTGACATCCATGCTTTGGAATAGTTAAAAGCAGGGGATTTCCTCCTGGATCTTGCTGCATCAGGAACATAAGAAAAAGAACCTACACCATCTCCTACCAAGAGCAGTGTCCTTATTGCAACCTGCCGTGGTGAGGGAGCCTCTTACCCCTACAAATTACAGAACACACACCATCCTCTATGCCCACCACCCACCACCATGCAAAGGCCTTGCAGAGAGCATGACACCAGCAGAGGGTAATGTGAGTGATGGCAGAAAGACAGCTTTAGGAAATACCACCCATAGCCAAGATTACGGAAGGTGCAGAGGAAGTACGGGCAGAACAAGACTGTTTGCCTAAACATGAATTCTTTAACCTGGTTAGCCTGAGAGATTTCCAAAGAGGCTAACGAAGGCTGAGTTTAGGAAAGCAGTTAGTGAAGGTTTAGCACTAACTGAGACTACACCTTAATAATCTACAAAATAACACCGACAAAGCTTATACTCTTATGCTTACATGGCCTTCTGACAAGAACAACTTCAGGGAAAAAAAGAGAAAGAACAAAAATGTAATTGCCTGCCTATCAGCTCCACTATCATAATTACTTCCAAACTCTGACATGGGCTGAATCAGATGAACACCAAATCAATTTTTGCAGCCAGCAATCAGTGCATTCTTAGCTCATAAATTAAAATGTCACTGGTAGAGTGAGTACATAATAATGCCTGTTTCACTATTTTACACTGCAGAGAGAGCAACTTCCTTCTTTTTCCTTCTGTTTGTGAGTGTTGCTTTTATGGCCTTGAGCACTGTACAGTACATTACACTCATCTAATTCAAATCAAAGTTTGCACAGCTGGATGCCACCCGTGAAAACACAAGAAATTATACACTAGCTATGGAGTGGGGTAGTGTTATCGCCCTGGGTATCCTCAGCCCCATTCCCCTAGATGTGGGGAGATAGTGGCATGAGTTTTTCTCCTGCATCTGCGTTTTATGCAGCGTTGGGAATTTGCTGGCTGCACACAGCTTCACAGGAGGAAATGCCTTAAGGTTTCACTCCACTGTTTTTCTCTTCATCCCTTTCTGACCTGGAGCGAACCTTCTCAGGCTTAAGTGAGTAGAAGGTCCCTCAATACAAAGAAAATTATCAAAAAACTACTGATTTTAAGGCCAGGAACTACTCATTGTTGTGATTTCTTTAAGGACTACACTGATCAGATTAAAGTGATGAATCAGTACCGTATGTTGAAATCTGACCCATACTAATAAAGTGCTTAATTTCATATTGCCTTCTGTGCCTCATTTCGGTGTCCGAGTAGGAATAATTCAGCGGTTCATTCTGTGCCCAGTACCTCACCTATCATTTTTCACTTTCTACTTCAAACCACAAACTCTGCAGCTCAGGAGCACAGCATCAGGCCAGTGAGTTTACCTTTTATGAAAATAGAATTGTCAAGAGACCTCATTCTTTTCTCCTTTTTAGGGGCTTTTGCACTTTATATGCACTTTAAGTGCATTGCCTAGTCTCTACCTAATGATTGAGATAACTTGTCCTCATACAACATGACTAGCCAAGCCTCAAATTCCCTGTTTGTGCTCTGACTAGCTCTAATGTCATACTTTTCAAGCACCTTCCTCTCCCATCCACCCCAGCTGGAAAGGAGCTGTGAAGACCAACACTGTCTGAACTCCTAACTGCTTCAAAATTCTCCTCCAAGGTTTCACCTCCAGATACCACTGAACAAGACATCCAGCTAAACTGGAAAATCCAGCTAATAATTTTTAATGCATTTCTGTAACAGCCAATGTCAGTATTGAGTTTTGCCTCGAGTGGTATCTTAGAAGAACTTAGGATTTTTCTTCTCTTTCTAGCCTTCAGAAGCTGAGCTGTAAACTTACTGAAAACTGAATATAAAATAGTTACTTATTTAGTAAAAGTAGGAGTGCCTATCACTTCAACCCAACCAGCAACCAGAATATAGGATTTTTGGAGTGCTGCATTTAGAAGTCTCCTCTCTGATTACTTCTTTGGTTCAGAAAGAGAAATTTCACTTTAAGTGGAAGGGCTGACTCTGCCTAATTGGTGGGGTAATTTGACCTCATATGATGTGACTAGCCAAATGAACAAAAGGTCTTATCTTCTATGTTTATCAATGAGTTGTCTGCTGCTGTCTGGCACAGGGAGCCCTGAATCTTTTTGCAAGAGCCTCTTGCTCGGCTGTGCCACCTAAGAGCTGACAACTCATCACACTGAAGCTCAGCAGAGCTGTGAGACAGCAGTGCTCTCATATCTATATTATCTTGTCATTAACACAGTACTAAAATGGCAGTAGAATGATAGATTCATAGAACAGCCTTGGTTGGAAAAGACCTCTAAGATCATCCAGTCCAACCATTAACCTAGCACTGCCAATTCAGCACTACACCACGTCCCTCAGCACCTCATCTCTTAAATCCCTCCAGGGATGGGGACTCCACCACTGCCCTGAGCAGCCTGTTCCAATGCCTGATAATCCTTTCAAGTGAAGAAATTTTTCCTAATATCCAATCTAAACCTCCCCTGGCACAGCTAGAGGCCATTACCCCTCATCCTATCACTAGTTACGTGGGAGAAGAGACTTACCCCTGCCTCGCTATAACCTCACAGATTTAGGGTTGGGATTTGTTACTTGTAACAAATCTTTTCACCTAAGACTGACTCCTCATTCACAGCTTTGTCCTTCAAAACCTTCTCTCTTCTTTGTACCTGTGCCAAGTCCTACCAGTCATTCTGGAACATGAGCAGATACACTTTGAAACAGCACTGAGCAAACTCAGAGGGAGAATTTTATTTATAAAATACTTTAAAGAACAATCCTGTTGCAGTAAAATGGTGGGTATATTTATGTGAAGAGATTTAAGAGGTCTTTACTTCCACAAGTACAGGAATGCAGTTAATTATGTGCTGTCAGATAGAAAAACAGGTTTGCTACTGGTTTTAACTAGGTTGGTATTCAGAGACTACCAAAAAAATTGAAACTGGTTCTTAAGGAAGGGATTTCAAGTGGCTTAAATGCAATGAAGTTTAAGGATCAGCCCCACATACTCTAGAATAAATTCAAAGCAGAGCATCTGCAAAATGGCTGGAAACAGAAATGACTTGCCTGAACACAGAAGGAAGGAAAGAGATTGAGCTGAGAAAAAAGGCAGTTACTTTTCAAACTGCCATCTTTTATCCCTGAAGAAACACAAGAACTGGAACTGATAACTGTCTTGATAAGTTATCAGTTATGATAACTGCATTATAGAGATGCAATACAGAGTAAGTCCTCAGAAACTCCAAACTTACAAATCAAATATAATGAATAACTGAGAAAGATCCACTTTCCATTTCAATTCTGCTCTCCTTATCTGCCATGCTAATATTTAGAAAGCAATTATTGCTCTTGATGATTAAACTTTTTTTTCTCCTCTTGAAATAACTGATTTTTCTTTTGAAGTCGGCATCACCCTGAAGGGAAAATCCATTTCTCAGCAGATTTTTTTTCCTTTTTGCCTACCAAGTAAAGGGGATTAGAAAAATTAGAATAGAATGACAGTAGAAAGAAAAAGGGGGAATGGGAAGAGTGAAGAAGGAAAGACAGGTCTTTTTTTTTTTTTTAATTTGAAGAATGTCTTTAGGAATTCATGAAGAGGAAGAAGTGAAAAAATGATGAGCTCATTGCGTAGGGTATGGCACCTTTTGCTGCAATCCGCAGTTCCTATACTGAGGTGAATGGGCACTGCTGGCAGCTCATTGCTTGGAAGAGGTAAAAATGAGTTCTGCATCAGCAGGCCAGGCCTATCAGCACTTGGCATCTTCATTGTACCACATTATATATAAAACTTTCTGCAGAATTACTGCAGCTGGTTAGTTCTCCAAAGTGAGCACAGATGTATCTTCTCTCAGAATCTGAGTGGCATGACCATGCTAACCCAGCCTGGAGGAACAGGAATTCACACTGTAATGGTGAAGGGAGGTAGATGAAGCTAGATGGTTGTACTTTTTATCAATATAAAAAGTTTAAACTATGGAAGCTTAGCTATGATTATATTAGACTCATGCTTTTCCCATAGTATCCTCCATAATAAAAGGCAAAGTAAATAAAAATTAATATACTATAGGATATACCACAAAGAAAATATAGACATATGTGATTTCTTGTTCTCAAAACTTATTAAAGTAATATAAGACAATATTGGGGTTTTTTGGTCCTATGGTACACTGAAACCATGAGTAAAAATCTCTGAGAATCAAAGTCCACACATAGGAATGCACTTATCACTAACTCACCCCCTTCAAAGCCCTGGCATCAGCATATGCTATGCAAATTTACTTGGCCATCATAATATATAATCTCATCACATAGTCTGTGAGAATGCCTCCATACTGCTGCAATGTAGATCACTACTGCATTCTGCCCTTGCAGAATGGAAAGCACAAGGAGTGTGTCATTACAGATAAACAATACTTCTCCATAGTTCCTTCTCTATATGAGGCTGATAATGTGGAAACTAATACTTCAAAGTACTCTTCAGTAAAAGTGGACAAAATGCCATGACAGAGACATTTCCTTTTTTCTCATAGAACCCTAAACCCCAAACTCATCAGTGATTGTTCCCAGACAAAAAAGAAAAAAAAAAATGGTGAGAGGTCTTTGAAGATGACATACTGACCATGGCTCTCAGCTAAACTCTCCAATAGTCACTGAAGGAGCTACTCAAGCCAGAATGCATTTCACACAAACAAGCTAGAGGAGAGCCAGCTCTGGGTGAAGTGATTGGCTTATGTCAGAATATGAACTGTTTCTTCTTGAGAGTAAGCCATGTTGACTGTCCTTGGGGAGATGCTATAAAGTAGCTGAGAAGAAACCTTGATGAGAAGTGAGACAAAGCAGCAGTTCTGTTTTGTATAATGGATGGCCATTCAGCGCCCTTGTACCTTGTACCTGCAGATATCTTAGCTTTCTAATCAGAATCTGAAATAAAAGAAAAGTCTTCAGTTGCTAAAGGTGCTAAGCATACATTTCTTGGACCTGTTGTTAGTGCTCAGTATATCATCAGCAAGTTTTGTCATTGCCATCTTTATTTTAAACACACTGCTTTTGAAGTTAATAAAATGACTTGTTTCTCCCTTGTGTGGGATCATTTGCATAATTATAAAGAGGGTTCATGGAAGAGAGTCAATCAGATAATTCCCACATGCAAATTAAAGATCTTTCAATTAACATGGCAGGACGTGTGTGAAAACCATGCTAATGTAGCAGAAGATATCCCTAGTGGCAGTTCAGCTCTCTGCCTGTATACCAAGGCATCTCTTTGTCTCACTTTGCTTTACCACTGGTGGCCTCTGCTTGGGCAAGAGAGAGTGGTGGAGCAGAGCAAAAAGGGAGGTTTATCAGAACTCTTTATTGCAATGTAACTGATGGGGGGGCGGAGCAGTGCCTTAATCTTGTTTCAGGCAAAAGTTAACCTGATTGATGAAACAACTGTGTCTCACCATATCAGGGCAAAATTGTGAGAAGAATCTGATTGCCAGAAAGCACTTTCATTCACAGATAAGTTTGCTTACAGTTCCCCTACTGAAAGATGACTTCTCTCTCCTGTCTTCAGTAATAACACACACTCTCTTTTCATAATGCTTTCCCTGCTTCTCTGCTTGCAAATAATGGCCCTACAGAACAGCTTCTGAAAAGCAGATATGAGTAGAAAAAGATACTTGGTAGTACCTTAGTTTATATCTGATAAAAAACAATGAAGTCAGATACTTAGATTCCATAGATACATAACAGTAAAAAATCAGAATTTCGTATTTCTGTGAGTACAAAGATGCTATATTGTCCTCTACGGAAGTATTACATCTTTCTCTAAAGCATGGGAAATATTAAAGACTAGACATCAAAAGAGATAGATCCTTGTTTTCTATCATGGCACCCTGCCAGTTTTCTAATAACTGAATGAACTTTCAAAAGCAGCTCTTGCATGGGAGAAATGGCATGTCTCTGTCTTCCAGCAAAACAAACCAATCTGTTTTACTTTAGGTGTTAGTTGCTCCTTAATCTTGAATTGGGAGCCAAATTAGGTGTCAGTAAGTCTGGGAATCCAGAGTGTCTATGTGAGCATGTCTGAACTTCCCCACGAATGTATCTGCTGCTCCGGTGTCACTCTGACACCCTCCCTGTGAAGCTGCAATAGTGCTAGCAGCTGTTTCTCAGGAAGAAAACTCACTGTTTACATTAGCAAAAGAGAAAGGACCTGCTGTTTGCAGGTAAAAATAACTTGTCAGAATACACATTTCTTTGGATGATGAAGGGATGTAAGAGCAGTGACTGTCATAAACTCTTAAGTATTTTAAAGAAAATGAGAAAAATATCTTTGCTGAATGTACTCAATTTGTATTTTTGTTTAACCTCTGACACTCTCTAATTAAATGAATACAACTTTCACAAACAGGCATGATCTCCTACCAACTAATCAAGAGGATGAACAGGTACTGGCCTTGGTATTAATCTCTCTCAGTTATATTAAACCCATTAGCAGACTACCTGAGCAAACAACAACGACGGCAATAATAATAATGATGTCTTGGAAAGCTAGAAGATGGGTTGGGTACAATTCCAGCCAGCCCACTGGGAGGCCTTCCTAGTACCTACTCTGCTTCCTACTACTGAAGTGTCACGGGGCATGACCTCATTTCATGGACTAAGTACAAAATTGGGAATCAGGAACACCTACTGTAAGGACCATTGATTTCTCCCTGGGGCTCATGGCAAGATTCTGCATCATACTGGTGGGGCAGACCTAATTCATCTTTGTCTCATCTCCACTTTTGGGGCAAATCACTTTCCCATTCATGTCTTACTGGTCAAAACTCACAAAGGGATGGTGTTGTGAATGAATCCAGCTGAGACACAAGCCTTAGAGAGCTGCAAAGTTTTCAAGGATGCAATTGTAGCTCCCACATTGTACATATAACCTCCAAACTATTGGAGTTTTCATGCACTTACCAGCACCTAAGAATAAAAAATTGTAATAATGAAAAGCCGCTGTGTTTGCATTCCTGTGCCTCTGGATTTAACCACTTTCTAAAGTGGTTCAAACTAATCAAAAGTTTTAAATGTTATTTTTGCGGTAGCCAACAAAAAGCAGAAGTTCATTCTCAGCAGGCTATTTGTTTTATAATTATTATTATTATTACTAGTCGCTTTCTTATGCAGCATTAGCAAAGTAAACTTGAGCTTTTTCAGCAATTTTAGCTTTAATGAAGCAATTACTGGAGTCAAAATCATTTATCAAATTGAGGAACTCCTAGCAAGAATTATATTTCTGACTTCAAGTCTATGTTTTTAAAATACTAAGGCATAATAACTTCTTGAAGAATTAGTAATCAATGTGTCACTCCTCTAAGTAATTATTTTACTTGAAACAAGTAGTAACTCTGTTGTTCCCATTTGAGCGCACATGTAATTGTAATGTATTGTTAATTCTGCAGTCTTTTGTATAGAATGTTCAACTTTAATAATAATGGGAAACGATCAAGCTATCTCTAGTGTATGTTCTCTGTAGAAAAGAGAATGATAAGAGAGCATACAGAGTATGTTTTTAAGTTTCAGACTTCAGAGAAAAACACGATTTATTGAAATGCATTCTATGTGTGGTGTTTGTGTGCATACTTAGCATGTCCTGAGTTTTTTTTGTTGTTGTTGTTTTGAAAGAAAACTATAGGCCTAGAAGAACTTGGAATTAGATGTGCTTGCTTCTTTATGCTTGTCTCTTTCATTGCATTTGCTGTCAGACCGGGAGCACAGCCCAAGACTCTTCTCTGCCTCAGTTTCACTCCCTTTAAAGTGAAGTAAACTAAATCCGTCTTAGGGGCAGGGAACGTTGTCATCACGAGTTATTGTTCACTAAGCGCTTTAAGATCAGTAATTGAAGTTCTTAGTGAAGCAGAGAGCATCACTTGTTTTTAAAAGAAAATAATTTAAAATGAAATATAATAAAACTTTCCAGCTGCAAGATATGTCTCAGAACACATTCATATCACATTAGACCATGAAGTCGCATTTTCAAATGAATGAAATATTTTCACCTGAAACAAAATAGATTATTTTACACTACACATGAACATTGCACCACATTATGGGACACAACTTCCATCCTTGAAGGTGTTCAAGAGTTGATGGATGTGGCCCTGAGCAACCTGATACGACAAGACACGCTTTGAAAAGGCAGGTGCTGTAGCTCCTTGTTATAGCACACTTGTAAAGGCCTTCCTGGATTTGCCTGAATACTCCACACTTCACAAGAGTGAACTTCTTATGAACACACAAATGGACAAGACAACAGTGAAACTCTCAGTCTAAACAGCACTTGGCAGCACACAGGGTGCAGTCAAGCCTGTGCTTTGAGCCAGCTCTGGTCCCAAAGACGATTAGACACATTACCTCATGGCTGTGCCTCTGCAAAGAAGTCTTGCCTCACAGCTGGACTTCATCTGTGGGTACTGTCCTGTGCTAACGCAGCCAGATGGCCTTTCTGCTGCAGCTAGCCCAGGGAATGTGCACAACTGCCCACACCTGACCGTGCAGCACTGTCTGTAATGTCTTCTGCCACTACAGAAAAGCACCATTTATTCCAGACTCCAAAAGTACAGGTGCCACTGCTGTGTCTCTGTCATTGCCTCTTGCAGCCCAGTGCTTATAGCACCATGCTGAGGCTTTAATTAACTACTGACAGAAGAGAGAACAGCAGCTACTCAGTCATCAGGAAAGTCTGCGATCACTCATCATGCGCTGACAGATCCAAGACAAAACCAGGTCTCAAAGCTGGACGTTTATGTTATTACTCTTATTTTTTCTGTTTGTTTGTTTGAGGTTTAATGCCTATGCGGTTAATTTGAGGGCGATAAATAGCTTTCTGAGAAAACTAATTTGTACACAGCTGCAATTAATCAGAGTGCGGAGAAGAGTGCACCAGAGCTGAACGCCCGCTGAAACAGATGGCTGTGCTGCCACCACACTCTCCTGCATTCCTGTGAAGGTTAAGCCAAATTGCATAGCCCTGGGAATTCGAGCTTGCACACATGCTGGCTCTCCCCACATCAGCCCTGCTTGGGAAAAGCTTCAATGATTTTCACCTGGAAGCCTCCTGGGGCTTGCAGCCATTACCTGAGAAGTTTAACAACCACTGGCAGGGGGGGCGAAAAAAAAAGAGAAACAATTCACCGAACCTTTGCAACAGCACAGCTGAATTTAGCATCTAGTCGTGTTCCTGGCTGTCTTCCTTACACTGTCTGATCCTTAAAACTTTCTTGGTATGAGAGCATAAAAATATGAGCCAGATAGCAGCTGCTGTTTACAACAAAGCAACCTGAGAAGAGTCCAGTAGTCTTAGTTGTTTCTACTAGTTTCCATCTGAATGCAACAACAAGTTAATATACCCAAAGAAAGTGAAGTTGGGGTGCATAGAGTGAAATGGAATTTTTTCAAGCTTCAGGATTGCAGTGTGGTTCCCTGCAAACCCTGAGGACTGATCTGCAGCAGTACTGAAAGATGATGTGCTGATTCAAGTGGAAATTTTGAGAGCTGGTGCCAAATAGAACTTCTCTGAAATGGGAGAAAAAAATCATTCCGTGGCACCCATCCTACTCAGCACACACAGTGGCTTGTAAGATGGTTATTTATTACATTATTCACTGTTCACCTGAGGTGCTGTGGTGGGTTGACTGTGGCTGGACTCCAGGTGCCCACCAAAGCTGCTCTATCACTCCCTTTCCTCAGCTGCACAGGGGAAGAAAATATAAGGCTCGTGGGTTGAGATAAGAATAGGGAGAGATCACTCACCAATTGCCATCACAGGCAAAACAGACTCGACTTGGGAAAATTAGTTTAATTATTACCAAACAAATCAGAGTAGGGTAATGAGAATTAAAGCCAAATCTTGAAACGGAAGCCATCCCTGTAGCCCCTCTGCTACCAAAACCTTGCCACACAAACCCCATACATATACACCTAAGCGTTACCAGGAAGATGTTTAGAATTCACTTTAAATATCTGTCATTTAAAGAGGTGCAATCTGGACCGAGGGTTATGTTTGAAGCCTGAGTTCTTTTTAATACATAGATACTCTTCTACAGAATCACTAGAAGATGACTAATATCACTTAGGTATTACTGCTAAAGTGACTCTTAAATGCAAAAGAACAGTGATTGTGCAAATGCCATAGCTATTATGAGTGATTCTTCAAAGGTCAGAATAAAAGGTCCTCCCACATGTGCCATTACATTATGGATGATAGTCTCAAAATACACTAATGTGAGAAATACCTAAACCACAAGACCATGTAATCTTTGCTTTAATGTTGTTGATTTCAAAACTGTTAGAATCCGTTTTCATTACTTGATTGAGAAACAAAAGGCAACACGGAAACAAAGTCCTGAGTGTATGGGCTTGTTGCAGCCATGGGAAGAGGATTTCATTTTACTCCTTATTTTCCTTTCCTTGTGTAAACACACACAGTTCTGCAGCAATGCCTTGAGTAAGGCAAGCACTTCAGTTAGGGAGTAAAAGCAGGTGGCCTGAAGAGTTAAAAATCTATCAAGGTCCCTCCAACAAATCCACATTAGATAATTAGTGTCAGTTTTCTACTTTTTTCTTCCTCGCTAACTCTTCAGTGGCTTCGATAATTTGCTATTATCTTGCAAAGGAGAGATGAGAAAAAGGAAACTGCAAATGGTTGCTTAAAGATGTAAGCACTGGGGTAGGCACTCAGGGAGTTCTAGTAGCAGGGCAGAAAGATATCTGCACAGATCTTTAAGGAGACTGAACTCGTGAACCTCAGAGTAGAAAGGCTTTTTATGATTCTGACTAGTTGTGTGTGCTTTTCCTTCTGGCCAGGACCTTGCTTTCCTCAGACGCAAAAAGTAATTACAGTGATGACTCCAATAAACACACAGAGCAAGCTATTTCTCACCTTTTCCTAAAGAACATGCAAATGTATTCAACAGGCTACTACCTTTGGCAGCTGTTGCAGACAAGCAAAAGGAGTCACCATTTCATGATGAATCATAACAGTGGTAATCAAAATGAAAGCAAGGCCCAGAGTACGATGACTGACACTTCTGAAGGTAGAGAGATGCAGATTTAGGCTGAGAAATGGAAAGAATTTCCATGTGGTTAATAATGACTGCACACACAGCATCACCTGAGAAACTAGAAACCCAAGCATGAGCTCCCAAGACACTTTAGCAATGATAAAAAGCCATGCTATTGCAGACCTTACAGAACAAAGACATAGCATCTTGTTATTAAACTCTGCCAAAGACAAAGCTATAGATCAAGTGTAATTTAGTTATTTTAGTCACAGACTAAAGCCAGTTTCTGCTGCTGGCCCTTATATTAGACTTTACCTTATAGGGCCACCACTATCATAGCATCTGAGAACCTTTTATATTTTATCTTCATAAATGATAGTAAAGTCCATTAACCTCATGTTCAGGAAGGGAACAAAGGCTCCAAAAGGCTAACTATCTTCCCTAAGGCCATATGGGAAATTCATAACAGGAACAAACTGACCCAGTTCTCTCAAGACTGAGGTTTTGAATTTTCTTCTTTGCTCAAATCTACTCAAATAGCCACTCATCTAACTCTGGATATAATTGTATGTTCACCAAGATGGGTAAGAAGACTTTTTAAAGCCTTATGAGTTGCTAGCATGAAAGGCACTACAAAAGTTCAGTGTACTAAAATAATCATTGGCCTCATATCTTGCAGTGGTAAAACAAAATAACATCACTACAGCATATTATTCTATAGATAAAATGCTCTTATTATTATTCCTACAAGCACAGTATTTCTGCAGTGCTCAAATGTGTAATGCTCAGCTCTCCTGTTTAGTCTCCAAGCTCCATGCCAGAGTTAAGAATTGCTCTGTAGCACCTTACAGTGGAAGCTCTGGGTGGGTACCTGCGGCCAGACAACAGACAGAGGCAATAAAACCGATCTCAAAATTTATTGCTACAATATACTGATTGTCTTCGTTCATACTGTGCTGAACAGACTGAAGATAAAATGTGGAGGATAACCTGTTGGGAGTTATATATCAGCATTACGAAGCAACCTTGATCAACCCTACAGAATCACATCAGCGCACGCTGATCAGAACAATGAGAACGCAGTGTAAGGCATAGTGTGAGAAACACTCTTAGGCCAATTAAGAAAAAAAAAAAGAAAGCAACAGCCTAACTGGCTGCACAGTTTTTTTACTGCCTGTAACAGGACAGTGGATGCAGAGTTCAACACTGAGCCTGGGATACTCTGCTTTTCTGTGACAGTGGTTTTCCCCAGTGCCGTAGAAAAAACCCCATCCCTCAGGCTAAGCTAGCAAGAGCAGTGCTAATGCCTGAGATGTACTTTTACAATAATAGAAGACTGTTGCTACCAGCTTTTTAAACAGTTATGGGGAGCTAGCACATGGAAGCCCAGCAGAACTAATCACTTCATTAAGAGCTATTTCCATTAAAGCAATCATCACCCTCTGCCTGCAATTTACATGAAGTCTTCTTATCCACATCAGACCTGAAAAGTAAATGGTATGAAAGGGAAAAGCACTGATATGAAATAAAAGTTGCACAGAAGTCCTAAAGCATATTCAAACACTTGCTGTTAGATCAAATAATGAACTCCCATTGCCTGTTGTACAAAGCACCCTTTATAAGGTTTATAATCTTCCTGTGCTCTCCTATAAAAGACAAAGAGGTTGAGGTTTTCTGGAGGTGATCCTTCTGCCTTCACTTGCAGATCACAGACAGCTTTTTAAGGGCTATGCTAATGTAACCTGACTACACTTGTGTCTGTGTGCATGGGTAGCTGCATCTACTACATATGCAAAGTGTGAGTGTGGGCTTACGCATGTGTTTCTTGGTGCTTACAGCTTGCTGAAGGAGATCACTGCTTGTGGGAAGGAGTTTGCTGTACCTGAGAGCACTGACGTGTGTGGGTGAGGAAGATGACGTGTGGGAGGGTGTAGTACACAGACACAAGAATGCGTGTGGGTCTGAGAAATAGTTACAGCAGACAGAATGACGTGATTGGGAACTTTTCTAGCACTTTCTGGAGTACATGAGTGTATACTCTCTGAGCAAATGGTCATTTAAAGTGTATTGTAAAGTGTATTGTAAAGCAGTATATGTGGCTATGTACACTTCCATGGATTTACTGGGAACCTCTAAGCACAGTTTAACCTTTGCTCTCTCTCCTTACATACCATTAGTGCTGGGCAATATGGGAGGGACTGATGCATCATATGACAAGTTTTTGTTATGCAACTAAATAGAGCGCTCCTCTCTTCCCTTCTTGGTCTTTTCACTCACCCAACATCAGGTTGTTGAATTACTATCTCTGCAATGTTCTTGTCCATGAAGCAGACATTTTGGGTTTAACTCCCATCATGCACTTGGAACATGCATGAAATGTAGTTCTTTGGGACTGTAACTCATGGGAACCTTCCCAGCATCATCAAAGCTCTTCCATCTGCAGGAAGCAGGCAGGAAGCCTTCAAAGGCATAGGCATGAACTGACTAATGTTTTAGGTGATTTTAATACTGTGTCCTTTCTGATCTTGAAAGGAAAGATGACTGTCACTTATACTTTGCTTGCTCTTCCCTCTAGTCCAAAACTTCTGCTTGATCCTTGCAAAAAGAAGCCTGTGTAATGTCTCCTTTCTGTGACTGGCAGCCTGTGGGGCAGAAAAGCAATTCCTACCAGTGTCTGTGCAAATGAAATTCACCTGGCATTTACAAACCAGACAAGAGAAAAAGAGGCTGAAGTGAAAAAGAATCTTTTTCAGCAGGGAGCAGAGCACAACAAGGAAATAAAAAGATGAATAAACCTGTCATAGGCATTTTCTTTATGGAGCAGAGGCACAGTTATTAGGTACCCACAAAGAAGGCATGCTGGATATATGACTCCTAATACATCGTTCATAATACAGCGCTGTGCAGAAGGCATACAACTTTTCAAACAGTTGTCAGAAGCAGAAATAAATACAATGTCTTAGTGGGGAAAAATGACCAAAAGGATTAGAAGTGAGCATTTGGGTGGTGCAGGCAGGAGTGAGAGAGCTCTCTCTGACAGTGTTTTTTCATACTCACTACTTGTCAGAAGGAGGAAAATTATTAAGCTTTTATTATTATTTTTCTCTTAATAATTTGGGTGGGTTTTTTACTGCTCATAAAATGTGACAGTTTGATAGTGCTCACTGGAAAGGAAAAGCCATAAACACAGAGCTCTGCCAAGCATATCCCCATCCACAACCGTGGCACCCTTTTTACTAAAGATAGGTCACACGACCCATTTGAAACTCCTGATCTGACTCACGTTCTCCTGTCCTCAGTCTTCGACAGTTCTGACAAAGCACTGTGATCTTCACCCATATTTCTCAATTTTCTATGTCTGGGATCAACTGCACACCCCACCATGCTTTGTAGCATCCCATCTTATTCCAGTGCTGATCTCCTAAAAATCAGTAGACTGTTTGTAACCCCTGAGTTATGCTATCACTGTAGTATCTCCTAGTGCAATAAAGCTAAAATTTTTGTCATACACTGGCTCCATCACTCAGTCTTACTCATGTGGCTGTCTGCCTCCTTCCACAGCATCCCGGACTTGTGGCGGGGGAGGTTTGGGGAGAGGGAGAAAGAAGTATCTGTGTGTGCAGGTAGTTCTGGACACAGACAGGTTATAATGATGGGCATCTCAGGAATGTTCAGCTTAGAAATGGAAGATGTTTGGTATGCTGTTACAAATGCCGAGCGGGAGATACTTGATTCTGTAAATTTGTGCATTAATACTTTGAACTAAGTAACAGCCAATTTTTAAAAACATTTACCTTGCTAAACCGCCTTTGTGTTTTTTCTCGATAACATTCAAATATTGTCAGTAAAAGCTTTAAGTAACAACAATAAGTAACACCTAACAACCATTGTCTATGCCTTCACCACACCATTAGACCATGCTGTCTCCATGCTAACTAATAAGAATTGATTCTGAAATGAGAAACTTGAAGATCTTTTCTATCCTTTGTTCTCCACTTTGCCATTTGATATACTACAATTCACACAGGAACTACTTCAAGACTATTGCACATCCTATCCCAGATTTCTTTATAGGCAGCCTCATTTCAGACCTTGGCCTGAAAAAGAAAATGCAGCGATTTGCAATGATGGATGATCTCAATAGCGAAATTCTGCCTGACCCGCTGCTAGAAGGAGCATATTACTGGCTTGAGATAGGTAAGTTGGTTAGGATCAGATATCATAAAACCCAAAGCTTTCAAACGAAACTGAACTTGCATCTGAATAGAACTTTTTTTTCTGAGATTTGGATAAAACATTTCTCTTTTCCTTACGCATGAAGCAGTGTGTATCAGAGCTCTGGCTGAAATGACAACTGCCCAGTCACCACCAAGGTAAAACAGCTGACAATCCACTAAGATTGTCAACACTTCTTCAGTTTCACTGACCTACCTATCTTTCACTCTCTCCCCCTATCCTGATGTCTTCCTCTGATCTTTCTTTGCCTCCCATTTTCCTCTCCCTCCACACAATTTCACTATTTCAATGAAACAGTAACATAGCGCAATAACCATCTCTTTCTTATATTGTACTAACAAATTATGAAAAAATACAAATAACTTTGTCCTTTTTATACCCTAAAAGTAAGCAAGTAACTCATCTTGGACCGCAAGACTGGCAACTGGTGATCCCTAGATATGTGATTTTCAAAAAAATCAGAAATGAAGTTGCAGTAGTAAAGGCTCGAATTACATCAAAATAAAAAGTTGCATTACTTTCTAGCTGGATTGTAACCAAAACACAAATAAGATGTAAAGTAAGATCGGTTTTTACGTCAGCCCTTCCCTCTGCCATGGTGCTGCTACAGACGTTATCAGCCTCTAGCTTTGAGCTTCTTTCTTCAGCAGTCTACCATGCTCAGAAATGTATAAATGTGCAGCTTAGCTTTATGGAAAAGGCCAAGGCATTGAAGCAGTGATTTGTCCTCTCAATAAGGGTGAGTGACATCTTCATATAATTAAGTCCTTCATTCACTCTGCAGTTAAGTTTTATTCACCTCATTTTTTAATGTAACATAAACAAGTTTTATGGGTCATTATTCAGACAGGTGTGCTGCATACTGCATCTCTTACATTTGCAGGCCAGAAAAATGGTAACGGGAATGGCAAAATTACTTGGCTGCAAGCATTCGGGGAATGCTATGAAATGTTTAATGATATGCAAGTAAGTTTCACATTTTATCTTCCAAAAACTCTTTTGAATTGGATGTTACATTTCTTTACACCTCACCCCTTTCTTATCTTTTACATATTACTGAAAACAGCATCTTTCAGGTATCAAACAGGGATCAAACAATTCATTGCTCTCCTAACTTCATAAACCAAATGCTGCAAAAGCGAAACATTCACTTCCTAAAGAATTTAAAAATGCAATCTTGTTAATTTACACCCTTTATAATACAATACAGTCTGCTGTTTACACCTAAGGGGTAGTGCTCAGGGAAGATGCTCTTCTCAGCACAGCAATGGCAAGACCACTTCCTTGCTAATATGTAATTGCATTCGGGAATAATCTTTGTTGGACTAATGCTAACCTCTGGGAGTGGAAATGAACGTGCTTTTGCAATTGCATTAAAATGGTCTGAGAATTTATTTTCCTTTAGCTTCTAGGTACTGCCAATAAGCTCCTCCTGATGCAGTACCCACAATTTCCAGAGTTTTAATTAAAAATAAAAGCAGTTTCACTTAATTACCTTCATTGATGGCTTTGATTAGTATATTTTGTACTGCACTAGGAGCACTGATAATTAATCCATTACTGTATCTCAACCAGGGTTGGTAAATTCTGTCACCATGCAAACTATTTTGCACAACCATAACTACATCTTCAGCATCCTATATGAGCTGTCCTCTTTCTGCAATGAAAGTGGACAGAGATCTGACCACCTATGTACAAACTTGCTGATACAAAAATTTACTACATAAAGGTACAATCACATAGAAGTATTCAATGTTTTCAATGAGTGCATCATTTTCTTGGACAACAAAGAATCTTTCAACATTTCTAGAGAAGTCTGCCTAACTTCTTTATCAGATCAGTACCTACAGAAGTCTGAACCAGATATGCCATTCTTTCTTTTATTGCTTTTTTTCTCTTCTTGGTCTGCATGAAAATGGAGATTAACAAATGTGACTTTAGGAATTAAGTGGATTTGTACCTACTTAAATCGGAACCACCACCTCCTCCTGTTCTAAACTGTTTTGTGCTATTTCTGCACATTACTACACAGCTTTGCACTCTGCAAAAGATAGCTGCATATAAGAAATGAGGGAAATGAAGCTGAACAGACCAGAAATACAAATATTTTACCTGTTAGGGATCTTTGAGTTAAAATGCTAACTATATAGAAGATTTTATTGCTACTAATCTGCAATTCTTCGTGTACAATCAACATTTTACACTAATAATTATAAATTTACATTTAGTGCTCTGTTCATACCCAAGGGTGGTAAAGAGTTATAAAAAAAGCAACCTAGAAACGCAAAAACATTTTGGAGAAAGCTAGCTTCCAACTGTATCCCAGCACAGGGGACAGAATAGCACTCACAAACCTACTGTATTTTTGTTAAATATTTCTCAATGACTGTTACAGACTAAGAGATACTTTTACAAACACACACTATAGGGTTTTTTTTTCTAGCTGATAGAAACTTGTAGCAGATGAGACGCAGTGTTTTGATTTACCTGAAGGAACTGGTTTCACCACAGAACTGTAAAGAACAGAGACAACTTTGACTCAAAACTGTTTCCAAAGAGCCCTGTCATTGATTTAAAGGCCAAAAAGGATGAGAGAATCTCATCCACTTCTGAAGACTCTTCCCACTCCAAAATCTGAATGTGTTCCTTCCCATCAAAAAGAAAATCCAAACTATCCTGACAAGAAAAACCTTGACATTGTACTTCACTACTCAGGCAGAAAGGTTCTCATATTCCAGTCTGCAACCGTGTTATGATGAGCATAACTGTTTACATATTACAGCTTGAATAGAGGGGCAAACACAAGATCAATTCACAGACACATTGGCCAATTAAGTATACAGAGTGAATCATAATTACAGTAAATTATGCCAAGCATGACTAGAGCTAATCACAGGGCAAACACAACTTGGTTCAATTAGCAACAGAAGCAAAATTTCTTGTAAAATTTGGAGCAATTTTTATTAATGCTATCCAGTAGCAGAAATATTCTAGATAATTTGAACATCCGCAGTTTACTATTTCAAAACTAGCATAAGAATAATTCCATACCAGTTTTATGCATTTGTGTATATGAGAAGAATTCAATTACTGTGAAACTTGAAATAACAGAAATGTACATGCACAGGAAATTGTGCAATAGAACAGTATGTATATTTGAATGACAAAGGTACCTGTTCCAGCAGACTGATATCTTAGCTTTTGTAAAAGCAAATATGCATAGATAAGCAATATTTCCTTTAAGAAAGCTAGAAAAAGTGTTGTATGGAAGTTTTTAAATCTGTGTGGATTTGAAAGACAAAGTTATTTTTTCATTTCTTTCATTAATGAGAAACAGATCATAGATTTACTAGCTATTAGTAGGAGCTTTTGTACCATTCAGGTGCGCAGTCTTATATGTACAATGTACCTCAATTGCACAATCCAGTGCTGTGAAAAAATACTTGAGCTCTAAATGAGTAAATTTGGATGCTGGAAGCAATAAAGCCATGTGGTGCTGCATACTACATTGGCTAATCTTCGCTGTTTCTCAACCATGTAAAATTATCTGCATGGAGCTCTGGGCTGCCAGGGTTAAACTGCTCCTAATATCCATGCACACTTGTTCAAAGCCAACTTGCCTTCTTCTGTACAGGACTACAGCATTCTGTGCAGGTATGATTTCACCAAGGGAAGAAGCCAGCTTAGAGGCCCAAAAGGTGGAGTTGACTGATGTACTGTTTATTAGTCTTGGTTTTAATGACAGTTTGTAATAGCTTTGAGCTAGTGTTTTGTAACATAACAGGCTGGGTTTGAAGGAGGTTGTGAAGGAAAACAGTCTGCTTAGTGCTCTGTTGACTTGAGCATGGAGCATCTGGTTTTGCCGCAGCCCTGAACCACCAGAGCGATTAACAAAAAACAGTCACAGAAGCAAAAGACAGAAAAGCCACAATACATCTCTGAGTCAGTCCCATCTAGGACAGGGTCCTTGACAAAAGTTAAGGATGAAAGCGGTATAGTGCAGATACCAGCAAAAATGCCAGGAAAAAGTCGTTTGCAGAGAAGAAAAATGAAAGATAATCTCTGCATCACATCTGCAACATGAAGCTTTAATTAACATTTCACAAGCCCTGGCACACTTGAAATGTCAGTTTCTATTCAGTACGGGAAATCTGTGTGGGGTTTAGAACCACAGATATGGACAAGACACAAAGAAGGGACTACGATTAGGACACAGCTGAAATAAAATCAAGATGCCTTTCCCTGTGGCCATGTGAATCACGACAAAAATAGAAACAGCTCTTACTGTTGGTTTGGTTGCACTGGGGACAGCTATTGCCACTGGCAGGAGTTACTGGCTAGCTGCTAGCATTGCTGTAGTGGTTTGGCTGGCACAGATCACTGCTTTCCTTTCTGCAATAGCTTCATAAAAATATCACTCTTTGAAAATTTCCAGTTGATTCACTTTCTTAACCAATTGCTTTCTTTAGAAATAAATGCCTTAAGTGTTTTTGGGACTAAGCCCCCTCAAGACCCTTTTATATATAAACTAGATCACAGATGCTAGAAGTGGAAGGTATGTATTTCAACATATTTATCCTGTTACCTAACTCACTCTTGCCTGCCTCACAGCCAGTACAGCATAGTCCCACATAACGGGTTCAGTAGTAACATATACAACCCAGATTTAAATTTGCTAAGCAAGGATGCCTTCAGTTCTTTCCTGGGGAGACTATCACACAGTTTACCAAGTCTTGGTCTTATGAAATTGCTTCTGCTTTCAGCCTAAATAAAGTTAATCTTAGCTTCAGCCCAATACTCCTAGTTATACGCCCTCGACGCATCACTAAACAATTTATATTCCTTAAGTGTTTAATGTCTGTTACTGTTCTCTTGCTTCAGTATCATTTAGCAAACAATGCACATTCATAATTTGTGTCATTTCTCATCAGCTCGGCTCATGTTTTAATTTCTACCTCTTTCGTTCTATTTATGCATCTGAAGTGGCATGCAGCAGCATCACAGGAGAGAGAATTCTTTTGAAAGTTGTTTTGAAACTTTCTTTGCGCCTGGCAAGCTCTGCAGATAATCTACTTACAGGATCATTTGTTACTGATACATCAGTATGGTATCTTAGCACAAATAGGCTAGGAAGAGCCTTGTGTTCCTGACATCATACACAGCATCATCAGCTGGCTTGATGAAACATCTCCATTTCCCCTGTAGATAACACTAGCTGGAGGTTCTAACTCAACTATTGCTGCACTTGATTCACAACGGATAGATATAAATATTACTATGGCTACCTAATTTGTTTCATTTTTTGTCAGTGTTACTCATAAGGCTCAAACTGAACCATCTTCGGAACATCGCTGTTTCCTTTAGTGACTTGTGGCTTAGTGAAAGTACTTCATGTGTTAGGATTCAAGCAGTTCTGCATGGTCTCTGTAACAGCCACTTTGGAGAGTTAAATGTCCTATTCCTCTGATAGTGTTATAGAGGCACTTTTTTGGATATTTCTTCATAAAAATTGCTTCAGAGTCTCCAATACGTAAGATGCCCCAAATGACCTTTACCTAGTTTTACCAGAATCAAGACCATTGCCCTTAGTGGTACAGCTGAACATCACTTCAAGTTTTGTGATCTGCAAGTTCAGGACACTATAACTTCTAGGCTCTTGACAGTTACTGTATGCTTATTGTCTGTCTTAGGAGAAGAAAATAATTTGTTTCAAAAGGTCTAACAAGAAACAACATGGCTGCAAATTTCATTTTCATAGCATTAGAAGTAGCTGCCTATTTGTACCAGTGTGTGCATCCATTATATATTTAAATATCAGCCCAGGAATGCACAGAGCGATTATTAGAAAGTGGGAACAGATTTTAAAGCACTCAAGGTTGTAGATGTCTAATATGCTGAGTCCTGATACTGTAAACTGACTACAAGTCAATGAATATTAAATAAATGATTCAGAGAAGAACCCAATGAAGCTTTAGCCCTGTTGATGACTTTTTAACTAATTACATCTACTTTACTTCTGTTTGATGCTTATATTTTCTCATTCTTTGTATGAGGATATTAGAATTTGTATTTACATACTATGTATCTAATATAATTTTGTATGCCTGTGTGTATGTATGTGTGAATAGGAAAGGAGCATGAAAAATTATGTATTTTGAGTGTGTGTAAGGATAAGCTCTCCTGGTGTCAGTGAATGAAGAGTTTACACATTTATGTGAGCAAAAGCAAGTGTGATCAGAAACGTGGGATGTACGTGTGTAAGGTGTAAAGTTAAACGAAAGACAGGCATGCAAGTTCAAGTATAAATGTAAATAGTCAGTTCCCCATTTGAATGAAAAACTTAAGTAGGCAGAAGCTTAGAAAGGCAGTGCAATTGTGTTTTCTTTTGTGGAAATTCTTTTGCAAAACAGTCTCTATGATTTTGAAAGTTTTTTATATTCTTGCTCTTCCATATGCAGCAAAATACATTCTAAAATGATAGTTATCCGTGAACTAAGCAACTCTGCCAGCTAGAAAAACAGTGTTCAGCCCCACAGCCCATTTGGAGCGATAAAGAATTGCTGTGGTCTTGCACTTGAATGGACTGACTTCATTATCACACTCAATGATGGTTTTAACTTCATATTTCCTCAGCTCTGCCTGAAGGAAAAATGATACCCCTGATAACCAAAGAACATTATTAAAGCTAGTTTCCCAAGGAGTTTAATGATAACACTACTATTTCTCCTTAAGAAAACTAAATTGTGAAGCTGGTTATGTTCAATGTGGTTAACACTGAGAGACTTTGTACTATTGGGTTCAAACAGTTAGCTGGTTTGATTTTTTTTATACCTCTGTATGTTGGGTTATTCCATGGAAAGGTTTTTGCAGCACACTTTGCATGTAAAAATGAAGCCTACCTAGTAAATGATTTTTTTAATGAGTTTGTGGTCTTGTCTTTTCTTTCATGCTTGTCAACAATGGAAATGACATCTGGATTTAATTATTCATCTGCTGTGTATTTCACTTTTTGATCATATTAGTGGTTTTATGACAAGGAGAACTTTAATTGTACCAGCAACTCCTTATCTTTGGCATACACTGTATAGCTGATCTTGCTGCTATGTATAAGATTAGTGAAGTGGACTTTTTTTTTAAGCTATGTGCACATACTGATGAGTGTTCCCAGGCTCAAAACCTTCTTAAAATGGTTTCTTCAAATAGAAAGTGATGAATTATACACAGGAATTTGTTATTGTGATATACAATAAATTCTTGCATTCTAAGGGATGATATAGACTCTGTCCTCAGTAATATTTCACTAAAATCTCTGATATACTACCATTACTGATACAACATATGCTATGTTAACATTTTTCCAGTGATAAGAAAGGTCCTCTGATTTGATGAGTTCACATTCTAAGCAACAGATACTTCCATCTGAAAAGGCAAGCCAAAATGAACCCTTTAATCTGTACTTGCAATATGCTTTACAAATTTTCATGCACCAAATTTAATGTCAGCCCTAAGGAGATAGCAATTACCCAACCAGATCAGATGAGTGACCCATATATCTAGACCAGTACCACGTACTCCCCACAGTGAATGCAAGCAGCTGTCTCCAGAAGAAGCCTATACCCACAATTTCATGCAGCACCATGAACTACAGCTACTGATTCTTTATAATTCCACTGCCTGTTTCTATTAATTCCTTAAAACAAATTTAAATCTCTTTTAGGAATCCTATAAAATATTACTGAGGATTTTCTCATTAGTATACACTTGTTTAATCCTCTTTTGAGCACTGATAAATTCTTTGGTTTAGGCTCTTTTTGTAATTAGTTTTACAGGTTAATTATCTTTTGAATACAACACAATTTCTTCTACCATCTTCAAATGGATCACCTTTCAAATCCACCGAAAGCCTCCTGTTCTTGCAGTTTTGGAAAGGACAAGTAAGAATGTTCATTATTTCCTCCCCAAATCATTCAGGAATTTTTCCCGTGCCTGCCTGCCTTTGTCTGCGACAGCCACAACCACCCAAGTATTTCCTGCTGCAATTTACTCTTGCGTTTCTTGTCAACATTAACAGCTGTTTTTTGAACTTTTTAGTTATACTGTTTCATGATTCTATGAGCAGAAATGAATGCTGCATCCTTCGTAAGGATGTACCACTGATTTATATAATGCCACGATCAGTGCAATTTTCTAGCCCATTATTTCTGTATCACAGTGTAGTACTTGCTTTTTGACTTCTGTGCAATGAGCAGATGTTTTTTCTGAGCTGCTGGCAATGTCCCGTAGGTTGTGGGTTTTTTTTTCTTCCTGAATGGTTACAGTTAATTTAGAACCCAGTAGTGTGTATGAACAATTCAAATTATTCCCTGCAACAGGCATTACTTTGTATTTGTCAACGAAGGACTACATATGATGTTCTGCTGTCAATACAGCCTTCTTTATTAGGTGTCTCTGAAATTCCTCATGGTTGTCTCTAACACCAACTTTCGTAAATAATTTTTCATTATCTGCAAATCTTGCAACTTCACTGCCTACTCCCCTTTCCACATCATTGATTATATAACAATGGTATTCAAACAGAAGTTTGAGGCACCCTTCCATTAACCTTTTGCCATCTTTCTATTAACCTGAAAATCAAGCATTTATTTCCCTTTTCAGTCTTCTGTCCTTTGCCAGTTTCAAACCAATGACAGACATTTACCACTTACAGACAGCTTTGTTTCCTTATCAGCTCTTACAAGGAATTTTTGAAAGACTAAATAAGTCCCATTTTTTGTTTCGCTATATCCACTGTATGGGTGGCACAGAATTAATACTAGCAGATTGGAGAAGCACAGAGTCAGTATCAGATTCTTGCTCTCATATCATATTAACTCAGGTGCTGTTTCATGCAGTAAATTCATTTAATTACCACTTCAACCAACTTTCCTAAAGTCACAATCACTGAACTATATAAATATGCATCAAAATAATGTGTACTTACTTTCTGTTTCTGTTCTACAGCAGTTATTTTCATGAGCCTTTTTTTTTTTTTTGAATCCTGCAAGAAATTTCTCCTCATTCCATCACAAATCTTTTCTTGTTAATCTAAGCACTCATCCCTTTTAATATTCTGATCTCTGTCTTCCTGAAGAGAGGTTTGAGGCATGTATTCTTCATCATAGCTTTATTGCTACAACAGATTCCAAGAAATCACTAAGCAACTCTGTAATGCTGTCTAGGAAGTATAAATTCTCCCTTTACTCCTTCATTGTCAAGCCGACCCAATGATTCTTTATTGAACATCCTGATTCTGATATTCCACCTGTGATAAGCACTATCCTGTTAGTGCAGACAGTTAACTAAGAACTGCCAAAACGAATTACGTGTCCCAGTCAGTTACTTGATGGGTATTAGAGAGGGAAGCCCAGGATCATGGACCTCCTTGTAACTTTCACGTGATACAATCAGCTTCAATATTTAAGTGGTGGAAAAGAAGGGAAGAATATTCAAACTGTAAGTGCTTTGAAGATAACAAGGAGGTAGGTAACAGAACAACAGGACTCGTCAAAACCAAACTGTGATGAACCAGCCTGTTTTCTCCATGAACTGTTGATAAGGGTAAAACCAGAACATGTTATACCTTAAATATCTTTCAAGAGAGTCTCACATGCCATAGGGAAACATGGGCTAATCATACTGCTACACAACGGCACAAAACCAACTGAAAAACCATTCTGAGAATAATTAGCAGTAGATCACAATGAAAATGAAGGCTACATTAAGTGGGTTTGTCCTGCTTTTGGTATTAATAGTTAATTTCTTTAGGACCTGGATGATGGAATAAAAGGTAGGCTGATTGAATCTTCATGTTACATCAGATCAGGAGCTTGCAACAGAGCTAAAACACAGAATTTATTTCAAATTTTTTTTGAAATTGGAAATTTGGAAAAATCATTGAAAATATAGAAGGTGCAACCCAATAAACGTAAGTTTCTACAGTAGGTTAAAATAAATGTGCCTGACTGCAGAATGGGGAGCAATCAGCCAGGCAGCAGTTATGAAGAGAAGGACGTAGAGGTAAGAGTACATCACAGGATACACACCAGACAGAAAAAAATCAGGCTGATATCAAAATGGGGAATAATAAACCAAGGTGTATAAATAGAGCTATTTAGCTGTGCATAAATACAAACCAGATGTGTAGTATTGCCTTCTACGCAATGTACTCAATGTTAGTAAATCTTTATGAACACTGTGTTTGGGCACTACAGAGCCTGGGAAGTTACAGGACAAACAGTTGGAGACTGGCAAGGGAATTGCAAGAAGAACAACCAGAGCTCTAGAAAACAGGAGACCAGAAGAAAGATGAAACAACTTCTTTAGCCTAGAAGCTTTGGCCTGAACATGCCACTAGTACTAAAATGTGTAAAAGTGCACTCCAAAGAACATGACTTGCAAGGTGGACATGACAAGAATTATGAGCTTAATTTGAAAACATGGAGATTGCAGATAGGATAAATTTTCTAAAGATAAATAAACATTGAAAAGGTTTTTATAAGGAAGTTGCAGAATCTTCATTTTTAGAAGCATTTTTTCAGACAAACATCTGTCTAGATTAAGCAGATGGTTTTATGAGCTGCTTTTCACTCTCATTGTCTGCAAGGCTAGTTTAACAGGAGAAAAAAAAAAAAAAGAAGAAAACAGCTGCAAGAAAAATGCTGAAGATAACAGAAGTGCTCTTGGGCAAATGGGAATAGGTCATGACACTGATGAAACAAGGTGTTACTATACTAGTTGAAGTACCTCCTTTGCTCCCGATTTTAAGTTGTGAGCAGTTACTGAAATGGCTGCATCCATCAGAGAGAGCACCATCTAGTCAGAGTAAGTGAACTGCGTCAGATACTCTGGGTTCATTCTCTGGTGTGGCACTTATTCACTGTGCAGCCTTAGGCAAAATGCTTGAGCTTTCTGCATTTGCTTTCCTATCTCTGAAAAAAAGAGTAGGTATCTACCTCAAAAGAATGTAACAAGTGTATCATGGCAGGAGCCCTGATTAAAAAGGTTTGTTATCAAGGAAACAGAGAAATCATGCCTCCTGAAATACAGCTTCAGATAACTTAATGGCCTAGGAGCATTGTTCTCTGCTACCATTGCTAATGCCTGCATGGTACAGGGTGTTTTGATCCTTTCAGGCAGGCTGTCACAACAGCTGAAATATACCTCAACAAATACATAGATATACCTCAGCAGATGGTCACTGTGCATACTTTCAACCTGTTTCCCTGTCTTTGCTTGCCTTTTTGAGCAGAATGATCACTGCTCCTAGTGCTTTCCTACTGAAGGCATTTATAATGTCCCTCAGTGGAACAAACAGTTTCAGTCTAAGGTTGTTCTACAAAACATTCTCCTCTGAAGTTCCTGGGTGGTCCTAGCTCCTATGCCTCCTACCTGACTCACATTACCTTGGAAGAGTAGAGGTACAAAACCATTCTTCTATGCACTTAATTTTCATCCAGTCTCAAGGTATTTTATTACCATTAATTTAATGAAGCATTATCCTAGGAGAGATGCATCTTTACACTTGATGACCAGAAAGTTAAGAGTTCTAGTGACGAACACAACATCACAAAGCAGGGCAGCAGCTGATCGGAAAACAGTTTCTGGTTTATCTGATTTCCAGTTGTATGCTATGATAACCTATATATATGATTTTATATATCTATACGTATGTGTAAAACATTTGTTTGTGTAGCTATGAAGACAAATAGAAGCATATGATTCCAGTTTCCCCTTACTTTGTAAAAGTAAATTCCAAGTAGGTTTAGTTCCAAAATATGCATGGTACAGCTAAATACTTTAAACTGCATGTTTCAAGAAATATTGAACACTTCTTAGGGATGGTGTCCTTAGAGGAAAAAGAGTAGATATTGTACATGTTGGCTAAAAGTATTTTGATTAGTGTATACCCTCATTGAGAAAGCCAAATCTGAACTTCCTTTTTCTGGAGAGCTTGCATTCCTGATTTTGAATGCTTCTTTCTTTGTTGACTACAGAACTGATACACTTTGATTTTCATACATGACTTATCTAGTTTCCAGGTGCTTTACAGCTGTGCAGCCTAGAGGCATTTATTCTGGCCTCAGTCCAAGTCAGACTTCAATACCTAGTGGCAATTAGGGACATGTGTTTAAGAGAACACTAGTCCTCTGCTCTTGGATTTCTTTATTTAAAGGAAAAGGCTAAGTTGTCAAAGACAAAAAATGGAAGCTGTGACAGGGCACAACGTAGAAGTCATGATATAGAAAAACACAAGAAATTTGTTTACCTTTTTGAAAGACTCCAATTGATAACTGACATTCCCATCACCTTGTTAAGCCACCTCCCCCAATTTTCTACTAAGTGCTTCAGAATAATCTATAGGTAGCACAACATCTGCTAAAACAGATCAGAGCATCAGTCAGTTCCTCCTATACCACCCTGACCCTTCACATACCTGGAGAGAATCACAGAATCACAGAATGTTAGGGATTGGAAGGGACCTTAAAAGATCATCTAGTCCAATCCCCCTGCCAGAGCAGGAACACCTAGATCAGGTCACACAGGAACACATCCAGGTGGGTTTTGAATGTCTCCAGAGAAGGAGACTCCACAACCTCTCTGGGCAGCCTGTGCCAGTGTTCTGTTACCCTCACTGTGAAGAAATTCTTCCTCACATTTATGTGGAACCTCCTATGTTCCAGCTTACACCCATTGCCCCTTGTCCTATCATTCGTTTCTCTCACCTCTTATTCAGTTTCCTACTGTAGCAGATCAGATGACTCCACTCAGACTGAGCACCCTGTATTCACATCTAGCAATGGCCACATAAACCGACATTGCACTCTGTTTATAGTCATTGTCTTTTATACAGGATCAGGCAGTGAATATGCCCTATATGAGCAAGCTCCACATTATTACAAAATCTGAGTGCTTTACAGCAGTACTTTAAAGGCAATTACTATATAACTGAAACAATTGCTTTCTCTCACTTCATCAGCCTAGCCTATTCACCTGGAAAATGTATTTTCCTTTAGTAGAGAGGAAGATCATAAGCCATTGTCCTGGGCTGTTCTCTCATAGGAACAGTGATCCTGGGTGAGAGGCTAGGGAGAAGTGGGAATGAGAGGTTTCAGGAGACAAAGTGACCACTAGCTATAAGAAGAGGTGGGAGATGGAAGTATTCTTTCGCCTTGCAGTTCTGTGTCATTGAAGAGAATGAGTGAGCAAAGAGGTCAGGAGGCTTGGATCAGAAGAGGCACTGTGCAGAGTCACGATTCACTGCAGATATAAAAGTGCCCTGAAACTCATCTTTACAATATTCTGGTGTAAATGCCATTGATTCAATAGTTGGTGGTTTCTTATAGAAGAGCAGAGCACAAAACAGCGCTGCTTCAGGAATACATTATGGCTAAAATATGTATGTGAATTCATATGCAAATTAAACATGGCTTTCCACTCCTGGAACATTGCTGAGTATCCCCCAGTGTCAAAGAGTTTAGGAGTACCTGTTATGCTGGCATCAACCTACACGTCAAAGGTCTGCTATTTCTACATAGAACAGGGATGTAAGCATCTCTTCCTCCCTAGCCAGCAATTAATCATTCTGTACTGAAAAAGAAGCTGTACTCCATAGGCTTCTGACTGGCAATGTTATGAAAAACAGGATGGCCATTTGATGGAAGATGACCATCTCCCCTCTCCTGTGTATGATCACACTGATAGCTGCACAGGAGAAGTACATGAACAACCTGTATGAGTTTTAGAGTTAATAGCACATTTTCTTCAACTTGACTTTCAATAGCATCAACTCCAGCACCGCAAATATTCTTTAAAAAATAAGCCATTCTAAGTCATTATAGCATCCTTATTTGAAAAAGTCGAGCAATGGTGAATTTCAACAGTCCTGAAGACCAAGGGTTTAACATTATAAACTTCCTTCTACTAGTAGGTCATAATTCTATTCTGCAGAAATAATATCTTTTGTTAAGATGACTTTTCCCCTCAAGTCATATATCCCTCGCCTCAGCATAAAGATTCCATTTAAGGGGAACAGTCCAGTGCCCACTCTGGTCACATTCTCAATGCATAAACATACAGGAAAGAGCAGTGAGAGTATTTCAGTGATCAAGCTCCTGATTTTACCACTGTGTACAAGATTTCAGCTGGTGATTTCAAGATTTAAATGCTTTATCTCTCCATCACATGCTTGGAGGCTTCTCAGTTTATAAATTCTATGCCTTAATATCTGTGATATTGGGATCTTCCAGAAAAGGACAGAGGTGCTGAGGGACATGGTTTAGTGGTGACTTGGCAGTGCTATGTTAATGGTTGGACTTGATCTTAGAGGTCTTTTCCAACCAAATATACTCTATGATTCTCTGAAGAAAAGTTCAGGATACCGGAGTTTTCCAAATCATTCTGCAAAGACTATAAAATGTCCTGTGGCACTTTTGCTTAAGCCCTTGTGAGAGCTATGCAGGCTGCCAGCCAGCCTTTAGCCTTTGAAGTTGGGTTACTGAGTGTCCTCCTGAGGGAAGCACTCAGTGAAGACAAGATGGTGCCAAAAGATGCTTCAAGTATTCTACTGTTCTGACTTGAGGGAGGTTTGTTACAGAAAAGGTTACAAGTTCAGCATGGGAAAAAGTGACTCTAAAATGGAGAGGTGAGCTGTAAGTCATGTCTCACATGAACTGAGGCAGGAAATGGCAGATAATGTAAATGCTCCTGTGCAGCTGAGGGGTACTATAGTGCCACATTTGACAAATGAAGGATCAATTCTACCAAGCCATAGGTCACTACTACTACTAGTTTCCACCAAATTGTTCCAACACTGCTTCAGACTTGAATCAATGGTAGGTTTACCAAAGGCTTCAGCAGCTGAAGTGCACAGCCAAGTGCACTAAATCAGCTATAAATTATGGCATTATACAATACCTACCCACTCGTTTCACGTAAGCCACAGAAATCTTACAAATGATACTAACTCAACTACTAGTGACTTACACTGGTTGTGTTCTGGAAACCTAAAGGCAGTAAATACAGTCTCTTTCTTACTCACATGACTTATTCACAGATGTCTTTCAAAAGTAGCTGAAGCCTTCAAGGGGTTAAGGAAAACCTATACACTAGCAAAATGAATAAACTTTTATTTTAAAATATTCCTTCCATCTCAGGGAGCACAGTATCACTGGTGTTCACACATGCCAGCAATGCAGAAGTTTGCCGTCTAATAATAACCAGGGAAGTATTAGAAGTTGCTGTGACGCTCAAAGTCTGAATCACCTTTAAGGTCCTTCCAGCTGGGAACAGTCTGTTTCTGAGACACGCATCTCAATAGAGAGGGGAAAGAAAACATTCCAGCCCCAGGGTTTCTTATATATTCAGCAAAAATTAGGAAAGTAAGTGGTAAAACTGTTTTGAGAGCAGTGCTGTCAAGGAGATGACAAAACTAGTTGGGAGTTTTAGGTCTGCGATGTTAAAGGAAAATTTTCTTTCAGCCTCTAAATAAAATGAAGGGTCTATAGACAGAAGCTTTTACAGAAGCTAAGGCACAAACAAACTGTCCATGCTTTAAAAAGTACTGCAAGAATTAATTTAAGAAAAGTAATAATCCTTTTCCTGTGTGGTGCAGATATCAGACATAAGAGCAGGCAGGGGCAGATAAGAGGTAACTGGAACTCACTATAAAGTGACAGAAAGTTGTTGTCATACAGGAATGAAGTGTTGAAGTTAAGAAATGACATTGACTGAAAATTCACCCCCCTTCCCATTAAAAATTTGAATGAGATATATTAATCCAAACTGATGTTATTTAGCAATACACCTCACTTCATTTTTCAACATCCCCTAAAATACCAGTCTGACATTTACATTCAGTTTTGACAGTTCAAACAGCTACTAACAGCATTCAGTAGCTGTTGGTAACCATCAGATACCACACTATCTCGTGCTGGCATAGTACTGGTATCTGCAATTACAGTTTTACATAGCTCAAAGAAATAACTTAACTGTACAAGTGTGTACTAGGAACAAAAAACCACAAAGGATCAGCTGGACACAGGTTTACTGTAGTACTACTGTTATGTGTTGTATTTGCCTGCAATAAAGCCCTTGGTAAACTCTTTACTAAAAGGAATAAGTGTAACTTCAGTAACACAGACTTCCTGTGTGTCAAAATGGGCCTGAGGAAACCAAAATCACATTTTGTTTGACAGTCCAAGGGCTCACAATCTCTACTAATTGTTCTTATCTTGCACCTAGAGCTCAGGTCACCCTTTTTTCTTTTCCAAACACTCATTTTAGTTGAAAAAATGTAACGAATCAAAGAAGTGAGTCATCCTTTTACCCTAATCTGGAACACTGCAGGATGGAGGGACACAGATGGCTTTCAAATAAGAACAGAAAGCACAGGTCTGAGAGTGGTCACTGTAATTTTCAGTCAATGCTCTTTTGGTGACTCCAGCCACCGGGAAGAGTCATACAAGTTCCCTGCACTGGGATAATTGTGCCAGGCAATACCCATCTACTGGAGATGCACCCAGTTGCTCTCAAACACCTATGGTGTCCCCTGCTTCTCTGAAGTCAAATGTGGAGGCTTGTCCTAGAAATGCTAACCAGTTTGTGCTGGCTGGTGTGAGGCTCCAGAAGAACAGTGTGGGACAGGACAAGACGAGAATACTCAGAACAGAAAATGGAAGTTATTTTTACACAGCTCAGAATAGCAACATGGTGCGTATAGCTTGTCGTCTGCTGTGGTTACCTTCAGTCCCAGCAGTGACAAGTGCTGAGCTGTACATGCATTTTCATTTATCTCTGCAGCTCCAGGCTGAGGACAGACAGCACCATTTTACCACATGACCATGCTTGTGAGCCAAGACAAGTGTACTTTCAATTTGCAAGTTAGAAAACCAAGTCCTGTCAAGGGCAATATTAATTTTTACAGGGTCCAAAGAGCAACTCATTACTTCTGACTCTGCCTGCTGGGTTTCTGATGCATTAAATAAACAAAAATCATCCCAAAGAAGGGCATTTGTTGTTATTGCCAGAGTTCCGTGTTGTTCTCCATGAAGATGTGTCAGCTGAGAGGAGGTTTCTTTAGGCTCTGGCAGAAAAGATCCATCAGATATTACATGATAGTACTGATACAAACAAGTAATTAATATTTTTCAACCATACATCTGAAAACACTTTACAACTGAAGAAAAAGGAAATATCAATCCCTCATTACATAAGGAAGAAACTTAGACAGAGGTTAAAGCGCCTTAAGCAATTCTGTGCTTCAATGTCACGTAAAGTCTTGGAAAAAAACATGACTGAAGAGACCATAGCAAATGGTACTTGTAATAGCTGGGGGACTTGACCCAGTGACTCATGTAAGGTTTTCCTACAATGGACTCCTATAACCATATAGCTCAAGCCTAGAGAGTTGATTCTGGTGTCCTATCTACTGGCTTGTACTAGAGGAGACTGCAGGAGTTATTTATTTACTAGTAAGAATGGACTCAGCACAGTATAAACCAGAAGTTTCTTCACTGAAGAATTTGCTCAGAGTTAACTACAGAAGAGACTACATTCAGGACCAGGGAGGAGAGACAACTGGTGATAACAAAGTGAAGTTTTAAGAGTTCAAGACAATTTCAGCATCTCTTTGGGTCAGTTCAACTACAACTATCCTCCAAAAGAATCCCTGCCCCTGTGCAAGGCCATGAGAGTCCTTTCTAATTTCTTTCAACTTCCACCTGCAGTGTTGACAGAAGTGGTTGAAAGGTCTGGATTTCCACTAATGAATCAGAGAACAGAAACAATACACTATTTCATGGGAGTTGTCTTCGTATGTATGACCATTTCAGGTATCGTCTTGAAGAACAGAAGTGCGAAGAACAACCTCTTCAAACACCTATGCAACAGAACGTTTTGTACTTAACCGTTCAGCTTCAGTTTTCTGAATGTCAGCTTTCAAACAAGGTGCTACAGTAAACATGTTTCTGTTCTGTTTATCAATTACTGCCAGAGTCAGTTTATAGCAGCTTTGGACTGTGAAGTTTTGACAGAGATCACATGTGGTACCCACTGTGAGTGAATCCCTAAACTCTCTCTCAAAAACAAAACTAGTTATGAAGAGGCTGTGTAATCCAGTTAGTTTGAAAGGTTGCTTTAGCATTAATAGTAAAAATTTTTTTTAAAAAAATTTCTACTGCTAATACCTTCCCATCGTAGCTCTTGCCAAAGTGGGAAAAAAAAAAGCAAGAGGGAAAGTAATGCTAAGAAAAAATAAAAAGTAAGAAGGAAATAGAAAATGTTCTTATTTATATACACACGGGATCAAAACACTGAAATATACTCATCCAGACATCAAGTGTCCACTCTTACATTAGTTTTCCAGGTTCATTTTACAGTCATAGGGATCTCCAGGGGGCAGTTAATAGTTCCAAAGTTGGGTGTGTATTTTAGGATGGGAAGATCTCCCTCTAGAAACATCCTTCTCTTTCCATCAGCTATAAAGAGGAATTTAAGTACTAGCTATGACTATCCAGTTAACTTTTCTGTTGCTGAAGTTCAGCATAATGACAGTCCCACTTTGAATGTCTGTAGACATCTATCCATAATGTAAACCATGTCAGCAGTGACACGTATGACAGCATGTTGCCCAAAGCTGACAAACAGCACAGGAAGGAATAAAAGAGGAAGCACTCAGCTCAGTCTATTTCTAGTATTACACATGAGTTTGAAAAAGAACTCAAAGTGAGGTACAACTCTGTATTTTGAAGTGCATATATTACAGTGAATGCTTCTCATTGTGAGTTACCAAAACCTTGCACAGTCTGGAAAACATTCTGTCTAGCTGAAAGGTGTGTGGCAAGTAAAAAAACGCAATAGGATTGTTATCCCAGAAAATACCTCAGGCATGGGAAAGCTACCTTTGAATGGCAGCCAAAGATGCCTTGAAAATATGGGCAGGTATGAAAGGCATTCCAGTGTGCATGGAGTACAAGAGAAATACTCAGAGAAAGGATGGCCTCAGTGCTAGAGGGCTGTGGACGCAGATAGTTACTAACTCCCCCATCCAGCTAAAATTGCAAAAGAGTTTAGAAACATCCTTATTCTTAAATACAACTCACAATTACATTTTACTGTCATACTTCTCTTTTTATGTCTCCATTTCTAAGTTAACGTTAAGAAAATTTTAACCCATGCCTCATTTTCCTTCTTACTTTGATACTAAGAGTGATCTCAAGCTATTCTGGGAGTAGAATACTGTTTTTGTTCTGGAAATAAACAATCCAAATAAAACCACTGCAAAAAAGCCCTCTGAGTATCAGCAATCCAGAACAAATTTAGGGGTTTCCCACTAAAGCTGCAAGTGTCAGACCACAGCCTGGCTGCATTAATAGCCACTTTCCTCAGCAGAAGGGAAATCCTCACTAGCAAATGGCAAGCAGCGAAGGGAAGAATCACAATTCCCATAATCCCAGATTATCATAGCTAACCATTTCTGCAGCAATCAAAGAAGCCCTGATGGACTGACTTTATTTCAAGAGTGAAACAAAGTCCTGCTTTACTGACAGAAAAGAAACAGCCCTTGAGCCACACTGGGTAGCCCATACAATGTAATTCTTAGATCATCATGAGGTGGCAGAAGATAGTTACAAGATGGATTTTGAGCTTGTCATTGCCCCTCAGAGGAGAAAGCATAAAAAGAAAAGAAGGATAGTATAAAGTAACAAGTAGATCAGAATCTTGTTTCCTCATTCATTCTCATCACTTCTCTTGTATGCAGTTATTTCAAATTCACATAATTTGAATTTTTTATTTGAAACTATCTTTTCACCTCTCTATAGTCACTGCTGTGATTATGGTGAAGCTACATGTGACTCAGCTTTGAAGTCAGGTGTTACAGGTGAGTGAGAGTGTTCTAGACAGAGCCACAGAGTTTAACAAAGGCTGACTTAACCTGCTTTTCCAGTATACACTGAATTTTAGGGTGCCAGTTCTCATGGATGAGAATGGGATATCTTGGAAAAAGAGAGAAAGACTGGATTACAGAAAACTTCAAATAACAGGTATAGTTGACCAGAAGGTCTTATTTTTGCTGTTCTGTACCACAAAATGAAGGCCAGGCAAATAAAAAAGCAACTTATTTTAAACAAATAAATGTCAATATTTTATATTTTGTGAAATGTACTGTGTATTATCATGGCTAATTGAGTAATAAACATCCTGGGAGGATTAGGTGTTTTCATAAACAGCACTAGCAGGAACCTTAGCCAGGATAATACTGTAAGGCAGTCAATCCTCACACTCTGGGAAACAATGTCCAGGGACAGAATCCAAGAGGAATAAAGCACACACATGCAAAATCCATAAGCAGATGCACTGGGCAGGTAATAGTGTTCTCTGAAACCTCCTGCCTGTTTCCTGGTCTCAGCTACTGTCTGCTAAGCCTGTCAATCAAATTAAGACTGAGCACTGCAAGGCAGGTGTCTCCCATTCTCCCAGAGAAGAGCTTCCTCCTCTTTGCAGATGTGCTGGAAATGGGAAGAGTGCACCCTGTTCAAAGGAAGCAAGGGCATTACAAGCATTTGTGGGACTTGGAAAAGCAATTCCATTCGAGTGAGTTTATATCAGTGGATAAGGTTTGTATTCAGCAGACATCACAATAAACAAAAAGTGGTAGCTCTGAAGAAGGAGTGGTGGAAATTTAAAAGACCTGCATAAGGGAGGAGAAAGAGTTTGGTGTGATGTGAGGTAATGGCGAGAGAGAGGAGAAAAAACAAAAACAAAAGATGCAAGCTGAGACAGAAGAGGTTAAGTCAGAGCCCTGGCAGTCTAACAAAATTACTGCAAATTCTTTGGGGGGAGACAGCTGCCACTGACAGCACATAAATGCTCCACAGCAGAGCAGCTTCCGAAAGCACAGTGGAGGTCATTCAGAAGTGCTCCACATCTTAAAAGCCTTCTTTAATTTAGATGAAAAAAATCCAGAGTATGGCATCTGTGGTTTTTCTTTGATTTGTTTTCCAGGTCTGAAGATAGAGACAACACAGTAAAGCCTGCAAAGCACATGTGAGCTCATCTTTTTTACAGAAGCCTTGAACAGCGCAGCAAGCATCTTAGCCTTTGTGAGAGGACCATGCAGGTGTGCCACTGCACATACACAGAGTATTTTAATAAGAAACATTGCGCTTCTGGGCAGGAAAACAGTTAGCCTTACTTGGCTTTTCTTTTTTAAGGAGAAAGAAATTCCTCAGAAGTCACAAGATTTTAGCCTGGTAGAGAAGGTACAATGAACAAACCATTCTCATGGGATGGCAACATAGGGTGCGAGATCTCAGTGATAAGAGGTCAAAGCCAAAGATCACTATAATGAAAACCCTTCACAACTAATGAAAATCTTTCACTGGTTCAAGAAGGACTTCAAAGTGGCAGAACTGTCATAGAAGGAATAGCAGTCCCAGAAATAAGTTATTAGGTGAATATACCTAGGGAAAAAGGATATTCTGCTGAAGCAAGTACTGTAGCCCACTGAAAGCTTTGGATATATATCTCCACTTGGCACTCCAGAATGTAATGCCATGCAGAGAAACTTCAATAAAGCACTGCAAGGGCATTGAAGAATCTTGCCATATTAAGAAATAGCCTCGTTTATAATAACATGATTTAACTGACATCATTTTTTATTCTTGTGGCAGTGGTTGAAGATGTAAGAATCACCAGATGTCCTCCTCACCCACAGACCAGAGGTTATTGACCCTGCAGCAAGAGCAATGAAGAAGATCGTGTGCCCATTCCTCCCTAGCTCCATTTCAGGAACCAGTGAGCAGTGTAACCCGCTCATCTAAAGGGGCTGGCACTGCAGCACAGGCTGTGACCCAAAGCAGCTCAGGCAGAAATGGACGTCCTGATCTGCCAGCTCTGCCAGGAGGCAGTTCAAAGGGGTGATCAGAGACATGTGATTGATGACCTACTAAATGGCAAAATTCAGTAAAGAAAGTCTTTGAGTCCTGAACATTGAAGCTTTGCCATCTCTTTGATTCTGTCACTGAAGTTGGCCACTTCTATCATCTGTTCACTTGTGCCAGTTTGAACCCCAGCTACCTCTGAAGACAGCTGTAGTCTAACCTCATAACAACCATGTTAATATGAGGTCATGTGTGAACCAATTTGCCTGAGATAATATTCCCTGCTTCTCTACAAGCAGTGTGACAAGTTAATATGGAGAATGTTTCCCACTATCTAAACTGAATTAAATTAGAGCTAGTTTGGACATTGCTTCACCGTTGTCCAGACCTACCTGTCTTTCCTCAACAGAAGAAAAAAAAAAAAGAAAAAAAAAAAAGAGAGAGAGAGAAAAAAGCCAAACCACCTACTGTCTCTGTGGATGAGAACAGCTTGCACACGTTAACGAGATACACAAAGTACAGCCATGAAATATAGATGGGGAGGATTCTCTTTCATCAGCACACATAATTTTGCATCTCAGAGGGGACACTGTTGAGGTGATAGCATTACTGAAATCATTTGACTATCTAACAACCTTTTTTTACATATCTGATTTAGGGGTGTCCTGATGAAATGATAACTTGGTTAATTATATCCTGCTTCTATATGTTTTTGCTTCTTGCTTCACAGCCATGTTGAAAGCATCTTTAGTTGCCATCACAAACTACTGCTGGTTTAGCTATGCATTATTAAACAATAATTAGGTACTAACCTACAATTAGCTGTGTATCTGTGATGCAAAAACAATCCTTAGATACAGTTTGTAAGCTGCTTCAGAAAGAAATTTTGTTAGCGCCTCTTTTCAATACTGTTAGCATGCATACACAGTGCTCCAGCAGGTGCCACATAATCTATCCCAGAGACTGAAGCCTTCAGTCAAGGAGATCTGAAATCCACACATTTGCCCTGGTACAGGACAGAGAATCACAGCTGTACCCAGTGAGATTTGGCGGAAGAGATTGTTTACACAACTCCCTTTACCTGGCACTATATCAGAGGCATCAACTGAATTACGAGTTTCCTCAAATTACATATGAGTAGGAAAGCAAATTCTGTGTCTAGAACCAGGAATGGCTGAATTTCTGCGTACAATCTAATGCCAAAGAAGATCAAACAAGCTAAAATTGGCTTCCTGATGCTGCCATGTTGGTTACAGCCCAAATTTCACCGCTTTGTGCAAATGAAAATCACGTCAGATGCATTAAAATAGAGCAGAAATGGCACCTAGAACAACATGACCTGGTTAAGTGAACAATCACTACAAGCAGCAATCAGAAAAAACACAGTCCCACTACATACACCATACTAGAGTTATAGGACAGTCCACCTTTAACTTCTCCATATCTCTTCCAGAACATATGTACAACTTCTAGTAACAAGTCCTTATAAACATGCTCTTCTTCAGTGATGTGAATTTTCTGTTATAGCATTGCTCAGTGTTTTCAGAAGGAATACCTATTTTCACAAACACAGACTCCCATCTACTATTCTATAGTTTTTAGAACTGGCCACCAGATTTTCTTAAGTGAAGGTTCGCAATAAAAAAAAAAATTTGCTTCTAGGACTAGTGAGTAGGGCCATTCATGGTCACTTTTGACATGACACTTTGACAATTTTGAAACCAGCATTCATATTACAGTTTTGTCTACATTTAGCCTGTACCAGGGCTAAACTGTAGCAGTTGTTCTACTACCCGATGACCCTTCCCCAGCTGAGAAGGGGAACTGGGGAAAAAAGGGACAAGCCCTGTGAGTTGAAGTTTATATGGATTTAATGAAATAACAAAACTAATACAATCACCAACAAAAAGTGTACAAGGTTATACTCAGCCTGATTCCTAGGGGCAGGAGCAGAAGGCCCACAGAGATGAGCCCCAAGCAGAGGAACTCCAGTTTCAGTAAACTCCCCCTCCTTTTGTAATGAGCATGATTAAGTGGTGTGGGATACATCTGTGAGTCAGCTGCCTTGATTGGATCTCCCAGCTGTCTCAGGGCTACTCATGGCCTGCCTGCATGGCTGGTTCTCTTCCTGGGAAACCAGGACAGGTTTTTACCATTGTTTTTATCTGCATGTTTATTTTCTGGACTCCAGTCTTTCATGCAAGTAAAATTGAAAAAATAATCTATGAATGATAAAAATTAAACAAAACAAGTTATTAATTCAGTTTTACTTTTGCAAAATGAAAATCAGCCCCCCCCTTCTTCAGCATGTACTATTTTGTTTCTTTTAAAAGGCTTTTCTGGACAGCAAAAGGGAAGAGAAATGACAGGTGTCTGGACTGATTTTTTAAAAGTCTTCTTGGATAAATTTTCTGTGCCTTTTATGGATGAATTTTCACAAGGCTACTGAATACTCTGACTTGCAACATGATGAAGTTATGATTCAGCCCTAATCTAAACCTCTACAGTGAAAGGCATCAGTCATACAAATAAAATACACTGATAGACGGAGAGGATTTCTGTCTCAAAGAGATGTAATTAACAAGCGTATTTCTGATGTCTAGGTAAAGTACATAGGTCTGTAGAGTTAATAATTCACTATTTCTCCCCACATCCTTAGTCTGAATTTATGGACCACTGCAGGTGGATAGGCTCCTGAGCTGAAAAGCTCTCAGATGCCAAGGCAATACACTTGGCAGGTACTTGCCAGATGGAGCTTAGTTGTACCCATGGATAACAGTAATCACTCCTCTTGTCTTTTCAGTAATATCCTATTGGAAGAAATGAGGTATGACACTGCCTAACCACTGTCACCTTTCATTGCCACCATAGAAGTTGCCGCTCATCTTTAGGATGACAAAAAAAACAAGGCAAGAACAGCTAACAATAGAAAAAATGTTAAAAAACCCAAATCCTCCAATCCTCCTGACCTTCAGCTACTTCTGTCATTAAATCAGGTTTGAATAGAAGTAAAACAGTAAATTCTAAGTGACCAAACCTGACAGAAGCATAATGGTACAGGCTGGCTGTCCATCTATCTCTCTGTCTCTAGAATGATCCTTGGTGTTGTAAACTGTTATTTACATCCTTCACCCTGTTCAATCTGCAGCTCTCTCGGGGAAGCTGATGACATTGCCATCCTTTCACCCTATTTCTCCCCTCCCAGCAAAAGCTCCGATGCTATTTAACTTTCTAATTCTCTCTCTGCCTTTGATGCCTACTGTCTACCACCACAATACTAAGCAGGAAAGCACAAATCCTTGCCAAGAGTTGCAGCAGAAGAGTTTCCCAAGCCCTGAAGAAGAAAATCTGGCCTTGCTGAAGTGAAATGGCAATTCAGACTCAGAATCTGATCCAGGGACGTAGCTGGAACTGTACAACAAGCCATCATAAAAGGAGCAAGGCGCAGACTGCAGGGCTGCAACTCACTCCAATTGCTACAGCATTTCCTGTAGGCCAAAGTGAACATTGCAGATCCTTGTCCTTAGCAATCTACAGCCAGGCTCTTGCCCTCCTTTCCAGTTCTTGCCAACTTCTCCCCTCACTTCCCTCCAGGAATCATATGGAGCAGAAGCTGACACCATTCTCATGGCTTCAGTTAAGAAAGGACAAAACAAACAACTTGCAAGCATCAGACATTAGCTTGAGAGGCAGCCAGAGAGACACCAAGCCTTTTCACAGCAGATTGTAAGTGGTTCTTGCTTCTTGCCAGGGCAACAAGTGCAACAACCAAGCAAGCATAAATTTCTCTGCTGTGCTTGTGACCATAAACAGAAGGACAATGTGTAATCAGCCATCTGAGCACCAAAGAATTATTCATCTTTAGGCAAGCAACAATACCTTACAATTAGATGTGGGGATGGAGAAAGTTCTCTACAGGAGAGGCTCTCACTGCAGTAGTTCTTTCTGAGGTATACACACAAGCCTCATTCTTCCTCACATCTATCCATCCTTTCCACCCTGGCACTCATTTATGTCTAGCAGCTGGAAATCCTACTGGATGGCTGATCCCCAGCACTTGCACACAGCCCTGTTACAGGGCCAGCTGCCCTCTTGGCTCTGGAAGAAGCCCATAAGTTCTGCTGCATAGATCCTCCTCTGGTGCTGTTGAAGCTGAATGCCTTCAAGGACTTCAGAGGAGCAAGCTGTATATTCTGGCCTGCCAAGCATACCTACATTTTTAAATTTCATTTTCACAAGTTACTAAATCTTAAGATGAGACAAGCAGATGACAGCAGCAGTCATCTGAACAACCACTGCTCACGAACTTAAGAACAACTTCAGTTCATTATGTAAGTCTAAAGAGTGACAGAGTAAACAGCAATGCATTAGGCAGTGAGAGGACAACTTCAGTATACGTAAACTGGGAGACATATATGGGACTAATGTGAGTGGAGGAGTTGTACGTATCAGGTCTACAGAATCAGTTTTAGCTCACTTTTCTATGAATATCTCTAATGAAGTTATGTCTATAACAATGAAACAAACCTGGGCACTAGAGACCCACATGCTAATACAAGTGTTAATACAAACAAATAGCATTGCTCTAGTGGAGAAAAACAGGATTAACTGCTGCCTAAATGTAAACAGTTGCTGCCAAATGTAATCAATGGACCTTAAACATATCTGCAAGTCTTGAGCCTATTCTGTGAAGGAAGAGGACATTATGCAATATACTCACAAAGACTATTAAAACAGAGAGCCCAGGGAATACAAATTCTACAAAAAAATGCTTCTATAGTACATTCTATAGGTATCGTCTCACTCGTCTTTCTATTTCTGTCTCATTTCTTTTTTGATGTCCATCATCACTTCACTACCAGATCACATTTAGGAAAATGAGTGGCCACACTTGTTAAAACAGCCAGAATGATGAAATAAGGACCCTTAATCCTAAATAAGTTTATTTCTTTATTACAGGTACTCCTTTGTGTATTCCTCTTCTCAAAGGGAAAACAAAATAAAGTGTGACCTCTTACTTATCATATCTTTAATTTTTTTTTCTTAAGATCATGAGGAAAAAAGACAATTGGAATCCATTCCTACTCACTCATAAGACAGGCCTCCGACTTAAATCTAAGTCACACCCATTCAAAGCATCCATTTCTGTTTTTACCACAGCACAGAGTAATTTTTCTGCTCTATGCTATACACGTCTGTAGGATCAAACTGGAATTACAGGGTCATAGTACCACCATGAACGACCTAGGCCAAAGACCAGGCATGATGGAAAGGTAATACAACACCTGGGGGAATTTACAAAGTATCACCCATCCTTCCAGAATAGTGCCTGTAAACTTAGCTGTGAGACAGACCAAGGACCAGTGTATGCTTACTTTACTACACAGGGGAAGTAAAGAACCATTTAAAGAGGAGATTTGTTGACAGCTGATGAGTGAATTAAGTAGGGCTTAGATAACAGTAGCTCTTGGTTCAGGACCTCTACTCAGCCTGCTATAGCATCTTGATTTTTTTAGCTGAAATGTTGCAACCCCACAACAGCTTGGCAGCTCACCTCCTTCTGCAAAATGCCTGTGTTCCACTTGCTGTGGCCTGCCTCATTCATCTTCTTGCCATCAAATCTGCTCTCACCTCTCACTTCCTGCTGTGTCAGAACATTAAGCTTTTTTAACAGGAGGAAAATATATTAAAGGAATAATAATAACACTGATAACAATAGTCTAAGAAATATGTATTTCTTTCTCCATATTTCCCCTCATTCGATTAGTCTCCCAGCAAGAGCAGCATTAATCACTGGGGCAACAGATAAAAGATAAAGACCAATTTGAATTTTGCTGTGTGCTACTGAGTGTGTATGTGTGTGCTCAGACAGCAGGGAGGGAGGGAGCAGGATAATCTGTCATTCTGTATATTTATGCTGCTGAAGTCAGTCAGGACCGGTTCTCCATTGTTACGACAGATTAGAATCATTCATGTCCTTATACTTTCATTGGAGGTCATATTTCAGGGGAAAAAAAAAAAAGGGGACATTATAACCAAGTCAAATTCAAGCTCTTTGTGCAAATCTCTGTGTATGGCTTGGGTACTGAGGCTATTGCTTAGATGCTAGAAGAACACAACATATAGTATTTTTTTCTCCTTACATGACCTGACTCTTTTTAAAATAAGAATTAGATTTTCTGCTCCAAAACAGTTACTGGAAAAAAGCTGTAGCGAGTGAGAGGAAGAGGTGCTTTTTAGATCATCTTAGTACAAGTGTGTGAGAGTCCAGCTTTGCCTGACTTTGAACTTCTGTGGAAGATGCCATGGGTCCTCAGATCTCACTGTCAGCAGTTTTACTGAATTGAGTCCCTGCCAGCTTGGCAAAAAGAAAAAAAAAGGCTTCCCTTTATCCCTGGGGAAGATGGAGTGTGAAACAAAGCAGAGATTAAAAAATAGAAGAGTGGTTACTAAGCCATATGGGTACAAGTTTCTCTCTTCTCCAGACCTTTGTCTATCCAAAATACAGTTGCTAGAACCAGCAGCCTACCACCTCTAGCCATGTCACTCTCCAGCTTTAAATCTTGCTGTTTCCTTTTTATATCTCTAGGAGACACATGTATTTCATCCTCTGGATCTTAGTTCCTTGTCTGCACCCCATATTCACCCTTTCTCGACCCATTTACATATATTTAGCCGCTAGGGCATTCCCAGAGTTCTGGTTCACACCTCCTAATTAAACCACTAGTATTCTCTGAAAGTGTCCTTACTCACAAACCAATTTCCTTAGCACACAAGATCTGAGACAGCAAAATGGGCAACACAGAATCAGTGGAAAACTCTCAAAGCAATTATTAGGGAAGATAATCCCTTCATGAGTCATTATAAGGGTGAAAATCCAACAGACCAAATTTTCTCCAAAAACACACTATAAGAAAGAAGAAGGAGAGCATTTGTATTCCGTAGGATACCAAAGAGAACTAAAGTCCAATTCCTTACACCTTTGGCTTTATTTTTCTGTTGAAACTTTGTGGAAACAAATTTTTATCTTTCAGAATATAATAGAAGTAGTTCTGCAATCAAAAAGAACAACGTCCCACCTACTCATATGCCATCTAAGGGAGGGAAGAAAGGATTGGTGGTTGTGTAGCCTGTCTTGCTAATCACTACTTTTAAGAGCTGTACCATGGCAGACATATCTTGCAAATTAGTGACAACTCATCCCACAGATGAAAAAGAAACTATCAGAAATCCTTCTGTTTCTGCTAGTTAACACCACCACCATTCTACACAAAACCCAAGGCATTAATTAGACAGTTTCAGAAAACGGGTCTGTCACAAAAGCATGGATGTCTTTCTAATTTCTGCACATTCATTCAAATATGAGCTATGAAAGGTAAGAGGTACATTTTCCACCTCTCAGCTCATCTTGTAAAAAAACTCAAACAACTAAAATGGAACTATATGCTCGGGAAGTATTTTGGCAATGTCTGTAGCTTCTAGGCATTTCCCTGAATTACATAAATAGCAAGTAGAGCAGATATGCTATAACAAAATGTGAGCCGATCCTCCAATTATATTTGAGCTATAACCACTGATTCTACTCCATTTATTTCTAAGCAGTTACTTTTACAGTATTGGATCTCGTTATCATATATTGTTGCTGTGTAACTGTCCTGGAAGAACACACTTGCCCTACTTTTCCATTTGGCTTGTGATCAAACGTATGGTCAACTACAATAGCTTTAGTTCCTGAGTACTATATTAATCAGATTTTGAAAATAATCTTGCACGTGACTTCCAAGAGTCCTTTTTGGAAGAGCAAATGACATGCCTAAATACACAAAGGGACTCTATGCCTTGGGGCAGAGGGGGGGAAGAAAAAAAAAGTACATACTGATGTTAAGGGTACTTTCCGAGAAATGTATTCTTGTCTGCCTGTCTGAAGAAGGTAGGTATCAGTTTACTACAGCTGTTATTACAGCTTCTTATCCTTTTATTACAGAAAAGGCTGTGCTTTTTGGTCACCTAAAATCAAGCAAATATTTCAATATGTTCTTGATCATGATAAAGAAATTAATCAGAGAAATCAGTGCTGAAATTCTAGAGAAGTGTTAGATCAGCCTCCCCTTCATATGCTAGGCCAAATCTTAATTTCCAAAATTCACAGTAGAACAGAACTGGGTACATGTGTCAAAAATTCCAGCTGAGATTTTGCTGCAAGTCCCAAATGACTGTTCAGATCTGCAACTTAAAGGCAATGTGAACTCAACCCTTCTAGAAATGAATCAGCTAACTTGGGCCTTCTATAAACTATTAGACTAAAGACATAAAAAGACAATGTGGATTCCAGCAGAACACACAGAGGAATGGCTGCAGTGACTACTCGACAATGTACTGTATAAAAACAGGTTCTCCAAGGAATGGGTGTAAGCTATATTTTGAGAAATCATACTATGTGTCAACTTGTGGCACTCAAGTTTGCCACACACAGTCTATCAAATCCCTCCCCTGGAGCATGAGAGTGGTCTCCATTTGGAGTTGACAATGGTTACTAAGTTAAATGTTCAAATATCACTGGTGATAATGTCAATAAATGACAGCATACACCAGCATATGCCTGAGCTGTTTTACACATACAATGTTCTTTATCACTGTAATTGTGCTTAGCAGAAATACAAGGCTGATCTTATTTCCATCTTCAGTACTTGTTTGTCAGTACTTGGGAGCGTAGGCTGGAAAAATAATACTAAAGTAAACTCACATTCTCTTTTTGGATGGGTATTGAGCTCCTGGTTCACTATGGCACTTCCAGAAGTGCAAGACACCTGTCTTCTGCAGAAAGTGAATGAAATAATGAAAATATAGCATTATATTTTTGATTGTATGAGCTTTATAGGTAATCTGAGTATCCTGAACACTACATCAATAAATAGACATGCCATACCACTCCCCTAACTAATAGTTAAAACTTGTAGAATATTTTTATCCCTTTCCCATACAGAACATTAAACAACAAAGATTCTGTATTTCAGTGTGCATTAAATCCACTTCTATACTACATACTTGTGAAGTATTTAGAGGTCATTTAGCATCATTGAATAAATCACTCTGAAACCTACATAAACAGTAGTTTGCACGAAAATTTTCTATCCCATGTCTGGATTCTTGCTTCCAAACTGCTTACTTTCTCTGCTCAAACCACATTACCATTTAATCATCACGAAGTGATATGACTGTGAATAACAAAATGCCATTTTATGCATTTCACTGCAACAATGCAATTGCATCGTCTCATTCAACAGGACTATAGTGCAGAAGAAAGGATTACACTCTGAAAGATGGTACAGGTTGGAGGCTTTGGTCTCTTTAAAAAGAGCTGAGGAAAAAGCAGAAAAGGAGATGAGAGCCAGACTTTGTAATTCTCAGTGGTATCAATGGGCCAATGAAGTCAATCTTTAAAGCAGAGACTCATCAAAAGCTCTTTTTTCATTACAGCTTTGCAGTATTGGGATGAAAATGTCACCAGTGACTTATAAGAAGCAAAAACTAAATTAAAGGCCAATTTCTTTCCCCCCCAAATTATTATCTATGAGTGTACAAGAAAGTACCTAGGAAAGACCAAGGGTGAGACAATTTTATTTGTCTTAGCTGACAGTGAAAGTCTAATTAGACTGACAAATCTTCGTTGTTATTTTCCTTTGTGATATACACTGCAAGAAAGGATTTAGCCTGGAGCTGCACGTTATGGAAAGACATTAATCAAGATTATTGGACCCTCAATAGAAAACACAGTCAGAAGGCTGGAAAGCCTAATGGTTAAAATAAGAGGTTGAGAACCTTATTCTGAGCCATGCCAATGGGCTAGACTCTCCATATAGATAATGGGCAGATCTCCTCTTCTGTTCTTTAGAGAGAACATTCTGCATATTTCATATCATACATTGTCATTCTAAGATCATAGCTGAAAGTTCCAAGATCATCGCTGAAAACATCCACAAGTAACTTACTTTCATCGCCTCCAAGCTACAGTTTGAGCAGTTTGGCAAGTGTCATTATCCTTATCTCAAGAAGCTGAGGCATCCACTGGATATGTAACAGAGCACACAGTTTCTCGTTCCTCATGGAAAGCATAACCAGAAGTCCATCTGTCCTCCCAGAAGGGTCTTGATCTCTTTTTCACAGAAAACTGCCTGTGATTTTGGTCTGGGGACCCCAGCCATCCATGTCATAAGGCAGACATATCAGGGGCCTGCCCTAGGTCGGTGGACCCTAGGGCCTCCAGAAGCTTATCTGGAGCAGTTCTCCTTAAGGACCCACACACCAGGATATCCTGGATTTGCTGAACTGAACATGTTTTGAATGGAAGACTCGTGTATCACCATGCATGCTTTTCTAGACTAGCTTTACTTAGAAAGTAACTTCAAAGATATCTTTACACAAAGCATTTGAAAACTGAATGACTCAGCTGTGAACTGGGCAGAATACACCACGTGAGAGCATATGGAGAGTCCCTTTTGAGCAGCAACTCACTAAATAAATTCTGAACATATAAGCAGCTGACATGGAAGCAGAAGCCAAGAGAACGAGTGTCACTAACTCGCTTTCACAGAAGTCACTCAAACCCAGAAATCCCTGACCTACTTCACTAATAACTGAAGCTGTGCTTTAAATCAGGAAATAGGGACACTTGGGATTCCAGGACCTTTAACAATTGCTAATGAAGTAACCCTGCGAGAAACATGGCAGCCTTGCAAGAATATGATGTGGCACAGTACAGCGTCTCTCATCTAATAGTAGCCTGCATAGCATGCCACTGTACCACATGCAAAAACAATGGCCTTTGTAGGGTAATGTGGCAAAACAGAAGTCCCAGAGAGGATAACATTATCACAGGAGAGTCTGGTGTGGGCCCTGAGATCAGCAGCAGGAATTCAGTACAAAACATGTCACTTCCAAACAGACTGCACTTAAATCCAGAACAAAACCACGTGTGGGAAAGTCAGATCAGTGTTTCTATTTAAGGGCAGTAGAGCACTACCATCATTTGCAACAAACGTGAATTGAAACTCCTTTTTCTGCCTAATATTCAGTTAACAGAAAAAGGTCATCTCTTGTTGTCTTCCTTCAAGGCGTCTCTGAAGGATATCTGAATCTCAGAAACATTCCTATCAGTAAAGCACAGTCATACATCTCAGCTGTTTCTCACTGAAATCCTGCCTGTCGTCCACTGATCTGAGTTTCACTGCCTTGCAGAAATGTTATTATAAATTTTAAACCAAAATGAAGTTATAGACACTTTAAATGTTAATATAACTGCTACCGGATATTTCCAGTAATATTTTTCTCTCAATTCCCTTCGTCTTGGTTGTTTGTCCAAGATTATATGCCATGCTTGGGATCTTCAGAAACTGAAAAGCATGTCCCTGGTCTGTGCATATACTGTGTATTTTTAAACTGCTTCATTTTCCTAGCTCTTTTAGTCTAACTGTGCTCTAAAATATTTCTAGCAGTATTCAGACTACATAACTGCAGGGGGTATCTTGGTGTACATTACAAACAGAAGAAATCTTTGCAGTTATCTTGCTCTTCTGTACTTCTTCAAGAAATGATGTCCAAATCTAAATCCTACTGAAATTCCCTTGGATTTTGTATTACTCTGGGATTACAGACTTGACATTTTGCACAAGTTTTATATGCATTTCAAAAAGCAGAAGTTTTACTTACTTATATATGAAAATGAGTAATACTAATAGCACAGATACTTCTAATACAGTAATAATAATAATTCTTTATCCCAATTCTTGCTGTTTCACATTAGATGTTTTATTTTGACTTGTATTATGCTTAGTATTTCTACAATGGGCCAGATCCCTTCTATGCCAAGTTGTGTGCACGTGCAAAATAAAAAGTACATTTTGAATGCAAGGAGTCTGCAATGTAAGCATAAAACAAGATACCTCACCTGGATACAAAAAAAAAAGGATAATAAAACAAAAAAAAAGTGACAATATTGATTGGCTTGATAAACAGCTGCCTTAGACCATCATCAGCCTAACCTCTGACAACTTTTTGGCAAGCATCATGATGAAAGGAGTATTTCAACAGGATTGGAAAAATAACCTGCTGTTGCCTTGTGGATAGTACCAGGAAGCAGAAACATTCTTATTATCAAATCTGAAAAGTGAGAAAAAAAATGCTTGAATTTTGCTGACCTGAATGGGGAGAGGATAGGCTAAACTGTGAATGGCCTTGAAAGTGAAGAAAAATTGTTTATTTCTGAGCAGAAAAGAGAAAGCTGCAGCACGGTAATAACTAACTGTATTTGTACCACTCATAGCCTTAGGTAGCTATATTTTAGGTTCCCCAAAGAACAAACTTGTTCTATTAGATTTTTCCACCACTTAGATCTAAAATTGTAAGCAGGTCTGACAATGGTGATGTCAAACAGAAGCGAGATAAAATAACCATTAGGCATCTGAAAACCACAGCTGGAAATACTGCTCAAATGGAAAAAGACAATTTCTTCTCACTTTCACTGCACAAATAATGCAACATAAGCCGACAGAATCAAATTCTACCAAGAGTAAGGAAGAAAGACAAGCCATCTGTGCTGCGACAGCAATAAAATGGCCTGATATTGAAATGCAGAAAGTTGTAATGGAGCTATATATTGACCTTTATCTTTCTTTCAGTGGGTAGCATGAAGTGTCAAAGAGTTATTGCTTTAATATCATCTGAGATGAGGCCATTTGTTGTGGTGCATGTGTATCCAGGAAATCACTGCTCTAACCATGTTTTTAGAAGCACTTTGCCACTTTATTAAATCTTCTTGATGTTCTTTCAGCACACAGTGGTCTCTACAGGCCAAGTGAACACAGGTTAGGCAGGAAGTTTTCTGGAAGAGTTCCTCTTCAAGTATGCCAGGGTCATTTCCAGCTTGACCCAGCCCACAAAGGCCCAGCATTACTCCCTGTTACACTCCTATAGCTAAACACAGTTCTGCTGCCTTTATAAATTACAGAAAATTTCCAATGAACTAACAAGAGCAGGATCAGGACCACAGACTTTATTGTTCTGGAGATGTTACTGTACAAAGATTTTCTCTAAAATCAGATCTAGCCACCGGGGAGAAGGAAGTGTAAGTCTTTCAAAGTTTATGACAAAGTGACCAAACTTGGGGTAGTTTACCCTCATTTATCTGAGACTTTATAAATCACCTATTGGATGTTTGAGGCTAATAATTAAATTAATCCCAGTCCTGCTGTCAACTGAATTTAAAGAGTACCAAAAGGGGCAATGTTAACTCTTGTTCTGGAATTAATTACTCTAATAGTTGTAAATTCCACTGCAGTCAGAGATACCTCACAGAATCACAGAATGGTTGTGGTTGAAAGGGAGCTCTGGAGGTCTTCTGGTCCAACCCTCCTGCTCAAGCAGGGTCAGCCAGAGCCAGTTGCCCAGGACTATGTGCAGATGGCTTTTGAATATTTACAATCATGGACATTCCACAACGTCTCTAAGCAACCTGTGCCAATGCTCAGTCACTCTCACAGTAAAAAAAGTGTTTCCTGATGTTTAGAAGGAAACTCCTGTGTTTCAGTTTGTGTCCATTGCCTCTGGTCCTGTCACTGGGCACCAATGTCATCTTTACATCCTCCCTTCAGGTATATATATGCATTGATAAGATCCTGCCTGAGCCTTCACTTCAGGCTGAACAGTACCAACTCTCTCAGCCTTTTCTCTCAGGAGAGATGCTCCAGTCCCTTCATCATCTTAGTGGTCCTTTGCTGGACTATCTCCAGTAGCTCCATCGCTCTTTTGTACTGGGGAGCCCATAACTGGACACAATAGTCCAGCTGTGGCCTGACCTCCTACACAATTAAGAGGACAATTTTCATGTTTTCTAATCTTAAGTGACTAGGACTAGATAAAGAATAAAGAGAATGGTCATATATATACAATCAATAACTGATTAAACCTTCTGAAGCAGTTAGAAAGCAAGCATGCAACTTGTATGATTACAGATTTAAAAGTCCTTGATTTCATTAAGGTGTTCTGTCCCAAGCAGCAGAAATTATTTCAGGGAAGCAGATGGAAGAGTTTATTTTTTTTTCTCCAACTAGACAACAATAAACCTTTCTCCTGAGGTTTAATAAAGGCACACTCTGATCAATAATGACTTGCCAATGTCTCAGCCAGTGTGTGCTGGTGTCAAAGTATGCCAATTTCTACAGGCTGAGGTTCTGATGTGAATAAAGATTTTAAAATGAATGTTCCATCCTAGTTGATAACATGATAGTCCACCACTGAAATAAATAATTTGTAAAATCTGATCCACTAGTCAGATTGGTTATTTACGTCGGAACTGCTCTGTGTTGGAACATCTACATTTTGCAAGAAACTGATCTTGATAGCATTCCTTTAAAATTTTCTACAGGAAGGGTAGAAAACGAAAGTGAAAAATGGCTCTACCTGGAAGTAATGCTCCATTGCTTTTCTTCCCATTATGAACTTCACTGTTGCAGCAGTACATACTGTCATAATAATAAATAACCATACACCCACCCACCATTAAGCTTTGTAACTTTCTTAGGAATACATTTCCCCACATACGGAACTGTGAAAACATAGTTAAAATAATGTTGTCATTCACACTGGGGCAATCCTGCTTAAATAAATGGGGTTGCACTAGAATAGGAGAAAAATCTGTCCCCATTACCATGTACATATGCCACAATAATTCATCCAGTTATTTGTTCACCAACACAGGAGGACAAAATGTTGTGGTGATTTACCCTATACAACATTACTAAAATAGTTACATGGAAAGCAATTCAGAGAACATGGCTCCGATGTACTTGTAAGTGAGGTGCAAAACAAAAGAATTAACTAAGAACTCAAGGAAATGCAGAAGACTAATTGACTCACCTGGATGCTGGGTGGCGAACGATTTTTTCGGGTTGTAGTGGTGGCCATCGTAGTTGTGGTTTCCATGACTGTAGTAGACATTTCCGGTGGCACGGAGGTTGTGGGTGTTGTTCCCAAGATGGAAGGGACTTCCCCAACGAGTCGGACACTTCCATTGATTTTAATGTTGGGGTTGTTCTCCGCTGCCATGTTCAGCACTTTCAAGCCATTGTAATAGAGACCGGAGAGCTGGCCTTGGAAGAGACGCCCTCTGTCCTTGCCTCCTATGGCTATTTGCGCCTGGGTGTTGAAGATCGTTAACTGTCGTCCTAGTGAAGGGGGGTGAATAACATTATTGCCAGACATTTCCTTCACTTTGCATTTTACACTGAGTCCCAGCCAGAAATGACGGACAGCAAAGAAGCAGATTCATTCTTGGTAGTGTTTCTGATGACTGTAGAAGTACCGTATAGAAATGTACTGCCTAAAGCTCATGAATAAGGAAGATTAGTCTGAAATCAAGAACAGCTAAAACTAAACCTCACACTTCAGCATCCACTCACACATCAAAACTATGGAGGAGCTTTAACTCAGCCAGAAATTTGAACCCGCTCTTTTAGAGTTGGACCAATTTTAAACTATAAATAAAGCTTCAGTATGTGGCTATTTTTCTACTAATTCATAATGCAGTTTTAGCCCATAAACAAACTTTCTATTTTGAATCGTCAAAGGATGGGTTTAACTCATAAAGCCACTTTTAATAATGCAAAGGTTTTAAAGGGTGGCTTCGGGACAGTAAAACATCAGAAAAAATTGATGGTGATACAAGGATTGTGTAGGAATCTTAAGACAGGATCAGTCATGATTTTCTACCTATAAATTTTGTGTTGGGAAGGCTGAAAAATCTAAAACCAAGAAAGAGCAAATTCAAACATTTATGATGTCTCTGAAAGAGCAAAGTTTTTGAAATAGCGAGGATAACATAGTGCTTCAGATGGTTAAGCCCCAGAATACCTTACATGTGACTCCCCTCTTACAGACAGTGAAATTCAAATGTAGGCAGGTTAAGTGGTTTACTCAAGGTCACACCTTGCGTGTTAGGAGTGGTCTAACATTATATGTAATGAAAAACATTTTTATTAAAAATAAATCTAGTAACAATTGCCAATTCAGCTGGTTTTGCAAGACAGTTAAATCACATCCAGCCAGGACTGCTCTATAAATACTGCTTAAGTCCCAGGCTGCACTAGGTTGACTGTGTTGATAAATAAATTGCTTCATGCAGTGCAAAGGCAGTGCCTATAATTTCACTGTTCCTCAGAAGACTAGAGGCATCCTACCTGGAATCTGTTGAATTAACAGAAAACCAGACTGGGCAGAGCTCAGAAGTGTTATCAATACAGCATCAAGTCAATAATCATTCAAATGTCTACTGTGTTTTCCCATTTTAATGAAGTTTGAAACACATGTCCCCATCCCATTCCCGCTCCCCAGTTCTCACTCACCACCTCCTCTCTCTAGTCCACCCTGATGAGCAGTGCAATATGCCATCATGTAGCAAAGCACAGCCTATAAACCCACTGCTCATTCCTTCACAGCCAGTGGTTACAGCAGATCAAAATACAAGGGGGAGCTCACCAATTTTGGTGGTCGTCGTGACGGGTCTTGAAGTCAAGTGGTGATGCGGTGTTGCATCATCTTATGGTGACAGGATGGACCATGGGGAAGAGAATGGGGACAAGAGAAGAAATGTATCTGAAAGGAGTTCCTGTCCCCAAAGAGGGTCCTAGCTAACTAAGCAAAAGTGTATGGAGAGGTGTAACATATGGACATGTGGAGGTGTGCTGCACATCCCTTGTGCTCCTCACACACAGATTCATAAATGAAACACTAGGACTTGATCAGGGTGGAGTAACTGCATTGATGAAGAAATGAGAAATAAAAATGGAGGGTATCCTTCCCCTGGAAAGTGTTGAAACACCTGATGCGATACTCTGCATTTCAGGAGGTTTTAAACTTACCAGAGGCAATGCATGTCTACTAAAACATCAACAAACATGCACTGAAGCCATAAATCCTCAGCATGTAAAATCAGAGCCTTTCCTCTTGTCTATGAGGAAAATAGGACTCAATAACAGTATCTGTCAAAATATTCAGCCCCCTCAGCCCAGCTCCTGTCTGAGCTAGAGGAAATGGCACTGTACACTGTAGAAGGCCAAACTCTTGTCATACACTGTGTCATCAGAGTTTGCTTTTCTTCTCTGTCTTGTGCTTTGGATTTTTTAAGGGATATACTGTCAGTTCTTCACTACACCATTTTTCCTCTCCTCACACGTTCCTTCCCTTTAGCACTATATTTCCTTCCATACTATCCCTGTCCCTATATATCCAGATGTTTCACTTGCTAATGTTCCCTCCTTCTCACATCACTCATGATAGAGTGCCAAAAGATAAAGGTGAGATGAGTAAAGAACAGGGAGTTATTTCACTAATCTTGAGCTGTTATCTCTGAAAATGGAGGGAAGGAACTGACCATTCAAATCTTTCCATTTCCATTCCTTTCTCCTCTTGAATCAATACTGTATCTTTTTTGATCTTTTACCAAAGGTAAAAGGGGTGGATGATGATGAGAAAGGAGAATTTTTGCTGTTCCAGCCAGGGGAGCTCCCCCAGCATGGATAGAAAAGGGGTTCCCTCACTTTCACTGGAGGATTACAGCTCTCCTCAGGATGTCATCTCTTCTAATCCAAGCTCATAGCACAGCTTTAGACATGTCTGTCTTATCTCTGGCTTTACTTTCAAGAATGAGGAGTTAGTATATTAAGGCTGAAATAAAAAAAGATCATGTCTCAGTTTCTGGGCTTCCATCTGTGTTTTCTAACGCTGAAAGAAAACGTACACCAAGCAGGTGGCCACACTCTAGTCAAAAAGGAACTTTGATTATGTGTTTTGGGGTCTTTCTTCTTTGTTAAGTGGTCTTGCAAGTCCCAAATTCATGCACTGTACCCATATGGTTAATGCTGGAGACAGCACTGGTACTAGAACTCTTTTTTCCTAAAAGAACAATCTTTTGGAGTCATCTACAACCTGCCATTCCTAATTCTTCACTCTACAGTGGTGTACACGTGCATGAATAAAGACAACAGGGAAATGCACATGGAATGAGAGAAAACTGTTGAGAGAACATAAACTTAATTCTGCCACCACAAGTCTCTTCTAATCATTCATTTGATGATATGGTTCTGAAGCCCTTACTTCCCGTAAGTAAATTTTACTAGGCCACTGAATTTTATTGAGGGACTGCTTACATTAGTAAATTCTACTAGGTGTGTAATAGTTGCAGACTTACAGTCCTTTTCCATAGAGAACTCTTCCTACAGCTATTTTAGTATCATACTGGAGAAAAATGATGAGCATATTTTAAGTTTCTGAGGTGTTTTGTAAATATTCTGAATAGTTCAAGCTCATTTCCTTCTTTGCTCTCTCATTGACTTCTTCATTTGGAAAACTGAATTAAAAAAACAATTAAAAATATCACAGAGAAAACTTAGTGAAGCGCAACTTTTCCATAACACTAGGAGAGATTTAGGGCCTGATTCTGCAAATCCTAATTCACACTAATAGTTCTTGCTTCAAAAGCAAAGTCACTCACATCAACAAGAAAGAGGGATTTGAAGAATTAAAGTCCTCCAGGATCAGTCCTTTTGATGAGATGTGTTTAGGTCTTTATTAGCTCATCCAATTGCAGAATAGGTAATGTGTGCCTTCGCAGACACCATGTATTCTGCTACGGAAATCGACTGGTTTTATGACTAAAGTTGAACAACTTAGAACTAATACTTCTTTTTTATTCACATACATAATCTCACTGAAGTTAATAGTTTGATGTTTTGCTTATTACTCATATAATTCAAGACCGCAAACCCGGGATCCTCTTAAAAATATTTTAAACCAATCTATAAAATTAAAAAAAACCCCCACTAAACCATTAATGATGTCACTTCAGAAAGATGTTGAGTTGCATTTGTTGTCCAAGAATGAATTATTTCATTATTATGAATAATGTAACAGTGGTACCAAAGGGGGACCAAATATATGGCATTCAAAAATGTCAGTTGAACAGTGTTTCATCTTACTTCACTCAAACCAAGAACTCATATGGGCAACACAGCTATTCTACACGCTGTCTCTCTGATGAATCTATCTATTTCTCCATCCATCACTTCATCTTGTTCCATTTTGATAGCAAGCTACACGTTCACTCATCATCTTTATAAAGTCTTCTGACAGAATGTTTCCATGTTATATTAATTGTTGGATGGATGACCGGATGGATGGGCAGGTTGGTGAACAGCTAGGTAAATTATTCATCCTTACTTTTTAATTTGAGTGGTACCTAAGTTGCTGAAAATGTCTATCTACTTTGAAACAAAGGAAGAAAGCTATATTGTCTCAGGCATTACACTGCATGTCATTCCCTAACAAAAAGTGCGAAGACTGAATTTCCTTTCACTTTATAAAGACATTGCTCTACCCTTCTAGCCAAAAACATGCAGTCCCTTGAGAGTGTCTGAATGCTCAAATATTGTCTCTTTTAGACCCTACTGAAAGTGTGACTGTCTTTTAACAAAGCATCAAAATCCAGAAAAGGTAGACTTCAGTTCAAAACTTCAGGATGGTTTACAAATGAAAGTGCCTTGCATGCTTATAAGCTCAAACTTGGAGAAGCAGCGACATAAAATAAAAGACTTGGTGGAAAGCCAAAAAGGAAAAAAAAACCCCGAACCAACAAAAAAACCCAAAACCATAAAAGAAAGCAAAGGTGGGTTTCTCAAGCACATGAATTGCATCAAGGAATTAGACATGCATCTATTTTAACAAAATTGAGGCAATCATTGTCTTTAGTGTTAAAGGGACTTTAGCAATTCAAACTTACCAAAATTATTCTCTTTTTAGTGTTGTTTTATTTATTTATTTTAGTTTGATCTTGTAAATTAACAGGGCAACCCACTGAGACTCAATAAGCATTTTCTATATACCTTTATCTTAAAACTTATTTAAAATTTAGCTGAATTAACTGTTCCATAAAACCTTGGTGGTCAAAAAATATTTCTTTTTTAGTTACACATATGTTTTTGTCTTACTTTCACAAATGTTTTAGCTTTAGTTACAAACATTATACCATTGTAGACCAAACCTGAAAAGTGTGCAACACTGTCAGCTGTCATTGAAGTCAATGGGAACTGAGTGTGCACAACACTTTGCAGGGTCAGGCCCTTCACATAAAGGCATTTTGACTGTAGTTGTCTACACCCTTCATGACCTTAATTCATATTGGCTAAATCAATTTGTTAATTCAGCTGTGGATAGAAGTTTGAAACAGAACATAAATTATATTTTTCCAATCCTGCAAAACTTTGGCTTTCCCTCTTGGAAATTTTTTTAACAACCATGGTCTAAGTCAGCACAGAAAATGCAAGATCTGAGTTCAAAGGTCACCACCTTTTATCAGCAGTACTTTCTTAAAGGGAAACAAGAGAAGATCATGTTCTGCTTTTTCTAGAATTTAAGACAAGGAGTGAGTTACACTGATTTTTTAATTTTTTGTCCAAAGTATGACATTTAACAGGGAGAAGATCTTCCTGACTCAAGCTCCACTGTTTTACCAAGAGCCCAGGCCAAACCCTGTTGAAATCAGTAAGAGTTACTCTGTTACCCTTCAAAAGGCTGTGGAATGGGCTCTACATCCAAGATTATTTCCCGCCCCCCAAATTCCTGATAAAAAAACATTAATGTTCTGGTACAAGTCCCATTTCAACAGGTCACAGAGTGTATGCAGGACTTTCACTCAAGCCAGATGGACTTATGCATGTTAAAAAGTCTTCTGCTGAACTGAAGCCAATTAGACAAACCCACAAAACTCAGTAGCACTGCCTGAGATTAAGTTAGTGAAGAATTTGACCCGTAATTTAGGTAAATGTAGTATTTGAGTGTTCAAACTACACTCCAGACATAGCAGAAAACTTGCAGAACAATCACCTTTCTCTCCTTCACTGTAGTTTAACTGAAAACGTTAAAAAATATTTTCTTTACTACATTTTTTAAAATCATGTAATTATCATAATACAATTAGGAAATTCATAGCCATAGTGGCTAAACAGACTAATGGGGAAAAAAAAAAAGAAACTTAAAGGAAGGTTTAACAAGTAGGTTTGAAAATTTCTTTAAGAAAACTTTGGTAATAAAGATAAAAATGTAGTTTTAAAAAAAATCAAAATAGGAAGATCATGCAGTGGTTAAATTGCCATAATACATGTTGTTGCTCTTCACTCTTCTTCATTTTGTTTTTTTAGAATTTTTGCTTGTTTGTTTGTCATTACTATGATAGCAAGCGTAGAATTTCGTCCCTTTAACTGCGTTTTAATAGCAATGTATTATAGCATGATTTATCAACATATGGCAGGTGGAAGCTGACACAAATTATAATGAAAATTAAAACAGTCATTTATGCAGCAGGCGATTATCATTTAAGAAACATTTATTTGCAGGCTTTAAAAATGAGGGTTTAGAATCAAATGGGTTTAAAATGAAAGTTTTAATGACGGTTACCTTTTTCCTGCAGCCACTCCTCTACAGGCCGGTTATATTTGAAGGGGATTTTCTGTTTTACCATTTGGAACCGTTCACTATCAGTGTTGCCTTTAAAGTTTAAAAAACAGCTTAAAAACAATCTGAAAAGTCAATAAAATAGTTAAAACATCCTAGATTTTGTTTTTTTTATGATCTTATTTAGCTATAAATAAATAAGTGCTTGTGTGTGCACACATAGATATTTGAAAAGAAAGAGATTTATCTTTAGTGAAGTGGAGAATAGTTATACATCCAATTGCCTGAGGTTCTGGAAGGTTCTTGAAGGTCAAAGTTGTTAAATCCTATGAAAAAGATATCTCAGATTCTCCTTAGAGTATTTGTTTATCCAAACTGGTTAGAAGGCATGTATAATTTGTCTGCGACATGAGACCTTCAGTGAACTCAGTGTCATGAGTCAAAACATTTTGATCAGAGTTGAGATCTGACTGCAGAAGGACATGGCATAATATGTCAGCCACAAACGCACAGTTAATACTACTTTGATAAACGTTGCAGTAGTAAAAGATGTGTTAGGACTAGAAACCCAGTAAAGAGGAAAAAAAAGGAAGAAATTCTAAGTAATCAATGCTGAAAGGTTGTAATAGAAGTTTTTAAAAACCTATGAGTGGGAAGATAGGTAGAAAAAAAAAAAAGGAAGCAAAATTTAGAAAAAGGAAGAGCTGTTAATTAAGGATACGTGAAGGCTTGTGTCCAGTTACCAAAGACTTGGGCCTGTTGCCAGAAGAAAACAGAAGCTTATAATCTAATTTAAATGGAAGCAGAAATAACTACCCAACATGTAAATTCTGGCAAGTGCAGTTCCATTGTTCCATGTTGATGGATAATAGAATTATCCAGTAAAGTGTGCTTTAGAGGAAAGCTCTTATCACTCACACAGTACAGAGAGGAATAGGATTCACACAAAGTCTTTGTCCAAATTCCCTGGCTAATGAAAAATTGAGCTGGGCCAACCCCTAGTAGAAAGGAGCAGCTCAGTTTGACAGTGTTAGGACTGACAGTGAACAAGTGCCATCATTCTGCTTTTTCATTTTCTTCAGCTACAGTGACTTTCTGACTCATTCTAATTTTTGCTTCATGTATTATTTTAACAAAAACTCTTTGGTCAGATAGGCATAAAGACAGTGCATCTTTTAAAAACTTCATTATAATATTGTAGAAAACTAGAGTAAGCTCCCACCTTACTGAAGTAATGCTACCATAAAAAGAAGTTCAGTAGATCAGTAGTGCTCCAATACATGTTCTGAATAAGCAGCAGTTCAAGAGTCAACAACTGCTCTCCACAATTTGCAGTACTGCTTTTAAAATCACACATATAAATAACCTAACACGGCTTCCTATTTATTTGACTTTCTGAAACAGATGCTGGCATCTTTTTTCCATATAAAGACACACCAAGGAAAAATATATATGAAAATATATATGACTAACTGCTGGCAAGATGCTCCACCCAGTCAACAGCAGACACTTTCATACTGCAAGTAATATGACTGGTAAAGCTCCTGTGTTCGATAATCCTTACTGTGTAACTGTTGCTTGGAAAAGCTGCCAGTCTGTATGAAGTACCTGCTGACCACAGCGGTCCTCTCCAGCACTATCTTGTTACTGCTGACTTTCATGATCAGGTGAGAGACACAATAGTGACACACCGGCTATAATCCCACAAGGATTCACATGTAATAAAGCATGGAACTAATCTTAAGGAGTATTTGTAAAAATAATCATCTTTATCTCTTTAAGTCCAGCTGTAAGGAAAACAGCAATTTGGATTTGGGTTAATATTTCCTACTATAACGATGAACATTTAGGAGCCTTGCTGTTTATTTGAGGCAACAGGCAAAACAAAGGAAAAACATTTAAGAGCAGTTTTACTGGCCTGATTCCTTAACACCTTCCTGGAAAGTCATCTACTTTTTTTCCATCCATGTAACAGATTCACTGTGGGAAACTGCTATTCCCCATTGTAGAAAGATCTAACTGAGCACCAGCTGACACACACTGATGTACCACTTTCTCTGTCCCACCTCAGATGCCTGCCATGTGCAACTGGTTACTTGGATAAACTAGAAGGAAAAGATAAAATGTTGGAAGCACACTCTGTCAGTCATTTATCAAATAATATTAAACCACGTACAATGGTGGCTTGGAGTCACTCACAAACATTAAGTTACCTTTAAGTACATTCCCAGTTCTAATCATTCATATCAGCACCAACAAAAAGTACCAATAGTGAGTTCTGTACTTCTATGAATACAAATTAATAAAAATAAAATTTGAATCATGTTCAGTGTAGAATCTAAGAAAAAAAATGATAAAGAGCAGCTGAGACAATATAAATAACAAAACCAAAAAAACCCCACTAAAAGCTAAAGACACGGAAGAGTAAACAAAGCAATGATTCTTGATATGTTTGTTAATAATAAGCTGATAACTACTGCAGGCTGGGGTCACACAGGTCAGTTGTTTTCCGAATTTCTTAACCTAAAGGATAGGTCCCTTTCCTGCAAGTTCTCCCATTCATTCATGCCTTACAGGAAGTTTACACTCAGGATGGGGAAGCAGACCTGCTAGTTTGGGGAGAACAGAACAAAAGTAATTAAGTCCAGCTCACAACAAAACCAATTTCTTTTAAGATGTTAGCAAGGCATTCTGCCTATCCATTAGACCTTTTCTCAACACACTTCTGCTTCTTCTTTAGGATATTTTATCTGTTGCAGTGTGTCTATTTTTCTCCATGTAAGAAAAGAGTACTAGGTTCTGAAAGACACTGAGGAGGTGTTTCAATAGAACTTAAAGACCTAAATTTCTCTGTTAACCCAAACTTGAACACTTAGAGAAAGTGCTACATCTCTATTGCACATGATATAGAATGATACGGTTTCAGTAGAAATGGAGATTATTCCCCACCTTACAGAGTATGTTTTGAGTAAGGACTTCTGGTTAGATAAGTGCATTGAAATCTTAATGTTGATGGGCAAGAACATATTCTAGAGGACCAAAGAAATTCTATAACACACTTTACTTGGAACAAAATAACTCCACTGGCTTCATTCAGTATGTTTATAAGCAACCTTTTACTGGTGGCAATGAGACCTTTTTCAGAATAAAGAACAATCCACAGTTCTCATAGGAACACAAGAGTCAGCCAGCGGCTGGCATGGAGTGCTTCTTCCTGACTGTGGAAAGGAAAAAATATAGTGGATTGAAATTTCTCATAAGTAGGACATATAGCAAGAACAGGGCAAAAAGACCAAGGTAAAAAGGAAGCGGGACAATGAAAGAAGATATGACAGGGAAAAATGAGTTTCTTATAACATAGCCCTAGACCTTCAAGAATACCAGAAATGACAACTATTCCCCACCACATCTTTAAAGACCTTTTTTTAAAAAATCAAGTTTAATTTAATTTTATTATTATTATTAGGCAGATATATTCAGCAAGATTACAATATGTATAAAAATCATACCTTTAAAAGCTATGAAAAATTGAAGGACATTATAAAATTCAAATAGGTTTAAAATGCAACATTAGTACCTAATCTATTTTTGTTGTTGTTTTTTAAATTTTATTTCAGACATTAGTATGAATAATTTTTAAAAACATGTGCATGAGAATATGTTCACTGATACACCCAGTTACAACACTGAGTTAAAGAACAAGTTGTTCATTATTAAGTGCTTGGGATAGTCATTAAATATCAACAAAACCATACAATTATTAAATTAATATCGACTTTGAGTTGTGCTTTAAAAAAAATTAACATAGCATTTGATATGAGAGTTCAAAAAGGAAATACCATGGTTTGCCACACAAAGTAACGTAAATTCAACATGATGTAAGCTCATTGGACCTCTGAAAGCTGAGCTATGATGTGATTAAGAGAGATTCTTGTCTATCTTCATACACAGAAATTTTCAGTAACAACCCTTTTGTGACCTCAACGCAATGTCTTTCTAGAGCTGAATTATACACATGTTCAAACAATGCCTTCACACAACTAATATAGATCCTCCCTATTTGCTGTTTGAGTCCAACTCTGAATTCAAGGCTCTACTTGAGAAAAGAACAGACAGTATAGAGTAATTTAAATTTATTTCAGAAAATACACTCAATCCCATAGTTCTTTTGCATTCAGAACCAATGTGAGTCTCAAAGGTCTGCAGGATACAATCTGTTATAGTAAAGTTGTGTTGATTAGTTTTGCTACTTGTGATTTACTAAATATTTTTCCTCCCATAGGTTCTAGCTCCTTAAATGATATAAGCACCAACAGGAACTCCTCATTTAAAACAGCCTTCCTCCTTTTTTCTTACATCTGCATAATAAATTCCTGTATATCAATATGACTTATGATCTGCTTCAGGACTTAGCTTCTTCTAAAGAATGGTACATCAGAAATGCATTCCTTTACGTACTTTTCTCCTGTCTCATGCAAAATTCTAGAGCACAGCCAAATCCAGCTCGGAGAAGACTGGAATAAAACAAGTCTTTTACTCCATTTCGTACCCATATGTACAATTAACAGAAATCCTGCTGCATCTCCCAGGTATCACATAGACAGTTTCCAACAAACTGATAAGCATCCAGGCTCTTATGACCTTAAGGATTTTAATGGTAACATTTTGAAATCTTTTGGATCCTTCAATTTTGTTTAACCTGAATATTCAAAATATTTAAAATACCACAGATATTCCTGAGGACTAAATATTTCAGAGAGGAATCTGGCAGAAGAGCTCTATTTTTTCATTTGTCCCTCTTTCCCTCAAGAAAATCTGGCACCTCAATCATAAAAATCAGAGCCTGCTGGTTAAATAAGATAGGTTGCCAGTTGTCTGTCCCTTTTTTGGAGCCCTCGGTATCCCTGCTCCACAGACTATACAGATGAATAGATCAGATTCACTTCTAGCTTTAGCTCTTGATAATCTTCAATCTATATTAAATTAAAATAGGAAAAAAAAAAAAAAAATTTGCTTGTGTTAATCACTATCTCTAGCAGTTTCCACAGGAAATGCTTTTGATACAGTGCAACAATCCAGGGGAAGACAGTTTAAATTTGCTTGTGGGCAAAACAGAATCTTCTTCCAAAACCCTTCAATGTTGGATGATGTTTTGCTTTTCCACTCGTGGTTCCTTTAAGAAAAGAAACAATCTTTATTGCATTAAGCTTATTCTAAGCCAAAATGGATTTTTAAGCCAAAGAAAGTAAAAGACCAATTGAAGTTCTGAAAAATGTTACTTCTTGGCCTAGATACCAATCATGATGATTTACTGCCTCTTTGGTGTGAAAGAGAAAAGCTGAAAGGTTCCAGCAAATTGCACTGGGCAGAAAGAAAGTACTCGCTTCCAGGTGGAATATTAATCCAACCTGATGTGTTGTCAAGTCTGTGAAGATGCTAAAAAGAATATCATAAGAAAACATTCATCTGTCCTAAATTAACACCAAAGGCTGTTTTATGAAGAGACCAGCAGCAACATTTTCCTCATTGCTTGTAAGTTTCTAAAATGAATGAGACATTTTATCCAATGAGTAGCTATTAAATGAAAGGCAACATGGTGATTTAAGAAAACATTTTGATATCAGTGCTCAAAATTTAAACTGATTCCACACCCCTCTTTCCCTTACTGTAGATGGAATTTCAGTAGGAGAAGGGCTAGTACATGTTTGATAGCTCAGTTCACCCAGCAGACTTTAATGCCAGCTCCCTTTGTTTTTAGGGATGTCCATAAGATTTACATACACTTAATTGACATTAGTATGGGAGGGGGCCATAATAGACTGCTACTGCCTGCAAAGTTTACCTTTGAGGGCTAAATCTTCTACTGACATAAACTCACTCAGTTCAACTCAGCCCCAAAATTCTTCTAGAGCTGATTTTTTGTGCTCTGGAAAAGGAGACTCCCATGCGTCATGGAGAAGCTACCATTTTTCTTTAATATTTAATAAAGGGCATGCAAATTTCAGAAGTGTGCTTGTGACGGGCACACACTGAACCTCTTAAACTTTTTCTGTTCTCAGGCAGCGGCACTTAAAATCTTACAACTGAATTGTCCTATTTTTCACATTTCCTCAAGTACATATTTTGTACTAAATACTACAGAGTACAACCATAAGTTGCTCACATTTTGTATTCAGCTGGGAAACTGAGACAAGTCTATTAGTAAAGTTCATAGTTAGGACTTCTTCCATAAATCAGGAGGAAATAACAACATTACAGTTAGTTTCAGCATCAGGACTGTTTATGTATAGCTGTTTATTTTGTTGTGTTACTGTAAGACCACATTGTGGTTTATGTTACATAACACAGGGAATGTTTGAGTCAAAATAAAAACACGTAAAAAATCTGTACTAGCAGTGGTTTTTATGAAACACTTGAAAAAAGTCCAAACCTGAAAACACAGATGTGGCTTATACAGAAATGAAACAGGGTGGCCATGCAACTAAACAAAATAATTATAAGGCAGGTGATCTGGAATCTTTCTAGCTGCCACAAACTGTCCCTCTACAAATTCTTGCAAATCTTCAGTTTTGCCACGTGTAACAAGGGGTGGTATGGAAGACTAATTAAAATTTGGGATTTTACTCCATTCGAGGGGACTGAAGAATAGCCAAGTCTTGACATTGTTTATCTTAGCTTTAGCTCTTGGATACTATGCTTTTCCCTCTGCCTTCACTGGTCATTAAAGCTGCATCTTTTCTTACTAAATTCTCATTTTATTTCTTGTCCTCATTTTCCCCTTAGTCCTGGATGCCCTTGACTTTATCTTCAATTCCCTCTGACTGCATTGTTTCCTGTGAGCCACACCTTTCCTTCCGTTCATCTCACTGTGGACCAGAGTTAAAAGCTGACCTTCACACTGCAACTCTCCTCAGCTCACTGCCCTCATGACAAAAGACAACGAGGTCTCAATAACATAAGCACTAAAAATAGGAGAGAGAATTATCAAGCAAGACTACAACAGCAAAAATTACTCAGGCAACTGGAGTTGTTTCTAAGTTTCTACTGCCTCAACCAAAAGCTCTCTATTTTATCTTATCTTTTTTAGCCTAAAAACCAGAAGGTCTTTATTCAAAGCAAAGCAGCATTCAGGTCAAAATCATTGGGAAATTCAGAGGCAAACTAGGAGATTAGAGTTTAAATATCTGTCCAGAAGACACAGTTTACATGGGCTGCTGTGACATTAATATGACTAAGGAAGACTCTGAGAAATCACCTAACTCACCTCTCTGCCCCAGAACAAGATCAGTAACATTTCAACCTCCCTTAGATTGATCTTTCAATCCTGTCTTGGATGCCTGAGAAAATAAGAGCCTTGCCCCTGACAATCTAACACAGAAGCACAGTGGGAGCAAAACAAAAAGAACACCCAGATCAGCAAAGGTGGAAGGAGGTTAATCAAACTTTTTCAAGCATGTAAAAGAAAAAAAAAAAAGTTAGTCTTGTGAAAAACATGATTCACATCTTATTTTATATAAGCAGATTATACTGAATTATTTCAGCCCTATAGAAGCTGAGGCCGTGGGCATGAGATAAATGAAGTCTGCTTTAATTCTCTTTTATGTTGGAAAAGCAAACTAGCATACAGTATAGAGAAAGCAGTTAGGAGTTCAACCTTTTTACAGATATGAACCAATCTGGGTGTCCACATTACCAGATCACTGAGGTATTTTTTAAGTAATGGGTAAATTATTGTTTCTTAAACTGACCAGGTCTGAATTAAGCCCCATATCAGGCAGCCAAGGCCAAAGAACAACTGAAACTACGTATTGATCTTTACATTTTAAACAAGAACAAGTTTCATTTTGCTGGAAGAGATATGAAACAAAAATCAGAATAAAATCCACCGCTACTGTCCCCATATCCCACTTCTTCAATTCCTTTGGGAAAGGTCAGGATCTGATTTTATATAGCCCAGTGGGAACAAGCAGTAGTAATTAAATGCCAAAAGCACTTTATTTGTATTGATGTTTTAAACTCTATTAACTCCCATTTATCTTGGGTTTGCTTATCTGTTTTGTGGATTATGCAAAGTCAGGGCAGAGAAACACTGGATCTGGTTTACATATGTTGGGTTAGGCACTGGAGCTACACGAATGCAGCTATTGTGCTTCCAGGACCAACGTGAGACTGAAAACAGAACAACTGTCTTTGCATGGTGCAAGATCTGAGGTAAGAAAACTTGTGGCTTTACACCTGCTTCATAAAGAGTCAGTGGCTCACTACCACACCTCTGCAAACAAGAGCACTCAGGTAAGACAGCTAGTCTAGGTCTGACACAGCCAGCATGGGGGTAGGGATAGAAAAAGCACCGATTCCTGCAGAACCAGCTGGGACTCAGTACACTGTGTTCCCTGTTCAAGGATTCCTCCTTATGTTAATTGGGCACGACACTGAAACCAAGACTCCTTGTTGGAAGGTGCCTGCAGGCACTCTGGTTATCTATGCGGGAATCGGCTCAGTTCCAGTGGGACTTGCAGCCTCTGCCTTCATGCCGGCAGTGATGGACCTGGGTTGGCTCTACCAGAAACCTTCAGATGTTTCTGGACCTCATTTCCCTGTGTACGTATTATCAGGGAGATAATATGGGGATCTGAACATACAACTAATAGAGAAAGCATGTACAGTCCTTTCCTGTGAATATACTGCTGAGTATAGGGAGTCTGCTCAGTCAGCAACATTAATGAGAGTAATGCCTATAAAGTATCTAGTCAAATGCCAACAATGAGGATTGGAAAGGTAACCAGTTACAAATAACAGAAAGGTGAAAACTCTATGGAAGGGAGTAAGTTCTCTAGGGTAAGTCCCAGGAAATAACTAAAAGCAGTAAGAAACTGATGAAAGAAGAAATTTAATAACAAGCACTTCCTATCAAGATTACATATGAGACAGTGCTACAGTCTCCTCAGGGAAATTCTTGAATTATTTAAATTTTTACTTGATAAAGTGATGGGGGATATCAGCTGATTATAGAATTGAATAAATGAGACCATCTCTAATTGCTACAAATCAGTGATCTTTGTGTCCTCTTGAAATCAATTGTTCTGTTTGCTTCAGCTTAAAAAAAGAAAAAGAAAATTCAAGGACCCTGTAGTGACCCAGTAAGCCTTCTCAAAGACAAGTGCCATTCATAAAGCCAAGCCATGAACTAGAGGCACAGGAAACATCCATATGGTGAAAAAATCATTACTGAATAACACAGTGTCAGAAGTAAGGTAGACCCGTGGGAAAATGAATGTGTAGTTTCTGTAGATATGTTTTTCCTACTTCAACCTTTTAAATCAATTTATTTCTTGGAAATAAGCTGAGTTCTGGAAATTGCTATTGAAATGCTAAGTAGTGAAGGGGTAAAATAGCACTGTCTGCACATACAGACTGTTATGCAGCGTGAATCTCTGACTGTGAATTTGTGGAGCTTAAGAAAAAAAAAACCCAAAGATTTTGCAAGTCCAGCACTGGAGTTTTCAGTCTCCAGGGTGCTTCCGGTACTCAGTAAACAGAAAAGATGTAAGTTCCATGACCCAGAAAGGTTTTCACACACAGTGAATTGTAGAATACTTTCTATTTAAGTCCCTAAAGATAATGTAAATTGGGGCTTTATCTCCATTTTACTGACTGGAAAACTGAACCACAGAGTGGTAAAAGCTTTGCCCAAGGCCACAGGGAATGGCATCTATAAAGCCAAAGCTGGGATTCAGGAACTTCTGCCTCCCAGTTTCATGACTAGCCCCTTTCATTTCTGACTATCCTTTCACAGAGTTGCTCTGCTTCAGTCTACAGCACTGGATTTCAATGACTGTAATTTCCAGTGCCTTTTAGTGAGCAGGGAGATGGGTGATGTGGATGCGTGAGCCTCGTCTGTCACTACATGTCAGCTGTGTCAAGTTACGATTACAGCTGGCACTGTTCTTTCTGCAGGCAATATGATCAAAAAAGCACAAAGTTGTTGTTCAACTCTCTGATCCCTCAGGCCAGATGTTTGTTTGCTCACTCTTATTGCGTGTGTGTGTGTGTGCATGAGAGAGAGACAGGGACAGAAGGAGAGCCAGGGAGGGAAAGAAGAAAGAGAATATATGATAACAACCCAATTTGACCAGGAAAACTGAAACAGAACTAACTCAGGAGATAAAAGTAACTATATTAATGTCTGGGAGTTCACTGCACTCTGCTGTCTAGCAGGATTCTTGCTTTCCAGCAATCTTATTTGGCCCAATTCTCTATTTGAGAAATACTCTTTCTCTGCACTACACTACACAGCTACATTGTGTGTGTATATATATATCATCAGATGACTGAACCAATAACATAAATCTTACTCCAGCAAAGGAGAAATTTATCAGAAATTTTTGATGATACTGCTTATGCTTGGTACCTGGGCATTCATTCAATCATGGACCAGCGGACACAGATGAGAACAGCTTATAATATTTGAGCATTCAGACAGTTAGGAAAACCATGCTTATGTGAGCAGCTGTATACTTTAGCCTGTAATTGTTAGCAAGACCAAGCTATCAGGATATAACTACATCTCTTAGTATTTATTACAATTCCTGGAAAATGGTACGGTGACAATTTTAGCAAGAAGTGTGCTGGATGTCAAAGAGATACGGGGGAAAAAAATACGGCTTGGATCCCTCTGTGAATGCAATACACCTTTTTTTTTTTTTTTTGCAACACAGTATCTCAGGGACAGGGACTCAAAGGCCTGTAGTGAGTGTAAGAACGTAATCCTAATATTTAGCAAAATCTATCGGCCCAGGGTTATCGTATCTGATGCAAGAAGGGTGAGAACAACTAGGTAGAAAGATGCATCAGTGCCATATGGAGACTGTATCTTGGCTTGTACTCTAAGTCATCATTCCGACATAAACCAAGCCTAGGACTGGAGAATTGTGAAGATCATCTCCTGAGTTATACTACATACCATGCTACCATTGTCAAAGGTTAACATGACTTTTTACAAACATTCCCTCTGTGTTGCAAGAATTTCTCTTACGAAGAATCCTGGTCTATAGGACCAAGCTAAGAGGAAAGAATAGAGATTCAAGAATTAAGATCATCAATGGAAAAAGAATCAGAAATGGAGAAAAATTAGAGATGCCACTGAACTGCCAAGGTTTTGTTCTGTCTTGTTTTGTTTTAAATTTTGGCTGAGCAATGTGCTCACAATACAGCAGAGTAACTCCTATGAAATTCCAGTAGGAGAGGGAGTGGGATTATTTCCACATGATCGTGTCTCCCTGGATAAATTAATGAAGGAAAAAAGAAAGCATTTACTTTCGAACAGAGTAATACAAATGTAATGAGTGTAGACATGATACAAACACGTAAAGCTTATTAGACTTCATATTTCAGGTCACAAACTAAGCATAACAGGATTTTTTTTTTTTTTAGGAGGATGTTTTTGTGGCACATTTTTGTTCTTGCCATGGTAGGCTACTGTAATTCTCTGAAGCACCAGACATCTGGCTGGTCTCCAACTCAATAGGTTGATTGAATGAACAAATAGGCTCCTGGAGGACAGAAGAGAAGCCATCTCAAATCCATGAGCATTGGACAGAAGTGTCATTTTGACCATTAAAGCAAATTTCCTTCTGAAATATTTGTTATTCACCTGTAGATTTGACATATTGGACATCTAGTCTGATTTATGAAGATGTAAAAATGATGCTACACTAATTCAACTAACAGCATGCAGCAGTATAATATATCTGTTCTTTTGGACAGAACCAACAAAAAGTTTTCCTCAACTTGTCAGTACTTTCTGATAGTATTTTATTTATCCAGGCTATAAATAAGAGAAAATATTCTTCCTAAATTAAAACTAGTATTGCTTCTGCAACATGTATTTGCATGTTAGAATAACTTTTCTGTGACTGTTACGTAGCAGTAATAGAGATTGCTACATAAGAATGCTGCTTATTCCTTCTCCCCTCCTTCCCACAGTTCAAGGACTATTTGTAGGATCCTAGGTAGGAATTAGATGCTCATGGCTACTTGCAGGAAGACATTATTCTGTATGTAGCCTTCCTCAGGTAAACTTCTTTCAATCCTACTGCTATTAAACAATGCGGTACTGTTTGTTCTGCCTGGTTATGTTACACATCTTCATTTAAAAAAGCATACATCTCCCTCTTTCTTAGTGTCAAGCTGACAGGAATGCTGGTGCTTGACAGACTACTACTCATGCAGGCTTGAAGTATTTGGTGAAGGTAAGATAGCAACTTGTGTACACTGAGTGCAGTGTGTTGTAAGGGCCTGAATCCGTTTTGAAAAATGAAACCTTGATAGGAAGGATGAGTATTGGAAGTCACAAAAGTTACAAAAGTCACTTTGTTCTTTTTCTCTCTGCCTTTCCTCTTCTCTGTACTCAAAGACAGAATTCAGAAGACAGACAAACCACACAGCACTTCCATGCAAGTGTTTGGGGATAGGGACAGAGTGGAAATGAATCTCAGTATCATACTTCCTGTGGAAAAGTAAAGCATGAAGCAGACAGAAGTTAAAATTTGAGTGTAGTAGCAACATATACATAACTTATTTATCATGTCAGATCCTATCCCATCATCCAGTATGGATGCACATGCATTAACATGGGTGTGTGTGCACAAATTCCAAAGTACGCTTGTCTGTTGGTGCCTTCATTTGTGTAGGTTTATATCTCAATGGATAGAGGGGACCAAAACTGAGTGTAGCTGTATTTATCTGTTTTCCAAACTTACAAATATATTATAGATGTCATGGCCCTGCAGTGACAAGCTACAATCAACTCTTGATTTCATCAACTTGTCATGCTTTAATCATCCCTATTGGCAGATCTTTCAACATATGTCACAGTACTGCCTTCAAAATGTGCTTCTACAATGCTGTTTTATTAACCCTGTCTTTTTATATGTTTTAGGCTCATTATGAAATGCGGTAAATCTGTCAAAGGCACTTTACATGCCGTCTCCAATTCATGCTGATAGGAAGCATTTGAGAGCTCATTTAAGTACCACAAAATGAGTACAAGATGAAAAATCAAAACCCACAAACAAGTGTATGACAAGACCCCTGGGGATCAAATTCAGCCCACAGGGCTAATTAAAATTCAGTGCTCTTGTTTTTAACTCATTACCCGCTCACAAGGGCATTTTGATAGGAAAATATTAAGACAATAGTGGGATCTGGCAGTACCACAAAGAAATCCCTTCAGCTTGTACATCAAGCAATGGGACTTCTTAATGACTCCAAGTAGCCAAGTGCAATATCTACGTGCCTCTTCATGGAGACAGTTTCAGCCAAGCTTCTTACTATTACCTTGGTTTCAGTGGCAGTGAGAAGGAGTTCATAACAACGTCAAGTCCGAAGGGGGGAGAGCCAAAGGGGTACAAGAAGGCAGAAATCAGAGTTGGGAGGATGGGGGTGGAAAGAACATGGAAAGAAGAGATGCCAAAATCACTCTGGAAGAGACAGAGGGAATTTGAGGGAGGAAGAGCTAGGCTCTGCAAAGCACAGAGAACAAGCTATTTCCTCTAATAAGGCTCAGCTACCAAACATTTGGAAATCACTGAAGCAGTACAAAATGAGCAATGCACGGGTACTGTGCAGGGATAAGTACAAAGTCAGAAAGGAAGAACTTGTATGCCAAGACTTAGACATCTCAGTTAGTTCTGCTTTTGAGTTTTCCCTGTTAATGTTCCAATCAGTATTAGACTCCACATTACTGACCTAATGAGAACTAATAATCACAATATTGCATATTATTTCCAGTTTCAGAGCACACGGCAGCTGAAGAAAGGATAAGTAGTTTTCTCCTAAACTCTCCAGTGATGCTACTATTAGATGATCCAGACTTATCTTTTCATTCTTGGTTAAAGCATTACAAATTAAATAAAGCAACGTTGTGAGAGGTAATATTCCATATTAGGCAAATTTATAATAGCTGAAAAATACAGACAAGCTTTCAGAAACACAAGACCTTAAAAAAATTAGAGTGAGAAAATGAAAATGTCACTGACAAAAATCCAAGAAGAACTTACATTTCCAGAAATGAGGCTACTTTTTTTCAACTGTATTGGACTGACTCATAAAGAATGTCTTCAGAAATCCTGCCTTGGTTATAATCTAAGACTATTACAGATATAATGTACTATTCCTCCATAATTAATGTGCTCTTATTTCCGAGAAGATTAGTGTTATCTCTGTTTCACGAACAGGAGGGTCAAGTTACCGGTGTTCAGATGGCCAGCAGGTAGCAAAACATGGAGCACAGAAAAGCTGGCTCAGTCCCCTGCATTACTCTTGGGAAATCTACTGTCTCCCCATATTCAGCATAAAGACAGTGAGGTGAACCCAAGCCAGCATGAGCAAAGAATCCGGATGCAACCTTGAGAGACATGTTTCAAGGACAAGGTGGGAACTAATATATAAAAATTAGCAGTCATGGCTGGGAGCTGTTTTCTACAGCTCCCCTCCATGCTTTACATCAAACAAATCCCTGCTAAATTTTGTCTTTAACAGCTACAACAATCACTGCATTATCTGAGGAAATTCCTCATCATAACAAGCTCTTGTGTGTTTTGTGTAATTCCTTTACAAATAACCTTGAGCCTTGTGTATGTCCTCTTAATATCTCAGGAGAGGATCTCACTTTCTCCTCCTCTCTTCCTCTCCTGCCTGCCTACCCCCAACCCCCCTGATTATCTCTTGCTGTCTTCTGGGTGGTTATGTTTAATCTCAGGATTAGGCAGGAGCCTGCAGTTTGCCTTGAAAAGCTTATCAGCTTCCAAGAGACATTTACAGGGAGAGAAAGACGCTAGTTTTGATAGCAGTAATTGTATTTAGCTTGTAAGATACAAGGCTATTTATCTCACGGCTGGGAAATCACAGAGGAATAGAATGAAAATGTTGCTGATAAAAACTAAATAAAACCAAAAAAAAATGAAGAAAAGAAAAGAAACAACACCCTCCTCAAAGTCCCTCCAGTAGAGGGATGAGGTGGAAAATGGACTTCACTGAATAAAAAGATCATGCCACTTGTGGAAGGAGATAAAAAATATTAAGGGAAAGGTAATAAATGGCTTGAGTAGGACAAGAAATTACCTGTTTCAAAACAGACTATGAACTCTAGTTCAGTAGACACAATTGTGTGAATTTTAGGGAATTTGATTTGTAGAGATGGGTATAACCATTTTTAGAGATACTGAGTACCAACACTCCATTTAAAGACAGCTGGAGCTGTGGATAACCACTTATCTGACAATGAAGTCTGTTTTTTGTTTTTCACAGAAACTTAAAAGAGGACCCATCATGGCTCACAGGGTATCATATAACACTTAATAGTTAGATCAACTTCAGGTTTCTTAGTTATTAAATGTCCATTCCATTTGAAGTTCAGTCCCTTCTTCTCAAAATATCTCCATGCTCCATTTCTCCCACCCCAAAAGCCCTGTAAAATCCCATATGCTGACTTAACTCAAGTTCTGTTCAGCCTTATGTAGTACTGCACTTTTTAAAACACCTACAATAGTTCTGGGTGGGCATTAAGGAAAAAAAAAAAAAAAATCAGGATCTAAGTATTTTTAATCTTACTAGGCTGTAATCAATATTCTAATTTACTATGATCGAAAGAGCATGCAAGCAGGGCAGAGTGAGCATCATCCCACCAAGAAATACACAGAATTCTGTTAAAGTATTCAATGATCTTCAAGAGCAATGCAAAAGCCCCCACATTTCAACTTGTATCTTTTTAGTAACAGAAGACTTTTAGTAAAAGAAGGATAAGATGGAACCATGCATATCATTCAATTGTATCAAAAGAGGAAGACCAACATAAATATTTCACATTTCTACCACCATAATTACTTATCTATGGTTAAAACAGATGAGATGAGACATATAGTATCTATTAAATCTATAACATAAACATGTTGTATATAATTTCAGCTGTCTCACATCATCTGCCTGGTACTAACCAAGCAATTTCAGATCTTTCCACCAAGTGAATGAAAAATATATTGTAGCAAGAGAAGACAGACTTCATACCTTTCACATTTTAGATAGGTAGGACAATATAGAGCACTATCACTGTAATCGGTGCTTACGGAAAGCATTTTATTTCATGCAGTGGCAGATGAGAAAGAATGACTTTATCTCACATAGATTACTAAAGATGTAGTTCAGTGAAGACTTTACACTGGTATAAACCAGCCTTGATGATAAAGAAAGTCATCTTATCTCTCCCTGTGTCCTGAGTTGATCATGTCCACACCCACATGGCCTCCTTTCCTGGGCCAGTTACATGGTGAATGGCACTGGTAAAGTGATCCATCTGAACAGAAGATGAGAGGAGAAAACAGAAATTTAAACAGCAGAAGTATGGGAAGGAGTAATGAAAGAATGAGCTCCTCTGTCCAGGTCCAGCTATATATTAAGGTACGATCCATCTACATCAGCATTTTGGTTTGAATCAGGAGCATGCCTCCAAGGTGTTCCTCCTAACTCTCTCTACTTGCTACACTGTGGTGCACATACTGAAATGCTCTAAGGGATACAAACTGCATTCCTTTAAAATGAAACTAAACCAGAAGGTATGCTCCAACTGTTCAGGAACTGGAACTGTTGTAAGAGAAAACCCTAGCAGAGACATCAAGGTCTCAGAACCCACTTTTTATTTCATAGATATACACTTTTCGGGCCACAGTACTTACCAGAGCAGGCACAAAGTTCTGCTGTTGAGAACTAACTGTCCAGTTTCCTAAAATCCAACTTCCTCACAAACATGTACTTGAGAGAGAGAATGAAGTATGGGCACAGAGGATATTTTTTCTTTTATTCAGTGCCAACAGAACTGCAAATCAATGTAATTTGAAAGGGCAGATACTCCTAAAAGAAGGCTGAGAAGATCAGTCAAGAAATCATAAAGGGGAAAAATATAAAATCTGCATTGGGTGGATCAACTAATGAATCCTGATAAGGATCCAATTTTTTAATGCTGTTCTGTTTTCCTTTTTTTTGTTTGAAATGCAGGAATAAAATCCAGGCTACAGTTCTCTTGCTAAATCATGTATTTCTTTAAATGACAACCTCTTCCTGCCTCCTGCTTCCATTCTTTCAATCTTCTTTGAAATATTACTTCAATTAGACTATATTTTGGTGCACTGATACTCTTGCTTTACAACTTTTCTTCACCTAGTTTTGTTTCTTTTTTCTGCTGTAGAAAATGTAGTCAGTGCATGGATGAATGAACAGAAATATCATGCTTGTTTCAATGTACACTACAAATCTGGCAACAAACAGGTATGTCTTTGCAAGCAAAGACAGTGGAGAGAAAAAAAATAAAATCTCCTATCTAAGAAATAATGAAAACTTAGGGACTGAGGATTCCCAGTTCTGTGTCAAGACAGAAGATTTGTTTTTAACCCTTCTGAGAGTTTCTGACTTATTCCCAGCCTCAGGATTCCTAATTTAAATTCTTCTAATCTGCCGTAAAGTGCCTCACATTTGATGGGTTTACAAAACAAAACCATGTCAGAGGCTTCCTCTACCTGAACTAGCTTTCCTACCTTACCTACACTTGGTACAAAATGACTCCTACTTCATCACTAAAAGGATTAATTTAGATATAGAGAAGGCTTTCAGCTAGAATATAAAAGTGAGAAAACAAGAGTAACCAAGTATAATCCATTACCTGGGATGTGCACCAAAGGGTGAAGGATGCCAGACAACAGAAGGAAGGCAGTCATGGAAAACTGCACTTTAGGGCATAGAAATTCATCAGTATCTGTTAGCAAAAGTTGTATATCCTGACTGAGAAGTATGTTGTGATGATCAACTTAATAAATAAAAGAACTGATTATCAGTACAGCCTATGGAAAAAAGCCCATCTCCTTACTGTGTACTTGAGAGAGAGAGAGAGAAGAAAGGACAAAATTGACGCAAATAAATCATGGCTCAATGGTTTTGGCTGAACTAAATCACAACTGAATTGCAGATAGTCCCAGTGCTAATGCTGTTATTTGCCATCACCCAGCTCTTAGCAGCTTTGTCTCAGATACTTGTACTGGGCCACCATTGAGAGTCTCACTGTCCAGTAAGGGAAACTCTAGCAGGGTTGGAATTGTACAAACCATGAAAGATCATCTCTAATGATTGGGATTATTCCCAAATCCTAGCCAATCTTAGCTCCAGTTAATTCCCTCCTTTAAAATTTCTCTCTAACCCTTTTCCTCACAAGAAAGCAATAAAGCTCATGTTGCAGGTGACCAAGATGTAATTGGATGCTATAAAAAGCAAAATGTCAGTGCTAGAATTGCAAGTTTGTTGCTTTTCCATTTGCCTTCCACTTCCTTGTCTTTTATATGAAGTTGCAAAACCACAGCTTTGGAGTTTTTCAGTCCCATTGGGCTAGTTTCACTTAATTTCAATTTAACTGAATACTGTTTTAAGGAAAGCCAATATTCTTTCTCCTTGCTCATTTAATGAATATCCCACTTTTATTTGTACTTTTCATTGAGCAAGTAATTTTCAGTCTAATGTATAATTCTTCAACAGGTAATAAAACTCAGAGAGGAGCATGGAAATACCATTTAGAATGCAGTACCGCTGCCTGAAGATTGCATCATCTGTGATGACGAAGAAGACACTTCTACCAGTTTGCAAAATTTGCAAACATTAGGCTGTACCACTGTGCAGAAAATCAAATACACAGGAAATTGTTCATATTATAGACAACACATGACGTCCAAATATGCATGTGCTACAAATGATGGTTTTTAAACACTACAACCAACTGTTTCCAGAATTGAAGCGACCCTACACGTAAAATACAAGATTCTCCATCTATTATTACCCACGTTTGAAATCTACTGCAGTTTCAGCAGTCTCCAGCTGAAACACACTGGAATAGCCTGGGTCAACAAAACCACATAGCTTTTTACAGAGTTGGAACTCTGCTAAACACTGGTTTGGTCTTGCATTCAGTAAGAGAAACACTCGTGCAAGTCTGATCCCTGAAAGACAACAGATTATCAATTTCAAAAGCTCCTGTTTGGTCTTCTTTAAACAATTAATTCTCCAGAAAACGTAACTAGGAAGACTTGAGTTTCCTGTAGTTATTGGCTTCTGCCATTGAAGTTATTCCTGAATCCAAGGCAAAGAATGCCTCATTATTATATGGAAATTCTGATATTTAACATGAATTGAGATTGAGATGAGGCCACAGTCCTTTGGGAGGGTTGGAACACTGCCCTCCTCCCTTGGTTATTCTTCCTAGCCTTGTAGGATCTTTTTTTTTTTTTTTCCCTGACTGGTGCCTATTTTTAAAATTCAGCTAAAAAATCAGTTTGAAAGAAACTGGAAAAAAATAGGGAGATGCATGCACACACACAATGAACCCACAAGCCTTATTTCCATAGGGGCAGGCTGAAAACTTCACCATCTACAAACAGCCAGAAACTGAAACACGTGCATGGAAAGAAAAAGGTGTCCTTTTCCCTTGGGGAACAACTGCCTATACTCAATACTAGCCCAGAACATAAGATTAATGCTGATTCTATAAAATCATACATCTTCTAAAGAAAACACAGGACTATCCTTAGCCAAGACAGAAGCAGAGGTTTCTAAGGTATTCTCTGAGTGTGATTTATTTTCCTTTTTAAGAAAAAACCCATAAAATCTCTAAAGCAATGAGCTGAATATTTTGTTTCTTTACACCAGGGACTTACTACAGCAAGCAACAGAAGAAAATGTATTCATGGTGTTTTTACTGACTATAATTGGTTGCCAACTGGATCAGAGGTATTTTACCACAAAATAACTGATAAAAGGAGCAGAAGAAAGATGTTCAGTTTGGGCCTCCCCTAGCCATGATTCCCTCTCTAACCAATGGATAACAGAGCTAGAATCCAACTCAGCATTCTGTCATGGTGTTCTTGGATATCAATTATTTCACAAAAAAAAGGATAATTAATAAAATGTACTTTTACATATACATCATCAAACACTGACAAATTGTCATGCTGAATATGTGGTAGAGACCACCACAGGACAGGTCACTTATATTAAAAACTTTCTTGTGTACTTCTGAGTGAGTGTAAGTGATGAAATTATTCCCTTGGAGTAATTTATATGTGTAACAATACATAAACATTTAGGATATTTCTTATAATTGGAGATTAAGTGGTTTGTGGGCAACTCCTGCACAACTAGCAAATTGTCTCATGTTTACCACAGAATTCTTCCCTCTGTCCTTGGTCAGTTATGTACAAACTAAAAAGGAAGAACTTGAAGGTGCTTAGACTTAATCCAAGAAGATCATTACAGCTTGATCTCAGACAATAACATGTGAGTCTGGTTAACCTTGGAAGCCTTTCCTTGTGCTCCTCCTGCCTTTTGCAACCATCCACATCACCACATCTCAGATGTCTGAGACACTGTCAGCATCACATACAGCAATCTGTTTTTCACTTGGAGTGAGTTTGACCTTTTAGCATGGTGACCTATAGTATCATGAGATTGTAATTTGTCAGAAGTGGGATAAAACATGAGACAGTGATTCAAAAGCCAGTTGTTTACTATTCCTGGTGGATTTAGGGTGATGATTTGAAAAGAGATAATGAATTGTTCCACTGCAATTTGATCTAAAGTCAACTAAGCGTTGCCAGCTGTGGCTGGATTGTATGTCAGCCTTTCTACCTGCAAACCTAAAATTAAAATTCAAGTGATGAAAGATTAAGAGGCAAGCATAAGGTCTGTTCAAATATTTGCAACTTCATCTTCCACCTTCAACTCTATATCTATTATAGACCATGTCTTGGGTGTCGCTAGAGTCATCTCTCCTTTTCGTAAGGTCTGTTCAAAACTTTCCTCCCTTAAACAGAAAATATCACAAGTAGCAAAACCAAGTTTGTTGTTGAATCAGTTTGTGAGTCTGTAGAACCAGGATTGACTTACAGACCTCTGAAACAGCAGGATCTGTGTGCATCATACCACACAGCTGGCATGCTTTCTCTTCCTATGTAAAGGACCATACTTGGTTTTCCAACAGACAGAATGTGTATCACCAGGCTCGTCAATTTATTGTTGAGATGAAGCAACAAAGCTTTAGATAGTACTTTATATAGTTGCTGTTAAACACTTTTTTTTTTTTTTAATTTTATTTTTTTTTAGATATGGATAGGCAGAAAGAGAAAACCAAAGAAAAAAAAAAGTATGTACCTGTTGGGTAGTGTTCATTCACTGGCCAGCTGTCAACCTGAAGTGTGGCATTGCCACCATTCCTGGTAAAGCGTACCACGTGGTATTTCCCATCATTTACAGGTGTGCTCTCCTCTTTAATAGAGATGTCCACCGTGCCAATATTGAAGACTACACCAATCTTGCCTTGCTCCTGAAATGAAAGAAAAAAAACCCCGGTGCTTGTAAATTGGTGCCTATTAGGAGCATGTTCTTGGCCTATAAATCTCTAATGGGTAACTGTGCCGGTAGATGGCACTGAAGAATACGCAGAAGCATAATTTTGAGCATTGTCAGGACACATTTCATTGGCTCTGCTTCAGTGCAAGCACTATCTTTTATACTCTTCTTTACAGCATTCACCTGAACATAGTGACTCGTTTTCTGTCTTAAAGCATCACAGAGGACAGGTGAGAAACCAGGCAATAAAAACAAGATATGGATAAACAGTTATCCGAGCAACATTTCTACTGATTAGTAGTCATTTGTTCAATTGTCATCTGAAACGCAGCCACAGACAGGCTGTATCCCAACTGTTTCACGAGCAAAATAACAGAACAAAACAAACAGCCCCCACCCCAAAACAAGTAACTGGGATCCAGCAGGGAGAATACAGTTACAAGATGGATGAAATCCGAAGGGAACAAAAATGTAATTAACCAACTTTGAATGTGACCACCTGAGGGAAGCTAATTGCTCTTAAACAAAATGAAGAACCTGCCAGATTTTCAAAAGGCAGGAGTCGACGTAGTCTTTTATTTTTCTACATCACATCCCAAGCAATGCCTTACCAATAAAGCAGTCCTCCACAGTGTTGTACCAAAACTTTCCACCAATCACTGACTGAAAGGGAAGAGCAGGCAATAACAGTTGTACCAGCCATAATACTTCCTTGTGCAGCTCTGCTCATGTAGTTCCAAGTAACGAGCAGATTCGTGACTTTAGGTTGTAAAATACACACCCAGAGTATATTCAGGTTAGATCTCCACATTTATTATTATTGATTTAAACAGTGCAGAAATTCCCATCACTGTATAATATACATTTAACTAGAATGCATCTTCAAGCCCTCACCAGGAAGAGGCAGAGTATGCTGGTGTCACTATTTTTGAAGGCATATTAGGTGTACTGCACAGATCCAACTCTGGTGCAAAGGCAAGAACTAAAATGCATTGTATGGGAAGCCCACACATTTGCTAGCCACCCATACTATGAAATTGGCATTTGTCTTATCAACTGTCTCAGTAGAGAAATCAAGGAAGAAACAATAACAGAGAGTGGAAAACCATCTCATATCCATATACAGCCCCTTCAAAACAAACCTGAGGCATACTAAAGGGGGCATGAGACAATTTTGTTACTGCTATTACCTTACACATCTGCTTGTGGACAGAAGACTCCATCCTTCAGAGCTGTCACCCTGACTGACTGACTTCACCACATTCACTCCAGCAAATCTCTGCAATAAGAAAAAAAACCTCTCCTCTTGTAGTTGAAGGCCACCTCAGATTCCCCTCCTGGATTTACTCCTGTCTCCTGGTATCGATAGACATTTTCCTTAAAACTTCATGTCTTCTAATTCTCACAGAGATCTTTCCTGATTCCTGCTTTACTTTACATTTCAAAGTTTCTTCATACCAAATACTCATCACAAGATCCTTTTCCCAGGTTCATCTTAAACACCCTTCTTTTTTTGGACTTTCTTTTTCCTAACACCAACCCCTCTATTCGTCAGTCTATAACATTATTATCAGGAAAGGAAAACAGTCCTGTAGCTGAAGAGGCCATTAGACTGCTTTGACTACTCAAAATCTAGCACTGTAACAGTACGTACTCTGATATTATTTCTCTCATCTTATAAAGGTAAATTTTAGACTCTGCTAAATGCATGCTGGATAGCAACAGTCTCATGTACATTGACACTGCTATGACTAGTACAGGCTTCCCTTCAAGACATCAATAAACTTTTTTTCACTGTAACATGGGGTAAGTGGACTGCTGATACTAGTACCTCCATAAACTCAGATATTATTTGAAAATAACCAACCTTTTTTCTCTTATACTACCCCAAAAATAAGGGAGTTTTCACTGAACAAAGATTTATTTCAGGTAAAGCCATTGCTGGTACACCTTTACTACTGTATTGACATAAGAAGTGATCTCCCAACACTGTTTTAGTGACTCTTTTGCTGGCAACTGTATAATTATCTGCATGTTATTAGCATGATTAATTTTTGCTCAAAGACTCAAAGAATGTCTATGACCAGGTAACCTGGCTATTGATGCCATGTAGTTTTGCAAGGTGCTGCCTTATATTCAATGTCCCAGACAACCACTCACACAGCTTTTCAATTCCCGTCAACACATCAATCTTCTTTTGCAAACTGTGACCACTCTGAGAAGAGTCTACTTTGGTGAAGGCATAGTGTAAACAGGTAAAATGAAGAGCTGCACCTTGTCTAATGGAGCAGATTACCACCACCACAGAGGAGGAAGGGATTAAGAGGTATTCAGCAGAGAAAGCTTCAAGCCCTCCAGGTTTAACAAGGCAGAGATAAAAACCTGCAAATGGGAAAGGGATGGTGGGAAGTTTAGCTAATCTCCCCTGCAGGAGAAAATGTTTCTGATCTCTCCTTTGAGGAAAAGGAGACAGCACCTTTCACCATTCCCTTTCCCCAGGCTTGAAGGAAAAACCCTTTTTAAAGAGCTAGGGATAACCCATGGATAAGAGGGCAAACTGGAAACGAGATAAAATTCTGGAAGTGGAGGACTGCAAACCACCAGCAGCCTTCAGTCTGCTGGAGAAAGGAGGGAAATGAACAAATGGGAATCCTTCCCATCCCCAGCAGATTGCTGCCTCCTCCCCACAGCCAAGGAATCAAAGCTGTACAACACACTTTTGTGACTGAGAAATGTAAAAATTTATCTAAAAAAATAAATCATGGGCCTGACTGAAGCCCTACTCCATCTCCCATCAGATTTCCCCTTGGGCAGAGCACCCTGAGACTCTTTAAGATGAGTTTTGCAGAAGCACAGTTTTGTGCCAGATTTTGATACTCTTATTTGGACTGAGTAGGAGCTTGTAATGAAAACGGTTCTGTTCCAATTACCAGGATAAAACACAATATTACACAATACTCCAAAAGCAGGGCTATTGAAGCCAAACTGCACACACAGACTTCAAGATATAGTTTATTCATGTATTTTATATCTCTAGGGCATCAGACACTATGAAAAAAGCAACAATTAGTCTACACATTCCTAGTAGAAAAAAAAAGTAAAGCAAAACAGAAAGAAAATCCTACAGCAAATAACAGTGACCACAGACACGGGGCAAATCTAGGACTTATTTTCAAGATCTCTTCAATTCCACAGTTTCCTACACTGCAACACCTCATTAAAAGCAGCTTTTACCAAGACCTACCTTCCTTCTAAATCTGAAATACAACATTTACCATTAAACTTTAACACTTCATGACAGACGTGACCTTTCATTCCTTTCCCCATACATTCAGCTAGTAGATTTTCTTTCCATGTTATCAAACACAGGTATTAACTAGACCAGTAAGAATGTGACAAAGAAAGATTTACCTCTAAGTAGTTAGAGAAAAAAAATCCTAACCATATAGCAAGGGAAAAGCTGAATACATAGCCACTTAGGGCATGCAAGTTACATGCTCCAAAAGGGCTCAAGAGAATTTTACTAGGCAGTGTGCATTTTTTCATCTCTGCATCAGTATTCACTGGACTGTCCCAAACACTTTCCATGAAAATGTGACCATTAACTAACCTTTCTGAAATGTCCAAGTGACATCAAGTGTGGGCACTACACCTTGGAAAACTGAGAACCGTTTAATTTATAAATAATGAAGCGAACTCAGCATTCAATCTGTATTTTACTTCTCCCCTTCTTTATTTAAGGCTACTGTGCCAAAAAGGATTCTTGAAGTTCCTCAAGAATTTGTCTTTTGCTGATTTGTCTCAAAAAATTACTGCCCTCAAAAGCCACATTACCTTCTTCTCAGTTATAGTCCTTCTGGAGATATACTTCTGCCATGGTGATACCAAGACTTCAGGCAAATGATTGTGATCATGTAATGGAATGGTTGTAGACAAATTATATGAACAAAATAAAAGAAAGTACTAAAAAGCACATATAAGGCCTCACCTTGACCTCTCTGTTCTACACCATGTCCTTCCACATGCTCCTGGCAGCAGTTTCTTGTTTCAGGAACTGCTCCCAAAACATTTTGAACATCATTAAATGATATACGGGCTAATCCACAGCCTGCATCAGGAGATCTGCAATCTATTGCTTGCCTTTAAGCATTATTTAACTTTGGGCAACTTTTTCTTCTTTCCTTCCCATGAAACAGGTTCTTCATCTGTGGCAGAAGAGTGATAGTCACCTGTCTTTCCAAACTCTATAAGCCCTGTATCCCAGAGATAGTTTACTTAAACACTGCCAATACCCTGACAATCCCAATATCCTTTCAGTCCTGAGAGTGGATGCAATCCAAGAGGGGCAGGTCCTAAGGTATTTTTCAGCTTCTTCCTTGAACTCCTCTGAAAACTATTCCTTTCCTGTGAAAGGACCATGGGAACATTTCTGAGGTTTGATATTTTTGCAGGTGTGTTTTTGTCTTTTGTTTCCTCCTACCCAAAGAGAGCCTGTCTGCATGCAAATTCTCAGGCCTTTGTTTTCTCTGTGCTGTGCCTTTACATTTTGAAGGCACCTGTCTTTCTGCAGCAGACTGGATGAAAAGAAAGTCAAATGAGGGTGCCAGTGGTTTTGTAAGACGAGCAGTTAAAGTGTGTTAGAGGGGACCCATATGCTAACAGCCACATGCACTGTGTGCTCTGAAAAGGGCTTTACCTTTGGGTCTTCTTTTTCTTAATCTAAAATTTAAATCATCCAGACTGAAAGTGTACAGCTGTTCCCTGTGTGCAGAAAGCACTTAATTTCACAAACCAAGAGAGAGAACCCCAGGCAACAGGACAAATGCTTTTCTCAGCTGCATCAATATGAATCGATAGCAATTCTGTTGAAGAAACTCAATTCTTACTAATGCAACTGGAAATAGAGTTTATCCCAGTATCTTTAAATTGGTTTGTTTCTTTTTCTGAAACTAAATGTAAAAAAAAAAAAAAAAAAAAAGGCATTTATAAAACATAACTGAAATCCAAGTAGAACCCCAGGATAACTGTGTTTTCTCACACTCATTTTACTTAATCATTTTTTAATAGTCACTACTGTGCAGACTGCCTCCTCCTCCCACCCTGGCTGGTTCCAGCATGACTAGACATCAGTGCAAACCTGGCAGACAATGTTCCTAGTTGCTGCTTCCTGAAGATCACTGCTGATTTTGCTACTCTCATTTGAAAGTGATACAAGCTATTTCAGTAATACAAAAAGCCATTTTGCACTGTAGGAAGGTTTTGTAAACTTCTTTTTTTTCCACAAATGCCACACACATACACTTCAACTCTGCTACCTTCTACTTTCAGAAAAATTGCTTTGTTTTCTTACAACCCCAAGCACTGTTCTTTCTGGAATGGCTTCCTCCTGCTTAGGGTTCTCAGACTTGCAGTCTATATTTTTAAAATGAGATCGAACTTTTTCTTCCCCTTTGGAATTTTTTCCACTTTATTCTTTAACTCTATTGTTGCTTGACTTCCCTCATGGGTTTTGTTTGGTTAGTTGGTTTCTTGTCTGATTGTTTTTTTATTTTTGCTTTGCCTCACACTTGATTCTGGATATTAGTCTAGCTGTCAGATCACTGTCTTTCTATGGTTTGGGCAACCTTGCACAGTAGTGCTAAATGTAGCAAAGTATCCAGGAGTACTGAAGGTAGAGATGTGTATTCCACAGAGGAAAACCACTAATTGCTACAACACCAATTCACAGTATGTGAACTTTTGCTGTAAACAGAAATTCGGAAAGTTCTTTACTGATTAGGAAGGTAAGAATCAGTATAGTGCTTAGAGGCCCCTTCTGAGCTGCAACTAGAACTGAAAGCCTTTCCAGGATATGTACATCAATGGATTTAAGATGGGGAAATATTAGAAGTTGTATTCAGCACAGAGTATAAGGCAGTTACTTCTACGCTACTTTGTCTGGTCATATTTAATGCATGTTTAATACCACTGGGAGGAAAGGCTGAAATCAGAATTCAATACATACAAAACTTTAGAGTTGGGTAAAGGGAGAGCTTACTGAATGAAGTCTTTCTTTATCCAAATGGATGGCGGGGAAGGCAAGCTCAAGAACCAGTACAGCTACTCTGGCAAATATAACAGTCAACAAAAGCAGCAAATGTTATCAAAGAAATGAAAGGCACTGAAGCTCACTTGTCTTGGAAGCTTTTGATTAGGGTCTCAACACTTTAAAGTTATCTTGAAACAAGAAAAAAACCCACTTTAATAAAGTGAAAGGAAGTAGATAGGCCAGCTAATTTGGCTGATTTTTGAGAGCTATTATAAGGAGCAGTACATAGGGGGTTTTTTATATACTGCTTGTTACTGCTTCTTTAAGGTGCTGAATCAGATCCACTAAATGCCATTTACAAACCATTTTATCAGAGAGAACTATACACATACAGTACAAAATAAATAGAAATTATTACCCTTCGGGGTCATGGTTTTTAAAAGAAGCCATTCTCACAGATACATAATTTATAAGGCTAAAAAGGACACCTATTATAATCCAGTCTGCTCTAAAATTTTATATGAGACCATGTATCTTGTCTGAATTTACTGTTTGTTGAACTATAGGATATATTTCAGAACAACACTTATTGGTTATTTGAACATTTACAGCTACGGAAGGTATCAGAGAATCACAGAATTGTAGGGTTTGGAAAGGACCTCCGAAGATCATCTAGTCTAACCCCACTGCTAGAGCAGGATCCTAGAGTAGACAAGAAGTCTCAGAGTCACTGCAGTTGGTTCTTTGATGAGATTGGCCCAGTGTTGAACATGGTCAAAAAGGCAAGTGGAACGTCAAGAATTATTAAAAAGAGGAGTGTACAAAAGGAAAATCTCTATTATAAGTTAACAGTGCACCTTTGATTTTAATTGTTGAACACATCTGTACAGGTTGTTTCAAAAATAAAAACAGGAAATATAAAAGGTTCAAAAAAGTACCACACTCAAAACTACATATATAAACCCAGAAAAAATATTTATGATTCACACTATTTTTTTTATAACTTAAAGAACTATAAACATGTAATAAAATAATTTGAAAATAAAGTTTAAGTGAAGATTTTTGAGGCAGTACATAATTGAATTGCGTAGCTTACTGTCACAGGATGTTTCGGATGCCTAAGATACATTCAAAAATAGGCAAATTCATGGGAGGAAAGTCAATCAAGAGCCATTGAACACAACAATGTGAATATAACATCCTGCTCAGCAGTTCCTTAAAAGCAGATCACTACCATTTCTTTTAACTTTTATTTCCTATTTTGAAAGACCATCTAGCATCATACTTCTATAAATGACTTATAAGACACTGATCAAGTCAACATTTGCTTGAAGGTTCTTCCTGATCCTTATTCATTTTATAAAGCAGTGAAACACTGAAACTGGCAAAGATTAATAAGAACCTAATCTTTTTCATTGAAGGTTTAGAAAGGGTAGTTTAGATAAACATCTGCCAGAGCCAGGTTGCTGTATTTAGTCCTGCCTCGGAGCAAGAAAAGTGCTAGAGCAGATGATTTACGGTTCGAGCCTCATCTTTCTGTGCCTCCAAACTCTCGCCCCAGCTTTTAAGAGCATAAGGGAAAAGCACTCAGCTCTCTGAGTTTCTTACTTGAAAGCAGGTTTTCCAGTCCTTAATTTAATCTTCCCCATGGCCCCTGAAACTCCTTCAGTTTACTAAACACTTTTCTTCAAATGTAGACACCAGAAATTTTTAACTTCACAGAAATTACACCACCACTTTGGTTTCAAAGACCGCATATTGTATCTTTTGGCCACAGTCACATCACGGGGGCTCGCATTTGATTCTTATTCACTATGACCAACAGCCTTATTCAGGAGTACCTCTGGGACCATCCCTCATACAGAAAGATGACCTCTACTCTTTGTTTTGAGATGTATAACATTATTTAACTCAAGTAAAGTGAATACTAATTTCCTTACCGAGCTAACCAAACTGCCCTTCTTTTATTGCCAGCTGACTGTTTATTCAGACTATTAGGCGATACTTTTCTAATGTCCTGTACTACACAGCACAGCAATACAGAGCTACTAAAGTATGCCATACCTTTTCCTGTTCTTGAAATTTTTTTTTGCAATACCACAGAAATACTGAGTTACCAGTGGGATGTGAAATTGCAGCTTCTTTAACAAATTCTTCTCTTGCTTTTTTCACTTTTACCTTATCTCCTCCTTTCCCTTCATATATTTCCCTCTTTCAATCTTTGCCTTTTGTCTAATAAGAGTTTCTTTTACAAACAAAACTATCCTGAAGTCAAGCCAACAAAATGGACTTCTGGAGTTCTTTGACAACTCTACCAGGGTCAGGAGTGATGAATTAGGTACTACGTCACACATGAGATAAGATTTCTTTTCCACTTTTACTGCTGTACCTTGAACAAGCCATTTCTATTTCTCTCCCTCCATTTTGTCTTTTTATACTATGAAGCCACAGGCTTATCATAAAATATATTTGTATATTATCTACCACAAGAACAAAAACTTGATCAAAAGCAGAGATCTTCCAGCAGAAAATACCTCAATTCATCTTACAACGTCTCCCTTGGAGTTTTAATCCACTGGGTAACACAGCCAACAATTTACGCTGACAGAAGCTAAAGCGTCAGTTACACAAAATGCGGCATCAAAGATCTGATACTTACAGGCAGCACAGAATAAACCACATTCCTTAACTACTAGGCTTCCTTACCAAGAGTGTTGATACAATTGTGACACGTCTGTGGGCTGAAGGCACAGCGTATATAACTCTGTAATAGCAGTCAGGGCTGCCATAACCCACTGAGAAAAGTGAGCACTTGTCAGGAAGATGGCATTAAAAAAGGAAAATGCTGTCTGACAGGAAAGATGATCACAAATACCAACTTGCCATCATCCAATTGACCCAAGCACAGTAGACATAGAAGTGCAAGGGCTGAAGGGGCTTTGAACAAAATTACTCCATTTAAACTTGGTTTTGCCTAAAATATATTTGTTTGCAAACTCTATTCTACCCTTAATCATAAACAGTATTACAGGGTTTGAGTGTTCCAAAAACACATGCTCAAAGGCATTATAACACTAAGTACTGTATAGCACTACATTTTCGTTTGTTAGTGTGTTTTGTGGTTGGTTTTTTTTTTCATGGAATTCTAATATGTTTTAATGCATCCTGGAACTATGTTCTATGTTCCTTTTGACATCTACATAACAGATTTCATGAACTGTAAAAAAATCAAAGTATTGTAAACAAAGAAGTAAGTCTTTACCAGACAAACAAGAGGCTTGAGCTAAGGTTCAATAGGTCTCTCCAGTCAGACAAGATAATGAGGAAAAGATGAGTATAGTAAACACAAACGGTGCCTGGATTCACTCAGAGGTTATTTCTAGGTTTTCAAAGCTTGTTTTTTATTTTAAAGCAAGTGTAATGTGGCTTTTGAGATGTAGCTGGATTCCAGCAGAAGGCTTTTCCAATCCTGAATCACAGAGGTTTCCTACGATTTTGAATAGTAATAGAAAGTACAGATTACAATACACATGAACAGTACGTGAACATTGCAGTGTAGGAAGCTTCTATTTCTAATGAAATTACCCTAATTACCCAAAATAATTTACTTTTCTGAAGATTTTAATACCGTTCTATGACAGACTGCTACTTGGAAAGAAGAGTAGAATATGTGATGGAAAAAGAGAAAAGAAGCACATAGTGCTTTTGAACACACAGCTCACAAAGGACGCCACCAGTACCATTTGCATGTTGGAAAGCAGAGACAGAGAGAAATGAGTTGCTAAAATTTGTCAGGAACAAGAAGTGACAGGAACAGAGCAAATAATTAAAAATTCCTCTAATTCTTAGAGGTCATTTACATTACCCTGACTTTATTGCCATAGAACACTTTAAACATTCATGTTTTACGTATGCATAGGACATAACTACTAAATGAATTCACCTAGAACCCTTCCATTTTCCTTGACAGCCCTTATATCTAGCTCAATGCTTGTTTCAACATGACCCACTGTTGAGAGATCTCTGTGTATTTTGTGGTGCCCATTTCTAGGCCCTTCAACCTGAGTGCCTCTATCCCCAGAGTGGCACTTCACCCATGCCCAGTCCCAAAGGCATTTTTACATTCATTTGCACCAGAAGTCAAAAGGCTGGTTCTGAACCTAGTTAGAAACAGTACCTTACACAGAGCCTGAATTTTCCTACAGAGAAAAGATGAGAATTTTACTGAATCAAGATTAGCCTCTGGGAAAAAGTTACAACTTGGCTGTTTACATATTTGTTTTTTTATTGTGGAATTTGCTTACTGTAAAAGTTGCTTGTCAAGGAGGCATTAGCCAGAAACCCATGCCAAGTTTGTATTATGTTGGTTAGATCAGAACTCCTGATGTCAAATTCAAACTTGATTACTAAGAAAGGATGTCATATAGAAAGCTGAAGTACTTCCAGGACTAATTTTTGGCATAGTAGATATAGAAGGAGTATAAAGTAAGGAGATTACTGTCACAATTTCAGCTTCTGTACCTCTTTCTGATATCTTTTTCTCTGTACCTTCAAGGAAAAAAAAAAAAAAAAGAGATGTGCTAGGACAACCAATATATCAAAGGAAACTGCTTTCTTAGGACTGTGCTGAGAGCCTAATACTGTTGCAGTCCCAGCTGCCCTTGGATGATGTGGGTCCTCTAGATCCTCTAACACTTTGAAATCAGTGGGAGAGAAACCCAAGTGAATTAAGTATGAGAATTCACTCCTTAACTTAGCTTCCCTCTCCATATGGCAAATCACCCATTAATGTTAGCTTTGGTAGGAAGAAGCTATGCTTCATCAGACCTTCAGGAAGAGACAATAGACCACCTTTACAGACAACCCTCTATTTGTAAATCGTCCCAGCTACCATTAGGAGCACCGAGGTAAAGGTGACTCAGGGCAAAATCCAAAAGATTATTCTGTAAATTGTGTACAATGCCAGTGACACAGCCTTCTCAGGCTACAGTGTAAAGAAAGCTATACCAACAAAACAAAGCTGACAGTATGTGTATAGATGTGGGAGCACTTCAGAAAAAGAAAAAAAGGAATGCTAGCATAGATTCCCTGTTTTTATAGCTATCTTGTGTTCTAGGTTTTCTCATATTACAGCAGCAAAAAGACCAAAAAAGGACAAAATACAATGAAATAGGATGTCTCTGCTTTTTACAACATTCCTGCTCATCTCTGTGGAATCTTAGCACTCCTCTGAATAAATATCCTTATCCTCATATTGCTTTGTACCTCATTACAACATTAATAATTGAAGACTCTCCTTCAGAAAATGGATACATTTTTTTTGAAAGGAGTAATATGAAGAAGTTCATGCTGATCCACCAAACGTCAGCCATGCTCTTGTACCAAAGGAGAACACAGTACTTGACATAAGTAAAAGAAACTTGAGGCAACTTGGGAAACCAGCCCACATGCAGGGATAACCCATACTATAGCTTTAAGGCTGGATAAAACATGCAGTTTATGGTTCTGTGTCATAATAGTGTGATGGTCTTTTTTCACACTGAAACACACATTAACCTAATTACAGTTTCCCTATGTAGACTGGTATAAATGACAGCCTGAATGCACAGCAAAATCCTACCTCAGGGCTCTGAAAGTTTCTTACCATCAAGCCTCACATAATAATAGAGAACTGTCCCAGTGCATGAAAGGAGACCAACAATGAATGGCCAGAATACTTCAGAAAGCACAACAGCTGGTTTAACATTTCAAGGTTTTTTTGAAAAAAAGATATCAAGGATTTCAAAGAAAATACAGTATACTGTTTTTTTAACTTCTCAGATTTTCTGTAAAAAAAAATGAAAAAATAATAAAAGAATGATAGTGGTTTTATTTAATTACCCAAATTTGTTAGGACATTTGAATTTCTAGACACATTACTTATGCTTCCACTTGGTCTTTATTTTCATCCTCCCCCTTCCTTTGAAGAAAAAAAAGAAAGCAGAAAAGATGACAAAATGAGATAAAGCAGAAATGTTCTTACAATTTATAAGCCTAAATTTAAGATATTTATTTTATCTGAAGACACAATTTTCTAAAACTGCAACAGAAGTTTTTTTCAGTGGAAAATGTTCAAACTCTAAAAATGGCCTTATTATGTTTATTTATCTATACCTTTCCTTCACAATGAAATATGTGGGTTTCTCAAATGTGAATCACATGCAGAGCATGACCACTTTGAACTGGCAACTAGTGGGTTCTACTATTAGCTTAAAGAAACCCCACATAATTATCACCTATCACAGTATTTCCTGAATGCAGTCATGGCTATTGCTAAAGAGGCTGGCCTCCCTTAATCGCCCTGCCAAACTCTGGGCAGCATTATCTCAAGAGACCAATAAGAAGAATTACCATCACAGGAGATAACACTGCCGTCCTTCTAATAAGGACTCCTCTTGACATTGAAGCATGTGTTATGTGGTGGCAAGGGAAAGTTTGTTTGGTACGTTTTATTCTGGAGTTTGTTAAATTTGTGGGTAGTGCAAAAAAAGGGCGCCTGGAAGTAAGACCCTGGCCATACTCTAAACATAATTTTAATTCTTTATACATTTTTAAGTCAGTTTCATATAGTTGTTTTCTGCTAAAAGGCAACATTTTTGTCTGCCATAACTACAGCAATGGAATAGGAGAAAAATATTTTAAAATAATTTCTTCAAGCAAAGTTATTTGCATCTTATAGTGTTTCGGTGCTTTTGAAAATGCAGTTACAAATTCACTTTTACCATGATGCACTTTCTTCTTTCAAGTGACTGAGTCTTGGACTGTTTGGAGGTTACTTTCTTTTCCACATTGCATGCTAAACACTTAAAGATGCCACTCTAATGTTGTGGGTTCAGTATCACAGTCTCTGGTTAACAGATCTGCAACCTTCTAGGTGATATCGGATGCATGTACTTCCCCTCACCTTCAGAGCTACATTTCTTTCTTTGTGAAACTAGGTAGGTGGTTTCGAGAAGAAAAGGGAACATGAAAATCTTGACCTCTTTTCTGGCAAACACTCCACCAACAGAATGATCTGAAATGGGAAGGAAGCACGAAAGAGGTTTTATTGTTTTTGTGAGAGAGGTTAATGGCAATACCCACATTTAAGAAAAAAATGGAGAAACTGATGAGTGAATCAAAGGATCAGCAATTGTGTCTTGATCTGGATCGAAGCAATAGAGAGGGAGTTGTGCCAAGTGTCTCCCCATTTTTCTGGATAATTTTGTAGATGTGAAATATTTAATCAGGCTTTTAAATTAATTTATTTACTTAAAAAAAAGCCCAAACAAAACCACAAAAAAACCAAAAACATCCAACTGTATGCAATAAACAGCAATGAAAACTCCCTACATGCCATGCTCACAGGCTGATGAACATTCTGGGAGGACTTCTAGGAAAAGGAGTGGGATTCATTCTCTCTTCAGCTTTTAGGGACAGATACCCAGTAAGGAGCTCTAAATTATTATTGATGCATACTAAAAAGAGACTATTTTTTTAGGATTTGCAATTTTCCAACCATTATCAATTTGGCTGAGAACTAACTCACTTGCTGGAGACTACCAAATAGCTACAAAAGAACTGGGCTTTTCTTTTATTACTTGTGTGGATTGAGTTGAACTGCTAACTAGAAAGGAAGGACATTGTTTACTCCTGGCACCATTCCTTTGACTTCAGTGATGTTTATCTAGAAACACATTTGGCTTGAGTCTTCTTAACCCTGTTTGCAGTAGAGGACTGGGTATACTGCATTATTTTCTGAGATTTATCTGTGGTTTATTTGCAAAAGCCACTTTTCTATCATTGTATTGACACACAAATGGAACTGCACTTAACCCTGCCACATTTTCTAACTGAACACAAATCAAAGATTACCACTCTTCATTGTCAAAAAGAGGAACTACTTTCTGTCCAACTAAAACAGCCCTAGTATATCTAGATCAGTCACTTTCCAGAAACTATGTAAGCCACGATATCAGGCCCTGACCACTAACATCTCAGAACACTTCCCTCTTTAAAGACTATGGGTTTATGTGCACTTCTCTTGCTGCGACAACCAATTTTGAGGAAAACATTCTGAAGTTCCATTTATGTATGTCACTTTCTCTTTTAGGGCTTTACACAGAGTAAGTTATAGCAGAGCATAGTGCTTTTTGTCTTGTACACTAGGGTTGGTACAATGATCTGAATTTCTCTTCCTGAAGAGGCTCTCCTAAAGCTATGAAAAGGAAAAATGGGGGAAATAAAGGAGGAGGCAGGCACACAAAAGCATCAACACCATGTACCAAAATACTACTGCTACCACAGATCAGTGCCTCTACTGAGTGTCTGAGATAGCTGAAAAAGAGAACAGATGCAATGACTCATGGTACTAAAGGTACATGGCTCGTGATCAGAGCCAAGTTTCCTGGATTGTTAAATCAGCAACTTTCCTCAGTGCTAAATTAAATATGTTTAAATAGTATTTCAAAGTTACAGTTGGTTACATTTGGGCATGCTGACCTTAACAATGTCATGTTAAATATTTTCTTTTTAATTAAGGTAATAGCTAAGTTCTTGGGATGAGTATTGGTTTTCACTTCATTAATTTTACTGTTAAATGGAAAATAAGATATTGAAACAGACTAGCAAAGCAGCATGACAGAAAGGACCTTTCAGCTAGCCTGAACCATCACCACAATACTCATGGGTCCAAACCCATCAGCTTTGAACTCTAGGCAGGCTGTGTGCACAGGAGTCCCCATCTCAGAATTGCTCAGCATCCACAGTTCCAAATACAGCTCATAGGACTGACCAGCCCACACCCAGTCTGACAATCATGTTAACATAGTCGGATTCCCTGGTCTCTTCACAAAACAAGTTAAGTTTCTCCATAAATACAGGTAAACTCTTTTTGCAGTAGCAGAATGGCAGTTCTGCAAGCTCCCTTTCTGTTGGCTGCAGGAGTGTTAACATTGAATATTCTCCTAGCACAACAAAAGGAAAAGTTACACATATCAACAATAAATTAGGTAGCAGAGACAATGATCAACATTGCTTATCAAAGTTTAACCAGATTGTGACATGATACAACATTGCTATCACTTAACATAATCCGACAGTTTCATGGAATGACTTGGATTTTAATTAGGAACTGAAATGAGTAGAGCTATACAGAGACTTTTACAATAGGAAAGTCTCAAAAAACCTAAAATACTTCAAGCTGGGAAAGTTTCAGATGGGAGAGAAAATGAGAAATATACAAAATAATGTACAAAACTGAGAAGGTAAGTCAGGCACTGGTAGCACACCATTGCTTTCTACCCTCTGGGTAAAGGGGGACAGCTGGAGGAGCGTTTACTCCAGTGACTGTGAAAGAGCAAGTCATCTGTGTTTGTGAAAGGAATCATTTAATAAATGAACCGGAGAGCTGCAGGTCAGATGATCTCGATCCTACCCCTTACGCTGGAAGAGACTTGCTGTGTAACTTGCAGGAAGCGTAAGAGCATTTTTGCCACAATTTATTTCTCTTTAAAATGAGAACAACAATGTTTTTGTTAAGTTGTTGTAGACTGCTCAGAGATCCCAGAATTGGGAGAAGTCTAGACAACTGCAGACTTCATCCAAGAACTGTCTGACCTCTTACTGAAATGTTTGCAGATTTGTTTGCAGGCCGAACAGTTCCTGATAGCAGGGCTTGTTTCATTGCTCAGTCCACCCATTCTGTCTGCAGCTGTTCTCAGGGGACACATATAATCATCACATTTGTCATGATGGCAATGGTGATAATGACACCGTGTGCACTAATGAAAGGCAAGTACACATTTCACTTTCTGTGAGGGTTTGTGCTTGGGCAACACTGCCTGCCAGCTGTCTCTGTCCACAGCACAACCTGTAATTTAGTTAACAAAATGAGCCATTTCAGAGATCAATCATTATCCTGCCTGTCTTTATCCATTTACTGTTGCTGCCTGCGATAAACATAGCAGATCTGACAAACAAGGTCTTTTCGTGTGGAAAGGATGGAAGAATAAACATATAAAACCCAGGACTCCTTGTCCAATATGACCTGCCTATTCAGAGAATTTTACCATAGTGCTGGAACTTTTGCTTCTTTTCGTCTCCAAAGTTAAGCAAAAGAATCTTGGACACACAATTTATTCTCGAATTTGCATCTCTATTCTTTTACAGGGTTTTTGTGTAGTATCTGATCAGAAAGTCTCACGGGTCAAACAGCTTCAGTGGCCATAAAGAAATGATGTTTGACACTACTGATGTTTCACCTCCAATTTACATGAAAGTTGAGGATGGAAGTCAGAACCTTTCACTGATTTAACTTTTTCCTCTGTTGATGGAATAGGTATACTCAGACCCCTTCGCTAATCAGTATTGGGAACACTGCTCACAGTCCAGTATTAGTCAAGTGCAGAGTGTAATTCTGACCGTAAATCACTCCACATCATGGTCTACAACTTGAAGTTCTCAATTTTCCCTCAGCGTTTGATGAACATTTGGTATTGCATTCTCCCTTAACTCAGTTTCTATTTATTCCACTCCTGTGCCTTCATCAACCAAAGAGAACTTGTCTCTTTGAGAAGTGCAAGAATTTGCACATCACAAGGAAGAAGTGGGATGGAAGGTCTGGTTTAGCCTTGAGGGCTTCAGAGCACTGGCAGAAGAGTCCTAATTCATTTTTGGAGAAGCTACTCAAGTCCCATTATAACTGCTGATAAGGGGCATACACACTCCCTGAATGCAATCAACTTAGGTTCAAATAACTCTCCAGCTGATTTTAAACCTTCAGAGTCATAACCCAATCACAAGGATTTCCCTTGTTACATTTGTTCCTGAAAATGGTAATTGGAAAGAAAATTTAACCATCTTCAGTCTACAGTTCATACAAAGGTACTGCATTGGAGCACAAAAGGTGGAAAAGGTGTGTTATCAGGCCTGGCTTTTCCCTATTCATACAACAAGAACAATCATATGCTACCATCTCATGGGAGTGTTGTGTAGCTTACTCCACAAACAGTTGCAAACAGCTGCGATACCTACTGAAAGACACATTAATGGATAATATATATTACACTCAGAATAAAATACAAACAGTGGCCATACTAGTTACTTATGTATTTAATTCTTAAAAGCAAAGTTGATTTGCTAGTAAGGTTATGCAGCCTTTCATTCATTATCCTACAGAGCACAGCCATTACAGTACTGAAAGGTAACATATACTACTTTTTTTTTATTCTTAGGATTTTTTGGGCGGGGGGTGTGTGTTTGATTTTTAGGATATACATGATGCTCCTGAAAGTGAGGTGCCTGCAAGCCTTACTTCATTGCCAGGTAATGTAACAGAAATAAATATCACAGATCAAGTCTGTCCAGATCCCTCTGCAGAGCCTTCCTACCCTCTGGCAGATCAACACACCTGCCCAGCTTGGTGCTGCGTGCAAACTTACAGAGGGTGCACTCAATCCCCTTGTCTAGATCATTGAAAACGATATTAAACAAGACCGGCCCCAAAACTGAGTCCTGGGGAACACCACTTGAAGTTCGATAAGGCCAAGTGACAGATCCTGCACTTCGGTCACAACAGCCCCATGCAACGCTACAGGCTTGAGGAAGAGTGGCTGGAAAGCTGCCTGACAGAAAGGGACCTGTGGGTGCTGGTCAACAGCTGTCTGAACATGAGCCAGCAGTGTGCCCAGGTGGCCAAGAAGGACAAGAGCATCCTGGCCTGTATCAGAAACGGTGTGACCAGCAGGAGTAGGGAGGTGATCATGCCCCTGTATTCAGCACTGCTGAGGCTGTACCTCAAATACTGTGTTCAGTTTTGGGCCCCTCACTACAAGAAGGACACTGAGCTGCTGGAGCACATCCAAAGAAGGGCAAAGTTGGTGAAGGGTCTGGAGCACAAGTCTGATGAGGAGTGTTTGAAGCAACTGGGGTTGTTTAGTCTGAAGAAGAGAAGGCTGAGGGGAGACCTCATTGCTTCTCTACAACTATCTGAAAGGAGGTAGTAGTGAGATAGGGGTCAGACTCTTCTCCTGGATAACTAGTGATAGGACAAGGGGTAATGGTCTCAAGTTGTGCCGGGGGCGGGGCGTTAGATTGGATATTAGGAAAAATTTTTCACTGAAACTGTTGTCAAGCACTGGAACAGGCTGCCCAGGGCAGTGGTGGAGTCCCCATCCCTGGAGGTATTTAAGAGATGCGTAGACGTGGTGCTGAGGGACATGGTGTAGTGGTGAACTGGCAGTGCTAGGTTAGTGGTTGGACTTAATGATCTTAGAGGTCTTTTCCAACCAAAGCTATTCTATGATTATGAGATTATTAAAATTTGGTAATATAAACCAAATATTCTTTCTACAAGTAACCAAATGTGTGAGGATTCTTTGGATTTACAAAGATACAACAAAAAAAACAGATAAAAGAAAACGTGTCAGTCAGAATTTCAAAGGGCCTTTTCAAAAAGTACTCTACCAAAAGACACTATAAAAATCATAATAGGAGAAAAAGTACTGTAAAGAATTAGAAACTGATTAAAAAAGACAGTAAACAAAGTAGGAAAAAAATCCTGTGTTTTTTTCAATATGACAAAGAAAACAATGGAGAAGTTCTGCTTAAGGAGTTTCATCTCACATAATTGTCAATGCTGTGGAAAAGAAGGTAAATAACAAAAACAAATCTGCAGCTGGCACAAAATTGTTTAAGTTATTTCTTAGTAGGAGCTCTATGAAAATGGTCTACACAATGGCAAATTAAATTTACTGTTGACAGATCCAACGAAATGCACACTGAAAATAACTAATAACTGCATATATGCTGCTGAGCTCCAAATTAAGCGAAAACAACAAGAAAAAAGCCCCCTGTGTGTATATCTCAACCTGTCAAGGCCTAAACATGAGATATAACATGGGACGAAGATCCTAAATGAGGGATACAGCAAAACCACTCAGGCAAAAAAACTTGAAATACTCTGGGATTTATTTTTCTTTCTGAAACCTCTCCTCTGTTGTTCCCTATTTCTGATACAAGCAAGCTTTGACATTAAAATTTGGTTCACACTGAACTACACCAGAACATAAGTTAATGTGGCACAAAAAAAGTGATATTCCTTAGAGGGAAAAACTTTGAAAAATATGTCCACAGATACACCTGTACACAAGGAGGCCACTGTACCATCATCAACCCTGAATCCTGCAACATGTCCAGATGGATCCTGCTTAGATGAACCGCTGGTCTGAAGAATAATAACCACGCTTATGGTACTGCAATGCAATCCAGTTTTGCCCTTGATAGTGCTTTGTCAAGATGAACATAGGCAAGGTGCACATTAAACATTTTTTTTTTTTTTTTTTTTCTATTTATTACAAAGAAATCATTGCTCAGACTCAATTCTTAGTTTTTCCAGATTGTGACATGTCTCTGATGGATGGATGATTCATGTCAAATGAACCAAAGCCATGCACAGACTTACATCAGTTTTGGAAAGATGCTCAAAGCACAAGACAAGTGTATTTATTTCTCAGGGGATCCCATTCCAGGCAAGGCAAAAGAACAGCCTGCTTGGCTTTTTAGACGATGAAAACAATGGAGAACTATTCACATTGCATTAAGTGTTTTGTAATAACTTATGAAGCACAGACTATGATCCGTCAGAGGGATGGAATGTGTAGGAGGAACAAAAAAACTTCTGAAGATTTTGCCAGCATATACATGGGTTAAGTATGTAAGATGTAAGAAGCAGAAAAAGCATTTAAGGAAAGGAAGATACAAAAAAATTACTCCTCCCCCAAACCAGAGAGCTCCCTACTGACATAATTAGACTAAAACCCAAACCACTCAGACAGGGCAGCAAACTCACTTTGGGATGTGATCTAGTTTAAATAGACATGGGACTGCTCAGAACTAAGGTAAAAGAGAGAGAAAGACAAAGGGGCTCCTGTTTTTTTTCCTTTACTGGTCCCTGTTACAAGCATTTGTACTTGTGTAAATATTATTAGTTCAAAAATTAACTCCTTACTAGAGCTGCTGGGATAAAAATAAGGGCAACAGGCAGAGGTGATTTCAGTGTGCAAAAAGAAGGAATATTCCTAGCATGAAATCAATACTGAGCTGCACATACCCCTCTTGGTCTTGCACACTGTGAGAAGATGCAAAATTCAGAGATAAGAAAGAATGAACAAAAAGGAAAGAAGGAAATAATAAATAAAATAATAAACACCCTTTCTTCACAGCAGTAGCCATCTTTGGGTTCTTATTAATACGTAAGAGGGAAATGCCAAGGGGAGAGGACAGGCAAGCCTGTCATAAACGTCCCTAATTCTACCCCTGTGTCTACTGATATTACAAACAGGTCTGGGCTGTGTATGGAGAATGACCATGCGTTTTGATGTCCTTTACTGATCAACGTCCCCATCAGTAGGATGCATCAATCTAACCATTTGCACAGTTTAAATAAAAAAAAAACAAACTGGTGAACCTGGTGCAATTATGATATGAAGAGATAGCCTTGGCAGACAGTATGGCTGTGGATGAGTTTAGTGGAACAGGTAAAAAAGAAATAGGACATTTGACATATATTGACATTGAAAAGAAAAAAAGAGCTAATAGCAGGTGCAACCACCTTGTCTCCTCTTCCCCTGTCTCCATAGCTTCATCCAAATAACACTTGTTATTAATGTACCAGGAGAAGACATTTCACATTCACTCCTTAAGATCAACCTGACAGCTTACCAGCTGTTTCTGTACTCTTCTTCCCACAATGGCATGAGTAATCCAAAGAGCGTTCTCACTTTCTCTGTCAGCAGCATGGTTACCTGCTGTTCACTTCTCCTAGACTGCTCCCTGAGCAGAAATGCACCATCTCTTATTTCCCACTCACTTTGAAAGCCACAGGTTTTGATATCATATAAGCACAACTATTACCTCTATCTCATTCTAGAAGTTCTCATGATGGGAAAATAGCCTCCCATCTCTTATCTCCAACATCGCTGCCTCAAAGATACACTGGTCATTTCTTGATGCTATTCCAGTACCTTGGCCTGAAGAAATTTGTGGGTCAATATATATTTCAGCTGTTTCCTTAAATAGTATGGAAAAAGTATGAGTATGAATAAGGGATAAACACGGTCAGTTTGCAGAAGGTGTTCATCTCTTATAAGCACCTATTGTTGTTCAAGAAGGGAAGATCAAAGTGCAAAGGGCACTGAGGAGCTATGAGTCTTCTACTCTTGAAAACCAAAACTCTTAGAAAAAATACTATAAGAAAATCACCACGCAGGACTTGAGCCAGTCCTTTCAGATACTGGTAACTTATCTTGGGTTGCACCACACCACATGAAGTCTGGAAGTCTGAGGAAAGTACATTTAGTATCATAATCAATAGCTGGAAGGACACTCGAAAAACATAACGACACAATATGCCCCAAATTCTCTGGTGTATCTTCTGGGCTAACACCTGCCATGTCCCATTATATCAGCTTGCTGAAAGTTAAGGGACCAGTATGTGTGCAGCCTTACTCAAGAGAAATTTTTTCCCACTTTTTTTTTTAGGATATTTTTCGTTTTCCCCATGTCATTCACTGTTTTCTGAGTAATTGCATCTGTGTAGGTAAGAGGCCTGTGGGATTTGTTTGCCCTTCTGGCAAATCAGGCAGGCATGCTCTAAAATGGAGAGCCATGCTTCCAGGGTGCTTGCCAGTGCCATACAACTGGCCTTTTCAAAATGCTACAAAACAGAAAGAGAAACAGAGTAAAGGAGGATGGCAGTGCTCGCCAAATTGCATCTCCTGTCGTATGCACACACTGGTCTGGATAGCCACTTGGATGCAGAAGTAAAAAGCTATTAGCACTGGGATAGAAACAGGCATCCAATTTCCCCACCCACCCAGATGGAAGAAAATAGAACACCTCACTGATAATGGTTTTCAGAGAGAAAGGGATACAAAGCAGGAAACAAAAGAGGACAGACTCCAACATTTATTTTTTTTAAACAGCAGGTTCTTTTTTCTCCTCTTCCTCTTCTAGTGTCTAATCCATAAAAGAATCTAAATCTCATCTTCAAAAAATCCCTCTGTTCCCAGATGCACTTTACAGACAATGCAGTATGAACAGAGTAAAGCACTGCAGTTAATAAAAAAGGGATTTCCTGTCTCATTCTCTGTAATGATATAATATCTAACATACCCAATAAATGGAGACAAAGCATAGAAAAGGAAAAAGGCTCAGGATTCAAAATGTGGGGCACAGATATACCCAAGTTGCTTTGAACCTTTTGACTGTCTCTTTGGAGCTCCCTTGAAACAAAGTAATAAACAAAATCACACTAACAATACCAATACTGCTAACATTGATAGTTCATCCTGCAGCAGAGCAACATGAGATATCAAGAAAGTGGCCCCACCACACTCAGTGACAGGACAGTAGCCACAGCATAAAGGAAGCAATATATGACACAAGTGAGCAACACAATGGGATGCAGGCCAGGTAATGCTTGGTTTCTCTTCAAAAAAGGACTTTGTTAGCAGTAGATCAAAGATACTGACGGAAAAGGCAAGGAAACGCAGACGGAGATAAAGTATCAGAAGGAGAAAAGAAGCAGAAAGGAAATGGGTTACATGACCAATCAATGGAGATGGTAGGAAACGTTCAGTGGTTTTGTTCTCCATATAAGTTCTTTGAAGAAAAGTTATAGAATAACACACTAAGTTCCAGCAAAGTTCATATTGCAGTACAGTCACTATTACTGTTTATTAAAACTTTCTGCTCTACACAGACACAGCCCTAAGACAACCACAAAGCATTTTGAAGGACTTTGAAACCAGGACATGGCACAATGGCTACAAGCTAAATATAAAGGCACAAATAAAATTTGCAATAAAACATGTTTTGGGCCTAGGAATTAATATGCCACCATGAATTCAGTCCACTCAAAAAAATATTAGCCTGGGAAAAATGTCATAATGGTAAAGTACAGGTTTAAATTTTAGGTGCCAGGTGATTACAGCCCCATCTGAACTAGGTCAAGGAAGCAGGGATAGCACACCTTCTGCTGCAAAAAACACACAGAGGTATTTGAAGAACATAAGCACAGTTGGAACGTCAGTTCTACCATCTGTCTTAAATGGATCATCTTCAACAAGGTGGTGCCACTCAACACCATTCCAAAGCCCCAATTTTGTGTCAGCTCTGAGACAAAGACAAGAGGTGTTTATGTTATCCAATTTTAATGTGTTTGAATGGTAGCTTCTGGACCTACCTACAGCATCTAGAATGGTCCTTACTTTAGCTTCCACTAAACTTACCATAGCTTGTTGTACTAAAAAAAGATTGTAGGCAAAACAAGATACCATATCCTGTATTTATAATGGAAATGAACGAGACCCACATTTTCTGGTTGGTTTGTTTGTTTGTTTTGTTTGCAGGTGTTTTCTTTTGTTTGTTTTTATTATTCAAGACCTGCCACAGAAAAGCAGAAGTCAGCATTTCATGACCAGGTTAAAGTGGGGAGGGAAAAAAAAAAAGTGATGGGAGAAACATAGGTGAAAACAATGTTAAAGTGGTTGACAGTTATGCTTGCTCCACACAGTCTCCAAAAGTTTGTTTAACCTGAGTAGACAGCTTACTACACCAACTCTATTCACAGAGCCAAGATCACTACATACCAGAGGACAACGAAGTCAAACTTCAATGGTCATACTTCCGAGAATGTGCCTGTCCCTTTGTAAAACTGTTTGATTTCAAGCCAGGGGCTCAATGATTTACACTTGGCAAAGCACAGCTGATGGTTCCAACAAGATATGAGGTCATTTTGTACTTATGGCATTTGATTTTAGCATAGATTAAATTCTCCATAGCTTTAACCAAGTGTAAATTTTAGAATTAAATAAAACTTCTCCCTTCATCTTCCTGAGAAGGGTAACTGTGAGAAATGAGAACGTAATGAAAGTATGGAGATAACAACTGACTGATGCCCAAATTATTAAATTGTGGAGGTTGCTGTTGAAAGAAAATTCAACCCACTTTCATAGAAACTGTTAATATTGATGTTAAGTCACCCATCTCCTTAAAAGGTTCCAGAAAAGGTAAAAAGTTCTCACTGTGTGTGGAAGTAAATCCTGTATGGGAGATATGGTGAGTACCAGAACCTCACACCATAAATTGTAAATACTGTGCTCACAGGATGTAAGCATGACTCCTGAGATGGAACATCATAGATTCTTAAAAGCATATAGCAATGTCAAACATCACTTTAAAACAGGAAATCCTTACCTAAGCAATGCAGAACTTAATTATAGCATATTCTGACCCATATGTCAGGTCAGTACATTTATTCAAATGCTCTTGACTTCCTAGTAATTCAAGCTAGTACTTCATCCTGAGCCTCACTGATACTCGATGTACTTGCATTTGCTTTAGAAATTGCCTATATGAACACAAAGCACTATAAACTCTCTTTAGTTTTTGAAAGCTACCAAGGTCAGACACAGGCATCCATTGTCTACACTTCAGTGCGATATGGAAGAGACATACACAAGAACAGATCACATCAGTAGTATCTCGTTCTGAACAATCAGCTACCTATGACGGGGTGGGCTCTTCAGTATCTTCTATACTCAGAAACATGGGGTTTCTCTCCCAGCCTTAGCCACTAAGATTAAGACATCTATTCAAAATTAGTTGCCTAGAATCCTTCTATACTCAGTAGTGAATAATAACACTTTAGAGGTGAGAGTCAGCCCATTTATCTCAATGGCATGATTGGCTCGCTGGAAGTGTCTATCCCTCTTCAGTGGCTATAAATAGAACCCAGAGAACATCACTAGGCTAAAAATGTAAGATTTCAGATAGCTAAGGATATGTAAACTGAGTCTCACATTACAAGTGAATTGTTTTTCCTTCAATAGCTCTTTCCCATTATTTCCATCCTCTGACACTATATGAAAGAAAGTGTTAAAATCCAGCTAGTCTTTTGGTCCACTGTTTTTAAGATGCATTACCTCAAAATATACCTACTAGTGCTATTCTTTGCTATCAGATAACATTGCTTATTGACCTCAAGTGGCACCATCCACATGCTTTCAAGTAATTATTTTAATTACTGTGTTTGTCCCTACTTTTTGTAATCAACTCAAATACAGAAGTGTTTAGCTTTTTAAAAAACCAAATCATTATGCCTATAACACCAAAATTAAGATGGACAGATTAAATATGTTGGGAGCTATAAAGCACCCTAGTGAAATGGCAGTACTCTGAGTAAGAGAAAGGTGGTTAAGACATAGGTGTTGTCATCAAATTGCCCCAGCCTTATTTTCTCCCAGCAAACAAGTCTTTGAATCTATTGTGTGCCAACTCCACGCTGCACAAACAGGCCTAACAGCACTTTCTTATCTTCTCTTATTCAAAATACAAGGACAGAAAGAGAACAACATCATGTGATATTATTACTGGAATATTTTCTTGTGTTTATTTTTTTTTTTGAATCCTAATTTTCCATGTATTGCAGTCTCATTAGATTTTGATGGAGTCAGCATCAAATTCTAAATAGAAATAGTAAATCTCATGAATCATTTTGGCAAAACCTTCCTTGAAATGACTTTGAAAAGGCAAGATAACTCTTGCTAGCTTTATTTTTGTCTTTTCCTGACTTTGAAAACTGGCACCATCACATACTTGGCTATGCCCTACCCTACTAGTAAATGGAAATATACTTGCAGCTAACTTCCTACTTCTTACATTTGGAAACTCCAAAAAAATCACCTTCCTAATATGTGCTTCTAATTAAATTCCAGTCCCTAACCACAGCTGCTGTGATTCATGCATACGCTGCAAGGTTCACTGTTAATTAATGAGGGCTCTTTAAATTCTCTGAGCCAGGGTGTGGGAGGGAAATAGGGTGTATGCAAGACATAAGGATTTCTCTCAGATGATTGTGGGGTGTTGTGATGCCCCTCTGGGAAGTAGCTCAATTACAGTATGCATCCAAACAAGAATGAAAAAGGAGGTGGAGAACAGGGAACAAAAACCTACACAGTGTATTATTCATAAGCAAATACATAATTATGCAGTCTCATAAATTAGGGATCTGCACTTTTAAAAGAAAGATGGAAAAAAAATTTGTCAGAATGTTTACTTTGCAGTGTATTGGTTTGATATTCCCTTCTTCCTATGAAAATTTAGAGAAAAAGTGGGACATAAACAACAAAACTCAGAGGCCTCCAGGCAATCCAGGGATGATCTGTGACAGGTACAAGCTGAGGTATTAATAAATTTCATGGAGTGTGGATTTCTACAATCCTTCTTGGGATTGCATATCTAGGCTGCAAATGAGAGGACCAGCAGCTCAGCATCTCTGCAGATAAGGAATTTCAAGGAAAGATTCTAGAGCTTTGCTAAATAAGCAAAGCAGTCAGTGTCTCTCATGCATGTGAGTTCATAAAGTATCACAATTATCATTAAGTACTTGTATTATGCACAGGCAGGCTGCTTGAGAGACCACAACTCTGTCTTCAGCTAAATGGCTGCCAGTCTAGAGCACACCTGCTTCTTACAGTTTGCACAAAATATTGATCTGAGGAGGCTATAGTAGGTTGGAGACAGGGATGAGCATTTGCCCTTTGTCATTTGTACTTCGGGGGGGGGGGTTTGGGTTTTTTTGGTTGTCGGGTTTTTTTTCCTAATTACAGTATCTTACATCTCCAAAGCATCTTTCACCTTTTATATGTGTTCTCAGCAATGCAGCACAGCAACTATAACAATGCAGTATTAGGATTTGAGATTAAGTAGCCTATAGCTAAACAAAACCTCAGAGGAGAGGTTTAGAAGAACAGAGTAGAAATTCACGAGGAGGGATTTGACCTAGACATTTACACTACTGCCTCTTACAAAATATTCTTTGGGACATTTAACAGTCCTAAGTAGTCATAGCCTCAGTCTCTGTTTTACCCTGATATTACAGGTGCACCAAAACCTACATTTCCCCAGGTGATGAGCATAGTGCTTGCAGTTGGAATGGAATCACGTCTTTACGCTCTGACTAAAGCTTGCAAGTAAAGACATCAGCAAGCCTTCCCAGAATTGATTTCACATTTGGTCCTCTGAGTACTTTAACTAATGGTGAATAGACAATAACCATAAAGCCTTTCAAAACACAGTATTTTTTCTTATTAGTAGAAATTCTGCATGGGGTATTAAAAAAAGAAAAAAAAAAAAAAGATTTTTCAAGTAACAGAAGGGAACAAAACCCCACATTAATATCTTTCCCAACCTAGTGTTTACTGTTCCCTTCTTGCTGGCTTGGAAATCCCAACCCAGGGATACTCAATTTTTATTTCTATATGAATAAGAAGTACCAGATAAGTTGATCATGACTTTTTCAAGCCAAGGGTTGGCTCTGCCTCTGCTGGGCTAGTCTGAGCTAGGTACTTCCTTTGCAGGGAGGCACATTGCAGCTGCTCACAGCATTAAACAAAAAAAATATATATATATACAAAAATAAAAATATAAAAATAAAAAGGTAGACAAGAAGTCTGAAAGCAAAGCTGGCATGTTGTCATGGTCTAAGCAAAATTTATACACTGCCTAGATCTAGATCTGAGCCAACCTCAAGAGAAACCTTAGACAAACTCTTCAAAATTTCCCAGAGGTGAAAGGTAGAGGTGACCACTCCATAAATACCCTCAAACAACTGTTTTTCCTTTCTATAGAAATTCTTTCAGGCTACTGGTTCTCATCTCTGGCTAATATATTTTGGATTATGACACTTGGGTCTTGACTAACAATTCCAGAAACTGCAGATATACTGCCACTATTGCCTATTTTATTATTAAAGATGGCAAGTTGAAGCCAGCATGGTGTAAGGACTGACTTCTTCTGGCTACTTCTGTGTCTCCAATAGGTGACAGGTATCACCAATTCCTTCTTGGATAGTTTTGCCACTGGCAATTCCTTTTCTTCCCCAGACGAAATTATAACCTGGCTAGACTGGTTTCTTTAAGATACAAATGATTTATTAATACTTAGGATTTAAAAGGTGGAAGAAAAAGATTTAGCATATTTTCTCCAGTTTACTCAGAACAAGACGCTCTCAGTCTGACGTCCTGGGAGAGCAGGATTTTTCTTTTAGCTAGGTTGAAAGAAGAGTCCAAAAACCACATCAACACTAGTGACGCATGGAACTGGAAGTCTATATTGGTGATCCATAAATATTATAGCAAGTGACACTTTTTTTTAGCTGAAGTAGAGGTGAAGGCCTGGTTTTGCAGAGCCACAAAAGAAGGGCTCCAGCCCAATTCAGCTCTGTAATCTCACTTGCTAGATTTGTCATGAAAATTTGATTATATTTTGTTTTATCCCAGACTACAGGCTCATTACAAAACGGGGCTGCTGTTCTCTAGAATCTCTCTCTAAATCCTTAGCTACTACTCTTATTGGACAGTAATGTGAATACGTTCTTCTACCGGCCTTTATGTCCTCCCTGTCTTTTTGCCATTATAGATCCATTGCCTTCCTAGCACTTTTTTCTGAAAAAATAATCTTTTAACCCAGTAATTTATTTCAGAGGTACAAGGATTCTGGAAAGAAGATGAAGGTTACACAGAGAAAACCAGATTCAAAACACTAGAACATACGATATGAGAAAACCTGCATTGGCTGGAGGTTTTGCTTCATCTTCATGCTCCCGATTTCTCCAAAACACTCTTGAGTTTAGATAGTTCAGTTAACAATGAAGAAAATGACTTGTGGCTTCATCTATGTCAGTTTTGGTTTTCTACACAAAGGCAAAAATTTTGCCCTTCATAGCACACTGGAAGGAATTTCCTCACAAGTGATTCTGAAAACATACAAGGCTATGATGGAAGCAGCATAACCCCTCAACACTCACACAGAGTACTACTGCTAACTGTTCCGTAAAATTATGCAAGAGATTTGTCATTTATCATAAAATGCTAAACTCCTTGGCCAAAGGTGGAAAAATTTGCTCTACCATAAACTGCCAACCACCCACTCTGTCACTTTAGAACCACAAACATAGCATTTTACAGTGCTAGCTTTTATTTCAAATAAATTGAAAACCCATTTGAAATAAACTGCAGCACCCACAGGCCCAAGTATACAACCCTACATTCATGTGGGCTTGTCCACAGCACTCAGCAGCAAGACACAAGAGAGCTTTCCCCTGACCTCTCACACCCCTTTGGTGTCACACAGCTTTTTTCACACGGAGGGGAACTAACATCAACACTGGTAGTTTTTTTTCTTCTGAGGCAAAGAAGCTGCTGAACAGACAAATACTCAGGAAAGAGCCCCCCAGGCTTCCCCAAAGAAAAAGACAACAAAGAGCCGACAGCTCTTTATATAATACAATTATTTCCACCTTTAAAGCCATGTTAGAGTATCCTATGCAGCATTTCATCCAGCCATGAAATTTTCAGGATGCCAGACGCTATTCTTCCCTGGGGATATGTCCCTCCCACCTTATGCGATCAAATGGCCACTACAATTACAGAGGGAGACAAAAACATATCAGGTTACAGAGTCTTCAGAAAACCCTATAAACGGATCTGTCGCTTGTTTGAGGACAACTGTTGAAAGGAATGTTTGCAGTTCTTTCAATATTCTCCACAAGGCTGTGAAATATAAAAGAATAACTTCTCTAACTCACAAAAATGGCAACAGAAAATGAGTTCGGTTTTGTTTCTGGTATGCTATCCTCCTAATTTTTGTATTTGGAGAAAATATTCCAGAAACAACATAAAGACTACCTAAGGAACAGAACAGTTGGCTTCCCACCCCAAATGACTAACAGCATTTCTTTATTCAGAGTTGAGACCATAACGCTTAGAAGATCCTTATGTCAAAGTGGGACTAGGATGCAACAAGTCAAAACCTGCTTCCTAAATCTCAAAATAAACATGGCCATACTACCATGCATGAAGACATTAAAAGCAGAAGGGTAAACTCTTCTAACCTTTAGTCTTAATGATGTTAGTGGATGAAGAACTGTGTGTTATGGCTTCATCCTATTACCATTACCTTTTTTTCCTGTCAAGCTGTAGTGATTTGTATTTACAAAACTGCTACTTTTAGAACACCAAACAAATGTACACACAAGAAACGTAATAGCATGACACCTAACTTATCAGTAAGTTTTAGTTCTGTAATCAATATTTGCATCTTCAGTACAAGACCCTCCAAGTACTGAATGTCGCCCATTTATAATCTTCAGCCATAAGGATGTGCAAGACCTTACAGTACATCCTCTGCAGCTGTTCATAATTATAATGATAATGCACCCTTTTTTCCCCCTACAAGTTTTAAAGGCACCAAATAACAAAGCTCTTCACGCTTTCTCCATTAGAACAGTGGTCCATAAACATTCAAAATAATTTGTTTCTCATATTTCAGTGTTTTGGAAACAAATATATATACACATACAGATCTACACATATATATAGTGTGTGTGTGTGTGACTGATACATATTTTTATTTATTTTTTATGTGACTGACACAATCCTCAAGAGGTTAAAAAATACAGGTTTTACATTCCAATCTTATCTCTTTCTCCTAGGTTTCCATAACTTCAGTGAGGTGAAATTATGTGATAAATGAGCAATTCAAAATCCTCTCACTTATTATTCAGGCCCTTAATATCTATGTACAGATTGTAAAAAATAAAATTTCTTTCAGAGTCTTTGTGGAGAACAAAATTAATCAAAGCAATAACTAGATTTTGGCTGAAATTAGTGTTCATTTACTTTACTGAAAGCTATGGCAAATCTTACAATCTCTTCACCCCTTATTTATAAGGCCATTATTCCACCAAACGAAAACCTTTTACAAAACTAGCTGCTTCAGTCACAAGACAGGAAAAATCTGACAAAGCTAATTTGAACTTTCTTTTTCCTCAGCTACTCAGAGTTCCTTCTGTGTAGACCAAAGAGTTTTGCTGAAACAATGTTTTAACACTGACTTTTGTAATTGTTAGTGATCTCTTGGCCAGTGATACCTGGAAAGGATACAAAAGTAACACTTTGTTTCTCAAGTTCTGGAAAACAATGCACTCTTCTATTGTTTGCCTGTCAGTTGAAAAACATCTTGTTTCCATTCTTCTAAATACAGTTACCTGAAATTACAGTATGTGACAGTCTTAACTATTTGAAGATCCTCTTCACGAGCCAGTTTATCTTTCTAACTGGGCTGGAAAGTCATGCACAGGAATACCTCACAAAAATTTTTGTTCTATTTACCTGGATGAACTTTAAAAGTGTTGTGCAGCAGTCACTTTCAGAATGCAACAGTTAACTGCCTTTCATTATATCAAATCTTTACAATCCTCAATCTTGTACTTATAGATTGCCCATCCTCTTGATGTCCCAACTATCTAAAGTGCTGCCTAGTCTTTTTTTAAATCTTGAACTGTGAAAAATCTTTTATAGCTTCCATTATCTCTGGTTGTTTCATAGTATTTTTCATTTCTGTTGCATTTCAGATGGAAATATTGTCCACCCCAGATATAAGCCATGTTCTCTGCCTGGAGATAGATATTTCTCTTACCGGGTGTACTGGGAACCTTGCAGAACACATTGTGTTTGAGGAATTAGTGATCTTGACCAGGTCATGTCTGCTCTGTTGGGCCTTGAGAAGACCATACATTAGCAGGAGTAGCCACTGCATGGGAATCTGCCAGAGTGCCCTGTGCCAGCCTGTGTTGTGTGCTGATGGGCGTTATTACAGAAATAACATCCCAGCTCACCAGGAGAAGATACACAATCTTGTTTTCTACACAAAATAATTGCACCACAGCACAGAGGAGAGATAGGAACCTCTCCACAGACAGGATCCATGCAACGTGGTGTGGGAAAATGCATCTGTAGTCCACCCAGTGCTGCATGCAATCGGAGTTCCCAGGAGCTGAAGGAACGTAAGATTTACTATCTATATTCCTCTTTTTATTCTTATTGAAACAGTTATCTTATTAAGCCATTTGTTGTCTGGCCTTCTTACTGAGATGCAGAAAGAGCCTTGCTTCTCTGACCTCACTCCCCTTCCCAGGTGTAGAACATTGAGCCAGTACAAGGGGCCCAAAACCTTGCTGGAATAAAACACATACCTTACCAAGTACTTTTATCTTCAACCACAAAGTCAGCAAATACTTCTCTAAAAGATCTATTTGTTCCTTTTACTAAAAGAATACTTCATTAATTGATGTGACTAATACTGAGAAGCATAGTCTGGGAAAACACACCATTAATCAATAAGCATTGGAATGACTGATATAAGTTGAAAGCTTTTCAGCATCAATTGGCATGTATTTCATAGTTTGTTTTTTTACTGATAAGGATGTGAGATCATAAAATTTTGGAGACCACTGATCTAGTGTAGGTAGGTCAGCAGTTAGAGTGTGACATATGATCCATGCATGGTACAGAATGAAGAGTGGTTAACAAAGTGGAAATGGCATAATAATAATGCCAAAAAGGGGAGAACTAGGGAAGAGTACCTTGCAGACAGCCAGCAAGGAATAGTTGATTGAGCTGGTAGAGAATCTGTCAAAGATCAAACTGTGACAGAGGTGAGGAGGAAGCAGGGTGAAAAGGTAGTGCAGACCAGTACAGGATAGGGAGTAGCCTATGGTATGTTCTTTATCCACCTGGTATCACAGACATTCATACATCAGCTGTGAAACGCAACTAAAACTGTCTGCTTGTGATGAGCTGCTGCTGAAGGGCATTTCTTTGAATGTCCTTCGCTTATGTGACACGATGGCTTTATCTCTGCATATAAACATTGCAGCTGCTGAAGGGGAAACAAAAAAAGACCCGGGCTTCTTCTTGAAGTGTACCATTGCCTCTTTGGTAGGTCTCTGTGAGAGAGCTGAGGAATGATGACTGAGCTTAAAATACTTCCTTGTAAACCACAGAATCTCATCATTAAATCTGTCAATCAAAGTTCCACTCATCATCCATCCTACGCCTGTAGTAATACTTATTAACAGAGATGGGAAGCTGCCACATTCCTGCCTCACAGATAATCCTTGTTAAGAACCACAACAGCTGTTTACACACAATTGATCCCCTTAGCACAGCGAATGCACCCTTATTCACCTTGCCCTCAATGGCCTTCATCTTATTTGACTAAAAGAAATCAAAGACCGTATTCTAAAAGAATGGAAGGTAGTAGAGTTAAGGGCTGTTTGTAAGAATGATTCTCACAAGTTTTATCTGAATGTATCACCATATATATAAAGAGGATGGGTGGGGTTTTTGATTTTCTCCTTTTGAATATTCTTTGACTATTCTTGGTCAAACAGCAATCTCAGTTACACCAGAGTAAATTCTAAATGCAGTGCATGCTTTACATGGCAGGAGGTATGAAGCAAGATCCAGAACTGGCTGTATGTTTTTAAGTTAAGCTTTTCTATAAGGTAAAAAGATTATTAAACCCAAAACAACACAACGTGAAATAGGAATACAGAGAATTTGGAGGAAATGCTTGGAAGCTACCATAACATTATATTATATTTAAGGTTGCTAAGAGCAACAAAGAGAAAGTATAAGAACTATTGTATTCATGGCAATGTAAATTGAAAATAATAGACAAATACAGTAATTGAATGGATGAAGCAGTGAGGCACTTATTTCTTTACTGCCTTCTTTCACCAGCTACCTTGCTTGTACACTCCTTTTCAGCTGATGGGGACAACAGCTTTCCCTTTGGAATTAAAGTTGCTTTTCCCTTGGCAGTATTACTACATGGCATGAAAAACTTGATAAAAATAGTCTTCCCTGATTAGTGCCATCATGACAGTCTACTCCCTTCCGGCTTGTTGCAATCATTGCTGTAACACTGAAATTCATCAACATATAGACAAAAATCCATAGCTTGGGACAAGTGAAACTGCTTTCATCTCCTCTTAATTGTTTCCACTGGGGGGCGCTACTAGTTCATACTTTGTCTGACTTTTACTCTGATCTTGGTTTTCATGGTAAAAAAAAACAGTCATGCCTATCTGGGATCTATTGGCTTGTCGCTTTGAATATTGGCTATTTAGACCTTTGGGTCGAAACATGAGTAAACTTCAGACTTCTCTCCCTTCCCTCTGAAGCTAAAAGATCATTCTCATCAACAGCAAAGGGCCTGTGACTCACTGGAGTACCATCATCCCAGTCAGAAAGGACCAGTAGTACATCTGGTACAGTATCATACCCTATACTATCTTCAAGGTCTTTTAGAGACACAGTACTAAGCCAGTCCTGTGACACGTCTCTAGTTTGTTGCTTGTTATTTTTCAGAGCATGGTTTGATTAACAGCAGCACAGCTTCTAGATGCAGAAAGGACTCATGTAGTTACATACGGTCTAGTTCTCTCCGTTACAAGTGTTCCCCCTTTTGGTAGTGTTTGGTGTTGAGTATTCAAACATACAACCAATACTAGCTTGCTCAAAACTCTATTCCACCTCTTAATGCATTCAAGGACCAGAGGACAGGACATTCCTCTCTGAAATGAAAATGGAAGCACTGTTCTTGCACCCTTGATCCATGCCTCATGGTTAAATCTACTTCATCCACTCCAAGCAACTTTTTGGTCGGTGTTTGTGTTCTTCACAGAAATCGATTGCAAGTTAAGAGTCAGCATTTACAGGCTGTTAGTAGACAGAGCTTTCTGAAGGATGCCACCATTGCTCTTGGAAAAGGAAACAACACATCTCGCATACCATGATGGCATAATTGCAGGTAAATCTGATGCTGGGTAGGTATTAGATTGACATGAGATAACCATGTGTCTGGTAGATGCTTGTCAATCTCACCACTATACTCCCTTAACGTTTTTTCTAACGCACACCTTTATGAACACCACAAGAACCTATCAGTTGAATTATGTAACCTCTTTTCTTACAAACACCTAATAGCTAGTTGAAGTGACTCTAATAGTTAAATTTCCCTGTTCAGTATTCAGCACATTAAAATTTCTGTTTTAGGATTTGTTCGTTAATGGCATTATAACAACTCAGCACCTCATCAGCTGCTCTAAACAAGCATATTTTTTTAAACTAAATAATAAATAATTCATAAATATTTGTAATTAATAAATTAGAGAGCAGAAAGATCAACTGTTGCAAATGCTTTATGAAAAGGACATTCCATTAAGACATCAACAGTGCTGTTGGCTGCAATATTAAAGAGGAGAGAAGAGTTGTGTACTGGTGCAAATATAAGGCCTTCAGTACAGTCTCTTCTTGTATCAAATTGTGCCTCAGTTTTTTACATTATTTGTAATGATTCAAGTCTATATTTCTGTTAGATTTTGCTTACTTACATTTCAACCTGACCTTGGTCAGCTTGTACACAATGTTTAGCCTTCTTGTAGATCTCCAGGCAAAAAGTTTCTGGACTGTACATTAATATGTCTGAAATGGAGCTCCCCAACTTGTGTTGCCAAATCTTTCCTTTAACTATCACTAAAGACTTCTTCCTACATCCCTTTCCTATCACTTACAGGATTGTAAAAAAACAGAAGGAAGTGTTCCTTCCATTCTCTCTGGCTATGCCTAAGTCAGGCTTCTTCCTTCTCTATACCTCCTTTGGAAATACTCCCCTTGCTTCCCTTTGGACTGCTACTAAGTTTGATTTTCCTTCTCAATTAATAAAAACCCTTCCCCTTCCAGATCAACAACAAAATGCTTTTCCCAAGATTATCTTTGTGGGCCCCATCCTAACCATATTCTCTTGCAGAGTTCCTCTGCCAAGTTCTCCTTTCTTTCTGGAAAAACAAACAAAACCACCCACACCTCTGCAAGTGTTTCATCTTTAGGGTTCCTCAGCTTGTCCCATTTATTCCATCTCATACCTGACACTACTGCTACTCTATTCCATTCCTTCACTTTCAATGCCATTTTCTACTGTTTTATTATGTGCTTCTCTTACACAGAACTTTGTCTTCTCTGACATCCTAAAAAACAAAGAACATAGCTAATTACTATTGGCAGGAGTCCTGCTGGTAGAACCAGGTCATTACCTAATTACTTGACCTGCTAAACTTTCATAAGTCTCCCATCCACTATGACAATAAACTGTATTAAATACTGAAGGTACAGAACACTATATAAGATGTTAGCAAAAAGCCAAGATTATTCTGCCATGGGAGTTCAATTTTACCATCTTGCTCCGAAAAGGAAACTATTTGGCTAAAGTTTTCTACTTCACTATCCAGTACCTAAACACTCTTAGTATGTGCAGCACTGTAGCTCTTTTCACTCCCCAAACCCTCAGGTTTTTGCATGCTACAGATACAAGAGTCCATCACTGAAATGCAGGCATCTCATGGATAATATATGACAATTTTTTCAACCTACTGCAACACAACATGCAGTAATTCTAGGCAGGAATTGAAGAAAATTCCTTTAACTGAATCCAAAGAGATGACGGATTCCAGGCATAGATGTACTGGGATACCACAAGTAATGTCCTTTTATCTTGACTATCATGTTTGGATGAAAACATGTGGGCAAGTAGGTCAGCAGAAGCAGCAGTACAATGCCTGTATCCTACATTTCCTTTTCCATCCTTCTGTCTTCTCTGCTGCTAATGTAGAAAAAACCCCCAGGATTTCTTCAAGCAATTCTGAGAGACTTAAGCAATTAAACTTCAGCAAAATAGAATAATATTTTTCCAATTATCTTTTTCACCAAGGAAACTTCAGAAAAAAAAAAACAACCCACAAAAGCTAAGATATGCTTCCAGTATGAAGAGACATCTGTCATCAGTCATTGCCATGGATTTTCTTCTGTTCTGGATTCTTCTGACTGATGGCACTACACTTAAACTATTAAATATTTAATTCCCATCTTTCTTAGCTTCTGTACATTTGTAACTCTCCTTGCAGCCACCTAGTTTTGTACCATGGTAAGATTAAGTCCCTATGACAGTTCGTCTTCTCATCTATCACATTCCAAATCAATATGGTCTCAAAGTACTTATTTTTTTTCATGGTGAAGAACTGGCTGAATGGCAGGGTTCAAAGGATTGCAATAAATGCAGCTACATCTGCTTGGCAACCAGTCACCAGTGGTATTCCTCAGGGCTCCTTCTGTTGAATATTCTTATCAATGATCTGGATTCCAGGAGCTGAATGTACCATTAGCAAGTTTGCTGATGACACCAAACTAGGAAGTGTTGCTGACTCTGTTAAGAAGTGAGAACCTTTGCAGTGGGTTCTAGATAGACTGAAGCACTGGGCAACAATTAATGGGATGAAATTTATCAAGACCAAGTGCGAAATTCCACACCTGGGACACAGTAATGCCAGACACAAGCATAAACTGGGAGAGGAGTGGCTGGAGACCAGCCCTGCAGAAAGGGATTTAGGGGTGCTGGTTGACAGCAGGCTCAATAGGAGCCAGCAGTGTGCCCTGACAGCCAAGACTGCAACCCACATCCTGGAGTGCATTAAACACACTATAACCATCCAGTCAAAAGAGTCAATTATTCCACTGTATTTAGTGCTGGTGTGGCCTCACCTTGAGTACTGTGTGCAGTTCTGGGCCCCACAAATTAAAAAGGATGTGAAGGCACTCCAATGCATCCAGAGGAGGGCATCAAAGCTGGTGACGGCTGAAAGAAATGTCCTAGGAGGAGCAGCTGAGCACACTGAGCTGGTCTAGTTTGGAGAAAAGGAGGCTGAAAGGTGACCTCATTCCTCTCCACAGCTTCCTGAGGAGGGGAACTGGAGAGGGAAGTACTGATATCTTCTCTGTGATATCCAGTGACAGGACATGTAGGAATGGTTCAAAGCTGCGTCAGGGGAGGTTCAGACTGGACATTAGGAAGCATTTCTTTACCAAGACGGTGGTCAAACACTGGAACAGGCTTCCTAGAAAGGCAGCTGACTGCTCATGCATGTCAGCATTTAAGAGAATTGGTCAGGTAGTTGGACTAGTTGATCACTGCAGGTCCCTTCCAACTGAAAATATTTTATGCTATTCTAAACTGGCATGGGAAAAAGGGGATTTGGAGGAAATCCACTTTATTACAGCATTTTCCTTGCCTGTTCTACAATTCCTCTAATTCTCCAGTGATTTCAGGCTACACAGCTCTGTACCCACCTCACATGCGGATTCAGACTTCCTCAAACTTAATGGGACTGAAGTTTAGTAAAAGTACTTTCTCAGCATCTTGCAGATTATTTACAAGAGCGTATAAGACAGAGCTGCAGGATTTAAGCATTTAGTAGCCTTCCTGTTGAGATTACTGAGAGACAGTTAAAAGGCTACATTCATGCAAATAAATATGTTCTTGTGGTATTGTCACCAACAGTAAAGGTGAGAGGACTATGAAATTAAACACTTCAGATTTTGTCTTTTGTCTTATAAAAAGGGTGAAAAGTCCCCTAATCCTCTCCAAGCATCACTACCCTACACCACAAATATCAAGGATACAGGTGCCAACTTGTGAAGAAAATTGGCATTAACTTTTATTTTTCTGCATTCGTGGTGTAACTGTCATTCTGCATAACTCATTTCTTTTTATTACTAGTTTAATTAATCATTAAATCTCCCGTTCTTCTGATTTGCAAAATACTAATCCTAGGGGCAAAGGACACAAATGGAAGCCAAAGGACTAGTAAGGAAGCAGTTGTAAAACTGGATATCTCTAACCCTTAACATGGAAAATGAGTGTTTTAAACCCTTAAAAATATCAGTACTTACTGGTCTTTTGTTTGTTTAGTTTTCCTCTAGGTCCTGAGGAAATAAGCTCATTATGGTTGTCATACACATCTATCCTTCTTTGCAACTCTTCATGTTGCCACAGTTCCAGCAGACATCTGCATTTTTCTTATCGTTGCAATATCTACATTATATTGTAAAAGCCCTCAGGCAGCAAAGGTAGGTGATTCATTGCTAAAAGCTTGTCTGTGGCTCACTTTCTCTTCAGCAATATGTGCCTTTCATTAGTATTTTGAACAAAATATACACTATATAAGTAAATTAATCCATGAAAAAAATGAAAAAGCCAGCTAGACAGGAGTTATATTTGATAGTTTTTCATTAAAGTAGATTTTTGAAATCTCTTCATGAGAGTATGAAAACAGATGGGATACAAGTAATTGTAGTTCCTGGTCAAGCACTGACAACTCCTGAGATGCTTCTTGGAAATGCAGGGACCAGAATAGGCCATGTGATCTGTCAACTCCTGTTCCTTCTAAGATGCAGGATCTTTTCCCAAAGAGTAAGACATCAAGTTTCTGCTTTCTTCTTTCAGTCCTTAACTGTGAGACACTTGTTTTGCCTTTTTTTTCCCTTCATGCTTTTGTACTTATTAATGAAATTTCTTATTGATTTCCTGTTTACAAACATTGGATTGAAATAACAAGAATATTCCAATTAAGTATTTATGTACATGGCTCAATCCCTTCTATTTGTGTAGTGAGAACAGTCTATCTGTTTCACGCTGTGCGCAGCTGAACAACTGAGCACAATCTCTTTTTGATCAGAGGCTGACATCTTTGGAGTAAAGGGCTCAGAGAAATTCTGAATGACACTGCGTTACAATATGGTAACAGGAAGGTGGTAAATGCATACTAATAAGAAGATCTTTACTGTCATTTTTGACTGAGTCTTTCTACACATTACAGTAACATACAAATTCAGTTTCATAGCAGCAAGTTTGTACATTTATGAAACAATGTGTTGGCAATAATAATCAAAGCTAATAACATTCAGAAGTGTGCTCTATTTATGGCAGTATGCGTGTAATCTCAGTATATAACCAGTATAAACTTACTGCAGCAGTAAATATTGTTTCTAATCCTGTCCCCAATATATACTGCTTGCAGGAGTATGTGTGATGAATGGGAACCATTGAGGAGCAAGCATTTTACAGCATGGTGATGGGCCCAGTGTTCTCATAAGCAAATGCCACATGGAGGTTTCTAAGACTTGACTAGATAAAGCCAGAGCTGACTTGATTCAGCATTGCTGGCAGCCCTGCTCCGACTATGAGATTGGACTAGAGACTTCCACAGTCCCTTTTATCCACAGTTTCAACCACTCTATTTCATTATCTCTTTTGAGTTTAAGGGATTCCACAACACTTGACAACTAGGAACAATGTTATCACATTGAAGAAGCCCTCTTTGTCTGACTAGTTGCTGCATCCCGCCCCAAAACATCATAACACTACAGCAAATTTACTGCAAGAATTCATCCTCATAAGGAAGTGAAACAGCATTTTTAGGGTTGGATACATTTTGCTTACTGTAAATACAGTGTTCCATGCCTATGGCTAAGAACATCTTTTCATAGACTGAGATAGTAAGGACCTCTGCTCACTTTTCTTGTTTAAAAAAATTCTGTTCTAGTACAAGAAAATGGCATGTTATGCAAAATATTTAATCAAAAGGAAAGAAGATCATGCACTGGATTCAGACTAATTGCTGTAATGTCCTGGGTTTTGACAAAGGAAAAATACAAGAATACTGACCAGTTTCAGCATTGATTAGCTCTTGAGACAAGACCTTATCTTTATTTATGACAGTAATGTGAAAAAGACCTTGTGGAAGAGCTAGGTTTTATCATTTTCTTTGGCCTAAGCCAGTATCTGCCAATTTAGCCCACACTCCATTCCCAACCAATTATCACCTCTTTCTGTCCTTACAGCATGGTGGTGATGGGGTGCTTCACACTTCGTTTACAGTTCTAGGATCCTTACTGACAAAGTGCTTTATTACTTGTGATATAATCTATGTAACCTGCATTTGTTGTATGACGTCTCCCTAGCCATAGCCTTATTCTATCAACTTTTCCTCCTGCAGCCTATCATGTACCACATAGTCCTTATTAGGACTTTGCCCTGGAGACAATGATTCAGATGAAACATGTAGATGGACATAGAGCCACATGACTAAATCCTAGAGACTTTAGTAATGAAATCCCACCAATGTATTATGGAAATCAAGTGCAACCTGGTCACTGTTGCTGTTTAATATAATGTTTCACTGGATCAGAAGAAGCAACTAGACTTGAAAATTTTGCTAACATCCTCCATAATTCAATATTGACCATCCCTAGTGAAAGCAAGATGCCTAGGCTGAGAAACACAACTGTGAAAGATTATCCATGGCCACTCTGTGCTCTAAACCTTTCTAAAGGTCTCTGCATTAATTGGTCTTTCTGTTTACACTCATAAATAAGTGAGTAGCAGTCCTTCTGCAGCCGGATCTTGTATACACACTTTCTCTCTGTGGCTTGTGTTGGAGTGAAATATTTATTTCAAACAGCTTTAGTGCATTTCTTCCTTCTGAAAGAAATATGAGCAACTCTGAAAGGTGAAAGTTTGAAAGTTTCAAACAAGATTCATTCAGCAACACAAACCAAAAAGTTCTATCAGATCATGAGACTCAATTTACAAAGCATCTAAGAATGGTGATTTCATAAATATCATACACATAGCCAAGCGACAATGAAGCACAGGAGGGCACAGGCACATGCGTAAGTGTATATAAACATATGTTCACATCCATTGCCTACAGAACAAAACATCAGGGCTTTTCCTGGAAGATTTTTTTCTAAATGAAAATTAAAAGTAATTCCTTGTAGTATCTCTATTGACAGACAGTGTTGGATGCACATTACTATAGAATTCTTTATCTTGCTCCCAGAAAAGGTGCACACAAGAATTAGTGAAAATTTAGCCCTGGGGGGTTAGCTATACCAATTCATCACGGGAATCATAGTTCCTATTTCATCACTTCTAGACCACTCTGTTCTGAGGAAGATGCAAAAAAATCGCAATCGGTTATCTCTCCCTTGGGAATGCCAGTTTCTAAGTGATCTCTAGGTTTTAAGTTAAGTTACCTTTTCTCATGTCCTTCTCAAACTTGGCTAATATGAATAACTATGTAGGCAAGCTGCAAATATCCCATGGTCAGCCTCAGCCATTTAAGTCTCCTACATGCAGTACACACAGCCAAGACCCTGAAGGAGTTCAGTGTCACTAACCATATAATGAAAGATAGAAACAGGAACTGGGAATCAGAAACACATTAAACACCACAGACTTCTCATGCCTAACTGCAGCTTTGTATCATTCCCACTGTAGAAAGTAGCAAAGTTGACACTGACTTCAAAAGTACAGGAATTGGGACTGTTACTGGTTTTATGAGCACCTGAAATTGGAAAATAAAGAAGGATGGAGCCCACTGAGACCTCAGAGGTGACTTCATCACATGTGATTTACTGCAGTCATTCTCTGTTTTAGTTTAATTTCTCTTTGGGTGTGCTCTGTAAGGCTCACAGAAATACCAAATTATTGACCTTTCCCGTGACAGCAGGTGGCTCCTAAATTCTCTCAGCTTTCCAGTTTCTATACACTAACAATAAAAGAGCACAACTTTTGGTTTCAATGTTTCTGTTTCAGGAATATGCTCTTTTAGGGATGTCTATTTACATTTTGTGGTTCAACAATTAAATGAATGTTTGCTGACAAAAGTTTAATAGAAGTGTAGCAATTCCTTGTATTTGCAGATCACCTTTTGCCAAACATCTCAAAGCACTCTATGAATATTCATGACATGAGCCTTTGAATTGTATTTTGAAGGAGATACCAGGTCTATTTTGCAGAGAGGGAAACTAGCACAGAAATAAAAAAAATTAAAACCTTTCCAGTCAATATGTATAAAACCATAAACAAATCTTCTAATTCCCAAATCTTGCATTTAATTACCAACTCATTGTTCACTGACACTTCAAAGAGCCATGCTTCTGTGTCACCTCTTCTTAGAAAGGTTGCACTGCAGTAATTCAACCAAGTAGCACTCAATCATTATAACATCCCCTCCTTAACCTTTCTGTTCTCCCTGCCTGTCACTGATTCATACATAATCTACTAATGTCTCTTTCTGCCATTTGACCTCCTGCTTGACGAGCTAGTGTAACCCATGATTTTTAGCAGACTGACAAGAAACAATGGGAAGGATCAAATATGCTCACCCACATTAGCCTTCAACATGACTCCTTCATGTGAGAGTGAGAAAGGTTCAGAAACATCAAACAGTATTAAAGCCTCAAAATAGATCTGCATTCTTAATTTACTGCTGCCATTGACATGAATACTGCAGTAGTGAGGACCAGCCTTGCACATACAGGTCAGAAAAAATCTCTAAAGTCAGAAATGAGCAGAAGTACATAGTCCATTATTCTAAAAGACCAAGCCATGTAATTTCCCCAGCTCACTGCTTTTTCACAGCTTTGTATGTTGTAGCTTCAAATAACTTCTCATACCACACCTCTCAAGAGCTAAATTCTCATTTACAGATGGGGAAACTAAGGCTACAGACAGCTTAGTCTAAGAACAGACAGCTGTGACAGATGTCCAGAAAAACATATTGTAATACAGTGGCAAAGATGGGACAGGTCAGGAATGCTCACTCACAGTCCTTAAACATCTGTCCACCAAACCTCAGTGGATTCCTCAAACTAAAAAGGAGAACTTACTTACTACACTAGGTCACTGAAATAAACACTAGAAATGAGACTTGCCAGTGAAAACTCCAGCCCTTGATGAATACACACCCTATTTCTAAGCTGGTCTAGAGGACAGATCAATGCCAAAAATGTTTCTGTTAGGTCTCCTGTTCAGTTTTCCATGTGTTCTGGTAGCATACAAGTCTTCCGCTAATCACTTCTCACATTAGAAACACATTTTCGAAATGACTGGGATGGAGATTTGCCTGATGTTTGCAGTCATAGGACCCACTGCTTAGAAAAACTTTGGATAATTTTCAAACCACTTCTCCTCCTCCCCCTTCAATTAGTTTTAATTTCCCTCTGTCTTTCTTCTCTATACTCCTACTCTTTTTGTTCCCTCACCACAACCACTTTGATTTTGATTAGGTGGTGAGGATGGAGAGAGTATGTCTCTGCATTTCAGCAAGACAATTTTGCTTCAGGTAACAAAAAGACATTTGCTAATTTCTCTCTTGAGTGAGTCTTGGAGACTTTCCAAGGCTCAAACAAAGAAAGTCTCATTAACTACTTCTACAGCATACAACTGTTGCAAAGCTTCAACTTAGAGTTCAAGGCATTTTTATTACCCAAATTAGGCAATTCTTCCATCCACGATCTGCCAGCAAGAACTCCAGAGCACGTTTCTCCTGCACACCTCTTGTTCCAAGGTTTGATGTAATAGCTGGCAATCCTCTCCTCTTTCATGCCTGCCAGCAATAAAGATGGTGCACACATGGTACCCTTCCCCCACCATCACAGTCCACCTGTCACAGAACAAGGCTACTGTGGTGCATGGCTGCAGACACAAACACACCAAGAGCAACCCTGACAAAACATGGCCAATGTGGCCACTGCTGTTATCAGAGCAAGGTGGAAGGAAGCAACCAAGCCAGCTGCTCCCTGAAGCATCCTCCAGGCCATGCACCCAGAATGCCAAATCTGAAGGAGCCACAGCATGGGCCCCGACAGTGCTGCCCAGACGCATGTTGCTGATGTCTGTTCCATATTTGCACGTCCTCAGCTCGCTGAAGTCATGCACAGCATTCAGGAAGCCAGCTGGATATTTCCTACTGACTTCAATTGGATCTGAATCATGCCCCTGCTGAGCAGTGGCAGCCTTGGGAAGAGCAGTGACAGGATAACTTTTAGCTGACGTGGTAAAGCCTTCTGTATGATTCGGAAGGATGAGCTGGGAGTGTGCTGGGAGCTTAAGCTCTACGTCTGTCTTTGAGGACTGCTGCACTGTTTGAATGATGTGCTACAACTGCCAGCCTGCAAACATCTCACATGTTTAAGCAATCAAGAAACATTTATCTATTTAAATAGTAACTGGCACCCAAGGATATTCCTTAGTACGGGTAAATACATCCTTACTGGCAAGTTCTAGATAGGGTAATTGATGAACCATGAAGATAGGAGCAAACTCACTGCCTGTGCAAGGCGAGGTTATTGTGTCCTTAGCCCAGACAGATATAGCTTCTGTAGCCTTAACAGTTCCATTAAAGACTAACTTGGAAGAGAGAGAGTGATCTAATCTGGATTCTGTAAGGGATAATACAGTGGTCAGAAGAGCTTCTTGCTATTTGTAATGGAAGTTATTTTATCTGCATGTGTATAAATTTCTTTCATAACATCATTAGATGCAACTATCTTTATTCATTGATTTGACTTTTTTTTTTTTTTTTTTTTCAACCCTCTAATCCTACTCTTAGCCTTCACAGAGCACTGGGGTATGAGAACTTTTACTTCAGCCCTTACTACTCTTTCACAACTGGACACCTTCCTCTCCTCCTTTCCTTCCTAGTCTTTTTGTTACTCTGCATCAGTAATGTTGAGTCTATCAGTTTTCCTGTATACTTTACATAGTGCATGTGTTTGGTTTGTCTAGAGTTTTTTCCACTGTAGAGCAGAAACTTCTCAGCTTGTTGAAGATGTCCCTGGTAGTGCAGCAGAGAGGGAACACTACTAACAGAGCCAGAACAAGTGAGTGCCTGGACAGAGGAAGACAGTCCCATTACATACAGTCCTTTTACTAATAATTTGGCCTTTAATTTGCATTCAGACAGGAGGAATGTCATGTATCTTGTTGCTCCCTGCAGTAAAGTCCTGCTTGAGGAGTCAACTGAGAAGCATTCAGAACTCTTCATATACCTTCCATATTTGATAAACATCCTAAATTGTCAACACCAAGCTTGCTCATAAGCAAGAATTTCTTAAATTTCCTACTTTCTCCTATCATGCTCTATGGCTAGAAGAAAAAACAGAATATTACAGAAGAAGAAAACATTCCCAGAAAAGGAAGGCAGGTCAGAATTTTTCTCTTCTACTTTCCACATTAGAATTACAAAGGAATCCCTCAGCTGTACCTCCCAGAGAAGCAAGAAACATTCAAACACTCCCTTGGTATTATGGAGGCATCAGAGTAGAGCTGAATGTTGCATCTTAGACTCAGGTCATTATCAAATACAATGCATGTCATTGCAAACACATTTTTACCCTACAACTTTGCAATTAAAAGCTGCCAAGCCATTTCTGCGCAGTAGCTTCTATTCACAATTTATTTTCCAAGCTCCACATTGTTTCCTTTCCAATTCCAATTGGATTCCTTAGCAGCATCAGTAATTGCCTTAATGGAGATGCACCCTTTCGACCACAGTATCACACAGAGGAGAACTGAAAGTTCAAATACCACTCCCCCCTATACAATAGCTCCTACAAAATTGCCACATGTGGGGCCTCCACTTGCAGAACAAATGAAAATAAACAACTATTTTAGTTCAGCCATGTTTGAGAGTGAAGCTGAGGGATTTTGATTGAATTTTAAATAAATAATTAATCATTGAAAATTCTCCCCCCAATGCTAAAAATCACAGGAAGTATACAAGACTGAAAACAAGACCTTAAAGTGGTGGTGTCACAACTTCATGTAGAAATAAATGGTACACTTCTCCCCCACCCCTGAGATGCCTCCAAGTCCGATAAACAAAAAGATATTTATTTATTTATGAAGATGTTTTCTTTACATTCCTATCAGCTTTAGCAAAACATTAAAAATGTGCTTTTGACCTTGCCAGTCAAGTCCTTAGGTCTCTTCTTTCCTCAGACCAAACCTGCATCTCTCAAGATTAGCTGCAAATGTGTTTGACAAAATGTAAGTAATTCCCTTTAACATTATCACAGTTGTACAGTGATTGTTTCTTGAGCACAACTCCTTCCTATTCCTAAGAGCTCACAGCAATTCTGAGTCAGAAATCAGCACTGCAAAAGGATTCAGGTAACTAATATATTGAAAGAACATTGACTATGCTAGAAATGAAAGAATGTACAAAGAAATTAAAGTTATCTTTGTCAGGACAAGAGCGAGTTTGCAAAAAAGAACTTGAGGCAAGACAAGATCAAGCAGGATTTGCTGATACATGAGATGACAGATACACAGCTATGGCATCTATGCCTATATCTCCTACCAGCAGTTCAACATTCTCTAGTAGCAGCAAAATAACAGGAACTGCAACTTACACTTTCAGTGGAATTTTAGCGACAAACAAATTGACCACTTTCTTTGCTCCTCTGAATAAGAAGGAGGGAAGATTTAGTCTTCCAGAGGAATAACCTGAATGCACAAAAACTAATGTAAGCCATTTATCACTGCTCCAATGGCCTTTTCTAATGAATGATCTTCAGGTACCGAAAATTAACACGATAATGTAACATATTTTGCTACCTTAGTAAAAGTACTATGACACAGACCAATGAAGGTTAAACCACGTAGTTCCTTCTCTGGAGTGAAGCAGATTTATTGATACAAGGTCCTTCAACAAAATAAATATTTTCTTGGAGCTTTTGTTGAAGGGAACAAAATATTAGATGCCTATAAGGAAAAGCATTGAAACTTCCAGCCTCTGGCTTACTAGTTCCAATTTGATCTATACAAAAAAGAGGCTGAAAGCCACCAATATCTATCAGATGTTCAGTGGACTGCATGAAATCAGTAGGTAGCATTTAGTTCAGTTGCCAGTGGGCAGGTATGTCCATCTTATGGAATCAAAGAAGTGAACAATAAACACTTACCCTTGCTTTTGACACTTTCATCAAAAAAACTCCAACCCTCAGACACTGTCTCACAGACCCCCAGAAAGCCCCCTAATCAGGTGTAGAAAGTCAGGGATACAAGAACATTTCCACAGAATATTCCTGTGATATAATTGCTAATCAAATTCACAGAGACCATCACTATTCTTTTCAAAACCATCATTAGCCCTAAATGCAGTTAACATACTAAGAAAAATACGAAATCATAATAACAAAATCTAAAAACACCACCCAAATGTCACCAAAAAAGACCACAACAAACCACCCTAAAACCCCAACCCAACACTCCAATACCTCCAAAAATTTTTCACTTAGTATTTTTTCTAAAAAAACACTGGTATTCGATAACGATCTATGAACATGAAAACTACCAATTAGCAATTATTTCTGGCAAATGTTCATAGGGTTTTGTTTCTGCTATTATTTTGCCTATTACTACATTAATTATTTGTGTGCAAGTTTAGTTCCGAATTGCATATTCATACACTCAGCAGCTTTCAGAGTTTGATTCCTGTTGTAATCCCCCACTTCCTGGCTGCATTGAGCAATGAAGCTGTCCAGCCGTTTGGCGGTGCTGAAACAGTGATTGAGTAAGGAGGCGATGGCATCAGTTTTGATTTGTCAGCTCGTAGTTTAGTTTGTAGAATCCATGAATCCTTCTCATTAAATAACAATCCATCGTTCTGGAAATGATTAACTTCTGAAGTCAGAATTAAATCAGCATTGAATCTGCACTGCTATTAGTACAGTTAATTTTCTGTTTGATGGCTGATATGCCAGGTGTCCATTATTCAATGTAACTTGGAAACTGAAAAAAATAATTGCATCCACATGCTCTTCTTATTTCAATAATATACTGGATTCAATTTTGTTTGAAAGAGTGGGTGAGACTAGTGGGAGTTACAATGGTATTGACCTTCCCCTCTGTGGAGGATGTTAATACTGCAAAATAATCAATATACTAAGAAGACAACCTAAAAAATGAGGCCACATTTTTTCCCTTTCCTCCTCTAAGATTTTTACACTGATGATGTGCCAGGAAACTAATTTTACATTAGACCAATAATTCCTTCTATACAAAGTGAGTGTTACATTACCAGCTGACAATACATTATGGCCAAGAGAGCCCTCCTGAGAAGGAAGAGAAAACAGACAGGTTGCAGAATGGAGACTTTCACTTATTTCCTGAATACAAGAAATCAAATTCCCAAAACAATAGTTAACTGTCAAAAATACCTAGATTACAGAGCAATTCTCTCCATCTTCCATTGAAACCACAGCTACAAACCTATGGGCTGATCTGAAAGGAGGAAAAAAAAAAATAATCCATTGGCTTGCCAGCTGAGCGTTCTTCTTTCTGCTGTTGCCAGTGCTTTCTGAGCAGAGTATAAGTTTTATTTTTTCATTTATTAGGCAAGAAGGTCTCTGCCAGATATACAGTCAGAGCCAAAGTTCTCATAGCCTCAATTTATGAAATCAGCTTTTACATAAGAACAGGACATGGTGACCATATTGTAGAGCTGTCTTCTAAGAAAAATACTGAAGAAGATGGACTTCAACAGATTTTGACAAAATTACTCAGTTTTGTCTGCCTCACTTTACTGCTAGGTAAAGTGATGCAAGTTGCCTGGTTTTATGAGTCTACCTCAACCAGCTATACCACTGTTAAACAATTAACAACAGCACTAAAATCAAATGGGCTCCTTCATGCAAATGACATGAGAATTGACACCAGTCAGAAGACAAGAGAAGCAACATGCAACAATTAGCCAGTTTCCTCCATCTTTCAGCTCTCTTGTAGTGCCTAACCTTCAGAGCACTTGACTTGTATCCCTCTGCATTCACAATGCAAAACAGGTTGAAGGACAGAGCCGGCAGAGGTATGAAAGAGAGACAGCTGAGAAAAGTTGTATGCCAATGACATGACCTCTAACAGCAACAGCCTGCCTGGTTAGGAGAACGTACTGCACAGCTACCTGACCTGTGGATGAATGTCACTCACTGAGACACATCCTTGTTTTCTTGGCAGCCAGCGTTAGAAAAAGTTAAGCAAATCCAACTTATCTGCAGCATGGAATTGCCATCATGAGGGAGAAGGACATCTTGATGGAGGCCCATTAGCCTTCCTGGAATTCATACTGTTGTTTTAAAAAAAAGAAAAACTGAAAAGGCAAGAATATTTGTAGAAGAAAACTGTAGAAGAAAGCTGATGGGACAGCAAGCATTAGTGTAAGCCATTAGACTCTATTTTGGTAGGTGTGCTTTTATCATGATGATCTTCTATTAATTCAATATTGAACCATTCAGAACTTATGAGCTGTACATATCTTTGAGTACTTAACCACACAAATTGTTTTAACTACTCCTTCCTCCTTCTACTTCTTAAATTCATTTGTCAGACTGGGCATTGGTGAGTTGCCAGGGCTAAGGACTAAGTCGTATTGTGTTTTAGTCAGACACCTGGCATAACTTAGCCTTACTACTGAGTGTGTCCTGTAATCATTACAGTATTAGGAATGGAAGACTGGGAGAAATGTTGTCATCTGAAAAACCTGTTTATTCAAAGAGATCACAAAAGACCATATAGAAGAGGAAGCTCTTTAGAGAACAGATTCATTAGCATTACTTGCCCCATCCCCAACAGTTTCCTGGGACTTAACAAGGAAGACAGCCTAACTATTTGTATACATATAGTATCTGTATCCTTAATCTCTTAAAAAAGCCAAAATCAAATTAAATACCTTTTCTGAAAACAAAAACAGCCTTATAGCCTTACAGACAATGTACCAAGTCAACTATGTTAATGGAACCACTTCTCAAAACCAGTCGGGCACCCCCACACCAAATATTCAATAGAATTCACTTGATTTTTATTACAGCATTCTGCCATACCATTGTAGTTATTTTACTGTACAGTTGCAGTCAGCTCATTTTCACCATCAGGGACTCATTAAGAGTGAGCAATTCAGTGCTTAATGAGTTGTTAACCCTGAGTAAATATAGTAAAATAATGGAGTGATAAATTCAAATTGAATTGCATTGGGCTTGGTCTTTTTGTTCAACAATGTCTCCTGTAGCACGAGAAAGTACCATTTAAAAGGCAATTTTTGATAAAATATATTCCAGATTGCTCACACTTAACTTTTAACATACAATTGTTTTGCCAATTACTAGGCCTCATACAAAGGATGCAGCCAGCAGTAGAACAAACCACTAACCAGATTCTATTGCACACAAAAGGGTCGGTACATGTGAGACCGCTGGGGGTACAAACAAGTCAATGAGGTTACACATAACAGACATCAACCCCAACAACCCCAAGAACGATACAACACAGCTGACAACCGGTGGAACAAACAAAGCAACAAAGTCTCCCATAGAAGAGATGGAAGGTAACCCAGCCAAGAGGCTGATAACAGGACAGAGGCAAACTTATGCTGTTCCCACAGAGCCCGCATTTACAAGTACCAAACCTGACTGGTGCCCAGTTGCAGGGAGAGTCAGGAGGTCCTTCCCCAACAGGGAAACCCTGCAAAGTGCATCCACCTCACAGACAGACACTCCACCCTTCCTGCAAGTGGTCCCAGCTTTTACCCCCAGAGTAGGACACCTGGCACTCCTTTTCCCAATGGCTTTCCCTGCAAGGTCGGCCACACCTTGGAGGAAAGCCAAAAGGCAAACTCATCCCCTCCTTTTGAAGGACTGTGGGAACCACCCATATGTCAACCTTAATTCAGGGCTCGGGGTTCAGACCCCAGCACTTCAACACTTTATGTTTCCTCTCTATGGTTTCCACTCTTTCATTTCCTGGGCTGTCCTTTTGGTTTATATGGCTTCTTCAGATATAGTGTAAGCTCTGATATGGAAGACATTTGGCCTATTCTCAAACACAGCTCTTAAATATTTGAATAATTATCTTCCTTGTGTTGCAGTTTCACTCTATTCCAAATACAATCTATACAGGTTTAGAAAGGATTCTCTCCTGTTCTTTCACAGGATTCAGATTCATAAGCAAAGTCATGTGCAATAAAAATATCAAAACTCAGATTGTTCTTCTACTTAGATTTATCTATGCCTAAAGACTGTATAATTCCAAGTGTTCCTGTACCACACCGTTTTAATTTATGCCCTGACAAGAGGCAGTTCAAATCAACTAGATCAACAGAAGAACAAAGCCAACAGCTGCTGGACACCTGCAAGTGCTAGTCTTGGTCTGCTACATAAATTATTTAAGTGTCTGAAGCTTTAAAAGGAGTTGTTTGTAAACAGTTTGTATTTTTGCCTGCTACAAAGCTCCTCTGGCCAACTCAAAACTACCTATGGACAATCAGGGCTGAGTTACAACTGTTCTACACCATCAGCTTTCAGGCACTGTCTGCAGGCAGAGATATTTGAAAGGTAGCAGACCTCCAAGTCATATTATTCTAATTGACACCCTACTTTTTGTTCTCCACTGCACTGTTCTCCTGAGTTATGCTGCTCCTCTCTCAGGAAGTATGATCAAGCAACAGAAGCTTTTTTTTTTTTATTTTATTCAGTAGAACTATGCATGCTTCTGTGTTACAAACTCATAGGAAGCAGCTCTCAGAGTGGAAAAGGAATGAAGTCTGACACTTTTTTTTTCCCCTACAACGTATCTACTGAATTCGCTGACAAAATTAGTATTAAAATTTTTAATTTGGAGACAACATAACTGCAAAAGAATGAGCTGGATTTTACTTTTCTTGCACATTGGACAAGTTTTGAATATGATGTCAGCTGGGCCAAATGCTGACATCCTGACTCCAGATCAATCCTTGCTATTGTTAATGGGATCATCAACTGAATGGGTCTCCATGGCTTAAAGGAAATAAATTCTGTAAAAGTAATTTGTAAGCAAAGGTTGCGGCGACAGGCTGAAATGTGAAATCGAACCTTTCAGGTAAACTGAAGGTTAAATAATTTTAACTATTTTTATTCACTAGTTTTGTTTGTTAGACTTTCAAATTTACTGAAGCTGTTATTGATTTGGAACCTTAAAAGGCTTCTTACTTATTTATACAAAATACCGGCATTTGCATCTAACAAGTTCGTATGCCATCCTCAATAAGAAAAAGGGGAGGGAGTACAAATGCAGGTAGTCTTCAGTGAAAGAGCTTGAGTAAAAGTTGCAATGGCTTTTTTTGCTCATGGTTTTACTTGACAGATGTCACATAAGAAAGACAAGAAACTGCCATTAAACACAAGCAGAAAGACACTTTCTATGAGTCAAAGACCAGTGTTCAATTTAGTGGCTGCATGTTGCTCAAAAATAATTTCCACAAAATAAACGAAATTTCATGAGTAAGTGAAGAGTGGGTCTCTTCTGAACCACAGGCTGTTCCATAAAAGAAGCAAGGAGATTATGGGACAAGTATAGAACAAAAAAGGAAACTTGGATAACAGCAAAATTTTTACAGGTGGGATTATCCACTATTTCTTACGGAAAACACTTTTTTACCATGTGTATTTTAATTTGAGAGTATGTGTTTAATTCTACATACATATTTAATATTGAGAGAGAACTCAAAGCATTTCATATAGTCTCTTAATAGTGCTGTTTCTTGGATAGAACACAGCAACCGCTGAATTCAGAAAAAGAACAAAAACCAGTTTAAGTTGTCCCATAGAATTAAGGGAAGCAGATACTGTGTACTCAAGCTGAAATTTTATGTAATACAAGACTAATACCACTGCTCTTGGAAAGAGCTTATAGTGATCTGATCAAATGCAAAAGAATTGAGGCTCATACTTTACCTCCGTACAGAGCTGAACTGGGACCTATTGCTTCAGTTTATTAAAAAAAAAAAAGGCTTCTAGGGGATTCAGGTATTTACATTGACTGTTTCAACCATTTAAAATTATAAAGTTCCTTACAGATGGTTTAGCAAGTAAAATCCTAAAAAAGACCTGCTATCTTAATTGTGGCTTTTCTATGCAAAAGTAAAACTGAGGATGCTCAGACATGCCAGCTAATTGACACACATTTCTCTAGAGTGAAAAATAGAGAAAAAGAGTTCCTTCACTACTGTGTTAAATAATCAAAGAGAAATAGAGTTACAAGAAGGAAGTACAGCATCAGTTGCTAAACCAACTGTTTTGACCCATGTACTGTTCACTCAGAATCAGATTCATTTATGAGAACAGGTGAATAAATGAACAAGCAAGGGAATGGCCCATGGTGGCAGTTCCTCGCAGCAAAGACAACAAAAATACATTCTCTTTCTCCCCAGATGGTGTGCCAAATAGACAAATCAATGAAATGCAATCTCCTCAAACTGGGCTGGGTTGGCATAGGCTATATGACACAGAATTGGCTGACCTAGTCTCATCTGATGCATGCAATGAGAAGCTTGTACTGACCCAGAGAAAAGTGCACAGAAGTTGCACATTTTCTGCTAGAAAATATTAATTTTTCCACCACTATTTTCATTTAGGGAAGCCTGCCAACCTCTTGTAAGAGAGGTTAAGGCATGTTCTAGACTTCTCTTATGAACAAGAGGGCTTTATTTCATCTTTACAGATGAAATATCAGAAATAATGAACAAGGAAGTCTGAATCAATTTTTATCATTACAAAGCCAGTTTAACTGAAGACTTTGCTTACCTTCTTCTTCTGAGGTCATTCTTTTTGCTGAAGAAAAAAGATTAGCCTGTTTCTGTGCTCTGTAATAATAACAAAGGTCTATATCCATTCTTTCCCTTCCCTACAAAAACAGGTAGCAATGTTTTAATGTGTAATACCAGGGAAGGTACAGACTGATAAAAATATCAGTTTTTATGGGCTAAAACCCATGCAACTCCTATCAATTCTTTTATTAAACAGATTTAGGCCAGGGCTGTCTCCTCTGTATTTTACGATGTTACTCAGAAAAAGAACCCGGGAGAGCAAAGAGAGAGGTGTTACATCTTACACAGCTGTCTGCATTTAACCTGTACCCACAACTAAACTGTCTCAGTTGTTCTACCACACTATGACCTCTCCCCAGCAGAGAAGGGGAATCTGGTAAAAAGGGAGAAACCCCGTGGGTTGAAGGAGAAAGAGATTTAATGAAATAACAAAACTAATACAATCACCAACATAAAGTATACAAGGTTCTACTCAGCCTTGTCCTTAAGATCAGCAACAGGAGCAGAAGGCCAAAAAGGAGGAGCCCCAGGAAGAAGAACTTACTCTAAGTAAACTCCCTCCTCTTGTAATAAGCATGATTAAGTGGTATGGGATACACCTGTAAATCAGCTTGGGGCAGCTGCCTTGATCAAATCTCACAGATGACTTGGGTCTACTCGTGGCCTGCCAGCCACAGCTGACCCATGGTTCTGCTCCTGGGAAACCAGGACAACAGGAAACTAAATCATATGACAAGAAAACCAGAAAAGAGGCAATGTGTGACAGCAGTAAGTTTTACTTGAAATTTTATTTGTATGTTCTTATGAGCAAGACATGAAAAATAATAATATAAGCATGTACTGCATCTGCCTTTCTTCCAGTGCAAGACTAACTTCTACTAGTACCTTAGCTTCTCCAGGATATAACTTCTTTAGAGAAGATACCATGTTCATAAAGTACTTGGCTTATTTGAAAGGCCTCAGGTGAAAGAGATGACAGAAATCCAGAACATTTTAATTATTTAGTGCATTTCCTATTGCTTTGTCCTGTTTTGTTTTACAGTATTCAAATCATTAGCAATACAAAGAGAAATGGCAAAAATTCCAAATCTATAGCACAAACACAAGGGAAACCACTGTAGCATTTAAGCTTTTATGCAGAATCTCAGCAGTAGGAGGTTTTTCCTCCTAAGCAGTATCTGCATTTTTGTTTTCTTTAATTGCCAACCTTTCCTCCTTTTTATATTCTTTTGTTCACCCTATCAATTCTTTCCTTTTCTTGGTGGTTACACTCAGAATGTTTTCTGAGAGAGGAGGCTGGATGAATTTACATCTCCAGTGAAGTTTTATTTGCAGAGACTGAAAGTAAGGATATTGAAGTTATTTCTTTTATTATTTCAAAGATGCATTGAGCTTGTTTTTGCCAAAAATTTATTCTAAATTCACGTTCACATACTAAGCAATTAGAATAAGGAATTAATTTCTAGGCAGCCAACCTTCCCCATCTAGCCTGCTTCTCCTATAATACTGTTGGCATTATGCCACATCAGGCAAAGTAAAATTAAACACCTAAAAAGTCAGAGTGTAAGTAGAAAGTAACTTTCTAATGACAATAACCAATATTCGGACAGATATCTATTTTTGCAGGTAATTGATTGCCTCTTTACAATACCTTCAGAGACTTGTGACTGGCATTGCTTACAGTACACTGAACTACAAAGATGTAATCAGCTTAAATTTTTAATTTTACAGCCATCAGCACTGAAAGAGCAGTTGTGACTCTGCAAACACGAACAGCCAGTGAGTTCCAGGAAAGCTTCACAACACACACAGCCATTGCCAGAACAGTTTATGGGTAAAGGCTAGTTCAAAGGAAAGTGCAGGGTAATAGACATTTTGAGACTGATGTTGAGGTGGTGAAGCCAGGCTGCAGTACTATTTTCACCAAGTACTGTATTCTCCTCCAAAATAGTTTTCATGCATCTTTTTCATTTTTAAAAGTATAGAGAGAAGTAGGGGTTTTTTTGCAAGTGAAAAGGTTTGTTCAGACAAATTACAGCTGGATAGGGCTAGTTGTAGACAGACACAGCATAAGCATATAACCATAAGCAATCTGGCAATACTTCAGGTGTATGTTGCAACTTATTTGTAGCACCCTTTATTTTTCAGCTCAGTCTTGCCTTTCAACTTTGCCCATAGAGCTTTTCTCCACTTAATACTCATTGCTATTACTTGCGCTGTAAGGTTTCTCAACCTTGCTCCATTGTAATACTCCCAGTTGAGCCTGCTACAAGGCTCTGTTACACACGAGTCCTGACCTGCCATTCCAGTACTTGATCATTCATGCCTCAGCCCTGGCAAACTATTTTTGCTGTTTCAAACCTTTCTTCTACCTTTGGAAACATACCGTAGCCTTGCACCATCCCTGTTGCTTCAGTTTCAAGCCTTAGTCTTAGTTTTCACCATGTCTCTTGTTCAAAAAGTTACTAAAGACACCAAAATGCCTTTTTGTTATACCAAGATGCACTCTTCCTTGACTTCCAGTCCAAGACCTTTGTACCTTCCAACTTAAACCCCTGACATTTAAATACTCTATCAAAGTTCACAGTGAATATCCATCCATCTTCAGGCAACGACTGTTACTGCCAAGATCCGAGATCCATTGCATGCTATGAGGCTAGTGGTCCCCCTTAGCCTCCTTATCTTCCAAGTGCAAGAAATCTCTTACTGTAATTCATAAGCATAAAAAACAGTCACATTAAAAGAAAAAAAAATAAAAAATGGGCCTCACACTCCTCTGATCCCATTTGCCCTCCCACAGATGCACAGCACAGCGACTGCTACATGTTCTGCTTCCTGAACAGGTGACGCTGATGTAGCTGTTGGTTGTGGCTGACTATGTATGGATGCACTTATTTCTCAGAGACCTAAGCACATGATTTATAATGGACAAGAAAAAGCTGTAAGGGTGGATTAGACAAAATACAGTTTCTTTCCTTCATTCCCTCTTTCCCCCACAAACAACCAAGGAAAAATTGCCTTTGTTCAAGCTAAGAAGAAACAAAACAAAAAAATAGAATCGCTACACCAAAATCCCCTCTGAGTAAATAATCTACAAAAGATAAGCTTAGAGACACTCCCACCTGACAGGCAAGCAGATAAAGGGGATGTATATTTGTATTATTCCTCTTACTTTTAGTACCTTTACCAGAAGCAAGAGTGTGTGCAAACGGCTAAGCTGAAACTGTAGCTCTATAGGGCCAATGCAGTGCACTGCCAACAAGGTGACATTGAAGAACCCAAGGTTCAGGGATATAGGAGGGGGACAGGTGAGCTCTGCAGGTGAAATGATCTTGACCCTAAATTGCATATAGGAGGTATGCAAAGAGAACAGAGTAACAGCTTCATTATCTAGAAGCAGAAAGTCAATTTACATGCTAAACAAAGGTAATTTTTTTTTAAAGAATAAGAGCAATATAGAAATGGTCAGTACCTTTGAAAATCAGCTGTCTTCTGCATAAAATGGGAAAAAGACTGATCTACTAAGCACATAGTTCTGAGGTTTAGTTCATGAATGATTACAAAGCTTTTTCAAACTATTAGTTCAAAAATGCTTGAGGCCTACAAATACTAAGATCTGACCCATTACCTATACGACATAGCATACTAACCAACCCAGCAGTTCTAACATAGGTCAAAACAAGCTGTCTCCTTGTAGATCAAGTAGGACATGAAATGCTGCTTCATCTCTTTATGGCTGCCTACTTTTCTCTGTATGTGTCCCCATTTGTGAAAAATCTGATCATGTCTACAGCAGTCACATGAGTACCGAGTACTATCTTTCCTCATGTAACTACCGCTTATGAGTTTTTAAATTCACTTGTTTAAATAACTCCACGGAAGCCTTGAGAAAAGTGAGTTTTTAAATTAACTACCTTTTTCTTTCCTACTTCTTCCCTCTCTGGTCCAGATCAAAAGTTATAAAGTAGTACCAGAGTGGAACAAGTTTTTTCCAACATTCCCAAACTGAAGCAATCCTACATGCCTTTGCTCTTTTCCTTAAAACTGTCCAGAAAAGAGTAAAACTGGTTTTGCACAATTTCCTGCTGTGTAGGTTTCTTCCTCCTCCTACTCCTTTCTGGGAAGAAAGGTAAGTCTGTTGAAAAAAGAAGAATGAAAAAAGGCAGCATTGCTGACTGATTGGTTTCCCAGCAGATAGCCTAAATATGTCTAAATCACACCTTCCGTCATCGACTGTGAGTGGGTGATTGACTGAAAACATTTGTTAGTGACTGCAAATGGGAAGTCAGTCTTTCCCCATATTGAATAGTCAAAAAGCAGGATTTTTTCCCAAAGGCATATTTATTCAAACTTTTATGCAGGGATGCTAGGGATGAGACTCAGAGGTGCTTTGTGGGATGGAAAGATCAACACCCATCATCTCTTCCAGCCTAGCCCTGACATTTTCTTTTCATATCTGTTCAGAAACATCCTCTCTCACTACCTTCAATTCATTGCACAACTCACTACACTGAAGTGTAGTGCCTCTGTGTATTGCTAAGCTGCTATCACGTCTGGTTTTAGAGGTGACCAAATTGTACAGATGGGTGAGGTGACTCATGTCAATACAAAATCTTAATGTTCTTTCTGAACCCATCAGGATGATGGGATCCTATGAATAATGTCTTTAGAAGTGTTTTGCTAGCATGTTTGTCAGCATAAGATCACCTGAAACTCTGTACTTGGCTGCAGCACTTGGAATAGTGGAAAAACAAAAACTTGTTTGAGAATTGTGAAGGAGCTGGGAGCTGCTAGCTATCACAGAACTCAGGTACCTCTGTGATTAGCACGACTACTTGATTATGACCAGGTGTCAGTCCCTACCTTACGTGAAAGTGTTATGGAGCTTCAAATCCTAAGGCAGCAAGCCTTGGACTCTTGATTTTCTGAGCCGGAAGCAATCCTTGAACCAATCTGACCCACATTACCTGTCACTACACAACAGGGACAGATATCGCCAATCAGTGACAAACTGCTTTTATGCAAGCAAGTGGAGTCCCACTGAGGTCCTGGGGACACAAATGCGCTGCAATGATGGCACAGCAGTGTTCAACAGAAACACCAGTGGATTCTCTGGATGGAATAGAGCATTCAGCCTGGTGAGGAAATGACAAAGGATTACAGGTCAGGGGGTACCTATAGCAGGCCTCCAGACCAACCTGATTAGCCTGACTTCAACCCACATGCCTAGCCCAAAAGTAACAACAGCAGAGGGAAACACTGAAATTTCTTTATGATCTGCTTCAAAAAGTGATCAGCAAAACAGCAGTAGGAAGGATGCCAGTGTGTCACTCTGAGCCCTTGGTACAAAAGACAGGGTTAAGTCATACAAAAATCATTTCTACTTCCCTTACACATGCTGTGCCACAGAGGACATAAGATGCCTTACTGAGCAGCTTTGGTACTGGAAAGAGAAATTAATACAAACCTGGTAGAGGTGAGAGGAAATGAGCAGAAACTCTTCAAGGTAGCCATCTCAAGGAATTTTAAACAGTACAAATGGAGAAAAACAGAGAGCAGGGAGAAGTTCTATAATGTTTCTTATATCCAGGATCAATGGCTAAAGACAGATAAAGAAAGTGTCTGTCAACCATTTGTCATCCCGAATTCAGGTTGATCCTGGATTTAAACTTTTGGCTTACATTTAAAATGGCTGTGCTTGACTTCAAATTCCTGGTCTCTGCTTTGAGCAGAAGAAAGAGGCGGTGTTAGAGCCAAGTAATTATTAGAAACTAAAAGAGGGAGGAACTTACAATTCTAGTCCTCTTTTTCCCCTGTCACCAACCTACAGCCTAGTCCTCACTCTTTCCTCCCAAAGTGTCTTGGCTTAGACAGTTGTTCTATCACCCAGTGACCCCTCTCCACCTGAGAAGGGGAATCAGGAAAAGGAAAGGAGATTCATGGGCTGAAATGGAAACAGATTTAATAAAATAATAACAAAGAACTAATAATAATCCCAATACTAATATGAAATACAAAAGGTTATACCAAACCAATATAGTGGTTGTGAGCTGTGCACTCCCAGCAGTGAACGCTGATGTCATACACTGTGGCTAACTCGAAACTGCTAAAGACCTTGATCACTATAGAAACCCGCATACTATGGCTGGCCACAAAATAAAACAAAGTGTCTTATCCACTTTGTTCTCACAGGATCAAGTGCTGCAGTCTTCTCAGAACTGCAGCTTTCCCAAACAGAAAATTGATTCTGTAATTCTAGCCCAGCGAAAACAGGACACAAAGCCACTAACCATATTTAAGAAGCAGCTGGAGGAAAACAGCTGTGATTTGCTGTAGCTGTATACGTACATCAGCCTCTTAACCTTTCATTGCCAGTCCATCTTACCAGGAGTGAGAAATTTTGACTAAAGCTCTGTGAGATTTTAGTCTGATGAGGGGATATTTCCTATAGCCACTTACAGTGTGAAACAGTGAGGAATGCAAGACATCTTGCAGGAAGGTCTACTCTAAGACTTTCAGCCCTCATTCTAGTCTCAACTGAACAAGAGAATTCAAATCTGGTCTTCAAGCATCTTCACTGAATGTTGCGATGATGAGCCAGAGTATTTGGTAGCATTAAAACATATGAAGACCTAAAAGCACTAGGGAATAGAACCCATACACACCCTCAGTTACTGTAAGGCAAGCCAGAATTAACATATATCAAGTCAAAAAATGAACTATGGTTGCTAATGACACATTTTGGATTTTGGAGTTCTACTTTTTGTTGTCCTTTTTTCTTGGGCAGGGAGAGGGAGCTACGACAACTGTTACCACCTATAACTCTTGAGGCTTCTGTTAATTTTGAAATGATACATCACAAGCTGTGTCACTTCTGCTTCAGACCTGATCATAGTACAGTGGAAATTGGGTTCTTTCTTTATTGTGCTTACAGTGATGCAAAGTCTTTATTTATATTACTTTAAGAAAAAGGAGAATCAACTCAAAGACTTCAGTGATCTCTGTGTAAATCTGAATACATTCTTTTTTAATTAAAACCTTCTAGTTATTCTGTTTTAAACAGGGTAACAGTAAAAAACAAAGTCTGACTGTTACTCTTGGGCTGAGGAAGTAGTCATTGCAAAGGATAAGTATCTGCTCAGCTCGAGATACACACAAATATAAATTCAAAGTGAAAAAAGTTACAGGTTTTTTTCATTGTTCAATTCTTCATTCCATCCCAACATTTTGAAAACACCAAGGCTAACTAAATAAAAAAAAAAAAATCACAGGCATCGACAGTATCACAGCTCCTGTGATAGGTCTGGGGTCTCCCCTGTTTTTCATTCTAAATTGTGCTGCAAACATTAAACTTTTAATTAAAGGGAAGAAAAGAAACATTTTTTATCTCTTTGCTTTGGAAAGAAATAGCTGTCAAAATAGAACCAAGTCTTGTGATGGTGCCCTGTTAACCCAATTTTACAGAAAACTCTCTGCAGCCAGACAATAGCAACCTATGAAACAAACTTCAGCCTCCATCTTTGCCTTTACTGTCAATTATGGACCCTTTACATGTTAATATTACCAAAGAGAAATTTTAACTAAAAGAATAAAAAAGAAAAAAGCAATACAATTAAATGCAAACCACCCAACATTTACGCAACATTGCCACACAGTTAAAATGGGAGAGATGGAGGTGTACATTTTTCTAAAGTGTTATTTAAAATTAGTCTGCACATAAAGTAAGCCCATTTAATTCCCCCTAAAGAACAAGTCTTGGTTTTCAAGGCATAGCAGTTTCTATCCATGCTAAAAGAAAGAGTGGGTGTTGTGAAAATCATAAACCATTGCACAACACGAGGTCTTGTGTTCCACCTATGTTACGCTAAATATTTAGCTAGCAAATGAAGGCTAAAAAGCTGTGCTTTTCTTATCCATAAATTTCCCTGGGGTGAAGAAGGGCAGAAGGAGAGAGAAAGAAAATTAAAGCTTAAAGATAACACTGGCCCAGAAAGAAATAGCTCTACATGGGCTAAAAACACTATGGGATGCGAATTAGAATCTGTGTCTCCTCGTTACAGGACTTGGGTTCTGCAGCAGCTTTTCAACAGCACAGAAGAAATCCAGTGAGTTAAGAGGGAGAGTAGTATTACTATTGAAAGCAATTAAATGGCACAGCTACTTGCAATAGCAATGGCTTGGGCTTGGTGACTCACAGGTCTTTTCCAGCCCCAAGGCCTATATTGTAAAGGAAAAATTAAGCTATGTCAGTAAGAGAAACCACTTAGCCTATCACCATCTAGATCACAGTGACAATGTTGTATTTGTGCTTCCTGCAGTGCTGATATGCGTTCCTGCAGCCTTGGTAAGCACTCAGGCAAAGAGTTCCTACCTTAAGCCAGTCCCTTACAGAACAGGACTACGCTCAGTGATAACACCAGGGTTCGTTCCTGTGAGCTAATAGAGATGCCAAACACAGGGAACTAACAGGGAAGATTTACTGGAAAATGGAAACAGATACTATGCTGTGCCATTTATTTGCTATGAAAACTCGTCAGCTGGTCTGGCAAGGTATAATCTTCCCAGACAACCCAAAGTAACAGTAGTCTGACAATACAGATTCCCTGTCAGAATAATCGCTATAGCGCTATTATACTGCAGGTCCTGTGAACCTAGCTGTCTTTTTAGTGGTGGCAGCTAAAGATCTTACTGTGAGAAACCCATTCCCTATCTCACTCCCACTCATGCTAAATGCCATTACAAGCCAACATTCCCCTATTAATATCACTCCACTTGTACATTACATATGATGCTTATGTGTAAATAACACCCTCAGATACAGTGGGAGCAATCTGAGCTTTCTGATGAGACTGAAAACTGGCTGCAGAAGATTTCACGTTTTTCATGTAATGACTTGTTTTCCCTCAGTCTCTGCTGTACACTGCAGTGCAAAGAAATATACAAACACTGGTCTCTTTCAGTGTTTCGTGTAGCAAAACACTTTTTAAGCCATCCATTCACACTGGAGTATGTTACCTCACAGGGAGCACCAGAGGCAGTTTCCCTTCTAGCAGTTATCTACAACACAGGAAGGGAATACTGTAGGAAGCAGCTTTGGCTGGAGAATGACTTCTCAAAGTCTATCCAAGCCAATACATGAACATCACAATATGACACTCCTCACGCTGTACAGATTGTATCCTTAACAGCAAACCTTAATTTGTATCTAGTGGGACTGTACCAAAGAAACTAATTCGTAAAACCTTTGCTTTCATCATAAATAAATCTTGCAAATATTGGATAGTTCCAAATCCAATAACTTTTCTAGAGTCCAAGAATATCCTAAGAGAAGATTATGTCAAAGGAATACCCATTATAGAATTTGTTACAAAATTACATCCAAAACTGGAGAATAACCCTGTTATGCAAGGCTTATAATTCAACTTTTCATTTGACATCACCTTGGCTTTTTGATCCCAGCAGATTCTTTGCCTGCTTGTACGCAGTTGCAGGATGAAAATTTGAGGAAGACTAAAGCAAGTAAGATAATCCTAGAAAAGCTAAAAGCCAATACTAATTGCCCCAACAGGTACACGTGCATACAGACCCCTTGCACAACTCCTACCTTCAGGAGTGCAGCCAGCTGCACAGAAAAACTCAACAAGCAAACTATATCTTCACATAACCCCAAAGTGCTCAACTCCAACAGTATTTATTGGACATCTGCATAACACTGCAACACTTCCAGTCCCCAACCCTCATTCTATTCCACAATTCAAGAAGAAACCAACACACTACTTAAGCAATTGGGTTTTGTCTGGCTGCTGCATAGTGCCATCTGGGTTACAGTTTTCTGTCCCCAAGATATAAAGTCAGGGTGACACAGCTATTTTGGAGGATAGCCACTGCATACCAGTCACAACTTGAAGCCATTTTCTCCCAGTGATAGAAAAGAGAAAGATACTGAAGTAATGCAGTTAGTTTGTGGAACTGACTTCAGCTATCCAACTATAAATTACTATAGTTTGCCTTCCAGCTAGAAAAAAGAAAATGGAGCAGAAAGGCACCATTAAATGATTACTTTAGCACGCACATGACAGCTGGAAAAAAATCCTGTGTCATAAGAATGAGGCACTTGCTAGGTTCTCAAAGGTAGAAAAGCATAGCACTGACAACTGGTGTAATACCAAGAACATGCTTCTGCCTCTCTTCTCTGAAGAAAACAACAAATACACAATTTAATTCAAAAAAAACCCCTTATACTCCAAAAAAAAGTTAAACACGAACATTGTACAAGCTATCCCTATTCCAACAAAAGAGAGCATCCACAGAAACAGACAATCTCTTCCACACAAAACCCACAGACAACTATTGAGAAATAGAGCTGAATTGCCAAGCATACTGAGATTGGTAGGTTTCTAATGTCAGCTGTCCTTCAAGGAAATATCCTGGGGTACCCACAGGTCAGTGTGCCCCTTATTTACCCCTCCTTGAAGGATAAGTGTGGTGATGCTCAAACTGTGCTAGCTTCTGCAACTGCACCAACCATAAATGCTTAGGCCGTTGGACTGTCTCTGTGGATATGTAAGCCTTGGAAAAAGATGACTGTCCAACTTGATGAACTAAGGAATAGACTAAATTTTCAAACAAAGCTTAAAAAAAAAGTTCTGCTTTTTCTTAACAGAAATAAGTTTTTCCCACATTAGGACACTGATGGAGGCAGAAGTCTGGAGAAGGGTTTGGCAGAGCCAGATAACCTCAAATGTATGCTTGAGTATGTCCATAGAGAGGAGAAAAAGGAGCATGTAAAGGAATAGAGAGATCAAATCTGAATTAGGTTATGATGACAACTTCCTGAAGGAAATACATTCCAGTGAGATTTCTAGCCCATGAATCTCTTAAAGATCCTTATATTAGAATTCTTAAAAGATCTTCATATCTGGCTCAGTAGTCAAGAGTCTTCTCAGTTGTCACTCTTACAGGAAGATTGGTTGCAGCCATAAATCACCCAGGGAGGAGAGGCTGCTTGTGGCTAGCACACAACTATGCTGGGACTGTGATCTTTGCTCTCTGGCAGCTGTGTCAGCTTTTCCACACTATGCAATACCCATCTTCACATAAGACAACCTGTCTTAGCTCTCATTGTTCTAAACACTACCAAGATCACTGGCACAAGTGACCTTTTTATTTCAATGACACTGTTCAACAGACACCTACAATTGAGATGTTTTTGTTTGTTTAAAGGACATGAGCCCCCATATTCAGCAACGTTTGATACAAGCACACATATCTAAGAAGAGGAACTGACTTAGATCTAATGATCAGAGATTGTAACTCTCAGCCTCTCGGGAACTTCTACTACATCTTGGAAGTGAGCAGGTTGTAAGGAGTGTATCGCATCCCACATGTGCTATGTGCAGGACAATGGTTCCTGCCATTACTGTTTTCTTTCCCTTATGATGGGAGCTGTACTGGAGAAGAGGTTTTTGTCAGCGGGAGAGCAAATCATGGTGCTGCTTTGTCTTACTTTGCAGCTAGGTGTCCTCCACTTTTCTCACTGCCCCAGGTAGCTCAGACCCCATCCTCTACCTTTATTTCCCCTAAACATACAAGACTGTCGCTTTTCCTCCTACTACTCTTCTCTGTATCGCACATTCCTTTCCTTGCTTTATCTAAAACTAGTAAACTAGTAACCTGTTATTCAGCAGCTGGGAGAAAAAAGATTTGAGACTCATCTATTGTTGAGACCATGCTGACCTGGATCTTTCACTCTTTCTCTCCCCAGTGAGCTGCAGTAATAAAAGCTCAGCAGCTCTAAAAGCAATCAATACAGACATGACGTGGACAATTACCAGACAGGACAACTCTGAGGACTTCCAGTAAATAAATAAAGACGAATACATTTCCTGAAGCCAAAAGAACTCCACCAGAAGCCTCTGTTGGGGTGAAGGGACACAATGCGGGTAGGGGGGTGGTGAAATAAATCAAGGTCTAAGGCAGATGAGGCAGAATGCAATGAGGGCGTGAGTAGTAGTATGCAAACTGGCACAACAGAAAGACAAGTACCCAAAGACAGAAGGACCAAACCTGAGCTTGTTCTAGCAACCTGTCTGCACCACAATGACTCCACTGAGTACAGCTGTACAGTGGAAGAATCAGAGTATCTTCAGAGGAACTGAAGCAGAGTGTAATAGCAGGGCTAGCACATGAACTAAGAAAAACGTTAATTCAAAATCACAGAAGTGCAGAGTAAAACCTATGTGATTTTGTACTTACTACAGGAATTGAAAGAGAATGAGAAATGCCACTCTGACAGTACTTTCTCAAGGGAAATTGCAATTCACAAGATAGGTATACCAAAGCGAGACTTTTAGCAAGCTTCAGTCCCCACCTGTTGGATAAAAATGGCTTGTCTGTGGGTAAGTTCAACTGCACAGCAAGCCAGAACAGGAGAGTGCCAGCCAGGCTGAGAGTTGCCTCAACAGCTTGCAGCTATTCTATCCATAGGTTCAAAGTACCACCTTTAATCAGCTGAGGTAATTTCATAATACAATTCAATCAGGAAATCTAGTGAAGGGGGGTAAATTCATACATGGCCATAAGATATCTCCCCACATAAAGCAATCTTCTGATGTAGTAATGCCCAAACTCATCTCTGGAGCAACTCCACTGGAGTTACTCCATCTCCTCACTTGAGATGTGGATTTTGAGAGACTGAAATCAGACTGTCAGTAAATCAGTGACAAGCTGGAACATGCTTTGAGTTCCTAGTGTCACTGCTGTAGGTAACAGAGAATGTTGCCTTCCCAACTAAGATTATTACTGGTTCAGATCTCACCACCAAGAAAATTATTTTTAAAAAAAGAACAGGCTCTTTCTATCAGCCAGTTACTCCCCTTGGACCTTTTGTGAACTGGAGCTAACAAACAAGTAGGTCTTTGAGGTCACTACTTGGTACTCAGAGGAAGAGGAGGTGACGTGTCGCCTCTGCCCAAGCTGTGTTACTCCCACTTCTGGAATCAAATACTATCATTAACTTGGTATATTTACAAACTCACAGCCATACTACGGTATACCTTGAAGTCACACTAACACAGCCATTACATTTCTCCTCTCCATTTCAACCCGCACTCAGAAAGCCTGCACCATCACAGCAAGCAGCTCATACTTCAACGCTTCCCTTTCCCTAGGGCCAAGAATAAACCCATTTCCTTGAGGAATGCTGAGAGGGAACTGCACTGCAGTTGTGGCAGCATCCCTGGTTCTCCCATTACTCTTCAAGATCTTAATATAATCCTGAAAGCTCAAACCCCTCATATTCATCATCTCACTAATGTTGTACTTCCACCAGTCCCATTAATGTAAAATAGTGCTTATTGAAAGGAATTTTTAATGGCTCCCCTCTTGCACATTGGTTGAAAGAAAAATTCTTCCCGATCAAACTGCTTGCATTTGCTTTGCTTGACTGGTTTCTTTTGCTTTCCCATCTCCCCCTTTTTATTTATATAGACATTCCTAACTCCTTCAACTAATATACTTCTCTCCTCTTACCCCACCATTTCGGCCACAGAGTGAGAAATCTGAAGCCTCTCTCTCTCCTATCAAAACCGTGCCAGAGGCAGCAAACAAGATGTCCTGAGACTGCAGTGCAGCCCAGCGGAACTGTCTATCACTGCTCACAAAGCCGTTTCGCCACATGGCGCTCTGCATCAAACAGCTCTATACAAGTCTCCTGCAACCCCCAGGGGGTTCGACCCATGCTTCAGCGGCAGCAGGCAGGTGGTCTGGAGAATTCCTGACTCTTCAAGTACTTACTGTAGGGCTGGAGGTGTGGGGAAGTAGTATTAATATTTCTTGTCTGTCAGTGACGATAGAAAATGGAAAACAAGTGGCACTGGCTGCTAATGACAAACAATGAGCTCAGGTTCAGAAAGGCTTATTCACACTGTAAGCAGACAGGATACACATGGACTCCAGGATCCTGAGCAGCTTAAGACACCGGCAAAATGTGAATGAGGGAAAAGAGGAAGACAACCAGGGCAAAGCAGAGGGAGCTGCAGCCAGAGGTGTCTGTGCTGGGATCAGGACCTCTACCCTGGCATGTTCCCCCCCCCCCCCCGCCATCTCAACTTCCTTGAAATAAAATTCTGGCTGCATATGAACACTGGATGCTCAGCTGTTGATAAGAGATCTCAGTATTGTTTGAGACCTGTAAAGTTCAGGAAGCAGCAACTAAAAGTGCAGACTGTTATGCTATTAATTGAAGGACAGAGGCTGTGTCAGGATTGTTCTAGGCTGACAGAAATAAGCGGGGCCTTAGCCACGGGAGTTCTAGTATCAACCTCCAGAAATGGGATTTCTGCCTATTCATTAATGTTCATGTATGATCCTGGCACTTCTGCTATGATGGAGTCCCCAGTAGCCATCAAAATGGCAAAATACTACTTCTGGCAAAATACTGTGCCCGTGTGCCTGTGCTGTGCCAGGGGCATATGTATCTATTTCAAGGCTAAAAAGGGAAACAGGCCACCATGGTTCCTATGGGAATGAGATTCTCTAAGGGGAACTATTGCATCCATTTTTGCAACACCAACTCTTCTCCAGTAGGAACTGGACTTAGTGGCTCATTCGTCACTGTTTTTTTTAAAATGGATGGCCAATGGCAGTGAGAGATAAATACTTCAGCTCACTACCCACTAGAGCTTAGCGGGCAGCCTTTGGAGACTGTGCATCATTACACAGATCATCTCCAATGCTTCTTGGAGACCATTCAACAGACAACAGTTCCTCATACCTATGTTCCTTACTTTTTGCTAAATCTGAGGCAAAAGCAGCAGGAATACACTTATGGGTTTCTTTTAGGAGTCAATCATAAAAGCGTAGTTTGCCAATGTGGGCTTGGATTATCGACAGGAAGGCTGATGAACAGTCCTTGCTTGAGTGATAAACTCAGATATCAGACAATAAATCTAGTGAAAAAGAAAATCTATCTGTCATTCTTGGTCACAGCTGCAGAGCCTGAATTGGCAACTGGGATTTATTTTCTTAATTCTGAGCAGCTCAGAGGTCTCCTCTGACCCCTTGTATCTCCCCTCAGGCCCCACATAATATATTAGCATGTTTCACTTCAAAGCAAAAAATTTCACCTTGAATCACCATCCCTCTCAGTTTTTTTTATTTGTTTCCTCCCACTCCCCCCCCCACTTTTTATTTTTCCCCATTGTCTACACTTATCTATTGAGAGTGTCATGTGCATAGAATACATCCTTTGGCCAAAGTCAGACAGAAAGGCAGTTGAAGATTAATTCAGAAAACAGCCAAGCCTACTGACACTGTGCACTGGAAACCCCAAATCAGATTCCACTTCAAGTCTGCACAAGCACAGCTAGGTCACTGGAAGTTTAATTACAGTATAGATTGTAGGATCAGTCCAAGAGTATCTACTGACATCTTAAAACATTAGCCCTTCTGCTACACGGGGCATCTTAAGTTACACTTGTTCACTAGTCATAGAAACATATCCTTCAATGGCAGGCACTTTTGGCAATAACTAAGCAGCCTAGCTTCAGGCACCTGAAAAACAGCAGTCTAGCAGAACTGGCCAACATCCACAGATTTATGGACACTTAAGGTTATCACAATTCACCAACAGCCTGAAAATACACTATATTTTCTTTCACAACTCACTAGCTCTCCCTTGGCTACCATCCTCAAGACATCTGCTATAAAGACTACTTCAGGACACATCGACCCTCATTAAAGATGAGTACGAGGTAAGTACCTTCAAGATGCATGCCATGTAATGGCCTAGTATAAAAGTGGATTTTCTGTGGCTGTGTTTACATTTTACCATTTTACCTAAAACAAGACATCAGAATTCCTCTACTGTACAAGGACACATGGTGTTAATTTCGCAACAGCAAACAATTGCGCAACATCATACAAAAGTCAAGCGTACAATGTAGGGAATGAGTGACCAAGCCATAAATTAACAATCAGAATAAAAGCATATGTTAAAGCCTCTCCTTCAAAGTAGAATTTTCATCCATAGTAGGTTCTACAGTATAATCTAATTGTGAGTACTGACTGCAAGAATATGTGCTGGCTAGTAGGGCATGAGTAAAAAAGAAGCAAAACCTATCAAAAAGTTATTGCATATGACAACACTAAACTTTTAGTTCAGGCAAGGAAGTGGTGCAAGGAGTGCATCTTGAAATAACAACATCCAATTGTCCCCACTTCTGAAGATTTGCTTCACACCACAAAATGAGTGAGCTGAAAGGCAAGCTCCAGCACACCTAACGTACTCCTGTGTTGGACAACAATTTGCTCCTCAGTCCCACATTAGAACTACTCCAGAAGCAGCTCATGGGGACACTGCATCTGCAGAAACAATTCTTTCGCTTTACAGATATTACACATTCTGGCACCCAATTTGCAAATGTAGACAATAACATTGCTTATTCTTTTACACCAAGAACCTGCCACAATTATCCTGATGTACAATTCCCCAGTCATGCACTAGCTTTAAAAATACTAGCCAAGTGGTTTGCCGCCATCTCCCAAGAAAAAAATATTCTTGGCTTGCTGTTACCCTCTTCCCCTGTAACTACTGCTGCAAGCTTTTCCCCTTGTCCCCCCACAACAGATTTATCTGTGTATCACAGATCCAAGGCCTATCTCTGACAGGACACAGTTGCACAAGCTTGGATCAAACAGCTGAAAAAGCTAGGGGAAAGACTGCAGAAAGACAGAAAAGGAAAAAATTACAGTGATAAGTAAAGCTAGCAAGACCAAATCATTCCTATTCTCAAAGATTCAATAAGGAAAATACCAACATGGAAAGCTAAAAAATGCTAGATGAAAAGCAATGAGCCAGTTGGATCAAATAGGCTAAACATCACCTTCCCCAGGGTGCTCCCTATAGACCCTGGACTTTACTCACTCTGCTTCTAACGTACATTCATGTATTTCCAGGAGACTGGGAACTCTCACAGCACTGATGCCCTAACACGTATCCTACATGAGAGTATACATAGCTGCCAGAAGAGTGAATGGCAGAAGTAACAAATAACTCATTGTCTTAAAAAACTATCACCTATTTACTCTCATAATGACCACAACCATCTCCATGTCTCTGTGCACCCTGATGCACACTCATTCATGCATATGAAGCTCATGCTTCATTCATTTCCTGCCTCTTACCTTACACTTAGATCATAAGTTCACTGAGGCAGGGAATATCTTGTTGTGTCTTTCCAAGGTGGACAAAGAATCCCTTCTTTCTTTATTAGGGTCCATCGCATTACAGTGCCACTGATAATAAAGAATAAAATTATCCACGTAGCTCAGATAAGTCAGTGTTGCCTCATCACAAGTTTTCCAATAAAGTTAGGGTACCTTCACTGAAACATAAAAGCTGGTGTGGAAGAAATACTTCCAATTGTCTAATAACTGTCCCAAATGTCTTGGCAAGTGTAGATAACTGAAAGTTGCACACTGTCTGCTAGATTACCATCAGCCCAAGGTTTATTCAGGTTGAATCCAATCTTTAATGATGTTTAAATTTGATTCTGTGCTCTCATCATTTGTAAACACAATCTCGCCTTCCCTAATCATCTTTTATTTCTTCTATTAACCTATGTATCTTCTAAAAATCTTCAGTCGCAGCATAAAACACTCTTCTTCATGATTCCTCATACAACAATCCTCTCAACACTCATTTCCATGAGCTGCTTGTAATGTTCACTGCCCTTTATAGGCCTTTTCTATTTCAGCCTTCTCTTTGAGATCAACTCTCCACCACCACACCTTGTTCTAATTTTGCCACTAATGTATTATCTATGTTTAGCCTGTACACAGGGCTAAACTGTAGCAGTTGTTCTACCACATGATGACCCCTCCCCAGCTGAGAAGGGGAATCGGGAAAAAGGGAGAAGCCCCATGGGTTGAAGAAGAAACAGATTTAATGAAATAACAAAACTAATACAATCACCAACAAAAAGTATGCAAGGTTCTACTCACCCTTATCCTCAGGAGCAGGTGGCCAGGGGGGATGAGCCCCAGACAGAGGAACTCCCCACCCTCAGTGAACTCCCTCCTTTTATAATGAGCATGATTAAGTGCTATGGGATACACCTGTGAGTCAGCTTGGGGCAGCTGCTTTAATTGGATCTCCCAGCTGACTCCAGGCTACTCATGGCCTGCCTGCATGGCTGGCCCATGGGTCTGTTCCTGGGAAACCAGGACATGTATTTAATGATTTTAAAAACAGAAGCATGTGGGTGCCCTTTATGACCTGCAGTCCTAGCATCTGGACTGAAGCCAGACAAGGTAGTGGAAGAATGAAACACATTGGAGCATGTACCTTTAGGAGGAAGCACACTCCAAGGTGTTTTCCTGCAGAACACTACCATGGGGTAGAAGCTAAATGGAACAAAAATCCTTGGAGAAATCAAAAACATCTGAACCAGTATTAGCCAGTTAATAAGGACATTTTCTATTATATGGACAGGTTAATGGAGGGGAGTATGACATTAATAAGCTGAAAATACTGGTGACAGCTGACATAGCAAAAATGGATGCAAACTTCTGCCACATCCATGATAACTAGAAGCAGCTTGGCAATGGGCTTTTCATTCTTTTTTCCTTTCCTTTTTTTTTTTTTTTTTGGGCGGGGGCACGTTTTAGTTGGGGGGGGGGTGTGTGTGTGTGTGTGTGTGCAAAGGGAAGGCAGGATATATAATACAGACAATATGGCAAAATTGTTATCAGTAGTCCCCTTGCAAAGACATATTTGCTGAAATAATAAAATTTCCAGCCTTATGTTCCCCAAATATTAAGGGATAAGTATGTTCTCTGTTGTTATTGTCGTTAAAATATTTATACTGCTGTAACATAGAAAAGGCCACAGGTCAGGACACAACTGTGCTCTGCAAACATTACAAAGGCTAGCTCAGACCCAAGGATACAACAGTAAAATAAAAATCAAAAGGAACAGAAGGAAGACCCAAATACATCAGTCAGGTAACAGATTGCAGTGAAAAATCTTTGTGCTCTCTCCCTTTTAATCAACCCCATCCTCTCCTCACCACTGAAAAACCCGATTAGTGTCCTGTCATCATAAATCTAGAGTTCACTGTCCCACTGAGGGGAAGAACTTCAAAATCCCATTCACGTCATGTCCTCCACAAATCTGGCTTTTTAGCACAATCCACCTATGCCCTCTGTCTATATAGACCTAAATTCCATTCTCCAGCCCAGCCTTCAGTGTTTTCTGCCACAAGAATGATCAAGAGTCAGAACTGGCTGGGGGGAAAAAAACAGCTGTGCAAAAGGAAGGTGTCCAAGAGCAGAGAAGAGTTCTGCTATGGAGTCCCAGCTACTGCACTCTTTCTCTCTGGCACTCCTCTGACTTGCACCCCAGGGACTACTGGGTTCAGATGATGTAAAACACTTTAGGACTCTTTACATTTCAACAGCAGACAAATATTTATGTGTTCATTTGAAACAAATGCACCACTACACCAGGATGTGCCATGAAATCAGAAGTTAATTTCATCTTTGTAGGGGAAAAATCAAGACTAGAGGAAAAGATAAAAAAAAACCAACCTCACCATCACTTATAGAAGAGTTTTTTGTAGAAATTAAAAAGTATTTTGCTTTAGAAGCACAAACACTTTCCTGGCACAAAAAGTACTCTTGCTCCCTAAATGAAATACACTTCCCATTTTCCCTAGATGACTGAAAAATGACAGAGGCCTTTCACAAGCATCTCTGTATGTGATCCTTTTGTATTTCATAGCACCAGAAACCTCTGCCATAAAGAAACTCGGAACTTAGGAGTCAATAGGTCTCCATGTCCGAAGTTCCAAATCAGACAAGCTGTTAAGAAGTAATCGTTATCCCATACCTTTGGGACCTTTTGAGGTAGTTTCTTTAAAATGCCAGGGAAAAAAAAAAAAGGGAAAAGAGTGGCATGCAGGCAGCTGGGTGGGTGCCCTTCAGGAGACTAGAAAGATTTCCATCCAAAAACCCACTTGGTTTCTTTCAATGATGTCTCCAAACCAAAACACTCATCTGGATTATTTTTTTTTAAAGGAAATTAACATTTCCAATTAGAAAATTCTTGACCCAGATCCAGTGTTCATTAATCAGTGTGTATTACTGACCACAGAGCACTAATACATCTGTGCATATACAGACATGTACTTCCTTCCCCTGGAGCACTTTGATGTCCAAACAGTGGGTTACAGTATTTCAGAAATGTATGTGTGGCACAGCCTCAGGCATACTGCACCTGCTGAAAGGGTTGGAGAACTGCCAAGCATCTTTATTTTGGAAAAAGCATTTGCTTTAATATCTGCTAATTCCTGGAAGGGGGCTGTGCTCTTCTTGTTTAGCTGCATCTTTGCACTCACAATGAACAAAAGGAAGGGCAAGGCAACCATCTGTGGGTGCTTCATAGAAAAATAAAGGCTCAGTGGGCTTCCTATTATAGGGTGGAAAAGAGAAAGGATAAGAGATAAAACAAGCCAATGCAACAAGCTGAAACCATGAGCTCACTTCTCTACAGCAGGCTTGTTAATCATTCCTTCCCAGACAACCTGGAAAGCCTTTGAAATAAAATTTAAAATCAAAAGCTTTCCCCAAAACATGCATTTTTCCTTCCAACAGTTTTATCCTATCTAGTTCAGAGAATGGGGATCGTACCCCTCCCTACACATTTCGGTGTTCCTAAATGTAACACAGCCTGGGCACCTGCCAGACATCAGTGGTTAATATATTAAAGGCATTTGCATTTGGCAACTGAAGATGCTGATGACTATGCTGTGGGATTTTGAAATAATACATATGCATCTAATTAGAAATATTTAATTGCTATTCTGTGATCAGATTCACTCAGCATCAACCCTAAAATTCATAACGTGAGGTAAACTGAATTTTGTAAGTCCCCTTCCTTCCCTCCATGTGTTATGCTATCTCTGTTCACACAAATTACACAGTAAATAGCCAAAAATAGCACAGCCTGCCTCCAAATATGCTCTCACATCTCTTAACTTTATTAGCATCTCAAGATTATTACTAGCATGAGCCAAAATGCAATGCCATTAGTACAAAAACTAAGGCTTCACATGAAAACAAAAGAGTGAATCAGCAAAAGAAAATAGAGCCTCCTCCCCATACTGAAAACTGAAGTAACAGCCTTCTCTCTGGAGGTTTCCAGTAATGAATTCCTGTTTTAATTGAAGCTGCAGCCAATGTGTGAGCTCTAAATGGGCCTCCCTCTCTTTCTCTCTCTAGGTGATGCTGTGCAGGAAAGAGCTTTTAAATCAGTCAGTGAACATAATGAACTTCAATTTCCCTTCGACAAGGGCAAAATTACAAACATACACTTCACTTCCAGACAATTAATTAATTTGTTTACACGATTTCTTTGCTTTGTTTTACTTTCATGATTTTTTTTCTCCTCCACTTCTTTAGGCTCTTTAACTCTCTAAGGTGTTTAACTCTCTAAGGTGTCGGATTAGCTTTTGACAACTCATCCTCTCTCAGGCATGGAGAAATGAAACTACAGTGCAGCTTGCAGCAAGAGAAAGAAGCCTATGCAATTACCTTCAGGCTCACTGCTAATGCCCAGTGACAATGTTAAAGCACACGTACCCTTTCAGTAGATGACAGCATTAGCATTTACCCATCCTTAGCAAGGCAATCACAGTTGTTGCTACTTGGAAAGTGCTGGTCCACTTACCAGCATGAAAAGACCTGTTTCTCAAACTGCTGGTGTCTGAAAAGGCCTGAACATGACTTTCAGAGATTAATGGAAATGACTTGCAGGGAACAAAATTCTCTGGCACTGAGTGGGATATCCTGTGGGATACAGAAGCCAATGTCCAAAGCACTTGAGAGGACTAGTAGTGGGGAAAAGGAAAAAGCACGGTTGACTTGGTGAGAATAGAAGGACCAATAGATATGGGATAGTGAATATAAACTATTTTTTCTTGTAGGAAGAATGTTTATTCCAGCTAACGCCACAGATTAAATCCCTCTAGCAATAGCAGTACTGTCTACATTACCACAGTGGTGCATGTTTAATTTCATTTCTGCTGCTACAAATATAGGCCAATAAATTTGACAACACATCTGTTATTTACTTGCACTCAACACTGAAGCATGTTCATGACATTTATGTTGCCAGTTTCAAATTGAACAGCTTTCGTTTTATTTATATCTACTTAGTGTTAGTGAAAAGTGCTCTAGTGACTTTCCATATACATGCAGTAAGTGCAGCACACGTAGCAGCAGTACAAGATTCTCTTGGCTATATAACATTACTGTATACATTTCTGATTACACAGAGCTAAAATATTTGAAAATGGTATAAGATCATTGCATCCACTCATTTTTAATATAACTAATAACTTTGTGCAGCTAAAACACACCTGCAGTTGCCTCAACAGCACAGACCCAGGAACTCATTTCACAGCATTCATTCAGTTGCTGACATATAGTGAGGTCTTTAACAGACTTTGACTTACACACAAACAAGCTATACCTTGAAATATTGGTTCATTCCTACTCTCCCTATCCTTTAATTATTCTCTTAGACCTTTTGTTAGATTAAGGGCTTAAGAAGTTGTGATCACAGATAAAGGAAACACCACTCAAAAATACTACACAGCAGATGGTCCTGAGCAGTGTGACTGCTTTGCAAAGGCAGCACAGAGAGGTGGAAAGCACATCTAGGTCAAGAAGGACAATCTTAGCATAGGAGCGGCAACAGAGATTAGTACCTCACACACACTCATGCTGCTGACACAGGAAGAATCAGGGACAGAGACTGTGAATAAAGAGCACAGCTAGATTGTCTTGCTCTTACACTGCCCCTCAGGTAACTTATCTGTCCCCTGTGGTTGTCAGTCTTCTGTCTCCAATACCATAAATCCAGTATTACAATGGTTAAGGCTATATAAATTCATGAATGGAGTTAGACAAATTACAGAAGACAGAGGAGGAAGATGAAAATTCATAGAGCAGTACAAAAGTGCAGATGTAAAACTGCAGCAGAAAGATGATTTTTCCTCTCTGACCTCCAGCTGGGCATTCTCTGCATTTTGACAGCACCACATGTGGAACAAAAAAGTTCATTGACATTTGAAAAACCTATACAACTACTACGCATTCTTGTAGAGTGGCCTTTTTCTTTTGGTATTAGTTGTAGCTGTTAGTCAAAGTGGACCTCTTAAATAAAAGGTTACAAAGCCATTACAAAAAAATGAATAATTGTGCTGTGCTTAAAAACAAGGCCCTCAGCCCACAGTGAAACTTTACAATCCCCTCAGGCTCAAGTATGGTCTGTTACAACAAAAACATGCTCACAAATTGAAGACCATACTACAATAATCTGCTTTTCTAAAATAAGATGTATACAGAACCATGTACATCGATACACTTCATAACAGCAGGTCTACCATACACGCAGCATGGGGTCTTTTAGAATCTATTTTGCAGATATATCTATCTGCAGCTTTGCAGAGAGAAAGAATAAACAGCGCAGGGGAACCAATTATTTATCTCTTGAGTGGCTGTCGATACAACAGCTAAACTGCGAGTGTGTGTGTCTGTGAGGGAGGATGATGCGGGGATAATGAGATGCAAAAAGACAAGGTGTGCCCCCTCCCCCCCAATCTTTCTGTCCTGCACTAATCAGGCACCTACTTCCTAACCTGGAGAAACCTTGTTAGCTCAGGTGGGGACACCTAGTTGGCTCCAGCCCTGTGTCTCCACCATTAGCAGCAGGATTTCTGCTACTCCAGGCTTCAGTTCCACTGTGTTCTGAGATGAGTCACCTCCATCCCACCCTACAGATTGGTGATTATGCTGGTAATTCTGTCAGATTGATTAATGTCCTCTACAGTCTAAATCATGACTCTATCAGTCTCATTTCTCTTGCTCTCTTTTAATAGGTTACAAAAATTAAATGCATCTTTTATGAAGAACACTACAGGTTATATAATTCTGCCTTGCACACTTAGGAGCACGTGCACTCTAGGAGAAGAAATAGCATGAATTATGAATTTTTTTGTTGCCGTACATATGCTTTTGGCCTTGCACCACTGCTGGCTGTGGCAGATACTGGATAAGAACCTTATTGATTAAGTGAAACACAAAAAGTATCATTAAAGTACCACCTTCATCCTCATTTATTAGACAAGGCTTTAAGAATGGAAATGACGCTCCCATATGATAAAACTGCCAAAATGATAAAGCAGTGTTTTGCACTGAAGAACTCTGAACCGTCCCATCAAGAGGAGCTCCCCACTGAAACCCCATTTTCCCCCTCCCTAACTACCATTAAATGTGCTTTCAGGTTCTGGGAAAAGAGCAAGAAGGACAGAAAGGAATCCACAGCATCCTCATAATCTCTGAGGCTTCCAAATAGTTAGACTTTCAAGGACCTCCCAAGAGTCAAGTACTACCATGATCCCATAAACTTACATCAATATGTACATAAGCCAAAGAGGATCCATCACTAAATGTTTTCTAGGTGCTTACCACCATAAAGATTATAGAAGCCCTTGCATATAGGGCACAAATTTTGAATTTGTTGCAGAACAGAAATTACATTTTCTGGCCACAGAATTGCATTTTCTCCATTGACCAGTATTCCGTTTCCCGCCCTAAAAAGTAAGCATGATGAACTGTAGAACATCACCAGTTTTAGTTAACTAGCCTTTGGCTTCATCATTTAAAAAGATTCCTGAAGAAAGTGGATGTCTTTGGCAAACTCACTACACAGAGAACCTACTGCATTGACATTGCTGCAAATGGATGCTCCAGTTCGCAAAAAATGTTGGTTAATATCAGTCCTATTGGGATGGCCTCTGAGGATGATAAGGCACCTTTGTAAGACAAAACTCCATATTAAGAAAAAGTTTTTTAACAGCATATTCTGTTGTGTTGGGTTTTGGTATGCTTTGGTTTTCATGCAAAAAATACTGGGTGTTGTGGTTCCCGTTCAAGTTACTTCTACAGCTTTCCAATGGGAAAAGGGTTTGCTGTGCTACCTAGCATAAGAGAAGTCTATTAACAGCAATGGATACTTTCACTGTTCTTTTCTCTGCATGATAAATCTCCTCCTTCTCTCATCACACCATTCTATAGTAATGTGACTATATGGCTTTATAGTCCAGCTGATTTTGATTTAGGTGGGTACAGATCAATGCCTCTACAAAACTAGAGGTAGCTAGAAAAAACAAGTTATTAAGATAAACATACCCCTTAGTCATTGCCATTTCAACAAATCCCCTTCCTTCTTGCCAGAAGGATACCTTATAAAGAGTTGTATTGCATTGGAAACTGCTGAATTTGTAAAGCAGTGGGAATAACTCCTGTCCTTCATTCTTCCTTCTTTTCCACAAGCAGTTTGTCTTTTCTTCCTTTGTTTTTTGCAGTTTCTTTCTCTTTCTCATTGCTAAAATGAAATTTTAGCAACAGCCCATTTCTCATTACTTTGCACAATGGCAACCACTGCAGAAAAACCTGTAAAATTCAGCACCAGTATGAGGGGGAAAAAGAGCACCACTGCCTGTGCAGACAACATGCTAGAGAAATTTGCTCCTTAGCTAACTGCCCAAGAGCAATTTTCAACAGCAGTTGATGGAAGTTTGGAAGAAGAACTGCACAAACACGAAAAGCAGTTTAAGGCTCTGTCATTAGCTGAATGTCAGTCACACACAAAGGGCTATTTTATTTAAATAATCTATCATTTTAAATTTGCCTTTCAAACTCAAAGCCATTTTTCAGTTAAAATTGGATCCTGGCATGGTGGAAGCAGTCAGGGAGTATATCATAGAGGGCATATGCAATCTGGTAATCAGACATCATCACCAATTCAGCCTGCTCTCTGTGCCTTTCCACTAGTTCTGCTCTGACCACCTTTATCCACCCTCTGTAGTGAGCCAGAACAGTTTTACAAGTTTCTCTCAAGCTTAGTTTGCAGCTTACACAGTAGTCTAGTCAAAAGCTTTCCTGAACAAATATAACTGTTTTCACTCACTTAGTGTTTACATTACAGATCATTAGTTTCATTATTCTTGGAATCACACCCGCTTTGAGCCAGATCTTTGAAACTGAAAAGAACCTGGAGGAATTCATTGTGTCACCCCATCCTTTTCTAGAAACAGTTTCTAAAGTATTATCACTCATTCCTGGAGACAGCTATAATTCACAGGTTGTTTCACATAACATTCTGGCAAGATCCTCACTAAGCTTCAGCCAAAAAGGTGTAAGGCAACAGAACTATGAACAAGCACCTTAAAGGCACAGACCACTATACCCCACGGTGTATATATAGGGGACATTTGTGATATACCATAGAAACTGCTTTCAGGACAGAACAACTCTGTTATAATCACTATCATCTAAATACATAAATTGGATACAGCTTCTTTCAGTTCACTGCAGATTATGTCTCTCCTAAGGCTTTGTGAGAGTGAACCAGGAAGATGCGTGGTACTCATAGCAGGAGCAACCAGCATTCTTCCCTTGAGTGTCATGTAATGCTGCTGGCAGAAGAGAGAGTAGCCAGACTCTCTTCTCATCTTCACTGGTGTAAATCCAGGCTAAATCTTCTGATTTCACTGGAATCGCTACAGGTTTACTCTAGGCAAACTCAGGCCTACACCTCTAAATAACTAGAGGCACTTGAGAGGCGAGGCACTTTAGGTATGTAAAGTTCACAAAACTTAGAGGAAGCAACAAAGAGCAAGACTGTCAGATTTACATGACACACATTTTTCTTTCAGAGAATCTTTGAAAGGTGTTTGAGGTCATCAAAATATTCCTTCACAGCAATGGAACAAAGCTGATTGTTTTGAAGTTTTACAGCAATGTTAATGTTTGACCAATGCTATTTCTGAACAGGTAGCAGCCCAATGCTATGGCACCCTTCTCCATAGAATTGAAAACCACATTCAGCTCATTTCATTAAGGACTCTTGATGCTATACCCAAATGAGTAGTCAGGTCACCCCAAAGCAAGATGACTGTAATGGTCAATTTCATTTCTAAAAGATTGATATTTATGCTACCAGTAGAGTATTTTAACAACAGGAGGTTACACACCTCTTAGAGCTCCTATTAGGAGTATGAGCTAGTCTGCAGATGAAAGAAGGACATTAAATTATCTGTCTTCCCATTCCCAACAGGTATCTGTGTACACTGCAAGAAATGACATTCATATTCAATTGATAGTCAGACTGCCTTCCCCTTGCTATGCACATAAAACTACTACCTATATTTAAGAGAAATCATAACTGATACAAGTTCTCTGGTAGGTACTCAGCCAATCAACACAAAAATGAACAGGTAGCAGAAATGAAGCCAGTTAATGACATTTAAAAGCTCTTCAGACATCAGTAAGGCTTAGGGACTTTTGAGAGATGCTCCCAAGAAGAATTTTAATTATACAACTGAAAATACAAGATTCAATTAGGAAGATGCTTCAGCTTTGGGAAGCCAGGGGAGCTAGTGGGCCTTTAGGACCACAGTAGGTCTTGTAGCTTTGCAGCTGGGTTCCCAACAGATTACAATTGGGGTTTCAGTCTCTCCACAGGTTCTGGAGATGAGGCTGCAGAATTTCCTCCCACATGAAAAAATAATGATAAGAGGATGCCTATAACTTTATCAAATAAATATAGTTTGAGACTGGCCTTTCCCTAAGTGCCTGAAGAGAATTAGAACAGAAAGAATACTGCATCTGGCCTTATAATCCCACTGAAAAATCCAAACAGTTACTGTAGTATTTGATTTTGCTTCTGCTGCTAATGTCATACGAAAATCTGGACTCCAATATCTTGACCTGTGAGGCTGTCTGTTGGCATGTATGGTTTGCATCATTATGGATAATGCATTTTGTATAATGCTAACGTATGATGTTTAGTGCATATATAATGTATCCTTTAGAGCCACAGAGAGTTAGTGTTATTTATACCTGCATGATCCATACATAATACCACTAAGCATTTTCAGATTAACACTTACCAAAACGCTGCTATTGTCAGTGTAGGCACCCATGATGGGTAGCAAATATACAAAACATCGGTAGTCATGGGACTGCTGACATGCAGAGTTTCCATAGGCATCTCCTCAACTCGGTATCTACAGGTGGATAAACTCACTAAGCCCAAACTGTGTTCTACTGTGTTTGGTAAGAAAAGCCAGAAGATGACCTTGATTTTGCTTGACACTAGTCTATGCTTTGTTTCAAGACCTCACATACCTCGGTAAACAAAAAGATAAAATGCAGAGTAAAAATACGAGATATCAGTTGATGAAATTAATCTGAATTTAAGAGTTCTTATTACAAAAGTTTAACAAGCCACTAACTTTTACAGTCTTCAGACGGCTGCAGATACAACACTCATCTCTGCTAGAACTTCATAGCCATCTCTAATTCTGCCACAAAGATTATTTTCCTGACCTGACACTGTGGCATGGTCACATGTCACACTCACACTAGCTCTCCACTGCTCCACAGATTTCCCCTCTCTGCCCAACATACATGGCTTCTCTTTGTTTTCACAGCCTAGCCTATCTAGTTTTTCTCTCTTATTAAAAGGTTACCTTTCATCCTCCAATGATCAGCCTCCACCCAAATTTACACACAGACATCTTTTTGCCAGTCCTGTTCTTTATACCCGGGAGAAGTTCCCAATTAAATATGCAAGAAGTGCTCCACTGATTTCCTTCAATTTCCAGTTAAAATTCTTAATCCTTTATGAAGTGTGGAGATGACGACCCATAGCTTCCCTGCTGTTGTTCCTGTCTTATTCCTTATTCCATTCATCTGTTTATGAAGGTATATCTATTGTCTTGCATTTTCCCTAGGTTACTAGTGTAACTATTAATAGGATAAAATATGCTTTCTTTTACATGTAAACGCAGCTACTTAGAGAATATCTAGCACTTAGTTCTGAGCTCTGCAGCTTAATATCTGTTAATCATTTTCTTTCAAACCATATGTCCAGTGTTTTCTTCTTGGTAAAGTAACAGGTGGCAAGCACAGAAAGGTAAGCAAGAAACCGTTAGAGTAAATGTGAAAAGAAAGGCACTAGACAGTAGTTTCCGAGCTAAACTGACCTTCCCAACAATTGTGATAAGGGATAACTCCAAATTACTAAATCCTCTTCCTCAAAGCCTACAGCCAGCTAGGTTGAACAGGTTCAACTTCCTCACAAGTGAACACACACATACAGCACAGGTCCCTTGTTCAACACATAAAACCTGAGAAACCTCACTTTTCTGCAAGCTAAGATTTCCCTCCCCCCCTCCTCCTCTTTTGCAAGTGTGTGTAGGCACGGCCAGCCATCCTACCAAAGAGAACTGCATCCTCCGCAAGTAATGAACTGTTCCTGCAACTGTTAGCAGAATGCCTCCCTTGAGAGTGCTCTGAAGTGCTAACAGTTCACCATAACTTCCACACTGCTTCTTCTTACAGGCTTTTTCCCAATTCCATTTAAGAGGTGGACTATAAGACAGGTAAAAAGGACAAATATCTTCTACATTTGGATTTTTAGAACTCTTTTTCGAGAAAAAGAGTTTCCCTTTACAGTTTCTTCTGTCTTAGAAATCAAGCACATAGAGAACAATGCATCCAATTTTTTATTTATAAATATCTATTTTATATATATAAAGATATACTTATAGATAAAATAACTACTTCAGATTGGCCGGATTACTTAAAACTGAATGCCTCTTAGCAACTGGGGACTCAAACAGGAACATAGAAACAGAAATGTGCAAGGAAACAGTTCCTCTGCTTCTGCCTGCATTTAATTACTCCTCACCACTCATCTATCATACTGCATAATCTCAGTACATAAGAAAAGACAATACCGTTCTTAGCTGGCAACAAAACAAATCTCAAGGGGTTTAGCACAGGCCTTCAAACCCTCTCCAAGCTGGAAGAGGAGACTGGCTAGCTTTGCTGACTGATTCATGTTACTTTCTTGGAAATCTTTTAGCAGTAGCATTTTTCAGGCATGCAGCAGGGTGGGTTCAGATAAAGCACTGCAGTTCAGGGGTTAGGGTGCTACAGTTTGATACTGTGGGCCTTCTGGATTCCATACCTGGCTCCACAAACAACATCCTGCATGGCCTTGCTTTAGACAGCTCATGCATATGAGATTAATTTGCTGCATCTGTAAAATAGGTATAATAATAATAACAACCATCCAGCTATTTTCCTATCACCTCTTGTCAAGACATTTTCTGAGGTGGGTTGTTTTTTTTACAAAGTGCACAGTCGAGTCCCTGAATTCACCTCTCCCAGTGAAAAGCACTAACTTGTGAAACTTGTGTGGTTTCCAGGTGGACATTCTTGCCCAGATTGCATTCACCCCTTCTTTAACAGGCTAACACACTGACTCTGAAGCTGAACACCACTGATTTTAGTTTTTTAGTGAGTGATATTTCTCTTGGAAAGCACCTGCACAAGCCAAAACTGCTGCATTCTACCTTGCCAGTGATGTGCTGTGAAATCTAAGGTAAGTCACTTACCCTCTGCCTAATTTTGCCTACATTTATTGAATAGAAGCATTACTGTTATACTGGTTGTACCTGTAAGGCTGTTCTTAGCATCAGCTAGATACAGCTGTTCATTACCTCAAAGACCTAAGCAATGCCAACACATCAAACAGCCTATTCCAATGGTATAGTGCCTTCTGCAAAGAGAGATGTGTCATTTCTTGCAAAGAAAGAAGTGGTGACGCTAGCTCTAGATTAAAGCATCATCTTTTAACAAACACCGGCTATCTGTTGCCAACTGCATATTTGAGGAAAGACTACTTGTAACTAACTGAGGTCAGACAGAAGAACCCCTTTTGATTATAAAAACCCCCCACCTCATCAAGCAATAAGTAAAAGTAAAGGGAATAGTGTTAGCTCATGTAATCATTTAGGCATACCACTGAAAGGAGAGAGGCTGATGAGTGATTATCAAAAGAGATCAGACATTCATTAGAGAGAACAACAGCTTGGGGTATAGTTCAAAAATGCCACCAAGGCTGAAATCACCAGAAATAACTGGAGAGTCACTATGTATCTATGGAACAACCTAGGGAGCATTTGGAATTTCCCTTTATTACAGGGATCCCATCTTCTTTAACAGGAAAAGGCAGCATTACAGAATTTTTGGTCAAGGGATATGACTAAAGGCATCACTGCAGCATAGTAGAGATCTAAGCTACTGCTCATCTGTTGGAAGCAGTTTATGCACAGCATGCAGACTTGAATGTTGGCTAGAAATCCCCTCTAAGCTTAAATGTATTTGCACACTTTGATACCACAGCATGACTGTCAGTTATAGCTGCCTTAAAATGAACTCCTAAATGTTTATTCTAGAACTGGCAGTCACAGTGCTCATTGCAGGATAAGGTGATCAGTAAGGAGGGTGGAGATGCCATAAAGGGCATAAAATTTTAGGCTATGTTTTTTAAAAACCTACCATGAAGTATCTGAAGGTCCTATGTATATGCCCTGGATAAAAACAATAGTCTGTCTGGAAGCACCAGAGGAACAGGTATCTTCAAGACTAAGACAAAAAAAAACCAAACAAGAACATATGATTTTATCAGGACTGGTTCTGCAAATTGCAGGGACTGCTGGTGCTTCTCTTGCATGGGGGCATTAGGAGTTTTTCTGGTTTGGGTTGTGTTTTGGTTTTTTTGGGGTTTTGTTTGGGTTTTTTTTCTGGGGGTGGGCTGGGGTGGGGAGGTGGGGTGGTGGGGGGTGGTGGGAGTGGCTTAGTTCCCAGAAAGCTATAAACAGCTGAATGATGGTAAGGCCACTTCATTGGGTTGTTACAACCAACCACAGGTTCAAGTCTGCCTGCAAACCATGTGAATACAGATGCTTCCTTCCATCTAATTTGTTACTACTGAAAGATTTTTAAAGCAAAACCACACTGAATCAGGAAACAAAGGTGATGGGATATGCTATCATATTTTTTAAAAAAATAGATATTCCCATGATTTTAAAGGTGTCGTGTTTAATATCCACCCCTCCTTCAGTGATAATTCTCCATGCATTTTAAATATTGGTCATTAAGAGCTACATCAATTACTACTTGCTCTTTTCAACTCTGCACAGAAATGCATAATTGTACCAACCAGGGGTTTTATTCCTTTCTTTTCCTCACTTTCAAAACACATCTGATGTTTTCACACTTTATCATAGAATGGTTTGGGTTGGAAGGGACCTTAAATATCATCTAGTTCCAACCCCCCTGCCATGGGCATGGACACCTCCCACCAGACCAGGTTGCTCAAAGCCCCATCCAACCTGGCCTTCAATCATTAATCACTTTATAAGAGACTTAAATATATTTTTTCCCACAAATAGTTTGCTATTGTATTCAAAAAGATGATCCTTTGAATGAAAGACTGAGGTATTGAACAGAAGCAATGTATGTAACATTAAATGATCTGGTTATGGCTACAGTCAGACTTCACGTCCATATGCAGTGTTACAATATCCATAGTGCTACGGGAGAAAAAAAGGCTAGGAAATAACCCCTCATACTATCTAATTCTGCGTTCTGAAAATATAGGATGGTTTTCTCAAATACTTTTCAGGTATTCATTATCTAACCCATTTCGTGTTGACCTATATATGTCGGCTATCTTTGAAGCTTCTATGTTGTGTGCAAACATGTGCCCAAGTCAACACAGACAAGTTAAAACACTATGGTTTTGAGGGAAAAGTGACTAGTCCTATACCTTTTGTTTAGACTAATAGAACACTTGCAGTTACTGAATTAATAAAACCTGGACCATAGATTGAGTGCCTTGTAGCATCCAGCATAAAGTGGTCCAAATTCTGATAAGGGCATCTATAACAGGAATGTTAAGCATATATGATTTTACACAAAATCACACACACACCAATAAATTCCAGCCAAAGCTAGTCATCGCTCCTTGGCTTAGGTACTTACTTGAAGTCAGGAGAACAGAGATACTTTGTGGCCTGTTCACTAATTCCATCTATGTATTTCTAACAGGGATTTCTGGTATATTTCCAAATAGCTTTATACATTTATTAACAATGTGAACTGGGATATACAGATATTTTTCTCTGTAGTCCCCTGGAGAGCAAGGGGCACAAACTTGCATGAGTAACAGCCAACAAATGAAGTGAATAAAATATAAAAATCCAACAGAGTAAATTAAAACGGTAAGAAGAGAGTGAAAAACCCAACCAGTTGCCAGATACTGAAATTATTGTTATTGAAAAGAATAGTTATACAACCCTCAAGGAATAACCTAGAAGTTTAGCTTCAAAAATATTCAGCTAACCTCAGGCCTTCTGTAAATATATTGCTACAAAAGACTCATTTAACTACTTCCTGCCACTTCTCTGCCTTCTTTTCTAATACTGCTAATCAGCAATGCGAAGAAATATCCCTCTGCCTTTTTGTCATCCTGCTGTTCAACTTGTCGGATTTATTTGATAGCGTAATCCAGTGTTTGGCATATGACAAATGCTTCTGCAAAATCAAATTATGATGTAAAACAATATTAACAAGCTACCTCTGAAAAAGGAATATATTAATGAGACTCAAAGCCTGAACTGGGGGATACGGTGAATAGAAACAATGGATCCTTTTCATACATTAAAGACTTTACAGAGGGCAATTCTTCCGAATAAAGATGCTTGACATTCCCCATTAAAATAACTCATTTCAAGCTGTTACAATTACAAAATTAAAAATATTTAGGCTGAAGTTTCCAATACTGTGTGTCCACCTTAAGTTGTTTCCTTTATTAAGTTTTAACCCAAAAAGAATCTCTACTCCTTCAATACTGTTCCTCTTTAGAGCCAGGAAGAGTGCTCAAAACTTCCAGAACCACATTTCTATAATTGAACCAAATATTTGTGAGTGACTGATCCAATTAATTCTGACAATTTAAGTGACTGTTCAACAGAAAGAATAACATTAACAACCTTTTATGAAGTTGTTAATGTTTACGGAGTGAGGTGACATCTTTTATTAGACCAAACTGATACAGCTAGAAAAAAAGTGAAGTTTTATGGACACATAAGCCCTTTCTTCACATTTCAAATGAGAAAAATGTTAGTTTACTACAGCTTTCAAGAAGAAAACCCAGTTTCCCCAAAAGCTTGTTGGCATTCTTCTGTTAGGTGGTCTAGTAAAAGTTGTTACCGCCATACAAATCCTGCTTTGATCTTTAGGACGTCACAGCTACAATGAAATAACTCTATTCCCATCAGTTTCTCTGTTAGCTAAAGTAGCAAAAGCAAGTGCAATTACAGCTAAAATTCTGGTCCTCTTATGACCTGGAGATGTTCCATGGTAGAATCTCAGCTTTTTTGTTTGTTTGCTTGTTTTGGTCAAAGCCAAGGAAGTACTACACACACACAAAATTGTTAGAAAAGTATTTGCCTAGTAAACAGAACAGGTAAACAGAATTGTTTTACTATTCATTTTTACTTGCTAACTATAGGCCTCAGGATATGATTTGCAGAACTACTGAGCATTCACAGCTGAAACTTTAAACAACAGGCGCTATGCTTGAAATTATGAAATACTATAATAAAAAATTCTCAAAACAGTTTCTAAAAAATAATTTAAAATAAGGATAACAAATTTGTTACCAAGTCCATGGAAACTCTTGATTTGAAAATTTCTCTAATTTCCCTAATAACGATCCTCCAATATATCTGTGCGCATTGGTGGTGACAGTAGAGATGGAGATACAGTGTCAACAGATGAGGGCTTGGCTCACTAGAGCAATGATGAGTTCACATCCTTGTGAACATCAGTCCAAAATAATACTAAAGCATTACTCAATCTATAATGTTGTATTAATAATTTACAAGGAAGAATAAACTTTGCCCCAAACATCTGATAATTGCCATAAAGAGATTAGCTAGACCGTAACAATGGATCAGATCATAGCATTGCACCAATATGCCGAGAGAATGGTTCTCAACAGTGCTCTCTGATGTCTCAAAGAATGACCTTGCATCATGCTCCTGAGTCAATAATGATGGCAATGGCACAATAGGTATGAGACTGAACCCTAATGTTGAATCAATAATCACTATGCTGGGTCATGGCACTGCATCAATCTGAAATAGTTTTGCATTATGATGTTGCATCAACTTGCATGATACTGCAAGGTGACCCTGCATCAGTTCAGTGGTACTGTGCCATGATGCTGCATGAATATACAGAGATACTTTCCTGTGACAGCAAATCAGTATAGAGGCATGCTAAGTTTTGACATGACCATCACAGTGTCCATGCATGGTATTAATGTTGATGAACGGCAACTCACATGTCATAAGGCTACTTAATTTTCTTTTTGCAGGGTAAATTCAGGTGAGGGCGAGTCCCAACTCAGCAAAGTTTTGTTAAAATCAGCAAAGGCACCCCTCTACTCAAAACTGTCCTTTCACACTTTCACTCCAGCCTGCATGGACAGCAGGTACTTTGTTCTAGTACACTTTTTATCTGCTCAGCCATTTGACTGAATGTGATTGACCTTGCTACAACCCGTGGAGAGTAACAAGATTCAAAAGCAAACCACTGTAACAGGGAAATGGCCCAATTATGCTGAGCCTAGCTTTTTCACTGGCAAAACAGATTCAAAGCATAACACATCAAGACACAGAAAGAAGCAGGCACCCAGTGAATGCTGTTGAAGGAGGAGAACAAAAAGATGGCAATTATTTTAATCATCCCATGGGACAGGGTGCTAGATGGTAAAGGGGCTCAAGATAGTTGGTCAACATTCAAGGACCACTTCTTGCAAGCTCAGGATCAGAGTGTCCCAATGGGTATGAAATCAAGTAAGGGAGCTAGGAGACCAGCGTGGTTCAACAAGGAACTGCTGGGCAAACTTAGGTGGAAAAAAAGAATTTATGGATCATGGAAAGAGGGGCTAGTCACTTGGGAGGAATATAGGACAGTTGTCAGAGGATGTAGAAAGGCAATTAGGAAAGCTAAGGCCTCCTTAGAACTTAACCTTGCAAGCCAGGTCAAGGACAATAGAAAGGGCTTTTTCAAATACATAGCTAATAAAACAAACACTAGAGGCAATATAGGCCCACTGATGAATGAGGGGGGTGCCCTAGAGACAGAGGATATAAAGAAGGCAGAGGTGCTGAATGCCTTCTTTGCCTCTGTCTTTACTCCTGCAGGCTTTCCCCAGGAGCCCCTGATCCCTGTAGCCCCGGAAGAAGTCAGGATAAAGGAGGAGTTTGCCTTGGTAGATGAGGATTGGGTTAGGGATCAGTTGAGCAATCTGGATATCCATAAATCAATGGGACCAGATGGAATGCACCCAAGGGTGCTGAGGGAGCTGGCAGAGGTCATTGCTAGGCCACTCTCCATCATCTTTGGTAAGTCATGGAGAACAGGAGAGGTGCCTGAGGACTGGAGGATAGCAAATGTAACTCCAATCTATAAGAAGGGCAAGAAGGAGGACCCGGGTAACTATAGACCGGTCAGCCTCACCTCCATCCCTGGAAAGGTGATGGAACAGCTTGTTCTTGGCACGATCTCGAGGCACATCAAGGATGAGGGGATCATTAAGAGCAGTCAACATGGTTTTACCAAGGGTAAGTCATGTTTGACCAACCTTATTGCCTTCTATGAGGAAATAACTAGGTGGATAGATGATGGTAGAGCGGTAGATGTGGTTTATCTTGATTTCAGTAAAGCATTTGACACTGTCTCCCACAGCATCCTTGTAGATAAGCTGATAAAGTATGGGTTTAGTGATCAGGTAGTGAGGTGGATTATGAACTGGCTGAAGGGAAGAAGCCAGAGAGTTGTGGTTAATGGGACGGAGTCTAGTTGGAGGCCTGTGACTAGTGGAGTCCCTCAGGGGTCAGTACTGGGACCGGTGTTGTTTAATATCTTCATCAACGACTTGGATGAGGGTACAGAATGTATCCTCAGCAAGTTTGCTGATGATACCAAACTAGGAGGAATGGCTGACACACCAGAGGGTTGTGCTGCCATTCAACGAGACCTTGATAGGCTGGAGAGTTGGGCGGGGAGAAACTTAATGAATTTCAACAAGGGCAAGTGTAGAGTTTTGCATCTGGGGAAGAACAACCCCATGTACCAGTACAGGTTGGGAGCTGACCTGCTGGAGAGCAGTGTAGGGGAAAGGGACCTGGGGGTCCTGGTGGACAGCAGGATGACCATGAGCCAGCAATGTGCCCTTGTGGCCAAGAAGGCCAATGGCATCCTGGGGTGTATTAGAAAGGGAGTGGTTAGTAGGTCGAGAGAGGTTCTCCTTCCCCTCTATTCTGCCTTGGTGAGGCCACATCTGGAGTATTGTGTCCAGTTCTGGGCCCCCCAGTTCAAGAAGGACAGGGAACTGCTCGAGAGAGTCCAGCGTAGAGCCACAAAGATGATTAAGGGAGTGGAACATCTCCCTTATGAGGAAAGGCTGAGGGAGCTGGGTCTCTTTAGCTTGGAGAAGAGGAGACTGAGGGGTGACCTCATTAATGTTTATAAGTATGTCAAGGGTGTGTGTCATGAGGATGGAGCCAGGCTCTTCTCAGTGACATCCAATGATAGGACAAGGGGCAGTGGGTGTAAGCTGGAACATAGGAGGTTCCACATAAATGTGAGGAAGAATTTCTTCACAGTGAGGGTGACAGAACACTGGAACAGGCTGCCCAGAGAGGTTGTGGAGTCTCCTTCTCTGGAGACATTCAAAACCCGCCTGGACATGTTCCTGCGTGACCTGATCTAGGTATTCCTGCTCTGGCAGGGGGGTTGGACTAGATGATCTTTTAAGGTCCCTTCCAATCCCTAACATTCTGTGTGATTCTGTGTGATTCTGTGTGATCTTCCAAGAGGTGGCAATAATGTTTCTTATAATCGCAAAGAGAAGCAGAAATGTCAATAGTTCCAACCAGCCTGCCTTTCTGAATGGATCCTGAATCAGCTCTTCGTTTAGGTTACTGAAGCATCAACTGTTTCCCATTAAACTCTACTTGGGTCAGTCTGCCTTGGTCGCAACTCAGCTCAGATTGAAGTTGAGACTGAGAATTACCATAAATTCATGTCACTTCTCTGGGGTCAATTTGTTTAGATTTGTTGATAGTATTTTCCCCACATAGATCTCCTTATATTTCCAATTATTGCTGTGGTGATGATTGTTGTTGAAGTAGGTTTTTCTGATCACCATTCCATGAGTTTTTATCTTTAAACATAACAGAGGTTTATTTATACCAATATAATAAAATATAACAACACAGTTGTTTTTAAACAAATATAGAAACAGCCCAGTAAGACTAAATGACAGACGGCACAGCAATTACTTGTTCTTTTGTCCTCAATTTCAATGGCACCTAGCAAGCAACAACCCAAGTTGACAGTAAGATATTGTACTATTCTGCCTTTTGTGCCTGTGTGTACTGTGTTGGAATAGAGGTCTTATCTCTTAAATATCAGCCTGAAACTGGCATGCAAGCTAATCATGTATGTTTTGAGGTATACCGTCCCCAGTAGAAGAGCAAAAAGTACCAGTGAGGAAGATGTATCTCTATGCAGTACTCTGCCTCAGGCTGGACATAGGGGCTTCATTGAAGGGTTTTTGCACAATATAAGCACCCCAGCCCCTCTCACGTTGCATACAAGGCTCCTCCATAGAGGATTCCAAGATCAGTAAATATCCTCCCATCTATCATTTACACAACTGCTGTGGCATTATAGGTGGACTAAACCAGTAAGTTGATATAATAAAAGTGTATGTAATGAAATTGGCACACAACAGTGAATTTTGAAGCATGCTCTCCTCTGTCTCCCAGTACTGTGTGTAACCTGTTCTGGAGTTCCCAGCACATCACTTCATATTTCATTTTGACAGTTCAGTGTGTCCCACCCTGAGTGCTTGACCTGAAAATGTAGACATGTTTCAGATGAAGCAGAAGGTTAATTACAAAGGCTGAAGCCATTAATGAAGGCTATCAATTATTAATCAGTTGGTCCACTATTCTCTTTTCCCATATCCAGAAGCATTTATAAGCCAGTGACAGCTTTTTAAGGCTGATGACATCTCTTAGCAACTGTATTACTCTGGTTGTATGATTAGACCCCACAAGCAAAATAGGAAAACATCTAATACATTTTTAGACAGGAAACTTCTACAGAAAAATTCAAGGTCATAAAAGACAGAAGATAAAACTACTTTCCTCCTCCAAAACCTTCCAGACCACTGCATTGCAGCAGGCTCTGGTCTTGCATCTAAGTCACTGAGTGCTTCTGGTAATGAAGCACTGAACCATGGGGCACAGGAGTTTTTATGTAGGGTTTGCCTTGTTTATAAAGAAAAGTTACAGCAACGCCTAATAAATTTTACAGTAAATATCAGTCAAAGCAATATAAGCATCCTAAGATAGTAAAGGACCTGCCAGGTGTTTGCCATGGAGAGATATTTTTGAATAATCATAGACAACTTCGAAAGATGTCAGAATATTAGCAGGGAAAATTATCCTCAGAAAAGGAAAGTAGAGTTCCTATTACTTGTCCTCACACACACGAAATTTATTTCCTTTGCAAAATAAATCTATCATTGAAGAAAAATGTTTAATTAAGAATTATTAATAGAAACAGGCCTTTTCAACAATTTATATTAAGATGTTATTACCACGTTAAAGATGAAAGCATATTCAGTTGTGAAATCATCATTTAAACAAAGTGGTAAAAACCTCATCTCTTGTTAACTGTAGAGTAAGGGAAAAAGACTTGGAAAATGCAACACAATCTGTCTTAAGAGGAAATGATTACATCTTTGTCTCTTCCTAGTCCAGCATTCTTCATTATCGCTAGAAGCACACTGTACTCCAGTTGCCATTTTTCAAAACTTCAAGATGTTTTTAATCTTGTTTGTGTTATTGTGTGCAGCATAATAGTTAAATTTTATTGTGTAACTTGGATGATTGTAAGTTTGTTATGGAACTGTAGATACTGCAGTAGCCATATCCTAATAAATTGGTATATGATATTGCATGAACTGGAAAAATGACATCATATTCCTCCCTCCTGAGGTCATTTTAAAATAATCTAAGCCTACCTAATGGAAAAAACTCTATTGTATGGGCATTATTTATATTTCCACTTAAGAAAAATTTCTATTCCCTTTTGTACCAGAAATCTAGAGAACAAACTTTATCTTTCATAATACTCTGCATGTTTTAATCTTCAGCTTCTATCCTCAGGAGACATCTTTCCCTGAGGTAATTTCACTGTTTGATTGTTCACTGTAGTCTGTAGACCATCGTCCAAGGCAAAGGCTTAGAGAAATTTTAAAGAAAATATCCATCCATCATACTAATCTTATACCCCTTTTTATTCTACATTCCACTTTGAATAAGTTATTGCTTGCAAATGCTTTTCTGCTGACCTTTGAGACTGCTTTACACCTTAATTCTGCTTCATATAAAGCTTCAGTAAGGCCTAGACCACTTTAGATATTAACTTGCACTTCCTTGGCAGATCTTTGAGAAATACCCATTTCATCCTTATTCCAAAGGGATCATACTGTCCCCTCACCCCCATATTTTGAAGACTATACTCCCTTCATCTCCCCTAATTCACACTTGTCCTCAGTTTGGCACCCTTCAATGATGCCATATGTCATGTCAATGAGCCCCAAGGTTTGAAGGAATCCCTCAGCACTCCAAACGTGGGGGCAGAAACTGACAATATATTTGTACACACAGTTCTAGAAAGATTACACTATGTTCAGAACATGGACTGAAATTATATGGTATGCTTCTTCGTGCTGGTCTTATCGATATTTAGGTAATTCTGTCAGTCAAACATAGAGGACATAAGTAATAGAGAAATCTAACAATAAAAACTACAAGGGTTGTTAGTGAGACATTATCATTAGAAACCTTAAAACCTAATATTGATCCAGGGAAAACTCTCAAAAGAATAGTCTGTTTCTATCAAGAACAATCAAAGTGCTTTCAGAGAAGTCAGACAACAGAGTTGTTTATATTAGTACAATAAAGCACCTTTTTACCTTCAAACAGTATTCCTTCCATATTTTGAAAATTAATTCCAGGTCCTTTGAGGGTTTTTAGATTCTTTTGAACCACTAAATGAGTATAGTTATGTTCCACAGCCTCATTTAAATTTGCCTAAAATCTAAGAGTCAGTCTGCTGTTCATCCTTATAACTGCACATTTCCAGGCACACCATCCATTCTCTATTAACATCTCTGACATGGGAAGGGAAGCAGGATGCACAGATCAAAAGCAGCACCATAAACCTGGCCAGCATGAGACGCAATGCTGAACCTCTGAAGACTAAATTTACTGGCTTTAAGGCAGACACTTTTAGCTATCTTAACCTATTTCCATCCTTGTTTTGTTTTGGTTTGGTTTTTTAAAAAAAAACCACACTTTTAGATCCAAACCATTCTTTAGTGTCAAATTTAGCCATGTCATATGAGGCAGGCTCAGGTTTACCAACAGAAGAACTAAAGGTTTATCCTCCCATTTGCACAAAACTGTACTGCTAATGCTTGGTGGTGGCTTGGACCTGGCTGGCAGGCAAACTCCCACCCAACTAACTTGCCCACTCTACTTCCTAGTTTGTCCTCCCTCCTGCTGAGGAGAACAGGACTGGGAAGGCTCACGGGTCAGGATAAAGACAGGGAAATCACTTACCAGTTATTGTTGGGGGCAAAACAGACTTAGCTTGAGGAAATTAATTACCAGTTAATGTATTCTTATTTATTTACTAATTTGGACAGTGGGAAACAAATAAACCCCAAACATTAAGGGAGAACACCTCTCCTCCCTCTGTCCCAGGCTCCACTGCAGATTCCTCTCCTCTGCTGGAGCACATCCAAAGAAGGGCAAAGTTGGTGAAAGGTCTGGAGCACAAGTCTGATGAGGAGCGGCTGAAGGAACTGGGGTTGTTTAGTCTGGAGAAGAGGAGGCTGAGGGGAGACCTCATTGCTTCTCTACAACTACCTGAAAGGAGGTTGCAGTGAGGTGGATATTGGTCTCTTCTCCCAAGAAACAAGTCAGAGGACAAGAGGAAATGGCATCAAGTTGTGCAAGGCAAGGTTTAGATGGGATATTAGGAAAAATTTCTTCACTGAATGGGTGATCAAGCACTGGAACAGGCTGCTCAAGCAAGTGGTTAAGTCACGGTCCCTGGAGGTATTTAAAAGACATGTAGATGTGGTGGTTAGGGAGATGGTTTATTAGTGATTTAGCAATGCTAGGTTGACTGTTGGACTCGATGTTCATAAGGGTCTTTTCCAACCAAATGATTCTATGATTATTTAAGGACTACTCTCCCTTTCACTCTTCCATTTGACAAAAATATACTTGCAATGAATACAGGCAATGCCACTAGGTATCACACTTGCTAAAGACAGAAAGCAACAATTCCAACAGAGAGCACAGCTCTGCAGATTAACCCATCCTGTCCCATATTTGCCTGGTTTCTTCAAGGAGAATAAAGGCAGGAGGCACAAAGAATTTGTTCTAGTCGTACTACAGTCCAAAAACCACATAAACATTAAAAATTAATGACTTTTTAAAAAGCAGTAAACAACACCCAGCAGTTAAAGCTTTGAGCTCTTTAACTATCTCAAGTGCATTCTTCCGACCTGGCCTTCCCAAGTGACACAAGACACAGTTCAGGAAAAGGAGCAATGTAACTCATCCTCCCAGGAAAAGGGTGGCTTTTGACACAGGAGTGCAAATGTGAAAGGCAAGAAGCTTCCATAAGCTAAATTAAGTTTTGCCTTTAGTATCCAAGGAACCAGTAAGTATCCAGTGACTGTCATCAGTACTGAGCGCCACCTTCGTAGGTAGCTCCAAATCAGGAATTTCTTTCAGTGATTGCTGGGGAACATGCAAGATGAGCCAAATTCTAGCACCAATCCACGAATGCTAATGTAGGGATTGTGCACTCACATCATAGAGTATCCCTGTGGAAATCAAAATTTGCCTCAACAATAACAACAATGATATATTTAAAATTCATTTAAAAACTAGAATTTACCACTTTTGCTGAAGACCGTGTTTTATTCAAAGAAGAAAGTCATGAGAATTAGACACCATGTACACCTCACTGTAGCAGTATCAAGAAATCTACTTGATTATCACCACTTTGGGCACAATGATATGTGTCAGATTAAGATCAGGAGTTATGTGGAAAATACTGAAAGCACTATGCAATATGTAAATGAAGTGGGCAAAAGAGCTCACATTCCTCCTTTCTATTTCTACGTTTTAAAAGGCAAAATGCTCCTTCTCTGTGCCTCTATAAAGCTCTCATTTTCCTAGATATTACTTCTTTTCACAGCCAGTTTTGTAACTTAAGTCTTTCGTTAGGGAAATGAGTCTGATAACAAATAGCTCTTGTGAGAGAAGGGAGACAGGAGTAGGGCAAGCAAGAATTGCATTGTGCAGCTGATCAAAGGATGTTAAGACATGGCTGAAGAAGTTCAATATTGGTGCACTGCTTCAAAACTGTGTGCAACAAGGTATTACCCTCTGTCCCCAAAAAGCAGCAATCACCCTTCAGTGCTGCTGCTCATACTACAAGTGATGTCCTTTCAATTATCTCAATGACCAGTTTTACCATAATCTATTCACAAGTTCACAAGTCCACTAATAACCATCTTGGGAATGACTGCAAAGCTCACACTACGTAACACATGATGTCCTCTCTGATACAGGTTTTATAAACTAAGCCAACATGTCACCTAATGTGTCAAAATGTTTATTTCCTAGACTGACAATAGGAAACCAGAGGACAGCTCCTCTCTCTTCTAACCCTGCATTATCATTTAAAACCAGCCGCCACAGAAAACCAGAAAACTATGAATGCTCAAAGAAAAGAATTACATACACAAAGTGTTGAAGTTATGATGAACACTGCATTGGGTAGAAATTTAAAGCCTTTGGCTGAGAATGCATCCTTTATACTGATCACACTCTACTGCTGTAAAAGGATTTTGAAACAAATGTGATTGGATGACATCTGCATGCAGATGCACTGAGCTGGATTTACACAGCAAACCAAGCTCAGAACCAAATGTAAGGTACAAACGTACCCAATGCAGCATGCAAAGGCCCAACTTGGGTCTTCAACAAGGTAGCAATGCTTATCTGGTGCTGCAGCTGAGTGAATGAATCCTCCTGAACACATCTGAACATTCAGGTGCAGAAGCAGTAACATCTGCCTGCAGGTGCAACTTGTGGACTTGTATGTTTGAATTTGCATTAGCCCTGGGATATCTTCGTGATGTCCCATTGTGCTACTCAGCTAGCCCAGAACTGCCTGAGGGGGATTGAAGGGGAGTTGTTGACACAAAGCACAGGCAATACAATTCCACTCTGTAAATGCACCTGACAGACAAACACCAAAACCAGAACCAAGCTGAATGATGATATTGGCACAAAACAAATAGAAGTTAAACTGACATACATTAATACATACAGATTGGAAAATAAGTTAAACTTTAAAATCATAGAAAAAAATGACATTTTAGAACATCATTTCAAGAGAAAGAGCAGAAGCAGAAAACCAGAAGGAATGAGGTAGATCTGATACAGTGAGAAAAGAAGCAGCAATGATGCAATTGCCTATAAAGGTAGGTGACTGGACTTGATGACCTAGATAGTCCTCTGCCTGTGCTCCTAAATTAAGATACACAGCCAGCAATTCTGAAAACCTCATCCGTTTGAGAAGTTCCAAAACTAAACAATGATTTTTTTTTCCCCCCATTAGAAGCTTGCATATGTTTGTTAGGAAACAAATTCTCATCAGAACACAAACCAATAAGGATTTTTAAATCCATTTCAAGCAAAACAGTATTATAACACATAAAATAATCTGAATTATATGCCTTTTTCCTACACACTCCTATCACAATGGAGTTTACCTAATTTTTAAAAATTAAGGTAATTCACATTAACTATTGTCATAGGACTCTATTTAATTTAGCTCCCCACAGGTTAAGATTTAAAGAAATACAAATGAGAAACCACATCCTCCTTGCCTTCTCCACAGAAACACAGAGCAAATAAGACAAGAATACAGCACAAGGGCTTTAAAACCCCACAGCAGTATGAACCACATTTCTGCATTAAAAGAAATAGAGATTTGCATGTGTAAGGACATACAAGTTCTTTGAAGTAGCAAATACAAGAAGAGAATTTTCCAGTCTCACAACCGGACAGAAACAACACAGTTAGACTTTACACCTCACATGAAAATCCTTTCCATGTAACAGAACAATGGACTAAAATTCCTCTTGTAAAAGCCTCCTGAAATTGTAAGGGTGCAAAAATCCTGGTGCTGACAGTCCCATACTCCCCAGGATGTTAGATGCTGTGGAGTTTAAGCTTACACACTCATGATCAGACTTCCTTCTTGAAATGACCCTTCCTGCCCCAACTCTTCAGTATGCTTATACACCACCACCCATAAAACAGCACCTGAAGGGAACCTTCACCTCTCCCTTGGCCCCACCACTAGTTGCACAGACTAACTACCTTCCAGCAAAGTCCCAAGTTTTTTTCACATGTTGCCCAGCTCATTATATAAGCAGATCCAGTGGCTACTGCTGGAATGTTGTATTAACCTCTCTGTTTTGATGTGGAGATACATTTACTTCCATCCGCAATGCTGCAGCATGTGTTGCCAAAAGACCATTGCCCATGAAGGGCCTAGTCTCTCTAAGTATATTTGGGATACAATATAACATCTAGAAAAGGATAACCTGCAGATAACAAGAATGTCTGTAACAATTGTTTTAGCAATGCACCCCAAGACAGACTAGATCCTCTTCTCTTAAACAAGTGGGAAATGCCTGCAAAGTCTGAGGACCTCATTCCTATTGCTAGTTAAAATAGTATATGAGAAACATGACATGGTTCCGTGCAGAACAGGTTAATCCCACCATCTCTTTAGGGCTGAGCAGCATCATACTAACAGGTTTTACATGCTCCAGGACCTGAAATCCTGTATGTGGTACTGGCTTTCAGATAAGATTGTCTAAAAATAACGAAGTAAGACAGACATGATAAGACAGAAAAGGAACCCTGAGCCAGTATAAGATACTTTGTCATGCCTAATGATTTCTATTACCCAGCTTCCAGAAACCGCACTCCTAACATCAGTAATTGACAAAAATAAAGAATAAGCTACAAGGACTTTGTTTACCGAAAGTAAATTTGGACAGCCAGAGCTAGTAACACACTTGGTTATCAGGAATAGGCAAAAACACATTTGGCTGTTGCTTTACACTGGCCCAAATTATACCAGTTACAGGAGGTAGTCAGTGTCTTTCTGTAGCCTGCAAATTACTTAAAGCACTAGGAATTTAAATGTAGCAGAAAAAAATATATGCCAAGATATTTAAAAGCGCTTTCACACTACATAAGCTTTACTTCAACTGGGTTTCAGACTATGTGTTTGCAGTCTCTCCCATCCTGCTTCTTTTACATAAGGAGATGGAAGAGGAAAATGCCTGTATCATGTATTTAACAGAAAAGCCTTTCAAATCAACAGGACGCTTTCAGTTCAATCGTGCTTTACGTACTGAAAGGTTAACTAATGGGAGAGGCTTATTAGCATGAATAATACCACTTCAGCCTGCAATCCCAACAACACACAACATTTAAACAGAGAAGAAAAAAACAGAAAACAAAACCATCACGCAGTACCTGCTGTTGTAAAATTGGTCAGCAGATGTTGTGGGCAACAGCCGATTTCCAAGGGTACTACCCTTGCCCCATCTGCTGGTACTGTACTGCTCTCTCAGGATGGAGAAGGAAGCTCTGTAAAGCCATCCAATTTTAAAAATGGTGGACATTCGGAGCCAGCCAGCTCCAATTCTAAGGCTATAGCTCTAGTTACATCATTTAATCTCTAATGCCTCCATTTTCTCATTCTATGAGGATGTTCATGCATACCTTTCAAAGAGATATTGTGATTATTTAGATGTTTTAAAATGAAATGCATATATATGCTTTAGGCATCATATCAACTGTTAAGGCGATGTTTCTGAATAAGAACTGTGCCCCTTAATTGAAAACTCATGGTCAGAGAAACTCACAAGAACTTGGATGTTAGACTTCTAGACAAACTGCAGTTCAGTGAAATTTCTCCTCAAAATTGTCTCTGCAGTGTCCCAGTAGGACTGAAAAGCAGCATTTTCTTTCATTTCCCATGTAAAACTGTGCAGGAATAGTCCTTTATGTTCTCTAGAATAGCTGATTTTCATTCCAGAGTTGGTTGCATATCAGTGATCAAGTTATCTTTTCCCTGCATTAAGTTTTGAAATCCTCTAAAATTAAAGTTGTAGCTCAAGCAACGCGTAACCTCGTTTGGATTAGACCAAGTTTATATTTTCCTAGTAATCTTTAATAATGTGTTCCTGTTTAAGATGTTCTTCCTAGAGACTTAATAGAGAAACAATTAATTTTGCTGTAGTTGATGTCTTATCAAACAGTTGTTAACCTTTGATGAGAAGGTTACATCAGATACCAAGCCAGAGGTAAATTAAACTGACAATTGCCCTTGTTTAATTGCTTCTGAGTAGTACTCTGTATGCTTGAATGTGCAGTGAGTTATTATCATATCCTGCTGCTATCTGTTAACATAAAGATCAAGAATTTGATTTTACTATTTTGATGCAACCATAGAGAAGGTGATAAAGGCTTTAATTACCAACAGGTTTAATTTATAATCTATTAGTGCAATTCATCCAAGCATACAGAAGTAAGACAGGTTGGTCTGAACAAGCTTGTAAGTTTAATTTTTCTTGTAAAAGAGAAAAATATATATCGCCAATTGTTACTAGAGTCTACAAATAAAAAAGATTTCAGTCTCAGAATGAACACTGAAAACCTCACGCTTATCTCCTTCAGGTCTTGGATACTTCAAGAAAAGAACTTCACTGGAGAAGGTCTAGGTTTTTTTCTTTGACCCAGCTAGGGAAAAAAAACCCCAATAAAACAACAAAAACCCACACTAATTCATTCCTTTGTATTTAGTAACTAAAATAAAAACATTAAGAAGCCAAATCTCAATTTTTGCAGCATCAAAAAAAGTTCCAGTATTTCCTGGTTTACTCACTCACTGACAACACTGTGTGACAAAATCAGAAAATCCCAATTATCAGTTCTGAAATACTAAGAGAAAGTACTGCAAAATAATAAAGGCAACTCAGCTCAAGTTTTACTGAAATTATGATACATAATATGGTCCTAGATGACATATTCTACATAAATGTGTACTGGGCCTGGCTCAGCTGGAATTGATTTTCCCCTATAGCAGCCCTCATGGTGCTGTGTTTTATGTTGGGAGCTAGAAGGGTGTTGATAACACACTGGTGCTGTGGCTACTGCTGAGCAGTGCTTACACAGCACCAAGGCTCTTTCCATCGTTTCCCCCCAGCGGGATGGGGTGGGCAAGATCTTGGGAGGGGACACAACCAGGACAGCTGACCCGAACTGACCAAAGGGATATTCCATACCATATGATGTCTGCTCAAGTATAAATCTGGGAAAAAGGAGGAAGGAGGGTGGGGTCACCCTTGGTTCTCCGAGGCAACCGCTACACGTATCACAGCCCTGCTTCCTGAGAAGGCCCCACATCGCCTGCTGATGGGAAGTAGAGAATAAATCTGTTTTCTTTTTTTTGCTTCCACGCACAGACCTTGCTTTGCTTTGCTTACATTAAAACTGCTTTTGTTTTACCCACAAGGGTTGTTTTTTTTCTAACTTATTTTCTCTTCCCCTTTTTGCCCTGCTGAGAGAAGCAGGGGTGGGAGGGAGAAGTGATAGAGCGGCTTGGTGGGTACCTGGCATTTAGCCAAGGTTAAACCACCACAAAATGTTATAGTAACAGGAGTTAGTAAAATAAATATTAAGAAAACACAGTATTTGTTTATACAGTGTACAAGAACAAGCAATATCGTAACATATATTGCCATACAGTCTTTGGATAGATACTGTGAGATACTCTCACATTTGATCCTTTAACACCTAATAGCAGTTCATAGAACCACAGCAAATCCTATGACAAGCCTTCATAAATTAAATGAGTTTCAAGCTTCAGAATGTATTTTAAACAAAGGCTATATATTTAAGGAAGAATCTCTCACATGAGCAAGCCCCTTAAGATTTTTGCTTCTAATTAGGAGAGTATTTTTTATTTCCGCACTTACACTGAATTACTAGGGTCTGACTTGACAACACTAAAATGGGCAAGTGTGAATTCTGAAAAAGATGCTGTTAATTGTGTCCACTATACCAAACCACGATCTTAGTAGAAGTCTGCTTCCTTGATGAAATAGCAAAGCTCTCTCTTCTAGTGGAAAATCAACAAAGGCAGTGTATTTAGTTACCTGTATCTTTAAGCCAGGTTTCACAAAACTACCCATGTAACTTCCGATTGATCCTTCCTCTGCCTCCTCCAGTTCTTAATTTTCACTCTTCATTGTCTATCTGAACTCGGCTGTTTTGCAGAGCCAAAGCCCCAAGATTATTTGCAGATTTGTGACTAATCAGGCTAACTCATGGTCGAACTGGCAATTTTACCATTCATGCTAACACTGCTGTACCAGCTCTTTCTTCCTTAACTCTAATCAGCTTCAGAACCTTCAATAACAACAGCAACACACTAGGATCTATGCGCGAACTGTCACTGAATGAGGAGTTAATGAATCCCTGTATAAAAGCACTGAGCTTCCATGCTGCCTGAATGGAGCTAAGGATCTAAAATCCATCATCTTTAGCCACAGGACATCAGTCCGCTATTTCCTGCACTGCTGCATTCGGCTACATACGTTCATTCACACACCTGGTACAGCCTCCGGCAACAAAGCAGGGACTGAAGCTCAAAAGGTCATTGAGATAACTTGATGAAGCATAGTGCCAAACTGTGCCAGCCATAAACAGGCACACTGAGATGAGAAGCTTTATAACTTTCAAAGGTTTAGTTTCAACTCATGATCTCCTACCACAGAGATTCTTTCCCAAGAGCTAGTAGATAAAAATAGATGGACATTTCCTATGCATAACATGAACTAGTTCAAATATATCAGAAATGGATTTTTAACCGCCTTTTCAAAATAAAATCAGAAGTAACAATAACACGTTGTAAAACTGTTTTGAAAACTGAAGGTCCATTTTCTTTCCTCAAATTAGTTTTCCTTTACTAACTCTTCTGCACTCCAGGGAACAATAAATGCAGCATGCACAAACACATGGAACTTTGTAGACCCAAAGAGTTTAGAAAAGGACAGGAAAAGACTGAGGGCATTTTGGGACAGAATCCTTGAGTGTTTAAATAGAACACTTCCATTAAAAAAAAAAAATAACAAACAAAAAACCCCAGGATATTTGGTAATTTTGTACCAGCTGACAAAAAAGCCACTGAGGTGCATACTTCAAATTTGAGGTTCATTCAGATATAAACTCTCACAGGCAAAATAACGTGAAGTCTTATACATTTGCTATGTTTTTTTTATTCTATAATCATGATGTAACTGGCAAGCAGTTATCTTATGCTCCATTTTTTATGTGGATTATCTGCATTTAGCAGCCTCTTTATACATTAAGTATTTTCAAAGTACTTGGTCAGGAATAGAGGCCTTCTTCCAGATAAAGACTATACATGACAGATTGACCCTGGACAGTAATTGAGCACCCACCCACCCTGCTGCTCATTCATTAATTCCCTGTCAGTGGGATGGGAGGAAAATCAGAAGGGCAATAGTGAGAAAACTTGTGGATCAAGAGATAAATACAGTTTAATACCTGAAGTAAATCCTGACTACTGCCCATTGAAAGGCAGATGTTGAGCCACTTCCTGGTAAGGGTGAGCCCTCAGCACAGACAACGGTTACTTGGAAAGGCACAGGCCATAACCACCAGCATCCCCTCTTCCTTTCGCTGCATGTTTATTGCCGAGTATAACACTTTATAGTACGGAACGTCCTTTCGGTCAATTTGGCTTAGCTGTCCCCAGCTGTCTTCCTTTCCAAATTCTTGTGCACCCCCAGCCTACTCACTGACTTCAGTATTTATTGTGGTTTGTCTTTTAACTTACAAGTTAGCTTTTAGGGTAATTATACTATCTCCAGTCAAATACTGTCAATAATAAATCATGCACACTAAGCACGTCACAATAGACCTGAAAAAAAGCCAATTGTAATATAGACAAAGTACCAAGAAATTCATCCCTACAGTGTGCACCACACCTTGTTACACACAGAGAGCAAATGGATTTGCATCTCTCAGTGGAATGCATGCTATGCCTTTGGATAGGCTTTTTGTGAAGGAAATATCTTTTTTTATCCATACTACCAACATACTGGTTTTCTGCTCACTTTCTTAGCTTTTCATATTAAAATTTTATACATTAATCATTTTTTTTCAGCTATTTCCACCCTGGACCAAAGAAGCCACAATTCTGGGCCGTCTTCTGTCCTCTCGTAAACAAATTCAAGCAACCAAAAAATTTACCAGTTATCAACTAGAAATTACTTTTCCATCCAAGGAGAAGTAGTAACTGACTGTATGCATGCTGTTAATCTGCTTCAAAGCTGATTAACACAGATGTACTTAAATCATCATCTTGTGATCAACACAAAGAAATGGAGTGCAATTAAGATGTAAGTCTCAGCTGAAGATGACTGCCATCCTAAGCAAAAAGATGTGGCTTACAACTTACATTTATTAATATCAATAATTATAGAAAAGACGTAAACAGTTGTGATGTGCTCTGTGTGATCCTCAGAACACATCTGCAATGCAATAGCTCAATGCTTAGAGAGGCTCCCAAGTTACCTACTGTTGCTAGGGGACAGTACTACCAACCCCAATCCTTGTGGTGCCGGCACTATCTGGCCCAGGCAGCTAAGCAGAAACCTGCTCCATCACACACAGTCACACAGTGGAGGTTCTGCTGGGGGTGCAAGATTCTTTTTAAGGGGACTGCAGTGTAAAAATATATATATATATATATATATATATATATATATATATATATCACAACCTATCTGAGGACTATCTTGCCCCAGTTACCTTAAATAATATGCAACCTGAGTTTGGTTAAAGGCATTCATAATTATTTAGTCATATCTTCAAGAATTTACAAACCACAGCTACAAATGTTTATAAAAGATATATATGAAGAAATGCAAGAGAGACCCTGCTGAATCTTTACACATAAACATTAAATCAGAACAGTTCTCCCACTCCCTTATTCAGCTCACTTGCCACCTTGCCTGGTAGGTTAACAGTCATGGATTCAAGTCTCTGTGCATATGCTAATCCTCAGGTTGCACCTATTAAAGATAATATATTCAGAAGTCTCTGCCAGAGAACTTATCTGTAACAGAAAGCCACATTCAGGTATTTTTTATACATTAATAATTACAGTAAACCTGCAGAGTACTCCCACAGGTAGGCTGCTAGATTTTATATTGGTGGCAAATGTCTTTAGACAATCTGCTCTTTTAGACCTTCTAAGTATCCAGAAAATATCATCTTTTGCTTGAAAGATCCTAATTCCCTTCCTTCACCAGTAGGCAGTCTAGCCAATCTCATTCATTTGCTTCCTCAGCTAAATGTGTTACACAAGATGTTGTCTCCTATACCCAGCCAGTGAAAAACTTCTCGCTTCAACATAAAAGCCTCTGCCCTACTTCACCTTTTGGTGATCCATTGGCATGCTTCAGTATAAAACATCTTTCACTGAATACATATTCCAAACCAATCTGTAGGGGCTCATAATTTGTATAAATGTAATTGGGAGAAACTTACACAGTTCTTTACAGTTTCTTGAATGAAATGAGACATGATGGAGATTAAACACTCTGGAACTGATAATTGCTTATGGGACACAGATGCTCAACCACTTCTGGTATACTCCAAGAACTATATCAGACTCAAAGACTTACTTTGTACCAGTTAAAAGCCTGGAAAGGCAAGAATAATAACGCTATTCTGAATGCACATCAATGCAAACAAGATCAAGATATGGCGAAGTGAAATTATCTGTATTCACAAAAATTACACTCTAACAAAGAATTTTACACAAGAATTAAAAAGGTGGTCTAACATAGCAAAACACAATTTAAGAGAAAACTGTAATCACAAAGACAGTAAAGGCACTTAATAAAAGCAAAGCACAAGATAGGAGGTTGAAGCAGATCACCCAATTTTTTTCCATGGGTTATAGCCTCTGTAGATATACCGCCTGTAAAATAAAACAGGCTAGTCTTAAGGAAACCCTCTTATTTCTACTTTATTGGGTAAAAAATGTAACCCTTCTAATGCCCACTCTAAATTTGGCTTAAGAAAGGCTGAAATATTTTGCATTGAGGTGATTTTGGTTGTAGGAAAGTAAAACAAACTCTTCTCATTATATCAGTCCAGCCCTTAAGATACTCAGTTCATCACACACCCTCTGTTGTTATCCTTCTCCTGATTCCAATTCTTCTGCTTCTCTCTCTGCGCAGATGACACAGCACTTCAGCATGGCATTGCAGTTTTGGAGAGAGTCTCCAGGAGACTCTTTGCACAGAGGAGACAGAACTGTTTCTGCAACTATCAAACTCAGAATACAGACTTTGGCCAATCACAGAATAACTGAAAAAATCTGGCAGAATGTACATGTACTTTTTTTTTTTCCTTTTATACTCTTTCTCATTTAGCAATGCCACCTCTAACTCAAGGAAGACTTCCTTATTGCTTAAGAACCAGAATGTTCTATATCAAATCCTGTAGACCTCAGTCGCAGCCTAGTGCTAAGTGATAGATCTCCATTAGCTTGGGACTACTTAAGCAAAACCTCTCCTAAAATCACTTCTGTTTTTTGCCTAAGCCTACAGTTTACTTTTTACAGGCAATTCAGAAACTGGACCAGCCTCACAACACTATTCTGAAGAGCCGGAGGTGAGATGACAGTTTGCAATAAACATCAAAATGAAAGACTGCAGAATAAACCAGCAGTACACATTGAGGGATATTTCTCTCTCCACAGTCCTCACAAGAATGACATCCATCACCTGCAGCTGTCTCCCTCTCCCCATTTGATCTCTATGAAGATTTTTGCATGTTGTAAATCACAAAATAGGTGTGGTAGCGTAAGGTGAATGAACATATAGAAACATTCAACCACAACTCATACATGTAGTCTTTTAAGCATCCATTGTGGAAGGCAATTTTCTGGTACAGTTTTGGACTTGGTGTTTTGAATGAATTGGTGGGGGGGGTGGGGGGGTGGGGAGGGGGCGGAAATCTCATAAGGATGGATTTGATGCTATAAACAACACTCCCTTTCCATGTGCTACAGTCAGTTCACACAAACACCTCATGCTTCATATACAACATTGATCTGGACAGTACGCCATCCATTTTTGCAAGGCTGCCAGCTTACACTTCATTGTAAATCAGGAGAGAAAATAGTTTCAGAGGCTGTAATTTTTTATCACATAAAACAGACGCCTTAGTCAATAAATTTTCACAATGTCTGAAAGACTCATAATTAAAAAATGAATCCAAACAGAAAAAACATAAATTAAATAAGCAAATATATAACTCATTAATAAGATATCCTTTTTTGACTTCAAATTTTACAAATAGAAAGAGATTATAAAGAAAACTCAAGAACATAAATGACAGTCAAAAAGCAGGCAAATTATTAAAAAGTCTCCTTAGCAGAGTACAAGCCACTTTTACAATCTTTAAAATAGCATCAGATCTTCATAAACCAGAGCCTATACTATAACTTTTGGATTAAATTTTAGTTTAGTGATGCCTATTAGAAAACAATGATCACCAGGTGGCTTTTGTCACCTGTTATCACCAACATGACACCCAGGAAAGCATGAGGAGGTCAGAATCCAGTAAACAACAACCAAAAAGTCTGTGACTGGAATATACAGAAAGGCCCCAGAAGAGTAGGTCTTGCCAATATTCATCCAGGAAAATCCCTGCCACTTTTACTATCCTTGTTATTATTATTATTAAATGTAATTTTTCCTGAAAAATTCCAGTTGCTAAATATACATAAAATAAATTACATTAACATTGGTCTTCCTTGTTTTGATACCTATTTTCTCTTTCTCAGACTGTTTGCCTTATGGTTTTAGTATTGCATTATAAAAACTATTTTATTATCAATTTAATCTGCTTTCATAGCTCTGATGTAAAAATTTATTTTTCCCATATTTCTATTATAATTTGATCCATGCTGCCTTGTTTCTCTTGACACCTGAAAATGGCCTACTGGAAGGACAAGGTTTTGAAGAAAGGAGGATGAAGAGAGTCTTTGAACATGACAGCACAAAACACCTGGTAGTTTTCAGTCAGTTACAAAAGATCTTGGTCTCATGGAAAGCTTGCATGCAATTTTCCAAGTAAGAGGTCCTTTCTGGTCTTGCATTTTAAATGTTATTTCAAGATGTACCTTTCATTTCAGATTTCGACTCTTTCCAAAACAATCCTGATGTAAGCTGTCTTCTGTGACTTTGAACCATAAACCAGAGATAAAAAAGTCTTACAGACATTCAAGAAGCCAATAACACTTTAAAAAGTTCCTCTTCAACTTTACTATTGCATGTAACAGCATGACTCTCAGACTACATTCTTTATTTGAACATTTAGGAAGAGTCAGTGATATATGATGAACAGTAATACCATACCCAGAAGAGCACAGCAGCATGCCTTTTGCTCCTCATGAATGACTCATAAATCTTCCTAATCCATCCTGACCACAAAAGAACAAGAGAAATTAGAGCTGAATGAGTTCTGTATTTTCTGCTATTGAACATTTTCAGTGATAAAATTGGCCAAACTAGATAGAAAGCGGTCAACAAAACCTTTAGCATTAATATCAGCCACAGTTAGTAGATGTGATCTAGATATCTGAAATAATCTGAAACTAGCATCATGCCATTCAGAGTAGTTTGAACAAAATATATGGTGATGAACAAGAAAAATTTCCATTTTTTTCCTTTCCAAAACTGACTGGAAACAGAGCCATGAACTTTTCCCCCTCCACCCCCCAAATTGAACACTTACACCTCAGGTTCAATTTATTTGATTTGTTTGAATCTATTCAGTTAAATTGATGATAACATTAAAAAAATCACTCATTAAAAAGTTCATTTGGAATAATTTTTAAGGGTAGAGTTGATAATATTCGAGATGGAGGTACAGAAAAAAAACTATGTGCCTTCATCATTAATGCTGAAAAGACTCATTGTGCAAGTTCTTATCTTAATGAAGGATTAAAATTTCCTTTTTGCTACTTCTGTCTGTTTCCCACCTTCCTTCCACTGAGTACCACATAGAAGAGCCATACTTCCATTTTCTCTGTAAAATCCCATTAGGCAGCCAAGAGCAACAAGATCCCCTCTTAGACTTCTCTTTTTAAGACAGAACAAATTCGTATCTCTACACCTCTCCTCACATGCCAGGCATACTGTTCTCCAGTTAATCAACAGCATTTTACACGTTGTATTACAAGGTCTAAAGACTAGACATTCTCTTGATCAGTCATACTTTTTTTTAATGTGAGTTAAAGAATTCCAACCCATTAGGCTTAGCATTGTTCACTTTTACAAAGTCTTTTGGCATGGGTTTTTTTTTTCCTTTTTTGTTTTCTTTTTTTTTTTTTTTTTAAAAAAAAAAGACAAGAAAAAGTGTTTTTCATAAAAACTAACAGGATTTGATGATCTCACTTTCATTCCAGCACAAAACACAAACTAAATATTTAGATATATCATAAAAAGAGAGAAACCAGAACTGGTGACAGTCTAATGGCTCAAGGCCATATTCTAGCCCATTAAAATGAATTTTATAATAAAATTGAAAATTAAAACCACTTAAAATGTTTGCAATGAGTGCTAGCCTTAACCCTTGTTTCAGAACCACCCTGCAAGATATCCATTGTCTCAACATGATTATGAACATGGCAAACGCCAGCAGCAGATTAAGACCCTCAGTCATTCACATCAGGTCTGTGTTTTGGCCTCTAGTATTCCTCCTGTTTACTTATATCTTCAAGTTCCAGTGAAATGTCAACAATTCCCCAGTCATTCAAACCTGCAAAATGGCACATTGCCCTTCCACTGTGAGTTGATGCATAAGACATCGGAAATGATCGGAGCATCAAGTAACATGACAAGGTTCTACCTTTAGTAAATAAACTTCTTGGCAACCGTTTGTTTTTGTTTGTTTTTTTTTTACAAAGGAAAAGAAAGCAAACAACCCTCACTCCCTCCAAAGCATTACATAAAATGAAATGCAGAAGTTTCCAGTCCTAGTTTTCTCATTTTCTCAAACAATTCAGTTCACCCTGAAGCCACCTTCATTCAAGTTTCCCTGTTTTAACATTTGCTCTCACAAAAAAAGTCTATTTTCTTACTGGAAAGCCATGTTGTGCTAACAACACTAAACTCTTATTCTTTTTAACTATCTTGCTAAAGCAAGCATCAGTTATATCAGCTAGAGGATCTGTTCAATTCTCACTTGACTTTCTCTGTAAGAGGGAAAAAAAACAACCCATCACTCCAACTCATTTTTTGTCTTCAGAGAATAGTAATACTCTCCACTACAAATTCAGCTGTGTTCAAGACTTTGCATATGCCACAGTAGATTAACATGGCTTCGAAATATTTCCACATTTCTTTAATAAACCCTACTGCTAAAGAATCTCATAAGGCTTGTTTTTATTATTATTTGTTGGTTTTGCCCCAACCCTTTTTTTCTGGCACCAAGACTTGATTCCCTGTGCATCCCATTCGGTAATGCTGCAAAACCCTAAAGAACTACCAAAGGCAGGTTTATTTGATGAGTGCTGAAGATACAGCAAGTGCAGAGTACGACACATAGTATTTTATAGCAGTAGTTTCCTTCAAACACATATTCAGTTAACAAAAACCCGAGTTTGGCATAAACATAGGTCTGCCTATACTCACTATGTGCAGCTGCAGAAAATCACCAAGTCCAGGGGCACTGTCAATCCGAACAAGAATGCCATCCTTCACTGTTGTGCTGAAGCCCACAGCAAGACGGTCTGTCCTTGTGCTGGGTCTGTCATTAGCTGGCCAGGTGTACAGGATGAGACCTCCACTCTTCCCAAATATATATGTGGCACCAGCTACAAAATACAAAACCAAAGAACAAAGTATTAGTTACCCATTTCATTTATTCATTTGTGAGAATATGCTTTCATTAGTTAAAGGGGTAAAATTAATGCCTCCTGCTGATCAGGCTACTGATAGCACAAAACGACTCCAGGAAAATTTATTAACAGAGTAGATGATGGAAATCTGTGTTTCCTGACTCAACCAGGTAACAGAAGAAGACAACACATACTAAAATCCTTCTATTTCGTGACAAATGACCTTGTGATCCCTCTTTGATATCGAAATTGATTCCATATGTGTAATATGACACACATGAAATAGTGCTTTAGACTTCCCTCTCCAACTTCTTGCATATATTCATCCTTCTATAAAATTGTAAGTTTTTCTTCGTAGAGCAATGGCTCTGGAATGCTAGATACTTTTTCTGATGGAAGGAGAAATGAAGGTGAAAGGTTTTTATCAGACAAAACATATCTGTTCCTTCACCATTAGCCTTGCACCATTAGACATGATAACAAACAACATAATTCCCTCCTTATGGAAAGTTCATCCTTCAGATGAGCGCAGACTCGAGACTCTCAAACACTTCCAGAAAGTAATCTAAACATGCATATATGTTATTCAGAACATCCTCATCTTCCTACACATATCACAGCAGGGGAACTACAAACCAACAAGCAAGCTTTCTCTCAAGGTAAAAATCACTCAAGAAATTTCTTCTGTATACAACGTGATGAAGTACATTTCATTAGTGCCTAAATAAGGACAAGCAGCATTTAAGATAAATATAAGTGAAGAGCTTATCAAGAATGAATTATTTCATTAGTGCTAATATCCCAGACAATGCCAGATAGGGCACTGCTGTTGGGGTGGGGGGGGAAAGCCACACCTGTATCAGAAGCATGGGATTCAATCTTATATGGGGATTCAAGGGGAATACTTGGTAGCTCTCCTTGAGGCCACGTTTGTCTTCAGCTGAAGACTATTCATACACAGTGGGAGACTACTCTTTTCTCAACACTTCCTAAGAATTGTGAATATCTCGTCCATGTATTTCCAGCATGGTTCATCTTTACAGTGAGCCTTGCAATTTGTTCCTTAACCTTATTTTTAAGGACAGCACCAAGACTCTCCAAAGCTGAACACTGTCCTCCCACATTCACGAGGGCCATCTGAGCTGAGCAAGACAGACATGGAAGTGAGGAAGTATTGTCACAGATGAAGCAGCTGAGAAGAAAAAGTGTTTGGAGTTCACATTCTCACTTGTACTCAACACTCTTGAGTTAGAAGTGGGATTTTATAACTCAGCAGTTATAAATTGAACCCCTGAGCTTCTTGGAAAATATGGTTAAAATTGCTGTCCTAGACCCAAATCCAAATGTAGAACAGGAATAACACTTCTCAACGCTTCAGCCACTTACTGCACCTCATTTTCTGAGCACTATTACAACAGCTCACAAGCTACAGAATAGTAAGCAAAAATAACCAGCTCCCATTACTGCATCAGGGATGAAATATCTGTAGAAAATACAGGCATTGTACTGGATACATTTTCCAGTCTAACTGAAGCTACAACTGATGATTTTTTTTTTTCTCCACCATAGACTAATCAGCAACATGTACAAAGCAACCCTGAACAGAGTAAATGTAGTTAGATACAGAAATGGGTGGCATCATATATGGACAACTTCCACACTTGCCTACAAAGCTATGGTTCCACTAAAACCCTTCATGACCCAAATTCCAAATAAATACTATGTATTAGTAGGAATAACTGGTACACTTCACCCTTGCTTAAAAAATTTCCTCTAGACACCTCAGCACACATTACCAAAACAGACATCAAAAACTCAGGCACTCAGCAGGGAAATGATTTGTGAATGGCTAACAACAGAGTCAAAATGAATTCACATTTCCTTCCTTCACAGAATCACAGAATCCTAGGGGTTGGAAGGGACCTCGAAAGATCATCTAGTCCAACCCCCCTGCCAGAGCAGGGTCACCTAGAATACACCACACAGGATACATCATCCTTCCAGGTCTGTGCATACCCACCAGAACAGGCCTAGTAAATTCAAACAAATGTGTCTGAAATCAAGGTTAGGTAGGAAATTTCACTCATAATTCTGAATTAACAAAAGAGAACACTGGCACACTGGAACTGTGCACATGTAACATTTCAGTTCCAGAAAGATTAATTTCACAAACTGAACTCTATGTCGTCATTCAGCTTCAAACTCAAGATGGAGGGTGCATGACTACTGGAACATATGTAGAAAGGGTTTTTTTTCCAATTGTTTAAATGCATCCCCAAATATATCTGTAATCTCTAGGATAGAGAAACAGAGATAACTGGCAGTAAGTTATCTACAGCTTCCACCTATGCACAGGTATATCAACAGCCCACTATAAACTACACTACAAATATCCACTCTCAGTTTATCAGTTTGTTCTAAAAATAGTGTGCATTGCATTATGGTCTAAAACAAGGCATAGCAATGTGTTAAGTAAAACAAGATGAATTAACTCATTGTTGATGGCTCCACAGATTAAAACCCACTTTCTAAAACTATTCTCACTTGAATTGCAAATTCTCCTCCTCTTCTTTGTGCTGGTTATCAGACCCTTCAGCAGCAAAGACAAGCTTGGAAGAGAGTTCTTCGTTATTTATGAAGACAGATGATTTCTTTGCCTCTCTAAGTACTATTTGACTGCGGGTAGAGCATGTCAGTGCTCCTATGAGCACCAATTAGAACCAATCATGTCTTCACAGGCCTGTCATGAGACTTAACTGCTTAATGGAGTTCATTTTCTCCTCACAAAACACAGATTTTTTGCTTCTAGGCCAAATACTGAAGATACTCAGTATTTTGTTTTGGGTTTGTGCACAAAGGTCATTCAGATGCAACAACCAGAGCAGCACTGCCCAAACAAACCTGTTAACTCAAGCCTAATGTCCAGCTGTTATTTCCTTACTGTGCAGATCAGAATTATCTGCATAATGATAGATGTGCCACTTGTTTGCTGGGTATGTCAATGTCCCTTTCCTTTCCCCCATTTTTAAGGGTACACAGGATACCCATTACCTGGCTTGGAAAGAGATGGCATATTAGTGTTGCACCAGTACCACTTTTTTCCCCAAGGTATAAACAAAATAGTTACTCCAGTCTGAAAACATAGGGTGCAGATTGGAACAGGAAGGATAGTAAGAGTTATTGCCACACTGCAACCACATTAAAAAAACCCAAACAAACAAAAAACCAAACCATACAAAAAACCCCACCACCATCACCCCCCACAAAAAACAGGCACAACACAAACACACTGGGCTTAAATGCTTCTATTTGACTGCAGCAACCATAGGTTTACAGAGGTTAAAACTCCAAGAGAATTGAAGACAGTAGAATTACGACCCTGGACTTCAGGAAAGTAGATTTCAGCTTCACCAGAACTTGACAATGTCTGAATAAGTCTCTCTGTTTGGCCTGACTTTAAGCTGGTGTGAGTGAGCAGGTTGCACTTGTTTACCTCCAGAGGTCCCTTCTATCTTTAAATCAGTAACTATCCCTTCTTTGTGGTCTTGCAGAGAATTGTAGACTAATTAGGTGAAGAATTCACCTAAAAAAAGCTGATGAAATGAAAGTCTGTTCAAGCTTGAGAACTTCTCATTGCACCTAAACTTTGATACAGACCCCTTTATTACACAAGAGCACACATTTTTTTCCAAGACATTTTCTATTCAAAACAGACAATGGATAATACACTGTTAATGAGTAGCCACTTGATATTTAGTTTTTCCTCCTTGTTCAAGGTTTGATTATATACCTCATTTAATAAATACAACACTGACTGTGCCCTGAAATAGAAAAGTCTGAGGGACTGATTAATTCTATTGTATTTTTCAATACCTTTCTTCACCATTTCATCTATATAACACCAATTTCAACTTATACTGTGGGGAAAAAAAAAGAAGAAAAAATATATGAAAATCAAAAGATATGACTGCACAAAATTATTTCCCCAGTCAGCTTTGAGAAATCCCACTTCTCGAAGTGCTCTGGGCCATATTTACTGTACCAACATGTGAGAACAAATGTGAACAGAATATATTCAGCTACTCTACTGGGATGCTGCAAGTGGAATTTGGTCAGCATTGAGAGCCCAAAGAGGCAAAGAAATATATGGCGAGGGAACACTCCCTATGGATTTAAGCTACTAGGATGCCACCACATGTTTAGCATACATAAAATATATACACTCATAAACTTAGAGTTTGGCAGAGTGGCAGTTTACTTTTCCCAGAAATTACGTAACTTGTAACTACAACTTACAACTTTGGCTGTTTAGAGATTTAAAAATCAGAGAGATGGATACGTTGCAACACATATGACAATGCTGTTATTTAAAGTCTGCATATCCAGCTTAGGCAAATTATGTATTTGCTAGCTATATTCATGGACAGAGCTGTTTCATTATTTAGTTAAAGTCAAAACAAAATAGTTTGAGGCAAACACTCCTCACGGAAAATTCCTACCAGAAAAGTTATAAGCAACGTTATAAACCACAGCAAATAAAGCCTCCTAGTAAGTTGTGCTAAGAAATATTTAGTTGAATTTGGCACCACCACCTATAATTTTAAATCTGTTATCACTTTTTCCTCATCATCGCCCAAAGACTTCAAGAACTTATCTTAAGGGAAAGTATCCTTCAATCAACAGACTACAACTGCAGCAGCTATATCCTGCCTAAAACTAATCCTGTAAAGCAGTAGAAAACAAGTCTGTCACATCTGCACAAGATATGATTTCTTTTGTGCCTTAGGGAATCCTCCCTATATTAAATATCCTATTGCAAATTCTCTATTTGCATCTACTAAGCCATCAACAATTCATTTTACCTCAGCTACAGCACACCACACACACTGGTTTCGCTGTGGCCAGGAAAATGCAACATTTGACAGGTATTATAGCAACGTTTATATCTTGAAGGATTAACTGCAACAGCTGTGCACTGGGATGCAAGTATGAGTTTAACATGAGTGCCACAGTTCAGATTTTTACAAAAAGTACTTTTAATATGAAAATTATGAGGAATCCAGGCCAATTTAAAAGCTACAATAATTACCTGAGGTAACAGCAAAATTTACAACCAGGGTCCCGCATCCCTTTGTGACAACATTTTCACAGACAAAACAGTTTCAACTAAGGTAATGCCACTTAATTAGTTGTATTGACAATTAACACGGACTTTTAATTACCGATTCAGGCATTGGGAAACAAAGACAACAAACAATTAAAGGAACACTTAGGGAAAATGCCTTTCCTTCACCCTTCCCCAGGCTCTAGCACAGGCCACCAGCTCTCCTCCCCCTTCTCAGTCTCCCTTCCCTCTGGCCTGCAGTGAGAAAACAGGTGGTGCAGGAGGTTGGCATCAGTGCATGGAGGTTTCTTCCTGCCATTCCTTGATCCTTTCTTACTTTCTTTGCTTCAGCATGGATTACTGTTGAGCTGTAGCCCCTCAGGGTGTCCCTGCTGCTGTGAAAGTCCCTCCATAGGCCCCCATCCCTCAGGGGTGTCCCTGCTCTGGCACGGGTCACTCACACGTCTGACACCTTCAGGTGTCTTTGCCCTGGGCTGCAGTCCCCTCACCCAACACAGAGTACCTTCTTCCAAGAGTGCATCTCCAGCATGTCCCCACCAATGTCCCCTTCCACTCTCCCCGAACTGTCTTCTGTGTCCCCTCCTGTTTATCCTTTGGTGCCCACTCGCATGCCTCCTCCTCCCTTTGTGCACCCTCCCAGGCTACCTCCTGCCCCTAGGGGCTATCCCCCTTTCTTAAAGGTGACCAAGCAGCAGCACCATGTGCTCCTCTGACAGGTTGAAGTTTTGGCAGGTGGTGGGTAGTTTTCACCCACGTTAGAGCAGGCTGTGACCTCACACGGCAGTTCATGGCCTCCTCCCACATTGGGTGCTCTGCAGACCCCTGCCACTAATGACCCAATATAAACATAAATATCCTGATTGTGGTGCTAATTTGCCAAAAAACATGAGATAATGTAAACCTAAAGATAACATCTTCCTACCTAAAATAACATGTAAGACAAGACACATGCCTTTCCCTCAATTATTATGTCTTTATTCTCTTGCATAGAATTCTTAAAAAAAAATATAGATATTGGCTTACTTAACATTTTTGTAAAAGGATTAGAAACTTATTTTTACGTTCCTCAGCGAGGGAACAAATGGAAGATGAACAATTTTTGAAGTAAAAGACTAGATGATCTTCAGAGGGTCCCTTCCAACCCCTACCATTCTGTGATTCTGTAAGTATATAAACAAAAGAGCCCTACTAAATTTTCTTTACCCATTTTTTGGGTTGTTTTGGACTTCCTCCCTCCCACATTTTGTTCCTCCTTTATGGTCCGACTATATTTTCTGCTTAGTCCAGTAGTTCTGATGAGTCTTTTGGGGTACTTCATATACTGGTGTAGAAATCCTACCATGTTTATTAATAATCATAACCTTCAGCTTTCTAACAAGAAGTTAACAGTTCACCCACAGGAAAATTTGTGATGATGGCATTTTGCATTTCTTTCTTGGCAGGAAACTGATATTTAGGTTATTTTCAAGATGTGATATTGTCAAAGGATGGAATCAGTAACATATTGTACGTGACGACAGGTAGTTACATGCGCAAAGTGAGACCCAGTTATCCAAGGAAATCTTGGTAGCACCTGTAATTAGCAGACCTTTAATCAGCAGCCCTTTAAAAGGCAATTAAATAATGAAGACCTGATAGTTTATGCAGATATTCAAAAATTCCCACAAAGTCACAATAAGAAAAGGAAGAAACTTTGACAAACTCACAGGAATAAGAAGCAGCAAGTAATGGTGACCTTTATCTCATTGTACCTGGACTAGGCAGTTCATTTACTATTTCTATCACTAGAAAAAGCCCTAGTAAAGGAACATAAGTCGGAGAGAATACTGGCATGAAAGCAAATGAGAAGAGACCAGGCATACACCTGCAGAAACTCAGTAAGGAGACGAAATGTGTTGCCATTATTTGGCCATATAATGAAAATGCAGTTCCCAAAAACATGGTACATAGAGAGCTACTCTGCCCTAACACATAGAGGTGAACAAAGCAACAACAAAGGGCTGCTAAGACCAATTTCTGTACTAACAGAAGACTGATAAAACAGTTTGGAGGTTTTTCCTGAAATCTGATGAGATTAACCTGATCGCTGCCCCAAAGATTAAGGTCTCTCCCATACGTTCACAACTTAAGGTAAACTGAATATTTGGCCACTCAGTTTCTGATCAGGGAAACAACAGTGGCACAGCTCTTCAGGCCTTACCTCAGTCAGACAGTTCAACATCTTATTTATTTATGCTTGCTACACTCTTGAAGAAGAATGAGCCACGCTTTGAACACCAGTTCTAAGAGGGAGTTAAAGCAAACAATACAGATTGCATGGACTGGAAAAGAGCACCAGGAGTTTCAAATGGCTTCTGACTATTGCTCCCCAAAAGTTTATCACATAGAGACACAGACAATAAAAAATCATTTGATATCTGTACACTGTGAAAAGGATGTGCATTGGCTAAGTGAAAATGAAGCTTCTGACAGTTGTTCTTCCAACTTAACTCCTTCTGGAGACATCAAATAGACCACACATGGTGTGAAACCTCAAATTTCCTCTAAGTGAATTTCTCAGAAGTAAAAAAAATTGAAAGACTGACAAAAGAATATTTTGAGGACAAAAGCGCAACAGTGTCCATATGCATCAAGAACAACTATAGAGGTGAAAATGGATGAAGTTTTTACCTAGTTTTGCAATATACTCCTGAATAGCTTGGATGATTTGTCTGACTATTCGTTACTTGAAACCACTTGAAGTGGGCCAGCTCTAGGTGTTCTGGAACATCTACATTGTTTAGAGATGACCTAACAGGTGTTTCTCATTTCCTGCTTCTGTGAATTTTTTTTTTTTTAACTACTCCTATGGGTGTTGTCCACTAAATGCACTGCATGCAGCTTCTTTGCCTTGCCATTACACTAGATGCATGAATGTATTCATTCCTTTGCCCTTCCATATTTACCAAGGCATGAGTCTTGACAGCAGCTATTCTTCCTTATCTAGTTATAAGCTGTCATCCAGTTACCCTTGATCTTCAACTACATTTTTATCGCAATCTTTATTTTACTCCTCCTCTTCCTATCTCACTTCATGTCATATCAAATAAAAAAAAAATTCTTAGACAAAAGAATGAACCAGGGCTCAGGAGGAAAAAAACCCAAGCTAGACATCGACACACCCCTGCCTTCAAGCACATACACCCGTTTTCTTAAAGAATGATCCACAATACCAGGATACCCCAGGATGTCTTTGAGTTACTGTCACTCGATCACACACATCAAGAAACAGATGTCTAGTCAAAATCAAGTATCATCAGTCAGGACCAGTCTTATTCCTTGTTCTCGTAAAGACCCAGTCTCTGGCCCTTGCACATCTCTGTGCCCCAGTTGCTGCATCTTCCACACCCTGAGTTTAAGAAAGTCTATGTCTATTAATACAAAAACCTACTTGATTAAAAAAAAAATAATGGGAGTGGGGGTGAGAAAGATTAGAGAAGATATAATCATCATCTGGCTCACTGACCATTCCATCACAGAATTCTTCCTAGTAGAGAAAACAGTCAGACTTTTTATGACATGACTGCTGAAACATCCTTTTATTTATCAAGAGCTTTAAATTGCCTAAGAATGAAGAAAACTAAGCCCTGAAAAATGCAAAGCTTCTAGTCTAATCCTCAAAAAACCCCCCAAAAACCCACAAAAAACAAGCAGGCTTCTGTGCTTAAAAGGAGTTTTCACGAACTAGGTCTTTTTCCTTTTAGGATGCTCTTCTCTTGACAAACCCTCCAAGACTCAGATTGCACACCATACGCATCTCAGGTCTCAAAAAGCATACATTGTTTGACATGAAACTGAAATTCCTTTCCCACTTTAAAACACAAAGGAGCTGCTTCTATGCAAAAAGGAGGAGGAGTTATGAAATCTGCAAAGCTAACACAAAACAGAAGCAGCAATTTGGATCATGCTAGCTCTCCGTGTTTGTTTTTTTTTAATGACTGCAAATTAATACAAGTCACTTCCCTTCCAGTATGTGTGCATCAGCCAACAATCAGATCAGACGGTATGCTACTTCTTACTAGTTACACTGCATTAAAAAGATCAGAAAAGGGGGAGAGCAAGGGAGTGTTCCTAGGACTACTAGAAGATCCAAGATAGCTTACTCAAACTACAGATTTCCCTAGATCCAGGACACTGGGAAAATTGAGGGCTTTTTTCAAATCTGAATTTGCAATGGGGCATGTTGGGGATGTTTATCATCTCAGAAGGAATTCAGGGATTAGCTGCTGACTAAAACGGAACCAAGATGACCATAGGCATATCAACAAAAACATAACAGACTGCAACAAGGAAAGTACTTGAGTAATATCTTCTTACGTTACAACAACATAGTTGGTCAAACAAGGATCTGGCTAGTTCATTGTCACGTCTTCAGCACTGATCCTAAGTGGATGCCCAGGGAAATCTAAGAGTAGAGTAAGCATATTTCCTTAAAGTACACACCCAGACTATGAGCCTTTTCAGCAATTAACTCAGCCTCATGTGGTTTGTAATCCCAAAGAGATTTTATTTCCAAATACTTATCCAGTCTCTCCTTGAATGCATTTAGAATTTTTGCATTCACAATAATGACTTCTAAACCTATAGCAGTGACTCATACAATTCACTGATGTAGCAAGCTGAACACTAGCTAGCTGTGGGCCCCATCAGCAAAGGCAGCCTACGGCATCCTGTACTCTATTAACAGAAGCACAGCCTGTTAATAGATGAAGTGATTATTTCCCTTTACTCAGTTCTTGTTAGACTGCATCCAGAATAATGCACCCAGTTTTGGGGACCCCAATACAAGACAAATATCGACAAACTGGAGTGAGTTCCATGAAGGGCCACAAAGATGGTTGGCTGAAGTGCCTGCCTTGTGAGGAGAGGCCACAGGATTTGGGCTTATTCAGCTTGAAGATGGTACAACTTCAAGGGGACCTAAGGGCAGTCTCACAGCACCTGCAAGGAGGTATTGAGAAGACAAAGGCAGGCTCTTTACAGTGGTGCACAGCTGGCAAACAGGAAACAATAGGCATAGTTTGAAGTGAGAGGATCCGACTTGATAGAAGGAAAAGTTTTTTCACAAGAACAGACAGGCAGCCAAACAGGTTGCCCAAGGAAATTTTGCAGTCTCCATGTGCAGAGGTTTTCAAGATCTGACTACATAAAACCCAAAGCAACCTGATCTGTTCTCACAGCTGACCCTGCTCTGTGCAGAGTTTTAGACTAGAGACTTCTCAAGGTCTCCTCCAGCCCGAGTGATTCTATTGTGTGATGGATCATCTTCTTCGTACTTCCTCTTGCTAAATAGATTATGTATTCCCTACTTCTTGTACTGGAAGACATAATAATCTGTCCTTATATCTATTCACTCAATATCAATCTTGTCTTGCAGATTTTTATCATACCATCACCCTCAGCCCTTAAATTCATCTCTTTCAGTAAAGAGACCAATTGTGTTAAGAAATTCAGCCCCCACAGCTTCAGGCAGCCAGATGACACATGTCAATCTAGAAAAGGTACAAAAAGACAATTCCTACAGGTTTGTTTAGGTTTTCTTTTTAAGAAAATAAACACGCCACAGAAAATGACAAACATCCTACAAAAATTGTACTACTCATAACAAATATAGAACTTTCATTACAGGAAGACAAAAAGCTTCAAACCACAATGCACCAGAAGAAGAGCTCAAAAGAAGCTATGAACACTACAACTGAAATATGAAATTAGCTGGGCAAAAGTGCCCAGAAAACTGTGCCTAGTTATTGCAACCCTTGCAGGACATGTTTCCTGGGGTCAAGTTAACTAACACCTGGAAAAAGACTCCATAAGGTGCAACTGTGACTAAATTCAGTAAAGGCAGATGGAAGTATTCCTTAGTTGCATTCTACTAGCAAAGAGCTGGAATCTCATTGCATTTTCTTATTTCTTGGTGTTTCCTGATAAAAGAGCACACAGAGAGGACCTTCTTAGAGGAACCCAGAAGACAGCATGCCAGAGGAGCTAAATACAGAGACTACTGTTAGCAATGACAAGCACAGAAGAATCCATAGCTCATTTGGGGTCTGGAGGAGAAAAGGGATGTTAGTTCACTACAGTTTTGCAGAATCCGAATGGTAACAAAATGGTCTAGATCCAGGTAAACATGGATGGAGGCCAAACTACTACTATTGATCTCAGCCCATTCAACTCCCCTCCAAAGAATCTATTTCTAGTCCTGATCCTTAAGCTACAGTTTATTCCATTAAAACAAACTATCAAGAAAACAAACAAATAAACTGGACACAGCCTAGTCTTCTAGGACTAAATGGGGCCGTTTTGGTCTACCAAGGAAACAAACTCAGAGTTCTGAGCTTTTTGACCTCACCTCAAATATGACATTGTCCATCACAACTATTGGAAGGCCAGTGACAAGAAGAAATGTATTTTTAGAAGCTTACCATTCCCAAGGCTCTCAAACCTTCCTCGAGGTCACATAGTGGGAGTGTAAAAACAAAAATTATCCAGTGATAAGGCATGAAAACTAATCTGTAAATGATATGCAGCTTTTCTTCCTATTGCCTCCTCTTCTTACTACCATGAAAGGACAGCCATCATTAGGAAAGGTGGACGTACATGAGCATTATACAGGCAATTGGTTAAAAGGTACCATGCCAGAATAAAACACAAGCGTAATGGTTGTTTAATCATTCTCACTGTGAAGTGCCAATTCTTTAGTCTCATATGACATTCATGAATGATGCAGAGGGCTGGCACGATGAATGCAGAGCAATTCCAACTGACAGATACTTTCAGACAATTTATATCCTTTCCACACTGCCAGGACAAAAGGGCTCTCGAGCTGAGTTATCATTTGTTCCATGAGAGGATTTACAGTCTTGCCAGCAACTCCCTTTACCTTACTCTATAAAGCGTTTATTTTGATATACTGATTGTGATCATTCAAGAACAACTGTATCTGAAGAAAGTCAGCAGGGGAGAGAAAAAGCAGAATGGTTCTGAATAACTTGCACACCTCGACCTGGGACTTTGTTCCCCTCAGCCAGTTTGCTTTGTCTTTGGTATTAGTTCTTTCCCGGCATTCTCTGCTATCCCAGTTACAAATGTAACATCACTCAAAGGAGACATCTAATCTCTCATGCCTGGATACCCTTTCTTTGAAGGCAAAAGATGAAGTTTGGCCACAGAAGTCACCCACTTTAGTCCCTATCATTTCACTAGAAAGCTCCTCAGCATCACAGTTTTTACACCACACTAGAGTGGCCTCCATCTTACAGCTACAGGCAGCAACAGCTCCTGCCATGAGATTCAGTGGCAAAGCTTCACCTGGGCCTTATCTGAAGGAGCAGGGTGATACAGGCACACAACACCACAGTCTCAACAGTACTGGGTGACTAAATTATTCCCATTGCCTTGATGAACACATTGCCGTGGATTGTGTGAGGCATTTTGGCTTGCAAAAAATGCAACACTTAGTCCCTCTGGCAGAGGTCACCAAGAACTCTTATGACTTTGATATTCAGTCATTCTCTAAAAGTTTTTGCACCACTACTGTTTCCTGAGAAGTTCAGCAGTTACAATCTAGACTAAAACACATCATCACCTGAGAGGTCCTGAGTCTGTGGCCTTCGGTTGCACAGAGCAATAGCATGTGTCACACACGTGAGGATAACAAAAGAGCTGTGGGCTGATTATGTTGATGTAATGATCACAGTGATTTCCCTACACTTCATCTCAGAAGTATTAGGTGACTTCAGACAGAGCAGCAATAAGCTTCTCTGAATATTACAGATAATACCCATAACTGTTGTCTTTTCTTACACATTTTACTTTACGTTTTAATGCTAAATTTTTGCACCTGTATACAGTATTTGATCTTAAATGCCCTGGAATTTCCTGTTCTTGAAGAGAGCCTATACAATCCAAGAGGGGGAATTTGACTTGCTTGCCTTTGAAATGAATCTATGATTATATTAAAAGGTAATCGACACACAGCATTAAGGTAGAACAGTGACAGGTATTACACAAACACCTATCAAGACACGGAGAAGAGACTTAGATGAGTGAACCATATGGTATTTAATTGGTATTGCTAAGAAGTTTTAGAAAGACAAGTTAAATTAATAAAGCTGAAGAAACAGCTAAAAATGGACAGGCCATGTTCTCTTAAACTCATCTCCTACTACCACTGAGAAACTTTGATTAAAATTGATAAAAATTTCCTTCACTTATATTTCAAGTGTACATAAATCTCCATCTCTGCAAGCACTGAACTTCAATATTTTAGTTTCAGTCTCTACTGCTTTATTGTGAATTGACACCCGTAGTCCCAATAAAGTGTTCAATTACCAAGTCATTTATTTGCAAGACAACACAGGGAACAATTCTCTTTCGGATATACCTTCCAGGGTGCCAAAGGCATACAATTCAACAGAAAGCTCAGTTTTGTGCTTCCTAAAGGGAAAAAAAAAAATATCTCTCAAATAAACTGGAAATATAAATCCCAGTATATATTTTTTTTTTCGCTCCTGTGCTGTAAATGCAAACTATTGATTTACCTCTAGCTCTTTCATGCCTTTCACATGCTTCAATAATACAGAGGATTTGTTCCTTCATCCTTTCATCTCCAGGCCTGGAATGTACCTTAAGCCTCACGTTAAGGGTCACTCATTCTTCCTCAAACTGCAGCACTTGCATCCTACAGAGCTCTACAGGTGACAGCTAGAGAGGCATGTAAGCAGCACATAATCACTTACCTCCTGACTTCTATCGAAAGTGAGAAAGATAGACAAAATTTTTATAAGTCCTAATTTTTTAAACTTTTGGTCTTTTAGAAGCATCCTTCTGAATGTGATACAACAACAGTAAAATATGAATGAACAGTAATTTCCAATGACTTGCCTGCACCTTGCATTAACTTGAGCTGGCAGCACTGAATAATGCAGATGGCTCAACCATCAGAAACCATAACTTCATACTCCCATAGAAAACAGAGAACATGTAGGCCTTCTCACCACAAATGCCTAGAAACAAAGAACTTTTGAATAATTGGAAGGAACCTGTAGTGATCACAGTTTCCCTCTCCTCCAACTCAAAGCGAGACTGATAAGATGGCGTAGAAACTGCTCCAGTTGAGTTTTGAATATCATACAGGAAGGACTTTCAACATCATCTCTGCTGGCAACCAGTTCGAGTGTTTTACCACTGTACTATCTAAATCACAATTTTCCATTTTCTGTCTTGTGCCCATTGTAGTCATAATGTCCTATCAATAACATTTTTGCTGTCATGTCCAATATCCCCCCCACCATTCACTGTCTCTCTGAGTACCTCACAGCTCCTCGCTATATTCATTGAAGATCAAAGTGCTACAGTGTAAGATAGCTCTTGGATCTTAATATTTCTTCTGTTCTAGAAAGAATTTCCTTCCTTCACATGTGCGATCCTTGATATTCCTGTTAAAAACAGATCTCCCCTTGTGACAACTCAGGAAATCACTTTCAGTCTGAGGGACTGCAAGCAAGTGGTTCTTCATCTCTTTAATGGGCTGAAAACATAAAGAGAAGTTCCTATTCCGAGATCAACCACTTAGCTCAAACAGCAGAACGTGCTCCTGAGTTATACAACTAGTTAACTGTGTTTCACGAAACACACCAAGTGCTACCCGTGCTCTGTATACTGTAATGTCCTATTTTCTTCCAAATCCAGAAAAGTGTTTTCCTTCTTGTGGGAATGGGTCTAGATACCCAGTTCATTAATCTGATCTTTTCTGCCATTTTGACTAAGTTGAATGGTCTCTCTCATGTCATATACTTGGAGCTATAGACTGGCTCTCCAAATTTAGGTGTTCTGCTCCAAATCCAACTCACAACTCTGCTCCTTTATTCTAGAGAATATTACTACGGAATTGTTTTTGCTTTTCCATAAGACAACGCTGTTATAAGAAACTTGCAAAACCTTACGGAGCTGCGGTTTCTTTAGGCAAGTCCTTCCAATGTGTCATTCTGACAGATATGTCTCCCCTTCAGTACTACTAAATATATTGGAATGCATACTTGGAGCAGAAAGCAAATTCCAGGAAAAGCCAATTTTCTTTCACTGGTCTCAGAAGAGCAGGCTGTTCCACAAGCTCTTTTCTTTGTTAAGAGGTTCACAGGCTATTCTGAAAGGTGGCTCCCATACAGGGAAAATTTTGAAACACTTAACACACTTGTACATTCATTTAATTCTTTTTATGTAAAATCAGTTTCTATGTCACTTTTGCTAATCTTTGTGGTTATTTATATTTAAACAGGCACTTCTGACTTTTATTCTCTCCATTTGATTTCCCAGTAAAGTCAAAAAATGCTGAATTGATAAGGTGACGATAAATGGCACAACAGAACAGTAAGGCCACAAACATAAGCGAAGGGAACGTCATTCTGACCATGCAATAAGTGTAAATCTAGAGCAATTAATTTCAGATCTGTGACTTAATTCAAGTACATTTAGTTATAAAAGAAATCATGCCCATTGCAGTACTTAAAAGCAGTATCTGCTTGCATCTTATTCGTATTCAAATACAACATCTTCTGTAACATACTATATTGGGGAAAAACAATCATAGGAAAACTGAAGTTGCTACTAGTAAAATTTTCCACCTGTTACGAAATACATAAAAACTTCCTTCATTGACCATATTCTTCCATGACAACGTATTCCGCAAGTACCTGGGATGGATCTTTCTCTTTCTCGGCAATCCTCACGTAACACTGCCAGATTTTGCCACACACAGTGGAGGAGTGTAACATTTTGGCCTTAGGCATAGTCTATTACCAACCAATTACTACCATGGTAGAGCAAGAAGAAACTGAAGAACTGCTAGCACTTACATAGCAGCTAGACCATCCAGTGGAAAAAGTTCAGAAACCAAACAATGCAAGAGATGCACAATCCTCTCTCCTGAGTTTGGTCAAGTGGCTATATGCTGTAAGGGACTTCACGACTGTCCTGTGCAAGCTAATTTATACTGCTGTATCTACAGCTAAACTACATTGAGTGTATGAATAATGCCTTACAGAGAAAAGAACATACATTGTGTGCTAGTAGATGCCAAAATAACAGCTTTACTTATCTCCTTATAGAAGATGAACCAATCCAGACATCGAGCAACTATGACCACACTGAGTTTGGGCATGGTAAGAACTATGGTCTGTATACATTTCTGTATTCAGTCAGCAAGGATTCAGAAAATGGCAGCTCTCTTAACCACTGATGAAAAGAGTTGGTATCTGAAGAACAATGTCAGTTAACTATTTTCCACCATATTTGTAGATATGCTACACTCACTTGTTTTCTATATGCAACATTACAAAAACAAGCTCTTTGGTTGGTAGAAAAGTACTGCATTTTTTGATGTGCCTCTTAGGATCTACTTTGTAGAAACAAAGGAATCAAGATAAGCCATACCAAGAAAATATCAGAAAACGCCAACAAAATACCTCCTTCTTTTTATTAGAAGGGGAAAGTCTAAGGAAGTAGCTTCCTTCAATAAAACAGCAAAGCTTGCTTTTACTTCTCCAGAAACACTGGCATCATACATTTTTTGCACTTATGTTTATTCCTCCTTCCATGCTAACCTTTATATGCAGGAAGGAAGAACAATCCCAGTATCTTCTCCTCCAGACTATCTTCCATTACATACATCTTCAACAAGACCCATAAGAATGAGTTATGAAAGGAAGGGAAGGGTTAGTAGCATTTAATCAGATAGAACAGTGCCTGGAGGTTGCTAGTTACTTATGTATACCACTTAAGGTTAGTCTTTGATTAGACTTTCTAGAAACTACTGCAATACAATCCAAACAAAGATATTTCTATTTTAAAATACAACCTTTTCAACACTCTGAAATAAAATTCTTCTTGCTTCCAAGCACACAACCCTACTACTGCCTCTCCCATTTTTTCATTGCTTTTCCTTCTGTTCCTTAGTACATTCATTTGCACCCAGTTTAACATTACAGAGTAGTATCTCCAATACAGCAATTACGATTAGTCCTTAGTTTGTTCAGAACTGGCCCAAGAGGATTCTGATGTAATGAGGCTCTTTTGCCTGCCACCACTACACAAACAATCTCATCAACACCAGGTTATGTGTCAATGTTGAAGCATATACATCTTAAATGTATTTTCTCCATTAGCTCAAATGCAATATATTAACCCATTTAAAATTGAGAAGAAAAACAGATAGGAGTTATCTAACCCTTCGTTCCTTTCTGCTCCAGTATAAATTATCCAGAACAAAAAGGACTGACTGATGAGGTTAAAAAAAGCTATATACTCTACATATAGTTTATTAAGGGGTGTGTTTGAAAGATGCCTATAGTGAGAAAGGGGATAAACTTTCAAAGTGGCACCAAAAACAAATAGCAAGGAGTAATGAGATGAAACTGGGGGAAAAAGAAAAAAAAAGAAAAGAACCACCACAAAGAAGCCATCAGCTGAATATCAAGGGGGACAAAAAATTAATAATGAAGATGAGCTCTCTCCATGCTTTTTTTTGTCCCCACACCTAATTCTGAAGCAGGCCTTCATGTAATCATCCTTCTCACTTCAAAGCCACAATGCCTAAGCCTACCATCAAACTATCTACACACCCTTCTAGTGGACACAAAGGAAAACTGTCTTGCAGAAGAGCCTATGGGTCCCAAAAACCCAGGTCCAACACTACTGTTCCTGGTGACCAACACACATTGCTTTATAACTACTGAAATTTTTATACAGAGCCTGTAACCATGGCATCTCAGCATTGTTCAGATGTGTACTTAAAGTTCTTTTCAAGTGGCAGTTCAAAGAACACCACCACTAATATTTATTTCTTTCCCCAGCCCCCAGTGTCTGGAACCTTTTGCTTAGGGGCTTTTGTTTGACTTTGGTTTTGGTTTTACTGTTTTTTTTTCCCCCTGCTGATGTCTGCCAGAAGCATCACCATGGTGACTAAGAGACCTCCTGAGAGGATAACAAACCCTCAAAGTTTTCCTTCAGAGCAGCCTCCAGCTGTTGCAAACTTCCCCATTTATCTCTTCACACCCTCAATTAGAGCAATTGCATCTTGGAACTGATTTCTTCCTCCCTCCTATTGAAAAGGCTTTGGTCCACCTGTCAGTTGGCATCCTTGCTTCGTTACTTGCTGACAGCTCACAATACAGCTCCCTTCCCCTGGCAAATTACTCCTAATCAATTCCTTCCGTAACATTATCTCCTCAGGTCTTCAACATACAGACGCATACCCTCGCACACTGGGCAGGGGCTAGCTGGGATGGCTGCCTCACTGAGGCACTCCAGCAGACAAGGAATTTGGCAGGTGGGATATTTTCCTGAGTTTGCTGCCGACTTGTTCTGGGACAATGGGCAAGTTTCAGTGTCTCATGGTAACCTTCTAGAAAGAGGAGAAGAGAAATATTTATCTATCTATACAGGGTGCTTTGAGAGGTGTTGATAGTAGAAAGCTTGATTACTCAGGATGCAAACTTTTCTGGCAAGGGGCAAGTAAATAAGCAAGCAGTATTAATAAACACTGCAATACATTGTGATTGACCATTTACTTGCAATAAACCTCCTAATGGCAATTTGTTGGATTTTCAATCAGGGCCACTATCAGACAATGCCTTTGCTTTAATTCCCCCTTCTCATCCCATAAGCTGAAATGTCAAACATCACAGCTACCCATTATTCTGTATCCAGAGACCAAAAGAGCCTTCACAACTTTGATGCATCATCTAGGGAACTTTAATCACATTAAGTGAACCAGGCTGGATGATTCAGAGAAGACAGAAAAGACTAAAGTCATCATGAAATGTGACCTGTACCAAAAAGACTATTTTAACTTGCTCTTCTGACAGGTGGATGTTGTGGCATCCCGTTATTTCAATATTTATTAATGCTGCCTTTATTGTATGGTTCTGTACTATTCCCCACACATCAGTCTGGAAGAAATGTGCTTTAAGAGTTTTTATGTATACATTTCTACATAAGTGTCTCCTTTGGTTTGATGCTGTTGCCTCTAATGCTGCCAGGAAGGAATTATAATTAGCTGCAAAACCACAAGTTTTTAATAGTTTGTCAATGTGCCAAAACACATTGAAAGTACCAGTGAATATGGATGCAACAGACTCATCAACCGACTGCTTCTAAAGGATGCAGAGCACACAAGGGCACATTGCTGAGATTTTAAAGGTCTTTCTTTGCTAGCACATTTAGAACTGCGAAAATTTTCTCAGTTGACATGGCTCTGAATAAGGACATCTGCTTGCAGGCTTATCATAGGGAGAAGCCACAAAGGTTTTAACTACACTGCCTCCAACACTGCTGCTACAGAGTTATGAATTTCTGGGGCTCAGGACTAAGTTCACCTTTGAATTGTTTTCACTCCTGGCTGTCCCAGGTGAGGTTGCCAAGATGAGCAATCAGAGTCACGAATGATAATGGAAACTGCCAAATGGATCCCAGACACAGCAGTTTCTGCCTCTGTTGTGCACAGGCACAGCACTAAGCCTTTAAGGGCTAATGTAATGTCATGGAGCAGCACTTGTTCAGCCTCCTTATCATCTGTAGGGAAGCAGTTTTCCTCTGTGCTACAGTGCAGAGAACTGTGGGCTGGACGCAAAGATCAAGATTAGGAACACAATTCTTCATTCCTATTTTTCCATATGAAAAAAGTAAAAAAAACCCACCACCTTACCTCAGTAAGAAAAAAATCTTTCTGGCCACTTCATCACATCAACTGAAACAACAAGCTGCAACTGTTTAAATTTCTTTTATTTTTAAAGTACTTAGTAGTCCAGAGGGCATATTTTTATGGCTATCAGTAAGCATGTGACAAAAGTAGAGGATTACTACAGACTGACTGGATAAGCCATGCGTCACTCAAAGTTATAGATGGGGACATCACATGCTTTTTACTAATATCCCCAGAGACACAAGCCTTTCTAGCCAGTAAGTAATATCTCATTTGAAATTAAAGGAAAAAGGAAATAATACATGCCTTTTCAAATCTGTGTTGGCACACAAAGAAATGGCCTAAACCTATTCATTAAGGGCAATGAATGACTCCTAGGAATCTGTAATGAAAAGCATATTTAGAAACAGAACTTGATCTTATAATTTAAACAAAATGCTTTTCTATCACTCCTTATTACTCCAAGAACAATTATCAAGAGAATATGATAACAAAATCCTATAAATACAAGATTTTTGAGACATACTACCACACATGTATGCACACACATATGCCTTCAGTGACATCAGCAAAGACAATCAGCTCACAACAGACAAAAAGTATTTATGATTTCTTTTTGCAATCTGTTTGCATTGAGTCCAGGCACCCAATATACCCCAAGGGAGCAAATCCTGGAAGCCCCATGAAGCTATATTGTACAGGTTCAGCAACCTCCTTGCTCAGCCACATTCTGTTAAAGTGAATTCTGACTAATACTACAAGGTCACCTTCCACTTTTTTTGTTATTAAAAACACTTGCATGACACTCCTTATAAAATGTGCTGATAATTTCCAACACAGAATCATAACAACACTGTACAACTTACATAAAATTTGCTTTCTTTTATTTCATAGCGCTTAGAAACAAATACTATTCCTATTTGACTGTCAGGGAAAAAGGACCTCAGCGATCCACACTTCAGAAGAACCTGCGAATCCCAGTAGATACATTATGAAGCGCAGTAGCACAGCATCTCTTTGGCCCCATGTAATTTACCAAGCACCACAAAGCAAGCAAGACAGTAGAGAAAGAACTCAGAATTCCCAGCTATAGGACAGGGATGTCAAAAGTGGCCTAGGAGTCCATAAAGACTATCTGAAATTGGTCAGCAGAACAACATTACTATTAGATTTGTTTCTGTTTAGAAGCTGTATGATGCATTTATGATCGTTCCTGATAATTTTTTGACAGTAACTCAATGGTCAAAAGTTTGACAGCCAGAGAATCCTGTCTATTCCTTACCTCAGCCATTTGACAAGGGTCTATGCTGATATTGAAGAGTTACAGCTTCTGATGAGAAAGAAGCACCAACAATAGAAGTGATAAACCCACTTTCATGGAATGAGAGTTGAATAGAACAGTCCTTAGTAATAAACAGTTAAGAGTGACAAGTACTGAAAATAAGAGGCAAAATCGCAATCATGCCTTCATAAGTCTTATCCCTCCAAACATATGGAACAGGACGTCTGCCGTTCTTTAACCTCTCTCAGAAGCAGTTATATATCACTGGAAGGGAAAAATTTCTCCTGACCTACCAGCAGTACAAGAAACATCAGCAAAGCTGATATAGCAGTTTGATGTTTATGTGGTCTGTTTTTGTCTAAAACCAAGTAACAGCACCATTTTTTTTTCCTTCAAGTGCTCAAATATAAATCAGAAGAGAAAAAAACCAAAAACCTCAAGAAAATTGACGTTTAAGATTCAGTGGGTATTACTTTGACTGCCATAACTGCAATGCAGACCCCTAACTTCTATTCTGTGCTGCTCAGACTGGGAGCTCTGATGTGGTTTTCCACTGAAGCACTGTATGTTACCACATGGATCCATGCTATGTTATCCTGCAAGTGCAGTCTCTGCATGAGAATTAGTAGATGCAACAAGCTATACAACAGTTACAAAAATGACCATCAAAAAACCTGCTGCTCAAGAGGAGAAAGGGTGCATACAAAAATGTACTGAACTGGAAATGATGCCCCTGAGTCCTGCAGCAGAATGGTCTGGAACACCTAATTAGCTATTGCTGAACAGAGATTTATTTTAACTCAAAGGTTTCCTTTTTGACTCATTTGTAGAGATTTTCACCAGAGAACAAAAAAAAATGTTTCAAAATCAAACCAAATTTTGTGCGCTATCTGGAAGAGACACGAAATATGAACATCTGTGATATAACCCAAGTTATCTGCATGACATAGAAGAGGTTAAACTACTGTTTCTTGCCTTCTTTCTGAAGCCCAGAACTAGAAGTTTTCAAAACATATCAGAGAAAGTCCTGCTGCTGTCCTGTTGCCAGCTCAGGAAGGTTATCTAAATCCCATTTTCTCCCCAAACTGCCCAAATAGAGACTACAGAGTAACCAGAGAACAAAGGCTTCAGTTCAGAGCACACTGTGACTGTCAAAGGAAATCTAACTCTGCATTGTCCACATGGGAAGTATAGTCTTCTGTTGCTCAAGTGACTGTTTGTGAAGTCTCTAAGATATGACAGACCACTTCTGCACACGTTGTCAGTTTAGAGAGAAAACTAACATGGAATAATTTCCACCTTTAGAAAAAAATCAACAATCAACTAAATAACTTGGCTTGCTTAAAAACTTGTGGAGTTTTGTAGAGTTTCATACATATGAATTGGGGAAAAAAAGCAGACAGTGCATTTTCTATATTCACGTCATTGTGGTCAGACCCTTAACAGCACAGGCATCCTTTGGAGCAAACCCTGATATCCGCTCTGCTGGGACTATCAACAAGAACAACAAAAAAAACAACCAAAAAAACCCCAACAAACAAAAAAACCCCAATCTTGCAATACAGACAGATCCACTGAGAGAACATTGACAGTTTTTACCTGCTCATTCTCTAATACACAAAAATTTATTGCTACTGGATCCCAGCTAATCCTGGATCCTAATCTGTAAAACTGCTAAATCCTAACCTTAAAATTGAGTATTCCTAAAGAGCATTCACTTCAATTCTCACTGGAAATGTAATTGCAACATCACCTGGAAGTTAAAATAAAGATTTCCTGTTACTGGAAATAATAAAATGTTGTACTTACTAGCATATTTACCACAGACAGACAAAACAAATGTTGAAATTAGAAAACAAATACAGTTGTAAGTCATCTGGGATCCTTCCTATAATGTGCTTCCCTCCCTGCCCAAGCAGGTGCTGTTCCTGCACATAATGAACTCAACTACAGATCTTCCAGAGAACCTCAATGCATCAAGAGGCATTGTTTCTCAGCTGAGACTTCCTTAAGGTAAATCAAAAGGGTAAATCTATCACATCTTCACCGTTCCTTGCATGCACTGCATTTTGAACATGCAAATTGAAATTCACTGCTTTTCCACCCCTTCAAGTTCCACATATGCAAGTCACAAAAGGATCGAACCTACAGTCTTTGTTTGATCCAAAACCTATTGAGATCAAAGGCTTTGAAACAGGACCTTTAATGTTTGGAAGGGATTTCAAATAAGCCTCTAATTTAATTTTTTTTCTTTTTATAGCGTTAGTCTTCATGACAGAGTTATTTAAGGTATAACAGGACAACGATTTGAAAAGCTCCAATGAAAACCACATTGATATAGAGAATAGCTCAAAGAATCTTTTTGGGTTTGTTATCTGTAACTGCTAGTATCCCACTCAGCTTTATTTAAGAAGCGTCTGCTAATAGAAGTTTTAGCCAGAGGGATACAGCTGCTCAGGATATCCTCTGTGTTCAGCTCTCATTTAACTGTATATTATCAACTGTTCCTTGGAGAACACATTTAGCAGATGATGAACCTGTTTCTTGAACAAACTTTCTCAAGAGCATTGTGAGATTTGAAAGCCCTGACAGAGAGCAATGATCTGTGTAACTTCATATTCCCTGGGGAACGTCACTGCTCTGTTTGACCTCTCAACGAATGGGTGGGGAAAATTCACAGTAATTCTAAAAATAAATACACACATACATACAGTGAGCACTCATGGTGTTGGGCTGAAAAGAAGAGATATACCTGCTGGCTTGGTGCTAAATACTCTGTTACAGAGATTAAAATGTACCTCTTTTCACTGCCCAGGCTATTTTCAGTTTCTTCCCTTTTAGCTTTCAGTGCTGTAGTCTCTCTACCTGTACAGATTGGGGTGGCGACACAAAACTGGGAAATAGTAAATAACTGAAGAGAGGCAGATGTTGCAGTCAATGGTCACCTCTGCGCTGCAGCCACTGGTCTCCATCACATGTAACTGTCCAGTACCCAGAGGAAAGGACAGTGAAGGGGACACTGAAGGGGAAATAAAGTCCCTAAAGGAGCGCAGCTTGACAGTGGACAGAGGATAAGACACATAACCGAGGGTATAATCAAGACACAAGCTTTTCCTGCTGTGCTTACGCAATGCTTATTTCAGCAACATCCTGATCTATTTATAGATAGGCAAAACATATTATAGACAGCTAAATACATGGTGAAGGATCTGGGGACTGCCTTTGAGTCCATCCAGGTGCAAAACAGCATCCTGGATGGTATCAGTTTTCAATCACATTCCTATGTTTAATTAGATCATGACAAAAACTAAGATCTTTTTAAGAAAGCCTGTCAATACAATATTTAGAGGGGGGAAAAAGGCTGCAGAAAAATATCATGACCCACATATGTATATATTTTAGTAAACTCTGCTTCTATATTAAGTCTGCATGTTTTAAGCTTGAAGTACAGGCAACAACACACATTTACCTGACAAACTGCAGGGCAAAGAAAAAGCTGTGTAATGAAACTAGACAAAAGGCTTGATGAACTAATTTCAGAACAAGAAAACCAGAAGGGGGAAATACCCACATCAGTCCACAGAAGAAATCATTACAGCCAAGCAGTACCACAAGTTTCCAGCTCTTTTGTTGCAATCAGGAAGCTATAAATATGTCTTCCCATTTCACTACAGTAAGATCTTCCTTCCATCAAATGATTTTCTAGAAGAGCTGGCTATTGCAAAGGTACCACTTTTGGCCTTCTGCATTTCTTCCTTTCTTTCCACTATTTCCAAAGAAATACAGATACAAACATCACAAACTGAAGAAAAAAAGAAAATAAAAAAAAATTGGAAACCTAAAAGGACCTTCTCATGCAGTCAACTGTGTCAAAGGCAATAGTGTTTCTCTTCAGATGTATGTTTATCTTGTTTTAATGAAGTGGATAGCATCCCCTTTTAACATATTGCTTTTTATCTATATATTTTTACCCAGCTAGGAGAATCTAGAATTGCTCAAAAATTCAATAATACTGACATTTAGACAACACAAAGCCATTTCAATTCAATTAAACAAACACAGTGCGTTAACCTTCAGCAAAAGAAGTAGCCGTTCATTTTTATAGGCTGTTGTAAACAGATTTCTGGGCTTCAAAGCCAAGATCAATAAAGCTTCTGCAAACAATAATAATCTCACACACACTCTATCGACAGCTGCTTGGAAAATATAGTCTGATTCTAAAGGTCTTAGTGATTGGGCACTTTCCCAGTCTTTTCCTCTTGCTCTCTAACATTGGAGCGAAAATACCAAGACCTTAGTGAATTCCTTTGCAGCAGGAGCTGCCCCCTCCTCTAGCAAGAAAGACTCTAGCATGAGAAAAACTGGGTGAAAAAGTGAACCCATGTGTTGCACAAATACCTAAATACTAATGAGGTACAAATTATGCAGTCTAAGGCTATAAGGCACTTCACTTCCGTAAAGCAGGACAGAGACAGGTAAGTGTTAAACCTGCCTCTTTTCCCTAAAGTCAGTGCTATTGGATTAGCACTAATGGAAAACTTCCACTCATCCACAGAACAGTTACGATCCAGTTGCAAGTTCTGTCCACAAGTGGCTTGCCTTCTTTTCTATGATCTCGCTAATAAAAACTAACAGAGCAAATCAGGAATAGCAACGCCTGAATTCCTTAGCCCTGCTAAGGTTGCCAAAGCAAAGCCCAGCCTTATGTTCTTACCTACTCCAGTAAACATTTTACCGCTTCCTACTTACATCCTCAATATCTTTTTAATACCTTTTTAAGGAAGGGGCAGGTGGGTATTGTGTGGAGGTTTTTGTTTGAAGTGTTTTGGGGTTGTTTGGTTTTATTTGGGGGGGGGAGGGAAGGGTTTTTTGCTTGTTTGTTTTTTAAATAGTTCTTCGAGGCAGAGACCATATCTTCTTCGGTAATGCCATATTTCAAGCCCACTGATATCTGACAGCCAGCAAATACAATGGCAATGGTGTGCTTTATCAAGCACAATTCAATTGTCAACAGTGGACACCTAAATACTGGCTGAGTAGGAAACACAAGAAATTCAAAGACGCAGATGGCAACACATCTTTGATCTTCCCAACTACATTAATAATAATATTGAGGGAAGATGCAGACACACAACATCTAAAAAATGAGTATTTACCATTGAGATGCAATTATGCTGTAGTTACATAATCACATATGGCCAGCACTAGGATTATGATTCTACTGTGGGATAAATCTTAGATCCTTACTACGTTTTTCCTTTTTTTCCTCAGCAAATTGCCCTGTTTCCCAAGGAGAAGGGATAAGTACACAATGAGTAGAGAAATTTGAAGGCTTTCTCCTACCTTCTCTCAGATGTCAGTGAAGGATTGATGTGAGAACTCAAACTGTACTCTGTGATAGATCAGATTAGATCTCACTCAGGTCAGTGGACTAGGCTGCTTGAGAGCTACTGAAAAGTGTTATCCCTGAATAGAAGCTCAAGGCTAAACATTGCCTGATCCATGTGAGGCATCAGGAAGGCCTCTGTGATTCCACAATGGTCAATTCAGCTACTGCATTTAAAAAAAAAAAAAAAAAAAAAAAAGCAAGCACATCTTCCCTGCATAATACTTCCTTACAACACCACACAGAGTATTGCAGGGTGCATCATATCTGAGAAGGTATCACCTTAAAGTCTGACAGAAATCATACATTAACAAGCCACATTACATAAACTTCATTCTGTCAGTGCTCAGGACATCAGGCGTAGTCATCGGATGTGGTGAGATGAAGTACAGTTTAATCACAATGATCAGAGATATCAAAGGAACTTAGATGTATAGTCCATCTTACCAATGGAAGGAAAGCATTCCTGCAGGTGGCCAGCTTTAAAAGTCCTAGTGTTGCTCTAACTTTAGAGCACAACCACTAAGTTCAAAGTCATTGTATTTTCATGTTGGTGAAAATTAGAACAGGACTGGGCCTTCTGACAGCATTTAATGAATATATACCATCATGCTGGTAGCATCCTAATTCATATGTACCACATATAACTTGATGTCACTTGATGACATTCTGCTGAATATCTACAGCTTGCAGATGCAGTGGGTCTGGTGCTTGCTGAATGCCTTTGGCTTGTATTTACTGTACTTCTTCACTACAGTCCCAACAAATTCATTTTCCATTCATGGAAATCTCAGAGACGTCCAACAGCAACCCTTCACTTGCTGAAATCAATTAAAATAGAATCCAAGCAACAAGCCTGATGGACTACATTCCCAGTTAGTTTGATTCCCAGATCACCTTGATTGATAGTAAAAGAAACTAGTTCATAGGCTACTGCAAAGCAATTAATTTAGGTCTTCTAGGTACAAGTCTATACTATCTATAGCAACTAGTATTTCTTCCCTTTTTCTGATGCAAGCTAGTGCCACATTTACAATTTGCCACTTTCAACACAGTTTATAAGGAATAGAAAGCACTCCAACATCAGCACTGTTGGAAAGTGGGCAGTACTCAGCCCAGTTGACAGTGCCGTTTCTGCTTTCAAGGGCATTCAGGAACACTAGACACATTAAACATGAAAGCAATTATGTTCTTGCTAGTAAACACCATTTGGATTGCCTCATAAGAGGTTGCAGTGAACTGTGGTGTATTTGCAAGCCTACTTGGTTTTGTCCACTCCTTTGCTTAGCCCTTAGTTTATGGATGAAGTTGACCTTTTGCTATGAATGCATCTTCTGAAACAAACAAACAAAAATGGATACACAGAAATTCAGCAACAGCATAACTGTGAGGAGGCACTGATTGGATTTTAGGGAGCAAAAGAGAAAGAGGTCAAGGTTACACATAGCATCCGAGTCCTACCGCAGAAGACTCTGACCCACTGCTGAATACTGTTCACTAGTAGTAGTGCACTGCCTAGTCATATGGGAAGAAATTGGTAAGTTTACTTCTTCAAAAGGCAGCACTTGATCATACCTCAAACTTCAGAGGTTAAAGGTGGCAGGTAGCTCATCTTTATCACATCTGGCCAAAATGGGAAAACCTGTTGATGAGGAAGGGCATGCTTTATACCTCGCACCACTAAAAGACACTGAATTTGACCATTCATTCGAGAACTCATGTGGTTGTCATTCTAATTTTTATCTCTCTCATTCCGCATTGTAAAAAGATCATGTGATGTACCCTATAATCCCATAAAACTACGTTAAAGATTAGAGACTAATGCTCATGAATCACACAATCCAACTCCTCAAGCCATTCCACTGGTTGAGTCCCTTTGAACTTCTCAGCAATTTGACCAAAACACCAGCGAAGAAAGTCTCATGACATCTGCAGACATGTATGTGGGAGAAACCAGTATTTGTATATTAATCATTGTCAAGCTAAAAAGGAAGATAGGAAGAGGCATGTTTCTGGTACAGTATATATTATCTAGAAAGCACAGAAATATTAGACAGCTATTTATGATTTTATTCTGCCTTCCCTCCATTCTTATCTTCCTCCAAACAGAAGTTAATGGGACATCAGCTCAAAATTAGAACACCAACTACTAAGTCAACACTTCAACTCTTAGCAGTGCTCTTTAAGAAGGAAACATCTCTTCCTCCAGACATAGTCCACGCACATAAATAATCATCACATGCCTCTGATATACAAGTAATATTTTTAGAAAAAACATCCGAGCAGAAGGCCTTGAAAGCAACACAGGAGTACGGAAAAAAAAAAACATGTGGGAAACAAGTCAGAGCTGATGCCTGTCCTAAGTAGTTATGGCTTTAGTTATGTCTACTAACAATGCGCACCTTTTTCCAGTTGGCTCTTTTCCCAAAAAGGATTCAGAAGCATAAAGACTTCTTAATGAATTTCAAGTTGTACATCAAGAGTAGGAACCACTATAATTACCACAGCTGTTTAACTCAACAGAATAAAAAGTACAGTACAGAGCATTTCTGGTTCATTCTCCCTAAAAGTCATTTAAGAGACTTGGTTTTCTCCAAATATATTTTGTGAAAGCTGCACAAAACTGATTTAATGATCTGAGTCTTCTGCACTTATTTCAATGGGTTTCAAACATGACAGTGCACTGGAAGGACAATACATGTACACAAATAAAAATCACATCACCACTTTTCAGAGGGAAGACGTTCCAATTCCACCATCATGGAACATTCCTGTGTTACACGCAACAGCCCAGATCTGGGCGTACTAGAAATATTAGGATAATTTAGAAAGAGTAAAACAAGTTAACTAAACAGGAGCTGGACTTTTTACTTAGGGGGCAGCAAAAGGAACAGAGAAGGGCTCCCTTTTAAATACCTGCCATGACTTTGCCTATGTTACATGCAAACCAAATGCAGACTTAGCATCAGATTTTGAAGAGCAACCTGACAAAGTCTGTGCTAAACTAGGATTTAACAAGGAAGGTTATTTGCTACAAAGAACTTCTTGCTTTTGCACAGAAAAGATCACCCATAGCTTCCACAAGGCTTTCTTCTTACCATCCCATACATTTTTCTAAATAAAAGAACAGCCTTTCTATTGTTTATGGATTAAGACACTTAAAAAAATGCTAGAATTTAACCACATTGTTCCAGTTTCCCTCATCGCAATGGCATTCATGTCACCAGAGTTTAATGGATGTTCCAAATCTACATAGTTAATGATGCCTCTGCTCAAAAAAGTGCCCAGGACAGCAAGGATGTTAATCAGAAAGTGTTCTTCAAGTTTTCAGCACAGAAATCTACGTCTGAAAATTCAATACTTTTTTTTCTCCCTTCCACTCCAAAAGCACACATGCAAGATGCTGGTGGCAAAATAAAATATAGCACCATGCTTCATTTTGAATCACCTTCTCTTTCAACTACTCTATTACAGCCTTCATTAGTGGAAATTATAAGTACAGAAAATAGCTAATGAAGTACTGTTCATCTTGTGCTATGGTGCAGACCCAGGACATCACAAATACATGCTTTCTCACAAGACAAGCAAAGGAAAATAAATGTACTTGTCCAAACGGTACCACTCAGAAGCAGCATGAATGCTTCATTCTGGCTGCAGCAAGTAGTTAGCAGGGCCAGTCAAGTATATCAGTTTTGGAAAAGCCTTGTTCTCCGAGGTGAACAGGGTACAGGAAGAGTGATAAACTATAGCAAAACTACACAAGGGAAAACAGTGCAGAACTGGGGACCAATTGAGGGGATAAAGGAGCGGGATTGGGAGGAAAGCAACAAAGAAAAATCTATAGATAATTATTTCTACATATAAGAGAGAGGTAAATAAGTAAGAAGTTTTAGAAACAGGCAGACACACGTTTTCTGCTACTTGGTTACTGTAATAGGTCAAGAAAATGTTCTTTTCAGCAGCACCTGCCTGCCCTTCCCAAAGAGTGGTCATGCTCTGATCTTCTGACTTTACTAGAACCTTAAACAAACAGAAAGCCCTCTAGAAATAATTATAGTTGTAAAAGGTCCACCTAAAAATACAAAGAAAAAGTCATGACCAAAGCACTCACAGTACTTTGGCGTGCTTTAATGTCCCTTGGGAAAAAAAAAAAAAAAAAATAAACCACCAACTATTAAGTGAGCAACGTCTGTGCAATGGGTTTGATGACTCACTAAGAGGCTGGGTTATTTTTTACAGTCTCTGCTGATGCTGCGTATGCTTTCATGAGCTGCTGCCTGACTGCAAAGCAGACAGCAGGGGCTGCAAGTTGTTAATTTAATTGTCTTGCCAACTGGATCTCCTTCAGGGAGGGCTCTCCTCTGTACTATACTCTCACTGAAAGCAATGGATCAAACTTTCAAGGACCTATAGTGACTACGGCTGATAATAAAAACTGCTCAGAAAGCAAGACTTGAAGAAAAAGATTAAGGAAATTAGGATTCAGTTATTCCAGCTGCTTGCTTTATCCAACCATCTCTTATCAATCTACTTGCAGATTAATCAATACCTAGATGGCAAGTGATTTCATACACACAGTGACCTTGTAAGATGTTCCAATGAGAAATTCAACCAGGCTCTCCTCACAACAGTAAGACTACTCACTACAGATCCTGTGAATAGTGGAATTATATAGCTGAAAATAATATTAAAGTCACAGTAGTACATTTGGCATTAATGCCAAGTACAAGATACTTGCAATATATCTGCTTTCCATCCCCTTTGTCAGGAGTGAGGGTTTAAATTTGTGGCCCCTGCTTTTGTCTCCACTGTGGTAACACAGCTGCTTGGAGCGAACTAAACCAATAAACTGTTTTCTTGAGTTATTTTTCAGCTGAGTCACTTCATTCAACTGGTTTACATCACGAGCTTGGACAGTAGAGTGAACACCCTCCAAACAAAAGCAATAGCCAGCAGTGGGAGTGTTTAACTTGGCACTGCTGCCAAGAAGATCTAAACACTGCCCAACACTATAGACAACAGTACAAACACTAAATCATTAAATATTCAATACTCAACTATTTTTAAATCCCATGAAAAAAAGACCACCACTCTACATTATTCTTGCAGATAAAAAGTAACCTGACACATACTAACCTAATTCAGTATGTGGGTCACCAATTGTTCTCAGATCAGAAGCCATCGGGACAGGATATAAAAAGTGATTTACTGCCTCTTTTCCACCTTTTTTTTATCATTAACAATTTTTTTTTTAAAATTAAAAATGCTGAGATTATGATCCTGTAGAGATTTGTTTCTATAGTACCACGTACTGTTCCCTCTACCTCCCTAGTACTGAAGAAAAGCAAAATAGAAGACAGTTTATTTTGGATTGTTTTCCTCTTTAAACTTTAATGGTTATTTTAAAAATAAGTTAGAGAAACACTGAACCATCGGATGGCTCAAGAGCTTCATCTAGTATTAAAATACATAAGTTCAACAGGTGATTTTTGCTTTCCCATTTTCTTCTTCAACTGTCATTCAGCCCACTTGAACCTGCCAACACAGCACATCTTTTCTACCCCAGAAGTACTGTGTCTGGGAGGATAGTTTTCCCAACCCAGATGCTATGGCAGCATCTGTACCACTCTATGCAAAGCGTTTTGTCTCACTGAAAGGTAACGTAACAAAGTTCACTCTTACTCAGTGCACAAGATCTGCCATACAAATCATGGCTCCTGGTATTTCAGACTGGCTGCATACAGTATTTTTATATTACATCCGAGCTTTAACTTAAGAAAATTATGTCATTACAGCAAGCAGACAGGGACAGAAAGCTTACTGTTGCTTTACTGGCAGAAACCACAGGTAGAAAAAAAATCCACATAGTTACAAAGACTTGTGCAGCATGTTCCCCAACAGTCACAAGCTGAAATTTTTCAAACAATGATAATGAGTACTTCAAACTTCATTAGGGAATCCATTTGTATTTCTGCAGTTGGCAAGAGGAACACATCTCCAGTACAAAATCAAAATATGCTAGAAGTTTCAAAAGGAGTCTTGAAATCAGTATTCAGAAAAAAAAAGTACTTACTCCACTAAGGGGTTATCCAGTTCAGTCCTTTAACATGCTACAGTGGACACACAGCAGGTATCAATGAGTCACATCCTATAACTTTGTTTGGGTTTGGTTATAATCCATGAACTATTTCTTTTCTTTAGAAGCTTTTATGTCAGGGTCAGGTGTTTTGCATGTCCTTCATGTTCCAACTCATCTTGAAATGCATCTACCAGTTTCTGAATAACCTGACAAAGATATATGCAACTTAGAGGTCTCAACTAGACAGACCTCTTGAAATCATTGTAGAGTTTCTCAACTCCTACTGCATCTATTACAGACAATAAATTAAGTGATAAATGCTACAGTAATTACCATTCAGTTAACTGAGTTTAGCAGCACAGTTCTTGAAGTGCCACAGGACCTCTTCAAACAAAACTCAAAACCAACAGTTGATGCTGCTGCTCCTTGAAGAAGATCAAGTGTCTGAAGAGCCGTGTACCAAGGCAGTAATGGGGGCACAGGGCAGAGCAGTCCAACCTTAACAGCCTTGAAAAGCCACACAGCACCTCAGGCCTGGACATGATGAGATGAAGGAAAGAATAACCAGCCCTCAACTTGTACTGATTGCTTGTGTTGACTCAGCAAAGGTCCTCTACTTGCAAAGCCTCTCCTCCCAGCAGAAGCGGAGCAGGCAGGAGGGCTTTGGCCGTGAGATACTAGGACTAAACAGGCTGCTAAATTTCTTTGCCATGAGCCACCATCACGATTTTGTCACTTTCATCGTTAAAGGTGCTCAGGTTGCCTATGCCAATCCTTTCACAGCCTTCATCTGAGGTAAACATTATGCACAAAGAAGTAAACTGTAAGAAACAAGAAATGAGACACTCATTGCAATTAAGGGCTCAAAGCTGATGAAGCACAAGTTTTTTAGGTTATTTTTAAACATTGCTGCAATACTGCAATGTGCTAAAATGCTTAAAAGCCAGCATCATAACACACGCTGCCTTGGATTCTGCAATATGAAAGCATTTCCAACACACCAATGTGTCAACAATTGAGCTTCAGGTGGGGTTTTTTGGGGTTTGTTTGTTTGTTTGTGGTTTTTTTCCTTTTTTTTTTAATTTGTTCCTTAAATAGTATTCTGATATACAAACGAGAATATTAATTACTTCATTGAAGTGTCCTAGGGCTTTTCATCTCCTGTTCAGTGTATTAGGATGTACTACATGGATTAGATTGCACCAGCTGCTAATTTTTTTTTTTAAACACTGTTAACTCAAACCTTCTACATGTGTGCTACTACACAGGAATTGTCAGGCCAATTAGGACTAGCACAGCTAAAGCTAAGGTAGTTGTTGTTTGATTACTGTAGGGATAAGGCTGAAGAAAGGATGCAATGTTAAGAAATAAGGAAAATTCTTCTAATGACTAGACAGACATTACTTCATGGTCAGAAAAAAGTTGTGGCTAATTTGCAGCCCCGATATTGATTTACTTCATGACCTTGAATCAGTCCTTACAAGTCTCAGCAGGCACATCATGGGATTTGAGATCCTCAGTTGAGGGGTGCAGAACCATGCAAAGTTAAGGCCTATTTCAAGAATATTTTTTTTTTTTTAAACTCAGGTGACACACTCAGCAACTTCACTAAGAGGGAGAAACTAAAACTTGCTTAGCCAGCCCCTCCATACACAGTCACATTTTTTTCCCCCTTAGTCTCTTTATTTACCCCACAAACACATGCAAACTGACTTGCAGCTGGAAAATTTCAAGCAGCAAAAAACATTCCAGAGATTTAAGACTTAAGAGTGAATAGATATTTATTAAGTATAGGGAGCAGAGAGAGAGTGGCATTGGTTAGTCAGGTTCCACAATTCCCTGCCCCTCCTCCATAGTTACTTTAAAGACAATAAACTTTATAATGAAGTATCGATAACATCTTCCCATTTAGGCTAACAGGCTTATCGCACGCTCCACCACAGAGTATGCTGTTTTAATTAGCAAGACGGATCTCGGAGCTGATACGTTCTGTTGTGCTATAATTCCTGCCCTTACAGTAATTTTCTCCTGTTTTTCACACTATAATGTGCTATAAATCCTACTTAGGCTGCTTTGCTGGCCTGTTGCTGCTCAGAGTCAATCTTTCAGGCCCTCCGTTTCCATGACAACTTTCAGCCATCTCCCCTTTGCAGGATTATCCTACAGCCCCTGGGGAGACAGCTTTGATGCTCATGGGCTCCCAAAGCTGGAGCTCCATTCAGTTACCTCTCTACCTCCCTGAGCACAGCCCTGGGCACAGGCAGTGTGGCAAGGCTGGGCAGGAAGTGGGCAACCAGTTCTTTCTTCATCCTTCTTGGATGGGGATGCCTAGAAAAATATAAGCTTAGCTGTTTTAATGCCTAAACTAGTCAGAAACCAATGAAATAACCTCTCCTCCCACTCGATTGCTTTTGTTTCCTTTTTTTTTTTTTTCTTTTCCTCAGTCTCCTTTGCTCCTGTGTTCAGCCTTCACACACACATTTTACAGCCTACTAAGCACATTAGTTGTTCTTAATTCTCAGCCTTTGTCCTGTTGCCTTTCTTCTCAACATCTTCTTTTCCTCTATTTTATCTCACTTCCTGTTCCCTTTTTCCTCTCCCCTGCTCTTTCACACACTCCTTTTTCTTCTTTTTACTCATATTGTACAATGCTTTCTAAATACAGCTGTGAGGATCCAGAAACCATTACAAGGTCATCCGTCAACTACTGCTGTTCCCCCAGGTCACACACCACATCCCGCCAATATTTAATTAAATTTCAGACATTGAAAAGACAAACAGGCTTTTGTTTGCTGTGGTGTTTTGGGTTTGGGTTTTGTTTGCTTGTTTTGGGTTTTTTCCCTATGGGTCTCCTTGTTTACTTTTTCTTCAGTCTCATTTTGAGTTGTTCCTGAGTTACAAATGTTTAACAAGTATTAGTCTGTCCACACTATTTCAAGGAAGCAAACAAAAACACAGGGCTGATTGTCCTCTTGAGCTAAGGGATGGTAGGCAGAATGGTTGCACGTGAAACGGCAACTTCTCTGATGTCATTGTGTGAAGACAGCAATTGGGAGCCTCCAAACATTTGCAGGCAGTGGGGAAACAGCATTTCTGATTTTCTTCTGCATAACCAGTTGATTCTCCAACCCCATTGATGTTGCTATGGATGCAATTCCCTACAAACAACGGGTACATAACTGCTTGCAATAAGAGATGCTATGGGGACATACACACCACCTGACCTTAAGCACCTAATATAAGGAAAAGCTCCTAGGTTTAGAGCTTATGAATAGACAGGACGTTACACTTCAAAATTAGGTTCTTCAGTTAGGTTGGCTGAAGAAGGAGCCTCCTTAAGGAAGATTCTCCCATAAGCTTATTAGTTCCACAGACCTAGCAGACATCTGCAACATGGCAAGTTTCCAGCTGACTTCAGTGAGGTATGACACACTCAGGCACACCACTACTCAGCCACACATATGGCACGGTTAAAAAGCAAAATGACTTACACATGGAAAGATGGGAACATTCTCATCCTTTACTCTTCAGAATAAGGAAAGAGGAAGTTCTACTAGCCACCAAATGGAGCCCACAGATAGTAGCCTTTCTCATTTGAGAGCAAACATATGGTAATACAGTGTCAGATTGCTGATGCAGCTAATGAAATATCTCATGACTTTGCCATGAACAGAGGACTGCCAGCTACAGAAAAAGCTGTAAATCCTTCATAATTCAGTAGCATCTCTACAATCTTTACATTTCATCTGCAGTTTAAATTTCCAAAATTTTCAAGTGGCAATCTAGGTTTTAAAATACCTGCTGCCCTTCTGGATCCAGAGCTGGCTCTCAGAAACCTTCACAGAGAAGCAGAAAGCAAAATATGCTACAAAAGAGTTTGGATCAACAAGAAATACACTTTCCTTATGGAAGCCTCACTTAGGAGAATTATTTATTTCTTTTACTAAATCTTTCTGCTGTTGATGGTTTATGTTTAATAGACCTCACTATTAAGGTAAATAAGATGTTCCAGATCTCTTTAATTTAATAAGCAGTATTTTTTAATACACCTGAATCCCTAGAGTAATATGGCTTGTAACTTCACCTTTTGGAATTTTCTTTTTTATACACACTGATAAGACTGTTTTTAAGGCTAATAAGAGATTATATACCTCAGAAAGCGGTGAACAAATAGTGGAAAACCCAGAATTAATTTCCATTAAGAAAACTTACCCAGAAGTAAGGGTACTTTTCAGAACTACAATCACTACAATCTTGAAACAGATTTCTGGGGTCTTTTGTAACATTAATTTAAGAACAGTTTCTTGCTCACATGAGTCAGGATCTCCTTCTTTGTACAGGAGAACATCAGCAGCTGAATGATGCAATATTTGCTATAGTCTTTACATATTCCTTATTTCCTTCCAGGAACTCAGTCATATTAAGTTCCTATACAGGATGGCAAGCGTAACGTATTTGTGACATTCATTGTAGGAATTTCAGCACTTTCATGAAAATAGAGCATGAGCCAAGCTTTCTCTGAACTGAAGCTTGGTTTAACTTGATCTTTTTTCCCGTTTTTACTAAGCAACATGTTTCTTGTTTTAGAATTGGACTTAAGACTTCCTGGCAAAAGGACCACCTTTTTTCTAATTCATATAACAGATCAAACAGTTGCTCGGTATTATTTGAACTGCCATTGCCGTAATACCAAAGTAATTTTTAATGCTAGTTTTTAATTGGAACATTGTTTTGCCAATTACTAGGCCCAGTACAAAGGACACAGCCAGCAGCAGAAAAACAATCCAGTAAGTAGATTCTATTGCACGTAAAGGGGTCAGTATATAGGGGATCGCTGGGGGTACAAACAAGTCAGATCACAAATAATAGACATCAACCCCAGCGACCCCAGGGATGACAGCACGACCCATAATAGATGGAATAAACAAAGATACAAGGTAACCCACGGAGAAAACGGGAGACAACCAAGTCAATAGGGTGATCACATACGATAGAGGTAACCCCATGTTGCCTCCCCACAAAGCCCTCATTCGTAGGTGCCAGACCTGACTGGGATCACGTTGCATGAGGAGCCAGAAGGTCCTTCCCCAACAGGAATCTCTGCGAAGTGCGTCCACCTCACAGACAGACACTCCAACTCTTCCTGCAAGTGGTCCCAGCTTTTATCCCCAAAGCAGGACACCTGGCACTCATTTACCCAATGTGGGGCACCTGGGGCTTGTTTACCCAAGGGCTTTCCTTACAAGGCCGGCTGCACCTTGGAGGAAAGCCAAAAGGCAAACTCATCCCCTCCTCTTAAAGGGCCATGGGAACCACCCGTATGTCAACCTTAATTCAGGGCTTGGGGTTCAGACCCCAGCACTTCAAACATATGAAGAGGTGGCATTCTATGCCAGATCTACACTCCATCTACTCTAATGTTCCACCTTTCATGGTTGACAGTACCAGATACTTCCCAGTATCTGCCTTAACCCACTGATTAACTCCTACTAATACCCTTATTCTTCCTGTGAGCTAGAGCTCAATTTCACATGTCTTTCATCTTTCTAATGTGAACAGAAACTGTTCAGATGTATCTCAGATTCCATATCTCAAGCCACTGACTCACTTGAGCATTAAACATTTAATAATTTCTCCAGACTATGTTCATGAAGACACCAAGTGCACATCTACAGCTATGTTTTCAGGGAGCTAGCTGATAACTCAGCTGTTCTGATAAGGGCTTTCCACTCACATGGCAGAGGGACTGTTCTGCTTTTAGCAGGACAAGAGAAAATCCACAGTAAAGGTCATGAGGACCATGAAAGCTAAGTTGTTATTTCATTTCTCTCAAAAGGTTCACATATTCCTGTACACACAGAAGTGTTTTTGCCATACACACATACATTTTCCAAACCTCACTTTGAAATGGAACTTGAAATCAATGCCCCTAAAGATATTCCAGAACACCTCCTGAATCAGTGACATGTGTTCCCTTAGTGATATTATACTGCATTGACAATGGCTTTGTCCATGAGGGTGAATCACTAAGTCATATGTCAGCCCCCAACCTTGACGAGCTCAAGATAGTCACGCCAGTCAATAGTCAGTTGATAAGCTGGAAACACTATTCACAGAAATAACATTTTATGGCTCACAGGCCTTTGCCTTTAAAAAAAGGAAAAGAAAAAGCTGGTCTTCATTGCCACCAATTGTCTCCTTTTGTAACACCAAGCCCCAGTAATGAAACATGAGGTTGATGTTCCCCAAAAGCATGTGATAACTTATATTTCAGCTGTTGTGGTCTCACTATCCCTCCCATTGTGCAATCTTCACCTCTCCAGACTCTATCATTTGCATCACCAGGCAGATGGACCAGTTCAGAGTGTTGATCCATCTAAAAAACAGAAAAAATGCTTTTGGGGGGCTCTGTTCACTTTTGGCTGTTTAAGGTCACACAGATAATACTTCATCTTTTCACCTGAATTCCAATGGCAGCACCAGCATGAGGACAGAAGCATGTAGCAGCAGCCTTCATTTAAGGCTGGCTTACATTGTCACAGACAACATCACGATTCCTTCATCAGCATAAGAGCAGAGTTTTAGCTAATTTTGAACTCAGAGGATACAATAAAGTCATTTTCTTATTAAAAAATTTCAGTTGAATAAATTGTTAATGTACACCTCGCAAAAAACCCAACTTGCTTCCCTAGGTGTAGCTGTACCTCCATGATTAGTTAAGAAAAACTCCCTCTCGTCACATAGTACAGACTGTAAAGTGATTTTAGAACTTCCAGGTTTACTGGAAATAAAGTCATAATTCACCACAGACATGCATTATGCCTGTTGCTCAAGACAAAAAAAAAAACAACAACAAAAAAACTTGCTCAGAAGTCATTCATAGCTTTCAAAACCCTGACAGCTCTTACCATCTTGATGACTTTGCTCAGGACAGTGCATTGACGGTAAACTGACTCCATTCCAACAGCACCACACATTTCCAGCTCCCCAACACATACATACCCTACACACTCAAGGGTATGAATATGTGAAAATTGCTCTAATGCTCCTCTGACAACACTCCAGCTGAGAAGTCTCCCTGTGCAGTGAACAGTTGTGGCAAGGGATTTACATCTAGTCCTTATATCGGAAACAGCTCCCAGTCCAAGTCAGCACTTCAAAAAGATGACATGCTAATGATTATCTGAAGTCCAGTTTATGTTTTCAAAGTTATTCTATGCATACTTGCAAAAAAGCCAAAATAAAATAATATTTTTTTAAAATCATGAGTTATATTGTGAAATATTACACTTTTTAAAAAACTAGGTGATAAATAAGGAACCTGTGAAACTACCCTTGCAGACTCAACCATGTAAATTTCAATCCAGATCTTCAGGGAGACAAGAAAAGTTTCACTGCACAAAGCCTTCCCTGCACTTTGCACTTTTACTGAACCTTTCAGTAAGAGGCCAGACAATGCTCAGAGACAGGACATCTCTCCATGCACACTGGAAGGCAGCTATGCATGTGTGGAATAAGAACAAGGGAAGTTAGTGGCCTCCTGTGCAAGAATTACCTGTATGGTAGGGATAAACAACAGGCTCCTGACTCCTTTTCAGTTTGTTCAGTATCTCTTATCAAGAATTTGAATCAATTAGTTTTTAAACTAGGAGCAAAAAATAAAACTAAAGTTCCATATTTCTTATGGCAGTTTGATTTTCTACACAGAAATGAATCAGACACTGAAATACTGTGCATTTTGGAAACAAGATTATCTTCAACACAAAAAGGCAGGAAATTCAAGAAAAAAACAGAAGGAATTACTGCACTTATCTAAACTACATCATTAACCTGAGAAACTACTTCAGTCTAAACTTGTTCCAAGAGTTGAGTAATACCCCTGAGAAAGCATACATTTCTAATAGAAACAGCAATTTGATGATGATACTGGCTGGAAGAAAATTAAAATAAGGATCAGTTTTCCTGCTGCAGCATTACCTGATCTGGGTTTTCAAAAAAAATATTTCCTCCTGATGTTGTATGTCTCACATGCTATATATAGCACTATTCAGGGATACAGGTAAGATACCAGCTAGCTGGAAGACTATTTTGGTTGATAACGAAGCTTATGCTCTCCAGACCGTATAAAAATTGGGTAATGAGCATGCAAGCTCTGTTCCACTGCACTTCCATGAAAGATCTTGATCTACTGGCACACACAAGTGTGCAGAGGGGCAGTTTCTCCATACATAGCTGCACTTGGTGCTAGTGGGCCACATGATGGAGATATACTGCTGGGACTGTATGTTGAAGTTCAAAATAGACTCTTCAGAGAAGAGACATGCCAGGGGTCAGAGGACTGAGGTCAGAATCATAACACTGCAAAACAAAAAAAGTCTCTGGCAGACCATGATTAATTTATTTTTTTTTCTTTTTAAAACCTGTGATAAAACTTTCCATAATGGATTCCACTGGTTCATCACAGTTATTCATTACCAGGTAAATAACAATTGATTTCAATGTCCCTGCACGCATACTGACTCAATAAACCATTTTTCCCCTGATGAGCTACAGCTGTCTCCAAGATAAGTATCACCCAATTTTAAAACTCCATTAGATCACATCTACTTCAGCATATCTACTGCAGTTTCTGTTCAGTGACAGAAGTTAAGTCAATGAATGTCAGGAACTACTTTGTGTATGCAGCTAAACGTGTGTGCTTCACTTTTCTCTATGTTAGATTTTATGGTCAATTTTAATACCCATACTAATACTTAGTACTTACAAGACGCTTCACATTTACAAACATTAACTAATTAAGAAATAAGAAGTGGGAACTACCAAAGCAAAGCTAAGCCAAGCTAGCCTTCTCTCCTGTGGGCTACATACCTATTGCTTGAAGCATGACATGCCTTTTCTGTCCCAGTCCAGTTTTCACTCTAAAATGCCTTAAGTGTCTCCGTAGGCAGAGAGAGCTCTTCTTGATGCCTTCCACAACCACCCACACCTGGCAGCACCTCCCTCCTAGTCAGAAACAACCCCTTCCATCCCTGTCAGGGAATAACATAAAGGAAAATAAGCCAAGTTCCCCTCCCCAAAGAAACACCTCAGATCTTAGCCTTTGTGCAAGATTATCAACCGTCTCCTTTTAGTTTTATTTAACCCTCCCTTTCCTCAGATGCCATTCTATTCCCAAGATTCACACAGTTCATCTTCCTTGGCATCTTGTCCCCAGATTTCCAGTCCTGCACACATTCTTGGGGTACCTCACCACTCAGCTGCCTCCACATTTTTTTAAAATATTTTTTAAAAAAGCTCTTTTCTTCCTTATCCCATCCATCAGCAATAGCCACCCATACTTGTGCCTGCATGCTCTACTTCCACCATTTACCCCTCTCGAGCTTGAGAGCTCCGATTACATTAAATTGGACAAGGCTACATTTAGTGGCTCAGTATCCACAACAGACAGACTTCAGCCATTTGAAGTCTCCATTTAAGCTCCCTGGTGAGCTTGCAGGCTTTCAGAGCCAAGGATGCACTGGAACTTAGATGGACACTGTGCTGCCAGTGATTGACTTATTTGTGTCAGTGACTTGCACCAGAGGAATATTTCAAATGCACAACCTGTGATAATCTTGCACCAAGCTGTGTGACATGACATGCCAAGGCAGTGGATTAATGGTTCCACTCCCCACCCTACATACACAGATGTAAGAAGCGAGCATAAGGTTGTTCTGCAAGTTATGTATCTGCTGACTCAGGCACTCATTTGTACAAGAAACCACTATCAACTAAATAAATCCTTATCCTGGAGGTGAGAACACCTCTGACATTCTGCATTGTTTTTTCTAGACCAGGGAGCATCAGGTCAGGCACAGCACCAGACTGGCCCAGTGCTCCGTGACGCATGGCTTGCTCATGCTGGACCATGGCAGCTGCAGCAGAACACTTTTGTTTCCTTGCTTCTTCTCCAACACTGGCATAAGATCATTGCAACACACCCAGACAGGGTTACACTGAATGATAAGCTAGGTATGTTTTTGAAATACGTTCCTGAAGACTGGACAAACTGTAGGGTTTCTTCAGAGGTAAACACAACAGACTTTTTCATCAAGAAGTCTGAGTACAGATCATCCTTGTGTAAGCTGTCCAAATCCCCTAGCAGTGGGTGTGGTGGCACTTCCAGACAATGGAACATAGGTTTGTACCTGCTACTTAGCATAAGAAAACGTACCTCTTTCACACACAGAAACATTTGTTTCTTACACTGTTTCTTATCTGTAAATAGAAGAGCACTATGCAAAGAGAGGACAAGCATCATTATGCTTGTATTACATAGGCAAGGAAAGGAAAAAAAAAAGAGGCAGCTTGCACAAGATCTTGGCATGGAACAAAGAAAACAGCAACAACAGAACCCAGGAAAGGAGAAAGCTTTGCTTAACACATGGTGGATGCAACTGCTTGCAAAGATTTGAAGTGTACAATAATAAAAGCCAAAGAATATCTTTAATAACTCTCAAGTAGAAGAAAAGGATGAAATTAAGCATAGGAAGTTGTAGTTTGAATGCCAAAGAATATTGCTTCTGAGGAATTTTTTTTTAGTAATAAGTGATGGAAGACATTCAAGACAACATGCTGGAAACACACTGAAAATAGCAATGCTGAACCTGCCACTCTGAATTTGTTCTGCCTTGCCCCCCACATCCCAACTTTTTTTTTTTAAAAAAAAAAAAAAAAAAAAAAAGACAGACTTGCACACTTTTTCTTTCTCCACTTTCAGTATCAGACAGATGCCAAAATATCACTTGATATTAAGCAGCAGCCTCACGCTGGTACCTTTGGAAACGAGCTTCAAAGTCCTAATTAAGCCAATACATCTTTGGCAATGTCTATAACCCTTACATTGGCACAGCAGTGAGAATCATGCAATCATGAAATCTAAGCAGGAAAACAGATGGTCTTAAATAAAATAAAAACTTTTCCTGCAATTTGTTTTGCAACATTGTGTGAGGTCTCCAACTTGATTAAAAAACTGGGGAGGAGAAACACTGAAGAGACCTTTGCCTATAAACTCCTGTATTTAACTTCAGTTCACAGACTAAAATGAAACAGAAAAGATACAAATTCAAAGGATCCCAAGAACACATCAGCCTATGCTACAGAACTGGGATACAGTTTAGTACAACTGGGAAAGCTCTCAGAGGAGAGTAATACACTGATTTTCATTTGTGCATTTCATTTTCACCAAGATGCAAGCAGCAGCAGTTATGAGAAGGGAGCACCATGGGCTTCTGCAGGGGGGGCACAGCCTCAGCTTGAAGCACACCAGCAAAGACAGACATGTCAGCAGTCATGTTGCTTGAGGTCAGGACTGAAGCAAACTCCTACAGTTTGTCTGAAGAGCCCATGTTTGAACTGTCAAAGAATACTTCAAAGGCTACACCCACTGAGCAAAACCATAAGGGACGCTGAGCGTAACAACTAAGGTTTCCAGCAGACCCAAGCACACGGAGCCATATATGTGCAGAGAGATGCTTCATGGTGAGGTACACTTGCCAACTCGAAATAGCGTGGGGGTTACGGGGAGAAGGAAAATGTCACAGAGAGCTCACAGGCATTGGTAAATTATCTACCCCATGACACAGCTTCCAAACAAATTTCATCAGCACATCATTACTGAACTTCATTGATTTGGAAAAGAAAACAATTAATGCCAAAGCCAACATCTGTGACATCTTTAAATATGATACTGCAAACCACAGGAGTGTAACTTAATAGTTTAGCATTTTGAAACACTAAGTTTTATTCAAGCACCGCAGGAGAAGCCTTTCAAATCTAAGCAAAAGTCATCCAGTGCACAGGCTGGTACTGTGATGTGCACCTGGGCTGCTACTGTAGGAGTTATCACAATACAGTAAACAAACACATACCAACTCCAGTGTCTCAGGAGGACGAATGCTGTAAAACTTGCTAGTAACAAGTGATTCATTCAATGCATGAAAGAACTGGAATCCGCACATCAAATGCAAATGAGACCAACAGTTCACTGCATTTGTTCACCCTCAGTCTGCATAACAGTTGGACTCCTCAATATCATGCAACTTCTGTCCAGCTTTACCTTCCCCAGCTCAACCAACTCTCCCTGCCGAGTTAACAGTGAGGTATCTTAGTTGTGTCACCAGATCTGAAGCTGATAGAATCTAATATCAAACACCAGCTGGCTCTGTTCAGTGCTGTCACCACTTCAGCTATGGCTGCATCCAAGCAGCTGGCTCTGAACAAGTCCAACGCTGCTTCTCAGAGGACAAGAAGCTGTGTGCATTGCCTTCTTTCACGCATCTACTCTCCATTTTTCTCCTTATAAAAAATCTGGGAAACCATCTAAGTTAAGAAACTAGGCGGTTAAATTTGACATAACCTGGATGGATGCTTTTCAAAGGCTAGAATAAAACCCCGAGAGCTCCACATGATCGGAATGGTGGTAATGCCAACAGCAAAATTAACTAGGTGAGGTTCATCCAAGCAAATCCAAACCTCACTTTAAACTGTGGGCATACCTCCAGAGTATTTTTAGAGCTCTGAAAACACTACTGGGACATCAGAGAAGGACACAAAAGAACCAAACCTAATCTTTCACCCGGCGGGCCTGCTGAGGTGGGAAGAAAAGAGAGCGGGCTTGCATAATGTGCCATCTAAGTCTGGTAACTGAAACCTAAAAGTAAAGTACTATCCCCAAGATGTCCAGAAATAACAAGCACTCCTTTGACATATTTTGCAAGAAAGGAAGATAAATAAAAGGGATCCCGGGACAGACATGAAATGTGCTTGCTCTGCACATTTTCTCCTCACTTTTGGGAGTCATTCCTCTTCAAAAGAAACAGAAAGAGAGATGTATACCAGATGAGGATTTGATATGACTTGGGTTTTGTCTTCTATCTTGGCAAGAAGCAGTGTGCAGAGGCCACCTGGAGCAACCGTCTCTGGAGGCAGCAAGTTGCCTGCTCTATCATTCCTCCCACATTTGCCCCCTCACCCATCCTCAGCCCATACATACAAAAGCAACAGGCTGCCTTGTACTTAAAGTGCAGGAGATAGGGGGGATTTCATCTGTGGGTCTGTGAACAGCTCAGCTTTTCCACATCCTTTAATAGCAGCTTGTAAAACAATCAACAGCAGCTCTAAAGAATTAGGATGGATAAACTGGAGCTAGAGGTCTGAACAACAAGTCATGGGAACGGTTTCAAACAAAGGAAGTAAGCTTACAGAAGAGAGTAATTGCATATTCAGTGCTGAACCAAGTACCTGTCACCCTAACATCCAGCTAGTCCACCTTCCACTAGGGCTAGGAAACACCTCTCACTATTAATAAAGTTCCACAGTCTTTCCACAGTCAAGACAAGGTGTCACTTGGATGTAGTCCTTGTTTTAAGCTACCCATTGATCTTGTTCCTTTTGACCATGCAGTGCAAAGGTCAGACACTTGAATTCTTTTTCAGTAGAAAGGTTCACGCTGAAAATTTTCAAGTTCTGCCAAGAGTTTGCCAGTTCACCAACCTATGCATTACTTGCATGCGTTCAGCAGATGCTTGGCCAGGATTAGTCTGGAGTCCGCTTTCAAACTGATTCTTGTAGCATTCACCATGCATTACTGCTATGATTCATCAAGGGGTACTGTTTTTTTTCCTTATTGACTTTATGCAGAACTTTTTCTGCTTACAAATTATCTGTTAATATCCTTAGTTCTTCTCTGAATACTATATATTAGTCTCTGCTCATTTAGTGGCTCATAAGTTTTCACAAGTAGATAGAAAACCTGCATACAAAGTAGAGTTTAAAAAAAGCACAAGTTTTTTGTTCCTACAGTCAGAGCACGTTGCCTCTTGAAAGACATTTTAAGTTCTCCCTTGCACAAATGTGATACTCAAATACGTCACCAGAAACGTTAAAGCAAGGCTGGGGTACCTTTTCCTTGTCAGCGTTCATTTCAAACATGACCCTTTTGGAATGCCAGGATGCAAGTAAATTCTCATAGTTTCAGGGGGATTCTATATTCTAACCCAATAGAGGGGCTATATGTTAAATCTAACCCATGAGCTGCAAGTTTTTCCACTTCTACCTTAGGGATTAGGAAAACTATAGATAGGTCAGGAAATAATTATTATGCATTTCTGTCAACCTGTACACTTCAGCTGATCTCAGAAGACAAGTTACACAAAACTCACCCAGTCTCCAATCAAAATGTATATACATACACACACCAGCTATTCTAGCCACAGAGACCTCAACTTTAGACACACTGTTCCTTTCACACGGACCGCAGATTTCTTCATTTTAGATATCTCACCACAGGCTCGAATTCAAGCTAAAGAAAGCTTTTTTACATCTTCCTAACAGGTAAAGACACTGATGCTGGGAGTCAGAGCAAGCTTTCAAGACCATTATCACAAAAAAAGCATGTAATTTTATGAAGTAACTTTATTTCTATCCCATTCCCCCTTCTCCCACTTAAAACAAAACTACTACTGACTCCAGCTCATCAGCATAGTAATGCACTCTTGAACTGATCCTGAGCAGTGAGCACAAGCATAGAAGTGTGTAAACTACACAGTAAAGTATGGGATCTTAGACAAAGGATGACTGAAGTTGCACAGATTTTTGAGTTGTCTTTGCTCATGTTTTCTCCATTTTCAACCTTGTGACAACCTCCGAACACAGCACTTTTTTTAAAAAAAAAACCAACAACCTACAGCTGTTTTATCTCTGGCATTTACACAGAGCTGTCATTTGCAGATAAACTACACCTGCACATACCAGGTCCCCAAATTTTTGCTTAGAATTCACTAAGTAGGCATGTCAACAGTGTAAGCTATACATTCCTATTCTGAAATAGTATGAAACTCATGGCTTTCAATGGCAGGGAGCCAGAAATGCCGGAACACTAAAGCAGATGGGTTCAGCTGCAGGCATTGTTTTTATTTTGCCAGAAAGACCCCACCACAAACACACTGAAAATAAGTTCAGCTTTTCAAGTGTGTCCTAGTGACAGCAATACAAAAATAATTCAGGACCAACCATGTAATTATGTGCATTTATTTCAACCTTCCATTACTAGAGATAACAAGATGAATAGTGAAATGTGAACTTTAACAATCCTGTAATTATAGCCACTGAACCGTATGTTATTGAAAGAATTGTGCAAAACCCAGATGCAAAAGAATCAACGGGGTATGTAAATAGAAATGAAACAGTAAAATAATCAAGTGATGAAGAAGTAATGTGCAGCACTAAATAGCTTCTCAGCATCTCTTGCTACAATGTTTAACAAATAGTTCGGGTTGGTTTTTTTTTTTTTTCCTCAGTTTATCACCCTTTCCACTACCATAAATTGTTCAGAGGTTATTGTTCTAAATAGCCCGGCAGAAAATACCTGGATAGCTGCTAGCAACAATTGCCTGTAAGCAGAATTACAGGAATAATGTGAGATCTTCTGAGGACTCAGTTTACACAGATCAGAAAAACTTAAAGAAGTTAATAGAATCAGTGAGAATTAGCACCTGTTCTTAACAGAATGCAGGAACCAGGCTGAACCCCTGAAGAAGCAGCCGTTGCCTGACTTCCAGCAGCCAAGCTGCAGCACTCGACTTCAGCCCACCCCAGGGGCAGACCATTCAACCGGGATTTTAGCATTCCTAATGCATCTTAGCCTTCTGAGTGGCCCCTACCCCCTTTAACCTATTACTTGACTTCTGGTTTTGATGGCACAGACAGAGGTTAATGAACTCTTTAATTCCAAGTGTGTCTCTCCCTTCTTCATATATGCTTACCTCAAGGAAGGGAAGCAAGAAATTGAGCTAACATCTAACAGTGTAGCAAGAACCCTGTCCTAGCATTTAAAACGCGAATTCCAGTATTCAGCCATTTAGTCAAGTTATAGCAGATCAGCAAAGGCAAACAGTCACTTAAGATGAGGGACAGGCAAGGTCAGAAATACATCATAGTCTTCCTACTCTAATAAGCAACAACACAATGCCATCGTCTCTAAATGTTTGGGAGAAGAGTTAAAAAAACCAATAAATAATCCATCCTAGCCTACACACTAGCCAGTGCAGCAGCCCAGAATTTGTTTCAGAGCCTACTTTGCAAGTTAGCTCTCACAGCTTACAGGAAAGCCCTCTTTTCCACAGCTCTCCACACCTAGAGAGCTCTGCTTCTAGCAGGTCATGATATTGAGCTACCATACAACATCCATTTTCCATCCTTTCCCTCCAATGCAAAGGGCATTTTATTCCATCCTTCCCTTCCTAAAATCATTCCTGGCCAGGCTCAGCTTAATAGTCTTTTTATCATTCATAGGCCTTTTTGCTAGGAACATCCTTCATCAAGGTTTTAGTTCAACACTATAGCCCAAAGATGAGACAACTAGGCAGCCCAACCTCAGATCTTCTAGATCTCAGAAGCCACTACGCTATTTGTCACCACCTTCTTTTCTCCTCTTCTAAAAGGCAGAAAAATCCAAACTGCCCTCTCTCCTTAAGTTTCCTACCTTAAACAACTAAGCTTTCTGATCACTCACCAACATCCCAAGTATCTCTCCAGCTTCAGAGTCCACATCTTCTCCCTGCTAAACAGGTTCATGGTTTTCCCATCTGTCCAGACTGTCCCCTTTTACAGCATCCAGATTCAGCTGGTCACCCAGTCCCAGCTGGAGGAAATAATGAAGCTGCTCCTTAGCCTTTAACAGGCTGCAGCAGTGATGTTTTCCTCCCAAATACTGAACAACTTCAAGGCATTTGCTGAGTGGGACCAGAAAGTTTACATAAACAAAGCACATTAAAAGTTATGTGCGCTGTATTTTACATCATTATTACTTGGTGGGGTTTGCTGGGGTATATCACTTATTTTCTTGCAGGCAGTCAGACAGTTCTACACATGACAGATCATCACAGTGTATCACTAAGACTATCCCAGAGTGAGCAGAGAACAGCATGAGGACTTTGCAATTTGTTTCACCAGTTTTGTCAAGACTTAAGGAAAAATTTCATTCTACATGTTTTAAGTGTTTTTTAACAACTAGAAACGTGTCCTTGCTTGTCAGGTCTCAAAACTTATATTGATATTAGAAATACACAACCATCAGCAAGATACATACCCAGGAGATCTCTGTCAAAATAAAATTCCAGTGAAAAATAGAAGTAATTTTTATTTGCTCTCCTGCATTTTCCACCAGCTAATTACTCATCATGTATTAATTCAGCAGCATCCAATGAAAACACCCTCTGTGCCCCCACATAAGAAAGCTCTGCTTAGAGGTCAAAGACCACTATTGATTGTCCTTTTTTTCCTACCTATGGCACCTTTATGCTTACTTATCCCAATCACCACTGAAGGAACGATCTTGACTCCACAGGAACTGACAAAGACTAAATTCCCTCCATGTCCCATTAAAAGGTTTGAACACGTCTGTTTGATTAGAAATAGCATTAATGTTGGCAGAAAAGAAACTCAGACTGAGTAATTAAATTGAAAAGAACTTAGAGAGCCCAACTCCAACCCTTCTCCTCAGATAGTTTGAAGTACACAATGTTATACTCTGCTTGTATATAGAGGGCAAACTCGGAACTCTAGAACTTTTTCCTCAGATTCAGTGAAACTAAAGCATAAATGCAAAATCTCTGTGTAAGACTAAAAGATCAGAAGTATAACTTACTACACCAGTCTGACTCTAAAGTATTACATATAAATAGTAACTGATTCATACGCCTGCCTCTGCCTTTAATCCTGAAGCAGATGCAGTATTAGTTACCTCTTTTATGTACTTTAATACACACTTTATCTAGAGTTGGAGCAGTAAGATACCATTTATTGTATTTTCTTTCCCCAAACACAAGAAGGAAGTTGATTTTTCCACAACATCAAAGAGCACAGAGCTGACCCTTTGCTATTTAGAGACCGAAAGCAGATGCATTAAGTGAACAGCATGGGAAGAGGCTATCTCTGCATGGCCCTTCCTAACCCTTCTCCCACCTGCTTAAGCATGCAATTTTTACTTTCCAAGGAACAAAACTAACACAGAAGCAATAATTCCTTCCCAGACTTCTTCAGACAAGATGGACAAGCATCCCACCCCCTGGTGTCCCTATGTTATTTTACATGGAGGTAGCACTGACAGTCCCATCTGGGAGAGATTTGCTTCCTTTCTGCGCAATTTGTTCAGTAGTAAAATAGGATGCAAACAATTTCGGAGCTTAAACTAGGAAATGTGAAGTTATGATCAAATGAATCCTAAAGGATACACTTAAGCCAATAGAGTAAAGTCAGAGGAAGAAGATGAAGAAGGATTAAATAACCACGACATACTTTAAGAAGCCAAGGTATTTCTAGTAGATTTCTTTAGTCATTATTAAGTTTCAAGGTATATTTCCAAGTGCTCAAAAATTTAAGACAGTACCAAAAAACCGCATATGCTTCCTGACATCTTTTAGGCTTCTCTTTTTATCACAATAGCAGCAGCCCCTTGTATAAATTGCACTTTCTTAATAATTCTAGTAGCAAACATGATTAAATACCTTATTTGTTCTGCCCAGTAGGAACACAACAGACATATGAACTACTGCACAGCCAGGTGCTTACAAGCTAATTAACACCTTTACTGTTGGATTAAACTACAACAAGTTGCAAAGTACATATTTAAGAAGGAAGAAAAAGGGAAGAAAACACCTACACATGGAGGGAGAAAAGAAAAAGATTAGATAAGGGTGGGGGGAACAGCACAGCAAGCATTTTACAAATCTCTGCTAAAATTATTGCTTAGTTGGCTGGGTGAGAGGAGGTTAAGAGAAAGGCAAAACTTGTTTCTGAGCTCCTGTTTACTTCAGCAGATAAACAAGTTTGGATTAAAGGGGGGAAAAAATGAGATGTCAGCATACTTCAAAAGGAGAACATTTTACTCAGTACACTTTCCATTAGCTGGATTGCTTCTAGCTTTCTCTCTCTCTCTTGCTCTCTCTAATGTTTTCCTCACCGATTTAGCTTACAATGGTGTCAATGACAAAATTGAAGTTACTGACAAAAGCACCACGGAATCAGTGTAATCCATGTAGCATAGACACACTCTTCCCTAATTACACCAAGTATTACTGCTGGGTAATTTTCTGCACAAAACCTAGGAAAATAAAAAAAGATTTATATATATATATATATATATATATATATATATATATATATACAGACATACTTTTTTTTTTAACCTTTCTCCCTTCATACCTCTTCTTTCTAATCTGTCTTTATGTGGCAGAAGGACAAATCAGAAATTAATTTGGGAGGTTTGGATACCAGAGAGGAAAAAACAAACATAGGCTATTTTTTTATCTATAAATAAAATCTGAGGCCAGATTCCTTTTTGGTATAAAAAGCCATTAAAGTGCATAAACTAAATAGGCCTAGACCATTAAAGAATCTAAACATGATCTTTAAGATTATGATGGCTGAGAGCTGTTCATCATCTTTCTTTCTGCTTTTACTAACCCTCCTTTTTTCCATATACCCTTTTGTTTGGTGTCACCTATCACTAACAAACACTGCGGAGACATGATAATAGTAAAAAAATGCTTCTATAAATACATTAACAACTAAAGGAGGACTAGGGAGAATCTTCATTCTTTCTTGGATGCAAGGGGAAACATAGTGACTAAGGATGAGGAAAAGGCTGAGGTACTTAATGCCTTCTTTGCCTCAGTCTTTAGTATCAGGACTACTTGTTTGCTGGGTATCCAGCCCCTTGGAGCTGGAAGACGGGATGAGGAACAGAATGAGACCTCCATAACCCAAGAGGAAATGGTTACTGACCTGCTGCACCACCTAGACACGCACAAGTCTATGGGGCCAGATGGGTTACACCCAAGAGTCCTGAAGGAGTTCGCAGATGTGCTCACCAAGTCACTCTTCACAATTTGTCAGCAGCCCTGGCTAACCAGGGAGGTCCCAATGGACTGGAGATTAGCAAATGTGACACCCGGAAGGAGGAGGGGCCTGTCAGTCTGACCTCAGTGCCACGGAAGGTCATGGAACAGATCATCATTGTGCCATTACGCACCATTCACAGGACAACCAGGATATCAGATGCAACCAGCACCAGTTCATGAAGGGCAGGTCCTGCTTAATGAACCTCATGTCCTTCTATGACAAGGTGACCTGCCTAGTGGATGAGAGAAAGGCTGTCTATGTTGTTCACCTGAGGCTCTACGTTTCTCCTGCATTAAGAACACTCCAGTTACATCTTGAAGCATCTCCTGGAGCAGCAAACGGAGGAGGTTCTCACCTCAGTGTGATCTTTCCTATCTGCCTGGGTACACTTACATCACAGAATCATAGAATCACCATGGCTGGAAAGGATCTCCAGGATCATCAAGTCCAACCTTATAGAAATGAAGCCCCTGTACTCAGCACTCGTGAGACCACACCTTGAGTACTGTGTCCAGTTCTGGGCACCACAGGATAAGAAGGACATTGAGGTGCTGGAATGAGTCCAGAGAAGGGCAACGAGGCTGGTGAGAGGTCTGGAAAACAGGCCTTATGAAGACCGGCTAAAGGAACTGGGGTTGTTTAGTTTGGAGAAGAGGAGACTGAGAGGAGACCTCATTGCTCTCTACAACTACCTAAAAGGAGGTTGTAGTGAGGCTGGTGTTGGTCTCTTCTCCCAAATTACTAATGATAGGATGAGAGGAAATGGCCTCAAGTTGTGTCAGGGGAAGTTTAGGTTGGGTATTAGGAAGAAGTTCTTTACTGAGAGGGTGGTTAGGCACTGGAACAGGCTGCCCAGGGAGGTGGTGGAGTTGCCGTCCCTGGAGGTGTTTAAAAAACGAGTGGATGAAGCACTTGAGGCCATGGTCTAATGGTCTAGTGGTTAGGGAGTTGATGGGAAACAGGTTGGACTTGATGATCCTGGAGGTCCTTTCCAATCATAGTGATTCTATGATTCTATGACAAGAAGTTCTACAGAAAAATCTCTAAAAACAGTTGAAAAAACTTTTAAGAGTCCATATAGTCCTTTCTTCATTTATTGTCATAGAGCACAACCTAATTTTGCATAGTCAGATATGTACAATGTATTCTGGAGATTATATGTCATTTAGCTTTTGCTGATTTCTAGCTAAAAGACATCCAGCAAGAGAGAAAATAGTTTCCTGTGGTCCTTAGCCACCTTCATTAAACAGAAGTGCAGCTGCTAACCAGGCACAGCTAACCAGAAAATTATTGAGTGCTTTGGCTCTAACATCACAGTTGTGTCTACAGGACCGAAGCTGCTCTCTTGAGCTGTACTGCTGATAAACATATACAATATGTTTCATATAAAGCACACTAGAATGCCAGGCACCATACAAAAAGCAAAATAAAAGCAGTCCATGGGTACAAGTTGTCTTCTGCTTAAACCAATGGCAGGAAAAATTATCTCCACTGCCTGCATGGGAGTTATACAGATGAAAAATCCATGCGAGAAGGGAGTCAGAGGCAGTCCAGCATCAGAGGACTTCAGCAGATGGACTGTTATCAGAGAGAGTAGGGCTCACACAATGTCTCACTGAGATCAAGCTTTCCAGAAAGCTCAGACAGTATTAACGATGCACAAAGCTACTACTGCAACACAGGGTCACTGGAAAGATCCATATGACTCTGGCAGCAGGCAACATCAAGAAGAGCAAGGCAGGGAGGGAGCTGAAATAAACACAAACATATGGTGTTTTTCCACTCACACTTACAAAAACTGCATAGTTGGCACGTGGGAGAAGGAAGCAATCATCAAAGAGAAGGAAAGAATGCAGTCAGATGGAAGAAGAGTGCCCAACACAACCCTACAGAGACTGGAGTAAATGTAAGGCACCAAGTGGAAACAATAGAGAAAAGTAAGGTAGAAATTGTACATTACTTTTGATTTATGGAAGAGGACACACTCTTAACACTCTTTCAAATATTTTTTTCAAAGCAGCAAAAAATAGCAGTATGCAGTTATTTTGCTTCCAGCAGCAAAGAAGTTGTAGTGCCTTGGCCTGAACAGGCACATTACTGGGTATCCACTATTGGTCGTGTCTTTTACTGGTGCATTCATCAAGCTGCAGACCTATGCATGTCTCAGTATAAACCATTCTGGATATATGGAGTAGTTCGTTCTTATTTATACTAAGGCCACATTACTCATTCAATATGAAGGATTCTTAAACAGATATTTTTGAAGCACTTCTGGATTGCCTCTGCATGTCTTTTACACCACCATCACTTTGTAAAAAGGCCTTGGAATAAATGAGAATCATGTTTCTAGGTTATAATCAATTATTGTTCTATATTTTTTACTGTGGATGTTATTTCATTACTGCCTTATTTTACACTGATGTCTATTGCCAGTGACTGCAGTGAGAACATTACGTTAATTTTATTTTCACCCTGGACTTGTCAGAAGCCTTTTTCACAGACAACATAAGGAAAATTCAAAAGTCTAGCCAGAGCAACTTCCTCTCCCCTTGCTTACAGAATGTAACTGTAAGATTATATCTATGTAAGGTGTCCATACACAGTCACGATGGGTATAATAGATAAATACAGATGTATGTACTATACACAGGTTATCTATATAAAAATTAAGTAGAATTAGACGAATAAATTGCCAGGCTCTGCAAATAAAATCTACCAGTTAGAATATAAACCGCACAGTTATTTGCATCTACTTGTAGTGTGCTCTCAGGAAAGTACTAATCACCTCTTCAAATCCTTAATATTTCATCAGAAAACATAATAAATTATCCTTCTTGTGTCTCATATATGGGAACACATTTTTCAGAATATTGTGATTATACCAAATATGGATCAGAAATCTACAGTTCCAGAATGTACTCTATGGCCCCAATCATAACAATATAGTGCAGGATTTAGTGGGCTTAACAGCACTTTCAGGACACAGAGATACCACACACAGCCATAAACACAGAGCACCAACTCCACACTTTCTCATTCAAATTTATGCCATTTCCACAGAACTCCTGCACAATTGCATTCCACAGTGAACACTTCCAAATTTACCTTTCCCACCTGTCTAAAGTATGGAGCATATTTTTGCCTGGCTGGTCCACAATTATGGAGAAAAATATATGAAAACAGAAGAGAAAGAAAAAGGAAAAATAAATGAGCATGTGTGAGAAGAAAAGGGAAAATGTCAAAGATGGGGTGAGAAGACTGAAAAATGGACAGAGGAAAGAAGAAAATATGTCAAAGCAAGTCTGCAAGAAAAATAATTAAGAGGGGGGGAAGGAAGGAAGAAGAGAAGATAACACATGTTTACTACAAGATGATATATAAGACAAGACATATGATCCCCATTAGAATCCCCCATTCTGATCGCTGACAACTCACTGCAATACAGTACCTCAAGTATCCATTATTCTTTTCAATCTGCTAAAGAGTAGACGTTGAGATGAGAGATGCTGAAATATGGTATCAACATTTCCCTGCAGCCATGGAGCCCACTATCAGCACAGACAAACCTGTGCCAGGATACCCTCCTTATCAGAAGGTAACAAACATTTTAAAATCATGTTAAATTGAAAAGATCGTCCTTGTAGCTCCCTTACAGCAATCAGAAGAGCAGCAAACACATATGTTTGAATCAAAACACCTTCTTTGCCTCTTAATAGTCGGGTACTAATTATGTCCTGGGAATCAGCGTGAAAAGGATGATTTCTCCTTACTGACCTATGCCTGCTAAGATGCTGAGTTACAGATTTAAACACCAGCACTCTGGCCTAATCTTATCCCTTTTTACACTCTACCTATAGAGATACAGTTTTGTGCAAATTTTGGTAATCAAGCCTTCTGAGGTCTGCAAATTGTATCTAATGAGAAGTGCCTTGTTGTTTGCTCCTAGGAGAATAAAAACCTGCTGTTGACAGCAAGAGATCTCTAATCTATGACTAACATTTCCACACTGAAGGAAACGTGGTTAATTACAGAGTTGTGTTGTTTGTGAAAAATTCTAGGGGAGCAATAAAAGGAAAATTAAGGATCATTAGCAAAGAACTTCTTGGTAGTGAGCTCTATCTGACTATGAAATTCTCTCAGAGGAAAATGCTGGATGCCTTAGTCTATTGGTCATTTTAACTGGAGTGGATAAAAGTCCTGTAGAAAGTAATGGGACTCAACACAATTCGATGAGAGCTTCAGAAATTCCTCTTAAAGTCTCCTGAAGAGCTAGAGCTTTCGAAGCAGAGTGCTACCAATGGTCTTAAAACCCCTAGAGAAAGATTATAATACTGAATTTACAATAAACAATACACAAGACTGTTCCTATGGGAAGTACCATATGAAATCATCATTCACACCACAGGTACTCACAGACCTCATGACGTGGCTTATTAGGTCTCTCATCTCTAATTTACACACCAATATTTGTGGGGCCTTCCATTTTTATATTTCAGGTTCATTATCTGAAATACCATTTATTGAGTTATACCAGTGCTGAAGAGTTACAAATTTGGGATAATTTTGAGAAATATCAGTGTAGTTTTCTGTAAATGACCACTTTGATTTGCTAGTGAATTCCATGCTCTGTAGTTAACACTATGATAATAATTATCTTTATTTTTTGTACTTTTAAAAAATTAAATAGTTTTAGTTCTTTGTTAGTTTCTTGATTTATTTTTTTTTTCTCCAATGGTTAATATAAGTAGTCCACTAGGAACCAAGATATCTGTATTATCAACTTACTGTTTTTTCCCTGGGGCAAGTCCCATTATTTCCATGAGCTGTGTTTTTACCTACTTGCACAATGCTGGCTGACATATTTCAAAGAAAACTGATAGGTTTATTTACTATAAGGCTGTCAGAAGAGTTAGATGTAGAATAAAATTCAGGAGCTGGATTGCAAATTAAAACCTCTGACTAGGTCCTCATTCCTCATCAGCTTCATTTTAATAAATTAAATTTATTCCCATTCTAACCAGGAACATACTCCATTCTAAGTACCATATCACTGGGTGTGTTAAAAAATTAGAGCAACAGATACAGACAGATTGATGTTGTAGGTAGGATTTCTTCAAGTATCACTCATATAGTAGAGAATTCCTCTTTCTATGTATTCAGACCTCAAGGGACTGCGCATAGCAAGGGCATCTCAGAGACTGTACTGCAACTTCTTAGCATGACCTTCCTACTCATTCTTGTACCTTCAAATACACAAGACAATGTTAGAATGTTAGTGGAGGGAAACTAGTCTAAATTATTATTGGCCAAATTAGCATTAATTTTGCATGAAGACTTTCTGTTTTATAATCCAATCTTTTCACAATCCAAACTCCCATTTATCTATTATCTTCTCCAATAATTCCTGGGAGAAAGAGCAGACCCTATCATCTTACTACAATTCTACACATCTTTTAACTATTTCATGTTTTTCTGTTTTGAAAATCAGAAGACTGTCATCACAGCATGACTTGCTAAGCAACAGCAAGCTGCTGTCAGCTTTGGTGAGTGATGACTGAAAATTCAAGAGTGACGGATGGTCAGCATATGAGACATAAGTATGCTTTTTGATCTGTCTCTTGAGAGATGTTTTCCTGCTCTCAACAGTTGTAGAATCACACTTTATACTGTTATTTCAATTATAAATAATTAGTGCTTAATCAATGTTGTCATAAGCGGATGAGCAAGTATCAGAGTATACTGAAGTTCATTGGATGATAGGTTTTAATAGCCATGGCTCATAATCACAATCAAATATCTTCCCCTGATGTGTTGTGACTAACAGCAATATCTCCTCATGACACTTATTTGTTACATATGAACTCTGTGCAGACCATTTACCATTTATTGTAAATGAGGCTAGGTAAAATCCAAAGAAGAACATGCAAAGGCTCTGAAGAGACAAGAGTGTTTTGTGCTCAGCAGGCAGCAAGCTGTACAGTCTTGCACAGAAACACATACAGCCTTGCCTCTTCTTTGACTTGAAACAAGAAGGCTGTTTACCAAATCCTATTGATTCTAAATAGATACTGCTGTGACTCCTATAGGGGTGGGACAACTTTCAGAGGCTGATGAAATGGCTGTGTACACTGCTCTCTTACTAGTCAGTCCCTTTTATGCTCCTCAAGAATAACAACCCTTCTGGTTTCCCTGAAGGTGACTTCCACACACAGGAGGAATACCAAGATACTTAACGTCTATATACTCCAGCTTAGTGAGATTAGAATTAAAAAAGCGTGTGCAATAGAATAGCTGTGCCAGTGTTGCATATGGGCAAGAGACCCTATAAATGAATGCAGGCACTTGGCATTTTCACTTACAGAATTCGATCAATGTATTACACAAGTTGCTCCACATGATTTTACCACCAAAGCTAGTGCTATTATAAAAGAGTTATTTAAAAATATACAGTTATTTAAATTTAGGTAACAAATCAAGGCACCACATTAAATGTGCACTAGAATTTTATGGAATCCTTGTTTTTCTTTGCTTTATCTTTTCAGTTCGTTCCCCTGGATCTCAAATATTAAGGAGGGACTTTCTGTTTCTTCCGGGGTCTTGGAGAAATACCATTTCATTTCTGTGTATTCCTTCAGTTTTTCTAGGATGATTTATAGTTGAGAGAATATTTTTTTACATGAGTCCAAGTACTGTCACCTGATTAGGTAAAAAGAAGATCTTAGTCCACACACGGAAGGGGAGAAGACTTCAGAGAACTTCAGATTATGCTATAGCAGAGATTGAGCTGGACCTTGGCAGCTTTTTTTCTTTCCTTTTGTCTAGTCAGCACATCATCATAGGCTTTTCCCTAGGTTTAAGGAAAAAGGGGGGAGAAGGTCTTGAATGAGGGCTGTGGGATGGGGATAAGCTTTTCTAAACTGCACCGTTGAACCTGCAGCAGAGTCTGCCATGACAGACTGTAGTTTGCACCTATCGATATGCGAGTTGCGGTCCCTATCAGTGCACATCAGGTGTGCAGAGAGGTATGCTTCAGGTACACCTTTGAGCAACAGAGGGTAATCACCAGTGCTTGAAATTGGCTGCCTTTTGCTGATAAGCTGTACATCAAACTGCATATATTTCAAACACACATACTAGTGCTTTCTGCAGAGGGAAAATGATCCGAATAGAACTCACACCCACCTAAGAAAGGAGCAACAAAACTGGAGAAGGTACAGAAAAGGGCAAAATAAGGAAGGCTTATGTGCAAAGAGAAATTAAACTCAGATTCTTCAACTTTGAAGACGTGATTAGGAAGATGATTTACAAGAGAAATATACAATGCCATGAAAGGCACAGAAAAGATAGAAAGGGAATAGTTAGTCACTATTTCACAATAAAGAAGACCCGACAGATCAGCAAGCCAAAGCTTTATGAAAAATAAACGGCTTTTTTTCCACATAATCCATAATTACAGTTGTGATATTCATTTTGCAGGATATCACAAGTATAAATGGACTGAAAAAGTCATTAGACCAATTCACAGAAGAAAATTCCACTGCAGACTTAAAGACGTAAATAAAACCTCTGACCTTGGAAGATTTTTTGGGCCCTAGAAATGTATTTCAGGAAAAGGATAACTGTATTTTTGTACCACTTTTATACTTTTTTCTTCTTATTATAATATTTTAATTTTTATTTTGACATCTGACCATGACTGGATATAATCAGGAGCATCCAGCTGTTTATCAGAGCTAATTAACACTGACAAAGGTTCTCCTGTAGGTCATGTAGCAGATGAGTGTGCTTTTAGGAGGAGAAGCTCTTCGATTGGAATCTTAGTGCTACTGGGGACTTTCAAGTAACCATTGTGTGGTATATACTTTAGTATGACTCAGAATCTGAAATACTTAGGGAACTATAGTTTTGGAAAGTATACCTTAAAATACAATAAAAATCCCATTATGACAATGTCAGAATTCTGACTTTGTTCTGTACTCGTGGACTGATAAAGTTCTACTCATTGTAGTTTTGAGAGGATGTACGAGTTAAGAGTAAAGGACTACAGGGTGCCATAGTATAAGAGAATGCATTTTTCACGCAAGGCCCTTGCTATAACGTTGACAGCACATTATTAAAATAAAAGCAAAGTCATCTTCATAAAAAGCTAAAAGGAAAATAGATTTGTGGCACAAAGCAGAAATGCCCTAGTTGTGGTCTGTAGAGCACAAAGGGTAAATAAGACATTTCTTGGCTGTCTGGGAAGAATGGTTTCATCAAAAGTTCTCCATCTGTCTCCTTATTTCCAATGACAGAATTGCATTAAAAAGAAAGATACAAATGTACACATTCCTAATCTCACTTTTGCTTGCAAGCCATTGATATTGCTGTTGCCAGAATGTTGTGGGTTGAGAATGAGTGAAGAGATGTCCCAAAAGATAATGTATCTTTAGAATGTTTTGGAATCCCTGTCATAAATAATGTATATAACAGCATGCGAAATAATATGAGTAAAACCTAAAAGGCACAGTTCAGGCATTATCAGCTCAGCTGGATTCAAAGTTAAACCTTTAGACCTAAATAAGTCAAACTAAGCTCCAGATCCAAACATAACTTACTATGTACAATTCAAACAATTATTTTTTAACATAGGCACTTCCACTGCTATGTGAAAATGACTATCTAGGACAAGCTTCATCCGTCCTAAGATAAACACCATAAAGAATACGGTTTATGTCATCTTCTAAGTACCCTCCCAATAATCATACCTTTCAAATACTGCTGCTATGCAACTCTCATATCCAGTGTTGCTATTGTACACCAAGATAAACAATGAGTAGCTTTTGCACAAACACACAGGTAACAGATTAATACATTTACAGATAACTACTTACGTGCATAATTGCTGTACATCTGGTAAAGTTAAATTTCATCCCACCCATTCACTGTGGAGAATTCAGGTATGTAAAGTAAATCACATTTGTACAAGTCCCTATGCCACTAGAAGTCTTTCAGGTTCATTACCTTACCCAGGAGCCCAAGTTATGAATCCAAGTCTGAGTCAAAATACCACACTTCATTAGTACAAAACCAGGCATCATGGAGTTCCACTCAAAGATATACAGGTAGTTAACAATCAGCAGGTTAAAAAAAATGGAATTTAATTTTGTTTCCTTTCATTAGTGTCATTCAACCATCCAATAGACAGCTAACAGGGGCTGCTGAAAGCAGCGGAGCTCAGCAGGGGCCTGTGTGATTAGGACCTAACACTGCATAATGGCCATATTGATAATGTCTCAGGCTGGCAGTCATTGCATGTAACTCACGGATACCAGCATCCTTTCTCTCTGTTCCACAGTTTGTATAACTGCCTGCCTCTAAGAGCTGTTTACTGGCATGACCAGCTACTTTCTGCAGGTGGGGATTAGCTGTGCTTAAACACCATTCAAAACATTCAGTTGCAGGAACTGCAGAAATTGCAAAAGGGTTAATTAAACACAAAGAGAAGAGAGAACTCACAATCTCTTACAGCCTATTAAAAGAGTGGTTCCATGCATAAGCAAATAAATAATAATGCATTCACACAAATATAATGGATTTCTTCTCTCCATCTATGCTTCTTTCTCTCGTGCAATTATTTCTGAGTGAAGTGAAATTTTAAATAGCTTTACCCACTAAATGATCTTGAGAAAATTATTGAAGAAGTGCCACAGTGCAGCTTGGGGGCTTTTCCCGATCATTCAGCACTCAGATGATTAGCTGGGAGCAAATTTTTGCAACTATGCTCACCAGGGCAAAAACACATTGTGAGGAATGATGAAAGCAAAACATAAAGAAATCACATTTGATTTCCAGCAGCAAAAGCCATTGGACTAGGACTGCAGAGCTGCTGAAGGCCACAACATGAGTGCTTACAGGAGCCGGGGTTGTTAACTGGAGCAGTCAAAGCAGCAGTTGTCCATAATGGGCAAGCTAATCTACAAACTTCAGCTCAGGATAGAGATGCCAGGCCTGGACTGTGTGGAAGCCAAGGAGAGCAGTGAGCACTGCATGTCAGAAATGAAGCATGCTGAAATATTGCCAAGCAAACCCAGGCTGGGATAGCACGGATGAGCGAACAGCCCTGGGAGAGCCATACAGTACCCCTGCACTGTGCCTGGATCTAGCCAGCAATGCTCAACCTTCCCACTCACAAAAAGACAACAACAAATCCATCAGTTTTACAGCATCTTCAGGGAGCTTCAAGGCCATTTATCTTTCCAACTAAAGCATCAAGGTAACAGAGTGGTTAGCTACCGGTTTTGAATTAGTTCCTTCCAGAAAATGGTAGAGAGTACAGAAACAGTTTGAAACACCTGTATAGAACACACTCCTGTGGCTAAACTAATCTTCCATTCCATTACCAGTGGTCCTCCATGCAAATGCAACAGTGAAACTGTTCTGACAGGAGAAATGTGCTGCCTTGATCAGAAGGTGATCCTTTTACCCAGTAGATTTCAATCAGATCTACCAGTTCCTCCACTTTCACTTTCTGTGAGGACCTTATGCCTCAAAAGAACTCAGCAGCCACATAAAATCTGCTATGTAGTCAAGATCTTGATTTTTTCATAACAAAGGGAATAATTTGCACAATGCATTACTTTGAAGAAAAGTAATCATAAGCCATTTCACAGAAGGCAACACATGTTATTATTTATAATGCATTTCATTAAGATTTAACTTTACTTTTTCTTTAGACCAAGAAGCAGTTTTGATTTTCCTAAGGTCCCAACCATTTCAGTCTGGAAAGTACAACAATCTTCACTTAGAAAATCAAACAGGTACTTCCACACAAGACATACAAGCTGTGGAATATACTGAAAATTACCCACAAGCCCAATAAAGAGCTGTAAATATTATATACCAAAGATGATGATCTGCAACTGGAATGAAAGACCAGAATGCTTGTGAGTGGGATGAATGACCTCTGGCCACTTCAGCAATGGCTTTCAGATCTCTAGAATTTTCTCTTTCTGCACCTGTAAGTACACCAGCAATGATGCCTCTACATAATAGATACTCTGTTAACAGGACCGGATGCCTAGATGGCTACCCAAGGTGCTGAAAGGAAATGACTGCTCCCATTCTGCTCACTACTTCTTCATATGCATGCAATACAGTCATACTGCAGTATGGTCTGTGCCCATTAGCTGATTTGTCCAATGTACTCAGATAGTTTGTTTAGGAGGCTCAATTACTGAGTTAAACCATCACCAATCAAAAATAGTTGCCCACTGGAAAAAAATGTAGCCACTGATGCAAAAGAGCTGTTGGCCTTATTCCTTTAACTGGATGTGGTCACAAAGCAATACCTTACTAAATACAACCCACACTGCACAGCTCAGCAACTGCTTGAAGGCGATTGTTTGTTGTAGGCGAGGTTTACCCTAGCAGAGTTGGTGCAGCAAGACTCTTGGATTGACTTGGGCTGGTTCCACCTCAAGGGGCCAGCACGAATCTGTTGCAATAGGCACCTGATTTCTGCAAGTTCTCTGTGACTGAAGAATTATCCACATCTATGTATAGCCCTAGGTATCATGATGGGAAGCAATAAATGTAAGAAAACCATAAGGAGCCTTTTTAATCTCTTACTTCAATAGGAGAATTACCAAGTGGTAAGATTCACTAAGCAGACAGAGTGTTTCTGTGAGAAACAGATAGTATAAGTGCATGTGTTAAAATGGATTTTTAAATGTAAGTTGGCCTGAGGGAAACAGCTTTGCTCACATCATTGTAAACAGCTATTCACTCTCTCCCTGCCTCTTGAAGTAGATGATCATTGAACTGTGAGGGGGAAAAATACCTAAGTCCGGGATGTGTTAAAGATCTGCAGCCTCATCAAAAGGTTCAGGTACATCTTTTGTCACTGTGATGGGTACAGCTCATCTCAGCTTACAGTAAATTAAAGCTGATCCCAGCAGCTGAGACCACACTATGTCAAAGAACTAGGTGTGCAATAGAGCAGAAGATACGATTGGAATAGCCATCATCAAAAACATTTCATCAGCTAACAAATGATTCCTCTGATCTCCATCCTCATTTCTATTTTATTCAAAAGCATCATCTATTGAGGAATATCATTAGATGTCCTCTTGGCCTTGATATTTCATACTCAAAACTGAACTTACATTTTTGATCCATGAACATGTTGTAGTGAGAAGGACAAAACTACCACAGAGCTATGAGGGAGCATCTCATGTGCTACAGTACTTTCCCTTGTAAATTAGCAATGAATCAATGACATGGAGTGACAGCAGGAGCACAATTCATTCACTTTTAGCTGGTCTCTAATTAGTACAAAACCAGAACAGTAGGTATGCAGCCACCCCTACATCAAAACAACATATTTCCATAGTCAAACAGGATGAAGATGCTTCAGGACACTAAAGACATCTTCCTAAAAACCTCCTGCCAGGAAGACAAAAGAGGGAGAACTCACTGCTCCTTGCGATATTTTTGTGTAAATGATCAATCACCATCTCTATTAAAAACATGCCTGATTTTCCATTTGAATGTCTCTAGATTCAGCTTTTAGTTACTGGTTTTTGTTATACATTCCTCAGGAGATTAAAGATCCCATTAGTGCTTCGTATTTTCTTCCTATGAACACACTTTTATACTGCCACCAGGTCACCTCAATTTTCCTTTACTAAGGTATCTTTTAGAAGTGATGGAGCAGCGTTGCAGATAGTGCACCTGGGGACACTTTCAGGTAGTCATTTTATTTTGTACCCAATTTTTTCTCTGGGATTTCAGATGCTGCAAGAGTTCTGTGCAGACTCCGCATATGAACTAAGCAGGAATGTAGTGAAAGTATGGACCTACAGATGAGCAGAGCTGCATCACACTTTCAAAAGAGGTAAGGGTTTTACCTTATGTCTTCCTCAGATCCCACTTCAGAAAATGTTATTCTTCCCTGCAAATCCTTTTTCTAGGTTCAGCAAAATACTGTATTTTTCCATTCTATCTTCATTCTTGCTGCAATACTGTACCTAGAATTGGCTACCTGTGCTTACAGTTTGAAAGGTACCTCCTGAAGACTAGGAGCTATTAGACATTACTGAAGCTTTTTTTCAGCAAAAGGAAAGTGGTATGTAGTTAATGAACTTTTAATACAAAGTAAATGTCTGCTAAGAAAAGCACTGAAAATAAAAATTTCAGGTTTTATTTTTGACCTTGAGATTACAATTTGCATGTTTTCCAGAGCCACTGTAGCAATCTGAAACCACAGATGCTTTGCATTTAGCCATGCCAGCAATGATGAATCTGGCTATCAGAGGGAATATTTAAAGCTGTCAGTTTGCATTAAGGCTATATTTGTCCTTCAAAATGCAGATTACAGTAACGACTTATTCAAAGAGCCAATAACTCCTTAAAAAGAAATAAATCAAAAGGAGCAACAGGTCTGATTTTTATTTATCACAAAGTATCTTCCACTATAACTTCTCTGTTGAGGAAAAGGTAGTTGCACCACAGCTAGGAATCTATGGCGTGAATACACATGGAACAAAATAATAGTCCTAGGGCACCAATTTGGCAGTGTCAATGAGTCCTAAACAAGTTGCAAGACCTTTATGAATGGGCTTAACATTAGACATGTGCTTGGACCTACTGGAGAAAAAAGATCTCTGATAGCATCACCATTTTCAGAGTAAATCTTCTTCCATCCACCCTAAACTTTTTCCCATCCAGTCTGCATGGCTGCAGTAATTGGGATTCCACAACCTCCACTCTTCCCCTTCCCCAACTGTTCCACATCAGAACGCATCTTTCATTTCAGTTCCTCTCACAGAAGAAAAGGAAGTAGAGGAAAACACACAGGTAGCTGCACAGGTGTTTTTTCTTCATATATAATGAAAGGCTGACAGAGCAATTTTGTTTAAAATGTTTGCAGCATTAAGGACCAGTAATATAGCAAGAAGTGAAATAATTTTCTGTACTTTGGAAACAACTATTTGCTTTAAGAATGTGTGGGTGGTGTGGACATGTCTTGACTAATGTGATTTGCAATACAACTTGATGAAATTACAGTGACATCAGTACTGGTACAGAGTACTAGACTGTCACTCCCAGAATATGAAGTCCACATAATAGATAGAGCTCAGATTACGAAGGAGAGATTCCTAGCGATTCCTGCACATGTGTTACACTGGGAGAGATATTTTCCAGAAAGTGGACAGTTTCCTTCAGTTTTTCAGCTGAAGCTGTCATTAAGGATGTCAGCAAACTATTTGTGTGCTTTTTGAAATGAGCTAGCTGCTTGTCTACAGCGAAATAAAATGCTTTCCACTAGAAACTGGAAAAAGTCAGCCAATGTCACACAAAATAAATGACCACTTGATAACTCTCTATCACTATGGAAGTGGACTGGCATCTACCTCCTTTCTTGTACTTTAACTGTCAGCAGAACCTGCTGAACACACACACTATGGGCAAATAATGAATTGAGAGGATAATAATTATCTCCATGTGGAAACCTAAGGCACCTATATACATCAGGTTATCAGGTCGAAAATTACATCTATTAAGCCAAATAAATTACTTGTGTACTGTACTTGAGGTAATCCATAAAGTAATTTACTTCTTCAGCCTTTATGCCAATCTGTGTTAATTTAGATAATGATAATTGATGATTTGCCACATCAAATGACTGAAATAAATCCATAAAGTTTTATCCTATCAATCGGCCCTTCTCAATTAAAGAAAGAACAGCATTAATCACTGTAAGTCAAGCTTCCCTAGGAGAGCTTCTCTACCTACCATAGAACTGATAAGAAGGATCAAGAGGTCACCATCTGAAATCTACCTGCAGCTCTCAATAGAGCTGTTACCACTATTGCACCAACTGATAACATAGTCTGTATGGTTTCATTCCAGCCTGCACACTGCAAATGTATCTCGCTAATACAATAACCTTGGCTTATTTCCATATGGTGGGTAATTGCCCTGTACTAAGTGATAAATTAAAAAGATTAACCAAAGTACTAACTACAATAAAAGCAGCTAATTTAAGAATTTCAGCTCTGTATTATCTTCTCTTCATTGAAACTGAACTTAAAAATCCTCCCTCTGTTTCAACAAATGATAAAACATTAGATAAAGATAGGTTTCTTTATTCTCTATTGGTTGACAAATAACAATTTATCCTCTAATTATGCAGCTCAAATGGCATTTTCCTTGAGGACTGCAATTCCACACTTGCATACGGAGCTCAGCCTGCCTAAGTGAAGGACTGTTCCCACAGCAGTAGTTGTCAGTCTCCTGCAGGTTAGAGGACAGAGAAACTGTCAGCGTGTCAACAAAGGCAGAAAAAAATCCTGGTGTCATATGGAAAGAGGGAAGAACAGACCACAAAGGCCCCACAAACACTCTGGATGGAGTTTACAGAGCATTTGCCATTATCTATAAGCCTTTCAAAGTATATTGAAAAGCTATAATTAAACAATAATAAGAACTCCTTCACTTAATCAACAACTTATTAAATCCTCTTAAAGCAATCTGTCCCCTCTGCACACTCCCCAGCATGTGCTGATTCATGTGCACATTCAGGCTGGTCCTGGAAGGTGGAGAGAATTCCAAAACCGGGTTTGAAACCCAAACCTTGCACCACCAGCCACCTGGCCAGGACCTTTCACACCCCAGTGTCCCCCTAACTGTGGATTGTGAAGTCCCCCATTATAGTTCAGAGATGGGAAAGACAGAAAGTGAGAGAAACAAAAACCTATGCAGGATGTATGCTCTTTGCGGGATGGCGGATATTCAGTTGCATTTCTTTGAAATCCAACACACAGATTCATAACGTGTTATCTTGAAAAACATCACAATTGACATTCTTCCCTGCCATTTCTGGAATCATAAGCTGAAGACAAAGATAAATGTTCTCCTCCTGGGCTGGCACAGCCTGGGAGTACTGGGAAAGGTTTTACGTTCATCACAAGAAGCCTTTAATATCACACTGTAGCTTTCCCTCTTTGTACACAAAAGTGGCACAAATGTCTTTTTGCCTGAATTGTATTTATTCTGCCAAGCTCAGAGTGTGTCTTACTTCCCTCTGTGCTCAAAGCTTGCTTAAAATGAACCAGCTGCAGATCCACAGCTACATGACTGTGGTGCTGTACTCAGGCTAACACATCCTCCCACTCAACAGGTCTCATTATCTGGGCTGCAATGCCAGGCTATCACAGCTCTGTAATTTCTGGACTTGATCTTGTGTCCGAACAACTTCAAATTCAGGCATAGTGATTTCATATCTTTCTCTGTCCATTCTGTCCACACCAGTTCTGTTTGAAACAGTATTTTCAAGCTCCATCTTAAAAATAGGTTTTTGACTTTTTTCACCTTCCCACCTCTCTTCAGAAACTGTCCAAAAAACCCACCACTGCAAGAGTCTCACCTTCAAATTCCATTTATCCATCACAAATTTAGACTCTTTTCTTCATAGCTAAAATTTGCCTTTCTGAGTTCAAAGAGCCCTTGTCCTCATTGGTGCTTAACTGACTGACTGGTATAGTTACAGGGAATAATCACATCCCCTCCCAGCCTTTGCTCTACTAGGCTAAATAAATCAAACTCTTCTACAATAATTTTCTGTGAACAAATTCATTTCTTGAACAAGAGGGACCAAAACCAGACACATTTTCTAAAAGAATCCTCACCAGTGTTGTACTCAATAGCACTAATGCTTCCTTATTCCTACTCGAAGTATGACAGGTCTGCTGATATATCCTGGGATATAATTTTATATTTCCACCACCTTTTCATGTTTGTTCAGAACCCTTTATTTCACAAAACTGCATTTTAAATTTCAGAGGAGTATGTTTGTGCGCAACATTTCTGATCCCTTTTAATTTCACGAAACTACAAACTTCATCAGATCTGCATCTAGACAAAAATTATCTTGGAATCCGAGTATATTTGAACACTGTGTTTAATTGGATCTATCTTTTCTTTAGTGCAAACAAAAACTGAGGTTGTGACATTTTCAATTCTTGTCGAGTCTACATGGATGCAAATATTTAAAGCAATTGAATAGCACAACTGCACCAAATGTTTTCCAAATCAGTTTTTAAACCAAGTTCTTTTTCAGAAACAGTCAAATAGTCAAGAGAAGGAGAATGTTCTCCACCTCCCTAGACTGGTTTACCCTTTCTTAATCACTCTGATACTCTTTCTGAGTAAATCAAATACAAGAGCATTTTATCCTCAAAAACCCCTTCATGCTTTTTGCAATCCTGTGACAATGCATGAGATGATACTGCAAAACCAATGTGGTTTGTCAGCCAGGATCTGACACCAGTCTTGGCCTCTTCTCTCTAGTGGCTCTTGAAATTCAACAAGATGATTCAAGTGCTGCTTGAGGGAGGGAGGGTGCAGTGATGCCATCCAAACCTCATTCCAGATAATTGCTGAAGAACCCACAACAAATGACATCAAATAATCTCTTCATTACAAGTCTTAACCAGCTCCTCTCTGGAACATGACTAAGTTCAATCTTTATTAAACAGACTCTGCCAGGTATTTGATATTGCTTTGTATGCTTTTTCCTCTGGATGTCAAGACATTTCCTCTGCTATGGAATTGAATTTGATTTTGAGCCAGGTTTTCGGCCAAGGTAAACGTGCGCAGCTCTGCTGAACTCAGTTCACATCACCTGAAGAGGTTTCCTTCAGCAGATCTTTTTTAATCCCAGTTGTTTAAGATAGAAGACAAACTCTTGATACTATTTATTGTTGTATTTTAGGTCAAATCCAGGATACCAGTAGCAAACTATGTAAGTTAACTCAAGCTGACAAGTTGGCTGAATTTGGAAAAACTAAAGGAAAAGATGTGTATTAAAAAACCATACATGGTCTGATTACAAATTCCTTATTATTAGTTAAAATGCTCTGTTAAAAAATGTCAAGATTTCATTTTCAAATTCAATTTCCAAATTCATCAGCATTTAAACCTTTTTTTCCTTCCAACTAGAATGGGAACTGTTAGGGAATAAGAGTCCTGCATTGCCAGACCAAGATGGGCCAAGTGATGTATATCACAGAATCACAGAATGTTAGGGATTGGAAGGGACCTCAAAAGATTATCTAGTCCAATCCCCCTGCCAGAGCAGGAACACCTAGATCAGGTCACACAGGAACACATCCAGGCGGGTTTTGAATGTCTCCAGAGAAGGAGACTCCACAACCTCTCTGGGCAGCCTGTGCCAGTGTTCTGTTACCCTCACTGTGAAGTAGTTCTTCTTCACATTTATGCAGAACCAGCTTGTACCTGTTGTCCCTTGTCCTATCATTGGATGTCACTGAGAAGAGCCTGGCTCCATCCTCATGACACTCACCCTTTACGTATTTATAGACTTTAATAAGGTCACCCCTCAGTCTCCTCTTCTCCAAGCTAAAGAGACCCAGCTCCCTCAGCCTTTCCTCATAAGGGAGATGTTCCACTCCATCATCTTTGTGGCTCTGCGCTGGACTCTCTAGAGCAGTTCCCTGTCCTTCTTGAACTGAGGGGCCCAGAACCGGACACAATATTCCAGATGCGGCCTCACCAGAGCAGAGTAGAGGGGGAGGAGAGCCTCTCTTGACCTACTAACTGCATCCCTTCTCATACACCCCAGGATGCCATTGGCCTTCTTGGCCACAAGGGCACATTGCTGGCTCATGGTCATCCTGCTGTCCACCAGGACCCCCAGGTCCCTTTCCCCTACGCTGCTCTCCAACAGGTCAGTCCCCAGCTTATACTGGCACATGGGGTTGTTCTTCCCCAGATGCAAAACTCTACACTTGCCCTTGTTATATTTCATTAAATTTCTCCCCGCCCAACTCTCCAGCCTGTCTAGGTCTCTCTGAATGGCAGCACAGCCTTCTGGTGTGTCAGCCACTCCTCCCACTTTTGTGTCATCAGCAAACTTGCTGACAGAGCACTCTATTCCCTCATCCAAATCATTGATGAATATATTGAATAGTACTGGTCCCAGTACTGACCCCTGAGGGAGTCCACTAGATACAGGCCTCCAACTAGACTCTGTCCCATTGACCACAACTCTCTGGCTTCTTTCCTTCAGCCAGTTAAAAATCCACCTCACTACCCGATCATCCAGACCACACTTCCTCAGTTTAGCTGCGAGGAGGCTGTGGGAGACTGTGTCAATTGCTTTACTGAAATCAAGCTAGACCACATCCACTGCTTTACCATCATCTGTCCACCGGGTTATGTCCTCATAAAAGGCTATCAGATTGGTTAAGCATGACTTCCCCTTGGTGAAGCCATGTTGACTGCCCATAATAGCCCTCTTATCCTTGACATGCCTAGAGACAGCACCCAGGACAAGTTGTTCCATCACCTTTCCAGGGATGGAGGTGAGGCTGACCGGTCTATAGTTACCTGGGTCTTCCTTCTTGCCCTTTTTGAAGACCGGGGTGACATTTGCTTTCCTCCAGTCCTCAGGCGACTCTCCTGTTCCCCATGACTTAACAAAGATGGAGAGTGGCCTAGCAATGACATCTGCCAGCTCCCTCATATGTGGTTAGGGACATGGTATAATTTGTTGAACAGTAACTTAGGGAAGCCAGCTGCTGTTTTCTGTTCAATGACACACTTCGTAACTCTGAATTACTTTATTCCTTGTGCCTCAATTTACCTGTCTACAAAACGACAATAATGATTCAGACTTGGCATGGCACTTAGAAATTCAGAAATGAAAAATGCAATCTAAATGCTAGGTATTAACATATGATTTTTTTTTCATGTAAAATGTAGGATGATTCTTAATGGTTGTAAAAATAATTGCACTGAAATTTTGGAGGTTACATTTTCACAGGGTTCCTATAAGACTTTAACTCGGATCCTTGCCAAGTCTCCTTTCAGCTCTGCTGTATTTTGCAGACATATCTCCTGTATTGATTTGTCTTTGCTTAGGTGGGTGGCATTTTTTTCAGAATGAGAGATTTTCCAGGTGTTCTGTACATTAACAAATGGCCTTTGAAGAAATCCAATATAATTTCAGCTATATTAATTTGATCTACTTGTTATCCTTGAAACAGTTTTTGGCTTTGCAGAAACCAGCGTTTGCATCTAATGTAACAAGTACTGTAAATTGCCCTTAAGTGCCTAAAAATTATCTCCTCACTGTATCTGGCATCCATTTGTCACATAAAGGCAGCAAGTACAAAGCTTTTATGAGCAACATCCAACATTTGTGTCTGAAAGCTAGCGAAGAACTGCCAAATGGCGACAAATTTTGTTTGAATCTAATCTAAGTAAGATTTGAAATAGAAGAAAGGGAAAAATCTTGTAGCCAGTTAACTCTCTAGTAAGCTAGACAGTTCCCTTCACAAGTACAGCAAGGCCTATCTCCTTTAGCTGTTCAATAATTTTACCTACAATTTGTAGTACATGTATCACACTTGAATGATAAGCCTCTAGTTCTTATCAAATTAGTTTACAGAACATTACAATCTCACCACGTTAAGGTCAGACCAGAATTGCATAATACAATGACCTAGCTAAAGAGACACATACCTGCATTGTGTGTCTGCAGGCCTGAAGTCTGTGTCCCTGAACACTCAAACTGAGAAAACTTCTACTGAAGTAAAAAGAACAGTGTCAGAATAATCCTAATGCTTTCTGCTTCAAAGTACAGGTGCCATTATTCTCATTTTCTAAATGTAAAACTACGGTACTTAATTTTAAGCACTTACAACTAAGCTAAATATTTACTTAAAAGTCTGATTTTCAAGACACATGAACTGTAGCTCCCACTGAAGACAATTATAGTCAAAGGTGTTCAGGCTTAGATCATTAACTGTATTGAGGCACATAAGTTTTATTTGGTCTTTTTTTTTTTTTTTTCAATTTCCTCAGCTTGCAGATAAATACCAAAATAGGTGCTAGAAGCCACTGCATATATGAAGTGAATGGACAGGCAGGTTCCCTTCCTCACCTTCAAACTTCACCCTCTTTCTACCCTGCCACAGCATGCAAAGGAAAGCCTCGTAGTTCTTTTTTGAGGGTCTACCAAGGTCTGTTCCTCTAGATTAAAATGAAAAAGTTTTCTGTATGTGATTCTCACTGTCACTATCTATCTCCTAAATTCATCTTATTTCTTATTCTTGGTTCTCTCTCTTCTAAGAAAGTTAGGACAGAATTTGATCACCACCTTTCCCATGCAAAATAGTTTGGAGATATGAGGTATTACACTGTTTGCCTTTTAGAGGATTTCCTTTCTTTAAAAAGCACTTAAAACCCTTTGAAAAAAAAAGGATCTTTTCCTTCACCTTCAATTTGACATGGCAAGTAAAGATCTTAATTTGTTGGTAGGCAAAGCAGGAGGTAAGACTCTCTGGTTCATTGAATGATCTTCATGTAACCACATCAGAAGTCTGTACAGAAGCAGAATTAAGTAGGAATGGTTCTTCAGACAAACCCCTTGAAACTAAGCAATTATTTCAAAAATTGGCCCAAACCACCTTGCATTTATGCCAGTTTCACTGTGATACAAATTCACTAGCTTCTCTGGCACTACTTTCAAATCACAGACATAGCAAGAAAAGAACCAGAGCCAATCTTCTTATTCCCAGCTCATGAGCAACATGAATTCAGCCTGGGGTTTATGAAATCACTTCCGTGCCACATATCCCTCCATTCTTCCTCTGCTTCATTTGCTGAACAAATGAAAAAAAACACTTTCCGTGAAAAAGTAGCAGTAATGAATTTATAGCTGTGAAGGTAACCTTAGCCCACTCTGACTCTAGTACACAGCAGACTGCTAACTGCTGTCCCATAGAGCTGCGCTCTGCAGTGGCCCAGTAGCAACCTCATTAACTTTGGTTTCCTATAGGACTAGGACACCATTCTGTCTCACCTGGGCCTTCCTTGCATGTGTCTGGGGCTGATTTTCTCCCTCTCCTACTGGATATTAAACAGATGATGACATTTCATTCAATAATTATATATGGTCGCATGCATTTTCAGCCTTAAAAATTATTATTTTTTTTTTAATAAAAAATAATATGTAAAAAAAAAGGAAAAGAAAATTCTCCTTCAATGCTCCAATGCAATCGTTAACCAAGCAATGCATAGTATAAGGGTTGTACACTTTGCAGAATAGCATTGTCTCCATCAGGCTTCAAGGATAAAGCTGGAAGAAGAGTAATGAGAATAAGGAATCAAGAGACTTGAGTCAGGGTTTCTGGTTTCTATTGCCAGTTACAAAAGACTGTGCTGACTAATTAGCAAGGAGACATGGGCTGGGGATCAGGATTCTGTTTTCAATGTCCCTGCTTCTTCATCATGTTATCTCTGTGCTACTGGTAAAAGGGATAACAATACTTCCATCCCGAGGAGTGTCAAGAGGATCAAGTAGCCCCAGAGCTGCAGCCAAAAGGCTACACTGCACTTCCTTTGTCTCCTCTCCCCCAGCTTCCACATGCACTGAAGCACAAAATGCCTAGCTCTAAACTGTCTGTCCTTTCCTTAAAACAGAGAATGCAGGGAAGGGTCCCTGACATGTCCTGTTTACACAGGTTTCAGCATGAATGAATGGGAGCTATACCCTATCTCTCCGAGGATATAGACAGAAGAATAAGCTAAGCACAGCAGAGAGAGTGCAAACATGTATTATAATCAAAGACAGGGTCAGGCTTGAGTCAAGTCCTGCTCTGGATTTCAGACTCCCATCAGAGTCTGAGAGACTGCTTTTCAGAACTCAGAACCGGCTCTGAGGCGGGATGACTAACAGCAGTGATATCGGGAGCAGGGAGCTGAGGTGATTGTTTTCTATTTTCTCAGGACCTAGAGGGAAAAGAACAAAACAGGAATCGGGATTCTACCAGGAATAAGAGAGGACAATGTAGGCAGCAAACATCCATCTGATATAAAATGACTGGAAAGGCAAGATAGAAGAAAAAAATCCTACCAAACGATCCTACACTGTCAGCAAGAAACAACTGCTGCAGAGGGGATCAGCAAACAGCCTTATTCTTAAGGCCTAGGAATTTTAAATTTTAGAGAGATTAAGCAGACAGATGATACTGGTGCAGGAGCAGAGTATCATGTTCTGTTCACACTAAACGCATGCAAGTCTTTATGCTGTTTTCATTGTCTTGATACTATTTATGCCAAGAGCTCTACAAGAAAGATACCTAATATGCATGGCATACGTATGGTCTGCATCCTAAACTTGAAACAGGAGAGGCTTCTGCTCAGTGGTGGCATTTCCATCTAAGAGCAGTCTGCGTTAGAAAACTGGCATACCACAATGCCACATTGTCACTCCCATGCCATTTATCCCTCCAATTATTATGAGAAAAACAGTAATGCACAGTAAATGAGGAAGGGCTAAAGGGCTAAGTGTTCCTTAGTGCTTTCAGGCCATTATTAGAGTATCATGTACCCAGCTTCCCTACTTGAAATGTCTCTGTCTATCTTTGGGAGTCCAATAGACCACATCATACCTTAAGGATGTTTAACATACTCTATCCACTGCCTCTTTTTGCTAAGCCAGCCAAACGTGAGGTTGGCCAGGGTTTAGGACGTGGCAATCCAAGTTAAGGTATAACTGGCTAAGTTCAAGTGAGGTATACAGTGCGCTTTGCAAAGAAGATGATGATTAGAACTTAAGGAAATGTAAGTCAAGTCACCTTAAATCAAAGAAATGGGGTAGAGACACAACCTATGCTAGAGAAGTAAAAAAAAAAAAAAAAAAAAAAAATTATTTTGAGCATTTATATCTTGGAAAAAAGTCTGGGACGCATTCATGATACTCCTCAAGGATGTTTCCTTAAAGCGTATACAGACTGGCACTAGCCACAAAGCAGTAGGCTAAGAAGGACTGTGGGAAGGAGCAATAGAAATCTGGACCAAGAAAGGAGGACGGTCTAAAGCAGTCATGTGCTAGAAGGCTGAAAATAAATCAGCTCACAAAACCAGCACAGGCTGTTACGTAAGGGTGCATGAGAGACAAGTACCCTCAGATATGGTCATCAGTATCAGCAGCAAAGGCAGAAAAGAACCCTTAGGCATCAAATGTGTTGTCCATTATCCAATTGCCTTGTGTATGTTATCTCATGAGGAGATTGGAAATATTAATATCTTATTTATTTATTTCAAATTTTCTAAAGGAAGCTTATTTGTAAAGGAATGAAGTGCTATTTCACTACTCCTGAGCACAGCTAATTTCCTTGAGCTTTTTCAGATGTGGTCAAGAGGCTCCTGGCTTTTTTCTAGCTATTGGCTGGTACTTTGCACTGCAACTCTACCGATGTTTTCAGAAGTGTAGTAGGATTCCATCTTAAGATGTATCTATTTACGCTTACTGTCTCCTACAACCAGCAAGCTACCCTCATGGCAGACAAAGTATGGTTCTGTGGTGCACTGCATTCACTCTTGTTCTCCCCACAAAATGTCCCCTCAGAAACACTGAGAACCTCTTTGACCACATACACTACCGCTTCACAAAAAAAATCTGTTCACATCCTTAGTGTTTTTCTTTCCCTCACATATTTGCATTTTGCATAGTTGGTCAGGTTCCTCTCTGTCTCCAGCTGTCATTCAGAATTCAGAAAGCTGCTGGGACTGAGATGGGAACACAGAAATGTGTTTCACCTAAATTTAGATCCAAAACTGGCACAAAGGGGGCAAGAAGAGGCCAAATAGTGTTTCACTCCTAGGCTGCTGGCCTCTGCTGATCCAGGGCAGGAGCAAATGAAAGTGAATCATGCCTGCCAATGGTTCAGGATCTTTCTGACATAAGTTTTGTGGATATGGATCTGATTCTCAGGGACATGATCAATGCAGCAAAACCAACAAAAAAGTACTGGTACCCTACAAGCAACCTGAAAGCAAGGAAAAATAGTCTTTTGAGGAATACCTCAATGGCAAATACAAGGAATGACTGCATAACAGATTCCCTTTCTGGCCATATAGGTGAGCTCTCCAAGTCGCTGTAAACATATGTGGGGGAGCTTAAACTGCCATCACCATATGCATATGCTATAAATAAAAAGAGGAAGCTAGCAGACAGGCTGTTGATTTAGCATTGCACCCATATTCAATCAATCAAGTTAAACAATTCAGCACTTTAACCAGGTACACCAATACACTACATCTATCCAAACTAATGTGCCCATATTAAAATTCCTCTAAAGGCTCTAACTGAAGGACTAGTTTCCCTTGAGCTGGAATCAAAGGTATGATGAGAAAATGTACAGTTATTTTATTACCAATTATGAGGGTATTCATGCTAGGCTGTTTAAATATTATCTTCTAAAACTGATAAAGGGGAGTTCTTAAGAGAGCAGGAGAGCAGACAATTAAAATCCTTAATTACAAGGCAATACCCAAGAACTTCATGATCACACCCAGACTAAACTGTCCTTTATACCAAGTCATCCCCCTAACATACATCCATTAAAAAAAAAAAAGTCTACACATCATAATTCTCTATCATATTTTTAAAAAATTTTAAGAACATTTCATGCACCAGTTAGTTCAAAGATACTGTGATACATTAAAAGTTCAAAGCTGCAGCTTCCCTTTCCTTTTATACAAAATTTTAAGAAGTAAAAGTTAAGAGAAGGAAAAGTGTGCAATTTAGTATGCCTCTTCTCCCAAGGTTTGCACTTGTTGCTCTTATCCCAAAATTGTTGTAAAAAATTCTTCAACACAGAGGAGAAAACACAGTATATACTGTACTGATGGTGAAGAAACATAGACACATCACATGCTTGAAAGAATATGGGAAAATACAGCCCAAGAATGTTATGTCCACAGAGGAGAACAGGTCAAGCACCCCCTGCTACCTATAGCTGCTCCCAGTTAGATACCATCTAGATACCATCTTGTATCTAGACAGCATCACTGTGGGTGCACTATCACCGAGAGAGAACATGAGCAGGTGGTGCAGTACTACCTCTAATTCATCATCTTAACCAGTGACATATAAAAAGCAGTGAAACATAAAGTGCTATTAGACCTGAAAAGCTGCCATAATTGCAACAGCGCTGCTAACTAACCATTCAGCCCCATGTTCTGAGTAATTAGGGCAATGGTTTATGACCAGCACTTTGTGGCATTAGCAAAATGTAACAGGAGATTGAGCATGACGGGTGGGTTGGTAAAAAGGAGGAGGAGGAGCTGTAAATTACAGCTTCAAGTAATCATCTGTTAAAACCCATGCGTCCTTTATCAAAAAGGAAGAAGTTTCCCATATCCAACAGCTAAGGAGAAGGGATTCAAGACAATGGCAAGATGCTGGTTTTTTGCAGGAATGTTTCTGACCTTTTTTGGTGGTTGTTCCCATTTCACATATGGATTATGTGATTTTGCTCCGACAAGTCAGAAGGAGACAAAAAAGTCGAGCAGACATGCATTTGCAAGATAAATTCTGTATGCTTACACGATTTGAGAAACATGTTAGGTCACTTCCTGTTAGAATGAAAAGGCTGATGCTGCAAGTGACCTACACTGCAGCTCTGAACACAGCAGGAGGAGACCAGGGGAGTTCAGCTGATGCAAGGAAAGGAATGCCATGGAGAGAGGAGAAGCCTTTGTTACGTGTGCTCAAGTGCTAGGCTTGTAACAGTGAAGATTCTGGAGAAGGTGCAAGAGGTTTTTTTATTTTTTCAGAGCCATGAAAAAATCTGCTCTGAAGCCCAGCACAACTCAACCTACCTTCCTTGTTTTAATTCCTACTTGAAGTCTAATAGCTCTGTCTGAACTAGAGTATTCCTTTTGATTTTTTATTTTTAATTCTTTTATTGGGGGTGGGAGAGGGGATTTTTGACTGCAAATTGCTAGCAGTGATGACTTTCCTACACTGTAGAAAATTGTTCTATTATTACTTAATCCCTGTTATTTAAAATGTGCAGACTATTTCTGCCCTATATTTGTCTAGCTTAAACTTCCAGCCACACAATAATGTCACGCTTTCACTTCTAAAAAAATAAAAGCTCTCTATTATTAAATTGCTGTTTACCATTGTAGGTAGCCATAGATTGTGGTCATCATCCCTCAGCTCTCCTTTTTCAGGTAGATGCCTTTCATCTCTCACTAAGGGCAAATTTTCTAATCCTTTTAACAATTACCATATTAAAGAGTGAACCCCCTCCAATATAATAGCAGCTGTAAGCATAAGAAATGGATTGCAGCCACACTCATGCCAAAACCAGATATATTTATTCCTACTCAATACTCTCCTGTTTACATATCCAGAGAGTGATTTAGTCTTTTGGCCACAATATTATACTGAAAGCTCATATTCATCTGAGTAACAGTCATGACCCCAATGTCTTTTGGAAAAATCACTGCTCTCTAAGATACTCTATAAGGATGCCCTACATTCTTTGTTTTAACACTGATGCATTTCAAAACAGACCTTTTCAAATGCAACTTGCTCATCTGCCCTCAATTTACAATACTATTCAGGCTTACAGTGACATTTTGTCTCTGAATGTTTGGTCATTCAATGCCGAGTAGTCTGTGAAGAGGACCTGTAAGACAACGTTTCCCTATACATATACATATGTTTTCTTCTCCAAACAGCTCCTCAAGGCACAACTGTACACCCTTATTCTTTCAGACGCTGCTGAAATACAGGTAGCAGTGGCATTGTGGAGAGGAGAGAAAACAAGACAATTCTGTTGGATAAGGCATAAAGAAAGGGTCATGCTGGGAGACTGGCTCAGCAGAAGGGAGCTGGCATATGTGACATATGAGGGAAGCAGGAATGACCCTTCTCCACATTTCAGATAACCCCCTGGTGGGGGTTATCCCACCCACCGAGGGTGCCTCCCTACATCTGAAACAGCAAGCTCTGAGACTGTCATTGCTGTCCCAGGGTCTGCATAGAGGGTACATGGCAAAGGGGTGTTAATGGGGAGAAATACATCTGACTGCTGTGGACAGAGAAGTAATGGGACTGAACAGCTGGTATTTTCCTGATAGGAAATTGATTTTTCATAGAGAAAAATCTAAATTAACAATCCTTTCAACCTCTGATTTTGGCAACAAAGTCAGCAGATTCTGAAGAGAAAAAGCAGAGGCATTTTCCTGCTGAAGAAAATATCATTTTCCTATGGGGAGCAGAAGCTTCTATGGCCTCATCCCACCTGCTACACAGTGGTGCATGCCACATAACAGCATGCCTGGGGAAGTTGGCAAAGGTAATGACATTTCCTCAGAACCCTTGAAGGTGGATAAAGAAAAAGGGCACTCGGTCCTTCCTCCATTCTCTTTGAGCTGTCACAGCAATGTGCTGCCCCCATAAAACAAGGCAGGGACTGCTGAGGAATTCACAACTCCAAGTGAGCTCATTTCCATCCTCCAAGAGTCAGAGGCCTATGGGAAATATTGTGGTGAGCACAAAGGCAAGACTGGAGAAGGAAAAAGTGTTTCTGGATTTAGAGCCATTTATTCTGAGCCAACCAACAGAATCCCAAGTGGGAGGGTGAGGAACAGAGGGTGCAAAATTAGTCTGCATTTAAATAAGAGACATGTGGGTTTGGATCCACCACACACACACACACCTCTTGCTCTGTTTAAACAGCCCAGCGCTGCCTGCAAACAAAGTCTAAGAAGATTATGTTCTGTGAGGAGAATCTCAGCTTTCTAGTGCTGTCTTGTCTTCAGAAGTACAGCATTCCAGTTTTCTTCCAGGGTCATTTCAATTCCTTTCCCATCAGTTCCTATATGGTTTTCCAGCTACTCCCTGATTTCTCAGGTGAAATGTTTTTAATGTTATAATTATCTAGGCTCCTCGGATTTTCCTGCCATTCAGGCTTGAGACGGATGGATTCTCCACCTGAAGGCAACAGGATTAGGCAGCAAGCAACTTTCTCAGCAATCCAGGTACCCTCAGAGAGCAGTGGAGCAGCGTTCCCTGCGTGATTGGGAAGCCAGAAGCCCGGAGCTCCTTGCTGCTCACCCAAACACATTATCCCATCTGAGCATTAAATTACGCAGAAAATATTCCAGCAGCTCAAATACTGAGCAAGTGGTAACGATGTTGTCACTTTGGCAGAACATGTAAATATCCTTGCAGATGGACAGCATTTGCAAAGAAGATGAGTGAGATGAGAGGAACCCTTTTATCTGCCCTGCACAGCTTCCGGGCCGGCAGCAGGACTGGATGCTGTCTGCTGGCCAGAGGACAGATGCTCCCACCCAGGCATGCCCTCTCCCACTCACAGGCAGAACCCTTTCCCTTCCCTGCCGCAAGAATGAAGGGCAGCACAGAGCACCTTGCCCAGCAGGCACTGTGCACTGAGTTTAAATATCCTGAAGCCCAAAGAGCAGCATCTGTTTATGCCAGGACTGAATTTGGCTCCACGCTTGTCAGAAGACAGGAGAACATGCCACGTAGGGCTTTGGCCTGCTTTATGCAGGCTGAATCCACAGGTAAATGAATGTTAGGGCTATTTTACACATTTGAATACACTGTGCATAATGTGTCTTGGCTACAGATATTGTGCCTATATTTTGGGGTACATATTGCCTCATTTAGATCTACCAGTTGTATACAGAACATAAGCACAACTATTACAAGAACTCATAGATATGTGGGAGGAATGATTGAGAAAGAAAGCAACAGAAGACCCAAGAGCAGAAAAACAGCTAAGACCTGCAGCCCTCTCCTAAGGCAGGGTCTGGGGCACCTGGAAGCCCACTGCACAAGACAGGTGCAGATCTCTTGACTTCCTTGTGCTAAGACCACGGGATGGATCTCATCCAACTCCTGCATGTCATGATCACATTAAATAGCCTGGGAATAAACCTTCCTCTGGTCTAATGTAGGTTAGTCTACATTGCACTTAGTCTTATTGCGTTAACTTTAGTCTTTTGTTTGAGCTGTGAACATGGAAATTTGGCATTGACATGAAAGCAACATGCCAAATAACCAGTATCACATAAATAACCCAAATAACTTTGTGGCACCAAGTCCTGCAGCGTTGACAATTCCTTTGATTTCCACGGATGTTTGGCCTGAATATAAATTGACCGAATCAGCCTGAATATCACAGGCTGCAGAGGAAGTAGAGTGATAGAGGAACAAAATGAACATTAACTTACGCCAAGTTCACCCTCAGGCTTAAGATTGAAAGCAGCCAGTACAGTGCCTCACTCCATCTTGCCCCACTGATTTGGAGGTGCTGCATCAACAGTTCCTACAGTCTTTTACATTGGAGCTTAGGGTCGGAAATCGCAATTCCCAGTAAGGCCAAACAAATGCCAAAATTAATTTTAAAAACAAATGCTGCAATAAAACTACTTATTCTAAAGTAATTTCTTTTCCATTGACATGTTGCAAAGCACAGCCAGGAGTACACCTCCTACAGGAACATCTCAAGGGCATTTTGTGAGATTTCTCTTATTCCCAACAAAAATGGCCAAGAAATTATCAAGATGTTAGAGTATCACTTCCTAAAAAAAGTTCTGATGGATGCAATACAGTCTCTATAGACAAAAACTTTCAATTCAAAGTACTCCATCAGGATATACGTGCAGCACAATTGATCCCAGCCTTCCTGAGGTAGCAGGTATTAGCTACACACAGTACAAAGAGATGAAATATTGACACGCTTCTGAAATGCTGTAAGAATACCTAATGCCCTTTCAGACCACATAGCTGCCATGGGTGTTAAGACAGGGACACAGGAAACCCCCCAAGGCCCAGCTCCTGCTGGAAATCCAAGGTGCCAGACGAGGAGCCAGCCAAACCACTCCTGTGGTTCTAAATGCCCTGAGGTTTCCTGAAGCACAAGCTCCTAATGGCTGGATGCCTCTGCCATGGATCAGCTCCTCCGTGCAAGCCTTTCATTCTCTTCCCACAGGAATCGGGCTCTATATCCTCGTGCCAGATATTAGAAAAAAGGACTAACAATGTGAAGCCCAACATCACATGGTGATATATGACATGAGCATGTATATATGTGTATGTAATTCTGTGTGTGTGTATACATGCAGATGCACACCCTCAACAGCCTGTGTTTGCTGAGAATCGTGACCCTCTAAGCCCCACAGCCACATCATCAAAGGAACACTGCCCCAGCCAAGCAAGGAAAGAGGTACTAAAATGACAGCCACTTTGCATTTTTTATGAGGTTTGTCTCCTACACGTCTCTGTACCTTCGCAAAGCCCTCCCATCGCTGCTGCAAAGTCCATCTTGTTTCTCTCAGCTGATTAGGAAGTTTCATTCTTGCCTGTCTCCCCACCGCCCTGCCTGTCCCTGTGCCCTTGGCGTCAGTGTGTCTCGACAGCAGAGTCTCTATGGCGCTCTCCTATTATATTGTCTTTCCCTGAACACCTCTACCACCACTGACATCTTCATGCTGTCAGTCACCCACAACTGCTTCTGCTCCTGCACCATACACTCCAGGCAGACAGGAAAGTCCACTCTTGTCAGGCTTACTGTTCGCCCCAGCCCGAGAGCAAGGAACATGTGCTAGACGCTGGGGAGCTTCCATGTTCGTGTTTGTACCCTAACTCTGTCCCAAATCTAAACTAGGACAAGAACTGAGTACATGTCAACCCTCCCATTTAACACCCTAGTTGTCATGAATGGGAAACCTGGAAAAATGAGAGGGTGGGGAGGTTTCACAGAATCACAGAACATTAGGGGGTGGAAGGGACCTCTGGAGATCATCTAGTCCAACCCCATCTGCCAGAGCAGGCTCACCTAGAGCAGGTCACACACAATCATGTCCAGGAGGGTTTTGAATGTCTCCAGAGACAGAGATTCCACCACCTCTGGGCAGCCTGTTCCAGGGCTCTGCCACTCTCGAAGTAAAGAAGGTCCTCATGTTTAGATGGAGTTTCCTATGTTCAAATTTGTGCCCATTGCCTCTTGTCCTGTCACTGGGCACCACTGAAAAAGGACTGGCCCCATCCTCCTGACACCCACCCTTTAAGAATTTATAAGCATTGATAAGATCCCCCCTCAGTCTTCTCCAGACAAAAAAGGCCCAAGTCCCTCAGCCTTTCTTCATGAGAGATGTTCTAGTCCCCTCAATCTTCATAGCTCCTTGCTGTACCTTCTCCAGTAGTTCCCTGACCTTCTTGAACCAGAAAACCCAGAACTGGACACAGTACTCCAGATGAGGCTTCACCAGGGCAGAGCAGAGAAGGAAGAGAACCTCCCTCAACCTGCTGGACACACTCTTCTTGATGCATCCCAGGATGCCATTGGCCTTCCTGGCCACAAGGGCACACTACAGGCTCATTGTCATCCTGTTGTCCACCAGGACTCCCAGGTCTTTTTCCACACAGCTGCTTTCCAGCAGGACAGCCCCTAACCTGTACTGATATATGGGATTATTCCTGCCTTGGGGCAATACTGTACACTTGCCCTTGTTGAATTTCATAAGTTACTCTCTGCAAAATTCTCTGGCCTGTCCAGGTCTCCCTGAAAGGAAGCACAGCCTTCTGGCGTGTCAGCCACCCCTCAACAGCTGAGTTTGAGTAAATACTCCCATATACTTTACTAATGCCAATTCAACAAGGCCATCATTTCACTAGGCTTCCTCAAGGCATGCACAGCTCAGCCTCTTCCTTTCATTCCAGGATCCAAGATTTAGATGACTCACTGTGGCTAGAGAGGGTGAAACACATGGGTACACATCAAATAATCAGGAGTTGAATCAGCATCAGAAACTAAAAGCAACTGACCTCTTCTTAGTACCTGAGCTTGACCCCTTTGTTTTGCAAGCCTTTGATGGACCAGGAAACCACTCTGCACTCCAATCACATTGAGACTTGCAGGTTCCTATGCCAAACTCTGCTTTCAAATAAAACTATCCAGGGGGTTAAAACAAAGAAGTGTGCGGTTGTTCTTCAGAAAGGACAAATGAGATAACATGGTGTCTACGTTTAGAAAGTACCTGGGGCTAAACCATAGCAGTTACTCTACCACCTGATGCTCCCTCTCCAGCTGAGAAAGGAAATTGGGAAAAAAGGGCAAAAGCCCTGTTAGTTGAAGCAGAAACAGATTTAATGAAATAACAAAACCAACACAACAACTGACAAAGAATAAAAGGTTCTACTCAGCCTGGTCCTTGAGGTCAACAGCAGGAGCAAAAGGCCAGAAGGGAGGAGGCCCAGGAAGAGGAACTCCCCACCCTTCATGAACAACCTCCTCTTATAATGAGCATGATATAAGTGCTATGGGGTACACCTGTGAGTCAGCTGCCTTGATTGGATCTCTCAGCTGTCTCAGGGCTACTCATGGCCTGCCTGCATGGCTGGCCCATGGGTCTGTGCCTAGGGAACAAGGACACAGGGTAATTTTATATAGGTTCTTTTTGTAAAGGATTGCTAATGTTGTAGCAAATTATGACTTCTAATCTATGCAGCACTGCAGCCTCACAGCACAGGAGAAGTCTTAGTGAGCACGTTGAATCCTTTTGGCAGGTTTATTCACTCATAAGGAATTCCTTTCATTATTTAGTACAAATAAAGATACACCTTCATGAAAGGCTTCTGCTGCTCATGCTGCTCACATTCATATTTGATAGCTGAACAGAGAGCTACAGCCCTTTGCCTGTTCAACACCAATGTGCAAGAGAGGTTCTCTTGTGAGACCATTATTTTTCAGAAGAACTTTGGGTTTTCATGGTGAATTGGACTGATGATCCATCAAATGTTGCCTTCTGCATCTGAACTCCACTGAGGGAGTGAAAGGAGCCTGTAGCATGCTTGGCTCATGCAGCAAAGCCAGGCACCACAGGGAAAGATTCCTTCCTGACCTCGACAGTGATTAGATAACCACTTGAAGCACACAATTTGATTATGCCTTTGTTAGAGGTCGAACGTGCCTGAGTCACTGTCCATGAGGTCAAGGAGTGAACTGGGACTGTAAAGAAGATTTCTGACTCTCTCTACTTTAATTCTACCTAAGATTAAGAGGGAAGAAGTAGAGACTTATATATACCCTCCTTCTGCCCATCCCTGCTCTCCTCTTATGGCAGCACTAGCCTGCCACCATGCTCACAGCCCTGAAAAGGTTTGGAGTTGGGCTTCAAAAAAGACAGGTGAGAGTGCATCTGAAGGCTGCATACAATCCAGAGTCTTATACCAGCAACTTATTACTATTTTGAGCAAATGTATGAACTGAGTCCTGCTGCCCAGTGGCAACAGATGGTACAAAGACGTAGATTTCGTTCACAGTGTAAAATGATACTTCTTTTCACATCTCTGCTTCATGTTACTGACTGGCCCTTTCATCCATATTATTTAAGACTGTGAGAACTGGATACTGATCATTTACTGTCTGATCCTTTACAGTCCTTGCACTAACTGTCCTGAAAGCTAAATAATCCCCCTTTTCATTATCTCCTCCACTTATAAACTTCAACAGTCAGTGCATCTTTTTTCCCCAGATTTTGTTAATGCTAGTAAAACCTGAAGCAGAAGTGTGTGCTCTGATTATGTCCAAGCAAGAAACTGCAAATGCAGAATTCGCTAGGGGAAATCACTGCAAAATAAACAGATGAATAAGATACTCAACATTTTGCAAGCCTATAAAAAGCTGGGCTGGAACAGAGTGGGCAGGAACTAAACGGCTGAATGCCAGTTAGGATAGCTGAGGGGTCTGTTAATTTATCCCCCCAAGATTTCTTCCTCCCTTAGGTTGTAACTAATAGCACAAACTCCTATCTAATGCCACTAATGTTATTATGCTGGAAAGCCCAAACCTGAGGAGGGAAAAGGCAGCATGTGGCAGCAGATGCCAGCAATCAGCCAAAATCAGAAGCAGAGCATGTCTCCTGGCTATATGTATGAGATAAATGTTGACTTCATTTCCATCTGCATCCCCCATACTCTGCTCCCCCTAACCCTCCCAGTGCCTCCTCTTCCAAAACTCTGCTCTGCTCATGACGAAATGATAATTTTTAATTTATTCTGCTTTTCTGGTTGCTGTGCTGAGAGCTTGTGCTGCTTGGTGTCTAAGCAGCTTGTCCTGGGGATATGGTTAAACCTGCCTTTGATCAGCATTTAATCCTTCAAGGTGCTCAGAGGGCTGCAGTTTAGTTTCTATGTGAAAGCAATTAGAAAAGATGGAAAGGAAGGAACAGGACTCTCACTCTTCTTCCTCCAACCCTTCCTCCAAAAGAAACATTTATCATGGACTGGGGTGGTTGTGACAGTGGGAGGAAAAGCTGCTCCATGGGCCTGGCCCAGATCTGATCAATGTGAGAAGTGGGAAGCCTAGCCATCAGGAGCCTAAGCTGTCTATCTCCACAGGTAGCCCAAAGATCTGGGTTATTTTGTTCCTCAGCTAAATATAAGCTGCTTGTTAGGGAGAGAAGCTTATCCTCCCCTCCCTTCCCTCAAGTCTCCATCAGCAAGGGTAGCAAGAAGAGGAAGCATTTTCAACAGATGGAAGCCAAGTTCTCCAAGGAAGTCTTTCAAAGTAAATAAATAAAAAGTAACTTGTAGTTCCTACACACAGCTAAATATGTATGCGTAGATAAAGCCCTAGCTGTGGGGTACAGCCATCTGCAGGGATGCTGAAGCTGCAGACAGAAAACAAGGGGAGAAGGTAGGAAAGAATTTGAGAAGGCAAGACTAGACTGGATGAACAAAGGCAACTGATGCCAAACATCTCAGAGAAAGCTACTTAGGACAGGATTCTGTTAATGCTCTGGGACAGCATCTCCAGAAAAACTCCACACCTAAAATCACTTAAGACTAAGTGGTGTGAGATCCACATACATGCATTGCCACTGTACAGGACTTCCCCCAGTGGGGAAAATGCACCACCCATTTTAGCAGTTTACAAGAACTTGCCACTTCCAAACCATAGAGCAGCATAGTGCCCACTTGTCCCACATAATTTTGGTCTTAGACTCACAATGCAGAAGCCACAAAGTGGTATTTCTTGACCTCTCTGTACATGGAGCTTGTTCATCACAACGATCTGGCACACACTTTTTTGTTATTAGCTAGATCCTGTCAGCCAAGCTCTTGGTGTCAGAGAAATGAGATACAATACAGCTTCTCCATCCAGCTAAGGTACTTCTAGAGTGTCAATCAATGTAGTTATCTAGGAAACGTGTCATCAGGATATTAAAGTTGGTTACCATTCCCCAACTGCTTGTGGTGGGCTACTCAATTTGAGATTAAAGGTATAAATCTAAAAATAGACAGAACCATAACAGCAGGACTTTGTCGCTGCTGCCACTTACATATGGCTCAGTCTAGTAAACCTGTGATGTGCTATATATCTCCTGGATTCCACTTGTTCTGTAACAGAATTGGTTTGTGCATCTGGATGAGATGCTTCCTTTTGCTAGGCCTTGGTAATCTTATGATACTTAGTTTTCAATGAAATGGTATTAATGATATGGTCCTATTTTGGTAGGATAGTTTTACCTGGCTCTAGACATATAAACAGCTGTGAAATTGCAAATAATAATTTATCTCATTTGCACTTGCTTACAGTTACACTATTGTAACTCTTTGTATGTTCTTATGTATTTCTGCTCTGCAACTGGAGACAGGAATTAGGACTTTAACCTGCCACTTGTCACATAATAAAGTACGAATCACCTGCCACTTGTCACATAATAAAGTATGAATCTAGTATCTAGAAACCGTATGTAATTCCGAAGTACCAAATAAACTTCACTGCTTAAGTCTCGCAAATCGTCATGCTGTGACACCACACTAAAGAACTGCCAGAGCAGCAAGGAAATGAAAATTCCTTAGCAGTTAAATACATGACTTGTTCAAAAACCACACAGGAGAAATATTTTTCATCTGGTATGGAAAACAAATTAGAAACATGTCAGCCTCATTTAGACATATGTTAAACTCTGTGAAACATCCCTTTTTATCATATTTAAAACATGTGAGAAATACTCATGATAAAGGGTTAAACTGATCTCTGGCAGAATTAAAGCAGATTCCAGGGGTGTCCCTGCAGATACCAGCTCCCTGCCATCCACTGGCCCTGCTCTATAGCTCAGAGCTGCCTTGGGGTAGGCAAGGAACAGCCCCTTCCTTCTCTCTTCTGCTACTCCAAGCCCTGCAGCCTTACAAGGACTCTTGTTTTCTCATATCTTATTGTGCTCTGCAGCCCTAAAGAAAAAACTGCCTATGCTCTCCCTCCCCTGCAAATAAACTAAGCATTAGCTTTGCTACAGAAAAATCACTGCTACCCTAGGAGGCATGCTAGCAGAAATGTAACTGAAAGGCACTTGAAAGAAAGAGTTAAATCAATTACAAAAACATGTCCCAAGCCCCCTTACCTGAGCTTCATCCTTCTCCTTTTGAGGCTTTTTCAATATAGGAAAAAATGTGTAAAAAAAAAAAAAAAAAAAAGAAAAAAAAAGTCAGCTTGCTCAGCAGGAGCTACATGCTGATTAGGAAAGTTTTGCTTTGGGGGGTTCAGGTTTGAGGGTGGGAGGAAATGAGGCAAATAAATGGTATTAATCCTTTAAACCTGAGAGTTTTAGCTGCTGCATTAAAAAGTTGGCAGTGGTATCTTCTAATCCCAAAGCCCAAGTGCAGTGTATTATCCAGCAGACTGCATTCCCACACTTGACACCTCCCTAAAAGCTTTCCCGCATCTGTTCCAGTTTTATCAGCTACCTGAAGGACTAAAAGAGAACTCACTCACTAATTCCCAACCTTAGAGCAATCCTGCTCTGTTTCTTGTATGGCAGGGTGAATAGGGCACTATCTTTAGAAAGCCTTTGCTTGTTCAGTTATACCACCTTGCTTCGCTATTAGACCTGAGCCCAAACCACATACTTAGTAAAAGCATCAAAAGCATTCAGCGGTGGTCTAATTCTGCTTTCCCTGCTTTGCCCAGAGGTGTGAATGCCTCTGCAGTGGACCCTGAAAACTGATGAGCAGTTCACAAGAACACAATGAAACAGCACAGGCCAAGACGTGAAGAAAAAGCCGGTATCCAAGTTAGCCTGCAGGAAGAATTTAAAGAGTCAGGATAAAAATAACAGAATTAGGTCACAGCCAGAAATGAGGATTAACACTAGACAACGTCAGTGACAATGAGTGATGAGGATTCCCAGTTGCATGTCTAACACCAAAAATATCTCCACAAGTAACAGCCTGCCCTCTGGCCCCAAGAAGAGTGAGCTCAGTGCTGAAATGCCAGAACTGCCATTTCAGATGAAATCTAGGTCCACGTAGTCCAGTGCGTGCCTAGGACATTAGCCAGTGTCACACTCGCAGTGAAAGGAAAGCAAACACTGCTCTAAGAGGGAACTGACGTAGTCTAGTAGGAGAAATGAGGTAGTTGGAATAAACAGGCAAGCGTTCAGACACAAGATCTTTTTTAGATTAAAAAAACTAGTCTGTTAAAGTCCAGTTTTATCAGTTGACTTACTAACTTTGCTTCATTTACACACTAACACCATTGAAGCCACAACAACGCTATTAACTACAATCTGCTCTAGTAAGTTTTGGAAAGATGTACTCCTGCACCTCCTAGGTCTCATCCTCATTTCTAGGCATAAGCCTTGAAACAGCAGGATTCTTACTAGCTGTGAAAGACCTATCACACTGCCTTGTCGATAGCCCCTGTGCAGCACAGCCTCCCCAACACCACACTGAACCATCTTCTTGGTCCTACGTCAGAGGGATAAAGAAACACCACACAGTTAAAAGGGGAATTTGACAGATTTAGTGTAATTAATACTGATGTTTAACGATTCTAGATCCCCTGCTCCTTTGTGAGTTCATCCATAAATGCAATATTTCTCCAGGTTTGCAAGAAACATGACACCTGTCCTTTGATTTTGCCCTCTTTTGAATTACAAAATAAGATTTCATATTAAGATCTGGGGGAGGGACAAACTGCTTGGAGTATTGGTATAACATTGGGATGTACAGAATGTATTATTTTTCCAAATCACAGCTTCCCTTGGATTCTGCCACGGAAAGGCTGACACACCGGACAGACTGGGGAAGAAATTAGATCATATGCAATCTGTTACTCTCTCTCTCTTTTTTTTTTTTTTTTTTTTTTTAAGACACCTGAAGCAGACATAAAACATAGAGAAGGTGTCAGATCCCCACTGGGTGTAAACTGTCATAGCTCTGCGACAGTCCCCAAGTAGAATGGGTCAATATATTGATACCTGCTGAGAAATTATCCTGTATATCTTAAAATATTACCACCAGAGTCAACAGGAAGTAAAAGGGAAAGGGGCTTCCACCTCACCTGTCCAGATCTCCAGCCTAATGAATGTACAATTTCCCTGGCATACACACTTGATAAAATGAGCCCGGATGAGTCAGAGAGGCACCCATCTGCCCCTGCAGATCACTCTCCTCCTACCAAACACCCACCTTCCACCCCAGAATCTGTCCTGCTCTGCTGCCACACTCCTGCGTCAGGCAAAAACTCTGCTGTGCCAGAACAAGAAATAAAAATAATAGCCTAAGCAGGCTTCTACAAATCATTTCTCTACCAGCATTTTTTCTATTTACAAGTAAAATAGTCCACATTCTGCTATTACTGATATCAACGTAAACCTGGAAGATTGCTGTTGAAGATACCAGAACAGAACAAGTACTCTGTGGTTGTATCTGAGCTTACAGCATATTTTGGTGGTATATGACATGCAGTCTCACTTTTTCTTGTGCACATTGTACTAGAAGGTGAACACATTATTTAACCTTGGGAAACATCAGAACTTCATTAGCTATTTTAACAGTTTCCTCTGTGTGAGGCCAATCCATAGCTCCTTGCTCAGCCAGAAGTGTCCAAAAAATCAGATTTAGAGGAAATCACAGTCAAGTAGTACTTTGCCTGACTGTTAGATGATGAAAAAAAATCCTACGGCATTTACACACATAACAGCTGAGAAACAGACAGTACTGAGTATCTGTGGGGCTGCCTTATACAACTTCTTGTACTGGATTCCTAATTGCAGAAGCCAGTTAGAAAGACAATTTCCATTCTCTGAAAGGATAGGGTTTGCAGGCTGGAATGATGAAGAACAGCAGCAGCTGTTCTCGGATTCCAACACAAACCATACAGCTGTTTTGCCAATTACTAGGCCTAGTACAAAGGACACAGCCAGCAGCAGAAAAATAATCTAGTAAGCAGATTCTATTGCACATCGAGGGGTCAGTATATAGGGGATCGCTGGGGATACAAACGAGTCAGATAGATCACAAATAATAGACATCAACACCAGTGACCCCAAGAATGACATAGCACGACCAAGAATGGATGGAATAAACAAAGATACAAGGTATTCCATAGAAAAAAATGGGAGACAACCAAGTCAATAGGCTGATCATGTACGATAGAAGTAACCCCATATTGCCTCCCCACAAAGCCCGTGTTTGCAAGCGCCAGACCTGACTGGGGCCCAGTTGCACGAAGAATCAGGAGGTCCTTCCCCAACAGGAAACTCTGCAAAGTGCATCCACCTCACAGACAGACACTCCAACTCTTCCTGCAAGTGGTCCCAGCTTTTATGCCCAAAGCAGAACACCTGGCACTCATTTACCCAATGCGGGGCACCTGGGGCTTGTTTACCCAAGGGCTTTCCTTACAAGGCCGGCAGCACCTTGGAGGAAAGCCAAAAGGCAAACTCATCCCCTCCTCTTAAAGGGCCATGGGAACCACCCATATGTCAACCTTAATTCAGAGCTTGGGGTTCAGACCCCAGCACTTCAACAGCACAGGCAGGACCTATGCATTGCTCTCCACTCTGGAGTGCAGCTTTCCAAATTTGGTCCACTAGATGCAGCATCTGGCCGCACAACCTCTCCCCAGCACTGGCAGACACTTAAGAACCAGACTGGAGAAACTTTGGGAATTATCAGCTGTGTCATACAGCAAGAGAAATAATCCAAGGACTGTACTCCCCTGAAACTCTCTGGCATGGAAGTGGTTATTTCTAAAAACAGAGTGGACTACAGTCAACAGCCTTTGGGGATTTCTGCTGGGCTGGGAAAGTTTAATAAGCAGACATGCTGGGCAAAGGATTAAAATGCTTCTGTATTACATGTCAGGAATAAACACACAGCAATTCAACCCAAGCCACTTAATGCCTTCTTGTTCCTGTCACACCTGTAAATGCTACTGACCATCACCTAGAGACGTGCTTCCCCAGGAGAAATGTTTTTCCCATCCAAGGGAGGTTCCTCACAGTTAGATTGGAAGGATCACCCTGTCCCACCTCTCCTCCCAGCCTCTGCTTCCTTTGGCAGCATTCTGGTGCAGATTTTCTTAGATAACAGAGTTGCTTTAATGTTTTCAAACTAAAGACTTCTTAAATTGAAAAATGGTCTTTTAAACACTGCAACATTTTACTTTTCAACACTTTTCATTTTTGAAACATTTAAAATGCTAATTCTTTTATCAAAAATGTTATTGGAACTGTTATCAAAATGGTTATAACTGTAGTAAAACCCCTTAGAACATGAAAAACAAATCCATTTTGAACTCTGTGAAACAGAAAAAGCATCAAAACCTCTATATTGAAAGGGTAAGTTGAAAAATATTTTCCAGCCCAGCTCTTTAGAAAGGCAGGCAGTTAACCCACTCCTTGCTGCACTCTCTCCCTCTCCTCTCTTCTTTGCAAATGCAAGCACTGAGGTCAGGCTGACATTCATTCCCTTTCATTGTGGACACAACAAAGACTGAATTTTCCACAGCTTACTAGCCTACCTACAAACCTACCAACTAATGTTTCTAGGGGGCTAGCTATTCACGTGCCCACAATGTCATGTAAAAATTATGAACTATACAGCTTAAGGACACTCTGAACAGACTGCTTTACTGGAGCACCCTTTGCAGAAGGAATCACAAAATAGCCTTGGTTGGAAAAGGCCTCTAAGATCATCAAGTCCAACCATTAACCTAACACCGCCAATTCACCACCACACCATGTCCCTCAGCACTTGATCTACACATTTCTTAAATACCTCCAGGGATGTGAGACACAGAATGCTATGCACTCCTGACCACATGCACACAACCACTGCTGCTGCATGCACACATCAGTGATAACTGCTCAGGTCTCTCCCCAGAGCTATTTAAGCCGTAGGAAGTAAATCCAATGAATAAGAATTAGGGATCCTACTTGCCTTTTACCTCTGAAATGCCAGTGCTAGTGAATACCTGTATGGGAAAGCAACAACAAAAAGGGAGAAAGTAAAAACTGATCCTTCTTCTCCCTCTTGTTTAAACACTCTCTGGGAACACAGCCTTATAGAGGTTCAGTGTAACAACTAGAAGGGTTGTCATGTTTAATGGAGCCAAAGATGGCTAAATCTCCATCCCCGGTTAATCATTTGCCCTTGCCAGCATGGTAAAGCTCAGCATCCCAAATCTCCAGGACAGTCATGTTAACGGAATAAGCAAAAGTCAAGTGAGATGCTATCTGAGCCTGCCTGATGAGATTTCAGTTTGCAGACAACCCTGGTTTATCTTAGATGATGAACTATCGGGGATAAATAGAATGCATCAAGTCTGTTTCCCCAAGACCTTGACTTGCTGGTGATAGGAGAATATGAATAACACCTAGGCAGCTCAATACAGATTAAATGAGGAACTGGATAAGATCATGGTGTTAACTAATATTCACTTTAAAAATATCCCCAAGTACCTGGTCCAATAACCATGCAATGTAAAGGATTAAGCTTCTGCTGTATATTATTTTACAAAAGGTAAATTAAGGGCAAAACCAATGACTCCATTCCAAATATAATGTGTATATGCAGACATACATCACTCTTTCTATGTGTATACTTACAGTAATACTTGACTTTTTCACAACTAAATACTATCACATATCTCAAAATACTTTACAAACATGGGTCACTATTGTAATTCCCGTACATAGGAGGAAACTGCAGTAAATTTTTTGTGTAATTTGACTAAGATTCTACAACCAGAAAATGAAAGATCCATAAACAGATTCTCAGACCCTGCTCTCCTCCAGATTCACAAACATACAGCTATGCACCAATGATGATAGCAAGAAAGAGTTTGGTAAGAAAGACATAGAAAGAAATCTTGGAAAATGAAGACTAACTGCTATCCTACACATCTGTGATCTCATCAAAATTATATATTCCATTTGATAACTGCCACTGAGAAACAAATTTTAAAACATCTAGTTTAGGTATGCAAATCCATAATGTGTAGAGACATGCAAGGATTATTCATTTATGCAAATGTGACTGTATTATATGTTTCTGAACAAGCTATTGTAATGTATTATATTAACATGTCATATTGTTTATTCTAAACAATGTATTGCTTAAACAGTGAAGTGTTCGGGCTTTGAATTCATCTAGCTTTAAACATTGAAAAAACATGGTATGGCAGGTTACAGTGAACGTGGGACTGAGCCACGGTTCAGGCTTGCTCCAGGAGCAGGTTACAGACTGGAATTTCTTGATGCAGAATTAGTGCAGAAGTTCACAATGAAATATTTTCATAAGAGAATCAACAAAACTTTAAGAAGTTCACAACCGCAGTCTCATTTGGAAAAACCTACAGAACTGGGTTAATTCCACAGTGGAGGTTAAAAGAATACTGTCACCTTATTACTGATGTATGACATTACTTCATCTTTCAATGCTTTTTCTCAGAATCCCGCAGATATCAATTTCAATTTAAAAACTCCTATTCAATTAAAATCCCAACTACAGAGTCATAATACAACAAACATCCAGTTTGAAGGCTAAAAACTTGAGAAGATGGCATGGTTTAAAACATTCACTTCCAGAGCCCCAGTCACTTACAGCTAAGATCCAGAAATATTTCTCATTCCTCCTGTATCAAGTAAGGGACAAATAACAGCAACTATTTTGGGAGCCTTCTAAATGGATTAAAGCTCATGTAAAGCAGGCTTTCAGAATGGTTCTAATGGCATAGATGTGCAGTTTTGTTTGCATTTGTGTCCAAATCTTTTTATGATTGGCATTGGTTGAGAATTTTCCACTGAAGGGTAATTTATCAGAAGTAAACTCTTTATAGGAATTGTTCTGTATTTGCTTTTAAACAAGTTTAGGCATTTAACAATAAGGCTTCAAGTTTCATTAAAAACACTGTTTGTTTACAAAGCTTAATAAATACTTAATGAAGTTAAAAAATGTCAAAGATTGAAACTCTTGTAATGATGTTGTTATACCCATAATGATCAAAGGATATAAATGAGCAAAGTTTGCCTTTAATAGACCAACTGGTATAGAAGGATAAAATGCAAAACATAAGGAACCCTATTCAGATCTAAAAGAGTAGCATCAACTTTCGAAGCTACATGCAAGGTTAGACTAACAGCTCTGAACGTAATATTGTTAGCTAATAAATAAGTCAATTTGAGAGAAAAGGTTACTTCTACCCGCAGATCCACAGGGAGTGGTCCTAGCAAAAGGAGAGGTAATATGCTATCTCCCTCAGTGGAACAGAGAGAGAACTAATTGCTGTCTATAGGACATGAAGGAGTTCACAGGCAGCAGGATGTAAGAAGAAATACAACATACTATAAATCAATATTGCTATGCTGAGCCCTTGATTTTTAAAGTCTAATGGAGTTACAAATTTTAGTTTATAAGACCTTCCTCTGAACCTGTTTTGAAGGACTCCCTTGAGGGTCAGGGCTAAGAGTTTAGAGTGGTTATTTGTGAAAAATGTTCTCCCACTGTTAATAATGCTTCTATTTACTGAGTGTTGGTGTGAGTTCACCATTGTACACAGCAGCTTACTGATGTTGCCAGCTTAGGGTTCATGAAGGCTTTTGCAGCATTGATGACTGCTGCATTGGTCCATATTCTGGACCACATATATTAAATCCAAAGCTTTGGATAGTTTTGTTGTGAGTGATATTTTAGTATGGTGACTATAGAAACCAGGCCATATGTGGCTTCATGGAATGAATTCTGCTTCTGGTGATGGATTCAGCAAGGTTGTTGCAGAAGTAGTCTGAGGGCTATGCACATTTTAGGGAAGGAATGAATTCTGGGAAAACACCTTTTAATGATGTTATTTTTTCCTATGGAAGTTTCAGGATTTTCTGTTTAAGTTTCTGCATGAGGTCTTAAGTCATAAGCAAGTATATGCAACAGGTGCATTTGTGCACAGAATAAAGAGTTGTATTATCATTATTTTGCATCATCTGCTTGGATGTTTCACACAAAAATATGATCTATCTTCCTCGAGCAGTAGCTGTTGAAAGAAGATAGTTGGACCAACCCTCTCTGAATTTCTTGGAATAGCGAAGTCAACATTTTCAATATTTTGTGCTTTTGTTTAATTTCATAGACAGAAAAAAGAAGAAATCTTGAATAAACTAGATGATAGAACAGCTCTTCATTCTCTGTACCCTACCCTACACACATCATAGGTTACAACAGAGGGAAATCCTTTCTGCCCAGGACAGAAGTTCCTTGGCATTCCTTTTCTGCCACTGAGTCTGCTGACTGCTAGGCAAATACAAGAGATCAATAAAGATTTTCTTCCATGGTTGGTACAATGTACACGACACTCTGCACACTATCACAGCTGAGGCTGAAACCAGGATCCACAAGTCAGAGCTACTTCTTTAACCATGCAGGTACATACGCTGCTGACAAGGGAACTGAAGTGACCTATAGCCAGCAGGGAGCATGGCGCCAGCACATCAGACTCTGTCTTAACACCAAATGCCTTCTGATTTGTAATGGCAAAAGTAAGATGAGGCTGGTTATGCCACCCAAACCACCAGGAAATAAGCGTGTATTTCAACTCCCAATACTACCTGGGAGTTTAGAGCATGCAGAGCTGAAGCTCTGATTTGTCTAGAGCAATAGGGGAAGGCATGGTGAAAACAGGACCCATATTCAGAAGCTGTTGTTTCCATATTCTTTGCTCAGACCACCCTGCCTCTTTCCCTGTGGGATATTCTTATCTGAAAGCTGCTGTTTGGGAGGCTTACATTACTTTAGATGAAAATACTAAACAGAAAGTACTTACTTCTATGCAACATAGACTGTAACTGAAACACTGTGAGTACATGGCAGCTGCTGTTCAAAAGTGGACACAACAGGCTTAACACCTATGCAGTTTGTAGGCAGAAGAGAGAACATTTAGCATGGCTGAGGTTGGTTTTATTACACACAAATGCACGCAAATTCAGCTTTTCTGCAAAGCAATGCATAGTCTCTCTCTCTCTCAGACACACATGGTATTTCTAATCCTTAGAACTCCCTGATGCAGGTTACTATCAGGAAGAGAAAGAGGTGTGGCTGCCACATGCACAGATTTCCTCAAAGATGTCTTATTCTTCTGCCTGGAAATTCTGTCTGGGGAAGCTGGAGGGTTGTGTACATGTGTCTGGTATTCCTGGACACCCAGTTTTCCAGTGCTCATGCCCAGGTCGATGCTATAATATATGGATAGTGAAATAAATATTCCAGGAAGACATGATACACAGGCACTGTACCAACAATCTGCCCACAAACAGTAAATCATAAGAATATGAGACAGACTGTGGACTTGAGGTACATGCATGGATTAATCATGATGGCCAATGCCTCTTGGTAGTGTCAGACTAACTATGCATCTTCTACCCCTGTGCGTATATTTCTGTCAGGAAATCATAGACAGAAACATAGCCATGTCACCAAGTAAAAGCAATGTGAATGGTGCAGTTGACTGGACATCACCAGTGCCAGGTTGTACTGTCAGGCTTGACTCTGTGCATGGCTGCCTGCAGATAGCCTAACCTCTATTAAAACTCTGTAGCCTATTGATTAGGCACCTTGATAGCCTGGAGTGAAGCAACAGAAAGCAGCAAACCTAGGGACCCCAGCAGAACTCGGGCTGTTTAAATGTGGCAACAGTTTCTGACTCAGCAAACTGCTTTCTCTCTCCGTGTCCCATTTTCTCTTCTTAGAACAAGAAATATAAAAACTGGTTACTTGTCCTCTATCAGTGCTGTGATGCTCTAAGAAGCTACATAAAATGCTTTGAGCTAGCAATGTAAAAATGGCTAAGCAAAGAGTTAGCATAAGAAACAGACATTAATAACGGCATGTGAAATTATTATTGTAAAACTAGGATAAAACTGCAGTGAGTCTCCTTCTCAGTTCTTTACAGCATAAGGTGATCATCGTTTGTGAGGTCAAGGAAAAAAACCACAACTCTCCCTTGGGATACACAATTAAACATATCAAAGAGGTTATTTGCGTCCATCTGTAGCATCTGGCACTCGCCACGGCCAGAGACAGAGTACCAGACCAGATGGACCAATGTGTATGGCAATTCTTATCATCTTGTGTGATTAATTTCTTCCTTTGGGTTGGATATGTCTCTTCTAATTGTATATCAACATCTAACCAAAATTGGTGCTGACATATCCATTGATTGTACCGTGAGTTTATCTGCAGCTCAGTATTCTGGGACAGTTTAGTCCTTTGCTTACCTCAACTCTAATGCAGGATTTCTTTATCAGGGAATTTCTACATTCACTTGTATATTTTCCAAGACTTGTCCTCAGAGACTACCAATAGAATCCATGACTCAATTGTAATTTGAAACAAAAATCTTTTTTAGTTCCTGAATCTTTGCTCCTGAAAGACTGTATCCTACAAGACTGTAGACTATAAGACTCCAAACGATTTTCTTATAGCTACAGTCTTGTCCATGAATTTATAGAGCCTAGGCTTGCAAAGCAGGATCCTAAAACCTTCCCACAAATTCTTTTGGAATGTCTGCACTGCTTTTCTGTGTCTCATTTTGAGACACACAGAGATAGTAAAGATAACAGAAATCTCGTATTTTACAAGAGCCATCCACTGCATTTTTAGGGTTTTTTTGTATGAGGATCATACAGGTAATAATGATTACTGAGTTTTACAATTTCATCATTATTTTTAAAATAATTAGAAACCATTAGCACTGTACCATAAAATGATAACATATGGCATTGCCATACCCCATCAGGGACTCTCTATTGCCATATTTTAAACTTCTTGATTAACGAGGACTTCTGTAAACATGGCTGAGTTCAGCTACATGAAGGCCAGGCACTGAATCAGCTTTCCTAGAAGGTGCCCTTGAATCCAACAGGAAATCCAGAAAGGTTATAGAAAAGGGTTGCTGTAGGGTGGTCGCTCAGGCTGTGAAATGGTATAAAAGAAGAACCAAAGAGCTCCTACAGATATGACTGCTTTGTCTTTACTCAGTATTCAGAAGGAAACTGTCTCCACAGACAGCCCCTAGCCCTTTCTTGAATATGAACTCAGCTTCCCTATGGATATGAATTACGCATAATACTAAACCTCAGAAAAAATGGTAAAAACTAGATACCACTTCTGAAGAGAAGCAAGCCTCCCTGAGGACAAATACTACACATACCCCCGTGTACATGTGCAGGGGCACCCCGACAAAAACGTCCACTATTCAGACACTGCATTTGAACACACTGCTCCTCTTTGTCTCCTGTTGTGTAACAGAGGAGCACACGCAGGGCACCCTGAGGCACGAAAGCAGACTGCAGTACAGCCTAGCCTTTACCTGGGCCTGTCCCACTGACCTTCTGAGTAATACAAATTAAGCATTTTATTTCTCTGGCCATGCCCAGCAACAGCAGAATCCACCCTTTCTCCCTTTTTAAAAAAGTGCCTTGATTTTTTAGACTGGTAGGTAATAAGCTAAATGTATTAATGTCGCATTCTAAACATTGGCAGTAAGACCTCTAACACAGGTGACGGTTAAAAAAAAAAAAAAAAGTAAACTGAATGGGGTTTTCAATCATCACAGTAACCAGATTTGTAAAAACATATGCAATACTTCAAAGTCTATGTCCAAGGTCAAAAAAGCATGGGGCTGAAAGACCACTACAAATTGAACATCTGCAGCACGGGGCTCTGGTGGGCAAGATGCAGACTCTGCAGAGCAGCCTGAACCTCCTCAGTTCAGACAAAGAGGAGCCAACAGGGCAACCCTGCTGCTGAGCTTTAATACTGCTCCTTCCTTTCCTGTTTCTTTAGTGTGTTTTTAGCTCCAGCTTCAAATTGTCCATGTCTTTTGTCGAAAACTACTTGGATCTTTAATGGTTTTTCTGATAATCCTTGCCTCCTTTACTTCTGATTAAAGAGAATGAAAGAATGGGAACTGTACCCTTGACTGATTTACGCTACAGCTTAATTTCTATCTTCCTCCTCTCATCTCCCTCATCTCTTCTTTCCCTTGCTAGCTGAAATCACCTCGATAATTTTGTTCACAATTTTTGGTAAAATGAATTGATTGAAGAGTTGCAGACAAAATCCAACTTGTGACAGAAGCAGAAGACAATGAAGAGGGACATTGAAAGTAGAAGCTGCAGTGATGTGCTCATCTCTTTGGGTCACTGGTGTAAAAAATCCCCCCAGAATTCTGGAACCAGCAAAGAGAAATGCACGTCCATAATGCTCCTTGAAGCAGTAAATGAAACCGTCACCAGCAGCAGAGAATCACTTGCTCCCAGAAAGAAATGACTAAAAAAACCCACTGCATTTAACCACACAGCCCAGGCATTCCCCATTTTTTCTCACACTGTATTATTGGGACGAGGATCAATATTTCTTTGTAGAACTAGCTGCATGAAAAGGTACTGATCCTTCTCAGGGTATTACAAGGATGAATTCGCAGGACTTCATGCAAAGACAGTACAAGGAGCCATAGCACTGTGATGGTCTCTAAATTCAAAGGACCAAATATCCTGACTGAAGTTCAAAAATATCTTTCCAGTATGTTGGGAAAGAACATTAATAATACACTGCTTTTCCTTTCAGATGGAGTATGTCAGGACCTAAAGAGATTTTAAATACTCTTTCACATTTCTGCACTACAGCATAGGGAAACTGAAACACCTGGCAATATATGATGTGCCCCTAAATTTCACCATCCAGTATCTCAAGGTAAGCCAGTGGAAGAGCTAGGGGAAAAGTTTGGGTGTTTTTGTCCTCAGTTCTGTTCAGTGCTGTTGCTGAGGAAAAATCTCTTCAGCATTACCCATTGCCAAGTGGGATTTGGCTTCACTGACATCAATGGCAAAAGTTCTCACCAAGGAATCCATAGAAGGCTCAGGTGCTCACCATTTCTGTAAATCAACTATTAATTGGTCCGGTAGGGGTGGCTGCTCATACTGCCAGTGTGTATTTTCCTAATGACTAGGCCAGGAAAAGTAGCTTGAGTCTATGGCTTGTTAATTAGAAACCTGCCTGTCTGGATAACAATTACCGGAAATGAAATAAGCTTAGATATACAATATTGGCTTTCATCTGAGCAGAATTTGCCATGTTGATCTTCAGTTACAAGATATATCCTTTTTTTTCTTAAGCTAATATGCATTTATTCCGGAGGACAGGCACATCCATCATCTTACTCTGTTCTAGTACTACTACTGTAAGCCTGGTGTGCTCATAGTGTCTGGTGTAAGAAAAGCAAATCACCAGGCAAAGGGATGTTTGTAGGGTACAGACACTTTCCTCCAGATTCTCCATAGGAAAAAAAAAAAAAGTTTTAAAAGATAGCAAGAATTCTCTGCTCTGTTTCCCTTCTTCAAGAGTGTATAAGGTGCTGAATATATTTCTTAAGGAAAATTAATTTATTTGCTTTTTCCTTGCCTCTAATGAACTGCCTCTGAATGCATGAGGGCACAGGAAGGAGAGCAGACTCTGTGGTGAGATAATAAAAAGTGAAAAGGTACTCAAAGCCATCAGTATCTTGCAAACCAACACTGATGGAAATATGCTGGACTGCAAACAGGGGAGCAAGATCTGAGAAACTTGGATTAGCTTCTGCATTCATTACTTAACCACAAAGAAAAGATGACACTGGGGGAGCAGGGGGTTCTCCTGCAATCCTACAGAGAGGTTACACAAGCAGATGTCCAGATGCAGGCCATCATTCCTAAACACTGCACTCAGTGGACACCAGTGAATGACCAACTCTTCTGTGAAAGCCCAGGACATCATAATTATCAGGAGAACAATCAGAAAGTGAAAAAAGCATAGGACTGACTACCATTAGAAAGGTAAATCAAGAAGAACAAACAAAGAAAAGAGGTCAGGGGTTTACCTACTATTTCCACTTTCACCTCACCAGGTACTGAAAGACCCAAAGAACTTGTAGGTCAGAAATTCTGTCTGTATAACTACAAGCACCAATAGTCTTTGGAGTGTGACTGTCTCAGATGATCACCATAACTCAGGAAAGTTACAAAAGATGAACACAAGAAAGAGGTTTTAATCCAATAAACACAAAAATTCCTAAGTGTTCAAGCAGACAGTGAGAATCTTTCCACCGTAGACAGCCAAAGACCTTGACAGAACCCATTTGCTATGTCCAGGCAGCGTAATAACTGAATCAAATTGAACCAAGCCTTTTTTTTTTTTTCCCTTTTCTTTTCTTTTCTTTGAAAACACTTGCATTTCTTCAACAAGTTCAGGTCAATTCTTATTTTAGTCAAACATGTTCACTTGCCCTGCAGACGACAGGCAGATCTCAAACCATCTTGCAATATTCGCTAGCACAAGTACGTCCTTAAGAAGCCAGTTTTCCTGACAGACAAAACAAGCAGTGTTGAAACTTTTCAGTTTTAATAAAATGCTGGTAGATATGGTTTCTCTAATGCTATGTTTATGTCCGCTTTGTAGGTGACATAAGGAGAAACATTAATGGTCAGTGTGCTTGATACACAGCTGTCTACTGTGTGTCCTCTCCCCTTAACCACTCCCTAACTGCCTTCCCAGCACTATTTGGGAAATTTCTGTACTCTGCTGCTTTACCCTCACAGTATGGTTGGAAGTCTTCACCAACGGTGGAGGAGATTTGTGCACTGAAACATCTGGTAAGTGAAACAGAAAACCTGCAGAACCAGATAGATAGGAACACTTCCAGATCCGGTCCCTGTAATGTCTCCAGTGGCTGGGGTCATTAAGCAAACCGGCAGGAGCAGCAGGCTGCTGTAACTGCAGCACCCAGCTGCGACAGGGGGTCATGACAACACTCGCTGGGCAGAACAGCAGATAAGCAATGAATCAAAGAGTTCATCAAACGCATCCAGTTGATGTCATCTAACATGCTGCTAAAGATCAAACTGTTGAAAAAAACCCAAACTTCACCTCTTCTCCCCTCCCAATCATTTGATCTGCTTGATGTAAATATTCTGAATTTGTTCTAAATTCAAAACCACATTCCAAGGATAGCGTGGAGGTGGATTTACTCTACAGTTATTACATGGAGCCTGGCCTGTTGAATTAACAGGCAAATCAGCCTGAGGGTACTCTTTTCCTGAGCCCTCTAGAAAACAGTCTTCCCTGATTCTTTACCATGTGATATTCACAGAATAAGTGAAGAGTCTATTTTTAGCAACATCTTACATCTTTCTGATTCATTCACCTTGTCCCTTGAGCTTCTGCAGACACAAGGCCCTCACTAGACTGGGAAATATTTTCCACTCTCTTCCACTTCATCAGCAAGAATGCAAAGAGATGAAAGGTGCAAAACTAAGAGATGACAAAGTAAACCTTAGCACTGGATCAATTTAGTAATGTCCTTTATCAGCCTGCTATTCCTACTTAGCAACCACTATAGCTCACACCAACTTCATTTTAAGACATCATACAGAAAAACAGCCTAAATATACATCCCCAGATCTAAAGCATGTAATCTGTAAACTACAGGAACAGGCAGATCATTTCCATTAGTTTCTTATGTAGCAAAAACCACAATTTACACCCAAAGCATATAATTATATTCAAATTCTAAAAGACAGCGTCGGAAGTACTTTAAATTCATAGTTTGGAGGAAAGTCACTCAGGGGTATAAGTAGTTATGTTTTAATGTGCAAAAAACAACATACACATGCACACAAAGAGAGTGCAAGAGAACTAATTATGACAGTGGCGAGGGAGCCGTGGTGAACTGCAGGCCTCTGGCTCTGGCGGCTGCCTGGAATTTGGCACAGCCAGCACTCTGTCCGAAACACTCTCCTGCTCCTTTGGAAACATCAACGCTGGCATATGGCACTAGAGCCTATTCAGGCTTTAGAGCCATGAGGGAAAATGCTACTGGGAACTATGTCCAGAATGTGAAGGTGTCTTGCTTGCCCTTGAAGCAGAGACTGAAGCAGACTGCTCTTTTAAGTTGCTCTGACATCTAAAGCCCAAGGGGACTATTGGGATTTCATACACTCCTGTGGGCGTCTGCTAGGGATCTCAAAGCACCCAGGTAGACCAAGACTGCCCACCTCACCTAGAAGATAAATGGTCTTCTCTTCATTTCACAGACGAAGGAAACAAGTCGGAGAGAAAGGAAATGTTTCACCAAGGTCATACAACAAATCAGAGCCACTGGTCAAGAGCGTGTCATCTTGTGTGCAGAGGCATGAAAACCACCTTTTCCTCTCTAGTGCAAGTGATCTTTCACAGTTAGCAAAGCCCACCAGAACAACAAAAATGCAAAACCAAAAAATGTCTGCCAACCCACACAGGACCATCATCCTGGGTAACTACACAAACAGCCAGACTTCTTACGGCACAGCACATGGAAATGGAGAAAATATGGTCATTCTGTATACTTCCAAAGCAAAACTTCTGTTACTTGCACTTGTAAGCTCCAGCTCTTTATTCGGTTACCTTCTGTATGGCAAGTTATGGAACTTTCCCACATCCAGCCAGGGACTATTCTGTTCTTTTCAGTATTCTCAGCTCAGATGATGTAGGTATATTTTCCTGCTTCTAGTGAGACTTGTGTAAGGAATTTGGAGCTTCCAACAGCATTGTATGTAATAACCCAGTGACTACCGTAACATTGCTCAAACATATATTTTCATGCCATGGCAAAAGAAGAGAAAGAAAAAAAATACCTAAACCAGCAAGGAAAACTGGCCATCATCTTTAAGAAAAATGTCTTCAATTTTTAAAATGTAGAAATATTATAAAAAATACGATTCTCATTCTGCAGTGTTCTGACTGTGTTGCTTGTGTCACATATCCCAATATTCTTTACAACTTCAATGCCTATACAAAGCATACAGCAGGATCCTTCATCTGTCTTTGAAATGCAGTCACCTCTGCAGTAGAATGTGGCAGTTGCTTGACAAGTCAGGGCTATAATATCCAAAACTAGAAATGATAAAGAGAAGAAGCCTCTCTTTCAGTCTAAATTGCAAAGGAAATATAAGGAGGAAGAAAGCCCTGACCCAATTCTGAGTCAGGACTAGCATTCCCACTTTTTTGTAAAATGTGCTATGAGATACTGAGCAAGCACAGAGTAGCTATCAGAAAAGGGTTTTTTTAAACACGTCATAAGAGACTGCATCTTCAGCAGCACGGGTCTGAGCAATATTTCAAAGGGCATAGCAATATATATTACACCAGAATGACAGAGTTCAACAATAACATTAGGTTTCTCATGTTCCAGATCTCATAAAATCACTAGGATCTCCCAGGATCAAGTATGAGGCAAACAGACTTAAGCTTCAATTTTATAGTACAGTGCAAGCTATTCCAAGTTGGGAACAGTTAATACCGAGCACTCCACATGACAACAGAATGAGAAGTCAAAGCACCTGATCAGAAACTGTTTCAAATAAAAGTTTGCAAATAGTAAGTCAAATAGTAACCTTGCTTTAAGGAAACAGCAGAATCTTCCTGTGTTCAACCACCTGACGCTGTGCTTTTTCAGAACAGCTACAGAGACAGCGCAGGGGGACAAAGCTCAACTCTGATCACTTAAACAAGACTACAAGGGACTAGGGAGTTTGGAAGCTTAGATTTCTGGATAGCCAGATTGAGACAACTTAAACAGACCTTACCTTTCTTTAAAAATATAAGTCATTGTTAATGTCTCTGAGGAAGGGAATGTAAACATTCAAGCACACAGAATCACTAGTCTTCTTAAAAATTAGGTTTCATTATTGCTAGAGACTAAAGGCAAGCCACAGAAAGCTTTTCACCTTTGCAGAGCTTAACAGCAACCCTAATTTCAGCTCTGAATGAAGTTAATTTTACTGGATCACTGACTGCTCTGTATAGGATGATTTTTTTCCCTTTTGTTAAAGCTACCAACCTTTGTTCAAAGTAATCTCCCAATGATGGAGGAACAGAGAAGGTCCTGTGCAGTACTGGGGAACAGGCAGTGCTAAGGACTGGGAATTAGTTTTCTATTTTACAGAAAAGGCGTGATTGCAGTAACAAAGACACTTGAGATGAGGAACAGGTCACATTGGAGAAGCAACAAGGAGCAGGAGATATGTATAATACGAGGGTACACTGTCACACCTGTGTGTGGCAAGCTTTGACGCTGGTTTGTCTGTTTCAAGGAAACACTCGCTTGATTTCTCCAAGCATTTGTTCTCATTTGCTAATTTTAAAAAAGACAAAAAAGATGGAAATGCTTCATATATATGACAGGACTTCTAAAAACCAACTAAGGCTTGAGAGCTACACCTACAAGATCTGGTGACTGCTCACTGCCAGTCCTCATGACAAACCTTCACTTTTTGCTGTGACTTGTGCAACACTCTGAACAAGCCTAGTTCCCACAAAGTGAAAACTGAAATGACCTCAGGCCCACCACTGCTCCCACAGCTGCCGCTGCACAGCAGTGCCCTGAAGGCTGCGGCAACCTGCATGAGGCATCACACATCACCTCTGTCATCCCTGCTCTCCACCCTTTAAGGAGGGCCAGAGAAAAAAACAGCTGGAGGAAAAAAGGAGAAACCAAATTAATTAATTCATAACTAAGACCAAACACGCACAAATCTCTTCATTTTATCTGTCAACTAAAGACATGCATTATTCATCAGCTGAGGCGATGAAGATGTGGAAAGATGGGCTGTGAAGCCACTGCTGCAGGCTCTGGTAAAGCAGCTGACCCAGCGTGGTGCTAAACAGCTGAGGAAAAGCACAAGTGGACTTTCCATAAACACAGCCCAACTTTGTTCCATGGTTGGATTTTTTTCCTCCTTCTGTCCCACAAGCCCTTAGTGAAACCAAAAGGAATCATGGCTTTCCCTTCCTCTTGTTTGGAGAGAAAGATTCTGCCAGTCTAGTAAGGTCCTTACATGGGAAAAACATTTCTTCTGACTTGCCAGTCCCCTGCCTGGCCAGGCTTGCTCCTCTGCTGACAGGGAAGTAAACCTGTTACAAAGACTTTCTCCTTGAGAAGATGCATTATGCCAAGTTTTACATTTGCAGGTTGCAGCTCAACTACGAGAAAGCACCAGCTCGGTGATTTCAGAATTAACTGTCATAACCTCAGCACTGAACAACTGCCAGACCTGGGCCCTGTCACGTTCAAGTTAAGTCACAAGAAGGTTTTCCACTGATTTTGAAGGAGCACTGAATACAAGCTACAAACAAGTGTTTGCTGCTTGCAATACATTTACCTTTCCTCTGTTCTAGATACTACTCTGCCTCTTCAAACAGACTGAAATCTACCAGGACATATAAGAAAAAAGCAAAATACAGTTAGATACAAAACCGAGCCATGGTGGTCAGCACTACAGGGCTGGGGGGCAAGAAGACAGGGTGTCTGCAGTCCTGACCTAATTCCTTCCAAATCCAGTAAGAACGCAGTCACTGATTAGGGCAGGAGTCAGAGTGAACTTTTTATTTCCTCCTAGCAAAGAAAAAAATCAAAATCCCAGGAAACATGGGGAGTACATGGCCTCCCTGGGATCTGACTCCTCAACACTGTCACGGATCCAAATTCCAAGGGTCTCTGTCATGCAACAGTAGAAAAAACCCACAAAAATAAACCATGTGTGTGTTTACAAGACCAGCTGTCTTTGTGGTCCCTTTTTCTTCTCTCTCTGCCCCCCCCCTCCCACCCGCCTTACTCATGGCCAACAGGGATTTCCATGCCAGCTTTGCTACATGGCATGATTAGGAAAGGAAAAAAAAATCTCATGCTGGCTTATGTACTGGCCTGAGCTGCCTGAGCTCTCCATTTCTCTTGATTCCTTACTGCAATGAGGACACACAAAAAATGCTTGTCTCTCACTGAAGTTGATAACAGCTACTGCTCAGGGCTCTTAAACAAGGCTTTGCTAGGCTTTCAGGGCAGATGAAAAAGTCATCGAGAAGAAAAAAACTATCATTTCTTGACCAGGAAATAGAATGTGGACTCTCCCACAGAGTACTGCCTGCCTTTTACATCAGGGCTAATCACATTTTGTGACATCCTTGTCTCCTTTCCCCATAAGTGACCTAGGAGCCAGACTTTGCTATCCCCTTCCATTATAGGAGCACTCAGCTAGAAAAGCATGTCTGTGCAGAGTCAGAAGAAGAACCGGTGTCAGAAATGAGGGAGAGAACGCATGGGAAGGAGAGGAGAAGGGAGGGGAGAGCCCTGGGACAGTTGGTTGAAATGCCGCATGACATGGCTGCAGTAGGCACTAGGAGGATGTGCTAGCAGGGCTGTGTTGGGGTTACAGAGACAGGGAAACCTAGAGTGCCACAGCTAAGGGCTTGGATGACCAGCAGAGCAGCCTGACAAATTTAAATGGTACAGCGAGGGATGGACCTCCAATTAAGGCTATAGGTAGAGTTGTAGAAGGAGCTCGGTATTGCAGGTCTGAGCCAAGGGGCACTGGAGAAGGAATGGGCTCAGGAACCAAGCCAGGAGGCAGATGCTGCGAGTCACAGCGGAGCACCAGCAGAGCAGGGCTGTGCTAGCAGCAGGTGCTTTGGCAGAGCTGCTGGAGGGCGTGGGAAGAGGGTGTCTGGGAGCACTGCAGGGCAGGTTGCGGGTGCTCTGGCACTGCGGGAGGGGGGAGCCCAGGGCACTGCAGAACAGCACCTGCAGAGGCAAGGACTTGGGACTGAAATGGCACTGGGCAAAATGGGTCAAGCTGGATGTGAATGGCCAGTTCTGTGGACACAAGGGGCAGCACCCTGTCAGCCTATCAATCTCCCGTTTCTACCTCAAAGCTCACATCCACCCCAAAAAAACAAGAGAAACACATTCAGGCCCCACACGGGAAGGCAACCAGTGCCATGCCAGACATCAAGACCATCTGTTAAGCACCACCCTTGTGAAACTCAGTCACAGGTTATTAATCATTAGCAGCAGGGGCCCTGTTATTTGCAGCAATACTCAAGGACCATGTGAGATAGTCCCCATTATGCTAAAGCAAGGGATAAGAGGGATCAGCCAGTCCCTGCCACGAAGGGTTTCCAACAGGAATAGCTAAAGGAAAAGCAAGCTGGGAGGGAGAAGGACAGAGCTAGGTACAAAAAGAGATTTTAGTCACCTTTCCAGTATATCACTGCCTTTGCCTAAAAGGTGGCACAGCAGAGCTGCTGCGGGATTCGCGCCTTGGCCACACCTGAGACTTACCCACAGCCCTGCACGGAGAGAGCCAGGCCCTGCCTTGCCTGCCTCTCCTGGCTGATGAGGCTGAAGGCAGAAGCCAAGGGACACAGGAAGAGGTGAAAGTTGAGGTGAGGGTAACCTCCATGCCAGCCAGGCCCGAGCCAGCTCCTCTCAGGGCAGGCAGACTCAGGAGAGACAGGCAGAGGCAGTGCTGGTCCAGCTGCTCAGGGCTGCTCAGCATTTTGGGGGCATGATACTGGCGGGTCCCCCCTCTCCCGTGGCATCCCTCAGACCCCCCTTCCCCCTTGCTCCCGGAGTGCAAACCCACTCCCTATTATTTTCTGCCCTGAGGTTTCCCGGGAAGCCACTGCCAGGCGGCAGGCAGGCAGCCGGGAGCGGCTGTAAGGAGACCTCGCCGTTCCCTTTGCACGCCCCGAGCCACCCGACAACCTGTCCGCGGCAGGCTGAGAACGGGAGCGCGGGCCGGCCGTGCCCGAGCAGCCCTCCCGCAGCGGGGGAGCCGGCAGGACCGAGGGCGGCGGGGAGGATGCGCTGCTGCAAGGACCGTGCCGGCCGCTATGGCCACGCTAGGACCGGGAGCCGGGGAGTTAGCGATGCCCATCCGGAGAGGCCCCAGCCCCAGAGGAACGGCAGGGGGTCTTGCCCACCTGCCCCGACGCGTTCGGCACTGCCGCCCAGCACGGAGCGGCCTGAGCCCGCCCCGGCCCCGCCAGCCCCCACCCTCGGGCCGGGGAAGTTGGCTCTGGGAGCGGCCCGTCCTCAGCCCCGGGGTCTGCTCGGGGAGGGGGCAGGGGAGGAAAAGAGGATTAATGGGGAGGGAGGGAACGGCGGAAATATGAGGGGCTGGGAGGACCCCCCTCCCCCAGAGACACAGCCATCGACCTGTTCCCTCTCTGCTGCTCCTGCTGCTCTGCAAAAAGGTTAGAAAGAAACAAGAGTGGGAACCCACCGTGTCCTCCTCGGAGGGAGACAGGGGAGCGGTAGATAGAGATAGGCACAGAGTGGTGCTTGCTGCCGTGGAAGTGATGCTCATACTGAGCCTGAGATACAGACGAGGACGAGGAGGCAGAAGAAGCCACGTTAGAGGAACTCCACACAGAGCTGACGATACATCCCCAAAAGAGGGAGCACATCCACAGGGTCCAGGCGCGGCGGCGTCCCGGGCAAATGCTGGGGTCTATTCTCAGGTGCATGGTCAAGGCACAGGGCACCTATAGACGGGCAGTCTGAATTCCAGCCAGGGAGACAGGATAAGGTTCATGATGCCAGGAGACTCATGCTAGCAAAAAGAAGAGTCGCTTCCGAGGCTCTAGGGTGTGCGTGTGTTCAAGAGGCAACGAGACAGTGTGTGCCTGTGCGAGAGAGCGTGTGCTAAGAGGGAAGGGGAGGGAAGAGGGAAGGTTAGTACACACACAGAAGAATAAGACGCGCCGTTTCCCAAGGCTGGATCTACTGTGCCAGGAACCCCGCGGCCGCAGCGAGCCTCCAGGAGAGCGCAGGAAAGCCGCACATGTCACCGCGAGGGTCCTGGAGCTTGCACTTGTCGGGTTCCTCCAGGATCACCGGGTCCTTGAGGACTTTTCCCTGCCTGCGATCCCTGTCTCTCACTAAGCTGAGAGGGACTACTGAAAACGAAAAAGAAGAAAAAAGCCACAGACCCCAGGTAATTTTTTTATATATTTTTTTTTTTTATCCCAATTCCAGGGGGTTTCTGTTGCTTCTCCACTAGCAAGTGTTGCAATGCAGAACTGCTGGGCACACGCACACGCGCACACACACACACACAGAGATCGGGATTGTTATCTTCCTTCCACCGGATCCAGGCGACCGAGGGCTCAAGCCGATTAACCCTGCGCAGCCGGGCAAGGCAACGCCAAAACTTCGCAGGCAGGCGCGGAGGAGAGGCCGGAGGGCCGGGCGGCGCGGGTCCGGCGGAGCGGCGGGGCGCGGAGCGGAGCGGAGCCGGGGGCGGGATGCTGGCGGCCGGCGCGCCAAGTGCGGGCAACTCGGCGGCGCAGGTGAAGCGCAGCCGGGGCGCCCGGGGAAGCGCCTCCACGAATGGGCGAGCCGTATGCAAACACCCCGGCCCCGGCGAGCCAATGGCGGCGGCAGCAGCTCTCCGCAGAGGGACTGGCTGGCTCCGGAGGGAGGCGGGGCCAGAGCCGACACCGCCCCCGCCATTCATGCCCGGGTGCCTTACACACGCGCTCGCCCCCGGCCCTGCTGCGGGCTGTCCCGGCCCCGGCCCGCTTCTGGCGCGGCCGTCGCGGCGGGGAAGGAGGGAGGGAGGGAGGGGAGGCCGGGCCGGTGGGTGGCGGCGCTGTCAGCAGCGGGGAACACTCCGGACCCCCAAAACTGTTCGCATGGAAGTTCCCAGCGCTGCCCTGGCGGAGGCGAGCGCCCCGCCCTGCCCCGGGGAGCCGGTGCCCGGCCGCAACACCTGCCCATCCGCCCCCAACAGCCCCCGGGGAAATGCGACCGCCCCGTCCGTGCTTCCCAGGGGCACCTCGTCTCACGCCACCGTCCCCCTCTGCCGTGCGGAGCCGGAGGAGCCACGAGGGCCTGGCGGGACGTGCGGGGCTCGGAGGGGGAACGGGGAGGAATGCAGCCAGCACTCGGTGCTCTGCCATGCCACAGGGACGCGCTTATTAACACCGTCCCCCCGCGCCACCCCGTCCCAGTGCTCGTCCTGCGGCCGCAGCTGCTCGGGAGCAAAGTGAGAGCCAAAACTGAACTGCGCTCATTACAACTCCGTCCTGCTTTTGGAGACATCTTTTTGTATGCTCTTGCAACAATAGGCTGAGTCCAAATAGGTGCATTTGCACTTAATCCCCGGTGAGTCAGGACTGCAGCCAGAGTGTGCAGCCCATAAATTAATAATATAAATGCGGTAGCATTATCTAGTAATTTATTGCCTATCAATTTGCATGACAAAAATCACCAGCCCCGCTGGGGAAGCCAGGCCCCAACTTAGGCAAGATCACTCACGGAGTCAATAAGGAGCTTTGGAAAAGGAGCCGGCCTGCCCCAGGACTGACATGCACTGCGCTGCCTCCCTCTCCTTCATTTATTCATTCAAACCCGAATAACTTGTTTATGACCGAGTTTCCTTGTTTTCCCCTCCAGATCCATGGTTGTAGCTGTGCACACATGCACCTCAGAAACACGCCTAACTCATTTCGTACGTATTTCCCTAGCGCAGAGATGCGATGTTTTCAGTCATTGATCTCTGTTTGGTGCAACACAGTAACTTGTAATGATCAGCCCAAGTTGCACACCTAGCACATCTGGTTGAGCCTGATATGCTTGCAATTTATTTTCTAGTAACTTATGTTATCATTTAAGTGATCTAAATCAGAGGCTAGAGCAGTCAGAAATACTTCAGTGTTTTGGTAGGCTTAACCAATGATTGTGGATGGTAAAGCTGGAAAGCAAGAATACTACTTTCAAATTTATCCAACATCTGCCACCTAGGAGTCTCTGAGTGCTTTAAAATCTTTTATTAATGAAGCTATTCAGCAGCGTTAGGTATTACTTTGCTGTTCTGCAGACAAGGAAACAGAGGCTCAGAAGCATTGAGCCAGTGAGTGACTGATAAGACATGGGAACTGAACAGAAGAGATGAGATGCTCCATCTTAACCACTATATGCTGTTAGTATAAATGTTTGACTGATTTGGTGGCTATTTGTTAGCCTTAAAGTGTGAATATCAGCTTTCCTCACAACGGGGCACACAGCCGGAGACAGGGCTGAGTAACCTGTGGTGCAGGTGCCTGCTGGCTGGCAGACTGGCAGTGCCATGCACAGGGCTATTTAGCTGTGCAAGCTGTTCCTGGCCCTTGTTGAGGAAACTGAAGTTGCTGCAATGTATGTGGCAAGATACCCAGCAGGATCCTGTCCTCGAGAGGAAGCTGCCCCCTGCTTCTAACTGTACTTGGAAGAAGAGGGGGAATATAACTGGTATATCACTCTTGAAAGGCTGCCGACCCATGAGGATGCTGCTGGCATCCACCTTGAATCCCGCACCACAGAAGTTCTGACTTTCACCCAGTCTAAAGACAAAGTACTCTGAAATATTTACTATGTAGTTAAACTGTACAGAGCTTGATTTAAGGGAAAGGGGGAAGGCTGTGTATTAAATACACATCACTGAAGAGCTTATTTGTAAAATACAGGAAATGTGTTCTGAATAAATTTCAGACCCAGCTAGTTATCAGCAATGCAACAAAGATCTGCCTCCCATCATTTTGCTTTATTTTTCTCTGGCTACAGCATTACAAAAAGGACAGAACGCATCACACTTTACAGGATCAGTCACTTAAAAGGGACTCCAGATCGAAACATTGAGGACTCCATGCTGCTTCTCCAGAAGGCAGTGGTGGAAAATTCATTCATTTGTATAGAAAGTGGATGTGTTTTAGGAAGCACAATTCTAGAGGGAAGAGCAGGGAAACTGCAGGGATATACTCCTTGCTACTTTCCTGCAACTATTTGTCCTGTTGCTGGAAAAAGAAAAAAAAAAAATAAGAGGGACTTACTTTGTTGACTGAACTATGGTAGCATCCTTGGGCTCTTAGTTCCCCTTTAGCAGTCTGACAGACCACATACTCTTCTATTCTCCGTCATCGAGCACCTGCTCATGCTGGCCACCTCTTGGGCTGCTCTGGGAGACAGAGCCCTCAATGGACAATAAATTACCAAGCTCCAAAACAAATTGCTGATCCTTTCCTCACTCAGTCTGCCACCAACCCTTCCCCACATACAAAAGTGATGTGCTGGGGTCTGAACCCCAAGCCCTGAATTACGGTTGACATTTGGGTGGTTCCCATGGCCCTTTAAGAGGAGGGGATGAGTTTGCCTTTTGGCTTTCCTCCAAGGTGCTGCCGGCCTTGTAAGGAAAGCCCTTGGGTAAACAAGCCCCAGGTGCCCCACATTGGGTAAATGAGTGCCAGGTGTCCTGCTTTGGGCATAAAAGCTGGGACCACTTGCAGGAAGGGTGGAGTGTCTGTCTGTGAGGTGGATGCACTTTGCAGAGTTTCCCTGTTGGGGAAGGACCTCCTGACTCTCCCTGCAACTGGGCCCCAGTCAGGTCTGGCACTTGCAAACATGGGCTTTGTGGGGAGACAATATGAGGCTACTTCTATCCTATATGCTCAGCCTATTGACTTGGTTGTCTCCCACCTCTTCTATGAGAGACTTTGTTTCTTTGTTTATTCCACCTATTATTGGTTGTGCTGTGTCATTCCTGGGGTCACTGGGATTGATTTCAGCTATGTGTAATCTGATTGACTTGTTTGTACCCCCAGAGATCACCCATATACTGACTTTCCTACATACAATAGAATCTGGTTACTGGATTGTTTTGCTGCTGGCTGCATCCTTTGTGATAGGCCTAGTGATTGGCAAAACAAGAGGTACCAGCTTAGCTGCAGGGGATGTACAAAGCAGATGAGCATCACTTCAAACTGCCCTGGCCAGAGACAGAAAATGTCAGGTAGTTGCAAACAGGAAAAACAGAGAGCTGCTGTGTGTTGTCCCTGTGCTGGGGAGCTGTCCTGTCTAAGTTCTGCCTACCAGCCTTCCTTTACTGCAAACCATTGGGTAAATTGCCTTAGGCAAAAAGGAGAACGGTCAAGAAAGCCAAACTGTAGGAGTACAACATAAAAATAAAAATAAATTTTGAAAAAAAGGAAAAACGAGTAGCTGGCTATAAATACATCATAGGGTTCTGGTGACACCATAAAGTACTGGAACTTCACTCTGCCTTGCTTTATTAGGTGTCGGTAGATGTATTTACTGCCCTGTAATTCACAGGTGACTCATTTATTTCGCAGAACCACTGCAGGAAGGGGGCAGATTTCAATTGCAGTTTCCCCTCTTGGGTGACAAGGGTAAGTTTATAGTCAGAAGTGAAGTTTCAACAACATTATTCCCACCAGATTTACTTCAAATGGGGCACTGTTATTTTCATATTAGTTTAGTTCATCTGGGTAAACATACAGTCTTCCTAAATGCCCTTGCATCTTCAGAACTCAGATGGGTGTCTTAAAGGATAATGGTTCCTATCATAAGTTGCTCCCTACAGATATGAGAAAAGTAGTCTTACATAGCTGTTTCTTTTACTAAAAGAGTAGAGGGCCACCATATTCTTCAGAAATGAGAAATAATAAAGCAATTATTTCTGAGTTTTAAAACCCCAGAAAGAGAGCCAGCTGGCTTCAAGCCCAGGAAAAGTTTGTACTCTACCTTATTTGTGTCAGCAAGTACAACTCTCTCTATATTTCCTCTTAAATCTTAGCTGTTAATTACTTTGCTGCACTCAGAACTGAAAAAGTCAGCTCTGCTGTAAAATCACAGATCTCCAAAACTGGATCCAAATGGGAATCTCCATTAGCTTTCAGCAATACAGAGTGACTGCTAGAGAGATGACTGTTCTGACTCTACCCAGTAGAGGATAAGGAGGTATGGGGTTAGCCAATGCACTGATACATAATGAGGTGAAGAGAATAAAGGTCAGCTAGAACATCCTGCCACCCAAAAGCTTTTCCCAGACTGAACTGTTTGCCTTGAGGTTCAAAACAGTCCTATTCTCTTATTTTTTTTTTTTTTTTCAAATATACTTTTCCAAGAACAAGGAGGAGGGTGAGAACAGGTTCCACTTATGATCTTAAAACAGAGTCTTAATTAAAATAAAATAAACCAGAGGAGATTGCATGCTGTAGAGAGCTTAGGACTGGCATATAGACACCTTTGTCTTTAGCAAGCTACTTCCAATACTGCTGAGAACAGCAGTGACCAAAAAGCTGGTAAGTTCCTCAGCACTGCCAGAAGAATTAACTGCTCTGAGACTAGTCCCTTGTGCCCCACTGTCCTTGTCATCACTGCCTCTCCGCAGGCAGCCTCGAGAGGCAGGTAAGACCCAGCAGTGCCAAAGAATTATCAGTGTCTGCTCATCCAGAGGGAAAGGAAAGGTTTGCTCCAGGACAGGGCTGAAGACCACGCACACAGCTGCTGCTATGCAGTACTTTTCTGCATATAACCAACTCGCTGCAGTCTCTGTAGTTCTCAGTTTTATTCTGTACCTTTAAAAAAAAAAAAAAAAAAAAAGCACAATCTATTCTCAAGGCTTCTGTGCTTTCCTTTAGCATCCAGTAAGTCCAGTTACCTACAAAAGTTGAGGCGCATGCCTTACATGTTACCAGTAACATAAAGCAGGTATAATTCTCTTTTCAGCTCAGCTCTAAGGGACCACAGTTTGCCACAAGCAACTAATACATAAGCTTTGGAGCCTAGTTTTGTTCTCATTTATGTCAGGGTGAGTAAATTCAAGAGAGACAGTGAACTGACATCAGTGAAGGGAGAGCTGACCCTTGATGTTTATTTGTGAGAAGAGAAATGCGAGCTGATTACAATGAGCTAACCTGGGCTAGCAGCAAGTTAGCCAAAAGCAACAGTAACTACTGGGAGCTTTGACAGAAGATGAGGGATGCAAGTTCAGTTCTGTCAAGTGTCCAATTTAAGGGCCAGGGGTCTTGCAAAGTTCAGACTTATATTTTCTGAAATTTCACTTTAATTTTCTGAAAGTCCATGTTAGTGGAAACAAGAAAAAAAAAATGTGGGGGGACACAAATATAGCAATATATCTCATTTTGATAAGCATTAATCAATAATACTTGGGAAAGAGGCAATGTCAGAATTTGCTAATGCAAACTGGCAATAACATGTTAGAATTGGCCCTGTTTACTAGATAACGTATAAAGAACAATCTAGTGTACTCAGCTCTGTGTAAACTAACAGAAGCAGAGTCCCTTTCCCAGAGAGCTTACAGACTTCTTGGAAAGGCATGAGCCAACATATGTCGGACCAGGTTTATGAGCAAACAGTACCTTTTTTGGCTTAAGTCTGCTAGCCTGTGAACCTAAGAGAATGGAAAGGCTTAGATACAGGCAATAGTGGCTTCACACAGGAGCGACTAGTGCAACTGCTGTTAGCCCTGAGCTTGTGAGTCTCCTTTCAAGCTTTGCTTGAATGTTCTGCAAAGATACTGCTGGCTACCAGCACAGGACACCAGCAAGCATCCTCTCTCCTACAGCTGCCTCGGAAATTAAGACAAAACCTTTCTCACACTTCGGACCCTCTACCAGATCAGTAGCTGGGCTCAATGGCAGCTGCTCAAGTCTTGCCAGGCAGAGAAACAGAACCTGCATCTACTTCTTATGTCATTTCAGGCAATGTGACTTTTTATCAAAGGTTTGTTCAGACTCAAAAGGATTACAGAAGACTAGCCAATTTTGAAGAAATCAGGGTTGCCCACTGCTTGACCTTAGATAGTTATTGAATCACCAATGAAGGAAAGGAGCCCAATGGTTTAATTTTCTGATGTTTCTGCTGCAGAAGTCACAATTCGGTACCTCTACTACTTATGTTTCACTACCAGAATAAAATGGTAGTGATCTGTAGCATGTGCTGAGAACTGATTTCCATCATTCATAACAGCCCCCTCTTATAGGTAGATGACTTTCTCACCAACTCTGTAATTAGCCTGATTTTGCACTGAGCCAAATTAATCTCTAGCATAACTCCTAGCAACTGATACTACTACGGATGCAAGAAGCGACTATGTTTATGGAAACAAAAATATATGTGTATCTTGCTCTCCCTATGGCTGGAATCAGTGTTGGCAGGTCTAAGGTGAAGGTGAACAGCCTGTTCCCAGCCTAGGTGTAAGCCTTGCCTGCGATAACACACTGCTGCAATCCCTTGCCTTTAGTTACTCTCACAGCAGCAAGAGGTCACACACAGCAGCAGATCACAGAGGAGGGTGTGTGACCTACTGTCATTTTGGCTGCATCTATTCTGTAGATCTAGATCTAGCTCTCTGAGGTCTGCCAATACAGCACCTTACAAACTAGCACTACGTATTAGCACTGCAGAACTAACATTTATGTCATGAATTCTTAGTGTGGAAGAAAAGAGCTGGAAAATTACTTTTGAAGAGCCCTGAGTTCTGAAACTTCAATACTACCTGAAAGGCTGAAGTAGAAAGAGACAGGGAATAGACAGAGTTAAAATATCTGCTGCGATAAATAGGGAACTATTTTAATTTTTGCCCATGAAAGCAGAAAGGAGGCTTTTATTTTCCTTTTGCACTTGAAATCTTGTCTGACACAGAAAGGAAAAGCTGGAAAAACTGTTGCTTTTGCTCCTTTAAACTGGCTTCTGTGCTAATGAAAAGCGAGCTCTCTAATAGACACTGTGCAGAGGCTCCCCTCTGCTTCTTTTCTCTCATCCACCTATCATCTTGCCTGGCTTTTGCCTGTAATCACCTGTTCATCTCACAGCAATAACTGCCCAGGTGACTGGTGTTTGCCGTAGTCTCCTCACCTCCAAAGAAAGAATTAAAAGAAAAGCAAAGAAAGATGTAGGGGGAAAATCTTTCAATGACACAAGTTTCTCACCACCAGCCAGACAAAGAGCAAAACGTCTCCTGCAGCCAAGCCTGCTTGTGTGGGAGCTGCTAGTAGGTGTAATTTCCTAAGATGTATACCTTGTCAGTGTGCAGAAGATGAAGAGAAAAAGAAGGTCAGAGCAGCCAAGGCTAAAAAATTGGAAGGACAAAGACAACACTGTGGGGAACAATTCTTCTGTTTTTAACCCTGAAAGAGCCCATGCTGCATGGTCTGTGGCAAACCAACTTACTGGCTAAGGCATAATGAACAATAAGACCATTAGCTGGCCTTTTCCTCACCCAAAGGAAACAGTCATTTTTACATGTGGTGCCTCTGCTGAATAACCTGCACAGGGTGGTACAGAGAGTGTACAGCCCAGTTGTTCTCGACCACACTAGAAATGAGTTTTTTCCCTCCAGGTAACTAGACTCATAACAGACAAGGCAGCCAGGAACTTCAAGAGGCTGTCTGGTCCATCTCTCTGCGCCAAGGCAGGATACACTTTACCTACAATATTCTTGGTGACGTCTAACTTGCAATGCTGAAGAACCGATGCCTCTGAAAGCAATACATAGCTCAACTTTTATCAGCAGAATTAGGGTTTTATTTTCCTTTTCACAAATCTGCTGTAGTCAATGAAGTGGCTTGTGACACCTATAAATTACAAATGAGTTATTCAGGATATAATTAATATTAGCATTCCTTGTGCCCAGATATAAATGTACTAAATTATTGTAACAGCAGTATATAATATATTGCAACACTGTGATGGTATATATAAGCATTTCACTAAATATGCGAGCAACATGATCACCAAGTTTAAAAAGTTTAAAACTGGTCTGATTTATCAGTCTTCTAAACATTCCCTTCCTAGCAATCTGTAATTCCCTAACATACATATACATACACACCCACACATTTCCAGTTGCAATATTGTGGTCTGTTATTTCTTGCCCTATCATAAAGATTATTTCCTTCTTCTTTACAGATATCTTTTACATATTTGAGGATTTCTGCTGTATTCTTCCTCCACAGACAAGGACACTTGCTTTATTGTTCCTTAGAGATCCATGGGTTTTAGACCGTGCTCATTATTGCTGGTTTCCTAGAGACTTTTTTCAAATATCTACATTTTTCTTTTAAGTGCAATGCTCCAGACTGGATGTAGTCCTTCAGATGAAGTCTCATGAGCACTGCATACAGAAGAACAATTATTTTATGTATCTCATTGATGATACTCCTGTTTACATTACTTGTAAGACTTTTGTCCCTTTGCATAGAAGGAGGGCTCATATTAGCACCCTGCTAGCTACTTCCAGTTTTATATTCTATAACATGGAAAATATGGGTAAGCCCTGGTCCATGGGTTCCTAGCCTCTTTTTCACTGAGATTTTTAAAAGGTTTTGCAACTTTCAGAAAATGCAGCTTAGTTGACTGTAGCATTACGCTAGGATGGGTAGTAATACAGCATCAACTACCTGTTTCCTGCCAACAGGTTTAATATTAATATACTAATACACTCCAGGTCCATTTGTGGCAACTAATCAGAGGACTTACTGGGACACTTGGGTCTCCAGTAGAGAAGCTCAACAAAGCACAGTAGTGAGAATAAATGTAAGGAGCATGAACTGCTTTAAAAACATTTCTCTCCTTGTGAAGCACCTCATTCTCCTATCATTCCCCAGGGTCTCAAACTCCACTTCACCTGCACAAGCTCCTCCAGCATTGCAGATCTCCTGAGACAGCAGCAGTTTACTTCCTTGTCATCCTGCCTGTGATTCAAAGAGTGTTTGTGCTAATCACATGGATGCAGAAGGCCTGCTTTCTCAAACTGAACACTTCCCTTTACCCAGCACTCTCGTCTCTGAGCAAAATGGGAAGTAATTTGTGTAGGGGGAGGCACCCAGTAGGAGTACAACCCCACTGGAGGTACCCAGCAGCAGTAAAACCCCAGTGGAGCTGCAAACACTGACACCAGAGCAAGTGCAGACATCATGAGTACATGGGCTTTAAGCACCAGACAGCTCTGAAAATCAGGAAGTGGAAACAAAGAAGGGGAAGCAGCAAAACACTGTTAGGTTGTACACAACAGGTAAGGTGTAAACTTCTCCCAACATGGATGTGCTGTTTATTGGACAGGCCAGACCAAAAACTCAGGCTAGTCATTGTTCATTGTAAAGTGCCAAGGGAAAAGTTAACGATAGGGATGCAGGGATTACATTTATAGCAGTCAGATGCATACAAACACATGTGCAGGCACACATGCTCACACGTATTTCTGCTTCTCTCCTCTGTAGCCTCTCTTTCACTTCCTCAGACTATCAGCCAGGGACAAGTACAGAAGAAATTAGAAAAGGTGAAATTAGGGAAATGCCTGTGTGACTCATAGAGGGAGCTCACTTGAAGAATCACACTTTTTTCTTCCTTCTGAACTTCTCATTGGTCATACAGACACCATACGCACCCTGGACCAATTCATTCCTTAACTCACCCGTAAAGTTATAATTAGGTCTGCATAGTTTAACTAGATGCCACATTTCACTCCCCTCCCCTTTTTATCAGTCACCAAAAGTGAGCACTCGGGATGGTAACACACAGTCTGTCATTGACTCCTCCAGGATACTGGCAGAAGTATGGTGGGTACTGTGAGGATGAAAGAAATCCAAGTGGTCTTCAGAATGACTAACTCTGAATCATTTTGTTGCCATCTTCATCTCTGCATTCTGATCTCCTCCTTCACAGAAATCAGAAGGTAGCAACTCTGTGACAGCCCAAGCTACCAAAAATCCCCAAAAGAGACAGAAAGCAGTATGCGATCAAGAGAATAAACAGATATACAGGTGTTCTGTATAACACCTTTCTTGCACTGAGATGCTTCTTACCCACTGCCAGCCCCTACACTAGATATAATCCTCAGAAATGTAGCAGCAGGCAGATAAAAAGAAGGCATCTGATATTCCTGGCTACCTGAAAACACATTGATCTACAAGCATCAGAACTACAGAAATAAATGAGGAAGAAATGAGGCTTCATGTTTCCCCTTTGTCACCCTCCCCATATTCACCATAATAACGTCACTACATCACCCTCAGTTCCCCCCACATTCTCTCACACTCCTTCCTCTGATGTGCTCACATTTTTGTCATATTTCCTTACCCCCTATAACACCTTTCATTTCCTTCCCTCATGTCTTGCTTCAGCTAAGGAAGAGGCAGCTTGTGTTGTGGCAGGTTCAGAGCTGCAAACCTACTAGCTGGTGGACCGGCCCTTATGCCTCAGCAGGGACAAGGAACAAGTTCTGTAGGAATTCAGTATCTCTGGTGCTTCAACACTCCTGTCAAATGTGGTGGTTACTGGCCAGGCAACCAAAGGGGCGATGGCCAGACAGGGTGATTGCACAACCGTCATTTCCTTAGAAAATCAAACTAAAATAACACTATATTTCCACACTAGTACAGTATGGCCTCAAGTGGTGTGACAGCTGAAGTTGCAGGATGTCAGCTTCTCACTATGGGTTGTATTGCAAGAAATCTTTTTTAAAAGGAGTACCAGAGTCAAAGACCAGGGTATGAGAGACAGGTAATTCAGCATCTTAGACCTGTACTACACATATATGGTAATGAAGCATGTTTTAGTTAGAGGATGACAGAAATAGCACCATGAGAAGGAAACCTTCAAAGGTGAGTAATTCTGTGCCACTTTGATTGAGTATAACTGTGCACTGGAAATGGGAGATTTCATCTACCTCTGGCAGCAGGACCTAGACCAGCTAGAAGACAAAGGCAGGGAGACTGCCCCTCTTTGCCACCCACAAATATTGCTTTGATGTCAGAGCCAACCACTGAACAGAAATTGCATGGGAAAGAAATAAATTATCTAACACAGTTTGAGGTAGCAGGAAAATCTTACTCAAAACTAAATTTCAGAACTAGTATGATAGCATGTTTCCAGCTTCTGTAGGGAAATAGGTGGCATCTGAGGGGAGCCCCCAAACCATCTGGCTATTTATGGGTTCTGTGAGACTCTTTCATCTGTCCCCAGAAATACTGCTGAGCTTTAAAGAACCTATTAACAAAATTTTCATCTCAAGAAATACATCCCTGAAAAGCTTCTGTTTACAACAGAGGACCGTCCAGTTGTTTTGGTTTGCTTTTTCCCAGCAAGATGTATTATACAAATTGCTCCCATTATGAGGTTTTCTTAAGTCGTTAATTACAGCTGAAAATAATACATATCCAGATGTTTATATATAGCTTATTATAGCTTGAGTGACACAAGTCAGGGTAAAAAAGTTTATAGGGTTAAAATCAGACTAGACAAAGTACTGAGACTACCCTAAACAACAATCCCACACTGTCCAAGTAGGACAGCTGGCATTTAGCAGGTATTTTTACCTCCATCCATCTTCATTTTTCTCCCTCTCTATCTCCCATTTTTGTAATTGCCCATCCCATCCTGCACAGGAACATACACAGGCTCACCCACTCACTCCCATTTCTTCTCTTGCCAAGAAGAGCAGTGTGCGTGGGATTCAGTCATTTGTTGTCCACAGAACTTCTGGTGTGTGTCTCTCTAAATAGCTGACATCTGGAGGAGCTAGATGATACTTATACCCTCCTTAGCATGATCAGATGCTGTGAAAGAACATGAATAAAATGCCTCATTTTAAAAATATCATCTATTTACCCCCTTTATTTCTTTCAAACAGGTTGGGGGGGGGGGGGGATTCACAGTTCACTACATATGGTGATCAGCTTTCAAAGCTGTTGTTCTCAGGGACACAAAGAGACCAATATAAAAGTATAGACTGATAACAATCCATTACTTCTGCTGTCCAGGACTCACTTCCATAAATATCTCACTGTTTTTTAGGAAAAATGTTTCATTCTAGGAGCCTGCTGCAGAGATAGAAACACAACCTAGGTACCCATGGTGGCATTCAAGTTCTTTAATTCCTAGACCCCCTCCTTCCTCTTCCTTGTTCAACAGACACCTTACTTTTACAGCAATTAAACAGGGGTTTCACAGACTACAGAATTTTCTCACTGTACATGTTTAACGATTGTTTCTTCCTCACAAACAAATTGTGAGTCTACAATAAGATGATCCTGTAATTAAAGACTAAAAGGAATGCAGAAAAGGAAAGATGTTATATTTACATCAAGCATGCCTCAATTTTGAATGCTTGACTGTGCAACAAAACCCAAAATCTCTCAGAGCATGGTTGTTGCCTTTTTAAATGTTCTCTCTCACACACATATCTATCTATTCGTGTGCATGCGTAATCTTGACTTCAATGGAGTATGCCTTCATTTAAAAAATACAACTAGGACATACATGCCTCAAGTCACCCAGGCAGAAGAAATACGAACAGCCAGTAAAGTGACAGGTAGCGCAGATGCACCTAAATTGATTAAATTGCTGTTGCTAGAACACACCACTGCAATCTCTTTCTCTTTTGGTTTATTCAAGGTACACTGTCATTCTTCTCCAATCCTTTCCAAAGTGCTCTTGTTAGCAGGTTGAGAGAATTAAGTTAAGTTGACTCACCAATATTAATAGGTCTCTCTAATTCAATAGCGGTATGTTCAGAGAAAGACACGGCCTTCTCTTTAAGCAAAAGATACTGAAACACAGCCAACAGTTTGCCCAGCTGTTTCAAAGCTAAAATTAGACACACCTGTTTTAACAGTTGTTTCAGCAGCTGGACACTGGGATCAATAAGATTTACTCACAGCTTTCTCCCCTCAGAGCCAACAGTGCAACTTTAGTGCCTCATCCCATGTTTACAGGGGATAGTGCGTATGAATCAAAAGACGTCAGGGTGTTCCCCTTCCCCATTGCTGGACCTTGCTACAATGCAAGGAAGATTGCCTATTCAGCAGACTATGGGATCAAGATATACTGGTCTTGATCTAGTAGTATACATGGACAAGACCTTGAACCATATATAAACCAATGCAGTGACAAGATGCAGGTACCATAAAACTGCAGGCTTGAGGTCTGTACCCTTCTATTTGCTGCCATGAGTTGCCAGCTTGAGATGTTTCCAGGCTGACCAAGTTTCTTGATAATCCCAATACCTTGTCCTAAAAGGAAGACACCATTTTCTAAAGTTGCTGTATTTCACAGTCTAGTTCTATTTGCCCTTTTCCCTGAGGCAAAATCAGTTTACACCGTGCTATCCAGAGCCACTTATTCCCAACCCAGTGGAAACCCCTCTGGTGTGACTGTGGGACCAAGTAGTAAACAGGGTCAGATTATCTATGTTATGAAGAAGTGGGTAAAAAGAGAAGCCCCATGAATTTGTGTTGCAACAAAGAAAAAGACACCAGAGAATTCTCAAGACAATTCTCAAAGTTACAGCTGGCCCTGCAGTCTTAGAGTTCACATGTAGTCAGAAATTTGTAGACATGAATGCACTCACGTATATAAAAGTAAACATCTCCCAGAGCATGCGCTTATCTCTACAAACCCCTGGGATGGGCACCTGTGTGTTTTCAAATAAAAGACACACACATTCACGGATATGAACCCAAATAGGTAGTAGGCACATCTGTGAAGATCATTTATAATGTACAAAAACGTATCCAAGCATACAACCATGCCCACACAGCTCTACAGCCAATGCCTCAAAGCACACTGTACATCATCAGGCTCCCATCAAACACACCTCAGATTTTCTCTTTCAAACAGAAAAGGAGTAGGGGGAAAAGAGACTACTTGCTTGTCAAACCCAGTAATAAATGCTTGTCAAGAGCATTTCTGATGGGATCTAAAGGTGTTCGGAGAAGTGAGGCCACCACGGTCAAACTGCACAAGTCGAACTCAAGAGCAGCGAAGGCAAAGACAGACGGTGACACAAAGACTTTTCCCCTCTGTCTTTCTGGGAAATAATGAACAAATCCTTCAGAGCGATTACTCTGTTACACCTGCTGGCCCTGCTCTCAAGTCTGTATTAGACAGAAGATGCTCCTATCTTCTCTGAGATTAAATGTGCCTAGTAAAAAGCGATCAGAGATTGGCACGATAATTATCTTTCCTCATTAGAAAGTAAGCCCTGGACCTGACTGAATATGACTCCTCTGTCAAGGCCCTTTGTGGGCTGTAATAGTACTCAGCCAACATCAACCGGCACACTTCATGTGAACAATACAAAGCAACATATCAAGTAGTCTTGTCTTTTTATTTGCTTTTTCTCTTCTAAGCCTGCTGAGTGAGGTGGGAAGGTGCCAAATTCCTTTTTAACTTGTATAAATGCATCTAAATGTCACAGAAGAGTCTTGTTAAGTGAAAAGCTTTCCAAATGTTTTTCTCTCCCATATCTAAAATGGATTGCTCTTTCCTTAAATTAGAAAAGGCACACTCTCTCAGACCACTGCCCTTAACCATTCCCAGGGCTAGCCGACTGCAGTGACCCACAGCCGAGCTTCTGGTGTTCTCCTGTGGCAGCCTTCACCTTAGTGCAGGGTCAGCTTTGCCCAGGGAAGCCGGGGGGAAGGGTAAACATGTAGGTAAAGACAAGACTGAAAACTCCTCCAGCTAAGGCATCAGCAGACCTAAGCGGCCTTTCTGCGACAGAACAGATAGGCTCCCTCATTTTTTTAAAAATGCATTTGAAGCATATTCATTGCTTTGGTTCTTTTCTGTTAGTGTGAGCTTGAAGACAGTGACTAAACCTCAAGAGCTGTGACCCCAGAGACTGCAGCACTGCCACAGAAAAGGCAATACCAAGATCTTTGCAAACACCAGCCCTGACACAGACAGTGCAGCTAGGACAACTTCATTTAAAAAGGGGCAAATGAGAACAGCTCAAGCTTCCACACTGATGCTCATACAGATATAACTCTTGTAGATATGCCATGCTGAAAAAGATGGGTGGTGTGGAAAATCGTTATGGGAGCTGTGTGATAACAGGTGATGGCAGACAGCACCGGCTAGTCTACAAGCTGGAGAATTAGGGAGAACTGCAGAGTCTGACTGTGCTTAGTGGCCTCAATGAATCAGCTCCTTCCCTTTTCACAGAATCACAAAATAGCCTTGGATAGAAGAGACCTCTAAGATCATCAAGTCGAACCATTAAACTAACACTGCCAATTCACCACTAAACCACGTCCCTTAGCACCTCATCTACACGTTTCTTAGCACAACCAACCATGGTCCTTTCATCATCCCAGAGGTCACTCCTATATCCCTAGTCTGGCTCATTCCTCAGTGTTCTCAGTTAAAAAATAAAATAATAAGTTTTTAAAAAAGCCCTGTAATATATATTGCATTTCTGATCTTACCAGAAGGATGTCAGGAGAACCATCACATTTTGTTCTGCAGCCAAGTATAGGGCTCAAAGGAATTATCACATCCTCTGGTCTGTTCAACAAAACATGCTACAAAATAGTGTTGCTATGCAGCAGTAGGAGCAGAACTGTGTTAATGCATTACAGTATCCTGCACCACTGTCAAGTGAGATGCGTGGTCCCAAAACGGGATGGCATTTAATCAGGCAAAACTTATTCTCCAAGTCGTCATATAATCTACAAAAATGCTGCAACTTAACCCGTAGGAGAAGTCAGTCACCAAATTTCAGAGAGCTAACATGGCAGAAGGGGAACCTCAGGTTCACTGTAAAGGGACCCTCTGCAAGCACCACCTGTGCATGATTCCACTGCAACCTACTCCGTTCTCAAGCCCCTTCCAACACCCAACTCAAGAGGGACCTTCTACACTGGAAAAATGAAGTCTCACAAAGGTGACTCCTTTTTTACCATCTGCCACAGTCTGCCCATTCCCAAACAGAAATGTGGGCCTTTCCCTTCCAGGCTGCAATCCAGAAGCTTGGACTGGTAAAACTACCAGCCTCTAAAGTCCACTTCTGGGACCTGGCCCCTCCAATGCAAAAAGTGTGATTTTTTTTAATTTTCTTTTTTTTTTTTTTAAACAAAGTAGTATTTGGGGTTTTTGCCTTTTCCTTTTCAGTTTGGGGAAGGGGAAAGGAAAAATGGGGATGTGTTTTCATGCTTTCATCTGTAATAGCTAGAAAATTTATTTTCAGAAAAAATTAAATGAGCAGATACAATGACACACCATGCGCCTGCAGAAGCTCAGATTTTAAGATACACATCTGTCCTGGTTTCACTGGGATAGAATCATAGAATCAATTTTCTATTCATCAAAGTCGCATTTTCGAGAAGACTGCAGCACTTGATCCAGTGAAAACAAAGTTGATAAGAGACTTTGTTTTAGTTTGTGGCCAGCCACAGTATGCGTGTTTCCGTAGGGATCAAGGTCTTCAGCAGTCTGAGTTAGCCAGTTGCTAAGGCTAGGAAGACCAAAAGCAAGGGCAGCTGACCCAGGCTGGCCAACAGAAGTATTCCATACTATCAATGTCACATTCACTATAAATTGGAAAGTTTGCTGGGCATGGGTCTCTTTCCTCAATGGTCGCGATCCCTGGAGGGTCTCAGCCATCCCTGGAGGGTATCACCCATCATTCTGCTCCTGAGGCTGACTCTCCCATCTGTTTCTCCCATCTGTTGCGACTGTCGCGCTTTTGCTGGCGCTGTGGTGCTCGTGGTGTTTGACGTCCAGCATCCACTGCTGGGAGTGCACAGCTCGCGACCATTATGTGGGCTGAGCATAACTTTGTATATTTTATATTAACATTAATGTTAGTTTTTTATTTTATTAAATCTGTTTGCATTTCACACCATGGGTCTCTCTTCCTTTTCCCAATTTCCCTTCTCAGGTGGGGAGAGGTCATTGGAAGAGAGAAAAGTTGACTAAACCAAGACAACATCGGACACCAATGGCCTCAAAATTAAATATTAGAAATAAAAAAGACATCTCACATTTAAAAAACCAACCAGAATTCTTGATCAGTGAACATTTCAAAATCTCTGTTCTGCAGAGGCACATCAGGTGTTTGCTAGGCAGATGTAACAGAATGCTACTTCATTGAAGCAGTGCTGGGATCTGCTTTATTTATTATTTATTTCCCTTTGGAGTAAGAAAAAGAAAAGCTAAATTAAAGTTGTTTTGTGCCCCTCTCATCTAGGTAAAACTTGGGATGGCAACAGTGCTTTCCCTTGCACTGCCTGAGCTTTCTTAAAACTAATTACCCCCTGGGAATCTGACTTATTTCCTCTGTCTCTCCTCTCCTGTGACCACCCACCTCTTTCCCTATTTTCCTTCCTTGTCTCCCTGTTTCATGGGCTACAATGGGACAGGGAGCAAGAGTAGCATGTGCATAACCCCATCTCTTTACCTTGCTGATTGCAGCATTTCTCAATTTCAGGAAATAGTCCCTTGTCACTATTGCTGGCTGACAGTTATTTGCATATGGATGAACTATGCAGCCATGTTACCTCTCCTCTTGCAATACCACAGTCTGCTGATGAGCCTGAGTGGTTTTGAAAAGGGTTGTACTTTCTTCTATGCCCTCTTGCAAGCTTGGCACTCTGCCAGGCGGCTGCGGAATGGACTCACTGAATGCTGAATATTCCCTGCACGATGGGCCAACAGGAGCTCCGAGGGGCAGGCATATCCAAGCTCCTGCAGCTCAAGCCTGGCAAAAAGAATGAGCTTTCCTGCTGCCTTGAACATGATAGATGTACACAGAGGCTTTGCACAACCTACAGCCATATGATCCCCCATGCTGTCCCCTGGAACCCTGCACACAATATAAATAGCCACACGAAGAAATATGCTCAATAGCACTGACCTGAACACTACCTAGAACAAGTGGTAATGTAAAAGGTAATGTAACTCCACTGCACAGGATCAACCTCTGCTTGTAGGGTGTGTTTTTATGTAGAGTCTACATATTAATATATTAGATTAATGGCTGGCACATTCAAGGGGATGGCAGGAGATAACCTGGCTTGTTCCTTTTGGGTAGGATTAACAGCTTTTACATTGGTTCAGTGCTTCCTGAGAAAAATAACCGTTTCTCCCACACATCTCAAAAGACAGCAGGTTCCGGTCTAGCTGGAAATGGTGACAACAGTCCTCCTCTTCGTACTTCTGCTCTAAAAGGAACTCTGTAAAATTATACATATTTTCTCACCACCCAGGAATTAACCAGATCAAATATGCTTGACCTTCTCATGAGAGAGAAGTGTTGGAGACTTTTCTAACTGTCAAGGTTTAGACCTGAGAGAAAATTTGAGGTCATATCCAGGAGGAAAGACTAAATTACAAAAAATATGTAGTTTAACCCCAAAGTCCCCTTGCAAAAACAGCTATAAGAACCCCTGGCCAGCATGATCCCAGCAGCCCACATATAATTCACCTCCACCATGTCCTCAAGCAAGGGGTATGCATTTACAGTAAGTCACATACTAAATACAATTTGTGGCCTGCTAGCAATGAGAAGGCACTCTGCTAGCGAAGGTTAAAGATCAGCACAATTTTTTGTGTCAGTTGTGCCATTCATTGAGGTAAACCTCTGCTTTTCCTGCGGAAACAGCCTGATGAGATTATGTAGTACCACCAACATCTCGTTTTTTTGTATGCTCGCTGATTTGGCCTATTAACAAATTTCACTGCAGTCACAAATAGTGGCATAAACAAATACTTGGTTATATTCAGCTAAGTTTTCAAAAGGTTTGTAAATGTCTCATCAGTTAGAGAAAAATTAGGATTTGCTGGTTAATAATTTATGCCTGACTCATGCAGAATACCCAACTGTGTAGCCGTAGCAATAAGAGACCTCAGAGTCTTCTGCTCCAAAGGTAGTGCCTTCTAAGCTGCAGAAGATCTGACCTCCCTAAACTGAGTGGCATATGAAAACCCCAGCATACTCTAATCAGCTCTGGGTCTATTCAGTACAGTTGCAGAACATTCAGTTTTATTCTACAGTGAATACGTAACATGAAAAAAAAAAAAAATGAAAACACCGTTCCAAAATCCACAACTCCACAAATAAATTGTGTACTACATAGGAATAGTTTATATTTGTGCAATGTATGGTATCAAACTATTCCAAAGGAATTTAACACCAGGGAAAGCAAGTATTAATTATCTCCAACTTAGGGAGAGCAGAGCTGAGGCAGTGAGGGACAGAACAAACTATCGGGGTGGAGCAGTCTCTGTCCCAGGTCCCAGCCATTAGACTGGATTCTCTTCCATCCTACCAACAGCAACCACCATGATTTTTAATACTGTTGATTTATAGGCATAAATTCCTGCACAAATACAGCATAAAAGCAGTCCCTGGATTTCATGTGTGTATATTTTGATACAGCCTCTAATTACACAATCACACGCCTCTCTTTTTGACATGACCTTTCCTTCATCAGCACACAGGAAGAATAACACTTTTTGAAGGTGCCGTTACTTGATACTACGTTTTATCTTCATTGCTCCATTTGTGGCCCCTTCTCCTGCATGCTACACTAATCCTGCTCTGAAGAGTAATTTATTTCCACATGGGCTTTTCTGTGGTGCCACTCAGCAGAGCACTGGACTGTTTTGCAAAACTAATTACTTTGGACAACACCTTTCTGAGGTGATAGGCTCATTGTACAAATGTAGAGCTCAGGAACAGGGGAATTAAGTCAAAATGCCCACTAGTATTGAATGTGCAATTGCAGATTGCAAATTCTGATTACGGAGAGTGCTTAGCACCTTATGGCATCTTCCACATTTGAAGCACATTTAGTGCTGACTTGATTGCTGTTTTCAGGGCTCAATATTGTTTCCATCCAAGCTATACAATCTCAAGTTGGGGACTGGAACACAAGGAGCACATAATTCAGGGATGGCCTGAGAAAAAATTGATTTTAGTAACTTACACAGCATTATACCATGACCCTGGGAAATAAAGAGGAATAGACAGAACGAGATGTCCCTTATTGCTGTGCTCTAGAGGCCTCCCTCCCTTGTAAGAATCCCCCGCCTCATTCACTACGTATCCTGCTTCCGTAAAATTGAAGCAGGCATCCTATGTACAAAGCATTTTGAGAGCAGATCCCAAATTTATGCCAGCAGGTCTTTTTTTTTTTTTTTTTTTTTTCCCTGTGCACAGCATGGGGAGAAAGTCATAGGGAGGAAATAATGAGCAAAGATGTTACCCAAAATAATAAAGCTCATACCAAAGGAGCACAAGGTAAACTGACACTAAATTTTGAACTGCTTCATTTTGGATCATCCCCAGTCCTTTCAACTTTGTTAAATATGTAACAGTTGTGGGGCTTATATAAATATTTCTATATAGATATATTTGTAAACACAGACATGCAAACACATACAGATACACATAAAACCATATTGTTCTTGGAAACTTACTTGAACTTTCAGTGAGTTCCTTTTGATTTAAAGAGATGCTACCATATCCACCAGTATTTCTGTTTTACCTTTTTTCTTGAACAAATCTAGAACTGAAAACTAGATTTTCTTTAAATTCCCCTACCTGCATGATGCAAAGAAATGAAAACGTCTGTCAGCGAAAGTAATGTGTTTAATACCATGCCAGCCCTAAACATCAGTAGAGATTTCTGTGTATTGCAGATAATTCTATCACTAAGCCATATTGCTCTGTGATGTGCTTTTATCTTTGCTGTAGGATAATATCAATATTTCAAGCATGAGCAAAAGAATGTTTTATGAGATCGATGTGGGAAAATACAGTGACAAGTACATAAAAAAGGGCAGAAAAAAACTGCCAGGTATTCATCATAAATGCCTTCCATTCCCACTAGAGTTTGTCTAGTTTATCCAATTCTAATCAACAAGTTGAGGTCCACTGGGGGCCCAGTGACTTTGATTACATTTTCAGTGCTGAAGAAGAACAGCAAGCAAAAGAGAGCACAAATAACAGGATTGGAAGGCTGACACCTACATCCTAGAAGCCTAGACCTTTACAGGCCAAAAAGTCCTATTTTGTTAAAATTTAAATTAAAAAAAAAAAAGTAGTGATTTATAAAAGAAGGAAATAGAATGGGAAAAAAAAAAAAAGTATTGAGCCATTTGCCATACTGCACATGTGCCTCGTAAGGGCCAGATCATGCAGGGCAAATATACCCAGGGAGCAACCTCTGCAAATCCACGATGATACCCTGAGCAGACAGCTCTTCGGGCACTGCTGGAACCTAAGCCTGGAAGTGTCCAAACAAGAAGTTATCCCTATGTGGCTCTGGCTGAGTTAATTATCCACCTCTTTCTGTCTACCTCTGCAAAGGACTCAGCTCTTCTAAGGAAAAACTCTCAGTTACAGATACAATTACACCAAAAGAAAAGGTGTCTTTCCCCCACACAGCTAAGTGGCTATCTGTGCCCCACACTGGCACAAGGTACAAGCTTGTTTATATAAGTTCTGCATGTAACTCTCCTGGCAAATCCACCAACACAGACCATTTGTCATACTGTCTTGTTTTTTTCCTCTGGGGCTTGCAGTTCCCTCCTGTTTGACAACAGAACTTATGACCATTACTTAACCCCTTTCCACATTTAATACTGCAGCTGTTCAGCCAGACTGATGTTTTAGTGTAGTTTGGTGTTAGGTACCTCAACATTTGGGTGTTGAACAGACAAGCCTTACAGGAGTCTGAGTTTCAGGAAAAGTGTGACCAACGCCCTCTGCAATCAGTTTTAAAACTAATTTTCAAAACATTAAAATTGAGGTAATCAAAACCACTAGTTCTGTAAATCTTGACTGTTTTGATTGGAAGCAAAAGAAAATCTTGCAGCCCAATCTTTTCTAAAGCACCCTCCAATTCTACTGTCCCCTTATCTACAACTCAACATTCTGTCCCTGGGGACATTCAGATAGTTTTTAGTCCATCTGGAATAGTGCTCATTTCAAAGCCAATTTGAATGAAATGCCTAAAAATTTCTTAGAAAATAACTCTCATAATAAGCACTGTACCTTTTATGATGTTACATTATTACAAGGCAGTAAATTCATTTGTTTCCCCAAATCCCTTACCAACTTCTTTTAAATATATAAATAAAAAGGGGGAATTTCAGTGGATATTATTTCACAATATGTGGATCTGAGACATTTTAATAAGAAATGCACCTCCAGGCTAAGAGGTATGAGTTGTACACCGAAGGGAATGGTTTAATACACTGTTTAATGCTATCATCAAAACTGATGATAACATGATGGCTTTTATACATTTTAACATTTCTTTAGAGCTGCAAAAAATGAGAGTGAGAACTATATTTGTATATTATCTAAATGTCAGAAGTGACACTGAACCAGCCAGGTGGCACACAGCTCGTATAGCTTTCCCTCTCCCTGACCAAAAATATTATCTGAACAGAAAGATACAGGGATTTCCTGTGAGAATGACCCTTGGAGAGAACGCTTCTTTCTCCTGTATACCTCGCCAGGTCAAGAGAATGACCCACGCCTACCATATCCTCATGTCATGTCCTCTTACTCCTAAGTATGGTGTATATTTTCAAAAGCTTTGATATGTAGTCAAGGTATGACATGTTGATAACAGCATTTGAAACAGCAGCAAGATAGACAGGATACTCCTGTCCACCAGGGAACAGCCCAGGACCAGCAGGAGTCCTAAATACCCTTTGCTGGGCAGAGGGCTATGCAAGAGACCATGGTTTTGGAGAGGTCAGCCACAGCAGCAATGAGTACAAGCTCTCTATGCAAGGGCCTGGACAGACCTCCTGAAGCACAGGTAGATAGTTACTCAACAATACTGTAGTACCGTCAAGGATTAAAGTAACTCTTTTAGGAGAAGGAAAAGGTTCCTTCCTTAGCCACAGGCTTTCTAGCAGGACCTTGCCAGGAAAAAAATCTTATCTCAACTATATAGCCTATGATCACACAGAAATTCTTTTAGGAGCTGAGGCCAGTAACGTGAATGAAGCAGCCCCTTCAAGTGACAGCAGTTCACCGCAAGCCACTCAAGCCCTGATGCCTCTCCCTTTGCCAAGAAGTAGGAAGGGAGGAGTGGTATGTTCTGGAAGCAATCCTGGATCCCCCCCGAGGGAGATGTCTCTGCACAAGCCCAGGAATGCAATACAAGTTTTTCACTTTCAGTCTCAAGGATGGGAAGACTGTCAGGGCCCATATGTGAATTCCCAGGAAAGGATACGGGACCTAACTCTGAGGCACTGGCTATACAAGGGGAGTCTGAGGACGTGATGTTGCAGTGGCTTTAACTAATCCAAAATGTAAGCTTTATTGTCCTATTCTCAGAAGTGCATCAGACTTGTGATATAGGACCCAGTATGATCACACAGCACGTACCTGTTCACTGTATTCCTACGGACTCAGGCTGACCAGGTCAGTTCTAAGTCTTTGAGATAGTGTTGCAAAAAGAGTGCTTTTCGACTTCTAAAATGCCATGTAAAAGTAAAGTTGGCCTTTCAGTGTCCTGTAGCAGGTCTGTGCCTAAATTATGCAGGTTCTAGCAAAAAGTATTAGCTTGTACATAAACATTTCCTCTTGCTTTTTTATTCTTCCAATGAACAGGAAGTCCCTAGGGTCCTGTTAACTGCGAACAGTAAAGACTGCTTGTACTTGTCAACAGAAACAGGTTTTACACCTAACAATAAAGTATTCTGACACTTTACAATGTGTATTTGTTCTTAGCTCTATAACCCTTAAGAAGGATGCACTTTTACACATTCACTGGGGTAAATGAGGAACACCCAAAGCCACCCTGTGCCCACTCCCTGGAGGACAGGGACTTTGCTCCTTCCATGGCACCTCCAAATAGGCTACATTTTCCAAGTCAGTGTTTGGACATATCAAGCATATAGGAAAACTTCCCAATTTCTCTTATGTTAGGCCCCTGGCTGAGCAGCAGTTCCCCTTCTCCTCCCAGTCAAGACCTCTGATTCCCATGGCTAGATGGTATAGGAGAACAGGTGACAGAAATTGCCAAGAGGGAGCATATGCCTGATAAAGACCAAACATGTAGCCCATGTGTGGTTACTGACCTAAAGTGTGTGCATGTCTCTTTCCTTGTGCTAGGGAGCATGTTTTCTATGCAGGAGAAGTAAAAAAGTAGATGGAGTTTCCAGGTTGAAGTTGAAGACTAGAGCCTTCTCCTTTTCACAGCTACATCTCCTTTCAAGTGAAGAGTCCTGGCCAAGTGTTTTCATCTCAAAATACATTTAGTGAAAAAATCAGGAAAGTCTAGCCTAACGTAATGCCTAACCTTAGCATAGGGATGAAGAACAAAGAATGTCCAGGATTTTAGACAGCAGGGTTTTTTAGAAAGTACTAGTTCTTAGTTCTGAAGTATATATGTGTGGAGGGGCAGAAAGGGTAACATAGGTACATACTGCATAGGTAATCAGTCTGAGTTTCTGAGCTTCCCTCTCCACACTCCTCATCCCTTCCTACAGCACTCCCATGAATTCCTAGATCTAACTTCTCCCAGAACTGACCTGCATTTACTTACATGTGTGTACAAACACATTTATATATATTTACTTCAATGTAAGTATCTTCATGAGCTTTACAGAGAGAGGATAGTTTTTTCCCCCAAGTATGAAAACACAGTACATTTTAGATTCAGTTATTCTTTACCTAAATAATAAATAGCTGATATTTTGATATAACCTGGTCTTAACTCAATGTACAAAGGCAGTATGCTATCAGGATTTAAAGGTGCTTCAGGAACTGAAGATCTCAAGCTTATAAACACATTTAGTTTCTCATAGCTCTGATCGGCTTTTCTCTTCAGCTTGTAACTTTAAAAAGATAAAACCCCAAACCAATAACATATTATTATTTCCTAGCTGGGGGCTATGAACACTGCATCAAAGCTTCAAATTTCACAGGGTGAAAGTTGTTGTTTGGGTTTTTTTGGTTTTGAGGGGTTTTTCAAGAAAAATAGGTTGATTTTGGACTTAAAAGTGTATGTGTAATTAAGCATTGCACTTGTGGATTCTCTTTGAGTACTGACCCAGCTGAGCCCTGGTCCTCAGCTCTGCACTGCTGCTCTGCCATTATGTCACAGCTGATCTCTAACTCTTCCATCTGTGAGTTATTCATTGCATCTCCTCATGCTCGTCTGCTGGCTATTTATAAATTAAACTCCACTATCACAGCATTCACTAGCTTCCCTGAAAGAGGGTCTAAATTTGCAGAATAAAATGCTGAAGTTGCACAAACAGTCTCTACATTGAAAAAAAAAAAAAAGAAAAAAAAATCCCATCTCAGAAACAGCAGAGTTACTGTGGATATTTGAAGTAGTTCCATTTGCAGCTATTCTAAGTATCACCATTTGATGCAGCCATTTTGGACTTCCAGCAGGCGTGAGGCCACAAACTAGCTTACTGAGAATCATTTGCACATATGACGATAAAGTCCTGGCTTGCAATATACTGGAAAAGCAATCACCACCACTAGGCAGTTTAGCTTCCTGGAGCTTCAGAAAGCCTGTGCATAAGTAAGTGACTGGAGGCTGAAAATCCCTAGGCATCTTATGGCCATACACTGTCAGAAATAAGCCCTAGGGGCCAGATACCCAGGTATAAGTCATCATATTCCCACTGCCTTTGGGAAGTCCTTCTAATTTATACTAGCTGTGGAATCAGCTTTTATACTCATAGCCTCCATAATTCTCTTCCTACGATACCTTGAATGAAATGAAAATGATAAAAACTAAAGTGTATGAGAGTGTGAAAAGGATGCGAGTCTCACTCTGTCTCATACCAGTAAGAACTTGAAAAAGGCAGAGCTTGTAGTAGTGGCTTCAGATCCACCCTGATATACAGAGCAAAACCTGCCCAAGGCAACCTCCAGAATTAGGAGCAGGACTCTTGGTCCATTTTCTTATCTCTGTTACACTTTCTTCCTGACCTTGGGTAAGTTGATTAACCTTTATTTTCTGAGTTTCTCTAACTGTGGTATGTCTCTGTACCTCCCGTAGAGGTTGTGGTGCTTAATTGGCCAATATCTCTCAAATACTTGAAGTGCTTTGGATGAAATATGTTGTGCAAGAGAAATAATTGAAGTCAATGGAGCTGTGACAACTCACACTAGCTAAGGATCTTCCCCCTGGTGTTTAATAGGATCAGAAGGAGGCTTAGCTGAAATGACAGGAAGCCAGAGAGACATTTGGTGGTAATAAGATCATAAATGAGTCAAAGGGGTTACTATTTGCTGCGGTAATACTCAGCATTTTTCATCTTCCAGGCACTCTATCAGCATCCATTAATTCTCAGACCTCCCCTTAAACAGAGATCTTTAATATATCCCCCATTTTACAGATAAAAAAAATAATCAGGCAGACGGGTGATGTGACTTATCCAACAGAACAAGAAGTGAGAAATAAAATTTGGGCCCCTGGCTCCTAAGCCTATTCTCAGGGCTCCCTTTCCACCACGCTTCTGTTACGTAAATATTTTCTTATCTTTCTGTTTCAATTCTGAAAGCCCATCTCCTGCTCTTTTCTCTGCAAGCATCCCTGCCTAATTCCCCGTTAGATACTGCTCAGATGCTCTTCCATAAACTTCTCAAAGCTTTCAGATAGAAAGCAAAGCTGAGGTGAATGCTGCTGGGCTGAGCAGCTCTCCTTGTCTCAACATCCCCTTTCCCCAAGCACCGAGAAAGCAGTAACAGTATTTGCCCTTGTAAATATTTTTCATTGTTCACTATCAGTCCCACACAGCACCTGGCTGCTCTACTGCAACCTCTCCTCTCAGAAGCAGTTCTTATCAGAATATGCTGGGACAGGGTCTGTCGCTTCAGACTGCCTATTGCTCATTGCAGGAAGGAATTCGTGACCTGCTTAAGCCCCTAGGAAAAATTATTGTCGTTACTTCAGCTCTTGAAGACGCCTGCTGTTAGAGAATGCAAGGCTGAGGTTATGTAAGTGTGCTGGCCAAATCCAGCTGTTTCCAGGGAAGCTGCTCTGCTCTGCTTCCACCCCCCTCCATAATGGGTGCCAGGCTAGGCTTTTGGGTGCTCCGTCTGAATAATAGCCTCTAGGGAAGTCTCCATGGATTAGTTTCTATGTAGAGGGAATAAGCGTATTTGAATCAGTACCCTACTTGAAAATACAGAAGTATCATAGCTTGCCTGGATGCTGCTGTGCTGAAGTGTCCCACCAGATGAAAGAGTAACATGAAATGGGACAAATTATTTAACTATTATAATGTTATAAATTTGCAACAATCCCAGAAAATGCAGTTTATAATAAACACTTCCACTGCTGCTTACAACAACCATGCTACAGCAATATTTGGGGTAATTACTTTTGAATGCTAGAGCTGTTTTTTTTTTTTGAAGTGATAGACTCTAGATTACACTCACAGTTCAGAAAGCAGAGCTTTGGCTACATGAGCTCTACTTAAACAATAGCCCAAAATGGGATGAAAGAGAAAATATAAAACACTACTCAGTCAAATCTCAGCACTTACTTTTGGTAACACCACAATGAGCCACATTTGCACGTTATTTTCTGGTTACATACAGCAGTCTTAGCACAAAGGAAGGATTTTTTTTTTCCCTTTAAAAACCAAACAAAACCATTTTAATTGCAATAAAAGTGCAAATTTTGGTCCAGATTAAATTTGACAAAATAAAGTAGTAAAATGAGTATGTGTGACTAGATAATAATTTCTCTTTTTTTGAGTTTTGTACAGAACAGAAAGGTAAAGAAGGATGCATATTTGCACTTCCTGACACTTGTGTGCTTTGATGGTGACATAACATTTCAGGTTAGTCTCTATTTTATATATTAAAGCGAGACAGCATATCAGACAAACTGTAAAGTTCTTCCTATCTAGATAAGTTGGCAGTCACATTCACCTCAAAAATTGTATGAAAAAAAGACATTATGATTTCTTTCCTCTTCTGTGCTCTCTGCTTACTAAAATGTAAAATTCTAGACATTTGATTCAGATGTTAGGTTCTTAACACAGTGAGTATCATTTGTTACAACACAACTGAACTGCCTGATAAAAGTTTAACTAAAAGCCAACAGATAGGGTTCAGCTGGAATGGACTCTGGCACTGACTCCCCATATAACCTTCAAAAAAATCTCCTATTTCTTGTGTTCCTGTACTGGGAACTATAAGAGTCAATTCATTAACATGCATAAATGTGATTTAGGACCACCAGATGGAAAGTCTTAAAGAAAAAGCACTGTCATCACAGATTTACATTAAATTTTCTTAATAAAATGAATGCTATTCTTTAGTTACCAAGCAGAAAAAAAAAAAAAAAAAAGGTAGGCAGGGAGAGTCACACTATCTGATAACCAAATGCAGTAGGGAGATCTGTGGCAAGTAGATGAACAGATTCACAACAGCTAAAACTTCAGAGGCTTTGTGCAAAACTACAGGTGAAAGCAATGGCATGTTTCATTTAGAGGCTTGCTCAGAGCTCTTCTCCTAATACTGTTTGTCTGAAAAAACAGAAGAGAGAAGGTAGCAATTACCATTGGAGAAAACATAAAAGATGACTGCTGTGTGTGTGCCAGGCACTGGGGAAAATTACTACTTTGTCTTTAGCACAGAGATGAGATTCTCCCTACAGCCAAACAGAAGCTACACTGTAAATGCAAGGTCCAGCTATATTCAACAAGAAAAGATGAGAAATTCAACTGCATCAGAAACAGTGCCATTAGCGAGCTATTTGGACAGAGCTTTGCCAACAGTCTAGGCTGCATGCAGCAGCTTACCATGCACTTAGAAGAGGTGGCAGTGCCATCCTCATTTTGGGAGCTCTAGCAGGTTAGTGATGGGAATTACCCAGGATGATGATGATAAGCTGAGCAGTCACGAGCACAAGGCAGGTAGTCTCAGCTGGCACTGGGCTTTTTGGCTGTATTTACAGGAAGGATAGCCCTGCACTGCCAAATAGAGAGAGCGTACTTTCCAGCTTGGGAATAGATTCCAGGATTTTCCTTTTATCTGGCAGTACTCATCTGGAATGGTCTATAATGATCCACTGGGCACATCCCGAACAAAATGATGGCTTATTTGGTATGTGAGCTTTTCATACTTATGCCTGGATTTCCCTATATGACTGCTGGCTTGGAGGGAAAGACCTTGACAGCCAAAAAAAAAAAAAAAAAAAAAAAAATTAAAAAAAAGAAAAGCAGCACAAAAGCCCAAGGGAAATGGGGCTAGACTGTAATGAAAAAAAGGAATAAATAAATGGGAAGCAGTGCACAAGCAGCACTTAAGTCTGTGTGAGGTTAACACTAACCACTTACTCCAAGCTAAATAAATGCTGCCTGAGGATTGCGATTAGAGCAGGCAGCTCAGGGGAGGCAGCAGCTCCTCAAAGCTGGAGTCAGGAGGAAGCTCTGGATGCACAGCAACATGGTGCGTATTTTCGAGCACTAACCCCATCTGACCAATGGGAACATGATATTCACAATAAGGGTGAAAGCAATCCACTCCCCTACCACATCTATCTAATGCAGTGCCATCACGCTGCTGGGCTGTGTGGAGATGTCATGTCATTCTGTCACATTACCATCAGGGCATCTCAGTGCAACTGGAGATGTCAGTGTCCTGTCCAAACTGACCACCTCGTGTAGACAACAGTTTGAAATGCCTCCTTCCTACTTTACAGTCCCAGCTCAGAGACAAATGAGCAGGCAGTCAAATGCAGATTAAAATCCTCTTCTGAATACTCTGCCTCTTGCAATACTTCTGCTTTTTCAGAAGCAGGTATTGGAGAAGACTGCTCAGGCACAGCCCACAGTCAGAAGTGGCGGCCAAATTATTAACTTACTTGTTCTGATTCTTATTACATTCTACCTCCAGGTACATAGTCGGGCTTTTATTCACCTAACTGCTTTATCCTCTAACAAGCTATTCATCTGAAGAGTTTTCACTGCAGGATTTCTACTGTAAGGATCTTTTTTGTTGTCTTAGAGAAGGAATTCACTGCTTCAGTGTAATGCTTCTGCTCATTAAAAATAATTTCTCAGTGAGTTTGGTTGCAGTAGCTCTTCAGTCATATTAGAGGCTCTGTTGCAGCATTAGCTCCAGAGAACATGCTAAAGACCAGCAGGGAAAATGAAAGGAAGAGGAGGAAACAAGAAGCTGGAAGGGTAAAACAGATTGCTAGCAAATTACAAGCAAGCCCAGACATACTGCTGCCCACTGGGGTACTGATCCGTGCAGCCCTAGGAAATGTGTTTGACCGTAAAGTCAGACTGTACCCTCATGAGAATTTCTCCTCTACTCCCAAACAGAGTTCTCTATGTGTTATCTGTCTTGCCTCATTCTCTTCCCTGCTCCCTTCCCGCTTGTACCATCCTTGGCTTTTTTCCTTTACTATCACATCTTCTGTACTCACTAAAGATGCTTTGAAGCTTGCTTTCTGTGCACAGGCTCTTTCCAGTCTTTAGGGAAATGTGGTACAGAGAGAGTCTGTAGTTTATAGGAGCAAATTCACTAACACAAGCACATCGCCCCTGACAAGAGATGGCATGTTTCAGCTGCCAGTGAGTTTACTTCAGGTTCACTTTTGGAGCAGGCAGCTCCCCCATCAGAAAGTTGGGGGGTTGGGGGGGTGGGCGGCGGGCAGGCCTGCAGCAGTCTTTTCTGTTACAGTACGTAACATAATTTGACAACTTTCAGTGTAGCTCCCTGTTTTCACATAAACAAAAGAGATGGCACAGTCTGGGAGGTGAAGAAAGATTATTTCAAGATGCAAAGTATGTTAATCTCCCCTCTTGTGACTTAAGCACAGGTACCAGTCAGTGATCTATTTCTAATATACCATGTAAATAATGAGTCACATTATTCAGTAAAGCATCAGCTGAGGCAAATACAGGAAGAAGCAATGTACTATTTTTCATTCAGTGGGACAATTTTACCTCTGATGTTAGTCAAAAGTCTTCCTGAGGCTTTTCCTCAGTTGAATACAGCTTTGTTTAAAAACATTCAAACAAAACACAACATAGTGTCCCTTAGCATAAAAGTGCTGATCGCTTCAGGGAATTCATGACAGGACAATGACATCTACTTCTCTTTAAGCAGCAGAACAAGAGGAGTGGGGTAGCCTCTCCTGGACATAGGAAAAATAATGTGACTGGTCACTGTTCAGCCTAAGGGAAAGTACAAAAAGATCCAACAAGAAACTGCTTTTCTTGTTTAGAGAGGAAATGTTGCTCTAACCTGAAGAGTCAATATGCCAGAAGCCTCACTGCCTGACATGAAACTAGACAGAAAAGCCACTGGGATTATCTGTAGGGAGACAACCTGTGCTGCACAAGGAGTGAACTAGTTGAGGCTTTCTAGACCTTTTCCATCTTTAATCTTGCTGAAAAGAGCTGTCCTGGTCACTGTGGCCACGTAATCTCCTAGGAAGACAAGGTAATATAAATTTGGGCCTCCAGGCTTGAGTGGCTCGTGTCAGTGTTCACTACTGACTGCTTTGTTCCTCTGCCGCATCTCAGGAGTCCTTTGATTCATTTCTAGCTTCCTGCTTCTGGCACTGGTAGGTGAGAAATGGCTCTTCCACCTGCTTTAAGGCCTGGGGAAATTCTGCAGTCTTTTTTATCTCTAGTGTCTGTTCAACTGGTGTAATTGGGTTGTTTCAGGATGGATGAAGCAAGAACTGAGAAATGGGTATCCATGAGTTAATGGAAGGAGCAAATGTAAACAAAATCTAAGACTTGAAGTTAAAATCTCAGACACTCCCCTCCCTTCCAAAATCTCATCCGTAACACATCAGCACAACAGCTGGTGTGGGAGTACAACACATATTGGGATACTGTCTGTCCTACTCAGACTCATCCAAGGGTGATGATGACAACACTTAGAGAGCATCCTTCACCAGGAACAGGAAGAAGTAGTTTTTCCATTCAACAAAAGATGGAATTAAAGCAAAGAGAATGTGAAATGAGGTTGCCAGAATCAAACAGCAAGCAGAGGCTGAACTGAAAGTATAAACAAATCTTCCATGTATCAGGCCAGTACCCTCTCCTAGAAGATGTGCTTTTATAAAGCACTTAAAGAAAAATCTGTAGACTGTTATAGTTAGAAAAGACATCCCCACAGATGTCTAGTCAGCCAGACTTCCTTAAGAGTCCACAGGGGCATTTCCAAGACTGAATTCACCTGGTGTCCTTTAGATGTCCATTTTAGAAAAAGGGGAGATATCAATCCCACATCCCCCAACCCTGAACCTCAGCCTGGAAATCCAAATTTGAATGCGTATCAGCAAACAGATACATATACAACCTTTACTGAACCGAGTCTCAGTCAAAGACACGAGAAGTGAGGTTTTGGCAGATTCATATAAAATTCAAGTAGTGAGAGCTAAAATTAAAAGTTACAGGAAGTCCTCTGTGGTGTCAAAGGGGACCTTGTGTGCCACAAAGATCAGCGATAACATGCTCCTGCAGATACATTACCCTGTACTGATGTATATTGCCAAGAGCAGAACGTTACAGACTCCATGTGTGCTCCACCAGGATGTCTGCCATCAAATTCAGAGTACACACAATGTAGCTAATGCACTAGGTCAACACAGAGGCTGGTTATCAAGCTAAATCCATGACCGCAAATCAAGACTAATCCCAACAGGAGATCATTAGAACTCTAGGACCCAGACTTAAGCTAGTAGAAGTTTTAAGCCAGTATTAACTCTGAATACAGAGGCTTATTTTGACAAACCAAGATTTTTCTCATGAATTCAATGAAGATAAGGCTGTTAGCAATGACTAATCAGAATAGTCTCTTAGGAAAAAGGAGACTTTAATTGCCTTAGTGTACTACTGAGTGACTTGCCTAGACATACCACACACTGAAACGTGACAATGTGGGTGCGACAGTTTATATCATCATGAGCTCAGGACGGCCATGCTAGTCATGAGTTTGATTCCTGTCTCTCTCTTTTCTGAAGTGCGTTAGCAGCTATGGAAACACTGTCATTAGAATGGGCAGGGCTTTCAGACACCCAGATGAACCCCACACTTATGCTAAAAGACGTATCTTCCATGCAGAGATCTACCTAGGTCTAACCATGAAATATTAACTAGTCCAGGTCCATCACACACCATCTGAAGTATATTTCTAAACAAAGGAGGTAATTCACAAAAACTTTATAGTTCATTTCCCTACTCTTGACTTATGGTGAATTTCTTATACTCTATCATGTCATGAAAACAGCAAACAGCACAGCATACACAGCTGCAATGATTGACAATGTGATATTTAGTTAAGGAAACTTGAGGAATACCTCCCAGCTCCAAAAATGTAACACTATAATCCCTCTGCTGAATTGCAACCATAATTTAAATAATTTTTTTATGCTTCTTGCAGTCTCCTTTTGAAAGGAGGCTGCAAAGGATGCTACCTCAACTGGATTAAGAGATGTACAAAGAAGCCAGACTTTTACATCCTCTTGTTTACCACTGTTTACCAAAAGACTAAGATACAAATACAATCAGAATCTGTCTTTAAAAAAAAACCCAACCAACCAAACAAAAAAGCCCACCAAAAAAACAAGCTCTTTAATTAAGGGGCCTATCAAATTCCATAATCTGAATGAAAATTTTTACAGAGGAACAATGAAACAAGAACTTCACTGCTCAAACAAATCAATGGCTCATGTGTTCCTGTATCTAAATATGACAACTGCCAAATGCTTTGAGCAAGATGTAACCAATTCCTTTTCTGCTGCTGCCACTCATTTCAATCCTACTGCACTATAACCTGCATTGTTACGCTCCTCCCAATCCCAGTCTGCGATCACCGATAGGATGATGAATTTGGAAAAGCTCTGAAACATTTAGCAGATTTTAGAAAACCTGAAAGCCATGAAATAATAAAAAACCCAACAATTATAGTACATAATGCTTTTCCAACAGGAATGTACTTGTGATTTATTTAAATTCCCCAGCCTTTAATAACTACAGAATAAATTCTGAGATATCACAAGGAAAGCAACTGTTAACCTCTCATGCAAGCCCAGAAGTTTCTCAAGTACCTTTGCTTTAACAACCAATTCTACACTATTGTGGAGACCCAAGAGACTTGGAAAATCTCAGTGAAGCTTCTAAAACAGGAAGCTGGCAAAATTCAATTTATCACATTGGCCATAGCAGTCAGCCTCCAAAATGTCATTTTCACTCTTCTTGTAAGAAGTGGCAAAATGGTGTCGTATCTCATTGAAGAATACATATGCCTGAGTTTACCAATGAATTCCGAACAGCAACTTCCTGTGACTGAAGAAGCCTTTTTTTTTTTTCCTCTGAAACAGGATAGTCAAGTTAGGTACTAGTAATTTACCCAAAGTAAATTAGATTTGATTGATTGAAGCCTGCCACTCTGCAGAAATAAAGTTAACTGGCAAACAGAATGAAATAACATCATGTGACTATTAACTTTCAACAAATTGCAGTCAGAGATGTCTGAATGTGTAGTAACACTTGAACTGCATATTGCAGTGAAGAAGCAAGTTGAGGACTTGGAAAACTAAAGCCTCGGGCTCTCCCCTGAAATAAATAGTTGCAATGCTCCATGTTTGGAAAAACGACAACTAACCACAGCATGTGCATGCTTTGCTTTTTTCTTCTTAGCTAGAAAATTTCCATTGCTGCCTTTGAAACTGCTGGTAATCTGTCATGCTTTGACAAGGCTGTTCTGTCTACATTTGTTGCTGAACAGAACCAAAAAGGAGTCTGTCTCTGGTGGTGGTGGTGGTGTCTTGCACATCTTTAGCCTTGCTGGAAGAACACCAGTAACAAACAGGAGCTGTGCAGCCAAACAGTTCATCAAAGACCAGTGGAGCTGCACAGCTGTCCCTTGAACACTAGTCAAGTCCAATGGGTGAGTGCTACGAAGTAAAATCCCAAAAGGACTGTAAAAAGGTCAGGCACACAACATGCCTGTGGAGCTATGACAGATGGTTACTGCAGCCCCATGACCACACAGGCAATTCTGTCACATCAGCAGATACTTTGTTTATCTAGGACTTTTACAACTGGAAGGAAGCAACCATACATTCTTCAGGAAACTAGTGAGCTAATTACAACAGTCTTCGACCTTTTCAGTTTGTATACACTCAGACATTTTTGGGCCTGTCTTGTAGATCTCTGTGTAGTGATTTTAAGCCAAATGACAATAGGATTGCTTTCGTTAGTTACTTTTTTATATAGCTTAGATGTAGTCCACCCATCTCAATAAGTCAAAATCCAAAGACCTTCCAGACCTTTACTATCAAATCCACCAACTTAAAATAAAAAGCCAGTTTATTAAGTTTTCATAGTAGCAATCACTACTTGGAAGATACTTTCACATTCTGTTAATTTTAATCTTCCATATAAGAGCAACATGCCACCACACTGTAGCATTTGCATTGCACTCAGTAGGGCTAAGATGATATTATGACACCTGGATGCTGCAGGTTGGTCTTTCAAGATAGATACTCCTGAGCAACCCTGCAGCAACCATAGGATGAGTCAATCTACTTCTGTCTACATCTCTCAGTATCCTATTGCTACAAGGTGCTCACAGGGTTGGGAAGAAAGTCTGCAGAGATAATGACTGCAATTTGGAAGGGCTTCTCTTTGTTTCACTTTCTGAGCTTGCTTGCTGAGGCAGCACTAATTGCAGAACAAGGCTTCAGCTAAGGGGGCCTCCTAAGAAGAGCTGCCTGCTCCTTAAGCTTAATTCTCAGATTCGTGACCTTGGAACAGCAGGGACAGGAGAGAAGAGGGAACACATCCGACAGTTGTTGCACTGAGGATGGCAGAGTGGCCTGAGGGTTCTGGACATAGATTCTGTCCTCAGCTGGATGTCAGCTGTGGACATCTCATAAAATCTGTCCTTGGACTTGAGTTTGTCTTGTAATGGTGATGATCAAATGTTTTGAGATATTTGGAAGACAGAAAATGCAAAAATGTTTTGTAGCATTTCATTATTAAATATAGGACTAGACAAACACCTCTGAATTTTGTTATTATTCAGATAGATAAATATAGAGCTGATTACACCGAGTCCCTTCTGTGTTCTCCTTCTGTGAATATTATAGCAAGTGACATGTAATGCAGAATGAGAAAAAATGGAAAGAGCGGTAAAAGGAACAATTTAAAACTTGTATCAGAAACCGTACATAGAAAAAAATTTTTGGTTGTGACTTGTCTTACAGAAAAACCACAATGTGATTTTTCAGTAAAAATAATAGTAATAAAAAAACTGATTATAAAGTCCACTGAGCTCTCCTATAGCAAAATCCCCGAGTAGCCTCCTCCTATGTAGCGTCTGAAGAACTTTGTTTCCTCTCCAAGGAACTAGTGTTCTGTGTACCAACATAAAAATCACACTTTCACAGGTAACTGAAGATAGGGACGGTAGCAGGAGCTAAGGTACAAACTGAACAGGGGAGTCAAACCCTAAAAGCTTGAGGAGAACAGTAGTAATGGAGGAGACAAGTGGGACTAACAGTTCCCAATGAAGGTAAGAGGCAATGTCTCTCCAAAAGGGTAAGTGAAAGACACTTTCTAGCAGTGACTGAGCCTTCCAGCAGTACAGACCCATAACCACAGAGCCAACAGAAGGGCTTCCTTCCTGCCACCAGTGCACACCAAGGGCAGCTCCAGCAGTGTTATACCAGCATGACCAAGAGGCCTCACACACAAGACAGTCCTGATAGAGCAGAAAAAGGCACAAAAGACACCACCTACAAACAAAACAATGTCAAACTTCCAAGTGTGGTTCTTTTGGTTTGGTCTTCCCCAGGTTCATCTATGCTCCCTGCTTATGACACATGGGTAAATGGATAAACACATGGCACATGCTCCTTAATGAATTCTAAGTCCAGCACTTCAGTATTGGCGCTGGTGTCTTACTGCCTTCTGAAGACTGCAGAGAAACTAAATGACTTCCTATGTGTCTAAGGGAAAAACAAACAAACAAACAAAAAGGAAAAGTCATGCAGTAGAGTTTGTCCTTTAGGCAATTAGTAAGGTCAGTCATAACAAACAAAATATAAGAAAGGCTAATTTTGGAGACTCAAGCTGAACCCCAAGCTATAGTTGTGCACTTTGCAGGGAGGAACTTTGCATACTTTTTTCACAAACAGTTTCGGAATTCCCCCACCATGACTAATGGGAGAATTACACTCAATTCCTAGTAAGAAGTCAATTTTCAAAGCAGTTTTACATCAGAGGCAGATGGGTGGAGGTAGAGATGCTGAGGTGAGAGAACACTGTTCAAATAACACAGAAATATTGTCCAGTCTTACCTCTTTTCTTTCAGACTGGTTACAAACAGAACTTCCGCCAGCTCCCTCAGTACCCTTGGGTGGATCCCATCTAGCCCAAAGGTACACAAATACGAAACACTATGTTGTACACAGTAGACACTATGACCAAGAGGTCAGAAAGGAAAGAGAAACACAGAAGGACTTTTGACTTTTATCCATGGATCTGCCACGTTTTTGCAAATTCATCTTCAGCAATTCATGTACGTGTCTCCTCTACCTCCTGTTCACAATTTATAAAAGTACTTTGAGTTCATCAGACGAGAAGTGCTGCACATGATCAGGGTGTTATAATTACTATTAATCCATAGAGCTTGCGTTTAGATAAAACAAAAAAATCCTTATTCTTAGGAAGAAGGAGTGTAGGACTGGGCTATGATCCTGGAAATGCTCCTAATAAGGTATTTCTGAGGATATTAATTTCTGGACAATTCTTAAATTCTCGATAATTTCTTGACATAGATTGATATTCTTGACAGAAAAGAGAGAGCCTTGCAAAAAAGCTCTAAGAGCATCTGGTAAAAGATCCAGCATTGCAAGAGCTCCTGAAATGAGTGCTTGTTTATTGGGTCGCACTGGCATCGCATGATAACATCTTGCTGCCTTTTTTTTTTTTTTACTGTATCTCACTTGATTAGAAAGCGCCTTTGCTAATCCAAACAGAAGCAAGTTTAGAGCAGTTAGTGCTTCCAAATAAAACAAACCCCCTTCCCTCTTACTGACAAAAACATGTATATTTTTATCTCCAAGTGTTTCCATTCTGCAACCGCAACCAAAAAAAAAAAAAAAAAAATCTATAGCCTGACAATGCAGTCCTGGCATCTGCTGCTGAAGTTCCAGTTCCTCCCTGACATCTTCAGTGACTACCAAATGGCTCTTCCTAAGCATCTTCCAATGTTTACATTATATTAAAATATAAAATAATATGTTGTTACACAGTAACATATAATAGCATAGAATAATTTAGTATATAACAATAAACACTTTTATTACATGAGAAATTAAAGTAATGCTACTAACTTCTACTATGGCATAAGAATCAATTGAAGAGGTAGCATTATCACAGAATTTACACTCAATGTTTTGTATTAAGATGATTAATAGTGAAGAATGGGAAAGAAAATTTCAGTATCAGAGCTGCTTCCCATGAATAGATGGGGCTTCATCTCGAAATCTAGAAAAGCACACTACACTTCTGCATCCTCTCATAAACATTTACCAGCAGTCATACTGGTCAAATATGGGCTTAGCAAACTCATTGCATTGCTCTGGCTAAACTGACTGCATGCTCAGAGCTGTCAATTTCAAACACATCAGTTCTGTTCAACATAGATACTGCCTTCATCATTAGAGTTTCCAAGCATGTGAAGTGAAAGGCTCCTTTCCTCTTTTCTCACATTTCTCTTTTTTTTTGAGATACTTGCTGAAGTAGCAAGTTACCACATAGTGAGTGTTCTTTATTGCCTCAGTTTCAGCAAGGTTAGTGTGCTGTGGCCACAGCACATTGCCTTGGTTGGAATCATCACCTTAATCTGCACTGTCCCTGTCCATTGAAGATCTCTGCCTGTCATCTCTCAACTTATTTTTAGAATAGCATCTCTTTGGGAAAGGGACTACATCTTTGCAATATGTTTTACCGATTGAATATCATAAGGCAGCTGCAATATGAATAAAGAAAGAGTTGTCAAAAACTAACATAAGCATAGAGAGCTTCACTGGTCATAGCAGTGATCTTTAAAACCCTAAGTTGCCCAGCTTGATGCATGCTACAGAGGGATCCATTTCTCTATAGTAAAGTTCACATTTCAGTGTGAAGACTTTTGGAGCAAACACTGTTGGCATTTGTCCACCTTGGAGGTATCAGTCACCATATTATGTAAGGACTGAAGATAAAATTAGACTGAGAACAATGTGTAGTATCTTCTAGAGCACAATGACTCACATTCACACATGAGACTGCCAAGCTGGAACACAGTCATGGAGAGTGTAAAAACAAGGCTGCAGTAAAAAGTACATCTCCCGATTCCTTTCTTGAAAATATGTAGAAAACTACAGAGCTAGGGGCACACCAGTGCTCTCCAGCCTACTGATTCCATGGGCTACAGAAATTGATGAACCATAGCCGATAAATAATATTACCTCCTTCCCTACACTTTGCAAAACACCAAACAGAAAGAATTTATGGTAAAAATGATGACAAAACAAAGATTAAATATTCCTAAGAGAAGTCTCAGGAGAACCCATCCAGAAGGAGAAACCTCTCCCTGTAATGACGTGTCAGCTCACACAGAGACTCCACACTGCCTTATTCATACATCCCAGATTAGCAGAGACTGGAAAATGTGGGATTCTGTACAATTCTACCACTCAGAAAAAGTGTATTGTTCTCACTGCAGTGCACACAGAACGAGAGAGAGGAGTAGATCTGTCTTGTCTGTAACTATCTCTTCTCCTCCCTCATTTCAACTTCCAGTTGAGGAAGTAACATGGCTGATCATCACTTTACTGCATTCACCATCCAGATACTTGTTGCACAGCCTTGCCCATCAACTCATGGAACCAGAGGAAAGACGTAGCATTTTTGGCTTCTAGTCCGCTATTATCAACCTGAGTGCACAACCATTCATGTTTTATAATTCATCAGAAAATGGCCCTTGAAACAACTGCTAGGTCCTAACTGATGTCAACGTCTATGGCAAGTATTGTCAGGGAACCACCTCCCAAGCACTGTCAACACCTCTCAATGAATATGTTCAGAAGCTGTCTCCAACTACTGTCAAGAGCTATCAAAAGATGAGGTCCTATGGTAGCATCCGATTGCTGTCACCTCACAGCAGGTCTGGTCAAAACCACTTCCTGACCACTGTCGATAACAGTCAGTCAGACAGGTTACTTATCTTTATTGGTGATAACAAGAACAAAGTCACAATGCAATTTTGCTTCCATAACAGCTAAATATTTTTTTTATAACCTCATCTCACATTCAGCAAGCACGTTACTCTATATCTTGGCCTAGGCTAGCAGGGAATCACCGCAACACATGGGAGTTACAGCACTGTGTAGTAGTGAACAAGAACTGTCCAGTAGTTTTGTCCAAGCCTGAATAAACAACCAGTAAAAATACCACAAGTTCCACATATTGGATCTTACTGCCACGAGATGTTCCCTCTGCCATATTAGCCAAAGCTTGCTTTCTTAAGATTTCTCTTCCCTTGTTGAACCTTCTTGTGCTATGGTTCACTGTAAGCAACACTTCTCACTCCTTGATTTTAAATAATTATCTCATCCCTTCTTAGTCACAAATTAGTCAAGTTGTACATATTTAGTTTGTTCATGTAAATCCACATGCAACTGTTTGACTCCCTTAGGAGATGTGAAAAGCAAAGAAGGCTTTTAGTGAAAGGAGAAAAACGACAGATTGTCCCTCAATGTGTGTGTGTATATATATACACACATACACTGTATGTTCTGGCACATGGTAGGGTGTATTTACTGTATGAGGCCATATGCTTGAAGAATTAGAACAGAGGAAAAAAGCCAATTTCTGAATGTTGTATGTCTAGTTTACATATTGTCAAATAGATTCTAAATATATGGGAAACAGAGTTCACGAGATTCACAATTCATACAGGACAGGCAATCGCATATAAGGATCAGCCAGTTTTCAGGAGTCAGATTTACAAAGAAAGAAGGTGCAATACTTCTTACCTGTATGAAGATGTATCACTGCTCTTGTCTTTTCAGCTTTTAAAAAAACACTCTTTTAAAACTCTGAGCGTGCCAGATGTAACAGAAACATTATCATAACCCTTGCATTGTATGAAGATTTACTGGACAAAGTTTCCAGCCCATAGGTGGAACCACTGAGCACTATACTACATCATGTAATAAAAATATGTCCACAGTCAACTTGATGCTTTGCGTGAAAGTGTAAGCACTTTCAGTGGATGAAAACAATGAGAGTTAAAAGGCTTTTTCTACCTAGCAGAAAATAGCATAACAAGAATTAGCTGAGCACTGGAAACTGAAGTAAGATAAATTCTTATGAGAAACTAGGGCTCAGTACTTTCCAACGAGTTTGAATATGTAGATTATGCTTGTAATCAGATGTAATATTCAGAAAGAGTAACTTATATCAATGCCTTCATGCCCTTTGTTGCTTGTTGTTTTGTTGGGTTTGAGGCTTCTTTTCTTTCTATCTGTTATTATGGGCCAGAAATAGCCATGGGTTTTGATATTTACTCCTTTCTACTACAGTTGAAGTGGAAAAAAGAAGACTAGCTCTTCAACAGCAACAGATAAACGTTACAGACACAATTAATGCATTTGTATCTATTTGTCTATGTCAGGTCTTGCCTTGTGAACTCATCATTAAAACAAGATCTGGGGCAGTGGTTGCCCTGGGGAAATACTAGACAGGAACCAGATCTCCTCTTTAGGCTCTTTAGGAGTAAAGAGAATTAGACAAGCTCTTTTCATCTTATGCAGCATCTCCTCTGGAACCTCCTAATATATTTAATTACATAGCACCATTGTGAAATGACCAGCCCTCTGATTTTGTAAAGTTAGTCTATTAAATTAACAGTTGTGAATAATTCAAATTACTAGAAAGCAATTAAATTTATTTTAGTCTAGCAAACTATGTCAATAAAGGACTTCATTTCACATCAGATCATGATCTGCTCTTCAAAAATGTCCCTAAACCACAGCTGCCTTAACAAGTGAACTTACAAACAAGGATATTCATGAAGAACACATTAGAAGCTCTGGTTCTTTCAGAGAAATAAATTCTTACATTGTGATAGTACTAGGGAACAATTATGCAATTTATTTCCTTACACTTCAGTTAAGTGTTGCCTAAGAATACCTCCATAGTCTTGACAGATCTCATTTCCCATTCCAGACTGGCCACCAATTCTTCATTAAACCTAAGGTCTCTTCCCATTCCGGTACCTCAGTTTCCATTTCTTTCAAATATGAGGATGATAGTGTTGGTCTCTGCCTCAGAGGGATTCTGAGGATTAATTCTCAGATGACTTGAAATCATCTGAGCTATCATACTTGGGTAGAAACTATGAATGATTAGCAGATGTTGCTACTAGAGTGACAACTTCTTACATTTTAAAATATATTATTTTTGTGTGAAAGAAAAAAAAAACAACACCTCTTGGTTTCTACAGCAGACTTTAGATTGTGACTTGATTTTTAACCAAGATTCTTTTAACTTTATTGTGCAGGGAAAGAAGATTGAGAACAGGGGCTGGAAAAGAATTCACAGAGAACCTCTTCTCTGTCTTCTAAATAGCCACTTCAGACTTGTAGCATTGACCCCTATTAACCATCATTATGGCACTTTGCCCCGCTAGTTAGAATAGTTTTTTTCCTAGTGTGCTGAGCAAGTACAGTCTCCAGCCAGCCCATGCAGGGGCAGGACTTGATGCATAAAGCGAAACAAACAGCAACAATGATAGGACAAAAAGGACTTTGACAGAGAAAGATTGATGGTGGCAAATGGAGAAGTGTCACAAAGCCAGCCTCATGCTTGCCAAACTCCAAAGCCACATTTGTCATCTGTGGCACTTTCTCCCCGGTGCAGGCTACTTGTCAAAGGGACTAGTTCCAGTGTTCAGCAGGTGAGGAGATGTGGAGGTGAAGAAGTGAAGACATCATTCTTCATTACTCACTTCAGAAAGGGGGAAAAGAAAATAGGAAAGAGTAGACCACAGTACAGTCTTGATTAATTACCAGACTTGGTAGTGACAGTGAAAGCCAGAGGAGGGTGAATTTTATTGCTATATACGCACAGCACAAACAACTTCACTGAGAACCATCAGCTCAATAAGGCAAGCATTAGCACCTGGATTCCTAGGGCCTGCAGGCTGAAAAAACAGACCTGCAGAGCCATCCAGCCCCTCTTCCCACTGCACTGCTGCTCTGGGCCTCAGACCTTTCTGATGGGCAACTCTCATGGACTGGCAGTAGCTTTGGCCTTACAGTAAGCAATATGTTGAATATGGAGATGCCAATGCGCACATTAAATGTACAGACTGTGAGAACAAGTCTGTTGTGTAAAACTGAAATGGCTGCAAAGAGGATTTAAAGAATTTCAACCATATGCAATTGTGATTTTTTTTCTCTAGCTGATCTCTACCCTAAAAGTTGACAAAGAGTTTGTTTGAAAAACCTACTTGTATTGCTAAAATTGCTAATAACTGATCTCTCCTTACATGTTATTTGAAATAGAGTGTAATTATGATAGGAGAGCAGCTTAGTTAAAATACCATTATGGCTCTCATATCAGGTACACTTAGCATTCAAGAAAAAAAATGCTGGGTTTTGCTTCTTCAATTGCCAACCTTGTAAACTCAGTCTGTGATCTGAAGCTTACGCATTTCCAGCACATATATCATCTGAAATAAAGAATGTACTTTTGGACTTTTTAAACAACTCTATAAAAACACATAAGCCATGCAAGAAGATCTCTCTTCTCTCAAAGTTCTGACTTTAATAAGAGGGAAAGATATTTCAAATGTATCTGAATTTCTATGTCCTGCAGTTCTGATTCTGCAGACACAAAGGGTTAAAAATTGTTTTCATTATTATTTGAGCAAATAAGCTTGAGATCATATTCCATCAAGTTTCAGTTCATAGTGGCAGCTACCAGAAGCCACTTGTCCCACATTCATTAGTAGTAAAGTTGCTTTCAACAGTGGTTGAGTGGGGATTAGACCAAGTGATGACAATCACCATTAAATAACAAAACACTTTCCCAGTATGTACACAGTCCAAACACCTAAAGGCCTAGGGCTGATGAAAGGCTCCAAAATATGAGTCTCTGCAGTATGCAGAATAAAGGACTCAAAGACAGAGGACCTGGACTGCAAACACTCTATTTACACAGTCCCTGGAAGAAGGAAAATTTTCTGAGCTTAAAGACAGAAATTCAAAGGTCTCAATTTGTGTAGGGGGTCTAGAAAGCATACCCACCAATGTGGCCTCTCCCATTCTCCTCCCACCCTGTCATCTCCACCTGAGGAGTTATGCACAATAACACCCAAAGACCTTAGACAACCAAAAACTATGCAGGCATTCAGTGCAGATAAGTCAGCAGCACTTCTGGGCACACATAGGAGCAGAGCAGGGGACCTCTTAGTAAAGCTTCACCAGAACAAGCAGATACGTACAGTGTCCAGGCAACTATGCTGTCTAAGCAGAGTTTGCAGTATCGCTTAAGCTGCACATGAAACACAAAAGTTCTTTTGTTGCTCCTGACCACAACCTTTTAGAACTGAGACTTCCCACCTACCTGTTAGCAGAATATTTCACAACCTTCAATGTATACATCCTCCCAAAATGGGAAGGACGCAACTGAGCCCTACAATACGGCCGAAAAAGAAAGCAGTGGACAGAAAAGTATCTTCAGAAAGCCATGAACCAACTTATCCAAGCTGCATCAGAGTCAGAAGCAGCACATCTTGAAAGCACTATGTCCCTGCTGAGAGGCAGACACCAACAGCTGTATATGGATACCACAACACCACTGTGAGGAAAACAGCACATATCTCTGCACATATCTGCTCTACACATTACAGATACACCAGTCACATGGAGCTGGGCCAATGCACCCTGCACCATGCTTGACTGTGCAGCACAGAAAGCCCAGTCACTGGTCAAGGTCACCTTACTCATCTACAGAAACTACAGCAAATGTGCAAAACTCCTAAAAATGGCATAATTTTAATCTCCCCACTCCCCCCTGCCCTGATTATCATGTTAAAAATGGTCCCATCTCTTCAAAACATAAACACTGTCACTCTCAAAGCATGTGTGTTTTCTCAGTAAAAATGAGTCACCTCCTAAGTAAAGGTAAACTTCCTTCAGAAGCTTTGTAAATCATTGCCCTCAGCACCATTTTCATGCAAACCTGCAATACCTATTTTATCAGGGTTTCTCACAAAGCAAAATCCAAGCAGGTGCAAAATTCAGAGAAGGAAAACTGTAAATTTTGGTGCCCTTTTAAAATGGTTTTAATTTCACCTGGTTGCAGCTTAAGGTGTAGAAAATACGTACTACTACTACTAGGGTTCTATCTTTTCCCTGACACACTTTATTCATTGATCCCATGTAATGAAAGCCAGCTTGAAAGACTGTTCTACTTTGCATCCATTTTTCATGTTCACTGGCTCTCAGCATCCCTCCCTGCAGCGGGTGCCTCTGTACAGCTCCAGAGATCTGTCCCCCACCACCCATCAATTCCACTCTGAAAGCACACAAATCTGCTCTCAAGCAAAGAAAAAGAAACATACCTCCAAATGCCTGAGTGGCTTTCCCCTTCACTCCTCCCTGCAGGTATCCATACTTTGTGCTTTTCAGATAAGCCTCCAAGTTATAGCCACTATCCTTCTTCCTGGCCTGCCAATGAAGCCTGACAACACTTTCTCTTAATCACCTGAAGCCGTCAGTCATTATGAGTGACATGCCAACTCTCAGCTTGAACATAACACACCCACAGGAATCCCAACACTGTCTAGGCTACACAGTGACAGCTTCTGACCAGGCACTCTAAACCAGGCCTGGGCAAAGACTCTGAGGCACAACAGCACAACAGATGTGCCACCACCAGGTTGGCACTCTCCTGCACCCTATGGCCATCTCACAGCTCCACAGCAATAGCAGGAATTAGATTTAGATCACAAGATTGCTGAGGCAGAAACTGTTTTATTTTATTATGTGCAAATTCAAAACATTGTATGACATGTCTTTATCTTTGTGCTTGAAATAATAGAGAATCTCTAACAACAGAGAGGAGTTATGACACAGATGAGAGACTCTTATTCAAGCTATTAAAGGAAGTTATGCACAAATACAGAGTTCATCAGACAAGGGAAGACCTTCCTACCTCTTGCCCCAATATTTAAACCAAATGTTTTAGATGTTGTAAAACAGGCTGGGTTCTTTTCTATTATTCTTCCATATTTGCAACTGACAATACAGTCACTATTGAAAGTGGGAAGCAAAAATACCTAACAAACCAAAAAAACCAAGAAGTCAGAAATGCAAGAAAAGGTACAAGAAAGACTTAACACGTTAGAAATCCACTACGATTACCTAGACAATAGTGTTTAAATGACTGAAGAAGGCAAAGAAGTTCTGCAAAAATGTTGAGAGAATCTTACTCAGTCACTTAGTCCTCATATTTAAAGAGGATGCTCTCTCCATACCATGCTGCCCTATGGCTGTACTGTGATGAGAAGGCCTAAATACTCAATGATCTTTGCACTGGGTGTTGAACTCCAGGGAACACAGGCTGAAAGAGAAATGCATCCCCTAGATTCAGTACCTGCAAAAGCAACATCAAAGTCTTGTCATTTAGTATGTGCTCAGATGTTCATCCTCACTCTGCTTAGGCTGGTAAAAAGTATGGATCTGATGCTTAATGTTTTTATCAGCCACCTAACACTAGAATCAATACTGTCAAACACCATGGGCTGTCCCTCATCAATGCCCTTACATCAGTGGTGTCCCTGATTTAATGTACTTTTAATGGCTTCCAACACTTGATCCATATACTTCACTTGCCTAAACAGAAAGAAACAAACAGCTCTTGACATACTGTATGAAATGTGTATGGGCTATGAAACTAGAGAAGCAGAGTATGAACAGTGGGGCAGCGGCTGCAGATCACAGTCACACTCACTACTAGCTTTAGCTGTTTAATTAACAGATAAAATTTCACCATTCCAGCAAAGAAGTGGTAGTGACAGGAAACGTATGGTGCTCTTGTAGACAGCAGAGAGTGAGGAAGAGAATAACTTTTATGTTATTCCTCATGTTTAAGGAATTGTTTAGGGGGCTATAAACATAAGCAGCAAGAAGAGTAAGATTTTTCATCTTTAGGGCTTGTTTTAAAAGGCTCATACTTGTATTCTTTGTGGCTTGTGCAAAATCCACCCCTCTTATGTCCTAATGCTGTATCACACAGCATGAAAGTATTTCTGCTGGACATTGCATGGTGGTACCAGGTGAATATACAACTACATAGGATACTCCAGGACCTCCTGCGATAACCTGATGGTGTGACTGCACAAGACAAGCACTCATGGGCAGACTGTCCCACTCCATAAACACTGAAAGAGAGACACAGAAATAACAGTCAACAGATGCAGCCCCCTCAGAACTATTCAATAGCTGTTGTGTATATTCTCTACGTGTGTGCATGCATGTATTTAATGTACACACACACACAAAGATATATAATCTCTACTCAACAATTTCCAGAAACTAATTACAGCCTTGACACGGTGGGTCTTGTATTCCAATAAATTGCACAGCCACAACCCATACATAATCCACAAAAATGTATCTCTGGATTCCTACGCTTGTGGCCACGGCTCAGTGAAAAGCATTCTCCTCTAAAGGATGACAAACAGCATCCTCATGCTTTTTAGACTATTGCTCTTATGACTGCATCCTAGCAGCTTATCATGTGTTTCCATACCTGGGGTCTCCAAAGAAATTCCTTAGCACCTGGTTACTGCTGGATTTTAGATTTCACTATGATAGAGATCAGCTCTGCATTTCCAAAGGGGGCTCTGCCCTCTGCCTTAATAACCAGCACAGACCTTGCTCTATGAAACAACTCAGAAGGGCAGACGACAATCCATTGCTCTTCCCTGCCGCTTGGCCTACTCATCACCTTATCTTAGCTCAGTCATTTTGTTCCAGCCTTACTGTTGCTGCCTTCCATATAAATAAATCTTTCACCTTCCACCTATTCAGACAACATAATATTCACTGTCCTGTGAAAATTTGGGGGGCAGGAATGTGGTAGCCCCTTGCCTCTAGGAGAATGATGCATCACTCTCAGAAATGTGTATAGGGATTTGTTCTTATTATCATCTGTAACTCAGCTGATACTTCTGTTCAGTCTCTGATTCTGCCAGCCTCATTTCTTTCCACTACACAGACCTGTGCACGTCTTCCTGTCCCTCAAGAATAGAAGAATACAAGAAAGTGGTGGTAGAGAAGAAGAGGAGGAAGGCAGTGCATGTTTGTCCTGTAATAGCATGAGGAAGGTGTGTGGGGGATGGAGTAGGGCTAGAGCTATCATCTAGTAATCACAGCTCAGGGAGAAAAGCTTGCACTGCAAGGCATGCAACATCTTTGGAATGTGATTTTGACTTGATAACCAGATTTTCTTTTATATTCTCTTCCTTTCCCTGGTTTTCTCTCACCAGTCTTTAGCACATGGGAATATTTTCCTTCTATTATTAAAGTGGAGTTTTTTATCTCCTGTTCTTGCAATGAAAGAAAAAAACCTAAACAAACACATTAAAAAAAACCTCACAAAGAAGAGCACTCTTAAAATCCAGCTAGAGCAGCTCAAGAAAGCAGCTAACACAAATTGGATCAAATAGGAGACAGAGATGGAGGGCTTCCAGGATCTCCTGTGGATTTGCTGTACAGACACCTTCTGTAATAAAAGTCCTAAAGGGAGTTTGCAGCCTGCTGCTCTCCAGGCTTTGGAAATAAGAAATTGGAGTACCTCTATTTCCTACTTGCATAATGTCCCTCACTCATTTTAATGCATGAAAGCCTTTAGGACTCAGTATCAAATGCACTGTGCAAGGAATTGTGCTGTGACAAAAAGGGGTCTTCAAAGAATCAGTACAGTGGGCAAGTATGGAGAACCTGGGAATGCGAGGCAGCAGCCTATTACTGTACTGTACTAGTGATAGCTCAGCCACTCTCTCACCAAAGGGTGGAGATTGAAGAGAAAACCCTGCTGCTGTCCACAAGAATGGCAAACAAGGTCTGGTAGCGTGAGGCCTGGGCTAGCAGTGAGGAGATCTGGTCTTATTCCCAACCATGCCTCTCCTCTCCAGTGAAGCACCGACCACATTACACAGCTCCTCTCAAGTTCAATTTCTCCATCTGTAAAATGGGCATATCTTCCATAAAGCACAAAGATCCACAGAAAACTGCCAGATAAGTGCTAATTATTGTTAAAAATATGATTCTGTCCTAACTCCTTCAGACACTCTAGCCACAGCTTAGAAAATGAACAGCGCGATCTCAGCAACGATGATCATCCCAGCAGCACTAGTATGTTTAGCTCAGTATAAATCAGGCCTGGCAGTTTGATGAGTTGCAAGGAAGGCGATATTATGTCTCAAGAGGAATGGACAAGTGCTGACAGCTCACCAAGGCTTCCTCTGCACAGACATTAAGCAGCTTTCTGCAAATGCACAAACTCCCGCGAGAGGAAAGAACAGTGGGGAGGCAGGGAAAGAAAAACATTTTGTAAACTTTTTTTCTCAATTGTTTTTTTTACTTCTGCTGCTGTTCCATCTCCCTCCCCAGCTCCTTTTTATTACAAATTAAATAATTACTGGGCTGTAGCCCAAAACACTGAAGATTTCACATCTTGTTTGGTCTAATTATATCAGCCGGCCTGACAAAATGGTTTCATCAATGGAATTGCCTTGCAAGAGCTCTGGCTAATCAATTCTTTGACACTTAATTAAGAACTCTGCTGGTCTGTGAGGGAAGAGGGGGGAGATGCTGGGCAGCAGAGTGTCTGGATATGCAATGTAGAGCACAGGTTGTTAAAACTCCTGGCACAAATGGACCTCCACTTCCCTCACTGTCCCTGCTCATCTTCCAGCTTTAATATTACCTCACACTTTATCCATCTCTCTAACCACTTGCTTCGGTGGTTTTTGGGTTTTTTTATTACTTTAATCTCAGCTCTGCCACCAGTAATGGCTTCAAAACCCCTCTAGGGCCTTAGATCTACTTTCAGACAGATGTTTCCAAAGCAGGCTGCAGCAAACAGGCTCGAAGCATAACACTTAAAGCTGAAAGTGCATTGGACCTCACACACTAATCAGGCTGAGGTTCAAGCAGCATTTGGAGAGGACACCTCCACAGAGAAGTCAAGCTCCCACAGTGAGAGAAACCTCAGAGAGGGAGTACATCCCCCAGGTCAGCACCCACTCTCCCAGCAAGCATAGTACCTGCAGGTCCCTGCTAGCTGCAGGGTAAAGCCTTTCTTTAAAAAAACACTGCTACCAACTGGTGCCATCTGGGCATCACCCAGCAGTACAAACTGTAGTCCAGGTCTGCAGCAAGCAGATAGTTGCATTTTCTTTTGAATGACTAGTGCATGCAATTCAGAACTTATGTTGGGTTTCATGGTTATACTGGCTTTCAGTTGGCTAAGGGAAGACAGATGATGTTCATTCCAGCATAAAGTTATAAAAGAACAGATAGTATCTAATCTAGCATAAGTATTGCCATTCACTGCAAAGTTAACCTACTATCGTTTTTTTTTAATAGCTCTATACCAGCAATGTAAATTCAGTCTGGATAAATAGACTGGATCATTTGGTGGCAGTGTGTTTTGATCTGGCCCCAACTGATCTGGCCCCAGAGCAGAAATTAAAACCTGTGAGCTACTTAAAAACGTTATCATTTAATAGAGGAAAGTGGCATTTACAAGCAAAAATTAAAAAACAAAAACCAAACAAACTAAAAAAACAAAACCAAAAACCACCAACGAACCACAACAAAACCAGAACAACACAACAAAAGAGCAAAAACAAATCAGCAAAAGATTCTGGGATCTGCCTAGGTAAAAGCTAGTGTATCAGTGTTTAAAGAAAACACATGGCAATTGCAACCAGTGTCATCTCAGGTGCTAAAGCCACAACACAAAGCTTCCTATGCAGCCCCTGCTTGCTGCTCCTCTCATGGAAAGCCAGAGATTAGCAATACCAGAGGTAAGCAAGACATGGGGTACACTTACATTAGCTAGTAACTATGAACTCCCCTGTTCGTTGGGTCGATTCTTGGTTTGGAAAGCCACAAGAGTCCAAACAGAACCAAAAAGAACAGTTGAAAAAAAATAATCCAATTGATAGGTGCAACATGTTTAACTTTTATTATTACTAGATGGCAAGACTGGCACACCTGTGGGAGGCTCCATGAATCCATGGTCCCAAACGGGAAATCAGATTAGTAACAGTGGTAGATTCAATATATACAGTCAAGTTTTGGCCACCTTGAAAGACTGCACGAACGCCAGACACACTGTGCAGAATCTAAAGTGAAGGTAAACAAGCAGGCATCTTCCTTTAGTTCTAAGCTTCCAAGAAGGTTAACCTCGTCTAAGCGCCATCAAGAAAAGAGGGTCTCTTTGTCAGCTTTTGTCACTGTCCTCCCAATGTCAACACTGTCAGTGCGAGAACTTTTCTCTTTGCATTTCCTGCCATCAGGATATACTTTTCTGTATCTCTTCTCTCACTACTGTTAAGCTTACAAATTCTTTTTTTCCCCAAGACAGCACTCACTCCTACACCTCTTCACTAATTTTCCACTTCTCTGAAAACAAGAGCTACTGTGTTTCCACTGTCATTGGTGGAGGTGTGTCAATTTACACAGTGGAAAACTTCGCTTATACAAGACAATAAACTTAATAAAAATTATACAAATAATAATGAACAAGTTCTTTTACTCAATGATAAAACAATTCTGACTTTGTAGCTTGCAGCAAACAATGACTTTTTGCAACGAACTAGCTGACTATCTGGATCAGCTGGTACCAAAGAAAGAACACAGCAGAGCAAATGGAACATGAGGCTAGTGAAAAATGAAAATTGGAAATTAATTAGGAACAGAATGAGAAAGGTTGAAAAACTACCTTTATAAAGCTCTGCATTGACTCCGGTCTTTCAGTGTTGACTGACTATCAGGAAGTTAATATTTTGCTGTAAGAAATGTGCAAATCTTTCATATTTGTAATTTTTTTTTTGGTGATGGGTAAAAAAAAAAAGTGGCAAAAAAGGTCCATTTGCTTCTTCCCAGAGAATATGATTTCAAATTTCAATTAAAATGAAATGAGCAGCACGATTATCGCTATAGAGCAGGCGCCTGGTAGCAGCAATAGGCCTCTTTCACTGCCATGGCAACCAGTCCTCATTGTCACGGCTACCTTGGCACTACATGTAATTGTCGATGTGTGAGCCTGACTGATAATATACAATCAATACCCCATAAGCAGCAAACATCATTTTCAGTCTGAGGGAAAAAAAAAAAAAAAAAAAGGAGGGAGAGGGAATGCTTGCAAAAGAGAAAGAAGGAAAGAGAAACAGAGAAAGTGAGAAAAACAGTGGGAGAAAGGCAGAAGGGAGACCTAACTCCAAAACACCTTTAACAATGAAGTATGCTGCTTTTTTTCTATAAAGCAGATAGTTGGAAAAATCCCACCAGCACAAACAAGCACCTGCTAAGTCCATCTAATAATATATTAACTGTTTACACCAACATCATTAAAGCATTATCCAAACACCACATCAACCAAGAGAATGCTTTTGTATATAATCAACAGTAATTGTGACAATGCCAAATTCTCAGGAAAGAGCTGGCACTTACAGACCTAAGCAGGAAGCTGATTTTGGTACATGGATCATTAGGTTTTTGTCTGGCTGAGTATAAAAACAAAACCAAAAAAGCCCAGGGAACAAACAGGTCATGTAGGGAAAAGGGGAACTTAGTCCTCAAACACGTAGCAGAAAGTGAACCATGATATCATAGTGGATACAGGTGCAGGAGGATAAATGGAGAAATAAAAAGTCTGTTCAGTATTAACACTCTAATGCTTTGGTCACCTTATGTTCTTCTCTGAACACTGTGTCCTTTTACCTAATGTTTGCATGCTGTGCAGTGCAATCAGGTCCCATTACTAGTGTAACACAAATGTGAATGGAAATGGAGAATAAGAAAGAACACCCAGAAGAGTATAAGGAGAGAAGCAGAGGGAAAGAAATGAAAAGAACAGTGCAGAAAGAAAGAGGGAAAAAAGTGAAGAAAAAAAACATTAAACTATTTTTCATAGATGTCAGGCCCAAACATACAGGTATGTTGAGCTACCTACATGCTACCTCTTTGTAGACAGGCAAGACAGAACGTACAAGACTATCAGCTGGTACTAGTGGGTTAGGTTGATAAGGTTCCAAGCAGCTAGAAATGTGGCCATGTAGCCCGAGCCGTTCTTCTCCAGGGGACAAGCCAATAAGCAATGCCATGCAGATTTCAGGTCAAGCTGGAGTAAAATCCATATGGGCTGGCATGAAGTCAGAGACTTGAGGCTTAAGGTATTTTATTCCCTCAAAAGTCGCTAAGGAAAAGTATCAGCAAACTGTGGACTCACCTGAAAAACTGAGGAAATAGGAAGGGAACTGGATTCCTGTAGATACTGAAACAGCGATCTCAAACTCCTTAATGTGATCCAAGTACTCACCAGGAAAAGCTGCAGATTCACCCAGTCATGCAGAGGTGAGATGCTGCCATCTCAGACCACCACACACCTCTGGATGATATCAGATGGTGTCAGTGGGGCTGAAGACAGCTAAGAAAAATGTCAATGTACCTATTTCAGAAAGGCACAGAGAGGAAGTGGTCGATGTTCTCAAACCATCTTCTTCCAGATCTTTTTATTTTCTTTAGTAGTTTTACTTATTCGTATGAGAAGCTCAAAATATGTTTTGCATGTATACATGATCAACTTTTGGGTATCATAGCACAGTGCATGGGCAGCTGTTGGTACAACATGACATACCAGGGAAGGTAATGGAATGGTTCATCTTGGGGGAGATCACGTGGCAAGTGCAGGACAACAGGGGGATCAGGTCCAGCCAGCATGGGTTCATGAAGGGCAAGTCCTGTTTAACCAACCTGATCTCCTTCTATGATCAGGTGACCCACTTAGTGGATGAGGGAAAAGCGGTGGATGTTGTCTACCTGGACTTCAGTAAGGCATCTGACACTGTTTCCCACTGGTGAGCTGGTGGCTCATGGTCTAGACAGGTGGACTCTTCACTGGGTTAAAAACTGGCTGGATGGCCGAGCCCAGAGAGTTGTGGTGAATGGAGTTAAATCCAGATGGAGACCGGTCACAAGCAGTGTCCCTCAGGGCTCGGTTTTGGGGCCAGTCTTGTTTAATGTCTTTATCAATGACCTCGATGAGGGGATCAAATGCACCCTCAGTAAATTTGCAGATGACAAGTAATTAAGTGGGAGCGTTGATCTGCTTGAGGGAGGCTCTGCAGTGGGATTTGGATAGGCTGGAGCAATGGGCTGAGGCCAATCCTATGAGGTTCAACAAAGGCAAGTGCCGGGTCATGCACTTCGGCCACAACAACCCCATGCAATGCTACAGGCTTGGGGAAGAGTGACTGGAAAGCTGCCTGGCAGAAAAGGACCTGGGGGTGTTGGTTGACGGCCGACTGAACACGAGCCAGCAGTGTGCCCAGGTGGCCAAGAAGGCCAATGGCATCCTGACCTGTATCAGAAACGGTGTGACCAGCAGGAGTAGGGAGGTGATCGTGCCCCTGTACTCAGCACTCGTGAGACCGCACCTTGAGTACTGTGTCCAGTTCTGGGCACCACAGGATAAGGAGGACATTGAGGTGCTGGAGCGAGTCCAGAGAAGGGCAACGAGGCTGGTGAGAGGTCTGGAAAACAGGCCTTATGAAGACCGACTGAGGGAACTGGGGTTGTTGAGTCTGGAGGAGACTGAGAGGAGACCCCATTGCTCTCTACAACTACCTAAAAGGAGGTTGTAGTGAGGCTGGTGTTGGTCTCTTCTCCCAAATTACTAATGATAGGATGAGAGGAAATGGCCTCAAGTTGTGTCAGGGGAAGTTTAGGTTGGATATTAGGAAGAAGTTCTTTACTGAGTAGGTGGTTAGGCACTGGAACAGGCTGCCCAGGGAGGTGGTAGAGTCGCCGTCCCTGGAGGTGTTCAAAAAAATGAGTGGATGAAGCACTTGAGGCCGTGGTTTAATGGTCTAGTGGTTAGGGAGGTGATGGGAAAAAGGTTGGACTTGATGATCCTGGAGGTCCTTTCCAACCATAGTGATTCTATGACACTGATAAGCTTAGTATATTAATACTGAATGCACAATGGGAATGTCTTCCTGAATCCTGTAAGAGATAATAATAAATTAACTACGTCAGAGACAGAGAAGAAATTCTTAGCTGGCTTGGAGCACGGGCAGATGTCAATCACCCTATTTTATGGTCTCCAATTTCTTATATCAGCATTGCATCTGATGAATCTGGGCACTTACTGCTGTTTTAGACTAGTGTCTTTTCACTGGTGTGCTCCTCTGAAATGGTAATATTAATTTTAAATAGCACATTGTGCATTCAAGTATCCAATATAGAAGTAAACATGTGTTCCTGAATGAGTCAGTTTAGACACAGTTCCCAGTTCCCACACCCAGCTACACAATGCAGTTGCTGCTGAAAGTTCAGCTTTCCTAAATAAACAATTCCATTACAATTCCACTGGCAGCACAAATGCTAACTGCAATATCAATCACCACTTGCATGAAGGGTAAGTGTATCACACAGGTATACCAAGTCCATGAAGAATCCTGCATTAGTACTGTAGCAATATACTTTGCATTCCCGTACTGCCAAGCAAGGCAATTCTTGTAAAGCAGATCAAGGGAGAGTTACCTGAAGCAGCTTTAGTGCTTCACTTTCTAATCCAAATCTGAGAAAAAAATAAGGAAGGATATGGGTCTGACCACACCTTATCTAAAGACCAGCATGGTCATATATCATATAGCCCTGAATTTTTTATGTGTCTTCAAACTCTCTCTCTTGAAACCACACGACAGCATCTTCCTAAAACTTGCACTCACTCCAGAAAGATTAACTTTAACTTGCACCTTTATTTGTCAAATTCACACTGCATAACAGATAGGATAATTGGGCCCCAGTTGTCAAACATTTATGGAACAAACCTCTGATAACAACAGACTGATTGACAGCTCCAGTTGTAGAATATAAACAGAAAAGTCTTTCGGATTGTAATGTTCTAACTGTTAACACTAAAGGTAGAAAAGCAAAATTAAACAAGAAAGAACATACCTGCAACAAATGCAATGTCAGAAATTTCCCTGGAGTTTCAGTGAGGTCTGATAGCATTGTTCTAATGGAAAATCTGAAGACACCATTAAGTTGTAGTTTTACTGACACTCCCCCATGCTTGTCATGGATGCCCAGTATCTCAAGAACTACTCTCCGGACACATAGAAAGCTTTCTTTTTTTTTTTTTCCTCCTTTGTGGGCTTGCGCTTCATCTTACCTTCTACCTCTGCTTCTGACCAGTCCTACTTGATTATACACACTCTGAAAATGAATATAAACTCTTAGCAGACAAAGCCAGCAATCTGTTCAGCTTTGGCTCTTCGTCAGTTTGTCTGATCTATTCTGACTTTCAAGTTCTGTTTGAGATAACATGTCAGGAGAAGCAATCAAAACCATTTTTGTTTATTGCCTTCTTTTTAGTAATTTCAGCCTTTTATCATTTTTCTAAAGACAAATGATTAACGAAGTGTAATTTATGCTATAATTAGAAGGAAGAAAGAAATGAAACAGCCACTCTTTTTCTTGCAAACCAACATTAAGAATATCCATTGAGTATATTACATAAACTCAGAATACATAGGTAATTACATAATGTGACCTTGTAGCTACTCAGGTTTGCAGATGTAGAGGCCTCCTCTGAACAACTCATTGCAGGACAAAGTCCTAACATACTGGAAAACATGCTCCGCCCTGAGAGGTATGTATGTATTGCTTTTGATATTTGTACCAAGACATGCCGAAGAACACAAAACTCCCTCTACGTGTATTTTCCAAATACTAGAAAAAATGTGAAAAGAAAAATCTGCAAGTATGGCCACCTTCCATAATCAAAACTAGTCTCGCTTATGAGCCCTGGCGGGATGTGCAAACTCAGGACAGACACTACAGCCTGAGAGAACAGAGCGCAAAGGGTACAGCAGTCTGACTGACACACTAAAACACTTTCTGTGAACCACTCCAACTTCCTGAGTCTAAAAAGAGATCCAATTCCTAATCACTACATTTGCAGTTGCTTATTTATTATTTGCGTTACATAAAGTAAGTAGTGGAACAGTGGAAAGTTAAGCACAGAGAGAATATTTTGGCACTAACACACACAGCTAATAGCAAAGCTCTAGAAAACCAGAGAGACTGAGATATCTCAAAAAACATTTTCTGTTAAAAAGCCTACCTCTTCCAAAGTGACCTAACAGTCCATCTAAGCTGACATCAACAAAACCTACTTGATAAGGAACCTGGATGGGTGGTTGAATGAGTCTGGCCTCCTTGGGCATATGATCTCTTTGTGCCTCATAACCCTGACCCTGTCCTCCCACCTTTGAGTGACTCCAGTATCCAATGGAGATAATAATTTTAAGTCAATGTTACAGCTCAAGATGCTTGTAGATGAGGCTACAAGTGATTAGAGGAGCTGTTTGACCAAACCTGCCTGATGGTTGGAAAGGCATGCTTGCAGGAAACAGCCTGCTACGATAAACATCTATGAGCCTTTGAAGGGCATGTAATGTAAAGATGGCAGTGGGGAGAGATAGAAAAGGGGGAAGGAGACAATTCCAGGTTGTGCAATAAGGAACTAAAAAGACACAAAGAAACACGCAGGAGGAACGTTGAGTTGTATTGCCATTTAGCAATGAATCCCCTGGAACAGCCTCCACAGAGTGACGGTGGAATTTGTGTTGCTTTAGTCATTTATACTTAGACTGGATGTATCACTGATGAATGTGACCTAAAGAACAAACTTGCAGCAAATGCAAAGGGAAGGACAAGGTGGCACAGATGTTTGCCATTCCTTGTGTCTAAGGCATCTTTCACTTCATCCTTAAGCACTTCCTAGTCTTTCCATATAAGCCTTTTAATCCTACTATCCTGACAAAATTCCAACTTACTAATTAGTTTCTGCCTACCTTAAATTTATTTTTGTGGCTTTGATTTGTTATAGCATTATTGTAGCTCCTCTTAAGTGAAGTATAATATTGTGCTGCCATGTTCCACTCCAGAAGTAGTTGCTAATACACACAGAAGGGGAACGTGGTGGCTGTTTAAAAGAGCTGAGCAAACATGAAAATGTATGACAGCAAGTGGAGGAGGAGACTGCAGCCAATACAAATCTGCTGCAGAAACTAAGCAGAAAATAGCTTCTCAAATTGGAACTAGACCAGAACCCTGGATTTAACATACCTACAATTGTGAAAACTGACAGAAGGTCTTTACAAACACCAACACCAGTGAAATAGGCCTATGCTTTATCCCAAAAGGGCAGTAGAACCAGTACCACTTCAAGATGCAAAAGACCATCTACTGAGTCATCCCTATTACTTCCTGCAAAAATCTGGGTTTGGGGTTGTTTTTGGAGATCTCTTCAAGTCCAGACTAACCCCATGAGAAATCTGATGAGATCACAGCACAAAGCAGTGAGGCTTTGTGAAGAAGTCAAGTGATTTCTTTTGAAGACAACCCTCCCGTCCTGTTTTTTAGCACATAGTTCAGTCTTGGAAGTCTATGAAAAAGTAAAAAACTCACAGGCCGCACTTGAAAAGCAACAACAAACATAAAAATAATGTGCCAGGTTCTTTTCCTCTCCACCTATTTATTCTGCAAAAAACTGACAATTTAAGTTCCTAGTTGGTTTGATTTTTTTCCTCCTCTTAAAAATGCACCCACTCTAAAAATTACGCAAGATTGCTTACTTTTAAGATGCAAATGTTCCAGAAAAACACTTACGAGAAAAACGATTATCATTTCTTCCCTCTTCTTCCCAATGAAATAGTTGCGTGTACACCACATGCAAAAGTAATCCCCCAGAAACTACCTATTAGGATCTCAGGAGATATGGGAGAAAGACTGGAGATGACAGTATTTTCTGACATACATTACAACTATTGTTCACTTTTTTTAAGAGGAACATTGATATTGAAGAAATAGGAAATCATTTTAACTGCAAAGCAAAAAATAAATAACTGCATTAGTTAAATCCACTCTCACATCTTGAGAGGTTATTTATTTTCTCTGAGGGCTGATAAAAGTTCCCGATGACATGCTTTCTAATTTTAAAATCGCTCTCACTTCACAGTTCTGAAAAAGCTGATGTCAGGGAGTGAGTGGGTGGGTCTGTTTTAAGTGTGATTCACACATTAGATTCTCTTATCAGCTCATGCATATTCAGAAGTGTTATCCACAGGCTGTGGAGTTCAGGACAAGTTTGACCAGGAAAGGGTCATTTGGAAGGAGCTAATTAAGACAGGGAAAAGAAAAAGAGGGAAGTTGTTACACCATCTTTTCTTCATGTGTCAGGCATGCGAAAGACACTGGCCCTATCTATACCACAACAGAATATGTCCCATCGGCAGAGGGATTCTCTCTGTCCTTAGCCCTCCTTCTTTGCACCATCTTGTGCCTCTCTGTAATGCAGAAGTAAATCCAAGTCTGTCATGATCTCCCCCATAAATGGAGCCATGTTTTCAAATATGCCTGGAACTGAAGCATAAGAACTAGCTCCCAAGCCACGACTGATTCACAGTGTAGTATTGGTATAAGGCTTGTGGTTTATGAGGCAGCCTGAAATAACACACTCCTGCTAGCATGCCATCTCTCTGTATACATTTTTAAATACTACCTGCTCCTATTGTGGGTCTGATCAGGATAGCTCCTCCCCAAAGTAAATCCTTCTGTGAGCAAGAAAAATCCATTCCTGAGATCTTAGTCACAGCACAGGGAGTAGGAACTTTTCAGATATCTGAGATGAGCTACAACCAGATGATGATGTCAGCTGCCTAGGTGAAACTCTGATGTCAGGCCACTAAATTCTTATCACAACTCAGCCTATTCCTCAGATCATCAGACTAGCTAGCAGAACTACATCTTTCTTTCTTCAAAGACCTTTGCCAGAGAGAAGCGCTTTGTCTCTTCTCCCTGCAACTATGACATATTTACTGGTATAGAAAAGGGTGTTATGGAATGATGAGATGGCAAGCCTGTGCCATCATCTTAGTAGAAAAATGAGATTCATGTCAAGGTATGTGACATATCAGACAGCTATATAAGAAGAATCCGTATGATGGCCGCTGGACATAGACATGCCCTGAGGTACTATCTGGCTCTCTCATTTACTGTATGACTAACATATACCATGAACAGCCTCATCACAAGGTCTCCGCAAATCCTGCCTTAGCCTAAGCAGCTGGAAAAGGTTCTGTTGACTGCAATGCACGTACCTTGATTCTCAGAAGTTAGCAAGCACAGCTGAGGTGGGGGAGGTAGGAAGGAGGCTGGGTGGTAGGGAGGGAACGTATATGATACAGACACACACAACACTGTAATTAAGGGTAATTTCAGAAGCATTTACCTGTGTTTCAGTGTCTGACAACTTTTCACTTGTGAATGCTGCAAATGCCTCAGCTCTACAGACTGATCTTGTTTTTATGTTGCTGGGATGGGAGGAGCAGAAAAATGAGTCGTTCTCTGAATTAATTACCTCCTCTGATTTGAGCAACATGCACTGAAATACAGTTTAACTCTTGCTCAGAAGAATTTAAGTGCCTACACTAAAACAGAACTCAAATGGAGCTATGCCTAATGTCTACATACACAGAACTACTGTAGAGGCTCTCCTACCTCCAAGAGCATAACCAAGGAGGAATGCTGCCATATGGAAAACTCTGTGTTTTTGAAGGACTACACTGAAACCCTCACTTCACCTGATACAACCCCTAGCTAACAAAGAAGTTACCATAAAAACTCCCTTTATTCAGTCACCACCCTAAAAGCCACTGCTTGATTTGCATTTCCTTTTGCTGTTAATCTGAGGTTCCTCATCCCTTTTGTTGAAAAGTACTATGATGGGACTGAAAACAGAGCTGCAAAGCAGAATTATATCCCTAGTTCTACAGGATAATCAGTTTTGGGTGCATTACATCACTTTATTCCTATTTTCCTGCTCCTTAAAGCAGTAGCAGCATCTTCCATCTTTGTCAAGTGGTCTGAAAGCTGGGATTCAAAGACATCTGAATAATGAGTACTGTAGAGAAGTCCAGAGTTAAGAAGTTGTCAGGAAAATGGCATTTTAATGGAATCCTAAAGATCAGGTCAAACAACCAGTGCTCGCCTCACTTTTTTATTTACTTATTTTTTAAATTACCTTAACAATTGCGCTCCAGGTCCTGACCCACAAAGTCAGTCTCTGTCATGTCAAGGTATGTGACATATCAGACTATGTCAGGTTGCACATGATATTGTATGGCATAAAACAACAATACTCCACCCCGAGTTGGTTGTGGTCATGGGACAAAAATAAGGGAAATTAAAAATTAAAATTATTTTCTCTCATTTACAATAATATTGCAGTTTATTTTATCCAACTTTTTACCTTAAATATACAAAATATTTCCAGGGCTTATAGCAGAGAATGACTGAAAGCACCAAGCAGAACTACACAAACTTTGGACAAGCGATACAATTTATTTTCTCAAACACTTCTGTCCTGAACTGCAGCTCCCCAGATAGCTGAGGCCTATGCACTACAATAATATTGTCACCCTCTTCAGAACTCATCCCCTCCCTGCCTCCACCTGTGGCCATTATTCCACAATGTACCTCAACCAACTCAATCAGTGGAGCTGTGCTGAACCCTTCTGTTGTGCTACTCTTTTAAGACTTGGAAAAGTCAACTCTGGGGCTGGAAACTATAGCAGAGGAGTCTGAGATCAGTAGGTTCTTTTACTCCATTATGGACAGGATTTAACTCCATACCTACAGAGATGAAAAATTTGTAACTCATCTATGCTTACTGTTTTCATGTAGTCTATAGCTCTATTTCCAGTCCATTTTCTTTCCTGCTTTCACTGGGCAAAATGAGGATTTTCTGAGAAGGCCAAACTGTGGCCACTACATAAGAATATCTGCTTACTGCCAGGGTGGGTGGCATGCAGATCTTCTTCACATATATATATGCTATTTTCCTTATTTGTCTTTTGAATGCAATTTCCCACTCCTTCCATTTTTTTCCCAGAGCAGCAGAAAGCTGTATGTAGCTGAACTGAACTTCCTGTAGCTCACAAATGCTGTATGTGAACAAGCCTTGAAGTAATAACTACTGATGATCCACCTGGGTAGAACTGAACAACCTCAAGATCTCCATCTCTGTATTCAAAAGCAGCAAAACCTTTCTGTAACATAGCTAACCTATCACTGACAGCAGAAGGTACCACAATCAGCTCAGAAAACACCAAAACAGATTCTGCTGAACTGTGTGGCAGCAGCAATAGAATTTGAGTTATCATGTATCTACATCTGAGAAACAGCATGACTGTGTCCCATGCCAGACTCACTGGAAGATCCTTTAGCACTGATAACAACAATCCGGATTAGACGGCTCCCTCTCCCTCACCACACCATGCAAACCTTTTGGGACAGTGGATTGCCCACACCCGCACAGCGTTGTGTCAATCCTATCACATTCCCAGCAGTAAACAAACAGTCATGGCAATGGGCAGAGCAGCACATAGAGGAAGATGATGCTGGTCAGTGTCTGTCAGTGAATTGTAAGCAAGAAGACTTTACTGTAAAGAGGATACAAAATTCAAGATGAGCTCTTTCCTATTGGGCTAATTCAAGAAATGATGTAAGTTTTTGACACAACTTGAACTAAAATGTGCAAGAGGAGAAAGAAATAGGAAGGAAAGTAGCATTAATACTTTGTATTCACCTTCATTTCCATGGATTGACTCGACCACTGCTAGTGGACAAAATATCATAGCAGCTACTCCTCCTTCGCTGAAAAATATTGATCAGGAAAATCCTTCCTGTCATTAATCTTTCCTGTGAGAGCAAACCAGATCCTGCAGAGCATGCCTGTACCATAGTACAGCTCAGCTGCTGCAGAGGTAGGGGCTGGGTTCAGGATAGATATGCACAGGACTTCTGTAGGAGCTTCTGCCACAGACTGAAAACATAAATGACCCTAACAAACCAAAAGTATTTGATAAAAGTGTCAGATCATCAGGTCTGGGGATAACAAGATCAGCCATACCTCCCCCAAGCCCAAATACAGACCCAGTAGGCAGACCAAGCCTCTTGGCATGACAAAGAGGAGGGGAATAGGAATTCATACTGTGTTTGCAGGACCTAGCAGCCCTCTTCAGAATGTGATTCAGGGTAAGTGGTGCTCCAAAACTCTCTGTGGGATATAATTTCTCTTCAGAGACTTTACAGTGACTCCTGCCTTACAGTTTATTCAAAATTAGGTTGCATGAATACCCTCCAAAATGTTCATGGATCAGTCTCAGGCCCAACTTTATGAGGCAAAGACTGACAGTAAGAAACAGTAATCACTACTCAGTCTTCCCTGCCTGAGGGTTAATAATCAGTCCCCATGCCAGCACTTGCCCTCCTGCATACTCTTCTTCCATCTTACAGGGATATTCCTATAAAAGCCCCATAAACCTACCAAATGTCTCCTTACTGGAAACAGGACACTATCTCCAGAAGGCTGACTCTGTTCCACTGACTCCTCTGGTCCTACAGAGAGGTCTCACAAAGCACCCTACTGAGAACAGTAAAACCCCAGGGGACAAACGAGCAGTGAACGCAAAAGCAGCAGCTGCTGAGATGGCAGTCTGATGGGTGTCTCTGATTCCGCAGCGAGCGTCACAGCCTCTTGCTGCTCTCTATTTGGAACTGAAAACGACCATTTCTAAATCATTTTTAATTGTCATGTTAAAGAGCACGGAGTGCAGCAATCAGAGAGCTCATGGCGTTGGAGGCCTGACACCACCATCAGGCACGGATCAGTAGGCAGGATAATAGGAGGAAAAGCTGCAGGGTTACATAAGCAGGCGCAGGCAGGCAAGTGAGAGCGTGAGAGAGGAGGGTGAGTGCATGTCCTTCCCTGCTCCCTTCTGGGGAGCAACTCATGTGAACTCAGTGGCAATGCAACCTCTTATGCCAGGCATTCATTTGGTCCATTGCAAAGGTACACAACTCAAAAACCTTAGGTGATTTTTCACAACAAAAGGGCCATGTTAATAGTAAATTTTCTCTTTTTAAGCAATAGGAAGTGGCTTCTTCAGTTCCAAATAGCTCAGCCCTACCTTGACTCAAAAAGAGCAAGAGAAGGGTTGCTGCTAAGATTCAGCAGGCTCTGACTAGCTGTTCACCTTTCTGGTATTATGCCTTTTAATCAGCTCTTAATTGGAATGGTTCCTAGAAAATCTCACCAAGCCAGGATCTTCTTTCTGGAAAGCATGGTTCCCCAAGAAAAGATACATAAAACCAGAAAGGCTCAGTCACTCTGGAAGTATCTTTTCAGCAAGTCCTATACTAAGTGGAAGAAGAACCTTTTATGTTTATCTAGAAACACGGGTCCAGTTGCATCCCATTAACTCATCTATCCCTGGGTAGCTGTGAAACACCAAACACGGGTTTGGATTCAGTATATCTGAAGAAATAATAATACATAGTAATGGGCGTTCATTGACCTTCACATGCTTCTCACAACTATTATTTGCTATCAAAGACTCCATAGCACTTTGAACTTTTTGCCTTCAACTGAGTTCCAGAGGACAAATATCCTAAAATTCCCTGTCCACCTCTCTGATCATAAGACTACTGGATAGCATATCAAAGCAAGGGCTGAAAGCAAGGATCCACCCTGACTTCACTACAGTGTAGTCAGACTACTGTAGTAAGAAGTCCTGGATGCATCATCTCAGTAGGTATAATCATTATGCAAAACAGCAGGTAGCAGGAGAAAGGCACAGAAGAGGGTCCTGCTTCACTGAGGATTCTTATTATTGCTTAAATACAGAAGATTAGATTTTCTTTTATTATTGCTCCCCGGGAGGCCATGGGCCTTGCAGCTCTAGGGTGTTTTGTAATCTGACAGAAGGGACACCTGTTCATCTGCAGCACATGGTTTCACTTGGCAAACACACTCTGGATCTATTGTGAGGAGCAGATGAGCTGTGCTTAGCACAGTCTGAGGGCGGAAGACAGAAAGGCTAACTGCTGCCCTTCAGTCTCCAAGAAGCTGCTTTGACTGCTTTTATCCTATTTATAGTTTCAAAGATCTATCCTTACAATAAGGAGTAAGAAGTTGAGAACAGTCATAGCCATGTCCACCTCTTCTACATCAGTACTTCCATGTTGTGTCATTCTTGCCAGTCAGAAATCAGCATTATGACAACTGAATTTCACAATAAATAAATACACTAAATACAGATCAAGCCTGTACTATGAAAGTAGCTGAAAAATACTCCAGAACTTGGTTCATTACATTTAAGAACAAGTCCAATGCAATGCTGATTAGGAGAGAATCAGGATCATCTTTTCTGATATCTGATATTCCTGATGAAGCTTTCCCAGTGTTTTGTCAATTACTAAGCCTAGTACAAAGGACACAGCCAGCAGTAGAACAAACCAGTAACCAGATTCTATTGCACACAAAAGGGTCAGTACACAGGTGATCGCTGGGGATACAAACAAGTCAATGAGGTTACACGTAATAGACATCAACCTCAATGACCCCAAGAATGATACAATACAGCCAACAACTAGTGGAACAAACAAAGCAAAAACAAAGCAACAAATGGGAGACAACCAAGCCAAGAGGCTGACAACATAGGACAGAGGCAAACTCATGCTGTTCCCACAGAGCCCGCATTTACAAGTACCAAACCTGACCGGGGCCCAGTTGCAGGGAGAGTCAGGAGGTCCTTCCCCAACAGGGAAACTCTGCAAAATGCATCCGCCTCACAGACAGACACCCCACCTTTCCTGCAAGTGGTCCCAGCTTTTATGCCCAAAGCAGGACACCTGGCACTCATTTACCCAATGTGGGGCACCTGGGGCTTGTTTACCCAAGGGCTTTCCTTACAAGGCCGGCCACACCTTGGAGGAAAGCCAAAAGGCAAACTCATCCCCTCCTCTTAAAGGACCATGGGGACCACCCATATGTCAACCTTAAATCAGAGCTTGGGGTTCAGACCCAGCACTTCACCCAGCCATAGGGAACAGAGCTCATGCACAGTAACAAACACAGACAGTTCCCTATGTCCATGCATTATTTCGGTGGCCTAGTGAAAGGAATTGCTCTATATGTGAGGGAAATCCTTCCAGAACCTTTGAAGACTTGGATTTACTCCTTCCTCCTCCCTTTAAGTTCTGTGATCGTCCCTGTGCTCTCTCAATCTAAACAATAACCAAAGTGGCAAGAAATTGGAGTGTTGATTTAGATGAAAAAGGACTGCCTGTAGTTTTCATCTGAGCTCAAAGTGTGTTTTTTAAGGATTCAAAAATAATGTTCAGAGTTTGGTTCTTTTCAGTGCCATGGTACTAAGTATTTCCTAACTCTCTACAGGTGATAAACTAAGCAGAGATGAGATAATAAGGTTAAAGTCACCAGAACTATTAGGAAAATCTGTCCCAGTGGCAGGGCTGACAGAGCCCACAGAGAGATAGGTAAGAATGAGCAGCCTAAGAGAGGTGTGGGTTGTCCCCACATAGTTCTGCAAATCATTGGCACTGAAGTGTACAGGTGACAAGTTAAGTGCTAGCTTTGTGAATTACTTCACTTCTGATCACATTAGCAAGAATATCTAGTTCTTTTTAGGCTCAAAGCAGAACCTGGGGATAACACCACCCACTTTCTATGCAACTCTGGTCCAAAGTTTCTGAAACATCACCCTGACAATATACCAAAACAAGAATGGTAGGAAATCTTACACAAATATGCAGAAACCTTTTCTCTTACTGCCAGTCTCAGTTCTGTAACCGTAAACAGACAGTTCTGACATATAAGCTTTGGCAAAATTCACCTTTGGCAAAATCCCACCATTTCATTGGAGATGACCACCCTCAAAATAAAATCAACAAAATGGGAAGTTTGTCCATGCCTTACTTGCTCCAGGTGACAGTCCTAACCAGCACCTTAGTACAAACCCATCTTCTCTGATGACTTCGTCTGAGTTGTTAGATGGTGAATTAGTCAGGAAGATGCACATACTCCATTCATTCTGCAACCCCACTGGCAAAAGCAATAACCATATGCACTGAGAGTCCACAACTGAGAATGTTCAATACTTCTACGTCTGCCACAGTCTACCTGTGGATGCCCTAGGAACACTCAGGCTATCCCTTCTTCAACATTTTACTCTATTCAATTCAAGGTCTTACAGCAAAACTAGGGTGTGCAAACATATCCATCAGACCACTGAGCAATTCAATTGATTTGTCTGTCATCCTTCCTTTCTGAACTGCAATTCTTTTAAGATGAACTGCCTGTAAAGCCACTAACAATCTCTTTCCAGCCAATCAGTTTCTTCTGGAATTGCTGAAGAAACTTCCTTCTACAGGTGCTGTTCTTTCATGGAGAAGCAACGTTTCACCAAGAAGCACAGTATGAAAGCTATATGAATGCTTTTGCTTTCAAGAACATTCAGTTTTGTGACTGCTGCACTAAGGTGAAGATAAATTATACAGAGTAAAATGCAAAAGAGATGAGCACAAACCAACTCCCAAAAAGGATTAACAACACAAGAGAGAAAACAAAGGGGGGGGGGTGGGGGTAGCGGTGTTCAAGATACTCCTCAACTTACATTTTTTTTAGAAGGTTAGAAAATCTATTTCTTGGCTATCTTGATTTTATGTAGGAAGTTGGGGGTTGGAGGTAGTGAATTTATGCTTTGGGGGAAAAGGGAATGTTAACCCTCCCATTTGCAGTTTCTTCAGTTCATTAAAGGAAAGAAATTGATTTGGTGAAGCTAATTTTGTAATTAAAAAGCTTATCATGGCTTTCTCTAATGAGCTAAGCAAACAGACAGTAATTCAGTGACAATATTTACACAGTGCACACTAGGGGACGTTTGTTTAGAAAATTAAATAATAGAAGAAAATAGAAAGAGGAGAGGAGGGAAAGTAAGCAAAGGAGAAGAGGTCAATTCTAGATTCAAGTTCTTCCCAAGATGTTGGTCCTATGATGACTTCTTCCTGTTCCCTTTGCATCACAGCAGCGAAAGGAAGAAAAGACTATAAGTGACCTATGCTATTCCCTCTCTGTAAGTGGGCTTTTCACAGACTGGATTTACTATACTCTTACCTCCAGCTGGGACCATAGCCAACTCTCTATTCAGGACTTCAGGGAACAGCTTTATACGCACGCAAGACTAAGAATTACCTTTCCAGGACACACTTCCTCTCTCTAGGGTGCCAGAGGTTTCCTGCACACTGACTGAGGGCACGGTGTGGAAGGAAGGACAAACTCTTGAGAAATAGAGAAAAAACTTGACTATGCTTGCTTCAAAAAGCACTTCTATTATAGCTGGAATGACACTCCAAATGCAAAGTATTCCTTTTCCTCCTTCAGGAAACAAGAAAACACTACGAAGATCTTCCTTAAGCAAAGCTTTGTGTATTGCAGGGTGAAAAAGGAGACAGAGGAAACCCAGGAGTTCGCTGACGATTTCTCTGCTTTGGGTCTGTTCAGTTATGCAGAGGTACACCACCAGTCCTAGGGGAAAGCCTCCTACAGGAGGAAGTCTCTTCTCTGGCCTCACTTCCCTCATCCTCCAGAGTCTGTTCTCCCACCACCTCTCCCTGCCCTGTGTAACCATGTATGAAACCTCTGGCAGTTTAAGAGTGAGGGAAGCGAGCTCTGCAAAAGTCAGTCTTCTGAGTTTTGCATGCTTACAAAGCTGTTCCCTCTATTTTTGAAAAGAGAGCTGCCTCAGATACTGTGGCAATAGGCAACAGTACAAGTCAAGAGAAACAGATGAGTCCTAAAAAGGGTGAGCAGAAGAGCAGTCAGATGTGAGGTAGCACAGAGACAGGAATATGTTGCTAAGAAAAAGGTTAATAGTGGGAGTGAACTCACAAAGCTTGAGAGAGAACTTCAGTGGACGGAGAAAAAGAACTTGTGAATCTAAAAATTGGTCACATTTCAACTCAGAAATAGCTGCATTCCAATGCCTAGCATATACTTTTAAACTCTTCTTTACAGCTACAATGTACAGCATGAAACAACTCATATTAAGAGGAAAATAATTCAGGAGTTTTGACTCTCAAACTTCCAGACAAATTCCCTGATAAAGAGATCATCAGAGGTCAGCATATCACTGTGTCTCATGGATGTACAAGGGGGAGATTAATAGCGAGGCCTCCTCCTTTCCTTAAGATTTACTTCATAATAATACAACCTACCTCCATTTCTGAATGGAGTCCATCAGGAACCACTAGAACAGACTAAAGGCTTATGAAGAATCAGCACATCTCCCAGCACCACTTGAGACTCTGGTACCAAAAAAAACCTTTTGATTAAAAAGAAAAGCTGAAGATCTACACCTACTCTTTTCCAAATAGCCTCTTAAAGACTAATGCCAACTTGTTTTACTAAGTTATCTGATTTCAATGATGTAAGGTATCTGCAACTTGCATGGAGTTGCATGGAAGCCTTGAGCTGAGCCAAACCACTGTCACACCAAACATACCCAATGCTCTCAAAAAGCAACAAAGGAAGTTCCCCATTTCTGCTTTCCTCAGAGTTATCCCATTTTCTCTCCAATACGTGAAAGCAAGGATGCCACATAAGAGCATTATGAGACCACAGAGCAGGCTCTGAAAATCTACAGCAGCTGAACTCCTGACTGCAAGAGCTGGATGATTCCAGGCTACTCATATGCCTGGAAGCACACTCTTGTGATGGAGGCTTGGACCAGAGGATAAAGTTTCTGACATGGATTGCAGAGACACAGGGCAGAGCAGGACAGACAAAATCATAATGGAGCTGAGCACCTTTAATAATCCTTAATCACTTACCCTGGAAAGGAGACTTCTATTACTTCTCTCATACCACATCCTGCTGGCTGTCCTGGAATGTTCTCTTGACAGGAGGGCATGACTGCACAATCATTAATACCAGACATTAACACTGCCTAACAGTACTAATTTGATACAGATCAGGCATAGGCCCACAGCTACACCTCTGCTAAGTTAGCCAGAGAATACGATAGAGCATTTAAGGCCATTGTTGTACCAATTCGGGTTGAATATACCTGATCCAGCATATAATCAGAGATGTGAAAACAGACAGTTTCAAGATCCAGTACAAACTCTACTGGTACACATCAAAATCCTTTAAACAAATCTGAGAAAGCAGAATTAATTTATTGGTGCCATGTGGCCCAGCTTTTTTGTTTTCATCTGAGTGTCCTAAAGCTGGATCAACTGTGTCATTGAAATATTGTCATTATGCATGGCAGGGAAAGTCTCTTCTGGTACACACACACAGAGACACAACTTAAGATAAACCCAGAATTGCCCTGCTTGCCATGACTCACAGCCAAATGTGTCTAGGAATTGCTGATAATTAAGGTTTATGAATCTTAGTACCAAAGATTCAATCCCCCAAGCTAAGGAGCACCCTATGATTTAAAGGAATTTGAGGTATTCACAACACTAATTGGTTGTCAAGATTTCTCAGCAGTCACCTTTTGTATTCTATTTTCCAGCATATAAACTATTTTCCTCCATCCTTTGTCCCCTCTCATCCATATAACTCTTCCCTTCATTGTTTCTGAGTCCAGGAGCAAGCCCTTCAGGACAGCAAAGTTAGCCAGTGATGATTTGCTGGCAAGAAAACAAACAAAAGCCCTAGAAGCTGCCTAGGTCAGACCTTAGGGCAGAGCTGTGCCACTTCATTAGGTGCAATGGTAACATGAAAATCCCAGTGGTGCTGCAGTAACAAATACATAATAAATGCTACCTTTATACACAGCAGAAAAATCCTGCAGGTTATATTGTTGGGGAATGATTCTGCTTTGCACTTAGGCAAACGGACTAAATGGTATATGGCAGGGCTTTTCCATCTCTTACTTCTGTAACCTAATACTGTCAGCAAAACAGCAACTACATTTCTCCCTTATTTTTTTTTATTTTTTAAATGATGAATTTGTAATTGACTTGCTTATGGGAGACTGGATGTACCTGCCTGTATTGTTGCTCCCACAGGATGGAATTAGAGCTGCTCTAAGCAGGCAGCACTGCTCACATGCTTAGACTATGAAGACAGAGCAGATGATCTCCTTCAGCTCAGGTAGTGACAGTCTCTTGGAAGGTTTTGGAAGAACAGGACCAGACTTATGTCCGATGCCATTATGCTCTATTGATGGGTCTTTTTTTTTTGGTAGCAACAGTTGGAAACTCACCCTGGACTTCTTTTGACGCAAAAAAAAATGTATCTGAGGACGCACAACACAGAAAAAAAAATTAGATAATCATTTTAACATCTGAGGGCCCAGCTGAAGAGAAGGTACAGTAGGAGAGCTACTGAGAACAGCAGAACTGAAAAATGATCCACACACCTTCCACCTTACTGGCAACTCAGGGTATCTTCTTTTGGTTTTTTGGGTTTTTTTTTTTTTTTTTTTTTTTTTTTTTAAAACTGTGGGAAGTGAGGCTGTCGTGATGAGACGAGAATGAGGTGGCTGTGAGGTTTCTCCAAGGAGTCTTTAACTACCCTCTGGGTATATTAGCGCCTGCCTGCAACACGTGAAACACTTGAGTATTAGCTTAGCTCTCTTTTCTCCAGTTAAAAGCATTAAATTGCAGATGCCAAGTGTTTTCTTCCCCTCATTCTCTTTCAAATTCCTGAAAGCTAAAGTAATTTTGTCATGACTCACATTATAAAAAGAACAAGCGATGTGACTGCTCCCACTTATCATGCACATGTACAAAACAAATATTCTCTGTCCGCTCTACCTTGACTTGCTGGTGCCTGCAGTCCCATCATCACAGCCATCTGTTTAAGCATTAATGCCAAACTCTGCTCCATGAAGTAATTTTTTAAATTTTTTTCTTTTTTTTTTTTTCCCTGGGAGGTGGAAATCTTTTTTCCTCCCCCTCCCAATTATTCTTCTGTCACTCCTATTAAATTCACTAGAATTAGTACATGATAATGAAAAGAAGAATCTGGCTACGGCATGAGTAAAAATTCTAGGTGTTGACAGAAAATACCCATAATCAGATCACAGAGACTGGACACAAACCACAGTACCAAAATATGAGAGAAATTGGAAACAGGCATACCCCCTCAAGGTTTTATCCACAACTTCTCTCCCAGAATATAAGACTGATCTTACTAAATATCTTCACAAATATCATTCATCCAGTGACACAATCTGATCACTGCTATATCTTTTTCTTCAGCAAATTCATTAGTGATGGGAACAATCAAGTTTCTAAATTAAAAATGCACTCTGAGACAACTGGTGAGGCTTTATGTTAAGTTCACAAACCAAAGTCTTCTCAACTAAGAGATTAGTTGATTTTTTCTCTCCATATTTAATGTAATGTCAGCTTCTAGAAAATAGGCTCCCCGTTAATTTTCTTTTGGAAAACCATCCCACCTCAGCTCCTTTCAGCTCTCAGTTCGCAAAGTTACCATTGTTGTAGTCACAAAGACATCCAAAGTACAATTTGAACTAAAAACAATTTTGTGAAAACATAGAGCTTTAATTTTCACTTGAGCTTAACTATCAAAAGTCGCAACAAAAAATGGAATTTAACAACATAGAATTACAGAATTGTTTTGGTTGGAAAAGACCTTTTAAGATGATCAAGTCCAACCATTAACCTAACACTGCCAAGTCACCACTAAGCTATGACCCTAAACACCACATCTAAACGTCTTTTAAATACCTCCTGGGATTGTGATTCAGCCACTTCCCTGGGCAGCCTGTTTCAATGCCTCGTAACCTTTTCAGTGAAGAAATTTTTCCTAATATCCAATCTAAATCAACATGAGGTCATTTCCTCTTGTCCTATCGCTTCTTACTTGAATAGAACAGGTGTCATATTTGAGACAAATAGCAGATTAATTTTCCAAATTCAATAAAACAGATTCTTTAAAGATGTTTACAAGGTGGAAAAAATTCTTCAGCAAAACCCTTACAAATTACATTATTTTTGCAACTCCCACTGTAACTTCTGCTCCTTTTTTGTGAAACAACAAAGCACTATGAACATAATCCTTTACATCTACATAGAACACGTGAAACTAGGAAGCACTGAGAATCCAGTGGAACAGATTATGATGACAAGTCTTTTGAGTGATACTGGTTCATCTGTTGTAAGGATGAGCCTCCAAGCTTCTGAATCCTTGCTACCAAATTCAGATTCAAGGGTTTTTTGGATCTATTCCTGTTGTAAATGTGTAATCAGAAAGCAAATGCTGTCAAAGGCATCTACACAGCTGTGTATTTATCATAACCAAATTTCAAACTCCAGCCTTCCTAGCCTTTTTGAGAAAGGGGTAAATGGTTAAAAACCTGCACTGCAATTTCATAGCTCAACTTTTTTCTTGGCACACACACCTAGATGCAGCCAGAGGGTTTCTTCCTAATACAAACTGCAATGTTCTGATGTACATGTGGAAATATGCAACAGCACAGCTCTTTCTTATCACTCACTCTTTCATATGACCAGCATAGGTTGTACTCTCTCTGCTGAAGGCAGCGTTTCTAACTCACTCTTCCTGCGCCTTTTATCATCAGTATTATGTATAAAATATTAAATAATAATGGTTATGGTTAGATAAATAATTCACTGAGAATAAAAATCCATGCAAGTTTGGCCCATTTTTACTCTTCATGGACTGAACCAGATTTCTGTGAATGGATTTGTTATTCAGAAACATCCGCCAAATAGTTCATTTGAGCACATTTCCGCCTCCAGAACACTTGCGACTGCTCACTTCAATTATTCTCTATTCACAGTGTGCGAGTGGTAGCACAGTATTGTTTTCAGTTCCTGACTAGAGGAATAAAACTTTTAAAATGGGAGAGTGATAAGTAGCAAATGCTAACTCACTATTCATAAATAGCTTTCTAAGATAGATGACTGCAGGATTACACACTCACTTTAAAGTCTATGAAACCTACAAAACAGGGAAATGTTTTTACAAATATCTACAAGAAAGGACTAATCTGTCCCCACGTATAGTGGCAGTCACACTCAGTGATTTAATTTTAAAAGTATTTACAAATTGCTTTCTGCATTAAGCAGTAAATTCTAATATCCAAGAGAGAGTTTTTTTAAACTCTCGAGCAGTGATACTATACTGAAGAATTCATTATTGTTTTTTTCAAATGGAAAAGAACAGCCACATCCAAGAAAACTCAGTGATTTTTAAGCAAGTTCAGCACCTTCACTACTGGCAATCACCACCACTTCCTTTTGCCATTTTGTGTGCTGTATACATAGGTGAGTAGTTTTAACTTCCTCCCAAATCTGTGACACTAAAAATCTTCCTACATTTTTCCACTTCCTGATAGCTAATCATCATAAAGTTCTCTTTGATTGCAGTGTGAAGCATAAGGATAACCATGAGGGGAGATGGCCAGAAATTTGCTGGCATGAACCTCAACAGCTAAAGGTTGGTTATGCTGTTTCTGTGCCAGAAGGAGAGGTGCTATACTATATCATTCAGTGAGTGGATAACAGTATTCTGCTCCCAGGGGTGAGTTCTAGTGTCATGATGTTTGCACAGTGACATTAAGGTGGCTGGATGGAGAGCTTTTAGAACACTGAGTCTGAAAGGGTGTGGCTGTGCTATGACTTTGCCCACAGAAGACCTAATTTTTTTTAAGGAAAGGGATCGATAAGAAACTTTGAGCTGACAGAAGTCAGAAATGAGATAGATATAATAAGTACCACTCTAGTCATCTATAGTAACAGAATCTGTTCCTTCTGAATCCTCTTTTCATTTTTCTTTTGAAGTAGCAGTAATAAATTCAAAAAACTCAATGCTGTAGCTAATGTCAGAAGAAATCAGCCAAAAATCAAGACAATGAAAGGCAACAAACTTCCTACGTCCCTATGAGCCTAGCTACCCTACCCGCCTTTGCTCTTCAAATCCTCCCTCTTGTTTGCCAATACAGTACTCGCCTCCTCCTTCTTGTCATCAATATATGCTACTTTTTAAAAATATTTTTTACAGTTAGGAGCTGACTGTAAGCTCCAGAGCTGATGGGGACTTTGATTCAATGCTAACTTCAAAGGGAACATGCTAGGTGCTTACACACGAGTGACATGTCATCACTTCTCTACCTGTACTCAGTGTGCCCTGATGAATAATCAAGGCAGCTTTTATAGAGATGCAAGAAATGCCTATCACAGTTTGTCTCTGAGTCAGTTGACATTTTTATTTTATATATAAAGCAAATGAGGGTGGAAGACACAGACAGAGAGCAAGAGATGAGGCTGTGTGCCAACCCCTTCAGATCTCAGTCTATGTTACAGAGAAGTTTGTCTTTACATTGGATGCTAATAAGTGGCACATACCCCTCACCTGAGAAATTAATAAAATTTGAGACAGCATAAAGGAAAGACAAAATAAAATTTATAGCCTTTAGTATGGACATCTGTGACTCTGTATGTGTGGTGTGATTAGGAGGCGGGAGCCGAAGGACTTGCAACATTGCTGAGGGGAGGAATGTGTGGAGTTCAGATTTTTCCATAGGTTAGGAGTCATTACAATATCTAGTAGAAGTAACCGAGTAATTGCATTGGACACAAACAAGGAGAATGAAGAACAAGCTTCCTTCATAACTCTGGCACAGTGCTTGCAAAGCTCTGTTATCCTTGTGATGATCCCACATCACTCTCCCACTACAGTTGGCATGTGACCTGCAGCATACCCAGATACCCTAATCCCACGTAAAAGCACTGCAACCTTCTCTTTCATTAATTCTGAGTTTTGCCAGGACTTAAATACCTAGCTCAAAACAATTAGGTGCAAAAATGTAATGGAAGAATCCCCATGAGAATCACATTCTCTAAATTTAGTAATGAAATGGTCAATTATTTTAGTGAAACATAATGCGATTTTTCATAGTAACTGTAGTAAAGAAGCATTAGAAATTGCTGGGCTCACACACTATGCCATATTCTGTCCTCAATTTCCTACCTTTAGGGGTAAGAAATCAGATCAGTGGAAGATGGCTTGGATGTTCCCAAACGAGGCCAGCCTCCAGTCCATACCAGTTAGACTGTTCTCTGTAAGCATTTCCAGCTGGTTTGAAGAGAAACTTCATAACCTGATACTGAAGTAAACAACAAACTACTATCAAAAGCAAAGCCAGCACTGAACACAAGACTTATTGGAAAATAGGTTAGTCTATTTTCTTTCTTTAGTTTTCTTGAAATGATTAGAGAAATGAAAGATTTTTCTTAAGCATCTAAACAATTTGAATAGCTCTGAGGAATGTTAAAAGGATTATACAACATTGGTGCTTCTTGAAGACGCAAAACAAAACCAAAGTTTTATTTTCATGCTTTTCCATAACTTTATGAAGATGCTCTTTTCCTAATGAAGATAATTTTTGACTGATGGATTTGGTTTTAAGGACAGCGATGGGGGTGCTAAGCAGCAGGTCGGCAGGGAAGTCAGCTGGAGACTGCCAGTCCTGTCAGGAACATGCGATGTGCTGCTACAGATGCTTTGCACATGAGCCACAATCAGGACCATGGCCCATCAGAGGAGCTTGGAGTTGGTCTGGCTAGGTATGAGAGGGGGCACTGTGACTGACAGCATTAATCCTCCCCATTTAGGATGTCTGGTGCCATGTGTACTTAGTGACAGATTCATTTTCACAGCACAGTCAAGAGGACGATGAAATCAAATATTCAAGATACTTTCCACTGGTCTATCCTCTCCCACATAAACTCTATATACCATGTATGCTCTCCTTCATCATTTCCATCTCTTATGGCTCTGCTCAGTCTAATGAGAACAGAATGAAATCAAACAAAGCTGGATAGGAACAAAGTCTTTGTTTAGGATAATGGAGAAAAAAAATAAAAAAAAAATAAATTAAAAGGCTTGCTGTGATACAGAGCTGTTCATTGAACAGGCCTGCAGGGAGATACTTCTTGCAAGTTTAAAGGAAAATCTAGCTATTATAAATCAAATTGGTTGAGTTGGGATTAAAACTATATGTTTTAAGTGTCAGACTAGCATATGTACAAGGTTCTTGCTATTCAGACTGCATCCACTGACGCACAAGGAAGAAAAGGTAAACCTAATGGTTCAAGAACTGTGACAACTCCCTTTCCAATTTATAAAGTTTCAACTTTAGTAGATACAGCAGGTCTGTCTACTGATCTGCACAGCAATACCTGAGCAGAAAAAGTCCAAATGAGACTAAACCTGGAATGGGCTGCAGCTGTGCTATTTATGGGAGAGCCCACCCTCAGTGTCTGCTTTGGAAGGGGTCAAACTCCAAATTAAGGATGGTCCCAAACCTCAGGGGGACACTTCACCTACTAGGAAGTGAGTGGAAAGAAGCGGAGGCCACCTGATTGGCATCTTGGTGTAAATACAAACTAAACTCCTTTTCACATATCAGCTTTTCCCTTAAGAGCCTCACAAGTGCTTGAAAAGCCTTACATGAAAAAAAAAATCAGAAATTTCACAGGTGGCAGAAATGAAGCACAACATATCACCAGCAGAGCCAGGAAAAGAACTTGGAAAAACTAACCCTGACCTTTTGTCTATTCCCTGACATATTTGCTGTATTTTCATTATCTCCAGGTTCATTTGCTATCTATATCTGAGTCGCCTTCCATACAGCCTCTTAGTGAATCTAATGCCTACCTTTCTACCACAATGTTTCAACAAACAGCTAGGTAGGTCCTGATAAAGAGAGAGACCACCATCCACAGCCAGGGAGAGTGAGGATCCTGGGAGACACTGTGGAACAGCCCAAGTTTCACACTTTTGACTAATGCTTTCTGAGGGGTATTCTGTTAGAATAAATATCTTTATTCTGTTAGAGAAAAGGACTGTTTCTTACTAATCAACCTGTGCCAGACCCAAGTTTCATCAATACAATAGTTACCTGCAGGCTGACTTGCAATTTAGCACATGATTACCTATTGCCAGTAAATCCTCAATCTTCACAGTCCAGGCAGTCACTGCTGAGAAATGTTAAAAATATCACTTAATGCATATAGCGGAGGAGGAAAGGAACTGGGGGAAGGAAGTGGGAGAAGAAAAGAGCAATATATTGAAGAGGAAAAAATGGAAGGTAAAAAAAATGGAAAAAATACAGAAGTGAAAAATGGAGACAAGAGAGAAAAGCAAGAAGTTGGAACAGAAGTGAAGAAGTGGAAGAAGGGCAGCTGCAAAAGGACAGATTTTTTTTAAAGTTTAAGAATAAGTTACATGTGTTTTTTCTCCAAAAGCAAACTTCTTGTGAAACATTGCTGCAGCAAAATTTACTCAAACTCCTTCCCTGCCCCTGCTAAAACTAGCTCAAGATTTCTCAGCAGAACTTCCAAAATTGAATTTTGAATGGCAAAATAAAGTAGATCAGATATGCTAAGTCAGCAGAAGAGCTTGAGCACACCACCCTTGTCCCTTCCCATTCCATGAGGGCAGCAGAGTGACAACGGCAGTGTTGATCCTTGATGGGAAGGTAAGTGTCTATGGAAAGGCCCACCACCCCTCAACAAGCCAGCCTCCTGCTTTAGAGCTACAGCCAAAGCCAGGCTGCTTGGCTGCCACAAAACATTCAGTGGTAGAAGCCTGCAGTGGAGCTACTCTGTGTTACTACTCTCAGTGGGCTACCACTTGCAAGCACCTGCCTCCTGGAACTCTCCTGGCTGCTACTGCCATCGTTGAAGAAATCATTATATGGTGCATAACACCGGCACTGTCAACTTCTCCTTGGTCTCAGTCTTCTCTCTGTCTCTTTTTGCCCCATGGCTTCACTTTCTTAACAACCAAGTTCTTTCCATTTGGTTTGGGATTTTTCTACCAGCTTTCCCTTTCTGCTTTTCTTTATTTGCATCCTTCATCTACAATTGCAACTCTCTATTACTGGATGATCTAAAAATATTCCTATTTATTATAATTATACTAAATGCTGCCTTCTGCAGTCTCAATATTCTGAAAGAGAAATAGTTTTCACTAATACTGAACCTGAATTCCTTGCTCAGGAAGGAGAGAGCTCATGTCTTCTTTACTCCTCAGTAATCCACTCACTCTTTATAGGATCCCCTTACTGTCCTACAAATAAGTTTCCCTTAGGTTCTCTTTATTCTACACCAAACACTAACTTGAAACTGAATACATGCCCTACTCTCTTAACCTACCTTCTTATTTTATGCATTTTAGGCCCCTAATTACATTTACATGCTGAGAAAGGAGGTAGTGTTGGAGACATGTCACAAAGCTGTTGAATCAAATTTCAGATGGGTTTTAAAGGCACTTTACAAGCACCTCCCCTACCCTCCTCCTGCATACGGTCACTGGTTTATCCATCACTATAATTTCAGACATTTCTAATGTGCCTCATTTTGTACTATCTAGGTACTGGTATTGCACAGTAGAACAACGTATATTAGTTGAAGCACATAAAGCTTATTCAACCTTTGTAGAAGGGCCTCCATAGGACATAGAATCATAGAATCATTTTGGTTGGAAAAGCCCTTTGAGATCATCAAGTCCAAACGTTAACCCAGCACTGCCAAGTCCACCACTAAACTGTGTCCCTAAGCTCCACATTTACATGTATTTTAAATACATACAGGGATGGGGACTGCACCACTTGCCTGGGCAGCCCATTCCAGTGCTTGATAACCCTTTCAGTGAAGAAATTTTTCCTAATATACAAACTAAAACCTCCCCTGGTGCAACTTAAGCCCATTTCCTCTTGTCCTAGCACTTGTTACCTGGGAGAAGAGACTGACCCCCACCTTGCTACAACCTCCTTTCAGGTAGTTGTAGAGAGCAATATGGTCTCCCCTCAGCCTCCTCTTCTCCAGACTAAACAACCTCAGTTCCCTCAGTCACTCCTCATAAGACTTGTGCTTGAGACCCTTCATCAGCTTGGTTGCCCTTCTCTGGACACACTCCAGCACTTCAGTGTCCTTCTTGTAGTGAAGGGCCCAAAACTGAACACAGTATTTGAGGCACGGCTTCACCAGTGCCAAGTACAGGGGGACAATCACTTCCCCTAGTCCTGCTGGCCACACAATTTCTGATCAACATCCCCAGGTTTTTTTCCTCCGGGCAACTTGCCAGTCACTCTTCCCCAAGCCTGTAGCGTTGCTTGGGGCTGCGACCCAAGTGCAGGACCCTACACTAAGTCTTGTCGAACCTCATACAACTGGCCTCAGCCCATTGATCCAGCCTGTTGAGATCCCACTGTACAGCCTTCCTACCCTGAAGCAGATCAACACTCCCGACTAACGTGGTGTTATTGGTAAACTTACTGAGGGTGTACTCAATCCCCCCCCCCCGAGATCTTTTTCTGAGATTTCAGCATTTCTAATCTCAGGACTGTGTGCACCTTTGACAATAAAATATGTAATTAAGGAATCCCAGCTTTGGATTATTTTGTTTTCCTAATTGTTTTTTTTAAGTGAAAGTGTAGTTCAGTTCCAACTTCCTCCCAGCCAGACTATACATCTCCAAGAAAATATTTACTTAGTCGAGTTGTGTGTTTGCACTTTTGTGGACACTGACACGAATGAACATCAGTTAAAAGAGGTGAACTGATGATTCAACTGATTATTTTTCTCTTCATTATGTTATCAGTTCAAAAATGTCTTTGTATGAATGTAGTTAAATAATCTATCACCTATTTGCTTTATAATGAATTAGAATACAGACATTTCGTTCTTTTATATTTTCTTTTGTTAAGCTAATTGAGTTAAACATTATCCCAGAAGTACAGTGCCACATTAGTATTACTGACTGCAAAGCTGCAGCAGTGGCTGTATTTTGGCAGCTTATTAGTAAGAATACTGGGCAGAGACACTGGCTCTCTGTCTCCTATAAATTGTTTGACTTACATGTTGGTGTAAAAGAAGTTGTCTGGATGGGAAAATGTTAGGAGTTTTTCAAACTTTTCAGCAGAAAAAGGTTCTTGTTAGTTTTACCTGGTTATAAAATGCTCCTTTTTCATTTGCATGCCTGTTTTGGAGTCTGTACAAGATTCAGATTCATTACTTGTTTTATAAAGCACGTAATAAATAATTGCAACTAATTTGGAACTTTCCATTTGTTCATGTTGTTTATCTCTACATCTGTACTTATCACAGTTTTTCTCACTCTCCTTTTTTTTCTGCTTGTTGTACTGTTATTGTTGTTTTCTTATATTTGACTGGAAGCTCCTAAGTCATGCTGCCGTATACATTCATATCATGTACTACATTGGGACCTTGATGCTGAGAGAAGAATTTAGGAAAAACCAAACGAGGACTTGATAAGCAAATAGTAATTTGACATAAAAATTATTTGTCATTACCTGTCCAGATTGCTGTGCACTGGTATGCATCTGAGCATATTTCACTTAGATATGGTGGCTGAAGAAGCAACTGGAATGTCGCATATGGAATCCTGAGGTTTCCACTAGGACCCAAGAGTCCCCATAAAGATATTTTCTCATCTGCTCATTAATGATTTTGGCACTGGGAGAGGAAAAATACAAACTGATTTCTGGGGCAATTTATTATAGCTATCTGCATCTGTGGTAATGCGTCAGTATCTAGTAGTTGCCTTCCTGGAGGGCACAACTGCAAGAAAGCCGTCCAAAATGGGACAAAGAACAAAAAAGAAAAAAAATAAAACTTCCATCTTTTTTTTTTATTTAAAATAATTTTCTGTTTCTTTATTTGACATCTAGCTTACTCAGCCCCCAATCTACTCTAGAGACCTTTATAACTTCAACCATGGATTTGTTTGTGATTGTTCCAAAGATAGGTTGATGAGGTACCGCCCAGAGTTACGGAAGGTAAAACCAAAGCAAATTCATAAGGAGCAAACAAAAATAATCCACATTTTCATCCCAAAATAAAATAGGAGACAAGGATATACATGTTGTTGTCAGCTGACGTGCAAAATCTACAGAGATTATGCAGAAGAGTACATACATGTATATAGCTTAGTGAGATTTCACACTTGAAGCAAGTCAGTCACTGTCTGTTCTAAGGAGATTCAGGGCTCAAGGTCATGGGTTGTCATGGCCCTTGTTCTTGTGGGGGACTTCAACTTACCAGACATCTGGTGGAAATATAACACAGCAGACAGAAAACAGTCCAAGAAGTTCCTGGAGTACATGGAAGATAACTTCCTGACTCAGCTGGTAAAGTGAGCCCACCAGGGAAGGTGCCTTGTTAGACCTGTTGTTCACGAACAGGGAAGGACTGGTAGGTGATGTGGTGGTCGGAGGCTGTCTTGGGCTAAGTGATCACGAAATGATACAGTTCTCGATCCTTAGCCCAGTTAGGAGGGAGGGCAGCAAAACTTTTGCCACGGACTTCCGAAGGGCAGAATTCAACGTGTTTAGAACACTGGTTGAGAAAGTCCGTTGGGGAACAGTCCTAGAGGGCAGAGGGGTTCAGGAAGGATGGACTCTTTCCAAGGAGAAACTGTTAGAGACGCAGGAGCAGGCTGTCCCCATGTGTTGTAAGACAAACTGGTGGGGAAAGCAACCAGCCTGGCTGAACAGGGAGCTTCTGCTGGGGCTCAGCAGAAAGAAGAGAGTCTACCACCTCTGGAAGAAGGGGCAGACTACTCAGGAAGAGTATAGGGATTTAGTTAGGTCGTGTAGGAAGAACATTAGGGAGGTGAAAGCCCAGCTTGAACTCAGCCTGGCTACTGCCGCAAAAGATAATAAGAAGAGTTTTTACAAATATATTAACAATAAAAAAAAAGAACCAGGGAGAATCTCCATCCCTTATTGGATGCGAGGGGGAACATTGTTACCAAGGATGAGGAAAAGGCTGAGGTACTTAATGCCTTCTTTGCCTCAGTCTTTAACGGCCAGACCACTTATCCTCATGGTATTCAGTTCCCTAAGCTGGAAGATTGGGATGGAGATCAGAATAAACCCCTGTAATCCAGGAAATAGTAGTAAAGGACCTGCTAAGTCAATTAGACACCCATAAGTCTATGGGACCAGATGAAATTCACCCGAGAGTGCTGAGGGAGCTGGTGGAGGAACTTGCCAAGCCGCTCTCCATCATCTGTCAGCAGTCCTGGTTATCGGGTGAGGTCCCGGATGACTGGAGACTTGCCAACGTGACGCCCATCTACAAGAAGGGCAGGAAGGAGGATCCGGGGAACTACAGGCCTGTCAGCCTGACCTCGGTGCTGGGGAAGATTATGGAATGGTTCATCTTGGGGGAGATCACGTGGCAAATGCAGGACTACAAGGGGATCAGGTCCAGCCAGCATGGGTTCATGAAGGGCAAGTCCTGTTTAACCAACCTGATCTCCTTCTATGATCAGGTGACCCACTTAGTGGATGAGGGAAAAGTGGTGGATGTTGTCTACCTGGACTTCAGTAAGGCATCTGACACTGTTTCCCACAGCATTCTGCTGCAGAAGCTGGTGGCTCATGGTCTAGACAGGTGGACTCCGCTGGGTTAAAAACTGGTTGGATGGCTGAGCCCAGAGAGTTGTGGTGAATGGAGTTAAATCCAGTTGGAGACCGGTCACAAGCGGTGTCCCTCAGGGCTCAGTCATGGGGCCAGTCTTGTTTAATATCATTATCGATGACCTGGATGAGGGGATCAAATGCACCCTCAGTAAATTTGCAGATGACAAGTAATTAAGTGGGAGTGTTGATCTGCTTGAGGGAGGCTCTGCAGCGTGATTTGCACAGGCTGGAGCGATGGGCTGAGGCCAATCCTATGAGGTTCAACAAAGGCAAGTGCCAGATCATGCACTTCGGCCACAACAACCCCATGCAGCACTACAGACTTGGGGAAGTGTGACTGGAAAGCTGCCTGGTGGAAAAGGACCTGGGGGTGTTGGTTGACGGCCGACTGAACACGAGCCAGCAGTGTGCCCAGGTGGCCAAGAAGGCCAATGGCATCCTGGCCTGTATCAGAAATGGTGTGACCAGCAGGAGTAGGGAGGTGATCGTGCCCCTGTACTCAGCACTCGTGAGACCACACCTTGAGTACTGTGTCCAGTTCTGGGCACCACAGGATAAGAAGGACATTGAGGTGCTGGAGCGAGTCCAGAGAAGGGCAACGAGGCTGGTGAGAGGTCTGGAAAACAGGCCTTATGGAGACTGGCTGAGGGAACTGGGGTTGTTTAGTTTGGAGAAGAGGAGACTGAGAGGAGACCTCATTGCCAGTCTCTTCTCCCGAATTACTAATGATAGGACGAGAGGAAATGGCCTCAAGTTGCATCAGGGGAAGTTTAGATTGGATATTAGGAAGAAGTTCTTTACTGAGAGGGTGGTTAGACGTTGGAACAGGCTGCCCAGGGAGGTGGTGGAGTGGCCGTCCCTGGGGGTGTTCAAAAAACAGGTTGATGAGGCACTTGAGGCCATGGTCTAGTGGTTTAATGGTTAGGAATATGATGGGATAAAGGTTGGACTTGATGACCCTGGAGGTCCCTTCCAACCATAATTATTCTATGATTTCTATGGGTGAAACTGTTCTCCTTCTTCTGAAACCTCTGTTTACAATGAGTCCTGCCAGCATTTATCCCGGAACTAATTTCAGAAAGACTTCAGAATTTCAGTTCAAACTCCATCCATTTCCTCCCCATGTCCAGCTGAAGCTCATCACTATTTTAAAGCATCATGGCAGGCTGAAAGGTTCACCCTAGTGACAATCTTGCAAAGCTGGCAGAGTGGAGACCTCATTCAGAAACGGCAGCACCAGTTTCTGGTGCTGGTCCTGGTTCCAGCAGGACATTCCAGAGAAGGCTCCCCTTAGCCACATTATGGTAACTGGAGTTTCCCATGACCTTCAAGATGCCACTTCAGCTCCCTCCAAAGAGACTTAAGCATCCTCTCTGCTATTAAGATGTTCCTTCATTTGTCAACAGAAAGCTGCTAAATTGCTACCCTGAGCAAATTTACATAGAAATTACCAATGATACTCTGCAAACAGTTAGGAGAATTACAGCAGAGCCACCCAGCAGAAACATTCCAGGATACATAGCTTACAGAGTCACTGCTCAGATGAAGAGATGGAGGAAAATGTTACAGGGAAAAGGCACTGGACTTGCAGAACTGTTAACACATGCGCACTCATCACTGTGAGCGCTGTGTGGGCTCTGAGTATACCCGTCCCTCCAAAATTTCCCATGTAGGAAGAAGATATTGCTAACATTTCCTTCCTGCCCACCAAGTATTTTCAAGTTCCCTTTGCATATCTGTCCCATGTAGCTGCATCTCCACCTGAAGCCTGCAGAGAAGAGTGCACATTGCCACCCTGTCCTGATAAAGGGCAGGGTTTTTCAGCCTGGCACTTGGAACTTTGTCCTCCTATCTCTGACAGAGAAGACTTGCTGCCACTCTCCAAGCTCCTCCTTGAGGAAAGCACTCTCTCCTAGTCACACTCCTCAGCCCCCCTAACTACCCTTGGTCTTCCCCATTCCTCACCCCTGTAGACAGGACCCACTGGGTCACCTACCTATTCGCATACTGTCATTTTTTTCATTTTGTGATCTACTTTCTAGGGCTCTTGATCTAATCAGAATGGACTTTATTGGCAAAATTGTGGAGAAGTGCAATCTCTACATAATTCTTTTGTCAGGCACTAGTTGTGGTAACATCTGGCCTCCAAAACCCTGTATGAGGTCTCAGGCAGTCACTGATAAAACACATATCTGCCATGGTCACTTGCCTTGACCAGGAGCACGGCTGAGAACCCAGAGCATTTCTTTCAATGGCAGCATTTTTCAAGAGCTGCCCTTTGATGGAGCAAGTCTTCTACAGCAATCAACAGCCTCAGCACAAGGTCCTAGCCTTAGAAAACTTCAAATAAAAATCCCAGAGATTTAAAAGCAATTATGTCTGAGGAACAACAGCAGTACTGGGTTCTCTCTACCCAAAGAGGATAACTCCAGGAGCCAAAAGGAGTGGGCACTAAGATAGAAACAGGCAAGTCCACATTTTCTCAGACACCACATTGCAGTAGAGACTGCTGGATCAGTTATGGGCAAATAAAGAGGAATCAAGCAGTGAAAAAACTGTCCAGAAAATAGTTTCCCCTAAGTAGGCATGTACATACATGCAGATGCATTTGTATGTGCACACCTGCAAGAGAAAAAAAAAATAGGTGGGTATTGAGTAGGACATGGGGTATCTTATGCTTACTATATGGCCCTGACATGAAATGACTGTACAGAGTAGGAGAAAAATCCTATTTCAAATAATGATCAAAGCCATCATAGGGGAATGAGTAGCTTCCACTTCTTAAAGCAAACAACCAGCTAATATTTATTCCACAGTACAGACAAAACTGCCTTCTGTCGAGGGGAAGAGAATAAATTGTTTTCCCATAATAGTGTTTTCTTTTCAATCAATTTCCCTTCAAGCTTGATTTAAGAGGAGGCCATGTCAGAACCTAAGGTGAATGGAAGAAACCTAAGACACTCCTCCATCAAAGGTGAAAATGATGATGCAGGCAAACCTGCAGGGTGCAATCTAAACACCAGAGCTGCACACAGGTATAGTCACATAATCCTCTCCCTCCTCCTCTTCAAATAAAAGGTTTGCAGCACCAATGCAACAAAGGGCCAGCAACAATGAGGAAAGAGTTCAGAGCACAGGAAATAAAGGATATATGTTGGAGTACATGTTGCATTACTTTGGGACAGAATTATAACATACCAGAGTAACCATCGTTACAGGCCATTTTGCTACATACACTCTTATATGCTGTATATGTTACAGATATTTTGATTTTTTTTTTTTAGTGAGAGCTCTGTAGATACTACTACTTTATTATTAACATGCACTTATATATGAAAGAAGAACAGTTACATTTGGTAAAACTTCTGGCTTCTAAGAAAAGCTATGAGGGGACAGAAGGAAGAACGAGGCTGTGCTCACGGCATTACAGACACTTAGCTACTTCTACAGCTAGGCCATCAGGGAACACCTTAGATTCAAAACCACTTTTGCCTTGTTAAAAAGTGTGTATATTTTCTGGGGTTACAGACAGTCCCATGAGTTGGAAACACCACAGTAGCTTTGCCACCTATTTATTTTAAATGTAAATTACAGAAAGACTGCTTCCAGGAGGACAAGAATTAAAAAAAACTCACAAAAACCACAAAAAAAAAACCCCAAGCAAACAAAAACCCCCAAAAAACCCCCAATAAAAAAACAACAACACAAAAACTTAGGCTGTTTAAATCCCAGAAAGATTTTGACAATTTGACCCATGTATAGTATGCACATTTAGAACAGCTCCACTAGTACCTGAACCAAAACACATAGTCTCAAAATATCAATTTAGGTTTTAATAAGACGCAGATCTGAAAGACAGAACCCTTACTTTTCTTCTCATCAAGTTCCTCCCATGATGCAACTCCCAGTTAAACAAATCAGTTTTTCAAAAGTCATGGGATATTTACTATGACATTTGAGGGAGGGGATGTGGATTTAAACACCACAACTCCATCCTATTTTCATCTTGACAGAGATTTCATTTGGACTGTTGTTGTCTCAAGACAGCAGCACTTTGTACATTTGAGTACAATTATTTCCTCATGGCAGTACAGTAAGTAAACAGCTAGCAAATCATTTGGGTGTTCAGTGGACTTTGGAAGCAAAATTCTTAACACCACCACTGTTAGTTAAGCAAAAGCTAATGAACACTTACTACAATGACATTCCCATTTCCTGGTCCTAATTCTCTCATTACTTATCCACTGGCACAATATATGTGCAGCAGCATTAGTATTACTGACAACAAAAGCCAGAAGCACAAAGGATGCAACATCCACTGATGACAGCCCCAGAACCACAGTTGTTGATTAAGTTGAGGGAGGGGGCTGCTGGGGAGGACTGAGTTAACACCTAGCACAGACAGGTTACAACTAGAAATGAGAACTTGCTCATGGTGCCAGGTGCTTATCTGCACACACGTGTATCTGTGCTTGCACCTGCACAGGGAGAGTCTTATAGGAATCTTTTCATGATTAAGATTTTCTCCACAAGTATAGGCCAGGATTTTCAAAAATAAATGTCCAAATTAGGCATTCCAAAATCCATATTTAAGCATCTACACAAGTGGCCTCATTCTCAGAAGTGCTGAAATTGCCAAGAGTTGCAAGATGCTCAAAACTTGAAAATCAGGCCACATCTTTAGGTGCTCAAAAACAGATTCAAGAGCCTAACTTTAGGCATCTATATTCTTGACTGTAAAATATTATTACCCATGCGAGACCTGCTATAATCCATCACAAATATATGACATTCTCCAAAATGTACTGTACTAATTGGCCCAGATTTTCAGTTGCAGCTGAAAAGTGCACTGCCTAGCTCAAAGCAGGATCACAAAAGTAGGCACTGCCCTTCTTCACCAATTTCATGGTGGTATTTATGGCAGCAAATTACAGTAACTGCCAAAAGCACGGAGCAAACAACTGCAGCAGCTGACCTGGCCCATATTCCCTTTATCTAACCTCAGTTTCCAGCAGAAGAAAAGATGGAATTGATATAAGGTTGCACCAACCAAATTAAAAAAGAGCTCCCTCTCTATCAAAGTAATTCTCCCATGGCCACCTATTTCCATTTAAATCTGTGCAAGGCAAGGGAAATAGGCTTCATACTTCAACAATGCCTATCACATTTGGTAAATACATGAATAGGGTATATCTGGTTACTTAAATGTTACCAAGTAGAGTTCAGTAACATCTTTTGAAGCTGATGTCAGATCCTTTAGCATAGGGAAATCAAAGGAAAAGACATATACACAACTGTTTGGTATACTGGAGCCCCCGTAGGGAAACAGCCTCCTCCTGCTAGATGTGGGAGAAGCAGAATAAATGGATAGTCCAATATTTAAAGGAAAAAACACATAAAGGAAAGGTTCATCAACGAAATAGCAAACAGATAGTAGATTTTATTTTAATGCACTGATACAACTTCTCTACTTCCACTAAAGCCATGATATTATCCCTGTTAAATGCTCTGTAACAAAATTTTTAGTATGAATCAGGGTCTTCAAGGTACTTCCCTCCTCCATTTTTCAGCAGCATTTTAAAATAATTGCTGCATCCTGTAGCATCCGTGCTTAGACAGCAGGAAAGCCAACATATTCTACACACTTACTGCACCTGTACAAAACTATACTGTCCCACACAGCTGGAAAGCACTCTCTGATGAATGGGCATATAAGAATCACATAAAATTATCTTAAATATGAGGTCATTCATCATATCTGGCAACATCTTCCTAAAAGTGCAATGAAAGCAACCATATTTCCATAGCTTCTTTTATTCAAACGGTTGCCCATATGTCTACCATGTTTAGCTTTTTTATGTATGCTGCTTGTATGCACACAAAGGATCAAATCCTCAGATGTCCTAAAATGGTGGTATTCCATTAATAACACAGCTGTCATTATCTTGAACAAGTCAGTCTGATCACAAATTCCTTCACTTAACAATAAATTACAGCCACTTTTGGGGCAGGTACAACCACCATTCAATGACACACAACTTCGTCCAAGAGCTTGTAGCAGTAAAGAAAGAATAACACCTCTTTTCAAATACACAGCAAGGGGAAATTAACATAGGTAATGAATCCAAAACTAGTCAAGACATTTAAATATACTGTTTCAACATCATCTCCCAGAAAACAATACATCTTCTAGATCACCCACAACCATGAGCACACTTTAGCTTAACCCTCCACAGAGCATCCAGGCATGACTCCTACCAGGGAGCCATAACCAATCCCTTTGCCTGACCAACCCTATCTGGTGAGTCCACATTCCTCTGTGAGCTACCCACATAAGCCCCTCATATTTCAATAGGGCTAATCTCTGTCACAGCATATGCCTATATGCTTCTTGAATCCAAAGCACTGCTCCAACTTCTTCCCAGAAGCTGCATAGCTGCTGAGATGCTAAGATTATTTGTTCAAGCACAGGGCCAGTTATATGGCTTCCAGATCACCTTTTAAACTCACCAACCTGGCCAGATACAAGGCAATTCCAAATGCATGTTCGTCAGCAAAAGACTCTGCAAACTTACCCTTAGCTCATTTGAGCCAAAAATATTCTAGTGCAAAGGTGGCATCACTGAGCTCTTTATAGCAAAAATTCTTTTTCATCTGCTACACAGCCCAATGACTCAGGAACTAGAAAAAAATTCCCAAGGTATAATAAATAGGAAGATAAGTGGGCTCTTAATTAATTTTTTGTCCAGAAAGTTCCCCTTTCACATGTGTTGCTACCGTTCTCTTTTTCCAATGATTTACTCAGGAAAAAGAGCATATGGGAAGGACCTTGCCAGGAAATACTTGAATGAGCTTAAAGTGGTGATCTAGACACAAAAAAAGAGATAGGACAAGGCATGGTATTCATGCCAAATGGCACGGTAACAGCAGAAGAGTAAAAAAAAAAAAAAAAAAAGATATGACGATACTGGAGTCTGATGAGAGCTGGACAGGAATCACAGGAAGCACTTAGGCAGAAATGGAAGGAAGGAAAGAATTTCACAGTGCCTTGGATGACAAGTGATATGAGTTGAGCATGTAATGTAAAACAACCGGCAGTTCAGAAAGAAATATGAAGATCACAAGATGGGCACAAAGACAGTAATGGCTGCAGGTTGCTACCTCAGCAGCCACTTGAATGAACTACATTCAATGAAATCCAAAGGAAAAAGTCACAACAGTCAGTGCAAGAGATTAACAGAACTATGAACAAAACCTTTAGCTGGAGGATTTGGTTTAGTCAGGAAAGCTAGACCTGTTGTTGGGTGTGTCAGACCAAGAACTGGATGAGTGATAGGTGCCCAGTCACCTTCTCCTTCCTCTGAGCTGGAGCTCGGACCTAGCAGTGGGCCAAAGGAAGGAAAGTATGCATACCTACAGATTCTACAGAATTACTTCTATCCACCATTGATAGACAAGTCACTCCTTGGCTTGCAACGTGGGAAGAAAAAGCTGCATCTGAATCTTGGTAGCTCTGCGCGACACAGGATGCAATCAGCCGCATAGCAAGGCTCGGATTCCTAGGCCATATTAATTTCCATCTTCATGGAAAAAGCCCTAAAACTAAAGTTTTTCCTTGCTAAGCAATGCATCTGCTGGTCCCTAACTTTAAATCTTGTGTTTATGAAGCTGATTTCCTCCTTTCATTAGTTCCTACTGCTCTCTCTGTGCTGTTGCTGATATCTCCACTGTTAAAAGAGCCAGTGGTGTGAAGCAGTCTTGGTCACAGTAGAGCTATGCTCTTCACCCTCCCTATTGTGCCCTCAAAGTGCCAACTCCCTCTTCACAGAGGCAAACAGCTACAGTAAAGAGCTACATACTCTGCTCTCCAATATATAGAAATTAATTCTTAAAAAAAGAAGAAAAAAAAGAAAAGGAAGAATTGGCTAATATCAATGTCAGTAAATGTACAGACAACCGTTAGAACTGTTAGCAGACCAAAACTACTGAATATTGAAAACAAGTGGTTGGAAATTTTGGCTAAGCTTTGTGTGAAAGATGGTTTGCTAATATCCAGCATTTAATTCTGCCTCATGGCTTGTGCCATTGTGAATGTGCAGTTCCTGAGAAATGCAGAGGAGAAGAATGAACAGACATTTAGCACTTAGCAGTACTACCAAGAACATGCTTTGGAGATATTGGTAACAGATGCTTCAGTACAAGAATACTTTTAGTAGGTTGCTAATGACTATCTGGCCTAAATATACATACATTCTTCCTTACTTGATGGTTTGTTTATGATCTCTGCATTTCTTACAAGGTTTTCTAACCAACTTTTATTAATGAGAGATTGTTCATTACATACATATAGTGTTCTGTATAACATTTCTAACATAATTAAGATTTTGACCTCCACAACACCATACAGCAGTGAGTTCCAGAGATTGGTCATGTACAGAAGAACAGAGGATTTTCTTAGGTTTCAAATATGCAGCTCATTTGGGAAACCCCTACAAATATGCACTAATTTGTTACATTGTAACCTTGCATTAGACAAGTAGAGTTTCCCGGCATTTATTAAAGATATGTAATTAAAAAAAAAAACAAAACAGTACATCTTAAGGACATTACTTAGAAAAGAAAAAGTCCGTTAGCTCTTAAGAGAAGCATGCTACAGAATAAAGCCAGTGCTGGGATTTCAGTATTCAATTATAGAGAGCTGTGTTCAATAACAAAGTGTGTTTCACTTCAGATTAACATCACTTAGGTTATTGAAAGCACACTGTGCTCCATAGCTTACTTTTTTTGGAGAGGGGAGAGGGAGTAGTATTAAAAAACCTCCTTTTCTTCCTTAACTTAATCCCAGCTTGAAGGGCTAAAGATAAAAATTGGAGATGGGCTTTCATTGTTGGGTTTCTCAGCTTTCTAATTAGATACTGCACTCCATAAAACATGCACTGCAGTAAAGAACCAGAGGAACTGGCATATTGAGGCAGAGTGAAAACGTCTTAATCCTTCTGACCTTTACCACAATTTTCTTTCTCCAACAGAATACACAGGTGACCTTTTCTACCTACTGACAGCATAGCTTATGGCAGATTTCCATTATCCAAAGCTCTCTGTAAATTCTCTGCAACTACTACTGGTAACCCAGCTCAGTTCTGCAAGAATATTATAACGCACAACTCACTGAAACCTTAACTGTTGGTTGATACCTGTTCCAGAAAGTTTCAATGACCATGCTTGCATACCTGTGGCTTTCCAGATGTACACACAGGCAAAATATCTGCAAGACAGCCAAACATTACAGATGTACCCAGCAGAAACAGGGCTGAAGTGTTGCCAGATGTACCAGACGTGTTCATCTCACAAACTCCACTGGGTTGAGGGATATCTCAGTGATTAGGCTGCCTGCCCAGCACACAAGAGACCTTTCCCTGACTTAGTACGTGACACTGGGAAAGTCATTAGACCTCTATGGCTCCACTTTTTACCTGTGAAACAAGTATAGACTGAATCTCCTTACTTCAGTGCTATTAAACCCTTGTAGACAGTGGATCATTTCCAGCTACTCTGGTAACAGGGTCCAGATGGAGAAATTTGCAGAATATTTTAGGTGCATAGTTCATCATTTAATCGTGTAAAGACAGCAAAATATCGTGGTGCATGGTAGAGATTTTATTGGTATAAGTTGGATATGGGTATTATTCACGGCTAGAAAAGCCCAGAGTGATTTGCGAAGGTCCTATCAACTGACTAGCAGAAAAATCTTTATACCCAACTGCATCATCCTGGTCTCTGTAAATTTCACACTTTTATTAAGAAAACCAAATGTTTGTGATACTTTTATATTTTTTCACATCTTTTTAATTGAAACTATTTTTATATTGCTCCAGCTGTAAAGCCAGACTCTCTCAGTAACCACGTGTCCAACTACAAGCTCACTGAGGGAGAGAACACAAAAAATAAAGTAATATTTTTATTCCAAAAATAACCTGAATTCTTATGCTTTTTTTTTTTTCTTTTTAAAATTAGATTCAACACAGACACTTAAAGCCAAGAATTTTTTGAGTACTTATCATAAATCTTGATAGAGAGCATCAGAAACTGAGTAGTTTAACAACTTCAGATCCACACAACCATATATGCCTCTATGGGCAGTGAAGACAAAGATGCTGGAGTTTGCAAAGGAGTCAAAGGTGATGAGACTATAATAAAAGATAAGTTTTCATCTACAAATCAAGGCAGCAGCTGCAGTGAGGGCATGGGAGCAATATTTGCCATTTGGAAATTCCTTCTCATTCAGACTTGGCTTGGGATTTAAAATCCCAGGGATTTCCATCCTGCATCCCACTGTGGGTTTTCAGGGAAATGAGCAGTGAGAGAGAAATACGAAGGCTCAGGCAGGTAGATGAAGTAAAGGAGAAAAGGATGGGAGGCATAAATGTGAGGAAGAACTTCTTCACAGTGAGGGTACCAGAGCACTGGCACAGGCTGCCCAGAGAGGTTGTGGAGTCTCCTTCTCTGGAGACATTCAAAACCTGCCTGGACATGTTCCTGTGTGACCTGACCTAGGTGTTCCTGTTCTGGCAGGGGGACTGGACTAGATGATCTTTCGAGGTCCCTTCCAATCCCTAACATTCTGTGATTCTGTGATTTTGTGACATGGATGTACAGAAGGCCCACTGCAAGTGGGAACCAAGTATGATCACTGAAAATACAGTTTTGAAAAGAGAAGTGGAACTAAACGAGATCTGAAGAGGCCTGTGATGCACCCTACCTGTAGAGAACTTCTTGAGAAACAAATTCCAGAGACAGCTAGAGCACTCCTTAATGCAGCACTCCAAAATGATCCCAAACACCACAAAACATTAAGTCCAATATATGTCATCTAGCATAAGCATAGCACAAGAATTTCAGTGGACTAAAACCCTCCTTGGGTAAGTATACTCTTGGCTACATAAAATTCCCTTGCAGACAATATTCTTTCTTTTGCTGTGTTTTGTCACCAACCAGCCATAATGTTTGTGTTGTGAAGACAGAGAAAACACTGTTCAGAAAACTTTGCAAGGAGCTTCCACAAAGAAAAAAACAAACACACTCCCAGAAATAGTATTGTGGGAAAGTGTTATTCCAGATTTTAAGGCAACCAGACCCAGTGCATGGTTTGCATACGTTTAATTTAGAATTCTACTGACTGTCAGCTTATTCTACATTGAAAGGAATTTACAAGATAGGTATCATTACAAATTGTCCCATGCTTTGGACAGAATGACTGAGATTGTGAATGAACTACTTAAAATCAAAATATAAAAAGAGGATTAAAAAATACTATATAAAATATACTACATACATATTATAAATAAATATACAGTTAGATGTTGCAGACAGAGAGAAAAAATGTATTGAAAAAAAATTCATGTAGATTGAATTCAGAATGCAGTAAATTTTTTAAATCTTGCACAAAATCCTGATTTCCCCATAGAGTTCCAACCTGGTTTATTTTGTTTTACAACACACAAAAGCTTGGGAAAGTATCTAAAGGACTGATTATTCATTTTTACTTAGCTAGTGGGTTTGGCTCTGACATTTACTTCTTCATTTTCCTTCAGACTCCCTACCAAATATTGCAAGATACATTCAGCAATGCTAAGCAGGAATATATAGCAAAAAAAAAATCTGTGATTGTCTTAGACTGATTTAGGAAGACAGTTTCAAATTTGAATACGAAAATCCTGGACAAACGCTGACTGAGAAATAAAAACCCACAAACATGAGATGTATAGGAAACAGAAGAGCCCACGCATAAAGATCAGAACCAAATTAAAAGCAGGAAAATTTAGACTGAAGAGCATGGAAATCTTCCAGGAAGTGAGACAATATTATGGAATTATTATTTATTCTTTATAATGTTTGTCATAGAACCTCAAAACTGGATCACAAATACAAAGTAACAGTGTCATTTCTCAGAGGATATGAATCTCATCACTAAGGATACTTGAAATTAAAATATAGAGGAATGGAAAAAGCAATTCAAAACAAACCTATAGGGGCCCCACTGATGTCTAGAGGAGAATAAGTTTTCTATTGCTGAACAACGTATCTGTAGCAAAAGTAGAAGGCTTACACATGCAGGGAAAAGGATACTGCATTGTGTCTGAAAAAGGCACGATTATAGAGGTACGATCTTCCAGTAGTAAAGCACATACACAAGAAGGCAGGATAAATCTTACAAACACATTGAAATAACGCCACTGAATGCAAAGACAAGGTGACTTTGCTGAGCAAAGGCCACAGTTTCAGATACACATTTTTTGGTTTTGTTTCACAGTCATCTTAATATACTACCAAAATCTGATGCATCTCTATATCCTCAAGAAACTGCTGCTCTGGGATCCTTTGCTCATTTTCCCACTTTCCATATCTGAACTCTTCAGCAACCCAATGGTGAGATGCTCCCTCAGCCTTTCTCTCCAAGATCCAAGATTTTGTTTTAGTAATCCAGTTTTGGATTTACAATGACCAATTCCACCATCTGCTGCCAGACACCTTGAGTGCTTTGGACTCACTTTGCATCATGGAGAGAAGGTTCTTTTCAACGTCAATCACTGACTTCAATTCTCCTTTCCCATTGATCCTTCCTCAGCAGACAAACAAATAACTCACACTAACACCCCCACTCTAGGTGAGAGAGATGGACAGTTTGAGCACCCTATTATTTTTCCTAATCTGTTACTGCTAACCCTCAGCAAGACTCAACTGTCTGTCCCTGGGAGGAGACTTAAAATAAAGCAAAGCTTCAACAGCAAGAAGCTGATTAAATATATGTTGGTTTGTTGGTTTTTCTGGAATATTTAGTTATAGCTGACACAAGTTTGCAAACATCTTCCACTTCCTCAACAGTTTGGACCTGCATCAAATTCATGCTCTTAAAATAAAAATCAAGGAAAAACAATGAAGTTTCCTTGGTTTTGCATCACATGCAGACTTTACATTTCACAAAGCAGTAATGATTGCATCTTTGCCCACACTGGTGCCCCGAGTACGGGTGCCCAGAGTACAGATACTTTAGGAAACATAAAGCTGAGATTTTCCATGCTGAAATCCAGGGGACGAGAGTAATCCAATAACTGTGGCTGTATCACTTTGCCATCCCACCCTCCAGGGAGAGGTTGGAGAAGGAGCAGGCTAAGCTTGCTTTCTCCTCCATCTTTAAACGAATTTTTTTTGTACATGTATGAGGGGAAAGAGGGGCTGAAGAGGTCACCTTTCAGGAATGGGAAAATGGGAATTTTCCAAAGTGCAGTATGTCACCAAATACCTTGTTGCTTTCTCTACCATTCTGAAGAGCAATTTTGCCATTTGCCCTTGCCTGCTGTATTTGCTTTTAGGGTTTGCCATATACAGGCCTTCATTTGCCACACTGTGGCACAGGAAGTCTGGGGTTCTCTCTCTCCTATTCCACTCCAGCATCTGTACCAAATGTTTGCAAGTGCAGACACCAGCGCTCTTAACTGCAGTCACCCTTGCTCTGTATTTTCATCCAACAGAGACAAATGCCCTGGAACAATTGCTACTAGAGGAAGCTAAACTTTAAAAAGAGAGTTTCTGTTTCTTCTTTTAAACAAGTGAGGTAGTAATCAGTCGGCTGTTTGTTTGGCATTCTGAGCCAAAGTCAAGCACTGATCTCTCCCTCGACTTCCATTAGTCTTGAGAATGCAAACAATAAGCAAGCTGGGGCTTAATGAGCCTGCATGTGGGGTCAGTCTGGCGGAACAAAACATGATGGTCATTTTTGGAGCTATCCCAGTTTGAAACAGGAACTACAGAGGGAAATAACAAGGGCAACTGAGAACTAAGAACCTACAGAGACATCTCCTTCAAAGGATTTCACAGATAGTGGCTCTCTCAGGGCTTCTTTACTCCAACTGATTGTAAGATACTATTTCCCAAGTACTGGCACTGATCTGCTGATCCAGATCAGCTTGCATCAGTCTTTGGCATAGCTGCAGTGATGCACCTGGGTTGAGAAGGAACGACTGAGCCTCCCCTACAGGAATGTATAAACATATTTGGTTTTAGAGATATTTGCTTCAAATAAAATTTGTGCTATATAACACATAAAACGAACATACTTGAGACCAAAGAGACACCTCAACAGCTCTAAACCCTTTCTGAACTATTTCTGCACAACACGTAATAGAACCTTCTGCTAAAACCCAAGTGTGTGAAAAGCACAGTCTTTCACCGTTAGAGCTCAGAGCGAATGTCCTTAATTGTCTCAAAGATGTGGAAAATAAACAAATCTAGACAAAAACACTCCACCAAGTAGGGAGTCAATAGGCAACACATGCTAGAAGAAATACAGAGCCATGATGTTATCTTCATCAAGTCACTCCTTGCCTTTCCGCTTTTTCCTAGCTCATTCCACAGACTGCATTCTGGGGCACATTTCATATTCTCTTTGTTACTTAACTTCTTAACAGCTTCCTTTCATTTCCCTAGTCTCTGCAGCCCTAAAGAGCAGGAAGAATGCCAACCCATTAACCCAAGAGATGCTCAGATATAAAGGTGATGGGCTGATAGAAAATTCTAAAGACAGACTGGATTAGTGTCATACAGATATTTTTGGGCCATCCAGAGAAAGAATTCTGAATTATTCCAAGGCAAGTTAATAAGCTTCTGAAAATTTTACCTTGGTAACCTACTCCCCAAGCTGCAAAGCAGAGAAATCTGAACATCAGACAAGTAAATAGTTAAAATCCTGCTTGTGATCTGCTGCAAACACTTTCACTGGGTATGTTTGAGCATAATAGTTCTGCGTAGGAAGAAAGGAACTGTTGATATTTTAGTCACCTGCATATATTCTAGTTTAGTTTTTTTTAATTAAAAAAAATAATGGTGCATTTAATGATTATTCAGAAGTGGACTATTATAACCATTAAAAATAATATTCATATAGATTGCAATCAGCTCCAGTGCCTCTCAGTATGTGTGTGGGTTGGAGATGAGCACTGTGGCCAGTAGGCAGGGCCTTTTTTGGTACTGATGGGGGTGTATATTAAAACTTTAAAAGTTACTCTGATTAATTCACATCAAGTCAGTTTAATTTTCCTTACTGCCTAATTATTCCAGCTGCTAAGATTCCCAAAAGGGAGTCAATTGTGCTCGAGTCGTGCCTTTTCTCAACTAGATTGAGACCTACCAATTCACAAGGAAGCTGGCTAGGACTTTTTCACTCACTGGTTGTCAGGGCAATATCCAGGAAGGTAATTTCATAAGACAACACTCAAGTCTCACTTCCTGAGCAGCTCTTTCCTTTTGGGCTACATATTGGTAGAACTTGAATTATGTAATTTCAGTTCTCTTTGGTACCTTCAAAATAATCTGGCTTTGGACTGTAAGTACTGAGAAAACGCCTTCATACAAGGCTTGTCCATTGGAAAATTCCTAGGGAGCGGAAGAGGTGGAAAGAGAAGTTTTATATGGGAAGTTCAAGGAAAATCTTCTTTTCCTACAATATCATCCATCCTACTAATGTCTGACTGGGAAAGCAGCACCATGCTTTACAGAGCAGCTGTGGCTCCTCCCTAACAATGATCCTTCTCTGACTGTAGCTTTCACTTCATTGTTCTGCGAATGCTTTTAATTCTTCTTGGGTTTTTGTCCATTGTAAACACAATAACCTGGTTAGATGCCTTTCCACAGAAAGCTGAGAGAGGGTTCACATCAATCACAGCAAGAGTTTTCTGAACACACAGAGCATGACAATAGGTCGCATACCTCTACATTTTCCATTCTCCTGCAAAGAGAGTGTCCATTCATATAGTAAACCCTAACATGAGTATACAACATTTAATTGTATTTTTCATTCACCCCCCAAAAAATCCATATGCAATCCAACTGAAACTACTCCAAATGAGAATTCTTATTCAAACTGCTCCAGCCAAAGTAATAACATCAAGTACAATCTAAAACAGGCTACACAGTGTTTCAAAAGAAAGCCTTTACATTGTCATATAAAAACGAAACCCACAATTTAAAATTTGCCTGAATTTTAAAAAGTCAGTAAAAATAGCACTCACTCTACCACATATAGAAATACATTAAAGCATATTTTAGTTATATAGGGGAGAGAAAGAAAAGTGTTTGGCCTTTTCCAACACTCCATTTTCTATTTCAATTGTCAAACTATAAACACAACCTTTGTAATTCGGATCTGTGTACAACAATTTTAAAAGCTACCTTTGACTTTGCTTTCCAGTTTTCTACTCATCTATGGAATGATTACAGCTACACCTGTTCTGCTTACTTGTACCTACCTTCAGTGCCTGAAAAATCAGCCTACAAGTGCATTTTGCTTCCTAATCTCCCAAAGAGGCTGGCCACTATTACATACACAATTCAACTGATTGGGAAATACAAAGATGCAGTGTAAATTACTGGTGGTCACGCAAAAGGTTTAAAAAACATTTCTCCTGGCTTCAGCCATGCTCTCCAACTGATATATCCTTCTTCTATTTCTGCTGATGAGTCACGCGTAAATGTTCATACTGCTGAGACCACCAATATGTTTACATAGGACCTATTCCATAAGCAGAGTTCTGATTTGTATGTCTTAAATTCTTTTATTATTGATCTTTGATACATCGGCCTCATATAGATCTGAGACTTCACATGATCAGTCCAGTCAACATAGCAGTAGCATTTGCTACTACTACAGAAAAGTGGGTTTTTTTTCTCAAGAGAAATTAACATGCTGAACTATCACTGTGGTTTTAGTAAGCACAGGAATCAGGACTAGGCCGAAAGAAACCAACACATCCATTTTCTCCTATAATCAAGGGTTTAAGCAAGCCTTGCTCTGCAGAGGTGAGAGACTTCTAGACACTGAAATAATCCAGCCTGGTAGTTTTTGTCAATTTGGTTTTTACTGAGATGGGTACTCACAAAAACATCTCAGCTTGATAGCCCTGGAGATGATGTCCTATGGAACAGATAAAGTCCAAGGAGCAGCAATGCTCCTATTTTCATTTCAGTCTTAAATGCATCCTTCGATTTTTAATTGACAATAGTGACATCTCTCCCCACTAGCACCATTTTTTATTTTTCTCTAAGAGACAACAAAGGTGTTTCCTTCAGCCATATAGATTTTACTTCTAAACCTGATTAATTGTCCCTAAATAAAGACTGTATCTTCATAAATACTTTTATTACTGTGATTGTCAAAGAATCTATAGGTTACTTATCCAGTGACCTAACTTTTAAATACAGAAACTAATCTCTACTTACATTAAATACAAACATCTGGGTAGTTATATTTTAATATGGTTTTGTTTCATAGAGAAGGAAATTGCTCACTGAAACCAGAAATATGGAAACGCAGTGTAGAATGGAAATCGAGAAAAGGGAGAGGAAAATGGGGATATAATAATTTTAATATGTTGGTTGTTGTATGCTGTTTCACCTGTAAATATACTACTAGCTACACAGAGCAACGAAGCCACTTTGAGGCAGGAGAATAGCACAATAATGTAAAAACGGTGAAAGAAAATTTACAACCAACACCTGCAGGAGGCAAAAGAGAAGGAAGAAGGAAACGATAATCTAGTGGCAACTAGTAAACTGCTTAAACCTGGGCCTCAGGAGCGATGCAAACATAGAGGCTGGTGTGCTGCAGCAGCCTGCTTATGAAGCAATAGCTGCCAAGACCCAATGACTGAGACGAACATGCAGGGAGATTCTGGTGCGGGAAGCAATGAGGCAATCAGATTTTAACATAAAAAGTAACATCCTAATCTCTAAATTTGATTTAAAGCATGAGGTTTAGTACTCTTTCCAATTTCCATGTTCCTGTTAAGAAGAATACCCAAAGTTACAGCAATTATCTACGTAAATGTCATTTCTCTCTGCATTTCACTAAACTCTTGGCCTCAATGACACCCTTTGACAAATCACGCACTGTAAAATCTAGGTTCAGTTTGCTACCACACCACAGATTTCTTGTGTGTTACACATAAAATCTTTAAAGACAAGGTTTTTAAAGAAATTTAAGCACATAAAACTATTACAAATCTGTTGGATCCTGTTCTCATAGTGAGGATAACTGCACCTTGCTATATCTTACTTATCTTTACAACATCTCAAAATTACAGACTGTAAAAGCCTTTACTACTTGAGTAATGAGTAGGCAGGTGTATAAGAGACCATGTACTTAGTGATGAAATCAGGCAAACCATTGCATAATGGCTAGTCACTGGCTCCTTCAACTTGAAATAATTATTTTCTAAAGACCATTCTCTCATTCTTCGTCCAGTTTAGTTTTAAATAAGTAAAACATCAAGACTGTCTCAGAAATCACATTCAACATGATTTTCTTGCTTACAGAGTCCCTCTAGTTTTATTGATAGCAGCAAATCTTTCACCCTGCTGACTTGTCAAGAGAAGAAAGACAATAATTATAGGAACATAACTATGACAGAGTATCCCTGAACTGCTCGCTGAGCTTTGCCTTGGACAAAACCTACAACAGAGCTGTAAAGAAGGTCTGCCAGGGAAAGAACAAGTACACGGCCCCTCCATAATGAGCTCCTTTCCTTATGCCCAGTCCTCCAAAGACCTTACCAGGTCAGAATTGGAAAGATTTATTCCATACCGCAGCTGCTATGACAGAGAATTTCCCACAAAACCTTTCAGTAATTTTTGCACTTTAGAAAATTTGTATTATAGATGTTAGAAAAAAATGCATGAATTTTGTATCAGGTGTCAGAGCAACACGTATTATTTGAACGCTAACAAGGTCTGCTGAAGCCCTCTTGAGCACCTGTAGGAACAGCACAGGCTAGAGGTGAGGAAGGAAAGAAATGATGAGTCAGGGTTGCAAACTGCTCTCTTTTAGAATTTATTTGCTTGGTATCTTCGACAAAGAGGTCCCAAACCCTACTAACAGACAGAAAGATGCAAGATCAACATCCATTCACAATTCTGCATCTCAACACAGGGACAGAGAACACTCTCAATTTAAGATTCAAATTTAGCTCACTCCTACTTGGACCTTTGTGTCATCTTGTGCACTTGTTATGATAAATTATTTACATGGGAACTGCCAAGTCACCAAGCAAAGGGAGAAGAATTTTTTATGTCAAAGGAACAAAGCCTGCTGCATGTTGGTATTGGGTTTTTTGTTTGTTTTTTTAAAAAACAGCATTCTGTGGCATGAGTCAGATAATACAGAGTGGGAGGATCACACTCCAGCAGGCTGTGGTAGAGCAGGTGGAGCTGTGGAGACAGCTTGGCATATGCAGCGAGTGTGTTCTCCTTTGAAGGACTTGGAGAAACAAGCGCTACAAAACTGCTCTTGCAAGGATAGTTGCTGCTAAACTGGTACTTCAAAACCACTGGGGTTTCTGAGCTCCTTTCTTGCACCTACCAATTAATGTTTTCCTTCTGTATCTTCTTTTTCAATATGAGGATATAACCCACAGATTTATCTCATAGACTAGCTGGGAAACTACTTCTGAGAGCAGATGACATCCTTTGCAAATGGAAAATATACCAAAATGCAAAATATTTACCCTATTCCCCGGACACAGAACAGACTCAGCAGTGTAGCAAAGGTATTCCACAGGGGGGACTTAGTATATTCAAGTTAATTTTCCTTGGTCCCTAACTACTGACTCTGTTCTGGATCTTCTGCTATTACATTCCAGTTACAGTAGTATCTTGTGGCACATAAAAGCAAAGTGACGATTAAACTTCTAGATAAAGTTTTTTTACAGGGCCCTGTATTTGTGCAAATACATCAGGAAGCTTTTCAATATCGTAAGATTTATTCCATTTCCAGGATTATAGATAGCCAGGGTCTGTTTGTTTGTCCTTTTAATTAACTTGGCATGAATCAACAATAAAATCACTGATCTCAGACAAGTCACATTAGTGTGAAAGAAAACATCAGGTCTATGGCAAGGAGACTAGCCCATGCATTAATGTAGCCCCTTCAGTGGCTCAGCAAGTAATTTAAAATAAATAAATAACGCAAACAAGAGAAAGTAAACCCAAATTTGAATAATGAGATCTTTGGGTTTGCTGCTATTTGGAATACTATTTATACAAACAAACAATAGCTGCAGGTGTTCCCATATAAGTCCAGTAAGTTCGCTAAAGGTTTATTAGCTGACTGCTTGCCTGGGGGCTACTGGATCTATTACAGTCTTGCTGTAGCTTCCTGCTGAAGAAACCCTTCCTGAGAGTCTCGAATCTGGTAACAGTCAGTGCATGCCAGGAAAATGCTGTGGAGACCCCAGTGAGGCATGCATTTACTATGACTAGCATGGAATGCCAGACTTTTGACAGCACAGATCACATCTCATTTGTAATGCGCATTAGGAGCTTTTAATCAAGGTGGAGAGAAGCATCCTCTCTCCTTCCATGGCAGAGAGCTCAGGCTGGGCGCAGAGTGCTGTACCACTGCAGTACCAAGGGATAAGGGAAGATCCTCGAGGGGAAAAAGAGTGACGAAATTGGCATGATTGCTTGTGGCTTCTTGTAGGAGACTGAGCTAGTAATTCGGAAAAACAAGCTTGTTAGAGGAAAACAGGAATGGCACTCATCTGCCGTAATGAGCAGGCAGTAGATTGGTGCCTCGATGTCATGCTCCATTCTGGGTTTGAGCCACATGCCACAGAAGTTGAGGCCTTGCTGTGTGTAAATGAACACAGCCTAATGATTTTTCCTTTCTCTTTAGTCTCCCAAGCTAGTATTACTTCACAGACAAAAGCAATGCAGCAAAATTGTAGGCAGACTGGAAGGGGGTTTTCAGCAGCTGTGCCATAGAGACTTGAATCTGTCAGGCCAAAGGAGTTAAAAGACTGGCTGCTTTAACCAACTGTTTAGGTCTTGAGGTAAGGCAGTAACTCACATGGGACAAGGAGTTTCCAGTTGCCCTCAGACTACGGGCATTTTTAAAACTAATCACAACACTCCAGAGTACCATCTAGCTAAGAAAACACTGTTCAGGGAGCAAATACTTGAGATGATGAAACATTCCTTTTACAGATGGGAACACAGAGGCACAGAGGGATTAAATGACTTGCCCAGTACTATAAAGTAAATCAGTGATAAAATACAGAAAAGAATCAGGTGTCCTGGTGCCCACTTCTGTATATAAATCACTAGACCATAATTTCTTCTGCAAGATCATTGTTTCCTCCTTTCATATGCTATCTTGCTGCCAGAGAGAGATTATTCTACATGCTGCATGGAGTAACATTTTTCCAAGTCTAATTCAAAACCTGTCAAGCCATGGGGTTTCAGTTCTTTTCCCTTGGGAAAGGATTCCAGAGCTTGACAGTACAAGGACACATCTCTGTGACAGAAAGTTTTCCATGATACTTACCTTAAATTTTTCTATCCTCTACTTGCAGTCATCTAAATGTCTTGTCTCTTTCCATAGTATTTATGATCTTCAAACACTAGCAGAATTATATTGCCCCTTCCCTCTTCCAGATATCACTTAAGCAATATAAAACTAACTCTTTCAGTACTACCTCTAAAAACAATTCCTTAAACTCCCAAAACATTTTTCATTTGTTCCCCTTAAATTTCTCTGCTTTTGCAACATTAAACACCTATTTCAGTCTTTCCACCGTGTGTTTTTTGACCTTGACCAGTACTACTTTTCTCCCTGCTGATGGGACAGACTGCAGCAGTAAACAGGATGATGGGAGAGCTGGAGTCTGGAGTGGAAAATAAACAGTGTTGCAAGACCGCTAGAATCACAGAATCACAGAATGTTAGGGATTGGAAGGGACCTTAAAAGATCATCTAGTCCAACCCCCCTGCCAGAGCAGGAATACCTAGATCAGGTCACACAGGAACATGTCCAGGCGGGTTTTGAATGTCTCCAGAGAAGGAGACTCCACAACCTCTCTGGGCAGCCTGTTCCAGTGTTCTGTCACCCTCACTGTGAAGAAATTCTTCCTCACATTTATGTGGAACCTCCTATGTTCCAGCTTACACCCATTGCCCCTTGTCCTATCATTGGATGTCACTGAGAAGAGCCTGGCTCCATCCTCATGACACTCACCCTTGACATATTTATAAACATTAATGAGGTCCCCCCTCAGTCTCCTCTTCTCCAAGCTAAAGAGACCCAGCTCCCTCAGCCTTTCCTCATAAGGGAGATGTTCCACTCCCTTAATCATCTTTGTGGCTCTACGCTGGACTCTCTCGAGCAGTTCCCTGTCCTTCTTGAACTGGGGGGCCCAGAACTGGACACAATACTCCAGGTGTGGCCTCACCAAGGCAGAATAGAGGGGAAGGAGAACCTCTCTCGACCTACTAACCACTCCCTTTCTAATACACCCCAGGATGCCATTGGCCTTCTTGGCCACAAGGGCACATTGCTGGCTCATGGTCATCCTCCTGTCCACCAGGACCCCCAGGTCCCTTTCCCCTACACTGCTCTCCAGCAGGTCAGCTCCCAACCTGTACTGGTACATGGGGTTGTTCTTCCCCAGATGCAAAAACCCGCTAGGGTTGAGGGATTACTGGCAAGGTCCTGGAGGAATGTTACTATCCGTCCCTTGGAACTGGAAGGAATGCTAGATTCCCCATTAACGTTGGGCTAATTTACTCAAAGGTGAGAGGCAGAATTTATTACTTCCTTCCTGGTCATTTTACTATTTTAGCCCATGGAAGTCAGAAGAAACAGATGTTAAATTGCAACATTAAATAATAACAATAAAATTGTTTGTTTCACTGCCTGGCTAAATCAGCAAAAGGCAAACACCAATACCTGAAACCCTTGCGATTTCCACTGCGGTCAGAATTAAGCCACGCAAAAATGGCCATCTCAGCAGAAATATACAACCATGGGCTGCCACATTAACATAAAGTACAGCAGCCAGAAATTATTGCTGCCTCTAATCTCCAAACACTCAGGAGCTGAACTGCGTTCAGCGGAATGACCTGTCCTCCATGATGCATTAGTGTTTGCACTCACTCTAACTCTCTCTCTCTCATGCGCACACAGAGCCTGTCCTTTTCGAGTACAGAGATTTATGCTTCCTGAAATAAAAAAAACCCAATACTTTAACTGTCCCTGCATGGTCCTGTTCCTCCTCTCTAACAAAATAATCAGCTGTGAGATTTCTGAGGACACTGGGACTTCTATTTTGGAGGAAGATCAAGAAACAAAGAAAAACCCAAAGCTTCAAATAGCATCTTGCTATTGCCACTTCTGAAGACTCAATAAATTTCTTTTTCCCAATATTTCTAAAATGAAAGTGATGTGAAATAGTTAACAGCTTGAATAAGAAGCTATAAAGAACCGATATATAAATGTGCTTAGACAAAGTCACGTAAAAAACCAACGCTGATCTTTTTTCCTCTGAATTTAGGCCATCCCTCTCTCTGACCCATCTTCTCTAATGTTTCCTGTCTATCTTATCTTTACTTCTCCTTAAAAACATCACAGCTAGGCCTATGAACAAGTCTGTCTAAAATTAAACCAGGAAAAACAATATGTAAAAGTTCTTATCTCTAATACAGGTTGGCTTGTTTTAATTTAATAACTGACTTTTTGTTTGTATTTAAACTGGTTTAGTTGCTTTCAGCTAAATCGATGAAAACCAGGTTTAAACCAAAGCAAAACCACTGATTTAATGAAGCTCATTGGAAACAGCATCTTAAACTGGTGCAACTTACAGCAGGTAAGAGCAAAGACTAAAGGTTTACTGTTGAAGATGGATTGACAAAGATCCGCCTAAAATAATAATAAGCAGAGGTTAAATCTCAGTGGAACTGGTAGATTTAATTGCCACCCAGGTACTTGCAAGGTCCTTATAAGAGAAAGTTGTAAATGAATTTCCACTTCAGACAAAAGGATAATATAATGTTGTATCAAATTTTGAGTAATTAAAATTAAAAAAAACAAACACAAACCACAAACAAACAAAACAAAAAAAACCCCACCAACACCCACAAGACACCACACAATTGCCGGGCAACTCTTTTGGAAGGCACACAAGAGCAGAACACACTCTCCAGGTGGAGACAGTGTGAGAAGTTTGGCTCAGGCTGAGCTGTGTGGAGTGCCTGTTGGACAGAGCATTTGGGGAAGGATGCCATACAGAGAGAACTGGTGCTCTGAGTATGGAGAGGGACCCTTACGTTTCCTATCTTATTTTGTTTGAGGATGGAGGGATTTATATATTTCTTTAAAATAAAAATCCATTAAAGATATCTAACTCCATCTAATTCATTTCCTCTCCATAACTGGAATAAACTACCATCCCTCAAATTTAGGCTAGCTGCTGTAATGAAAAGGAGCACAGTTTTTAATAGGAAGGTAGCAGCAATAATCAATCTAGCACCTATTACTGCAATAACAGCACACTGCTGACGATGACTGATGGTTACTACTCTGAAATCATCCTACCTAAAATGACAGATTAAATCAGATCTAGCTCAATGCACAACACAACATCTTCCACATATTCAAATACTATGTTCTAAAAACAAGGCAATAGCAACCAGCGCCCTCCACAATGCCACTGCGTTACCTAAAGTTTCCTCATTACCCTTCACTCTTTAGAGCTGAAGAGCTATCATAAACATAGAAGGAATGTTAATATTAAGGATCACTGCTATTACAAATCTACCAAATAAAATATCTAGAGTGCAGTAGTTATTCCTCATTAATAATCATACTTAAGGTATTTCATTTAGGACTCAACATTAGTAAAGTGCTACAACAGCAAAAAGTAGTAAGTGTTAATGATCATTTGATTCAGACAACCTCAGCTGCAGAGCCCAGAAAAGCCCCAAAAGCTTGCTTCAGAGAAATCTTTACATCAACTCTAAAAGGTCTTTTTTAAGCACTACTGACAACAGAGGATTAAATCTGCAAAGGAAATTGATGACATTCAACTCTAATTCAGTGTAAAAGTCTCACACACTTTTATGTCAAACTCACCACACCTTCCCACCAAAATAATCAGCTGTGAAAGAGTAAATTATGCCTGTATTTAAAGTTAATATTGTTAGGCTTTGGAGCTGTATCCCCTTGAAACAGACAGACACAGTCCTAACATCCCTCAGAGGCACTGCTTATAGGTTGTCTGCAGCCTCATCCATCTGCTTGGGAAACATTTAAAAGGATACATACCTATGAGACACACTCCATTAGAATATGCCAGCAAATATTTGAAGCACCATCCAATGCTCTCTGCATTTACATTTCTCATACCAGCAGACACAGGAATCTCAACATTCAGGCCTATCAGGTTATATCAGAAGCATAACCACTGTCCCTGTGTCATCTATGTTGAAGATATCCCTTTTTTCCTCCCTCTTCTTCCCCAGATCTAAGCCACTGAGACTAGAAAGGTTGTCTACTTCTTTTATGCCTCAACTGAGAAATCGATAAATGCTCTCAGCCTTTCCAACTTTATGTTTTTATTTGACACCAGTATACAACAACAACAATCTATGTGACATGGTTGCAGCAGACTATTCTTAGGTGTACTATCACATTACTGCAATTGAACAGGATACCATAAAAGAGATTTAAGCCAAGTGTTACCTTGCTTTTGCAATGAAGAGTGTGCAAACAGTTAATTAAAGCAACTCACCTAACGCGATACAGAGTGACATAGCATCCAAATCTTTCACCAGTTAAACTTTAAGGTGACACACTCATTCTGCAGTAACAGAACATCCAAATTCAGTGTTATCCTGGCACAGCTATTTTATTAACGTTATTCAAGTACAGGTTTCCTGTTTCAATGAGCACACACTTATAACCCATCCTTCCTCCCAACCCTTTATGTGCACACTGTACAATGCACTGACTTATAGTCCCCTGCCACAAAACGAGATGTAAAGAGAATGGAGATACTGCATTTATTTTGAGTTTTGGGCTGCTTCAATGAAGATTAGACCTTAGGGCTGAGCTGAGGATCATGATATGGTTCATGAAACTTATATGACAACCATAAACACACCTATGCAGTACTCACTAGTAACACCTTCTGAACTCAAAAATGAAATGTCCCCACTTTGTCACAAGCACATTGAAGTCAACAAGACTACTTTCTTCAAATGAGTTCTTTGGATTGCTCATTTTCCTCCACTTCAAGAAAATCCCGAAACAAACCAAATAAAACCAAAAGCTCAATAAGTAAACAAACAACAAAGATAATACAGTGTCATCACAAAAGGGACATGCTTGGGTCTCTCATGAGAAACTTTCAAGAAGCAAAGCTAAGCCAGTACAGCTATGTCAAATGCAAGCTGACCAAGGGGCCTCCCTGCCCTGATAATTACATATTTGGGCTTCATTGCCATAATGCTGGCTTATGGCAATCTCTTTTCTTAAAAAAAAGAAAAGAAAAATCAATCAAAGTGAGCTATGGCTCGACAGGTCTGCAGTAAAGCCCAGCCATGTAGAAAATAGAGCAGCAGCTGCACTACAGGATCAAAAAACAGAGTGAGCAAACTCCATCATCGGGCACAATTATCTCATTGAAAAAAAAAAAAGAAAAATAAATATGCTTACCCTTACCCTCCCAATGTCTAACACAAACCCAAGAGATTTGGGTTGCTGATGCAGGATATCTGCATACTATGCACTAACTTCCCTTAACAGTTACTATTCTTTTTTTTTCAAACATCTGGCTCTCATTAGACTTCGGTACTTTAGAAGGAAGAAGCAAAAAGCGTGCACAACAACAAGGAAGTCTAACCTGGGAGACTGCCCTTCACAATCATATTTCACCCATGAGGCTACTGGTGGAGTCATCCGGCAAAGCGTGGAAAAGGGTCACTCCCCTACCCTGTCAATGCAGAACAACTACATGGCAAGCTCAGGTAAGGTAAGTATATCACAGCATCAACACACAGAATTCACATCATCTCACAGAAACTGACCCAAACCGTATCTCCATGGACAACTACATTTTGAGAGTGTTTGGGAAGTTCAGTATACACACAGGAGCTTGGGCCTCTCTTTCTAGTGAGTCAAAATAAAGCCTTCATTCAAAGACATTGCTAATACACATATCTATACTCCAATCAACAGGCAAATCTTAGATATTAAATTCTCATCTCAAGTGTTTTTCTGAATATATAAAATAGCTCACTCCCCTAACAAAGCAAGTCTGGGCAGCCTTTATCCCATAAGATAGTGGACATGAGGCAGAGGCCTCAGAAATCCAACTGGCTAATGAATTTTGAGGCTCTGGTATATACACTCTGCCTAGAAAAGCAAGTACCTTCTCATCCCCGAAACTACTGGAGCCAAATCGCTGCCTGGGGTGTGGTAATCAATCCTCTACAATAACCTTACTAAATCCTTAGGAGAATGGGGAATTTCTTATGATGACTGTATGATTTCTGACAGTGTCATCAATTGATAAGAGAAAATGCAAACTCCTCAAATACCCCCAGACGTTTTCCATCAGATATCACCAAATTACATCATAATTTCATAATGTCCTTGGTTCATTTCTCACACCATGCCCTGCTCACTTCTTTCTGCCCATTTCAATGCATGAAATCCCTGGCTGCATAGATTGAGACCATGGAGCATCTCTAAAGTCAACTGTTTTTATTGGACATGCCCACAAACTTTATGGCTGGAATGAATGATGTGCAGCACTCAAGTATCTGTTTATTCGTGCATATTTATATTTATGACTTTTAAAAAAAAAAAAAATCCTCAATGCCTTACGGAACTACTTATAGAAGTTTCTGGAAATCACATTAACTAAGGTGTTTCAATATCTGAGCAGTGTAAATATACATCCTGTAAGTGGCTATCAGACAATGATGGAAAGTGAACATCAGTGAAGACCTCTGGATTTCTGGGGCTCCACCAATGGTCTGCTGTTCAGCAAAGGTTTTTTTTAACTTGTCTGCAGTCCCTACGCATCTCTTTGGTGTTTTGGGATTGTCAGTCCTTTGCATGCACAGGAGGTGGGGAAAAGTGCAGTGCTGACTATAATGTGCAGAGGAAAAAGGTGGGCATCTGTACAACAGAAAAGTACTGAGACACTCTTTGCTATAACTCTGTACTGCAGAGAAGTCAAACTTACCCACAACAGCAGCAGCCAAGCACAGGGAGCAATGCAAGCTGTATAGGATATGCAACTGGGGGTAGAGCCTGCAGAAAGAAGGTCTTTCTAATCAGAGACACTCATTCAGTACAAACATCTCATTCACCTTAAGGTGTTCACTGTTATGTTTCCAGTCAAGAAGAGATTCTATTGAATCTGCTATCATTCAAAAGATGATCTCAGCATAAAACAGTACAGCTAAATCCTGTAGCTGCAGTAAAAGTAGGTACCCAAACTTAATTAAAAAATCAAGAGAAATCCAGTGATCTAAGGACTTATAATTAATCCTCTCAAATCTCTTACAATTTTGTCACCTTTGACAATTCTTATTGCAGTATGCTCTGAGTACATTAGGATTGTGATAAACTCTTGAAAAGCTATGCTGATACACCACCAAAACACTATCACATCAAACTGGACTCAGAAGGTACTTTCAGTTTTACAAGTACTTCCAGATTTCTTAGACAATCAGAGAGCACAGCTAGGCATTGCCCTCTTATAGTGATGCTGAGAGTAAGGAGGAGTATGCTTTGGCATTGCGCAGCCTTTCCTCCACAGAACCTCACTGAAGAGCGTAGGTGGCTGCTGTGCCAACACAAACACATACTAACAAGACCTCTGGAAGACCAACAGTTGCTCTCCATGGGGCCTGTAGGAAGCCCAAATTGCCCTCCTGTGGTGTCTCTCTTTCACAGTCCAGTACTGAAGCAAAAGCCCATGTTAGCTGGAGATCAGCAAGCTGCAGACTCACCAGAGCAACAGGTACAGGGATAAATAATGGAAATCAACATGTCTGAGAGCAACTGAGAAGAGAAAAAGATTCACACAAGGGAAAGACAAACAGCAACATGACAAAAAAGGTAGCCAAGATGAATGTGAGTGCCACTCACCTGCAAGAGGCCACTGCACAGAAATAATTGACAATTGGGCACTCTCAGGAGTTCACCTGGTCCTCTGGGGATATGGTGACATGACAAATCATGCTTTGCCTCTCAGAAAGCACTTTTCCTAATTCCTCCTAAATTCTGTGAAATGAGCATGAGTCAAAACATATGTGGACATTTTATAGATGCGCCCTTATGACGAGACTGTCTTTTTTCCATATGGAACAACTGCAGCAGAGATCTGAGGGTGGTCTGTACTGCTTCCACATGAACTGCAATGCACACCTCCGAACGACCTTAAAAATGATGCCAATAAGAACTGTAAAGACCTTGTCCTCAATGAGAAGATCTTAGTATTGTTCCTTCCAGGTTCACAGCCACAGCCACTTTATTCCATGTCTCCCACAAAACTCAGCCCTTAAAGACGCCTTTTGAGATCTCAGTGTTTACTCATGAACAAAGAAATACAGCTTGTGGATGCACAGAAATGCTTGAAGAATGAATGGTATGCACACAGGCGCAAGTCTGAAAATATACAGAAATAGAGAAGAACACAATGCAGTGCCTTTTTTCTCAAATTCTGAAACTTTGCATCACTTTAAAAAAGAGACAATCCATGGGATAAACTGGGCCCCCACCTACACAGTAGACTTCATGTAGAAATTTAGTACTAATACACTCAACATTCTGACTTCCACTGGCATAAGAAACAACACACACACGGCAATAATAATGTATGAACATATCTCCAGAAGGTCACAATACACTTTTGCCTGTGCTCAAGCTCTTACTACACCTGTTGGCAGGAATTACATGGGTGTTTGCATAAAGGATTTTCCAGAAGAAAATCCAACATAGGCATAAGAAAAGGTTCTTAATTCACATTAAAATGTAATGCTACAGACAAATTTTAACCCTGCTTTACCTTTTTTTTACCAACAGGATGAAAAGAAATTTCAAGGTCATCGCTCATCATCAGTACAGCTGCACAAAAACAGTACTAGTAAGAGCTGTAGATAAGAATTATGTTTTTACCACTGTATCATCCAATTCCTGTAGTTTTCATGGGCATCCCATGTGATTTGGTTATTTTTGTAGTCTTTTTGCTTTTGCAGATGTTCTAGCAAATGGTATTTATTAGAGGAATATTCCAGTGTTGAAAAGATGCACATTTCAAATGGTGTATTGCATAGAAAATGCAAATTTGGATAGGCTCAATGAAATGGAGAAAAGACAAGAAAGAACAGATTCACTAAGAAGCATTTGCTAAAGAATTTCCTGAAGAGCATGGTACAACAAAAATGTCTCAATTTGTGTCGGACAAAAAAGAATAGGAATTAGGCAAATGTATTGTTTATTCTGAACCACATTTAAACTTCAATATTAGTTTTTTAAGACCTTAAAATCTAGCTTCAAACTAATAATGTAGAATATCTGTATACAGTCCTCTTGTATATCATTTTTGTCATATTGTTAAATATGGCCAGAACTTGCTTAGACAGCCCTAAAATGTCTACAACACAGAGACAAAGGATCCCCACTCTCATAAACTAGCCAAACAGCTGAGAAGTAACATGGAAGGAACAGTACACAGAAGACTGACCTTCAGAGAGCCACATCTTATTTTAAAATCTACGATGTACCTGAAGCACAATCCCAAAGCACAGCCTTAGACGTTAAGCCATAATACTGCCTATTCACATGCCATTTCCAGTCCACAGATCTCAAAAACTTTGACAATGCTAAATAAACCTTGTAAACACCCTATGAAGTATACCAGCATTAGCCTTCACTTTCACACCTACAGCAGGCTAACCTTCCTAGAGAAATATGAGATCAGAACTAGGAATTCTGTCCAGGAACTCTGACCACTCAACATCCACACTTTGACTATTATCTCACGCTATCTCTCAGCCCTCATCACAGCAGCCACACACTCAACTTTGTAGTTCCCACTTCTAAATATTCTCCCAAGTTTTTCTCCACATAGCAGAGCAAGAAAAGTCAATCTAACACTGAATCTAAACCATCTATTCTGCAGGTAGCCACTGGCAATTTCCAATTATTCCCAGATAGCTTGGCATCTCTTCATAGTGTCATTTAAAGTTATCAGATAACAGCTAGTTATTTCTCAAAAAAACAGCTGGAATCTAATCCAGTTCTCCAAAGTGAGCTTGCAAGATTTTTTCCCTGAGTTATTTCTTGAGATTTTCTTGTCCAAGGGAACCAGCTAAAAAATATCAGATAAGCTCAGAGTTCACTAGGGCACTTACTTAATATTTTCTTCATATAATGCTCTCATGCAGAATAAGTGGGATATTGTGCAGAATAATTACTTATGCTTTGAACATAAGCCTGAAAAGGGCACATTTCCTTGGAGTGGGCAACCTGGAACTAACTAGAAACGCGGTAAGACAAAACTACTGATAGACATCAACCCACGCTGCGCATCATCAAGGGAAGAAATCACCATGTTAGTCAGTATTAAGTCTTTAGGTCCAAAATTTACACATGGGAAAAGAAAACAGAAGATTCAGGAGACCTCAACTTAAGTTCTTACACTGCTCCACCACCGAATATGATTTTGCTCAACAAGTAAAACAAGCTGGCAAGCCGCAGCTTCTGATAGGACACGTGTTCACATCTCTCTCTGCAAACACATCACATATAGCTCCCCATCACAGGGATTTTAGCACACTGTTCATGGTCTGTAAAGGCTGAAAGAAATGACCTCTCTTCCATTCTAAGGGCGCAAGGCCAGAGCAGGAAAAAGGGGAAAGCTGATCCTGCCATTAGGTCACAAAGGATTTATTTCAGGGATTATTATAGTATGTTTGTTACGAGGTGTCTCAGTTCAATTCCTTTCCCAACATCCTCCATTAAAAAAGACAAGATAAATACAAAACAATTGGAGAAGCATCTGAGGATCCATCATATTCTGTAAACACCTCATTTGCAACACGGTGTTTGTATTTATCTTCTTTTCATCCACCCTGATGTGAGCTGCTTCTGTAGTTCTCCACAGACTTAACGCTAACATCTCAGAGAAAACAAAACCACTTTAGAAGTTACCCAGAAATGTACAAATATAATGCAGGAACATTATTCGCAACCTCAACTTTGGTTTCAGAGGCAAAACAGAAAGCATATTAAGGCCGGTCTGCATAAAATTTCTCATGAAGTCAGACTTTGGTGTGAACTAGGGAAAAGACTTTCTTTGAACTCTGTATTGCTTGCATTTGCTTTTTGAAACTGAAATTTCCCCTTGAAACTCCCAATATGTTTCTGTTACCTTCAGGGAACAATAAGGGAGCCCTCCTGTGGATAATGCATCACATTTAAATTCCCATGACCGACAAGGAAAGACTATGTAACCTAGGGGATAAAATGGCTCTATTTTAGAGCAAAGAAAGTGAGGTGGTAATCCACTGGAGGCTGTAGTTTAATTTAAATGGCTATTAACTTTGTTCCATTGGGGCAGTTATAGTTTAATTCATACTACTTTTCTGAAGCAAAAGAAATAGCACCAAATAAAACATCCGAGGTTATAAAGGATATCTTACCAGACAAAAAAGTGTGATGGCTTTTATATACATTATGTTAAAATAGAATTATTTATGCTTCCAACTCTTGAATACATGAGGTTTAACTTAAGTGACAATATTCACATGAGGACATCAATATTTCTCATATTAGTAAAGTTAGGTACTCATTCAAGATCACTGCTTGGTCAGGACTCTGTGTTCTGTAGTACATGGCTGCTTCCTTTACACAAGGCATGACAAAGAACACAATAATCTTCTTCCCCCCTGAAACAGCAAAATACTCAGAAAGAGAGAACACAAAGAGCCAAGACCAAGTTAACTCTATCACCTGCCTTGGGTTCTTGTCTTGGACTCATCCAGTTTGTTGGTTTTAAACAACAACTCTACTCTTATAAATAGCAAAACAGCCACATTCACCATTACAGCATGCTGTTCTTCACTGTCTGCCACTGACTTCAAAGAACTTATTTTTTTGGAGGGGAGGGAACAGGGGTGACCAAAAGAAAACCAAGTATTTGGCCATGCTGGGATTTCAGCACTGGAAGGAAAAAAAAAAAGAAAAAAGATAAAAATATAATTTCTACCACAACCACTCCCAGAAAAATGTGTATTTGCTTTAAAAGTTTTACATAATCTTGCATTCTAGACTATAGGTTTCGACTTCCATCATATCTAATAGAACTTGCAATTGCTCAGCACCCTACAGGATGGAGACTGTGCTCTGAAGTTCATACCTACTGAGTGTGTCTGCAGTCTTCAGATTTATGCTTAGCTGTCTTACGAGCTCAATTCCCTTGTCATACATTGGAACAATTTTACCAATGTCAGTTTATTTGCAATAGCTGTGCCAGCACATCTTTCCAAAGGAGCGTGAGCTAGTGAAAAGCATAAACCAGGTGCATTAACCTCTCTGCAACAGGATGAATCTATACAGCAGTCTCAATCCAGTTTCAAGTATTTCTACTATTTCCTTTAAGTGTCGTTCTTTAGAATCTGTTATGTCCATTCAAGAGCTCATGTGAAAGCACTCAAAGATACCTCCTGGTGTACTTGGATACTCAACCTTTCACATTCCCTCAGGAGATACTTAGAAAATCAATTATATGCAGAAATGTGCCTACAACATAACTTTTCACACCTGCTGCATAGCCTCCAACCTCATTGATATGTCTTGTGATATAGGCCTTTGCAATCTCTAAATACATTGTAATAGCACTATCAGAGGTGTGAAGTCATTTCGTAAACAGCGTAGGTTCAGCAATGCTGATGGCATTGGAGGAACTGTCAGTATAACCATTTATAATCAGGAGTATCAAAGGGCTGCCAGGACAACTTCTCTAGATAGTCAGCTTCTTTGGGGACTAAAACCACAAACCAGTACATAAATTCTACCAGATCTCTGTTCCTCTTCACTGTAGCTGCTCAGGGAAGGCACTAACCTCCATGCTCAAACTGCCATTTCAGCACCTCTATGACCTTGTGTTATCACTGCTGGGCACCAGCTCACTGCATTCACTCTAGCCTAAGCAGCCAAGTCCTGCTCAAGTAACATCTTTAAGAAGTACACACTGCTAAATTAGCCACAGAGGCCACTTTTAGACTGGAGAATGGGAGACAGAGAAGGTGCTTATCTTTCTGCCCTTTAAACTTCCTCTTGCTCTCTCAGGTTAATCCCTTATTTTGTTTCACTTTTGCAGTGGTTGCATACAAAATGCCAATCGGAGAATGAACTACAAAGTAACACATTACAGCTATAGGAACTCCTACTGTAGAGGACACTAGTGCAGGAACTCTACAGAGACAGGTCACTTTACCAACAGGCAAGACAAAAAGCAGCACTGGAACACAACAATTTTTTTACACTTACTCTGGCAAGGAACCGAAGAATATTCAACGTAACTGAAATTTCAGGGAGAACTTAATAATTACTTGTAGTCTAATTTGTTCAGAATACTGAAGCTAATGCTCTGGTCTAGCTAAACATACTACACAGTTCTTGTGGACTGCAAGTAATCAAGGCTTAGTTTCTGCCTGCTGTTAAGGGAATTTTCTCACAGATTTTTATAAAAGTAGTGGTAAAATTTAACAGTCTTTGCTATGATGAGTCTCCTCTTAATGGTGAAAAACAGTGCATTTTCAGGCATAACAATTTCCTTGAATGAAAAAAAGGTATTCATAAAAGCTAAGTGTATGATGAGGAATCAGACATCACTCACTACCTAGATATCTGCATGAACCTTGATACTGACCAATAGCAAGAAACAAGTTCTTCCATCAAACAACAGTATCATGCATATGGCAAGAAATGGCAATGGGCTTAACATTTCAGATTAGTAGTAACTCCTACACAGATAAAGAAATATCTGCTGTGAAAAGACCTGTTTGAAATCCTAAGGCATGTAGGTATGCTCAATATTGCCTATACCAAAAGCCACAAGGAAGGTTTAAATCAAACCAAGTAGAAGGATGCTTGAAGAAGAAAAACAAACAAAACCAACACCTTGAAGATATGTAAAAGCAGAAAAAAACAAGATAAAAGTGAAGAAAGGAAATGCCTTCATTTTGGGAGAGGAGCTCTGTTACAGTATTAGGAAAGCAGATCAGTGAGAAGCAAGAAAAATTAACTTGCAATCTATACACACAAAATACCTGGATCCAGAAAGTAAATGTGGGTATCTCACAATGACAAGTTTCTCAAGATTTTCTAACCATTCCCTTATTTTGTTATCAGCCAAAAGTTACAAAAAACCCCACCTTGGGGAAGAAGCTGCCATGAAACAGGATTTCCAAAACTTCAGAAGTTCTTTCAACATTAAAGAGAAATAATTTCAAGTTTTCTGATAACATTTGAATCCAGCCACATCGCAGCAACTATGACTCATCAAATCTTAACGTAACACAGCATGAGGAAGGAGAAAAGACTGATGTAAAAAGGCATGACACCAAGCCAGTTTCAAAGAGCTTTATGACTGGAGGCAGATTTCAGTGACTACTTTTTGTAATACCTTCAGCTCCCACCTTTCACTGGAGTAACGAGCCAGGGTCACCACTGTCCTGGAGATGAGGAGATAGTAATACATAAGATAGAAAGGAGGGGAAAAACAAAAGAACAAGATTCATGGCTGAATTTGGAGTCTTTGCAGGGATTAATACATCTCCTTAGAGATCTTAATTGCACATCAATCTTCTTCAGCTGGAGAATGAAAGCTGAACGTGAGATTCTCCAGCTCAGCACAGAGGGCAAACTGGAGTTAAAAGAGAAGGAGAAAAGAAGGACATGCTCAATCCAAACTGGATTTTTCTCCCCTCTTACCATGGGAAGACAAGAAGCTTTTCCTTAGTGCTTGCCAACACAGGGAAATTACTTCAGAACAAGTAAGAATGTGACTTAGCAGCATTTTGTCCATAATTCCCTCATTCTATACTTCAAGTTCCTTTTGGAAGTTAAGCTTAATCCACTTCTAACCCACACAAAGGCATGTTCAGTGCAGAGTGCCCACGCAAGGAATTAGTAGAGAATAAGTATGCTAAGCTAACAAGACCTTAGCACAAAGTTCTTCATCAACCTTCACTGCCAATGTCATTCTTGTTATTCACGGAGACCTAAACTGCCAAGGTAGGAAAGAGAATTGTGTGAGAATCTTTGCTCTCCACTCCTATGACTGGAAAACAGACAAGAATTCCCCTCTGGTGGTATCAGTTCGAGCCACATCCAAGCTATCTAGCAGTATTCAGAGTTGCATATCCAAGATAAACCAAGAACGGAGTAAGGTTCAGTCTACGCCACCATAGTCTTTAACGGCTTTAAATTGTGTCTGGTTTATGTGGCTCCAGATTGATCATCCGCACTTCTTACTGTATAAACAACTTATCTATGCGATGATAACAAGAAAAATTTTGGTTACAGTCCAGACTTACGAGACCTAGACTGGAATTTTAACTAATCAATAGACAGTTTATTAGTAACTATGACCTTGTCTGTATTTTTTCCCATAAATTCAAAATTAGTAAAGTCACTAGAGTTGAGATGAATGTCCTACACTCCAGTTCTCAGCCCTCCTGCTCTCAGAGTTCATTTTCCTAAAGAAATGCCAACACAGAAATGCCATGTAACATGACCCTCATCCATACCAACAGTATTTTGTTTTAAGGGCAGCTTAGTCAAGCACAAAAAAACCCCAGTGATGAACATTCCCACCCTCTAATGCAGAACAGTCCCACTTTAAATTACATTCTGTATAATACTATATACTTGTGTCCCCCTTAAGGTTTGGGAATCCCTAAAATTTCTTCACAGATTTAAATGGAGACTGTCAGGATTAAAATTATGGACTATCCTTTGATGGCCATGCAGTGACACACCTTCAGACCTTTTTAAATGGTCTTCGCCTAAATTACTCATGAGACTCTCAGAACACTTTAGAAAAACCTAGTTTAGCTTTCCCTATTGATGCTATTGATTTCAAGATGAGAGACATGCACAAAGCAACAGATGAACGATATCAACCCATTGCACTTTCTCCTTAACGAACTGTTTGTTCTTGCTCACTAGCTCTCTTACATTTAAATTCTGAATAGCAAAGAATGGAGAAGTCTCTCTTGCTCCTAAAAATAATGATACTTAAATTCTCCTTTTCTATAAATAAAAAAGAAGCAACAGTATCTATGAGTCCTTTGGGGGACAGAGAGGCCTTGTTAATTTTTAAAACCAAACCCACATTCTGAATCGAAGAAGCACATTTCACATTTCAGGGTCTGGCATCTCAACCATAATGTAAAACCTGCACTAGCAAAAAGATGAAGAAGAAAAAGCACACTTGTCTGCCCTGGAACTCTGCTGCCCTCAGGCATGAGCCAGAAATAATCCCAGAGGCAGGATGCAAATGAAAAGTCTCCTCAGCTCAAAGGCCTTAATGCATTTTACCTTAAACATTTACATTAACAGATGGTCCCCCACAGTCCCATAAACTCACTTCTGAGTTCATTTCCATCTCACTCCAGGCCTCATTTGTCATCGGCCGAACAGCAGGATGACATAAGGGGGTTGAGCCAGAACAGAGGAATGGTACAAACTGTATGAAATGATTAGTGTCACCTACACATATGCATTTGACCTCAGTTAAAAAGGGAGAAAAATTGAAGATAAGGAAAAAAGGAAGGAATAAGGCAAAGATCAGATGACCTAGTACTATGAGTACAAAAAAAAAAACCCAAACAAAAAACCCCAGACTGCTCCTTTTGGTGATGACCCAAATGCTACTTTTTTAAGTGGAGATGTAGCTGCATGTTGTGGAAGTGGCCCAGGCTGGCTCATGCATTTAAGGGAAGGAGACCAATTGGTTCATTCAGATCAGGAAGTGGCATGATACAGCCAGGCTGCTCAGCCCTCACTCGTGGGAGATGTAAAACTCTCAGATCAGTCCAGTGCTCAGGTACATGACTTCTGCTTTCACTGAGCCTCTAAATTCTCAGCTCTGTCACTGAACCTGTATTGGTTTAACCAGGGGAAGAATAGAAATCTGAGCCCTGCTCTGGTGGGTTGAAAGATAACAGCTCTTGAGCTCATCGGTGGCTGGGGTTCACTATAGCAAGGAAATAAATTGTAATTTGTTTGTATCATTTTTTCCTTGACCAAATGTCAGAAACTGTCAGAACAGAGATGCCTGCCAAAACAAAAATCTCAAGTGCGAGAGGAAAAACCCCAAATCAATCTAGTTGAACCCAGTGAAGGATAAGAACACAAATGGATAAAAACTGGCACAAGGTGATACTTCTTTATGCAAGGGCTGAAGAATACAAGCAACAGAGTTTGATCTATATTGTCACCAGACTGGTCCACAGAAGCCATAGGTGCTCAGACCGTCCCAGATGTATAAGACACTGACTCATCTCAGAACATTCCTCTGAAGCACAGAAATATCAACTCCATTTCACAAACATGAAATTGAAGCACGTCAGAGACAAAGAAAACTGTCACCCCACAAAGAATGTCTGTAGTCAAAAAGAAAAGTGAACTGAGTCACTAATATCTCAGGTTAGTGTCATAATCGTTCAGCTCTGCCCAGACCATGCAACTGTTCTTCCTCCCTGTGCAAGTGGGAGGCAGGTACTGGGACAAACTAGCAGTATGGTCTACATTGCTTGGCTGTGATGGTAAGAAACAGCACAACCAATCCATTTCTTTATCTGAGAAAGGATGCCTTCACTTATTAAAAGAAAAGCTTGCTTTACTTCTCTACATTACTTCAGGGAATAGAGCATACTGCACTTCACATTGCTTCTATGGATTTTATACTGTAAATTTGAATACGAGACTCACATTTTAAAATGAATGACAGTGCTCTACAGTAAAGCTCCATCTTCCTAAGAAAATCCCATTGTGTCAGATTACTAAACTATATTGTTCTGTTTAAATCAGAGGAAGTTTGCCTACTCCCACAATCTTTATATTGAATCTTTCAGTTGGAGTCAAAATGTTAGGCAATTGTGAAAAATACTGTCTTCCATTCACCAGTAATGATAACACTTCACACAGGTTCTTTGGTGGCAGTTCACAATAGCTAAATGACTTCACAGGTCTTGCACTAGACTGTTCAGGTGCTTGGAGTTTTCCTGAGCAAAATTTAAGACCATATTCATAAAAATGTAATTTTTTTACATCTCACACTTCAGAAGACATGCACGAGTTTGCCATATTCCCTACATTTCAGTGGCTACTTAGTAGAAAGCCAAGCTTCATACAACACAGAAACAGAAAAACTTAATTCTTCTCCAAAGGGATTCATGACAGTCGCATATTCTTTTCTTTAGAGTTTAACAGCACCTGCTCTGAGGAAAACCTCTGTCCCTAAAAATGAGCTGGCTGTATTCATGATAAACCACACTTTCTAATTTTCCCATCATCTGCCTAGCTGAAAACCCTGCTGGTACCTGGCAATCAATGCAAATCACGCTTACCAGAATGGTCGTAGGAGAGCTGCTGGGCACCACGCTCAGGGAGAGTACCTTCTTCTCCCTCCTTGCAAACTTGTGCCACTTTCAAGTGTGATTGAGGGACTGTGTCAAGAGGGGAAGGACCGCTTTGTAGAGATGGCCAGCTCATATCTTTTGAGTATTAACAACAACATTATTGTAAACTGGTTGGAAAGTATCAGCTTGGCTGAACAAAAACTGTCCAAGACCTTTATTTTAAGAATTTTCAAGTGCAAGTAATCAGTTAATTATTAGATTTCTTTGTCAAAAGTAGCTCTCTCATTTAGGCCTTGAATGGGGCAGAAATGTTTCATTTTACACTTTCAGTCTGTACATAATGAGGAAACAGGGAATCCAGCAGTGAGACTGGTTCTTCAAAGATGTGTTAACAAAACAGATTTGAATAATAAGAGGGACAATCCTACTATTTTGGGAGTCAGTCGCCCAAATGTTGCACTGCAACAACATTCACTTCCAGCAGTTAAATGCAAGCCTGCACATTGCTGCATTCCTTCTCCACTAAACTCACTGAACATCTAACAGGGTTGCAGGGGGAGGGCTTTTAAGGCACCACCTTATCCTGAAGGCAGCCATCAGAACTTCTCCAATCTCCATGTCATGGTCACTGTGAGTCAGCCAAGCACTGCCTGCAGAAACCATCTCTGGTTTCTTGTCAAGTCTGCCCTTCCCTCCTTGCTGCTCCTTACCCTCTCAAACAAGCAGGAGAAAAAACATGCCGTCATAGCTGCAATGCTGGCTACTTTGTATTTTTACTAATACTATATATTACATTTCTGTCTTCTGCTTTTAAAATCAGAATAGATCCTACAAGTTTTAGCAAGTTGCACGTCTTAAATACACAATGCCAGTATCTTCACACAGCCAAACTTTTTCAATAATTACCAGCTAGGATGTGACAATCCTCTTCCAATAACTGTAGCCTTCACTGAAGATTGGTACAGGCATCACAGTATGTGCTGCAGTGCCTAGGGTAGTGGCACTAGGCAGATGCCTAGGGTATTCGTACACCTGTAGAAAACACGCAACATTGCTTTAAGCAGCTTTTGTGTGTATATCCTAAGGGAACATGGGTGATGTCTACTGGAGCAGATATCCTCATAGCTCTTCTTGGGGCAAAGGGCTTCATAACAGGGAAAAAGTAAGTTGTCTCCATTAGGAAGTACTGGCCTTTGTAACGTTGACTATAGCACATCCTCCATGGACTCCTCGTCCTGGAACAAAAAAATGTTTGAGTACAGCTCTGTTCTTTGCAGAAGGTTTGTGCATGCCTTGCTCTCATTTTTTATGTCATTTTGACTCCACTATAAATGAAAGAAATCTACACTATATGCCACTGATTGAGATCATGGTAGTGAGTATTTCATTGCCACCAAGGCAAATTTTTGCTCATGAATCCTTTCTGTTCTTTCAGTGAGTGGCGGTTTAAGCAAGTTACATTTATAGCACTGATTCTGCAGAGGGAGGGAGAGAACGCACAGTGAGCCAGGATTGCAAGTGATGGGTCCCAAGGGAGCTAAAACACAGATGTCATAAAAAGCCATTTCAGAAATTGTACACAAAGACACAGCTGTGCAGTGGGAAGGAAAACAGGTGGCACCGGCATCAGGGGCTGGCAGCGCATGGAAATAAACACACTGCCTCGCGTTACAGTACAACATTGCCACAAGATACCTTCAAAAGGGACCCCTTAAAAAGGGCCTCTTAGAAAAGACCTCTTTCTCAACTGCCTCTGGAGAAGATGCTGAGGTTAAGCGGCCCTCTTCAAACAAAGCATTCCCAGAGCACAGAGTGCGTTCGTCCATGATTTGTGAATTTACACAAGCTACCAAAGACTTGTGAAGTCAGCTGGAGTTAAGAGCCCCTCAGCAATATACTAAATCAGTGCCATACTCGCCCTTGAGTTCTCTACTTTGAAGCAGCTGTTTTTCTACTGCTTTTGTTCAGTTTCACACCCTGAGGCGGAATAGGCCAGTTATCCCCCTCATTCAGTGTCAAAGAGTCAAGGTCAAGAGACAGCAACTGAAAGCAGCACAGGATCCAGGAGTCATCTCACTGCCACTTTCTGGTCTGCTCATGAGAGCAGGCTGCTTCCTTACCCTCTAATCTGTTATTTTGCAGATGAATTCTCTCTGTACAACAAATTTGAAGCTCTATCTTCAACAACTAGTCCAGATTTAAGGGCAGTGTGATCCTATTAGGGTGCGAGGCCATCCTGCCATAAATCAACTGCCTTGGTTCAGGTTTCGAAGGTTGGAGCAGCTCCATCTGAGGCAGTGGGGAGGTCACCAGTTCTCCGACATCTGACACCTCACAATATTTTTAAAGTATGTTCTGAAAAGCAACACTAATAAAAATGACAATGTAAAGCTCCCTATTTATTCCTTCTGTGATACTAGATCAAACTGTCTCAACAGACACTCAAAAACCTAATGTACCCATCTCCACTGCACTTTGTCACCATCTCTTATGTCACCATCCACAACACACATCTTGTTAAGGGAACACAGCTGGCAGCACTGGTGCAGTCAGGATAAACACACTGGAAAGCCGAATCTGTCCCTTATGCTTTGGAAAGGTACTAAATCTAATCTTTTTGAGAAGGATATAGGTATCACCCCAATAAGTAAATTGAGTCTGTGGTATCTGTGCTTGTTTTCATATGTGCTTTTTTTTATTACATAAATTACAAAAAGCTACACAGTAATAGCATATATGTTTATGTCTGACTGTTCATCTGTAGAAAAAAAGAGGTTTGTACGTCCAGCCTTATCAAAATCACTTAGGAAGATATCATGTTGATCATAATTGAGACACCAGTGAAGCACAGAACGTTAAAGAAGCATGTTAAAAATGGGAGGTGAATGGAATTACCTTTGATATCAGACATTTTGAACCCTTTAGTCTTTTCTCTAATAGCTGTTTGTATTTTTATGCCAAAATGAAAAACCTCAATGGATACAGCAGGAATATGCCAGGATTTATTACGATTAGAAAATTACTCAATGCTATTACATTTCCAAATATTTATATCTTTATGATGAATAGCATCTTCTTCCACATTGTTTCCAATGACTATGTGGCACAAGATGCAGCTCACAGAGATCAGAGGCACCAAAGTTCAATGCACAGCACTTACAGGGAAAACAATAGCATAACTGGTCGAAATAAATCAGATTTTAAAATAAAGAATGCTCAGGATAACTGTAGAGATCACAGCCGTAGAAGCTTTAAAAATAAAAGCCTCTCCTGTCCCATGGGCCAGCTCCACTGACAGAGTGTCTCAAGCTGGAACTCAGCTTGCTTCGACTGCTGGAACTCTTGCCAGTCCAGCTTCACTGTGATCCCTCCCTTAGAGCCCCATAAAGCCACTGCAAAGTTTTTCTGCTAATTCAATTTGTAAACTGGATGGTTCTCAGACATCAGATGTGTGAGACAAACAAAGAGTTAACAAAAAATTAATAATTGACTCCACTGAAATTTTGCTTTAGCAGCTAAAGATCAGGGAAAACACAAACCAAAGCTTGATGCTGAGCAGCCCTGCACTCAGGCCATCAAAAGACTGCATAAGCTGGGAAAAGTAATCTTGCATAGAAGGCACGAGCCCAGGACAGTACCATAGTATTAAGCCTGGCTCTGTAGCAGATCCTTTGAAACGCTGCAAAAAAAGACATTCAAGCTCTTTGGGGAAATCTAATTCTTTAGTCTTTTTTATCTGTAAAGATAATTATGGGTGTGTAAACCACAAAAATATCCAAGGGGTCAGGGGCAAGATTAATGCAATTTGAATATCATCAGTTCATTTTCTGAGGGCAGCATTCCATCCAGGTCAAGTTAAGCACCTCAGTGGGTCTGTTATGAAACACATTGAGCACACAAATTCCTTTAGCATCAATAGGAAGCCAAATTGCTCATAGTACTGCAGGAGTAACAAGGCAGGTGAATCAAGCTTCTTACTTCAGCGCATAAATTCAAATTCCTCACATGTGAAAACCCTACCCCTGCATTTTCAGGGGAAAGTATGGATAAATAAATAATACTGGATAATAGCTAATTCTTCCCAGCCTGCTGTGGCTTTGGCTCAGCCCAGCTACAAATGCTTTTCAGTCACTTAGCCAACTGTGGCCACACTGCCATCTGCATTCAAAGATGCCTGGCTCTACTAATTTTTACATCTCAAAGCAGGGCATCTCAGCATCCAGCAGGCTAAGCCCTGGCTATTAATTACTCCTTAGCAGAAAATGCTACAGCCCTGTTTGGCCACAGGCCAATGATATCAGATTCCCCCATCCCTCCTTCCCCCCCCCCCCTTTTCCCCCCTTTACTTTTTTTTTTTTTTTTTAATGATAAACTAGTTAAGCTCCTGGCAGGCCCAAGGCCCTCCTCACTCCTGCTCCCCCCCAATCTCTCCTTTGACTAACACACCAGAGGACCAAAATGGCTCTTTGTAAATCTAATTGAAACAAATGCTATTGACCCAGACACATTTGCAAGTAAATCTGGTTGGACCTCAGTCAGAGAGCACGTGTTTGACACCAAATTATGCTGGTGTGTTGCAGCAAGAAAAATGGGAACCATGCTCTGGCAAATAGAGACAAAGGGAGGACTTAATTAAAAGACTGAAACATGCACCACCAAGCTCAGTAAATGAGATTCAAAGCTGAAAATAAGTAGCGCAGGGCTGCCTCTTATTATAGGAATCTAGTACTAAGGAGATTTCTTGCCATCCAAGAATGCCTGGGCACAGAGAAAGATCCTATTCTGCAGTGAAAAGGGCAACAATCAGAGACAGAGAGTAAGGAAGCTTGCAGGAGACCTGAAAATGTCACCTTGTCTTTTGGTTAGGGATTTTTCAGACCAAAGATGAGGAAAGCACAGTTTGCAAGTGCTGCTCCAAGAAATTACTTTCAGAAAGGCCACAGCGATGCTACAAGTCAGTGTAATGCAGCTACCATCCCTGTCCTCACCCAGATAATAATCAGCCATATATTACTGAAACGAACATGAATTCCAGCAAAAACAACTGCAGTAGACAGCCAAATCTGCTGTACAATTACCTCACACAGCACAAGAGACAAAGGAGGTCCTGGGGGAGAAGGTAAAACACCTCCTCAACAGGGCTCCCTGAACCAAAACATGTTACAATCATTGCTTGCCACTATTCAAAAGAAATAAACGTTACGTCCTGTCACAATCTGGAGGCAAGAGGAACACACGACATTCCTTAAAAGAAAGCCTTGTCCATTCCCACCACATACAGTTCAAGACATTTTCATTCAACTATGCTCTTTTGAGTGTGATATTTATCAAAATAACTACGCCAATATAAACCCTAGTTTAAACATAATCCTATATGTCGCACAGTAACAATGGCAAACATTAAAATCTCTGACCCTATTCTAAAACCACTATGCTCTGCATGTGATGTCGTCTTCACACCTTCCCCTCTTTATCTACTTTCTATCATGGTGAAACTTCATTTTTGTAATAAATACATTAACTGAAAGTGGAAAATTGTTTCCAACACCTGTCAGAGCATACTTGAGACTAGCAAAATATCCTCCCCCTCAAGGGTTAAATAAACTTGAGAGATGCACAACCAAACCTCCTAGGGTGCCATGTCCCAGTGAACTTTCTAAACTTAAATCCTCTGATCTAGCCCTCCTAGAAACCAGCTCAGTCTCTGCTGCTGTCAGTTGGGTTCCCACTGAAGCAAGGCAGGCGGTCTCACAGATCAGTGGGCAAGTTGTGCCTCTGATGTGTTTGACTGTCACATTCATAAACACAACAAGCTATGCCAGCAGCGATGGCAAGGCAGGAGGGGGGCGGAATTCGACACAGTTCACAAACTGCAGTGCGTAACATCCATCAACACAAACAAAGCCAGTTCACAGCTCTCTAAGACTGGCCTTCACAGCAGGGGCAAGCAGCTTCCAGTGCTGCCCTGTGTCCTGCCTCTGCTTTTTCCTCAAACCCTGAATCTCCAGAGCAGGTAAGTGCGGTGTCCTGTGGAAAAAGCTGTTTGCAAGCACAGAACTACTCATCTGTCACTGCGACCTACCAAAGCACATGGCTACAGCATGACTAACACAGACCATCCAGGACAATTTTAGAAGCATCTCTCAGCTGCCCTGCCTCTTTCTTAAGGGGAACTGAGTGCCTAGCATTTTTTTGAAAAGAGACAATTGCACAAGCTGCATCAATTGCCCTAGACATATGAGGTCCAAATAAGAATCATGGTACCTGACCCCAGCAAAGAATGTAGAAAGGAAAGAATTTCAGGCTAAGGTTTTTCCAGTGTGTCACTGGAGTACTAAAAAGTGTGAGGTTAACTGCTTAGTTTGCTATTGCGAAAAATGTGAAAACATCAGTGGACTACACACATCAGTGTCTATCAGACAATAATCTCCACCCATATGCCATCTCCTTTTACCATAATAAATGTATATGCAGACAAGTGCTTTTTTAATTAAAAAGAAAAAAAGCAGTGAGAAATTCTACTGTGATTCTTCAATCACAAATAACTTTTTTTTAAAAAAAGTGTATCTGGGAACATTTCTCTTTCCTTTCACTGAAACATTATTCCTGAGATGAAATTGGAGCATTTAACAGAACACTGAATTGTGTAAAAGAGATGAAGAAAAATATTCTGTATTCAAATTTTAAAGGAGAAATTCAGGAAACTAAAATGTCATTATGTAATCTATAGTTCAAAAGGGTAAAAGACAGCTTTTGGTATGAAGTCTCCAGGAACTTCAACCACCCCTGGAGACGACACTCTTGGTTTCATGCTTGTTAAAGAGCTACACCAGTTTCTGGCACCCTTGGCATTGTGCTGTGTCCTAGGTCAGAGCTGATGGGAAGCAAAGACTGCCACCTACTGCACTGCTCCAACTCTTGGTCACTCCAGATTTCTGCAAAAATGATAATCCAATACATGCAACTGGGGACTCCAATTTAAGAAGGGAGGGGGGGGGGGAAGAGAAAAAATAAATAATTTAAAAGAGAAAAGAAAGCTATGTTGGGTACCTTGACAGATACTGACAAGAACAGAAACAATAAAAAAGTCCCTGCTGGTAAAAACTTGTCAAATAGAGGCCAAGGCATACCATGCAGACCTCATGCAGTGTCCTCCCTCAAAGATGTCACAGCCCTCGTCAGCTTTGCTACTGTAATATTCCTCCAGGAGAGGAGAGCTCAGCTGACACCCTGCCAGTCATCCCAATGACTGCTGACAGCCTCAGGGAACATATGAATGGGAAACTGATGCCTGAATTCAAAGGGTGCTGTCAAACCCAAATAAACCATACTGCAAGGCAGCATTGCCTAAGCATGTGTAAATACCTACAGGATCCATACATTCCCGCACACATTTACATATCCTCAGCTGTATCTACAGTGATGAGAGCGAGACAGCATCGAGTCTGCACAATTCAAGCAAGCCTGGGGTGGTGTTGTAAGGCACAATGTGAGCTTATCCACATGACAGCTGCACTAATCCCTTTGATCTTCAGTGACTGGGTTGCCTCATCGCTATATTATGTAATAATAGAAATTAAGATTAGCTACAGTAAACAGTAATATAGCATGAAATACAGTCAGGGCTTGTTCAATGGACATTACCAAGACAGACCCAGAAATAGCACAGCACCTGGAGAGAGAAAAAACTGCCCTGAGGTTCTGATGTGAAATTACAGAGCAGGACCTACTGGATACTACTCATCCCTCATCCTCAGACTCCAGTCTTCTTGTCTCAGTTTTGGACAAGTTGTAGGGCAGCAAAATTTGAGCCTCTGCCATTCTCATTTCACCTCAAAGTTAGAAGATGCCAGCAATCCTTGGAGATTTGACCCTAGTCAAAACTGCAGTATCACTTTCCAACTTGAATGAACCCAAATGGGCACTTGACTAGCTGCCACACCTTGCCTGCAGGTAAATCCTAAGGACAGAGCAAACCCATGTCAGTGGTAAGGATGAGGGATGCTGACTTTGAGAGATGCAGTTTGTTGTCACTGCAATATTAAAAGTACTCCTAAATATTTCATTTCATTCAGTCTTCCTTTTTTTTTTTTTTTTTTAACTGAAGGAAAAGAAAAAGGACAAAAGACCTAAACCCTTTACAATCTAATCTAATGATTAATGTCTTATAAAGAAATCTACAGAGTGTGTAAATTCATGAGTTTTGTTACTGTCCAGGGCACTATGGAAGCTGACAACCAAATTACCAATTTATGGGCTACCCAGCCTTGATCCAGCTAAGCAGCAATGCATTGCATACAGTACAGATATAATTAAACATTCATCACTCGCGCTGTAATTTGGTTAGATAGTGGTTTACCAAATATGCAAATCAGTTCACCTCCCTCAGCAAAATATAATACAATATTCAGCTTTAAAGAAGGTAGAAAGGCAACAGTCAACACCATTCAATGGGGGCTTTTCCTCCTACTCTCTCTCTTTACAGTACCATCCGGGTTACCCAGGACTTTATTATCTGTAAGACTAGCTCACTTTAGTCTACTCCAAAAGCAAACCACAAAAAAAAAAGTCCATGAGCTATGCAGACCCTACAATTCACAGGCAAGCAGCTCTGATTTGGTCCAGAATCAAAGAAAGACTGATCAAGGAAAGCAAGAGGAAAAAAAACCCCAACAAACAACCAACATTAAAAGTTAGGTCATTTGAGTTAGGGGCTTGAGTGCACCACAGCACTGATAGCTCTAAAGAACAGGAAAGTGTTCCTCAAAGAGCATGTGGAGCAGTCATCTTTCCCAATACTGACCATCAGCCATCTCCCAGACAATGACAAGGAATTCTTTAAAACAGAAGAAACCAGACCCCTCCTATCAGGTTGCCTAGGTAAAATGTTTCTTCATCAAAAGTCAGCCATGCACCAAAGGAAGTCTCACTAAGAAGAGTGAAATCAGAAATTCACATTTAAGTTGCTCTAGGCTGAATGATGGTTATGAGGTGCTCACTCTGGCTCAGTAAAGCCATAACAGTCAACACCATCATTTGGGCCCGGACTTTCTGTTCCTGGTTCAGTAGAAGACAAATCCTGACCAACATGCTGAGACAGCTGATGTCACAGCTAACATCACTGGCTTTTAGAGTAGCAGGGCAAATTAAAATCACAAGTTTGTGCATTGGCCAAACCATCTCACTGAGATTGTGCCCACTGACCAACATGATTGTGTCAGTTCAAGAACACCTCTACTGAGACAAGCATAGTAAACTTCTTGCATCAAAAATGGTATAAATATTCACCAGAAGAAGAGCACATGGGATCCTCACCCCTTGGCTTCCAGGGCTCCCTAATACATGTCTGATACACCTCCGTAAGAGCTGCCAGAAGCACAAAGCAGGTTACAGGACACATGCAGGCTAAGTGGCTTTCCAGCAGCTTGTTTTTGATGTTGCTATTGTTTCTAACAAAGCTGTTTTCTCTAGAGAAGGCTCTGGACGGCAGAGCAATTCCTGAATCAAACTGCAGGAAAGACAGCAACAGAGTTCCAGGAAAGCCTGGCTAAATTACAAAGCTACAATTTAATATGCTCAGAGACCAAGGAAAGGATCAAGAAAATTAAAAAAAAAAAAAAAAAAAAAAAAGTCTCTTCACTATTTGTTGTAAAGGAATTGCTTGGGCACCCCAGAAAGGGATGTGACAACGCAGGTTAAATCATAGCTAGGATTGGAAGTGAAAGACACTGCAAAGCAGCTGGAAAAGGAACGTAAACAAACATAAGGAGACCTTGCTGCCTAGCCAGGATACTGATGCTAATGCTGCTGACCTAATAAGAATACCAAGAACAGCACAGAATCACAGAATAGCCTTGGGTGGAAAAGACCTCTAAGATCAAGTTCAACCACTAACCTAGCACTGCCAAGTCACCACTACACGATGTCCCTCAGCACCTCATCTACGCATCTCATCTCTTAAATCCCTCCAGGGATGGGGACTCCACCACTGCCCTGGGCAGCCTGTTCCTATGCTTGGCAACCCTCCCAGTGAAGAAATTTTTCCTAATATCCAATCTAAAGCTCCTCTGGCATAACTTGAAGCCATTACCTCTCATCCTATCACTAGTGACCTGGGAGAAGAGATCGACCTCTGCCTCACTACAACCTCCTTTCAGGGAGTTGCAGAGAGCAATGAGGTCTCCCTTCAGCCTCCTCTTCTCCAGACTAAACACCCCCAAGTTCCCTCAGCCGCTCCTCATAAGATTTAGCATACAGCATCATTCTAAGGAAAAGCAAACCAGAACTTCATATTACCTTCACGTGCAGAGTGTTCAACAGAGCCTGACCTCGTGCTGCCTTTGAAAGAGAAGGCACTCTTCCACTCGACTCTGAGGCAGCTCACCTCACTTCACTTACCACTCAGCGCCACAAGAATAATACAAAACATAGGTGTGATCACAGCTGCTACCAAAATGCCGACGCCTCTCCACAAACCATACTCAGTATTTTCCAGAGCTTTCTCACCAAAGGGCTGACCCTGACCAACACTGCACAGAAGGGATCTTTGACTGCATGATCTAGCTATGCTGCTAGAAAGAGTTATTACTGTCATATTCGTTTACCTTTGCTAGCTTCTGGCAGCACTGGTAAGCTGTCAGAAGGAAGAAATGAGCTAATGTTCACCAGCAGACCTTTGCCCACTGCTGCTTTCTGGACATGACAAGCACTGTCATTTCTCATATGTGAAAAATCAGAGTAATCATGCCTCTCCCCTCCAGGTTGATATAAAGGTATCTGCATAGATGGAGAAGAGCAGCAGCAGCTCTGGTGTTAGGTATGGAGTGCAGTACACAGATATCAAGAAAAACAATGAAAATCAGAACAAAAAACTTTTTGTCTGTGTTTTCTTTTGTTTTGGTTTGATTTTTTAAATACCTTCTTTGACAGCAGGAGGATTTCAAACATGGAAACTGGCTCACTCTGCAACTGAGGAAAAAAATCCTTCGAAGATAGTTCCTCACTGTCGGTCCTTTCAATAGCTCTGCCTGCCCAAGTCAGAACTCACACATTTGGCATCTCTTTGTTTTCTCCAGCTATGAACCTGGTACAGAGAGCTCGTGCTCACACTCTGTAACATAGACTTCTCCCTGCTGCTAGAATTGCATGGGCTACAGCCAAAGAGCGCTGAGTTGTAACTGCCACTCAGCACCGAGACCCGCACTGATCAGCTCTACCAGCTGGGGAAAGGAAGAAACAACATGGAAGGCTGGGACCCCAAAATCCTCCTGTCAAGAGGCCAACTCCCCTCATCAACAAGGCTTTTCCATTTGAAGAGCCATTACCAAATTACTGTCCTCTCATGATTCATACTCGCTCAAAGACCCTACCCACACTAACATCTGCAAGGAGTCAGTCAGTCAGACATCTGGCAGGACGAGCTATAGTTCCACCCCAAGAACAAAGCCACAGAAAGCCACCTCTTACAACTTGTGTCCTCCCCATCTGTTAAGCAGTTCTTGCCTTAATGAGCTAAGAGTCCTATGAGTATTGATGAATACAATCTCTTTGCAAGTTTATCAACAGTATCACACAAATAATAATAGAGTCGAAGCAGCCAAAAAGAGAAGCTCATCAGCAGCTGGCTTAAGAGCAGTCAGAGAGTGTTTAGCCAAAATTACCTTAAGAACTTATAGACTACATTTTGTCACTGCTGGTTACTAAGAATCCTTCCTTGATGATTCACTTGCTACAATCCACTCCACAGGTCATCTCAAACAGCCCCCAAAAGAGGTACTGTGATGTACTGAATAAATTTTGCAAAATCTCTGAATGGCTCTGACACATGAAAGAAAACAATTGCACTAAGGGAGCTTCAGCTGACCCAGAAATGCATTTGTACATGTGTACGTATATATATATGTGTATACACATTTGCAGGAAAATATATGTATAGGTCTAAACACTAAGACACACTGATTTAAAATAAAAAAAGATGATCTAGTAGGTCTGTCTGTTGCAAAACCCAAGGCAAATAATGGCAGTGTATCAAAGGAGAATTCAGTTCCTGTCTTGATCCAGAATTTACACTGGGGGAGGAAAAAACAAATTAAAAAAACCCCAAACAAACCCTAACACAATCTTTGGCTGGCTGAACATGAAGGAAATCTTTTCTCACCATCTACCACACCATGCAAAGATAAGTCATATTAAAAATTCACCTGTGTTGTCACCTCTCCCTCTGCTGTCCTTCTGTTCAAATACATTGTATACAAATGATTGCCCTCGAGGGTGTAATTTAATTTTGCTCATTTCGGAATTAGCACCATCAATAGCTATTGCAGCAAGGCCAATTTTCCCTGCAAGAATTCGTAAAACCTGCAGTCTAGAAGTTTGTCTTCAGCTCAGTTCTTAAACTGGCAACTGCACAAAAGAAGAATCAAAAAAAAAAAAGAAAAAAGAAAAAGAAGAGAGATAGTTTAAATGAATAGGAAAATAATTAGAAGGACAGAAGGACTGGTGAACAGACAGTGGTCAGCAGACAGACATCAGCAAAAAGAAGACAGAGGAAGAGAGACAGGGAAAAAAAAGGGAGGGAGAGATGGGGAAGGAAGAATAAAAGTGCATTTTTCTTACAATATTACAAACCCTTTGATTGCTCTAATTACACCTAAAGGAAAACAAAACTCATCTGCTGGCACCAAATGCATGAATAATTAATTGGAAAGGAAGGCAGGCAGCAAAGCAACAAACAGCCCAAACAATCTTAAGTTATGGGCAGGTTCTCTGGAAAGCTCATGATTTCTGGTGTGTGGTGGTATCTTTTCCATTTTTCTCTCTTCTTGTATCTCAAGTCAGCTGAAATTACTTTTCTTCTTCTCCTCCCCCACCATTCTTGGCCCACGATAAGTCTACCTGATAGTGATGTTTACATTTCTTGCTGTGATGCAGCACTTTCAATGCAGGCTGCCTCACTCGATAGAATGTTTGGGTGAGAGCACCTCCAAGGAAAATCCAATATGATTGACAGAAAGTGGATGCTATTTTTCTTTAAAAGAACAATCACTCAATAGTAGTAGATCTTCAGATGTACAGTAAAATCTAAGACTTCAGTAGTGACTAAAAATATGCTTGTGCTCTTTAGAGGTAGTGGTGCCTCCTCTTATAAGCAGAAAGGGCTTGGGCCTCAATGTCTTAACCTAACTCCAACCTTCATAATCATTTATAATAACAGGTACCATGAAGCATCAAAGAAAGATGATGGCATTCTTTCTGGCTTTTCCGAAAAGATTTTTTTTTAAAAAAAAATTATCCCTCGGGAGTTTTTTCTTAGAATATCAAGTGTACAAAAGGGTTTGATTTTGCACAACAGCATACACAGTAGACAGGTGGGTCACTGTGCCACCTCTGGAATTAAAAGAAGCAAATTAGCCAAAGATGATCGACTAAATATCTCAGATAAAGCTTTTATGTTCAATATAAACAAAAATCAAACAAACATTTCTGGAAATATAAAAATGTTATGAAGAAACTAGAGGGGATAAGGGGTAGGTAGACACATTGAATTATTAATGAATACAGAGGGAACCTCAGATGATCAAGTATTAATCATCATTTCATCTATTTTGCTGAAATATTTTTAAAAAAAAAAAAATCAATACCAACAGAAAGGTACTAATAGGAACTAGCAAAGGTTGCACCTTTCCCTCCTGAAGCAATGTCCTTGCTGATCCATAGGAATGGAAACATTTGCTTGCAATTAATCAAGAGATCAAAAAGAAATCTTGATTTTATTTCCTGGCATTCCAGAACAATGCTGCTATCAGTCACATCGTCTCCAGTAGGCTAAGGGCTAAAGCTATTTTCAAATTATGGATATTTACCAAACTAAACAAACATATTCATTACACAGTATGCAAGGAGAAGGAAAAGAAAGACTGAGAAAGAGAGCTCCTTACATCTACTTATTTATTTCATCTCTAGAAGTAAAAGCTTTTTGGAGTGCAGAAATGCAATTGCTACATGCACCATGATGGATTAGCTCTGGTAAGCTGAAATAAATAGTCATTCATCTTACCGCTTGCATTGGCACTGTGTGTACCACGTATGGAACTCAAATGAAAAGCCTACAGACAACCCTAACCTGGGGCCACACACTAGGAACATTTGCAAAAGTTTTGGTACCAGAGATAACTCTGAATGTCCTTTTGGAGCCTCAAAGCAGTTCTATTTGAATCAGCCACTCTACCATTCTTCCCTTTCTGTATGGATGGTTACACAGAGGAAAACATGTCCACAGTCATCCATCCTGGAAGTACGGAGGGATTTCTCTCCACTCAAAGTATCTCAGGCGGTGTGCCCTTAGAAAACCCTTTGTCTACTGCTGTAATACAGCTTCCACAGTACCACCACCAAATGCTGTGGCAACATTTTACTCACCTCACTTTTAAAGCGTTTTCTAAAAACAAAGATGAAAATAAACTTCTTGAAACAGCAAGTTAAAGTATCTAAGTTTCCTCTCAGACACCTAAGTTTCACACTGCCTCAGTTTTGCTGATCAAGGATATATTCCCCAAAAGACAAACAGCATTTCCACATTTATGGCAAGAGAATTAAGAGAAGAAATTAGTCTTGCTGGAATCTGAATTTTTTGTTTCAGGATGCTTTCCATCTTGATGCTGAGAGCCCTGAGCAATGAGCCTGAATCCAGTAGTTCATTTTCATCTTCACTTAGAGAAGAAAAGGCTTGAGAAAGCCCATATCTGCAGCATCTTATGCCAAGGCCTTTAAAAAAAATCCTAAGGACATGATTATTACTAGCAATGAAGTGGGTGCACAAAAGTAGAGTTTCTGCTGAACAGAAAGTTGAGATTATGGATGCAACTCAACTGTGGCAACACATTTTCTCTCTGGACCAGCCAAGAGTGACTTGCTATTCAACAAGCCAGACACCCACTCTGACTTTACTGACCCCTGAGACATCCAGCAAACACCCCCTCCTACGTTCTTCCCCAACAGACATCACTGAACATCTTCAGGACAGAACTGTTTTGTTGTTCGGTTTCCTATTTTTCTTTTTTTTTATTTTCCAAACCACCTTGTCCTCTATCTCACACTGGCTTTTATTGCTTAGGTGAAAGAAATTTAATGATTTTTCAGCAGTACAGTAATTACAATCTTGGTGGAGTCTATACAGGCAGGAGGTCACTAACACCTGAGCAAATCTAATTCCAAACAGCATATCTCCATTCACCTGAAACAGATGAGAACTGCAGTTGCCTCAGGGTATTCATTCTGCACTGTCTTGCATGGGTGGAAGCATATGTTTCTCTTCCTCACCAATGAGTGTGTGTCAGAAATTTCTCTTTCCTAAATCCCCTGTCTACTGCACCAATGGTACAGGTGCAGTTGTCCCATCCTCCTTTCCTCTGTTCTATAAGAGGAGGAACAAAAGGAGCTCAAATGCTACCATCAAGGGCTGTGGAAAGATAGAGGGACTTCAGAAAGAAAACCATCCTCCCCTAAGCCTGTAAAAGTGCTACAAAGCCTCACTGGGAAGCACTAGAAGAGACCCTGTTTGGCATGCAGAGCAATCGGAGAAAAGGGAGAGCTCTACCTACAGAGAAAATTGGAAAGTAGAAATAGAAACAGAGAAGGTTCCATACACCTTGTACAATTGAAAAAACAAAAGTCTGTTTTCTATGTCTTTCAGCTTCAGACCCTAAAAAAGGTGGTAGAGCCCTAGAGCCACAGAGGTGCTTCAGCACCCCTCTACAGCAAGAGGAGCCCTCAGTCTACATGCCGTAACTCCAGTCTCTTATCAGTAAAAAAAATCCAAGCATCCCATAGTAATGAAATACTGAATATTTCCTAATGCACAGTATCCTAATATCCTCCTGTTATCCCTCCTCCTCTGAATAGAGACTTTCAGATCAGGGGAGCATGAATGATAAGGTGTTAGTAAGATGCAGACAATTAGTTACATGTAGAAACTCTGCTTAGGAGACACAGTTCCTGCTGAGCTTGATTAATATTATTTTAAACTACAGCTATACAATTGCTCAGATGGTTTTGGTGTATATAAGCCTCAGTTCACATATTCATCTAGCACTAATTCTATTAGTGCATTTCAGCACTGACAGACAGCTCCCATCAAATACACTTCGACACCTGTACCACAGATGCTTAACACACTGAACAAGCTCCCACACACTCACAATCCAAAAGATCTGTGTACAAAAAGCTCCAGCAGATAAATTCCTAAAACTTATCATCTTATAATTCAGCATATGCCCAGCTGTTGCATCCTTGTTAAATGCTTCACCCAGATCCTAGCTTCTGGGCTCCTCCCAGTAGCTAGGATCTGCTAAATAAACATTAGTGAAGCTCTGAAGGAGGAAATAAATGAAAATACCAAATCACTATAAAACAAATTTTTTTAAAGTCTGTTCTTGGATTTTCTCTTTGGCTCAGATGCCCTTTTAAAGGGAAGCATCACCTGCCTTTGGGCTGAACACTGATGAAACACTGGAATAGCTTGTAGACCCTGATTTTGCCTCTAGGTGGATACACTGAAAGAGGGCAATTTCCCAGTGAAAAGTCCAAGGTACGCTCCCCTTTCAACCTCCCTTTCAATGAGACAATACATATCTGCCAGGACTTTTGAGAACACCAAGACCAAGTTAATCCTTCCTCACACAATATGATAGATATCTGATTGTGTCCATATGGACTAAAAAGAATCCAATAGCCATCAGAGTCTACTCCTTCATGTAACAATAAGCCTGTCATTCATCCAGTAGTTTTTAATAATTATCCAACACTCATTTTATCTGAAACCTGTGTAGCTTTGTTGTGTACCATCACACATCTGTCTCATTTCAAGCCAGAAGTGGATATACTGCTTGAGTACAGCTCATAAATTGCTTCAGGCTCTCTTCCAGTAAAGGTGCTAGACAAATGAGGGCTATTATTAACATGGACAGTGCCAACCACCAGCAGTTAAGGCTAGCACTTCTGCCTGTCAGAACAGGTCCTCCCTCTGCCACAATGTAACACCACATCTGTCTTCACAGAGGAGCAACATATCACGCCATCATGCTGCCAGAGAAAAATTCAATGTGATGACCATCCAAAGAGTTCACAGATTTTGCTGGGACCTAAAGCACACCCACAAGCAGCATGAAAGACACAGGGTTGCCTCATTAAAAAGAGGGATGATCTCAGAGATACCAATGTGCCAGACAGCTGCTAGTAAGCACAAACTGAAAGGTGGCCAGATTCTGCCAGCTGGCTCTACAGTGGCTGCTTAGGGCATGATGCAACTTTGAGATTATGGCAATTAGGAGTAGCTCATGTGGCCCTGCAGCCTGAAAAGATCATGCTTTCTGTGGAAACACCTCCTAGTGTACGGTTCAGTTTACTGAACAAATAGACAATAATTCATAGGAGAAATAGAGAGATCTTCCAATCCAAAGGACATGAGGAGGAGCCTACAGTAAATTCTTGCTGTTTACAGCTTTTCTCCGCCAGCAGTTCCATAAAACAATCTGCATAGAAAAGCTATTTATGTTTCATCATGTAGCTTTTCTTTAGGTTGGGTTTCCAACCCATAACTAGTAAAGACTATTTTTAGAATGTGGAACACTCATTTAGAACCACAGAACCCTTTTTGCCATATGAGTTGTCATGGGCCACCATATTCCTTTCCCATACAAAGCACTTAACAAAGAGCTTATATTATCCCCATATTTTGGCTACGCAAATAGAAGATCAGATTACTGGTCTGAATTTCAGGGGAGCTGAAAAGGCACATTGTTCCAGGGACATCGACAGGACACAAACACAAACTGTGAGATGGCAAATTCCCTTCAACAAGAATATGCAGTATTTTTACTGGACTTTCTTGTCCAGTGATTTCCAACAAAACGACAAGAAAAGGAGAGAGCTGTTATTTTGTATGATGGATAACCAGAAAAAAAAAGAAGAGAAAGTAAATTGGTGTTCCTAGATCATGTAAAAGGAAAATGGGAGTGCTAATAATAAACAATATGTTCCCTAAAATTTGTCGCGGGCTCTGGATGGATCATGCTGCCTTGTTTAGATCTAAATGCTGAAACTAAATTTCTTTTTCTTGCATCAAAATCCAAACCAGAATATGTTTTTTTTAATTTTTATTTTTTTTTTAAATTGTGAGTAGCAGTTGACAAGACTTGTCCTTGCTGTTGCAAACAAAATGGCTGTTCAGTGATATATTGCAAGCCAGAGTGGCTGCATTTAAAGTGCACAGTTCATTCGTATTCTGTGACAGATGAGGAAAACATAGTTTGAATTTGTGACAGTTCCTGAAAGAATTTATCATTTGGAAAGGGGCAAGCACAATAAAACCCTAACCAATGGAGGCCATTTAACACACCTATTTCACTCAACACAGGTAACTTTAATATTGTACTGTTGGTCAGCTCCATAACAAAGAACTGAAAACAACAAAGTAAAGATGCCAGCCACCAACACCGGAAGATTCCTCAGCTCTGATTACTCCCTAGAACAGATCATCTCAAAAGGTGACCTGCAGTCTTCCAGGTGCCTCCAAGGCTCCTGGAAGCATTCAAGAGACAGCATTTCAATTCAGGAACACATCCAAGACAGACATGAAAACAAAGCAAAGGGAGAGGGAGGTAAAATTCAGGCAAAAATCAGACTTCCAAGTCTCCAGCTCAATCTACACACACATTAGTCATACACTAGTGTCTGTGCACCAGGACATGATGAAACTGATAGCTACATAAAGTGACAGAAACAGAGACAAAGTAATGCTGGTGTATCTAATGAAAATGCTTCTTTGTTAAAGACAGAAGGAAAATAAAGGTATGAAGAAGATTGTGCTCTGTAAAACAGATGTTTTTCTGCACATGGAGAGCTTTAAAGTTCTATAATGTTCATGTGGGTGCAATGTCCCTTCAGACTTGAGGCAGCCTCATTCAGAGGACACATACTGTATAACCTCCTCCAAATGCAACTTTACTTATTCTACTTCACTGTCATTGCTCCTTAATCTTAAAGTTAGGGTGAAGGAAGCAGTTGCCTTCTACTGCCTGAAAAATGAAAGACTGACATTTGGCAAACCAGAGAACTTCCATGTAACCCCTAGAGATTATCAAATTTACTCCGCCTTCTGTGCTGCCTCAGGTGGGGAGAACAAAACCCACATGTGATTTGCCTGGTTTGACTGTTTCAAATTTTACTCTTTGAAATCTCATAAAGCCATTTGTATAGAAGAAAAAGAGGAGTGTTGTAGCCAAGATTTGGAGTTGCCTTATGTCATCAATCTTGCAGTCTCACATTTTTTATTTGATGCTGGGCAGGCAATAGGAATAAGATCAGTAGGGAACACCATCAAGCCTGTACTCTTGCAAAGTTGCTCTGGGCCTGCAGCAAATGCAATGGATGTTTTAGCCTCTCTATTGCTTCCCCATTCTCAGTTGGCAACAAGATTCCCAATTTATCCCTAACCACCCAGTGCTTAGGGTGGCTAATACTTTTGCACCTATTTCTCCAGGTCATGACAGTCCCTTTGAATTGCAGCCCTGACATTTGGCATATCAATTGTTCCCACTAGTAATGCCTGCAAACTTAATGAGAGAGATTATTCTATCACCTCAGTTATCAATGAAGGCATTAAACAGTATCAGCTCCAGCACTGACCCCTCAGGAACACCATGGTCCTACACCAAAAACCAGGCTTTTCCCTCCTTCACCTTATTGAAGAATTAGCTCTATGTGGGGAAGACCCGTAAGTGCTGTGATGAAGAGATAAACTGATTTGCTGAGGAACTGGACCTTAGCATACCTTTGCAGGAGAAACAGCAGAGATCAGTTTATTAGTTTATTAGTTATCAGACACCAATGTCAGTTGTCTCTGGCCAGATATTCCTAAAAACATAACAAAGCTTTTTCCAAAGAAGAAATAAGGAAATCTGGACTCTGACAAGAGCCATTAATTAGAGTTAATAAAAAGGCTCTACACTGGTTATTCCAAGCTCTGTCACAAGAATGCCACTTTCTCAACCAACTCGAAGAGGCTTTTGCTTAAAGTGAACACTCGCCACCATAATATACTCATATTACGAATAATGATGCTTTGCATTATTTTACATTTTTCAAATAATATTAAAATGTATATGGAAATATCAGCAATCAAATGTCCCTGTGAAGTCAAGCTGTAGCACCAGTTACAATTGTTAAAATGCAGCTACTTCTAGGACTGAAAGCGATACTTTAATTACAGTATTCACACACTCCCCAAAAATAATATTACATGCTAGTGTCCATCTAATCCAGAAACATATTAAAAACTCTGTAATTTGTATTTAATTGAAGCAGTTTATAATCAGACAATGAATTCTGATACTAACTGCTTTTGAACAAAAGATGAAAACAAATAGTCACAGAATGATCTGATAAGTTACTGTCCTGCCTGTAGATTCCTTATACTAGGAAAGAAACAGGGAAATTTCATCAAGCAGAAGTCTTTAAATCATAGTTAGGAGGCCTGAAAAGAATACACAGTATCTTTAAAAGAGTGTATGTCTAATCTGAGGCTCCGGCACTTGGAACAGTGATAGAGCTCGGCTACAGAATGAAGTCTCAGAGCAATGTCTGAGATCAGAAGACTCTCTACTAGGTATTAATATAGCATTTGCTGGGCCAGCAATTTTGGCATTTTGCAATGCATTTCTTGTATTGTAGTTTCATTGTTCAAGTATAGCAAGTACTGTGGTTTTATTTTGTTATGTTTCTGCTCTGAGAAAATTTGAAGCAATAAAACATGATTGATTGACATTGTTTCTCCATGCCACTATGCTGTGCCATGGAGTCGTGCCACCTGTCACCACTGCTGGCTACAGGCAACTGAGCCCTGCACTAATGTTTCACCCAATTATCCATGGCTCACTGGCCAAAGCCCTCTGCATTCTCAACTCCACTAAGGATAATCTCCTGTATAATTGTACTGATGGGAAATGACAGTTTAGGAGGGAGACCACATGATTTTCAGTCTGAGCTCTACCAATTTCTTGCTGGATTGTTCTCAAATCTGCATGCTCCAGGCTTTCATGGCAGCATCCTAAAAGGCACCTCAACACTGAAGGAGAGGCCTGCAATTTAAGGCTGCTGAGGAATCAGCTAAGCTAGAAAAGAACAGTGATCCCAGTTTACAGGCAGAAGTAAATGGGGAAGCTACATGAAGGAAGAGGCTGATAAGAAATTTGTCTCAAAAGAAAATGTTGAAGCTGATTTGTCAGCTATCAGTGCTTTCTAAAACCATGTCCTTACTAAAACACCAGATACAGCAACAAAGAATTGTGACCAGGAAGAACAAGTGTCATGTGTACCTTGGTGAAAAGGGAGATGGATCCATCTTGGGTTCCTGGCCTGCCTCTCAGTTATGTGGCAAGTGAATTTAGCAAAGTGCCCCATGCCTCAGCTATCCTGACCACAATTATGGAAGTTTTAACAGTTAGCAATTTTCAGCAGCATTAAGATATCTAATAATTTACTCACATAAAAGAAGCTCCTCAAATTGTACTTCCTTTCAGAAGGGCCATGAATGGCTTCAATCCTGGTGCCTTGCAGAGCACACACCACCAGCCCAAGTATGGCTATATTCCACAATTCTGTTATAAAGGGCTGTATAGAGATGTTCTCTTAACAGAGCAAATAGTGAGATGCACTGGCATCGAGCAGTTTACTTTCCTTAAAGCCCTTTTAAGGAAGGGATCAAAAGGCCTGATGGGGACCACAGAGCATCTAAAAGGGATGAGAGCCTTAAGGAGCAGCTGGGTACCAGCCATTCTGCAGGTGCAGCTTGCAGAGCCAGCAGGCTGCCCTTCTGTGCAGTCCCCCCTTCTCAGCCCCTCTTTGTCAGACATCTCACAGCTGGGTGGGAAATGCTGGCTCAGACTCACTGGGAACAAAATGGTAACAGTAAAAAGTAAACAACGCATTCTGCTTCAGAAAAATTTAATTAAATAGTCCTCATGCCAGCCACTTTTTCTCAAGCTCTGCATCCATTGCTCACAGAAAAAAAGAAAAAACACCCAACACATTCTTAAGACCATATTAAGTTTTATGTCCATTAAATTTTACCTGCAGAAAATAAAAGTTTGTCTGTTTTCTGCCTTTTCATAATGCATTTTGATGCCTTAAGGTCTCTGACTGTTTAGACTCTAGAGGCTGTAAAAAGTATTCTGTACACCATTACCTGGATAAACACCCTATAAATTACAACTGATATTTATCAGCCTCGTGGCAATTTCACTACATTAGAAATAGTACAAGACTGTATTTAGATAGGTAAGATATGGGTAAGAGATTAGCATACCTAGATGTCTAAAAAAAAAAAATCCATGTCCTGCCATTCAAGGCAAAATACTTACAGACATTACTTTAATTAACTTTTCCTGCATTTGGAATTCCACCAGGATACAAAGCTAGTGGGATCATTAAACCCAATCATATTTTCAGCTCAGGCTGATATTTCACTAGAACCATTCAAATCAATTTACTCAACAGAGACATTTGTCCCTGGCCTGTCACCATGGCCTGTACTGAGCGTCCTGCACTTCTTTATCTTTTGGCAGGGCCATCATAAGCAGGCGACACAGAGGGTGATGTATGGGAACTCAAGTAAGTTATAAATCCTCCATCCCTTCATCAGCCATCAGCCTGAGTGAATTTACTCCAGCCAGCATTGGCAAAGACTCCCTCGCTTCTCTCCGGAACAAGTCAGCTTTAAAATGACATGTTCTTCAAGGTAATGTTCTTCATTGCTTTTGGGAAAAGCAGGCACTGCAATGGAAAGGAACAACCAAAGCCCACATCCCCGAAAGGCAGTGATGTGCCCAAATATCAGCATGTGTCTTCCACATATTCAGATGCTTCTCAAAGGTTTAGAAACCTGAACTAAGAATCCATCTCATCAAAAATTTAAGAGCACAGTTATTCCACTGACAAAACTTTGCTTTAACAGGCTGCCATTTTAAAACTCCAAGAATCAAAAAAGAAAAAATTCCACCCAAAAAACCCACTACCCAAACCCAAAATGATGCCTGTCTCAACAGTGGACAGCTGCCTGCAGTTAAGGATAAATAGAAAAGAAGACTAAGATATTTTAAAAAATTGAAGGAGCAGTGAAAGATACACGGAGCATTACTCTCCTTTTTCACAGCAGCTGCCTGGGGTTTCTTGCAAGGTCTTGCTGAATACCCTTGAAGATGGCACTGGTATACATTTCCCTTTTGCACAGCTGAAAGGATAGTAATTGAAGAGTTGAGCAGACATTTAAATACCTAATGCAAGAATCTTTGAGTGGCACAGGTACACAGACAGTTCAGACCAGTAGAGTGACATCTTTGCTTAAAGCACTTGACATGCCAGCATCCTACATTTTAGATACATTTTAATGACATTCCTTCCTCCCTCCTACTGTAGTTGAAGGCATCACAACTGCACCTGTTTATTTGTTTGGCAGATACCACAACTGCTAAGCTCCTGGGCCTCCACTGCTTCTCTCCTCCTTTTCAGTGAGCAGTGGTATGTACAGCAGCACTCAAGCAGCTTTCTCCATTCAAGGGGACAGATGTAAGAGGAAGCTTTGCCATGGCAGGTTAGTCTCTGTATGTAACTGGCTACGTGACTACACCTACTGGTCATTTTCCAGCTCTCTCTGTAGACAACGAGACAGTTTTTACCAATGAAGATGTAGCACTGGCCTGGCCCCTAGCGTAGCGTATACACTATTCAGCTGATAACTACTTTGATTGTATATGAACACAGATTTGATATTCCAAGTATCCTGTTATCTACTTTGTGATATATAAATTACAAATTATCCAAGAGCTCCTTCATAAGCTAGTATAAAGAAAATGTTCAAAGGCCTTCCCACCAAAACCAAAATATAGACATCTCGTTCGTGGGTCAGTTAAAAGCACTCAGTTATGGCAATAAGGTGCAACAAAGTGTAGTGCCAAGTTCAGTGCAAGAGGTGCTTTGTCTCTGAAGTTTCTGCCCGAGTAAGCAGGCCATCAGGCAAACCTGGTACATCACAGATTCAGGACCAATTACTAAATGAACAATGGCTCTATTATGAAAGCTCTGGTACAAGTTTTCCTATCCTGGCATACTGAGGAGAACATAGATAAGTCTGCTCTCCGCCCACCAGTGTTTCCTTTATTTCAGGCACACAAGACTTTGGAGCAGTTATGATAGGGGCAGTGGTTCAATTCTGAGCTGCAGCCAATCTGTTCCAGCCTAGACATCCAGGCTATAAACATTACCCAGGATTTTCCAGTTATCAGCCTCACAAAAACAGCTTTCCAGACATTTTCCACATGCAATTGCAGTTCAAAGCACAAAACATCAATACAACGTAACAAGCATCTCCTTTTGTTCAGATAAAGGTAAGGCAAAGCTTTAGTAATTTAAAGCCTAATTTCAGGTTGGAAAAGAAGTTTAGGACAATATTTATGGCCCAAGCCCCTTTCTCCTAACAAGTTCAACTATGGGGCTTTCCAACAGATGTCATTCAGCCCATCCTGCTCTGCTGCCTGCCTCCCTCCCCCACATCCTCTCTTGAATGCAGACACACACACACACACACACACGTATACACTCATCTCAGTCATTTGATACCATCATAAAAGCAGCAGTCTCTTCTTTCCCAAGCACACATCTCATTATCCATCCTTAGTATACTTCTTGAGTAATGCAATTTACTCCAATGTCACCAAGAGAAAGACACTCCTCTGGGACTGTCATTACCATAAACCACAATCTGCTGCCAATTTATTCGTCCTTATCCACCCCTTGTTTTAATTTCTTTATAAAAGATACTGTTTTGTACCCTTGGTACTGTCGCTTTATTTTTACATCTCCAGGAATCTTCTCACTGGTTTTCCTCTTCCCCCAAAAATCACACTTTACATTTTGCCTTCCTCTACATCCCTGTATCTTTCAATCCCAACAGCACAGCGCTATATTCCTATCAGGGTCCATCTGTTCTTCCTGGGTTGACTGTCACTGTACAAACCTATTTTCCTTGTCTGTTACAAAGAAACCAACCTCTCGTCCACACTAAGCTCTGGCCAGCATCCTCAGAGGGTGTCCTGCTACTGTCAAGTGAAGAAGGACAGACCATCAGAACAGGCCATCGGTGTGATCATAACTGTCATTTATGAATAAGTAATTTCAAAGCATGATCCTACAGCAGCTCAAGAGTTGCACAGAGTTAAAGTTGTCCATGAGATTTTAACATCTCTACAGCAGGGACTGCTTTTATTATTTGACTGTATATTCCCCTGGCACTAGCATAAGTTAAAGTGTCATAGCAGGTTATGGAAAGAAGCTTGAGTCTTGAAGGGAAGATCTCTGGAAATGTCTGATATTTATACTTTGCTAAACAAAAGGAATAAAAAACCCAAACTAATAAACTACTAGAAGGAACTAAAGAGATTTTTAGCTGTAGGTTTAATAAAAAGACACGTTCAAATCAAATGTACCCAAATCAAGATCTGGTCTCTGAGCTGGTAGTTAGGTATATGAATGCTATCTATTCCTAATGTACGACTGCATTCTCTATTAGGTATAAAAATCTTATTGTTTTGTGAATAGCTTAAGAAAAATTGCTTGGAAGAGAGCAGCTCCTTATCAAAGGAGGCACTTCTGCATATAAAACCAGAAATATGTGAGACTTGAAAATCTTAAAAAGAGGACTTCTATCTACATAGTAACTGAAGCTGGTCAGAAAGGTTAGGAGAATCATTTCACAGAACGCAAGGTGGCTTTTCCCTTCAGCATACAAAGAGAAAAACCTCTTGAGTTTATGAGAAACAGCTATATTTATGTTATCCAAGACATTTAATTGCTTTAATTATGTTACTTCATGAATTTTAATCAGGTGTCTGCTTCACTAAGATTCCTACCTCAAATTGATTTCATGAAGATATTACCAAAAAATCAGACAACCTCTGAAAAGAGGTGCTGAAAAAGAGTCAAGAAACTAGTTCTACTGCTCAGTCAGGGAGCAAGTATATACTCCAAACAAATTGTGTTTCCTCCAGTCCAGATGGTCCTGGTCACAGTATTGAATTGATCACTGAGGAGCCAGTACTGGAGATGCAGCACTCCATTACTGTATCAGTCTTTAGAATGGTCTTATGGTTGTATACATTTCTGTCATACACTATTCACATCAGCTCATTGGACTTCAGGGTGGAAAGGCTTTTAAAACATGTCTTAACACAACAGCATGTCTCCTAAAACCTTGCAGAACTTCTGGCAACAAAAGGGATGGCATATCCAGTTCCAGTGTGACCAAACATATTTTGCCTTGCTGAATTCTTCTGCTTTTAGCATGTGTGGAATTTTTTTTCCTCTATTTCTTTAAATTGTGTGAGTGGCACTACTACAAGTTATTGAAAAGCTGGCACAGTCCATCCCAAAGGTGTGGAGAATTATCCTGGTATGTATCTAGTCCAAAAAGCACTTTGCAATGAAAGGTGCTACAGGAGCACAAGTACCAGTGATCACATGTCACTGAAAGACTCATGGAGTCTTTCCAACATTTACCTCTTGTATTTGATGTCTTTGAAAATGACTAAATCTGCTCCATTTGTCTGTTTAATGTTCATATCTTACAGAAGTAAATTACAGCAGCTGATATAAATGAGGAAGGAAGAGTCAGACCCTAGATACATGCAATTATCCCACACGTTGGTTAGGAAAGTGGACTTGGAAATCTCATTTCTTCAGTGTGGAAACTGCACAAGGAGAAAGGCACCACACAGAACAATAGCCTGGTCTGCCAGAGCAGAACCAGGGTGCTGATTACTAACTCCCCTTGCACCGAAAGCCCAAAAATGTCACATGGCTCTGACATTAAGATTAAAATCCTCCAAGAACAACAAACAAAATTACACAAAGGAGATTGCTAAAGGGAAAAAGCCAATGCTGTAACTGTACTTGATTTATTTGTACCAACTGATACTATGACAATAGCATTAAAAAGTAAATCACTGTGACTTTTTTGCTCACTGGTGACATTTGTCTGTTTAGCATTTCATTCAAACTGGGCTGAAAAACAAGACTGGGCCATTTTGAATCCTGGATCTCAAGTAAAAGTAAGGGGGAAGGCACACAGTTAACAGTCAAGCAGTAAAGAAAAAGGAGCTCTATAAATTTGGTGCATCACAGGCAAAGAGAGATCATTTCACTGCTTTGGGATATCAGAAATGTGGGAAAGCCCACATATTAAAAAAAAAAAAAACAAACACCAAAAACAGGATTATTGACTTAGTAAAAGACTTATCATTGTCTTTTGTTTTTTGCTTGTATACTTGTACATATTTAAAAAATGTAAAAGTAATGTAAATGTAAATGTAAAGTGTAAAAATGTTAGAATTACTTTATGAAGGGTTAAACATCTACACAGCCTAGTTCTGCAAACAGCTCCTCAATATCTCAAAAACACTACATACAATAAATGGCCTCCTGTTCTTCAGATTGAGGTCACACTGCCTATATTTTGGCATAGGACACCACCATAAATGCCTTAAAATCCTACATGTCCTATAGCATTCACATTCTTTTTCCCCTTCTAGGGGCGTGGTTATTCAGCAGATTTTTCCTACTAGGCAGGAACATTTCCACACTCCAAAAATTATATACTTGATATGAGCCCCATTTGGGCAGACTAGAGAGAAATAATTAAAGAAATCAAGCAATATGTCCACTCACTTAGGCACCCTTCTTCAACAGTCCAGTGCTTCCCAACATTTCTTGCTATGCTTACATGTTAAGGTCTTCAAAGTCTTGGGAATCATTTACACTCACGCCATGTGCTTATCTGTCACTCCCTAAATTCTACTCATTTATACCAGTAAACAGTACATTAGCTACTAGACAGTTCCTAATCAGTCTTCCTTTTCATTAGCCTCCACACTATCTGCTCAATAGATGAGGCTCCTTTAAAACTTCCTTTCTTTTAGTGAAGTGGCTGACAAGTAACCTTATTCTATTTCTCTGAAATGGTGTAAGGCCAAAATAAGGGCATATCAGTTTATCCTCTGGCTTGTTATCCTTCATCTGTCTCTCCCCAATCCCTTAAAAAAAAAAATCATCTTGCTATGCTGCTGGAAAGAACTGGCGCATGCTGCAGATCTGTTTCCATGGAATAAGTTCAACATTAGAGTAACATTCTGAGGTACCCTCCATACATCAGATTTCTTCTGTGTATGCCCTTTCAGAGAAGAGACAAGAGCCCCTAACATGCTGAATCTGTTCCATTTTGACTTGCTATCAAATTTACCACAAGAATCAGTAATCACGTGATCCATTGTGGAGAGGTGTAGGTAAAATAGGGTCTATAGAAAAGAGAGATAATTGCTGGTGTTCTACAGACAAAAAAAATGAAACCCTAGATTTCACCAGGATGCCAAAGAGCACGCACTCTGGGACCACCAGCGGCTTCAGCTGTTCCAGGTTTTTATTCTTCCTTTTGCTTTTTTTTCCCCCCCCCCCTTTTTCCTCAAGACATGTCCTCAGCTTCCAAAAGAGAGAGACTTAATAATATTCTAGTTGCTGATAAAGACAGGATATTCCCACAGGCAATCATTCAACCAGACTGTCATTTATTCCCTGATTTTCCCCACATTTCTTATACAGTTTTGAAACCCTGAATGGCCCTGCAGCCCTTTGTGCTTTTCCTTGCCACATATCTGAAAGACATGTAACCCTTATTAGCTCCATTAGCTAATACGGGCTTGGGAACACAGTACAGAGGTGAGTTTAATCAACTAACAGAACACATAATCCTAATTACAAGTGTGTTCATAAGTTTAATTCATAAGCAATAGACAGTAACAAGGTTTAAAAATACCTGTTTGAGAATTAGATGATTCAGGCCCTGGAAGATTTTGTTGTTCTTAATTGACTATAATGAGAGTTTGCCTAGTTCAAATGTGTGTACATGGCAGGTATCTATGTAACCCCCACAGGAGGGTTACAGTGTAACCAAATCTGTCAAGTTTCACAAAGGTAAGCTTACCAAGAAACAACTCTGCCAGATCAGCCAGGGACCACAAAGCACCTCTGAAGATAACAGCAGCAGTGGTTTGCAGCTGCTTGCGGAAGTGCTGGGAGAAAAATGACATACTCCAAGGCTTACCAACAAGCCTTTATTTAGTCTTTTGTCATCACTGCATAAGCATTACCACCATTACTTCTATTTCCTGAGCATCAAGTATGATAAAAATTGCCTGGAAAATCAGTAGCACAGTTTGGATAAGAGTCTTACTTCCATGCAATAACCAGAAAAAAAACACAATAAACTTTTTCAAAAAGTCACAGCTGTGCTTTCTAAACACGAACAAATGTCAATGCATGTACAATACTGGTCAACAAAAATGAACTGAAACAGATGCAGAGAAAGGCTACCAGGAGACTGACAAGCCTATCTGATAAAAAGAATATTAAAAGAGCTTGGCTTGTTCAGACCAGCTAAATAAATGTTGAGAGGGGATACATTTGCTGTGCACAAATACCCAGGGGTAGAAATAGCTGAGGAGTGGAAATGGCTATTTAACTAAAAGACAATACTAGTACAAGAACAGATGGTTATAAACTGCCAAAGAATAAATTTAGGCTGGAAATTAGACAAAGGTTTCTAATCAGCAGAGCAATGAAGCTTTTTAAAAGCCTTTACAGGGATCAGGGGCAAAAAGCTGCTCTAATTGAGGGACAAAGCTTCATGTATTTCTGAAAGGTATTATGAAATATGATTCCCTACCAAAGTACAGTAATGGAGGGCAAGGACTCCTGAGGTCTCTTACAGCCTTCTGCTTCTCTGCATTTCACTCTAAATTCCATTCTTAGCACCACCAACATAACAAAAGTACAGTTCTGAAATACCTTGACCTCCCAGAACAATTACAGGGAGAACCATTCTGGCTGGACTCTGCTAAAGGGTGAAGCAAGACTGCTTCTCAAGGAGGGACTTCAGGAGCAGCCAAACCTGGGAAGAAGGCCTGACATGAATTTTTACATTATCTCAGTAAGAAAGCCACAGAAAGGGGGCAAGTGCAGACAGTACCTGTAATCTCTTTTAGAACTCATAAAACAAAACACCTGAAAAATCCCATGTGCTCTTGGGTTCAGAAAAACTTCTCAACACATTTCTGTATGTCAGGCAGCTCTCCTGATGATGACAAGTCACTGGAAGATGCCCTTTCCTCTTCTGGTCATGCAATACCTTTATCAAAAGACCAATTATTTTTCTTCCTCATTGTTTATTTTTACAAAGGTTTTCCATAAAATACAAGGATTGAGATAAGGATTAACAGCACATCTAGGAATATTACCATCATGCGTTGTCTTCATTCTTTGTAGGTAGGACACAGCCAAGTCTTTTGCAGGCTCATAGACATTTGTAAATGTTTGATCTTTCCGATACAGGTATGTGCCAGAAGTGTTACAGCAAAGCAAAGTAGGAAAGTAATTTTCATGTACTCTGAGAAGTACACCAGAATTACATGGCTTGACCTATTCGCTTCATTCCTTAGTTATGGCTGCATCACGTTTACTGTCTGGGGACATGCCATATACAACATTTTATTGTTACTTTGGAATCAAAAACACCAGGCAAAACAAAAAACAGGAACTTGCCACAAAGACTGTATCGCACCTAGCAACTCCAACAGCCATTCCTACAGTCCATATTATAAGGGCAGTTGAAGATACTCTAAACACTGAGGGAAAAAAGTGCTTGGAAAGCCCTAAACACTCAGTAGATGTTCTCTGGGATACTCAATCAACAACAGGCCACGGAGAAGCTATCTGGATAAGAGTCTTGTTGAGAATGTGTGGAAACAGATGAGGGTTTTTTTGTAGAACACAAGCTTCACTGCATCTTCAGAAAATCTTCAGTTAACCAATATAAGAGAGAGTGTGTGGTTTCAAGTTGCAAGCTCTGTCCCACCAGGTATATTTGAAAAGCTTCTAAACTTACAGAAATAACCCTAAACTGACTTACTGTTTCATAGCACGGTACATGCAGGGGCCGTACCCATTGCTACCACATGCCTCCTTCCACTAAGACCATTCTCACTGTGACTGAATCCTCTGGTGATGAGAGGTTTTCAACTGCATGCCTGATTGAATGCTGCCTCCTAGAATTCTTGGATAATAGGAATTAAATTTTAATGCCCTTAATCTAGTTGACACTTCTTCATAAGTAAGTCCTTTCCCCCCCTCCTTCTCCTGTGTTATAAATGACCAATTACCTAATCTGAGGTAATGCAGCCTTTGGTTGAGGCTAATGAAGACACAGTGGGTGAGATCCTGCTTGCAGCATAGAGGCCCATTAGGAAAGATTAATCACCTTCTAATTTACAACCCCGTGTTTTGGCTCCAAACAGTGAGAAGGCAGAGAAAGAAGCATCCATCACATTAACCAAATAATGCAGGAAATGCTTGACACATGATCAGTAGTAGGGTACTCTCCTGACAGGAAGACTGTGAAATGAAGAGCAACAGCAGCTCTCCAAGATCACTCAGGGACAGAGATCCCCACACAAGAAGTAGGGAAGGGGAGCACCCCCAGCTAATGCTTTGGATTTGTACTTCAGAAGACAGGGCTGCATCAGCCCTGAGAAGGACGTACACTGCACTGTGTATGACATTACCCTTTCAAGGAAGCAAAACTATTGTCTCAATGCAGGGAATCTAACCATCTGAAGGAAACCAGAGAGGAGTAGTCTCAACCTATGTAGAATGAAACAAACTTTCAGCTAACCTTACTGTTACTGCATACTTCCAGAGCTTCAGGAACAGCTTAGGCAATGGTGTAGTGCTATCTTCTCTGTATATGCAGATGATATTCATTGCTGCCCAAGGTTCATCCACAAAATAACCTTTTATCTTCAGTGAAGTTAGAATGCATGGATACCACAGAGCCAACGATTTTTTCTCCTGCATCCACAAGGCCTAACCCTAAGAAGCTAGGCCAGCTTCTAGAGATGTCTAGATGTCTAGAACACTTCAAGACACCAAGTCATTCCATTACTAAGTCTTTATGCAAAGAAAGAATAATTTCTTTTGTGAACTGAGGCAAAGGGATTGATCATGGGAGGAGAGGAGAAATTCCTAGAACATTTGCCTTCTGATTGACTACATACTAATGCTGTGTAATTACTAGACAAGCAGCAACAGAGCAGACAAGGAAATAATCTGAGTCTTCTACCTACCTGCCTTCAGCACCAGAAAGCATCAGACCACTAGAAACAGAGCAGATAGGTTTTTTGGGTTTTGTTTGATTGATTTTTCTTTTAGGGGAGTGCAGGGTCTAAAAACTGGATTCTTTGAGGGGGTGTTTTAGAATTGTCTTTTTCATTACTATTGTTAATGACAATTAAATTTCCTTCATTTAAACAGTGAAAAGCCTTCCTTCTCCTCCAGAGATGCTCCCAGAAAATTGAGAAATGTTTCAGCTGTGACACAAGGATTGCTCCTTTACTCTCTTTTTATACTTTTTTTTTTTTTTTCATGCCTCTAGTCATCTTCCTTCCTGAATCTTATCAGCTTTTAAGGTCCTTCAGCATCCATGCCCAGCTGACAAAAATGGTTTCCTGTTCTTCATATGAGATAACTTACAAACTCCATTCATGCAATCAGGAACAGATCCTATGATATCAGAGAAAAGCTGAAATAGGATCCCCTGAAACTGGTAACATGTATGGCAGGAGACAGAAAACACAGATTTTTTTCAGCTATCTTTAGCCATGATCAAATTTAGCCTCTTCACAGTGCTGGAGCAAGCTGACATCGAGTGCTCCATTTAGTTTGCAAAGTGGGAGGATGTTCCCATGCAGCCTGAACTTAACCATTCTTAAACAATTTGGCGCTGTCTTTACCAGGTTTCTCTCTACTGCTGGTCAGTAAACATGCAAGTGAAAGATTTTTAGGTTCATTTCTTCTGAAGGAGAAAGGCAGACAGGAGCAGCAAAAGAATCCTCTACTTGGACGGCAAACAGTGAAACAAACACTCAGATGGTGAACCTCCACAGCTGCCTTCTGGAGAAGAAAATGCCTGCTTGAACTGCCACCAACTCTAATAGCTAAGTGTCAAATTGTGGAAAAAATATGGATCGAAACCCATACAGTGGCAGGCAGAGTTTTAAAATTTTACTTGACTGATCTCTTTGCAAATCTGAGCATGTATAAAACACTAACAATAGGCACAGGAAAATAAGAAACCTAATTCAGGAGTACAAAATTGCTTTTTGAAAGAGTTTTGAAAAAAGTTTATTAGGCTTTCAGAAGCTCCTGTCCCACAGCTGTTTTCAGATTCTTTTCTAAATACTTAACCCTTTATTTTACTAGAGTAAATTTCATTTTTTCTTCTTTTTCTTAAAGCCTTTCTTAAAGCTTATTAATGAGCGTGTCTTTAGATGAACTGACCAATACTGAGTGTGTTGTTCTAAGAACTAGTGATGAACTTGCACAGTATGCCCATCTAACTTCAAATACGCATTTTCAGGTTCTGGAGCTGTGTCTACAAAGACACGTACACGGCAGAATGCAGAAGACTCAAAAGGACCTAAGATTATACCTACTTATGATACAAAGCAGTGTATTCAGTTGAGTCGTGGACAGATGAATGGATAAAGCAAAGACACTAACACATGAACTGCAGAAGCCCAGGAGAAGGCCTCCACAACATCCCATGATTAGAAACAAGGGAAAATCTTAGTCAGAATTTGCTCCCTACAAATTACAGGGGCCAGAGCTGTAACTTCCATGCAGAAAGGAAGCAGTTAAATGAATGTCAACACTAATATCACATTAAAAGAGAAAACTTCTGTTTCCTCTGAGAATCCAGCAGAACTTGTCATGGGAGATTTCCTGGATCAAAAGGGAGAAGACAGCTTTACTGCCCAGGCCAAAAAGATCACAAGCATAGGAGGACTGTGGGTCTTCTTATGCCTTACTTCTTAAGGCAAATAGTCATAGTTGTTTACCTTAAGAAGGTTTTTTCTTTATCAAGAAAAAACTTGGGGGATTACTGCAGCTGATGGCTGTACTTGCTGGAGTTTCTATTGTGCTGAGAGATCAAAATGACAGGATTTCTGGTACCAAGGACCTTCCTACTGCAGTTAGGAAGAGATACTTCCACTATCAGGTTTACAAGTTTTACAAGTATCTGAGAACATTTGATCTTAACCTTTGTTTTCTGAGAGGACTAGCACTAACAAAACATCAACCAAGTCAAAGCCTGCAAAGGGCAAATGCTAGAGATCATGAACAGTGGCTCAGTCAGAATCTCCTGTTGGATTCCCATTAAAAAGAAACTACAGTTTTCTGCATTCAGTGAGTAGCATTTTCTTAACTGGGCAACATACAAAGTTTATTCAGCTTTTGACCTCTCTGCTGTGACCACAAGCCCTAAGTAGAGCCAAAAGCAGAGTTGTTCTAACATTGAAGCTTTTCCTCGAGAACTCTTCAAGATTTCCTTCCAATTCCCCAAAACATCACCCAACATAAGATACTTACTTGCCAGCAAAGTGTAACAGCTGTTATTTTCTTATAGCCTGAGCCAGATTTGAACCAGGGGAAGATGTATAACTAATTCCAAACTAGCTAGTCCCTGCCATCTTCCGATTGCCTTTTGAAGAGGGAGCTCCCCTTGGCATGAAAGTCTCAGTACCTGCTGTAGTTACCAGTTCCCAGATTGAAAAGATGTGTAAGGCACCAGCAACAAATGCCAAAAGGAACTTAGAGCCCTTAAAAAAAAACAAAACAAAAAACCCAAACAAGCAAACAAATGAGGAGCAAGGGAAACTTTGCTCAGTGCTTAATAGTTTAAAAACACTGTCCCTGGAGAATGCAATTCCTTCTGCTCTGATGTGTCCTCCTGCTGTTTAACTGCAAGCTCTGTCGATTCACAGCTGCTGCTCTGTGCAGGCCCTGGGCTGCCTTCAGAAAGAAGCACACGGAAAAGACAATGAACCCTTTCCCCCACTCAAAATAGCAAACCCTGAATCAGAAAAATGACAGCAACAGAGAAGGGAGTCAGAAGTCTGCTTTATACCAGTGATGACAGCGTGAGACAGGACAAAGCTGTACTTAGCTGATGCTACTCTCATTACATCAAAAGTCCCCATACAGAACAGACCATGCTTTGTGCACTACCTCACCCATGCTCCTGCTTCCACATCCAAAACGCCCTCAAGTTCCTGACACATTATGACCCAGTCTGGTCTTCAAAGTTCAGTATGACTTATTTGTAATAAACATGACCCACTTAACTGGAACAGTGTGAAGAGTTTGGTTATTTGATAACATGCATATTTTTGAAGAGGGCAAAGAAAATGTCACATTTTATGCAGAAAACACTCTCACTGTGTTATCTATAAAGTCTTAATCATAATTTTCAACACCCTATACCTTGAAGCCATAAATAATACTCCAAGGCAAGACATCTCCAGTTACGTTTCTGGGGAGGAATTAAAGAGAAAAACTTTTATTTTTTGCTAAATTTTCGTAGTAGCAAAAGCAGGACACTGATCAAGAAGTGATGAGAACTACCACCTCTGAGGTTAAATATTTCTATAGTGTATATCTGATCACATTCAGAAGTGTCTCTGAAGTTGTATCTGGGTATTAGAATTTGAGTTAGAAATCAGATAAGAGCTTTGAACATTGGAACAATTACTAGCAACTTCAAAAACTTGCTAGAGGTATGCAAATAAGAAGCTTCTCTTGCACTGGAGAAGATGCATGACATGGCGTTTACATGCCACAGCTCATGGAGATTAATGACTGTTGGCAGAAACTGCAGCCCATGTCCAGAACATGTCCTGAGCTAAGTGAGTAGGAAACAATCCTTATACAATGGTGTCATAAATTTAGTTAGGTCCTAAAGTTCCCAAGTTGAGTGAAATATAACAGTTATGGAAAGATGTGCATTAGGAGTCCTGCTGAAAGGTATCTGGGTATTTGAAATGGAAAACTGTTACTGACTTGCCCTGGAGTTGTAGTTTTTCTGCATTAATCAAGACCAGTTATAAGGAATTAAAAATTGGTGAGGGAAGTTGGTCTCAGCCTCATTTAGACATGTAAGAATTTTGTACCTCTTCTCCACTCATCAACTCCAGACCACTTACAGGGATTTGTGACTAGAAATTATAAATCAGGAACTCACCACTCTCAGTCAGCAGAAAGAACAGGGAAGTGTAAGTTCAGGCTTGTGGAAAATGCTAAGAACAAACTCATGAGAACAAGTGAGGTCAGACTGTTCTTTACAGAAGCATAAGGAAATGACAGGCAGAGCTGTGAAGACACTGAATATGCATCTACAACACAGGAAGGTATGTGCGGCACTCGGGAAGCTAAAATGTCAGGCTTCAGGGACACACAATAGGTGAAGAAGCCTTTCACCCCAGACACCTGTTTCTGTAAAGAAAGAAGCTGTTCTGCAGAACCAAGTTCTCTATCCATGACTTCTAAAATAACCAATGAGTCACTTCCATCACTTTCTACACTGACACTAAACTCATTTTTAGCAACCCAAGGCAGGCTAATACCACCTCCTGATCAGCTTGTGAAAGATGACTTCTCAGTCCCCCAGAGTCTCTTAGAGTCTCTTTCCACCTTGTGGCAGAAGCTCAGTGGACCTCAGTCTTTTCAAGCACTAGCTTCCACTGTTTCCTCCTTGCAAGGGCAGTATCCCCAGATCAGTATTCCTCTACTCCAAATCTAATCAAAAGCAGGAGAAATAAAACACACAAGAGCTCCCAAAACCACAGCTTCCACATAAATATGAATGCATTTGGTAGGAGAATGAGGACAACAAAACTGATAATTGTTTTAAGTGACATGACCAGATAATTTAAGTTTCCAGGACTGAAGCCCTGGAATATTGTGCGTAAGACCTAAATAAATAAATAAAAGCAGACCCCTGCAACATGCAAACATCTTCATGACCTACAAGGCTATCAACAAGGAACGACCACAACTTGGATACAGTTTCAGCTCTACTGTTTGTTATTTAGTACGGCTGCCCTGAAACTATGACATCTTGAAGTAGCCTCCAGAGGGTTTCTTAAGCCCTCTTGAGTCATGGCAAAGCCACAGGACCCAGTAAACATCAAGGAAGATGTAAGCTGCTGAGGACTATACAAAGCCTTTAGGTAATTTTACAAAATCTCTTTTTGAGATTAATTTGGAGAAGTGAAAAAGGCATCTGGAGAGACAGAGGTTCTTTCTAACTTCATTTCAGGTTTTCATATTCCAAATACCCACCGAGAGCCTGGGAAAGCCAAGCAAAGGATGTCTGGGGTCTGTGGAAACACAGCACCATCTCGTGGACTGAAGGGAAGAAGTATAAGAAACAAGGAGTAAATATTTCAGCACTTCAGACATCTGCAGCTTGGCTTTTTGACAGCCTGCTCTTCTAGCAGGTTAACAAATCTCTCTATCGAATTTGTGCTTTATAAAAAAGTTCACTGCAGACCTATAAAGAACAAATGAACAACAAACAACTCCCTATTTTTATCTCTCAAACTCATCACCGTTAACATAAACACTGGGGGCCTCTTCATAAATAGAGACGTGTGGGCAGACAACCATCTGTACTGAATGTTACTTGCCAGCAGGCCTAGCGCAGCTGTGAGCACCCTTTTCTTGCAAGTCTGAACCTCCTGTGCTTAAGGTGGGCAAAGAAAACAAGTCCCCAAATACTAAACTTGCAAGGACTAAAGACCTATACTTCCATCTATTCAGAACTGGAAAAGAAAATAGCCCTTTTCCATTTAGAAGGAACATAAAGTGTTTAAGTGTCCTGGGCTCTAAAGGAGGCATGCCAACACAGGGATCTCTGTGCAGGAGGGTGAAGTTGATCTTACTTTCTGCTTCATCCCAAGTATTGTGCTATACCTAGCTCCACTTGAGAAAATACTTCCAAGTTTATTCTTTTTTCATCCTGGTCCCCAGGATGAAATTTATTTAAAACAGGAAGCATTGTGATATACTGTCTATGCATTTTGAATAACTCCCATAATGAGTTTATACCCCTCTCAAGGGGGATATTTGGGCTAAGTATGTTCTTTGTTGTGCCTAAATTAAGTATAAATTACTTGATCTATCAATCTTCTATGCACATGAGCCATCAGTAGCAATTCCACAGCCAAGTGAGATCTCTGTGAGGGTATTTCCCATGAGAGAAAGCACAAATCCATCTCCAAAGTGTCCATCAGAACTATCTCTTTCAGCAGGATAAGGTAAGGGATTCAAACCTCCAGCATTTTTCAGCTGGGACAAATGCAGAGTAAATTCACCACTGGTTACAAGTACAAAAAAAAAAGAGGAAAAAAAGTAGAAAAAATGGGCTGGTGTTTTTTTGTTGGTTTGTTGGGTTTTTTTCTGCCATTATAAATACTTAACTCTTACAGTTTGTGTTTAAACAACAGGAATCACAGACAATTCTGCCCAACCTCGGTTCTCAGCAAAGAACTATAACAAGATGAATTCTCAGGATATTCGCCATGCTGCAGCATCATGTACAGAAATCCAGGCTAAAACTAAACTTGCATGAGTAGGATTAACATGGTGTCCGACCTGGTCTAACATACAATGCAAAATGTGTGCAACTCAACAATACTTCTGACAGGTATTTCAGGTATCTATGTATGGCAGCTCATCTGCCGTATATATATGCTGCACAGCTGGAAGTACTGTTACGAGATCAACATCATATCATGCCCCACTGGGTCATTTTGTGTGTTTTCTGGAGTCAAACAATATGCCCATTGACCTCGAGATTGATGTTAATATCTCTCTCATACACATACTCCCTTCAAATAGATTTCCTCTTGTCCCATATCACATAGCTGGAGTGCCTACAATCATTTGCCTGCAGTCAGATTCACAGTCACTGCTTCTGAGAACTTCTGCTCATTCACAGAGAGGAAGGGCTTGAAAGCCAGGTCTGCTCAGTTCACTCTGCACTGGTAACACAACCAATCCAGTGTTAGAACAGTAAAGCAGAAAAAATGAGTTTGTAACATGCAGTTGGCTTGGATCCATAATTTAAATCCCAGTGCATAGGCACTTTTTGTAACAGTCTGCATTTTTAAGTCAAAGACACCTGACTGCTGATGTCTCCAGTAGTAAGAAATACCAATATTAGCACTCTCTTTGGCATTTTGTGGTCTTCAATTAAGTGAGTATCTGTGACAGATGAACTAATAAAGACACAGATGCTTCTAAGGGACCTACAAACTGTATGATGGATGGCTTGTGATATTGCTATCTATCTTCATCATTTGCCCGAGATCAGCAGGGCAGAAATGTAACAGACAGAAGGTCTTTTAGTGCAATCTAAAATAGGAAAAAAAGAAAAAAAAAAAAAAGAGAGACAGTTATGGGAAGCCAGCAAACCTGACACCAGCTTTGCTGTGGCCAAGCACTGCAATTAGGTTTCAGACCAAAGACAAGAGGAAGAATAGAGCTTCAACCACACTTCCTTCAAAATCAACATTCCAGAGTCTGTCTGGAAAAAAAAAAAAAAACAAAACAAAGGTTGTATTTGGCAGGTATATTATTAAAGCCAGAGACTAGTCAAGACACTTTGGTCTAGAGGTCAGTTATATTATCTGAGACAGTTACTCAATGGACATCAGTACAACTACTCTCAGGTTGAAGCCAGAGGCATTTGAACAAAAGCAGACTACAAAGATCAGACAACTTTGCTCTCCTAGGGAAGGAATCATTTTCTACTCTTTCCCCATGTCATTCAAGATCACCCTCTCAAGCACCCTGCAGGCAATAGAAACATCCCAAAAGGCATCTCCTAGGCTAGGGAGGCCACCACAAGCCCACGCTGCTCATCTCCAACACAGAGGTGTGGGAAAAGCCTCAGAGAGTCATAACACAGCAACTGAATCAATCAGAAACCTCTAGACAGTGGAGGATGAACTAACTTAGGTCAACACTGAAACTAGATTAGTTGTCCTTATTCTCAGGGTTTTAAGTGCTCTCTGTTAATTTTCAAGATAAATTCATCGTTTTGATGCAGCCAATAAATCCTGAACCTTGTTTTGAAAATGATGAAATCAACCACATCTCACTTTTTTATTCCTTCTTTTTTTTTTCTGCTCATAACTATTCTAAGATTTTCACTGAAACATGCAAAGTTTTGCTTGCCCTAAATGTGCAATTTTCACTGATTAAACTATCACCCAATAAAAATTTTCACCAGTTCTGTATGTATCCAAGAGTTTGAAATTAATTAACATTCATAGATTTGGAAGCTTCTTCTTCTGTGGATACCCATTAGCTAACTGGGCTTTCAGTTAACACTTATCCTCCAGTAGAATTCATGTCATTTGATTATTCATGGGTTTCCTTACTGAAAAGTCTATTTCTTTCCACAACATCCCGTTGTTTCATAGGTACCCAAGCAGACAGTTTCAATCAGCCCCTTGGGGATCATTATTAAGATAACTGTAATTAAGGTTTTGCATCTAATCTCCAATGTTCCACAGCTGAGATTATTATATCAGCTCCTGGGTAACGAGATTGCAACATAATAAAGACATGTCCCTGTATATAGCTAAACCCCACTGGAGATCAACAGGTAGCCTTCTTCCAATGACAGCCAATAATTAGTACATTAGGCAGCCTGGATAGTGAACAAGAATCGCCTTCAGGACCTTTGACTCCTCCTACCTTTGCTTTTTTGATTGCTTCCATTGCAAAAAAAAGGATAAGCATACAAGAAGTGCCTCCCCACACTCACCCCAGCCTCCTCTCTTATGTAGCCCCAGACTTGAAGGCTCAAAAGCCAGCAAGAAGAAATAAATAGCAAAATTCTAGCACTGCCTGCATCCCTCTTTCTGTTGGCATTTTCTAAGCTACCTGCGCCCTGTAAATATTTTATGACATATATTTGTCCAGACTAATGATGGTACTCTTAAAGATAGCTTTCAGTCTAAGGTATTAAAAAAAAGTAAATCTTAAATACAAAACAATTAGGCATATTTGATATGTTGACTCAGAGAATCCCATGCCAGATTTTGATCTGCCAATACTGGCATAAATCTCAAGTTACCTCATTGAAATCAAAGGAATTATTTTGTATTTATAAATAAATGCTACTGTAAACAAAGTCTAGCCCATAATACACAAAGACCAACTTCAAACTCCATCTATCTGTTCTCACCCATTCATGCAGGCTCCTCCAAACTGTTTTCTATGTAGGCAGTCTGGGAAATAAACAACAATCACCCTGAGGACCCTACAGGAATAAGAAGGCAATACAGCGTGTGCTACAACAAATAACTCCATGCTGTCTGGGAAAGCACTAAGTGAACCCTATCCCATCTCATTAACACAGTTGCACTCATCACACATCAGACTTGCAGAAATGGCTTAAAAGCAGAGATATCTAACTCCATTGGGTACTGCAAAAATGGGAGAGCACACAAAACTCATCTGGGACAAAAAATGGACTAAAGATTACTGCAAAAGAGAGCTTCCATGCAGGACATTAGGCCCAACTTGTGAATCACGTTTTCATAATCCATAGTGTCAGTTATTGGAATGGAGGTAACAATCAAAGAACCTGTGCTTTCAACCTGGACTGGTGACTGGGGTATCCTGCTGCAGATCAACAGCAACAGCTGCTAGATTAACAGGCTTTTGCAAGGCTTTTTCCCTTCTCCAGAAAAGTACAGGTACCATCTTCATACCACGTGGCACCCAAAATACCTCATGCTGATAAAACCATACCTAATGTGAGATTCATCCAGAGTATTTGGGCAATACAACTGAAGACAGAAGTTTCATAGCATTCTGTTAAAAAAAAAAAAGTCCACTTAAAATAATGGTCCTCAAGCTCTCAGGCTGACTTTTGTCTACAAAATCCGACACTACATACATTTGCCATCAGCTTTCAAACTCAGTAGTGTACCACTGAGAAGCTGATACAAGAAGAAAAAAAACCTTTGAAGAGTAAAATTTATGGTTGAAGACTAATTTTCCTGAGTTTTAGCATGTACAGCTACTTAAAGCAAATATGAACATGTGCAGGTTATTACAGGGAAAAAGCCACATTTAAAATTAATCAAATCTTTGTTACACTTGACATTTTAGAACACTTACATTCAGTAGAAAGATGTGCTTAGAGATCATCATCAGCAAATGGAGCTTGGGGTGAGAGAACAGACAGAGACTCCTATTGTGCTGTACCACATTTCTGTTACTCTTATCAACTTAAATCTATGTCTTATCAGAGATCACACCCTTGGTGTGCCATTACTGAAGGAACAGTTTCAGAGGCCAGCTCTTTCATGGGGCAAAATACCCAGGACACAGTACCACTCACTCAGCTACTAAAAATGAAAAGTGATAATTAGTGCCATGACTATCAAAAAGTACCACATAAAAAACAAACAAACAAACAAAACCCAAACCAAAACGTCAAAGAGAACAGAGATCACAATGAACAAAATTACAGCAAGAGTCGTCTGTGACATGTTTAAGAAAATGGCATAGATGCTGAGCAGTGTCAGGGAGAGAAGTAACCACTCAGAGGTTGATAACAGAAGCTGTAATCACTGCCACCTGCAAAAAGTCTCTCTCCTTCCATCCCATTGAAGTCTATAGCTTGGCTGGACCATAGCTTATGTGCTGACAGCAGCCAGGTGTGCACAGATATCAGTGACTGATTGCAGCTCTCATCCTAAATGCTCCTTCTGCCAAGCTGTTGAAGCAATCGTAATTAAATTACTCACTAGAGACCTAGCTGCATTTTGGGGATCACAAAAGGATAAAGTTGGCTAGCTTTCACAATTGAAAAAAAAGGAAACACTTCTGTCAGGGCACCTTGAGAAGTTGAAAGGTGTAGAAGAAGCAATTCCAAAAAAGCATCTGTCACTCAAATTCCCTCTTTCTCACCCAGAACAGGGACACCCAAATTCCTCCCCCGGGTGTTGACAACACTACCCATCCCAGATGACTCCCTAAGGGAACGTGGGGCAAGCAAGCTCTTCATCTGCAGCCTGATCTGATGTTTTACAGCTGTTACTCAAGGGAAGGAAATGCTTTTCAGTACACAGAAAAGCAACAAGCATTCTTAACCCACTCAACTGTTAAAACAATTATGTAGAGGGTTATTACTAAGCATCAGATAAGTGCATAGTGCTTTAATAAGAAGTAGCACTAGATCCTTGCCCTAAAGATGTTACACGTCTTGGAGTTTCAGTGCAAATTAAACAGTGGTAAGAAGGGTAAAAGCAGGGTTCACAACCCAAATCACAATGGTAAAATTTACATCATGTACTGAAGTACACAATTGCATTTCCCTTCTCTTTTTATCCCACTTCTCAGAGGATAAGGTCATTCAGAGACAGAAGACACCAGAGGCTTAGGGTAGGGACTCAAAATGAGCCATCAGCCAGAAAACGCTAGTTATAGTAGAGGGTACATAAAAGAGCACTGAGTAAGCGAGGGCAAAGCACGAGGAGGGAAGTAAGAAGTAGGCTGGGTGCCTGACCTGCTGTAATAAAGTATGATTCACTCAAGATAAATCAGAGGTGACTCTTGCTTCATGTAGGGCAGATGTCTCTGTAGTATCAAAGGCAAATCCCTAAGCGTGCTGATATTTAAACAGCTGACTGGTTTAGCCATGCATGACTAATGAAGTCTATGCAGATTTATTTTCTACACACTAGCAACCTCTTGCTCTCTGACTCAGTAAGTGATAAACTGGGCACATTAGAAATGAATGGGTGATAATTATACATGAACAATGAAGAGGGTGTCTGCAAGTAAATCAAGCTGAGCACGCTGGCATTGACATCAAGGGAAGTCATGAAGTCTGGATAAAAATTGGCCCAGATGGTGAAAAACACACAATACTGAGGGAGAGGGAATAGGGTCCCTCTACCAACTGGGGGTCTGAATCCTGCCATTGAGATAGCTGTAACTGCTCAGTGGCGCAGACAAGTGTGGAGCACAAATGACTCATGAGCACAACAGAATAAAGCCATTACGATGAACAGTTACTACTTCAGTCACTTGCCCTGCTATCAGTTTCTTACAATGACCATTCTGCCATGCTTTTTAAGCAGGGGTGAGGGAAGCTGGTTCTGACACTGCCCTTTTGCAACCTAGTCTGCAGACTATGCTCCAGAAACATCAAACCATTTAGGTAGAAGGGAGGGGAAAAGGAAGGACATCAGTGGAATAGGGATGGGCCTGCTCTGACATCCCTGGCATCTCACCCAGAGCGCACATGTGGCAGAGAATCCAGCTTCAGTCTCCTGCATTCAATCCAAAATGCTCTGTGCTTTTTTCTGAAGTATTAGTCTTAGACTTGTTCTACTAATTTTGATATCCTTCCTTTCAAGTCAAAGGAAAAAAAGGTTTTGGCTAGTTAGTAAGCCTTACTCACTATGATTACAGAAGTGAAGTTATCAAAAGCTCTTCCTGTGAGAGTGCTAAATTATTGAAAAAATGAGCAAAGTCACTATGACTCCCTTTCCCTCTAATCCTTCCCTCCTCCAAATGTGATTCACAGAAAGACAGTAGAAGTACATAGGTTATGCATCACATGGAAGGGTATCTTAGCAGAAAAATATATCTTATTGTACAAAAAGAACAACAGCCCTTTATATTACCTCTCCCCTAGAACAAAAACACTCAGCACTTCATCAAACAATCCCATTGGAAAGTCAGATGATTGCTCTACTTATCAACAGGCTCTTTGAAAAGCATGCAAACTGGAAGCATGTGAAGATACACACACAAGAGGACAGACAAACATGGGCTGCCTTTTCTTTTTACCAATCAAGTGGAAAACCTGTTTTTAAACTGGATGGATATTACAATCCAGAGTTTATAAGTAAATGAGCAAATCACCCCCCTAAAAAGCCGATCGACAGTCAGCAGATGGCCTTAAGAATTGTTTCAACAAAAAAACATCCCACTGTTCAAAAAAGTGGTTTATACTCTGTTTGCACTAGTCATGGGTGCAGGTTATTGAACTTTTACAAACAAACAAACAGCCTCTAATACATACTTGTGTTAGCCTGGCAATTTCTCCTGGAAAGCTTGACTCTGTGTTACTCATCTGCATGAGGACCGAGCAACAAGCACTGCTTTCTATGGTCTAGTCTACATACATATACCACTCACATTAGCTAGATTCCCAAAGCCTATTTGTTATGCATTGTCACTGTGTAGGGAAGAAAATGTCATTGTCTCATCAGATAGAACATGAATAAGTTAATGAATCTGTAAAAGCTGCTCATAGGACAACCATTTAAATACAAGCCACATGTCAGGTAACTTGGAATCTTTAACTACCATGTTTTCATCTCGTAGAATGAAGACAGCAACAGGATGGAGTTCACCCCAGCTGCAAGATGCTTCATTGACATTGTAGGTTAACTTCCAGTTCTGATACCTTATCTTCTCAGTTACACATTTGAACAGTCTAAGCAACAGTGTGGCATGCTGAGGCTGTTTAATACTCCTAAGTATCAACTGACATACATGAATACTGATTTCCTACATCTTAGAGGAACAAGCATATTCTGAAAATAGGTTGAAAGCCCAGACTGAATGTGATGCTGGAATGATTAAAACATTTCTAAAGATTGAAGAACGAGGAACCACCTCAAAATATAAAGAACAGATCTTAAATGGCAAGGAGAATAGGAACCAGCATATCCCAAACAGTACCACTGCTTCTATTTCTACCTTTCTTTATAGGTGTTTATACTGGCTAGTATGCAGGGCAGACCTTCTTAAATAAATTCGAGGGCAGCCAGTGACTGTGTTTCTCTGTTGTTGTTTTTGTTTTTTAACAACTCAAAATGAAGGATATTAAAACTGAATTTATGCCACCATATCTTCTGTTAATTGCTTAGTTTGAGGAATCTTGATTCCTACAGTATAAAGAACATCTAAAACAGAGCTGCGCAACAATAGCCAAAAATTAAGGTTATATCATCATTTCCATTAGGAATTTAGATCCTTTGTCTTGTGAAACAACACTGCTGAATGTACAAGCATGCCTATAGATGTACAACGTGCATCTCTGCTACTTGTGCTTCTCCTTCACCTTTCACAAACAGCAGTTCCAAGCCAGTTGCATCTGAAGTAGGAAGCTTAATGGCCTAGTCCCAGGACAAAAATTAAAAAACAAAAATATATTGGTGCACTAAGCTTTCTTGAGTATTGACAAGACTGAATGACTTTGCAAATTTTACACTAGCAAACAACAAAGCACACCTACCAACAGTTAATTGGGGATGATCTAAAGAGATCAAAAATAACTGAAGAGAACACCAGACATGCCAATTATCTGTCTCAGAGACACTGAAATATTCTGCATCAAACACATGGAAACGCAAATTTTCCAATGCAGACACTTGAGTTCATTAACAAAAATAGAAAGACAAAATATATTCAGTTAGTCCTCCTTTTTGCTACCACTTTGACTGTGCAAATCTAGGCCTGTTCTACTGACTTCAATATTCCATATTTACATTAGTGGAAGACCACAATTTTCCCATAAAATAGAAATAGCCATCTACCAAATTAATAGAATTTGACTCCTGTGGCAAAAAAAAAAAAAATCTACCAAAGAGCTTGATGCATTTCTAAATAATAGCAAGGCTTCAGGTTACACAGAAGTTATCCCCCCTGCCATTACTTGCACTAAAATCCAGTCTAAAGAACATTTAATTCAATTAACATACAAGTGCCTGTACTTCCATTCAGGTATAATAGCAACTGTATCTAAAAGATGGGAACAGGAAGAAAGCTTTCTCCCTCTCTACAACCCGCAACACTTCATAACTTCATCAGGCAACCAGGAGCAGAACTATGTCTTCAATGTCCTGATGCATGGCAAAGACTGAAAAAAACACAAAAAGATGCCATACGTACTTTTTGAAGATCCTGGCTGAAGTCTCGTCGTGTTCCACGAGGAGTCCATATGACTTACCTTTCCCAACCATTTTGAAACCCATATCCTCCTGTAAGCATTTCTAAATCACCAGCCAGGCCTGACACTGGGAGGCTGGCTACTACATTGCCCACATCACCCTCACCCAATATCAAACCCCTATCTCTGCTCTGCATGATTTCCAGCTGCCAGCACTAAAAAGCAGCAAGGAATCACCAATTACAAACACAGTAACCTGGCTTCCTGAGACTACAGAGCCTGCTTCAAGTCATTAACAATGGCATAACAAGGGCACTGTGACATTCTCAAGCTGTGAAGCCCAGCACATTAAGAGACAAAACCAACAGTATCGTTAATCTCTTCAGAGATTTCCTGGACATGTGCTTAAATGCAGCCCAACAGGATTCAAAGTAGCATTTCTTTTACACAGAAGGTTTATAATGTGCTATGCTTTGCAAGTCCAAACTGAATGACTGAATCAAGTAGTGCAAGAATGGGAAGGTTGGTGTCCAATTGACAAAAGCAAACCAAAACAAAAATTCAGAGAACCGGAGCCAAATCTTGTGGCTCCAATATGAAATGTTTATTTTGGACTCAAAGGAGTCATTCTGGATTCCAAAACAACCCAAAACCAGATGTGGCATTGCAGCCCATAAATCTGTGTCTGTGGTACCCTTCTTATAGAACCCCTGTCAAGGTACCAAAGCTTATAGGCCTTTCCAATATCTGTTTGGGAGAACTATACTGGGAAAAAGGGGAGACCAATGCAAATAACACCATGTTTTATGAATGACTCAGAAAAGCAGGCTTTTTGGCCTTCAGCAAAACCAGACTGTCACCACATGTTAAACAGATTGTCATATGTGTGAACAATCCAGCCACAACACAAACTTCTAGGGGAAGAGTTACAGATATGACAGTGCTGTGGCACCAGTATGAGTTGGACCTTGCTGGTACCACTAATAAAGCCTACCGCAAATACCCTTAATGAAAGCAGCACCTTGTGAGATACAGTGGCCAGAGTGGACTCTAAGAGTCTTTTCTGGTCTTGACATTTACACATACAGTGAACCAAGCTATTGAAGCCTAACGTTATGCTTCATACAGCACTCAGTGTGCTCCTTTGTTCCCTGCCTCAGAGTGGGGAGAGTGAAGGGGACTAACTGTCGCCCTAAATAACAGAAGTCAGGAGAGAGTAGACCTGATCTGCTTCCTCCAGGCAGGAGCAAAGGCCATATCAGGATAAGCAGAGGGAACCTCTGAAAGCTGATTATCTGCCCCCTAAAGGAAGGCTTCAGGGTTTTGTTCAATCATTTTAGAGATCTTAATAGTAACTGGCCAAGAAGAGCATGTTTTGAGATTAAGCAATTCAGTATGCCAAGAAGCACAACTCTGCTGCTGTATGTTTAATTGACCACATGGTTTCAGCTGAACATTCTAGCAAATGGTATCCAATTTTTCATCTTGGCATACAGCTAGTAATTCAGTAGAAGACAATCTAGAACATTGCTTAGCAGTTTTACATTGATTCCATGTCTTTCTTTGAATGAAAACCTCAAAGCATAATTCAGTACACTAAGTCTAGTCATTTTGTACCTATGTAAATATTACACACAATATATACAAGTCATTTCTGGTTTCTCTAAACCAGGAATCCCATTAACATCAATTACCATAATTGATCTGGTTGAGTTAGCTTTTAAAAAGAAGAAAAAAAAATCCAAACAACAGATTGCATATTTTCACTTTAAAAAGGAAAAAAAAACCCAACCTGCTGTATGCTTCAAAGAAACTTTCCAGGAAATGAAGTTTGGCTTTGACAATGCAAAAGTTGTATTTGATTGAAAGTAAAACTAATCATGTATTGTCTGCGCTCCCATCCATCAGAACTCACAGTTCACTAATCCAATGGAAAAACCTACTTACGGTCATTACACTGGCTCCCAGAGTATGAAGTCATGGAGCAATCACAAGTGAAGCCTTCCCACTGCTGATTACAGATGCCCTGATTTGCACAGGAGTCTTCCTGGCAGGTAGTGCTCGGTCCTAGAGAAAGATTGACAAGAAAAGGGTGAAACAAAGCTAAGAGAATCATTCTAGTCAGGCCCACAAAAGCTCCAATTCATTGTTATCATTACTATCAGGATCCTCATGCAGGAGAGAAAAAGCACTAACCAAACACTTTTAATTTGTTAGACATGCAAGAAACTCATCAGGTAAAAAGAGCACAAAGACAACTGTACACTCCATGACAAAACAGAAAACTGTAGCACAGAGCAAGGAGGAAGAGTGAACAGCAACATATTCCCTCTTAGGCAGACCCAACTCATATGTTCAGTGCTTGCTAAAAGAAATTTACTGTAAAATATGGTGTAATGCAAGGATAACAAACACTGCCAGGTTGCCATGCTTTCCTTGAAGTTTGAGCCCCTTGTAGAAGTGAAAGGTGTAAAACTGGCCCACAAACAATGCTTCATCCTACACAGAGAACCCCGATATGTGGATTCAAACTGAAGTTTAGAAGCCCCAGTTGGCTACAACTTTTCGTTATAGGTTAAGGGGAAAAAAAAATCCCAACCAACAAGCAAACAAAAAAAAAACCACCCCAAAAACCAACAAAGACTCCATCCAGTCCCATTAAATGTGTACCTCTGGAAACATGTCAATAAAGTCCTCAGAAGGGCATGACATTAGTCCACAACACTTCTTTATTCTGGACTGGTTTCCACAGTCTTTTGAGGAAGCAGAGATGGAAGCAGCCACTACTAACAGAACAGCCTTTCATTATTCTGTGATTTGGAGCTAACAGTTGCAATCCTCAGATAAACCTTGCAAAGACACAACCCAAGCAATGGGCAAAAATCTGATCTTGGGATCAAAGGGACTCTAAATGACAGGTCGTTTGTCATCCACAAGGAGGCAGCTGAATTCTGAATGACCAGAAAGCAGACATGAAGCTGCAAGCCATAGATTATAAGAACATGAGTTTAGAAGTTACTTCCTGGGAAAGCATTTTATCTTCAGCATTCTAGACAAAGGTATGCTGCTGCTGTTGTGCAGTGCTTGAAATAAAATGTACAACTATAGTTCACATACCTACTATTCTGTATCCTGCACTTGTTGGAAAAGAAGAAACAAAAGTAATAGAGAAGATAACAGAGTAGCCTATCAACTGGCTAGGCTGCCTGAGAACAATTTGCTAATCACTTCCAGTCTAAGACAATAGCATAAGGATAAAGCAACAACTGCTCTACACATCCCAGCATCTTCCATCACAGTCCTTGTTAGTAACAGCAATTCCATGAGGTTCATCCTACTCTTCACCCTTACCTCTTCATCACATCAGCACCACCATTTATACTTCAAAGATTAGATAGGACACACCTAAGTGAAGACAGTGTTTTCAGATGTTTTAAGTCAAAATGAAACCCTTCAACTTCCATCTGACACCACCCACAGTGATTTCACTGAACCCCACAGTGATACAGCATCTTTGATATTCAGATTGTGCATCTGGGCACTTCCACATTTATGTGCCTTTCTAGAACCCACATCTACCTGGAAGCCCCATTTCATACCATGATCCTCCTAACAATTCAAAGACCAAGCCAGGAACGGACCCTTATAGCTTTGGTGGAGAGCTCCTGCTCTTCCCACCGGATCATCTTTTCCCACTGCAAGAACAGAATGGGTGAATTTCCGTAGCTTTCTAGCTATCTGTGTCTTTACGTCTCTCCTGCAATGCGAAGGAACATGTGACTACTAGTAGGCAGAGAGTTTAACTGAACATTAACAAAAACCTGAGTTTCTTCCACAATCTGTTATGCTGTTTAAAACAATTAAAAAAAAAAAAAAAAAAAATCAAAAACGCCCCCCAAAAAACCTCAACCAAACCAAAACAAAAAAACCCAACACAAAACCAGAAACCCCAAACCTCTAGGTAGAAGCATAAGTGTGGATAACAAAAGCAGACAGCAAAATCCCTGAAAGAAAATTCACTTATTGAAAAGAGGCAGCAGCCACCACAGCAGGAAAAGTGTGTGTTAAGATACTGAAAGAAAGTTGAACAGCATTTTTCCACACTTTTCTCCTCCCCTCTGCTCCTTCTTCCCACCTACCTGACTCTCATGTGCAGCTGTATGAATCCCAGGGGTCTCACTGGCACAGTTTGAAGTTAACAGGTCACTGCTAGGATTACAACAGTGCTGACAGATTTCACAGCGTGGACTGGAAGGCACATATATGTACACACTTTCCTCCTGCCTTTACACTTATAAAAGGATTGGTTATAACTATACAAATACACATGCTTCAGGTTGGGGTCTGACACTTTCTTCAAACTTACTCTGGCCCAGCAAAAGAAGGGATGACATTTAACAATCTGAAATAGAGTATTAGTCGGCATTTTGCCTAAAATGTCCGAGTTACCCGAGGATAAGGAATAAGGAAATGATATCTCCCCTGTACCTTACTATCCCATTATCTAACCCCTAACCCCAAGTATGAACGCCAATACTCCTAGAGGTTTAAAAAAGTTATATATAAATATACATATAAATAAAAATAAAAACAGAAAGCAATTGTGACTATGCAAACTTGCGACAGCATCAAATGTAAACACCATGACACAGAAGCAAAGCAGAACAGCATTTCCAATGACAATGTTTCTCCTCTCTTCCTACAGTCTTCTGAGAACACTTTAATCAGTAACTGGACTTGACAATGGGCATCATGTAATGGGGACATCCTTTGTCTAGGTGCCACAACAGAAAGGACAAGTACTCTGCTTAAGGAATAAGACCTCACAAGGCTTAGTACCTGTGGCTTGAGGTGCTTGTAGTGAGAGTCCAGACAGCCAAAGGACTTGAATACATGACCAGTATTGTAGTTTCTGAACTGTATTTTACAGAAACCAACTGTGAAGATGGAAACAGTACTTTCAAAGCAGTCAGAGGAGAAAAAAGAAAAAAAAAAAAAAAAAAAAAAGGGATTTTTTAAGTCTGGCAATACCACAAGGAAGCTCAAAGCCTGATCTGCCGTCTTTAGAGTCAATTGTGATGGCACAGCATAGATGCTGGGTATTACGCTTTGCCTCACTCCTTAGTACTACGGGCCATTTGCATGGTAAAAGGATCTTTGTCTCTGAGAGTTCATCTACTCCTGCTGCTTACAGCCCTTGCCTGATGTCATAATCCTCCATCTGTGGCAACAGAATTTTGTTCAGAGCAACTAACAGGGATGTCACAGGGGATTAGGATTTTGGATTAGGGAGCAGTGATAGAAGCACAGGAAGTCTTATAAAACACGAAGACTGTTACCACGCATATGCCCTTTAGTGCTAATGAACAAGGAAAGAGAAGGCGACAAACAATTTATATATACAGTAGTAGAACACGTTCTAAAATACCAATGCCATCAGGGTTCAGGTCTATTTTTAATCTCATTCCTTTGGCAACACTTAGAGCAGTCAAAGTACTTAAAGTAAAGTTTTAGAGCTACTCTTCATATAATAATCTGAGATACATCTGATAAATCACAGTATACTTTTAATTAACAAAATATGCGTGCTGACTTTAATTTTCTCCTTAGATTTCCAACACCCTGACAACACTTGCTATTTCTGTTGAATGCATTTTTGTTCAAAGGACTTTTTTTTGTTGTCTGACTGTAGTTGGGCTTGGCGCATTGTCGTCTTCATGCCATATGCACAGTGGAAAGGGGAATGAGTGGGCAGTAGATATAGAACAAAAGTGAAAAAGTCCCTAGTGCAGAAAAGCATCTCTGCTAGCAGAAGCATGACTTGCTCTGTCTCCTCCTGACCAGACTAACAGAAGCAGCTCCTTAGGAATATGAGATGACAAAGTAGAATTCTTCAATGTCCATTTGATCTTTATTACTGCGTCTCTCATTTTTACTGGAACACCTCAGTACCTGAGGACTTGCAGGATCTGAGATCTTGTTGCGTCTCCCTTCCTGGGAAGGAGCCCAGTATTACACTTTTCCTCCAAGTTACCTAGCTAGATGTATGGGTTATTAGTTTTACCACTAAGCATTTGAAGAAAATCACCTTAAGAAAAGTTCACTAGCCAGATCTCTTAACCATATTCTGTTTGGAAAAATTACTTTGTCTCCCTAGCTCTTTCCTGCAATTTCAGCTGTATGGTAGGTTTCTCTTTGCCTTGAAACTAAACAATTTGAGCGCTACTGCTGCGTGTTGCTAAAACTGCTGTTTCATCCTACAGGTGGGCATGTTCCTGCTGTGTGATCTGAAAGCTCCTTCCAGAGAAAGGAACTTCAGGAATAAATGACAGTATTGTGTTTATCATTCTTCCGAGTTATATGAGGAATCTGTTTCTTTATAAAACAGCTGCGGGATTATAACACAAGTACCTCATGCTCTGATCATAACTAGCAATAAGTATTAAGCTAAGAAAACAATTCTTGGTCTTGCACATAACACCTTCCTTCACACATTGAAAATTCGCTCCTATTGAAAGGAATCTACTATCTGTGTTAATATTATTTTCTCAGTAAGACGAAGTTCTGCAACAGGCAAGGTTCAATGGCATCATGGGTCCGTTTTCACTCTCCATCTCCCTAAATGCTCCCATATTTTTTCCATATACCTTCAAAGAGCTTAGGAAGCAAGAGGAAAGTAATACACACAAGACATTTTTACTGTCTTTACAGAATAAGGTGTCTTATTCTGTAGTTCCTAAATTATAAATGCCATCAAACACTGAAATACCTCTACCACTACCAGCAGACATTAGGCAATTTATATTTACAATAAATCTACAATGTACTTCTGTCAGTATTCCTCTTTCATAACTAGTGATAGTCTGTGTTTTTTTTAATTCAACGTGCAAGCCTAGTACAGCTGAGAGAGGCATCAGGTCTCGGAAACCATATGCACTAGGCAGAATATAAACCTGTTCCAGGACTCACTCTTAGTGCAGGTTAAGGAGGAAATGAAGTTAACCCACCTAAATTTTCCAATTTTAGAATAATTTGGACAAAAATATTTTTTCTGAGTATGAAGCGAGCCAAATAGAGACTGACTATCATGGAACCATCACTTCACTGGACGGATCCTACCTCATACGCTGTAACTGTCAAACACAATGGTGGCATGTTGATACCTACTTTGCACAAACATAAGAAACTAAAGTATAGTGAAGGTTCAGTGCATGATTCAGAAAGTTAGATCCTATATTTTGATCCACAGATGGTAGAAAGCAGAAATATCACAGAGCAACTTTAACTTAGCAAACTAGAACCAAAAAAACAAAAGGGATTTTCAAGGACTGCAAGGCCAGGTCTTCGAGCTCTCTCAGCTCCAGATTTTGTTAAGAACTCATCATCCCTTTCATCACCTAAATAAGGTTAGGCATCTGGCAGGTTCCATATTTGAAGTTACCCATTGTCAGAAATAACTCAAAAAGCCAGCATTCTGCAGTCCTCTGAAAATACAATTGTTTCTTCCAGTGCCTCAACAGAACATGAACTCTTCATTAACCTGACATCAGTGATGATGCCAAGTACTTCTGTTCCAAATTCGTGGCTGGTCTAAAAATCTTGAGGACTGGGACTAGTTAAAATAACAATTATGCAAGTCTCCCATGAAAGCACATTTACCTCAATGCAATAGGAGAAGAGAATTGGCAGCAACAGCAATCCACAGAGGATGTATCTACAAAGTGGTGGGGGTTTTTTCCCCCTCCATGAAACCTAGCATATAAATATCTTCCTCCCTCTTGTCACCCTGCCACTCTCCATCTCTATGCAACCTAAAGGTCTTGAGCAAAATGTTCATATACATGTTGGTCAGTGAAGAACAAAAAAAACCTCAACACCAAATAAACCCCGGCCATACAAAAAGTCAACTGCATAAAAGGGAGTATGCCTGGACCTAAGAGATGACATGGGACAGGGAGATGCAAATGAAGTAGAGGAAGTAAATAGTATCCAGACATTCAGACACAGAAACTAAAAGCAGAAAGGAAAAAATGAAAGGGCTGTATGTGAACAGGAAAAATACAGTCAATTGGGAAAACACCCTTCCCCACTGCAAATTACAGCAGCACAAAAGTACCAGGCCTCGTGGCCTATTCTGAAATAGCCAACATATTTAGCAAAGGTTGGTTTCCTGAAAAGTCAACAATCCACATTATGAACTAAAGAAAAAAAGTTTCCCCTTAGTTTTTAATGTGATCAAGTGTCTCTACCTGAAGGGCAAATACTCCCTTAGGGTTAAGACCTCTGCAACAATATGAGCTTGGGCTGGAATAATCTTCACAGCTGTGAGAAGCCTTAAAGTTATGAGGACTCTGGAAAAATCGAAACTACAAACAAATCTTTTTGTTCCAGGACCTTTTCTTCCTGCTGCATCCACTTCAATGGACATCAAAAAATCAAGCAGGAATTCCCGTGCATGTATTCTGAATTCTGATGGACACACAAGTTACTAGAGAGAACAAAAGCAGCTGCGGCCAGAGAGACACGATACTTGCTGATGTCTAATGCAAGTCCCAAATTCCCTGCCACAGTTTTAATCAATGGCACGGAACACCTTAATCCTATAGCTATTTACACCCCAGTATACTTCCAGGATGCTTTTTCTCCTCACATTGGTCCCAGCCCATGTATCCTTCCTATTATTGCAAATCCTTTACCACCTTCTTTTACACTAACTTCAGAAATCCCCTAGAGGCAGCACCTAATACTCTCTAAAATCCATAAGCTCTGTTACAGAGTACTTCAACTTTTTACAGCTGGGAATAGGCCAGAGACGCCAACAAAATGCAATCACAGTCAGTTGATTCACATGTATAGAGTACAATACATCACACTAACTTCTGCCTACATCTAGGCTGTCAAATCTTTCCGATTCAATGTTTCATATACTTTCAATGGCTAAAATTATCTCAGACTGTCAGTATCTTTATCTGTTGGATAATAGGGTGTTTCCTAATTTGCTTCTGTCTGTTAAGAACTGCTACAGTGATAAACTGTTTACTCATTAAAATTTCCTCGGTTCCTCCAAATATTTTTTTACCCTTTTCTACTGAGCCATAGAATACAAAACGCTACCTAAAAACACAGTTGATATTCTGAAGTAAAGGTAATTGCTATCTTGCTATACCTGAAAAACAGAACGGGAATATTTTAATTTAAAAATTGCATCTGTTGCATTAGATCAGGTCAGCAATGTCACCAGGTCTTCACAATAAACATGGGGAATAGAACAGGCGTTTATGACGCATATGATTAAAGCCAAAAAAAATTCCAGTGATACATAAAATGTTGGGAAAGACTTTCAGTCTCTATCTCAGAGAATGAAAGAGGAATACTCTACATGTTTTCTCCCACAACAAAATCTCAGACTGCATCTGTGGCTTAGATACAATATTTCAAGGTGGTTAAGCTGATACCATAACAGATACCATCTGTGACTTCAGGACTGTTAAACAGAGACACATTCTTCAATGCCTCTGACTTGCCCTCATACCCAAGATCACTCTCTCCTTTTCCATTAAAAAGGAGGAGAATTTTCATAAACTTCCACAATATTCAGGAACAAACTAATTTGTACTCTAGACTGTAATCTCTCTAGATGAGTTGGGAAGCATATTTTCACTATCATGGTTAAAGGGATAGACTTTCAACACCATGGAAAACATCTCTCCAGTTATACTAGTATCAAAGCCCTATTAATTTCTAATAAGCAGGTTTCCTCACTTATGTCCTGGGGAAATAGAATATTTGTATGTAATTATACCATTAACACTTCCTTCATTATGTGTCTCCTAAAAATTAGCCTTCATCAAACTGGTTTTCTGTCAGCACTCTTTACCCCATCATCTCTCTGTAATTCAAGTGGCATGTTCTCAATTACTATCTGGACTATCCTCTTTGAGCTATCTTCCTTGGTTTCTCCCAATTTTTTGCCCCTTTTTTACTGAACCTACTCTCAGTCTCTTTAAAGGCTTTCACTTGAGCAGCTTTAGTATTTTAACACCATCCGCATAGTCCTCAACCTTTCAGCAACCTGATACATCATTGATTGACCCCTTTCTACTTAGCATGCAATAATAAAAAAATGTCAGTAAGAACTTCACATAAGGTTTAAGATCATGAAAGAGACCTATCTGCTTTGTGAAAAATCAGAGACTATCCAGTAAAAGGTTCTAAAAATGACCTGAGAGAGGTACAAAAATTAACAGGTACAAAAGGATCAGGCATGACCACTCATACGTTTGATCAATTGTGGCTTATGAAATGCCATCTAACTACCAAGGGAATTTGTAGTTAATAGTTTGTTTGGGGTTTTTTTTTGTGGTTTTCTGTGTTGTGTTTTGGTTTTTTTTAAATTGAAATTCCAGAAAGTTATTTCTGTGGGGTGCTTTTTCAAAGTCTAAGTTAAAAATTACCTTCTACCACATGGTCTTACTCCTTAAGACCAATACAGAAGAATCCAAGTCAGATTTTTGTTTTGTAAAGCTATGATGGCCTTCTATGTCTCTATACACAGCAGCTATTTGCCTAAACAATGATTAGGCATTTCAGGAAATCAACCTGTGCTCTTATGGATATTCAGAGACTGATACAGTCAAACCCTCCAGGTCAGAGGTGTGACTGCATGCAGTAAAAGGCACCAAATGTTACATAATTCATCTTTCAGTTCAAAACAGTAATGGGGAAGAACCACCTTCTCTACCTTGCAGGTCAGCTTTGGTCAACTCAACTTTGTTAGCAAAAAATAAAAAACAAAAACAAACAAAAAAAAGCAAAAACAACAAACAGGTTAGTATAAAGGTAGATAAACCAGGGTCATATCTCTTTAAATAAATAAAAGCAATTGGTGTAACCATCACAGCCGATGTGCATAACCAATACATGCAGGAATGACAACCTAAGCAACAAGGACAGAGACACACAGCTACCTCAACCCAACCAAACAACAGAAAACAAAACCACATACAAGACAGAGGTAATGCGTTTCACTCACACACACACACGAGGACACAGAATTTACAGATAGCAGAAGGTAATAAATATCACATCATATTATCACCCATCTATTAGCATTTATTGATAATTTAAGATACATTTTGTATAATTTGAGAAAGACTTAGAATCCATTTAAGTAAAAAATCTATTTGACTTGAGCATATTAGTCAAGAATATTTTTCTTTTGTTTCTACATCCAGGCTCTGGATCTGAACTTAAATCTTCTGTCTCTCATAAAAGCACAGATTGCCCTGTTTTTTTGTCCAAAGTGGATTTATTACAGAAAACCATAAGGGACTGATAACTCTGAAAGACAACAACCTCTGTTTACCCCAAGAACTGAACTTGACACTGGATGTGAAGTGACAGTAAAGCCTTATCCCCTCACAAGCTGTTGCCTACTCATGGTTTTCAACACATCCTTAAGAAAATCTGCATCCACAGGCCAAGAGACAGCTCAGGTTTTAGACCCACATAATCTTTGTCAATCTCATCAGAGCAATCAACAGAAATGACAGTAGTTCCAATTCACTCTTTCACCTAGGTAGGAATGATCTTGTTATCTGTGGTCAAATCATAGTCCACATGGCAAAAGAGAATCATAAATCTACCAAGCTGGACTGACTGAAGATCCAAGCACATTTTCTGAAAATTGCAGAGCATAAAAAAGCAAAATAACAATACCACTAATGTTCTTTCATTTAGGCTCAGGAATTTTTTTAACTTTTTTTTTTTTTTTTTTTTTTTTTTTAAAATGGAGTCCAGTTCACAAGGAAGCCACATAGATTTTTGATGTATTATACCTTGATTCTAAGTTTTCTCTTTCAGCATGGAAAAAGCAGAGAACAAAGATGGGAGTACAGGCAGCAGCTCCTGAATCCCTTGCCACTGAAGGTTACATATTTCTAATATACAGCACAATGCGAACAACAAAACACCAAATCACTGACCTCACTGTTCAAAAGATGGGTATTTAAGAAGTGCATACTCACCTTTACAACCTTCTGTTCTTAAAAAGTTATACTATCACAGTTGGTATTGAAGAGAGACTGGTAGCTCTCTCTTTCTCCCAATGTCTCCTTTTACATCTACAACCCAATAAATCAGAACTGACATGTACAGATGCCATTTCCTGTGGTTCCTATGAAATTTAACATTTTGAATCTTTGCTACTGTTTCACAGCCCAAGAATGACTCAAGAAGGCAATTACTTTCGCTGTTGAACTAGCCAGATTTTTCTTCCCACTACTGGAACTGCTCTACTACATAGAGCCATAAAACCCCCAGAGTTCTTTAAACAAAATGCAAAAGAAAGGAGGAAGGGGTGGAAAGAGGAGGAAGATGCATTTCTCCATGCATCTTCGTTGACGCATATTCTAACAAAGTAATTTCTGTGTAACAAACAAGCACTTTTCCCAACTGCCCTGCTCCACATCTTTGTAGCTGACCTGGAGCAAAGCTTGTATTTGTTTCATAATTCCAGAAGCACTGTAACAATAGAATACAAAAGCATAAAGAACAGGAGAGCTGTCAAATCATTATGGAGTAAATTAGTGCTCCTCTCCTCAACAGACAACCTTTGATTCCATAGAGAAAGTGAAGTATCACCAGATTTGAAGTTTCGCTACTGAGCAGATGAAGGGTGAAATCCTTTCTGACGTTATCTCTCTGTGAGATTTTAAGCATGAGATTAGATTTTCTTTTTTCCACATACAGCTTAGTATGCAAAATGCATTTCAGATTATCCAGCCTGTATGTGTCATTCATGCTTTTCATGCACCAGTGAATTCCAAAGGTTAGCTATACTATTTCATGGAAAGCAGCACAAGATTATGATATTAGTGCAGGATCTGGAAGATGATTGAATTAGGACAAAAAAAGTCCCAACACATCTGGAACAGTGTCAGCCAGTTTAATAACAATCACTCTCCTTTGTGAGAACCTGTTATCTGTAAAACAGGAGAGGAAAGGCAAAGAGTAGAGAAAGAAGCCACATCTCTAAAGCACATAGAAAACCGCCTTGTAGAAGACATACAATGATCTTTAACCACCGCTGTTTGGTTTGTTTGACTGGGGACTGGATGGGGTGAGCGTATTTAGAATGTGCAGATGGATAGCCCTGGTGCCCATGATAAGCAACATAAGGATGCACAAATAAAGAAAAGGAAAACTCAGAAGAACATATGGCAAAGTTACAGAGGTGAAAAAACACCCCAAATGCAGGAAATACTCATTAATATTTAAGGCAATGTCTTTAAACTCCACAAAAGGTTGGACATCTGCTTAACTTTTTCCAGGACCAGTGAGGAAAAAGCAGTGAGTCACTCAGTCTTGACTTATTTGGATGAAATAAACTGATCCATTCATCTAGTAGTAAGATCAGGAATGAAGTGCTCAGCAAAAATAATTGATTTTAGAAGTCTAGAATAAAGGAGGAGCTGAAAGTAAACCAATTTAAACTTTGTATCAAGGAGGGAAAGAACATCACCTGGAACAACTTCTTCCATCCTCCAACTCTTGCACACACACCACAGTGCAGACATCTTTTCTCTGAAGTTGTGTATGTCCAAGAAACTGAAATAGCCTGTATTAATCAAACTCAGGAGCTGTATAAAAATTTCCAACCACAGCCCATAGGCTGTCAAGCTGAAGACTGGAGAGAACCAGGTCACGATATAGGGCTTCTTTTCCTCAGTTTCTAATGCTTTGCTCATTTCTAGGGACCTCCACCCACTACTTCAAAGTGCTCTGCAAGACATAGCTGAATTTCATATTCTCATTACAAATAGCTTAATACCATGCCCCTGTTTTATGGGTGGGGAGAGCAAGGCCCAAAGTAGCGTCAGACTTGCCTGCAAGTTTGCAGTAGAAGTATGCCCCCCAACATGAAGTCCTTTCCGAGAACTGACTGCTCTTCAGAGTGTTTGGTAGCCTGAACTGACATTGACACAAGTACCATTTAAGCCTTACTCACTTCCCTACCTTTTGTACCTTTTCTCTCAGGCTCTTTTTTTTTTTTGGGTGGTTGCAGGGAGAAGAGCTTTCTTGTTACATAAAAGATGGTGATGCAAGCTGCAGTTAGCACAACAGCTAAAGATACTCAATGGAAAACGAGTAAATATATTAGCACAATGACATTATTCTGAAACTTCATTCTTCTCACAGTTGTGTGTAGCACATCAACCCAGAACAGATTTTACACACCAGGCAGCAAGAAAGTTCCTGGGTTTTGCCAAATACCTGCCAGGGAAACACAAGCTGCCACTACAGATCTGACTAGACCTTCAAGATCAATGAAGAGCTGCCTGTTCCTGGAAAAACAGAAATGCAGCAATTGCATAAGAACAATTACAATAAACCAGACTACCATACACAAAAAAGAAGGGGTATGCGGTGTGGAACTCCATGGGCTCATGTAATATTTCAGATGCTCTTAGGTTCTTTTCTTCCAGATAATCACCCACAAAATTCTTTGCCAAAAATGATGGCCCTACAGGACACATCAAAACACAAAACAAGTCAGTGTGGCGGCTATCATCTTGTCCAGAACACTGGTGATTGAGCAGCAGACTTCAAAAGCTGAAACCTTAAGTCTGTACAGCACACAAGGAAGCTGACACTTCAGCTAATAAACCAGATAGACTTAGCTGTGCTATCCTAAACGAATACCACATAGATAATTTAAAATAAATTGTAGAAATAAAACCGATAGGCAATCAGAGATAAAGTAATTCTTGCCTTAGGTCTTGAACAGCCTTTTTGTTTTAGCACTACTATACACTATTAAACAACAGCCACTTTCAGTCTCCAGGATGCCTTTATTTCAGTTTGACTCCTATATATGGCCTAAGAATGCTTTGGGATTCTCCAGGTCCTAGAGAAAAAGCTCTTATAGAAATATTTCTATTGAAAGCGTTCCCTGCTCTTCCTCAAATAGGAGCACTGCCTTACCCATCACTGGAATGCAGCTAATTGTATAACATGGTAGGTTTGTGCTTTGGTGCATGGCAAGGCTGAATAACACCTGAGCACGTAAGAGGAACAACGCGGCCAAAGTTGTTCAATGGCTTGCTCAAACTGAGTAAGAGGACGTGCCAGTAGAACCAAGACAACAAAGAATATTATTTTCCTATTAAAATTTGGGAATCTTAATTAGTGGTATGGAATAGGGCACTGAAATACCTGAATAGAGATAACAAATGCAAACAGGATGCCACAATGTCACCCATTTGTAGTGGTACTGGTCTGTCCTAGGTGGGACAGTGCTGTCTGCTGACCTACATCTCACATTCTACTATTTCCAGGATTTCTTCCTCCCCACATCTTTTGACTCTGTCTTGAGATCAAACTGACAGTTCAAGAGAAAACAGCTGCCACCTTGTAATCTCCTCTGCTTCTGAAAGCAAAGCCACAAGAAGAGACAAGCACTTGCAGAAATTTCTCCCACACCACATTTGGAAGGCAAGATTCACATGTGGGGATAGAATGACATATCTTTAAGCATACATATTCTAATAATTTATGTGGTCCTACTGCCCTTCAGAATGAAATAAGCACATGTCCTACAAAGCAACACACAGCACAACTATTCACGAAAAGAAAAAGCCTGCAATTATTTGTTACAAACACATTTAAGCATCATGAGACAGCGAGAACTGCTTGGGACTTTAGCCCTTAAAAACATTGTTAAGGCTGCACTCAAGACCACTCCAGATGGAAACAAAATAATACGGATTGAACATGCTTGGAGTTTTTCTTTCCTTAGAGAAAGGGGAGATAGGTGTGACTTTCAGTGACAACTGTAAAAACAGGCACCAGCAGGCAGAAGTCAAGAAATGAGATGAAGCACTGAGGATTGCTATGATTCAAAAAACAAATGAAACGGCTTTCTGATGACCTAATTCTCAGGTTTTTTACTAATCCTAAACATGTGAGCAAAGAGAATGGCTTCCTCTCCAGCAATTCCCTTGGTACTAACCAGGGACCAGGAAGATAACATGGACGCTGCTTTGCAAAATCAATTTCTTCCAAAGGCAGAATGAGGGCCATCATTGACCCTGTTATCCAGTTTTTCAGGTCTTTCTCCAACTTTAAATCTTATTTTAAGGGCTTTAGAACAGAAGGGAAACTCACATTCCTAACACTTCTAAGAGTGTACCTAGCTCCACAGGCAGCAGTTGTGCTGGTTCCAGATTGGCACACAAAGTGCCATATTGTACATTTTGGGAGTGGCATTTAAATAATGCAACCTCAGTATCAGGACACTAAAATCAAAGAACTACACTGGTACAGGAGAAGGAAACACCATAGCTCTAATAATGGTGCAGAGTCTTCTAGAACAGCATCATGATTCTGTTCCTGAGCCATACGCAGAACAACAGGTTAGTCTAACGAGAGGTCCTCTGAAGGATGAGAGCTAATAGAGGAAACATACAGGCTACATAACCATCAGATTTAGCTATAATTTTAAATAGAAGAATTACCAGAAATCACTAATATTAAAGAATATCTTTCAGTGCACCAAGGATAATCAGGAAAGACATTTTCAAAAAAACCCAAATTCATTTTTTTTTCCTTGAATCTTGTAAACCACAACACAGAAAAGGTACATTTCTTTTGGCGTTTTGGCTCTGCCATTTTGGCAAAGCCAAAAGTTCTGCTACACTAGGAACAATGTGGTTAACAGACACTATTAAATACAGCAGAAAGACAGAAAAAAAGAACAGCCCACAGCTGTGCAGCACTTACCAGCGCTGTGAAAACAGAGTTGACATTGAGTGAATTCCTGTGACAGGACACAGAATTCTTACAAACCAGAGCATTATTGTGGTAGTATGGAAGGAGGCTGAGGAACAGGAGCTCCCAGCCAACCAGAACACTGGGAGACAAGGAAAGGATCAGATTTAATTGGACCGCCAATTTGGTGTTTCATGGATAGTCAAAGATAGCACTAAGAAGATACTTTCAATCCTAAGAAGGGACAGTCTTGACAAGTGGCAAGGCTTCAGCATGATGTAACCTATAATCTTGACATGGTATGGAAATACTATCAAGGAGTAATTTGTGAAGTCCTGTCTTGAAGGATCAGTTTGGAACAAACATCTTCTGAGCAAACATGCATACGAGACAACTTTACTGATAAAGTATCTTCCTCTAGCGACTGATAGCCAGCACAGCAGACTGGTATTCACTGGAGCTAGACACAATGGTGATTTTTATTTAACCCAGTCAGCAAAACCTCAGGTTTTTTGATGGTAAGTATACCACGTGCTTTAGGAATTGATGCCATATGCAGTCTTCATATGTCAACGCTGCTGCTGTCAATATTCTTTTAATGAATGCAAGCTTAGGAGAAATAGTAAGTTATTTAAAGAAGCTTCAAGAAATCACTACTATTTGCATGCTTCAAGAAGTCACTCAACACATTCCTTTCTAAACTGGCTGGAAAAGAGAAACTACAGAAGAGCAAGGCTTTCCAAACAGCAGAGACAATGCCCCTAGTGCTTTCATTGGAGGTCTACCTCCTCAAAAAGAACGATTTTGGTCCAATCTTTACCCGTCAGTTTCTTCTACCTTCCATTTCACCTGCCTCTGCTTGGTCTTCAAAATACTTACTTCTGTGGATCCCCAAAAAGGGCACTCTGAAGTACAAGTGAAGTCTCAGAACCTCTTTCAAAGTGTTTGAAGAGTACTGTAATGTTAATAAACTACTCTGAGAAAAGTACTTGTAAATAGTAGTCCATCCCAGTACCAACCTTTCCACTATTGGAGGTACCACCTCAGAGGGGATGAAGTATGTAAGAGAACAGCTGCTATGCCACTCACAGAAGCTAGCTATCCTTAAGCTGCATTTGGAAGACATAAGTGTAGAGAAGGATGTCACAATGAAAGCAAACTAATGAAATGGACAGTAAGGTGGGCAAGTAACTGCACAGGGGGAAGCAATGAAGAGGGGAGGGGGAAGCAATGAAGTAAGAGGTGAGAGCTTAAGAGAGGAACTTCTCTGATATCAATCATACCTTCACATCCGCGCTCAATCTGCCCACTGCGGTGCAGAGCATCATTGATTAGATCAGGCAGACGGCCATTCAAGTCCACAGATGCTAGACAGCCCTGAAATCCATCACGTGAGGCCACTAGCTTCGGAAGGTTGCTATACATGCCTTGAGCCAGGCCAGCAATGTAGAGATCACCTAGAGGAGAAAGGGGTAAACACAGAAGGACGAAGTTACGTACCTTTGAGAGTGGCTTCCTCCCCTCCCAACCTGAATATTCAAGCTGAACAGCTGCTCAAGAAAGTTAAAAGCACAGCAAGATATTGTACAAGAAGTCACTTCTGCCTCTTTTACTACAAAAAACTCTAACAAAACAAACCACTAACCCCCATCCCAAAAAAAAACCCAAAGAACAAAAAAAAACAACTGTAATTGCATCCTAACTAAAAACTGTAGGATGACAATCAGCTTCTGAAAAAACAAAATATGACAACTATTCTGCTACAGGAAGTTGCAGAGAAAGAGAAAAATGAAATTGAAAGCCAAAACCAGCAAATTCCACATTCACTGTTCTGTAAGGCACAGTTCCTACAACCTTTGCCAGCTTGTTATCTCTTGTCTACTGGTTGAGCCCCGCAAGAATAAAGGGGGGAAACTGTCAGTCTTGAAGAATTTACCTTTAAGATCTAGATTTTTGGCACCATTGATAACCTGAGTGACCACCTTCGTGTCCACCTTTAGGCTGTGTGTATTACTGTTATCTCTGGTGATGACGACATTATGCCATTGGTTGTCATTAAGAGGACGATCACTGTTGCCCTTGATAACATTAGGTCCATTTCCAAGGTCAAATACATAGTGTATATACCTGTAAATATAGCAAGAACTAGTTACAATTGTGTAAGAGCTCCAGTGCTACCAACCCGGATTCTAGCCAGAGTTGATAAATTAACTTAGAAAAGTCAAGAAGAGAAGTATCTCTAGGTTAGAAAGTTCTAGTAAGCCAAAATATTAGCCACTGATTTGAAAAGATAGTTTCCTTTCCACCAAGAAAGTATAATGATTAGTTTTTTGAGATGACGACATTTGGAGTAATCAGATTCTAACCATAAAGCATTCCTCCTCTTCACAAAGTACTCACAGATCCACAAAATCCCTGTCTGTGCATATAATTATTTTGTTAAATTTTGTAATATTGATAAATATACTGGAGAGTGACACTATATGTGCTTATCTGGGGCATATATTCCCCAGGTTCATTCTGAGTTTTGTATAACTCCCTTAAGAAGTTAATTGGAAAACTCACTCAAAATACTCTACTAAAATTCACATGAGATCCTAGGCTTATTCAAACAGCTGGAAAACAATTAGCAAAGCTTTCGGGGAAAAAAAACAACCAAAGACCCTAACGAAGACTGAAGTCATGGGAGTGTTACCGTGAATTATTTATATAGTTCAAACACAGAAATCCACCTGAGGATAGAAGAGAAATATTCTACTTAGAAAGGGAAAAGAAAAAGACAACAAAATTCAACTCTTGGAGCACCAGGAGCTCGTGACTCTTGCTTTTTTTATTACTCAGTGTCCCACTTACAGAAATATGTGCGAAGTTAAAAATAAAACAGACTGAACTATATTTATACTGAAATAAACAGGATTAGTAAATTGTATTTGTGCAAAATGTGTCTACTGTGACTAGATGAGTATAAAAGATAAAAATTTGTTAGGCTAACAAAGGAATATTTTTATTAATAAGCTATTGGTCTTGTGAAAAGAACATATCTGCTCAAAAGCAAGCTGAGTTTGCTTTTCCTCAAGCATCATCAGCAATACAAATTCAGCAGCCCACAGGGTCTTTTATTCCTTCGGGGGAGATGGCAGAAACATGACAAGTGAGTTACAGAAAAAAAAAGAAAAAAAATAAAAGGGAGAAGAGAGTCTCAGAGCCTTCAGAACATTTCCTCTGCCTCTGTGCTATTCTACAAAGTTAACAGGACAAAACGTTAGCCTAACAAGATCCAAAGGGCTCAGGACATTAATGCTGCACATTGTAAAAGTGTCTTCCCTTCAGCCACAGAGGGAAGTTGGTTATAAAATCAGGAGTCTTAAACTTCAGTGTTTATGTTCAAGTGCTTTGACGTACACCTCAGCAAACAGAAAACACGAGAGGAATTTCTCTTTACACAAGCATTTTAAGCTTACCTATAAGTAAGCTTATTTATAAACAGACTGGTAGAATATAGCACAAAGTCACTTACCCCTTGACTAGTTCTACTGCGATAAAGTCATTGCCATCACCACTGTTGAAGAGGATGAAACCATCAGCTGAGGTGGTCTTGAATTGAAAGAAGAGGTGCATGGATGTATAAGCCTGCAAGGTGGCCAGGCTCAGGTAGCTGCTCTTGGTCTTGAACGTCACAGGATCAGCTATAATGTTGCGGAGACCAAAGCGTGCCTTCAGCTCACAATAGTCAATGTCACCATTCTTGCACAGGTCAATGTAGAGCATCCCATTGAACATGAGGCTCTGGAGGTGGCCAATGAAGCTGGAGGGGATGACAGAGATGTACCTCTTCTCTGTCATGATCCCTGTCTCGATGTTGTGGAACTCCAAGCGGGTGTGATCACCAACCATTGTGCCTGAACGACAGAAATGAGGAACATGCAGAAAGCAGAGGCATCAGTATCAGGTTATATGGGGCCCTTCACCCTCTAATTTCCAGACTAATAGCAGTACTAAATTCATCTTATCTGATCACTGTTCAGCAGCTTGCGTAACAAAGAATGTATAGACTCTTGGTGGAGAAGCTTGAGTCTAGCAGATGCTAAAACCTGGCAGAAGAGAGAAGACAGGACCAAGGGCCATGGGCAGCAAGCTCTGTATTTTTCCCTTTGTTTCATAGACTTTCTTGTTTGTGAAGATGACTAGATCTCTCCCTTAAATCCTACAGTGATCTATTTGATCCAACAGTCCATCTACCAAACAACTCAGGCATTTCTGAAAACTTTTACAAATGTGCTTCCTGAAAACACTCAATAAACATAGATTAATACAAAAGGATAAGAATGAGAAGAAAGAACAGTCATAAACCTGCTAATATTTATTCTGCTGTTCTCTCCTGGTGCCTGATATGATTTGTCTTGTTTTAAGAGCACAGCAGGAGAGAAACGCACAAGAATACAACAGGCAAAAAGCCCTCCAGATATTTAAACCACCAACCTACCACTTGAGCAATTTGTCACATTGTAATGGATTTTAACCTATGTATTAAAATATTCAAGCTATTCAGTATACCAAGTATGTTAGACTACTCTTAAAGCAAATTTAAATGTTTCAATCAGCGTGCTAGGCATCAGTACAGACACAGAACCCACACAGACAGATGAAATACAACAGTATGCTAAAAGCCTAGTTTGAGTACAAAGACAAGTTGGGCAACACCACAATGAAAACCATTACAAACAGTCTTATTCTAGCCCTCTATAGTTCTTCTTTAAGGTAGTTTTAACTATTTGTTCACACGAGCAAGTATCCTTTCTACACAGCCCTTGGGCCATTTAGTATACTACAGGAATAATATTAATTACTCAACATTTAATTGTTGTCTCATCATTCAGTGTGCAACCATTATCCAAACTCTGCTACAGATATGCCATTATTTTTTCTCTCATGAAATTTTCTGCAGTGTTACATTGAGTTTACATGGTGAGGTACTGGCAGCAGGGCTGCAGGGTAGCCTCTGTGAGGCACAGCTGGGGCTGCCCTGTGCCAGACACAGCAGGTTCCAGCCAGCTCCAACCCACCCACTGCAGGGCACGGCTCAGCCCCACAGCCAAGACTTGGTCCTTTAAGAAAGGACAAAATGCTGCAAGAACAAAAAATAAAAACCAAACAACAAAAATCCTGCAAACACCAGAAGGAACTGCAGCCCATGGAGAGCCCACACCAGAGCAGGTTCTCCTGACAGCCTATGGAGAGGACCCATGCTGGAGGACTTCATGAAGGATTGCTGCCTGTGGGAAGGACCCACACTGGAGCAGGGGGAAAGCGTGAGGAGGAAGGAGCAGCAAAGAGGAGGTGTTACAGACTGACCGCAGCCACCATTCCCCATCCCCCTGCACTGCTGGTTGCTGGGAGACATACAAGAGTCAGGAATGAAGAAGTAAACCTGAGAAAAGGAAGGGATGGGGGAGGGTGTTTTACTTTTTGTCTATGTTTCTCACTACCCAACTCTATTTTTAATTGGCAATACATAAAATTAATTATCCCCAAGTCAAGTTTGTTTTGCCCATGACAGTAATTGGTAAGAGATTTCCCTATCTTTATCTTGAACCATGAACCTTCCCATACTATTTTCTCCCCTGTCCTGCCGAGGAGACCGAGTGAGCGAGCAGCTGTGCGGGTGTCTGGCAGCCAGCCACAGCCAACAGACAAGTTCAGCAGCACAGTGTGCAAATTATGCTCCAGTATTCACTTTATCTTCTACCATTCCTGCCAGATGAAGGAATATTACTTTCAGTTCTATATATATAAATCTGAGGAACAGAGAGATCAACATATAAATAGTTTTGGATCTCAAAAAAGAAATATTCGACATCCAATTTCATGCAGTATGTAACAACTTGGGAGCATTTACTGGTTTTAAGTCTCAGCACTTCTAGAAATAAGATCCTGTATTGGGTTTGCATGGCCAGGTTTTGGTAGTGGGGAGGACTAGAGGGGTGGCTTCTGTAAGGAGATGCTAGAAGTTTGCCCTGTGTCCAATAGAGCCAACGCCAGTCAGCTCCAACATTGACCCACTGCTCACCAAGTCCGAGCCCATCAGTGACAGCATTAGCACCTCTGTGGTAACATATTTAAGAAGGGTGAAAAAAAAAATCTGTGCAATGGCAACTGCAGTTAGTGAGAACATGCAAGAGAAACAACTCTGCAGGCACCAAGGTCAATGAAGAAGGAAGGGGAAGAAGTGCTGCAGGCACTGGAGCAGAGCTTCCCCTGCAGCCCATGGTGAAGACCATGCTGAGGCAGTCTGCCCCCCTGCTGCCCATGGAGGTTAATGGTGAAGCAGAAATCCACCTGCAGCCCAGGGAGGACCCCACATCAGAGCAGGTAGATGCTTGAAGGAGGCTGTGACCCTGTGGGAAAGCCTGCACTGGAGTGGGCTCCTGGCAGGACCTGTGGAGAGAGGAGCACACAGAGGAACAGGTTTGCTGGCAGGGCTTGTGACCCTATGGAGGACCCATGCTGGAGCAGTCTGTTCCTGAAGGACTGCACCCTGTGGAAGGGACCCACGCTGGAACAGTTAGCGAAGAACTGCAGTCCGTGGGAAGGACTCAAGTTGTAGAAGTTCTTGGAGGACTGTTTCCCATAGGAGGGACCCCATGTCGGAGCAGGGGAAGTGTGAGGAGTCCATCCCCTGAGGAGGAAGAAGCAGCAGAGACAACATGCGATGAACTGACCACAACCCCACTCACCATACCCTTGTGCTGCTGGCAGGGAGGAGATAGAGAAAATTGTGAGTGAAGTTGAACCCAGGCAGAAGGGAGGGGTGGAGGGAAAGTGTTTTTAAAATTTGGTTTTTTGGTGCCCCACACTGGGTAAATGAGTGCCAGGTGTCCTGGTTTGGGGATAAAAGCTGGGACCACTTGCAGGAAGAGTTGGAGTGTCTGTCTGTGAGGTGGATGCACTTCACAGAGTTTTCCTGTTGGGGAAGGACCTCCTGACTGGATCGCAGTCAGGTCTGGCACGTACAAACGCGGGCTTTGTGGGGAGGCAACCTGGGGTTACCTCTATCATATGTAATCACCTTGATGTCCTGGTTGTCTCCCATTTTCTCTGTGAGTTACCTTGTGTCTCTATTTGTTCCATCTATTGCAAGTCATGCTGTGTCGTTTCTGGGGTCGCTGGGGTTGATATCTATTATTTGTGATCTGTCTAACTTATTTGTACCCCCAGTGATCCCCTATATACTGACTCCTTTACGCACAATAGAATCTACTTACTGGATTGTTTTTCTGCTGCTGGCTGTGTCCTTTGTACTGGGCCTAGTAATGGACAAAACATTATCTCAACCCACAAGCCTCACGTTATATTTTCTCTCTGCTGTCCAGCTGAGGAGGGGACTAATAGAGCAGCTTTGGTGTGCTCTTTTTCTGTTGTGGACAGAATGTAAGCTGAAAACTTTTAAAAGACACTTGGATGAGATAGTCTGGCTTATGGTGTACAAAGAGTCAGATTAAATTAATTGGAAATGGTTTTTAAGTATCTATTGTAAATAAGAAGAGAAAATACTATGCAAAACGATTTTTTTTTTTTCACTTATTCCCAATTTCAGCAGTGGATCTAAATTTGAAGACAATTATACAAAAAAAAAATTGATATGGAAAGCTTCAACCCAAGCAGATGCAGCTGAAGAATCACATATTTCTGACTATTCAGAAATCCAAGTGTTGATACCAATGCAAATGTTTTTAAATCCTGAAACAGTTCTTTACCAGAAATAATAATAGTTTAGTTTGAAAAATGCCAGTTCACAGGAAATGAAACTGTACAGAGGAAAGTTTGTTTAGACAAACCATCTCACTTCCACTACTGTGATTGTTAGGGGCCGTTTCAGTTTTAGTGTTAGCAAATGAAAATTTCTGATTTTTCCAAACCAGAAGAATTGTATTTTCTTAAAAATAAAATTTAAAACTCACTTGAAAAAAACCGTCACTTCTTTACTTCAAAAAACTAGAAAAATAAAGCGTAGAGATATCAAGGACCAAGAGCAAGAACACTCCTCTCCTTAGTTCTTCTACTCTTAGATAAATGCAAAGAAGTAGTTCTTTCCAAAGTAGAAAAGCCAGGCCTAGAATACACTGGGACAGGGAACACAAATATAGGGGTATTATAAATGGAGCGAGGGAGGTTGGAAGAGGTGAACTCAGAATTTTAGAAAAGGTGAAAAATGAGAAAACTGGGACTGGCTTAAGAGAAATAGGATAGTGATAGCAGTAGTAGTGAAGAAAGTTAGAAGTAGTCCTGTGAAAAGCTGACAAGGACATATCACTACAAGACCAGAATCAGGACAGAGATGCATTTTCTTAAGAAATCATGGAGTCAAATCCAGTATTTTCTGATCTCCTTAGGTGCCAGCCTCACCTGTAGAGTTCTCCAATTCCTCCACAATGCTCTGTAGAGAGTATTACAACTACTACAGCAATCAGCAGCTCTTTAGTTCAAGTGGTAGCAGACAGAAAAAATTCCAACCTCCACTTGGGTGCTAACAAGATGTTGTAGGGAGGAATATGACTGCTATATTCGCGTTTCACTGCTGTTCTGAGGTTTGTGCTGAAGTGGGGGGGGAGTGTGGGAGGACCGTTTTGTGATTAAGCAGCAAAATGCTGTCCAAAGAAACTGGATTCTGTCCCCTCCCTTAGCTGTCCTGCAGGAAGCCAAGTCAGTCACTTCATTGCAAATGTTTCACAGGTGGTCATTAACTGTCTAGACCTAATTCTCCAAGTAGCAGGGTTGAGCTAATTTACAGGATCCAATTTATAGACATGCTGAATATGTGTGCATGCAAATGACTGAAAAGTTATGCCAAATTGATACCAGATACATCCAATTTTAATCTGGTGCCTTGTTTCCAAACCTGTAAAACAGGAAAAAGACACCTACTCACTTCATATAACATAGACATGAGAATAAATCCAGTTACGGCTTCTTAGTTCTGTATAAACATATTGATGAGTAGCACACAACAGACACACACAAAAAGAAAAAGGAAAAACAACAGCTCTATATTTAGAGCAAAATTTAGTTGGCATGCATTGTTTCAAATGAGCAATAAGAAAGAAGGCAGCAATTAAATAGGCTGTTTATTTTTACTGGGGGCCCAATTTAGACTTCTGATCTATTCCCAAAGACAGTAAGAATCCTGTGGAAAAATCTATGTGACCACATCATTTAAGACTGTATCATATGCCCAAGGAAGTGGGAGGCAGATTGCACAGAAAACCTTAATTCCGGCTTTTCTGACTTTTGACTTTGCCATGATGGCATTCTTTTAACAGGTATTTTTAGCTGTAATGCATCTTTAATTATGTAATTCATATACATATGCACATCCTATTTTAGTATAGGATTATATCATTATTATTTATAAACTCAATTTCACAAAAAAGAGACTTCAAAAAAACAGATGGCTTTTTGAGGACTGAGCTGGTAATGCAGAGAGTGCCACCTCATGGTGCTTGCTAAAAAAGTATATCCAGAAGAATTGTCCTTAAATGCAAAAGTAAACAGGATGAAATTTTTACCAGCATGTTTCACTAATTCAGACAGTTCCTTTGTGATTCTATTATTAGCCTTCAGACTTGCTGGTGTTTTCCTCAAAAACCCAGTTCCTACAGTTACACACAGCTATGAGAATTTTAGACCTTTAAAAAAAGAAAAATATTTTTCTGGTTCTTGCAGCTGTGGGGAAACAGACCAGAAAAGTATCACTTCTAAAATTCTGAAATGAAAAAAAAAAAGATCAATCTAAAGTATCTGATTATTTCAATACAAATCTCATAACTTGGGAGACATCAGCTTTCCTGAGTGATTGATCTTTTCTGCTGCCCTTCAAATATATTTCTTTACAGAAAGAAGCAGGAGCTCAAAAGGCTGTTAGGATATGCAGGAAAGGAAAAAAGGAGGAGAAAAAAGAGACTGACACAATCGATACCTTATCATATGATAAACTCTGGTGAGTTAAGGTCCTCCCTAACCTTTAAAACAAAGTTGGGAACAAATTGCTTTATTTTTTTCTTCTGGATGGTTCTAAAGCCACAAGCGCAGGAACTCGAAGAAAACCCAAAAAAACAGCAGAGAGAGAAATCCATATTCTCTAACACATCTTTCAATTGCAGGTTTACCATCAAGGAAAAGTTTGTGCAGAGGAAAGATTTAGAGAGCACTGGTTTTGACTCCACAGCACTAGAAACTGCCACATTTGCAGCTCAGGAATGAGGTACACTTACAGCGTACCCCAAACAGGCCTGGCACAAGTACCTCTGCATTCTTGGGTATGTGCAAGCTCACCTGTCCCCTAACCCCACATTTCCTATTGTTGTAGTTGTCCAAGAAGTTTCTGGCACTGGCTAAAAATAGTTAGTCTCCTGGAACTGAACATTAGTTTTCAACATAGTAACACTAAATACACAAGAAATAACAGGAAGGAAGAAAAATATATATATACACAGGAACATTGAGAATGGCAAAAAAGAGACTGGGAACAAAGATAATGGCAAAAAGTACTCATACATCACACTTACCCTCAGCAACATCATCATCCACCATCAGCTTGAGGCTCTTTCCTCGTCGAACTACCCGGACAGTGTGCCACTCATTGTCATTGAGTTTCTGCCCAGCATAAAGAGTTTCAGGTCCCTTGCCTGGGGATGGTGATAGGTATGACAGTTAAAGCCAGACCCCCAAATAGTTTAGCATTTGCTCAATGGAAAAAGTCACCAAAATCAACCTGGTGTGATACAGAGTAGTAGACCGTGTAGGTGTATTATGACCTTCCATCAGCCCTCACACCTACACCTTCCCAGAGAAGTCAGGGTCACAGACTCTTCCACCTGGTTAAGTGCCTTCCTCCACAGAGCCCAGAGGACACATGCATTTAAAACAGGGGTAGAAATCTCTTGTGCTCTAGTATTCATTTCCGAATGTCACATTGTACAGGGCACTGCAGTATCAGAAAAACAAGCTGGTGACAGAAACATCTCTAGACTGCAGCCATTACAGCAGTGCTTTGCTCTCCTAAGAATCTGGATTTAAAACAGACTCAAGGTGCTTAGGACTCTTCAAAGTTAATCACACCGGTCTCTCAATACTTAGGTATCGAACACCAGGCTGGTTTCAGTCTTCCAGTCTCAAAACAAAACAACAAAAATAAACACAAAAACCCCCAGACAACACCTCAAACTCCACCCTCCCCCCCCCCCAAATTTTTTTTTTTTTTTTTTTTTTAGATGTAAAACCACAGAAGGACAACCACTCACCAGTCAGGCTGATTGCTCTAAGGTTCTTTGGCAAAGCAGCCTAGCTATAAGGTGAATACTTCTCCCCCTGGATTACAGGTCAAAGGGAAAGAGGAACTCTTTTTTTCTCCAAAACATAAAACCATAGTTGCCCTTGCAAACAATGCTCCTGGGAAAACAGCATTAGTGCTACCCATATTTGTCCAGTTTTGCTGCTCACCCATCACAGTTGACAGGCAATTACTTAAAACATTAATTGTTCAGATCGCAGGACTAGAACCCCTCACTCATGTCAAATGGTAAGCGAAATTGAATAATGGTGGGTGCTGTAACTAAAGGCATCTATGCTCATTTCAGTGCAGTACTAGAGTTTTTTGACACAGGAATATCAGAGAAATGTAGAATGATGACAGCAGAACTTGTTGCACATCAAGGCTGGGCCCATTGCCCAAACTGGCAAAAGGGGAACCCAAGAAGGAAAAAGCAAGACACACTGAACATATTAAAAGAGACAGGATGGACAGGACAACAAGAGGCAGTGCTACAGCTCAGCTTAAAACTAAATGTCAGATATGCAGATTATTTCTCTTTGCTTGTTCAACACAAGCAAAACAATCTTTTTATTCAGATAGCCCTTGAACAGCATTCATTTTGTCCAGTTTTCAATGGACTGGCTACATAACACAGACTAAAATATTGTACGCTTCTTCAAGTGCAACTCTGCATATGGGATGCACCCACTCTGATCTGTGTCATGATGTGGACTAACAAGCAACAGTAGCATATTCCATAGTGCGACAGAATTGAAGGGGTAGGAAAAATATCCAGGGACTTGACACAGTTCACATTATGCACACTGCCCAATTAGCAACATTACTGTAACCGCTTCTTACTGAGGGAGGAACATAGGCAAAGAAGGTAGTCTCTCCCTCAGCTAGGATATAACATGCAGTATCAGAATCTTATGGAAAGAGATGAAAGTAAACCAAGCATTCTGTCATTCTCCTTGAAAGATCATGCAGTTTACATTGATTTAAAAAAAAAAAAAAAGTTTAATACCCTTCCAAATAAAGCCCATTGCTAGCCAACTTTACCACAGAGCAAGAGGAAAAAAGTGTTTTTCTACAGCGACCTGAAAAATAAAATTGTCATTCTTGGATTAAAAGGACAAGGACTCATACATTGCAGTTACAGGGAATATCTCCTTAACAAGAAAAACCTGTAACCTTGCAGTTCCTCACCCATATGCCAAAGTCACACTGTTCCACGAATGTAAATCTGGCTGTAGAAGGCAGCTAGATCACGGCCAGAAAGCTTAAGTTCTTTGGAACCAGACAAGCAAAACTCTATTTAATAGAGTCCATGAAAGTTATGCTAGATATACATCAGTGAGTGAGTACATTTTATCCCAGAGAACATATCACAAAATGATGTCTCTGGATGGCCAGCAAAACTATTGCCTACATCAAAATATACTGCATCAGTTACTATAGTTCCACACAGTGACCTCCCAGGTTGGAAGATAAAGGAGTTCTTCTGGACCAGGGTTTTTTTTATAATGCCATCTGAAAGCATGGGGCAGGGCAGGGGGGGAGGGGAAGACAGAAAGCACTTTTTTTAAAAATACTCTTCACTGGTCTAGATCTACAAAGGGCTTGGTCAAGATAAACAGTCAGTGTACTGACAATATAACACCTTCTATGCAGCAGCTCTGCATTCAACATGGCTGAGTAACTCAAAGTTGCTGACCTTCTAGTTCCCACTTTTCACTCCTAGCCTGACAAAATCAGGGTCAGCTAAAATGAGCTGGTTTGGCTTGTCATTGCTATCTTGATGCCCACTATAACTTTTTCAAAATAAAATTGTGACACCAACAGAAGTTACCCAATTCTCGGAAAACATAGCTTAACCAACTCACAAATAAATGAGTGGCAAGTTTCAACTTCCCAACTTCTTTTTCCAAATGAATAAGGTTGTCTACAAATGAAATTGCTATTTAGAAGTAACTGGTTAATAGTTTGGGCTAGTAACCTTGAAAAATAAGCACTGTGGATGCAAGTTATTCCATATTACCTATGTCAATATCTTGATCAGTCAATTTAATATTCTATCAGTAGAAAAAAAAAATAGAAGTTTTTAATATTTTTGTTCACTCACAAACCTCTATTTTTTATGCAGCAATGGGCATTGGCTTCTTTTGGCTGAGTTACCCAAATAATACATGAGCATGCTCAAGAGCATTCAGGTAAGTTTTTCAAACCAGACATATTTGAGTTTAAAAAAAAAAAAAAGTGTTAAACATTATTTTACTCTATTTAAATTGTTTTCTTCTCAAATGCTTTCAAGCCATTTACACAGCAGGTAGGTTGACCTGAAAAGCAGCCCCCGTTTTTCATTTGCACACTGACAGCTGAATTGCTGCTCCCTGTGTAAACTTCCACTGAATTCCAAGTGGTTCCAGGAACTGTGTATAGAGGAGCTCCCACACCTGGATGTTAAACTTCATTTCACTTAGTATGATTACTACATGTGGTGTTACTATACAGGCATTTATGTGCTATCAATTTTTTTAAAAAATGACTTGAAGATTCGTAATCCAACAGTTGCAGATGATAGGGAGAACAGAAAGGAAATGGATCACATGTAACAGAAGGATAATGCTCTCCCCATGTACCATCTCCTACTCAGTAAGGCATTTCTGTAGTCTTACTGCTAAATACACAGAACCAAGTATTTACACCAAAGTTGGTGAGGTTTTTCTTGTTTTGTAGGGTTTTTTTTTCTCCTTTCAAGCTATTTGCACCTACATCACCCTTCAACTAGGATAATCCAGATGTAGGAGGAAACAAAGCAGAAGGTTAGCTGGACAGAGGAAAAAAAAAAAAGTCAAAGATTTATATCTTCCCTTGGCACTACAGGTTTTTTTATAATAAAAGACAAGAAAAGACAAGGAACTCTTGCGGCAATGTTACGAGCTGGATACCTGGAAATACACTATTTATAATACTTTTGATAAGATGGCAGTTGGGTATTAGGTAATTTTTGCAATTTCTTTAAATTTTTATGAGAAAAGTAAAACTGGAAAAAAAAAGATAAGAAAGTTTCTACTGTAGCAATAACTTATAGTTAAGTTGCCAGAATAGGACTTCTGTTGGTGTCTCTGGCCTTCTTGGTCATTCCACCTCACCTTCCTAATGTCCTCTAAGGAACTGTATATCATACAGAATTGATCACTATCTCTCATTTTCAACTCAAATGAGGCAGACCAGTATGTACTCCTTTGGTGCTCTGCAGTGGCAAACATTACTTTATCAGAAGCAAAAACATCTCTCTCAGGCATCCCCATATTCTAGACATAGTCGAGCCTACAGTTCAGGCTTCTTGAGTAAATATTACTTGATTCAGCTGCAGCGACTCTTCCTCATGCTCTCATGAATCCTTTGACACTTACTCAAAACTTGTGTACATATTGTTCATAAAAAGCAACTAGTATATGCTTCCAAACAGGGAAGAACTCCATCCAATCTGCCCAGGATGTCCCAATCGTTATCTCTATGTTAAAGGTGCACTGCTGCTAATTGTTTGGCCCAAATAGACTATATAGAAGTGCCAAGGACAGGCCAAAGTATCAAGAATTGAAAACTAGTTCATGCCTTCTGATAATGCCAAATTGCTTTCCATCTGGCCCCCAAGAACTCACTCATTTAGAATAAACAACTGGTCAGAGGGATGCAGTTAAAACAATAGCTCTGAAAACATCAACTGTTATCTCCTCTCAGTAGTTAACAGCACACAGAACCTCCCTCCTATAAAATGCAAAGGAGAAAGAGGGTTAATCCCCCCCACCAGTTCCTCACAGGTGGATCAAAAAGCGTGCTTTTATATTTGGTGCAGGCTGTCATCATCTGAGCCACTTATATGACTAAAATGACCCTCATGAAACCAGGCTTTGTTATTGCATATCTTATCCAACATTACAGAAGAGGTCAAATATTCAAGTCCACAGAACCGCAGATGAGACGACCAGAAAGGACATTGCCAGACTGATGAGAATGGAAAAGGCTCTTCCTCAATACAATTACAATGATAAATAATTCTACAGTGACACACTAATGCTTTTTAGAGAAGATCCTCAGTAATAATAAAAAGGTTTTATCTGTTTTTTTCTTTTTAATTCAAATGCTCAGCTGCCATCTCAGCTTAGTTCAGTGGCAAGATGCATTTTTATACAGGGCAAAACTGTGTCTGTTTTATACAGGGCAAAATCCCTCAGGAACGCCATTAGTTGTTTTCACTTACACTTCTAAAAAATGACCAGAGAAGTTGAGATTCACTGTAAAAAACATGCACACACAAGAATTAATCACGAGATGAGCTGCATGGATTCTCTCCAAGCTTACAAGAAACTGATCCACCCTCTCTGGGCATTATTCAGTGATTCTCTAAAAAATATTCAGATGTGATTAGTACAATCACAGAGTGGGATTCTTCATCATAGCCCCAACAGTGTGGCACAGAAAAGGGAGGTTATAATGCCCCACCTGTTTCTCATCCCAAATGATATTAATAGTGCTTTGCTTTGGAAGATAATTGTCTTTCATACACAGACTGTACATTTAGTAATATACATGAAATAATTATGCACAGTTATGCAATATGGCAGATATTTTATGTAGCTGTTACCATATTAAACAGAGAATTCTCTTTTCCGTATATTGTCTTCTCAAAAGATAGGCAGAAGATATTCTAGGTCCAAAGATACTCAGCCACAATTTCTACAGGCAGATTTGAACAAGGCAGCGGGGGTGAAGAGGGAAGAAATGGGTTTAAGGACAAAGACGCTGCCAGTTATTCACACACCTTTATGTCTTCCTGATACATAGAGGGTTCCTACAAAGGACAGGATGAATATCAAAACAGAAGCATGGGTAAAGAGCACAGCTGGCAACTGCTCTGAAAACCTTCAATATCTTTTAGTCTTGGTTGAGTGTAAGTCAGCAGTGTAAATTCCGTTGGGTGTTTCAGGCAGCACTAGTATGGACAAAGTGTTTTAGGAAGGTCTTTTTCTTGACCAGGATCCACTGTCCAACTCCAGGAGCATTGTCAATTGCTAGGAAACAACTGGCAACCCCAGACTCTCAGTACATTGCAGATGTTTATGTACATATCCCAGTCAAATCAACATATATTCACATACACACACTTGTTTTGCTCATACACAGGTTTTAGAATCCCCCATTTCAAGAAAATGTTAGCTGCCTACCAGAAATAAGCAGTTGTGCTTCCCTGCAGATAGTCAATACCTTCATTGGAGACCTTACCTGCACCAACCTTTCCGTTTCCTCAAGGAACTGGATCACCTCCATGTACCATCCCACATTAAACAAAACATAACATACACTTACAAAACAAATGCTTTTAGCAGGGCTTACAGAACAGTTATGTTTACAGCTTTACAGAGTGGCTTCATTAGGAAATCCATAAACTTGAGCATCATTTACACCAGCCTACCCAGAAGCAAAGTTTAATTATTTACATTTGTACAACAATAAAAAGTGCATACACAAAATTCTTTAAATACCCACAGAATCAATTAGTCTCATGTCTACATTTAGCCTGCACCTGGGGGTAAACCATAGCAGTTGTTCTACCACACAATGACCCCTCCCCAGCTGAGAAGGGGAATCCAGGGCAGGGGGGGAGGAAGGGAGGGAAGGGAGAAGTCCCATGGGCTGAAGTAGAAACAGATTTAATGAAATGACAAAACTAACACAATCACCAAAATAAAGTATACAAGCTTATACTCAGCCTTGTCCTTGAGGTTAGCAGCAGGAGCAGCAGGTGAAACCCCAGGAACAGGAACTCCCCACCCTCAGTAAACTCCCTCCTTTTACAATGAGCATGGTTAAGTGCTATGGGATACACCTGTGAGTCAGCTTGGGGCAGCTGCCTTGATCGGATCTCCCAGCTGACTCGGGGTTACTCATGGCCTGCCTGCATGGCTGGCCCATGGGTCTGTGCCTGGGGAACCAGGACACCTCACAAGTGCAAATAAGAATTCCTCCCAACAACCAAACTAACCAAGTGCATGGAATTAACTCAGCAAATAAGTGAAAAGTAGCAAGATCACCCTACTAGTTCTCTGAGAAACACATCCCAGTATCCCTATAAACTTGACAAAAAAATAAATTAAGCTGAGTTTGAATATTTGTATTACAATCTATTTTAAAATGCTTTTATCTGTCCCGCCTCCCCTGCCCCCCCAAAAAGCACCCTTGTTTAAAAAAAAACACAAAACTGTTCCTTGCTTTTGCTATAAATACATGTAACACCATACTGAATGACTGTTGGGAGTTGTCATTTACAGACACCCTGGCTGTAATAAGACTCAACATGGATTCAGGCAGCATTCAACATGATTGCAGCTTGTTCATAAGGCTCTGAAACAAGACTTAGTGCAGAAATTACATTGTGTGTCTTTTACTTGATGTGAATACACTTTGTGATTAAGAACAAAACAGAAGATGATTTGATTGCATATATGGTATAGGCCACACCTGGCACAAATTGCACTTGTGCAGGTTTTCCACCAAGGGCAGTGGGCTATTCTTCCTTGTCTACATCTCACTGCTGCTGAACTTCTAGAGACCACCTAACTACTGTGTATTTCTACAGCAGAATCACCTTTATCAAATATCAGGAAAACATTTGTGCTAACAGAAAACTGATTCCTCCCTAAAAGTCTTTAAATAGATCACAATTTCGGTGAAAGGGTGTTTCAGTTCTTCTGAAGAAAGTTTTATTCTGACTTAGAAAATATTTAAAATGTTTTAACTTCAAGCTGAACAAAAATGTTTTCAGTGTTCAAAAATAAAATGATTTTTTTATTATCTATTCAAGAAATTATTCATTTTTAATGGTAATAGATGGTCTCCCATTTTTATTGAGGGAGCATGTTCCATTTTCAAGGAAGGGGATTTTATTTTATATTCACAACCAAGAGGGAGGTCAAAAAAGGACATGGAAGTATGAAAAAAAAGCAATCAAGTACTCATGCGTTTAAAATTAAGATTTACAACAGTTTAATTAACTTCAAAGTGATTTCAGTCAGACTGCCTTTACCTTTGTTTTTAGATAGGGCTGTCATATGAAACACTTCATATTGGCCAGATCGCCTTATACTTCTGTTCCTAACAGACAAGGGCAGCGACAGCACTCAGAAGCTGCTATATTGTGACTGATCTACAACTGCCTAAGGAAATATTTGTACACACTAGATTTTCAGAGAGCAAAGCTCAAGAACTACTAGTGTAAGCCAGGCAGTAAGGCAATCACAGGGAGCAGCCACTAGAGGGAAACAACCACATTCACTAAAGCTCCTGCTTAGGCAGTTTGATATAAGGACAAAGGAATCACAGTACTCAAAGTGTTGCTTTCCAGAGTTTCACCTGCTGATATATTTTGCTTTCAAGATGACTGCACCTCAGCAATGAATAAAATAACTAGAACTTCAACCCAGATTCACCCCCTTAATAGCAAATAGCTGTTCAGTTATATTCATTTAATGGATGCAGTTTGGCACCCAAGAAATGAGCCTATGGCTCAAAAAACGTGCGAAACCTCACAAAGTTTTACCATAGGACAGAATTTTAAACCAACTATTACAGCAACAATTATGAACAGACTTTTGAAGACCACAACAGTAACAAAGAGGTAAAGAGATCCTATTTTAAGACAGCTTTATATTTTATTAGCTTTCTAGTGATGCACTGCTAACCAAAGCAAGATGCAGGAGTGACAAAGCTAGAGATTTAATTCTTCTGTTTATTCCTGGGTAGAGATAATAGTACGGGTACCAAAAGCAAACAGTTTCTCACTAATCACATCAATGTATATTACTTGAAACATAGATGGACTGTGTTGCCAACGGTAAGACAACTGGAGTTGCTCTTCCTGTTTAGTTTCTCACTATAAATGCTACAAAAGAAGGGGATGAATCATAATGATAGAAAGAAAAAGATGCTGGAGATGAGGCTGAGATAACTGGAGTGAGCCGTATAATGCAGGCACACATATAATAGCAATGAAATAATTTGAGTACTTACTGCCTGGACAAGATTCAGACTACTTACCTCAGAGGGGAAAAAAAAAAAAATAATCAAATGTGTGAGTCTCTAAACCAAGCACCCCCAAATGCTTTTTGTTTCTGTTATGTTAGTAAGGAACTACACTAGAGCAGGCTGGAGAAGCCTGTATCATCCCATTTGGCGAGCTTTCTCATGTTCTAATTGCCTCTGCTTCATTGGAAGGAATTATTTGAATTTTGGAATTATCCAATTATTGTTATAGAGTTTTTTGTGCCTTTAAAAAAAAAAAAAAAAAGTATTATAGCAGCTACTTCTTATCTAAGTCTGAAAAGCAAGGACATCAGAAAGTAAGGCAAATGTGACAATACAGTGCCTTACAGCAACTGCAGATATGTCTCTTTCAGGAAAGGATCAGAGATCACTTTCTAACAACAGGAGAGTATCATTATCCCTCTCTTTCAGAACACAGAAAACAATGGCAAAGAAAGGGACTACTCTTCCCAAAGACACATTTTACAGTTGAACAGACAGTTAAGTCAGAGAAAAAATCCAGATCTTTGAAGCTCCAGCCCCAATTACTACATTAAAAAAACCCACAAATGTTGTTTAGGACACAATGCATGGTCCTCAGTACCAGCACAGTATAAGAACAGAAGACAGTCCTGCTACCAATACTTCTTTACTCAGATACCAAGGGCAAAAACCAGTGGCATCACACATTCAGGAGAGCTAAATTACTTTCTCATTTAAGGTACCTTTCCTTCGGGCCCCTGAGTGCCTGAGGTGTTACAAATGCACACAGAGTCATCTTCATGGTTGCTAGGACTATTACATGAACTAGCTTCAACCTCCCGCTATGAGCATAACAGTCAGCATCACAGAAATTATGTCCAACTATGATTACAAAACCTGCAGGATTCCAGTGTTCTGCAGGTGGTGCAAAACATTACACATGCTCTTGAGGTTTAGTTCTCTTTTTGCAATGCTACATCCATTCTGAAGTTTGCCACTCTTTTTTCAATCTATGGTGCTGGCTGAGTAGTTTTCAAATTCTCAATTGCATATTAGCCAGTGTTTAGAAGTCTACCAAGAACCCCATGTGTACCTGGAGGGAGAACATCAGATGCATATAAATCATGCTATTAACAAATACAATCAGCAACCAAAATTTGCAAGGGAAGACCTTCTGGTTTCAGATGTTACTGGTAAACTGTGTATGCGTAACTGGTAATGCACATTGGTCCTCTTTGCCTGAACTGAGAAACTCTGGCGAGAAGGATGGTAAGTGGTACTTGGACCTACATGCAAGAGCCTCTTGACTTTGCTTAGGGAGTACTGAGGAAGGATCAAATGCTTCTGGAAAGCTGAGGGATCAGCAGTGCAGACTGAAGCGCTTAATGTTAAAGGCACTTAAAAGCTTAACCATCTCAAAGAGGTGTTTTTCACATGAAAAAGAATAGGCCTTAGCTGCTGTTACCTTTTGGAGAGTCATTGACTATTTTCCTGTCCTTTAAAAAGGAATGGTTAGCACAAGACAGTGACCATGTGGCAACACAGATGATACTATCCTGACTGGAATTCCTCCTGATATTTCATAGACAGAGCATTACTATGTATTTTAACTATTTAAGGTAAGCCACATTTCATTAATTACTAATTCACATTTCCAGGTTATATACCAGACAGCAAGTATGACCCAGTGAAGAGACTTTCTGGGAAAATACTGAATTGACCTATACAAGGTTATCGACGTGGGACAGTCTCTCCAAATGCTCCCTTGTCTATTCTTTTCTCGAGCTGCAAGTTAAACCCTTCTTTTTGGTTGCCATCTCCTAACCCTTTCATTTATTCTTAGCACTTACAGAACTCCTTATTTTTCCAGGACACTACAATGCTAATTCATCCTCAAATAAGGTTGGGGAATACTGGTGACTACATTTTACGAGGCAGAAACTGAGACAAAGCTGCATTGTCCAAAGCATCACAGCAAAAGCAGAGTCCCTCTTGAATAAGTGTTTTCATTTCCCTTTAGCAAACCTTGCAAACTGGATAAAAACTGATCGGAATTTGCAAGACAGATCTCCACTGACTATTGACTTTAAGACACATTCAGCAGCCAAGAATCTCGCTAGAAGTCTAGCTACAAAAATTTTGTTTAATGCCACTTCACCCTTCTGTTTCCGAAAACCTCTCGGCAGTTCTTATGCATACTCCAAAAAGGACTGGGACCCTGCTAGCAGAAACACACCTGAGTCATAGCAACAAGATCTGTATCCACTGATGAAAATCCCCCTCAGGTGCTTTTCAGACACCACCCATCTCCAGTCTACTGGTAGCACACACTGATTCCTTTTACCTGAACTGAGAAACCCAGATGAAAAGGATGACATGTGGTATCTAAAGTTCCATGTAAGAGACTCCTTATTTAGCTTAAGGAGCGATCAAGGAAAGATCATCTGCTTCTGGAAAGCTGAGGGATCAGCAGTGCTGACTGAAGTATAGTTGAGGATTTACAGATAAAAATGATACCTGAGGAAAACATTGAGGATGCCTTTGAAATTCAGATTTAAAGTCATAGCTTTCACGTCAGCTAAGGAGCATGTAAAAGAAAAAATGCCCTGGGAGAAAAGGAGAGAATGATAAAGCTAAGCATATGTGGCTTTAAATGTATCCACACACCTCTGCCCCCAGAACTCCCAATGACAGTTTCTATTATCCAAACTGATGCTATCCCTCTTCTTAAACATACTTCCTGAGTCACTTAATTTCATATGTACACCTTTGTGCAAACCCTGTATATTTCATACAACATCCATATGTAATTCTAGTATCATTAAAATTTGATAGGATTACACCAGAGAATTAATTGGAAGTAATCATCCTAGAACAGCCACAGACCAGGAGAAACAAAACAGTAAGCCAGCAGATCTCCTCCCAACATGAAGTAGACTTATTCCCAGAAAGGTACCACTAGCATTTGGAGGTCTCCTTTTCTTGCCCAGCACAGAGAAGTTAATGTTAACTTTAAAAAGACCAGAGCTCTGACACCAATGTCAGGGTACAAATAATGAGTCAAGCACAAGGAAGGAAAGTGGTGACTTTATAGCTCCCAAGATCAATTGAGGCCTGCGCATGTTCATCATCCATCTTGGTTACAAGGGTTATCAATTCTTACGCACCACACTTAAAATAGCAGTAGTAGCCAGAATTGTAAAGTTTCTAAAGAAAAAAAACCCAACAATTTAGTTGTATTGGGATTACATATTAGTTCAAGCTGTTCCAGAGACATTTATGTAATAAGGGCGTTTGACTATCAAGCAATAGTATACACTGGCCTTTGGCTAAGTTGTAAAAACAGTAGAATTTGATTAATGGCATACGCTGGTCACAAACATCTCGCTAGCAGTTTCATTTCCTGTTGAAAGCTTAGTGACAAGCATACTTTATTTTCTGTCTCAAGTTTGGAAAGGCATCCTTTTGCTCTGAGAAATCACTACTTCTGTGTTGCCTTTTAGAAGGCACACACACACACAAAAACCCCACAAAACCCCCACAACCTCTTTATTCCTTCTCTGGTTGTCTGTTAGTGGAGGTCATGGTTGTTAAAGGGATGGGTAGATTATACACACCTCTCTCCCTATATGTATTTTTCCCCATGGTGTCTTTACTTCTAGCCAGCAAACCAGCTGGTGTACTGCAATATTGAGCAAACCAGTTCTTCTCTCTTATTTCTGTTGTTCACAAAAGCACTGTGAGAATTAATCCATGCATGTGCAGAAAGCATTTAGATCCTACGCTAAACAAATGCTGTAATACCGCTAACATTTATACAGTCTATACCAGCAGCAAATATATTATTTAACAACTATCACAGCAGCAGAATATTTACAGATTCTCTTTGTGGATCTATAGATTATAGAATCAGCACAAGATAAACACCACAATAACTAGAAGACATCATCAAGCCCTGAGTGTCAATCAGTTGAGGAAAATGGACTCCCAGGACACAGCAGCAGAGTGCTAACACAGGCCATGATACAGATGATTGTGACTACTATACAAGGCAAGAGTCCTATGCTCTATACAGTTCCCTTGATTTCATGGTCGATAAGCACTCCTCTCAATAAGGGTTTTTAGTTGGGGGTGTGTTTATTTTTTGGTTTTGTTTTTAAATGAAAAAGGATAAGGCACCTTCGGATGATTCATTAAGATCTGCAGTCCCACAAATGCCAACACTTAGCTCATCACACCCCTGAGAACATGAATTATAGAATCATAGAATGGTTTGGGTTGAAAGGGACTTGAAACATCATCTAGTTCCAACCCCCCTGCCCTGGGCCGGGAAAACCTCCCACTAGACCAGGTTGCTCAAAGCCCCATCCAGCCTGGCCTTGAATACTTCCATGGAGGGGGCGGCCACATCTCTGGGCAACCTGGGCCAGTGTCTCACCACCCTCACAGTAAAGAACTTCTTCCCAATGTCTAATCTAAATTTACCCTCTTCCAGTTTAAAACCATTACCTCTCGTTATCACTACATGCTCTTGTAAAAAGTCCCTCTCCAGCTTTCTTGTCAGCCCCTTCAGGTACCAGAAGGCCACTTATGTGGGGAAGTAAGGGTTTGACTGATTATTCAAGGCAATAGCCAAGCGTGGAGAATGAGGATTAGACTTTAGAAGGCTCCCGTTCCCAAATCTTGAAAGTACTGGTTTTTCAAGAGTCAAGTTTTTATAGAATACTTTCATCTGCAAGTGATGTATTAGTCTGATCTCACTAGAGTTTTCTAAAACAAAACACTGTGTAATGCCCTGCAGAGACACAGGCTGAGTTTGGGTTTTTCTGTTTGTCAGGGTTTTTTGGGGGCCTTTTTTGTTTGTTTTTAAATCTGCATTGGTAATGAATGCTTTAGATACCAGTTCCTAAACTACTCCCTCTTACTAGTTTGTGAGCTTGTACCAAGTATAGCATTTCCAACCAGCAGTCTGAGAAGGAGCTAGATTGCCTGTATGAAACTGAGGGCCAAGAAATTTTACCCAGTCAGCATCCTGGTGTTTATCACTGAATGGATAATAGAACTTTTAATGTGGAAGAATGCCTAGAAAAATACTAATCTGTGTCCTTCAGACCTGTGTGCTCTTCTCACAGCTTGAGCTTTCATGTCTAATTCTCTCCAGTTTCCTTACTGGTGATACAGGCTAACAAAGCACTTCAGTGTCTAGAGGACAGTAATGATTTTGACATCTTCCCTGCTACCCACCTAGCCAAAAGGCAAATGGGAAAGAAGACAAAGAAAAGGTATCAAGTTTGAAACCAAGCCTACCTAGCTGCTCTTTAAATAACAACAAGCAGCAACCCCAAACAAGCAAGAGTCCCAGCCCTGTGCCCTCTGACCACTTTGTGCATTATTATTTCAACTCACACTGTCTCCATTACTTGTTACTGCCCAGGTCTAAGCAACACCCTGAGTCTACACACAACCACCATACCATACCCCAGCAATGCTGCAGGGATGTGGCCCCAGTGGGGAAGGAGTGGCAGCACCTTCCATGGGGTCCCTCTCAGTCCCTCTCCATGCAGTGCAGTCGTGACTGCCAGCAGCCTGGTTTTAACCCTCCCTGTGCCTCTAAAGAGGACCAAGGATTTCTATATATCTCTCCCTCTTTTTTCTTTCCTTTTCTTCTTTTTTCCCAATAAGAGAAAGAACTAGGTTAAGCTCTGACTCTTTTTCACTGCAAAGATTAATTAACAGTATCTCAAATTGATAGCAGTTCAGTTTTAATAAATGCAGTTCACCTGAAATCAATGGTAGCTTGATTTTCAGAGGTGCTAAATGGGAACCATAAAGCACATCACCCTGGAAAATCATAAAAGGTACATAAATTCAAAGTCTCAGTAATTGACAGAGTGCTGCTATATTTAATCTTCAATTTTATAAGAAGCAAAGTGTTTATAGATGCATCGTCTTTCATTCACTCCCAAGTCCAGTTTTAAAGTTACAGAATCACAGAATGTTAGGGATTGGAAGGGACCTCAAAAGATCATCTAGTCCAATCCCCCTGCCAGAGCAGGAACACCTAGGTCAGGTCACACAGGAACGCATCCAGGTGGGTTTTGAATGTCTCCAGAGAAGGAGACTCCACAACCTTCCCCAGGCAGCCTGTTCCAGTGCTCTGTCACCCTCACTGTGAAGAAGTTTTTCCTCACATTTATGTGGAACCTCCTATGTTCCAACTTGTACCCATTGCCCCTTGTCCTATCATTGGATGTCACTGAGAAGAGCCTGGCTCCTTCCTCATGACACTCACCCTTTACATATTTACAAACATTAATGAGGTCACCCCTCAGTCTCCTCCAAGCTAAAGAGACCCAGCTCCCTCAGCCTTTCCTCATAAGGGAGATGTTCCACTCCATCATCTTTGTGGCTCTGCACTGGACTCTCTCAAGCAGTTCCCTGTCCTTCTTGAACTGGGGGCCCCAGAACTGGACACAATATTCCAGATGTGGCCTCACCAAGGCAGAATAGAGGGGTAGGAGAACCTCTCTCGACCTACTAACCACACCCCTTCTCATAAACCCCAGGATGCCATTGGCCTTCTTGGCCACAAGGGCACATTGCTGGCTCATGGTCATCCTGCTATCCACCAGGACCCCCAGGTCCCTTTCCCCTACGCTGCTCTCCAACAGGTCAGTCCCCAACTTATATTGGCACATGGGGTTGTTCTTCCCCAGATATACGACTCTACACTTGCCCTGGTTATATTTCATTAAATTTCTCCCCGTATAATGTAAAGCATATTTAACATCAAATAAGTAAACAAAGTTTTACCTCTGAAGGAAATCATGTGTACAAGCCTGCAGGCATCTGGATCACTTTTAACATCACTTAACATCACTGTAGTAATTTCAAGCAGGTAGAGAGTAAAAGAAACGCCAAGTTCTACTGTGGTGAGTTTGAATTAAAGGATTTCTAATTTCTTATTCAACATCGCAAAGCAAAACAGTTTCTAGTTTTATATCAAAACTGACTTTTAAAGATGTGTCAAATGCAGGCACATGGTTTCATGCAAAGAACAATAAAAAGACTATTTGTATCACAACACCAATCTAGGACTACCATCTGCATCAGCAAACTTAGTCTTTTATATTTATAGTCAACTAAGCAATAGCCACATAGTCAAAAATGATGCACAAAACATCTGCTCTCTCACCAACACATAAAGAAATATCCCTTAAGCATATAAACAAATGGAATGTGAAAATACACCTTTTTTGTGAATTTCCTCTTCTACAAGCCACATCTGATTATCTACTGAATAATGCTAGCTGACAGACTATAATATATCAGATTATTACATTAAGGTGAATAGTTAAACTATATGCAAACACATGTGCGCAGAACAAGAACTGGACCATAGAGGTACTGCCAGATCATGGATCATATTTGGCATCTGAGAAACACAAAGAACAGGAGGCTTTTTTAGTTCAGTGAACAAATCAGAAACAGAGGAAGGAAAAGAAAATCACTTCAGGCTAATCCAAAAAAGTCTTTGTTTTTTGAACCAAAAACTGCCCCTCCAAAAACAACTCAGAAACAATTCTGCACAGAGTTTTTTAATTCAAAGCTGAAAAGGGCTGAAGGATTCAGTCAGTGCTGCCTTCTCTGTGGTATTCAATGGAAAGTTCTGCCCTCAGCACACCAAAGTTTTTGACATATATAAATGCATGGGACTAGAAAGGCTGCATCCAAACGTACTGAGAGAGTTAGCCACTGTCAAAGCAGGAACACCTTCAATCACCTTTGAGAGGCTGCAGTCATACAAGGAGGTCCAAAGTGACCAAAAACATGAAGAGAAAGAAAAAATTAAAAAGCTGTCCCTGGTTTGAACAGCAAGCTGGACTGCAGACCTTCAGAGACCCCTTTCCAACCTAAACTGTTCTATGAAAACATTTTGTTTCACTGCTAGCCAGGAGTTTTTGTTTACACCAACTGGGAAAGATAATTTTAGAATAAATTAAACATTGAGATATTGTTAAAAATGGAAAGTCAAAATATTTTTATATTAAATGTCATCATATTTTTATGTTTGCAATTTCCTTTTTCATAAACACTTGCCAAGTTCAAACTAAATTCACAAATAGATGCAGTTAATGTAAATCTGCACTTTTCAGCTAATAAATGGTTCAAATGAAAACACTTAATCTAGTTCTACTTGGCAGCTGCTTTCATCAATACTACTGCTGAAAAAAAAATTGCGAGAAAAAACTATTCAGAGAAACTGCATATAAAATTAACTAGGACCACAGGCTATGCCTGAAGTATGTCCCTATTTACCAATATTTATTTAGCTAATCTACTGGCCAACACACATAATATTCTTAGCATCAGACATCTGTATCATCATGCAGGAAGACTGTCCTGATTAACTTCAGGTCTATGAGCTTCAGCTGACCAGCAGCTCTGCTGTACAATGAGCAGCAATGTTTTGCAACACACTAAAGATGGATGCCTTTTCCATCCAAGTTATTCTTTTGGAATGTATTTTTTAAATGGCATGAATGGTTACAGTATAATCTCTTACAGAACGATTCCTAAAGAAACAGAGATTTTGCATATAAACAAACGTCAATAGAGAAAAAGAGCTTGCCTTTACTAAACTGGCCTTGTTTCTTTTCATCTTCATACTGAGAGATTTGTTAAAAATGCTTCCTACACTCCTCATCTATGTGTCTCTCAGCAGGAGGAAGCCTGGACACTTCCATTTCTCCATAAGCCCACATAGAGAAACAGGCTCTCCCTCCAATGCACCTCACCCGACAGACTTACTCTGAAAAAGAAAGCATGAGGACACGTTCCTCCTGTAGTCCTCTCACCCCGAGAAAATACTGGGAACTACATATAAAGCCAAATTGCAAGACTGTGTAGGGAAATACCTAAACCAAGGTTCCCAAGGCTTTTTTTGTGTCAGTTTTTGATTTCCTTCCTCCTAATTAACACAACATGATTTGTTCATGTGACCACAGCTGGTATAGGAGGCATTTATTTTGTTATACCCAGAGTTTATGGGCACTCAAGGAAAAATGAGTTTTTCTGGCAGCAAGATCGACACTAACACTATACAATCACTTCTCTGGCTTTAGGCCAGAGCCCCTACTATGGCTGTACCTTCTATCTTCTGTTAACATCCAGTTTCACGAGGACAAGAACAACAGCTGAAGCTAACTCTCTAAATAGGTCTAGCACCTTTCATCATTGGTATTTGGGGTGAAATTGTAGCATAAGGCTGGGTTCAGTCTGGCTTTCACTAACACCAAGCAAGTTTCTGCTAGCGACCACTCTGAAGCAAATGAAGTAGGTGCATGTGCTTGGGAAGGCATGGTGGAAAGATGCAAAGTAAAAACAAAGATAACTTTCCCTGTGTGATGATCCTGAAGTTTCTTTACCAATCCCTCCTCCTCCTCCTTCTCTATTTGCAGTATACCTTATGTCCATACAGGCAACACGTTGGATGTGCAGTAGAACCACAGCCAGTCAGAATACAGTGAGCAATCCCACCATGCAGTGTGTCTCATTCATAAATGACAGACACACAAGTATCTCAGAAAATTACTACAGATTGGTGAGGCTCAGAGAGACTTTAACTCCATTATACACCTTTAAAAAATGGACATATTTGGGAGCAACATAAGCATTTATAACCATTTAGATATCTGTGAAGCTTAATTATAGGGAGTCTTAAGACAGAAAAACAGTTCAAGAATTTATTGGAAAAAAATACAGACAATAACTAGGACAAACAAATACCCTGGAAATCTTTCCTTTCACTGATACTTTCTTGCAGGTCCAATGACACTGAGTCAATCCTACAGAGACTATGAATCAGCTGGACGTTAAACACTTCAACAGCTTAAACAGCATCCTAACTATAGTCTAGAAAGGACATTAAAAATGATTAATTATCTTACAATTTAACATTTTATCAGAAACTGTCAAAAACTCTCATTTCAAAATTCGTTCAGAATTTCCTCTCCACTCGTCTATCCCTGAAAAGAACACAGTGCATCAAATAATAAGAGGAGAAAAAAAAAAAAAAAAAGTATTTCTAAAGGCTCAGAGGGAAAACCTCAGCATTACAGATAAACTGCATGAGCCCTTGGGAGCATTCAAAATATATTCAAACTTGCAAAACTCAACAATCACACAGAGTTAGTTCCAGCCAATGCCTTATGCTATCCTGTCACTACAGATATATAACAGATCTAAGGAGAAGTGACCTCAAAGAGCTTTATACTTAAATAGCCATAGACTAAATCAGAGGCATTACAGAACAGCAAGGTAGAGGAGTCTCAAGTCACCACACTCTTATTTCTCTGAATATAACAGGTTAGTATTTTTTTCCTACATTACAATAATATCTAGAGACTTCCTGCAAAGTATTACACCTCTCTATAATAGGTGTTTAGTGAAAGTAAATGGCTGTTTATCACTCTGAGCATGACTGGTTGATTTCTCTAGTGCCATCAGTGTTACTTTTGCCCATAGATGATGGCTGGTAATGTCAAGGTATGGTTAGAAGTCATTAAAACTATCATGGCAAATAAATAGCTTATAAATATATTGTGGGGTTCCAGTACATTCTTCAGAGTTGACTGACCTGAATTAGTTCTTTTCCACTTCTCTAATCCCTGACAGTCAGTGGGTAAAACATGGAGCAATCTGTGGATTCAAAATGGTTTCTCACATCGTCTCTGTGTCACTTTCACTTCTAGGAGTTATGTCTCTGACTGTTTCCCTGAAATACTCAAGAGCAATCACAAGTTTTACCATGCTAAGAAAGCATGACCAGGAAAGCAATTACTTGCAATGGTGCCATCATAAGTTCAGTACATACATGCAACCCTGAGGAGGCCATGCAGATCTGGAAGAGTCATTTTGCCCTCTGCTTGCATATTGCTGGAACTAAATCAATCCCAGCTATAGTAACTGTGATTCATGAGTGCCAATCTCAACAGGAAGAAGCAAGTTAGCTAGGGACCCTAGCAACATACAAGAATAAGTTTGTATGAAAAGAATCACAAGAACAGCCTACTCTAAAAGCAATGCAAGTGAGCTGCTGGCAAATACGACTCAACGTACCTGACACTCCCCAGTTTCCAGTTCTTCTCATTAAGCCTTCTTCACACACTAACTAGAGCTCTAGTCAGACAGCCAGACTTGCATCAGCCTCTATAGACAATGGAAGCTCTTCCTGACAAAAATTACTAGTGGCTCAGCAGTTAACACATCCCCAGCATCTTGTATACAGGAGAACTTAAAAATTCATGAGAAAAAAACCCACATGTAAAATATAAACTTGTATTTGAACTTCCCGATCAGTTAGAAAATTAAAAGCTTTCTGCTATTCTACCCAATGCCTTTCATCTTCACCAGGAGAAAGCCTGCATGCAGCATAAATTATGCAAGATAGACCTTCTAATCAAAAGAGCTCAGAAAGTGATGGTGTTACAAGGAGAAAGAACACAAAATGAAACCCCCATTGTTAAGAAGATCCTGTGTCACCAGATCCCTTGCACTCAAACCCAGAAGTACAATCTCAGATACCTCCACTGTGATCAGCTGCCACAATGTCCTAAAGAAAGAGATACGATGTTAAAGAGCCAGGATCTAACACCTGCAGATGTTTTAGGATTACACACTCAAAACCACTTTGAAAGTAAATGGGAGAGAGGTATCACTATGAAGTTCATGCTGCAGTTCTGCAGCCTGGAGGTGCCACTGGTGTGAGTTACAGTTGAAGCAACCCAGAGCAAATAGAAAGGCTTCAACCCTTTGACCAAACATTGGTGATTTATTTTCATCACTATGTGGATAACCAGGATGAACTGATAAGCTGCAAGCTGAACAAACAGTTTGGAATAGCCAACTCTATCATGAAAGTGGCTTTTCTTCACCCAGCCCAGCCAACTTGCTAGGACTCAAGCAAATCCCCTTTGCTCAGCACTTGATTTTGTCAAGACATAGGAATGAAAGCCGCTTCTGCCCACTATACCTGCACAAAGTCAAGGTTTCAATAAAACCCAGAGTACAGTCAAGACTCATATACTAAACTGATGTGATTTACATGCTTTGCATAAAACGAGGTTTATCTTAAGAAATTCATTCGAGCAGAGCAAATAAGTCTGGTAAAACTGAGGCATATGGGCTGGCATTATCATCTGTGGTTGATATTACCTAAATATTCTTATCAATGTATTACTTAGGGATTCAATAAAATCATTGATAGAGAAAAATGCTTGCAATTTGGACAAGTCAAGCAGTCACTCCGTGAGTACCTACACAGAGGAAGAGTCACAAAGAAGAAATGACTGAAACTGTCTACTCTCGCCATAATTCACAATTCACTTTCAACATTCATAACAAACAAGGCACAAAAAGTATGAAAGGTAATATTTTTCCCTCTTTTATGGTTTGAATGCCAGTTTCAATAAGCTTCTGATTTGCAGATATAAAAGGGCTAACACATACCTTCGCTGAGAAAAATATCCGTGACCAACACTAATTTTTCGTTTCAAGTTCTTTTCTTCTTATGTCTGTACCTCTATGTAATACCTTTTCATAATTTTGGCACATGTGCCCTAAAAAAGTTGCATGATTTTAGAAACGCAAAGTATGCCTATGCTATGTTTAATTCCAACAAACACGGTAACAGCAATGTGGTCTATTACCAGACTTCCTCACAGAACAGCCAAAGCACACAGCGTCCAAAAGGCTTGGCTCTAGTGTTGTCTATGACCATCAAGCCCTTTTTCAGACACTCTGACAGCTCCCAGCATCTTTCCATCAATTTTACATGATGTTTGCATCCCTTTCTCTTAATTTGATATTTCACTTTGCTATTATGTTCTGCTTTGATTCCTATTTTTTAAAATAGTAATAACAAGTTACTTACATAACTGTCTTATAAATGTGATAAGTGCTTCATGAGGAAGCAAAACTGCATTCATTTTACTGGAGCTGCAAGGCATGTTCTCCCAGCTCCTTATCTTCAGTGCCACAGGTAATCACCTGAATGCTGTGGAGGATTCTGCTTGCAAGGCTCTGCCGCTTCTGGCAAAGCTCCCTGCACGTAGCACTTGATCTCTAACACCTCAGTGTCCAACAGTAAGGTTGTCAAGACAGAGAACTTTTGTGTATGTCTTTAAGATGTCAAATATGATGACATAAAGACAGAAAACTCAAGTCAGTGAGATTTTTAGTCAATATTCAAAATTTGAATGGATAAGGCCCTGCAAACTGACCTAATCAAACCTACTTTGCTTAACACACCAGACTGACTGACTCAGGATATCCCTTCCAAGCTAAATTAGTCACAGTTCCCTTATCTTGTCTCTTGGAAGAATTAGGGCTACTAGTTCTGCCTGTACTGCATGGCCTGGTTAGCACACCTCCCTCCCAGTACCAAAGAGTCATACACTGAAATAAGAAAAAAAGTACAGATAATGTAAAAGACAGATGAGAAGCTGAAAACCAAGACAGGAACAAGGAGTTAGCAGTCTAACTAAAGGTAAAAGATGAGAAGACATATTGAAAAAGAAAGTGGTGTAGAATGACACATTAAAGTAGAACAGAGGAGAGCATGCCCAAAGCAAGAACAATCACTGTAGGAAACAATAAGGACAGGCTTTGAGGTAGAAAGACAGATATACAAAATAGGTGACAGGAAAGGAAGACATCATTTGAAAGACCCTTAGGAATACAGACGACAGAGGGATAACTAAAAATAAATGCTTTGCCAGTCCAAACATGATATCTGAAGAGGAAAAAAGCACAGAGGTAGGAAATTGCCTTTTTTAAAGCACAAAGCTGAGGAAAAACAACAAACTGCAGACTTTCACACTGAAAATAGCATTTGCAAGTGACCTACACTTCAGAAGAAAATGGAAATAATGTTTCAGAGTGCAAAACAACAAAGAAAAAGATGGCAAGCAGCATCCTGGGCATTTCTAAGCAGCTCCACAAAGCACAGCTGAACGTTCAATCAGCGCTCAAATTCAAATGCTAGCCTCCCGTTCACATAACACGTACATGCATAGCAAAGTCTCTGTAACCTTGTCACATGTACAAGAGCAGTCAAAGAACAACCAAATAATCAGAAATGTGCACTACCATGAACATGTGTATAGTTATATTGGAGTGAGGAATCAAAGAGAGGTGTGGACTGAGAAGACTAACTTGCAGATACAATCCTATAGCAACTTCTGAATTCAACATTTCATGCAGGGATTTATATACTTGAACACTTATGTGCATGGGCTTGCTTGTATTTCTAGGCATGCACTTAAAAATCAACAAAAGCAAAGCAACTGCAGTTTTCACTGGGAAGGCAACTTCTTACCCCTCTCTTTCAGTCAAGAAAGTGCGAGATTAAAAAGATCCTTTAATTACCAAGAACTCAGGTTATTACACTGCAGAATCATGCTACTAACAATAGAATCTAGCAAAATTCTGGAATAGTTTCTAAAAATACAAGAACTACTAGGGTGTCCAGGTTTTCCTAAAGCAAATAAGCATGTATAACTTTTTCTGCAAATTAACCAGTCATGAAACCATCTTCTGCATTCCACATGCAGAACTTAAAAGTCATTTTACTGAACCATCCTGAAATGCAGCATGCCTCTGCACAGCAGGCTAAGTGGAAATATCACATCGGAGTTAGATTCAAGCACTGAATAATTTCAGTTGAGTTGCATCCAGGATTAATTTGGCTCATTAACTCTCTAGGAAAGATGATGAACTGATACAGCAGCTCTTGTCAATATAGTGCAATGCCCTAGAGAAGCAAGCAGGAAAGACCTTGCCTAGAAGTCATCTGACCTGTTACGGATGTCCATTGGAGATTCTACTGGTTTCTCTAACGGAAAGATAGATGTGCTAATCTCTTGGGCCACAAAGATCTACACAACAAAAAAAGACCTTGACAAAATAGCAATGCATTTGTCACAACCCACCTTTTTTTTTTTTTTTTTAAATCTGGCATGTGGAAACCACATTGAATGATACTTCAGAAAGACAGTGGATCCACCACAACACAGATTAAATAAATTATGAAGGACAGCATGCTTGCTTGCTTCATTTACTTCACTGGTAAATATCATATTAAGACAAAGCATTTAGAGGCTTCCTTTAGAGTATTGAGTTATTATACATAGAGCTAAAATAATAACAATGTAAATTGCATTGCACTTTAGGAGACAGAAATAAATAGTAAGTCATGCTGTGGGACCACTACGAAATTAACATAAAACTAACAATAATCACACTGAAATTAAATGAACTGCTACCACATTATTGAAAAGGAGTTACAATATAATTATATTTGAAATTCAACAAATAAGCTGATTTCAATTCAGAAGACTGTTCAGTATCCAAAGTTTCTAAGTCAGGCAAACACCTTAGGAGTGCCAGAAGCTGACTGACAGTGACTATTCCCTTTGTACAACTTTGCACTATTCAGTTACTCTAAAAGAAGACACAGCAAAATCTACCATCAAAATGGTATTGGAATTTAAAGTGAAAAGAGTCCTCATCCTTTCTCCTGATCTTTCAGGTACTAAACCATCTGGTCCTGCTGAGCAGTGCTCTGTTTGGGACAATATACTTCCAAGTACTTTGCGCTAAAATTGATTCTCTCATAAAGGAATTCTTCACATCTTATAAAAATAATAGCAAAATGCAAACACACTTGGTTTATTGTGGGGTAACTAACGCTCAACTGTGGCAAGTGGTACGGTCTTCCTTAAAGTCTCAAAATGACAAAACTGAAAGTAGAACAAGGTTCAAATCAATTGAAACATGATGCTGGTGTTCCCTTAAAATAGAGTACATATTAGAAACGTGCTCTCTACTTCGTGAAATATCAGGCCATTTTAAATTATCACATCAGCTAAGATCTTGCATTTTGGGATGCTAAGTGGCCTTTCTTTTAGCAGCCCATTATCTTCACCTGTATGCACTCTCATCCAACCAAGAGGACTTGAAGCAAAACTTGATTGCAATAAAAATGTTCCTTCAGAGGTTAGGATTTTAACATTGGCATTCAAACCATAACTTTGATTTGACAGTTACATTTGAAAGACTTGAATGTTTGCTTCCAGCCCCTGCCCCCACCCTTTTTTTCCTTTTTTTTTTTAACAGTTGTCTCTCGTTTCTGATGAAATGAGTGACTTAATTGAGGATCACACAGATAACTGCAAGTGAATTCTAATCTACATGTGACTGCACAATAGTGAAATTCATACCTGTATAGTTTGCAATTCTGGAAGTAATTCCAAAATAAGACTAGTGTAATTTACAAGACTGATTTAGAAAAAAAAAAATATTCCTGATCCAAAATTTAAGAGTTTTGGGAAGAGAAGTAATGAGGAGAAAATGTGAGAAGAAATCCTGAAGTCCACAGGTACTACAGTAAATACATTTGGTCTACAAGTTTTACCATTCACTTTTGGTGAAGAAAAGTTTTCTCCAAAGTATCTCCATCAGAAAAAATGGAGGAGAATGTTTTAAAATGGCAAACAAACAAAGATGACTACATCAAAAACCACCAATCAATGACACAGAGGCGCACAAATCTCTACATCTATCAACGTCTGCTTCATGGCCTTATCAGCAACTTTCTTGCTCTGCATATACAGTTTCAGAATAGATGGAACAGCATCATATGCTTGTAAAACTTTCTTCAAAAGCACTTGAATCGGCTAGCTTAAGGAAGGATTTTACAAGGCTGCTTTTCTTTCCACCAAACCAGTGCTTCTGGCATCAAGACTGATGTTTAAGTACTTTCTGCCTTTGAAAATTATACTGGAAATAACCTGTGGCAATTATCTGTTTACACCCACAGATGCTGAAAATGCAACTGTTCTCTCCTTTATTATTCTACCCAGTCTATGGCAGAAGGCAGGGGAGGGAAGGAGGATGACTGTAGCAGGCAGTCTTACCTGCAAGACAAGGTAACGGTATCCTGTAAGGTAACATGAATCTGACACAGTAAAAGATATTTATGAGTTCCCCATGTAGATGGGAAAATATTGGGTTAAATTTATCCATCCACTCGTACTAGACAGACAGAAACAATCTCATGATAGCAATCTTTTGCCCCAACTAAAAATTTTGCAAAATTTTTTATAGAGATATATTTCCCAGTCCTTCTGACCACACTATGGCAATACTGGAGAGAACAAAATGTTCTCTCTTGGGTTCTGCCAAATCTAACTCAAGAAGAAAAAACAACAGTGCGATTCCATTACTTGCAAGAAAAAAAAAAAAAAAAAAAAAAAAAAAAAAATCTGCCTGATGCTCTAATCTCTTATCATACACTGTCATCCTCTTACCACCATCTACACTACTAGATTCTCCACACTCTCCTCTTAATGTTGAGGACATCTGTTGTGGCACTCTGCCACACTTGGGGCAGCAATTATGTGACATATTTCACTCCAAGGAACACTACTAGAAGGAAATTCACAGGTAATTGAGTCCTGTCAAACAACTGCAAACATCCACGCAATTGCTATCTAGCTTAATAGTCCTGAGTACATGCTCCACTAATACCTATATACCCATGTCTTTTAAACATTTCCCTATATCCTCTCATAAATTTAAGATTTCCAGTAAAATTTCTCTGTTCTTCCCTTTTATATCAATCTTTCCAGATGTTGTTCAGCAGTGGCTCTTCTAGGTCTTGCAGTTTATCATCTACCTGGTATAGAACTGTGTCCAGAATGGACTACAATATAGCACTGCAGACGCTAAAATGCTCAAGAAAACTATAAAAAGGAATTATCACTTCTCCACATTGCAAAGGAATGTTTTCATGTGGAGCTAAAAATCCGAAGGGACAGCCACATTGTAATGGAGACTCAATGTGTTTGACACTCACATGACAGCAGTCCTCTCAGGACCTGAAGGCAACTGTCTCACTTCCCAAAGAAAACTATAAGCAGAAAAAGACATCTCTGAAAGAGAGGTGCTAGTGACGAAAAAGAGGGGAGGAAAAATTGTTTAAACAAAGGGAACTGCTTCATACTCACACATTTGTACATAAGAGCTCTTCACAGCAGGTGCTTCATTACATGCACTGTCTCATGAGTCAATAGAGTTGCAGCGCCTGAGCAATACACATCTCTGGATTTTATGGAACACTCCATACAACTCCCATGTTTGCTTTTTGAGAGCTCTTCAGCACTTCATCCTGCAAAGCTCATTTACCTAGAATTTACCTCATCCCTAGAATTCTCATGAGACTTCTCTGATAAAAAGCAACACATTCGACTGCACACTGAGCAAGTATCCAGTCCACAAGGACTCTGAATTCATCCCAAGCTTCATCATCAGGTATATATTCCTCTCTCCATGACACCTAGTAACACTACACCTTTGGTACCAATTGCACCTTGGGGAGGTGGGGGGGGAGGAAAAAGAAAAAAAAGGCTGATTTGAGCTAAAGCAGTGGTTTGATACCCTAAAAAAAAAAAAGCCAAAAAAAACCCACCACCAAAACCCAATATCACCTATACTGGTACAAAATGGAGGTTCCTGGTTTTTACAGGTTAGTGTCTATTTCCATAAGACTTATTCCACACAATGGATGGGAATCACTTCTGAGCCTACTGATCACTGTGGGAGGAAATAGAAGGGGAAGGTTCTGAAAAAACACTATACCCTTAGACATGGAGAAACAAGCAAAGAAACCTGAACTAATAAAAGTACTCAACTGTCAGAAAGAGACAGGGTACAAGGCGTAGTTAATGTCAGAAGTACTAGTTTAAGGCTGTAGTTGTCCACCTTGATTAGTTCAAATGATTGCCCACAAGGTAAAAAATTGATAAAAGATAATTAAGTGAAGTGTTTATGGTGGTACTGGAGAAGAGCTATTTCTAGATGCCTTTGAAGCACAGTCAGTGAATGCTATGTAACTATTACTCTTAAGCGTAAGAAATTTAATAGCCTCAACTCACAACTGTAAGTAGTAACAGTTTTGAGAAAATCAGTACAACAAAAATGAGAATAAGCGCAAGGATTCCAAAGCAATTACAAATAAAAGCAAACCCTGATAAAGTACCATCCCTTTCCTACAGGTGAAGAAATGAGAGTCCCAGGAAAAAAGCCCCTGGGGAAGGGGAGAAAAGGATAACCAAGGCCACTCAGCAGGTTAGGTGCTCAGTTGGAAAAAAAATGCAGTTCTGCAAGCTCCCAGTTTCCCTTTTTGAACAGAAGTTATTACATAAATAATAATAAAATATAAAATATCAAAAAGGTGGGGGAAGGAAGTTTAACAATCCTATACTTGTGTTGCGCAATTGCTTTTTTGTATGGGTTTTTTTGTTTGTTTTAAAAACTCTTACATCAGAAAAAACAGAAATGCCTTATGCAGATTACTGGTGCTTTTTTTTTTTTTTTTTAGAGTAGACCTTTACATTATGTATCAATACATATTCTTAGCGTGCCATGTTACAGAAGTTACTACAAATAAGTTTCAAAACCTTTATCAAACATCTTTGTTATAGTCCAACTGTAAATCCAAGTGTCTTAGTTACATGATTTGCACTCAACCCCACCAATCCTTGGATGGCCATTCTTTGAAAAGTTTATTCCAGCACTCATTCAGTGTGTATAAACTCTTCAGGGATACAGAAGACAGCAGGGAAATGTCAAGACTGTTTTAGCTAGGGAAAGGGAGAATAGCAGAACAGATAAAAATCCTTGAAGAAACATAGACTAATTTTACATTGCGCTTCCCTGGGTGAATAATCAATAGAATCTCCTTTGCTTGCCCATAAATTAGCTTAGTTCTAGGTGACCAGGCAAATAGCTGCCCCCTTTATATTACAAGGACCACTTTAATGGAGCAGAGCATGTAAACGGCTACATTAACTCCTCAATCCAGGACAATCAAGAGGGCATTAAAATAAGACTCTTGCTGGTACACTGATCTCAGTACTGCCCCCATTAAAGCCACATCAGTGGATTAGTAGATTGATTTTTAGCACCTCATAATGGAATCTGCTGGGCATAGCTGGGAAATGAGAGGTGGGCAGTGACACTGAAGGGATGAAAGTCCTCTGGTCCTGTGTGATCTGTCTCTGTAATTACACAGCCTTATACTGCTTTACCTGGAGAGCTGCTGCAAGAAGTATGATCCAGTTATCTTCACCGTTTCCATATCTCTAGGAAGTGGAGTGAGCTTGTGACAAGAACCTACTAAGCAGCTCCCCAACCCTACCTGGCCTGTTAACTAGCTTTGAAGGAGAGCCACAGTTTCCAGCTCACAAAAAGACTTCCACAACAATGAAAAGAAGCAAATTTCACGCAGACCTTCCTTAACAGCATTGCTTTTGCCCTGTGCATTACTATATTGTGCAAGAAGGTCCATGCAGGCTTACTGTTTAAATAGATTTTTCGTATCAAACCCACTGTCGCAGCATTAGAGACAAGATGAAAATTTCAATAATAACTAAAGTGAATATTAACTACAGCAAAGACCCTCCAGAAGGTTTATCCAAAATTATTGTGCTTCTGACTGGTAGCATTGCCCAAGTCCAAGAGCTGTAAACTCTGTAGCATTATTTGCATGTAAAGATATTCTGTTCCTCAGTATTTATAAAGGATAGATGGATTATCCCTAACCATTACAAAATACAGACACTAGTATCTACTTTTCGACCAAAGCTGACTTCGATGTTCATCTATGTGCAAGTACACATTGGTCCTCAAAAACAAGGATATAATCTATTTTGCATAATATTGTAGAGGAGCAAGACAAGGCCAAGTTAGTGGGAAAGTATGGGAACTAACTATGTGCATGGAGAAAAGAAGAAGAAACATTAAGAAGATACATTTGCCACATGGACAGCACATGAACAAGAACCAGATTGGAGAAGGTAGTGCATGGACAAGAAGCAGACTGGTGGAAGCAACGCGTGCTTGTTAGCCTTAGAGCTGGTAGGGTAGAAGAAGAAAAATGCTGAAACGAGGGAGCTGCTTGGCTATGAGACAATAGCTGTAGTAACAGTATAAATATGAGCTGGTATATTAATAAACGGATTCTCTCTTTGCAACATTTGGAGGGTCCATGCAGTCGTTTGCCACATAATATTGCCACCACTGTATCAATAAACCACGTAACTGCGTATCAGGTGAAAGAATGTCACAGGCAGTTGGGAACACTGATCTACATATGCCCAAAATACAAAAATCTACCCCTTTCAAGATGCCTTCATCACACAACTGAAGATAATTAGATAAGGAAAATACTCAAAGATCTTCTGGTAAATAAAGGAACTATCCAGATGGGTCACATGGCAACAGAACAGTTACACTGCAGATTACATCTTTCTTCTCATTTACAGTCGACTTCCTCACTGACATTCTGAATGAACTTACAGACAGTGTTTCTGACATGCAAACCATGAAAAAAACACTTGGCCTGAACAGCCCAGAGCCAACACTTCATCTGTCTCTCTGTGCATAACTTAACATCACACCCAGGATCTCAGCTCCGTTTGTTGGAAGCTTCTCACTCCCTTTAGACAGCATATTCTACATAAAAGTGCAATAAACAAAGTGTGTATGGGTACACATATATATAAACACACATAAAGCTATTTTTTGTATTCTTATTGCAAGTTCAACAGATATCTTGGTACTGCCAAAAGCATATAGTAGCAACATTGACACCAGCTTCTGGAAAGACCAGAAGTTCTGAAACTCCTTCTCATTATTTGAGTAGGATGCTTTCACAGTGGGCTCACAAACACTTCAAAGACGAGAGACTGTACTACTTCAGTTGTTCTGGGTGGCACCTTACATCTACATGGAGACCTTTTATGGATTAGTACCTTCTGCAAACACTGATAAAACAAAACTTCAGCAGATTAGTCATGACAAGCTCTTACAGTAAGTTTTGAAGTTGTTTAAACATGGAGAGTAGTTTCCAGAAATATATTGATCAGACTCTTTGCACTAGCATTTCTGCTACTTAAACAGAATACTTCCCTGCCGAGACATTCATAGACATTTCTTTTAAAGATAATTTTCTAAGTAACGTCAGTTTTTGGAAACTTCTGAGAGCTTTGCATCATTTTCCAGTATCTCCTTAAGCTTCCAGAAGGATTTCTAACATTTTCTGGAAGCTGCTGCTGCCTCAGGAATGTGCGTTGGATTTTGTGAGTGAAGTACCTAGAAGATGTCAACATACGGTGTATTTACTGTTTTATCGTTTCAATTGCCAACAGAGATCTTCTAGAAAAATAAACATGATGCACACCCACTGGGCAAGGTTCCATATATAATATAAAACTCACATGCACAGAGGGATAGGTGTGTATTTCTACATGCACATTCACCCACACTTAACCTGGATGCAGTATTTTCACTAGCCTGAATTATGTACACATTCACTTGTTAGTTATGGAAAGTACCATGGAAAGCTAGCAGAGATTTCATCTGGCTTTTTTCCCCCTCAACTTCAGCAGTGAAATTACACTGAGTGGTTGCACAATCTGCTTCTCAACAACCAGCCATATACAGTGCACTTTAGAAGAATACAGAAAATCAGAATATCACCAAACCATCTAATATAATGATACAGCACAAACAAAAAAACAAGCACAGTTGAGAGACTCAAGCTTTATTACTGTCAATATCAACTGATTTCAGTAGTTACAAGTGGAAATTGTTTCCTAATTCACCATCTGTGCCACTACTCTCTCCTTCACTCTAATGGTACAAAGATGCATTTCATCACGTCAGACAGCAGCTCCTCATCAGTATTCTGTTACCTTCTGCTCTCACTCTTCAATTATTTTCTTCAGCAGTATTTTACAAAAGCTCTGGTCTAAGTATTCATGACAGCTTTCTAAATCCCCAACTCCTCAAACACAGTTATTCCTTACAATTACCTAAGCAGTCTACAGAGAATACGAAAATTCAATCAAACATCGGAATATCACTGACAATGGGAGCAATGTAAGAGAATTATACTTGTCAAAATTTTGAAGTATCACACTGGATGAAGTCCTGAACACCAGTGATGGGTTTCACGGCCTTGGGCAAATCATAACCTTTACACTGTAGTTCAAATCAAGTAAAACACTGCAACAACAACAAAATCCAATAAACCAAAAACACCTGAACTACTGAATAAAAATAGAATTTTGATAGGCAAGGAGAGAGAGAAGTAAACAGATGCTTCATCTGACCAAAGCTATCCAGTGCGAGTAAGAAAAGCATCAGAGTGTGATGCATACCAGCACAAGCACAAAGCCTTTTTTTTTTTCTTTTTTCCTCTACAACTCTATAAGTTGTTCACATTTTCATGTAGACTAATTACCATATAGACTACAAAATGTCTTCCCTATAAGCCAATATCACTTAATGCATCTACCGCAAAGGCGTGTCATTACCTAGCTCAGCATTTGAAAAGTCTGCACAGGCCTCCTTTTCAGGGTTCGAGTTCCTTTGCCCAAAAACTACACTTACTTTCCTTTGTATAGTACAATGTAAGCATTTTCTTTCAATTAGTCCATGCAGACAGCACAAAAAAAGGCATACATTCCTGAAAAGTGAACATTAAAAATAAAAATAGCTGAAACCCTTTGTTGTCACATTTCTCTTACAAGTGCCCCAATTATTGCATTCTACAGCTATTTTGAATCTATTCCCATTATATTTCATATTTGAAATCCACTTTGAATGGTCATGAAACCTATATATATACAGGCAGTTACTTTCTACCTCTTCAGCCTTTCAAAACAAATATTTATTGTCACAAGCTGTCTATTCATCCTTCTATAAAATTGAGACTTGCAAGAGGCTAGGACAGTACTTATTGTCCAGCCCTTTTTTCTGCTTTTACACAACTAACATACAGTCATCTTCAGATTCCGGACAACCTGGACAACTGCTGATTTCCATCAACAATCCCAGTTTACCATTATGCCAGCACACAACTGCACTTGCCTCTGCTTTTGCCTTGAAAGCACTTACCTATTTGTACATCTACAAAGCAAAATTAAGTTAGTGAGACAATGGAACATGCATCTTGTCAAAAAACCCTAAAAAAATAGACAGAACAGTCCAAGCCACATCAATATTAAACCAAGATCAGTCTGCATAAGTAAAATGCCAGTCAGACTGTTCTTTTAGGTATGAGGGAAACATAAACAGTGAGTTAAAAAAGGTCTAAAAAATGAGATCGTTGCTCACGAATGGAAATCATTAGCCCTACATTTCATACCTAAACTCCTCTATTTCCTCTTTCTCCCAATGCTCAACCATTTTTACCATGCACATAAAACGTATCAGATACACAATATGCATTTTTAAAGTATTTGTATGTATTAGTGGCTTATTGCTCAAGGCTTTTCTTTTGTTTTCATCACCACAGTATATTGGCACCCAAGCTCAGATCTTAAAGGAAGCTGCAATCCTGCAATATCTCCCCATTAGCAAAAGTGTTCCTCTTTCTTAAGGACCAACCTCATTTCATTTGTCAAAAGGTGCACTGTGGGGAGGAAGTAGATGGCCCTGGGACACTTTTGATTTCTAAAGTACATAATTCTACAGCTTTTCCTTTCCAAATTCCAAAAAATTACTTAGCAAGGAACTCTGCACTAAACAAACCTTAAATAAATAAGTATTTTAACATAATAAAAAAGTTTATGGCCCTAAAACTACACAAGAGTAAATTTAGATAAGATAGAAAGAAATGGTTTCTTAAAACTAAATGTAATTTTAAAGAAAAAGCACTAATTGAAAAAGTTATGAAAGGACAAAAAAAAAAAAAAGGAATACTAAAACCAGACTAAATAATCCTGCCAGTGAAGCAGCACAGTAAAAAACATCTGCAGCAGTTTCAGCACCAGTCTGGCCCCTAGCAACCATAATCCCACAGATTTACTGATGGGGAATGCAGAAGAGGAAGTGACAGCACTGGGGAGGAGCACTAGTTTATCCACTAGTACTCAGTTTGGCACCATACCTTTCCACAGAAACATTTAGGTTAGATGGGACCTCTTGAGCTCATCTAGTCCAACAGCCATGCTTAAAGCAGGGTGACCTAGAGCTGGTTACCCAGCAGGACGTCCAGTCAGGTTTTTAATATCTCTAAAGCTGGAGATTCCACAACCTCTCTGGGCCACTTGTTTCCATGTTTGAACACCCTCACAGGAAAAAAAGAAAAGGGAAAAAAAAAAGGTTTTTTGTTTGTTTTTCATCTGGTGTTCACATGAAAGTTTCCTGTTTTTTTTAATCACTGGGCACTGCTGAGAAAGGCCTGACTCAGACTTCTTTACTCACTCCCAAATCTACCTCTTATGCTCTTCTTCCTTTCCCATGCTACTTCCCCCAGTCATGTCTGAGACCACTTAGGAGGTCCTTGCTAATCTGTGCAAGCCTCCTGCTGCTTTTGCTCGGTTTCCTACTTGTTGGGATAGACCTTTCTTGAGCTTCTCCTCACCAGGGCTGTATCCCATAGGATTCTTCCAGGCAAATCTTTGAAGCAGCTGAAGCCTGCTCTCCTCAAGTTCAGGGTTATAGTGCTACTTTTTGCTCTGCCTCCTCCACTTAGGATCCTAAATCGCAACTTTTCATGATCAGTGCAGTCAAGTCTGCCTCCTTTCACATCCATAACAGTTCTGCCTTGTTTGAAAGTATCAGGCTGAGCAGAGCACCCTTTCTTGTTGGTTCCTTGATCATCTGTATCAGGAAGTTGTCATCAACACACTCAAAAAATCTCTTTGAGCCATACTGTATTGTCCATCCAAAATATACGGTGGTTAAAGTTCCCCAATAACCAAGGCCTATGAATGCCAAGCTTCTTCCAGTTGTTTGAAGGCAGCCTCATCTGTATCTTCCTAATCAGGAAGTCCATAATATATATCCACTACACCATCACCCATGTAGGTCTGCCCACTAACCTTCACCCATCAACTCAGGACTCAATTTTCTTGCTTTCCCAGCCTGTTCTTCCTAAAAAGTAGTACCTCTCCATTATAGCACTCCATCACATAAGACATCCCATCATGCCTCCACAGATTCCAGTGAGGTCATAGCCCTGTAACTGCACATGAAGACTTCGAACTCCTCCTTTTGGTCTCAAGCAAATGTGGAGCATAACTGAAGCTCTTCCCACCTTCCCAAGAAGTTACAAGACACTGGCTGCCTCATACACCGTTAAGTGCAACCAGCATGCTACTACTCAATAACTTCAGCATAATTGCCTAAGAAATATTCCCTTTCACCAGCTATTAGCTCAGCCAGAAACTTATCAATAAAGAGAAGCAGCACAGCTCTGAAGTAGCACAACTGACGGTTGCTAGTACCTATAAATAGAGGAACCTGACAGGTTCAGAAGGGGAAAAAGTGGCAATAAGACTAACTGATAAAACTGAGAAAGTTGAGACCTAAAGCAAAGCACAAAAGTGATAACATAAAATATACCCCACAGTCAGATATGAGTATGTGTGAGGGAAAATAGATAAAATATTTGGTTTATGCAACATATGTGACAAGATGTTAAGACAGTTTAGCAAAGTATTGTTCTTCCTTCTAACAGACAAAAAATAATCGTACAAGTTTGGATGGGTATTTGTACATGCCCCCGTTAAAGAGTCAGCAAAACATGGCACGTGAGAGGAGTTTCTGTTGCTCTTCTGCAATGGCAGACCTCTGGCTTTTTCCTCCAAAGAACACTGAAGACAATTGATTAAAGAATAACATAGAAATTGTAAACTTGAATGGGATAGCTGTATTCTTCTGTCATAGTAGATGGTGAATGGGATATAAATAACCTCTCTTCTGCATGCAATTTTCATTAAAATTTAAAGGAAAAAAAAATTTGTGCTTGACTGATACAGTCTACAGAATTATTTAACCGTACCCTCCTCAATCCAATCTCTGATGTCAGCTCCACACAGATTGCCTAGGAAATGGCTGTTCTGCTGCATGGCGGGCTGTACAGCAGAAGACCTTTCTCAAAATAGAAAGTCTAGTTTTGCTTCTCAAAATTTTTCCCTTCTCACTCTCAAGGTTATGTTTAGACTGCAGTTTGTGCTGTGATCATCACATCATGGTCATAATCATTGTTACTAGTACTGGTAATAATGTGGCATCAGTAGAAGGCTGTTCATTATAGACCAGCCACACACAGGTGCCCACCTTACTTCTCAGCATCATTCTGGAGCCTATGCAAAGTCCCTGCTGTTGTAGAGAGGTATCCTGCCATGCCTATCCATAGTGGTATGCCAGCAACATCCGAGCTAACCTGAAATGAGCTAGTCTAAAGCTAGCTCAGGAACCACAGGAAACACACATCCACACAGGCTGGGAGGGTCTTTGTCCCTCAGCAGCTCCTGAGCATTGCTACCCCTGCTATTTTCATAGCAGTTTCAACAAAGGGAGCACCTTGGCCGTATAGCCCGACAGCTCTACTACTATTCTGCAAGGAATTTTCTATGCAGTCTATGTGCTTTCCCAGATGGTCTTCAAGGGTATGAGGTAGAGAAAGGCATCCTGCTACAGCAGAGATTCCACAGCTTTCCTCTGGCTGCCAGGCCAGAGTCTGAAGGCTCAGCACTGTGGTACCCTGGCTTATTCCCTGTAAAAGGAGCAGCGTTCTCTTACTAACTTAGTTTCTAACATGACTAACATGAAGAAACATTTTTGTAAGCAAACCTGGAGTTCTGTATTCTTACTGAGGCACACTGAAGTCAGCCCAAATTACTCTCAGATAATAAGCTTCCCCTTTGTGTGAGCAGCAGCCAGAACAGACCTCACACTTCTGCACGTTCAGGTTTCAGTTAATGAGCTAAAAGATATGCTCTATTAATTATGAATAATGTACAGCCGAGGACTCACAGTTGAGCTGCCTGAGACCAGCATACACATGAAAGCGACAGTCCTCTCTGACGCTGCGGTGCTTATAGCTTTGCAATAGTAAAACCTCTGACTCGTTGCCATGAAAGACCAATTTCAATTTCTGTTGAAGATCACAACAGCAGTAATACAACAGTATGGTTAGCTAGAGGGAAAGGCTCAAATTCTTTTTGAACTTCCGAGTGATCATCAGTATTCAGGTTTCTATAGATAGTATACACATACATATGGAGTTGAATTATGTCACTATAGATGAATTATTTTTCTCTCTTAAGAAAAATGTTATTTTGTTTAAGTGCAAGTAATCTGTAAGAAAAGTGTAATTTTATGATCAATGCTTTCACTTCACTATTGTCTACATCTTCCTCCTCTGAAGTGTCACCATACTGCCCGTTAGACATGTTTTTAAAACACAGTTGATCCCTAGCCAAGCAGAGACAAGATGTGCATCGGGCTGCTCCTCGCACAAGTACACACACATACTACGCCACTAGATGGAGCTCATTACCTACCAAAGCCACAGACCATTACAGGATTATAAAAAAGCAGGAGCTGGAGAAACAATGTAAATCAACGAAATTTATATTCAGACAAGCCATTTCAGTTGTCTGCTTTCTTGTTTCATTTTTTAAAATGGTTCCATATGTTCTTAACAATAAATCACAACAGACTGATAGGACACAGAGAAAGGAAACGGCGGCACAAAGATATGCCTCCTTTTCTCCGTTTATTCTAGTTTATAGATATAATCCCCACAGTTGACTGATCCCCATGTAAAGGAATTTGTGCCTTAACTGCTTGTTTCTGGGGTTAATCTCTTCCACTGAAGTAAATCCAAATTATAATTCCTACTTTATTAGATAAGAAAACTGAAATCTAGAAAGCTCAGGGCTAGACATCAAAATTTGCATCAATTATTGAGATTAATTCTATAGTTGCAGTATATATTCAATACATTCCAAGCTTGAGCTGGAACTACAAAATGTTCAGGTCCTACAAAAATTAAGCCTCAGTAGGCCAGATCTCCAAATGAATTTACAAATTCCCATCAATACCCAAATGATCTCCCTCTGTTTTATAGCTTTGCTAGTCTTGGGAAAAGATCTATGTTTCCAGTCCTTGGCCTAAATAATATTAAGAAAAATGTCTTTTTATGAACAATGGTAAATGGCTTCAGAAAGAATTCTTATTTACTCTTAAATTAAAAGACCACGATGCAGTGTAGTAAGACTTGTGGAAACCAGGGACTCACCTACCCTCAATATATTCTTTATCAGTGGATTAGTGGAGAAAAATGCACAACTCAAAAAGGGGTTTGGTGCTATTCTGGACTGCAAAGAAACAGAAGCACTGAGAGCAAAGAGGCTTCTAAAATAAGACAACTCTGCTTAACAAGTTGATGCTGTCAGAAAAGTTTGCAAGCAATAGCATTTCGTGGTTAATAGACAGCTTTCTAAATGCTCACGTGGCGTCACACACAGTTTACACATATCAAGTGTCTTACAGCCACTTAAAGAGCAGCGGAAAGGACACAGTGTGAGAAGGCAGTGATGTCTTCACTGCCCACGCACTGCTTTTGCAGCAAAACATTCCCCAAACTGCAAAACATGTAACCAAAGGTGCCTGAGACATCAGTGACCCTTTTCAAAATTTGACAATCAGATCAGGGATGATATTTCACATGTAAATGGCTTTAAGCAGATAGGAGAAGAAAGGTGAACAAAACCCAAAATACCATGCCAGATTGGACTCTTCACCTGATCTGGTAAGTCTGCTCACAGTACGCTGTGCCTAAGAGCAGCCAAAATAAAGAATCCTGATGCAGGTACAAAGGAAAGTCACTGTAAGCAATCACAGAAGAATCTGTGAATGTGAGAAGCAACTTCCAAGCCCCTGGGATGGAAAGGCTAGCACAAAAATTAAATGAGTGCAAGTCTCAAATCTCCCTTATGTATATTCTATTCTATGAAAAGAAAATTATAACCTAATCCTAAATGCCCTTTCATCCAGTTGAATTTTCTATTAAGGACTTGCAGTTAAGCTCTTTGGCTTGATGCTATCTTGCAGTAATGACTTTCATTGCTTAGTTATGAAACATGACAAAAGTATTTTATTTTATTGATTCCTGTTCAATCTCCTGCCTTTCAGTTTTAGTTCCATGTTTCTATCCTTCCATTTTTACCAGGATTTTTTAGGGGTTTTATTGGTTTTGTAAACCTACATTTCATGCATCATTCATTATTTTAAATACTTGGGTCCCTCCTTACTTCCTGTTGAAAAATAGTTACAGTTTCAAAAATTGAAAAGATTTTCACATCCTATCTTCATACAGTTCCACAATATGAAATGTCTTGCTTTAGCAAGAAACATGATCTCAGATTTTCAGAAACTGAGAACTATGTATTTGTAGAAGCAAATAAGTTCACAGAAACCACAGGTGCCAAATAGCTCGAAAATTACAGAGAATCTTCTCCTCACAAAATAAGAATTCCAAGCAGTTAGAAATTTGTTCTTCTGCAACTAACTAGAGCAAAGAAACTAGCCCTAAAAAAAAAAAAAAAATAAAAAAAAATTAAAAAGGAATATTATGCTTTTAAATTCCTTGCATGTCCCAGACCCTGTGAGTTTTAACATCAAAGCCTGAATTGCTGTGCCTATTTATACCTAATAACTAGGTGGAGACTTGAAGTGGATTTCATCCCTGTCTTTTCTCCTTACACGTTTAAAGTGAAACCTGTAAAGCTTTTCCAAAAAAATATTTTGATTACTCTGGCCTCCAATGGATTTTTTTCCCCTTCTATTTCCTTATCCTCAAGAGGACTAAAGGGCAGAGAACAAAGCGGCCTTTCTAGTTCTTAATGTTTCAACTCAAAAAAAACCTAACAAAAGACCCTGGAGTGCTGTGAAATGGAGGGAAAATAAATAAAAATTGAAGAGAAGCAGTAAAAAACCCCTACATACCTGCTGGCAACTATCCAGCTTTAACACATTCAGGAAATGGGAAATTTAAAAACAAAGTAATACTTGAATATTACTTCTTTTTAGCCGATTGTTCGATTTCCCTTCTCCAATAGCCTTCTGCCTCAGTTTATGCCAGAGGCACAAGATTAGAACAATCCATCCTGTAAATCACAAGATTACTTTTAGACTAAGTTCTCAGTTCCCAGACTGCATTCGGGGTTGTCTGACAGCTAGCCACTGCTAAACATCAAGATCTCCAGTAGCAGAGAATGTGGGGAGACTTCCTGACCAGCTGATCCTGCAGCATGTTACTCCTCTTCCAGAATAGGATCCATTTAGATGAGGTCACTAAGTCAGAAGTCTAGGAAAAAGCTTGCAAGTGATAACAGGACTGGAAAACTGGTAGGCAGGAATCTACCCAAATAGGTATATACCAACCATCCTGAGGGGCCAATCATGGACTGTAAAACTGTTGATCTCACACAAAAGAGCAGTGCTGTGAGAAATGAAGTCTTCAAGTCTTTTACACGTCTCAAGAGGACTAATTCCTCAGTTCCTGGATTCCTAGAACCAGAAAAAGGACACACCTCTAACAATATCCAAACTAAGAAAAGCTAGGCATCAATCCAAGTTTACTACCTCATCTTACAGCGCATTCCCTCACAGGCTAAAATCCAGATAACTGTATGACAACACCTGCTGTGGAAGCAGATATTGACAAGAACTGCAATAATTTATTTACTGATGCACCATAGACTGAAATCTCCATGCAGTACACTGCCCTTTTACGCCTGCCTGGCTTGTTCAAATATTAATTTAGCTGTATTGTTTTCCTGCTATTCTGATTTCAAATTAATAAACAGCTCTAGGGGCCTTTGCTTCTATTACCAACAATTAAAAAGATAAAATACAATTAAAAATAAATAAACAAACAACAACACGAGCTTTTATTTTTCTCCCAAATGCAACTTAAACTAAACAAGAGGCAATAAAGAAGTGTACATTGAAATCTCCTATCCCATATCTGAAAGAAAAATCAGACATTGTCTAAACACTCGAATGCTTCCCTAAAGAGAAGTATACAGCATGGCTAGGAAAATCATGGACAACAGCAACACAGGCATATAGGAGGAGATTTTTCCAGAAGGATCTATGTCTCCCAAAGCTGTGCAGTGTACAGATCCTCAATATATCACCAACCAAGTAGGCACAAAAACGCTCGAAAAAGTCACAACCAATGACTGTATCCCCCATAATTGAGATACATTAACAGAGCACATGACTTGGTTTTGCACTAACTTCTGTGTCTCTCCACCATACTTCATTTTGTGGTGAAAATATCCCTTCAATCTAAGCCTCCTCTCCATCTCTACAGGTATTTCACATACACCTTGACTGAAAGGTAAAAGATACTCCACATAGAAGAAGCTTAGGTGAAGAGAAGCCTAATGTGAACCTCTGAGAATGGGTGGGAGCCTACCTTATAAGCAAATATTCTCACTATTTTCTTCGTAAGGATCCACAGCAAGACAAAGGTGTTTGCTGTATTACCATGAGGTACTGGTGATCTGTTATTTGTGTTCAAATTGTAATTTAAAAAGGGTCACATGGATTAGGCAGTGGATTGAGACACAAATATGGGCCAGGTTCTTTTCTAAGCTTTTCCTCAGGTTCCCATCTGTTCATCCTTAATCTATTAACTGAGATAATATTCTCTTTCTCATGAAATACCATAATCCTAAATGCATGAAACAGAAATGTGTCAAAAACAACTGTGTCAGACAAATAAACGTGTCAGAAATAAATGGCAAAATACATGCAACTGCAGGAGACAGTCCCCGCTGTTAGGCATCAATCTGAGTACTGCTCCATGCAGATGGCCTCTGCATGTTTTAGATGGCTGAGCAGAGCCCAAAGGATGCTGCTAAGTTTGTTTTTCTATAAACATAGCTCTAGTGCCATGCTCAGATGACACCAACAGACAACAAAAAAACAGGTGGATAGAATTAATCTGTAAAGTTGCAGTGACCCTCAGTGATTAGAGCCATTAGGACAGTAAGCATATTCAACCTCTACTCTGTTACCTATGATTTATACATCCAGAGTAAATTTTGCCCTAGGTGTTTGTTTGATATAAACTTAACCAACAAGCACTGGCAAATTCTTTTCAGTAACCAAAAGACATGGATATATCTTACAAACATGAGAAGAAGGTGACCTGTTTGTGTAAAGCAGAGCAATGAAGCCACAAGGAGAGAAGCTTTGCTTGCAGACTAGATGTGCAACAGAAGAATTAAGATAAAAGTACCTCCTGATAAATCCATTTGTCATTGAAAGATCAAGCTCTTTTACTTCTAACCTTGCAACAAAGGACACTGAAGAAAGAAGACAGAGTACCTATGCCTCTTATATCTTGACCAGAAAGACCAGTCTTCAGGAATCCCAAGATCATGTGACCAGATGGAAAGCTTGGAACAAGGAAGACTTACTCTCAGTGGAGGGGAACTGGATTAGGGAACCTTTAAAGAAACAGGACACACAGAAGTCCATGGATCTGAAGGGATAGACACAAGTGCTAAGGGAGCTGGCTAATGCCATTGTAAGGGCACTCTCTACTATCTTTGAAAGGTCATGGTGACTGGGAGAGGTTCCTAAAGATCAGAAGGGAGCGAATGTCACTCCTGACCTCATGGCAAGCAGGAGAATGCAGGGAATTACAGATCAATCAGCCTCAGCTCAGTCCCTGGGAAGGTGATGAAGCTAAATCTTTTGCACAACATTTTCAAACATATTTGGGATGAGAACATAATTGAAAGCAGCGAGCATGGAATTATTAAGGGTAAATCGCACCTGACCAACTCGACAGCCTTCTACAGGGAGGTGACTAGCTTGGTGGGTAAAGGAAGAGCAGTGGATGTTATTTATCTTGATGTAGTAGACTTTTGACACCATCTCTCATGACATCCTTATTGGCAAGCTGACAAAGTACAGGCTAGATGAGTGCACAGGGAGAAGGACTTAAAACTGGACGAATGACCAGGTCCACAGCTGTGATCAGCAGTAGGACATCAGTTCAAAGGCAAGTCACTATGATGTTCCCAGGGGTCGATACTGTGGCCAGTCCTGTTCAGCATCTGCATTAATGACCTGGATGATGGCACAAAGAGCACCCTCAGCAAGGTCACAGATGACACAACAGAGGCAGGAGTGGCTTGTACACCAGACAGATGACAATTTGGATAGACCTGGGCAGGTTGGAGAATTGGGCTGACAGGAACCTCATGAAGTTCAACAGCTGGAAATGCAGTTCTGCACCTGAGGAGGAATAACCCCAGGCACCAGTAGTTGCTTTCCAGCTGCTTGGCCCCAGCAGCTTGTCTGAAAAGGGCCAGGGGGTCCTAGTGGGCACCAGGCAGAACATGAGCCAGCAGTATGCTTTGGGGACACAGAAGGTCTCCCAGGCTGCATGAGGGAGAATGTTGCCAGCAGGTCACGGGAGGCGATCCTTCCTCTCTGGCTCAGCACTGAGGAAGCCACACCTGCAGTGCTGCGTCCAGTGCTGGGCTCCCCAGTACACTGAAGATACGGACTTACAGGAATGAGCCCAGCACAAGGCCATGAAGATGATTAATAGACAGGAGAATCTTTCATGTGATGAGAGGTTGAGGGAACTGGGACAATTCAGCCTGGAGAAGACAGGGCTTGGGGCAATCTTATTAATGTGTATAAATGTCTGAGGGAATAAAAAAGACTGAGCAATGCCCAGTGAAGAGATGACAGCAATGGGCAGAAATTGAAATTCCATCTGAAAAAAGAAAAAACAACATTCCACCTTTTGTTTTTTGCTGTGAGGATGTTCAAACACAGGAACAAGTTGCCCAGAGAGATTGTGGAGTCTCCATCTTTGGAGACATTCCAAAGTCAACTGGACATGGCCTTGGGCAACCTGTTCCAGTTGACCCTGCCTGAGTAGGGAGATTCAACTAGATGATGAGCTGATGTTTCTTCCAACCCCAAACAGTTTGTGATTTTGATGTTTATTTTTAGTTATCATAATTTGTTGGATACAAAAAGAAAAAAAAAAAAAAAAAAAGGTGACCAAGCCATGTGTGTTTTCATGTACTCCAGAGGAAATTAGGTATAATAGATGACTCTCCAACAAAGCACACGCTCCTACCAGTACATTTCTTCCTCAGAGATGCAGTTAAAGATAATACCTTAAAACTGATGTATCTGAAAAACCAAACCAAAACACTGCTTACAAAGGACATTTTAAAGGTACCCTGTGTCTGGGAGAACAGGTTGTTTTCCATAGACAGTGGTTTAACAGCTACTTTGTTGCCCAGTAGATCTGTAACTATCACGTTCCTTCCTTGAATATGTTATTCTTAATATTAACAAGACGACTCTTAATGAAAATGCTGTTTTTCTAATGATTTAGCTGCAGTCAGAACACCCCACATTCTCGGCAATGCATCGCCCCATGTATACAAACCGACGACTTGCATTTTTAGTTTTATATTTACATTTTCACAGGTTTTGTGGTGTTGAGTTTTCTTGTTTGGTTGGGTTTGTGCTGCTTTTTTTAAAAAAAAAAAAAAAAAAAAAGAGAAATTAAGCCTTCTGGATTATATATGAAATGGCAGTAACAAACTGAGTTAAAAGCATTCTGCTTTTCCAGTCTCCAAGTAACTAGCAAGGAATGGCTGAAGAAGAAGTCGGTACTTTTTGAAAGAAATACATACAGAAAATGACTTAAAAGCTTTACAAGACCCAACAAGCTCTTGAAGCTTCCACTCACCTATGAGTACTGTCAAGTCCACAGACAAATTACACTGGATGCACCCTCCTTTCTTTCAGACCTTACCTTTTTCAGAAGTACTGTCTGCTGATGTTTTTCAATAGCATTTTATACGGAGTTATTTAAGTTTTCACCAGGGAATATAACCAAAGACATACCTATTTTTGGTGCATATGTCCATTCCTCTGTCACCTACCACAGATCAGCTTCAGGAATAAAAGGCACCAGGCACAGGACTTCTAACCAAAGTCGAGAAAGTACCAGAAGGCTTGTTCAGCAGGAATGGACAGGAGCCAGAGTGAAATACGATTTTAATGGGAGGCCATGCCCACAGATATCCACAGCAAACCATCTTTCTCTTGAAGGACACATTCTGTCTCATCATAAGCTTGTAGTTTCTCCAAGCGTGACTTACCAAAACAACCTCAGCTGCTGGGAGCCTTCCTGCTTTTCTTTTTTTTTTTCTTTAAAGATGTGAGAATAAAAGAAATCCAAGGTACCCAGACATGCAAGACAAATTAATTCACAGCAGCACGAGCTATATAACTTAGTCAAAGGAATTTTCTAAACACCTGTTTATGAGCAAAACCGGTCATAAAAACAGCTGTAAGCAGCAAACAGCAGCTAACAACAATTTCCCATCCTTTTCCAGACACATAATGACATTTAAATCAGGTAGTAGCATCACAGAAGAATTGTATAGAGCTGATGGTAATTGACGTAATTACTTGTATGCATTTCTCCACTACATAGTGTTGTGCTGTAAACCCAAGCATGTTAAAAGTAAACAGAGCTTTTGAAATCCTAAAGTGATAGTAAGAAAATCCCTGATGGATCCTTTTAACCTGTAGATGGAAAGAAAATAACTACATCAAAGTTTTAAAACTTCAAATACAGAATTTAAACCTCAGGCAGTCACTGAAACAATTAAAACTTTGCAAGTTCCTTTGGGTTAAATGGGTTCAGATCAGACCAGAGATGAGAGACAAACAAGTAATGAATGCTTATGTGATCAAAGATGAAGACGACAACAAAAATGAAATCACTAGGGAAAATATGCATAGTCATATCTTTTTCTTTCAAAAAAAGTAAAATCTTTCACTTGGAGATCTTTGATGGACCAGACCAGGGAAAAAAACACATCAGTGACTCTGAACCACAGAAAACACTCTTCCCTTCAGTATACATTAACATTGGCAAAACCATAAGGGAAGCAATGAAAAACAACATGCTGAAGGTATTCTCTCAGAGAGGATGGCTGCTGAGGAAGACTTCAAGACTCCTAACTGAAGCCAGCTTTTATTAATAAATCTTTGGATGCTATATCTGCCACATATAAGGAACTTGTATTTTTGTTCCAGGGTGGGAACACAGTCAAATGCATTTCTAGTTTCATACAGATCTGTGGGCAAACATAACACCATGTGGAAAAAAAATCACTTACAAATACAGTTAAAAACAATGTCTGATGAAGAACTTCAGAGGGAAAAACACCCTTCCTACATGTAAATACATACATAACAAAATTCGTTATCATTCGTTATCATTAATCATGGAAGACAGAGAGAGAGAACAGAGTATCCTTCATACACAAAGAATGAAAGTTCCAAAGCTATTGCTTCTTCCATACACCTAAACTTCCAAACAAACAGTGCTCAAAAGACTTCTTTTTGACTCTTCATTTGAGAGCTTTTTTCATTCAAAATAAGTAAGTGGCAGTGTGGAAAATCTTAATGGCCCAGAATGTAACAGGAAACCCCTAACAAAGCAAATAAAAAAATCCACTACCACCACCCCCAACACATTAGAATTTGGCACAACCTTTACCAACACTACAGACAAGTGTGAAAGATGCAGCAGCTATTTCCAGAGCCATGACTACTGACAGATGGAAGGTGTCTCATAGGTACTTTTAAAAAATTGAGACAATTGGGTATTTACTTACTCTACACAACTCAACCTCAGCTGTTTAATTCATTTTACTACCTTTAAGTGAATAATCTTTCATCTTGGTTCTCTACATTAGCAATTTATTGGGACAGCACATAGGCTGAGATAACTTTGGTATTTTAGATTGTATTTCAACAAACAATCGAATAATACATTCTCTGTACATCTGTAAAACAGCACAAGCAGAGGAAACACAAGTGATGGCAAAGGTGCACTAATGGGGTATTAACTGTTTCTCCCCAAGCACACCATCTAGTCTTCAGAAAGAAGGGAACCAGGCCACATGCCTCTAAAAACCTCTGCAGGTTCTGGTCCCATGTTGCAAGCATACAGCTACAGAAATAACTCCAAGAAAATCGTGAACGGCTATAAACCAGTGGAGTATAATGAGGGATTAAGGGTCCTTGTACAGAATCAACATGCTTAAACACTTATTTTAAGTTGCACCTTAACTTAGCTATTATATTGTCCATGTATCAATTCAGTACACATCGTGAGACAGAGTAATTGGAAATGTGGAAATACTGGGTGTTTACTTAAACTATATCATCACACAAAAGTCAGAATGGCACATTTTCCTGTGCAGGAGGATCCTGAAAAGGTGCGTGGGTTTCCCCAGATTAAAAAATGTTTGTCTTCCAAGATAACCTCATGTCCTACCTCCTAAAGATACTTTTACAGTACTTTTAACTCTATAGCATAAGGAAAGCTCATGTTTCCCATTTACTATCCAATCTAATAGAAGAGGTCTGAAGTATATAATGTGATGTAGCTGAGTCAAAAATTGGGTTTCTATATGCAGCACTGGAGCAGGTAAATTCCAAAACTCAAAACCAATGCTTCTGTCTGCCTCAGTCTTAACTTCTCATGACAGTTACTACACTAATGAAATAAGCTGATGTCCATGCATTACAGTCTTGGTTTTCAAGCGGATATTTACAGTGCAGAAGTTCTGTTTTTTTAAACCCAGAGTTAGTTTGCATATGCATTGTACCATCTGTTAAAGAATATTAGACACAGATACATCAACTCCACCAAACAACCCTTGTTCTACAGCCAGGAGAAGTAAGAAAAAGACAGATTAACAGGTAGAGTTTCTAATGCTTTGTCAAGCTTTTCATTACTTGGTTTTAAGGGGTTTGTCTGAGACGTTCCTGATTTTCAGTAGTGCCAAGCACCCCATTACTTCACTGAAGTCCAGGTCCTCAATGCTTAGCACACAAGACTCAGAATTGTCACGTTCAAAATCAGAAATCAATTTTTACCATTTTAAAATCAAATTATTTGCCCAGACTCCCTCCCAGCAAGTGAGAGGCAGAGTAAAATAAAACTGAGAAGCTATGGCTCACCATTACTGTTATCAGTAATTCTATGAACTAAAACTACATAAAAATGCAAGAACAAACCAGTAGAACTAATTACTACTACTTTCTTCTCAAATGCCTCAAAAAAAAAAAAAAAAAAAAAAAGGAAAAGCTTTCATGAAGAGAATAATCTCAAATCCCCAGGCTTTTTCTACTTTGGTGTTACAATGAAGTTCCTATTTTTCATCGGCCAGTTGCAGGCCATGAAAGCAGTATCCCTTCCTTTCTGCATGACACGCACAACCTGACTGAATCCCTAATCCTGCAGAAGCCCTTGAACTCTCTCTCATCAAGATCAATTCACGATACCCTTCTATGGTGTTAAGAAGCCCATTATGGTGTTATAGATCTCACACAAGCAATCAAAAATCTAGTGTCCAGGGGAGAAGTGTCCTTAGCGTCTCTACAGGGACAGGATGATCCTTTGCATCATCTGCCTTTTCAATAAGAAGTTACTTTACTGTAAAGGTAATCAGTCCACAGATATGTACAGCAGTATTCACCACAGAGTACATCGATCGTGTATTACTGAAGTGCTTCAGGGAGGACTGTATAAAAGAAAAAGTGCTCTTAAGAGAACTCTCCCTCCCCCACCATGAAATCTCACATCAGTAACATGCATCTCAGTTTCAAAATTATAAATATGCTTAAAAGCAAAGATTTGCATGCTCAGAAGTGCCAAATAGCAGTTAGTAATTAATAGAAAAAGAAGGATCAAAGGTTGAATATGGACACTGCAACACAGTCACGAGAATTACTGAGCATGAATCACAGAATCACAGAATCACACAATGTTAGGGATTGGAAGGGACCTCAAAAGACCATCTAGTCCAATCCCCCTGCCAGAGCAGGAACACCTAGGTCAGGTCACACAGGAACATGTCCAGGCGGGTTTTGAATGTCTCCAGAGAAGGAGACTCCACAACCTCTCTGGGCAGCCTGTTCCAGTGTTCTGTCACCCTCACTGTGAAGAAATTCTTCCTCACATTTATGTGGAACCTCCTATGTTCCAGCTTACACCCATTGACCCTTGTCCTATCATTGGATGTCACTGAGAAGAGCCTGGCTCCATCCTCAATCACTATGACAGAAAAGTTCCCAGTGCTAGAAGTCGCACCACATGGTAACGTAGCCCACCTAACCAGAAGACTGATATTAAGAACAAGACATGAACTGAAAACAATGGCAGTGTAGATAAAGAGACCAATTACCTAGCATCACTTAAGTGCTCACGTACAGGCAGACCCCTTCAAGACTGTTCCCTAGCCGCACTTGCTGAAGTCAATGCCTTAGAAAATTCTCATTCCCACTGGTACTAGTTGAATTCAAAAAGGAAGTGGAGATTGCAAGCATATACAGTACCAGCTGCATTACTGAGTAAAAGTATCACAGGATCATAGTGAAACAGCACCCAGCAGACCTCCTCTTAAATCTCTACTCAAAGTGTAACCATTGTAGAAAAGTAGAAATATGAGTGTATTGAACTTCTGCTTATAACAGGAAAGTTGAGAGTTTTCCCCTCTCTAATAGTTTTTCTCCTCCAGAGATACAGATTCACCATCTCCAAGATGCTTAGCAAACTAAATTTGCTAAGCTACATATTTGGAGGGAAGGGGTGGCAGAATATAAAGACTCTTGAAAGACTTTCCAAATAAAGCAAAACCAGATTTAAGTACCAGATTTATTGTAAACAATGCAATAAGGTTGGGAAAAAGTGCTCAGACTTCATATGAGCCCATCCTGCTCTTAAGCTTTTCACCTTATAGGGTTTGGAGATGTTTTGAGTTTTAATTACTTTGCCCCAGGTAAAAATTATTGTTCTTTCTCTATCAGAGCTGTAAATACTGTTTACTCCTGTAGCTCTGTTTAGCACATATATTAGCTTCATTTTCATGCCATCCTAGTCATTCAGTCATTCAAATCTCCTGCTAGAGAAGTACATTATAATATAAAAGCACTCATCTAGAGTATGTTCGATTTTGCATTGCTCTGCAAACCAACAGCTTGTACCTGCATCCCCAGTCTATAATATTGCACCCCCTGAGAGAGATCATTCAAATTTTTGGGGAAGTTCTGGCTGATTAGACAGAGGCTTGGAAGAGGCAATGCCACATCTCAGAGAATGCTGGGAAAACTGGGAAGAACTTCTGGAAAGAGTCCAGTGGAGGGCTACAGAAATGATTAGGGGACTGGAGCATCTATCATACGAGGAAAGTCTGAGAGAGATGGGTCTGTTTAGCCTGGAGAAAAGAAGATTGAGAGGGGATCTCATCAATGCTTATACCTATCTAAAGGGTGGGTGTCAACAGGATGGGGCCAGACTCTTTTCTGTGACAGGACAAGGGGCAATGGGCACAGACTGGAACATGGGAAGTTCCATCTGAAAAACGAGGAAAAACTTTTTCACTTTGAGGGTGACCGAGCACTGGAAAAGGCTGCCCAGAGAGGTGGTGTAGTCTCCTTCTCTGGAGACACTGAAAACCCACCTGGATACAAGTATGTGTGACCTGCTCTAGGTACACCTGCTCTGGCAGGGCAGTTGGACTAGGTGATCTCCAGAGGTCCTTTCCAACCCCTACCAATCTGTGATTTGAGGACCACTTGACTTATAAATAGCTAATTTAGATTGTCTCAGATGAGGGGTACCTCAAACAAATGAGAGAATTGTGTTATTTGCAAAACAACAAGATGTTGGCATTACAAAGAATTGTTCAGTTACTAATTATCAGGGTGCTGACTGCAGACAACTCCCATTCAGTTTAGATAAACCCAAGCATTTGGTTTAGACAAACCTCAGCTAAGGGAAGCTTGTGTTCCTACCGTATTCCAAGTACTCAGACAGAAACAACTATAAAAGTGAAAAAAGTTAAGCATAAACCTAGTAAAGTCTTGACAACATTTTAAAGAAGGGATAAGCTAGGCCTAATAGTCAAAGCAACAAAATGACTATGCATCAAAAACATCCGTCATTCTGACCTTTATTTTCTGCAAGTTCTGCTCTAGAAATAAAATCCATCACCTTTAGCCAAATGTCCCAAGGAAAAAATATTTTAACTTTTGCTTCTCTCCACTCAGTTTGGCAGTAGGTGCATGGCTATGAAGGATGGATTCCTTCTCCACTGCCTGAGAAGGAGGCAAGACATAAAGGTATCATGAAGGTCTCACCCTTTATGCAACTAGCTCATGCAGTTCAAGAAAGACTAGCACAGCAGTATGGAAGACCCCTATCCCTCCTGCACACATACATATTGCTATAAGAGGAAGCATAATGCCAAGATCCAAGCCTGTCAATCCTGCACCTTCAGCAAGCAGCCTCTCATTTTAAGGTATCTCATTTAAAGAAAACTAAAATGAGTTGAGCTCTGTACTGTGCCCTTTTGACCTCAGGTCTGAGAATACTCCACAGTAACACATGGCACAATGCAAGAGTGGCAGCAGTATTGGTCAGTACATTTTGGACACTGGAGCCTTCAAGTACCAGTTCAAGGGCCATGCACTGGAAAAAATGGACCACAGAAGAACCTACGTAGTAACTCCAAAATGAAATTCAGGACTTAGAGAAGCACAAGAGCAGCACACAGTCAGGCTAATTATATGGGATTTTTTCTTCAACATAGAAAACTGCATTTCCAGTGCAGTTGATTCAGTTTTTGGCACAGGAGGAACTATGTTTTAATTTGCATATGTAAACCAAACTGTTGCTCAGCTAGGTGAAAGGCTGGTTTGTGCTGTATGTAATGTACAGAGAAGCATAATGATTGCATATATTATAAATTGATAAAAATCAAACCACTATATTTTTTCCATCATTATTTATTCCAACTACAGAATATAGAAAGGTACTACTTAAAACCAACTGTTATTTTCTATACCCAATGTACTGAGGGTGAATTTTGACAGAAAGAACTAGCAGCAGTGACTGAAGCTGTATGGAGCTGATGAGTTCTGTGCCAGTCTTTAAACCCCTCTCTGCCTTGTTAGAGGGATCTTGAACGTTACAGGGTGACAGAACCTGACTTAAAGCACTGGCTGACCCTACATTTGCTTCTTGCAAGACACAAGCAGTGTTTAAACACCAGAAGGGCACAGCACTCAAAACCCAGGATTCACTTATTCATTCACTGTTGCTCAAAGATCACAAATTATAGTTTAACACCATGAACAGAAAGAATTACAACCTTTCCTTCTGTCAGAAAACCCTGAACCCTGGCAGAACAAGTCTGATTTCCAAATGCTTACTATTACAGTTACTGCGCTGAAGTGGTAAGAAAGGTACAAGTGACTAAATGCAGGGACTTAAATCAACCTGCAAACTTCTTGTTAGCAAACCTACAACAGTACTCACATGTATCATTAATGCTGCTAAACTCTAATTAGAGATAGCATGTATCCAGTTCAGAGAGAGCAGAAAGGACTAGGTGTCTCACCAAGTCATGCCAAATGTTTCCACCTCCCCTACAACCAGCCTTTGCTACAGAAGCTCCCAGGACAAGTATCTGACATGGCTGGGGAGGGGCAGACCAGGAGAAAGGTTCCCACACACAATTTCCTATAGCTTCAGGGAACAGGTACAGCCATACCAGCCAAGAGACTGTGATTTCTAGTTCCATATATTTCCTGACAGTATTTCTGCAGCCTTCACAGCCTTTATTATTAACCAAGGTCTTGTATCTTTGGAGAGGTAAATATCACTCATCCGTTTACACATAAAATCATCAAGTTTGAACAAGGTCAGTTCCAGATGAGCCAGGAACAGATTAATACATTTTTCAGGGCAGAATGAGTATTATGATCACACACACTGACCTCCTGAACAACACAGGCCACAGCACTTCAACCAGTAATTTCAACACTGAGACCATAACTTCAGTTTGAACTAGAGCTTATCTTTTAGAGAGACATTCAGTCCTGATTTAGAGACTTCATATGATGGGAAATCTCCCATCCAACTAGAAAAATTGTTCCAGTGATTAATTACCCACACCTTATTTTAAGTCTCAGTTTGCCTAGCTTCCACTTCCAGTCATCAATTCTCATTACACATTTTTTGCTCCAAAAGATTAAGCAGCAGTCTACGACCAGAGATCTCTTCCCCGAATAAGTACCTGTAGGCTATCTTCAAGTCCCTTCTTAACCTTCGCTTCTATAATCTCTGTAAAGTGAGCTTCCTTAGTCTCACTACACAAGTTATGTTACAGCACTCCTTAAGTACACATCCGTAGGCAGTAAGATCTCACATCATTTTTATAGCCTTCTTCTGAACCCTTTCCAATTTACAAAGAAACAATTTACAAAGTTCAGAAAACTGAAATCCTTGCTTTGTTAATGGTCTCCAATGTCACATCCAAGGTAACGCCATTGCCTGAATATTCCACTACTTGTACAGCCCAGTTTTCACAGCTACAAAATTAGAGGGAGCATATGGTCAACTGGTTAAAAACAGTTCCAGCTCCTTTTCAGAAGCACTGCTTCCAAAGTAAGCAATGTCACCTTTCCCCTTTCTCAAGAGTGGCACTGCAACAGCTATTAACCAACACTCTAGTTTATTTTCAATTGTCCAGATTTTACTAGAAATCAGAACTGATGTTTTATAGATCAATCAGTAGTTTCATCTTTAAATCATATTTTTGTAATAATTATTTAAGCCTCAAAGGCTTAAAAACCATCTATATGTCACACACTACACATGTAGAATATTTTCTGATCATTGACACTGAACTATTCTGTGATCATCGACTGACACCTTTCCAAACACAGAATAAAGTATTTGCTGAATGCCTTTGCTTTGTCTGCACTACAAGTGACCACTTAAGATCTTCATCACTCACACTCCATAGTGAAGTCTTCCTTTGATTAAATAATAAATCATACAAACTTTAAACTTATTCACCATAGTGAAGTTTTTGGTGAGGCTTATTTTTTTGTTGTTTGGTTTTGTTGTTGCGTGGGGTTCTTTTTTTAAAAACAAACAAAACAAAAAACCCCCACAAACCAAAACACACCACACAATTCTTACAGCTTCCTTTTTCAATAGCCTGCACTAAAGCTACCAATTCTCATTCTTTCCCCCAAAAGAAAGACTACGCTCTGTAACTCTGTCATAGCACATTTAAGCCTCATGCAGAAAACCACAAGGACTTTCAGAAGTTACACTATGCATAATTAACCTCAACTGACATTGTACTCCATCACCCTGGTACATCCCAGCCACATAAAATGGAGGAAAATACAAATCATTCTTATACTCCTTGAGTGCAGTAAGAACGGCTCACGGTTTTATAACCACATACACCAGATTTATTCTCTGCAGATAACTCAGCCACTAACAAATGAAACACTACCTGTTATCTAGTTTTCTCCAGAAAGAAATCCTTCAATCTCCAAGTCAGAAATAGACCTAGGAACACTGGTGGCTCAAATGATGCACAGCTACCAATGCATATATTTTGCCTTCCTCTGTAGGAGGATTTCTTCAAAGTTTCAACTACTTCATGTTTACTGATGAAAAACCTTAATAACATTACCAAAAAAAAAAAACAAACCAAAAATATCAGGGGTACAGATCTGGTTAACAATTGATCACCACTTTCAATACAAGAACTCAGAAACTAGAAGTTATTCCCATTAATTACTCAAGAGAGCTACAGAAGGTGCTTCGATATTGGCTTCCACATCCAAACTCACTATCGTGTTTTGCATTAGGCTGTTCTAATCACTGTACATGCAGAAAATAAACAACCCTTGCTTCCTGATGGCGGGGGCCCAGTTAAGCTCTCAAGGAAGAGCTCCCAGAACAGAAGCCAACAGCCCATTATTTGTAGTAAACGACAAATTACTGAACAAGAACAGCAGCTTACCATGAGGAAATGTGAGGGTAAGTATAGTCCCCTTTGATAGCAAACAGACTCACATTGGAGTTCCCGTTGAAGATGGATTTTTCAACTCAAGGAGACTTTCTGAAACCAAGTTGTCTTATTTTCCCCAAGATAAGCTTTAAAGTAAGCAGAGAGCAATTCTGTGAAGTCTGATGGTCTAGGATATATAGGAGTTCAGGCTAGAATATCATAATGATTCCTACTGGCTCTACAATTTTTGACTATAGGATCACAGCCACACATTATGTTTATGCACTGAGGAAGGGGATGCACTACCCACAGAAGACAGACAAATATCAGTGATTTCCTCCCTTCATTTCTAATATTTCATTTTCTCTCTCTCACTTTTAGAAATCTGAGCTGATCCATTAATTTTGACGTTCTCTAGTTAGCAATATGATACATCATTCACAACTTACGAATTCCCTATTTCACAGGTCACAAAAGTCATCATACATAGAGAGCACCTGGAGAATGTTTTCTTCCAGAGCACTAACAAGTGACAGATTGTCCCAAAAATCATAAAGCAGGTATCACATCCCAATTGTAAATATTCTTACTAGTCATATAAGCACCTAAATCTTTTTTTCAATGTTTCTTTGCATCAGTATTTGTGACAGTGAGACTCACTAGCTAATCAAGCATTTGTTGGAAGTATTTTTGTTTATATAGGTGCCAGAGAGCAAAAGAGCAAGATTCCTGTATGAGCTTCCTTTCCATAGAATTTCAGTCTCCATTTTCTGTTAATGTGTGTGCATGTCCCATCCTCCCCTCTCCATGTTAAATAATGCTTTACTTATTTCTTGGTCACCTTCTCATACCTTCACCTTCCTTGCCTTGCTGTATTCATCCCCTTTGTGTTCAACCACCTTTCTCAATATCAGCAATCATTTTCTTAGATTCTTTTCATCCCTGCATACACATGCTACTTAGCAGAACACAGGGACAGGGGATGAAGGAAAATGCATCTCTACAGAAACACTGTGAGTCAAGGGAAAAATAAATAAGTAAATCACTTCCACTGATAACATGCCACAGAGTGTGTCAGCCTACTGCTTGTCTCAGTGAAATGGGTAACATGTGAAAAGGAAGGAAGAAAAGGCAGTTTAGACTTTGTCTGCCCAACTCTCAGGTCAGGCTGCCTTTTTAAAATGGCCCTCTGAGGCATGTCATTTCAGCTGTAATATGAGGAAAAAAATACAAAGCATTGCCTCAGCTGTGTGCCTCAATTAAATAGAAAAGTTTCACATGCTCTGTGACATAGCAGCTCCAGTGCTGCCAGTGTGTGTCAGGAGATGTAAAACTGCAGAGGCCTGACCGCAAGCCTAGCTGGGCAGCCCTCCCACACTAATGCAGAGAAAATCCTTTCTGCTAAGTAAAATGCACATAAATGGGAAAACAGACAGCAATGAGACGCCCAGAAAAGCAGTAACGACCCAGAGAGTCTCAAACTGACCAGGAAATCCTTATTAATTCAATTGAGAGCACCGGGAGAGTAGATTCAGTTACATCCAAGAGAAGTAACTACCAGTAAGTATCCAAAGTGCAGCACTGGAGATTAATGAAACTAAGTAGCATTAGACAACATAAGTAAACACCAGACTTGAACTATCTAGCATCCTAGGTTATTAAACATTTCTTAAAGTTATATCACAAGAAAGATCAGTGCAGGCTACAGCTCTGAATACTGGAAGACTTTAAAACCCCACTTCCATTCCCTGTTCCATTCTCTTGGAAATCCCCTCCCTCCTGCATACTTGCCTTAAGCCTGTCCCTGCCTTCCTGGAAGCACACAAAGAACAGCAGGATTTCCATTCTAGAAGGTAAATAAGACAATACTTGAGCTAAGGCAACCTATTTCCTGTCTAAACTATAAAACATCACACATCCTTCCCTCACCCTGACTTACACGACAGTTTAAATTCTCCAAGGCAAAAAGGAAGGGGGAAAGGGCTGTGCACAACGTGGAAAAGCACACCCACGTACCACATTCCCCACACAGCACAGCCAAGCCCATGGGCCCAGCTCCACTGACCTGCAGCTCCTGCCTCAGGGAAAGCAGCGCAGGCCACCCGGAGAGGAAGGCCACCTCACCCCACCTCACCCTGTGGCAGGACACGGCACTGGGCCTGCGCACAGGCAGCAGCGCCATTAGCACAGCTCTCCTCAGCTGGAAGGCTCCAGCACCTCCCCAAGTGCCTCAAATGTCCCAGCTCCAGCTGACCCTTAGGGCTTCAGTGGCTGTACCTGTTGCCCCCAGCTACATGTTACGTAACAGACCACCTTTTAAATGTAGTATTTGCTTTGGCTTTTAAGAGCAGAGGTGCAATGAGGCAACCGACCAGGATGATAAAGCCTCAGCCTGTAAAAGCATTGGCAATGGGACAGGCTATAAAGAGGAGTGGTATTACTGCTGTTCAAGGCATAGGTGGAGGGAAAAATCCAGAATATCATGAAGCAGAGATTGGTAGAAGCTATTACAAGGCACCTCCAAAGAAAAAAAAAGCTAGCATCTGAACGGCTGAGGACAAAAGGGTGCAGCAACACAAGGGGAAAGGCTTTTGGCTACTCAGTCACAGATGAACTGCATCAGGCTGACCATATCACTACTTTTCCAGCTGTAAAGGTTGCCTAGGCAGCTTCTGTGCCCTACCAGGATTGAGCAGGGCTACTCTGTGCATGGCCTGACCATGCAAATGGTACCAGGCCCCATTTTTCCCACCTTGATGTCAAGGCACATCCCCATTTATTCAGAAGAGCTACACCAGGACTGGCTTCCACCTCTCTTGCAGGAGACTGACTGGAGCCAAAGCTCAAGTAACTTTTTTCATACCTCTCCAACGTCCTAGGTGTGAACTGTCTCCTACGTCCCTGTAGGAGGCCCCATGTTTTACTCAGAAGCACAGGAAGGACTGCAGCTCCCACCAAAGCCTCCATCTGTTGAGGATGTACATAGTATGGGGTGGGCCAGGCAGAGCTGAAGACTTTGCACAGCTTTCTGCAAACCCGGGTTAAAAATGGCACTGAGATGGTCTGTAAGGAGCCAGGGTCTGATGTCAAGTCACTAAGGTACCAAACCCCAGCAGTACAATTCAGAATATTGCTATTTCAGTAATACTACCAGAGGATCCAAATAATGCCAGCCAAGATGGAAAGGGGATGAGCCTAATTTTGAACACTGGGTACACGTTCAGTAGTTATTGTTTCTGAAAAAAAGATATGGATACAGTATTCAGGGAACCTGGGTTTAACTTACAGCTTTACTACCTATATTGTATGTGTAATTGGCAAATGCCCCTTATGGTTTTAAGGGACTTGTAAATCCTTAGCGTAGATAGACATTTTAAGACGAATGTGCTGAAGTCAGTGATGTATTCAGGTATGATGTGTTTCTAAACAGATACTTCATAGCTCAAAGGGCATTTACAAGCAGAAATGACTAAGTCTTGTGTCATACAGGAGGTCAGGATAAATCATAATGGTGTCTTCTGGCCTCAGAACACATGATGCAAAGCAGACACTAACGCCTAATAAGGTACCAGTAAAGCTGAACTCTTGCAAATAGATAATCATAGACAATTCAATGTCGAGGTGTTTTGCTCAAGATGTGTGACTTGGTGGAAAAGTTAAATTTGTTGTTCATGAGCTGTCTGGTCTGATGTGGATTGTACCATTTCTGTGGATTGCTGCCCCAGCTCTTCCTAGGGCAGTTCACTTGCTTCAGTACCTTGTACCACACTGACTGCTGTTACTATGACTTTAAAATGAGAGTAAAAAAAAAAAAAGCTTCAACCCACCATTTAAGATTAGGTCCAAAGCATAATATCTGAATTTAAGTCTTGCTATTAGTCACACATTCCCATCAGGGCAATAGTGTTAACACAATCACCAAACCTGCAAGGTCTCTTTCTAGCAATACTATTCACAGAATCCTATTAGAGAGCAGTGATTCACATCCTTCATAGTTCTTCATAGTCTGTGACTAACACTGAAGTACTGAAGTACTGAAGTACAGGCTTTATGATCAAAATTGTCTACTCAATCCATATGCCCTTCTAAAGTAGGGACACAGTCAAATCTCAAGTGTGAGACAGCAGACTGTCCTCAGCGCTTTTTCAGACAGGCTTAGATTATCAAAACTGGTATTTAGCTTTTGACATAAATGGCCTTAGGAATATTGAACACAGTACATCTCCTGTCAAAGATGGGAGCTGCATATGCTGGAAAACCAAACCCACATTTCTGAAAATGTTGATTCCCTGTCAGATCCCCTGTCAAGGCAGAATATTGTGGCATTTTATTTTTAATTTATTCAACATCCTCTAGATGCTGTAAATGAAAGATTAGAAGGTTGTAATTTAAATATTCAGTGTCAGTACATAACAAAGAGCCAGATTCCTGCTGAGAATAAATACTTTTTAGCAGCAGTAGTTCAGCCTGTGGATTATTTTCTCAGTGTTCATAGAAAGGGGAAGATGCTAACAGACATCATAGTTCAGTGTTTAGCAAGCAACAGAGTGTCAGGAATTGTCACCAGGTGGACTACTATAATGAATGAAGAAAGCAGTGTTCAATCTGTCAAGTGGGAAGGGGATGTTTGTGGGCTTTTGCTGTGCAGCAGGTAGCCAATTGGTCTCATTTAGTGCTACCTACTGTGAAACTTTCTGTTCATAGCGCACTTGAGAATTCTTGGCTTGAGAGAAATATCAAGACAAAAATGATTAGCAGCAAAATTGTATTTTCCCAACTATATCTCCCCTTCTGGAGTAAAATAAATGTAATTCATAGGATTAATCTCTGATGACTCAAAAATTAGGAAGCTGAGAGTAGAATCAAAATCATGCAGTTTTTTGGGGAATTAATTCTCACTTTTGTCTGTGGGGAGACTGAAGCAATGTGAATAACTTTTGAGCTAGAGGATACTTCTGCATTCTTTCTTATTGACTTTTTTTATCCACAGATGTCAAAAGCTAAATACCAGTTTTGAAAATCTAAGCCTGTCTGAAAAAGCACCAAGGTCAGCCTGCTGTCTCACACTTGGGATTTGACTTTAGAAGGACGTATAGATTGAGCAGATAATTTTGCTCATAAAGCCTGCAGTATTAAAATTCTCCAGAATGCTTCTGTAACAAAAAAGTAGTGATCAGAACCACAAGCCAGCAGGCATAGTCTTGACGCTGCTACTGGTCCAGGGTAAAACTTGAAAAGTGGAACTGTCTGTAGAGCATGGAGACATTGGAACCTGCCAACACATCAGGTTCAGCTGGCAGTCTGAGTTCAGGTCCAAGTGCTGGCCCCCTGCAAGGGCACACCAGCCATATGCTCAATGAAGGAATAACATTAGCAAGAACAGAAAAATTACATGATGGCTCAAAGCTAGGAGCCAGGCTCCTCAGTCTCTTTCTGTTAAGAAGCAAGCAAAATCCTTGCTTGTTACTACTAAAGAGGAAAGTCTCCTTTGAATGACTAAAAGCAAAGACTTGGGGAAAGAGCACTGGATACCAACAGTCACTGCACTGCTGGTGTTAGATGCTATATCTGACAGAGTATGCAGGACAATAATGATCCTGGATAACCTAGCTAGCGGTGTCACATCTGCCCTTATGTTCACGAGGACTCCATAGCACTTGTCTTTTCATATGACTTGATATACCTCCTGTGCTTGCATTTATTTCCCTGCATCAGCACCCTAACTTTTGTCTCAAGCTCCCCAGCAGTGGTAGAGCTTGAACTTCACTGACACTTCCAGCCTAATTTGCACCTCTCCTTAAGGAAAAAGCTGCTGAAGATACTGAAGATGCAGAGCGCCTGGGAGAAAAAAAAAGTCCAATGAGCAGTGCTAAGCACAGATTATTAAACTTGGTGTTTGTTTTCATCTAGGTCAAAAAACACTCACTCCTGATGAAAATTTCTGTGCATTACTGTTGCATTATTTCTGCAGAATCAACCTGCTAGTTGACACCTCCCTTCCACAGTCTTTTCCAGCAAAAGCAATAATCCAAAATTTAAAGCATTTAGAACAGTGTCTGTGAAACAAAATGTCAGGCTACAATGTCACTGTAAATTCAAGATGCTAGCACTCCTGCATCCTGTGAAACATTTTGCAGCATGGAGTCAAGGTGAGAAGACAAGGGAAAGCAAAGCTGACCTCAGTGTGCCAGAGATTGAAACAACTCAAACGCAGATCAGCCACTATGAGCACAGCTTCCTCCCCAAAAAGAATTAAGAATGGAAAAAGAGTTCCTCATGATTTAGTAAATTTGAAGAGGCTCACTTCATGGTAAAAACCTTTCATTCATCAACTTGTTTGTCTCTAACACCCTTTCCGAGAGTTCCTGAGATATGTAAGGCCCCATAAAGATATTAAAAAAAAAATCCACCTAGGTTTTTATGGCAGTGGTTTCAGTGGGAATAGAAACACATTTTTAGACATGCCTTGAAAAGACAGTTGGCTCATTCTAGCTATTTACAGAGCACTTAAAATGGCTTCTTTCTTCTGCACCCTTGGCACGAACAAATCAATAAAATCATAAAAAAGATTAGACAGACTGAAAGACCAAATGAATGACTGAATCACAAGACAGATAGATTTTTGAAGACACAAAAACATGCAGAACCATTAAGGCCAATACGCCAATTGATAGATGCACTCAGTGTATATGCACACACCACACAAAAGAGTGTTCAGCAATTGCAGCAGAGCAATTCTAGAGACTGAATCTCTCCCAGGAGTCAGGAGGTAAAGAAAAATAGCTTCAATCTATACCAAAAATTACATGCACACACACATGCTGTGTTTTTGACTATGATATCCTCTTTTATATTCCAAAGCTGCTGCCTTACTGACATGGCTTTGTGTGTTCAGATCAAAGCAGCAGCTGCCAGAGCTCTGCTATTGTTTGGGGTTATTTACAGAAGGGCAGAGAACAATTATTCTCAAGGTACGTGAGGACTGCAAAACAAACAGGTTGAGACAGAGCTGAGCGAATTTGGAAGCCAATTTGCCGTGTGTTACATATTATACACCCAGATCAGAAGTGCAAGTCCCCATTCTCTCTCTTTTCTGACTTGAGAAGATTTGTTCACTTTAAAAAAAAATATTAGTGTTCTATTCTCACAACCAGATCACCTTCCTTCTGATATACCTCTGACGATTCCCCAGTCTTTTCAAGATCCAGTGAAAAAACGACTGTTCTCTACTTTTGGACATTTAAAATTGACCTTGTCAAAACTACAATTTCTTTCTTTATTTTTAGATCATTCACCTTCACTTGTTATTTAAAACTGGCCTCTTTTCAATCTCCTTCTGTCTCTTCACACGTAAGTTAGTCTCTTCTGATACAAAATATTTTTTCTCTGCACTTCCTCCATGCTTCTTTTACTAGTAAAGATACCACATCTTTTCAAACATCGTCCAAGAACACATTTCATTATTTTATCAAGGAGGCACATTACAGTTCTTTTCCTGATAATACTTACCCTTGTGTTTCTGACTCAAATTCAAAAGGAATACTGCCTTTTTGCTCCAGTAAATTCTTTTTCCAGCAGAATCAGATTCCCATAACATGGGTGGCACTAGGCCCTGTGTATATATACATATATATATATGTATCTCTACATGGAATAAAATGCCAGGAATGAGATACAACTAAAACCAGTAAAATTCTGATCATAACTACAGAACTGATAATCACATGAACATTCATGCACATAACATGAAGATGCGTATGCCATAATTACAAATTTTTTTTAAAAAAAAAAGTCAGGAAAAAAACCACTTCAGCATCATCTCAAATTCCATGACAAGAACCTTACCAAAGCTGTGAAGTTTAATGTCAACAGTGTTTTGCTGACCTCCTGTCACTTGCCAAGGAAAACAACACAAGCCACAACTCTAGACGTTTCACTGAGTGCAAAGAAGAAAGCCATCTGAACAGGCGTTCAGTCTCAGCTGAAATGACATTTCCCAACATGCAGGCCAAAGGGAAACTACACTGATGTAAAACTCAGCAGACCATTTCACAGGGTAAACAAATCGTATTGCTATGGCATAGGGTCAGCATGACCACTTAGCTTTTATTTACAGAATTAATTATTTTTCAGGACACAAACAAATTTTAGCTTTAGTATTTCTCCTTACAGCAACTGAGCCCACTGAAATTCTTACAAGCATAATTAAATTTCCCTTTTGCTATTCTGATATAATTTTTCAAACTTGGGTAAGGACACTAACAAACATGAGAAAAACCCCAAATCTATTTAAACTTATTTTGATCTATCACCTAAAGCCTACTTTATTAACAGTAGGATCAGCATTATATAAGGGAGCATAATAAAACGAGTACGATCACCATCAAAACATGCTTTAAGTACTGTAGAGAAACCCAAGTAAGCAAACCTCAGCTTTTTCAGACTCAAATAGCTTAAGTGAAATATTACTTCAGCAGCAAGAAAAATCTAAGTTGAATGCAGTGTTGAAAAGATGCATTTAAAAGTTCAGAGTGGGATTAAAGTTTGCCATGTACGTAAAGTAGCTATCTAGTTCTGACACAAGGTAATGAAAGAAGCAAAACATCATAGAACTAGGTAACCTGTTATCCAGTCTGCAGATATTTCAGCCATACAGAAGAAAGTGCAAGAATCATGTGCAAGAGCGATATAATTTATTAATGACAACTTCATTAACCTGTCCTAATTAGTCTGTCTTTTTTACAGAAATTATGACGGAATCTGAAGTACAGTGTATAAATCCCAAGCCTATAAAACTGTACACACTAGCCATGTTTACAGCAATCCAGTTATTGCTGGTGTGGGAGACTATTTGTTTCATTTTTGTTTAAGGAGCAGGTCCTTAATTTCTCGCTGTTTATGAAGACATAGGCAGTGGTGTAAGAAACACAGTTATCTCTTTCAGTGTGCTGTTACATAAACTATCTACAAATGCATGCAATTCAAAGGTGAGGAGAGAGAAAACTGTTAATAACACTTGGAAATATCATGGTAAGATTTGATCCTCTATGGACAGAATATTGCACACTTACTCTTGTGAATATGTCTGTGTCTTCCTGCTCATTTAAGATAATTTTCTTTATTTCAGTTTAAGCTGGTTTTGGGGTGGTTTTTTTACTGTTTGTGTGGCATTTTTTTTATTGAGTTGATGGTATCTGTATCTAAATAACTACATCTAAAATTACACACATCCCATAAATGTTTATTTCCTTCAATAAATTAATTGCCACACATAAAAGGGAAAAAATTGCTTTCTGCGATTCCACGAAATTGCACCAGCAGGACAATCTGGCCTTTTAATATTTTGGAAAATATTGCATGTTACGGCAGTCTATTACTGTGATGTTGTGGATAGTAAACAGGAATTCATTATTCTTTCATATGCACTAAATATTTTTGCACAATACCTTAGTACTGATTATATTAAAGCCATTACAGACATTCATGGCTTCAGATCCTAAAGCCTTCTGGCAAGCAGGTGACTATTATTAGCTACACATTACTGGAAAGCTGAAATGCAGGTAAATGAATGACTTGCCCGAAGTCTTGCTACTGCAGAGTTACATAGAGATTATTATTATCTGGAGACCGTTGCAGTGATGTCAATTTGAGATGTCTAACCAAAGCATCAATGAGAAATGTCACAGCAATGCTCCTGATGATCAGCCAGGAGATGCAGGTGGCTCTGAACTGCCCACCAGAGGAGGCTGACTTAGCCTGCAGCTCCAAATCATTCTCTAGAAGAGCCTGGCCCTCTTCACTGACTAAAAAGACACTTGTCTCAACAAATGCTGACTAAGCTTAATCATTAGACTTAAATGTGAATGCAATACACTCCCCTCTATGCCTTTCATCCTTGTACTCATATGGATAACAAAATCTTCAGAGCAGATTCTGTCTCCAAGCTGTCCTGTAAAAATATATGGCTGCTTATACATGGATACTATCCATATCAGCAAGAACTGAAACTACAATTTTCTGTGTCCAGAAAACAGGCACTTAATATCAAAATAGAAGTAGTAATAGCCTTTGCTCTGAGGGCACCAGGAAGATGCCAGGCTATACTACTTGCCTACTATGTCAACATATTGTTATTTCTCTGGTATGAGAATATATACCAGGTAGTAATCAGGTTCTGAACATGAATTGGTTCACCTACCCAAACTGCCTCATCCTTTCCAAATACAAATATTCTGGTCTCTTGCCTGTGAACATACAAGAGCTAGTCACAGTAAAATGCTGCAGAAGCGAGGCAGGACTGGGGAGCAATGTCTGGGATCTACAGACAGAACTCTCAGCATTTGAATAAAAAAAAGTTTGAAATGTGGGACAACCAAGAGGAACAGAACGTGGACAGTGGACTGGTGACTGAAGAGATTTAGAAACAACTGTCTTTATAGAGTAACAGTTCCCACTGAGCCATACTGCTACAGCACAATGGCTCCTTATGGCCTCTTCGCTTACAGTATTCTTAAACTAACAGCAAGCAGAACGATGTGCAACACTGTAATGATTACTTGTTTTTCTGTTGTGAGATTGTCTTCAATCAGCGACAGTAAGAACTGACTCAAACTTCCCTACAGTCTTTAATGCTTAGGAAGTAGGGTTTGGGTTTGTTTCACTTCTGTATTTGTAGCCATGGAAATTGTACACTAGTGAGTTTGTTAGTACTTCAGATCATTTTCTTCAGAAAAAGCTGATCTTGAGATATGGTTTCAATGCCCTTAGGAAATCCCTTCCTAGATTTTCTTCTCCTATGCCCCAGGTTTTACACTGGACCTACTGCAGCTTCAGAAGACCTACTGCTACCTCGAAGCAAAAGATCTGTAACTATTGCCACCTGAGGCAGAATGTAAGGAGTTTTTTTCAGTACTAGTACAATTAATAGTGTTCACAGTTCATGGATATGGTTTTATCCCTAACAGGCCAATTTCAAGTATACCTGTAGTCTGAAAAGTAGCTAAGCACTTCCCTTTCAATCAGTATGCAGCCTGCATATTTCCAAAAAGCACACTGGCAATAAATTCACACACAGGCCCTCCTTACACAAGAAGCTGAATCCCTCCATATACTGTCAGTGCAGTAAGGTAACACAGTGAGTAAGAATGCATAATCTTTCTCTTTTTTCGTACTTCTCTCTCTGCTAAAAATTCTGGAGTAGCACCAGGGCTGAACAGCTGCAGCAAAGCTTTCCCTCACTGTCAGAAGTGCTTGGATAATGGTGCTGTGTTAGGGCAGGGCTGAAAGCCCATAATGTCACTGCTGCTGCTTCTACATAAAATGACTTCACACTCTGTCCTTCAGTAATTCCATAGGGACAGTAATGCCACAACTACAGCAGTCTTGTAAGGATTAAATCATCAGTCTAAGAAGAATACTCACAAGACAAAAAACTGCTTAACAACTCCTAAGAAAGGAGTTTTAATTTTAGGTTCAAATCTCATCCCACTATGAAACAGAATCAAATATCCTTTCAGTGCAGTGACCAAAAAAGAGATAACAAAACAATGCATTACTTTGCATAGTTGCAGATGAAGCTACTGTTTCCCCACAAAAAAAAAAAAAAAAAAAAGGAAGTGGGTTAAAATCTGTGACAAGTTAAAACACACTTTCTTGTATTCAAAGCAAAGTAACCAAAAGCCTCAGTCTTCTTAGACTAATGAACTTTTCAGATCATGGTGATTAAATCCCATGTGAAAACCTGATCCATTAGGTACATTTCATGATTCAGATGTGATAACCAAGACTGGAAATAACCCTGCCCACATGAAGACATACCTGTCCAAAGAACTCGCATTTATTACAGTTACCACACAAAAGGAAAATATGATACAGTACCTGTCACTTTTCATGTTTTCAGTGCTGCAAATTTCCCCTTAGTATTTGGCAGTGGATCTCTTAAGGACAAGGGCCTTAAGATTTGATTCTTTGCAAATGCTGAGCATCTAAAATCCTAAGAAAGTCAACAGGGACCAACTAGGCTCAGTACCTCTGCAAATTAGAGCTAAAGTAGAAAAAAACATCTTCATAACCTCCTAGTGCACTGCTGAAAACCATAGTTTCAGCAAAGAAGAAGACAGAAACCTGAGCTCTTTTCCTCTTATAACACAAAAATAATTGACAATATTTGAAAACCATAAAAAAGGTGCAAGGAAGAGGAAGAGATTTGTATTTTAACTCCATTTGAGTGAACAGGACAGAAGAAGCCACCTGGAAGGGCGAAGCAGAAAAATACGTCTCAAAATAGGGAAGAAATATTTCCTTATTTATCAAAGTTTACCTGAAACAGAGAAGTATCTTTTACTTTTCTGCTTGCCACAGCAAGGGAGGTGTCTGGCACCTGTTCAGATGAATGCCTTCCCACAACTCACCCTCCACACTCACACTTTGCAATTTGGTAGGAAACATTCTCCAGCCCCTTGGCACCCTAAACAAATCTCAGAGCCCAAGTTCTTCTGTCCTGTTGGCAAACACCCCTCTTGCCAGAGTCACTTTTTGTGCAGTTGTGAAACATGCCGATTTCTCAGGTTTACCTTGATTCAGCTCAAAAAAACCCAACTGACTAGATTCATGGTAAAGCAAAGCACCAGATCTTTTAGAGATATAAAGTATTTTTTTGGGGGGGTGGGTTACAAAGTGAACATGAAATGCAATTCTAATATTAGCTTAAAATTCACTGCATCTCTGTTTGGTTAATTACTCCTACTCAGAACTCTTAGATAGGTTCCAGCTGCTTCAGTTAAGGGCTGTAGCTGTCAGAAACAGAACAGTGGTGTCTGCTACAGCCTGACAGAGGCTGAGTCGTCTCCTCAGTCTCCATTCTTGGGGTGTTCATAGCATTTAAGCCACAAAGCTTTAGCTCCATAGAATGAGTTGTTTTCATCCGAGATGAAATGGAGTCAGTTCAAGGAAGCAGAGCATGTGGGTTGCTTTCTGTGCTGATTAGCACTGGCCTATGGTCACTTTGGCCACTTCACAAAAGTTACATGCTTCCCACAGAGCATAACTGATATGGTAGCCCAGTGCTACTGTTAAGAACCAGTTTGCATTCAAATCCTTTTTCCTACAGCTCTGCCAATGAACACAATCTTCCTCTTTCCTACTTTCCACAAAGTACCCTCAACATACTCCAACTTGTTCACAGGCGAGAAAACAACAACACGACTAACATAAATGATCATACTGCTTTGGAAATATATTTAGGCTGCTCGGGACATGAACTGACAGAAGAAACTAGAAAATCTCCAGCTACACCACGAGATGGTGCTCAGCCCCCTCTGTAACATGTACATGGAGTACCACCAGAGTCAGGAAAGCTTGCTTGAACTGGGTACTGACATCCCCAGCCTAAGCACACACAGACAGTTGGGTTCATAAATAATTCGATCTGCACAGCCCTGCTGGATACAGCATTCCCTGTAAAATACCACTGTGCTCCTGGAAGAGTCACCCAACCAGTGAGAAATTGCAAAAACTACCACTGAGTGAGATTGCCGAGCTGGAAACTTGAAATCTGCCACACTTGCGGCAAAAATCTTGATGTTTGGATAACCTTTTCAGTTCATTTGGGAAATAAAAAAAAAAAAATAATAATAAAAAAGCCTTGCATTTTCATATCGTTTTCATGCTGCTCCAATCTGCTCTGCTGCATGTTAATATGCCTGAAATAAACCAGAGTATGACCAGTGAGAGAAATATTACAAGCTTGGATTACAATAAGAACTGGTCAACTTTATTGGCACTGCTTTCAATAGCAATGATGATTTAGGAAGCAAGTTTCTCAATCTAAAATTATCCTGATCAGCAAAATATCGTAATACAATAAACTGGAAGCAACAAACTTTCATTCTTTCTAGTATAAAAAAATATAGACCTAGATGAGGTTAATTTTCTGCCCATCAGAAAAAAAAAAAAGGCAGTGGTATTACCCCCACTCATGCCATCAATATTTTGGCAATTCTACGACTGTGATCAGTATTTTCATGAGAGTGATTGATGCTGCTGCAGAATAGGCTATGGTAACAATGTAATTGGGGTATATGCAATTAGTGTTAACAGAAAACGGAGTTGTCGTATCATATTTGAGGCCATTTGCCACAGTAGAACTGGCTATGTTTTAGCAGGAATGAATATTTAATTTGTAACAGCTCGTATAGACTCCTGGCTTCGTTCACTGTCCTACCGAGTAAACTCACCTTACAAGCCTTACAGCCTGCTTGAATGCTGTACGAATATTTTTCACTAGGCAGTTCCAAAGATGCTAAAAGCTTGGTGAAGGTGGCAACAGCCTGCAACCTGAAAGATGCTCATGTGAGTAAAAAGAAATACCAGTTACATTTCTTCTTTTCCCTGCCAGTACAAAACAGTGAGATGAATAATTTTAAATAAGATTCCCCTACAAAAAAAAAAGGGAACAGAAAACACTAATCCAAATGATGTTAGCATGCTAACAGTTTCTTAATACACAATTAAATCCTTACCTGAACCTACTCTTACATTAACAGTTAATTAGCATAACAACTTCCCTGTTCTGTTTCAATCTTGCGGGTGATTCTCTACTTCAAATTCACAAGCAAACAAAAAAAAATATCCTTGGATGATTAAAACCATACCTGGTGATTTGACCTCCAATTCATGATCAGGCCTGGATACTGTGAAATCCACCAAGAGGGAAAAGTGTGCACACATGACTGCTTAATACAGCAACCACTGAAGCAACATGAATCAAAAAGATATTTAACTGGGAAAATAACTTGAGAACTTCTTTAAGGCTGTCTAACTTTTCACATTCAGAATGAAAATGTTCAGCTTATTGCATTTTCCACTAGCTAGAAAATGGTGTGTGATGATATAAAAAAAATCTTCACCATTGATCAAACACATCTGTGGCACCTTGGCCAGGTTCTTGTAGTATCAAGTCTTCCTATGCATTGTATTCCCCTTGCTCAAAAGAAGCAAGAAGTCAACAACTGTTTCCTTGGCCCTGAAACCTCAAGAATCAGCTTTTCTCGAGAAAAGCTATAAGTAATTAGAGAAGAAGACATCACTGCTGAAAGGTTTGCTAAGGGCAGGTTTCCAGAGAAGCATCAGCAACACAAGCTTGCCTTAGGCATCATGCACCACCGTGCACTAGCTCGACCAAGCGAGACTCTCTGGGTGGAGGGTTCTTGTTCTCTCTGACTAATTCTCTCCCTCCACAAACAGTAAATATTTCTAAGGTGCTTCTTTCAGACAACCTTCAGCTCACCTTTCCCCAGCTCTTTTCAGAGGCCAACGTTCCAACACAGAAGGACTGAAGAATATTTTTAAAGTAAACTTCTATCTTACTCCTCATACATCTGTGTGCAATTGCAGTTCTTCACTCCTTATGAGAAATTTTCTAGCAGCTGTGCCTTTTGCCAGACAAATCAGCGTTGCAGTGCAAAACACAGGCAATGTGATGGGTCATGGTGGCAGTCGCAGTTACTGCTGAACTGGTGGGGGGTGTGAGGACTGTTGAGTGTGGGAAAAAAAAAAAATAAATTAAAAAAATCAATGAAATTGAGAAAGAAATGACCAAACACTCGATGCCTGGTCACCACAGATGACACACTTTCAGTCTGCCTTTGGCCCTCTTTTTCACTGTAAGGCAGCAAACACATTGCCTTTTAAAGCCCTACAACACAATGTCCCCAAACTTTGAAGGCTATAGCTGCTGCCCGTGTGTACTGGGTTTGGCTGGGAGGGAGTTAATTTTCTTCACAGCAGCCCTCATGGTGTTACGTTCTGGATTTGTGAGCAAAACAGTGTGGATAATACACAGACTGGGGGAGAGCAAGTGAGCAGCTGTGGGTGCTTATTCACCTACAGGGTTTACATCAAAACACTGAGGAAAGTGCAAGTGATGACAGCTGATCTGAAAGGAACGCAAATCAATTTATACAAAGCAAGTGGCCAAAATAACAAACTGAGAAGCATACAAGTTTTTCTATCAGTCCTTTTTTTTTTTTTTTTTCTTTTTTTCTTTTTTTCCCCCCCAGGCATCCTGGCTGAGATCCTGCAAAGACTGCAACAGGAAAGGAAGCAAGACATCCTGTTTCCCCCAAACAGACATGAGAAAGGAAGCTCATATTATAACAACTGGTGGATAAGAGAAAAACATTGCTGACCAGCAACTAGATAATTCAATGTATCATTAAAATAAAACCCAACTTCACATGACTTCACAAGTTATCCTACCCACAAACTTCCTCCTAGGTTATTCCAAGGTTCACCCAGAGCATCTTTCTCCTCTGGCGAAAAAAAAAAAAACAACACAAAAAAACCCACAAAAAAACAAAACAACAACTCATGCAAACAAACAAAATAATATACACCCCAATCTTTTCATATTCCATAATATTGTTATATCATCCAGAATCCAAATAATTAACTGGAATTTCTAACATTAAGTAATGGGTATCTAGCTTAGTGACTGACACAGTGATTGATACAGTTGTTTTGACTCTGCCTCCTTCACAACAGTTCTTATTTTCAGTTATAATATCATGGAAGGGATCAGAGACCATAGGAATTGAAAATTCTATGTATAAAAACATACAGCACAAAGACAACCTTTCAAGAAGCGGTGAGGAGTGAAGAAAAGCTGCTGGGGTTGTAATGACAGCCAGTAAACTGGCATAGCTGTTTTCCAAAAGCAGGTCATTGAATCCTGACAGATGATTGCTGAGTTTCCAAGGTGAGTTGTCTTTCCCATAAGGTCCCACCACAGAAATTTAGTTAAACATAACACAGAATGTGGTTTTCTTGCCAAGCTCTGCTCTCAAAAGTGCCATCTCTTCAAACTGATGACCTTAGAAGACCTCCTGAAGTCTCTCCCTGAGCACTAAAACTGAAGAGTCAGATTAGAGAATTTCAAAGGATGTGACAGTATTAGCTGGAAGATGAAGGCTAACTGCTGCTAACCAAGAGCTGGGGCTAGCTGAACTCTAGTAAACATGGACTTGCATTTGTAGCCAGATTTACAACCCCTGAAATATTCTGGGATGCAGGGACCTTGTGATATCGCAAATTGCAGTTTAGGATTGCAGAAATTAATTAATTATGCCACAGCAAAACCTTAATCTTCATGGCACTGTCTGGATGAGGAGGATTAAAGACACTGCGAAAAGCTTGCACTCATTACACCCAGTGTTCTGCACCTAATAATGCAAATCACTAGAGCCTTTTTACCGGTCACTCCTTATCCAGTATTCACTGAGCCTTAAGGCTCACTGATTTGGCCTTAAATTTACTGATAAGTTAGTACCCACCATAGCAAGCAGAGCTTGTGCTGATTAGTGTTTGCTTTTCTTTTTCTTTTAACTATTCAAAGTCTCATTAAAGATGCTCTCTCTGGGTTGCTCTCAGACAAAATTAATCACACATAAAATATTCACTCCTTCCTAGATCCTAAAGCATGAGTTTCTGGTTTTGTAGCAATTTTCTTTGAATAAAAGAACAAAGTGGACGTTCTGGCAACTAATTAAGAATCTAATCTAGAGAAGACATATTGTCTAAACAGCAATGAAGCAGAGCAGCTTCTCACATGTGCTTCACCTTTTTCCTCTTGCCTTGATGGAAGACGTCCATGTGGAACCCAGCCCCAGAGGGTCTTGTCCTCTCCCATTGCAACTGGTAACTGCATGGACTTTGTCACTACCTTTTTAAAACAAGCTCAGGAGCACTATTTCACTTTGTAGAAGTACCAAGCAAGCTCTGAGTTGACAGCTTAAGTCAAGAGGTTTTTTCCCACTGAAGACTTGGAGCGGACTTGAATGAAGTAAGTCTGAAACAAAATACTTCGCTTTGTAGTAGCTGCTACAGGGAAGAGGAATTTGTTGGGTTATGTGATAAAGCTCTTCTGCACACCCACAAAGGAGCTCAGAGAGACAAGAGCAGGAGGGGGATGGAGCCCAAACAATACCTTCTTGGGTTACACCCAGGCGCATCACAAGTACCATCAGCCCATCAGCACAAGCCCAGAGGAGCACAGGGGCACAGTGGCAGGTGGAAACACAAATCAAGGACCTCCTAAGGAATGAACAGCTTGTCTGGGCCTCTCCCAGGGCTGTCCCAGCAGATATATTAGTCCCAGTGTCCAAGGGTGAAACTTGTCATTGTAAGTCATCTGGAGCAGCTTTTGGACTAGGGGATTGCTGCCTAGGGTGGGACATATGTGGTGCAGGGGAAAAGTAGTTTGGGATCAGTCAGGCTTATTATGTGATGGTTAAGGGAGAAACCAAAGGCAGGAAAAGGGAGGAGTTTAGGTGATTTAGGGAGGAACAAGAGTGGGAAAATAGAGGGGTAAGGGTATAAAAAGCGCTGGTCATGTGTTGGTAGTTGCTGGTCAGTGTGCACTTGCTCAGTGCAGTCTGTCCTTTCTTATTAAATTACTTTCTAACGCTTTCCTAGGTGAGTGCTCTCTGTTCTGTGTGCATAAGGTGTACAGGGGTGTCAACGTAGCAACTGGAGTCAGTCCAGGGGTCAGAGGGCCTGTATGTTCATGCTCCCAGAGACTGGAATGAGTGTGGGTCTGTGACTAAGTGTGTGATCACTAGCAAAGGGCCAGCCATGAATACATCTACAACCTCACTACTTGTTGAACCTGGGAACAGGGAGTGGCAATAGCCTCACACCTCTCAGGCTGTTGGATCCACCATGGTATGTTTTCCTCTAACAGAATTCTTAAGTTTACCATCTGACAAGATACCTGGGAGGAAAGCTGTTGCATCAACTGACAGAAGGAAAAGTCTTCCAAAGACAGGCTTGCTCCCTTCTTCTGCATTGCAGCGCAGCAGCACAAGGTCAGACCAGTGCCCTGAGTCTGAAACTGCTCCAAGCTGAGACAGTTCTCAGTTAGGCTGCACAGATGCTACAGACACCAGCTTTGCTTTCACCACTACAATATGACATACTAATGACTCGTCACTTTTCAGGTTGCATAAGCATTCATTTCTTCCTGATTATGTTTAAATGGAGTAAGGAGATACTAGAGTCACAAATATGATGCGTATGTTTAATCATACCTCTTCACTCTCCAAATAATGTTTTCATGTTAGAGTACTATTAAGCTTTTATTAAAATGACAGCAACATCACTAGGAATCAGATAAGTGCACTTGGTTTTACAACATTTTGATTAGATTACAGTTAGCACGGCTTCCTATTTACTTATGATGATACGGAAAAAAGAAAACTTTAAACCTCTCCCAGAGAGTTAACACATGATAGGTTCATATTTTATGTTGTTACAGTGGAACTTACTAAACCGAAACATTAATGTTGCATTGAACTAAGGGACTAAATACAGCAAGCACGGCAACTGAGAAGGGAGAACCAAGCTCATATTCTAGCTCCCTTCTATTGTCAAAGACCCATCCAAAATTATTTGGATCTGAAACAATGTGCTAAATGTGGGGCCTCACAGAGACACAGAATAAACTAGCAGTGACTGTACTGTGATTTTTCATCCTCTTCCATTTATGCTTTTAGCGACAGGTAAGAGAAGAGGATCAGGATTTGCTGAGGCTTCACAAGTGACAGGGAAACAAGTGAAAGCTTGTCTGACATGCTTTAGTGAGAAGAAAAGGCCTCATTATGAAACAACATGCAATAAGACAGATGTATTTACTGTCCCAAAGGTGGCTACTTTTGGAGATCAAAGTCCCATAAAGTTAGTGTCAAACTATGTGACTGTGACTATTGACACACCACATAAAAGGTTTGGGAGAAGGAGAGAGAACTAGGCCAAGCAAAATAATACAAGCGATATCCTAGAAAGAATACAAAGTGAAAACACCGAACTGGTAAATCTGTAGCACACACAGCCCTGTCCTCCACACTTATTATTGGGTAGAATGCTGAAAACTATCCCCATCTGGACTGACATGAAGTGGGGTCACAAAAAAGAGAATAAGGAAATTAACAACTAGATATCTTTGAAAAAATGAAGAAAAATCAGAGCACCAGATATTATGACACGAACTATACAACTATCACAACAACTTAAACTACGCATTTCAAGAAACAGTTTACAGGAGGTGGACCAAAGAGCTACTCTTCTTTAAGAAATCCAACCTAAAAACCCCAAATATATGTACACAAATATATAAGGCTATTTAGAATATACCTATTTTTTTTTCATAAATCCAATCAAGAAAATTGTGCTATCCATTATGCCTGCATTATGTTGAGAAATCATCCAATGCACTTTCACACAGTGTATTTTGGGATCTCGATTCTGCTTTTGGTTGTGCCGATTTTACACTCTGAGGAAAAGAGAGTTAGTACCCAGTTACATCTGTGTAAGCAACAGCACTGTTGGGTCCTTCTAAATTCAAACTCTGTCAGTGTGCAGAAATAGACAAGATCAGTTAAGTATCTTCAAGAATGAAAGGGGAGGATGAAACAAGTATTAAAATAAACACAGAGGAAGCAAAAACAATGTTCCAATAGTAAGGAAACGATATCAGTCTTCCATTTCAGAAATGTAAGATATGACAGTGATGAGAAACAGAGAGAGGGTAAGTAGCAACGAAGTGATAGAAAACAGCACTTTGCATCAGATGCATGACAACCCAGAGATATACAAAAACCCCTCAACCCTTTCAGTCAAAATTAAGAGCAAGTATATTGAAAATTAAATGCTTACCTGGGGCAATATACTGGACTCTTCTCAAATAGCAAGAGCTTCAGCACTTGGTGTGGTTGGCTGTTGAACCCACACATTCCATGAGATCCCAAAAGTACAGCTCTGTTTACCTTTAAAACCATGCATCAGGTCACTTCTATTCAGTTAGTAATGATGACTGCTTGACCTGAAACTCTTCAACTGATTAGGAATCCCATTTGTGAAGTTACTTTAAGACACTTCTACTCATTTCAGCAGACTGGCAGACCCACCTGTATGTGAATAATTCCCTCTGCACAAGTAAATGTCAGTGTGCCTGCAAGAATGGTTACAGTGAGATTTGTTCTGGTCCTGCCTAACCATATTTTATCCGTGCAAAAGTATACAGTTTTTCATCAATCAGATCCCAGCAAGTTCCCTTCTAGAAAGCAGGACAGATGACTCAAGTGATTGCAACAGACAGCAACAACAGTGTTGGAGGGACTAGGAGTAGGGTTGTTAATTTTCAGCAAAGTCTCATAAAAAATAAACTAGGAAAATCCAATGTTTTTTAAAATAAATAAATAAATACAAACATTCAGAGGAGGACTGTATTTAAAAATGCAACAGGCTCAACTATTAAAATGCATGGCAGCAAAATGATTCAAGATGTTTTGATACTCATGGGGAAACTAGCAAAGCACTGGATTCAGACCATCTTCCCACTGCTCTGATTATAGGATTTTCTTCTCCCTCTTTTTCTTTTTTGAATGTTTCTTCCAATTACTGCTAGATTTTGATTTGCATGAAAACCAGACCATCGCTCTTTGCTACTAAAGCTGATTTCCCACCTGAAGATAGTCTTCCGTAGCTAAGTCTCTAACAGCCATCTGTCATCAAAAACAGAAGACGATGGCAACAACATCAGACTGCTGGCCAGTACTAGAGGAACTGATATGGATGCTCAGATGACATACATCAACAAGAACTATGTTACAAGTGGAGTTACAGGTGGCTAAGCAGCAAGAGGATACGAACTCCGAGGAAGCGAAAGCTCCTATTTTTATGCAAATGTCCTCAGTGCTGCTGTGTAAAAACTGGAAATCTCAGCAAGCAGAAATTCAAGACACTTTTTCCTATTACCGACTCCATCTTGAAACACAGTGTTAAAACTTCGAAGAGCAAAAGGAATTCAAGGAGAGCTGTGAAGCTTTGACTCATACAGGACTAATTCCACATAACCCTGCAATAGGGTTGAAGAAGGCTGCAGTTCTCAATATTGTGAACTCATGATCAGCTCCTACAGCACATCAGGGCTCATAGCTGGAACAACCACACATCAGCCAATGCTTTGGCTTGTCCCTGGTACAGGCTCCCAGGGATCACTACCAAAGACCAAAAAACTAATTGCTTCCACTTCCCTGCAAAGTAGGATCTCAATCAGCTGGCAGTGACCAGGAGGGAAAGCTGATCTATTATCTGCTTATGGGTGTATTTTTTTTAATTCTATTTGCAGCCACAGAGAACCTTTACATTTTGCAAATATTGTACATGGGCAGAAAAAACAAACAACTGCTGTCTGCTGTCTAATACTGCAAATCTACTCTTGGTCCAAAACCATGGCAAAGCTGCTAAGAAACTGCTTTACAATAAGATTCTCTTGGTGCTGCTACAATTGGCTCTGCTATTTGAAAACTCTGTGTTTGCTTTTGGGGCTGCAACACTCTTCACCTTCCTTCTAACTTGGATCAGGCTCACTGATGAGCAAAAAGACCACAACTTCTAGAAAACACATGGACCATCCTTGCCTTTTATTCCCTTACACCTGTGAATTTATTATAGAAATCTAGTAAGTCGTAAATGCTATATTAAAGGTTATCACGTAACTCTGACAACATACTCAAAATCTAAGATCTAATTTTTCCTTCTTCTATACCCAAATAAAAATGATTTTGAATAAATATCTGAAACAGAGTGAGAGTTTGAGGTGGTTGGGTTTTGTTTCATTTTCTAAATATGCATGCCTTTTTTGTAGTGGAGAAATGCATACAGTACCTGTTGTTATTTTATGCAGTTCTTTAAAAGTTTTCATAAAGACAACAGGTTACCAATTAAATATAATATCAGCTCATCAGGTTCCTCAGGTGCTCTTCTGCAAAGCTATGAAATAACAGTTCATTTCCTCCTGGGAGAAACCTAACACAAAATTTTCACATACAATCACTGTAAGGTCTTCTCGACTCCCCTCCAGCTTCATATCCCACCCAACCCTTCAATTTCAGAAGGTTTTTTTTTAAAAAAGAAAAGAAAAAAAAAAGGAAAAGAAAATAAAAACAGCTTATAAAACAGTAAAGAAAATAAAGTTATTTTAATATATATAGAAAGAGAACAAAATGAAACTTGAGGGAAAACTTACTGGCGTTACAGTTTATCCTGATACAGTCTAGATGGGGAAAAATAAATGAAAGATGAAATTGCATCCTTCAAGGTAACAGCTGCAGACATCCAAAAACAATCAGTCCACCCTTCCGGGGACAGACACACGCAAAGAGATGTGGCCATTTTATACTTATGTATAGTCTGTACAAGCTCAGGTGTGGGTGTATATGTACAGTATAGTCTACATAAATATCTGTTACATAAATATATATATATACACACACATATATATATACACATATGTATAAAGAGATATACCAATATACATATATAGCCACATGTTGACACAGAAAGCTATTTTCTTTTTATAGAAACCTATGCATCTAAGAGTATGTTCTACTCCGGACCATGAACTACTGTGAATTACAATAAAAAATTTGATAATTAAGGCACAAAAAAGTCTCCCTCAAAATGCAAGGCACACTCTAGTGTCACATCTCTTTTTAAAGACCTTTAGCAATTTCTTTAAGAAGCTTGAAGCTCAAAGTCAACCTTTACACTTGGTTTCTTTTGAATTCATTCATATTGTTATTGCATAAATACACCATCTGTCCAACACAGAATACCTGTAAAATCAGCCTATAAGATCTGCTGGTGCAATATTTAACCCTTTCCAGCTCTCCCAAAGACAGACCCTCTTCTCATTCCCCAATGCCAGCCCAGAACACTTCTTAATATGTGCACAGACACATTTGACACTGTCCATTCAGGTGAGGAAAGGGTTAATATACTGCCCAGTTGTGTCCTATCATAAAATGGCCACTTGCAAACAGCTAACCGCACGAACGCCCAGCCCAGATTTCAGCTAGTTCTGGAGGTTGGGAATACTGGTTTTTTGTTTAGCAGGGGAAAAGGGGATTGCTTTCAAAGGTCCCCAGCCCTGCCAGTTCCTCAGAGCCCAATCGCATCTTGCTGTCTGAACGCTAAGACTGAATGGGATGCTTGCAACGTTCAGGGAGAAGATGAAATGGGCAGTGAAGTGGCAGATCTGGGAACCTTTGCTGGCCCTGCTTCATTCAGAGATTACAGGCAAGGGAGTGACAACGAGGGGTACATGGAAAGAAAAATAGTTATGCTTGTGGAATCTAATAAATGGTAACTGAGGAGTCTGCCCAAAACAAGTTGAGGTAGGAGAGCCTGACCTAGAGGGCTTCTGAGCATTGCTTCTCTCATTTAACACACTAATGCCCAGCATATCTCAGGATACGACCCATAGGAGGATCTTTGCTTTATAAATGCCTGCTTACAGCATTGTTAACATCCATTACTGTGGTGTCTGACACGGACTAGAGCTAGTATATCAGTGCTATTATGTATGTCGGGCCATGCAGACCTTGTCTCAGGAAATCAAGGCCAGGAACAGCAGCACCATGCTACTGGACACCCTGTCTGGACAACTAAAGCTTTGACCAGCACGGATGGTCATATTTATTACAGAGATATGGCCCAGCAAGAGAGATTATACAGAATGGCAGAGAAATATAATGCAGTTTGCTGCTTAACTGGACCAATTTTATGTTTTCTCAGATAGGTGTAGGAAAATTATTTCAGCAGCTGAAACTAAATGTAGTTCTTAAAAAATGAGAGAGAGGAAAGAATAAGAATCTATAATTCAAGAGTCATAATGAGCAGGGACACACCAATCAGGAGCAGCATAGCCAGAGAGAGTCTGTTTTCAAGCAGAACATCTCTTGAGAAAATCTGGGTTTGGTTTTGTGCGATTAGGTTTGTCATGTGTCGTCAACCGCAACAGAAAAGTGGGAGCAAACAGCCCTGGAGCAATTGGTACGATCACCATACAGTGGTGGCTATATCCCTTATAGGAGTCGGGTGGGGTAAGGGGAGCTCTGAAGTACATGCTGGGGAACTTCCCTCTACAACCTGATCGAGAGTGAGAGCGAGAGAGACTCTGAAGTCTCACTGCAAGCAATTGAGACCAAGAGAGTTGTTACAGCTGGAACAACAGGGGGAATTTCTTATGGGCTAAACAGTAAGAGTGCTGGAAAGAGAAACATGGCTGGTCCTCAGCAATATTCACCAAAGTTATACACTACATCCTCTGTTGTGTTATTGATGTCTGCAGAGAAGTTTCGCATTTTTAATTTTTTTGCAGTGATATCAAAATAACTACATGCACCAAGGCTTACCCTCAGGCTGAGTCACTGACTGCTCCAGGTGAAGGGAACCATGTTTCAAACTGAAAACCAGTGTAGCCGTTACCCTGGCTGCTAGGTTTCTATTTCAAAGGAGGAGAGACCAGGCCACTGAAGGGTTGCCCTGACAACTACTGTGGTGCTATTAGACCTCCAGGCTCTGTGAGCACAAGGCTCTGCAATGCCATGGAGTACCAGGCAGGAATGCCCAAGCGCACTCCAGAAGAACCAACTCCCAAACCAGACTTAGTCCAGCTGGGTCAGTGGGGATTCTGCACGGCAGCTAAGTGAGTACATCTACCTGTGCTGCCACACCAGCACCATCATGCTCTCCACACTACCTTCAAAGAACAAGCATAGCATTTTTTGTTCAATTCCTTAATTCTGAGCCTTATCAAAAGCAATAAAAAAAAAAATTCCAATCATTAATACATGAAGCTGCTTTCTCCCTCTTACATCCATTTTTAGAAAGGAATAAAAGACCTGTTTTCCTCTAAACTAGTACAACACTACAAATCTAAAGCAGAGGATGCCTTGCCTGACAGTGAGGTGCAGGTTTAGCCTGGTCTTTGTGCTCAAAACAGCAGCAGCTGGGGAATTCAGGAATAATTAAAAAACCTGCTTGGGATTCCTCCTGCACAGCACCAGGGCAATAAGACTTCTGGTAAACATCATCTAGGGCTCTCAGCTCTGTTATCAGCTTCTACTGATGAGATTTGCTTTATTTAGGTATGACTGCATTCCTGACTCAAAAGAGTCAAAAGAAACCCTTCCTTTAGGTTTTGAAGACAAGTATGCCTAAACAGCAGTAAGTCCAGTCATCTATCAGTTCAGCAATTGGAAGAGGAATCTGGAGGACAGTAGTAAAGTGAAAACATAGTCTGTAACTGCATGGGGAGCAGGATGAGCTGGGAAGATCTTCTACGGTTACTTTCTTTCATTATTATTCCTCATGTAAACCAGAAGCTGCTTCCTTAGTGCTTAAGTGGAAGATTTTCCAGCATACATAACCTGGAAAACTGGCCAGAGACCCTCTCATTGCAAAAGGTTAGATAGCTCCACTGCAATTAGTTAACACTAGGGATTCATTGTTTGAATGGAGTTATCTCTAGTATCAGACAGAAGTTTCTGCAAATTAGGCTTGTGTTTCTTTCCACTTGTATCTTTGTGCCTGAAAAACAGTGAAATTTATTTGACATTGCTAAGGCCCTAGGCTGTTTTTAACTTGAATAGGAAAGAAAGTCACCTTTGCTGTGTGAGGAAGAAGTGTTTGTTCCTTTTTATAATCATCTATATGTGGTTATGGAAGAGAACTTTAAGGCAAGACCAGGACAAGAAAGATAATCAGGGCCTAACTGTTTCTAAGCCCACTCAAGCTTATTTCCTACGGGGAAACCAGATGAGGTTCTGTACACACTCTTAACCCATGTTACAGTGTGGCTCCTTGCCACTCTCCTACTTGCATGCAGTCAGACTGTGCACCCACCTGTAACTGTAAACTGACAAATATTCTTCCATGTCTGTGACCACAAAAAAAATAGATAAAGGGCCTTTGTACGTACTTATAATAGAAAATAAATTTATTAATGAGAAACAGCATGAATGAGCATACACTTGCAGGCCTGGGTATATGATTTGCACAAAAGGAAATCTGGCTTAAAAGTTCACATACATTTAAAAAAGAAAAACATAAAATGTGCCTGTTCTGTTTGTATGTAGGAATGACAAAAGAAACTTTGTATTTTGGAGAGGCAAAGATGTCTCTGACATCCTTGAGGTACCTTAGGAAAAGACAGGCAAAAGGGATGAGTACAATTCCTTACAAGAGAACTGACTCCAATGAGCAGGAGGCAGGAAGTATTTATTCTAGTCACCAGTGACCTGAAGATAAGCCAGGCCAGGAAGGAAAAAACCTGAAATATTCTTTAATAAAAGTCAGTGAAACTATAACCCTCCCACTCATCAATGGGAAGAAAAATGTGAAGGTGGATCTCCCTATAGGACCAGCCACTTCTTTCCCTTTCAGCACATCTTCTCAGCATCAAAAACGATTCCCAAGTATGTTCCAAGCCATGATGTGCTTAATTTCTCTCTCTCTCTCTCTCTCTCTCTCCTTCCACTCTAGACCCATGTCGTCAGAGTCAATCTCAACAAAAGTGAGATCTGTATCACATTTGGACTTCTAATCTTCACACAACAAACACTCCAGCTACTGTGAGATGTGCTGTCAACATGCAGATTGCAGTGCCTCAGGCACCCACACGGGAAAGGTCTGAAACAACTTCCTCGCTGCTCTTTCTTAGAGGATTATTCATCACTGCTCTTCCTTTGCCTCCCACCTTCTACAGCACGCACCCAGCCGCCCGTGCCCACCCACACATGCTCTATCCCCTATTTCGTTTGGAGACTGAGTGCTGAGGAGGTGAGTGGGATATGCCAGCCCCTGCAGGCTGCTCTGTACACTCTGTTCTCAGGGCTGTTTGCTGTGCGGGCCGCAGGCTTCAGGCCTTTGAAGGGTTGAATACCATCTTTTGATTTACCATGGCTGATGGGGTATGGGAAAGCTTTACAACTGAAATACACAGAAGAGTAAAATTTTAAAATAAAATTAAATAAAAAAAAATAAATAAAATAAAACAAAAAACAACATAGGAAAGACCTTAATAACCACACAAAAGATAAGTAATCAAATGGAATAGATCAAAGAAGAGAAGAGACAGCTCTTAGTATTAAATGACTTATAAGAAAAGTACAATTAAATAACTCACCACTCAAAACAGTCTTTGTTTACACACATCTGTCATGATTTAGAGACTCAGGGGGACATGTAGCTAGTCAGCACGGAGCATATTCAGGTCTTCAAAGGTGGTTTCTCACTGCTAAGGGGATTTTGGCAGGGTCAGATAATGAAGATTTGGTTCTTGTTTGTGACATTTTGGCTATGAACAGTCTCCTTAAAGAGTTAGATGTGACTTAGAGTAAACAACTGGAAATGAATGGCTCTGGTAAGGACATACTTCCTCAAATTCTGTTTCTTCAACAGCAAGGTAACTTTGCCATTTTGATAGAAAGAAAGTCCTGTTTCAAAGATTATATCTGACAGCTTTACAAATCTGAAGAGAGGAGAGGTGAAGCTCACTCCAGGTTCCAACAGTCTAAACTACTCATTTGTTGAGTTGAGCATAGAAGGAGAGTGTTGACAGGTTTCCACTGATGCAGCATGTAGTCACTTTTGAGGGACGATTCAACCTCACAAAAGTTTCCAGCTGAAAAGCTGGCAAATATGGCATATACATTGCTTCAGCGCCTGCAACTACACAAAAACAGCTTTTGGTTAACACAGGGTTTGGTACAGGTTTTGTCCCTGTATTGAACCATCCATGACACATCTCTTTCCAAACCTGTGTAGACCGTATGTCAATTCTTTGGCCTCATCTTTTAGATGCCAGATAGTCAAAGTTGAACAGTCCACCTCTCAGCTAGGTAATGGTGTAACAGACCTTAGTTAAGTGGTAAAAGTGACCAATGCCAATCAGTCACACAATGTGGACAGGTCCTGAGGGAAAATACTGTCTGACAGCACGATATAATGAAAAAAGGAAAAAATAGGTGGTAAAAAATTGTAAGTATTATCAGGGTAATCTAAACATACACGGCTCATATTCACATAGGGTCTCAGTCTAGGAGGCTGTGAACACCCAAGAGGAGCAATTCCTCCACTTCTCATTGATTTTAAACAAAGATTAAGATGTGACAGAATCAAACAAGTGGTACCTTTCTCAGAAGAAAAAGTGATAACTTTTGATGAAGTCTGGCAGTTTTTATGCTGTAGTACTTTTCATGTGGGAGTATCAAAGTCAGAAGAAGCAGCACTTACTAAAATACTACCACATCCCTGGCAGGTTGCTAAGTATTCTCTCTTCAACAAAGAAACTAAGGTATTCAAGGTAAAAGAACTGGCTCTGGGTACAAAGGGGAAGTGTAGAGCTAAGCAGATACTCAGCTGCCCCATTACTTCTCTGACAGGAGCATGTCACTGCCAATCTTCAAGTGATTAAGTTTTTAATCTGAGAAGAAAATGGCTAGCAATAATTGCAAGAAAAGGAAACAGTGGGGGGAAAAAAAAAAATCTCATTTTGCCAGATTATTAGCACCAATTGTATTAGATCAGAAGAAAATGCAGACACACACGTACTGGAGTTATGTTCAAAGATTCTCTTTCCACATGTAAGAATGCTCAATAGCAATTTCTTTGAGTTGTTCTCTAGAGAAATCCTGCAAATCTATGATATTTTCCTTTACTTAAAGTTAATATAGGCAGAGATGGCTATCATCAGAGTACCTTTTCTCTTTATTTAAGAAGTTACTGTCATAGCTGAAGTTGATCTATTCCCTCTGTCCTCTAGACTAATTTGGACAGCACAGCAACTGCTCCTATGCTAGCTAGATACTCAATAGTGCTTTTCACTTCTTCATTCAAGGTAAGCAGAGTATATAGATATTCCAAACAGGAACCCTGTTACACTGCATTTTCTATTTTTAAAATCTTTTTATTATTTATTTTTTTTTTAATAAAAAGCAAGGTTTTCTACAGCCCTTTAGATGGAGACTCTGGTTTTAAGAGATATGAACTTGCTTAAATGCATCTTCTTCTCTTCATTTTCTTATTCCAACATCAGGTATTAGGGTCTGACCTGCACTTTCAAAGCCAAAAAGACACTAGAAGCAATTTTAAAAAACAAGCTAATTCAAGAGAACAGCTGGACAACATATTGCCCAGGTAAGGATAAGGAACCCTAAAATCACCACTCAAGCTCATCTGTGGTATAGCAAGACCTTAATAAACTTAACATATTTAGCTAGGACAAGAGCTAAAAAACAAGAACCATTACTACAGGTATGGGTGAATAATACTTTTTTTGTCCCCTACAAAGTCACTACATGGTTTGCTCCTGATATCGCCACAGCACAGCTTTGAAGATGCTGATACTGTTAGCTCAAAAAATGCAAAAGCTTGTTCCAGTGGGGCTTGGAGTTTTGAAAGCTGACACAAGCTTTCACAGACCATGCACACATCTTCATAGAGAGTACCCTACATATTAGAAGAGGTTTAACATTTCACACTATCACGATAGTTCTGCCTCTTCGGCTCAATCTCTTCTTAGTTATGTTCCTGGATTCACAAGAAGCAAGAAGTTGCATCACTGAAAAAGGAAGGCAAGCTTCAACTCATGTATTTATATTCTTTAAAAAGGGTATTTGTCATTCAGCACAACACTTGAAGACTGGCAAGAAAATGGATTGAGACTAATCTAATAGCACATTCACTCATTTTTTTTCATTGTTGTTATTGTTGGACTTGTTTCTAATTGTCTTTTTTTTTTTAAATTATTTTCTGGGAAAGTGTAACTCTAAGGAGACAGAACACAACCCTTTTCGGGGGGGGCGGTGATCTTTTATCATTGTTGCCTTCATTTTAATAAAGACATAATAATTAAAAAAAAAACAGCAAACATGGGCTTTTTTACTGGATATTAAAAGCCCTAAAGGCTGAAACATATAGCAATTAGAACATATAAAGAATTAGCAAATTAGTAAAACAGACCAAGTTTTATCAAATGCTGCCAAATTCTGTAAAGGGCATGGGTTTCACAGGACTTCTGCTTGCCACCATACGCATTTTGCTTCCCTCCCACATTTGGCTTTGACTGTTTTGAGTGATGCTGGATGAATGAGGAATGTAACTGATCAAAAGATGGACCAAGCAGCATGTCTCACACAGAGCTCACCAGTCCCAGACCAAGAAAGGAAACTTAAAGACTTAAAAACCAACACTGTCCATAACAAAGAACTGACAGCAAATTTTCATGCAGCATTGCAGAAGAGAATTTCTCTCTGCAAGAGGATATCATTATGAAGGCTTCAGCAGTTATTTTAGAAATCAATCCAATCAAACCAACAGAAATTAAACAAAATAATTTAAAAAAAACACTGATCACAAGTCCAAACTAATAGTGAAGGGGCAGTGGAAGGCTTTTATACAATACCTAAATTGACCATAAGTTTGACACGGCCTCCATCCAGCTCCAGGCGCAGAGTGTCAGCAGAGTCTCGTGAGGTGGTTGCCATCAACAGCCCATAAGCGCGCTGTGACATGAAACGGAAGGACACGTCTTCTGCTTCTGTATGCATGACCATAGGCATGATGATCTTCATGTACATGCTGCCATCATAGCTCAAGATAGAGGCCTCTGCAAGGAATCAGCAAACAATTGCAAAAAATGAAAAGAAGTTACAACTCTGCATGATCTTCACTCCTGAAGAACTCTGACATCTATCATAGAGCACTGTGTTTACAAAAACCTTACCACTTGTAACTAGGGAAAACACAACAACTGTTACCTGCATCCAGCAACCCTACGTGGCAAGTATGAGCAGCAAATGTAGAGATGTGGTATTTACCACAACTGGAGGCAGCAGTACCCACGGAGACACAATCCTCATGGACAATTGTGTTAGCAAAGGGCCCTTTTGCTACAATCAGCTGGCAAAGCCTCCATTTTTCACATATTCCAGAAAATGCAAGCTCCACCATTAGTCCAGCCTTCCCTAGCACTAGCTGAAATGACTAAATAATATCTACAACACTTCTACTAGAGCATTTAGTCTTGCCTTTGAAAGTTCAGAGTTCCTATTTCTGCTACCCTTAAGAGCTGTTGTTTATTTAGAGAGGAATTTCATTCCATTGCAAGCACTTTAAAGAAAAACAACTGTATGAAGTAAGTTTTCTTACAGGTCTTTTCTACATCACATTTGTGCTGTTTTGTGATTTTATATTTTTCTCCTCTTTACTAACAGCTAATGTTAGTAGAACTCTGCTGACACAGACGATGGGACTGCAATGCAAATGAAGAAAGGAACAAAACAAACCCCATTACAAGCTTAAGTGACATTCAAACACAGGAAAAGTCAGAACATGGAGGCACAATGAAAGCCAGGAGGAGGAATAAGAAAATAACAGCAAGGAAATAAATCATATTTTTCTATCATCTCTGAGTATGTCAAAGAAAATGGCAAGTTCAGCTGAGGAAAGGAACTACAGTACTTAACATTCCCTCTTTGTTCAGGGTTTTGTCTGCAGAAACTGATATTCTTCTCTAAGTGGGTAAAATTAGTCTTTTGATAGAATGGCAGCAGCCCCTACAGCACAGAAAGCATTGTTTCAGTTTGGGAATATGCTCCAAAGCATTTTGATCTGCAAAATTTACAAATCAACATAAATATATTAATGTATGAATTGGAACATCCTTTCTCTCCCCAGCCAATCCCTACCAAAGGCAGAGCTGTAGAGATTGCTCCATGTAGGACTTCTACCACAAAACTACACATAAAAATCCCAGAGAGAAAAAAAAAAAAAAAAAAAAAACAGTTTGGTTCCCTAGGCACATGGAAGAACTGCTCCGTAAAGCACTCTCACCAGTGCCTCATGCAGTTTAGCTACAGTTTTCTCAAATGTTTGGGGTACTCACCAGGCACCCCACACACCACAGGAAGCTAACACCCTCTCTAATTTAACCAACTGCAAGAAGAGGTATTTGGAATCAAGATGTTCTCCTTACGTTTCACCCCTTTCCCATATTTTCCAGCCAAGCCACTCAAGCTGACGGGAGCAGAACCTCTAGAGAGAAACAGCGAGCTTGGCAGAGCCAATCCTTAAATCCTCTCCATGTGTAAATGTTAGATGCTAGAGTAGGGTGGATGGACGGGAAACTAAGGAACAGTCACGTGTCCATGCTTCAAAGGACCCCTGGCTGGCTCCACAATGGCCAATAACAGAAGTGCAGTGTATAATAAAGATGCAAGTGAGGTAATAAATAAGAATATAAGCACGAGCTGAGGAAGTGACAGAGATGTGTATATGGTTACAAAACATTTGGTGGGGATCACTGGTTGTACTGCTGCAGCAACCCACTGCACTAATAGCTGGTATGCAGTTCCTCTCTGGCCATGGGACATACAAACCCATCAAGAAGAAAACTTTTCTGAGAGCACCATTGAAATAAGATGGAGGTGAACATCATCCCTATTCACCAGTTTTCTTAGTTGCACTCCCCACACACTGTCATGGTCTGTACACACAAAGATTTCTATACATAACACCCACTCAGCCATACATACACCTTCTGCGTACCAGCTGCCAGTGCTGCCCTGGGGATTCACATCTTCACTTGGATGAGAAACAGAGAAGGAAAGAAAGCTTCTTTTTTCAAGGTGCTGGAATGGTCTCTTCTTTTCAAAGTGCAATTCTCTTCCCTCTCACACCTGTACCTCTTACTTGCCACCCACAGCTGCAAGCTGGAACTATATGTCCTGTATATTATACACACACTCAAAGACAACACGTATGTACACACAAGCCCTCCTTGCTCTCTTTCCTCTGTCTCTCTGTGGATTGTATTAGAAAATGCACTCAAGCATGAAATGGCTCTTTTTCACTCCTTCAGCTCCGATGTGCCTTGCATGAAACAGTTGCTTGCCCTAGTGCTCGAATAGTTGCAAGAAGGGGGTTGGAGGCTAGGAGGACTATGAGTGGAAGCATCTGACACAAGTGCCCCAGCTCTGCTGCTTCCTTCTCCACAGTGCCATGTGTAAGCTGCTTCGGAAACACGTTTTTCTGCAGACGCTGTAAGACAACAAACCAAAAGTGTGATAACAATGAGTTTCTTTTGATGAAGATTCAAAAAGAATTCATGTCCTTCAGCTTCACTGATCACTTTGCTAGAAAATTACTGTCCTTATACAAGAAATCCCAACCATTATTACTATACTTATGTAAGAATGACCTGAAGAACACGCAGAATCACTGAAGATGGCACAAATGTCTAGACAGCATTTCAACTGACAGCCCACAGTAACCTGAATCAGGTATTACTCTCCCTTCTCTGGCCAGTCTGCTACAAACAGGGAGCAATGAATCCTTGTAATAGTTAAACAGATGAAATTAAATAGCCTGAAATAGCTCAAACAGCCTCCATACAACAGTAGGAGATGATGAGTTTCTGTTCTTGTGTGTGCCCTATGCTGACCTGAGCCTGGCCCAGCTCAGACTGCCTATGCACTTGACATCTTTTAAAAATAGAGAGATTTCCTTCTCACCTTGCAAGTCTTCACCATCTGGAGTATCTGGGAGCTTTTTCAGCACATCTCCTTGCAAGCAGACCATTCCCTCCAGCTATGAAAATACCCCTTCAGAGGAGGGTATTGCCTAGTAGCAGTCATATAAATAAAACCTATCTGCTTGTCCTGACAGTCCCCAAAACTCAAGGAAGGCATGTTACAGCTGAGCAACACATACAGCAAATCTGCTCAGGGTTGAATGTAACCTGGTAACAACTCTGTGACCTCAGACTCCTAGGTACCTGTGCTGGCGACTTCTGCCTGAGTACAGGCATCCATTCAATTGCCCTCAACCATCTGCAGCAATGGAACTGTAATGCTTTTGTTCAGCACTATAAATACAGGCAGCAGCACAGTTATCCAAGTTGAAAATACATGCACATTCCTTCCACCCTTCTACTTTTAGGGTAGCTATTATACTTGGATGTCTCACTGAGACATGCATAGAAGCAATGGGTGACACCATGTTTCAGAGACTCACAGATTTGTACAGACAAAAAGATCCAGAGTGGCAATCCCAAAGTCAGAAGCTTCATTGCTATTAGCTTGGAGATGGGAAGGGGAAGAAACCAGGTGCTGATTCAAAACTACCCTGACATAATGCCAGAGATCTATGAAAATCAATATGTTATTAGGAGTGATTAGCTTCCCAATCATGTGCTCTGAGACCCTGCCAGCTTTAATTTTACACTTAGCATCCAAAGGAGCCATTCACTGCTGCTTCCCTTCCCCACAAGGCTCTGCATAAACCTCCTGGAGAGATGGCACCAGGCATATTCTTAGAATATGGAGATAAAAATATTCAAGACTTCTTCATGCTCTTTTTCTGCTTTCTAACCTTTCTCTTGTATTAATCTCCATTCTTTGCCCCTTTCCTTTCTTCTCCCTTTAGTTTTTCTTTAGTCTCCTGTTCTTCCCTGTGGTCTCTTTCCCCTGCCTCCCATACTACAATATAGCTTTCTACCTGAAATTTCCAGAAAGACGACAGTACCAAGAAAAGGAAAAAATATCCACCCTTCAGGAAAAGTTTAGTTGAAGACACCAATGACAATGGTTCAGGGCACGTGACATATTGTCCCTTGCTATATCTGCGAGGGTCAGCTATCATCACCTGCTCCCATCGAGCAGAGCTTCCAGAGACAACTGTCACCAACTGGAGAGGCACCAGACACCTGGCAAAGAGCAAGTGTGGAAAACAGTTATGCTGGTTAAAAATGACGGGGGAATATAGAGCAAACGTTTCCACCTTCTCACAAAAATTCAAATATCTTTAAAGAAAAAGTGCCAAAGCTTTGTATCCACAAGCCAGGCAAAACTTTTCTGTAGGCATTACACAGCACATCTCTTTCCCTCTCATATCCACTAGCAGACATTTGGCCACAAATAAAAACAGCCTCAATTTTCTCAAAATCAAAATCACAGTTAAAACAAAACAAACAAAACCCAAAAAAAAACCCCCAACAAAACAAAACAAAACAAAAAACAAGAACTGAAAAAAAGGCCTAAAAAAAAAGAAAAATAAATCCTCATTCCTGTCCAAGTGGATTCCATACAGATAAGTGTCAACAACAGGAGTCTGTCAAGTAATTTGGGGAGCCCAAATGTAATGACTCAGACTGAAATCTGACTAAAACCAAGGAGATTATGCTCTTTTTTTTGGTTATGACCTTGCACGTCATCCGGCAAGACGGGAGCTGGGAGCTGCAGGGCTCCCAGGGCTGTCCCACACACCCAAGGAGGTGAGCATGACAGGCTTGCAGGTGGTGGCCAGGTCCAACCAGGAGCCCAGGAAATGTCACAGCGATAAGGCAGGACAAGGGCTGGGCTGAGAAATCAAACCGCAGGGCCAAGATCAGGTGGCACAATTGCCAGGTAGGGCCACGGTGACAGAGATGGGATATGGGCCTGGCGCAGCAGGGCCCACAGCCAGGCAGGGCTGTGAGAAGCTGGAGACCAGCCCTGCTGCAGCATTGCTGGGGCAGGGGCTGATGACCCCAGGGGGCTGACGTGGGGTCCTGGGCTATGGGGAGTGTGGGGGAGCCCCAGGGGGCTGACGTGTAGTCCTGGGCTGTTGGCAGGCTGGGGGAGCCTCTTGATGCCCTAAGGACTGTGGCAGTGTGGTACCCTGCTCTGGCACTGCTCCTCGCTGACCCAGAATTAAAGTCCATGTTTACTAAATGCACTATGATGCCTTTTGCAGCAAATTGGATTTTCCCTGGACGTCTCCCATCTAGGTGCCACTGGACTCCACCTCTACTTAGCCTGCCAAATAGGAGAGAGCAACATGAAGGGCTGTAAATGTAATTCACAAGCACTGAGAGGGACAACAGAGAACACAAAACCGTCTTTAAATACCCGCCTAAAGAGAACCATTACATTAGAAATAAGAATGAGTTTTATTAGTCTCGCAAAATACTCTGCAAATAATATCACTAATCAGCCACTGATAGGTTTCAGAACATAACTATTCTGCTTTAAAGATTTCAGCCTGACAAGATGTCAATAGCATTATCATCAGTTGTTACGCACTAGAAACTCATGAAGATAAAACAGTTAAAACCTAGGACACATACAACCACAGAATGTAAAGAACCTGCTCTGGTTTTGCTGCTGCTTAATCTCCCTCACAGACCAAAGTATTTCTGCAATATCAATCCCAGTTTTGCTTTGCTTCAAATTAAGAGGACGACTTCCTTTCCTACTCCCAGTGGGTATACAGTTGCTTTACAAAAGGATCTTCAAGACCTTCACATTCTGAAGCTCAGAATGCCATTACCCCAGCTGCCTCCCTTTTTCTAGACTAAGTAAACCCTTTTCCTTCAACTTCTCCTAGCTTTTATTTTCTAAAACTTGCCTCTTCTGCTTCTCACCTCTGGCTTCTCCCTGATTTGTATACTACTTTCTTAAATTCAAATGCTCCAATTTCAATAGCGTACATCTGTTAAGACCAAAAGAGCAATAAAAGTAAAATAATTACATAAGACACCCTTATCAGTACAATGTGTATGAAATATTTCCAAATGAGCAACAGACGAGCAAGATAATAGAGCTAGCTTCAAGGCATTCACCACATTTTCAGGGATGTGAGAATATTAGTGGAGCAGTAATAATAATTGTCATTTATAAGGCCACTGCTATAGACAAAAATTGCTAGCAGATGTTTACACAGGCCAGATGACACCCAGATGAATATTTTTCAAACTTTTTTTTTTCAAAACCTTGCAAAATTTATTTCATAACATTATTTAAAGCATTGCATGACTTTTAACATATATTTAAGTCTGAAAATAGCCCAGAAGTGCGGGTTGGTTCATATAAAATAAGAAATGCCTAAAGAACACTTGAAGTGCAAACCACACCTACTTATTTATCATAGAATCACAGAATGGTTTGGGCTGGAAGGAACCTTAAAGGTCATCTAGTTCCAACCCCCCTGCCATGTGCAGGGACACCTCCCACTAGACCAGGTTGCTCAGAGCCCCATCCAACCTGGCCTGGAACACTTCCAGGGAGGGGGCAGACACAGCTTCTCTTGGCAACCTGGGCCAGTGTCTCACCACCCTCATAGTAAAGAACTTCTTCCTTATACCTAATGTAAATCTACCCTCTTTCGGTTTAAAACCATTTCCCCTCGTTGTATCACTTCTTGCCCTTGTAGAAAGTCAGAACAGAATAAATACCCTGTTCGTCATTTCCCTTTCCTTACCACTGCCTCCTCCCTGCTCCAGTATCTAGGGGATATTTTCTATCTCTTTCCTTTGTGGTTTTTCCAAACACAAGGAGAAACATCAAATTACTGCAGAAAAAAAATATTGCCTAAGTATCTACAAAATGGAAGACATACAAAAATCACCTGCACAAAAGTGCAGGGTTCAGTGCAAGTACCATAGTGTCCTTTCTCAGAAATTACTTTAGTTATAAATGGAAGCAATCCCGATTTTTTTTCAGAACTACACAATTTTTTTTTTCTGAATCCAAAATTATCATCTTGCTTTTCAAGTTCAATATTATAAGGAGCTTATATAACACCAACTTCCTGTAAACTGGTCCTGAGAATTTTCAGCTCAAAGTGGACAAAATCTCAATGAACTAGTAAAAACTGTGACACTTCCATCACTGTAAGGGGAAATCACACCAGATTTTTGACTGTCTACAACAAAAGCTTCAATGGAGACCACCTAAACTTTAAAAGACCTAGAGAAGGCATATCAAGATCCAGGATCCCAACTCTCCTTCCATTAATAGCCTCATAAGCCTTTGCACTCTGGATTCAGGCTTTGTTTAACTCCTGTAATGAACGAAGTCTCCAACTCCTGAGGCTAACCTGTGGCTATTCTACAAAGAAGTATGTAGCAGTTTCCATCAACATCAGGCTTGGTGTTTCCTCTCCTCCTATCATCACCATACACAAGAGAGGTTGAGTTAATTAAGGGATGCTGTGGTGAGTTACAAAAAAATAACAAAAACCAAAACCCCCAACCAAACAAAAAATGAAGTCTTTAATCCACAATGAAAGGTAAATGTTATTTAATAAACTTGCGTCTCCCTTCTTCAGGCTGTAATGATAAAGAACTGGGATAGGGAGGAGCTGTAAGAGCACTGAGTAGCACAGTGGAAATATTTGCAGACAGAGGAAACTATAGTTTGTAAATGTTATTGTTAGCCCTGGGAGGTGACAAGCGAGGCTATATTGCCACACTGAAGCTTGGCAGAGACGCAGGGGAACCAAGAAGGAGCACACAGGTTCTTCAAACTTATTCCAAATGTCACTCTAACATTTACAGAGCCGTGTACAACTGTCTGGGAAGAAATCTCTGTCAAGAAGGCTAAGGGTAGAAGAAGAATTGCTCCTCGAAGCCGAGGAGCATAATGAGTTAGACATGGGGAAATCCGCTGCTACTAAAATGACAGTCTGAGAGTTTGCATTGCCTGGGTGATAAAGTTTGGAAAGTGATGTGACTTCTATTTAGTTCAAATTTCTCTGAGTCCTCTTTACAGCACTGTCAAGCTGCATGAAGCATCTGATCACTGGCTTCTCAGTAGTGCTCACTAAGAAAGGGGAATTACAGCAAAGATGGAGTTTGGCTCATCTCAGAGGCATACAGTGAAAAAAAAAAGAGGCAGCAGGCACAATTTTCAGCAAGAGAAATTCCAGAAATTTATAAGGAAAAATTATACAACAAGGGTAGCCACACACCACAACAGAAAGGCTGTAGAAACTCCACCCCGGAAATTTTCAAATCCCAACTGGATAATACTTTAACAACAAATTCTGCCTTTGAAGTTGGCCCCACTTGGAGCAGGCAGTTTGGACAGAGACTTCCAGAGACCCCTTTCAAGCATGATTATTCTATGACCAGTGCCAGAATGCATTGATTTCACCAGATATTTCACTATTTCACAGACATCACCTTACACCTGCAGGTTGCTACTGATCTGAGATGGAAAAAGATTGTCTTGTGAGTTATCACATTAACAGGAGTGCTGCTTATAGCATGTTGTCAAGACTGAAGAAACAGAAGATTCAAAACTTTGCTCTCCTGCAGGCACTGTATGTCCTTGGGAAAATTCTTGACTCCTGCTGAATCATCTCAGAACAATTACAGTTATGAACTAAACATGTTATGACACTACTAAACACATCCGACTGTTGTGCTTTCAGTCCTTTTCTCCCACAAGCCAGGATGCTCTCAGTGAACTGGTGTGTCACACACTGCCAACATCTCCCAGTGGCTGCTGACTCTCAGGTGTAAACTGAAAGGCTTCTGAGGGTGGCTCTCAGTATCAAAATTACTTCCCAGAATTTCCAGATGAGGGCTCTGTTATAATATCGACAGATGTGTGAAAGCTACTAAAAAGGCAGTTATCACCAGCCTACCATGAGTGAATAGGTAATAAAAAGCTTCATTTCACCATGGTGTTCTCAGGTTCTCTAGGTTCCTGAACAACTTCTTTAGATGCTAAACCTGAAAGTCACACAAACTAATAGCAAGGAACAATTGTTTACCCGACCACATCAGTGTTAGTGCTTGTACTGTTCAGAAAAGCAGTAAGGACAATACAGTCAATATCCCTGTCCCAAGGGTGTGGTGAAGAAACCAAACATCAACCACTCATTCCTAAAGACTAGAGTTAAAAATCACCTTAGTGTCAAGGTTTGGGGCTGGGCCAGCCACTAAACAGATGACAGATGCTCTTTATTAACCCTTCTCCCTTCCCCTGTCTGGGCGAGAAAAATGGGACTTTTGTAGTCTCAACCTAAAGACAGGTTTTCCCACATCCTAAAATCATTGTTCAACATGACCTGCAGGGCTGCCTGTGCTCTGAGGAAGTCTGGGACAGGGGGAGGAATAAAGCTATCTATCACAAACACAACATGTTTGCTAACTTGGGTGGCAGACAGTGATTCTGAATTCTAATAAAAATTTAGGTGTTTGGTAAAAAAGTCAACAGCCACAGTCTTAATGCTCTGTACAGTGGAAATAATGGTTTGCTTTCACCTAAAATGCCTCCCAGACTCTTAAAAGCAGAAGAAATGGAACTAGGAGAGTAAAATGCAAAAGCCATCCCATTTAGCTGAGTGGGGTCACAGTTAAGGTCAGAACAGTTAATCACCATCTATTTGCTGAAAATTACCCATAAAGGTAATTAGATGCACAATTGTCTTACAGCAATTAGCTCTTGTTGATACGAATATGAAATTGGTACCTAGTAAGAGTTAACTCTGTAACGAAAGGAATGAATCAGAACAAAGAGAGCATTCAAAGACAGAAGCCAAGTTAAGTTTGGGGGATGGCCAGACATTCGAATATTATGTTTGGAGGACTGAAGAATGCACTCACATTTATTATTTGGCCAAACCTCTAAAGTGTATCAGAGAAAGTGAGATTATTAGAATGGAGCCCAACACAATTTAAAGCATGCTAAAAGCAGATGGGAGCATGGCTATCACATTAACTTTGTATAAAGGCTGTGGCAAATCCATCAGGAGGTTTTCCAGGCTCCAAGAAAGCCTGACTAGAGCTGGCCCTAGCAGCAAATTGTGTTTACTTCAGAGATGAAAATTTTTCTCTTCCCTCATTATACAAGCCTGAAAAAGGGGTGGGAGGGGAGAGTCTGACATTTTCTACTCTTTCAAATGGTATTTCTCTACAGTGATAAAAGCCATTAATCATTACCAATGAAAACTGGGGGGATGGGGGGGGCTGTGGGGTGTGGAATTGAGAAAGTAATTATAACATCTGAAGGCATTCTTTCAGTTTTTCAGCAGCTTGATGTTCCAGTGATATCTAACCCCTCCTCTTGGGCTTCCTACAGTCTACACCCCTACCTTTTCTGCACCCATAGGAAAGGGATGAGAAAACTGGGCTGCAACCGTGAAAATGCAGCCTTCAGCTGCAGGAAGCAGGGTTTGGGGGTTTCCCAGGCAAGTGAGGCAGATAGGACCAGCCCCACTTATGTGCCCCTCACATCTGCTCACATTTCAAAGGAGTCACACAATCAAGCACAGGAGATAACCACCAGTGAAAGCTCTGCAATAAGGACAGAGTGGTGGGGGAAGGCCACAGCTGTTACTTGGGGCTGATGCATGCTAGTGGAACCACATGTGAAACTGGTATCAAGCCTTCATGCCCCAGATGGCCTCAGATGTCCCCTGATTTGGACAATATTTATGACCCCATCCAGAAACCTTCCCACAAGACATGCAAAGCTAAATCAAAGCCAATATAAGGAAACAGAAGAAGTCTGGAAGTTTCTACATTCTAGAGGATCCTGTACAATTTCAGAAAGTATTTAAACAAAAATTATTTCATAAAAATAGGAGTTGTTTGAGCACAAATGTAACAGCTGCCTAGTGGGATACCTACAGTTTGAAATGAAGTGCATTGCAAAAAATAAACTAAAACCAGCTAGCTGCATGTACTTCACTTATCAGAATTCCCCATCCTACTGTTTGTTGCATCACAATATGGCATTTCTTTTTTCCTCCATCTTTCATATTTTTCTTTCTCCTGCTACTGTGCAAAAGGCCTATACAAAACAGCAAAACTGGCCAGCTACCTGCACAAGGCAATAAACAGAGCACATCAGATAATTCCTATCTGTGAAACAGAAATCAAATTTCATTATATTTTTCAAACCTGTTCTCCTTCCAATTTCCAACCAACTCCGAAAAACAACAAAACAGAATATGTATAGTGCTGCCAAACACAAAATATCATTATCTTCAATGGGAGTCAAGGGGCTGACTTTGCCTTAACAGCAATTTTATCATGTCAGAATAACATCCTACATGATATTAAGACAACAAGTGTTGTATCTAGTCACATTGTACCCTTCTCTTGGGAAACACACAGTTTCACCTGCAGTCACTCGGTCTTCCAGAACTCTACCATAACATAACGCTGCTTCTTTACTGCATAAACACTCCTCCTGTGTCAGCTAGACTGAATAGCACCTCCACAAAGGGAAGAACACAACAGAAAAACATAACTAAAGGAAGAGAGGCAAAGCTCTCACTGTCCCAAACAGAAAGTCAAGCTCTGAGCAACTAAGAATGTGACAGCTATGAGGTTTGATCAACAGCCACCAGTAACCAGGCAAAGTGAAATCTGTATGCTGTGCACCAGGCAGGTGCCATTTTACTGTAGATATCCTACAAAATGCAAACTTTTTCCATAATGTCTCAGTCACTGCAGCTCAGCTTTGTCTTGGAGGTACTGTACGTTGAGAGGAAGAACAGCCTGTGAAGTTTGTTCACTCCTTAGCTTCTCAGATGCAACAGGAGGATTTTTAAACTGGCACTGAGCAAAAACCAATCTGCAGAATTAAATTTGTTTAGAGATTCCAGTCCCAGCTCTTCAGGAAACAGTCATTTAATAAGGTTGTTACAAGAACAGGGTGGCTGGAGAACCACATGAAAAAACAAAAAAGCTCGATCTTACCTACACAGTATAACTCTGCTGTGATAATGAATTTCACTGAGGTGCCTTTGGTGTGGAAAGCAGAGTTAACATTACCTCAGTTTGGAAGGAGGAGCTGCAACTTCTCAGACTTAAAACACACATTGAGAAAATACAAGAGTGAGTGAAACTGCCACCTAATGGTATAACTGTAACTCTAAAGCAGGTTTAGCAGCCAGCACACAAGGACACAAATGCTACTTTGACCTGCACGTCTTGAATTTGGACTGACAACCACCTTCTTCAGCAACATTTAATTATATACTGCTTCCTACAGCACTGGCTGCTAGTGAAGCAAAAGTGTATGTTTTAATGACAAAGTATATCTTCATCAGGGATGTGATTATTTTCTCAAACTGCCAGGTTTGATTCCCAGTTTTATGCCACAGATAAGAGATTGCACAACAAAAAATATAATTAAACCAAAGTTCAGTCTTGGATTTTTTGAGGACTAATAATGTCATTTTAACTTCTGATGAAAACCAACAGCAGGGGAGTGTAGAAATGGTACCAAGTGAACCCAGTTAAATTATTCCACTGATACTGATTTACTGGACATTTCAGCCATTGCAGAACCAAAGCGCTTGCTTTTCAGTCACCTATCGTTTGCTTCTGGTGGTAAAGCTCCCCAATCACCTTCCTTAGTGACAACAGTACAGGTAGAATTTGTGGCCCTGCTATGCACCAAAACAAAAGAGATCTAGTCCAAATGGATCAGTATTTCCTCCTCCATTTTGCTGAAACAGCATCTAATAGGATCTCTTTATTATGTTTCCACTGAAGCCCTAGAAATGTTGGCCTATTACCAAAAGCAGAAGGACACAAAATAGGACTCTTGAGATCTATTTAACAAGTCACTTTGTGATTTTCCTTTATTTGATCTGAAAGTAGGAATGTTATTTACCCCTCTTTAACAACATATTTTTAGATCCTTCCTTAAGAAATTGTTACAAAACTAAACCAAATATATTAAAAGGAGTTTGCAAACAAAAAATTAAAACATAATCAACTCTTGTACTGAGGACATTATGCATCAGGCATAGACACATTTGGAATCCACTTCTACCAGGTCATCAGAGGCTAACTCTACACTATCACCAAAGACAGCTCAGTTTACTCCCCTTTTTAATGTGAAAGCGAGGGCCAGTGAAAGCTGTCAGACTGACATGATGGGAAATGAGTACCTAGGATACATAGAAGAGAGAGAATGCTTCCTTCATATAACTCTCTCTCCAACTTGTTATTACTAACAGAGCAATTCAAGAATTTAAAAACTCATAACTTAATAGATGAGCCATCAATCTCTGGAGAAAAAGGATGTTAAGCTCTTCACCCGCAAAAGCAGACATGCAGCCTCTCTTGCACAAGGAGCAAGCCACTTCTCTCAGTTTTCAATATAAAGTGATTCATAGGCTCTTACGCTGGGCTCAGTCATGATCCTGAGAGTTATAATACAACATCTGTATAGTAGAGTATGTCCTGCTTTCTCCTAAGGGTTCCTGAAGGGGCTGCCAGAGTACGGGTGGGACCAGGGTGTAGAAAAGTTGTGTGTATTCAGCAGTATTAAAGAAACAATCCACTTCAGTATATATTTCAAGTCTATTTGAAGATAAAAAGAGTGCACAGCTTTTCCCCAAAGGGGATGCCTGTAGGAATTTAGCAAGCCAAGTGATCCAGCAGCTGCTGGGTGAGCAGAGCAGGTGATGGGGATGCAGAAGCCGTGGGCACTTGCTCAGACACTTTGGGTGCACAGTGAGGGGCAGGTGGCAGCGCTGCCTGAGACGAAGGAAGCTGCAGTTGACTCCCCACTTATGCCAACAGTGCTGAGAAGCACTTTTTATGTGTTTTTTTCAATGGACAGCTGTGTGGCTCCTCCTTGGATGGAAGAGAACGTAGAGTCATGCACCAAATCCCAGTTGTTTTTCTATACAGTGTGACTGTCACTAGCTCTCACTGCTGCTCACTGGGCAAGGTCCCAAGTTTCCACTTGTCTCTGCACGAGTTCTGGATCAGCAAGTGCTGTTTCAAAAGAAGCTTTTCCTAACTTGAACCTGGAAAGGATCAGACCCTGCTCTACACCACACCGCAAAGAACAACCCGTTTTCTAAAATAAGCAGCTGACACAATCTGACCAAACAGGGAAAAGGGTAGGTCTAATAAACCAGCTTTCCTGTCCTCAATTCCCATTATTTGAAGTCCTCAGCACAATTTGGAAGCATTAAGATGCCCTCAGGAATGCCTTTTGAACTGGCCTACTTTCACAGCAGACACTGAGACAGAAATAGGAGCCAGTTCACCCAGTGTCACACTGCAAAGGCAGAGACACAACCCAATGCCCTGAACTACTGTTCCACCACCACTGGGCTGCTGTTCCCCCCTTTTTGGACTATCCAGGAGCTACCTGCCTCCTCCTCTATTCTTCATCAGACAGGCCCTGAAAAATTCTCAGAATATCAAACAAATCAAAATAATGAAAAGGCCAATAATTCCTTTGGATACTGAAAAATAATCCACAAGCCTAAAAATAATCTAAATCTGTAAGGGAATGGGAACCACTCTTGAATCACTTGAAACATAGATGGTAAGACTCTATAGATATAACATCTGTTTCTCTTTCAAATTCTGCAGATAAAGAGATACTCAAAAGGGGAAGAATTGAGGCACAAGACAGTTCTTTAATATTTCAATTAGCCTTTTATTTGGACTAGGATTTACTTACTGCAGAGTTAAGCATCTCTCATAGTTACAGTTTCTCTATTTATATCTGCTAACTGTGCAAATTTCCTGGTTCCCTGATTCCAGACCAGCTGCTGGGTACAGCTGTGCTCCAACAAAGGCACCAAAACCAGTAGGATTGCTATGGGACTGTCATACTTCCCTAATTTCAACTGCATCTGGAAGAGGAAATCACAGTGCTTTTCTCACTCACTCCTGACACAGCTCAATAGACCACCACCAAAACTCACAATAACAGATGGCTGGTCTGAGAAGCTCCCAAGCTTCCACAGCTTTTAAACATGGCACTAGCACTTCCTCCACAAGGTACAAGGTGGCCAACAAAGAATACAGGGATTTAGGTGCATAGTCACTTGCAAAACTCTTGGACAGAGCAGAGAACATCCTGTGAGCAATTAGACATGTGGAGAGATCAAGGCACAAAATTGAAAGCAATTAGAATCTGGCAAAAATTCTGCTTAATGGAAAGAAGGGGATGTAAAAGCAGAGCAACTAGGCAGAGCACCGAAGTGCCTCATCAACACATTGCAGCTGTATGACCACATACGATGCTATTTGGCATCTAAATCTTGAAGCAAGTTTTAGAATGTGAATTTCATATTTGCATGGGCATCAAGCTCAAGGTTGCACCTATGAGAGGGGACTCGCACATCCTCCACCTGGTATAGAATCATAGAATAATTATGTTTGGAAGGGACCTCCAGGGTCATCAAGTCCAACCTTTATCCCATCATATTTCTAACCATTAAACCACTAGACCATGGCCTCAAGTGCCTCATCAACCCGTTTTATGAACACCCCCAGGGACTGCAACTCCACCACCTCCCTGGGCAGCCTGTTCCAGTGCCTAACCACCCTCTCACTAAAGAACTTCTTCCTAATATCCAACCTAAACTTCACCTGACGCAACTTGAGGCCATTTCTTCTCATCCTATCATTAGTAATTTGGGAGAAGAGACCAACACCAGCCTCACTACAGCCTCCTTTTAGGTAGTTGTAGAGGGCAATGAGGTCTCCCTCTCAGTCTCCTCCAAACTAAACAGCTCCAGTTCCCTCAGCCGGTCTTCATAAGGCCTGTTTTCCAGACCTCTCACCAGCCTCGTTGCCCTTCTCTGGACTCGCTCCAGCACCTCAATGTCCTTCTTATCCTGTGGTGCCCAGAACTGGACACAGTACTCAAGGTGTGGTCTCACGAGTGCCGAGTACAGGGGCACGATCACCTCCCTACTCCTGCTGGTCACACCGTTTCTGATACAGGTCAGGATGCCGTTGGCCTTCTTGGCCACCTGGGCACACTGCTGGCTCATGTCCAGTCGGCTGTCAACCAACACCCCCAGGTCCTTTTCCACCAGGCAGCTTTCCAGCCACTCTTCCCCAAGCCTGTAGCATTGCATGGGGTTGTTGTGGCCGAAGTGCATGACCCGGCACTTGCCTTTGTTGAACCTCATAGGATTGGCCTCAGCCCATCGCTCCAGCCTGTCCAAATCCCGCTGCAGGGCCTCCCTACCCTCAAGCAGATCAACACTCCCACTTAATTTCTTGTCATCTGCAAATTTACTGAGGGTGCATTTGATCCCCTCATCCAGGTCATTGATAAAGACATTAAACAAGACTGGCCCCAAGACTGAGCCCTGAGGGACACCGCTTGTGACCGGTCTCCATCTGGATTTAACTCCATTCACCACAACTCTCTGGGCTCGGCCATCCAGCCAGTTTTTAACCCAGTGAAGAGTCCACCTGTCTAAGCCATGAGCCACCAGCTTCTCCAGCAGAATGCTGTGGGAAACAGTGTCAGATGCCTTACTGAAGTCCAGGTAGACAACATCCACCGCTTTTCCCTCATCCACTAGGCGGGTCACCTGATCATAGAAGGAGATCAGGTTGGTTAAAGAGGACTTGCCCTTCATGAACCCATGATGGGTGGACCTGATCCCACTGTTGTCCTGCACTTGCTGCGTGATGTCCCCCAAGATGAACCATTCCATAATCTTCCCCAGTACCGAGGTCAGGCTGACAGCCTGGAGTTCCCTGGATCCTCCTTCCTGCCCTTCTTGCAGATGGGCGTCACGTTGGCAAATTTAAGTATGCACTACTGGCTACCTGAACCCTGCCCCTGCTTCCCTCCAGTCACTGGCAGTGTGCTGGCTGTCACAAACACCATCATTACTTAACAGCCTCTTCACATCATAGGCACAAAACTTATGTTTTGGGATTTTACTCTAAGAGCTTATGGGCCCCTGAGCACTACACAGGGCAACCCTCAGGTTTGTCAGGATTTACTACTTTTATGCATCAGAACCTGACTGATTTGTCAAAGATCAAGCAAAGTCCACGACAGAGCAGCATTAAATCCAAGTGAACTAAATGGCAGACTATGGTTTTGTTGTTGTTTTGAGGCTTTATGCTGATGAGCAATATTTAAGATGACAGCTTGGCAGTCAGAAAAGCCTCTGTCCTTCACCAGCCACAAAGGTGGATAGTCAGCACCACACTTACATGCTTCTGCTCATACACTGGTGAGAGACAATGAGCCTTACACTATGCTCTCCTTTATCAGCAAACTGGAAAGATCTTGGACACATGCTACACTTGCCCATTCTTCTTCTCACATGAATCTGTGAATACCTCTTCTCATTGAGATTTGAGTTTGTGATTTGAAGTTTTCTGGCAACAGCTTTTCCCTACAGTGTATTTGACAATACTTTCCTTAATAATAATAGCTATTATAATAAGTAATTATAATAATAATCAAACAAAATATACTTCAGAAATCAGTGTACTGCATACTTTATAAATTTATTCACAGCCTCACTAATTGGGAAAACATATCCAGTCATTAGCAGGATTTAGAAAGAAAAATCTGTCTTTTGAAGTTGGAAGACATTTCCAGGTTTTCGTGATTCTGAGGCATACATTTCACAGGTGCATACAAGCCAGAAACAGAAGAGCTGGCTAGATCATGCAGTTCCCTTCTGTTCCTTCCCTCTTACAAAGTATATTTCATTAAAGCGTACAGCAGCCTGGCCATACTCTGCTGTTTTAACCATTCTAATTTCCAGTGTTTAACTGATGGGATTTTCATCCCTTCTCTAGGGCTCCTGCTATAGCAAAACAAAGCAAAACTAAATACAGCTCATTACCAGGATGCTGTCTATGATATTCACCATTTTTCTTTCTTAATTTAACCCAATATTCCACGGTCAGTGTCCTGTGAACTTCCTTAAATAATTCCCCTTCCTTGGGAAGGCAGTTCTCTCATCAGAGGTGATTCATCATCCTCCGCTCAGGTTATCATTTTACCTAGCAATATGAACTGAACTCTTCTAATCATGGAATCATGGAATATTCAGAGTTGGAAGGGACCTCCAGAGATCATCCAGTTCAACTCCCCTGCCTAAAAGCAGGACCCCCTAGAGCACATCACTCAGGACTGCATCCAGGCGAGTGTTGAAAATCTCCAGAGAAGGAGACTCCACAACCTCTCTGGGAAGCCTGTTCCAGTGCTCTGTCACCCTCACTGAAAAAAAGTTCTTCCTCATATTTAAATGGAACCTCCTACGTTCCAGCTTGTGTCCGTTAGCCCTCGTCTGGTCACCGGGAACCACTGAAAAGATTCTGGCTCCAGCCTCCCTCCCTCCACCCTTTAGGTATTTAGAAACATTAATTAAATCACCCCTCAGACTTCTCTTCTCCAGACTAAAGAGTCCCAGCTCTCTCAGCCTTTCCTCATAGGGGAGATGCTTCAATCCCCCAGCCATCCTTGTTGCCCTCCGCTGGACTCTCTCCAGTAGGTCCCTGTCTCTCTTCAACTGGGGAGCTGCCCAGAACTGGATGCAGTATTCTTTCTTTCTCCAGAATTCCTGCCTTCAGCCTTCTGATTATATTTCAGGTTTTTTGCCAATTTTCTTCATTTTTTTTTTTTTTTTAAATAAGGAAGAGCTATGGAAGCTTGTTAAGGGAATACGCTTTTTGTACTCACATTTCTTGAATATACATTTCTACTGCTGTGACCAGGAATACTTGTCACTAGCACATCTGTAGCTGAGTATCTGATGTCAGTTCATTAGTACACAATTTAACTGGTGAGGAGTTGATATTCAGGCTTATCATCTTGGCAAAGGTCAATGGGTAAAACTATTTAAGGCTCCCTTCTTGCATGCTCTGTAAATCTCCTATCACTATCAAGTTAAATACGTTCCGCCAATCGCTGACACACGATCCAAAATCTCATTATTTGTTTAGTGCTTCATAAAGGGCAAGGAATAATTTTACCTTTTGAATGCCAAAGAAACTAGGAAGTTTTTTCCCCTTGAGTGGCTCAAGGACCACGGCATTTAATCTACAAAAGGTTGCTTGTATACCTCAAAAAAATCCAGCACTGTGTATCAACAGCCACACAAGGATTGCATTAGCATTGCAGGTATAGAAAAACAGTATAAGACAGAAAGTCACTGCTATTTTAAAAGAAAATCTCCGACCTTTAAGGATTTTTAATAAACATTGTCGGTCTGTGCAACATTGTTCTTCTGGGGCTATAGACTCAGATTATTAATACAGAAAAGTCAAAAGCTGTCCACATTTCTGTACTGATGAAAAATAAAACACTGTATGTCAACAAGCAATAATAGGAAAATGAGTTAGATAACACAAAAATAAATATCAATCACGATGTCAGGTTTTCTGCCTGTTCTCAGGGCAGGTTGTCCATTAAACTCAAGAAACACTATGAAACAGAAGGTCAAAGATTAAGAAAAATAATCATTTTTCTGGTCTTCAACTTTTCTTATCCTAGAATCTGAAGCTTTTAATGATTCATGGATTTTTCACCTTGCAGCCCTTCCATGACTTAGGAAAGTCTCAAGTATCTGGGTTTTTTGCAGCTGCAGAAGACAAGGCACAGAAAAACAAACAGGTCTGTATTGATATAAGCCATAAAAAGAATCCCAAGGCACATCTATGTTCTATATTTTTGTGAAGCACTGAATTAGTGATGATTCATGCATGTCAAGGCTTGTTTGGTGAGAAGCCCTGATAAAATTTAGTCATTAGCCCAGCAGTGATGCTCAGTTCACATGACACAACTGCACATGCTCACACAGTTCACCTGCAGGTACTGCCACTGGAGCAGCCAGTGGATACTCTTGCAGAGCAAAGAGGACTGCACACACTGTAGCACAGGATGCTCTGTGCCTGATATACTGCAACACACCTTCTGAACAGCACCTGAGAGGCAGCTTTGCAAAGATTTCCAAGTAATAGCATTCGTTGTGCTTTTACCCCTGGTCCAGGGGAAACCACTGTCTTTAAATTCTCACTGTCAGATAAGGAACAAATGAACATTAAGGAAATGTTAAGGCTTGTACAACTTCAGTTTTGTCTTATAAGCACATCTTTACTAACTTCTTCCATGTATTAGTTAGTTGAAGTCCCCTGGATTCTGGCCAGGCACACAGGGAGTGATAGTTGAGTGAGCGCAATGCTGGATAACAGAGAGGCTGACTCGTGGGGAGTTGTACAGTAAATAGCTTTTCATTACTGCATGGCTGAACAGCCAGAGATTCATCAGTGCTCTTCTGAGTGGGTAAACAGGAGAGGAGGACAAGATGAAGAAACTCAGATTCTGATATGAATTATCTCTATGCTATTACAGTATATAAGTATTTATTTCTAGGAACTGCTAATCAAATATCCCAGGACTATATCGCTATGTCTGTAGAGATCTGTGAGTATTATTTTAGAGACATCAGATAGTTTTTTCAAGGTGGAAAAAGTAGCTTAGTGACCCAAGCGTCTAATGACTAAATTAACTGATATCTTAGGTTCAGACATTTAAAACCCAGTAAAGTAAATGCATCCCCTTCAGCCCAGGTCTCTGGCTAATTACTTTTGTAATCTTCAGTCTGACTGTAGGTACCTTAATTGCTCTATAACACAATTTCCCAAAACGTAAAACAATAATGATGTCTATCTCTTTTTCAAAACACTCTGCATATATGGGAAAAATGGCACTTGTTTGCATAGGATTATAATTTTGCACCCTTATAAACAGTTTAATGTGGATTTATTTAGCTTATTCTGATAGCCCAAAGACAGGTAAAGAGGTCAGCAACTTACTGGCTTTATCCCAGCTATGACCTTGCCTGTTCCTTCCAAGTCTGAAGGCTCCCCCATGTGTTATCTGTATGCAAGTGTAAAAAAATCCACCCAAGCCCCCATCTCTGGCTTCTAGAGAGAGGGGTAATACTGTGAGATTTGTCAGGCCCCACACCACTAAGGCAGAGAATAGCCTAAAATTGCTAATGTGCAAAGACAATCTCATCAATAGTGTCAGATGAGTTACACGATTCATTGACTAAACGCTTCTGTCTCACCTCAGTGCTAAACACGGGCCCAAACACAAACAATCATAGCACCAGGACCCACATATCTCCCCTCCCAATTCTATCTGGGTGGTCTTCCATCCTGCCCTGAAGCCCTCCTAGGTAGCCTTCATCAAGGAGTTGCTCAAGTGTGTAACCCACGAGCAATGCTGAAGCAGGAAAAAACATAATACACAGCTACCTGCAGGCACCCAAGCAGGTGCTGAGTTACAGCTCTTGGCATGCACAATCTCTTCTGCACCAAACAGGATACTCCCTTTCAAAGGATCCACATGGGAGAAGAAAGCTACACAGTTTTAATAGGATTTTGTTGATCAACGCTTTGAGCGCACTGATCAAGTGGATACAGGCCAGTATCCCTCCATAATCTGAGCGATGAGATGTCTGGGGAAAAAAAAAAAACTCTCAAAGGGACATGGCAGCTCTTTCAAAGCTGCTTCTCCTGGATTATTTACTGACTGAGGCTTGCCTGGTGGCATAGGCTAGAGTATGACCTGTGGGCAACACACAAGTACACGCACGAAGCGTAAATGACCAGCATTTAAACTTTTATGGCTTCTCTCAGGGGGAAAAAAAAACACCACAAACCCACAAAAACCACAACAAAACAAATCAAACAAAAAAAAACCCCACCTGTACTGGGTCTGGCTGAGCCAGAATTGATTTTCCCCTATAGCAGCCCTCATGGTGCTGTGTTTTATGTTGGGAGCTAGAAGGGTGTTGATAACACACTGGTGGTGTGGCTACTGCTGAGTAGTGCTTACACAGCACCAAGGCTCTTTCCATCATTTCCCCGCAGTGGGATGGGGTGGGCAAGATCTTGGGAGGGGACACAACCAGGACAGCTGACCCGAACTGACCAAAGGGATATTCCATACCATATGATGTCTGCTCAAGTATAAAGCTGGGAAAAAGGAGGAAGGGGGGTGGGGTCACCCTTGGTCCCCTGAGGCAACCGCTACGCGTATCACAGCCCTGCTTCCTGAGAAGGCCCCACATCACCTGCTAATGGGAAGTAGAGAATAAATCTGTTTGGGTTTTTTTGCTTTGCTTACATTAAAACTGCTTTTGTTTTACCCACAAGGTTTGTTGTTTTCTATCTTATTTTCTTTCCCCCTTTTTCCCCTGCTGAGAGAAGGAGGGGGGGGAAAGTGATAGAGCGACTTGGTGGGTACCTGGCATTTGTTTAGCCAAGGTCAAACCACCACACCATCCCACCACTAAAAAAACCCCTAAGAGTGTAAAAGAGAACAGATGGGCTCAAAAAGTTACCAGCCAGCAGGAAAAGTTCAAAGAAAAGAGAAATCACCACCGTGTAAATCAACCTGGGGAGAAATGGCTAAATGAGGATGCTGATTGCTAATCTACATCCTGTCACTCTGACTTTATAAGCAGGTTAGCTCAAGAGGCCGTGTGTGCAAAAGCAGCCCCATAAAAGCACTGTCTTTGCCACTCATCTGTATTCACAGCAAACCAGGTTTTCACTTTATGGCTGCAATGTTCTTGTTTCTTCTGCAGGTCCATTAGCACTACGCACGTTGCACAGTCAATACCAATTCCAGACTACACTTTTTTGCCTTTTTTATTTGGACACAAGTCCTTCTGTCTGCTGGATTCATTACTCTTTGACATGGCTATTTGTGGTGTTCCTTTATGTTTTGATTTTTTTTTAAAGCAGCCCAAGTGCCTTTGACTTTAAAGAAAAAATTAAAAGATAAAGCAAAACCAAAGTAAGCCATTTTAAAAATAGCATGATAAACCACTTCTGTTTCTCTTTACTTTAATCCTTTTTGTTTTGCCTAATTGCTTTACCCAAAAAAGGTTGCAGGCTACAAAATGACATAAGATACCTTTTGTTTGATAGAGTTCTATTCATTCCTTCCCTTGTGCCCTTTTCCCACAACCCAAGAAATCTTCCAGGACATTCCTTGCTCTTCTGCACCAGACAGAAAAGCGAAATTTGATCAGACTGGAAGGTGAGGTGGCAGAAGGAATCTGTCAAGCTTAGGGGAATGGCATGCAAGTGTTTGAACAAGATACAGAACTGTGATATCGCCTCAGTAAAAAGGAGGGCGACAGACTGTGACAGGAAAAAATTTGCATCTCGCTGAACTCCAGACAATCTCCATCCCCTTCACCATGGTGGCTAATGGCAGCTCCTCCACACCATAGCAGTTCTCCCAGCATCAGATTGGGACTGGTGAAAAGTGAACTGCCAACTATTACCTGTGCCTTACTTGATCCACATCCTCAGCTGACCCAGCCCTGTGTTCAATGAGAAGAAAAGCTGGAGTTATTAAAAACATAGCTCTGAGGCAAGCACCTTGGCTGCAGTGCTAAATCATCCTCCAGTAACACTTAACAGGGAGGGAAAGTCTGAAATTCAGTGCTGCTCAAAGAGGACAGAACTACCAACTGCAAATGAAGAATAACGGTGATTTGCACATGAGAGATGACCAGCAGAAATAGAGTAGCAGTGACTTTTGGGGTTTACATCAAAAAGCCAGGCTGCAACAGAAGAGAACTTCACTGGGGAGACGGTAACTAAATGCTGAAAACCTGAATATTTTCATGACTAGGCACTGAATTGTTAGGCTTCCACACCTAGGAACCAGACCATGTACACTGAGATTAGTGTAAGGACGCTAGATCTTTTGAAATTTCTTAATATGTCAAAAGTCTTTCCTTTGACCTCATTCTTCTCTGCAGTCACAAACACTCGTGACAGAGAAATTAAAAAAAAAACCCAATGACAAAACTACAAAATATGGTTGCTCTATTCTTACTTCCTTCTCACTGTTTAGCCAGCACATGCCTTTTTCCAATCACTTGTTCAGGGGAAATCTTGTCATCATGTGGCAGGTGATACACATAGCACAAAATCTATTTTGTTCTGCTCAGCTCAGAACCCCTTGCTCTGTTCTCTGAGCTGGGTGCACTAAGCTGTCTCATGGCCATTTCTGTCTTCAGCAGACATACAAGCAGAGGAGAGGAAATCAGAGCTACAGAATAAGAGTTCCTCCTTTCACCACACTACTTTGCAGCTCTACCAAAGACCAGGCAGGTCAAGAAAACTGACCTACCTTCTAATCTGTAATGCAAATACTCCTCCAAGAGACGAATAAAGTACATAAAGGATAGCTACTCTCCATATATTTCTCATTCTGAGCACAAGCCTAGGAGTCCCAGACCTGTCAATCTAATATGCTTTTCAGCTGAGAGCTGAATTGTCATTTTTCATTTTTACTCATTTAATGAAAGGTAGTGGATAAAAATTCACTATTTGAAGTACCATATATTTCTTTTTTCAGCAGTTTGAAACGGACCCTGTGGGTATTGGGGTAGTCAGACTTAAAAGTCCACATGACTCCGTTTCAAACCTAAACTGTGGTGCTTTGATACAACTTCCAACAATAATCCCCTCCAACGTGCCCTGTCCTTCTGCTCCCTTTAGCGGTATTGCAACATGAAGGATTACAATTCTTCCTTGTTCAGAAATGGAAAAATGCTAAGTTGCTCACAAGAACACAAGATTAGGATGTTAGGAAGCCCATACCCAAAGGGCCCAGTCTGATCACAAGAGGACTTTGCCTTAACAGGCAGAACTTCAGAAGTCAACAGCTGCAGGCCATAAAAAATGGAAGCATCATGAGACCAACAGCATTTATTACGAGGCTGCTTTTCTTGTACATCTTCCCTTCTGCTCTGTCTCTTCAGTGGGATGACTTTTGCATTAATGTGATGGATATCTCCCAAGTTTTACATTTTACCTATCCACACCACAAAGCAGGAAGTCACTCAAACTCATATTAAGATTTCATTTATCAGGATAGAGTTTCCCTTTTCTGCACCTTATCTTCCAATTTTAGCCTCATTATTCTTGATTACCCAGAAAAAAAAAAGTGGGGATGCTGGAAACAAGGAAAATAAAAATGATGAAAATTACACATTCTCAGGCCCTTCAGCAGAGTGAGCGAGAATGGTTTCCCTCTGAAGAGCCGTACCTTGGAGTCTGATACCTAGTGGCAGTGCATTCACCAGAACCACCCTGTGAGCTATTCAGTGGATTAACTGTATACGAGAGAAAGCAGACAAACCGAGCAGATGTGGGTGAGCCAATATACTCCACTGAGTAGGACCTTTCCATGCTTGTGATGGCTGTGCTTTTGCATATCTTTTCCATATCACACAATAGCCTCATCCAATCAATCAAAGTGTCCAAGGAGTGATTGCCTATCTCCATATGGAGAGACTGTCAATTAAGAAAGCATCATGAATGCTAACTCTTTCCTCTCCCCCCAAGATTAATAGAGAAGAAGAAATGAGACAGAAAATGCACTCTGCCTGTGCCTGCCTTTCAGCTTGATGGCTTTGACTGGGCAAAGCAGAGAGATAGAGAAAGCTAATTTCACAGATAACATCTTCAAGGTTTATATAGTAATTTTAAATATTGAAAATATTTTTTCATGACAAATGAATCTAATCATCCTGGGCACTTCCATCAAGATATTCCCATTAATTATAGGAACAATTGTCAATCTCATCAGAAACACTAACTGGTCTGATCTGAGGGTATGAAGCCACAGGGACTGAGATCAGCCACTAAGCCATAAGAGAATCGAAGATACCATGTAGTCTGAAGTGACTCTTGCACCCAGTGTCATCAGTTCACCCCTAGACACTTGATGGATCACAACAGACATGGTGCATACTCAAAGTAAGCAAGCCCATTCTGGATCATACACATGACATGCCATTATATGTCTTGCTGGAGTTACCTAGGAAATCTAGGATGAGAAAGTGAAAAAGTATTTCCTTTCTTCATGGTGACTTACTGCTTCAGATCATCCAACTTTTAGAAAACTCTGCCTTCCCCTGACACAATGTGATTCAGGCAAAACTGACCTGCTATGACAAGCTGTCCTTTAATCTGAAAATTATTCTAGCAGCACTGTGCCTTGACTTACAGACAGGGTATATTTTGTGGCTTGTATGAAGAAGCCATTGTTCCTATCTGTCATTTAAAAAACAGCAGATAAACAAACACGTCACTATAATATTAGTCCTGTAGAAGAGGCCTATACTAACAAAAGTATAAGATGCTAAAAAGCAGTAACCAAATGTTCTTACTCATCTACACATCAATATCTTTTTTTGTTGTTCAAGTGCTCTTTACAGGAGCTGACAGTAGCACAAAATCTAATCCAGTTTTGGATAATCACATTTCTTGAACTGGGAGGACCTTGTGAAATCTACACTCAGCAATAAACAGTCAGAAACACAGAAGTTTAGAGAAAAACAGCAGAAATTATCTTCCTCTTTGCCATCAATTACCATATTCAGATGAGATAAAGAGCACCTGGAGTACTAACAAATTCACATGCAGCAGGGAAAGCAGGAGTGGCCTTAAATATCAAGAGCATATGAAGATGGAGATAGGATGAAGAAACAGGAAAGAACACACAGATAAAGTCATACCCATGTCATTATAAAATATAGGAGAGATAATCAGTTGATTTTTATATGGTGTCAGATTTTCCAGCTGCTCAGCAGATGCTGTTGGAGATTGTCACATCAATGAGACTCCTCAAAGTTAAAGTTCAGCAGCCTAAAGTCCATGAAATGATCTTTTCCCAAAAAGATATAATCACTCTGACTGCAGAAATAACGGCACACTCCTCTGTTCTGCAGATATCACAAAAGCATTACAAGGCAACCAATACCATCACTTGTCCTGGAAACAACATATATTCAGAGTGACTTTTGACTGAATCTATACATCTATGGACAATAAAGTTATGATGAGTGGAAAGGATCACAATATAAATCCACAGAAGTGAGAGACTCTGAAATTGTGCCTTCATATTGTTTCTCTTTCCCTTACAAGCCCCAACTTGGCTGCATTGTCCTCACTGGAGCTAGCACAACATCTCATAAGCACCTTGGGAATTGCTTGGATGTTAGCACAGAAATTACCCCATGGAACGCAAGGAAACAATGCAGAGATGGAAGGTACATAAAAGCCTAATACATTAGAATTAACCAGCACTCATGCAACCAACATTAACCTGCTCTGACACCTAGTCATTAAGGAGAGATACAAGGGAGCTAAGCACAGAAAGCCCAGACCTGTGTTTCTTCAGCAAAAGAATTGCACACAGAATATCCCATAGAGGTAGCTGCTTGGGCCAGCCATAGAGGGAACAGCCACAGGTGTTAGAAAGGGATTGGTGGCAAGAGAGAACATGAGGTTCCCACACAAATGCCCTTAGCAAAAGCCAACATGCCTCAGATCATGTTTAATAGAGACTTCACAATAAAATTAGTGAGGAAAAAATTAAAATGGGTGTGAAGGGATTGCACAAACTCTTCTTCTAAAATCAGATGGAACCTTTTTTTTTTTCGGTCTGGAGACATTTTGAGAAATCGTACAATAGGGACCTATCTGGAGCTATTAAGTCAAGGAACAGATGAGCTCTAGAACAGACCTTCTGATTTCTAACATGTTTAACTTTATCTCATGAAACCATAAAAATTATTTTGATGTTTTAACTTTCCTAAAGTCTTTGAATATTAAAGATCCAGCATGGATTAAAAGTATTAAACCACTGCAGCAAAGGCTTTTCTCTTAATGCATCCAGCACCTCTGGGAACCATCAGACCTATAAGAAAATCTATTCTCAGCAGTTATGTAGCATTATACTGCAGACTCAGAAGGTCTGGACAGTCCAAAAAGCATCAACACATTTGAGGTTTTTTAAACAAACCTTCAAATATGTAATCATCATCAAACATCTTCACTAAAATTAAAAAGAAATCTATGCTGCTACCTGTGCTTGAGACAGTAAAGCATGAAGCACTTAAACCATGTAGTAAATGATTTTGTAGCATTTCTTATTACCAGTAATTTCACAACATCTCTGTTTATTGCATACATAATGGCAGATGTGTGTTGTCATTAAACTGTTCTTAGCAAACATTGCTACAAAGGCACTTGGCAGATAATAAAATGTGTAGCCCTATGCTCAACATCAGCATTGCCAACAGCAGGTACATCGCTGTTCACTAACAGTATGCCACAAAACACCAAAAAAGCCTGGTTTGCTCAGGGTGTTAATCACCCATCTGTGAGCAAAGCCAAACAGGAACCAGTCCTTGGGAGGAGAACTGAAGTGGGATATCAGTGACTTGCTGCAATGAACACTGGATGCAGCTCAGCAAAAGGAAAGGGCAAGAATATTTTTTTATTTTTTTTTTTCCTTACCAGGAAAGGATTCTGGAGTGCAGCAATACTGGATTATCAGACCACAATCTCCCCACAATTAATAAAAGGAAACAGGCAAATAAACAAAAGGAAGCAAGCAGATCATGTTATTCCTTTGAATTTCTCCTGAGATGCATCTACGTCCCCTCCACTGACTGCACAGGGAATTTAAACATTTAGCATAGGTCCTCATTGCCAGGCTTCTACTTTTTTAGACTTCACATATTACAGAATCACAGAATGTTAGTGATTGGAAGGGACCTGAAAAGATCATCTAGTCCAATCCCCCAATCTAGTCCAATATTTATCCAAGGCACCTAAAGAAGGAGGTCACAATATTACTCTGAGTTTCTGCCACTTAGAAAGCCAGCAGAGTCTTATTTCCTAGTCTGGTGGACAGCCACATCACCACTCCCTTCCAACAGCTACTGTGGAATCGCTGAACTTTCAGAAACTTGACAAAATGACGTTATGTTTGTAACAGCTCCTTAATTTTAACAGTGGCTCAAAAAGGCTCTTCTTAAATGTGATTTCCAAGATTGTCACACTGAGTTAGACTGGGTAGTAGAGAACCATTATGGAAAGATAACAGCAAATGGGAAGCTCAAGGATTTAAAAAAATAAATAACTGACAGGTGTGTTACCTGGTCAGCACTGCTTCTGGTGGAAGGTGTGAAATGGGGACCACATCTAGCTAATTGCTAGCATTTGCTGCTGCTTTTGCTTAGCCTCACAGCCCAGCATTGCACACTTCTGGCCCATGAATCCCACTGCACTTTCATCTCCTCTCCCCTCCTGTGTCATCTGCCACTAGCTACAGAGCTGGAGAGAAACACAATTTCACAAGCAGATCAGCTAAAATATATGAAGACCGAGTAGTCTTGTTTAGGTGAAGTACTTTGTCTCAGCCTTTCTGAGGATCAAACACTGATGTCCATTCACTCTCATTTCTATGGCAAGGACTTGAATGTAAGTATATCTAATAGAAGCCTTCACAATTTGTCTCCCAAGAATATTTCCTAGTTAGTACAGGAAAAACACACAGTTATCGAAAGAACCAGAGCAGTGCTACCAGCACTTTTGACTCCCTGGCATAGCCCCCTTAGGTATGTCAGACGTGAACTCATCTTTGCCGTGCCTCACCCCATCTCTTCTATTCAATTTCATTTACCCTGAGGAAGCACTGCACTACCCTTAGAAGCTATGATACTTGAAGACTGAAAACACCTACGTCTGCTTACATCACTTTATCTTGATTTCAGTAAAGCATTTGACACTGTCTCCCACAGCATCCTTGTAGATAAGCTGATAAAGTATGGGTTTAGTGATCAGGTAGTGAGGTGGATTATGAACTGGCTGAAGGGAAGAAGCCAGAGAGTTGTGGTTAATGGGACGGAGTCTAGTTGGAGGCCTGTGACTAGTGGAGTCCCTCAGGGGTCGGTACTGGGACCGGTGTTGTTTAATATCTTCATCAACGACTTGGATGAGGGTACAGAATGTATCCTCAGCAAGTTTGCTGATGATACCAAACTAGGAGGAATGGCTGACACACCAGAGGGTTGTGCTGCCATTCAACGAGACCTTGATAGGCTGGAGAGTTGGGCGGGGAGAAACTTAATGAATTTCAACAAGGGCAAGTGTAGAGTTTTGCATCTGGGGAAGAACAACCCCATGTACCAGTACAGGTTGGGAGCTGACCTGCTGGAGAGCAGTGTAGGGGAAAGGGACCTGGGGGTCCTGGTGGACAGCAGGATGACCATGAGCCAGCAATGTGCCCTTGTGGCCAAGAAGGCCAATGGCATCCTGGGGTGTATTAGAAAGGGAGTGGTTAGTAGGTCGAGAGAGGTTCTCCTTCCCCTCTATTCTGCCTTGGTGAGGCCACATCTGGAGTATTGTGTCCAGTTCTGGGCCCCCCAGTTCAAGAAGGACAGGGAACTGCTCGAGAGAGTCCAACGTAGAGCCACAAAGATGATTAAGGGAGTGGAACATCTCCCTTATGAGGAAAGGCTGAGGGAGCTGGGTCTCTTTAGCTTGGAGAAGAGGAGACTGAGGGGTGACCTCATTAATGTTTATAAATATGTAAAGGGTGCGTGTCATGAGGATGGAGCCAGGCTCTTCTCAGTGACATCCAATGATAGGACAAGGGGCAATGGGTGTAAGCTGGAACATAGGAGGTTCCACATAAATGTGAGGAAGAATTTCTTCACAGTGAGGGTGACAGAACACTGGAACAGGCTGCCCAGAGAGGTTGTGGAGTCTCCTTCTCTGGAGACATTCAAAACCTGCCTGGATGTGTTCCTGTGTGACCTGATCTAGGTATTCCTGCTCTGGCAGGGGGGTTGGACTAGATGATCTTTTAAGGTCCCTTCCAATCCCTAACATTCTGTGATTCTGTGATTCTGTAATACTGAGTGACTGATTAGATACTGGAATTGTAAGAATGAATTTGAGGCCTTCGCAGCATTTCTCCATTCTGTGCCCTATCAAACTTGCAGCCATAGCAAGGTTTCTCCATCTGCACAGAAGTACTGCCTGAGCAGATCACTGCAGCCAAAGCCTATGCTGCACCAATGTAACTTGCTGAATACAGAGGTGCTACTTCACTGACGGGACAAACTCCCACAGTCTTTAGATAGAGGTAACATACTGAATACTCTGTATTTGTATTGTTTCACCATGAATAATAAGAACCCAGACCTCTTTTCTAACTATGACACAATCAATTTCTTTTTCAAGTCCCTTTTAGAATATAACAGTCCTTTATTTGGCAAGGTATAAAATGTACGAGAAACACAGCATTATAAATGTAAAAATGCTATCTATGGAAAGTGGGAGATAGACTTTACCATCAGCAACAAATGAATCATTTGCTTCTCTCCCTGGAGTTATACATATGTCTTTTGTATTTTCAGTACCTAAACTAAATGTTAAGTGCGTGCTTTGCTTTGTGATAAAGAGTGATTTTCCAAGTAGCCAACAGGCACAGAAGATAATTTATTCTAGGCTCCCCTTCCCCTTCCCTTAACCCTTTACCCTACATCTTGGGCTTCAAACCCCTTCCAAGAGCACAGAAGCCTCAGGACTGAATAAAGTGAGTGAGATCTCAGATAACAGATGGCACACTGGAAAAGTGGGTCAGTAGCTGTTTCTTCTTAAAAGAGTTAGTCTGCTCCTTCTTCATTCCTCCCTTTACGCACCAGCCTGGCTCCCCACGGTCCTGCGGCAGCTCTTTAGTCACCCTGCAGAAGTGCCACTGTGGCATGGCAGCATCTCTCACTTTGATTCCCTTCCCAGTCTCCATCTCAACTTTTCTCCTTCTAACAGTATTTGGATCACAGGCCAGCTGAAGTCAAGACTTGCAATAATCCTTGGGTGTCACACCACGAGAATGAAAAATATCATTAGTAGCCTGCAATACTTCTGTTCATGGAGGCAAAATCACTGTGCACTAATACAGCTGTCTGACATCAAGTAGCTGTATCAGAGCAGTATGAGGCTGCTCTGTAACACCACAATAAATGTTATGAAGTCAAATACACTTCAATTTGCACAACTTTTTTCATGTATCCAGTCTACAAATATTTATTCCTTGTGAGCTGCTTCTTGTGTTGCCAAGGAACCTCGGGCATGAAAGCCACGTTTTGCCTGACACTGGGCCTAAACCAGTAAGAGGCCTGTGGTTTCTAGTTGTAGACGAGATGAGTTTCTCAGGATTAGGACCTCTGCATACATCTTTTATGTTGTCCTGAACTACAACACCATTGTTTTATTAACCATAAATACACTCTGATTCGAACACATATTTAGTAGGACAGCAAGTTCCCATGCCAGTATACATACATTCATACATGTATCTTTCTTACTCATACTGATTCTGGCCAGAGCATGGCCAATTTATGAATTTCGGGCCAGACTTCAGATGAATTTCTCCTAAATTAAAATGCTTATATGCCCTTAACCTACTCATTTCTTTTCACCAATAATAAAGGAGTAAAAGCCAACATCATACATATCTAAAGGTACATGAGATGAATTTTGTTCTTTATGTCATTGGTTAGCCTTGGATTCTGTCCTGAGAGCCAGGTACAGGAGATGGAATCCAGAAAGCCTTGAATCACAGTGCTGGCCACTCCTAATACTAAGTAAAGACCAAAGGCAAGCACAACTGCAATTTTGTGGGGGAACAATGCATTTATGGTAGCGCTTCTTTGTAACATGTTTGTCCAAAACCTAATCCCACAATTGACCAGCACAATTCCCAAGGCTGTGGCTGAAAAAACCTCTGATGCTCTCCAGAATCTTCTGCTCCAGTGTAGTCTACAAGAGAGAACTGCTGAGCTGACATTGACATAGCCAATGACCGTAAATCTTACGTTTTCACCCATGTCCTCACAGCACGGATGGCAGCGTTGACGCTTCAGCTATTAAAAGGACTGCTGGCAATTAACTACTACCACTGCTTAGGGCAGCATGCTACAGATTGCTGGATGTGAGAAGTTTTATGAAAGACCGTAGATCTTGTGCTGTAAAACCTAAAAATCCTATCCAGTCTATTGGAAGAATTTTGGTCATTAACAAGAACTTTCTGCAAAGAGGAAAATCCTCTGGGGAATGAATGAATTACAAATTTCAATTCTGCCTAATATTTTATGCACTGTACCTAACTTCCACATTCTTTCTCATAAGTGGCATGATGCTATGATCAATATTAAAAAAAAATGCATAGAGAAGACTCTGAGTGGGAAAGGAGCTTCTCAAAGATTTATGGCAGAAGCTCAAAAATATCCAAATTCTCAATTCTAAGACACATGCTATAACCATAAGGCCTTGGTGCCAAGTAAGGTAACAGAATAAAGGGTCTGAAATCCCTAAGACTCTGCTATTGGTTTACAGTTAAGTCTTGAGTGTGCTGAGAGTACAGTTGAGCTGAAATGCAGTGCTAATGGCCAACTATTAACAGAAGCATTTGTTTCAAGTCAAATAAACACCCTTTAGGGAGTATTTTCTTTTCTAAGTGATCTTAGCCTCATCTTTTTGTTTTAAGCACGACTCACCTCATTCTGAGAATGGCACAAACACAATAAGGATGACAACAATTAATGTAGCCACCTTGTATGAGAAATATATAGCTCAGATATCTTACATGAGTAAATTCCTTTCCATATGGCTTAGAACACATACATTTTGCCTGCCTATACCAGCATTACTTGTGCCTAGTATCTCTGACCATATGTCTTCAAATCACCAGTCAGAATGAGTAAGAATAAGATGCAGAGAATCTCCCTCCATCTCCTACAGATTTGCCTTATCAGAGGTGAACTTGGAGATACGTTGCCTTTAGCACCATCTCACTAGCTGGCTTTACCCATAAACAGCCTTTTTTGGAAATCCTACTATGTAAAAAAGAGGAAGACTAGACATAACTGGGATACATGATCTGTCCCATGTAAGAAAAATCTCCAAAACTCAAGTTCACACTTGATATGGCTTCCAGTAATATGTCTGACACTTCTCATACGCAGCAGCTTTTTCTGCCTTAGGAGACAAACCATACCCAGCCAAAGAAAGTCTGAAAGGCTTAGGGATTGAAATGGCAGATGAAGAAGGTACGGTCATGAACTGAAGGTGGAAAAGACTGGAACTTAGCACTGGAGAGACTAACAAGGGCAGGGGAAAGTCTCATGGAAAGACTGTATTTTGTTCTATGTCTGTGTAACTGCGGTCAGAAAACTCTGCTTACCTCGCTCACATGTTCTACCCCAATAGCCAGTGCCAGTGCAGTCACAAATGAAGCGGTTCCAGCCATCCTTGCAGACTGCATTGTTCTTACACGGGTAGCTGTCGCACTGCTTGGTGCCGAGGCGGGAGCAGGAGGACTTGACTCCTGCAGCATTCTGCGCCTCTGCCAGTTGCCGGATGTTCTTGCTTCGTCCATCAATGAACAAGTCTCGGATACAGCCAACATAGCCATAGTTCAGCATTGCTGTCCAGAGCTCTGTGGGAAGGATGAGTCCTGCCCTGTTCTCAGGCAGCCCACCAAGGTACATGTCGCCTTCCAGATCTAGGATTTCACTCTCCCCACTAGCAGTGAATGGGGTGCGTCTGCTGTTCACTGATATAGTACCTAAACGAGGAGGATAAAGAGACATAAACACTGTCACTTACAGTCTCAGTATAGTTCATTTTTTTCCCAATAACTGAGTGAGGTTTACAGTTCAGTGCAGGAGAGTTAAGATTCCTCCCTGCCCAAACACACCTAACAGAAACTGTCTCACACACACCTCCCTCTCCTCTTGAACTACAGGCCATAAGTACTTCCATGCAGTGACTGATCATCATGTGTCTGTATCCTAACTTGGACTATAAGGTCACAAGCATAACAATACAATGGCTAAATAACAACATGTTAAAACTGAGCATTATTCAATAGTATTCATCCAGCAAAGCAAAGACTTACTAAGGAGTTTCATAGTGTCAGGACTGGAGAGAAAAAAGATAGATAAATGTGTATTAATTTATACTATATAGCTCTTCCAGAAAACGCTTCATCAGTACGTCCAAAGTTGGACCTGGATGATGGAATTAAATAGACCCTCATCAAGTTTGTAGATTACATCAAATTAAGGAGAGCGGTTGATACACTGGAAGAAGCACAAAGCTACCATTCAGAGAAACCTTTACAAGGCAGAACAAAGAACTGATATAAATGTTTTATGTAAATCAACAACAAAAAATACAAAGTCCTACACCTGGGGCAGAAAAACCTTATACGTAAGTACAGGCTGGAGACCAGCTGGCTGTGGAGCAACTCTGCAGAAAAGGACCTCAGGATATGGCAGACAACAGTTTGAACATCAGTCAGCAGTGTGCACCTGCAGTGACAAGAGATACTGACCACAGGTTACAGCAAGAGAAACTCCCAACTCAATAGAAAGGAGCAGAAGCCTCAGAGAGGTTGTAGAATCACCATCCTGAAGGCATTCAAAACCACAACTGGACACGACCCTGAAGAAAGCCTAGATTTCATCAGAGTGTTAACTAGAAACCTCCAGAAGTTTGTTCCAGAATAAATTATTCTATGGTTTTACACACAAAGTATTCTAAATTCTATTCTACAAACAGGAAAATTGAGGTAGAGAAAGATAAAGGGTATACTGCACTGAGGCCATTCATATATATTTCAAGAAATTATCCTAGCACATAAAATAATCAGAACACATAATATAGAAATATAATGAGAACACGTGAAACAGGTGCAAAGAAGTGACTTGTTTAAGGTCAGACAATGCATCCAAAGGGAAACAGAGAACACAACGCAGGTGTCTCACATGCCAGAGCAGCGTGCTCTTCAGAAGAGCATTCAGCAGCTTTCATGCTAGGGACATCTGCCCACCAGACACTCAGCTAAAAATCAGCAATTCACTCTCCCTAGCTATAAATCATCTAATCCAATTGCCTTGTCATTAAGATAGTCTGTCCTCAGAGACAACTATCCAAGCTTTAAGATTAATTCCACATCATTTCATTTTTATCACACACCCCTACAATAAGGTGGGAGAGTTTAGTTAATAGAGTTAGCTCTATTTTGTGCCTCTGTGAGAAAGTGCAGTGGTGTACACATGCTTTTTCTTCAGTTGTAATAGGTGCCTTCTTAGAGAACAGCATGTCTGACAGACACGAGGTATTTCACGTGTGTGATGTTCAGTAATAATTTAGGAATAATGTCAGAGGCAGTAGAGCACCAGAAGCAAGAGAAGCATTACAAATTAAAGACTCAAAGAGAACCACAGTTGTTTGATGAATCATTTTGTAAAAACAAGCTGCAGCACTGCAGACATTTTCCCTTTAAAAAGTAAAAAAAAAAAGCTGTGACAATACACCTACAGTTGTAAAGACAGCGTATAACGGAGTCACAGGATCAGAGCCCCCCTTCCAGCATCTCCGCTGTTACTCCTCAAAAGCAGCATGTGGAGTACCTACTACTTAAAAGACGAGAACAAACCAAAATACTGGAGGGCTGAGCTCCAGACAGCTGCTACTATGGAGGAAACAAACACCACCGGCAAAAGCCACAGAAGTAAAGAAACCCCCCAAAAGAGAAGAAATACTGGATACCAAGGAGAAGTGTAAAACTTCCTTTAAGAAAGAGAGTGAGATAATGAAAGGAAATAGACTAGACAGCAGCCTAAACTTCCTGCCAGTGTTTTGTACCCTGCAACTATTCCTGTCAGGAGATGGTACTAGCTCAGATGCACAGCACTTTTAAGGCCAAGCTGCTGAGATGGAGAAATCCTGAACTGGCCCTAGAAATGAGAGCAGAGCAGTCACATGAGCTGACATACTTTTTTTTTTTTCCTTCCCAAATCCTGTTGTTTCAACTCTGTTTGGGTAGGTTAAATCCAGCCTTGAGAAATCAGAAGCACCTAAGCAACTCTCCTGTCCAGTCCCTTAGGCACTTCATGCAGAGCCAAAGAACAGACAGATCAAAAGACCTCAGTTACTGAGGGCAAAGCTGGTATAGAAAGCAGTGCATTGATGCAGCTGATAAAACTGTAGACCAAAGCTTCCAGTGAGATTTTTAGTGTGTGAGTGGGTGGGATAACATGTGTGTTTTCTAGCTGATGACCAGCTGAAAACATTCTCTTTTGTAATGTGCTCACTGCTCCCCAGCTAGAAACTGTGACAGGTTTTGTGGACACTTTGTAGGAGCTTTCCCCAAGGACTGAAAGGTTACAGGACACTAGGTGTCCATGTCCACGCTGTCAGCTTCTGTCAGAGCACAAAAAAAAACCCCAGGTTTTGTTGCACTGGCAGCGAACACATACCAAAGCATATACAAAGCCTAAGGGGACTAGAGGTGCCAGAGGTTACTTGAGCACAACTGCCATGCTTCCCCAGTATTTGTGCTCCTGCCTTAGTACACTGCAGTAGTAAATATGTGAATATTTGGATTTTTATGCTATTTTACCAAGCTCAGCAGAGCCTGAAGCTTTGGACTGTTACAGAAATGGGAAGAAGAGGAGAAATAACACCTAATAAGGGTCTGGCTACTTTAGTAATGAGAATCAGAACCTCTAGGTCACTAGCTCATTAAACCCAAAAGGCTGTTTTGTAGCCTACATTAAGTGCATTCATTATTTCAGTTCAGTTTCCAGATTACAGGCATCCACTTAAAAAAAAAATATATATTAAAAAATATATAAATCTCTAGGGTGTAACCATTGTCTGGTCCACACATGGGAGAAAAGCCAAGGACTAAATGAGAGATTCTGAACTTCCTTCTCACACCTATCAAAAGTACACCTGGATAAGAGTAGCTGATGCTTGCTAAAGGTATGGTGTGAAGAAATCCATGGCAGTATCCTGGTTTTCTGGGGAGACATCAGTCACTAGGACCATTAACCCAATACTCATCATCATCAAAAAATGCAATTAAAGAAAAAAAAAAAAAAAAAAGAGAGAAGCCAAGAGTATATAAATGTGCTCATTCTTGTTGAGCAAAGTGCTTTTAATTAAAAATCTGTTATCTCTAATCAGTGTCCAGGACATCACGAACCTCCTTACCAAACAATAAACAAATCAGTCCTACAGTCTCATCCACCAAATAGCGATTCCATTTGTCACATCCTCCTAGTCCAACTGAACATGTGTCCCTCTTCCTGGGTTTTTACAAACCTCCTTAGCAGAGAGCTTAGTGTCATTTCTGTTTCTTCTCCTTCTGCAGCTGACTCTCCAGGGACCAGACAGTCCCCAAGTGAGCAAGCAAAACTGAAAGCAGTACTGAATGCAACAAACCGAGTACATCCTTGGAAGTTAATTAAATTTTAGCAATTCTAAAGAAATCAAAGCTCCATTTATTTATTTAGGGCTTCCTTTATAAAATGTTCCTATTGATGTCTTTAGCAGATAGCACTATATAACCACACATATTAAGTCCTAGTAGAGCACCATGCCAAATAAAAAGGAAGTCCTCACATCAAAGAGAAAACCAGCTTCAGGCAAAGACGTGTTCAAACAGCTAGGCTTCGCTTGGTATCTGAAAGTCAGCTCTTTTGAAAACTCAAGGGAAGCAAATTCCAGCACTACGTTCTCTCTACTGATGGAATTCAGTAACTGGAAATATAAAATTAGAGACCTAAAGCTATCATCTGGACATCACCAGACTAATCCCAAATCCACCTGCAAATGTAAGCAAAATTCCCTTTGAAGGGATATACAGTCAGGCTTTGAAAGTCCAGCAGTTCAGGAAGAATTCAAGTACAATTGTTCACATATTCTCAAAACGCAGTTACGTTATTTGATCATTTTGTTTCCTTACACAATTTCAGAGTACATTGTGAGTATGTTAGCTTGATATCCAGCAATAGAAACAAACAAAATACATCTTTGTAGGTGTATTATTAGAAATAAACTAAAATACATCTTTGAAAATGAAAAGCTGCGAGAAAAAAAAAGGAACATCCTCTGAATGCTGATTCAGATATTAAGAGTAGAATTTGGCATCCAAGAGAGAGTAAAGAAACCTAGCTGAAAACTACAAAATACTAAAGGAAACAGAATAGGACAAAAATGTTGATTTGTCACAATAATTTTGTCACTGCTTATGCCAATTACTTTTATTGTTCTCACGACAAGATCCTAAACTCTCTCTCTTTACAGACACAAGATCCAGGAGATAGTAATATTGGGTCATAGTAGTAAGTTTTCATTTGGTATCACAGAATCACAGAGTGGTAGGGGTTGGAAGGGACCTCTGGAGATCATCTAGTCTAACCCCCCTGCTAGAGAAAGATCCTAGAGTAGATCACACAGGAACACGTCCAGATGGGTTTTAAATGTCTCCAGAGACGGAGACTCCACAACCTCTCTGGGCAGCCTGTGCCAGTGCTCTGTCACCCTCACAGTAAATAAGTGTTTTCTTATGTTAAGATTGAACCTCCTGTGTTCCAGTTTGTGCCCATTGCCCCTTGTCCTGTCACTGGACACCACTGAGAAGAGTCTGGTTTCTAATGAGTTTCTAATAAGTTTCTTTTTGAACAGAAACCCAAAGTTGATCAGGGAGAACTTCTCAAACCAAGAACTAAATAATAATGGTCCTGAAGAATCTTAAACCTTACCATGGCCTACCATGAAGTCATCACTATAATTATGTATGTAACTACAAAGACAGGTCTAGAATATCTGAAGATTGTGAATAAAACATTAATAGAACGCCTCTGTGATGTGCTATCTGAAGTTCACACTAAATATTTCATGAAAACCTAGCCATTCACATCTTTGCTTTGCTGGATAAACATCACTGGAGTAACTCTAAGTTTTTGTAAGAAGATGACTCATATCTTACAGGTTTCAAAGGTTCTGAGAATTAATATGTAGCCTTAAGTCTGGATCTGAAAGATGAATCTACGTAAGAAAAGGTTATCACTCTACCTGATCTTCCATCTCGTTGAATATCCACATGATACCACTCTCCATCATTGGCTTTCTTCTGGGTGGCCTTGACTTTAATGGTCCCAGAGCCCATGTCCAGCAGCAAGTACAGATTTCCATCCAGAAGCTCAACTGCAAAGAAGTCTACCTTTGTATTTTTCTGGCTCCTGGCATCTTTCCTCTCCTGAGGCTTGCCATGGGTGAAAAGGATCAGTCCATTGGGTTCAGTGGTTCGGAAGTCAAATGAGATGGAGCCCATCCTTTTGGTATTCCACTTAGGCAGACTAATATATGCCTCAGGTGTCTCAAAGCTGATGGGATCCAGTGTAGCCACATTCTCACACACAAATTTCACTTCCCCGTAGATCTTCATCTTAGTATCACCAATCCGTGCCAAGCGAGACAGCTCCAGACGAATGTCATTATTCTTATAAACAACCTGCCAGAGACAAGGAAAAATATCATACATCAATCCTACATACAGTACAAATATCCCAATTACTTTCAGCCATGGGAGACAAACTTCTTCCAACAGGCAGTGGGGAACAGAAAGGAGACAACACAAGAGTCTGACACGATGACAGAAGGAGAGAGCACAACCAAGAGTGTGTATAGAAATGACAGCAATGCGTACTTGGCAATGACTCTAGATCAGATAAGCAGGCAGAAGAGAACATTTAACTGAAGGACATTGAAAACGGTTTACCATAGGCCCACACTGCTGGAAAAGCTTTTGTACATAAAATACAGTGTGTCTCTGGTATCATGCTGTTATATTTGCATAAATCCCATAAAAAATACATAATAAAGTGTAACATCCATGTCCACCTCTGCTAGCCACAGCAGGGAACTCTGTACCACCACTATCATTTCTTTATTATTTCTGTAAGCCCACTTAACTACTAGGAGAAAGATGCAAAAAAATTTAAGCAAGTTGCTGTGAACTAGTGGCGATTGTCCTGTGACTCCTAAAGAGCTACAAGAAAAAATAAACAAAGACTTAAAATTTCTCTGACCAAGAAATCTTAGATCACTAGAGAGGCACAAACTTTTACAGAGATATCTGCAAGTTTATCCTTGTTTCAAGAAACCCATGCTCTCTGTGCTAGCACATAAAGGACTGTACATACTCAGTGCCTGGACTCTTTCTCTAGGTTAAGGACCAGAACTCTGGACTCTGTGTTGCTACATGGATGGAAATTAGCCAAGAGAAGAGTCCCAAACAGGCAAGCACTCCTGAGCACACTTGGCTTGCTCAGGAGTCCAGACCTTTCGCCCTTCTCTTTCTCACAGGTACAGAATTAACTCCTTGCAAAGAGGACTCCTTCTCTACCTTCCTCACAGAGGCAGGGACTGTAGAAGGCACAAAACTGAAATATTTATAAACTGTGACACTTTCCGTGCTTCCCAAACCCAGAGCTAGCACATACAGCAAGCAAAAGCATTTCTGCAACTAGTACAACTTTGACTGAATTCATGTTCTGAGACAGTAATGAAGACTCTGATTTCTTTTAAGGAATTACTATTTTAAAATATGTTGTGTCTGTTACATATAGCATATATATACACACACATTTGATTTCTGCTTTCAAAATGCTAGCAGGATGAGTTGTCAGCAATTTGTTACAAAAAGAGAAGGGAAAGGAGATACGCATTGTTAATTCTACAAATAGGACAGGAAAGTCAAAGAAATGAGTGTACAGTAAATATTAAAAGGCAAATGAGGGAGAGAATGAGGGATAAGCTTCTAAAGTAGGTGACCTCAGGATGAAAAATAAATGAAATCACAATTCAACACGTTTGTAGCAATAGAAGAATTTCCAGCTTTCTCTAAGCATTAAAGGAGAATTTCCCCAGTGCAGCCAGCACAGCATCAGGTTTTGCTGTTTCAAAGGCAAAACACCCTACAGCAGAGTGAAGGGAGAAGCCAGCTGTTAATTCTCATTTGGAATCATGGCACAAAGCTGCAGTTCCTCCCAGCAGAGGACAGTATTGACCCACTATAGCTTGTTTTGATCCAATACCCAAAAAAGCACTCTGGCCTCACACAGACTTCAAAAACATCAAGTCTATTAATAACTGCAACAGGAATAATACATATTTTCAATTTGTAGGACTGTAGTATTTTCATACTATGGATTAAACATGTCAAATGTGCATAAATGTGAGGAAGAACTTCTTCACAGTGAGGGTGACAGAGCACTGGAACAGGCTGCCCAGAGAGGTTGTGGAGTCTCCTTCTCTGGAGACATTCAAAACCCACCTGGACATGTTTCTGTGTGACCTGACCTAGGTGTTCCTGCTCTGGCAGGGGGATTGGACTAGATGATCTTTTGAGGTCCCTTCCAACCCCTAACATTCTGTGAAATAGTCTTGCTAGACAGACCATACACCTCCTTCCAGTGACTCAGCAAGGCTGTGCATTGCAGAACCCCCTCTTGCCAGACAACGAGGTGCACCTCAGCCAGACGCTAGTTCTGAGCACTGCATGCAGTCCTGTCTCTGCATCTCAAAGGAACAGAGCAGCTGAAGCTATAGAGGAAAATAAACAGAACAATTAAGAGGATGGAGCAGGATGCTTTACGAGGATAGCCTGAAAAGGCCAGGGCTCTTATATTTGGAGAGGACTTAGAAAAAATATGACTGAATTTTACAGAACATGGAGAAGATTAATGCCAAATCCAGTAATAATAGAACTAGAGGCACCTGCTGAATCTTGTAGGATATCAGTTTAAAATGGCTTTTTAGAAGTACTTATTTACACAGATGATAGTGAACTTCTGGAACTGGGTGCCACAGGAGGTCATGGAGGCAAAGAGCATCAGCAGGCTCAAAAAGAAACAGAAAGATAAATTTACAGCAAGTCCACAAACTGATATTAAAGTGAAAAATAAAGAATGGACCTTCTAATAGCAGTGGATGTTGTGGATGCTGTGGGAGTGTAAGGCGAATACACCAATGACAGTAACCATGCTCTTTAAATAGCACTTGCCACTATTGGAGGCAGAATACCAGGTAAATGCATCAACTGTTATTCAGGCCCTCTAGGGCTTTTCTCATGTTGTCAATGAATCTACACGTACAGTAGTTTGTGCACAGTCTATTCCTTGTCCCACCACAGCAACAGCCTGGGAAAGAGGGTAACTGCAAATGGGTTCCTCTGGACAGTGTCCTTCTGCCAGCACATACATAAGGGACTCCCTGACTGGTATGACTTCAGCACAACACTGCGGTTTTGGTTTCACCCTAGTATGGAGTCACTTTGGTGGGCAAGAGAATGCCAGACCTGCATGAACTGTGACTTTAATGATCCTAATAAAGGAGAACTGCCCTTATAGGATACTACTAACAGTTACTCAAACCAGCAGACCTCTAAACTGTATCTTCACCCAGCCTTTCCACATATGAGAGGAGCAAACAGGTAGCACAATACGCTACATATGATGGATGGCTGGTGCTAGGGTGAGTCTAGCTATGACTCACTGATCTGCTTTCAACAGGTTGCTGGTAGAAGGAACATGCTCACATACACATAAGCAGCTTCTGGCTCTCAGATGAGCCATGTACAGGTTACATCTCGCCCTTTCACGTAGTTGATACTTGAGTGACAACCCCCATTTATTCTGGGGAAATGCCAAGGGTCTGCCTCTGGATTTATTTGGGGTTTGTGGCAGACTGCCTTGTATTTTATTGGTCATACAAGTCCCACAGCTGCAGAATCCTTGAGACAGAATGCTTTCAGAGGATCTAGAAAAAAATTATATGGAGTTAATTGTAATCTAGAAAGTCACTAACAATGGTGGATCTGAGAGCAAGTTTGAAAGAAAGGACCAAGAAAGTAAGCACAAAGGAAGACCTGAGGAAAAAGGAGAAAGAACGTTAAATAGATACAAGAGTTCTGAATTCAATCTTTTTCAAAAAGAGAGATCCACCTCAATCTGAATCTCTATTATTCAAGTGTTTGTTGTTCTAGATTATTTCTTTAAAAAAACCTAACCCACAAACTAGCTTGAGAAATTTGAAAAGCAGCTGTTGTTTAAGGAAAAAGTACAAGTGTTCACATAGCAGACTTGAAGTGTATTGATGGCTACATTTGGACATCAAGATCTTGATGTATAATTAGGTACACCAGAAATCTCAACACTATAAACAACAGGATAAAAAAAATCCTTGGGAACAATCCTTGGGAATAATAATAATCCAGAAACAGAGAGACAACAGCATCTCTGGCTTGTGCAATTAAATGCTAAGGCAGCTTCTGATATCTGCAGTTTAATTGTTAAACCAAAGGTTCAAGAATGAGAAAAGGGAATGTAATTAAACAACTGGAATGCATGTCCCATAGTGAAGAACATTCAAACTCAGTCTGTTTAATAGGTAGAGGTTAAGGGGGGATCCAATTGCTATCTATGAGTACCTGTGCAGAAAATGGAATTTGGCAACAGTGGGCTCTTGAATTCATATGACAACAGAATAACAGGATCTGAGGGCTAGAAACTGAAGTTAGAGAAATTCAAATTTTAAAATATTATGACTTATTTTTACATGAGGGTAATTTGCTACTGAAATAATTTACTACAGGTTATGGTGTCTTCTACTGGCAAATTTTAAATTAAAATAGAATCTTGTTTTCTCTAAAAGACATAGTAAGACAGGAATTAATTATACAGCAAATCAGCCTAGATTATCATAATGGCTCTTTCTGGCCTTATAACCTAAGAATCTTTGTGTTTTAATGAAAATCAACAGATGCTTCAGTGCAGTATTCCACGACAGATGAAACATATCCTTCCCAAACGCTAAAACTGCCTGGTAAGGGAGAAGATGCTTGTGTCAACTCAGATCTGACTTGCCACCAGTGTTTTCACTGAGGCTTTTTTATATGTTTGTGATTCTACCTTGCAACCTACCATTAAAAAGGCGAGTGAAAAGTCTAGGACAAAAACCTTGATTCTATAGTTCTGAATACATGACAAAAACCTTGATTCTATAGTTCTAAATACAGGAATTAGTTTCTCATAGCATCACCTACTGCAAGTCAGAGAAGAAAAAATTTCACATTTCACTGAGGAAACTGTCTGCCAGCAGTAGAACCTACCATTTGCGTAACATTTCCTACCTTGTAGTCTCATTTTACCAGAAATCTCTGAATTAACTTGAGGGCTCTTCAGGACATAAAAAAATACTGACTGAAACCCACACCTCTTTAACTTCAAAAAAGTCATGACTGCCTCAGTGAGCTGTCTCACACTAGCACATATTCTTCTAGTGCCACTCTGGGACATGACTTCCATAACAACTCAGAAGTAAGCAGAGCAATGAAAGCAGTGCCCATAAATTTGTCCATTTTTATCAGATGACTTTCTGAACAAAGCTGATCCTGCCTGTTTAAAGAAAGACAAGCTTGAGTTCATCCCATGTCTGGTATGTGCAACAGAGAAGGTCAAGAGGACTAAGGCAGTCAAGGAAATGATTCCTGGTACAGACATACAAATCTACTATTTCTGGAAGGATGGTAGAAAAGAGAAAAGGGTAGAAAATGACTAGCAAAAGCTATGCACAGAGCATTTGGGAAGTAACCTTTATGCTTCCAATCTTAAAATTGCTTAAATTAAACTAGAATAATGACAAAAGTGTTTTTTCCTTTTCCGTGAAGACTGCGTCCAAATACACAGTCAAAATATTCCTCTCTTGAAGTTCAATGTCTTTGTTTAATGAATTGAGCCTGTATAGAAGTCAGGGATGGGACAGTCCAGATACACAGAGTCTCTGATAATCAGCAGTAGAATTTCATGACACTTTAGGGGATAAAATGAAATACAGTAAATTAGGTTTCCTTTAAATCTGCTGAGAAGGAAGAGTTTGTTTTAAGCTGAGCTAAAACAAATTGGCAATCCAGTTTTGAGGTTTCTTAAAAATGGCAACTTTGCAATTCTGAAGTATTCAAGGAATTTCTTCAGCGAAACTTATAAGAAGCTTCACTCATGGGTTAATTAGAGCTCTAATCAGATGGCTTTTCACAAAGATGAAAAGTGTCTCTCTGCAATCAAATGAAAATGCAGATAGAGAGCAACAAGTGTGGAAAAATGATGTGCTAGAATTGGCCAGTAGCCAATACAAAAATTCCCTTCCAAGTTAGTGCTGTTAAGCAGGAAACATGGCTTTTCCTGCACGCTGGATAAAGGCATGTTACAAAGGGGAATGGCCATTGATAGCCTGGTGAATTAGAAGATAACCATCATGAAGTACTCATGAAAAAGAGCAATAACCTGAAGGCTGCACAAGTTTAGCTAGCTAGGAAGAGCACCTCTGAAGTTCAGCCAAGTTGTTCACCTACTGCATCCTGTTCATCACCAATTGGTTTTTTGCTGTCACAGGCTGCCCCCCTTCACCAGCTGCCCATATCGCTTCTCAGAAGGGCTAAATGTGAGACATTCAGCCTAGGGCCTTTCTAAGACTTCCTTTAAAGGCACCTGCACTGAACCAGACAAGTTCCTGCAGCTTAACAAATTACATCTTATCAGCTGGTTCACCAGAACTACATATTTCTAGCCTGCCCTGACCAGCAAGGAGAGACCAACATACCAGCTACCCACTTTACTTTGTGTTTGGGAGGGACTATGCAAGCAGCGATCCAAGGATTCAGTGATGGGTTAACTAAAGCTGCTATACTTAAAGAACTGTACGTGGACTGTGCATACCTGGTCTAAACATATTTGATGGTTCACTGGGATAACAACTGTATTCAAGTAATAAACAAACACATTCACCACACTGGAGTTAATTTACCTGTCATGAAAAATACTGCATTGAACATTGAAGATAAGTAACTGAAACCAAACAAATAAGACTCAAATACGATCTGTGCTATGTTGTGTAAAGTAATGCAATCCTACATTTCATCTGAACTATGTTCAACAAAGAAAATGTGCTTACCCAGCTAAAAATAGGAAAATGGCAAGTAGAACACTGAAACAATAAGGCAGGACTATTTCAAGCTTTCCTACAAAATTTTCCACCTTACAAATCAATTTTAGGTACTGAATAAATTCAAGCTTTGTAGAAAACTCCAGAAGAGAAAAGAGATTGATTTAGTTTCAGAAGACCTATAGGAAGTTACAGAGAAGCACTCCCTGGAGTAGGATACAAAGAGAAAGAAAAGGGATTCAAGGTGCCAGTAAAAGAGGGCTTAAAAAGGAAGGGTGGAATTTCTTCAACTAGTCTAGTGAGAACACAGTAAAAATAACTGTTCAGGAAGAGGCTTACACTCAAAAATAACATTTCCTTAACAGATACTGAGGACAGAGGACTCAGTACTTCACCGCGGTCACAACTATCCTTTATGTCAAAAAAATAAGCCTGTTTCTCATGAGAATTCAGGACATCGGAGTGTGTTCACAGTTATGACAGAGTTAACACCAACCCAAATCATTCACACGGTATCCCAGATCAAGCTTAAACAGATTAAGGCAGATCAAGGTCCACCTCGCTGCCTTATCTTTCACCTTGGAATATATCAAAATAAAGAACAAACACTTCTATCTATGCCTTTTTGGAAGAAGGTCTATGGGGTTTTTTGCCTTACAACCAACCAAATATATGAATGAGGGAGATTCCAAACTTTAGGGGAAAAAAGTCGCTTTACAGCTATTTATTGAAGTTCTAATATGTGTCTACAGCTGTACAACACATTTTTGCGTATACTGAGCCTGCTGCTTCTTGAGTTAGCTATGAATATTGTGAAGCAACTAAAATGTCAAACACTCTACAGCCTTACTTATTCTTGGTGTTACACTGCAGTATTCAAACTACAGATAATCAGGGCTGTGAAATGACCTACTTATTGGGTTCTTTCCTTTTAACCGGCAGCAATAAGGAGAGAATTTATTTTATCACACGGGTGGGTCTACATCCTGCATGCTGGGATACACTGACTGCTAATTCATTTGGTGTACTGTTGAATAAAATCTTGATTTCAAAGGGAACACCAGACCCCACAATTGCATCTTGAGACAAATATAATAGGAGCATTAGAAATTATATAATTTATGGCATTCTGCTGTACAGAGGGGGAGAAGCCTTTATAGTTGCAAGAGAAATGCTGCTGAAGGATTCTATATTAGCCTGAAAGACTAAAGTCATTTCCCAGCTGCTGAAAAGGCACAGCATAGGCTGCAGTATGATTAAGTAGAATTGGTTGTAGCATGGTCTATGATTTGAGGATGAATGCCCTTTTGCAGTATAAGTGTCAAGTCCTCTTCTTCCCTTGCTACAGAGACTTCAAGTTCCACAATAAGTGAAGGAAGGGATCATAGGAAATCAGGTATAGTTTCTGGATTTCTTATAATACCACTTTTCCACAGGTTTTCTAAGCAATGGTGAGAAAGCCACCTAAACTCAAATATTTTCAAAAGTATATTCCTTACATCATGGTGGCCAACTTGAGGTCATGGAAATGGTTTTGCAGAAGTGCTTGCTAGTCAAAGGCTCTAAGTGATGACAAGGAGAGATTTCATCCTTACTGCTAAATTAAAAGAAATCCTCTGAGAAGCTGAACTTAGATTTCTCAGTCTGTTCCTAAAAACTAGCTCATACTATTTAGGTGAAAAATTAACTGACCTATATTTGGCAGTAGCAGAGTTCACCTTTGTGTCCACAGCAAAGCATTTAAGGCTCTTCACTGTGGATTCACGTGCACAAACCCAAACCTCTCTCTTGCTTCATGTTCTGTTCAACTTCCATTTGTCTTACTAACAGAACAAAATCTGCAGGACAAGGAAGCCATGACAGCTAGCTGTGATGCTCTTTACTTGTGCCACAGGCTACAGACATAGGCATACCTCATGCTAGCCCTGAAAAGCAACTTGTAGCTTGGATGTGTCTCTGGATATAAGAAAGGCATAGAGGAGATATGTCAGTATTTTACAAATATTCATGCATACACAATAATGAGGAAATTCTAGGTTCTACACTGATCCTGTATATTGGAGAGGGGAAAAAAAAAAAAAAAGAATGGAACATTTATTAGCTGCACTCAGAAAATCATTCATTGGCTGGATTGATTGAAGCATCCTGGAATGTATGGAGACATAGGAGGAGACAATCCTATACTCTGCTGGATATCATGTCCAGTTTGGAGAATTGCACCTCAAGAAAGGAGTGGGACTATTGGAAAGAGTCCTGAGAAGAGCAATGAGAATGACCAGAGGTCTAGAAAACAGAAGACAGACTGAAAGCATTGCCTCCTTTTAACATAAAGAAAACTGCAAGGAGACATTATAACAGTGTTCAAATACAAAAAGGCTGCCACAAAGCAGAAAGGAACAATCTGTTCTTTGTATCTATGCTGAAAATAAGAAATAATGGGCAAAATTTACAGCAAGGAAACATTAGAACTGACGTTAGGAGAAGCTTTTTAAATTTAAGAACAGTGAAGCACTGGAAGAGATGGCCTAAGGACCAACCATCACTGGAGATCTTTAACTACAGGTTAAACAAATTGCTGTCACAACTCATATATATGTCATTGATTTTGTCTTGGGACAGCGGAAGTGGAAAGGATTAAATAACCTCTTACGGTCCATTCCAGTTTTATTTTACATGATTCTGTGCTGGGAAGGTGGGGCATGAGAAAGGGGAAATTACCATGTAGCTAAAGACTTCCCTAGTGTTCGGTGCACAGAAAAGAATAATAAACCTTCTATTAACACAATTCTGATACCTCACAGATTTGAAGAGCCTAAATTTACAAACAAACTTCCTAGCTAGTGAAGGTTTGACATTTTTGACTTAAAAAAAAAAAAAAAAAAAAAAATCATAATCACAAAAGAGCTTATTTACCAGCATGCAGAAGTTGACTTCAATTATATTCAGTTCTGTATTGAGCATATACAGACATTCACCAGTTACAGAATGCTCTGCTCCTCCCAAATGCATCCTGAAATCTCATATTTGTCTAGCTAGCACAAGCTAAATCTGTCTAGCTTAGTTCAGTGATGAGTATGGGAGGAAATTATTACTGTCAAGTGTCTTAAGGATTTCATCTGAAAGGCAAAGAGGAATTATTTTAGTATGGCCCTACTGATCATTTAAGGCTTGAACCTTATTACACAAGACACTGACAACTGTATCAGACAATGACTTAGCAACTAACACTCCGCAATTTCATTGTATTTCAAATCCACACAAGATTGTGCAAGTACAGAAGACCTATCTCAGCAAATACATCTGTTTACTAAGGCTGGGTGAATGTTTCCATCAGGATAGCTTTCTAACACAGAATTCCATTTTCCTAACAGAGAATAAGCAATGAAATGCTTCAAGCTGTTGCAACCCAAAATGTCACGTTTAGTTTCACCAAACTTAACAGAAAAGCTTTTGTATGAACTTACCATAACACAAAACAGTATTTTCCAGGCATTGCATTTACTTTCAGCAGTGGTCCCCATTTTTACCTCTGGTCTGCACTCCCTTGAGAAATGCTTTCACATGATGCAATGTCACTGTCCCACCTGACATCCAAAGAGACACGTGACTGGTTTTGCCAGAGGGCAGCTTGACCAAATACTCTGGCCCCTATGGGAGAATTGGACACAAGGGCCCTACAGGACAGCTCCTCTATGGAACTGCACTCAATAGGAAAACACAGTTCTTGTTCAACTGGCTCCAGAGTATTTGGGGTCAGCTTAATAAATAATATGAAATAATTTGATTCAGGGAATATCAGAACATTACATATTAATTCAATTCTTAACTTTCGAGGGATTTCCATCTTAAAAAAATAATCTTACCAGCAGCAATGAAAACAAATGTGGGCTGGAAGAACCTCCTTTAGGTTAGAAACTCTTCATTTCACTCAGCTTTTCATTGGAGTGATAAAATGTGTTTTAATGAGAACACCAATATTTAAAGTCTTCTGTGAAAATACTGAACAGATACTGCTCACTTACATGCATGTAGTTTTTCCCCACTACCCATCTTCCCTAGCCAATATGCCTTGAGCCTGCTCCACAAGAATATCCCTGGCAGGTGCAAGAAGGCAGTTCAGTCTCCATATGCCAGGCAGGCATTAGTCTCACTGCCTAGGCTTCCAATGTGCTAGGCACACAGTGCCAACTGCAGTGGCATTTTCTATGTTTTTGTCACTTGTCCAGCAAAAAACAAATTGAAAACATTTACCGTTACATATGGGAGAGAGCACATGCTTAAAAGCGAGCACTGCTCAAATAACGATACGACTAGAGCAACAGAGGAAGTATTTAGTGGATTTAGTATTGTGTGGACTTAGTCCACAAACTTAAAGTGGTGTCACTGTAGGAGGATGGCATCACTGTTTGTAGTGGGATGACAGCAGCTGGGGGTGCTGCATCCCATCACGCATCTCCCTCCCTCAGCCTTAGCACAAAGGTCACAAGGGCACCGGCATCTCCTTCCACCTGCAATGGCAGCCAAAGTAAGAGGCATGCCTTCAGCTAGGCTCTCCTCCTGCAAGGGAGCAAAGACACTCTGGGTCTGCTCAAGCAGTGCCATCAGCAGGGTGGCACTAACTCACGGCTGACACCATCTGTCATAATGCCCTACACAGGTCTAGATGGACTGGGGAGGAGAAGGAGGACCTGTCTTCATGTCTAGGCTGAAAGAAATACTATGGGTTTCTAAATGTTTTTTTAGTGACTCTCTTGTTGCCCTGTACAAAAACCTGCCAATAGAGGCATCTCTTCAGGATCACTTTGCTCAGCTCTGTTCAAATTCCAAATTCAAACCCTCCACAGGCAGGATTCCCCAAACACTTATCTTCACTGGGCCTTATGTTGTGAGAAACCAGGGAGGTGACGAGCTAAACATTTACAAGAGACATCCAGAGAAAAATACTGCCATCCTATAACCCCACCTTGATGCTTGAAAAAGAACCAGGGTCTCTTTTACATTTTTCTCCTACGTGTATCTAAAAACTCTCTCAGGTGCAACCTCCAACACTAACAAAAGAGGATGAAAAAACCCCACCATATATAAATTCTATCTTCTGTTTGGGACTGAGTCCCAGTTACCACAATGTCAAAAAGTTTAGTCCATCTATTCACCCAGAAGCCACCCAGCTGCATGAGTCACAGCTTTAATGCACAGCCAACACTGTCTGAGACTAATAAAGAAAGGCTGGAAATGGGTCAGCTGCCCCTCACCTGGTCATATGGTCTCACCTGGCCCCCAAGAACAACCTCCCTTCCTGCCAAAACTCTTTTCCTACCCACCACCACCACCACCTTTACAGGTTTCTCAGGAAATAGTACTAAAACAGTGCAAAGAGCCCAGTGGCACTTCCAGAGCCCACTAAGGCTGTTGGTAAAACTTCACCTTCATCCCTTGAATTGATCTGGAAGCTGTGTGCATGGGGTGCAAGTCCAGCTGCTCCTGGGGGATACAGGAGGAAGCAGTCGGCGCAGCCAGAACACTGCTGCCACAGTGAGAGAGCACTTAGGAAAGTACATGAAGGGAGAAAGAAACAACAGGGAAAAAAAAGGTGACATTTTCCAGTGGAAGCACTGAAATGAGAAGCAGAAACAGGAGACAGATAAGGGCCTAAGCACCCCATTCAGAACCAGATGACATTTCCTTCTTAAAGTAGGTGGGGTGCTGCAATCAGGAGCAGCAAGAGCTCTTTGGTAAGGAGAAAGGGTCAGGGCTGGAGTCAGCACTGAGCACAAGACAAGAGGCAGCTGATTAGCTGGTTCCCAGCACACAGGGCCCAATTCTGCAAAATGCAGGGAGCTCTCAATAATGTTTTGTCTCTAGAGTGGGCTTATCACTATGTATTTTTTCCTTTCAAAAAACAAAAAAACAAAAAAAAAAACAAAAAAAAAAACCAGGAGGAAGGGAGGGGTTTTTCCCCAAAGGGAGCTGCAAAAAATGGATCTTTCCACTGCAGAAACACTTTCCATAAGAAATTCCTACAGGGCGTTTTAAGTTACTCTGTGACTATTAGTGTCTTGACACTAACCCATTGTATTATCTCCCACTCCCCCATTAAGGGTTACTATCCCCAAAGCATAGAAAGAAAGTAAAGCAGAGAGAACTGAATCTTCCTGGCCAGTTCATAGAGCAAATCAATAGATGGTCAGGAAGAATGTCTCCCTAATTACTACCCTGTGCCTAAGGAATAGCTAGAGGAAATGTTTTGGTGACAGTGTAAATAATATTGAATTTCAAAGCTGAAAGAGGTTAGTATAACCTAAATATGAAATGGCAACAAACTTTTCCCTCTGTTTGTTTATTTTTCCTACAATGCCATTTTAACGCATCCAGGCACAGGGTTCCCATCTGTGTGGAGCTTGGTTTTACATATAAGGGAGACTGATATCACATCTAAGAGAGCTTATTTGATTTAAGCCTAATTTACAATATTATCTTACATTTTCTGTTTTGCACAGTACTATCTTACTGCTTAAGAAAGATCTATAGCAATTCTTAAGCAGAGCTATAGAGCTTACTTTGTTCAAACACTAACAGGCAGAAAACAAAATCTGCCTTAGCCACTGTTTGCCTAAAATTCTCCATTTAAATCTTTTAATCCTTTCTGGTTAACTAGACTGCTCATTCACTTTTGTCATTCAAGTCCCAAAAACCTTTTCATACCTTTACTGGGCACCAAGACACTACTGTGGCAGCAGCAAACAGTTTCAGAACATTGTGGACTTCCATTTCTGGAATCACCTACTTTCGAGGAGAGGGTTGAGAAAGGGGCTCTGCCCTTGTTATTACCCAGACCACATTGACCAGAATGATAGAAATGATTGTTTCATCTATATGGCACTCTTAAAGAACTAAGTGTTTATCCTCTGTGGCAGTTTTATTCTCCTTGCATAGAGCAAGCACTATCAAAAATCATAAAATACATAGAAATCAGTCAGCCATTCTTTTTTGAATATACTAAGAAAGCTTGACTGTGTGTTATACTGGCTGCTAAAGTGAAAAAGAGGAAATGGCTGACAATCACAAAACTTTAAAATAAATCCTGGAAGGAAGAATGCATACGTATTCCTCAGTGCAGGACTGGTTGCTGATGTCTGGACACATAATCAACTTATACGCTATATTTGTTTGCCAATATGTGCCTATGTATGTTTGCATTTACATAAACACATCTACGCATTGTGCATACATGCATGTGAAGGCATATGTATCTACATGCTTGCATAGAGATCTGAACAGTGGATGTCTGCACTGGTACCTACTAAGGACATACGTATAGGTTTATACACATCTGCAAACAGTACCTGCACACACGCTACTGTATCTACATACAAGTGTACATGTGTACTCACATCCACCTGTGATTCTTATGCAATGCATGTTTTTCCAGGATAGTAAATTTAGGTGTGCATATGATTAGCATCAGAAGAACTCACACTGTCATCACATGGATCCCCTCATGTATAAGTTCTTATGCAGGTGTGCTGCCAGCAAACTGCTTGTTGTTCTGGTAACTGCTATCTTTCCCTTACCCTGAAGATAGCTCAGAAAGCAAGAGTTTTACTTCATTATGAAACATTCCACACAAGGATGGAGTTACCCTTTCATAGAGAAAAGACTGGTGGAAGTGAGATTACACCAGAATCCTTGTGACCGCAAGTTCAGCCATTGCATATCCACACCCTCCAGTGTATCTAGAACTGAGATTTCAGTTCAGAACATGCAACTAGCTTTGCTGTACATGACACTGGACTGTGTGCTTTATGGGACTTAGAATGCTCCTTTCATGCATCTTTCTCTCACCTTGGCATGGTCAAACCTGAAAGAGGCACAGACAAGGAAGGAAGCAAAGAAAATTACAACGGGGCAGTACTTCTAATCTAAACTATGCTGGGTTGGGCATGTTCTTGCCTGCAGTCCTGTCCAAGGCCAAATAACTCAATGTCAGCTCTGATTGTTCTACCACTTTAAAGAGGCAAACAAGGAAAAAAAACCCCACAGCTACATACAAAGCCCAGTGTGCAGAATATAATGAGGCAGATGCTGAAAAGTACATTGCTAGAGAATGTATGTTCAGCCCACGATGCATCCCACCATTCACTATGTTTTGCCATTCCCAGGCAGGAATTGTTCTGCTTGGCTTCAGTCCTTCATACATAAGGCACTCAAAAGGAGAGGATTAGTGATGATGATTACAGCACACTGAAAGTACTGCTGTTTTTATACTGTACTATGCTCTTTTCTTCCTCTTTCCTTCCCTAGAGCACTACACTTTGAAAGGGCTGCATTTTTCAGCTACTCCCTACCTCTCCGTTTTGTTTTGGGGGCAATATAAATAGTAACAAAACCAGGCAAATTATTTCCCTAACTCCTCAGTCACTTTGTCAATAGGGTCTGCATGGTTTTATAATGCAATTCTTTTGCCTTGAAAATGCAATTATCTCATACTTTTCTGGTGCCCACAAGACTGACACCTCTCACTGCAAACCCATTGTTTGCATGCAAGTCTATCACCAGGTATTACTAAGGGTAAGAATTCTTTCCCTAGAGATTCCAAAAGGAAAGATAGGTTGCAGACATCTGTCCAAGATCCTGTTACTCCCTCACAAAGCCACAGAGAAGTCAAAAGTCCTGAACTGCTTTTTCTGCACTGTGATACCAACTAGTCTTGTCCTACCTAAGCTAACATGCCTCTTAAAAGCATGTCATCAGCTTCTTGCCACATTCTTCCTTGCTTGTGAAGAAGTATTATGCCCCAGAAAGTTAAACACTTAAATTAGCTTGAAGCAAGAGAATAAACCCCCTTATGTTAATCGCACCCTGCAAAGTTTGCCTGTAAGAGGTATAAGAGGCATAGTCACCACCTTCTAAAACAAGCTTCATTTTCCCAGGCATAACATAAAATCTATGCCAGTAATGGAACATCACTATTACATTATTATTACTATTACTATGATTACTAATTTATTATTACACATTGGAGACACTGGTGTAGTTGGGAAAGTGAGAAAGTAGCAAGGGGCAGTTGAAGGGATTTCTCTGACAAGAAGCATAAGGATCATCCCGTACCACTTTCCAAAACCTAGAACTGGAGGTTCATTCCAACCTAGGATCTATTCCTAGGATCCCTTACATGAAAAAAATTAGGGGCAGTAAGAGGAAATATGCAAACAGGAATATTTTGCCTTAAGTCTTGCTTCTCATTTTATGGAAAAGGTGTTAATAAAGCTTTCTAGGTGGCAGAGAGAGACAGACTGAGGCAGCACACTGGTGAAACAACCACTGCCCAAAGTTTCAGTCCTGGCATGGCTGAATTACTGCCACTGAGCAACTTCCAGATGCAGGAAAGCAGTCTTGACACCTAAGGTGGATTCTGGAAAAGGACAAGAAGATATCTAAAATTCCATTTACTTATCAATTTGACATGCATATAATAATACATAGTCAGACACATTCTCATTTCAGTTCAGTCCAGTGCAAGATTGTAGATTTAGGATCAAAGACTGTAAGTACCTCTTGCACAATAGGAACCGTATCTAAGCCTTGCAAATGGTGACTATGAAAAGAGCTTGTGTGTCTTGGTGCATAACCAATTGAACATGAAATGCCTTTGTAAAGCAGTTTCTAAGAGGGCTAATGTAATTCTTCAGTGTCTAAGCAGGAAACTATTAAGAAAGTACAAAGACACTGACTACGTATATAGCATTAGTGAAACCATTTAATAATACTGTGGCCTGTTATCTTGTCTATGCTTTTAAAAAGATAAACTTAAGAGCACAGAAAAGTACTACCATGATTTCAAGTCTCAGTCTTATACTATGCTAGGTGAGCTATCCAGTGAATTCTATCTGTTTCACCCAAACATAGATAACAAGCTGATCCAAATCTACATACTACAGAAATCTGCATGGGGAGAAGTTCTCTGACAGAGGAGGTTTGCTTTTAATTTAGGAGACAAAAGCATAATATGGTAGCTAGCCAAATCACAACTATTCGGTCTGGAAGTAATGTAAAATGTTTCCTGCTGATCTAATGAACCAATATAGTCTTTAAATTACAATAGGATGCATTAGTAAAAATAAATAAATAAATAAAGGTTATATCTTGATACAGAAGTCTATCAAAACCCAAAGAAGGCAATGGTTTGTTTAAAAGATCCAGCTTATAAAATTTATGAAGCATGCAACATTTTTTCTCTGTCAGATATAAATACATGAATGCAAGTGCTCATACCATAAGAGGATGACAAAGTATTTTGCAATCCACAAGAACAAAAGATGATGTTGATCAGCTACCAAGAATAAATACGCTTTATTTTTAATTTCACAGACCTGGGTCACTCTCTCCAAAGTCTGAAAAGAGCTGAATGAGAAGATTTCTGATCCACTGAGGTTTATTTTTAATCTTAGAATAACAGAAAGATAACAGAAGAATAAAAGAATGATAATGCTGTGTAAATGTCTTAAAAAGCCAAAGAGGACAACATGCATAACTGTAAAAGGGTTTAGCCTGCAGGAAACATCAGCCCTGGAGGAAATGGCACAACAGCTTCTATCCGAAGTGCTTAATAAAAACATTAAAAGATACAAATATAATACTTATTGTCATTAGACCTTCCTGTGTAAAGGAGTTTCTGTCAAATAAACCCAACAGTATTTGAATGACAATGGTAAAGACGCAGATGAAACATTTTTTTAAGGCATTTGACTGAACAGCAGAAGACAGCTCTGCTTAAATTAACAGCGTACAAGAACAGAACAGGATATAATATTAGATAGATAGCTAGACAGATAGTCCTCAGCTGACAAATCTCAAAAAGTAGTTGTTAGTGGGGTATCACTACTGAAAAGAGGCATTTCCAAAGCACCATAAGGGTGCATATTTCATGCAAAAGTATTAAATATTTTATCAATTACATAGAAGTAAATATAAAAAGCACTGAAGCCAATAGTTGAAGGCAACACCAAGTTTGGCAGAACACTAAATAACTTTAAAGACAGAGCAGTCACAGAGTGATTCATAGAGCGTGGAAGCCCAGAACCTTCCAATCCAAGCAAGTTTTAGAACAGCCAAATAGAAAAAAAAAAATATGAGCTTATGAATATGGAAGACAGGCCATGAACTACAGAACCAGGAAGGGAAAGTCATGGAGGAGGTACACTCTGTAAAGCTGTGACTCTGAAAACAATTTAAGAAACATCAGAGAAAAAAGTGTGAGCTTCCAGTAAAGCGCTATGGCCAAAAGAGCCCATTCAGTCTCAGGATATATGACTAGACTAAGCCGTACGTAGCATTGGTACAATATGCACTTAAGATCTAGGTATAGTTCTAATGTCTACATTTTCTTAAAGAAAGGACTCTAAAAAAACTGCAAAGAATACATCCATCAGCTTCAACATGGTTTGAGAATTAGAATAAATGCCTTACAGTAAAAGACAAGAAACTCCATCTGTTTAGCTATTCAAAATAGATAAAGAAGGGACTTGATTAGAGTGAATAAGGGAAAAACATTGGATTTCTGAAGCATCTTTGTTCCAGCAGAAAACTTGAATCACAAGAACCATCATTTGGAAGCTATTGTCAGAGAAATTCCAAGTGGATATAAGGTTCAATTTCTTTTTAAAGTAGGGGACAATTAAACACCACAACAACTTACCAAGGAAAGTAATAGATTGTCTTTTAATGCCTTCACATCAACACTGGTTAAAACACAACTCCCCAAAACAGGCCCAAAATGATTCAATTTAATGTGGGAGAAGTAGGAGACATTAAAGTTTAGTGTTTCTTGCTTGTCAACACTCTGAAACTATGCATAAGTTGGAATCAGATAATCAACAGAAGGCTGAGTTAGCTGGGTATGGTGGTTCTTTTGGTCTTAAAAGTCTCTGACATTTTGAAACACTAATACACTACAGATCACTCAATTAGGAACAGGACAGATGACTAGAGATTCCCTTTGAGTAGCAGGCATTTGTTTCCTACTGAGTTGAGCAACAGATCAGAAGTTACAGTTCCTGATTTCTGTTCCTGATCCTGCCACTTTGTTGGATAACTTCTGACAAGTTTTCTCATGATCTCTTAGTTGAGGAATTCAGTAATTAATTAACTAGAGTGATAAAACAATTCATTCTCCAAATAATAATTCTTTGCATTTTAGTTGCTTTTTATTTTTATTGTTAAGTCTCCAGTACCCAAAATGCAAAGAAATAAATACAGGTGCAAGGAGAAGTCTTACTTGTCCTTAAGACACCTTTAGCAGCAGCAAACTGAGCACAGAAAATGATGAGCACAGTCCCATGGCAAATGGCTCTTTGTAGAAACACTGCTGAGTTAATACATCAAAAGGAACAATGGCAGTTCTGGCAGGAGAAGATGGACAAGGTGACCCGATAGCTGTTTACTATTTCTACTATCTGGAGTTTGTCCTGGTAGGATAGTCCTTTTTTCATCCCCTTTTCACACAGCACCAGTCCATCTTTTTGAGGCAGTAACAAAAAACATTCCTAGGTTTTTAAGTCTCCTGTAAAAGACAACCCCACATAGATTAAGTGCTCAGGAAAAGGGCCTAGTTGAGCAGGAATAAATCTTCTTAACAGTTACTTCCACCATTACAGCCATGAGGAAAGAAACACACGTAATCACAATGTGAACATTAGGCCTGGATGGAAAGACTCCCAAGCCCAAGTTAAAGTCTGGGAGCCATCTGCTGCTACTGCAGCCCACATTGATCTGGAGAGATTTCCCTCCTGGAAATGCTCCATCCAAGTCTTGACAGAATTCCCAATTGCATACATAGAAAGACCACTCAGTACTGAAAGGCAGATGTCTTTGCAACACAGCTCAGAGGTAGTTTTACAGCTCTGCTTGTTAAAATCCTGATTTTGGATCAATAGTTTTGGTGGCCTTAAGAATTACAAACGGTGAAAGAAGCCAACTTATCTTGTATTTCTTTGCAAACATCCAGGATTCATCTAGCCCTCTTTACTGATCTTTTCATTTACAGCAACTTCCTCAAATGTAGGCTGCCTGACACACATGAACCTTTTTTTATTCCAATGGACATCATTATACCTCCAATCAACACAGAGCAGCCTTCTTCAAATCCTTCTCTCTCTCTGTTCCTCCAGCTCCTCCTACACACATCTCACTTTCACATCTTCACTTTACTGCCTAATTTTGCACAAAGCTCTGTATCAGACCTTATATCAAATGGACTCTCTGCTCCTCTTATATCCTGCTGCACAGCTGCCTTGCCCTTCAGCTATGTGCAAGCCTGCAAGCCTTCAGGAACATCACCTTGCTATGCAATACTTGCAATGAAGGGGTTATGTGTATCATGGCCTCTGATGGGTTGTGGCATGTAGTTAATATAAGGCAAAGCAAATGAAATATCTACTTGAAAACACTACAGGGAGCCTAGAAATTGTGTAGCCGCACCAGGACATATATAAACAGAAAATCCTCCATATTACATTGGATCAGCATCTTATATGCGAAAACCACCTCCTCAAATACCCAGGCAAATCTAACAAAGCAGCTGTGCAGCAATACTCCCCCAAAACCATTTCACAGACTCCACTCATCTGGGGCTGTGAGAGTCTGCATGCAGAAGCTGATGTCTTTGTATTTTACGTACCATCAAGGATTTTTCTTCTGCGATTTTTTCCAGTCACAATAACATCCCATGGTAAGGAATTCCATGACTTTAATTGCTGTCATATTTCTTTTTGTTTGTTCTGAAGCTTGCCCTGCCTTTGTCTTTTGATGCCACTTTCCCTCCATTTGAAAAGAAACTGAATGACAGTTCGCTTTGATTCCTCTCCCACATCACACATGATTTTATGTCCCACTATCATATCTTTTTCTCTGCCAATTGTTAAGAATAGACATAGTCTGTTTGGCCATTCCTTGTATTGAAGTGGTCAATGGCTCAATGTCCAGATGGAGATCAGTGACAAGTGGTGTCCCTCATGGATCAGTACTGGGACCAGTACTGTTTACTATCTTCATCAATGATGTAGACAGTGGGATCAAGTGCACCCTCAGCAAGTTTGCATGTGACACCAAGCTGAGCAGTGCAGTTGACACCTGAGGGACGGGGTGCCATCCAGAGAGACCTGGACAAGCTTGAGAAGTGGGCCCATGTGAACCTCATGAGATTCAACAAGGCCAAGTGCAAAGTCCTGCACCTGGGTAAGGGCAACCTCCAGTATCAATACAGGCTGAGGGATGAAGGGATTAAGGGCACCTTTGGCGAGAATGACTTGCGGGTATCAGTAGATGAAAAACTAGACGTGAGCCAACAATGTGCACTCACAGGCCAGAAAGCCAACCATATCCTGGGCTGCATCAAAAGCAGTGTGGCCAGCAGGTTGAGGGAGAAGATTCTCCCCCTCTACTCCACTCTAGTGAGACCCCACCTGGAGTACTGTGTTCAGCTCTGGAGTACTCAGCGCAAGAAAGACATCGACCTGTTGGAGTGGGTCCAGAGAACAGCTATAAAAATGATCAGAAGGATGGGACATCTCACCTATGAAGACAGGCTGAGAGAGTTGGGGTTGTTCAGCCTGAAGAAGAGAAGGTGTGACCTGATCTAGGTATTCCTACTCTGGCAGGGGGACTGGACTAGATGATCTTTTGAGGTCCCTTCCAATTCCTAACATTCTGTGACTCTGTGTGACTCTATGACCTTATACCAGCCTTTCAGTACTTTAAGGGGGCTTATAACAAAGATGGGGACAAACTTTTTAGCAGGGCCTGTTAAAATAGGACAAGGTATAATGGTTTTAAACTAAAAGAGGGTAGATTTAGACTAGATATAAGGAAGACATTTTTTACAATGAGGGTTGTGAAACACCGGAACGAGTTGCTCAGAGAGGTGGCAGATGCCCCACCCCCGGAAACATTCAAGGTCAGGCTGGATAGGGCTTTGAGCAACCTGATTTAGTTGAAGATGCTCACTGCAGGGGGGCTGGACTAGATGACCTTTAAAGGTTCCTTCCAACTCAAACTACTCTATGGTTCTTACCAAAAGGTGTCCTCATAAAAACCAAGTCTTTCCTATAAGCCCTAGTATCAAAATCCAAGGGTACACCAACACTTACTTGCTCTCCTCTGCTGGATGCACTGGCAAATCAAGCCTCAAGGAAGAATAAGGAAACAGAGCTGGGTTTGGTTTTTGTTAAAACAGCTGTGGTTTCCACACAGACCCAAAATTCCTAAGAAGGGATAGACGCAATTTAGAAAACACACTCGATGTCAAAGCTGCCATTTGAATTATTAATGTGTAATGTATAGACTTTATGTGAAGCTCACGAGATGAAAGTTATTAACCTAATAAGTTACATGCATAATTAATTTCTCCTACATTATATGACTTGTGAAGTTCTAACAAAATGTGTCACAGAGGTTGTAAACAGGAAAACTAGCCTGAAGCCAGAAAAGCTAAGCATATGCTAATTAAGAGAACAAACTAGAAAGACATATTAAGAAAAAAATTGAGAAGAAGAGAGAGGAAGTGACAACGCTACATGTGATGTCCTAGTGTGCGGTCATGAACAATAGGAAGCAAACTCAGACAAGGAGAAGCAGGCACACCAAGCTCAGGTAAAGGAGAACGGAGGCATTGAACGTTCTTGTTATCTCAGGTGAAGGCAACTTCAGGACAAACCAGCTCCAGAATATAAACCAAGGAAATGGAGGAAACTGCTCGGCTGACAGCTTGCCTGGTTAGCTGAACACTGAAGCTGCAGTGGAAGAACCCATTCTTAAATATGCAAACAGCATATACTTTTCTTGAGCTTTGCTTTGTAACCAATTTTAATATTGTAATTGATTGTTTAACCATTATCTGGTTAGAATAAATGAACTGGACATCCACAGTAACAGCTTCCACTTGAGAGAGGCAACAAACACAGCAGTCTTGTCCTTCATGAGTAACAAGTCACAAGAATCATGGTTTGTCCGACCCTTGAGAAAGCTCTCCCCTGTGCTGTAGGTGGTTTTCTTTACAGTTCTTTATACCTTTGAGATGGGTGATGTGACAGCCCCTCCCTTGGGTAGGGGACTCCTTTGGGAGGCTACAACAAACATCTCATTTAGTCAGTGGCCACAGAGAGTTATAGAGCAGTTGCAGAAACCCCACTGTGGTCCCACCATCAGGATCCGGAGGACAGATTTCACCCTAGTGTCTCACTGGTCTTCTCAAGAAAAACTGCAGTTTTGTGAACAGCCATAAAACAAGTAACAGTGCGAACAGATCTTCTTAATTAATCATCTGATTTGTTGGGAAGATGTCCTAGCATTGCCAAAGCTGAAGCACAGAATGAAACCCATATCAGAGGTCTGAGACAGAACTGGCATCTACATAAACCAGAATAGCCACCTCTTCTCCTTCCCACTCAGGTAACAGCCATATTGAGTTCATATCAGCTAAAAGCATCCAAATACCAAGCCTTTCAGCATCTGCTGCGCTTTTAAGTAAGCAGTTAACAATGCGAATGAAACCCTTTGCTTCCTCATTTTGCTGCCCATGCAAGAGTCTTCCCAGAGGTACAAGAGAAAAAGCCTGGGACAAAGTTTGTCATCAGAGCCTGGTTCAGATTGTTCCAGTAGTTTTTCCAATCCAGCTGCAAACACGAAAACAAATGTGCTGCCCTCCTAGCATTTCACAGCAATATTTTAATCACCTCAAATGTTCTGAAATCTGCTGCTGGATCTTTTCTCTGACAAAGTTCAGAAATCATCAGAACACTTATCTTCACATCTGTTCAGGGCTGGAAACCTACTAGAGCACTTCACAACCAAAACCAAACTGGAAAACGAACACTGGAAGTCATTTGAGAAGTAGGATCAGAGTGATCAGCCTTCTAAAAATCACTGGCCTCATTCCCTTTTGCTGCTACTGCCTGATGATGACAAGTGCATACAAAAGCAGATTGTCCGCCTGCCTCCTGCCCCAATCAACGGAACATCTTGCCACTGGCTGGCATCTCACTGCATTCAGCTGTGTAAAAGAGGAAAATCTCAAGGACAACTAATCCAGCCAGGATGTTCTGCCAAGGTTGCTGTTCCTAGCTGAGGAAATGGTCCTCTCCATTTTTCTCAGCTAGAAAGAGGGAGAGAATATACCCCTCCTACATTATCCTAAAGCCCGCAGGTGCCAGCAATCCAAATAAACGTAGAGCAATTAACAGAATTAACACAGCTTTAAATAGCTTGGCTCACCAGATGTAGACTCCTAGCAGGGTTCTATAAAATGTAAAGTTATTACAGATAAAACCATTAATCATCTGTTCAGAGACTTTTTCTAGATGCAAAACCCATTCCACTTAAAATGGCTAATAATCAGAAAGAAAGACACAGATTTAACAGGAATGATTACGCCATTCTCAAGCCCCATTTATAAATGCCATTTTTCATCTCTGCCATCATTCCCAAACCTCTGTGTTCCCTCTGCTTGCTAACACTGATACAGTAAGAAAAAAGCTTTGCTGGCATCACTCACAGTTACCTCTCCGGGTGCTAGAACTGAGACATCACCTCTCAGTCACTTCCACTCTGGCCAGAAGAGCTTGGCGACTCACACACTGCGCATCACTGCTTTCCTGGATGTAGTTGTTACTGTTCAATTGCATGTCATCAGCCCCATGCAGCTCTCCCTGAAATGTTAACTGTTCAAGTGCTAAGATTAATGCTTAGGAAGTAGGAACATTTGAGTTTTCCCCCTTTCTGGTGATGTGAAGTCACCAGTAGCCATGGTACGCAATACAGCAATCCTCCTGATGTTCTCCTAAGACCTGTTAAAATAAACATCATTCATCTTATTGTTCTACTACATCTATGTCTAGATAACTACAAGAAGCAGGGGCAGGAGGCAGACCTCAATTCATCTTTGAGCTCTAATATTACCATTTCTAACACCTTCACTTATGGAACTCAAAGAGTATAAAACCTTGTGATAAGCAATTCAGTGCTTAAATTGCATCTTTCTATATACCTATATTATTTCCATTGACTTGCTTAGGAATCTAGATACCATCCACTGTTAATTCTGAGCTAAATGAATCCTGGCTGTGTAGTTTGAGGGAGGGATGGGAAGAAAACAATCCCAAAGCACAGATATTCAGTGCAACAGACATCAACAGTAGACCAAAGCCAGAGAGAAGCAATGACAAAGAACTGGAAGAGAAAGAAAATCAGACACAATACAAAATCTAGTTGTATCATATTGAGGCCACTGCCTGTTCCATGCAGTTCAACTAACAAATGCTGCCCATTAGTTGCTTGCCTCCTCCTGTCCTACTCACACTTGACAGCTAGCTGGCTCACTGCTGCAGAGGAGCAGTGGACCTGGGAGGAGTCATCCAGCCCACTCGCTCAATAGTCAGACCTCATCATCCTTTCTTTCCTCCCTTGTTGGCAGCTGCAGCAGCCTCTTTAGTCTCGTTAGCTTATGAGCATGGTAGCAGCATATAGAGTTCAAACAGCCCTGCAAAAAGATGCCTCTTGCACCTCCTGCACAGAAAGCTTTAGTATCTATGTTTGCTCATCAATGCTTGCTTTAAAATGTATGCTCAATCCACATATATACTTTATTATCGGGCTTCAGCCATTAATTACTTTTGTAGACTTTCTAGGAGTGCAGTAACTTTAGGAGTTCAGTGTCACTGAACTGCTGATATGTGAATTATCCTTTAAATTAATCCCGCAACAAAATGTGTGCACTGGGGCTGACCTAGAACGCCTGTAAGCTGCTGTCTGTCTACTGATAAGAGTTCCAGAGAACAAGATACTATATTGCAATAAATGTAATCTTAACTAGAACCTGTATTTGTTTAATTTGTGGATACAGCTATGAAAAAAATCCACCACCAAAAACAAGCCTAAAAGTGCATGCTTCTAGGTTCACTATGGCTGTAGGATTCTAGAGCCTTTGCTATATGAGTTTCATTATAGAAAAAAAATGTAGGTCCCTACTGATTGTTTCAGTACACAGACAATAAAATAGCATCTCCTCCATCTCCTTTACCAAAGTCAGCTGAAACTGAGAGCTCCTGTCATTGGATCTCCTATGTTTTACTAATTGAAAATTAATTCTAGCACTTTATTTTCATACTCAAATTCCTTCACTAAGGACTAAATTCAAGGCAATTGCTTGAAATCGCTCAAATTGTTTTCCTGCTTAACAGGAATACCTTCCATGGATATCTGGGAAGGTCATTGGTGAACTTTCTACAGACATGTCATGAGTACATTACTCTTTCACTTTCTATGTGGTCAGAAATATTTTATGAAAAAGACTGATCAATAACTGAGGTTAGTTTATGTTATTTTGCAATAAAACCCTCATTCAATATCATTATGCCAGTAAAACTCTTGCCATGGATGTAAGTAAGCCAAGTTGAAAAAGTTCTGTGTCATGCAAGAGGCAAGGCAATAATGCTAGCAGAAACCTATCTTCTGTAGGGTAGGTAAGAGCTAAGGTATGTAAGGAAAAGAGGCTTTGAACAACTCCCTGGCTAAAGCAAAGGAGCGACACTGGTAGAACACTAATGATTTTAGTTCCTGTCAGCCAGGCCATTCATCCTTACTAAAAATTTGAGAACATGAGAAAGAGAAGTATTAACCTCTCGAACATACGTGCAGAGCAACATGTATTTCATTATAGAGTCTCCCTAAAACCAGTAGAAGTTTAAGTTTTAATTGGATCCATAACTGGAAGACCATTTCCCATTCTGGTCAGACATAAAAGAAATCTCCTAAGATAGAATCATAGAATCATTTTGATTGAAAAAGACCTTTAAGATTATGAAGTCCAACGGTTAACCTAGAACTGCCAAGTCCACCACTAAACCATGTCCCTAAGCTCCACATCTACCCATCTTTTAAATACTTCCAGGGATGGGGACTCCACCACTGCCCTGGGCAGCCTGTTCCAGTGCTTGACAAACCTTTCAGTGAAGAATTTTTTCCTAATATCCAATCTAAACCTCCCCTGGCACAACTTGAGGCCATTTCCTCTTGTCCTATCACTTGTTACTTGGGAGAAGAGACCACCCCCATGTCATTACAACCTCCTTTCAGGTAATGTAGAGAGTGGTAAGGGCTCCCCTGAGTTTCCTTTTCTCCAGGTTAAAAAAACCCCAGTTCCCTCAGCTGCTCATCACAAGATTCACTCTCCATACACCATACTTAGCATGCAATTTCTAATATCTTGGACTGAAATCCAACAGAAACAGCACAAAGCAGCAGAAAAATGCTCATCAGACCTTCCTCATGTTCAAAAAGTATCTGCAACACCAACTGTTTGTTCAGGACTGATCTTCATTTGAACAGATTCCACTCTCTAATTCAGGTACTTAGATTTCTTGGGAGTAGGGTCCATTCCAGATATTTCTTTTATCTCCTCACCTGAGCTGACTCTTAAAAGAAAATAGAAGGGGGATTTCATACTCATCAGCAACAGTTCAGCTGGCAAGTTAAGATACACTTTTGACATAACTATATATGCCCTGTGCAATCTTCCGAAGTTTGCTTTTTTACCCTCATCCCCTTTTCAGCTTGACAGAAATGTGTAAAGAAGTCAAGGATACAACAAGAAGAAATTGGTAAACATTACTGGTAAAGAAGAATATTCGCCAGAGAAACAAGGCTGCAGTAATTCCTGGAACACCAAACATTCTCCAGTAAGTACATTAGTCAGTTGTGACTCTTACACTGTACCAAAAACATAGGTTCTTCCTGTCAGGTGGAAGAGCAACAAAAAGAGATGGAAAATGTCTCTCTTATCTATTGCTCTACCAGTGGCAGGCTGTATGATCTTCAAGTCGCATCTCATCTGTGCCTCAGTTATAGCATTTGAAGGAAAAGGACAACGACATGTAATCCCTTTGGTACCATATTTTAGCTGATGGTTTGAAAGAAGTCAAAATCTCTGAGGGTCCTTTGAAAGAGTCACCTACTGAACTCTTCAGAGAAAGGGTCCTATGAGTCAATATTATTCATCATTATGAATTATACTTTTAGTACATGTATTCACTAAGTATAGGGTCACAGTGCATCAAACTGTACCATTAGATTTTCTGTGTGAGGTCCTTGTCATTCACAAGAATCACAATTTAGAAAAAGAACATTAGACAATAAGCAAATACCTTTCAAAATCAAAGATATTCATTTGCCATGTCAAACTAACTAGGACATTCTGACCTGAGTTTCTCCTGGGAGCTCTCAGTATGGGATATTCTACTTTCTTGGTGTTAATAAGTGGGGAAAGCAAAGGGATTTCACTGAGTATTAAATAACAAGCTCAGAGACTGTAGGGGCTTCTAAGTAGTTTGCTCCTCTATGCCTAAACTCCTTTGGACAAATTAATTGTAAAATGTTGACAATGCGTTACTGTACCACAGGATGCTTTCCTCTCTGCAGGCTCCATCTGCAACACAAAAGTTCACCTCTGACCTTTCATCTCCTATGACTCACAGACACTGCACAGAAATCTGCATCTTCTTTCTTCCTTACTCCTTGGCTCACAGTATGGGTGTAGACTTTCTGTGTTCAAATGACTGCCTTGCCTTTGGTTCACATTCCTCTTTTCTCCCATCTTTGCTAAATGATTCCCTAAATAGCTACTAGCAAAATCAACTGAATCAAGTGCCTTCTCCAGAGAAGCTGACATTCATCACTCTGCTAAATGTTAGTGTTGGGACCACGAACCATGGAAGACTGACTTAAGCCTAGTTTGACATAAGTGGTATTATAGATTTTCTCCTATGCTCATGCATACAGCAATTTTCAGTCTAGCAATACTAAGTACTAGTTCCTGAGAAAAAAGGCTGGTGTGATCCACTCTTATGGTTATAGAATGGTAACATATAGAATGTAAACATACAGGCAAGCAAAACAAGGGAGGCACAATGCCACTCCTTCCTGGCACCACTGCAGAGGTCTGGCAGGGCAACAGAAGTTCCTCTAGTAAGATAAAAACATTTGTTTAAAACCAGTCCTCCTCAAAACACTGCTCTCTTTCAGTGCTATCAAAAAACCCTGAGACAGATGGGCAAGGTGCTTCAGCTTCCAGATGCTCAGTTCAGAGAGCCTCTTGCTCACCTTGACTTCATGTCATGCTCATACCAGAAAGTACAAGGTATCCTTCACTGTGTACCAAAGTCTTACAGGATTCACGTTCAAGCATCCAACGTGTGTTGGCAGACAGCGGGCATCCTGGGAAATGTTCTATTGCCCAAATAAACAATGGTATATCTCTTGTGACTCTGAGCTAATATAGAAATACCAAATGCAAACCAGGCCAAGGAACTAAGCTTGTACGTATTGTTGATGAAAAAACACAATCATCTTCCCTTCCCCATCTATTGGTCTATTCAGGATTCTCTCAGAATCTTGCCTTCTATCACATTGCTCTCAGTTTTTAGGTGTCTCCATTCCCACTTCCAAATTAAATCTTTCCAGAAATATGTTTTTTCTTATTCCCTTCACAAATTTCAGCCGGAGCTGCTCAAAATGTTGGCCAACTTCTCCCCTGTTGTGTCTACCAAGCCACTGTGTTGTTAGGCTTTTACAAGGGCACTCAAAAACACAAGTAAGGCCTTGTGCTGGATGCTCTGCACATGGACAGACATTCTTAACTCTCAGGACACACAGCCTAAGAGCTGCAGCAGTAGGCTGATCCACCACTGCAAATTTAAGAATGAGGAGCAACCAAAAACTTTACGTGACTCTGGATATGAAGTTTAGGAACCAGGTTCATCATCATCAGGGCTATTTGGGATGCTCTGGCAGAGAACAGTAATGGGAGACTAAGATTAAGATGATGACGACATATATTGAGGAAAGGAATCATATTCATCCTTTGGTCATGCCTTGCTGCTTCTACACAGTACCACTAGTCCCTCACTTTCTTTGTCAAATACTAAACTCACTAAGTAATACAGATGGGAAACAGGCTGGTCCAAAGACAACAGAGCAGCTGGAGCAGCAGCACTGGACCAACATGTGTGGGTAATTAATGCCATTCATGTGGTAACTTCCTCCTTCACAACACAAGTGAAATTCTTCACGTTTGCTTCCTGACTCACCATCTCCTCTTACGCATTCTTGGTGGTCTGTTAAATTGCTGCTCTGGAAGGGGATCTTGGGCACACAAATGCTTTTGGGCTATCTGGAATCCCTTTTAGGGAGCGGCTCTTACAGCTGCAACTTCCTCCATCTGCCCTCTTCACAGTCTGGCTGTTTTCCTCTGCCTCTGTGTTTTAGGTCTTCTATCTGCACCTTCAGCTTCCTCCCCAGTGTGACACTCCAACCAGAAAAACTCATCCCCAAACAGAAATCATATCATCATTACATATGCAAATAAGCCTGGAAAAGACCTGGCTTACAGATAGCATCTGAGTTGTACATACAGCAACTGGGCACACTCGTGAACCATTTAGAAATCTGGCTCCTAGCAGTTAAATTGCAGACAGAAATGATATAAGCTTTCACAGCTTTCTCCCATCATGGCCAGATGGTGCCTGACCCCTGCAATAATTTCTGCCATATTCCGCCCATATACAAACCTCGCTGCTTCCATCAAGCTGTTAGTACCAATCAACATTTTTCAGAATTGAGATTTTAATAAAGCAGTGATAGAGAAACATGAAGATTCCATAAATTCTCTCATGCACATCTATTCTCCAGGGACCGCCTTAGGCTCTTCTAAAGCACCTCCATCTGTACCATCTAAGTACTGCTCCAAGTAACTCGAATCTGAACAGCTGACTCCCTAATAAAGTCTAGGAAACATTCAGATTCTCTCCTTTCCCTAGCAATCAGAGACTGAAACCCAGTTTTCCCTCTTTGCCTATGCAGCTAAATTTCCCACCCAGCCACTCTCCATCTCTATCCCTGGTTACTGGAACCTCATCCCTGAGACACTCCTGTAAATGTAAAACATAGGTGTTTCTTATTACGGTTTTTGTCCTACCTTCTTCTGGCCATACGGGTGTGTCTAAAAACTATTACCAGATCCTCTTCCCTTTCCACCTTCAGGCAGTGCTTCTCTCTGTTTATTCATTTACTGACTCTTAAAGCATTATCATTCCTTCCCTGACACCCATTAAAAAACATTTCTGCTCATTTGCCTCAGATGTGCTTTATGTACCTCCTCCTATCCCATCTCTGTATATGGTTTCCTCCATGATAAGCAATACACTAGCTTCCCCCCAGAGTTCCTCTAAAACAATTTATCTTAAGACTGAAAGTTCAGAAAGACTTACATTTTATGCAATGTCCACGTTCGATGTCTGTACTGCCCTATTTGTATATTCTGCCTTTAAAAATTTTCATGGAAAAAGTTACTTCTGTTTTCCATTCTTGCTCCCTCATTACAGTGTCAGGTATACTGCAACACTGCCAGGATGGCTACAAAGAAATGTAAACCAAACAATGCTACCAGACATTGGGGCATCTTTAATACTGATAAAAATGGAGAAAAAAACCCAACCACCTGACCTCCACATTCAGCACTTGGATTTATGTTTTAGATATATTACTGCTAGCAACTTAGTGGAATATCTTCAATCAGAACCTGTACCCACAAGGGAAAAAAAAAAAAAAAAAAAGAGGCAGGAAGATCTATTCTCTGGTGAAAGGAGGAAAAATTAGCTCAGACAATTGAAGGAAAACATTGTTACCTTCATCATAGCCTTAGATACTGCAGCAGAAGAACCCCAAGACCCTTAGTTCCCTGCAAGAAACACATTCCACGTCCTCCTAGTCAAGGCTTACACTCTGACAACATGAAGCATCTACACTGCCAGAGCTGCCCCTCCTCCTACCACCAGCCCCAGCTGGGTGGACAAGCCCAGCTGCAAAGGGGCAGAGAGGATCATTAGGCACCCTGTCCCATTGCACTTCAACACCTGCATGCAATCTCAGAGGAAGTGGGACAGGAAGGCAATGCTCCACTCAAGGAGCCCTCTTAGCTCCCATGGGAGCAGTTTGGTTGCTGTACCGAGAAGGTGATGCAGTCCAGATGAAATAAGAGAGAAGGCTGAAAGCTTCACCCCAAAGCCTGCATCAATCCCTTTGCCTTCCTAGGAAAGTGAGACAGCCCTAGGGGAAATCTTCAACGAATACAGAAGATCTTCAAGAGATCAGTACAGGGCTTGGCAGGATGTTCCTCACCATCACAAACAGCGGTGCAACCCACTCAGGATGTGCTATGTCTCTGGGAACAGTGCAATTACATAGCTAGGACTTTGGCAGGAATAAAAGAGCATGCTCCAGAAAACAAACTGAACAGTATTTGCTATTACAGTCTATCCTACCCCTTTGTCTAACTTTCTCAGCTTAGAATATTTTTCTTTAAAGCTCAGCCTCCTCCAGTACTGGCTGATGAGAGACTAAGTATCCTTCTTAAACAGAGAAAAAGTTTTAAAACATAACCTATAGGGACTGATTTATGAAATACACTGCGCCACGGTACACAGAAAGCCAAGCCAAGTTCCCTGTAGCCAGTTCTGGAACCAGAAACATTGTAGGCATGCAAGTCCTGTACTAACCCAGTTCTGCCTCCTCAAGTATCAAAGCTGGTAGCCCCAGGGGGTCCCTCTGATCCCCACAGGCACTGTAGCTTTCTTGAGGCAGCTCAGGCTTCTTTCAATCCATGCTGTATTGCATTGCACAGATATACCCTGGCATTTCAGAAGTAAACATGAGGGAAACACTCCAAAGAACCATCCCCTAATTCCAGGTGGATCTCAGATTGATCCTGCTACCTTTACCATCAGTGTTTTCATCCCCAGCAAATGAAAGACAAGGAAGCCAACCCTGAGAGGAATTTCACAAGGCAAACTATTTTCTGCTCAACTTAACCCAAAGCTCCACTTAATGAAAGCACTGCCTGCTTTGATGTCTGAGAATAACTCACTACATATGCAATGAGAACCCTTCTCAGCCTATCTGTTCTGGTCAGACTCTGCTCTGTGCAGGTATTGGTGTTATGGCAGCACTTCTGGATTTTGTCAGGATTCTGACAGCCATCTAGGGCTGCTCTTTCTCCATTAATCACAGCGCTGTGTCACCTCCATTTGCAAAAACTAGAACTGAGGAAAAACACAACAGTTAGGTCCTTTACAACTTCCTAGTGATAACTACGGTAACTCATCCTGCATCCTAAGGGGTCTGGAGGATGGAAATGCAAAGTGCTCATTATTAACATGACTTTCCTTTTGAAGTATTACATTTCTCCATTCATCCCATTTCCAGGTGCCTCCCCTGACAACCCTGCACTACACTTATGTTTCATGAATAGCGTGTACTGGATTTGTCCTCAGAGGCCAGGCAAGGCACATTTTGGGCACATTTTCATAGCAGCTGAAAGCATTACTGGATCACTACTAAGAGCAGGTTGCTATTAAGCAGACTGTAGCTCAGATCGAGCCAGCACCAGCCTTTAAGTCGAGACAGGTGTTCATACACATCTCCTGTCACTGCCTAATCAAGGGAAGATTACAAAGCACATTCAGATTATCTGTTTTCTTCTTCCTCCTCTCATTCTTAAGTGGTTGCTTGGGTTTTTCTTCTCACAGAGAGCCTGGGACAGCTATGTAAGCAGCTCTTAGCACACTGTGCAAGCTAATAGAATACAAATGATTATATAAATAATGATGCTGTGAAGATTTTCTTGTCACTACTTTCCCTGCTCCATTGGCTTGACTTAAAGCACACATAAAAATGGTCTCTGCTAAGTGTTATATTCACAGCATCCATAAATAAAACTAAGATCCTGATTTAAAGAGACACTAAGAAGCTGTATCTCCTTTTGATTTCAATCAAACTGGGATGCTCAGTGCCTATGAAAATCAGGCCCAAGGCTCTACAGATGAAAACAGAAGGATTTGATCTCTGTATGACAGCTTGTATTCAGCATGGCAGTTTCATTTTATATGTAAGATGCTCACATGCTCTTTTCCAGCATTTGTGCATCCCCTTAACTCATCCAGAGGTCAGGCAGGAGAGCAGCTCCAGACTCTGACAACCGTTGCTCACATCAAGCAACTGGCACATAACGTACAACCCCTGATACCACGAGCCGAGCATCAGTCAGATGGTAACTTGTCAGGCAGTTACAGCCACAGAACATCATCTAGCTCAGCATGGCTGTTTCCATGACTCCTGTATGAAAACTCAGCTCTGCCTTCTCTCATACCAAATGTTCGTACAAAGAAGATATTATGACAACCCTGCAGGCTGTAAATAAAATAAGACCCACTCAGCCACACCCTGTTGAAAACAGTATTAGTACAGAATCACAACATTAGGGAGAAAACTCTTGCAAGTGACACATTGACTGTGTAACAAAAGGCAGGAAAGAGAGACGGCTTGGAGAAACCAAAAGCACAAGAATTAATTGGAAATAGTTACCTCTTTGAGGCAGCCCATGAAGTTGTTGCTTACTGGAGAGCCAGGTAAATCAGCAGTACTGGGGCTCCCTCCAACATAAAAGAAGTCATCTGAGCCAAGCATGGTGTAGTCCTCCTGCGTGTAGCCCGTGGTGGTAAGGATGCCATCCACAGAGATTGTCACCTGTTCGAGGGACACAACGGACAAAGAAAAGCCCAACAATGACCTTACAATCCTCAACAGAACAAGTTACCTCCCCTATATTTTTATGTCAGTTTTATTAAGGATTTTGTTGAGATTTTGTATGTATTTTTTTAGTTCAGCCAAGTTCCATTTTCTGGTCTGCTTCACCCACAATGGAAATGCTCCAGCATCTGCTTCTCCCCTTTCTGGTGTATCAGCACTGTTAGGCTGACCTGTCAGTCTACCCATAGAGATGCTTTCCATCTATTCAGGCCAGAAAATGGAACTGTCATTGAAAAAGATTTCTAATATTAGCTGATTTTATGATTAATTAGTATTTATTTTAATGATTACAGTTAGTTATGGTTGTTAGTAAAAAAAAAAAAAAAAAAAACCAAACTACTAATGAAGACGAAGTTGGTATTTTTTATTTTTTATGTTTCTTTTGCGCACGGCACACTGATGATCATGCATTCGGGGAGGAGGGCAGGAAGAATCTCACTTTCAATACATTATGGATGTGCATGCCATGTACCTAGAGAGACACACACCCACCACCCACCACAACAACAACAAAAAAAAAAAATCATATATTACAAACTAACTCATAAACAAAATATAAATAGGAAATAAATCAAAATTAAATAAACCAAAATAAATCAACTACACACCAACAAGTGTGAGAGAAGCAGAAATGAGAAAGAAAACACAAAGCGTGCACACACTGCACTTTGACATGTCATGCCAATATATCTGGAGCCCAGAAAGATGACAGGAAAAAAGAGAGAAAAGAGAGAGGGAGAGGAAGAAGGAGAGAAAGAGAGAGAAAACTACTTCACATTTGCATGCAATCAAAAATAAAAATACCAAACAAACCCCATATTATTTTAAAAACTCAAAACAAAACAGAAACATCCCCAAAACCTCTAACCCCAAACACATGGAGGGTGAAAGGGGACAGAAGGAGAGGGAGGGAGAGGAGAAAGAATTTGATGTGTTTTGCTTAGATGTTCTTAGTGGTTCAAAAGGAAGATGGAGGAAAATAGATCGAGGCCAGGAGAGAGGCGAGTCACCAGACGTGGACATGCCATGCAGAGTGTGTACTGAAACAAACAACTGGCTGAGCTCCTGTCGGCCACGGCAGGTAGAGGTCAGAAAGAGAGAAAGTGAGAGAGAAAGCAAGAGGGAGGAGGAGGAGAAAAAGAGGAGGGAGGGAAGTAGGGGAAAATCAGGAGAAAGAGGACAACTCTGGCCAGTTTGCCTCTAATAGCCGTTGCCACAACAAAAGGATGAGAGAAAAAGAGAGCCTTCACCACCACGGACTAGAGGCCCTGCAATGGTTCTGATCTAGAAATCTTAGAGTAAAAAAAAAAAAAAAAAAAAAAAAAAAAAAAACCTGGAAGGGGAGAAAAAAACAAAATGAAAACCAAAGCAAAAGAGAGAAAGCTAAACTCAAAAGCAAGGGACAAAATACCCAACAATTTATCACTGGAATGGGAAAGAACTAAAGAGGGAGAAGAAACCAATGAAAGAAATGTCCAAACCCCAATTCCAGAAGAGCTGTGTTAGTTGCTTTTGCTGCTTATTTTTCCAATAAAAAAGGAGAAAAGGAAAGAAAAAAAAAAAGGGGGGAGAAAAAAAAAATGTTGCCAATGAAATAAAAATAAAAGTAAAAGAAGTAGTAAGTATAAAGGAAGAGGGAAAAAGAGAGGGTAAGGGGAGGAAAAGGCAGGTAACACACGGCAAACCCAAAAAAAGAGACAATAAGAATGATATCTACCAGACAATGTAGTTTGTTTACCATAGCGTGTCCAATGCCTGAGTGCTTTGCGGAAAAGGGGGAAGAAAGGAAATTAAAAAATCGTGAACAGAACGATTGTTAATTAAAATAACTAAAAGCAAAGATGAGTCGTTAGGGTGTTAGTACATTAGTTGGTTAGTAAAAATGACACATTGCATGAATGGTCTAGTGTTAGTCTTTCAAAAAAAGGCGTGGGGCACCTGAGACACACAAAGTGAGAAAAAAAGACAACATGACCAGGACTCCGTGGGTAACCATGCCACCTAGACTGTAAAGAAGGGTGCTGCCTAGTCTTCCCACCCTGGTATTAGTCATTAACTTCAACCCTCATAAACATTTTCCAGGACTGAAGCAAAGATCAAACAGTGCAATACTTACTCTTCAAATGCCCCTCAAGGTACTTCCCTCAAACAAGAACCTTACCCTCAGAGATTTATAGAAACAGTACACAGTTTTCCCCTTCAGCACAAATCCAGCCATGACTCCCTTCTCCCACCCACCACCACCCTCTACATTCCTGCTCCTCTTCCAAGCCTCACTACCCTTAAGTGCTGCACAGTATAACAAGTAGGCAATGTTTCCTTTGGCTGGAGGATACAGATGAAGATGATTTCAAGACTCTGAGTCTTCTTCCAAGTTTCCCAATCTGCAGGTTTCTTTACAGCAGGTGAGTTTGTGTCTTTCACGAGAAGCACACCAAAATGCCTATGCTTGGCTGTTTGCCTGTAGCTCACTTCTGTCATCCGAGAGCATAGGAGATGAACCTCTCCTACTGTAGGAAGAAATGTGTTGAGGAATTGTGTAGGAGGAATTATGTTTCTGGTGTCAGGGTTGAAGACAGAAAGTTTTAGTGTTTCCCCTGTTATACTACACCTATATTACAGAGGAGCTATGAGAATTTACCAATCAGTTCACTTAGCTGGGTTTAGAAGAACTTTGCAGATGCTTTGTTAATCCCTCCCAAGGCATGCAGATGCCAACTGTGCGAACCTACACATTGTTTCTTGTTTGCTTTTTAGCAGCTGGGGAACTCAAGATCTTCATAGCAGATTTTGCACAGTAACTAGCTTTAGTGTTAATAGGGAAGTGCAGCCTGTGGAGGCTCCAAGTCCTTGTTCCAGTGTGATTGAAACTGGCAAGAACCACCACAAATTACACAAGCAAGATCTATGCTGCCTCAATGTAAAAACTATCTGTTTGCAAATTTCAGAGTTGTACACTGACCAAGACAATCCATCTGAGAAAACTTCATGTCATTGGACATAATGTCCCAAGTCTATTTTATTTTCCTATAGGATGAAATAATAATATTCTGTACTTGGGTATAATGAGCACACACTCCTGAACTCTTCATCATGGAAGTCCCACTCTCAGTGATATGTTGTGTTAGTAAATCCCTTTTTACAAACAAGGGAGTTGGAGTATCCGACATGGGAGAAGAGCATGCTAAAACTGAGATGGACTGTCAGCAGCAGACCTGAAGATCAACATGGGAAGTCTGACCTTCAGCCTCCTCTGCTTCTCCTCCCACCAGAGCACACTGCCCCAAACATGCTCTGAAAGCCCTGGTAAAAATAAAGCCATTTATTTCTAGTAAAAGTTTCTCACAAAGCAGAGAGAGGGCTTAGTTTTAACTGAAATAATAAGATAAATAAACAAGGAGATTTGCTTTGACATTAACAATCGCTACTCAAGGGAATCTATGGGTTCACTTGGTTTGTCTCTAAGGAGATTAACTGCTGTGATAGTCATTTGATCTAAAAAAAAAAAAAAAAAAAGCAGTACTTAGTAGTCTCTTAGCTTAGCTAGAAAACATTTAACAATTCCAAAAAGTACTGGGCAAAAGTCCAGCTATTTAAAGCTCTGCTCTAATTCCAGAACAGCCAAAAAATTATGCAAATTCTTCTCCCCCTTCTCCAGCCCCAAAGAGAGCAGAGGAAAAGACTAGATGGCATCCTGAAGCTGCTGATAGCCCATTTACCCAGAATTGTTTTAGCTTTGGATCATACTCTTGGAACTTGTAATTTAATTTTTTAAGCTCATTTTAAAGAGAAATATATGTACCTCCAGAGCAGCGTTTTCAACCAATTACAAGGAAGCTACTGATTTCCTTATAAAGTTTCAATATTCATGGACAATATTTTTATGTTCTGGGGGGGGTGGGTTTCCCCCATTTCCAACTTTAGAGGTGATTTTATGTCAGGAAAGACACAGAGTAGTTAATTTCTTACACACAATATTGATTAGTATATACAAAAGTATATTGGATGCCATAAAGGACAAAATGTATAATTTTATAAATGACAAAAAATCTTTGTCCTTTATTACATCTTCTGTATGAAGATCCTGAAGGACTTCACAGGTTCATAGCCTGTCTGAAAAATGGTTAAGTGTCTTACAGATAGAGAAAAACTCTCCTTCATGTAGACACAGACAAAACTAGGAGACATAAGCTGCTGAAGCTGCTGTCAGAGTGGAGAAAAGCAAAGCTCCTTTATCCCATGCCTTATTTAGAATGGTGTCTTCATCTTGTTGTTGTTGTTAAATGAAGAATTTATAAGGTCAAGATATAAAGCGACCATTCTTAGTTGTGCCCTGAAAAATGTTCATAGCAGGTATTAATTAGTTATCAGTCATTCAAGATTTCAATCTTTTCTAAACTGTTTATCCTGAAGATTGAGGGGGTTTAGGACTTTGTCATCCCTAGTAATATCAATTAAAAGTGAGAATGCACAGGACCTGACAGGAAGGCTGTAGCATTCAAGGTTCCTCCTCATTGAAAACTATGGTTAAACTCACCAATAGTTTTTGAATTAGAATTTTCAGGACTAGCACGATTACTGCTCCTCAAGACCTCATCAATTTCAGTTTCTGGGCAGTTTTAGGTTCTGGGTCAACGTATTCAATTTGAGACTGAACTTGCTCAGAAGTCAAAATGGAAGCACCCAAGGAAAAGATGACTTAAAACAATTGCAGCCTTACTGGTATTTGATGATTGAACTGTATTCTGTCATGGTAATCTATAGAATTGCACCCCAAATCACCTCTGCTACTTAGTTTTAATTTGATTTTAAGACTGGCCTTTCCTTGGAAAGAGCACAGCCATCTTAGTGAAATATCCTCTCTCTTGCCCAGTCAAGTTGGGGCCTTTAAGAATTCAGGATTACATGAAAACATCAATAGTGAACAGATCAAGAGGATTAAAAATTTGCAGTGCTGCTTGACTAGCAAGGGACTCACCTGCTTTTTAATAACTGGCAAAGCACTGTCCTGGTCTAATCAAAGATGAAGAGGCATAGACATATTTCCTTGTAAGCACAGACTCAGAAAATAAAATAAAAAATCACTAGCTGAAAGATTAGGAAGAGAAAGTGAAAGCTTCCCATCCACAGTTTTGTCTGTGACCTTTCCTCACTTTCTGCTTCTTCAAGATCCAAACCAATCCTGGCATGAAGCAAGGATGCATTTTGCTTCAGGCACATTTTACCATTGAAAACCAATTTCCAACAAAAAATTAAGTATGAATTAACTAAAATCACCAGTAAGTTATAGTGAGATATACACAGACAAGCCATTCTCAGACCATCTAAAATAAAAAACACATCAAATGAAGCCATAGATTCTGACCCTTCCAGACTGACAAACCTCAACCAGTTGGTGCATCTCCATCTACTGGACTGACAGGAACATTTGAAATAGGATCATTAAGACCCATCCACTGCATAAGAAATTTACATCTGCATATAAACTATTAAAAACAGACTCATATTGCCATAAGTATGAACCCTGCAGTCTCAAGAAAGTTTCATGACAGAGCTTTTTGTCAAAGACCCTGATATCCTGAGCATCTAGAAATACCGGGATCACATGGGAAAGACAAATATCTTCAGACCCAAACACAAATATTTAAAAGAAATATGTGGGATCCCCATAAGAGATAAATTATCCACCGACATCTACTAGTAGACACTGTTTCTGTTACCTGGCACTGATTATCCTATATTCACAGATGTGTTTTGTCTTTCCTGCAGTAAAATGTTACCACAAAAGCTGTTTTCTCAGCAAATGACATTGTATAAACTTAAATAAGACTATTAAGTTTGTGTTAATATTCACATTAACGAGCAAATAAACAGATACTATTGTTTTCTCATATTGATTTTAAAAATCATAGTTAATCTTTCTGCTGCCTCTACCAGTCAGCAAGACACCAAATAGCTCCTATTCACAGTGCAAACCTCATTTATCATGCAGTGGATGGGCCTTAGTGAACTGGTATATTCACCAGCTTTCAGAGCAAGGTTACTTAATTTTATCTTATCTATTTATGTCTGAATTTATATTTCATGAGGAAGGCTTCAGGATTTTAAGACTAGCCTACTACCAAATACATCACCTGACAGAGTTGCCTGCTTAGAAAAGCAGCATGCAGATGTGCAAAATTACTGTGGTACAATCAGAAAAAAAATCCCAAAGTGGAATTGTAGGGTGCTGGATTGATCTGGTTTTGCTTGGATTTTTTGATCCTTCCTCTTTTCCAGTCCTCACAGCCAACAGAAGAGTCTCAGACAGAGACACAAGAAATAAAGTAGAATCTCATTATAGAAAGAAGGGGGAAAAATTAAAAAGAAGAAAAGAAGAACAGAGAATAAAGAAGACTCAGAAAGACTCCAGCCAATTAATTCCAAAGTTAAAATAATTACACACGTACTCACTACCTGTATACCTGCACACTCACATGCACACACAAAAGAAAAGAAATTAAAAACAAAAGACTTCCAGAATTAGAATTATGACATCATGGCAATGGTTAAACCAATTAACAAAACTGAATGAAAAAAAGGAGAGAGGTGTAGAGCGCTGGCTGTTGGAAAGACTCCATTCCCACAGTAATTAAATGCAATAAGAATATTACTGATAAGATTGAATCATAATTAAGGAAATAATAAAATAAAAAAGGGAGAACAGAAAAAAAGAGAAAAGAAAAAGGGAGATGAAAGTAATGCCACAAATTTTTAATACTAAATCAAACTGAAAAAAACCCAGAAAATTAATAAAGTGGAAATGAAGATATTGCAACAGGGATAAGTTCCCATCAACTAATATTTTCTCACTGTCCTTCAGATACCGACATCCAGAAAAGGTAGAAAAAAAATCTAGTGATTCCACTGAGCATCCCCCCATTTCTCCATTACTCTCTCCCACCTGCCTATCCCAATAAAAGAGAACAAAATTTTCCCCAGCATTTTCTCCCCTTCACCATTACCTGCCGCAGGTTGCGTGTCACCTTAACGTCATGCCACGCGTTGTCATTGAACTTGCCATTGACCGGCTCCACAATGGCCTCAAAGGCCCCAGACCCCAGGTTAATGACCAATGAGACCGCACCATCTTTCAGGGCCAGGTTGACGTAATCAGCTGACTTGCCAGTGTGCAGAATGAGCCCGTTGCGCTGCCACGTCTTGAAGGAGAGGGTGATCTCGTCGCTGCTGCTCTGGATGGGGTTCTGCGACAGGTCATAGCAAAGGTATTCGGAACCACGGAAAGTGGCCATATTCTCATCTCGTGCTGGAAAAAAAGGGAAACAAAAGAACTATTCAGCAGTCGGCCAAGAAGGGATTTAAGGTTGCCATTAAATTTCTAAGTAATCCCACAGCACTGTTAATGTTCTATACAACTATATATCATGGTATGCTAATGACTGTGCAGCTCCTCTTGTAATACGGCTATCAAGAGAATTAACAGTAGGGTCCTCGGTACTGGAGAATTTCAGTGCTGTCTTTTGAGTTTCACTGCAGCACTGTCACCATAGGGACCGTTCAGAAGTATGCAGTGGAGTCTAGGGAAAGTACATTTAAAGACATATAAGACACTTCGTATCCTTTTTGGGAGAATGATGGAAAACTCTACTATTCACGACATGACCATCATGTATGCATTGTTCCAAAACAAGCCAACATCTCCCAAAGTTTACTATTTAGATTCATCGTTAATGTCATCTGAACTTATCTTAACCCATTTACCAGGCAATTTAAGACAGGCATCAGAGCATAATCCTGACAAAACTGCCCCTTTCTTTCAACTGAATGAGATACCAAGCAGACAAGAGAGCCACATGAAGTGTCCTATAGTTTCATTCGCTGAAAGCATAAGGGAAGTCCACATAAAACATTTTGTCCACAGCCGTAAGTAATGATGTGGCTGGTAAACACATCTCAGAACTTTGCCTCTTTGATCACCTTATCCAGAAAATCTGTACTAGACAAGCATACCTTTTTCATACAGCAAAAGTAAACATGGGGGGATTATTCATAGCACGTGACATGAAATATTTCCTCATTAAGAAAAAAAATCAATCTCTTATTATGTGCAGTAAGGAAAACCACCAAACTAATTTCTTATCAACTGAAGGCAGCATTTGAATACCATAAAAATCCTTTGTGTGAGCTGGAAGTCTGCTTCCCAGCACCTGGGCTTCTACAGTCACTCAGAGCCTGCTCTGCTGCCGTATTGTACTCACACCACTCAAGCCAGCTGTGTACCCTGGTTTTGCCCAGTGGAAGAAATACTGGATGGTGATGGTAAAGCTTGCAGGAGGGCTGTCTATAGGCCATTCCTATCAGTGCCATCTGGGAGGAAAATGGTACTTACAATGGAGTCTATATAGATCCCCCCATTCCACATAGCAGCACCTTTCTGACTCCCAGATGTAAATGCAAGCCAGAGCAAGAATAACTAGATAGTACAAGCAGTCAAGCTATCATTGCTTACAATCCACTGCATAAGGCAAGTGCTGGTGCTATTGCCACTGACATTAATAGCATTGTTCTGCTTCATTTTGTCTCATTTAGTAATCCTAATACAGATTAGGCAGAATTCATTAGTACAAGACTGAAGGGAGAATAATTGTCATAGCTGTTCTGGAAAAATAACTACGTGGTAAAATCTGTGCCCTCACAGCATGAAACAGTGATGACAAAACAGCAGTGTCACAACACAAACACATATCATCCTCAAGTGATAGGTCTGCTTTAAACAGAGATTTTTGCAGTCTTGATTGAGGTTATCGCAGAATGAACTCATTAAAAAATCTAGACACTTAGAAGGCAGCAGTAATGTGTGTTTGTACTTATGTAAGCAAACCATGTGTCTATACGCCCCTGCAAGCAAACAGTAAGACAAATTACTCCATACAACAGTACAGGTTGGGAACCAAATGGCTCAAAAGCAGCTTTTTAGAAGACCTGAGGGCCCTAGCAGACAAGTGGAGCACAAGTCAGCAGTGCCTGCACTTGCAGCAAAGGCCAGCCATATCCTGGGCTGTACTGGCAAGAATGCAGCCAGAAGACCAAGGGAAGTGATTCTTCCTCAACGGACATTTGTGAGATCTCATCAGGAGTACTCTGTTCAGTACTGAGCTCCCCTGTACAAAGACAGCTTCAACAGACTAGAGCAAGTCCAGCAAAGAGCTACCATGACACTCAAGGTGTCAAGAAGTAGGTAATGTGTATGGAGAGGCTGAGGGAGCTGGGTTTGCTCTGCCTCAAGCAGAGACAACTCAAGGGAAATCTTACTGCTTTCTGCAATGACTTAATGGAAGAGCATAGACAAGATGGGGCCAAATTCTTCTCAGAGGTCTGCATAAAAAGGACGAGAGGCAACAGACAGCTGGAATACAAGAAATTCTCCTTCTACAGGAAAAAATATTTCATCTTGAGGATAGTCAAACACTAGGAAGGGCCTAGAGAGACTGTGAAATCTCTGTCCTTAGAAATACTAAAAACTTGATTATGTACTCAGCTGCCTGCTCTAACTGGACCTGCTCTGAGATAGTGGTTGGACTACCCAGTCTCTGGAGCTCCCTTCCAAATTACTTGGTTCTGTGATTCTATTCTGAATACATTTAACTACCACCAAGGAGTGCATATGCTTGTGTCAGTGTTCAACCAGCCTAAGCACAGAGAGCTGATATTGATTGCAACTCTGGAAGTCAGAGCCAAGCTCTTAACAACCGTCTTCATGATAATTCCCCTGCCTAGTCATTCCTGATCCGTTGGAAGACAACGTGTTACAATCAAGTCAGACACATGCTCTAGGTACCTGCAGGTAATTCCCATCAAATAGCAGCATCTGAGGGCAGGAGTCAAACACAATCATTATGACTGAGCCTCCTTTCCAGAGCCGTAGATGTGCAAAGCACTGAATACACATTGACGTCTTTGGGAAGGGGGGCATGGAAGGCCGATTGTTCACTCAGTACAAGACACATTAATTAGGGCTCATTTACACTTTCTCAACCACTGAGACGAGATATAACAGGTCTACTCAGTACAAAGGTGAAGGCAAAGAGTAGATTAGAAATCTAAATGGTAATTTAACGCAACCACTGCAGACTCATCAAAACAGAGTAGAGAAAATTCAGAGATACTACTCTTACTTGTACCACAAGTTTTAATATAAGGTGGTATCAACCCACTTCTGCATGCAATTACATCATCTGCTTGATTCTTCCAGTCATCTGCTGCTGACCCTTGTCACAGATGGGATTCTGAAACTGATCCACCTTTGTATCCTTCCTGTTCTTGGAAGAATGTCACCTATTTCTGTTTCATGGGCTGTTATGTGTCTTTTTCTTCCTCCTGTGGCTGTTAGGATGCTCTGTCATATGTGATGGCTATGACCATAAAGTACAGGAGATTTCCCAGAGAGCATGGAGGGCAAAAAGAGGATACAGGTTCTCGCCACAATATATGAACAGATAAAGCCCCAAGTAGGCTGCAGGTCTCACAGTACTTCTATATGCTTTCAGACAGTCAGACAGTCTGGTGACATCTGGAAGACCAGACAGTGGTGAAGCATTTGTTATTTTTTTAGCTTGTGACCCTTGTGCTGTACATTTCTGAAGGCTCCATGTATTCCACTGTGATATTCATGGCTTCTGTATTTTTTAAACAGTGGTAGTGCACCAAGGAGCCTCTGCAGAGCAATGCAGCTAACCTAGAATACCTAAACTTAAGGCTCAGCTCAAAGTATACAGGAATCCTTAGTTTATGTTACATGGAGCGATAGATCAAACCTTGGTTTTGCTGCAATATGAAACCCTGTATGTAGCTGAAGTGCTGGGGTCTGAACCCCAAGCCCTGAATTAAGGTTGACATATGGGTGGTCCCCATGGCCCTTTAAGAGGAGGGGATGAGTTTACCTTTTGGCTTTCCTCCAGGGTGCGGCCGGCCTTGTAGGGAAAGCCCTTGGGTAAACAAGCCCCAGGTGCCCTGCATTTTGGTAACAAGTGCCAGGTGTCCTGTTTGGGGATAAAAGCTGGGCCCACTTGCAGGAAGGGTTGGAGTGTCTGTCTGTGAGGTGGATGCACTTCACAGAGTTTCCTGTTGGGGAAGGACCTCCTGACTCCTCATGGAACCGGGTCCCTGTCAGGTCTGGCACATTCAAACGCGGGCTTTGTGGGGAGGCAACATGGGGTTACTTTTGTCATACGTAACTGCCTTGTTCTCCTGGTTGTCTCCCATTTGCTCTGTGGGTTATCTCGTGTCTCTGTTTGTTCCATCTGTTACGAGCGATATTGTGTCATTCCTGGGGTCGCTGGGGTTGATGTCTGCTATTCGTGATCTATCTGACTTGTTTGTACCCCCAGCAATCCTCTATATACTGACCCCTTTACGTGAAATAGAACCTGCGTACTGGATTGTTGGTCTGCTGCTGGCTGTGTCCTTTTTACTGGGCCTACTAATTGGCAAAACAGTAGCAAATGATATTAACTTGAATTGATGATCTAGCTGTTCAAATGTGACAATTTAACTGGATAAAATAACATTTACTTAAAACAGCATTTAGAATATATTTGCAAACTTGATTTATACATGATTTGCAAGATTTATTTCTTAACTCAGTTAATACTAGACATTTTAAAAAAAATCAGAATCTGAAAGCAGGTCAGCACATGTGAGCAATTAAATCTATTTCACTTGTTAATATTAATCTAAACCCAGTATTTATTTTCTATTTTTATTTTCATTCACATAACTAAATTATCTGCAGCAGCTGGGATTTGCAGAGATCTGAGATCTGTACATAACTCCACATTCAGACTTAAATCCTTGACATATTCAAAGCCTCACAGAAATCACCATAGTAGAAGCAAAACCCAGGATCTTCAAACTGACCAACACAGACCTTTTCCTTGAATGAGTGGAGTCACCCATCACTTTACAAAGTGGAAAACTTTCTCCTTTTCTGACTAACCACCAACAGGCACAGCTAGCACATTCAGCAGTTACCATCACCTCCTCACAGCAGAGCTGACTTTTTAAGTCTCAGATCTATAGCTGTTCTAGTCCCCAAATCAACTATCAGTGCATACTGCAGGCTGATAGCAAGAACAGAAACAAAAGCACAGCCAGCAATCACCTAAGCCAAGCTTCCGGCTCTTCTCATCCCTGCAGAAACCCCAGAGCTTGCTGAGACTCAGCTCCCATAAGAGTTAAAGACTGGATCTTTCCATATTGTGTATGGCTATACTGCCTCTTCAGGAGAGCCAGATGGTAATTTTAAACTTCAATTTTTATGTGCAAAGTTGTTGCTATGTGCTCCTGTCAAAGCTCTTTCTACAAAGGAGGATGCAAATCTTCAGAATTCACAGCATCACTAGGAAATAGAGAAACCTTGGCATTTTGATTCATTTATGAGGAAACCAGTGCACAGAGATCTTAATGGATTCACTCATGGCCACCAGGAAAATCAATAGCAGAGCAAGCATTTGAGTTCAGGACCTCTGAGCTCCCCATCCTGGGCTCATTCCACAGGTTCTCATACATATGTAGAGGGAAACCAACCTCTTATTTTTCTCCAGTCCTGTCAAGAAGTCACCCCAGAAAAGAATGTGGAGCAGAGGAGCCTCCAAAGTTTTGGATTATGCCTGAAAATAAATACTTCATGACTGCGAAGCTGAAAACAGCAAATCCTAGAAGCACTGATTCTGCCCAGGGGGATGAAGTTTAATACTCAACAAAAATAGCATCTCATGTAACAGTATTTCTGACCTCAGACGCAATTAGGAAACATATAGATTAGTATGAAATGAACAGTGACTTTCCTTAAGTCTCCTGAAGAAAACTTCAAGCACCTCTCTTAAAAACAAAAGTCAGCTGCTCACCCTCTCACCTTCTGTCAAAACGCACTGCATTACAGGTGTACTCTGAGGCAGTCCCTATCTCAATGAGGTTTGGTTTACAGCCAATATTGGAGCATGTCTTCTGTTGGCGAGAAAAGCAAACTCTCTGCACTGCTTCAGAATTAATAACCACTCCAGTGTTTAGTGGGATTTACCTTATCTGAGTGGTTTGCTGTGCTTTGCGCAGAAGAGCTGGTGCTCTCTAATAATCTAGAAATGGTCTGTCGAGTGTCAGGCTGCTCTGCCAAAGCAGTGTGCATTAATGTAGACAGCAGAACAGCCAGGTACTCCATTGACCTCTTGTTAAACAGAGGTCAACAAGGAAAATAGTATTTACAGAAACCTTTTCTCCCTACCATTTAACAGTTCACTATAACTTCAGAAAATCGTATGTGTATGGAACTTGTCCTAAGTAAAGAACTGCTTCCAAAGTTGTCCCACAGAACTGTTATTAAAATGGAGGACTACCATTCACCATAGTAGGAAGGAAAAAAAAAAAAAAAAAGGGAAAATAAAAAACCAAAAAAAAAAAACCCCAACCTCACCACAAATCCAGAACATAGAAGGAAAAATATCAAGGTACTAAAAAGGTATTGTGGATAGATAATTAAATTGGTGGAATAAGGATATAACACAGTGTCATAAAATACAGCTACACAGAAGACCTAAGTGCAAGGAAGTAAAAAAAGGCAAAAGTTCTCACTGTTGGCATTAGTCCTGCTGCTTCAGTCATAGGCCTTCCCCACCTGAGGACATGCTAGTGGAATGAGTAGAGTAATACAGCAGAGCTGTGGTACTCAGGCTATGAACATGCTGCACTTGGGCATCAGCTATGCTTTCAGCAGCATGGTATTTAACGCAAGGAAAGTATCTAATTTATATCTGATGGGATGACCAGCTAACATCATGATCCTAGCAAGCACAACTGAACTCTGATTCTGGGAAGAAATTTTGTGGCAGTCCTCCTGTACTTCTGAAATTAACAGGTATTCCTGCTTTGTCACTGTATAGTGCAGTACGGACATGATTAAATGTCTTCATGCCAATGCATACTGAAGGCATTTTTTGCCTCCTTTCTAAGCTAATTCTTACACCATAAACAACAGACCTAAAGTTTTAAAATTTTAACTGAGCTGTAGCAAATCTTTTTACCTGAGTCATAACACAATCTGGAAAGAATTAATTCTACACATAAACCATGTGAACTAAGGGGTAAATAGACTTTGAAGCTGTTCTAGATGATGAGCTATGAGAGATCAAGGCATTACCTCCCAAAGAAGGGGGTAGAATCCCAGTATGGGCAAACCTCCACGAACTCTACTAGGAAGTAATTCTGTTCTGGGCAGAAGGGTTGTCCTGGGAGTCACCTATAATGGCTATGATCCTCAACATTATTACAGAACAATGAACAATTTATGTTCCAAGTCACTTTCACATGTATCTGATGTTCCCTCAGAGGTTAGGGGAGGAAAAATTGTAAATCAAATGTCATAGAAGTAAGCCAACATCTTTGAAGGACAAAAAAGGTGAACTGTGAACTATTTCCATCACCCTCCAAAAGAGTTGTCCAGTGACTGAATTCTGAAACCTTAATGAAAGTCCTCAGAAGCAGTCAAAGCAATTCACACAGATTCATGTTATTAAAACAAAGCTGGATAGTTTAGTACCAACCAGGCTGTTATTTTAAAGAGATGGTGACAGACTGCAGTAACAGCTAAGCAGCAGATTACTGCATCCTCCATTAAGTTGTCCAAATCCTTTTGTTGCATACCTCTCTTCTAGCCTTTGGGCAGGTAAAATAATACACCTGAGTAGTTCTGTTTCTTCTAGTCTGATCATTCTTCACACCATCTGATTGAATTAGTGACATCACTAATCAAACCCTCTCATAATATCCCACCCTCTTGCCCTCAAAACACACTTTTGTGCTCTCAATAGTCAAAAGTAAATATTTGTTTGACAAGTCTTACAGAGTTTATTTAATTATTTAGATACGTAAGAAATAGAGTGCGAAACCTATTCCTGAAGCATCTTCTAAGCATCACCAACAACAGTGATACTGACATGTGGAAGCTTTGAGTCATCTCATATCCTGCATTTATACTACATAAACTGTAAAGTAAGAACATTTAAGTCATCTTTATGTCATAATGACATGACTGAACTGGTTGCATTGATAAAACCTTATAAAAACAATACTATTTCTAGCTTCAAGGAAATTATGGGATTAAATTTTCCAAAGAAAAAGAATTTTTGCTGTTGGAAAAAAATATTAGTAAAATCATAGAAAGAAGTTATAATGGAGAAAATTAAGTGCTGAGCTAGAGTCTCATGGGGAAAAGAGTAGTTTCCCAAATGCTTATTAGCTTTAAACCATTCTGGGTAATGTTAGATTGTCCAGAAATGGTGTCATTTACTGTTTCCACAAGCCCCTCATTCTCACTTATTTTATCTACATATTTTCTAACTTAGAAGCAGAGAAGAATCACAGTAGCAACATCAGCAACTGTGTAGATACGAATCAATGGAGGACAACATCTCTCATAATTTTTAAGAGGACAATATCTCTCATCATGTTTAAAAGATGCTAAGAGAAACACTAGCCTAGGAGACCAAAGCAACAGTGAGATGTACCCAACAGTCAGCGCTCTTTCAGCGCCAAACTTACATTTTGTGCCCCACATAGCAGCTCTGACCTTACCCAAAAAGCTCCTTCATCTCACCAGTAAGAGCAAAGGAAGCATTATGCTACACCAGAGAACACCAAGTGCCCAGCATGAATCATGCCCTCTCCTCCGTTATCTGCTGCTTTACACATTACCCTTTAAGTGTAAAGGAAACTGCTCGTAAAAAAGCCCTCAAGTTTAAGCCCAGAAGAGATCAAGGAGACTTGGCAATACAACGAGTGTCTGCCTTTTTGTCAAACCTGACTAATCCATTATTTCCTTGAGCTCCAAAGCTCTAAATGAAAACAGGAATAAGAACAGTTTTCTCTAAAGGTACTGCATGAGAGCTGCAGAGCCACAGGTTCCACACCCATTTGCTCCTGCCTGCAACCTTGGACAATGCTCTTTGGGCTGGCTTCAACACAGAGGAGGCTCTGACCCTCTGAACTGCAGACCATGCATAAGAGGGCCAGAACCAGCCCTGCAAAGGGACCTTGCTCTCCTGATGAATTTGGGTCACTGCACATCAAAGACTGAGAGCAAATGGAGGGAACAGGTACAACAGTACCTGAATCTTTAACCCAAAGAAAGGAGGAATATCCCCTAGGCTCTTGATCCTCAAACAGTTGACATGCACCATCTAACGGCAAAGGTATAAAGCAGATTCTGTTTATTGCTTTCACATACCAGTGATGGAGCCAATAGTCTGCTAGAAGCACAACTGCTTTAAATTTCTGGAGTATGCACCTATTAAATATACAGTTGAAGTTCATACCACCTAAACAAATAAAATTTCACACAAATGAAAGGCTATTTTGCTGCTCAGTCTGGGAAGACCCTTTACTCAACAGTATATTGCTGTCCTTTCAACAAAATCTCTTCTGAGAGGAAAAACAAATAAACTAGATCTGTCACAGAAAATCTCCTAGTTAGTCCACATAATGAGCATCAACAGATTATTTAAACCTAGATTAACCAATAATATGATCCACAGATTCCCTACTGACTCTCTAAACCACCTTTTCTGTCATTTTCTGAAGGGAAGCAGAAAACAGAAGGGTCTGAAGAAGAATCTGAGTCTCTGTGAATGAACCATTTATTACAGAAATCACCCACCAGCATCATTTGCTCCAATACCACATGAAATAGCTGCAAAATTCATTCATAAAATCTTTTAGCTAAAAATATTTGATGACAAAAGTATTAGTACTACAATAATGAAAATGAATAAAAAGATGACATATGTCTACAAAAGATTATAGCATACGGTTGGTAACATCATTTTTTAAATTGCTCACCAAAATAGATCTAAATGACAAACTGCAGATGTAAAAGTCAGAACCTGAGCATTTTATCCCCAACTTTGCCACTGATGTACTGTGCAACCTGAGGCACTTAATTAACCTTGGCTGCCTCCATCTGCACTACAAAGATAACAAAAATATAGGTTAAGTCTGTGAGACCTATGGGAAAAGAACACTCCACAAGTTTAATAAAACTTCTCTGCAAAACAGGAAATGTTCCACATCTGTGAGGATGCCAATCCACATGCCAAACCAGTGTATATGCAGAGTACAGAGTGTCCTGAACATCTTCTCTCCACCTATTTTCCATTGCTTGCTAATTACGAACAACTGTACTGGTATCAGTGTATGATGTTGCATTCTCCACACTTTGCAAAAAACCCACAAACTCCAAGTATCGGTCTGACAGCATTATGTACTTAGAGCTGTCCTTCTTATTTACGTTCTCATCAACTGGCCAAGACAAAAATAAACAACCCTGTGACACTGTCTTGCTTAACTCAAAATTAAATTTAACAATTTTGTTTTACACATCTTTTAAAATACATTTCTTAAAAAAACTAGAGCTCCATTTTAAAATAAAAGCACAAAAAAATTATTTTCAAATGAATGATGCTGAACAAATCAATTTTTTAAGTAATTTGCCTGAAACAATTTGATATATTCACGTAAATTCACAATTTGTTTTGTTGAGCGAAGTATACTTCTTTCTTTTAATTTCTCTGAACAATGTTGCTACTCTCACTCCCACCTCCAGAAAGTGCAGGAAAAGCAAAGTATTTCTATTAGTTTTGTCAAGAGCTCAGACACCATAATGAAATGCTGGGCATAAGAACTCCTCTAACTTCCTCAATGCTGAGCATGGGCGAGGACAATTCCCATTGCTGCACTAACATTCAGCTATAAAACAGGATGTACTTGTGCCATTTTTGTTCCTTACCATCCTGAAGACAAGGTCTTTTCCAAACTTTCTGACCTTACAAAAAACCATAGCATTAGGGACAATAACATTAGGTAGCTATCGCAGTCTTCCCTAGGATTGGTCCTACTTGGGGAAAAAACATGGGGACTATCGGTGGGAGTCTTCTCTAAGACTGACAGCAGAAATGATTGAAAAATATTTACATCAACATTGAGAGAAAGAAAGTTAAAAAGTGGATTCAGAACAAAAGCTCATCTAAGAAATCCAGCTGGGGGAGAAATTCCTGCTTCCATTGAAGGGCACTATCAAAGAAAGGGGTCAGAAGGACAAAAGCAGAGAGGCAGCACTTTAATAGATGTGTATGTGTGCTTGCACCTGCCCATGCTCTTGTGTTAGTAGCTGCCTTCCAGCAGGCGCCACGCTTGCTGCTGAGTAGGGAGCCCTTAAGGCACCCTTCCAGCCTTAAGTGTGAAGAGAAAAATAGTTATCACTAATCACTGTAATAACACAATAATGATCCACAAAATTATCCTTTTCAATACCAGCGAGCAGTTTTGAAAGCCATGCCTATGGGAAAGGAGAGATGCGAAGGAAAGTGAAAAGCAAAAGTGAGGTGGGAGAGGCAGAGCAGGGCAGAGCCACGAATGAGACTGTCATCACAGAGACCGCAGTAATGTCAGCTCCTCTCAGCTTTAGTATTATTGGAGAGTGTGTACGTGTGGAACCCCAGTACTGCCATGGTATCAAAATACACTGCCAAACTCTACTGCTGCACTTCATTTATGCTCATTGCAAGACATCATTAAGACCACTTATGGAAGTAGCAGTATCCAAACTCAATTTGAGGCACCAACGATTCTTCTCAAAACAAAGCCACAGGCAAGGGACTGTTACAAGCTGGCAGAGCAGCTTTGGCCAGTAATCATTTATGGGCAAAAATGTGTGCATTTGTATGCAGTGAGAAACAGGCTAGGCTTCTGCTATGTCTATACGGCGGTCGGTTCATGTGTATTTACCAGGGCAGCGGACGTGTTTAATGCAGGCATAGTCTGTAGAGTTGCACAGGACATTTCTCTGCAAAGGCAGATAAAGTGCACCTGAGCAAACACAATATATACACATAAAAAGGAGATGTGCCCTTTGTTATAGCATGAAAAGAAGCAGATGTTAGTGTAAAGAGATTTACAAGAGAGACAGAAACACACAACACCAGCTTGGAGTGGCTGTGCACTCATACATGTTAAACGTGTAAGAATTATCACCCTTGCACACCTTGCAGTGCACATAGGAGGGCAGGAATGAAATGCATCTCTTCCATGTAACTTCAGGGCACCCACACATGAGGACTTATGCGCACAAGTATGTAGAGAGAGAAAATGAACAGGCATCTTGATCAGGTGTAAATACAGGAGTGAGTGCAAACAATCGCAGGGTGTAAGCATGAAACAAGCACGGTGGCAGTGTACCAAGCTCCAGCATTGCACACGGGGGTGAGAGGGAGGGTGTGCCAGTGTTTCTAGCGCATGCTCCTACTTCATCCTGGGCTTTTTCCCTTCCTGCTTTAGTTTTTTTTCTGCGGCAGAGCAGACTCCATGTCTACAGGGAAGGTGCTTAATGAGTCAAATCCAATCTCTTGAATGCCTTATCAGTTGTGGACAGGCCTGTTTCTGACAGCTGACCTTTCCCACTGCACGCCACTGAAAAACCCATACACCACAAACAATTAACACAATGCTGAAAACATAAAAATGAAGGAAGGGAAGACTCCAGACCGTTACAGACAGCACTACAGACAGAAGGGAGAGAGTGATGCATATAAAAATGACAGAGAGCAGCTACGCAAGGGTTTGATTCCACCTTATTTCACCACAGAAACACTTTATTACCTTATTTACAGCTTGGCTGTAGCAAAGCTATGTGCAAAAACAAGGCCCATGCTGAACAAGAAACGAAAGCAGAGAGGACAGTGAACACTTGTGAGGTATATAATGACATTAAGCCCACACACAAATAAATACATGTCTGAATATATATATATATATATATATGCAAAGCTGATAGAAAGAGCAAAGCTCCTTACTAGAAAAGAAAAGCACACAGAACAGAGGAGGTGAAGAAAAGTCCCACCTATACCTTTGCTGTTGTGCAACCAGCTCCTAACAACACATAGACAGACACATTCATTAAAAGAACTAAACTGAATACACCTGAGTTAGGAACCTCAAAAATAACAAAACCTATCAAATAGTCTCTTCTAATAATGAAAGGGAAGTTCATCCAATGAAGAGTGCAAGTCTAGTTCCAAGTAAGCAGGCGACTGCTTCTCCTAGAAGGCACAAACACCTAAACATAAAGCGGATAGTCTAGTCAGTTGTCCAAAGGACTCTCTGCCCAGGAAAGGCTCAGAGAAAATCTGCACATTCTCAGCTCTGCTGCCAGCTCAGTGTGAGACTTGCGGAAATCACACACATTGCATTTTCTGAAATCTCTCTTCCCTAACGTCATTTCCTGCAATAGCTGCATGCCACCAGCATGCTTGAAGATCAAGACCAACATATCTCAAATTTCAAGAGCAAATCCTAAGCACACAGATTTTACAAGCTAATTTGAAAAAGTAGATGCCAATCTTGTCCATTGTAGTTTCCTCATATGTGCACAGCCTACTATTAACAAATGTTTTGTTTTTTTACTATTATTGTGTTGCAATAACAGAAACTCTAAAAGGGACATGTTCTTCCATTTTAGTAACTACCTATATGTACAGAATGGGAGCTCGGTGACAGTGAGGAACGTTCACAGAATAAAAGTTTGCCAGAAGCTCCACAAAAGTAAACTGGACACAGCACCTAATTAATCTAGGCACTTCTGGAAAACAAAGCATGCTTTTGAAAATTTTACATGAAATCCAGACAAGACTGAGAAGTAGGAGTGGGTTAAGAGGCACACAATGTCACCTGAGGTCAGGGAATGGGGAAAGCTCAGCAGCAGTGCAATAAATCTTTCGGTTTAGCATCTCTGTCTGGTAAATGTGCTGATGAAAAGGTACTTCAGCAAAAGTATTCCAGCTGATCATTGCAAGTATACAAGATCTCTTCAAACCCCACCAAACAAAAGAGATTTTGAAAATAAGTGTTTCACTATGGAGGATTCTTCTTGTATTCAACTGAAAAAGTTACATCATGACTGCAATTGCTTCTTGGCTATTTCTATGTGGTCTTTTGATATATATATATTATATGCATTTATTTCAATGCAATGAAAATTCATGTGAAATATATACTGTAAATCTCTTAAAATAGTTTTCAGCTCACTTGTTTTCATAAATTTCTGAAACTATCTATGCTATTTGGAATAATAGATTACAGCTATTCTATCAGTTCATTCAAAATTATAACTTCATATCATCAATGAAATGACTTTCAGATCTTCACATGACAGAACCAGCTGTTTTCATTAGTTCAAGCTACTGATGAGCACAATCTTATTAAAGCCTTGTACAAGTTATCAACACTGGATATCAACTAAAAAACAATTTAAAAAAGAGAAGCACTAGTTTGGCTGTTGGTTAAGTACTATAAACCAAAGGCTGAACACACTGGTCCTGATAAAAATTAGGAGTAATTTTACAGTAATCACTGAAGGTCTACTGCTGGATGTAAGACAGCAATCATGCTGGTACCTGTGTGCATGATATTTTTCCTAAGCCTGTTGCTAGAAGGTCAGAACTGATGTAATTCTTACTCTTACAAGAAAAGCCCAGCTGCTATAAAAATGTCTTTTCAAATCGCCCTGCAGGAAATGTGACACAGCCATTGTGTTACAACTACTATTGAAAAATGTATGTTTCTCTTTCAGTCCAGAAAGGTGCTGCTGTTATTTTTCTGGAGATGAGTTTGCTCTAGAGGGTCTTGATTTCTGTGGTTTTGTTTTTTGCGGTTTGGTTTGTTTTGAATAGCGAGAACTCTTTATTTTTATTTAAACACAAGGGGCATTTGTATACTTTATAAATATTTTCCAACTCTTGTTTTAGCAAAGTGTTAAAGTGTGGGGAACAGCTTGAAAAGGGACAACTCCATTAACCCACCGCCACTAGGGTCTTGCCATTTTGGAACTGAAAGCTGGTCAGAGGTTTCGGGAAGGAGGAATGGTAGTTTTGGTCAAGACCCACAGGGCAAACCCTTGTGCATCCTTGTACCTCACCAGGGTGAGGGATCATTGAAGCCCTTGCTATGTGGAAAGGATCTCTATTTTTAAAATACAAGACAATTCTGAAAACGGGCATTGCCAAAGTAACCTCCAGGTTAACTGTCTCTTGACAGCTATCTGGTCAAATGTGCTCAGTTGCAATAAAAATAAGTGGGGCTTTTTCCCCCTGTAACTGCTAAGTCTGCCACTACTTTGTGGAGTCACAGAGAAGCTGGGATCTTTTTGTACACTATCTCTAGCAACAGAATTTTGGCAGAGCAAGTTCTACTTATACCTTCACAATACCACAATCTCTTATGTGGCTGCTGAAGGAGGACTGTTGGCTGAATTTGGCCTTGACATTGTAAGTTTAAAAGCTATTGTGTCAGAACAAAGTATAATTATTTTCTCAGAGCTGTGTTGGTGCTGCAGAGCTAAGAAAAAATAAAGCAGGGGAAGTTATATATAATTATATTAATTTATATAATTTATCTATCTATACATACATATATATGCAATTTTATCCTTACACTCAGGAAACTGGACTAAAAAAATAAAGAACCTCCATTAAATATTTTTTGCCTAACTTTACACAACTTCTTCTTGCTTATAACTATAATATTTCAGTTCCACAAACAAAAGAAACTGTGTAACTTAACTACTCTGGGAGCTCAAAGGAGCAAGACAACTCACTGCATATAGTACATACCAATACTGAAAGCTTTCATAGAGTTATCTGATGACTTACCACATTAAGCTCCCCCATCTGCAGCCCACAGAGGACCACGGTTGTTCCTGCTGCTGTCTATACAATATTTCTGGAGCACCACTTTCCTGGTTTTTTGTCCTACAGATGACTAGCTAGATTTCAAACTTCTGCAACCTGCTTGGCTTTACCACACCATGATGCATAAATCATAAGACACCGTTGATACCCCCCTCACCAGCAATGTCTCCTTGAATGGCCTCTAAAAGGAACGTCAATTTAAAAAAAAAAAGTTCAAGTTGCCGAGATATCAGCAGACAAATGTTAGTGCTGACCTTAAGATTTCATAGCATCTGGTAGAACAAACTTATCAGCCCCTAAAATTCTGCCTCTCCATGGGGGTGAATTAAGAACTCATTTTCAAGCTCTTACAAGAACTGTAGTAACTCCATAAAATACATTTAGTTCTGGATGATTCTAGTGTGGATTAGAAGTAGGTGCTGAAATTGCTTCATTTGGCAGAACTGAGGCTGCCAGGCCCCAAACAACAAAAATGGTCCTTGATTTGAATAATAATTGTTAACCAACTATAATTTCTGATAATCATACCAGAGTCAGTCAGAACAGGCTATGGATGAAGGACATGGGCAGAGGGGTCAGTCCTGCTTACCCTTCAAGATGTTGCAGCCCTGTAGGCACATGAGTCTCCAGACTTCCCCTGTGTCTCCTTTTTCACCTTTATAAAAGAGATAAAGTGCTACAACCAACGCATAAAGCTCTTTCTAGAGCAAACTGTATCTTGTGCTCATAGCTCTGCATCAATATTGCATAACCACTGAGGACTAAAACGCAGTTGGATATATGATCTTTCTTAGCTGCAAGGGGAGTTTAAAAGAGCAGAAAGAAATTACAGCTATGGGAGACTTGGCTTTTGCACATCAAGCAGTGACCCTAACTGAGAGGCTGGACAGTTGAGTTTCTGTGCAACAGGCAAGCGTGTAGAATACATCACGTCAGCTACTGCCCACATGCATCACTTTATCCTTCAGTAAATGCAAGGCAGCTCACACCTCAATGTGAATATGCTAGATTAGCTCGCTTTTCCTTAGAATTCTAAGTGTACACATGTGGTTGTTTTGGAATAGGTAAATTCACAGTCTGGCTTGCCTGGGAATGATTTGTTATTATGGCAATAGCCTGAGTCAGCTACGTCCCTTCCAGCACCACCCACCTGGTACTATTTTAAATTCTTTCAGCATGCGAGTTTTTCACTAAAATGTTCTGGGACTCTTCCCAAGCAACCTGGGTAGTGCTAAAGATGAATACATTGTTTCCCAGGCTGAACTTCAAATGTCAGCGGCTCCAGCCCTCTTTCACCTCCTTGGTTGCATCTTCTCCGAGTCACTAATGCATAAACACAATCCATAACCTGTAACATCTGAGTTTATCAGTTATTTCCCTACTGCTGCATCTGCCTGCCTGAACTGTTAAGTTTCCATTGGGATCGACATACGCCTGTGATAAAGAAATGTTTGTTTGCTAACTGCTTCATATTGATGTGTTTACCGTGAACACTGGCACAAAGGGAGGGGGAATAACAGATTAGGGACCAGTTCAAGGAGGCTATTTTTATAAGGCTTATAATATGCATGTGGTTACAAACCAAATTCATGGCTTTATTTCAATGGGCAGAACCACAACAGGAGGAACTATTTTTTTTAACCATCTGGCAGGACACCATAGCAATCAGCTTTAAAGGCAGATACATGGGAAATAACTCATACGTGATATTCCTGCTCAATTCTAAGGAAGTCAAAACACCCTTATAAAGTGGACAATAGAAATCAACAGATGACCACAAGAAAGTACGTTCAGTAAATATTACAGCATCATCCTCAGTGCAAATTTTGTGTTAGTAACATCTAGCAAATTGGTTGGCAATCTGCTGGAGGTCTCTAACTTTGCCTTCTGCTCACTAGTATTCATGTGGCCCACTCAGCATAACGAGTTGCCTGCTTTGAAACCACCACATGGTTGCGTGGGAGCAGATCACTGGATGAGCCAGTTATAAATGATCCATACGTGACAAACCTGTATCACAAAACAATCATTGCAACACACTCGTTGATTGTCTTAGCAGAAGCCAGCAACTGAATGAACTATGGATATTAAATTTCCCTCCAGAGCAACTTTCTGAACCAGGCAAGGCTCTGATGCATGCCCATTAGCCATCTGTATGGCATTTCAATCAAAGCTCTCCCAGCTTCAGACTCATCTCCTGCATCTAAGTGTTGTCTATTTAGGCTGTTAATGATGGATAGGGAGGATGAAAAACAAAAGGTGAAAGGGACAGAAGAATAGGGTAGTGATGGAAGACATTTTAAGAGCCAAAAATAAGCCAACCTTATCTTCCTAAAGATAAAGCCAGGGGAAGGGCTACCTGTAGAAGGCAGCGCCTCTGTTGTTTCCTATGTGAATATGCAACTTCACGTGTGCAAACACATACATAGTTGGAGCCTCCTCTGGCTGGTGGAGCACACAGTGCCTTCAGGGTAGTTCTCATTAAATGGACATTACTGTCACACTGCGTATGGGCACATAATATATTCAGCAAGGCAGGCATCCACAGACGTGCAAGGATCCTATGTACATTGAGGTACAGTTGTTACAAATGCGTGCAAATGCTGGGTTTGCACCTGCACATGTGACACGTCTGTACATGCAGATACATGCATGCATGATGACACACATGTTGGTTGCATGAGTGCTTTTGTACATGCATGCGCAAGCAGTGGCTGTGTATTTATATGGGCTGGGCAAGATTCCTTTCTCTCTCTCTCTCTTTCTTCTTCATTGAATGGGAAAAGGCTGTCAGCAATTTCCTTCTGTCAACAGCTGGGAGATGCTTTTCTGCAGTTAGCTGCAATTTGTTTCAATTATGTCTATTAATCATAGCCTGCTCCTGATGGTATTCTTCACTTTAAAAAAAAATAAAAAAAAAAATCAGGGCTTTTCTTTTTAACAAGCTGTTTCCTCTCTCACGATGGCACTTAATGACTGCAGGTTTGTTGTGAGAGGGGAAAATGAAAAAGAAAAAAAAAAAAAAAAAAAAGAAAAGAAAAACCCAGACGCTTCCATGTTTGCTTATTTAATTAATAAGCACCATGGCTCAAGAAGCTGGCAGGGCATGCAGCTGAAATGGAGGTCAGTGCACTGCCATTTCAATTGTGGAGAGATAGCTCTGAACCGGGTTTTTGTATCTAAAAATCTCCCAGCTTCAGAGAGGTAGATGGAATGACATCAATTGGATTTGGATCAAGGATTTTTGGACTCCAACTTCCTCCCTTTGAAATCTAAAGCAGAAAATCCACTAAGCATCTTGGCAATCAGTTTCCCTCTGTTTTAATATCTTACAACAGGGATCAATTTTAAAGACACTGGGAAACCTATAGCCACCCAAGAGCTACTCCCAAAGTCTATTGAAACATAACTGAAGTATCAGTGAGGATGAATGGTATTTTACCAATCACCTGCACATCAGGCTGTGATGTCTCAAAGTTGCGTACTTCACGTGTAAGCTCTTACAAAACTTCTGAGGAACATGTTCTACACTTGCAGCAAGGCAGCAAATAAAAGAAAATCAGGTGTGTAAGGTGTATGCTAACATTCTGGAAATAATCTAGTTAAATAAGCTCCTTTGCAGAGATATGATGGCATGCAAGGACATAATCCAAAGGGATCTTTCCTTCTTTCTCATTACCTCCTTTCCTCTAGCATTTATTATCTTACCTGCTATTGTTTTAATGATTCCTCCCATACTTATTTGTCATTAACCAAAGCAAGGGCTGGCTAGCTTGGAGAACTTAGGAGTCATTGTAGAGATTTTACTCAGAGGTGTAAACATTTCTGGGAAATTGCTAAGATCCAAGCAATGGACACTGAGTCCATAGCCCTGGAATTTTAGATCAGAAGTTATTCAAGTACCAAAAATATAGGTGATTTTCAAGAGTGGGTCAATGATTTTATCAAAGGTTGGGTTAAAGGAACCTCGTGCCAGAAAAAACAAGAGAGTCTGTAAGATCTGTACTGCTTAAAACTGTATTGCATTGAGTCCTTGCTCAATTCGCTTTCTAAGTATCTGCTTATGTAGATTTGCTAAATCCATCACACTTAGGGAAAAGAAGAATGATCCCAATGTAGGTCCATATGGTACAATGTGCATAAATACATCACTTAGATAATTTAGGCCTAGTCTTACCTTAAGATTTAATGACATAAATATATCACTTTGGTGTATAAAAAAAAACCCATCCAACATTTCCTGTAACCACCATATCAACAATGACAAAACCAGGAGTGCAGATGTCTTTATACTGGCATGACATACAGCTTTGCCAGTATCATTTTTTTTGATAAGGGAGCAGGCACACTAGCAAAAGAATTTATAAAGGACATCTGTATTCAAATAAGCTCTTTGCATGTCTAGGTCAATAAAGCCCTTCAGGCACTGGTAAGGCCTCGAACAGGTTCTGCATCATGCAGGGATGAAGTGATGTGATCCTTGACATAGCTACAATGTTAACTGCAGCAAGTAGGGACTGGGAAGCTGCCAGAGCTCTACTACATCACGCAATTAGGAATGAATGCTGCACAGACGGTGTACCTTTTGTGGGACAAGACGATGCTATAGCTCCCCTACTCTACCCATCAAATGCATGTCTGGCAACCAGCAAAGGTCACTCAGATGCAGCTACCCCCACATGACTCTGTGTCTATGAGGATTTAATGTTTCTTTGCATGAAGATGCAGAGGAAACAGGCTATACTGAAAAGATCGTACTTTTGCCTATATGATCTGCATCCACACTGACAGCCCTTTGCTGGTGTCAGAGCAGCCTTTGAGTCAAAGCAATGAGTTTCATAAGCTTCAATTCCTTCCAGCTAAAAGGCTGGAAAGTACCTGTAAGTTCATTGCTTAGTTTGAAGCTCTATCTGCAGAGGGACAGATAGGACCACTTCCTATCATCAGTGCCCCTGTCTTTGTGACATTTCAGATTTGCGCAAGCAGGACATTTAGAAAAACTAAGCCCATGGTAATCATGAAGTGAAACTAACCCCGAAAAATTAAGATGTGAAAAAGTGACAGTGTTAGGAACCATTTAGAAACCAACATGATCCACAATCCAGATACAAACTACTCAACCTCTGGGTACTCTGTGGCCAGCTGTAAATAAAGCACACAAACTCTGGTGGCAGAAGAAGCAGAACATCCCTTTCATTAGCGCTTTCATTTACATTTCCAAAAATGTTCATTACATTGTGTTGTACTTGTCAAATTAAAACACAGCCCACAGAAATACATTAGCAAGCAAACTTCATTTTTACTGGACTCATACTGACATATGTACACAGAAGAGAGAAGTAGGTTTAAACTAGAAATAAAATGGAAAGTCTGAAAGGAGCAAAAAGCTTGGAGCTTCACAGAGGTCTTGAGCTTTAGACACTGCATGCTCCAACACCAGGAACAAGAAATCCAGTGTAATGTAAGACTTAGAGAATATGACAGAGGAGGTAAGAGAGAAAAGACTTGGGGAAAGGAGAAAAACAAGGAAGAAGGAAAAGAAATAGCAGAAAGGAAAGAAGGGACAAGTGCAGAAAGAGGCAGAAAATGGGAAGAAGAAAGAGGAAGAGAAGAGGGAATTACAGAAAGTGATAGACAGAATGGAAAAGAAATCTCTGCTAGTACAGTAACACATAAATCCCTACAGCATGACAGGCGTCTGCTGAAGCATTTCATTTCCCCGCAGCATAATGGTGTGTTATTGCCCATTATCTGTTCTGTCAGTGCCAGAGTCGATATTAAATGAGGGGCAGCTGCATTTAGCTGCCATTTTTCAGCTGTCTCCCCGTTACCATGGAGACTCACTTGTCTTTTGATGAACCTGGCTGCAAGCAGAGGGGTGCATCCATGAGCAGGGAGGCAGTAAGCACCACAGAGCAGAGGGAGCGAAGGACAGAGAGAAACAGTGGAGGAACATAAGCAAGGGGAGGGCAGGTCCCTTGCACCCATGCAAGCACAATAAAGACAGCCATTTCAAACACCCTGTTAATATGCAGAGGGGCAGATGGCCAAGCATATGCATAGTTCTTTGACTTTCACAGGTTCCACTGATTCCCTCTTCATCCCTCTGCCCTTCTCCTTTCCCTACACCCTCTGTCCCATAACAATGATAGCAATCCTCCCCTCCTCTCTAGTACCTCTGCAACAGCACCTCTGACACTATTGGAAGCAATGATGAACTAAGCCTCTTGAAGACCACATAGCACGTTGAGGAGCACTAATATCCCCAAAATACTAATCAGGAACCTCAGGCACAATGAGACAGGGTTTGTCCATCTCTCCCACCAAGATTTAAGCTGTTGGCACACACAGGCGCTGAGACCTAGAAAACTTTATTCACAATTTTCCTGCTTTAAATATAAGGACATTTCCTACAAGGAAGCGAGAGAGAGACAGCTACACAGCAAACTGGAATGAAAGACATCCCATTTCCTTTTCTTGACTTCTCAACACAAGGCTTCCTTTGTGGAAAAGACACACTGGGGTCTCCCTTCACCATGTACTTAATGGTGGCAACTCCAAACCTTGCAACTAGCAGACTCTTGTATTTGATCTCAAATACTGTTTCTTTAGATTCACCAGCAGCATACTTGCAGTGGCTGGGAGAGCCCATCTCCCATTCTCCAGCAGCATCCCAATCTCACCAGTACAAGGAGAGTCACCTGCTTGAAGTGCTGACCATACACAGCACCAGAGCTGAGCAGTCCAGTTCCAATAGGAGTATTTTCTGTCTTCCCACACTTATCACCGAGATGTTTATCTCTCCTTGAGGGCCTTGTTTCTCTTAACAACTTGTGAAGGGTTTTAGAAATACCGGAGACTGACACAATGGAAGTCAAACTGATAGACTATACCTACATTAACAAATGAATTGAGTCTGGCTGCACTCCCAGACTTTGAAACATGGTAGCTTGCAATTTTAAACTATTAGAACAGTCTCCGATGTGATATTTCTCATTTTAACTAGCACTCTTCCAAATAATTCCTGAGCACACTTGAGGAGTTAGGATATGCCTGTGACCATTCCCATTACAAAGTTTGCATACAACCATCCTGGTTTGCATGTTTATGAGCACAGACAGACCGTCATTCAATGGCCAGCCTCAGTGCCAGGAAACATTTCCAGCCATGCTTAGCTGATTACTAGAGACAACCAGGTGGTCCAGCCTGGAGACAGCCACAGGATAGTACTTTGTCCAGTCCCAACAATAAAGGTCTTGCTAGCATATCCTGACTCTGCCCAACCGAACTCACCATCAAAGGGCTGACTTGCAGAGCTCAGCTTACCATACAGATTGGATGCAAGCACAGAACAATGGAGCCACAGCTTCTCTATAAGCCTCTGAATACTCAAGCCATAGGTCTGCTAAGATATACCCTCCTAAACAGATAAATAGGAAAACAAGACCAATAATCCCATTCAAGATGACAAGGATAACGGGGTGCCTAAGAAGAAAATCACAGCCTTAAGACGTGCATGAAGAGTACTTGTAAGGTCTCAAAATTCCCTAGCACTACATGGGAATATTCTAGTATTACACTCTGAGCTCGCAGGAAGCCTCATCTCCACTTCAACTATCATGACAGCAAGAAGAACTGTTTGGTGTGTAATGCTTATGATTAAGGGCGAAGATGTCCAGAGGACATTTACTCCTTGAAGGTGAATTTATGATGCAGTGATGATTTCAGACTCTGAGAGCTTTCAGCTTTTCAGGAAGCAGCTTGCTCTTCAGGTGTTTTTGTTATCTACATTTGCCATGAATTCTGATTCACAGCTTTCTAAGTCCATCCTTGGATCATGATCCTCAAAATATAAACCTTACAGCTCCCTTAAACCATCCCACTTTCTGTCCTGTCCCTTTCTTCCAAACTCCCAGATTTCCATGGAACAAAGACTTAAACATCTTTGCTAAGAAGCTGTGAGCAGAAGATAGAAGATTGCCCTGGACCAACTCTGATTTGCAGTGGAGTGTCTCATCTGCTTTGCCATTTCATCTCAATGCATGTGTAATGGATGTAACGTAAAATAATACAAAAGTAACACCAAGTAACACAGCAGTAGAGTATTCTTAACATTTAAAATATTAATTTGCTGCTTCCTTTTAGCTTAGAGCACCCTCTTTTCTATTTATCCTCGCCTTTCCACTTCCCACGCTTTCCCAATGCTTTTCATTGTCTGAGTCTTCTTATTTATTTGTTTAGGCTGTCCAGCATCACATATCAAATAAACTTCACAGTACTTGAACAGTCAGCTAGGAAAATACTTTTTTAATATCTGTAAAAAGTGCAGCCCCTTCCAATGAACCTATTGCATTCCCTTCCAGTGACCTGCTACTGAAGACAATTCCAGTACCTGACTATGGAGCAGCCTTCTTCATTTATTCAATTTACTTATTTTTTAGATGCCATTTAAAAGTCACTGTTTCTCAAGCCCTGCCTAGCTCTCCCATGCTCTATATTAACAGACAGTTAAAATAAAGGGTCAAAGTGCTTCCATGTATTAATGCTTAAGTCAAGTCATCATCTCATAGTAGGAACATATCCATACCTTGACATTTTATCATCAGAGCCTTTTACTCTGATGTTTTCAGGTGTAAAATAACTTCACCACTTGAGCCTTCTGCAACTTGACAAAACTTTTAAAATTGGATTCTAAAGAAACCTGTCAAGTGACATTTAACTGGCACAATGCTCTTGATCCTTCCCACGACTACATCTGCTACCCTTCCACATCTCTGTGGTAGTTGTCCAGCATAGCTCTTCATGCATCTTTTCTTATCTTGCTGACTAGTGATTTCTTGAAAATTTCTGACTGTCATGTTTTCAAAACATTTTGCCTGAATTGCTTATATGCTGATCCTTCCTTTAGCTTCACTCTGCTCTCATGACACTTTGCTTTTGAATATGGAACTATCTTAAGCACCACATTGAGGAGCTGACTGCCATTAGACTTGCAAGATCTTGTTTTTCCTCCGGGGGATGCCTAAATTCAGAGTGCATGATCAAAGTTTTCTTTATAGTCCAAAGGCATTTTGCAAACAGCAGTGGAAACAAACAGCTGATTTAGATGACTGAAAATATGAATGCTAATGAAATTTCTAGTCTGTTGGGTCAGTGACATGAGTTTTGGATTCAATAATGACTTGGGGAAGCCAAAGGGAAGAAAGAAATTTGCCATAAGATTTAAAAAAAAAAAAAAAGAGAGATTTTGTTTTAATGTAGTCGCTGGTCAGCAAAAGATTATGACAAGAACATTGGCAGAGCAGACTTTGAGACAAATGGGAAAGCAAGAGGGAAATTATGCTGAAGTGCTCTCACAAACAACTCTGGGTCATTGCAAGGAGTTTCTAGAATTGTGCTGCCTGTGATTAGACTTAGTTTATACAGTAAAAAAAGTTGATTCCAGGAGCTGCTAAACTGCCCCATTCAAGTTAAGAATTTGCAATGAATTCCTGTAACTACATTCCCCACACCCAAAAACTCCATCAGCCAAGCAACAAAACAGGGCAAAAAAGCTGTAAAAGGAACCTAACCACTAGATGCTACAGACAGATCATATTTATTCAGCAACAGTTCTTAAATAAAAGTATTGATTTCTAACACCCTAGGGATGCTCTGTGATGCTTTGTGGAAAGCTTTCTGGCAGACAAAACTAGCACTTAAGTTTTGGGGAAAGAAAAAGAGATATATCTACCTTTGGATTTCTTTGCATCTGTATTTTCCCCACTCCGTCTTCCCAAAATCTGTAACAGCCATCATCTTCCTTTCTACAGTCTACTGCCTTGCGTCCACTCAATGAAAAATAAGTATGTCATACTTGGCTCTATTTATTTGTAAGTATGTAGCAAAAGGCAACATAGCTGAGGATCAAATCTATGCTCCACATGTCACCAAAGCCACTGGTATTTCACTGGAAATGCTGGTGGACTAAAAAGTAAGAATTCATTAAAAGGGCAGTCACACCCAAGACAATCAGCATCCTTGGAAACTGATATCTTTAAACCACTATACTATTTTACCCTGTGTTTGCCTACTGCCTCCCCCAAGACTTAGAAGACTTTCCCAGCATTGATCAGGCAGCAGAACAGGCTCAACTGCCTGCTTAATATGAATTTATCCATTTTGCATGGGAGAATACTGAGCCCTATAACAGTTAAGTCCTTCATCTCCAGAAAACCACATTTGAAAGCATGTAAGGACAACTTCATTTGTTCAAAGATATATAAAACATATCCAAATATTCAGTGGAAGAAATAAGAGAAATGCCATACTTTCAACACATACTTTTGCAAAAGAGCATTCTTTAATTTGCCTGTTTATAGCACATCGGTATAGTGCTAAGGAAACAACTCCCTTACTGCCATCATCCTGTATGTCATTCTTCAATGGCACTCACAGAGCTGCCCCTTTAATTCTAGCATCAAGGGGTTGGTGCTCCTGGTGATGGTAATCCTGATTCCTACTACTGATGGGGGAACGGCCTACATCACTCTTCCAACAGCAGGTCTGTTTTTCTGCACACCAAAACAGGATCCAACCTTGAATATTTCAATATGCCGAATATCAACAGAAACTGTGACAGCTCAATTCATCAGAATGCAAGTCTAAGGGGTAGACATTTGAGAAGGAGAGAGCCCAGTATCACAGCCAGCTTTCTATAAAAACAGCCTCAGTTTCCACTATTCAGGAACAGATCTTCAGACCTCAATATCTGTGGCACTGAGCACGTCTCATGCCTTGCCTGTTCAAAGATCATCAAGTCATTTTACTGCAGAGCTGGAAAAGAGGTTGGGCCCTCCAGATGAGACTTTGGCACTGAAGCCCCTCCTTTCCTATTCCTTACTGTCCCAGGAAGGGATATTATGTTTCACAGAGACACAGTCTTCACTAAAACACAGTCACGAGGAAGTATAAGCAATGAAGTGAGCTTTCATGTCACAACAGACATTATTAGCATAATTCCTAATTGTGACTGTTTAGAAGCCCCATAAGAGCAAGAATAATTGTTTAACAGGCAGAGTGATAAGACAACAAGATTAGTCAATTCTCCATCCCCCTCACTCCCAGACTGCTACAAGATCCTCTTCCTTTCCTCTACTGTTGAGGAACAGTGCAAGGGAATGTATTCCACAGAAAAAACTGCTCATTTCTAGTGTCCCCAAGAATCTTCTACTTGTGATCTCCCAAACCTAGTTACCTTGAGCGGGACCTCAAACAAACCTCCGAGTGGCAGCATAAAATGAAAACAAAATTCAGAACCCCACTAGAATACAGGCTATAAGAAAAGGCAAGATGCAACTAAACGGAGGGATAGGGAAACCGAGAAGTACTGCAGTGTATTCCAGAACTGCACACTGTGAAAGGAATGCATCATTTAGTTACAAGTTTGCAATACATTTCCATAGTGATCAGTAAGAACATAGGATACAAAAACATATTTAGTGCCTTTTCATGACCAATCATCTCCTAACCTGCCCCACTGATCTGCTGGTCAGAGGATGTTTCAGGGGGTGCTGCAGAGGCCAGAGCACAATGAATCTCTTCCGTGGTGGTTGGACAGGACAGGACAGGCTTGCAATGGGGACTTGCAAACAGCTCAGCTCCATGAGGACTTACGGACAGAGGGAGCTCCTCTTTCCTGAAACCAATTCAATCACTATAAAGATAGTGGCTCTTTTTGGACCCTAGAGCCTTATTACCTAAGAGGAAAACATGTAGGAGACTCAGTGAAGGGAGTCTGTCTTGGTAAGAAAAGGATTTCTAACAAGGACAGCCAGTCTGGGTCCAGAATACACTAATACACTGGGCTAGGGGCTGCCCCCTCCTGTCCTGCTCTCACCCCAGCCTGCCCAGCTCCCTGTCTGGAGGCAGTGGGATATGCCCTGGCTAGCAAGGCCCCTGCCCAGCCAGTCCCATGGCTCCCAGCCCCCATGGTGCCCTGATACAGCATAAGATCTTTAAATGCCAGCTGATACCATCCCCAGCAAACCAAGAGCTTCTATCCTGACAAGTGCAAAATGATGCAGATATCCCAGCCAGCAGGCTTCAGAATACTCCTTTAATATGCATCAGCCATTTTCATTACAGCCTGGGGATAACTGAACCATTTCACCCCTCTCCTCCTGTCCTGTAACTCCTCCAAATCTTAAAAGAACATTTGTTTTCAAGTTGACTTGTCAATTAACATCACCCACTCCCACAACTCTCTGCAGCTGCAGGTTCAGCCCAGGTCCAGAACTGTTCCCACAACACAAGTCAAAATGCTTCTCTCCATTTAAACTGTATTTTACATAACCAGGAGATTAAAGCAGCCAGAGACTCTGGGGTTTAATTCAAACTGAGACTCTCAGGTGTGATTCTGGTTTGCTGCAGGTATTTCAATCTCCATTAGAGAGAAAAGAGGAAGAGAATCTTACATGGTTTCATATGCATTTGTCTTGATTGTTATAGCTGGTGAAAGAGCTATATTAATAGCACAGCAGGGGCTGAACTGAATCCAAAGACCTGGAAAATAAAATATTCTCAGTATCCATTTTTTCAGTACTTGCAAATTTCAACAAGATGAGACTTCCATATGCTTATCACAGAGAAGAAAAAACAAACAAGCATGGATCAAAATAGATAAAAACCTCTATTTGTTTACAGTAAATAAAGCAAATATATTTGCAAATTGTAAAAGGCATTACTCTTGGAGTCCTCAGAGATTCTAATGTATTGGAACAAAAAGCAGGCATGTCCAATTTAAATGCTCAAAGAAAAACTGAGCAAGACATTTGCAATCTGATATGCAGCCGCTGAAGACAGACCAACCTGAAACAAAGCAGAGCTCTGAGGCCTGAGTCATGAATCCAAATCTCAGATATCTGAGTTTTTACAAGATGCCTGTCATGTCTCACCTTAAACCTAGCGTGAATCTGATGTATGGATGTGGTTAAGTCACTTTACCATCTCTTTCTTAAAGTTAAGACTGATATTGAGCTATTTTGAAGTGTTGTGAGGTAAACTGCCCACAGCCTCGCAAAGCAATAATATTGCCATTTAGTTTTGCTCAGTATTAAACAAAAACTCCTCAGGAACCACACATGCTTATCAGGGTCTAAATCCCAGAAATAAGAGCAAGTGCCACCACTAAACAGAGGAATCAGTCTTCTGGATCCCTCTCCCATTCTGCTCTTGACTCTGCATCACTTGAGTAAATGAGCCTTATCTAAGCTAATTAGAAATAACAGGAGTCCTTCAAACAACTAATCAGGAAAGCATCAAAGAAATACAGAGGAAAATACTTCCTTGAACCCAAAACAAAAGAACCAAATGTGCTAATAATAAATGGCTTCTCACTTTCAGCATGATAAGCCCCTGCTGAACTTACAGACTCAAGTTTGGGGTGGAGAGTACTGTAGGGCTTCACAGACGATGTCCAACAGCACCTTGCAGTACTAAGCAAACACTCTCTACAGGCTCAGAGGCTCTGGCATTGGATATTTTAAGGAGAGGGATCATGAACACATGCTAGATTTTGTGAGTATGTCAGTTTTGGTTTTGCGTAACCCCAACCTCTGATTTTATTTTGTATTAGAAATGAGTACATTATTGTCTTAAGACAGCATTGTGACATTCTGAGAAAACAAAGGGAGATCCCACACAGCTTAAACATGACAAAGTGGGACTAAAGGCAAAGGTTGGGGAAGAGACATGAGCAATGAACACTCCTCTCAGAGGAGTTTTCAGATGCTGGAATGAAACTCAGAGAATCAGCTGATCTGCTCAGGTTTCCCAAAGACCTTGGATACTTCTGCTGTTTTAGCCACAGAGCAAGGACGATCTAAGAGCAGAGCTTGGGGAATTGTCTAGACAGCTCCATATGCATCCATCCTCATGATGCGAGGCCAAGTCCCCATGGACACTGCCCCATGGCTGACCCTTTCACGCTGCTCCTGTAGCTGCAGCGAACATCTCCACAGCCTTTGCAGATCACCTGCTGCAAGAGACCACGGATATGAATGGCAGCTCCAGGGGCTGAAGTTTCTCTGCAGCTCTAAGAAAGATCTTGTCAGGACAGACCCCTCAAATACTCCCCGACATAGGAACATGCAGCATGGCAGAGAGTTAGGGAGGGATCCTGTCCCCACAGGCCAGCCAGTCTCCCCTCCATGTGGTAGCAACAATTAGCACCCAAGCACTGAGCTAGGCAAAGGTTTCAGTAAAGGCTTGAGCCTTTCAGGAACTGGTCAGACACCCCTCAACTTGTTCCACACAAGTTATAATTTCACAAAGAAGCTGCTATCTAGATGTCAAATGCAGCAGCAAGTCTAGGACCACTGGGCAGAAAGAAGCACGTTTAGTCTGGCAAAAGGAGGGGTACATCCTCTACTGATGTTTTGTAGCCACACTAAGTCTAGTCTCTTTATGAGCCAAACACCGGGATAACAAGGGCTAATCCTGCTATGCAACCATAAATAAGTAAATAAATATGATGCCCAGTTACAAGCACAATTTTTCATAAGATTATGCTGGCAGTTGACTGAGAAATCACAGTCTACTTCTCCATCAGACATCCAGTCAGTGACATAAGATTGTTTGACTTATAGCACAAGATAAACTGCGCATTAACACTTTGCCCTGATGATGTACAAAACTAAAAGAGAATAAATATACTATAAGGGTCTCCTAATTTAAAGTTTCTTTCCCAAAATATTCTGCTGAGACTTGATAAAATAAACATTTCTTTGGGGAAAAAAAAGTTTAAAAATTAAAATATTCATTAAGACCAACTTGAACAGCTAACCAACAACAATGAAAATTGCTCTTTTACAATGGCTCCCCCTTTCACCTCTGGGTAAAATACTACTCTGAACTGTTGTGGTCTTTTAGATTAAACAATTGAAGTCACCACCACGAGAAGAGAACCATTTTTCAACTTTTTAATTGTTCCATACCCAGGTCTCTAATAGCAGTACAAATTCTGCTTATTTGTAATGAACTGCCTACAAACTATAAATAAACTAGAGCTTATTTGCTAAAAGAGATTCATCAATAATTTCAAATCAACAAATTTCAACATTAAAATTAATTTGCCAGCAGAAGAACGGAGTGGCAAAATGTAATGAACAAAGCATCTAGTTCCCCCATTCCCTCTGCTCCAGCTGGAGTGGTGTGGCTTGAAGCTAATGGAGAGGTCTCCAAAATCAAGTGGGAATGGTTCCCTGCTGCGGTCTGTGAATCAGGCCCTTCTCCTCTAGGCCCTGCCCTTCACAGACAGATTACAGCTTTTGCCACAGACAAATCACTTCAGCTTTTAATTCAGTCTCTCCTTTTGTAAAATGGGCCTAATAGTATTCACTTATCTACTTCACTGGGGTGCTTCAAGGATTAAAATTGATGTGTCCCTGCTGAAGTAATGTGCTATAATTACCTTGTTAATGTGCCCTCTCTTGGATAGAATGAAAATTGCTTAGCTGCATGTCACATGTCCCACACTGCCTGCCGCCTTGGCCCCTGGGCAAGCTCAGACAATTGGACCATGTTGTCTCAAGCCAGATGCTCTTGTGAAGCTGAAGTGAAAAGAAAATGGCAGCCCTGCAGCCAAGGGATGCAGCAAGTAGCTCTACTTGACAAAGCAAACTCAAAGCCACTAATTATGTGGAAGAGTGCTCCTTTACAGAACAGTGGGAACCACAGACTATTTTCTACCTACATTTGGTCAACAAACAAAACCAAAACAAAACCTGTTGAAATCCTCATTTTCATTGAACTAGATCCTTCCCTGATGAAAGCAGCCAAGAAATCATTTCCTCTTTTAAACCCATCTGCAATATGAATGTCAAATGTTGCACCTGTGCTCCAATCACTTTTTCCCCTCCTGTGTGATTCTTCCCAGCTAAGTGTCCACTTTTCTTCAGCTGCTCTAGCTTCTAATAAATTGCACAGCACTGAGAGGGAAGGTCTAAAATTTTCTCTATTTCTGAGACGAGTAGCCAGAATAATCATTATTACAGATCTACCCTGGCAACTGCAAGTCCATCTCTACTATCCAGCGATGTGCCTCACCCCATCCTTTCCTACAGGCAGAAAGAAGTGAGGCTTGCAGACAGGACACATCCTCCTCTCTGCATCTCTATTTGCACTGCATCGCATTACCTCACTCCCAGCCAATCCAGCCTTCACACGCCTCAACGCTCTCCTCTTGCCCAGCACATACCCACTGCCGGAGCAGCTGATTGCCATGGCGAACACAGAGGAGTTCAGAAAATTATATACAGCCAGCAGTTAGCATTTGTGGAAAGGCAAACAGAAATATCACAACTTAACAAGGGGTAGGCAAGAGCTTGACATGAGGATCTTCTGCCTCTGAAATTTAAAGCAGCACAGAGCAACATTCACACAGTGAATAGCAGACAGTTAGGTAGTGATAAACAGGTTTTCCTGAGTTCACAGCCGGGTTACAATAGTCAGGAATAAAGTGACCCTCCTGTCTCTGGAGAAGCATTTCAGGAGAGCAATTCTGAACAGCAACACAGACAATAGTGTTTCAGACACGAGGCCAAGGCCTTTCAAGTCACTATACAAGTGGGTACAAAGCCAAGACTTCAAGAACCAAACCCCACTCCTTTGCCCTTATTCAGCTTGGAAATTTCAAATATCCAGTTTCATACAAGAGAATCCTTCCCTATTTCAGAGATACCCAAGCAGTATCATTGCATGAGTCTTAGAGGGCCTGCATTTCTTACAGATGCTATTGTACTTGAAGGAGTTTCTGCTCAAGGTAGAGAGAATACTGCTATTGCATTCCTTTAAAAAATAAAGCAGCCATTATAAATCTTCATAAAGTATTCAGCACAAACACAGTTATCCCTTATCAATGATGACTCCACACATTTGCAGTGTGCATGTATTCTTTAAAGCACTGCAGACATCTAGGACTGATTTTCCTGTTTTTCAAGGTGGTCAGAAAATGCAAGCAATACTAATGAGATGAAAGATGCAAGACTGGTTCACTTGTCTACAGTCACAGCTGGGCTGGGAACAAGCAAGGCCCCAAGACTGAACTCTGCAAAGAGCAACTTTCTGCTGAAACCAGCTCCGAAATGGCCAGAGGAAAGCTCAGCTGACAGAACTGCTCTGACCTCTGTCTATCACAAAAGCTATGCTTTAACAATGCCTTCATACAGCACTGAGCTGCAAACTCACTGCAGCATCCAACTGCTTGCACCGTCATCTCAGCCCATCTCTGCCTCCACAGAAGTTGTCCTGACAAGCAGCCCATGCTGCAGGAGAGAACAAGATTTCCCAGTAGCTGTATGCGGGACTATTTATCGCTATGAAGAGTTTATTCATAACCCCAAAAGTTAGAGCTGACTTTAAACTCTGAATGGATTGTTTTCAATCTTGAAAAAAAGTATGTAAACATGCAGGATATTCATGTTTTTCCTATTGATATCAAGTACCTTGTTGAATTTTTACCAATTTTTTCAGTTAAATCCTGTTGTGTAGTAAATCCCTCAGTCTAATTATCAATTGAGTGATACACAAATATACATATCTATAATACATATATATCTATATATCATTCAGTCCATAAAACATGTATGTTTTTATTGGGTTTGGAGATCAAGCTTTAGTTTCAGAAGCAGCCACAACGGGTCTATCTTCCCTCAGGTCTGTTACATTTTCATATACATTCTCTTGACTTCTTTCCAGCCGTATCAAACTTCTTCCAAATGAGAGATTTACATATGCAAATTAATTTACATTTTTTCCTGTAAATGGTCAGAGCAGAGCTTAACCAATTAGGGCTCCAGGCTACTGTTCCCACTGATAAACAGGACACTCGCCTAAGTATTGAAAATCTAGTAACAAGGTGGTTCATAGTTTGAGTTCTTCTACACTTAGGTTATGACTAAGACACAGTCACCCAGAAAGCTCCTTTTTGTACATTTCTGTAACATATTTGAGGGCCAAATACAGCTCCAGATTTCTGTGGAGCCTTCAGCTGGGCTGAGGTCAGCAGCAGTTCCCACTGCCTTCAGTGAACACTTGCACAAGCTTTTGAACAAAGCAGCCTGAATAAACAGAGCATTGAGGCAGGGTTGTACATCCTCCTGTAGGCTGACTTGGGGAAGAGGTGGCTAACAGAGGTTCGGAGGGGAATAGTAGAAGAAAGAGGAAAAAAAAAAAAAAATAGGTTGTTGGAAAAGTTTTGGCAGTTGTAGAGGGAACATGACTATGGGACCCCTCAAAAATTTCCCACTCCTTCAGGAGCAAGATGATCTTTCTCTAAGGCTTGGGCAGTAATAACTATGTCTACACCTACACCAGTTCAGGTTTACGCTGTACCAAACACAGACATCAGTGGCAGCAAAGTGGAGGTATGTTATTACCTTCCTCACATCATGGACCATCCTCAAAAATGACAGCCTTTCACAGGCAGGCATTTCTGCAGCCACTTCGCACACATGCAAACTTTTCCTATTTCTTAGGCCACACAAAAACATCTACCACTTCAATCTTCTCAGACTTTCCTAAATTTAAGTTTTGTGATTTAAATATCATTGTGCACTAGGTCATTCAACCTATACCTACAGGCCTGTAGCTTCTCCAAAGCAAAATGCAGTAGCAAAATCCTCCCAATTCTTAATGTGACTCTGCTTTACAAAGACTGGAAGAGGGCAGTGTGTACTGCTTCTTCCATACAAGCAGCAACACCTGCCCAATGTCCTCAACCTGCCTGTGGTTTCTGATAGCTCCAGCTGCACAGTTCACCAGGCTTTGCTGGTGCACACCTCCAGGCTGATTATGTGCTGCTTTGGACTCTTACTGGATAGGCCTGGGAGTCTACTCCATCACACCTTCATTTGATAGCACCAGCATATCACTGTCTGTGTTGTGACATATGGCTGCTTTCCTGCCTCCACTAGTAAATCTAGTACATTACAACATTCCCTGTGTGCCAAGTGTTTAGCAAACACACATGTTGGCAGCCAGAGTGTTCCTGGAAAGGACGTGTCTTGAAACAAAGCTGTGCCAACTGCTGCTTCGTGTCATAACACAGAAAGTGCCCTGATAGCTGAGTTCAGCAGTGCTGGTGCTAAGAATGACTGTCATCCAAAAAAGCACAGCTGGAACAGAGCCATGAAAAACACAGCCAAATTAACAAATACATGTTTTTGAGCACATCTGCTTCAGAATTATCTTTTGCTCTTTTCTCATTTCACATTGATTTCCACTGACAGATACCTTGGAAATGTTTGGCCCAAGATCAAACGGATAACAAAGTAGGGGAAATGAGGCAAAGGAAGTAATTGGTATAAGAACATTGAACTGCTGCCCAAAAGCCAAGAGTGCTGATATCAGATCTTCAAATACTTCAGTGACCAGTACAGCATCTGTACCTCAGTTATATATAGCTGCCCAAATACTGCCACTAGCTTAAGTACTTGATATCCAAGAGACAACTTCTCCTTTAAAAACAAAAGTGTAGAGAATACAGACAAAATGTTTATGAAACCCATAAAAATTAATGACTAGGTATTTGGACTGCAAAGTGTAGTCAGATATTAACATGATGTGTACTGTAGAAACAAAATCATCCTAAATAAATCCAAATGGCAGCATTTGTTCTTCTGATTTTTCTGGACTTTCTCGTTTCAAGTATCTGTTTCTGGGACTGACCTGAAAGCAGTTCTTATCCTCTTCTATTAAGTTGATTTTCAGTATTTTCCAAGTATTCTGTCAAACACATATATTTATTTAAGTTACAACTGATATTGATGAAATCTTTACTACACACTGTAAGCATTTGGAATCTTAGAGCAACTGTGATGGCAGAAGTAACATCCACAGGCTTGAATAGGACAATTCTCTGACACTGCGTATGAAAAAGGAGCATCTCGCTAATAATCGGCAGCACAGAGATTGTGGCGCACGTGACTACTTGCAGTTCTGCCTCAACAGAACAAACAATGAAAAAAAAGCATCAGCTAAGACTCCACAGCACAAAATATTGATAACTTACGGTTATTTAAGAAAATGGGAAGAGGGAGAAGATGCAATTATGCTGGGTTTTTCTGCATGAGGCAAACTGTGGCAGGAGTTATGTGCAGGCTATGGAAAAGGTTTTTTTGTAGAAGGGTAGAAAATACTTTTTCTCCTTACCTAAATTATGTTATTCCCTCCAGACATTTGCAGAGAGTTCAATTAAGTAGCTTATAACAAGCTAAACACTACAACAAACATGTATGTGCATTTTCTGCCTGCCATTAGCTGAGTGACTGACAGCTCCTGTTCCCTGCATTTCAGTACACGCAGCTGCTGCAGAGTTTTAACTGGGGCATTTATTTTGAAAAGCTGGGTGATAACATCACCAAGCAACAAATACTCCAAAAACAACAAGGGACGGGGAGTTTCAAGGATGGTAGACAGTGTTTATCGAAACCATCTTCAACTCAGGTACACAATCACTCGCTGAGCCTTCTCCCTCCAAACATCTGCCATAGTGTTTCTCCTTCCCAGCTGCAAAAAGGCAACAAACATCGGTCCATGCTGCCTATTCCTAAATCTGTTATGACCACTGAGATTCTCTTTTAGTTATAACCACTGGAAGTTTTTGGCAGAACTCTTAACCCAGCCTATGTGCTTGTTAACAACTCAGAAATCTGTGCTGCCGAAGTTTGCACAATTTGCCAGAAGCCTGTACCTGATGCATGTGCCTTTATAATACAATTACTATTGCATTTCAGATTGAAACATTCATGCAAAACCCACTAGAATTATGTTTTTCTAACAAAAGGAAGAAATTGCCTGATGGCTGCATTCACCACTAATACAAAAACCTCCTGCTGGCATCATTTCACTCAGTGCATCTTCGGATACTGCTTATTTTACCACCTAAATTGCATCCTGCCCCTCCCTCTTACAGAAAGGCCATTAAACCTTACCAGAGAAATGCAGGTATTAATCATTTGTGCTTTCCCATTCTTTCCACTATCTATGCAAGTTGATTTCTCCTGGCATTTTGATTGCAAGAGAAAGATCCATAGTTTCAAATAATCCCCTAGAGCTAAAAGAACACTTAGAGCATAAAAACTCTTCTAAAAAAATACTACCTTTTGGGGAGCAGAAAAGGAATAAACTACTTAATCTCATGTGACAGATTATGAGGAGTTAGCTAAAAGTAAAACTTTTTTTTTTTTCCCTTTGAAGGTGTCTGCCTTTCAACAGTACCTTCCAACTGGAACACTGTATGTGCCTTAAAATATTCATTAATTTAGTTTCATACAATTTACACTATCCACGGGCTGTTGAAGGTCAGTAAAAGTATTCACACATGAAGCAAAATGAATATATAGAGATAGTGATTTCCCCAAAACCATAAGGAGAGACTCTTTCAACATAGCCAGAAAATGCAAATCTTTCCATGTCCCAGAATGCACCTTAACCGCAAGACTATCCTTAGATGCAGATTGGTCCTTCACAGGAAGGATTAATCAAATAATATTGTGTTTCCTATACTAAATGTCTTTCAGTGCAGTGGAACTTCGTTGCACGTACATCTGTAGGTAAAGGCAAGTTATAAATAATTAATGGGATTACATACTATACATACCAAGCCTGCAATAAATTATGTATGCCAGCCTCATACTGCATCTGCTGGGATACTATAATGTGATTTAGCAGATAAAACACACTGCCTATTTAAAGGAGTTATCAAATGTTGAGGCTACATTAAATTATATATCAAGTCATTGTGTTTGTGAGGGTGCAAATGTTCCTATACTTTCTATGTACAAATTAATTATATTGTCTGTTAAGCCTCCACATGTGCATAACCCAGAGCACTAGACTGTGCAAGGAGTCAAAGCACAACACAGGACAAAACAAATGGGTTTTAACATGCACTCCGGGCTCGGCCCTCAAAGCAGCATAGAGGTACTATGGACAGTTTCTAGGAAGAAGTACACAATTGAGGAAAGCATAATACATCAAACCTGTACTGCTTGACGGCAAACTGAAATAGCAGCGTGTGTACAAGTGCATGTTCATCTGAGTTCTCACCCATTTCTGCTGCAGACATAATACACTCCCTCTGGTACATGAGGTGTTTGGACCTCACTGAGCTCTTTGGCTGACTTTTCATTGTGGAAACCATAAGGCAATGATCACTCAGGAGAGAATAAGCACTTCAGACAAAAATAATACAAAAGAGCACTCTCTCCTTATGTTACCATTCATGGTATTTCTGATCCATCTCACACTTTATAAGGCTGGATAAAGGCTTCTCACACACAGTTCTGCCCATGCTCTGCAGTCCTGACCTCCATCCCAGTGCCATTTTCGCTAATGCAAGGGCTGGAAGGAAAAGTCTGACAGGTTTTCTAATATGTGCCAGCTGGGACCCAGCAACCTTTTTGTTTTTCCTTTTTACCCACAAACAAGGGCTTTTCTGGATACTCAGGTCTTCTGGTAATAAAACATCTAACTTTCTGTGATATTGTATCTTTCGTGCTTCTGGGTGAGTAAATGAATGTTGATCGAATGCATTCATATTGTCAGTACAAAAGAACATGAAAGCTTTCGCTCTGAAGAAGTGTTAAAAATCCTTCATAGAGGACAAGGGTCCCATGAACATCCAGTGCACCATACACACATCCCTACCAGAATCCCATTAACTGATAGAATGGTTTTCTTCAGATTATGTTCAGTATCTGGTCACTCAATTTTAGAAGGCACCAGAAGAAACAGAAAGGATACTTAGGAGAACGTGGAAAAAAAAAAAAAAAATTGTGAGACAGGGGAGATGGCTTCCATACCAGAAAATCCATGTTTTTCCAGAATAAAAGATAAGGTAGAGGCACGAGAAACAACAAAGAATTATACAGCACATATCTGCCACACTTTCACATAGTAGGAGCAAGAAAACCAGGATATTTTTCCATGATGCATAATAACCTGTGGAACTCACTGCCACAGAGTAACACCAAACCTCAGAGGCACAGCAGCAGTATATAATATAAAACCAGGCACTGAGAGAGATAACAGAAACTCCTGCAGTCACAGCATGTACTTATTAAACTATATTTACATATTTCTAGAAAATACACAAACTCACTAAAACTTCTGCAGAAGTTCTAAGTGCAAAAAGGCAATGGAGATGCTGTAGTTGGAGCGAGACCCTCCAATTTTAGTTCCCCTTTTGTATGTCAATTGTAGCAGCATTACTAATATACTAATTTTGATAGCAGCCTGTCTGAGCAGTACCATCTGTCTGATGGTCTTCACACCAAATTGAAAGTCAACATTTTTCCTTCATGAATGTTACCTTTGCTACTGACATTTATTGTCTGTTTCTCTGTATGACAAACGAGAATGTCAGGTCACAGCAGCATGCCTGTTTTGGCTCTGATACCTCCAGGCTTAAAGGGAAGGTTCTCCTTGTTAATTACTCTGCAATGTGAGATCATAGAAAGATAACGACAAGTAGCACAGAAGTTAATATATTTAGCTTTTTTGCTGTACTGGGAGGGGTCTGCTAATTCTGAGGGGTCTGAATTACTACTAACCTTTTCTGCACTTAAGTTCAGCTCTGCCATTCCCCACTCCAGATCTCTCTCCCTTTTTTCTGCAAGTGCCCTGCCTGTATCTTCACAGCTTTTCCTACAACACCATTACTTGCTCAGAAGAAAAATGTGAACAGAAGTTACCTAAACATTTCCCAACTGACTAGCTCATCCTTAAAAAGAATCATAATTCTATAGGAATTACAGATCAGGATCTCCAGATTCTATATTATCCACTCACATCGATCAGGAAGGGCTGCTCTGCAGGACCTGCTGAGCAAAGACGATGATACACTTTTTCTATCCCTAGTTTTGCCACTAATCACTCCACCTTCCCTTAAAAACATTTACACATGTGTAGAAATGTTTAAACAGTTCCCTCTAAGCATAATTCCCAGCAGAAACCTTGTAGCCCCAATTATGGTTTTCTGTCTGATGACAGAGAAAATTCGTACAAGCTTGATATACCAGCCAGCAGAGACAGGCGCAGAGAAAGAGCAACTCCACTCAAAGGCACTGATTCATCAGTGCCCTGTTTAGTCAAAGGTGAGTGAATTTTTTTTATTTTTATTTTTTTTTAAGGTCTGTTTGGGCTTCTTTTTTTTTTTAGTTTTTTTGTACCACCTTCAGAATTTGCAGAAACTATTTGCTCCTGTCTCTCTGAGTGGATCAAATCTCTATGAGCTTGGCCCACCAGTTACCTATGCCCATATAAAGTAGTGTCAGATAGTACTATGGACCACACTAAGCAAGTCCTGAATATCCACATCTCAGATTAATATTCCTAAGCATTCATGAAAAGTGAAATTCACATTTTCACATTCACTCAGTGGTGAATTACCTTGCCGAGTTACTAGATGGAGCTGGAACACACACAGGAGCAGCTGAAGTTATGTGAATTTAGGATAATACCTTAATAGTGCACGCACAGGCTGTCAGAAAACAGAATTTTTAAATGACTTTTTGGTAAAAATAATACTGATATCTTTATATTATCAATTGCTGCCAGAGGAAATCACTGGAAATCAGATTCTTAAAAAGTCAGTCTTAATAACAGACTCTTGAAGCATATATTTCACAATACATCGGTCTCTCCTCCAGGCTAGAGAGGCAGTGTGGACTGGGCGTTACTGGCCACAGAGCATCAGAGAAATGGCTGTCTGGTTGCCAATCAGAGAGCACCGAGATCAGAAACCACTGAATAGCTGCTGCTCTAGAGGCACTGTCATGCAATGTCTACACTGCAGTAACTACATTATTACTCTAAACATATTTATTTTTGAAGGAATGAATTCAGATATTCTATGAAAAATTGTTTTTGTAGCTTTTTCAACAAAAATTTTTAAAAAAAAAAACAACAAAAAACAACATACTGGGTCAACAGTGAATATTCTTACATTTTTCCACTGTAAAATAAGTTTCTCCAAAATCTCAAATGCCATTAGCTCAAGTTGCTGAAAATCTTCCTATTTATGGTGGTACTACTGCTTTGCCCGTCAATTAAAATTATACAGCTGCTAAGCATGAGCATCTGACATGCTGAAAAAGGCTGATGGATCATTCAGGTCCAGAACCATCTCTGGGCTCTGTCTTGTTCTTCTTCATTTGTGGGTTTGCACTTGTACAGGGGGAAAAGTTAATTCAGTGAAAACAAAGAGCCATTTCTTTTAGGAGGTTCTAGGAGCACTGTTCCTCAGGACATTAGGAATGAATTGAACAAAGACAAGGAACAGAGGCAAAAAATTCTAACAGGTGATCCTAATGGTTCTGCTCAGCACAGGTGTGTATCTCCATGGTCCTGGTACTTCCTGCTCCTCACATTCATGCTCCTTCCACAGCCTGGCAGTGCAGACAGTCCTTGCATCTCTCTCAAATGGCCTTGCAAAGCCACACACTGGACACTGCTGAGGCCAGGCTTCTGGCCTCCCTTAGGAGCAAAACCACACTTCCTACAGTGGTCAGTAACTTCTGTACCTCTTGGAATGATCATGTGCTGCTATTTTGGCCATCATACCGAACCTCAACCTAAAGCATGATCAGTGAGATGGTTAGCGACCTCAATTCCTTCCAAGTTTGTGGGCTTTCACTGAAAACAAAACGAGTTTCCTGCTTACTTGCCCTAATGTTATTTCCATGCTTGCAGAGGTATGCAACAGGAATTATGGGAGTGCAGCATCTCTGAAGCTTCAGACCTTTCAAGCTCTGTGGACAAGGACTAGGTGTCCTAAATCTTGTGCTAGGATGGACACACTTGGGATAACAAAGAAAAAACTATAAATCCCATGAGAAGAGCTAGATAATGCTATTTCCTACATAATAATCTAACTAAAGACATTTTATCTGCTCAGTAATGGACAAAACTCTCAGAGCCTTGTCCAAAATCAAGCTAACCTCTGAAAATGCTTGTTTTAACCTGGAGTGCCTCTTATGCTTTTCTTTTCTACTTGATAACTTAGTCACACACTTTCTCCCATGTCACCTTGGCTGAAACATTGCCCAATATTATAGCAAAGCTATGCAAGGTCCTGTGGGTCAGTTGTTCAACACTGAAGGACGAGGGGGCAAAAGGCTCCAAATTCCCTTGAAACAAAGGCAATTTAAAGAGTTAGAAAAGCTTTATTGAAAATTTAACCTGGTGCAGGGCACTGGACATTGTATTTCTGCTTTTACAAAAAGCTGTGGAGGACTTCTACTGAACAAATTTAAGAACAAACATAGTACACACCCAATTTGGAACATTTTTTTGCACATAATCATAAATTCCAATTAATAATCTCACTGAGAGACAGGAGATATTATTTACAAAGTCTGGAAAGGGAAAGTAGTTTCCCCACAATAATCCCAGAGGCCAGTGGCAGAGCATGAACCATTCCCTACTTCTACCAGAGCCCTGCCAGAGACACAGCTTTATTTTTCTTCCCAGCAAATGGCTGGGATTTTGTTTTGCTAATTAATGCTGTGGCATTTGGTCTTGTAACACTGCAACTGGTGCAGGTTAAGGCTACAGAATTCAACAAGGGACACTGCACGGCATGTTGGCACTTTGTTTGAAATCTGCAGGAGTATTTACTGTGCCAGGACCTCCTCGGCCCAATAGATTGGCTATGACCAACATCCTCAGGAAGATGAGAGGAAGATCACAACCAGTACCTTTTACTAGTACAAAAGGTTTCCATCAAGAAACCAGAAAAAAAATTCATCTGTAGATTTGAAAAACTATGGAATAAAGTGAGCCGCCTTCAGCAGAATTTAGCAAGTACAGCTCCATGTCAGGAGAAACAGCAGATGAGAAATGTAACTATATTTTTCTTTTCCCCTCCAAACTCTGTTCATGTTTTACAAACTAGGACTGACATGTTAACAAAGAGACAGAAAAAAATGCAGGCAGGAGCTATGCAAATAATGAGCAGTTCTGTTGTAGCACCACTGCTTGTTTGAAAACCCAGTCTACAACTAACTGGAAAATGCAGGGGCTGCTAGACTATGAAGCAGACCTGAATTAACAGCGAGAGAAATAGCTAAGATACTCTGCACAGCCAATTTATTTATATTTATGTACAGCTCACGGGTTTTTTGCAAAAAATATACCTGCCCGTGGAAACAAATGCTACTACAAAATTGCCTGCATTATTCTGCGTCCAAAGGCCTTACAGCATTTTGCCAAGAAAGCAGCACCATTAACTCCTTTTTTTACAAAGGAGGAAACCTAAAGCATAGCAATGCATCTCAGACCAGCATTGGTAGAGTTTGGTTCTGCTGCTCTAGCCCTTGCCCATGCTGTCTTTCTCAAATCTCTGCCTCCCTTTCCCAAGTATAAAAAAAAAAAATTTCAAGGTTTCAGTGGGACTGAGAAAGAAATAAATGCAATTTAACTTAAAGATGGCAAGACATAAGATCTAGAGAAGCCAGACACATTAGTCAGCCATCTAGCTCTAAACCCTAAAGAGGTTTGTGGCAAAACACACACAACAAAAGCAAAACATTACACTGCCAGTAAGCATAACACACCACATTCAAGATTCTTATGCAGGTGAAAAAAACACAGGAGTCATTACTGCAGGATTTACACAGTCTTTGTATAAATAAGAATAATTTCGTTGGTAAAACTGTATCATTGGGGCCTGCTTAAAAACTTAATAGCACATTGAAAATGTTAACCACAGTATTTGACCAGGATGGCAAAAAGACATTGTAACTGGCAGAAATGTGCATCTGCTGTGTTTAGAGAGAGCACCACCACAGATCACACAGGCCTGCCCTGTTTCCTCCCTCTCTCCTTGCCTAATTTGAACCTAATTAGAAAGTTTGAGAGTTGCCAAAACAGCTCACACACACTGAGCTGCTATTACTGTACAACATTTTCTGTTCATCCCCTGTAGCTTGGCTTTCGCACGCTGCAAATCAGGAGCTCACTACTTTCCTCTACGAGCCGAAACAGCAGCTCCAGGAGGCAAAGGAATTATCAGCTACCCAGGGCTACGGTTGCCCAGTCCCACACATTATGAGAACCTACTCTCAGTCATTTCTCAGTTTGCCAGGCTAGAAAACACAACTTGGCCATTTCAATAGTTTTCTGTGAGGAAGCTCTAAGACTTTCACACTTTGGAACAAGAACTCAAATTTAGCAGATGCACAGCACGGGTACCCAAGATGCATCTTGTAGGTGAAGTTCTTGTATTATAATACTCACCAAGAAGTTTTTTCTAAGTCTAATGCTATTAAAGCTCAGTAGCTGTGCTCTAGGATGGAACTCTTACAGCTTTGGCCTGGCAAAATCAGTTATTAAATATCATCTTAAACCACAGAGAAAAATTAAGATAGCATTTCATATAGACCATTGCCAAAAGTTACTACTCCTTGTAGGTTTGACAGTACGTCTCTGCCTTTCTCCTCTGCAAAGGATCTGGCTGTTATGAGGCTGCCATGACCTAATTAACCTTCAGATCCTGTTAAATGCAACATGAAATCTCACCATAAAATTTCAAGTCCAATACTTAGGATGCTCATTTGGTACAGTGAGTTTAGGTCCAGTCCCTTCCCTAAATCATGCAAGAGTTTGGTGAAGTCATTACAACACAATTTGCTATTTCAAGGTGTGCAGCATATGTCTGTGTCTCACTACATCATGGGGAAGCGTGTCTGCTTGTCTTTCATTTCTCATGTAACATTTTATAATTTTTTTCCTTTCAATAATGATAAATGGGAATGTTTTTGAAATTTCAAACATATTTAATGGAACAACAATTTTGCTTCCCACCTAGTTGTCTGCAGCATTTGTGATGAATAATCTAGGTAAACAACTGAGGTATTTCCACAGCCAGACAATGAAGGGCAGAGCCTAAGGTAAGAATACCTAGCAGAGCATCTTGATTTTGTGTATGTTGTTCTTGCTAGTAAGAGACAGGTGGAAGATATATGCATTAAACTAAATTGTGGGGGGGAGGGGGAGAAGAAGAATGATGCTATAGTGCTCTTCCTGGTGCATATAGCAGCCCTGCGCTGTGGATGGAGTGCCCAGAGCTACATGTGTGCAATTTTGTAATGCTTGCTGAAGTTTACAGATTAGGAAGAGCCAAGTTCTATATGCAGTCAGGAAAGGAAATTTCCTCTTTGAGAAGCTGCTCCCTGCTTTCCAAGGCACCCTGCCTTCAGGGCATGGTAAGCCTGAAGGCAGCAGAAGAATTAGCATCACTGACACAAGGCCCTGAAGCCCTGGCAAAGGGAGAAAGGACAGTACTGAGAAGCTCTGTGATCCTGAAGGGCTACACTTCTATGTGTCCCCCATCCTGATGCCTTGGAGTCCTCAAGTGGCTAAAAACACCCTCAGGAATCCTCTTCAGAAGTGAAATGTGATGAGTATAGGCCTTGCTACAAGGTGTAAAATGGACACATCAATACAGTCAACTGCCAATGCTCACTGTTGCCTTCCTGCATCTTCATGCCTCAGTTCCCAAGTGCCCCAAAATTCCATTCCTCCATCTCTGCTTAACTCCATTTCTTCAGACCCTCATTTCAGAGAGAGAGAGGCTTGTGTCACTGAATTAGAGTTTAGTTGTATTTGTCCTGTCAACTTTGTCACCCAAGCAGCCTCTGTACAAGGCCAGAAACATACACTGACATTTACACTGCCATGAAAAAACCAAGGTATTGGAGTGCTTCAATGATGAGGTAAACTTCACAGCTTTCAAAGCTGAACTAAACCACAGGAAAAGAAAACCCCTTCATTAAAATCACTTATCTGTCAGTGCTGGCCCCAGAATTCTTCTCTCCCCTATTATTATTAAATTATTATTAATAATGCAATTCTTATTAAGGGAGCAACTGCCATTCACTTTGTTTAAAAAAAAAAAAAAAAAAAAAGATACAAGAAAGCAGCGAGTATTTAAAATTCTGCTGCACCAGTAAATATCACCTCTGGCATATTTGTCCTGGAAGAACAGAGCACGATTTGGAATACCTAATTGAAATGTGCTACAGGAGATAAGGCTGGCTGCAGAGACTGACATTTAAAAGCAGGAGACACCAAACAAGACATGAAATATCACTGTTGCTGCTTCAAAGCAGAAAGCCACTTTCACAGAACTGAAGCTCTCTCTTCCTCAACCCCTTCCCCATCCCCAGCTCTGACAGACACAGTGAGCAATTAACCCCTTCCCTGATGTCACCAGTAATACCACCTCCACAAAAACATTCAGGGCTGCTACGATTTCGTGTAGTTGTTCCCTCCCGCAAATCACACAGCCCTGCAATGAAGCAGCTTGTCCTCCCTCTTCCCATTCCCACTGTGCAAAAACCTGTTTCTTCCCTGTCACGTCAACATAACAATTCCAGTACATGAGATCCTGGAAACAGGGCTCTCCTGCCTAACCCTGCATGACAGCCAGTGCACCCCAATCTGCTTCTGCCTTCTCAGCTCTGAGAAGAGCTGGGAAGCTCCTTCTCAACAGGAAGAGAATCTAGGGATGGTGTCAGAATACCAGAGCTGAGAAAAAAAACCCTTGACACACAAGTGAAATAACGAAGTGTTTGGCTGCTCGGGCTTTTGCTGCCTTCATCAGACGGAACACTGGTGCCTTTGAGCCATCTGATCTAGTGTGGTAGGCAATCGGCAAAGGAAGTAAATCCAGCAGATTCCATAAATGCACAGGTTACACCAACCACACTTCAATTTTGTCCATAAAACCCAATATACAACTAGTGAACTCTATGGACCCTCAAATAGTGCTTCCAGGTGGAAAGCTTGATACAACATTACACAGGAGATAAACATTGAGAAGGCTCATCAACTCTCGGATCACAGCATTTCGAAGATGTGTGATAGAAATACTGCTTATCGTAGAAATATCTCGTAAGATGCACTCCTGCCTCATAATCAATAGCCTCACAAATCAAGGGAATTTTGTCTTGAGAATGTCTTAACTGTATCCCAAGAAGATATGTGAGACAACTACATGCAGTGTCAGATATTGAAGACATGCAATTATTTTCACAAGTGATGACCTGGTCACTTACGGATTTCTAACAGTGAAGGAGTGCCCAACGTTTTGGTTTCTTATTCCTCAGCGACATGGGTCACAAGTTTCTATTAGAAGCTGCCACTTGAAGCAGGTGGTCAGCTTCTCTGTATGTAAGGCCAGCCGTGCCATGATTGCCGTTCTTCTCCTGCCCTCCTTCACACTCCAAACCGAAGTACTTCCAAATGAAAAAATTCAGTCTCTGTTTCATGGTTCACAGCATTTGGATGTGCTGCCAGCACACAGCAGGCTATTTCAAAATCGGGGAAGGAGGATGAGTCCCAGTACAATTATAATGTTTGAGATCCCCATTAGAAGACACCTTGCCAGCACCAGCTCTCCTTCAGTACCAATTTCTGCCACCATACCTGACACCACATGGAACACGCTACAAGACTAGAAAATCTTAAGATATTCAGCTCAAGATCCAAACGCAGGAGTGACACTGATTACACAGGAAATCTGATACAAGACAGAAACAAAATGATTGCAGTGGCATCAGCCAAGTCAGCAGAGAACATACTCAAATTACTCATGAGATTCGCCTTGACTGGCTCACCTACAGGAGCAAAACACTAAGCGTGTTAGCAATTTTCCTTAGAGATCCAAGTGTAGTTACGCAACTGGAAGGCAAGGAAGGGATGAGAATGGCGTTCAGGTATATTGGCAGACTGGCAGAGCCCTAAGCTGACTCCAGAGTAGTGGCAATACATCAGGAACAAGGTACAGTAGCATAGCAAGGTATGCAGAAGCCCACAAAACAGTAAGAGAGATGGGGAAAGAGCATTGAGCATATGCCCAAGCATGACAGCCTATGTTTTCCCCTATCTGCAGTTAATATTAGAATCTCTTCATTTCTGCAGGTGCCAAACTCATCTCATTTGAATTTGAAAAACCTCTAGTCTAAGAGTGAGATATCACCAAAGTTGTTGCTGGGGCTTTACTGAGGCATAAGTTCATGTCCTCAGCACCCTAGTCCATGCTCTCGGTCATCCTAAAAACACAGATTCAAGTAAAATCACACCTTATTCTCTTCTATCTCTTCTATTCACCCCTTTCCTTTGTTCTTCTATTTTAAATAAATAAAAAGCCCCCATGCTAGTCACGTTCCCAGAATTCACTGTTATTTTAGGAATGGTTTTGAAAGTGCCCACAATGCAGGTCCTTCTATAGGAGCACAGAGACAAACACATGATTTAGCTACCAGTCTGAAGTACAGCTTACTTTCTGCAGTCCCTGCTTGAGTCTGCATCCCCTAGAATGACTTCAAATCAGGGCGATTTCAGCAGCTATTTCAGGCTCATACTGTAGTGGGGCTGGTTAGAGGAGTATTTCCTAATTTTAATGTCGCTCCTAATTGTGCAGGGAAATAGGGATAGGGTGTGGGAGGCAAACATGCAAGCATGTGCACTGTGCAGTGTAAACTTGTCCACCTTATTTTTCAGTAGCTTCTAGCTCTTCTTCCCCTTTTTTTGGGACTGCTGATGGATGTTGGCAGGAAAGGAAAGCAAAGGGAGGAAAAAAGAGAGAATTAAATCACAGCTATATACTTTTTTCTTTCCTCTTACTAACTGAAGTCCTCCCCAGTGAAACCATTTTAGATTGATGCAGCTCTAGAAAGAGACTGGACAATTAAAATGAACTCGCTAGAGTACTTTGAAGAAAGCAGGGCTCCTGGAGGTGGAGTTTCCTCTTGCCTCCAAACTTCCATCCTATTGAAGAAGTGAGCATCCCTGCATATCAAGATAGCGTAAAATAATAGGGGATTGGCTTCCATTATCCATGAATTCTCCCCGTTTCAACTTATCTGTACTCTGCTTCCTAATCATCCTTACAGAGTCTCCTCTTTGAGTATGTTGTTTGACTAGTACCAGTCCTTTCACTGCCTTTACTTCACAGGGTGTTGGAGAGCCTCCCAACTGTGCAGAGTCAATTTTGGTCTATGCAAAGCATACCATAGCAAATTAAGTGCCTTCAGTGAATCGCTATGGGAGATCACCAATACAAACAGTGCAACGGAGGAAGGAGGTGAACTAGGGAACTACCAGGCACTCCACAAGAAGCATGGAGGTCCCATAATATCAGACAGAAGGAACCAGGGTAAGACACAAGGGAACATTAAGAAACAACTGATAGGGCTGGTGGGTTTTTGTTGGGTTTTTTTTGGTTGGTTGGTTGGGGGTTTTTAATAATATGGGATATGAATCAAGCAAGCATATTTTTGAGTGAATCAACTTCACCATTAAAATATATAGATTGTCCATCTCTCACAGCCAGCAGCTAAAAAACAACTAGTAAGCAGAGGTCAGCACCACTATGAGTTTACACCACATCACTGTTTGAGGGAATAAGTGGTAGGATTGGCTTTACATTCTCTCCTACTGAAAGGCCAAGAAGCATCAAGAAAGAATCAGACTGGAGACGATCATGGCATTAAGTCTCTTCTGGCATGAGATGACCTTTCAGAAAATCACGTTGGAAACACTGATAGTCACTGAACACAAATGCAATTACGTGGTGCTGCCAGTCAGAACAAATATGCGACCACACTGTACTATGGCCACTGCAGCAGGTGAAGCAGAACAGACCTGACCCAGGAGGCTAGGCCTTAACCAGCAACTTCAGAGCTCCTACTGTCACAGCCAGGCTTTTATTCCACTCCAGATGACTCAGTGCAAGTTTTCTGATATTCTAGGGATACTCCCATCCTCACCTTTAAGCTGGACTTTTTTATTTTAGGATGGGGCTTTTACCCTGGGTTACGCCCATGTGTTTGCTTTTGCATACAGAGCTGTGCCTGTTAGCATGTTATCACACTAAGGCTCAGGAATGCCTTAGCTCCTTACTGGGGATAAGGGAGGATTTGTTTAAGGACAGAAATGGTGACAAAGCTCACTCCCAGTTCTCACATCCTTCTACCCTCTTTAACAGCCATCATTGTTCTGTCTGTGACATTCAGTTGAGCCTGGGCCTAAATGTAAACCCATGTACAACCTGCCCTTTTACCAGCAGACAGAGATCAGCAGCAGGTAAAACAGCATGAGGACACCAGCCATCTGAGGAGCTTTCTTACATCTCCACCCACATGGAGCTGCTAAGTAAACACTAGCTCACGCAGTCATGACTGCCAAACTTAGCAGATTATACTTCCTCTTCCCTCAGCAGCCTCCTTTCCAACATCCTCCTGTCTACAGAAAAAAGACTTGCAAGTGAAGCTTTGGCCATTAGTTATGTTTCATTTCCTCACACTTCTTTGTGAAGCCTGCAGCCAAACAAGATCCTGCCCTAAGCCTCTCACCACCTCTCCCTCCTCACCATCACTGTTTTCACCTGCATTTTAATCTCAGCAGTGTCTGTCAGTGAACAGTTGAGATCAGTTCAATAAACTCAAAGATTCTTTAAAGGAAGAGAGAGTCATGCAACAGAGCACACCACTGTCCCAACTGAAGTCTGACAAGTAGTTTGTACAATGATGGCCTTCCTCTAAAGCCCAGGACTGGGTGCTAGGAAATGTGCTTTCTGTTCCTGGCTTGGCTGAAGACATGTACAATAGACAAGCCATTTAATCTCTCCCTATTTGCTTTTCCTGCCTAAATACTACTAAAAAAATAAAAAAACAACACATGATCAGCTATGATTTGGTGACTCAGCTGCATCTTGAGAACAGCTAGAGGTTCATGGGAGCAGTAGGCACAGAAGACCAGTCTTTGACCTTATTGATGGAAACACTAGTGATTCATGCATCAGCCAGCTCTTTGTCAGAGAGCCCATCCCCAAGTCACTGAAGTCTTTACAACGCTCCAAACAGCTACGAATGGAGGACAACTAATTACTACGTGCCACTGTAGGGTTTCCAATCTCGTTTCCCACCGAAAGATCTTTCTTAGGTCCATAAGAGTCTAATGAACACTGTCAAACTGAGCTGTACTACATGAGCTACTAGCAATGCAGACAGACAAACCAGATCAAATGGCTTCCAGAACTGAGCACGCCGGCCATCAGGGGACAAGGTCTCCAGTAAAAGTTAGGAACTTCAGAGAAACCCTCAGGTGAAGGTTCAAGTCTGTCCCTGGGTAGCATCATACAACAGAAGCCAGAACTCCTAAGAAATGACAAGTTTCTTCAGAGCCTGTTCTGGAATGCTGAGAAGCTCATGCAGCAGTGTGAACATGCATGCCATTTCCTCCCTCTGGGAAGGCAGTGCCTCATTTTGTTTTGTTTCAGGTTTTGCTGACTTGACTGCCCAGAACAATAAAACAGATGGAAGCTCTGATTTTATAGGGCAAGAGTAGTGTGTGAAAGTGGAGACAAAGCAGCATAGCAGAGAAGGGAGATAACTCATGAGACAGTGTTCAAAGAAGTACTCCAGGCTGAATGGGAGAAAGAGTTGCCAGAATCCTTGGTATGAGGGGGAGCAGAGCACATAGTGAATATAGGAAGGTATCTAAGCACAACACAAGGAAAGGAACAATGAAATGAAGAAAAATCTCCCTCTTGAAAGTACAGTGTCTTTCAGAATCAAGCCCTTATGATCTGCTTAACAGAAAGAACAACTTCACATCCATTCAAGCAGCTATGCCTCTCACAGGGCTGGGCACAGGTTCACTCATGACATAGCTCCAGCTGGGTCTTGGGTGCCCAGACCAGCACACAGAGCAGGGCTCAGCAGGAAGGCAAAAAAAGAATTTTTTCAGGTCTCTCCTCTATAATTAACATTAAGTGATCTTCTTAGCAAGAAGAAAAAGGTAGATGAATTTCTAATACTTATCTAATACTTTTCATAATACTGGGAATAGAAGTGGTGACTAAAATCCCAGCTTTCCCAATAAGCAACATACCCAGATGGTATGGGTATGACAGAATTAAATAAAAATTCTTTGCAGTTCTATTCAAGAAGATCAGAGCACCTTCCAGTTAAGCCTATGCAATTATTGGTAGTGTAAAGTTGTATTACAGAGGAATAGGCATAGTCCAAACATCTTTAAAGACCAGGTGCCCAAACTCATCAATCGAAACAATTTTCAAAGTTGATCAATAAGCAAAGCTCCAGATGTTCCTACACACTGAATATGCAGCTATCATCATGGCTGCCTACTTGCAGAATAGCAATGCCAAAAAAACTGCTGCTAGCATCCTCTAACTCACTTCTACATCCTTTCTCCATATTAATGAGTGGAGTGGCTACAGGACACTTAATTTCAAAGAGGCTGAGATAGTACATAGGGCTCATTTAGCCCATGTATGAGGGGAAAAGAGTTACTTTTCAATTAAAAGATAAGACAAATATTTCAAGGAATCAACTTTTTTTTTTTTCTTAAATTATAGCCCTAATTCAGTCATTACACATAATTATTAAGTTTGCTCAAAATGATTAGATAGGCTTTACTTATAAAAGAGAAATAAATGGGGCTGGCGATGTTTGCATGTACCACTATATAAAATAAAGATCAAAAGTTCTCCTTGGTGTGCAAGCCTGTTTGTGGGTACACATGCACACAGTTAAATCTTTTAATACACTGAATGGCTAATGGAAGATGCCAGCTAAGCGTACCTAGGAGTTTGTGATGGGTGCTATCTCCAAGGACTGTCTTGGGTGATCTAGTATATACATATGTGTTTAATTAAAACATAAAAATCCACAACAAGCAGAATTTGGAGCAATAATAGAGTTATTTTCAACAGGCAACATCAGCAATGCTACAGGCAATTCAACAGCACTGCAAAATGCTCTGGACAGAATCGACTACAGAGTAATTTCCAGAACTGATCAAAGCTTTTTCCTATCAGTAAAAATTGACAGTGAAAACATCTTCCATTATGAACTCTGCCACTGGGACATATGCAGTAAGATATACGTTCCCCTTATTGTAAACTATTTGCTTCACTAGTGGTAACAACTGTCACATTTGAAAGGTATAATCTTAAGCATGTGGGAAATTTTATTTCTTAATTAGCAGAAAAATAAATCTATTGCAAAATTCACTTTTTCCTCCTCTACCTCTACATCACTCAAATATGATGTATTTCAACGTGAAATATCATGTACTTCAACATGTTTTTTATAAAAGAAATAAGAACAGCTGAAAAAGGTTGTTTGCTGTGCAAAACAGTAAGCTTTATGTCTTACAAAACCAACACTCTTACATATTCACTATTATACTTATCATAAACATTTTTAACTAGATAGAGAGCTGCTTCTACATACTCCTGAGGACCTCAAAGCAAACATTAAATATTACATAGCCCTCCGTAAAGGGATGGTTATTCCTGTTTTCAGAGAGGCACAGAAAGATGAAGCAACAGAAGCTATAGAATGGGCTGGCAGCTGAGTCAGGGACGGACAGCACAGCAAGACTGACAGCCACTGCAGCTGGAAGCAGGGCTATCTGGCCATCAGAGGCAGTGGCCAGCCTGGTGCTTTGAATCCAACACCAACGTGCACCGAATTAAGCAAGCCATTCCCATACTTCAAAAGCTGCAGAGGATGCTGAAAATTTAGAGAGTGATAATCCTTGTTTAGTCAGCAAGCCCACTTAACTGGAAGGGACAACACATGAAGGGCTTGCCACAACTAATTGACACATTAATTGACAAGCCGTTGCCTCTGGCTTTCTTGATGCCAGATGCTGACGGTCCTCATGGACTCCTCGGCTGCCTGCTAACCATCGACACAACGTTCTGCTGTAGCTGACAGGCTGTCCTGGAGAAACAAGCACTTTGCAGGAAGATTCACCAGAGAACCTGCTTGTGTAACTTCACTGTTTCAGCCTGTCTGTCATCAAATATCACACCTAGCCCAGGACTTTTGCAGAGGGAAAGCAGCAGGCTCCATTTGGAGCTCTGGGAACGCAAAATGGAGGCTCTGTGGCAGCTAGGGACCAAGGAAGAATATTAAACACTCCATGCCTAATCGAGCATCTTTTCAAATTAGCCCGACTGCCTTATTTGCTCTATTCAGACAGAACAAAGAGCTGAAATGTTACAAAGCATCTGCAGCACTCGAGCCCAACAGGCACCCTCCCCCTCCTGCCAAGCTAGGCCGTCACTCTGTAATACTCATGCAGAAAGCAAACATGGGCAGAATGGGGTATGAGCACCTCTGCTAATCCTCCACGACACTGCTGGTAACATCTCTCTCCAAATGCCAGTTTCCAGCAGAACCACTCCAACCACAACAGCTTTCTGTGTCTATGATCCTTTATAGATAAGGCTTTCAATTCAAAAAATAAGGCTTTCCTTTTTAATCAAGAACTAGTAAAGAATATCTCACTAGATAAACCACCTATAATTATTTTAAGACACACAAGCCTCATTTTCAAAATTCCCTCAAAATGGGAACAAATCTGCTAAATGCATAAGGGTGGTTTGACTCAATTCAAGGATAAGTCAGTAAAAATCTATAGAGGGCGAGAGACTGGAATGATCTCTTAGGCCCTTTGCAGCTTTAAATTAATTTTATAAAACATTTTTTCTCTGACACTTCACCTCTCCAACCTACATCTACACGCCTCACTCCATCTAGTCAATGTATGCCTGTACCCAAAATCAAACCATGGAAACTACTGATAGGAAACAAATGCATGAACAGCACTCCCTGCTCTGCCCATCACCATGCACAATTCCTCCGAGCCCCACATGGCTCACCAGAACGCAAGCACTGGCACTTACACCTATCCAGTATAAACCGGAGCTAGGGTTTTCCACAGAGCAGCCGTAAGAACTTTCTTACAAACAGGGCAGGAACGTGCACCGAGTTCAGAGCAAGCAGTGTTTAAATTAGGGTAGTACAAGCCGTCACAGTTTACTCAACACCCTGGTCACTCCACAAGTCCCCAGCAGAGCAGCAAGGCTTACGCAGACAGTCCTTTTGCCTGTGTGATGTTTTGCAATCAGAAAGGAGAAACAGAAGAACATGCACATGGCGGAAAGGCCCAAGCGTTAGAGAGACTCCTTTGGAATAGCAAACCAAATTTGGGAAGGTAATGGTAACTTTCAAAACAGAACAGCCTTTCCCTCACCTAAATATAACCTAGAAAGAAGGTTAGTAGCCTCTGCTATCCATTCGATCCCAAACACCATGAACTTCAGCAATGAGGAAAAAGTAGCACTGGCATAAGTGATCAATCCAATAAAGGATAAATCCAATAAAGTGTCCCCCATTTTTGGTTCACATCAGGTCCAAAGAAACCCCTTTAAGAATGGCCTGCTGGTAAGCTCAGCAAAAGACACACACAGGGCAAGCCAAAGTGTGACTCTGATGTGCTTCACCACTACCCATGCCACTGCTCCTCACCACACTGACACACTCCAAACTTCCCTCTCCTTCCAGCCCACCACCTTCCCTGCACTTTTTTGGAAACCCTTTGTCTTCAACTTGCCTGAATTGAACATTCCCCACTCCTGATAGAAAAAGGCAAGACGGACTTTTGCCTGTTTTAAAAAAGCTAGTGTTGATTTAGACAACATCGGATGTCTGTGTAAAGAAGAGCTGTTAGTTTACATCCAGCACACTGCTTGTTACCCATCTTAACAGCATCCCATATTACTGCCTGAACTGGAACAGCCTCAAGATCTCTACAGTCTATTCTTTATCTTAAAGGTTGCCACATACTGTCTCTAATTGTGGTAGATTAAGAATTTAAGATCTTATACTGATCTGTTCCCAGCTTTTTTTCAGTCACCTTAAAAGCAGCTGCTGTGTAAGGGTTGCCATGGTTTACCTGCAACTAAAGCACTTTCCTCTCCTTAGAGTTCTCCTCTTAAAAAATCAGAAAAAATATCTAACATAAAACAAGTCTGGAAAGGTACACATTTTGAAAGATAAAGTTTCAGTGAGTGCTGTCAGTTCATGCATTGAAAGACTAACTCTTTCAAAATTATGTTTTGAAATATGGTTCATGAAGAAATGGTGACAAGACATCTTCTGATGAAGACACTTCAAGCCCACCAGATACCAATGTCTCCACTTTCTGGGCTTGCAATAGTAGTTGCCTGTCTTCTCAGAGGAGTAAGTTGAGGGCTGAGTTAACTTAGTGAATATTTTCGAGTGGTTATTCATATGAGATGAATATTTCAATTTTCAAAATAGATAAGAGAGAGAACCATATGACCTAAGCAATGTTTTCAAGAAATAAAGACTTAAACAGTTTCACAGTTGCAAAGGAGGACTCTCAATCTCATTTCTGGTTAACCTCAGGTGTACAAGAATCATTTCCAGAGAAGAATCCCAGTTTCAAATAACATCCAGCTCCCCCAGCTTACATGAAATCTCATGAAATCTGATATAATATAAAATAGTAAATTATTGTTGTTACACTACAAAAGTTTGCATCTGTAAGAGTGGTCTGTCATCTTAGAAAACAGAATAAATAACATCCAGAAAAAATAACAACGTCATCCTTTCTTGTTTGTGGTCCCTTAGAACTTCAGACATGTTAGCAGTATACCTAGGCTCTTTCCTCACCTTCTTGTGAGCCAAGAGAGAGTGATCAAATACAGCAGAACGCATAGCCAAAAAAAGAAAATCCTGTAACAGTTTTGAATCCTCTATTATACACATCAATTTATTCCTTCAGCAGTAAGACATCATTCAGTTCCCACTGATCTGACCCACAGTCCCTCCCCATTCCTGATGGGTAGCTCTTCATTGTTATAACAAGCAAAGGTGACTCAGTTCACAAGGTAGAAACAAATAGCCCTTCTTTAGCTCATTCACTTTCCTACATACTCTTACCACAGCGTACCTAGACCAAAGACCAGCATTCTGAGCTGAACCTTCCCTCATTCACCACCTAAAGTCTGCTGCATAGTCAGCCTCAAGCTTCCACCACTGCTATGTACACAGGCACACACAGACTGAGCAGCTCAGCAATGCAAGAGTTAATTCCCTTGCATCAGCCACTGACTGAACAACATCCTCAGGCTGCTCTCTGGAGATCCAGGTTCATTCCTGGAACCAGCACTTCAACGCCCATGCCTGGCTTCCACAAGACAGCCTCTGTTCATGGGCTGCTTCTGCTTCTGACAGTTATACCACATGCCAGTGGCAACCAAGACTATAACAATTCATGAATAATGTTTATGTTTTGTCTCCCATTTTTGCTTCCTGTGAAGAGCCTCAGAGAGCAACACCACACATGGCAGAAAAGCTGAGTATACAACAAACATTTCTTCAACAATGGCATCCTCTCCTTTCCTCAGCAAAACGCCAGAGGCTTTTAGAAGACCAAGCGCAAAGGAGTAGAGAAGAGGTTCTGCTGATACCAAGTCCCCCAGACCCCACTGTGCTGAGGAAGGAGGGCCATACATGACCTTCTCCCTCCAACACTTAGCTGGAGGCTGGGAGAGTGCTTGACAGAAAGTATACTAGTAAAGTGTAATATAGCCTGCCTTTTTTTTAATACTCTCCACAGCCATCCACTTTAGGATGCTTGTGGGAGGTGGGATATTTGCTCTGAGCCCGTATGGCCATTCTTATGTTCATCTCCTGATTGGCAGCTGCCATCAACTTCCCTCCTCTTTTAGGAAAGCCTGATGCAGTTCCCCACCTGACGGAGAAAGCATAAAAGGGAGCACGGCAACTCTCTTTGTTCTGACCTGGGCCACTGAAATGGCTGAAGCACTGATCCTGGCTTTATAGTAAACTGTGACAGTAACATTACAACATCAGCTCTGTAAGAGCCTGAGGCTGAAAACAGATGATGACTTCAGTATTGCAGGAAAATCCAGCAAGTGTTTGGGAACTCTATGAGCATCTTCAGTTCCAATCTGCTCAGTGTGGGCCACTGTACCATTTTTCACATTGAAGGAAACACAATGCTCCTGTAACTGGGCAGGCAGCACTTCCTCATTCTTTTAGCCTCAAAGCAGTAGAGATCTTTGCTCTCCAGCTCTCTGTTTCCTATCTCCATTAAATAGCATTTTAAGCTGGGTGGTCTTGTTTGAGCCATTCTTATTAAGCTGTTTAAATACTCAGTCTGGCCAACCACTGCTTTCATGGCTGTTCCAGCTGGTCACAAAAACTGACATACAAACACAAACCAAAACAAATTCTTTCCTGCCTGTGCAGGAATTTAAGCTTATGGATAACACACAAATGTATGAAGTCACACCCCTCTAAGTCTCCTGTCATAAGCATAAACATCTGTGTGTGCTGACAAACACATTCTTCGACAAACAGCTGCACATGAACACAAACTTATAATGAAAACACCCAGCTGCACATCGAAAGTTTTATTCTCACATTTGCACAAAACTTCACTTCCACATAGTATCACAAACCCTAAGTCATAAATTTACACGAGCAGTGATGTAGGCATGTCCTCAAACACTAATTCTGCCACTTTTCTTTTCTTTTTTCCTCAACCACACAGGCACAGTTAGAGGGATATACAATTCTCATAGGCATCCCTAAAGATACTTCTGAGCTACAGCCACTGTGCAAATTTCAGCCACTCTATGTCCTGAAATGAACTAAAAGGCAATGCCAAACCCTAAGAAATCAATGAGCATAGCTGTTAAAAAGATATTCAAATACATGCATTCTCTTATAAACACAGTCATTCTTAGTTAAATCAGAAAAGAGAGAAATTTGCAGAAGAACCAAAGCTAAGTAGGAACCTTGTTAAAACAGTGATGACAACATATTGGCTTGCAGGAAAGCTCTTGGGTTGGAAGGAATCAGTAAGAACATTGCTCGGGATTCAGCTGTAGAGCACATCTCACTTAATACTTACATTAATCTGACTAGACATAGGACAGGAATATGCTAAACAAGTTTACTGACGTTCAGGTAGGAGGTACCAAGGAGGACCAGAATATCATAAGGATGAGCTGGATCATCTGCAGGACTGGAATAACAGAAATAGCATGCAATGTAATTTTTGCCCACACTAGAGCTCCTCATTAGCACATCCTTCTTTGTTTCTGAGCATCCTTCCACTGGTCTGTGTGTTGAAGAGGCCTCCTATCATACTTCTGCATGCCATCCACAGGCAAAGGCACTCCTCCTGCCTCTCTAAGCAGCTCCAAGTAACACTCTGCTTATCCTCCATGAAGCCCTGCACCAACCTGGTTCTCATCAGCATCAGGATTCAAAGACAAAAGAATGGGAAGAGGCATTCCTGGAACCACAACTGCAGTCTTCATTTCATATCATGACAGAGCGCCTGAGAGAAACTAATTTGAAGAAGAGAGTAGGCAGGAACACAAGGAACAATGGTTCTTTCATTTGATTACATTTAGGAGACAAGGATTTTTCTTTATTAATTCCTTTCTTTCTCAAATTTATAGAAGAACAAAAAGGATAATCTGGAGCTGGAAGCTCTTTGAAAACCAAAGGAACTGCAAAATAAATTAAAGTTAGTTCAATATTTATACAGTGCAGCTCTAATTAAATTAACAGGCCTGCAAATGTGCCAGAGAGATCAGCAACCTACCTCCTTCCCCCAAACCCTCTTATTCTTTGTTATCACTGCAAAATTTGTAGCTAATTACTGACAACTGCAGCTTCCCCTAAAAAGAAAATCAGGGAAAAAAAAAAAAAAAAAAAGAAAAAAAAGAAAAAAAAAAAAAAAAAGAAGTAATAATACCTTGCCAGGAAAAGAAAGTAAGGTAAGAGTTCAACCATCCTTCCCATCATGGGTGTCATCAGGTAAATATTTGAGTGCAGCATTCTTCTTCACACAAAAAAAACCCCTTCAAGTTACTGCTCTCTCTGGGAACCACTGTACAATCTCTGATAAAACAGGGAATTTCTACAGTTATATTCAGTATCTCCAACCAAATCTCTCTTCCAACCATCCCTCTAAACAGTCAGTGCTATCCCAAGTGGGAACGATGAATCTGGACGACTCAGTTTTGCAAACCCTCACTCTTCAGGTTTGCCATCCATCTACTGGAAACTGCCACCCTGAGTTAGGCACTAACCCCTCCACGGATGTACAGAAAGAGTGTCAAAGGGCAGATCTGTAGGGAGAAAACCTAGTCCTGCCCAGTAAATGTCCTAATAACTAATCTCTAGAGCCACGATTACTCTTGTATGCTTGCTTGCTCTCTATTCCCAAATACCACAAATATTTAATTACTTCAAACGGACAAGAGAGTCTTTAGGAATGGGCAGAGAGAGTTATATCTTCAATTGCAAAATTATGTGCTGACTACAGCTGACTGAGAAATGCTACTTAACCAGTGGCTCCCACAGGCAGGACACGTGCTGCAGCCACTGGGATGTCAGACAGAAAGGGAGGCTCCCATCATTTCCATGTGCAGTCTGTAACTGTACTCCTGAGAACAACTATTAGCCTAAGTGCCAAGACTATGGATCCCAACAGACACAAGCTAGACACTGGCACTGAGTAGCACTGTCAAGAAAAATAACTCTGCACAGAGCTTCAGGAAATGGAAAACACAGCAGCCTAATGACCTCCAGCATCAGGCGGTGGTACGGAAAAAAAAACAAAACAACCCAAAACCAAAAGGACTTGGAAGATCTGTTGCAGATTTGTTCATCTGAGAGGCAGTTAGATGGCACCAAGTCACATCCATTCTCTTTTGCAGATATAGCTCAAAGTCTTATTTTCTGATGTTTATCACAAAGCTCCCAAATCATTTTATAAGACTGCATAGGAATCCCTGCATGTATCTCCAAACACAAGGGAGTATGTAATTTTTTGTACCCAACATTCTAGACACCCCTGAATGTAAAGCATGAATACATACAACTTGTGCCAGGGCCCAAGTTCTCCACAGTACAATGCATTACACTTTCCTGTGTCTCAATTGCTGTCACCCTGGGGTTGAGAGAGGAACAGAAGTCATCTCTCAAAACAGCATTACAGGGAATTCCCAGGACAGCACTTTGTGTAAGGCTAACCTGCAACAGAGTGTCTCTCTCTCTCCTTACCCCCAGCTGATATGATACTAAGTGATGTGCTCAAATTCATAGTTACAGGCAAAATCAGGAATACAGCTAATATCTTCTAACCCCTATTCTGGCCATCAGAGAAACTCTTCTTGCGTCTTCCCTCTTGCCTTTTTCTGACTTAAAATACCTATGTGCATCCCAAAAGCAAAAAACATCTGGACCACCTACTTGCCATGGATGCTGATGTGCCACAAGTAACATCTTACTTGGGCATGAAATTTCTTAGCTCCTACAGTTTTAATTCAAGAAGGTACAAAACCACCTTGCAGGGAGAAGGAGAGAAACATGAAAGCCTTGTAAGTTTTTATGTACAATACCAGCTACCCCAGAACTTCCCCTTCTAACTCTTCCTCTGTCACTTGAGGCTATTTCCGTGGCTCTAGCAAATAACGCATCCACCACATCAGATCTCCAAAGGCCTCTTGGATGACACCACAGGACTCTGTGCTGTACAAAATGGCAGAAAAGCAATTTTCCTATACCATCATCCTCAGAAAATAATCAAGATGCAGGGAGGATACAAAAGAAATACTTCAAGCACAAGTAATAAAGAAGAATATTGGGGGAGTAAGATTCAAGGACAAGAACAAAGTTCAGCATTCTCCCACTGTCCATGTGTCTTAGGAAACAAAAGATAGCCTTTTCATCTCCGAACTAAACTATCTACACTCAAATCCCCCCATAGTATAACTAGCACTTGTTAGCAAAGCCTTCTTACACTGTTCATCAGATCTAAAAGGTCCAGAGGACTGTGCACTACCTCAAAAAATACCAAACAGCACAACCATGATAAAAACAGAGGGAACAAAGAAAGGGAAGGATTTAAGGGGAAAAAGTGAAGAAAATCCCTCAAGCTTCATTAGAAGAAAGTAGAGGTCATGGCTAGTAAGAGAAGCAGAGAAGAGAATTTAAAGACAGAAACATCTGGAGACAGGGTGGATTTCTGGATCTCACGCCCTTTACGGCAGCAGAGCTTTCTGCCTTGCTCATAAAGGCTCCCAAGCCCATCTCTTTGCAGATCTCTCCCTTTTTGCTTTGACTGTTTCTTTTCATCAAAGATGTTGTTCTCCTCCTTGTCATCATTGTGGGCTTTTTTCCCCTTTATCCCTCAGAGCAGCTGTCACATTTACTCAGGTCTCATGAACCACTGCGCAGAGGGTGTGTGTGATTAATTGTACTGTTAGCCTTCATTAAGTCAGTCGATTGGCACTCCGGCAGAGAGGCAGCAGGACCAGAAGGAGAAGCTATTGAGAGCCAGCAGGATCTGTGTCCTGCAGTTTGTATGCATGTTGGACATGTGAGGCTTTTGACCTCAAAAATTACAATATCTGAGGCGGTTTTGCATTCTTTCACAAACCGCAAAGCTTCTGCCTCATTGCATGCAAGGCTCAGTTAAAAAAAAAAAAAAAAAAAAAAAAAACACCAGCAAAAACCACAAACTAAAATGCAAACAAGGTCCTGGAACATTTTACTACCCCAAACAGCCTGCTCTGTTTTGTGCAGTGGAAATAGATAAAGATCAGCATACTGCCAATAGCTTTGGTCCTCATGCAACTCTGAAGATTTAAGCCATTCCCAGAAGCTGCTGTCTGCTTTCCTCCAGGATCACCAACTGTCCAGTAAAGCATACAGTTAAAATCAATAGAAGGAACTGGTTTCATCTTCCAACAGCCTGGGGAAGGGGGCTTTATGGGAGGTGTAAGAGACTCCATTTTGTTTCTGGCATGGAATTCACCTCTCCCATGCAAAAGTATGGGACATGTTCTCTGATGCTCAAAAATCAGGGAGAAAAGTCTGTTTCTATTCAAATTGCACATATTCATCTCCGCTGTTTCTTCCCAACCTGATCTTACACCACAATTGAGTCTGAGTTGTAATTACAAGATATGATAGTTAAACCCTAAAATCACCAGGAGTCTGCCAATAACTCTTCACTCCGCACAACTGGAAGACATGCGCTTCCTAAAAGTTATGACGTATCCCTGTTCTCTTTGGAGGTGTTCACTACAGATGCTGCTGGAGCTTCCCCTCAAAAGCTCTCCAGGTAAAAACACAGAAGTTCAGTTTTTGACATCATGACATTGTGTTTTACTAGTTATTGATGATTCTCTCTGCAAGAGAATTTGAATTTGGGAAATAGGGTAGTTCAACCACTCTAGTTATATCATGTGGTTTAATAAACAGAGAAACCTAAACCAAACCAATCCTCTCCAAAGCTGTTATTTTGTTTTAGTCACTACTAAAAAAAAAAAAAAATAAAAGAAAAGAAAAAAAAAAACCAAGCCCCAGATGATCCATCATACATCTCATTCTTTGCAGTTTCAAATCTCTAAAGTTTGGTTTAGCACGAAATATAAATTTTGTTATATTGCAGAAATGACTAGGAGTCCCACAGCTCCCACTACCAGTGCTGCACCAAATCCAGATGACTCAAGGTAATAAGCCAAGGCATGTCTTAAATGACTTCAGACTAGATTCAAGGACTCCAAAATTAGCAGAATCCATTGACCCCATTTGGGCAATAGAACACCAGATCGCTCACTAGGGAAGGGGCAAAAGTGACTCCAACATAGGAAGCCTCGACAGATTGTTTGAGAGACAGAGAGATCAGATAAAAGTCCAATAGAGCAGATGCTGTAAGAGGATTAGAGCAAGCGGATTAGAAGCCTTGAGAATGCAAAGATCATCAGACTCACAATTCCTCTTTAAATATAATCAGGAACAAGTATCCCAACTCTCCCTCCCCACTACCAATACTCCATGTCCTTATTTCCTCTCTCTCCCTCCTCTTTTTTCTCAGTATTTCTCTCTCAGTCATTTTATGTTCCCAAGAGGTGATTAATGTCATGTGATGGACCTGCATGAACCTAAGTAGAGGAAGTTTCTAGAAACGTGGCAGGGTCCTCTTAAGCTAGAAGAAGCAAGAAGACTATGGAGCTGGACAAGGACATACCAAAAACCTAGGGTCCTGACAGAAGCTGCCCTCAGGTGGGGAACAAGCAGGAATGCCAGATACCAGGGAGAATGCAGGTCTCAAATGGATGAGGCTACTGCTAGGAACAAAAACATAACTGTTTTTCCAAACATGTTACTGTCCAAAAACCTGCTGTTCCCACAACAGCTTCACCTGTTTGTTACACTCCCTTCACCTCTCCTTCAAGTCATTTAGAGATGGCTGAAGAGCCCACCACCATCCACTGAAGAACTCTCATCAAGTTATACAATACTCTTCTTTACTCCCCCACCTTGAACCTGTGTGGTTTGGGCTGTACTGTCCTTACATACTGAAATTGTTTATCCACAGGATTTTTTCAATAGTTTAAGTGGGTTTACAGCTATAAGTGTTGCGAAAAGATCACTATACACTGAGTACCAGCACTTGCAAAGCTATGAAATGCACAAAGTACGCCTGTTTGACATTTGCTTGTCAATACAAACCCACAGGCATCCAAAAATCACAGCATGAAACATTATGCTACTCATAGGACCAGCCACACTATGGACAGCACAGAGACTAAGTGAACAACTGTGCACATCCTATAGCCTGAAATAAACATAACCATTTCTCAACAATTATGAATCAACTAATAAGAGATACAGTTTGTCATTCATGTGCTGTAAAAATGGCTGAACTAATCAAACAATTTGATGCACTCTATAACAATGCACCCAAGTCTACGCAAAGTAAATCATTCCACCATCAGTTTTACGTGGCCCACAAAAAAAACCCTACAACAGTCTAGAAGGACTGCATGTTGAAATGAACCATAAAATCAACCTACATTGACTCCATAAATGTGAGTACGCACATGTACATGGATGGTAAATCACCTCTAGCTAATGCCACAGGTGGGGTAGACCTCCTACATACTAAGCCATAAGCTCTGGAAGGGGAGATTTCCATCTTCTGCAGTGTGTTTAGACAGACCATATCTAGCTCTGGATATTGCCTCTGAACTTCTCATGACCCCTCCTTGTCCCTTCTAAACTGGTCTGCTGTTGAGGTTATGTATGGTCCTCCTCACAGCGTACCCTTCAGGCCACTGCCTCTCCACCTTCTCTCCCAAAGCCTGTTTTTTTACTTTGTGTTTAGAAGCAAATACAAGCAGATCCTTGTTCGCACGTTCAATAGAGGCTACAGTTTAGCTCAAGTCACAAACCACCACCAAACCTTTCTTCTGCAGATAGAGCACTAAGTGTCAAACGCAAAAAGCAGCTTTACCCAGGACCAGCAGCAACAGCCACCTAACCCCAGAACTGCCTGTAGGATCCATCCCCAGATTTAGTCTCCCCAAATTGACACTGAGAACATAATTATTAGACCCAGTAAATGAAATCCAAGTATTGGGCTGTGAGAAGGAGGAGGTAAGAAAGGAAAGGGAAACTCTGCCTGACATAAATGATTCTATCAAGAACTTCAATTAAATTGATTGATACAAGTTTGCCGGCAATAGGAAAAAGTGCCACACACCTTTCCCAGCCTTGTTTAGACTCTAAATAGCAAAGTAAACCAATAATGCAAGGGAAGCTATAAATCTCAGTTGGGCCTGGTGACAGGCAGTGTGCAAAGCTATTAGAAAGGAAGAAGATTAACTTTGGTATTCAATTCCTTAGCTTCTCAGTTCCTTGTCCTCTTCTCCTCCTGCTCCAAGGTCAGAACCTCAGTTATTTCCACACACATATATACTCTTTGCACCCTTACTTTGTAAGAGCAATGCTCATGGTATGGAGTGACAGGCTGCAACACCCAAGGACGCTAACAAAGCGCAGAGGGGAAAGCACAGGACAGCCATTGTCACTCCCAGAGAAGCCCCTGGTCTCAGGAGCCAGCTGCTCAGGGACTTTTCCATCTGCCCATTTCCAGGTTTCTCCACAGACCAGAGGAATTAAGGTTGATGTTAGAGAAATGGATTATTATACACTTGCTTGACTCTGGAGGTAAAAAAACACATCAGAAGTTCTCTACAATCAGGTGGTTTGGCCCAGGCCTATCCCTTATTGAAAGGAATTCAACTGTTTACCACAATGATTCAAAACATACACATATATATCATCTCAGCTTGGCACATCACCTCTACTTACTCACCTCTTCACTACAGCTACTGCTGTTTGGCCTTTCTCCACAGAATGAAGAATACCCAGGTGCCATGGTCTTCCTCGACCAGCCCCAGTGGCCTGCTGGGCTTTCTTTTCAGTCCCAGCAGTGGAGCTGTGTGGCTGCATGCCTGCAAACCCTGGCTGGCTTTTCCCTCCAACCCTTCACACCAGCCCACAGTGAAATTGCTCTGACAGGCTGGACAGGCTGGCTGGGGGCAGGAGAAATCCTGCCCATTACAATTAGATCCCTCAGCCAGACACGCACTTCTCTTCCAACACGCTGAGAGAAGACCCTGCTACTGGTGTGCATGTGTCCCCTCCCTAAGATGACCCAAGCTTCCTGACTAGCCAGTGCACTGCCACACACACCAGAACAAGCTGTAGAGGACTCTGAGGACTGGACAAAGCAGCAGTGTTACTCCTGCAAATCAGAGACTGACAACAGGGAAGATATCTCTGCTCCAACTCCCACATTAATTGGATGAAGTGGATACAAGTAGCTGCTGCAGCCTTACCCCAATCTCTCATCTTGATGGAAAAAGTACAAACCAGCAAAATATGGAGAAACAAAGCAGAAAAACTAGAAACAGATACAGCAACAAAAATAGCTGGATGCAGTGAAAGTAAATTCAGCTCTCTTTTGGGGACATACAATAGTTCTTCCTAACTACTCAAGAAGTTATTCCTCCTAATGGAAAAATATAAATTAGAGGCTCCTTTCCTTTAAGAATGAAATCTGTGTTAAAAGCAGAGGCAAGCTGCAGCACTTTACAAGGGAGGGATGCCACAATGCTTTCAATATAACACTACAATATTCAATGTAAGCAGAATTTCTGAAGATATGCCTTTGGTAGGGCAGGTGATAGGGGACCAATTAGAGGAAAGTAACAGATCAGCACAGCAAAAGGCCATTTCGTTTTGAACTTAGGACTCTGGGAAGTGCTTTGCCAATGCACCTAAATATGACCTACTCTTTGAGCCTTTGATAATTAAGCTCTCCCCTACACCCCTCAAACTTGAATTTAACCATCCCTGCTATTAGTACAGTTCAGGCACCTGAAACCTGAGCACCTGCCAACTGCTGAACTACATAGCAACGTGAAAACATTAGAAGTGCAAGCTTGCATTTAATGAATCAATATAGCCTGTGAAGCCCAGCACCTCAGAGATAAAGTAGTGCATCAGTTTATCCACATATCTGCTGATAATCTGCTTTCTATTCTCCAGGGAGCTCTTCTTTTTCTGAATGCAGTGGGGAGTAAAAGGAAAAATATTTTTAAAAAAAACAAACAATAAAAGAAAATAAAAAATTAAAATTGAAAAAAAAAAACAAACCACAATGCATTTGACAGGTGGGTGTGGTTCCTGAACTCCACCAACTTAGGAGAGACAACAAGACAGCAACTGGCAAACACAGGAAAACAGCCAGCCAGTTTGATAATAAGAATGTTGTCTCCTATGCCCTGCTATGCTGAAAGAGAAGTAAGTATCCCTGAGACCCATCTGCACTCACCTGCTTTTATCCACTGTGGCAGGAGCTGTGCTGACAGACTCCCATCTGCTGGTAGATCAGATACCATAAAAGACACATTGAAAAAACCACAGTCTCCATTATTAGGAGAAAGTTACATATGTGGGTATATATACATACATCTCATCTAAGGCTGGCAAGCATGCTAGGGATTCCCCAGGAAACTCTCATCTGCCCCCACTGCTACTACTTTGCAGTTGTCAGATGTTCTAGCTCAAGGGGAGAACTTCAATGAACAGCTCTAGTAGTGAACCATAAACTATCCTTCTGAAGTGGGACCCCTAGAATCTACACCTAAAATCTAGGACATAATAACAACTGAACCTTCATACAGCAATTATCTGTTGTTCCATTACTCACAGGGGAGTGAAATGCTTGCAAATTTATCAGCCTGTTGCCGAACTGTCCTTCCATAAGGAGCTCTTATCTCTAGAGTGTCACCATCCTCAGTAGTTAAGTCCCTTACTACCCTGCAGCCTTCATTCACATCAGTCAAGTTAATAAACCCCTTCAGAGCACAGCCCCAAGTCTTGTTTGATAGGTCTCTCTGAGCCACGATGCACATATAAGCTCTAAAGATTTTCCACAGGAGACCATGACGGGAGATAGACTTGCAGAGAGCAAAGGATTCTTTATTGCCCTGTTAAAGACAAATCTGTGGCTGCAATTTATTGAACAGTAAGACATGCAAGAAATAAAATTTATCCAAACACAACAAACAGCAAACAACCCAATCTGGGCATCTATCAAGGGAAACAAAGACTTCAGCTCAACAGTTGTCACAGCCAAGACGGGAGTTATTACTGCTGATGAAAAGCAACCAAATCCTAATAAAAATACACCCTACACAGAGGGAACAGGAAAGAGAGGACAGGAGAAGCACATAGGGACAAGTATTCATCTGGCATGAGCAAAGACAGACCTGTAAGAGGCTGCAAATTACATGGTAAATGCATATGAAAACAGGATCCGACAAACTCAAACCTTTGACAAAATCCCAACCAGATCCCATGTCTGTTATCATTCTGTTTGGTAGTTTTTGCTAAATTAAGCTGCAGGATTCAGTCTATAGGGCACAAAGAGGGAAAACAGTAACCAGGTCTGTTCCTGCAGATCTGCTGGTAGATCTGGCTAAGCCAATTCCTCTCCCCATGCCTCTGTTTCACTACACAGAGAGCAGGCACACATCATATTTTATGAAGTATTTTCTATTGTTGTAAAGTAAGTCTTTTTTTCCTTCAAGAGTTAAGAATTGTAACACTTCCAGGTTTTCACATCACATGAGGCACTATTTGGCTTTTTTATTACTTAGTTTGTGAGCAGCGCAAGCAGAATAAATGCAGCTTGCCTCCTCTATATAGAAAGACAAATTTAAAAACTCACATTTATGAAAATTTCCTCTTGATCAAAACGATCAAGCATCACTCCTGGGATTTTGTCACTTTGCGGTAAGGTCACCTGGCAACAAGCAGAGAAAGTAGGAGCTGAGCTTTTCCACAAGCAATGGCTCAGCATGGTTGTGCTTCAGGGAGAATGCTGGAGGAGCCAGGCAGCTGTGAACAAGCCTGGTCTCATCCGGGAGGGGGCACTGGTAACACGCATTACCCAAACCCTTCAGGCTACCAAACACCAAAATGATGGAAAACCAGTATTAAATTAAAATATGTATCTCTATTGCCTTGATGTTCTAGTAATTTGATGATCTGTAAAATTAAACGCTGCATTCTCCTTAAACTAATACAGGTAAGCCCTCTGCACTTTCATAAAACCAAGGGTATTCCCTCCCAAGGGATCTGTAAAAGCATGCACGTCACTCCCAGGTACTGGTGTTTGGCCACCAGTGAGCAGACAGAGCAGTTCACTAAACATAGAGATTATGGACACTGCCCACAGATGTGCCCTGGGAAACTCTGTACGAGTTTCCTTGCACAAAGACCACCATGTGGCGATGCAAAGCTTTTCTGTACTATCTCCTGTAGCCAAAACAAACAGCCTGCATGGGACCCAAACAGCCTGCACAGGACCTAGGTCTGAGTACTGAGGCTCCTACAACTGAAACAGCAGAAAAAGAAACTTGGCCACAGCAAGTACATTCACTGAGGGACCACATTGAGCTTTCAGCTTGCACAGAGACATATCCAAATGTGCTTTTCACTGAATACATGCAGCCTCTGGCTCTTTGGATCCTCCCTTGTTCCTCATCCCTTACAGCTATGGACTGTGACAAGCAAAGTAAGCCGTCAGGTCCAATAAATACCTAGAAGGCAAGATTTCCAAGAGATAAAAAACTAAATGTGGATGTTTGCAAAAACATATGTCCTGGGATTTGGGAACACAGACTTTTACCTGCAAGTCGTGGTTAATCTTGGACACCTTTCTAGGCTGAACTTGCTACAGAGTTGCTGCTCCTCTGCATCTCCTTACTTTCGTGGAAGCTCCAAGCCCCTCGGGCCAGAATCAGCTTGCTGCTTCCACACTGCAGACAGTAACATTTGGCTTTGGTCTGCATGCAAAGCTGGAGCGGTGGGTTTTTTTTCAGATCTGGCAGTAGGCTAGCAATGAGTTCAGAGCAACCATCCATGGAACAACTCACATTAAAGTAAGTAAGTACAGTGTTAGCACTTTCCAGAGATTGAGACATCTCACTCAGAAGTTCCTGACAAGGTCCCAAAAGCAGGGCTGCTGCAGAAGATAACATTCAGGAACCTCATCAGTTTGCATTCCTCTCAGCAGCTTTCATTTTTCAAACTTGGCCACTGAGGACCTTTTTCATTCTGAGCCTCTGACTCAGCCTAAGCAGCCCCACTTGCCAAATATTACTCTAACTGGCTGTAAGTTGCTCTCCTCACTGCACAAGAGCAATGTTACCCTTGAGAAATAAGTACAACTCATCACATAGCTGGAGCTGCCAACACTCAGGAAATGTGTTGGTAGTACAACAGCAAACATGCAGCCATTGAGGATCTCAACTCTGGATACCCTGGCCAGTCAGCACTCCTGTCAATGGTAGGGTTAGCTACTGATCTCTCTGCTCTGACAGGCCACGGCACAAAAGAAGAGTGAAAGGAGATGATGCATACTCTGTTCCCAACCTCATGTTTGCAACATAGGTGGGCAGTTTTTATTTCATCCAGTAGAGGGCAATACCAATATAGGAAAGAAAAAGTAAATTACAGCACTACATGCACTAAAATAAACAAGCAAAGGAATTAAAGACCCTGATCTAGCAGCACTGAGCACAGAACAAAGCACTTGGATAGCCCATGTGCTCATTCCATCCAAAATCATTCTCCAGTCTGGCCCCATTTAGTGGAAGGCTGCCCTGCCCTAAATTTTCAGATGCTTGTTTCACATAAGATTTTTGCTGTTCTGATTAAAGCAGAAAAGAGATGATCTGTCTTGGTCATAGCAGAAACAAACAAACCTTTGTTCTTGTTCATTAATAAAGAATACCTCTCATCTCACCCAACCGTAGTCTACATATTTTATAAGGCCCAAAAGACCAATGCTTCATCATTCTCCCCACACTAGCCTGTTTCATATTGACTATTACTTACAGACAAAGAAATAAAATGTACCAACATTTAATCATGTAATGGAACTGCCTCATGCTTGTCAGGACCTGAAATTAACTTTCTGTGACCAAAGCTGCCACATACACACATCATCATCACACATTTCTGAAGCCTGTGACAGTACTGTCACAAGTTGTGCTCTAATAGCATCCTTCCACAGTGAGTTTCAGAGGTTAACTCCACATATTTTTAAAAAAAAACGTTTTTCTCTGTTTTAAACATAACACACTCTGCTTCTATAACCTTTCCATCCCATGACTTCAAAATAATTTATAAACATAAATGAGTGAAGTCTCACAATAAAGTTTTGGATTTGTTCCACTAAAGCAAACATCCTTCTTTAGAGACTGGGAAGTTGAAGCACATGATATAACAGTGGGTTTCCCTAAGGTCATACTGTGTATCTGTAATGAAACAAAGATGACAACTTTTTCCTCTAGCTCCAGTCTTGTATTTTAACCATTTACCCATACTGCAATTCATGTTTACTAGCCCAAGATACTATTGTTTCTTCTATAAAGTCCTGAATTGTCCTCAGACAATGGAGCTGGGAGATGGAAAGAAACTACTTTTCTATTCACAAAGTTCTGCTATTATGTTTATTTGCTCATAAATAAGATTTTCTAATGATTTGCTCATTCTATTTATTTTTCCTTTCTCCTAAACAACAACAACCAAAAAACACCACCCAGGATTATCTTTTCAGACTTTTAAAATATTAAATCTTCTCCGTAACTGTTAGGCAAGCCAAGTCCCATCGTGACTGATCTCAATATTAAACAATAGCATATTACACACAGTTCAGTGCTAGCCAAGAATAATCCACCAAAAAGCAGTGTAAAAAGGGCTGTTAAAACCAGAAAGAAACACAACTTTTGCACCTAGGGAAACACACTACTGAATCTGCAGATCTTGGCCCAAATTTCTCCATAGATACTCTGGTGTCTAGCTTTCATGAACCTCTGGTATTTCCAACACACGTAGCAATAAGATGTCAACTTCTTCATGGATATGAGCCTTACTTCTTCCTCCCTCTCCCTTGCAGCCAGGCAGGGTCAGTTCCACACAGCACCTTAAGAGGTGTGAACTCTCTCAGTCTATCTCCACCATGTGATGTTTTTAAGCTAGCTATGTTCATGTTTATGGTAACAATTTTCTTCTAAGGCAGAAAAGAGAAATTTATTTAGACATAGGGTTAGGTATAGTCATACACCTGACAGAACACAGAGTCACGACTTAAAGCCTGTTGTACACAGACACAAGAGTTATTGCACCTTGCAGTCAGACAACAGTGACAGCCTATTCACCATTCCTCCTTGCGTCAAGACTGAAGAACAACAGTTTTATCACTTGCTGCCATAGATGATTTTTAATTGTTATCACAAGAGCACAAAATCAAAGGACTCTAAATGCCTGGGAACAAGGAGGTCTGGATTGTGTCCCATGTCTCACAGCTACCCCAAAACTCTTGCTATGTCATCTCATCTTGTGTGTCTCACTTTCAAAATGGGGATAATGTTATAACTGCCATCCCTACCACTGACACTCAGTTCACTACCAGTAACATAACACTATGCTGTCAGTGGCAAGTACAGGACATAGAATCAGAGAACAGTTTGGGTTGGAAGAGACCTCAAAGACCATCTAGTTCCAACCCCCCTGCCGTGGCAGGGACACCTCCCACCAGACCAGGTTGCTCAAGGCTCCATCCAGCCTGGCCTTGAACACTTCCAGAGATGGAGGATCCACAACTTCCTTGGGCAACCTGTTCCAGGGCCTCACCACCCTCAGGGTAAAGAACTTCTTCCTTATATCTGGTCTAAAACTATGCTCTCTCAGCTTCCACCTGTTACCCTTCATCCTATCATTACAGTCCCTTGTAAAAAGTCCCTCCCCAGCTTTCTTATAGGCCCCCCTCAGGTACTAGAAGGCCTCTATGAGGTCTCCCCAGAGCCTTCTCTTTTCCAGGCTGAACAAGCCTGACTCTCTGAGCTTGTCCTCATAGGAGAGTTGTTCTAACCCTCTGATCATCACACATCTGACATACAGCTGTTAGAGTGAAAAGAGACTGCTAAAGACAGGCTAACTTCTTTAAAGTATCTTGTGTCAAATCTTAAAGGCATTACCACTTAAAACACCAAAAAATTTTCTGACTGCTAATACCCCTGAATCTTGCCACCCTATCCCTGTGTCCATCACTTTCCCTCTAGCAGGTAACTAGTTCAGGGATTTAGTGACAGCATTGCTTGTTTGAGTATGACAGGTTTGTTTATAACAAAAACAATTAATAATTTAAATAAGACATTTTTCTCCTACCACAGAGAAGAGAATCAACCTGTAGTATCAGCACTTTTCTTGTCAGCAAATTAAAGATACTGTAAGTAAGGCTGTAAGCACAGCTTAATTGTGTTGTCCTGTGTAAGACAGGCAGTGAAACAGCAGCAGTCTGCACTGCTGAGGGAGGGCAGGGAGCTGGGCAGAAGAGAGAGGAACAGCTCTGTGCCTCCCAGTCCTCTCAAGCTGACATGCTTAGTGGCTGTCACCACACGAGATGGTGCCCGATTGGGATTATCCGCGTTGCCATCCTCCTGCAGCACAGAGCTGTTACTACCTGAGAAATAGTTTTCATCTGGAAGAGAGGCTCAGTGTGAGACCTGGAAAACATCAGAGGGTATTTATGGGGGAGCTTCTATGTCATTCACAAAAGCAAGCAACTCCAAACATTAAGGTGACTGCAGGCAACAAGCAGTCAGGATGTTTCCTGCGTGCAGCTCTGCAAATGCATTTTTGTTTAAATACCGAGTCCACAAACCAACTCCACACAGGGCATAGACACCCTTCCTCCACATGGCATGGATCCTAGAAATGTAGCATTCGCCCTCCATCCTAGTGCTGCATCCCCACACAGTTCAGACACTCAGACCCTCATCTACAGTCTTGGAGCTTCCACCTTCCCACACACACAGCCCAGCAAGCACACCTCAATCGACACACCCAGTACTCCTTTCAGCAACCTGACCATCATGCAGCACTCAACACCCCCCTCCCTACCTCACTGACCTGGGCCATCACATTAAGTGAGGCAGTCCAAGCCAGTTTCCCATCCAGCACGTCCCACCAGCAAAAGAGACTTCACTCAACACACCTACTGCAGCAGGGAAACTTGAGGGCTTTATTACAACTGTGCATTTCTATGAAAAAAATCAGTGATTTTTTTTCTTTCCTACATTTCCTCCTATGAACATTTCTTAAACAAATTCTACCATATTTTTAAACAGTTTCCAGTTCTCCTGTCTCCCTAAACGTACTGAGGCCTTTCCCATACATAATATATGCATGTTTAATAATTTCCAAATATGTACTAGTTTGATAACTGCTCCAAACTATATTGCGCCAAGACAGATCATGCAATCTGCATCCTACATGTGCAAAACCTAATGCAAAGACTGACTTAATCAGACCCACATTTCAGAAGTCCAGACTCACAAGTTGCAAGGTGGCTGGGGATTACCAATGGCTACCTAATGCTAATTGTAAATATTAGCTACAAAATCATGTTCTGAGTTTAAAATGCAGAATACGTCTCAGTCGTAGAGGTGTATCATTCTGTCTATTCCAGCTTCAACACTGAAAAAAAAAAACCAGCACTGAGTTTGTGTTAAAGAAACTATGCTTACCCCCCTCCCACATACACACGGATATAAATAGTGTAAGTGCTGGATATACTGCCTTATTCTTTGATGACAAAGCAAAAGAGTCTTGAACTACTTACAGAAAATACATCAACTGAATGCACGAGGAACAAAGGATAGGTGTCCACAGCTACTGAAACTGAGACCTTAAACAAATGTTGTGAAAGGCTCTTTGGGTAGCTTTTGTATTTTAGTATTTTCTCTTTAAATTGTCTATAAGGCCAAGAGGGACAAGTGGCAGGGTATATTTAAGCAGCATGATTTATCTCCCTTTTAATTTTTAATTTTCCAGTAAAAGTGACAGTGTTATCTCTAGAAACTCACTTGCTCAGGGGCATTTTTATAGTCTCCAGCTTTGCATGAATTCTCCCTAGAGATCACTAGGTCCCCCGACTCTCATCTAGCAAACATCTGACTAAACTGCCTATTAGACAATGATGCCCTCCAGCAAGAGGGGGAAACAGGGCTCTGTTTCTTTGCAGTCTTCTCCCTCCACCCTCCCCAGCACAGCACAGACAAGACTGCAACCGCTGCCTGTTTGGGGGGAAAAGCAATCAGTGCGTAAGACATGACTTCTGAGAGTTCAGGGAGGCTCAGCGACACGGGGAAGCCTGCTTGAATGGGGATTTCACAACTGTTTACTATGTTTTACGCTGTTGTTTTTTTCTTCCTCTCTAGCTAGGCAAGGACAGCCCAGACCACTGCAGGGTTAACCATTTAGCTCCTGTAGCCCACCATGCATGCTATAAACTAGCAAATTCAAAGCCCTCTAAAAAGGAACTAGAGATGACACAGCAAAAGGCAAATGTCAAACATGCCCTGAAAACACAGAAACCAGCCCTGCATTCCCAGCATTAAATGTTCTCTGGCAAACACAGCCTCACACACAAAAAGGATCCCCGCTGGCCTCTCATCTGCCAGGGCTTGTGTATCAGCACAGGAACCCAGCAGGAAAGAGTCAAGAGGTCTCTCCCCATCTTTCACCCTCCTGCAAAAACATATTTCTCCAAAGGAGTGAATACTTTCAAGTGGAGGAAAACCTTAGAGAAGTAAGGACCACAGCAATAGGTTTACCACAGAACTGTTGCCCTCAGTAGCTGTGCTTGGGGATTTACCTGCCAGCAATTCCAGCATTTGCATCCGAAACTTCACTTACCATCACCATTCCTGAGCAAGCTGGTGTTGGGTGTGTTCCCTCCTTGTGCAGCTAGGCACCTTCCTTCACCTTCCTGAAGAGAACTGCTTTCCCTGAGACGCTTCAAACAAAGCTTCAAAAATCAGAATTTTTTTTTCTCTGCCCTATCTTGCTGGAGACCATCCAGGATTTACAGTTCTAGGGATGAATTCTTCTCTCTCAAGTAAGAACAGTGAAGGTAAAGGCACAAGACCCACAAAAACAAGCCCAGAATCTAGCTATGAGCTTTCTGTGCCCTGGATCAGCCAGGGACGGGAATGCTGCATGGAGAGTCGCTTTGCTCAAAGGAAAAAAAATAAGAGTGTGCTTCATGCAGCAGGAGCATCTCTGGCTCGTTGTCTCCAAAACAAACAGTACTGGGGATGAAAGAACCATTCCCTTTACACTGCTCTTGCAGTATATGTTTGCTGTCATCTTCCCAACATGGACTTTTACTAGGCTCCACCAAAAAAAGACCACTTAAGACATTTAAAACTTAAAGCAAAATGCATATGCATTACAGCACAGCAATGTGGAATTGAACTGGCAGTGAAACAGACTGACTGGGTTGGTTAGAATTACTTCATATCTGATTTCAATTATTCTGCTGTGCAAGGAGGTAAAGGTCACAGAACAATTTAGTGGCAGGGCTGCAGATGGATCCCAGGTGACTGACAACTAACCCCTCCTCCCCTTCAGCCCTAGCCTATCTCTTAACTACCAAACAGCATAGGAGTCCCTTATCAGCAAGTGACAGATGCAAGTGGGGACAAAAGGAGAAAAAGAAGGTCCCCCCAGGTTCTGAGCAGGATAAGAGGCTGCTGGGGACATCATTTCTCACTATCTACTACTCTTATTTTTCATTAGATTATACAGACCAATACACTTGGCTATTAAGCAGAAAGGCACCAAGGGACCCAAAAAAAAGACAAATTCCTGATTTATGAATAGAAAATGCAATTACCGTAAGGGGAAATCAGCATATTGCTCAAGTACTGAATGATCATTTCATAGACAAAGCTGGGAATAAATCCAGGAATAAAGAATAAAAGCAGAACGACTGTGGTTGTAATGCTGGGGATCTAATCCACAAAGGAATATTATGGAGAACACTATTAATTCAGTCACCTGGAGGAATAATAGTATCACTGCAAAACAAAGAGTATTTACACTCACTACATAGCAGGGCTAACACAACCACAGTTTTTCACCATCTTAATATCACCAACAATTTTGTATGTATGTATATATGCTTATGTGTAAGTACGCGTGTGTAATGTTTGTAACTTCCCATGGCATCTTCTGCTTCTCTAGTCTCCACCCTCTCACATCTCCACTAGTAAACCAGAATCCTGTTTGCAGCCTTCTGTTGTTCCGTGCTTGACTTCCACACATGTATCTACTGCAGGGACTGTGCAATGCTACACTGAGTGCCGAGCTATGGCAAACTTATCTCAGCTGTGATCTAACTTTGATATAAGCAACTGCTGCGTAAGACGCACCAGGATCTGGGAAAAGCAGTAAGCTCTTACTGCTGAAGGATGGGATGGTGGAAGCAAAATAAGCAACAGCTCTGGGCTAAGGAAACAGGAACTGTGGCAGTCTGACTTCTGTCAGCCAAGGAGAAGCTGTCACACAGTAAGGATATGCAGATGACAAAGTGTTCAGATATGGCCTTTTAAGAAACCCTGCTTAATACATAAATCGAACACGCAAAGCTAACTGGAGCATTTGTGCATGCTTAGCACATGTATAACAAAATACATGACAGATGAGTGACAGAAGGTTAATAACCAACAAGAAAGCACATGGAAACTGCTATATGTATACAAGGGAAGGTAGTACATACAAGGTAGCACAGAAAAAGTACAAAGTAAAACTCAGCTCACGGACATATCATTCTAAATGCACAGCTTGACACCAGTGTGCAAACAGTGCTATCCTGTTTGAAAAGTAGAAAAGAGACTAGAATTTAGTCACCATCAACCAGGAAATCTCAATAGGCTCTACAAAGATGGTGAATACCTGCCTTACTCCACTTTCATCTGAGGAAACTGAGCAACAGTTTCAGGGACTTGTCCTGAGATCAGAGTGACCCAGTGGCAGAACCAGCAGCTGCGTGTTCAAATCCTGTGCTTAAAACACCAGTGCACAATCTCCTTTCCTGAATCAGAAACAGAAAGCCAGGTGACCTGCTCCACAATTATCATAGAATGATAGAAACATTTGGGTTGGAATGGACCTCTAGGAGATCATTTAGCAAAACCCCCCTGCAGGGGGGCAGGGACATCTTACACTCGATGAGGTTGCTCAAAGCCCCATCCAACCTGGCCTTCAATGATGATGCATCCACAACTTGTCTGGACAACCGGTTTCACTATCTCACCATCCTTATAGTAAAAAATTCCTTCCTACTCTCTAATCCAAATCTACCCTCATTTAGTTTAAAACTGTTACCCCTTGTCCTGTCACTAGAGGCTCTGGTAAAAACACTCTCTTTTTTCAAAAAAGCCCTCTTGAGTATTTAAAGGCCACAATAAGGTCTCCTTTCCTCCAAGCTGAACCACCCCAGCTCTCTCAGCCTTTCTTCACAGGAGAGGTGTTCCAGCCCTCTGACCTGCATCTCTCCTGTGAACCTACCGTAACAGATCCATGTCTGTCTTGTACTGGGGACCCCAGAACCGAACACAGTACTGCAGGTGGGGTCTCATGAGAGCAGAAACGAGGAGGAGAATCACCTCCCTTGACCTGCTGGCCATACTTCTCTTTATGCAGCATGGCATAAGATTGACTTTCTGGGCTGCAGGAGTACATTACTAGCTCATGTCCAATTTTTCACCTACCAATATCCTCAGGTCCTTCTCTGCAGGGCTGCTCTCAATCTATTCATCCCCCAGTCTGTATTGATGTTGGGGATTGCCTTGACCCAGGTGCACTTGACCTTGTTGAATTTCATGAGGTTCACATGGGCCTATTCCTCAAGCCTATCAGGGTCTCTCTGGATGGCATCCCTTTCCCCCTAGTCAATCAGCTGCACAAATCAGCTTGGTACTATCTGCAAACTGGCTGAGGATGCACTCAATCATTAATAAAGATATTGAACAGTACCAGCCCCAATACAGACCCCTGAGGGACACTGCTTGTTACTGATCTCCATTTGGACATTGAGACATTGACTGCAACTCTTTGGATGTGTTCATCCATCCAGTTCCTTATCCATTGAACAGTCCATCCATCAAATCCATATTCATTGCTCCAATCACTAAAAAACTTTTTTGAAATAAAACAGGAAAAAGGGCAATAGAAATTGTACAAAACCCCAATTAATAACTCATATTTGAAAATAATATACAACTAGGATAGGCCAGTAGGCAAGATACATTCACGCCACATTTGCAATGATCTCACCCCCCCCTTCTCTTTCTAAAACATTAAAGGGATACAAAACATCCATGGAAATCCACCTGGGAGGCATCAACTCCACCTCTGCTCTCTTCTCTCTAGGTCCTCTCAACAGCCCTTAATCCCCCACCAAGGCTCCACAACCTGTCCTCAGACCACATCTCCAGCAGTGCTGAATGCAATTACTGTAATTGATGTGCTGCTTTTGTTAAGACCATGGTATCAATAAACAGGAGTAAAACAAGCTGCTAAGGAAGATGCAGGAAATTTATTAGAATGGATGCATGCAGTGGCTGGCATAATAACTGTTGATGGCCAATTCATAAATCACAGCTGGATTCTTTGGGAGACTTGTAACTCCCAGGCGGCTTCCCTCATAAAACAACAGTGTGAGGAAACAAATGAGAGACTGCTGTTAAAGCCAGTGTAAAACCTTTGCTATGCCAGTCACAGCCTCAAAAACTAACAAGAATCCATTAGTCTAAGTTACCAGGCTCATAAGCAGCTAAAAATCCAGCTGGAAATGTCAGACAAGCAGCTCTCTCACCTTCTTTCCAGATGAGTGGGAAGTCACACCTCAGAGACAGAATCACAGAACAGCCTTGGTTGGAAACGACCTCTAAGATCATCAAGTCCAACCATTAACCCCTCAGGGCCTGCAGTTCTAACAGTCCAGTGACCCAGAAAGCAATTCAGTACCTATCAAAGGTCACCCTGCACTTCAGAGGCACCAAATCCGTGCAACAGTATCACACACCTAGCCAGCACACAGACTGCCAGCACCCAATACAGCAACCCAGGGACACTAAGGAAGTTACCACAGCAACTGGCAGCCCTGCAGGTCCTGGAATGAATGTGACTGCGTGCAGGCTGTGCCATAAGACCCGAAAGCACAGCCATATGGCTGAGCAACCCAACCAGCAAACATCATCCTGCTCTCAAGGTGGCAGGCCCACCCAGAAGCAGGTCTGCATCATCCTCTGCTACACTATCCACGCACCTTGGCAGGCAGAGTCTTTGCAGTAGCCCAGAAGTTTCAGTTTAGGTTGTCCCATCTTCTCCCCAGGGCAGCCACAAGAGTCTTGTTACCTGCCCCTGTCCCCAGTACCCTCTAAAATGGAAATGTTAGGGTGGTGGTGCCCTGGCCCATTCCCTCCGGCCTTCACAAACCCCTTGGATCTGCAGGGTCCCTGACCACAAGATGCTGGTAACTAACTATCCCATGCCTGTCACACAGATGAAATGGCAAACTAGGGCAACTTGGGCTCCTGCCTGAACCAGTCCTTGAAGTCCTTACCTGTTCTACATCCATCCCCTTTCTCCCAAATCTGTATCTGTGTTGTCTGATCCATGTCAGTGATGATGAGAGGGTAAGGAAGAGGACAGAAAGGAGCTTACAGACAAATGTTCCATGTACATTTTTAATGGAAATAAAGGTGGGGGTTTTTTTAATGATGATTTATTAATGTGCTTATAAATAGACTGGCCTGAGGCATCATTCCATTGTATTAGAGGTTGTTGCTGCTTGCAGCTGGGGGTGATAAATAGCACCTCCTATGCAACAGACTCAGGAGACTTTTTGTAATGCAGTTTACCCTTCAGGGCACTGCACTGCTTTAGGGCCAGGACAATGCACTGCGGCCTTACACACTGTAACTGCTACACCCTGCTTCAAAGCCTTTTTCTCTCCCTCAGGTACCACCAGGACTATCTATAGGCTCGTGCTGTAGGTTGGTGCTATCATGGTCAAATCTCATTTCAGTCTGTATTCACAGGCCAGCCTCCTTCTTGAGGGGTCCATCACGTTACTAGTCTGGCTGGCTCCATGAGGGCCATGCAAGTATTTCAAACTGTGCAACTCTGTTCACCACATCACAACATATTGGCTTATCCAGCAAGACATGAACTCACTCAGGGCTTGCTGTTTCTCCAGCACGTGTTACAACAAAGCTACCATTTGGCACTTACACTGCATCTTTCATTTAGGATTCTGAGAATACTTTTTAGCAGCATCGTTATCCTCACTTTTCTTTCTTCATGGAAGGAAATAATTCACCTAAGTCAAAAAAGTGTAAGTTGCAAAATGGGAATGGGAAAAATTCTTCAGTTGCTCCAAGTCTGGGTCTATGAGATTATTCCTCAATATATGTTAGAGCCAAGAAGATTTAACAAGGTGTATACTCCGAAGATCTCACAGCATTTAAACAGTATAAGCTTAATCTAGTTTTATAAACCATTATCCATGAAACTGATGCACAGGGATGGCAGCTAACTTGGCTAAGGTCCTATAACCATTTAGTGTCAGAATACTTTAATTTACAAACATCCCAAGGAAGATAAGCAACACCACCCTTGCTTTTGCTGTTAGAGACTAAAACTGCTAGTTAATAATAAAAACCTGAGGAACAGATAGTAACTGCCCTAATTCCTGTTCAATACATAAGCGATGAGACCATGCATCTCCCACCACCTCCCTTATGCACGGGCCTTGCGTTATTTTCAGGGGTTTTTTAAATCATTTCTGTTAGGAAATCCTAGGTATGCAGGCCACTTTACCAAGAGATTTACATCTTTCATTACGGCAAGAGCAATAGGCAACAGTGACAACAGAAATATCACAAAAAGGGCCACAGTAAAGAATGATGCACATATATTTTGACAGGGAAAAAAAAAAAAATAAAAAAATATGTTGATGCCATGGGGTCCCGGCCAGGCAATTAGTACCTGACAACATTTGCACCTTGAACACACACTGCACACTCCTGACTTACAGTGTGCAACTCTGACCCAAAAGGTGAGACTCCAGAGGTAGTGGCTATAGCTGCTGTGCGTATCATACAGCCCTGAACATGCAATGAGTACTCAAGTCAATAGTAAGTAACTGTAATAGATTTGATCAGGCTCGATAATGCTCACTTTAAAACCATCCCAATTTAACTTAAACTCTAATCTCTCTGTTTTTTTCTTTCCTTCCATGCTGCTAGCTTTGATGTCTAAAGTGAAGGAATAAGGGCTTCCAGTACCACTGCCATCAAGGTAATAGATGTGACGGACTCAGGCTTACCACTGACTAGATAATTGATTAAAATTTGTCAGAAGATGCTTTGGAAAGGCTGCAAGAGGCTTCAAACAGTAAAAAGGATTAAAAAAAAAGAAAAGTAAACTATATTTCACTCCCAGAAGTTTATTTCAAAAGACCGAAGGTCAATTATCCCAGCAATTTACAGCCAGTCTCAACAATTTGGCTTGATTAGAGACTAGAATACAATAGGGGAGTTCTCCTCACTTAATCTCCCCACCCTCTTTTCTTTAGCAGCAGATTTGAATGTCAGAAACAGCAGAAAGTGCAGGGCACCTATATGCTGAATAAAGCAACAAACAAGCATTTGTCAGTGGATCTTGGGAAGCACAGAGAGAGAACACATGCTACCTAGCAAGCATTGCAGGAGGGTTTAAAATCCTGAAAGACTGGGTTGGCAGCAAATCAGTGAACAGGAGATGGATGCTTTAATCACCAAGGAGGTCATTTGATTGGTGGGGATTATCAGTTATTGGAGGAAGACACAGAGATTTGGCAGTCAGAAAGTGGATTTGTAAAGAAAAAAGTTAATTTTGCACAATCTGTTCATCCCTCACCATTTCCTTCTCTTATTCTGCACTGACCTGCCAGAGGCACTACATTTGCCTTCCCCAGATCCCACCACCATAGTCAGAAAGCAAAGCCTTGCTGCTCTTTCACTCCCACCGTGCTGTGCTGCACACCCAGCCTGATACTATCTTAGTCATCAGTACTGCATCTTTTCCAGTTCTTCCAACTCATTAACTACTAACAATGCAGGTAGTAACAGTGGGTATCACATCCTGGATAGGTAAAGCAATACTGCCAAGCTGCCCTTACCAGCAGCCAGATACACTGAAAGGTTGTACCAACCCAGTTAGAGTGAACTTCGATACAAATAACACACCAGTTTATCTTCCTGCTGCCCAAACAAAGCATTCTCATACACCCATGTTGACCTTAAAAAGGCCAAAACATGTCTATTGTGGAAGTGCTTGTCTATTAATTACTGCAAAATGCACACACACAATGCCTTCCCAACCAATAGGATTATAAACCCATTAGGCATGGCTCTACCTGCCAGTGTGCTGAAGGGAATGATGAGTATTTTATGTTCATTCCTTCCTTTCATGCTATCAACCATTCACTTCCCCTTTCCTCAGAGCAAACAAGAACTACAAAATCTTTCTGACCCAGAGCACACCAATGTTTTATTTCAAATTGTTTTAAGCTTTCTTTCTCCCCAATGCACAAAGCTGTCTTCTTTCCACAGGGGAGCAGAAAGAGTTAAAAGCCCACCCTCATTCTCCTTGATGGAGGCAATCCAGCAATGACCCTGGCTGAGTGGCAGACACGTAAGAAGTGGATTATCAATAACTTCTTTTCTACCTTCTTTCACCCTCTTTCTATACAGCATCAATGAGCTGGAAAATGAAAGGAATAATGAAGGTTTAAGAGGCCAATAATTAGGTCACAGCTGATCTCAGCTGGGATCAGCTGACAGCTGGTGCCTATCCCACCCTGACGAGCAGGGGGGCTTTCAGGACTCGGGTTTAGGCCAGTCTCCCCTTTTCTCTCCACTCTACCTCTTTGTCCCCAGACTCCTGAAAAGCAAAAATCGGCAACCCATAATGCAAATCTACTAGGTTTCCATCCACAGGAGTTTACAGGGAGAAATTATTTTGCTTGCTGTTGTCCTAAATTACCTTAAATCCTCTTTCCTGCTGCCTCACCACTATGTCAGACTAGCGCCACAGCCGAGTTACTGCTCCCGTGCTGTTCCTTTCCTCCCCCACTTCCATCAAGCCCACTCCTGAACATAATCTCAATGTTTGCTTGTTTTAGCTTCCATAATTCTGTTGTCTTGTAAATCTCCTCACCATAATCCTGCTTTTGTCTTTCAATACAATTTGTTTGCTGTGGGAAGGAAGAGAGGTGAAACATTGCTGGGAATGGAGAAAGCCTTTGCTGCTGGTTTTCAAGGCTCTACCCATTTTCAAACATGCCCTGGGAGATTTGGCACTGCTGCTCACTCCACATCTGAGAGGGGGGGTCACAGCCTCCAAAACAAAGAGCTTGCACGGTCAACCCAATGGCTGCTGCACAATTAATAGCACGGTATCAAGGATGTGTTGGTATACATGCCTACACATGCTACAGGGAGAGCAGGCAAGAAAAGCTGAGCAGAAGAAGAGAAGCTGCATTCTCCCTTGACAAAGGGTTTGCATCGTCATTTTCACCTGTGCAAAGCAGAGGCAGAGCCCAGGAACAGGACACTGCTGTAGGCAGCAACACAAACGGAGGAAAGAACAAAGCCCATATCACTTGCACACTAACACAATGATGACGGGCAGACAAACAAACTGGTAATTGATTGGTAGGAGCTGTGGCAATTTTATGTGTTTGCATGAACAAAGAATCAGCTTAATCAGACTAATTCCTTCTAGTCAAAACACAACATGGGCTCCAGAACTCACAGCAAAACTGCTGCACCAGCCAAGTTTCACACCAGAACAAAGGGGCTACAAATTCCACCCAATTTGGATGCAAAACTGAGAGTCAGGCCAAGTGCCCAGAAAACACTTCTGAATTCAGGCAACCACTCACTGAAAAAGGACAACAAATCATGAAATGAGGCCGTGATCGTATGATTTGGGGTTTGTTTGCAAGCAGATATAGTACCAGAGCAAGCTACTCCTCAGGTCTGCTGAAGTGGATAGGAAAAGAGGGGGCTGCATGCCATTCCAGAAGCGAAAGAAAACCAAAAGCAATGCTTTCACAAGATTACGTATCATTAACACCCTTTCCTCATGTCCGCAATCTACCTCAGGTTTCCTACTAGGAAAGGAAGTGTTAAAACATTGCATTCGGAATATCCCTCCCTTAGGGGAAGTCTGGCTCAAGCTCTTTGCTGAGAAAAAGGATTTTTGGATTTACAATGAGCTAAGCTTGAGACCCAAGCACTTGGGATGCCCAAAGCATATTCAGATCAAGTTGCAGATGCTGTTCATTCTGTACTTCCCATTGCAAGTCTTGCTCTGTGAAATGTTTTTGTCCATTTTTCCCAGAGTACATCACCTGGAAAAGTGCATTCTGGAAAGCATCACTCAAGTTAATAGTTTTCACTACCATTTACGTAGCATTTGGATTTCAGTCTATAAGGTCTGTTTGGAATATTAAGGGTTAAGTCAATTAACTATGCAGTTCATCTTATTGGAGATTTTAAGGCAGAACAAATACTCAGAACCTATAAATCAAATAAACCATCAACGGCCAGCAAGCATTTAAAAACTTCCGCATCCCTAAAGTAACATGGAGAGGATTCCCACACTAAAGGTTGTTAATACAGAAAGATTCTAGGAAAGGCATTTTATGAAGATGTTTATAAATTTACACAAGCACAGTACAAGAGGACATTCACACTATGGGAATTTACAGCCAAAACCAATGCTGCATAATCAGGGCTTTCACCAATGGGCTGGAACTTCAAGGAAGGAACTATGTGCAGAGTTCAAGACAGCAGCTGGGACACTAAGCAAGTCCAGTACTACAGGAGTCACCCCTTCCCACACACACTAGTTTCAAGTAGATAAAGAACCTGTTACCCACCACTTTATTCTTGTATATGTTGTGTTTTAGCTTCCTCTAAGTGGGAGACCCCTTCCTCTTCCTTAATCTGTAGGTTGAGGGCATCAAGACCAATATATTCACTCATATTCCTCTGATAACCTTGCCCACCAAGGCTTCCAGAGATAACAGCTTTTATCAGCAACTTTATCCCACTTTCATCTACCAGGCCTCACCTACCCAGGGTTGAATTCCTAGCATTTATCATCTCACAGCAGTGTATCAAACTCCATTTAATTTCTGAGCAGTCATCATCTAAAGATATGCAGTTTGATGTTCTATGTCTTGAATCAAATGGAGTATTTCCAGGAAAGTCATAATATTTCACACTTATTTGCTTCAAAATCAGGTATAGCTTCTCCCACCTCCTGTGGCAGGCAGGTCAGTCAGTATTATGATGTCCATTGAAGAGATGAACCACAGTCATAAAGCGGGGAAGTATCTCTTCCTCTAGCTGTGGCAAAGCTGGTAATCAGGTGATAATGAACCAGATGACCCTGGTTAGTGGTTTCTGTTGCCATCTACAAGACTCCCTCTCTACACATTTGGAGCTTGCAATTTTAAACGCTGTCACTTAGAAGGAACTTTTTCCCCAAACATAATGTGCTTGAATGACAAGGAATACCACTCCCTCTGCACCCCAGGAGATGAATCACCAATGCCCCATAGGATACCACTCCATGCAGCCAGAATGGCCCTGCCATCTCATGTAGATGGTTGTGTGCACAGAGGCAGCAATACCACAAAAAAAAAAAAAAAAACCAAAACAAAAAAACACCAAAAAACACTTGAAGCCAGGGCTTCTTGTACTGGATGGCACAAATTATACTGCAAGAAATAGGACTGAGTGGCTTGTTTTTAAAAAGGAGCAGCTCCTAACCTAATATTTATTTAATATTTAGGTTCCTCAGACTGTCTTACTGAGAGGCATCCTATCCACAGGAGATCTGTAAACTTGTACAGCCAGTCTCCTCCTCCCTCACACTTTACAACCTCATTCCCACCACCTCGGTTTCCAAGACAAGAAATTCAGCCAGTTTTGACATTGAGGAAGTTCAGTTTCTATCCTCCAATTCTTTCCCCAAAGCACACTCACATCTCCTTACATTTTCCCCATGGTAGAACCCCTTGGGTGTTTCAGAGATTCAGGCATAATTTCCCCCAATGGTCAGAAGTCAAAGTAAAGCCATAACACAGGGAGCGTTTTGAGGAACTTGCCATTCCCTCCCTTCCACCCAAAAATATGTTAGTAAAGGAAAGAAGGTGGTGGAGTTTGACTGTGGGCAGTCAAGGAGGTGACACTGACTTTAGCCCACAGAGCCCAGGCACACACTACTGAACTCCAGAAGCTGTTAATAGTATGTTCTGCCCAATCTAACAGAGACTCTGAGTAAAAAGGATAATTTGTACTTCTGTAAGTCCTTCTACTCTGGTGGGTTCTGAGGCATTTTGAAATTGATATAAAGCTTCAGTATCACTGAATACAATCTTTTTCATATGCTGTGTGACACAATAGCTGCTCAGCTACACTATGTAAGAGTCCAGAGCATGGAGGAGAAGGGCTCTGCATAGAGTGGAGAATGAAAGCAGAGAAGCACCAAGACAGGGGGGAGGTGCTAAAGGTGCAGTTTTGTCCAGGACAGAAAAGCAAATAATTGCTATTAAAGAAGTGGTGATGCTTAAGTCAGAGCTCAGTTTTATATCCAGGCTGAAAGGAAGTATCTCAAGACTTCCTGCCTCAGACGCTTTATTGGATGTTGTAGGTAGAAATTGGTTTTGCCTTGGCTTTTGACAGATGCATTGTTCAAGACTCAATAACAGCAAAGCCCTCGATTCTGGAATGTCCAAATTTATGACCAGAACAGGGTCTGACCTTAGATCACACAAGATCCAAGAGATGCATCAGGATTTGTTTTAACAATCCATGTACCAAAGTTTACTTGTGTGACTGCTTTACAACTGCTGACACCTTTGACTATAACAATCCCTACTGTATCAGTGTAGCTCATGACTTTTTAATTCAGAAGACATGATGCTGAAACCCTGTAAATGCATCAGCAGAAGCTGCTTCAGGTTCACTGCTGCATTAGACTGGATATAATTTGCTCTGTAATCCACTTAACTGGGACATGCTTCCCCAAGGAAGCATGTTTACCTACAGGATTCCACAAGGAACTGATTTAAGCCAGCAATACTTAATGGCTCTAACTACTGTTTAACAGAGATGTTAATTCTGCTCAATGGGGACAAAATGCTTCTGTTAAAGAAATTTTGCTAAGACCTGTAAATGCATAATGTTAACTCAAGACCTCAGGAGGCTTATGTTAGTTAAGCATCTTTCTAATTGGGACAAACAGTTGCTCCAGGTGCAACATTCAAGCCCTCATTTGTGCTAAGACTATACAACTTGCATTAAAGTAGACAAGGATTTCAGGTGGCCCAGAGCTGCCAAACAGTGCTCAGAAGTGAAGTCTAATAGTCTTTATCCCATTAGCCCCCCTTCTACTTCCCTGAAATCAGTAGCAGGTCAGACATTTGCTCCAACAGGAGAAATCTAAGCTCAGATTGTCCTGCATTTAACTCATGCTCCCTTTTGAGACAGAAAAGATGCTAAAATGGTTTTAGTAAGTGTATGTTACAATAACAATGCCATCAACATTGCCAGGAATTTTTTCTTTCTGCACAGCTGTGAAGCTAAGTATTTACCCCAAATTCTCTATCATGCCATTTATGTTGGGGCACCTCTCACTCAATTGGAAGACTGCCAGTGGAAACAGCAATGATGATCTGGACTGTGATGCCCTATCCTTATCTTACAAATCCCAAGGAGAGCAAAGAGAAAATGCAAGTGTAATTAAGAGACCCTCAATATACCTCTAAAAGTAGGTTTGGGTGTGGGGGGAACATTAACAAGCCAGTACATAGCTAGATCTGATCCAAATGCAGTGGCTCACTGTTGGCTTTCCCATTGTTTTTTTCTGCACTAATTCACAACCACTGTAACATCAAGACAAGCTTCCATATGCTTCACTTACTGACAGCAATTAATTTCAGCCTTTACACACACACACACACGTTCATTTTATCTGACAAGCAAGTCATGAAAAAAAAGTCCATTCCCACAAAAAGAACACAGGGCAGCTAACAGAGATTTTCTTCGTAGCAAAGAAAATCTAATTGATAGGCAGCTGTGGCCCAGCAGATGTTTCTCACCCTCCACACTTCACCTTGCACCCTCTGCCCCAGATCATGTCTCTTGCTTCACCCAGGCCTCCCCCTACACCAGAGAAAAGTTTTAATAAACCACTTTCTTCCAGATGAAAAAGGACTAACTGGCTAGAGGAATGCCTGGGCACCTATCTCCCTGTGCAAATAATGAATCCATTAATGACCATGAGGAGAGGAATAAATGCAATAAGAGGCTTCGCAAATCAGAAGCAGAGACTATCCTCCTGCTCCCCCTTGCTCAAATAGTTTAACCCACAGCAGCAATGCCAGGAAATAAAAAAAAAATTTTTTTAAAAAAAAAAAGAGAAAAAAAAATACCAGGTAATTGATACCACTTTAAAACACTTCCTTTCATTAGAAAGAAGAATATTTTTTCTCTGAAATCCACTTTTTCCTCACTTGCTCTCATGCCTTCTGCCAGCTGCTGCTCCATTATTATTCTATGTCTGTATTATTTATGGTCTGTTCTCTTATAAAATTTGGTAACTGTATTTTTAATTCTCCAGTATGTCTTGTTATCGAGGTGGAACAGAGAAGTAACCATAAATCAGAACAGCGGTGATGGTGACAGAAGATCACACAACTAAGTCAGCAGTTCAAATCCAGACAACTCTGCTACAGAGCTGAAGTCATCATTACCTGATTAAAATCTCATCTTCTCAGAAAAGCCAAAGTGGTGGTTGTATATCATACAAAATTGTCAAAAAACAAAAGACAGAATGAGAGATTTAAAAAACTGTTAACCCAGATTTTCACTACACCATCAAGCACTGCAGCTCCAGGTAGAGTCATGTTGGTAGAAAATACAGATCTGAAAAGTCCCAAGACCACATCATGATTCCTTGATTGTCAGCAGATGAGACATCTAACTATAAAATAATAATAAATACTTTAACTTGCAATTCTCACAGAGAGCAAAGAAACACAGACTTGCTGACTTGTACTTTCTGCTGCTATTCCCAATGGGTGAGGAAATAGACATGCACATGAAGAGTTCAAGTCCAAAATACATTATATTGACAGATAAAAAGGTAACCAAATTATTCCCTATCTCCTATCAGGCACTAGTTTGCACAGGTCTTTTACTGTTGGGGGAAGAGGTGGTGCTGCCTAGTTTGGTTTTTAGACACATTATTTTTCACTTGCTTGACCTTTACATACCAGAAAATCTGTGCCTTTTCACTCTCAGACATCTTTTGGAGTCTCACTGCCATCTTGTAAGAGTAAAGTCTTATCTCCCCTCCATGAGCCACATCCAGATTTCTTCTCACACTAAATGCATCCTGTTGTAACAGTAAACAGCTGTGTCGATCCCAATATAATTAGTCATCTTAAGACATCTGAAAAACAATTAATTCAGCTGAAGAGTCCTTCCTTTCACTGAACAGATAAGGAAACTAAGAACAGAGTGCCTTCAACCAGATTTTCCCATGCAATGCTTACTTGTGATGCTTTGGTTTAGAGTTGTCCAATAAGACAGCTGGGACATAGTTTTCACAACATGCAACGTATGAAAAAGAACAATTAAAGCCATGTAGGAGCCAAAGATTAAGCCCAGACTACATATCTAAAGTCACTGACTACTTCTAGTCTGAAGTCTGACAGTGAGTCTGTGGAGAAACTAGGAACAAAGTTAGAGTGGTGAAGTGCTCATTAATGATTTATCTACAAAGACCATACATTTTCTTGAGATACTTACCATTTATTGCACTCTGTGCAACGTTTTGAATTAACAAAACGATATCTATAGGATTTAACTTGTAGAAATGTCATTGTAGGTGTGAACTTACTGTCCAATTCACATTTGACCATTTTATGAAGAAATAGATTTCATCAGTCAACAGTTTAAGAGATGATAATCCATCTTCTCACAAGCACAGTAGCAGGGAAGTGAGAATCAGAATCTTATTGTTCATCAAAAAAAAAAAAAAAGAGCATAAAGGTTAACTATGTCCAGCTGAGCTACACATAGAAACGCAAAGCCAGTTGTGTAGCCCACGAAAGTCAAAAGAAAATTTATGTCCCTTTTCTGGGGGTGACCACACGTAATAGCTGACCCATGTGCATTCATGTGTCCTTTTTCTGCTATTAGATGCACAAGATGAAAATGCTTTTAGCTCCACAGTCCAGTTCTAAGGAGAATGTACTTTTTGTCTGTAGAGCAAATGGTCATAATGCAAGGACTAAAGGCAGGAGCTGACTTAAAATGGAACTCCCCGACCCCTCCTACAAAATACCTATCAATAAAAGGCTGAACCATGATGACACAAAATTGCCACACTTTTCCCACTTAGTCAAATCAGAGCATCAGCCATTGACTCTTGTAATGATGATGAGAAGATCCAGTTACATTTTCTACAGCAGTACTGCAGCAGCAGGCCATGCTGGTAAGAGACCTTAGGTAGATACTACAGCGGATTTACCCCAGGTATGCAGGATCAGAAGGGCATCTTTGGGAGAAAAGAAAAAGGCTACTGGATAAATGAGACAACAGATTTGCCCTGGTAGCCAGTGCAAAAGCTCTTGAAAATTCCTTTGTTTCTTGTCTCCCAGAAAGGAGACGATGCTCCCTTTCATTCCCATTTTCTTCACCTATTCTCTGCCCTTCCACCCCTATCTCTGTTTCACCTTCTCTGCCCATTCTTCATTTTCTCCATCTGTCCCTCTCCATCTTATCCTCTCTCTTAAAGCTATTTTCCTTGTTTTCGTCCTTTATTTACTTCCCAGCAAGCACACGGTGGCAGTGGTGACTCCTCTGCAGGCTGCCACTCGGCTCCCTCACTTCATTTTCCTCCCAGCTCAGGCTCAGCGGTTCTGCCTCAGTGCTGCTCTCCAGAGACTTCTACAGCAAGGAGCAGCCTCTGCTCTTGTCTCTCAAACTTCAGTAGGTTAAGGGAGAGCATGGGAGGGAGGCGAGCGGCCACTGGAAGGGGAGACATATGTCATACCCGCTGCAGTCAGACATTTTGAAGGTCACAGCAGAGAAGCCCTCCCCTCTGCCTGCCAACTTGGAGCTGTCACTGACATCGCAAAGTGAAAGCCTCCAAGTGAGGAACCAATGTTCCCTGCAAGCCACTACTTCCTTAAAATAGGACCAAGAGAATGAGTAAGCTCAAAGAGGGGGAAAAAAAAAAAAAAAAAAAAAAAAAAAAAAAAAAAAAAATATGTGAGAGGAACAACCAGGCTCTCAGTCTGCACCGTGCTGACAGCGAGAATGAGACGTGGGAACACCAGACAAACTACGTGCTAAATTTCTCACTTAAGTGTCTCATGTCCCTAAAGAAACAATGTGGTCAAAGATAGGACCCTGTCAGCTCAGGTCTTTCCCCTCCCAGAGCCTTTATCCCATTATGGAGACAAAAACTGAGCACTCTGATAACAGAGATGTTCGCACCGTACAGCCGATACACACCTAGCTGTGCCTGTGGCAGCAATGCACACGCAGTCATCTTTCCTATTCTGGGCATTAGTAAGGCACACAGCTAAAAGCCAGGCATTGCATAACCAACCTATAAAGACAGTTCTTGTTCCAAAGAACTTGTAACCAAAATATAAAGCAGGACACTGCAGAAATACACACAGAAAGGACAGTGCATACCAGCATGACACATTTTCTGTGAAGTGGCTTTTTTCCCTTCATTAATTCATCCTTGTTATGAACAGTAATCAACTGGAATAACAATAAAACTCACTGGCAATGTGATTATCTCCTCTACTCAGATTTACTCTTAAAATTATCCTGCCTTACAAATGACTTACACAGCTCCTCCATGTAGGTACAATACCTACTGCTGCCAGGTATATCCTTACTTGCTCAAGCAATTTCTGATGCCAATTTGTTGTGTCTTGACTTCACTGACAGCTGCTGATGCTCCATATATTGGGGAAGTGGTGTGCTGGGAACAGCTTCAAATATGTCTTAAACTGAAGGCCAAAAATTCAACATGCCCAAACACAATCAGTCACTGCTAGTGGAAACAGTGCCCAAAGCGACCCATCCACAGCCCCAAACCAACCTTAGAACCAGTTCTGGGATACATGAGCTCAGTCTCAGCTCCATCTTTACCTGTACCATCCATGCTATCTCCAACACTATGTAACAGGCTATACACCTCAGTGAAACTTTCACGTATCACTTTGTCAGCTTCAGAAGAATGTTGAGGAACTCATACCTTGTGAGCTCTATAATCCAAACCTTAGTGATTACTCACACCTAGCAGGGCAAGTCCAGAATTATTAACTCCCAAAACTATCACTGATTTCTAACAAATTTCTGGCATGAAGTAACTCAAACCATTCTCCTTACCCATCATCTCTTCTTAGAGTTTCCCTATCCAGCTGTTGACCAAAAATGCATTGCTCCTCAGCACAGAGGCTTGAAAAGATCCCAATAGCAAACCATATACTGGCTAAGCTCATAACTAGCACCAGTTTTACGTAGTTGAGCACCTCTCCTAGCAAAACTTCACCCTCAAATGCAGCACTGGAGTCCCTTTACCCTAAGGAAATTAACACAAGAGAGAGATGAGAATGTAACGAAAGGCGAGAGAAAGAAATTAACAGGGGGCAGGCAGAGCTTGCAAATTGTCACGGACAAAGGACAGTCTCAAAGTAGTAATTCAGCCATGTCGAACACCTTTTCTCCTAATCAGACATGAACAACTTCATCAGCTGGGGAGAAGGTACACAGTAAAAAGCAGCTCAGAGAAAGCAGAAAGTTGAGACACCAAAGCAATCAAAACAACTGCAGGTATCTGGACATTTTTGGCCAAGTTCATCACATATCACAGAAAGGAAGGTGGCCTTCACAGAACTACCTCTATGACTCTGAAACAGTGAATTCCCTTCACTCTTACCATAAACAAATACTGAACTCCAAAATGCCTAAGTCCTTTCATAGTAGTTGGGTAAAATTCCCAAACTACTGAACTCAAACTTTTATTATTGAGGTCAGTGGAGCTAAGATTTTATCCATATCATCTTTAAAAGTTTTTTATTACCCTATCTATTATAACCTACCTAAACTCTGTGCAAGTTACTCCTTTTGCCGTCTGTCTATAACCAACAGACTGTATTTTCTTTTCCTTTTACTCTTGCATAGCACTGACAAGCATCAGAGCTCCGTAGGCACCTCAGAGTAGAAAAGAAAGGAAATGCTTCAGGTAGTGTCACACTGGCAGAAACACATACCATTGAACTCAAAACATCAGAAGGAGGTATAAATCAAGACTGACATATGTTGACAGAGATGCAGATAATTGGATTTGGAGAACCTGTACTCGGCCCATGGCAGATGCTAAATTAATTTTCATCAAGAATTCACCAACATCTCCTGGAAATTAAAAACAAAAGGATGGGAAAAACATGTCATATATCACACTTTTAGGTCTGCACCCTGTTGGGCTAGGCACCAAAGAAGAACAAAAAGATGGTCTTTTCTCCAGACAGCTTAGTCTCTCAGGAGTGTTTTTGGGACATCTGGTCTGTTTCTGATAATAAGCACAAAAAGACTGATGAGTCTTCCTGCAACCCATGGAGAATGGTAACAGGAACCAACTTAGGTCTTCTTACCACTGCAGAGAAAATGGAAATTCAAAGGAGTTGAGCAGTTCCTGCCCAAGAGCAGAAGGAAAAGGTTGAAGAAAAAGGGATGAGACCTGCAAAGACCGCCTACTGCTCTTATGGCTGCCAGACACACTGGAGCAGATGCTGAGAAGCACGTGACTGCTGGCAAGGGCCCCCCTGTTGTGGCAGTAGCTCACTTACTTAGCCTCCCCGCGTGCACAGAATGCAGCTGCAGCAGTGGCCAGCCTGGCTTTCCCAGGCACTGCCAAGGGACGCAGAGCTGCTGTCCCGCCTCCCAGCACTCTCTGCCCCAAGGAGCCCTCACACTGGCTAAAGACTCGGTCCTACTCTACGTCTAGAAACACGGGAGCGCTGCAGGACACAGCTCCTCCAGAGTCATGAGTTTTACACTTGTTCGATACAGTCAATTAGTTGGTGCAAATAAGATAATGTGATGTCAAAAGCAAGAGTTCAGAGATGAGTGATATGAAGGATGAGGAGGCTGAAGGGAATAATTTATAGATGTGTTAATCATGAGGTGGTTTATTGCTTCTTGCTTAAATTTATCTTGAAAATAGGATTACATAAACCAACAGCAATATTTTTTCAGAGTACAACTTTGACTTTTGTGTCTGAATTTACAGACACAAGTTTTCAGAACTGCCCCTGCAAAATTATTACAGCTCTATGTGAAAAAGACACATAGAGCTTAAAAGTGACTTGTCCTGGAAATTACCATGACTATTAGAAGGAACTGCTTGCCCACTCCGAACATGAAAATCTCAATATTGACCTAAAAAATATTCAGTCATTTTATTCCAAGACAACATCTATCCACAACTGATTATTTACTTTCAAGTATGGTCTTCATTAAAGGTGCTGAAAGGAATAAAATGTTGTAATATATAATTTTGTGTTGTAAACTTAACCTCCTTTGAATCTACATCTCCATATTGTGTTAAGAAAATTGCATTTTTTCTCTTTTTTTTTTCATTAGGTTTCAGATTAGTGTCAGTTTAAAAAAAAAAAAAAAGAAAGAAAGCAAATATATCTCATTGGTCAAGAGGACAAATGGTTATCCTTCATTCTTCAAATTTCAACACAAACTAATCTTTTTTAAAGTTTCTGTATAAATCAATTTGGATTGGAAAGGGACTTTTTTTTGCTTTTCAAATTCATCATTGGTTTTAAGAATCAGCAAAGAAAATAACATTTGCATCAAGCAGCGATATAAACTTTCTGAGGCAAACCTTCATCTCGTGTGTTCGATGAAATGAACAACACTGATTTACACAGCAGAGTCTTTGGTACACAGGTTTGATTATCAATAGCAGTTGATCCTGTATTGCCATATGCTAAACTACAGATAAAAGAGCTCGTCTATTGTTAATCCAAGATCCTACAGAGATACAAAGCACCGACACTGTATGGGTGCTTAAAATCACGCCATTCAACTGTGTGCGGTGCATTTAATCTTTCGCACTCAACACCTCATGTGACACTAAATGGATCTATGAAACAAGGGCCTGCTCGATTCACTCCTCACATCTCACTGAGCCAAGAAGCAAAACCATGGACATGGACAGAGTTATGCTGGTGTAAATGGTAATCTTGAGGAGAGCAGGGCCTCATGGTTCTCCCCTCTTTCTCCTTACAACAAGTTAAATTGATCCAGGAAGTAGTTCATCTGAAAAAAAAAAAAAAACAAAACCTACCAACAATTTGTTTTAAACAAACAGTTGCTGGCAGATCCCTCATCTCCAATGGCATGCAAGTGTCTCAAAATACAAAAGGCTGGAAAAGTGAAATTGAAAATTGATCTCGCTGCAGCCATGCAGAATGGAAGAGTGATTTCCTAGCTGTGATTTTAAATAACTCTTTCTTCTCTCCCCTCTCCCTCCTCCCCATACACAGTCACATTTCTTCCCCCATATTCTCCATCTTTTGTTGAACAGGAACAAAGGCTTCCACCCTCTCTCTCTTTTCCCAGCCTTCTCATCAATATTCTATTACCAAACAGGGCTTTAGCTCCTTTTTTTTTTATCTCTTTAAATCAATAAGAAGCCAAGCAATGAGAGGGAAAAATTAAAATCCCCAACAGAAAAAGAAAAGGGTCTCTAAAAAAGCTAATCACTGCTAAACACTGACAGCTCACTGGAGTGTCACACACAGCTCCTGCTCCAATCTGTTTGTCCTAAAGGTAAGCTGCTTGCCAAAGACAACCAAGGCAGGAGAGAAAACAAAGACAAATAAAGCCTCAGAATTGGTCTTCCTGGAGGGTTGTCACCTGGACTCCATGATTTAGAGGGGCAAAAGTCTGTAATGCCTGGCCTCTGGATGAAGGTGGCACTGGGGAAGACCCATGAGTCCCTGTCATTGAGACCTACTTTAGCTCCCTGCTGGAGACAGTGGCAGCCAAGCATCTTTATAGCTTTTCTGCTATGAAAGTGCTTCTACTCCTCTCCCAGGCCTAATCTTTCCCTCCTTGGCACATCCACATGTGACATGGGCAGGGCTCAGCTGTGCTGCTACACAAACAAAATGATATATACGGGATATGTCATACTTAACATCTTCAAATGTATTATCACACACATTACTGAAAAGACCCTGAAATTATTTAGAACAATAGCATGAGGGGGGAAAAATAAGTTCCCTTGAGATTTGCAGCCTGACTTTGTACAGCCCCAAATACAGCCAAGCAACAGAGAAGTACACTGGTACGAATGCTAGAACTACTTAATGACCTCAATGAAGTAAATTACAAAACCTTTCTCTGACTCTCCCTGGACCCCAATTTGGCTGCAGTCCTCAAAAGATGTAGCTGAATTACACCTGTTTCACTAGGAAGGCCACTGACTTACAGAGAATGGACATATGGAAAGGTTGATTTCATTATTCTTATTCATTCTGCCACAGACTCCTTTTAAATCTGCAAAGTTAAAATGGAATAAATATGCTTTTAATTTTACTATTTTATTCTGTAAACAAATTATGTTAGCCAATGCAAAAGACAAGGAGACACAGATGAAGTGATTTGGGTGTGCCTGATGCAAGACTGATGACAAGAAACAGCATTTTTGTTAAGTCATATCCCTGTTCTGATTTTGCTAATGCTTCTTCATGATCAAAGGATCTTTCAAGAGACACAGCTGGACAGAGACACTGCATGGCAGTGAAATGAAACAGCAGAAAACAGTCCCACAGTCAGCAATGCATTTTCTTCAGAAACAGCATTTAGAACCAGAAAGTACAGTCAATTCAGAAGTAGAGCAAAGGGAACAGGAAAGTACTCAGTTTTGACTCAAACCAGTTTTACATCTTTGGGCAGCAAACATTGTTCCTCTTCTGCCTGTTAACAAACTCAAGTTACAGCTCTTGCATCACATACCTGCCCCAATACAGACAACACCTCCATGCTCTGTCCCAGTGCCCTGCTGTACTGGAGAACACTGGGCTGCACAGGTTCTGTCAGAGAGGAGGCAAAAGAAAACCCATCATCTTCAAGGCCTTTGGTTGGCACCTGACTTTGCACATAGCAGAGTACAAAGCAGGTCACAGGGGACTTCCCACATACCTTTCCAACCTTTACCTACCCCTCTGACAGTTACATAAGATTGCTAGGGTTCTGTATTCTTACCACAACAGGAAATAAACTGCATGCTCTCAGGCAGTGAGCAACAAGCTGAACAGAGGAGTTTCAGACCACCAAAAAGGAGAAAAAAAGTAGCAACAGAATTGGGGAAACATGACATGACAGCCTGTCCATACTCCGGAATATGCCCATGAAACAAAACTTGCTTGCTCAAACTAAAAGTCAATTCCATTATCACTTCCAATCATCGTTCACCAAAACCAAATTACAAGCATCTTTAAAATTAGGAGATAGGGTATTTCATCACTATTTTGCCTTTTAACAAGGCAAAAATTTTTAGGAGACAAAACAGTGAGTTAAATAGGAGAGCGTACGTATCAGCAGGACAAGACTCAGGTGACTCAGGAAAGAGCACTCCTCCTCCTGAGAAGGTGCCACAAATCACCTCCATGCAATGCTAGAGAGCACTGTGATGTTACAGGAGATGGGTTCTGCATTTTTGTTTACGCATGAAGGTCCTCAGGCATTAACAATGAGCAAAAGCTTCTTCTCACTCTGTACTGCTGGCAGTGCACAGTGTGTTCTTTCCACTTGGTGGTGACGTGGTCTTTCAGGTATGAAAAGATGACTCCTGCATAAATCCCTTGTAAAACAATTTGGAACTATGAGTGCCACAGAGGAAAAAAAATTATTACAATCTTTAATTCTTGCTTTAAAATATGCAGTGAATTTGGTATGTTTGCCTGGGACAAGGAGATAAGAAGGGGCACAAGAACTTGGGTGAAACGTACGCTTACTTCACTCAGTGTTTCTAAGTCAAATCACCAAAATCAGAACAGTAATGAGTTTAAAAACCTTACCCTATCATTATAACGAAAAAATACCCTGAACTTTTCTGAAGTCTAGCATTTTCCCCATGAGCTCACAGCTACCCATGATGCCAGAGCTAGGGCTCTTCCTCCCAATCTGCCCCCTTCTCCTGCATTCACACTCCTCTCTGCTTTTCTGTATGGCTAGCACAAAACAAAGACTTTGCTTGTCTCTTCTGGCAGCATACAGCAACATAAACTCCCCACAAACCTTTCAGAAGCCATTGTACTGACTTCTATGTTTAGCAGCTATATTGGTCAGAAGGGCAAACTTGTTACATTGCGAACAAAGGCAGGCAATGTTTACCAATGGTGAGAGCTACAGAACTACAGAACAGTGTCCTCAGTTAATGGCTTATGTCCCTCTCACTGTGGACCTTTCATGATGTTCAGTAGCCCCACCAGAAGTCATAATGATAGCACACCCTCACTTCAGTCCAAGACTCCTGCCTTGACAACTGCCCAAGACCTTCACAAAAGCTGTCTGCAACCATGCTGACACCTAGGAGGCTCTCAGGAAGACACACTGGAGGTTTACTCACAAAAATGCTTTCTTGCAGAGCAAGGAAGTTTGGTCTCAAGAGCATCTTTGAGCCCACATTTAGGAGAGATATATTCAGATATGGCTCCCCTCAAATAACCCATAAGGAACAGTCAGACATGGTCAGAAGGTATGAATTTGATAGAGAAGATGCACTAGACCAAACTCTTCTGGATCCACAGGAACACAGCTCTATGATAACAACCCATATTGCTGCAGCTCAGCACACAGACACTCACAGATCAGTTAGCAGTGGGCAGCTCATCCAACACCTCCAGAAATATCAAACTGGGAGTAGTGTGTGTGACCCAGCCTATGCAGGAGAATGGGAGTCCCAAGCTGACAGGCTGGCTCCATGAGCAGAGCCCCAAGAGCAAGTTAGCAAAGAACACTCAAAGTTTGCAAATAGCAACATGCAGAAAATAAATGAACAATCTGACACATTCAGAAGTACAAAAAAATTGTAGCAGAAGACAGAATTTCACTTTACAATTCCCAAAAAGCAAATGTAGGGGAAGAAAGCTGTTGTCTAAAGGAGAAGGACTGAAGGGAGCCAAACACCTTAAGGGTTCCTTGGTTTCACACATTTTTATTTTTTCTAAAAAAAAAAAATTTCTCCTATGTGAAGCCAAAATAAGGTCTGTCTTCCTCTACCACTGAAAGAAAAACAGAGATTCAGATGCTTTTATCTGTAAGTGGGTGGAAGCTGCCAAGCAATGATGTGTTGTCTATGTCTTCCCTGCTGAAGAAGGATCCATAAAACTAGTCAAATGAAGGGTGTCCAAAGGCCCAGAACCCAAATGCACCAAAATGAAAGGCCCAGAATTTGGCAGTCCTCTCTGAGTTTCCAAGCCTCACGGGAAATCAAGAGAAAAAAAGAGGCCAGTAACCATGGGTAACCATTCTCAGGTTAATCTCAGATGTAGAAGAGAAAATGCTTCTCAAGATTAATAGCTAAAGTACTCGGGGATTAGAGATTAGGAGGAGAATCCTGTTTGCTAGGATTAAGAGGACTGGGTTCACATGAAAACCTCAACCAGTGAATTGCTTCCAGCAAAACAGTGGGGTTTATTATTATAATTATTATTTTATTCTCCTCCAATAAATGAAAAACATCAGCAGGAGGGCAGCAAAATCCATCAAAGGTTTAGAAAATAATATCTCTGAGTAAAGGTTAAGGGAATGCAGTAAAGATAGAAATCAGATATTACAAATAAAAATCAGCCCATGTTATTAGTAACACAGCAGATTATAAAGAATGAGAGGGTTTTTTAAAAAAAAAAATAAAATAATCAACTTGATTTTCCAGAACCCATGCTGTGTGGTCTATTTCTTTGCCCTTGGCCCAGCTGGAGGCAAGTTGCAAGAAGGCAAAACTTGGCCCTTTTGCACACTAGGAAAGTACAGTCTGAGCATCTGACGGCTGATATTTTCTGAAGTGCTCACTAAGAGCTTCATTTCAACATTCACTCTTGGTTTCTTGTCACTAACATAATTAAGGTACCTACCGTAAGTGTACACAGGAGAGAACAGAAAGAATGGGACTATGTTGTATCAGACAGGGCTAATAGAAAGGGATCAGACATTAGTACAGAGTATCAAAGCAAGCATGCAAAATTTTGGTTAAACAGCTTGCCTGAAGTAATTTTCAGCAATGGAGCCTAGAACACATCTGGATCCACCACAGCAAAACTATCTGAACTAGGCCCTGCTTCACTTGACTACGTCCTTATACACGTAAGAATGTACAGTCTGGGAGAAGAAATTTTTTTTTTTTTTTTCAATACCCACAGAAAGTTAGTTTAGAAGAGCTACATAAATCAAATACTCCTATTGCTCTTCCTACTTTATTCACAAGCCAGAAGCAGCTGGGTTAGCTCAACAGACCTGCCAGCCAGCATATCGCCCACCAGCACATGAGGTCAGCAAGAAGCAATGTCACAACACTGACCTGTAAGTCAGGACCACGCTATTAAGTAACACGCTACTGGAAAAAGTATTCCTCCCTTGCACCCTAGTGCCACAGGCCCTCTACATAACCAGACCCTCTGTAGGCCTGTGTCAAAAATGCCTCATCATGAGACTTAGCATCGGTCTTCTCAAGCACTGAGGGAGAATTAGGAAATCTGATTACTCCAGCACATTCAACCTTTCAGCTGCACAAGACCTGCAAAACTGCCATAGTGATGCACAAAAGAACGTCTTAACAAGAAAGACCAGGAGGCTGCAGGTAATAATGCCATTTCCAACAACAGTCACACAGAGAGACAAGGGCTGTAACACGAAGGAAAATGGAGCAGGTAATCTTAAACATGGATGTTCTTGGCTGTTTGCAAGGAACGTTTAGCTGCAATACAGGTTAGGGTGGTCCTCAGACTGCCTTAACAGTGAGATGCAAAGCCATCTGCATACCTGCCCCTCAAACCAGATGCACACAGGGAAAACTGGCTCAACCTTTTATTCAGCAAAATTTCAGTGAGGAAGCTCGCTCTGTTGCAGGTCATTTGAAGTTTTATTAAACTGGCTGTGTACAAGAAAAAAATAATTTATAAACCCAACCCTTGCTTTGTCTGATGCCAGATGGTGTCATTCCCAGACTTCTGAGCACCACTGGCAAGGGACTCCCAAGGGAACAAAGCTCAGGAGGCTGGGGCATCATCCAGGCCGAGAAAACACACAGTTTCCCATCATTTATTCTTCTGAATGAATCCTGGTCCTCTGGGGCTCCCAAGGCTGGTACAGCAGCAGCAGGTGGAGATCAAGCTGATTCATGGGGAAGGAAAATGCAAGCACAGCACAGGTGGACTGAATTTGTACACTTACATAGATCTTCATTAACATACTAGAAGCCCCACTGCCTCCTCCCACCTTGCCTGCAGCTGTATCTCTCCTTTTCCCCTGCTATTCTTGGAAACTAGATGACTCACCTTCCTGATGAAACCACATCTAGTTGGCTCTGGGCCCTGACCCTTTTTTGTACAGCAAAGGCCAGGAGTTGGAATTTGCTTGAACCCTTTTTCTCCACACTCAGGCAAGCCAGCTGTATCTGCACAGGATGATAGCAATGCCACTTGCCTAGCACCACCAGTGTTGGTCTGAGCAACAAATGCTAACACTGAGTTTCAGAGGGGCTATGTATCAGGTTCACAGCCTACCTGTCTTCCCACTGACTAACAGACACACAAGGCTATCGGTCTATGAGGGAGCAAACTGAAGAGGAACCTGTAGCACAGTAAAGTAGAAAGATAAAGCCTATGTATGATGCATACATAAATGGCCAAGGCACACAAAAGCTACTCCCAGTATCAGTCCATGGCATCTCCTATCTCAAACACCATTTCTGGGCATCATAACTTAAGGGGAAAGAAAAAAAAATACTGGGAAAGATCAGGAAACTGCAGAAAAAAAGAATTAGTAAGTATTAAAAATCAGCTATCTTAAAAGCAAACAAAACAAAAAAACACAGTGAAGCTAAGATGTGATGGATATGTACATTTGCAGGGAAAAGGGTATGCACCATGGCTAAAGGGAGAAACAAAAAGATTAGTTACTTTAAAAATTTCAGTTTACCAACATAATATTCCCTCACAAATAATCCCCCACTCTCCTCTTTAGTCTGCTTTCACACTTATTTCTGTCCCATCCCTAAAGGCATGGCCTCCCTGCTGCCACACACTGCCATTGAGTCCCATTTCTCTAGGCATATCAAGGATAAGAGAGCTATTAGGGGCAGTCAACATGGCTTCACCAAGGGGAAGTCATGCTTGACCAACCTGATAGCCTTTTATGAGGTCATAGCAGGTGGACAGATGATGGTAAAGCAGTGGATGTGGTCTATCTTGATTTCAGTAAAGCAATTGACACAGTCTCCCACAGCCTCCTCACAGCTAAACTGAGGAAGTGTGGTCTGGATGATCGGGTAGTGAGGTGGATTTTTAACTGGCTGAAGGAAAGAAGCCAGAGAGTTGTGGTCAATGGGACAGAGTCTAGTTGGAGGCCTGTATCTAGTGGAGTCCCTCAAGGGTCAGTACTGGGACCAGTACTATACAATATATTCATCAATGATTTGGATGAGGGAATAGAGTGCTCTGTCAGCAAGTTTACTGATGACACAAAAGTGGGAGGAGTGGCTGACACACCAGAAGGCTGTGCTGCCATTCAGAGAGACCTAGACAGGCTGGAGAGTTGGGCAGGGAGAAATTTAATGAAATATAACAAGGGCAAGTGTAGAGTCTTGCGTCTGGGGAAGAACAACTCCATGTGCCAGTATAAGTTGGGGACTGACCTGTTGGAGAGCAGCGTAGGGGAAAGGGACCTGGGGGTCCTGGTGGACAGCAGGATGACCATGAGCCAGCAATGTGCCCTTGTGGCCAAGAAGGCCAATGGCATCCTGGGGTGTATTAGAAGGGGTGTGGTTAGTAGGTCAAGAGAGGCTCTCCTCCCCCTCTACTCTGTCCTGGTGAGGCTGCATCTGGAATATTGTGTCCAGTTCTGGGTCCCCCAGTTCAAGAAGGACAGGAAACTCCTTGAGAGAGTCCAGCGCAGAGCCACAAGATGATGAAGGGAGTGGAATATCTCCCTTATGAGGAAAGGCTGAGGGAGCTGGGTCTCTTTAGCTTGGAGACCTGACCTAGGTATTCCTGCTCTGGCAGGGGGATTGGACTAGATGATCTTTTGAGGTCCCTTCCAGTCCCTAACATTCTGTGATTCTGTGCTAAAATCAAAAAAAAACCCAAACCCTCCTTTCAATAGAAATCATTGAAAGAAAAAAAAGCAGTACACAGTAGAGCTCAATGTGTTGGGCTGAGAAGAAAGTTATTTACAGGAAGGTCTGGCCTCTCACTGCCACCATGTAATTCCAGGCAATTGCACTTTCAAATAGATATTTTCAGAGAAAATCAACAGTGGCTTTGCTTTCAATCTAGTGGAAAATGAAGTCCTGCAAATGTGTTACATAAAGTCACTGCAAAAAGAGCACTGTGCACACAGGCACATGTTCTCAGGTGGATGTTGGTGTGCTTAACACTGTGGCAGTGACAAGTTTCCACAGGCTGAATCCTACAGCCTACATCAGTCCTGTCTCTGCAGGTCCAAGGAGAAGTGGCATCTATACCTGCCTCCAAAGGATCATTCCAAAATTCACCACTGACTACACCCCACAGAATTATGCCCTACAGGCACCTTCAGTCAACACTAACATATGCCAAAGTGTCTACAAGGCTGTTTCCCAAGCCTGCAGTGACCAGTACTGCCCTGATCAGTGTATCTGCAGCTCTTCACTTCTATTGAAAACCTGTCCCCACTAGTGCGTTGTCATTCAAAAGCAACAGACACTAGCTTTTGAATGTTTTGTGTCCTTGACAGCATATAGAATATTATAGAAAATCATCCCTGAAACAGTTAATCAAAATATTCAATCTCAGAAAAAAAACTTTAGGAGGGCAACTATTGAAAGAAAAATAATATTAAATGCCTATGTATTACTTTGTGCAGAAAGGGCTGGAGGCCGCATCATTATCAGAGTTCAGCAACATGGGACTACAGAGGTAGTGCATCCAGATTCCACATACCCTGTCACCCCCAAGCTGTTACTGGGCTTCACCCTCTCTCAAGCACACACGCCAACATACACACGAGTGCACATATGCACAAATACAGGGCAGGTTGGAAGGATGGAAAGTAGAAGGTAAAACTTGGCTTTGTACCATCTCAAACTAGCTCAGGTACCATTGCACTGTGAACACAGCAAAAGGAAAAGGTTAATTCCCACCACACATTCCAGCAGGAAGAATTGTTAACTAACATTTTCCTAGGTTCAAGACATTGAAAAATCACAAGAGACAAATCTGAAACTACTAACTGAAACAAGTTAATCTTAAGACAGACATGAACAATCCTTTTGATTGTTTTAGGAATACTGGAGCATAGGTTTGGAAGCTTTTACCTGGGTCACTGAGTCCAGGTCCTGCAATGCATCCAACAGTACATTTCAACAAGCTCAAGCTTCCCAGGTGTTTTGCCAAGTACTAGACCTAGTACAAAGGACACAGCCAGCAGTAGAATCTGGTTACTGGTTCGTTCTATTGCACACAAAAGGGTCAGTACATGGGTAATCACTGGGGGTACAAACAAGTCAATCAGATCACACATAATAGACATAAACCCCAACGACCCCAAGAACCATACAACATGGCCAGCAATCGGTGGAACAAATAAAGCAACAAAGTCTCCCATAGAAGAGATGGAAGGTAACCCAGCCAAGAGGCTGATAACATAGGACAGAGGCAAACTCATGCTGTTCCCACAGAGCCCACGTTCACAAGCACCAAACCTGACCGGGGCCCAGTTGCACCGAGAGTCAGGAGGTCCTTCCTCAACAGGAAACTCTGCAAAGTGCATCCACTTCACAGATAGACACTCCACCCTTCCCTGCAAGCAGTACCAGCTTTTATCCCCAAAGCAGGACACCTGGCACTCATTTACCCAATGACTTTCCCTGTAAGGTCAGCCACACCTTGGAGGAAAGCCAAAAGGCAAACTCATCCCCTCCTTTTTAAGGACGGTGGGAACCACCCACACATCAATCTGAATTCAGGGCTCCGGGTTCAGACCCCAGCACTTCACCAGGACACCCATTTCACTCATGCCTAAAGATCCCAGGCCACAGAACAACTTCCAACACCTTACAGCAAACTGCTTCCAAAAAACTGCAGCCTGTCAGTACAATGTGCAAGCAGAGACTGAGGACACCACCATCCCCTCCCTCAGGCAGAGAATATGTTAAACAGAAGGCTCTTATAATCTTCTGAAACCAACCATGCCTGTTTCCACAGCGGAAGGTGACCAAAAAACAAAGCCTGACAATCTGACTAGAAGAAATTGAATTTTCTCTCCCCAAATCTGGCAATTGCTTTAATCCTGACATTGTGAAGGGGACCTGAAATCAGGCATCTGGGATAATGCAATGACAATGGGAGCACTGATAGCCCATAGGCTGCACTGGGCCTATCTCAAATTGAATCTAATCTGCACTGCTCCAGAGAAAGGTGGAAAAATTAACAGCCAGAAGCTTATTTGCACAAAGGTGGAAAACATTCCCTGTCCTTCCTAGACAACTGGATCAGTAAAGCCCTTTATAGGATCAAGCACAAACCTACTGATTGCAAAGCACTAGAAACCCTTTTCACTTGTCAGTGCTGACACAGGTCGCCACAAACTGCAAAGCACCCACAGCCAGTAACGCCTGTCCATTGTTTTTTCCTGCTGCAGTGGAGAAGGTAAAATTGCAGAATCACAGAATAGCCTTGGCTGGAAGAGACCTGTAAGGTCATCAAGTCCAACCCTTAACCTAACACTGCCAATTCACCACTAAACCACACAACGGAGTAAATGCAAAAGGAGTTTCAAGAGGTAGCAAACATTGTAGCTTCTGCTAAGGAAGCAAAGATTAAACACAATTTTTAAAAAGTATCAGCAATTGCACCGCCAATTTAGACTCACTGGCTGTTTCAACACCTCATAACACGGTCGGTTAAGACTTCACAGAAACAGCAGGGAGGAGAATTCAGGGTCTTTTCCAAAAGCACGTAGCTCTGCCACCCACGCATTGGAGGAAGCACTGATTTTTTTTATTTTTTTTTTTTTTTAGTTCTGCAAAAGAATTAAGACTGGATGTACATAACCTAGCTTTTCTGACAGCCTCCACTAGAGGACTTCTCTTCCCAGGAGCCATTAAATACACCATTAATCAGATGACAAAGCAATAAATGTTTCAAAGGAAGCCCTCTTCTACCACCTTGGGCCTCCTGCATGTGAAAATGGTACCAAAACAAACAGTGATACACATGCATTTATCCTCCCTGAACACAAAAAGCTTGAGTTCACTAATTGACACATACCCTGGTATTTTGTGCGATTTACCAAAATCACCCAGAGCATAACAGAGGGAAGCTGACACTATGTAAGGAAGAAGATGCCCTTCCTGCGGCAGTGCTGGGAAGAGTGTCAGGCACCTCAGATGGCCACAGCTCTCCCTGGCACTTGCTTGTGCAGATTTCTGATCCCTTCCTACCCCTTCCCCTCGCTCTCCTCTCGCTGCCCACAGGAGCTAATTTCTTTTCGGCATTGCTGCTAGTAGAGCACTAACATCCTCCAGCTGCAGGAGCCTCACTGAAAGGCTCTTAACCCCAGCACTCTGAAACAAGGGAGCCCAATGAGCACGGGCATCAGGGGAATAGCCTGTGGATTTATCTCCTGAGCCACAGCACCTCCTGAAACCTGTGCACAAATGAGATAACATCCTCCTGCATCTGAAGGGTGCTACTTTTAATCTTCTGACTAAATAACCTCAAAATTATTATTCAGATAAGGCATTTTAAGATAAGTTAATTTAGAACACAATTTACACCCATAGACTGAACCACCACATCACTAGGCACACAGGGTAGCACTATTCCATTGTGGTGCCTCGTTCCCCTCCTAAACAAAGACACCGACTCTCTTCACATGGTAACATGCTTCTCAGCAGGTTGCACAGAGCTAATTCTAAAAGTAAAGGGTATGGATGCATAATTATCTAATACATCATCACTGGACAAAGGACCAAACTTCTGTCCTAGATAGTGATAAAGGCATGATGTTTACAGCATTCAGAAAATCCACATGATCAGTGTCGTACACTAAGCTACATGAGCCTGCAATAATATAAATTGAAAATGAGCAAGAGTAGCAACAAACAGAATACTATTTTTAAGAAGTTCCTGTTAAGTGGGTTCAGGGAGGCATATCATTCAAGGCTAAAAATCATATCACAAGCAGTATCCCTGCATCCCCCTCTCTGGCTCCCCCTTCTTTAAAGGAAACATCCAGCAGTAGTGCTCGATGTCACATTTGCATTTTATTCAGTGCCCAGATCCAAGTCCCAGATAATCACCATACTTAGTGTTTTTATGGAAAGCTTAAAACCTTAATGGCCTGAATCATCTAAGCATTACTTCACTCTGATGCTAGCGTAAGTCTAATGCTTTTAGCAGTTGCACTAGTGGAAAATCAGTGATGTGATTGCAAAACTGAATGGCTCAAGTGTCTTACACAACTGTTATCTCTGTTCTAAAGGAAGGGGTACAGAAATAGAAAGATGCAGGAAACAACTCACAAGATGCACTGCAAGTTAGTTATAGAGATGTGAACAAAATCCGCAGGTCTGAACTCCAAGTCACACCTACTGGATCAATTAAAAAAAAAAAAAAAATCCCCTTCCTCAGTACTGTCCAAAATCATCACCTGAAGATGTTGCTTTCTTTCCCTTTCTTTCCCTTTTCTTTCACCAAACTCAACAAGGTCCAGACTCCCAGTAAACTATGGCCATACCAGTATCTAAGCAGCATTTCTGCTGAAGCTATTTGCTTATTTCTGGCTGGGTGTATCCCCAAGTCCTGGGATGTGACAGAAGGTCACAGTGCAAGATACTTGCTTTTCACATTTTCTTTTCTTCAGGATGCAGACTAGAAAGCATTTTGTGTGATACTTAAGCCTGCCAGTGGGGTGCGGATAAGCAAGGGTCACTTCACTTGGCAAGAATAGTTCTGAATCCTCTAAGTATACCAGATAACACATGGTCAAGAAGACAACTCGCAAATAAGCATTAGATCAAAAGGTGCAGAAACAACCATGGAAAAACTCACTCAGCTCTAGTTTCCAAGAGAGGACTCTATCCTCACAAGTATTTGCTACACTACTACCTTGTCGAGACTTGCTTTAGAAAGCAATAGTAACAGGATTTCTCTCTTCAGTTGGAAAAGTTTAGCAAAGCACAAAAAATTTTAGTAATGTGAAAAATTTTCTTTCAAGTTCTTCTCTGCATAATTTCACTTAGGAATGAATGCAGAATCCCTTTAAACCCTCTGAAGAAATGAAATAATACCTAATACAGATAAGTTTCGACTCTTTATACGCTTATAGCTCTCCAGGGGAAAATTGCTTTTGAGTAATCACCCAACGTGACTTTAAGTATGAAGAGAGTGAAAACATTTCTGGATGTTTTTTAACACAGAAATGAGGCACAGCTCAAAAACAGAATCCAGATACCTATGAATATTTACAAGATACATGCCACCACTGTGTTTAGCCACTAGAGCATGTATATGTCAGGTTGTCCTGAGCTCACGTTATCTTTGGTAACAGTGAATCCTGCACTATTTTAAAAGTCCCAACCTGAAACAGTCATGTAGCATCCAACTTCTCACACAATAAATCATGAGATAAAGGCAGAGCAGTGGAGTCAGGAGCCTTTAGTATCCATATAACAAACTATCAGAAGTGTGAACAGGCAACTTGGTAATGTACACTCCAAGTTTCCACTAAAACAAAGTGCAACAAAAAATAGGGCAAAGAGAGCCGTAACACGTTAATTATTGTCAAGATTTTAATCACAGCCAAGCAATGGATTTCAAAATTATGACTCTTCGTACAACCACATCTTGATCTCAATGCTAAGATGTTATTTCTTTCACAACATTGTTGGGTTTGTCTGCCATACATCATCCTACTCTCAATTTTTATCTTATATATATTTATTCCTTCTGCAGAGGGAATACCATCCTGGAAATAAAGTACAGTGTTTCTTCATGGCCAAAATAACTGTTTGCAAGGAGGAAAAGAAGATTTGTCTCATCTGTGAATGTTTCAAAGAGACTAGCCAGCCTATTTCTTTAGATGGCAAATGACTGGTAATGTCCCCTACCCTTGACAAATGCTTTCAAAAATTCATTTCCTTCAGAAACAAATCAAAGCAATGATCAACAGACTTCTCTCACTTTCTTTGCAAACTCCTTAGGATTCATTCCCCAGTTTGAGGTTTGAAGCAAGATATATATTTCTTTTTGGTCAAAAGTCATCTTAGACCATGGCCAGCTGAGATGGACACAGAGCAGATAATCAGTAATACAGAAGACATCTATCCTCCGAGCTTATCCAAACCATGATGCTCCTCAGTGCTTAAAAAAACCCAAGGTTATTTTTGCTCACACTCATAACATTTCTCATAACCAAAACATTAGAAGAACTCTCTACCTATACAAGAAAAGAGTTCACTTTAAAGAGCCCATTGCCTATTTATAAAACCCTAAATATAACTCTGGTATTGTAACCACATTTCAGTTCAAATAATGGTTTAGCTACAACAGATTTTTCTGTAACATATTAAATATATTTTTTCTCCTCTATTACATGTACTAAACTATATGAAATGAATCTGAAACTAATATATGCAATTTATTACACCAATTCCTCTTTACAAATAAGGTTTCTTGAGTACTCTGAGTAGGTAGATGACATAAGTTGCAAGTCATTTGCTTGCTAATACAGACAGGATTTGCAGCTTCCTGCCCCCCATATTTCTACTCAGACTGCTCTGCATACTAATTACATTAGACCTTGCAACATATTTGTGAAATATAGCATCTCATTGTCATGACTCCCATGTTACATGCAGGAGTCACTTGACTTGCCAGAGACTGCAGGCTCAGCCAGCAGAATTCTTTTGGCAATGGACAAACACCTATGTCAGTGGCCTCTGCAGAACCTACACACGTTTCTCTCTAGGATGCTGGGGTTTTTACCATTTCTACAACATGCATCAGCAGGCAGATAAACTGAATGCTTGAGATTTTACCTCTTACGAACAACTAAACCGGAATGACTTAGCTAGGACCACTGCTTCAAAAGCAAAATTCTCACCGAGGTCAGCAGTGCCAGTATTTCACCTTTGATACAGGAAGTCACACAAGCTTTTTATCATTTTATTTTATATACCAACTAGGCACCATACAAAGTAGCTGCCAATACAGATGGTTTACATTAGCACAAGCTACGTTAATTGGTTTGTTTCATCCTTCCTCAGCATTTATTTTGCAGTTGCCTGCACATTGCTGAATCTTGTTGTTCACTATTACCCTGATTTCCCAGGAACAGCCCCCCAGCCCAGCCATGGCAGGCAGGCCATGAGTAATCCCAAGTCAGCTGAGAGTTTCAGTCAGGGCAGCTGCCCCAAGCTGACTCACAGGTGTACCCCATAGCACTTAGATCATGCTCATTATAAAAGGAAGGAGTTCACAGAGGGTGGGGATTTCCTCTTCCTGGGGCTCCTCCCTCTTGATCTCCTGCTCCTGCTGCTGAGTCTGAGTACCAGACTGAGTAGAACCTTGAACACTATGTCGGATGTTGTATTAGTTTTGTTATTTCATTAAATCTGTCTCTACTTCAACCCATAGTGCAGTCCAACTCAGTGTGTATACTTTACAGGCTGCACGAAGCAACAGGTCTGTGAGCTGATGAGGATCTCATGATTTCATAGCTCAGTCCCACTGGCTAGCCAGCAATCTGATTATGTAAGATCATTTAGGTTACATCATGGCTCAACAGTCATGTTACTTCCCAATCCCAAAAACAAAAGAAAGAGGACAGGACAGAAGAGGAAGACTGAAAGGAAGGCAGGATATGCATACTGACAAAAGGCTGAATACACAGGCTTCCACATGAGAACAACCCAAAACAAACTCCAAGGCAGCTTCCTGCACACTGGGTGGTGGCATCTCTCCCCAGATAAGCAACCGTGAGGCTGTGTCTCCCCTGAGAAACTCAAACAGCTTCATCAGCCACAAGTAAGGGAGCCCTGGAGGTTAATCTTGAAAGCTCCCTGTTGGAATCTGCATGTATGACATAAATGCCTATTTGTTATTCCTTTGGAGAGTAAAATACATCTATGCAAACCCATGTCTGTTGCCATTACAGATTCAATTTAAACAAGCCCTGTCAGTTTAAGAATGAAAGAAATCCCAGAAATCTCCTAGCAGCTTCTTTTCTGTCTTTCCGTATGTTAATATAATATGCAGATTAGAGGTTAGTGCATTTAAACATTTTAGAAAAAACAATTGTATCCTGAGCACAGCACAACTGCCTCAGGACTGTCAGATTGTATTACAAGAGGAATGTAAAGGAACAGACTGGAGACCCCATCATAGGCAGGTACTGCTTTAAAGGAGATCATCTGACAAGCTGCTGATTGAATGCTGCTGCTGGATCTGACTGTGAATTACCATCTGATTGGCAGAGATGTTTAGCACATCTCAAAAAAAAGCTGCAGTCACCATCAAAGTTCAGAGCAATGCAGTTCATCCTAGTGAAATCTGAAAGTGTTGCTGATGAAGCAACTTGGTTTTTTCCTGTTTGAACACTAAACTAGAAGTGTACCACATGCACCAGACTGCAAGATACTAATTTGGGAGTCATAGTCAATGTTCTAGAGTACAAGTCTGCAGAGCGAGAGGACACAGTGGCTTCAAATGCAGACTCTCTATGGGACCATAGACTGCTCTCCCCCCAAGCTTCAGCTACAAATCTCACCACCACTTCAGTGCTTCCAAATCATTAACAAATCTGTCCTCATCAACAAATACCCTCCATGGGATAAAGCCCTGGAGGGAAAAGGGGCCCAAACAAGCTGGTTGATATTCAGGGATCACCTCTCCCAAGCTCAGGAGCAATCCATCCCAAGAAAGAGGGAGTCAAGCAAAAACACCAGGAGACCTGCATGGATTAACAGGGAGCTCCTGGACAAACCCAAACATAAAAAGAAAGCCTACAGAGAGTGGAAGCAGCCTGGGAGGAATACAGATAAATTGTCCAAGCAGCCAGGGATCAGCTTCGGAAAGCTGAAGCCCCGATAGAATTAAATCTGGCCAGGGACACCAAGAGCAACAAGAAAAGCTTCTATAGGTATATCAGAGACAAAAGGAAAACTAGGGAAAATTTGGGCCCTCTCAGGAAGGAAACAGGAGAACTGGTTACCCAAGACATAGAGAAGGCTGAGATACTCAATGACATTTTGCCACACTGCCCTAGTCACAGAAAGCACATGTAGGGACAGGGAGTATGAAGAACCACCCATTGCAGGAGTAGATCAGGTTCAAGACCATTCTAAGGAATCTGGAAATATATAAGTCGATGGGACTCAATGAGATTCATCCACAGGTCCTGAGGGAACTAGCAGATGCAGTTGCTAGGCCACTATCCATCATATTTGAGAAATCATGCTGATCCAGTGAAGCCCTCTCTGACAGGAAAAGGGGAAACATAACTCCTACTTTTAAAGAGAAAAAAGGAAGATGCAGGGAACTACAGGCCAGACAGTCCCACCTCTATGCCCAGAAAGATCATTGAGCAGATCCTCCTGGAAATTATGTTAAGGCACATGGAAAATAAGGAGGTGATTGGTGACAGCCAACTGGCTTCACTAAGGGCAAATCATGCCTGATAAATTTGGTGGCCTTCTATAATAGAGTTACAACATTGGTAGATAAGGGAAGAGCAACTGATGTCATCTACCCAGACTTCTGCTAAGCATTTGACATTGTCCCGCGTGACATCCTTGTTTCTAAATTGGAAAGACATGGACTTAAATGGACCACAAGGGCATGTAATGACAGGATGAAGGGTAATGGTTTTGAACTGAAAAAGGGTAGATTCAGACTAGGTATTAGGAAGAAAATTCTTTACCATGAGGGTGGTGAGACACTGGACCAGGATGCTCAGAGAAGTTGTGGATGCCCCTTCCCTGGAAGTGTTCAAAGCCAGGTTGGATGGGGCTTTGAGCAACTTGGTCTAGTGGCAAGTGTCTCTGCACACGGCAGGGGGGTTGGAACTAGATGATCTTTAAAGTCCCTTTCAACCCAAACCATTTCATGATTCTATGAATTATTCAGAGGGAACCTCTCCCTCTGAAGACCATCCTCATCAAATCTTTCTACCAACTGCCATACATGCCAGATCTGTGTGCAACAAATGCCATCTTTTTTTGGTATTTTAGGTTTCCTTGTTGACTGAATTTAGACACCGATTATTTCTCCTATTCGAGTTACACAGGCTTAAGTGAAATATAAGATAACACTTCAGACTAGGAAAATGCCTTGTTTCACCCAATTCCCTTCAAAACAGTGCTAGTAATACTAGCTACAAATGTCAATGTTCTTGGATGGGTAACCTCCAGAGCTCAGGTTTCTGCAGAAAGAGCTGAAAATTTCTAGAAGAGTTTCCCTCTGAATTGGTAGTGAAGAAATATCTTTGTATGGAAATACCCTGCTGCAGTAAGCAAATGGGGTAACTTAGTATTGTCCAGTTCTTTAACTTTAAGCTATATTGATTGCAATTATTAGAGGTTGCAGTGTCACTGAAGAGTACATCCCTGGAACAGATGGAAAGTGAGGGCTTTCCCAACACGTTTTTTAAAAGATTTTTTTAAAGATCTCATGAGCAAAGTTAGTTCAGATATCCTGGCTGCTTTCCAACATCAGGAATTATTTCCTTTGAAGTTTCAATCATATAGGAATTATTTCTTCTTTCCTGTCCTTAACTGCATAAGTTAAATTAGTGTGCTGTTAAATGAGAAAACATCAGTTGCAAGCTAAATAAATCCTCCTGTCCACACAATTCTGAAAGCACTTTGGGATCCTTCAAGTTGAAAGATGCTTAAGAACAATTGTAGTATGTCCATTAAGGCATAGTTGCAATGAATACTGCAGTCTTTCCATTTATTCAGTAATAAATCAATTTCTTCCCTGGAGCTGATTTTTCCCTTGCACCAGGGCCAATCTCTGACTTCCTTCCTTGATGCAGCAGTAAAATATCAAATTATTCTTGGTGCTCAGCTCCCAGGCATACAAGTTCTCTAAGGATCAGACTTCAACATTTTATCATTTGGTTCAATGGTCTATCTTTGTAATGCCTGCTTAATTGGTGGAGCCCCAAGACTGCAGTCCCCCCTAGTTCAGCTCTAGAAGTAACTTCTTATTTCTTTTAACATCTAAGGGGTCTATGGAACAATTCTCAGGTTCTCCACTGATGAGCGAAAGTTAATTTAATAGCTACGATACAGCAATAAGTTGTTAACCAACATACAACAAAAGAAAATAGCATTATCACACCCGCTTTATTTCAAAACAAGAAAGAACTCTGAAGCATAATGGAGTTCAAACACAGCAGTGGAGGGAATTTTTTCCCCCCTCATTTCATCTGTACCTCCTTCCCAATCCTTTCCTCAGAGCTTCATAATATGGTAATTTTTCTGCGCTTTCTTCTCTCTTGGTCCTTAACCTCAGATTCCCACAAATAACCCTTTCACAGGGGACACCTCTCATTTTAGGCACACCCTGCAGCAGCATACACCCCACCCTACACAGGAGATGCACAGGGAACAAGAAGAGTCCTGCAAGGACAGAGGTGGGTCCTGCACACAGCTTGTAGGCATGAAAGGAGTCACTCTCATGTTTATATTAGACCAGGTGCTCTGTTCTCAAGTATAGCCTATATATAATGCAGGCTATGAGACATCTAAAAAAACTGTGTATTTCAGAGCCAGCTGCCGTGTGGAGCAGTGAGCCATCACCTGCTTCAGAAGGGGCTGCACTCTTCACTCTGGTCTCAGCAGTGCCCCTCCACTTTTTAAACTTCTAGTCTGAAGGGCATTGAACACCAAGAAAGGAAGTTACACTAAGTATAAGGGTATGAAACTTGAAGCCCAAGACAAGTACTTCAAGACATGGGCAATCCAATCTTCATCAGAACTACAACACAAGCATTGCTACATGGAAGAGTCACTACAAAGCTGTTGTTGTTTTGATTTGGTGTTGGTTTGTGGAGATTTTTTATTTTCCCCTCTCTTACTGGTCTCATTCATACTCTTATATCCCACTGAATATATCATCCCTTTCCTTGGAAAAATGTTCTCTGTCCACAGAACGTTTGAAAGAGACCGAAACTGCTGGGCAGCTTGTGTATAGAAGGCAGGCACAATATTACCCCACTTTTAAATGTGCAAAACCCTTCAGCCTCCCAGAAAGCAGCATTGTCTGGTTTTGGACCTGCTATGTTGATAAGCTCTTTCTGTTCCACTCACTCACAAATGGCAGGAGATCTGCTGGGGTACTCCAAACATATGGACTGTGTTCCTAAAGGGTACATAGGAAGCAGGGACAGTGCCTACAGAGGATTGGGAAAGCAGATGTGCTCTTGCCTAACAAGGAGCCTTGCTTAAAAGGCATGTCAGACTGGTTGGTAGGAGTGCCCTTGAAGTACCTAGCCAAGGTATGTGAACTCTGCTAAGTCAACACTTAACCAAGCTGCACACACTTGTCTCATCAGTTGCTCCATCTGGTCCCCTAGGCAGAATAATGAAAGGCTCCAATCTTGAGTTTATTTCTCAGGCATTGCACTGGCATGATGCCTCATTCCTGGGAAATGCAAGGCCTTTATGGACCAGGCAGCAGTCCCAGGCTTAGATATAGATATCTATGTACCATCAAGCTGCACCAAGGCAACCAAAACCGAGGATATACATTAGCGACTACTGGAAAATGGTAATTCAGCAGTAAAATATAACATTGTCACTTAAAATATGTATTAAATGTGATTTACAAGAGTTGCAGTGTGATTTACCCTGCTACCTGAATTTGATGCACAGGGTAAATAAGCGTTACTAAGGGGAAGCACTTGACAACCTCTAGACCCATGCAAATAATCAAAGTAGACTAATTTGACCACTTACCTGATACTCTCAGTAACAACCCCTCTGGCCTACTCCCATTGGCTTTGCTGGTTATTTCGTCTTAGTTTCATATGGATTAAGCAGCCAATTCCTTCATAACATAACATAACAGGTCTCATGGTTTGCAAAGGGATTTGGGGGATTTAAATATATATTGTTGTGCTCAGTTTCCCATTATTACATCTCATTATGCCCTTCCAACTTCATCAAAACATCTTTTTGTATTATTTAGAATTTCCTTAAAGGTCTCCCAACAAATAGTCCCCTTCTTTGCCCACAGTATCTAGAAACTCGATATCCTCTGGTGATCTAAGAGAAACCAATTCCTGCAGGAGTGCAATACATACCCTCTCTATTCATATCTCTTCTCCCAGAAAGCTAGATCGTTCACTTGTACACTTCTGAGCTGAAATGCACTGGAAGACAGTCCAAACGAATTTCTCAATCTGTTGCCACTGTAAATAAGAAACTGGCAGTACCACACAAAGGACTGAGAAGACTGAATTAACAATGCCGTCTTCTTTCCAGAGAGCATGCCACAGGGAGACACAAAAAAAAAAAAAAAAAAAAGGCAATACATTCAGTCTCCCAGCCAAGTGATAACCCAATTCATCTCATGAGTGATTACAATGAACCGAGTCTGGGTACTGGCAAAGATGAACACTCCTTCCCATACCTCCACATCAGCTCTCTGTAAAATTCAAAATTTGCCTAGCTGTATAGGGCTTTCACATCCTTGCTACTAAGAGATGGAACAGCAAAGGAAGACTGTTCTTCCTTGTAGCAGGTGCCTCTTTGCATTAGCTGTAGCAGATTTCAGTCCCTACAGGAATGTAGCTTCCTCCCTCCCCACTGGGAGGATTAACACTTGTACTCGCTACAAGCAACTGCTTGTCTTGCAACTCTAAAATAAGCACCTTTGAGGCACCTACAGGATACACATTGCCTGTGGTTCCCTGCACTCGTATCAAGCTCTTGGGGTGATGCAAGCTGTCAGCCATGTGATCCCACAGCAGAGGGAGACAACATCGGAGCTCTCCATGGAGAGAGCAGGCTTGCTGTAGTTGCTTCTAAAAGCAAATTCCACTGGGCCCAGGGGAGGGCAGAGACAGGCACGTGTCTGTACATACTCACACAGAAGATCTCTTATTCTTTTCAGCTTCCCCCATGCAAGCTCACTGACCTCCTGCAGTATTAATGAATTCCTCTGTCACCTCCTTGCTCTGACATCTGCTCAGGAGAACGGATGAGTAAGCAGGTAATCCAATTGGGCAGGAGCAAAGCAATGAGCCAATTCTCCTGCAGACTGTGTTACCCTACTGCTCTTTGGCACTGCCTGTCCCTAAAGGCCCAGTACTCCAAGAAAAGCTTTTGGGCTTCCTGCCCTGAGGATGGCTGAAAAAGACCTTCTCCTCCTCCAGCTTATCTTATTGCTTCTGTAAGTATGACATAAAAGGCTGACTTTTCTCATTTCCCAAGATTTCAACACTGAGACAGCAAAAAATGAAACCTCAATACTTGTTCATCTCCTCCTCACTTTCTCTAAAGCAAATTAACACAAACAATTGCTCCCTCCCCACAGCAAATCAGACCAGACAGAACAAGAAAGCTTCTGGACAATAGAAACAAATCAGACTCAAATCAAACACTTTCAGTAAAACAAATTCACAGGTACCCTTTAGAAAGTTAAAACAGGGAGTAATACTAGATGGTTAGGAATTAAGGACAGAAACTGTCCATAAGGTTAATCCAGTCCACATCAGGGCTAGGATATGATTGGTTCATATAAGTTACTACTGACCAGTGCTTTTCTCTAGGCTGGATTTTAAAGGCAAACAACTGAACTTTCACTAAGTCCCTTCCAAGATGCACTTAGATTCAATCATTATAAAAATGAAGACAATTCTCACTGATATTCAGATGAAATCTTCATTCAGGCACTCCTGTTACCAATAGTTCACTTTCAGTTGCACCAAAAATTTCCTTTTCTTTCCTGGTTTACACACATTTTAGGATGCCTGTTTGGCTTTTGCTGTTTTACAGGCTTTCAGTGGAGCACCTCATTGTAGGAAGAGCAGAGACAATCTTTCCCACCTCTGCCATCTCCCATTCATACCCTATCACTAAAGGATCTGCTAAAAATGAAGGCTCAAGAGTTCCAAGGGAAAAAAAGCATTTTTCGTTCACTATGGGCATCTGTTCGTCTCTGCATGGCTCAAAATAGTATCTGACAAGAGTGAATCACACAAGTTATGAAAAACTCAGGAGAAATAAGCAAAGAAATCTATAGCTGCCTTCTGCAATCTCACTCCCTGCCTGCTGCCTTATTGACTTCTGCTGCCTGCCTCGACAATTTGTAGCTACCTGTCTGCTTTCTCGTCCATAAAGGTAACTACCAAAATAAGAGAAGAGTAGGGAGAAGGTGAAGCAGTGAATTACTGTGAGGACCTCCAGCACTGACTCTTGCTGGGAGGAATAAAGAGGGGCCAATGAGGAAATACACAACACAAAATTCTCTTGCTTTCATGAGAAGACACTAAGATAACTCAATATGAATAAAAAACATAGGATAGATTTTACCTCACTTATATAAATGCCTAAACCATCCCAAAACACCTTCATCAGTCCAATCCTGGGGAAAGAGATGGAAAGAGGAAGAAATAAAAATAAAACGATTACACTCAGAAAACAGCAAGATGCAAGTTCAAGCCCTGAAGTTGATGCCCTCCCTAATCCTGAAAGAGAGGAGCAATCATTGCACAGCCTGTGTACCCAGGATACCACTACAGGGGCTGGGTATGGCAGGAAGATCATCACATCTACCTTCAGAGCAGATTAATCTCCATTCTTTTAACTTACACTTTGAACAACTTTTTGTCCCCTACTTCTCTTGCTCTAGTTTTCCCTCTGTTCTCCTAATGTAGGGATTATACCTAGTGACACTCTTTTACACATAGCAAAACACACCAGCCCACACATGAGATTACTTGAATATTTATGAACTGGGGGTCCAAGGACTGAAACTAAGCAATAAGCAGAAACATACTAAACAGGCTATACCCACATAGTTCCAAGCCACAAAAGGGTTGGTTTGAATTTAGCTTTTTTTTTCTTCACATTAGAGAAAAGATACATATGTACACTCTTTCCCCCCACCCCCCAATCCTCTTCCTTGCTCTGAACCTTTCTATTTCCTGTTGCTTTAAACTTCCCTCCTTGTGTATGTTCCTATTTTATTGAAGAGATGTACTTGATTTGACAAGGAAAACAAAGAAAAGCATCCAGATTTTGTTTGTATATATACATGCATATTTCTATCCACATACACAGCTCTCTCTATACAGGTATATATGAAAACCCACCATGTTTGAGAACTAATCAAGGAATTACTATGCATTTTTATATATAACGACATAAATATGCACACACTCACACCCCTTTGCATATAGATTTAGTATTGATCACAATGAGAATTAAAGAGTGGCAGGATGGAGCAGCTAGGACTACAGTCTTCTTGGGGCCTTAGCTGTAGCACCAGGGGAGGTGCCATGTGTTATGCACAGCTCTAGTCCCTTGATGGAGTGCACAGCACTTCCAGCCCTCTATATGCCTATGAGTTTCTGCTCACTGGAAACCAAACCAAAGCATACTTAGAGAAGGTTGCTCACCCTGGCCTCAGCCCAGTACACAACAAGCATCCCATGGACACATCTGGACCCAAAAGATGAAAAACACCTTCAGGTTTACAGTTTAAATGCACATGAGGGATAAGGAAAAAAAGAAAAAAAGGAAGAAAAAAGTCAAAGCAAATGTTAGAAACTATTAGAAGAGGATCTCTGCCAAAACAGAGAGCATCACTATGTTACCGCATATATATTTTTAAAGGAAAAAGATGAAATACAAACTGTGAGCAGTAGTACTACAGAACTGTTTGATCACTCAGATTTTAAATTCAGCCAGTGTCGAGCTACCGAAGAAAAACAAACACAGTATTTTGTTCAAAGTTCTCAGGAGCCAGACAGAAGGCTATAAGTAAAATTTCTTAAAGAGCATGTTTGAAAGCCATTCAAACAGTCTTCTAAAATTTCTCAGTTTAAAACATCTTTGTCTGGCATGCACAAAACCACATCCCTCATGGAGGCTTAAAATATACACAGTTTGTTCCTCATTTGACAACTTAAGAGTCTGTGGGATGTTTTCTTAGTGTTATGGAGGATTTTTTTTAAAGTTTTATATATATATTAGTTACATGCCAAACATACTGTCTTTTTAATACAGTAATGCTCCTTTTTTTACTTTTGTCACAAAATGAAGTTAAGCATTACATGGTTCAAGACCTACAATCATGATCAAACCTCCACCCTTCCATTCTAAACAAACAAGTCTCCTTAAAAGCCAGCCAGGTTGTGTCCAAACCTTCCACAAAAGTCTTAACAAGGCTACATAATTTGGGGTTTGCTGAGGCATTTATAAATAGTTTTTCTACAAGAAGAGAAAATAAATCAAAAAGAAAACTTGACTTTGAAAATAAGGATAACTTTACTACAGAAGGACCTATTGAAATGGGATGTCTTCCTACAGAATAGAGTGGAAATTCCACTGCTCAAGTCACCTGAGACAGGATGAGCAACCCCCCAGTACAGACTAGGCATAACTGGGTGAATGGCAAGCTCAGCATTACTAAGTGTCTTCTGTTCACATCTACTGCAGTACAAAGCATCTGTCTTCCCCCAAGCAGCACAGGGGAGGGAGGAATCTTTTTTTTGCATAGAGAACCATCTTGAGCAACACACTGTACTCAAATTAAGTCAATGAGTCACACCATAACACCAAGAAAAATCAGACATCTCCTACAATGACCTTGATTCTATTCATGCAAGAGCAAATATTCCTAGAAGAAGCTGAAACCCTGGATATGGAGAGGGAGAAGTAATAAACCACACATGATTCATTGTTTTGGTATACTGGCACATACTTCCACTCATCCAGTCCTCCAGAATCCATCAAATCAATTTAAGCATGCCAGAACAAGTCACCAGTTTCATCTTGCAAACTAAAACACTTAGTGAGCATCTCCTTTGATTTGCAGCTACAGCACACTGAAAGCAGTAGCATCCACCCAGAGGCACTACTTACTAAAATTGATTTTACATATCAGCCACACAGCTGCTTAACAGAAATCTTAGTACTAGGATCATCTCACCTCTAGGGAAACTTGAAACGAGAAGACTACTCTAAGTTACTTGGAATGAAACCAAAAGTATCTGAAACATAAAAGGCAGTTCCTCTTTTTTCGTTTGTTTGGTTTTGGGGGTTTTTTTTAAACACATATGCATCAGCCATTAGACTCATCCCAGAGCTAAGACTCATGCTTTGGAAAAGGGAATACTGGGAGAGGATTCAGCAGCAGCCAAAGAGATGGTCAAACGAGCAGATAATAAACCAGTTACAAGCAAGTTTTTTAATCAGGAACTTAACAGAACATATAGTTATAGGAAGATTCAATCCAAACATCTCAAGAGTCACCTAATTCACATGATGGATGGAAGATAAACTCCCTCTTCCCAGTCCAACACTCTGCTTACTGGATGGCAATAACTTTCCTCTGAGCAATGTTCCTAGGTCAGTGCTACTGGTCATCTGCAAGTGTCATTGTCTTGCCCAGATGTCAACCTGGGGTCTTACACTATGGAAAAACTCATTAACAAGCTTGTACAACAGCCAATAAATCAGAGTCCATTCAACACCTGTGTGCACACATATACACACAATCCATTTCTCACAAGTCAAAAAGCATTAGATGATAATTTTGTGACTGCAGAGCTGCTTTGGGCCTTGTTTTGAATTGGACTCTCTTAACTCCAAGAGCTTATCAACCATACCCTAATTCCTAACAGCCAGCCAGGTGCTTAAACAAGAGTCAGGCTGGAATGTAAAATGCTGCACATCTCCATCATCAGCACCCCAGAGCTGTTCAGTTCCCTCAGACGAGGGCTGGATTGAAGGTCATTTAAGTGACCTAAAAGTGGTGGGTCTTGCATTTTGTTCACAATTCTCTTCTTACTGTAGCAATAACACTTTCCTTTCTCTTTTCAAAAAGTATTTTTTATGAAATAGTATAACATGGTCTCTACCTCCCATCCTTACAATTTCTCCCCTCCTTTGATCCAGGCAGGAGGAAGTAGGATAATTATATTTTTATTTTTATTTGAGATGCATACAATCTCTATTTCCAAGAAAGAATAGCTCCTTTGAAGACAGGCAGCTGGATAAAGGTTGGAAAGCAAAATGGAGGGAGACAGTGATGGTGGCCATAAGCCTACAAATCCACTGCCACTGTATTATGTTTGATTTACAGAATGGAATACTTTGCCTGAAAACTGCTTTTTTCCCCTCCTCTTTCTTTTGCTTCTCTTCTATTTCTTATAATTTTAGCATGTGAAAGAAGAAAAAAAATATTTTCAAGTCTGGTTCCAAAGTTAGTCTGAATTATTGATTCATTATTTCTTATGCTCCTCTCAGATAATTAAGGGTATCTGGGCAATATACATGTGACCTAAATCCTGCAGTTCTTTAAATTCTACATCTTGAAAGTCTCTATAGATCTGATGATGCAATTACAGGGCTGCATACCAACAAGGCAGGAAAGAAGTTAAAAAGAGAGCTGATATCGGAAGAGATTTTCACAGCACAAGGAAAGTTTTAGTGATGCAGGAAAATTGTTGCAGATAAAACAGAGATCTCATTTGGCTTTTGCTTGCACAATGACCAGATTACGTGAAAGTTCTGCAGCTGCTCTGCTACTTAGGGAAAGCAATAGCTGAAGAATTTTAAAACAAAAAGTACGTAACCCTAAAACAAAGTATTGAAGGAATGTGAAACCACAAAGTTATTTGTTCAAACACTACTGTGTTTCTCATTATGCCCAAGAAGGCAAGCCCAAGTCCAGCAGTGTGCTTTGGGTTGACCTCCTAATGGCTATGGAAAAGCTAGTCCCAGACTTCTGCACTCTGAGGCTTGGCAAGTCAGGCCTTAGCATCTCACCAGAGACAGAAACTGCACTGATGTAATGACGCATCAGAAAAGGAACAACCAAATTGTAATAGGAACGGACTTCATGGCAAAGGCGGCAGAAACAAGATGTGGATGAAGGGGACAGGAAATTGCATGGCATTACATTTAACAGTATATTATCAAGACCTGGCTGCCTATACCATACTAGCTTCTTTCCTGCTTCTGTTCATTTTACCATTGACAAGCACGTGAAGCAGCATCTTCACTTTTCCATCACCAGCAAAACTGGGGATTTGCATCCTGACCAATTCTAAAATAAAAGAGCTGGGCAGTTTCCACCAGAAAGTCAAAGACAAGAGAAGCATGGCCACACCTCCAGCCATATACCATACACCACAGCCCTAGATTCATCCTCTAGGTGCCGGATTTATTTCCAATTCCCACTGTCAGCTTCTCACCTGCGAAACATCATTCTGGCTGTGTGCAGCACTGAGCTTTCATCCTAGCATGACAACCTCAGCTGCACCTGCAATACCAAACAACATTTCTTCCAAAATTCCTGGTTCTTAACAAACATGTTTCAAGTTCTCCTGTGCTAGCAGCAGTAGGAGCATGAGGGACACAGCAGAACCAACACAGCTGGCACTGGCTAAACGAGCCGAAGGCAGCAAGGCACAACAACCCTAGCACCTCTGTACAACTCTCACCTTTATCAGTTTATTTGTGTTGGGAATATATCTCACCCACTGACACATTCAAAATAAAAGCAGAAAATATTATTCCTATGCGACTGTAGATGGGTTCCTTTCCCTGCCCACCTCACACCTTATCAGTTCAACTGGAGATAGTATTCATTTGTGAAGCTGAGCAGTAAAAAAGATAGACAAGCAATTTATCTGCTGAAAGCACTGTCTGGATGATGAAAGGAACTGCCCAAATTTGACACATAATTGATAATTTTTGCAATTGAAAAGCATTCACTCCATCTCCAATGTTTTAGCTTGTCCAAAAATACCTCAAAAAAATTCCAGGGTTCATTTGGAGAACTACATAGATGATAGACTGTACGGCTAAGTACTCTTAATTTAAAACATTTCAGTGGGCTGTGGGCATACCCTAAGAAGGTCTTCAGTCCCAGGCAGACCAAAATTAAACAGTTTCAGCTTGTAAAATGTTTACATTAAAACACTGCATATTAGAAGTGTCAGATCAGTGAACCGACAAGCACAAGAAATATCTAACACATGAAAATAACAGCTCTGACTGTGAAAATTTACTCAAAATATGCTGTGCTTTTTACTTCTAAGGTGGGAAACACCTCTCAGACCACTGCATACCACTAACACATCAGGACAGATCTTTGCTTGCTGATCTCATCTGTTAGATTATTTGGATACAGGAAGAACTAAAGATTCTAAATCTAATATCTTAAGATTTTTTGCTATGTGTCATAAGAGCCCAGAACAAAGCCTAGTGAATTTAATGATAGTAATGGGCACTTAATTACATGTACATTCACTTTAACAAACAAACAAACTAGTCCTAAATCAAGTCCTGCCATGATCATCACAGTATCATCATGGTCTAAATTAAGCAAATTTAAATACATTCCTTTCTAAAGGAAATTAAATAAAAATTCAGATTAATTATACTTATCTATATACTTCAGAACAAAATTTGAAACCTCAGGAAAACTTCAAAATAAACACACTGCTTCCTCAGAGAGAAAATTCTAAATACCACTGCACTAAAAATGCGATTTATATCACATCACGTAAGTTTTGAGAAGAAATTTCTTTTTAAAAAAGAAAACAAAACTGAGACCACACATACAGATGACACAATGGCTGTTCTGTGCTATTCGTTTTGATATAAAATCCACTCTTTTGTGCTATCTAAATATTTTCCAAGTGTCACAGACTTCTGGACTGACACTAAGCAAGTCCATCAAAGAAACTGAGAGGGAGCAAACTGTGCTTTGGCAACTGAGTAGATCATGATAGTATCTTTTAGCAATGAGGAGACAGGTAAGCAATTTCAGATTGTGGGACAGGCTTCTTCAAAGCAGGTCTTTCTGCTGAAGTGATTGGCAGTGGGAAAGTCACCAGTGCTGACACTAGATGGAATCACTTTAAGTTCAACCACTGGTCACATGATCCAGGTGGTTTCATTCTTCTGAAAATGGCTCTTTCAGCCAGGCTGCAGGCACAGACAGGCATCATTTTGTTGGTTCTTTTCAGGTAGTGTTTTTAAGGTCTCTAACAGAAGATCTAGGAAAACATCAGCTAAATTTTCAGCTGGTGAAATCAGGGCAGACTGGGTTATACCACGACATAAGATGAGGAGCAAGGCAGTTTTGCTAGTGCAACAGCACAAACTCTGCATTCAAGGTTTGAGGGACACAATGCCCAGACTGCTGTTCTTCTAACAAGTTCTACCTCTCTACAGTGATAGCTGCCCTTCTGACCCAACAGCCAGCATATGAAGCTTTCAGTCCAGTCCAGCTGTCAGGATGGTTAGAGGTACTGCTTTCAAGCTCTAAACCCAAACCAGTAGAATTTCACAGTGGGATAAAAGCCAAAAATCATTCAGATTTAGGCAGTCACCAACACTTTTTCCCAGTTCTTTTTGAAAGCCAGGACATGGAGACAAGGGTTCCCACAAATGAAGTGGTTCCTCTGGCACAGAGCCTCCAAGGTCTTACTGCTTCTATGGGCAACAGCATTACCAGCACAACAAAGTATCCTTCATGTGCTTTTCAGTGTGGCCACTTCCATCTGAGCACCAAACACACACCATCCATTTCCTAAGTTTTACATAAGCTGTGGGCTGCTAGGAACCTAATAACTGTGTGTTTTCATTTTTGTTTGCTTTTAATCCTGATGGAATTTTCTGGTCATGGCTCATAAAGTTCTTTAAAAGCATGTGAAGTAAAATATGCCACAGTCTCAGTATGTTGTTATGGCAACTGGAATATTCAAAGTTACTAGGAATTAAATACCTGTTAACTTACAGTGCTATTACTTTTGACCATAATGTGACTGCATTTTCTTCCACTCGACTCACTCATTTTTCTTTCTGACCCCAGAAGAGCCACAACAGGGAGGGAAGAAGCTTGTCTGCACATCTCTTTATCAAAGAACTGTAGAAAACTTCCACGTCCAAGAGTAATTAAGGTAGGGTTGCAGACATACAAGTCCATCAACATCCCCCGTTCTGCTGGTCAAAAGACATTCTCTCTTGGAATAGCACAAGTGGACCAAAATACACATAGCAGACAAGGCAAAGTAAAAGGAGTTGGGATTTCTCTGCTCCAAACTCTGTCATAGTTGGTTAGTGACAGTGGGCAAGTCACTAAGTCCAGTATTTAACTTGTTACTGTTTTCAAATGGCTTCATTTTGTGTTTCTGATTTGAACCACAATAGCCCTGAAGCTTACAGGCATTAGTTATCTACATAATCCAGCAACTGAGGCTGGAAATGTGATTGTTCAGTCACTGCACAAGAAACTCCCGAAGAAGCTCCACTGAAAGGAGAAGGAGGAAAATGCTTAGGTTTCTACAAGATACCGTCCTGAGAATCTGTCCAAGAACCTCTCAAACATACTTCTTAGAAGATTACCATGCCCATTTTCCTGGTCCAAGATCACCACACTTAAAAAAAATCAGGTTAAAGGTCCCAAACTCTCTGAACTTCAGCCATGACAATTACAAGTGGTTGGAAGGAGTGAGATGTTCAGGAAAGTTCTCCCAGCTCTATAGGTCCCTGCTGCAATCCTTCTGTAACTGCCACCACTTAAGTTTTCACTGTTTAATTACATTTTATTCAGACAACAAAACAGCCAAAACCCCAAAACTAAACTTTAAATGCAGGCATATTTCAAAAAATCAATTGAGTTTTGTTATGCTACAAACATTAAGCAACAAAAATCCTGGCTCTGTAAGCTGCCAATCTTGGTTTTATCAAGGACAGCTAGCTTGCTTGTTTTAGTTTTTCATGTAGACAATTCAATACAGGTAGGTAGACCATTCCTTTCTCTTATCAATCCTATTCAGCCAGTTCTGCAGGAGTTGGGGACTATCTCATTTTCAGATTCCCTGCACATTCTTTCTCCCATTCTCTTGCACTGCAATCCTTTCAAAACTGGATTGCCAAATGAATAGTATTTATCTTCAGTGATCTTCCAAGAGGAAGAACAATGTATGCTCCTTCTCTATTAACTATTCTTGCTGTCTTATTCTGTGCATTAAAAAGTAACCAAATCATTTTGTCCCTCTCCGAAAAGGAAATTTGACTGCTGAATTTCAAATTCAGGCAATATGCAGTCTGCACACACAGGCCTTTCAGAGAGGCAACATTTCTAAAAAAACACAAAAATTAAGTCCTTATCTGTTTTCACTTCGTACCAGTTCCCCATGACTACTGGACTTCAAGTCCTCACCTGCTACAAACCCCACTGAGGAAGCACTCAAGTCTTTTTACTAAGGAGAATTTTGCTGCTGCTTGTCCAAGATTATAATCGACCTAACCTAACAACACTTCCTGGCCTCAAGCTTAAATCCAGCCTGGAATAACAAAAATAGCTTGGCAGGTAGGTCCCAAACCTAGAAGTGCAAGCAACTACTTCTACTGTAGGAAACACTTCAGACCAAAATCTTGGAACATCCTGGGCATTACAACAGTCTGTACTGCTACTTGTAGCTCCAAAGCCTTGTAGATTATCACCTTCACTTGGCCCAGGAGACCCTTATACGTCTCAACCCTAAACACTGCCTTCTATGAGTCACGACTCCAACCTTATCCCAGGAAATCCTAAAGATGACAATTTTAACAGTAAATCAGGGATTCTTGTAGATCCTAATCCAGTGCTGGGAGCACTGCAGGACAACTATTCCCTAAGGGATGGGAACTGAGGAGAAAACATGATCAGTAAGACCAGAGCCTTACTGGCCAGGGCCTGTCCCACATCACACAAGCAAGACATACCTGGAGATGGCAGTCACATCCGATCAAGAGTCCAGATCACATGGTAGTACCACATCCATGAGGAAGTTTCACAGACAGATTGAGAAGTCAATCTATAAATCAGAACTAGGATGATGTCTGACACTTGCCAGGCACAGCCATCGTGATGATGTTGGGCCAAAAAATCAAGCCCGGTAGTCAAAGCCAGGAAGTGAGTCTGTAAGTGGAGATTCAGATCACAAGGCTCTATGGCCAGGCACTGGCATGGCTGCAGCTAAAGACAAATAGTCCTCCTCCAAGATAGCTCAGACAAAGACTGAAACTCCAGGGCTGAGCTTAAATAGAGCTCCTGGGCCCACAGGTGTGGGCCCCAGGTGAGGCTCATCAGGTTTATTAAGGCTTATTAGTGCACTCAGAGCCCTCACACACCTGCAGTTCCCACACTGAAGAATTCTAAAAGGCAAAACCCCAGTACCAGTATTCAATCCCAATGGGCCCCTAAAAGCTCCAACCCTCATCTTAGTCTGGGAGAACCCCTTGAAACCCCATGTTATCTTAGCTGAGAAACTTATAAACCCCAAACCTAACCTTAGTATAGAACACTCTACAAGTCCCAGCTATGGTTGCCCTCCCATACTACGAATCAGCCAAAATGAAGATAATCCCTTTTCACAGCTCCAGTAGCCACACTCAGTGATGCATGCCTGCTTCAGACAGTACGGTTCAATCACCAGCTGTCTTACAACAAATAAGGCAAATACATAGAAATGGGAGGGGAAAACTACAGGATCATCTTAAAGGCTGACATTTGATTTTTCTCTAATAATAACAAGGCATGGTAATATCTGTAGAATTTGCACATCAGCCTGCGCTCTTAGCAATAGGAGTGGAACTTCTGCTCCTCACATTGGACAGAGGCTGCACTTCTGATCAGGTCTAGACAGAGACATTCCAATCCACCTCCAGTTCAGTTCAACACAGACCAATTACCAGTGCCTAATAATAATAATAATAATAATAATAATATAAAAGGTTGAATTCCAAGGTCAAAGTAATGATGGACAAGTTACATCAGCGAGAGTAAATGTAAGCCTTGACAGAGATATAACCGAGTGATATAACAACAGGCGCAACAGCTCAGGCAGGGGGAAATCTTCCTGTCTGTGAAAGTGATGCTTTATAATTCATCCAGCCAGAGTCACACCCCAAAAGTTAACATTAGATCTTAAAAATGGACCATCTCACTTTCTAGAAAATCTTGCACTTTCCCAATCCCCTGGAAGCTACGAGTTAAGTGTTCCTCAGTCATTCACTTCAGAAATAAAGACCCCATCCAGGGAGCTGAAATATGTGGGTTATGCACAGAGAAAATACATTAACATCTTTATTGGCTTCTCCATCCAACCGAGTCTTTTCCCATAAAGAAAACAGTCCCCGTGACACTAATTTCACCCTTTCAGCTGAGTGTTTTGTGAAAGTCTGTGGCTATCCAAGCAGCACTGAAATGGAGCCACAGATGTGCGAAGCCAAGCTTGCTCCCGGCCACACTGCCAGGGCAGGATGGTCCCTGTGCCCATGCTGGGAGCCCTCACATGGCCTGGCTGCTACGCTGGCACCTCTGGCAGGGCCTGCCTGCAACAGCTTCACTCCATCAAAGCCCACTTTCTGCATCTCACCCAAAACAGGGCCATTCATCTCCCTCTTCTTGGAACAAATTTCAAACACATTCTTCCATAGTAAGGTCTCACACCACAACAAACACCATGACAGGGGTTTATCAAATGTCCAGAATTGAGAATCTAATCTGAGCCAGAGAGAGATAGGGATCCCCCAACTTGAGATTTGGGGGATAGCTATAAGAGGCATTAACTTACAGCTTTTTCTGATTGAGAGCTTATTTTTACAGAAATTTTTAATTAAGTAACAAAGGAAGACAAAGGAAAATGGAGGATGCTGACAAGGATATGAGGAGGATTGTGCCTGAGAATTCAAAGCCAAATGAAAGCATATTACACACCCATAAACAGCATCAGTGTGTGCCTACATCTTTCCACTGGGTGCTGTCCCACATTTACATGTTGTTCTGGGCAAGAGAATACTCCTAGACAGTGCTGTTGGGAGGAATGTTGCATCGTACAGTGCCAGTCACTTCCTCAGCTGGGTTTTGTCTTGCAGGAATGAAAGTGGTGGCCCATGGGCAATAATTTTCTCCAGATTTCTCACATTTCTTACATAGTTTTTGAATAAAAACGTCATCTACAATAAAAGCTGTTGTTTCCATCCCTCTTATAGGGCACATAGAAATACAAAAATGGTGCATTTGTACTGCAGGTTTTTTGGTCTGAGGATCTCCCTCCACAAGGGTCATTGTTAGCTTCATCTTGCAGTGACTCCTGTCCCCAGAGCATGGTTCTGAAAATGCCTTTGCCTCTGTGAAACCACCAGCTCTAAGCGTCCTGCGTGGTTTTGCATCTAACTCCAAATAGCAGCTCAAAAAGTGCTCTTGACAATCTGGATTCTTAGCTTTCAGGCTTTCAAAACCTGCATAAAAGCTAAAAATACACTCTATCGTATCAGATTTTATTGATGGAAACCACTGAGGACAAGAAAATCTGTCACTTTCACATTTCCTCTTCTAGGTCCACGTACACAGTTATTTTCACTGTCCTTTCTTCCAGCTCCCAAAAGAAAGAAAACCTAGCATCACCCTCCCACCCAAGAGAAAAAACAGCAGTCCATGGCTCTATCAGTCATTTTCTCAACAACAGTCCAGGGTGTAAAACACTTCCCGACTTTTTCACCTACAATAGTACTCTATTGCCAAACTGGTGGAGTAGCTATCTTTTAGGACTTCATAATAGAGTCAGATTTGGACCTTTCCACTACAATGCTTTTAATTAACAGGAGAATCATGACAGTCATTAAAACAATGCAGGGAATAACCAAGCATCAGCTTTATCAGTTTCCCTGTTCTGAAATAAGACTGACATTTTTGAAGCAAAAAATGAAGAGAGAAGAAGAGATCATTTTTTTTCCACTTACACAGCTGAAATACTCCATATTGTGCAAAAAACAGGCTGGGAATTTCCTGAGAACAGTCCTGATTAAAACAGACAGGAAATTCCCTGAACTTGCTATATCAAGTCAATTAAAAAATACCAAATGAAAAGGTTTTTTGGCTAGGATCCACAAATGCAGAGACTCAGGATAACATAAGAAAAGCATTCACACTTTTCCAACCTCAGGACAAATCTGAATCAAATTTCAAGCTGAAGTTCTGATTTAGCTGATCATTCTTTTTTCAGACCACAGAATTCCTTGTCCTTCCTGCAAGAAGAGGCCAAAACACAGAATACCAAACTTGCAGATCAGGTATAGCTATTAAGTTTTGTGCAGCTCCATACACAATATTAAGGAATTTGCATTATATGAATGAATTCATTCTTTTGCTAACAAGTGGGATAGAACTATAAACTTTAAATTTAAAAACATGCACAGATTTAGCCAAGGCAGTAAATTAAATGTTATAGCAGCAACAAAGCAAGTTTCATACACACTCCATCCTCCAAAAAGTCTTCAGAATAGCAGGAGAAAAAGTTATTTACTTTCAGAAAAACATGAACAGTTCAGTGTTTTCCCAGGCTGATCTTGGCTCTTCTGCTAGGTTTGCCAAGCAGCCTGAAAAAAACAGTAATGAATTTGCAGCCCAAAAATAAGAACTGAAACCCTGCAAACTGATCACTAACCTAAAGGATGTCACCAACCATCCATTAGCAAGAACCATCCTCTATTTCCTATTAAGCTTTTCTCAATGGAAACAAATGCCTAGAGATGAATGGCACCATAACATGTTAGCAACGTCCTGCAGCATCTGGTCCGTTATGTGTGCCAACGGCACGCACCTGAGGAATAGGTTGTTTGCCCAGAAGGGTGAGTTTATCACATTGAGTTTCAACCATTTTGGAGCTCAGGCAGGTTCTTCTGCTCTCTAGGACTGAGACAAAATCTTCCTTACTCTTCAGGTCCTTCAGACTCCCTCTAACCAACTGCCTAGCTCTGTTCCTCTAATGAAAACCACTAAATATACAACTAAAAATAAGCATTTATACTAACCAAAAAGGAAACCATAATTTCCTTTCCTTCTTTATCAGGTAGCATTATGAGATTTAAACTCACATCTTTGAGATTTACATCCCTCTCTCACTGCAACTACTTCAGTTACTATTGAACTGTGTAAAACATGGGGAGACATCAACAATTTGCTGCCAGTTCCCCACCTTTTTTTTCTTATTTTTGGCAAGTCAGCTCTGGGCAGCAAACAGATTCTTGGCTCTCAGTGCACCCTTCTGTCTAACAGCTAAAGACATGAGATGTCCTGGTACACAGGCGACCCTCTAGGCTTTCCTTTCCTGAAAAGCAAACTGGCAAGGTAAATGAACCACTGGTCAGTTTTTATCAGGGAACAAGATTCTCTTCCATATTCTGATTCACCTGATATTAAGCAGCCTCGCACATGTTTTTTTTCCTATGGAATACATACTCCTCCATGAATACAATGATGTTTACCAGGGACTCAGAAATGATTACTAAAATCAGATGAGAAAAGTAGTATAGACAAGACTGGACAATACTCCAAACTCTAGGCAACATGCTAATGTATGGAGCAGTACCTTACTCATTTTTCCTCTCGACACCTTCTCTGACACAGATGAAACCGTGAAAGACACATCAAAAATGTATGTACCGTAGCAGGCATATAACAATTGGTAACTCTGAAAAAATGAACATCAGTCATTTTTTTGGTGTATGTTTCTATCATGCTGTGAAAATGAGATCTCTCAAAGCAGATGTGGGGGAGGATATGTGTCCATTACACTCCAAGACCTCAAAAAGCAACACCTTAACTATACTGTTTTCTGATACTATAATAATCAGTGAAATACATAAACCTGTAGAGAAAGAAATGTTCTAACCAAGTGATGAAATTCAGGTATGATCTTTTTTCATGGAAGGAAACTTCCTGCATTAACAGACAGCAAACTTACATAAGGGAAAATAGATGGAGTCTCTTCAGATTACTCCATCTCTCTCACATTTACCCACTTAAATTTCACAAAAAAAACCCCAAAATATTAATAAATTCAGCTACTCCAGTAGCCTTTAAGCCTTGCATTTAGTCTATGATGTTGATCATTTGTATCTACATTGTCAGAAGTATTATCAACCACAAAAGATAAAGGAAGAAAAGCACTTCCATTACCTCTGTTAGTGGCCTTCACCAAGGCCATTTGCTCATGCGGTTTCTCCAGTACTTTCCAACAAATGACTGTGCACCAGCAATGACAGAAATAGTGACTCTGTGTCAGGAATGACGGAAATGTGCAAACTCAAGTATCCCATTCTTATATAAATATTTCTGTGATGGTTTAACTTTTCTGTAATTACTTCCACTTTTTTATTTCCTTCTTCCTTTATTTCAACCCCCATTAGATAAAAACTAAAATTCCATAAGTTGATCAATGTTTTCCTTAACTGGAAAATTCTGGTGTAAGCTGTAGGTCCTTGTGGCAGCACTGATCAGACCTCTGGGTGAATTGGGACATCTACTCACCCATCTACTAGCCCTTCTGCCTGGATTAATCAGTCAGCAAAAGAGACAACAAAGTGTCAGCTAGCACACTCCCATCACTCATACAAGGCAAACTCAGCTGTTCAAATCAATATTCATTAGCAGGCAGAATGAGCTAGTTTTGAGAGCGTTCTAATTAGACAATAGAGATTATTACAAAACACCTGCAATGTTTGTAATCGTTTAAAATAATGAGAATCAATATTAGCTTCCAAAGGCACCATATGGTAAATGCTCATTCCAGGCAGGTGGTCCCTCATAGGCTCTCAGTGTTTCAAAAGTGATCATTAACTTTTTTTTTTAATCTCAATGAACTTGTTCTCAGTTAATGCATCGGCTGCTGGTTTGTCCTCTGCATGCTGACCGCACATAAAGCTGGCATAATTGCAATGCCTCCTCATTTCATGCTGCAGGACCTGAGCCAGCTTCTTCAGGAAGGGGCTCCACCAGACCAAGCCCACCAGAAGAACAACTTTCCTCCTCTCTGTAGCACCTGTAGTCAAGAATGTCAGAGGCCCTACAAACTATTTTCAGGAAAAAAAGTGTCAGTGTTTTCTAACTTCATGTCACAAATCTACGGCCACGCACGCAACACTGTACTTGCAAATGATGTCCCACAGTAGTGGTGGCTCTAGGGGTAGCAGTGGGGTGTATGAGCACAGGGCTGCAGAGATGAGCTGAGAGCCGTATGGTCGCTGCATCAGCAGCTCTGGTTCTGCACAGTGCAGGGGGCAGTGTGTGAGTCTGCCTCTCACAAAGCCACACCAATTTCTTTACAAATGGTAAAAATGAAGTTTTACATACACATGCATACTGCTTAATCTCAATTAAAACAAACAAAATATATTTCCTGTAAGTCATATCTGCAGATTTGTCTGTATGTCGGTTTGATGACAACCCTTCAGGTCACTAATTTTGTTTTCTAATTGCAAGAAAAGCAGATTACACACCTGCAGTGTTGTGAAAACAATAAATAATAACAAATATAAATATCTCCACAAGGTAGCTATTGCCATCTCTTTTACAGAAGGGTAAATTCAGATATAGTCTGTCCATGCCAAGATAGAAATTATTATTCAACAGGTAATAAGCCAGAGAAAAATATTCCTATATTGGTACGAAAACAGGCCTCAGTTTCTCTTCCAGGCACACTTTGTGCAGTGACTCCTGGAAGTTGATTATGAAAGAAAAAAAAGAAGATAAAAGAGTTACTTCCTTAGCTTCTCCCTTTAGACAGCAAGAAAAAGAAACCGGATTCCAAATAAATGTAAATGTACTATTTTACAAATTAAGTAACATCTCAGTCACACTCTTTGCAAGTATAACAACTTCGGATGCCAAAGAGAGAACCAGAGATTCAAGAAACCCAAGAAACAGGCAGAGACAAACAAATCTTGAGATTATCTCAGTCGAAACTTAGATAGACTTAATAAGGTTTTTGCTACTAAACAATAATTACACAGCACTGTGTTTACCTATCAACTTTCATGCCAGAGATCTCCAGGCATCTTATTTGCAAACTATTAAATCATTGTTCCCATCACTGACACCCAACCACTTACGTTACAGCATAGAGGCTGCTTAAATGCACAGTGCAGAATCTTTACGACAGGTGTACAGACTGAATTGTAATCAATTGTAACAGTAGGGGAAATGCAGAACAGCAATTGATTCACCTGAGTCGGAAATTAATTAAGACTTTGAGGTGAAAACTACAAGACTTCTAGAAACAATATCACTGGATTTTTTATAATTATAAGTAAAAAGGACTTCCTTTGACATATTTAACCACTGGTCATGGCACATTTAGCAGTGATTCTGGGCATAAGTTCTGAGTAAACTTGGGGAAGGAAAAAGCCTAACGAAGATCAGATGATCTTTCAAGGTCCCTTCCAACCTGGGCTATTCTACAATTCTGTGAAATCACCAGGACAGATTTTGCAGTCCGTTTTAGAGCAGATCTTTACATAAACACAGTGATTTTTCTGGCTTTATTTTATTGTTTGAATTTTTGAAAAACCTCAAAACTTCAGATAAATGTTTTAGGTGGCTTTACAGGCAGCTTTGAGAAAAACAAAATTAAGCATTTAAATTTAGACTGCTAATAGAATTTTTTTCAGGTTCACTCCTCTCCCCTTGAGAGAAACTGATTTTCATTAAAGAAACTTGTCCAAAATAAATTTTGCAGAATATTTTGATCATCTCTACTTTAGCCCTGCTATGGACTTCCTACGACACAAAGAGAAAAAGGGGACAGTCAGAACCCTGAAAGATATAAATAATGTACATGTTGCTCTGCTGCCCTTTCACAAGCTGTAGCAAGCAGTACACCAAAGAAGGAGCAGATGAAAAGAGAGGACATGGCTCCTGGGTTGAACCACAACCAACAGACCACCCAACGTGAGCAGCTGCGAGCTGACAGATCTAAGTTACACGAAGCATTCTTGCACCCCTTCTTGCCCAAGGTGTTCCAAAACCTGGAGGCACAAAGGTGGTGCAAAGCCATTGTTGCTCTTTTAATTCCTGGTTGGTGTCTTCCCTGTTGCTCATCCTGAAGATGTAACACTGATTCGGACCAGTATTTTGTCACTAAGCTTTTCCCCCAGCTTTTTACCCCTGTGCATTCAGCTTAGCTGGAATTAAATGACTATCACAGCACAAGATGGGATAGACAGCACCAGGAACATTCAGTTCCAAAGACAGCAAAGCCAAAGAACACAATAAGAAAACATGAGGCAGGATTTATCACAAGGTTTGTCCTTGTCCAGAGTTTTACGCTTCATCTTCCTCATTCCTTATTCTGAGTATACATGGATTGTTGCTCTGAATTGTTCTGGTGAAGCACTGCCTGCTAGAGATGCTGCAATCACAAACTCTCTGGGCTCTGGCATTTGTTACCATGATTGTAATTCAGAGCAATACATAAACTTTTTCAAAATGCTGTGAACATAACTTCAGGGGGTTAATAAAGCTGCTTTCCAGTTCTCTACCTCCTTCCATTGATAACTTATTCAAATTGTAATTGCTTGTAATGTGCACCCTATATCACATTACTACTTATGCTACATGTACTCCCTGTGGCCATCCATCACCCCTGCCTGTCAGTAAGTTCCTTGTTCGTGCCCAGTGATGGCAGCCAGGGTACCGTTAACACATGGGGGGTTGTGCCAAACCTTAACTGACACTCTCCAACCCTGATTGACTCTATCCTGCATTTATCATTTGGAATTTCTTTCATCCTTAAACCCAACTTAGTCCATTGCATACAAATCAGCTCTTTAGCAGGCACTTCCAACAGACTTACATATGTTTCATGTGTAAAACAGCATTGTTGCTGCTTTCTGCTCCCCTGGAAAACTCAGAGGCCGAGTTTCCTCCCATTTAAACAACAGCTCCATCAGCTTTATTGCGTATTTCACAGACGTAAATCACAGCAGACTGCTTCCCTGGCCTGGGAGCACAAACAGCAAAAAGCTGTTGAAGGAGGTAGTGGCATTCTTTCTGGTATCAGTAGGAAAAAACACTACGCAAAATTATTCCTTTACAGTAGTTGTAAGGTACCTAAAATTGAAAGGATGATATCACAGAGGCAAGCAAAGCTGGGTAAGCTTCTCTGACCCACACTCCTACATAGTACACTTGAACACTTATTTGTAGCATATACTTTTATCTTTGTCATTAATTTTATAGCATCCAAAGTTATGGTAGAGTCATAGAATCATAGTCTTTAAGGTCAGAAAGGATCTCCAAGATCATCAAGCCCAACTGTAAACCCAACTGATCTTCAGAGCTGTACATAGCTGTTTTTTCAGAAGCAAATTAATCCTCAAAGCATCCCAGAGCGCCTGTATTAGTTCTGCCTTATCAGCAAAAAAGCAAAAAACAAGGGAGTGGTTGTGAGACAGGCCCAAAGCTATACAAAATGTAAAAGTAACAGATCTGGTACTATGATAACTCTGCAAAGTCCACATCTAACATCTACATCCAAAACACATCTTAGCTGTCTCAAACTGTGTGCGCAGTCTCACAAGGAGGGACAAAGCCACTAGAAACCAAGGACACATCCACCTGGCAACCGTAAGGTGGCTCTGTTCCTGCTCTGAGCTGGCTAGATGTGAGCCAGTTCTGGCCAAGAAACAGTGTGGACACCTTAACTCAAGTGTAGTGCTATAGTAAAAAGTCAAATGCAACTCCTGAGCATCAGATGTCAAGTCCTATTTAGTACCATCCTAAAACACTGAAGAAAATCCTCACACGTGGATGACTCGGATTAGGAAGTGAGTGGCCATATGACTGCCTCCACCAGAACATACAGCTATGCCTCAGAAAAACTTAATCCTGAAACACATTTACCCTCAAATCTATTTGACTTCAGCAGTCCTGAGACACAAGCTCATCAAGTGGTTGGGATACACCCTGGGACAGAGAAGTTGTACCTCCTTCCTTTGCTGTGTCTCCCAATGACCTGCCTTTCTCATCTTCCAACCCCTATTTGCTCAGTGGCTTTACAGTTTTTAGTTCAAGGATTGTCTCTTACTAGGCAGATGGATAGTATCTAGCTTAATACATAAGCACTGCTGGAATATACATCATCACAATTTCCTTAGCTGAATATTGTACTACAACATCCCCCCTCCTCCAGTGACTTCTCACCAAAGGAGCACAATTGAGTACTACAGTGTTATATTTGTTGTAAGAAATAATACACTGGCTTTTTCCACAGATATTCTTAGTCCTCTGCACGTGTACTGAACCAGCAGAGGTCCAAGCTACAAGGAAAATGCAGAGGGTCTCAGCCTAAGCACTGTATTACTTTTAGCTCATGGCTGATTAATTTAATGCATGTGAAAGGAAGAGATAAGCATTTAATTGTTACTAGAAGTGGGGAAGCTGATCAGAGCTGAATTAGTAGAATCTGTGGCCTAATTTCATCATTGCTTTAATATTCTAAAAACTCGGGGCCTGTGCTCCTTCTGAGATGAGACAGACTGCTCTTAAGACTGCCTTCTGCAATGGATTTTACCTCCTTCTCCCTCTCAAACTCAACATAGCTTCCAAATAAAGGTGTCCAGGCCATCAGCTTCTAATTACTTCTATGCTGCTCTAAGGTATTCTGCTCTTTACTTTTTGTGCTTAGGTCCTGCTTTTCATGCAAGACCAAATTAAAGGTTCCACATTGATCCAATCCTGACAGTGGTAGGACTGACAGCAGCTTCTCCAAGTGCTCCAGAATATGCATACACAAAAAGCACATGCCAGATACTGTATGCTATGTATTTACACATTATCCTATAGATGTATGTGTTATCCTAGGGAAGTCTTCAGAATAACGAAGTTATAAGACCTTGGTACAACCAAGAAAAGGCATAGGTTATGACACTCAGGTGTCCTAGCAAAGAGACGTTGTTCTGCAATCTAGCTCTAATACTGGGGGACATGCATAACTTCAGGGTAGAATCAATGCCTTTTCCCCCAGAAAACAAATATATAACCACCCCTTCCCCTTCTTCACTTCACTTTGGGAGATCCTGCTCTGCATGAGGCCAAAGGGAAGAGATTTTCTTCATCTTGCAGAAAAGCTTTTTAGAGATAACAAAAAGGGAAAGGAAGTGGAGTAGGGAGAACAATTTTGTCTTTGTTTCCTTTCCCTACCTTCCTGTTCCACAAGAGAAATCCTGTTTGGAAAGCATTTGTAGGGGTTCACTCAGAAGGAGACCAAACATCTCAAACTCTTTCTGACACCAGTGGAGTCCTGAGTGCTTAGCTCCTCTTAGGATGAGGCCCTAGGTATGAGAGAGTCTGAGTTGTTATCTAGCAAGGACAGTAGTAGCTGAAATTAGATCTCTCCCCTCCTCTGCCATTATCACTTAAAACAAATCATTTATCTTCCTAGAGAACATGAAATGTACCAAATTCCACAGGCTGCTTCTCCAACAGGAGACTTAACATTCCCAAGCAGGACTTCTTCAAAACAAGATTGCTTTCCCTTTACAGTTTACATTACCAGAGAGTCTGTTATTAGCCCGATATTTTATCTCTGACACTGTGAGAAATATCTCTGCCATAAACCCAGCTGCCCTTAGTAAAACTGGAACTACTTGGCAAAAGCTAATAAAATGAGGAACAGTGACAGCAATTGCCAATGAATACTTAAGCAACAAATCAGCCAGCTGCCCGTGCATGTGCACGCACACACACACATACGCACACGCGCACGCACGCACGCGCACGCACACGCATGCGCACACACACACAAGCACTTCTTCACATGTTACCTACACCAGCAGAAAGGGTATTTATTATAAGGACACTATTTTCACTTTACGCTATAAAAAGCAGTAGTGCACTGGCAGGGAGATAGACGAGGTGCTTTCAGAGATCCTTAACTACTATGATTCACATTTCTCTTTACAAACTCAGTTTATTATCTAGCTTACTTATTAAATGGTTCTGCTTTTTCCTGGATTCTTACCAAAGAGAGCAAGAAGAGGAGATGTCTAAGATTTTATCAATGCAACAAAACTTTCTGTCCTCTTTCATACCACCTCTACTTTGAAGAAAAGTAACAAAATACAACAGCTAGAGTTAAAGAGTGATAAAAGGAAATAAGAAATTGAAACACTTAAGGCTGCTCCAAGCACAGGAGATGGTCAGGGAAACAGTTTTGTGCCAACAGTTCCAGGACTGGAGGAAGAAAAGGAGGGAAACATCTGAGCTGTATCAGCAGAGGAAACAGAAAGATACAGGCTTTGCAAGTTCAGCTGGGACATCACGGAGAGTTTGAAAGAGAAATTTGGCATCTCAGGAATTTACTGCAGCAATTACACTACCTTGAAGAGCTATTCAAGGTTCCTGAGAAAAATCACTCAATCTCCTCTTTCACTGACTTCTGCTGCTAGTCCTCAGTAGCAAAACTTTGAGGAATTCTAAAGATAGAGGATGCAATAGTCAATTGTAGAAGTTACTCAGCTGAAATTACTAGAGCTGCACAAATCTAAAAGCCACTATTTAGATCTAAGGAAAGAACTTTTTTTTTTTTTTGTAGGGAGAATATCCAGGTCTACTCTTCCAGATCTTGCAGGGTCTGCCTTGCAGGGCTCAAAAAGGGGTACTTTGGGGCATGCAACCATGTAAAACATCTCTGCATTCAAGTTATTTCCCTAGTTGCTAAATCTGCAACATTTTGGTAGCAAACTCCATTTGCTGTTAGGAAAAGTGTTTAATATTACAACTAGAAATTTGTTCCACTTTTGGAAACTGAAGTACAGTAAGACAATAAACTCCTATAACTACTTTTATTCTCTTGCAACACTCCTGTTACCTGAAGTGCTCTGTGGCAGCACTCATACCAATGGGAGGCCTTTTTTTCCCCAGACAGTAAATCAAGGAAGTCTCTCTTCTCTGGATAGTAATTCATCAGTGTTTTCTCACAACTCTGATCTCTCCTCCTGTCTCCCTTCTCCTTGCAAAATCGCACTGATGATCAGTCTCATTAAGCATGTTACTTCACTAACACCTCTACAATATTTGGCCTTAACATATTTACATTACTCTAAAGCTTCACGTGGCCCACTTTTGGTCTGCACCTTGAAAGACATACCAAAGCCTGTGTACAGATAAACTTCGGAGTTCGGCAGCAACATTCGTCACCATAGTACCTATTCATATATTTACACAACTCATCTACAGGTGCTCATTCTTAATGATATGCCTTTGGCTGCTCATTTTTTCAGATTTCAGAGGAAAGAATTGACATGGCTTCCTCAAGCTGGAAATTTAAGGGGCCTACTCTTGCCTTCTTAGAGACCTACAAAAAATAAAAATAAAAATAAATGGTCAGCCATGCTGTGCCTGAGCCTCTCTGAAGTAACCACAGGGAAGGAGGCAAGGCTTTATAATGAGAACGCCTATCCCTTCCTGTTCACAGCAGGACTAAAATCCATTGCTTCATTTCGCTGTCAAAATGAAAGAGTAATCAGTCATTGCTAGCCAAGGTAACTATATCCATAGTGATGGCCTGCATGATAAAGTGCAAAGATCCCATTTCAGTTCCCTGATCTTAGATCCTTCAATATAAGTCCACTGTCATAAAAGAATCAGACATTATTACAGTGATGAGGATGGTACATGCAAGAATGTTGAAACAGATAATTTCTCTACTGGCTCACAACCATAAACTTAAGCATAAGGTTCATCAGTACTTGTGGCCTTCCACCTTGTGACCTTCCCACCTTCCCTGCACTATCTGCTCCCTACTCCATTCATCTGTCAAGAGGATTCTTCTGTGGCGTTAATTTGCATTAGTCCCCTGAACTCCAAGAAGGTCGTCTTGATGTACTTCACTACAGGGCGTGGCCTCTGTGATTATGCAGTGAGGTCCCAGTTGGCTCCTGTCCCAAAGCCTGAGATTTATATGCTAACCAATCTCCTTTTGGATTGGCATTATCTGTTCTGCCAGTGGTCTGAGCTATTTCCTTTAAGATGCAGTGGCTCCAAGGTGGGACTGACAGGCTGTGATGAAGAGGGGCAGAAGAAGGGGATAGATGCTCCCTTTATTTTGTCATTGCATTTACCCAAGCACTGCAAGGGAAATGTTACCAGGAAGCTGTTAAAGGGCAACTTTTTCTGGAGTCACTGATACATCTTGGTGTGACATTTATTCTGCTAGGAATGATTTATCCCTTCAGAAGGAAAGGCCTGAGTCGCAGCCCAGCAATAACAAGTAAATCACCTTCTGGAAAAAGACAATGGCTCTGCCCATCATAGGGCTTTTTTAAACCTATCGGACCAAACTCTACCTCATTCCTGATGAATAGTTAAACCTCAGCTTTAGAGTATATATGGTATTAATGCCCCAAAACAGCCAAAATATCTGGGGTTTATTCCCTCCTGTGCTACTAATTCCCTAGGGGACCCTCTTCATCCTTCTCCCCCTGGAAGACAAGACACTAATCATTCCCTAACCCACACAGTGATTATGGGAAAACAAATCAATCCGACTCACAAAGGAATCCGACTTACAGATGCAAAGTGGCAGTGAGAGAGAACTGGCCTCTCACTTTTCTACTGTTCCTACTCAAACACAATCGAAGAGCCAGGATCAGGAGAAAGGACTCATCTGTACTGAGAAAATTCCTAGCACAAAATTCTTCCTAGCACTAAGGAGCCTAACAGAAGAACAAAAAAAAAAAAACACAGAAAAATGACAGAACATAAAAGCACCAGTGTTAATAAATAATATACTCCACTAGATTGCTCTTTAACACCTTTCCCTGTGTCTTATCAGGTTATAGCAACTTATGTTCTGCCCCAAACCGCCTGCTGTTCACTACAAGATTATTCTCCAGCAATGTATTCTCATTATTTAGGCTAATCCACTTTGAAGTGATTTGAGCTCCAGTTTCTGCACACGTTTAACTTTGATCACTTACAAGTGGAATCCTCCAGACATACACAACATCTATGCAAGTACAAGGAAAAGACACAGAAGAAACACAGGGTCACAGCTAAGCATGTACTGGCAAAGCTCTACAATGTGACCTAGACAGAATTACTGGAGAAAAGGAAAGAGATTTATACCTATTTACATTATCCTTGCTTCTAACCAGAAGCAATTTCCCCTTACTCTAAAACACTAAAATTTCCTATGAGATTTGCTTAAACAAAAGATAGAAAATGAGCCTTTGGCTGCAGCCACATCAGCCTAGAAAATGACGACACAGTGATAATGTCAGACAGGGTTAAAAGCAGAAGGGAAGTCCAGCAGCTGTACCTCCACAGCAGAGCTCAGGTGACCAGAAAGTTTCTGGCATTATTCAGTGCTGCAAAGAGCAAGAGTCACACAAGACCACCAGAACCTGCAGTCAAATATTCTCACCCACAAGGATGACACTCAGGTGATCACATGTCAGTATATACACACTGTACTCACTCCAGAAGTCTCCTTCAACTTGTTAAAGGATTCTGATGTGATCAGAGCTTTAAGGTAGATCAGCCAAGGTTTGTACATGCGGTGAGCAGGACAACAAGTGCTTTATACTCAGAACTAAGCCAATTATATTTTTAAGATGGAGAAAATAAAAAGCAAGGACGTAGGGCAGAATAGGAAAAAAAAAAAAAAAAAAAGAGGTTTAAAGTTACATGCCTTGTCTTTGGTAGGGACCTTTTCTTCCCTCCGCCACCCACATTCTACATGCAGTTTCGTAATCTTCTGGGTTGCAGCACACCCTGCACAGTCCTAACATGGTCCCTGGGAAAAAAATCTATCCTTCCAGTGCTTCTATGATCTGCTCTTTGCTTACTCCCACCAGTATTCTCCCACGGCCATACTGTGCTGCAAAGCCCCTGCCTACTGATGTCATCTTCTTCTCCCAGTCCCACTGCACACTCTAGAAGGTCTTCTTGCTCTGCCACATGATCCAGGTCCCCCAGTGAAACACTTTCCCTTGTTCTGAAAGGTCTTGTCTGAGCTTATTCCTTGAAGGAGAGAATGATGTGGCATAGTAACCAGAAAAATCCCACCTGCCACACAATCATTAAAAGTTCTGCTTAAGGAAGAGCTAGTGGATTTGGCTGTGTATTGCCTGTCAATATGGACACTACTCTTTTCTAGTGACAGGAGCAAACTAACTGCACTGGCCTGTGAAAAGCCCTTCTTTCTCAGAAGTGACTCAAGGACTGCTAAAAGGTCAAGAATTAGATAAAAGCACCTTCTTACACTCGGCCAAAATGTATATCCTGCAGCCAGTCAGATCAAGTGATCCTTGCCTACTCTGTGAGATTGGTCCACCTGCAAGAAAGACTTTCTTCTGCAGGGCAGCTGTGCCTTGAGAGAGGACAAAAGAAAAGTGATAAAAGAAAGTTGTTTCTTCTCAGCAAGTGATATCATGCTGTCACTCTCTGTTAAAGCACAGATAGATCACCTAGCTGACAAGAAACTTGTATTTGATATGGAAGAAAAGGAAAGGACAAATGGGAAGCACAACCAAATCCAAAGACAGAAAAGAATATGCAAAATGGACCATTTGATTATTGGCAAGTGGAACCATCATGTCCCCTTGCTCAGTACTTGCTTTGATACATAAATGGGGAGCTTTTATAGTCTTTTGGAGACAATAACAAAAGTTAATGGACTTCAGATCAACACAGAATAATGACTCTTTATTACATCTCCTCAGTGTTGAAATGCTTATTCCCCTCTTAAGAGTCAAAATCTGACAGCATTTCTTCTGGCACATGCCTCTAGTTATTTTGCCTGAGACAATCAGCTCCTTGAAGAACAATACAGGAAGTCCTTGCTCTTGCTGATGAATATTTGTTCCACCATCACTAAATGGTTCAGAGGGCACACAAAGGCAACTGTGACTGATATCTCTGCAGCAGAAATATGCATTCCCAGTACTAATGTTGGATGACATGACCCAGAAAGTTTATTTTGATATATGATTTCACTCAGACAACGAGGTGGTATTCAGATTTTCATTCCCTTCTAAACTGGAAGGCTGTAAGGATTAGTATTTTGTGATATGGGCTCCACCACTACTACAGAGCTGTTTGAGAAGCTATTCTGTGATATTTGCAACCTGAGCAGATGCTAGCACTATTGGAGGTCTCAGAACAAGCCCGCTGCTCAGAATGCTCTTTTTCCATCATTGTTTATGTGAACATTTGAGGGCTTCTTTGTACTGATTCACAAAACTTTTCTCTTTGCCTTCTATCCCAAGCCCTTGGATGCTCCACAAATCGAATGTCCAGACTGTTTGCTCCATTGCACAGAAATGCCATCATGCTGAGAGTCATTTGGCAACACCTGCCAGCGATGACTGTGTTTTATAACAGTCCATTAGCACAAGGTTCTTAATGAAAATGAAAGCTGGTAATGAAGCCAAAAGGCAGCAGCAGCAGCCTCTAGTCTGGGAAGGGTAATTAAGCTAGAAGAGATGGGGAGACTGAAGAACAAAATTAACACATGGATAAAGAAAAAAGAGACCTGGTAGTGCATTAGCACTAATGTAGTTATGGCAAACTATCCAGTTTCCTTTATGAAAACATTTTGTTGGCATTTGGTGGACTATTTTTACATTGCTAGCTGATACAACAAAAGATTATTGCTCCCTCAGAGCTACAGACATCGACTAGAGCAACACACACAGGATTTCAATGTGAGGCAGATAAAGACCCTCTGGAAAATGAAGGATATCTATATATCTATATTATGGTACACACGAGCTTTGAAGAAGGGAATAGACTTAAGTTATCCTCCTCTAAGTTGCCATTTGATGTTCACTAGGTGTGGAAGACAAAGACTGGCTCTCAAGAATAAGAACTTCATTTGGTTTATGTTCAATACAGTTGCCAAAACTCAGTGGCTCCCATCTTTTCATTTGGTAAAGTGCTCTATAAGCTAATGCTATAGTTCTCATTCTTAAGATGTTCCTTCTTGACACTGGACTTATAACACCTTTGTATGATTGAGTGGCACCCCTTCCAGGTAACTCCTCTGAGACAACACTAGGATAACTCTTTTTCTTCTGTGCATTTATGCTCTCTATGTGCTTGGAGATGGCTTTCATTTCACATCTTGCTACTTTCTTAGCATGAAGTTTAGCCATAGATACTAGGTCTTTCACTGTTCCCTCCTAATCGAGCCATGCATAATCTTAATCATTAAGCCCCTTCAAAATTCTTACAAACAGTTTGACATTTCTCCACCTTACAGTATTTCAGGCCCTTAATGCTTTAGTCTAGGTGCAGCTTATCAGATGTCTTTATAGATGAATTATCCACCTACTGCTTTATGAAGGATGTCACAGCACTTATGCGACATTTATGCTGTTTTCTATCCACACTGATGATTGCAATTCTTCCCATTCTAGTCAAATCTACACATTTCATTAATATGTCATTTCTTCCTCTCTTTGTGATCACTGAGAAAAGCACTAGACAGAAATGACAGTAACTTCCAATTTGTCTAGTGCTCCCAGTTCATGAAAATACTGTTGCATTTTGTATTGCTAATTTATTTTAGAACACTCTTCATGTTAAAGCCAAATTTTAATTGTTTTTTTCAAGTAAGATTATATAGGGCTCTTTGTCAAATAACACATTGAAGTCTAGATATATCATAACCACTGTCTTCCTTTCATCCATTAATTTTGTAACTCAGTCCAAAAGTAATCAAATGTCTTCTATGAGTTTTGTTTATTCAATGCTGATGATGATTGCCCATGGTTCTGTTACTCTATATAGTTACAGATTTGTTATTCTTAGTACTGATTCTATTATTTTATTAGAAGCTAATAAGGTTTTTGAGAAACAGTTGGAAAGTTAATTCATGGAACTGTTTGGGGAAGGACTAGAATTTAGCTATACACAGAATCTAACTGTTGAAAAGCTGCCACAGCTTTTTGTTCTCCTAAGCATAGTATACAGGACCATAAGAAACAAGAGTAGACAAGGACCAGAGGTTATGTTATGATGGTTATATTCTTGATAATATAGTTGAGACACAGACACAATGCACCACAACTTTTAGAAAAATCCAGGAAGGTTTGACATCCTCACAGAACAACAGACTGATGATCCCACTGCCTGTGGGTTTGGCTAATTTTTACATATTTCATCATCATCCTATACAGCCCAAAAATATCTTATAGACTTCGAGTCTCATACACTAGAGATTATAATAGGAAAGGTGTACTTAAAGCTATTTCTTTGAAGCAATGCCAGCAAGGTGGGGGGAAAGGGATAGAAAGCCCTATGAACCCCCAAAGCCTTGTGGTAGAACAAGAAGAACTGGCACTTTCCCTCCCTGAGCAGTTCACTATGCCAACACTTGACAGCAAGGGGTATCATGAATGAATAGAAAAGGAGACTCTGACTCCTTCTGTCCCATTCCCATTGTGCCAACTGCCCCACACCCTTTTTCTTTTGCCCCTCTTGAAAATTCATAATAAGATTTCTAAATATTTCCAGCAATGGCAGCAGTAATAACACCAGCAGAGAGCTCTATCAGCTGGCAGGACAGCCCGCTGCCTGCTTTGGCTCGGACATTGTACCCTGGGAAGACTGAAGACCTACAATCAAACCTCTTTGAGGGGATTGAATAACTGGCTCTATTTACAGCTGTTTATGTGGCATCCCAGAAGCCGCCAGGTAAACACCTGAACCTGGGCAATCACTGGCCTGTAACTAGAGCCTTGCCATGTAATAAACACACAGTTCAGTAAAAAGACAGATGATCTTGTAATAAGAGACTCTTGAATCAGTCTTGTTCTTCCAGTGTCCACCCCCCCCTTCTCTAAAGCACTCTGTTAACAAAATGAAATCTCCATGTACAATGAAAGTTAATCTCCCCATTTCTTGGCAAGCCAGTGTCTCAAATGCAGTAGAGACATTTTAATTAATATTATTTGCCTGTGAAAGACTAAGAAAATGCAACAGAAGCAAATTCTACATTGTCTAAGAATAATATCATTGCTTAGGCCCACTTCTAAATATGGCTTTGATGTGACTCGCTGTACCTAGCATGTTCAACTGAAAGCTCACTCAGCTCAGCAGCTGTGCACCAACAGGAATCTGAGCCCCTGGGCTCTGTTCCTGGCACTCGTAGTTCACGCTGTCTCTGTGGAAAATCAGGTAATCTCTGTCCTTCACTGTCTTCTTCTGTTAAGCGGGAAGTACTTAGTGCTCTGAGTGACTACACAGTACCTCCACTTCACAGCTCTACCAGTGTGTCTTGTTTCTACCTCTGCTGTCCCACCAAACTCTACTTGCTGAAGGTCCAGAGTGATGTGCACTAACCTGACTCCCAGCAGTGGAATGGCATCAATGCCCTAGATCAGGGTGCCAGAGGGACCCAGCACTGCGTTATTGGGCATGGCAACTCAAAGCAAGTCAAAATCAAGGTTTGCATGGTGGAGCTGTGGGGCAAGACAAAACAGCTGTTCTACAGGTCCAAATCTAGTCACGCAAGCAGGGTAACATAAGGAGATGCTTAAAAATGTGTTTGGCATAGATATTTGAGAAGGAAAGATACTGAGGGTTATTCTGATAAAAACATACTTGGAACAAAATACATTTTTGAATCACACCTATCCATCAATACAAACAAGGTAAAACAAACGGATATACTAAGAATAAAATCAGAATAAAAAACACAACAGAAATAATGATCACCAGATGGAAAGAGTACAGAGGCTTAGGCAATCATTATGGAATAGCAGTATCCGGATATTGGAATTCTCATGGAAAACTGTTATTTATAACTTCTGCAAGTTCATATTCTAGATGGTCAAAGCTCTTGGAACTCTCTGCTCCTATCCCCAAGGTGCCTCATCAGCCAAACACATTCCAATCGAGGCCAACAAATCTGCATTATAAGAGGAAAAGATTAGTGTTAACTGAATTATGTGAAGGGGTAAGGAACAACTATTAGAGAGCTCGAAAAGCATGCAGGAATGCCCATGCAGTAACTCCATCCAAACTGCTTGTGTGGACTCAACAGGGCACAATCTCCCTATTTCCACTTACACCTCATCTTACTGATGCCTGACACATAACTGACAGAAGGGTAAACATCCTCCAGCTTAGAACCAGAGTAAACCGAGTAAAGTCAGGATGTACCTGATACTTTTCAAATAAGCAAAAAGAACAAACATTAACTGGCTCTTTCTTGCTGCACTTAATGTAGAGGGTAAAGACCATACAGCCACAGTCACTGTTGTGTTCATATTCCCCTAAGGACAGAGCTGAAAGGCTTGAGTGAATGGGGACAGTTCATGCACTGGGAAAACACAAAGTGAAAGCAATAGCAAGGGCAGGACATGAAAAGTTTCTGCCCTAGTCACTTCTCTGAGGAGGATGTCACACCAGTGTAAACTAAGTTAGGTGTCTACCAGTCACTGCTGCCACAACTGCTGCGTGACTCCCAGAAGCTGGAAGCTGCACAGGGGAGAGCAGGCAGTGGGTTCAGAGGCGAGACACAGCTCCAAGGTGGAAAACCATCACCCCAAAAGGTAACTTGCCTGTCTCTGGCTTCAGCTACCTTGTGCAGGAATAGAGAATATCCTTCCAGTTTTCCTTTGACTAGTATGAGCTGAAACTAAGTAAGCCTTGGGCACAGACTTTTTAGCAGGGCCTGTAGTGATAGGACTAGGGGTAATGATTTTAAACTAAAGGAGAGTAGATTCAGACTAGATATAAAGAAACATTTTTTTCACAGTGAGGCTTCCGAAGCACTGGCACAGGTTGCCCAGAGGGGTGGTAAATGCCCCATCCCTGGAAACATTCAAGGTCAGACTGGATGGGGTTCTGAGCAACCTGATCTTGGTGAAGATGTTCCTGCTAACTGCTGGGGCACTAAACTAGATAACCTTTAAAGGCACCTTCCAACCCAAACTATTCTATGATTCTATGCAACATAAACTGCCCTCAGGGTAAAAGCTCAATTATACTTGAAAGCAGGGCTGCTATATCTTGCTGAGAAACACCCAAGCCTATCCAGCAATACTGCGGTTAGCACAGACCCTGCATGCCACTGTTCCCATCACACACAGACTCAGCAAGGCACCTGATAGAGCTTTTTCCCCATTTCCATCACCCCTCTCCTGTTTCCCAGGACTATTTGCTTTCTCCGTACGAAAGCACAACTTCTCTCAGGATCTTCAGGCAGTGCTGCACTGCAAACACAAGTGATGCCAGAGTCAGGAGAGAAGAACAGGGTTAAAGGTAAACTAAATTCTTCATCCAGAGCTACAGCCCAAGTCCATGCTCCCATCAGCCATGACATCTGCCAGGCCCTGTACAAGCACAAGCCAGTCTCCAGGCCAGTTTGTAGACAAGGTATGGCATGGTCCAGCCTGCAAGCTGTGTTGTCCCTCCAGAGTTTGGGATACATGGCCTGCCAGTCCCATGGGGCAGTTCCTCTTCTCATCTCAAAAGGGGGCTGAGACCCTCACGTCTACCAGCACTGTGTCTACCCTACTCATTACACAGAGGTAGAGATAACAGAGGGACAGAAATAATCCACCAGTAACCACATCTGACATCACTGCTGGATGTGTGACATGGGGCATGAGAAGAATATACTCTTCTTTTGTACTTACTACCCAAAAAAATAGTACACTTACAGAGTAATTAATTTAGTTTCATGCAACATAAGACAGGAAAGTTATCACTTCTTCCATTTCACACATGGACAAGCTGAGGTTCACTGTGGGCAATCAGAACAGCTTGAAGTAAAATCAGAGCAACCAAGAACTGAACTAAGGACTCTAAATCTTGTGCCTTAATATTACCTTTCCTTTCTCAGCATGACCTCTTCTCAAGCTGAGATGCTACTTTTCCATATTCAAGGGTATTACTTCCCTCCCTAGAGAGACCCGAAGGCTGAGCTGGCTTCTCTCATCTTTCTCTTTGCACAGAGAGAAAAAAAACCCCACACCACATCCACAAACACACTCCAAAGGCAGACTTATTTAATCCCAGTGTAATTCTCATTGCTCTTTCTTAATCCTTCACCTGTGAGATAATTGCCAGCATTCTGGGAAGAACTCAATACTAATCATAGACTTGCATAAAAAGAGACAAAGAATCAGATAAAACAGACTAAAGGAAATCACAAGGCCTGAATTAACCATGCACATACACATCCATTCCAGACACCCTGCTGAACTAGCCTCTTTCACAACACATAAAAGGTCTACTAATGGACCTGGAGGAGAAGGCCATGAAAAGCCATGTCACTAAATGAAGGCTTTATTCTTTGCCTGTGTGCATTGTGGAATGAGATGCCACAAAAATCAAAGAACCAAAATAAACTACCAGTAGTAATACCTAGCTGCCTAAAAATTCAGCAAAAAATAATGTGTAGGGATATCTTCCCATCTCATTCTGTCCAGAAAACCAGTGTTTATGGTAGGTTCCTCTCCCACCACTTTATCTGGGACACTCCTGCCAGATAAGAGTATGTATGTTTCTACTACCATTCCCTCTCCTTCCTTCCTCATTCATTTCATTTGCCCCCTCGAAAAATACGACTGTTATTTCTACGGTCATGTACATGTTTATCGATAGATAAATACAGTTTTAATCTCCTTAGAGAATTGCTTTAGCAAGTGGAATCTAATTGGGAGAGTCCTTGGTAGAACAAGCAAGTTATTTGGTGGTTTAGAAGATAGATTGCACTGGTGCTTACAGAAACAGGAATGGACAAGAGAACTCTGGCATTTATTGCCTGTTCTCCTCCAGCTCTCTCCATCTCTCTGTGCTTCTGCTTATCCAACTGTAAAACAAGGAAAACAAATAATTAACCTTCTTACTGGATGGATGTGAAGCTGAATAATAATGCTTTGTACTCATTGTGTATTGTTTTCAGGACACTCTGTAAGCATCAATGCAGCAGCCTCCTTGTGCACTGGTGAAGGGCTTTTGTCCCCACTCCACTGCTGCAGACACACAAAGGCCCCCGACAATTTGCAGGAAAAGCCAGCTGTAGAGTGAAGAACACACCTCTCCCTTCTGAGGCCTCTCCATTAAGCACAATGCTATTTAGGAATGTACTCCAAGCATTTATAAGACACTTATCAGGACAGGAGGTTGGTGGGATGTCAACATGCTACATGTGCACTGCCAATGACAAACAATCAGCACACAAAAAAGTATTTTTCAGGAGAATCGCAGACAGATAGGGCTGAAAATAGCACAGGGGAGCCACTCATAAGAGCAGGGGTCATAATTCAGCATCTCTTAAAACGAACTGCTGAGAAATGGCCAACTGGAAATCCCAGCAAACAGAGCTGTAACAAGCTCAAGGCCAGAAAGAAGGGAATCGGTGTCTATTCACTGAGCACATCAATAGGAAAACTTGTAAAGAGGTTTCAAGCTCCCAAATCAGTCAAATAGGAGAAGAGTCAGAGAGAAAGTTACTCCTGAAATTTCTTTTTTGTTATTTTTGGAAAAGGAGACAAAAAGGAGGGAGGTTGGTGCATTGGAAAGCCGACAAAAATCATTATTCTCTATAAATTGCTTTGACATTGTATAGGCAGTGACCTTCACAGCACTACCAGTTTAATGGCATTTACTTCAGCAGTAGCTGATTTCACTATTAAACAGGGATGCATAGCACAAGATTACACAACTAAATCACTCTTGTAAATATTTAATATCATTGCCTTTCTTTTTTTTCCTTTTAACAAATCACTATCAAAGGCAGAGCACACAGTAGAAAACACATTTATTTATTCTATTCTGGAAAAAGCTTAGTGCTCATGCATTTTATCTATCTAGTTCTCCAAATGACTTTGACACTTGAAAGCCCTTGTGATCAAAACAGTCTGAAGAAAGGCAATTTTGCAACCATTTAAGAACTGATTTCATGCACTGATCAACATTTACCAAACTTGCCTGATGGAACAGCACAAAGTTTAACCTGGCAGATTGATAGCAAACACCTGAAGGAGAAAATTAGTAAGAAAACTACACTGGTTTGAAGAGAAGTACCTTAGGAGGCAAAAAGAAATTCAGAGATTCTGCCTCCACTCTTCCCTCCGACCAAAGAAAAAGAAAAAAAAAAAAAAAAAGTCAGTATTTGGGAAGTCAAAGGGAACTGGCACTAACAGGAAAAAGTCATACTTCTGGCTGACAATACAATAAACGGATCCACCACATAATACATTCATTCCATTATGGACATACAGTGCAGCACGGCAGGAAACAAAGTGTCCACAGATTTCTCTTAAAATACATCTCTTTTAAAGATCGAGTCAATAGATAGAAAAAATAAATTACAAGAATGGAGCAAAGAAAAATTACTAGTGATGTCTCTAGTATCATCTAGTAATATAAAACTGACTGAGAAATCGAATTGCTAAGCCTGGAATTGAATACCTAAAGTATAGCAAGTCATTTTTAAAGAGAGCCTTATGATCCATACATTCCGATTTTTCCAACATTAGGAAAAGAGTTTTTCCACAGTCTGGCATAAATGGTCTGTCACATTATGGCAAAAATGATATTCTGTTCAAACTGCAGATGATCAATGCCAGAGAGTGTCCTTTAAGACAGTATTCCGTGAGACAAATAATGAAAGTTATGTGTCTTTTCAGCAATTTAACAACAGAGGAAAGATAAATCAATGGATATTTAGGAGCTCAACAAATTCTGGGGAAAAAAATATTTGGTAAACTGAGGGATAAAAACCAGATGTAGAGAGCAGCTTGCCCTACATGTCTACAGACTTCATTGAGATTGTCTGCAGAGTAAGACTATCCAAAATAAATCTATGTGGTTGAAAATGGTCAGATAAATGTATTATATGGATGATGGAGTTGGGCAGTCCTGCAAGGCACTGGTGCCTGAAACGTGCATGCCCTTCATCAGAGCTGGGAAATGCAAATGCACAGTGATGCTAGGTGTTGCCCTAGGTTTTATAAAGGCTTGCAACATCTCTAATGCAGAGCTAAGCGAGAGCCTGTGATCCCTGTGCTGCGGTGCAGCAATGTGCTCTCCCCTCTCAGGACGAGCCAACAGCTATGCAAGATCCTTTTATCAACATTCACAGGGCTGGAAAATAACTGTTCACAGTTTGATTCCCAACATTACTGGGTGAACCAAGAATTGCTCAGAGAACTGGCAGCTGAATACACATATAAAAGACAAAGGTTCTTCAGTGATATTTATTCTAGCCAAGTTTTAATATTTCAAGGCTTATAGCAACTAACTCTTTAAACAATCAAATGCAATTGTCTGATCCCAGCTGGTGATCAGCACATTCATCATCAACCTGATCATTATTAATATACCAGTAATTAAGGGGAATAAAGGTGCGTGCCTTATAATGCTGGCTTAATACAATTCCACTGTACCTAATAAGACCACAGCTCCTTTAAAAATACAATTATTTTAACATTCAAATTATACATTTTTGTTACCACCACTAATAACTAACAATCACAGAACCATATGATTTTAGAGCAAATACTGAAATGTTTTTTTAGAGTCTTCAGTAAAAAGAATTTGGTCAATTAAAAGAACTGTGTTTTGCTTTAGAAATAATCTGACCCATAAGCAGTTCCCCAATCAAACTGTGATTTGCGAGAAAAGCTCGATTAAAATGCATGCAATTGACAGAATCAAATCGTAAACACTCACCTACATATACTACATACATTCTTCTTGCTCTACTGTAGAAGAGAAACCGATATCTCAGGCACCACGGTGTGGTACTGCTTGGCAAATGCTACTGACTTTTTTAATGGTGACAACTGTGTACACAAATTCTCAAAGTACCAGTTCCGTTTAAAGCCTCTCTCCACAAAGCAGTCCTGGGAAAGGACCGTTTCTATTAAATGCTTTGCAGTCTTTTAGTTTAACAAGAGAACTAAGGCATCATTTAGTGAGAATGATCCAGAATCCCTCAGGTTAGTGTTGGAACAGTCTCAGAGCCAGATTCTTCCCTGCACTATTTTACATCAGTGCATTTCCTCTGCTTCAATATCAGTTATACCACAATAAAATCCTTGCAGTGCAGTGAAGAATATGGCTCTTAATACTATTACATCAAACCTCTTGGTATATAAAGCATATCTAGTACAAGATCAACATCACACAGAAAATTCTGCTAAAACAGAATTTGGGGACTTTATCCTTGCAGGCACACAACACATTCCCAGATGCAAAATACCTTTAATTTCCATGGACTTCATCAGCTGTTTAGGGAACACAGTACCTTAAGCACAGCAACTTACAGGATAAGTCATCTGTAACATATATTTCAAAACAAAAAGGCTTCAAAAACAAATGAAAGAGCTACAACCTGTGAGCGCTGGACTCACACCTGATTCCTTGCTCTTTGTAGAGGTATTTTCTATTACCTTCCTTTATTTCATCGCCTAACGGTACTGATCTATGTTTGGATATGTGCACTCAGATCTACCAAGGGCCTTGAAACAGGTGTGGAAATGAAAGCCAGCATGAGAAGGAGCTCTAGCTCCATGGATGAGGTGAGTATGGCCAAATAAATTGAAAGGTGGTGGGTGTCACAGGAAGATCAGCAACTAGCAATGATGCATTGCTAAAACCAGAATCAAAAACCAGAATACTGATGTGGAGGAAATCACACACCATCAGACACGACTTAATAACTGACACAGGCGATACTGGGTGAGTTATATCATACGATTTGAGAATCAACATGACCTTCTTCACAGTAATACTTTTACAACCATTTGTATGGCATGTTATCCACTAATCTCTAGTCAAAATATTTACTATCCGGTGAAGCACTGCAAATAAGGCTGCTGTTTCTAAGCACTTACTGTTAATGCATACGATCTAGCTTACACAGCACATATTTTCTAAACTGTTCAATACCATAACATTATCACTATAGTCTACAAAAGGCCACAATGAGCCTTAGAACAGGAAACTCCCCTGTTTCACTGTGTTTCATATTTTTGCAGAGCTGTCTGATACGTGTGACAGGGTCTATTTCAGTTCCTGATGGCATTATCACCACTTTGCTGCATTACCATAAAGCCCAGGAAATAAGCTATTACCCACCATCACTCCTCCCAAATGTTATCACAGAGAATCATGCATTCACAAAACAGCATTAACTGTGAGAATTAGAGTCCATTTAAAGTGCAGCTGTTCCTTCATTCCTAAATAGATTCTTAGATCAAAACTTCTCCCTGACTAGTCTCATTACCAAAAGTCTCTTTCAACTGGAAGAAGAAAAAGATCACTTTAAGAAATTGTATGTTTTACAGATAACACGCCTTCCCTGTATTATGACAACCAGGTAAGTAACATTAAAATGAAGATTTTTTTCCAAAAATACAGTGGATATTTTAGCTTTCAGAATTGCAAGTTGAAATTTTGCCTTCAAATCATCTCTGGCAACAGAAATGAACCTGTAATTTTGGTTTTCCATTTCTTGTTTATCTCATTTTCAGTATCTCAAGCTTCCATTATTTAAGGGAAAGACGTTCTGTTTATTTTGAACAATAATACTAACTCAGCAGTAAGGGCTTTCTTTTAAATATAAAACATAAATCCTGGATCTAATATACATGCTGGTGTTCCTTTCAGCTCTAAACCCATGTCCTAGAAAACTCCACACCCGTATATTCTGCGATTATCAAAGAAAACATTTCTTATTATGTTCCATTTCCCTCTCTGCTGCTTTGCCTCTTTGTTACTGTCCGTTGGAAGGACTCCAATCTGCAAGGAAAAAGCACTCTCAAATCTAAACTGGAAAACCTAAATGCCAGCAAAAGGCACAATGTCTCTTTAAGAGTCAACAGTAAATTAACTTGCCCATAAAAGTGCAATAATTAGCAGTTAGTAGCTTATTAAAAGGATGGCAAAGGCCAAGCTGCCATCTGGGATCTCCAGTTTCTTGTGATTGTTATTATGTCAAGATGTGCAACTTGCATTAGCTTTCATGTCACTCTGCTTGCCCTTACTTTACATGTAAATTTTAATGAAAGATACAGCACTTTAAAAATCAGACATCCATCAAAAGCGCTATTAGTCTCCTTTTACAAAGCATATGGCCTGTTTTGCTACCTCTGCATCTCTACACACCACTGAATGAAGAAAATAGAGGAAGAAAATAAAAGCCTTTCAATGATATCAATTAAATACTCTCTTTGGAAAGAGTGAAACCTGAGCCTCATCGAAAACAGGAGACTACAATGCAGCATAAGACGACAATATTTTAGCTCCTGTTTGCACACAACATGACCACAGTGCCTTTAACTCTCACAGGAATCATTCTTCTTAATAAAAATGAAAGCCGATAATCAACTGTTTATTCACACATTAGAAAGACACAGTTTTAAAATAAGGTAGAACAAAAGCATGTAAGAAAAAAAAAAACCCTACAATCTACAAAATACTCAATACATTATTAAATATTTTATGCATACACATTATTTGTAAACACACATGTTCACATGCACAAACAAAAAATAATTTACCAGAAACATCCCGTTTAATTTCTCATTTGTCTGCCTTCATAAATATATTACTAAGAGGTGTAAAAAGAACAATGTTTATAAGACATCTATTCCTTTTCTTCAGCTGATGTTCAACATTTAAGTGACTTCACTTCTGGAATATAAAGAAATAGGATGAATGCCCTGCAGCAATGTCCCCCAATATCTTATGTTTGAAATTCATCAACTGTCAATCATCTCTAATTAGACTTTTAAAAATTACATTAAAATTTTTGTTTCTTCCCTAAATACAGTATGAAACCAGCAGCAAAAATTCACTTACAAAAGATTATACCAGAAGAATGACACCTATATTCAAGGGACCTTGATTCTATCAAAGAGGTTTTACACACGAGGTATTTGCTAACCATAAAATAAAATGCTTTATTTTTAAAACAGTCATTAAGAGGACAGTTAAAATTGCAAGTGACCATCCTTATAATAATGCAGGATTTTTTTCCCACCAAAAGGAAAAAATACCCAATACCACACATACTTTTTAAGTATTAAGGACTGTAAGTGTAGAAACCAAAAGTATACAATATTCACATTTTAAACCCAAATATTAAGATATTTTACAGGGCAAAGCAGAGCTTAAAAAACACTGCCAAGGCTGGCAAGATGAATGTAGCACTGTTTTTCCCCCTGCATAATTAGATAATTATAGAACACAAATGATTTAATTTGTTATTGATGTTACGCTTTAACATTTGCATAAACTCTTGGCCACTCAGATGGACTTATTCACATCACTCTGCACTCCTAATGGTATTACTTGTAAAGAACTTGAAATTATTTTCCAGATCAGTAAGGTCCAGTCATTTCCTTCTATCTGAGTCCACAAATGCTATTTTGTTTTTTCTGTGCCATTACCTCCTAGTCAATACTATTGAACAATTCAAAGAAATAACAACCTCACACTGCTCACTGAGAGCAATGCTGAACATTACAAGACTTAAAAGACCTACTTGGGTTAAGAGTAGTTAGGACCAAGGGATATAATCTGACCTTGCAATGCTGAGAACTACAGTTCTCAGGGGAATTTGCCAATAGCCTTTGGTGTACAGACCATGCATTAAGAAATGTCCCACCCATGAAATGTGAGTACTCTTTCATTTCCCTCTGAAAATGGAGAATAAACCTGCTTCATGATGCAAATGAGTGTGCAGCTGTGTAGTTTTCCATTCTGAGCACAGCTATTGATGAAGAGGAGCCATCCAGTGCCTTAGAGGAGAAGCAGTAGTCTGCAGACTGCATGGCACTACAGAGGTGTCCTGTGCCACCCCAGAAACCAGCCACACCTCACTGTCATCCTACGTGCCAGAGGAGACATTCTGGACTTTTCAATTCTTTGGGTGAATCTTGCCCCACTAAATTTAATGTGAATTTTGCTATTGCCTTCAAGAAGACACAGGACTTCATTCAACAAAAATAGCAGAGTCCCACCAGGAATACAGCCATTTTCCTCTGGAGGTATGAACCTCAATAGAAGCCAGATCCCAACCAAGAGTGATGCTAAAATAAAATACACTACATATAGAAAAGAATGGCGAAAGGTAGCAAAAAGGCAAATTATCATTTCCTTAACAAAGGCTGTCAAGAAAACAAATTATGTGGAAGAACACGACTACACATTAACTCCAGTTCAATAGCAAATTAGAGCTGGATATTTATGATCTCCTTTGGTATCATTTGGTTGTGGGGGAGTGTAAGGGAAATAAACTCAATATAATTGTTCCTTAATTGTCAATTCCTCTCCAGAAGAGAAGTCGTATTCAGCAATTCATGCCAAACTAAGTAAAAGTCCTCCCTGCTCATCACACATTTACCTCATCTGCATGACCAGTTCCATACACCTAATAAAAACACAAACAATGCATATATACTCAGTTCAAGTTAACACGCAAGTGGTACCCAGGTGCTTTTCTGTATCTCTACTCCAGCCATTGCTCCAGAGCACCTACACTTCAACCTCTTCAGCTTTCCTGGAACTTACTAATAAAAATAATATCTACTGAACTTTTTTAAATTATAGATGGAGAAGAAGCCTATTTACTACAGTGGAAGCAACTAATGAAAGACTTGTTTCAGATGGTGAATGCAAGGTCATACACTGCTATACATTGTGAAGAGGTTTTATGAAATCAAATACATCATATTCTTTGGCTACATATGTGGCATGAGACAGAGTGGCTGCTAGTTTTTACTAAAATCTACAAGAATGCCAAAAAACATGAATCTTCCAGGTACAATCACTAAGGCATCTAGTACCACCTTCTTTGTGAGGTGAAGGCCATGTGTGGGTTCAAAGTTATACCACTTGAGCCCTCTGAAGGTAAAACAATTTTCCTACAGAGTGATGGTTCTCTAATGAAGTCATTTGCTATAACTAGAGCTGAAAACTACACATAGCTGGGAAGTGAAACAACATTTTTGCTCAGTGACACAATAAATTTTCAGTGCATATAAATTAATTGTGGACTATATATTATAATCCTCATTCCTATAGGCTCAACTAGGAGTTTTGCTTCAGAAAAGATCAGTTTAGTACTGCACAGACTGGCCTGCAGCACAAATGCCACCTGAGAAAAGAAGGGAGCAACATGATCTAACATCCCACCATACAAGACTCGCCCTGGTCTACACTGACCCTTAAATCACACTAAGCCCTACATCAGCTAACTCAATTATCAGCAGCTGTGTTGAGGCACAGTAACATTTTGTTTAGTGTGCGTAGAGCTTTAGGTTCTCACATTTTTTACAGTGTATATGTGTGATTATTATCTTCTGATGTTAACCTCTTGCTAAGAAGATAGCTCTGAGTACAGCTTATATATTACCCTCCACCGCCCAACTTTGGATAGAAAAGCTACAAAATTAATTATTGGAATATGTTTTCAACCTCAAATCAGAACAAATAATACTGATTATATGATGACCCCATGACAGAGAATTCAACAATACAAACTTCATAGAAGAAGGCAGAGCATCAGAAAGAGGAATCACACTAAGTGTTTAATATGCCATTGTGCTCCCCAGAATTCAGGAATTACAGGAGGAGTGACCACTGGGCAAAGACTGCTTGTACCTCAAAGGAAAACTACTATGAACAAATCCTCTGAGCTCTCATACCCTCCCAAACTCTTATTAGTACAATTAGTCAGTTCATCCCCCAGTATCTCATTGGCATGGACACACTCAACATCCTCCAACATGTTCAAACCATGCTCATCAATAATCAGATTCTTCAGCAGTGTATTTGTTGAAAAGGAGTAAGCTTCAGCATAATAAAACCTTTTAAACTCTCTATCTCATTGAAAAATAGGACAAAGAAATGGATTTTCCTCGAGCAGTGCTTATAATTTATCAATTAATCTTCACCCTTCCCTCCAGTCCAACTGGAAACCCACCACAGGATTGCAGTATTTTGCCTTTTTGACAGTTTTGATTAGGGATGGATGAGTGCCCTCTGCATGCTAAAGATCGGTATGAACTGCTGAAGAGCAAGCTGGAGCCCCAGAGCAGCCTCACATGCCCTGTGCTATACTGAGCTGAAAAGGAAATGGACCTCTCTCTTTAGCAGTGCTGATCACTTCTGTCTCCTCTGCAGATTTTTGCAACTCAATTTCTCTTTGAAAAACACCTTTTCACTAACAAAAAGGATGGGAAGCAGAGCTGGGGGGAGAAACAAGAGCTCAAAAGGTCTCCATTGTTGAAGGGTACTCGACAAGCCCAGGTCCTGCTTCCACCAACATCAGTGCCAAAATTCCCAGCAGTGGCATCACTTCAGCACGAGAGTGCCAGCAGTACCGGCTCATTGGCCTCTGGCTCTGTGTTGAACTGAATTGACAGTCCCTTTGCACCCCAGCATCACCAGCTCAGAGATCCTGACACTGCACAGCCCATACTTAGTGTGTACAGGGACAAAATAACATCTGTTAAGAAGGCCGCAAAGCATTCATCTTAATAAATATTTCTTCCATAATTCAATACAAAACAAAAGATTGTTACACAACACGTAAAAGTAAAGGCATTAAGTTCTGGTATGAACCACATTCATAAAAATACAACTTGTCCATTGACTAACAAACATTTTACAATCAATGAAGTCTTAGAAATAATGCAATCTCTACCTTTACTTCTACCTAGAGACAGGAAGGTGTTCATCCAGTTAAGAGGAGGAACAAGAGGGGTGTCCATCATGGAGGAGGCAAAAGAGAAGAGAAGAAGGAAGCATAAAAAACAGAAAATTATGTCACTGCCCATACTTACAAAAACAAGAAAACGAGCATATTTATGCATCAGCCAAACCCATCAAAACACAATGTCAAGGGAAAAATGAGAGACACACCAAAACTAAAGCACAAAGCAAGGCTTAAACAACTGACAGCACAACCAGCAACTGCCTGGTTAAGCCCTTTGGCTTTAATTTGATTTTCTACTGAGAAATGCAAACCTCTCATGCAATAGCATACCAGTGATACGCCTCATTCCACGTCAAATTCAAAACAGCAAGGGAAACAACAGAGTAGGGCAGAAAAAAAAATAAATCTCATGGTAATATATTTGCTAAACACATTTCACCTACCAGAGCTAATGTATTTGTATATAATGTTGACTCTGCATATTTACTCACACATATACATTTACATATTTTATATCCATCCTATTTTTATATGGAGTAAATATTTATCAAAAGGGAATATCTGTGAGTTGGTTGGCAAGAAAAGAGAAGCCACTGATGCGTCATGGATAAATAAGGGTGGCTGAAGTTGCCAGAAGCCAATAGTTTTCACATTTTTTTTCCAGGCAAGGGAGCATAGAAAGGGGTGATGACAATCATACTGGCCTGAAAAGGTCATGCAAGTCTTCATGAGCCAGCTGGGTTGCAACTTGTAATTTAAATGGCCAAGTGCATCTGTTTATATAATCCAGTGCTAAATCACAGACTGCTAGAAAGATATGTTCAGTTATTGAGACTGAAAGCAGCCATGAAAGTTCACTTTCCTGATCACTCCCAACATGCCGTCATCCTTCCTCTGCCAAAGTCTTTCCATACTGATCTGCATCCTGAGCAACTAGGACATACTGAAGGGACCCATCTGCTGAATGCTCCTTCACCACGCACAACCTCTGAGCCATAAGCCCAGCTGAACAGTAAGTGGGGATAGAGAAGGAGTTCAGTGCTTCCCAGAGCTTAGCCAGATGCTCCACATGCCAAATACCATGTCTTGACATGCAGTCATGAAGAGCACTGTTTTCCTGCCTTTACCACCACACTGGGATGCTAAGCAGTATAGAAACTGAAGAGTGAGCTCCAACTTCACTGCTGTTTCCTAAGCTCTCATGACCTCAGAGCAGACATCTGCCTTGAACTACAGAATAAAAACTGACTATGTCCTAAGCCTCTCTACATTTCACTGAGATACATTAAAACTATGTCTCCTTTATTCAAGTACCCAATTACTCTTGTGCCTTCACAGGCACTACATTCTATCTTATTAACTCTTTGGACTGTCTAACCTCAGACACATGTTCACTTCATGGCAAAAACACTGTTGTGTACATCTAGTCTAGGAGAGCCTCATTAGGCTTTAGAGTCAAAACTCACATTTTCTCCCCATAGGCTGGGAGACAGACAAACAGTTGGTCTGGTCTTCCTAGTGCACCATGTGCACACACCTTGCATTAAGTCTTCAACCATTTTACTCCTGCATTTGCAAGACCAGAATGCATCACCAGTGCTGCTAACTCCTCTCTATGTATCCATGTCAGCAAGATGCTGACACTATCCAAGGAAAATAAAATCATCCCTCTCCTCACCTCGCCCCTCCTCACCAGCTTCTTGCTCCACACCCCCAAAGTGCAAAATGGGACTAATGATCCCATCATGTCACAGTCAATAGATCTGTAACATAAAGCAGGCCGAGATATTAAAATGTGAACTCTGATACAGGCTTAGATCCCATTTCTAGCCCAGCCTGAGATTAGCCTTTTTCTTTTTCTAAACCATTTTGCTCTGTGCATATTTGAATATTTTAAATTGCAGACACAGGACTTACAGGCCATTATATACAATCTTCCTCAAGATTCATGAGTTACGATCATGCCATGAGGGCTATTAACATATTTTTCGTAATAATTGCATTCTTAAAAATAAAGACCAACACTGAGGTCTGCATTTACCAGGAAGAAGTGGGAGTCACTACAGCTGGCACAAGAAGAAAGAAACGGCAAGAATGCTTGGTGCACTGCATGGAAGGGGGATGCATACCTCTTTACTGTTCCATGGAATCATTTCATGCTCCCTCCTGGGCATCCGAGTCCCAGGCTGACCAAGTAGCCATGGCTCATGGGACACAGAGGCAAAAATGCAAATGGCTTGACTGGCACCCAGTAGGCTTAGTTGCTTTTGTCATGCAAAGCGAAGCTCAGAAAAGCAGCAGAGACAAAGCTCTTTCATGGTCAGTGACTGAAACAAAGAGAAAGTTGAAGGACTTACCTTGTTCACCCATCATCAGGTGTGAGAGGCCTTTGAGAGAAAGAGAGGGAGAGAGAGAGAGAGAGAGAGAGAAAGTAAGAAAAAAAGAACAAAACAGACTAAGGAGCAGCAATATCCATGCACACTGGTCTCAGTCCAATACCTCTCAGGACTGGAGCTTGCATACTTGAACTAGACCAAGTATGGGTGTAGCACACAGGGCACACACATATGCAGGTGCTGTTTTCCACACTGAGCATGAAAGTGTCTGTCATAGGTAGAAAAAACCTTCTGATAGTTGCAGAAGTGTGTTTGAGGTTCATCATATCCGTTGGGGAGTGACTCCAGAGGCACTGCACATCAATACAGCTAAATGGGCTAGGAAAGCCAAGGTCTGCATTGGGGCTCTGCAGGGAGCATTCGCTCATCTGGAGAGCTATAGAAATAACGTCTCCTCAGCTGAAGATTTAAAATTCAAGGCTGCAGTGGTCAGTAAAAGGGAGGCCATGATCTCACCACATCTGCTTCAGACAAAACATCTGGGCTAAATGCATATACACACACACACAATGCTATCCTTATTCTTGAATGTGATGGCTTCAGCATATATTGTTAGGAGTAGATCAACACTGCTCACACTTTCTAATTAGACACCAGTCAGCCTGGCAAGGACTAGAAAAATTAACTGTAACCCATTTTTAATACTACTCCATTTTCTTTCTGGGAAGAACTGGAGATTCGACTTCCAAGGGCAATGTGTTACTTTATGGCTCTATAGCTAAAGCTACTCTCTAGTTTCATAATTCAAGGCAAAGCCATAAAGTGACACAGCTCCCCTCAGCAGTGACAGTCACTGTCAGCTCTGTAGATGGGGCTGTGGTGGTCACTTGGGCTGCTCCAGTCTCTGTCTGATAATTCTTTCTGGCATAAACCGTGTTTATTTCAATTAAAATCCATTTCTAGCCCCAATTTTCAAATATGCTTACTGTAAAACTGTGTTTATATAACTATTGTTTAGATACTATTGTATATATATTCATGCCCAATCCATTAGGCATCAACTGACCCATTAGTTAATTTTGTGACACATGATATAACAGAACTAACATCTACAAAAATTGAGTCCTACACACTCAAGCTATGAGTGACCCCTTTTGTACTTGGTTCCCCGATCTTCTTCCCTTAGTTTGATTCCTTCTCCACATCACCTGCCTCTCACAGCACTTAGTAAGGCAAGGATTTTGATACACACATACACATACGCACACACACGCCCTATCTTAAGTCAGTTTATTAGTCAAACAGGACTGTGACTCTTTTAATTTCACGGCGACTGAGAGGTCAAATGAATTTATTAGAATGAGAATTTTCAACAAGCAGCATGCTGAGTTTAAATTTGTTTATTTCTCTCTCTTTTGTGTTTTCCCTTTGCGCCCACTGAAGAAATCTAAAATCCAGATCATCCCAAGAATATGTTCACCCACAGAGAACTCCAAGCCAGATAAGGGGATTAATAATTGTACAGTCTAAGGAATGCAACTATCTCAATGTTATTGAAGATTACTGTGGATTTAGAAAAAATAATCAGGAACACAACAGAGGTTTAGATTTCTTTAGGTTTTTAAGCTATAAATAAACGAAGCAGACTTGCTACTGTAGGACATATTTCTATTCTAAATTACAAGATATAATTTCACTGAATTGTTTTGCTCTGCTAGCAGAGTGGGTTGAATTTGTGTCTCTATGGCCACTGACCCCATCATTCTTGACAGGCAAATCTTAGGTCTGTCCAAAAGGGCATTTCAAAGTCACTGTAAAAGATGACAAGACAAAAGTATAATTGTTAGGACCTACAAAGCACAGAGACCCTGTAGCAACGGTGAAAAAGGAGAAAAAGCAAGAAGCTGGCAGTATGACATGCTGCTGAAGCTGGCCAAACAGGGAGGGGACATCAGACCCAGAGCAGAGATAGGGGTCCCAAGCCCTCAGGCCTTGTACGCTATGGGGAAAGAAAGCCATGGCTAAAAGGCACAGCACCCAGGGGCCTTGTCCACTTGGGGAGATGGGACACTGACAATAAGAAACTTCCAGAGAGGGTTCAAAGCAAGAGCCTGCATCAAACACCCTGAATAAGACCGTCAGAAGACCCCTTCTCTCTCTACCAGCCACAGTGGAGCTGTAAAAATCTCAAAATCTCAGGAATGTCATCACCCTTTTTTTCCTTATTCCCAGAAGGCCAATGCTGTGTGCTCTATCTGTGCGTCCTACCCATCAGGCGCATCAGCCAAGTACAGCTCAGAGCCCTTCACTTGCAGTCAAGGAGTAAGCGCACCCCTGAAACATATCCACTATTCTGGCCCCTGCTGTGGCCTTGGTTCAAATGCCTGTGAAAGGAAGTCTCCCTAAGAAACATTCTGACTCTTCCTATTTCTTGACACATTTGAAATACAACAGCAGCCATGGTATCGTCTGAATCTCTTGATCTTCTAGTCCCAACTGGACAATGGAAGTAGGGAGACTAATGACAAACAATGCCCCTCCCACCTCAATGCTACTTTTTCCTTTTTAAAACAGAGAGTAAAAGGAGTGTGGACTTGGAGATACAGAAAAAAAAAACAACAGTATTATCTCTTAAGTTGTCTGTTGACACAGATCCTTATTTTAATAAAGAGAACACCACGAGAATTCTAGATTCATTATTAGATAGAATAATAATAAAAATAATGAAATAACATATCATCTTTTATCATCTGAAAATTTTCCTCCCTTGCAATTTAAAGTAGAATTGAAAATGAGTGTATTTATCTTCAACAAAATGTCATTAACAACCAAAACCTTCAACCATTGAGATCTAAAATCTGTGACATTTGCAGCATGTGTAACAAAGGGCCCAAATTAGTCACAGTAAAATCAACACAGAAAACGTGAACTGGCATCATTGTCTCACCTTTATATCAGTTTCAAGATATGACAAGAGACTAAAACAATTTTCAAATCACAAAAGTCAGTCATCTCAAGGTGGCATAGAGTAGCACTTGCTATTGGACTACAATGAACTAATAGGGCATCCAACAAACCAATGCAAGAGGCATGAGGACTGTTCAGACCTGCAAACTAGACCAGATTTTGCCAGAACAGGGGGGACACCTATCACCACGCTATTTGGACATCAATGACAAAGGCCATCAAAGCTTTCAGCAGGTTCAGGATGCTAAATGAATCAGGCCACAAAGTTTGTGCCAATAGCCATCCCATTCCAGGGGATTCCTGTAAGAAAATCTGAGTTTCCACCTAAATCTAGGTGAAACATGCTTTCCTTTTAACCTTGGATTTGTTCAGCGAGAATCCCTGATTAAAGCCTCAGGGCTGCAAACCCAGCCAATGTAGAACTGGGAAAAGTTTGACACAAACATGCATGAGCCACAATGGTCAAGGGCTTGTGTGCTTTTTCTAAACCAATCCAGTCATTCTTATAATAATCTGGCCTGTGTCTTCAGAACATTAGTTTGTTATTAAAACAATATGTCCATTGCTGAGGACAAACAGACATATAAACTCTGCTCTCTGGCCATGATTTATGCCTGCCTCAAGTGACTCTTCCTTCTAAAAATTTTTAATAACAAACTAATGTTCTGAAGATGCAGGCTGGTTTCTCTTCACATTACTGCTGAAAGTCTGAAGAAGCTGGGGTTCCAGAGGCTAAGCACAAGCAGGTGCTTATCATTATTGAAGAAACCTGTTGAGAGCCTCCTTCCAAAGCCATTCCTATTTAGGTCTGCACATTTTTTTGATATTTCTTTAACTGACTACCAAGTCAGGATTATTTTCTGAAAGGTTAATACTAATCTCCCTTGATCTCAAAGTAACATTTCAAAGAACTACATTTTTTAAAAAAATTGTGAACCATCTGCTTTCTATATCAAAACAGTAAAATTAAGCGTCTCTAATTGTACAAAATATCAAGGGCCAACACTGGATTCTTATGAAGACAGAAGGACATTTTTAAAAGTAGCTTCAGAGTACAATGATATGAAATAGCAGTGTAGTTAAATAGCAGTTCCCATCTTTAAGGATTTACTAGGGGCAGTTTTCAGGATGGAAGAGAAAATGAAGGAAACCTTGGAGGCAGTTTGAACCTCACCCCTACTGCTACCCCCCCAGCACCACATTTGGGTACTTAGCAGTTAAAATGGAAAAAAAAAAAAGCCACAAAACCTAAGAAGGTGGGGGGAGCACAAAACACAGATGAGCGACAACTCATTGCAGAAACAAAGATGATGGACTCCATCTAGTTAATTATAGCTTGTCCCATGTTACTGGGCCTATGCTCTGGGGGTGTGCATGGGTGTGTGGGTGTGCATGAACTGCTTTGTTAAGGTGGGCAGCCACAGTATTTCCCTTTTAATGATGCTGCCAGATGGATTAGCCCAAAAGCTCTTAATGAATGGGAAGAGAGACTGCCAGGCAGCAGCAGCAGCCCAGCTCTCTCAGGGGCAAGCTTGCCCACAGACAATCCTTTCCTGGGTATCAGGCTCCATGACCCATTCAAACAATAACAGGGCCAGCTGCAATGTATGTCTGAGGCAAGGCATCGTACCCTCTAGTCCAGGATGTACACACAGGATATACAGCAGAGCTGAAGAAAGAAATCATGCAAACCAGAGATTCTTCTAAATATAAAATTACATCTACTATAGAGAAGAGCACCCTGATGAGTAATGGAGTCTGTTGTTTCCACCTCCTTTCCTAATTTCTTAAAACTAGTAATTCCTTAAGAAATAGACAGAGGGTTTTTTTGTCCTCTGAGCCTCCTACTCCAGCTCCATCAGCAGTTTCCTTTTCTAGTTAAGGTGGAGAACAGACGAGTCCCTCATCTCCTACGTGCTCCTTCTTAAAATAGACATCTCAAGGTTTTCTAAAACCCAAAGACCAAGAAAGAATCCCTAAGAGTCTCCATGGCATTCCAGCAGGGCCAAAGGATAGAACTCAAGAGGAAGAAGCAAAACCTTCGTCGTGAGAGAGGTGAAAAATGGATGAAGAAAAAAAAAAAATCATTCTGAGACCTAGTTCAGACCTTTTACCTGCTAGACAGGTCAGCTTTGCCAAGAGGATGACCTGATTTCTTGGCTGCTGGCATACATGCTGCCTGTTTTTTTTCTAACTGGGTAAAGTAGTAGCACAGTCTGGGGAGCAGTCATTTTTGTTTGATTCAACCATGATATGCACAACAGCCAAGGGCTCCTCACAGGCCCCAGCAGTGAGGCCAGCCGGGAGAGCAGTTTTGTTATTGTAGCCGGAGGCCCACTTCCAATCCAATTACACACAACAGCTGTGCTAACTCCTCTTTTCCATCCCCTTTGCTTCCTCTGCTATGTAATTCCAGGATAGGTTTTGTCATTATCAAGGGCAGTGAGTCAGGGTGAGTGGCACCTACTCTAAGTGATCAAAAGAATAAGAGCATGAGGTAGAAGCCAAAGAGAAAGTCATTTACCGCAACATCTAAGGGCAGAAATCGTGATCAAACCATACTATCTCCTTTCCCCAAAGCAGTATTCTGACATTGCACGTGGCATATTCCTAGATGTATTCACACAGGGAGGGCTACAAGCATGGTGATGTTTGAAAGCATTAAAATAAACATGCAAGTGTTCACAAAGAGGCCACATGCACAAGAGAATGTGTGCAAGTATCAAGACCTAAGGGTGAATGCATTTTCTGGCTGACCCAGAAGATGATGTGTATCACTGCAAATCAAAGCACCTGATCAAGCAGGTGCACAAGTTCGGAAAAGAAGAGCTGTTAGGCATGGAATAGAATTCTTCAGCTTGGAAAAGATATCTCTGAAAATATATATGATAGAGGTAAAATCCCAAATAATACAGAGCAGGTGAACACAGACTATTTTTTTCCCCTGTTTGTCAGAACATAAGGAGTAGGAGTCACTGAAAGAAATAATCAAGCAAAAGGTATAAAAACAAGTGAAAGAAAGTACTTTCCACATTTAAATGATTAAACAATGGGACTTGTTATCACAGGATACTGTGGAGTTAAAAACTGTAAGTGCATTAAGAAAAACAAAGACTGGACAGGCCCAGAGAAAATACGCCCATCAACAACTACAACACCATGATCCGGATGCAGTATCAGGTCAGAAAGTCCTTAAAAGAGTGGGTACCAAGACAAGACCAATGCTAATGTACTTGATTAAACTTCTTCCAAAGCATTTGCTTTCATAAAAAGATGCTTCTAGGCTAGATGAATTCTTGCTCTGACCCCAGTGATCACCCCTGCCATATTGTTGCAAATGGGTGTGCATAGAGCTGAAAAACTCTCACATTTTGGAGCAAGAGAATCCTATTTGGGGATAGTGTCTGTGCATTCAAGGGCATTCAACAATGAAAAGAACAGTAGCACCTATGAAGAAGAACATCAGCCTGTACAAACTGGTTTCAAATACTTTGCATTTCTGTTTACTTACAACACCAACGTCTTTGCACCTTGCAGGAACCACGCTCAGCAGAGCTCTGTGGTTCCCACTGCTGCCAGCACCAGCCTATTCACAACTACCTTCTCTTACTGGGGGATTAGTTCTAACCAGTCTACTCAACAATAAAAAATACTCAGTTAATCAATGGACTCTTTAGAGCCCTTCTGCTGCCTGTGGGTAAATAGTTACTACTAGCTCATAAAATCCCTAATTTGTATTGCAAACAGTGGATTAAAGTAACCATTTTGACAGGGGCCTGGGGTTCTGTCCTCACAATATAGATAGCTGGATGGCCAAACAGAAAGAAAGCCTCTGCACAGCTGGGCAGAGGGCAACTGCACACCCAAACTCTCCTGGTGGTCCACATCTCTGCCCAGTCATGCAGCAATGCCGGTGTCCTCCCCAGGGGGAGCTGAGCAGGGGGATTAGACTGTGTAGCAGTAAACTGTTACAGAGCCCAATAATGAGGTGAGGGCAACTGTCAGACTGAAAACAAACAGATGAGTGCAAGAGCACATGGAAAACAGCACTCTTATCTGACTAGAAATCCACATGAGAAAGCACACAGCAGTCCTGAGAACAAGAACACATGTATGAGCTATTGGGAGAATAAAAAATGCACATTTCAGCATATAAACTATGAGAATAAGAGAGCAGTGGGGCAGAAGAGACCATTCAGAGAGCAGAAGGATAGACTGCTCCCACATGCCCACAGTAAGAGCAGTATGGTCATGTCCTGGTTGTGCCACCTCTGCTTGGGCCCCTACTAGTGATGCCATTGTCCCTGCACACTGTGTAGACCCTGGAGATGGCCTCAATGTTGTTCAAGGCAGCACTCATTCATAGCATAATATCATAAGTCCTACTCATACAGCATAGCAAGGACATGCCTTCCCAATTCAACCATCTTCTTCTGCCACAGACACCAACAGCTTCAGGATGTGGTGGAAAGACCTGTGACCCCAAGCCCTTGGTGCATGTCCTGTCAGATCCTGCCAAGATGAGAGGACACAGGAGTTCCTGGACACCTCAGAATGGGGCAGAGAAGGTACATGTTCAGCTCCACGGGTCACCGAAAAGATCCAATGTTACGGTCGACAGAGCCTTTCTTTCCAAGACGTGTGAGGCAAGATTTGCCATTTGGCCACTTCCATCCCCATTGTTGCCAGCTGAGACGCGCACAGAATGCAAAGGACCTCAGCAGAACAAAAAGGGGGCTGACAAGAGAAGCCAAAAGACTAAACATGCAGGGAAGTTGCCCAAGTGGCTGGCCCTCACTGTGTCTCTCTGAAGCATTTCACAAAATCTGATTACCCAAGTGCAGAAAAGAAGCAAATTGAACGGAGAACTCGTTTCATGTCCAGGTTGGGTTTAGAAAGAGTTATGCAGAAAGCTGAGAGGGAAAAGTGGCTCGACTCTCCCATCATCCCGTTCCAGCCAGGGCAAAGCCATCTGCATCCCTGGGCTCTCATTTCCATTCACATAATGACAAAGCAGGTGGAGTTGCCTGAGCGTGAGGTAAAAATTAGTTTCTTAAGCTTCAGTGGCAACAGGATGTGAACTACAGCATAAGGTGGTCTAGGCCATTTAACCCTTGTGGCTGAAGTTGAGGGTCTTGGATCCTTTCAGCAATGAGAGAACAACCTGAGGGAGGGAGGTTTAAAATTCTCTGTGGTAAAATACTTCCTTGTGGAAGAACTCCCCAAATAAACAAGCACATAAAACACACATTCTTTTTTCCTTTTAAGTGAACCATTTGTGCCCTGTTGGGAATTAAATATTTGATACCTAAATAAGATCACACATTCACATTCAGCCAGAAATATATTCACTAGTTTTTAAAACCTAAAATAAAACAACAATAAAAAAAAGCTTTGTTAGTGGAAATGAAACTCGGAATGTTGTCAGTGGGACCAGCAAATGCAATAGACTGTAGTAGGAGAAGGAAAATGACTGAACTAGATTTGTATACCAGACTACACACAGATGTATCAGAAATAAAGTTTATATAATGCAATGTTCAATGCCAGATAATTAGCAATACAAGCAACCATTTTTAATGTAATTTTTATTCAGAAAATATCCCTTTTACTGACCAACACAACGAAATCTCTGAAGAGGGAAGTTTGTGAGCCTTGCTACTACGAAGCCCTCCTTTTAGCAAAGACTGTGCAATGCAGACCCTGTGATGTCCAGTACGAAGATTGTTCTGTACTTGCTCAGGAAGCAGGATATTTCTGCCCCTGGTAACTGCCCACAACCACTCCTTAAAGAGAAACCTTTCAGCTCAGCAAAAGCAACACTTACCTGGAATATGATTGACATCTGGTGAGGTATTTTCATGGCAAGCAGAAGGGAGAAAAGGAAAAGAGAGAGAGAAGAGAGAAAAGCCATTAGAGATGCACACAGCAACTCAGCATCCTTGCATGGAAATCAATTTCATGCAAAACCAGAAGTAATTAGGTTTGTTTGAAGGCCACCCATCTGCAGCCAAGCACCCCGCCATGCAAGGGAGGAGGCACTGGCTCCCTCTCCGCTGTGCATGTATAAGTGAATCCACCATCATATCTGTCCGGAGAGAGAGTCCCTGGAATCAGATAGACCCAAGCCATGTCAGTTCCTGTAAGAATATTGGTTAAAATATTCTATTTTTCACACACAAATGCAAGAGAAAGAAACAAAAAACAATCTACCATCAGTAGGTTTCTATTGCACATAAATTCAAGCAAGTTTTCAGAAAAAAAGTAAACAACCTGCTCCCCTTTTACGAGGGGCCAAGTGAATTTATGACCAGGTGCAAGACACTCAACATAGTCCCAAAGTCTAAAAGAGAGCCAATTCCTTTTCATTCCTCCTACCCATCATTCCCAAAACAACATCCTTCATTGCAGACAGTAGTAGGGGTAGGGGAGAAGGAGTGCCAGAGGTTTGCAAGTCCCACATGTTGTCTTTTCACAAGATGCTGAATTCAGACCAAATGTTCAGTATTTTTTCTTTGTGACATAGACCACATCTCAGAATCAAACACATAAATCCCAGAATAAATTAGCCTTTTAAGAAAAGACAGGAGCAGGACTATGTAAGTGATACTATTGATCACAGAATCACGGAAAAGGCATATCTTTGAATATAGTGTCTGATTTAGGCAGAGCCCATCAATCCCAGAGAATGTACTTTAAAAAAATGCCTCTCGTAACATTTTTTGCATCCCAAGTTTAGTCTTGTTCTGAATAACTACACTTATCATGACATCATGAGGGAGGAACCCCTGAAATCCCATGGGATTAGACTAAACAAATATTTTCCTTCCAAGGCAGCCCTCCAAAGAGAAAAATGAACTTGCTTAAGGGAACAGTGGGGCCAGATCCACAGGCAGCATTCTTCCCTGGAAGCCTGTATCTTGCCCAGGAGTTGGACTGGTGCAGGTATCATCTTTCCAGTAAGACTTCAAAGCAATACATTAACAATTTGGACTACTACAGGTCCTAGACCTCTTCTGCCACAAGACTAGGAGCATAACATGCTGGGTGCTTTGGCTACATACCAAGGTCTAAGAATGTATTCTCCTTCCTGGAATATACCCTCCAATTTCCATCAGTATTCCCCCTTCCTGTCCAAACCAGCTGTGCTGCTGTGAAACCAGAGCCACTTGCCTTCCCAAGACACTTGCATTTCAATAGTGAGTGATTCATGTGCTTGTTGCTTTTTGTTTATCACTTTCTGTTGCTTTTTGTTTGTCACTTTGTAATGGCTCTAGAATCATTTGAGGAAAAGTCCCTGTGGTACATCACACATATATCAAGACATCCTTCCCTAAGGAGGTAATAACCCAAATAAAGCAATGCACAAAGCGGGGAGGGACTGTTGCATCAACTCATTTAATTCCTGTAGCTTCTACTAAACGTATATGTCAGATCTGATGAGTGTTATTTGTTGCCTTTCCTCTTTTAACACATAATTGTATCTAAGAACTGGTGTCTGAGCCTGGAAGGACACTGAGCACTGAAAGTTTGCCTGAAAGTAATTATTTTTAGGTAGGAAAAGAAAATAACTGTCAGGCAGCAATGCATGCACTGAAGGCAAAAGGAAGTGAGAAGGCAAAAGGAAGGCAAAAGGAGGTGAGAGCAGGGGCAGAAGGAAGGTGCAGACCCTTAAATACCACTGCAGAATATGAGCACAATGCCAAAGAATTTACAAGGATTTAAGTGTTGCTTGGGAAAATCAGTGGCAGTTAGAGATGATCACACATTTCAGAAGAGAAAGAAGGTACTACAAGTGTTTCTGATAATCCAGCAGCTGCTCCAAAGCCTGTTCTAAGCAGGTACAAAGCTCTAGACCCATGTTGTCCTCTCAGCCTACCTGCACGCCTGACAAAGGAGTGGACATGGCTGCAGCCCAGGCTACCTTGGGGTCCAGGAAGAGCAGGTGGCCTCACCAGACTGTGCTTCAGGAGGAAATCCGTGGGATGTTTAGGGAATAAAAAGGATCAGCAGATAGAAAGGGCAAAGGAAAATGCTAACCAAGGGTGAGTAAGAGATAAATACATTAAGCAAGAGAAGTGGGCTGTAACTGATACACTGCTTGAAATAATACCTATTTAACTGTGCATTAAGCAGGTCATCAAGCTGTTAAAAAGGGGAACAATGAAGTGTTAAGAGCTACACAACCATCTCTAAAACATAGTTTCTCAGTGGTAAGTAACAGAGGGCAGACAGCAAGGGGATTTCCTTTTACCTATATTTTTGTTCCCATGTCCCTAGGAGCAGGCATCCCCGAATCCGACTGGTTTTACTCTTAGCTTTCTTTCTGCTATATCTTTTTTGAAAAGTCTCCACCCAAGACAATTTCTGTGTACACTACTTGCATCAGAAAAGTCACTGCTGCATCTCTGCAACACTTTTGCAGTATTTAACTATGTGGCAGCCCAGGTCATTAGTGTTACTTCCCATACTAAATACCATGGGAGTTTCTTGTATTGCAGACACCCCCCCCATGTGGTATCTGCTGGCAAATGCTGATTTTCAAATGCTGAAAGTACTTGGTTTTTATTTTAAAACATACATGAGAAAGCACTGCTTTCTTTGTGAACACAAAACATGGCACATGGCCAGTCAGTCCTCACAAAAGACCCTACACTGTGGCATACAATTGAAATCACCATGCAAGTCCTCACGGGAAACCCCGTAACACCTCCGCAGTGTGGTGTGCCACTCCACTGTGGTGCACAATGAAAACTGTGGTTACATATATTGACAAAAGGGACCCTTAATAAGAAACCTCTGATGCAGTACCTTATGACCGGTGGCTCCACAATTCAAAAAAAAATCTAACGTCTCAAGAAAGGTAGAAGATAGAGACAGCAAATGGGCAGAGTGACCAGACTTGGGGCAGCTGAGTTGACTCTCCTTCAGAACCTGTCATCTGAGACGTTATTTCAAGTTTTCTTCATGTTTTTCTGTTTTGTTTTCAAAATGACCATTTAAAACATGTCTCCACTCTCTTTCTCTTTCATCAGCATTACCTTCCTCCCCCCATAAGGATCTCCTACCTGCCACAGGGACTGAGGAGGTACAGCATTCCCCAATTAAACACAGAGCATGCAGAACTACGGCTAACAAAAAGCCCAGTGATCATGGGACTTAGTGCCCTGCAGGTGGAAGCTTCTCCACTTTCTCCAGCTCACAGCACTTCAAACACAGAAAGGTCTGCCTCTTAAAAGACAAGGGAGAGTTTGCTTTATCCTATACACAAGAGTCCATTTATTGCTCCTTTGTAAAGGGCTGAGCCAAAAGCCGGTGCTGTTTGCTTTTGTTCTTTGATGCTAATAGCTGGGTTGAAAGAGGGATCAGCAGGGCTGCTGCCTTTGTCTGGTGCAGCCTCAGCCATCTGGGTGGGGTGGAAGGGGAAGGAGGAGAATGAAGTGGAGCAGGAGGAACAAAGCAAACATTATTATAGCTCAGATCATTCCCGTGCCCGTAGAGGAAACATCTGAGGTATTTTTAACATTTTTAACAAGAAGTTTAGCAATAAGGGAAGGTGTCATGAGAGTACACTTCTCTCTTGAACTGGAAACCAAGGACAGCACAGACTTTCTATGCACACCAGCCTTACCAGTCAGTATGCATCACCTTGACATGAAGAGGCCTGCTTTCATTCCCATCTCCATGGTCCTTTCAATCGTGTCTCCTGCTGATGGGCTGTGGACACTTGTCTTCTGCCAGCTAAACTGCGAGCCACTGACTGAATTTACACACCACAAACCAGCTGTCAGGCAGCAGCAACCCATGCTAAGTGGAAATAAGCACCTAGAAGTGAATGGTGCTCTCTTAAACTGTAAGTCCCTCAAGTTCTCCAGCATTCCCCTGCAGGACTCTCTTGTTACCCGCTCTCTGAATGCCAGTATGTGGAAAGGACTGGGGAGCAGGCAGAAACTGGGGAGAGGTGAGGGCAAAAGTTGTAGAGGTATGTTTTTGTCATAGGAGACCCACTCCCAAACAAGAGGAAATCCTGCCTTTCAACAGGAAAATGACCTTATTCTGAAGCTCATTCAGTTATAGACACCTAAAAAAAAAAGCTTTTCTAAAGCAAATTTGGCTCTCATCATGCTGTAAATATAGAAAATGGATAGAGGTACAATTTCACAGGCAGAAGCATGACTGGTTGGGAATTCTCAGTCACTTACTTTGACTTACTGATATATATGAAAAGAATTCAGAGACCATAGATTGATGAATTTATGGCAGCCTGTGAAATGATTCAAAGGATAAACGATGAGCCAGCCTGGCCTCCTGTGGTGTGGTCGTAAGAGATGCCAGTGACTCAGAATCAAGCGATTTCCTCTTAACTGAGCTCTGATGCAACACTTCATTGTATTGTTAAAGAGCTGCATTTTGGCTGAGGCGGAAACCCCGCAAATTGCAAAGAGAAATGTCTTCATTAATTCGATACTTCATCGAAGTGTTTATTCCAGATGCTGCTCTGGCAAGTGGTCTCATTCCATCCTAACCTGGTCTGTTACTGTAAAGGTAAACATGTGGTCCTACTTCACCTCCTACGCTAAGCTGCTGGGGACCAGTTGTGTTGGTGCAAAACTGTACAGACTCCTTGTTTTCTCTTCAGGACACAGTGGTTCAAAGCCACCTGGGAGAGTTACAGTGACATAAAAAGAACTAGCATTTACATTGTATAAATAGCTTCTAACAACAATTTGCCTGGGTAAAGACAAGCTCTGTAATGAGATCAATTCCAAGCACTACACAACATCCCATACTCACAAAGGAGACAGGCACCTTGAAGATTATTGTATTTATGGTTACCTAGGTTAAAATTTTAGCTCCATTAAATTCATAAAAGACTTGACAGTTACTTTGATAGTGTCATGATTTCATCCCTTATATTTACTTACTATTTTTTGTCTTACTGTGGTAGCAGACTCCATCCCTGGTATCCTTCCACTGATTCCAATGGAATTGTCACAGAAATAAATTTGACCAATTCTATGTAATTTGCTGAACATTTAGGATACTGAAACAAATCCAAGACCACTGAAGCCTGTGATGTCTGTCACTGAGCTGCACACTAGGATCATGAAGAACTTCAGAGTACTAGCAGGTGTAGGCCTTATTGTCTCACTCCAGAAGAATAGGACCCTGTAATTTGTGTTAATGGAGTGTTGAACACTTCTGATTTTATTCAGCAGAGACAAGTGATGACACATACACAAACAAGTTCATTACAGTCAATTACATTTCTCTGTGTCCTTTGTCCTACGGGATCTCTTAGGCTTCAGTCTCTCGGGAATAGTACTTACTCGATATTTTGCATAGAATTGCAGACATTTGTGGTACTGCGCCTTTGCACAGCTAATACTTGGGATCCCAAAGCACTTATTAGCTGTGAATATAGGAATCATTCATCCAGTACTGAAACGCGGCCAGCCCTGAAGTGAAAGAGACAGATGTTTAACAGCTTATAGGAACGCCATACAGCAGTTTAGCACGTCAGAGTTGGAACAAGAACATTTAAAGAGGCAGAATGAAACATGTCTGATTCTAGTAAAAGTGCCATGAAATTTTAAAGCACTCCTGATTTAAATGAGGTGAAAGGATTTGATTTCAAATATTATTTGAATGATTAACAGTGATTTGATGCCTCCAATGCTCTTCCCCATACTGTGTGCACTAATGTCACGGGCAGCCTGCCCTCTCCACAGGGTCAAATGTGAGTGAGGCTGACTGACACGTGCCTGAGTATGACACCCTCTAAAGCATACTAATTTTGAGTGGATCCTATATCTACTAAAGAAAACAGACCCTTTACCTCAAGGGGCCAAGCTTTATCCTTTCAGGCAACCAAGATATTCAGGCAGAGTGTGTGCTATAGCTAGCTAGGGAGACGTTTGCAAGCCACTATGGTTTCACTACAATTGCCTGGCCATTAAGAAAAGTGCTTTCATATCAACATAGTATAGATGGATTAAGTATGCCTGCTGCTTTCAGAAACCAATGCACAGAGTTACTTAGCTCCAGTAACAGTAAAAAAACAAAACCAAAAAAATCTTAGAGAAATGAATTCATAATAATCCCTCTAATTAACTCTGTATCGTTACTATTCTTAGATAAAGCTGCTTGCTGATTTCACGGCTTTCAGTCAGAGTACCATCCTCTCCCACACATCCCAACAAATATGCTCATGTACATTCCTCAGGGCCCTGGCTACATAGCTGGGGAGAAAGTCAACAGCTCTGTAGCCTACTACCAGCAAAAATCCAACCAGAATTTAATTGCTCCATCACAGAATCACAGAACGTTAGGGATTGGAAGGGACCTCAAAAGATCATCTGGTCCAATCCCCCTGCCAGAGCAGGAATACCTAGATCAGGTCACACAGGAACACATCCAGGCAGGTTTTGAATGTCTCCAGAGAAGGAGACTCCACAACCTCTCTGGGCAGCCTGTGCCAGTGCTCTGTCACCCTCACTGTGAAGAAGTTCTTCCTCGTATTTATGCGGAACCTCCTATGTTCCAGCTTGTACCCATTACCCCTTGTCCTATCATTGGATGTCACTGAGAAGAGCCTGGATCCATCCTCATGACACTCACCCTTTACATATTTATAAACATTAATGAGGTCACCCCTCAGTCTCCTCCAAACTAAAGAGACCCAGCTCCCTCAGCCTTTTCTCATAAGGGAGATGTTCCACTCCATCATCTTTGTGGCTCTGCGCTGGACTCTCTCAAGCAGTTCCCTGTCCTTCTTGAACCGGGGGAACCAGAACTGGACACAATATTCCAGATGCAGCCTCACCAGGGCAGAGTAGAGGGGGAGGAGAACCATGTCCTCCAAATAATCTGTTTATCTTCACTTAAACTGCCTAGACACATTGCCTGAGCATTCCAGGATGAAGCTTCTTTCTGTTTCATCCTAGGTGGCTGAGCACTGGAGAAAATAGAGGATTTGCTCCCTGCTCTTTTGCACAGCACCCCCATACATCTCCATTCAGCCAGTTGTGTCCACAGTCTTGTGGAGCACAGAAAGATGTGTAAACATATAACTTCTGTAGGGCAGATGCAAGCAGAAAAAAATAAAAGTGTCCTCCATATTCACCATAGATAGAATGAGGAGAAACTTTGGATACAGAAAGGCAAGGTTTGGGTTAATGTTAGAAAAATCTGGTAGCAACAGGGTAGTGAGGCTCTGGAGTAGTTTGGCTACTGGGAGTTAGCCACCAGCAATGGAGACTATTAAGAAAAGAATAGACAAGTATTTCTCATGAATTTTTCAGGTACACCTGATCTTGTCTTGGAAAGACTAGCTGGCCCTTGAGACCTTTTCCAATCCCATTTTCCACGATTTTATTATTCTAATTCAAAACACACTCCCCAGACAATCCCATCAGTAACAACTGCCAGGCACCACAAGCTAAGAGCTTCACTAATGGAGCAGGGCAGACAGCAAGGCCAAGCCTCTGACAGCAGCCAAGCACAGGTACTCAGGGAAGAGTCAAGGGAACTGAGAAAATTCATAGTACCCTTGTTAACAGCTTCCAGCAATAACAGACAGGTAGAGGTTGCATCATGATCGAAATGTTTAATGGTCCTTGATGGACTCTTCCCTCCTTGAATTTGTCTGGTCTCTTCTCGAACTAGAATTGATGTGGTATGAAATGGTATTTTGTTTGTTCATTTAAAACCTGCAGCTGAATAAAATGCACTGGGCATCCCCTACCTGTTGCTTTATAAAATACTATGAATAAACATTCTCTATTCAGCATCACCACAGCACTCTTGATTATAACTATCTACCTCACCTCCTGCTTTAGCCACTTCTTTTCTAAACTGAAGAGTGCTGTTCCATCAAGATCCTCTGCATATGGCAGCCATTCTGTGCCTACAGTGAAAAGACATGTAAGTTGTCTACAGCAGGACCAGTTTTACTCTCATCCTTGAGTTCGTTGCACTGGGCCATTTGTCTAACTAGAATATTTTAGTACAGGTCTAAACCCACCGGAAGCCTGTCCCTCCCTTAGGGGTATACAGTACTACACAATCTGTCCAAAAGTCCAATGAGAACAAAGCTATGACTCTTGTCAGAAATAAAGGGTGACGAGTTTACGAATAAGAAATACAGATTGTGTTTGAACAAACCAGCCTAAGAGCACCCTCCCTCTCAGGAGATTCTTGTTCCTCACCAGGGCCTGAGGTAGATCCAGGCCACTTCTTCTCTTTCTGTTTAGCAGTATCACACACACAGTCCTATAAAGAGCACTGATCTGCCCTAGAATTCATGTGCAACACTTGGGCCAAGAACAAGCTATAGCTCCTCTGAAGGAGGAATAGATACCACAGGACAAACAAAGTATGTCATAAAAAAACATGGGCACTCTGATAGCGTGTGCCCAAGTTACATACATAGAGTACACAGTCTTCTCCACAAACGCTACAATTGGGCATTCAATGTTCCATGCAAACATGAAAAGCTGCCATATGGTTCATCATGTTATATACTAGAAGTGCCAAAGATTTTTCCACCTGTGGCCACTCAGAGAGAAAACCGGGACTAAATGACTTTCCAGCCTTTAGCTACAGTGTTTGGGACCATTATTTATAACCCATTCATATATTAGGAGTAGTGGCAGGTTTATATATAAAGTTGGTTTTGCACTTTAATAGGTCATCTTCAGTGGTAAAAAGAAAAAGGTTATTTCTCTTTACCTCGCAGCTTGGATGAAACAAGAACCTATGACCTTCTAAAAAGCATTCATTGCTCATACTTCTGCCTGTTTTTTCACACTTCCATAACATTACCAAAGCAGTGGGCTTTCCCACACAGACCACCACAAAAATTAATCTATTTTTGAGCAGTCTTGTGGCTCACACTAAAGTGAACTAGCCATGTGATCCAAGAAGCTAAAACTAGCTTCATTGCAGACACTGTGCTTATCTGCTTGAAGTACTGCAATCAGTCCTGTGGCGTTTCACCTTTGTCTGCATCTGCTGTAAGACTGACACAGAGAGTGGAAACCAGGGCATTGCTCACCATATGCCACAGAAAGAGAATACCTCTTCTCCTGTTCAGCAAGAACCTGCACACATGCTGAGTATTTTCAGCTTCGTCTTGTTCTCAGAACATGACCATGACAGCTAGCAAAGGCATTTACTACCCTCAAATCCATTGCAAATTGTGCTGCCCCCATTCCTCTCATAATCCAAAAAAAGATGGAAAGAAATGAACTTTGGTCATATTCCCTGCGACATATACACCACTGAGGATATTCAATAAATAGTAACACAAAGAAGAGAAAAAGGAGTTAACACAAGGAGATTTGGAAAAAAAACTGATAAGTAAGCAGAGAAAGGGCTTGTTAAGCCTATGAAGTGGCCTAAGCTATAATCTATTTGCTGTACCCCGTCTTGGAATTAATAAAACAAATCCCTTGATAAATCTGACAGAGTTATTAGAGGATGTTAATATTCCCCTTAGAGCAATCTGAAGAAGTGGAGCTGGAGCCACAGAAGGCTGTGACTAGCCTGGTCAGGCAAGGGTAGAGGGAGAGGAAGAGTGACCCTTCTCCAAATGCACCTAACTCTCATTGTCAGCATTGCTTACTGGAAAGCCTTTCCAGACTGCTCTGGAAAGGGTCAGAGGCTGCAGAACAAGCGGGAAACATGCAAGGAGGAAAACTTCACATCCCCACTTCTGCTGTCAACCTAAACTTACATAAGGCAGGAAGAGAGATGCTGTTTCATTGGTTGAGCTCTGTGCTATCTGAGCCCTTCCCTGCTCACAGTAGGCCTGGATGCCAGGCCACGGCAGGGAGGACATCCTGTACCACTGGCCCATCAGAAGAAGATATATGATCCTGTTTGCTACACAAAATAAAAGGCACTACAGCATGGGAAAGAGGGGGAAAATCCATCCAAGGTCCATCTGATGCTGCATGGGTCCCCAGCTTCTGAAGTGATATAACATTTACTCACTATCATAGAATCACAGAATAGCTTTGGTTGGAAAAGACCTCTAAGATCATCAAGTCCAACCATTAACCTAGCACTGCCAGTTCACCACTCAGTCATGTCCCTCAGCACCTCATCTACACATCTCTTAAATACCTCCAGGGATGGGGACTGCACCACTGCCCTGGGCAGCCTGTGCCAGTGCTTGATAACCCTTTCCGGGAAGAAATGTTTCCTAATATCCAACCTAAACCTCCCCTGGCACAACTTGAGGCCATTTCCTCTTGTCCTGTCACTGTTACCTGGGAGAAGAGACTGACACCCGCCTCCCTAGGACCTCCTTTCAGGCAGCTGTAGAGGGCAATGAAATCTCCCCTCAGCTTCCTCTTCTCCAGCCTAAACAACCCCAAGTTCCCTCAGCCGCTCCTCATCAGACTTGTGCTCCAGACCCTTCACCAGCTTTGTTGTCCTTCTTTGAACACACTCCAGTAACTCCTTTTTTTATTATATCTTATTAAAATGTCTATTTTATTACATCATTTGTTGTTGCGGCTTCTTATTTAGGTCTGGAAAAATCCCTGCACTGTATTTCTTTCTCTGTCTCTCACCCACCCGCTCCCTGGTGCCGAACAGCTCTAAGGGAAAGACTCCTCAGAAAAGGCTGCCACAGTGCTTGTTAGCCACCTGGTGCCATCAGGTGCTAAAATTTGTGCTTCAGTAGGTCTCTCTGGCCAAGCAACCGCTCACAGTCTCCTGTTCTAAACACTCATCTCCCTGAATTGCCTACTGATTTAAAATAAAGACCATGATCTTGAAATTCACTTGGTATCTACAATGTGCTTAGCATGCCTCTGGGTTTGGTATAAGTAACTATCAACTAACTATTGATTCATTTACTCCAACACCAATTAGGATGGAGTTCCAGTGTGCCTGTGAGAACTCTATTTGTAACACATAAAAATATATAGTGCATGCTCCTCCAGCTTACAATAATCACCATAAATACAGCATGAGTAATCAGAAGAAATGCATCTTCTTTTGCTCTCTCTCCTACACCTACATATCTTTTTTAGAGTATGTGTTAGTGGGTTTTATACTCTATGTTATTGCTGTATTTGCTGCTGCAATATACATATTTAAATTAAATAGAACTCATCAAGAGGTTCTATTGGAAGCATTTGCCTTGTTTATTGTTGAAAGGCACTTCTTGGAAAAGAGTAACTGCTGACTTAAGTAAATGTGAAACATAATGACGGGAAACAGCTGCATTCTGCATCTTTCAAAACACTAAATTTTCTTGTGTGAATGTCTAAATGTAGACCTCCAGCCTGTAGCAGGATCCATGCAGATGCAGACCCAAGTGTATAATCACAGGGCAGGGCAGGACCTCGTACCCACTGAATTCAGCAGATGTCTCTCTTCATTGAATGGACTAGGATCAGGCCCCTAAAATTACCAGCACTTGCATGCGGAAGAATTTTGGGTTTGTTTTTCCTATACGCAGTCCAAAATGCTTTTGATTAATGTGTTAACATAATACATATAAGCCCATACCCAGAATAACAGAAAACAGCCAGAGAAGGTGTAGGAAAAAAAGAGCTGTATGTATTTTTGGTATTGAAGAAATGCTTTAAAGTTTCCACTCTTTCTTAAATCTGTGGAGTGTGTGCAATAAACAGTTCATATCTGTTATACATAAGACATTGCTGAGTCGTATGAAGCTTTCAACCTCCAGTTCAAATCCACTGCATATCACTAAAGATTCAAAGTTACTCTCAGCTAGCAGTCCTTCCATGACCTAAGTGAAAGCAGATAAATGGAGCCCTCAGTTCATACCCTGGCTGATTTCTGAATCCAGAAAAGCCACCATCATAATAATTGGCTTCCAACAGTACAGAAATATGTTGAGCACTGTATAAACTGAGAAAGCACAACCTCCCCACCAAGACGACTGCCAAACACACTGTCAAACACTAGCACTAACTGATACCTCACCCTGGTCTTAAGCACAGAAAGAACACAATTCAGTCTCTTATTTATAAATTCTCTCTTTGCAGAAAATTTCCACCAGATGTCTGTTGCATGAGTAAAAGCTAGTACCTCTCCTCCAGGAACTGTTATTCCTCTCCAGCCAGGATCCAGCTCTAAGTGCTCATGCACCAAAAGCCTGGAAAAGGAAGGTGTTAGGACCAGTAGCATATGTCAGGCTGTCCCAGGGTATCTGTACCTGTAATTAGGTTATGGAGACCAACAGCCCTCTCTTATTCCTCAAATAATTCAGGGTGCATAACTACAGCATGAACCAGGGAAAGCTGTTCAGATTATTCTGATTACATGTTACAGAGCCTCATTCACTGCCAGGCCAGTAGTAAATCCTATACTTAAAGAGCTAGTAAAAACTTCTTCACTAGGGAGACACAGCCCTGAAACAAAACAATAACGATTAGGGAGCAGAGATGTAATTCATCTTTGGATTTCAGTGACGGTCATAAGCACTATTGCTGAGGGATCTGGAAGAGGGACTGTACCTTCTTTTCTATACCCTCGAATAACAAAAGGGTAACATCTGTTTTCTCTTCAAGAATATGTTAGTGTGGATCCCACTGGAAACGACCGGAAAGCAGTAGTCTTCCAGGACTGTAGAAGAAAAGTATTTCAGCTATATGAAGGAGTGACCGAAGGACGGTATTCCTGAACTGGCATTGGACTTAGATGCCTTTTCAAGGACATAATGTTTAACAAGACAGAAAATTGATTATTCTATATTGCCATCTCACAATATGTTGCAGAAACACGCACTAACATCTGCTTCTGAGTTCACAGATCCACAGAATCACAAAGTTGTTGAGGTTTGAAGGGATGTCTCAAGACCACCTATTCTGATCCCCAGCTTCCTCAAGGTCATAGTAAAGCAGGCTGCTCAGGATTTGCTCTAGACAGGTTTTTGCTGTCTTCAAGCATGGAAGACTATGCAACAGTTGGTGAAGTGCATCTGGATATTCAAAACAGCCCACTCATTTAAAGAGAGCTGGATATAACCTCTAAGTGGTTCAGAAAGGTGTATCTTTGATGGGCTGGATATAGCCACAAATACACAGGGAGGTACTCCAAGAGATGTACTCCTTTCCCCTCCACAGAGGAATGGAAGTTTGAGAAGAACAGCACAATGATTTGCAGAGGACACGGTAGGAATGAAGTTAGAGTTTCAGTTATGGAATTATGGAGTTTCAGTACCATCTTTTTGCAGTCGAATGTTGCTCGATACAGCTGAAAGAGCTGAAGATGACTCCTTGTATTAGGGGACATCCACGAGAAGAAACACTCAAATATAGTACAGCCTAATGCAGCTTCAAAGCAAACACTAGAAAGCAGACAATGAGGCTTCAGGTAGAAGACTCCAATGAAAACAAGTCAGTAGAATATAGATCCTGAAGGATTAGTAATACTGAGAATACTGAATTTAAAACAGAATACATGACTGGATGTAACTGTATAAGTATGTGATATGCTGATATTGTTGCAAGGTGAACCCCAAGAATTTAATATTAATCCAGCACATTGCAAGAACAGCATGTAGGGGCCATCTTTTTACCAGGTGCTTGCATAGGTTCAGATAGCTTTAAGCAGCTCCTATCTAAAACTTGTACTGTGAGAAGTAACTCCTCCTGGATGAGAAATTGTTGGCTTGCATGAAAACCTCCTGCATCTGTAAGAAGCAAGTAGTCATATTTAGCCACTCACCTCCCATCTGTCAGGCACAGCAGCCACTCAACTAGGAACATTATCTGCAAGTCATTTTGGTATACATCCACGTAAGATGGAAGCAGGGTGGGGGCCAGCTGGACATCTAAACAGTTACAACAACTCAAACACTGTCCTTTGTTAAAAGGTGATCAGGAAAATCATAGCCTTGTACCACCTAATCTTGGATATTAGGCAGCATAGATGGGGACGTAATAGGAAACTACACAGTTGCAAAGTTAAGCCAATAGAAACCTAGCACAGGCAGTATATAGAGCAGCAGATGGAGCACATGGTATCGTCCCTTGTAAACAAGTCTGTCACAAAATATCTGTATCAACAGAATGTATAGAAGATCATTTATAAGGACTTTTTCAGCAGCCACCAGTTGCTGGATATCAAAAGTCTAGTGAGGAAGCTTGCCAGCTGGGAAGAGTAGAGCGATAGGGTTAATAACACTATATCCAGATCCTGATGATTTCCCAGTGAGACAACAATTGAGTACATCTCCCTGGCTGCTTATATAATGTAACATTATATGGACATATTGCTTATCAGCCATGCCACAACAGAACTCTGTAGAACAAGCAGAAACACTGTGCAAACCAGCCTGACAACTTTCTATTCCAGGACATTACTGTAACTTCATCTCCTTCCGAGAGCACATTACTCACCACTGCAGACAGATCAAGTGGATATCTGTGCCTTAGCGTAATATTGCCCTGGAATGGTCGTGACCATTGCCACTGTGGGGAGGTCCATAAGAAACATTTTTTCTCTCCAGTATTAGCCATAAAAAGGTGAGGTGGAAACGTGTGATCTCCTTGCTTTCATGGTGTGTAGTCAGAATATAGGGACCTCAGCCATGTTCCAAAAGGCCAGAGGTGAAGCCTAACAAACAGTATAGATTCTACACATTACCATTCGAGAGGCACTGATTCCTTCTTACTAGTTAAATACAGTTTAATCCTTACTTGTAAATGACTAGAGAAAAAGAAACTAACCGAGAGGAAGATACTGCATATCAGTCATAATGTCCATGAACTTAATTGCTTGTTATGGGTTCCAGATTAATTGTTGTAGATTCTATCTACTGGGGGAAGGAGAACACTCTTCTACTCCAAATGCTGAATGCTTGATGAACACCCCATGATAACACAAAGAGTCAGGAATAAAAATAGGCCTTGCGTTAGGAGCACTGAGGTCAACGGCATCACTCTAAGGTACATCCTACAGACTGGCTGATGCCTGTGAGCCAGCCTTGAGCTTGGATATGTCAGTGGATAAAGGTCTACTTTACTATCCTAAACTTCAGACAGAAAACAAAATATATGCATCTGCTAGGTTCTTTCAGACCTAGAACAGGGAATCAACCTCCCTTATTACTTGGTGTAACCTAGCATAAGCAAAAGCTGCTACTCCTACATAATCTCCTGTATGACTCCCAGAGAAAGCAACTCCCACTTCTATTGGGGGCAAGCTTTCTTATGAGTGCCATCCTGAAAAAGAATGGGAAAAAATATACAAAAAATTCAACCGGTCAGATAGCTACAGCCATACCATGATTTACAAAAGAGCATGAGGCCGTCTCCAAAGATTTATTAACTAAACTCTGAAAGTGTTCCTAATCACCACTGCAAATTTGTAACTGTATAATGTGTGGGGGCTGTATTATTAGGGAAGGCAACTGTTATCCTCCAATATCTCACTAAACTTCTTGGCATGATATTCAGGTTGCTAAGAAAGTAAATATTGATCTGAGAATGACATTCACTGCAATTTACTGACAAAATGCAATACCCTAGAAAGCACCAGTTGGACCTTCTGATATTTCAGAACTTGCAGTCCTGTCCTGTATTACAGCTATAAAATCTCAAGTGAAAACATTCAGGATTGGTCTGAACGTCTAATGTCTAAAATTCCATGGCAGCACCTTGCTACCATGGTACACATAGCCATAGCGTTCAGGATGGTCAGTGCCACCTGCAAGACCACCTTGGCTAAACTACTCTTTAATCATGTCTTAACACATCTCTCTGTTAAAAAAAGTGGTAAATGACATGCTGCCACCCTTCAGTTGTTCTTCAGAGTCACTTTTGGTTCTGACTGTTCCTTGTAATTTTATGCCCTACAGAATCTACTTCAGGAAATGCTTGACTCTCAAGAAATCGTATGTTGCCAGAAGTAGTGACTATAAGATATATTCAGTCCCATAGCAGGAACTAGAATCCCTTCTACACTCATTTCACACTGGGAATTACTCAACTGATGCTGGCAAAGAGTTCTGGCATGGTCAAAGGAGCCTATTTATTTCTATAGTAATTTTGGTCTGACCATGTGACATCCTGTAAGCTATACTTGCTATCTTGATGTCCAGAGACTCTGAAACTCTTAAGAACAACTTCTGAGCACTGAACAGCACTTTAATATTCCCTGGTTTGCATGGTACTACTTTGCAGATGACAAAGATATAACAGGTTCTTTGGTAGTGAGCATTAGTACTGCTTTGTCAGTAGGTTTTATTCTTCACAGTCTTTCTCCATACCAATAGGTAAAGACATTTTCTATTGTCTCAAATGGCACCTTTTTACCAACTCCAGATTGCTCAGCAGTGCACAGTCTCATGACACACAGACTATGGTCGGTCTGCTGGATACTGGCCAGTTTTGGACTATTCCTGACAAGGTTTGAGGCAGGACCTTGGCAATCACCTTAGAAATACAGGACCTGGCTCCAGTACCAATGACGATGAAGACAGTCTTGGTGCTGCTGCCTCTGCACATGAGTAACATACGTTCTGGCTGTTTTCTGCCTGCTGTCTTTTTCACACTAGTCTTTGCCTTCCTATCTGCTATGGGAGGCCCTGAATAAGAGCAAAAGTCTGGAGCTCATCTCCAACAGGGCCTTCAAAGACTGTTCCAGCAGATGGAGCTTTTACCTCACGTCTTGTAATTTCCATATTCTTGTGGAGAATGACAATCGGGCATCTGCTCCTTTCTCAAATTCCTACACACAGAAGGGATGCCTGTTGTGTCCATCCCATATAATGATTAACCCTGGAAAACAATGAGAGCTTAAAGCTGGCAGGGCTTTGAATCACAGAGGAGTCAGGAGAAGTCAGTTCAGACAGACAGAAGCAATTCATACCAAATGGTCTAGGAGAAAACAGAGATGAGGATTTTCTCAGAAATGAGTTTAGCTTAAGCGTGTTAGCCACATTCCACTATCTAGTTCTCTGTTATAAGGCCTGGAGGGAAATGAAAGAGGGTCACAGCACCTTTATGTCATCTTATTAAAGAAAAGGGACACTCAAAGCTCCTACAACTCCTCTAATTTCAAATATGTGGAATGTGTGGGCCTAGTAGGATCCATAGTAACATCTGAACACCTAGAAGACTTCAGTCCCCAAAACCAAGAGCAGAAGAATGAGAAAAAAAGAGACCGTTCTAAGAGAAAAGAGATTCATGCATCACTGCATTGTTCTTATACCTGGCAAGGTTCTTGGGACACATTTCATAGAACCATAGAATGGTTTGGGTTGGAAGGGACCTTTAAAATATTCTAGTTCCAACTCCCCTGCCATGGGCAAGGTCACCTTCCACTAGACGAGGTTGCTCAAAGCCCCATCCAACCTGGCCTTGAATTTGATGACACCTAAGAAGGTGAGGAAGGTGTCTCTAGTATAAGGTGGCCAACTCCACCAACGAATTCAAACATCAAAAGGAGGGAGATTCAGCAGTTTCTCAGGGAATAGATCCTCAAAAGACATTGATATTTCACTTAGCTGAAGACAAATACTAGGATGCAAATGTGGAAGTACAGCTTTACCTTCCAACTGGGTGCCTTGAAGGCTGATCAGTTTTCTGTGCTTGGGCAGCCTTCCCACCTCAAACACACAGAGCACCTGGGTTCTCCCTTGCTGACTCACTCTCTTTTTTTCCAGTTGCAGAGTCCAACCCCCAGCCTCACATAGCTTTGCCTCAGAGAGACTGCTTTGCCTCTCAGTGCCAGTATGCAAAAGCTGGCGTAGCCAGTCACAACCAGGAGGCTCTTCCCCTGACAGTCATGATCATCTTGACAGTTCTGCTTTCTCCTCACATCATCTGTCATCCCTCTCACTCCACCTCCCCTTCCTGCAATCAGCCTCCTCCATCTACCACATTAGGGTTAGGGTCAAGAGAAACAATGATCAGTGCCAACGACAGAGAGCTGTCTGCTTCCTTCCTACTCCCAACAGAGCTGATGAACCCAACAGAGCCAGGGTGAAGCCTGCACGGGACAATTAGGCTGGAGAAAAAGCAGTGAAACGCAGTAGAGCCATAAGCAGCTACAAAAATCAACTCATCATACTTCTGCTCAGAACAGCTGAAGCATTGGTGTTTAGGTGTGATTTGCTTTATGAAAGACTGACAGAAAGATTTAAGGAAAAGATCCATACAGTCACAGGTCTGGGAACCACTCTCCAACCATCTATCATGGATCTAATGGCTCTAGCAATACACCTCAGTCTGGACTCACCACTCTCTCTTCTGTACCTTGGGATTCACTTTGACAGCACTACTGACAAATGTCACTCCTGATTCTTGGCATTGCCCATTAGTTTAGATCTGTTTCCTTCTGCCCTAGTTCTGCTAATTACAGACCTGAAGGAATTCCAGAGGTGTGCTGCTTCACCACACCAACAATTAAATTCTGTTGTGCACTGCTCTAAGATAGTCCATAAGTAATGCTTACAGCTTCTAATAATTTAATTTTAACAGCTTCTATAATAAATGCTAGATTGGAACTGTTAGTTATCCCTAAGCAGAGAAGTCCTACTCACACTTCTGTATGCTATGCAGTAAAACAGAGTATCTGTGGGATGACAGTATAGTTAAATGCAGTATATCATAATTACCCAGAAAATAAAAGAGCACTTTTGGGCTAACGAGCCTCTACTCAAGTCTTCCCATTATGTTATTGTTTCCAGAATAAGAACAAGGTCATCATGTTCTATCAGCCACCATCTTCATTCCATGCAGAACTTCCTGCTCACTTGGGTACCTGTTGTTTGCCAGGTGACTGTTTTCAATGTTAACACTAGAAATGGGACATACTGGAGCCATTTTCAATGTCTAAAAAAGGAGACTGTTGGGCAACAAACACAGAAGAAAGAATTCTTCTAAAATGTTGATTTAAAGCTGCTCAAAGACAGCAAAAATAAAAAGCCCAGATATTTCCAGGAATTTACTTTTCTATGTGATCTTCTCTCAAAATAACCGAACAAAACAAAAAAGTCAAACCAAAAACTCTTCTGTCTCCATCACATATGAACAACCTTCTACAAAGATAGCTCTGTCTATCTATGTCTCAGTTGGAAGCCCAGCACAGAAGAGTCCAGTCTTTTGTGGTTCATTGGAGCCACCACTCTGGAGCAAAGTTTCCAGTAAAACTCACTGTCTATATCGACAATGAATGCTAGGCAGGAAGAGAAGGTTACATGAGAGCATCACCTTGATCAGTTTGCAGAAACGCAGAGAGAAGGGGAGATGTAGGACCCCATTACTCTTTCTCCTGTTACACTGCATCCAAAGAGATGTTCAGTAAACCATTCCAAGACTTGGAATTAGTGTTTCATTTTGGGTTTTTTAGTGAAATCATAAACCTCTCTCTACTGGAACCAGATCTTCTCTTCCCTGTTTTGAGAAGTTATATGGAAGAGCATGTAAACCACAGATGAGTAAAACCAGCTAAAACTTTTACTGCTACACATCTATTTTCCCTCATTACTGACTACAAACCAACACTAAACAGAGGAATCCATAAAGTATAGCCCAAACAGTGCAGCATGCTAGCAAGACGTAGGGGACAAGCTGGTTCAAGACGGTTTCAGTTGACAAAGTTATACAACAGTCACAAAGGGCAGAACTTCTTGCATATGGACAATCCATTCGGCCAGAAAGAATAAAAAGAGTTCTTTCTTTGAATTTCAATCAGCTGAAATTTTACATGAATCCCTAAAATCTAAAGCCCCATTTTTGGCTTCACGTTCAACATGAACCACAGTATTTTGTAGCTTTTCCAGCACACTTGTATAAAACTAGACAAAATACTATATTGTTTAATACTTACGAATTAGCCTTCTGGAGTCCAGCCCCACCTCAGGCAGCTTCTGACTCAATACCCTTCAGTAATTCACATTCTGCTTGCCTCTCAGTTTTGCCATCAGTAAAATGGAGACAACATGCATTTCAGTGTGGTAGAGTGATGCGAAGGCTGACTGATTTATCAGTAGTTGTGAAATGCTTAGGAATACTCTGATGAAATGTGCCACATGTATGCACAATTTATTATTAACCTGACAGTGTTTTAGCTCTTTTATTTTCCTGCCTTGCACACAATTCAAGTGCAGGATGCCTGAAGCACATTTGAGTGGATGCCTTGTGGCATTTAGATTGTAGCAGGTTCTACCATTTAATTCTGAAATTCACAACTTTAACATCACATTAAAGCAGGATTTTTGCAATTAATTTTCCTTCTTCGCTCATTTTTTTTTTTAAAAAAAGAACACTTGAATGGCCTTGGTTTTAGTTCAGTATCAGATCATTAAAATTATTAAAGGCAAACACACAGGCAAGGAAAGAATCTCAAACAGAAATGTGCTCTTTGAGACAAATCTTTAGAGGTGAAAAAGGATGGAAATAAATACAATACAAAGGTAAAATGATCAAAATTACTATTTAGAAGTCCAAACCAATCACAAGGCTCCAAGGTGCCTGAATCATGTTTCAAATGGGACTTAAAAGTACTATCTTTTGAAATTGGCAAAATCAACAAATCTAAATAGACTTGGGTTTAAGTTCTTAGTTAAGCACATCTTTCATCAGTATGAATGAAGGCTTTACCTGGTATATGAGGTTAATTTTAAGTTGAGTACTATTTATGTGACCATATGTTCAAGAAAACATTTTATACAGTAATCTGTGTATCTGATGTACTTTCTACAGAACAGCTCATTAATGACACTGTACCTGCAAGTTCAGATAGTTCATATGCCCACACTGCAGCACAGTCAGCCAGCCATTCACAAGGAGAAAACGGTTGGGCTACTGTGACACTAGAAACTAAATCAGATAAACCCTACATTTTGTTTCATTTCTAGACCTGAAAAGTGGCTTAAATTGTTTTAGTTTCCAAAAACAACATTTTGTCAAATATCCAAGAGGAAACTTAAGTAATTTCAGCTCTGGAAGAAAACCAGTGGAGACTGTTACAAATGTCCCAAAAGAGTGGGATATAGATTCATAGATTTTTAAGGCCAGAGGGAGCATTAAATAGACCTACAACAGAGCAGTGACCTCCACTGTAAGTGATAGCAGGGCTATAATTAAACACCATTGACAAATGAGGTCTGAAATCACAGACTATTGTTCTCCCAGATAGAGGATCTGTTACTTAGTACATCGGTTTAACTATCTTTTGCCTCAGGCAAACTGGGAGTCACCACACTGGTAGTGGCAATGACAGGGAAAACACCCCAGAGCTCAAGAATGGCTGTCATGCCATACTAGTGCAGCTCCAGAGTGATTTTCATAGGCAGAGCCTTGCTCATCCGGCCCAAATCTCAGCTTTGACTGGCTGCATTTCAAAGAGCATTTCTTGCACAGAAAGGTATCTGCTACGCTCTTCTTTGAGAATGCACACTGCCCAGTCAGGGGCAGCTCAGGTCCAGCTACATTGCAAACTACAGGTTCAATCCAACACACTAAAAACCTAAAGACCAAACTGCTGACAATCCCAGTCTCCCAAATCAGCAACTCTGGTTCTTCTTGAATATATGCAGCCTTGCTGCCTTCACTGCCACTGTGCAGCGACTGCACTGTTCACTTATGCTGGCATATCTGAGAAGTCAAATGGGAAATAACCCATCCAAGTACTCCCCACCCAAGATCATTCTTTGCACCCTTCCTTTAGTGGAGCTCTTGACAAACAGCAGTACCTACAGATCTGTCACTTCGAATGAACTTAAATGATAACAGTGCTTCACACCACTCTTCCCTCCTGGGAAGTTTCAAAGGGCATCGATCTGACTCATTGCCCTACCTGTGCTCCAGGCTCCGCTCACTGTTTGGAAGCTGGAAATCTCTTCTCTCTGGTCAAGTCTAACCTATGCTTAGGTCTCCTTTTGCCTCTACTTCTGGGCCTAACAGCTCCCACAGTCGTAGCGCAGTGGAGTTGAGTCCACGGGTTTTCATTAGAGCTTTATAGTCAGCATGGGAGCATATGCCCCTTCCTTAAAACACTTCAACATTTTTGTGACATATTGCAGCTCATCAGTAGTAGGTCCATATTAGGGACAATAACTTAAGTTATAAAATAAGCCAGAAGTAATCTATATCAATTGCACATATATATTTTCAACAGTCAGAATCCAGAAATTCTACAAAATAAAAATACATTGCTTTTTCTGCAGATTGTCATCAAAACCAGTATTTTTTTCTAAATATTTTGATTTGAATGAACCCACCATTTCTCACAAGGAAAACATTTCCAAGCTGTCTTATTCTGATGTGTCTTAGCTGGTCAAAATGTTGCTTCACACGTCTTTCATTTGAACATGCCACAAGATAGGGCAGTCAAAAAACAGACTGCCTTGAAAATAAATTTACATGTAAGATGCAAAGCAGAGATAAAGTGTATTGGTATATTAGGTCTCATATCTGCTCAAAACCAGCAGGTCTAGGAATTTGTTGTAGATGTGCTCATTGCAGCAGTTGAGACACAAGTGAGCATTTCAGCATAACTAACGAAGGAAAATAGAAAATTTAGGAGGAGACAGCTAAGCCAGTAGCCTATATTACAATTTTATCATCAGAGCCTTAATGATTTTTTTTTATTTTCAATGAAGAAAAAGAAATCAGAACTCCAACAGCAGTGTGCCCACGAAACGAACTCTGAAGAAAGAGAATTTTGCCATTTTCTGCAGCATCCAATGTTTTCTCAGAGGGTATTCTACCCAATAATAAATCTAGAGCCACATCACTATCATCATATGACTACCTTTCAAGCTACCATGATCACACAGCTACCAGTACGTGAGCTGGCAAATTTTCAGCTAGATATGCCTGTATGAATTGCACCTCATCTTTGACATTAATATAAACACACCTCCAGCTCTGGTTATCCTGAGAGATGTAACAACACTAGTGCTTCATGATGGCAATATATCCAATCCATATGTTTTTTTATGTTCATTGATCTCCTGTTATGTTCCCTGAAAGCTGAAGCTATGTGAAGAACAAGGACCTACACAGATCTCCAATTACACCAGAGGTCTGGCAGTCATCATGCAGGATGGTCCCTTTGCGCAGCCCCCTGCCTCCTACCGCACCGAGTCCCAGGGCAGCTCTCACAGGAGCCATAGAGGAAAGGGCAGAAGAAGAAAAAGACAGAAGAAAAAGCACAGAAAACCTGTCTACTTCTCCAGCTTTTTCTTTTAGGTGGCCCTAGACAAGCAATTTAATCTTCTTTCCTCCTCACAAACCTCGCCTTTTTCTTTTTTCCCTTCTTTTTTTAACAGCAATTTATTAAGCAATGATTCCATATACTTCTTACTCATTGTAAAAAAATTCTTTGGGGAATATAAGTAATGTATTTTCATCCACATACAGAAAGGAGTTTAAGGAATTTAGCTGCAAATGCTACTGAGCTATGAAATTTGCAGATCACAACACAAGCCACTCTCATCTCTGCTAGCCATATCTGCCTCGACTATTTTTTCTGACCAGCCTCAGTGGACAAACCTGCCCTTACCTCCAAGGATTTCTCCTATATTACCTTGAGGAGAAAGGCACCAAGAGGCAACCTGGCCCTGAAAGCCAAGTGGGCAGGATGGAAGCAGCAAGAAAGACCAAAAAAAATCAAACACATGCCTGTGGAGATACACTAGAGGTTTGGAAAACTCAGATAGTGTCATTTTTCTCAAGTACTAAGGCAACAAACTGAGAAGAAATGAAAATCCATCCAAGAGACTAGACAGTCTGAGAAAAGCTTCTAAATAAATACAGCAGCCAAGCTAACTCTGGGGCCTGCCAGCAGCATTAGACATTGATGCCTGATTATAATTTACACCTCAAATTTCCACATCTACCAATGAACTGCTTCTTCCTTTCTAATAAAGGTCTACATCAAATACTCAGAACCAAACCCAGCCCATTACATTCACTCAAGTTACTTTACTGGTCAAATTCCATGAATAAGAGGAGGAAGATCACACCTCAGCACAAAATCCTGAGAGCCAAGTACACCTTTCCTCCTTGGCCTACATTGCAAACTTCAGACTAGCTACAGACATACCTGCTGTATCTAATAAGCAGTTAGAGTTGTATTGATGAGAGTTAACAGGACAAGGAAGAAGATTATACCTACCCTTTCAGTGCCTTTGAATCACAAAACACTTGCCAGCTTTGGGCTAATTAAACACCAAAAAACAACCCAGAGGGCTTTCTTCTCTGGTCTCCTGTGTTTTAGGAAACGATTCATACAGGAACAGAGGAAGTCCAAACTCTGCCTTTCTGCTCTGGTAGCCTTTTATACTCTCTTTGTTTCCCCTGACAGCACAAGGTAGAGGCAAGTCTCAAGCACAGAGAGTGACAGGGACAGGCTGGAATCAGCAGCCACAGCAGGGAGAGTGCCAATGCAGACAGGTAGGCAGAGGTGGGTCACCGCACCAGGAAAACATCTGATCAGCATCTGAGGTTCATGACAGAGAGCATTTGGGGGAAGTCAGTAGAGCACAGGGGACAGATACAAAAAATGAGCTAAAAGCTCTCCTCCCATTGCTCCTATCAGCACCCTGCAGTGTAGCATCTGTTCCGTGTCACCCAACAGGGAAGATGCTACACTGCTGCTTGGGCTCTGTCTTCACCAGCACAACTCCAGCCTCGCCTGGGAAGGGTCTGAGTACTCATAGTGTGACACTGCAAAGAGTGGCAGGAAATGGGGAGATTTCAGTTGAAAAGAAAGATGAGGAATGCTCCTCAAAGATGGCCACCTTAAGTTTTAACTGTAAGCCTAGCTGGAAAACTGACAATCAGACAAGGTCATCCTACTGGGTGGTCATGAATTTTCATCATTTACCTGTCCTGCTAAGATATTTATATGCCTCTGTCACTGTCACACAGAAGCATATGGGATTCTTCATACCTAGAGTACAAGAAGCCCCACTGGCCACATATTTCAAATATAGGGAACAGACACAGAGAGTAACCAGGTATATATCCCCTGCAAAGAAAGGTCGTTGATTCAATATTGAGTTCTTTACTCTGCCAGCAAATCACTCCAAGGACACAGGAAGCCTGTGGCAGAAATGGAAATTAGTCTCTTAAGTGCTAACACTCTAATGACTGGACCATACAAGCTCTACTGCTCCAGTCCACTTTCTTTACACGTTATTCCTTGGTCTCCTCTCAGGATAATGGGGTGAGCAAGTGTACATGTAGGCAGGGCCTGGACAGCTGACACAGCATGACTGGCTATGCTGTCTGCAACACAGAATGTGAACTCAGTGTAATCAAGTTCCAGCCCCATTTCAGAGCAAACACATTCAAATACAAACCAGTTCTGCTTGGCGTAGTCTGTGACATCCACAGTCCTCCCTACCTCCCCATCCATATCTACCTCTCGCAGCCCTTCGGCTGTTTTGCACCCAGCTGATAGCTCCTGGACCTGTTCACAGATGGATGAAGGGCAAATGCTTTGCTCTGCAGAGTAGGTTTACAATGGCAGTGAGTTTGTCTGCAATGAAGGATTGTGGGAGTGACACACAGATACACCCAAAAAGTCACATTGATGTCTGGACAGCAATAACGTGGCAGTTGCCTTGCTTTCCATAGGGAGAGAAAGAAGCTTTGCTATCCATCAAGTTCAAAGTGGGTCAGTAAAGGATTAAGAGGTAAAGTGAAATCAGAAGTTGGCCCAGGACAGGTGGCCGCTCTACTATTTCATCACATGGATTACCACCTTCGCCTGCACACAGGAGTACTCAGCGCTGAGGTCAATGTGCAGAGGCTCATCTTCTCTTAGTAGTGCCAGTTTGTTGGACAGATGTGCTCCTCCTCCGCTTCTTTCCCTGTAGCTTTGTCACGCCGTTTCCAGCATCCTGAAGGTATCTGGAAGGATTATTTCCCTCCATTTTCCACCAAAATTTAACAAAAATTACCCTGTGGCAAATGACCTGCACACCTCCATCTTGGAATAAGGATGAAAGCAAGGCTACAGCATGTGCTGTCTTGCTTGGGGCTGTATTTATTGCTGACTGACCTCCATGACAGGCTGCCTAGCTCAGCAGAAGCATGAACAGTAGCAATAGATCAACTCTTTTTTGTTTCTTTTTCTCCCCTCCCCCAAATGTGGGCAAAACCAAAAAAAAGATAAACCTTCCTTTTGAAATCAAATTATCTCCTGACCATAAGCTGGAAAGAGAGATTTCTGGCTCTGCTCACTTTCATAACTATTATTAGTTACTTTTATTTAGGTCTTTACTTATTAAGACCCCAAAATTTCAGTTTAGATCCTAGCTGTGCAGACTTTGGGACAGAGCTGGAGCCAGCAGGCTGGTCTATAGACTCACAGAGGAGGCTGGTATCCAAACTCCAGCTAGATTTAGTCCACCAGAGTCCTCCACTCAGTCCATTCAAATCTATTTGCAATAACTAAGAACTGGTCTCTTATACTATTAGACAGGTAAAACCAAGACAGAACAGCTGCTGTAAACAGCCTATGTGAACTATGGATTACTCTTTGATAAAGTAACTTTTTCATCCTGTTTTTTTCCCCTGAGTCCCACCTCCTTCTTGCCTACAAATTGTTCTCACTCTTCACCAGTTCCACCTCACGCCAAATCTCCTCTGTACCCAGCCACAATTTGCTTCATTTCAGCACAGGAGATAAGCTTTGCCTAACTCAGGGCTATAACGTGTCTGTTGCCTGAGGTCTGCAGCTGATCTGCAATCAAGCAGAAAAGGATTGTAGCCTCATGGTCATCTATAATATAGAAGAGTGAAACAAGAAGAATATAGCTGTCAGCACGTATTGCAGCTAGACTGCTTAAATCAATGGCACCCTCCATACAGGGGCCTGTAATCTCCCTGTGGATCCTCTGCATTAAAAGCAAAGGAGGGTACAAAACAAATCCAGCTAGGTCTGGAGCTGTAGGCAGTCCACATGTAGTGAGAGGAGATGGATCCTAGGCAATATTTGTGAAAGGGCGTGTAGGGTCTAAACTGAAATTCTGCAACTCCTGATCAGTTTCAGTATTTATTATTAAGAATAACAACTGGTGCTTAAATTGCAATTGGAGTTTCAAAGCACTTTATAAACATTAATTAATATCTTAACACATCATCTTTCTCTGGTGCTCATCTGGCAATGCATCAAAAAATTACAAGTGGACTGGAAAGAAATTACTATTTTAAATACAACCAAAGTAACTTAAACCAGGAAGAATGAGCAAGAGAAAGAGATGAGGAAAAAGAAACTGCTGCAAAATTAAGTCATGAGCAGAATTCTTACCAGCTTTCTGCCCAATGGCCAAAGCTGGGGCATACGAAGCAGCATAAAATAGCAGATTTGCCCCTTGCAATATTTACTCCACAGCCCTTGGAGACCATCAATTCTAGAGTATTGCACTAGTGAGTGAAGATCTGGGCTCCCCAAAGTGTGTCCCAGAACTGCCTGCTGTCCTCTAGAACAGCAGAGCACAAGACCAAATGGAGGGTCTGCAGCTGTTTATTGCTGGTGAATTCAACAACAACCAATTTATATTCATCTATCAAAGAATATGCAAGTGAAAGCAAATATTATGGTCATGTTCATTTGTTTCTGATTACAAAATGTATGTAAATGCACATGCAAATTAAGTGCACCCATCAGGCTCATGGCAAAGTGCCAAATTAGCCTTTAGTATTACAAAGTTTGGGGTGGCTGGCAGGGAGACACAATTATTGCAAGTGAGGTTAGGCAGTCCCTTTAGATGCAGCCAAAACTGGGCTGCTCCGAAGGGGCAGGTGGAGGATAAATCCTGCAGTAACTTGTCACTTTAAACAAAGCTGAGGGGCTATAGAAAAATCTGTTCCTGCTGCAGTTAGAAGTGTGATAATTACAGAGCAACGGGCTCTTCTGTCATTCAGCAGGCAGCATCCCCAGGAAATCTTGCTCTGTAATCAAGGGAAGAGGTGCAATCAGGCCCCTATTCAGGCTTCGTTTAGAAACAGCCCCTGCAGGCAACACAAAGGCTTCAGCGTGGTGCTTTGTGAAGCTGGTGATCACATCAGCGTCTTGGTTCTGCAACTACAAGCAGAGTTAATGCCATTTCTAAGCACATCTTCTGTTCACCTTTCCTCAAAAAGTCCAGAAGGGACTTAGGGAGAGGGGTGAGGTCTTAGACCAAAATATTCTTGTATGTACAACGTTGCACTCAAACTGTCCACATTAGTGAACTCGCACTCTACACAGCAATGTCAGAGGAAGGGATAATTTCTTGCAGACTAAGGAAGACAGTGTGATCCTGAATGAGCAGACATGAACATGCTCATGTGGCTGCTACCACAGCAGAGTTTTCAACATTTGCATGGGGAAGGTTTTGTTGGGGCTTTTCATCCAGCAACACAAATGTATCTGTGCTGCTCAAATTCTACAGGAACCTCATTCTCTTAGGAGCAGCCTGATCTAACACGGAATGATGAAGCTTATCAGAGGGGAAGGTGTCTCTGACTTCAGCTTTCATATCTAATGCCACCATTGCTCAGAAACATACAAATTAATTGCTACTCAAATCAGCCTTCCTTTGTACCCTACAGAGCTGTCAGATTCAATGAACCAGTTTACTCCAACTGCAATAAAAATAGTATCACATTTTATTCAAAACAGTTGAACCTTCTGAAGTGTGCACTCATTTGCACTCCCCCTGTATACACTCAGGAATCATACTTCTCATTCACCAGCAATGACCAGCTCAGCTACTCATCCGGGCATGTAGGTACCATGACATACACAATCCTGGTAACTCTGGGTGCATCTTAAGTGCCAAAAACCTGTATGCATATCAGGGCACATTCTGGGCAGGATTTACAGTTTTGTCTCAGTATAGAATGGTTGGTCTCTGCTGAGGTTCACCATAATTCGAACTGCATTTTGTGTTACAGTAACCCCTAATACTGTAAATGAAGCTTCATTCTGTCACAGTACAGGATCAGCAGGTTCCACTCTCTATTTCTTATTTCTCTGGCCACAGAATAAATGAGTTTGCTGTGGTTTTACCATCTGCAGACATAGGTATCAGTCAATAGCCAAGTAATGGCCTGGACACTGTCAAGAGAACTCATTATTAAAAAGGTACATGTTGCATTTAGCTGTTCAAACAGAAGTTGTTATTGATTGGATCCCATCAGTTCCCAGTAAAAGAGCCAGCTCCGGTGACAAAATGAAAATACGCATACAGACTACAGACTAGTAAATACTGTAATGGAGTTAAGGATCTCTCCCAAAAGGGAGTTGTTGATATCCAGTTGAAAGAGCATGTCTTTTCCAAAAACGAGACTGGGAATAAAATAATGATGTTACTTCTGCAAATAACCAGAGGCAGGATAAGGAAACAAAACAAAAGGTAACAATTCTGACAACAAACATCTCAACCTCTTGGACAAAATGCAAACAATGAAAACATAAGTTGGTTAATGGCCAATCAAGCCAAAGGCAGTAAGAGCCTGCATCCAGTTCTGCTGTTCTTACCACATCCTACAGTTCATCAGTAGAGGTTCTGCCACAATCACAGAATTAATTGAAAGAGAGCATCTTTGGAGTTTGCCACATTTTTCAAAGTCAGATAAAAAGGTAGCTATACTTAACTTGGTTTGTTTCCTTACCACTTTTCTTTGTCTGCTTGTTTCCGCTTACTAAACACCTTTTCTTCTGTTTTTTTTCCCTTCTTTTCACCATCTGCACAGACACTGTAACATTTTTGGGTGACAGCATATAACATACAGAAATCACCACTACTGCAGCATAAAGGAGGCAGAAAACAAGGCTGATTATAATATTGTAACATAAACCAAATATACACCATGAAGTAATACAAGAGAAAACTGAAGAATCAGACAAGGTAATGACTATTTGTGGAAATTTCTAGAGTTGTTCCATTGGAAAAGTTCTCCACACAGCACCTTCTGTGTGAGTGAACATACCACAGCTAGCAGTGAGTTAAAAATGTTTACTAAAAACAGTACATCGTGACAAACTTCTTTGCTCACCCTTAATAGAAGGTTGGGCTGGAAACTGATGAATCACTATAGGAAACAAACAGCAATGGTGACGCATGGCTTCAAAAGGTAACAATAGCACTGCTTGATCCATGATGTCTACAACAGAAATATCCCTGAATTCGTTAGAAGATGGATTTCATACTGCTCCACTCACCCAGGAAATGCAGAAATTCCACCACCCAAGCCCTGGTTAGAGCTCTCATGATTGCCCCACAGGTACATGGAAGCCTTGCGCACTTACAGTATCTTCTCAAGATGTTCACTGAAAACCATATGCTGTTGATGTCTTGAGAAGCTCCCCATGGAGCCTGGATCCATTAGCCCAGCAGTAGAAAAAGGCTTTTATCTTTAAGCTTCGGGGTCCACATACTTGTTTGGCTCTTGCAATCTTCCATCATCCAAAACTGGCATTTAGACATGATATGTTTATTCTATAAGCATATGAGGATCAGGCCTGGCGGCCCAGCTACTGAAGTGCCTGGTCACACCCAGCAGTCTCTCCAGCTCCACATAACTCATGGTTCAAGCACAAAAAACAGTTCTGGCTCATTACTGGTTTAGACCTGATCAGTGTGGAGCAAATAGCCAGGAAGAATTTTGGTGTTTGGCACTTCACGAGCTCACACGTCCTATCTAAGGGTCACATACTGTTACTGTAATATTTTGATATAAAGCCAAATTTTCTGTTATCATTAATAGCACCTTAAAAAGAATACACATATGGATGTCATGTTTACCTTCCAAACCTTCCCTTCCTATAAAAACATTTTTTCTTCTCCATCTATACTGTAAACTTAGAGCTGTATTTACATAGTATTTCTGTAGGACTTTTTACTTACATATCAACAGTGTAAGGACTTAATTTTCAGCTCTTCTCACATTCTACATCCTAAATTCTGGTTAATCGATTTTCATTGTCAGAAAAAGTAAACAAATGCTAGTTGTGTTAAAATATTATTGCAAGTATTTCCATTTTGACAAAATTTGAGGGTTATTTTCCCTTGAGACTGGACACTTCTTGCCCAGGTTTCACCTTTGGCTTAAGCCCAAACTGTTGTATTCAAGCCCCAATGCCATAAAAAATACTGTGATGAGATTCTCAAATTCACACTGCAATTTCCAGTCAACTTAAATCTCTTGCACGTACAGAGTTAACTACTGTCGCACTGCTGAAGACCAGGGAAAGAAAAACCACTGAAACACACTTCATTGTCTGGTTTGCATGGCTTAAAACTTCTGGACTCAAATTTTAAAAGAGAGCATGAATCAATGTAGAAACACTCAAATCCCTCTTTCCTTTGCAATACTAAGTAAGATCGTTCAGCAGGTCCCAAAGCAATTTAATCATGGATACTAAAACATTCAAAGTGCCATACAATGATTAGTATGCAAGCATGGGGCTTCCACAGACTAGCAACAGCTACCATCAAAGATGGCTTAACTTTTGCAATGTCCTATCAATTAGTTATGTTAGCCATACATATATGGCTCCTGTTTACCTACACTTCACTCAGTTTTCATGGACACAGGGTAGTGGAATTCACCCAGATACCTAAGATAACTTCTTACCACTGCTTTTACCAATGCAAACATAGGATACTTTTGTATTTACCAATTTATGTTCTCTACTCTTATTAATAAGTTGCTTATGAAAATCTGCCCATGCTACAAATGCAGCATACTTTCAGAAGGGCGCTTTTTGCAATTGCTCATGCTCTCCATCTACTCCCATTGCATTACTTTCAGCAAGAAAAGGAATAGTGGAACTTTAATTCCTCTGATAGCCACCAGCAGGGATAAGAGCTCTGTTGTAGCCCTGCTAAGTGAGAAATTACCTCCATGGATTATGTAAAGATCAATGGGAAGTAGGTACGTATTCCCTTACCTTCAGAACACAGCTTGCCAGCATATCCAGTTGCTGAGCAGTCACAGTGTGGCTCACCATCCAGAAGGAAGCAAGTGCCACCATTTTCACAGGGGTTTTCTGCACAAAGCCCTTCCATTTCCAGTCGGACCCCTTGACTGCCCAGAAGCTGCGGCTCAGAGTTGCCGTATTTCAGATCCAGGATAAATCCTTGAAATGGAGGCTCACCCAGAACACCATCAAGGGTCAAGGCAGCAGGACGGATGTCCAGTGGGACTCCACCAATAAAAAGGTCACTGACAATATTCATATACTGGCGTTGTGGACGCACCTCACCCGGTTTGGCTTCACCATCCAGCACTAGCACCGTCCGAAGGTGATTGCGGCTGACCATCAGGAAGTGCCAGTTGCTGTCATTGACTTGTTTGTCTGTGATAACCGTAGTCTCTGCACAGTCCACACTGAACTGGAGCTGGACGCGCCCATCAACAAGGGACAGACAGAGGAAGTCACAGACACCACCATCATCAAAGTAGAGGAGCAGCCCAGCAGAGATGTTGGTCTTGAATTGGAAGCTGAGTTCGCTCCTAGTGCTGGCATCCCAGCGGAGGTAGCGGGCCCACTGGTTGGGGATGCCCATGAACTCCAGACCCAAACAGAGACCCAGCAAGGAGCCCAGCAGCAAACTCGCCTTCAAGGTGAAGTAGATGGAGTGCAGAGTGAAGCCCATTGTTTCAAGAATCTGCTTTTCCCTAAGATAAAAACAAAAGCCACGCTACTAGGAGAACTCCAGCAGTCAACACCAAATGTTAAATCCAAGGATAAGCAGAGAGCACAAAGTGACAGAGGGAGAGGGATAGTAAGTGGAAAGTGAGATAGCAACTGCACGTGACCAAGAGGAAATGTCTCCTCCCCAAGCAAAGATCTCAATTATCCTTTAGGATCCAGAGGCTTTTATCTCAGAAATACAGGGTGTATGAAGTGACTTCTCTAGCCAGTGTACTTTTGTGAAGGGCAAAATAACCCACAGTGATTTGTTTTCATAGAACACAAAGGAGCCACTCGTTGTTCCAAGGAGGAAGGAAAGAGCTAAAGCCCAAGCCTCAAATTCTGTTTTCCTAGCAGTGATGACAATATTGATAGAGGTGGCAGTGAGATGGAGGAGAGAGTGAATTCATAAAGCACGTGATCCTCAAGAGGGCAAAAATAAAGCCAATCTTCATGATGCACTGGTGGCTACCCAGCCCATAATTCACTGCTTGGCACTCACTGAGCTTGCAGGACCTGTGGGGTCAAGAGAAGAAAACAAAGGAAAAAGTTAGTCCTACTACTCACAATATCCTTACCATGAAGCTTATTAACATCTTGTTCAGTAACTCATTTACATTTCTTGATACTCTGGCCGCTTCTTCATGCCTACAGTTGGCTATACAGTCCTTCAAAGCAGCAAGGACATCTATGTCCTGAAAACTAAGAGGACCAAACAGAGAACTCACCAAGTGATCTGCACATACTACAACACTGAGCAACATAAAAATACACCACATCAACTCCTTTGATGAGAGAAACGGTGCTGAAGCTTCCCCGGTAACAATTACCTCTCAGTGAGAATGCTTAGGGCAAAAAACAGAGTTCCTTAGAGTATAAGAGTTGATACAGGGCAAGAGAAGACATCATCCAAACTTCCCATTCCACTGCTTTCATTATGCTTCCTAGCATACCAAGCAAGCATTAGAGAAGACAACCCTGCTGTCAGCCTGTCATGCAATAGCTGCTTTTACTTTACACATCTTGCACACTTCAGAGACTCTAACAGGGACCTTTGCAACCTAGAAACATGTGCTATGCAAGTTATATATGGCAACCTGCAGCTTAGATGATAGGAAACTTGTAGCTTAGATGATAAGAACTGTCTAAGCACTTAACCACTTACCCTGGTCTAGTGGTTTGGCAAGAAGGCCAAATTCACCCCTATCTAACAGTGAGCAATTCCAACTGCCTTTAGTGAGCTGGAGTTACACCTGTTCACACTGGGATTTAATTCACTTCGGCCTATTTGAATGTGGGTGACCATGCCTGGGGTAGGAGGATGTTTTAAGATCATGAGTAAAGACAGCACAAAGCTAGGCTCATCCTTTGAAAATCCCGCTTAAAAAGAAAGTTTTTTATTAACACAGATGCTTGTTCAGAAATGGGTTGGGCATGAGAACAGCCCTGGGAACAGCTAATATTAGCACAGATACAAAGCAGGAAAGATGGTGATGAGAATCAAGGCCTTCAACCTCCCAGAAGCCAGAATGCACACAGATTTCACAAATTAGAACACAAATATTGTGGGACAGTCTTTCATTAGGAAAAGTGTTTTGTGCTGTGGACAATGAGAGCTCCTGGGGCTGCTGTCACTCCCAGCAGATGCCTTTCAACCCCACCACCTACCTTGCTCCAAAGGAGGAGGCCCACAGACACTGTAGGAATGGGTAGTGCAGAAAAGTTTGTTTGGCAAGGGCAGATGTTGATCTGAAGGAGAATCGCAAGGCAATGGAGGGGAGAGCTTATATAGTCACAAGTCTCCACCCTACTTGCCCCAGGGACCTGCAGAAGCTCTAAGTCTCCTGGGCTGTCAGTCTGGCAAATTCATCCAGCACAAAAAAACAAGTCACTTAGAAAACAAAAGGGATCAATTAAAAGAAAACCCGCAAGTTGGAGAGAAACCTGAGTTTTCAGTGCCCAGTGGAAAACAGGCCTGTTCCCTGCAGCTGCCTGAGTGGAGCTTGTTAGCTAAACTGCTATAAACACAAATAAAATCAAGTCAAAACCAGAGGGAAGATAATTCCTTTTAATTGTTAACAGCTTGGCTCAGGAGAATGGAAGGAGGGAAAAGGAGGTGTTAGGAGAGATGTAAAATGAAAACCCCACGGATTCAAATGCTCAAATCATGTTTTCCCAATAATCACAAAGTTGGCTCATTTCACGGGGTTTGGGGGTGGGGGGGCTTTGAAGACCAACTGGAAAAAAAAATTATGTGGCTCTTGTCCATTCACCTTTCTCCTCTTTGCTCCCTAGTGGCTCCACTGAAATAGCCCATGATTTATGGAGACGGAGAATAGAGTGAGAGGGAGGTAAGATAGAAAGTGATGATCCAAGCCTGGAATTATTGATGAGATGGGAATACGAATATAATAATGTGTGTAAATTAGCCAGCGATGTGCTCCCAGCAGCTCACAGTTCCCTGGAACATTTACCACCACCACAGCAAAATTCACTACTCTATCAGACAATTCTGTGCTCAGCCTGAGCTGGGGAGGGCGGCAAGCCCAGCGTGGCACCAACCACCCACAGAGACCCCAATGCAGAGCGGCTCCCACTGCAACTTCTGATTCTCCTGAGCAGGGTGGGCTGCACTATCTGCATCAGAAGTAGCCTTAACCATACTACTCTTCTCTCCCTGTTTCAGAAGACTATCTCTTAGGGAACCAGTGAAAGATGCTGTAAATCACGGGAGCAGGTGTGAACACTCTATAGATAACCACAGATGAGATGCATTTGACCATGTACAGCCCAAACACCTGTCCAAAAAGCCTACCAATCTCTCCCAATCCCAGGCTGCTGAAACCCTGTTTTACACACACAAAGAAACCTCAGTCTGCATGGATTCCTTCAGTCCTTGGGATATTTCAAAGGCACAGTAAAGGTAGCAGGCTACCTCTGTAGTACAGATTTCTGTAACATCAATACATGTTTATTAGGAGAGGACAAAGACCACTGTTAACAATGGAAACCAGGCAGAAATGGTTAAACCAGGACAGCATTGTGGACTAAGGGAAGCCAAGGCAATCCCTCTCTATCTGTTTTGATTGAGACAAGCCAAGGTAATCCCTTTCTAGCTGTTTTGAAAGAAGACAGTGCCAGTTCTGTTTCAGAAGAGGAAGAAGACAGAAAAAAAAACACCACAGGTGTCATTTCTGGGTGCTTCATTGTCCTTTAGACACTGCAGGGTTTTGGGTTTTGGGAAGGCTTCCTGCTAGGGCCATCTGAGGCTCTTCCAGAGCTCTGTCAGCACCCGTCAGTCCTGACCCACAGTGCTTCCCGTTATTCCAGTTTTGTCTCTCACACAGTTCAGCCTGTAAGAGCACACCTCACCGCACAGTAGCAGGGTCTTCAAGAACTCAGAAGACTCAGTGTCCTTTTTAGCAGTGGCCAGGATCTGACTCCCAACCTTGAGAGAGTATATCCTGACACAACAAATCTGTGCCTCACCCATTTCCCACAATGATCCTCCAAGACACACAGAGAACAAATAATTTTCTGCTTTTACCATTTTATTTTTAGCATAAGTACTACCTTAGCAGCCTCATACAGCACACTGCTACCATAGCAATATATTACAGTTTGGGACAATAACTACAGAATACCATAGTATTTTCTTATATATTTTATCTCTGAGAAATCTCAAACTTTGTCACAGCATGATTACATCTGACAAAAAAAAGACTTCATGATGGACACTGCCTCACCTAGTCATGAATTAGCAACACCTCTGTTCCAATTCCACCTATTGCTCACATGGAAAAGCAACATAACAAATATTTTTGTGTTATATTTTTGGCTTAATGTGATTTAGCAGCATGAAACAACACAGTCAATCTGATGTGACCAGTCCTTCAAGAAACCACTAAGAGAGGTCTTTGCAGAGCATTTTAAGTACTTGCTACCCTGAAGGGATAAGAGAGCCAGCAAGTTATCTCCACTGCACCTCCAGCAGCCTGTACCACCTCCCTGGCCCGCTGGAGATCAAGACAGCAAGGAACCTGCACACTAAGCAGACAGCTCAGCAGCTCACACATGCAAAACCTGCTGTAGGAAACACACCCACTCGCATTATTGAAACATCCCACTCACAGGGCTGATAGAGCTGCACAACTTCCCAAGCCGGGGAAGGGAAGCAGACCCGCCACAGTGCTGTGGGCAAGTGCTACCCAACCACCGCACACCTCCCCAAATTTGAGAGCAGCCTACTAATGCCAGGTCAGAGTCATCTGCTCAGTAGCCCATGGAAACGGTCTCACCCTCGCTTTGGAGTGGCTCTCAACTGCTTATGAGCTGTATGCAGAGAGTGAGTGACATTATCTAATTGCCAGCTAATTTCCATAATTACTGACTGGCACACGCTGTATGAGGGGCTAATATCTTTGCAAATGACTCGCAACACACCTGCTTGGGAAAGAGGGTGAGAAGCTGGGCACAGTGCTGCTCCCCAGCTTATTTACCCAACCACACAGAAAGGTTACAGGAGACGAGTTTGTCACTCCTTGCCCTCCCTCCTCCACTACCTCCCTCTCTGGCTGCTAATTGCTTGGGGATGGACTATTTTATATTGGAAAGTGTAATTTTCATCAATTCCTAGTGCAGAAAGAATAAGAGAGTTAGATGAAGCCAAGGACAGGCTGGCTTCTTTCACAACTCCTGCTACTTCAGCCCAGTGCAAGTCTGTCTAAATCCTGTTATTCCACTTAAGGATGCTGGACAAAATCCCACTGACACGCTGATGGGAGGGGTCTACAGTCCTCCCGCTCTGCCACTCCCTTCCATAACCAAAACTATTCATTATGCCATTCTTCTTGTGGAGGGAAAAATACACGTTGGTCACCTAGGATCCATGTATTTATACTCCATGTGAACTCACTCTTGTGCTTGCCTTCACTGTAAAAAAAAAATCAAAATCCAATGGTTTGCTTTATTCCCCAGGACCTAATGGAGCAGAGGAGTTTTAGGCAGGGACACAGACCCTAATTTGTCTTTGTGTCCATGTGTGTTCCTGCAGTTGGCCCAAAGCACAGCAATCAGATCACTGCAGCTCTATGACATACACTGCTTGAAATGACCCAGTGAGATTCACAATTAATAATTGTTATTAAAAGCAAAGCTTGCCAGTGGCAGAGAAATGAGTAATTAATAGTATTTATTCAGTCTGTCTTCACTCATCCACTTCTGCAGCGAGCAGTGGGGTCCTTTTCGCTCCTGCCTTGAGTGTGGGTCTCCACAGAGACTCCTATCTCTTAAGCAGAAATCTTTCTGCCTGGTATGTCCCCAGCTGAATTGTGGCTAAAAAAGAAGGGGGGAAAAGTAATAATAAAAAAACCCCTTCAGATGAAAAATGCAGATGTGAAAACTATGAGTTGCTACTGTCGCTGGAGAAGAAAAAAGGAACAAAAAAATCATCCCATCACAGACTCCTCAGCAAGGATGCATGGCGAGATGTTTACAGAAAACTGAGAAGGGACATGAAAGCTTTGAAATTTAAAAGATAAGAGAAAACCACATAGATTAATTTAGGTTTTAATTCCTCTAGCAGCATTTGCATCTCAGCTATAACTCTGGATACTGGCATCATCTGCTTGTGGGATGGAGAAGACTCTGGGGTGGTGCCAGTGGAGCTGAGCTGAAAGAACTAGGCTGAAGATAGAAGCGGATAGCTATGCTATGATTCTATACCCAGGGAGAGTTTGGTGGTGCTACACTGCTTGCAGCAGTCAGGGATAAGGCAAGATGGGGCCTAATTAGTGAAGACGCTGAAAGCACAGCTGAAAACGGGGTCTTTGCCTTGCAAAGAGCTGAATATACCCAGGTCCTGCTGAAGTTGGCAGAACTTCATGGGATGCATCTTACATGACTGACTGCAGGGAGAGAAGTGGAAGAGGAAAAAGAGATTGAGGGCTTTCTCTCTGATGTAGACACACGCGGGCATGAAGGCCAGCATCTTAATATTGGGGATTGGGAATGACACAGAGAACTTGGTGACCCCTTCTAAATGGTTTCCAGGGATATAGTATTCATGCCAGTCTCTAACATCCTTGTGAGAACCACACATGTCTTTGCCTCACCCCGAGTCCAAAGAGAAGACGATTTCTCCTGTGTTCATTGGTTCTTCTTACTACTGATACATGTTGCAGGCTTAGCTTTTCCTTTCTTGAAAGCGTTATGGAGTTGCTCAGTTCTCCTTATCTGAATTTAGCACAGAGCTCCTTAGGAGACAGTGGCAAAAAATCTGTATCAAAGCAAAAAGCAAGAAAAAGAGGGCTAGGGTTGCAATCCAAGAGTGTCTTCTTAAAAGAAAAAGAAAATTAAAAAGCTAGACTAAAAAGCTAAAATTACTCTTTCTTTGCTCCCTTGTAGTGGATTAGGATATACACACACACATGCATACACTGTCAGTCATGATCTGTAGGTACATGGTTGGTTGGTTTCCTGGTACCTGGGCACATGGTTGGCAATCAGACAGATTAAGCCCATTACCCTTCTTCTCCCTGTCCCCAGTTCTCACCTGGGGAGGGCAAGAATGACTGCTTATGACAAGACTATTCTTGGAGCTCACCTCCAGAAATACTGTGTAATACCCAAACTAGGTACCTCAGAAGGCACATGAGCAAGCCAGTAATGTGCTTAGTTCAACAAGCATGGCACCAGGGCAGCACAGCCTCACACTTCAGAGCTATTAGGCTGGGAAGCCATCTGGCTGCTGGGAGAGTTAATATTTTATCGTAATCACCCTTCAAGGTTCTCACCTCCTGGGCCTATTTAAACAAACTTAATTCAGAACCAGATCTCTTCAAATCTACACTGGAAGAAGAAGGGTTAAAAAAGCCAAAAGGGACAGTGTAACTCCCCTCTTAAACACTCTCCCCACCCCACAAGAGGATGCCATGTAGTTCACAAGAGTGACCTTTAACTAGCCTACCTAGCCCAAGCTCAGCATGAATGCAATTTAAAGACCATTTCAGCTCTCCAGCTTTCTTAACACAAAGAAGAAAAATCAAAACCCAAGCACAATGGAAAAGAAAGAAAGAGAGAGAGAAAATAACCCTGCAGAGCAATCATGTCTGGGGCTGCTCTGATGGCTTTCTGTTCCCTTCCAGGACACAGAAATGACTCCCAGTGTGTTAATTACTCCCATTACCACAAACTCTCTGATAACAAGGACTAGCTAAAAGGAAGCGTTGGCAGCAGCTGAGCAGTTATTGCTCAGTACTGCCACGCAGGAGAAACCAGACTCCCCCATCTCTGAGCTGGTACTAACCCAGAGAGCGATTTCTGCAACATTCAACAGCCTTTATTGTAATTCCCATGGCAGCTGTGCTGGGAACACTGGCCTTCCCTCAATTCCACCATCGTTAAAAAAGAACGAGGAATACTTGCTTTTCTAAAGATGTTGAAGTTAAACAGTTGGAGAGCTCTGAATCATTATCATTTATTTTACTCCTTCTGTAGTTGGTCTGCCTCTGTTCCCCACATCCACTCCTTTCTGCTACCAAGAAGCCTGGACAGATCTGTAGCATTGTTTGTTCTACCAGATCCTAATATATCAAACACAAAGCCAGGAGCTGTACACATCACAGCAGGGAATGTTAGCAGGGAATTCTGTGAATTCACAGTGCTGGTGTTACTGATAAACAGCACAACTTCTTCCAGATCTTGTTATCTGACACATACATTGTACGTTCATTTTCTTTTAATAAAAATCAAATCTTAAAAGTGCTCATTGTTACTGAAAATTGAAGTGTGAGCATGTCACCAATGCCTAAAAATGAGGCTGCTGCTACAAAGATTTTTCTAAAACTAACAGTATACATATATATTTTTCCCAAAAAATGTATTTGATACTGCAGAGACAGGCTAGTATTAGTCACTCCTCAGAGAAGAGACACAGTTGGAGTGGGGGGGCTCCCAACTTTGAAGCAAGAAGAGGAAAAAAAAAAGTCACTGTTGCACTGCTTTATCAGCTACTTAGCATTAGGAAAAGGTACAGAGCATAAAAAGCAACAACAACATAAAAATAATGGCTGGCACACTAACCAATAACACCTTGTTCTTCCTAGCTGTCTGTCTATCCATCTGCTTCTTCCTTTCATATGCAGTGTATAAGTTCTTCATGAGCAAGAACAGTTTCTTTTCTGCTTGACAGAATCTAGCACAACACAGTCAAGAACAGAGCTCCCAGGCACTGCTCACGTACACATTAATAATGGTGATTTTCTGTACTTGAGTTAGCACTAAAATGCCTCTATATTTGAGCTGGCATATAGTCCTTTTAAAAAAAAACTTTAAAAGGAATAAAAACAAGCACAAAAGGACTATCAGAAACACTAGAATAAGAACAAAGGTTAAACCCATTCTTTCTTTCACGTACAGATCACAGTCAATTTGCACTTTGTTCAACACATTTTTACACTCCTGAACCTGATTTCCAGTAAGTCAGATAAGTTTGCATGTTTTTTAATGTCATGATCATATATTACGGAGAAGGGAGACAGATGCAACCAGTTTCATTAGTTTACTAAAACCATAACACTGCACCTGACCAGACTTCCCTGTCATTAGTATGGCCAGGAATCCATTTAGGTCACTCCTGATAGTCTGCTGCCTCATGGGAAGATAGGCAGCATCCACTTAAAAAGGAAATAAAAGGTCAACGGACATGTAGAAATTTACAGTGGATTTTTCCATTATGTAACACATAGAACACTATGTTTTCTTGCAGCTTCATAATCTCATGCAAAAATTTGAACTCTGCTTCCCACAAAGCAAACACAAACACCCAAACCTAGTAAACAGACGTGATAAGCTGTCCACAGTGCAGGGAACGCTCAGCTCAGTTCCTAAACTCCTTAACTAGCTGATGCTCTGCTTACAGACCAAATGGGAATGGCTTTCAGGGAGCCCAGTTAAACATCGGAACTGAAGTGTGAGGAATCCATGTTCACACAGCTCACGCAGTGACTGATGATGACCAGTACAAAGACACTGGTGACCTGGTAAGCACTCTAGAAGTCTACAGCCACTGTGAGAATAGGTGTCTGCTTTCTGAACCATGTTCCTCCCTTAGCACTAGCTCCATAAACGTGTTGCTTTTTGTGGGTGTATAAGCAACAGCAGGCTGGGAATCCCCTGCTATGGGAAATCACTGCACCCTTCCAGGTCTCTGTTCTTTTTATCTCTGGATATACAAATTCCCTGCCAAAATTCACTCCACCCCATTCCCCTTCCCGCTTCTACCTAAGGGTTATTGGGGGGATACAATGAGAAATTATGCATAGATAGGTTTCTCAGTTGTAGCGTGCTGGGGAATGGAAGTGAAAATCTTTGCCAAGACAGACTGCTAGCAAAAATCTTGAAGCATCAGTGTCTTGGCTGGAAAAGGATACTACTTCAAATGGCTCAAGATACTGAAAACTTTCCAGATCATCAAGGAAATGGCTTGTACCTTTGCACAATAGGGACCAGCAATAATGGGACAGGTAAGAAATAGCTAGGCACACTGTACTTGCAAGAAGTCATTTCAGCCTGGCATGTGCCTGCAGCACCACATGGTGACTTGTCAGCGTGCACCACACAATCCTCTGCCTAACCCAGCCAGCCTGCTGGCTAGGCTGGGATAACAAACCTGCCGCTCTGACGCCACACTGGCCTCACAGCCAAGGACTCAGCTCTGGTAAAGGCTACCAAGCCCTACAGACCCTCAAAGCAGAAATAGAGTGCTTATGACAGTATCTCTTCTGAAAGGAAGGCTGCTGATAAGACAAATTTAGTCTGTGAGCCCAAGAGTGGGAAGAGTTACACACAGGGCAGAGGTTTCGTTGTTCTTTTAGCTCACTTATATCTTCCTGGATTGTGTTTCTGTGTTTCAAACTATTTTGCCCTCCAAGTTTTCTCTCTATTTATGCCCTTTCCTCAGAGACTTGCTACGGTGAAATGTGGAAACAAACATTAAGATGACCAAAAAAACCCAATTTTTACAAAATTCAAGTATGTTTCATCTGTTTCTTTGAGTTGAACCAGCTAATGATGAAGTAATGACATTTCTCAAAGTAAAACACAAGTAGTCAAAAAGGCAGAGAATGAGCACATGTAGCAAAGCATAAGAGGAATCATCGTACATGTAGGGTGACAAAGAGGCTAACGTTAGCTAAAACAAGAAGTCCAGAAAGGGCATCCTGGGCTGTCAGAAGTTCTTGGGTATGACTGCAGGAAGGTGAGGGGAGAGCACAATTGCCTGATACATTTTAAATTGAACCTGGATAAAAACACTAGGAAATGGTGTAACAGGGAATAACCCTTCACTACCTGAGAAGCAGTCTGGGGGGCACTGCACCAGCACTCCTCTGTTCCCTCCCTGTATTAAAACTCATTGCTGAAAACCCCAAACTAGGCAGCAGCATGCCAGGGCCACAGACCCAAGGAAGTTGGCCTGTCAGCCAACTTAGTATCTCACATGAGCCAGAGGGAGGGGGGGGGAGCTAATTTCCATAATGCTGCTAGTTAACACTTTTAGAAATTATTTCAAGTTGTCTAATGGAGCATTATAACACCACTGGAGAAGACATGTCTCTTTATTTAAGCATTAGTTGATATATATTGATAAATCAATCACACTTGGTAGATTTAGAAAGACCTAAAAGATACATATTCTCCTGCAAATGTTCCTTTAAAAGTCAGATGGTCTTTTAAAGAGCTTCCAGCCTTGGGACTCGCAGTGCAGTGCCCTGGAAGACAATTGACATTCTGAGCGACTGGGCTGCGAATTCAAAATCCCAACTCGACTTGCTCAAGTCAGGATTCAAACTCACATATTTTAAAAATAGGAAAGGAAAAAAGAAAAAAAAAAGAGAGAATGAGGAAGAGACTTGAATTCCTGCAACTCTCCAGGACAGAATCTCTCAAGGTACAGATGCGAACAGTGGGTCAGGGAATATCTCTGTACAGTATCTGCATGGGACATATTTTGTGCTTTGCTGTACTAAATATGAATCTCCGTGCCGTTAGCAATACGGCTGACAAAGGACAATTGCTTGCTATGAAAGCCACCAGTGAGAATGAAAATGCATTTATTATATTACGGCATTTTCAATGAGTTTTCTGGTTTTAATTTTAAAATGAAACATTCTAATTTACCTGGCTTTGGTTATAGTAACTTCCAGTCATTATTTACTGTTTCTTTTTATTTCTTTATGGGGAAGAATCATAAAATAGGGAAAGTGGGAAAACTGAGACTGCTATATAAATAGCTTCATTCCTAGCAATTGCATAACTTTTCATTTCAAATCAATTTTAAATGTATTTCCCTCCCTTTCAACAAAAAATCTGAACATTCTGAATAATACATCCTTTCTGCAAATATTGTTTTCACACTCTGAAAAGCCATTATTTTGACAAAAACATTATGAGCAGTTCTTTCTAACAGCACCACACTTTCCCCCTTCATACCAAGCCCCATGCTCAGCTCAGTGCCTGGCTGGGAAGTTCTGCACGGCTCCAGAGATCGGTCATGAGGCAGTGAAAGGTCTCGCTCCTATTCGGCGCCAATTCTCATCTCCTTTTCGACATAAAGCTTTTGCTAGCTGATAGTAAACTGGAAGCAAATAAAAAATGCTGCAGGATTAGCCCCAATTTCTAAATTAAACACCATAGACCCCCTTCGCCAGGAACAACAATGATTCTTATACTGTCAGTAAAGCAAGCAAGGAAACAATAACACTTCTCTCTACACCTAAGGAGGCACTCTGCCTATGATATAGCTAAAACATGTGGGTGGAAAAAAAATTCACTAGAAAGCACACTCATTCCTGGGCAGACTGAGTCTCCCACCCCATACCTGTCATGAATACAAAAATAAGTCTGGGAGAAATGTAGGGAAAAGCTTTTCTAATCAATATTTAAAAGGAAGATACCTGAAGTGCTTGTAATAACCTGGCAGAACTTCTGTTTCCAAATTGTGTTGCGTAACTGAGATTTAGAAGTAACTAAGAAAAATGATTACTTGGTACCACAGGCAACAGATGGTTCCTGCAACCTGCCAGTTGCCAGACTGTAGGCCAAACTTCTCCCCTGTGTAACTTCATCACACATTAATTTAACTCATATTATCTACGGTACCTAGTTATCGCCTGCCAGTATTTTGCTGCTCAGTAGTTTCTCATGCAACAAGATTCATATTCGAGCAGTCAGGGCACATGCATGAGTCAAAAGAAGGCAGCTCATGACCTGTTTGTGCGGCCTTAGGCAAAGTGCTCTTCCAGGGGCTATAGCTAAGACTACAGCAGCCACATTGTAAAGTTTAATTAGTGATTGTAAAGTGCTCGACCCACTCGAAAGAAGCTGACGTAAGAGCAACCTATTTTCCTTTATGACATTAATAGTCCCCTTTCAAACTAAGCAAGGGAAGATGCATCTATGATGGCTCAGGCCCAAAGAGGTGCAGGTTTACTCAGCAGGCAGAGAGAAAGGCAGTGCAACGGTAGGGAGAGGGGAAGCTTTCATCTGCCTCAACTGCTGACCCAACTCCAGCTGCTCTCTCACTCCACCAGCACCAGACAGCTTTTCACAGCACAACAGGCTCCCCCGCAGCTCCTCAGCACCAGTCATGGAGAGCTGACATTGTCTGCACCTCCCCAGGGACTGTCATGCCCAGCCATAGGATACCTCCCTTCTGTGATACAACACGGGAAACCAGGGCACTCACCTTCACCATTTAAATACAAATCAAGAGAATCTATACTTTAGTCACTCGGTGTTTTAAGCAGAAATCACAGCCCACAGTGGATGTAATCCTCAATCAGGAGATCTGCAATCCCTCTTTTTTCCCCAAACCTCCCTAAGGGAGAGCTCATCTCCAAAACAGGCAGTCAACCATGTAGGGAAAAAATGAATAAATTTAACTCCATTGGTCATCTAAACCATCTGAGAGGCTCAGAGGAAGAGAAAGGTGTAACATCAGGCAGGCTTCTTGTATGCAGCACTAAGGATCAGCTAAGTACAACTATTTAAACTTGCTTTATATAATCCTGCATGTTCCTCCACTTTACTGGGGCTTTTAAAAGTCAAAAATAAAGGCAAGTTAAAAAGACATGAATTTAACATGAGAAAATCCCTCTATACATTTAATTCAGATCTAAATATAGGAAAAAAGCTACAAAGCACATGCCCATATATTTAAGTTAGACTTATAAGAAAATATAAGGTTTTACCTATATTTAAGTATATTGTTTTTTAAAAACTGAAAAGTTGATTTCAAAGCAGCCAGTTTTCAAACATGTGCAATGTGTACTAGGGCAAAAAGTAAAACTCCACAGTTTACAGGAAAGAGAAGACATACATCACTGTAAACTGCTTTTACAGAATCCCTAATGTAGGATTTCCTACTGAATTAAATGAAAAGGGGAAAGGATATGGAAAATCCATCAGTCTACTGCAGTCTTCCAATTACCTCACAAATACAGGCTAGAAGTAGTCACCTGTTAAAAAATACATGTCAATAAAAGGTATACAGTTACTCTGCAGCACTGAGCCAGTCTCTTGTCTTGGACTGCAGCTCACTGTTGGCTTTCTGTCAGATTTCTCCCAAGAGAATCCTGTACAGTTTCACTATAACAAACACTGCTCATCCAGGGCAGCAGAATTAGAGGCATTCAAAGTGTATCTCCTAAAATATCAGTTCCCAATAGCTTTTTCTGACTAGTGGGAGAGATTAAGACTGCAACTGTACTGAACTACACCTGCCATTCACTACACAACTAGTCGATTTTAAACCACAGGACTGCAGGCTATTTCATGATGATGAAAATAAAGTCTGAGGTAACACTACCACAGAGGCAAGAGTGTGTGACTGAGCAGAGGAGGAAGGCAATAGTGATGCTCAGTAGAGTATCTGCCATTTAGGTAGGCAATAGCAGTAAAGTCGGAAAAATGTTTTAAGCAGCACTGCTGTATAAAACAACCCAAACAAAACCAAACAAAAAACAACCCAAACAAAACCAAACAAAAAACAACCCAAACAAAACCAAACAAAAAACAACCCAAACAAAACCAAACAAAAAACAACCCAAACAAAACCAAACAAAAAACAACCCAAACAAAACCAAACAAAAAACAACCCAAACAAAACCAAACAAAAAACAACCCAAACAAAACCAAACAAAAAACAACCCAAACAAAACCAAACAAAAAACAACCCAAAACAAAAAACAACCCAAACAAAACCAAACCACACCACACACCATACCAATTCAGTTGATTTCACAGCCTTCAAGAAGAAATTTCCCTTAATCTTCAGACCCATAAAAGCTAAGAAACCTAAAACCCACAGAGAGCAACACTAGGCTGAGAAAATTCTCCTGTTGAAGGTTTTTCCCAAGACACCATCTAGATACTGATGCCTGTAGCCACCTCGGCCAGTGCACATCCTCTTTCAGTACTTTCACACTCAAAACACAAGACCCTACACAGGGGGGTCAGCCTGTCTTCAATGCAGTAACTTTGCACTAAGAAGGACTGCCGTGTGCTCACTCCTTTCCTCCTCACTAGATTCTTGCTTCATTGCCATCTCATACTGCCAGAGTGGAAATCTGCCTCCTGCTCAGTCATTTTACAACCTGCTTCTCAGTACCTAAACACACACTCACACACTTTTAGTAAAGCCACCCCTCTCCTCTCCACTGCAGTCTTGGCTATAACCCAGGAACTGGAAGCCACATCCCCCTTCCCCAGAGCACTGTGGATTTTACAGTACACTCTGCCCCAGCCCTCTTCTCACAAGCTGGTGAGTCCCAGCCCTTTCATGTCTCTTCAGAGATCACTGAGGGTCTGGTGAACTTGTTTCATACTACTTCTAGGTGGGATGACTAGAATTGCATGGAGCTAGTATTTGTATCATATTGAGTTGGTATCTTGATGGGTTTTATAATGCAAAGAGAAACCAAATTAATTTAGGAATAGGAGATGTACAAAGAAAACCCACAGTACCCCAGCATACCATTCAGTCTAATCTGCAGCCCTTACTATCCTGGGTTCTCCTGGGTCTTTGGGTCTTTTATAGCTTACATCTCAGAGGTATTCAAGTGCAGAACACTAAGCAATGTGATTAGAATTGATCCAATGAGTCTCCTATCCTGTCTAAAGGGAACAATTACACTACATTTATAGGATGAAATCAAAGCACTTGATATTGAACCAGAGATCCACAGGTGAAAAGCCATGCTTCCATCCTTGTACCAAACCTCCCAGCCACAAAATATTTGTCCATACATATTGCATAATAATTGTTTATATATACACTAGTCTGCTACAAAGGTGACTGGTCATACTGATGAAATCTGAAGAACAGCAAAAAACAAAGTAGCCAGTGCTACAGGTGGGAGCTAAACTAAGGGGATGGGCATGCAATGTAAAGCATACACATTTTCCACAGTAATCAAAGCAAACATTCACCAGTCTAATCAAGGTGACCAGGTGAGGGGTTTGAGTTGAGAATTTTTAATATTTTTTTTTCTATTTTTAGGTAAGAGATTAAGTAAATCTAAGATTTTTCTTTGACCACGAGCTTTCTTAAGCTTGCCACAGGGGAATGGAACTACTTTCCACTAGTGAAAGGTGTTTTAAAAAAAAATCCTAAGTGGCAAATAAAAAAAAAAAAAAGAAAGAGTGAGCCCCTGGGACCCTGGGACAGTAGGTTTGAGTATGTCAAAGCTACAGCCTCTGTCAGAGCAAGGTGTAGAAGAAGAGGTGAGAACAGAGTAACACAAAACCTATAGTCTCCTGTAAAACAAGCATTTTTACTCATCATGCTATTAAGCATTTTATTATTTCAGTGACTCCAGTACCCCTATTTCATGTTCCCCGGTTGGTGCTTTTCCATTATCAAGATCTGTCCACAATACCAATGGCCCAGAAAATAAATTAGTTGCTTCTCTTTTTTAAAGGCTGTGTTTGACTTTAATTACATTTATACTTGCTTGGGAAATCAGACTTCACTCTCCAGAGTCTTAAAAAGGGGAAAGAGAAGGGGCAAAAAAAGAAATGGAGAGATGGAAACAGAAAAAGGAGAGACAAAGGTAAGTTGGATGAAACCAATTAAAAGTTTCTAAGCTCCTGTTCCTGAAGTTTCAGCCAAAGCCACTACTTAGGAATATGGGGAAGCGTGGGTTTTAATTACTTTTAAAGTGTTTTTTTATTGGTGATCTATTCAGAAAATTGCTGACATAATTCTTCAAGCAGACATGGTTATCAATTATTAGAAAATGCTTTTATCTGGAGCTTCTCATAAGAAATAGAAGTCTTTCCAAGATCAACTTAATGCAGACGGATGGTAGTTCAAGGGAGAGGAAAAAAGAAGTAAACATGGGGAAAGCCTGGTTACATTTTCTTCCATGTGGGTTATCACTCAAGACTGAAAAAACGAAGCGCTGCAGTCACGGTGCACAATCAGAGAAGATGCTGCAGAAGTAAGTAAGAAGCAGTTATAACAAAGACTGCTCCATGAAAAATGCTTTTGATTTTTTCACTTGTTCCTTTCATCTTTTATGACCGAGTTTCTCAGTGACACAACACTGTGTTGCTTGTCCAAGCTGTATCCACAAGTGCCAAAATATTTATCCCTAGCTGGCTATTCTAGAAATGCTGATCAGCACTCAGCAGCATGATCAAACCTTCATCTTCCATTCCTCTCTCCCTCTCCTGCACTCCCCTCTTCCTCTCATCCCAGCCTTTCATTCCTCCACCCTTACCCCTCCTCATTCCATTTTAATCAAGGTTCTTTCCTAATTAAAACAAACAAATATGAGGAAGCAATTAACGTCTTGAAGGAAGCAGATGGTGGAATAGTGCCATTTCGTTATTGCATTAAGCCTTAACTTGCTATCTCTTCAAACTTTCTGCACTTTAATTAAGCGCTGTTACAGGCAAGTTCAATGGGCTCTAGAGTAGGGTTTACCCAATTAGCTCCTGAAAAGCTGATGGTACACGGTGGCAGACTGAGCGTGCTGTGCAGTATGCAGCTGGGAAGAGCAACCCCAGGGTCAAAAAGGACTAAGAATTTCCCTTATACATGTAGCAGGTTGAAAAAGGAGTAAGCAGGAATTCAAATGTCATTGATGTGGCAGAAATGCAAACTAGCCCTGCCCTAACATGTTCTGGCAGAAGTTTTTCACTGCCCGTGTCACAGGACTCAATGATTGTGAATTCTGTGTGCACACATTTTAAGGGGCCATAGTTACTTTCAATGTCTGTGCCATCTTCCCAAATAGAGAGCAGGGGTGAAAAAGATCTTAAACACTGGTCAAAGAAATTATCAATAGCTTCCAGGCCCATTTATCACCCAACCATCTCCAGCATTCCTGCCACTTCAATCTTTGGCTTCCATTATAACCTCCAGATACAATGGACCAACAAAGAATTGGCAATTAAGGAGCCTGAATCATCTAGAAAAATACACTCAGAAACAGAGATATATATTTCTTGCCCCGCCCCCCCCTCACATTTCAGTTTGCAGTCAGCCAGGCATTGCTGAACATGGGCCTTTGCAGACAAAGTAAGCATCAAAGAGCAGTTGTGTCAGCCAGGGTCATCATCTCACTTGGCTCCACATACACATACCAGAAATGTAGGCAAAAGATGTAGTGATCTGATCTACCTCTGCCCTACCATTCTGGCAGATGATCTGTTACTATTAAACACCAGAGATGAGTGTCTCTGAATCCTATTTGCAGATATCTAATGGAAAAAACCACCCAGCATGACTCAGATGGACACAGCCCTAGAGATCCCAAGTTTCTCTCTGCACAGAGGCATCTCAATTCTCTACATCCATATGAGGGAAAATATACATCCATTTTATGGGTAAGAATGTGATGCACAGACAATTTTTGTGACTCCCGGTGTCACACAGGGACCATGTGGAGGGAACACTTCTCAGCTTTTCTCAACCACAAAGATCATCTTTTTTGTATAACTAAGGTTGGAATATGACTCATGGAAGATTCACAAATTACAAAGCCAGAGAACATCCCCAGGGGTCATCTGGCCTGAGAACTTCTCTGCATTCATTTCTGTTTGAAGCAGAGGGTGGGGGTGGGGGGAATCCAATCTTGTCTTAAAGATTTCTCTTAATGGAGAGTACATAACTCCTAAAACATTTTTTCAGGGCCTAATTATCATAACTGTTAAAGATAGGCACCTTATTTCTAGTCCAAATTTGTCTATTTCAGCTTCTAACCACTTCATGTTGTTATATACCTTTGTCTGCTCAACTGGAGAACCCTCTATTGTAAAAGCCCCTCTTTCTCTCTCAAGAATAAAAAACAACATGCAACACAGATTTGCTGAGGGATAAGACTCATATTGTAGTGCTCTGGCATCTCTTCATTCATCAAAGTTTCAAACTCAAACAAGGAAACCATTAAACACAAAACTAAGAAATGCAACCACAGCATGCTAGAAATAACGTTTTCCTTGCAGGTCTCTTCTAATTGTGCCATATACAATACAAACTTGTTTATTATGCTGAGTATTTAATTGTGCAAAATTCAGAGATCATGAACATCCCGTTCCTACTATAACAATGATTTAACTCCAAGTACCGATGTAAGACTTCGTGTTTTCCTGTGGATTTTATCACAGCTATGGCTTAAACACACCATACAGAGAAGAGTGTTTACTAGTGTTTACAGAAACAGAAATTCTCAATTTCCTGACTTTGGGTACTTAAATTCTCTGTTATATTATCACTATATAGGGTGGTATGCACATACAATATGATTATGCAGTCATAGTTTCATAGAACCATTTAGGTTGGAAAAGACCTTTAAGATCATTGAGTCCAACCATAAACCATAAGGTCTCCCCTCAGCCTCCTCCAGACTAAACAACCTCAGTTCCCTCAGCTGCTCCTTGTAAGACTTGTGGCTCCAGACCCTTCACCAGCTTTGTTGCCCTTCTTAGGACATGCTCAAGTATTTCAACGTCCTTCTTGTAGCAAGGGGACCAAAACTGAACACAGTATTCAAGGTGCGGCCTCACCAGTGACAAGTACAGGGAGACAATCTCCTCCCTAGTCTTGCTGGCCACACACTTTCTGGTACAAGCCAGGATGCTGTTGGCCACCTTGGCACGCTGCCAACTCATATTCAACTGGCTGTTGACCAGCATCCCCAGGTCTTTTGCCACCAGGCAGCTTTCCAGCCACTCTTCCCCAAGCCTGTAGCACTGCACAGGGTTGTTGTGACCCAAGTGCAGGATCTGGCACTGAGCCTTGTTGAACTTCATACAGTTGGCCCCAGCCCATCGATCCAGCCTGTCCAGATCCCTCTGTAGAGCCTTTCTACCCTCAGGCAGATCAACATTCCCGCCCACCTTGGTGCCATCTGCAAATTTACTGAAGGTTCACTTGATCCCCTCATCCAGGTCATGGTAAAGATATGAAACAGAACAGACCCAATACTGAGCCCTGGGGAACACCACTCATGACCAGTCATGATTTAACTCCATTCACCATAACTCTTTGGGCCCAGCCATCCAGCCAGTTTTTTACCCAGGAATGTGTGCACCCATCCAAGCCATGAGCATCCAGTTTCTTCAGGAGGATGCTGTGGGAAACTGTGTCAAAGGCTTTACTAATCTAGGGAGGCAACATCCAGAGTCTTTCCCTCATCCCTTTGACTAGGCAGGTCATCTTGTCAAAGAAGGAGATCAGGTTAGTCAAGCAAGACCTGCCTTTCATAAACCCATGTTGACTAGGCCTGGTCGCCTGGTTGTCCTGTATGTGCCGCATGATGGCGCTCAAGATGATCTGTTCCATAACCTTTCCTGGCACCAAGGTCAGACTGACAGGCCTGTAGTTCCCTGGATCATCCTTCCAGCCCTTCTTGTAGATGGGCAGCATCATATTTTCTAACCTCCAGTTAGCCAGGACTGCTGATAAATGATGGAAAGCAGCTTGGTAAGCACTACCTCCATACCCTTGGGTTAATCCCATCCAGCCCCAAAGACTTGTGTGTGTCTCAGTGGTGTAGCAGGTCACTAACCATTTCCCCTTGGATTATGGCTTCATTCTCATTATATTCATTCTTCATTATCAACACAAGATTCAGATAGTTTGATAGGTATATGTAATTTCACACTAGAAGTGCATTTATATGTAACCATTTCACACCTATCCTTATTTAAGGCATATTCAGGTTCATATGTGGCATTTTATATACAACTATACTGTGTCCTCAAAATGCACGTGTTCAGGTCCACATACTATCAAATAAAGTATTACCATGAATTACACTAAAGGAAGACCTATTTTGTACTAAGTGTGTTGTCTATCTGATTATTTGACCTCATAAATCAATTTGTCCATGCAATTACATTAGGTAGGTGCTTAGCACAGATGCACTAATAGGAAGGAGCGGCATGCTGGCTTCTGAATCAAATCCACCTTGCCCAGTTACACATTATCCCCAACCTATAGAGCTTTGGAAATACCACCAGTGCTTCTGGAGCAGAAATTGAGTCCATGTTGCCACAAGGACCAACATCCATCATTCATGCCATAAAAATCAGATCCTTCTGCTTTGTAAACACCACATAAACTAAAACAGTTTGTGGAGAGATTTAAAAGGCCAGAGGTCTGTGCCGAGTCCTGACAGGTGGATCTGCACACAAACCTGGCAACGAGTTGTCTTATAGCAGTACCCAGAGGCCCTAATACATCTGAGGCTTGCCTCCAGCCATCATGCTGGACAGTGGTTAGACCCACTCTGAAACAGCACATGCTATTCTGATCACCTGTGCTCACAAAGGAGGAAGACAGATTAAGCAAATTTCAAGAAAGCCTCCGAGGATGAAGCAGACAACCCAGAGCCTGCTTCACAAGAGGAGGCCAAGACAACATGGCACTTTCAGCCTAACAAGACAAAGGCCAATAGAGAGGACTACTGTCTATAAATACTTGGGGGACAGGGAAGAAGAGAGATTTAAGCTGAAGAGCAATACTGGCATCAGAACAAAGGTGTATAAACTGGCTAGAAGTAAGTGTATACTGGGAATTAAAATAGCATTTCTAACAATCAATCAGCAGACCGAAGTTCTGAAATCACCATCCATCCAGAAAAGAAGCAGATATCACAAAACTAATGGAGGTCCTCTGCAGTCCTGTGTTCCTATCCTGATCAAGGTAAATACTGTAAACAAAAAAAAAACACACACAAAACCAACCATACAGGAAGGCACAGTCTGAGCCCCAAAGGGCAAATAAATATTAGAAAGCATTTAAGATGAAGTTCAAGGATGGGGGGGCGGAGAAACTGTCCCCAGTGTACGCTTCCCAAGAACGTTTTAAGTCTTCAAAATAGCTTCACTGTATATGAGCATATGCTGTACGTCACACAGCTTTCCCCATTACACAGGCAATTGGAGCAGATCATTATAATGGCCACTTCTTGCCCTAAAAAAAGCCATGGATCACGAGGCAAGGTAAAAATGATACAAACATCAACAGAAAACCTGAAATTCTACTCCCATTCACTCAGGGCTTAGAACCTGACAGCTGATTCAGATCTCAGATGTTTTCCTAGCCAGGAAACAGACTGACCTAGGGCTCATGCAAAGGTGAAATATAAACTCCAAAACGTCTGATCTGTATTTGGCAAGAGCCCAGGGACACCTTCACAGCATCCATTTTTGCATTTCTTTGTCATCATTTAACAAGATCTGGAGAAACATTGGTCCCTAGATACAAGAATACACCAGTAGAAGTCAAAGGTGCAAAGTAAATACAGTAAAGATAGTTTAACCTGAGAATAAGGGGCAAAAAGCACTTACCCTAAGAAAGCATGAATAGACTGTGTAGTTGCAGTCTTCCAGATAAGTTTCAAAACAAAATCATAACTACAACTTTTAGAAGACCTTCCATAGGAACATGCAAGACAATCCCTTCCTCACATTTCACCTCCTGCTACTATGCTCCATCTTACCAACTGCCCTCTGCGTGTTCAGCCACTATTCTTCAACCAATCAGCCCTGCTGCCCAACTCCAGGAACAAAATATATTGAATCCCTAAAAACCAAGAGTACAGTGATGACTGAGCTTCCTCTAGAAAATACCCACAGAAAAGTGTGTGGCGAATGAGGCCACTAACTTGGCCTTGTCTTGCTTCCCCACATAAGTGGTCTCTAATGTGGACAAAGTGGGCAAAACAATCAGGATGGACAAGAGCCAGAGCACACACCTGACATTAATTCAGCGCATCTTCCTTTTGGAGCTCCCAAATGAAATTTAAACCTTCCCTGCCTTGGGGTAAACAAAGAGCGCATTTACCCCAAGGGAGAGCCGACTCCTGCAGCAGACTTTACATGCACACAAGTCCTCTATGTGGCTGAACAGATGCCAATTCTGAGGAGAACTTTAAGGATCTTCAGATGAGAGAGAGTATCTAAAACCTGCACAAAACAAATATTTATGGTCTATAAATACACACAGGCACATTCCTCCTCTCCTCCACAGAGCACAGACTCCCACTATAAAGTGTCTTGCAACATGTCAGACATATTGACAAAGCAAGCAGAAGTCTGTTTTTTTTTTCTCTGCTCCGCACAGCAAGGCCATGTTCTTTATTCCTACTCCTCTGATATTTATCCCTCCCTTTCTTCTCCATCTTGTGCCTCAAGCCAGAGGCTTGTCTGCTGTCTCTTCATATTGGAAACATGCAAGCTTGTTTGGTTTAAAAGGTCAATCACAGCTTGTTTGTACTAAGTCTCTGATGCAAAAATCTCTTACTATAAGCTAGGAAAAATACTGGAGAAGAGACAGTGCTGGATGGAGGAGTATGAGGTCTGGGTAACATATTAGGGGCACAGAAACACAATTAAGGCACTGTGGCTTACCAAGTCAGCACCCATCAACTCAGGGGTTCACAGATCTATGTTCTTGGTCAACAACAAATAATTGAATTTAATTCAGCTCATAACCAGAAAGACTTAAGCCAAATGACGTTACCTCACATTCACTATAAGCTAATAGCATCCACAAGGATGGTGATCATCAGCCCAGCTGATGCCTCATACATTAATCTAAAGCAATTAACTGTGTGTCACAAAATTTAACTTCTTAACATCAGAAAAAGGGCTAAATAAACCCCACTAGTTCTGTTTTACAGAAGGGAAATGGATAAAGCTATTAAGGTTGATACTTCCATGATCACAGGTAATGATACAGGCCAGGACATTTTAAAGATGTCCTGTGATTAGTTTAGGGGCTTTATTTAAAAATTTAAATATTTATGTCATCAATGGGATGTTCTACTTAGTTTAATGGCAACAACTATTTTTCAAAATAAACTAGACAGAGCACGTGGTGCCACTACTTAATTCTGTGCAATTTGGCAATGCTGAGCTGTGTGTTGTAAGCTCTCTATAGGTAGCAGAGCAATTCAGCAATCAAAAGCTGTCCAAAACGTAAGTAGTGGATCCTATTCCTCACTTGCTTTGTCAATGGTTATATTGTGTAGCTATAAACTACCTGCTACATCTTTCATTTAAAAAAAAAGTTGCAATTGTTTCCTCTTTCTCTGGCCTGCTAGAGTATCATTGCAGAACCATGTGTTATCATGTTGATAGCCGATGGTATTGATGAGGTAACTCCACCAATATTACTTCTTCACCTGCACCAGATTCCGTGAAGATGAACACTATCCTCTACCACTGGAGGAGACCCTGAACCTGAGAGCTGGGTACCAGCAGTAAAAAACCCATCAGGAAATAGAGTAAGTGTTCCCTCCTGTCACACACCTCACAAGCAACTTCGTATCCACATCTCTGTGCTCTCTGTTCTGTAGAACATGAAATTAATTTGCTTTTTCCTCCTCCCCTCAACTTTCAGAACAAAAAGAATGAAGTTCCTTTTCCACTGCCAGACCTGCCCCTCTGCCATCTTCCAAAGCCATTGTTTTCCATAGCCAGCTACCCTGCCACTACAGGACCATAAGTGAAAACCTAACCAAACCACAAACTCCATCAATTCAAAGACTAAACACAGGGTTTGCTTTTAACTGTGTTTAAGAGGGACCAGCTCTTGGTATGTTATTTCCAACAGTTATTGATGGCCTTTCATAACTCACTTAAGGACCCCACTCTGCTCTGCCACTTGAGTTACAGGACCATCAATAACCATGGAAAATAACATACCCTAAGAGGGGCCAGAGCAGAATCTCCTTCTCCAAAGCCTTTCTTTACCTACATAGTATGTAGTGAACAACAGCACCGAGTAGCTCAGTAGTACAGGCTTCAGCTGACACCCACGCACCAGTGAGGAGCAGCACTCCTCTGCCATAAGTCAGCATGTTCACACTAAAAGAGAGAAAAAATTCCCCAAGAAAAATACTACTCTTTCATTTTTCTCCTGTGTGAAAAAGTGCGAGTCCCTGTCCTGTACAATCAGAGACAGCCTTGAAGAAAACACCCACACAGCACCCTGCTGCTATTCATTAATCGCTCCAGCAGCTCGCAATGAAATCCCCAAAGAAATTTTATAGCCTTTCTGTAAGTCTACACGTCTGCTTGAAGAGACCCCAAACAAACACACAGAGAGGCACCTATCACACACTACCAGATATTTGAGAGCTTGGTCCCTGTGGAATATCAGAGAGGTGCTACACATGCCTGCTCCCATGAGAGACAAGAAGTAAAAAAATCAGTGATCTCCACTTACTCGCAGCACCTGGTGAAATACAACTGTACAAACCATACCTCCCTCTAGAGGGTATTGATATATTTATTGCACAATGTCTTGAGAAATTCCAGTGAGGTATATGACATTCAAGGAGAAATGCTTTAGGAGGTCAATATCAGCCTCCAAGAACAAAACAGCCAAGAGGGTGCAAAGAAACAAAGCAGAGATGTTCATTACTCCATCAACACAACCAGTATCAGGAAAAGCCAGCAGTCATGGTTGCAGCAGACGATAGATCCTCCCTCCATTACTGTAGTTCTTCGCAGACACACACAGTTCTGTAGTGTAAAGAGTGTACATTTTGTTGAGGGAAGAACATGATTAATGTTATCCAAATAATTGGAGGAAAAAAAGTAATATTCAGGTCTACTGAGGTCAGAAGCTAAAAAGTACTTCTTTATCCTAAATTTTTTATTAGATGCTTAAGGCAAGGGGATATTTTATAATCAAAGACACCAACAAGCCTGAAGATGGAATTTTGAGTTGTATTTTTTCCTGAAGTTTATCCTGGGCATTTCTGAAAGACGTGTGAACTTGCTCTGTGTTCTGTTGAGATTTGAAGCACAGGACAAAGCCTCAAGAATGCCTACACCACAGCAGATGCAAACTGCCACAGAGACTTGCACTTTTCATCTCCAGCCCAGCATTCTCCTGTTCTGATTCAGATCAATCCTGTGTCCTGTTTCAGAAACTACAATTGTAGATAAAGACATAAAACCCAGTTAACTCTAACTTTACAACATCATGTCATGAAATGTCATCTCAGTTTCCGCTGCTGTCAATTTATGCCACAGCCCTTCTAGCCTGGGTTCCTCCTGCTCTTTCCATTCAGATGTGGGCTGCAGCCTTTTTGAGCTACCCACCCTACCTGTGCACAACAATATGAATATTACATGTAGCAGCATTTGCAGCAAAGGATATATTAAGTCCTATATTTTTAATGCCACTTTTAGTACACCTATAAAAAGACTCTATGCAAAAGAGTGGATTATGTATTTTTGTGCTGTATGGGAACAGGGTACAAGTGAGAGACATGGCAAGTGGGAATGCTCCCATCCAGGTGCAGTAGTCTTTGGCAACCAGCATCTGGATGGGATTTGCAGAGAATGCTGTAAAACTGATCTTCCTATGAGCACCACAGCTAGTTCAGCCCATAGGATTTTTCCATCTCAGAAGACTTCCAATGGGGTATCATATTAGAAGTGCTATCCCTTGCAGCGAGTGGATTACATGCTGCTCTTCAATTTCTCTGTAACCACTCAAAAATGTGACATCTTTAGACCTCATTGTGTGCCCTCCCCTACAGCTCATATTAGAGGGACAGAAGGAAGAGGAATGCCTGCCAGACACTTCTAACAAAAGCTGATGATAGTTGGAGCCTTCTCTCATATTTGTCCTTACTTCTTTCAAACTAAATTAGGGCACAAGGAACAATTACAGCTTCACAAGTGTCTTACCTTCCTCTGCATTACCCCTGTTACTGTACCTCAGTTCTGGCCTAAAAAGACTTCACCAGCAGTAAAAGAACATTTAACCTCCATGACCCTTGCAACTTTTGGTTTCCTTGAGATAGCAAATGTACAAAACAAGCAGGACTGGGAGCACTTTAAAGCATGGATAGCTGAGATTACTGCAAGGCTTTTTATTCCCTGGCAGGACATGCCAAGAGTGACATTCCTGTAAGAGGTAGGGTTTCCTAGCACCACTTCTGCCAAATAACAGAGAATCTTACCTGGGAATTTAGGTCATTAAAACAGAGGGCCCAACTCACAGTGATAGACAGATCCATAAGTGACCTTTGGCAGATTGGAGCCACTGATCAATGATTACTTTTTTATTAAATGATTATTTTCCTGTGTCAGCAGGGACTCCTTCCCTCACACACAGCATTAACATTAACCTTTGCTGCACAAGGATTAAAGCAGACACCACCACAGAGGACTGTTAAGGAAGGAGTGTGCACCAGGAGTAAAGACAAAACAGAAGCTCAGCCCAAGGAAATACACTCTTCCCCTATACTTAGAGGGTTGGCTCATGCTGTCCAATTTCACCATCACTACTCCGCCCTCTTCTATTTGTTGTACATAAGCACTGGTGAGAGTCTAAGAAGGCAGCTCTCAATGTGATTAAAAAAGCTGGAAAATGAAGGATAACCAGTGAAGTAAGATGAGGTAACATGACACACAACACAGCAGTAACAACATAAATAAATTAGCTATAACACCACAATGAAAATGAAGGCATACAATTCAAATGAAGCTGCACTCACCCACAGCTCCCAGGGCCCTTAATTGATGGCAGACACAACCTGAAGCCTTTCTATTTCACCGTCTGTCTCCATCCCAAAACACTTCTGCTTCTATTCATGCCAACCTGTTTGACTTAAAATCATTTGCTTCTCCTGAGTGGACATCATCAGTCACACCTGACGATCTGCAAGAGGTGTTTTGTAAGATGGAGGGAAAAAAAGCCCCTTAGGGAAAAGCACAGCTCATCAAATGTGGTGTGCCCGACCGAGACGTGGGTTCAATCTTAAACCAGGTCTCCTGGGGTGACCCTGTACACTAACCTGGTGTGTCCTTTGGCACTGTGCCCACAGAAGAAAGACCAGGTGGAAAAAGTTTTTTAAACCTTGAATGGGTGAAAGACTGCAAGCATGACACGGAAACACAAAAAACACCAGAGGATAGCAAGGAAGTGGCTTTTTTCTGCTTTTCAGGGTGGCCCACTCCAGTGTGGCTTTTACTACGAAGGCTCTGCTGGCTTCTCCATATACTACTTGAGATGATATATCTCACCGGAACTGAAGGGAGGATCATATGTTTTCTTCTCACACAGTCTGACTTCATTACTCCCAGTAAATGTTGCACCATAGTCCCCAGTGAAACAAAATGTCTTTGTCTTGGTGCCATGCCAAGAAACCAAGTGTCATTTGAGCCTCAGATGAGAAGAACATGCTGCAGGCTGCGCAGCCCTCAGCAGAATGAAACATTTGGCTAAAGAGAGAAACATGGAAACCAGAGAACAATATCACAAATATCTAGTTCAACTTCAATTCATACATCTTGCATGTGTGTAATTCACCACCATATATTTCAACAGCTGACACCCAAGGAGAGCTCAGACAAATCCATGTTGGGGAGCCTCACCAACTAATTTGCACAGAAAAATGCCACTAAATATGACAGAGCTCTCTCAGCTGAAGAAGGTAGTATGCTCTCAAGTCTGCCCCTAGTCTTGCTTCAAAAGCACATTTCTTGGTCTTGTAGGCCTCATTTCCTTCAACATACTTACCTGCTCACATGTATCTTCGAGGTCTCAATCTGCATGTACAGTGTTCCCTTGCCTGCTCAGCTTCCTCTCCTCCCTCACCAGAGAAGAGGAGGGAGGGATCACAGGTGTCCTGGTTCCCCAGGCACAGACCCATGGGCCAGCCATGCAGGCAGGCCATGTCAGCTGAGAGTTCCAATCAAGGCAGCTGACTCACAGATGTATCTCATACCACCTCATCATGCACATTATAAAAGGAGGGAGCTCAGTGAGGGTGGAGCTCCTCCTCTTCCTGAGTCTCCTTGCTGGTGGGTTTCTGTTCCTGCTGTCAGCATTGAGAACCAGGCTGAGTAGAAACCTCTATACCTTATGTTGATTGTTATTTCAGTTTTGTTATTCTATTAAATCTGTTTCTGCTTCAACTCACAGGCCTTCTCCCTTTTTTCCCCAATTCTCCTTCTCAGCTGGGGCGGAAGCATCGGGTGACAGACTAACTGCTACGGCTTATCCCTGAGTACTGGCTAAATGTAGAAAGCAGGTAGACCTTATATTTTAAATTTGCAGAACTGTTGCACAGATTAGCTAAGAAATTGCATCACATGCTATTTCCAAGTCATTCCAGTTTTGTGCTTCCCTATTACCCTCATCAGAATTGCTGGGCCTCATTTTTTTCCCACTCCCACACCACCTCCCAAAAAGCAAGCCTCTACCTCCTTGTCAGAGCCAACAGGCACTACAAGCCAAAGTCAGCTCACCAAGAGACCTTCCACTATCACACTGAGCAGAGAAAGCTGAGCTCTTCCAAGGGTAAGTACAAGCCTCTCCCTCTCCATTCAGAGAAGCCAGGGAGGGATGAGGATACACAGTTACATACTCTAGCCTCAGGCTGGCCATTTGATGGAAGGTATGGGTTTTATTCCTAGTTTTAAGGGAAGAAAATGTAATTAAAAGCTTCGAAAATCAGTGGCATCCAGAAGAAAAGTTACAAGAGCCAGTATGAATCTTCTTGCCAGCACCACAGTTTTCCCCATAGAAGGAAATGAACCAAGATCAGATGCAGCCAGTCCCAGGAAAGAGGGGCAGCAAAAGACATCCCACAGTAGAGCTGCAGACACAGTGGAAAATGATGGAGTAACACCATAACACCACCATCTGGAGTCATGCCCACAATATCCTCTCCCCCCAACCCATACATCCATGCTTTAACTTTCCAGTTGCAAGCTGCACGTTGAGTCCTTTCCAGGAACTTGGTCAGATTGTAATATTTGAAGAGCAGATGAGATAGAAGAAGAAACATTATCCCCTTATCCCATATAAAGCTGCACCCTCCTCATTTTTTCACAATGCCTTTCCATGCTGTTCACCTCCTGCAGTCCTCTATGTAGCTGATCCATGTGTTTCTCCTCACTATGAATTATTAGCCTGTCCAAAATTAGTGGTCCAAAATCATACGATTCCTCAAACCTTTTCACCAGGGTCACAGATTTTTATATTATTTTTATATTAAAAAAAAAAAAAAAAGCTGAGTGTGATCAAGGCAGTTTATAATAAGTGAATAAAAAAATGGCATCTCCTTCCCTAGCAGGCTTTAAAATTTATAAACTTGTACTTGTTTTTTAACAGATCTTACACTGATTTTAAGCACATTTAAGATTAACAACAAACACCTACAAAGCTTTCTTGCTAATTATCTTGAATGCTAAAATAAGTTGTCTTTGGCAAATTATATTCCATTAAAGGATACTATCAATTTAAAGAAAAAAAAAATTATTCTTTTTCAGTACTTTCTTATTTGTGATTGTTACAAGCAACACCCAAGATTAATAGAACTGGAGGATTAGAAGGGAAAATGCCTTTAACCTAAATGCTTACTCCCATGCATTTGACAGCATTTTGTGTCAAGTCAGTTTTACTGTTTCTCTTGTAAGGAGTCAGATCCCGTTAGTTGAGCTGGATTAGACCCATAGAAATACGGAAGGAAAAGTACATATGGAAATGTAACTGCAGAAACTCAAATATTAGCAAGTGAGCCCAAGAAGCACACTTCTTTTTTTCAGCTAAGTAAAATGAAGCTTCTGGGCACTCTTTAAACAACACACATGCACTGAAAAGCCTCTGTCTCAAATAAACACATATTTCCCATCAGGCACAAAAACATATTCAACACTCAACAGAGTGTCAATACTGGTTACAGTCTCTTTGTATTTCTTTCAGTAAAGCATGAGATCTGCTTTTTCACACACTCTACCCTAGAAACATGAGACATTTATGATTCATTCTGCAACCTACTTCTCCAATCACACACCTAGGGGGAAGGCATGTTGAATGTTTTGGGGGTTGTTTTTACATCAAAGAACAAAAATATTAAAAGCATTGTGTTTCTTTTGGGATTTTGTTCCTCCTCAAAACGAGTCTCATCACTTAATTTTTCCCTTCCACGTTTCCCCACGCTTCCCCCACATCCAACCCACTGCCTGACATTCTTTCCCTTCCCAGAGACTGTCTCCCACCTTTCTCCTTCCAGAGACCTCCCCCCACCCCCCCAGTGCTGTCTCCTGGCTCTCCCTTTCCATGCCAAGTCGGTCAGGTTCTTGTGCATGTGTCAGTGGAGTCAGCACACACATGAAGCTGTTAGAAGTACACTTCATAAATCAGAAAGCTGCCTTCTGCTCTCTTTATTCACTCTCTTCACTGAAAAACTCTGTCTCTAGTCCTTCTCCATCCCAGCCTCTCCTACTTCTCTATATTCTTTTGCCACACCAAAAGCTTGGTAGTTTTCTTCATGTTATTCTCTCTTGCTCTTAAAACTTCATTTTTCTTACCTATTTCCCATCCACTTCTTTTGGCCTCTTTTGCTACCAGACCATCATCTATGTTGTTAACCCCAACCACGTCTCCAGTACCTCCACAGTTAAATCATTTATTAGACTCCTTTAATTTTCCCCATTTGCTCCTTTGAGTCCTAGCACTGCCAGTTCCCAAGCACACAAACACCAGACCCTTACCCTGTTTCCTCCTCCTCTCAGATAGCACAATGTTTCACTGGGAACTGACTGCTCATATAGGAAGCCATTGCCAAAGTTTTTCACAGGGGTGCATGATGATGTGCTAGTGTTTAAGAGAGTAGCTTACTAAGAACTGATGGGAAGAGATAAGTGATGCCTTGATAATCAAGGCTAACTACATTTGAAGTTTAGATAAAGGTTTAGGCTGATTGTTTTGGGGCAACTTATCCCTAGAAATATAAGAGAAAAAAAGATTCAGCTGAGACATATTGGCTGTGGACAGAGCTAAGTAAGGACACCAAGAAGTTCCAAGGCATGAGGAGTCAACCCCAGCAGCCAAATACCAGAGCAGCCATTTACCTCTTCAGGGTTAAAACTCTACACACAGTCAACAGGCAACTGTGTAAGGCAACTTTTCAGCTACTTAAAGAAGCTAAGAGCAATGACTCACAGGGGCAGTATTTATGATGTTAAGAGTTTCACCTGGAAGTGAGATAAGAAAAGGAGAAGAGCACCTGCTCAGTAGGCTGACCAATATAGCACACCAGGAAAAAAAGACACACATGCCACCAACCCCAAATAGTGAGTCAGGATGTAGCCTTTCAAAGGTTGATGCATGATACTCTACATGAAAGTTGCTTGCAGTGACCTGTTGCTCCTGCACCTCATAGGAAGACTTCCCATAGCATCACCCCCAAACTTATGGCAGATTACACTGTGACATGACATGCTACCCAGCCAGATGCAAAGGTGTGTGGGTGCATGGCAGGGGAGAAGGCAGGCAGAGAGTGAACAAACATACAGACAGCTGTGATTGAAAACTGAAAGTCTAAGGTCTCTGCAAATGCCCGAGTTAAAAGCAGAGGCAGTCTCGCAGATTGATTATGCATGCACGCCACTGAAAACACAGGCTGCTAAAGTGCCAGAGCCTTGCTGGATAATTTATAGGCTGGTGTTAGTATTCACAGAGTGGTGGGCAGAGTTCAAAGGAATGAGGTGGAGAATAAAAGTTTGAGCCTTATGAAAACACTGTCACAGCCAGCATGAGCCTCAGCTCCACAAAGGGCTTCACTTGTGCTAGGTACAGGCAGAAGCTAGCAGATTTTATCACAGCAGGAGCCCGTAAGCGCCATCTTGGCATAGAGGCAGAGCGTTCAGGGAAGGTGCACAACCAGAATGTGCAAACTTTGCAAGTGTCCGAGCACATGCCTGCTTGGCTTTCGGGAAAGTATGGGAGAGCAGCCCCTGACCCATCTTCTCCTGCAACCCTCTTGATTCTCCTAGGCGTGTCATACACCAAATTTCCTGGGCTACTTCTGCCATAAACACCAAGCAGGGAATAACTGAATATCGTCACGTGCCTTTTTGACTTATGGTCTCGCCAGAATTTGAAGCCAGAACTTCAGGGAAGAAATTAATCATACTAAGTCACCCAAAAGGCAAGCTTTCTTTAGGTGAGCTTGAGTCTTCCAGCTTTATCACTGCCTGAGCCTCTTAGCCATCTAGTTATCAGGAGAGAAAGATGGGAAGACAGTGAGGTCATCAATTTACTAAGCCCTATGTCTGCTCACGTTTGAGATTAGACACAACACCAGCAGCATTAGAATAAGTACTGTGTGGTTGACTTCAGCAGAGATGTAAAGCAAAGGCTGCCTTGCCTGTCTTCTCTTCCCTCTCTGCAAGGCTACTATAAAACCAGATCTTACAGACAGACATACAGGTGCACAATGTGTACTGCCACTATTCACCACAACTATCTGGTGCAGGAAAAGAAGTAAACTAGGGGAATCCCAGTATACAGAAAAGATGAACTAAGGGGTTTAATCAATATTTTGCTATTGCATGTATGCCCAGATACCACCTTTAAAGTCTTTGTCATAGTACCTTTCCATAACACTCAGCATACTCCTCTCCAACCTTACGCATGCCAGAAGTTACAAGTAATTTTCTGATCTAGAAACTTTTCTAAATTAAGCTTTCTGTCCCTTGCAAAACATATCAGAACTGGGAAAGTACACAGGAATTTGGTATCATACAGTGTGCTGCAAGTATACAAACAAGTACTCATCTCACTCACTTCTTCCTGCAGGTTGCAGTCTTCTGGGACATTCTGTCTGGGCGCAGTACTTGAGGATCAATCAGTTATAGAAAGATATCTTTATTAGAGGCCACAGAGGGACATGCTTTAGAGACGCAATCACTTAGAATGAAAACCTTTTGTTCTACATTGGGATACCTTCACACAACAAGATTCTTAGGTATGACTGGGGAATACAGTAATGTAATTAAATAAACAGTCACTAAAACTAGTCGCCTCTCCATAAAATTACAACATAAAGTTGGATTTTTCTCCAACTCAATAGAGTCTGGAGGATTAGAGCATTTCCTAGTCCTCCAGATGATAGATGCCCATTCTTTCAGTCACAGGAGGGTTGAGGGAAAGGGGTTGAAACAAGGCACCTGTGTCTTTACTCTTTTGACAAATAGCACAGAATCTCCATGAAGGGCTGGCAACACTGTACATGGAATATGTAACTTGATCAGTTCAGTTTCTAAATATGTGGTGATCATCAAGGTCCTGGCAAATAATCTACAGTTAGTCCACAGTGTCATTTCAGGTGGATTCTCAACAGCAATGTTATTAAAAGTCTGAGGATAAAGCTGCATGGTGCACAGCACAAAAGTTTGAAGGTTGGCAGCATCTGCTGATAAGTTTGACAACCATTAACTGAGAGAACAGATTGGGATAGAATCTCAAACCAATCCTAAGATAAAGAATATACTAAATGTGATTAAATAAATCAGTCTATGGTCTATGATCTTCAGCAAAAAGAATTTAAACTCCTTCTATTGAATTTGAGACCCATTTTAGAGATAAGAAATAGAGATAGCAATTTGCTTTTGTAATGAAATAACTCAATGGCAGAATGAAGAAAAAAAAAAAAAAAAGAAGTTTGTGCCTCCTGCCCTTTCTATTTGATTATTTACCCCTGACAGTAGAAAGAAGAGAGGTGTTGGGGGGGGGGGAACCAACAACAACAAAAAAAAAAAAGGCAAAAAAACCCAAAGCACATGAAAACATCTGGACAGAGTCCAGCAAAAAGAGGCTATAAAGCAAGACTGCCACAGAAATAGAGAGTTTAACACGCAGAGGAACAACCAAATCTGAAATGACATATAAATCAGTTTACAAACAGAACCATTTTCCCAGTACAATTATGGTGACAGAAGAATCACTGGAGAGCTTTAAGAAATCATTCACTGAGCACTTACATGGGATAATCTGGCAAAGGGGCCCAAGAGGCCTGGTTGATCTTAAAGAATAAACTCCTCAAAGCACAAGAACAGTCCAACTCTGTGTGGGAAGCCAAGAGAGTGTGGAACGAAGCAGGTGGCCGAAAGGGAAACTCTTGACAGAGCGCAAACACAAAAGTAAGTGAATGGAAGGTGAAAGCGGGGGTGTGCTCTCCAGGAGAAATACTGTAACTCTGCCTCGGCACATCAGGTTGAAAATTAGAAAAGCTTGAAATTGCAAGAAAACTCACAAAATGGGAAAGGTAGCAAGGAGGACTTCTGAATGCACACTGGTAGCAAGAGGTTGACTAAGGAAACTGTGAGCCCAAAGCTGAATGGGATAGGGTACTAGTGGTAAAAGGAAAACACTTAGGTCCTCAATGCCTTTTTTACCTTAGTCTTCACTGGCAAGGACTGTTCTCAGCCTTCCTGTTTCATGTGCCCAGTGGAAGGATCCAGGGGACTTGAGAAACTACCCACAGAAGAGGAAGACTGAGTTAGGGACCCTCTGCGACCAGACAAGATGCCCCAACAGCACCAAGGGATGCAACAATGGCTGTTGCCACACTGAGGTCACTTTTGGTCATGTTGGAAAGGCAACAATGATGGGAGAAGGCTCCTGATGACTGGAAACAGGTAACTTTTGGACCTGTTTTCAAAAAGGGCAAGACAGAAGATTCAGGGAATTACAGATTGGTCAGCTTAGCATCAGTCCTGAGGACATAAGGAAACAGTTTTCCTGTGAGGGTAACTGAGCACTGGAACAGGCTGCCCAGAGATGTTGCGGAGTCTCCATTTCTAGAGACATTTAAAACCCATCTGGACGTGTTCCTGTGTGATCTGCTCTAGGATCCTGCACTAGCAGGGGGATTGGACTAGATGATCTTCGGAGGTCCCTTCCAACCCCTACCACTCTGTGACAGTTATGCAGCAAATCTTCCTAGAATGTATTTCCAAGCACATGAATGACCAGAAGGTGATTGGGAACAGCCAGCATGGATTTACCAAGGGGAAAAAAAGCAGTCACATTGCTTTCTGTGATGAGAAGACAAGCCCAATGAAGAAAAGGAGAGCACAGCTTTTGAAATAACGTTATGTAGCTGCGGCAAGGGAAGTTCAGATTGGACATTGGGAAAAGGTTCTTCACTGAGAGGGTGGTCGGTCACTGGAACAGGCTCCCCAGGGCAGTGGTCATGGGCATCAAGCCTGTCAGAGTCCAAGGAACATCTAGATGACGGTCTTAGTCATATGGTTTATTTTTAGGTAGTTCTGTGAGGAGCAAGGAGTTGGACTCAATGATCCTTATGGGTCCCTTCCAGCTCAAGATATTCTATGATTCCATGATTTATAGACAGCTGGAACCAGATTGGTGTACTGCAAAGCACATGGAAAACTGACTGGACCACCTTCAAAGGCCAGTGGTCAGTAGTATAACAACTCAATGGTAGCCAGCTACTAATGATATTCCTCAGGGGTTCTTTGCTGGATTTGCTGCATTTTATCAACATCTTTCTTGTACTGGGTAGCCCAGAACTGGGCACAGTAAGCAGACATGGTCCCACAAGTGCAGAGTATGAGGAAATAATCCCATCCCTTAACCCGTTATCTATACTTTTGCACCACAGTTCTGCATACAATTCGCTTCTGCCACTGCAAGAACCACCCTGATTGTTAGGGGCTAGAGCATGATACACAAAGAAGCTAGGAGAGATGGGTAAGTTCAGCTCAAGAAGAGCTGAATATTTGGTCCTCATTCTCTATATTCTTCAGCTCCGAACCCAAACTCTCTGCAAGCAGCTATGAATCTTCAGCGTCCATTAAGTGAACATATAGGACAAACTGAAGCACTGAGACATTATGAGCCAAAAAATGCAGTGCTTTTAATTACTTGTTTCCAAAAGCACACAGAATTCTGTAGCATAGCCAGGAATAAACCCCAAAACAGCCAACTCTCTTTTCCATTCCTGGCAGTTGCTCCACCTAGAATAACTTAAATAAAACTTGACTGGACAGTTCAAGATTTAAGTTTTAGACCACTTTAACTACTTACCATTACACACACTATAAAATATGCAGCCGCATCTAGTGTCCCACAATCACTTCTTGGCTGCTGAATAAAAAATGGCATGGCAAGCCAAAGTGGTAGATGGGGGCTGGTAAAATAAGGGTTAATAGGAGGCACATTTATAACATGCCTGATGTTGGCATACTGTGTGATGATAACAAAGCACACAGTAAAAGACAGAGGACATCACAGCACCACATAAAGTTTCTTGATATAATTCAAATTCAGAAAGAAAGACATCCGAAAATTGGCTCATGTCTATCCTGCATTTTGTGGCCCTCTCCAGGTAACACCCAAAACCAAGACACATTAGAATGCAGCCACTGGCATAGGCAGAGTCCCTAAGGCCAAGCATGCCCAAGCTCTCCAGCAGCATGGTACAGCCACACATTGGAACAACTGCTCAATATACAGCTGAATCAGAACCTTCCACACTTTCAGGCACTCTTGCACTCACATACAGCACCAAGAACATAACCTACATGCACAAAATTTTTGCCTATGAATGGCATTAGATAGTTTTTGCATCACCTTGGTAAGGCATCACTTCAGCAAACTTCTTGGGTAATGCCAATTACTTTGGATGTTCATCCTGCTGAGATCCATCAGTCTTTTCCCAGCATCCTTTTAAACACACAGCATGAAAATCCTGTGCTTACTGTCTCATTCTCTTCCCATAATAAAATACTACACTTTCCCTTAAAAACTGCAGTGGACACTTCATTGCAGGACCAGTGTGTCTCTCTACCTCCATCAGATGAATGATGAGAAGTTATAGGACAGAAAAACCTCATCAAGTGAGAATTCAGCTGTTTAAATAAAACAGATGGAAGATGCATAGACAAAAACACGAAAGCAAAGGCCACAGCTTGAATTATTGTTGTAATCCTTTGCCACATGCCTACAGAAAGCTTGACAACAGCTAAGCTGTCAACATGCTATCATACCACCCATCCTGCTGACCAATCTTTGTTTTTCTTTACTCCCCCAGCTATCTGTGTCCATCTGTTGTCTCCTCTCTCATCCTTAGCTTGCTAGCTCTTTGGGGCAAGGAACATTTTTTGCCCTGTATTTGAACCAGGATTGTGTAGGTGCTACCACAATAGGCAGGAATAATAACAACAATAATTAGGTTATATCTTACTACCTCCTTGGGTTGGCATGTTTCCCTCCTGACTTCACATCAGTGTTCATAAACAATTATTACTTGGTGCAATATGGGGCCTTATAAGCAAATAATTACATCCCAACCTACCTTCAACCATTTCACCAGTTGCCCCTTGAGGCCTGAATCTGCTGAGCTCTCCATATGCTCCAAACATTGAATATGTGAACTTGGCTCCAGAAGAAGATACCAGCCTTGCAGTGCAGCAGGACTAACACCCTGCATGTAACCCTTAGATTTTCCTTGGACAGAACAAGCTTCCTACACACAAACTGTTGCCTGCTACTTTTGTGTGCCAACCCTGACTCACTTCCAGTGCCAAGAAGTACAGGATAGTACCTTCATCCTCCACTCTGAAGAAAGGCAAGAGCCTGCAGTTACAAGTTTATGTAAGAAGGTAGAAAATAGTTGTATTATAAACTGTTCACACACATAGTGGCCAAGCCCAACATTGTCCAAGTTCAACAAGCATATATTCCTGGGAGTTTTGTTGAACCATGTAGAGACTTCCTTCTTTGAAAAGGTTAGGGGAGCCAGCACTCTGCACTGGCAACACTCAGAAGTTCACTCCTAGGCCCAAGTGGCTCCATACAGGCTGTTCACATAAATCTAAGAATCGGGAAGAGACAGAAGTAACCTACCACACACGATGTCTTGGATTATTTACTGGTGGCCATTGAAAGGTTTTGCTGAACACTGAGAGAAGAGCAGCCCCATTCCCCAAGTAACATCTTCCTCTCTGGAAGTGCCATGAGCCCCTTTCACAAGTGCTGAAGTATATATTTTTACTGAATGAGGAATTAGGCTCCCTCTTCTCAAATCCACTGGGCGCTAACACGCCTCCTTGCAATGCCTAATCCACGCTACTCTGTGTTAGGCAACTGGGAAAAAAGATGTTGCAGAGAGAAAAATCCTTTGCCCTTGTCCACTATATTTGATGGAGGTGCACAAAAAAAATAAAATCATCCTGTAGTAACTGTGACACACCATACAAACCTGCAGTGGTTTTTCACAGGTGAAAGCAAAAGTGTAAGTCTTCTTTTCCATCTCCAAATCAGTTCTCCAAATCTTCCCAGTGTAAATTAATCAGTAACCAGTATAAGTGTCAAATAACTTCCATTTCCTAGTTATGAGGATGCAGAAACCTGGGCCAGCTACCTGCTTGTTTGTTATCTGCAGAAATAGAAAGGCTTACAGTACTGGATGCTCATGTGACACTGCCAAATGCACAAACTCCCTCTGGCCTTTTTGGGACATGCACTGTAAAACTGGATCATGCCAGGGGCATGGAAGGTGCTGCAGGTGCATTTGCAGGAGTGTTTCACCCTGGCCCTGCCTTCCCACACTCCCACCACAGCAGCCAGTGAAGGGAGAAGCCTGCCTTTCAGGGAGTGCAAGAGGTGTTGGGAGTTCAGGCAGCCCATTCCTCTTCTGAACCAGTCAAAACTATAATAAAACAACCTAAAGAGAATTTGATGTCTCTCTGTCTCATCTTTTCTTAAAACTTCTTGTGATGGGGGCACTACAACCTCTCTCAGGAAGCTGTTTTCATGCTTAACTATCCAAATACTCATAAAGCTTTTCCTAGCACCTATCTCAACATCTTCCTTGCCACAAATTAAGCTGATTACTTCTTGTCCTATCCCCAGTGGCCACATACAATAATTAATCACTGTCTTCTTAAAACAAGCTTTTAAAATTAGAAGACTTTTCATGTCCCTCATCAATCTTTGCTCCAGGCTAAACAAATCCATTTCTTGGAGCCTCTCCTTGCAGGTGGCACTCACCACTCTGGCTGCCCTCACCTCATCTCCTTCCACCATTTCTGGTTTTGCTGCTCACTCTGGATGCAGTGCTCTGCTGTGGCTTCAGCAGCAGCTGCCAGAGTACAAAAACTACTGCCTGTGTGCTACACGTGACATTCCTGTTAAATATACCCTAAAATGAGATTTGCCTTTTTGCAATGTCACCACACTGTTGACTCACATTCAGTCTCTGATTCACTGTAGTGCCTCCCAGATCCTTTTCTGCAGTTCTATTGCCTGGCTTGTTATCCCTGATTTTACATGTAGGCATTTGATTTCACCTTCCCAAGTGCAGTACTTCTTATTTGTCTTTAATAAATTTCTTATCTAATTCAGACCATTTTCCAGTTTAATAAGTATATGATCCATGTTTTGCCAAGAAAGCAGATCAACTTGCTGCCTCATGTTATGCATCATCAACAAAGAGAATATGGAAGAAAGAACTGCTGTGTCCAGGCAAACTTCTTAAAAGAGTTACTGCCTCATCAAAAGTCTATCAATTTGTTACTCCCTTTTCACTCTGCATTTCTACCTGATACACTGTGATCTTAGTAAAGAAACAGTAGCTCATTCTAGCTCATAAAATACATTTATTCAATGAAATTACAATCCACTGCCAAAAAAGTACTGCAACATTCCAGGCACCACATCACTCTAGGATCCAAGCTAGCACCAAACAGATCTGCTAGCAACTCATTAACTAGGTCATATCAACCAACAAAGAAGGGACACATTTTAAAAATTACTTATATCAAGCTAAATCCTTAAGATCCAGCTCAACAAGATTAGGCAGTTTGGTTCACTGTTGTTAGATACACCTTCAATATGTATTTATTAATGACTTATATTAAATTACATCAAGTATCAATGTATTTCCTTGTATTTTCTCATAAAGCCCTTCACATTTGATTCCCAGATATGTAGCAGGTATTTTAAATGTATATACCTGAAATTATATTGTATCATATCCCCTTTCAAAGTGCTGCCTGAGCTGATCAGACAAGCCAGAAGATTTTGATTCCAAGACTTCAATACAGCATCAGACATAGAGTCCCTCAAGAAGGTTGGCCTTCGTCTCATCACAGAATTTCTGCATTCTGCATCTCTGTCCCCTCAAAAAAGTCAAAACAATCAGTAACTTAAAATTTCTCTTCTCCATGGTCTACAAAAACATTGCAGTGTGTAACCAGCCACAGTAACAGAACAATTAAAGAAACTGGAATATCTCTCTCCCATAAATTAAGAAGGATCTCAGGGTTCTTGAATGCACCCCAAGGAGGGCAACAGAGATGATGAAAGGCTGGAAGGCATGTCCTGTGAGGAATAGCTGGGGACTCTGGGTTTGTCGAGTTTGGAGAAGAGGAGTCTGAGGGGCGACGTCATTGCTCTCTACACCTTCCTGAGGAGGGGAACTGGAGAGGGAAGTGCAGTTCTCTTGTCCTGATGTCCAGTGACAGGACACATGGGAAGGGTTCACAGATGCATCAGGGGAGGTTCAGACCAGATATTACAAAACACTTCTTGACAGAGAAGGTGACCAAACACTGGAACAGGCTTCCTAGAGGGGTGGTTGATGCCCCATACCTGTCAGAGGCATTTGCACAACACCCTTAATATTCTCTAACTTGTGGTCAGCCCTAAAGGAGTCAGGCAAATGGACTAGATGATCATTGTAGGTCTCTTCCAATTGGAACTATTCTATTCCATGATACACAAAGTCTTCCTTTCAAGGAACTCATAATGCTTCATAAATGATCATTCTGAATTTTCAGTGAATGGAGAAAGTGATGACTAGTAGGAAAAACTGGTTTGACACATTCTGGGAAAGAACTCCAGACTTCTGCTTCTTAAGTTAATACTTAAGGACCATCCTGCCTGCTCTGCTGACTCTTCATACTACTGTAGTGACGTTCATGGATCATGCATCAGTACATGCTGAGGGCCACCTGGCTGAAAAGCAGCTTTGAAGATAAGGACCTGGGAGTCCTGATGGACACCAAGTTAAACATCAGCCAGCAATGTGCCCTTGCACAAGAGAAGGCTACTGATATCCTGGGCTGCATTAGTAGTGTTGCCAGCAGGTTGAGGAAGGGGATCCTTCCCCTCTACTCAGCACTGGTGACACCAAACCTGGAGTACTGTGTGTAGTTCTGGGCCCCTCAGCACAGGAGAGACATGGACATAATGAAGAGAGTCCAACAAAGGGCCACAACAAAGGATGAAGAGGATCTCTCATACAAGAAAAGGCTGGGAGAGCCTGGAGTTTAAAAGACTCAAGGGGATCTTATCAATGAACATGAATACCTGAAGTGAGGGTGCAAAGATGACAGAGCCAGGCTCTTTTCACTGGTGGCCAGTGACAGGACCAGAGGCAACAAGCACAAACTGAAACACAGGATGTCCTGTCTGAACATCAGGAAACACTTTACTGTGAGGGTGACCAAGTCCTGGCACAGGTTGTCCAGAGAAGTTGTAGAGCCTCCCTCCTTGAATATATCCAAAAGCTGTGTGAACATGGTCACTTTTTCTAGGCATCACTGCTTGAGCAGGGCATTGGGTCAGGTGCTCTCCAGAGTTCCTTTCCAGCCTCACCCATTCTGTGATTCTGTGGGTTTCACAGATCAAAAATTTTTCTGGAAAATAGTTGCTCCATGGCTTAATCTGTTCCTTTTCAAATGTGTCCTGATGCTACAGCAGATCCTTCTGTAGTCTGATGTTGTAGATGGTGCAGAAAGAAATTTAGTAGCCAAGACAGATTCCTTCTCAGGACAATACTGCCATTTCACTTATAGCAAGAACTGAGTGAGATCTTTGCCAGATCACTTTAATTCAGACTTACACAATGCTCAGAAAGGTCAGACAGGTTATTCCCTCCTTTCCATTATTTCCCAGAACTAGTTAAGACAAAAATCACAGTGGTCAAAATAATTCAAATCAAGCTGTTTCATGCCGTAAGAATATATTGCTCACATCAGCAGAGAAGTTTACTCCAGATAAGATCCCGAACTAAGGCAAGGACTCTTATGTTCCCTATGCGTCCCTAACACCTGGAAGCACAAAAGGAGAGCACCATAGCCTTCCACTGGCTCTTCCAGTCTAACGAACAGTTCAACCAAGCAAGGAAGGGAAATACCACAATCTTGTCTCACCTTCCAGTGCTCTGAGGACCAGAAGAGAAAATGTTAAATGCGCACATCACAATTGTATACCCATGTTCACTAACTCACTTGTCCACATGCAGTAAATGAAGGACAGTTGAACTACTTAGGTGTCTGCAGGTAATAAGAGCAAGTATGCCTTTATGACTGGTGCCTTAATTTGCACCACAGCTTAATTAATTTATCGATACAATAGTAACTATAAGACTAGAAAATCAGGAGAGTGCCAAACTGAACAGAAAGCGTCTTCAAGGCTAACATGCCTTGAAAAACCACTCTTCCATTTTGCTTTTTAATATTTTGTTACTTACATTTTGTAAGAAAATACAGTTGGCTACCTGGTAACTCCTTACCATGCATCAGTTGAAAACTGTGCAATTACAGAAGGAAGAAGATTCCCCCTTAAGATGAGTGAAGGACTCTAAACTTAAGGTGAACAGGTTTTTCTCCAGCTTTGTCCTTGCTTCCATCCATGACTGGTCATGAAGACAGCTGACAGAAGTTCCTTCCACACATCCCTCACCAGATCCCATTCCTCCACACTCCATTTAGTTCTGCAGTTCAAGCAGATTCCTTTTTCCCCTGAAATCAATGTTTAATTAACACATTATTGGGGAAAAAAGAAAAAGGCTGCAACAGCAGACTGAAACTAAGCCAGCACCTCCCTGCTCTGCAGATGCAGCCAATCCCATCAAACAGTTACTCCGCTGGAGAGTTCTTCTCATCCTCTTCAGCTGCCAAATATCATCCTCTTGCTTAGTTACCTTCCTTCCATCCCCATGGGACTCTTCCCTTCCTTAGAAGTGGTTCACAACAGCAGGAAAGACAGAAAGTAAAGAGAGAAGGGGAGCAAGGGCTCTCTGGGTAGCTTTACAGTATGACCAATGCCTCACCTTTAATCCTGCCATCCTCATGGGAACAGCACGCTGATTTCCCCTGATGGCACCCACCATCAACAAGGCAATATGATCAGCAGTGCAGCGGAAACACAACAGCATGCTTTGCCATGAGCAGAGGATGCTCCCAGGGTCAAAGTCACAAACAGATTCTGGGACTACATGCAGCTATATGTACCCAAAGGCAGTTGAGAAGCTACCGGCAGCTTCAAAAGGTTTACATCATAGCTCCCCCCATCCTCATCAATTATTATTCTGTCCCATTCCTTGGCTCTCATCCGGCTGCTGGGAGGTACTTGGATGCAGGGGATGCTGCAGCACTGTCAAGGGCATTATGAGGCAGGCCTAGGCCTTGGGCACCCTCCCTGCTAAACACACAGGCATTCTCACTACAGGGTTGGTGTAGCAGGCAAGAGACAACAGAGTCCATGGACCCCAGGACTGGGTTGCCCTAGTTATAAAGAAAGATGTCAGGATCTTTGAAAGAGTCTACTACCCCAGCACTGTCATTCCCAGTATCCAAATCTACTAGTGTTAATTAGTTCCCATGATATGATGGATGACAAGCGGCAGGGCCAGGAATGACACAAGCAGATTGTGCTCGAAATAAGCCGTCCCTCACCATCAAGGACAGAGGAAAGGAATTTGGAAAGGACAGGAGCTGAACACACTGCTGAGAGATGACAGGTATGCTGACAGAGCCCCCCTCATCCCTGACATCCCCTTCCCAACACCCCAGCAGCTCACTCCTGCTGCCAGCAGACAAGAAGCAAGCAGGAGAGTGTGCCTGGGAGAGAATTCAGGCACAAGGCTGTGAAAGACAAGGGGAAAGCTTTCAGAGACATGGGGAAGCAAGGTAGATGAAAGGCTAATCCGCTCTGTAGCAAGGGGTCACAGTTCAGACAGAGCTGAACTTCTGATGGCTGTGGGCACAATTCCACCACCCTCTGCAAAGGCACATAGTGATGTCTGCAGCAGCCCAGAGTCATGAGTGGCTGCAGGCTTTAGCCCAGACTGCCAAGCTGGCTGCATGGTGTGCACAATGTTCAGAAAGCACCTTTTTTTTTTGGGAGTGGCAACAAGAGAAATTGTATCCCCACCTTCCCTTAAGGAAGAACGTAGGATCTTCCCACATGACTGGCATACTTCCACTAGGAGTCTTATTGTGCAACTTTTCAAGCACCCCACTACAGGGACACTGCGCTTCATCCCTACTAGACCTGAGTAAAACCATATTTGGGCTAGCCCACCCAAAGTCATGACTTTTCCATGCCAAAAACAACAACAAAAAAAAAGATACAAACACAAAGCACTAAAAATGCCATCCACTGCCCACAATAAGGAGAAAGTCAGAACAAAATTCTCCTATGCTGCCTTTCTACAAACATATCTCGGTCTGGCTGTTTGGACTGGCGGTGAGAGGACAAAACACCATCTTTGATACTCAGAGTTCTTTACACACACGAATTGCCTTTGCCTATGCACACGTGAGGGGAAAAAAAAAAAAAAAGAAAAAGTAAATGACCTGACCTTAGCTGATGTAGTGTGCTGGTTTCAAGAAGATACCAGTCCCTCTAGCATAGAATAATTATGGTTGGAAGGGACCTCCAGGGTCATCAAGTCCAACCTTTATCCCATCATATTCCTAACCATTAAACCACTAGACCATGGCCTCAAGTGCCTCATCAACCCGTTTTTTGAACGCCTCCAGGGACGGCGACTCCACCACCTCCCTGGGCAGCCTGTTCCAGCGCCTAACCACCCTCTCAGTAAAGAACTTCTTCCTAACATCCAACCTAAACTTCCCCTGACGCAACTTGAGGCCATTTCCTCTCATCCTATCATTAGTAATTTGGGAGAAGAGACCAACACCAGCCTCACTACAACCTCCTTTTAGGTAGTTGTAGAGGGCGATAAGGTCTCCTCTCAGTCTCCTCTTCTCCAAACTAAACAACCCCAGTTCCCTCAGCCAGTCTTCATAAGGCCTGTTTTCCAGACCTCTCACCAGCCTCATTGCCCTTCTCTGGACTCGCTCCAGCTCCTCAATGTCCTTCTTATCCTGTGGTGCCCAGAACTGGACACAGTACTCAAGGTGTGGTCTCACGAGTGCCGAGTACAGGGGCACGATCACCTCCCTACTCCTGCTGGTCACACCGTTTCTGATACAGGCCAGGATGCCATTGGCCTTCTTGGCCACCTGGGCACACTGCTGGCTCGTGTTCAGTCGGCTGTCAACCAACACCCCCAGGTCCTTTTCTGCCAAGCAGCTTTCCAGCCACTCTTCCCCAAGCCTGTAGCGTTGCATGGGGTTGTTGTGACCGAAGTGCATGACCCGGCACTTGCCTTTGTTGAACCTCATACAATTGGCCTCAGCCCATTGCTCCAGCCTGTCAAAATCCCACTGCAGAGCCTCCCTACCCTCAGGCGGATCAACGCTCCCACTCAATTTCATGTCATCTGCAAATTTACTGAGGGTGCCTTCGATCCCCTCATCCAGGTCATCGATAAAGACATTAAACAAGACTGGCCCCAAAACCGAGCCCTGAGGGACACCGCTTGTGACCGGTCTCCAACTGGATTTAACTCCATTCACCACAACTCTCTGGGCTCGGCCATCCAGCCAGTTTTTAACCCAGTGAAGAGTCCACCTGTCTAGATCATGAGCCGCCAGCTTCTGCAGCAGATTCCTGTGGGAAACAGTGTCAAATGCCTTACTGAAGTCCAGGTAGACAACATCCACCGCTTTTCCCTCATCCACTAGGTGGGTCACCTGATCATAGAAGGAGATCAGGTTGGTTAAACAGGACTTGCCCTTCATGAACCCATGCTGGGTGGACCTGATCCCCCTGTTGTCCTGCACTTGTCGCCTGATCTCCCCCAAGATGAACCGTTCCATAATCTTCCCCGGCACCGAGGTCAGGCTGACAGGCCTGTAGTTCCCCGGATCCTCCTTCCTGCCCTTCTTGTAGATGGGCGTCACGTTGGCAAGTCTCCAGTCATCCGGGACCTCACCCGATAACCAGGACTGCTGATAGATGATGGAAAGCAGCTTGGCAAGTTCCTCCGCCAGCTCCCTCAGCACTCTCGGGTGGATCTCATCTGGCCCCATAGACTTATGGGTGTCTAATTGACTTAGCAGGTCCTTTATTACTATTTCCTGGATTACAAGGGTTTTATTCTGATCTCCATCCCAATATTCCGGCTCAGGGAACTGAATACCATGAGGATAACTGGTCTGGCCGTTAAAGACCAAGGCAAAGAAGGCATTAAGCACCTCAGCCTTTTCCTCATCCTTGGTAACAATGTTCCCCCTCGCATCCAATAAGGGATGGAGATTCTCCCTGCATCTTTTTTTATTGTTAATATATTTGTAAAAACTCTTCTTATTATCTTTTGCAGCAAAGCATCTTGGTTTCCGAAATGCAAAATATCTTCCTCACCACTTGCTGTATGAATTAAGAGCCAACTCTGTTAGACTGACAGACTCTGCTATTAACTAGAAGAGGAGGATGAGGGGGAGAAGAGAGCTGACAAAAATTTCCAAAGCTTAACCAAAATTTGGGTAATTTCTGGCTCCAGCTGCTTTGGCAGTAGTCCCAAAATAAAGCCTGTCTCCTCTTCATGCTCATGGGGGCAGGGGCACATAGAGTTAAATGCATTTTATTTTTAAGTTAAACACTATGTCTCTTGAATCATCGTCAGAATTCATCTCTTACCCTGGCCTTTGGTCATCACAAAGCTTCTAGCTTCTTCAGTTGGTTCTTGGCCTGATCACTATGTGTCCTTATCCTTGACACAGCTTATCACAGTTCAGTCATTATCCAGACATCCACCTGCACATGCCCAGAACACACTACTGAAGAGAGGGCAAAGGAAAACAGATCAAGGGGGTAAAATACACTCCACTTCTCAAGAGAAGTAAACTCAAGAGTCCCGGAGGAGGCTGCAGGAAACAAAAGCAAGAAGTTCAGTAGATCCACCGAAATACCACTGCTGCTACAACAAGAAAGGGACTAAATTTTCCCTTCTCAGGAATATGTCAAACAAGAGCCAGAAGATCTTGTGCAGTTTGAAGGCATCCTCTAGTATGGGGGTTTAAATCCAATCCTAACACAAAAAGAGTAACAATTGCCTGCACCCAATGGCTTGGTAACTCGCTTTAAAAGGGAGGAAAGTAAAGGAAGGAGGAGGCATACTTACTTCCTTTTTGTACAGAAACTTAGGTCTTAAAATCCACCACCATCACTACTACAAATTATCCCTGGCACCACCTCTCACCCTCTGAATGCTCTGCAAGAACTGAATTCCCCTCTCACTTCAAGGGTGCAAATCATTCAGGGTCAGGAGCAAGTTCCAGCACTATGTGAAGTTCACTATGCTCTGTTGGCTGTGCAAGCTCAAGGAAGGGCAAAGCACCACAATCAGGGACTGCTGAGCTAGAAAACTCACATTACAGTCACTAAAGTTTACCTCCAACGATGCTTTTTTCCAGCCTTTCCTATTTGTAATATATTTGTAATGATTTGTAATTTGTCCCCTCAATCACTGGGAAATGGAGGAACCATAAAACCAGGGCCCACCCTCACCCCGCAGGGTATCAGGGTGGCAGGATCCAGGGAGGGCAAGCACGTGGGCCCTGCAGCACCCTCTGCCTGTTGCTCAGCTGGCCACTGCAGCATCTTTGAACCTACAAGCACAGGAGCTGCAGCACAACAACCATTTCTGAAGTGACAGCGGGGTGGGAAGGGGAGGACAGGGAGAGACCAAAAAGTAACTACTGGTGAAGCTCGGCAGCTGAAGCAAGATTGGCTCTGGTGAGTTCAAAGAACAGTAGCAGGGGAAACTGGTATCTCCCAGGCATCACCCACACCAACAGCACAGAGCACTGGACACAGCCCTGCCCCATCTTCCTGGCTGCAGTTTACCATTGCACCTCAAGGTCACAGAGAAAGGAGAAAAGCAAGAGACAAACAATAATAGCCCAGGACAGGTCTACTTATTCAGCATTTGCTATTGCTCCATGAAGTGGAAAGATCCAGAAACATGGAGACCTCGGAGCAGGCGCAGCCACACGCAGATGAGAATCAGCGGCTGGTGAAACTGCAAGAGCACCTTCCTCCCCAGCTCCGCTCTGCCTGGGTGCGAGCAGCCCATGACCAAGCAAGGAGGTCTGCAAGCCTCAGAGAGTGTCCTGACCTGCCTGAAACCCAGAGAAAGGCTCCCTCTCACTGCCTCAGCTCCCCCACACCTGCACACCAGCCACCCACTGAGGTTTGCCGGGCCCTTTCCCATGTTCTAGCTTGGGGAATGAAGGAAAGGAGGTATAGTGGAAGAGACTCTGGTCTTACTGCGTTCTCCACCCCCCCCAGCCTTTTCCCTACTCTACTCGGACCCAAAAAGCCATGGCTCTCCTGCACATCCTACAAGAAAAACACAAGGAGCTTTTTCCCCTCCTCTCTCAATTCACCACCCTCCAGCAGGGACTGCATGGAAATGGTGATATTCATGTATCGTCTGGATCAACAGCACGGATAAGCTCAAAGAAGGCAAGGGAGAATGGCACAGGAGGATGAGGCAGGAAGGCTTTGTTTGGTCCTGGCTCCAGTGCAGCCCACCCCCTCTCTCTATCGCAATGCCCTCCAGCTCGGACATGCAAGGAAGCGTTGGGAAGAGAGGGGGTCTGGGATGCTTATGAATTTTGCTTCCCCCATCAAGGGGATGGCTCGCTCCCCTGAGCATGCCTGGCTCTGCCAGAGCTCCCTGGAGTAACCTTTATTCCAGTGTGTCGCAAGCATGTATTTCACGGATGGTTACACTGAATCATTATCACCAGGCGTTCATTTGACCAAAATAATGCTATTAGCATCATCAGGTCCATTCCCCCCTCACCACCACAACTACTACCCCCAATTCCTTCCTCACCAGTACACATACACTCCCTCCAAGCCCCAGGCCCCTGCCATCCACACAGGGCACACCCCTCCCCAACACAAAAACTCATGATGTGTGATACAATGTCTGGGAAAAAGAGAGTGGCGAGATGGGCTGGCAAAATGGATGGACGTGCCTTTGGCATTTACTGCGTTCCCTACCCTCTGCCAATGTTTATCAGCCGCACGCACACACACAAAGACACACGCGCAAAAAATCAGAATTAAATCATGGCCTGTCCCAGGTACGTGACTACGGGTGTATGGGTGTGTGTACATGTGCCTGAGCTGCGGTGACAGTCCTATCGGGAACCTAAATCTGTATGGCATGAAGGAAAGGTCATCGTGCCACTGTTGTGATGCACTAAAAAAAAGCCGCAGAGCCATCAGAATGTAACACAGAATTTTCTCGTCAAGGGACGAGAAACCTTCAGGGGGGGTGGGGGCTGGGAGGAGGAAAGCGGGTGTGCGGATGGGGGGGTGGGGGGAAATGGCAGAAAATGGGGAGGAAAATGAAGAATACAAAGCTCCACTTTGCTAATCCAAGATAGACGATCCATCCCTTCCCCCCTCTCTACGCCCTCCCTCCCCCCGAAATGTTGGTGCAGATGGATTTCTGTATCTTGGTTTTGCAGCAGTGGGTCTAATGACTCCTATACCAAACCCCCTCTCTATGATAACCCCTCCCACTATTTTTTTTTTAGACCGGGCTGAAGAATAACATGTTTTTAGAGATAATGGGTTTTATAAAAAGAGAAAAAGGGACGCAACGCAGACATTATGCGAATAAGCTGCTCCTCGCATCACCCCCATCTTCCCCCAACCACACATCCCGATTTCACCCCCTCCCATCATTCTCCAGCCTTCCCCCCATCAGCTCCCCCAAGGAAAGGAAAAAAACCCACAACACGATCTGGGTAGCCGATCTCAAAATCCCAAGCACTAATCCGCTTGAATTTGTTCTTCCCCTTATATAAGCAGCAGCACGTCAACATGTTCACTGGAAACGCAGCATAAAATGAGGCCAGGCTACAGCCATGGAACAGGGGTGATATCGGCAGACACCGCTTCTATCAAGAAGCCATCACCACCAGGATGATGAAATCAAGTATTGGGCTTTCAGTTGTTCCTTTCCTTTATTTATTTATTTTTAAATGCTTACTCTAATTTTATTTCATTTCATTTTGGTTTCGCTCTACTCCATTTTTTTAAAGGACAAAAGTGAAATAAATAATTAAAAGCCCAGAGACATACCCCACCAGAAGGTGCCCGAATGCTCCAGAAAGAGAATCCTCACCTGCTAACTTTTTTTTAAAAAAAAATAAATAAATACAGTCCTGTTGCTCCCATTATCCCCAAACTTCTAATGTCCCCAGCTGCACCTCCCTACTCCCAAAAACCAGATACGTTGTTAGAGACAAATGTGTAAGAAACTGCCAGAGACCAAAAAGAAACAGAGAAATGGAAAACTACGTCTATACAATAATCTAGTTGGTTCAGCTGATAAAAGTACACCCAGTCCCAAAACCAAAAACAATCTCTGCAGCCTTTTCCCCCAAAATACTACTAACCCTTAGATAAACTTGTCCAACTTAACACCAATAACCACTTTAACTTAAACCAGCGACAGACGTAATACCCTTCTGGTTCACATTACAATTAACAACTGACTGTATCATCATGGCAAACAAAGCCCTTTGTGATCTATTTTTCCCTCACCTACTCAACATCTCTCTTAGACCTTATACCAGTCTAGTTAAGAGTTCACCCCCTCAAAAAATAGCCCCTCAAAATATGCAGTAAGCAGGTATCGGTGAGCGGTCATTTCAGTGTTCACCTTTTTAGGAAGACGATGTGCTTGTCATGGAACAATTGCGTGCAGCAAAAAGCAGAGAATCATAAATATTTAGGAAAAAACAATAATTTCTTACAACTATTTGTAACCAAGCGTTGAGCAGTTTGCCTACAGAAAGGTGGGAAGAAAGCCTGGAAAAGCGCAAGGCTGAAAGTGCCTTTTTTATAAATGATTTCATGTTTTTAGTCTGGGTTCTGCCTCCCCGATCCTTTGGTTTTTCTGCCGCTGATCTCATGCCTAATCTTTTTTATTGTTTTCTTTGGGGGAGGGAAAAAAATTTAAAAATCGAGAAAAAAATTTTTGAAAGAGAAATATTTCAATTTTAACAAAATGCATCCTCAAAGAGCAGTGGTGAAATATGTGACTTCCTAGCTACAAAAGACTGCAATTAAAATAAATTTTAAGAGTAAGCAAAAGACAAGTCACCTGCAAAGCACCAGAGTCAGTGCCCTTAGGTAGGGGAATTACATCACTCCCTGACTGAATGATGTTTTCTTTTAAATTATAAAGCAGGTGGATTTTTCTTGGCAGAAAAAGAAAAAGAAAGACAAAAAAAAAAAAAAAAAAAAAAAAAAAAAGCAGTGGTTATTCAGTGGTTATTTCACATACATCTTGAACGAAGAAAGCATTGAACCAACCTTTAAGGTCACTGCCTGAAAACCCACAGCAGTCGCTCACGGTGGAAGTTTTCAGGCAAGACGGCTACTAAATCATTAATACAAACAAATGGAAGGCGGGGAGGAAAGGCGCTACTGTAATAGATCCGAAGCTTTGGAAGAGGAAAAAATATTAAAGAAAAAAACTTTCATCTTCAGCCTCTCTTCTTGCCTCAGTAATAATTTTTTTAAAAAGAAATCCTTAAGCTTTAGTCAAACAGTAGGCTCTCTCTACGTGTCTCCCTGCTGTAACTCAGCGTAGTGTCTTCTTCGTTTTCGCGAGGTGCCCCCCGTTTTCCACTCCGAAAAGCCCCGCTGTGGGAACTGCGATTTCCCAAAAAGTCGGGCAAAGGAGCCAGGGCCGGAGCGTCCCGGGGGCCGGTGCGCGCCCACTCCGCCCGGCGGGCAGCGCCCACCCCGCCGGGGCACCCGAGAGAACAGAACGATCCGAAATAGTTGTCGTGATGGGGGTCAGGAGAAACCCACCAGCGGAGCTCCGGAGCGGCGGCGCCCAGCGCCCACCGGGCGGGTAAACCCCGCCGATCCGATCCGTGCCAAGCCGGGTCGTGCCGCCCCCCGCCCGCCGCCCCCTCTCACCTCCGCAGCCGGGCGGACACCGGCCACCGCGCCAACTCGCGGCTTGCCTCCGCTGCGGGGCAGGGGGCTCCAGCGTGGCCCCCGCCGCGGAGGCTCTGAGGGTCCCAGAGAGGCTGGGCTGGCCGCGCCGAGCAGAGCCGCGGGAGGAGCTGCGCAGGGCTGAGCGCGCCGCGGTGCCGGAGCAGCCCGAGCCCCGCACACGCCGCCGCCCCCTGCCGCCACCGCCCGCCCGGCCCGGCCCAGCCCCGCCCGGCCCCGGCTTTTAAAGAGACCGCGGGCCCGTGCCCCCGGCCCCCCGACTCGGTCCGCCCGGCCGCGGTGGCGGGCACGGCCGCGGGCAGGGGCAGCACCGCTCCGCCGGGCTTCTCCTCCCCGGGTTGCGGCGAGGCGCCGCCTTCTCCCGGGAAGGAGACGGGAGGCTCTCCTGCCTCTAGCCCCCGCCGCCTCTCGTCCCTCGAGCGCTGCCTCACCGGGCCGGCACAGCAAGGGGGGTGTTTGCCCCACCGGTCCCAACAACGGGAGGGGGGACACAAAGCTTCCTTCTACCTCCTGGAGTTAGCCAACACTACCCAAGCAAGCGGGGACCTGCCGTCTCAGCAGCAGGTAACGTGTTCCTCCATCACCTCCACGATCCCCCAAAAACCCCGAGAGTTCACATAGATTTTTCCCTTCTAGCTCAGAGTTGGACACAAGTACTTCGAGTCAATTTATACACCATTCATTTCATTTAAACCAGCCACTAAGTTTTTTTGCTACCTGGCTCAAATCTCTGAGACATTTTATCCACTTATTTCCTCACTTGTAAAAGCAGAGGCAATGGCACCGATGGACACCATCGGCTGCGCAGAGCTCAGCATTTCATTCGGAGTGTATATCCTAAATATTGTTATTTACCATTCTATCACCGTTAGCACTTCACCCAGTAAAGAACAGGATTCTGTGGGGAACATCTATGTACAGCTTTTTAATGTGTTATCATGCTGAAAGTCCACCTCAAAGAAGGCTGGCAAGCAGGAGCATTATGCACATCAAGTGCACAAAAAAGCCCAAAAGTTAGAAATCCAGCCTCCCAGCTCCTCTCTCCAGACCCCGTGATCTTGTAAAATTTGTGTATGATGCTCATACAGCAATACCAGACACTTCAAAATGCATTTGCCCTAGGGACAGACTGGAAAGCTATTTGCCTTTCCTTCCCCTTCTGATCATGTATTCAAAGGTTTTTGTCTTTTTCTACATTTTGCATAGCAGAGAGCCTACTCACAGCACTCAATAAATAATAAATAATAATTATTTTATACAGTATGTATTGATCACTTTCCCCACTATCAAAATGCAGCTGTGTCTGAGGTGGATAATAGCTGCACAGAAACACTAAATAATAGTTTCAAGTAGTATTAGGAGCCCCCTGGGAAGTTTCTCTGGAAAACAGTCCTTCACATCCCCTAACAAATTCAGATCCATGCACAGAGAGGATAATGGAGACCTATTTTCAAGAAGGTGACAATGGTCCAGCAAGGAGGCATCCTCCTGACTCAAAATCAGCATCCCAAGAGCAGGAATTTATCCCTTCAGATGTCTGTGCAAAGGCAGGTTATTGTTAAGCTTCCTGTTTTATATGGACAACGTAACAGCAGTGAGAACTGTCAATCCATCCTCAGGGCATAGGATTAGATCCTGGTCTGAATTACTGTGAAGAAAACCAGCTATTACTTCATTTACTTCAATAGTTAACTCCAGATTTAAAGTGTGCAACTGGCAATAAAATCTGGCTTCTAGTACCTTTCTTCCCCTGCTGATAGTTCTGGCAATCCAGCATTTTGTAGCTCGCAGTTTGTCAAAGTAATGATTTGATGAGGTAGTCATCTCAAACTGCACCACCTCTGGCCCTTCGCTCTCTGCAGTCTTCTAAGACCGTGTACCTACTTGCATCATATTTTGATCCAGCTGCCTATCACCAGAGTATCTTCCATGTAAAATTAATAACAGCAGTCTCCACTTCTAGTTCTGAGCTAAACTTCTTCAGTTTGGCAGATGGAAAACAGCATGTACCACCAGAGACAAGCAAACTAGCAATGGCAGCTTATAGCCAGCTTAATCACAAAGGATAAAGTAAGCCCAAGAAGATTTGGGGAAAACAAGCTAGTTTTCATCCACACACTAGTCTTCAACTTGAAAAAGAAAAACGTAGGACCCCTGCGCATGAAATGTTTATAAATAAGAAAGAGAGATAGGAGACTTCATCTAATTCAGAAGCTTCTATTCAGAGTGGAGGAGCTTCTGTTCAGAGTGCTATATATGAACCAAGGAAGGTAACCACTACTTAAAAAAAAAATCTTACTGTGCAAAACTCAGACACAGAGACCTCTACTTCTAAAAAATTATTACAGTTAGGCATCAAAATAGCAGACATCATTTTATAAACAGGGAAACAGTAGTGAGAAAATATTAGAAGAGTAGGGAAGTTTCTTTAAGGTTGCAAGGCACTTCTTTACTGGAGTGTGGAGCAAAACAGAAGAGGGAAGCAGTGCAGTACAAGGAGTTGCTCTTTGTCCAGCAAGCAATACTCTAATTGCTCAATAGGGGAGTGGATTTTTCTGACTAATTTCACTAATTCTTTCTTTAACATCTCTAGCTCTGCAATTTGCAAACAAGTTGTATAAAGATGAAGGAAAAAAATCATTACCACACTGAGGTTCACACCAGCCCAATCTAACACAGGTCCCCTCCCCAGCATATGCCACTGGCATGGCGGTGAGACTTTTAAAAGCGTATGGCATACTCTATAGATTGGGACAAAATACTTTCTCTAAGAAGATCAGTAGACACATCAGCCTTTTCTGGTGTCTTCATTAAGCAAACAGCCAGTTCCCTTTCCAAAGGGGCCTTATAAATTCACAGTGGCACAGATGCATACACCTGGGCACCCAGCCACTCCGTCCCAGCAGGTACTGCGCGCTCTGCTCCCACCACTGGAGAGAAAAGGCAAAGGCAAGAATACACAGGCAGTGACAGGTTATTCATCTGCTTTTGCTCGCTCCCTTTAGAATAAGTTTCCAAAAATTTTACCAAGCTCATGTGTTTGTTTTAACTAAAAGACAATGCTGTCAATAAACTGGGACAATTCAGATAATGCAATTTTTAATAAATTGCAAAGTAGGACTGTTTGTCTTCAAGGTACTTAGTTCTGCCCCAAGATCTGGGTTTATAATTCAGGGCAGTGGCTGTAGTACCCACAAGACATAGCTTTTGCTATCTATCTTGCTAGAGCAGTGAGCTGGCTCACAGGAGCTATCCAACTCCCTGATGCAGCAGAAACTATGCATGCCATTATCACCAGTTCCTGGTCCCCCTCTTTTCTGTTAAGTAGGGACAGTAAGAGAGGAGGATCAGAGCCTGGAAAAGGCTCTGAAGACAGAAGAGGCACAAGTTAGAGGCATCATCCATCATGCCAAGGTGTCCAAATTCTGCAACATAAGATCTAGAAGATTCCATCTAAACTAATTCCCTGCATATGGCAGCAGGGGATGAGAAGAGGCTGCACTGCAATATTGTCCCATAGAGTATAATCTCCTGGGCATTTTCCTTAGGTTCTCTGAATGGCATTCACCAAATCCTTGAAATCAAGTATTTGTACAGCACTACTTAACAGAAATGAGACTCAAGGGGAATTTGCCATTGAAACAGTGGCAGGGAAATCTGTGCAACAAGGCAAGAATACAATTTATCTTTCTGGCCCCCTTTTTTTTTTTTTTTTTTTTTTTTCCATGTTAGCACTTTCAGTGTCTTTTCCCCCAGAAGTTAATACCCAAGGTGAATTTAGAAGCTGCAGTCCAAACTGTGATCAGATCATCTTGGTTGTGCCAAAGGAAGCTGATCTTATCTCACTAGTGACCTTATCCCACTTGAGAGAGCAAAACTCATTACAATAATAAGAAATAATAGAGATGGAAAAAGAGTAATCATGACAGTGCCTGGTCAGAACTCCCTTTACCATCATTTCAGAGGATTAGTTCTAAGCCCTTCTCCTGCAAACATCATTTTTCACTCCAGCAGGATGTTCAACCTTCAAAGTTATTCTGACCACTTGCAGGACGTATCTGTTTATTCTTGATTCACAAACCCTTTCCTCCTCCTAGCATGTTCTGTTGCATTTACTTAATAGTTACAGAGAAACTCTACACAGTGCATACAGGAAGCTATTTTCTGAGCACCACTTTGTTTAGCTGAGTGTACAGGGGACAGAAACTACACAGACACACATTTGAGTGTGTGGCAATGTATCACTACACTACACTACACTATCACTACAGCACCCATCTCATGGCTAAGCTCGGATCTGCTCCACCCTCACTGAAGTGTAGGTTTCCCCAGCAGAATTTCATCTATCCCCTGAGCTCCTGAAAGATGCTCGAAGACATGTTTTTATAACTAACTGATCAGTTGTGAAGCTCTCAGGATAAGCAACAACAGCTGCAGCCAGTGCCCTTCACATGGTTGGGCTATCTCATTTTAAAATCTTATACACCATTTTGGATAAACACAATAAAATGAAACAATCTGTTATTTTCTCTAGTCACATGCCAGACAAACACAGTGTCAACAAAGATTGTTCTGTCCATGGGACAAAGTACTTCTCATTCACAAGATGACAATAAACATCTTTGTTTTGCATGAGTCTATAACTTGAAGATTTGAAGTGAGATGAGGAACTTCAAACAGGACTCCAATGAACTGAAGTGAGGGGGAAAAATGCTCTTCCTGCTGCTATAAAACACTGGGGGGTAGGAATTTTCTAGCATAAGCAAAATCCTCCAGGGAGCCAAAAAAAGCAAAACATACCTTCTTTCCACTTAGTGAACACTATTTTTGACAAAAGCCTTTTAGCCTGTGTTTAACAATAGGTGCAGCATATCTCCAAGGGCAAGCTTAAAGCATTGCTTTTGACCTTTAAAGCACTATATACTCCTTTTTCAAAGTTAATAGGCATCAGATATCCATTCTATTTAAGTACTTTATGAAAATCCTACTGTGTACTTATTTTGGAAAACCCAGTCCTAACTGAGTTTTGGAAAATCCAGCCCTAAGTGGCCTGGGTGTCATCACACATTTTCTCAAAGAAGGTTAAGCCAATACTGACTCCCAACCACACAAGCATGGCCATAATGGACTAGTAGCCAAGACTGTGCCTGACACCACTTGCAGGACCGTGTCCTACTACATGTCTCCCCTCTGCATGTAGTGAAAAGCTCTGGCTGATGCCATGAGACTGGCAGCAGGCCTGTTTTGTCCAGTTACAGATTCTGCACCCATCACTGTGTATCAAGGTATACTCTTGGATTTCTTGGGCTCAGCCTAGGCTTTAAGACAGGCAAGTTGGAAAGCTAAACAAATGCATATATCTGAAAAGAGGGACAGCAAAAAATTGGAGAGCAGTTCCCCTTCTATAACCTGGCCCCTGTGTCCCAGAGCAAATACAAAGCTTGCTTTAGGGCACCATATAAATTGGTATTATAAATTCAGATGGTACACCAGGGAGTGCCTCATTCGGTATGATTGGAGTCATTCTCAAGAGCAGTTCAGGCACTCAGCCTGCCACATGCGACTGCTGCCCCAAGGGCTGCCATTACAGATGCATTATTACAAAGTGTTGCAATAAAGCATGAACTAAAACAACTTCATTGAAATGAAGATTAATACGGAACATGTGTTCACCTTTGTATACTCAGAAGGAACAGTCCAGCAAACACAAGCAACACAGTGCTGGGGCTGATGGGCTAGGGGAGCCACACAACTGACCAACCACCGCTATTGCTGAAGGCAAGCAATACATTTCCACAGCATTTTTCAAGTGTCCACGGATGGATTTAGTGCAGCAGCTGTGAAGCAGAGAGTGAGGCAAGCAAAACATGTGGAGTTCTGAAACATGCAAGGAAGTAAGCTGTTTCTGAGGCAGAGAACAGAGAGGGACACTTCAAACCTGCCTAAACCAAGTCAGCCCTGAACTTATAGTACTAAGTATAAAGGCATCCAGCATAGACACCATCCGTCACATCCAGAATAAATAAATGACTCAGTCAATCCTGGAATGTACCGAGTACTCCTAGATCCTTTTGAAGTCTCCAAGACATGACCATGTGTGAAGGCATTGGGGGTGAAATGAAAGGTGGCATAACATCAGGTCTTCTTACTACAAAAAAAAAAGTGCAGGAGGAGGGGACGTGGCATTTCATGACAGAAAATAAAGGGTTCTAGGTGTAATATAGTACGAAAGTAACAGATTAATGATTAATCTGCATGATGGTATTTGGCACTTTAAGGAAAAAGCAACGATTTTCGCTGAAGGCAGACCTCACTGAACACAGAATTTGACCCTTGGGAATCAACTGCAAGGTTAGGCTTTTATTCTTTTATTTATCCTTTACTAGTGCTTAAGACCTCATAGACGGCCTGTCTTCGGCATAACACCCAGATAGGTACACTGTAATGGATGACACAGGTAGGTGTTTTGTTTGAGTTGTTTTTTTTGGGTTTTTTTTTTGGGGGGGGGCAGGGAGAAAGAAAGTCATTCATCTCTGTATATGGGCTGGAAGTGATTGGGAGAGAAGGACTAATTAAAAGTAGAGAACAGATGCCCCCATGGTGCTGGCATCTCTATTGCTTTCTGTTTCTGGAATGAAAAAATCATTTGTCATAAAAATAAATGAACTGACAAATATTTAAATAAAAAAAAAAAAAAGAAAAGAGATTGAAGGGGAGATAAAAATACACAGTAAACAAGCAAAAGCTCCAGTTAGCAGGTTTGCCTTTCCTCCCCAAGCTGACTGGCACTGCACCAATGCAACTCAGAGGGAACGAGATCTGCTGCATGCAAACAATTCCTAACAGAGCTGAAACTCTCCGATGAACATGGATGAGCAAAGGTTGGGCAGCTGCCTTTAGACAAGGCTGCCATGTCACTGCCCATTCAAAGGGCAAGACTGTACAGAAATGGGTATGATTTATATTATTTCACAGCAAGGTGCCATCCATCCCTCCTTGCACTGCAATTTTATATCCCAAAAATAGAGTAGCCTTCGCAGCCCTCCCACAGTGCACCTCTCACACCACCACAAATACAGCTCCATAACAGTCCGTTGCCATCAATATTCCCCTGACTGAAGATGACTTAATAAAACATTCTTATAAGCCAATCAACATGGCTTATAATTAAAAGAAGCCAATGTTAAGCTCCACTGAATTATTGCTTTCTCTCAGCTCTCCACAATTCTAGTAAACCAGACACCACACTACATCCCAGGATGGATGGATCTATGCTATGCCTAGCTCTAAATGGAGAGCTCTGAGGATCTGTGAAGTGACAGGATTTCTTCTATGAATTTAAAACACAACTTTACATACCTACAGATCTTTTAGAGTTACACCACATATAGAACCCAATAAAGCTCCATATGTTGATGTCTAAATGCCTGCATAAACCTGATTGCCATCACACAGAAAGATATGCGAATCCTTATGCAGGTTTAATACAGAATGACCGTTAAATTTCTGTAACAAGCAGAATCCTACTAGGCAAAACACTGTTGGATGCCTATACTTAACATTGGAGGCACTGAAACATTCTGCCCTTCAGACCTAGTATCAGGATGTGAACTGCACCTGGTTAAGTGATGAGGCAGTGCCTCTCAGCATTGGCCTCCTGTAAACATAAGTCAGAATCCTCCTATAGGAACTGATTCTTCAACTGAAGGACAGAAATGGAGTCAGAAGACCCACTGGGTCTGCAATTGCTACATTTCGTACTGCCATCCTAACAGAAGAGAAAGTTTCCAACAGGTCCTGATTAACAAAGTTCTTCCTAGCCTGTCACTGTCTCAGCAAGAGGCCCCAGGGGTTAAGTCATGGGGACTGTTACAACCTGGATGCTGCAAGGCAAGCGTCAGTCACAGCTGAACTGCAGCATCTTGAACATACTGCGCTCAACTCTATGCAAGGAGTCACAGTGATCATATAAAGCGTGCTTATGATCACCCCATGCATGAGCAAATCCATAACAACAGAAGACTCCATCCTTCCCCCATCCAGCTACAAACCACAGCTGACTGTTAAGATACTGACCTGCAGACAGAAGACATTGATTATCTTGTCCAGTTTTGTCAGGCACAATCCTAGGACTATAGCTCAATCTACTTGCAGCACTACTGATCACTACTGCAGAAGCAGCCATGTCACCTCTGAGTTCTCAACAATATCTGTGAGGATGATGCAGAAAGTGCTGCATCACAAGTAAATTATTCTGTGCTTTGTCTGAAATAGTTTTACTAGACTTATCAGTATAACTTCAGAAATCTCATTAAACAAGCAAGTACTATAATTCCCTGTGTAGATGCTTGCTATAGAATAGAAGCTACTTTTTTTTGTTTTCCTTAAGTTCCTTCTAAAGTGATGCAAACTGACCCGTGAAAAGTTACCTTATAAAGAAACAATGAAGTTATACTAGCATATCAATTTAAACTCACACTTATATACACCAGTATCACTTCTCCAGGTGGAGAACATACTAGATAAGGGACTTTCATAGCATTATCAACAGCAAAATGGAAAGAAGCTACATCAGATACCAGCACTGACAGAGAATTGGGGTCATCTCCTGAGTCTTGTCTTCTACCTCTGAAAGGAAAGCATGGTTTGGTGTCAAGCTGAAATGACTGAGAGGTAGAACTTGACAGCCCAGACACCTGCAACCATGTCTATAAGCCAGTCTCTTTCTCTGTACCTCGTGTATTTTTCAAAGGTTAGCTATTTAATACTAAAGATAGCTTCTAAAAACAAAAACTAGTGGAATGCTATACATGAAAAACCTTTCAAGGAGACATATGAGTTACTCCCCTGACTGTCAGTTTTTTCAGTTTTCTTTTTCAAAGAAGTGACTTACAGATACATGCACCAGTTTTACATGTTGTGGGCTCTTGGGCAGTTCTGGAGCCAGATACCTGGCTACACTCCATCTCTAAAGACCTCTCATATTAACAGAAGTCTCTCTACTGTAAAGCATTCAAAATTACTCCTTCTGTCTCTCTCTGTCTCAGAGGGAAAAAACAAAAAACAAAACAAAAAAAAAAAGTCTCTTGCAATGGGTTATGATGCATCTTTAATGATGGAGCAAGAGAAGTGCCTGCCATACAAAGAAGCTAATCAGTCAATCAAGAGCCAGCTCACTAGACAGAAGCCGTCAGTGCCTAACTGCTCTGTCTCCACCTGTCCAGGGAAACAACAAAGCAGCATGGGACATGCCTGACAATTGAGTGCAAAATAGCACACGTATTTATATATTTCTAATCACTAAAGGGGCAAGTGGTTGCTGCAAATTAACATTTTCAAGAATAACAAACCCAGCACCACATATGTACTGATGTGCATTTGAAATAAGGCTGATGACTCTCTTATCTTTTTGAAAACAGCAGCAGTCCTCAGGTTACAGAAAGGCAGTAGGTGAGAATTTCTATAAATAGACTAGCTGGAAAATCCTTTGCCATAAGCTTGCCAACCCAGAGCAGTTAAGTGAATGGTAGTTTAGAGAAGGAAATATATCTCTTAAAATGAAAATGAGCAGAGCTATAGGATCCATATGGCTTTGTATTGTGAGAGCATAAAGGTCATGGGTTTTATATGTTCCAGGTCAGATACTGGCTGACTGAACAAGCAAACCACGTTATCTGCCTCAGTTTCCCCAACTAGAAAAAGATAATGAAATCTACCTAGATTATAAAGGGATGATTGGTTTTGCAACTGGCTTCATTAATATTCATTAAGTGCTTGGAGACCCTTGCGTGAAAAGTGCTGCCCAAGTACCGACTGTTACCTTGCCATTTTGCCGAGTGCTCTTGTAAAGAACTTGGGATTGTTTTCCAGTTCGTTTCAAACAGGTGGGTGTTTGGCAAGCACTCGGCATACGAAGAGTTTATAAAAGCACCGAGTGGCTTAAAATAACCCGCCCGTGACTGCGCGGTGGCGTTAGTGCTGCGGGAAGCTCTCCGTGCCGCTCTCCGCGGTGCTGAACCCGACGGCTGTCGGCCGCGCACCCGCCATCCCCGCCCGGGCCGCTGCTACTGGCGCTCCCCACGGCTCCGCACCCGGGCTGCCACAGGAACATACTCCACGTTAACTGCTCGCTGGGCCGCACCGCAGAGACACCGCGAGCAGCTCTGCGCTGTGTCGTTGGGTTATTTCAACAGGCACACCTAGGAGTGCACATTCTGTTGCTTGATAGCGCATCCCAGCCTGCCCGACTCATTGGCCTGATCGCTCCCTGATGAGAGGGGTGGCCCAGGTCATCACTGATCTGTGACTTCATGGTACGGGCATCTTTCCTTCCACTTAAGTCATGGAGAGTTCTGGGCCTAAATCTTTCTGGGTACACAGCTTTACACAGTACAGCCTTGAAGTATGGCCTTGCTTAAAGCCTTACTCATTGTCCATTCCTACAACAGGGAAAGGCAAGAGGAATAACTGTGTACCCCCAATTGCAAAATAAAATTTTAAAATACATTGCTGGGGGTGGGGGAGAAGCTTGGAAACAGAGTGATCTCTGTGTCCCCAGATAACCTGCCTTTTCTTTTTATTCTGCGTCACCACCTATCTAGTTATTTATGTGGCCACTGGGCTTGGGCCAGCAGCAGGCTCAGAGAAGCTGTGCAGCTCTTCTGTAGGAAATAGTCTGAAAAATGGGGGGAAACACGTCTCATCTCTTCCATCAAAAAGCAACACCTGGGTGGAAGGAAGCACAGGCATTCCATGTGCACTCTACAGGTCAGGCTCACATAACAGGAAAACCTGTTATGTGATAAGAGAATCCTGATAAGAGAATCCCACTGTCAGTCAGGAGGAAGAGAGGACAGGCCAGCTGCCTAACATACAATACCCTCTCATCAGAACAAACTTGATATTTTCTTCATGAAATATACAGTGATCAGCCCCTCGCTCTGCCCAATCTCCACATTCACTGTGAGCAAGGACAGCAGTGAGGAGAAATGCCCTGTTTTCCACAAAGTCAGTTGAAGCTCATTAAATTACCAATTGTTTCCCAACCTGGATATTTATGCCTTTTCCTTGTGGAAAAGGACAGCAACTGAAACTGTAATCCCCAGTGCAAGGAACAAACCAAACCTCCCCAGTCTTGTACTTCTCTCAGGGACCACTTCTAGGCACAAAAGGCAGTATTTCCCAGCTTCACAGAGGTGATATTAGACTTAACTCATTCATGTTTGTAAGGCTCAGATATTACAAGAACGCAGGTCATCGAAAAAGCTCATCAAGAAAATTAAATACACTGTCCTCAGTGCCTACCTCTAATCTTAGGTACTCTCAGGATGGGGAAGAGAGAGAAATAAAATCATACTTGCTCTGAGGGTTAACTCAGTGTCATGGCTAAAATCCAAATTGAGTAATTACATTCTGTCTCCCAAGTGTGCCCTTGAAGTTTCTGCTAAGCATGTGATTTCACTTCCTGTTGCCAAGTTTTATTACATGTGCCCAAGTATTAGCTGTACCCACCCATATGACCTGGCTCCCACTGCAGGAAGAGGAAGGTTTTGTTCATCCTCCACTCTGAAATCTTTTGATGAAAGGTATTGTTGCATTTTCATACCTTACATGCGTTCCAAAGGTATTTTGCTAGGGCTGTTTCACCATTAGCAACAATACCATATTTGCTCCATAACACATTTTATAAATACTCTTTCCCAGTGACAGCAACACCATGAGAGTGCCAAACCTCTAAAATCCACAGCACACCTCTTTGTACTCCTGCACTTCACAAAGATGCTGAATAGGCTGAGAACATGCTGGCTGGGTTTTTTTCAGTACAGGGTTTAAAGGTAAAACGTTTGGCATCATAGTCATTCCCTGAACTATAGCAAGGGCCTGTAGAATGTTGTGATACTAACAGAGACATGAATTGTCTCTCACAGACACTTTTACACACCTCTTTACTGTATATTTACTTAGGCTTCCTTCTTTACAGCACATTTTCTCCTAACACAAAACACATTTTATACCCCTCCAACATTACTCCAGAGAACCCAGGATGAGGATAAAGCAAAGACAGCATCTACTTCTCACTGCCTGCTTGATTTTCCTGGAAGGCATTCTAACCGTAGAAATGCTGGGAAGGCAATTGGTGATTAGGGTCTGCTCAGATCAGGAATCCAGGAACAGAGAATCCTTAATCCGTGAGATTTTAAAATGCCACTGGGACAGGAGGGGAGGGCGGGGGGGGAAATAAACACAAAAAACCACTCCCCACAAACAAAACCAAACAAACTTGCTCCCCCAACTAGATCTCAGATCCTAAGGATATACAGGTACCTTATTCAATCTGAAACTGATTGCAGTTAGCCACTTGAATATTCAAGAATCTGGGCCCCAAAGTCTCTATTCCCTTTTTCATTTGACATCCTGAACCCTGCTAGCCAAGATACAATATCATGTATCACTGGTGTGCACTTAGTGACTGGAAGAGGGATACTGCTAGTGACTAACCATAGTGATTCAGGAGATGTATATGCAGCTGACTCCAACACCTCAGCAGTAAGTTCTGCTCCTCTGAATTGTACCTACTTTTTAATAACTTCACCCGTAAGTCCATATGCCTGCTCTTGTGATCCAGATCCACCACTGTCACCTGTAAAAATGAAAGCCATCTCCCTAGGAAATGCTGGAGATGTCCCATATAGCCGAAGTCCTTTGGCAGTAAAAGTAGAAATGCTCAGATGTTCTAGGACAATAAAGCACAGTGACAACAGACTGACATGGAACATTCTCTCTCCAAGAGAGCATTTTTCTGCTTTGCACCTTTTTTCTGTATTTGCAATACAGCCCACACTCCATAATCTCAGTAAATGACCATTTTCCATGCTTGACTCAGACTAGCTATAGAAATGAAAAGGCAGGAGCTACGTAAAGAAGTGACAAAAGCAAATGATCTATCTGATGACTGCTTACTAAGAGAGAGCAAAGAACCTTGTGATCCCCCTCACCTCACAGCTTTGTCACTGTACTATATGGAAGGATAGGATAATAAAGTGTACACTCAGAGGATTGACGTAAAATCCTGCAAGACATCCTACACTCTGCTCATACAGGATAGCTCTCTAGCTAGCTAAAATGGGCTTCATCCTTGCTTTGTTTCCTTATGTTGCCTCATCTCCCCTGTTGGACGTTGCTTTGCCTCAGTGAACTCCCATTGTTCACAGCAGAACATGAAGGTTGATGAATTTATCCTCACATTACTCTCTGGAAGGCAGAGAAGTGTCAACTTCTCATCTGCAAAAGGGTGATAATTAAATGCTGAGAGAATAAATGACTTGCACAAGGTCACTTGGGAAGTATGTGGCAGAGCTGAAAATTAAATGCAGATCTCCAGAGCTGGAGGTCAAGGCCCAGAACACAAAATCTTTCTGCCCTCCTGGCACAGTGGAGATCAGACTGCCAGCGTATTATAAGGCACCCTGTAGGAATGCGTGTGTTACAGGAGATCACAGAATCACAGAGTGGTAGGGGTTGGAAGGGACCTCTGAAGATCACCTGGTCAAATCCCCCTGCCAGAGCAGGATCCTAGAGTAGATCACACAGGAACACATCCAGACGGGTTTTAAACGTCTCCAGAGACAGAGACTCCACAGCCTCTCTGGGCAGCCTGTTCCAGTGCTCTGCCAGCGTCACAGTAAAGAAGTGTTTTCTTATGTTAAGACTGAACCTCCTGTGTTCCAGTTTGTGCCCATTGCCCCTTGTCCTGTCACTGGACACCACCAAGAAGAGTCTGGCCCCAACTTCCTGACACCCTCCCTTGAGATATTTATAAGCACTAATGAGATTCCCACTCAGCCTCCTCTTCTCCAAGCTAAATAGGCCCAGTTCTCTCAGCCTCTCCTCATATGGGAGATGCTCCAATCCCTTCATCATTTTAGTGGCCCAGATGAACTGAACTTCTTGCGTGTAGTTTATCTGTAGGAAGAATTGGATAAATTTCAAAGAATCAGGTAAATATCAGAGATAAGGAAACAGGAAAGCAACACAGAATCTACCTGAAGAGCTATGAAATGCCCTTTCAACATCTTTTATACAAGATGCCCCGTAAGTGCCTTCTATTGGACACACTATTAGTCCAGGAGAAGATCTGACATCAACACCATGTTTAGCATGCAGAAGTCACAAAATGCAGCCATGGAGTTATCTTTCCAATTTAACATAAGGCTTGTTAACAGATTAAAGATTTTAGTAGTGCTACAGATTGTGGCAGGGTTACAGTTTAATAACTATGCATCTGCACCTTCTTGTCTTCTTGCCTGCTATGCAAACTCTTACTAGGCACCCCCTTTTAACCTTCCTTCTCTTCTTTCATTTGCAGATGCTTCCTGCTGATCCATATTATCAGATTTATCTCCTTGCATGTAACATTTCCTTCATATCTCTCCCTAAAAAGCTTTCTACCCTAAGCCTTTCAAAAGGAAACAATCATCTTTTGGTAGCGTTTTGCCAATTATTAGACCTAGTACAAAGGACACAGCCAACAGTAGAACAAACCAGTAACTAGATTCTACTGCACACAAAAGGGTCAGTACATGAGCGATTGCTGGGGGTACAAAAAAGTCAATCAGGTTACACATAACAGACACCAACGACCCCAAGAACAATACAACACAGCTGACAACCGGTGGAACAAAGCAACAAAGTCTCCCACCGAAGAGATAGGAGATAACCAAGCCAAGAGGCTAATAACAGAGGACAGAGGCAAACTCATGCTGTTCCCACAGAGCCCGCATTTACAAGTACCAAACCTGACTGGGGCCCAGTTGCAGGGAGAGTCAGAAGATCCTTCCTCAACAGGGAAACTCTGCCAAGTGCATCCACCAGACAGACACCCCACCCTTCCTGCAAGTGGTCCCAGCTTTTATCCCCAGAGTAGGACACCTGGCACTCATTTGTCTAATGCAGGACACCTGGTGTTCATTTACCCAATGGCTTTCCCTGCAAGGCAGGCCACACCTTGGAGGAAAGCCAAAAGGCAAACTCATCCTCTCCTTTTGAAGGACTGTGGGAACCACCCATATGTCAACCTTAATTCAGGGCTCGGGGTTCAGATCCCAGCACTTCAGGTAGTTACGTAGGTCCTCCTTCTTATGATTTTTCAACCTAGGAGTGACACAACATATTCCCACTGTCTCCACACAAGTGGAGGGGAAATGTAGGGGCACTGTAACCCATAAAGACTCCTTCAGAAAGCAACAGCACGTCAGGAAGATGGCTGGGCAGCAGCACAGGACTGAGCTGCTATGAAAGTGGTACTGGGCTGGGGGCGATGTACTTTTGAAGGCACCAAGAAAGGAGCAGGTAAAAGAAACAGTGGAGAGATGGGAGAGGAAGGAACAAACTCATGCAGGTAGAGATCTGCACCAGCTGGGTTCCAGCACCATCTTTGATTTTAGAACAACCAGGCAAAGCACAACAGTATTCTGTAGTTACTTGATTGTTGATGCTGCTTTTGGAGAGGTATCAGTACCATGATGGATTTTAGTGGCCCTGCCCATCACTAAGCCCAGGTGCCTGCCTCGTCTCAGCAGTGAATCTTTCTCATATCTAATGCATGTAGCTACACTGCTTTGCTGCTACCTGAACTCTGCTGTGAAGTCCCAGAGTGGCCATTGTTCTTAATGTGTGCACAAAAGAAAGCAGATGGGGAAAGATTAACTCTGACAATAATAATAATAGTTGGGGTAATAATAATAAATCAAATTATGTCATCACAATACTGGCAAGTTTCTACTGATCTCATGAAATTTCTGTTTGTATTCAAAAAAACTCAAACCACGAAGTTGTGGCATTAATTCCCAACTTCACCTGGACAGCTTAGCTTTTCATATTACATCCCAGTTTCCACATAATTTCATGTTGTTTCATGAGACAAAATATTTGGAAAATATTCTAACTATAATATTTTTGTTCCAGACACACTCCATCATAAAAATAAGTGGGTATTTGTTTTGGTTTTTTAAAGCAATATAAACGTTCATGGTCAGGAGAAGTATCTGGAATAAAGGAAAAGATCAAATGGCTGTAAATTATAGCCCAAAGGGGATTTTAAAAACTGTAATTCCATTTTCCTAGTAAATTAAAATATTGAGGAAATTTTCACCCTGAGACAATGCATTTATTGCTCTGAAATAACTGAAAAAAAACCCAAACAAACAAGTTCTTATGTGTCTGGACTTTTTCTAAACTGTTGCTTAATACTCTCAACCCAGTCACTAGAGGGTGTTGCAAAATTACAGCGTTGGAAATACAGTCAAGTTAGGATCATCCCAAAGGCTTAATTCATCCTAAAGAGCATCCCCAGATGAGCCATCTGACTATTCTGTACAAGAACCTGACTGCACCCTTTATTCTTGTCTGAATATTACAGAGTGTCCGTAAGCAAAAGTCCACCTCACTGCCAGCAAAGAGTACGTGCTGCTGCCCTGTCTTCCTCCTGCATTCACATAGAGATTTTGGTTGAAAATAACATAAAGTCAATATCCCTAAGTTTTTCTTGCCCTGTTCATGGAGGATGTATATGCTGGTACATGAAGACAATCTCAGATATTTTTGTTTATATCTCAGCAGTACAGCACTGTATCCCTATCAGTTCTATGTAACCACTGCACACTGGATCCAGCTGATGACATCTGTTTACAGTGCCTGTACACAGATAACTTTATAGATCTTACAGTCAAGAACTGCCAATGGCCCAAAAGTGATCAGTGGATTTTGCTGCTAGAATCAAAGCTGCATACCCCCTTCACAGCAACATCTTTGTTAATGAGAAGAGGAAGAAAGGCTCACCAGGCTAGTATCATTAGGGAACACACCCTCTTCTTAACAAATACGTCCTTTTTTTTCCTTCTTCCTTCTCCACCACGTCCACTGCTCTTAGCCCTAAAAGGCAAATTTCTAGAGGACACCATGTAATGACTACCCAAACAAAATAGAAAAAGCTAAACCCAGTGAACCTCCTGATCAGTAGCTAGATCAGGACTAACAACCTCCATGAAACAAGAAAACTAAAATACTTTCAGTCTTGGTAGAGCAACTATGGGAGTAAGGACTGTTGGTAAAGGCTCAGGTGTAGCAGGTCTCTATGCACAAGCCACAAATGACAGCTCTGGTTGCCCCACTGCTACTTCAGTGGATCTTACAGCCATGACTGACAAAAAAACCCAGGACATCGCTCCCTGCTAACTGCTACTCTAACTGTCCTCTGAGCAACAGTATGCATACCATAATGGGATAGCGTAAACATTATCAAGAGAGGAGTCATGGGAGCCAGGCTGAACACAGGCCTACGCTGCCCAAGAGGCCACCAGGTACAACACAATGCAGCACCCTGCTCAGTTCAGAAAGAAATGTTCCCAAGTATGTGAACCAGACCCAGAATGCCCACACACAGTGGATGCAGCCTGAATAGATGCACTGATTTTGCACCCGTGAACACAATTGTACTGTGATAAAAGGAGGGAGATGCTGCAGATGGGGAAACAAAGTCTGTGCATTTCTATGGAACATTAGTTTGAGGGGTCCCGCAGGGTAGCATGGGGAGCATGCATCATTTTCAACCTGTCAACCCCAAATGTGCAAGGCATTGTGTGACAAAAACCCAAAATTAGGCACATAAAAGTGATTAACTCTTAAATCCCAGGGGTTTCTCACTTTGGTGTAAACAGCTCTTCCTGTTGCTACAGCTTTGTTATTCTTTGCTTTCGAGGGAAACAGATTTTGATGACTCCACTGGAAGAACACCAGACTTTGGATGGGAATCAGAGCTTTGAAACTAAAGTGAGCAATGCTCCTGCAAAATGAAGTAGAATCATAGAATCATAGAATAATCATGGTTGGAAGGAACCTCCAGGGTCATCAAGTCCAACCTTTATCACATCATATTCCTAACCATTAAACCACTAGACCATGGCCTCAAGTGCCTCATCAACCTGTTTTTTGAACACCTCCAGGGACGGTGACTCCACCACCTCCCTGGGCAGCCTGTTCCAGTGCCTAACCACCCTCTCAGTAAAGAACTTCTTCCTAATATCCAACCTAAACTTCCCCTGACGCAACTTGAGGCCATTTCCTCTCATCCTATCATTAGTAATCTGGGAGAAGAGACCAACACCAACCTCACTACAACCTCCTTTTAGGTAGTTGTAGAGGGCAATGAGGTCTCCTCTCAGTCTCCTCTTCTCCAAACTAAACAACCCCAGTTTCCTCAGCCAGTCTCCATAAGGCCTGTTTTCCAGACCTCTCACCAGCCTCGTTGTCCTTCTCTGGACTCGCTCCAGCACCTCAATGTCCTTCTTATCCTGTGGTGCCCAGAACTGGACACAGTACTCAAGGTGTGGTCTCACGAGTGCCGAGTACAGGGGCACGATCACCTCCCTACTCCTGCTGGTCACACCGTTTCTGATACAGGTCAGGATGCCGTTGGCCTTCTTGGCCACCTGGGCACACTGCTGGCTCATGTTCAGTCGGCTGTCAACCAACACCCCCAGGTCCTTTTCTGCCAAGCAGCTTTCCAGCCACTCTTCCCCAAGCCTGTAGCGCTGCATGGGGTTGTTGTGGCCAAAGTGCATGACCCGGCACTTATCCTTGTTGAACCTCATTCAATTGGCCTCAGCCCATTGTTCCAGCCTGTCCAAATCACGCTGCAGAGCCTCCCTACCCTCAGGCGGATCAACGCTCCCACTCAATTTCATGTCATCTGCAAATTTACTGAGGGTGCATTCGATCCCCTCATCCAGGTCATCGATAAAGACATTAAACAAGACTGGCCCCAAAACCGAGCCCTGAGGGACACTGCTTGTGACCAGTCTCCATCTGGATTTAACTCCATTCACCACAACTCTCTGGGCTCGGCCATCTAGCCAGTTTTTAACCCAGTGAAGAGTCCACCTGTCTAGTCCATGAGCCACCAGCTTCTCCAGCAGAATGAGTGGGAAACAGTGTCAGATGCCTTACTGAAGTCCAGGTAGACAACATCCACCGCTTTTCCCTCATCCACTAGGCGGGTCACCTGATCGTAGAAGGAGATCAGGTTGGTTAAACAGGACTTGCCCTTCATGAACCCATGCTGGCTGGACCTGATCCCCCTGTTGTCCTGCACTTGCCGTGTGATCTCCCCCAAAGATGAACCGTTCCATAATCTTCCCCGGCACCGAGGTCAGGCTGACAGGCCTGTAGTTCCCCGGATCCTCCTTCCTGCCCTTCTTGTAGATGGGCATCAAGTTGGCAAGTTAAGTACAACTGAGAAGCACTAGCACAGCCACAGCCCCCTTTTCTTTTTTAATTTTGCCTTCAATATTCTCAGCCAATAGTGGAGGGAAGACACACAGTGATGGCTTCACCTTGGCCTTGCTGGGATTGGCAGCTTCACAATTCATGAATACCATCTTCCTCTCTTCTTGATCTCCCACTTTTCTCCGTCTGTTTAAATATCACCCCTGCCTTCTCCATGACACTCCTTTCCTCTCAGATGCACTTCATCTCAGCCTTTTCCCCACCTTTTTCCACCTTCTGCCCTCCATGTAAGCCCATTCCCGGCTGCTCCTACCTACATATCTCCTTGCTCTTCCCCTCCTCCTCTTTTCAGCCCTTCTCTTTCTAACCTTTTAGCTCTAAAACCTTTCTCTGCTCTCAGGTCTACAGCTGTAATCCCATTCTCTGCCCTCCTCCTCCCCTCAGCTGTTCTTCATTTCTCAACCCTTTTGCTCCCTCAGCCCGTTCCCTTCCCTACACCTCACTTTCCCTCCTCAGTTCCTATGCGGGTATTTCCCAGGCTCTCCCCATTTCACTCTGGCATCATCCCTCCCACTAGTCCCACCTTGCCACCTTTTGTTTATACACTGTCAGGTCTTCCCAGCTTTGATTCTAGATCTGCCACGTTTAGAGAGCCACCATGACCTACTTAGGTTCCCTGACCTAGTTATAGCAGAAATACCGACTCTAAACACTTGAGAAAAAAGGGCAGCAGGAGGAGGGAAATATTATCATTATTGTTTGAAATGAAAACAAAACCACCAGCACAGGGCTGTTCCCCAGGGAAGCAAAATCAGCAGTTCACTTGATATTGCAGTGCCAATGTGGCCACAGATAACGCAGGTCTAGAAATTACCTGGAAAGATGTTCTGTAGTTTCTTGCCAGCATCCCATTTTATTTTCTTTTCCTTATCCCAGCCTCTTTCTTTCTGGACTTGCTTACCCAGGGCTTGTCTTCAGCTTCACCCAAGTATTTCATAGCAAATCTGGTTTTGCCCACTACTCTCACCAGTCCTCCTTGCCTGTGAATCCAGGCTACAGCAGCAGCCCCCATATGCTGAAGAACAGCATTTCTACAGCTGAGCTTCATTTAGAAACTTCTTTATTCCCTCCAACCTGTGCTATTCAAGCACTTCTGCACTTGGCTTGATGTTGCAGTGCTGCCTTCTCCTTTCTTTACCAGCTCTGGAGGTGGTGTCAGCAGTGCCAACACAGACATTGAGCTAGTAAACCTGACTGGAAATAGTAGATGTTCTCCAGAACTAGTTAGGAGCCCATTCACCTGAGTGCTGTGTACTGTGCTAATGGCTTAGTAGCCAGGAACCACTGCTCTGTGACAGCTGAGTCTGTGGTTCACTCCCAGGTCGGCTTTTATTTTAGTCACTGTTAATAGATTTCCCTATAGTGTTTGTATTTCAGGAATCATATTGGCACTGTAGCTCTATGGATGAGTTCATCAAATCAAATTATGTCTGCTTCCAGCTGATATTTTGTGGTGCTGACCCTCCCTGTATAGGGCCAGCACCCTGATTGACACTGGAACCAGCCTGCTCTGCACCCTTAGCTTACAAGGTACTCCAACCACCACTGCTCCAAATCTGGCCAAATATTCCAGCAGAGGCTCCCCCTCTGATGTCAAAGTCCCATCAGAAAAATGTAGCTGAGTGCACTGTAGCCCTCCCACAATACCACCAGGTGTATTTATACAGAAATGAGAGTGTAGTCATTCTGCATTCATTTACTGTGGTACTGTGTGTTACACACTTTTTGGCTATTGATTTCCTGGGTCACACACTAATCTACTGTGCAAATGGCTTTGGAAATTTACTCTGGAGCCTCCAAATCTCTATGTTGTCATCCACCACTGCCTGCTAAATGTGCATTTGTGGATATACTAAACGGCCTTACACTTACAGCCATGGGAAGGAACACCTTGCATTAGCATCACCCCCTACCTCCATTTATAGAGTACCAAGAAGGGGTAAGAGGACTGGAAAAGGACAAGGTTGTGCCTGCACAAACTGTGTGCAGATGATCCCTGCCAGCTTCTCAAGACAGTAAGAAACCAATAAAATAAGACAATTCCAGACATGCTGATTATGTTTGCTATTGCAATTTCTGATGAGATTTTCAGATGTTCCTGAGCATTCTCTACCTGGCGTGTGTCAGCCACACTTCACTGCTGCTTTTATGTCATTAGTATTGACAGCCATTCAGTTTAAATGCAGGTTAGGATTGAAATTCTGCCTGTTTGCTTATCTCTGTCTTTTTATCTTGTTTGTTTCCATTCATTATGGAGAAATCCTCCTTTTCATAAAGCCCCTTTGAAGACCTCAGCAAACATGCAAACACAACGCTAAATGGATTAACTGGGAGGTACTGGGGTCTGAAGTCTGCCTGAATAGATGCTCCTGGATCAATCAGCTCTGCGTACCAACACTAGTGGTCTGAGTTCCTCCCCATTTTTCTGGGGGTTCAGCACAGGTTCAGTGGCATGCTGGATATCAATCACTCTTTCCTTTCAGGAACAGCAAAAGGGGAGAAGAATATCTGGTCTGTAAGAGGGAGCTAGTTACTCAGTAATATTATGAACCACTGCAGGATTTTAACACATGGCAATGGCAAGGGAGTGGGTGTGTCACGACTGCAGATAATTATGCCAAATTTTATTTTACTTTTACCCTGTCCTCTCTCCCATTTTCTGGTTAATAGCCACACACTAGGAACTGTCATTTGTTCTTTTGAAAGGTGTTTGGGGCAGGGACTATCTTTCTCTTTTGTGCATACAGAGAGCTTAGCACAGTGGCATTCGGGTCCTGAAATGAGACCTCTGAGATGTTACTGCAATATCAATAATAGCAATAATGCTCTTTCATCTTTAGGTCCTTACAGCATGTTTTCCAGACATGAATTTAGCCTCCAAACATCCCCTGCCTGTTGTTATTATCACATTATCCATCCATATTATACCATTCACTTTTGTATCTATCTAGCTCATTGTAAATCTGAGACACCTGAGGCAGAGAGACTAAGGCATCCCTGTACCACAGCACTTTGCACAGCCAGAAAACTGTGTCCACACTGACACTTAGCATAGGGTCGTATGTCCAGCTGGCTGGGAGGTTGTATAAGCTGGGCCCCAGTGCCCAGCTGCTGAACTGGAGCCACACTCTGCACGGAGCTCATCTCTGCCCCAGACCAAGCAGCACCAGCCGGCAGTGCTTTTGGTGGTTCTGTGCCCTACACCCTGGACAGCAGAGAACTGTCCTCAAGACACCCACACAGACTGGCGGCAAACAGCAAAGGCCTCAAACTACACAAAAGGAGGTGGTTAATGACAGAAAATAAAACAGTCCATCACAAGGAAGGATACCTGCACTTATACTACTTAACAGCTATACAAAGAAAGGGTCAAAGATTAAATACAAGGCAAGCATAGGTACTGCTATCTAAACAAAGCTGCTCTCTAAACAAAAGACTTAATCCAAACCAAACCTACATTGATGTTGATTCCCTCTAGGTCTTTCTTTACTACTGAATACTAATTACACACCAACCTGTCTAGTATGCACGTGAGCCTCTTTCACCTTTTAAAGCTAACAAACAACTTTCTATAAGCCAGGATGTCACACAAGCCACCCACTCCAGGAACTCAGACCTCTGGGAGTGACAGCCCACTGCATATTGCTTTCTAAAGCACAGGTGAAGAAGGCAAAGTGTGAATTCAGTGCTCACAGTAATATAGCTCATGAATGCTACTTGCAGGCTCACTCAGCAGCACTGCTTTTTTTCTTCTAGCAGCTGAATATGCACATCTGTCTCAGAAAGACTGGTACATTCAAGAAAGCTAGAAACTGCATTGAATGAAAGCTGTTGTTGCATCACCTGATGGCATAGACCAACTAGTGTGAACCATCCATACACACCTCAGTCCTGATTTTGGCTGGGATGGTTTAGGCAGGGATAGAACTTTCTTCTTGGTAGCTAGAATACTGTGTTTTGGTTTTAGTATGAGGTTTGGTATGAGAAGAATCTTGATAGTACACTGATTGTTTTAGTTGTTGCTATGAGATCAAGGACCAAATGTTTTGCTAGTGTGCGGGTGCACAAGAACCTGGGAGGGAGCATAACCAGAACAACAGATCCAAATTGGCCAATGGAGTGTTCTATATCATGCAACATCAGGCTCAGTATATAGATGACAGCTGGCCAGAAAATTAGGCTCTCACTCTTCCAGGATTTGTGGTTTCAGGATCTCTCTCCTTCTCCAGGATCGCTAGCCAGGAATGAGCTGGGCCTTGGTTGGTGGGTGGTGAGCAACTGCATTGTGCATCACTCATTTGTATATTCTATTATTACTATTATTTTATTTACTATTACCATTATAATTTCATTTTATTTTAATCATGAAATTGTTTTTATCTCAACCTATGAATCTCCTTACCCTTCCTTACCCCTCCAGTTCTCTCCCCCATCCCTTGGAGCAGGGAAGACTGAACAAGCAGCTGTGTGGTATTCAGTGGCCTGCAGGGTTAAACCACAACAACCTGCCTGGACTGGGCCACTGGACAAAAGGGAAGAAGTTCCAGGTAATACAGCAGTCACGTAACAAACCAAAAACATGTGGCATTCAGGATATAGACACACCACAGCTGTTGGCCAACTGAAATGCCCCAAAAGCTTTCTTGCTACAACAACTATTTAAAAGCCCAACAAAGGCCACACAATTGGAAACGTCTTTCACAATTCAATGTGTTTAATGAGGGCCTAGTAGTAAGCACTGACGCTGCCTAGGGGCACGGTAACTGAACAACTAAACCAGAGATTTTGAATCTTCTTTGTAGAAGAGTAGGCATAACAAAGCTGTTACAAGAAGGGGGGACAACTTTAACAGAAAAGACACATGAATGTAGGGAAACATGGGTGATGGCCTGTGAGCTCTAGGAGGAGCTGCACAACAGAGAAAACCTAGCCATGGTTACTCATCAAATCATAGCATTTCCTAGCTTTGACATATTACACAGCTGTGGAGGAAGAACACAAAAAGCAGTTGCTTGTACTTTGCCTAAGTATTAATTGATGAGGTGTGCGGTCAAGCTAGAAGATGTGACCTTGCATTCCAAAAGCAACTGGGACAGACACAGACCACCTTGTGTTTTACCTTGAGTAGTCCCTCCAACCTTGACCAGCCATTTTGATCATTCTTGAAGTTCTCTGTGACGAGCTGCCTGATGAACAAAAGCAAAAGAGCAGATCCCATCACAAGGATGTCTGTTACTTGCTGGTTTCCCATGTCTGAGGGTAAAAACCCATCCCCAAAGTGGTTAATGTCTATCCAGTGATACAAGCATATTGCTGTCATGGGCAAAAACAGTTTATTGATTCAGAGGGATTTTCAATCAATTTAATTTACTGTCAATGAACAAAGTCCTAATTACTGATTCTGGTAGTGAAGCAAACAGGCACACAGGGAAAACACTCCTTGCCTCTGCCAAACCTCCCCTCCCCACTTTCTGCTCCCCAATCCCCTCCCTAGACATTATACTCCGTCTCCCTGACAGGGACTGCTCCCGAGCCCAGGAAAATGGGGTCAGTGCCTCGTGTGTTCTGCAACAGCAGCAGCAGTCCCTTCAGAGCCATACCTCGTAGCTCCAGCCCGGCCTGCCACCTCGGCTCCTGCTCTCCTCTCCCCACCTGCTCCTGCATGCTCTTTGTCTCTTCTTTGGTCTCCCCTCCTGCTCTGGCCTCCTTGTTCCCTGAGCATGGCGCTTACCACCCTTTCTAAAATCTGCTTTCATGCAGGTGCCACGAACTCCCCTGCCTGGCTCACAGCAGCCACTGCCTCCCCTGAGGGCCCAGCCTCTTCCTGCCCCGGGGCCACTGCCAAGCTGGCTGGGACCGGCTGGAACCAGCCCGGGGCAGCGCTGGCCTCCACCCTTAGCCCCCACACGCCCTGAGGATGGGCACCTGCAGCCGCAGAGGACAGCTGGCAGAGGCCAGCGGGCTGCAGGGCAGAGGTGCCGCTGCTGCAGGCCCATCTCCTGAGCCCTCAGCCACAGGCCACACTGCCCTCTCCCTTCCCGCAGGGCCAGGGGTCCCGGCAGGGAGCTGCCAGTCCCCGCAGACTCGCTCCCCTCCTTGCTCCTCAGGCCTCTGCAGCCCCCAGCCCCCGCAGCCACCTGCCTGGTGACAGCACAATGGATTTCAGGAGGCTACCGGTCACTGCTGCTTTGACTGATACATACATTTTCTGCCTATTATACGTATATATTGGTTTTCAGGGGGAAAAGCATTCGTTGCTTTTAGCACACTTAGGAGTTTAAATAAAAACAAATATATCTATATTGACTGTAGTTATTATGCTTGGTTTCATACAGCATAAGTGGTTCAAATAAAAATAGATTGGTTGGAGTGAATGTGCATCAGTTCCAATAATAACACAGGCAGCTTCAAGAAGCATGTAAGTTTCATTTAATGTGCATTGGGCTTACAAAGAAGAGGGGAAAAACATTGTTTCAGAGCAGCTTTTAGTCTACATTTTTCTGTCTAAAGGCTTCTGCATTTACCAGACTTCTGAAACAGAACAAGAGCCCATAAACAAGTGGAGAGAGGGGTTTATGAGGAGACCCAGAGGGGTACCACAAGGGAGAAAGTGATCTACAATAAAACATGTCTCTGAGGTAAAAATTCCCAACTATATTACCTCTCAACAGTTAGTCCCCTGTATGTGGTATTATCTCCCCACAGGAAGGCTGGGCTTCATGCTGGAGCAAACCAAAACTTGGTATAACAAAAGATTGCAGTTTTTGAGAAAACCAAACTAGCTGAGGGCTAGTTTTCAAAGCAAAAATTAAGAACAAATAAGAACTGGGAGCTTAACAACCGTGTTGGGTCTAGGACATACAACTCAAGAAAAGGCTACAGGAAACTAGTGTAGAGGAGAAGAGGGGGTGCCTTGGGTGGGACGCAACCAGGCTTTCTGCCCCTCGTGTTATGAATCCAGCAGTTACTGTGATCATAATAGCTCCAGGGCAGATAAACAGAAAAAGAAAAGACATCTCTGTGAGATATCAGACGTTCTATGGAAAGTGTCTGGGAAATGATCTCAGAAGCAGTGATTCATTTCCAGGAATGGCTCCTGATGGTGAAGGGATCAGTTAAATCCTGCACTTCTGTTCCCCAAGATGATAAGAGAGAGCAAGGCTGGGACTCTAACTCAAGAGTGAATATTGAAAAGACACTTGTTCAGATCCACATTGTGTCACAACAGACTCTTAAAGCCATGGATTTACACCCCGGTCTCCAGTCATGATGGACATCTGTAATGGTCTTACCCTGGGTGGTGCAGGAGGCATATTTGCAGGGAAGAAGCTATTTGGGAGGTACCAAAGATAAAGGGTCTTATTTCATGGTCTTTGAGTCTGTGTTTTACCTATTTCCCGCTTCACTCCTCAGATTCCTACTATGCGCAGCAGAAAGGATGATCTTGCCTGTATGTTAGAACCCCCTGCTTCAGCATGGGTTATGACAGTGACCTTCCCACTCACACCTGATGGCAATGAAGAGGGATTTTTCATGGATTTAGAAACATACCAGAGGAGAATGCTCTCACTGTGCCTTTAGGATGGCTCTTTGAGGTAAATGATGGGATCCCATCTCTCACTGAAAGCTGGAAGTTCCCAGCTCTGGGGCCATCTGTCCCCCATGGGACCATCTGTTCCCAGTGAGCAACACCCCAGAAAAGCGTGTTTATTAAGACTAGCAGATTGAATCTTGGCAGGGTCTGCAAGAAAGCAACAGGAGGCTTTTAAATGTAGACTTTCTATTTGCAGCATGTGAAGCATGCATGTGTTTCCTTCAACCACCCATATACCACAGAGGAAAGCATTCAAAAACAGGACCCAAAAATAGAAGAAATTGTGTGACTCACAGTCCTGCCACCCTGAGTTGTATGCTCACCAGAAATCCCAGGCAAAGCAGCGTTAGGTGCTATACACCCTCTGCACTCAGAGCTACAAGTGAGTCCAAAGGAAAGCCTACACTATATACATATAATGATACATCTTGTGCTAAAGGCATCTCACTCAACAGTGCTCTTACCTCCAAATGGACGGTGCTCCAACACCACACTGAAAAGGTTTGGTTCTGCTGGCTGCGCAGGTCTTCTGGTAAGAAACAGCTGAGAAGAACAGCTCCCTCTGGTGTGCAAAGCACAGGCATGGATGCCTGCAAGGATTAAGGCATGACACAGAAATGTAGAAATATTACCACCATTGTCCTTGGCCACATTTCTATTTCCCCGGGATTTTCAACTATGAAAGTTATTCTTCTGCGCTTAAAACATGTGTTCAATAGTCACTATTGTCCTCCCACAGATGTTCATATTTCAGCTGTCACTGAACTGGGTTTTTGACTATAGAGACAAAAAGGTACACAAGAATTACCAATTTTTGCCTGGGTAATATCCACTAACCTGTCAGATAAACAGCAACCAGCTGAAAATTTTCTCTAGAAATATATTTCTAATAAAATTTTTTTTGGCACAACTCTTGATTTTTTGTTAAGGCTGTCCAATATTTGAATATATTTTGGCCTCTACTGACAGAACTAAAAACAATAAAATTCTTTTTTAAAAGCAAGAATGAAAATAAAATGAGTACTTTCTTCATCAAAACCCAAAAGTCTTGAAGACAAGTGTCAGTCACGAAAAGATAAGTAAAAATTTTAGTGTGGGAAAAAGCTCATTTCATGATCAGCTTCAGCCATTCCCTTTTGCACCATGTTGGCCAGGTGGACTCTGTGATACAAATACCAAACAGGTTTTCTGTGTGTACTCATGTCTCTCTCTAGTGGAAAGCCCTCATCACTACACAAATACAGATAAGAGGCATGGGATCTTCAGTGCAAGCAGAGGACATCTGCATCTCATGGACTGATGCCCCATGGTTGGGACAGAGCTTTCCTGCCTTGCACAGGAACCCATTTCTTTTGTCCCTTGTCCCCAGGCAGGGTAATGCTATGGCTTAACGTAACTACAGTATTTCGGAGAGAGGGAGACATTAGTATTACACCTGGAGCTAAATCAGTACCCAAAAGGGATTTGAGTCAGATCCATTTGCACTGTGAAGGACAATAATTAAGAAAGCTTCAAATGCCTTGTTTAATGCATTTCCAGGTAGGAGCTACCCCACAGAAAGACAGAAGCATCATCCAAATTCTCATAGCACACTCTTGGAAATGCAGCCAAATGCCCATCAGCTACCAGCCTGCTCTGCCCAACTCCTCCTAACCCCTATGGACAGGGAGAAGTGCTCTGGCAGAGCCCATCAGCCTCAGCTTGCCAGTCCCTGCCCACATCCCTACACAGCCATCCAGAGGCTTTGCTTTAGGCTCAGCAGCAGTTCTGAACCGGCTGGCACATGCACCCCTGACTCTTACTGCACTGCAGCCAGCGCTGCTACAGAGTACCCAGGGTGAGTAGTGTGGGGTCCAGCAAACAGTGCTGTGCTCCATGCTGGTGACTGCCAAGCAGAGGCAACCCGCTAAATAGATATCATGCTTGCACATGGCTGGGTTTTCCTTTCTGTGGTGACAAATAAGCACCATGAGACTGGCAGAGACAGGAGCTGTCCACCACAGAGGGTGAATCACACTTTGTCCTCTCCCTCTGCAGAACCGAGGGAAGCCAGGCACTCTCTGCTTGCCAGGGAATTCCTCCCTGCATGGACGGGCCCAGCTCCAACATGCTGCCCCCATTTATTTACAAAGGGGCAAGCAGCCCTGTGTTGCACTTGCACAGGATGACTGTGGAGCACTATTGATCTGGAAGCTGTAGAGCTGTAAGGCCAGCAGAAGGCACCCAGGAGCCCTGTGGGCAGCCTGCCTTTGGACTGGTCACAGACTGCTTTTCAACACCCGAGGACCTTCCCAACAGCAGTACCAGGGTCCATCCCTGTGCTGTGCTGGGCCTGAGAGCATTGCCCCAGAGAAACCATGGGATGAGTGGAGGCTGCAGGAAACCATAAGGGCTTAGTCAGACAGCTGAGGTGGGCAGCCTGTGACGGCACCTAAGACCCAGGTTTCCTTAGGAGTATCAAGTCACTCAAGGTTTCCCTGATGCCATGTAGTGTGAACAGGCTATTCCAGCCTGCTGGCTTCCCACTGAGCTGTTCATCTCCTGCAGCACTGCCTCCATTCCACACAGGTGGAAAATGAGAGGCACTGAAAACAGAAAGCCTCTTGATGAGCAGATGCCCAGAGCCTTGCCAGGTCCTGCTGATGGAAGGGCATCTTCAGGTTCTCCACACTTGAGTTATCACTAATGAAGCACTCCAAATAACTGGGCACTTTTGAAAAATCTGGCCTTAATGGCATGCCTCGGGTGGCAAAGTGTGTGCAAGGTGTAGCTGGGAGCAGCAGCAGTCTTCAGGCAATTTCCTAAGTCTAACCACTAAGCCTTCTTTTCCTGTGAACTCACCTTTGACTGAAGACCTTTTTATCAGTGGTTTCAATGCTTACACTAATCTGTTTTAATTCTATATAAATATATTAACATAGATTCCATGATAGAAATCAGTATTACGTTTCTAAGTAATCATATGTATTTCTAAGTATTTGATCTATGCTGGGAAGAGGGCAGTGGGTGCAAATGTGTAGTAGGGGCACCAAGGCCCTTGAGCTAAGCAGCACCCACAGTGCCCTCTGCTTACGCTCAGCAAAGCTGAAGACTATAATATACTTTCCGTGGGAGAGATGACGATCACGTATCAAACATGAGCTTTGCAGCAGGGAGTAAAAGGCATAAAGCTATTTACTAATTTCACTTGAGATACAACATCAAGGGGCTACTCAAAACAAGATTAAAACATTTCAGAGAAGTCTTGAAACTCCTCTTGCCTCATTTGTCAAAAATTGTCAGAAAATCTAAGTGGTACCTTTGTTTGTAATATGCCTATAACACAGGATGACAGCAGTGACTGCCAAGGAGAGTGCCCCCTCTTTTTGAATACAATTATTGTCTTTTACTAATAAGCTAATTTATTGAGTTTGGCTGTTGGAAGCCCTGAGTTTTGTCCACAATGAGCCCTGTATGTATTTATTACCTATCAGCTAGAGGTCAAAAATGAAAGGTATTTCTCTCCTCCTTGCCTTCCCAGTCAGAATAATTTTGAAGTGATGGGTTTAAAGGCCCACATCACTTTTTGTTTCCTAAACAATCATTTCCCCACGTTCTTTCAGTTACACTTTATCTCCAGTACGATCTAAGCAACAGCTATCAAGCCTGACTTTAAATCTCACCCAGCCCTAGCTTCCCCTGTGGCCACAGAAGGAAATCTTTAGTGCCAGCTGCTCTGCCGCTTCACCTCCTGACACAATATTATTTCATCATAACCTTTTGAGTGAGAAAACTGCCGCTTTGTCCCCTTTCACCATCTCTGCACAAGGGCTGGGCTATTGATTGTTACAGTGTGCCGGTGAGCACAGGGTGATTCGTGGAGAGGAGGGATCGATAGGAGTATAATTGATACCTCACTGGCAGCAACTGGGGAAAGCAGGCTAAAGCACAGCTCAGCAGCAGAAAAGAGCTGACGCTGCTTCTGGAGCACCTTCCTTCTGGTTGTGGGATGCCCTACCATGGGGCAGGGGACACAGGCTATGCTGCTGCCACAGGAACAGGCAGTGGTTATTCTCACAGCAGTGGTTTTGCAGCCACACCAGGAGAAGTAGAGAGCTACAGACAAGGGGAGAGAACTGAGGGCTTCACTTCTAGAAAGGAGGCACTAAGGGAAGGGTTGGTGGCAACAGTGCCATGAAGCTGCAGATGCACTTCAATCACAGAAAATAGGTCTGGAAAGGAGACTTCACAGGTTGTATAATCCATCCCCCTGCCCCAAGGCATGACCAACTATACTTACATCATTGCAAGGCTGCAACCCTGGATCAGGACAGCACATAATGGTATCAAATGGACGAGAAACCAGCATTCTTATCTTTTATACAAGACTTCAAAGACTGTAGCATGCAGAGCAATCAAAATCATGACAACATATTACATCTTGGAGAGGTCCATTTTATAGGCAACACATCTGCAATAAAGAAAACACAGGACTCTTCATATCTAATGGGTCCATTGGTCCATCTTATTCGTATCCTTCCATGTTCGTAAGTACCAGATGCTTCAGAGAAAACTTCAATCACCAGGTGAAGAACAACTATTTAACAAGTTGACTATCAGGACATTCTTTCTTAACACCAAATGACAGCTAACCAATGCATATTTTTAACATGCTGTGACTGCAAATATTTCCATTATCCAGATAGGCAACTAATGCCTTTCAGTTTTCTTCTAAATCCTTGCTCAGATCTTTGATAACTAAACAGCTGAATGTCACTAACTCAAAACTGTCCTGGAGCACAAAATAAGGATTAATTTTCTGATGACTTGGAAGGCGAAGAATCCACAGCGCTGATCAGATCAGTGACAGTGACTCAGTGGGTAAAGCTGTGACCCTTATTTCACCACTTTGTGCCTCAGTTTCCCTACCAAATAAATAGGAAAAGCAATGCTCATTGGTTAAACAGAGATGGCCAAATTAGTTAAGTTCTAATAAAGACAAAAGGCCAATTTTACTATTCAAATTAATATAAATTAAAACATTTTCTTCATGAAAGGCCTGAAATGAGACATCAGTCAAAGAAAGAGCTGATTTCGTCCTGGGTATGACTGTATTACAACAAATCAGAAAGAAATCCTACTCAAGGTGAAGTGAACGGCCTTTCAAAAAGACTGCTTTTCCTTGCATAGTAGGTGTCATGAGCTAATTAAAGGAAAATGTTGGCTGGGTTTTAGTTTTTCTCATTTATTGTCATATTTATCCTCTTAATTTTCATCCCTGCCTATCATCAGAAGGCTCTCGTTCGCTAAATAACAATAATGCTAAGCATTTAATATAGGGCTCTCAAAGTCCTTCATACTAATAGAAAGCATCTTATTCTCACCACCAGACAAACAGGGAAACTAAGGCATGCATAGAAGGACAATATCCATTTGACAGCAGAGGCAAGCATGGAGTCCCACAGTGTAGGGAGATTTATTTGGGTAATGTTTCTGAACTGCTATGAGGATGAAAACTCCTATATGTTGTCCTTTTTCATATGATGTTTGGCTCATTGGCTTCAATTTCAAAGGCTCTTGAGAAGACAGGCTTGCGAGCAGTGGTTCCTGTACTCTGCACCACTGCCACCTCTGCTGAGCTTTCCAAACAGAGGCAAACTCAGACCTGCCAAACATGTCAAACTCTGGAGAAACTTAGCTACAGCCAACTCCAGCACACTCCTTATATCACAGACACCAGCTGTGCCAGCCACAACTCTGATAGCTTCTCCTCCCCATTTAGCACCTTTCCACACTTGGCTTAGATGTTACTACAACTCAAAGAGAAACTTTGACGTGGCAGTCCCATTGCATCCATATTTGTGAGTGACTCTCCGTCACTGACACAGCCTGCTGTTGCACTTCCAGCTCTACAGACTCAACCAGGGAGTAAATGCAGGTGATTTATTGTCTGACCACCTGGTAACAGTTGGGTGCTCTGACGCACTTACACAGCAAGGGATGGAGTATTTTTTCTCACCTCCAATCAATCAACACCTCCACAGCACACTCGCACCAGTGATGCACAGATAGGAGCCAGGGTGGTGGCACCAAGGACAAGACCGTGAAAATTACTTCTTTGTTCAGTGTACTCCCGCAGCAAGGAGTGATTGGGGCTTCAGTGTGGACTCAAAGGTGTCCTGCAGATTAGGTCTCCTAGGGCCAAAATAAAGCTAAATTCAAACTTCTTCAAAGGATAGTGTTAGATTTGGGGATCCAAACTTGACCTGTTTTAGGCAGCACTTATAGTCATCAGATTTTTGGCTGCAAACACCAGGACACAGATGGAAATCCCTTCCCAAGCTCTGTATAAACTGCTGCTATTTTCATTGCCTCCATGGATGTCTACATTTAGCCAGTACCCAGAGCTAAACTGTAGCAGTTGTTCTACAACCTGATGACCCCTCCCCAGCTCAGAAGGGAAATCCGGGAAAAAAAGGAAAAGCCCCGTGAGTTGAAGTAGAAACAGATTTAATGAAATAGCAAAACTAATACAATTACCAACAAAAATTGTACAAGGTTCTACTCAGCCTGCTCCTTGAGGTCAGCAGCAGGAGCAGAAGGCCAAGAGGGAAAAGCCCCAGGAAGAGGAACTCCACCCTCAGTGAGCTCCCTCCTTTTATAATGAGCATGATGAAGTGGTATGGGATACACCTGTGAGTCAGCTTGGGGCAGCTGCCTTGATTGGATCTCCCAGCTGACTCAGGACTACTCATGGCCTGCCTGCATGGCTGGCCCATGGGTCTGTGCCTGGGGAACCAGGACAGTGGAATATTTCCAGACTTTGCCTCAGGCATGGGTGTAAGCCCAGGGAGCCTCCACTGGCAGTGGGGCCTTGCAGGAATCTAAATCTGCTTTCAAAGGTTGGGTACACTGGGCTAGGTTGCACCCACTTGCTTCTCTGTTTTTAATTCCATTTCAATGTCACAAAACAATCTCTGCCACACTGATGATGCAAAATCAAGGCATTAGTAGCACAATGCCAAAACTCCGAGGCTAAAGCATTATAGCAGCTCTCCAATCTGTGTGGAAAATCATGTCTTCAAAATTCAACAGTGACCTCACACCAGCAAGTAGGCACCCAGCTGGCCAAGGGCCTGAGGTGACAGCTCTTCTGCTTCCAATGCACATTACTGCTTTTCTCAGGAGTACCATCCCAAATTTCCAGAACTTCCTGTATTGCAAAAGCCAACGTTTGCTCTAAGTGCTGCCTGTGTTGCCCTGGCAGCGGCTGGATGGGAAAGAGCCAACACATTGCTGGTGTCTTCAGCTCCACCTAGAAGAGGCAGGAACAGAAGTCCTACCATGGAGCAACAGGCTTAGCAGAGGGCAAGGAAGCAGCGTTGGGCTGTAACCACGCATGCTGGGAGACACAGAAGAAACTAAGTAGAAGTGGGCTGAAGGAAAGCACAAAAAACCTCATGTCTCAGCCACCCAGCATTTTTCCAGCCTAATGTGCAGCAAGCACAGAAGAAAATAGGACCCAGCCAAACCTGAGCTCTGCCATTCCTCTGCTGGAGAGCCTGTCTGCAGTACAGCTCACTCCACACATGCTGGAAAAGAAAGACAGAAATTACACATGGTGTCTTGCATGCGGTTTAGTGGTCTTTTGTCTCTTCATTTGTCACATCATGCCATCCTAGGCACTGGTAGAGGTGCAAAGTCACTTACTAAAAAAGATTGGTTTACTCCCCAGCTTCCCCAAGCCTCATCCAAGTCTGGCACAGACAGCAGCAGGGAGGTGAAGGAGGCAGGCATGTCACTTCATGTTTTGATCAAAGATTCAAGTATTTTGTTGATTCATCCAAGCCCATTTACCTCCCTCCCACCCCTGAATTCTTCCCAGCATCACTGATTCTGTCTCCGGTACTTAAACATCAAGACAAAGAATTTTCTCCTCAAAACTGTGTGCTGTGGGAAAGCAAAGGCAATGTATTGCTCTGCGAAACTCCATCTTTTCCATCACACACTGACCTCTTGCCTTCAGGCTCAGCTTGCAGCAGAGAACAACTTTGTCATCACTTGTAAACAAAGTGTTTCAGTGCGGACATCACCGAAAGAGAATAAACACAAACCACACTGCTGCTTCACAGAGTTACTTCTCTGATGTTCCCAACAGTACATAGCATGTACGTGGTGCTTTGTCTCCTAAGACCTCAAGGCAGCAGACTTGCTGTCAACTTGATTGTGAACAGGGCTTCTCCCCACACTTCAGTCCCTGAAGAAGATTAACAGCTTAGAAGAGACTTCAGAAAAGAGCAATCAATGATGATGAGACTGAAAGAGCTGATTTATAAGTTAAAATTAAACAAGCTATAAAATGTATATAGCTATAAAACTCAGTTGGTGTATCCATGCTACAAGATGTTTTTGATAGCAATTAATAATATTACCATTAACTATACATTATACAAAATAACCATATGATAGCAGAACAAAAAGACAATCGTCTCCAAATCTTGGCAGACTCTCTGAAGAAGAGATAAGGTGTTATAGGAGAGTAAATCTAAATGGAAAAGAACAAAAAGATGGTCATAAAAAAACCCTAGGATGACTATTAGCCTACATCTATTGGAAATTCATCTAGTACAAGAATCAGAACTGAACCACTTATTTCCTTTATTTGCTACAAGATGTTAGTTTCTGAAGCTAATTACAGGGGAAGATGACCATGGTGAAACAACTGCCCATGCTGGAGGGGACTGTATGCTTCACCCATTAATAGGGTGACCAAGCTGCCTCAGTCTTCTAGCAAAAGCAAGTGCAATTCTTCAGGGAGATTTGGCAATGATCTCATACTCAATATCACATCATGTTTAGAGAAAAAACCCAAATCGATTGCTATTCATATATCAGATGGGCAAACAGACACCAGCTGCAGTGTCGCCCACTTACTCTGAATTAGCAATGACTATTGCAATTCAGCCTTTGAGCTTTTCTAAAACACAAACAGGGAGAGACCATCATAATGTCTGTGATAATGACTGGGTGTGTGGATCGTGGAGCTGAAAATTATTTCTCCTAAAGGCCTTTCTTAGAAGAGGACATATGTTCAGACTTGGCTGGTTGGTCTGAAACTATGCCTGTGTCATTCATCTCTGCTACATATCCAGTTTGTGCACTGGGACATATCACTATGCTGATTTTGGTTCAACAGTATCACATCAAAGAGATAAAAATCACACCACAACCTTAAACTAACCTTCCACTGCTACATTATTTAATCATTTAATAACATTATAATCTTGAAATTACAATTATACAATGCAGAAGCCTGGATAAGAATGCCAATTTGATTGCACACTCAAAATATCTCTGCTTTTCAGAAATACAAACAAGTTTCTATCACAGATTAACATTACAGCTGGATCTTCACCTAGTATAAATGGGCAACATCACTGTGCTGTTCCAATTTATATCTACTGCAGAAGATGTAGCCCAATGACTTTAAAATAATCAGATCAGCGATGCCATCCACAGTGCTTAGCAGAACTGTACACAGGTATGTATTACACATGCCCACTCACTGCGGTTTATGTATTTATATAGCAAGCTAACAGAAAGGTGTTAAGACTGTGCACTGTGATGCATTCAGTCGTTTGATGTGAGCAACAGGGATGATGGCATTGCTGTATTGGAATAGGATGTGAAGGCATGAATGTGCAGATGTGGCTAAGTATGACAGCTGTGCTAATACTCAGAGACTCACGTAGTGTGGGATGCTTGAGAATTTGTGGTTTTCTTGCACTAAGAAAAGACTTTCATCAGCCTCAGCTGAAGGCTGTTGGTGTCTGAGGGCAAGGGGGGACATATGCATACCCATATAACATCCTTCCTTGCAGACTGCACCTGGATGTAGTATGAAGGGCAGTACATCCCCTTAACCCTATGGACTACAACAGCAGTTTTAATGGATGCTGAGCCAGATGAAAAGGTCTGCACTGGTCTTTCACATTCAGGACTGAGCAACAGATTGGCATCCTAGCTTCGCAGGAAAGCTGTAGACACAGTGGGAGGTAGCCTTTCCCTTGTGCAGTTAGACAAGCTGAACAAGAGAAGTCCAAGTCCGCATCAGCAGAGCACACCCGGCTCCAGCTCTTAGCCAGGCTCCCACTCTGCCTTCCCATCCCGCACAAGCAGTCTAGCACCTACAAATACCTGCACAGGCAAAACCACAGCTTGTGGTGTGTGTGAAGCTTGCCCGACCCAGTCAAACACCTGGCTGCTCCAAAAGTGTGACCAGGTGCAATCAGGAGTGCTGAGCATTGTAGGCATAGCTTGGCTTTTGCATCTAATTAGCAATGCAAAGTTGCACCCGCAGCAGTCTGCCTAACATACAGAGGCGGCCGGGGGTGGGGGGGGGGAAGTAGCCTGTTTTTTAATGCTCTTATTAGCACTGAATGCCTTGCCTCCCTACCCAGACACACGGCTGGGAGAGCAGGAGAGAAGGGCTCTAGCCTTTGTGCAAAATCAGGCGGGGCAAGCGATCTGACCCATGCATGCCTCCGCCTCCCCCCTTCCAGTTAGTGCTTTCGTCATGCTGAGCTCCTGCACTGTGGTTTCCAGGCGAATTTCCACTCGGTGCTCAGAGAGCTGAAACCTTTAGATTAATCCCAGATCTGTCAGCCTCCATCATTTTCAAGCAGGGCTGTGAGCTTCAGGGCACTCCGTTACTTTCTCTAGCACTGAGGAGCCTTAAGCCTCTTGCTCTCACTCTCCTGGAGAGTGGAGAGACCCATTCCTCTCCCTCCCCATCCCGAAATGACCCTGAGTCTGTGGCCAGTCTGGTTGTGGCAGGATTCTTTGTGAATCAAGTGATTAATTTATTTCCTCTCCCTCAATGAATTTCAGTTTGATCTGCAAAGTTCAAGACACCTAGGAGCCAAACGCTGCCAGCATGCCCTTTCTCCCTTACACACAGCTGCCCCAGCCCCTGAGCTGCAGCCACCCTTGCTGGCACCATAATTCCACTTGCTTGCTGCAGGTGTGGAATTGAGCCTCAATACCCCACACAAACTCTTCAGCTGTTTCACCGATAGTTCAACATTTCTCATCGGCTGAACTTGAGGTTTTGCTCAGATATGGTTTTGGTTAGATGGAACCTCTCTGATTTGTCTGTCTGATCAACAGACAGGTAAATTTCTTTCGCCTGCTCCAGCAGATCATCATTGCCAGTTATCTAGCCCCTATCTCTAAAACAAAGTTCAGCGGTTATTCAGGGAATTTGCATCCTTCCCTTCTGCTTTGTTCACTTTGCTGTACTCCAGGCAGCAGCAGTGGCTGCTGACCTGAGGCTGCAGTATAGGATTAGTGCCTAGGACCATACAGCACAGTCCCCAAGCAATTTGTGCTAGCAAATCACATATGAACCACAGGGACCATGGAGAACACCTCCACCAAGCTCTTAACCTGCTGAAGATGCTGCATAGTTAATCCAGCACCAGAAGGACCCTTGAAAGTGCCAGGCACAGCCATCTGGAGCAACCAGAAAAGAAAGAGGATTTTTAAAATTACTAGCTAGTGACTAAATTCTGGGCTCAGTTCTGCACAAAGCACAGGCCAAGAACTGGTCTCTGCCCCACTGACCTATAATCCACCACAGCATTTCTTTCCAGCCTGTTCCAGCCAACGGAATTGGGATAGGCTTACTTAACCTGCAGCTGGCTCTGTTGGATTTCCTCCCTCACACTTGAGCATGGTGTGGGTATGGAAGAACTGTGCAAGAGGCTGAACCCTGCAGAAGTCACCACTGGTATAGCCAAACAGTCCTGATCCTGGCTGCTCGGTATTTGCTGTGGCCCTCCATTACTCTGGCAGCTGGAAGGCTGGTGTGATGAGCTAGCCTGTACCAAAGCACATATATCCCTGTATGATTTGCCCAAAATCATCTCAGTCCCAAGGGCCAAGGCCTCCCATGTCTGTGACAGACCTGTTTTTTGTCCTTGCCATTGACAGGCAAGTGCTGGGCAAAGAGAAGAGCATGACAAAAAAGCCCACTGAGGACGCAGGAAATGAAGTAGAGGTGAAACACAGTGAAGGGTTGAAAGGTCTGGCCCTGAGAAAAATCCTTGCAGATGCTAAGAAAGGCAGATAATGTGAGTACAGTGGTGCTGCTAGCCACTGCCCAGGACTCCAGGACTTTTTCTGGACTCCATCCCATCACACAGGTGCTCCGAGATGGGCTAAGGAAACCTGGGAGAGGCTCCACATGCTGGGCACCAGGCCATGCCCCTGCCACCCATCACCCCTATGAAGAAAAGCAATCCTAGCCAAGTGCCTTGAAAGGAAATATTTGAAGCTCCAGGTACAACTCAGGAAGCAAAGCCCCATGCACACTACCTAGGATGCTGAGGAAACCACAGTTTGCTCTGGCCCCAGCAGAGCAGCTGATTACCCAGCACTGCAAGGAGATCTCCCAGCCCACAGCCCCTGCAAGCCAGCCAAGATCCTGCCCTCTGCAACCCTGCTGAGCAGGGAAACGAAAGCTCCTCAAGGTGCCAGGCTCGCTGCTTAAGCAATTATCCTTTCTGCGAATACCTCCTCCTTGTGTGTAGAAAGCGGAGATGCTCTGGTGCTGTGAAAAGAGTTTAACCCTTCAGCACGTTACAAATAAATCCCATTATTCCAGCTCCCTGGCTAGTGCTCCCTCCAGCCTGCGCTCCCCGAATCCCTTTTGAGAGCAGCTGAATCAATGTTTGACTTGTACAAACAGCCGCCTGACTGCAATTTGGAAGGGATTCAGATGGGGATTACGGCAAGGCAGTGGATAAAAATCTATTACATGGCAGTATTTATTCTAGATCTCTGTGGCACTCAGTGTGAACTCTGGCAGCATCTCCTGTTCCTTATTCAGTAGCACATGTGCAGGGTGTTGAGAAGAATCACTTTTGGGAGAGCATGCTACAGAACAGTCAGAGGAGGGGACTGGGATCCTGACTAAATACACATTTCCAAGCCAGACTGACTTGGCTTTGCAGTGCATCCTCCCAGAGGGTGGGAACATCTTTAGTTTTGAAGAGAATTTGATATTGGTGAAATTGCATTGCTTTGATAGCCCTAAGGACCTGTGCCAGGTCTGGTTTACCAAAGACTAATGGTTCTGGCTCCATGTGGCTGTATCTGAGATCAAAATCCAATCCTGCCTGCCCTCTGGGCACAGAAAAGACTTGAGTCAGCAGTAGGAGCTCCCTGGGTACAGAAAGGCTGCCTACTCTCGGACCACAGGAGTGACTTTTGCAGCAAGACCCACACTGCTGCTCTCTACTTGTCTAGCAATGAGCAGATCAGGCAAGGGGTGAAGGGGCTCTAGGTGGCAAGGTGACCAAGGAACAGGACTGCAGACAATGCACTCACTGCCCACAATGTTCACCACCGAACCACCGCTGTTGGCCCAGCCTGGCCAAGCTAGACAGGAATAGTCTCCCGGGACAGGCATCTGACCCAAGTACCCTCAGTCCTTTTCCACCACACACAGTTTACCAGCAGGAGGGAGCACAGGGAGCGCCAGGCCAGTGCTGTGAGATGCCACTGACTTAACAGGCTGTGACAGGACTGTCCAGCAGCAAAGAGAGGCAGAAAAGCCACTGCTCTCAAAAAAGAAATGGAGATAAGGGAGGGGTCCAGTGGGACTGAATTACCCATCCTCAGCTTTGCCTCCTCATGTGTTGAAAGTACTAAATTCTCATCTGCTGGAGGCACACCATGTGTCAAGGGAGACCAGCCTCTCTACACCAGCGCTGCAATTTTTAATCCGCAGGGTGATAGTGCTAAGAGCAAAATGAGTACTGGCCAAGATCCCTTTGCCTTGCTGCCACCAACAAGGCAGTGTGCGCAGGCACTGTGCTCCCTGGCAGCAGCATTTCTCGGCTAAGCAGTGCAGAGATGACAGGAACGAATGGACTGGAGAAGGGCTGGAGGAGCCTGAGCCATTTCGGGTAGCTCCAGCAATGAGGGACCTGCCCTGAGCCCAGCTGCAGACTTCAAAGTCCAAAGTGGTCATGTCCTGAAAACTTAACAGCTCCCTCTGGGGACTGCTCACGTGTCTGGGTCTGTGCTGGAGTCAGCAACACGCCAGTGAATGATGCTCTCCCATGAGGTGACCACACAAATACAAGGTAGCAGTGTTTGCTAGAGGGAGCACCACAAGCCTCTTCTTCTCAGCTCTTCCCTGGGCTCTGCCCAAGTCCCTACCCTTCCTGTACAACTGTACAGGTGACTGCCTGGATGGACAGGCTTTAAGTTAACCAGCATTGCTGGGGCCTTGGATGCTGGGTCATTTTCTCAGCTTGGCCATTTGAACTTTTGGTTTAAATTTTGTTATCTGTAAACCAGAGATAGGCCTGACCTACAAAGTTGTTGGGAAACTTAATGAATGGAAAGCTTGCAATGTGCTTTAAGACCACCAGGGAGAAGATACAAGAAACAGGCAAAATATTGCAATACATGTAACATTTTATCAGATTATAACAAATTTTAAAGTATTGCACCAGTCTTATATAAAGATGTGCTCTATCATACATTATTTCTTACAGGACCCACACTGCATTAAAAAGAACTAAACTTCTGGAAGGAAATTAGGAAGAGGTTGTAACACAGATTTCTGTCCCCCAGACTCAACCCTTCCACATGGTCTTTTCCTCCTTGCTTCCTCTTTCACTACAATCGACACTTCTGTTTCATCCTGTCTCCCTCCATCTGCTGTTGTGAAGTTATTGCTCACTGGTTTTTGTCTTCATGCAGAAGCCAAAAAGCATAAGAAGTAAGACCGAGCCCCAGAGACAACCACATCGGGCCAGCAGCATTCGCATCTTTTCCTCCAGACACACCAACTGCCTTTGGGAACTGCGACAGGGCGCACCCAGATTTATGTGTTGCTTATGTGGCTGCAGAGGTTTTCCACAGGGACCAGGCTGAAGTTCCCCTCAAGGCAAGCTTCACTTTCATGCCATGGGAGAGCCTCTACCCCTGTGAGCATAATTTGGTGCATCCTGGTCCCCAGAGAACCTGACTTACCCGAGCAAGCCTGATTCTTCCACCCAAAGGGATATATTCACACACTGCATTATATATTACTGCTAATCAAGTTGCTTTGTTTGTTCTATTTCTTAGGGGAATAAGTTAATATCTCAGAATGCCCTTTAACAGTATTTGGCCTTGTTTATTAAATATTTATTTTGCAAGATAAACATGGATAAGGAGCTCCTTAAGGGTTCCTTCTGGGAAGCGAGAGCATCAAGAGTCTCAGAGGATAAAATAGGTGTAGAGATCCAGGCTGGGTTCTTATTCAGAACAGCATACACTACCCTATCTTTTACGCTGTTAGAAAGAATAACAGTTTCATCTTCCTTATTCTCAGAGTTTATCCTCATCAGCCAAAAGAAATTGGATCTGACGTGGTTAGGGGGTCTTGTGCTCTCCTTGGCCTGAAGCCTGATGTTCCTTCCCTCCTGCTGGTGTAGAATGACTATGCTCCCCAAAACCATGAAAGGGAATCCTGCAAGCTGCTATATCATTGCTGCTGCTGCTACAGGAAGGGTTTGGCAGGGCAGGAGGGGAAAGAAGGATGGCATCGGTATAGGAAGCCTTCAGTAGCAATACAAATGGAAGGGGAGAGGTGGAATAGCATGCATGGAGCACAGCTAGGATTAGCCTGTTCACTGATGAGCCTGCAGGCTGCATACACACCTGCTGAGCCTTTCTTTGGGTAAGCAAATGGCAGAGGAAATACAGACAAATGCAACAGGTTAAACATAACTGTTTATAATAACTTCTAATAATAACATATTAGAAGTGAGCATTGCAGGCTCTCCTGAAGCTTCGCAGGAAAGTCAAGACAGCCTCCAAACTCCTCCCCAGCAATGCCAGCAGAGTTTGGTTGGTCCCTGCACTCAGTCTAAGATTCGTAGGATCTAACTTAGAGGGTTTTTAGAAGCGACCTATTCAATGCATCCCAATTCCCCCTCTCTGACCCTGATGTCCAGAGAAGAATAGGCAGGTGGGAAGTGGCACTGACCTCTTCCACAGCCATATTGTACAATTCAGAGTGAAGATGCCATCTCCTCTCTGTCCATGCACATGGCTGGCATTTGAATCTGACCTTTCTGGTCAGAGTCCACTGCAGCTGTCTGCAGGGAGAGGATCACCTCCATGGCATCCTTCTGCTGGGAGGGTGACTCTCTGGCCTCTCTCGGCTGGAAGCAGCTGTGAGGGAGGAATAGCCGTCCATTCCTGACGAACATGGCAATAGAGCTGAGAGGGAGTGGTGTGGATCCAGCCTCCAGCCACCTGCTGTACGGAACGGGCAGATCATTAGCCAGAGAGCTCTGTAATTTTGCTTTGAAAATGCTTGCCCGTTGGCACAGAGCCTGAGGAGGAGAAGGGGGAGAGGGAGGCTGCTCACAGCTCTGCATGCCAAAAAGGCACTTTACCACGCATGAGGCCCCCAGTGCTTCTGCAGCCATGAGACTTTGCCAGCTTAACCCCCTCTGCTGCTCTGCCAGCCAGTGTTTTGTAAGAGGGGAGGAAGAAGTGGCAACAGGGGGTCAAGAGGTAAAGAAGAACAAGGGGCTGTTGGAAGGAGAGAATAAAGAGCAACATGGGGAAGGAAAGGGGACATGTGGCTAGAAAAAGAGGTGCATGGGGGCCATGGAGGTATGTTGAGGCAGGAGTCCCTGCAAGAATTGACAGATGAAAGGGAGAAGACTCCATCCCCAAGGTCTCCCAAGCAGGTAAGCTGTAAGCACCCTCTGGGAAGTAACAGCAAGAGCAGGGAAGAGCCTCGTTGGGACTTTCTGCTAAATGCACAAAGGTTTTGCAAAGCCTGCTTCCTGGGGAAGCCTAGCTCATGTAGACACACTGCTTGCAACTACAGCAGTCTGCCCTTCCTCCTGCCTCCCCCACCTCCCCAGAGCTTTTAAATTTGTGGGCAAATCTCAGCTCAATCTTTGACATGGCTACATCTCCATCTGGTATTACGTTTTTACAAGTTTCACAAGCAAACAAATAGCAGAGAGAGGCCAAATTTCTATGAAGGGACATGTGAAATGTGAATTCAACAGTATTATCAACCAGCAGAGTGTTTCAATTAATAAGTATCACAACAAAGTTCAAGCTCCAACTCTCTGAAAATTATGTTTTCAGCCAAAAATTAAGCAAAACCACAATGGTTTTAGTAAGCTGGACCCCCAGACCCTATTCCACACTCATACCTGCTGTCCTGATTTTGTTTGAGCCCATTCCCTAGAGAAATCCCCTTCGAGGCGTATATGAGAGATGTATATCAGAGAAGGCAGCAAGCTGAACCCACTGAGAACAAGTATAAACTCAAGTGCTCAGCAATCATTATCTTTGAAGAAGCTCACTCTGCTCTGCAACCACTGAGCCCACACAAACACACAACTAGAGGATGGCTGCATCCTACAGAGGATCTCTAGAGAGAAATGTGCAGAGATTCCCAGGCAGCTGGGCCTTTACTGCACTGTTTTGCATTGCATGGAGACTGCTGCACCTCTAACAGAGGTGTATGGCCTGAGAGGTCACATGTGGCCAGAGTGCTGCACACCAGAGAGGGAAGAGAGAGGTCTACTGCTTTCCACATTTCCCAGTTAATCCTCTGTTCTCTGCTGCTAGGCCTATGCTCAGACAGGGAAGATGTTTTCTTCCCTTGTGAGCTGGGAAAGCCTATTCTACTAAACCACCTCTAGATGTTCCTTCTACATTCAGGTAGCTTCAAAAGGGGCAAGCTTTTCAAATACCATTCCCCAGCCTTGCCTTAAGGGCTCTGACTAAAGTAAGCAACATGCCAAACATCTGAGGAAAAAAGTGTTAGTCGTGAGGAAGGAGGTCTTTGGTATCCATGGCCAGATGCTCCCCTTTTTATAGCAGAACACCTGTTTTCTACTTCACCAGTACTCTCAATTTCTAATAGCATAAGGCACAAGAAAACTAGGTCCGCCGTGGCCACCTGATCTATTGTAGCAGCAAACACGCATCCCAATTCTGCTGGCACTATTATATGCTCCAATAGCACCCCTGAGTTACAGGATATTTATTTGGCTTAAAATCACTTTAAGAAGTAACAGAATAACATTTTTTAATGTAATTTGATGACATTTTGATGAGTCACACCATTTTATCACAACTTTGCATCAGCTCTTATTTTCCTAATTATTTCTAAAAGTGTGCTATGAGTTTTTCAAGCATCTAATTAGGGAACCATTGCCCTGAAAAGCTTCAATCTGAGCCCCTTGATCCTACACATATACATGGAGTCTTGACTTCAGCATCAGGGCTTCAGATATAAAAATGGGCAAGGGACAGGCAGGAAGGGGACAAACCCCAGGGTGACTAAGAGAGCATTCTACATGTTGCTTGTTATGATTTATGTTTTTTCTCCTCTTTCTCCTGAATTTTTCATCCAGCTCTCACCCCCTCACAACATGGTACAGTGACAGGTGAGTCTTTCCTTGGCAGAGCTGAGAAACTAAAACCCGTAACTTTAGAATGAAAGAGCCCCTTCAGTTGCGCTAACGTTGCCCTGTGTGATGTTGGAATACAGCTGGGAATTAATGGGTCAGAACAAAAAATTTTCCCCAAACCGGAAAAATTTTTATATTGCTGTTGATTGCTTCATTTCCTTCCTAAGTACATGAGGCAGAGATCTCATCAATAAGATTTCAAGAAAAGTTTAAAAAAAAAAAAAAAAGAAAAGAAAAATATTCTGAGACTTTCTATATTTAGTAGCTTCTGCATTTTGGCACATTTGCTTGCTAAAAATACCTAACTGCACTTATTGGTGGGGTGGGGGAATCAGTATTTCTGCTTCTTACTATCCAATTACCCAGCAACAAGAGAGGCAGACAATTGCAAGTTGAAATTCCCTGACAGTTGTCTGCTGAACGTACAGCATTTAAATGCCCGTGTTTGCAGAAGGCAGCGAGGAACCCAACCGAGCAGGCTGCCGTTGGGGTTCACACATGGCTGAGGTGTGCCAGGGCTCAGCCTTGAGAGCCAGCAGGCTGCAGTTAAGTACCACTCCTCACCTGAAGCAGAGAGATGGTGCCTACATCCCCCTTGGGCAAGGCAGAGGGGATGGAGCCACAGTCTGCCAAAGCCAGCAGCATGGCATACATAGGGCAGGAAGACATGCTAGGAGCAAGACACCTGCCTAAACTCTCAGCCCAGGACACCTCTGAGCAGCTGGGATGCAGAACCTGATCTCCATTTGTGGATTAGGGGGTAAATTATTTCCTTAGGGAATATGGGACTATGTTTACTCTGTTTCTTTTAAGCACTGCCCCTACACAGTGCCTGTCAGGTAGCGCAGGGCCCAGCACAGTTGTCCAGGGAGCTGAAGACCCAAGCTGTGAGCCTCTTCAGCCTAAGGAGGTTTAGTTGTCACAACCAGCCCTGTTTGGTGGCTGCTTCTCCGAAGAAAGCTGCTGATGCTGCAGTGGAATCCTGCTGCCCATGTGCATTAGGGCATGGATCCTGGCTCACACGAGTTACATTTTTCGACCAGGACCTGATGACAAATTTCTAGTTCTTATTTCCAGCCTTATTTGTGTGTGACTGCTTGTCAGGGTTTCATGGGACTCAGTCTTCTCTTCAGTATAAGTATTATTATTAGCAAGTAACTACCTCCAAGCATGAAGTGGATTTTTTGAGTATACATGAAGCTGCTGAGCCATATCTTTTCAACTGGAGAGGCCCTGAACCCAAGGTAGAAATTCTTCTTGAAGAGAAGCATAACAGCCAATATGGATTTGCAAGAGCAGCTCTAAGTCAGTGATCTAGCTTCCTTTTCCAACAGAGTAACAGGGCTTGGGCGGCAGCGGGTGCTACATCTCGACTCCAGTGAAGCTTTTGACATTTTGATGTGTGACTCACAATATCCAGGAAAAGATTGTCTAGGTGAGCCTACTGTGGGATAATAACATTTGGTTAGAAAAACATTTCTTGAAAATAGTTATCATTATTTCACTGCTAGATGAAAGATGCATTAGGTGGATACTACAGGTGTCCGTTGGAGGGTCCAGCACTAGTCAGTGTTTCCATTAATGACTTGGATAATGGAATAAAGAGTATACTTATTAAATCTGCAGATGACATCAAGCTGGGAGGGACTGAATACACTGGTGGACAGAAATAGAATACAAGACAATCACAGCAAATTGGACAAATGATCTGAGAACACAAGATGAAATTCAACCAGGAGATATTTGTGTAATTAGACTTAAGCAGAAATCATCAACTTCATAAATACATAAAAAGGAACAGCTGTCTAGGTGGCAATTCTACAAAAAAGGAGTATGGAAGTTGCTGTATATCAGAAGCTGAAAAGTAGTAAAAACTATGTCTCACCACCATGGGAGAAGCAAGTATCATATTGGGACAAAAGGGTTAGTCTGACAGACCTGTGACAGGCTTTTTCCTGGAGGAATATGCCCAGTGTTGAGCATCCCACTCTGAGACAGAGGCCAATCAGAGAGAGCCCAGGAGAAAAGAAGGGGAATGGTCAAAGGTTTAAGGTCCATAGCCAACAAGAGTAGACAGAACAGACAGAGGATATTTAGATGAAGAAAAGATGGCTAGGAGAGGACACCATAACAGTTTTCAAATATCTGAACAGCTGCTACAAGGAAAAGAATAATCTGTTTTCCATGCCCATGGTGAATAAGAGGTAATAAATTCAACTTCAGCATGAAAGATTTGGGTTAATCTGTTAAGAATAGGGAAGTGCTGGAATAGATTGCCCAGACCTCAGTCAAAATATTGTTAAGAGCAACGGAGCTGCAGCTAAACATCCCTGGGGCAAGGAGATGGACTAGATGATCTCTCAAAGCCCCTTCCAATCCTATTTCCTATAGCTCTTCTGATCAGTAGTAGCAAGATTAAACAGAAGTTGTTCACACAACTCTCCATTTCCCTCCCTTGTATCAGATACTTTCCACAATGAAAAGGGAGAGTTTTGAAGTTCTGACAGCACAGCAAAACACACACACCAGTACTTACCCAGCTCCAGCAAATCTATTTTCTAAATATGCCAGACACACATTTAAGTGCTCTCAACCCTATGTGGAACAGAGCTTGGGAAATTAATCTTTCAGCAACAAAACCACAGTCCTCTTCTAACAAGCCTGCGTAACTGCTCCTAGGGGTGACTATGGAGCTGCAGGGTCCTGTGGCTCCCTGCACATGCCTTCCTCACTCAGTAGCCCCAGCTAGACAAGTGTTTACATCCCAGGCTCACTGGTCTGTGCAGTCCCAAAAATAAAGAGGTTTTGGGTTGTTTTGTGGGTTTTTTAAAATGTTTCCCTGTGGGAACTTCTCATGCATCTCTTGTGCATCCACCCAATAAACTAAGGTCATGTCTAAAAATATTATAAAACCCTAAAACCAGTATCAGTCTCAGATTCCAAGCATAGGACCAATGGCAACTGTCAGCAATACCAGTATTCAAAATCAACCCCCTATCTCTTTATGAGAATGGGAGAAGCCCTTCTGCCAAGAGCTAGAGCTGTTGCAGGAGCCATTGTGCAGGCAGACACCACACTGTCCTGTTGGAGGGCAGAGCACACATGAGTATAATTAGCAGGAGGAGGGCAGAGAAAGACATATCCCTTCCTTCTTAAGAAATCATAAAACTTTTCATATGTTAAGATGACCAAGAGTACATGAAACCCCCCCTCCCATGCCATAGATATGCATCCACATGGACACATGGCAACTCTTTCCAAATTGAGAAGGTCATGCTCTGTATTCTGTCTGCCAGTGATGAGGATAATTAATTCCATTTCTTAGATCAACTATAAAGTCCCAGACCACACCTTGAAAAGTCAACGAGAAATATATTTTGATGCTAAAGAGCTTCTGAGAGAAGCCGTCAGCTGGCCCCAGTTGTCCTAGCTCCTCCTGTGAGGCCTCAGCTGCTGCAGGGTCTGCCTACACTCAGATTCTGTCTACCTGGCAAGGGGCTAGTCCTGCCTGGCGCGGGCATTCCCAGCACCCCGGGATCAATGGGAAATGAGAGCTTGTGGCCAGCCCTTAGGGGCTGCCCAAGAAGAGCATGGAGTATAGAATCATAGAATAATTATGGTTGGAAGGGACCTCCAGGGTCATCAAGTCCAACCTTTATCCCATCATATTCCTAACCATTAAACCACTAGACCATGGCCTCAAGTGCCTCACCAACCTGTTTTTTGAACACCCCCAGGGACAGCGACTCCACCACAATTGTAATTTCAGTAGGAGACAGCAGGAGTAATTTCAGTAGGAGACAGAACGAGCTCCCACTGCACCTCATCTAGGGAGACACGAGTCCCGAGAGCCTGTCCAAGCAGCTGGGCCTCAGAAGCAGGGCACGACTACGCTTTTCTTATCAACACACTCAGGTGGGGAACAGGGACTCATGAGGTGGAGGACGATCTCCGCCGCTGACCATCCTTCTTCTCCCATCTCTCACCCATGGCATCTCTGAGCGATGCTCCCCTCGCCGGCTGTGCCCCTGCTGCTTGAGTTAATTACAGTAATTATACCTGCACTCCTCGGCTCTAGCTCCCTTTTGTTGTCACTTCCCTGCCCGTTCATTTGCAAATCTAATTGCTCAGTGGATTTTTTAAAAAGAAAAAGGGTAGGGAGGGCAAAGATACAAATGAGGAAAGAAAGTATGATTCCTGCAGCGACAATACAATGGGAATCGAGGAGCCATTCAGCAGCACCAGGTGTTTTATTTAGTGCCCCTGCGAGGGGTGTTTGCTGCTCCCGGCTCTGACAGACAGGCCTTTGCTGTCTGCACTAGACCAGAGTGGGGGAAAAAAAGAACGAACAGTATCAGCCTCCCCCAGTGCCTGCCAAATGGCCTTGATCAAGGTTCACAGCAGAGCTCATCTGCAGAAGGGCAGGAGAGCTGCCTGGGTACTCAGCACTCCCAGCACAGCAGGATGCCAGCAAGGGGACCATGAACCTCCAGCAGCTGCTCTTCTCACTGCTGACTCCTACCCGTTTCTCAGGCAGGCTTTCTGTGGGGAAGGGGTGCTGCGGTATCAGCTGTGGAAACAGAAGTCTCTTTTCAAGCCTGGGAGTGGAGGCTTTCCAGCAGTGACCCTGGAAGAGCCACTTCTAGAGCTGAGTGTGCAGTTCAGGTCACCTGGTAAGGATAGACTTACAGTCAACCCCTTGAACAAAGTGGGGAAAAAAATATAACCAGAAAAAAATGAGCAGAAGTGTCTTCCTAACTGTTTTCAGGTGCTCTGCAGAAGAAGCAAGAAGGGGAAGCCTCTGATGTGCTCTTCCAGTGCTGGGACACTGGGACCAGTGTTATACCACTGTCACAGGGCAGCGAGGTAGAGCAGTGGGTTCTGTTCACTCAGTACTGTGTATATAGTTTCAAGAAGAAAAGTACAAAACAGTGTGATTTCTGTCTTTTAAGGCCAATAGATAGAGACAGTGAAAGAGAGCAAGGGGCAAAGAGATGCCCTGGTTCGTTTGCACTAAGCACAGCAGTTATGCTGAACCAAAGCACCTTCACACCAGCCCTTACACCAGTTTCTCAGTGTAGCCACACACTCCTGAGCTTGTTCATCCCAGACACCAGAACTTCCCACTGTGCAATGTTCTACCACCCAGACTAGGGCTGATTTCTCATTGCCCACACTGGAAGGGCAGCCCAGGCGGCCACAGAAATCCAGCACTTTGAGAAGGTGAGGACTAAATTAACCCCCCTGATAAAATATTAGCAGAACAGACTCTTTTTTTTTTTTTTTTTTTAAGAAGGCTGAAAATAGGTGATGCTTCTCATGATCAGAGTAGATGTTTCTTATCATCGTACATTTTACACAAAACATTTATTGTTTTGCATATCTGCATAGGCAAGAAAGCACATCTAGAGAATGGACAGGAGCAAGAGGTAGTGAGAGACCTTCTGAACATCATGAGCAGGCAGAGAGGTAGTCAAGGAAACAGGTCAGAACTGTAAAGCATTCCTATTTTGAGGTAATATCCAACTGGAATTTTTTTAGTGAAGTGAGAGCAACAAATTCATTTTAATATAGCTGGGGAAAAAAACCCAAGCCTACAAACGCCCAAAAGTAATGCCTTGTTTCCAGGCACGAAATACAAAACAAGAGCACTGCACAGATCTGAGCAAAGTATAACTGCAGCATGGCAAACTAGAGAGTCTCCAAGTCCTTTAGATGACGTGCTTGAAAGGATTTTCCATCTCCCAGGAGGCTGATTGCTGGGGGAGGAGAGAAAGGACCTGCAACTAGGTTGATTAAAATAATGGTCCCAGTATGGTCTGTTCTTCACTGTTGCCAGGAGACTAGGAGACTGGGATGAACCGTTCAACCTTTTTGTAACAAAAATAGGTGTTTACTTCCACACTGTATGATCTTGGCCCTCTCCAAGGCTGTGTATTCTCTGTTAGTCCTCCAGAAAATAATCCCAACCTAACTTCACTTTCTTAGATCTGTGTTAAAATGGATTTACCATGTCCCAAACCACACCAGTTCTTCCCTGCCTTCATCTTCCCAACCCAGTGCCTGACTCCAGGCTCTATGCTAACCATGCAGTGGTTGTTATTTCACTTATAATATTATTAATCCTGTCTTTCACTCCTGATCTGGACCCTAGTCCCAGATAGGAAGGTCAGTTCCAGGTTACTCAGCCCCACCACAGGAGACACGTCTGAAGCACAGGCTGGCAACATGACTCAGCTGATGGGTGAGGACATTGAGATGGGCAGCCACTCACAGGTTATTAAGTGGACATGTACTACCCTCAGTCAGTGACTTATGCTGGAAAAGGTTACTATAATACTTCAGGAAACAGAGGATCTTAATGTAGAAACCAAGCCAGGCTATCTTACCAACTTACTCCATTTTTTCCCTCCCTTTTCCCAGCTGATACAGAAGTAAAACACTGAGTATATTGGTGGGAGATGGTTATAGTCCAAAGTGAAGCCCTAGTTTTTCCTTCAAGCCCCTTTGGGGACCATCCTACAGCCTACTGAAAAAAAAGAAAAAAAAAAAAAAAAAAAAGCAGAGGAAAAAAAAAAAGTCTGCAGTAGTAACTGTTCCAAAGTTAAAAGCCTGAAGATCTCCATGCATTTGAAGCATCTCTGTAGCCTGATTTAGGCCATTTGCTTCAAGATAAGTCTCATCTTTCCTAAAGCCAAGTGCATTAATGTAACTGAGCCAATGTGCCTTTTCTATGGCTTACTCTTGTTTTATCTGCTGCTATAAAAACTGTGCGTGCCAAGCAAGGCTCTTGCCTTTTCATGCCCCAGTGCCAACATCTCTCGCAGGAGGCAAGGGACTGCAACGGATGGACGGATAGCACGCGTGACACAGTTTTGCAAAGGAGGGATAGAGATGACTGTGAAGGTAGAAGACTGCAAAAATAGCAGCAAAATTAGCTCAAAGCTTAAGTCTCTGCTACAAATGCAGTAGTGCACATGTGGGGGAAGGGAGTTAGAATGCCAAGAGAGAGGATCCTTGCTCCTGTTAACACAGCAGCAATCAGGCAATAGCTGGAAAGAGCCATTTAAATCTCCCTGTGTAGCTGTGTTGTAACACAGCACATAATTACTCATCACGCTCCTTTCCACAGCCTGCGCAAGCTGCCTGCTGGAAGAGCTGTACTGCGCAGCCATCTCAGCACAGCGTGGCCGCATGGCTCCTTGGGTACCCTCCAGATCAGGCAGAGGCAGAGGGGAATTCATACGAGTACCAGTGAGCTTCCTGGCTAAATCCTGTGACACACACAAAGCTTCTGTCATTGCCAAACCAAGCTCTCTACCTCCTCACACCTGAGCGGAGAAATGGCACCGTTCACAGGGAAACGTAGCCTGAGAATCAGGACAAGCAGCAGGAGTGCTACCAGAAAGTCTGGTTTGGTTCCTTCAGGTCTTTCACCACACTCAGACTGGACACCAGCCCTGTTAGCACATCTCCTCTGTGTTTGCTCCAACGCATGCACCCAGTATTGCAAACAAGGATCTCCAAAGCGGGCACACACATCCAGGGACTCTGAAGCACAAAGGCACAGCCACAGCAGCGAAGGATACCAACTCACTATTATTAGCACTAGAAAGACAGCCTCAGGTTTCCCAACAGCATTTTAATAGAAGTGTTTCTGCTTCAAAACCACCCTGACTGGATGTCAAGGACACATTATAAAGGCAGGTCAATCCAGGTGTGAAGCAACGTAGCATAGAGATAGCAGCTGGAAGACTGCCAGAAGCAAAAAAACTGAGAACACACCCAAGAACCTTAAACCCAGCAAGCTCACTGTGGAATAACTAAATGAATTGCTTCCTGCAACCTCACATGCTAATTACTTGTGTGTTTTAATTTTTGTACTTAACATTATTCTGTCCAAATTAAAGTAAATCTAATTTAATGCCCCAACACAGACAGACTCCAAGTGTCTTTTTCCTTGAAAGCATCTCCTGCTAGCCAGTACCTAGGTACGGTATCAGAATAGCATTCTTTTAACCCCTAAGTGGCTTTTGTCTTACGTGCTGTGGACTGGGAAGACGGACAGAAAAATAGTGTAAGAGGTAGAGAACAAGCCTCAAATCCTGTCTGTCTACAGCTATAGCTATCCACCTTTCAACAAAGGCTACTGAGAGGGTTATACAGCCCAGAGAGAAGCATCACTATATGTTAACAGCATCCAGCAATGCTCCTCATGCTCGTTTCCTGACTCTGCAGCAAGGGAAAGATACCCACAGAGCCCAAGGGTGCTTTTCTAGCTTGTATTCATAGAAACATAGATTCGTTTTGGTTGGAAAAGACCTCTAAGATCATCAAGTCCAACCATTAACCTAGCACTGCCAAGTCCACCACTAAACCATGGCCCTCAGCACCACATCTGTACATCTTTTAAATACCTCCAGGGATGGGGACTCTACCACTGCCCTGGGCAGCCTGTTCCAATGCTTGATGACCCTTTTGGTGAAGAAATTTTTCCCAATATCCAATCTAAACCTCCCCTGACACAACTTGAAGCCATTACCCCTCACCCTATGACTGTTACCTGGGAGAAGAGACCAGTCCCCACCGCACTACAACCTCCTTTCAGGTAGTTATAGAGGGCAACGAGGTCTCCCCTCAGCCTCCTCTTCTCCAGGCTAAACAACCCCAGTTCCCTCAGCCGCTCCTCATCAGACTTGTGCTCCAGACCCTTCATCAGTTTTGTTGTCTTCTCTGGACACACTCCAGCAGCTCAGTGTCCTTCTTGTAGTGAGGGGCCCAAAACTGAACACAGTATTCAAGGTGTGGCCTCACCAGAGCTGAGTACAGGCTGACAGTCACTTCCCTAGTCCTGCTGGGCCATACTGTTTCTGATACAGTAACACTTCCTTTCTATTTACAAACTCTTCTTGGATAGCAGCTTCCTAGCCATGCTTATACTACTTCCATCTTGGACATTGCCCCTCTGACACTGTTTGTTCCTCAAGTTTCTAGAGGGTCCTTGCAGCTAAAGAAACGTCCACTCCATAGCTTGGAGAAGAGGAGGCTGAGGGGGAATCCAATTAATGCTTATAAATATCTCAAGGATGGGTGTCAGGAAGACAGGGCCAGACTCTTCTCGGTGGTGTCCAGTGACAGGACAAGGGGCAACGGGCACAAACTGGAACACAGGAGGTTCAATCTTAACATAAGAAAACACTTCTTTACTGTGATGGTGACTGAGCACTGGCACAGGCTGCCCAGAGAGGCTGTGGAGTCTCTGTCACTGGAGACGTTTAAAACCCGTCTGGACCTGTTCCTGTGTGATCTACTCTAGGATCCTGCTCTGGTAGGGAGATTAGACTAGATGATCTTCAGAGGTCCCTTCCAATCCCTAACATTCCGTGATTCTGTGATTTGTTGCAGCATCTCCATCCCCAGTGACCACACAGCATCAGGCAGGGAGGAGCCCAGGGAAGGAAGAAAAGACAGACAGATGCAGCATGGGTTTTCTACAGAACATGGAAAAGTCAAGACTTCTTTGAAGGGCCTGCACAAGGAAAAACTGTTATTTAGCTTCTTAACAGCAAATCACATACTGAATTTACAGAACTACATCTCCCTCCCGAAACAGTTTTGCCACAAATTTCTGTTGCTTCACAACAACTCTTTGATTCCACCTTGACGACCTTTGCCACTGCTGGGAAGAAAGGAGGACGTTTGTCTCAGCAGATAGATGGCTTTACAGATCCAGAGGATTCTGTGAGGTTATTGAGTAGCTGACACAGGGGAGGGGATTAACAAGAGTAGGGGTTATCTTCCTAATAAATACAGCCTGCCACAGATCTCCATATTTAAGAGCAGCCTCTCAGGGTCACCAGGCTTGGTAGCTTTGGTCAGTCAATAAGACTTAGTATTAGCCTCAGCAAAAGTATTAATTCCTGCTTAATAAAACATGGTTTATGTTTCGAGTTTCCCAGAGGCTTTTCTACTGAAAGCTTCTCCTCACGTGGTCAAATCCCTTCACAGTCCAGGAAGCAAAAGAGAAGTGCTGGTGAGCCAACAGGCAGCAATGTTTTGAGCCCTTGTGAGCAACGCATTTGTGCACAAAGTCAAAACTCCCCTTGGTGGCATGGGGCAAGGAAGAAAACAGGCAGGTAGAGACCTGACCTCCACAGAACAGAGCACCCTCCCTCCAAAGGCCTCAGTACTGCTTTGCTTTTCTCACACCTTCTCCCACCTGTCCTCAGCCACCATCACACACGATCCCAGGCTCACCACCTCCACAAAAAACAGGATGAAGGTTCCCCCCACGTACTCATTGTCAGGCTTGCAAAGAAGTCCAAGGAGAGATACGCTATCATGCATTCAAAAGCCACCATCACCTCCAGGAACAGGACTTTCCCTAGCCACCCTTCCCTTGGCTTTTTCCCAGACAGAGAAGCAGGAAAATACTTGCCTTTCTTCAGGTCATGAAGCAAAACACCCCCCTCCTTGGGGTAAACTTGCTCCTCCTGGCTCTGCCCCCTGCCCCTTCCTTCTGCACATCACCCATGTGTCACATCAAACAAGCTACCAAAGCCTTCAGCAGATGCACTCATTACCTGCAGCAAGAGAAAAAGCAGCCACAACCCAGAGCTGCAACCTCGTTACAGCTTGTAATGAGCTGACGGGAAAATATTTCTGCCTGATTAGAATCCTTAACGAGCTGCTGATTATTATGACTGGAAGCTGGCTGGCCTCCTGTTTTGTCCCATCTGTAACAGCAGGACAGCTTCTAAGCATCCCATGTATCTCTTCCCCTCAGCCCAGCAGGAAGAGGTACAGTCACTCTTCACCAGTCTGTACCACACTCTGACAACAGCAAAAGAGAAATATTGCTGGTATTAATGTATCAGCCCTTGCTGTAAATCAAGGGTTAAGCTTTCTGCTGCTTGGGAAAAACCTTTAGTCACCAGCAATGTCACCAAAGGCACCAGCCAAAGACACTGAGATATTGCACCCCAGAGACTGCTGTAGGAGTGGGGTTTAAGACCCTTGAACAAGTGCTTGGAACCAGGATGCTCTTTTTCCATTGTATTTTACCTATTAAAAAATTGTCCCCCTCAAGAAATTGGTACTGTCAGGTGATCTCACTAGCAGAGGACAACTGCAGAATATGTATTTACAAAAGAGTATGCAGTCAATTGTGCAGAGTAAGCACAGGGCTGGGGTCTCCTAAGGCAGAAACGCAGATCAGGCACAGCCATGCTTGCCCCTGCTGGCAGCTTCAGGATGAGGGCAGAGAGGCTGGAATAGGGAATGTCCTGTCATCCCAAGGGGGATCCCTTATGGGGGGCTTGTGGTGTACTGCAAGGCTGCTCTCTGAATCACACTGAGAATTTTCTTGTCTTCTGCCAACTTGGGACCAGAGTCCCCGTGAGACCCTGCCCCTTGGCAACCTCTATGTACTCCCAGCACATAGGGCCAACCAGGCAGTGGCAATCAATAGGAGCATCCAGCCCCCTCCAACCTGCATAAAGTTTGAGACTTTATACCGTGGAAGAGTCCTCCACCTTCATCTCCTGTCCATTTGTCTCCAGCTCAAGGCTCTCCACTCCACCTTATCCAAATTCGTCAGCCAAAACCTTTGCAGCCCTCGTTCTTGACTCCTCCTCCAAAAGTCATGGCAGCCAGCAGTTCCTCTCATCAAGTTATTCCTTCTTCCGTACTGACCAGCAATGTCTTTTCTCTGGCTTCCCAACAGTCCTTTCTACAGCTCAAAAACCAGGCCAACGTGTGGGAGGGGACAGGAGAGGTTCTCCAAGGCCAGCTTACCTTAAAAAACAATTAATACGACAGTCACAGGCAGCATCAGACAGGAAGAAAGCAATCCCAAACACTAATTTCTCTGATTAAATATACCTTTACTGTATTGTTACAGTTGGAGTTTAGTGTTCCAGGCAGCATGGGCACACGACATCAGCACACATATGCATGCTTGTAGGAGCAGCTCCACAGACTCAAATCTCAGATGTCCAGAAGAAGAGCTCAGGCATGAATTAGCCATCAGGAGACATCTTAGCTGCTCTCACACTGCAGAAACCTCCTTTTAAATCAGAAGGGGGAACTCTCCTTACCAAGAACCAGGTAGGGTTTTCAGATGACTTATGGACCCTGCATAGTGTTATTATCTGAAGCAAATAAGAAAGTGAACTGGAGCTGAGCACTGTGTCCATGCTGAGCCCACACGCCGTGAGCACACAAGGGTGCCCTGAGCCCTGTTCTTGCAGTGCTGCCAGACCTTCCTGACAGAGTTGGTGCTTCTGAAAACTGGCTGACAGGCTTCAGCCTGCTGTGGTCAGCACAGCATCTCCTTTTCCCTGGTAACAGCCCTGCTGCTCACAGAGCTCAGGCCATCCTCTCAAGAAGTGTGGGATGGCACCTCCTTAGCTGGTGATGCCAGTGCAGCCCTAGCTCTCCATATAGCACTGCCAAAATGCCTCCAGCCCAACTGCTGTGTCTGTCCCAGCCGCCAGCCCAGGCTGAGCTGAGGTCTGAATTATGTCACTATTTAAGACTAAACTGTTCATCTTTGGAGTGATCTAAAATGCATTCAACATCCCTCTGCAGTAAGGACCATTGATAAGCAATCTTGGGATCTTCACGATACAGCCCAAACAACAGCCAGGCCTCCTTCAGCCCACCAAGATGTCTTAGAGAGCAAATCGAGAGTGACAGAAGCATCACTGCAGAGTGGGTTTCAAAGGCAGGGTCTAGCAAGAAAAGCAAGAAGAAAATTACTCGGCACATGGATGCACCCCACAGTGTGCTCTGGGCAGCAGGGCACAGCTCTACCAACTTCATGCAGTTGAGATGGGGCAGCATCTGCCTCGTGGTTAAAGCACAGACCGAAGGGAAGCTGTGTGCCCCGTGCCAGTCGGCAGTCCCTCCCTGTGCCGTCTGCCATGCCCCTAGCACCAGCCAGCTGTGCTGTGAGGTGATGGCACATGGGCTGTCAGTGCAGCAGAGACTGGGGAAAAATCAGGCAGAAAAAGTAGATGTAAGTGGGACAAATATGCAAGAGAGGCTGAACAGCGAGATGCAGGCTCCTTGCTGGGAGTGGGGCTAAGCTGGCCAGGCTGCTGGCAGGGAGAATGGAGATCTGACTGATATAACAAGCCATTTAAGAAGTCTTAGTTTCCTCTGCTTTTCACTATCTTTTCTTTCCCTTCTTTCCTTTGTGTTTCCCTTGTTAGTCAGTTTTTAAGGGCAGACAGTTTATCCCATCAAGCTGGCCCAAGGGGAGGGACTGGGCTGCCAGACCCTCCAGCAGTTCCCTACTGACAGGCATTTATTCAAATCCTTCTCCAGTTTCAACCAAGAGAGAGGCATAGAGGTCCCAGAGATAATGAAAGTCCTTTAGATTTAATGAAAATAGGTAGGTGGATAGAGGAGAGGACTCTTTGAGAGGCCCCACTGCGGGAGAGATTGCAGTGTGAGCTAAAATACCAAGCACCAGAAAACCTTTGTGGGAGAAATCATGTAAATACCCCAGGCCACAGGAAACACATTTAATCCTCCTCTGCACTCAGAAGGGCACTTGCAGGCAGACACGGAGCAGGAGTCAGCAGGGGATGGAGGCAGGCACTGCCCATCGAGGCTGGACCAGCAGCAGGCCTCTGTTCCCATGGCCTCTGTGCAGACAGAGGGCACGGCTGGCTGGGACCAGATGCATCCGTCGCACCCAGTCTGCTATTGTGTGGATTCCTTCCTGGCATCATTGGTCAGCACTGAACTGTGAGTTAATGTCCAGGACTGCCAGAAGTGTTTAAAAGGCCTCTCCATCTCTCACAAAGGAAAGAGCATCCTCATCCCTCTTTACACCTGTCCCAAGGAGACTGTGTCCTCTATGCTAACGATGCTGGGCCAGCTCTGTAATAAAGCCACGCTGTGCCGCTAATGCTCCTGCACCCTCTTGGCAGAGTGAGGCCAATGAGCCTGCTCTCTGTGCAAGTCTTCCCACACCCTCTCTGCAAATAAGCTCCTGCCAGGTCATAGCCTGACGCCACCGCTGACTTTGCCGGAATTCGCCAGTTCCTTCAGAAGCTGCCGACCAATATGAACCAAGCTTAATGATGGATGCAGCTCTTGCCTGCTCCCTGCGTGTTTTCTGTACTCTGCTTGGGAGAAGCCATTTCCCCCTCTGAAGGAAGAAGGCAGCAAATGGAAGGGCATTATCCCTCCTATTTGCACTGAAACATTGGCAGTACCAGCACATATAAAATGGAAGGAGCCACATACCTTTCTCTTTTAAAAACAGAAGGGTTAGGATGCTTTCCAAGCCCAGAAACAAATTTAAGGCTAAGGCTGACATTTCAGGGGTCATTGCCAATTAACTTAATGAATAAAATTCTGCTCTTCAGCCGTGCTCTGTGCACGCAGGAGAGGAGCCGGATTGTTTTCCTGCCCCAGTTCTGGATAATTTCTGCTGCATTCACTCAGAGACATCTGTCTGTTTTCATGCCTGCAGTGTAAGCTGGTGTTGAAGTTGCATCTGCTAAGGAGCCTCTCTGCTCCCTATCCCAGGGGCTACTTCAGGGCAAAAATATCCATTAACTGCTTACTCTGAAGCACACACTTAACAAAAGCATGAGCAAAGAACATAATGATGCATCAAGCTCCACATATAACTCATCAGCTGTGGCCGTGCCTGGAGGATGGAGGGAGCAGCAGTCCAGAGCGGGGTGGCTGCTTGTGCCGGGCTGCACAGGCCCCACAGCACCATGCCTGCACCACAGCCTGGGTGGCACAGCTCACTTCCCAGCATCACAACGCAACCGACACCTCCAGCACGCGCAGTGCCCCCACACAGCCCCCATTCCCAAGGGTGGCTGGGCTTTCCAGGTGACTCTCCCCACCTGCTGTCTGGCCCCGGAGAGACACGCACCACCTCAAACCCCTGTGGTCCTGCTGCTTCCCTGCGGACCGGAACCCATACCGCGTCCACCCTCCTCCCACCACTGCCGAGGCCCAAGCAGCACTCCCAGCCTCGCAGGCAGCCCTGTCACCAACCACAACTTAGAGATGCTGAATAAAATAGCAGTGAGTTCCCAAACCCACTATAAAAAGAGAAAGGGGGCAAGAAGGGGCTGGGTGCAGTGTGTTTCAGGTTGTATGAATGACTGGAAACAAACCCCAAATCCCTGAAAACTCAGAGAAAAGATGAACAAAAGGCAGGAGAAAACCACACGAGCAAGGGGAAGGCTGTGAGGAGAGGGGCTCTCGGTATTGATATTTGAAACGGGCTCTTTAAAATGGAAGATAATGACACTGAAAATTATTCTGAGCTTTTCAAAGGCATAAATGACCAAACTGCCTCCTGACTCCTGAATTACATTATCCAGAAAGAACTTAATAGCATGTTATTATCACTTCTCCTCGCTGACAGGATTTCGGCACTGAAAAGACAAACAAGAAGTGCATTTATAATCGCAGCCGCGTTCACCTCTGAGATGCGCTGGCCGCAGCTAATTTCAGGTAAGTGTCTCTGCGGCCGGCTGGGGGAGCTTGGCGGCAGGGTGATTGCCTTTGTCACTGCCTGAGGGGGACCAGCTGGGTGACCCTGGGGGGCAGCTGGTGCCGAAAACCTGCTGTATGGGGGAGAAAGGCATGGCCTGAGCTGGTCAGTGGCAGCTGCTTTGGACCCACCCCCTGTGGGGCTGGCTCTGATGGGTGATGGTGCCCCCCATCCTGGCAGGTACCTGCGGCTTTGCAGATGGCAGTGGGGTCCCCGTGTCTGCTGCAGCTGTGACTCCGCTGGCCTGCCGGGAGCTCATAAGAATGGGAACAAGACAAGAAAGGGGGACAGCAATGTGTCAGGGCTGGGGAGAGTGAGCAAACAACCCAGCCTGAGCTGTCCAGGGACAGCCCCAACCTTTGGCATTTGTCATGCACAGTTACTTTTCATGACCAGCAGCCCTGGAATTAGCAGTGCTGCTGATCTCCAGAGCTGGGCAGCCAGGCAAGCCCCACTCCTTCTCCCTCCACCCCTGCTGCCCCATCCCCACACCTCAGTTCAGAGGTCGGAAGACAGCTCGGTCACGTTGTGCTCCCGACTGACCCTTGTGCCCCACCCATGCCCTGGGACGGGCATCATCCTGGTGTAATCCAGGGATGACCCTCATGCCACGCAGTGCCATTGTGCCACCATCTGAGGGGCACCGCAACACAGCAGTTTGCTTTGGGCTGTTCCTGAGGCCTTTCTTTACATTTCCCTTGTGTTTTATCAATGTGTGCCGCTGCAGTCCAAAACACCTCTCCATGGAGGTGTCCCAGCTGCTCCTGAACCCTCCTGAAACCCCAGTGGCCAGAGACAGGGCCAGATGCAGCTATGGCAGGGCAGCACAGAAGCCCAGCCCAGAGGGAAAGAGGGAAGGGAAAGAGGCAGAGAGCCATTTTGTGGGCTCTGCTCAGCTGCCACTGCTGCAGGACATGTTTGCACAGGGCTGCCCAGGAGGCAGAGTGTGACCCAGCACAGCGGGATCCCTGGGCGAAAGACCATCCCTGCTATGGTGTCAGCGTGATAAGGCCAAGCTAAACCCCAGAGGCAGCCATCGCACAGCCCTCAGTGTCCTGCCCATGATTTATGTCACAGATTTAAGGACATTTCGTTTCAGCAGCCACGCTCCAACATCCACAGGCCCCTAAGCAAGTGAACGGGGCAACTGCCAATAGTAACAGCAAGTGCTCTGCTGCCTGCTCACTACATGTGTAGTCGTGATTTTTTCTCCCGGTAGCACAATATGACAGATAAGTAATCCTTCCCCAGTCTCAGCAGAAGACAGGCTGTGGAGAGAGCTTATGCAGCGCACCTAAAGCCACCCACATCATTGGGGTGGGACTCCCCAACCCAGCCTTGGCGGGAGGCTCTGAGAGAGGGACCATAAAAGCACCCACTCCCATAGCAAAACTGAGGTGCTGCCAGGGACAGGCAGATGGCACAGGAGCACCTGAGCAGCTGTGCAGCCCCGTACCCTCCCACAGAGGCTCCTCCAGGGTCCATCTTTTGTCCAGCCACTGCTTGGCGGAGAGTATGAACGCAGCGACCAAAGGAAACCATGGGGAGAAGACCTGGGATGGAGCTCCCAAGAGTAAGATCATGGAGCAGTCTCCAAAATAAAGGAGTTGCATGAACCGCATAACCCGGGCAGGATGAGGACTGAAAAGCATGAAGAGCAAACTGTAGAGAACAGCCCTTGGCCAGCAAGGGCTATGAGGGTCACCTTGCACAGCCTGTGCAGCTCTCTGTCCCATTCCCAGGCTTCAGTAACTCACTCTCTGGGCACACAATTGAATAGTCAAGTACAATTTCTCCAGGGCAAGACTCTTCTCCCATAAAACTGACTGTAGCCTGTGTGCAAAGTTAGCAGTGGTACCACACTTTCAGCTGACTTCCCACACCACATCAGTCTTTCTTCCCTCTGTCTTTCTCTGGGCCTCTGTCCAGCTCACACCAATGTGTTCTAGGTGCATTGATACCCTAAAGTAAATCCCCATCCCACATCACCTGCTGACCTTCTGCTCCTAGTGGCTACACCAAAGGGCTCACCCTGCTCTGATTTGCCAGATGGTCCCATGATGCAGAGGAGCAACTGCAGTTCCTGCACAGACTGGGTGCACTGGCTGCCCTGTGATATATGCATCTTACATTGCCGAGTTTTCCTTTCAGCCTTATCGGCATGATGGATAGTTTAGCCATCATGAAGTACAAGATAGTAATAACAATGGCCATAATTACTATTTTTCATATTTTCTTTAAGAGCAATATGATATTACCAGGCTTCATACATGTCACTTTGTTTATTAGCTACCATTTAGTAATCTCTTCAATCTTTGCTTTATTAAAGTTAGACGCACTGTTAGACTGCAGGCTGAGAGGAGAGCAGGGGCTCACAGAGCAGCCACCCTGGGAAGACACTGGCTTGCTCACCCACATCCACGCTGAGCCTAGAGCTGGAGGCCTGCAAACCACCAGCAGCTAATGTGTATTTTACACGCAGACACATCCTGCTAGGTCAGACCTAAGCCTTGTTCCCTTCTTTGCAGTTATAGAAAGAGGCTTTATGAGTGTCATTTATGCTCGTATGTATCAGAATAGGGAAAAGCAGCCTCAGCAAAAAATAATCCGAATCAAATTAAAATAAAATAAATAAAATAGTAAAATACCAAAGCTCCTCCCTACTCCACACTGCTCGTGTAGTCTGGGTGAACATTTTTTTACCAGACCATCAGAAATCAAAATACCTGAGTTACAGCAAGCAGCTCATGATATTTTTTCTCAGAAGGGTAATTAATTAATTACAAATGTCAAAATCTCACTGTCCAGCTCTTATACAGTCCTGGGCAGCATTTGAACAACTGCTGGAGGAAGGAGGATGACCCCACCATGCAGGCACCTCAGTGGGGCAGACAGAGGGCCTCTGGTGGCCCCAGTGCCCTAGTGGAGTGGGGACCCAGGCTGCCTCCCAACCGGGGGCTTTGCACCCACCAGCCAGTCATCCCCAGCAGAGTGACAGCTGCTGGCTGACAGGCTGGAACAACCGAGAAAAGCCCACGAGTCCCACTGGGGGGAGGGAGGGAAACAGCCACAGGAGAGCTCCACAGAGACAGAGCCAAAAAAAGGCTCTGAACCGCCTTGCAGAGATTGCTGCACCTCCATAAGCATCGCACCACGCTGCACCAGTGCGTGAGGTGGCAGGAGGAAGGAGGAACCCTTCGTTGTGCCAGAGTTGGTTACTCACCTGCCACAGCGCCTGGGTGACCTGGGAAACAAAAAGCAGGGACTGCAGTCCAGAAGCATTTAGAGAACACAAGTCTCTTCAGAGCCACGCTGGATTTTGGTATTTATTCCCAAAAGGTGGAGGACCCCTCCCCTTCCCTCCTTTTCCCCTTTCCTTTCCTTCCCTCAACCCTTCTCCCATCCCCAAGCCCCCAGACCTCACCAGCAAAAATTAATTGCTGTGAGCACACAGGATCATGCATGTCCTCCTGCTGCTCTTCCAAGAGCAGTTTGCTGCCTGACTGGAGCACCAACACCACTGCTACCCACTGCCCATCACCGCACCGCAGCGGGGTGGCCGAGGCTGAGTCTTCTCACAAACAGTGGTAGGAGGGCAATCACCCCCTGGCCAGCAGTACACAAGAACTGGCAATGGGAAGGAGAGGAAAGCCTTTGGGCCTTGCAGACTTGCTCCACTCCACATGGCGTGAGGCAGTGAGCATGGAGTGGCGGCAGCGGCTTTTCCCCAGAGACATCAGCTGCTGCCACCTCGCTGCTCGGGGTGCTCCCCTCTGGGCAGCTTTGGAGGTCCCAACACTGCTGCAGCCCTGCCCAAGGTGCGAAGCTGCAGAGGTGTGTGGCCCAGGAGCCCAAAGCAGGGGCAGCAGGAGAACAGCAGGATTCTCTGAGGGCTGCTGCGCTCCTACAGCAGTGGAGACCTTCAGCTAAGCCTGCAGGTGGGAGACGGCCCTTTGGCATTGAGCACACAGCAGCCCTTCTGCTGCTTTGCTGCAGACATTAAGAGGTGTTGAGTAAACTCACAGGCTCCAGTTGCTCCTTCCCTACACTCCCTTCTCCACCTTAAAGTGCCTCTATTCAAGTCATCAGAGGATCAGCGGCCCCAAGCAGACCTGGATTTACCCCTGAATTATCCCACTCACCTCCCAGCATCAGCGAATTCCCCCTCCTGGTGCAGGGCACGGCCTCAGCCTGCAACGCCCTTATCTCAGTGCTGTTTGTTTGCTCTGTGCCATTTGAAAGCTGCAACACAGACTTCTCACCATCACCCAGGACAAGCACATCCCCTGGGTGAGATGGGGATGGCCAGAGCTCAGGCTGCAGGGGCAGGAGCCAGCCCCAGACTCTTGCTTCTATAGAGGAGCTAAGGAGGAAGAAATGTCTGTCCCTCCCAGTTGTCAGGCTAAAAGGGGGAAAGGCACTGGCTGCCCTGAGGGCTGTGTCCCTCCAGACATCCGCTCTCTCTGCTCCCACCTCACTGCTGGATGTCCCCGCACACCCTGCTGTGTGTTACAGCTCACTGCATGCTCCAGGACCCAGCAGCCTGCTCGCACCCCTCTGGACAGAGTACAGAGGAGGAGAATGGTGCCGGGGGGACATGGAGATATGCAGTGGTGGCAGGGGAAGAGCCCTGCTAGCGATGAGCTGGAAGGTAGCCCAGGTGACCCAGGGGGAATCATTTGTGAGGGGAATGACTTTGGCAGTGGCCAGGCTGCGTGTCGGACACAGTTCATTTGCTACGGGAAGCAGGGAGTGATTCATTTGGAAAGCTTCTACACTGCAACTGCACAAGGTTCACATGCCCCTGCAAGATGGCAGAGGGCACCATGCAGCCTTAATCTGCAAATCTATATGCCACCCACTTGTCATCATTAAAGTTCACTGGATGTGCGAGGAAAGGTTACGGTGTTTAGCCTGGACTAATGCTCTCTGGCTTTTTCTTCAGCTGGATATGAAAAACGTGTTCATTTCATACCCTAAATTCTTGCAGTTTTGCATGGCAACATCATTTACCCCGACTGCCCCATTTTCCACCTCCAGCCACCCTAATCATGGTACATTTAAATGCCAGATGAAATGACTGTTGGCTCCCCAACAATTCCGAGAGCACTGAGAACCTTTAGGATGGGAGATGCTACAAGGCTACAATGTAGTATTTCATATTACAGGAGCCAATCAGTTTTGCCCCCCCACCTTGTTAGTCCCGAGAAAGTCGGTGGGCTCAGGAGCGTGCTGCAAGGCCAACGTTTAGTGCCTGCACCAAACTTCAGTTTGCTCGCAGCTGAAGTGGGCAGACAGCAGCCCACGTGCCACCTGCAAGAAGAGCAGCAGAGGCTGCATTTGCTGGTGTTGCAAACACCAATAAACGCAGGTCGGAAGGAGAGGCCAAGTGCACAGAGCTGATCCAGGTTACCCATGTTTGACAACCACAAATTGGGATGCAAAAGTGTCTTTTCAAAACCCTTTTAACACATTCACCTTTGAGAGCTTTCAGCAAAAAGACAAGGCAGGAATGTTAAAGGGTCAGACTCCGGGTGTTTGCTTGTTCTTTCCTCAGACAAACCCCCATTGATTGACTGGGGAAGGGTGAGAGCTGAGCACAACTGACGGAGGAGTCCCACTGCTAACACTGAAGCACGCAGCCTCCCGGCAGAGACTAATGACAACAGACAAAGCTCTTCCAAATACACCCCGCTCTCTGCCTGCTGCATGCTGCCAAAAACAACAGTCTGAAGGGCTGCTGGTTCTCTACCACTTTTACAGCCAGAACCTTCCTCAGGCAGCAGGACTAGCAGTCGCATGGTGGGATTTTGGAGGGGGGGAGAAAGAACAGGCATGGCCAAGAATGGGCTGGGGGCTCAGCAGTCACTGCAAATGCCAGCCGCGGGGAGCCTCTCCACAACACGGGATCCTCTGGAAATGAGGGATATGACCGCGGTCTCACTGTGGGATGTGTGTTAGTGAGACCCTGACAGTGCTCTGGTTGGTATATCCAGACTTGGATAGGCAAAGACATTTGCTATTGTAGGAGCAGCTACAAGATGAAGATGTGCAGTCAGCAACCACTGCTAGAGGGTCTCCTGGACTTTACTGGGTGCAATTTTTTTCACCAGGCCAATTTCCTGGGCGGAACTCGTAAGGAGAACGAGACAGGCCCGCCCACCCACACTGGCCACCCTACAAGCTGCAAGTGCCTAAGCACAGCTCTGATTCAGCCAGACGACTCACATGAGCAAAGATTACTCATGTACAGGCTGCAGGACCAATACTCCAGGGACCCTATGACTCCTTGTCGACTCAGGAGTCTCGTCACTGCAATTACCACCACTCCATTCCCTGACGCCATCACACAACAGGAGAATCTCTGACCTGTCATTGCACCGGCTGGGGACAAGCTTTGTGAGGACATTCAGTCTTTTTTGTGCTCTTAGCAAAGATGGGAGAGCACATCACTTCTGCTGCTGCCCCCATAGTAGGAAGGGCTCAGAGAGCTAATGTCAAGGTCAGGCAACTGACTACACAGGAGACCAAAAACCCATGTTTGTTAATTCCTCATCCATAACTCTGCCAATCACACACCACTTCTTGACAGTCTCCAGCCAAGCAGCTGTGCCTACACTCTTGTGCATGTACACAGTTGCTGTCATGACACATCCACAGTCACTAACTCGTCGTGCCCAAACACACCTTCAGTCAGGTACCTTTTCTGGATTACATCACTTCCCTCTTCCACACAGCCAGCAAGAGAATCGGTTCCTCAGGCACTGACACAGGCACTCACCCACACTCTGGGCCTTGCTTCCCTTCCCATGCAAACAGACTGACACATTGCAAGGTGGGGTCTCGAACCTGTGCAAGCTGGGGAAACTGCAGGCAAACTGGGAGAGGGCACGGTCTTCTTGTGGCTTGCTCTCAGGCACAGCCTGGCACCTGAGTACAGATCCTCAGCTTAGCAAGCTTGCTAGCAGCAAAAACACATTCTCATCCTGTCCTTCATGTCCCCTTTCACTAAGGGAGATCATGAGAAAGCTGAAACGATCTGAGCAGTCACATCCATCCAGCCTTTCTGGCTACAGGAATCCTCACAAGCAGCAGGGATGTTTCCCAGGATCCCAAACACTCCTCACATCAAGGAAGCCTCTGAGTGAGACTTCCTGGTAACCATCCCATAACTGCCGAGTCAGAGCCATCAGACCTGTCACTTCTACCACCGAGCAAGTGGCAAGTTTTCGTCTGAGGCAGGAGCAGTGACATGTCACAGGCAGTGATGAGGCAAAATGCTCAGTGCATGGCACACGGATGGCGACGTCTCACAGATGTGCTGCAAAGCGCTCCCACAGGCAGGGAGGAGGCAGGCTCAGCGTGGATCTGGGTGGCAAGGAGCGATGTGTCCTCCCAGCAGAATGATGCCCACTCCTCCATCCCATCCCAACACACATCTGACATAGCACCAGAGGACCCAGATGTGGAACAAACCTCATGGGAAGAGGAGAGACCAAGAGGCCATTTAATTTGGCTTGCAAGGAGTTGACAGCGCTGCCTGGCATCACTCAGTGGAGAAATGGAAACAGGACTGAGGTTAGAGGCCCAAATGTCACCCTTAGTGACAGGGTTAGCCAGGCATCACTCCCCCAAAGGTCTTTGATACAACACATTTATTTTGCTGTGTGGCAGTACTGTACAGTACACATACATTACCAGCAGTTTCAGAGCCCTGAGCTGTCATTCCTCCCACCTTCCCTGAGGCAGGACCACTGTCCCCTTCCCCCATTTCACCTGCAAGGAAACAGGCCATGAAAAGTCAAAAAACACAGAGGCACTTGCTGACAGGAGCAGAGATGAACCTCAGAAAGCTGGACTCCCGTCCACCACTCTCACCATTAGGGTCCCCTTCCCCAGTGCTGGGAGAGGAAGCCCTAGTGCCAGCTCTCCACAAGGTCTCACTCCTCTGAGAAACTGCACACCTAAACAGGAATCAGACTGAGGAGACTGCAAAAACTAACATAAACCCTGTTGGACTGTAAAGGGACTTATCACCTCTTTCTGAGGGTCTGAGTTTTGGGGCATTCTGAGCAGGGTTAGGATTCTCTTAAATCCTGTAAGATTGTTTAAGAAAGAGCCAAGGAGAGCTTTTACTTCCACTGGAGTGGAAGTCCCACTGGAATCTCAGTGGAATTTCCCCTGCTCAGATAGGGAAAGAAAGTATCCTCCCTTCCTGACACACGGTATCCCACACCTCCTTTTCCTCAACTATAAACCGGCAGAGCTCTGGTACCCACTCCACCTCTCAGTGCCACAGAGGAAGCTAATGCTGTAACAGGCAAGGACAGGGCAGCGTGGAACAAGACCCAGAAATAGCTCACAGGATAGACAGAAACAGTCAGAAAGGCAAATGTGCCGTGGAGAGCAGAAGGGAGGGAGGGAACACCCGGGCCTCTCCCACCAGTTCATGTCAGTACATGGAATGGTGCATCCGGCTCAGGAGAGCAATGACCCAGTTCCCCAGCTGGGACCCCTTCAGCCACAGGAAGAGTTCATACAAGTTGATCTGCCACAGGCTGAGGGCTTCTGTGAGTGAGATCTGGGCCTTCCTGTAAAACGAGTGACTCTTGCTCCTCTGGTACCTAGAATGAGAAAAACAGCTGCATCAGATCCAGCAAGACGCAGCCCGGCGGGAAGGACACCTGTCCTACATCTTCAGTACAACTGACCCTCCCCAGGGGAGGGGAATGTCCCACATGTGAGAACCACCAGCAGTGGGCATGCCTGGGAGTAGGGATTTTCTCCCAGTAATGTTCCCGAGGAGCTGGGGACTGCCTTTCTAGCATGAATGTGGCAGAAGAGACAGCCTGCTCCCTTATGAGCCTGGTTCTCTCCCCACTGCACATAGTGACCCTGGGCATGGCATCCTCTGCTTCGACACCCACTTTCACTTCAGCTAAGAGGGACAGGTGCAACCTCTGTAGCTTTTCCTGGTAGCACACTTGTAAGAGTCCAGCAATGCTGACACACTGATTCCAGGAAAAGTAATTCTCCACATTTATTTAGAAGTAGAGGTTAACTGAGCTTCATAGGTTCCTCATCAGCCAGAGAAATAACTGTTATTTCTTTCGCAAGAAGGAGGAATCTGAGGCAGAAGTGTATTGACTCATAAGAGTCACAGAGGGAAATCACTTGCACGGCTCCTGCTCCTGGCTTTTAAACGTCAGCCTGATCTTCACAGTCAGCCCTAGTCCCTCAGTCAGGCTGCAGAAACCGTCAGCAGTGAACTTGCATATCTTTCCCACCCACAAATACTTCCCAGTGGTGATGCCTGTAATGGGCAGGAAGCCCCTTCCCGTCCTCCGGAGGGGTCAAACTCTAAACTCTTATCCTAAGGCCTCCAACTCCATCCCTGTGCCCAGCCCCAGGGTGACAGATCCATCCTCTGGAGAGGCTGGTAGGCGTAAGAACAGCACAGACATGCTGAGACATGTATCTCAGCAGGTGTAGGACCACTGTAGATGTGCTAATGAGGGGCAGAGGCCCAAGAGCTCCAGTTAATCTGAGGCGTGCACCTTCAGTCCCTGCCTGAACTACACTGGAGGAGTAATGGTCACCAGCTCATGCCCTGCTGTGAAGCCCCTTGACCTGGAGCTCAACTCACATACTGACCTCTTGGCTTGACCTCAGCCCTATCTTGTCACCATGGACCTGCCTGACAACCACTGGACCCAACCTACAGACTGACTTTCTGGACTGCCCTTGGACCTGTCCCCATGTCACCATGATCTTGCACTATGATACAGACTTCTGATTGGACCTGACCACCATCTCAAGGTCTGTCTTGCTCGCTTTGCTCAGCTACTGTGGGACTGGGCCCTGGCTGACCTGATGGCCATGGGATTCCCCCAGCTCCTGGCTCCCAGGGACAGCCAGCCCCTTCTGCTCCATATTTGGCCGCTGGTGCCTGGAGAAGAGACTCACGTGGAAACGGCTCTGATGCAGCAGCGAGACATGTTGAGGAAGGAGCTGGCACTGGCCCGTGTGTGCAGGGCTGACTCAATCCCCCTTAACAAGTCATTGGTCTTCAGCAGCAGCAGCATCTGGCGGGGGACATTGTTGAGGAGCTGGGTGATCTGGGGTAGGTAAGCAGCAGCATTGGACCGGATCGCCACATCCTGCAGCCAGCCGGGTCATGTCAGGGAGAAAGAAGAGAGAAGCTGAGGGTGCATGGGAAACCCAGGTTCAGATGCAGCTGAGATCTGGCAGGAGGAAACAGTGTTTTTTCAGACCATGACTCTAGGCCAGAAGCTAAAGACCTCTTTGTCCTGCTTTCCTGCAGCCACCTGGCTGTCCCGAGCACTCACAGCACAGTCACAGAACACTCTTGCCCTATCCCACCTGCCCCTCAGTGACATAAGGCCCTGTCCCCTCACTGTCAGGATTAATAGCTTCTCAGGAGTACAGGGCACTCATGGCTATCTCCGTTCTTGGCCCCAGGCAGCCCACAGGGGCGATGTCTCACTATTGCCCTTGCAATACTCACTCTTTGTGAACTTCAGACCTATTGTAAAGGAACAAATCGAGTGTGCAGGTCATGATGGTCAGAGATGTATACAGCTCACAACACCATGGTTGCTTTGCTGCTGACAAATTGTCTACGGTTAGCCAGTACTCAGGGCTAAACCATAGCAGTTAGTATATCACCCAAGACTCCCTACCCAGATGGGAAGGAGAATTGGGGAAAAAAAAGGAAAAGGCCCATGAGCTGAAGTATAGACAGAATTAATAGAATAACAAAACAGAAAACAACAATCAACACAAAGTATAAAGGGTTCTACTCAGCCTGGTTCAATGCTGATGGCAGGAACAGAAGACCATCAACAAGGAGCCTCAGGGAGAGGAGGAAGAGCTCCACCCTCCATGCGCCTCCTCCTTTCATAGTGAGCATGATGAGGTGGTGTGGGATACACCTGTGAGTCAGCTGCCTTGATTGGATCTCCCAGCTGACTCGGGGTTACTCATGGCTGCCTGCATGGCTGGCCCATGGGTTTGTGCCTGGGGAACAAGGACACAAAAAAATCTTTGTGTCCTCCTGCCTCCGTCACTGACCAAATACACAAAGCTTCAGCAAGAAGACGCTTAGCTCTCCTAAATGTTAAATGTTTGGTTCCATTATTTGTTGGCAGAAAATTCCTCCCTGATTATCTCTTATCCCTTATCCCAGCCAGCATCACTGCAGTCTCTAGTTTATTTTCCACACACAGGTTTTCTTTTCTATTTCTTTTCTTTTTATTTTTAGCTCCAGCTGCTTGTCCACATCACAAAACAACCACATGATCTGCCATCAGAACTGTCATTTTCTGTCAAGGGTGAAGTCTCTGCACAGAGAAAGAAATGAGCTATGCCACAGGACCTGAGAAAAGCCCCTTAGCTGCAGTTGCTGAGGCTGCTGTAGTATGCAGCAAAACACAATCATAAAATCGGGTGAGATGAGGCTAGCAGCCACCCGGAGCAGTCAGCTGCCTGGTCTTGGCTTAAGGCAGGAACAACTACACCTATGGCAATCCTCACACATTTGCCTAGCCTGCTCCTTAAACTCTCCAGTGAAGTGACTCAAAGCCTCCCCAGACCATCCACACCAGCATCTCACTGCCCCTGCTGTTGGATCTGGCTTTTCTCATGTTTAACCCCAATCTCCTTAGGTGAATTTAAACCTATCCCTTCTTGTCCTGTTTGCAGCGGTCTTTAACAGATCTGAAAATCACTACAACTCTTCTTGACACGTACTTTTCTAGACTCTTCCTGCCCTAACTTCCTCAGACTTACCTCCTGGGTTGCATCTGCTTGACTACTGGTCCTTGTAGCTTCCTAATGGACTCACCCCAGTATCACCAAACCTTTCTCGAGATGCAGTACCCCAGACTCGACACAGCTCTACAGGTAGGAAGAGGATGTTTGTTTCAGGATGGTTGCTTCCTTGTCTCACAGGCTACTCGCATGTCAACACATCCTCAAGCACACTCCCCAGAGCTCTGTGCTGATGGTACCTGCCTACACAGGGCTTGGCTCTTGCTGCTGATACAATCTTTTAAATTCACCTCTAAACTAAGGGCAAGCAGCAGCTCATTTCCTAATGCCACAGCAAATCTGCTCAGCTCTCCATTATCTGCTGCAGGATTATCCCGTTTCAGCATTAATTGTGTCATGCAGGCAAAGACAACAGAGCTGGCTCCATGCACGCAATTCAACTCAATGACAAAGTTCATTAGCCCACACAAAGCACCATGCGGCTGCAGTCGCAGCTCTGGCATAACCTTCACAAGCCAGTTTAGGATAAACAGTGCTTATTGGCTCAGAGTCAACACAGGCCTTGTACTATTGGAGCCAGCCCTGTGCTGATTCACTTTCACAGAATCACAGAATGTTAGGGATTGGAAGGGACCTCAAAAGATCATCTAGTCCAATCCCCCTGCCAGAGCAGGAACACCTAGGTCAGGTCACACAGGAACATGTCCAGGCGGGTTTTGAATGTCTCCAGAGAAGGAGACTCCACAACCTCTCTGGGCAGCCTGTTCCAGTGTTCTGTTACCCTCACTGTGAAGAAATTCTTCCTCACATTTATGTGGAACCTCCTATGTTCCAGCTTACACCCATTGCCCCTTGTCCTATCATTGGATGTCACTGAGAAGAGCCTGGCTCCATCCTCATGACACTCACCCTTGACATATTTATAAACATTAATGAGGTCACCCCTCAGTCTTCTCTTCTCCAAGCTAAAGAGACCCAGCTCCCTCAGCCTTTCCTCATAAGGGAGATGTTCCACTCCCTTCATCATCTTTGTGGCTCTACGCTGGACTCTCTCAAGCAGTTCCCTGTCCTTATTGAACTGGGGGGCCCAGAACTGGACACAATACTCCAGATGCGGCCTCACCAAGGCAGAATAGAGGGGAAGGAGAACCTCTCTTGACCTACTAACCACTCCCTTTCTAATACGCCCCAGGATGCCATTGGCCTTCTTGGCCACAAGGGCACATTGCTGGCTCATGGTCATCCTGCTGTCCACCAGGACCCCCAGGTCCCTTTCCCCTACTCTGCTCTCCAGCAGGTCAGCCCCCAACCTGTACTGGTACATGGGGTTGTTCTTCCCCAGATGCAGGACTCTACACTTGCCCTTACTGAATTTCATTTAGTTTTTTCCCGCCCAACTCTCCAGCCTATCAAGGTCTCGTTGAATGGCAGCACAACCCTCTGGTGTGTCAGCCATTCCTCCTAGTTTGGTGTCATCAGCAAACTTGCTGAGGATACATTCTGTACCCTCATCCAAGTCGTTGATGAAGATATTAAACAACACTGGTCCCAGTACCGACCCCTGAGGGACTCCACTAGTCACAGGCCTCCAACTAGACTCTGTCCCATTAACCACAACTTTGGTACCTCTGAATTTTTTTCTGGAGCTCCCAGCTCCAGAACTCACCAGATCAAGCACAGATCTGCTAGACAGTCACTATTATTTCTGATATGCAGAAAATGAATTCAGGTAGGAAGCAATTAGATTACTAGGCAGAGGGGTCCATTACCCAATGTATTCAACCTACTCATTGCTATGGATAATGGCAAGGCAGTGCAGCAAATTCTGCCACATCCATCAAAATGAAACACCAACCCGAAGGAATTTCCAGAAGAGAATTTCACAGGACAATCTTAAATGAATTTCCTCCTCTCTACTACAAATGCATGCAGATAAAAACAAACCATGGGATACACGTTTCTGCCTACAGACACTAGTCCACCATTGGCTGAAATCACATCACGATCTGCTCATCTCTAAAAACAGCACAGTTGGCAGGGGCTGCTACTATTCTGAAGGCGGTGTGTGTGTGTCAGGAGTGGAAGGAGGCATGAGCATGATCCCAGGATGTGTGGATAGGAAAGGATGGAGAATGTAAGTGGCAATTTCCTACATTTGTAGTGATTGAGTTGACAGAATCTGCAGTTAAGCAACCTTGACTCCAAGTTAATAGGGTTTCTGATTGGAAGGTAATTTCCAAGGGTTTTTAGGAGTTTGTATCAGTGCTGATAGACATTTACATGAATAGTGATAATGCATTATCCTTCTCATGTCTTCCCACTAAGCCTTTATATCTCCTCTACCTTAACCTATCCTCATTGATGGTTCCCGGCACAGCTGCATTCAACACTTTTATAAGAAAAGGCTGATCTACAAATGTTTCCCCTGCTAGAACTGGTGAACACTTAGCCATTAAAATATTATACACAATTTAAGCAGCCCATGACAAGTGAAACTGGGAAATTAAGTTCAGCCACTATAAAACACATTGCAGGAGGAGTCCTGGCTTTTTTTACCTCATCTATCAACGCAGAATTTGCTACAGAGCTGCCAGAGGTTGCCCAGCATCACTGTGATATCAATGGTGCAAGTGTTACAACAAAGGCACCCAAGGAGAAGGAAGGGCATAGGACAGGGAAGGGCACACAGGACCTACCTCGCTGGCTGAGACCGGTGATCGGTCAATGCCCCTGTTGACAGACTCCCAGGATCTGGCAGTAAGCATGCAGGCAAAGAGAGGGTACAAATCCCCTGCCCCGAGCCGCCGACTGTACTTCTGCACCCTCTTCATATCGGCCTTGATGAGGGCCTGCCAAAGGCGGCAGTAGTCCATGCGGAATGATTCACTCAGCACCTGGGGAGGGAGACATGGCCCCCAGAAGTCCATGGAGGACAGGGAACTGAGGGGGAAAGCCTTGTGCCCCCTAGTTTGCCCTATTCCCCATTTCAGAGCTAGGAAATATCCTTGGAGGGTTATGGGAGTAATAGGAAAAAGTATTCATATGGGCTACGGGAGTAAGGCTGCAGCTGAGTGTGCTCTTTCAGCCTGATGCCCACAGGCAGCCTCACAAGGCCCTGGAAGCCCTCCGTAGCTACGTACCTGGTAGAGCCCATGGTCCAGGAGGATAATGTGGGCCTTGCCAGAGGCTGGGCATTTCTTCACTAGCACATTGCCTGGGTGTGGGTCACAGTGCACAAAGCCATTCACAAAGATCATTTCACTGTAGAGCTTCCCCAGGTTGCGAGAGATCTGTGAGGAGACAGGAGATTGTCACACACTACCACCCACAGCAGGGTGCCTGCTCGGGAGGGGAGGCAGCCCTCGCATGCCAACGCTGCAGGGAGCGAGGGTCTTGTGCCAATGCCCCCATACAGAGCTCTTGCAGCTCCTCACACTGACAAATGCACAAGGTGGCTGCTGGCATCTACTGCAAGGTGACTCAGAGCATTCAGGGACGGATCAATGCAGGGGGCACCATAGAGGTGTTTGTGGGGTCAGAGGTTATTTAAAGACACTTGCTTGGCATAAAAAAGAGAAAATACCTGTGGGTAGGAATGGCATTTCTGGTAATGAGGAGGAAAGTAAGACAGCAGATAGGAGCAGACAGGCATTCACAGGAAGGCATGGAAAGAGCTGCTGGAGCAAGTAGGAGACCACTTGGAGGAAGATTCAGGTATTTCCACCCATGGACGGCAGCAGGACGCAGAGGAGAAGGGGTGGGAGGAGACTCAGCCTGTCCATCTGCTTACCGGAATGACGAGTTCCCTCTCCCCTTCTTCCATCATACTGTCCCCCACTTTCTCCCTTCCTTACCCCAGACCCATGCTAATCAGATTCACAATGTCTGTGAAGATAAAGCAGCAGAGAAGGGCTGTTTAAATCATCCTGTCACTGCTGTGACCCTCCATGCCACTGCTCCTTATCACCAGGAGATGTTATTAAAGTTAAAAACCTCCTAGGAGCAAGCAAACACACCCAGGGCCCAGGATCAATACCTTGCCATGCACTAACACAGCAGCCTTGCCCTGACATCCCACCGCCGGCCCTCCCGGCCATCAGAGAGCAGAACAGTGCTCCACAGCAGAGTGCTGAACAAGCAATTAAAAGACAATCAGTATAAACGATCCCAAGCGTGTCCCCAGACACACGGTGTAAGCAGCAAACAGGCAGCTGTTCCCATAAGCAGACATGGTAGAAGAGGTAATGGGGATACTAATGACAGCTCATCCTGCAGAAAACTAGACGGCCAGGGAAGGGCTTGCTTCACCCACCTCTGAAATGCATCCAACTCTGAGGAGAGCGTTCATTATGAAGAGTGCTCAAGTAATACAAATGGGGAGAAAGAACAGGAACCCTTCCTGCAGCACATCAACAGGGACAGCTGCAGGACCAGGTGGGACAACCGTCCATCCCTCAAGTGGGGTGTGGAGCCACTGCCGAATCACCCACACAGGTGGCATAGCACATAGCTATGTACTGCAGCTCCCCTAATGCCACACGGGCACTACTTTAAGTACTGACTGAGGGGAACGGTTTCCCTTCTGAATCCCCAGCAGAGAGCACTAAGCAATGAAGTGACCCTTATAGGTCTCCTAGATCAACAAGCTCTAAAATTGGACAGGACCAAAGTACCAGGTGCTGTGACCTCCTAGAAGAGCTGAGTAGCACTTGCTGACAGTCCAAGGACATTCCAGACATAGCCTGTTTTAAGCACTTCACATAGCCTACCAGGGACCTGCATACAAGCAGGAATAGACTTAGACATCATAACTGATCACAGCATCAACCATGAAACCTGCGCACACACTGAATGAACAGCATTTTGACCTCTCTGCATCAGCTGTCTGCCTTCCAAGGACCTAGAAAAGCATGGAATTATTGAAGATGAGGACTTGGGGACAATCTGAGGCACAATGTGATGTCTCATACCCATTAAACACAAGTCCAGGCAAGGGCTGGCAGTTCAGCAAACCTGTTGGCTGGTCATGTCTAAAGCCTGGAAAGCTATTCATTTCAGGCACTGGAATATGAGCTGTTTCAAAGAGTACAGATTCTCCTTCTGTGCTGCAGTAATGGCATAGGTTGGGAAAGTCAAGCAGTGGAGTAAGTTGCCCAGAGAATGCTGTGCAATCTCCATCCTTGAAGGTTTTAAAAACCTGACTGGATAACACCCTGAGTAAGCTGGTCTGACCTCACAGCTGACCCTGCCTTAGCAGGAGTTTTGATAGGAGACCTTCTGAGGTCCCTTCCGATCTCAAATATCCTAGGATCCTACAAAAAAATACTTCTTAGCAAGTTATCTCCGCCACCCTCATAACGGCATCTTATGTTATGGCTGTAGGATACAGGTGCAGGGAAAGTCTCCCCTCCTGAGTCACCATCAGCAGACAGGTTACTAAACAGATATGTGGTCATAACCTTTTGCCGTCCATGATGCAACACAAAAGAAGCTTGGGAGTATCCTTCTCATCCTACCATGAACCTAGCTAGTCAGCAAGCAGAGCTGAGCTTGATATGTCAGGCTGATGCCACACTCTGGCTCTGGCCAGAGGCACGTCCTTGTTTATTGCCAGAAGGTGTGTTACTGCCTAAAATAAGTTCAATTTGCCTGTCTGTGCTGCAGCAGAACATGATGCCTACAGTCACCAAGTGAGCCTGTGGCCTCACCAGTCAATGCAAATAGCAACCTGCCATTGCCACATTATGTGACATGACCATGACACAGTGTCAGGCAAACCGCACATTTTCAGCCCAATATTTTCATTTTGAAAAAACTGCAGCTGGAGGAATAAGCAGATTGGAGATGACAAAATGGAGAGTTAGCAGCCTGGGCAAAAACAACAGAGTGACAGGTACACATATAGCAGCCAGACTTGGAGTAACCCTTCACCAAACTAAGCACATGAAGTTCATTTTATGTATTCAATAAGGCAAGGATGCTACCTGTCACAAACTATCCTAGGCGACTTACAAGCCAATACAGAAGAAAATAAGAATGCAAAGCAGACATTAAGGATTGTTATTGTATAGTATCACACAGTCTCTCTATAAAGTGACTGAGTTCACTGGAAATGAGTAAGACAGAAAGCATGACTTCGGAGGCTGTTCCAAAAGTTTACTCTTCAGATGGTCAGAACCCTTCCCTAAATCCCAGCCTTATTTTAATGATGTCCAATTTAAATCATTTCCTTACCTAACATAACCCTAGAATTGAACTAGTTTTTTCCCTCTCTAGTATTTACTACTCCAATGTGTTCATCAGTAAGATAATTATCAGCATAAATACAGCATAAATACTGCCCCATTTCTACAGGATGCTCCTCTATCTGATGTGTCCTAGGAGTCAATCTGTCTTTTACACAGCCACACTGCACTGGAAACACACACTTATCCTGCGACTGACTAATATCTCAAAGTTCATTCTAATACGTCATTTCCCTCTGATAAACTCCCAGCATATTTAAGAAACTCTTCTTATTAGTTTTTAACTTAGTATTGCTCATTTTTATTCCTATCACTTCAGTCCTCAAGGCCACCAACTGCTATTGCTGCTCCAGTCCTCCTCTGCAATGACAGAACCTTCCAACTTGGTGTCATAAACAACTTCCTTCACACAGTTCTGCTTGTGTCAAGGTCATCACTGAATTTATTAAATAAAATCAGTTTGGCGGGCAAACCTCACAAAACTCCACTACAGTAATTTCTCTCCACTATTGCCTCTATCAGTTTCTTACTTACGTCGCAATTTCCCTACTAATCCCCACCTTTTCTAATTAACTGACTCACATCCAGTGTACCAAGTATTTTACCAAGAACACCTACTGCATTTCTGTCATCAAATTCAGAGGATCCCAAGCTGTAGTATAGATAGCAGCAATGATATATTTATTCTTCTATACATACATAGCTGCAATCTGTTGCTGTCATCAGTTCTGAAAGCGTAGACAACCTGTCACCCTTGCAGGATCCACTAGGAGTTGCTTTGGATGAATCCATGTTATATTCCCTTGCATACAGCCCTGTAGTAGCAAACTCCTGGGTGCACACCAGCCCCTGCACGCAACTCTCAACAGATCAGCACACCCATCTGGCACAGCAAGCTGACAGTAACAAAGCACTGAAAAGTCCATCACAAACTAGAATCTTTACAAACACCAATACGCAATAGTTACTAAGAAACCTCTCAGAAAGGAAAGAATGTGTGCAAATTTGAGCCTATGAATACTCCCGCAATTAAAAGTTGGCACATATCTATTTTCATGGGTAGCTGCAATGTAACAAACCAGCCTGGGTTATCCAAGGAAAGTCACTGGTACTTTCCTGGCCTTGTGAGCAAGCTGGAGTGGTCCTGACTCCACGCCTGCAACTGCTGTGAAGAAGGGCAAAGAAAAAAATCTTATGACCTGGTCCTGTGGAGCTGATCTCACCGCCTGCCCCTGATAAGTCCCAGATGAAACTGCCTGATAGGGCATCATCCCTTTCTGTCCCACCGCCATCTGTGACTGTCTCTTTAGATCAGGAGCAGATACTAGTCTCTGGCCTTAATTTGGCTGTAATATTTGCCAATTATTTTAAGAGATGGCGACACTAACTTCTATTGATCTCATTAAAAGTAAAGGTCATTGTGCAGCTCATTTCTCAGGGCTCAATATTACCTCCTCAGGCCAAAATAATAGCATTGATTTTGGAACCTTAATCGAAGGTTAATTGGATTGAAGAGTGTATTGGGTTTTTGCTTTCTTTTGTTGTTGTTATTACAGACATCATCTAAGGGTTTGCTTAATCCTGCTAGGGCAATCCTGCCCAATTAAACTGGTGTCGAATTAGCAAAGGGTCCAGATGGAGAATAGCCACAATTTGGAGCCTGCTCTGCGTCTCCGCCCTGAAAAGGCACTTAGCAGCAGATTAGGATGGTCACACACTAGAGATCCGATTTCACACTCTGCCCTTTGTGATCCAGTTGTGAGGATCAAAACACAGTGCTCTGTAATGTGGTACTATCACTATGCACTGATGTATCATCACAGCAAGGTGATATGGGGACACACACGATGTCATTAAGATACAGGAATAGTTTTTAGGACTCCTGGAGTGTACTCCTAGCATGCACCATACTCTCTGTTGGGGACTGAGGAAATTATTTTCCTGCTCAGTGGCTCATCTACCACGGTATTTAAGTGGGAAGAAATATTCTGACTCATTCACCCAGGGAACTGAGGGACTAACTTGATAAGCTTCTACAGATTCTCAAAAGGACACAGGTAGAAAAAAACAGTCGTTCTTTGTTTTTTGCATCTCTGTCAGGCCCAAAATGCCCATGGGGATCATTTTCCTTTGGCTTTAAATATAGTTGTATTTCCTTGGATTTAATGTAAAGCATCTTGCTGAGAACTTATTGACACTGAAGCTTGAGACTGACTTTCAGTAAGAAACGGATTTGTGTGTAATTTAACTCTTATACCTGGTGTCTTTGCACAGTTCAGAAGCTGGAAATACTGGAGGTCACTATCCTTGCTTACTAGTGGCTTGTGAATTTTCATTAAGCTTCAGACAAGAGGAAATGTAGGAGAATCCACAAGGAAACTTTTCCCCAGACTAAATCAGCAGGTAAAAAGAGCAAGAACAGCCATTTTCCCCAGAAACAGTGGTCTTCTCCATGCTCCATTTCGTCTTGAGTGTAATAAGCACAAATAGTTGAGACATGAGAGGTTTCCACACTTGCGCTGACAAAGGGATCCCACCTTGGGAAATCCCACTTACATTTTAGCAGCTACAAGGCAGCAGCTCCTGACTCTTGACAGAAGGGTAAATCCCACACTGAAAGCATATTTCAAGTTGCAAAGCTGTCAACCATGAGAAGGTAGCTGGGCTCTTTATCAAGCTAAGAGATACTGTTCCAGTGCAGAACCCATTTAGTAACAGAAGGAAGCAAAAAGCCACAGTAGGACAGGGTGACAGATGGCAATAATTGCACACAGTAGCTCATCTTAAGTACCTTAGCTGTTTGCTTTCACTTCTCAGCTGGACAAAACGCTTTCCTGACTTCTGAATCATCCATGGCTCATGACCAGGCTCTTAGTGAGCTGAAGTACATGGCATCATTTCCTTTCCCTGACTCAAGTCCAAGCCAGGGCAATCATGGGGGACTCTCCACTTGGCTACCTGAGCTGGCTGGTTAGTTGGAGGCAATACTGTACATGCCACAAGTGCATCTGTACGCTCCACAGCTCCCACAGCCTGCTGATCTTCAGCAGCCTCTGCAAAGACAAGTAAAGCATCTACAAGAAGGGACAGGGAAGACCCATGCAGCAGATCAGAGATAATGTTATGATTTTCAGGTGGCTCCCTTTTAACCCTGCTATGGCCTGGTCTTCCCTCAAAATTCATGCCAGCTCATTCCTTGATAATTCCACTCTCCAGGCTTCCCTCCCACTGTCAATATCCTAGCTGCATGCTCATCCTCAGCTACACTTGCACATGAATAAGTAACTGTTCCACAGGCAGATATTTCAGTGTTTGCACTTGTCTTTAGAAATCAAAGCCTTCTCTGATTAAATGCCATTACAATCCAGCGCTTGGACGGATCCAGAGAGATTAATGTGCTTTTGGGCAGCTTTAATGATAATCCTGCTACAGCCGGTATTAAGTAAATGTCAGTAACCTGGTTTGAAGGGAGCTTTCACCTCAGGGATCCTTTCCATTTAGAGGAGCGAGGCTCAGCTTGCTTTTCAAGGCTGCATTGTCACACAAGAGAAATCCTGCTTAGTGAAGACTCCTCTTCCTCCGCCCAGTAAAACAAAATGGAGTAAGATGATAGAGAGGTTGATAGATAAATAGATAGAGGTGATTTACAGGCAGCTAATGCATCTCTTGAAAGCCAGAATTGCTGTATATTATAAGCAATGTCATAGGTTTGAAACCTGGGTTGCCACCCCCTTCTCACGCTCCTTTCAGTGTCTGCTGCCTTTTGCTCACTTCCCCCCATGCCATGCAGTTTGTTACCCAGGGCATCAATAGCAGCGGCTGGACCTTGGTCGTATTTGTTCCCATATGCTGCACCTTGCCAGAGGAGAAGTCTGGGGCGTGCTCTGCTCCTATCTCATCTTACTGTGGCCATAACAACAGACCTCATTCCCCACCACATGATTCTAACAGGCTTAGTATTCCCCCTTTCTACTGTTGCTTTATTGGCAATCAGTAGAAGTTAATCTGGGGTGGGGAGAGAACTGGAAGAAAAGACAGCTCAGCACAGGCACTGAGAGAGTTTGGAGAAACTCAGTCCTACCACTGAGCTGAGTAAGATACTATACCTGACAGATTGCCAGAAACCTCTCAGGCTTATAATTCACAGTAGTAGAAGTCCATTGACAACTTTTTAAAAATTACATCTTAGCCATCATTTAGAGACCAGCTCAGAATCAGCAAAATATGTGGTTTCGTTGCTGTATGGAACCTATTGTGGCCAAGACATCACAAAACAACTTTCCCAAAGGCACAGATGAAAAAAAAATTAGCTGAATTTTCACCCTAAATATCTTCTATCATAAGACAAAGCCTCTACAAGTTAGAAAAGCTGACAATAGCTGCTTCTCTGCTTTATTTTGGCACATACGGGCAGCAAAATAACCCACTGAAAGGCTGAAGTCATTGAATTTTCCACCTTGACTGGCTTGAGAAAGCTACAGAAGATTGCAAAGAATGTTTTTCCTTGGGCTTCTCCAGACAACTTCACTATCTCCAGCAGTTTGAGAAAATTCAAAGAAGCAACCAAAGTCCCAGGGATCTACACCATGCTAGCTACCTTAATCTCAGAACAGGTGTGCAGTCCAGAAACTGTGAGGAAGCCCAGCTCAAAATCTGAGTGTACATATTGCTCAAGCGTCCTCCTGTTAATGCATCAAAACAAATCTCTCTGTTTCAAGACCTGAAGAATATTTGCTGTTGTATCTGAGTGCTGTGGGCTAGATTTAACCTCTGCCTTTATAGCAGAAGAAAAGGACAGGATAAACTCACTCAAAGAAGCAGCTCTCATTTTTGACCAGTTGACTTGTTCAGGTGAATGAAGCTGACTGCATGTTCTGCTGTGAACGAGACTTAAAATCTCTCTTGATAGTGAAGTCCATGAGCTACCATGTTTTCAAGAGTCACACTATGGTACTCTTTGCAGACCAGATGCAACATTGAGGCACTTAACTTGGTAAATACAAAGAAAGATCATCAGCACAAAATAGACACAGAGAAGGAATTGTGTCTACCTCTGATCAGCTGACAATGACCTCTGTGATGCTCTGATGAGAAGGAGGAAGAAAAACAGTGACACAAATGCTTCAAATACTTCCTGACAGAGACATGAAAGGGGAGCGACTGCATTATCTACAAGTGAGGTTGTACTCATTCAAGAAGTCCCTTGAATGAAAATAGACCAGACATCTTGAAGGGAAGAGAGCATCATTCACTATTACCCATTGGCCTTGGCTTGTTCATCACAATTACAATGGCAAGACAGTCTCAAAATCTACTTTAACCTAAGACCTTCCTTTCCTGTAGTTCAGTGGAGAAACACATGAAAAGGTGCCTGCCTTTCTGCCTGCAAAGGTTACTAGAAAATGTATCATTGACTTCTGTGGTGTGCAAGAGCAGAGAAAGAGGTGAAGAGAAACAGGCAAAGAAACAAGCAAGTTACTCAGTCCTCCACCTGTTACTTGACTGAGCTCTTTAGGCAGAGAAAGAGCTGCATGCTCACTTGGGGAGGCAGCTGAGAAAATACACTTAATGTTCCCTCCTTGTGGGGCATACCAAACTCACCTTTCCCCTCCCTTCAGAGGTCTTTGGCATGTCTCTAACCAATGCCACATGAACTTTGTCATGGATAGAAAGGGAGCAGAGAGTGGGAAGAGCAGAGGGAGAGGAAGTGTTCAGATTTCAGAGGTAAGTGGATGGACAGATTAAGTACAATTGATTTTATGCTGTAGCTCTTTGATAGCACAAGGGGAAAGGAAAGCCTCAGTCAGCACTCACTGACTGGGAGGGGTGGCTTGACACACTGTCCAATGGCTTAAAGCCCTTTCCCCCAGCATCTTCTCAGCCCTTCTGGCAAGTAATACCTTCCTTTCCTCAAGAATCTCTCAACCACAGAGAACCCAAAGTGCTCTCCGGACTTCATGCCACACATACAAACTATTTCATCACCCATCAGGGAAATGTAGACTCTCTGTAGGGATGAAATCTGGCAGCTGTTTAATGAAAAATGTAATGTAAAACTACACAGTAAAACAGGATCAGGAAGCAAAGAAAAATACTATTGCACCTGGAGAAAAAATAAAGGGAGATTCTGGAAAGCAGAAGAAAGGAACCCATGTCAGAACATTATGCAAAGCACCATGGCTGAGGCTCCAGCGCTCTACTAACTGTGATCATGTAAGACCTATGACTTAGATGTCCTGCATAAGTTGATATATGCTATATGATATCAGCTATCCCTGATAGCTGTTGGGATATAAAAGCTACATTCCATACATTTGTCCTGGAGAAAGTTAATGCAGAAGAAAGAGAGGGGAATAAAAGACACAGAAAGAATGAGAAGTTGAAGTTGTTCCTTTAGGATAACAGGAACCGACATCTTGGAACAAACCACGGGTGTATGTAATAGAAAAGCACAGTCTCACCATCTGTCTCCTTGAAGATCTCTCTAGCTGTGTAGTCAACAGGAAAGTGTTCCCCAAAAGGGGTTATGTACTTTTCCCAGAAGCACAAGAACTGAGATCTCTCAGATTGATTCCCCTGTTAACATCCATATGTGCCCCCTTTTCTGCCCCTTCCTGTCCTGTCAGCCAGTATCAACATCAGTTTTGCACTGCCCACCATGCCCAGTTCAGAAATGGCTCAGAAACTACCTCGTTGACATTGATGCCATTCCTCTCCATGTAGGCCCTGTCATTCACCTGTCCCCCTTCCATGAACTCCATGAGAAGGACACGCCTTGTTGAGAGCTCCCAGTAGATCCTGGGGACCTGAAACAGGAACAGATGCATTAGGTCAAACAAGAGGCTGGAAAAGCAAACAGAATATATTACACACAACCCAGAAAATAAGTAAAAATGGAAGAGGCCCAAGTGAGGACTTGTCTTTTTCCTGAGCACCAGGGAGATAAATCCATCTACTGGCCTCCTCCCCAGGATAGCAGCAATGTGTGCAAGGACAACAGCAGCAAGATCTGTCCTCGTGCAACATTTCTGGCCATGCTCTACAATATTTTGACCACCTCCCACTCCCACCAATGTCTGAGAGCTTTCTTATCTGCTCTGCAACCCCTCTAGCTGGGCTGTTTAACTAGTACCTATTGCAAGTTTCGGAATCATCCACTCAGTCACTTTAGACAGGAACTGCATCTCATTTGCTACGCACAGAGCCCACTTACACAGCTCTAAAAATGATAAGCCATCATCATAAGTTGTATCTCCGCAGTGCCCCCTGGAACACAAACGTCTTTGAGCTGACAAACCCTGCAAACTTAGGCCATCTGCAACTGAACTGGGAGAAAAATCAAGTGTCACAAACAAGGGGCTTGTCACAGACACCCTGGGAGGCCCTGACCTATCTTCTTGCCAACATGACACAGTAACAAGTGTAAAATGTCAAACACTTTTCATTCAATCTGCAGTAAATCAAGCTGAGTGAGATACCAGTAAGAGGTCCGGTGTCACCCAGGGAGGCAGTGATGCAGGCATCACTCAGGCTGGCTCCCCTTTTTCCAGCCTCTCTCTCCAGCCAAATTCTTTCCATGCTGAAGTCCCTACTGTCAAGAGTCCCTTTGCAGAAGTTCCCTTTGTATATTCCTCACACCTCTGTGCTGAGCAGTCTCCCAAGCTGTCCAGATTTGCCTTTGCACATGGGAGAAGGCACACAGGTACATTTTACCAAAGACAGAAGGCAGCTCCATCCATTCCTGTTACTGTTCCCAGTACAGGGATACACATTTTGGATCCTGTAAAGACAGAGCCAGGTCTGCAGCCCCCTCTCCTCACCCGTCTGACCTGGCTGTGGGCTCAGAACTTGCAAGGGTTCAGCAGCTTGGGGCAGGATGGGAAGAGGTAAGAGGTGTTGTCCATCTAGTGCAACCAAAGCCAAGGGAACCAGACAGACCACTGTGGCTCATCCTGACTCCTGAGCAAGCAGCATTTGTTTTATACTCTGCTTGTAACTACTGACAGTGTTTCAGTCCCTCACAAACTATCTGCCCCACGCTGTTCCTGTCCTAGAGAGACCATTTTTCCAGTGTCACTCACTTCTGCCTTACCGTGTGTGCCGCTTTAGAACAAAGACTCCTTTGCTGAGCAATCCCCATGTCCCTCAGTCCCACCGTTCAACACTCCTGCTATACTTTGCATGTTAACCTTGTGTAGACTTTGATGTCAGAGATCCGTTATGGGCAAGAGGGATTCACTTGCAGCCTTCCCAGCTTATCTGGATGTCCATTCTTTGCAGTTAGATTGGCGAGAAAGCAATCCAACTCCAAATCTAAGAGTTTCCCAGCCTGTCTAGCTCACGCCTTAGGTCATTTCAGATGACACTCATTCTTATCTCAAGATTTACAGGGGCAGGTTGGTGGGCTTGTAAAGCTCTATCCATGCTCTCAAAGATGCCTCTCTCACTCACAGCCAAATTCTTCAGTGATTTTTTTAATTATTCACAGATGTTTGGCTGTAATGCTAGTGCATGGAAACCATTTATCTTGGGCTTTAAAAGCTCAAACAGGTTCACAGCACAAAATCTACTTCTCAGCTTTTTAGCGTGTTTAGGAAAATTAATGATGCAGGAGCCCAGTTCTTCCATTGCCTTTGGGTGATGAATACGTCTCTGAATTGGCAGGTCAGACGGGAGGATACATTATTTAGCCATCTCAAACCATTTGTTATTGTTACACATATTGATATCATGATACCTCCTTAACCCAGCGAGGAGGCGACTGGCTGTCTCCATGGGGATTTACTTGACAGGATCCTAGTTACAGCTGCAACAAATACAGCTCTCCAAGGTGCATCACTTCTGATAAGCGCCCACTCAGCAAAATCATTGGCCTTTGGCCTTCAGCAGCCCTGATGGCTTCTAGCTATCTGTGTCTATGGGAAGGCCACTGCTGCCACTGGGGTCCAAAAGGCCTGTCCCAAACCTGGAGTCAGGTGACAAGGAATTATAGCCCTCACATGGAGGAAAAAAAGGAAAAAATGGATGCATCAGCCTGTAATGACTAACAAAAACTCACCTCATTTCAGACATCTGTCACTCCATCTTGGGACTTCTGCATAAACAGGAGGTGAAAACCTCATTTTGATGTGTATATGCGGGAGGGTCCAAAGGAGGGTGCATTTTTTGCTGCTTTAGTGCATGTGCAAATGCAGCTACATCAGTGACTGTGCCCACAGCACTATGTGTGCTTGACCATACTTGTGTATTTCCAGAATGCACACAGTGAAGGCTTGTGCCTCATGTATGTCAGCAAAAGATTTGTGCACGTGCAAGTTTGAAGGTGTGAGCTTATGTCTTTCCAAGAATGAGATGTGTACATGTCTGGTTGTACTTGAGACACTTGTCAGTGACCTTAGTCAGTGTGTAGCACAGGATGGGGAGTAAGAGTGTAAGCAGGGAAGAGCACAATATGGATGCAGCTGAGTTTGTGTATGAAGGTAACATTAATGCATTAGCCATGGATGTGTATGAAGGATGTATGCTTGATTCCAGAGTGAGAATGTGCTATTTTGCAGGAGGAAGGATTCATACAAACATGCTTCCTCCTGAGATACATAGTGTCCCCTATCCTACTTGACATCATCAGCTTCAGTCTAGCTTTTCTGTTTTAGGTCCATTTCTTGCCCTCAGTTGAGATAACGCCCAGGAAGAGGTACCATCAGATGGCTCAGCAAAGAATGGCAAATTCACAGGTCTCTGGACAGGTTCAGAAAGAGTGTTTGGGAAAATGAGTAGCAGGCTCCAGAGATTGCTGGCCCCAAGACACCACTCCTCATCCAATATACAGTGCCTACAGTAGGAAATAAAAAAGGAGGAAGCATGCCTCAAAGCAGTTTCTGGTCTGCATCAGCAGAGCAGTCTAGGATGAACAACACAGAGGGACCGAACGCCATTCTCCCTCTGTACGGTTCCTCCAGGAGGTGAATGAGGTGCACAAGAGGCATAAAGTGAGACTATTAAGGCACATACATACATGAAAATCTGTGTTCCCTCACCTTCAGGAAGTCAAAGTTCTTGAGCATATGAGCAACCTTCTCAGCATTTCTGCCTTCATTGAGGAAATCCAGCTCCAAGGGCAGATTCTTCTTAGCTTCTTCCACCAGCCACATGAACTCAAAATCTGGAAAGATCTGCTTCACAACCAAGAGGAGAACCTGACAACAAGGAAACAGACAATCAGCTGCATCCTGGATCCAAAACCATGCAGCTACACACAGTCCTGTTTTGATAAGATCATTCCATGTAACTTATAAAACAAAACAAAAAAAAAACACCAGGCTGCACCCCAAGTGCTTGTAGGGTTCCTGCAGTATTGTAATACAACACATGATGTCATGCCTTGGTCGTGTAATACAAATTTTGGCTTGGCCTTCCACACAGGCACGTGTAGGAGTTCAGTGATGGAACAGACAAAGGGAGCCCAGCTGCATGCTGCCTAGAAGTAAGAGAACAAAGCACTGGAGAAGAGACCACATGGCCAGATCTCACCAAGGGCACGGCCCAAGAGCAACTCTTTCAAGTCCTATAATTGTACAAGTCACTATTTGGCTTAATTCAAACAGCCCTCAGATAATACAGAAGAGGAAGATCTAAATTAGAACTTGTCATCTCTATGTTACTTCTTCCACTGCTGAGCAAAGAATTTTGCTAGCACAGAAAATCCACAGGTCAGTTCAGAGAAGACAGTAGAGTTCGGATACAGGTAGTAGGCTACAGATCTTTAAAGGACACTTCTGGTGGGGGTCATCATCAGTCACAGCCATCCTCAGCAGTGCAGAGGTGGTGTTTTCTAAGTATCATATACCCACCACCCAGCGTGCTCTTCTTCTTAAAGGGATTAGGTATACAGCTGCACAGGGCCTTGAAAAGCCCAGACAAAAAGTTCCTGGAAACATTTACTTAAAAAAAACATTTAAGGGGCAAGAGCTGGTCAGTCCTTCCTGAAGATAATCAAGATTACACAAGTGGATGGCATAATCAAAGCTGCACAGCAGTCAAGCATGCTTCCTGTTGAAATGAAGGACCAGTTTCTCAACCGGTGTCACAAATTTACACAAGCTGACAATTTGGACTACATCTTAAGGAAAATAATTTGTTTGGCTTTTTTTAACTGCTTGAGTCATAAAACAAGAACATAAAAATGCAATCCACTTTGCTGTCTTTATCTTACTTGTTCTGTACACCCATCTGAAAATGAAAACAGACTTGTCAATGCGTGTTCCTGGACAGTCTCCCTTTCTAGATCTCCACTGTTGAGGTGGGAATTCCTGCACTGCAGGAGGAACATTTAAAGCATACACAGAAAGCTGCTATCATTGAAATGTATGACAAAAAATAAATTTATGAACCATCACTGCTTCTGTTCAGCTGTGTGAAAACATTTGTTCTCCACCTCTGTCTCTACTTCTCTTATCTAAATGTCAGTTCCAAACTCAATGTTCCTTTAAAAATGTAATCACCAGGTTCCAGACACTATTGAATGATTTTTCTACTGTTATATCTAGAGGCATAAATCCTTTCAAATTTATGTCACCCAAATGAAATGTAACCAGCGATCTTCATGAACATGTACATAAACTTTGTTTCATTGGTGCCCGATGTGAGACAATTCATGCATTGTTTTTGGCTTTCTTTAAATACTCTTTTGAATCAATTTGCCAACTTGACCATCAGCAGGGACATACTTAATAAGTATTTGGCCTGTCCTTTTTCTGACATCTGCCTAACGTATTGTCTTGAAATAAGTATTGATATAAGAAAAGGAGTGAGGTATCTCTCTCTGGATTTATCAGATGCTGTACTGATTTTTAAAGAGTTAGCACTGATGCTATGAAACCCCAAGTGAATTAAGGAATTTTCCATCTAGCTTCTCCCATTCAGATTCCTTCCCATCAGTCTCTAAATAAGACCATATCCAGCAGTATTTAAATCAACCTCCTACCTAGCTGCAATGTCTGCCTGGTTTTTAAAGGAGCAGAACCTCAGTGCACATAATCTGGCTTTCAGTGCACCCTACACAAAAACAGTCCCAGATAAGGGTATGACAAGGCATGTAAGCCAACACTCCACAAGAGACCCTTTAAAAACAACACTGCATGTGTCATGTTGTGAGCTACTATTCCATAGCTGTGCGTACACAACAAATCCCAAGGATGACACACTAGACTGTCTGTTGAGAAAGGACAATACTAAATTTCCAAAAGGAAATACACTGTTTTAGCTTCAAGTTTCCCAGAAAGATTAGTCTAAAACCAGAAAATAATCATTCTAAATTTGTTTAGGTGCCCCTTACCAGTATTACCAGCAATCACAGCAACATAATGTGAATGGGGATTTTTTCTGTGATACCCACTGTTAAAAGGGCAAATGTCCTAAGGTGGATCTAGGTCTTGGCTAATTCATACAGTCCTCTTACCGCCCTAGTCTCAGAGTCTTTCGTTACCTGCTCATTCTTCTTCCTTGACTGCTTAGTTTCTGCCATCCTGTCCTGGGCAGGAGTGAAGGATGCCATAAGACCTCTGAGAATTGCTGTGCATGCGATGACTCACAAAAGCAAACTCATCGGGCAGACCACTACAGTCAGTCCTGGAGAGGACCTGAATCAAATCCAAATCTACAGCTGGACCCAAAGCCAGTTCAAACAGTTCTCTGTTCTCAAACCAGCACTGAAACAGACATATCCCATCTAACTGGGATATCTTTATTAAACTCCAAAATTTCTTTCACTACGAATTCAAAATAAATATTCAGCTGCAAACTGATGTGCTCCAGCTGTGCTGCTTTGCAGACTAGCCAGGACTGCTCAAAGCAGTGTGTTTTAGCTGCCTAAAGAAGCTTTAGTTATGTGCTTCTTTGAGAGGGTGCTGGCAGGATCTTTCATTCCTGAGCTCTTATGATGGAGAACTGTGTGCCACTGCATCAGCAGTACCCTCTAAACACTTATCAGAACCCCTCAGCTTAATCTTCCCCTCTTTAGTCCTGTGGACATACCTGTCTGCCAATGGACGTGCACATTACTACGCTATACATACAGATATGTGTGTATTAGGAAAGCTAAAAGCTTTAGTGTTACCATTTACTGAATCCTTCCCCTCTCCTTCACCTCAGCCCTGTCTCCGTTTCCTGTTCCCTACCACACCACTGGCATCTTTGTGCAGTGCCACAGTTTTTCTCCTGTTTCCCCCTTCAATGGGCTGAACTTAGAAGTTTGGGAGAAGCTACAACATTGCACTGGGAACATGAGTGGTACCCACCATTCAGAAGAGGAACAGGAGACAGGCATTGAAACTTTTTTCCTAGTCAAATCTCATTTGTGTGTTGGCCCCTGTTAGGTAATCCTCTCCATATTTCAGTGTTTTTGTTTTGCGCATGAATCATCTCATCATTAAGGAGCTGATCAAGAAACAAAACTAAATCACAGCAACCTACCTCAGCCACTGTTTAATCCACACTGGAATTTAACTTAAAAAAACATATGAATCATGAGAATGACTTTTCCTTGGCCACACAGCCCTAACTGCAAGGGGACCTGAGACCAGTTTAATCAATCAGTTAATGGGCACATAGGCTGAGGAGAGACTTCAGGACTTCTCTAGTTTTTAAATCTTATATGGACTTACTCTGATGCCATTCATTTTTACCTGTGTTCTCCTGCTCTCCTTCACTGTTACCCCCTTGTTCAGTCTCTCCATCCACACAATCTCCTGCACTGCAATCCTCACCAACTTTCTGTATTATTCCCATAAAACAGCATTTATTTCTGTTAAGGTTTCAAAGCTACAGGACAGTGTTGTTAAACCTGCTTACACCATGGGTGAATGTGGCCCACACACATTTCAATAGCAATTGCTCTGTAAGTCAAAGTCAACAGGTAGTTTTACCTCCATGAGCAAAATATCCTTGGAGCTCTGAGCCTGGACCTTTGGGTGCTGGATTTTCACTGCCACCGTTCTCCCATCCTGCAGCACTGCCTTGTGCACCTGGGCTAGTGATGCTGCTCCCAACGGAGTATCCTCAAAACTCACAAAAAGCTCTTTTATCTGCCAGAGAAGAGAAAGAGGCATCAGCTTGGGGTGCAAGAGACTACCATAAGGAAATCCCTGCCCACAGGCCAGAGACAGCGTGTGCCAAAGCTAGGCAAGCTCGGCCCTTTGGTCCTTCCTCTGTCCCCTTCCTGAGCCTTGTCACTGCTTAGCCTCCCAGTGAAGGCTGCCAAGCATGGAAGTGTCCTGGAGATACTCTGCTTATGGAAACCTGTGGCAAAGCCCAGCAATGTATTTCATCTAGGACATGAAGTGGCCATGCAGCATGTAAGTGGTCCCTCCAGGCTGTCCTGAAAATGGGTTGAAGTGATTATGGTCAGCATCCTTGGCTGTTACTGGATGCAGAAACCAACAGCTGTCCCTTTGCATGTATATTCAATATAGTCATCAACAACTTGGATGAGGGAATAGAGTGCTCTGTCAGCTAGTTCGCTGATGACACAAAACTGGGAGGAGTGGCTGACACACCAGAAGGCTCTGTTGCCATTCAGAGAAACCTAGACAGGCTGGAGAGCTGGGCAGGGAGAAATTTAATGAAATATAACAAGGGCAAGCGGATATCCTGCATCTGGGTAAGAACAACCCCATGTGCCAGTATAAGTTGGGGGCTGACCTGCTGGAGAGCAGTGTAGGGGAAAGGGACCTGGGGGTCCTGGTGGACAGCAGGATGACCATGAGCCAGCAATGTGCCCTTGTGGCCAAGAAGGCCAATGGCATCCTGGGGTGTATTAGAAGGGGTGTGGTTAGTAGGTCGAGAGAGGTTCTCCTCCCCCTCTACTCTGCCCTGGTGAGGCCGCATCTGGAATATTGTGTCCAGTTCTGGGCCCCCCAGTTTAAGGACAGGGAACTGCTTGAGAGAGTCCAGCGCAGAGCCACAAAGATGATGAAGGGAGTGGAACATCTCCCTTATGAGGAAAGGCTGAGGGAGCTGGGTCTCTTTAGCTTGGAGGAGACTGAGGGGTGACCTCATTAATGTTTATAAATATGTAAAGGGTGAGTGTCATGAAGATGGAGCCAGGCTCTTCTCAGTGACATCCAATGATAGGACAAGGGGCAATGGGTGCAAGCTGGAACATAGGAGGTTCCATATAAATGTGAAGAACTTCTTCACAGTGAGGGTAACAGAGCACTGGCACAGGCTGCCCAGAGAGGTTGTGGAGTCTCCTTCTCTGAAGACATTCAAAACCCACCTGGATGTGTTCCTGTGTGACCTGACCTAGGTATTCCTGCTCCAGCAGGGGGATTGGACTAGATGATCTTTTGAGGTCCCTTCCAATCCCTAACATTCTGTGATTTCTTCTGCAGATACTTAATATCACCCCCTGAAACCTGACAGTGCATATTCCCACGCATTACAGCAACAGCTACCTTACTTGGTGAAAGCCAGCACATGACCGGCAGCACTGCTAAGGGCTGGATTCAGGACAGGAGGACAAAAATTGCACTTTATACCTCTGACAACTTGGACTGAAAACATGCTATATATGATGGACTTTCTTACACCTCCAATAAAAGTAACCAGTGCTCTCAGCTCACAAAAAGCACCAGGTGGGGACAGCAAAGCACTTTGTGGGCAGGACAGGAAATTATTAGCAGCTCTGGCTGTGAAACTCAGGATTAGGCTATAAGGAAAGCTGCAGATGAAGAAATAGATTTACCAGGGGGATGTTCAGGAAGGGAAAAGCTAGACAGACATGGGTGAGGCAATGGGAGATGGGCAAAGGCCTGTCTACCCTACATAATACAGCACCCTGCTAGAGACCTTCAACAGCCCTGGGCAGCTCAGGCGCTGGAAACACTAATACCGTGGTAGCATGGTATCAGCCTAGCTGAGTAGCCAGGCCCCTCAGCACAGCTAATTAGCTCAGAGGGAATTATGTGGCTTCAGGCACAGAGCTAGCTCATGTAATACTAGTTGAGGGTTTGGGTTTCTGTCCTGCTCTGTAGAGCAAGGTGCAAACAAGCTCTAAGGCATCCAGAAGTCAGCAAAGGGAACCTGTCCCCCCCCTTCCCACGGGCTGGACTGATTTCGGGTGACAGTTGAAAAGCCTGTAATTTATGCAGTAACAGAACAGAAAAAATGTCAGTGCATTCTATAACCTGCTTTTTAAAAGATAATTAAAGATGGGAGCTGCAGCGAGCTAGTAATTAAATATGAATAAAGACCTTCTAAGCAAAGTCTTCATGCAAAGCCTTAAACGAATATTCTCTTTGCTGACAAGGAAGAAAAAAAACTATACAAGGAGCAGCCTGTTCCCTCCTGCAGCTGCCAGGGAACGAGCCTACCCACACCACCCTACCCCTCCTTTCCCTTTCCCTTCCACAGAAAACTATTGCTAGCAACAAACTGAAGCATTTGCAGCAATTAGATTCCAGCAGAGACTCGGCTGCCTCCAGTAATTCCCTAGGAAGGTGTGTTTTATTTAAGTCCCTTCGGTCCTGGCGGCAAAATCAATTAAGTAAAACAACTGCATTTAAAAACAACTAGCTATGTGTTTTTTAATTACAGCAGGTCCATAAATCAAACCTATTGACATTCGTGTCTCAAGAGAAAAAAGGTTTTTCTCTCTTCTCCCCCCTTTCTTTTCTCTCTCACGCCTTGATTTTGAGATTCTTGTTTCAGATTAGTATAAAAAAAGAAGCACCTACAGGATGGCAGATGGCTCAGGGGACATGTGTTCAAGGCACAGGAACTTTTATCTTTATGTGAAGTTTGTCTATCAGTTGAAGAGATGACCTGTTAAGGGTGGAGCCTTACGACTTAAGGTGGCCAGGAACATGCTGAGCTACAGGATCCCATAAGGAAGGAAAAAATGCAAACAGAGAACTTGCCACATGAGATCAAGCTGGGGATTTCTTCAACTCTCACACTACCCTACATCCTCATATTAAAGGGATGTACCCTCTACAGAGTAGCAGAAAATATTACTTGTATAACTGCCATAAGGGGTGGTAAGATCCCCCAAAGATTAAAGCATGGAATTGGAAGTTCACTGGCCTGAATCCATTAAGGTACATTTATACTAAGACTACATATAAATGGAATAAAATTCCATCTGCTCTGGATTTCAAAAGTTTTTAATTGCCTACACTGTCAATCCAACCATTTTCACCACTATTGAATGGATGCATGGAAAAAAAGGTGCACATATTCCCTCTGGCAGGAATAATCTATACAATATTCTTGTGTGACTAAGTTTTGTAAGGAAACATCATCTGAAGAAAGCTGTCTCTAGGAGTTCTTTTAGGCAGAAGGATTTAATTTAAAAATTTAGGACATGAAAGCCAGGTTAGCAGTCATGTCTATTAGAGCCAGCCCAGTGGCCCTGCTGCAAATCAAGGGGGAATTTGTGCGCACTCAGAGGCTGCAGGCAAGGGCAGCAAGGCAAGGGACTGCAACAGGGCCAGAGAATTGATGGCTCCTCCAGGAGCAGAAGGGTAGAGCGTGCACAAGGGGGAGGGAACAGATCACAGCCAGGCCATTACACGAGCAGGTGTGAGGCTGAGATAAAGCAGCAGCACAATTACGCCTGGGCTCCAGGACCCCCCACTTAGCAAATCACCCTCATTCATTATGAAATTGTCCTTTCACAGCTCACTGGAGGCAGCTAGTGCCTCTGATGCAGGCTGCATGTCCCAGCCAGGCAAAAGCGAGCGAGAGGCTGTATGACATGGAAGCGGAGCAGAGGTAACCCAGGTTCCCACATTGCCTGCCAGAGAGGGCGGATCTTCCCAAGGGAAGGTGGCTGCACCTATTTCATGCAGGCAGGGAGTTCTTGGAACACACTGCAGGCTCTTACTGCTCACAAGCACCCAGCTAATAAGCACCCTTAACAAAAACTCTAACCATCACTTCCAGGATGGATAATTAGCAAGCAAAGGTCTGGGGCAGTCTTGGAGCCCACCTGCCATGGTACTTCAGGAACTCTCAAGCTTCCTTCAGGCCACTGCTGGTCTCAAAGGGCCTTATCAAATTGGCTGTTACCATCTGTAATCCTAGCAGGAGATGAATCAAGCATAGTTCCCAGACAGGTTTAATACAGGTTAAGAAGAGAGAAAAGTAAGTTCAGGGCTGCTCTTTCAAAGGAGCAGGACAGCCAGCTGCAGGTTTACAGCTGTACAGGTGAGAAGTGTCCCTGCACATAGCAGTGTCCCTCACGAGCCTTCTGCACAGTCAGCTCCCCATCGGGCACGTGCTCAACCAGCAAATAAATGTGTCAACGTACTTCACTGGCTGGAAACATGGCCCTGTTTAATTCTAAAGAATGAAGCTCATTTAATTTTAAATATGCAAAATCTTTTCATGATTGTTGGTATTAGTATTCACACCTCAGGGAGCTCATACAAAAGCTCTTACAGGATCTATCTACTTAGATACTTATTAGTATGTATTTGTGCTGAGGTGCACAGCCACTGCAGGCCCTGCACAAACTCACGCTTTCCAGGAGTCCCCAGATGTCACCTACAGGCCACATCAAGTGCTGAAGTGCCTTCCCAAAGTACACACCACTCTGCCCAAGGACTGTGGTACACACCAGCTGATGCTGCAATGCTGAGCATCAGAATGCCTCGGTATTTTTTGTGAATCCTGTCCCTAAACACTTAGGAAGTTACTGGAAGTCAATTGGATTTAAGCTCCCAAATCCTGAGTCCTTTCTGAAAGTATTAATTTACACGACCTGCCCAGCATGTTCTGAGGAGTCTTTGACAGAGCTGGGATTTAATCCAGATATCCCAAGTTCCAGCCTGATGTCTTAATCATCAAACCATAAATGTTAAGTGTGCATGTCTTGCTAGCTATTTTCTTTTGAAATACACTGCCTCTTAATCCCAACCTTTTTACATCCATGTGCTGCAGCAAATGATCAGACGCTACCACCTGGTTGCTAACTGCTCACTCCACAGAGAGGTGTGTTCCCTTCCCTCTCCAGAAAGGCTGCTAACAAGGTACCCCAGAGCAGAAGCCTAAGTCATGGACCCCATTCCTGGCCCAGCACTACATAACATCATTCTGAGTGGGAGGTGGTGGCTCTGCTCTGCCATTGTAATCACAGCAGATGAATAGTGGCCATGTGTCAGCAGTCTGTTCAGGACAAATCTAGAGTGCAGTGGGATGCAGGATCACTAACAGAAGGTGTCTCAACAGCCCAGCCCTGCTTAGCTGGCAGGCTGAACCCCTTCCAGCATGGTGCTCCAGCCCCCTGTATGTGGTGCAGAGAGAATGCCACCGCTATGGGGTCTAAGTAAGAATATTTTGCATTACAAGTCCTAACCAGGTTTCCATGAGAATCCAGGACAGTTTTGAAAATTCTGGTTTTCAACAACCACTTACAAAGAACCTTTCCTCAACTCCGCCAGAGCTGAACCAGTCCAGTACAGGTGGCGTCAGTGAGGAAACTCAAATGCTCAGCATTTCCCAGGGGAAGAGAGTCCTTCACCAAAGCCTTTCAAAACTGCCTTCAAATATTTCCCAGGACTTCAGAGGACTCTTCAGCCTGGAAAGAGAGACAATGGGGAGGGAATGTCACAGAGCTCTATAAAAATCACTTCTGTCATGGAGAATGGGATTGAGAATGCTCATTCACTCCATAGAAGAACTTGGGAGCAGCAAATTGTCAATTAGCACACAAGACTACCAGATGGCAGGATTAAAATAAGACAAAAGTAGTATTTTTTCCCCACATCAATTAAGCTGTGGAACTCATTGCCACAGGATGTTATGAATACCAGAAGTCCAGGTTTCACCTGCTGCTAGCCTGGGACTCAGCTGCTGTTTGACAGCCTAGAAAGTTACCGATAAACCCTGGAAGTTTCTGAGAGTGCAAATGGCATGGAGGAACCACAGCTGGAAGTGGCCTAGTCTCCAGGGAAAACCCTGAGCTCTGGTAACAGTGCAACTTCATGAAAAGTCTCTCATGTAACTTTCAAAGTTGTTTCTCTTACCAATGATAATCACAGCATCACCTTGGTTGGAAGAGAACTCTAAGAACATCAAGTCCAACCATTAACCCAGCACTGCCAATTCCCTACTACACCATGTCCCTTAGCACTTCATCTACACGTTTCTTAAAAACCTCTGGGGATGGGGACTCCACCACTGCCCTGGGCAGCCTGTTCCAATGCCTGATAACCCTTTCAGTGAAAAATTTTTTCATAATATCTAATCTAAACCTCCCCTGGCACAAAGGGGCCCAACAGAGACGATGCTACTCTGTTACCATCAAAAAACAATGCAAACTGAAACATTCTAGACCTCAGCTACAATTTCACAGCAGATCTCCTCTTCTGATCACAGCATACTGTAATTGCTCCTCAGTCTTGCATTTTGTATTTGGAGATAGCAATCTATGAGATGTCCTGGTCCTGCTATTTCAGAAGGGGATGATTAGGCAACACAGGATTAACTTGAACTTCCTACCTTCAGAATACTCATCACAGGCCATGATACAGCAGAGCTCCACTATACTCCAGTATAGTGTTTTGATGGCCAGAAGTAGCTTGCAGTCTCCTAGCATTTTGGTGCCATGCAGCATCACAGAAAGATGCTCATGGGGAAGCTGACAGTAAGAAAGGGATTAAGGTAGGTAAATTTTGCACATCTCCTCGTGCTATGATTCTTCAAACTGGAATTCCCTTGATGAGGTGACTCAATCTCTTTTTTTTCATTCCTGATAGAGACAGCACTGAACAGTCTCCTCTTAATCATGGCTCCAAGGATGGCAATTTGTGAAAGTGAGCTCAGTCTGAAGGAACTTTGAGATTTACACAGGGATCATGCTGTCTGCAGGCTCCCATCTGAGACAGCATGGGGCACTGTGATAATGGGATTTGTGAGCTTGCTGGAAAACAGACCACCACAATACCACACTGGGAAGACAGCAGGTTTCCCAGGGAAGTTTTGGGGGCTGCAGCTGCCATATTAACACTGCCCAGTACAATGACTCCCATTTCATGTGGCAGAATAGCTGAAGAGTTACTCAGTTCTATGTCTGATACAGCATTTCTAAGGCTTGTGGCTCCCAGAACTTTTGGAATTCACTTCATTGACACTATGATCCTATTGGTCTCAAAAATCCAAATGCCTTTCCTGGATTAGGTTTAAGGGATGTGAACCTCATCCTAGGCTGGTCATATTTTCAAGATGTAACTGTCTATGGCATCAAGGACTCACTGATCGCTGCAAGTCTGCAAGACCAGAGGTGTAGGCATGAGAAAATGTTACCTTGGAGTACAGCAATCTACTTCCCAGACAGCAAATGAGGGGTTTTTTTCCATTGTCCCAGCTTTTATATCCCCTCTATGAAAACAAAATGTCAGAGTGTTGCTCTGAGAATTATTAAGACAGCAAAAACTGAAAGATTAGATTTATCGCAGCAGACAGTGGATTATGAAGAATAATTTATCAAACGTCAGAACAAACAGCCCACAATTTATAGGCGGCTTTGTTGAGTCAGTGAAATCTGATTGGACTTCGCCTCACCTAATGAATGCCAAGCCTAATTGATGGTTCCTAAATGTATCTGTCAAGAACATGTATTTATTAACTCAATATTTTTAATAATATTGTAGATATATACAGAATAGTGGTTTTCTTCTGAATGGATTCCCTGCTGTTCATATCACATAAAGATGTAAGCATGCACATATATAGAGGTATACACTGCATCCAAATGAACACAGGTAAAAGGTATGTGTGTATTCTGATCACAGAGTCACAGAACAGCCAATTACATATGGCTTATTTCACAAAGTCCCTGCATCTTCCAGTGTACAGGATGGCAAAGCCATGTGGGAGAAGTGCATTAAGGTGCCTGCCTACAATTTGGATCCTATCAACAGCATTTCCCAGACACAAAGCCATGAACGTTACAGAAAATAAACTTTGCTAAACAAAGAGTCCTTGATCCCACCATCCAGAGACCAAAGTTGGCTCACTCATTCACAGCCTGATACCTAGGATCTTGGCTATTTCCTGTTCTGCTCACCTACCACATTCTTTCTATAGTCTCTTCTGGGTAGAAAAGCAGTGGGAAAGCCTACGTGAACCCACCCTTGCTTTCATGTCATCTGTCCACTGAACTGTACAGCAACAGTGTCATCTACTTGCTCTAGTACCTTTAACTGTTAAAGAGCCATACTTTGAGGAAAAGCACCTTTTATTTCATCCCTGATGACTCCTGCTTAATAGTCTGTGCTCAGACACACACATGGTAGCTTCATTTATTTTCCTGAGCAAAGTCAGATCCTTAAGACAAGGCAGAACTGTCTGAGAATATCACTTATTCTGGATCGAAACCAATCTCAGTGCTGAAAGCTACAGCATGCAGTAACAGCAAGGAGCAGACAGAGCTCATGTATGTCTCCCGAGACCCCACCTGTGAAGCGGATCTCATCTCCCATCTCTCTGAAAGGTGAGCCACTTACCCATGGCTCCCACAAACAAACAATATTCAGTCCAATAAAAGCATGGATTGTCATGGCCAAACTGGAACCTAACTGGCTCAGGGACATACTCCTGACTGGCACAAGGAGATAAATATTTTTTATCATTTAAGCTATTGGGTGTCCTACTACCTTCCAGAGATGCAGGATGCTATGATTAACAGAGTAGCTCAGCACCCTGAGAGTCAGTACTTTGAACAGTTGGAATTCTACAGGTTTTTCACTAGCATCACCACAGCCTCTTCCATGCTTAGCTTCACTCAGCTGCTCTTTGTCCAGATAGTGGTTTCACAAAGCACTCTGAAAGCAGAGAGACTGCACATTATAGTTCTGACAAAAGGCAGATACCAAGCCTGATACTAGGAAAGCAGAGTCCAGACATTACCTGCAGGGCTAGCACATCATCTTCGGCAGCACAAGCACATAGGGCAAATCAAAGAGAGGAAACAGCAAAGCTGGGATGTCTCAGAACAAGTCTCTAACCCATCCACCAGAGTGAACATTACTCCTGGGCAAAGTACTCCATTTCAGACAGTGAAGATACAGGCATGAGGGAAAGCTATTTCCATGTTCCAGAGTCAAGCCAGAGTTCACCAGCAACTATACTTGTGTGGAGAAAGAAGGTGGAAAATTATCTCTCAAAATGCATGTTATATAGTGTCACTGTTCACTCTGTTTTGCATAATATAAGCATCTTATAGTCTATGCAAAATGCACAGACCAAAACAGATGTATGTATATACATATGTATTCCTGTTTGCTTCCTTCCATTCCATCACATTGAAAAAGAAAGTAGTGACTTGTGAGCTACTTATTCTCTTCCATAGTGCAGGCTATGGGGCAGATACTCCAACCTGCGCCATGTTCCCCACCCTCCTCTTGCACATACAAATGCTTCCCTTCATCTTAATTTGCTCTTTCATCTTGAGCTGTCTCCCACTTGAACAATGCTCATTAAATCCACTCTTTGCTCTCTGTCTTTTTGGAGAAATATTACTCTACCTGCATCTCTCCTGTCTGTGAGGATGGAGCCACACTTGTCAATTGTTCAGACAGATTGGAATCACAGTCCTTCAAGTGCACACTTTTTCACTCCCAGCCATCGTTTTTTATTTGAAAGCACTCTCTCTTCCTTTCTCCCCCTGCTAATAAAGGAGGCTCTCACTTGTTATACCAGCGTGCAGTGAGACCAGGGCAGAACACAGCTCTCTGCTGCCAATAAACTTCCTTCTGCATCCTATCTGCCCAAAGGGACTCTCATTCTACTGTCCAGGTGGAGCTGTGACCCCTTTCTACTGAGACCTTTGAAGTTTGCTGTGTTCTCTGCAGCTCTGCACCTCCTAAGCAACAAAGCTGAAAATGCTACCATAGCAGAAACATCTCTGTAGTTCCTAAGGAATGGAGCAGTTTCCTCAGCCTTCTACTCTTCTAACAGCTCTGTTGGCATGTCTAAGCAGCTTCCTTATCCCTCTCCCAGCTTTCTGGATATGTTCCACAAAGCTCTGCTCTGAACCTCTATCCCCCCCCCCTCACTGCATCTGGATAATAGCTTACATAAAATTCCCACCTCCTTTCTGGTGACTAGTAGTTCTACCTGTGTACTCTAGATCAGCGTGCTTCTAGCCAAACTACAGTTTCAGCCTGTCTCTCAGACATCTTCTTTCACATAGTCATCTCTCTGTTCATGTTCAACAAAGCTCAAGCACAGTTCCTAATCTCACTCAAACCATCCCTCCTGTCTCCTTTCTCATCACAACAACATCATCAACTTTCTGTCAAGTATGTCTGCAGCCTTGGCCTTGTCATCAACATTGACCTCTCTCCAGATCTCATTTCCAGGCCAGGTCTGAATCTAGTAGTCGACATCAAGCACTAATGCTCACAAGTGACAGGTGACAACAGCCTTGGGCACACACATAGCAAGACATACGAACATACCCAGAACCCCTTGATCAAATTCCTGCAGACATATTCCCAAATGACATATCAACTTTGCAGCCAGTGGCCTGCTGCAAAGACAGCACATTTGGAAAGAATCATCAAATCATAGAACAACCTGGGTTGGAAGGGACCTAAAAAGATGATCTGGTCCAACTTTTCATGGGAAAGGGAGTCTAGGTGAGATTATCACCTCTCCAGTGAGGGGGACTCTACCATATCCCTGAGGAGGTTGTTCTCGTGATTGATAGTTCTCAATGTAAAAAATTTCTTTCTTTTATCAAAATGAAACCTCTCCTAAAATGCCAGAAAGAAGAATAAATGCCACCAACAGGGCCAGCTGGCACATTAAGCAGGAAGGTAAGATTTAAGAAAGTACTCAGAAACAAATGAATTTCCAAGACCATTTTGACTCCAGGCATAAACACATCCCTGCCACGCACTGGCTGAAACCTGAATAGCAAAGGGTCAATGGACCTACAACAAACAGGCTTAGTTACAGTCAGTGAGAGGGGGGCTGTGCCACGGACTGCAGAGATTCCCCAAGGGCCCTGTCAGCAGTAAGCCTGCACAAGAGCAGTGGTCCTGTGAGAAACAACCAGCTGCCAGAGCCTGAGGATATATAGGGACCTTTGGGAACACACATCACCTGTGCCTCATCTCAAATGCCTCTGATTAAGCTTTGAAAGCCTGGTGGCTTTCAGAAGTGTATCAGAGAAGGGGTTGGGGGGAAGAAATGTGTATGGGCAGGTTTGTGTGACTGGTGAGGGGATGTCTGGGAGGATATGTTTGGAAGAGGTAGGCTACAAGCATCTGATCAGCAAGCAAAAGTGTGCCAGGGCTTGCGCAGATAGTTGAGGAGGCATGGGGCAGTGCACTTGTGTGCACAGCTTGTGTGGGGAATTGTAGGTAAAATCTTCCATCCACAGAGAAGCAAATGAGGGTCAGGACAGGTGTTTGTGTGTGTGTGCAGAGGCAGGGTGTGCAGGGGGAATGAGCGGAGGGCTGTGCTGCAGCATACATATCTGGCAGGGCAGCACCGCATATATATGTGTATCATGTACTCACTGACAGACCCTTCTACTCCAGCTCCCAAAACAGAGAAAGAGAGGGGCATACTCCTATGAGTACTACGTGGAATGCTTTCATGTGTCTCCTCAGAAAGGGATGAAGGAAAAGTGTTTCTAGGCCTGGGGCAAGAGCAGGAATGACAGATGCAGCATTGCACCATCCAGCAGGGTGGACAGAGGCACACACAGAGGGTAAAGCCCAGTCTCAGACATATTCTGCCCACCTACATCCCTTCCCTAGGCTTTGGTCACAATTACATCGATGCAAGTGCGATAAAGTTTTATTGAAGCACAGCATTGCCCCAGAGTAACAGGAGAAGGAAGGAGGAGGGAGGATCTGAGGTGGACAGTGAAGTACGTGTGGCCTGGCAGATGTGGGCAGCTCTGGTTGAAGTTGAATTGAATTCGTATCAAGAAAGGGATATAATGAGGTCACCACATTAGAAGAAAAATGCTAAAAAGGTAGTTAAGCCCTGCTGAAAATGTAAAGTTCATAAGCCAGTTACTGATGCTGACTCTTCCTTGATGGGATACTGAAACACCAGCACACCTGGCAGGCCAGTCAATGCAAGAGGCACAGCTGCAGAGCAGTGCACACCACAGAAAATAAGGTGCAGGGACTGAAGAGCAGTCAAGACAGAATAACTTACAAATAGATCTGCATGGGACCCTGGAGTATGAATCCTTTGCAGCCTACCCTCAGAAAAAACGTACAGACATCTAGAAAAATCATTCAAGAGAGACAACTGCAAGGCAAATTAAATCCACAAACAACTCTGCCAACAGCATCACTTGCATCATGCTGGGAAAGGGGTTCTGTGTATCCCCTCGTGACTAGTCACAAACACACCCTGAAGCCCAGAGCTCTCTGCACTGATCCAGAGAGGAAAGTCCTGTGCTAAGCCAAGCACATGATTTTCTGCTTCCCTCTCATCCATCTCTCCTCTGAATATCAACCTCTCCTTTCTTCTCCTGCCCATATTTCCCCTACTTTTCATGTCTCTGCTCTGATCCATCTGCTCCTTCTACAGTTTATTTATTATTTCTCTCTTCCCCCTCTTCCTCCCATGTTTTTTCCCCTGCCCTCAGATCTTCTTGTTGGGCTGCCAGGTCCCTGGTTCAGTGGTGTAACTCAGCTGATTTACTCTCCTTAGAGCAGTGTCTGCTTTCATGTAAATCACCCTCCAAACCCAGCCTGTGAAATGGGCTTGTTCACTAAACTCTATGAATAGGAAAGTAGGCACAGCTGGCCTATTCATAATCAACATAAAAAATAGATTAGCACTTTACAGATTAAACATTATCGTTTCAACAGTTAACATAAATCAACTACACTTACAGGCCTAGCATTGCTTCTGCCACTGCAGGGTGACAAGCATTGCAAAAGGAAGGGCTGCCAGTCCAGAGTGCAGTGGGAACCAGCCTGTTTGTCTTCCACCTTGAACTTACGTTCTCCTCTGGCACCCCCAGGGTGTACTGCTAGAGGTTGTTACAAGGAGAAAAGTGGGCTAAGGAAACAAATGTAGGGAGTTAATTCTGATTAATTCACATGCATTTCCAGCAATCCAGCAACCCACTGTTCTAGAGCCAGAATCCAATTGCCCTACTTTCCTCCCTAGGACTTATGCAGCTCAAAAACAGATGGAGCAACAGAGTCAGACTCTGGAATAGGAAGAAGACAGGGATCTGTTTCCTATAGTTCAAAATCATTGGGCTCCTGTGGATGAGGTAAAGCAGTTTGGTGGATTCTATCTAATGAAAGCAGGGACACCCATCTCAAAAAATACCTCATCATAACCTAGGGAGCCACCTCAGCAAAGAAGGGCCGAGGGCTGAGGTCCACTCCAGACATGCCCCATGGAAAGCAAAGCCAGGAGAGAGCAGCCCACAGCCGCTACTGGTCAGGCTGCACCTCCTCCTTCATCAGCTGCAGGACACTAAGTTACCAGAGATGCTCAACTCAACACACAACTCAGTGTGCTATGGGTATATAGTCAACAGAGAGATAAGGCCCACAGAACTAGTAGAGTCCATACACTTCCCTTCCTGCTCACTCACTGAGAACCACCTAGTTTCTCAAATGTTTAGCTTGGAACAGTCAACCTGTAATTCCTGAGCTGGTCCTGATGATTGCAAGGGATTGGCAAAGACCTTTGACAGGATATCCTGTTACAAACCAGCCTCACAGCCCTTTCAAACAAAAAGAAATAAGAGGTTAGGTTATAGTCCAAAGGACAAAAAGCCTGGGACAGGAGGTGTGGGCTTTGAGGTTTTGTTGGCAGCAAGGACAAAGACACTAGCAGTTTACAAAAGACAAGGCAGAAAAAGTTACATGGAGAGACTTATTTAGTATAACCCCTCATAACATGCCATGGTAATTGTAATTGCTCTAGCCTCCTTCTAGCCTTTCTTGATAAACGGGAGTAACAGTTAATAGACCTGAACCAATCAGTTACATCCTATAAGGTGTTTGCCAAAACACCTCCACTTTGTTCAACACTCAACTAATACCACCTCAGTTTCATTCATTATCTGAAATGAGCCAACTAATCTATATTTTCTACTAATCATTTGAACTTTGGAAGGGCTGGTGCTGAACAGCCTCTTCCAGGAACTTGCCGATTTGAGATGAAGTAGTTACGTGAGTTTTGTAAGGGCGAAACTTGTGGGTTTGCTTCAGCTGAGCTCTCCCAGCACAAGCAATAGGTTATGTGAGTTTATTGCTTCAGTTATCACACACAGCTTCACAAGTTTGGCTCTGAACCATGCATTCTGTAAAACCAAACCACTGCAAAGCTTACAGAAAATAAGGGCAAAATGTGCTTAATGTTCGCAAACATAACTTGATTTCCAAAGGGAACATCAGAAAACTTCCTCTCTCTCAGGCTGTCCTGCCTACTAGGGATCTTTGAGAGCACTTAGATCACAATTTTTGCTTCTGTTCTCAAAACACAAAAGCATGTTGAGTGTGAGGCTTCCCATGAGGAGAATTTCCAGTGTTCTCACCCATAGCAGCTTTTTCACAGGGAGAAAAACCTGCAGGCAGGGTTGAAGTGCTTTCTATAGCTCAGCATCCTTCCAAGGAGTCAGGAGTTGTCTCTCAGACAGAAGCACCCATAAAACAGAAATGCCATAAAACAGAGCTTATTTGATCACTGTACATCTTTAAAAATGATTAAAATTCTATGTGTCTATTTCGTGTGTTAGGAAAATGCAGATATGTCAAGGTCAGGCCCAGTAACTCCTTATTTCATCTTACGTCACAGACTCACATAGAATCACAGAACCTACTGCCAAAGGTGCCAGACTCACTGCATCATATTTTCATGTTCCCAGTGGGTCAAGAGACAAGTGGGTGGGCAGACATAAAATTCTGAAATAAAGCAGGAGATGCTAACCAGGCAGAATCAAGTAGGATATTAAAAGACCAGTGGGCAGGCAGATGACAGGATTCCCTGCTCCATCAGAGAAAAATCAGGCATACTAAACCTGCCTGTGTCTACATCAGAGCATCAAATAATATTTCTGAGCATCAGCAGCAGGCTTTGAAACAGAAGCCAGTCCCTCCACATGGCGGCTCAGTGTTTGTGCCCCTGCCCAGATCCTGCTGTGTCATAAATGCATAGAGATTGCTGAGCAAATGAGACAGACACCATGTTTGGCAAAAGAAAGTCACCATATGCAAGAAGGCCACATAAGGACTACTAATCCCAGTTACAGATAGCGATTTCCAGTGATTGTTTGGAACTCGAAAGGTCACCCATGTGCTGAGAGGTGGTTTCTGCCGATGGCTGTGCAGCACATCCACCACCTCTGCAGGACGTGGACACTGAACACAGCCCAACACAGCTGTGGTGTGCATTGCCAGCCAAGATTTATTTGCATCAGAGCAACACTTCAGGTGTCATGAAAACTCTGAGAAAACAGTACTGAAGAGAGTTTTACCATCTGCACACAAGATACTGTGAGCCAACAAATTCTGTGCACGTATGTCATACACTAACCTTCAGGCACCTAAAGAATTTGAAAATTAAAGAAAAAAATGTCACCAAGCATACAGATCAGAACTACTCCTTACCAGGCCATTCCTCATTGCATTGCATTTTCTGATTTCAGATCTTTCACTTCCTTGCAGAAGGCCCTCCAAAAAACCCTTCAGAAAATCCACTGTCCAGCCTTCTGTACTGTAAATCTTATTAATCTGAAGGAAGCCAAAGGAGATTATCCTCTAATCTATCCACAAAACCTTCCCTCTCTCAGGCAATGGGGTGTAGAGCACCCAGGAAGAGGCTGCCATGAGCAGGACTTGGCCAGAATCTGTCCCAGGAACTGTGTGCAGAGAGAAAACCCCCAGAAGGAGGGAGTACCCTGTCCCAAAGCTCCCCTGGCAATAAGGACACCAGGTTGTCCTTAGTGTGACATTAAAGGTCAGGTACACTGGAGCTTGCAAACAAAGCAAGCAGGACACAAGGAACAAAGCAAGGTAGGCCACCTAAACCATGTAAATCTCCCTGTTTAATTTCCCTGTCTGCCCTTGGCAGTGGAGCAGCAGTTCTGGGCAGCTACTGCCCACACAAGGACTTGAAGCAGAGGCAGTTGTACTGAGACCTGCCAGTGACTGGGGACTCTTACCAGAGACTGGGCAGGGGGAGCACAGCAGAGGCTGCAGCAACAGCGGGACCTGCACAGGCACCCACTCCTGCCTTTCAGTTGAGTAATGCAGTACCATTTGTTCTGGGTGACATTAATGCTATTCACTATCCATCTCAGACTCTTTAAATTACCTTTTTATGGCCAAAATCCTTCTCATAATTGATAAAAATCTCTTTTATATATCCCAAGTTATTGAAAAAAATGTGAAGTTTTTTTATTCCTCATTATAGTTTTAATACAAATGTGTTTTTTATTGATAGCTGCTTGGAAGCCCTGATGGGCCTACTGAGAGAAGCTCAGAGGGGTGGGAGAAGGATAAAATCCTCCCACCCCACTTCCCAGCCCCTCACACTGTCAGAATCATGGCCATCACAGCCCAGCCTCTGCTCTGGTGGGTAACAGAGGGTCAGTAACATCATGCAGGAAGAGATATCCGCTGATGGACATAACACCCATAACAGGCAGAAGAGGCTCTTGCTGACCTAAATCTCATTTCCCCATGTCTGTTAGTGATGTGAGGGCCAACTTCACAGAGCACCCCAGCACAGCATTGCTGGAGTGGGGTACTTAAGGACAGAACCAGAGTCACAACCTATAGGAGACCTGGGTGTTCAGTAGAGCCATTCAGCATCAGTCCCAAAGCCCCAGGCAACCATGAGAACGACCATGCACTGACTGTGCCACACATCAGTGCTCTCAGGCAGAACACTTGACCACAAGGCTGTGCAATACTGGAGGAAGGAGACATGTATCCTGGCATCCTGGATGAGTTAAACAACACTGCCAGCCCGGAAGAGTCTTCCTGGAGCCCTAACAGGATCTGCAGTATCATGACCTGAAGACCTTGTGATCTAGCAGGGTAAATGAACTTTCTCTAGGGCAACATATGAAGCCAGCTACAGAAAGTGGCTCATATTCCCTTGGGAATAACTTGGACACTATAGAACATGCAGTGTAATACCCAACAGCCTACTGAAGACCTAGCTGCTCTCCCACAGGGCTGAGCACTGCTTCAATAGTTCTGCAAATCAGAATTAAGCATATGTCTCGCCAGAGCTTAAAAAGCTAATCCACAATTCCAGAAGGAGGGGAATCAGTCCATCCTTCTCCCTTTCACAGGCACAGCAAGGACTGCCATGTTGTACTAAGAGTGCACACAGAAATAGGAGTAAAAAGAGGACTCTCTTCTATTCCCTGTGTCTTTCCTCAGACTCCCAACAGTGTGAGGGCAGGGAAGTCTCTTGCTGTGGGGATTAGCACATTGCTGCAACATTCTAAATCTATCCCATGGCAGGTTCACATGGGTGTACATTTTTTTTGCCCCTCTCTGTCAAACGGCCATGTGGCACTGCTGTGCATCACTGCCGTGACCATGCTCCCAGGTGTACATGGGTACATTTCAACAGCAGATGAATAAAGCTCATACACCCAACCTAGAAAACACTTTGGGAACCTTGGGAGCAATTTAAGGTAGAGCGACAACAGGCAGCACTCTTCCTAGCCACAGTTTTGCTACAGGGACAATGACTTCTCCAGTGAGGAGTACCCGTTTCTTCCCGCACAGCATTGGTGCCATGCCAGGTAAAAGGGTAGGAATCCAAGGAGAGCAAAGCCCTTTAACAGAAGGCTGGGTTCCCCAAGCATCACTATCTGTAAAAATGCATCCTGCTTCACAAACCACAGCATGGGAGGTTCCTCTACCACACATTTTGCTTACATATCACAGTCAACTCACTGACGTATCCTGCCCTGCTCAATCAGTGAGCTCCATTATTGTATGGCTGCAGGAGGATTTTCACAAATGGCAAAATAGTCCTTGAACAACAGGTAAAAGCTGCAATTAACTGTGGATGAAAAGGATGGTCTCCTTGGAGGTGCTGGCTAATCAAGCAATTAGAAACTACTTCCCATTACCTGCACTCCCACAAAGCAGAACTGGACTGACATCCTTCCAAATGACTGTCTTTCCATCTATTTTAAGCCTTTTATAGATTTGGCTTCAGCAGAGAAAAGCCTCGACCTCTGGACTCTCCCCAGACCTTTCTCCCAAGTTTGAACAAAGCAAGCACAGGAAGCAACATATTCAGTCAGTGATGTGTTCTCCCTATGGAGCCTGTTTTGCCTCTCAGCCTTCCTGGAGTGCAGGAAACTCACCAGCAATGATGTAAGTGTATGTGCAGATGGGGATATCTGAGGACCAAGCAAAGAGCTGGTCAGGATTTCTTGGGATCCCTCACTTAATAGCATCTGAGACTGCTCAGCTTCAGCAGTTTCCACTCACCTCTGTGACAGCTTCAACAACTGTTATGAAGAGGCCAGATATGCAAGGATAAGTCAAGGGGCAAGGAGGAAGGAGAGACCCTCACTCTCATGGCCAGCAAGGCCTGCCCTGCACCCTTCACCAGCCCCTCACCCCCCAGGCAGACACAGCCTCGACACAGAGCACCTGGGCAGCCACACAGCACAGGTGTCCCGCCAGCATGGGAAAGACCCAACCTGAGACCATGCTGGCCTCATGAGGATGCAAACTTTATCCTTGCCCTAACTCCCAACACGCAACCTCAGACCAGATGTAGGAGCATGGAACAGAGAACCAGCGTGATGGGAACGTGTCAGAAAGGAGCACAGGTGGAGGAACTGGAATATTTCTGAAGGGACAGTGGCAAGAGATGGATGGGGAAAGAATGTCTCCCACCAAGAAAAATTACCTCCAAGCTGAGTAAGAGCCTGGGTAGAGTACTGAGTACAAAAACACACCAATAGAGAGAATCAGGAGTCTTGGGAAAAAGGTTAGAAAGTTGATTACAAAATGATAATGAGTAAGGATGAGCTGGAAGCTGATGAGCAATGAGCTCTACAAAGTGACATCTTTCTGTACACAGGAGAGGGATTACAGTGGTGCTGAGTGGGTAGAGCTATGCTGTGACCTACTGGGATGTGCAAATCAGATGGGTGACTTCAGACCAGGAGGTATTTTAGGACTAGAAAGAGGTAATAGGGTGCATTGGCATAGACAAGAGTACACAGTGAAGTCAGGAGATGTCACAGTATCTAAACTCATTATCATTGCACAGCAGAAGAGAACTGAGACTGACAGAGCCATATTAGGGACTGCACTGGACAGTAGTGGAGCCACACAACAGAAAGACACCAAGGATATTTGAAAGAGCAGGGCTGCAAAAGCTGCCAAGTCATTCTGCTGCTACTCAGTCCTATCAAGAGAGATGCTTTGGAATGGCCTTGATCAGGGCAGAGAGAAGCAGATGTACTTTAGAAGCCCCATGGGTTAAAGTAGAAACAGATTTAATAAAATAACAAAACTAATACAATCACCAACATAAAGTGCACAAGTTTATACTCAGCCTGGTCCTTGACAAGTCCTTGGGAGGCAGAAGGAGCAGGATACCAACAGGGAGGAGCCCCAGGAAGAGAAACCCCACCCTCAGTGAACTCCCTCCTTTTATAATGAGCTTGATGTCAGTGCTATGGGATACACCTGTGAGTCAGCTTGGGGCAGCTGCCCTGATTGAAACTCCCAGCTGACTCAGGGCTACTCATGGCCTGCCTGCATGGCTGGCCCATGGGTCTGTTCCTGGGAAACCAGGACACACGGCCACAAGCCAGTCTGTTCCAACAGACCTGCCAAAGGAAGGAAATGCCCAGTGCTGGCAAAACATTTCTTCCATCATTTCTAGTTTCTAAGCAAAACAATTTTGTGCTTTTAAGGTGCAGCCACTCCAAAAGATTCATCTTCCAGAGCCTCTCATCAGCCTTTCTCCCTAAACGTCTGGTTCCAAATTTCATCAGAAGTTGCCTTGCTCTGCATGTACCTTGTTGAGTTAGAGAGCTTAGCTGAACTAGCTGTCTTTCCCTGTGTCATTAAAAGCCCAGCAGAGAAAATGGACAATTGTGGGGTAAGGAACACGTTCATTTTGCATTCATTTTCCAACCCTGACACCTTTTCACTTTCAGAACGTTGTTTAAGAAGGGAAGATGAGAACAGAGGTAAGAGAGACTTGTTCGTATCTCAACACCTACTCATACACACAGCTTTTCCCAACTGATCCAAAGAATCCATCCAGAACAAGCCCCACCTGTGGTATCAGAAATAGCATGGCCAGCAGGACTAGGGAAGCGATTGTCACCCTGTACTCAGCTCTGGTGAGGCCATACCTCAAATACTGTGTTCAGTTTTGGGCCCCTCACTACAAGAAGGACACTGAGCTGCTGGAGCATGTCCAAAGAAGGGCAATGAAGTTGGTGAAGGGTCTAGAGCACAAGTCTGATGAGGAGCAGCTGAGGGAACTGGGGTTGTTTAGCCTGGAGAAGAGGAGACTGAGGGGAAACCTTATTGCTCTCTACAACTGCCTGAAAGGAGGTTGTAGTGAGGTGGGTGTTGGTCTCTTTTTCCAAGTAAGAAGTGATAGGACAAGAGGAAATGGCCTCAAGTTGCGCCAGGGGAGGTTTAGATTGGTATTAGGAAAAATTTCTTTACTGAAAGGATTATCAAGCACTGGCACAGGTTGCCCAGGGCAGTGGTGGAGTCCACATCCCTGCAGGTATTTAAAAGACGTGTAGATGTGGTGCTGAGGGGCATGGTTTAGTGGTGGACTTGGCAGTGCTAGGTTAACAGTTAGACTTGATGATCTTAAAGGTGTTTTCCTACCAAAATGATTCTATGATTCTATCTCCACTGTCTCCCCAAAAGACTTCTACTCTATGATCTTACTGGTGAGCGTTTTCAGGAGTCATTGTAAAGATTTCTTAGAGCAGCCTCTCCCACTGCTACTACTCGAGTTGTCCTAAGAATCCCACCCCGACCTCTTGCATACAGCACTCAAGAGAATGACCACCTCGCACCATCACTTAGCCAAACCACTATGGCAGAGATTAGAAAGCCAGCTCACAATTGATTAGTTTTATCCCAATGATCCCTGATAGGTACACAGATTCGCTGTAGACTTTAAACAGGGTTTGACAGGGCAACCCACTAGTCAGCACATATGATGCTTCTCCTTCTGTGTCAGCACACATGCCATTTGCCTTTAAATCAGTCCGTTAGCTCACACAGCAGAGCTACATGCTGCAGCTCCCAGTCTCCAGCCATGATGCTGGCCAGGAATGGGAGCTCCTCCATCAGCAGGGTGTCACGCAAGTCTGCATGGTTGCAACAGCCGTGTCGAACTGCTGTACACCCACCTCACAAGCCCTCTACCTTTGCTCAAATATCAGTCCCATTGGCATGCTCTCAGTTTAGGCCAGTCTTCCCACAAACCCACTCCATTTGTCAAACATCCAAGCCTCTGATAAGATTCTCAGGAGTAAGTCACATCAGAAGACAGACTATTTCTAATTGACTAAAGATATAATGCTTCTGTTTGCAAAACTGGCTTTTTTTGATCTTCATGACCTTTTGCAAGCTCTTGCCTAATTTGTCAGCTTGTCACATTCCTCCTTTGGTATCTCCGTATTTCCAGTTGCTATTTCCCCCACTTGTTCTGCACTGATCCAAACTTTATCTAATTACTTCTTGCCTACACTTGACATTAATCCGAGAAGCCTGCTCCTGCACCTGATGGGGAAACTGGGAGTCTTACCACTGAATTTGAGAGCAGCAGGGTTAGGCCTTAGGTCCCCTGGGAAGGTTCCCTCACTGTCATTTTCTCTTCTATTTGAATTCATTTGCAAATTCCCAGGTGTGATGTTGGCCCCAAGAGGGAAGGTTTCCAGATCCCCTTTTGCACTCCCCTCTGCTCGGACACTCCACCTTGCCCTCCTGCCATATATATTTCAGCTAAGTATATTGTATTTAAATTGTACTGAGGATGTAGCTACACTGGAATTAAATTTGTTCCTGAAGTAACCCTATTAAATCCTCTGGGCTCCAGCAAAGACAACTTTGGTGCATCAGGTTCCCTAAATACTTTTTGCTTTTAAATACCTTGATTTGGTACCTTGTAACTAATGGAAATGGGCATTTACCTCCACTTTTAATATGGTGCAGTTTCATCAGCTCCTTTTATTTTTATACATGTCATTCTCATAATTTCTTTCTTTTATCATCACTCTCCTTTTCTCACTAGCATTTCCTCTCTATCCCTTCCTATTTCTACCTTTTCTTCTCCCTCTCTGTCTCTTTAAAATTAAATATTGCCCAGCACTGCCCATGTGGGTGACGTGAATGCTAAGAGGGAAGGCTGCCGTGGAGACTGGATTCGAGCTGCCTCGCTGGAAATCAATGAGGCGTGGAGGGCTTGCCTAGCTCCCAAAGAGCTGAAAGAAACCATGGCATATCAGTGGCAGCTGAACACAGACTTGAGAGAAAGTAAGAGGGCCCACCTCTGAGCACGTGGCTCAGCCTGTGAGACGCCACACAAACTAAGCCAGGGCCGTGGTCATTTAATGGGGGCTAACCTCAGGGTGGCTTTCTGTGGCTTCTGCAGAGGCGAAATTGCCAGGTGGAGGCCTATGGAGCAGAGCAGGGGTCTGCAGGGAGCAACCAACCTGCACCATCTATCCACTGAGCTATGAAACACAGCTGGTACCAGCCACACTACAAGGATGAAGCACTGAGAGTGTGATCACCTTGCAGATCAGGGGCTGACATTAACCCTGCCATTAAACTGCAGGGAAATACTAGCAGTTATTCCTGACTGGACAATACCTACACCCTAAAACTACACATAGGCAGACCCACCTCATCCAAATCTGCCCATAATGTACTCACTAGGTGCAAATACTTCACTTACCCCATCATGTTACCCCCATACCTCCTCACCACACAGTCACACATCCCAGAACACCCCAAAACACATGTCAACACTGCTTGCATTGGTCAGCATCCTGTTTTCTTCTCCCTCACACCCACCTTCTTTTCCATTGCCTTTGCACACTGTTGCCTACTGTCTCCCTCTCACTATGTCATTTGTGATCTTCAAAATGCTTCTCCTCAACCTGGGCTGAAGTGTGAGGGGACCTCTTCTTCAAAGTGGCAAGATGCAAAGTAGCAGAAATCCCTCTTTAAATACGGTGGTTACTTCTGTTATGAACACAGGCACCCACCTCTGATCGCAGTGCTGTGGGCTGCTGAGGGTTAATGGTGATAGAGACTCCTGGGCTACTGTATTACCTGACTGCAAGCAGCAGAAGTGATTTATGCTATTATTTTCTTTGGGGGTTAATTAGGGGCTTGAGAAAGTAAAAGGCTGTCAGTATTAACTGGAATTGGTCTAGTGCTGTCAGCGGAGACCAGTCGTCCTCATGGCGTCCTGCTAATATATCTTTGTCCTGAACATCAATATCTCCAGCTCCCACCCCTCAGTGTGGCAGACAGCCGTCCATCCTGACCTCTGGCCACCCTGTTGGTCTTGGCATAATCTCTGGAATGCATTGCTCTGCTGAGCCCTGCCATTTCCACTTGGCAGCCCTCACACCCTTAATCCTCTGCTATCTTCTCCTTTCCTGATCTTGCCAATAATACCCACCAACAGACAGGGAAAATTTGTGTGGCATTCTCCCAGAGGCAAGGAGGAGACATCTCCCCTTGGTATCTCTTGCAACTGAGAACCACCAGGGACCTCCTTGCTCCTGTTACTCTTCTTCTGGCTGTCCAGGGCTTGCTGAGGCCTAAGAAGCCAACCCAGGCTATGGGTGCCCCTACCTCTTTGCCCAGATCCTCGCGGATGACTTGCTCAATCTCCTGCCTGGTGCTCTGTGGGGCCTGGCTGTGCAGTACTTTGAGGGTGCGGGTGTACTCCTCAGGCAGCAGGTAGTCAAGCGCTCCCAGGTGCTGTCCCACCTTGATGAAGGTGCCTCGGTTGGCACAGCACAGCTCCCGGAGGCGCTCAGCAGAGCGCAGGTGCACCTGGAGAGAGACCAGAACATCAGTCAAGCCCTTCTGCTGTCTGTTACATGCACACACTCACACATGTACCTTTTATTTGTCCAGTATTTAAACAGACCAGAGATTTCCTTTCTAGATTTGAGGCATCATCATCTAACGTGTCAGCTAAGTATTAGGACTCTGGCTTGATTTAGAGGGGCTGAACCAGATCAGAACAAGATGTTCAAGAGTATAAGGGGCTTTGACACTTGTTTACACAGGCACCATGATCAGTGACAGCACACTAGTTTTGGCTCTGTCCAGGGCTACATTCTTGCACAGAATAAGATGTCTAGCCATAGGGTTTGTTACTGTGATCCACCACTATGAAGCACAGATTGGCAACCCCTTGTCAAAAGACAAAAGTCAGGACCACAACCATGTATGTTAGACTCTCAGTGTGAGTGTCATGAATTAAAGCAAGAAGAAAACCACAGATACAGTCCCAGAAATTTCCAGAAACTTTCTTGGAAGAAGAGTCTCCTAAAAATCAAAACTACAGATGTCTATTTGGCAGTGAGGAAGACAGTACACGGACAGTCCTTCATCCTCCTCAGCTCACTCTGACACACCACAAGGGGAAATTACATCCCTCCAGTCCAGCCAGGTCTTGGTCATACTGCTTACATTGCCAACAAAGTCAGCAGTAATGATGGTTTTAGAAATTAAGAATTAGAAGACCTGCCAGCTTTCCTCATGTTGGCCAAAATGCAGCCACCAGATGACACAATCCGTCACCAACCATTTGCCTGGTCTGGATTTCAGTTCATTCCACCTCTCAAGACAGACCAGCCACCACATCCTTCAGTGACAATGATTTATTCTGCCTTTATTACTCTCACTAGAAAAGCCTCCTGCCAGGGACATAGCTATACTCAATATTCTTTAATAAACTTCAGATAAGTTTACCCTGATACATTAATAAAATCTAAGCAAATCAACAACAAAAAATAACACTGCACCCATCTCCTGTTAATGCCTGACACCTATCTGTATGGAGGCTCCTAATTCCTCTTGCTTCTGTGTCAGAAGTCATTGAAGTTCAAATCCTGCATCTGCAGACCTCATCTGCCCAAGATCCTGTGGTGAGGAACTCCACCAAAAGACTCAAAGTATATGGCAGAACATACCACCACAAACACGCATGGACACCACATATCCCCACACATCAACCCATTTAGTAGCTATCTTTGCCCTCCATGCAAAGCAGTGCCATGTCACATCACAGGACAGGGTGAGTGTCTCGCATTCGGGAACGCACCAGGGGACTGACTGGGTGCTGAGCAGGAAGTGCATGGAACACAGGCCTAGTGGAGTGTGAGGAGAAAGCCTCATGTGCAAGTCTCACACTCAGCATGTGAGACTTGACAGCTTGATGCACACAGGCACATACACTTTCTTAAGTGGGTGTGCACAGGCAAGCATAACTCACACTACAAAAGTGAGCCTGCCCCAGTGTACTGCCTGCTCAAAAGCACTGGCAAATACACAGGCAGAAAATAATGAGCATGCCTGAAGTCTCACACATTATTGTGCTGCATTTTACAGACCAGCTTTAAAGCTCCTGCTCTAACAAGCAAGCCTCTGCCCTGGCTCTTTCTCTGCTCTCATTCCCTGTGTGCAGCAGGGGCAAAAGTAGGCCAAAAGGGGACAAGGAAAGGAAGCTGCGAAAGAGGACAAGAGAGCAAGAAAAGCAGTGAGGGAGTAATGGGATGAAAGAGAAAGCAGTGGGGGGGAGGGAGCCAGAGCAGCCGGGTAGTTTGTCACAGCACCGGGAGTGCAGCCCATTACAGGGAAACACCTTTTATGCAGCTCTGATAATCACCCTCTGCCCGCTCCCTCCAGCTGTGAAAGAAACCCCCTGCCAGCAGCAAAGGGAAAGGAAGCAGTGGCCAGCCAGCCCCCACCCCGAAGCGTCAGGCAGCCACAGCCCAGGGCACAGGCAGGAAACAGTGGCAGGGCTCCCTGCAGATGTGCTCCAAATACCCCAGCACTGAGCACCAGCCAGCACAGGGCCCTGCAACCTCCCATAGGCACAGCAGGAGTCCATCAAATGACTCCAGGCTGTGGCATGGCTCTGGGCAGAGCAGGAGCACTCCTGAGGCTGCAGCATAGTGCTGGGCACGAGGCCAGGCAGCCACCTTGGGGCAGAGGTGCTGGCTCCAGTGCACCTACCAGCCCCACATAGATTGCCAAGGAAGATGGAAAAAACAGCGTGGAAAACTCATGTTGCTGAAAATGCAACTGGTTGTAGACACACTTGGATGCAGGATGTATCTTCATGTAGGTCACTGCTGAGAAGGAGGCAGAAATAGCCCCTCTCTCCTCTAGGAAATGTTGGCCCTCCCAAACTTATCCACCCTTCAGAGAACCCTTTTGGCCTCAGGGACACAGCAGTCCTGGCCGAGAGAGACAAGAGCATCTTTACAGAGGGTTCCAGGAACAAAACAGAACAAAACCTCCATGCACAGCATCCTCCACCATGCTCTCACAGCTGGCTTGGCTAAAAGAGACAGCTGCCCTGTCCGGACCAGGGAATGCCTGCTCCTGCCCCTGCTAGAAAGACAGAAGACAACCAGGCAGCTTGTCTCAGAAGAAGGAAAGCTATCTGTAGCCCTACATTTTACAAAACTCCAGTCTGCATTGGAGGCAGAAAGACAGTGAGAACAAAGAGGGACTGTGAATGCTGCTTCCAAGGTCTCGTCTCTTATCAATCGGGTCAGGCTTTTTAGCAGAAAGACGTTCATAAAGCTATCTATTCATTGCCTGAATCTCCCCAAGCCAGGTCAAGGTCCAGGTGCAGCACTTGTTTCTCTGTTAGATGACCTCCTCCTAATCATAGGCAAAATAAGAGTGTCACATTCCTACTACTGTGTCTAATACTGTTGACTCACATTTCTGTCCTACCCTGTAGAAGCCACAGGGTAAATGGAAACTCCCAGAACTCAAAGGTTTTCTCCAAGAAATCTCACAAGATATTTCTCTTTGTTGCACAAGCAATACCTTGAAGTCTCTTATTATCAGGGTAAAGAGCTGGGAAGAACAGCTAGTTAGACAGGGAGCTGCTTGTATGCATCATACCTAGGAGCACACTGCTGAGAAAGGAAGCATTTCATGTACCAAGGATTATCAAGAATAAGCCTCCCTCAGGAATTACTTCAGATCACAAGTGCTGTCTGGTAGGTATATGGTTCTCTCCTCAGCCTACATGGCCATCTCTTTCTGTCTCAAACTCCTTCCCCAAATTTCAGCACGACAAGTTATCAATTGGCCCACAGTTTGGCTATCAGAGGAATGTGGTTTACCTAAACCCTGAGTACATTTGGATTAACACCCATTATTAAAATTGTTCCACATGGGCCATAATGAAAGGAGTAACTGTCAGGTATGGAGAGAAGGCACCTCTGGGATGAAGAACATCCTCAGCAAGCAGAGCTGCAAAGGGACATTTTTTAATTTACCCTTGGTGTACAATCAGACCTGCCTTCTCAAGTAATTTCTGTGCTTTTGAAGGAGCCTTTACTCACAGAGACCTTGACAAAGAACTGCTCTTCTGAGCACCAGACATGCAAGGTGTCACAAATTGCAGATGCTAATTTAGTCTTTAAAATAATGAAATTAATTTAGCTGAAAATAAATACCAAAGTTAAAATATACTGGTGAAAACAGGAATATCTACCTGGTATCTGGTGACAGACTTGTGACAAAAGGGCTCAGAAAGGCCACTGAAGACAGTAAGGTGGCCACTCCTCCCATGAAAAATCCTTCAGAAAAGTCATTTCAACTCTGAAGGGCATCCTCATAGCTGGCAAAACGTGAAATGAGGATTAGGAATGCAGAGAGAAAATTTGAAATGCAATTAGTCAAAGACATAACAAACAAGTCACCAGAAACTCCTGGTGATGAGCGCTGCCTCCAGGAACACTGCAGACACACACATCTCACATAGGGCATCAAGCTGGATTCGCCCAGAGGACAGAGCTACAAGGGCTGCTCCTCCTCTCACCTCCACACCCAGGAGCACTCTTGCACAGGTGAGCAGGAACAGCTCCGAACCACATGGTGCCCACTCACATTCCACCTCCTCCCAACCTGAGCAAGGGAAAGGAGGCACCTTCCCCTGCTGCAAGCAATTCCCTGCATGGGGCAGGACACTGAGGAGGAGCCTGCCCATCACTGCTTACTATGGAGATACACTCTCCAAGACAGTGTATCAAGAAAGATGTTTGCAAAAAATACCTTGAAAACTTCAATCATATAAAAATCACAGATTAATTCAAAAAGTAGCTGAGATGCTAATAATCATAATAAAAGGGGGATTGCACATTAAAACCTCTAGCTTCTAGAAGACTGCAGGGGAACAAATGTTGCCCTAAGAAAAATTCCAGAGTAAACTGGGAAATTATAGTCCTGCAAGCTTTTATTCTGTATCAACTGAATTAGTTGAGACAATAATTATAGAGAGTACTAAAAATCACCTAGCTAAATGTGATATGACTGAAAAAAGCCAACAAGGATTTTGAAAGGGAAAAGTCATTCTTCACCAGTCCACTAAAATACTCTGATCTTGTAAATGCAATGGTCAATAGAAGAGAAAAGGGAGATATTTATTGGGACTTTCAAGTGGCTTTCAATAAATTCCCTCACAAAGAGTGAAAAGAAGACCGAGTAACTGCTGGAGAAGATGCAGTAACACCACTTACTCATTTTATCCCATTCCCCACTCAGAATTTCCTCTCTGCAACACCAAGCCCAGCACTACAGACAGCAGCAGTGGGGTACACTCTGCTTAGGACAAGGCTGCAACATTTAGTGATGTTTCTACCACAGCTTTATTTCAGCCCGCTCTGCACTCTTTTAGATGAGGTGATACTGCAGAAGCTCTGTCTGCATTAGCACCTGCAATGTTGTTACTTCCAGTGAGGCGGAGCTAGCACCGGAGACACTGAGAAATGAGATGAGAAGGGAAATACATACAGGTAGCACCCACAAAGCAGAAGGAGTTTTCTACTGTAAATGGGCTGACCCACAGGACTGTATAAAAATTACAGCAGTGTCCCAGTACACCCATTCTTACACCAAGGTTTAACTTCCCTGCTAGTGATCTAGCAAAGGAGAGAATGGTACAGTGACAAAACTTCTATGAGATGCAACAGAAATTATTCACCACTACAGAGAAACAAGCCCTGCCAAGTCCCTACCAAAGGCAGGTTAGCAATCAATAGACTGGCAGATCACCCTCAGTATAAATGGCTGCAAGGTTACATGTATTGGGATGTGCAATTTATCCTGCCCACACACACTGATGGGCTCTAAATTAACTGTAACCACCCAACACTTGCATCACATTGCTGTGGATGGCTCAGCGAAGGCACCTGCTCAATGTATAGTAGGGATCAGGAAAACCCAAACAAGTTGTTTGACTGTGTTAAAAAAGGCAAAGAGAAAAACATTTTAGAACATCAAAATTCCATTGCATAAATTGAAAGCACAACCTCACCTTGAATTCTGGATATTCCATCACAAAAAGAAGTACAGAAGAAAAAGGAGAGGACAGAGAAGGACAGGGGAAAACAATCACGGACTTGAAAAGTCTATTTAAAAAAAAAAAAAAGAGAGATCTGAAATGTTAGGGGACTCTTTAGATGAGAGAGTTGATGCACGTCCTGGTTTTGGCTGGGATAGAGCTAATTTGCTTCTTAGGAGCTAGAATAGTGCTATGTTTTGGATTTAGTATGGGATTTGGCATGAGAAGAATGTTGATAATACACTGATGTTCTAGTTGTTGCTAAGGAATCAAGGACTTTCCAACGTCCATGTTTTGCTGGTGTGCAGGTACACAAGAAGCTGGGAGGAAACGTAGCCAGAGCAATGGATCCAAATTGGCCAATGGAATATTCCATATCATGCAACATCACGCTCAGCATATAAAGCTGGAGGAAGAAGGAAGGGGGGATATTCAGAGTGATGGCATTTTGTCTTCCCAAGTAACTGTTACATGTGATGGAGCCCTGTCCTGGACATGGCTGAACACCTGCCTCCTGATGGGAAGTATTAAAGGAATTCCTAATTTTGCTTTGCTTGCATGCCCAGCTTTTGCTTCAGCTATTATTTATCTCAACCCACGAGTTCTCACTTCTACCCTTCTGATTCTCTCCCCCCATCCCACCGTCGGGGAGTGAGCGAGTGGCTGTGGGGCTTAGATGCTGGCTGTGGTTAAACCACGACAATGCATAAGAGAGAAGGGTTATATGATATAATAAAAAGAAAAACTCCCATTCCTATTTCCAGCTCTCACAAAACAGCAAATAATAGAGTATTCCACAAAGCAACAACCTTTTTAAAGTTTTTTTTATATCCCATTTTGCTCAGTACAGCATTAACCAGTGGCACTAGCTGTCAGAGGATAGAGAAGCCAAGATCTTGATGGAATTCAGAACGGCTTTAAACATTTGTGATGAAACAACCATGCCTGATTTTATATGGAGCTTTTAATCTCTAAAAGTGCTTTTAAAAAGCTCTTTACAAAACTCAGGATCGCTAGCCCCCATTTTACAGACTCAAAAGAACACTACATGTAATAAAATGTCTAAAGGGCTTTAAACACTCTTGCTTAAGGCATCAAGACAAAAATTACCCTATTGATCGGCCACAGTGCGAGACAGAATGCCAACAGGGTGCACTGATGCTCCCAGCATCATTAAAATCTTTAAAGAACCTGTTTGGTGTGTCCATCTCCCACATTCTGGTTTAATCGGTCATCTCTTCTGCTGAGGTTCCACTTGCTTCTAAGGATCTTCTGTATTTGCTAAATTACCTGCCATTGCAAGGACTTGGGACATTGGCGATTGACTCTTGCTTTCTTCCAGTGGCCCAGCAGAATTGCTGCATATGGTTTTTCATATTAAGCCTTTGAGATGCTGAGAAGAATCTTGTGGCACAGTGTGCAGGTGCATCCCAGGCATATATGCTGTCAGCCATCCTGGACAAGACAGCTCTTCCAAGGGTGCCTGCAGTAGCAGGAGACTGGACTGGAAGAGCCAGGCTGTCCCTGGGACTCCATACAGAGGGAAGAGAGAATATCATCACGGTTCTGTAGTGGGTATCCCCAAAACACAGTAAGTCAGGGAGGGAGAAAAGGCATGTCAGAGAAGATGGGGAAGTTATCTGGCCACAGTCCTTTTCTCTTCCATCCCTGATAATGACAGGGCCATATGCACATGCCTGGTAAAACTACAGAACAGCTTTAGATGACCCAGGACAGCACAAAACAGAGAGGAATGAAAGGATGTCCACCTCAATTTAACACAGTGAGAGACTGAAATCAAGTGCCATGCCAAAAGATCGGTGAAGATTTTTAGGGAGGATACAGCTACTGGTGAGGTGAATAAGGTACCTGAGTGCTTTAAAAGCAGCAACAGAAAACCTAGAACCCATTTCAATGACAGTGTAGTTGCATCCAAGGGGCTGTTACCTCCTCTTTCAACAAATTTGAATAAGCATACAGTTAATATAAACCATATAGCCTTCACTAACACTGTCAGCCTAGTAATCAAACTGACTGACAGCAGGGGCACTGCAAGGAGACACACAATTGTAAGTGGAATTGTTATTGCCTCCTTTTTGTACTATCTTTTCCACCCACCTTTTACAAAACCTCCTTCTTATGCATGCCAGATATTTCCCATTGAAATGCTTCCTTACACCAACACTAACTGATCATACTGCTGCTCACTGACAGATCCACATCTTTGGACTTGGAGTAACTTCTGGTGAAATGTACCCCACTATCTAATAATTCATTATTTGTGAAAGTTATGTATAACATTCCTAAAGATTTACCTACAGGTCTCTGCCTGCCCATATGAGAGTAGGGCATTCCATATGTTCCCAGTTCGGCAGGTACATCGTTACCTTTTCAGAGCTGTAAGTGTTAGTTAGTTTCCCTTGGTGCAGACCCTGGCTAAAACGGCATCCCCCTAATTCTCAGTTTTGACTTCCATAGCTCAAAATAGTCCTAGCAGATATCGAAATCCTTCAGAAATTCTGGCACAACAGTAGGTTGCCAGTGGGACATCTACGAAGTGAGAAAGAGAGCTTTATAGCTTGCAAAGGATAAAGGATGGAAATGATCCCCTAGACTAAAGCAACAATTTCTTAGCTTCTCAGTTTCACAAACAAGAGAACAAGGAGTCATGCAACTGGCAGGATGGCCAGTGAACCCTGTACAAATGGAAGGATTACACAGTAATGCATCAGACATCTGAAATCTGGCATTGATGCCGGGGCCTTGCATCAGCAGTGCTAAAGGCAGCTGAAATTAAAGCAAATATATTTTGTGATTTGTGCAAGTCTTCCCTGGAGATCAGGAAGGACTTCTCCAAACCTAGACCAGCCCATTTCACGCTGCACAGGTGTGCAAGCTCTCACCCTCCAAAATTCAGGATTCTGAATTTCCACGCACAAGCACACAGACATTGACCTCCCACCTATGCTACACATGCTGCCACACTCTTCCCGCTGATACCCTGATCCACAACATGGCTCCTAACAATCCGTACAGGTGACTAAGGGATGGCCTAGCAACAACCCCCTACTCTGAGATGCTACTTGATTCAGGAAACATTTCTGCCAGGCTGAGGTCCATCTCTTCAGCCAGTCACTTCCCAAGCTGCTCTGAGAGGAGGAAGCAGTGTTGCTCGACTGCCATGCAGAGCACCAGCAGCCACCTTGCTGAACCCTGCCCTTGCTGGCTGATGTGTGCACAACCAGCACCGATCGCCTGCTTGTGTTCCATCTTCATTTTGCTCCAAGCTTGGTCATTTGTGCTCTGATTATCTCTCATTACTGACGACCTTGCTGTAATGAGTTTTAATCTGCCTCGTATTAATTAGAAACATTTTCATTAGCCAGCTCAATTTTAGGTAAATAGCTAATAGAAGCAACTGAGCTGCCATTAGTTATCTGTGGGGCAGTTCAGAAGAAAAATCAGAAGGGAGCAGCTGTTTCCCCTGTAGACACCTCTGTGACATAATGCACTGTTCTGTAAGTCTCTTGAGCAGGGAGAACAATGAGTACAGGGACGGAATGATCAAAGACAAGGGGAAAATAACATGCTAAAATAACTGCGACATAGCACTTACCTGTCTATTCTCTCCCACTAATAGTTCCAGATCAAACTGTTAAATACAGAAATCCGACAGTGAAGCTGAGTCCTTTATACCTACAGACATCACCTCCAGTGAACAAGGTTCTGCTCTTGAAGCTGGTTTACCCTGGGACTGTGCGACTTGTCCTTCACACAGGCTCTCTTCTGGGGCATGTACTTATGTGAATGGTACTTCGACATGACAATAAGATCAGATCAGATTTGTGTGAGAAGGACCAGACCTATGTATGCACAGATGTATAATACTTGCAAAGTCAGCAGGTTCCTAAAAGTGCCCTCAGTGCCTTGTTGTCCTCACAGGGTTGGTATACAGAGATCTGTCCTGTGCTTTGTTGCAGAGAACCCATGGAGGATAGAAAGTAATTCAACAGCATGGCTGCACAAGGCACTAAGACATTTAAGAAATCAGTGAAATCAGGCACATACCTCGATCCATTGATCACAGTGCCTGTGGCTCCTGTTACAGAGGCAGGTGAAATGATAATAAATTTGACACAGCATCTCTCAAAATCTTGCTAACAAAATTAATTTAGCTCAGCTTGGATCAGACCATGTGGGATGGCAATAAAAAACAAGCCAAGGGCAGTAAAGACACCTTCTTACATGGCCTTGTGTTTAGCTGTAGTGGGGGGTTCCCTGCCATTAGTCCTATTGAGCCCTGTTTATTTGCTATTTTCAGTTGCTATAAGGAACAGGTCAACCGAGATGTGTGTAACATTCAGGAGTGTTCCCTAAACAGGAGCTGCTGACGTGCCCTACAGAAACTGTAGACGATTGACTGAACAGCAAGAGATAACACTGTGCAGTAAAGATGACCTGAAGGAAGAAAATGCCCCAGACAGCTATGTCCACTTAAGGAGATCCTGGGAAGGCAGCAGCATGGGAAGTGAGGACTGGTCCTGGGCCGTGAGGAGCATGGGGGCAAGTGCTCAAAACAAGGCCACAGTAGGAATTATCTCTGACTGAAATTCATACAGTTATGGCTATGTATAGCCAGGCTTCTCATCAGGGAGAGGGGTGTAGAGATGGTCTCTGCACTTAAAAAAAGGTCTAAAGTCCCAGAGATAATAGAGAGAGCGAAACATAGTACAGCCAGAGCCGCTGCAAGACAGATGAACCAGTATAGTATAAAAGAGAAAGAGTTTAATGATTTGCCCGCAATAATAAAACCAGATGGTGCCAAGAAGGCTGACCTGGTAACATTTTCCAACTACTCAAGAGGTGAGACACTGTAAACACAGAAACATACAGAGTGTTACTAGAGTTACTGAAGAGATGGAAGATGAGGTGAAATCAGTATCAGGGGAATCTGTTCAATGCTGAACATTCCTGGCTTTCAAAACAACGGGATGATGATGGACATCTGACAGCCTCTTCCCTTAGTCCCCACAGACCATCCTGCAATAAAATGGAGCTGGAAAAGCCATGGACTCCATAGGAAGCACCAACAGACCAAAGATACACTGAAAGACACACTGAAAGGTGAGGTTTATCAAGATGGATGGCCCAAGCACCGAAGGAAAGATGGAGAAAGCTGAGCCAAATTCAGCAGCTGAGGGTCAAGACAGAGTAGCTTCACACAGTCTCCTCTCCTAGCATGGGTGTGCAGGGAAGAAGGAAACACAGAGGCAGTCATTGCAGCTGGAGGGGAGAAATCGTCACATCCACTTCATCAGTGCCAAAGAATCTGGGCTGACATTTTTCTCTTCCCAACAGTCAAATCCCACCCTACCAGCTGCACATCACAGCTGACCTCCAGTCAGGACCTATCTAAGTCAACGTCAGGTGATTAAACCATGCAACAGCAGCTTCTCCCCCTTGTACATATGTAACTTTTTTCCTGGCAGGTCACTCCAACAGCCAGGGGAGCAGAGCAAGTGGACTCCCTCTCTTACAGCCACACAGATGGACACCAGCATTTAGCTTGGTCACAGAACCCAGAAAGAAGGGTTTCCATTGCAGTCTCTCTAGAGACATCAATACAGCCCTTTACCAAACTGACAGATTCCCTTCCCCTTCTTTAATATGAGAAGTTCTGACCTTTAAAATACATCCTTCTTCCCATAGGAACAGGATGCGTGAAGAGGAGAGAGACAGTAACACATGAAATACCTAGAAGTGATGAAATAGGATTGATGAGGAAGTCAAAAAAAGATAACAACCATGGGATTAAACTGTCAATTCCAAAAAACTGCAGTGACTGTCATAGCACCACATCCAACGGACAGAGAACGGCTGCGGTACCAGTAAGTCATCATCAATGGCAAAGTGCAGTTCTACTTTTAGAAGTGTCTATGTTGGGGGGAAAAAAAAAAAAAGCCCACACCAAGAAAAGTCCCCTTGTTACTCAGCAGGTCTGTTCCCTTCTGGGTATCAGTCAGAGTTGCTGACTTCAGTGGAAAATATATATATAAATTACTCCAGCTTTTTCATCCAGTTAACACCACAGAGCTCCACACCAAGAAAGGCAGACGGTGCCTATTAGCATCCCAGCAATGTCACCACTATGGGAGACTGAGCTGATGTCTCTTCTGATTTGTACACAATCAATAGACTTGTTAAACTGCAATTAGAAGGTCAGATCCTTCCTTGCAGCCACTCCTGTGCTTTCTCACTGAAAACAGTAAGTTTCTGCTGGGGCCAATGGAAGCAGAATTTGGAAAAAAGGGGCTAAGTGGGTGCCAGTCAAGTTAGCACTTAGTCTACTGAATCCTTACGGCCACTAGGAGCACAAGCAACAGAGAGAACCTATATTGGCTTTGAGAGCACCACTTTAAAATGGCATGAGATAGCAGGTTAATAAAGGGAAACATATGAATATTTGACATGGCATCAAACTGATATGAACAAAAGGAGAGCCCAGGTGAGGCTGCATGTTGGTTATTCATTATCCAGAGTAGATTACTTTTGCTCCCACAATAAGCAGAAGGAATCACCCCCAGCAGTACCAGAGAAAACTGGCTTTATTGCAGCTGCTATCACAATGAACAATATTGTACACATCTCTGCTGCACTTGGCTGTGGCTCACCAAGGTTGTGAAGGGAATAAAACTGAGATCATCTTTATATACAACTACATATTCAACATTTTGCCCTTTCCATTGTCAGTTGTTGAGTTTTCCCTCTCATCTAAGAGATGAATGAGCATCCACGAGGCCAGGACGATGCATTTGTAAGTGTCAAACGTATTATAAGAACCTAGAGTAAAATAGTCAGTAAAGCTGGTGGATGTCTTGTCTCATTCTAATTTAAAGAAAACAGAGTGTCCCTCCACCTGCAGACTGTCAGCCATTATTTTATTTACAATGAATTGGGTGCAAGATGAAACATCAGTGCACAGGGAGTTGGGCACACAGCCAAGAAGAAAAGGAGCAGAAAGCCGCCACCTCCAGGTTACCTATCCCATCCAGGATCAAAGTGACTGGTCAATAGTCTTTAAGAGTGGTTCAGTCTAGGAAACTATAAAATAGATTCCTGCTCAATTGCCTGTGGAGGTAATATCCTTACCCTTATCCTGCACTCTTCCAGAGAAGCAACTACAAATAGCAGGAAATGGGCTTTATCAGGTAGAAATCAAGGGTGTTTTTTGTCTTGATATACGAGATGCTGATTACCACAGATCACCTGTGCAAGCACCCCAAAGGGCAGGGTAAGGAAAGCCTAGTCTATCACTACCCAGTTACAACTTCTTTGTGGAAAAAAACTGCAAAACGGGCAGTACTTGCCACAATTTAAAAAAGAAGGCAAAGAAGGTTCCTTTGTCAAAAGGGGGAGAACCCAGTATAACAGGCTAATATTGGACAAGAGAAAACAAAAATGACACTGCAGAGAAAATAACAGAAGAGACAAATCTCCATCAACACACTAGCCAAAGAAAGCAAATTTCTAATGTTGACTACAAGGTAAATAGTAAACTCAAGGAAAAAGGCCTATCATAAAGGCTATCAGTACAAAACCTAACAGAAAAATAACATTGACAAAGATCCTGCAAACAATCAGCCCTTGCTGGCAAAATACAATTATTGTGGATAGTCCCAAATACAAAATTTGCACATCAAAAAAGACCCTAGAGAGTTAACACTACACAAGATAGATGTAAGGCAAAGCAATTAAAAGAAATCAGATGCAAGTAATCCACAAGTAATGCTATATATGACTTCTAGCCTCATATAATTCTTTTATTAAAGCTTTCACATACTCCATACAGAGATATAGAAATCCCATGAAGAAGGATGAAGTCCCAGTGAAACAAGTTGATGTTCATAGGCAGGGGAAGAGGGGAAAATGGGATAAATGTGGTCTTGGTTTGGTCTCTGTAAGAGTGGAGCTTCACTGTTCTCTCAGTAAGATCATGGCACAACAGGGCGCTGTGCATCGATTACCACAGAGAATGTGTTTCTTTCCTGGGCAGACAGAGTGCTGTATGTGTAAGCACTTGGCTGGAGGTGATGAACTCTGTTTAAACATCTGCCTGACAGCTTGAGTGAGATTTCAAAGAAGTTAAAGCTGAGAATGTGAACATGCCTCCTCCAGGCACCTGGGATTCACTAGCATCCCATAGCAGCCAGTCAGCTGAGAGACACACATCTAACTGCCTCTTTGAAAGCACAATAACCAAGTCTACATAAATTGCTGTCTTGACTACACATAAGTTGGTTGAGCTTCTAAACACAGACATGAGCAATCCAGATATTTCAAACTCCTCCTCTCCTGGGCTTTCACAGAACGCTTCAGTCACAGGGAGGCAGGGTACCTCAATCACCTCCACTACAGGAAGGCAGCCATTTACAGGCCACATCACAACAGTCACCAGAAAGCACCCCACAAGAATAATTCGGGGCAGGTAGTCTGCAATTTCCAAGGGGACAGAGGCAGGCAGAACATCATTGACCACTTGGAATTCAGTCAGCACATCAGATCTGACCTCTCTGACACAGGGAACCCTTAGTGCCCATAAAGCAGTCCAGGTAATGACTTTATGTCTTGTTCTAAAATCCATCAAATCCACAAGTCCAGCATTCCTCACTTCCAGGCTTTCATGATGCTGCTCAGCCATGACCCAGACAGAAGACATTGGTCCAATACCAGCCATGAAGACCTCCCTTCCATATGGCAATGTCCAGACTCAAGCTCATTTTGGCACATGATACTGGGAAAACAAAAAGCTCGATAAGAGCAAGCTTGGAAACCGACTCTATACTCTAGTCCTAGTTTTGCAAATCCCCCCATCTCCAACAATATGTGTTGGCTTACAGAAAAGCACATGTTTCTAGCAGTTATACAGGAGCTGTTAGATTTTACTATTCAGTTGCCTGAAAGAAGAAAAAGAAATCTCCTCTGTTGGCCTATTAATCTGTCATAACGAGATTCTTCATAATTAATTTGTCCCTAACAGTTGCTTTGTAATGGTAGCAAGAGAATATTTCAGGAATGGCAATTACCTCTAGTGTCAAAATGATGAGGAAAACAAATGTTCAACCATCAACAAAATGCAGTGCCTCTTCCACTCCCACCGGATGGTGGGTGACAGCACTGCACATCAGAATTACAGTGCGGTTAATTACTAGGCATGTTGCAATTGAGAATTCATTTCCCCTCTTGAGATGAAATTTGTTGAGCAATGCAGGTGGAAAGAGGGGCATCTGCCACCAGGATGAGGGTTGTGTGGGGAAGTTGTCTTACCTATATATTGCTGCTTCTTTAATTTACTACACATACATCCAGCAATTTTAAGTAGTGAACACTTTTTAAGAATATTTAAAGGAATCTTCCATCATTAGCTACACATATGTCCCACTATTTCAAAGATTTTGCAAAGACACAGAGCTTGACTTCTTTGTTGTTACTTTACTTAAATTTAGAGTCCTTCACATAAAAAAACCCCACATGCCTGCATTAGTCTTTCAATACTAATATGAAATATAATGGGTTTCTAGGCTGTTTGTAAATGGAATAATTCCTTGAGCTGTGAGCTCATTGTGTTTCGGCATGTTATGGTACCAGATATCTGACTGTTTCTGGAGTGAGATTTCCAGGAATGAAGCTATGGCATGCACAGTGTGGAACTCGTCTCTCTGGGTGAGGACCAAGCTCTGCCAGTGCTGAGAATCTTACTCCAGAAAAAGACTGGGAAGGGGAAATCTGCTGGCTCAGCTGCCACTGACGCAGGTGTACAGAGCTGCAGCCTGGCAGAGCTAACCTGCCTGGAGCTGGCAATGAATTCACCCAGCACCCAGGTCTCTACTTTCTCAGAAAAACTGGATTGTGGCGAATCTTTGCCACAAGTAGCTAATGAATTTAAGACCTGTTAGGATAAGTCCATATCCAATCTGACAGCGGCATATCGGGGGCTAAAGAGGTGGTAGCCAGGGCTGAGGCATCGGAGGGGAGAGGCAAGGGCAGAGCTGGGCAGGCTGCAAGAGAATGAGGAGAGCAGGAAGCCAATTCAGGCCTGGTACAGGATGGTGGTGAACAGAGAGGTGAGCTGTGCAGGGCTAGCAAGGGAAGCTGCATGCATCTGGACAGGGCTATACCAGGAGAGGTACATGTGTGAAGCTGCTTCTGACTGCATTTTGTTCAGTCCTGAGGCACATTACCAAGCACTTGCTACCCTAAAATCAAAACATAGGTTTAAAACAATTAAACATCACCCTCACTCCTCGTACAGACTCAGTCCCTAGCCTGTGACCTCTGGGGCCAGGGGAGGTTGAGGAAAGTTGCAGTGGATCTAACCCTGCCAGTCAGGGAGGCAGGAGCTGGTGTAGCTCTTGGGAGCCCTTCACATGCATCAGGTTGCAGACTGCTCTTGCCTTCAAGCAGACAGCCCAGTTACAAGCACCTGCTTCGAGCAAGAAAAGCACAGCTAACAGCTTTGCTGTTTCTCGGTCCCCATTGCTCAGGAGCCATCATTTCAACAATGTTCCCCAGTCAAGGATCACCACTCCATATATTGGCAGTGAATAACTCCCAATTCAGGCTGCCACAGCAAAACCTCAGCTTACTGCAAGAAACAGCAGCAGGGAAGCTGTCCTGGAGAGGAAGAGGAGTGACTGAACAGGCGATACCAGTGCACTCCAGAGATGAAACAGCTCCTGCTGGGCACCAGAAATCCCCAGCTGTGCTGCTTGACTGTGAAGGCAAAGGGCCCAAGGGAAAAGAGTGTATCTTCCCTACTTCTCTTCACACAACAGTCCTACAATAAACAAATGGGAGCACAAAGCCTGCTGCCCTTCAGCAATCCTGCAAAAACCAACTTCTGTTCAGAGCAACCCTACAATAACACACAGGCTGCACAGCTACAGAGCTCACAGGCAACTCAAAACAAGTACATTTTCATAGACTGCAGGGGCAGTAAAGACATTTGAGGAGCTCATCTTTTTTTGAAAAGCAATTCTGCTAGTGACCTTTTCCGTGAATTTACCTCTAAATTCAGAAAAGCTGGCAATACAGTAAACTGAACCACACCCAGCAGGAGGCACTTCATAAAGCACTGTGCATGAGTGTATATGTGCAGGCTCACATACAGATTCATTGTTAAAGTCGAGCTAGGAACAGGGTGGAGGCTGTATAAAGATGACCCTTGTCACTATGTTTATCTGTTCCCTGTGGGCCCCTTCCAAGTCAGATCAGCTCAGTACACTGACAAAACCAAGTTGTTACTGGTGTCAGACCTGCCAAGATGATGCTGCTGCAGAGGAAGGAGCAGCAAGCTGCTCTGAATGGTGCACCATCAGCAGAACTTGCAGCCACTGAGACAGGACTCTGAAGTTAAAAAAAAAAGACAAGAAAAGGAAAAAAAAAAAAAGGAACTCCCAAACCAATTCTGTAGGACCAAAAGTAGGCTTAACTAGGCCAGCAATTACCAATCATGGTGAATGTGATTACCATCTTGGATTCACTCCTCCAAAGCCCTATCTTTGAACCTTTGACTCTGTCTTGGAAGTAGCTATTTCAACAGAAGCACTCACATGCTGAAGACAAAGGCCAACATCTACAGGCAGACTGATGTGCCTGTCCAGATGTAGAAAAATACAGACATGCTCACATCAGCAGATTTCTAAGCATCTCAACACCCTAGTCAGTGAAGTAAATGTAGCTTCCAAACACGGCACTGAACTTTACATTTTGTTGTGTTCCTAGACTAAATCCACAACTGCTCCAACTCAAGAGAAACGTAGCTTCCTTTTTCCCTAGTCCCCAGGGTTTCCTCAGCCTGGCAGAGTCATGCCTGGTCCTGGGGCACCAGATGGAAGAAGACAGCAGAGTTCCTTTCAGAGACACCTTTCCCTCAAGTATGCAGAGTGGTCCCCACATAAATAAAAGGGATTGCCTAGAACCCACATTGCCAAGAAGTCCACAGAGGTGTTTGCAAGCCACCACCCAGCAAAGCAATTCCCTCAACACTGACTTAACAGACTAAATGAAGATACTGGCTTGACAGGTAAGATAATCGTGTGCTGCCCTCCAGCACATTCTTTTATCAGATACACTTTGGGGAGAATGTGATAAGGTCACTGGTTTAGTAGAGCAAATCTACAGTATTCAGTCCTGCTCCAAAATTCCAGCCTTGCCTGATATGTGAAATATCCTCTGCATGCCACACCAGTCTTTTCACTTCTGTTTTTACATCTCTGTCCTCCTAATTTGTGGTCCTTCAGGCTGGTGTTTCATTGTAAGCTGACTAAAGTAACCTTAGAAAGAGGAACAGAATTCACAATATTGGTCTTGTTAAAGACTGAAAGGACAAACAAAACATTTGAGAAACCCAGTTTGCCATTGCAAACACAGATGTCTGTCTATCCCCAAATGAATCTTTTAGGTATCTATTTTTCCTAGTCTCAGATAAGATTATTTAAATTCTCAAGCCACCTGTCTTGCTATTTTTAAAATACATAAAGCAGTGGCTACACGTAGGCTCTACTGATTTTACAGGTGGCCTCCAACAACCAAATCATACAAACTGGCCAGTAGTTCAAGGCTACACAGCCCTTCATTAATAAAATATCCCTACTTAGGGCCTGATCCAAAGTCAACGAGACCAGCCTTAAGTTACTTACAGTGGCATCCTAAGCAATTTCTGCTTTCCTAAGCAATTTCTGCTTTCCTAAGCAATTTCTGCTTTCCTAAGCAATTTCTGCTTTCTTTTTGTTTCCTTCCCTCTTTACACACGCCTTCAAACCTCAAGAGAAATCCTATGCACATATCTATTTGCAGCACCCACATCTAGGGTGAAAAACTAGACAAATCTCAACCATGAGCTCTTCAAAGAAGATGCCGTCTCTTGCCATATCTCTTGACTTTGCACTGCTGAGTGTTCATTTCACATTAGGACTCAAGGCGTAGTCCAAACACTAAATAAAACAAGATTATTCCTTCATGTTCCATTTGCTCTTTTTATAGTGCTCCTCATGGTACAGGCTTCTTGCAGCGTACATCCTTCAAGGGCTTCCTAATGGCTTCCTCACTGTACCAGTTGAGATGTTCTTCAGATATTCCTCTGGCTATTATGTATCTCTTCAGCAGCTATAAGGAAGCAATGTAATGAGGTCTTCAGGGATTCAAATAAAAAGGGATAGCCCCACCTGGAGGAGAGAAGGCTAAATGCTCTCAAGGTACCCAGTTTCACTCCTGGGGAGGTGCAAGTAAGATGCAGGACCACTTGGTCAAGCGGTGCACCTGATGCCTCACGCTCAGGCTCTTGGAGTGAAGTACTTCAGGGACAGGGGAGCACAGGCAGGAAAAAAGAGTGCAATAAATGAGGCACTGCCTCTTTCCCCTCACTTCACTCCTCCTTCCTCCTCCAAAAATGACAGTGAGATGGCTCATCTCTCCAAATAAATCACTGCAGAGGACTCAAGAACATCCTGTTTTAAAGGCACATCCTAAGAAAAAAAAAATGAACCTTTCTAATGCTACAAAATTAAAACCTAGAGATGCTGTGGCCATCATGTTCAGCTGACACCACTCTAGAAAGCAGAAGGAGGAAAAGGAAGTGTCTTATAATTATAAGATTTATTTTACAGCTTGTTATGTGTTTTTAGCGCAAAGCTTTTGTGCTTTATGTTTTGGCAGGAAGTTTGCTAGACAGCAGTGCTCAAATGTAGAGTCATCAAGCAACCAGCTGGCCCTGCTAGTAGCTTTTTTAGACTGCATTAACAACAACCATGCCTTTTAGATGAAGAGATATCCTGGGGAGCACATAATAGGGCATCCTAACATGATCAGCTCAGGGACTATGGATGGGCTGTGAAGCTCTTCACCTCTATTACTGGTTCCCATTTAGCTTGGTGACAGAAAGTCACTGCCACCTAATGGCTATTTCATGTCTCATAGGGAAGTTCATTTGCTTCTTCGTCCCAGTTCACCACAGGTTGAAGCACAGGCAAAGACAGCCACCACCACATGCACTGGCTGTAGCGCAGAAAAGCCCACAGCCCCCATTCACAGTTGCCTTTTTGAATGAACACCATGGAGAGCTCCTGGGGATTTCTGTGCAGATGCAATGCACCTCCATCATGAAGAAGATATTTTAGGACATCACTTCCTATCATTTAAGGCACACGGTGTTACTGAATCACAAGGGAAGTCCAAGCACATAGACTATTTCATTGGCCTGAACTATCCAGAAACTGTAAGTTTTTCAAAAATAACACATGTGCACATACACCCACTCATTGTCTTTTCAGGATCCTTCAGTTGGGCAACCTCGCTGTGTGACACAGCTCATTTTGAAAACACCCACCCCACTATGAGAAGCAAACACAACAAATGCCAGGAAGTCTCCAAGGAACAAGAAATTGTATTCTGTATAAGGATGGCACAAGGTTACACCTTCCAAATATTTGCCCAGATACTGACAGCCCAATAACCAGGAGTTTGAATGAGAACACCCTCATTCTGCCATCAAAAGAAGGAAAGTTAATTAACCTCTCTAAATGGCTTTTCCCTGACAAAGCAATTCCGTAGCCAAAGTTAATTCAAGAATGGATTCCCACTGTCTCCCAAGACACCTTCACCACAGATCCTTTCGCTCCTTGCTACCTCCCATCCTTTAAAAATATACCTATATCCACATTCACAGCAGTAACCTTTTGTCTTACAGAGGAAAACCACCAAAAAAATGCCCTGCTCAAGATTTTCAACTGTGGCCACTTGTGCCAAAATCTTCAATCTGACCAACCCATTGCAATCCTCTTACTGTCTGACAAGAACTCAGAAGCCCATTGATGCCAGTCCTTAAAATGAATGTTGTGAGATACCTCCTGACTGACAGCAGGATCAAGAGAAAATGATGCCAACAATATAGAAAGTGTCAACCAAGACATTCAGGTGCTACCACGAGAGGCACACTGGAAATGTCACAGGGTAGGCTGACCTGAGACTGAGAAGACTGAAGGAGGCAAAGAAATGCAGCCCTCTACAGTTTGTTGAGAAAGCAATAGGTAAGGAAATGGCTCTGAGCAGGCTGCCCTCCTTCCTCCTCTGACCCAGTACAAGCAGGTGCAGAAACGGGAAGAAATCCCCAAGCTTACCTGTGCAAAAATGGCCAAAATCATTTAATGAAAAAGACATGATGTGAAGAAAGCTCATATCTCCCCTAATGCTCTTGACACTAGACATACAGACATCAGATGTCTTGGGGCTAACCATGGCTACCACTGGCCTTTACATCAGTAAACTGGCATTACCATCATATGCAGGAAGAGGACAGACACCCCAGGAAAGGTTCCTTAACTCAGGAAAAAGATTGAGTTAACTAAGTGGTCCAGCTACCAGTGGTGAAATAAAGCAACCACTGGGATGGACACAAAGCCTGACAACTTAAGCAGGTTTAACCCTGCTACAGGCAGGGGCAGGAATGGAAAAGATAAAGTCTTATCTTGGCTGTGAGAGCCATCAGGAAGAAGGATTCTCATATCTCCTGGCTGACGGGAGAACCAGAGAGAGGCAAACCAACCTCAGGGACACGCAGTGAATTCCCAGATACCGCTTCCTGCATCATGGAAAGTAGTAAAACACCCCCAATCTGCTGGCCATAAAAAAGTGCTGAGAAATGAGGGGCTGAGAGAATTAGCATCCAAAGCGGTCCATGAGGGACAGAAACAGAGTAAGATTGAAGGGAATTCCTTGGAGCTATGCAGTAACCTGGCTAAAAGCTCCTGGCGAACCCATTTCCTTCTTAATGTGGTGCTTGGCATTTAATTGTTTCCCAATGACTACGTCCCTGTTTGGCCCCAACAAGCTCAGGGACTGGTGCTGCCACTGAGGCTTCCCATCTCTCATCTGAGGCCACACGTAATTTAGAGGCTCTAGTTCAATGGCTAACTGGGAATCTGTGGAGAGTGAGTTAAGCATTATTTGCACTGGAGCAGCATCCACCAGTATGCTGAGTACCAGGAGGAGATGCACAGAAAAAGTGTTTTTCCACTCCCAGATGCAAGCCCACCTCAGACACACATGCAGCTGCATCCCCTCACTGCCACAGCAGCTGCACCCTGACCTGCTGGCACCATCCAGGGTCCCAGGGTCACCAAATCCCTGCCTCACAGAATCTCTCTTCCAGGCACAGCACCAAAAGTGAGGCTGGAAATCAGTAACCAATGCATACACATGCTTAAAAGAAAATTCCAAACTCTCGGCATATAAAGAGGAGGTTAAGCTGGCCTCACTGGAAGGACAGAAAGCAACGAGAGTACAGTGAATGGCTGAGAGCACCAGAGATCTAGCCAGGACAGGGGCTAGTAAAGCAGCATCTGGATAAGTATCCTTTACACACAACACTTACTTGAGAGAGGCATTCACATCCTCTTGGCCCCATCCAGTGACTAATCTTTAGTACCAATTCCAATGGGGCAACTTCTTATAAGTCATTCTGAGCTAGTCCAAGACCAACAAAATCAGCTCCCACAGAGTGTTAAAAGAGCTGCAAGATGGGAAAGGCTTGGTTGCCATCCACTTAGAGCTGCACTGAGATAAAGAGTTTGGTGTGCAATTGCCCAGGCCCAAAAAATTCTCTCCTGTCAAGCTGATGCTTTGCTAGCACAAGCTCTGCAGGGATGTTGAGAAGGAACCCACAAGGGCTGTCACTGTCAGGCTCAGTGGTGGCCGTCCATAACACCTGCCAACAGCAGGACAGGCCTCCACAGGCCAAGGAGTTTTACTAACTCATACTATGCCTGCACCTACTTCCTCCTATCTCCTAGCTCATTCCCCTTCGTGCAAGCAAAGGCTAGTGCTGGCCATGCCAGAGTCCTCTTGTGTCACGCTGACATGCTGTGCTTGCCACTGGCTCTGCCACGCACAGAGGCTGACTCAGCTAGTCTTGGCTGCCAAGCAGGAAGAGCTCAGCTCTGTGGAGCGCCAGCAAACAGGGCCTTTTCTGGCTGCTTGGGGCATGAATTGACAAACCATCAAAACCTGCATGACAGAGGTTAATGAAGTCATGGAGAAACATAGCAAAAGGTCAGGCATTTGCAAGGGCTGCTGCAAACTGCTGCCAAAAGACAAGCTGTCCACAGCACTGATAACTCCATAACTTGGGTGTCACTCAAGAAAGCTACAAGCAGCCCTTCTGCAAACCAGGTTTTAAAGGCATGTGGCAGAGACATGGGTAAATGGGAAGTGAAGCTCTAGACTCCAACACATCTCCAGTTTATGCCAGGGCATCAGTGCCACTCAGCTGGGATGGGGAGCTACAGCAGAACAGCCTAGTATCTTTAGATGGGAGAGGATGAGAACAAGCCCAAGGAAGCCACTCTGCAAACTATCCCAAATACTCTAAGACCATACTGATTATGTGGATTTTTCTGCCAGAGTAATACTAAAGCATGCTGGAGTCCAATGCTACTGACTTCTACCTGATCCACTGCTCTTTCCAGCTTCAAAGTCCCTCCTGTCTGAGAGTCCCTGGAGAGCATCACCCCATGCATTACAACCATTTGGCCTAAATCCTACATGCACCAAAAAGAAAAATAAGGTTAGAAGATCTTACTTCAAACATACTACACAGAGTGACCTAATTTGGCACAAGCCATATTTCCCACTCCAAAGAGGGAAATGAGCTGGAATAGCAAAGAGACCCTGGCTACATACACCATATGCACACAACTAAAGCTCTGTGTCACTCACAGCTCGAGGTACTGTAGGGCTGTGACCTGGAATGAAACATGTAGCACAAAACTGAGAAACAGGGGTGCTTATCTTCCTTCTCACTAGAAATGCTTTTTCTATTCATGTTAATTACTGATATCAAAACAATGTGTTTTGCAATGAGATGTACATTTCTTTGTCCAATTCTTATTTCTTCAGAGATCTGCAAGCCTGATTCACCCCTATTATTTCTCCTCCAACACAATCCTTTTAGTTAAACCCCTCAGTCTTCGTGTTACAGCCATTACCAACCAATAAGCAGGATAAGAATCCACTGCCAGGCCCCTCTCAGCAGCTGACCTCCACACAACCAGAGAACCTGTGACAGAGCCCAAATGTGCCTTAACCCTTACATCGCGCACTTGAATCTCTAATGGACATAAGTGAGCACTGGTTGCATGTGGCTACTGTTGACAAGAAACCTTCTCCGTTGGGCAATGCAGGTCCTCCAAGAGTTGTATCAAATATGTGGCACAGTTTGCTATTAACAATTTGGTAGAAGGCATATTGAGTTATTAAGCTGGCAGCTTTATGGTTTGCTTTACAGCAATGGCTTTGGCAACACACCTGTGTCTTGCAGAGTTTTCAAGGAACACAGTCCAGTGCTATCACCTACCTGTGATTTGAGAAAGTCATACTCCTCTGATCCATATGGGACACTCCGAAGAGAGGTGAGATAGTCATAAGTGATAACTGCTGTCTGCAAATGAAACCAGAAATGTTGAGCAAGCCCTACAGTTATCAAAACTACAAAGCTTCTATTAAAGAGAATGTACGTAGCTTAGGGTCCAAAGTTTAGGATCCACAGAGAAGTTTATGGTAACAAACTCGTAAGAAATTAAATGAAAATATTTCAATTTCAATGAACATTTATAAAAAGCAGTGCAGGGATCTCATTGACATGTAGCTCTTAAAAATAAGCAACACTTGGCACTCCTATGCTATCTTCTATTTGAGAAACTCAAAGCATTTTCATAATCTCTGTACAGCACCTTGCATAACGTTCCTCTCTTCCCACAGTCAGAATGCCAGCAAATGGAACAGAAACATACAGGACATCTTTATTAAGTTTACTTGGAGAGAGAGAAGGGAATGTACATCTAGATGAGCCTGTCCACTAACTTCCCATTTGAACTTCAAGATCCTGGCCAAAAAGAATCATTTGTATAACTCAGATCTAAAGTCAGATTTCCTTAAATCTCCTTCAATGGGATACTAGCCCTGCCTTTCACTGCAAACATGCCTAGAAAGGGCATAAAGTACAGTCAATATATTGTGAAAGCCAGGGAGGCAAGGGGATCAAATCTGGTTTGTGATAAAGTCGCTCAAACTAACAACAGGAAGAGTCAAAAGCTGAGAGATCCATCCAAGAGGGGACCAAACTGGGAATCAGATACACTCCTGACACACTCCTTCCTTGTGGAGGTTAGATTTCTCACGTTTCCTATTTTCCAAATTGGAAACTGAGCACGGCAAATATTTTTCCTGGCTTTTCAGGCTCTCTTGCCCCTGGTGAACTCAGGAGCTGCACAGCTACACAGAGACCCATTCAGAAGAAAAATTTTTCAAAGCATCTTCACAACCTCAAAGAACAACTTTGAAGCGGAGCGAGGTTCAGATCAGCCTTGTGTGAAGGCTTGAGTTGGTTCTTATTTTATGTCTGGTCCACAAGGGTAATTATCACCTCTAAGTTGAAAAGAAGCAGCTAACAGATTGGCCTGTATTACAGAGGAAGAAGGAATTAATTAAGCGGTTGCTAATTACATCTTAATCTTAAATACTAAATTAGTATTATGATGATCCTGATAGGCAACTTCTGACATTGCCAAATCCCTGCTAGTGTCTGAGATGTATCCCAGCTACTGCACAGAACATTCCTTCCACACACCCAAAACAACTGCGATACCCTCAAAGAAATACGGCAAATGCACAACTGCTCTGCCAGGTTTCTAATTTTACCAGAACATAGAAATAGTCTGAAACACAATGCTGTCCAGACCACCGACTTCATTCTCATCCAAGACTAGCACTGTCATACATGTTACAGTGTGAGACTGAATCTCAGAGACAGAAGAAGACCTACAAGATCAACCAGTCCCTCCCCATACAAATGTCAGATTACTTCTTAAACTGATCTTGTATCCAGTCCAGTGTTAAATGTCCCAAAGACTTGGACTTCCACTTTGTATCAATGAAATCTCAACACATTACACTCTTCCACTAACCTCAGATCTTACCAAGTCCTGGCACAATGTTCCCTCTGAACAGCTGTCTATCCAGACATTCTCAAGAGCCAGTTCCCTAAACTGAGGCTCATGAAGAAGTTTTCTGCTAGTGTACTTCACCAAGTTTTTTGTGAAAGTCTGCAGAGGACTACTGAACCAGTATGCAGACTCAAACCTTTCTGTCCAGTGTCCTGTAGTTCTAGGCTAAGTTTCTTGACCTCCCTGTGTTCTTTTCTCTAGGCTTTTGTCTTGTTTTATTTTGTTCATCACACTGTAACATGTCTTAAATTTTTGTGTCTGCAGCTGCTGAACTTAGGTCTTAAGGTTATAGCCTCTTAATTACAGCCCGCTTTTGCCTGGCTATTGTCCAATGATTGAATCAAGCATCCCAGTAAGAAGCCTAGGCAGGGCTAGATTGAAGGACTGAAGGACAGATGCTTTAGGTACATGTAGATGCCACCCATATTCAAAGTCCCTTGTTTGCTAGAGTCTCAGTTTTCATTCACAACAAGAGCAAGCCTGAGAAGCTGAGCTTCTTAGAAACAAACATGTCTAATTGCTCTGTTGGCTTCACCAGTCTATAGTTAAGGAATAAGAGCAGTCTGGGCTGCCAGTGCTCAGATGAGAGCTGACAACTGCCTTTCCCACAAGGAGCAGACCCCAAGCTGGGAAGGCACAGGTCAATGGTGCAGCAGGACTAAAGAAGCAACCTAACCATATGCAGTCCTATATAGTAGAGGCAACAGAGAATTCAAAGAGACAGAAAATTTGTGTTTGAAAAGTATACAGACACATAGATATAAATACATGCTGCCATTACCTACAGAACATTGGAACCATTTTTTTGGGAGGTCACTGCTTGCAGCTATGGGTGCAGAACCCTCTAATGCATTTAAGAGCAGAGCCATTGAAGTGCTTTACAGCCCATGACTTATGGCTCCTCTGAAGGCAGAGGATGTGAAAGTCAGGCATGTCTTTATATTCACCAGCATTTAAAGCAAAGAAAATCTCCTTTCTCTGACTTCCTATTAATCAGGAAAGTAATTTCTCACCATCACTCAAAACACAGACCGACTGCACAGCTTCATCACTGCACAGTTCTAACTTTTTTGTCTTCTGTTTAAGACAGCCACAAAAAACACTGGCTTCAAGTAAGACTGAGAAACACTGGTCAAGCACACAGAACTCAAGGGCAGACTGGAAAATCCAAACATTCTGGATAGCAAGTTCCTCTCCAGCCACAATAAGCTGTGTTCCATCTCCACGCCTCAGTTCCTTGTGCAGCAGAAGGGAAAGAGCTGCTTCTTGCCACCAGGCAGCACTGCCTTATGGTCAGGGACAGAGCACAAAGCTTAGCACTTATTTGCTAAAAAGGAAAGACTGCAGTTTGTATTTTTGCCCTCACCATTTCAAAATAAACACTCATTTTTCACAATGGTTCACGGTGCAGCTTGCACATATAAACAGCACGGCACCTGAGCCAACCCACAGAGCTTGTTTCTTATTGCATCTGCCCTCAGGAGCTGCCTCCCTGTAAAACTCACTAATGAAGTGCTTCAAAGCCATAGAATATGCAGACAGACAGCTGCTTACCACTAGGGGTCTGTAAATGATGGAGATCATGGCTTGAAGTGACAGATGTATAATGCAAGTGAGGTACAGGGAGACTGATACCCCCACCAGAGTCTCTGCTCTCCTTGTTCCTGGCTGCTCATGGATTCATCAGTGAATATCCTCAAAGAGAAGGCACCAACCTGTTTGGCTGGCAGTCTCCATTCTCAGGTTTTCTGCAGCAGTGATCAACACAAGGGTGAAATAGAGGTGATTCTAGGCAGATGCAGCATTTATTTTACAAATCTGGAAACCAATACAACCTCAGAAATCCATCATCTCCTATCCTCACTTCACCCTTGCTTTGAGAATGACTGCCCTCCTCTCCCCACATCTCTCACACTAAAGGTCACAGTGCAATGGCTGCCATAGCATATCAATACAGCAACCACGATCCTTAAAACAAAATCTTCCACTGTACAAAATGGCATATGCAGCCAAGATGGTTTGAACTAGGTCACTGTTAAAGGCCTGGCTGACTGGCCTTGAAGGGTGGCTGATAAAGACGTGGGCCCAAAGTGAGCCCTTGCTCTAAAGGTCCCACTCTATCCAGGGAATCAGACACAGTTCTCTGCAGCCCAGTATCTCTGTTTCTCCTAAAACATGCAAGCGACAGCTCTGTTCCTTCTATACTTGCACCCCTTTTCTCCCCACTGCATCAACAACTTGAAGAGCTCCCTACTGACCCTTCTGACTCCCAAAGCCAGCTGCCATCTGGAAATGCAGAGAGGCAATACAGGAAACACCAAGTTCTTGGGAACTCCAGTTCTCTTACCCACCTAGGAATCTTTCTGCATATTACTAGGATGAAACTTACTGTGGCAATGGCTCGGCCCACACGAACAACTCCAAAATCATTGGGATCCAGAAATTTGTTGCCATACAGATAGATGCCAGAAGTGGCTGCTGCCAACGAGGCAAGTTTCAAGGCCCTTCGTGCCATGACTGACGAACCCTGCTGAGACACAAAACAGCAACTGTAACATCTGAGAAGGAGGTAGCAATCCAGTGCCTACAGCCCCAAGGGATCTGACAATCCAAGTTTTAATTGCTCCTTTGCTAATGATGCATTGCTCGCAATGCCCTCAGCCAAGAGCTCAAGTGATCACACAGCAACGGAACACCAGCTCTGACTCCATTGCTATTTCTAATTCAACATTGTCTTCAGGCCACAAACCTAGATGCAACTCACTGTGGTAGACCTTGGACACCACCAACAAAACATTTGTTCGTGATCCCAAAGGCTTTACAAGGAGAAACAACACGTGGACAGAGACAAGGGAGCATGTGCTCACCAAAAGTCAATTCTGATCACAGCAATAGGCCTCCTCTTCACTGCACATGCTTTGAAGATATTACAGCATAGGCAGATTGCAAGGGGGTAATAGCAGATATAAACAAGCAAGGTTTAAAAAGAGCTCTTGCAACATGAAGAGCACCCAAAACTTGTTGGAAACCGCCAGAATAGTTGTGAAAGTGCCTCGCTGCTGATGAGTGGTGGGAGAAGAGGCAATGGATCCCTGGAGGTTGCGTGTGACTCCAGTGGCCAGTTGGAGCCACATACAACGCAAGGGATGGGGTCCTGATCAGAGTGACCAAGCAAGACTTGTTTTCTCACCATCATCACCCCATTCAAGTGCCAGGCAGAGACTGCACTGGCAGAACGAACACCTGCAAGAATCAACAACCTAATCCTGGCTCTGTCACAGGCCCAGCACAAGCCCTGGGGCGAGACACTTCTCACTCGCTTTCTCTGGGAGACAGGAATGGGGAATGAATGCATTTCCCACACTGACCACTTTGTAGCACCACATTAATTGCTTACAGTAGTGTAAACATTTGACTTATTACATGTGATATATATATATTATGATTCTTTATGTCACTTTAGAGGATTCCAACCTGGAAAAAAAATTACAAATATGGTATATTTTTCTTTCCTTTGGCTAGTAGTAGATAGAAGGCATGACTGACCATTCTTTCTGCTAACACCGTGAATCAAGACGCACGATTCACTGCTCTGCAAGCACTCAAGAGCACCCTTGACAGAGTGTGGGCTTTTACCCCATCAAGATGGAGTCCAAAAATCATCCCACCCTTAGACTTGATTGGGAAATTTCCCTACTTCTCAGTGCGAACCTTTAGCAGGGTCAGTCTGGCTCATGCCTTTTCTCTTGGAGGCACTGTAACCAAAAAACACACAGTGACACAGGTCAAGCCTTTCAAAAACAGTTCACAAGAACACAATCGGCAAAACAGGCTAATATAACACAGGAGACCTCTGTACATGAACCTTAGCTAAACTTTATTATTTCCTTTTATTTCCTTACAAGCCCCAGGTAACTTTGAGGCAGAAAAGCCAAGACATAGTGTGCCAGCACCTATCAGAGCTGCCTGCAGCACCCCAGCTCCTTCTCCTGTCAGAAGGGGTAGCTGGCTGATCAGTACTCCTCTGAAGCTACAAATAAACTCAAGAGAAAATAAACCTGACCCTTTGACTGCAGCCAAATGAATACACTCTTCCCAAAAAAAAAGCTGCTCTCCTCCTCCCGCCTCACTGAAATTCTAGACATTTTGAGACTTCTTCCAGGAAGACCAATCTTTGTACAGAAATCTCGTGTCCTCTGTCACCTTCAAAAAACATTTTATGCAAAGTGTTTTAATTAAACCTTTTCTGCTCCTCATACATTTTTGTAAAATTTCATTTATTGGAAAGTGAAAGGTGCAAACAGGGACATTTTTTTAACACAGAAAATATGCCTCTCTTAGATTACCTTTTTTCTTCACCTTCTTTATTACTAAAAGAACATTCGCTTGAAAGCAGGATGCAAGTCCATCTGTTCTTACATCTTATTCCTACCTGAAGCTATAATCTGCAGTTCGTGACATCACATCTATTGCCATACCCGCCAGCTGTACGTCAAACAGAAGATGAGAGCTTTAGGTACCAAATAAACAGAGCAGCTGAGCGCTTCAGCAACAAAGTTTCTGATTTCATGCTTAATGCATTGTACCAATAAAAACAGAGAATTAAAACTCCTCCAATATAAGGTACATAAATGGAATCGTCAGAAATCAATTGTATTTCAAAGTTCTGGTGTCGAGGAGTGTTTTCCATGTAAATGAGCCATTATGACACCCCTGAAGGTACCTGAAAGACCCTGGCAGCTGTGAAATACGCCTCACATGTCACTGCCTCTGGTTATTCAGGCCTGCGTTGATGAATCGCCTCCTGCTCTTCTCTCTACTAGGTGTGCTGGCTTCTCCGACTTTCACACGACTTCGCACGCCTGCGGTGCCCTTCCCTTTCAGCCGGGCGCTATGCCCTCCTCACCCTGCTGGAGACGGGAAGTGCCTCCCCCGCGGCCCTCCGCCACCTGCCCAGCAGCACTGCCCGGGGCCCAAGGAGCGCTGACCACCCCCGAGTGCACCGGGGACAGCGCACCCGGGGCCGCTACAAAGACCCAGCGGGGCCGGTCCCACCGCAGCGCGGCCCCAGGGCTGCCCGTGAAGGACGCGAGGGGCCGGCTCCAGCTGCCCTCCGTTCCCCTTCAGGTGGGCCGGGCCGCCCGGAGCAGCGCCCGCTCCCCCCGCCTTCACAAACAACCCCGGCCCCGACGAGCCCTACGGCAACCGGGCCTCCGCCCGCGGCGGGACACCGCTGCCTGGGCCCACACCCCGCCGTCCGCCGGCACCAGCCGGGGCACGGAACGGCCGAACCGGGCCGAAGCGCCCGAGGCGAGGGTCCGAGTCCCTCCTCGACGGACCCTCCGCAGCCTCCAGCACCGCGTCGGCCGCTCCGCTGGCGCACGGCACCGGCACTTACCGCCTCGCCGGCACGGCGGCACTTCAACCCCCGCGCGCCCAGCCGCCTGCTCCCCCCTCCGCCTCGCACATGGTACGGCCCGGCCCCGCGCGGCATGCCGGGAAATGTAGTCTCGGGGCGCGGCTACACGGAGCGGCCTGGGCGCGGCAGGACTGCAAGGGGCGGCCCCTGGGCGAGCCCACCGGGGAGCGGCGGGGGCGGCGCACCGGCGACCCCCCAGCTGCTCTGCCAGCTCTGCCGCAGGAGCGTGTACTGTTCCCCCTCGATAGTTACAAAAGGGGAGGTGCACAGGCAGCACCCTCCAGTTCAGAGTACAACAGAGTAACACAAGCTGCTTCATCAGTGGGGCTCCCTGGCAGGGCTGGCCCGAAAAGCCATCTTCTGCACTCATAAAAAATGTCAGACTTGGACATTTCAATTGCTTTTCTATGTTTTCTCACTCAAAGCTCTGCAGCAGGGAGAAGGTGTGTGTATATATATATGTATGTATGCATGCATATGTGTATATATACATATATCAGAAATCATGAGAAAGTGGAAATATCCAACTTAGATATCAGAGCACTCCTTTTCTACATCTCTGAGAGGTGCTAGAGGGGCACTGATGCTTTTATCAACTGGAAATCAGAAATGCTTTTTGGTGAAGGGTATGGGTTTGACCAGGGCACTATGAACGTTTTACCTTGTAAGTCCGGCTGTTGCAACACATCAGGATTAGGTGTGAGCAGTCACCGACACAGCAGTGGTATATGGGCTGGCAACACCATGGCTGTTCCTGGTGCTCTCTCACCAGAGGGCTTCTGGCAATAAAGCTGAACTCGTCCTGCTCCTGTTGAACACAAAATGTTGTCCATCACGTGGTCCGATCCTCAAGCAGTGTACATAAATAGCATAAACTATGCAGCTATACTTACCTTTTACCATTCAGTGAAATGCACACATGGCTGCCTAATATCAACTTACATTTAAGGGTATAATTCCAAAGGCCAAAGATACGCATCATAAATATCTCAGAAACTGCTGTTCTCTGTCCAAGAGAATGATCCAGTACAATTGTGTTTATCTAGAATAAAAGGGCTGTTGGCAACAAGGAAAATAATTGCAGAATGAAATTTTAGCTAATCTTTAGCTCCTCTTGATGAGACATGAAAATAATAAATTTTATCATATTCAAGGTTCAATGCAAAACCAATCTCTTCAAAGCCTTCTTGCAATAAATATTACAATAAAAGAAAGAAAGAATAAAGGAGAGAATCAAGAAATTTGGCTGAATCATCATAGATATTAGAAGAGATTCATATTCCCTGGAGCAAATACCTCACTTGACAGCCATGCACTTGAAACTTAGCATTTCTGATTGAACTTTTCTCCCATTGTGAAAAGAAGGAAAGTCAATGTTGTTTTCCAACACCACTGTTAAGGACACAGCCACAACTACTAATCCTTAATACTTTAAAAGGATGCCAGAGACTAAAAGCAGAATCAGACCAAAAGGATCTTAATTCTTTGAGAGTTATGATTTCCAGCAGGATTCTGGAAACACTGAGACAAATCCAGGAAAGTGTCACCACGCTGCATTTCCATTCATATTTGCAGCAATACAGTTGTACCCAGAAGGCAGACAAGGCAAAAAGGGATCTAGAAACACTTGAATCCAAAGGTCTTAGCTTCTAGAAGTAACAAACAAGGACACTGTGCTTAGGGAAAGGTCCTGATGATCAGCCTCTTCCCCAGGGGTGACCAGGTTTTTCATCCAAGCCCCTGTGGAAAGTGCTGTAAAGGTAACCTGTCCACCTTCTCCCTGGCTGTGGGACAATGGTATATTAAAAATTTCCCTAAAAGATCAAAATAATATTGAGAATATTCGCTGGGTATCTCTTTTGTTTCCATCTGGCTTAATTTCACTTTTGTTTTCCCTACTTGTCCCCTGCAGCAGATATTAACTTAAATGCTTGCATAATGTGGGCTTCCTGCTAAATATTATCTATAAGAAACAAAGCAGCTATGAATTATGAAGGGCAGAGTTAAGGGCAATTACCCTGCCAGCAGAGTGAGAATACAGGGCCCACATGGCCAGTTGCTGCATCAGCCACATGATGCAAAGCTGGCTACAGACCCGTAAGCTTCCTTCCCTTCTTGGGCAGATGGGAGCTTTTGAACTGATGGCATGCACTGAAGCATCCCAGTTTAGTCCTGGACCATTACAAATTGTATAGGAAAGACTATTTGTTGGAAGTAATCTTTATGGTTTAGAGGGTGATGTTAAAAGAGGAAGAAAATAAAAAGTAAGGAGATGTGCACATGATGTACTACTGAGAAAATGAGAGTGCAGGCTGAACATGAAGTAACCACTCTGAAACACAGTATAAAATAAACTTAGAAATATAGGGAAAGATCCACTCCTGTATCTACTACAGGCTGAGGAAGTTTTGCTTTAGATTTTTGTGTTTGCAAATTCACGGCCTCCGTGGCTCAGGCTGATACTGGGCATAATAGCATGGTCTCCATTCAAAGCTACTGTGCTACTGCATATAAAAATCAAAAATAGAGACTGTAACCTCAGCATAACCGCTGCTTCCTGATCACAGCTCACTGCTTCTACCTGGGATGCTTAAGACTACAGCCCAGGCTACCAATCCCCTGCTTTAAACACTAGATCACACATGTTGGCAAAGCTCCCAAAGCTCCCAGCAAAGGGAGCAGGTCAGTATCTGATTTTTGCTGGCCTCTCCTGGAAAAGCTATAGGAGGTTGCTTCCAATTAATTCTGTTCCTCGCAGCTCTCAGTTAAACAGGCTGACACTGGGACTGCTGCAGAGAGGGGAAAAAAAAAAGAAGAGGCTTTTGTAGTATAACAATGCTGTGTGCCAATGTGCAGTGGGCAATTATGTAACCAAAGCTAAATCTTTCTATAATTAGAACTAGCACCTAGTTAGAGTGATCAAAGCTCTTTTGTGTGAGCCTGCACCGAGTATGCAAGAAAGATCTTGGCTCAAAAGAAAGATGCTGGCTTGATTTCCAGTTCCCTTTCAACTGGTGAATAAATTAAATCTCAGATTACCCCAAATTGCTGTGAAAGACTAAAAGCGTTGCCTTTTCATTCTCGTTGAAGACATTTGCATCCCAGGTGTGAATTTCATGAAGTGCAGGAACACACCCAAAGACTCGACCTCTCTGTCTCGAGCACCCAAGAAGAAGAGCAGTCAGGCTGCCTGACCAGAGGACAGAAGGTCAGTATCAGCTCTTCCTACTGGGAATCAACCTCTTCTTTAGATTCCCTTTGATGAAAACCATGGAAAGATATCTGGAAAGCCTCACTGATACCAGACATTCCTCATGTACATGAGGAAGCATGGGAAAAGAGATCAAAACAGTCCTCAAAAGCAGGTGATGCTGTGATTTTGTGGACCCAGAGAACTAGCTTAACAAGGAGATGTGAAAAGGTATGGGGACAAATTGCTACCAATGCAGTGGGAAGAACAGCTTGACCCAGCAGGTCCTTCACTCTTCTGAACTGTCCTGCCATTCTGTGGATGGTCAGCAGCACAAATACTGAGGCAGATCCATGTTCTGCAGCTATAAAGAAGTTCAGCTCTAAAAGTCAGTGCAGCAATGGCAATTTATACAAGTTGAAGATCTGGCTAGCACGATCTCTGCTGCTAGAGATCCGTATTTATGAAGTATTTTCTGATGCTCTTCTGGTTAGTTCAGGTCACCAGAAGAAATATCACAAATACCTCTCTGTAACAGTTGAAAGATGTGCAGATCCACATGGAAGACAGGAAGCAAAACAACCTACCTGGAGATAATTCCAGAAGTCAGCTTAACATACTCCACAGGTCTCCTGCTAGGCCAAACCCACCCACGTTCTTGGTCCAACTTGAAATGGAGACTGGCAGATTTTGTCTTCCTGTCAGCACCAGAAAGCTCAGAGCTGACTCTCGGAGCTGTCCAATTTTAGAACAGGATCTTCTTACTGATCATATTGTGCGGAGCCAATATTCGGATAAGACAGCTCTCAAAAGAAACACGCCCATTTCCCCATGTCAGTCAGTGTCTTTGAGTCAGTAGTGACCAATGCCTGAACATGACAACAGAAAGTGAAGTGCTGCTTGGAGAGCTGCGAGTATTCTGTTCCTTCAAGGCCTTTGTTCAACCTTGTCCAATATCACTTTAGACAATTGCACACCACCTCCATACCCATTTCTTATAATTTATGTTGGCAAAAAAATACACCTTTACTTTGTTTGCTAAAGCCGTTGGTGGCTAAAGGATAGTCCACTGCTTCTTGCAGGTCACTGGGAAGTGTCAGGGGGCCACCATATCCCGTGGTAAAAGATGATGTTTATCAGCCAGGAGTGGAATACTTCCAGAACAACATTTGCAAAAAAACCCTGGAGTCTGGAAGGTGTTATAGAAGTACATGAGATTATTTTTGCCTCTCTGAGACAGTTTACTTTTCTACAAAGTATAACAAATAATAGAAATTCAATCAGCCTCCTTTTCAGTCATTCCAGGCAATACAGACATGGCTTGAAGAATTCAAAGATTTTTACAAAAGCACTAATAGACCTTCTGATCTTTCCCCCCCAGGTATAATTATCCCTTCTGAATGCTGCCTGTAACCTCCACGGAAATGAGAAACACAAGGGCTGCTAATGTGGCTGAACCTGTCTATGTAAATCTCTCCTTTTTCACTGTTTAGCATCTTACCTGTGGCATAATTTATCCCTTGAGTTAAGAAGTGTCATGTATTTTGAACATTTTTATCCCACAATGTGCAGTGACTGTTAGGCATACAGATACCTGATATTAACAAAAGCTTATTCCATTACTTTGTATTGTCATCTTCATTTGTTGCAAGATATTTCATGAACCATTTATTTCTGCATTTGCAAATGTGAAAAGTGCTGAAGTAGATAAAAAAAGTGCAGAGGATTTAACAGCCTAAATCTACCCCAAAAGACTCCTTGGAATGCATCAGAAATAGGTTCTCAAAACCAGCTGTGGTATTTGCAGCAAACTAAAAAATGTCCTTGCTGGCAGCCATGCCAAGGATTAACTCCTCTGCAGAGCCTGAACTCCTTCCTCACCAAACAGAGGATCATTTTGGTGTACTTGTAAAAGGTGATGTATGTGGAGACCTGATAGCATTACTGTCCAGATCTGTCAACCAAAAAAAGATCATGGTAAAAATAAAAAGGAATTAATCCTTCTTTTTTAGAGACAGATTTATATTTTGGGAAATTGTGTTTAAGGATTTCAGAACCATTCCTTGCCTAATGCTTTCTCTTATCAAAGCCCTGCCACAGCTGGCATCTTTGAACCATTACCAGGTCTGGTTCAGAAAAATTCCAGGTCACAGAGATGGTCAATTCACAGAGCGAGAAGAGAATATTAACTTTCCTGGTCCAATGCTGTACATATTGTGGGACAGTAAGTTTCACCTGGCCTGTTCCTGGATGGGCCCTGGTTGCTCAGGCTTGTAATAATGGAAATATCGCTTCCCAAGAGACTTCAGCTTTGATTAGAAGACAAGGGACAGAAAAGTGAGCACTCCCCACAGCTTTCCAAAGGTTGATCTCCCTCATTGTTAAATATTTCTGCTTAATTTCTCATTTGAATTTCCTCAATTTCTACTTCCAGACACTGGTTCTTATTTTGCCTTCCTCTATGAGATTAAAGAGTACTTTCAGATCTTGCATGTCTAACTTATACAGGTACACACATGTGATGATCAGATCTCTTCTCAATCTTTTTGAATGAGCAAAACACGCTAAATGTTTTAATTTGCTCACTCAGATCATTTGTCCTTGTAACTGACAATAAGTACAGATGAAAGGAGTTTACCCCATTCTAATCTGGCAATATAACATTTACCTCTTAAAAATTCTTCACAAAACAAGTTTACTTATTTTATTTCCCCTGCACTTCCAATTAACACTAGCTTTATATTATCTTTGTAGTCTTTTAACCCTCTTCAGTCTTCCAGCATTATTTTAAAAACTTGAACACCAGCACAGCACAGAGTCCCTCTACAGTTAACCATGTCCCTACTTCTACATACACAGGCTGCATGAGGCTTTTTGTTACTTCATAGCACAAGAAATTTGTGCCCAACTGTTTCTCTCATAACTCTCCTGGATCTCCACCCATGTAGCATACATCTTCAGGTGTTGCACAGTGCTAATTCTTTTATCAAAATATCATGAGAAGCAGAAGACAGAAGTAATGGGTGGTATACCAAGTCAGGGTCAAGGACAACTACGTGAATAAGTTTACTACTTTGATCTGGTGGCTAACCAAACACAAAATCTGAATTGTTTTCTCATTTCAAGAGGAAAATTGGGGAAAAAAAAAAATAAAAAAAAAAAACCAACCAAAACCACAAACAAATCCAAACACCATTCAACACTGGAAAAAAAAAAAAAGTATTAGATAAGAAATTAAACACATTCTGGTTTAAAGAATTTTTCCACTTTGAAAAAACAAGCACATTCAGCCTACACTTGGCCAAACATTCTTCACACTGAAGTTTGAACAGTCCATTTTGAAAACACTGAAAAGAGTCAAGCTTTCCAAACTTTCCATAGTTCTTGAGTTCAGAACTCCTAAACGCATTTTTTTAATCCCCGTAAACATTTCTGACCAGTTAAACCATTTATGTAAGCATTTTCTAGGTTTGATACCTGATACAGGGCAAGGACAAGAAGTTATTCACAGCTAGATTAGCAGCACATGCATCAAAGACTGTGATAAATTTACACAGCCATATGGTTTTGAATAAGCTTGTACAGCCTTCTGTACCATGTAGTCCCCTCTAACCAGTAGTTAGAACCTCACTGTCAACATTTAGCCTGTACCCAGGGCTAAGCTGTAGCAGTTGCTATATCACCCAGTGTACCCTCCTGAGCTGAGAAGGGGCATGGGGGGGAAAAAAGGGACAAGTCCCATGAGTAGAAACAGATTTAAAGAAATAACAAAACTAATACAATCACCAACATAAAGTGCACAAGTTCACACTCAGCCTGATCCTTGGCTAGTCCTTGGGAGGCAAAAGAAACAGGAGACCAACACAAAAGAAATCCAAGAAAAGGAATTCTCCATTCACAGTGAACTCCCTCCTTTTTTAGTGAGCATGATATAAGTGCTATAGGGTACACCTGTGAGTCAGCTTGGGGCAGCTGCCCTGACTGAAACTCCCAGCTGACTCGGGGCTACTCATGGCCTGCCTGCATGGCTGGTCCATGGGTCTGTTTCTGGGGAACCAGGACACTCACATATTCATAAACTCAAAATTAGCCAATCCAGGCATCAAAATTAAACCAAAAAAAGAAATTAAAGAGAGAGGTTCAAGGAGATGAAAATTAAGTATTAAAGCAAGCATGAACAGCTTGCTGTTCTCATCGGCAAAATGAAAGTGATTTCATAGTTCTTAGAACAAGCCATGAGAGTGAGGAAACCACAGGACCATCTCACTAGCATAGCAGCTGCAGCATAGTGCTGATGTACAATTTTACCTGCTAAACCACAATTTTATATTGTGGCTGTCACGTAAATGGTGTTGCAAAATAGCTCATAAAGTTGTATGCTTACCATAGAGCACTAAATAACCTGTCACAGCAAAGGAATGACAAACGTAAAATTAGGAGAAAAGATAATTTTTCAGCTGAGGCAAGTGTAACAGGTGGATACAGGGACCATGGCATCTTCTGATGGCGAGAGGAGGCTCCTGAATCAGGAGGAAATATTGCCAGATGTGACAACTGCAATTCTGTTGCTAGATGAGTGACAGAAATGGGTAGGAGAGATGACAGATGAGTTTTGCTCAGGAAAATTATTGATAAACGATATATGTCAAAGTCTTGTATCTTTAGCTTTGTCTAAAGTGCTCATAAGAGGCCAGCTGTCTCAGGAGGAAGGGTAAGTATCTGTCATTCACTGAGGTGATGACAGAGCTGCTGTCACCACAATGCAGAGCCAAGGTCTGATTCCCACTGGAGACGACGAGGTGTTTGGCATAGAAGGACTGCAACAGGCCTGTCCTGACCTTCCTCCAAGTCTCTCCCACCCTAGAAATCGTGGCAGATGAATATAGTCTGCAGGACTAGGGTGGCCGGCCGGCCGCCCGGCCAGGGGGTGGCTGCTGCCTGCTGCGACCCACACCTCGCACGGCCCTGAGGCCAGCCCGCAGGGACGGAGCTCTCCTCCGCAATCCTGTTTGCCCCGAGCCGGCGCAAAGGAGGCAAATGCCCCAAGGGCCCTTCTGTCCGCCGGAAAGCCCACTCCGCCCGAGACCGCGACCCGCCCGCCGGCTCCGCCGCCCCTCGGCGCTGCCGGGTTGGAAAAACGACACCTCCCGAGATGCCCTGCGGCTCGTCGTGTGACGTGTGACGTCACTCGGACTACAAGTCCCAGGGACGCGCGGAGACACGTGGCGCACGCGCAGTTGCTGCTACCGCCCCTTCGCTCGCGGCCTGGCTCCCGAGAAGACGACGAAGGCGGCAAGATGGCGCTTACCAGGTAGGTCTGGTTGGCGCCGTCCGGCGCGGTGCGGGTGACTGCTCTCCTCCATATGCCTGCAGCCTCCCACCTGCTGTCCGAGGCTTTGGCCGACTAGCCGAGCCGCGCTCGGGCGGCGCGCTGCAGGGCCGCAGCCTTTCCTGGGCGGTGGGCCTGCCGGCTGGTGAGGAGGCCGGGCCGCGGACGGAGGGAGGGAGGGAGGGTGATGAGGGTCGGGCTCGGGCTGGAGGAACTGCCCTGCCCTTTTTTCTCCTGCTCTGGAGAGTGGGGATGCGTGGTACTGCCGGTGGTTCGGGGCTCTGCCTTTTACGCGTGTTTTTTTGCGGGAAGAGCTCCTCCGCCGTGGCTGGGGATGAGCAGATCCGTGGGGGTTTTGTCGAGGTTTCCTTACCCTGAGTGAGGGTGAGAGGTCTTTGTGATAAGCTGCTGCGCCTCTCGCAGTGGAATGCCGACTTCGTCGGAGGTGGACGCTTCCGTAAAAAACCTGTGAAAGGGTTCTGTAGTCTACACGAGCTGAAAAATGGGAAGTCAAGAAACGGGGCTTCACTTTCTTTGGCCGGAAGGTGCCTGGTGTTAACGGGAGAGGTTGTTGGCAGATCTCTTTGTGGGCGTTTGCATCGAGAGAATGCGAGGGGCAGTCGTTGGAAATAGGGGCATATTTTCTTTCTCTCCTCTGTAGTGCTGGAAAGAATACGCAGTAGTGTGTGACATTCCTGTTGAACAATGGATATTGTCACACTCCTGTTCAAAATGATGTGAATGAATTTAACATCAGTTTTTATAGGAATATTTGAGAATGATGAGAGAGCACGCATAGCTTTTACCTATGTAATCTCAGAATTTACTGCCCTCAGGTTTTTGAATGATACGCAAGTTTCATAAAATGTTTCTTAATCTGTATAGAGTGACTTTAGAGAAAGTAATAATTTAGCAGTAGACTCAAGCATACTTGAGTGTCACTAAGTAAAATTAACAGAATTAACTTTTTATGTTTTTCTTTTCTTGGTGGTTGTCTATGGGTATGCAGTTTTTTACCAGCTCCAACCCAGCTGTCTCAAGACCAGCTAGAACTAGAAGAAAGAGCAAGAGCTCAAAGATCTAGGCAGACTGCTCTAGTCTCATCACGAAGGGAACCTCCCCCATACGGTTACCGGAAAGGATGGATACCACGGGTGCTAGAGGTAGATATTTGTAGACATTTAATTTCATGCTGTAGTAATGTGTCTGCTAACAGGGAAAAAAAAAGGTGTGTGTTCTTGAGTAGTAATAAACTCTGAGCATCTTGACTGTAGCTCAGAATTGTGCAAAACCTTATGTGCAGTATTTCCATCCAGACTGCTCGCTATATTCTTGGGTTGGGGGAAGTTGTTCTAATTCACTAAATTGCTTGAAACGTTTGATGAAACAGGATATTATAAGGATTCTTGGCTTCATAGACCGTTGTGTTGTAATATGGAAATAGGTCAATGGTCCTTTCAGTTTACAATCAGTAAATGTAAGGATCTTTTGAGAAAGACATCAATTTTGCTCCTCTGTCATTTTGTTAAATACACATTCTAGATGATGTCTGGGATAAGTGAACACACGTCTGTCAGAGAATAAAACGCATATGTGTCTTCTCTTCTTGGCATAACAAAAGATAGATGCTATTGGAGAGAAAATAGTTAGAGTTGGAAGAAAGCTTAGAAATTTGTCAGATATCCATTGTTTAAGTATGTTACTGGCTAAAGGGTTTGGACCATGTTGTGTGTACTTAGCTGTAATCCTTGCCAGTTTAATGCAGTTTTAACTGGAATTGTTAAAAGATAGAAGGGCAAATATGTATAGCTCTGATTACAACTGTTTTAGTACAGTGTCTTGGTGTGAGCCACAAAGCCTTGCAGATTTTGAAATGGTACTTTATGGTAACACCTGAGACCTGCTGTGAGTCATCACTAGCCAGTGCTCTTGGGGCAAGGCATGCTGTTGAGGTTTTGGTACAGTATTTTATGTATGATCCTGCCTTGTTCCCAAATACCATAATTTCATGAGCTACTAACAGCCTTGCCCTCATTGATGTTTGAGTCCCACTTGTGTAAAGATGCATGCAACGCAGTATCATGGCAATCCACTAGTGCTAGGTAAGGTGACTTGAAGTAGTAGCTCTAGTGGTTCTCTCAAAGAAAACATTTTTATGCAGGTTCAGCCTTTAATAAAGTGTATGATATTAAAAATTATACTTTCATTATTCCCAGTGTAGGGTTCCCTCCCTACACTATTGATTACTCAAGGTAGTGTTTTAGTGCTTGTTCTTTCTAAATATTAGTAAAAGAACTTCTTCAGAAGACAGGTGGTGAAGGTTTTCAAAGTTTCCAGCATCACTGGGCCACAAAGTGATACAGATCTCAAAAAGACTGTTAAGGTCTCCTTTCTACCTCATGAACAGATGCACATTCTTTAAGAGTGGTAAATGTTTCGAAAGCATAACTTTGTCCAGTGATCCTGGAATGGCACTGTTGGAAAAAACAAAATCTGCTCTTAATAGATGAAGAGTTACGCAAAAAATTTTGAGGAATGACAGACTTCTGTTCTGGTTAATACTTCAACATGGATTCTATAACTAATTGTTGAATTTGGGACATCCAGTGGAAGACTTTAAATAACTGAAGCTGAGCACTTAAAGATGGCACAATCATCATAATCTTTGGAAGAAAGTGTTCTGCTCATTCATTCCAGCTTCAGTCCACTCTCTGTTGCAGTGGTGTTAACTCTTTGGTCACATGGTGAGTATGGAGGGAGATAGTCTACCAAGGCACCCATTCTTCTTTATCAGACTCCCCATAAGCAGTTCCATTGCAACACAGGGAGTGGAAGATGTTTGTGCTGTTTTAAGCAAATGCTGCTTCTCAAGAATTGCATTTGAAACTGTAGCCTGAAGTTGTTGAATTAATAGTACCAGTTCTGTGGGCATCCTCAGTGTTACTGAGTCAGGATGATCTGCTTTATGACATCTTTTAGTTACCTGTTCATTAAATCCTTTTACAGTGACATGCTGAATGAGAAAGAAAGTAAACTTTTAAGAATATTGGACTGTTGGGTGCTGGCCCAGTTTTCAATGTATTCAAACGTCTCAGTAAGGAAACAGGATAGCTTGGCATTTGTGCCATTGTAAAGCTATGAGCTACAGGCTGTGAAAGGAATGGAAAGCTTTTTTAGCTTCTTCACTTCATTATGGTATGAAAAGCAACAAATAACCAGTACAAATTTTCATTTAAAAATGCTGTTCCTGTAATTTTAGTATTTCCATTTAATCCAGTTTAGTTGCTTTATTGCAGAAGGTAATTTTTTGGCGTTCTAATTAATACTCACATATGAATTAAAAACTTAATCATCATGTATTGTCTGTAGCATAGTAGTGCCTGCACATTCTAGTCAGTGATAAGGGTTCTGCACAGGGAATAACTACTGCAAGATGTCTATGCACTTCAGTGTCTTTTGTTTTAGTAAGTGTAAGTTCCTTAGTCCATTGCTCCCTTACCAGCTAAAATAATAAAGTTAGTAATCTGGCAATGTTCAGTTTTGTTAAAAGCAGTCTACTCTTTTATTCCATTTTGTACTCATGCAAATGTTATACCGTGTTTCTGTCTTTCTTTCATTCACTACTTTTTCTTTTGTGTAGGATTTTGGAGATGGGGGTGCTTTCCCAGAAATTCATGTGGCCCAATATCCATTGGATATGGGTCGAAAGAAGAAAATGTCCAATGCTTTGGCTCTTCAAGTGGATGCAGAAGGAAAAATAAAATACGATGCAATTGCTCGACAAGGACAATCAAAGGACAAGGTAATATTTCTCCAGCTATGTAGACTGGCATGCATATCTGGAGAAGTTGTATGTACGTATTGCATGTACTTAAACTCCTTGGTCTGGCATTGGCCAACTGGATGGTGTCCTGTTCACTTTAAAGTTTAAGAACTGAAATAATGTCAGACAGACATGAGCATTTTGACTGGGACCACTGTGTGATCTTCTCTGTTACGTAATTAAAGGGTAGGCAAAAATGGTGAGAGTCTCTACACAAAACAAACTTGATAGCTTATCAACTTTTGTTAGAGAGCTTTGCAATGAAGACAAGAAACTCAGAACAGGCCTGATTACAGGCAGCTTTATTTCAGTGTGTGGAGAGAGCGAGCAAAACAAAGACAGGAAACACAGTTCAGCTTTCAGAATACTACACTTGGTTTTACTGATTTAACGTTTGACACTTCTGAGTGTTTTCAGTATTGTTGGATGCTTTTTTTTTTTTTTCTTAATTGCAGTGGAAAGTATTGCCAGTGGTTATACTCCAAAATTTTTGTGCTAAGTTCAGTGATGACAAGATTCTTACTGAGTTTAATGGGAACCAGCTTCAATTTCCTGTATACAGTAGCCTTTGTAAAACCAAAGAGGTGATCATTTATCTTGAGGTCCTAACTGGTACTGAGGAGACCAGTAGGGTTTCCTAAGTCCACTTTGAGGAGTATTTACATCTGCCTTTTCAAATGTAACGTAGTGGACTACATGAAAGTTCTCTTAAGTAGGTGTTGGGGGCTGGAAAACCACTGAGGCATAACCAAGTGTATGATGAGCTGCTTGTTAAAGCAAGCATCTCCTGTAAAGAATGGGGTAACCTACAGGAAATCTAAAAAGAAGGTTAACTACAAAGGGTGTTTTTCTTAATAGATACAAATAGTTTGTTTCAAAATAATTTGACTTCTCCTGCTTTAATTTAGAATGCCTTGACAAGCTTATGGGTATGTAATATGACGCATGTCGTACTGCAAATGAGGAAGGGGGAAAACCTATTTAAACAGAAAAACAAAAGGCTAACTTTACCTCTCAAAAAAAAATACAGTGAGCATTCTAAGAATATCAGGGGAAATGTTTCTAACAGATAATTTATTTTTTTTTTTTTGTGGTTTTAAATTGATCCTATACTTGCCAAAGTTGCAGGAAGATAATGCCAGTAGAATTCTGTTTTTAACTAATACTCTGAGTGTCAAAAAGGTGTCACATCTCGTACATCTGCATCCTGTGCATCGTAAGTTACTGCAGTACCTTTGGAAAAAAGTTGTTCAAAAGGAGTTCTACTACTCCGTGGTAGAAAGTAGTCAGACTGCACAGAAACAGCAGCAGTGGCAGTATTTTTAGTGGGGGGACTTTCACTGGGGTTCCATCAGACTTTATGTAGTGTCTTGAATTATTTGTCAAGAGGAAGGTGCTAAAACATTAATTATACTTAAAGAATTTTGTGACTAAATATTTGATAGTTGATATTAAATATAAATTTGACTTATCCCAAAGCATAAAAAACAATTTGGAGCTGATAAGTAGCTAAGAAGACAAGAATTAATAATTGTACTGATTTTAGGGAAGCTGCAGGGCAAATAACAAGTACAAAAAAGTACAGTATAGTTAAACAGTAATTTCTACAACTTGCTAAATACATCTTTACTTGTAGGATCAGATTTAACTTTCATGTAATAGAACTGTTCAGATAGGTATCTAAGTATGTTTGAAAAAGAAATTACAGTAGGCTTTAGACAAAAATGACTAATCTTTTGTTGTGTCTTATTTGATTTGGAGTTAGGAAAATACTTATCTTAAATTTAACTTTACATGTTCTGTTAACGTGTCATATTTGATTCATGAAGATCTCTACCAGCATTCGTTAACTTTCCATACGGCATCTATAAAGAACCAGTCGTATTCTCATTTTGTGGCCCTACTCACCAGGATGGAAGAGATGTGTGGCTTTTCCAGAACTGGACTCTGCAGAACTGGAATTGCGGTTTCCTAGCTCTAAGCTCTGCCTCCTGGGTCAGCTTTATTCAGATTGCATCCAGCTGGATATAAATGCTGAGGCCAAAAATCAATTGTTGTGGTTCAAGGCAGGTTAAAACTGAGGGAATATTAGATATTTGAAACAATTTCAATACTATTACTTGATTTGTTTTGCAAAAGAGGGAAAGTATTGGCAGAGATGACATAGGGAGCAGTTCTTCAGTGATCTGTGTTAAATAATGTAGAATATTTTCTGTAAGAGAGAACTTGTGATATTACAGTGTCAGTAGGATTACATATAGAAATTTCATTATCATGAGAGCTGCAGTCATAATTCAAATGTTTCTTCAATCTTAATACTTAGAGCTAAGAGAAACAGATACTTAGCAGCCTGCCAGAAATGAGATGGAATTTCAGATCCTATTTTATGAGCTACTTGTTTGGTCTGAGTTAAGGAGCAAATTTTGCTTTTCCTACAGCTTATGGATTTTCTTGAAGTTGAATGTAGTATTCTGCCTTCTTGTAGAGACAGCAGTTCCATCACCCGGACCTTGTATCTCAACGGCTTGTCAGCAGTTTCTGCTATGGCAGTGGTTTATCTCTCGTGCATCTGTTTCCTTACATATTTAAAAAATAGTTCCTTCAGAGAATTTTCCTTGAAAAATGCTGACATAAATGAGATAGTCTGACAAGCCTCCTGTTTGGGGCTGGCAGAAAGTCTGCTAGACATGAAATGCTGGATAATACTGACGAACCTGAATGCATGACCTTATGTATCTGAGGATGGAGTTCTGTCTGGTTGTCCAGATGAAGGATTTCCAGCATTAGTAGTGTGGTTAGCTCTTGTGCTGCTATAGGTTCTTTCAATACTTTCTCTACTGACATGACTAAAAGCCAGACTAAAATAATGCATCAATAATTGATCTGTTTTGGTGAGACTGATGGCTCTGTCCCCTTATTAGGAAAATAAGGACATAAAATTACTTCCTGTATTTTTTATTAAGGCAGCAGAGAGAGTGAAATCAAGGAGTGGAACTATTAGATCTGTTACTTTTTCTCTGGCAAGGCTGATTTTTCTGAGCAGGAGTTGGATTTCTTCTTGGTGGCCCAAAGGTGTAGCTTAGATGTTAAAGGAGAAAACAATAAGCACAAATCCTACCTACGTTTTTTTTTTTTTCTCAAGATTGTGAATTCAATTGAAATATTTACAAGAGACAGTAGTTCCATTGTTGAAGGAATTCTTGTCACAGCAATGGAACAGGTCAAGAGAACATGAATATAACTAAAATAATCACAAGTGTTCTTTACTCATAATGTATTTGCCTTTGTGGTAGATCTTGGTTTGAGAGCTTATTGCCAATTTTCTCTCTGGTGGGTGTGCCAGGCTTACAACCAGGTAATTGTAAGGACTTTTAAATGTTATGGGCTTCATATGGAGAAAGCATTCTTTGACACGGAAGGGATTCATTATGCAGTGCTTGGTGGTAGCTTCTTGATTTACACATTGGATTAATCCTACCATGGACTACAGTATCTTACACAACTAGTTAGGTAGGATTGGTCTCTTTCTGATGGCAGTGGCATATAGATTTTGAATTGCTGCCTGTTAAGGCTGCCCAAGCCCGAGAGGGAATCATGTAGCTGTACCAAAAATTGAGCATTTCATTTCTGCCTAGAAGGAGATTTTGGTTTTCAGTGGTAAACAAAATGAAATATCTGAAACATAGGCTGATGCTTCCTTTTAATTTTTGTAGATGAAAAATGGTAGTGGATGGGCATACTACAATATCAATCAATCTGAGTCTCCTCTTTATTTTGGATTAATAAAATGTCTCAACATTACTGTTAAAATAAGGTAAATATCTAGAAATAACACAGTGCAACGTTTATCTGCCTGTCTATATCACCTCAGAAGAAGAGGACTCCAATTAGAATACACAAGTGTATCAGGTTTTTGATGGAGACAAAGATTTTTATATTTTCAGGCCAGTTTAATCTATATTATGGATTTCTGCCATATTAATGCAGCTTGCCATTCGCATGTAATAATTTAGGGTTTAAATAATTCATGTAGCTCATTTGTACCTCAGTATACCATAGTCTTTTAGAGCACCTCTTAGACTCTTTATTTTCTCTTTTTGTCTTCTGGGATACTCTGAGCTCTTTCAGCATACTTTGTTCTTCATGCAGCAAGACACTTGGACTTAGTTAATTACCTTAGAGGAACACTGTTCTTCAGATGTCCTTCATTCAGCATCTGAGAAGCTAGGATATTATTGATACTAACTCAAAGGATTAAAATTTTAGGAGTGAAGGCTAAGAAGCTCTTGTGTGACAAATTAATGCTGAGGCTAAAGGTCAGTTTCATAGTTGGACATGCACTTTATAATGAACTTGAAATAATAATTGTAATGACTTCTAACCCTTTGAACTTTGTAATGTTATTTTGTTGAATAAATGTGAAGCATTAATGGAATGTAATATTTTTTTTCCCTGTAGCCATCTAATAATGTTCTCTCCCAATATTTAAAACTGGGGCTTAAACCTGCTCACAGTTAGCTGCATGTTGTATGAAGATTGAAGTACCTATATCAGGGAAAGTGTCAAGAACGGATTTCTTGAGCATTTATTTTTTTCAGGAAAATAGCAAACAAAGAAATGAGAAAAAAATAGATGCTGAAAAGACTTGTATCAAGTTCTGAAGTAATCCTTGAAAACAGAAGTACAAATGTGGATATTTTTTTTGTGTGTGTCTTGGGGACCCTGAAAAAGGAAAAGAGTAGGAAAGGGAAGTAGGAAACTGGTGTCTAATCCAAGCTATGAGAGTGATTTATGTAATTATAATCAATCAAATTTCTTCTTTTATTCAATTATTCTATCTGTAAGATGGGGTCCAGATTATAGTCTTGTTCTATCGGAGTCATTGAAAAATATGTAGATGTAATGCATTTAGAGTTTAATAGTACCTAAAGTATAACCTAGGCCTGAAGTATTTCCTTTTATATACGTAAGTCTTTTCCTATTTGCCAGCACTAATAAAATGCAATGTCTTCCAGGTTATTTACAGCAAATACACAGATCTTGTGCCAAAGGAGGTCATGAATGTGGATGATCCTGAACTGCAAAGACCAGACGAGGAGGCAATTAGAGAGGTATTATACGGACTGATGTGCCTAGTTATCAGTGGTTTATTACATGTCTTGCATGTGTGATGAGATGCATGCTGTGGTATTTTTGTCTTCAGATAACAGAGAAGACAAGAGCAGCCTTGGAGAAGTCGGTCTCCCAAAAAGTTGCAGCAGCCATGCCAGTTCGAGCAGCTGACAAACTAGCTCCTGCACAGTACATTCGGTATGTAGTGCTGGTGTGTGTGTAAGATGTTATATATAAAATTGATTAAAATTAGGACATTCCTTGAATTTTTGAGAACAGAAATTCCTCTTGAATTCTTTTCTTCTGGAAGTAATATGAAACTGGGTTTTATATTTTGACTTAGCCGACTAATGATAACCTAGTTTGAAGTGTGTTCAGGTATGAATGTGTCATGAGTTGTGGCACTTTGTGGAGGGGTGGTTGTTTTAGCAACAAAATACAGCTTTGTGAGGGATTAATGATGCTGCCTTGAAAACAGAGTCTTTACTAGGAGTTTCAAGTCAAGATGAGGCATGTAACAAAATTCTTCCCTTATATAAAATGAGCAATTGGAAAGAATTGGAATTACTAGGAGGCTGATAGTCATTTATGATGACTTTCTGCTGCAAACACAGACAAATTCCATGGCAGAGTTAGACTTGGCCTGTGGTGAATTCTGAAAAAAGCACATGAAGAGGTTCTTAATAACCAGTAAGTAGTCACCAGGGGTGCAGAGATACAGGTGATACACATGCTCTGTGTACATTATTAGGTTGTTTCTTCTACTTTAGAATTTAGGTTGAAACTGGAGAAAATAGCCCTGGGAAGATAGATTCTGTCTGTAATTGATCCTCTTCATTCAGTCCAGTATCCTCTGTGCAGTTACCTGCTCCTAGTGCTCGCAGTGAGGAAGTCTTAAACTGGTGTGGATAAATGAAAATGCAGCTAGTGCAGTGAACTGAGTGAAAATGGGAGTGGGCAAGGAATATCTAGCTGTGTGCAGAGAACTGAGCGCTTTGGTTGTGTTTTTCAGGTACACACCATCTCAGCAAGGTGTTGCCTTCAATTCTGGAGCAAAACAAAGAGTTATTCGAATGGTGGAAATGCAGAAGGATCCTATGGAACCTCCAAGATTCAAGTAACTATTCAAAACTTGTTCATGGCAAATAGAAGATTGTGAAGTGTATTTCCCTACAAAATGCTGATTGTAATTGTTTTCTAAATTGTTCAGAATTAACAAGAAGATTCCACGTGGACCACCTTCTCCTCCAGCACCTGTAATGCATTCTCCTAGTAGGAAGGTATGGAGTGATATAGCTGTTCTCAGTTTTGAGTTCTAGATGGGTTCACAGATTCTACTTCGATCTAGTTCACTTATGTGTACCTTTTCCTTGTTCTTTTGATGTGATGTGAAGTGATAAACTTGATGCCCGGTGCAGGGTCTTTTGGTGGGTTTTTTTGTTGATTGGGCAGTTCTGAAGGTAGCTCTCTTCCTATCTACCTTGTCAAAGATTGAATAGATCTCTTGTATTTTATGCAGGGCTGCACTGCTGGAGTTGTTCATGGCATGGATGAATTGACTAAGGCTTTAGCCTTGGTACACTGATGCTGCTTTTAGACAACACTGTTAAGCTAATGCTAACTTGTGTTATTAAGGATTAGCTCCCAAGATGAGCGTTGTGGTGGATCATCAGTTTCCTATAACTTGAACTGCTGTTAAATGTGTAAATGTTAAGTTGGCTGTGAGTTCTGGCCTGTGTGACAAAAGATTAAGAGGATGACTGAAAAACTACCGTGACTTTATTCAGTGTTGGCAAAGGTACAGTGCAGAAATGAACACCATATTGCTGCTGAGAATAGTTTGGTTTTTTGTAGCAGTGTCCTGAACTTTGTCCTGTAATTTATTTCAGTAGTTTCATAGCTGCCTTTGAGAAAGAAAACAGTATTTCATTTTGCTATAAATCTGAAGATGACTCTGCTTCTTCTCTTAAATCAGATGACTGTGAAAGAGCAGCAAGAATGGAAAATTCCTCCATGCATTTCAAACTGGAAAAATGCAAAGGTAATTAAGTTGTCATAAATTCATCTTTCAAATGTTGTGTCCTGCTGGGAGACTTCTGTGAGTGACTTAAGCTTTAATAACACTGGATTTAAACCTCTAGAGTTAGGTAAACTGGCTTCCAGCATGGAGAACGTGTGATTGTACAGCTTGTTTGTTCTCTCTTTGGTATAGGTATATAAGGGTTGTCAAACTGACAGAAGTATAGAACTGAGAGAGAATATATTACTTCATGGCAGAGATAATGTATTTTGAGAGGAAAAAGTGGCATTAGTTAAAATCCCCATAATAGTGCCATACGTGGAGTCTGAAACCAAAGTCTCTGGAGCTCACAAAGTAAAGCCATCTAAACTGAAAAAGGGAAGGGTAATTCATAGAGAACCAAGCATGTTTCTTTTTAGTACTGCAGTCCAAATTTTTGGAAAGTTCTCCTTCTTGCATTTTTTCACTAATGAATTTTCATTACTAGTTAGCTTTTACCTATTTTTATTCCATATTTGAGCAGGTATGTCTTGTCCCTTGGAATTTTATCAGCCAGCAAGTTTATGTTCAGAGAGAAGGGAGAATTTAAAATTTACTGCAGTAACTGGTCTGATCATTCTCAAACTTACTAAGCTGTTGTCATGAGGCAGCCTCTTCAGATGGAGGAAGGAAAAGCTGTATGTTTGGATGTTACATTTTTTTCTACCCCAACACAGCTGTATAACTGGGACTGATGCTAATTAGTAGATCAAATTTTAGGTTACAGATGCTAAAACCAAAGCAAAAATTTTGTAGAGCTTGCTAAAGAATCTTAAAATATAATCCATAAATAACTTTCGGTTTCAGCTTTTGAAAGCAAAATTGTCATTTAGTGTCTCTTGCTGGCAGCCTTGCCCCTTACTTGCTCATTTTGAATCAGCTAGTTTCTTAACAGGTATGAAGATAGTTTAGGGAAAACAATTTTTAAGCACAAGTAGTAAAACAGTTTGGAGAGTGGGAAAGCTGTTACTATTTGTGTTCTTAACACAAAGCCAAGGGTGGACCTTTTTGATCAAAAACTGTCATTAATATTAAGGTGCAACTTGAAGGGAAATTGCGATTTGGTTTTGGGGGAGTCTGGAATTGGAGCAAAGCTTAGTATTACCTGGTACGAATTCGAAGTACGTATAAAGGACATCCATTGAGGTGTATTAATGGTGGGCTGTGGATTTTGTGTGTGGTTTTGTTTTCGTACACAATAAATGTAATATTATTACAAATAATGTTAGTTTCTGTGATTAACTGTCTCTGTTTCCACTGTAGGGTTACACCATTCCATTAGATAAGCGTCTGGCTGCAGATGGCAGAGGATTGCAGACTGTTCATATTAATGAAAACTTTGCCAAGCTTGCTGAGGCTCTCTATATAGCTGACAGAAAGGTCAGGTGGTTGTTTAAACTGTTTTGTTCCATGTGGCTTTACCTTCTTTGTATGTTTATTTTCTTGGGAAAATTAACTGAATAGGCTATAGCTTTTTGATTTGTCCTGCTTCTTGGCTTAACATAAGACATAAGGTCTTATTCACAGTGTCTTTGAATCAGTGGCTCAATGTGGGTTAAATTATTGGAGGTCATGGGTCTTGTTTCTCAGCTCTGACTGCTGTGGCTGCCTGGCTTTGAACTTCTTCTTTGTGGCTTGATTCCTGCCCTGCTTACTGGATAACTCCCTGACAGATCTGCTTGCATCCCAGGTGCTAGCTTTCTGTCTCTTTAACTATGTCTTACGTGTGCAGGCTCGTGAGGCAGTAGAGATGCGTGCCCAAGTGGAGAGGAAGATGGCTCAGAAAGAAAAGGAGAAACATGAGGAGAAGCTCCGAGAAATGGCTCAGAAAGCCAGGGAGAGAAGAGCAGGGATCAAAACCCATGTTGAAAAAGGTACATTTCTTTGTTATTAAGATGCTATGGGGTTTTTTAGCACTCTGAAGTGTGGGTTTGGAGAAATAACCTGAGAACTTGTAATACCTAAATATCAACTGTAATTTCTAAGCATGACATATGTTCTTCATGTCTACTTGATCAGCCAGTGGAGTTGGTTAATTCACTTGGATGGTTTGATGGGATCTGGATTTGAATCTCACAGCAGTATGTCAGTGTATACGGATTTAGGACGTTGAGAATTTCAGTCTCATTAATGGATCAGTGCAAGTAAAAGCTTTCATGGACTGTTCTTAACTAATTTTGGTTTAGAAAAGGCTCGTTTCCTGATGAAGAGCAAATTTGTTTACAAGAACTAAACCATCTTTAAGTTTTCAAAGATGGTAAATGCAGTATTCTGTCTCTTGCACTGTTACAGCTGGTCTTGCAGAACTGTAGTTCTGTTGGCCACTAGGCCTAAAACCCACTAACCTAATTAAATCATAACTGTTGTGGTAAGTCTTACGTTTTGATCAAAATGACACTTTAAAGACCAAGATGCTGAACTTACAGAGCAGTTATGATCTCTCTAAAGGGTGGAGGATATGGTCGCATAATGCCAAATCCTGCTGCTGGAATGGACTAACCTCTTCCCAACAGGCTGGGGACTAGCCGGCTGGAGAGCCACTCTGTTGAAAAGGACCTGGGAGTCCTAGTGGACAATGTACTGAACATAAGCCAGCAGTGTGCCCTGCAGCAGTAATGCTAAGGGCATTCTAAGCTGCATCTGCAGTAGTGTAACCAGTAGGTCAAGTGAAGTAATCATTTCCTTTTAATGGTGACCTGCATCTGGAATACTGTGTGCAGTTATAGGCCCCCAGGTAGAAGACAGACATTGATAAACTGGAACAAGTTCAGTGGAGGGCCAACAAAATGGTCAAGGGGATAGAGTATCTGCCTAGTCAGGATGCGCTGAGAGAACAAAGCTTCTTCTACTGTGAGAAGATGTGGCCTTGAGGGGACCTAATGGGAGTTTTCCCATATCCATAAGGAGATCATCAAAGCTCTTCACTAAGCTGCACAGTGGAAGAATGAGGCAGTGCTCAAAAGTTGAGGCAGGACACTCCAGCTACATGTGAGGAGAAGAATTTTCACCATGAGGACAAGCAGCAGTGGAACAGGTTGCCCAGGGAGGCTGGTGGTCTCTGTCCTTGGAGGTTTTCCCCACCTGTGTGGACAAAGCCCTAAGCAACCTGGTTTGAATTCAGCATTGATCCTCCTTTCAACAGAAGATTGAACTAGAGACTCCCAACCTGAGTGCTCCTCCCATACTGAGTCACAGAATGTTCTTCAAAGCACTTAGATGCCTGCATGTATGAATGAAATTTCTACATTTAAGAGATAAAAGTATGATACGATGATCTGTAGGTGGTTTAGGATATTAATTCCTAGATGGACAAGTATTCTAAGTTCTTGAAAGTTGAGAAGACAGAGGTTTTGGATATGTCTGCTTTAACTCTTGTCACAGTTAATTGCTTGTAGCATAAGAAAGCTGTGGTTTTCCATGTGCTCAGTTTGTTTAAAGTGTAACATTTTTAAATAGTGCTCAGGGTTACTTCTGTAAAAAATACTGAATTGAGTCACTGTGCCAATGTCTGTGGCATAGTTAATTCAAACGTCAAATATTTGTTTGTAATAAGCAACCTTTCATTTGTTCAGAGGATGGAGAAGCCAGAGAAAGAGATGAAATCAGACATGACCGGCGCAAAGAGAGACAGCATGACAGAAATCTTTCCAGGGCAGCCCCTGACAAAAGGTGAGTCACAAGAGAAGGCTGCTTTATTCCTGTACTGGCACTGGCTTCCCCACTAGGGAAATGATTACCCTGGTCTTCCTTTTGCTTGATTGCAAGTGCCTGAATTTTACCTTGTGGAGGTATTCACTAATATGAAGCAGTGTTCATTTATTGCACGAAATGATATTATTGTGTGTGTTAGCATACTGCAGTACTCCCTTCTAAATTTAGAATTTTCCAGATGATTGGGGAGGGTGTTGGTTTTGGGTGGGTTTTTCTCTAGCAGAACTTCAGTATGTATATTCAGATTTAACTAACGTTGACAGCAAGGTTGAAACCTGGATCCTGTAACTTCAGTGAGACCAGAGTATCATTAGTGGCTTTGTTTCTTGAAGCTGTTCATTTGAAGTGAGCTTAGATTGAGTGTAGGCTGAAGTATCTTGTTTGCCCAAAACGGTGAAATTTCTGAGCACAAATGGTTTCTGGAGGCTAAAAATCTCTAGTATCTTAAAATTAGATTGCTCAGCCTTCCCAGAATATAATTACACTGGTTCTTGGAAAAAAATAAATATGACATTTTAGACCAAGTCAGCTTGATGTAAATTGCAGATAGTGGAAAGCAAATTTAAATGTCATGCCCAGCTGAACATTACTTTCCCAAATGTTTCCTTTGCCAGGAGACAAATTTTAAATGTTACCTAGAAAGGAAGGGCAACAGTCAATATCTGGCTCCTGAAGCAAATTGTTAGTAACTAACACAGGATCGGGTTGCAGTTCAGCATGTCAACGAATATGGTTTCCTGACCTAATAAAACTTAATTTTTTTTTTTTAAATTCAGGTCAAAGCTGCAGAGAAATGAGAACAGAGACATCAGTGAAGTTATTGCCCTAGGGGTGCCCAACCCTAGGCCATCCAATGAAATCCAGTACGACCAGAGGCTGTTCAACCAGAGCAAGGTAAAAATACCTTTTCACTGCTACATAGCTTTCTGTGAGCACATGCTCATCCTTCCTTAGTAGGTATGGCTAGAATAAAAAAGGGACCCTGTTCGTAGGGTTGGTGTGGTTATGTTCTGAAAGAATTCTCTACATAACCAGTTAGGAAACTATTTATCCTTTATCCATAGCTGATGCAACACAAATGGAGTATTCTGAATTTGTAACTGGATTAAAGTGGTTTTGTTCTGGTTTTTCTCACTGGCGAGTGGTGAGAAAGAAGCTTTTTGCCTTCAAGCTGCAGTGACCTCATTTTCTTCTTTAGTACAAACGTACTGACTGAATAAGGGAAATCTGCTCTGAGAGAGAAGCAAGTAAATACTTTCTATTCCCATTATTGCTTATGTTAAAAATCCTTCTGAAGATATAAATAGTTAACAGAAACATTTATTTTCCCTGAACTTCATACTATTCAGAGATGAAAAAGTAGATTAGGCTTCAGAAAGTAGAAAGTCCCTGAATAAACCAGCAGTTTGTCAATCATTCTTTTTCATGTCTCCATGAAAGACTTGCAGACAGAAGGGAAAGCTGATGAATCAAAAGTGAACAAGCAGGCACTTTGACAGTTTACATGAGCCTCTGTGTGATTTGGATCAGTCAGCTTAAATCCATGTTTTACAGAAATTCTGAATATGTACTTCTATATGGCTGTACTTGACTATTATAGACAGCTGTACTTGCAGGGCAGAGTGAAATGATCCATTATGCTGAAATATGAATGGCCTGTAATCCTTCCTGTTGCTTTCTGGAAGAGTGGAAGTGGCCCTGACTGAGGCTCGTAATGATTGCATCATGTTCTCTGGTCTTAATCCCAAATCCACGCACACTCATATCCTAACGAAGTGCTGGAAATCAGTAGTAAATCACACAGTACCATCTTTATTTATCTATCTGTGTGACACCATCATTGTATCTTGATGTTAGAATAAATTAGCTGAAGTTTTGCACTCATCTGTGTTATTCTGCTGTTCTTACAGGGTATGGACAGTGGCTTTGCTGGAGGAGAGGATGAAATTTATAATGTTTATGACCAGCCTTGGAGAAGTGGCAAGGATATGGCCCAAAACATCTACAGGCCAAGTAAAAATGTGGATAAGGACATATATGGTGATGACCTAGAGGCTCGAATAAAGACTAATAGGTAAGAAAAAGTTAAGAAATAGTCATAATTAATACTTTGAAGTTCCATTAAATCAGGTATCACCTCTTCTCCTGCAGGTTTGTTCCTGACAAAGAGTTTTCTAACTCTGATCGCAACACCAGAGGGAGGGGCAGAGATGGACCAGTTCAATTTGAGGAGGATCCATTTGGTCTGGACAAGTTTCTGGAAGAAGCTAAGCAACACGGTGGTTCTAAACGGCCATCAGATAGCAGCCGCCCTAAAGAACACGAGCATGAGAGCAAAAAGAGGAGGAAGGACTGAATGCCTCTGCTCCTTGAGCAGTAGGAGATGGACTACAACCTTGGACTTGATGGAAAAGGCATTTTTAATATCAGAGCTGTATAGGCAGATGGCATTGTAATGCAGCAGTTCACAACTTTTCTCATGTGTATATATACACACACACCGCCATTCTTCTACATCGGACAGATACCCCTGGAGCGTGGAGGAACAGAGACCACTTTGAAACATTTCACAAGGGAATTACTCTTTAGCAAGTACTCTGACTTAGCCGATTCCCTGTTGCCCAGCATCTCAGGGTAAGAATGTAGCCCCTTCCTACAGCTTTAGTTTTCGTAGGCAGCTAAAGCTTTCAGTTCATCTGTTTAACAGCTTTTCTGCTGTATATAATTACTATCTTACGCTGTAATGGATGCTAGAGTTTGATTCAGTGTTCCTTCAGTGTGGCTATAAAGTTTATTTGAACAAGGAGGGGAAACAGTTGGATTCTGTTTTAAAACAAATACTCATTTGTAGTTTCTCAGTAATCTTTATTTTAGTTTCTTTACATGTACTGAAATAAAGCTTCCTTCCACCGCTCACTCACTTTGATTCTTTCTCTGACTGCGTCTTTGCTGTTTGAGAGTGAGCTGAAAACAATGGAAATTATTCAAATCAGTTAGGCAAGAAGGTTTGATACTTTTCATTTCTGATCTTTAAAATATTCATATGGAAAACGGGAGATGGGTTTATAACTGGTTCAGTATCATGAGCCACAATCACAAGTGCCAATAAAGCTGCCAAGTATCTACATGATCTCAGGCCCTAATGAGTTGAGGAGAGGAATAAACAAAAGTGTTAGTGTGCTTTTAATTTTATTTTTTTTTATATCTAAGTGGGAAAACTTGCTGAGGGACATGGTTTAGTGGTCAACTGGCAGTGTTAAGTTAATGGTTGGACTTGATGATCATACGTCTCTTCCAACCAAGGCTATTCTATGAAAATGCTTGACAACACTTGGAACAAGTATGGCAATATTTTGATGTTACTGTGTCCAACCAAAGCCAGAATTAAAGAGCTCAACTCATTACATTACCTTGGCACCTTCAAGTATGTGGGAGTCCTTCTGCAACACATTCTGAACATCTTCTGGAGTTGAGAATTTAATCCAGCAGAAACGTCTGTGAAAGCCAGTCTCTTTGTTCTAGTTACCAGTTTAAAAAAAATAAAATCAAATTACTGTAGAAAATATTCACATAGGCTGTTATAATCTTTCTATGGATATTCAATTTAAGGATAAAAATTATCAGAGAAAATGGCACATTTGCTGTTTTGGAAGTCTTTTTCATACTTTGACATTAAATGTCTTAGTGACAGCATGTGGGGGCCTAGCAGAGGCTGTTCTGCATCCCTTTCTCTCAATTTAAGTCTAACAATCATTAAAAAAAAATTTTAAGTTAAAGTTGAAGACTAGAATAATGCATAACTGGTTGTTTCAAACTGCAGTAGTTCTCTACTATTAAGCCAGTCACAACAGAACTGACATTTAAATAGGTGCCTGATTTGAAAATAAGCCTGCCACAGTACTTCAAAAATGTTCAGCAGGCCACAATTCGAGCTGACAAGCACTAACTGCACTGAAAAGAAAAACAAAGTTATTTTTAAGACTAATTTGCCAGTCGGAAAAGACAGTTGTCAATAAAGAGGAGGTAATGCAGAAAAGCCAGGTCTACCAAAGTGCTTTTTATCCTAACTCTGGTCCCTCTGATAGCTCACAACAGCTCTGCTACTGAATTTGCTGATCAGGCATGACTGGCAGCACTTCCAAACACCAGCGAGGTTTTCACCCACGAGGTCCTGCAGTCACCCTGCCCTGTTGCAGTATCCCAGTGATGTCTTTAACTAGGCTGTCTTACTCTGCTGGTAGACTTTTTGTACATCGGGCAGTTTTAAGCATTAATGAACGCTCCTAAAGTAATCACTTAATCAAAATATCCACACGTGTATCAGTTCAGCTTTAATCGGTGCTGGAGGCAGGTTTACAGTAAGCTGCCAGCCTTCACAATGGAGCAACACATTCCATCCTGGGCCTGAGGAACAGAGCGTGGCAGGCTGGCACCTAAGCTTCAGAGTTCAGAAACAACCAGGCTGTTTCAAACTACCTTTCTCCATTTCCAAACTAGTCCTCAACTGACAGTGAACCCACGTGCTCATCTGAAGTTCACTACCCACCGAGTTTAATTTAACAGACCGGTACTTCACACAGAGAAACACGAACAGGCAGGAGAACCTCTCCTTCTGCAGTGACCTACAACTTATCCATAACAGAGTGGGAAAGGAACAGGTTTTTTGACTGTTCATCATTAAGAAACTGCCCTAGATGCTCAAAAGATAAATAACCTATATAGCTGAGGCAAGAACAGCTGACAGCTTGGCAGCATCCTGAAGAGGCTGTGGGTTTTGTGTCAGCCCTACACTCTATCTAGCAGGGTATGAACCCACAGCAGGAAAAAATAGTAGATTCACACCTACACCTTTATATATTTTTAGGCCAGTGAGACCAGGCACATAAACACCTTATTTTTTGTCAGAAGAAAGACAACACAGTGACAGAGAAGCTCAGAGCAGTTCTAGGTTAACCCTTCAGAAATGGCAGCACAGACAGGCCCTGAGGGACGTGCTTTCTGCAGCTCCTTCAAAGCCAAGGAAACCACCGAGCTGCGGTGAGGCCTACAGCGGGCAGACAAGCGGCGGCACGCACTGCGGGAAGAAACGAAGGGTGGAGAGCTCCGACAATCTGAGCAGAGTGCAAGGAGAGGCTTGCGGAGAGCAGCGCGGAGGGAGCTAAGCTGTGGGACCAGCCCCGCCGGGCCCCGCGGGGACGGCCGGCGGCTGAGCCCCGTTTGACCGAGGCGACACGAAGAGCGGCCTGGAGGACGAGCGGGTACTCACAAAGGGCAGCTGGCACCTCTGCACCGATCCGAACTGGGAGAAGTACTCCTTCAGCTCCTCTGTGGGGGAAAGGCACACCTGGTTACACGGGCTCACCACCCCTCACCCGCCCGCCACGGCCTGTGCCGGCACACGCGGCGGGGCCGCCTCCTCCCGCGCCACCCCAGCACCGCCGGGGGAAGAGGGGGTGGTGCAGACTCACTGCTCGACACCGTCCAGGGAACCTCAGACACGAAGATGTCGAAGAGCCTCCTGGAGCGGCGCACCGCCGACCGCATCGTCCTGCCCGTCGCCATCTTGGGAGCCGCGGCGGGAAGGGGCGGCCGGCCCCGCCCCGGCAGTGCGCAGCGCCCTGACCGACATGGCGGCGGCGGCGCTCACCCGCGAGGGCGGGGAGGACGCCTTCCGCCGGCTTTTTCGCTTCTACCGGCAGCGCGACGCGTTGGACTTGCGGGGTGTGGTGGATTTCTCCGTGCCGGGGGGCCAGGTAAACGCCGGGCTCCTCCTGCCCTCGCCCCGCGGCGCGCTGCGAGCCCGTCCCGCCCTCTGAGCCGTGTGGCGGTGTTCGGCGCCGTGTTCGCCGCTTGCTGCTGCCCTTGGTGCTCGACGCCGGGTCCCTCGTGCCGCCCCGTCTCCGGCCGGGAGACGCTGCGCTCCAGCGCTGTGGCGCTTACAGACGAGCTGCGTGGCTGGGGACGGGCCGCTGGGGGAGGGCCGGAGCCCTTCTGCCCGGGGACCCGTGGGGCGGCTGTCCGCGGGGTGCGGGACCCGGCCCGCCCTGCCCAGCACGCCGCCTGTTCACAGGTTTACCAGTTTTGGTTATTTACTCCCGCAATGTGTAATTAGCGCTCTGTGCTGCAGTAGGGCATCTCCAGAGCCTCTAATAGAACCACACGTTACCTAAGGGAAGCAAAGGAACGTGTGGATGGAGAAAAGCAAGTTTCACTATGGGAGCTGGCACTGTTTCCTGGGCCTGCTGGTTCTGGTCTTGGCCCTGAAATACCTGGCTGAGCTGGAGAGGGAGCTGGGATCAGCCTCCCTCTGCTATCCAGGCATGTCCAGGGTTCTTGCTGTCTTCCCCTCGGTCGAGTTTCTTCTCCTCAGTCCCATACAAGAAACATTCGGTTCAGCCATCAGGGTAAGTCCAGCCATGGGCGTGGGTTAGGTGCAGGCAGTCAGGAGCACATCTGAAGGTCGTGGCCGTCCTGGTTAGTGGTTTCCTGTGTCTCGAGTGACAGAGAAGTCATCCTTTAAACTCCTTTTCCATTTTGTTGACTCGCAAAAGGATAATGGATATCTGCTGAAGTATTGTTAATCAGGGGTTTTCTATGTATGAGCCTATATGAGAAAAAGGAGAAGAGAATATGGTTAAAGTGCAACTTTGCCTAATTTTTCATAATTCAAACACTTAGCCTTTTTGTTTCACCATTCTATTAGAATATGTATTTTTCTGTCTTTTCAGGCTATAATGTTGATACTGTTACCAGGACGCAAAACCTGACCCATATGAAATTGTCCAAGGTGTTAGCATTAAACAAGGGAGTTGATAACATTTCAGCCTTTCTTGAGCTTGCAACAATCCTTTGTCAAATAAAGGATTGCAGCATTACAGCCCTTCTGGGAAATCTGAAGTACTTGAAAGCATCTCAAGCACTTGCCTCCTCTCCATGTCATTCTTTTTGTGCCTGTTACCTTCTAAGATCAGTTGATAGCTTACTAGTGAAAGCATCTTTTATTCTTCTTTTCCCCCAGGTTAAAAACACTTGCTTTTCTCTTTAAGAGGAGCTACAGACCAGGCAGATTGGCCCAGATACTATTGTTCCTTTTCTCTCAGAAAACTGCTTCAAGTGATTGAGCTCTTCAGTGAAGTGTGACGTACCCCAGCTGCCCTGCTACCAGGCATATTTCACTGATTCAGCACATGTAATTCTTCAGCATAGAAACAGCTTCTGTTCGCCAGAAGCCCTGGCAGCAGCTGGTTGTAAGCAGTTTGAGAAGGCAGAGAGGAGGCAGAGCCTTAGTCAAAGGAAGAGCCTTTCTGGGGATGTCCTGCAGACAGTATTCTGAACTAAGCTCTTTGAGGCTGGCAGTTGCAAAGCTGCTTTTGGCAGAAAGCTGAAAAATTGGTAGAACAGCATATTGCCAGAAGTTGCTGCCAAGCACTAGTTTACAGTTTTCTTACAAATTCTATGTACATAATTGAAACCTGTTGCTCAGGAGATATTAACCAGAACTGTCAGCTTGCGGACTGATTTACACATTCACCACTGCAGTCTGTGTGCAAAGGCCTTATTTTCATATAAACTTCAAATTGTCATAAAGTCTTGCCTGCCTCTGTCTGCTTATTCCCACTATGCCTGACCAGCTCTTTCCTCATATGAGCCTATACTTTTGCACAGCTGTGTGGAGAGCTGGAGTGGGGAACTAAGCCAGAACAGAACCAACCTGTCTCTACCCTGCACTTCCTAAGACCGTTCCCAGTCCTAAGGGGAGAAGGGAGTGGGAACACAGTGGATGGGTTTGGTTCTTTGGGCAAGTGTTGGCTTATTGCAGTTTAAATACCTGTGTTATTGTGACTCAAGAGTGTATCAAGAAAATATATGTTGCTAAGCCTTGACCCTGCTGTTGGAAACAGCAATGGCAGTGTGGTATTCAGAATTTACAGGGTTTCTGCAGTCCTTCACAAAGGACAACTTTGGCCACTTCATCACTGTACTACTACTCCTTCTGTAAATTACAGGTGAGAATAGTCATCTCCTCTATGAGATTATGAGCAACTTGTAGTTGGAACATTCTTTGAAGTTATAAAGTGTTATGGGTACTACATAGTGCTCTCTAATGGATATTATTACCAGAATGTTTTATAATGATGAGTGTTTTCTTCTGCCAGGTGTTCAGATCACAGCTCAGTATTTCTTCAGTCAGTGATCAAGATGCCTACAGAGCAGGATTACAGCCAGTTAGCCAGTGGAAAGCCTATGGCCTCAATGGGTATCCAGGTAGGTACTTCTGTTTTCAAGGAAAATTTAACACAACCTTGTTGCTTTGGGTTTGGGCATCTTCCATCTTATCCTCCTTGTCCTGCCTGAAAAAGCTGTTTTGGTTTGCCTACGTGTAATTTAATGCTATTTGAAGTGTAGGAGGACAAACGAGTCAGCTAAAGGGTGGCGTGTGGCAATATATATGAAGATGAGAACAGAAGGGCCAGTTGTTTCATGATCTCTGATCAACCAGACTATCCCTCATGAGAATGGATGCTTTTTGCCTTTGATAGAGGTTTTATATTTCTGTAGCATCTGTTTTTTCTCAACATATGTAATGAAAATTAAGTGACTGAAATATAGTAATTTCATGGCTGAAGCATATGTGGCATCTACTTGCCGGTGTAGGACACTGGGCACAATGAGTGACTGCAAATCTCTTGTTCTATTGAGTAGATTATTTCAAAAACAGAGATGGATCTTAGGTTTGCAGGTCAGCGAGCAGAATCACAGAAGGATGTTAGATTGGAAGGGACATCCAAAGGTCTAGTCCAACTCCCTGCTTAAAGCAGGGTCAAGTTGAAAGTTAGATCAAGTCGCTCAGAGCTTTGTATGGGTGAGTTTTAGAAAACTCCAAGGATAGAAATTACATACCCTCTCTGGGCACCCGTTCCAGCATTTGGCCACTCGTGATTTTTTTCACCTTATAATAGCGCGTCAGAATTTGCCTTGCTGTAATTTGTGACTATTGCCTCTCATAATCCTGCTATACACCTCTGAGAAGAATCTGTCTCCACCTTCTCTGTAATGCCTTTTTAGGTAGCTCTTACTAATACAGGCCAATGTGTAACTGGCCTTTATTGCCGCAAGGGTGCACTACTGACTCGTGCTCAATTTGTCCTACAAGACCCCATTGTCCTTTGATCTAGAGCTGCACCCTGGTCCTCAGGCTGTACTGTTGCATGGGGTTATTCTGCCCCCAGGAGCAGGATTAGTGAACTTCCTGAGGTTCTTGTTGGCCCATTCATTTGGTTTGTCAAGATCCATTTGAGTGGCAGCAGTAGCCTCCAGCATATCCACTGCTGCCCCAGTTTAGTGTTATCTGCAGGTGTGATGAGGATGAATGTCCCATTGTCCAGGCTGTTGACGTATGCATAGTTATCAGTCTTGCCCCTGTTATCAACCTGAGGAAGGCAGCTAGCCACTGGAATAGCCACTGGGTAGACTCTGAACTATCAGATCACTGTTCTTTAAGACTGGGGGCCCAGCCAGCTTTTGATCTCTCTTTTAGTTTACCCATAAAATTCATGAGCCCACAGTTTGGCACCAGTGATGCCACAGGAGACTAGAAAACTTTGCTAAAGCCAAAGTAAGCAGTACCCCTGCTCTCGTCTTGCCTGGGCATCTTGCTGTAGCAGGCAGTAAGGCTAGTTAGACAAAATTTGCCTTCAGTAAGTTCATGCTGGCTGTTTCCAGCCACCTTGTGCCTGGACGTGGCTATCAGGAACATTTACTCCATAATCTTACTGGGGGTTTTGGTAAGGCTGATGAGTTAGTAGTTCCCTAGATTCTCCTTATTTCAGGGATTTTTGTTTGTTTGATTTATTTTTTTTCTCACGTTTCTTCTGATTCATTGGGACTGCAGTCAGTGTCTGTGTGGTTGGTATGAAGCCAGCCTACCATTTCTGAAACTGAGGCAGCCACACCAGCCATCTGGCATGGTTAATTCACAGGGAACTGAATAACTTCAGAAAGGCTTCCACCTCTTCTTACCCCTCTACATTTTTGTTCCACTTACCTGTCGTATTATAGCTGCCCTTGCTTGGTTTCACTTGTCATGTGTTTTTATGTCTGTCTAAATGTCTTTTCTAGCAATTACATGGGAGGGGATCACAAGTATTCCACTTACGTGCATTTTTCTTCTGTTTTGACTAAGAAAACCTCTTACTAAAATGAAATGCAAATATATTAACAAATTCTCAGTCCTGTTTAGAATCAAGTCATGTGTGGACAACAATAATATTTTCTGCTTTTCCAGCTACCTTTATCTGGTACATCCGAAAAGCACTACAAAATATTTAAGCAACTGCCCCGATAGCCCTCTAAAATAAGTTAGAATTTCTTTAGTTTGTCTATGGACAAATGGAAGGGAAGTCATCTGGTTTTGTCCCCGCGGTGGGTAATGAAATGGAATAAGAAAGCTGGATGAATTTCTGTTGCGGTGTCCTGAGTTCTGTGAGATGTGGGTGATGCTGTCTTTGGGCCTTTGTAAGTGACACGAATTGGTTTTATGAGGGGTTGTTCTTGTTGCTAGACATCTGTGTGTCTTATCCTTCCTTTGACTGAGGGTGGAGACCACTTTCACTAGGTATAAATTCATTTGCTAGTGTGACGCAAGATTTGGTTGCAGTAAGTGAGTTGCATCTACTTCCTCAAGGCAAATTTCTTTATTATACAGATCCCCAAGTAATTCATCTTTTGCCCATTCCACTCGGACCAACTCTTTCAAGGCCAAGAGGTGCAATTGTGTTGCCTTCAAAGCTTGTCTGTAGTCAGCTCAGGAAGACTGAAATATAATTCTTACTCTTCTCCCTCCCGCGTGTGGCAAGTCACTTATTTCTAGCACTACTGGCCCTCCCAGGAACTATTAGTCATGAACTTTAGTGTAGAATTTTGTAGTAGAACTCTGCAACTGTTGGAAATTCAGGGGTTTCTGCCTTTCCTGACAGAAGCATAGCAGTAACCCGCTTTTTAGTTGTTCTTGCTTTTGTAAATTGAGACTAATCTGGCTTCTTAGGAGTAAGTAATGAAAGGTTTGGATGGATGTGAGCATGTTCTAAACTTCTGATACAAGAGTCATAAAACCTGGATTATTGTTCTCAGCTCTGTCTAACTAGCACTCTAGGCTTCAATTCCTTCATTAATATCTGGAGATAATACATACATAGTTCAGCGTAATTTCATGAATGTAGTGAAGTGCTTTGAGAACCCCACATCAAAAGCTGCAGATGGGAAGAGCAATGTTGTTATTCTATTCTATGCATAGGCCAACAGAAAGAAAATGTAGTGTTTCTGGCAGAGAAACTTCTTGTAACCAGACCTATGAGAAAGCTGACATAGTCTGATGGTGCAGGGAATGGAGTGAAATGAATGACAGTATTAATACACTGAAGGTTCTTTTTCTAACCAGTTAATTTAATCTTGAGGTCTGCAAGATATGCTGGCAGGAAGCTTTTTCTGTGCTTTTATTATCACTTTCATAAGGCCACAAGACAAGTTTGTATCCTACTGAGACTCCTAGCCTTGCTTCTCACTTTTTCATCTATTTTTATTTCTGTTTAATTTGATACAACTGAGAAATTCAAAAAGACACAGTAGGGCAAAACCTTGAAACCTCCTTTTCCTTTGTTCATTCTATACCCTTATCTCTCTTTGTATGTGAATTTTGTGTTGGTGACTCTTACTGAATTGACAGTCTTTGAGAGAGTGCCTTGATTCTCAGAGTAGGTATGATACAGATTAATAGCATCTTTCTGTCAGACACACATTCATCAATACCGTGGACCCTGGCCTGGAAGGAAACACCCCTGGGGTGCTGGGGAGAAAATGCCAGTGAAGAATCCTGTTAGCACTCCTAGTGATGGGCAGATCTTATGTCAAGCACTCTTGTCTGTTAAGATAGTAACCTAATCAATCCATTACATCTGCTAACCCTCTTGTTTGGGCTGCTGCTTGAACTCCACCTGAGGTGCCTGACTAAATGAATGTGTAGAGTAGCTATGTGTTTATTTTGTTTTGTTAATTTAGAATTAATTAAACAAGCAGTTTGGGATTTAATTTGACTTTCATCCCCTTTGATGAGTATTACCATACCAAAATACAAAGATGGATATAACCAGACTTATCTGGAAATAAGCATGAAGCAAAGGACAGGACAGTTTACGTTATTAGAGACATGCTCAGCCCATGGACTGCTCTCTGCAGTTCATGACACTAAAGTAGCAATAAGAAGACAGTATGACTTCAGAGGCAGTAACGAGGTTAGTCTGAAGTCTAGAAAAACTAGGCCAGAGTTACTTGAACTTTGCAGGGTTCGAGAGAAAAATCTTGCTGAATCATTTCAAAATCAGATTTACTCCAAACGAATCGTCTTTCCAAGTTCTTACTTCTTTATTTACCTGTAATCAATATGCCATGCACAGATAGGTCCTTTATTGTCATTTTTCACTTGGACCAGCATTGGCTTCTACTTTATGGCCACCATTGATTTGTACTGAAAAAAACAATAGGTTTTAACTATTCAGACCTGTTAATGGATTTCATCAGCTTACATGCAAAGTCAGTGGTTGTATATCTAATGTGTTTTTTCATTACTTCTGAACCCTGCCCTTTGCTCTAGTTTTAGAAAAAACAGGAAAATGCCTAATCATACTTTCTCCCTGCTCCCACCCTTTTCTCTGTGGTCAGGGTTTATTTTCATACCAAACCCTTTCCTTCCGGGCTGCCAGCGTCACTGGGTGAAACAGTGTCTCAAGCTATACCCCCAGAAACCCAATGTCTGCAACCTGGACCTGCACATGGCTCCTGAGAAGACCACTGACCTGTGGGGACAAAGCAAGGAACAACTGAAGTAAGTCCACAGCAACGTTTAGTGGTCAGAACTAACAACTGGAAGGTCTCAGCTCTGCGAAGGTCTAAGAAAAATGAGCAGGGAAAGGAAGCTGAAAAGATTGTGTACGTGCTGGCATTATAGAGGTGATGTCAGACATGCCAAGTTAAAGATTTTTTTTTTTTTTTAATTTTAATTGATCACCTGTAAAAATACCTACAAGATAAATACTGTTCACCGTGTACAATCTTCTAGCTATTTGGGTATTTATCATTACCTTGTTGATTTCACTGCTCATTTTTCCTAACAATTGTTTCATGTGAATGAGTGACCAGAGTTCCCAACTACTCTCATCTTCCATCTCAGTCTCTTGGTAAAATTGACACACTGAGATCTTTCTTCAGAAATGCTCTTTATCTACAAGATGTGGAATGGCAAAGGCAATATTTGGACTTATAAATATTTGCACCTAGGAGAGAAGTTACATCCCCACTTGTGTTTTCCAGGCTCAGTCAGAATTAGGTACAGAAATTCAGATGCCTTTTTTATATTCCATCAAGGATGAAAAATTGTTTTTTAAAGTACTATGCATTGTGCTCTGCAGCTGAAAAAAGTGGGGTATTGTTCCAGCTCAACTGGCCTTTCCCAGCAGCACCTCCTGCATGCATAGAGTGATCGGAACAGAGGTTAATTTGAAGTTGAATCCAGTTCAGTTTTAAACAGTGTTTGGAAGAGTGATGGCTGGCAGAAACACTGGCAGTTTTATTAAGCACTTGCCTGAGTCTTCAAATGAGCAAACTGCTGCATTTCTGCTTTTACCTAGGGGACAGTGGATCAAACTAGCCAACTTTGTCTAGTATCTGGGGTGATGAGAGCCTTTCAGGGAAGGGAGACACAGAGTGCTTAACTAAAAAGAGGCCTACCTCCAAGACAACACAATTGTAATGCTTTTGAAAGCCATCAGGAAGATACATGAATGTGCTTTGTTCATGGTTTACCTGATCTTATCAGGATGCAGGATCACAAGGCAGGAAGAGTACATACAGCTCCCAGAAAGGTATGCTATGCTCTCTCCACAAAGTGGAGTTTAGGTATTTTCTTTGGTGCTGGGGACAGTTAAAAGCATAAAAGGGGGTAGAGCATCCCTACAAGGGAGATAGATATATTCTTGTGTATAAGAAAAGTCTGGGGAGATTTTATAGATGCAACCACTTACCAGTCGATAAAGAAAAAAGGGAGCTTCACACTAAAGCCCCCTGCTGTCAGTCTTGTTCTGACACAGTTATACCAGAATTTCTCTGTGCTTTCTTGTAGGACCACCTGCTGCTACAGCTCTAGGAACTCATTGTTTCCAGATACATAACTCAGACTTCCCTCTCCTTAGCAATCACACATGAAATCATATGCAAAATACCAAGTTCTGGGAATGAGGACCTAGTGAGCATATTGGGGTTCCTGCTGCTATGCAAACACTCTAGCACTGTAGTGAAAGAACAGGCCTTTCAAAAGGCATGTGCTAAAATTGTTTAATTATGAACATTGAGTTTGTCGGTTGAAAGATGTAGAGGAACAAGTTGTGGGCGCCCTCCCTTTTCTAAATGCTGTGTTACCTACTTGTAGGCTCAATAAATTGTGCCAAGCAGCATGTATTTGACAGTTACTGTGTTGCTGCATTATGGTAATTACAGTTGCTATTACCTTATAGCAAAGATGGAAACTGGAAAGATGACTTTCTTTCAATAAGCAGTGAGCTATGAAAAATTACTAAAGGTAAAGGAACTGGCCTTTTACTCCTATTCCTGGTTTAGCTTAGGAGCTATCAGTACAGTATAGGTGAAGGGCAGAAACAAGCTGTGTGTCTAGGTAGAGATGCACATTAAATGGAGATGCTTGGCTGAGACTTGACCATGGCAGAACAAACGTGAATCCTGTTTTGTAAAAGAGAGCATGTCTTACTGAACTAATGAGGCTATAAATGAGAGCCAGCTGTCTGGTGGTACTGTTTGTCATGGTGTTCTGAGTACATTTCCATTTTCTTTCTTTATTAGAACATAGGACTTAGCTTGAGAAAAGAAGCTGAAATTGCTGGAATAAGTGGACTAGAAGATAGATGCATACCTTCCTTTTTGTATTTGTAACTAGCATGTTTCTATCTGATTTACTCTAGTAATGCTCTTTAACTTTTTAAGGACTCTTCCGTAGGCCATAGTAAAAATCCATCCCTGAGGTCTCTCCCTGCCTTCACCACCTTCAATTAAGAATTGTAAACTGGCATGTGGCTTCAAACCACTGAGTCCTTCTGCATTAGGGTTGTCGCTTGAGAAGAACAGTTGTTTTGTCCTGCATAGCAGCATAGGAAACACCTGCAGTCTAAACTTGACATTACACAAAGTGTATGGCTGTAGCTAGAGCAGTCTTGCTTCTTACTGAACACTGAGTTAGTCTGTCCTAAAGAGTTCTTGTAAAAGTAGTAGAACTAACAATCCTTTGCAGTATTATTCAGCTTGATATGCTTCACTGACAGGTGAAGCATTTTGCTTTCTTGTCATTTTCCATTAAGTGCCTAGAATGTTTTTTCCTTGTGTTTGCAGCTTTTAGATCTTCACAGATTCTGTTTTTCTACTTTCAGGTGTTTAAGTAATACATGCTTAATTCTGACTTCCAAATCTGTACCAGTTCATTGTGTTGTCTCCATCTGATAACCCATTAGGTACCATGTTTCAAACTGACAGCAGTTGGCAGTAGGCCCTATAGCTTGCACAGATTGCATGAACTGAATTTTCAAGGTCTTTGGAGGAAAAAAATAATGGCACTGAAAATAAAAGTTTAGTACTGATAGTTTTAATAGGCTGTCATATGGATGAGTGAATCTCATTACTGTACGCTGCACTACGAGAAGACCCCTCAGAAATTAACAGATATCCTATTTCTTCCCATTTTGTCTTCGCAGAAGGAAAGGTTCCAATAAATGGGAGCCCAGAAGCTTATTGGAGAAGCTGCGCTGGGTGACCCTTGGCTACCATTATAACTGGAATACTAAGGTATTAAATTAAATTCTCCATTTTTCATAGCTGTAAGGACTCAGAATGGCAGACAGAGGAGGGTATAATGGAATAAAATGCTTTTGATCCTACAAGACAGTCTTGAGGAAAGGCTGTAACAAACCATGCTTGTAAGAACATTTTAAACTGCATTAGTTTACTGTGAAGGATTTAGCAGTAGAAGTCCATTGCTGCATTCTTTCCTTTGAAAGGTAACATGGTAGCATATACTCAACTCTAGACCTGTGACTATTTCAGGGTAAGTGAGCATTTCTACCTTACCAAAAAGATGATCACAAAAGCATTCTTAACTACTTGAGGTGAGAATAAACTTGAGTGCTTGAAGACAGATACTTCTGTGAAACTACTCCTCTTGGAGGGTTGAGCGAGAGAGCAGGAAGAGACTGCTGCTTATGTGACTTTGAACTTAAGAGTCTGAACCAGTATAATACAGTCTCACCAACTAGCAGCTATTTTGGGGCTCCAAACCAAAATCAATTTTTTTATAAGACTGAATCAGATAGAGGCTGAGAAAGAATGGCAGGGTGAATATGCAGTCTTATCAGTATATTGCAGATACGTAACCAAATCTACTTGCAGCCTTATGTTTACCAGATCAGCCTATTATTGAGTGGCCTTAATAAAAACTTGGTTATTCTCTTTCAGTCCTCCCAGAATCACTTATGGGAGAGAGATAAAGTAGGTTTTCAATGGATTTCTGTTTGTCTTATCCTTCAAAAAAGGAACAAAGGTGCTTGTTTCAGAGCTCTGTTGATGAGCTACAGAACTGTCTTGCCATTGGCAGCTCTGGGTAGTGACCAAGTCGATCCCCAGGATGTTAATACTAACCTTAGATACTAATCTTACTGACTTCAAGTTTGCTCTCCAGATGTAATGATTAATTGAATCTCTGGCAGTCTCAGCATGGGGCCAGAATTAAATGATAAGAGGTAAACTTGCTGTGGTTCTGCCTACGTTTTTGTCATTTTCCAGGCAAATATGATGTCCTTTCCCATGACTATCAGCCAAACTTATGCGTTCTCATTCAATATTTGTTTCCAATTGTATTAGCTGCTCTGATGTTCTGGGTGTGGTTTGTTTTTGTTTTTTTTTCCCCACTCTCCATCCTCCAGAAGTACTCAGCAAATCACCACACTCCTTTCCCCTCAGACCTTGCATTCCTGTCAGAACAAGTGGCTGCAGCCTGCGGGTTCCAGGGTTTCCAAGCCCAAGCAGGGATCTTGAACTACTATCATTTTGACTCTTCACTAGGAATTCATGTGGATGAGTCTGAACTAGACCATTCTCGGCCCCTTTTATCATTCAGGTGAGTCAAGGAAAGCATTCAAGTGTTGTGGAAGGACTAGTGGCTTTTTCTCTATGATTGCACATGGTTATAGGAAGTTGGTATGAAGTAGTTCGCTAATTGGGTATATAATCTTCACTCTCAGAAGATGTGAATAGTAGGAAGCTGTAGCTCAAGGACATAGGTTTTTCTTTGAAGACTGCTTGAAAAGCATCGATGTGGTGCCTGGAATGGAAGAGCTCTTTGCAGAGAGCACAGTTCTGTTCTAAAGCAGCAGAGTGGCAACCAGGTACTAGGCAGGCAAGGATGAAATACCTCAGCAGAGCTTCAAACCTGGAGGGGCAACTGCTCACACTATTCCTACCTTGAACCAGGCTTCTTAGACTGTTTTCCATATTCTCATTGTAAAGTTGTTACTAGGAGTCCATCTGGTTTTCTTGTTTGGTTGGTTGTTTTTCCATAAAGGGATTTAACCGCTAATATTTTCATACTGTACTTATTGTTCTCTACCTGAATTTGTTTTCTCTCTCCATCCTCGTACCATCTCTAGTTTTGGGCAATCCTCGATATTTTTGCTTGGAGGCCTGAAGCGGGAGGAGGCCCCAACAGCAATGTTCATGCACAGTGGAGATATCATGGTGATGTCTGGCTTCAGCCGTCTGCTGTACCATGCTGTCCCCCGGGTCCTCCCCAGCCCTGAAGGGACAGCTTTGCCTTCATGCCTGGACCAAGCTCTTTCTTCAGACCTTCCTATTGGCTCGGTCATTGAGCACAGCTCTGATGAGGACTGGCAGGTCTGTGCCAAGTACTTGCAGTCTTCCCGCATTAATATGACTGTTCGTCAGGTGTTGGCTGAGGGTCAGAAATTTCCAGAAGAATCTGGGACAAACGAAAAGGGCCAAGCACCCTCTGAAGACAGTCACTATCAGGAGAACAGCAGAGCCAAGAGACATAAACCAAATACAGACAGCTGAGACGAGGAGATCATGTTGACATGGACTGGACAGGCAACCATATGGAATTGGGAACTAATGTAATCATACTAGAATTCACTTGTCTGTATTTGGATTAATAAACTTCTGCAGAATAAATGTGGTCCTTCTTGCTGTAAGAAATATGTTGGGGGAGAAAAAGAATTTAAAAGGAAAAGAAGGGTAAGTTCAGGATTCGGACTCAGGTGATGAACTCTATTGCTGTTTTGTTGCAGATGTTTACTGTACTCTGTTCCCTTTAAAATACCTGTGAGAGAATTTTGTCAGAGACCTTTAAGCTTGTTTGGTGATGTTTATAAAGTATTTTGAAATTGGGCAGAAAGTGCTAGCAAAAGATACGTAATTGCCATGTCTTAAAGAATCCTATTGGGCTTGTAAAGCTCAGCCGAAGCACAGTAGCAAGCGTGAATGAGAACAGGCTGTTATGGGTGTGAGACCAACCTGCAGCATTTCCTAGATCAAAAAAATGGTTCAGTATCAGAAACTAGCAGCTCCCTTGAGCAGCAGCTGCCATAAGCTTGCTGTAGCCCTGTGCTCTCCTTTTGCCTGCTTGCATCCCCCTCAACTGCAGCAGAAACTGCTCTTGAGTGGAACTGGACTTTTCTTGCATACCTCAGATTTTAGACAGAAACAATTGGGGACAATATCTACTTAGAATATCTAGTAGTTCCCAGTTGTTCCTCCCAACAGTTAGTATGTGACTGAGCCCTACATCCCATGCTTTCAAAACTGCCCCCGCTTTTAAGTGCCTGCAGATTACAAGCCTCCAGTCCCAAGCTAGCATTTTTAAGGAACAGAATGACTTGCAAGTAAAAGCAATGAAATTGTAAATTAGGTACCTAAAAAATTAATCAGTGACTATCTCTGTCATCCAAAGATAAATATATTGAAACAAAGAAAAGCACTAGCTTTTGTGCCAGTTCTCTTTAAGACTCAGACCGTCCTATCTCCTTTTTAATGCAATTTTAATTGTTGGAGTGGAATGCACTATCCCTAGGGTGTTTTGTTGCACTTTCCCAATGAATAAACTTACTCAGTTTTTAAATTAAAGATCTCTATCAATTTTGGGCTGGCTTTTTTCTTCTTTTCTATTTCTCCCTGTTAGTTATTTCATTGTATTGTTAATGCTGCTGCATCCCTTGTGCTGTTCCCTCCAGCTTCTTTTGGATCTATTGCCTCTGCCATCTGCCAGCTCCGGTGGAGGAGCCCCACATATGTCTGCAGGGCTGCCTTGCTTATGGGCAATTCAAGGTTTGTTGGGCAGTTTCAGAGAGGTGTTGCCTGCAGTATCAAAGTCCAGTTTAATATGTATGTGGCAGCTTTTCCTCATGGGGAAAGTGTCTGGTCTGCTTATTTCACAGCAGGTGAATGTATGTGTGCAATTAGTCCCTTATGCAATACTGCAAGGAGCTCCAGTAATTTAATGCCTAAAATAATCAGATGTGGGGTTTAATTTCTTCTATGCCAGAGATACGTACTTCTGTATCATAGGCCTGATGTATTTACAGCTGAGTCCTTGGAGAGGGAATACTATTATGTAGAGGGATTACAACATGACCAGAAAGGAAAGTTGGCCAAGTCTCAGAAAACAGCAAAGCTCCCTTGGTGGCACCTGAAGGGGGGAAAAGTGGAGAGGAATACTTGTTTTCCTAACAGTGAGAAGGCAGACTGTGTGTTCTTCACTCTTGAGAGGAAAGCAAAAATCTGCCAACTCACTCAGCACTGAAGAGGAGAGAAGATGGAGTCATGCAACTAGATGGTCATGAACTAGAGCTGGTTTCTTCATGTTACAGGCTGAGGGTTAAGTCCATGGTTCTCTTATGTCTTTAGTTCCCTACAAATACATCACAAATGACAAACAATCATTTATTCCAGGATTCAGTTGTTCCTGTGATTCAAGGAGAAGGAACCATACTGTTTATTCTCTGTGGTTTGAAATTGTGGTAAATGCTGCAAACTACTGATGGCAGTTGGTCATGGGAAGTATCCAGTCCATTGAAGCCTTATGTTTAGGTGTGACCGAGTTGAGAATTTGATGAGTTACTGATGCAGTCAAGCCTGTTACCTAGTGCCATTGTGAGAGGCAGCCCTGATCTAATTCTGTATTAGACACCCAGAAAATGCAAAGTCCGTGACCCAGAAATCAGCATATGGGAAATAACCCAGAAAAAAATAAAAGTCATTGCAAAGAGAAACAACTATAAGAAGAGAGAATTTCCTGAACTGCCAGCCTAGCCTGAGAATTGGTTCTGTGACCACAGAAGGGTGGAGTATAAATGAGCAAACTGCAGGACGTCTGTGGGCTCTGCAAATTGTGCTTCCAGAATATGATTTCGAAGATGTAGCAACAGCCCTGGGAAGAAGTCAGAGGAATGGGGCTGCAGCCAGTGGTACACTCTGCTAATTTTCCTTCTAGGACAGACTGAGAACCATTGTCCTACTCTACACAGCTCTCAGGCTGTGACATGCACCTCATTTGTTTAGGTTTGCGATGACATAACAACAACAGGAGTTTTCATAGCACTGATGAAGTTTTTATATCTGTATGTACCACGAATATTTGCTTGTGTTCGTATAGGTGCATGCTGAGATAATCTCTGTAGCTTTTAATTCTTCTAAAGAAGTACTGCCCAAGGGCCACAAGCACAAAATTGCCTCAATGGCATAGGCAGCAGTCTTCTAAGATGTCTTGCTGCGCACAGCTGAGGGGAGGGAAAGAAGAGGTCATCTGGACCAATTCTGCAAGAAAATTAATGTGATGAGTTGATTACAGGAAGATAATCGTGTGTTTAATTCAAGGCCACCTGGAAATGGAGCATGTTGTTTACCACATGTACTCTGTTCATTATGTGATCTATAGATAAAGCTAACTATCCAACAGAATTTAAACAATTACTGTTTTTTTTATAATCAAGAATAAAGGGAAAATAAAATCTCCAGTTAAATCTGAATCAAAGCACAATGGGATGAATACTGGAAGCAGACGAGGAAACTGCCTGTACAAACTTATAACTTCCAGTCCTCTTGAGAGTACTATGCTGAAGAAGTTCAGCATTACAAACCAGACTGCTGGCTACTGCCCAAGACAGATCTACTGCATGCCCTCTGCATGCCAACCAGGCAGTAACTTACAGGCAAAGCAGTCCCTAGAGCTGTGCCTGCTGCTGAATGATTCTGATCTTAGGTATTTTTCCTTTCTTTGAGAGCTTGTTGACATTTTTCCCTCACTGTTCCACATCAGATATCTCTGCAGATAGTAGTGAGGTGCACCTGAGCTCCTCTATTTATGCTACATGTTCTGCTGAGCTAGTAGGTAGGGAATACCCAGATAGCAGCACAGTATCTCACTGCCGTGGCTACAGATCAAGGTTGAAGCTGGCTTGCATCTTGCGGAGTGCAGACAAGAGCTTGGATCTGTCTTCATCTATTCATATAAGTCATTCTCATTCTATGTGTCACACCTGATGCAGGATAGATTTAACATGGAAAAGAGATTTGTTGGTGACAAGACTGTCTTACACTTAATTGGGATGCACAATTAATTGAGCTATGATCTAGTGTGCTCTAAGCATACTTTAGTTCTGACAAAATCATAAAACTTGCCTGAGTCTGAACACATCACCTCAAAAAGTTAACAGAAGTACATGGACTGCAGAAATTAATGATCCAGAAAAAGAAGTTGCTGGAGGCCTCAGAAGACCCATATATAAAAGGGCTTTTTTTGGATAATCTCTGTGCAGGGAGAGACTTTGAGACAACACCAGTGGCAGTCACCCACAGCCTGCTGAAGCCTCTGTAAATCCTAATAACCAAAGCTGGCTGAAAACAATCATCTGTAGCATAACGCTACACATAAGGTACAAGAGGCACAAGATGTGGCTGATATAAGTTTAGCACAGTACAAAATTAGTTCCACTATTTATCAAATAATAATCACAAATACCTTAATGAAACCATTTTTTTATACAAAGAATTGACCACTAAGAATATGTTCGCATATGCTCTGGTAAAGTTGAGGTGAGATAAAAGTTGCCACTGTGCAAATTACAGTTTAGCTCATACAAGCTCTTTCCTTGCATCATCCTGTGATATCTGTAGTCAAAGGGCCACAGAAGTGGTGGTTGAAGAGACGTCTGGAGGCGTCTAGTCCAGCCTCCTCCTAGAAATAGCGCTATTGCCAATGGGCTACTCACATAAGACTTAGAAACCGTCCATGATAGAGACTACCGTTTCAGTAACCTGTACCAGTGCTGTCCTACTCACCTTGTGAAGAAATTTTGCCTTATGTCCTGCCTGAGTTTCCCAAAATACAACTTGTAACCATTCCCTCTGCTTTTTCTTACCATCTGTTACTACCAAGAGTTTGGTCCTACTGTATTTGTAACTCCTTCAAATAATTGAAGTCTACAGTTAGACCTGCCCTCCCCTTAGTCTCCTTTGTGCCATATGAAAGGACACACATTTCCCCATAGATCATGTGCCCTGGGCCCCTGACTTTCCTTGCTGGCCCTCATCAGCACCTTTTCCTATTTCAGATGGTACACCACACTCTCTGCTGGTGCTGGTTCCTGTCACAAACAGGATGCCAACAACAAATGGACTACTGAATCCTAGTTCCTAAACCCACTAGATCCACCAGATCCACTTAAATCCACTGGATCTTAGGCTGTGGGGCATTTTTACAGTGTTTCCTAAATTAAATATTTTTTTCTTCCCATCTACATCACAATAAAACAAGAGCAGTAGTTTTGTGAGGTGCAGAATGATGTACCATGGTTCTCTACAGATTTATGTTCCTGAAAAATTGTGAGCTCTCACTGAACCTTTTCTTCCAACTGAGCACTCATAAGTGATTTTTCCCATGTGATCTCCCCGGCATTTAATACATGTACGGTGCACCCTTTTCCTGAATCAGGGTATTTATAGGGTCCCTCTCCTCTAACTGCCTACCTACTAAACATGCAGGAACTTAATTAGCTGTGAAATTTATGCCATCTATCAAATCTAATTGAAATAGACCAACAGGTCTCCAAGTTTCTGGACAGGAATGCGAGAGCACGTGAAGTTTAACAGATGCACAAACCGTGAGAACATAAGCCTTATTCCTTGAGGAAGCCAGGCTCAAAAGCCTACCTTTTTGCTCTTAACACAGACTTACTTGTCTGGACTTTCATAGCAGATCCTGCTCTCAGGGGTTTTGCTCTTGGGGTCCCAGTCAAGAGAGGAACAATCTGGAATATCAGAGCATCATCTCCACCCAGTTCCTGATATTTTAAATATATGACCCCTCTTAGGAGGAGCTGACTATGCACAGAGACTCTGAACAGGTTAATCAGCTAAATGCTTATCTCTCCAAGATGGTAAATAAGTGCCTGGAGTACAGCAGGGAGCCAGATCTGATTTTTATTCACAGCTAGGGCTTGTACTCAGACAGGTAACACAGAAGGTATCTACCACTTCCACTATGCTGGGGGAGAAGTGAGGGGCTAAAGCGTGGAAAAGTCTGCAGTAGCTTTCCCTCTGTGCAGAATAGAGGAGATGTTTATTACTCCGGACAGTGAAAGTTTTTACGTTGTGGAAGCACCTTCCGTCTCATTTTTCCGAAATCAGTAGGGACTATTCTATCTCTGACCTTTTCCTGTGGTGCTGTTCAGTGTCCTCTTCCACAAAATCCCCATGTGTAGTGGACTCTCCCCTGAGCTTCTCTGTGTAGTCTTTCCCTTTTTGTGTCTGTAATCACATATCTTAGCACTGAGGTTGTGCCCTTCTTCACCATCACTCAATCCTTAGTTCCTTAACTCAAGTGCTCAGTGCTCCTGGCTGGGCTGAAGGAGGCCACTTGCCCACAGTACAGCTTTTATAATCTATCTGTTTCATCATCTCAAAGCTCTTCCAAAAGGTAGTCAGAACCATTATCCTCTGCAAGGTCAGGAGCAAGGCCAATTTATACCAAAATGTGGGGAAACTGAAACAGAAGTAAGGTGAGGTGGCACTCACACTTACGTGTAAATGTGGCGCTTAGGGACATGGTTTAGTGGTGGAGTTGGCTGTGTTAGGTTTACGGTTGGACTCAATGATCTTAAAGGTCTTTTCCAACCTAAATGATTCTATGAGGTACAACAAAATATTCTCCAAATGTTCTTCTTGTAACTACATATAGAGAACAAAAAGTGAGTCAGCCTAGAAAATGCACTGCCTCTTTCTTCTATGATGTAGGGAAGTCAGCACTTTACATTCGCTTTTAGTTTCCTTCTAGGTGAATTTAAAACTCATTCTGTATTTACTGAGGAAGGCCAGAAGAATCAATAAAGGCCTTGGCTTTCTAGAGGTGATCATCTCACCAATCATCTCTGTCTCTGTTCTATGCTAAGGTCTTAGATAAGGAGGTTTTGTTTTTGTTTTCTTTCTCCTTAATGGATGGGTTTCTTAATTAGGACAGGGGAAAAATGACTGCAATTTTGCTGTGGCAAATTAAAACCAAAATGAGGTAGCAAAGAGCAGGGTCTGGAGGGGAGGGGTCAGTCAGAGACAGCTATTGATTTTGAAATGATGGAGGAGCCAAAAGAAAGCACACAGCCTGGAAAGGAGACTCATCTTTCAAAGCACTGTTCTTGCTTAAAAACAATCAGTCCAGGCAGAGGTGTTGGTTGTTGCTGAAGCTTCAGAGCTAGCTTTGTTTTCAGACAGAATTTAAATTTTGGAAAGACTTGATAGTTCATTAGGGGATGGCTCTTGAGATTGTGGAGCCAGGAATCATGGGATGGAGCTGAACAAAAGTAAACCTGAGTGGTTACCAGTAATGGTAACAAAAAAATGTCTGGAAATAGTTTCTTCCAAGGACAAAGAAAAAGTGTCACTGCTCACAGCCAAGGCAGGCAGAGAAAAGGGAACAAACATACACTGAATATGGGACATACACCAAGATCTAACACCCTTCTCACTCCCAGTTCTTGGATAGCATGTCCCAACTTTTCTAGAACAGAGAGAATTGCTCTGGTGTTGCTTTACCTTGTCCCAGCAGCTGAGACCAAGCTTAGGTACAGCTTTCTGCCATTCCAGTCAGCACACTTTCATATACACTGGCCTTTTTCCTCCCCCTTCTTCTTCAGACAGCATTCCCGTAAGATTAAAGTCAGATGTTAGTCTGACCTTTTGTCAAATATAGCCAGCACCTAGAAAGACTGTGAGAGAACAGCACCAATCCCTTAATGCCTGGTTTGAGTTTGTCAGCTTATTCTCATGGCTGTGATGAAACCTGAGTTTGCAGAAGTGTTGATTGTCAGGTGTCTATGATAGGGGGTCAGGAAGATTGTAGCCACACTACTGCAAATAATCTGCAGCCATTGTAAGCCCAGCCAAATGCTGCAGGCAAGTATGTCCCTTTTCAGCCCAGACAGCCACAGGTCTTTTTAAAGCAAGGGGTTTGTTCCACTATGTAGGAAACCTGTCTTCTATTCTTCACCTGCCACTGCTCCATCAAATCCTCATCACAGTGCTGGTGACAAAGTGGTATCTCTTTTGCTCCCCATAGGACTGGCAGTTTGTAGGAGATCGTGTGTCCTTGTCCACAATCCACTTTTTTCCCCTCACTCTTCCTCTTGCCTCCAAGCAGTCCTACAACAAGTACAACGAAAATCTGTCCCTTCCCTGCTGCCTCCTCCATCTTTGTAGCTCAGATGCTGCCATGTCACCTGTTCCCTGCCTGAAGGGCAGCATTTACCTAGGCTGAAAATGGAACCCATCTGCAGACATCTCCTGGCTTGCACAGGGTTCTTATGCCAGCAAGGCAAGTCTTGCATAGTCTTATTACTAGCCTTGTCTAATCTACTAGCACTTCTCCCCTTCTCCTAAGAGAAAATGATAAGGGAGAAATTAAAGGAAAGAAGGATCCCAGGTGAGCAAGCATAAAGAAGTGGAGAGAGGGCATGTTCTTTCTGATCCCTGCGCCTACACATGCCTTCCCTGTAGCTGCAAGGATCATTGCACACAGATCCAGAACAGCAGAGGCTGCTCAATGCTGAAGGGTACAATCCCTGGCTCCATAGATCTTTAATACTTCCTTTCCCTGGAATTCACACAAGAAATGCTGTTTTTTCAGGTGACATGGAACCTACTGAGAAACCATGGGTCCCGTCTGGAGAGTAAGTATGCAGGCACTCAGTGTTTGATTCACTGAATATTATTTTCCGCAGCAAAAAAGTAGGAGAGAGAGAAACATTAGTCACATACTTGCTTAATTGAGATCTAATAGCCAAGGTCAGTGCGCAGCCAAGAATAGATAGCAGAAGCTTCCCATGATGTATTTTTGTAATGAGATGTTCACAGCACACAGACTGATCTATTATTGGTTTTCACTATGAAAAATTTAACTATCTCCTGGAATATGCTCAAATCTATTTTGCATCATTTCCTTGCTTTTTCATTTAAAAATATCTTTCCAATGAGACCTCATGACCATGCAAATTAGCAAATCTCTCCTGTATGGAGAGACTGCTTCACCTCCAGCAAAGTGCAGCTATTTGTTCTATTGCCAGCCCTCTGCAAGATGACAAAACCTGTTTGTCAGTGTCTAGCATGCTTTTCTGTGCTTTAAACAAAAACCCTTAAAGGGAAAAGATGAGTACTCAAGGGAAGATGCTGCAATGGGCACATCACAATGAGGAGAAGCACCAGACCTTTGCCTCGAGCTGTGTTCTGCATGTCTGCAATGTTCCAGTGCAGCAGAAGTGACACGATGACCTACCTGCTGGTCTACAGCAACTCTCTGGTCTCCTGTAGCATTTCAGCCTAGAGGACCATGGTTTGTTCTTTCTAGCTTTTTGCATATGGGTCTCTGCAGGATGCATCAGCATTCCTCCCCAAACCAAGCATTTCCTAACATTTCAGGCCACAAATCCTTTCCTCCTCCAAGTTTTCCCCACAGGCCACAAAGCAATCATTTTCCCAAACCTTCAACTGAGAGCACAGGAGAGAGAGGATTTATATGGCCTCACAGATCGCCCAGTACTAAACCCAGAGAACTGATTAAAGAAACAAAGTATCTGAAGATGAAAGGAGTAAGGTCTCTGAGGAACACACCTTAGCTAGTGTGGTACCTGAAAGATGTAACTGTACTTTCTTTGTCAGGGGCTACAGCACGGGACATGATCAGATCCAACTGAGTAAGAACAGAAAACACACTCTGTGTGGGCACTAACAGCAAGCATGGATACACTACGTGCAAGGAGGCTTTATGTTCTGATGCACATTTGACCTCTGTCTATCCTTGGCATCTTGCAGTACCTGTTGCTGGTGAGCTCCAAGCTCCTGGTGGTGCTGGAGTTGAAGCTGTTCACTGTCATGCTCCCTAGAGCGTGTCTCTTGCAGCATGGGTGCAAGGTTCTCCAACAGACAGCTCTCTGTACATGCACAGTAGGTACCTAAGAACTGGCTCAGATTTCACTGCTCCCGAGAACAGTGTGGACATATAGTGCAAGAACCATAATGTATCATAGTAATTCAAACCACAGCCCTTCTGCCTTTGCACTGCAGCAGCCACCAGTGTAGGAGGTACCCAGACAGTGGCTCCCTTCTGCTGAAAGATGGAGCGTTCAGAAACCACTCCCATATCCCAGTGTCTACCACTCTCCCAGTCTGGAGAGGGAGCAGCATGGTCCTCACCCATTCTCAGAAGAGCGAGACTGAGTTTGGGGCTTTTAGAACAACACACAATCATTATTTCTTGGGAGTCTGGCATCTGGCAGGGAGAGGAGAATGCGGTCACCATGGTAATTCTTTGCCTCATTTAACTGCAAAGTAACCTCTTGTGTCGTTACAGGCAGCCATTCCTGGCACATCTGGCCTGCACACAGCACAGGCAGCATGTGGCCCATGTAACCACCCTGCCCGCAGCCCCCCTCGCCCCCCTCCACTCCCTGCTGTACAACACCCTTGCCCAACTTGTATGTGCTGAGCAATACACATTCCCTCAGCTCTCTCCCACTCATATCACCTATGCCTCTAGATAACCAGCCAGGCTCATAGTCCCTGCTCCTACAACTATAGGTTCCTCTGCTGCACAGGCATAAGATGCTTTAGAAGCACAAGGTGAATACGTGCCCAGCCAGCCGCCAAAAGACACACCCACCCTCTTTCCCCCAGCCTTGCCACAACGCCTGCCTACAGCTCTTGTACAGTTCATTCTTGGATGCATTTTGTTTTCATTCTGTGGCATGAAAAAGGAATAAATTCAGCTCTGTCTCATTCATTTTCTTCTGTTTCTGCCTCTGAGGAAAAAATGTCCCTAAGAAGCAGATCTATAAGAAGACTGTGTGCCTCTCTGCAGTGCCAACTCATGGGCAGCTGGTGGCCAGGTCATTTGGTGCTCCTGACTGGACCCTGCTGCTCACATTTCTTGGCAGGTAACTATAGGAAATCAACCTCAGTTCCATTTCTCTTCAAAGCACCCGGTGGGTCCCTGCAGGAGGGCTTGGTTCCCTCACGATAGCAGGGAAACAGAAGTCCTGAACAGCAGGGACTGATTTTATAGCATAGCAGGAGCATGGCAGATAGGAGCCACGAGCTGAGTCCCTCTCTCCTCTGCTACACAACAGCCAGGTATCACCCCATATCAAAAGACAAAGCTCAGCTCCCACTTATACCACCAGACACAGCCTGGGGACCTCTGCCAAGCTATCACTGTCACATCAGGTTCACTCAGCTCTTCCAAAAGGTGCTGATGTGATTAGACCTTGGGCAGTGTCACTAGGGTGGGCACAGACCTGCCCTCAGCCAGGCTAGGTGGCAAGTAGAAACTCCTCAGCCACACCTACATGACAGCTCCAGCTAACGGCCCATGGGAGCCAGCAGGCATAGACTTGGTGGAGTCTCAAGTTTCCTTATTGTATGGTGCAAGTGTCCTTTTCTGCCTTGGGCTGTGGCAGGGTTTAACAAGCACATAGCAAAGGCCTGTTTCATGAGGGTGACAGTCACCTGAGTCTAACAGGGTTGCTAACATCCACATCCCACTTGTTACTGCTATACAGCTTGCATGCTCTACACATGTGGCCTACAAAATGCTCCAACAAGTGCTTCAGGGAAAACGTTTTCTTTAGAGGCTGTGAAGATACGATTGAAATGAGATTTCCCCACCTGGCTGCCCAGCATCTCTGGACGTGGCAGCCAAAGTTCTCCCAGGACTGGTCAGAGTTGCACATCTCATTCTCCCCCATCTCTAGGAAGTGACAGGCACCTGCATATGGCAATTCACCTTCCCACCCTTGCTCCCCTCTCTTCCCATCCCCATCATTGCTACCTGCACGCCTGGCTGCGGCTGAGCTCCAGTGCCTTTGAAAGCACAGGCCCTACTTTAACCCTGCACAGGAGGTGGGACCCAGGCAGAGTCCATGTTGCTTGCAGAGCCCACAACCAGCCCAAGCTGAGGCCGTCTCAGCCCGGAGAAAGCAACCTAATGCCTGAGCGCACACTTCCCTCTTATGGCCATGCCCGATACAGCAGCCACTTGGTCCTGCAGCATCTTCACGGGAGATGTGATTTTCCTGTGAATACTGGCATTTCTCATAGTTGCCTTTTACACATGCCAGGCACAGACCTCTCTCCTCTGCACTTGGGGGGCAAGTACAGAGCCAGCCTCACCGCCCTGTTTGGCTCATGCTGATCAACACACACACCGTGAGCAGTGTGGGTGGGAAAGACAAGTCAAGCTCTCCATAGTGTCCTGCCTGTGGCATCACACTGTTTCTCTGATGGAAGCCCGAGTATCCATCCCTGGTCTGGGGGCAGTTTTCCCCTGTGTTTGGGCACAGCCTCTAACATCTTTCCTTTCCTCAAGTTAAGCATGGCTTTTACTTTGATTTTGAAGGGAAAGTTTCTAACTACCTAGTTCTAGTTATGCGTAGTTAAGGATTCTGTTCAATTTCTCCCTCACCATATTGCACTGTATGGCAAAGCCTTTCTCTCTTCTATCGAAATAATAGTATCTTTGCCAAAAGGAGAGGCAGCAGCCTTCTGTTTTCCTGTACTAACCTTGTTCTCTGGACTGGGCTTCGGGTAGCTGGTTCTTTCTGTGCTCCCATCACCGCATCTACTCTGAACCTGTTTGCCAGGGTACTGATTAGAGGAGGGCGTGGGGTCACTTCCACGGTGCCAAAAGTCATAGTGCCAGATCCTCAAAAGTATTTAAGCACCTAAAAAGTAGTTAGGAATTGAAACATCATGGGGCTCTGGGTCCTAATGAGAATGCAGTTATATCGGTATTCAATGATTTTGCTGATACAGCTGATTGTGCTTGGAAAAGTTCTGCTCAAAAAAGAGCCCTATTCTGCTGACATAAGCTGCCTGCACACTAGAAGGGCTTCACTGGTACAACTCTGCTGCTACAGCGATATCACACACATTTACATGTAAATTAGAGCTTTGTTTATACTGCACAGATGCAGCCTTTCACTTCATCCTGCATGGGGAGGGGAGAGGGAGGGTAATGGTCTCCCTATTCTCATTTTATGGACTACGAAAGCAAGGCACAAATGAAATGAACTCATTGGCTCAATATCACCAAACATGGGTGACAGAAAAGGCAGAGACCCTGGTCAGAGTTTACATCCACAGGACATTCGTCACTGCTAGAGACAGGGGGACAAATGAGTGAGTCATTAAACAGGAGCCCCATCATGTCAACTATGCAAGGTGAAATCCCCGATGTGTTTGAGATGGCAGGGCTACTAATGAATGCACTAGGGAGCCCTGGACCTAGGGGACTGAGGCTGGTTTAGATGCATGAAGCACTGTCAGAAAATAACAGAACCTGAGACCTAAAGAAAGGTTCTACTATGCTGCTTCAGCACTCACCAAGCTGAGCGGCAACAGGCATGAGTGACAATGAATGCCCGTGGAGGATGGACATGAAAGCTGAGCAGTAGGGGCGGCAAACAACATATCACAGGAACTAAATATCAGATCAGAAGCTACTGAGATTACCTTGCCTCCAACCACTGCTGCCCAAGTAAATATGCACTGAATGCATCTCCATTCTGCCAATACTCCTATATCTTGACCACAGACTCTGCTAGGCCATACTTCCATTTACAAAATCCAACATAAGCCAAGAATGATAAAATAACTGATTCCATCTCAGCCATTAATTCCCAGACCTGCCTCTCCTGCTCTACTAAACCATATATCTGACACGGATACAAGATGAATCGCATAGTAGGACCAAACTCATCATTTTTGCTAGGACAGTTTTAACCCCTATCAGCTTCTCTCAGTGGCAAGTATAAGGGTTCCTGGAGCTACAGCCTTTGTTGGCCCCACAGTGATAGTAAGTGACCTGAGAAGACACATCACCACACAGTTCCACTGTGATGGCATAAAGAAAGATCCAAAACTCAGGCTCCCAAAAAAGCAGGTGTTGCACAGGTTGAGTGAAACACAGTGAAAGCGGGTAGATGTTACTGCTGGCCTTAAGTTAGCTCTAAGATACAGCCTAGCTCCATCGCAGAGAAACAGCAATCTCCATTCCAACACTCTGCACAAGTCACTGCCCAAAGAAGAGGCAGACATCCAGAAATCTGAGCTGGGGGGACAGGGACATGACTTTCTGAGAACTGTTTTGCACAGGAGTCTTGGGGATAGCAGACATGAGGAAAAGCAGATAAAGCATAAAGAAGAAGGCTCCAAACAAACCTAGGAGAATCTTGGTAGTCAGCCCTGACTGAAACCTAGAGAAAACCAGCTCTTTGGTACTGGCTGAAAGAAGGCTGGAGCCATGAGCAAGGAAATAGTGTTCTGCTGCTTGATTCCCTCACACCATTGGAAACGTAACCTTATACATATTTTGTAACTTTAAAACAAAAGGTAAATATAGTTGTCTACTTCTAACTGGAGGATTAAACTTTTGGCTTGCTATATGTATCAAAATGAGTAAGAACTGCAGGGGGTTAAGTCAGTCTGTCACTAATCCCCTCTGCCACACTGGATTCCCTCCCATGTCCTGTTCTGCTGTCCAACACCCTGATCCTACACATATCATCCCAGCCCTTTCCACATCTCTGTTTTCTTGTGGTTCATCAGACCTGTATTAATACACATCTTTCAGTCCCTGGTATATCCTTTCAGGCTCCTGCATCTCCAATCACAAACCATCTGTCCTGACTCCTTTCCCATTTCACCACAAAAATGTTATGCAAGCCTGGCTGGTCTCTCCAGACAAACACACTGAACAGAGAACAGCTCATCGCGTTTACAAATTCTGGGCCAAATCAGTGCCCAGAGCTAGGTTTGGTCAACGCTTCATTGCAAAAAAGAGGGGCAAACAGTCTGAACAGAGTCTTTTTAGCCTTGTATAGCTTTAGAGGTTATTTCCAGAATACTACTATTCTCTGAGCCAGTGAAACAGAAGCTGTGGCAAGCCTGGAACTGTAGCATTCACAGCAGAAAGTGTTAAGGACAGGGAGGGTCTCTCCTGGAGCAGAAACACAATTCTCAGCTTAGCTAAATTTGAAAAAAACATCTCTATTGTTTAGAAAGATGTACCTGACTCCCCTTGCCTCCAGCAGAAGGAAGCAATCTGCTGTGGGCATTCATGGCTACCTACTTATCATGATATGCTGAGGACAAATGACAGTCGCTCCTACACTAGGCTAGCCAACCTTCCAAGGACTCCTCTCTCTTATGAGCTATGCCAAGGCCTCTCCAGCTTTCCATGAAGTTTAGCTAGGAGCTTGACAAATTCTCCTGGAGCACCATCATGGCTATCTGCTTTCTTCAAGGACTATGAGGTCCCCAAATTGCTTTCCACGCTTCTGCTAATTCTTCTCCTATGCTTCAGGCAGGCATTCTGCCATTCAGACCCAAGCTAAAAACCAAGGTTCACTGCTCCCCTGAAGTGATTTCCCAGCACAGTCCCTGCAGTTTCAGTGCTAGGTTGCTGTAACTGTGAAAGAAAAACAGAAAACATAAACAATACTCACCTCACAGCACTGCATTGGTCTGCCCAAACTGCAGCCTTTTCATATACACCTTCAGCACACTTCATGCTTACTTCAGCCTGCACCTGGAGAAAGGCACCTGAAGAATGTAGACCGTTCCCTCTCAGAGAAGCCTTCCTTCTATTAACTGCCGTGAATACAACGGCTGAGCCACTGCTTATTCTGTCTCTGCATTGCAAATATAAAAGTCCAAGGCTTATGTTTATTTCTGACAACAGCTGCCTTGAGCCCTTCCATCAAGACTCTCTCTGTACCTGGCATCATTCACATACCCAATTTTGTCCCAGTCATCAACTCTCTCCTTTCTCAAAGGAATTCTTGCCCTCAGTCATATCTCAGTGATAAGTTCTGGTTATCTCTTGTCAGTATAGAAGGCCCTTGTTCTCTCTGTTTGGGATGTTGGAGCAGAAAATTTTTCTGTTATGCTTCTCTGTCCCAGTGGTTACCCAATTGTTCCTTCCTGAATTTGCCCTTCTCCTGTCTCTAGACTTCACAATTCTACTCTGTGATGCCCAAACCTATAGATGGTTAAACAGTACTCATTGACTCATGTGAGTGATGCGAGTTCTCTGTAGATACGAGCCTGCTGTGCAGCAATTCCTGCTTGTCTGACTTGTTACTTATGGTCCACTCTTCCTTTTGACTCATTAAAATTTTGATACAGTCCTTTGCTGCATTTAATTGGCTGAGGTAGGGTGTTTCTGCCAGCTCACTAGAATAGTATCCTTGAGACCTAAAAGAACTGGAATTTGCTGTTCTGAGATTATTTGGCTCCTGTTTTGCAACTGTGTAGTCCAGAGGCAAAGCTGCAGCCAACTGTGTACACGGATGTCTCGTGTGTCACACAGAACCATATTCGGATCTGCCTGCAGGTGTGACTCTAGGAGCTCTGTGGGATGTTGGAGCTGCCTGTGGCAGCAGCTGTGTCCTGGGGTGCACCCCCATGCTGGGACTTTTCTCCATGGATATCCTGTACTCTTCTGTCATTTCAGCCCCAGGGCCCATGTGGCCTTCCCCACCCCCTGTGCTGTGCCAGAAGGGGCCAGATGCCCCTCAAACACCAGGTTATGCTGCCCCCATCCTAAGGGCAGGGTGGGTCCTGGCAGCACGATGAGGTATCATGTGCAGGGGAGCACTGAAGCTGCTGTGTGAGACCACTCAGTCCTGCATGAGTTAACCAATGGGGTCCCTTAATATTTTTTCTTCCAGTATTTCCTAAACCAAAACTGAAACCATTGCATTATAAGGGTTTGCCCTAGTCGGGTTTAAGGACAGAGGAAGTAACCAGTCTGCAGGTACCCATATGTAGAAGGGGTTTGGTCTCTAACTGAACAGGTAACAAGGCAGTGAGAATCACTGCCTGGCAAGTGAAGCAGCTTATCCTCTCTAGAAGTACGGAACTAGCAGATGAAACTCCTCTGCAGGGAGGTGGGCAGGGAGTGGAGGCTGGTGGACTGTCTGCACCCTATGGCACAAACTCGTCAATATAATTCAGTCCCTTCTGCTCAAAGGGAGTGGAGGCAGGAGGAAAATGCCAACAGCCAACTATGGCAATGGGGAAAAAAATCCTACAATAAAAATTCTACACTATGTAGTCCCCTAGTACAATTCTCTCTCACTTGCTCACTCATTTTCTTTTTTCATTTGTTTCCCCACAGACCACTTCAACTCAGCAAAAGCCCTCCCCCCCTTAACCAGAAAAAACTCAGCAGTGAGAGGTGTCCCTGTGCCTCTTCCCTACGAGCACTCTTAACGGCACCTACACTGAAGGAAGACCACTTGCACAAGCACCCAAGCTCAGTATTTGCTGCTTTGATCACCAGGTCCTTCCTAGCAACACCAGTCTCCCTCATGCTCCTGTCCCACAACATCAGAGAGGGGACACAGCCCATCCCATCTTAGCTGACGGCTCTGTCTCACTGCATACCGAAACCAGGTGAAGAAAGAATGCTTCTCAGGCAAGTCCATACCTGCTTTAGTGGCAGTCAAGATATGGGAGCAGCTGCAGACAGCAAGAAAAGGAACAAGGTCTCACACCCAGCCTGTGCTTGTTACCCCTGAGCCCGTGTTTGTACCCCTCATTACAAAAAGCCCCCTTGTCCAAAGGTGACAGAGATAGATATGAAGTGTTCTGGGGACATACTGCTGCCTACAAATAGGCTGAAATCAGGCTGTGAACCTCTACCAAGTCTTCTCGAGGGAAGAAAAGTGACTGTCTTTCACACAAGCTAATTCACTTTTGTTAGGAACTCCATGTTCATATTGAATTTGGAATGAGTACCATAACATAGGCTCCCAGATATGACCATAAGACAGAAAAATAACTATCAATAGTAATAAATCAGAAAGAAAAGGATGAGACTATTCTCTCAAATTCATCTGCTTAAAGCTGCTAACTATCCATTGTGTTAACAGATTTGTTCTGATTGTTTCAAGTTACATTCAAAGAAATACCACAGTCCTTCCCTCTCAACTACACTGGAGAAATCAAAGGTCATACTCTCCCATCTCTTCAGTATGTGATTAAACTTGTTAGGCTGTTTCTTTTCTACCAAATAAAATTCCTACAACTCCGAAACCTCTGGATGCTTTCCTCTTCACGCTCCCTCACCAAGATGTATACAAGCTGTGTAACAGACAGTGCACAAATACAGATGCTTTGTGGTTTGCAGCACACCTTTCCTCTGGTGTTGTCTGTGTGAGGTTTGATAACCCAAACTTTACTAAGGTTGCTAATACTGGTGATGATGAACTAAACGTGGTATTTAATTCACCTGTTTTTTAAACAAAGTATGCATTTCCAAACTCTGTCAGAAAATACTCAAATTCACAGGCAAATATATGATGATTCTTAGCCACAGGCAGAGTTAACAGACTGGCAACTTCAGCTGTCAGAAACACTAGCTCAGCAAGGCAGTCAAGCCTAAGCCTATCTTTAAGCCCAAATTTAAATCCTATTGACTTACGCTCTGCCTGGAGCTTGTCTGCAGGGTTTCCTATCAGGTCCTTCATTACCCAGGTGGACTTGAACCAACAAACACATCTCCCAGGTCGATCCTAGGCAGGAAAGGATATTACAGTAATTAAGTCTGACCTCCTAAAAAGCCATTCAGAGAGTTGCACCCCGGGGTTCTCCCTTCGCTTTTATCTTTCACGACACAGCCCGAGGCTCATGTGTGCTGGAGCAACGCCCGGGTCTTGAAAGAAATCCACTCATCAAGCTCCCTCGATTCGGAGCAGCCGAGGCAGGCAAGGGTCTCCCCGGCCGCCTCATCCCACCCCGGCCCTTCCCCCGCTGCAGCGACCGGAGTGCCCTGAGGGAAGGGCCGGGAACGGAAACAGCACCAGCCCAAGCACCACGCGGCGCCGCCCTCTTCGCGTCAGGGAAAGCGTTTACGGAGGCACCGGGTCCCTCCCGGAGGACAGGGCAGGGCAAGGCAAGGCAGACTCACACGACTGACACCCCCGCACGCACCCTGCCCAGGCCACGCAGCACAAGCGGCTACCAACACCGGACCCGTCCGGAACGCCTCAAATCCCACTGCCTCACGCCCTGCCCCGCGAGCCCGCCTCCAGGGCCCGCCCATTGGCTGCCGCCTCAGCTACTGCTCTGCTCCTCCCTCCTGTCATTGGACTGAGTCCGCGGTCCCTTCGTGCCCGTCCCTCCGCCTCGCACTGTGATTGGCTAGCTCATCTCCTTCTCTTTGTTCCCGGTTCCATCTCTGCCGAGTGATTGGACAGCTTTTACCTCCTGGCTCCACCTCCCTCCGAATTTTCTGTAAGCAATTGGGCAAGCCCTTTCCTTCACCCCGCTCCCCTCCCACCTGATTGGCATGCAGGGCTCTCATTGGGTCCCGTCCCTCGGGCCCCACCCCCTCCCCCTGGCCTCTGCCGCCAGCCTCGCACGCGCGCTGAGGTGCCGTTGCGGAGCCCGTCCCCGAGCGTGACGTGGCCGCCGGCGATTGGAGGAAGCGGCGAGTCGCGCTTCCGGTGCGGCGCGGCCGGGCGGGGGCGGTGGAGCGGGCGCAGCGGAGCGGAGCCGGCGGGATGGAGCGGCCCGAGCGGGCTGCGGCGGCGCTGGATGCCCAGCCCCGCGCCAATGGCTGCAGCGATGCGGCCCACGGCGCGCTCCGCAACGGCTACGTGCGCGGCCTGCCCGCGCCCGACACTCAGGTGTGCGCGGCGGACGCCCTCCGCCTCCCGGGCGGGGCCGGCACCGGGGCAGGGTGGTGGTCGCTCGTCTCGGGGGCTCCGATGGCGGGCAGGGCTTGTGGGGCCGCGCGGCCAGGGGCCTTCCCCAGTGCTCTCTTCCAGGCGGGCGCCGCCTCCGTGCTTCGTGTGCGACCTGCCAGGGACTGTCCCCGGCTGGGCTAGGGAGCCCGGGGAGACTGCCGCCGGCCCCCGCTCCGGGGAGCCATCGAGGTGTGGCACTGAGGGAGCTCGGCAGAGCTTCGCTGGCTGGCGGGGGTCATGTTTGTGCCCCCCGGACCTGGAGGGCGAGGGCAGCGCCTCGGCCCTGCCGCGGAGGGCTGCGCTGGGGGGTGTTGGTTCCCAGGCCGGTCACTGTGTGAAACGGGTGGCCCTGGAGTCACTGCCGTACCTGTGCTGCAAGGCTTTCCTTAGCAGCAGAGCTTTAAACTTAAACCTCGCTATAATAGAATAGGTCTGTGCCTTAGGAGAAAAGATTCTGGCAGTTGTTCACCCGTGTTCTGTTGTTACAGCTGCGATGCACAGGGCTGTGGGTACGAGCAGCCATCAGTGGGGACTTCCCTCTGCACAAGAGTTAAAGGTTGATGCAGCACTTTCCATCTCGCTGTAGTAACACCCTGTGATGCCAGTGTGTATCTGTGCTTTCAGACTTCTAGTTGTTTCTCTACAAAACACTAAACTTTTGTGTTGTGAAGTGCTGTGTGGTTCTCATGAAGGCAATCCCAGCAGTACGGAATAGGTCACGTTTCCTTGGACATCTGAAGCTGCTTGAGAAAGGCCTTCCTCCACTCTCATCCCTCCTGTTGCTCCTTGTTTTCACTCCTATGCTGTCCCTTCTGTTATTCCAGTGTAAGCATGTGCAGTCACTGTGTGAACAGATTGAGAACCAGTGCAGGATAAAACTAAACTTTTTTTTTTTTCCTAAGTGAACTTTAATCCAGGATACTTACTGCACTTCTTTCACTTGATGGATGCTCACAGTCATGCCCTGGCATTTGGGAGGGAGTAACACAGTATTGGGGGTGAATAAATGGAGGAGACTACGATACCTTCATTCGGCAGCAGTGTCAGCTTGTACTGGTTCGGGGAGCTATGGCACTGGTAGTCATTCCTTGCAAGCATCAGGCACTGCTGACTATAAAACTGGAGGTGTAAATCTTTGCACTAAGACCAAGCATGGTGGTTGTGAGTGTTCTATGAGTGGTTTTTTACCCTCTCTGCTTTTTAAAGAAGAAGGTCTGAATACAGTTATGTTCTTCTGCTTCAGAAGAACAGAAAAGTGGGGTAAGGAAGCTTTTTCCCCAAGGATTTTGTTCAACTGTGTATCTGGAAAACATTGGAGATGCAGCATATGAATGGAAAACCCATCTATGTCAAGCTGCAGAAGCTTAAAAACCTTGCTGTTTTATGAGACGTTCTATTCAGTTAGGAGCTTGTGTGTGATACTACACTCAAATGTGTCTTGGAAGCCTTGAGGCATTTGAGATAATGAAAGAGGAGGTAGGCTCATTGGAGAAGTAGTCATGAGAAATCTTAGCAAAAAGCTGAAGTGTAGCAGCATTGTCAGAGGGTGCAAGAAGAGTATAAGAAAGTTTTATATCTTTCTGGCAGCTGCTTGCTGGTCAAGCAGAGGCTTATAATTGGGAGTCTTGCTTTCTCTTTTCCATAACTTTATGCAGGCCAGATTGCTAACTTTAAAAATGAGGGTTTAAGTGTTAGAACCTGATTGGAAGAAGTGACTGCTTAGGGGTACTAGTCATGTACAGCTTTATCAAATACCATCAGTGATATGAGCTTAGAGCTGCCAAAGATACAGTTGCTGATGTATGACAGATTTGGCTACTTGATTGACCTTTTGGCTTTTGAATTTCGGTTGTTGGGCCGTTACACAGGAGAAGGGAAACATGTTAAGTGATCTGTGGAACGCAAAGTAATCAAGTACCAAAAAGGAGGCAGGATACATGTGAGAGTGCAATTCCTACTTAGTAGAAAAAAAACAGGAAAGTAAGGATGAAGAAAAAAAAAAAAGGTGCTTTTGCAAGAAAGCCTGTGACAGAGTCCTTCAGACAAATAAGAGGCAAGAACAGATCTAGACAAAATTAATATACTGATGGAAAGGAGGGGGAAGGCAAGCCATTGGTATAGAAAAGTGTTGCAGTCACTAGCGATTTATCTGGAAAAGCCTCGAGCTTGTGAGAGGAGAGCTTAGAGACAGGATTGTACATCACCGTGCCCTCCTCTAGGGCTTGGTAGTGCAGGAAAGCTTTACCTTTTCTTGACAATGTGAAAAAAGGAGTCTGCCACTACCTGGGACACCTCTGCTGTGGTTGCCTGAGAAAGGTTTGGGTTTTTTTGCTTTGGTTTTGTTGATTGTTTTTTCTTAACAGTAAAAAAAAAGTTTAGAATCAAGGGTGTTATCCTTCTGCCAGATTCCAGGCTTTCCTTACAACTCCTTCCATAGAGAGAGACTGGTATTTAACATAGCACAGGCTTTTTACTGTTATTCCAGCATGAGCAGAAGAGTGTGAAATTGTTCATCTTAATTTTTAAATAGATTGTATTGCTTTGTCTCTTGCTGGGATCTGAACTGCTAATCCTTTCACTTGGTAAGAGGAGAGAAGAATTTACTGCCAGCTAAGATGGTACATTAACTGACCTTGGCTACCTTGGAGATTAATGAAACATCATCAGTGGCTAGGAAAGTAATAATTTGAAGTTAGGGTTTTAGCATATTAAAAAAACATTCTGTTGAAATAATAAGATAAATAACAACTCTTTCTTTTGCTTTCCTGGGAGCTCCTGTGTTCAAATTACTTTGGTTCTACCAACAGTTTATCTGTTTAGAGATTTAAGTTCAGTGAATGCCACAATCTCACTATAAGCACCTTAATTAAAAGAGGTTGAAGAACCATCTAGCAGTTAAAAATTGTGGAATAATAGAGAAAAGTAACTAACTTCTGACTGTTAAGGGAGTGCATGGTGAGGAAGAATAGTAGTCCATGAATGGGTTCAGAACTGAGTTAATGCTTCAGTGTAATACTGCACTATGTAAGATGAAAGCCTGACATGACGTGAAGAAGTGAACACAGCCAGGAGAAAGAAAGCAAATCTAAATAAAAGAGCAGTGAAGTTACCTCTTCAAGTTGTGCATGATTCTGCTTTTTATGTCCTTCTGGTCTGTTGGAGAGAGTGTGAAGTGAGTTCAGTAGAAAAATGGTATTTAGGCTCTATCAAGACACTTGTGGGAATAATAAAGAGTGCAGGGAAAATTGCTTTTTCTTTCTGCAGTGCAATTTTAAACTGAAATGTATTTCTCCATTGGAGTGCTTTGCTCTGAAGTGAGCGACTAATGGTTTTCTAATACTGCATCTGAAAAAAAATTTCTTGCTTAAAATAGGGAGATTGGGACACATTTAATGGGACAAGGTGCCCTTGTTTTCCATGATGATTTATTGGAATCTATTTATTATTGTGAACAGATTTTTAGTATTGTGGGTTTTGGACTTTTTAGTTGAGTTTCTCACCTTAGAATGGTTCTGTTATGCTTCTAGAAGTTGAAGAAGAAATGATCTCAAACTAAAAAAAAATAATTGGAATATAGGTTTTAGTTACCAAGTTCTTAATTTCTGATGTGCACAGTATCTCCAAGTCAGTTAGATAGGAGCTGGAATGATGCAAACATACTTTAATTTTCCTAATGTTTCTAGAAGATCTTCAAATGCCATACTATAGCAGTCTCCAGATAGCTTATTGCATACATGCTGTTGTAAACAATGTCTCATACTACTTCCTCAGGAAGACAAGGAATGGTTTGGTTGAAGAGAGTGGGAGGTCTGTGGGATTTGCATTCCTTTAAAACTCTCACAAGTCCTGAATTCTTACAGCTATTAAAATGGACACTATATTTTTTTTTTTCCTGAAAGCTTTGGTATGTACATGCTAAAAATGGCTTGTGTGGTTCTGTAATTTGTGTTTGTATTTTTTTAGAGACAGTAATCATACTGCTTGTAGGCTCATCTTATGCGATGCTTCAGGATGCAGGGGAATGGTGGCTTCATCTTGATTTTATAAATGCTTTTGCTGGAGTTCAGGTTAGTGTAACTTCTTTGGGAGAGCACAGTCATGAAGATGAGTGCAACAAATACTGGAAGTTTTTCTTGTTACAGTGAGTTAGTGGTAGCAGCGATGTGAATAAACCCTTGTTTCAGATGAAGGTTAGAATAAGATAATGGTGTTAAGTAATTGCCCTAGCCACTGGTATAAAAGGAATTTGAGTACAGAATTGTGAGGTGTTTTCTTCACATCTGTGTGCAAATTGAAAATGCAAATTTGTCTGATTTAAAAAAAAAACAAAAAAGTATCCTAAAGAACTAAATCTCATGAACTTATTCCCGAGGAAGTGATTGTTCCCCTTACTCGGTATTTGTGAGACCGCATCTTCAGTAGTGTGTCCAGTTTTGAGCTCCCCAGAAAGAGGCTGATATAGCCATGAGCATCTGCCAGTCCCGTGGAGGGCCACCAAGAAGCAAAAGAGGCTGGAGAACATGAGGTCTGAGGAGAGGCTGAGAGAGCTGAGTTTGCTCAGCCTCAGGAGGAGAAGACTCAACTAGATGGCTGGAGGACATAGAGAAAATGGAGCCAGACTCTTGGAAGTGTGTGGCAATAGGATGGGAGGCAACAGATGTAATTTGGAAAAATGAGGAATTTTGATTACATATAAGGAAAATAATTTTTTTCATGAGGGTGGTAAAATACTGGAAGAAGTTACCCAGAGAGGTTGTGGGATCGCCATCCACACAACACTTAATCATTATGAAGGTTTGAACTGTTTGTGCAGATGTGGTAAATGCATCTTAACAAAGGAATGCCAAATTTGTTGGGAATAACTAGTTGCAAATCAAAATATTTGGTGATATCTGCCAGCTTGTTTGGTAAAACAAGGTTCCCTCCTGTATTTTGGGGTGGTTTTTTTTTTTTTTTCAAAGCTTGAAAGTGTTTCAAATCAGTTCATTCTAATTTTGGTGGTAAATACTTGGCCTCTTTACCTGTGCAACAGTCTGAGATCTGGTCTAAGAACAAAATAGTGCAAAGAAAAGGGCTGGAGATGACAGTAACATTACCACAGAATACCCTAACAGCTTGTATCAGCTGCTTGTGTGGAGTTCTCGCTTACTGCTGTAGTACTGATTCCCTTGATCCTTTATAATAAATATGACCACTTTTGAGAGTGGAGGCACATCCTAGAGCCGAGGTGCGTCCCATGTCTTTCCATTTTATTCCCTGTAGTTGGCAGGAATCTGACAAAAAAGCAGGCAACTTGTGGCAGTGGTCTCCCACATTGTGTTCCGAATAAAAAGAAGCTGCAAAGCTGCTAGTGAAGTTTCTGCAGTATGCGTGGTATGTGGCAACAAGAAGCTACAAAAGTATTTAGCAGAGTGTGTTCCAGCATAAATAATCTTTTTAAGGTGTTTACTTAGTCTGCCAGGTTCATCTGACTTTCTCCTTCCTGGCAGCATGAAATGAAACAGCCTCTGTAATGCAGAGTGGTAAGATTTTCCTGGGGTAGGAGCATACTGGGTTTTGTGTACTTTGCTCTTACTGTGTGCTGTGCGTGTTGTGCTTGTAGCATCTTCTCTCCCTAAGGTATATGCCTGCTATGCAAGGTATGTGCCCAGATTCCTGTGATAAATGCTGTGTGTTGTTTACAGTAGTGCCTGCAAATGTTCCTGTGTTTAAGCATGGTTTTTGTCGTTTGTTCACAGTCCCATCCTCTGCCTGTACTAGACATGATATTATGCTACTTACAATTATTCTAATTTGCAGGATGATCTAAATCTGAAGTCAGTTTTGTATTGTAATGTCTTGTGAGTTGCAAATGTTTGCAACCGGATTGGGGAGATGATTATGATCAGACTACCTGAAGTGTTCTGCTTAGAGTAATGCAGTCCTTTCTAGCTGCAGGTATATGCTGCTGCTGCTCAGTAGCTGTTAGAATACTGGTGAATGTGATTTGTTTCCCCAAGAGCTTGGCCCAACCCAGGGTTTACCTGTGGCTGATTCAGAATGCCATCTCTTTGCTGCCTTCTGGAACCAGCTGGGTAGTGCTCTCAGATTTTTCTCCTGCAGTTGACTTTCTGAATGTGATGATGCTCTTCTGTGTACACGTGGTCTGGGCAGTACAGGAAAGAGAGATGTAGGTGAGCATGCACCTGCCTTTTTGAACCACACACTTTGTTGAACTCGGACTTTTCTTTGTAGTCTGCACTTAGAAATGCAGCATATTGTAGTTCAAAGGTCATGGCTCACTTCGTTATTGTAAGACTTGTTGGAACCATGAATGTCATAATCTTGCATGCTTTTTTTTTTTTTTTTTTTCTTCTTTTTTTAACCCCCCTGGGAAAGGAAATGGATCGCTGAGCTGTACTCTCCTGCTTTCTGGGTCCCTGGAACTGAACTAGCTGCTCTTTGGCAGCAGGCTTGGAGCTTGCAGCACGTATGCCTTTAGTTGAAGGCGAATGTGCGGATCCATACGGCATTCCTGAAAAAGCGAATAGGCTCGTATCTAAAACGTGGCTATGAATGTCTCTTCTATTGGCAGTTCTACAGTGTAGTTAGAGTATGCTTCATGAAAAGTCCATGGAATTGCATTCAGTGTATTTCTTTAATGTTTAGTTCAAACAGGACAGCATAGAGACTTCTCAGTTTATGTGGTAGCTGACATGAGAGTATAAAGATGTATAAGCATATTGGTAGAAGAACACTGGGAGGTGAAATTGATTGGAGTATGTGTTGAATTAATACAGGTATTCCCAAAAGGGCCACTTGCAGTGAAATGTTCTTGACCATGTAGAATAACTTCTTTAGTTTTAGCATTCGTCACAAGCAGGGACACCTCTAAAGACCTTGAAAAAAATTGGTATGCTTTTATTCTGATTAAAATTGTGTATAGGTTTGTTGTTTGTTTGTTTACTTTCCCAGTAGCTATTTTTTGGTATTGGGTAACCTCAGATCTATACCTTTAGGATGTAGCTTTTCATCTCTTCCAGATGAACTTCCAGTTACTTGAGAAAGACATTAAAAGCTTTGATGTTATCTCTGTTAGATGATAGGTAATTATCTATCTGCTTATCCAGAAACAGGTTATGAGCAGACAGCCACAGGTAGCAGTTATGTCATGTGCCTGCTCCTGAATAGCTGCTATTGACAGCCTGGTCTGTCAGTGTGGGGTCACAAAATTCAACTTTAATTCAGCAAGCTGTGAAATTGTAGTAATTGGGGATTTGGATGCAATAAAATTCTATGGTTTCATGAATTGGAGCCATAGTCATACAGCGAAGCAATCTTGAGAGTAATAGAGAAGAGAAAGCTTTTATGATTGTTCCTCTGCAGCATTGGCTCACCTCATCTATTGATTGTCATGGTGGTGCTGCCCCTCCTCTCTCCCCAACAGCTGCTGCTTCTTGTTTGCTGAGGTCTATCAAATGAGTTTGTGGAGCAGTATTATAAAGACTGTTAGGGTCTAATAAATAACCTTCTGCAAACCAATATATTTCCAGCCTGGATCAGTTCAGTGTTGGAGGGATGCTTCAGCCTTAGTTGTATAAGCCAGAGGATGATGGAGATGACTTGGAGTGGGGCAGGGGCAGTTCCTTTGGCTGGCACTGTTCCTGAAGAAAATGGTGTATGAACCTGTGGCCTTTGTTAAAGCTTTAAATTGCCGTCATCTGAGCTGCAACGTGGTAATCGAGTGTTTGTATGCCTCTACCAAAGCATGGCAGTTTTCTAACTTAAGCCGCCACTGTACACAGTGCATTGAGTATTAAAATATAATTAAAATATAAATACTTGAGCATTAAACCTGGCATCAAAGTGCTGGAAGTTACTTGCATCTGACGTAAGTGCTGCTGCTGAAGAAGTTCCTACTGTGTCTTTGCTGATTTATTTCTACACTTGCACCAGTTCTAAAGTCTCTACAGCTACAGAGACCAAGTCAAGGAATTTCTCTGGTTGAAACTTTGTTTTGCTCTGCAGCTATCTGGATGTCTGTTGGCAGAAGCGAAGAGGTAGAAATGAGTATCAGGAGGAAGGTGGTGGTGCAGTTTATACTCGGTGACTGCATAGCTGTAGCATAATTGTATCCTGACAACAGACACTTGCTTCAGAAAAATTACTTTCAAGACATTAATGCCAGGCTTGAAATACAGACTTGCTCCAGCATCTGAGATGAGCACATGTCACTTTCCACATAATGCAGTGTCCTGTGAAGCCACAAGTATGTGTGCTTTTATTGATTCATCAGCCATTACAGAGGTTACAACTCTGGCTTCCTTTCCCGTATGATAGTATGAGTGCCATAGGTGAATAACTGGTTTTATTCTGTCTCCTGGCCACCACCTCTCATGAAATATTTGCTGTTGTCCTTTTTTCATGTATTTACGACCAACCTCTTTTCTTAGGTGTTGATATTTCTTTTATTAAAATATTTTTAAAATAATTTTTAATTTTATCTGGCTATAAACTGGAATTTGAATACAGTCTAGAGAAATTCAAGCAACATCCTAGATACGTCCTTGTCCTAGCCCTCTTTTCAGTGAGGTGGTGCTATTAATATAGGCATTTATTGAAATGTATTGTCTTGGTTTCCTTTTTGTCTTCTGGATACTACCATGCACATCTGGCAACACCCTTCATAATGTATTTGGATACTGGAGTGTTGCAGAATTGTATGCCAATCTTCATCTGCTTGGATTACTTAATAGGTGGTAATTTTCCTAAGCGTAGGAGTACTGGCAACAACAAATCTATTCTGCAAGGAGTAAGACTTGTCACCTTTGATGTACAGATAGGAGATTTATGTCTTGGAGAGTGTTCTTTCATGCATAGCTATTCTATTACAGGGTACCTATTCTGTAACTTTTAGGAAGACAGATCGCAATTTGCATCTCATGACTGGGTTTTTATGTTTTGATACATTGACTTTTGAGAGCTGATCTTTAACTTAATTCTTTGAACAAGTAGTCTAGTTAAAACCATGATGTTTTTTCCCCCAGTGTTGAGTGGGCCCTTGCCTTGTAGCTGTTAAATTTTTCTGTTGTAATCACAAATATTATGTACTACAGGAATCATACTTGAGATGGACGTGCACATATATTACACAACTAGTCAAACCCTTATCTTGAGGAGATGGTATGTAAGCAGCAAGATGACTTTTAGTGGGGATTTTATGCAGAAAGCCTTGCTTTGTTCTGTGTGCTCACATATATGCAGACTGTGTATACAATGCCTTTTTTGTCTGTGGTGTCATGTCCACCTCACGGATGAGTACAGTGTTTACGTCAGTATCTTTAGGCTAACGGCTATGCTTGTTTTGTTACAGAAATATAGGCTTCCAGAGTTGAGTCTATTTTAATATTTTCAAATTGCTTTCAGTTATCATAATACGAGAACACATTGTTTAGCTTAATAAAACTATTAATTTCTATTTTGTTTTTCCCTGCAGTGAGCCTGGGAAGCCTCACAGTGCTGTTATTTGTGTTTACCTAGTTCTTGGTGAAAGGGGAAGGCAGTTTTTAAATTTTGGTTGACCTGGATGTAAGCAGTGCTCTGTGTGTAGGTTCACAAGCTTAAGAAATTTAGTGAGATGTTAGATTAAACTGCACTAAATTGGTTAACTGTGACTTTGGTTATATCAACAGTAACCTCATATATGGAGACTGACAGTATTTGTCAGTAATGGCTGAACCTCTCTGGAAGTACTTGGAGCTAAGGGGAAGGGATGCAGATCTTATAGTTGATGAGTTTATAGGTACTCAGGGGGCCAGGGACTACTCTGAAATGCCTATCTGTCATTTCTTGAATGAGTATCTCACAACCACTTCTCTTCAAATTTTTACTATAGCTAAATCATATTGTGCACAATGGAGGATTATACAAAAGGCCTTTCAATGAAGCTTTTGAAGAAACACCAATGCTGGTTGCTGTGCTGACCTACGTAGGCTATGGCGTTCTCACGCTCTTTGGATATCTGCGAGATTTCATGCGGCAGTGGAAGATTGAGAAGTGTCAAAATGCAACAGAAAGAGAAGAACAAAAGGTAACCATTGGGAAATAATGGTCAGTGGGAAATAATGTGGCTGAGGCTATAGCTTGAGCATTTCTTGGGGGAGCAGTGTTGTTCAAAGTTTCTTGCTGTTTGCCTTGTCTTATGAATGCCCTAAATATTATACTAATACTGCTGTGTCATTAGACAAAATAATGTTTCTTTTAGTTTGGTTATTTTTTGGCGGAGCAGTTCCCTCATCTGGTTCACTGCAGAGCTGCTTCAACAGTTATATCAACAACTGAGACGTACCCCAGCTTCAGAAACAAGGGTTTGGGGGAGAGACACTGCATATGCCAGCATCAGCAGCAAAAGAAATGCTTATCAAAGGGTCTGGTTTGAGTTTGACAGCAGTGGGAGGCTTTCTGATGCTGCTCTGATGGCTGTATTTTCATTTGGAAGCATGCTATTAGTTGTTTTTAGCCTAAGCAATTGCAAAGAAGAGCTTGTGGATGAGAACCAGGGCACAAGCTGAATGACTTTAAATTCATCTGGCATCCAGAACACTAGCAGGTTACCTGGTGAGTAATCTGAGGTACTGGCTCCTGACTCACTGATAGCAATTAAAAAGAATTAAATTCATAATAAGACCTATTCACAAAAACTTCTGTTACCAGGTGAAGAGTCTTGCCTGCTTCAGCAGTTAGTCTGGAATAGATAATCCTAATTTTGAGTAGTTGTAAAATATTTTTAGAGGCCTTTATTCCCCACAGGACTCTATTACTGCTAGGAAAGCAACTGTTTCAAACCTGTAGTTTCCAAGCTATTTCCTGCTTAGTGCTCGTAGCACAGTGTGGATACCAGTGGGCTTTGCTCCAAAGGTGGAGTGAATTGGCTTACTCTTGCTGATGGGGGTTCTGTTTTTCTCAACTGCTTTGAGGATCCAGTCTTGCTTATAAAATGTTAAGGGACTTTCTTTTTCAGTTTTGGTTCCCTTTGCAGCCACACAAGCACTTACGTAGCAGAAAAAAGGCAGGGGGGGAGCAGGAAGGACATCTCACTAATGCAGACAAATAATCAAGGGTGGGAAGGGGGGGGGAGAATCAAAAGGAAGGCTTCTTTGCAGGATGTTTTTTGGAAGCAGCACTGGAATAAAGTGTGTGTCATTTTACGGTAGGTTAGCTAAGATGCTGTAAAGTAACCAATGCCTAAAATTATTTCACAGTAGCTTTGTTGTGTGACCATCGTGAGGTAGAATTACGCTGATTCATAGTAAGGCACTTAATTCCAAAATAGGAACATTCTTACAGGAGTTTAATGAGGAATAGGTATTTTGTACTGGTTAAAAGTACAGGAGTTTAAATTTACTCTATTTCCAAAGCTGACTTCTGAAATCTGGAAGTAAAAATCTTGGATCCCTTTTAACAGTTATAATAATGGAACAAGGACTGCTGGCTAAATCTCGACTTGAAATTTGATGTGTTCATTTATGTCATTTGAGCTACTCTGGTTTATGTCACCTGAAAACATGACACCCTTGTATTTTTCTGTGTATAAACTAGAAGTTGATTCAGAAGAGAACAGTCAAACAATTGCAGAAATCTACAAAGGCATTAGAATAAAGATTTAAATATTGGGCTGTACTCATGACACTTGAGGATTATAAAGGGGTAACCGAAGTGTTGGTGCAGTTACTCTATACTGTAGTTGTATTTCTGTTGCATATTTCTGTTGCACAAGTTTTGTGAAACGCTTGTTCTGTTACTGGTACTTGAGGTGCAAGACTGCCTACAATCAGTAGGTCCTCTATGGGAGCAGTCATGACTTAGATGAGAGAGTACAAAAGGAAGACCTTGGGCAACAGGTCTATTTTGGGAATACGTTATTGATACTAGGCTCTCAGTAAAGATTGTCACAGGAGACACTAAAGCACAGAGTTTGTTAGCAACTGATTATCCTAGTTGTAAAAGAAATTTAGCCCTGAAATGTTTTATAAATTAATTTAGCATTACATCTTACCCTGAAAGACATTTGCTTAACAAGTATATCTCCCAGATGTGTGGCTTGCAACTCTGAGTGTGTGTGTCGGTCATGACGTGCGGGGAAGAGATGCATGTATTCTGGGTTTGTTTTGTGCATAGGATGTCTGTGGATGGACCTAGTAATAAGTGCCAGTGAATATTGCGTAAGAATGAAAAATAGGAAATCCTGTTTAAAAAAGTTTTGGTGTTGAAGAAATCTCGGCCTAGTGTACTTCCCCAAGTCACGTTTCTAGTGAGTAGGCTGGCATAGCTGTTTCCGATAGCATACAAATAGAAAAGTGATCACATGAGGTCTAGAACATACTGTGCTCATCCTCACACTTTGCTGCTTTAAGCTTTGTTTGCCTGCAAATGAATTGATGAGAGCACATTGCAGTGTATCTAGTGTGGGAGGCAGGTTTTATTTTGGTGCGGGGGTGTGTGTGTGCTCAGTGACTTGTTTTGAAACAATTTCTTGTGATTTTTAAATATTTGAAGCTCTCGAGCTGCTGGCTGACAGTCCAATCATCTTTTGGTAAGGGAATGCAGATACTAGTGCACAGAGAAGGCTCAAAACTCACACTTTTTTTTTTTTATTAATACATGGAAAACACTGGAGCTCTGTGGCTGCCCTGGGGTAATCTCTGGCAGATTTGTGACCTCTGTGTAGAAAGTAACATTTTTATTAAATTCTAAAGAGATAGCTACATGATTATGATTTTCTAAAGAATCAAGCAAAAGGGTTAGTTTTAGCTTTATGAAATGGCTTATAATTGCTTAGGTGAAAAGCTCAAAGCAAAAGCAGTGGAAGTAGCTGTGTAGTTGAACAGTGTGTGATAACCTACTTTGTGAGCAAAGATAGGTTATGTGCCCAAGTATTTCATAAAGGGCTGAATGAACTTAGTCGTAGAATTGAAGTATGTGGATTTTCTGTAGTGTGTTTCTGAAGGTGATCACAGTTAAAAGCATAACGTAAGTTAGGTCCAAAAAATGTAGTATTAAAAGCAAATATAAAGAAAAGCTGCCTTCAGTTTTCGTGTGTTTTGGAGGGCAGTTTATTTCCGTAGAGTAAATCCTTCCTTAAATTGTCGCTTAATATTGTAATCTTAGTCTGTGCATCAGAACTAGAAACCACAAGTGACGAAACTAATTTGAAGAGCTTTCCAACAGGTCTATATTGGGTCTGTCTCTGACAGTGGGTAAATTCCTTGGCATTTATTAGTCTTGCATTAAAATTAATGATTTCAGGAAAAGCTAATATTCATTCACTGTTGAAACACAAAAGGGTGAAAAAAGGGACAGGCTCTGCTAGCACTGATTTCCAGGAAATAGTCTGATGAGTTTTGGCTTTGTTTAAAATATATCCAACTGGCCTTTTCCTGGAAACCAGTGTTGTGTAGCACATCCTCTCTGAAGCATTCTCAGTCTGTTTTAGGCATGGCTACATGGCAAGATTAACAATTCTCAATTACCCTAATGTCTTGTCTGGTCATACAATCTATTCAAATCTGCAGAAAGCTTGTAGGATTTTATAGGCAGGGTGAAAATCACTTTTACCTTTCTTCTGGTCTGATTTACCTGTTGATTATCTTGTACATTTTGTATACAGGAGCAACTGTGCAAATGGGAGCAGTAACTCTCTAACAGACCTCTTCATGCTCAGTACCTTGCCCAGTTAGAACTAGCATCTGAGGTTTTCAAACACTTCTTCACAGGAATCCAGCTGTAGGAGTACCTCAGGGGCAGTAAACTGGAGTCTTTTGCTCAGTATTGTCTTAGCATCTGTACAGCTCATCACAGGCCTCCTGATGCTATATAGGCTACCCACAGTTATTGCTCCACTTTTTCTTGACTCACATAGCATCGAGATAGAACTAGTTTTTCTGCTTCCTTTTAGAAGCCTGAAATTCGTTGCAATTGTCTACTTGATTTCCATTCACAGTCAGTTTTGTGTTATCAAGCAATGCATTATGTGGATTGCAGATAAGCCCAGCTGGTGCTTGTGGCACCATTTGTTAGCTTTAGGTGCAACACTCTAAAGGCAGCATAATCACTGCATTTGCATGTCACTGTGCCCCAAGCTAATGGTTACAAAGCTCTCATTATGACCTTCATTTGTTGTTGTACTAATTTAGAGTATGATGAAATCTTGGATTCCCAAATCACCTATGCTATGGTGCTGCACCTCAAGGGAAAATTTTATTCTTCTCTTGTTTCCACTCTTTCTTGAAATTGCTGTGCCTTTCAGGCTTCTGGGAGACCACTAGTACTTAGGTTTCTTCATCAGGCATCATCTTACTGATAGGGGATGTGTTCCAGGCTTGAATTGACTGGAGTGGAGCTGTTCAGGATTTTTTAGCTCCATGTTCATGTGAATTCAAATGAAAGAACATGCTGCTTTTGCTCCCTCCTTTGGAAACAGTATAACCTTTGCAGTTGTTTGACTGTGCTTACTCCGAAGATTACTCAAAGAATCAACTCACTCCTTGAATATTTTTCCTCCAAATGAAGCTGTTCCATCTCAGGCTGATATTCTTGGCATCTCTTATGGATAGAAAGTGTGTTGGATCTGAAATGGGATGAGAACTTGTTGGGAAAATAACAGTAAGCTCTGACAGCCATTTAAAGGCATGATATCCCTACCATTTCTCTTTCTTGCATTCTGAGATGCATGGATCATGAGGACCTTTTGGTGGTGGTAGGATTACCGAGGAAATAGCTCATCCAGTTTTGATTTATGCGAAAATAACACTTCTTGCCTCTCCTATTTTAACAAACATTCTTGTAAGAGCTAGCTGAGGGTGGTTTATTGTGAGGGGCTGGGGCAGACAGCAAAGGGGTTGGCATTAAGCTAATGCCTCTCTTAGAACCGTTTGCTGTTATCTTACAGTTTAGTACCCCCAAAACCAAAGGCTCGTGTCACATATTAGACCGTAATTCCCTTACCCATAATTGATTCCTTGAATTCTTGTTGACTTCTAAGACACCTTTTTTCCTTATCATAATCCATTAGGTTCAGAGAACTTCTCTACTTCACAGTTAAATCACTTTGAACTTAGTCATACTGTTGGCTTGTAAGATCATACTTGTGTTATATCCCTTGGTCGTGTCAACCTGTTGTAGATGATTGTCTTTATCTCGCTAGTTGAACTTGTTACTCTTCCTGCTTTGTCAGCTTGGGTTTCAAAATAAAACGCTTATCTGATCAGTAATCTGAGGTGAGATTGGACTATATCAGCCCAGGCATTCCTTCTTGTGCTGGTATGACTCATTTCCAGTCTCCGCTCCTAGCCAAGAACCTTGGCTAAAGTCTGAATTATTTCCTGGGTCACATAGTTAGTGTGCCTGAGTAACTACTGCAAAGCTGAATTCTCATGCAAAAATGGTTAAGAGAAGCTGCAAATGCTTAAAAGGTTCTCAGTAGATTATAATTAGACATAACAAGTACAAGTCCCTCAAGTATTGATCTTCTAATGTGCCGGAGGTTTTTTTTATCTTTTCACTTCCCCCACCCCTCTACAAATGATGTAGCAGAGGGTTTCAGACACTTGTAGGTAATTGTTTTGATTTTGTGTCATGAATTAGAATCTTCTCAGTATTTCGCTACAAGTACTCTCCTGCATATCGCCACTTTGTAATACAGTACAGTAGCTATGTGACTTCTCATATATGAAGGAAGTTCTCAAATGCATTTGTCAATACCAAGATGTTTTTCTCCTTGTACGAGTGGCCAGTTTGTTAGTGATTCAGCCCTGAAACCCGCTTTCTTCCTGGAGCAGCATGAGACACAAGTTGAGGAAGGATAGAACTGTGTAGCTACTTCAGAAAACTAATGATTTTCTATGGGATTACAGCTTTGTATTACCTCACCTACTACCCTTGTTAACTTCTCTTGACAAAGAGCCTTCACAGAAGACCTGGCACGTGTGAAATAATGTAAAGCTACACTTAAGTAGAGGAACATGGAATAAATAATCACCCTTCCATATGTCTTAGCTCATAGAAATCTTGTTCCCACTGTGTCTTTGCTGAGAAATGAGATACTTGTGATTCCCTGGAGAAGTGATCACTGAGTAAATTTGATTTGTTTTCCCTAGTGGAAATAATGAAAATTAGTATCTTTGTGCCTTTTTTTTTGCATGTCATTATGCAAAGGCAAATCAGAAAGGGGCTTAGATGTAACTGTGTCTGCTCAGAAGTTGGCTTTTTTGGACTCTCTCTTTCCTATATAGCTTCTGGTAGGAGGGATGGTTCCTTTCCTCCAAACTGAAAGGACAAAGTTAAATCATTAAAATAAGAAGGTAAAGAAAAAAGTACTCTGCCTGCAGTGGAGCATTGTAAATAAAAGCTTGTCAGTGCCCATTTGTTTGTTATTGAAAAGCTGGCATAAATGCTCCGAGTTTTGTTTCAGTGGTACAAATGTTGGACACCATAATACTTGGTCAGACAGATACTGTGTCTTGCTTATCCTGTCACAGTGTTTGCATTTCTCCTGTGAAAAACAGGAAGAAATGCTATACTGGCTCTTTGTCATAAATTCTGCTTTTTCCTTTTGTAGATTATTAAAAATGCTTGTTTTGGGTTGTGGGTTGTTTTTTTTTTATCAGTGTTAGCAAATGAATTATACGTTCTTATCACTACTAAATGTCAAGCTTCCTTTTAATTGGATAGTAATAAGGAAATCTCATGACTTTGGAGCATTTTCAGTAGGCCAGAAAAAAGTGTTCTTCAGTGCTCCGATGTCCTTGCTGTCTCAGTTAGTTTTACATTCATGTGTGTTATCCATTCAAGATAGTAATTTACTTTTCCTGAAAAACATTGGAAGGGAAGCTAGAACTCAGGAAATGCTCATGCAAAGAAGTCCTGTGGGACTTAAGTGCTGATAAGCTGTGTGGAAGAGATGCCATAATACAGCTTAGTAGCTTGGATTCAGAACAAAAATTATATTAAGTTCTGACTGTAACCTCTCTAATAATGCTAGTGCTGCTATATTAAATGCATTTCTTATGTACAGAATAAAATATGGCGGAGCAGCTCAGTTTTGAAATTCTCTGTGTATTAAGTAGAGCAATGCATACTGTTTGGTGCTAAAAAACGATTACATGTTCCCTTGCTCTGCTTAACTGTGAAGCTTGAATACAAATTTCTTGCAAAGCCCCTGCATTTCACAAAGGGACTTATTGTATGTTTTGAGAGGGATGCTCTACTCACATACCCAGTAAGAGCTCGAAAGAGAGTCAAGGTGTTTGAGATCGCATTTGAGTTCAGAGAACAAGACCTCATTGTATTATTAGGAGCTCCCAATTCAGTTTCTGTGTTGCTTTCAGCACTTCCTCTCCTATACATTAGGATTCTTTGAGGCTTTCTAACTTGAAGCATGACCTAATGCCATGACATTCTAGTTGTGGTTCATGGCTTTTAGATTCTGAGCTACTGAAGTTACATACAAATAAGCACCTACTGTTGAGGAAATCTTGGGTAGATTTGCAGGTTAAAGTTTGGAAATCACATCTAGCAGATCAGTTACTTCAGTTTTGCTACTGTCGCACCTTCAAATAATTTTGTACTGATATGGATTTCCAGGATTAAAAACACTTCAGGTAGAATTGGTTTCAGGGCTTGTGATGAAGAACTCTTAAAATATTCTTGAGATTCCTTGATTTTTTTTTTTTTTTTTTGTCATTGACAAATTATACCCAAATGACAGAAACAACTTATTCCCAGTTTGCTGTAATACATACTTTCCTTTTACTTGGAGTGCTTTTGATGTGTTTCAGGACTTTGTCCCATTGTACCAGGACTTCGAAAATTTCTACAACAGAAACCTCTACATGCGCATTCGGGACAGCTGGAACCGTCCAATCTGCAGTGTGCCAGGGGCCAAAGTGGACATGATGGAGAGAGTTTCCCATGACTATAACTGGACGTTCACGTGAGTCAAAATTGAAGAAAAGACTTCCAACAACTATCTTTAAGTAGAGGGTCTGTAAGAGCAAGTTGCAGGCTGTGAGATTAAAGGAGGAGTGAATCATGTTCGTTTTGAGCTTTCCATCAGCTTGAATCAATGAATTTTGCTCTTTTGAAACACTTCTGGCCACCAAGGTGATTATTTGTGTATAGTCTTTTGGCTGCTTACTAAAGCTTCTGACTGTGTTAAGATTCATGGGCATATGCCTATAATAACATTAATACTTTTGTGTGTGATGAGCAGAACCCGGAGTAGATACTTTGGATTGCTCTGCCTCTTGTGCCTTTGTGTTGATTTAGAATCAGTCCTGACACTTGAAGTAAATGTTGCTGCCTGAAACCGAATAACACAATTGTTTTGAGTCAGAAGTGGTCTATAGAAAAAAAATCAGAAATGGATGGACAAGGATTTTTACAAATTGGAAATGACATATCACAAGTTTGATGTGAAGAGGTTTGCAGCACAATACTTGGTGAAACTAGTCCTGTCTTTCCTTGTCTTTAAAGGACAAAATAATTAAATTTTTTTCCCGCTAAACTTCTTCCTTAATCTCCTTGTCACGTATTGTTAGCACAGCAGTGCCAGATGTGTTTCCTTTCTGTGGTTAGAGGATATCCTGCTTGAGGGGCTACCAAGTTAATCGATCTAGAGATCTTATTTTGTAATTGAAAAGAAAGTTGTATGTTTCTGGGATGGAGGGGGGACATGTCAGAGAAACAACAAATGGTTTGAGAAGCCTCAAGCAATTTTAGATATAATAGCAAATTCACCTTTTAATGTGTACTCTTCTGGAAACTAGTTTGAGATCGTAAGATAGGGAAACCATCCTTTTCAGTGATAGTTTGTTTGATGATGGGGGAAAATCCTGAAATAATTTAATGGTTGGTTCTATTGATTCTTAACATTTCAGTGGCTATTCTAGGACGCTGAAATAAGAATCTTCTGGTGTAGGTAATTTTTTTTTAATTGTGGGTGTCCTAACTTGGGATGTTTTCAAAACATAGGTACACAGGGAGAGTGATAAAGGACATTATTAATATGGGTTCCTACAACTACCTCGGATTTGCACAGAAGGCTGGGACTTGCCAAGAAGCAGCAGCTAAAGTTCTGTCCCAGTATGGAGCTGGGGTGTGCAGCACTAGGCAAGAGATGGGTAAGTTGGAGCAAGATAGGATGTTCCCTGAAAGTATGTTTCAAAGTCCATAGTCTCATTGCAGGTCTTTGAAACATTAGTTGTTCCTGCTTTTGAACTTCAGACTAATCAGTAATTTGAAGAGAAATTGAATTGCTGGGTTTAGTTTACATGGAACAGCAGTTGGCTCACTTATGGTTTCATGTATTTTTTCTGTTTTTTTCAGTGTTCCCTTAGGGGCCTTTAAATAAAGAGTAGCCTGGTTGGTAGAAGTTCTTGTAGAATATAGCAATAGTGAAAGCTTCTCCTCACTCTGAATTTCTCATTTGTTTTATGTGCAGGAAACTTGGACAAACATGAGGAGCTGGAAAAGCTAGTTGCCAGGTTCTTAGGTGTGGAATCTGCAATGGCATATGGAATGGGGTTTGCAACCAACTCTATGAACATTCCTGCTTTAGTTGGCAAGGTATGGCTTATGTCACTGGCAGAAGCTCATCTAACAAAGGTTCTAGTTGGGTTTTTCTTAAAGATACTTGTTTGGTTTTGCTTTTTCTTCTTCAGTGGCAACCCATGCAGATATACTCTCTATGGAAACTGTAGGTCACAGTGTGCATCTCTAACCTTTGCAAAAATCTTTTTGGGAAGAAGCAGCAATGAAACCAGTAGCAGTCCAGATCTTGCCCTCTTTCTAGGAGAGATCCTAGCATTTGAAGGCTTGCTTCCTTGGGCTACTCATTACTGTACGAAATGGTGGCTCATTAACAGGCTGATCAGCTGAAGGTATTTTGATACTCTTCAGACACCAAGAAGTGACAGTGTCAGTGAGGCACACAGATAAGCTGAATTGCATGTTGGTACATACAGAATTTGTTATCTTTGAGCGACAGCTGAAAAATCCTTCATTTGAAAGAGCAAAGTACTAGTAGAAAAGATATTTGAGAGAAATAAGGTCAAATGTAAAGACTGATGATGTCTACTGTGTGCCCCATAAGAGAGTACACAATGCAGCATGAGTGTCCTGCATCTCAAACTATGCTTTTTCTAGTTATTGGAAAGTGAAATGGAAGAGAGCTCTTTCTTTGCATCTTCTGATGCAAAATATGTGTTCTCTTAGCTCCTGCTTAGAGTAAAATAATGCACATACTGGAACAGTTTCCTCTTTTTGAAAATGATTTGCTGATAGCCAAATACTACTAGCCTATTGGAATCTTTTGTCCCTGTTTAGTGGATTCTTTTCCCTTTATTCCATTTATTTATTTTTCCACTTCCTGAGATCACTTGTGATAGCTACAGATTATAAAGTTGCGGCCTTGTTCTTCCCGGCAACTTTTCCTCCTGGTGAATCTCTTCTAGACTAGTTGTAGTGTCTTCCTGCATGTGATTTTATTTTTAACAATGAAGCAGCACTGTCTACATAATGCCTCTTTTCTTTTGGTTTGTTAAGTTTTAAATATTAAATGCTTTCCATACTGAAAGACGTTTTTGAGTCTGATGCTACACAGAAATTCAGTGCTTCAAATCTTGTCTTTCTGGAGTCAAACACCTCTGCAGTGCTATGGTTTTGAACAACATATGTTACTACTGACAGATCTTTTACTTGCATTTTTCTACTCCTTATCTTCCCACATTTCCCCAGTTTTCAACAGAAAAATGATTCATGATTTCTGTGAGACCTTTTGGATTCAGAACACACACAGTCAGATACATTTGGGTAGACTTCTGTCTGTTGTATCACAGAATCACAGAATGTTAGGGATTGGAAGGGACCTCAAAAGATCATCTAGTCCAATCCCCCTGCCAGAGCAGGAATACCTAGATCAGGTCACACAGGAACATGTCCAGGCGGGTTTTGAATGTCTCCAGAGAAGGAGACTCCACAACCTCTCTGGGCAGCCTGTTCCAGTGTTCTGTTACCCTCACTGTGAAGAAATTCTTCCTCACATTTATGTGGAACCTCCTATGTTCCAGCTTACACCCATTGCCCCTTGTCCTATCATTGGATGTCACTGAGAAGAGCCTGGCTCCATCCTCATGACACTCACCCTTGACATATTTATAAACATTAATGAGGTCACCCCTCAGTCTCCTCTTCTCCAAGCTAAAGAGACCCAGCTCCCTCAGCCTTTCCTCATAAGGGAGATGTTCCACTCCCTTCATCATCTTGTGGCTCTGCGCTGGACTCTCTCAAGCAGTTCCCTGTCCTTCTTGAACTGGGGGGCCCAGAACTGGACACAATACTCCAGATGCGGCCTCACCAAGGCAGAATAGAGGGGAAGGAGAACCTCTCTTGACCTACTAACCACTCCCTTTCTAATACACCCCAGGATGCCATTGGCCTTCTTGGCCACAAGGGCACATTGCTGGCTCATGGTCATCCTGCTGTCCACCAGGACCCCCAGGTCCCTTTCCCCTACACTGCTCTCCAGCAGGTCAGCCCCCAACCTGTACTGGTACATGGGGTTGTTCTTCCCCAGATGCAAAACTCTACACTTGCCCTTGTTGAATTTCATTAAGTTTTTCCCCGCCCAACTCTCCAGCCTATCAAGGTCTCGTTGAATGGCAGCACAACCCTCTGGTGTGTCAGCCATTCCTCCCAGTTTGGTGTCATCAGCAAACTTGCTGAGGATACATTCTGTACCCTCATCCAAGTCGTTGATGAAGATATTAAACAACACCGGTCCCAGTACTGACCCCTGAGGGACTCCACTAGTCACAGGCCTCCAACTAGACTCTGTCCCATTAACCACAACTCTCTGGCTTCTTCCCTTCAGCCAGTTCATAATCCACCTCACTACCTGATCACTAAACCCATACTTTATCAGCTTATCTAAGAGGATGCTGTGGGAGACAGTGTCAAATGCTTTACTGAAAGTCAGTACAAATTGCCCAGTACTGCAAAGTTGCTCCATCTTTTTTTATGTTTATGTGAATCCCACTGTATATCTTTAATACACCTTGTGAAGCTACCCTTGAGACACCTTACTCAACTCCTTAGTTTTCACATTTGAACTTTAACAGTTTTTACACCCACTGAAAGAATCTGAACAGTAAATTCCAAGGCATGTAACATTCCTGTTTTCATGCACGTAACTTGCATATTTACTAAACAATTTTCATCAATGGAAACAGCAGTCTGTACTGTGCTAGTAATGAGCATACTCTAGTTGTTTCACACTTTACCACTTTATTTAAGCAGTTTCTGCCTCGTAACACTAGAAGTGCTCTTATACTCAGGTGAATATCCAAACTGAAAATGCTCTCTCCTGTAGAAAAGAGTTCTTGTCAAATGAACCATTTTGCAGTTTGGAACATTCACTGAATATTTTTTGGCTGCCTGAAGTTGCTTCTCACTGTGCTTTTTGACATAAATCCTGAGTTCTGGCACCACTCAGTACACAGTTGGCTGTGTGTGCACGGCCTGTTTGGTGTTGCTTTGATAGAGTCCTCAGTGAAGTCCAGAGACTCCCATGCTTGATTAAACTCTTGGGCTCTCGTTTTTTCTACTACTGTTTGTTTATCTCTGCATGTCCTACTTATGTTTTCAGGTGCAAAGCTGCTTGGAATGTGAATTTTTAGAGGTTTGGCAAATAGAATCAGTAATGGCATCTGCATTTGGCCAAAAGGAGGTTTTTTGACAGTCACTGATAAGATTTGAAGCTAATTGTTACTTGCATCATATCTGGACACCTATAATTGCGACTTAACTAGCTTAAAACACAAACCACTGCAATAAAGTTACTCTCACTTATGTAATACTGAACCACCTGTTCTGTTTTTGCTCTCTGGACTCGTTAAGCACTTGGTTTACGTTGTTGCTGAATTCTCTTTTAATAGCAACAAATATGACTTGACTGTCATCGGAGCCAACTCTACTCTACAATCCGATCAGCATTGGTCAGCAAAAGGAATTCAAAGGCTTTATCAGCATTACCTAGTTGATCTTTATTCACTGTACCTTGTTAACAGCAACTTCTACTAAGCAGATGCCAAAAACAGGTGTAGTTTGTTGTACACTGTAAATTGTATTTCAGCACTGTTAAAGCTTCACTAAAACCAGGTCTTTTTGCACGTGGCAGTTTTCAGGAAGAGAGACCTGCTGTTGACAGCCAAGTTGTCAGCTGCCTGGTACAGTCACTGCCAAGTATGGTGAGTCTAGACCACAGCTAATGTGAGATTTGAGGATTACACGGTCGGAAGTTGTTAGACCATTTGAAGCTAAGCTAGACACTGAAACTTGCGTGTTTTGGAGTGTCATTAATGTAGTTACTGTAACTAGCTAATAACACTGTTCTGACTTTTCATCATAGCTCTGGACTGACAGAGGCTAGATAATGGACTTGGAGCAGTGGTTGCTTGGAGGGTCTTTTTTTGGTTGTAAGAAACCAAATTAATTTCCATGTGGAGTTAGTTTGTGAAATTAAGTGCTCAGGACTGAATTACGCAGTTCCAGTGTGCAGCACTTTGTGGTAAAATGAGGCATTCACTTCAGTTTCCATGTCTGCCTTGTAGGATGCATTGTTAAGTCTGATCTTCACTGGCGTATGTTTTTCTTGATACCAGTCGTGTGATCTCCAATTAGATTAGTTTTCTCCTGCATACTCTCTCAAATTTAACTTTGCTGATAAACACAGCTGAAATCTTGTCATTGTAGTAGCAGCACTCAGTTTTACATATGATCATCATTGATTGCTGTACTGTGCCAGTGGCTTCTTTGATCCTTTGCCCTCTGTAGTGGCAGACAATACTAGACTCTTTACTTCAGTTTTAAATGAATTTATCTTGTCTAATTGAATGTCCTCTTCTCTTACAGGGGAGTGAAAAGAGGCTGCTCATCGATTTGTTAAATCTTCTTTCTCTACCAAAAGCTCATACTTGTTTTTATGGAGAAGCTTCTTTATTGATTTTTTTCTTCCTCTTTTTTTGATCTATCACTCTTTCTACTTCCAGTTATTTAAGAAGGATACTGGAACTGGATTATTATATTCAGTTTTTGATACAGTAGTGTTTAACAGTAATGCCGTCTGACATAGTATACATGCTCCTTGTCTGGTATCATAGTTCCAAAGAGCAAACACTAGCTGGAAATTTCCATGCTTCTTTTATCAGAGTCTCTGAAATATGCAGTGCGAATCCTTGTAACAGCAGTTTGAACACTTGAGACTGAGTGCAGTTTCTGGGGAAAACCAGTCTCGAGCTTTCACAGGATATAGAATATTTCTAAGTACATTGCAATTCCAGTGCAAAATTTCCTTTATTGTGGAGAAGATACTCCTGTTGCCTGTGACACCTCCTTGTGTAACAGTAGGCAATGCTTTGCACAGTCCCTTCTAGTAACTCTGATTGCAGAGAAAAAACATTCTCAATTCTACCCTCCACCAACTGTTAATAGAGAAACATAGAACAAGCATGTGTTTAGTGTCAAATCTTCAGCATCTTGACATGCTTTCTGGATTTCAAACTTTAAGTCACTTCTAGAGTTGTAGCAAATCTGCGCAGTGATTGGAGTGGGCCAAGGTTATTTCGAAATTTTGCTCTTATAAACTAATCCCCCAATATGCATTCCTATAGTCCATAGTGATAACACTGTGACTGAATGTTCAGCATATCAGCTATTGACCTGTAATCATTGCTGCTCTCAAAACAGACATAATCTGTTTTGATGTTTGCCCAAGGATGTATCTTCTCTTTTTTGAAAAACCCAAGAAATTCAATATAATGTTTAGTGGCTTCAGAAAACTTCTTAATTTCACTCTGCAATTTTGTTTTTCACTTCCTGTCTCTTGTATGTTACCTCCATCTACAAAGTACTTAACAGTTCTGTTCATTAAAGAAAATTAGTCCCTTTGGTACCACTGAGCACACATGGGTTTAGTCGGTGGTTACTTCTTAACACAAGAAATAGGGCAACTTGGTAAGGTCTTTAATTGGTGACCTGTTTCCTAGCAGCACTGTAGACTTGCTGAGTGAACTGCAGCAGCAACCTGCTCTGTACTGTTTTACCTGGCTGCACAGGAGGATGAGTACTAATCATCAATAGAAGATATTCAGGCAGATTCAGCTGCAGATCTTCTGGGAAATGTAAAACTTCAGTAATTCAGTTAACAGCAGTTGTGTATTTTTATTTGCCATACTAATGCTGTAAATTATTTCTTAGCAAGTCTTGCCTGGACTAGTTGCATTATGTTGGAAAATTATAGTATTTTTTTTCTTAAATGATCTCTAAGCAGTTCAGAGCTGAAAAGTGTTATATGGTTGGCTGTGAAACATAACCTTTTCGCTATCTTTTTCTTTCCCCATCCAATTCAGGGCTGTCTGATTTTGAGTGATGAACTGAATCATGCATCACTAGTGCTTGGAGCAAGACTGTCAGGAGCAACTATTCGAATCTTTAAACACAACAGTAAGTATCAGATGGCGGACTCTGCCGTTCTGCAGCTGCTGTAGGTCAGATACAATTTCTTGTATCTTCTAGTAGTTGGAAATCCAATTTCATGCAAGGAAATCAATTGCTGGTTACCTGAAAGGTCAGAAGACTGCTGCTACTGAGAATTTAATCATTCTGAATTAGATATATATTTTTATATGTTCAGTCTCAACTATAATAGTATTTTTATCCTGAAGCTGTTCTGGCTTACATCTTCTGCATATGAATAGGAACCGGTTGCCCTTTGGCAAGTCTGGGGCACCAGTGTTTTGACATGGCTTCTTGGATAGCTCAGCATGGTTAGACTATTCTAACAGTCCCTGTGACATAATGCAATCCTGTAGTGGTCTAGGTTACAATTTGGGCGAAAAAAAGTTTAATTTTAGGACTAGATGCTGACATGATCCTACAGTAACAAAAGTTTATGAATGCAGATGTCCTAGCTGAACTAAACAGCTATATATTGGTACAATGTGTAGAAAAGGAATTTTTGGGATGTGAAACATTGATTAATTTCACTGTTACTTGCTTTAAGTATTTGTTTCCAAAATACACAGGATTTTCACTTTGTTAGTTTCAACTTCTTCTAAAGGAGGTATTTAGAATAACTTTTGGATTAAAAATATTTAGGGTTTCTTTCAATTATTCTCAGTGAAAGAGGTGCCTGGTTGTCCTTGATTAGTAAAGCCATTACCTTCACTCTTCAGCTACTCCTAATGCTCTTTACAGTATCAGTCTCTAAGATCATGACAACTCTTGCTGTCTTTGAAGTGTGTAGTGGTGACAGCAAAGCTTGGGTGACTGCAATTATTTTCCTTTCTTTGTCCTACTTGATAGTGGATCCTCTGCTGTGCTTATTGCTTCTTTTGTGTTCTCTTTCTTGTTCTCTATCATTTGAATAATTTTCTTTACAGAAGTGTAGAGCTTATTATAACATTCAGTGATCTGGGTTTGTTTTTTTCTTTCATTCTTCATAAATATTGATTGCTGGGCAAGATCACAAAAGCTGTGCATTCATCTTCTGCATTTGTATACATATACTTCTGAATATTGCATGCACTTCCAGAATTTCAGAGCAGTGGTGACAAACAGTGCTGGGTATGAGAAGGGCTTAAAAGCTCTGGTGTGATGAGGAAGAACAGATGATCTATGGGAACGGGGTACAAACTAGCAATGGTGAGACTGGAGGATGTTCTAGAAACCTTATAGACAGTGGGGATCTGTGAAAGAGGATGGAGTGGCAGACTAGAATCAGAAGGCAAAATGCAAGCAATGATCTTGGCCTGCCAAGATGATGTTCAATTCATAGTTAAGTATGTGCTCTCAGTCCTACTCTGGTTACACTCTATGCTGCCTTAGTTAACTTTGCTTTCCTCAGATGTTAATGGCTTCATTCTGCTTTTTAGAAATTATCGGGGGGACGGGGAGAAAAAGAAAAATCTCCCTTAAAATCCTTGTTCAATGTTTTCCTTTTTTTTTTTCCCTACCTCATTCTGCACTTCGTCCTTTTTATTAAGGTCAGATCTAGTTCCCAGTCTTTTCCTCTTTCTTGAGAGATCAGAGCAGGAGTTTATGTTCCATTGTTCTCCCTAATTGCACTGAACTTGTTCTTTCTTCCTTGAGAGATTCGTTGGAGGCAGGGACTCCATTGCTGATTTCATCTGGCTCTTTCTGAATATTAACTGTCTTTTAACAGTCTACTAACTAATCTGTTTTTCTGATCTATTTTCTAGTCTAGTTGTAGTCTACAAGCTCCTTTTGCTGGTACAACTGCTCTGGTCTACCAGTCCTCTTCCATGACTGTACTCTGTTTCATGCCCTAGTGTTTGTATCTGTCTCTTGCTCAGCATTTTAGCTTTTATGGTTTCATTACTCGCATCTCCACTCCTTTCCTCGAGTTTTTTTTCAGGCCTGATTTCATGTGTATTTGTTTGCTTACATTAGGCAGGTCTCCTAGAATCATAGTGAGTGTTTGTAGCCAAAGCTAGTAAGTTTTCAGAGTACACTGCTACTAAAACTTAATCTGTCTAGTTTCTGATATGCTGGGCACTGTATCCTTTCCTACACTGGTGGTTCTTTTTTCTTCCTTTTCTGTTTTTGGTTTAATAGCTTCCTGTTCCGTTCCCCTTCTTGTTCTGCACTTTGGTCTGTCTTCTGTTTATCTTTAGTTGATTATCCTTGAGCTTGCTTGCTCTTTTTTGAGTTCTTTCTATCCACAGGGACATACTTACTACCTAAATTGCTTTCTCTTTTCCTCGCAATGAGATACCTTCCTCTTTTTTTTTTTTTTTTTTTTTTTTTTGCCTTCCCTCCTTGGTTGCTGTTTGTGCCTAATGCTCTAACTTGTGCTTTTAGCTTTGAATGCTGAAATTCTTCCTCGAAGTTCATACAGTCACCAATTCCCTTTAGTCTCATCTGTGGGCCCGCAGCTAGGTGAAGCCCATACTTACTGACTTATATATAGTCTGTCCTCTACACTGCATCAATTTGTGCTTTTCTGGAGTATTTCTATCTTTAGTCATGTCAAAGCTCAAGCTAGTAGCTGTTTTGGTGCTATTTAACAGTAATTTCTGGTGCAGATATGCAAAGCCTGGAGAAGCTGCTCAAAGATGCTATTGTGCATGGGCAACCTCGTACACGGAGGCCCTGGAAAAAAATTCTTATCTTGGTGGAAGGAATATACAGGTACAAACTATTCTTTTTATTCTTACGACACTCCACATGAGATCTAACTCCTTAGTATTTTGGTTCCTTTGCCAAATCAAACTATGAATATTGTCACTCCGTAGTTATTTCGTTAATCTCATCTGTGAATTAAATTGAGCTGTGTATGTCTTGCATCCTCAACTTTCTGTTGCTAGTACTGTAGCTGCACCTGGTATTATCACAATGCTTCCCACATCCTGATTAGATTATAGAAATTATTTAATCTAAACTGATTATTTATATCAGAGCTGAGGTCTTAAATTGCTTGTCCATTCCATTCTTTGTGATCACTAGATGATGCTAGTGCAAATGGAATAGCGCAAATTGAATGTTTTTGCTGAGAGTGAGTAGGAGCATGTAGTAGGCTTAGCTGTGTTAGGCACTTAAATCATAGTGTCTTTCAGCACAAAATGGGGTGTTTTGGAGTGCTACTAATGAGAGCCTAATCAGTTCTTAAACTTAAAAACAGCAGGTAAGTAGATGCCAGATCAGGATACTGACATTAGGATGGAAGTAAAAATGAGATGATTCATTTATAAAATTGTCACTTAACACATTCCTTTGCCTTAACTTACTGTTGTTGTTACTATTTAGTCTATATGTCAGCATCCTAGAGATGTTAAACAGGTAGAAAGTAGAGGTCTAAGCCCCAGGTGCAAGGAGGAGTTACCTTGTCTCTCTGCAGAACATGATATGTCTAGCAAATTTTATGTGTTCATAATTACTGGAAGATTGAAGAAAAGTAAGCTTAGTGACTTTAGGCTCTATAAGCAGGCCGCAACCATTAAATCAACTTACACTGAATTTCTGTTTCTCAACAGTATGGAGGGATCCATAGTCCGTTTGCCTGAAGTGATTGCCCTTAAGAAGAAGTACAAATCCTATCTGTACCTCGATGAGGCTCATAGTATAGGTGCCCTGGGTCCCAGTGGCCGGGGTGTAGTGGAGTATTTTGGACTCAATCCTGAGGACGTGGATGTTATGATGGGAACGTTCACCAAAAGTTTTGGAGCTGCTGGAGGATACATTGGAGGCAAGAAGGTAAAAAACTGGGAATCGCATGGCTGTTTCAGGCTGGTGGTGGAGCCCTTCACTAAGCATTTTCAAGTTGATCAATTTCTTAAGTACCTTGATTGTCCATCTGTTTCACAATTTTATGTACTGTCTAGTACAGTGAAAGTCTGTGCAGTGCATAAGAGTGTAGCCTAAATATCTCATAATTGTATAGTTTTCACATGGTCAGCAATGATCTCAGTTTGCAGAATGTACGGTAGTGATGTAATATCTTTTTAGGGACTGCTAGAAGCCAGGAAGCAGGGATATATTAATGTTACTTTTAATGAAACTTGCAGGAAAAATGCCAAAAGCTGAAGTTTTTCAGCCTGTTTGGAGGAAAATCACCCTCTTACATTAGTCTGGTAGAATTGATTCTCTCTGGACTCAAAAATAGTTTGCTTTCTAAAAAGACACTTATCTCTTTGGTTTTTGGTTTGGTTTTGGGGGTTTTTTGGGCTACTGACTCTCTTCTGGTGGAAAATACTGCTAGCAAGTGTTGCCCTTGTCAGACCCTTTCTTTTGGGAGTGATGGTGTAGACAGTTACATATGTCCCCATTCTCATATCCTCAAATGCATCTCACAGATTAGGCTTCTAAGCTTTATTTGGGAGTAAAATTCTACAATTTTCCTACCAGAACAATATTTTTTTAAAAATACTAATAGTGGCAATTACTTCAGCCCATTCAAATGGAGATGGGACTTGTGGATGTTCCTCTTCGGGAGTTTACTACAGTTGGATTAAATTACTCTGGTATCTTCCCCAGAAGAAAGCACCATGTTACTCTTTTTCCAGAGCTAGTGAGATTAACATCCTTGGCATAAAGTTAAGTAGCTAAGAGTCCTTTGCAACTGTGTCTTAGCTACTGTTTGAGGGATTGCTTTGGAGGTAAGAGGCCTTAAATCTTCTTACCTAGTTTATTTCAAAGTCCCTTTACAACTTCCTTTCATTTAACTCTGACTCCAGGCAGACAGCAACATAAAATTGAGCACTTCCACATATTTCTATAATGTGTTCTCATCTTGTGCTATTGACAGGGTCATCATTATTAATTTTATGGTAGCAGAAGACAGAATCTGTCCTGGTATTCATACTAATCTTTACAATATATGATCTGCTTTTGCCCTCTAACAAGTGTAGCAGATATGTTTAACTGGGAAATGCAGGAGGGGTAGGCTTATGTTCTTGCACTCACCTGCTGCTTTATGTATGTTGTGCTGATAAATAAGAGAAAATATTTTGTGAACTTTTTCCCTGTTTGGTGAATTTTGTGGGGAAACAATTATTTTGAGCATGATATGTGAGCACCTATGGATCCTGCTCCCCACTATTTTTTTTGGTTTATACTCTCGCTGTTAAAATAAACACTTTTGAAACACAGCCTGCACACAGCTTGAGTAGTGCAAACACCTTGTTGCAATCCGATGCGGGTGATGTTAGCCAAACAAGTCTGTCATAGGTATTTGTCTTCGATCAAAATACGTTCTTGCCCTGTGAAATAATTATGGATTGTCATGTCCCTGCTGTTTGCTTTTCAACTGTTACTTTTACCGTAAAATCAGTCCTTGAGATACTTGTTCTCTTCTGGGACATTCTGAAAGAGGTTTCTTGTGGTGGCCTGTTTTACTGTGTGATTAGGACACGACAATAAAGCATTTCTCTTGAGTGCTGGGAAGGCAATGTCTGATGCCTTTTGTGTTTTGCTAGGAACTGATTGATTACCTCAGGACATATTCTCACAGTGCTGTGTATGCAACATCACTGTCACCTCCTGTTGTGGAGCAAATCATCACCTCCATGAAGTGCATTATGGGTGAAGATGGTACAACTGTCGGTGAGTCTTTCTAACAGTAATCATGTGGAAGGGGGAAGTCAGAACATCCTCTTTATCACTTTGACAGAAAACTCATTCAGTGGACACATTCATAATTCTGTTAGTACATGTAGACTTGGAATTTCTGGAGCAATAAACCAATTTACTATCCTACTTGGCAGATCAGCCTAATAATAGCATGAGGAATTTCCAGCTAGAGGTAAGTCATCTTGGTCTTACCTAAGACACAGTATTGTCTTGTACTGATTTTTTTTTTTTTTTTTTTTCTCTGTGTCTAGCTTTTCTAGCCTCCTTCTTTCTCTTCCCCATTGTCTGTCCTTTGCTATTTGCCCAACTTTTTAGATTGCTTTTAGAGTATTCTGCTGTGCATCTTTTACAGTCTTGTGTGCTGGTTACTGCAGGGTCAATGCTTTTGATTTTCATCTTTAGTGTAATTTGGTGTCTGCACTTTGTGGTGGTTTGACCTTGACTAAACGCCAGGTACCCACCAAGTTGTTCTATCACTTTCCCCCCTGCTTCTCTCAGCCGGGCAAAAAGGGGGAAAGAAAATAAGATAGGAAAAAAAAACAACCCTTGTGTGTAAAACAAAAGCAGTTTTAATGTAAACAAAGCAAAGCAAGGTCTGCATGCAGAAGCAAAAAAAAAAAGAAAACAGATTTATTCTCTACTTCCCATCAGCAGGCGATGTGGGGCCTTCTCAGGAAGCAGGGCTGTGATACGTGTAGCAGTTGCCTCGGAGAACCAAGGGTGACCCCACCCCCCTTCCTCCTTTTTCCCAGCTTTATACTTGAGCAGACATCATATGGTATGGAATATTCCTTTGGTCAGTTCGGGTCAGCTGTCCTGTTGTGTCCCCTCCCAAGATCTTGCCCACCCCATCCCACTGGGGGGAAATGTTGGAAAGAGCCTTGGTGCTGTGTAAGCACTACTCAGCAGTAGCCACACCACCAGTGTGTTATCAACACCCTTCTAGCTCCCAACATAAAACTCAGCACCATGAGGGCTGCTATAGGGGAAAATCAATTCCGGCTCAGCCAGACCCAGTACACACCTCAGTTAAAGTAAATATGGGAATGTCTCTGAAATCCCTTTTTACTTGGGGAGTTAGAGGCAGTTTTCAAGGTTGGTAGACCTAAAGCATCAGGTGATTAAATTCAGCATATTCGTCTTTATTGTCTTAGTTTTCCTTTTTCATTATGAAAGTAAGAAACAGGAAATCTGTACTAGCCTCAGTGCATTCAAAGTCAAAAAATACAAATTCTCATGTCTTGTTTGCATAGTCGGTAGCAGGTTCCTTCAGTTATAACATGAAGTAAATATGTTGCACTTGTGATGTGTAAGCTGCCTTGAAACTGAAATGGTAAAGCACTTTGCATGTAGGATACTTTTCCCTCTTCACGAGTAAATAAAAAGTTGTGAGCAGCTCAGACAGGATGATATTGTACTTTGCTGAGGATCTGTCAGTGGTGTTCAGTTCACAGGATCTTAGAATTTAAACTGCAGAATATATTCAATTATGGGAGTTTCAGGCATCTGGCCACGAGGTGGTGGTGTATACTGAAGAACTGTATTCACTTTTGAACATGCGTCATCTGACCAACTAACCTGACAGATAACTCCTACAGCGAAAAAGCTCACTGGAAAAATGTTTTTCTCTTATACCAGATTTCATTCGGTTTGCTTATGTTACCTGAGGACAGAGTTAGTGCCTGCAATTGGTGTTAGTGGTTGCTCAATAGAGAAGTCATCAGAGGCGAGTACAGCCAGGCAGCAGTCTGTATCATTGCTAGCCTTGAGTGCATCTGAGTGGTCCATGTGAGATACCTGTACCAGCCCAGAATTGTCTCTAGTGTTGCTCTCAAACAGGTATTAACCAAGATTCAAACTACATGAAAAGTTGCGCGAAAGGGCTGGGTCTTGCCATCATCTTACAAGTGACCGTTGGAGCTCTTTCTAGCTGATGATTTGCCAACAGTCTGTGGTTTCCTCAGGAGTTGCTTGTTTTGGATTTCTTCCATTATCTGTTTTGCTTAATGAAGTGGGAAGCAAGGAATGTGTAACTCATTTCTGTTTGCAGTATTCAAACTAAGGCATTTTTGCCACTCTGAGGCTATGGTGTGGTATTTGTTCAAGCCAGGCGAATGGAAGTAACTTCTATTCCATGCTGTTGCCATTATGCCAGCAAGATCCATCAGAAATGAAAGGTGAGCCAGATCAGGAACCAATTTAACAAAAAAATAAACTCAAAAGGCCTTTTTGGTTGTCGTGTTGCTTAAAATGCATGTCAGGCTACATCCTGCTAATTTGATGTGAAGGAGTACCATAAATCCTAGCCACTCTTTCTGTTGAGAAGAGTAGTGGGTTTGGTGTTGAAAAGCTATGTCATTTCAAAGAAGCCTCTGTACATATAATTTCTATATGAACTTTAGCACTTTTTGGAAGTGCTGGATGTAACAGCTGGATAGCCAAAGTCCTGTCCACTCATACTCAGAAAAGATTTCTCAGCTACAGGTCTCATGAAAGTGTTACTGGCTTTCTAAGCATCTAAGTCAGCTGTTGGCTAGGATAAGCAGCTCATAGGATGATCCCTACATGAAAGTGCTTCTCTGTTCGTTTTCTGCACAGTGCTGTTTCCCAGTCATGCACTTTTGGTTTTTTTAACTGCCTTAAGGCTTTAGAGATGATACTACTTTGTAGCCATTTTCTGTGGATGAAGTTGGCTGAAGTTCAGTTGGGTGAATTGAGCAGCTGCTTAGTGATAGCATGACAAAGTTTGGGTTTTTTTTTCCCCTTGTTCAAGGGATTGGGCTGAAAAATTTCTCTTTGGATTCTGTGGAATTATGGGTGGGGCTCTGCAGGACCACTGCCTGCAGTTGGTTTGACTATGAGTAAATGTGGAGTAGAGTGGTGATGGTAAGAGTTGTTACCTATGGAAAACTAGTAGAGAAATAGTGTTAAACTGAGTTACTTGTAAGTACTTTAGAATCAACTGTGTATTACAAAGATTTCACTGCCTTTAAATTAGTCAAGATGAACTAACAGATGAAGGAAAACTGACATAGGGCAATGGTTTTACAAGGCCACAGGAGTTGGAGCTGGAATCAGAACAGTAGATTGCTAGCTCCCAACCCTCTTTTTTGAGCCACAGCTAAATCTTTTAATGGCTTCAATAATGTTTTCTTGAAAACAGCCTTTGTGGCTTCTTTGTCTGTCTGCTTCTGTTCACCACACTCTATTTGTAAAAGCTGCTCTCCTCCATGGCATCAAACCTTTGTGGAAATTGTGATGTCAGACTGAGGTGGTCTGAGGAATAAGTAGTAGAAAGCAATTAGTTTTTGAGGATGAAAGGGGGTTTTGTGTATTATTTTGCAATAAGAAGTTAATTCTCTTCAGGTTATTTCTAAATCTAATGAAACATCTGGAGGTTATAAGCCTACAATATAAGGCATTGTAGTTACTAAAACTTTACGTAATTAAAAAAAGTAAATATCTCCCTTCAGATCTTTCCAGCAAGCTGCCAGTGACTAAATGGGGTATCAGTAGGAGGCAGCACTGACAAAATACAGGTGCTATGAAAAGCTGAATGGCTACTTATAGAGAACATAAGATGGATGGCATGCAAATGTGCTGCCTGAATTGGGTCAGTAGCTTCTTGTGTCTTGATTTCTGTTAAAAAAAAAATGTTAATTCTCTGTACTGTTTATGCATGTAAGTGACCAGCAAGCCTCAATCTCCCTGAAGACAGTTATGGAAATATAATTATATATGCGTACAAATATATTACTTGCTCCTTCATCCAAACTGCAAAAGACTCCAACAGCCAAGTGATGACAGAGCCATGTTATGGGTTCTTGGTAGTGGTGCTTGCAGTACTGTTTCTGAAACTCCTCTACATTATTAGCTCAGTGCTGTATGCCTGTCCTGTTTTACTTGGCATTACTCGTCTTACATGTAATTGGCTAGAAGACCATCATGTCATTTTAAACAAAATGTATTTGATTTGTGATCACTTTGAGAATTCCTTCAAATGAACAGTTGTCCTCAAGAGTGGTGAACATATTGAGCACGTAGAATGTCTTCAGAGAACTTCACTGACAATTTATATGGGTATCTTGCATATCACCATATTTGGCTTTGATATATAGTCAAGCAAGGTGAGTAGGAGAGATGGAGAAGGCTTCTTTCCAGAAAAGCGAATTTTTGGACCTGTTTTTCTACCTCAAAGTCACTATTGTTGAAATCGTAACAAGCAAGTGTTGCAGATGCTTGTCAGCAGCTCAATGGATGCTGGTCTTTCTGATTGTTCGGCCACAAAGATGAATGAACTTCAGATAGTTTTCTAGATAAAGGGGCTTTTTTAAAACAATAATAATAAAAAGACAAGCAGTCTTTTTGGGGTCATAGTATACACACGGATGACAAATAGATGCCTGGAATCTATCTATAATTCTGACTTCTGGAAACCTGTAGTGTAGAGCCACTTGATTGTTGCTGTTCATTTGGTCTTTGGGCTATTTGACTGTAGGGAAGATGAGACAGCTTGGTGCTTTTCCTGGTAAATGGGACATTGTTGGGATTTATGATATTAAGTACTTAACCTGTCTCAGTGAATTTTTCAGCGTCAATGATTTGGTTGAGTTGAAATCCAGTTTTCATAATAGGCAGTCTTTGTACAGAAATTCACCCTATTCTGACAGGTATTTCCTTATATTTTTCAGGAGACACATGTGTTTTTACAGGACAAATAGGAAGACACAAGCATTACCTGAGTGACCTTGCAATCCAGCTTTAGCAAAGCAGCAAAGGTGAGGTGCCATGCCGTGGACCAGGCTTTTATTCTTGGCTCTGCCAGTAGCCTGCTAGCAATGCTAGACACCCACCTTGGCTCTCTGCACCTCAGTTCTCATCTGTGAAACAGGGATATGTGTAGAAAGTACACAAAGTACACACATTTGGTTGAGTTTTCTGAGTTGAAAGCTGGATTTTTTGCCATTACAATCTCCCTAGGACTGGGAGTCCAGCCATCTCCTTTCTGCCATTTACATAAGAGTCAGTGATATATCCTGTGCAGCTGGATTTCTGTTAGCACTGTTGGTGTTCAGGACCCAGCCTGTTTGTTGCCCTGATAACGTTGCTGGGGGCAAGTGGAAGAAAATCACAAGGTGAGATGTGGGCAAATCAAAATGTGCAAGGTGAAACCAGTCTATGAACTGGTTAACCTCCTTCAGAGATGAAACTTAGTTTGCTCTTCTGTGTACTAAAAATTGAAGATGAGCCTTAAATCCAGGAGTGTTTTAAGTTTCAACTAGAGCTGGCATTGTTAATGGCTTGTAAAAGAAGTGAACGACTTCCATGGACATTAAGTCAATAATGTGTCAATATTACACATGTTGACATTTATGACAAGTTTACTGTCTTCCATCTCAGTTCCCAGACGCAAATATCACAGTGCCATATATAGCATGTATAGAATAAGTTGTGGGATAGTCCTTGTCCAAGATGGTGTTTAAATTCTGAATGAATGTTGTCTTGAGCACTCTATAGAAACCAAGTAGTATACTACATAGGTCTAAAGTCGCAAGCAATGGAGGTAGCAGTTGCATAGGCCATCCCAGCTGCTAAAGTATTGGAAATGAGTAACTAACCTTTGAAGGCTAGTCAGTTAGCTGCACATACTTTGTTTGCTGTTGTCTGTCTGGGCACCTCAATTGTGAAGAGCTAGTAGTTGATTACATCTAGTCAGAGGAAACCTTTATTAAAAAAGAAAAAAAGGATTTCTAGTCTTGCCATTACAAAAAACTTGAGTGAGTTAAATCAGAAAAGGTAGTTAAACCAATTATGGCCAGAGGGAATAAGAATGTGTGGCTGTGTTGGCAGAGAACTGAGCCTAACTGAGCTGTTGAAGACAGGACCATTGCTATGCTATTAATATGCACAGGGAGAAATGTGCTGGAAATGAAACTAAGCGTGGTCTGCTTAAATTCTAGGGGAGAAAAGACTGCAATTAGTATTTTAACCTTCATGTATTTAATCAGGCCCTCAAGTGAAGGTATGACCTCAGTAGTTCAATCAGCTGCCTAATTGCTAGGTTTCTTCAAGTTGGACATCTTGTAAAATTCACCTTTTCTTTCTGATGACAAGCCAGAAGAATATGCAATATAAAGTTTAAGCAGTAATGAAGGAACAGCCTTTGTTACATCACTTGGAATTGAATTTTAAGTAGTTTATAGTATATTTATGAATGAAGTTTATACCTTGCCATTGTTAGCAGTAGATCCACAAGTGGAAGCAGTGGCTGCTGTTGTACTCAAAAAAGGGGAAATAAATACTCCTTGTGCAGGCCGAGGTTGAAAACATTCAATTAGCAGTAAAGTCGGTTCATTTGAATTTCTTCCAATAATGCACTTGTTAATGAGGTGTTAAATTATCACCTTGGGAACCCAGGGACCAGTCAAAACTAATTTAAGCAAAGTGAAAACTTTTTTTGTTGCTACACTTGAGAATCTCAAGCTGAGCCGGGAAACTGTTGGAAAAACAAATGCTCTGGGGGTCATAAAGAGAGTTTCCTGCTTCTCTCCAGGGGACTGACAGTTTTAAACATCACTCTCTGTATTTGTGCTTCCAGCTGGGGATCTGTTAAATCCAGCTTGTTGCTGCACCCCTACCTCCCTCCCACAGAGCATGGCAAACCTCCAGAAAAATTGCTTTAACCTGGGCTGCACAGGAGAAATCTTTCAGCATTTGGTGCTTTGAAGAGTGTTTACAGACATTAGCAGAGCTGTGCCCTTTGTGTGTGCATTGGAATGTGAGAATTCTTCAATGCCTCTTCGTTTGGACGTTATTTGATGTCGTAGTGTTTGTGCAAGAGCTCATAAACCTTGATAACGGTACACCCGCTTTGTTCTCTTAACATTCTGGTTCTTGCTGTTTCTGTTCAGGTATGAGCTGTCCTCCTGTATCTTCATAGCCTAGACACTGATCTGTCATAGCAGAAATAAGCTAGGAACATGGCTTTGTTGAAGTAATTTCATTTTTCTTCATTTCTCACACTGCATTTGATTTAAAATGTGTGGCTTGCTTTTTACTCTCAGTAACATTTGAGGTGCCACACTTCTACAGAATGCTGGTGTGCTGCTCATACAGAGAAAGGAGAAAATACTGGGTAGCATCTTACTAGCCTATATTGTTAGCAATAGTGGGATTAAAATGCTTGTAAGTCAGTATGAATGTTAAGGTAAAGCAACTGAACAGGAGTAACCAGAAATGAGGTGATGTGCACTCTGTCTTTGGGTTAGTGTGAAACTGAGTTCATGGTTCCTGGTGTGATACATGATTTACTAGAGCAGAGGTTTTTGAAAATACCTGAAAGACTCACATAAGCACAACTTCCTATCATCAGCCCTGGCAACTGGAGCAATTTTGTACATAGAAAATTTAATACTATTACTACAATAATGTCTGCAGTGTACAGACACATGACAAAACTTCTTTCTATGCAGTGTATATACTGTAAATGTTTCTAGCTTCTTTGGAAACAAGCAACAGTCTATAACTGAAGCCCTTTCTGTGGCCTTTGTGCAGATGTATTAGGCTATGTGGGACTCTCAGACCAGTTGAACTACTGTCCTTGCCTACCTTAGCAGCTTCTGATGTAAAATGTGGTTGGCACCAGATCAACTCATGCCATTTCACATCAGTGCAGTTGAGCTACCACAAATTTCCAAACATGGCCAGTCTTGACAATCTACACTGTGTACTGTAGTCCTACTCGTATGCAGATGTTTGCTAATGTCCCAGAATTAATAAACTTCCTTAGACAGTACAGATTTGATCTTTTGAAGGAGCAAGCTGTCTGAAAATCCTGCATGCCAGTTAACATATTTGGAGAGCATATGTCCAGTGGAGAGATTTGAGATGACTTTAAATGAGATTGTGCAGGTTCTGTTGCAGTCTAGCTTCAACAGTAGGGTTTAGCTCAAGACAAATTGGCTTGTCAAGAACAGGATAAATCAACCTGTAGAGCTTCTTGCTGCCATGGGTAAGCTTCTGTTAATGCTCAGGTTATTGCCTAATTGATGCGTAGTGGAAAAGCTGTGGTTACAAGGCTGTCTGCATGGGGCAAAACGTATTGGAGAGTACGCGTGCTTCTCATGTTCATGTTGGCTAGCAGGTCCTAAGATTTCTTAACTATTCGTCTATGGACACTGGGATTTAAAAAAAAAAAAAAAGCCAGTAAAATACTTCTGAAGCTTCTTAAGACTTTCAAGCTTGCCTTCCTACTGGTCAGCTTAATACTGTATTGTGTGTGTTGCCAAACTCAGGCCCTAAATGGGCAGTGGAGAACTCGCTTGCCATGCAGCTAGCATCTCCAGAACTAAGCACTCTGTGCAAACAGATGTTGTACTCTTACAGAATAACTGTCTGTATGAAGAGCTGGAAGCAGAATGTTTAGTACCTCTACAACTGAGTGAAAACAGCTTATCTTTTCTAGAGTTATTGCTATATTCCTGACAAGTAATTGTTCAGGACCTGGCACTGTAGAGACAATTGTGGGTTTTGTGCACAGCTTTGATCTTTCCAGGATCCTTGGAAAATAGAGCCATGCAGGAAAAACAAGTCTATAAAAGTCACAGCAGAGACAAGGCCTCCAGGGTTTGAGCCTTTTCAGGCACAATGCCTATCCACCCCACTGCAGTTCCAGGTGGCAGGCTACCAGGAGCTGCTTGCCAAGTGTAACTTACTAACATGGGAAAGTTCAACACCCTTCCTGTAGAAATTATTGCAGAATTTTAGGGTAAATCTGAGAGCATACTGGAGAAGGACAAGTGCGGGTGCTATAGCAGATGTGGGCAGCTCTGACATGGTGGCAGATTTGCAGGCTATAGTTTTTATTGTGAGATGAGCTTCTTAGCTGTGAGCATCTTTGATGTCAAAGGAGAAACTTGAAATGTACAGGAATGGGAATGGGATTGGATTGTATGGGAATGGATCAAGTTCTTCCAAAAATATGTATGAAGACTAGATCTGTGAAGAATTCAGGTGCCACATTCTCAGTGACTTCATACGTAAACTTCCTATTTAAAAAAGCAAACAAAAACCCAAAACCAACTCCTCCAGAGTGAAAATTTTTAATTTTAGGACATATAAGTAAAGAGCACATACACACTTGCATACATCCTGTCTCTTCCATTGTTCCTTGTGTTAGGTAGGTGAAATCTCTAGCAATATTGGGAGGTGTATCAAATTCATGTTGAGGGACAAAAAGACCTTTGGAAACTACTGTGCTCCATTCCATAAGGTCCCATTTAGTACCATCGAGGAAAAGTAGGTATTTAGGACTATTCGGTTTGCTCTCCTTATCCCTTAAGGGGTCCTTCTACCAAGAGACTGTTAGAAGGCAGTCTGTCTGCCAGGGCTTTTTGGGGTTGGTTGGTTTTGTTTTGTTTTTAATTTTTGGAGTGGCTGCTAACACAAAAATGAAATACTTCTCATAGGACTTCGCGGTAGCAATTACTGGTCAAAGCTTACTTCTGTGTAGGATCTCAGAGTTGTTTATGGAGCTGATTTCTTTTCAGTTTGTGCAGACAATGATACCCCAGTGTTTATGGTTGCCATCTGCCAGAGAAGTTTGCCAAAGAGTAGGATAGTCAAACACGTCCCACCCCTCTGTCTTGCTCACTATCCAGGTAAGAGAATGCATGCCTTAGCTCTATTTGTCTCTTTTTAGACTGAGCTGGTTACTGGCTATTTCTAACCAAATGTCAACACTTCATAGCAGGCTGGTATCTCTCTTCCATTGAATATCAATCCTTGCTGTGCTAGAACTTGAACATTAGTCTAACTGCTTCAGCAACAAGGCCGTTAGAAATGTTTAAGGTGTTGACATGGAGCGTGACCAGTCAACTGACTTTTGCTGAGTACCGTTTCTTGCACTTACACGCTTCTCAACTGATTTTATAGTTAAGAGCAGCACATCAGTGGCTGATGCAGCTGTAGGGAATGAAGGAGAAGATTAATGTTTTATGCTGACTATATCCTTCCTCTTTGACTATAGCCATCTTCAAATTTGGAGGTGGGCTGATTTGCTGTTCTTATGGCAGATGTTCAGCTGGAGATGATCATCTGTCTGGTTCTGTAAGGTATTTTATATCTCTGTGATATTTTACAATTAGTAAAGGCAATTAGTAATGCTAGCTGAAAGTAGGTGACTACTAAGTTACTTCTAACACTTCCTAGTTGAAACATACAAAGAGGACACATCCTTGATCATCTCTTGTACGACAAAGGCAAGGAGCATTTCTCTACCTCTTGTGTTGCTGTTTAAAATCCCAAAGAACAGTTAGCTTTGATACTGGCTTCCATTGTAGAAAAGCAGTCTGCACAAAACAGATGGAAAATATAATTCACGCTTTGTTGCTATGTTGTAAAGCTACTGAACTGTCTCCATGGAAGTAGATATTAAATATCTTTTATATAATATACTTTGTGAAAGCTTGCACATTCCTTAGCTTGTATAGAAATGTGGTGTTTGTATGTGTTCCTGATGTTTGTTCTTTGTGGCTTCAATCTGCCATGTAGGCCTGCCAACCTAATTGTGTTGTACAAAGGTTTGAGTCTGTTTCCTTCTGTCTCTTCTTCACTGATGCTTTGTCTCACTCTTGAGATTGTAAGAGCAAAGACATGTTTTTTAAGTGCCAATGTCCAAGGTATCATCATGAGAAAAAACCCCCCAAAAATAGGAGTTTTAAAATGCTTGCATTTCTCTGAAATTCCATTAACCTAGCAAATTAAGCTTTATTGAAACTTTTTACAGTTTTTTCATGGTTTTGACTTCTTCATGGTGGAGGCACCATAACTAGTTCAGAAGAGTAGTCTGACTAGCACACATTTCTTTTCCCTTCCTTCTCAGTAAGGCACAAGCATAGTTGTCAAACAAGATATGTACAGCTGTCTTTGCAATGATTATGAATGTTAATATTGTATCTGCGCATTTGTCATAGTATGCAATTTGTATGAGCTAATGTGTAAGCAGTGTTAATACCAGTCCCACAAATCCTCCCAGTAATTAATCTGCAGAGTTAGATAATACATGTACCCAGGCAGCACAAACTTAATTACTTTGTTCCGGAGGGATAGCCCTAATCTCATTCTTTGAAACTATTGATTCATCTGAACCCACACCTTTTACATTCAACTTCAAAATAAAGATAACTGCAAATCATAATTGTTAGGATGCAACGAATTTCAGCCATGTGAAAGCAGTGTAACCAGATACAGTGAACAATGCATAAACAAACATGAACAGCTAAACAAAAACTAAACAATCATTTAAAAGTATTGCTTTTGTGAATTACATTTCAGAAATTGCTTTCTGGATTCCCCTTGGGGGGAGAGTGGAAATTACTCGTTGTAGGTAATACTGCTGTTCCTCAGAAGATCCTTCAGCTGCTGTCCCAGTGAAGTTAAGCTGATGGAGTGCGTTTATTCTGACTTTCTTTCACAGGACAGTTACTTGGTCCTGCCTATATAGCTGATCTATTGAGCTGTCATACTCGACAGAGAACCTAAGTTACTTTTCAGTAGAAATCGAGTCTCTGGAAAAGTTCTGTGTGATAAAATATGGTGGTGGATTGTGGGGTTGGAGTTAGGGTACCCTCCTGAATCTCTTCCTGAGCCTAGTCTCTCACTGCAGTGTTGTTACATGGGGCTTGGAACATATCAGAGGGGATAAGTGCAATGTGACCCTGAAATGGAGCTGTTGTTCCTATGGAATCTTTTGCATGTGAAATAATTTCATGTTCAGTCACTCTTACTGAATTTTAGATACACATACACATGCTCTCACTTTCTCACTCTTTTTTAAACGGTAAAATAGTGTTAATGGATAATTTTTAATCAGTTCTACTAGATCTGGCATTATCTTGAATTCTGCTTTAAGTGGAAAGGGCTTGTGTGTTTCTGACAGCCATTCAGAGGAGGCAGTCTTTTGGTTTGATTTGTTGTTGGGGTTTTTTTTTGCCTTGGACAAGATCTGTTCTTCACCAAAGACATCAAATCCTCCTAATTCTGTCTATGTGGGTTTCCTATGAAGAATTGCACTGAACACAAATGAAGTGTAAGATCTTTTGTTCTCCACTGTGTGAACTTTGAAGTAGGGACAGTTGCTATTTCTGCAGTGTCTGACTTGGATCTGGTATACCACTGTAGTTAATACTAGAAAAAAATAAAATTAGAAGCCAGTTACCAGCTAAATGTAACTCTAGTAGTCATTAAGCAATCTGATGGTACCAGCAACCAGCAGTCTTTTTGAAGATTTTCCTGAGTCTTAAAAAAGCAGGTTTCTGTGATACAGTGTGTTCAGCATGCAGAGAAATGACAAGAGCCTATATTATGCTTTCCCATCTCTCTAAACTGAGTTCTTGGAGTAAATTACAAGCTGTTGGCATTCTGTTTGAGGATGTGGTTCTCTTTTACATGATTAACTTAAATAGATTATTTATGCAATATGGATCTACTATTTGGTAGATCCAAATCAGATCAGGAGGCTGCTGACAATAAACAGTGCAAGCAATTCATTTTGGTTTGTATGCTGTCTTACATTAGATAAAAGCCTGTGTAAATGTGAATGGGAATTGTGGTTAGCTTTTTAAATAGAAGAGCTATATAGATTTTGGGGTTCATTTTGTTGTTGGGTTGGTTGGTTTTTTCCCCCAGTGCTAACTGGTTAGTAATTCAGACTTCTGCAAAGCAGTGCATGCCTCATGACAGTTTGTGTACATTAGGCTTAAATAAAACACTGATATGCAAAGTCTGTTTCCTGACAGTCCCTGAACATTGTCTATACCCACAAGTTTTTTGGCAGCACCAGTGTTTCCAGGTTTTGAGAGAAGAATTGGTCCGGCCCTTTTTGCTGAGGCAGGCTTAAGGGGATGTATGTCCTGCTGAACAGTCCTTCCATCGTCTCTATGTACTGCTTCTGCTGCTCTGCTGCAGACTTCAAAGGCTGCTTGAGGGCAGCAAATCATTCCCTCTAATTATCACACAGGGAGTCTGAGGCGCTAATGGCTTCGTATCCCTGTTGTGTGTCACTTTCTTATCTATACAAACAGGAAGGGCAGCTTTTAAAATCGGAGGGAGAAAAAGCACTGCAGCTCAGGTGTTAAACCTTGTGAAGGTTACTGCTGCAAACCCAGTGGTTCTTAAGATCTCTTTTAAAGGCTGATAAATGTAAACACGTGCATTTTGCTGAACTGCTCACTGTGAGATTAACTGTTGGTGTATCCCTTCAGCTGTGAACTCCTGAGGACTGTATGGTGCTTTATAGAAAAAGAAATGGTCTGATGTAAAAGCTCGGGGTTCAGAGAGCAAATAATCTCTTCAGCAACCTGAGAGCGAATGTGTGGGAGGGGGTACTGTTATGGGCAATGCATCAACTGATGGACCACACATAAGGGCACAAAAATGCACACACTTCAGTGACAAATATGTGGCATGTCTCAAATGCCAGACTTGCCTAGGAATTATCCTGGTATTAAGACAGCTGAAATGTTTCCATATTAAATTACAAATAATCCTGCCTTTTGGGAGTACCACAGAGTTGTGTGTTGTTGCTATTGTGCAGTAGTATTTTAAAAGAGAGAGATTTGGAAGAATACATTGACTGTTTCCAAGGATGAGCTATTAGCTATATTTTTGTCACAATGCTGAAAATATCTGGTATTTTTAAAACTGCTAGTTAGTGTACCTATGATGTTGCAAACTAGTGGAGCCTTTAAAAATCTGTATTCACCAGACCTGTACTGAAGTTCACTTTACAAAGCTCAGCAAAATTGACTGTTGGTGCCTTGTGTGGGTTTTGTAGTTTTATTTTCCCCCCCCTTGTTTCATTTAGTTGTATCTCAATGCAAGTACCAGTCTGTCTGTGTGGCAAGATGGACTAAGGTGTTTCAGTTATTAAAATAGGATAATTCAGTTGCTGGCTTTAGAAAATTCAGATTAATTAGGAAGTCTAAAATGCTAACTAGAAGGAAGAGTCATAGTAAAACCTACAGCAAAACTGTTCAGATGTGTTTGTCCTTAGAGCTGTATTACATGATTTGATATGGTGGTAAGCAACTGATGTCACTTCTTCAGTCACTCACTGGAGAAGGTGACTGATCAAGAGGAAGGTTCTGAATATGCTACAGTCTGCTTCTGCCCTGGTGTAAGTGCTGACATAATTTGCAGCTGATCATCTGTGGTGTAACTTAGGTCTTTGGCTTCATTTTTCCAAGTACTGTGCATCAGTTAATATTGGTACTTCTGAATGTATTTTCTTTGTGTAAGGACAAATGGCTTCAGTTGCATTTAGATTGATTGATTGGATTGACTGGTTTCTAACAATGCAATATGTACTCAATTTTCACTGCTTCCTCATTAAAATAGCTTTAATAGCAGTGGCAACACTAATGCTTTATACCTGGCAGGGATCTCAAAAAAGATGATTTTGTAGTATACCCTGTAATACAGCAGAGCTGGAGGGAATAACACTGTACAAAACAAGAACAGTAAAATGGCTCATTATCAAGGTGAGACCAATTGGAAAACAAACAAAGGCCTCTACTTATTCTTTCCCTGTGAAGCTTTTTATTCATGCACATAACCGTGCTCCTTATGAGGACCAAGACGTCTTGTGCTTTACATTTATCCTTTTTTTATTAGTTGTGGTTTTCTGGGTGGTAAGCCATCAGCTACTGGCTGCAGTTCCTGGAGGTGAAGAACAAAAAAGTACTTCAGTGGAGTTGTGCAAAATCTTAAATGCTGTTCAGTTGTCGTGGAGTTTTTATGTCTTCTATCATTCTTTGCCTGAATATCTTTTCTTCTAAGGCTGTAAATCACATGTAAAATATAGTAGAATCTGAGTAGCATCCTTTAGGCTGCATGGAGAGTGTGCTGATTTGATCTTAGAGGGTCAATCAAGAGAAAACTGGGATAAGCTGTCTTTTAATGACGTTTGTTACCATCCTGGAACTATAACTACGGGTATATTTCCATTCTGTTCTAACATGTAATTCCTGGAAATGGTCACACTTGGACTTGCAGCTCACCTTTAATTTCCCAGGCTTAATAGTTATTCTATCTTTTCAAAATGGACAAAATGTTCTGCTGTTGTGAAAAGAGGATATGTTTCTTAACCACTTCATTAAATATTTACTGTTGAAAGAAGGGAAAGCTGAAAGTCAAAATTTGGCTTGGAAGCAGACTCAGAAAATGCTTTGAGTGTTCAAATAATTCCTGTTTTTTATTTGGCAGAGTTTGAAGCTCTAGGGGAGATATAGTATGTAGTGAAATTCATCCAGTTTCTTGCATTGCTCAAAGTGAAGGTACTGTTTGGTTGTATTGTAACTTATTTAATTACACTGCAAGGCCCAGTTCTCTGAATCACTCCAGTATCACTGGGATGTGTTTCCAGATGTCAGAGGAATGTCAGTCAGTGGTGTTTTGGTCTGGAAAAGACTCATTTACTAGCTAACCCTTAATTCTCTGTGCTTCACAACCCTTACCTATTAGTCTTTCTCCCAGGATAAATGTTGCTGCTACTGCTTTTGAGGTGCAAAAATGCAGAGCCAGAAGAGGTGCATACCACAGCAGCGAAGATCTATTTCAAAGGCCTAGGACATAGGTGGCATTTTAATGCACTTACAGCTACTTTCCCTGTAAAACTTGTGATGGAAAAAGTCTATGGAAAAAGCTTTTAAAGATTGAAAATGCCTTTCTTTTTTTTTTCTTTTTTTTTTTTCTTTTTTTTTCTTTTTTTTTTCTTTTTTTTTCTTTTTTTTTCTTTTCTTTTTTTTCCTTTTTTTCTTTTTTTTCCTTTTTTTCCTTTTTTTCCTTTTTTTCTTTTTTTTTCTTTTTTTTTCTTTTTTTTTCTTTTTTTTTCTTTTTTTTTCTTTTTTTTCTTTTTTTTCTTTTTTTTCTTTTTTTTCTTTTTTTTCTTTTTTTTCTTTTTTTTCTTTTTTTTCTTTTTTTTCTTTTTTTTCTTTTTTTTCTTTTTTTTTCTTTTTTTTCTCTTTTTTTTTCCTCCTTTTTTTTTCCTCCTTTTTTTTTCCTCCTTTTTTTTTCCTCCTTTTTTTTTCCTCCTTTTTTTTTCCTCCTTTTTTTTTCCTCCTTTTTTTTTCCTCCTTTTTTTTTCCTCCTTTTTTTTTCCTCCTTTTTTTTTTTCCTCCTTTTTTTTTTCCTCTTTTTTTTTTTTCCTCCTTTTTTTTTTTTCCTCCTTTTTTTTTTTTCCTCCTTTTTTTTTTTTCCTTTTTTTCCTGGCCTTTTTTTTTGCCTCCCCTCTTTTTTTTTCTCCTACATATCATCAATGTCTTCTCTGAGAGAATTGTGCTATGTTTTTAACAAATGTTCTCCTTCACTTCTGTGAGTCTAATGAATCCTGGAGCTGCACAGTGGGATTCTGACAGACTGGAAGTTGCATTAAACAGCTTTGGGTTTTTACTGAAAACATTGTCTTTGGTTCAAAGGGAAGGTAATTATTCTGCCCTGGAATGATAGCGGCCCCTCCTTTATTGACAGCACACCATCTGGTTGTGATAAATTACATGGCCCTGACACGGCTGCAGCTTTTTGGTAGCAATGGATGACTTGGAAACTTCATATCCAGATTGGTAGAAAATAAGAAGTATTTATTTATGGAAATTACATACCTGCCTGTCATTGGTCACAGAGCTCTTGCTTCTTTTTATGTCTGTTAGATGTACCTCTAAAAGTAAATTTCAAAAAGCAATATAGTGCATGGGATTTTTCAGTAGCTAATTCTTGCTGCAAGTTCAATGCCACTATTCTGTTGAGGGGAAAAGTGACAATAGAAATGTTGAGTATTTCAGGTGTAATTGGCACCATTTATTGTACTTTACCACCCAAGGACTGTTACTACAGTTCTCACCTAGCAGTAAGAACAGGGCAGATAATTAAAGGGTTTTTCTCAAGGAGTGGTTGTACTTAAACTCATTGGTTGCTGTAGCTTCAGGGAGGTAGGTTCCTGTTCTGAAAACTTGCCAAGTAGTCAGTTTGCATCTGTAAGTAAGGGTTCAGGGTGGTGTTAGGTAGTTTGCTAGCTAATTGGTCCTCTTGGCATCATCTTCTTTTTCTTGCTGTCCCAGCCTTCTTCTAACCTGCCTAATTATATGATACATTCAGACTTTGTTCTGTGCTCTAACAAAAAAAAAAACCATCTGAGCCAAAGATAACTGTTGAACAGAAACGTCCACGAGAGTCTTGGAGGGGAGAGGCAGGTTTGGTTCTCATGATGTCTAAATTAGAACTGCACTCTAAGATGGGTTTAAATGCTTGTGAGCAGAACATATTGAGTGTGACTTATAGTAGTATCTGATTTGTTGAGAGTGTTGTCTGGTCTTGGCTTCCAGATTTTCTTTTATTTTGGAACACAGCTCTAAATTCTCTTGCCACACGTTACTGCTTTTAGTTTCCCGAATTTCTTGGGTTTAGTTGGTTTAAAAAAATTACCATAGCGATACCATGATGAAGCTTATTCTTGCAAAGTTCTTTTGTTACCTTTTATTAGGCTAATTGCTGCAGAGGGAAGTGTCATCAACTAACTCTGCAAAGCATTTTAATCTTTCTTACTTGGTCAGAGGTAGCAATAATATCACTCATTACTAGTTTTTACTTTCCTGCCACTTCTATTTTTAGAGGTGAAGTCCTTGCAGTTATATTTGCACAGTGTGGCATGAATAACATTTATGTTAGATTTAAATGTAAAGAGAAAATGCTTTGAACCTGGCTTTGCTATGCTTGTTATTTCTGTGGCTAGGCAGTTTGGACATTCATGTGGGGATTGGCCACAGGTTAAAATAACTCTGAAGCCATGTTGAGTTGTAACTAAAATTCAGTTGAGCATTTTATGTATAATGAGCAAAGTGCCCTGGCAAGTTTGACTCACTCTTGTGACTGCCAGGGTACATAAGAAGTGGATGTATATTTTTCTGGGGTTTGGCAGCTTGGGCCTTCACCTTCTGCAGGCAAAATAACTCAACAGCTTCAAGCCATGTAAGCTAGATGCCTCATATCTATTACATGCAGCATGTTGATGAGCAAAAGTTGTGAAGTGCTCAGTATTATTAGTCTCTCAAACTGAATAGACTTGAAATTCATCCTCTATTGTGAGAGGCAGCTAAAAGTACAAGATAGAACTGAACTAATGAGGGTGATTTTAGCTGTTTTCTGCATCTAGTAAATGCTGACTAACTTTTTGATAATTTTAGGATTTATCAAAGGGGAAAGAATTTCTGAGAACTGAAACTGTGAAGGTGGTCAAACAGTGGAACAGGCTGCCTGTAGAGATGTTGTGGAGTCTCCATCTGTGGAGACAATCAAAACCCAACTGGACACAGTTCTGGGCGACCTGCTCTAGCTGACCCTTCTTGAGCAGGCATATTAGACTGGCTGATCTCAAGACATCTTTTCCAACCTAAAGGATCTTGTGAAAAGTGAAAGCTGTACCTCCCACAGTAGTAACACCCTACTTTCAGCGTCTTGGGACATTCTGTATTTTTACACAGAGACTGTGTAGAGCTTCTTTTACACAAAGAAGAGCAAACCTGTAGAGCTTCTTTTACACAAGACATTCACAAATGCCTTTTCCATTGTTGTTGGATGCCAGGGAAAGGTGCAGAGTGGATGTTTCCAGAGTCATTGTACATGCAAGATGCATCTTCATTGCGTTGACCTTTCTTAATTATATCAATTCCTGCTGCTTCATAGTTGATATGTCTCTTTGCACACATTTCCAACCTGTGGTCAGGGAAACTGACTCGTCCTCTGACAAGATTCCTTCTGATGGTGTTTGACAAGGCAATATAACATGGTGGCAGCCATCCTACTAGACCTGGGCTGGCAAGGATAGTTCTGGCACCTCGTTTCTTGGACAGACCATAGATATATTAGGTACTCCCAGATCTGATTGTGCAGAACTCAGGAACTGTTCATCAAAGCATTAGGAACCTCTGTCTTGTTTCAGTCACACTGGGGAAGATGCAGGTTATACAATGGTGCCAACTGCAAAGGCAGAAAGCGTAAAAGTTTATTACTGATGTTGTATGTGCACCCAGAAGATTAAACATACATGCAGACAAAATAATTAAAGAATCGAGTTATTAAGAAGTCATTTTCCTTCTTGTAACCTTCAAGTTTCAACATGTAAAACCTTTTCAGCCATTCTTGCTCTGGACTGAACTCTGGCATATTAGATAACTTCCCACTGCAGCTGCCGTGGATAGGAGCTGTAGGGTGCTTGGATATGCTTTTAACCAGTGAGGTGTCTAGTTCAACTATATGCAGAAATGAGTAAGTGGTGGTGGTGGTAGGCAGCCCTTTCAGAGCTTAAAAGCAGGCAGTTGCCTGGCTGGTATGTGTGTGAATCCTGATCTGCCAGATGGTAGCTCAGTAAAAATTTATAGCTGGAGGTATGCCAGTGTGTTACCTTTCTACTTCCAGAGCTCTGCTGTTAGCTGTTGCAGCTTTGTGTTAGCTGTTCGTTTGTACAAAAGTGGCACTGAGTCTAGGCAAAATTTTTAGGCAAAAATTACATTTGTAATCTTACTTCAATGACTAAGGATTAATAATTTCTAAGTTTCAGCATTTGTAAACATCTCTAATGGAGTTTACTCATTTTATGTACTTGCAACTATTACTAAATGTTTGGTTTACACTGGGTTTAGGAGGCAGCATCGGCCAGATTTAAGGCAGGATGGTCCGTTAACCTGTCTTTTTTCCTGTGGCGTCAGTAGCATTGTAATGGTTTACTCTCTGTCTCTTTAAAGCTTGAGTTTTCAGGATCTTATGAAAGATTTTGCTGTAGAAAAGCTGTCTCCTGTAGTTTGATAAACATTGGCTCAGTTTAAATCAATTGGTTTTAATGCTGCTTTTACTGACTCCTTAAAATGTTTATTCATGCTGATCTCCTTTACACATGTATCTGATTTCAAAGTCTCTCTGCTCACATGATGATGCCTGCTGTTTGAGGCAAAAGATGACTAATCAAATAATTATAATACCATCATGGCTGTGCACAGCTGAGCCATTTTTGCTGATTGTTACCATGTCATTTTGTAACATCTTTGTGTCACCACATCGCAGAAAACCTTTGACAGGAGGTAAGACTTGTGCTCACTGCTCTACAGAGATAGTGACTGCTCTAGAGAATTTACAGTTTAAATGATACACAGATCAGGGCAGTGTGAAGAAATCAGACTTACCCTGTTAATACAAATACTATTTTATTCGCTAAAACAAGGTTGGACAATACTACCACTGTGATGTTTGGAGTGTGTGTGCAAGCTGATCAGTCTTTTGTCGTCACCAATAGAGTTTCTAGTTATAGAATACATTTCTATATATATTTCTAGAATATAATATAGAATATATTTCTAGAATAATAAACTGTGGAACATATAATTTTGAACAATGAGATCTTCTGGGAAAGTGCCTCCATTGCAGCATTTTAACACTTAAAGGGGACTTAGAGATGGAGACAAACTTTTTGGTAGGGCCTGTTGCAATGCAACAACGGGTAATAGTTTTAAACTAAGAGAAGGTAGATTCAGACTAAATAAAAGGAAGAAATTTTTTACAATGAGGGTGGTGAAACACTGCCACAGGTTGCCCACAGAGGTGGTAGATACCTCATCCTTAGAAACATTCAAGGTCAGGCTGGACAGGACTCTGAGCAACCTGATCTAGTTGAAGGTATCCCTGTTCACTCCAGGAGGGTTGGACAAGATGACCTTTAAAGGTCCTTTCCAACCCAAACTGTTCTATGATTACACACTCAAAGTTCTTTTAAAACCTCTTCAAGGCAGTATATTTTAAATGGTAGTTTTTTAACAGACACATCAAGAGACATGTTCTCTTCATGGTTTAGAGCTGCATCTCTTTATGATGTCCATGATACAAGCAGAGTGACTTGGAGCTGGTCACTGAAATGCAGCTGGTCATTGAAAACAAAATCAGAAAATGCAAATATAAAAATGCTCCTCTGGGCTTTGGAATACACAAAAGGCTTCAATCTCACCAGCGTATATAAACTCAAGGAGTACACAATACATACACCCAGCTGTTTTTTGACATGCCTTTAGACTCCACTGGAACTGTTTAGCTTGATAGCAAATGCAATGACAGATACTTAGTATTAGCATAAATTTTGTTTCTTGGAGACCTTTGAATGCCAAGAACATCAGCCATAATTTTTCTTTTCTCCTTTTTCCATTTCTGAATCTCCTTGGCTTTACCATTGCCAGTTTTTAAAGTCAAATTTAACTGTTTTCCTCTCTCCTTTTAAATCACTGAGCATTTTTACCATCACCTCTGCAGTGGCTCCATACTCAGTACCTGTGTAATCCAGGCAAATACCCTGCATGCAGTCTTGTTAAAAAGCCATAGGCATGGGCTTAACTCAGAATGGTCATGAGCCAAGCCCTTCACCACTTCTCCTAAATTAAATTGTTGCTAATGCTGCTGCCATATGGCCAACGAACATGAGCTCTCAGCAGTCTTTTGATTTCCTCGTTCATGCTTTCAAGTGTGCTGGCTCTTAAACTGGGCTTCTCCTCCCACGTTATTTGTAGTTTATCTCCTGAACGGTGAACTCGGGAAGCACACAAGTGTCAGAAGAATAAAGAACTTGACTCAGCTGTCCAGTTAGAGGTTCCTTAGCGTCTCCTGGCTGAATTAAGCATGACTCTGCTGTAATGCGGTATAGGGTTTTCTGGGGGAAGCACATCCTGACAGCAGGTCGCTGCTGCACAGAGCCCTGGGTACCGCAGAGGGCAGCTGTGGACTCCCTCTATGCAGCAGTGGCACCTAGTGGAAGATGCTCGGTCCTTCTGGTGACCCCAGACTAAAGGGCGGGATCTAATGACTCTTTCCATTTCCAAGCTTGTTTTAAACCTAGATCCCCCACCAGTGATACGGAAAGAAACAATGAATATTGCTGCTCTCTTCTGACTGCTGTGCTAAATGCAAGAGTTTGAGCTATTAAACAGTAATAAAATATTCTAATTACTTTTTAAAGTTTCTTATTGTTTTGGCAGGTTGTCTTGGCATTTGCCTGTGTGAGCAGGTGCTTTGTAATGTAAAACTGTGGAAATACAGTATTCTGACCCATATATTTTAATGTCTCTGTGCAATCTTATTTTACATTATATAATTGTATATAGTACTTTTCTGAAGGCATGTAATGAAAATCTGCAGACAGTATCTGAAGGGAGGGATGTAAAATTCTTACTGCAAATATTGGCAGCAGTGCAGTGCTCACACTTGCAAACTTAGAGGAAGCAAACTGGGACATGTGGAGCCACCTTGTCCATGGAACTTAAACAATGAGATAGGAAAAGTATTCTGAAAGATAAGAAATCAGTATGTAATGCTTAAAAAAAAAAATTCTTATTAGCTTTTATAGTACAAACTCTCTGAAGAAATCAGTGACAACTTTGCTTTAAACCTCCTTCTCATTTTTGAGCTATTGTAAATCACCTTTTTTTTTTTTTTTTTAATTTGAGGCTGAAAGAATACGTTGCTGTAGGAGGTGACCTTTCCATGATTGTGTAGGTGAGTGCTGCCTTTGGCAGGACTGTGCATGCGAGTTGGTCTTGATCTCCCTTTCTGCCTTGGGATGTGAGGTCATGTTATGAGTCTTCTTTCTGACAGCTGATGTTACAAACCTCTTAAAATCGGCTCTGGCAGATATTACCATCCCTGGTCCTTAAACATCTATTACAGCATTTTTAACAACATCACGCTCTCCCTGTCACTCTTAGTGCAACTTCTCCTTAAAAGGTAAAAGTTTTGACATTTAATCGATGTTGAACTGGAATTTTGTTCAGTGGTCCAGTGTTTTTTAGTTTAAAATCTCGCTCTGCTTTCTCTAGGTTTTCAGTTGACTTACTATAGCCTTTAAATAGGTACTACTTTGTTTTAAATCTGACCCTTGGTTCCGGTCAGATATTCTTAAGTTGTGCTCGTCCTTTCTGCCACTTAGCAAATCTAAAAACATTTTGGTGGGTTGTTTGGGGTTTTTTTTTGAATTGTGCAAATGTTGTTGCATGTCATGCTTGACTTGTGCTTTTCAGGAGAAGCTTTAAAGAGAGAATTTTCTATATTTTATATGAAAAACATGCTCATGGTAGAAAAAGAGTAGTAGTGCTTTTATGCCTTCTCAAAAAAGGAATCGGTTGTTGTGGTTTTTTAATGATGAGGTATTTACAAGCATCGTGTCCAGAAAACGACTTATTATGTTAACATTGCAAAAGATCTTCATAAGCCCTTGGGAGGCAACTTAGCTTCTGAAAGCTTAGTGGAGAATCTGTTAAATCAGCAGAAGAATATTGAATTCCTGGTTGAGATTTGAAAAATGCTTGTTTCCAAAACAGAGTATGCTGAATTATGTCTTCCACTGAAACAGCCAATCAAAAGACAGAAATATAGGAATAATAAACAGAATGGAATTATAAGCCTTTGCAAAAACAAGAGGGTTTTAATGTGGAAAAATTTACAAGCTTGAATATATTACAGCATCATTCCGACTCGAAGAAACAAACTTCTAGAGAATGATATATGTAACCAGGTTTTCATCACTGGTTTACTTTCATTTCAACATTTCCAAATGTCCAAAATACAGGCTTTTTGGAGCAGAAATGATCACTTATTTTCTTCTGTTTGGCCCATTGATAGCAAGGTATGTGAAGAAAAAGCTCTATCCATGCTAATGAAATAGTGCTTTATCTTTGCTGTCATTGATGCTGGTGCCCTCAGAAAAGCAACCATGAATTGTTGCAGCCCGGTCCATATCCTTTCTGTGTAGGATGTATTTACCTACCTTATCTTCTGTTTGGAGATCAGGACATGATGGCATCACTTCTGTTCTCTGTGCCTTCACAGCAGATTATGATTTCTTTCTATTTTATTTTTTTTTCTCCTGTTTTCAGTGATGGTTGGCTTTTAATTATGTATATGTCTTGTAAAAATCTTAGTAAGCTTGCATGGTCAAGGATTCCATAAAATTGGGTTGTAGGTTGGTCATATCATTTGGGAACAGCGGTGGATGCTCCAGACATGCGCCTTCCATAAGCTCTTTTTACTCCATGCAAGAATATGGAGGCTTAGTTATTACTTAAGTAACTAGCAACAGTCAGTAAACACTACTGCTCAGGTTATAAAATGCCTTTCAGCATTGTTGCCTGAAAAAAATAGGTTGAGATCTGCTGCTTTGATGTCCTTTCACATGTATGCGTGCATGTATAGATGCACATAATCCACACGAACGATTAGTCAAACAAGCACCTTCTTTCAATTAGCTTTATTTTGAGTTTGATTTTTGTTTTCTAAGAAAGACCAAAAAATTAACTTGTTTAATCATGGAAGAGTGTTTGTACAAAGGAGGGAAAAGGTTGATTATCTTCCATAGATTGTGGCTGTCAGGAGAGGAGAGGACAAGAAACCTGCCCAGGTAAGCAGTCCTACAAAATCGATAGCCCTTCTACCAAAGTATTCCTGCTCAGGTCATGCTAACATCAGTAAAGCTGTGGTATTGTCAGGGTAAACTTATTGCCAGATAAATGCCTTGGAGAAAACTTCCAGTTTTCATTATGTTACAGCATGAGCTGTGCCTGAGAGACTGAGTTACCGGGGCATAAATATGTATCACAAGTAGAATGATTCTGCATGTACTGAATAGCAATCTATTCATATCAGGAGTTTTAGTCTAAATTTTTCATTTAATCATAAAACCACAGATATTAGCGTTCAACTGGTATGTAAGATAAAGGCATGAAAATTGCTCACTTTAGCCTTATTGTCCATGCTGGCAACAAAAAAATAGGTTAAATTAAGACTGCAAGATTAAAACTAATGTGTCAAACAGCTACAAGATTAGTTAATGAAAGAATATATAGTAACTTCATCATAGCTATATAATGTGAACTGGTATTTTTTGACCAACAAGAGCTGTATTACAGCTTGTGCATACAGTTAACAGTTTCACTGCTCAGGAACTATTTTTAAAGATGTGTCCTACTATGTTGCTTTGAAGTCTATATAAAGAGTTAATTAAAAATGTAAACATACAGCTTCCTTTGTATTGCATCAAGTGTCTTTGTTTTAGATCCAGATGACAGTGATCTCTAGTGTGACAAGCAGATAAAATCTTACTTGTGGTTTTCTGCCCATCTGAAGTTGGTTTGCCCCTCTGGAGTTCAGTGTCAGTTGGTAGTCTGTCTGTGTACAATGCAACATGCCTTTTATTTCTCAAGAAGCCTTGCTGATGAAGTGTTGCATCGTTTAGGACAGATTTGTGATTGCTCTCCAAATACTGCCTAGAGATCACAAGAGGGGGAAAAAATAAATACATCCTAGTTAAACTAAATTTTCTTTTGAGTCCAGCACTATCTATGATAGCTTATTCATCAGCCTTAATACATGACAGGAATATTAGATCTTTGTGGCAGAGTAACTTCCAAAAATTCTAGGGCTTCTTTGTTCTTTCTAGAGATGATTATTTTTAACATGGAATAGAGAAGTTATACAGATCTCAGCTCTAAGTAGTGTCTGGTTTTCTATTTTTTTTCCAAAGATTACATTCATCCTGGTCTCGTAAAAATTTTTAATTCCTGAGCAATTGCTGTGTATTAAACTGCCATTTGCAAGTAAGGGTTGTCTGAGAACCCTTGCAGTGTTTGGACTGTTAGTTTAAGCATGAACTTCTATGATGTTAAGAGCAGTGAGGCTGAATACAGGTGAGTTTCTCTGTTTATGTGCCTCATTGATAAACCCATTGCAAGAGGAGTTTGAATTTGATGTGGTGGAATGCTGAGCCCCTTTTTTTTTATCCTGCAGATAACTATGGTAGGTATCAACTTTATTTCTGCCTTGAGAAGAAATTTGCTTAAATATCTCCTAAATAATGTTTTGACTACAACTTCTGTCTTTCTGAGCAATGTGACCTCTAGAGCAGAGGCCTTCGCAAGTGATGAAGTATCATTCTTCTAGCCTCTGGGAATCTGTCCTGGCCTAGACAGTAATTTCCTTTCCACTAAGGTTGTGAGGATAAGCATCTCATGTGCCTTTAGATTCATAATGGAGTGCTTTCTCTAGGGTGTTGGCATATTATTTTTTTTCAGGGACATGCTAGCTGCATTTTTTAAATATATTTGTAAGACGTGATATTCCATATGGTAAAATGTCAGAAAAGAGAAATACTCTCCCTCAGCACAAATCTAGAAATACCATCTTTTGAAGCTTATTTAGAAGTGGGCAAAAGTTTGCTGTTCATATTGGAAGGTATGTGCTAAGTATTGGAAGAACAGTAAACGTAATACGGTCAGCCATTACTGTGTTGGTTCAGCTGGTGGTACTTGAACCCTTCTGCTGCAGAAACTCTAAAGCCTGACTTGTCTGCTCTGTTAAGTCTAGAGTTAAGATTTATAAATGCAAAAGCATACCTCTGGCATTCTTGGCCATGTAAAGCAGATAACCATCATATTATGGGCAATGACTTAGAGCAAAGGTTTGAGAGGAGCTCTGAGCAACTTCCTCAGCAAAGCTGCTGCTGATCTGGGAGCTCACTCTTGGTTATTAGCACCTGGGGTAGGAGGGCTGCAATGCTGTACCACATATTCTGCATTTCAGGTGTACAGTAAAACAAATGTTTCTATGAAAATGAGCAGTGCCAATTTAAAGTGACTGCCTGTTATCTTGGACTGGTGCACGCTTATGTCAAGTGAAAGCACATTCTTCTCAAACTGTCAGCTATAAATATTCAGCTCATCTTAGCTATCCAAGCAGAGGCAATTGTTGCATTGCCTTTCCCTGTTCTTTTTTTTCTCTGCTGAGTCCACACAACTACAGCTCTGAGTTGAGGGTGGTAAAGGGTGTTTCTCCCCTGTAGGTGGCATGTGACCTTTACTTCTGATACAATGGCAGCATGTTTTTTTAGCGGATACATGTACACTTTAGACTACATGATGCCCAGGCTGCTACAAGCACGGAAGTGTTTTACTAAGTTGCAAGAGCATTCTTGCTATGACTGCAGTAAACTTGCAAAAGAGTATAAAAGCAAAGGAGAAGTTATTAGTTAATCCTCTAATTCTAGCATAAGTCTGTCAGTAGCTTAAGCCATTTGCAGGACCCATAAGGGACTTCAGATCAGTTGCTCTGATAAGGGGTTCGTTTCCTAGCCTTTTGAAGAACTCAGTTCCAGTAATCCTCCCTTTCTTCCCCCTTTCCTTCCTTCCCTGAAGGTCATCACATTCCAGTTTCCTAGATGAAAGGATGTTACCAGAATCATTGCACAACTCCTGTGTGAGAACAATTGGCAGGGTGGTGTCTGAAACAGCCTTTTTTGCGTGGTCTTAAAAACGAAGCTGCATACTGCCAAGAAAGCCAGCTGCTGGAGGATTGCTGCAGTCCTGGCAGCCTTTCTAGGCCTACAGTTGAGCAGACATGGACAAAGCTCTGAGCTTCAGAAGATGTTTGGTCTGAGAAGGGATTTTGAGGTTCTGTCTGAATGCTCAAGCACTGTTCATGTACAAGTGGGATTAGCAGTGGTACCTAGTCACTGCTCTCTCCAGGCACTGCTTGGTTTGTCTTTGTGGTCCCAGAAGACATGGTAAAACTGTAGTAGCCGTTAACAGCCTGCTACATTAGCGTGTACCAGTGGGGCTGAACCAGCAAATGTTAACAGAGCTGAACACTGGGTGTGTGCTTGTTGCATAATTAAACAGGGTTTGCAATATTAATGTGGCATCATGTAAGTGCAGGATTATTATAGTGGAATCAGAGACTAAATATGTTGAAGTGCAGAAGAGAGTGGTTGCACAGGATGCAGGGAGGAAGGAAAGCAGAGGACAAGGAACCTACGCCCAGTTCTTGTTCAATTCCTGTGCTTTGTTTTATCAAGACTACAGTTGTCTTCAGAAGATGGTAATCACACGCGGTGGGTAGTGAGAAGACACCACTGAATATTTTTTCAAGTGCTTGCTAATATTGTTGTAGCCATGGTGACAAGTTTTTAGAGAGGTAATAATTTCATTACATTCACTGATGGTTTTGGGGGTGAAGTAAAAGCTGACAGGTTTTTGAGATGCACAAACCTGAGGAAGGCAAGTGTCTTCCAAATCTGTTGGTTGCTGTAGTAGGTGATTACATCTCTGTAAAGAACTGAAAGGCTTGCACATGAAACTTGCTTACATCTCAATGTGCTCTTCAATCTATAAGGACAAATCTAGAATCATGAACTCTTTTTATGGGACAGAGTTTAAGGAAGACTATGAAGAGGTTGCCAAATACAAATTAAGGTTGCTCTTTAATCTTTAGCCTGGAAGGCTCCCAACAACTTGGAAAAGGATGTGAATGTGTAGAGGGGAAAACCATAAAGCTGCAGAAGTTCATTCTGCTTGAAGCAATTTCAACTCTATGCTTTATGGGAGCATTAAGAGAATGTATGTATGGGAGAAGCTGCATTCCTGATCATGGGAGAGGGGCTGATCACAGCAGTTGTATCCAACTGTGTACATTACCTTACTACTTCTCATAGTGGTGAAATCTCATGTGTATGGGATTGTACATCACTGACTTGAAAAGTCAGTGGAAGTTGTGCATTTCTGTATAGGGGACATGAGGATGCAGCTTTCTCAGGAGGTACCACAACAGCATTTTTCTGCATGTAAACTGCTGTGAACACTTGTGGTTTTATTGATTGTCTCAAAGTTAGAAATGCAAGTAGTAGCTTTTGACCCGCTGTTGTACTATCTTGCATTTTTATTTTTTTGGTTGCTTTATTTTTTTTTTTTCAACTTCATTTTGCAGACTAGGGCATTTAAAATAACCAAATAATTGGTCTGAAAACACAAGAGAAAGCTGGGTCTCCACTAGAGGATCTGATGTGAACCAATTGAAAATAAGTTTTGGAGGCACAAGATGCCTTTGTGTTTTACTGAAATCTTACTGCTTTTTGGGGAAGAGGAATTAAGCTTCTGCAGAAGCTCTGGGGGAGAAAACATTAAGAAATAATGCTGCTAATGGAGGAGAAGAGATGTCTTAAATGGCAGTGAATGCTGTTAAAAATACCAGTTCGTACCCACTAATGATAGGCCAAATTTTGCAAACTTAACAGGTTTCATCCTTTTTTTCTCATGCTTTGCCTTTGATGGGATTTTGCCTTTGATTGCATGGTTGTGGGCGGAATGTCTGATACTCTTGGCTATAAAAACTATATAGGTTATTAAAATTACATTTGTTCTGGCCTGGAGCAGAGCTATGTAGGTGTTGGATGCTTCTTTGAGACTTGGCATTCCTTTTGGTTAATAACCTTATGTTATCTACAACTTTAAAGGAAGACGATTAATAGCTAGCAGCAGACTTCACTATGTGGCACAGATCCGCACTGCTGTAGATTTAATGCTGCAGTGTATGAATCGCCCATCTGGAGGAGGCACTGTTTGGATAATCAGTTACCCAGAAATATACTCTGTGGACCAGTGACAAGTAATTAGAAATGTTACTTATTATAGTGTCATCAATGGCACGGTGCTTAATCTCTTAAGCACATTAGAGGATTAGTTGATCAGAAATGCATTATTGTCTGCTTAAGTGAGAGGATGTGGGCAATACAGAAACGTAGTACACTGTGCTAGGTAAGAATTTAATTAACTGATAAATAAGTTGTCCTATGCATATCTGAATGGCTGGAATATTTAAATTATACTAGCTGTCTAATGTCTTGTGTACGGGTTCTGACGGATGTCAAAAGAAAATCTGTCAGAACTGGCTGTTGCTGCTTATGTGAAGTAGGCTGGATTATCAGAAGTAATCGGTTTCATTTAAACCCAGCTCATTTTAACTGAAAAAAGGTTATTGAGCAGCCACATGATCAGTTCAGCAAGCACATCTATGGGGGAAAGTAGTAATTTCCGGTGATACAGACAAGCAGGATAAAATACTGCAAACAGCCCCAGCTGATTCAATAGGTTTCCATTAATTAGTAGAAGTTTAAGCAAACTCTTCTTCAAGATGCAGGTACCAGTGAATTTTGAGCAAATTTTGAATCTCATTTAAAAGCAGATAACTGCCTTGTTTTACCAGGTACCTCTTGATTAATAACATCATATGGAAAAACTAGGGAGTACTTGGACTTGATGGTTGTGCCTGTCTTAGTCCATTCTGCTACAGCCTTGTCAGAAAATGCATGATTAATCTTGATTATGTGGAGAAGAAACTGCGAATTCTAGTTTGCATTTAATTTTAACACTTCCATAAGCACAGGCAGTACATTCATAGTTTGTACTTTAGTGGTCTTGTGTTGCAGTTATGCATGTGACTTATGACTATTATGTTAACTATCTTATCTTAATTTCTTTTCTAGGGAAAGCTCGAGTGCAACAGCTAGCAGAGAATACAAGATATTTCAGGAGACGACTGAAAGAGATGGGCTTTATCATCTATGGAAATGAAGATTCCCCTGTTGTGCCTCTGATGCTGTACATGCCAGCAAAAATTGGGTAGGTTTAACAGGATAACTCTCATCCATCTGCTTTAAAGCTAAGATAGTACAAGAGTGTTAAGACTTTTTTTTCTAAATATAAGAAAAGACTGGCTTGACTTCTGCTTTGATGATCATTACTGAGTCTTATAAAACATGGAAACTTTCTATAAGTGGTCTGGAGAAAATAGAGGCTTGGGGCAGCCAGAAAGCACTTCAGTGGAGCAATTTTACCACTACATGCTATGTTTTAAAAGTTGGGTTGTTTGGGTTTTTTGTTTGTTTTTGTTTTATGTGTAAAGTGTATATATGTATGAAAGAGGAGCTGAAATTTAATGGAAATTAACATTAAAAGTCACTAGAGGAATCTTTCAACCAGCTCCTGGATCAGAAGCAGCCAACATTTCCACAGATGAACTCTGACAATTCAAAAAAGTAAAAGTAGGGAGGCAGGACATGATGGGACATAACCTGTATTTGATGAATCTCAAGTTTAAGAGGTCTGGATTTAATAGCTTGGGTGTTGTTATTGTAAATACTAATAGAACTGTAACGCATAGCTTTATAAATGCTTATGGACTTGTGGGCTGCTGTATTGATTTTTAAGGCTAATATTCTGCAAGTAGGATATAACGTATATATTAAAAATTTTGCAAGATAAACAAAAGCCTTATTTCAAGGACAACTTGGCTTTGATAGCTGCTTTTCCGTGTCTGTGTATAATGCAGTGCTCAACCAACACTTTCAAATTTGGAAAGCATAGCTTCATTTTAAGGCATGCAGAGCATCTCTAGTGCTCTTCTAGTGCAGTTAGGCTTCGGTCTAGCTAAGCACTGTGGTTCTGTCGTGGAAAAAACATCTCCTAACACTCTGCATGAAGCTAGGTACAGTCTTCTTCCACCCTTTTCAGTATAACCAAATTTTAAAAGCTTCTAGCCTTTATGGGTGCTGTAGAGGTCTCTTCCAACCAAGGCTATTCTGTGATTTCCATGAATATTTCAATGGAAAAGATTGTACTGACTGGTAGAGCAGCTGGGCAGTAGAAAGTATGCCTCTGTGTGCTGGATGGCACGCACTGCAGTCTCTAAGATCAAGTCCAACCAGTAACCGAACACTGCCAGTTCCCCACTACACCACGTCCCTTAGCACTTCATCTACACGTTTCTTAAATACCTCCAGGGATGGGGACTCCACCATTGCCATGGGCAGCCTGTTCCAGTGCCTGATAACCCCTTCTGTGAAAATTCGTACTATCTAATCTAAACCTCCCCTGGTACAACCTGAGGCCATTACGCCCCTATCACTAGTTACCCGGGAGAAGAGACCCACCCCTGCCTTGCTACAGCTTTCTTTCAGGTAGTTGTAGAGAGCAATGAGGTTTCCCCTCAGCCTCCTCTTCTCAAGGCTAAACAAATGTTTATTACCTGAGCAGTTGGGCCAGTAACTTACTTGAAAATAAGCAAGAACACAGACCTCTGATGGGAGTTGGCCCTTAGGATCTGCATAGTTTGAGAGTACTAAATGGACACAAATGAAGTGTATCGGGATGCACTTATTCATAAGGAAAATAGTTGTAGCAGAACTAAAAGGCAGACAATTTAAAAACCTAGTAAAAGGATGTTTTTTATACATCCTTATAAGCCTCTTAAGTTCATTGCTACTTCTCAAGGCAAGGTCAGTTCAAAAAGGATTAACCATTTCCTGTGGCCTGTAGAAACACAATTGCGCTGCCATTATGGAAAGGATCTAGATCCTTGGGTCTCTTATTACATAAGTCACAGCCGCTAATTTCTCTAATCCCCCTAAGAATTTGTTTTGTTGAAGATACCCTGTGACAGTTGTATGAGGTTTTTTCATCATCCTTAAAAATATTTGGTATCAGATTAGGTGATCTCAATTTACTGTGGCAATTCAGTGGTTCCCATGATAGGCACTTAAAAAGCAGTACATTCTGTGACACCATAATGTACTTAAATTGGTGAACACAAACCATCTTGAAACTGCCAAAGCATCTGCTCTGGGGGTTGCAGCATTCCTTGTATAGTCAAACCTCTGAGCCAAAATCCCTGTTTCCTATTGGAAAGACTTCCAAGCTTAGGTTACAAATCCATTTAGAAGCAGCCTGCTAAAAGACCGGCCTCTGCCACATATAATCATTCAGCTTTGTTAGGACTTAATACAGTGAAACCTTTTGAGGAGGACCACATTGGGACTGAATTTTAAAAAGGCTTTTGTGAACAGAAGTCCTGCTTCTGAAAGAAAATTATGGAAGCTCCAAATTGTGATTTTACAGGCTTGTTTCAACAAAGGCCTGTATGGGTTAACATACTGAGACCTTCATACTGCTGCTGCTTTGCCTCCACTGGTATCATTCTGATGATCTTTCTTGTTCTCTCTGGCAGTGCATTTGGGCGTGAGATGCTGAAGCGGAACATCGGTGTTGTGGTTGTGGGCTTCCCTGCCACCCCCATCATCGAGTCCAGAGCCAGGTTCTGTTTGTCTGCAGCTCATACCAAAGAGATGCTTGATACAGTAGGTGTTTCATCTTGTCTTCCTTTTGCTCGTGCCTTCTATAAACAAATACATTTGCCTTTTTTTGGTAGACTGGTTCAATGTTTGGTACACAAACTAGTTGAACTTAATGTTCAAAGCCTTATGTAGTAGACCTGGCAATGACTCTCCTCTCCGTAGATAGTTGAAAGGGGATTATATGAATAAGATTGAATATCCTTATTACGTTTTGGTGTGGTAACTACGTTCATTTTTGAGTCTTCTGAATAAACTTCTTTAGACGCTTACATGGGCTGTCTTCTGTCCAAGTTGTCCCTTGTATTTTTTTCCCCTGCTTTGCTGTTCTGTGACTCAGAACCTAAGCTAGGTTGTGTCATGACCTTGGACTTCAGGAGAGTAGACTCTGTCCTGTTCAGAGACGTGCTTAAAAGAATCTCATAAGGTACAGTCCTGAAGAGAGGAGATGTCCAGGAGTTGGGGGTAATCATGCCCAGCGTCCAGATTTGATCAGGTGGTAACACTTCAATACATAAACAGCAAATGGGACATATAAATGGGTATTTACTATTGTCTTGTCAAAAAAAAAAATAGATCCAAACTTTTCACACTTCACTGCCACAGAACTTTCAAATAAACAGCTGAAAATGGCTAGTGTCATTCTGCATCAGTTAAACAACCTGCCATGTATCTGTAGTGCTGTACTTGCTGCTTCTGAGTTGTTTCTGCCTTGTAAGACCTGAGAGATTCTGCCCTGACACTCCAACAGCAGACTGCTTAAGGAGTTCATTCCCAACTACTTGTCCTGCTACTCTTCCCATAACTATGCCAATTCAGCTGTTTCTGTTCTAAATAAAAATTTTGAAACAGCATGTTTAGAGAAGGCCTCTTGCCTTCCTTTCCCCCCCATATAAAATTAATAGTATCACAGACTTAGAGCATGGTAATAGAACTGACTGCATTGACACAAATGAGGGAGTAGTAACTTCTGTCCAGGTGGACATGGGGGGGATGAATGGGAAGGAGGTGGGTGGGAAGAAGGAAAAGAAAGAAAGCTGAAGTCTCAGAAGTCGTAGTGCTGCAAACTGAGCTACAACTGAAACTGAGCAGACGTGATGTGCTGGCACTACCTGAGCAATCATGCAGTCTTGCTGTTTGGTTAGATTCTTGGTCTTCTCTCTTAGTGACTAGCTGGAGTCTTTACCAGAACAAGCTGCTTTTGCAGGGACTATAAGTACTATACTTGCTCTCTTTCAAAACCAATCTGTTACTTTTATTATTCTGCTTAAAAAAGCTCTTTTCCTGTCAATTCACTTACAAGTCTTTCTGTTTTCCACAAAATGTTTCAAGTTTTGTGCATTTCTAGAGTACCTCTGTAGGTGCTAAATGCTCTAAATCAAGGAAATGTGTGTTTAATATATTAGGGCTTGTCTGCCTAAGAAAATTAATCCAGGACAAAATGAGGTGTGAGTTTTGAAGTGAATGAAGAAATCCTGATTTAGCTCAGTATGTGAAGGCTTTGTTCCAAGTTAGTGTAATCCACTTTAAGGTTCAAAACAGCTGCACGCTCTGAACCCAGAGCACTGGCAAGAGGAGCTACTAAGGAGCAAGTCTTTGTGGAAGTGACTTTGTGTTGTGTTTTCTTGTGATGCAGTGAAAGGGTATTGATTTCAGGCAGCTAATCATTAAGGCAGCCCTCAGATCTGATCCGTCTGCTGAACTGTGGCAACAATATCCAGGAGGAAAAAGAACTGAAACAGACAGACTTGGAGAGAGCTGGCAGAGAGCTTCTTCAAGTCAGTGACAGAGAGAACTTGGTAGCCCATCTGTGTGTGCATGGATGTAACTAGGGCTGTTACGGCTTTTTTTTCTTAAAAAGTGTATCCAGGTTTGGAGCACGGGGAAGAGGAGCTTGTCTTTTTAATGCTGATATTTGTAATGCTTCCTTGTTCTTATTAAATAAACCCACATGATGAGGAACAGTTCTCAGTTACAATTTTAACCGTTTTATGTAAATAAAACTTCCTTGCCTGAAAATATTTGGCTGAGGATCAGAGTGAAGTCCCTCATAACCTGCATCCCTGTGGGCTGGTGCTTTCTTTTCAGTGATGAAAAATATATTACACTCTCCTGAAGTCAGAGTTCACCAATACCATTTCCTTTGTAGTCTTTGCTGGTCACATGGTCCTTTTTGTTTTAAATTAATAAAATCCTAAATCTGCATTCAAGAATAACAGTTAACAGACTCTTTCAACAGAAATTCAACCTTTAATTGTTTCCATATGGGATCTTTACTTAAAGCTCTGACAAACTGTGCCCATGCTTTTGTTTTGTTTTGTTTTTACTGAGGTCCAACTTCTGGGTTTGACGTTCCCCCAGATTTTAGAGTGAAGAGGTTGTTGCTGCCAGATATAACAAGCATATGAGGGGCCATTGTTTAAAGAAACAAAAACTATCCATCCAGGAAGGAAAAGCATGTAGGGATATTAACCCCCGTCTGCCAGCTAGTCTCAAGAGGCAGGCATTTGACCCAGAACATGTTAAAACTGGAGCATTAATGTTGAATTAGCAGCTTTCTGAAGGAATACTGAATGTACATATCTAAATAAATTTACAATTCAAGGGAGTGCAGAATTCCAGCTTTTCAGTTCAGAAATCACATTGGACTTGGAAGTTATCTTCTAAACTCATTTATTTGTCACTTGCCTATATAAGATAATAAGCGCCACGTACTGTTGCAGGTTTGTCTGCAGCAGCTGATGCATTTTGTACCTTGCTCCAGGAGTGTTCTGTAGAGAAATTAATTGAGGTTTAAGGTTTGGCTTTTAACAAACCCTATTGTGAACCAATATCTTATCAAAGAGATTGCAACATAAAGCAAGTGTGATTAACAGAGCTGGGACTTTCCTCGTTTTTTATGCTAGCAGATGTTTGATCTCTGGTAAGTTTCATAACATTTGCATTCAGGTCAAAACGGTGAAAGGTCTTGTTAGCTCACTAGCAGTGTTCTGTGCCATCAGTTGCCTGAGTATTGCCTTTGTGGGAACCTCCATCAGTGGGACTTGCTTTCTAGGGAGAAAATGCTTGAGATCCTGCCCAGAATAACTTTTTTTTCATTCCTTGGATTGGCTGGCAAAAATCTCCCATGCAGTGTTGTTTACAATACAGAGCATGCATCTCCAGTTGTATATGAACAATGCAAAATGCAAATTAACAAAATGTAGACATAATAAATGCATCAATAAACTTGTTAGCACAATACTGCAGTTTGCCTTTCACTGTCATGCGATTTTAAAAATACAGTAAGTCAGAGATGATATACTAGCACAAGTTGTTTTCATACTGAATGATACATGAAGAAGAGTCAAACCTTCACATACTTTTTCTTTTTTTCTTCTTCAGCTTTGTTATCTTCAGGAAAGGAGGAACATTGTTCCTGGTCTTTCTGTCTATAAATAGTCATGGCTTTTTTTGGGATGACTGTGAAATTTGAGTTAGTACTGCTGGATATTATGATCCTGCTTGGGAAGTGGAGAAGTTGGGTGGGTGCAGTCACTCTCTGTTCAGTGACCAGTGCTGCTCACTTGGTCTTGAGACTTCTGAATGCTAAAATCAAAACCAAATCCTGTGCACCTCTGAAGCTACAGACTTCTACCACAGTAAAATCTTATTTAAGTGAAATGGCTGTCATAGTCTGCAGGCATGCAAAAAGGAATATTTGCTGGTAACTTGCTTGCATCTGTCTCCTCTCCTGATCTACTGTGGTCTCTTTCTCAGGCTTTAAAAGAAATCAATGAAGTTGGGGACCTTTTGCAACTGAAATATTCCCGTCACCGTTTGGTACCTCTCTTGGACCGGCCGTTTGACGAGACAACATATGAAGAAACAGAAGACTGAACTCCCTCCATGTGCCTTGGTGGGAGGGACACCACCCCATGGGACACTCCGTGGCACGCAGGGCACAGCGTCCATGAACAACACACTTATGACTGCTTAGCATAAAAGACATTTCCTCACAATACTGAAGTGGCCACATCGGCTCTAAATGGCATTTTGTAAATACGGAGAGGAGAAAAAAAAGCTTTGATTCCTGTGTCTTCGGGGTCTGGCCCTAAAGGTGCTTGGCTTTATTTTTTCTTGTTGCTTTTTTAATTTATTTGTCTCAATGAGTTCATAGCAACCCAAGTTGGCTGTAGCTGATCAGCTCAGACTTGTATGCACCATTAGCCTCCCAAATGCTGGCTGAGATGTTGTGAGCATGTGTGACGCTGGCATGGCAGCATTTCCAATGTCACTGCTAGGTGTCTGACCTTCTCAGTAAGGAGTGAGCTGACCTGTCTGTTCTTGGAGACTTTCTAGAGAAACTGTTGATTGCTAACTTTGACTTACTTAACAAGATGGATAATCAACCAAAGTTTTGGGTTTTTTTCTTTTGCAGTTACTTGTGTTTAAAACTTGAATTTAGCCTTTTTAAGATAAGTGTGGTGTTGATGTGTCACTGATGGGACCATTGTTCCCAAACATTATTCAGTTTTGTTAGCCACAGACAGAAGGACTTCTGGGACTCTAGCCTCTTTTCCTTCCCAGTATGGGTACCAGATTGTCTCCTGGTTTTGACACTAATTGTCCTCTTGATATAGGGTAAGTGATGGAGAGGGTTTTTGTTGATTTTTTTTTTTTTTAAATGAGCTGTGTTTTGTCTTCCTTCTGACATACTTCTGTTTAAAAAAAAAAAAAAAAAAAGGTGATTTTAGTGTGTGTTGCTTTCTCATCTTCAGGTTAATTCTCTTGCTTTAGAATTATCATAAAACTATGAAAAAGTCACTGCTAAGGGTGCTCTAGGGATTAAGTAAACCATAGCAAGCCTTGTGCTCCTTGTTAAGACCAGAACCCCTCAATAAGCAGGCCAATACAATGGATGACTTAGGGGAACCACTTATTTCATGCAGATCTGTGAAAGACTGATTGCTACTCTTTGCCACACTAATTCGCTGTTTCTTGTCATATACAAGGTGTTCATCGGCATTGTGGTGCAAGGCTTTTATGCAAAGAGTATGGACAGCTTGAATCTTGTCATACATTACATTTCATCTAGCCAACAAAGTCTCAGTTGGCAGCTGTGCGTCTGTGTAGGCCTTCCCTGAAGAGAGAATGTCCTCACAACTGCATTTAGATTGAGATCTTTGTTCTTTTACATTTCTGTTACTGTGAGATAAAATTAATATTCACTGAGCCAGTTGCTGTTCGGAATCTCTATTTGCAAATTCCACACTGTCTTACTCTGATCAAAGTTTGAAATAGACACCTTTGTTCTAGCACATCTTAGAGGTGGTCTGCTAATTAGTCATTATATCTTGAATTCTTTCAGTGAACAGAATGGATCATTGAAGAGGCACCAAACATTTTATAACAGGAGTTATTTGCAGTACAGTTTGTTTCTGTATTTTATACCTCGGACATGAAGGGTTTCTGCAAAGATATTGAAGCTTTAACGTTGTGTCAATTGGGTTGGGCCAGCTCTTCAGTTTGGATTAGCATGATGCTTTTTGCAGGGGACAGGAGTTTTCTAAACAGATTCTTCATCGTAATGGTAAAGCAGAGTACATCTCAAAGCTATTTCCCTGGTGCTGGGGGGAAAAAAAAAAAAAGTTTTCATGTTCATTCTGCAAGTAACAGGGAAGAAGTGCTTTCGTCACTAGAATCAAGTAGTTCTCCAAATGCACCTGGTGATTTAAAGCAGAATTGGCTTCTATTTTGTAGAATATCTATCTTCATGTCTTTAGAGATCTTGTTCCATTTTAATGTAATGGAACTTCAGAACACTGATTCATTTAAAAAATTTAATTAGATGAGAAGAACTAAAATTGACTGTTTCAAAATAGGTCCAGGTAACTGTTTCTGTCTTAGTGTGTGCACAGTCCAAGTCTGTAACCTCTATGTGCAACTTTGATGCTATGGAATAGTTTCATTTTTCAGCCACAGAGTGAGTAAACTGTAATTACATTATCTTGTGTTCTTACCTGCTTTCTGCTCAGGACTAGCTCTAACATTCCAGCAGATAACCTGCTTTCTAACTTCAAGAAGCTTTACCTCAAATAACTATTCCTTTTTTTTTCCTTTCTGGATTAGAGTAGGGAACAAGATGAGGTTACTGCAGGAAGCCCAGCCCTGGTCCTGTTGACTTGATCATGGAATGGTTTAAGATTGGACAAAACCGCCCAACTTGAAGGCATAGGCAGGGTCAGCAGGGAGCTGTTTTGAGCATTCCCAGATGTACAGCATGCTAGTTTGCTGTGTAGTCAAATCAGTTTGAAAACTGTGATGTATTAAGTTAGAAGTGGATTATCGTAGATTCTACAAGTCTTAATATTGTCTCTAGGATTCAGTTTTAGGGCAGCTTGTCTTTAGAAGGGCAAAAAACATCTGGGTAAATCTCAGTAGATCAGATAACTCCTGTATAACACTTCTCAAATTGTCAGTGTTTTAAAATTACTGGTTCCCAGTGGGATTCCAGTTGCACTTGCTGAGGAAATCGTGTTTGTTCTAAACTTAGTATCTTTCTGCTATTTCACTCTGTCTGCATATGACCTTGAATTCCAGGTTGCAAAGACTTTTCAAAAATTATTCAGGCAGTTAGTAACATTCGCAAACTGCTTGGTTACATTTCAGCCCTGCCATATCCTTTTTGGGAAGCAACTCCCCCACCCCCCTCCCCTGGAGGCCTTTTATTCAAGGGAACTTGTTTTGCCAAAGTCTTGGTACCTGTTGAAACTGCTTCTGAAAAAGTACAAAGTTCCAAGTTCAAGATTTTGCACTTTTAAGTCAGTAATTCACTGAGCATGAAAGCCAGGAAAATCTTTTCACGTTTACTGAAAAACCCTGTTCCCATGACGGAAGGAGCAGACCACTACTGGTTTGTACCAGGCAAACCTACAACATGTATGCTGTCACGGTATGTGTAGGACAGATTGCTGCTTTGATATTTATCTGCTGACCAGAAGTCTGTCTCCTTTTTTGTCCGGGCAGTAGAAATGAATGAAAGAACCAATCTTGAGAGATCACAAAGGAAGTAAAAGCTGCTTAAGAAATAGACTTCAGTCCTTGCCAACTTTTCTGAGACATTCTAATTGAAAATGACTCCTGGTATTTCTTAAGAGATGCAAAATTCAAAAGAAAATGAAGGCTGCTTTTGAACAAAGGATTTTGCCCTGTACTGTACGTTGGCTAAACTTATAAATATACAATAGTTACCTTCCCAGTGCCTCTATGAAGAACTTAGCAAGGAAGATTTTGCTTCTGCTGAGCAGAGTGAAGAGTTTAGAACCATTATAGTTTTCAAGGCTGATGGCCATATTCTTTTAAGAAAATCGAGAAGCTCCTGTTACTGAGCATCAGCAAAGAGCGAGAGATCTGCTTCTTGTTAGAAACTGGCCTTCCCAAGTAGACCTTTGTCTTGAGGAGCCTGATTCATAACTTTTCTTCAGTTTTTTGGCAGAGAAGAAACCAAAGTGTGTTTATGTCAAAATATTCAGGGCTTGCTTTTTTTTTTTTTACACAAGACACAAACTTTTGTATAGTATCTGTGTATATGGTATATTTTACTCTGTTTAATTTCTATATTTTTTTCCCTTCTAAGAGCACCCCTAAAGAGCTCTTCTGGTTCTTGGGTTACTGGTGTAGCACACTTCTGCTTTAGGCAAAAACTTGGGAGTGAATTGACTGAACATCTTACTGTGATGAAGTCGTTCAGTGAAGGAATTGCATCATCCATCCTCCTCTTACTGTTTTCTTGAAGAGTGCAGAAGTGGTACCCACTGTCAGAGCTGCACCTTTGCACGGAGCAGGAAAGGGAAGTGTGAAATCGGTGACCCAGCCCTGTGCTGTGTGGGTGACGGACTGATACAGCTGAGAGAGAAATGGGACAGTAATGATCACTTATTCTCAGCTGTACAGGGATCTTACATGTGTACTTGAACAAGCATCTCTAAGACAGGAATGCAGCTTTTGGTGCCCAAAGGAACAGTCCTCTCAAACTTTTCCACACCAAGTAAATACTTCCTCTCCTGTGCAAATTTTAATTTCTTTACCTCTGAAAAGTATTTGGCTTACAGCTGTTTGCTCATCCAGAAGCCGCGTTATCCATTCAAGCAGATCATAGGGAAGGTTGGAGGAAAGCCGTGAGCATGAGCTCTCCATTTCATCTAAGAGAACACCTTGCAGCATTGGATCTGGAGTGCTGTGCATGAGCTCCCTTGCTACATCACAGAGAAGGAAACTTGGGGAGACTTATCTCCATATATAGTGTTCAGTCAAAATTTATACAGTTTATATGTACAGGTTATATATATTATTTTTACAGTTTATACTCAGCCTATGAAAGTGTCAAGCATGCTGGGATCTGCGTGGGTGGCACCTTCTGCACAGATATCTGAGGTACCCACAGTCTGTTCTGTTAGAACACTAGCGAAGCTCTGAGCTGTCCGGGAGTGCCTCGTTTGGCCCCTCAGCAGGTGCATTGCTGGCTTGGGCACTGGGCCTGACACCCAAGTGGCATTGGACCACTCTTTGGGAAAAGCACCAGTCATTCGACCTGTGTAACTTGAACATGGTTTTAAAAGAAAGAAAACAAACAAGCAAGCAGAAAAACCTCAGATGCTATTGTGAAGGTGTGTATTCCTGTGAACATCGCCAGCCTTGCAATTATTCACCTGTTCAAGGTTTGGACATGGAAGCTAGAGCACAACTATGAAGTTTGTGTGAAGTACTGTGCTTTATCTTTCACTAAAAAGAGAAGTTTTTGGTGCGGACTTTGGAGTTGTATTTACATCCCCAAAAGGGTCTGGGTGAAGGAGATGATGACTGTGGTGTGTGTTGAAGGCCTTAAACTGTGACTCTTGGTATGAAAAATTGAAATTAAAACTGACCTTGATGAATGCAGTGGATTTTAACCCATGGAAGACTACTCTGTGCTCTTAGTTAAGCAATACGTACTGCTGTTTTCTTGGGAGAGAGCGAGGGGTTGAACTTGATTTGTTTGACCCTGGCTGGCAGCTGTTTAAGGAGCAGAAGAGGTGTCTGTATGTGCAGGCCAAAAACAGTGCAGTTCTCTGCACTGATGTTCCTGTGTAGCATCAGTAACTTGTTCCTGGGCCGCTGAAAGCAGGATATTGAGAGGGTCAGGGACTTCAGAAGCAGTGGCAGCTAGCAAATGAATTTCCTTGACAGTAGATGAACAGGTCTCACTGGAATATGCCAAGGGTTGGTGCCATTCCAAAAATACCCATGGTGAAGTGGAACGTGCACCAAACCATCTGACCGCTGTAAAGCATTCATTTTAAATTTTTTTGCCAAATCTCATCCTCTTCAGACAGTATTTCTGCTACCCCCTAACGGTGTATTAAGCTAAATGCATCTCCAGCCTTCCAATATTATTAACTTCAGACCAGTTTGAGATCAGAGGAACACTGGAGCCTGAGGCTTTAGGCTAGCAGCCCTGAAGCCAATGGTGGCCCACATTTCCACAAGCCCTGGGTAGAATTACCAAGTCACAGCGCTTCATCTTAAATTGCGCTGTATTCTTATGCCTCTGTGTTGCTATAATGTACATATATATTGGATTTTTTTGTAGATAAGACATTTTAGATAAAATTTTTAAATGGGCTCCCCAAAAAAATATTTTATGCCAGATGTCTAATTTTTTTTACACTCGGGATTAACATGAAGTTGGATGCTCTCTGGGCAGGGAAAAGATAAATGGATGGTACATTGGCTTTAAAAAGGTAACAATGCATGTTTGAAATAAAAACAACACTGGAGAAAAAAATCCATTCAAATATATTCTATGTTCTGCATAATAAAGACTTTAAAAAAAAAAAGCTATATCGTGATTTTCATTATTTTTTTTAATGCTAATGAGGCTTTTCCCGTTAGGGACACCAAACCTTCTTTCCCAGTCCCTCTACCACTCCCTCCAAAAAACCCAGCCAACACGAGTCTCATACTGGAAGGGCTGGGTAACACCATAGCCTGTTTGAGAGCTCAGCTACATCGGTCTGTGTCCCCCTCTAGCCTAGGACACCAGAGCCAAGAAACTTTGTGTTTAAGGTGGATGCTTAGCTGTTTCTTCTCAGTCCTGGGTCCATCATCCAGCAGCAGCCCTGATGCACAGTCTGGAGAAGATTTTTCTGCTGTGGAGGGACAGGTCTGCAGAGGTTACTGCTGTTCCTGATGTGCAGCACTCCTGCGCATGCCCGCCCTAGCTCTGTGCTAAAACTCTCTCTGCTTACCCTTGGGTGCTGTTAGTGTTGGGCTGCTATCAGCTGTCTTACTGCTAATGAGATGTTTGAAGGGGCTTCTTGATCCATCTCACATGGGATTCTTGACCTCACATCTGTCTTGCAGTCTGTGCCTTGTTTTAAACATTTCCTTCCATTTATCTCGGCGCTAAGTTTGCATAAACCAGATGTGGGGATTTTAGGAGGTGCAGGTCCTGTTTTCAGCTGTGGGTGCACAAATGGGCCCAGGTGCTTTGCAGGGTTGTGCTGAGGTGGCTTGTAGGACTGTTGGACTTTGTTTTTCCCTGCTTAAGTGTCTCTTTCTGGGGTCTGTGCCAGCACTGGCACTTCTCTGTAGGCTACAGAACCTCCTTTCAGTGTCTTTCCCTAATAATTCCTTTGTAACCGTTTCCCTGATGCTTTCCTTCCCAGGCTGGTGAATGTCTGGGAAGATCCTGGAAGAGATGCTCTCCAGACCCCGAGTAAAGAGCCGCGCTGTTCCCAGCGGGCTTTGGGGAGCAGCAAGGGCGCTGCCGGAGCAGGGGCGAGCGGATCAGTGAAATACAGGCTTAGTTGGGGCCATGGAAACTTCCTCCCGCAGCTCGGGCACAGCCGCAGCTTCCAGGGGGAGAGCACAGCGCCCCGTGTCTGCCGCCGCGGGCTGGGGGCGGCCTCTGCCAGCCGAATCCGGCCCCGCGCTCCGAGCTCTGCTCCCGCGGCGGGGCAGGGGGCTCTGCACCCCCGAGGCGGCGGAGCCCACGGCCCGGCTCCCGCCCCTCCGTCCCCCCGCCTCAGCCCTCGGCCGCCCCGCCGGGCCGGGAGGGCGCTGCCGCGGCGCTGCGCTGCGCTACCCCGCCGGGAAGCGCCCGGTGCTGCGGGGCGTGTGCCAGGCCGGCGCCGCCGAGGCGAGCCGCCGCCCGGCAGCGGAACAAAGAGCCCCGAGTCGGGCCGGGCCCGCCGGAGGGGCAGCGCCGGGCAGAGGGGGTCGCGGCCGCCCGGGCCATGCAGCTGCCGGCAGGGGAGGAGCGGCCGGCGGCGCCCCGGGGGGGGCAGCGCTCGGCGGGAGCTGGGGGGAGGTCTGGCCGCGCCGGCGGCCCCCGAGCGGGGCAGGGGCTCTCCGGGGCCCGGGCCGGCTGCCGCGCCGCTCGCCCAGGAGGGGCTTGACCGCGCTCCGTGCGAGCGGGAGGGGAGCGGCCGCCTCCCCCGCCCTCCGGTGCCCGGCATTGCCTGGGGAGCCGCGGCAGCACCGGGGAGTGACGGCGGGGGGAGGAGGAGAGGAGGAAAAGAAATCAGATTGCCGAAAGGATTAGGAAGGGGGGTGGGGAGGCGAAGCCCTCTACCCCCCCCCCGCCCCCGTGCACACTTGTGAAGCTTTTCAGAGTTATCCTTCAGCATCAGTGGCACCGGGGGGAGCAGCGACACCGAAACGTGCTCGGCAACTGCCACGGAGACCTGACGGAGCGGAGCGGCCCGGGCCGCCGGACCCTGCCCCGGACCCTGGCCGCAGCCGCGGGGACCGCACCTCCCCTCCGCGATATCCGACACGGGACATTTTTGGAAGTTTTTCCCCGCTCCCCCCGCTTTCCCGGGGAAGGACGGGTTGGGGCACTGCGGGCGGGCGTGCTGCCGGGCCGCCTGCCCCGAGTGTGCGGGGAGGGGGCGAGAGGGAGGGAGAGATGCCTCTGATGAGAGGGAAAGTCCTGCTCATCCTCGGCTTCGTCTTTCTGACAACTTTCCTGGCGGCGGGGAAAGCGCTGCCCGTGCGGAAACAGCGCAGCGGCAGCCCGAGGGAGAGGAGCTCCAAGCTGGCGGAGGTAAGGCAGCCCGAGGGGAAGGATGGGGAGCCGGGAGGGCGCTGGGGTCAGCCCTCCTCAGCCTCTGCACCCTCAGCCGTGCCTGGGAAGGCTGCGGAGGGCAGCCGGCCACCGTCCCGGTCACCCAGACTCCTTCGGAGGCGGTTGCGCATCTCCGAAGGGAGCAGCACCCAACACGTGTCCCCGCAGCCAGGCTGTCCGCAGCCCCGGCTGGAAAAGGAGCAGCGGGGAGCAGCGGGACTTCATCCCTCTCCTCTGCTGGACTGTGCCTTCAGTCGCTGAGGAGCAGAGCCCTGTCCCGTCTGGGGATTTTCGGGTAGCTTCAGGTCCTTGCATCGCACCGAGGCCGCAGAAACAGGGTTGGTTTCGGTGCTTAGAGATCGGGGCCGAACACTGTGGGTGCCCGGGAGGATCCATTGCCTCCAGGGGGCAACATCCCTCCCAGGAGAGGGGCGCCCGGCCTCTGCTTGACCTGCAGTGAGATGAGCAAGGTTGGGGGCTCGCCAGGAACTCCAGAACTCCGCTACTACAGAAATAAGACGTGACGGATTTCAGCCACCATCTCTCCTTCCCGCTGGGACGACCCTGGGGCAGATTCCAGAGTGGTCATGCTCCGTTCTCATCTTGGCAGCCCGCGCCCCATCCAGCATCCCCCGGGCAGGCAGCCTCGGGAGCCCCCACAGGCTGGCAAGGTGGGTCCCGGGGCTGTGCCTGTTGCTCCTCTGAGGGCCAGATCCTGGCCAGCACTGGCTTCCGAGTGCAGATCGTGGAAGGGGTGACTTCAGCAGGCAGTGAGGGAGTGGTCAGGCTGGGAACCAACTGGTGGGACTGGATGGGGATGACAGGAAAGGAATGGGGGGAAAAACAAGCTGCCAGGAAGGCAGGGAGAAGAGTTTGAGTAAGAAAGATAACGGTTAAAACAAGCTGTTTCCATCTTGAAACTTTCTTGGAGAAAAGGTGGTTCAGGCAGCAGAGCTGTGTTTAAAAAATACTCTTGAAAAATACTACTGCTAAAAGTGGTGAAAGGAACAAGTGGGAAAAGTGGTGACAGGAGGAGGTTGAGCAGGACAGGGTAAGAGCAGGTCAGCCCATGCTGGCAATACACAGCAGTATGGGGATCAGCAGGTTTGATGTGCAGTGTCAGACTGGCTGAGGAGCTGACGAGTGATGGGAACATACCTTGCTGCTAGTTATTGCTGGGACATGGCTCTGGTCTGTGGAGTAGTCATGCCGACAGCTCCTGTCAGATGCACTAAACTCCATTCCAGCAGGAAATCCAGGGAACAAGTGTCAAGAAGGAATCTGTCACAGGTAAAGCATGGCCAGTGGGCAAGAGAGGGCACAGGCTGTGTCCAGCCAAGTACCGCCAGTCGAGCCCGGCAATGGTTTTGATTGGAGTGTGGACCGAGCAGATGCAAACAGGATTTCTGGGGATGTGACATGCTGTAGCGCTGGTAATACCATGTTGGTGCTGTACTCTGCTAGTGAAACCTCAAGCATAGGTGTAGATGTGGGTTCACTCGCCAGATGAATGCTGGGCAGAGTGTGCCCAGGCTCCGGCTGCAGAGGGAGTAGGGATTTACGCTTGAAATCCAGGAAAGTATTGCAGCCCTGTGGCAGGGGGCATAGGATAGGGACAAACTGTGTGTTAGGAAGCTGTGCAGGTCCCCACCATGGGACCCTGCAGCACAATCTCAGTCTCCTTTTCATCTGATGTCTAAAATACATCAGGAAGCGGGGCAAGCTGCCATCAGTCCCAGTTTGTGAATGGTTATGAATGGGGAGCGTTGTGCGGCCAGCCAAAGATCACACACGGCACTTACACAGCTCAGCCTCTGTCCCTGGGACCTTTGCTTCTTGCAAAAATACAAGCATACAAGAAGTTTATAGGCAAAGGTTTGAAGCTGGAGGTTAGGAGCAAGGAGGAAGATGAAGAATGGGTTCTGGCGGTCTGTTGGTGCTCCTGTGCACACCCTGCATCCCTCAGGGTACTGGCTGCACCAGTCACACGGCTGGGAGAAAGCGGTAGGTATTGGCATGTGTCTTCTGGCTGTGTTTTGGGAGGAAATCCTCTGTTTCTGGTGCACGCAGGGGAGAATTTGGAGTAGTCGTGCCGGGCTGTTTGAACTACAGTGGAGAGCACAGGCATGGCAGTATGGTGGTTAAAAAAAAAAATCCAGAGTGATTTTGGGTCATACGCACAGATGGTTCCTGTTGCAGCGCTGATAGGTCCTGTCTCTATGGCAGCAGGGCAGCCACAGCCGGAGTATTGGTTACGCTATGGGTAATGCCCTACAGATGTGGGTAGAATGAAGGGGCCTGGGAGGAGAAAAATAGAAATGATGGAGCAGAACAGATAGACAGACAAACCATTAAACAATTACATAACTTGGACTTACTTTAATTTAACATTTTTATTTAAAGCAAATATTTTTCCTTGGTTTAGAATTGAACGGGAATTTTTATAATCTGTGCTGAGCCTCAGAGTTGCACTTCTATACTAAAATAATTTAGAAAAATTTAAACCATTAAGGTTTTCAGTAAAGTTTTGAGTTAGAAAGTCTTCTAGTTGCAGGAAGGGTGGAGGGAACGCGTGCTTTATCTTTGTGTGTTAGCCTTATCGGTATGTATCGAAGTCCTGTACCTCAGTCAGGATCCATTACTCCCAGTCATTACCAAATCATAGAATCATAGGATGGATTGGGTTGGAAGGGACCTCATCATCTAGTTCCAACCCCCCTGCCATGGCAGGGACACTTCCCACTCGATCAGGTTGCTCAAGGCTCCATCCAGCCTGGCTTTGAACACTTCCAGGGATGGAAGCGCTTCCAAGGAGCAAGCGCTCGCATGTGCATTTTCTCAGCTGTGATACTGTGCAGAAAAGCTTTGCCTGAGTTACACTGAGCCCAGCATAAGCAACAGATGTAGCAGGAATATTTTCCATTTCTTCAGTTTATTTGACTGGAAGTTTAAAAGGCAGAATACTTCCTTTCCCAACTGTGACTTAAATCTAACAAGAGAAGATACCTGCTCATTCAGAGGCTTTTTAATGATGTTTGGGAAGGCAAGTGGGCTCCGAAGCAGCAGGCAGGGTTTTTAGAAGCGCTTTTGCAGGTTGGATGCATCACACTCTGATGTGAGCAGAAGTGTGACAGGTCCAAGCACTGACCCACACCAGTGGCTCTTCAAATTTGGGTAACTGAATACTTGGAAAAGCTCATGTCCCTTGTGGAGACAAGGGACAGCTCACCACATTGCTTAATGCTTGGTTTATTTATGAAGTCAGGAAGTTTAAACGCAAAATATGTTTTGATGAACTAGCTGGATTGCAAAATATGGGCTTTGAGCATTGTTAATAGATGTTTGGATTCTTTCCAACTGATACCAATTGGTTCCAGTGCTCTTCTAGTGAACAGAAAATAGCTAATGTTCTAACATGCTAGAAATGTAAACATTAAAAGTGATTAGATCTGTGTGAACCAACACAACCGCTTCAATCACTCTGCATAGAAATAGCAGTACCAGCAGTAACGGTGATGGGAGTGCTGGTAGTGAGCGTCCTGACAGTGATGGGGTGCAGCAGAGCAAGCCAGGAGTGTTTTATGGACGGTCCAAGCTGCCCAGCCCAGCTCTGGTGGGCTTAGTGGGTGCTCCTTCCCAGGAGGGAACAGCTCTGAGAGAGGGGACCACAAGCAATGGCAGTGAGCTCCCCAAGGCACTCAGGGGTGTTACTGCAGGGCTGGGACAAGGCCAGGGTGAGAATCCAGGCTGGAGCTTGCTGTTGGAGTTCCCCTGGCTGCGAGCAAAGCAAATCTGGTGTCTGCGATAAGAGATAATGGAGGACAACAAAAGAAATACCAAGTGTAGCGTAAGGGCTGTAGTTGGCTGCAAATCAGTGGGTTTGTACAGCACCTGGCATGACTGTCTCCTGGCCCCTGAGAAACAAGAAAATGAATAACAACAGTATGTATTATTTACTGGTTACATCAGGCAGCAAGAGTAGCAAGGGGAAACTTGCTAAAAAACATTAAAAAATGTTTTTTAAAAAACATTTAAAACTGAAGGTCTACACCAAGATGCTTTGTTTGCTGATTAAAAATCATCAGTAGCAGTCTTGATTTAAATCGACCTGCCCTGTGCATAGGGAGTCTGAGTGCAGAGGAGTGCTTAAGAATTAAATGTATAGCAGTGACGTGATGCCTGGCAGGAGATACCAGCAAGTGGAAAGTAAAGGAGCTCCAAGGCAATGTGGCATGGCTGTACTAGATAAAAAGCGTTAATGGGAAATATTAGTTGGGCTTGAGTGGAGTTTGTCAGGAGACTAAGCTGGGGGAGCCCTGTCATTTGGGAGCCCTAACATAGCCTAAACACACTGCCTGGGGAGACCACTGGGGTGATGGGCTGGCAGGACACCAAGGCTGGCTCCTGCCTGCACAGGCACAGAGGTCTGCAGGAGCCTCCCGTGTGCCTCCCCCCAGCTCTTGGTCCCTATTCCCTCACCTAGGACTGTCTGGCTGAGAAGAAGATCTCACTGTCCCCAGAGCCATCTTGCCCTGCTGCTCATCTCCAGTTTGTGTTGTCACCCATGTCTGCCCTGCAAGGGGGCACCTCGCCACGCTGTCACCGCGCTGTTGCCCTGTCAGGAGGGCTCAGCCAGGGTGCGAGCGGGCAGCTGGGTCAGTGCCGGCTGCCTGCGCAGCCAGATCCCTGCAGCTACTACGGGCTGTGTCAGTAGCAGAGTCATTTTGCCTGCGGATGTGCTTTTTACCTTTTCATTTCTTCAGCAATTAAGCGTTCTTGTCCCTGGCTTTGTCCTTGGCGGAGGTCGGATTTGTGGGTACAAAACGTGCACTGAAGCATCTTTCCGCTCTGAAAGAGGCTCTTTGTGCTCAGGGAGGTACTTCGCCCTTTGTAGCAAATTTCCTTTTGAGAAGTGCCAAATTATCTTAGTCAACACAGTTGAAACCCCCCCCGTCCTGGGGCTCAGCCAGGAGCAGAAACAAAGGGGAGCCGGGTGTAGGGAAGCTGCCCAACAAGGGAGCTTCTTCCCTTTTCACTGCACAAATAGGTCTGCTGCGTTCCCATTGTCACAATCAAAGGGGTTCCTGTAAAAGGCACATGTAAGGGGAAGAGATTAGGCATAAATCGTTCATTGCTTGACCCACTCTCTGCGTTGCCAAAAGTGTCCGGCTCTTGCAGACCTTCTCTTTAAAGACAGGCAGGCTGGACTCATCCTGCCTCTACCGTGGTCCCTCCAAGCCCAGTGAGATGATGGAGGGAGTGTGCTCAGCATTAATTCCTGCTTTTCCCTCGTCAGTGTTGTAGGGGTAGGGAATGCAAACTGAGGCTCTTCAGTTTTCCATAGTATCAATAAATACTACACTCAGAATAATCCCCAAAACATGACATGCAGACACTTCCCACAGGGAAGCCTGAGGACAGTCTGCGCTACAGTCATGACAGCAAGCTGGCCTGTGCCATCCAGCTCCTCCAAAGCAAACACTGTCAGCCAGAGGCTCGGTTTTTGTATAAAATACTGAAGCTTGTAGCCAAGAAGCAGGGAAGAGATTGCAGACATGTTTCAGTGTGAAAAAGTTTCCGTTTCAAACAGAAGCTTGCAAAAGTGCAAGGACTTTTTTTTTCTTTTTTTTTTTTTTTTTTGTTTTGGTAGACCATCTTTGCCACAAACCTTCTTTGGGTTCTCAGATGCTTTTGTGTGGCCAGCTGTAAAAGTCAGCCCGCATGGTATTGCTTCCAAGCAGTTAAGTTTCTGCATGTTCCCTGTGTGTAGGGACTCCTGGGGCTTGTCTGGGAAGCTGTTGTGAGTCCAGCTCAGGTGCCCATTTTGTCTGTTGTTGAAGGGTTCCCCGATGGATTTGCATCTGTTTGGTCAGCTGCACTCCCTGCCATGCATCCTGCATGGGACAAGGGGAGTGGGTGCCCTCTGCACTCCTGCCTGCTCTGTGTCCCCCCCGCACTGCAACCTCTTCTAGCAGGTGAGGGGGACAGGAGGAAGCTGGTGTTGGTCTGGTCCCTCCGGTTTCTGCACTTGCTTTGCTGTATTTGGGATTTTTTTGCCTTTTGCAGTTTTGCCTGGGCTGCAGCAGTGAGGGAAGCAGCAGCTGGAGCGGTCAGAGGGTTACAGTGTGCAGGCTAACAAATGTGGATCATTAGCTGGAACAAGTTAATGGTTACTGAAACACATGGGGTTTAGAGCTGGAACACGTTAACAGCAGCGCAGTCTGATGCATTAAGAGCTTATGTGTATTACAGCTCAACTATGTTAACAGGAAACATGTGCCCTAGCAGGAGCATTTGCCAGAGAGCACCAGAGGGTATGGACGTGTGTCTGTTCACCTCTCCAGGGGTGCAGTCCCTGCAGGGGCCCTGCTCCTGTACCCACTGCCATGCTCTATCTGAGCAGCTCCCAGCTGGCCTGGCTGCAGCAGAGGTCTCAGGGGTACCGTTTTCCTCAGGTAAGGGTGCCTTGGCACCGGCCGGGCTCCTCGCAGCAGGCACCATCTGTCAAGGGTTGGCCCTTGGACCTGTGCACTTCAGCAGAGTCTCCAGCGTGAGGACAGCCCTGGCTGCTATGCTGGGACATGTCAGTGGTGCTAACCAAATGCCTGTGCTTCTCCACTGCAAGGCCTGTGTGGTTCATCCCTGTGGGAGGCAGGGCAGTCCCTCGTGGGGAGAAGGTGGGGAGAAGAAACTGAGCTGAACTTTCCCAAGAGCCTTCTCCAAGTACGTCATGGGAGACCTGCATCTATTCCCAGCCTTGCCGCAGGCTACAGGAGAGACCTGGGGTGGGTCATTTTCTTTGTCTGCAAAATGCAGGTTTTACAGCATTTGTCTCAGTGTTAGAGAGGGAGAAGCACCTGCATGTGACACTGAGGAGGGCAACAGTCAGGCGAAAAGCCACCAGTCTCCTACTTGTCCTCCTTGTGTCACAGGTGACCTGGGGAGTTGGCTGAGAATGCCACAGGCAAGTTACTCATCAGTATGCCCGCAGGTGAGCCTGTGGAAGGAGGGGCTGGGCTGTGCTGACCAGAACACATGGTGAGGAGCACTGACAGCAGCCTGGCCAACTGCCCTGTTTTCACTCTTGCACAAAGTCAGCTATGCTGTGTCCTTGCTCCTCATGGTGCTGCATGCTGCTGCTTCTCTGTGCTGTGGTGTCTTCTGCTCCAGGGCTGGCTCTTTCTCAGGGACAACTGCATCACCAACCTTGGAAAGAGTTTTGAAACTGCAGTTGTCGCAATTGTGAGACATGAAAATAAATGTGAGACATGAAAATAAATGAGACGTGGGGAAGCCTTTGATGCCACCTCCTGCAGCTCCTTACTCAAGACAGCTGGGATGAAGCTGGTTAGGAAAGAGAGTGATCCGTATGATCTAAAGTATTTTGATAACTGCGTGAAAATTATAATCATGAGGGTGTAATAATTATCTGCACAGCCTGCAGTTTGCTGCTGGCTCCTGCTGGTCTATCATAAACAGGATCTGCCCACTCAAGCACGATAACCGAGTGCCTTGTCTGTTCCACGAGCACTTGCAGAGCTCTCCCAAAACCTAAAGGGGGATGCTTGTGCCTTTATTTAAAAAATAAACAAAACCAGCACTCAAGTGTGAGTTGATCCTGAGGTGGACCAGTGAGTAGAGCAGTTGGGAGATCACAGTACTGCTCTTTACTTGTGCCACATCTCCTTTGTGGACAGGAGCGTAACCCAGGGCGGAAGAAGAGGGAGGCAGCTGGAAGTGTCCGCTGCCTTAAATTACCTCTGGCAGATCTTACAGAGCTCAGCTGTCAAAACCCTGAGTGATGAGTCCTGCTAAACCACCTGCCTGTAAATCTAAAGGTGGTGTATCCCATCGTTGGGATTGTGGCTCAGGAGGAGGTCTTACAGACAGTATCAGCAACTGGATGACATCTTCACCTTCCCCTCTTTCTCGTAGGTACCCACCCAGCTATTGACACATCTAGAAGCACACTGTGCTTTGGCCCAGTCCTGGGAAAACCATTAAGTGGGTGATGAGCTGATGGGTAGCAGAGGTCACTCGCCTGATGTGCGTCCAGTGGATTTTCCATCTGGGTGGACGACTGTGCCAGTGGATGGGTTATGTGCTGGGAGGATCAAACTACAGCCCTCAGGAGGCTATGGCAGTCTCAGCCAGCCAGGTTAAAATAGCCCTTTCTTTGAGCAGTGTCTGTGGTGGGGTTATCAAGGAGAGAGCATGCCCAGCACTATGAGAGGGAGACAGTGTGTGCACTGCATTTGTTCGTGTTGATTATACTGCTGTTTAACCTTCCTTTATTTTAAAGACATTTAATAGTGTTACTTGTTAGCACTGGTGAAACCTCCCCTTTCTCTCACTCCCACCAGCAAAAACTGTCCTGAGCCTTTCTGCAAACTACAGCCCCAGAGCTGCCCCTAGACATGGTGGGCTTCCTTCTGAAGCAACCAACCAGTGTTCCTCTGCTTCTATAAGCTTTATAATAAAACCCTGCTCTGGAGCTGTTCCTTCCCAGTTTCAGTCCACAGTCAAATTTTTTTTGAAAGCTTTCTCCAGAGTTTTGCAGCTCAGTTAGGTGAATGTGGAAGGAAAAGTGTTATGGTGAAAAAAATAAAAGTTCTGATTTCTATTTTGTACTTGGCTAATTCATAAGTGGGCAAGTTTGCAGTGAACTGCAGGACAGATTTTAAAATAATATTGGGGAGAGTTTGGGGGAAAGAGTAGGAAGAAACTTGTGCACACTCAGATCTATTCAGGAAAAGATCAGTAGTTCTTCTGGTGCGTTCTTGTTTCAGTACAGCGTGGTAAAACTGTTCAAAGGAAACCTAACACAAGCAGTAATGATTAAGCAACAAAATCCCCCATTCCTTATAATTATAGCTCAGTGCAATACCAGCCTTTAGCAAATACATAGTTTTCTTCATTGCAGCATTAAGAAGCCCGAAGCACAGTTGCCTCTGATCTGACTCCCATGTGCACAGGTTTCTTTGGTTCAAGCAGAATGAGTTTATGTACTTGCTAATTGGCTCGGGATGGGTGTGGGTGGAAGCTGCATCCTCTGAGCTTACCCTGTGCTGGGGACTCTATCCGTGTGGCTGGTGCACAGGCTCTCGAAGCACTTAGTTCTCCAGATTGTTCTCTCAAGTGTGCTTGGCTTGGGTTTAACCCTGTGATGAAGAGCAGCTCTGCTCAGCAATGTATGTAGTTACAAAGAGTGCTGCTGGTGGGTTCACTGGCAACTTGCAGTGCTTACAGAGATGCTGAGGAGCACGCTGGAGGGACAAATACATGTGGTTGTGGTGGCAGGGTAATGGTGACAGCATAGCGGTGTCGTTGGTTGCCAAAGGGCAGTACAGCACAGGGAATAGACTGTTGATGTTTTCGTGTTTTAAACTGCTGTAGTATAATTCTATGGTTCTAATCATTTTTATGTAAGAGCTGCAGCACTTGAATGTCAGTTGTTTGCTTTCTTAACCCAGGTGTAGTTCAGAGTCTTCGAGAAGTTTATAGCAAAATCACAGATTTTAAGACCAGAAGAAATCATTATATCCATGAATTTCTTCACTAGCACAGATGCAGTACATATGTGTTGACTCAGTGACATGGGTTTGACTGTCTCCACAAGAGATATTGCCACTTTCCTTGTTAGCTTGTTCCTGTGGTTAATCACCTACAGGGTTAAAAGCACAATCCTTATTCCTCAGTTGAATTTGTCTGGCTTTGTCTCGGACACATTAGTTCCTATTACATGTTTCTGTTCTGGATTAGAGTCCCTGGTGCCTGATGCATTATTGCCTTAAAGAACTGGGAAATCAAGTAATTGCTTTCTCCTTTTAACATGACAAACAAATTTTACAAGTCTTTTACTGGAAAAGTCTTTCCATCCCTTGCAATGGTTTTGCAGCTGCTCTCTTCACCATCTTCAGATTTTAGAGCAATTTTAATAGCGATGTGGGGACTAGAAATGGGAAAATACCAGCCTTTAATCTCTAGAGAAATGATGTGTGGCCTTTCTCCACACCTTTTCCATACACTCTGTCAACCGTTTTATGTACAAAGTAGGCATGACACTAGGGTGAATTCCAACACTGGGCTGACAGGTTCCTTCCCCTTCCTAACATCTTTGCTGAGCTTGTGTCCCAAGGTGTTTAATCCTACATGTGGGAGAGCCTGAACTATGTGGGAAGGGCTCCTGGGCTGATAGGGAGGTGAGTGTGATCCTGCTCATAGCCTTCAGCCTAAACATGGTCTTCACAAACAGAAAGTTCATGCTCTTTCCCAAGTGCTGCCCAGAGTTTCTCTTGGGTTCCTGCCCTGGAAACCCTTATCCCAGCCAGGCAGGATATCTCAAGCATATGCAGGAGGAGCTGCAGCGGTTCTCCCTTCGGCTTTTTCTTTCGCTTGGTGCTGGCTGGTCACAGGAGAAGGCTGGAGCTCAGCTCTGAGGTACCAATGGCTTCCTAGCACTGCACTGTCTGCTTCTGCGGTGTGGTGGCAAGTGTCCTTCCCCAGCGGCAGAAGGAGAAGGGAGTTGTGATGGATTGCAGCCTTTCTCCTGCACTCTGTGGAGAGCAGGGGAGTAGAGTTTTCACTCCGGACAGGCCAGCTCTTCTCTTCCCTTAGCTGATGCACTGCAGTGACTTAGCTCCAGGCTTGATGGCTTTATCCAGCTGCTCCCTAAGCAGGACAGAGGAGAGAGTGGGTGTCATGTGGCAGGAGCACAACCCTCGAGGGCAGCTGCCTGCGTGGCTGGCAGGAGCCTCTTGGCTCCGAGAAGACACATTTGCCCATCAGGATCTAGGTGCCATGGATGGCACTGGGCCTGATAGAACCTCACTGAAATCCGTGGCTTGACTGGCTGGGGCAGGGCACTGAGCAGGACCTTGCTCAGAAGAAACATCTTCTGATGCAGGGGCAAATTTTAACCCAGCAAAGCCTTGGAGCAATGTAGAGGTTAGCAGGAGGGAAGGGGTAGGTAGTATGGTGCAGTGACTGTCACTGAAGGACTCTAGGCCATCCAGGGCGGACACTTCCAGGGTCTTTGTGCCTCCAGAGGATTTGGGAGCCAAGGGAGCTCTGTTCGCCCTCTAATACTCCCACAGTCATTCCCTCTGGGGCAGTTTTACATTTTCCCTGTGGGAACAGTCCTCTGAATTTCTTGAGCTTGTTTGGGCGTATAATCTGAATTAAGCACTGAGTGTAAGTTTGGAGACTTGGAGTCTGTTCCTGGCTCGCTTGCTCTGATGTACTTGGGTGAGCTCGGATGTTGTTGCCAAAGGAGACCTCACTTTCCATGTGTATTAAATTTGTGTTGTCTGTGAAACGAGCTTGCCCAGCGTTGATAAGCTCACTGCAAATTAGTCCGGAGCACCAGCCTCGCAGGGCTGTTGGCAGCCCCTTACGCAGGGGTTGCATTGGGCACGCGCAGCTGGCAGCAAACCCAGCACTGGCGGACAGTGTCCTGCAGCCAGCACTGGGACACAGCCAGGTTTGCCTGCTTGCCCCCACTTTCTCTTTCTGCTCCCCCTTGCTCCCTACCAGGGAGTCCCGGGGCACAAGAGCAGACCTGGCAAGAGGCTGAGGCACTGGGAAACAGGCTGGGGCAGAGTTAGGCGTCCTTCCCATGGATCCTTCCCTTAACCCAGTGGTTTTGGATGGGGACAGAGGGAGCTGGAAGGGGAAGGTGCAGGCTGAGGGATCTGCCTGTGCCCACATTTGCTGCCAGCAGTGCCACAGGAGCCCTCCTGGCCAGGGAGAGGGGTGAGCCCCAAATCCTCTCGCCAGGCAGCACAGGCTTCCTCTTCCCCATAGCCCTCTCTCCTCCAGGCCCATCTGGTGAAGTCTGTCACCAGCCCTTCCCTGCATCCAGCCCGCTCTGGGCTGCAGCCAAGGGACCAGCAGTGTCCCTGCTGCTCTTTTCCCTCCCCCAGGGACGGGGGGGTCGAGGGCTTTGATGTGTGGGCACAGGGCTGGGGACAGGCTGTGTGCGCTCATGAGAGCCTGGCCAGGCTCCAACTGCCTTTGAAGTGCTCCAGTGATCAGGATGAAAGGGAGGGGAGTCCTTCCCCAAACCATCTGGCTCTAATTGCAGGTAGAAATGCCTCTCTGCGTCCCCCCTGTGGGGAGGGGGCACGCCGCTCTCTTCGTTAATCCCAGAGCTCTTGGCTGGGCTGGCGCGGAGGGCGAGAGTTTGGGAACAAAGGGGGGTTTCAGCTGGGCAGCCAGAAACAGGCAGCCACTGGCAGAGATGCTGGGGGTTCGGGCACCTCTGCTCCTAGCCTCGAGCTGCGGGGCCCTGCAGACCTTCGCGGGGATGGCCCATGCCACGGGGGGGCTTTGCCAGTTGTTCCCATCTCCGGTTTCTCGGACGCACTGGAGCCTGCTGGCCCTTTGACTCATGCTCTTTTATGCCGGCGCGCGCCAAGCGCGGGGACGAGGAACGTGGGAACTCAGCGCGAGCCCGGCCGTTTGGCAGGGTTCACTGGCAGCCTCCACTGGGCTCCCTGCCCGCTCCCTCCTGGGCAGGGCTGGCTGCAAAGCGCCACGTGCCACCGCAGTGGCAGCAGTGGTTAGAGCCATTGGCGGCACTGGCAAGTAAGTTGTGTTGTCCTGTTCAGCTGGGCATCTTCCTTTTCCCAAGGACATAAAGGTGGCTGTTCAGGTGCAGCGGGGTAGAGCCCTGGCACAGCACAGGCCACTGGGTATTAACATGATTAATTAACATGTTAATTACTGCCCTGATGCTGCAATAAGATGGGGTGGAGGAACCTTTTGGTGCAGGAGACCAGACCCCACTTTGCTGGGCAGCAGTTTGGTCCCTGCACAGCCACCCTTGGGTCCTCACTGCCTCTTCCCTCTCCAGGTCTCTGCATCATCGAGTCCCCGTTCAGCGGGGGACGAGGAGCTGCCGCCATCGGGCAAGGCGCGGGGGCTGAGGCGGAGTGGGCAGGCTGGTCCCCGGCGGCACAGGCGTCGCGGGGTGGCTCAGCAGGCTGCCAGGAGCCCAGCAGTGCCCCAGCCCGGCAGCACTGGCCAGGAGGAAAGCCTGCCCTTTGTGCTGGACCTGCAGAGCTTGCCAGGGCTGGCCAACGTGGACCTGAGTGCCCAGAACCCCAACATCCAGGTGGGGAGCAGGTCTGACCAGGCTGTGGGGGGATGCGGGCAAGCATCACATGTGCTACCCAGCCTCATTTGATTTCCTAAGAGGAAAGATCTTGTGAGCGGGATCTGTGTAGCCGCTGCCGTCTGCCTTCTTGGTAACTACCAGATGAAGATAGCTGGCACAGACAAGCTTCTTGCCAAAGGAATTTGCTCATGGCCTTTTCCCTATGCCCTCACAGCTCCTCTCTGTAGAGCAGGAGCAAATGCTCCTATGGGGTGTGACCTCTCAGTTTCTGAGGGTGTTGTTGGTCCCTGTGGGTGACCACCAGCTCCCCTGTGCCTCCCTCTCTGCCCCAGCTCAGTCCCTCCAGATGAGGCAAGACCTTTTGCACTCATCGCATGGTCCTGTAGCCAAAAGCATCTCCGGCCTCTTGGGCTGGGAACTGGTGCATGGGCTGGTAGGTCTGTCCCAGGGCTGTGCCCCGGCTCACTGCCCTGCCTCATATCTGGCCTCCAGGTGACCATCGAAGTGGTGGATGATCCTCAGGCCGAGATGGAGATGGACTTGTTGAAAGAGACAAGCAATGACTGGTCCCTGACATCCTCTGAGTGGTTGTCCCACAAGGACCTCTTCTGGCCCCTCTTCTGGGAATACACTGACCCTGTGGAGGAGGAGGAGGAGGAGGAGGAAGAGGAGGAGGAAGAGAACGACAACCTGGATGTAGGGGACAGGGAAGGGGAAGAGGAGGAGGAGGAGGAAGATTACACAGCAGAGTATGAGGAGGAGGAGTCCATGCTCAGTGGAGTGGGAGGTGACTGGGACCAGCGGTGGCCTGGGCAGAAGAACTGGATCTTTAAAGAAAAATATAATTACGGTGAGTCCTCTTGGGTGTGTGCAGCTGCCCTGCAGACTAGCACTGCCCTCCCCTGCACTGCCTGACCCGCAGCCCTGTCTCGCTGCAGGGGGAGCGGCCCTGCACCGGGGATCACAGCATACTGGTGCTCAGCTCTTACTTAAAAAATAAGCATGCTGAGCAACATGGCCAGCACCCAGCTGGGGCTGCCAGCGGTCAGACAGGCCACTGTCCCAGCGGGAATTGCCCTTGCATGTGGTGACACTAATGCCAGAAGCCTTGCCACAGCCCTGGGCACCCCCCCAGGAGAGCAGCTGCAGAGGGCTAGATGGCAGGTGCCATAGGCAGACAGGCCAGGGCATCACACCAGCTCCCTCCTGCAACTTCCTGGCCGTGAGCCCAAAATCAGTCAACCTTTGCTAACACATGATGCTTCAGCGTCCATGGCCAGTGCATCGGGCAGGTTCAGTGAGGATGGGGACGGGCAGTGATGCCTGTCTGGGTCGGTAAAACCATGAGCAAAGCTGTGAGAGTAAGATCTTTTGCTTAGCGGCTGCTTTCCTGAGGTTACCAGCAAGGACAGGGTTGGCCCTTGGCATCATATAGCTGGGTACTTCCATGTACCCCAGGCAGCGCTGGCCCTGTGTCCTGTAAAGGACATCTCAGGGACAGGGCAGAGCTGAGGGAGGTCCTGGGTGGCTGCTGGCTCCCCTTCTGCTGAGGCTTTGCTGAGGTCCACAACTCTCTGCCTCTTCCCTGCTGTGCACAGACTATGAGGATGAGGAGGAGTGGAGCCCATGGTCCCCTTGCAGCATCACCTGTGGTAGTGGCAACCAGAAGAGGACCCGGTCTTGTGGCTACGCCTGCACAGCGACAGAGTCAAGGACCTGTGACCTGCCACACTGCCCTGGTGAGCTCTCAGTTATACCAGTGCTTGGGCACTGTCTGACCCTGATGTGGTCTGGTCCCCCACCACTGCAGGCTGGTCATTGCTCGTGCTTCAAGAACAAATTATGTTTAATGTGATCTGGATTAATGAACACAGGGGATTGTTTACACGAAGAAGCTCTGATGGGGCTTAATGGCTGCCCAGGCAATTACATGGTGCCCAAGGGCGGTAGAGCTGGTGTCCAGTGCAGTGTGTGACTCCTTGCACCTCTTTCACACTGGGACCTTGAAGTCCTCTCCTGAGGCATGTTGAGAGCTGGTTTCATCCACTGGGATTTGCATAACACAGCCTTGGGTGGATCTGTCTTGGGTGTCTTGCTGCTGGCCCTTCCTTCAGGCACAGGGCCATGTCACCAAAGCAGTAGCAGGAGAGGGGGTGGAAGATGGATGGTGTCTGGTGCCCTTATGGAGGGAAAAAAAATGCCACTCCTCCTGGTGTTTAACCCGTCTATTTGTGGTTTTTCTTCCCCTCTCAAGGAGCAGAGGGAGAAATGGTCTTCCCCACAGAGGAGACACCTTTCAAAAGTGACAACACCACAGAGCTATTCAACTCAGGTCAGCCTCTGCCTCTGCCTTGTACTGGGGGGCTTTGATGCCAGACCCCACAGGGGTGTAGCTGGCTGGTGGGGAGGGCTCTGCCAAAGGCTCCCACTTCTGCTGTCCAGACCTAAGTCACCCAAACCACTGCCACGAGCAAGCTTCGGCAGTCATGCTGGGAAACCCAGTTCCCCCCACAGCACAGTCCTGCTTTATGGTGTGGTGGCTGAGGCCAGCCTGCCATGTGCCCTCTCCCATGGGGGGATGCTGCCAGCCCAGCCCCTGTAGCGATGGGTGCCCTGGGCAGAGCCCCTGCAAGGGGCAGCTCTGCCCCAGCACAAAACCCCTTCCCTCTGTCGCTGCCTTAGGGATGGAGCCTGGCTCCAGCTCATCCCAGGAGCCTGACTGCTCCTGCCTGGCCTTTGCACGCTCCACTGCTGGTGCTGGCAAGGCAGTGGGCAAATGGCAGCTGGGTAAAGCAGGGTGCGAGCTGCGCGTGCCCTCACCCTTTCGGTGCCCTCCCCCCCAGAGGTGGACAGCTGTGAGAAGTGGCTGAACTGCAAGAGCGACTTCCTCACCAAGTACCTGAGCAAGGTGCTGACAGACCTGCCCAGCTGCCCCTGCTCCTACCCGCTGGAGGCCGTCTACAGTGCTGTCAACCTACGGGATGAGCGGCAGGGCAAGAGCTTCCGATGGCGGGACGCCAGTGGCCCCAAGGAGCGCCTGGACATCTACAAGCCGACAGCGCGCTTCTGCCTGCGCTCCATGCTCTCCCTGGACAGCACCACTCTGGCTGCCCAGCACTGCTGCTACGACGAGCACACCCGCCTCATCACCCGCGGCAAGGGGGCCGGTGTCCCCAACCTCATCAGCACCGAGTTCTCCCCAGAGCTGCACTACAAGGTGGACATGCTACCCTGGATCCTCTGCAAGGGTGACTGGAGCCGCTACCACGCCGTCCGGCCCCCCAACAATGGGCGACGGTGTGCTGACAACCCTGCCGAGGAGGAGTACCTCTCCCAGCTGCAGGAGGCCAAGGAGTACTAGCCGCAGCCACGCTCCGAGGGGCCACGGCCACTGCCGGTCCTATCCCAGCCCAGCCTGGCGAAGCCCTGCTCGTGGGCTCCTCGCTGGTGCCGGGAAGAGCAGGGAGGATGCACCATCCATCCTGTCCGCTCCGAGGGACGCCTCAGCCCCCCTTGAATTTCTGAGGGCGTTGGAGGTTATTACGGTGCAATCCCTGCTGTGCCACCCAGGCGGTCCCGCACCCCAGGGGGTCTGGGCTGGCACGTGGGGAGCCGCAGGGGATGGGAGGTGTGAGGGGAACAGGGGGCTGCTCCCATCTGCTTTTATTCTCCACGATCTTTCAGTACAACCTGAAAGCTGAGCGTCTGCAGGGTGAAATGGCCTCAGTTCCTGCTGGCGTCATGCTCTGTCTGAGGAGCTGACCTGCTGCAGGCAGAGCTCCCTGTTCTTGCCTGTGCATCTGCCCTGGCACATACTGGTCTACTTCAGAAATTGGGGGTGAGTTCTCCTAGGGAGGGGCAGGGCTGTCCCCCCATGCGCAGAGCGGGGCCTCCCCTCTCCTCGGGTTTTTGGGTGTGCGCTTGGGAAGGAAGGAGTAGGGAGAGGCTTAGCAGGGTTTCATGGGTCTGGGGGGTGTGTGGGGCAGGAGGAGACTGGGAGCACCCATGGAGGTCCCACCACCAGTCCACCTCCATGCATCGGCACTCCAACCTGCTGGGGAGCAGGTTTCAGTGCTCAGGAGCACCCATGACACGGCCCAGCAGAAAGTCCTTCGTTTCCCACTGACAACCCTGCTAGGGGCAGGAGGCAGCTCAGCCACCACTCTGCCATTGCTGGAGAGGATCAAAAAGCACCAAGCCAAGTTCTCCATAGGGATGGGAAGAAGTCAGGCGCCACTGGGAGCACCCAGCATTGCCTCTCTCTGGTCTGCTGCTGGCCTGAGGCCCTGTTCCCTGTTGTGTCTGCCCAGGTACCCAGCCAGAGGCAGCCCAGAGAAAGCAAGCCATGGGCACACCCTGCGCCCTTCAGGCTCGCTGCCTGGCCAGGCTCACAAGCGTGGCTCCAAAGGAGGGAGACACACACATGCTAATAATGTCAATACCTGGTGTCTGCAGATCATGGATTATGATGCTCTCCTTTGGCACTTTGGTCTTGCCTGGGTTTTATTCAGCTTTTCACAGCTCCATGGCAGTTTGTCCCAGCACATTTTGGGAGCTCCCAAGTTCCCCGCAGAGAAACTAATCTGAGCACCTTTATCCCTGGACATTCAGTTGCTGAACTTGGAAGAAACTGCTCATAGCTTTTATTTAGCAAATTCTGTGCATCAGAGGAAATAAAAGAGCAAGTCAAACACAAATAAAGAAGAATGGAGTTATTTCTAGACTAGAGGTTTCGCCCAAGGCTGTTGGTTACTCCATGTTTTTCTGCAGGACACTGTTGGACAACAAAACATCTAACTGGATGCAGAGGTTGTTGGTTGACCATCCTATGCTAGTTCTGTCCTTCTTGCAGGAGCTTTCTCCAGGGCCAGTGAATATCCATGACCTGATAGCTCTTTGGGGAGTCTTTCTGGGTTTGTCATATATATGTTGAGTATATGTTGATCCTTTTGTCTTGGTTACTGATAGAATATTGCATCCTTGGTCATCAGTACCTAAGACTTCATTGCTGGTAAAACAAAAGTACTAATGAAGTTATTGAATTATTCTTATTTAACTAGTATTCTGCACTCCTATCCCCAGACTCCAGTTATGGGTGCTATCAAAATATAGGCAGATACCATCCATTCCCCAACAGATGTGCAATCTGATATTACCAGTGTTACATAAAGGGTGAGAAGGAAGACCCCACCAAATAAGTATGGATGGAGACCCAGACTCTGGTAAATTTTCCTGGCCATTACATGTTCCCTAGCCCAAATGGGAGTTTGCTCACTAGTTTCTGGTAAAGAGGTAGGTCATAAAGAGGTAGTCAAGAGGGATTGGCAGTGGTCTGGTGGCTTGGTTCTGGGAACCTGGGACATGTGTGTGGAGGCTCAGTAAGAGACATGGAGGTGTTTGAACAGGGAGCAGACAAATCGAGCAGCCGAGGCCATGGAAGGTTGACCTTGTTATCCTCTGTCATTTGGTGGAGCACCTTAATATTTCCTCTCCCATATCATATGGCATCATTAACATCAGCAGACTCTTGGAGGAGCTTATTTACCATCAGTACACAGACTTGTTTGAAACGACTTCCCATTAAATGTGCCTAGTGTCCAGTATTGGACCCACACGTGGAAGCAGGACCTCTGCAAACAGCCTTTCTTGAGGGAGACTTTCAGTAGCTCAGCCAATTTGTAAGACTGGCTGCTCTCTGAAGAAGTGCTCTTACAATAAAGACTTACCCAGGATTTGCACCCTTTTCCTCTTTATACTGGGTATCTCAACCAGTCTAACCCCCAAAAAAGAAACTATAATTTCTGTAATAAATGGAGTTCCAGTCCAAGGGCAAGTAAAAAAATTTCTTGCATTGATCCCCCTACAAAAGCTGGTTGAAAGCTGAGTGGCTGTTCTGCCTCACTGCCTCTATGGTTTGGACAATACAGGCATGAACTGGAGCATGAGAAACAAGAAGCAGTGTTGTTCCTCACACAAGCACCTTACACACCGGGAGGCTTTGTAGGGCACCATGAGAAAAGTAGACATTAAGCAAGCGTTTATTTTTATATCCCGTCAATGATTCTGTCCAGCCCACTGCTATTTAAGTGATGAATCTCTAAGCTTCCACTCCTTAAATTTATTGTGGTTTTATATATAATATATATAAAATGTCTTTTATTGCTACAAAATTTCATAGAGAAGAATTCTTTATTCTGATGCTGCAATAAAGCACTTTATATATGTGTATGTTGCTGATGTCGTTCAGTTGGGACTGAAGCGTATGTTGCTATTTGTTTTGGTTGAGAGGGATGACACTACATTGAATGCTATGTGTCTCAGATCTCCAGCCCCAGCTGTACTGCAAAACCCTGGTGGCTTTGCTTCCTTCCCTTAGCATTCGCATTTAATGGTGCCTGGCTGTAAGAATTGCAGCTAATGGGCTATCCAGAGCCCACCACCACAGCGATGGGATATGTGAAGTTCTGCTCACAAGGAAGGAAGCCTGCAAGAAGACCATCAGGGTTGGTGCTGAGAAGCAAATGCATTGCTGCCTGTGCCTCAATCCTGACCCCAGGTTTTATTCCACGCTCAGCCTGGCCAAGGCTGGGTGCCAGCAGACCGTACACCAGCACACTGCTCTAAGCAGGTGTTGAACATGCAAGTGGGTGAAAGAAACCCAGCATCATCCCAGTTGGAAAACTTGTCTGGCAAACCATGCCCAGAGCCAACAGCTAATGGCAGCAGGGGGATTTGCAAAGCTTCCCAGGGCTCACAACTTTTTGTTGCTGTTAATTTGCTGCATAATTCGTGACCACTTCCAAGTTCTTGCTATTTCCAGCTGTTTTCCCTCCTTCACTCCTGCTCCTTTTGCTTTGTGCTGGCTGCACATCTGTCAAGGGTTATCTGCTACTCCAGCATGGGGGTCTGCTCTGCAGCTGCCTGGCACAGTTGCTGGCCCCTGCCTAGGGGGTGCAGACGGCTACTCTCGGTGAAGGATGCTCTGAGCTTCCCACTGGTCTTCTGCAACATCAAAAACGTTGTCGTATGGAGCCCAAGCCAGGGGGAGCAGGCTGAGCTCTGCTCTGAGGGAAAAGCAGCACAGAGAAAATCACTTTCCCTGGAGGGGCAGTCAGCAGTTACTACTATGTATAACATGCCTTACATGCCTTTATCCTCTGCAGCAAGGTCCTTGCTGTGCTGGATGCTGAGCCCTGCTCAGCATCCTGGGCTATAGAAATCCCACAGCCAGAGGATGGAAGTGGGAAGAATTGCTGCCCTAGTTCTGCAAGTGATCAAGACCTGGAGATGTCACCTGAAATCACAGTGAATCTGCAGCAGAGTCTCAAGCTGCACCTTTGCCTACTGCTTTGAACACAAGACTTCTTGATCAGTTGAGTTGCCTTAATTTGCCGGCCTGGGCTGGAGCTTCGTGTGGCTCAGCTGTACCAGTTCCCTGGCATCCCACTTGCCACTGAGTTTGTATGCAGAAGGAGCTGTGCCCGGATTTTGCTAGGAGCAACAGTCAGCATGTGCTTGTCCCTGCTGACCTCCCCTCTTGGTCCTGGAAGCAAGCTGTGCAAAGACCTTTTGATTGTGAATGACACCTTGTGGTCGGCAGCCTGGGGGACAGGCGGGGTCAGTGCAGCACATCTCTCGGGGACTTCATAGAAACATGTTTACCGCAACAGAGGTTCCATTAGCTGTCTGCTTTTTTTTAGGGCTCCTGCTCCAAGAATCTGCTTCTTGGAAAACACACAAAAAGCCCAGCTGGACCCAGAATATGCTGCTTTGGGAGGAGAAGGCAAAGGATGACAATGCCGGGAGAGTTTGGCCAAAGCCTGTGGAGCAGACGTGAACTGCAAAGCCTGGCCTTAGCCTAGGAAATAGCAAAGTGTGGTTGTGATGGTCTGTGGACCTTGAGTTAAAACTGAAGCTCTGGAGAGGGAAAAAAAAAAACAAACCCTTTCAGACACCTCTGTTCCTGGTCTGTGAAGGGATCCACCCTACACTAGCTGCAGGTTTTTGGCAGTAGCCCTGCTGACTATAGTGTGAACACTGGGCAAAGACGAGCTTGTGGCAAGACCTGGTCTCCTGGGCTTTGCCTTTGCCCTGAGGGCAGAGAATCACCCCCAGCAGGTCCCCAGCACCTGGCAGAGCCTCTCCTCTGCTCCACTTTCACTGACTCCATGCAGAGGGATGCTGAAATTACTGGGCTAAGCCCTGCCCGACATGTCTGTGGGACGGGATTTACTTCCTCCATCTCCACAGAGGATGGACCCACACGTTTGCAGTCAGGAAAGGAATGTCTCACCCTCCTTTCCTGCCACGCAGCAGCCAGCTGCCCCTCAGAAATGCCTGAATAGAGCCCAGCTGGTGGGGCCCGGCCCCTGCTTTGTTCTAGGTCCTTGCAAGCATGTCAGCTATTCTTCTCTCATTGCACGGGAGCCCGGCAGTAAGGATCACAGTCCTGCACAGCTTGGCTGTCATGCACTGGCCGGGGGCCACAGCAGAGCCCATTGTCTCTATATCCCTAAGGTATTTAAGAGATGTGTAGATGAGGGACATGGTGTAGTGGTCAATTGGCAGTGTTAGGTTAATGGTTGCACTTGATGAACTTAGAGGTCTCTTCCAACCAAGGCTATTCTATGATTCTATAATTCACAAGACTTTCCCTCTTAATCCTGTGTCAGTTCGGATTCTTGAAGAGTCTTTGGGCAGGAGTATACTGGACCTTGCTTTTCTTCCTCCCATAGTCATCCCTCCCCAAAGCAGCTGAAGGACTGCAAACTGTGTCTGGCTCTCCTGACACTTCCAAGTAAAGCAAAAGTTTGGGGTTTCTTGTTAGCATCTGTAGCGCTGCTCCAGATGTCAGCTGTAGCTGAAGGAGTGGGTGAGAGCAGCTCTCTGCTGAGAGCAGGTGGACATAGCACAGGGACATTCACTAGCATGCAGTGACTGAAGGCTCAAATCACCTTTGCCAAGAAAACAGCTGAAGTGCCCCGTTAGAGCTGGCATATCCTGATGACTCTGTGCTAGTTCACAGCCTGGCCTTTTAGCACAAGCTTTCCTTCCCTGGTGTGTTAGTCCAATAGATTCAGTTGTGAACAGCAGCCAGTGCATGGCTGCATGGCTACACAGCCTGCTCTGCTGCTGTGGGGATGGCAGTTTCCAGCCTGAGGGACAAGGAGCCAGCTGGGGCAGCACCAGCATAACTCAGGGCAGTCAGTTTTGCTGGCGGAAGAGCCCTCAAATGGCCTCTGAGCAAAGCCCTGGGTCTGTGAGCCCCATGACTGAGGGTTGCTGGCAGAGGCCAAAGCGTGTCCTATTAGAGTAGCAGCAGGATGCCCGAAGTAAACCCTGTTTGTGATGAAAGGAAGGCAATTAAAATTCCACTTCAGCTGCCTTCCTGTCCCACTTCCTAACCTTCCAGCAGCAGGTGATTAGTGGGGCCTGCCTTCTGCTGCCCTCACTCAGCTGTGCCAGCGGAGCCCCGCTGCAGGCGAGCACTGCTGCTGTGGCACAGCCAGCTGCACAGCCAGGACACTGTGATTAGGCTGTCCAGTTTGTCTCAAGTTAACTCAGAATGAGCTCATTTTTTTCAGTTTTCAAATCATTTTGCTCTTCTCTTACCACAGCTCTTGCCTTGGCTGTGAACACACTTGCTAGCTCTGCTGTTTAAGGTTTTCTGTGTTTCTGCCCAGTATTTCCCAAACAGAAAACCAAACATGCATGCTGCACAGTGATACCAGTGTGCTTACATCATGTTACACTCCCACAGCCCACCAGATGCATACGGTAGTTCATCCGTGCTCAAGAACTCTGGCAAAAAACTTGCACAGGGAAGCCCTGCCATATCTACAGGTGCCCGTGCAGTCACAGGTCAGCACAGGGACAACTACACAATTTCATACCGCCCTCCTGATGCCCATACACACTTTACCATGGATAAGCACTTTGGAACAGTGAGCAGAAAAGGCTAGAGATGCTCTCTATAGTTTAAAAGACAAGTCAAACAATTATGTTTAGTTTCTTTTAAGCACGCACTAAAGTTTTTTTTTCCCTGTCTCCTCTACTGAAGGCGATGGCTACGTGCCATTCAGATTTAAAAAAAAAAATAAGAAATCCCAAACCAGTAATTGTCACTCAGTAACATCACTTGTGGCTTACTAGAAGTACTCTGCAGAAAACACTAGCAGAAAACACAGCATGGAAGAGAAATTCATGCCTCAAAGGGAAAACTGAGCACTTCAGTCACCCTTCAGGTTACACAGATTAACACTTCTGACCAGAACTAGATTTCCCCCCTATCCTATAAACAAGTTTATTGCTTTAGAAGACATCTCTGGGAACTAACTGTATGAGCAGGAGAGAACAAGCAAGTGGTTTTCCCTTCCTTACCAGTCAAAGCAACAGCTGAAGTGGGGCCAGCCAAAAGTACTGCACCTTGTTTATTTTACAGGAATAAATCCCACCCCCATTGTGAGTCTACAGTTTGCTTTGTCCTGAAGCTCTTGGAGGTAGCTGACCCTGGGCCCCACAACCTGCTAGAACTGTTTTGTAGGTGGGAGTTTCCCTTGCAGTAGTTTGCTGATTGTCTTGGACGTTGGGTGACTAAATGATCAGCATTCTTATAGAGCAGACTAGTAAAAGTGTAAGAAAGGAGTGTGTTGAAGAAGGGCATGAGCAAGGGAGGAGATGAATAGTTTGAACAAGATCTTAGATCCCTTCAGAAGTGGGAAGGGTTTGAAAATTTTACTAGCGGCAGATCAAAAGCAGAGAGAAATGAGCAGCTGCTCAAACTAAAAACTGCATCAAGCTCATGCTCTCTACTCCCCCAGAAGCAAGGATCACATTGGGATCAGCACTCTTCATTGATCAGTGTTCTTCCAGACAGATCCCTCCCTCAGCTTATCGACCAACCCTTTGAACTCAAGCCGATCTGAGGACACAAGTTCCACAGTGTTTTTTTTAAGTTAAGTTTATTTAGCAATAGAAGTATGTACATGTAAGAGAATCCCCTGCAGCACGAGACATGCACAAAGCAGTGAGGGACTGAAAGTGGTGCTGCTCAATGGCCCTCATCACCTGTCACCCCACTTTACTCGGCAGCAGGGCCAAGATTAGAAAGGGAGAGGTGAGAAATTTATCAGTCCACGTGGCAGAGTCTTCAGGCAGAATCTTCCCAGCAATCGCTATTAAAACAAGCGGGCACCATAGCCAAATGTCTGTTTAATGCCCTCAAAGTAGTAGCGCTGCCAACCTTGCTTTGTTCTTTCCTCCTCACTGGCAGGAATGCCCTTGCCTTCCAAGCGCACCTCCGTCTCGCCACCTTTGTCAGTGAAGTTCAAGGTAATTGTTGCAAAGTGCCCTAGAGGAATGAAAGCAAATCTGTCAGCTGTGTGTAGTATAGTATATGCTGCCCCAGGGAGCTTGCTCAGCTCCTCCTCTCACACAGCACCACTTAAAAGACTCATCAGGATCCTTCCCAGAGGATCTATTATGACAGCTGCAGGCCTTCCTCAGAAACAGAGGGAGGAGAGGGCTCCCTCTTCATGGGGTTCAAAGCAGTTGCAGGCACAGCTGAACACGATGCTACTTCACTGTTCCCAGTCCCTGACCACTGCTCTAGTGGCTGGTGATTCTGACCTGATCAGGATATGAAGCTGGGGTAAGGCTGGTGCAGCTCACAGAACACCGTGTGCTCCCCAGTCACAAGCCAGTGTGCAGTGTGGCAAATGGGGCTGGAATTCTTCAAACAGAGGCAAGGGCTGTAATACCAGAGTCCATTTTTGGACTACTTACCAGCTGGCCAAGATTTAAATCTCCATTTCATAACAAGCTGCTTCTCAGGGACCTTGAAAAGAAAGAGAAAGACTGAGTAGTACTTTTTTTTTTTTCCCCAAAATCCTGCAGTCTAATAGAAAACAACTAGTACTGTGTTGATCTGAAGCCTTAGAGACCCCTTAAGAAACATACACACACACAGAGGGAAAGAGATTTTAAGTGTCCTTTTCTTTCCACTCCTCTTCCAGGAAGGTAGGCCATAGCACAGCCACAAACACTGAGACAGCATCCCTGTCCAGAAGACTTTAGTGGCAGGAGGGCTAAAGAGGAAGAAGGTCGGTTACTATATTTAACAGCCCTCCGACCCCTAATAAATAAGTAAAATCACACAAAGACAGGGCAGACACCTAACTGGAAGCCAAATTTTCTCCCCAGGCTGAATTCCTATACCTTAATCCATACTATAAGGAATGCTTTGGTAGCCACAGCAATTAGAGATAACTATCGGGCACCAGGTAGAACTCCACAATTAGCTAACTGAAGCATTGTTACAAAATCTGTAACTCAAAAATAAAAAGGCTGTCCCTGAACAAGATATACCCACGCTAGTTAGTACTTACTAGGTCAACAAACTCTCCTGTGACACTGCCATCCAGCAACTGAAACTTGCCTCCTTTATCAGCCTCCAAGGCAGCTTGTGCGTGGGTGAAAGCTTGGACCATCTGAAAAGAATCCAGGAGAAGACCTGTATTACTTGACATTATCTGCTTGTGAGCTTGTTGCCTAATGCCTCCCACCCAGCTACAAAAGTTCTGGAAGAGTAGGTAAGTCAATAGTGTAAGGTCTTCATCAAGAAAAGAGAAAAACCCTGCACTGGCCAGGAAAGCAAGCTTAATAGCCACTACAGCAGCATTCTGCCTGCCAAGGGAAAAGAACCCCTAGCTTTCATACTCTATACAGTGTTCTGTAAGCCACACTTTGATTTACTCTGCTGATTCCTTAACGAAAACTAGTTCTAGAAAAAGGTAATTTCTTTTTCTTTTTTTTTTTTAAAAAAGAGGAACAAAAGACTAAGAGCATGTTTAAATAATGATACAATGCTGCATTCTCTATGTAATGGTGTATAGGAAAGAGGAAGCTATTCCCAAAGTACGCTTTGACACCACCTAACCCTAAAAGGAAAACCAAAAACAAACCCAAAAAGCACACAACTGTAAGTCCCAAGAGATCTGACCACATGCAGAAAGGGATACACCTACAGATAGGTGCTGACAGCAATCTGGAACTGGCTTCTGTCTGTCATTAATCCTCGCAACTGTGTGAAAAGATGCACATGTGAGCTTTAAGCAACTGTTCTGCAGACCAGCTTTCTTACTCCATTCTCATGGACTGCAAGTGTCCTACAGAATGCCTTAAAAAGTTTAGGAACAACCTCCTATGTGCACAGAACAATTCTCAAAACAAACTTGGCATTACCTCTTGAGTAATGAATACCCGGTAGAGCTCCTCAGGAGATGTTAAGAAAGTGTCCTTCAAGCTGATCTTACATGTAGGGATCTTGACTCCTATAGATTTGGACTGCGATGTGGCAGTACTGCTGCTAGCGGCCGTCTAACAAAACAACAAGCAAAACAAAGACACACATACTTTTTTCACAAAAGAAAAATCAGCAGGTGGTTCACATATCCAAGAGAAAAAACAAAGGCCTTTGGTAACAGTGCAATTAGGTACAACCATATTTGAGTGTAAAAAGCAGATTTATCACTCTGCTTGAATTAAGAAATATCATGTGCTGCAAATCGAAACAGTCAAGCCTATACCACAGACTGCTAATTCCTGAATATAAGTCTACAAACAGCACAGGCTGCTCCTATAAGCCCTGGAATTAATACTGTGTACCTTTCTTCACAGACCCAAAAGCACGTGTGCACAGTTCTATTTACCTTGCGGTCTTCGGCTTTAGGAGCCACCTGAGGTGTTGTTTCCATATGTTCACCATTCACTGTGGGCAAAATCATGCCCTGGGTGAATTCTGGAAAGACAGGAATGCACCCATGAAACTAACGAAAGATCAAGTAAACCTTTTAACTGTTCTCTGAAATACACAATCAAAAAGGGCTTCCTGGTTTCTCCCCTGCTTTTGCTAGCACCCATGACTTGAAACAGTTTTTTAAAAAACTAAACAGGCCTCTTCTTACAAGCAATTAATTCTTCTTGTCCTCACTACTCTCCACCAAAGGCCGTATCAGAACCCACCTACACTAACAGAAGCTTATCTCCTTTTCCTAGCCTAGACATACCAATCACTATCTTCCACATGTTGCTCCCACGTTAATGCTATCCTTACGCTTATGTAGTTTTTTTTCTCTCCCTCACTCTCTAATATAAATAGCAATCACATCTCAAATACTTTTATCTTGCTGGTCTAGACAAACCAAACTAAGCTTTTCCATTTCTTTTCAGACTTGCTTTCCATTTCATATCACTGTAGTACAGAATAAAGTTACTTCTAACTCCATCTTGGATTAATAATCCTGAATAACATTCTCATCTTCCACTAGGTGACTGTATCTCCCACCCTGAGCACTAAAACTCCTTAAAAACCCCAAGGGTACAGAAATTTGATCCTGGAAAACCAGCAAGCACTGGTGGTTTGTACTCAGCAAAACTTGAATATCTAGCATGCGTAGTGTAATGTAAGTAAATGGATATAAAAAGCAACTGTGGTATTCCCAGCCTGTACTAGAGAGCAAAGCCAAACTCAACCAAAGCACACCGATCTAACTCCAGCTGCTGGAAGCAGATTTATCTTCTGAAAAGAAAAAAAACCAATTTTGATCCAGACGCTGAAACAGCTCATTCAACAACACCTACAAAACCTGCAGAGCAATTTCCAGTGGTCAGTTATTCTCAAATCCAAATAACACTAGATGCCTTTACTAGTATGGCAAGAGAAAAACCAACAAACTAGAGAGAAGATATCACCTTCCCAGGGAGTAAGCAAAATTAAAGCCTGGATTGTGCCACACGGAGTGACTGATATTCTGTGTCACTGGGGTAGCAAATACAAAATACTTTATTTCTCTATAGCTGAGCTTCAGCATGTGAAGGACATTCTCAGTCTTAAAACATAAAACCAAAAATGCTGTTTATAATTGGGTTATCACCAAAACCAATCTTTCTGGGCTGTGCTACAGTGTCTAGAGACTAAAGTGCTTCTTGCCAAATGCTAACCATTTTCAAAAGGGACAGAAAAATTACTGTTGTTGCTCTGGCACCTTCCTGTTGAGATGGGGAAGGAACTAATATTCACGCCTCTTGTTATCCCCATTCCTTTCTTAGCATTAGCCCATGTGGGTTCCCATAGGACTTCTCCTTCTCAGCTACATACCTGTTTTGAGAGTGCTGATGTAAGTTTTCATTGCATCTCTAATTTTTTTTGCGCCCTCTTGCTTCATCAGGGTCTTCAAGTTAGTGTCAGGCTCATCTTTAGCAAGGCTGACATGGATCTAAACAAGAACAACTGCTGATTAACAGAGCCATACTTGCATGGTCCTTCTATTACTCAATTCAACATCACAGTTAGACTTTGGGTAAACTTTCACAAGCAGCAGTGCAGTTTTATTAATCTTTCACTTCAAGTCTCTCAGCCTACAGTAATGTACACACATATCTAAATATTTTCCTGTGCTATAGAACCCTTATATCTAGAAGACAGCAACTGATTTGATAAAGAATCAACACGATGGGGAGGGACTCTACCAGGGAGTGTAGTGACACGATGAAGTGAAATGGCTTTAAACTGGAAAAGAGTAGATTTAGACTAGATATGAAGAAGAAATTCTTTACTGTGAGAGTGGTGAGACACTGGCCCAGGTTGCCAAGAGAAGCTGTGGCTGCCCCCTCCCTGGAAGTGTTCAAGGCCAGGTTGGATGGGGCTTGGAGCAACCTGGTCTGGTGGGAGGTGTCCCTGCCCATGGCAGGGGGGTTGGAACTAGGTGATCTTTGAGGTCCCTTCCAACCCAAACCATTCTATGATCCTATTAACTTAAGCAGTCTCTAACACTAAAAAAGCTCTACACAAATGTTCTAAAACAGCTAACACAGAAGGAAATATTGATGCTGTGAGGATTCCTGTTAGAACAGCCTTAGATCCAGCATTATTAGCCTTTAGCTGTGCTTACCTCAACTTCATCGATGTCATTTTCATCCGAGAGATTAGGAATCTCCACAAAACCTTTGTATTTCACTCCTGTCTTCGAGGTGCCTGCAATTACAATTATGTTGTTCAGATCAACATTTCTTACTCTGGTTGCTGGAAAAGCAAACTCGTACCACAATACAATACTTTCCTTTATTACTATTTCCCAAATGAGATAAACATCCTTATCCTTCATCTTATACTTTAATCTGGCCTTGAAACAGGAGGGGAGAACATCACTCACCAGTCCATGCCAGCTTAATAGCCCACTCATAGAAGAAGATAAGTTTCCCTTTGCGGTTGTTAATGGAGGCCTCTCCATCCAGTTTGCTCACTTCTGTCACCTCACAGGCCCCTTCCTCGCCCTCCACCCGGACAGGCAGGAGCAGGGTTTTCAGCCGCTCTGTGGACCAGTTGGAGGCATCCCGCTCCGTCCTGCGACAAAACCAGGCGGGATAAGAATCCGGGACAGGCGGCACCGCCGGGGCTATCTCACCGTCCCTCGGTCCTGCCGGCCCGGCCCCGCTGCCACATGCACACACGGAGCCCTTCCGCAGGGCAGCCACGCGGGCACTGCCCAGCACACCGCACCGGGCACCCGCACACGGAGGGGGCCTTCCCGGGGCACAGCCCGGACCCCTCGCCTCAGCACCGGCACGCCGGTAGGGGAGGGAGGGAGGGACGAGCCGCTCCGCGGGACAGCGGCAGGGCACCCCGCTTCCGCCCGGGGCCCCGCGGGGCTGCCCGGGGGTGTCGGCGCGGCGGGCGGGCCGCCCCACTCACCAGTGCCAATTGTTGACGTTGGTGGCGTCCGCCCGCTGCTCAACGATCCAGCGCGGGTCTCCCTCCCCCCACTTGGCCATCGGGACCGCCGCCGCCTCCTCCGCACCGACCGCCCGTGGAAACTGCTAGAACCGCCGGCCGCCGCGCCACCTCCCGGCTTCCGCCACCGGCACGGTCCCTTCCGGCGCCCTTCCCCCGCCCCGCGCGCCGCCTGCCGCCTTCGTTCCGCCGCGCCGCCCCCGGCTGCGCTCCCGCCCCGTCCCCGCCGCTCGGCAGCTCTCGAAGCCGGCCACGCCGCGCCCCGCAACCGCCCCGAACCCGGCCGCCGGCAGCCCGGCCCTCCGCAACCACCGCGAACACCGCGCGGCCCGCCGGAACGTGCAGTCCTGCGGCGGTGGCGGTGCGGAGCGCGGGGCACGCCGGTACCCGTAGTACGCGAGCGGGGGAAGGCCGGGGCGGGCCGCGGCGCGGAGACTACAAGTCCTGGCGTGCCCTGCTCGGCAGCCGCCCTACCGCCCCTCCCCTCCCCTGCCGCGCCCGGCCGGGGGCGGTGCCTGGCGCGGGAGAGGTGAGAGGGACCGAGGGGCGGTGAGGCCGGGACCGGGGGCAGCGGGCAGGGACCACGGGCGGTGGTTGCCCGGAGGCAGCCGCTCCCTGAGGCAGCCGCGCGGTGCCGTTGCAGATGAGCAGGGCGAGGGCGGACGAGGAGGAGTACTGGCACAGCTCCAAGTTCCGGGCCTTCACCTTCGACGACGAGGATGACGAGCTCTCGCAGGTAGGGTCCGACCCCGCGTCTGCCGGGGCCCGGCCTGAGACCCCCCCCCCCAGACAGGCCCCGCCGTGTCTGTGCTTTGTGGGTGGGGGGGCCGCTCGCCTCCTGCCCCGTGCGGAGGCCGCCAAGGGCTCGCATCTCGCCCCTCGCGGCAGCCAGTCTGAAATGGCATTGGAATTGTGGTTCCTCACCCGTGCATCGAACCGCATCTCCGGCTGGCTGAGCTGTCAGTGTCTGTAGGTGTCGGTGGCTTTTGTGTTCCCAGGGGTGGGGAAGGGCTGCGGTGCCTGTTGAACACATACTGATATAAAATGCCTTCTCCAGAAGAGGCCTTGGAGTCAGAATCAGCTGTATTCAAAGCTCTGAGGGCGATTGTTTGAAGGTAATGGGAAACAAAGCACGCTCTGCGACACCACTGGTCTGTATGCAGCTTCTTTCTTTTGTCCATAGCTGAAGGAATCCAAACGGGCAGTGAACAGCCTTCGGGATATCGTTGACGATGATGATGATGATGACCTTGAGAGGGTCAGCTGGAGCGGAGAGCCTGTGGGAAGTAAGTGCAGAAGTACTGCAAGTTATCCTTGTGTCATTTAGTTGAGGTCAGGAGTACTACTTGCTATCTAATCCTGCATATCTAATTCTAGTCTCCTCAGGTCACATTTGTGAGACACTTGATTTACCTGTGTGGATCCACTGAAAAGAGAGCAAGAAAAAGCCCAAATTACATAAAGAATAGAAGTGCAGACAAGTGGAGGGAATTCACTGTTTTTCCCAATATGTAGCCCAGTTTAGAGCAGATACTTTAGAGGTTATCGTTTGATACTCATCATGCTCAGCTGGCCTGCAGGATTCTAGGTGATCATTTCCTTCACACTGCCACCTGAAATGCCACCCTTTAAAGTTCTCTGTGCTTCGTCTCCACAGCACTTTAAGGAGATGTTCCAAGGTTTAGTGTAAGTTTATGAACTGACTCTTATGCTTTAAGTTTGAAAGGGAATTGTAAGCATTAAGCAGATGCATTTCTAGTGATGATGGGCGTGAGCTCGTGACCCACCCACGATGCTGTTTGCTGCGCTATGGAGTTCATGACCCACAAAATATGTGCACTTGCTAGCCAGTGCCAAACAATGAAAATTTACATTTGGATCACCTAGGGGACCTTAAAAGACTGTTCTTCTTGTCCTATGCTGTAGCTCATCCCTCTGGTTCAGGCTGTTTCTTTTCCCATCCAATGTCTCTACCTATCTTTGCTCTATCACCCTGTCCTAAAGTCTGTGTTGTACAGCTGTGTGAAAAGAAGGGAAAACTGTGTCTTGAACAAGCAGGAGGGAGACATATGCATTGTTGCCAGGAGCACATGCACATTGATAGCTGTTTTGTCTGTATGAGGAGAAAAACTATCTTAGCTTTGCAGTGTTCAGGAAGGTATGCTCTTATGCTTCTGTAATATGAGGTAAGCCAGAGATTCTCTGTCTCACTCTGTACCTTTAGAGCAAGGATTATGCTTCATGCAACAGCATAAAAATGTTGCGTGGTCTGTGCATTTTATTTATACAAGCCATAACTATCTGTACAACGTGTCTGAAGTCGGCCATTTCTGGAGGACAAGGGGCAACTGTTTAACAAGCAGTATTACTCGAGATTGGGATTCTCTGCGCTGCATCTACCTAGTGCTGAGGGTCAAAGTTATCAGGATGCACTAGTGCCTAACTAGGACACACTTTGTAACATTCCTGCCATGCCATAAGATCATTCTTTACAGACTGGTTTTCTCTTTGTCTGTTATAAATGCCCTCTATCTGCACATAGGTATCTCCTGGTCAATCAAAGAGACAGCCTCCAGCAGCACTGGCTCTCTGGAGGGCCGAGACTCCAGCCTACAGAAGGGCTCTTCCTCCTATGCTGCTTTTCCCAAGCAAGTTTCCTCCTACTCCCTAAGCAGCCTATTCAAAGGTGAGATTCCTCATATGCAGTATGGACAAATGGGGTTTTCCTCAAAAGTGTCAAGGAGCAATTGTGTTATCTTATGTAAATCATTTTCTCTTAAGTGCATTGCAAAATGGGGAAGCTCTGATCTCTCCTCGGTGTGGGAGTGCAAATCTCACTGGTCAAAAATTGGAGACTGTCTTCTGCAGAAAATCACATGCTCTTGTGGTATGGGAAGGGGCTTTGGAAATTATGGCTTCTTAAAAGCCAGATTCCACAGAACAGCAAGGTAGAGCACAGCACTGTACAGCAATCTGTTTGCATGGTGGAAAAGAGCAGGCTACAAGGGGTCTGACTTGACCCATGTGGCCCTCATTTGATCTTTGGTGCTGTAGAGAAGACAGGTTGGTTATCCTTTATTTGGAGCTCAGCTTGCTGGTGCTGATGTTATAGTTGGTTCAGCAAACACATGATAGCAGCTGTGGTAGCATAGCTGGTTATGGGGGGAACTGTGCAGCAGGCCATGGGGAGACTTACACAGCTTGCAAGAGTTCTGCTCTGTTGTCTCACAGCCAGACCACAAACCAGCTTTTTCTTTGTCTTTCTCTCTTTGGGGTGTTTTTTCACTCTTAAGTTTGATAATAGAGTGATAATGAAAGGCATCCAAATCGCAGCCCTGGTGAACAAAGCTGTCCGTGTTGCTGTGGCCTAAGCGATGCTGTGTGCTTTAGCCTCTGCTCTGCAGGTAGATGAGTCAGTTCAGGCTCTCTAACCTCTACTGGTCTCAGCAGCAAGGGCTGGGGTGTGATGTGGTTTGTGATGCTGCAGACAACTTCAAAGCCTTAGATTGCAAGCAGGTGAACCCCAGCTATGCTGGTGTAGTGTGAATCAGAGTGGCTGATTATATATATTATATGCAGAGTGGCTTGTTCTGCAGTGGCATAGCTGCAGTGCACTGGCTTGCAGTCTAGGCTTGTGTTCCCTCTGCAAGAGATGGTACTGGTGAAGAGACAGTCTTTCATGAGTGTTTGTTTTGATTTCAGGACGAAACAAACTTCCAAGTTTCCAGTCCCTTTCAGATGGTAAGTTTTGAATCCCTGCCACATTTTTGGAGGGGTGCAGGTTTATGTAAACCATTTCCAAAAAAAGGGAAGTGTCATCTTCCTGATGCTGCAGAAAGGGAAACTGAATCATGGGTTGTCTGAAAGCCGTGCAGCAAAGAAGTGAAAGAGTTGGCATGGTGGTTTGGGGTAATCTGCTTATGTACAATTGATGACTGTTGGGTTTAGAGCAACTTTGTATTGCGATTTGGTGGTGAGTTTGGGTCTTCGACCATGAAAACCAAGAAAAGGGTGGTTTTGGAAGTGGGTGTAAATCAGGATTTTGGTGTGCTACTCAGCTTTGTCTTTCCCTCTCAGCCCTCTCTGACACAGGAGTTAAAAACTATGCCCCAGAGCTGCGTAGACCGAAGGCTGAGTACAAGGTGAGCAGCCTGTGTTTGTAGTGTGCTGAGATCAGAGTACTGCCCAGAGAACTTCCAGCTCTATTGGTTTCATGGGAAGTGATTAATTGCTATTTCAGACAGCAGAGGGCAATGCAGGGAATAGAACAGGGAGCTGCAAAATGCAGCCTCACAGTAATTTAGGTGTTCCTGCTTTTGCTCAGAAGTAGGGAGCTTTGTTGGCAGTCCTACTTACTCCTTCTCCTAATGAATAGCCCAGCAGTCTTTTTGCAAAGGATTTCTAAATAGTGCTTTGCCTGTAAGCTTCTGCATCAGATGAATTGGCATCACGTGTGCTTTTTAAATTTTTTAAATCTAAAGGCTTCTAAATGTCTTGTTCATGAACCACTGGGACAGCACGGAGGGAGCTGCACAGATGTGGAGTTCAGTTGGCAGGAATGTTCTCCCAGATAGGCAGTGTTAGGTCTTGCAGAATCTAGTGGATTTTGGGACTGGGTGGATTCTGCCTACTAGGTGTGAGGTTGTGGTGCCATGTTGCCAGGTCCAGCCAGTAACAGAACGGAGCACATACTCCCAACAGATACAGACATGCACAATACTAACACAGCTGCCCACACAGTAACACAGACAGAAACCAATGCCTTTACCAACACATAAAGACACAGCACTCAAGGCCTGATCCTCAGCCTCCTTTCTGTCTGATCAGGATTGAATTCTACTAATGGACAATACACACGCTTGATGGATCTCTCCAGTAGCTGGTCTCAGACATCCAGTTGGTTTTGTAGCTGAGTCCCAGACCCCAGTCTCCTCCAGCTGCTGCCACCTGGATGCTTGAGCCCCTAGGGTTCATGGTCCCATTCCGGTTCCTGGTACTCAGACTGCTCATTCGACTCACTGGCTGGTTGAGCTTGAAGTTCACTGGCATTCATATGAAAACACACATGTGGAATAGAGACCACCCACACAGGAGGTGGTTAAATATAGAATTTAATGAGAATATAAGACAGACTGCAGTGATCCATTGCAGGGCGCAGTCAGACAGGCAAGCTAACTAGCCTCTTGTTTAAACTTGGCTGGCACCCTGTGGCCCCTTTTCCCTCTATTTTCCCATGCTTGTTCCTGCGCAATTCATTTTGATCCCTCTCTTTCCCACAAACTTCTGTAACAAGCCTCACACATTTACACAGCCCTCTTAAAACATCCCAGGATTCTCCTTCCCCTGCATCTCATACTAAGTCTCATGCCTCTTTAGGGCTGCATGGTGTTTAGGGAAAGTTTCTTTGGTTTACTTAGAGGGTTTTATACAGTAGATAATGACCTAAACGGTCTCATTTGATGGTGGCAAGGAGTGCCCAAGTCAGTGTGCTCAGATTGCACTGATAAGGTTACTTGGCCATCTGATCCTCACCAGGTTGGTGTGTTTATGTTGATTAGCCATTAATCACATAACCTAACAGGCTGCACTTCCTGAAAGGACGGCAGGAGAAATAAGTGTGCCCTGTTGTGTTCTGTTCTGTGCCAGCAGAGGCAGCAAAGCAGGAAGGAGAAGGGTTGTACAGACCCTTAAAAGCAGGCAGGAGTATTGTAAGTGGGTGGAACAAAGAAGGGAAAGTTAGTGACAGCTTTGAACCAGTGTCTTGATAGTGACAGGCTGCAGAGCTGCCTCTGGCCAGAGATGCTGGTGGGACAGGTGGCACTCAGCAGTCCATTGACTTGAGAGACTCATGTGCAGTGGTCCCCTAATAGAACTGGGTGAGCCTTTTTTTTGGTTAGATTTTTGGCTTTCAATAAATCTTCAATGAATTTAAAATTCAGTCTCCTCAGAGCTGGTTCTGGCTCTTCTGAGGCAGAAGGCTGAATTGCAAACCCTGGCTCGAGTGTCTCACAAAGACTGAGATGCCTTCCCAGAGTGGCTGAAGTCCTGAAGGCCACTGCTGCTTTTTATCCAGTGCTTCCAGATTGTAGTGGCTGCAGGGGAAGAACTTTGGTTATTGCAGCAGTGGTGGCATATTGCTTTAAGATGGTCTCGCTACAGGCTTCAGTGCGCTTGTCACATTGTACTAGTCCTGTGCAACTCTCCAGGCACTTGCCTGAGGCTGTTGTCCCTGCCTCTGCATTCTCCACACCCATGCGGAAGGCTCACCAGCAGAACTGTCTGAATTGTAACAAAAAACAGACTCCTTCCCCCTCAGTTTTGGGTTTGTCAGTTTTGCATGCGTTTTATTTGTTCTTCTGAAAGCAACATTGGAGCTTTAATTTGCAAGGAAGACAACCTCTTGAAATGCACATATAAAGGATATGTTGACAGACCTTACTGAGGCAATAGAAAGACTATGTTAACATCTGAGCCTCTAGCTTCCCTCCCCACCAGCACATGAAGTCTGAGGGCTCAGCATCCGCACCTGAACGCTATAGGGACACATCCTACTAACAGCCCCCCGGAGCAGCTGAATGATAAATCTGAAAAGCTACACGTGGGCCATCACTCTGATCCAGCACAAGTAGAAAGCTGCCTGGGGACTGCTGGCATGATCTGGCCTCTTGATGCTCAAGAGCTCTTTATTTTTCTTGTGGCAGGATTACAGCAGTGATTGGAGCCCCAAAGATACAATCAGACGAATGCAGAGGGGCAAGGTAAGGACTTTCCACTCCCACCTGCTTACAGGAGATGGAGGGTGGGTGGTCCTAAACTGCTTTACTGTGTTCCTGGCTGTTCCAGGAGCAGAGAGAGGGTCTGTGTTGCTTGCAGCATCTAGCGGGGACAGTGTTCTGCCTGTCTGCTGCTTTGCCAGGTGGCAGTGCTGGGATCACACTAGCTCAGGAGCAGCAGGAGGCCTTTGGGGTTTTGTTGCATAGTTTACTTCAGTTATCCCCTCAGCTAGGCTCTGACAGGATGTATCTGTACTGCTGTGTTCCTCTCTACCCTTTCTGCTCCCTGGGGCTGGGTTTATAGAAAAAGTCCAACGATGTGGGGTTTTACTTCCCTTCTTGGTGGCAAACGGAGGGAGGAAGACAGAAGCAATCTTGGTTACCCTGGAACTGGAGTCTTACTCTCAGCTGCCTCAGTTTGCAGTGAGCACACAGAGAGCTTGTGGTTTTACTCTGCATATGTCTCCCTAAAGGCTGAGAGAGGCCACAATTATGGGATAAGAAGAAGGGAGAAAGAGTTTTACAATGCTACCTTTCTGGTGTCCTCTGCAGAAAGGGCCCTGCAGAGTTCCCACCTCCTGTCAGAGCTGGAGTTTGTGGTGTGCAGGGAAGTTTTGCCTTGTTACAAGGGTGTTCGTGCCAAATGTACTATGTCTGCTGTCCTAGCCTGGGCAATAATGAGGGCTAGCTCTGCAACCCCTGTGGACAGATTCCCAGGGATCATGAAGCACATGGTTTCAGCTAAATGAGAAGTTCTCTGCTGGTATTCATGTTGCTGAAGGGCTAATGGGGGAAGAATAGGTAGTACTTTGGGGGTTGTTTCAACCTGGGGATTGTCTGATGTCCCATAAGCCTACTTACGCCTCTTCTATCTCCAGGTCTGCTCTCTAGAGAGATTTCGCTCCCTGCAGGACAAGCTGGTGCTCTTGGATGAAGCTGTGGCAAGGCATGATGGCAATGTCATTACAGCTGTGAGTCCTGCTGGGGCTGTGTAGGGCTGGGACATCCTGGGTGACCCCACAGAGGGTGCTTGTGTGAATCCAGTCAGTTGGCCACCAAATCTTGCAAGACGGGGGGTTGTTCTTTACTTAAAACCAAGAAGTTACTGAAAAGTGTCAAAGCTTAAGACTGGGAAGTTCTATATTCCTGCTGGCTTTCCTGCCACTCTGTAGAATTCACGTCAGGTTAATAACAAGGAACCTGATCCTTCAGCCTTACAGATCTTTGCAGCAACTTCTTGAGAAGAAGTCCTTCTTAAGAAGGACATTGAGGTGCTGGAGCGAGTCCAGAGAAGGGCAACGAGGCTGGTGAGAGGTCTGGAAAACAGGCCTTATGGAGACTGGCTGAGGGAACTGGGGTTGTTGAGTCTGGAGAAGGGGAGATTGAGAGGAGATCTCATTGCTCTCTACAGCTACCTAAAAGGAGGTCGTAGTGAGGCTGGTGTTGGTCTCTTCTCCCAAATTACTAATGATAGGATGAGAGGAAATAGCCTCAAGTTACCTCAGGGGAAGTTTAGATTGGGTATTAGGAAGAAGTTCTTTACTGAGAGGGTGGTTAGGCACTGGAACAGGCTGCCCAGGGAGGTGGTGGAGTTGCTGTCCCTGGAGGCGTTCAAAAAATGAGTGGATGAAGCACTTGAGGCCATGGTCTAATGGTCTAGTGGTTAGGGAGATGATGGGATAAAGGTTGGACTTGATGATCCTGGAGGTCCTTTCCAACCATGGTGATTCTATGATTCTATGAAGGCCGAGGTTTAATCTGCTCGTTGCTGCACAGAAGATTTGAGAGGCCTCTCCAGTTTATCTGCCTTCTAAAGCATCAGACAGTAAATGGGACTGTGTCAGAGCTTCCCTCATCCATGTCTTTTAAGCCCTTGGATCTCTCATGGAAAGGTTTTTCTTTGTAAATCTTGGTCTTGCTTATCTAAGCTCCAGAGTAGTAACTTAGACAGGCATCCAGACTACTGTGGCCTTGGTTCACTGCTTGTCCTGTGTTTAGTGGGTCACAGAATTCAGTTCAGTTCTGAAAGAGCTGTGTTTTCAGAGGCCCCTTGCAAAATCTTACCCAGGCTTGACTAGTTTGCTGTCTGTCTGTCTTAATTCCGGTGAAGACTGATCTGATCATCTGAGAGCTGCCTCTCTGTGCTCACAGGTCCTGATATTCCTGAAACGGACGCTAAAGAGAGGTAAGCATGACTAGGGCCAGGGTTTCTATAGTGTGTTTCAGTTAAGGGCAGAGGGTCTGGGCTAGTTCTTTCACTGAGTGCAAGTCACAAAGAGACCATCTGGGGTATTGATACCTTACTGAGCATGAAATATTTTTGCAGTGAGTGTAGCATGAGAGCGGGGATGATGATGCCCACGAAGGTGCCAGAGAGGAGCTTTAAGCAGTGGTAGGTGGTGGTGGTGATGGGCTGAATGAAAATGAATTTGTAGGGGTAGCACACAGCTGTGAATTCAGCTGGCAGCCTAGTGAATGGGCTTCTCCTGTGCTCTAAACTCCAAGACTGTGCTTTGAGATGGGATAAGATTGTTGAATTCTCCCAATGGCTTGCAGCTCCATGCACCATGCTTAGCCCCCTCTGGCTTGGTAGTGCTAACTTACTTTACCCACCTGTACATACCTCTGCCTCTTGCAGAGATCTTCTTTCGGGAGCTGGAGGTGCGGCAGGTGGCCTTGTGTCATCTGATCCATTTCCTCAAAGAGACTGGTGAGCAGAAGTTGCTTCTGGATCTGCTCAGGTGAGGCTCTTGCCCAGCCTTATGGCAGGGCTGAGCAAGCTGCTAGGAACCTGCCTCTGAGTTAATGTTTGCTCATTCCCTCTTGCAGGTTCCTAGACAGGACTGAGGAAGTTGCTGTGAGTATTCCCAGGAGTAGAAGCTCCCTTTCCACAGCAAAGAGGGAGCGTAGTGGGCAGGAGGAGGGTGGCTGCAGGGTGTCTGGTAGTCAGGCAGGAGCTTTGCGTCCCCATTTTGCCCTCTGGATTCCTGTATCTCCCAAATCCACAAGAACAGGCTGTGCTGCTTTTCCCTTTCCCTCCAGCTGTCCCAGTACCGGGAGCATTTGAACATCCAGGATGTAGAAAAAAGGAGGGAATTTCTGAAAGGCTGCATTGGGTAAGAAAAAATGCAAGAGGGTGGGAGGGATGTGGGTGCTTCGCATAAGGTGGTATTAAAGAAAATTAGACCTCTGTCCCAGTGCCACAGCTTATGTAGTTTGAGAGCTGATGGTGGTTTTGCCTCAGTGGGAGTGGGGTGTTGTGGACACAGTGTAGATCAGAGAAAGAATTTGTGGTGACCGCTAGTCCAGCAGCTTTTGCTGCTTACTTGGGGGCAAAGATGCTTCAAAGACCTTCAGGTTGTGAAGAATGAAAGCTGGGGTGCCTGAGCACTTGAGGATATTGGTAGCATCAGCTTTAGGTTGTTCTGCGAGAGATGCCACATAATTTTTCTTCTCTGGAGCCTGTCTAGGAGAGTGCCATTTGGAGAGGACAGCAGGGCAGGAGCTTGATTACCTACTAGCCACTCAGGCTGGGGAGAATGAGAGGTGTTCCCCATATCTCTGTGGGGAGCATGTTTGGTAGAGAAGAGATCTTTCTAAGTGTACTGTGTTAAGAGCTGCTGACAGTGTCTCCTTCCTCCATGGCAGGCTGCCATTTTCAGCTGAGGATACCTCCCACATCCAAGACCATTATACCCTGTTGGAGCGACAGATCATCATTGAGGTATGAAATCTTCCGTGCTGGTCAGGCACTGGGACTAGCTGCGAGATTTCTACCTGTCCCTAATTTACACTACTTTGGATCTAACCAGCCTGCCTTGGCTGGTGTAGTTTAACTGCTATCCAAGCTGCTGTGCCAGGCACATGTGTGAAATACCAGACCTGAGGCTTCATGGCATGTTGAGGCTGTGCTTGTGCACTGCTTGTGCAACACTCTCCCCAGGTCTCTATCCCGTGGCTGGGTCAGGCAGTTGCTCATACTCACCCTCTCTGTCTTCCTGTTTCCGCAGGCCAATGATCGGCGCTTGGAGACTGCTGGGCAGTCAGAGATATTTCAGAAATATCCTCGCAAGGCTTCAATTCTCAACATGCCACTAGTGACCACCCTCTTCTATTCCTGTTTCTACCACTACACAGAGTCTGAGGTGAGGATGATGTGGGAGGAGAGTTACGTCTTAACCCTGTATCCTCCAATATGTGTGGTGGTTAAGCTGGGGCATGTTAAGGAAACTAGGGGAGGGAGGCCATATTTCATCCTTCAGAGACACCTAGAGGAGCCCAGCTCCCCTTGTTCATCTGTGACCAGTTGGGAGTTTTCTTTTGTGCTCTAAGATGGGACATTCAACCTGGGACAGCCTGTCAGGGATTTGCCTCCCAGAAACCACTGTCTTTTACTTCTGGCTCCAAGGAGCTAGAACTGGCTCTTAATCCCATGGGGCTGAGGTGTGTGATACTGGTCTTGGAAATGCTGGAGGTGCACCAGTTGAGGATGTAGGGGAAATTAAATCGGGTAGCTAATGAGGTGGGATAGTTGCTGAACCTCTCCTGTGGCCTGCCCTGCTGAGTTTGCACTGACTTTTCTGCTCTCTCCAGGGAACGTTCAGCAGCCCAACCAACCTAAAGAAAACGTTTAAGGTATGTGAGTCTCCTGCTGTTGTGGCAGCACTAGCTGAAAATGTGGGCAACCAAAGTGTATTTATTGAGGAGGCTAGGTAGGAGGAGTTTGAGGGGCTCAGCACTGAGAGAGGGAGGGGGACATGACATCCTCCATGAGCAGGGCCATTCTGGAGGCTCAGAAAGGCAAGCAGGAGCCATGTGGGGAGGCTTTCACTGGGTGTACCCTGGCTGCAGCAGCACTTGCATATCCCCACCTCCTGCTCTCTGCAGTGCTGGCTTTGGCCTCAGGCAGCATCTTGCCTCCTTGCCTGGCTGTTGGTGTGGGTTCTGGCAGGGCTGGGGGCAGATGCCATTCCTGTCCAACCCACACGGGCCTTCTGAGCTGTGCTAGTGCTCTGACTGCAGTTTTCTGCCTTGCAGATCCCTGATAAGCAGTATGTGCTGACTGCCTTGGCTGCCCGTGCCAAGCTGCGAGCCTGGGATGATGTGGATGCCCTCTTCACCACCAAGGTGAGCTGCCGAAAGCCTTGCTGGGGACTCAGTTCCAAGTACTGATACCTACTACTGATAGCTGGCTTGTTCTGGAGTTACCAGACAGGCTGATTTTATTTCTGCAGGGCACAGCACCTCCACTGCAGGGTGCTGCAATACGTTCCTCCTCTCCCTGCTTAACACCTCTGCTGGGCCTGGCTTGGCTGCAGCAACAGGGTCAGAGAAGGGGGCTGCGCTCATGCTCTATTACCAAAGGCTTTGCAGCCAACCTGTGCCCAGCTGCTGCATGAAGGGCTTTCCCAGTGGTGCATGTGGTGGCTGGTGGCGTATGTTGCTGGCACTGGGGAAAAACATTTTCTTGTGGCTGGAGAGATTGCCCTTTAGGATTAATGTGGAGTTTGGCTCTCATTTCAGAACTGGCTGGGATACACCAAAAAGAAGGCACCTATTGGCTTCCACCGGGTGGTGGAGATCTTGCAGAGGAACAGTGCTCCTGTGCAGGTGAGCAAGGAACTGCTGCTTATGTCCTTCTGCTCTTGGTTGGAATTTAGGGTGTGAATGTTTGCCCAAGTGAGCTGCTTCCTAGCTGGGAATGGGAGAAGAGCTTATCAAGATGCTGGTTCTACCAGGTGGGCACAGCACTTTGCTGAGCAACCCATGCATCAACAGGAAGTATGGCTGGTAGTGAGGGCTGTGTCCTAGGTCTGACTGCAAGAGGGACTGCGGGCCTAGAGTTGTGTGAGAGCTCTCTCCCCACAGTGCATTGCCACCTTGGTTTGCTACACTAACTTTTCTTATGCTTAATCTGCTTGGCAAAGGTTAACCCAATCAATAGGAATGAGGTAGCCTAGGACTCTGAGCTTTGTGAGCAAAGCTTTACTGTGTCTGGGGTCCTGAATAGTCTTGTCCTTAGGAAAGAAGCAGTCAAATCTATGTGACCAGCAGCCTTGAAAGGCTTTGTGATGGGTAAAAGAATGAGGCAGGAGGTACCTGCAGAAGGGAGCTGAGACATTCTTCCTTCCCTCGCAGGTACTGCAGGAGTATGTGCGACTGGTGGAGGATGTGGAGACACGGTTGAACCTTGCCACCAAATACAAGTGCCATGATGTTGTCATTGAGGTAGGTCCCTGCTGTGTGGGTGTGAAGAGATGGGACAAGAGCTTATTTTTATTCCCTAGCTTTCCTGTGCTCTGCCATGTGCCACTGCTGTCATGTGCCTGGTGGCGTTTGTTTATCCCTGTGGCCTGGGAGCAGTGCTGTGGTTCCCAGTGGAAGCCAAGGAGAGTGGTTCCTAGTGTTTGTGCTGTGGAATAGTGCTATGGTGCGAACTTGAGGGGGCATTGAAGAGTTGCCCTGCTCATCTAGAGGGCACCATCTAACTATGGACGTGTCCTCTTCTCAGCTGGGTGCTGGTTTTGCTGTTTATCTAGACATACAGGGATCTAAAGGATCGCATCCAGCTGACAGCATATAAATGCAAGGTGGAGCGTGGCTCTGCAGATGAAGAGAAGATAAACAGCATTCTCAACAACACGGTAAGAAACGCCTACCTTTTCTTCCACGGACTCTCATCAGAAACCGACACAGATTAGGTGTGAAGGCATGGCTGTCCTACATACTTTTTATCCCTGCCGGGAAGCTAATCTTATCTTTGGGGTTGCATTCAGTGTAGGAATGAAGGGTGAAACTGATAGAAATAGCACCTCCTGGCCATAGTTGTCCTCCTCAGGAACTGAGACTGACTAGCTTGGCCCCTGAGTGATCTGTGTTCAGCACTGATGTTAGTCATATTCTCTCTTTTAGCAAATCCGATGGAAGAACTGAGCACCTGTGAAGCAGCCTGCTCGGCCGTTGCCCTGCCAGTGAAAGAGGAAACTGCAAAACCCGGTCCAGTGCCAACAGAGCAACTCTGCTGCTACTCATTGCATGATCAACGTTTGTCAGTGACAGTGGGTGCCCATGGCTTGTGGGACAGTGGCATTCAGGCTGGTTGAAGGTAGCTGCTCCGATGTAGCCAGCAAAACCATGGTACTGATCCACCAGGGTTGATTCTTTTTGGAATCTGATTCTCTTTGACTTGGCTGTAAGCCAGGCATTGCTTTTGTTGATGGAGGAAAGTTGCTGGGCACAGTAAGGCTATGTTTGCTCTGGGTGGTGCCTGGGCTTATTCTTGCGAGAGGAACAGGTCAGTCACAGGTCTCTCCACCAGACAGTGCTGACCAGTCCCTGTAACACTCAAGCTGGCTTGGGCACCACCAGTCATGGCTGTGGCTGAAGTAAAGCCTACTGGACGGTGTTCTCCCTGGAATAAGGAGTCTGGGAGAAAGGACCAGCTGCACCTTAATTCTCTTTTTTTTGTTGTTGTTGTTGGTTTGTTCTGGCTCACCCTAGGAAAAGAGGTGTTGTACAAACTCCTGTAGAGAGCCAGGACAGTAGCCTCTGCCAGTATCCTTGTGCTGGCACTCTGTGGCTCTTGGAAGATCCCTCTATCAGGGAAGAACAGGCACCTAGTGTGGAGCTGGTCAGAGCCCTGCTAGGTTGGGTGGAGAGCAAGGAGGGAACCCCTCTCAGTTGGCACAAACCCGCTGGCCCCAACAGCTCTTTTGTCCGAGAGTGTTATGCCAGGAAGGATTGAATTGCACTTTCTCAGAAACACAACTCCTCAGGCAACTGCTGGCTTCATCCTTCCAGACCTCACTTCAATTCCTTAAATAAAGCTGTCTCTTTCTCCTTGGGCTGTTTATTTCCTTCCCACACGGAGCACTTTGTCACTCTGTGCTAATCCTGAGCAATTTATCACACCTCCCACAAAGTGAGTATGCAGGGTGTTTTCTCATGTCCTGAAAAGCATAGTGCATGTCACTATGGAGTGGCTTTGCTTGCAGCAGTACCTTATTTCACACCTTCAATGCCATCAGCACAGATTAATTAATTTTAATGTTGTAAGAGAGTTTACTGACGCAGGGGTGATCACACAAAGGCGAAAGGTTCTAAGTAGTGATGTACCAGTCTGAGGGCAGGTTTCAGTTCCAGCCTCCCTGCTGCGCTGTGCATTCTCTTTTTTTTTTGGTGGTGGTGTTTATATTTTTTCTCACAGAGCTTTAGGGAACAGGCCAGTTTTCATCTCTGTCCGTCTCCAGTGCATGTTTTTGATATGCTGAAGTGTGATTCAGGTTCCATCAGGGGAGACAAGTAATTCAGATAGCCTGACGTAAGGCAACTGTACAGTCCTCTTGGCCAGAGCAGGACACTGCTGAGCTAAATGGTGCACCAAGCTGTCCTCTGCTAAAGCAGGCAGGGTTGGGAGGTGCTGCTCTGGCCACCTCTAAACCCCCAGCACTTTTGCTGGCTGAAGTGATGGGCTGAGGCCAACGGTAGGAGGTTTAACAAGGGTAAGTGCCGGGTCATGCACTTCGGTCACAACAACCCCATGCAATGCTACAGGCTTGGGGAAGAGTGGCTGGAACAACTCTGTTGTTGTGACAATGGCTTTGTACCCCTGAAAGCATCCCTGCAGTTTCCTCTAAGCAATAAGGCAGGTCCTGGGCAAGGATTCTCACACCTGGATGCTGCTGAGCTGGCTATGCCACAACAGGGATTTTTCACAGCAAATGTGTGCAGGGAGGAGTTGAGAGGCTGCTCGGCTGGGGAGGGCAGGAGGCACAGTATTGGCCTAGGAAAGCTGAGGGCAATTTTAAAAACAGCTTTGAACTGGAAAACAACTACTTGCTGAAGGTTTGATTTTTCTCATTACTTCCAGCCCAGAAGCAGCTCCAGTGAGTTCTGTCCCAAGCACTGTGCCAGCAGCTTGCAGGTGACTAGGCTTTAAAGCCCAGCTGGGACTTGTCTAATAGAGAAATACAGCATCAGAGAAATTATGGGTTCAGACATCCACTGATGCTTCTTGTTCTTGGTGACTGCATTGCATGTGGGGACCATGCTTTTCTAGGTCCTATGTTGGTAAGGAGAAACCTCGAGAAGGGCTGGGCTCTCACGCTGCAGGTACAACTCTACAGGTACTGGGATGAACTGTGATGCTGCATGGATGGAGGCCGTGTCCCTCTTCTAAATCCTCACTGCTGATGCAGCCGTCAGCCTCTGCTTCTCTGGCAATCCCACTGGAGAGCAGGGGTGCGAGTTGGGCTGGATGCAAGGAGTGTGGTTGGGATGTGCTATCTGGACACGTGGCATGGGACCCTTCCTGGAAGGGTAGGACTGCACATGGTCTGGGGAAACCATGGCTCATGCTGGGTTGATGCCAGCTTCTCTGCTTCCTCAGGCAGAGCAGGACTGAGAAGGGTTTGCCAACTTCCTTGGGGGACAGCCACGGCCTGAAGGTTGGGATTATTGGTGGGGGCCACCTTGGGAAGCAGCTGGCCTGAGCACTCCTGATGCCGAGCTGGGCTCTGCGCCCCAGTCTCTGTTTCTACCAGGTGCCCTGAGAGCCTCGGTAAGCGCTCCCCAGCCAGGGCCTGGAAGTGGGACTGCATTTGTACAGACTTTTAACTGCACTTTTTTCATAGCACTTCAGAGAGAATTTACTGAATAATGTTTTTCTGCCCAAACCATTGAAGGTATGGAAACTCGAGGTTTTCTATTGGGAAGCAGAGGATGCTGTTGTAGAAAAGATCTTTATTTGGTTGGAAGCCCACTGTCCATCAAATATTAATTTAGTTGTTTACTTTTTTTTTACCATTCCCATCTGAGTGTGGTAGAGACATTAATTCCGTTCTTTGAACACTGACTAGCTTAAGGCCTGTTTTAATTTAGTCCCCCCCCCCATTTTTGTGGCTCTTCAAAATTCTCCTTGTCATTTGCCAAGAGCCTGGTTGGTGACTGAGACTCCAAATTGTTAAATGTTCACCCAACAGAGAAAACATCTCCCCAAATGCACGGCAGTGCTGAAACAGAGCCATCTCTCTCCTTGTTTCATGGCTGCAGGGTCAGTTGTAGCAGACAAGCTTCTTGCTGGGCTCTGAATGCCCAGCCAGGAGAGGAGAGCAGCCTGCAGCATTACAGCAACTGTTTGCATACAAACTGTCAACTGCCCCATAAGCTCTTACATTAAACAAGACAAGTGGGGAGAATGGTCCTCCAGGGAGATGCTTGGAACAATAAAATCCTCTTTCTAATCATCTCAGGACAGAGAGGAAGCAGGGATTATTAAATGGCTTTTTATAGATCTTGAAAACTAGCCAGATCCAAAGGCTTGGCTTTTTCAGCTAAAGGCTTTAAATCATCCTGTGTGAACTGCAGCCAGGCAGCCAAGCTCTCTGCATGTTTATTCCTGGCGGAGAGGCTGCGTGCCCTGCAGCACTCCGCTGCTGCCCTTTGCCATGTAGGAACGGTGATGGGCAGCAGCCAGAGTCCCTCCATGCCACTTTGGGCAGGCAGCCAGCCATCCCATCTTGGGAGCTGTGGTTTGTGTTTCACCTGCATGTGGCAGAGCACAGGTAACCATGCTGCCAGTGCCTGGAGGTGCTGGTCTGTCACCTCAGCTGGTTCTGTGAGCTCTGAAGTCCCTTCCTCCTTGCTTATTGCAGCAGACCTGCAGAAGCAGGGGCTTGCATGCTTTTAAGACAGCGCTCAGCTCATGGCCTGGGCAGATGTTGCATTCCTCTGCTGCATCCCATCACATGTGCCATCTGTCTGCTTCATTGTTTGGCCTGCCATCCAGAAACTCTGTGTCGGGTGCAGCCTTGTCACCCCCATCCCTCTCCTCAGGTCCATGTCATTTCAGAGCCTGGACAGGCAAGCACAGCATGTCTGCTCTGGCCAAGCCAGAGCTGTGCAGGAGCATAGCTCTTACTGCCTCTCACAATTTTATTGTGAAACATCATTGCAAAACTTGTCACAGTTGGTCACTTCCCCAATTCCCCAGTTGCTGGAGTCACAGAAACATTTTAGAGTTTCAGCTTTCTGCTTGTCTAGAGGAAGCTGTAGACTTTGTGGCTATAAACCTGAAAACACGATCAAAAGGAGTCAAGGGAGCTCCAGATCAAACACAACGCTACCATAGAAACCCTGCTCCTGCCAGGGCCTCAGATTATCGCTGCAAGATAACCTGTTCTGAGACAGTGCTGGAAACAAGGTGTGAAGAAGCAGTCTGCAGTCTCCACAGTCGAAAAATCAAACCCAGCGCATCCTGTTTCACTTTAAGCTGCTGCCGTAGCTCTCCCGAGGGCTCCGAGTGCAGGGGTATGACCTGTACCTCCTGATCCTGACCCCTAGGGGTGCCGAGCCTCTGTGGTCAGGCCAGTCCTGGCCTTCGGCTGAGGTGAACAGTGAGGGGACAAACATGACACTGCTCTTTGTGCTATGGGCAAGGCTGTTTAGTAGTAAAAGGTATGCAGATCCTGCAAAGGCTAAGTGCTTCCTCCTCCTTACCGGCTAAACCTGGGTGATGCTGGCAGTTGATTGCAGGGCTGAGGGAGGGCAGAGGATCCAGCTGGAGCGGGACAGGGAGAGGGAGAGGACCTTGCTTGAGGGAATCTGCCTGCAGTTCGGAGGGACCTGGACCTTGACACATTCCTGTGCTGCTGCAGTTGTGGTATGACCTGCGTGCACTGGGGGAGAAAGTGCAAGGGATGAGTTTTACACACACACCACCACCCCCCCCCCCTTCCCTCTTTTGTCAGTAAAGGTTTTGCCTCTTCAGTCACTCAAATGGACTCAGCATTCAACTGCTGGTCCAGGCTTCCTCTTTGCTCTGAAACTTGCCTCATCCCACAGCTGAAGCATGGGTGTCTTGTTGAGTTGGAAGGTGCTGAACTGTGTGTTGCCTTTAAGACCACTAGGGAAGATTGCCTTAGATGATGTATTAGCAATGAAAGACTTGGACTATCATCCCTGAGTTATTTTGTCCCTGGTTCCTGTTTGGCTACTTACCAGAGTTGTCTGAAGCCACTGATCAGGACTGGGGCATTGGATGCAGGAAAAAAAAAAAGCCTATGTTATCTAGAGAAAACAGTTCTTATGGGTAATGAACTCAGGGTAGTTCATGGACTAGACTATTGAGGATGTTAAATCAGAGGAACACTGCTTGAGGGAAAGGATTCCTGCTTGTGCAGGATTATTCTAGAGCCATTAGGCTCAGTTTTGCTCTGCATGGCAGAGTAATGCCTGGAATACTTTAGATTCACATCTCTGAGTCTGATTGTTTCTCAAAGACCAAAGAAAGACACTCGTAGTCAGACACTGAAGAAAACCATTATTTGTGAAATTATTAGCAAGCTGTTTCAGACTGTTATTGCCCATAAATGTTTCCACTTGCTTTCTCTTCCCAGAACCTTCCCCTGGTTTGACCTGACAGCTACACAGCTGAGAGAGTCTCCCTTCAGCTGGCTGCTAGAACAGAGTGAGCTTGCCCAGTGCCAACTTGCTCTACTGTAGCAGGCATCCTTTGGAGAACAGCCTACAAAGCAGTGTGGGCTGATCAGCACCAAGACTTCTCTTACTTTAGCTGTAGTGGAGCCTGGTGTGACACTGGATGACAAGCCTCCATTCTCCACAGCTGCTTCTGACATTTTCTCAGAAATTCCAGAGGAAATTGCTGACTATGGTTCTAAATCCTCGTAAACTATAAGGAAGCCCGTGGCAGAATGTTTTACTGCGATCTCATCCCAGCACCCTCATGGGACTGAGGGGTGCAAGAACCAGCACTGTTTGCTCTTGGACTCTTTAAAATATTCCAGTCAATGACCCTATGTACACATTTGCTTCTATAAGTTTTGCCCTCTTGACTGCAAACTTGCTTCTCCTTGGCTGCCTGAGACTTGCTTTATTTTGGTCTGAATTTGCCTATTACATAGTTGGCCTACAAACTGCTTCAGTTTCACTGAGTTTCTGTCGCCGTTTCAATAGAAAACTGAGTTACAAAACCAAATTACAGTTATTTCGTAGTGGCTACAGCTTTGGCATAAATAACTAAACAGGATTGGGCCCAGTCTTTTTTCTTTTTCTTCCCCATGGGGGATCTTGAAGAAGCCATTGATGCCAGACAAAATAGTACTGATTTATTCAGCAGCACTCTTTTTGTTGAGCCAGGCTTCCATCAACACTTGTTCATACTTCCTTGCTGGTGATAATACACCCCACCACCATCATGATAGACTATGTGATACTTCTTTCAAGGAAAAAGGAGGTAACTGGGTCATCTGTCCAAATCCACCCAGAACAAAGCATTTTTTATTCCCTAAATTCTCTAGTTCAGCTTACAGTATTCTCTTATACTTCCTGCAGTCATCTATCATGTGTTTCAGTATGTTTACTATGATAAACTACTGCCTGATTTAGCCTCACAGGAAACCATTTCTGTGGTGAGGCCAGGGATTAGTTGTGCATGTTGTAACTAGACCCTCGTTTAATTACGATCACTGACAGCAGTCGGCACACACCTCTATACCGGTTATTGTATAGGTCATTTATCTTACATCTGGGCTTTACAGTGAGCCCAGTCTGCAGACACTAAAGCCTGGGAGAAATCTATTCACTTGAGCTGCAGGGAAGTTGTTATCAATCACTGGTAAGTAAAATACATCTATGATTGTTTTTTGGTCTTTTTAATTAACTGCAAAGCAGAAGTGAAAGACAGACAGTGGTACAGTCTGATTTATAGCTTCTGCTTCACTTAGTTCCTGGAAGCAAATGAAGGATTGCACAAAAGAACCAACACGGGGATGTTGTTTGCTGTCATCAAACAGCTAAGAGCTGCAATGGCCTTTTCTATAATTGGGAGAAGGTGGAACTGTACCTCCTTGGACAAACTGCAAGGTAATAAGGGTATATTCTGCTCTCCCTGCTGGACTTCTTACAAAGGAGAAGTGCAGTATCAGTCTCTAATCCTGCTTCTGGGTGCTCTGCGATACGGGGAGAACATCTGCTTCTACCCCAGTCTGGGCTGGTTGCAAAGGAGGAACTGTAGTATAGGGCTCCAGTCCAGCTTCTTGGATAAACTGTGAGAAAGTGAGGGCATCTGCTTTCTTTCCTGATTGGGACTTTCGCTCTAGGAAGAGACCCATGTTGTCTCTGTACGGGAGGGCAATGGATCTGCTGAAGAGAGGCTCCTCAATCCCCAGCAACTCACGCACGTGTTGTGAAATCTCCTGAAATACAAGACAAAATACCAGAAATTCTCATTTCACAGGGCAACAGCTAATACCATTCATTCTGTGTCAGAGCAGCAGGGAAAGGAACTGAATTTCTGAATTTTGGAACAGTTTCATACTTGAAGTTGCAACTCAAGAGGCATCTGAACCCACAAGCCTCATGCAACATTGTAAAAGCAGAGCAGACCGCTCATTCCCTAGATTTGCTGTGAGGGATGGCATCACATCTGGTCTCTTAGTGGCACAAATAGCTCTGCTTTCCTCTTTGCGCTTGCACAACAAACAAGTTATGGGTGAATGAGCTGGAATCTGTCCTGCCTAATGCAAAAACATTGCTGTTTGCTAAGTTATATTGTCAACTACAGAGTCTACATTCAGAAGATGTGTAAAAACTAATTAATAAGCCATATTGCTCATTAAGAAAATAATGAGTGACTGGCTGTCTGAGCCAGCTGGACCTGGAACTGTCAGTGAACAGAGCCTTGCCATTGTTTTTGAGAATGTAACCACCTGATTTGACTGAAGCTTTGAAGTATAATTCACAAGGTTTTACTGATCTTTCACAGCATTTGCTCAAAACCTTCCCCCAAATTTGGCTTGACTCTGAAGAGTAGTAGCCTACTTTGCATGATATCAAAAGAACACCAGACTACTATCTTCAGTGGTTTTGATATTTAAAATATCAGTACAAGGAATTCACTTGTCCATGCTGCGTAGCTTCTGCGTAATTCACTGTGTGGTTCTCTACCAAACTGCCATTTCCCCTAAATTGCAAAAAGTTTCTATCTCACTGAGCTGATGCTATCACATTTATTTCTATAGTAACTATCTTAGTTTCAACTGTTCACAGCCTTTCATTGCTATTTCTTGTTGGGAACTTGATGTGCCCAGGATTATGGCCTTAACTTTGCACCTGCTCTAGTACACACTTCCCGAAAGACCCAAAGGGCCATATCCTGCTCAGAGCTCTGCACACTTGGATTCCATCAGAGAAAAGCTCTCTAAAACACAAATAACTAGCAGGGTAGGGCATGATGTTCAAGAACATCTAGGTTCCACTGAAGTCTATGCGATGTTCGCAATTTGCTTGCGAGCTTTGGAAAACACTACAGTCAGTCTCATTTCCAGTCTTGCTGCAGTATGCTAGCTATCACTTATCCCAGCCCTGAGGAATTTCAGTTCCTACAGGAGGAAGAATGGGTTACAGTTGATATCTCTAACCTGTGGCTTAGTGTTTCTCAGCAGTTAAACTACCACTATACATAATTCCTATATCTCAATGTGAGAGTGAGGCTTACAAAGCCTATAAGACTCTTGCCATCTTTGGTAAGTGCAAATGACTATAAAGGTGGTATCTGCTTGTACTAGAAATACTCTTGCAGGGCTGCTGTCTGAAAAACCAAGTGTTGTAAAGGCAAAGTTGTGGCACTAGTCAATATTTTTGGTGGCATGTTTCATTTCAAACAAACAGTTAAGATTGTGCAGCCAGACAGAACTGTGGTGAAATTGCTTTTTGGTGCTCTAGAATAAAAACAAACAGTGTTCATACTTTAGTTGTTGGAGCATAAAGATTTTTCCCTCTTCCTAGTTATGTGAACTTTGACCTTCTGTCCTCTGGGGAAAGCAACTTTAAATCATGTTGCAAAACAAAGGATTTGGCTCTGTAAATACAGCCCCAAGTCCCTCTGTGGTTTCCATTAGGGAGAGGAAGGAGGGTAATGAAATTTAAGTAAACTTACTTATTTTCTGAACCTTTGGGAACGTTTGGAAGACCAGAAAGTAGTCCCAAACTTCAGTCTAGTTAGCTTAACTATCAGTGTTTGTTAAATACAGGACATAGGTTTGAAAGGAAAATGACCAGACGATTACATGTTTATAAAATAAGGAAGAGACAGAGATGCTGTTTGCATTCAGCAAAGCGTAAAATAAGGAAGTAATAATGAATTGCCCTTCTGCTGCTGCAGATCGGTGGCTCAATTCCTGCAGGTTAAGTCTGACTAGATTTTTAGAAGTTCTACAAATCAGTAAGTGGAAAACTACTGAAAAGAAATTCTGAGGGATATCTAAGGATGCATCTTGCTAAGCAATTTCACGGGGCAAGAGGAGCAGCACAGGCTTAAAGAAAGGCTAAGCACTTTGAATGCACTTATGGTGTCCCAAAGAGGAAGCCTGCGATCTCCAGCCAACTAAGGATTTATACCTGGAAAGACTCAAGAAATATAACTGTTTGGCTGCACAAATTTGGTCGTCCAGTTTGAAGCTCACTCTTTGAATGAGCAATCTGTCTGGGCAGACAGGCTGTAGCCTAGCTTGCTCGCAAGCAGAAAGGGTCAGGGTGGGCCCCGAGAGGCTGCGGGAGCGGCGGCACCCACCGCCGGCCGCACCTGCATGTGGCCGAAGTCCGTGACCCCCACGGCGGGCAGGTTGGAGCAGTTGGCGAGGATGAGGCGGCGGCCGGTGATACCGTTGGCCCTGAAGCACTCCTGGGCAGAGAAGCGGAGGAAAAGGCGAGTGGGCCGCGGGCAGGGGGTCGCCCTCGGCCACTACCGCCCGCCCCCAGCCCCGCACCTCGTACTGGGGGAAGCCGAGCTGCACCACCCACTCCGCCACCTCCGCGGCGCTCCAGGCCAGGAAGGGGAAGGCGGGCCGCAGACCCCCCGCGGCCTCGGGCTCGGGCTCCGGCACCTCGGCCGCCCCCGGCCCCGCAGGCCCCGGACTGGGCTTCATGGGCGCCGTCCGCAGGCCGCCACGGTAACGCGTCCTTCCGAGCGCTCGTTCCCACGGCAACCGCCACTTCCCGAAGGTGCGCCCCCTTTTCCCTTCCGCCACTCCCCGCCATGCTCTCACCCACAAGGCGCGACGGCTCTGCAGAACCAGTGTTCGATTGGCTGCGTTGTCGAGGGGGGAGGCTGAGGGATGAGCACCGAGGTACCACCCTCTCCCTTTGGCTCGCACGCACTCACTCGGCTCTTGCTGTGCTCCTCCCGCCCTACTCGGGTGTTTCCGCCGGCGGCGACGGCAGCGTTTCGGCCCCGCTCGGCTCTTTCCGCCGCGGCGGGCTGCTGCCTTCGGCTCCGCGCGCTCCGGTCGCCCGCCCAGCCCTTCCCATGTCGGACGTGCTGGCTGCTGCCGCTGGTTCCCGGTTCGAGCCCCCGGCTGCCGGGGCACCGGGCGGCCGCGGCGGCCCCGCGCCCCAGGTCCCCTCAGGTACGGGCTCGGCAGGGGAGGGGGCAGCCGGACTGGTCGCGGCAGGTAACAGGAGCGGCTTCCCCCCTGCGCGCTTCCCTCCCGGGCGGCAGCCCGGCCGGGGCCCCGGAGGAGGAGACCCCTCGGCGGCGGGGCGGGCTGCCGGCCGTGAAGCGGCAGGCCCGGGGGCGCGTGTTTTAGCGTTGGCCTCAGGGCCAGGGAGGGTGCCGTGAGTTTCCTTTCTGTGTTGGTTTTCCTCGTTTCACCCGGAGAAGCCTGGTTTCCACGGTGTCGCTTTGCTCCGGTGAAAACATGGTCCCCCTTGCGAAGAGCAGCACTGGGAATTAGTCCTTGGCTGGCGCTGCTGTACCGGTGGGCTGGCTGCTGGGGGTAAGGGCAGCCGTGATGCCTCGGTGTACCCGTCTGCAGCTGGCACCGGCGCTCTGGGAGGACCCACACCACTGCCGTGCCCTGGGCTGCCCGGCCCACCGGCAGCTACAGCAACAGTTCCTCCAGTGGAAAGAGCGAGGACGGATGGCAGTTCATTAGAGACAGGGTGCTTCCCCAGTGCAAGAGGCCCCGGCTAGCCAGGAGCTGGGCCAGCCCTGCCATGCAGTGTGTGCCATGGGCTGGGGGCATGGTGCTGCATGCCAAGGGCTGGAGGTGCCTCCTAGCTCAGACTGACTGTGAAACGGCCAGCGGCTGTCAGGCGTGTCATCAGAGAGCTGCAAAAGCTGGAACTTGTCCATGACCAGCTAACTGCCTTAATGCGATCAGACAGCAGGGCTGTGGAGCGTGTTCCGCAGTCGTATGGGGACAGAGCTTTCCCAGAGTTCAGGAGACTCAGGGGAGACCAGGAGCCATCTTTATAGACAGTCCCTTTAGCAGTGACCTCGGAATTTCCATCTTGTCGGTGCCCTGTGGGAACCCCTGCATGGTTGCTTTTTCCAGGGCTTTGTCAGCCCAGTTTTATGTGATGAAATTCAGCCTTGTTCTGTCTAAAGGTAGAGTTGGAGTTTCCTGAACGAATCCTGCTTCTGAGAGTGGTTCTGCACCAAAAACATGTATGAGTTTTTCTCCTCTTCCAAGGGTTGAGACAATTAAAAATCTTTTTTTGCAAGGTGCTAGATACAGCTCATAACATGAAAAACTGGTTGGCACAGCTCTTTGTTCCACAGCCATGTGACCTCGTCAGTGTTTGAGTGCTGGTGTAGTTTTTCCTCGTGTCTTGTGTATTCCGAAGACCAAGATTTATTTCACCTTCTCTCTGTATATTCCATTTATTGTTAGAAAATGAAGACTCAGCCCAAAAGACAGAGCCTGCAGATCTGCTGGTTGATTCTTTGGAGTCCAGTACTTCGCAGAGCAGGTAGGAAAATCTTTTGGTGTACTGTGGCCCACATGCGTGACAGTCTGTTTCACCCCTGTGACCTTTGTATCACAGATGATTCTGTGCAGGTGAAGAGAAAGGACTGGAGACTGAATTGGCTACTTTGGGACAGTATATACTGGAATCAGAAAAGGAGGGTCTGTTCTTACAGGCTTAAACTTGTTTTAAAGCTTATGAAATGAAATAGTGTAGTTCATGGCTCAGCTGTTCAAATTACAGAATCATTCAGCTTGGAAGGAACCGTATGCAGTGGAGTTTCATTTGCCATCGTACATGTGTTGCACATAATACAATTTCAGAAATGTGCGAGTTAATTACATCAGAGAGTAGATAAACCAAAACCTCGTTGAAAAAGGGGGGGGTGAAGCTCTAGCAAAAATCCCAACACAACACTACACTAAACCAGCAAATTTATGCCATCTTGGCTTGATGCTAATGACATCTCTGTCAGCATTCTTGACTCCAAACATATAAACATATGTTCTTCCATCTCTTTATTATGTCCTTTATTTTTTTTAAAGAGATTAATATGGCCAAAGTAGATGCTGGATACTTGTGGATGTTACCTGATAAATTTGTATCCTTTGAAAGGGACAGGGGTGGTCCGAAAGGGTTGTGTGAGGAGGAATCAGCTGAACTCTGTTTTTGTAAATCTGCTTATAAAACTTATGTAGCTCTTCCTAAACTTTCTGTGAGACTCTTGGGCTTCAGTGGTGTCTGGAGGAAAAAATTCCCAAGCTGTTGGTGCCTATGTTGATGGAGATGTGTGCACCTATGGTAGTAAGTGACCAAACAGCCCTTCTAGGTGTGATCATGCAACTGCTGAGCTAAAATGCAAATGGGCTGGAAAATGATGGCATAGAAATTTGTCCTGGGCTGCCAGGTAAATTGTTGCGGACACTGTGAATGTCCCTACCCATGGCAGGAGGCTTGGAATTAGGTGATCTTAAAGGTCACTTACAGCTCAACTGTGCTGGGTATGTTTGAGGTTTTTTAAAATTATTTTTTGAACTATTCTACACTATACTGGTAGTCTCCTCCCTTGCTGATGAGAATATTTCTCACTTCTGAAATGAGACATTTGAGGAAACGTACTGCTGCTTCGTTTATCCTGGTATTCAGCTCATTTGAGTTGTTCTTGCAGGCCTTCTGGTCTATCATGCTGTTAACTGATTACTCTTTCCAGCTAGACAATATGCAGTATTTTTTTAAATATAATTTAGAAGACCCTCAACAGAGAATGAATGCCAAAGATGTCTCCTTTCTTACCCGTTCTTTTCCTGCTACGTACCTTTCTTTTTGTTCTAACATATCCATCTCCCCTCTGCTATTATTGTGCTGCCGTTATATGTCGTGCAGCTTGCTTGTCTGTGCAGTGTATTTGAATGTGGCAGAGAGACACCTGGGTGCTCCCTGTATCTCTAGGGATTGCTAATAGGAAAGGCATAAAGGGTATTTTCAGGATAGCTGTCAAAACTGTTTTGAATCCTTTCCCTGATCCAGTTGACCTCTGAAGGAATATGCAGATGTCATGAAGTAGCTGGCATAAAAGATGATGTCCTTTCTTGAGCAGAAAAGTTGCTGCTGATTTCTGCACTTAGTACAGCATTGGTGAGCTAGCATGCTGTGGGGCGAGTGCAGTGAGTTACTGCTGTCTAAAGGACAGTAAATATGGAGTATCTTGCTGAAGTTGCTCCCTCTGGCTCACATGGAAGACAGTCACACAGAGATGAGGGCAGGACTGGGGTGCAAAGGGCCCTTTGCGCAGTTGGCAGGTGCTGACCACAGAAGCTTATTCCCTTCAGTCCATTTGAATTCGAGATCCAGAGCAGAGTGATTCTTCTGCTGGCTGTTCCTTGGATGCATCTGCTGAATTTTAGTGCTTCCTTCCTCTGAAAGGTCACAGATCGAGTCGTTTCTGAGTGTGGGTGCGACAGAGGATTCAAAGGAAGAAGCTGGCACTTTGGAGGACCAGGAAGTGGCTGAACTAGAAGAGAAGCTGCCTGACCAAATCCAGTCCCTCAAAGAGGTAGATGGGTGTTTCTTATGTCTGAAAGCAAGGACAGAGGTGCAGCAACAGTACACCCTGCTTCTGTGTGTATGGTTATGGGACTGAGGCTTTAAGGGCTGTGTGAAGACAAAAGTAGTATTAACATAGATTGAGTCATGTTTTTTCTATACATTTGCAGGAGGTAAACATTATTGGTCTGATTTACACACTCCCTCTTGTGTCTTCAGCTAGTCCTCACTTCCTTGCAGTTTTTTGCTCACTGAGGCTTCAAGGTTATTCTCACCTTCTGCCTCTTGTATGGGTCTTCTGGGAATTCCCTTCTTGCGGATTTATGGAAGAGGGAACTGAAAGTGACTCTTTTGTTTCTTTGGTGAGCAGTCAATTCGTTTGCATTACAGTTACAGATACAGTTGGGAAAACCTGTGCAAGCAGCACCCAGCTCCGGAGCTGTGAATTTGCTTGTATGAGGGGAAAGGGCTGGCCCTAGTCAACCTGAGGGACTTTTAACTAGTATGCAGCAAATGACAGTTTGATTGTGGCTGTAGTCCAGTTGCATGCAGAGCTGAAAGGCTCTTCCAAGAGAGACTGTGTCTTGGGAATTCTCTCCAAGAGTAGTCAGCTAATTCTGTAAGGCTGTTGCTTTGTTGAGAGGTGACAATTAACTCTGAGGCAGATGCAAACATGTGCCTGCCCCTCCTGGAGAGGCCAAAGGGTGTGTAATTTGTGAGACTAATGTAGCATTTGACTTCAAAGTTCATGACTTTGGTGCTGTGGGGGAAATAATGCAGAGGTGTCTCAGAACCAGCCAGGTCTTTTTAAACTAATAGAAGCCTCTGCAGGGTCTGACTTGGCTTCAGAAAGATGCCTGAATTACTAATGAGTTGTTTTAAATCCAGCTGGGGACTTTCTTACCACTATGGTCTTTGTGACAATGTTTCTTATGTGCTTTGTGCAGGAAGCTGTTGTTCGGATAGCAAACTACCATATACCTCAAGGAGCAGGGGATATAGTCATGATTCAGTCAGATCACACTGGTGCTGTGGATATCCTTTCAGCTGAGCTGGAGACTGCAGACCTCCTTGGGGAGCAGAGGAAAGGTGAGTACTGAAAGGAAAACACTTGTTGGGGCTGCTTTTTAAGTGCCTGCCCTGGCTAGAGAAGAGCAGAGGCTGTCCTGGAGGCACTGCTAATTCCTGTGGGAAATTTCAGCTCCTGGCTAGTGAGTGGAAAAATTCCACATCCAAGGCTTCTGGGAGCAGGTTCCAGAAGGCAAAAGCCTTATCGGAAATAGTTTCACTGTTTTCAGGTAACAGTTTGTCAGCAGTGAAAATTCAGGTGAGCCCATGATCTTTTCCCTTGTCACAGCTCAGCCTCTGCCTCTGGCTCCACCCACCATGTGGACCACTGAGAAGTTGAAGGAATTCAAAGCCAAGATGGGAAAGGAGAAGAATGGCCGCATGGTGGTGAAACGAGGCGAGGTGGTGACAGTCCGTGTGCCAACCCATCCTGATGGGAAATGCATTTGCTGGGAGTTTGCCACAGATGACTACGACATTGGGTTTGGAATCTATTTTGACTGGACCACGGTTACTAGCACTGCCATTACTGTTCAAGTCAGTGAATCCAGTGATGAAGAGGATGAAGAGGAGGAGGAGGAAATTGAAGGTTAGTGCATAGCTTATAAGGGTTAATTTCTGGTGCTTGTTGCCATGCTGCTGAGAGTGTCTGTCAGATGCTGTAATTTCCATCTACGTTGTTTAGTCAGCCCACTTGTTATCTCTGCAGCCTATTGGCTTCTTGGTTAGGCTGTGATGAGAAAGCATTTAGCCCTTCCTGCTTCAGCGTATGCCAATGGCTGTCCTTCTCCAAGAGCGTTCTTAAAATTGAACACATCAAAAAATAAAATCAGAATTCGTTTGTTCAACTTCTAGCTGATAAAAAGATTAGAGTCTGAAATTTTAACTTGACTGGTTTTCTGAGCCTCTCAGACTGAGAGATTTCTGGTGGTAAGTAGGAGCAAAAAGGTTTTGTTTCTGGGTGGTGGTGTCTGGTTGTTTTTTTTTCCCCCCGTAGCTCCTGCTGACTGCATTCGAGAGGACTCCTACCTGTGTCTTTGTACTTGTGAAACACGTAACGATTTTGCCTGTTCTGTGCCTTCAGTGTATGCATGCCCACTGTAGCTGGGAGGCTGGTGTCCGAAATTAATTTTGCATGTTCTCCAAAGAGGGGTAGGTTCCTGTATGAGGAATCCTCTTGGAGAAGTGAATCGAGGACATTAACACAGTGGTATAGCTAAGATCTTTCCTGCCTTTCTTTTGCTTCAAGTCTATATCACTGGAACCCTGTTGTGTGTATAAAAGCAGTGAGGTGTCTAAAAGGTAAGTCCAGGGAGAGAAGACCAGGCTGGCAGGTGAGTGAATACTGTCCAATCAGTATTCCCAAGAGAACTGGTTCTTGGCATGTCCTTTGTCATAAGGAAAGCTGGACTTTCTGGGTATTATTTGCAGAAAGGTCAGAGCTGACGCTATGGGTAATACTGTCATAGTTAGCCTTCCATGTATTTGCATGCCTCCGCTGCATTCTGGTCTTGTTGATCTTTTCCTGGTCTACCTAGTGCCTTAACTGGCTCTGTCCGACTTACTTGCCTTCTCTCTCCCATTCAGGACTTGCCCCTGTTGGTGATGTGGAAAGGGGCTCCAAAAGCTATCTGCGGAACCGCTATGGAGAGATCATGCCCGTGTATCGGAGGAACAGCCATCGGGAGGTGCAGGCAGGCAGCCACGAGTACCCAGGCGAGGGCATCTACCTGCTCAAATTTGATAACTCGTACTCTCTCCTCCGCAATAAGACTCTGTTCTTTCATGTCTACTACACTAGCTGAAGAAACGGGAAGGGGCAGGGACGGCAGGCAGGTAATGGTGAGCGTAGCAGGCTGCCACCCAGCCCTGGTATCGCCTGATAGGCACTGCTGTGGGACAGAACCAAGGCACGATTCTGCCGGCTCCTCTTCAGACACTAACTGGTTTTTCCCCACACCCTCCTTCCCTGCTGTCCCAGTGGAGAAAGGTAGTTGTGAGTGTCTGGTGGTCCACAGGCAGCTGCTCTGTCTGCAAAACGTCAGGAGGCCTGCTCTGTGCAGGCATCAGGCTGGGCCTTCATGTCACAGCTGGTAAATGCCCAGAGGCCAGGTTTGGATGGCTGTGGTTTCGATCTGTTGTGCTGGGATGAAATGAAGTGAAACTGTTCTTGATCTGTTACTGTTTTTTAATAACTTTTCCGACTCTTCTGCTGCATCTGCATCACTAGAAGGCAGCTGTCAGCTGCAATGAGCCAAAAGCACAGCTGGCTTGTGACCTAGCCACTGATCTCCTCACCTACCACCGCTACGTGTCACCACCAGCCACTGCTTCCTTCCCCGGTGTGCATGGGGGTGCAGCTGGCCAGCCCGTGCTGCAGTGGCGAGGCCATGCTATGACAGGCAGGCCCCATGTTTGAACAGGGGCTGGGGGGAGGGTGCACACCTAGAAGGCCATAAGAAGGTTTTCCTACAGATTAAGAATTGGATATTATACCTGTTGACTGTAGGGATATGTAGATGATTGAAACTTCAGCGACCACCAAAAGTTTTTTCTGTAATCCAGGTGAAGCAGAAGAAATTACTGCTGTGCTGGATACTAAAAAAGGTTGGAGTCCAACCAATAAATAAATATACAGAAAATGTTTCCTAGTAGCAGCATGTTGGTTCACTGGTATTGCTGCCAGCTGGATAATAACCATATGTAGCAAGGGAAAGGCTCCCTAGGGAAGTGTAGCTTGTCAGCTGCTCTATTGCTGTTGCAAAGGTATTGTTAGAAAAGAACATCTGCTCAGAAAATCGAAAGGTGTGGGATTTAACCAATCCTTTCTGTGAACCAGAATCAGCATAACTTGACCACATGGTAAAGCATGGAGTTTCTCGGCATTTTTTGGTGGCTCATGATGGCATTAGTGGTCACCTTCTGCTCAAATAGTGGCAGAGTTGAACAAGGATTAAGTTAATCCTTCAGAGATGAATTTTAAATCATGTTTATCTGTAACTTGTTAATTTTAATACTTTTAACTTGAAGTCATTCTCTTTTCTAAGAATACTGCTGTATTTACATTTTGATACCTCTTTGCAGAGATACAAAATGGCTGTTTGCATGCTGATTCTAGTAGAGTTCTGAGTTTTATTTTTAAGTCCTCCAGCTAAAGCACCTCTACTTGGTCTGTTCCTTCTCTTGAGAGGGAATGATGGACAAAATGATTCCGGGGTAGTTAAAGCCAAAGACTTCACTTTCGTAGGAGGGCTGTGTATTTCCTGTTAAGGCTGTATTGTAATACTGCGCAATTTGCTCCATATTCAGGCTCTTCTTTTAACTATCTCTACTTATTCACTGCCCCAGAGGACTTAGTAGGTTAAAACGGTAAGAGAGAGAGCAGTCAGTGTACAGTACATCAGCCCAAGCTGTGAGCAGGAGGAGTGGAAATACAGAGAACACTGGAGCACCGTGGCTTTCTGGGTGAGCAGGCAGGGAGCAGAGCTGTTGCTGCTTTGGGCATTGAGATGGGGAGAAAACAGATGCCGAGAGAGAGCGAGCGAGCAAGCACCTGGGAGGGGAGAGGAACTGCAAACCTGCCTTATTCAGGCAGGGGCAGCCACAAGACAGGCTTGCAAGGAGACAGAACAGTAGGGCTTGATATCTGTCAGAGCAAGATGCGCTTTCATTTAGCAGCATGGGGAGGACTATTCCTTCCTTTAGCCTCTTGGGGGAGATGAAGGACCCTCCTGCGGCCTTTGTACAGCACTTGAATCAGCCCTGAGCAACTTGGGTAAGGTACTATCTTTTTTTAATTTTATTTTATCCTTTGTCTATCAAGTTCCTAGACCCTAAACAGAAGAAGATAGAAAAGACCCTTCAGTCTGACCACAACATCAGCACTGCCTCCCTCAAGGACTGCCTTTGGTCCATTGCTGTGAGATCCGTAGAACCCTGCATGCACTTGCTAGTTAATGTATGATGCACTGTTTGGCACCCACTCCACTTTCTAATTGGGATTTATTTACAATGAAGGGAACTCTGACCTGTACATACACTAGTTATTCCAGAATTATTGGTCCTCAGTTGCACGACTTATTGCAGACTAGTGGATTATCTCCTCTAAAAACCTGTTTCCCTTCTAGTGTGCCCTCCCTGTGGCTAACTCAGCTGATTCCTCCTCCTGTCTGTCTCTTGCTCATATTCAGGTTTGAAATACATTTTGTCACATTGTAAGAAGTTACTAAGGCCTGCCTCACAACCAGTTTTGATCACTCTGACATTTAAATATTATGTGCCAGTTTTCAAGCTGTTAGTGGTTTTAGTTAAGTTACGCTTTAGATGGTAATCCTATTGCCTAGTTCTAGCTTTCTGAAGTGTGGATAAACCTCTATACAAGGCTCAGGTCACTTTTTCAGAACTGTGCCCATCTCCAAGTCTCATTGACTTAACCCAACAGCAGCACTGAATCTGATATGTCATCCCAATCAGCATCTGCAAATGCAGTGTGTGCATAGACAAGCCTGCTGTAGTGGAACTCAGAGTCTTTGGTCTGTCATTTCACTGCTTAAGTTTCCCAGAAGTATCTGGTATCTCTTATGAACACAAGACAGTTTTAGGCACAGAATACTTCATCTGCAGGAAACAGAAGCTTCACAGTTGTACAGGAGAATTCCTCTTTTAGTTTATTTTTTAAAATTTCTGCATTACACAAGTGTGGTGTTTCTCAGCTATTCAGATAGCATTCATTATCCAAGTGACAACTTCTAAAGAGAAGGATATATAGCCTTTATTTATTTTCTGATAAATCCAATAGCTTGGCTGTGTGGCTAATGATTAACAGCAGCCATTCCCATTCAAAATTGAACCCACAGTTGGTTCAAAGAAGTAGTCTTATTTCTCATACATCCTTTTTTCCAGTTTGGTGTATCTCCTGGATTTGTATCCGATCCTGCTGTCTGGCTGAGGCAGTGATGGAAACCCTTATTATTTTAATTGGAGACCTTTGGAACTAAACCTCGGGTCTAGAAAGAATAATGCATTAAAAAGGCAATTGCACTTCGGAGAGGGAAATTAATCCTCAAGAAAGGAAAATTCCTTCTTTGTTTCTGTGGAAGGAAGATTTCAGATAGGGTTTTAAAATGTATTTCTTCTCCTTGTAAATTATGTCTAGAAATTCAAAAAGCTAAATTAAGGAAGCTTCTTTTGTATTTTGGGTTTGCTTTTGTGAAAGCATAAAATTGTGTTCTATTTTGTTTTGAATATAATTTAGATCTAGAAATAAGATTAATGTGTTCAGCCAGACATACAAGACAGTCCTGTAGTGCAGGACTTGTATAAAAATTAGCTTGTATAATTGTTTATTTGTAATAATGGTGACAATCTGTTGAGCATTTTTATGTCAAAGAAGGTCATAAGCTTTCCATTATTTTAACTTTTTTTCCTTTCAGGTGTAATGTAGGAGTTTAAAATGTATGTGTTTTACTGAGGACAGAGAGTTAAAGTTGCTTAAATCAGGGACCACTTGTACTGATTTCCTTCACTCACAAACTCTCTGGAGGCCTGCAATATGGATTCTTGTGAACGGTTATTTGTGTCAGCCATATGCTAGTTGCAAATTAATGCTTGGGACCCATTTAATAATTATGTAGATTATTATTGGTAATGAGCTGTTATATGAACAGGTGAGATGAAAATGCATAACAGAAAGCTTAGTTGTCTGACTTCAGGTGCCAAGAAGAAAGCCAAGTTACTATGCAACTGGGTCTAAAAGACAGCCACACACCTTTCTCTTTGGCTCTAGCCTGTGCATTTGTGTCCTTGTAACTGTGTGCATGTGACCTTCAGCTGTGGCCTGCAGTGGGTCAGTTATCGTGGTGCTGGACCTGGTGAGCTGGGTTAGAGGTGAATCTTGTCATGTGTCTAGTTGCTGAAAGACCTATTCATTCTTGTGGGGTAGAGAATAAATCCCTAAATTAGTTCACTTTTATCCCTACTGCTTATACCCTTCCTTCTTGTCTCGCTACCCCAACGAAAGCTACTCTACAGAGGATTTATCACAAGGTGCCTTAGGAACAAGGAGCATGTCTGAAATAAGAGCCATAGGTGTCATTAATCCAAGGGATTTCTTCCCGTTTCTCTGCCCATTTGGGTAGAGGGGAGGCACTTCCTAAGGTGAAGCAAGGAGAGCCCTTACAGGTGGTTCCTGGAGACTGAAGCTGTTCATTAGACTGCCTTGTTGCTATAAGATGAGTAGTAGAACAGCGTTTGATTTTCCTGGCACCATGAGATTTTTGTCTTTTAAAATCATATGCTGCTGTCAGACATCAAGGAACACCAGAGGACTACTCCTTTTGATATGCTGATGCTGAACCCAAGGACCAGAGGAACACTAGGTAGACATAGAAGAGCGTTCCTTGTGGCCATTCATTATTTTCTCTAAAGTGTCTAGTGTTGAATGGTGTGTGCTTATGTGTATTGAAGCTGGAGAAGAGGCCAAAGCAACAAAACTTTTTGATCTACAACTATGAAAGAAAAGCCTGTTTCTCCTTTTCTCATATCTGGGAAAATACTGGATATGACAGTGTCATGTAGGTGTAGCAGAACATCTCAACTGGTAGAATGAAAAACTGGGAACTGATTGTGTTAAATACATTGGCTAACTAGACTGTGAAAGGAGCCAGGAGTTTAACAGGAGTCAAAATGCTACATCATTTATCTAAGTAAGTTTTGCAATAAATATCAACTAAAAGTTTTAGAAGGTACATAAAGCTGCAGAGTTCAAACACATCTTGCTAGGAGGAGAATTTTCTGTGGGGTTATTCCATGCTTGCCTCCAAAGGGTCTCTGGCAACTTATTCTGAAACACGTGCTGTTGCAGCTGAAGACACAAATCGGGCCGGGTGGACAGTGGGTCTGACTTCCCTTGGCTTTTCTGCATTCTATTCTGGATTTTACATGTTTCTTCCTCAAAAGCTTTCTCACAAGGAATGTACCCTTTATCAGTCAGGGAGAGAGGAAGAATTTTGTCATCTGTCAGGGAGGGTTATCTGGTTTAAGCCCATCTGAACTGGTTAGTCAAGTCCCTTGAGCAACAAGCTGGATGCCTACCATTAAGCTCAGAGCTAAGGAGGCTTTGACCAGTAATGACCTTGAAGTTTGAGCCATGTTTGGAAATTATAAATAGCTGGACATGGTCTCCCTGCAACCTCCAGGATGCCCTAGTGACTATCTGCCCTCCTCAGGGAAGCAGACTGCTCTCAACTCACTGCTCCAAGCTGCTAGCATAGACTTTCAATGGGGAGCATCTTGTAGCTGGTCACACCTTTTTCAGACCTATATTCTTGTGAACCGTGATGGTTGTGTGTCAGTCTTTGTGATGTGAGTATTTTTGATGTCCTGTGATTTCAAAATTGAGTTCTTGGCACCAACTGTTTGCTTTTCATGTCCTCCCAAGATACGAGTTTTAAATGGAGGAGAGGATATTTTAACAAAATGTGGCACTGAACCTCTTGCTGAAGGGCACATGTGAAGACTGTATTTATAGTGTGCTTGCATTCCTTCTGCACTTGGTTTGTATTGTTTATATTTGATGTGTGGCTGATTTGTAATAGTATATTGGAACTTATTCCCTTTAAATAAACTTTTTCACTATGCAACCAAGAACTTTGTCTTCTCTTTAAAGCATGTCAGTGTCTTGATATGAAAAAACTGAACTACAGACTTTCCAACAAAACAAGAATACACTTAAACTTAGTTTTATGAGCAAAGAAGAGGAAAATACTCAAAATGTACTTTGCAGTGTACTGGACGTTCTGGTTGCAAATGGATAGAAAAATGCTCTGTTGTCAGCTTGTGATGATGGTTCCAGCCAGGAAATTTTCTGTCAAAATTACATGTTGGGATATCTTTAATTCTTCAAATTCTCTGCAACACTTGAGATTATACCGAATGCCTGAGGAATTGGAGAGGAAGAAGCAAGTAGCCAAGCTCATATAATGGACACGGGTAGAAGTTTGTATGCTTTACCCTTCAGTGCTTCATATTGGTACTTCTCACCTACATTTGCAGAGATCCCCTATAGCTAGCAATTCTATTATTTCAGCTTTCAATCTGAAGGATTAAAAACATCTCTTCAATTACCACATACTGATTAAATTATGTAGAGAAAATTGTTTGCCCTTCACAGCCCCTCATAGCTGCTTGCCCATCAACATTATGTTACTAAGAAGACTGCACAGCCTGAAGGGCGCACCTGCTGGTCAAAATGAGGAATGATAGCTGCAGCCCGAGCCATCCTTCCTCACAGCTCTCCTTACAGAGCTCAGTAGGACAAGTGCTGCAGGAGTTCAGTTGTCTCTGTTCCGCTCCTGTGTTTCCTTGGAGCACTTTTCTAAAATAAGTGATGGGCAGGAGCAATCATAAAGCAAATTGATCAAAGTGAGAGATGACTCTGTCAAGTTAAAGGCATTTCATCTCATTTTAAGACCATCAAAGAGAAACAGTGCTACAGCTATTGATTACCATGCACACACACTGAATCCCTGTCCTTGTGCTTGGCTCAGGCATATGGCCAGGAGGAAAACTAAGCAACTTGGTGGGGAAGCAGGGAAGTGATGTGAAATTTCATGATGTTAGTTCTTTCCCACCCTTTCTGTAATCTTTGTGGTTGGTCTGCAGCAGACACGCTCTGATCATGAGCTGTTCAGGGAAGGTCTAGCAGCAGGCTGTGTTGGCCCTGCCTAGGGAGTGGCTCTTCCCTGTTTCAGCTGCACACAGGGAATGTTGTTCTGTGGCTGCTGAAGCCCTGCCATTGCTTTTAGTGGTGGCCGATTATCAAGAGCAGTTTTGTGCTTAGCAGAGCTGTTCGTTGCTCTGCAGGGGGTACTGGATGCAGATGTAATCACGGCTTAAGGAGGATCTGCCTCCACCCTGCCGCATCGTGTTGGCAGCCCTGATTGTGGAATAAGAGAAGCAAGTTTCACACCTCCTCCTGTTTATGAGAGCTACAAGAAATATGTACCGATACCATCCCTTAGGAACCGTCAAACCAGCCCTCCCTCCCGGGAAAGGATGGATGGTTTGGGCTCCAGCAGTGGCTGTATTTTGCCAGGGAGGTGATTATGGAAAAATGCTAATTTAAGCAATTGTGTACAGATTAGCGTATTTGCAGTAGGAAATATATACAGCTAGCAGAAAGAGGCTAATATAATAGTTTAGAGTTGAAAAACTAACCAACAAGGATAAAAGTTTGGAGCTGCTAACATGCTTAGTAAGATAAGGGAAGAACTGAGAGACTCGTCCTTGGAAGAGGGAGCAGTCAGGCCCGAGTAACCAAACGGTGTGGGTTAAGGGGCCCCAAAGACAGCACTCCCTCAGGAAGGAGGGACTGATAAGAACCACAGTGCTAATTAAGGGGTCTTGGGAACCAGAACAGACCGGTCTGGAGGGATGAAGTAAGCAAAGGTGAAAAGGACACCGCGACAAAGACTCGGAGCCTTCCTCCCGCAGATCCCCCAGGACGGCCACCAGGATGCACGGCGCGGCCGCAACCGGGCGGAGACAGAGGCGTGGAATATTATAATGATTTACCGTAAATCTCCTCCCTGAGACCCTCCCAATGATGTAATCCCCATTCCCACCTGATGTACACTTATGAAAATGCAACACTTTCGGCTGTAAAAAGAGCACACTGCAGGTGGGCTCGTTAGGAGGAGCAATCCCCCGGGTCCGCAATAAACGAATACGTGCTGCTAAAGATCCTCGGCATCTTTACAGTTATGTTCAAGACGCAGATTTTGCGTTAATCAGAGGGGAGGGCGGGTATGGCTTAGGCCGGCCGGAGCTGCTGGCCTTGCTCTCCACCTCCTCCCCGCTGCCCGCCGGCCGCTGTCGTGAGCGGGACCACTGCGGTCCTGGGCGCTCCCAACGCCGGCCAAGCCGGTGCAGCCCGGGCGGGCCCCGCCGGGTGCCTCCGCAAGGAGCCGGGGGCGGTGGATGGCGGGGGACCGCCCGCAGCTGTGCCGCGGCGCTTAAAATGGCGGCAGGCCGCAGCCCCTCACCCGTCCGTCGCTATGCTACCCGCCTGCCGCCGGGCCCGGCCCAGGCCGGGGGGCAGTGCCCCGGAGGGCGGCCTCGCCTTCTACGTGCTGTGGGCGCTGCGAGAGCCGCCGCGACGGCTCGGCAGGTGCGGCCCGGCCCAGCCCTGCCCGGGGGCGGGCTCCCTCAGGGGCAGCCTGCGCGCCTCGCCCCGGGAGCTGCCCCTGCCCGTAGAGCGGTGCTGCCCCGGGCCATGGCTGCGCTCCCTTCCCAGGATACAGCTTATTTTCTTCATCGTATCCCTGCAGAGTCTTCTCTTTAAATGACACAAACCCTCTCCTTTTGCTCTCCCCTGGCATAAATGTGTTTTCAAGCCTTTTCTTATATTATCTGGACCTCCCATTTTACTTGTTGGTGATCATCTTTTGTTTGCTTTTCCTCCCCTCGCAGCCACTCCAGCAAGATGGGCTTCCAGGCCTGGCTGCCGCTGCCGTTGCCAAAGCAGCTGGTGGTGTTCGGGCTGGGAGACTGGAGCTGTTACTCTCCGGACACAAGCATCGTGGTGGATGTGCTGGTGTCCCCAGGCATCGTGCCGCAGCGGGTCGGCATGCTGGGGCCCACCCACAGGTCATGCCAGGAGCTGGCACTGTTGGGGTGTCAGGAGGGGTGTCCCGGAAAAGCTCTCTGCTCTGTGGTGCTGCCCAGTTCTGCTGGTGATGTCCCAAAGCTGCTCAGGCCCTCCACCATGGTGTTTCTCTCTAGCGATGCTTTCGGCTTTCTTTTGGTTGCTTTCAGGGCTGGATCTTTTTTTGGTTTTGGGGTGTTACCAGATAGTATGGGAGCAGGAATTTTTCACTTGTCGCGTGTGGGTTGAAAACTCATGGTCCCTTGTGCAGGTCTGTGGTGTGGGAAGGTGACTGGAGGACAGATATTTTCATGGCCTCATTGAAAGAGATGGACAAAGGCAACTCTGTGAAGCTTGTCCTGACTGTCAATGGACAGGTAAAAGAACCAACATCCTCCTCTCCACCTGCTCTGGGTCCCCGATGTCCCTTCTGAACTACAGAACTTCCTCTCCCATCCTTGCCTTTTCCTTCTCTTTGCTACTCCAAGGCAGAGCCACCTCATGCAGATCTGTTAATGCACATTTGTGCTGAGCCCAAACCCTCTGTGATGTTCCAGGCTTATTCCCTAAACACAGCTTTCACAAAACACCTTATGTGTCATAGGAGCTGGGCAGCAGAGAGCGATTCACTTCCAGTTCCCCTCTCTCATGGGTCTGTGGTACTTAAGTACATGGTTGCTTTACCTTGTGCTAAAGCCCTTGGATTTAGCATCTCCCAGTGCTTGGCTTTGCTTTTTTTTTTTATTCTGTTGGTGCTGGAGATGAAAGTTGGGCTATTCCCTTGCAGGGAAGCTGTCCCTTGAAAGACATCTTTTTGCTCACCCTTTGTGGATGGAGGCCAGCACACTTGAGATGTCCTTTTATCCTCACTGTCGCTGTTTCTGCCGCAGCTGCTCCGAGGTATCTCCAGCAGTACACCAGCCCGCCCCTTCCTTGTCCCGGAGACCACCCAGTCACCAGTGCTCCCACCAGATGATATGCCCCTTGGCCAGGACCTGGAGGATCCTACTGTGGTATGTGTATCCTGGAGCGGCCTTTCTCGTTATCTCTCCTTACTATCTTCTCCCTCATTCATAGCTGCACACTTGATGAAAGCAGAAATATTTGCTGCTGCTCTCTTAGTGGAGACCTCGGTAAGCAAATTTTGGAGCTGAAGATTCACTTGTGCTAAAGAAGGTGGTGCTCTCCATTGAAATGCCTTAGGAAGGGTTGAATTTAACAGCTCTTGGTGGAATGATCAACTCCTAGCACAGATGGCCATTCTGCCCTTCCAGTTGCCTTGTGCTAGCTGTGCCCCATGCAGCCAGCAGTCTCAAAGCAGACAACTGGCCCACCAATGCATGCAGCTGCATTGCTCAGTATGTATTTGGCAGCTGATGCTGCTGGCATGCTGGCCCTTAAGACTCAATGGAAAGAAAGCCTGAAAACAGTCACCATGTGAAACTAATCTCTGGCCCAGCAATAGACAGCTCACAGTAGCCTCAGGTCTTTTTCTTCAGGGCTGATTTGACTGGGACTCTTGTCACAGGTTAAGAGTCAGAGCTCAGAGGTGACTGCTAGAACATCCAGGCCTGGTTGGAAGGATGTCCGCCCACCACTGAGGACCCTGGTGGTACCCTGTGCCCTGAAGACACCATCTGGCAAGGTGGAACCCAGTGAGGCCTGGAGGAAGAGTCCTGTCCACCCCAAGAAGCCTAGGAAAGTTTTATTTGAACCCACAGCATCTGAGAGAGATCTTGATGAAGAAGGTATAGTATGGGAATATGAAAAGGAATATATGTATAATTAGTATAATTGTACTGACTTTTCAGTAGTGAGAAGTCAGCTGCCAAAGGATTTATAAACAAAACCTTTAGCTTCTGGAGTGTGAATTCCAAGTCAGCTCCAGAGTGTGACCAAGTTTTTGTGTATATATTTGACACAAACTCAGTGATCCCCATATGAAATGACTTCTTGGGATTTAGCTTGCTTCTCACAAAGGCAAATACAGCTCCACCATAAAGTTGCTTCTGCTGTAGACAGTGTGAGAAGTGGGGAAATGAGCTTCCATCAGAGGGGTAAAATGCAATGGTGACAGCATGATAGCAGTCAAAGGAAGTGTGCCCTGCTCTTTCCTGTCTTCTGCATTTCTCCTGATGAGACTTTCTTCAGGATTCTTGGTCTGGCACCTGGTTTGCTGCAGTGAGGTAGCTTTGTGCTGGGGGCTGGAGGAAGGAAGGTGAAAGGGCTCTTAAACTGTGGAGCTGAGCACTTTCCAGGGTATGTCTGCTGGCTGCTTTCTTTATGGGGCCACCTCTGTGTTTCCTCTGCAGATCTGGTGATGGAGGAGCTGCAAGGTGAGGATCTGGTTCTTAGACCCTGGTTTGTCTTTTTAGCCACTCAGTGACACCATTTCCTTTAATGTCACAGGCCTCTCATGTGTCATCATTTATCTCCCCAGTGATTAAGAATAACAAGTAAGTTGTGTGTATATACTGTTGCTCTCCATTCAATTGCTCTCAGTGTAGGTGCTTTCAGTACTGTCTGGCTCTCCAATATGCTTCTGTACCCTTTCTGAATCTCAGGCACACCTTTGCGTGCGTAACCCTTTGAGGCAAACGGTAAGATGTGGAATAGATGTGGAATAAAAAGTATATTTTAGCTTGTTCAGCCAACTGCAGAGGCCTGGGAAAGGAAAGGAGAAGCAACAGAGCAGTACAAGGAGTATCTCTGAAAGCAGCTCCAGGCTTCTGGTTGCTGTTTCTTAGGCACTAACAAGCTGTCCCTGGGTAGCCCTCCCTCACAAGGAGTAACACGGGGACAGCACAACTAGGATATGCCTTCTGGGGATGGGTAATCAATGGGGGGCATCCAAGCCTGTCTGAAGTGGCAGCCTGTATGTGTGCTACATCCAGGCAGACTCTTTGCTGGCTCCCTCTGCTAGCATTGTCTCTTCTAGTATGGCAGTTATTCCCCAAAGCCAACAGAATATCTTCCTCAGGGAGCTATGTCTCTTGCCACTCCAGAGGGAAGGGACCTGAGGCCTTCCCACTTCTCCCCTCCGAGCCTTCAGCTGCCTCGTTCTCCCCAGGAGGGAAGGGAGCTGGGGTTGTCTCATCTGACTTTGCTCACAGGCCTGTGCTCTCCCCTCCCCAGGCAGTCCCAGCCCACGGTGGTGCCATGCCATGTGCCTCAGTGACCTGGGGACAGCTGTTCTGATCGGTGGAGAAGGTGTCAATCAGCAATCCTGCAAGGATGCACTCTGGAAGCTGGAAATTGGTGGGGACTTAGGGCTGTCAAAAGCAATGGGGACAGCAGGACTCAAAGACAACTTATGCAGATGGGAGGGGGTACTCACGGATCTGCGCATAGGGAGGGGACAGCAAAAGTGTCACACCTCCCTGCATGCTCACCAGGCTGAGCTGACAGTGTAGGGTGCCATGAGAAGCTGTGGGGTTGTATGTGAGAGACCTACAGGAGCTAATGTGTAAGTTCTTGAAAGAGATGGGTGAGTTCTAAGGGGTAATAGTAACAGCACGGTTTGCAGTCTGTGTGTGATGACTGGTGGAGAAGTGTGAGATACAATTCTGGTGCCTTGCAGCTTTCTGCACCTCACCAGTCCTCTCTTCCACCTTATTATTCCCCACTTAGTGTTCCCCTTTATTCCTTACACAGAAACATTTCTGTGAGTTCCATCTAGCCCTGAATCAAAGGAGAGGAGAAGATGAAGGGAGCAAGGTCTCAAGTAAAGGCTTTATGACATGTACTTTAAATCTGGACAAACTGAGAGCATCTTTGAACTTCCACACCACCTGTTTGGTGTTGTTCCCACAGACAGTGATTTCTGGCTTCCAGTGGATTTTCAGCTACAAAACGCCATGCCATTGTGCATGCATGGTCACACAGCTACCTACGACCCAGACACCAAGCGTATCTACATCGTTGGAGGCATAAGAGAGGTCAAAGACAACAGCAGCATCTACATTCTGGACACAGTCACCTGGAAATGGCTCCTTGTGGCTGTAAGTACTTGTTATGGATGGAGTGAGAGATGTGCTTCACTCGTAAGAGAGAAGCAACATTATACTTACTTGATAAAAACGAGTGAGTTAAAGAAATTGAATAGTAAATGTGACAGTGCTTTAACAAAATTCGATGGCAGGGTACACTTGATTATATGCTGCATAGAGGACAGGGTCAGACAAAACTGTCAGGGAGACCCTCCCATTGAGTCACAAGGTTCAGAAAGGACACTCTTTGCTTTCTAAACTCCTTCTCAGAGAGGGGTCTAGGTGTGGCTGGATCCAATCCCAGTCCCAGGATTGGTCAGCAGTTTACGTCTAAAGGATTATATGTGCACAATCAATCCTTTATATCACTTAGCTAAGATTTCAGGTTTCAGAGGTATTCTTTCCAATTCACTTACCAAGTATCTAATGCAGTAAGGATCCTCTCAACCTTGAGGAGTAATCTTGAGAGGCATCCCTACTCAAGGGGAGATCCTGGCGTGCAGCCCGGTGTCGTTTCAGGTGAGCTCAATGGGCCCTGGGTTGTCCAGTATTTGTGGAGTAAGGTAATTGACTTATGGCTGGTATGCAAATATGACTCTATTTCATTTGGGGGAGAGGGCACACCACCACAGTACTGCAGCTCTTCCAACACAAAAGCACAGGAGGGGTGCAGGTCCTGCGTGAATGTGGCAATCGATGTCCTTACCCCAGCAGTCTTGGTCCGCTGTTGCTGCAGGTTGTCTGAGCTGCTTAGTTGGGATTGACAGATACAAGGCGGCTATGTTGAAAGGCTACAGGCTTGGCAGAAACCGGGGCTGTGCCTACAATAAATGAAGCAAGGTGAAAAAAATGGTTGCTGCAAAGTGCTGTGTCTGACCGAGATCATGGCTGGGAGGTACTGTACAAGCAGCAGAGGGAAATAGCCTCTCATTTTATATGGTGCTGTTGAGGGCTGCACTGGATGCTGAGGTGAAGAGCTGGTCTTCTCAAATCAGAGACTGCTCAGAGCACAGGAGATTTCTGAGTTCTTTAGTTGCCTGTCATGTCCTTGCAGAGGACCCGGTCAGCAAGGGACTATCTGTCTCTTTCTTGGCTAAGTCACAAGATGACTTTTACAGAATAAGCCTGGATGAGATCTTTCTGTTCTCTGCTGTCTCCTGAGGAAACTGGGCTAAGAGGTTGACTTCCTTCTCTCATCAGAGCATTCTCGTGGTGCACAGTATGCAAAGGATGTACTGTCTGCCTGTGCGGCAAAGATCTGGCTGGGGAGCCAATAAAGTAAAAATTGAGACTTGTTGAACTCACTGCATGATGTGGGCCCCTTTCCTATAGGTCATGCAGCAAATAGTGCCCTTCTCATAACAAACGTATGTTGAACTTTTTCCAGGCTAAAGGAAGGATGCCAGTGCTCACATACCACAGTGCAACTATCTACCGCAAGGAGCTCTTCGTGTTTGGTGGGACTTTCCCCAAAAAGGCATCACTGGCAGTTGGACCCTGCAGCAATGTGCTCTATGTCTTTAATCCAGAGCATGAAATTTGGTACCAGCCCATCTCAGAAGGGGAGAAGCCGCTGCCTAGACTTGGGTGAGAGCACTCCTATTCCAGCCCTCCAAAATAGAGCAGGAAACCTCACCTTCCCTCCCACCCCAGTGTAATTTCCTAAATATTAGGTGATTGTTCTCCACTGTTTGCTCCTTAAGATACGGCTATGATTTGAGCAATGTGACTCCAAGCAGCTCGTGTCATCAATTCTGATGGGATTCTGTTCTTGGGCTGCGGTGGCTGGAGGTGGAGGCAGGTGTAGACTGAAGCTGTGGCAGCCCAATAGCAGAGCTGTCAGGTTTGGGAACTTGCTGAAGATACTTTGTTCACTTGCTTCTTCTCTACCCAGGCATTCAGCTACTCTACTGAAGAACAAGCTGCTGATTTTTGGGGGGCGGAGGTCTTCTCTCTACCTCAGTGACATGCACATCCTGGATCTGGGTAAGAAAGTCTGTGCCAGGTAGATGCCTTGGGGAAAGTCCATTCTAAGGCAGGCACTGGGGAATGAGGCGTGCTCAATGGGAAGGTTAATGTTAAGAATTAATGTTATAAAAACTCCTGACTAGGCAATGGAGATGGAAAACTATGGGGTAAAAATACTCTTTCTGGGGGAAGAGAGGAGGGAATGGGGGAAAAACAAGAGACTGCATTTTTGGAAGAAGCCGGGTAACAGAGAAGGCAGGTTTGCAAGTTTTTGACTAGTTTTGAGGCTGAGCTTTTTGGACACTTCACCTGCCTTTCCCCTGGCTGTCAGGTTTCATGGAGTACACACCAGTCCCCCTCCTCGCAGGACAGCCTTCCGCACGTTGGTAAGATCCTATTGCAGACTCGGGAGCTATCTTCTTTCTCTGTCCTTTTTCTTTGAAGCCAGATGTAAACAATGTTTGTGATCAGACCCAGTTGCATCTCTGTCCCACTAGCCAAAATACAGTGGATGGCCCCTCTGCTGTGGGACCAGACGTTCCTGTGCTGTCCTAGTTGGTGCCTGTAGGGGTGCAGGGGTATGGACTCCTTACTCTCCCTGGAAATCTGCCTTTCAGGCTAGGGGAAGTTTTCTGCTGTGTGCTAGTGAACAGTATGGTCTACTGTTTGATCTCCACAGTACCTGGAGTACAACTGACACACAGAGAGGAAGAAACTCTTGCGCCAGCACTATGCTGTTCCTACAGGGATGCTATTGCCCACTAGAACAATGACCTAAATCAGACCAAAGCCCAGCTGGCCTGCTGTCTCACTGCACAGAGCAAAACATGGGGGTTTTGATAGCTCCTTCTGAGGTACTGCGGTGCTTTTCAGGCCTGCTTAGGGCCTGCCCTGCAAAGGCAAACAAACAGCTCTTTTGAGGTTATTCAGCACGTCAGGGCAGAAGAAAAGCAGCAGTTAACTTCCGTTCTGCGGCTTAAGCCCCCAGCCTCCTGCTGAAGTCTGGCCACCCCTGCCCATTGCTGACTGAGCCAACCCCAGCAGGTTTTGCTGTAGTCACCTTTCGGCTTTGCTTTGGTCACAGTTTTCATGCAGCTCTGGCTGTGTCGGACCAGAAGGTTCTGATCAGTGGAGGCTGCAATGCCAGGGGAGCCCTGCAGGATGCCTTTGTCTTCCACCTAGGTGAGTGGCACTCCCTCACAGTTTCCATAGCCAAAGGGTGACTATTGGCTGCAGTGGTGTTTCTGAACACCAAGTCTGGTCCGTTTGTTTCATCCCTTGCGCTAGGAATAGGTTTGTCAGTATTGATAACTGCTTTCTACTTCAGATACTGTTTCATGGAGCACAGTGATACACCACGACCTCTGCTCTGTGCCGCGAGCTGGCCACACATTGCTTGACCTGACTGCTGCCTACCCGATGGACATGGACAAGGAGAACGAAGAGGAGCATAACCTGCACACCGTGTTGGTCTTTGGGGGCTCCAACTGTGCCGGGACCTTTTACAACAGCACAGTCAAGATCCAGCTGGACCTAGGATAATGCATGATACTCAGAATGAGCCTGGAACAGCAAGAGCTGTTCACCAGCCTGAATATAGACATGGATGGCAATAAATGAGTCCAAGCAATGTGGCAGTCCAAGTATCTGTATGTAGGTGAATGCCACCTTGGCACAAGCGATCATGGGTTTGTAAAGCCCTTCTGAAGGCCATGGGTATTTTTACTCCTGCCACTTGGAAGGTCCTCACAGTGAAAGTATAGGTGTGATTCTGGTTTGGAGGGAATCTGAGGTGGGATTCCCTTGGGAAATAGTCTGCAGCTGAGGTCTCAGAAAACACCTAGAGCAGTGTCTGAGGATAGGAGAAAGAAGTGAATGCCATTTTCAGCACATGGGAGTTAGCTGGTTGTGTCTTGATGACTATGGCACAACCACCTAGCTTTGCTCTAGACAGATCTTTATTGTAAATTCCATTGTCACTGGATATAAAGAAGAGGTACCAATCAGCTGTCCCAGGCAGTAATTCTCTTGTTGCAAGGGGTGGCAGAGTTGCTGACTGTTGACTCTTACAAGACCCGCAGGACCCAACAAGGGTTGGGATTAAGCTGTCTTCTGTCAGAGACTAGCTCTTGCTGTTTTTATCCATGGCACTGACAATTATGCCATAGCTCTGGGGCAGCTGCAAGGACAAGCAGGCCTGCTAGGTTAGCAGTGCACTGTGTACGCAGGTTCCCTGATGGTCTTTCTGTAGGTGATAGAAGAAGTCCCTATGGGGAGTCCAGAATTGGCTCACAGTTGTTTGTAGCCACATTCCCCACCTCAAAGCCACAGAAAAGGGACTTCTGATAGTTATGGATGCTTATGCTTTAATCTACTTCATGGAGATACATCAGATAGGAAAAAAAATAAATCCATAGTCAGAAATAGTTACAAGCTAAGCTTTCCAACACAGGCATAGCTCCTGTAAGTCATCCAGGCTGCTTCCAGGTCCTCTATCCTTCCCATCCAGATGGAAGTGAGACAATAGTACTAGGGCTTTCTGTTGGCACTGAAGTCCTACTCAAGCTGTAGGTGTTATCCTCTTTGACACTCCAGTTTCCTTGATTTAACGAGTAGAAGGGCTTCAAGCTTGCAGCGCTGCAGGAGTATCTGGCTGCTGGGATGGGTGGCTTACTTTGAATGCCTCTAGCTCCAGGAGAGCTTTGTTTATTCTGGTTATTGTGGGATATGGACCCATGTCCACTTTGTATCTGCAAAAGAAAAAGAATTTGTGAAGTACTCTTGAGTTGGACAGCCAGTGCAGCAGTGAGCAGGAGGGTAATGCAGTGTGCTGTGCCTGCCCAGAGTGGGACTCTCACAGGCTGGGGTACTTTTGCATTAAGAGAAAAGGTTCATCCTTGTAGGTTTAAAAACAAATGCTACAGGAAAGGTTGGTTAGTTCTTCTGTCTTCACTAGGCTTTAATACAGTGAGCAGCACAGGGTAAGAAGGCACTTTGCTTTTCCTAGGAATCATGCAGCCACTCCTTGCATAGTCCTAAGACTTTCAACAAATACAGTCAGATTAATCATTTTTTCCTATGTGCAGAGTAAATATGGAGCAAACAGGGAGAGGATGTGGAGTGTAGACAACCTTAGCTTTTCTAAAGACACAGATCAGTTTCCTCCAGGGGGCTCTGAGAAGAGAGCCCAGCTCCTTATTTCCAAGAACTTCCAAAAGAGACAGTACTTATGACATAGGAAAATTAATGCAGAGAAGAATCCAGAACTGGACAGGGCACACAGGCGGGATGCTTTCCTAACAGGCACAAGGAGCAGCAGAAGGTAAGCTCTGACAGCCTAGCACAAGGAGCAGGTGCCCTTGAAGAGCACCTCAAGCTTAGCCTTAATTACCTTTCAGCATTGAAAACTTGAGGCACCAAGCACAGATCAGCCATAGAAACCTGCAAATGTAGCAGAGAAAAGGGGTCAGAGTAACTCAGAGACTGTTCCATTGTGCTTCGCTGTGGTGGCAGGCTTTGACAGCAAGATAGAAATTATTTTATCAGCCAGTACAGAGGAGTTGTCACAACAATCCCATTTTTTAATCCAGCATAAATAATACAACAACAGTACAAGGAAAGGAACTTCATAGGAGTCACTAGTGGAAGAAGCTATCAGCCTTGGAGAGCTTCATATTTACCAGCTGATCATTGTAACCTAAAGGGTACAGTGCTTCTATGGCAACTGCCTCTGATCAAACAAGTCTGCTAGCAAACTGAAGAGGGAGGCAATGGAGGGAGGGGGGAGTTTGCATGGCTGGATAAGGATGAGTAAATTTTGCTTGTTTGCATTGCAGGAGTATCAAGCAGCTCCTGCCAATGTCAAGACCTGGTATGTGATAGGGCCTGTGCACACCTGCTCAGGGACTTGCAATCTGAAAAGAAGCCTAAAGGACAATACAGCTAGCTGCCATTGTGCACAGAGGCAGCTGCCCCCACCCTACTCCTCAGGTCACAAAGCTCTGAGTGCCTTTCGGAGCATACAGTATTCTTCAGTATAAGATCTCATAACTAGCCTTTGCCCACCAGGGGCTCCAGTTCCATAAGGCTCCCACTAGACAGTCCTCCGCACCACAGGTTATTGCAGGAGCCTTCCTTTCTGCCAGGCTCTTATAGGAAAGATCTAAGTGCTTGCCAAACAGGACTACTAAACAGAAGAAGTCCGAGTGACCTCTAGCTTGGTAAGGGTCAGAACAGCTTGTATGCAAGCTCTCTGAAATCTGTCCATGCTAAAACTGGATGAATAGACCAGAAAAATACAACTTGGTTAAAGGTTCCACAGAGAGAGCTAAGAACTGAACCTGTGTTTCTTAAGCCAAGCTTTGCCCCTATGACAGGACACTTTGAACTCAGATCTCTTAAAGATGAAATGTATAATCTGTTTCCACATCCTCTAGTAGCAACCAGATCCTAGATACAGCTGCAGAATCTGGCCATCAGCAGGTTATAGGTGGGGACAACTAAACATCACCGTAACTATTTGCAAGTCAGTAATGGCCTAAGTAGGATCCATGCAGCTGTTTTTCTTATGGTGAAGGCACTGCAGGTAACTCCAGGCACAGGATGGGCTGTGCTGTGTCTCCACAACTAATTTCCTTTGCTATTTTAGGGAATGTTTTGGGGTTTTCAGTTCACGAATGGTACAGAACACTCTCTCAGATACTTACTTCATCCCCCACACAGTAGCACCCAGCAGTGTGCTGCAGAATCTGCTCCAGCGCTGCCAAGAGAGGAAGTACACTGAAGTGAGGCATTGGAAACCCATTTGAAAGGGACACCAAAGACCTTTTAGACTGAGAATTATGAAAAAAGGCATCTTGACCCTGAGATGAGTATGAAAAAGGAGCAATTTGGGACAGAACCTAGAAGGAATAGAAATCTTACAACAGTATAGTTAGAGAAGTCTTTAGGGTCCTTCAGCCTTTTGGGACACAGGGTGATTTCAGCTGCTTCAGGCAACGCACCTGAAATACTAGGACACTATATGAGGACAATATAGAGATACATGAGAGTAGGGAGGGGGAAAATGCAAGGATTGAGCCAGTTTGTGTCTATCCAGAAGTGAAGATGGGCCTGCCATTCCAGCATGTGGGGGGAAAGGGTTTTGAGGAAACAAAAAGCACTATATTTCTCCCAGGGAGGTAAAGAAATACTCTGCTATTTGCTAGATTATGTGGGAGTTTGCCATCAGGTGTATTTTGTCTGATGACAAAAGCATATCAATATAGATTGATAGAACTTCAAAGCAAAAGGCATTAGTTTGGGAGCAGCTGGGTAGAAAGAAGTGCTGTCAGCCCTCATGCATGAGGCTGAATCAACTGCTGGGGTGTACGAGGTGGCCTCAGGTTTTTCTTCTTCCATTCACAGCAGTTGAAGCGCAGTGTGGACAGTATCTTTCCTATGAGACCTTGGAGTGCCCTGAGCAGGGCAGGACCCCAACACACCAGCCTACGGAGATCTGTTGTTTTGCTTCATAAGGAAAGTAGGACCCCAGCAGTGCAGAGTTTTAAGTGCTGGTCATTTTGGATGTGGGACGCACCTTGGAAGCCAGATGCAATGTAGTTCTGAGCCCATTCCATTTTTTTCTCCCCCATTTGTGTCAGGATGCTCAGGTTCTGTGAAGGCAAGTGATCTCCAGGTTAGATTGAGTGTCGCTGGCTGGATCTTACCCACTACCACAGCCAGTGGAGGACAGAGGAGATGAGGTGCCAAGCCTGAATCCCCAGCCTGAGCTCAGCCTGCTGGGTCAGGCCTGACCTCCCCCTCACTGAACCATGCACCCTGCTGGATCTCTCTCCTGGGACTGTCCTTCTGTAACAGCTGCCAGGGTATCCCTTTGCCTCTGCTCTTTGGGTTATTCAGTTGTTTTCCTAAAACATACTAGGCCCTGCAGTGAAACTGCATGGGTTCAGCTCTTTCTGAAAAGAACCCTGCGGTGCCGTGCTATAGGATTTTCTTGGTAGGAAATACTGTGTTGTTGCCGTTGGCAGATCAGGAAGAAGCTAAGCAGAGATTTCATTTGCTAACACAGCCTTAAGCTCTGCCACTCTGTTGGTTGGCAGTAATTTAAAGAGACTGAACTTTTCAGGGATACAGACTCCTGGAAACTCATCCTGGTTTTCTCATTTGCATGGATATGACAAGGCAATACCTGAAGTGGTTGAATGCCGGAAACAATGTGATCTGCAATCATTCTGACTTGGGCTTTCTTCTTCGGATCTTGGGGCAGGAGCCTGGGGTTAGGATGGGTGTCTTCTAGGTAATGAATTATAGCTAGCTGTAATGAACAAAGAGAAAAGGGGGGCAGTTAACAGAGAGACAAGGAAAAGTTCACATCCTAAGCACATGGGAAAGGGGAGCTGATCCAAGAGAATACGACAGCTTTTGAATGAAGTTTTTTACCGATCCAAGCAACAGAATATCCCCTTCACTGTCTGCTTGACCTTATTGTCATTTAGCCCACCTGTAATTTCAGGCAAACCCTGGCACAGACATCTAAGTCGGACAACAGTCTGCTCAGTGAATGGTGGAGTTACAAACCAAAGCTGAATTGAGATTAAATCCTTGACAGCAGTTTCCCAGCAGAGTCTATATGCTATTTCTGTCCCCAAGTGGGATTTTTATTACAAATGCCACCTCTTTTTGTGCAGATGAGAGCTCTGGAGGAAGAGATGGGGCAAAGCCATCCGCTCCAGACTGGCAGCAGGCCAGAGTGAATGGTTAACAGGGATGTGACCAGTAACTCACCGACTGCGAAAGGGTGATGCCATCAATTTTCAAGGCTGGGACTTGCTGCATTGGATTCACTGCCTTGAATTCAGCAGAAAACTGTAGAAACAAACCTGAGATTACTGCAACAAGAAATTCTTTTTCCTTGTTTTCCTCCCCTAGAACCCAGTTACCAAATTGTATTTTTTACCTGGCCTCTACCTCAGTACTAATATTTGCAGTAAGTTGTGATGTACCATTAGCCTACAGCAAGCTCTCGATCATTGCACCCAAGGCCAGACTGCCTTACTTCTTGATAAGCCATCAATACAAAGCCCGGGATGGGTAGTACTGCAGCAGTGTCACTATTACCGGTCTAGTTCTCCAACTCCTTCCTAGCCCATCCTGGCACATCGAGCCAGTGGTAGTACTAGGTGCATGACTTGCAGCTAAGGCCCCCTGAAAAACTTATGAGTGAAGATCTCTTCTGGAAACCCAGCCCTTCCTTTGGCAGGCCCTTTGCTGTATCATTTAGCATCTTTTGGACATACCCCCACTACCCCATACACTTTCTGGTGTTAACTGGGTGAGGTCAAGACTGTGTTTAAACTGCAGCACAGCTACTCTGAAGTTTGTGTGACAGGCATGTTCAGTTATATCATACTAAGCAGGAGCAGAAGATCTTCAGCCTTATGAAATTCAGTCACAGATGTTTAAGAGAGGAGACGACCTTTAGTCTCCTGTAGTCATCTCCCTCTATCCTGCATGCCAGGGAATACTGTTTCAAGGCAACTATTAATTACAGAGAAGCGGTGAGGAATTCAGTGACTTTGCCTGTGAACTTTCTAGTGCTAACCTCAATTTTCTTAATGATCCCCAAGCTCAATACCCCTGGAGAGAGCCATGGTAGCTGTATCCTCACCTGCTGTCCCCCGTCCTTCAGGAGGTTCACTGGTACCACATCATAGGCAATCCCTTTCAGAGCCAGTGCTAGGGAGAACAGTGTACAGCTTCAGACAGGCACACAGACCAGTTCCATTGGTAATTGGTTTGGGGAAATGTCACGATCTCCATTTGAAAAAAGAATGGTTTTAAAACCAAAAAAGACCCTATCCCTCAAGAAAGACAGCCTGAGTCCACTGAGAAGATAGTGCTCTGGCAAATGAAGGACCATTTGCAGTCCTGGCAAAACCACTGCATTACTCAGAATAAGCTTTGCCACTCTTTGCAGCACAGCCTCTCCTGACAGGGCTTATACAGGGCAGGGGAGCCTGTGCTCACCTCCAAATCCTTTTTTAAAACTGTGCCAGTCCAAGTAAGGACCATTCCCAGCCCTGCTTAGCTCTCAAGACCTGGGCAGGCCAGAATCTGAGGCAGTATCTGTGTGAAAATAGAGTGTAGGGTGGCCTGTCTAGATAATTTGGAAGAAACGGCCATCTGCATCTAGGTGCAGGCTGAGTGAAGCCCTCCTGTCTGTTCCTCTCCCTTCCCCCTGCTCCAGGTAGGCTGGGGTATTTCACTTCCCTCCCACTCCAGAGAAGGGAGGGGGAATGCCTCACTGTTCCAGGATCATGTTTGTTTATCTCTCTCTTAATAAGTGACTGATTAATTGGGTTAGTGAAGGGGAGGATACTGCAATAACACCAAGACAACGTAACAGAGATGAACACTGGATCTTACCGATTCTCACTCTCCAAGAGCAGGAACTTCGGAAATAGCTGTAAAGTATTGGCTGAGAAGAGAAAGACAGATAAAGTGGTTATATGGTGGGAACACCAGCGTATTTTAAGGAGAACAATGCATAAATAGAAGGCATTTCAGAAACTGTAAGACAGGGCAAAGTGACATTTTGGGGGGGAGGGCTTCTTTCTGAAAATGATTGTTCCTGTTTTGGGCATACAGGTGGTATCACTGTCTTTCATGCTGGCCCTCTAAATATTTAGTTGCACCTGATGTTTCCAGCAATGCACAAGCAACCTTAAAATTATCCCCTGCAAAGCTTCCCTCTTTGTCCCTATCAGATGTTAACTTCTTTCCCATCTTGAATTTTTAAAGCAAATTCCCCAATGATTATGCCAAGCACCTGCACTGGATATTTGTGTGGCATGAAATGGCTTTTCCAGCCATGCAAGGCAGGGCAAGGCCTCTTTCCAAACAAGAAGAGCTACAGCTGTTCCAGGTGGATGCTAGAAGGGCAGACAGCTCATCTACACCTGAACTCCATCACTGAGGCAGCTTTCAAACCCTTCCACCCTGTCCAGGCTCTCACCTTCTCAGATGCCATGGTCAGCGTGTGCAATCTACTCCAGGAAATAAAAGCAACCTCTTTGCTTTCCCTTTTAACTGTGCTGGGATGGGGGAAGGCTTCTCTCCTAAAGCCAATGAGAAAAGGACTATGCCCCCAGATCTGTGCCCAGGGCATGAAAACAGCCAGTCAAATTCAATCCAGAGCGACTGCAGCCAGCTGCATCCACATCCCTGTGTGCTGTGGTGCGGCCCCAGCCCAGAAACATTAAGCAGCTTTGAGGTTGGAAGCACATTTACAAACCATCCTTATTTCCCTAGCTTTTTGCCAGAAAGAAATGTCTAGAGAGCCTGCCAGGCTCTCAGCAGTCACCAGTGCAGAAAGATAGCCCTGGGGAACAAAACAAAGAACTAAAGCTATGTGCAGAATTTCTGTTTCACTAGGGAACAACTGCCAGCTCCCTGAACAGGGGCAGCCTTGGTGGGGATGTCCCTCAGGGTCTTCCTGTTGCCCACCTCGGTTCTGAGAGTTTTCTACATTGCATGCCTGGGAGAGGCTGCTACTCTTCTCCTGGGCCAACTTTGTGCAAAATATGAAGATCACTTTTTTGTGTTACAGTCTTTTCTTTCCGCACAGGAAATTGGTATTCATGCATGCCTCCAAATAAACCTGTAATCTTGTCTCTCCTTCCTTCCATTGATCCCATGGCATACCAGGGATCTCCTCCCAAAATGCATAGAAATTATACCAGAGACTGACAGCAAGGCAGAAAAAAGGCAGAGATTTGCTCACTGACACACAATCTGTCAACAGAAAACCAGAGAGACTCCGAGGCTCTCTGTGCTCCAGTCCTCTTTGTAAACTCAATGCTTCTCTTGCAGCTTACATTGGTTCAAATAACTTTAAATGAAGTATGTATTTGATTAAATTACTCTAGTCAAAGTTTACTGGAGAAACGGTTTATAAGTGAGGAGGGAAGTGATGGCAGTATTGGCAACACTTTCGTGAACAAAGTATTTACAGGTTTTCTTAAATCCTCTGCTTCTGCAATGAAGGCATTAGAAATCTCAGCTGTGCTTCCCCCCCTGGCAAATGTCTACCCTGCTGGGTTGCAGGGAAAGAAACTATGACTTCAAAAGGGAAATACACAGCATTCATAACGTACTATTTTTACTTGTTTTTCCCAGGGACCTTGCTGATGATTTTTTTGGCTCAGAAATTCATGTCCTTCACCACATCTGTTCTGGACTCTGGCCTCTCCGCTGGCAGAGGTATTTCTCCTGATCCTCTCTACAGTTCTTAGTTGGTTTTGCAGCCTGCGCTATCATTTGTAATAAATTGTGCTCAGCTAATTGCTTTGCTCTGTAATGTCAAGGCCTCGGGATTTCACCAAAAAGAACGTGGAAAACAACTGATCCCTCAGCTGGGACCGGTTCATGCTGTTTTGTTCCCAGGAGCAGGGCAGATCACAGGCAAAACAATCAGCTAAGTAAAGGCTAGAGACAGCAGGAGTGTTTTGTCCTCAGTGGACAGGTCCTAGAGTGATATTATATCAAAGTCTTCTTCAGAGGGAGATGTGAGCGTAGGCCAGGGGAGTAGCAGGGAAGAACTGCCTCCATTTACAACCCTGTGGGGTACAATCCCCATAAGCTGCAGGTCAGAGCAGTTGGAGCTGGGAGGATTGCAGGGGTACATTTGCTTCATGGCTCCAGAGATTTCTGGTTTGGTCCTGTTTTCATTTCCAGCGTCAGCAGTGCAATAAGGAAAGTTTGGGCTTAAATCTCAACCTCTTTAGGAAGATGGAAGAGACACCCCAACCTTTGTGTGTTGAGCCCTGAGGTTTCCAGGCTTGCCTGCTTCCATGTGATGTCCTGTTTGTTCAACATATCCATCAATGACCTGGACGAGGGGACAGAGTGTATCCTCAGCAAGTTCATTGATGATACCAAGCTGAGAGGGGTGGCTGACACACCAGAGGGCTGTGCTGCTGTCCAGAGGGACCTGGACAGGCTGGAGAGCTGGGCAGAGAAGAACCTCATGAGGTTCAATAAGGGCAAGTGTAGGGTGCTGCACTTGGGGAAGAAGAATGCCAGGCACCAGTACAGGTTAGGGGGGGACCTCCTGGAAAGCAGTTCTGAGGAGAAGGATCTGGGAGTCCTGGCAGACAGTAAATTATCCATGAGCTGGCAACGTGCCCTTGCCACCAAGAAGGCCAATGCCACCCTGGGCTGCACAGGGCAGTGTGTGGCCAGTAGGGCAAGGGAGGTCATTCTCCCCGTCTACTCTGCCCTGGTGAGGCTGCAACTGGAATACTGCCTCCAGTTCTGGGCTCCCCAGTTGAAGAGAGACAGGGACCTACTGCAGAGAGTCCAGCAGAGGGCAATGAGGATGATTGGGGGATTGGAGCATCTCCCCTACGAGGAAAGGCTGAGAGAGCTGGGACTCTTTAGCCTGGAGAGGAGAAGGCTGAGGGGTGATTTAATTAATGTTTATAAATACCTAAAGGGTGGGTTGAGGGAGGCTGGAGCCAGATTCTTTTCAGTGGTTCCCAGTGATAGGACGAGGGGTAACAGACAGAAGCTGGAACATAGGAGGTTCCATTTAAATATGAGGAAGAACTTTTTGGTGAGCGTGACAGAGCACTGGCACAGGCTGCCCAGAGAAGTTGTGGAATCTCCTTCTCTGGTGATTTTCAGCACTTGCCTGGATGCAGCCCTGAGTGATGTGCTCTAGGGGATCCTGCTTTAAAGCAGGGGAGCTGGACTAGATGATCTCTGGAGGTCCCTTCCAACTCTGAATATTCCATGATTCCTCTGGATACCACCTCCTTCTAGGCTATATTTGGGACACACTTGGAAAGGCACAGGCTTTTCACCTCTTTCCTGAGACCCATCACTCCAAGCAGTACACACAGACTGACCCGGAGCAGTTGCCCCTGTGGGACACGAGAGGGAAACCTGCTCCTTGGAGGCTGGCACAGGGAAAACCTTGGTGTCTGCAAGGCACCGCTTGCATTCTGCTGGCTTGGCACGTAAAGGTGTAAGCAGAAGGCACAGGTTTGCTCCTAAATGCTCAGTCAGGCATTGGTGTTAACAGCTCACATGGATAAACTATCTTAAATAAACACCACCGCTGCTCTGAAAGGCATTAGCTTTATTTAGCATGGGGGCAAATTTCCTCCTCCCCTCTGAGACACAGACGTGGGTGCAGGTCAGGACACCAGAAATCTACTTCAGCGGCTCCGTGCAGAGGGGTGCAGGCCTCTCGGTAACCCCCACGGGCAGCCTGGGGCACCAGAAGCTGGTTTAGGCCGCGATCTCAGCCAGCTGCCCAGGGCCAAACGGAGTGAGCGCCGCCATCGCCCCCTGCTCCCTCCCGCTCTGGCGCTGCCATCGCCCCTCGCTCCCCTCCCGCCCGGTGGGGACGCTCCGCAAGGACAGCGGGGAGCCAGCACCATGTACCTTGGCCGCAACAGAGCTCATCCCGCGCCGCGACCCTCGGCGGGGACCACAGCGTCAGGGCCGTCCTCCCCTCGGTGAACGAGGGCTCGGCAGGACTACATCTCCCGGCATGCCCGCGCCGCTCCGCCCGCCCCGCACTCCGTTTCCCAGGATGCGCCGTGCCCGCCCCGGCACTGGAGCCCCGCGGATGCCGGCGGCGGGGGGCGGCCAGGCCGAGGCAGGCCCGGGCGGCGGCCCGCTGCGGCAGCGGGAGTCCCGCCGGCTGCGGAGGGGACCGGCGCGCCCCGCCGCGCTTCCGGCTCGCCCAGGGGCGCTGGCCTTCGTCACCCTCCTCAGCTTCGCTTCCCGCTTTCACCGCCTGCGGGAGCCGCCGCACGTCTGGTACGGGCCGGGCCTGTGCCCCTCCGGCTGGGCAGTGCCCCGGCGGCGGGCCCGGCCCCAGTCCCTGGTTGTGGGTGGGTGTCTGCCTCCTCCCGGCCGGCCCCCAGCAGGGGAGTGCGCCCACGCTCCCAGCCTCGTTCCCCCGCCCCCTTCCCGGCACCCGCCCGCTGGGGATCCGTGCTCGCCCCGGGCGGGTGGCGGGGAGCGGTGCGGCGGTGACGGCCGCAGGGACGCGCTGCGCTCTGCCCAGCCCCCTGGCCGGGCCCGCGCTCACCGCCCGCCGCTCCCGGTGCAGGTGCGACCGGGTCTCGGGGGGGCGGTGCCGGGGACCCGTGGGTTACTGGCTGGGTTTTTAACACCTCCAAGGGGGTGTTCAGCATGGAGTCGGAAGGACAGGCTGGAGGTTTTGGAGTGCTAATATAAAACTCTTTAGAAAGGACCCTGCTTAGAACGGCTGAGGTACTCCGTGATTTCCCAAGGAATGTAATGTGTTGTCTTGTATACAGTGCATGGCACTAATTATATTATGAAAAACATTAGTAAAAAGACCTGTCTGGATGTTTTTACTGTCTTCAGCATTATAGCAGGTTGGTTTTGTTTTTTTTACAGTTGGGATGAAACTCATTTTGGGAAGATGGGAAGTTACTACATTAATCGGACCTTCTTCTTTGATGTCCACCCCCCTTTGGGGAAGGTAAACTGCTCTTCTCTTACATGTTTTAGAAGCCACAGCAGTGGGCCAGCACAAGTCTTCCCCATCCTTCTGGCTGAAGGCTGTGATGAGCACCGATACCTTTCCTAACTGTTGTTGGCATCATGGCATACTCTATCCAGAGCCTTAACTTGCATCTTTTCTTCTTTATGAATATGCTTGGGATATGGGAAAACAAGACAGTGTTGCCTGTTGGGTATTTGAAAGGCTTGACGTTAAAAAATGAATGTGGCACTTACTTGGTTTGGAGTGTATATTTAATATAACCCTGCAGTTCAAAGGGAGCAAACAGTTCCTGATAGCTTGTGTGTAAATGAGGCTCCTACCACAAAGGACCCTGAAAGCCTTGACGTGCTGTTCTGTAATCGAAGAACCTGTTCTCGCAACAGTGTGCAGAGTTGATGAAGGTGAACTCTTCCTGCCTCAGAAAGATTATCTTCCTTTCAGGCTGAGTCTCCTTACACTATGAAGCTATGGAAGCTGTGGGAGCTATGGAAGAATCTAAAGAGAGACAGAATTCTCTCTGGTAAATCCCACACCTGAATTTCTCTTGAGCTTGCAGTCATCCCTATAGTCAGCAGCCAAAGTCCTTTTGATTCCTTCTGATTTTGCCTTTAGACAAAGGGCAATATGTATGCGTATGATTTCTGTACATAAACTCTTGTTTGGATGATGTGTCGGAATTAAGTAGTGATCCTCTGGATCAGACTTGGCTTCTACAAAAATCTTACCTCCTGCTGGCTTGGATGCTGCCGCTTCCAACTCGAATTCCCTGACCAATTTTTTCATCTTTCCTCTTCAGATGCTGATTGGACTTGCTGGCTACCTTAGTGGGTATGATGGTACATTTCCTTTCCAAAAGCCAGGGGACAGATATGAGCAGCACAACTACATGGGAATGAGAGGGGTAAGACTCTGCAGGCTAGTGTCAAGCTGGTTAGCTCTCCTGTGCTTTTCATTACAGAGTGTTATTTCATAAGAATAGCTCTTCTGGATCAGATCAGAGATCTGTTTAGCCTTCTGCCTGGTCCTTAAGCTCCTTAAAAAAGTGTTAGTGGTTGTATTGGGAATAAGTCTTAATGCCTGGCTGTGAGAGGCAAGGTAAGAAAGTAAGGTGATTATTGAGGCCAACCCTTGCTGCTAATTAGTGAGACTACACTCCTGAGTGGGACAGATATCTTGCCTGTTCTGCAAAAGGGAACATTGCTGAGCTTGGTCTTCTGCTTTCTCCATTGTGCCTCGCTGCTTTGCTGGACAGCCAAGGGACAGTCAAAAAGCCAAAATTATCCACTGCCACCTGCAGTTTGCCACCACCAGTGACACTGAACTGAGTAAGCTGATGGAGCAGATGGTGGAAATTACTATTCAGAGTGGTGTTCTGTCTGAAACCCTTGCTGTACTGCTATCTAGGAAGACCAAGAGCCATAAAATTGACAGTAGTTAACATGAGCTGAAGAAGGAAACACTGGCCAATTGCTAGTGCCTAGAAAGAATAAAAACAGGGAAGGCATATTTTGGGTTTACTTTCCTGGTCTCCAGAAATTTGTGGTTCTAGATTTCCCTGAGCCAAAGGTGGGAGAAGTGCTAGAACCAGACACTGAACATAACTGATTTTACTGTGATGCTGCTTTCTTTTGTTTTGATTTCTGTTCTTCCTCCTCCAATTATGCTCAGTTTCATTTGCGTAGGGGAGGTGATACTGGTCTGTTAAAGGCGTAAGGTACAGGTGTATTTTGTTATTAGATTTCATATTCCAGTATCTTGTTAAAATGAGTATGGTGGATGTGTAGTGCACCTACTTGACATATCTTTTTATGAATAAAAGATGTAGTCTAGCAAGAGAATGACTGACTGTTGTTACTCACACCTCTAGAGACAGAACAGAATAAGCAGGTGTCCTTCTCTGAACAGTATCTTTGTTCATTTGGCTTTTGTCTGATAGTGAGTCAGTTCAGCTACTGTAACACCTCCTGTTGTTGGTAGGTGTGGAAGATGAAGGAAGGGAAAGAGTATGGGGAGGGTTATAACTTCTCCCCTGATCATCTTTTCCTGCAGTTCTGTGCATTCCTTGGCTCCTGCCTGGTTCCGTTCGCCTACCTCACAGTGCTGGAACTGTCAAAGTCACTGCCAGCAGCCTTGCTCACTGCTTTCATCCTTATTTTTGGTAGGTGTTCCTGCTACAGCAAAATCGAGCAGGTTAATTGTTTAGAAAATTTGATTTCTGGATTATCATGTGTTACTTAGCCAGGGGAGATTGGGGTTAATGGGTTCCCAAAAGCAAAGTAATTCTGCTTTATAAACATGAGGGTTTTTAATTGGTGGTTCCCTTGAGATTTTCACAACTTGTTTAGTTCTTAGGTACATTCATTATGTGCATTACCACAGAGTTGGACTACATTTCACCTCAATTCTAAGAATTTTTGTAAGATGGGTGGCCAGGAATGATTTTGCCCACTAGTGAAATACTGATGTCTCCCGTATGAATTATAGAGGTATTTAACAGCCTCCTGCATTACTATGGAAGAGTTCACAGTAAGAAATGAATAAAGTTCCTTGTTGAATTGAGCCAAGTGGAGAAATTAACATTGCAAACGGGAGTTTCCCAAATTGGGGTTTTGTGACGACACACAGGTATGAGGCATGGAGACTTAAAATATCCAAGTCATATTCATTTTTTATAGGTGATATCTGAAAGATGACTTCTTTTGTAGCATCCTCTGGCACCGTGCTGGTGCCTTAGTAGGTAGATCATTGCTATCTGTAACACTCTCCATCTGAATGTGTTAGCAGCACATCCCAAATGGTGTTTCACAGATACTGTCGTACTGCCTCGTTTTTGTGAGGGGGTTTTTTCATTTGTTACCCAAGTAGAAGTTGAAATGTTCTAATCTACTGCTGTTTCTAAAATTTCCCTTATTCCCCTTGTCTTGACTACAAGCCATTTTGACGTTGTTGTACATCTATTTGCAGATACAGGCTGTATTACTTTGTCCCAGTATATTCTGCTGGACCCCATTCTGATGTTCTTCCTCATGGGAGCTGTTCTGAGTATGGTGAAATGTAACAGCTGTGCAAATAGGTAAGAGAAAGATGATAATTTTGTTGAACTATAGGTACTCAACTTCCACACAGATAAAGTGCTGGAACATGTCTGCCACTTGGTAGTCTGGGTGAATGGCTGAGATAAGATTGCTTCAGGAAATTTGGAGGTAAAAATGGGTCATGGTAGGGGAGAGAAATTTTTTAGTATGAGGGCTTATGAAATTGGGAAGAAAGTATTGTAGCTGGGGTAAATCAGGAGAAAGACTTAAATAGATTATTTTAGCCTGAAAGGAAATTTCAGCAGAAATAGTGTTTATGGAACTGCAAATCTAGAAAATGAAGGTTAAAGCTTTTTAAAACTTGACAGGAAAGAAAGCTAGTGTAGGGTGTTGTAGGTCAGAGAAGGAGGAATGAAGGATGGTTGGAGCCTGTTCCAAGCTTTGCTCCTTAATGGCAAAAGTATTAATTTTTTTTTCTTGGACTAATCACTTTGTCTTCAGGCTGGAGAAGCGCAACTTACCTGTGACTGTAATCCTATAAGCACTTCTAAAATCCTGCTAGCTGAGGTAAATGGTGTAATTTGTTAGGTTTAGAGAAATTGGTACTAAAAAATGGGGAGAAACTTAGCCAGGATGTTTCTGAATAAAGCAGTCAGGATATTTGCTGTAGATCCATGCAGAGTGAGATGGTGATTTATAGGTATTTGAATATTTCAGAAGGCTTCTCTGTGGCTGGGCTGTACAGAGTAGTTTCCCCACAATGCATCCAGAATTCAAAGACATAAAAGCTTAGACTACTGTGTTATATACGAGCAATTTTTGTTTCATGGTATGTTCAAGAACTGATCATATACATGATCATATAGTGTGACTGCAGCACACATGGCTAAAATGCAGCCTGCAGCATCATGTGGGGCCATCCAAGGCCGTCCTCATCTACAACACACACTCCAAGGAGCGCAAGCACTAAGTTATAGGGCAGTGTTTTATCATCTCTGTGTGCCTTGACCTCAACTTACTTTTCATGTCTTAGAGCTAATCCTGTTTTCAAACTAGTTGATTTTATGCAAATTAAAAGCCAGCTCTAGCTATTGTGTTACTTAGCAAGTCACGGGGATTTTGCCTAGCCAAAATACAAGCATCAGGGCATCAGGAGTCAGTAGGAAAAAGGTTTTAAATTCTGCTGTCGTCTTTTCTCATGTTTTCTCTGTGGTTCAATTTTAGTTTAGTTTGTAATTTGCTTGCTTTTTGCTGTAGCTTTTGTTTGTGCTTTGTGTAGATGTTTTTCACTATGGTCTTTCTGCTTTAGGAAAAGCAGCTGTTCTTTTTCTTCTGTTCTGCCCCATGTTCTTAGGTTTCTGAGAGATGCAAGTTTGTGTTTTATGGAGGGAGAAAAAGTCGTTTCTATTTTCAGACTTTCCATGTGTCAGACATTCTTCACACTATTTTTTGAGCTGATGTCTAGGTTCCCTTCCTTAAGGGCGAGGTAAAGGGCTGCCCAGGCTTAAGTGTTGGTCCCTTCTGAAGCCTGTATCAGGAGTATCCTTGCATCATTCTAAAACTCATGAAAAAGTTACCTTTCTATTCCTCATGGGCTTCTGAGAAGAAGATGGAATGTAATTTTGTAGGGTAGCCAATTTGCTTTTTTGTTTTCCTGATCGCATCATTTATTTACTGACCTGCTCTGTCTGTCCTGCAGGCCATTTTCTGCCTCCTGGTGGTTCTGGCTGAGTCTGACTGGGGTGAACCTTGCTGGAGCAATGGGGGTAAAGTTTGTTGGCCTTTTTGTAGTCCTCTTGGTTGGCCTGAACACGATCTATGACCTATGGGACTTGCTGGGGAACCTTAGTCTGTCGCTGGTGAGTGCCAAAAAGTTTTCTTTAGATTAAGGGTTTCTTTATTTGCTTTCTTTTGCCTTTGTAATTCTCTTAGTTAGAGACCACCATGGAATTAGCCAAACAGTGATACTCTGTCTGCAGCAAATGGGCATCTGAGGTGGATGTAGATGATTAAAAATGAAGGTTATAATGGAAAAACTATTGCTATACATTTAAAAAACCCCATATATGTCAGTGCAATATAATGTCATAAGAGCACAGCAAAAAGGTTGTTGCTTTTTCTGGAGAGAAACTATTACTTTTCCAGTTGGATGGATTTTATTTCAGTCTAGATTAAAAATGCTCATTGGGAATGGCTATACAATGGCCCAGAGCAAGATGTTGTCCAGTACTGTTACACGACCTTCTGAGGAGTATGTGCTACCTGGCAGACAGGTATGTCTTGCAGCACCTAGTTTGCATAAGCAGCTTGAGCTCAGGCGTTGCTTCATGGGAGCAGAGGGACACAGGCCACATAGCAGCAGCATGCTATGGTCTGTCATGAGTCACAGGCACGCTCTGCCACTTTCAGTCTTGGTAGCCAGTCCTGGGGATGAAGGCAGCCATAGCCTGCTCCATTTCGCACACATTTAATTCTTATAAGCTCTAAGAAATTTGGTAGTGTGTTTGGGTGCCCTGTTGTAATATATTGCATTTTATATTTGGGGACTGTGAAATCTAATATTTGGAGAAATACCTTGCTGTACCGTTTGCTGTCTTGCAACCAGCAGGAAAACAAATTAATCAAGTGCATCTTTTAAAAGGTGTTTGGTTCTCCTCTTGTCTCAGCCTCTTCCGAAGCTTGAAAATTCTATATCTTTCACTTACTGTCTTTGTCTTGTTTGTCTCATAAACAGTGAGGGTCTGGAGGGACTTGTTCTATTCCTGCTGTGTGATTTGTTTTCTCTGATTAATGTGAATCAATATGGGCTGCAAAGATGCAGTTTTCCAGCTCCGGAGAAGCACTTCTTGAGCAAAATCAGTTAATTGCATTTGAAATGGAACACATCCATCATGTCTAAGCTTTCTGCCAGCAGACGACTGCACAGTGATTTCATTTGTGCTGCTGGCAGCAAAGGCTGCAAGCCCCTGAGTGTTAGAACATGTGAAGAAATTTACTCCAGAAAGGAGATGCTTTTTGAATAACTAACTATTTGGCAACCTGAGTGCTCAAGGAGGGGCGGGGGGCGGAGGCGGGGGGAAAGTGAGGATTAAACCCCTGAAAGCCTGAATAATTTATCTCTGCATTTGTTAGGAAACTACTCATGTTTATTTACATGCAAGGCTTTTGGGACTAATTTGATTTCTAAAATTCTCAGCTTATCTTGGTCTGCTCTTCTGTTTTTCTCAGTTCTGTCCTTCATGTGCATTTTCTTTTTTGACTTTGCATTGAAATCTGTAGTTAAAGAAAATCTTTTCATAAAGGTTGAAGCATATTGTGGTAATTTTGAGCAGGGAACTGGAGATGAGTTCATATGCCTCTCTGCTGCATAAATTTGGTTACATACCATCAATCAGTATTTCTCCAAGTGCCCAGTGGTTATTAAGTGTTCTGCTGAAGTACTTGAGCTGAGCAACTGTTTCCTCTATTGACTTCAGGAAGTTCTTTGTTTTGTAATGTGTTCAGCTCTTTTTCCATTACTTCTGAAATCTTTGGATCTGTTATTAAGGGATGGAAGATGATTAGCTTAATGATTATATGATAGGTGCCATGTAAAAAAAAAACCAACAAAACCAACCAGAAGATAGCAAGTACATCTGTCTTTGTCTGCTTTGAAGTTAGATGCAGACATTTAGCAAACAATTTTTGTTATTTAAGGTGTTTTCTTCTCCCACAGCTGTTTATTACCCACCCTGTATTTTAGATTACTTGCTCTACTATCAGCAGTGTCAGTAGGATGTGAATATGTAATTACATCTTGGGCATCTGTGTACAAACTGTCTTTCCAAGGGATTTAAATAAAATGCTCTGCTTTTGTGTTGAGGCAGCTAGAAGCACTCACAGGTTTTGCTGCTGACTTTTCTGTAACTTTTGGCTGAGGACCAGCAATAGGAGTTGCACTGTGAGAGCATCCTTGCGAAGTGAGCTGGTTTCTGTGAATGCAGCGTATCTAGGTCCCCAAGAAGTTCTTGTTACAATCATATTTACATAGGGAGACTTGTTGAGAGAATTGTATCTAGTAGCTTGTTCCCTCATGTTTTCATTTTCCCTTTTGCTTAGCTTAGACAGTTACTATTCTGGAAATCATCTCCTTCCTGTGATTTTGTGTCAAGATGTGTACCACTCTGTTAAACAAGTTAATAAGGTCCTTGGTTTCAACGTATTGTCAATAGGAGCTGCCCAACCTCCTTTGCCAAAGTTAGGCATGCCCAGCATTTTCCAAAGTTAAACCCTCCTATTGCCTGTTTTTGTCTTCCTCCCAAGACCCTGAAATTTCAAGGTATCCCAGCTCCAGCTTTCGGAGACAACAAGGTCTGCCTAAGCTTTTACCTCTCCCTAGGCATTGCTGAGGTAATTTTGCATCCTACTGAGCTTGCTTTTGTGGTAGGCTCCTGCTGTAGGACCACTGCTATAGGACCACTGCTCAGAGTCCTGTGAGATAGAATGGAGTTTTTCCTGCAGCTGCACTGTTTGATCCAGGTTGTGTTTGTTACAGGTCATGTTTGGGAAGCACTTACTGGCTCGTGTACTCTGCCTCATCCTGCTCCCGCTTGCCCTCTACACGGCTATGTTTGCTGTTCATTTTACAGTATTAAATAAAAGGTATTTCACAATGTTTTGTCCAGAAGAAGAATCGCTTGTCTTTGCTTTGAATTAAAGGCTATTGATTATGGATTTCTCCATTTTCAGTTTCAGAAGCAGAGCCACAAGCTGTGTCTTTGTTTAATTCCCTTCTGAGACTCCTGCATTGTTTTTAGAGAAAGGCTCTGGCCGAGCTGGCAGAGAAACTGAGTTTGAGCTTAAGACTTTCTGAAATGCCAAGTATCTTAACCAAACTCTCTGTCTGCTTTTTTTCCCCCTCTTTCCTTTCCTAGACCTGAAAATGTCTCAACTCTATTCTTTTTATTTTTGTTTTTGTAATAAAACAAACTAAAAAAAAAAGGCATCACATTCCTGAAAAATGCTTTGGCTGTGATTTTAAAAAAAAAAAAAAAAAAAAAAAAAAGAAGTGTGCCCAAAGGGAGGACTCTTCTCTGAATGCCTGCAACCAAGAGATGCTTTTTATGTAGAAAGAGCACAACAGCTAGTAAAATGGCCAAGTAATGTTTTTCCATATGCCAGCATTAAGAGATGAGGTGAATAAGCATTTCACCATTAGGAAAAAAATAATTAAATATGTTATTTTTCAGTTAAAGTCATCTGGTCTTACCATTACCCTCTTAGCAGAAATGAGATTTAAGGAGCCACAGAGAGAGGCTTTATTATATCTAACCTGACAGTGGGTCAGTTTGTCATAAGGACACCTCCAAAGATAGTTAATGGTGCTTTGTGCAGTGTCAGTCTGTACATTTTTGTGACCTCAAGTCCTTGCAGCTCTGGACAGTTTCCTGAAAGACTATGTCTATCTGTTATGGTTCATATCATTAGAGGTGTGTGCATCTAAGGAAACTGCAGTCATTCTTCTCCTGGTGCCACGTCTGGTTTTATCTTTTTCCTTCTGTAAAAACAATTTGGTAACACATGATAGAGCTTTATATGCCTGTTTTGCCAGATTTTGAATTGTCACATTCTTTCCTGTCTTGTAGTGGTCCTGGAGATGGTTTCTTCAGTTCAGCATTTCAGTCCCAGCTGATCGGGAACAATCTTCATAATGTCTCCATTCCAGAGCGTGAGTGTCCAAAGGAATAAACCACTTTGAGTGTTGCCAATGTACTTGGGGGTTTCAACAAAGACAGTGTCTTCTGTAAGTCAGTGCAGGATGCTGCAGATTATGCCTCCATGGTCATGGCCAGATCTATGCTGTTCCTCTGTGCAGTTTTATATATTGACAGAAAAGAAAAAGGCTGAAAATAACACCCTCCTTAGTGCAAGGTCACTAGCTGTTTCGTCATATTCCTTCTAGAGGGAAAGATGCCATTTTGAGGGATTTGACAATTTTGTGTGCATGCATCTTTCTATTTTTTGGCCTTTATGTTGCTTGAGATAGCAGAAAGAGATTCACCTTACATTTTAGGTGTTCAGATGTGGGACTTGCTTCCAAAATGTGTGTAAATGAAAACTATCAGCTCCTTTGTGACACAGTGTGCCCCTGGTTCAGCTGTGTTGTATTCAAGCACGCATGTGAATCTAGGGGAAAGATGGCTCTTTTGTCGTTCCCTAATCCTCAGGTTGGCTAGGGACTACTGAGCCTTTAATATGGTTTCGATCTAAGATTACTTCAGCTTTTCTCTGGCTGTTCCCTGCCCCAGAGCTGTTACTGGGAGAGCATCAGGTGCATTCTCCAAGACACTGTTCTCCCAGTTGTGTTGGGAGGCTGTGAAGGAAGGTGTATGAAGCCACTACCTGATGGCTGAGCTCACCTCCCTTCCCTCTCACATTGATGTAGGGGTTGTAGGATGGAGCACTTCAGGGTAGTCACATGCTTTTCAAACTTGATCATGTTTTAATTTGACCATATACTCTTACGGAAAGTGATCTCAATCCTCTCATTTTTGAAATTGCATACAAAAGAACTAGCACGTCTGTTTATGTTAAAACTAGGTGGGAGAATTTAAAGTGTTTCAGCCAAATGTTATGTAACAGTTTTACTGAATTGTGGTTGGGGATGGAAGGTAAGCTTGCAATGAGCTGTGTGGAGTAACATGTCAAACAGGAAATGAGCTTTCATCAAAACAAAGCGGGAGAATGCATGCCTCATCGGAGCACTGCAGACTAGCTGGGGGAGATATTTATAGGAGAGCTGCCTTATGCCTTTTTTTTTTCCTTCTTCCTTCCCGTGTAGACTTGGCGTACGGGTCTGTGGTGACAATGAAGAACCTTCGGATGGCGGGGGGATACCTTCACTCCCACTGGCACCTCTACCCCGAGGGCGTTGGGGCTCGACAGCAGCAGGTTAGTGTACTGCAGTAGTACTACCTATGACTACAGCCATTGACTCACTCCCACTGTGCTTAGCATTAGGTGCTGTTGTCACAGGAGCTATGTATTTACTCAGCATCTGTTACCCTCTCAGTGCCACAGCTGTGTGCTTGTCTTGGAAGTCTGAGTAAAAAGGATGCTTGAAGTGAGCCTACCACATTGCACAAGAGAGATGACTTACAATAACAAGGCTTCATTGTAGTAGCAAGACCACCCTCCAGAGATAAAGGCCAAGAGGAGGACTTAAAAATAATTTTCCATAATGAAAGTGCTGTTGTTACCTCAAGGAAGGCTGTAAAACATATGTTTAAAACAAATACATTACTTATCTTACAGGTTTCATTTCTGTGTTTTAAAAGAAACAGAATAGAGCTGCTGTGTGGTGTTTTCACTCCTGCCACTGGCCTCTGTGACCTTACATGAATTACTCTCCTTTTGTGCCTTGCTTTCCTTATCTGTTGCCAAAGATTTTGTAAGGCATCACTCATTAAATTGGATATCTGTGCATTCATAAGCTAGCCATAGTTAAATTATCTGAATGCTCTAAGGGCTTCTGATTAAATGATTAAGCAATAATCAAAGTAAAAATCAAATCATCTAACTATCACTAATTAAGTAGTACAAAAATAAAGTGATTTTTTTCATTTTTGTCTGTCATCATCAAGCTTCACAGATCTTTTCAGCTTCTGCAGCTTTCCCAAGATATGTTTTGCCTTTTGCATGTTAATGTCTAGAAATTGTTCTGAGTGCCTTGAAAGTTGCCAGAGAAAAACGTTTGTTTTTTAACTCCCTTCATCCTGTGGTGAGAAAGAAGTTTTCAGAAATGAAAACTTTGTCTCAATCTTCTTTTCCTGCTGTTCTTCCCAACCAAAAATTCTAATACTCTCATGTGACGTTGATGTTTATTACCATAGATTGAAATGTCGTACCAAAACTGGCTCAGGGATAGGCAAAATTCAAGTGCAGAGCATGCTTTATGATACTAAAAGCAGGGAAGGGGGGTTTGGAGAGGATGCTGATGGGAGTTTCCTTGAAAGTAAGTGGGAAAGAGTGGAGATTTCCCTCCCTGTGCTCCCTGCCCTTGGAGGTAGGATAAGGGTTGGGGGCTGGGACAGTTTGGGAGCTGTGGAGAGGAGAAGGGAATTTAGAACTTGGAGGAGATTTAGGGAGGAAGAGATGGAAGCAGTGATCTCTCTGCCTCCTCCTTTCCCTCCTCTCCTGATGATAGAACCTCAAGGTATGAGGTTCTGCCTCCATCCCTCCCTTTTTCCGCACCCTCAGACACTCCTGTATGTTCTGCCTTTCACCCACCCACTGGGCCATCTGCTCCCACCTGAGTGGGAGGCACAGGCCTGGGCCTGGTCTGGGGTCCCACAGAGCAGGACAAGCAAAGTGGGCACAGTTCCTCATGCTGCTCAGGAAGGTTGCCCTCGGGAGCAGCACCCTGGGGCCAGGTGGTCTCCTCTGCCTATGGTAACCGTAGGAGCAGTTACTCTGTGAGTGTGAACAGGCGGGTAAGGATTAGCTTGATAGCGTGTGCAGCTTTAACAGTTATTCCCTGAATCCTTCTTACCTTGCCTGGATCTTTTGGCAGAAGAATTATGGTTGTCACAGGCAGCCTGTTGTCATAAATCTCTAGCAGTGATGCCTTTCTGAAAAGCCAGTGCTATTTCCATCTCCTGGATCTGGTACTGGTCAGTCATTATCCAAAAAGTTCACGTTTGGATATCCTGTTGTTGTAGAAAGAGCCTCTGAAGTAGAGTGAGAGGAGGTCAGGCTGTATGGTTGGAGGCTGTTACTAATGATGAATGTGAGCTACCATTAAGTGTAGTGCTCCTGAGTGTAAGGGCTGTACACTGAATAAAAGGTGTGATCTGGTTTAAGGAGTGGCCAGAAGCTGATTTTTCTAGGGGGCACTATCATAAAAGTCATCCTAGGGTTTCTGTGTTATTGGTGCATTCATTTGGGACTTCAGTTTGCTGGCAAATATGTGTCTGCTGTCACCAGCTTTTTTTCTTGTTTGGTACAACAACTTATTTTGTGCTTTCAGGTGACTGCCTACTTACATAAAGATTTGAATAACCTGTGGATTATAAAGAAACATGATTTGGATACAGGTAACAAATACCAGTAAAGTGCCTTTTATAACTGCTGCTTCACTTAAATATTCTGAGTTCCCTCCTGGGCAAAGTATCCTTCATGGATATGAGGGGGAGAGGAGGAAGAACAAAGGGAATCTGGCTCCAGCTTGATTAATGCTGTTTGTGTCTACTGCATTTTTGGTTTTTCTCAGGATTGTACAGCTGAAGTAAATAATCTTTTCTCAGCTGAAGGTTGCACTGACAACTTTTCAGCTAAGTAGGGCTGCAAATAACAGAGAGGAAATTAATCTGAGCTCAGTATTTTGTGGAATTTGTGGCTGTGGGTCCTGGAGAAGTTGGGTCCTGCTGTGTTATGGTATGTTGTGTTCAACTGATTTGCATGGATATTTGCTCAGGACATGAGAGAGTACTGAGCATGCAGATCTATGGTTTGTACATACATCTGTTTTAGAATATCATTTAGTGTAGCTGAGGCATGTTTGGTCTGGCAGACTTTCCTTTCTTCACCTGCAGCATGTGTATATAAAAATTAACAAGAACTGTCTAAACAACAAAAAATGCCAATAACCCAGATATAACAAAATTATGAGTCATTTTACACTTCATGAAATAAAAATACATGTGTAAATAGTTTTGGTGTTCAGTTAGCCTGACCAGGCATCCTCTTTATTTAAGGGCAGTACATGTTGCTTGGGGCCATGTTCTCTGGAGTAGCCCTCAGGGCTGGTCTTTAAACTGGAGCAGTGGTTTACACCAGGCTTAGAGTTGACACAAATTAGTTTGCTTTTTGTTGTATGCTTGAGGCATGACAGCATTCCCAAGAAACTTTCTGAGACCCTGATGTGTTTGTCAGTGCATTGATATGATTAGTTTGCCTTCTTTCAGCAGATCTGTCAGACCCCTCGAGCCCTGTGGAGTTTGTGAGGCATGGAGATATTATTCGTCTGGAACATAAAGAGTAAGGGTGGTTTCTGGGATTCAAAGAGATTGCATGATTGAACAGAGTTGGTGGGAGATTTGTCCTGCTGGAGACTACATGGCTAGGCCATCAAAAGCATGCTGTGTGACAGAGGTGTCTATATAACTGCATTTCCAGTGTGGAGCTTGTGGAGTTTTTCATCTATTATTTGTTTTGAAGGGTGTCTGTTAAATGGGAAACTTTTAACAGAACCACACAACTTCATTAGAAATAGCTGCCTAAGCAGCAGAGGGACTTGTTGAGCTGTGTGAGGTGCAATATTAAGGGCATCTCTTCTGCAAAGAAACCATTTCAAAACCTTCATTCTGTTGTTTGTCCCCAACTCCTGAGTTTTCTAGGCAAATAGTGTGGGTTTTTGTCAGTGTATTGCACGTGTCCTGTTCTGACGTGCACAGGCAGTATCCACCTGCTGAAGTTCTCAACAGCACTGAGATCACAGCAGTACAACACTTAACGAAAATGTCAGCTGGTGCCTTCCCTCTCTGTAGGGAATACCTGCGAGGGAGCAGGCGAACCCTAGTGACTTGATATTTAATCTTCACGTAGTCTAATGTCACTGTGCCACAATGCTCCATGCTTTTGCAGCTTTGATTTCCTAACAGAAGCTCTGAACTTGTGAGCCTAGAAATCATGTCATACTGCATTCAATATCACATGTTCACAAATCACTGCTGAGGTTTTCAGAATGAATTTAAGATTTTTTTTTTTTTATAAAAAAAAGCCTTTAATTTTGGGGCTCACTGCCAAATATATGGTAATGAAGGTGATAAAACCTTGATTAGGCAATACTGGTTAGGTCTGGATTTGGTCTCTGGAGTGGGAGGTGATGCTGCAGTGCTGCAGCAGAGACTCAGCAGGTGGCCCTCGTCGCCTTGCACGCAGCCTCAGCCAGCGTGGGCAGAGGGCTTCTCTGCAGATAAAGCTGGTCTGGGTGCAGTGGTCTTGTTAGTGAGGGTGGTTCATGTCTGAGTGGTTTCATTAAGGACTGATCAGGATATGGCCAGTTTTTTCTGGTTGCCCCAGTTAGCAGTTCCTGCTAGGGAGGGAGGCTGTTTGTCTGCACCATGTACAGCTGGTGGTAGTGGGGGCCACTGATTTACACACACACACACACACACACACATCGCCCCCCAACCCCAGTAAATCCATGCCTGACTAAATGGTACAATCTTTCCCCTCAAAAGCAAAACTGATAACCAAGAGAGGTCAGGATCTTGCTTTGCTTCTCGCAAGAGCAGGACTGTCAGTCCCACCTTTACTCTTCATTTTAAAAAACCACAGAAACAAAACCAACAATGTCTTTTCCACTTGGAGGCGGTAGATTGTAGCTTGAAGGCTGGGTTTATTCATGCCGTACTCCTTTTCCAGCACTGCCTAGTGTGGCGTAAGCTCAGAGTTGTGTGGTGGGAAACGTCAGTCTCACACTGTGGCCCCCATCATTGTTAAGGCTGCACCCTGCCCTGCCCTCGGCTGGAATTCAGTGGTCAAAGCATTGGCAGCTCTCCGAGTGGCTCAAACCAAAGTTCTGATCAGAAATTGTCCGAGACATAAAACCAAAACAAGGTTTGACTTTTAATTTCATTTCAGGACTTCTAGAAATCTTCACAGTCACCAGCACGAGGCTCCCCTGACAAGGAAGCATTTTCAGGTCACTGGCTATGGAATAGTAAGTGAACGATAAAACAAGATAAACTAGAAGTGCCTTCTTTTGGGGAGAGTTTATACCATGCCAAGGGGATTTATTCTTGCTTTTTAGTTTGTTAACCGAGGTGGTAGATGTGAATCTACCATACTGGAGGAAAAACTGATTTAGTATGCAATAGCTTATCTCATATTTAAGGTCTATTTAATGTGAACACAGACAAGAAAATAACTGAAGCTTTTACTCCCAGTCTAGCTTTGGCAGCGTTCAACTCCAGAAATGCCAAACTGAGCAACCTTGAAGTTGCTCTGACAGGTATTATTTTATGTATTTGGCCTTGTCACATAGACAAGTGCCTTTTTTTGACAGAATGATGACAGAATTTTGAATCATGAAAATGAAATCTGCTTTGAGGGCTGGATTTCCAAATGCAAGGGGCTGTTGCCTAAACCTCTTTTGTGAAGCAGCCAAGTTACCCCCATTTAAAATGTAACACTGAGCCACAGTCAAGCATGAATTGGAAGCAAAGAAATTTAAGGTTGGCAAGATAAAAGTGTATTTGTGAGTAGTTGCTCCTGTCTAGAGTCATCTCTTCCTGATGGGGAATCTCTCTGGTGAAGTCTGGGCGATGGTAGCCTGCACTCCTTTGTTTAGCTTTGCCACCATTAGTTTCAGAAGTTCCTGTTTGTAGTGCTTCAGTCCTGTGCATCTTCTAGTTGATTTGGGGTGATTTTTTTTTTTTTTTTTTTGCTTTTTTGTGGTGTTGGTGGGTTTTTTTTTTTCTTCTCTGGTATGTTTGCATGATAGAATGGAACAGGAGACTCCAATGATTTCTGGCGGATTGAAGTGGTGGGCAGAAAGGCTGGGAAGCTCATCAAAGTCCTGCGGAGTCAGGTCCGGCTAACCCATGTGGCCACAGGGTGTATATTGGGCTCTTCTGGAAAGACTCTGCCAAAATGGTAAATAGTTTGTAATCCCCCTTCGCCCTTGCAAGACCTAGGTTAGGGTTATGCAGTCTGTTACAGTGTTACAGTGAAGGTATACAGCTCTGAAAAATAGTACCCCTTACTAAGAGATCCAAGAGTGACATGGGTTTAGATCTTGTCATCTGCTAAATCCAGGAGGGGATGGCAGATGTGTTCTTCAAGGCCCATTTTGTCCTTGGGATTCACAAAAATTCCTAGAAACTGTTCATGCTGTTCCATACCATAATCCTCAACTTTTCTTTTTATTCCTGTTAATTTATTTTGTGGTTGGAAGACCTTCTGCCATTTTTGCATGCAGCATCTGAAGTGAGGGCAACAATAACAAGCTTCTATTAGCAGGGCTCATGATTTAATATGTCCTTGGATTATAGATCCTCATAAATAAATTGAGGTATATACAGAGACATCCAGACTAATGCCAAGCAAGCTGCTGTATCTGCAGAGCTGTAGTGTGTGGGATGCTAACACGGATCCTGAAGCAGCAGGCTATGTGTTGATGTTGCTTCTGTTTCCAGAGCAGCCTCTGTTACTGCTGGCTTAGGTTTCCCTTCACTGTGCTATGGTAAAAAGGGTTTCTAAGGAATCCTCTGGATGCTGAATAATAGTGAGCGCAGGCAGATACCTTTGGTGACTGCCTGGTCAGGAATGCAAGTGCCATTTAGACTTTACCAGTAAAATTGTGCTCATGGGTAAATAATATGATTGGTTTTAAAAAAAAATAGATCACTGCCTTTGTAAACAGCATTCAAGAAAGGGGGTATCTTGTTTTTCCCCCCCTAACACAAACTTCCTCTGTGAATGGAAGTTATTGCCACAAAATATTGATGACATTAAGAGCTGAGGGGAAAAAATACTTGTTAACTGCAAATAAGAATGGTTAGAGTATATTGGATTATTATATATTTTTAGGAATTTAAAGGGGAGTAATCACTAATCAGAGAATTAAGTGATGATTAGTTAATGGAATTAATTAATCAGTGGAGTTAAGTCTGCTAAGTGGTGATTGATAGAAAATTCCTTATTAATCTGTCACACTACTGCAGGGTTTGATGCACTTTCTCCCAAAGTGTTTGATGTGACCTGCTAGAAATAGGATGGCAGACTAGATGAACAGTTGGTGGGATCCTCTAAAGTCATTCTTTTGTTTCTGTAATACAGTTGCTGTAGGCATGGATTGACTTAAATTAACTGTGGTGATTTTCTTCTGGACAGACTGTAAGGGTTGACTTGAAGTAGTTTTTACTTGTCAACGTGCATCATCTTCAAAACTCCCACTGCTTATGTATGAACCTAGGGTTTTTTAGTTTAGATGCCCAAAGGTAGAAATGTTGTTCAAATATTCAGTAGAATTTTGATGTTAGCTGCCGTGCAAATCTGTTTTGGTTTCATGGTGCTTAGAAGATGTAAGAGTATGTAAGAATGCAGCTGCTGGGGTTGAGTGGTTGGTAGGTGCTAGGGAGGCATAAAGCTAAATGGGGAAGGTATAAATGGGAGGTATGAGCTGGTAATATTGAGTGATCTTCTGTGGGGTGATGGCTAACTATTCTGCTCTTCTTCAGGGGTTGGGAACAAGTGGAAGTCACCTGCACACCATACCTGAAGGAGACTCCCAATTCCCTCTGGAACTTTGAAGATCATATTAACCCTAAGTGTAAGTAATTTCTTTCCTTTTCCTTTGAGAGTGCATCTTGGTTTGCTGTTAAAGGAAGGGATGAGCTATCAGGTGGCAAGAACTGGCATTTGGTGTTTGGAATTTGTGTGTTCTTTCCCAGCTCAAGCACGAACTTGCTGCACTTGGGCCAGTTGTTCAGAGATGCATAGCCTTTTTCTACTTCACTGTTTGTGCTGTAAGCTGGTGATAATGCTTTAAGTGAAGTGGAAATATAAAGACTTTTTTAAGGATTTTGAGATCTTCATGGGTAACGGAAGTGTAAAGTTTTATAGGCACTGCAGTACAGGCTATTATTTTTAACTTCATTGATTTAATTGGGAATTATTGTCATCAGTAGGAGTATGTCATGTATACTTTTTTTAAAAAATGCTAGGATGCACCCTGTTCTGGTATATTTTTTTCCTTCTCTTACTGGGGGGCATGATCAAGAAATGAATAGAAGTGCAACAGAGAACTAAGTTTGCCAATAATGACCTATAGGCCTTGCAGCTTCCTCAGGAAGTTAGCTATGTGTCACAGCCTCATTTGGCCTGAATTATTCGATATAATTTTCATCCCATGAATTGTGGATGACTTGGCCTGAGTTCTGAGTTCTTAAAACACCTAGTGTTCATGATTTCAGAGTGACTGTATGCAAACCAAAGGAGAGGAATCCTGGGCTGTTGACTTGATAGAATTTCCTGTTCTGTTGTAATGCATTTTACATTCCCACACTCATGGCTTGTTTACAGATAAACAGCAGCCTATCAATATGTCTCTAATTTCAGCTAGAAATACAAATCTGTTTATTCCATGGACTTTTATCTATTTCTTTTGCTCCTGGAAGTAAAGGAGGAAATCTAGGAGTACATCAGTTGTGAAATTCACTGGGGGATCCTTTTGACTGTAAGCCTCTGTGTTTAGAATGTGAATGAATTGCATAGGGAATTAATTAAAAGAGGTGCTAGAAGCAGATTTGTCACAGGAGGAGAGACTTTAGTTTATTATGAAAGAAACAAATAAAAGTAAACCATACAGACTTCTAATCTATTTTTCTCTCTTTTTCTTAAGTGCCCAATATCAGCCTGGATGTGTTGAAGCCCTCTTTTGCAGAAATTCTGCTAGAATCTCACATGGTTATGATTCGGGTAGGTTATCATTAATTCTAGATCATAATTTTAATGAATGTTTGGATTGAAAATGGAAAACTTTTACTTTTTTTAAAGTTCATCGAGGTGCTGTTTTTTTCTGCTTTCCTTTTCCCTCTTTATCCCTGAATATAAAAAAAAGGAGCTGGATTTAATATTTTCAAGGTGGACTGCTCTTGCAGTCTTTCCCCATGATTGTGCTCTCGGCCACCGCCCTTCTGCTTCCTGCTTCTCAATCCTTAGTCTGAAGAATGAGAAGTTGCTATTTTGAGAAAGGAGTCTAAGGTTTTATGTGCTATTGTTTGTAAAGCTCTTCTCAAATCCTTAAAAGAAAGAAGGTAGTCAAGCAAATTATTACTAATGCTAAGCATTTCCATGGCAACCAGTGATAAAGCTGTCTCAGGTAAGGAGGCACCTGCATGAGTTTCCATGGAAATAATCTTTCTGAGGCTTTTATTTCAGAGTGGGGGGAAACCTGTCGAAGTAGTCTCTCAATGAACAAAGGTCTTACTTATGCAATATGTATCCTCAGTGACAGAAAAGCTGGAGGAATGAGAGAATACTGATACTGACTCTAATGGTACCAAAAGAACATTTTAACTTCCACAGTAATATTAAAACATTCATTGTCCTCATTGTGGCCATCTCCAGAAGATGGTGTGTTTGTATAGTCAGAAAACAGCTTTTACTCAGGAAGAGTGTTCATGTCTGTTTGTGTACCCAGACATTTCTGGCCAGGGTGTGCAGCATAAATGCCTGCTAATTTAAATTTATCTTGACTTACCTGTAGGGAAACAGTGGCCTCAAGCCAAAGGACAATGAAGTTACATCCAAACCTTGGCACTGGCCCATCAACTACCAGGTATATTGATCAGTCCACCTTCCTTTCTGTTTTCAAGTGTTTTTGCTGTGCTTCTTGAAGCATAGCACCTCTTAATTGCATTGAAGATGTCAGCTTTATTTTGTAGCACCTGAGCTGCGTGGAGGCGAATTTGTCTCCCCTTTGACATTGCAAAATACAAAGTGGACTGATACAAACCTATTTTACTCCCTTCTGGTCTGTTTCCTCAGGGCCTGCGTTTTTCTGGTGTCAATGAGACTGATTATCGGGTTTATTTGCTGGGAAACCCGGTAAGTTGGAGTGGGACGATCCAAGCCAATGTCTTTAGCAAATTTTAGCTTACTCTTGCTTCTGGCAGTGTCAATGATTCTCTTCATCCTCCCCCTCTTGTACTCTCTGTCATTGTACTCTCATGTTTGCATGTAGTTGTTCATTTCCTTTCACATGCACATTCCTGTATCCAGCCTGAAGTCCTAAATTTTTCTCTTTTTTTTCCTATGTAGGTGATTTGGTGGCTAAATCTGGTCACTATTGGGTTATATCTTCTGATAGCAGTTTCCACTGCAGTGACCCTGAAGAGAGGTGTCCAACTGACATGTGAACTCAAAGGTGAGGTCAGTCTTCCTATACCTCCTGCACCAGAGAATCCCTCATACAGGAAAGCTCATCTTGGGACTCTTGTATTTAAAAATATCTTTTTTTATATTGTATTAAAAACCTGAGGGTTGAACAAAATACACTCGAGTAGGTGTATGTACACAAGACTAAGCTATATAGTGCTTTAAAAGTGTAGCACTTAATGATGTGACTGTTACAAAGGGTTCCATACTAGAAATAATCGCTATGATGAGTAAATCTCACTTTTTGCATGGCAGACCATTCCTGATGAGTTGCCAAATCTCCTAAGCCTGTAAGACTTCGTCTGAAATCCTCAAGTCATCAGGGGCCCCGAGATACCTACTTAGCTGAAGAGAAGAGCTCTGGAAGTGACTCACGGGCAGGAGATGTGATCAGTGGCTCCTCAAAAGTCTTACCACTTGCTGGAGAGTGCTGAGCTGGGCTAGGTGTAAGCTGGCATCTTAAAGTGATCCAAAGACAGGAGTCTGTAGGCTTTTGCTGCCTTGTTTTCTTGCAGGAGACAAGGGCTTGGATCAGTTAGTAGCTCATATGCCAGCTCTGCTCTGCAGGTGATTACCCAGCCTAGCATGGGAGCTGCTTATGAACTGCTCAAGAGTCAAGATGTTGGCCACAATTACTGTCAGTTACATTGACTACTGCAGCTCAGAAATTACCAGATGCATATCTGTTGGAAAGACTATATTTGATCTGGACAGGTGAGAGGGTGATGAAACATGTCAGGGAAACCTTCCTGATGCAGAGATCTACTGGTCCCATGTTTTTAGCTTGTTTTGCTTTGCAGACTTCCAAGATGTTTTTTTTCCAGTAGAGATACTTACCCCACATAGGTTACTGATAATAGGCTTTCTTTTCACAAATGCCTTTTGCAGGCACCTTAAAAGTGTGTGGATGGCAGGACTTCATGTGCCAAGGGTGGGAAACCACTGAGCTTAGGTTATTGAGCAAAGTCCACAAGGAAAAGAGCGAGAGCTTCATATCTCAAATAGTTTAATAGTGAACAGGACAGGTCTTCAACAAAACTACTGCAAGGAGCTACCTGTATTGGCTGTAAGGAAGACAGAACATTTGGATCAATGCCCTGCTCTCAAGCTCTGCTTGTGCTCTCTACTGCTGTAGTATGCATGGTGTTCTGAAATGATAAATGTTTCCTGATAGTTACGAAAGGCAAATGACAATTGCAAGAGATGCAGCGATCCTTTATAATGTCCAGTGCCAAGGTTGTACAGCTTTTTACAAACTCTACTAAGTCATGCTTTGACCATTCCAGTTCACATCAATGGTTGCTTCATTTTGTAGATCTCTTTGGGGGAAGTGAATTTTAAAATGTGATGTGAAACTATGCATTTACAAAGAAAGTTATTGGCTAAGTGGCGTGCTGGCACCAGAGCTCAGTCCCTTCCCCAGGCTCTGAAAGCTAGGCAGTGTTTCTTTCCAGGAAAGGCTGGCCAAGTGATCAGCTCGATGCAGAGAGAATAAAAAAGCATCAGAAACTGGAATGACGTAGTAAGTCTGATGTATGTCCTGAGAAACTGCAAGTTCAGTCTTAATATCAACCTTCTGCCAGTCTGTTGAGACTTATGCCTTTGTATATCTTTTCTGATAACTGTTTTCCTGAAAAGTGTTTCTGTGTTTATAAAAACGCAGCTAGGATGTTGCAGAGGCTTGGAGCAATTTAAGAGCAGTACAGGACTTCCTGCAAAGATCATTCCTGTTGAGTTTACTCACTCTAAGGCTTGCAAATATGAACTGTAGTTGATTTTTTTCTCTGCTGAAGTCTGTTTATTTGTGTTCCAGAACTGTCGAGAGTCGTGCTACTTGGTGGAGGGCAGATCATGCTGGGCTGGCTCCTTCATTACCTCCCTTTTTTTATGATGGGCCGAGTCCTATACTTTCACCACTACTTTCCTGCCATGCTTTTTTCCAGCATGTTGACAGGTAAATACTAGAGTCTGGGAGAAGTCAATTCGTTAAATTGAACGTTTTCAGGCTAAACAGTGTTTTTTTAATAGGTTTTCAGCTTGCTTGTGCAAAGTGCTTGAAAACATTGACTAATTCAAAATGTTTTTCACAAAGCAGCTTGCAGTGCCAAATTGTCTTTTTTTGTTACCACCCTGAAGCGGCAGTCATGTCTAGAGCTTAGGGCATTTAAATTTAGCGATGTGACTCCTATTCTTTGCTTTGTCACTATTCTTACATATGCTTTTATACAAGTTGCTTCCCTTTGTTTGCTGCCTCCACTTTTCTGTCATGTCTGTTTATAATTCAGTCTTGGTAGTTTTCCTATGAATTTGTACCAACTTAGCATGCTGGGGCACAGATCTTTTGCATTTATTCACATGGAAAGGTAGGAAAAAAGGACCTTCTGCTGATACAAAACAATCCCTATAGTTGTGAAGGTTACTGAGGTAAATGAATTTAAAAATTGACAAGGTTTTCTGTGTTAACAGAGCTTTGTAAGCCCAGTCTATTGCTGAATGTAGCAGCTCTGTTCTTTGGCCTCTGCATTGCCCCTGACTTCTATCTCTTCCTTCTCCTAGGTATCACCTGGGACACACTACTGAAGTTCTGTGCTGGGTTCTTGTCACCCAACACTATAGCTAGAAAAGTATATGGAGGGGGGTTCCTAGCACTGGTTCTGCTCATCCTGTACAGGTGAGTGCTGAAAGCTGAACTTTTCCTGAATGTGTGACAGTTGCTGTCTCATGGAAACCTTAGTGCCTCTCTGCTCTGCTGAACTTGTCAGACATCATCAAGCTCAGTCCTAAACCCTCAAATTTGATTAGGTGCAGCACCTGTGTCCCAGTAATGTGTTATAAAACATCTTTCCATTGCAGGGAATCTTTCTTTTATTCCAGCACTCAGTGTGAACACTCTATTTTCCTCTAAACCCACAGCTCAGTGGTTTCTGATTCTTGTTCCCATGTCAGATGGTGCCACATCCCTCAAATACAGGAAAATTCTTCATTGCTGTAGGTTTTCTCAGCTGGCTTTTCTCCATAGCTGTTGCTTTCTAAGAGAAAATACCACCTGGGATAAAACTGTATACTGTGTATATATTGTGTTCAACAGAGATCAGAAGGTCCCCAGTGGAGCTTAGAGCAGCCCAAAACCAATGATCCCATAGGACATCTGTATGCACTAATCTTCTGTGATGTTCTTCAGATGGAAAACTGTGCAGTCCTTGATGGGCATTTGGTTTCTTTCCACAGCTTCTACCTCTTCCATCCTCTGTCCTACGGGATGATAGGACCCATGGCCTCTGACCCTAGCAGCCCCATGGCAGGACTCCGGTGGATGGACTCCTGGGAGTTCTAGAGCCAGCAAAGGGAGCCTGGGAACAGTGGATGAGAAGCATGAGATCTGCTGCATGTCAGGCTGATTCTGGTGCTTTGGAGACGTGTGACTGTAAAATGTCCTCTCTGGAGAACTCTGGGTATAGTAGCCCTGTTGCTTTGGCATTTGTTTGCACTGCCTGCATTGGAAGATGCAGAGGATGACCATGAGCAGGTCCTCTTAAAAAAGACTAATGTCCTGAATCCTTAGGTTATATCCCTGGACATCTGGCTGCTTAAATCTCAATTCATTTGAGCAATATATAGCAGTGGCATTCCAGCAGTCAGACCAGTACAAGTTGGAGGCTGTGTGTAGTTGTGTGTGTGTATGTGTGTGTGTGTGTGTGTGTGTGTGTGTGTGTGTGTGTGTCTTCCTTCTGGTAATCTAAGCGTCATTGCAGTTTGAGAGTGAGACAGTGTCTGAGACATTAGGACTTTTATCATTATTAACAGCCTTTCTTACAGTGAGGTTTTTGAAAGCCTCGTGTAAATATCTGAGGACCTCCATTCTACCCTGCCCTTGCTGTTTGCGTGGGGTTTTTTTTTTGACCCTGAATTTTTAGAATTTGACTGAAAGAAATCTTGAAATCTCCTGAGCCGCTGTGCCTTGCCTGTCTCCCAGGCCCTCTGCAGATAGAGGAGATGGAGATTGTTTATCCCTGTATACTGCCTTGCTTTCTGGTCACCTTTAATCATTTATAACAGTCACCTAGCAAGCCTGCGCTCAGAGCCAGCCTCTTCCAGCTCAGCACTTTGTAGCTTCTTTGCAGTTCTGTCTGAAACTGCTAAGGAAATTACAGTGGAAATAGAAGGTGGTTTATTTTCTGCCCCAGTATGAAGACTGGTTTCTTGGGGGGTGTACTGGAGACTAAAATGATAGCTTGGGAATTTTACAGACAACTGTCATTCGTGTTTTGATCCCAGCTATTCCAGTGCCAGTACCTGTGCTTTTAGGGGGAAGGCTTCAGCTTAATGAACGTGGCATCTGCAAAACTGGCTGTTGGTGCCCCAGTATCTGCACACTGTATCACTGTATTCCAGCAGGTTCCCTCTCATAGGTGGCTGACCATCGAATTACTGTATTGAATAAAATGTGAGGCCAGGCAAAAATTCTTTGTCTACGAAGTGTCAAGAGCCATTGGATGCTGAATCCGTCCGTTCCAAGAAAGCAGAATACTATTTATCAAGTGCCTTGCTCCTGTGTTTAGGTCTTTTTTTTTTTTTTTTTTTTTTTTTTTTTGTAAATGTTCCTTTTATTCCATCTCCTACTCTTCACTCAGTTTCAATTTCTTGTCACAGTTCAAGGTTGCTGCCTTGTAGCATCCAGCATGAATGACACTTAGACCCCAGCTGTGTTCCTGTCTCAAGAAGTAATATTAGCAAAACTCTTCTGTGTATATTTGAAGGATCTCAAGCCTTTCATTTCAGAGTTCTTGCTCTGCTTCTCAACCTTGCATGAAAATGACAAGTACAGGGAGAACAGCAGGTGTGTCTGTCTTTAAACCTGAATTGTGCATTCATTTCTCTTATCAAACTTTGAATTCCTATGTATTTCCTACAACACAGGAGGGCTGTGTTAGCATAGTTCTTCTGTGTGGCGGCCTGAGACTCCAGTCAGACTTGCTTTCATTCCTCTTTTATAGATATCCATAGCATTGTTCAGTAAGGCAGCTGCTTCCTATTGTAAGGCTCTGGCTTGGTGTGTCACTTCTCTCTCCAGAAGTTGACTCCTAGAGACACTAACTCAGATGGTTGTGGACCTATGCTTTTGATTCTAAAGGTTTTGACTTAGTCACCTGCTGTTAATACGTGGTTGGAACTCATTGCCCTAATTAGCTGCTGGGTTTGGTGATGCTTTTCCACTTGCTATTGCAGGAAGTGCTCCCACCAGAATGAGCCAGGGGTTCACAGAGGTGATATATAGGCAAGGAAGATGAGGGAGAAGACTGCAAGCTTCTTTAGATCCTGCTTGATCTGACAGCAGCTGTGAATTGTTAACTGTTGGCAACATGGCAGGCAGACAGTCTGGTGCTGCCTTTTGTAGCAACGTGATTCAGCGTCTTCTGCTCTTGGTGAGATTATCGGCTTAATACCTTGCTATCCTGAATTTGAGCTTTCCCTAAGGTAGTCCTATTGCTGTGGGGAGGATTTGCCAGAAGAGCTGATGAAAGGCATCATTTAAAGTGTAGGGTTTTTCCGAGCACATGCAATTGCACGCTTGCCCTTAACACTAACAAAGAAAACTGTGAAACTTGTGAGTGTTTTGGAATGACAGTTTCTAACACTTTTTATTCATCAAATTAAATCTGTGTGAAAGCAAAGATCGACTGAGTAACCTTGGTTACTTCAGTTATTATGAAAGGGTCAGCTTTGTAGGAACTGCCTGAGGAAGATGAGCCAGTGTATTCCTTGGCCACAGCCCCTCTATCCCTTATTGCTAATAATGTTTGGGGGGGGGATTGGCCAGCTGAAGGTGGCAAATGTCATGCTCCCATCCCACCTTCCTGTGCACAAACCCAGCTTCTGTTTCAATACAGACAAAGATTTATTTTACTTTAGGACTGCCATTTCAGAAGTCCTCTGAGAGCACTTGACTGGCATTGAGACTAATCTATTTCTTATGCCTTGTGTGCTGGTAAGGGAATGGAGGCATACAGTGAAAAAAAATCTAGCTATTCCACAAGAGGGAGCAACCTCCGGCAGAATCTTTATTTTTTAAATCTGGAGTTGGAAGTATTAAAAGGTCTACATTTGAAGACTAGAGGGCAGACATTTCCTCTGTACCTTCTGGGCTCCAAGGGCTGGGTTTTCAAGTAAGTGTAAATTGATGTTGCTCTTTCAGGAGAAAAATGCTGAAAAATTATTTTAGTTAGAATTTGACCTTCAATCTTTGTTTCTCAAAACAAAACCTGTCAGGCCATAGCTGGAATATAATAGTAACCAGTATTTTTTGAGGCCAATAAAATTCCCTTACTGACTCTGACTTAAAATGCCTGAGTGGTGCAGATGTGAGGCAGTGGGTGCAGGGCACTCTTTGCTTTCTGAATAGAATTTGGGCTGCTTTGGTTCATTTTTTCCATTTGTGCTTGTGGAATGAGTTCAGGTTCATCTTGAGGACTGCTTATTAGTCTTCTTCCCCAGTCATGCGGAAAATAGCTAACAGTGCTTTCTGAGGCCAGAAGATGCTGTTCTCTGGAGCAGCTGCTCTCTTTGAACTTTGCTTGACAGGGCTCCTTTTATCACCGGCAAAGTATTTCATCAAACTATCTGTGGATTCAAATCACAAAAAGCTGCAGGCTTCCACCTTCCCTGCTTCAAATTCTTTTTTATGTATAAACTCTATTTTCACCTCTTAAGTCTTTGGAGGATAGATAGAAGTCCTCTAGGCTCATCTAGCTTCATCCTAGACAATCCATCCATCTTAAAAGGCTTCTGATAACAGTTGCTTCAGGACACCAATGTGCACACACCTATTCCGGCAGCAGGGACTGGCCAGTTTCCAGGAACTGGACTACTCATGCTACGAGGTGTAGATGTGTCTGTGAGGAGGATTTGAATGGTGATGCCAAGGTTGCCCTTGGTCCAGGTGGAGGATCTCTGTGTCATGCACTGCTTACCAGCATCCTTTACAGCCCTGTGAGTGGGAGAGCCACCACCACTCTCTCCTCTGCAGAGTTTTCTTTTTGCGTCTTGGTTGGAAGGGTTTATTGATGCACAAGGGGCATTGACAGGATCTGCCTTTTTGTATTTGCCTCCTTCTTTCCGCTTCTTCAAGTATGCTCAAAGTACAGGACATGTCTTGGCTTCTCCTTCTCTATGGGTGCCTGAACAAGGAGTAGGATGGGACACCTCACAGTATCCTGAGTGGATGAATACCTGTCACATGCACTGAGAGCAAAGCCAAAACCTTGTTATGGAAAGGAAAATAAATGTGTTATTTGACAGTTCCGTCCTGTATCCCTCTGAGAATAGTTTTCAAGGAATTTGAGAGTGAACCAGCTGTCAACATGGAAACAGAGGCATTTACCTGACATTCTCCATTGCCATGCTTAGCGGCTTCCCTTCCAGAGGCTGTGTCTGTGTGCCTTACCCTCTGGGTTGGCACTCTGCACACAAGTACCATTATACCACTTTCCTTCTCTCAGGATCCTGCTGGCAATGTGAAAATCTCCTTAGTGGTGCCCTGTGCCTCCGCCAGCTGGGGAATATAGGTCAGATTGTTTTCCCCTTTACAGCAAGTGACCCCACACACTGGCAAGTGTGTGTCATGACAGCAAGAAATGTGTGGACTGTTAGAACACCATAAGGCTCTTTCCTGCTGGGAGCGGAAGGCTGAGGATAAGAACACCACCTCCATAGCACACTTGCTTTCTTTGGGGGTCTGTGGGCTGCAAGCAGTCAGGACTGAAAATTGTCTCTGTCTTCTTTAAAGTACTAAGACCTTGGTTGCATAGTTGGTTGTGAGTTGCTTTGCATTTTAAACTCCTTTATGCTCTTTACTTGAATGTCAAGGGCTATGATTGTCACAAATAATATCTGAGGTAGGTGACATACTAGCACAGAAACCACTCCTGCTGAATTTGTAATTGGTCCTAAAACTTTGTCAAGTGAGTTTGTGTTTTACAAGAGCTGCTGTTTAGAGCCATCCTTGGAGAACTTGCCTCTGACTAAGCAAGAGTTTGGAGCAGCAATGAGAGGGGTTCTTGTGTAATTCTGTCTTGTATTCTGAACCTTTCTTACTAATAGATGTGTGTGTGTGTGTGTGTGTGTGTGCGTGAGTGTGCATCTGTCCATGAACTGAATGTCTTTAACTAAGGTGTAATTACTGTACCATACAGTGTGGAGGGGAGAATGTTCCCTTGAGTTATAAATGTATTTTGTACAGGAGATTATGGAAAATGAAGTAGAATTTGGAATTTAATTTTGTAATAAGTACCTCTTCTTCCAAGCGTTCTCTGTGTGTCTAGATCTTGGGGTGGGCTTTTTTTCCTCTTTCCTCTCTCCCTCACATGCACACTTGAAGTAGCAACATGGACTTGGAGGCTTTGATCTAGGACAACGGTGATCTCCATCAACTTTTAGCACACAGTCACCGAATAGTCTTGGTTGAAAGAGACCTCTAAGATCATTAACCTAACACTGCCAATTCACCACTAAACCATGTTGCTTAGCACCTCATCTACACATTTCTTAAATAATGTTGCTGGACTGCACTTCCAGGAGGTAAGGTTTTACTGCAGTCCAAGTGACGTGCTGATAAGCACAGGGGGAAGTGAAACTGGTACATTTGGATGAGAATAAAATACTCTGTTGAAGTGGGTTTATTTCTCCGTGTTAAAGACGTGTTAAATATGTATAATAGGTCAGGCTTAATGGGCATATTCATCAAGCTTCTGGTAGGTTGCCTATGAACAGTTCATTTGACAGACTGAGCACTTTATTAAGGAACTCAACACTTTTCTATTAGTCATTCTTACATTGAGTGTGTAGTGTCCATAACATCAGGCTGGTGCACAATTTTGTACAAATGAAGCCCTTGCTGTGAATTTAATGTAAGAGTCTGCAGTGGAAGTGGAATGCTGTAAATCAGAATCTGGCTGTATGCCAGGCTGCAGCAACAGGGCAGTGAATACTTTTGAGTGCAGTTTAACAAAGGGTTACCATCCTTGGGGTGGAACCTAGATAGGGAAAACCAAAATACAGATGACTTCTTTGGGGCTAGACATTGCTGCCTAGATCAGAGCCATGAGGAATATCAAAGTTAATGAAAAACTGTCAGGACATAGGTAGTAAGAGATGGATCAAGAATTAGACCACTACTTGGCAGCAATGGAAAGGCATGAAATGATGGATCACCCTGAGAAGTTGTACACCCATCTTCAAACAGTTTTACAATAAAATCCCACTGGGTTTTCATTATTTTCTCTATGCTGTTTTTTTATCAAACTAGTTAGTTTCTTCCTTACTTAATCATCCTGTTTGGTCTTTTTGAGTATTGCCACATTTTATGTTTGCTGAAATTTCTTTGTTTCAAGCATTATTAAAAAAAAATAACAAGTGGGTTGGATAACACCCTCAGGAAGCTCTTGTAGGACTCATGGGTGCAAGCTATCTGTGCCTGCTGATTTTAAGTCTTTATTGCTAACAGTTACTGTTTAAGATCCCATTTAGTTACTAATGAATTGGAAAGCATGTTTTGATGTGGCATAAGTACATCATTCTCCTCGAGACAGAGCCACAATATTTATTCAGTGCTTAGACATTTTTGACTCTGGAGTTTGCAGGTGCAAAATTTCTCACTGAACTAGAGTATATTTTTGACAGAGCCCCAAAGCTGGAATGACTTAGGTAAAGAGGAGAAAACCCCTAGCAGAAAAGGAATCCCACACATAGAAGCAATAACACATGGGGTTTGCTTTGAGAGCAGATGGCTGAGTGCAAAGCTGGAAGGTTGTGATGCCTTGCCATCAAGGGATGGGCGCAATGAAGCGCAAAATCTTTTTTTTTAATAAATCACAGCAAATCTCAGAGACAACTGCTGTAGGTCAAATGATTGTAGGAGATGCCCTGGTCAATAGTATCAATTCAAATTGCAAGAAGGAGGGAAAAAACAGATGGAGTTGAGATCAGAGAGAAGACAATCAATGAGCACTTCAGAGATCGGCACCAGCAGCGCTTCTGAAACAAGACAAATCCAGTAGGGAAACTACAGAGGAGGCTCCACAGGGAGCCACGCTTTTGCCATGATGATCAGCTGAAGGATGGTCCAGTCCAGAAGTATAATGACAATTGGAGGAAGGTGCAAGGCTGTGTACACTGTCCCTAGGTAGGACAGAAGCCAGGTGACTGTGCTGACACAGTACTTGCCAAGTTGCCAGGTGTATTAACTAGAGCACCATGTTGAGGTAAAGAGGCTGGAGAGCTTTGGGACCATGGCTGCTTGCATCCCACCAGCTTGGAATGCACACACCTCTGTACTTGTGTCTCATGATCAAACTCAGCTTTCAGTCAAGACTGACATGGTGAATAGACTTTTTGAACTCACTTTGGTAGAGTGACTTACAAAAGGCAGAGGTTGCTGCTTGGAATATCAGAGCCTGGTGGTGGGAGTAGCAACTGGTGGATTATCACTGTGCGAGAGACAACAAGGTGAATAACAGCCAAGGTAATGTCTGAGCATCTGTAAGTGCCAGATGTGGTCCAACAGCCTTGTAAGTCAAAAGTACTCAGGCTAGCAGCTCTCTCTGTGGTCTCCTTTGGCTTCTCTCCCTGCTTCATGCCTTATCAGCCTTGGATTGTTTTCACCTGCCTGTACAAACCTTTCCCAGCTGGCTCTGGGAGATCCAAGATGAGCTTGGGAACATCTAGTAGCAAATCAAAGTCAAAACATGTGTGTTCATTTTATTCTGCTGTTGAATCCTCTCCCATCCATTGTTTCTCCTCCCTCTGCCTATCTGTCTCCACTTAGCCCCGATCCTCAAGGCTGGTAGTGCTGCCCTGCTCTCCCCGCAGGTGCAGTGGCAGCCAGGGAGGTCTGCAGCTGTTCCCTTCATCATTTTATGGGCAAGATTATTCCCTCCTGCATCTCTGCAGCTTCATGTTATGCAACTGCATTTCGTGATTTGCTTTGCTCCTGAGCTGTGCCATACGGTGGCCTGAGGGGGTAGCTTTAGGAGGATGCTGGGAACTTACATTACTTCTGCTCCCACCTGAGGATGGGGATGGGAGTCTGGGGAAAAGAGGAGCTATCATGGTCTGTGGTTTTGAGACTGGGGGCAAGGAGGAAGAAAGATTAGCCAAGCCCAGGAGTCCATCTCTGAGGTGAACAGGGAGCCAGGAGCAGCTAGATCAGAGCGGCATTCTTCATGAGGACTCACAGATGTAGAATTGGAAATGAGCAAGAGTCCAAAGGGGATTTGAGTTTGTTGGTATAGCAGCTGGGACAAAAACTGACAGTGCCACAGCAGCATGTGCAAAATGGCCATCCCTGGGCCGGGCTCATGTGGTTTTCCTTTGGGAGGGAAGTCTGTTTTCCAATGGCCCTGACTCCTGAGTACAGGGTTGGGGACAGGCGTTTGTGAGCTTATTCCCAGTCCTGTCACACCGTTTTATGAGACTGGGCAAGTTTCTTTCCCTGTGGGTAAACTGAGGCACTGGACAAGTAAAGCCAACACTTGCTAAGGGGAGTTATCAGTGTCGGTACTGTAATTTGAAGGGGCTGTAGATTGCGATAACGGGACCCACTAGAAATTAAAAACATTATATAAATTTGTTTTCTTCCAAAGCACAAAAAAGTTTTATTGTTTTCTTTTGTGGGTCAGTGAGTTTCTCCAGAAATCTGCCTCCCCTTTCTTCAAGTGTCCTCAAGATGATTTTGGAGAAGTCTGTGCTGCTGACCTATGTGCTCATGAGCACTCCAGGAAGAGTCTTACAGAAATCTAAGAACATCTCAGAAAAGAGCTGAGCTGCCAGGCTAGGTACAGGGAGCTGTGGCAGCTGGGGACCATTGCAGGAAGTCCTCAGACCATGGAAACTTACAGTGCTCAACCTCTTGGTGTATCCTGGGTCTTCCTCATGCTTGAAGGCTCACAAAACACTTGAACAAGAAGGGAGGTTTGCTTGTTTGCTTTTCCTTGTACTTTAAATCCTCTCTGGACTCGTATTGTCAGCACCTCAGTGCAGTGGCAGCAGGAGGAATTCCTGACAGCCACATAGCTGTGAGGAAGAAGCTGCTTTGCAGTCAGGAAAGAGCACCGTGTCTCTGGAGCCCTCACTCTTTTAACTCATGTGAATAGTGGTTCAGATATTTCTTACCCCTGAGCTCTCCCTGTCTCCCACCTCAAGTCCCTCTTTACAGCTTCCTCCTCCTGTGCTGGAAGATCTGTGCTGCGGTAGGGCATGTACCAGTGCCAGAAGAGAGCAAAGGGATGGATCCACTGTTCCAAGAGGCAGGGAAGGTGGGGATACGGATCCTGACTGTACCTGTACTGTGCCCAGAAGGAGCTGGTGCTGGGGAGCAGGGGAAGAATTAACTCCCTTTGGTTCTTGGACTCTGCTGAGTGTCATACCAGTGTGGGGTTTGGGTGCCAGCAGGTGGGCAGGGCTATGGCCAGCCCATTGCCCCTTTCATCAGCTGGGGCACCCGTATGTTCCACAGAAGGAGAAGACACATCATACTCAGCACTCTCGTTGCTGCCGTTATGTCCAGTCTGTTATGACGCTTGTGCCTTGTCTGTGAGCACTCAGCGTGCAGCCACCATCTGCAGCACAGAGGGAAGGTGGGGGGGAAGACTTTGGATGAGAGCCACCATTTTCCCTTGCTGTTGTCTGAGATACCCTTGCCATCAGGAATAACGGATGAGCCTGCATGTTGTTGTTGCTCTGGGATATGATAGCTGGTATGGCACCTGTACAGACCCGAGGAAAGGTGTCCCACATCCCAGCTAAGCTTCAGGAGCTGATCATTCTTAACTACAGCAACTTGCTTTTGTGGTGCTTCTCTTCCTGCTCTATCAGCCAGCTCTGAATATATTCAAAATGTTGACAGGCAAATATCCAGCCTCAGTTGCTGCTCTGACTGCACACACATACTTCAACTCTGCTCCTCAGTATCCTGGGGTCTAGGGAAGGCTCTCTGCTCTCCTTCCCAGTGCCCTGGCAGCACACCCTGCCTGTTCTGCTCCCTCTTCTTGTTAGTAGGATCAGGCTGAACTGTCCAGCCAGGTTCTGGTGAGACTCCACGTCTGTGTGGCTGTGACAACAGGCTGAATTGTCAGAGTAGCTTCTGCAGATGCATAATAGGATGACACTTCACGCTCTTTACTGGTGCGCTTGATCAGCTGCAAGGTAGCGAAAGGTTAATGTTTGCACTGGCACTGCCTCGCTTGTGTTTGCTGCCCTGCTCACATTAACCCAGTGTTTCCTGCTGCTCTCCTTGCTGCTCTTTCAGACTCCTCGCAGCTTCAGCAGTTATCATTGCACTGATTTATTGTCAGTCCCCAGGATGAATGTTTCCTTTGCGACCATATAGCTAAGATGCTGTTTTTACAGGGAGCTTGTTGTAGAGCAGAAGATGGTGGCCAACAGCAGGAAGCACTGTGGGCTGGCAGGTTGCATGTTCTTATCCCCCAGCCATGAGATGGCCCTGCAGCTCATGACTTTTTGTTATTATTGAATGCTTTCTGTTCACCCCCTGTTCCCTAAGGATATGGATTGTAGCGATCATATGCTTTTTGGGCTTTTCTTAGCTATTCTGAAAGCTCAGATGCTGTATTTTTATCAGAAGCCATGATTTAACAGACACTATTTGCATCTCTCCAGGGGCATTAATTGACATTAAGTCATTTCTAGCAATGGCATTCAAAACACAGCAAACCTGGAACACCGTTTGTTTTCTGGCTCAGTAGCCAGAGATCTGACGCGTTTGTGGGACTCCCTAGTCCCACCTGACAGTTCAGTTTCTTTGTGAGTTTCCTGGACTCTTCAAGACCTCAGCTTTGGGATGGGGTTCTCCAGCTTGCTCTAATGTATATGAAGCTTTTCCTATACAGCACTTTGTCCAGTCTGTGCTGAGAATGCAGGGCCTCAAAAGCCTGAGAAAACAGGTAATCTATTCTGGCACTTGCAGAGATGTCTTGGGTGGCTTCCTGCTGTCACTGCAGCCAGTGCTGTCACACCAGCTCTTTGGGAGAAAGGCCCCTGGGAGACAAGCCGAGGCTGAGGCTGTAGCATTGTGCCATTGAACTCGTGTCCTTGCAGGGATTATTTTCAGTACTCTGAAGAGAAGGGCCTCCTTTCTGCCGACACTGAGTCAATGTGCTGCTGGATTGGGTTGCAGGCTGCTGTCACCTCTCGTGATTACAAGAAATAACTCTGATGCACAGTACTAGAACTTGTAATAAGATCAGCACAATTGCTGTTTCAGAGCAGACTGTGATGGCTTCAGTAATATTTGTGCTTTTGTGTTGCTCGCATCCCTCTGAAAACCTTTACTTGCGTGACTGCTCTGGCTTCCCTGCTTTCTGTTGTGCTGCTTGAGACCTTGCTTGCCCCTTCTCGCTTTGTTTCCTCTGTGCTGCCTAAATCCTGGGGCCAAATTAAAAGCAGTTTTCCCTTTGGTTGAACAATGAAGAGAAGCTGGGTGTCCTGAATATGTTCGACAAAGATGACATGTCTTCTGATCTGTTATTAACAACTTTGCTGCGTTTGGCTGGCTTAATTAGCCTTAAATTAAACATGTATCTTGCAGTGTCGAGACTGCATCTGCCTGGGGAGATAAGCAGGTGGCTGCAGGGCAGCCTGAGTCTCTGTGGAAGTGGCCAAGAGCAGGAGGATGCTGTAGCGCTGGAGCATCGCTGAGGTCCTCGGCAGCATGGTTACGTGTGGAGGAGGCTGTGCTGAAGGGCGAGGGAAGATGGCTGGGCCCCCACACCCCGTGCTGGCTTCACTCGCCGCACCGTTCCGACCGGAAAATGTCAGCTGTGAACGAGCTGAACTTTGTGCTCTGCCAGGCCGGCGGGGGTGCTTGGGGATTTTAGATTTTAACTTTTTTTTTTTTTCCCTCTTCCCTCCGTCCCCTGAGTGGGAAATACAAAGTGACCTCTTCCTTACCCGTGAGGCGCGGGGGCAGCCCCGGGTGGAGCGAGGAGAGGGGCAGCGGGGAGCCGCGGGCAGGGCCAGGGCGGCGGGCGGAGCGCGGATGCCCGCGGGGGCGGAACCCCCGGGTGATCGCGGGGCAGCGGCGGGACCCCCCCGGCGGAGCGGGGGGCAGGCAGCTGCCGTTCGCGGCCCCTCCGCCCGCGGAGCGAGCGGTGCCAGCGCCTCAGGTGTCCCCCCGCCCCCGCCATGGAGAGCGGGATGGTGCTGTCTGTCGGGCAGCGGGCGCTGATCCGGGAGAGCTGGCGGCGGGTGAGCAGCAGCCCCGTGCAGCACGGCCTCGTCCTCTTCTCCAGGTGAGCGGGGCGGCGGGGACGGGATGCGGCCACCGACACCCCCGACCCACCGCGGTGAGGACGGGCTCCGCTCCGCGGGGTGGAGAGAAGCGCTTGCCTCTGCCGGGCGATGGCTCTCCCCGCCCGCTGTCCCCAAACCTCCCCGGGGCCGAAGCCCCTCCGCCGCGAAGCCGCGCCTGCCGTGGGGCAGCGGCGTGGGGTCCCTCCGCTCTCCCGCGAGTGAGAACTTTGTTGCGGGGAGATGAAGGGTGAGAGGCGGCGGGCGGGTTTTGCGCCTTTCTGCCCGCCGCTCCCCGCCTTGTCACCGCTACTTGGGAGAGCTGAGTGTCCGCCGACTCCGGGCAGTGTGTCCCAGGGACATCCTAATAGTCCCCGCCAGGCACCCTGCAGCCCCAGGCAAAATGCTGCCCGCTGGGGCGGAGGAAATGGGTGCCAGGGGAACGGCTGGACCCCAGCTCCTCGGGTCTCCTAAACAGATTAATGTCTCCATGATGGGAAGAGAAAAAGGGGAAAAAAAATATCTATGAAAAGTCGTTTAAAGTGGACGGTCAGAGAGCTGATGACCAGCGTCAGGAGCAGGGCATAGCAGATGGGAGCCAAACCTTGCAGAGCAGGGCTGCAAGCAGCCACAGCAATGTTTGGGAGTTCTTAGTGGAGCGGAGAGGGATGCAGTAGTTTGACATGCAGGACGGGGAGAAGAGAGACTGCCTTGCTTGAATTCCCTGTGGCCCCCACGGACAGCATCAGTCTGTTAGATCTGCCTGGGTGGCTGTGACTGAGCCCCGTAGGTGCCTGGCATACACTGGCAGGGAGTATGAGGGGGGACAAAACAGGAGCTGATGATGGTGTGGCAGAATGGGGCATTAGCTGAGTTTGTACATGCCCCCCCGTGCTTAGGTAGCAAAGCTGGCTGCTAGAGGTTGCAGGCCTTCCCCAGATTTAGGAGCTTTGGGGCTCAAAGCGATCATGAAGTGGGAATGGGAAGAGCTGAGGCAACAACCGAGACTGTGGGGAGAAGGGCCAGGCCGGGAGAAACCTCCAGTGAGCTGGGACTGGTCCTCAGGTGCCATAAACATGTTATCTGAGGGCTGGGGCTGTGAGCTGGGGAAGGATATGACTATAGGGTAACCTGGATTGCCCCAAATTAAGATATTTCAGAGCTTCTGGGTCCTTTAGAGGTAGGGAGGGATCAGTAGGTGTGAAGGGAGGCAGAAGGGGTGCTGCTAATGGGGTTGTTCCTGGGCTGAGCAGGACTCTCAATAAAGCTAAGGAACTGACAAGATAGGGGGTTCTCTCTTGCTGTTGCAGGTTGTTTGACTTGGACCCTGACCTGTTGCCCCTTTTCCAGTATAACTGCAAGCAGTTTGCCAGCCCTCAGGAGTGCCTCTCTGCCCCCGAATTCCTGGATCACATCAGGAAGGTGAGAGAGGGACTGTGGTACAGACAGAGCGGGAGAGGAAGCCCTTAGGCAGTGGCTTGGGACTGGGGGTGTCTGACTAGGGAATGCATGGGAAGTCTCCTCCTGAGATGGTAACTGCAGGGGGTTGCTAGCAGAAGGTGCTATTGCCGGGTTAAAGTGCCCTGCAACAGTGGGTCGGGGATGACGATGCAGGTTGTGGTGGGTAAGAAGCACCATGATGAGTGGGTTGCCTCTTGTGGAAGTTGGAAGCCCTCTTCTTCTACCGTGGAAGTGCCTCAGTGAGCTTGCTTCTGTCCAGACAAGGACTGAAGCCATCCGCTTGGCCACATGCTGACCAGGAGGTGGCACAGAGCTGGGCAGTGGGCCAGGCTCCTGTGAACCCACTGCTGTGGAGAGGCTGTTGGTGTGGCTGCAGAGCCAGAAGGCCCACAGCATCTCTTGGATAGGCTCTGGGGGAGTGCTGCGATACACATTCGCATCCCCCCAAAATAGGGAGAGGAGCAATGCTGATGTCATCTGGAGGAGCTCATGCATGGACAGAATTGCACCCAGTGCAGCAGAGACCCTTTGCTGAGCCCTGGAGAGGGGCCATGCCGGGGCAGAGCACAGCCTTGTCTTGCAGATGCCTTCATAAACTGTCTGGCTCCATCTTTAAACCAGTTTGGTGCCTCGCTTGCCTGTCTTTATTCCTTGTAAGAGGCTGTTTCAGGACTGTGCTCCTCTGATAGCTGCAAGCTTTTTGTTATTTTCCAGCCTCTGTTTATTGGCAAAATCAAGTCCATTTTTACTTCTGCTATTATTGCCTTGAGCTGAAATAACTCTTTGCTCTTGTTGGAGATAATTTCCCTGTTGAAATTATAGAGCACAATTCTATCACCTCTTGGCTTTGCCAAGCTAACCATGCCCTGGTTTTAATCTCTTCCTCTAATTTGGTGTGTCTGCTCCCTTTATCCCTCATTAACCCTTCTCTGTCCTGTTTGCATTTGGCTCTTCATGCTCCTGGGAGACCACGGTGATACATGCTTTACCAGACCAAGTCTCTTGGTTGTAGTGTCCACTCCATCTCCTCAAAATACCTTGGCTCATCATAGAATTGGAGTAGCCTTATTCACAATTGCACCATCTTGGCAACTTCTAGTTGGAAACTCTAGTCCTAGCAACTTCCAGGGCTCCCCTGCAGTTGTCGTGGGGTCCTAAGAACTGTAACGACTGCATCAGTGTTAGATCTTAGCCCATAAGTGCTCTGCTATAGGGCTGTTTACCCTCTCTGGGACAGGGAGGTCAGCGGTGTTGCTTGCTGCATCACCTCTGGCAGTGTGCCATGGAAGGACATGGTGTGTGCCTCACTGATGTGACACATGGATCGCAGCAGAGCAAAGGAAAGCTCAGAGGGCATCTGCTGGGCTGGGAGGTGGCCAGGCTGAGAAGGGTGAAGTAGAGGGGTCAGACTCTGTTCCTCTGGGAGGGCAGCAGAGCCTTGCTGTTAATGCTGTTCTGCCTCTGTGCTCCTGCAGGTGATGCTGGTGATCGATGCTGCTGTGAGCCACCTGGACAACCTGTCCTGCCTGGAAGAGTATCTCTGCAACCTTGGCAAGAAGCACCAGGCAGTTGGTGTGAAGGTTGAATCTTTCTCGGTGAGATGCCCTCTCTTGTCCTGCTGTGGCTGTGTGTATGTGGAGCCCTGCCTGCAGCCCTCCGCTGTCCCCATCCCTCTGTGCTCACCTGCTGGGTTCAGTTGGCTGGAGAGAAAGCTGGTGGCTCAGGGCAGCCCCTGAGCTGCTGACACCTGCATTGTGATATTGGCTTGATTGAGGAAACCCTTGAGCTCTCCTCATTTTGTGCCCTCCCCTAGTAAGCTCAGGGAGAAAGGACAGAGAGGAGCAAGGCATTTCCCCCATTTGAAGAGGACCACAGTTTGGGCCACTGAAGTCTGTACTGAGACGCAGGGCTGCAGGTTCAGCCTTTGCCCTGGATCTCTGCATCAAATGCTCTGGGCAAACCTCACGGCACCTGGGAAAGGGAGGATCCACCTCTCTCTGTGTCTGCACAGGGATGGGGGCAGCCCCTGCTTCCTCCATGGCAGTAAGACAGGAGCATCCCCCATATTGAAGCCTTGCTTACTCCTCTTCTGCCATCATGTATGGACAGAAATGCTGGATAATGCAGCAGGGAAGGGCAGGTTGAAGGAGAGGTTTCTAACCAGCGCATGGTTCCCTCCTGATACCACTAGCTTTGGTCCTCTCCAGAGGGAGCAGGGTCCCCTTTGCTTGCGGTAGTGAGCCCACCAGCCCTGTGCTCAGTGTGTGGGTGCTCCTGGATGGGGCTGTTTGCAGCTCCATGAGGAGCAATGCCCTATGGAGAGTCCCGAGGGGTGGCAAAGCAGGCCCTGAACATCCAGCCTGGCACCCACTCTTCTGGCATCAGGGCATTGCTTAGCTCTGCTGATCCACTGCTACACCAGGGGACGGGGCTGTCTACCTGCACCTGGGAGCCATGGAGGATGGATGTGTACCTCTCCCCTGGCATTACATGTGTGGTGTCAGCCTTTGCTCCCTGCCTGCACTTCCCCAAGGTGTGGGGTGAGGGCCAGCAAAGGGGAGAGGAAGGGGAAGGTGTGGTCTGGCTCTGGGCCTGCTCTGAGCAGCCAGGGATGGGGTGGCCTGGCCCCACTGGTGGAGGAGGAGCAGCTGCCCTGCAATGGGAGAAGTTTAAAAATGGGGTGAAATGAGAGAAGGGGCTGTATGGTGTGCCCCGGTGCTGAGCTTGACGCCTCCCTGTTTGGTTTGCAGACTGTCGGCGAGTCCTTGCTGTACATGCTGGAGAAATGCCTTGGGACTGCCTTCAGCCCAGATGTGCAGGAGGCTTGGAGCAAACTCTACGGTGCTGTGGTGAAAGCCATGCGACGCGGCTGGGAGACCCTCCCAGAAGGGGACTAGATCCTGCCAGCCATCCCCATCCCTGACCACACAGCAGTCCTGGGCAGGGGGAGCACTCACGTTATGCTCTCTGCCTCTCTCCACCTCTGTCTTTCTCTGTGCACCAGCCCATCGCTGTCTCCACCAGTTACACGTGCTTCAGGGCTCTCCTAGTGATTTTGCCTTGCTTTGACACAACCACATCTCTGCCTTTGCTAAGGGCTGGCAGGGTACATCTCTGCAGCAAAGCCTAGGAGTGCTGCATCACAGGTATGCTGGCCTGCCTTCAGTTCCTTCGGGCTAGCTGGAGCACCACCACTCTGGTTTTTAGCTGGCTCCTCTTCCCTTCTCTTGCTACCCACCCTAGTTAGATGACAGCTAGCACAGGCCTCTCAAGCTTATTTGCCCAAGAATCCTATTTGCCATGCTCAAAACCTGCCAGGTCTGGCACTGCTTGCTCCTGCTGTGCTGCTGTGCCTGGTTCAGCTGTGGCAATGGCAGATTTGGCTCCCTCCAAGGGCAGGGGCAGCACAGGTGGGAGCTTGTTGTGTTGTATAGCTGTCCTCCCCAAAACTTGTGGGAAGCTTTTCCCCATCTCCCTTCACCAATGTGTCACTACCAGGTGGTTAATCCTGGTGTGCTCTTCTGCCTTGCCTCTGCCCTGGATGGGATCCATGGCCTTTCCTCAGTGTGTTTCCAAGGGATGCTTCAAGCAGTGGGGTCACGTTAATCCTGAGGTCAGGCTGCTTTTGTAGGGCTGGGCATTTTTACCAGCTGAAAGGCTTTGTGTTGGTTTGGCCAGTTGGTTTAACCTCAGAGCCAGCCGAAATGCAGCAGCAGTGGTGGCTCTTTACTGCTTTGTGTTAAGGAGAATAAAGTAAATACAAGGAAAAGATGTCTTAAAGTAAAAATGAAGGTTGCAATCATGTCATGGCAACAGATTCCAGAAATCATTCTGGCTCTTGGCCAGAGGAAGCATAGCTGGAATTTCTCTGCTGATGCTGTCAGGACCTGGAGGGCTTCCCAGCTGCACACAATGCCCGTCTGCAGAGCTCCTCACGCTTCAGTAATGCCTCCCAGCCATACTTGAGACACAGCCACTTTGAAGCAGAGCGAGGCACTCAGTTAGATGTGTGCAGCAGTGCTGTGTCAGGACAGGAGTGAGGAGACAGCATCTGCCAGAAAAAATCCCAGGAAATGGCTGAGAGGCAGCACCTGAGGGCTCTGGCGGAAGCTGAACTGGAGCATTTTGAAGAAGAGTTCATCTTTATCGGGAAGTCACTGTGGGACTGGCAGAAGCCATCACTAGCCCCAGGGCAAGGACATAGAGCAAATATCAGTTACAGGCAGAGCCCTTTTTTGCTGCTCCTTCAGGGCAGGAGGAGCCTGGTACTGAAGGACTGAGATGGTCCCTGTTCTACAGACACATTCCTCCTATACTCAGATGTTCTCCACTCTGGGGCAGGAAAGGGCTGCCCCCTCCTTGCAGCTGCAGCTGAGGTCTCCCAGTCCCGTGCCATGGAGGAGATGATGGAGTGCCCTGTGAGATGGGGCTCTGCTTTCCTGCCATCAGGCCTGGTGGTGGCTGTGGGCTTCCAGCAAGAAGGGAGCCCTGCAGCTGTGTTTGGGAGGGGAGCTGAGGGGTGTTGTGGAGCATCCATGTAGGATGCTCGCTGTCCTCCCTGCGGTACTAGGCTCCACTTCTGCAGTCCTACAGTGTGGTGTGTGCATCCTGGCCCATAGCTCTCTCCATCACCTGGGTCAGGTGAGGTCCTCTCCATTCTCACACCAGGTGGTGAGGGATGGAGGAGCCAAGGCTGGGGAGAGGCGCTGGCTGTGATGGCATGGTATGGGGCAGAAGGGTTTGGGAATGGGGATATCCTCTTTGCAACCCTGTTCTGGAGCATCAGCCTTCAGCAGCATGGGGGATACCTTCTGGCTCTGTGTGACAAGTAGGCAGCTGTGTGGTGGGTGGGGTGTGAATGTTACTGCCCCAAACCATCCCTGCTCCCTCTAGCTTTCCCAGCTCATTGACTTCTCTTCTGTACCATGTTTTGTGTAACTCCCAAGAGAACTGAAGTTGTCTGTGTGCCTCTTTTACCCAGCTGTACTGTTTAATAAAGAACAACAGTGACTCTCAGCCCTTTTTGCTGCCTTATGGTTATTTTAATATAAAAGGCCCAGCTAAGCCAAAAAAAAAAAAGGATGACAGAGAGTGGTTTACTTGTTTCTTGTTGACTCTAGCTTTGGAGATATTGGTCACTGGGAGCGCTTGAGTAGTCCAGCTCCACTGACATGAGAAGGCATCCAGTGCCAAATGTCTGTTGGGAGCTTTTGTGCACTGTAATTGAATGGGTGAGCAGTGCTGGGGCTAGCAAAAGTGTCCTGCTGTTGATTGCTCATTACCCTTCAAATTTAACAATCTCTAATGGAATTTAGCAATCAACCTAAAAATCTTTTTTCTGTTGTTCAGCTGCTGATTTTGTTCTCTGAGGTAGCATCGGCTCACCCGCTGCTGGTCACCCACTGCTGGTTGCCCACAGCAGCAGGGCACAGCCTCGCAGGGAAGTCCTGCCCAGCTCCACACAGCATCCACCCTGCCAGCTGGACTGCTGAGCCGCCCCAGCAGCCCTGCCCCAGGGAGCAGCTGGTGGGGATGTGGGAGGTCCTGTCTGCCCCTTCCCAGGATATGTTCTAGCTTTGACATGGTGGATTTCCAGCCCTGGGAGAGTTGGGCACTTGGCACTGAAGAAGGATAGTCCCTAGAGCAGGGAAGCCAGCTTGGGGTCTCCTGAGGGCTAGAAATCCCAGCACTGCCACAGGAGAGCATGGTGAGCATCCTGGGAAAGCCATGCTCCTCTACCTTGGGCTAAATTTAGGATGGGCCTTCCTCTGCAGGGCAACATGCAATGGGCTGCAAAGGGCAAGGACAGTAGCAGAGATCTGAATGCAAAGAAATCTTTCCTGTGGTTAATTGCTCAAATAAGTTTTCCAGCTCTTCCTGGGCTGGAGCACAGCTGCCAGCCTCAGGGCTGGTGGTGGAAGCCCAGCCCCAGCGCTGCAGGGAAGGGCCAGTGTGGCACCCCCCAGCAGCACCCCCATCTTTGACTCCTTCCACCACTGCAGAGGTTTGCCAGGGCTCCCACAAATCACCCCTTTGCCTTGGCTGCTGCCCAGCTGGGATGCTCCCAGCAGTGCCTGCTGCTGGCTGGCACAAGGGGAGATGCCATGCAATTGCTTGTCCCTGGCTGCGAGGGACTTTTGTATGCACAGGCTGTAAACAGGTGAGCGGGTTTCTGAGGGCTAGAGTGGCAGGGGCACAGTGTGATGGGGCTCAGACAGCCTTGTTAGGCCGTGATGAGCTTCCCTGGCTTGAGTGCTGGGAGAGCCGTGAGCCAGGGGGGCAATTACAGCCCTCGCTCACAGCCGGGGCTCCTGCCTCAGCTCCCTGGCGCCAGCAAGGCCCTGCCTTTAGCCCCGTTTACCACTAATTACGACCTGTGGGGGGCCTCTGTGGGGGTGTGCAATGAGAGTAGTCTTTTAAATTTTCCATTTTTTTCCCCCCAAAGGGAAGCCCTGCCCATGCCCCCTGCCCTGTGCTGTAAGGCAGGCTGGCTCGGCAGGGCTCACCCCAGGGAAGCTGCGCAGGGCAGGAAGGACCTGCAGAAACCAGAGGCAAACATTAAAGTAGGAATTTGGGTATAAAGAGTGTGTTTTGGGAGGGAGGAGCAGAGCATGAGTGCTGTCTGCTCAAAACCTAGAGAAAGGCTCCCAAAATGATGTATTGCCCCCTTCCCCAGGACTTGTTTGTAGGCATTTCAGCTTTGGGAACATCTTCTCCATTCCCAGATGGGATGGCTGCCCTCGCTCCTTGTTGTGGTCCCAGATGAGCTCCAGGCCACCCTCCTGCTCCCTCCAGGCAGCGTGTGTCCCTTTGGTAGTATCCTGAGCCAGCTCTGCTTGCAGGGCAAGAGCTGGCAGAGGACAGGCAGGGGAGGCGCATGCCTGTCCCGGGGCTGCATCCCTTCCCTGATGTCAGGGATGGTGCCAAGGGCTGTGCCAGCGTTTTTGAGGGGACACAGCAGGATGCTCCCCTGCTCCTATGCTTTTGCTGCTTCTGCCCACTTGCTGGGGTTTGCTTTTGTGGGAACTGGTGGGCAGCAAGGTGCCAGGAGGTGTCCGAGCGCTCTCCTCACGACTGAAGCCTCTGCAGGACATCGCCAGGAAGGGTCAAAAGAAGCCCACAGGTGGGGAAACAGGCTGGGGTACTTTTGCAGGCCCCAATGGTGAGGGTCCCCCCTCTCCTGGTCCCAGGCAGAATGTAAGGGGGTGACGACACCAGGCAGCAGTTGGGTGAAGTCATTTTATTCAAGGCACGGTCATAGCAATAAATCACGAGAAGGTACAGACCTCTGGCACATTCCTACAGTGGGGCAGCCAAGGGCATTCGGACCAGCAGCCCAAGCTCCCGAGGACACGGTGCCGCTCGCAGGCACTTGCTTCCACACAGAGAGAGGCCACCAGCATCACCTCACCGGCTGGGGCTGCCCCCGCCGCAGGTAGTGAGGGCAGCAGCTGAGCCATGGGCAGCCCCAGGGGCACCTGGGCAGGGAGTCGTGAGCCCCCCAGGATGCTTTCTGGGGTTGGGAGGCAGCGGCTGAGCTCAAGACTCCCCAAGGCAACTGCTCAGTGGCTAGTGTGCTGCAGCCATCACCCCAGCATGCAGGAGGTGGGTGGGACGGGGGCCACAAAGCTGCCAGCTGAGACCCACCAGCCCCACAGGGATGTCCCAGGGCCCACTTGAGTCCAACAGAGACCCACAGCTCACCGCTGGGCTGCCTTTTAACACTTCCCCCCAGGACTGGCACACCATGCCTGTCCCCCCCAGTGGCACCGGTAATGCCGAGCAGTGCCACTACCGACTGCCTTCGCAAAGCAGCACTCATGCTGTCAACTCGTGCTGGCAGAGCTGCGTCCTCATCGTCCTTTCCCTCCCTGCAGAGCCCCGAGATGGTGGATAGAATTGCTCTGAAGCCAGCAGGAAAATCAGGAGCAGGAAAATCAGCCCTGAGGCCAAAGCAGGGCCAGAGCGAGGAGCCATCATGCCCAGGTGGGCTGGCCTGGTAGGAGAGGGGCTGAGAAGGGCAAGGATCTGCTCTCATCCTAGGGGCCTCCGCAGCTGCTGCAGATGAGCTGGAAAACCCCAGGGATGCTGCCCAGGCAGGGGCCAGCTCATTTACACTGACCACAGGAGGACTCACACTCGAGAGGTCATGCGGTTGCTGAGGCAGCATCCCCTGGCTGCAGCTTGTGGGCAAGGGCAGGATGCAGTGGACCAGGACCTGGAGGCCAGGGTCCTGCCAGCCCTCCCCTCCCCTCCCCATTTCTGTTGCAACAGGACAGAGCCACACAGAGTCCCATGGCCAGCCTCTGGAAGAGCGCGAGCATGAGGGAGATGCTGCCGGGAGGAGCAGGATGAGGAGGAGCTGCCCTCACAGCCATTAAACACATTTGTCCCTTGACCTCCTACTCCTCCCTGAGGACCCCAGTGACAGCAGAGGGATGGGGTGGGAGGGTGGGGAAGAGCTGGGCTTGTGTTTTGATGTCTGCCTTGGGGCAGGGCTGCTGATGCTCAGGCAAATGTGGGAGCAGCCCTGAGCACTCACCTCCTTCACCAAAGCACATCTCAGCAGTCCCTGCTTCAACGGGCGAACCCTTGGGGGTGGCAGCAGGGGCAGGCAGGAGCCTGCGTGGTTGGCACTGGGGGCGAGCAGTGGGTGGGTAGGGTGGGAAGAAAGAGTAGGGGTGGCCGTCCCCTGCCACTGCAGACCCATGGGACAGGGTGGTGGTGAGCACATTCATCTGAGCTGTCTAGGCTGCTTGCCCCTCATGGAGGGGCCAGGGCCTCCCTCCTGCCCCTGAAAGCATGGCCTCTAAGAGAGACCCTCTCCCCACACCACTGCACTCCATCTTCCCCATGTTGGGCTGGAAGAGGCAGGTGGGGACGGAAGGGGCACAGGGGGGCTGAGCCGGTCCAGGCAGCAGGAGGGACCAGCAGAGCCTCCCACCACCTCCCATGCAATGGGGTCTCTCCCTCACATTAGTCCTGTTGCCACCCCGCCCAGTCAGCAAGGTGGTCCCCACCAGTCCTGGGAAGGCTCCTTCCTGCCCCCCGGCATGTCCTCTGCTCTCAGCACAGCTGGTCCTCACCCTGGCGGCAGGGATGCTCACTGGTAGCGGGCCTGGCTCTCCATCACAGGGCCACTCCTGTACTCGCCCTCTACTGTCTCCAGCTCCGTCTCAAAGCTCTGCAGCCCTCGGTCCTCCCCATCCTCTGCTGTCTCCAGGTGGTTGCCCATGGTGCCGTAGGACTGGTGTGCTGGGGAGGCTGCCGGAGTCAGGCTCAGCTCGGGCTCCTGCAGGACAGTGGCCACAAAGAGCTGCCCCAGGGGGCAGCAGGGGTGAGGGCCCAAGGAAGTGAGGGGGGGGGGCTGCAGTGGGGCTGGGAGGTATACTCACATTGGAGTTGGGGGTGGAGGAAACACTGCTCCGCTCCACATCATTGTAGGCGCACTCAGACTGGTCGGACATCTAGGAAGAGGGAGGCCAGGAGGAAACAATAGTTTGGGAGTCCCCCAGCCAAAGCTGTGGGGGCAGCCAGGTGCCACCTCAGACTCCCCATGGCAAACACACCTCAGAGAGCTGAGGAGGGGATGACGCAGGGTGAGGGAATGGGATGGGTGGCTGCTTGCGTTCACCTGATAGCTGGAGGGTTTCCGCGGCTGCAGCTTCTTCAGGCAGAGGCCAAAGAAGGAGAAGACGATGCAGGAGAGGAGGACCACAAACGTGAAGAGGGTGACAGGGCGGGTGGGACCTAAAGCAGAGAGACAGTGGGGCAGCACATGACTCCTGCATGTCCAGCTGAGCCCCAGCCTGGCACCTGCTTTGGGTCTTACAAGCTCCCAAACCCCTTCCCAAAACACTAGCTGACACCCCTTTCATCTGCCAAGTCTCCATCACATCCCCCTTCCTACCCTCCATGCCAGGCCTAACTCAGGGGTGACACCAGTGGCTCATCACCCCAAGAATCAGATGTGACCCTCATCAGTGGTGGGGGCAGCCCCAAGCTCTCCCTACCGAGGCGCAGGACGGAGAAGAAGAGCAGCCAGAACATGCAGAGGATGGGGGCCACCGCGACCTGGCTAATGGCGGCGACATGGAGGCGCTGGTTCAGCTTGGTGGGAATGTACACGTAGTAAATATTGTACCGGTCAACCATGTGCTTGAGCAGCATGTAGAGCAACCCTGGTGAGAGGAGAGGGGACATTTGGGGGAGAACAACAGGGACAGCAGGGCAGGGCCAGGGGACAATGTTCAAGGGTGCCCTCCTGCTGGTATCTGGGACAGGCTGTTCTTGGTACAGCCGGGGGCAGCGGGACCACAGGCATGGGATCGTACTCACCAAAGGGGACGATGATGGGGCAAGTGATGCTGTAAGTCATGACGACGGAGAAGATGCAGCAGGTCCAGGCATACTCCAGTCCAAACTGGAACTGGTACGCTTGGCTCTGGGGCACAACCAACAGTGTCATTATTGCCTCTGCAAAGGCTGCATTTGCCTTTGCACACTGGCCCACGTGACTGCCTCCCCCTAGTTGTCCCCCCCAAGCCTCCCCATAGGACCAGGACAGCCTGAATCCCTGCTGTGCCAGGGGTTGCGTAGGCTCAGAGGTGACCAGAGCCACGTACCCGCTTGACATGGAGCCGCTCAGGCTCGGACTTGGCGAAGCAGAGCCGGGCAGTGTAGACGAGGAGGCCTGGGATGCGCAGCAGCTCCATGGCTGTCCCAATCAGGCTGGAAGTGACCACGTAGTTGACAAAGAAAGCGCCATTGTCCGGGAGGAAAACACATCTGCCCCAGGGACACAGAGGGTGAGAGAATTGCTACGGCAGGGGGTCAGGAGAGCCACTGGGGGCTGGCACTGGAAGCTCCCCCTTACCCGGGAGGTTCAGCACCTCACTGCTACTCACTGGAGCTTGATATTGGCCTCGTCCAGAAAGTGGGTGTCGAAGAGCCAGCGGAAAAAAAGGTCCAGGCTGGAGTGGGGAGGATAGGATCAGCTCAGAAAGAGGGGGAGCTGCACAGCAATATGGGGGGCACCAGCGGGCACATGATTTCCCCTGCCTTGGGTGGGTGAGACCCTCTAGACTGCAGCACCAGAGTAGTCCCTTGGGCCACACAGGACCACCATGGCCTGGGTGCTCTTCTCCAGGACGGTCAGGACTGCTGTAGATATCTGACCTGGTCCTTTCAGGGTCTGCTGAAGGGCTGACCCCAAGCAGGGCACCACCAGCACCAGCATGGTCAGCCATGGCAGCCTGGCAAGCTGCTCCACACCCCCCACTCCTCCTCCTCAAGGAAGCTTTCTGTCCATGACCATCTGGGAGCAGCTCATCATGGCTAAAAAGCGAGTGTTTTCCCCCCCAGAGACAGCTGAGTTTTAGCAGCGGTGGGCCCTTAGCCCTTTAGGGCTGGCTTGCAGGAGGTGAGGGGCCTGGGTGCAATCCTTCCTGCCAGGGAGCAGGGACAGCAGTGTGGCAGGGTGGTCTATACCTGCTCAGCCCCAGCGAGGGCAGGATGATGACCATGAACACCAGGAAGAAGAAGCACTTGTGCATGGTGAGCTGATTTTCAGTCGACCTGCAGAGAGGGGAGGCAAGAGAAGAATGTTGCACTTTTCCAGTGCAGAGCAGCTGATGGGGGAAGAGGCTGGGCTGCATCTTGCCCTTCACCAAGAGCTACTCCCAGCCCCAGCAAGGCACATGCATTTGATCTGTGCATCTACTGGGGCCTTGCAAAGCCTCTACCAGGCTGGGGGGAGTCACCATAAGGAATCTGCTGTAGTGAAAGCTCTTGTCCTTCCAGCCTCTCACCTCCTTCATCTCTGCAATCTGCCACCATCCCTGCTGGTGTAGACACCTAACAAGAGGCAGCTGGGTTCAGGAGCTCCCATTTTCTCTGGGAGATGGAAGGGAGTTGGTAACAAAGCTCCTGCAAGGACTCAGCAGACCAGACACAGGAGTTTGGGCCAGTGGAGGGTCAAGGCAGAGGGAGCACATTGTAGGAGATAAGCAGAGCTTCCTCTGCTACGACACTCGAGCATCCTGAACCTGTACCTCTGCCTTGAGAAGGCTGGGAGTATGGCTGGGATGTGCAGCTCGAGTCAGGGCCATGGCCCTGCTGCTGCCAGTCTAACATCACACCATCCTTTCCACAAACTTCTGACCCATGTTAAAACCAGCTCCACCTGCCTCTGTCAGCAGTCTGCAAGTGTTCAGGGCTATGACAAGTAAATGGCTCCTTCAGGCATGGACTTGGGGCTCTTTCCATGAAAAGCAAGACCCGTGGGGCTCTGTGGGGGTCTGCCGCTCCACTGCCTGCTTCCCTGCAGGTCAGGTCCCAAGAGTCTTACTGAGGTTCCTCCCATCTACCGCAGTCGTGGGGCAGCGAGGGAGCCAGCCACGTTACCTCGTCCAGTGCGACTCGAAGAATGCCGAGTAGTAGACGAGGAAGGGCAGGAAGACGGAGAAGGCCCAAAGCAGCAGCGTGGGGAAGAACTGGGTGATGATGGGATTCTGCAGGAGGAGAGATGCCAGACACCCCCTCAGGAACCTGCCATGGCTGAGCCATGCTCGAGGCAGCTCCTTGGCCTCCTGGCACAGGATGGTGTGTGCAACAGGTGGGCTGGGGCATCCCCTCCCTGAGCAGGGGCGTTTGTTTCGGGAGAAAAGAGCTTGAGGCCAGCCAAAGGCACCATGGGCATGGTCTGAGACCCAGTGCCTGCCCAACAGCTCACAGGTCAATGAGCAAGAAGGCGATGTGCTGCTGGCAGCTCCTAACATCTCCTGGAGCTCTTCCTACCCCTCTCCTCTTGCATGGACACCAATCTGTCCTCTCCCATGGACACCAGCACCAAAGCTTAGGTTTGCACAGGTGCCCCAGGACTCTGCCACTGGGAACACAACAAGAAGGGGATGGATGGCAAGCAGGGGCATGACCACTCCTTGCCTCTCACCAACACCCATCTCAGTGATGGTTTGTCTTCTTGGGTCAGTGTAGAGCTGGTGCCCAGTCATGGACAAGCCTGGAAATGGAGACCCTTTGGGAAAGATAGCACGGGGACCCAAGGACTACCTTGAGGCTCTCCACAGGGTGTGTGACGTTGAACATGTCCATAGTGTTGACAATGATGGCTGGTGTGGTGAGGAAGAAGAGAAGGACGAAGAGGCAGATATTAAGGAGGATAAATCGCACCCACCAGGATGTGCCACGGACTGATAAATTCTCCCTGTGAGAGGAAAGCATGACTCAGACATGGGATGGAGGAAAAGCCATGTGTCCTGGGCCTCCCAGCCCAGTTTCCTGAAGTGCTGCCTCCCACTACCCACACCAGCCATCCCGGCAGCCATTGCTCTGAGTTCACCCTCTCCCCCTCCCTGTGCTGCTCTGCTCACACCTGCAGAGCCCCCAGGACCAGAGAACGGCTGCAGCAGGGGTTGGTACCACAACAAGGCTTTGGAGTCAAGCTAGAGAAATTGGAGCCTGGCAATCACCCCAAACCTCCCCTGGCCGAGCCCTGCCACCCATGAGGTCGGCACCCCAGTCACCCCTGCTGGCTTCTGCTACAGCTACAGGAAGGATTGTCAGCCCCTGCCACCTGGGGAAAGTGCCCTATAGATGTGGGCATAGGATCCCTAAAGCTACATGGGCTCCCTATAGCTATGGGCATGGGCTCCCTATAGGTACAGGCACAGGGTCCCCCCAGCTGCTCGCCCTCTTCCTCCCCCCCTCCCGCCACAGGGGTTCACCAGATGATATCGCTGGGTGCAGGGGCATAGCGAACTCCCCAATGATGTGACTTGACCACGGTGGTGACAGAGGACTGCTGGGGGTGCTTGCGGCAGTGGATGTGGCTGTAGTCCTTCAAAATCCTATGGAGGAGGGAGCCATGGGACAGGTCCAGACCAAGGCCTCAGGACCGCCCCACAATTTCTTGTGAGACCCTTCCCGCAGCCCCAACAGAGTCGCCATATCTGCAGATGCAGAGGCACAGAGGGAGAGAGACCCTTTGCCTGGCTTTGGCTGGAGAAGCGGGTGAGATGCCCCAGTTCCCCAGCAGCAGTGGCCACCAGGGCCCCCATCCCCATGCCCATTGCACTAGGGGCACTCACACAGCCGTCATCCGCTCATCCTGGAAGGTGACGAAAGCCATGTCAAGCCGCTTGAGCGTGATGCGATTGCGCTCAGCATTGAACTCATCTGTGAGTTTCTCCTCCAGCTCCCCGTAGTACTGCTCGGCATCCACCTGTGGGAGCAGTCAGATGCTGGGGCTCTGCCAGACTTGCCAGGCTGGGGCATGGGCAAGCTGCCGTGCTCTGCCCTGCTGGCAGTGGGGATGTGCTGCCTGCAGCCTCCTACCTGCTCAAAGCCACAGAAGCGGCAGCAGAAGATGTGGGCGCAGGGGTGGGTTTTGATCATGATCTTCCCCTCTTTCTGTGCCTTGGTGGTGAAGTAAAGCCTCCCCTTCATTGCTTTGCGCCTGCCGCAAAGCCAACAGGGGCAAGGGTCATTCGGGGAGTGGCAGACAGACAGACAGACGGGGTCCCTTGACACGGTGGGCAGGAGCGGTACACCCACCCACACAGGCAACAGGGACCTGCACACACGCACCTCTCTGCATCCAGCTTCATCAGCTTGCGCACGTCGAAGCAGAACTGGACGTTGGTGACAGTGCAGCTGGGATAAGCCTCACTGCGGGCACAGGGACATGGTGGCACCAGGAGCTGCAGGATGGGGACAGCCCCTGCCACCTGTCTGCCAGGTGCCTGGCAAGGATGTGGCACACCGCTACTCACTGGAAATGCTTGATGATAAGGGAAGGGTCTGTGATCTCCTTGGGGATGTGGGTAACCATCAATGTCCGGGCGACCTTGGGGAGGAGAAGGGGCAGAGGGGGTGGGGGTTGACAGGGATTTTGTACTATGTCTCGCTGCCACACTGCTCGCCCATCTGCCAGGAAGGCAGAAGCAAGCTGGGGCACCGACTGCCACCCTGGAGGTTGGTCAGCACAGACCTCCTCAATGCCCACTCCCAGACCCCGGGGGCATAGTTGAACGCTGCCACCTCCCAGACACACGGACACAGCAGAGCTTCAATTTCAAGAGAAAAGGCAGCAAGAGAGAGAGAGATTTGCCTCTGGGCTGCCAGGCTTTCTCCAGAAACTGAAGAAATCCAGCCATATCTTCCCTGCTTGCCCAGTCCCAGGCTGTTTCTAAAGTTCTCCCTTCGTACCGGGACCATCCTTTCCATAAAGTACAAAGCTGTCCACTAGCACTGAACATGGCAGGGCTGGAGGAGGGGTGCTTGCTCACCTTCTCGTTCTCTCTGTATTCCAGATGAACAGAGTGATGAGCCATGCAGAGGATGGTGAGGATGAAATAGATGAGGGCGAAGATGCTGTGCAGCCACAGGAGACGGTCCCTGGAGGAGGGGGAGAGGTGATCAGTGAGCGCTGTGGTGGGCACGTGGCATATGGACCAGCCTGGCATGCAGCGTCTCACCCGTGGCCACCCCCTGCTGTCCAGCAGGACCTCCTCGAGCCAGCTGCCAGACTCCTACCCCAGGAACAAGAGGGGCAGCATCCAGGGTGCTGGCTGAGACACTAAAGACATGAGGCTGCCCAGTGCCCCTGAGAGCACTTCTGCTGGCAGCGGGGTGCAGTGAGCAGTGCCAGCATGCTGGCTGCCATGACTGTGCTCACACATAGTGCAGACGGGTACAGGGGCTACCATCAACAGTGCGCTGCTCACATGGACGTGTCCCTGTCCCCAGCACAGGGCTGTGATAAGCACCGTGCCTGGGTGCTCCTAGCAGTGCCCACCACAGCAGCAGCACCCACAGCCCACCCCGGGCACGAGAGCCACGTACTGCGTCGGGATGTTGGCAATGGTTGTCCGTCCGAAGTGGGTGGGATTTTGTCCTGCAGGGGAAGAGAAGTGGGAGGTTAAGGGAACCCAGTGTGGTGTGCATGTCCACTCTCGCAGGGTTAGTGGCTCTGGTCTTTGATCTCTCCTTTGTCATCTCTCAGGTCCCCACCAAGCCCTTGCTGCCCTGAAGCTCCCTGTCTCTAGCGTTCCTCTGTCCCACAGCTGATGGTGGTTTCCTGCTCACATGGGGGCTCCTGACAGAGGGGTTCTTCTGCCCTCTGTCCCAGCGGCACGGTACTTGCCTTGAAGCTGGGGAAGCTAGCACTACACTCCTAAGCCATCCTGCAACTGGGGAAGAACCTACCCAGGAGGTTCCCCGAGAAGTTGACAGGCAGGATGACAGCCACGGAGAGCACGCAGACCAACATCAACAGGACCAGGAGGTGTCGCTGGAAGGAGAGGTAGGTGGTGGCGTCGATCCCACACTTGCTCTGAATCTCCTCATCCCTGGGGGAGAGGCAGGTTGGGGTGAGTGCCGATGGTGCCTCCCTGCCACCTCCCACCCTGGGGACACTGGTTGCTACAGCCTCACACAACCCACACCAATGCATGGCATCCTGCCTGTGGCATGTGGGATTAGGGCACAGAGGAAATGAGGGACACAAGCAGCCCTCAGGCTGCAATCCCATTACAGGACCGGCTCCTACCAGAAGAGGTTGAAGCCTTTTTCTTTGGGACAGGATCCAGGGGCTAGGAGGAAATGCAGAGGTGAGCCCTCTCCTCTCTCTCCAGGGGATATGTTTTAAGAGGGCTCTCCTCCGCCACTGGTTCCAGCAGCTCTGGGTGATGGGCCACCACTTGTGGGTACTGGCTCCCAAGGGTGGGCAATGGTGGGGCATGGCCGTGATGCCAAGGACACATACTTACTTCATCTGGTAGATAGAAATGAGCCAGGAGCAGAATCCCTGGAAGGGAAAAGAGTTGGGATGAGCCAGGGGCAACCATCCCACCTCCCTGGTGAGGAGTTGGGGCACAACACCTGCTGGGAACACATGGGGAGGTTGCTGTGCCTGGGACTGGGGGGCTGAGCAAATGCAGGCAGTACCCAAGGCAGCTTGGCGATATTCAGCACAGTGGCTTGTCAGCAGTGGTGGCAAAGGCAGCTGCCTTGAGAGAAGCAGGAAACACAAGGCATCCCTGTAACACAGGCTCCTGGCTTCCAACAACTACCTCCTCTGCCCCTTCCCTGACAGTCCCTAACATGTAATGAGCTTTTTTGACCACTATGAAGTGCTGAGCCGTCATTGCATGTAAGACGTTGTGTAACAGCTCATTCTCTGTTACTGCATATGCAATATTAGGGTTTTTCTCCCCTACGCATTATTTTACTTTTTTCTGACACCAGAGTTCATGCAAGTTCAAGGTCCCTCTGCAGTCCTCCCAATCATGGATGTACTGAATAATGCTCAGCCATCTGGTCCCTCCTCTTCACCTGTTTCCAGAGGGTTTATGCTGACCTAGGAGGGGAGGGACGCCAAGAAGCCTCCTATGGGATTGCCTTACCCTGCCCCATGAGACCTGGCAGCTTCTTCCTCCTCTCCATTCCCCAGCTTCACCCATGTCAGGACCTTCCCTCCTACCCCACAGCTCAGCTTCATCTGATCAACCACAGCGGGAGGCTTTGAAGATGCAGGCATCCCTGTGCCCCCCAACAGATCCATGGGGGCCAGACACCCCTTTATGACCAGTCACCCATAACCAGGCTGATTCTCCTCCTACTCCCTACTCTGGTGCTCTGCTCTGGGGAACCATGTCTAGGAGATTGTCTGTGCAGACCTCAAGCTCCCTGGGTTTTCCAGAAACCCTCCTGAAAAAACAGCATTTATCAGCTGATTCCCAGCTCTCTAGGATCCCCACGTGCAGGAGGGGACACACACTACACACTACAGTCAACAGCTTGGCTATTTGTTTCAGAGTGAGTGAGAAGTCCTGTGCCTGCTCTTGGGAATTTGTGATGGTAATGGAAATTCGTCAGGCTGATGTTATTGCAACCTCATCCTCCAGCCCCGCTGCTGGAGGGATGCTCTGGTGCTTCTCCACAGAGGAGGGCTCCTGGGCAGGAATTGGTCAAGCTCCTCCTCACTGGATACAGGCATCAAAGCTCTGTTTAGCTCTCCTGCCACATTCTCACCTTCTCCAGCAAGTGTTTTCTATCTTCAACATCTATCAGCTCTATAAACTGCCCGGCAGGTTTCCTTTTCCTGATGTGTGAAGAAAAATCCAGTACTCACTTTTATGCTCTCTACAAATTTCTGCTCAAAACCATTCTTCTTTCCCACTTAGTGTATTTTACATCTAACCTGGCAGAGTTTAGATTTTCCTCATTTGGGAACAGCTTGACTTTTAAAAGGATGTCTTCTTACTTCTAATAATCTCCCTTAATCTGCTCTTTAGCCGTGCTGGCCTTCCCTGTGGTCTTTCTCATTAATTTTTTGATGTGCAATATAGATTTGCTCAGAGCATCTGGTACCGAGCTTCTAAACAGGCCTCCTGCTACCTCCAAGGATTTTGGTTTTCTCAACCTTTCCTGCCTAGTTTTTTTTCAATAAGTCATGTCATTTTTCCATAGTCACACTGATTGACTGATTTTTGTACTTTTGCTGCCAAAAAAAGAGACAGAAACAGACAGCAAAATGTGTCTGTCTGCTGGTTTCCAGCAAAGCCTGGTCTGTGCCTGGTGTGGTAGAGAGAAACAATGGACAACTTCAAAGCCCTTGCAGCCCACCACATCAGCAGAGGTGGAGGTGTGGTCCAGGGCACTCTGTCCTGCCAGGACCAGAAACATTGCTGTGCTGCACAGTGAGGCTCTGGCCATGCATCTGACTAGGTCCCCACAGCTGGCAGGGATGGCCATGCAGCTGGGAGATGCTCGCCCTGGCAGGAGCATCCCCTCCAAGCTGCCATTCAAGGTGGATGCCTCAAAACAAGCCAGGACAAAGAAACCCTCCAGCTTTCCCAGGAATACCCCACACTAAAGGGTATTAAGCAGGAAACCCTGAGCTGGAGGGTTTAATTTCTCCCATTTAACTTCTGACTTGGGTTTCTGGTAAAGAGCAGGGAGGCTGGGCCAGGATGAGCTCAGCCTGGGTGCCCTCTGCCACAACTGTCAGCACTCACCACATCCTTGTTGTCAGAGTCCAGGGGGCTGCTCTCCGATGGAGACTTCTCCTTCTCGCTCTGCTCTCCGTAGAAAAGCGACGTCAAACTTTGCAGTGAGGGGAGGAGTGGAGGGGTGAGGCAGGAAGGAAGCAGATGGGAGAGGATGAGCACCCTCGAGAAGCTTCTCCTAGGAGAGCAGCCCTGGAAACACCTCCCCCCACCCCACATCCTGCACTGGGGCTGGACCAGCAACAACCACTGGGCTCACGGCAGGGGCTGCATCTTGCTGCCTCCACACCAAGTCCCAGCAGCTTCTCTGTGGCCCTGGCCCACGGTGGGGTGGCTCATGAAGCCCTCCTGCCAGCCCTCTTGGAGAGACTGGAGCCATCAACTGTGATGGCCTCACATCCTCCTCACCTATCATTGTCCATCAGCAGTGCCAGGCGCCCGTAGTCCCAAGCTGCTTTCCGAAGGCAGGAGAAGACCAGGAGGAGAAGCTGAAAGAAGTGGAAAGAGGAGAGGTGAAGGGTTCTGCCGCAAGGTCTTGCCCCATGAGGTCTCTTCACATCCTCCTTTCTGTTTTCTCACTCATGAGTCCAAACTTGCACAAAACTTTTGTCTCAAGGCAAACTGCTCCTGCTCCATGATCTCACCACTGCGGCCCAAGTGCCACCTGCTGTCGACCAAGATGTGGGCAAAGCTCTTGGTCCCCTGCACTCACCCTTGTTCTCCCAATCAGCCAGGTGCACCGACAGCTGTCTGCTGTCAGTGCACCCGTAATACACCCACCCACCCGTGCTCACGGCCAGTCTCTGACAGCAGAGCCAGGGCTGCGGTGCCCGTACATATGGCACCCTCCTGGCCCACTCACCAGCCAGAGGATGAAGTTGATGGCAAGCACGGTGGGCACACCGCCGAACGGCAGCCCTTCCAGGACAGTGCTGCGAGAGCGGGCGCTGAAGCATTGCTCCTCTGTGCTGTTCACCAGGGCGTCCAGGAAGCTGAGCACATCCAGAGAGGTGGGGCCGGCACCATCAGGCGCTGGCTCCACAGAGTACACGCTCTCCATCGGTGCTGTTGTGGGGCCTCACCCTGCAACACAGGGGCAGGGGTGTGGATGGAAAAGACTTTGCTTGAACAGGGGCCGTGGCTCTTCCAGGTCCTCCAGTAAGGTCTGAGGAGCTCATTAAGGGCAGCGAGGGAGAGGACTGGCTGGTGACCTTGGAGCTTCCCCAGTCCCAGTCTCTCCCGGGGAGGGACTGTGGGACACAGGGCAGGGGGGTGCTGCTGAGGAACTTTCACAGCTACCTCATACCCTTCCCCCACCCCATTAAGACCCCATGGTATTTGGTTGTCTTTGTCATACCTGAGACAAGTCTCTCACCACCTCTGCCCCTCAGTCCTGGAAGCTGTGTTGAGTCATGGCCACCCTGGTGTGGTCAGCAGGCAGGAAAGAGGAGCCGAAGCATTTGCTTGAGTTTCTGAAAATAAGAGCAATGATGATGTTAACAACTAGGCTGCTGGGTCTGTGCTTGCTTTGCTCCCCACAGCCAGATATCTACTGTGTGTGGAATATCTGTAAGCCCTCCCATCTCCTCCAGCATCACAATCTGTGTGACTCAGGAGTTGTGGGACCTCCCATCTTTCCACAAGAGCAGAATCGGTCTTTCCAAGATAATCTCGATGTCTTCAGAAGAATCAGCTTCTCAAAACCCTAAATGCCAGACTTCCCCCTACCCCCCAGGAGCTGATATCGCAGGCTACAGTCCTCGCTGGTAGGAAACAGTTAAAGGCCATTAATGGCCAAGCCTGTGACTTATTTTCAAAACCTTTCCTACCACTAAGCTTTAGATTGGAGAGGATCCTCTCCAAACCTGTGGTGCCTGGGACCCCTGGGAACAAGCACCCTACAGCAGCTAACAAACACAGGGTGGGGCCAACAGGGCCAGGGTCCCTTCTCCTCAAGTGCTTGTCATGTCTCTGTGCCTTGGAGCCCCTACTAGCACCTTTAGCCAGCTGCTCCTGGTGCCTAGATAGCTGTGTGGCCTTCAGAAGAGGACAGCAACGACTATGGCAAGACCAACCACATCAGCAGGGTGAGAGGCACGCTGGGACAGCAGGGGATCTTCAGGGTGCTCTCATGACAGTCCATTAATAAGTTGTTTGGGGGTTTTCAACTAGGTTGGGTCCCTAATGTCTCTTCTGAAAAGGTCCCTGTCCTGGGGTTTGGCTAAAACAGAACTAATTTTCTTTTCAGTGATTTTACTTTTCAGTTAAGTCTCTTCTAAGACTGCACTTTCTGAAGTTAACAACATGTTTTTCAGACAGTGTCTGTTCCCAGAAGTGATAATGCTCAATGTTTATAGTTAGTACTGAGCTCACAGTACAGTGGTATGCAGAAAGGCTCTTGCTTATACTTAATCTTACAGAAACCAAGGTCACTGCCGAATTCCTTCGGTGCCGCTTTGGGGCCCCCGTAAGCATAAAAGGGTCTTTTCTTTTTATTGTTATTGTTTCATTAAAGCTGTTTAAGTTTTTTTTTTCCTACCCCATGAGTCTCTCTCCTTTTTCTTCTTTCCCTCCCCCTATCCAGGAAGGGAGAGGGATTAATAGCATCTGTTTAGTGGCCGGCCCAGTCCCAAACCCTGACAGCTCAGAGTTAGGATGTCTAGTACTTTTTAGGGAGATAAACCCAGATGGCTGAAGACCCTGCTTAGGGAAAGACTGAGGTTACCCGTATGTCAGGGAACAGACATGCAAAGAAGCATTGTCTTTGGAGGCTTTGAGCAATCAAATGTAATTTTGAAGTCGGTCTGGTCCTGAGCAAGGGCTTCTATCAGATGACCTCCAAGAGGGCCCTTCCATCCACAGTTATTCTACGTCCCTATTCTTGGCAACTTTTGCTCCTGACAAGAACATCTTCTGGCCTGCCCAAAGTTTATATGGAGTTCTGTGAGTGCCTTGCCCTGAAGACATGCTGAGCACAGCATACTGCGGCCAGTATATTGTGGCCAGTGCAAAGGCCATGTGACACCTCAGCATACTTATTAACATATACTCCTGTGAGCTTGTATTCAAGCCACTGGGCATTTAATCCTCTCCCTCCTTTTATCTATATTCCAGCCACAACTGGGACCCTGCTGCAGTCCCTGCAGTCACACAAGTGACAGCTGATCCCTGCTGCAGGAACCATGGTCCGATTAAGCAGTGGAGAAGGATGCAAAGAAAGACAGCCAGCACCTCCAGGGACCTGGAGATGCGAAGTGTTTATGGTAGTTTTTCCCATCAAGACAAAACAGGGTCAACTCTTCTTCAACATCAAAGGAACCTTGTTTGAGAGGTCCTTGGGGAACACAGAGAGAGCACACACAAAACGCCTTGGCTTAGAAATGGAATCTTGCTGAGCTCTACATGGATTTGCTTTTGTTGGAAAACATTTACTTCTGCTGTGTCAGTGTGACAGATGGGAGACTATAGCAGCACGTGGTCTTATGTGCACTGCTGTAGCCTCAGCCTCTCTTAGACCATGCAGCTTGCTGCTTGAGATTAGTCCTGAGGATCCCAGACACCCTCACTCTGAGCAAAGCAGGTAGGATGGGGGTGCTGGGGCAGCAGCTGACACAGATTACACGCCTGAGACACTGATTCTCTTTGACCTCCTCATCCAGGGAAAGGAAAGACTGAGGAAGAAGGAGATTTTCAAACACAGAGTTGATTAAGAGGAAAAAAAAAAGAAAAAAAGGGGCTCTGAGAGCCTGACAAATGCAAACAGGTGGATACCAGGGATTCCCAAGGGATTCTCAACTCAAGCTCTCAAGACGGTTGAAGAACTTAAGAACTACTCTTGATGCCTGCAGTTTCAAAATTAAACACAAAGAGATAGTGACTTGATATTTTCTTCATTTCCGAAACTTAAATTGCAGCCCAAAGAAAAATCTCCACTGGAAGCCGAGGAGTGGCTGGGATGCTTGGACCAAGGCTACAAGCCCAGGAGAGCCTGAGGCTCACCCCACTCAAGGGTTAGGCTGGCATCTGGTTACCTGCATAGATGGCTTGAAAGGATGTCAGAAGCCACTGAACTGTAGGCATCACAATCCCTAGGACATGCAGACCCATGGTGTCCATCTTACTGTGCATATGGTGCAGTGTCACCTGGGACATGGGTTTCAGTGTCTGCTAGAGATCTGCCCATGCTGCCTACAGCATCTTCACCTCCCCTCAGACGTCCCTAGCCCTATATATATTGCTCAGGCCAGTCCATGGTGTCTGGAGACATCATAGTCCAAGTTGAGCCAGCTGACAATTAATGTGGCTCCCAAGATAACTGCCAGGTCACCTGAGATGTGCTGATACTGCTCCAAAGGGCATCCCAGTAGACTTGGGGCTGAAGTATCATCCCTGCAGCCAGGTGTGAAGTGAGGGATGGGCTGGAAAAGCCTCCCTGTAGTGCCCTGTCATGGCCTGCCTCCCAGCCAGGGTTGGGAATTCCATACTTCAAGGCCCAGCATGGGCCCATTGGGATAACAACCCCTAAAGAGGGAACTCCAACAGGGGGAGACCTGTGGGAAATGAGTGGGCCACTCTGGCAAGTGGCAGCTGTTTGCCCTGGCTCACCTGCCTCCTGCTTGCCATCCTGCTTGCCATCATGTGCCACCTGGGCCACTGGGACCTCTAGCCGGGGTCAGCCCTTTCCTATGGAGGTGCTCTCAATCTGTTCTCCCCATGTGCACGTCTTCCTTCCTCCCCTCCTCCTGTAAGCAACAGAGCCATTGCCATATGGCATTTTCAGCTGCTAAATAATTCATCGCCTTTTTGTTAACAAGGAGAGTATGTCTCTGACTGAGGGAGCTGTTGGACCTTCAGCAAATAAACAAGGACACTCTTAGCAACCTCAGAGTCCCTCTTCCACCACCACCACCACTCTACTACCCAGCCTTAAGATCCAGCAGCTTGTTTCTAGGCACCATCTTCATGCTCACAGGAGGAACATCCTGCCTGTGATGAGGGTGAGGGAGATTTTCACGGGGATCGGTACAGGTTGTCTTTCCCTATCAAGTCCTTGTTGCTGCCCCCTTTCCCCAGTAGCAAATATTTTGCTCCTGGTGGCCAAAAGCAATGGGTTCCTCCTGGAGATGGTGCTAGTATCTCCTGCTCCAAGCTTGCCCACAAGCCTCCCAAATGCATGCCTTCGCCCACCCAGCCCAACCAGTTTCTGTCTCTCCACCCAGCATTGCTGTTTCAGTGCCAGAGTCTTACTGCACAGAGAAACTGCAGGAGCAGAAGATACCTGAAGCCACTGGTCCAGCTCTGTCCCCTCTCTCTTAGGCACCTCCAATTCCATTGCCCAAAGGAACTGTCACATCACATCATGCTCAGGTCCAATACCCTTGCAGCATATCACAGCTCCTCTGAAGCTGATCTCAAGCTCATTCTCCTGCCTTTTTCCTGGTCTCTTCACCCCCAGATACCCATGGAAACTCACCTATAAATACCCGAACCAGTACTTTTCTAGACCGTTTGTTCCAGCTGATCTCACCTTTTATGGTGGTGCTCTCAGAAAAACTTATGCAAATTATATAGCTGCAGCACTACCATTAAAATAACCATTGGGAACAACCTGCTAAAAGTAAATCATGTTAATGTTCTAGGAAAAGCACACTGCAGCAGAAACAGTGAGAAGAGATTTCTGCTCATGCGCACCAGGAACAGCTTGAACTCAGACCTGTAGGACATGTTCCACCTCGCTCCAACTGGAGGAGACAGATACCTTACTTGGTATACAGAGTGAGGAATCACATGGACACTGTAGGTCAGACTTAAAGTCACTGTTAGAACACCAAAGATAAATTTTCACACCAGTGTTATGAGATAATTCAGCATTTTGCAATCCTCTGGTGACAGCACTCTTTGAGTGTATCCTAAAGGTCTGAGCAAACCCCACAGCATCGCCAGACCAGTTCCTGTTCCCAGCTATACCACTGCCATTGTGCTTATCCCAATCTTTAAGGGCCAGAGGAGGAAATACTGCTGTGAATAACAGACCTGGGCGAGTACTTTCACCTCCAGAAGGTGTTGGGAGAGCTTCCTGTTAGCTGTGTGTGAGGCAATGCCTCCAGATGCCAACCACAGACAGGCGTCCCTCAGAGCAGCCACTGTCCTGGAGGAGCGACAGCACTGGCCAAGTCAAGAAACACAGGACTGGACCAGGTTGCAGCTGGGAAAATGAAGCAGTAACATAGAAGCAGAAATGGCAGTATCTGGTCTACCCAATCTAGGTCTTAGAGGAAAGATGCTAAAATAGGGTCAGAAAACATGTAGAGCAATAGAGAAAGGCAATCCTTCTTTCTTCTTTTTGTGATGGCTGTGAATGGACAGTGAATATATGAGATTTGCTGGATAATTTCTATGAAGCATTTCCAGTGTGTAAGGTTTGCCTTGAATATTCAGTGCCCTATTTATTTTGTTGATACACCAGCATATGCTTCTCCTCTTCGGTTGGGTGGGCACTAATCCAGAGAATCAGATTTCCAATTAAAAATAAGGCATGTCTTTTATGTGAATGCAATTCTCAAAATTTATCTTTCCCTTGAAGCACCCTGCCAGCAAACTCATTTGTTAGGGGATTCACAGACAGCTGGAGCAGCAAAACACCAAAACAAAGTCTTGGGAGCACCCAGATGACTAAGCTGGGCTTCTCATCATGCCTTGGCATCCTGCTCTGGCAGGGAGGGGATTACTCACTTCGGCTGGTGGGTGGGCAGCCAGGGCACAGGGCTGCTGATGGAGCTGCTCATGGCCACACAAAGACACAAGAAAAGCCAGGCTGAGGAGCCAGACCGTGTCTCCTAGAAAGCAAACATGCCCGCTACCTGACTGCCTCTGCATCCTTTTTCCTTCACAAGGACACGTGGCCAGGCTGCAGGAGGGGTAAACAATAACCACTATAACCAGAAGATCAGATTCGTGCCCTGGTATACCCAGGACCAGGCAGGGAGGTGAATCTCCAGCGTCCCATCTTGCAGGACTGCAGTGCCTGACCTTGTGGGACTGCAGTGATGGAGAGGCCAGGAAACCCAAGCCACTGCCACTGACTCAGCACAACTAAGGAACAACCTTAGACTGGGAAAAAGCTCATCAACACTCTGTGCTGAGCTCAGTGCACACCCTGGCAGAAGCAGTTTTGGCACCAAAGGGCATGGTGACCTCTCCGTCCCTGTAGCTCGGTGCACGAGAGAACAGGCACACCACAGGCCACATCCATCCCTGAGGGGGGTAAGCACAGAGGGGATGAGATCACAGACATGGCCCTCCAAAACCCCGCAAGGGTACAAGTCATTCCTCCCCTGCTCTCCCTTTGTCCTTCCCTGTTAGAGTCATGGCCTCCAGGTCCAAAAAGCAAAGAGAGACTCAGGCTGCCGGTGGCCTGTAGGGCAAGCAGGCATGGGGCAGCAGCATCCCTGGGCAGGGCTCTTTGTGCCACCTTCAGCATCTTCAGGGCAAGCACTTGCACATGAGACCAATCCCACTGTGACAGTGCCTACCTCCCCGAGTAGGGGGACCAGACAGGGTGACCCACAGACCCATGGAGAGTGAAGCCAGACCTCGCCAGGGATCAAAGGCGCTGGATGCTGAGAGACTGGCTGCACAGACACTGGTGTGCATGCTGTGCCCACACCCTGCTAAGGCCACAGCACAGACAGACCACCAGCAGAAGACCCTGTCCCATCACCGGTAGGATGGCAGCTGCCTCACATGGGACATACACCAGCCCATCCCATTAGCCTGCTAGAAACCAGACACATATTCCAAACAAGGAGAACCACACCACGAACTGCAACCTGGCTGGTGGGCTATGGAGGCTGGGGTCGCTAAGGTCTGGATGCAAAGGACCACTCTGTTGAAAGACTAGTTTTGTCACTGTCAGTGAAGGTATGACTACCCAGAGAGGCCAGGAGGACTTGGCAGCCAGTGTCCCTTGTCCCCATATCACCCACATGTGACCATATGAGGATGGTGGATATGGGAGCAAGTGAGATCAATGAGAAAGTGAGTGTGAGCACATGGTAAAATAAACCTGCTTAAAGATGGTGTAAATAAACATCATCTTCCCTTCCTGTAAGCTCTGGCACTGCTCTCCCATCGAGGGGCACGAATGCCCACCAGGCTCACTGCCAGCCACGGAAGGATGGGGGAGGAGAGGCTGGCCTGCAAGACCACCCAGGCCCTGGGGATGCAAAACCCACAGCAAGCCCCTTCTCCTCGGTAGTGAGACCACCTTCAGCACTGCTGCTCCCATCCCCAATGCTTCATGTGTGTCCCCAGCCCTGTGGGAGCTTCCCACAGAAAGTGATGGTGTGGAGGCACAGGAACCCACTGCAAGGGACCACAGGGAGAGCAGGATAAGGGAAGAGACACCTGTCCCTGGGACAGAAAATGTGTGTCCTCCTCCCTTTCCTCTCCAAACCCACAGCTCCCAACCTGCCCCACCAACACTGACTGTCTAAACAACATAACCCACCAGGTGGGAAAGACTGTGACCCCATTTTGGGGAGCCAAGCAAGTTTTTCTGCTCTCAGGAGTGGCAAGTTGCCACCACCCTGGGGAAACCCTGTGCAGGGTCATGCTGCCCCAGGGACTCACCTGAAACCCATACAGCATTTGAGAGCAAAACCCGCCCCTGCCACATCACTCTGTGGTGGCTGCCATGTTGCTCCCCACTCCCTGCCCTCCCCTTCTTCCCCAGCACCACTGTGCAGACCTGGGGTGGCCGTGTTTTAGCACTAGGACATACTAACCTCCATGTATGAGGTTTTTGAACACGAAGGCACCCCAGCCCCCAGCTGCGCTCCTGCAGGACGATGTTTGTGGCCTCCCTCTGCGGTACAGCAGCCACCTGCCCAAGCCCCTTCTCCTGGAGGGATGTTGTGGACCAAGCAGGGCAGCACTGACTCACTACAGCACTCCTCAGTGCAAGAATAAAGCCAAACCTCAGACAACTGAGAGCAAACGGTGCTTACGATGAGATCTACAGCTGGGGAGGTTTGTTTGGGCCAGCGCGTGGGAGATGCTGTGCACAGAGCAGCTCTTCTCTGGCATCTCCTCCATACATGGAGCCAGCGCACAGTGACTGGAAAGGATGAACCAGAGCAGAGTTTATTCTTTCCACCCCCATCCTTTTTCACCACATTTGGCTAAGCTGCCCCTGCAGACCGGCTCTAACCCCTGTTTGGTTTCTATCTCAGTACGCTGCTGTGCACACAGCGTTCTCAGCCCCTCACACCACACTTTGTGTGCGCAAAGCACTGAGCAAACATGAGCTAATTGGGCTGCAAGCTCCCCAGGGCAGGGGCCCATCCCTCATTCTGCATGTCCTCTGACAACACTTAAATCAAGGCTCTTCAGCACAAAGGATTACCTGGGCCAGGCCCAGCCCAAGCACAAGGCAGGTTGCTGCCAGGCTGCTGGTGGGCAATGGCTGGGAACAGACAGCCAGGAAAGAGGGCTTATCATAAAGATGGGGACACACTTTTTAATAGTGCCTGTAGCAACAGGACAAGAGGTAATGGTTTTAAACTAAAAGAGGGTAGATTTAGACTAGATATAAGGAAGAAATTTTTTACAATGAGGGTGGTGAAACACTGCCACAGGTTGCCCAGAGAGGTGGTAGATCACAGAATCACAGAATCACAGAATGTTAGGGATTGGAAGGGACCTTAAAAGATCATCTAGTCCAACCCCCCTGCCAGAGCAGGAATACCTAGATCAGGTCACACAGGAACATGTCCAGGCAGGTTTTGAATGTCTCCAGAGAAGGAGACTCCACAACCTCTCTGGGCAGCCTGTTCCAGTGTTCTGTCACCCTCACTGTGAAGAAATTCTTCCTCACATTTATGTGGAACCTCCTATGTTCCAGCTTACACCCATTGCCCCTTGTCCTATCATTGGATGTCACTGAGAAGAGCCTGGCTCCATCCTCATGACATTCACCCTTGACAAACATTCAAGGTCAGGCTGGACAGGACTCTGAGCAAATTGGTCTAGTTGAAGATATCCCTGCTCATTGTAGGGGGACTGGACTAGATAACCTTTAGAGGTCCCTTCCAACCCAAACTATTCTATGATTCTATGAAAAAAACAGAGTTGACTGCAGGGGATGAAGATCCACCTTGCTCACAACTAGGAAAGGGTCAGGGAGTCATCCCAGGGCTCTTGGTTAACACACGGGCACATGCAGGTGCATTCAGGAAAACACTATTTCAGGAAGACAGCTTCAGGAAGACCCCCGATACCATCAGGTCCCTGCTCCGAGCTGTTCGTAGTCCCCAGAGCAGTCCTCACGCTTGCAATTAATTAATGATGATATGCACAGATGAGGACAACTCCCAGCTCCTACTGACTGTGTGACTGAGGGCTACCCCAGAGAAGGGCTTGAGCTTCCCGCAAAAGGTGTCCCCAGGTTGCTTATCACCTGCCAGCTCCAAGACCGTGGCATGCTGTACCCATGCACAGCCAGCCCGGCAGCAGCAGCTCCCATTTGGCATCAAAGGCCACAGAAGGCACCTCTCAGCAAGGCTACAATGGCAGTGGGACATCTGACGTTTACAGATATTTATAGGCAGATTGTTTCTTCCTCCAGCCAGGTAACCATGCTCAAACAGAGGAGGATGTTAAGGCCTCTGTGAAGGAAAGTGCCATCTCCACCGGAAAAAAATACTCCCTCGTTGAAAACTATATGGCCACAGGCATCTTTCATAGTGCCACAAGGTGCCAGGAGCACCGTAGTCCCTGGAGATGGGGGAAAAGGCAGGATGGAGATAGGGTAGAAGGCAGCTCTTTTCTCCCCCCAGTCCCTTCCGCTGTTTAGGGAGTGGGGAGCTGTGGGAGGTGGAGAGGAGAGTGGGAGGTTTATCTGCTGCCTTTTACAAAGCCACCTGCTGCAGAGTCACTGCCAGCCATGGGAGAAGCCAGCACAGCTATAGCCATCACCAATGAGTGGAGGGAACCTTACCTCAGGGCAGAGGGAAGTAGAAGACTGGCAAGGAAAGGACTTGGGCTGTATATGAGGGGGATGCAGACCGGGAAGCCCAGTACCACACTACTTGGACCAGGCAATTCTAGTGGCTTTGTACCCTGGTGCCCTGCCTGGCTGAGATGGCATGGTGTGCTTGGGGAAGGCAGGGACCTCACTCCTGAGCTGGTGGAGAAAGTGGGAGCATTTCAAGTCTCCCGCATGGTTGCTCTCAGTTGCTGAGCTGCAGCCAGCCCACCTTGTGGCTGATGCCTGCAAGCCTGCCATGCGACGGGGGGTGAGTGCGGGTGTATGGTGGGCTACGAGGGGTCTGGCACTCATGCTGCTGGGCCCAGCTCTGCTCCACCCCAGCCCACTGTTGCCTGATAGGGACCTGGAAGCACCCTGCCACTGAGCACCCTCATTCCACATCCTCCCAAGGGCAGTATAAAGTAGACAGTGTCATGCTTGTCCCATTGATCCCCTTCTCCTCGGGCCACCCATGCACCTCCCTCCATATTGCTCTGGGGGAGGCCTGGGTGCCCAGCTGCTGCCAGCCTCCCCTCTTCACTCCTCCCCTGCTTCAAACAGCCACAATATACCCCACAGCTGATTCTGCTGCAGGAGGAAAGAAACACTGCTGCCCTGCCCAGCTCCCCCTCCCTGCAAGCACAAAAGCTTCTTCCCAAGAGCAGTGGGTTACAACACTATATATACACATACAAACACAAAATATCATTTTAGAGCATTTGCAGAGCTGGAACATTTATATCGCCTGTGCTCAGTGCCAGGAGCAGAGCGAGGTTTGGGCTGCAGCAGGAGCCCACAAGCACACCGCTCACCAATCCCGGCCCTGATAAGGCTTTCCTCCCACCTCTGCCAGCTTCCAAGCAGACTTGGGTAACACCAGACGACCAGAATGAATCACACTGCCCTGAGAGTGTGGGAGCTGGCAGCTCAGCAAAGGCTCCAGCACCAGCAGGTTTCACAAGCGGGGATGGCCCCGGCAGCTACTGCGCTAGCCACATCCAGCCGTGCCAGAGGGATTAGCTCTCAGCATACTGGTTTGAGTCAATAACACATCAAAGGAAAGGGGTAGCCTTTGAAGGTGAACACAGGGGCCTGCAACTAGAGGACAAGAAAAGAAGGTGCTCCCCAAGGCCTGGCTTGGCCACCTCTATCCTGTCAGGATGCATCCATAGGTGGTAATTTGATGTGTCCCCTATCTCCTGGTGGGCAAGCAAATTTGGTCCTTGAATCATAGAATCACAGAATCATGGAATGGTTTGGGTTGGAAGGGACCTTAAAGATCATCTAGTTCCTCCCCCCTGCCACGGGCAGGGACACCTCCCACCAGACCAGGTTGCTCAAAGCCCCATCCAACCTGGCCTTGAACACTTCCAGGGAGGGGGCAGCCACATCTCTGGGCAACCTGTTCTAGTGTCTCACAACCCTCACAGTAAAGAACTTCTTCCTAATATCTAACCTAAATCTACCTTCTTTCAGTTTAAAACCGTTATCTTTTTTCTATCACTCCATGCCCTTGTAAAAAGGAAAAAGAAAGGAAAAAGAAGAGGAGAAGGGAAGAGACTGAACCCATCTCATAGTTTCAACACCAGATTGCACTGCCTTTGCCTGGGCTGTGGGCCAGCCACCTGTCCTCCAACCAAATCCTGTCCCCATGCAGGGCCAGCCTGGTACTGCTTTTTGTTGGGGCAGCGGCAGAGCACACAGTTGTCTCCCCCGGTCAGAGAAACATCCAGTCACCTGTGCAGCCCACGCAGCCTTTGGGGAAGATGCTGTTTGGGAAAGCTGCTGTTGCTGCAGCAGAGAAGGGAAGCAGATCTCCCAGGCGCTGGAAAAATGCAGCTCTGCAAAGCACTGACTGTTCCAGCCTCCTCCCAGTGCGATGGGTACTCACACGCAAAGACAAGACAGCTCGTCCCCATCGATCTTATCGTCCCTGGGGAATTCCTCTTGCCCAGGACACCAGAGCACAGCCCCAGTCATGTACCTGCTGCAGGGCAGAGCAGAGAGAAGCAGAGCAGAGAGCCCATCACACTCACCAGCCTGCTCTCATCTCCTCCGTGGAGAAGACCTAGAGAGTCAAATGGCCCTGTAGCACCAGAGAAAAGAGGGAAATCATAGGGCTGTTGGGATGGGCATGTTGGTGCATCCCAAAACAGCGAAAGTGGGGACAAGATGGGGTTCAGGTTCCCCCCGACACACACCTACCGCAGGCAGGTGGCCAGCACATGGGGGTGAGCAGGGCATAGATGGTCAGCACACTGCCTCTTCTGTGCCAGTACACCCACCCACTGTGCTGCCTTTTTCCTGCCCCCTGCCGGCTATGCCCACCAGCCAGCAGCTGCCCACAGCCAGCACAAGGGGCATTGGGAGTGATGGATGTGACAGAAGAAAACACCAAAAATGGTTTCTATCTCTCCAGGCAGAGAAGTGTCACATCTGGACATGTACGGCATTGGTCTAGGAAAGGTACAAGGCATCAGGAGGAGAGAAGCTGTAGGCTGGGAGGCACAGCATTGCCCCGAGGACATGGCAAGACAGATGGCAGATCTGGCAGCAGGGTGGTCATGGAGTGACCTGCAAGCTCTTCCCACTGCAAGAGCGAGCGATACAACACTGGGTAGGGGCTGTTAGCCCACCCTGGCAGGTTTGGGGGGGGGGTGGGGGGTGGGGGGGGTGGGGTGTTTCACGTCATTTCAAACACGCCACATCCAACAGCCAGCATCAGAGATACTCCTTGGGCAAGTCAACCTTGGAAAAAGGCTATCTAGGATCAGGGGGAAAATGGGTAAAAAGATCAGGATGGCAAGATTTAGGGGTAGGGAGGCAGAGAGATGGTCCCTGGTTTCTCTGCAGAAGCCTGCCTTCCCTGCACACAGAGCTATGCAGCCAGGCTGGCACCCCCTGTGCCATGCACCACAATGCCCACTCTGACGACAGCACAGGGTCCCCAGGCAGACACCCCCTGCCCTCCACAGCACCACCACTCACATGGAAAAGAAAATGAAAGGAAATTAAACATGAGGCACTGCAACAGATGGCTGCAAAAGGAGCCTCCCCAAGCCTGTGCCCCCTTGTCCTTCCAGGGTGCTTTGGGCACAGCAGTGCCAGCATCGGACATATGGCTGGCCAAAGAGATATGGGGGCCCAGGCAGGGAGCAGTGTCCCAGCAACAGCCACTGCAAACCTCTCCAAAGCCTAGCAGCTACTGAGGCCCTGCCACAATTAGCAGGAATCAGACAGGCTCTGTGTCCATTTTGGGAGAGATACTTGGGGATGCAGCATTGATACAGAGGAGTTTTCACAGTGCCAGAGTGTCCCAGCCCAGCCCCAGCCCAGGCTCCTGCTTTCTGCCTGGTTTCAGATATGCTGTCCTCCCTGTCTGCATCCCCACCCAACACATCCCAAACCTGCCACCGTGAACGCTGCTATTGCCTGACTGGGCTGGCCCTGCCTTGAGCACTCCGAGATCCTGTACTTGGCCTCTATGGTACCAGCAAGGCTCATTCACTAAATGAGCAAGGGTCTCCACCTCCTCATCCACTATGTGGTTGATGTAAGGGGCAGTTTAGCACACACTGTGGTTTCATAGCTGCCATCCCCGCTCTGGGAAGCATCTCCCCACCTGGAAACACAAAGACCCTCCAGCAAATTTGAGAGAACCCTAGGTGAAAGTGCATCAGATCTCAGCACAGCTGCTGCCTCCCAGCCTGAGGCAACCAGCACATCCCGTGAAGCATGGGCATACCCTGCCCTGAAATACCCCTCTGCTTCACCAGCGTCAGTGCTGCATCTGCATTTACTAGAGACAGAAAGCTGCGCAACTGCAGATGCTGTGGAGGCTTTGGCTCATCCCAACATCCCTGTGCCAATCACAGCCCCGGGAGGGAGAGCAGAGCTCTGCACAGGCAGCCAAACCCTCCTCCAGAGTAGTGGGGATCGATACTTAAGTGATGCCAAATCCCTCTCTGATGCCTCTTCCCTGAGGATAGGACCACCTCCAGGACATACCGGTCTCCAAATCCTGCCTGTCTGCTTTCCATACTTCCCTTGGCAGCACAGCTCCATTGCAGGGCACATGGATGTCATGCTGGAGGGAGTGGACCAAAAAGGACAGAAAGTCAGGTGTGAAGAGCCACAGGAGGGCACTGGGAAGGCTCCTCCTAATGCTCACCATGGCACAGAGAGAGACCCTGGGCTAAGTGAGCTGCAGGACCAGCCCGCACCCAAGAGCAGGCTCCAGTGATGCCACTGGTGCTGTGCAGAACACCAGGCTGGCCACACACAAGGGCATGGCACAAAATCCAGCCACCCAGATGAGCTCTGTTCAGTGAGGAGCAAGATACCATCCTGATGACACAAACACCCTCCCTGCTTCCCACTTCTCAGCCAAGGTGAGCTCCAGGGAACGGAGAGCTTTCCTCAGCATGTTCAGGGAGTGGGCAGCCAGACTGCAGCACCAAAAGGATTGGACCTGAAGCTCAGCAGGTCCCATCACACACCTGTGCGTCCCTTCTCCCACCCCAGAGGATGGGGAGGACACTGCACTGGCATGGCAGGTGTTTTGCCAATTACCAGGCCTAGCACAAAGGATGCAGCCAGCAGCAAAACAAACCAGTAACCAGATTCTATTGCACATAAAGTCAGTATATGGGTGAACACTGGGGGTACAAACAAGTCAATCAGATTACACATATCTGACATCAACCCCAGTGACCCCAGGAACGATACAACATGGCCAAACAAAGCAACAAAGTCTCCCATGGTAGAGATGGGAGACAGCCAAGCCAATAGACAGATAATATAGGAGAGAGGTAGCCACATATTGTTTTCACAAAGCCCACGTTCGCAAGCACCAAACCTGACCGGGACCCACTTGCAGGGAGAGTCAGGAGGTCCTTCCCCAACAGGGAAACCCTGCAAAGTGCATCCACTTCACAGACAGACACTCCACCCTTCCTGCAAGTGGTCCCAGCTTTTATGCCCAAAGCAGGACACCTGGCACTCATTTACCCAATGTGGGGCACCTGGGGCTTGTTTACCCAAGGGCTTTCCTTACAAGGCCGGCTGCACCTTGGAGGAAAGCCAAAAGGCAAACTCATCCCCTCCTCTTAAAGGACCATGGGAATCACCCATATGTCAACCTTAATTCAGGGCTCAGGGTTCAGACCCCAGCACTTCAGCAGGCTCCCACAGGCAGCCAGGGAGGTGGAAGGACACCCCTGAGCATCACTCCCAGCTGGGACTTTAAAGGCTACAGATGTACAGAAACTTATTCTGCCCCAAAGATATTTTCCACAAAAAACCCCAAGCCCAAAGAAATGCAGACTGAAATTCCTTCTCTGCTAAAACCAACTGCAACATGCCTTTCACGAGGCCCAGAAATTCACCTCGCCATTAAGGGGGGGAAAAAAAAACGCTGAAGTTTGACTCTGTGCAGGGGCTGTCCAGATAAACAGCCTTTAGCTGCTGGGATGAAGGAATCCTGAAACCTAATGATTACCCCAGAATACACATAAAGCTGTAGTCGTGACAGTGTACATACATACCCAAGACAAGGCTTAGGGTATGGTCATAGTCTCTGTAAGTCCAGTTACTAGTGTTTTGCATAGCTAGGTTTATCCAGCCCAGTGTGTAAGATATCAGAGGACTGTATTTGCAGAAACATCCATCTCCTGACTTTCCTGCAATGACTGAACTAATCTGAAAGTCTTTAAAGTGCACCATTCTCAGGAGGTGGCCCAGCCACTGCAGCTTTTATTAGCAGTATTCGCTTTGTTGGAGTTTTTTTTTGTTTGTTTCTGAACAAGGAAGAATTTGATGAAGTTTCATAGAAGAAAACACAAGAAATTAAAAACCTGGATGAAAGAACATTAAACTTGATGAAAATCTCCCAACAGAAAAATCCAATGAAACTGCCTGATGAGAAGATTAGCAGCAGTGTAATATGAAAGGAAAAAGCAATAAAGAGGACTTGGAACTAGAACAAATAAAAGAATGATGACTTTTGGAAACATATACCTGACTTAAAAGTAATCAGATCTTGTCTGAACTAAAAACTTTTAAAATTGAAAGACAGCTAATTTAAAACTGGAAGTTATAACAACCTACGTGCTAAGACCTCAGACCACTCTCATCAGTGAAAAATAAGCCAGTAGAAATTCACGCAGCATGTCCTTGCTGCCAGATCTGCTCACTGGCTGAGCACCTGGAGCTAAAATAAAGCCTGATGAACAGCAAAAGCAGCTCTGACAGCAGCAACCTTTTCAAAAGCAGAGGAAGAAAAAAGGTTTAAATTAATTTAGCACACTGAAGAGTTTAGTCAAAGTTCAGACAATTGCTGCAGGTTAACGCAGGAGTGCCTGGTTCCCTTTCCAAGCCCAATGATGATGAAGTGTGAGAAGATAATTTCTACTAATTCTGAATTCTTAAAAAACAGAAGTAATCAGGTTATATCACTGGTTATATTTTACATCTCCTATACTAAAATTATGTTCCTATAATATAGTATAATAGTAATACAATCTAGTATAGTAATACAGTAGTGTTAAATTAATTACATATACAAATAATGCTTTCATAAACTTATTCTTTTTCTTTTGTGAACTCACACATTTTAAGCAATTTTATTCAACCAAATAGGAACCATTTTTTAAATGCGTGCATTCTGCATTTTGAATTGGATTTCATTTTCCACTGAAATACAGCTGAACCAAATTTATAATAAATAATGAAGTGATACCTAATAAAGAAATGCATCACTCACCATTTTCTAATGCAAGAAATATAGACATTAAAAATCTAAATAACCATATGTTACACTGTAAACCCACTCACTTAAGCATGGTGCAGTCTCCTGCTCAGCCCTAAGTACCACAACATACTCATCACTGAGAATAAACTTGTCCTTAGGAAAAGAGCAGAAGTGTACAAACACAGCAAGATTAAAACTAGGTACTTAGGTCATGGCTTTCTGATCATTAATTTAAATCATGACTTTAATCCATCCATCCTACTCAGCAGCAGGGTAAGGGACAAACTTATTAAGTCTATGAAGTTTGGTTTGTTTTTCTGCCATTTTTGCCATTTTACTTCCCTTCCATGAAGTTCTGCCATCTGTGACCTCTCCCAGAGAAAAACAGCCCAGAAACACAAGGAATGGTGCATATGCCTAGCCTGGAGCCTGCAAGCCTTGGGAGTATCTTAGTGGTGTAGAGAACTCCAGACCACTGCTTGGAGGCTCAGGGGAGCTAAGTAAACCTCCAAACCTCTGGTCATTTCTCTAATGCTGCCTTGGGGATTATCCCATGGTGACTGAATTTGTCAGAAGACGGGACAAATAATCACAGAAGCACTGAGGCTGAATGGAGATCATGTAGTCCTGCCTCCCTTCTCAAACCAGGGTCAGCTAGAGCAGGTTGCTCAGGGCCACATCCAGGCAGATTTTGAGTATCTCCAAGGATGGAGACTCTGTTCCAGGACAGAGTCATGATAATAAGAGTATCCCAACCTGCTGTTGCAACTAGGTCCTCCAGCCAGGTGGGTCCCAAGCTCGAGGCTTCTGGGGGCTGTCCCAGAGCCAGCTGGGATCCTAGCTGTGCTCATGCTCTGTGGCCCATGGTCAGCCACTTCCAAGCCGCTCAAGTCACCCTTCAGCTTGCCAGCCGTCACATGTCATCTCAGCACCTCAGCCTGTGCCACTTCCCCGGCATGCCATCCTAGAGTGGGTTATCTTGCTGCATAGGTACCACAGCAAGCGGACTCCTCCAGCAGGGTCACCTTGGCTTGGCTAATACAGGGTCCCCAGACACTGTCTCAGGGTACCACAGGCTCCCTTTGGGCCACAGCTGGGAGCTGCTCCCCAGTTATCCTTCCAAACCTAAGGTTTGCCTTAACACCTCACCTCTACCTTTTCTTCAGTCTCCCCTACCCCATCCAATGCAGCACATCAAAGGGCTCATTGTCTCAATCTCCATCATCTCCTGCCCCAGCTGCCTCCAACCACCAACTCCAAGATAACAATAAAGTGCCCTCTCCCCACCAGAGCCCCTTCCTCTCTCTGTTAGGAGGATCTCAAGATTACATGACAAGATATTTTTCCACCTCTCACAACCTGCCTTTTAGCACTTGGAGGGGCAGTGGAGCTTGGCTCCTTCAGATCCTGCCTTCCTCTCAGCTCACCCACAATCTGCAGATGACAAAACACAAGATGTTGATACTGGGGCAGGGGAATTGGGTCACCCAACGCTTTCACATGCTCCCACTGAACAGGAGCACTGAGCCTCTCTGCTCTGGTACTCCATTTTAAACACATCTTTATTTGAGATCAAACTACAACAGCACAGAAGCTCCTCCTTGGTCAAAATGGTACCCACAGTTTCTCATGAGGACTCTGCTGGCAAGTGCATAACTGATCCCAGTGTTGAAATGCTCCCATACTGTGGTGTTCATGCTCCCCAGAGGCTGGGCAGTAAGAGGCAGTAATTTCAATTAGGAAGGCAATTTCTCAGCAGCCCTTAGCACAGCTGCAGCTCTTACGCCAACACAGCCATCCACTAAGAGAGGGCTGTACTGGGACAGGCATGGCAGGACAGTGCTGGGGCTCAGGTCACCACCAAGATGAGTCACAAAGAGTGAACCTGGTGAGGAGGCGAGTCCAAGTGACGACTGAATTGCCAGAGAGGTGAGGGTGACGTAGGGACTGGGGCTGCAGACTGGGAGAGGGGACCCCGTGCCCCCTACCAGGTTACCCCACCTCATCTCCCCCTGCCCTCTGCAGAGGCCCTGGCAGGACCTGCCCTGCCCCGTCTCACCCATTAACCAGCAACAATAGCGCCTAGGCAATGGGAAGGGTGTTATAATGCTGTGAGCAAACTGCTGCCATTGTCCCCACCTAATAACAAAGTGTGATCACAGCCTAATTACCAGTCCCAGCTACATTTGAAGCAATAACTTCAAGCCAGCTTTTTAAAGTTGTTTAGGTATCTTAAAGCATGGGTAGATGCCAAGTGGGATCCTCAAAAGCTCTAAGACCTCTCATCACTGAGGGATTCAATAGTTGGTTAGGGACTGAACATAATCAAGCTGTAGCTGAAGGAAATTGGGACCAGAGCTGCTTCTCCAGATATAATCTCGAAGCAAACCCACTTTTGCTTTGAGCACAGTGCATCAGCAATGCAATGTTTTCTTTAAACTTAGGGATAAGTACATGAAATATATTTACAGCAATTAAAGTAGGTAAGAAGAGCTGTTTCACCAAACGCAGAAGTGACACCACTAGAAGGCTTTGGTGTTTATAGGACTCAGAGAGGAGTTGGCATTTGCATAGCACACTGATGTTTGCCTAAGAGTTTAGGTGACTGATAAGTTTAATATCAATTGAATTCACTTGTGGGCGTCAGAAACATTTCACCCTCTCCTTGCTGCTTTGGGAAAGCTCTCACAGTCTGTTAAGACGAGCATTTCCTGCGAGGAATATTTTAAACCAGTGACACTCCTCCTTTTACAACTCTGCAGATGTAGGCTCTAGAGCTGTGATGAAATCTGCCTTACTTTCCCTTGGGCCAGAAGCTTCTGCATGGAAGGAGGACAGCATTTACCTGCAAGGGCCCACACATCCCCCTGACCAGCATCCCCAACAAGCACTGCTATTTCTGTCCCCGTTTGCAGGACCACTCTATGCTTACCACCATCAGCAGCCACCAAACCAGGGATGAACTAGTTAACCTCAGGGAAAGCTGTGAAGAGGAGAGCAGCTACAGAGCGATTCAAGTGTTATCACACAAAAAAAATAAAAGAGCTGAAAGGCATTCAGATGGGAGTTGCAGGAACACAGGAGCCAGGATGGTGCCATGGGAAGAAGGCAGAGGTTTAACCTTACAGGGAAGCCAGAAAAGCCCATATGTGCTATGGAGTCAGAGGCTGCAGGGGAGCCAGTGGCCTCCCTGCTTTTATTTATTACTTATTTGTTTGCCAGTGGCTGTTTGCCAGGCTACTTAAGACAAATCCTTCCTGAAAGAGCTGCTTCTGCCTCTCTCTCCATCTGCTGCCCAGCCCTGACCATCACTTTGAAGGGTAGCAGGGAAGGTAGCAAGGCCAGGGCTCAGCTCTGGTCTCAGGGACAGTCTGCTTTTTCTGCCTTCTGCTTTTTCCACACTTTCCTGCCTCTCTCCTCTGAATAAATACTGCAAACAACTTCAACAGCACCTTTTATTCAAAATGGCACATTTTGCCTTCTCTCAGCTGCTCACCAGGCAGCCTGACCTCTCACACCACATTGTAAAACCCCAACATGGGGCAACGTGCTTTCTCGTACCTCTTTTGCCTACCCAGGTTTCCCCTCACCTCCTCACTTTCTGTCCTCTCCCTCCTGAACTCTGGGAAAGGGGAGAAGGCAGGGGTGCAGATCAGCACTGGAAATGGTGGCCAAACAGTTAAGAGGAAAAAGATGTTCATGCAGAAATAACATCCGCCGGCCAGACAAAGGTCTCTCTCCTGGATAACACCTCCATTCTGTTCAGGAGGTTTCTGAACTGCAGACCCACCGTGCAGCACTGCTGCTGCTACACAGGATGGGGAAGCAAGTGAGGGACAAGGCAGGGCCTCAGCCTGTGGACAAATTTGGATGAAGTCGTAAATTTCAAGGAGAGCAGCTTGGTCACAGTTGTTAGATCATCCTGGCCCAACAGACCCAGCCCTTTCAGAGCCATCAGTCTCTCAAAAGCTAGAGAGATGGGGAGAGCTTCCTCCTCTTGTCCCCTGCCTGCACAAAGCGTTTCTAATATATCAGGTGCGGCTCCTGAGAGGGGGACTCTCTGGCCAGGATGACATGGGGACCGAGCATAAGCCATGGCATGACACAGCGGTGAGATGACATTTTATCTCGCATCGGAGGACAGCCGCGCAGGCCAGCGCGCTGGCTCTGGGGAAGGACACTGAGAGGCTGGGGGTCGCCGTCTGCTTCTGCAGACTTACTCCAGCGCCCAGGGAACCCCCGCACCCTGCCGCGCCTCCGCTGCCCGCCAGGCAGGGGGAGACAAGCGTTACTTAAACCCACTTTGGCACGCGGTCCAGAACGAGGGCAGGAAAACAGTGTCCAAACAGAGCTAAGTACCCCCAAATCTCCTACAGCAGCAAACCAAACTCATCCCTGCACCCCGCACCCACAGCGTCGCCCTCCCCAGCGGCACCCGGGCGAGGGAGTCACTCAGGATGCCGTGAGCATCCCCCAGCGCAGTCCCAAAGCCGGGCCCACCCGGGAGGCGCAGCCGACCACAGGGGCCGGGATTTACCCCACACCCCCACCACCCCACCGGCAGAATGTTCCCCCCGACCCATCCCGCGCCCCAGGAGACCCCCCCCCCCCCAGCCATCCCCGCTGGAGCCCCGCAGCCCGGACCGCGGCTCCCTCCCCGGACTGACCTGCTGCTGGGGGGTCCTGGCTCCGCTCCGCGGCCCGCACCCGCCGCCTTTCTCTGCCCCCCCCCGCGCCTCCCGGCCGCGGCACCGGCAGGGGAAGGGGCCGGGGCCGCCGCTGCTCCGCCCCCCCGCCCGCCCCGCTGCGGCGCAGAGGCCACGCTGCCCAGGCTGCGCCCCCAGCCTCACCGGTGCCGGGCCGGCGACTGCCCGGAGCTGTGGGCCCCGCGGGGGAAGCCGCCTTCTGGCCCGGAACGGGTGTGGGCAGCCCTCCGCCGCGCTGCTTACCTTGCGCCCCGCGGCATCCGTGCGGGGAGGGGCGAGGCGGCGGCCCCGGCTGTGGGTACGGGGAGCGGGCGGCAGAGCCCCGGGTGCGGGGTCTGCGCGTCTCGGGCTGTGTCTGAGGCTGTACCCGAGGCTGTGCCCGCCGCGCCAGCCGCCGCCAGCAGCTCCTGCGGCGCTCGGGCTTCTCGGGATGGCCGCCGGGCGTGTGCGGCGGCAGAGGGGAGCAGGCCTGCCTTGGGGGGGGCACACGGGGGATCAGCCCCCCACCACGGCGGCAGGGGCAGGTGGACGGGAGCATTTTAGAGCTCCACAGCATTTGCAAAACCTCTCCCGTTGATGCAGCATCCCTCAGTTGCTTGGCAGGGGTGGTAGCTAAGAGATTACTTGGGGGTCTTATTTCTCCAGAGCATCCGTGCCCCCCTGCCATCAGGAGTGACGTGTGGGTGGGACAGGGACTGAGCCACCAAGGTGCAAAGGGGCTGTGAGAGCCTGGTTTTCCTTAAGCATCCCACCCTGCTCCCCATCTCTGCACCCCATGAGAATGCAGGCAGCACACCTCACGGAGAAGAAACAGCCAGCAGCACATCCAGGGCTGCTGTACAAGGCGTTTTGCCTGGCCACCAGTGTTTGCAACCCATGATCAGGGACACCTGTAACTGGGCTACCAGGGAACAGCTACCAGAATGTGACCATCACAGGGAAGTCCCACTGACATTCTAAGTGCTTCACTGCTACCACCTCGTAAGGGGAGGCTGGGGTCCCACATCTATGGCTTCTCCAGATGCTGAGTAACCAACGTTGCTCTGCGGTTCAGGCTCACTTCATCTCTTTTGGACTAAAGCACAATACAGTGGCTATGCCCCTGCCTTTTAAAGGACCTTTCAGCCTGTCAAGCACAGCTATAAAAGTCACTAGGAGAAGCATCAGGGAACCAAAACATGTAATGAACTGCCAGCCAAGAACTTCCCTTCATACTGGAACTGGAAACAGGCTGGCACAGCTCACAGACCATGAGGAACCAAGGAGTGAAAACCAGGTGTCTTCCATCATGACTTTCCTTTTTTTTCAGGCTCCCCAAGGCAGAGGTAGCACTCGCCTGATTTCAGCTCTGCTGGAGCATGGTGCAGCACACAGGTGGGCTACAACACAATGCCTTTTGATAAAATTTAAATGAGACCTTTGTCCCCAGCTGGTGACTTCTAGGAGCTACCGTAGCCCAAACAACACATGCCTAAAACTTTAGGGAACAGCTGAACAAGAAAAGATTTCCAAATCTCTTTCACTGCCATCTTCTTCATCCCCAGCAATATGTATGATGTGGAGAAGTCACGCGGCTTGTCTCCTCGCTCCAGATGAGCCAGCGCCAGTTCTACAGCATCACTGAGGCTTGGAGACCTTGACTGCTGCTTTGCAGCAGGTGACAGTGTCTGCCTCAGGAGAGAGGACTTTGCCAGCTTAGTACAACACGTGCTCTGCAAACACTTAGCAACAAGGGCTTGTGGGAGAAACAAATCTGTGGGGATTTTCTAAAATGCCTTGTGATTGTGATCTGCCACTGGGTCCCCAGTATTCAATACCCTACTTAACAAGTTCAGACTGTGTTTTTTATAAGCCATGGGTCCTCTGACCTACTGAACTGGCAACTAACATGTTCCATCACTTAAACTGGCCAATGCTGCTGGGAAATCGTGACTTCTGAGCTGAGCTGGCAGCCTTGCTGCTGGTGAGCTGCCCCAGTCCCAAAGGAGTAAATAGTTGCTCCTTTGGCCTGCCAAGACATCAGGGATCACACAAAGGTGGGCAAACCTACCCCATGTGTAAGCCCTTCCCTGGAGATACTTGTTTCTTCCTGGCGCTGGCCCAGATTGTGCCTAGCTGGAATAGGGTAGGGTAGCGTAGGGTAGGATAGGGTAGGATAATAAACTAAGAGGGAAACACAGAGGACTCCAAACAAGGAGAAAACCTCCTTCGTTTTCTGTTATGTATTTGGCCTCAGTGGCCGTGACTTTGGCCCAAGAGCCTTACAAGTACAGTCACAAGGGCTCAGGCATCCCATGGTTTTTAAGTCCCTCCACATGCCTGGGAAGCAGAAGCAGTGTGTGGCTCAGCCTCCAGCTCTGCGTGCAGAGGAGCCTGTTACCTCCTTCCTGCGCTGCTTATAACCCTGCAGCAGTGCGGGAGAGATGCAGAGCCGCAGCCAGAGGCAGCAGGAGGATGAGGCACAGGGAGCTGCTTCACAGTCAGAGCTGTAGCACTGCATCCTGTTGTCTGTGATGCTCCCAGTTTTAAATCCTCTTTTCTGTCGCTTACGGCTTTAAAATTTAAGCTGAATTTCTCCAGGCAGGCTCAGGGACTCAGGCTGAGTTTGTCTAGACGCATTTCAGGCAAGATGGTGCAACTGTTCCCAAGAATGACATCTGGAAAAAAAGACTGGTTTTCCCACGTTTAAAAAAAAAGGCTCGTATTTTCTCCCTGAGCAGCTCCAGTGTCTCGGAACTTTGGAGCCAGATGCTGGCAAAGCTGTGGCCTTTAGCTGGGGATGTGCCTTTGAGTACCTCCATGGAACTGGTGTATGTCCCTGGAAAACTGCAGTTTGTCCAGGCCAGGGACAGACTTGAAAATACCCTTTAGTCCCCACTCCTTGCCCCTGGAGCCAACCAGACTGTGTCTGTACCCCTGGCTGGCAGAGCAGCTTGGCATGGCATGGCACTGCCAGGATGACCCCACGCTGGCTGCTCCTCACGAGGATGGGCCAGCTGGGGTGCGGTGAGCATGGCCAGTGAGCCATTGGCCAGGACTTGCCTGTAGGCTGCCATCAGAGAGAGCCCTCACCTCCAGGAGTGGGAGCCAGCGTGGGGCTTCACGGAGCTGTGCAGGGTGGGCAGGCCTGGACACTGCACCCGGCAAGCACAGCTGGGAATGAGCAAAGGCACGAGATGGCTGGTGCTGGCGTAGCACAGCCCTGGATGCGGCTCCAGACTTTCTTACCTGCAAACTGCTTCCACGACAGAATTACTTGTTTCCTTGGAGGACTTTTTCCCCATCATTATATTATGTTGCTGCTTCAAACACAGGAATTAATATATTGTCATCCCTGGGAGAAATAGGGGATTATCCCTGGGGTAGAGATGGAAGCTCACATCTGCAGAGGTTAAAGTTGTGCTTGCCACAGCGCTGCGGCCTTTCTGTGCTAACTTCAGCCCTGGCCGTGGGCGCTCAGCATTTCTTCCAGCTGGACTCCAGGGCACCAAGCAAACACCTGGAAAATGCAATCCGGGCAGTTCAGTCACCGCGTCAGGGAGGTGCCGGTGAACCACCCTGCCTGGGGCAGCCCCAGGGACGGCGGCACGAGAGAGGCTGCTCCCCAGGGCAGCGTTAGCCCGCCTCTCCCGAGACCTGCCTGCCTTTCCCAGCGCTGCCTGCCTCCTTCCCAAAATACCTCCCGCCTGCCGTAGCTAAGGAAACAGGGCTCCTGTAGGCAGCAGCTTCTCTCAGCATGCACCGTTGCTGGGTCCCCAGCACGCACGGGAGCTGCGGGCACCATCCCGGGCTGAGGCAGTGCCAGACCCACCCTCAGCCAGGACAGGGGTCTCCGGGCTGCCCTACGGCCCACTCCCAGAGCCCAAATGCAGGGCAGCACCTCCCACATACACCCTCTGAAATCCAGGGCAGAGCCAGCTGCAAGAGACCTGCATCTCCCTGCACAGGGTGGGGCTCTTGTACCCTTCACTGGGGTCTGTCTTGCGGGGACCCTTGGCCCCAAGCAAGGTGCTTCTCCCCACAGGAGACCATGGGACTTGGGCTTTGCAAAAGGAGAGGCTGGAAGAGCTGCAGCAGAGGCTGAGCCACCATCACACCAGCCATGTCAATTCCATTAATTAAAAAAGTTAGTTTCTTAATTTTCATGTGCTGACCCCAGACCTTTGCAGGGCTCTTTGAAGGCAGCTCACCACTGGCAACAGCAGAGAAATTTGGGCTACAGCTGCTAAGCTGGGAAATCATCTCTCCCCCGTGCCGGCTCCCTTGTGGTTTGGCGTCTGCATGCTTGTAATTTCAAATCTGCTTCAAACATCACCCCACCACCCAGGCTGCATGACCAGGCACTAATCAGTTACATGAAAACATGCTAATTGGCTCTTCCCCACTGCTAGTCAGGCAGGACAGTGTGGCTCAGTGCTCACAGGCGCAGGATTTCTCCCTGGCTCCAGCTCTCAGTTTTTTGGCTGGCATGGGGAAGCGAGGTGCTCCCGCGGTGCTGCCCAGCCGCCACCAGCCCCACTCCAAAAGGTACTGTGGCTGGGCCCTCAGCACTGGCAGCTCTAACTGTCCAAGCCACCGATGCAGCTTAAACCCAACTGCTCATCTCAGTGGACACCATCCCCAGCCCTCCCAGCTGTCAGCCACTGCTGCCTTCAGCAGTGCCTCTGTGGGTGCTCACACCAGCTCCTGTACCACTGCAAGCAACTGGTGCAGCTTCTTGCTTGAGGCTTTCCTCTCTTCACCCCAGCATCCTGCCACTAACCAAATGTTCCTCCACTTTTCCCTCTCCAGATCCTGCCTTTTGCAACACCGAGCACTTTGCTCACCCCCTTGAAGAAGAACCCATTGGAGATCCTCTTCTAGACCTGCAGGCTTGCACTTGATTAGGCTGAGCCAGCTTTTGTGCATCAAACATCCTTGCATTCCTCTGCAAATAGCTAGTCTGCACTTCCCCAGAGGTCAGGCCCACTGCTCATCTACCCTGTCAATGACAGATGCTCTGACCTGGCCCCTTGTTTGCTCTGAAAGCCCAGGGTGTGCTGTGTTGCTTCCTTGTGGTTTGGAGATGCACGCAGATGGGAACACGGATCCATTCACTCTGTGGAAAAAACATCTCTCTCTCTTTTGCAGATGTGTGAGACAGAAACAAAAAAAATGTGGTTATGCAGAGCTTGAAGTGCAGGTCACAAATCAGAGTTGAGTATTTCCTGCAAATCTCAGGGAAATGACCCCTGTGCATCAGGAGGTGCAAATGGTAATTCCTGACAGATGAGAAGAAGATCCAGACTGAGCACTTGACCTTCTGAAGCAGGAAACAGTATTGGCAATGATGCTTTGAGCAATGAAAGACTGATTGCAGAGATAGTGGGGGAAAAGTGATGGTAGTTTTAATGAGAATGTCAGTGGATTATGGGGGAAGGATGTAAGCTGACAGGCTGAGCCAGGAAAGCCAGCGAGGAAGATGCACATCATGTAATGAACCATATTACCGTTCTGGCCAAATGCAGGGCTCTGCGTGCAGGCTGTGTCTCTGCCCACATGCCTGGCCTTCCCGGGAGCAAGCACTCAATGCACTCATGTTCTCCACGGCTAAAACAGTTGCCAGGAGCACAGCTAGCTAATGCATGGTGGCATCGTCCTTTATGAAAGTCATTAACTCTAAATAGGCTCTCATATACAAAATATTCAGCAAAAACATCTTTGCTAACTAGCTTACTGGCCTTTTCTCCATGTGCAGAACAGCATCAGAATGAAAAAAAGAATAAAAGGAAAGAAAAAGGAAAGGTCCTAGGTCAGAAAAGGGATTTCTGTAGATGAGCATTCTGTTTCTGGAAGCAGCTGGTAGCAAACACCTTGAGAAGAACATAAGAACAGAGCAGGAGGATGATGCTCCTGCAGTGCCCTCTCCCCCTCGCCAGCATGAGGTTTCCCGCACCAGCAAATACATCATTCTTGAAAGAGATCTGGAAGTCATATAAAATGTGGGCATCCACAACACCTTGCAGCAAGGGGTTCCTCAGGTAAGCTGCACATTGTCTCCTCATGGCTCTTCTGACTCACCAGCTACTTTTATCCACTTCTCAGCCTGCAGCATGCAGTTTGAGCCCTAGTCATCAACTAATAATTATTTATTAATTTCCCTGCTGCTGGCTTTACCTATGGTTTTACTGCATGTATAATTTATGATCTTCAACTTCATTCATAATGATCTGTGCACCTCCTTTTTCCCACTCCTCTCCTGAAATGAAGCCACCACTTAGGTAGATGCCATATGGGTTTATCAGGCTGGAGTTACACCAGGGAGGAGCTGGGAACTCTACCAAATTGAACCTAGAAAGGAAGTGCAGGTGGATGCAATGTTATTAATGGCCAATAATGCTACCATAGCAAAAGCAGAGTCCTGAAACACTGATGGTCATTGGGGATTACAGATGTGCTTCTGGATCCTCGTGTACAGGTAGCTCAGCAACTGGCAGCTCTGTCACTGCTTCAGCAGACCTCCAAGAGCCCCAAGGAGATCTCTAGCACACAGAGACGAGGCAGATGCAGCAGCTCTGTTGCTCTCTGTTGGTGACCAATGTAATCCATACTGTAACAGAAAAGGAGAAATCACTGGAGCTCCCAAGCAGAAGCTTGGAGAACTCCTGGAGCATGTTTAGCCATGTTGCAACAGAGCAGGAATCACTGCAACAGGTAAGATTTCACATTTGATGCAGCTTTTAGTCTTCCGCAATGAGGACTGCAAAGGCAGTTTGGGGAGGTGTGGGTGGAGCATGCTGCTCTGCAGGTGTATCCTGCTGGAGGAGCAAGCACTGTGCTCCCAGGGGAGATCACAGCTGTGGGGCTAGGGGCTCCCCAGCAGAGCTGGAGATGAACCTTGGAGGGACAGAGGCATGGAAGAGGTCTCTCTTGGTTTGTGATGGTACCACACCTGGCTCCTGTCCCACACCCACAGTTTCCCTTGAGCTGTTTGGCTCCTGCGTCACAATGGTGGCAGCCCCATGCAGTGGGTGACCCAGGGGATGGATGTGTAACCTGGGCACTTGTGTCTCCAAGCCCACGCCCTGCAGCACCACTGGACCACCCCCATCTTACTGCAGGGCTCCCACTCTCCTACCCCTTCCATATCTTCATTCTCCACTGGAACCTCTCTCCACCTGTCTAAATTTAGCCTATGTCCATGGCTAAACTGTAGCAGTTGGTCTGTCACCCGATGACCCCTTCCCAGCTGATAAGGGGAATCGGGGAAAAGGGAGAAGCCCCACGAGTTGAAGTTTAATCGGATTTTATGAAATAACAAAACTAATACAATCACCAACAAAAAGTGCACAAGTTTATACTCAGCCCAATCCTTGGCTAGCCCTCAGGAGGCAGAAGGAGCAGAAGGCCAAGAGGATGAAGCCCCAGGAACACAGACTCCCTTCATTTATAATGAGCTTGATGTCAGTGCTATGGGATACACCTGTGAGTCAGCTTGGGGCAGGTGCCCTGACTGAAACTCCCAGCTGACTCAGGGCTACTCATGGCCTGCCTGCCATGGCTGGCCCATGGGTCTGTGCCTGGGAAACCAGGACATCACCCCACCCGTCTGCTCCCTGGTCCCTGTCAAGTGCCATGAGGGACAGAGAGAGCTGGCCTCATGAGAGCTGACTGTCACAGGACATACACTCCACACTCATTGCTGGCCAGTGCCTCCCAACTGTCCCAGACAGGGCAGTGCCTCAGCTGTCTGCTGAAGTGAGCCTGCGGCTGTGGGCCAAGCAAGGTCCCTAAACTCTGCAACCCAACGGGCTGAAAACACAGCACCACAGCATCTCATAGCACATGTGGTACAGGCCGGACTTATACCCACTGACCTGCACCTCTTGCTCAGCTCATTCATTCCCCACTGCACAGCTCCCATCACTTGCTGGGTTTGCATTAGCCTCTGACAAAATGGCATTTTGATAAGAGACGGGTGTGGAGCTCCCCAGGGGCATATTTTCTGGGCAGGCTAGAGCCAGTTGAACCTCCAGGTTGTCCATCTTGGATGTGCAAGCAGGTACTGTAGGAAAAGTCTGTTGTGCTGGAGCGAGTTTGGTGGCCTGTGCTGATTTTGTCCCTATTCAGCCCCCTCATTTGTTAGTTCTTCCCTATGGGCGAGATGATAAAGGTTTTGGGGAGGTGACTCGATCTCACCCCGACAGAGGCGGTGCGATTGCTGCTTCCCTTCACCTCGGTCATTGCTCCGCTGCTTTGGATGCCTCTGACACAGGTGAGCGTAGGAAGGGGCTACGCTTCTCTGCAGAAGACCCTGTGTGTGCGTGTCCGCATGTCCCCCCTCCGACCCTCCCCTGCGCCGCTGCCGGCACTACCGGCGGGGTCCCAGCCCCCCCTGCCGGCTCGGCCGGGCATCTCTGGGTGCGCTCCCGTCCCCGTGTGCCAGCCCGCTCCCCAGCAGCCCCCGGGGGCCGCCCCTCGGGAGGTGAGAGATCCACCGGTCTCTCGCGGAGCTGCGGCTCCTCCTCGGCCGCAAAGGTGCGGGCGGGGACCCGGCGGCCACCCCGGGAAGACGGGCGGGGGCGATAGCGGGGTGACCGGGGAGGCCTGAGGGGAAGGGCCGGGACTGGGAGGGTGCTAGGAATGTCGGTACCGCCTGCACAGAGCTCCTCATCCTGGCGCTCACCCCAGCTCCTCTGCTGGCTCTTTCCGACCCCAACCACCCTTGCTCTTGCCAGCTTTCACATCACACCAAAGTCCCCTCCACCCCCAAATCTCCATCTCTGCCGCTCCTGTTTCCCAGCCGCTTTCAGTCCTGCCCCCAGCACCGTGCCAGGGCTGCTCCTGCCCAACACCTCCCCAGGGCTAACCCTGACCCCGGTCCCCTCAGAGCCCCCAGAGTGATCGTGCTCCCGCTCCCCATGCACAGCCACTGCTCCCTCCGCTCCCGGGGCACAGCCTGCCCGCTGCCCCCCTCCAGTTCTGTGGGGCAGCCCTGTTTTCTCAGCTGTGAGTGAAGCAGGTCCTGGCTTCTGGGCTGCACAGAAAACACCTCAGCCCGCTCAGGTATCAGTGCTGTTCCATGTGGGCACCCAGCAGGCAGGGATAACTGTCCTGTTATCCTGTGCTCAGATAGGGAAGTGCCTGGACTCTATCTCCTCCTAAATCTGCCAGTTTGAGCCCAGTGTCTTTCATAGCAACCTACCCAATGGGATGGGATCAGATGGGATGGGATGGGAGAGGCTCCTTCAATAGAGCTGGAAAACCATGCGTATGGCACATAGGTACAGAGAAGGGCAAGAAGCAAGATGGTGTTTGATAGGCGGCTGAAGGCCGGGTCTCTGCTTTCAGTGCTGTTAGTGCATTTTATGTAAGGAATCATAAATGGAAACTGCACCCATCAGGGCAGGTGGAAACAAAGCAGGCAAGATCTGCCCCTCTGTGTAGCAAACAAGTAGTCAGTTAAAATCCTTGCCACCTGCAGCGTGGCTGGGGTGGTTTCTGTGTGCAGCACATCTAGTGCACTAGTTGGTAGCTAGCATTTTGTAGAGCCAAAGTAATTTAGGAATTGCTTTTACAGACCCACTGGAGGAGCATCATGATGGCAGGGGCAGCAGCCATGTGACGGCAGGGAGAGAGATCGCCTCTCCCAGAGCAATGCTGCAGCAGGCAGGAGGATTAATCCAAGTCTATTTTCTGGAATTGATTTAACACTGTGTTCATTTATCTGCAGCTCGTGCTGAAACATTTCATATTTCAGATCTGATTTTACTGTTTCCAAGGCTGAAAGGCTTCCTTCTCTAGGGAGCAGCAGTTCTGCAAGAGAACAACAAGTAGGAGCCTTAGGGAAGCAGCAAAAGGGAAGGAATATTTTATCTTTAGTAACTGGTCATTTCCATTTTGGAGGCAGTGAAAGAGGAACCATCTGGTGGGTGCTGAATATTCACTATGTAAACAGTGACTTGGTTATGAATATGTGCATGTGGTATTGTTATTTATTATTTATAGGGTTCCCTAGGTATGCATTATACTTCACAAGCAGAAAGGAAGACCTGGGCTCTTGTGCCTTGATGTGCCCAATATATATTTGACACAATGCTCAAGAGCAACAGAGCATGGCAGATGAGGGTGCTGGGCAACCAGCTGGGGGTGGGGAGGAAGATGCCACCCCTTTGAAAAAGGGCACTACACAACTTCTGGAGCAGTAGCTGTTCCTGATGACAGCAGACTGCTTCAGATGACCACTTTCACATATGCATGCCCATTACTTTGGGTTTTAATCCTCCCCTGCAATAAATATCATTTACATTTATTGTTTTAATTCTCTGCTCCTTACGAGCTCTGTTCCTGCAGTGTCCTGCCTGGAAATAATGCAGAACAAAAGGAACCTCAGTCCAATACCTTTCCTTGCTGTGGTATTTACCTGGGGGTGATGGGGCTGCTGACTTGGCTTGAACTTTATGGCTCAGGAGCTTCAAATCAGTCATCTGAAACAAAAAGAGATGTTTTATTGTGCATTTGTCCTGCTAGTCAAGGTATCTTGAAAGCAAGGAGAGGAGTCCCATCAAGTCCCAAGATGACACCTTGTTGTCAGGGTATGATGTCTGATACTGAAGCCTGCTGGGGATGATGGGAATTGGAGAGCACCCAGACACCTGCAGAGGATGCTCAGAGCTTTGCAGGAAGAAATGTCTGTAGTACTTCTGCCTTCTCTTGTCTTTTTTTTTCACTGCCTGAGCTTTTTTCCTGTAGGGGTTTTTGCCACAGCATTCAGCTGTTCCTCTGGTGCTGAGCCAGTATTGTGGGCAGGGTTTGATGAAGGGGACAGTTGTAGGCACTTGAAGAGAAGGATCTTGGGTACCTTAAGGGGAGACTCCCCATATGGGGAGAGGGCTCAGGGGCACTTGCAGGACCAGGAGGATGGAGGAGTGGGTGCACCACAGTCAGGGGCAACAGCCCTGGCCTGAGCTCAGGCCCGTAAATGCCTTCCCTCCTGCAACACTCCCTTCCCACCTATCATCAACATTTTCTCTTCCTACTGTTACACTTTGACACACTGAACTTTACTCAATTGCAAAAGTTTGTTTCCTGATTCCACCAGCAAGCAGCAAATGAGTCAAATGTTGATTTTTGCAACAGCTTTCCTAACACAGCAGGGCACACTGTAAATTTCACTTGCTTCAAACAGGCCAGAGTATTGTCAGCAACAAAATATCCCAACTCCTTGGAAACATGTTGGCCATTTGGTCTTTCTCCTCTGCTCCCAGAAAGATGTTTAGATGTTTATATGACTCCAAGAATGAGAGGGATAGGCTACGAAGGACAGGGAGACACAAAAGGACTTTCAAAAGCAAATCAGCTGTTGTTTTGAATGATGGCCTTCCTTGTCTCTCTCAAATGCAAAGATACAGCAAGCCATGGATATGTCATTAGGCAGCAGATTATTTACTCGTTTGCTTTAGAGCTGTCTGGATTAGTTTTCAATGTATGCCACTATCTCAATAATAACGTGTCCCTGCATAAACACCATGTACACTAAGCATTACCTCCTTTTACACTAAATGATAAACTGGGAGGTTTTTAATGAGAAAATAGCAGCTGTATCAGCCTGGGGAAGGCTTGGCACACTGAGGTGGGAGGTATGGCTGTATAAAAATCCCTCCCTTTCTCAACATTGTCCTTGAAGGAAGGAGAAGGGGAAGGCAGGTGAAGATTGGCCAGATGGGAACTGAAAAAGACATTCAGTAGCTTAAGTCATAAATTCAGATACGGCGTGCTCTTGACAGTGTGCTAAAGTCATGACCATCTGTCAACTGTTTAGTTACTATGTCTTCCCTTGTTAATAACTGTCCTCCTCACTGAAACCCCCAGCGCAACTGATGCAGCACAACTGGCAATCTAGGTCAAAATGATTAAAGCCCAGCTACTTAAAACTATGCTGTCAATCTGCCTGACCTCTGTGCTGGGTGCCCCTCAGCTCTCTGGTACTTGCACAACAGATACAATGTTCCAGGTCCTTCAGTCTTTCTTTCAGAGGTTTCTAAAACACAACCCAAGGGGAAATGTTGAGAGTATATGGTGGCTTCATCTAGAGAAAACATGGTAGCCACTTTCAAGTATGTAAAAGACTGCAGAGAGGAAAGGATTTATCTGTTCTCTGTTTTCACTGGGCGTGTGATAAGGACTGAGGCCTTAGATTGCTGCAAGGGAGTGTCAAGTCAGGCAGGAGGAAATACTCTGAAAGGATAACAATGGAACTGAATGGATTGCTTGGGGGTGGTGGAGAATCTCCATTGCCAGAGATCTTCAGGTTCTGATTAGACTCTCATCTGCAAGGGATAGGTATATTTGGGGCAAGGATATGGAGGAACTGGGAAAGATGGCTGAATTGGCCTCTAAAGGTCATTTCTCACTCTGAGTAGGAGTTTAGCATTAATTTACTGTTTCAGGAAGATCATGTCCATCCTGACAACCTCAGTAGTATAACCCAGATCTGAATGAGGAAAGAACTGAGCTCCCTCCTCTCAGTGTTTGTGTCTCCACCGAGGCAGATTGGAAGCTGGTCAGCACAAAGGCATGCAGCTCTGCTGCCAACCATGCTATATTTGTTTCTTTGCTAAATTGAAGACATCAGGCCTCGCCTGCTACATTTTGTGGCCATTCAACTTTACCTAGCCAAACAGGAAACCTCTCCAGACATTGTGTGCGTTCAAACTTGGAAAGGTAATTAACTGAAAAAAGGAAAAAAAAAAAAAAAAAAACGCAAAAAAATCACAAGGCTTGTACTTAAGTGATAATTTAAGGCAGGCAGCACCGGGTTTACCACAGAGAGCATTAATTTCTTCCCAACTATCACAGCAAATAGCAGAGATTAACTCATTTCAGAGAAAAATCACCATTGGACTGTATCTTGAATGCTAACCTAATGGGGCTGTCTGAGCCAATGCACAATTTGAGCTGGAAGAAATGATACATAGTTTGGTATGCAATTTAAAGCAAGACTTTGAAAGAGGTTGAGCAGGCTGTCTTAGAGTATGGAATTGACTGGATCTGTATTTTATTCTGCTTAAAATGTCTGAGTTTAAGGAACTAGGAGACCTGGAGAGCAAGCTGCCAAGACTGTCATCTGCCAGTTATCATTAAGTGTAGCCCAGGTTATTGAACTAGAAGATGAAAACATCAGCTGGCTGACAACTGTATAGATTTGGCCTGTGGCTTCCCACTCCACTTTCTAAAGGGACCTACTGGGAAAGGGTCCCTAGCAGAGAAAGCCGTTCCACACAGCTGGCCAGCATGGGACAGTGGAGTGGTGAGACACAGCGACATCAAGGCTGGGGTGAGAGAGAGGGGCTGGCAGTAGACTGCTGTATTAATTTCTGGAGAACATCTGCACAGTAGGTAATAAGAACAATAAATTGCTCCTACAGGTGTTCCTCATGCTCAGCTGTCAAAGTCTTCCAGAAAAAAGCATGTAGCATAATCCCTTTCCTATTCAAAAAACAGGAAATCCCGACACATGTGAAGTAATTAATTTGTGGTTGAAAAGCAGGATGAGGAATACCCCATGTCTTGGGTCATAACCAAACTGTCCAGGGAAACTCTGTTTCCCCAGAGAAGTATAAGGGAGCTACTATTTCTCAGTGCCACACATCCAAGTTCTCTCATTAAGCTGATTTTACAGCAGGATAAAATCAAATTCCTGCAGTAAATGTTGTTACTTTTTAATGCTTGCTCCAAATTAACTACTGCTCTTGTTATTCACTTACTCTCTGTGCTAATCTCCTTATTTACTCATCTGTCTCTTATATACACATGCATGTGCATAGGCAAATTCATCCCCAGAAAACTTCTCCCCCATCCTGCCAACAGCTTATCATATCAATACAACAGCACTGAAAGAGGAAATTTTTTTACTATATTCTAAAATATGAAGCCAGTATTTTGACAGTGACACATCATAAGCATTAATTTGCAGGAGCATGTTCATGAGAATGTGAGGGATAATCTGCTTCACCATTCTTCCATTCCAGTGGAAAACAGTTTTTGCCTTTGCCTTTGCCTTTGCCTTTGCCTTTGCCTTTGCCTTCCCTTCCCTTCCCTTCCCTTCCCTTCCCTTCCCTTCCCTTCCCTTCCCTTCCCTTCCCTTCCCTTCCCTTCCCCTACAGCTGATGATGCTCCCTATGCAGGGAGGATTAATGTCTTTCATGAGATGCAGACCCTTCAGTCTAGCAGTCTTTCATGACATGAAAAGGTTTCTTTGTAATTTTTAGTATTTTGATGTAAGCTGTTAAAATATGGAGAAAACACTGTCTGATTATTTAAAGATAAAATCCAGGCTGGGTCACATATCTCCATTGCAACACTCAGTCTACTTTAAATTGATGAGTTGAGGGAATATTGGAGGATTTTTATTCTCAGTAGTCGTGACAGGAGAATGAGGGAGGTGGGAGTGAAAGCTCCATCGGTTCTGAGCAGCTTTCCCTCCAGTTCTGCCGAAGGTGTCTCTTAGTTGTTCGTCACTGCAGATCCAGTGCCTCCAGGCTTGGTTTGCACTTGCTTTCATTATTGCCACCGTTTTTCTCAGAAATGTTGAATCATGAAAGTTATGTGGAAGAAAAAGTTATTTTTGATAGAGAACCCTTGATCTCAGTTGCTGCCACCACCCTCCACACTAGTGCACGTGCAGGAGACAAACACAGCCGCTCTTTCCTCCAGGCCTCTCTCCCTAGAAACTGAGACACAGAACATACATTAATTTTGCTCTGAACCTTCAGGCAAAGGTGGAGAGGCAGAGTCTGTGCTGAGAGGCTGTCCGGCAAGCCCAGGACCTAAGATTAGGTTAAACCCATCACTCTTTGACTTTGGACCAGCAAAGTTGGACTGTCTTCAGGGGCAAAGCTGCAGCCCAGCAGCTATCTTCTCTCCCTTTGTCCTGTCGTGGGTGGCTCCCCTGTGGAGGGAGGCAGGGATGCTTTTCAGCAGAGCTGGGAGGGTGCAGCACGTAGGTGTGTAGGAGAGTCAGAGGCTGTGCACAGCGCCTGTGTAGACAGTACAAGGACTGCGTGGGTGGGCAGAGGGGGGGTGAAGGTGTGCAGCTGTCAGAGGCCAAACACATGCCTGCAAAGCTTCTACCAGCATGCCATACTGCCCAGGCACCACCTGCCCATCTCGAAGCCTTTCCTAGCGATCTCCTCTTGTGCCCTGAAAACCCAGGGAGGCTTTGAACCTGCAGAGACTCTCTCCCAAATTTCCCCTTGCCTCATGTGGTGGTTCCAACAGGGGCAGCTGGGAGATTTGTTGGAACCTCACCTTGCCTCCCTCACCTCCATAGCGGGAAGGAAGGATGCTCTGCGGGCTGGAGCAGGCAGGACCTCTCTTCCCACCCCCCTGCTCTCCCCCTGGGACTTGTCAGGACCTCAGAGGCACAGCGTTCCTCTCTCCAGGGCCCCGGGGCGTGCTCGGAGGAGGGGGGACCCGCAAGACGTGCGGGTGGTGCTGAAGGGACAGCTCCGGGGTGACGGGCCGGGGCCGGGACAGGGACAAGGACAGGGACAGGGACACGGGCAGGGGGCAGAGTCGGGGGAGGGAGAGGACCGGACAAGAACAGGACTAGGGAGGGAGACAGAGAGAGGGAGGGAGAAGACAGGGCAAGGGCTGAAAAGCACAGGAACAGGGACAGGTCAGGAGACGGAGAGAGACAAACACAGGTCAGTCACAGAGAGAGGGGGGGGACAGGGACAAGGCCAAACCGTGCAGGACAGCAGAAGGGCAGGAGAGGAGAGGGAGAGGGAGAGATGGAGGAGAGAAGGAGGAGGGCAGGGCAGACGCCGGGCTGCGCTCCCGTTCGGCTGCCGTGGGGGTCTCGGCATGGCGGGGGGCGGCCGCCGCGCCGGGCGGTATCGGTGTCTCCGCGGGCGCCAGACACGCCGGTACCGGGCGGCACCCCGCCGCGCCCAGGGACACGGGGACTGCAAGGTGGCGGCGTGTAGCCCCCAGCGCCGCTGGGCCGAGGCGGGCCCGACCCCTCTCGGCCGCCGGGGCTCTGCAGACCCCGCGGCGCTGGGGACCCTATGGGGCTGCCGGCGAGGCAGTGCTCGGGGCGCCGGGGCACCCGCACCGCCCTCCGGCTAGCTCCCCGCTGCGCTCGGTCTCCCGGGCTTTTCTGTGTCCTGGCGATGCAGAGGGAGCCCCGGGGCCGAGAGGGGCCGGGGGGGCCCGCCCAGCCGGCGGGGATGCGCTGTGCCCGGCCGGAGCCGCCCCGGCTCGGTAGCCCAGCGCCGCAGGTTGCATCCAGACAGCACTTTACCAGCTGTTTTGGGCATTTTCTAATTCCGTGCAGAGCCGGGCAGCGGTCATAGAGGTAATCTGTAGATCCGTGGCTTTAAAGGATAAATTAGAGCATTGGATTTGATCCGTATTGCAGTGGATTAGAGCAACCTCTCCCCCCTCCCCTTCTCCTCCCCCCCCCCCCCCCCTTCAATTCACTCCCCCCTCCTCCAGCACCACCTTTTTTCCTCTCATGCAATACCAAAACTGACCCTGCCTGGCAGAGGGACTGCTGGGCGACCAGAGCGGTGCCCACACCGCCGGCACGCCGCGGAGCCAGCTCTCCCCTCCAGCCACCGCAGCCCCTCCGGGGCATCGCTGCTGCAAGTTCCCCGGAGGCAGGCGCCGGGACCGGGGTACCTCCTCTGGGTGCCGGGGAGCGGTCGCTGCCCACGGACTGTCCCTTTGCTCCGGCCGGGCCGGGGCCGTGGGTCGACGGCGAAGGAGAGCCCTCCCCGGAGGGCATTTCCCGGAGCAGCGGGTCCAGGACCCGGCAGGAAATGGAAGGATGAAGTGTGCAGCCGGAGCGGTGATGTTCCTTCTCTCCTTGCTTTCCCCTGCAGGAACGTAATCCGCAATGCTAGTTCTCAGGTTGCTCAATGTTGTCGCTCCAGCCTACTTCTTGTGCATCTCCCTAGTGACCTTCGTCCTCCAGATCTTTCTCTTCATCCCCAGCATGTTCAGAGACCCTTCCACCACCCCACTTTTCTCTCCTGCTCTGCTGCATGGGGCCCTCTTCCTCTTCCTCTCAGCTAACGCCCTGGGCAACTACGTCCTTGTGATCCAGAGCTCCCCTGAGGACTTGGGCAAGGGCTTAAACTTGGGCGAAGGAGCTGAAGTGGTGGCGGACTGGCTGGCTGGAAGCAGGTCCCCTGGCTCAGCCTTGCCCAGCACTCACTTCTGTAGACTGTGTGCCAGAGTCACCCAGAGGCATGACCACCACTGTTTCTTCACAGGGAACTGCATTGGGAGCAGGAACATGCGAAACTTCATCATGTTCTGCCTCTATACCTCCCTGGCTTGCCTCGACTCACTGATGGTAGGCATGGCTTACATTTCTGCTGCACTCTCCATGTCCTTTGCGAACCCACTGGCCTTCCTCACTCTTCTGCCTCACTCCATCAGCCAGTTCTTCTCAGGTAAGGACTCCTTCCTTGGAGATGAGGAGCATTTTCCTCCTCCAGGGCTCTCGCGGTTGGGGGGACATGATCTTTCTCAGCTGCGTGTGGGGAGCGGTGGTGGGGAAATGGGCGAGAGGGAGGATTGTCTGTATTCAAGAAAGTCCTCTTTAGAGGCTAGAGACAGCCTTTGCAAAGGACTTTGCTTCACCTGAAACAGGGGCTGGGATCCACTCCAGGTTACAGCCCCTATTCCTAGTGTGTTAGGCTCTGAAGAACACCCCATAACCAGCCGGCTGGTGATAGAATAGGGCTATCTGCCATGCAGGGAGTGTGTTGCAATTAGACAGAGGAGATGGATTTCACTCATTGTACTGCAGGTGAGGGGAATCTTTTGCCTGTCCTACAGGTTTTAATAACCTACAACTCTGCAGGTTCCCCGTATCCCAGCAGAGATATTGTCATTATCTTCATCCAAGTCCACTCACCCTCTCCACTGTCACACACCTCCTGCCTCCTGGCAGCATAAACTTACTGAGAGCTTGCCATCCTTCCAGTACAGGAGAATTTGGGTTCAGGCAACAGAAACCAAGAGAGGAGTTAATGTGATATGGTTAGCCACCTTTCTCATGACCCCAGTCTGGGACACAGGTCCACAGAGAACCAGGGGAAATTCTCTGTGCCTGCTCTTTGCAAGAGCTCCACACCAAAAGCATATCTCTTTCTCCTTGTCCTCATCCCTTACCCTTCCTTCTGCTTCTCCCCCTTTCCCCTCTCTCCCTGCCTTTCCATAAATCTCCACAACCCTTCCCTCTCCTGATTCTGCTTCCATAACTCTCTGCTCTTCCAGCCTCGCCTCTTCACCTTTCAACACAACCTCAAACTCTCTAGCCTCAGTCCTTTCTTTGTCCAAACCCAAGAGCTAGATAAAACCGGGTCTCAGAGAAGGGACTATGCAGACAGCCCAGACTTCTATTCTGCCCTGAAACTGACTGCAGAAAAATGGCATTTTCCCCCTATGCAGCTCATGCCTTGCACACTTAGATCAGCTTTTGTTAGACTAAAATAGGTATCTCATATTTTAGCTTTGCAAATTCAGCTGAGCTCAGTAAGAAGGGCCCAGAGTCTGTTTTGGCTCATGTACCATCACCAGAAGTGTTGATTATGATCTGAGCATGGAGTCTCCACTGCTGGGGATACAGGAGCCAGAAAGGCCCCAGCTTGCTTTTCCGATTCCAGGCTGGGTTTGCACGGTTGCGATCTGAAAACAAACAAATATCTCTCTACTTGGCAAATTAGCAGATTTGTCATGGTAATCACTGAGAGACAATAAACACGAAATCCTGCCATGACATTTTTATGGAGTCATTTTTCCAAGTAGAAGAATTTTTGTACATAATGTTGCATGAGCTTCCCTAGCATTAAAAACACTGGGAATGATTTTCCCCTGTGCCTAAGCTCTGCTCAGCACAGCAGCCTGGAAGGGGGAGCAGGGATGTGGGAGGAGTTTATCAAAGAATTACTTGCCTCTCTCTTACACTGTGGGTTCATCTGGGCCCTGGCATATGTTTGAAGAGCCACTGAAGTGCCCCAGCTCTGGTGTCAGCAACTGCAGTGCCAAAGACAGCATGTGGGCACTGTTTGGAGTGGAACACAATGGGGCTGGGTGCAGGGCTGGGACCTGAGAGCCAGAACACCCTTGAGAAGCAGCAGCTCCCAGTAGCTCCCACTGAACTTCTAGCTTGACCGGGGTGACAACTGCGGCCTCATGCAGCAATATACAGGTGCATGGTGTCTTGGTTGCTCGGGAGGAAGGGCCTACTGGGTTTCTACCACCACATTTAACCTCCAGTTCAGGAAAGAAAGAAACAGCCTGGAAGGGCTGTCCATCCAATGTTTTTCAGCTAACTTAACTATTACTTAAGGGTTGTTGTAGGATCCAAACAGAGCATTGCTATAGGATTGAAAAAACTTTACCTTTCTTCTTCTCCAGCATGTCCTCTGCACTGGAGGAGGAGTAAAGGAGGATGAAGGGTGCATCTGTTGATCTTAGGTCAATGGAGGGTTTCCTGCTTTCATGCTGGGAAAATTTTCAGTTGCCTTGTTCTGGCCAGACTGTGCTTGGGCATGGAATTCAGGATCTGACCCAGAATCTATAATTTCAGTCTGTGATTCAGCTTTTCTGGCATAGATAATGTATAGCAAGAAGCTTGATATCACACTGGGTTAGTGACAGCAAAAGTAAATCTGAGACTAAAATGGACTGTGGTGATGAGGGACAAATGGAGAGTACTTTTGTAAACACAGGTCAGATTGGATCCATGAAAGAAAATATAGAAAAACCTTCATCTAGGTAACCGGAAGAAAAGGTTAAAAAAATCATGTATCTGGAAAGCACGGTTCAGAGATGCTTCATATTTGCAAGGGGAAACAAGGGTAATTACTTTCTTGATGGTGAATTTCAGAAATAAAGTGTACAGCCACCTTGCAGAGGCTCTAAAGAAAACAGCTTTCTTGCTCTATAATCTATCTGACTATCAGCTGTAGGAAAGAACATATATCTGTCATGCTCTGGTCTGGCAAAAGAGGGGCAGAGAATCTCATATTTGGCTCTGGGCTTCCCACCTGATAGATTAAATTATTCCGACAGAATTGGTATGAGGATTTGTCATCAACCTAAGGGGCTTGTTCTTCCTTTGCTGTATTGCATGTGAAGCCCACTGAGCTGAATGGGATCTAATGAGAAGGGAAAGATGACACTGCATTTAGGAAGAAAACTGAATGACTCCTGTGCCTTTTTCAAGTGAGGACAATCTCTGAAAGCTCAAGGCTGTAGTCAGTGTCCTTACAAATCATCCTCAGAGGGGCCTGCTGGCTGAGCCCAAAGCTTGATGTGATTGTCACGGGTCAGCCCCAATCTCTCACTTACAGCACTGCCAGGTGGAGAAACTGGGATTCACAGACTGCAAAACCAGATGACACCATCTAATCCAGCCTTCTGTATAAGAGAAGCAAGAGACGCTTATTCAGCCAAATTTGTATTGAACTTAAAACCTGAAGCAGCCACGTACTTGTTTTAGGCATCACAGCTCTGCTGCCCATGAGATCCCGGTACCGGCAGGATTGCTCTTGCAGGGCCTTAGGGTGACCAAAGTTTTCACCTACCTGAGCCTGGCTGCCTCATGGTCTTTCAGAGGGATGGGAGCATGGGAGAGCTTTTTCATTTTTAAACCTCACAGGAACCAGTGAGAGGATATCAGCTATTTATACCAGTACTGACACACATCTAATTTTCTTTGTGTGCCTGTGTGTAAATATGGGCGTTTAATAATATACCAATATACACAAAGTATGTGTGTACACATTCATATGCACACACACAGAGTATTATTTTAATGGCTTTAGATCTGCCTGCGCACTGAAAGGTCACTCAGTGATACCTACTATTATACTAATGTTTTCCAGAAGGAGTTCTAAAATCATTGTAAAGGAAAGGGCCCATAGAACGTTTTTACTTAAATACATTCTACATAAATATATGCTACAAAAACTATTGAATCAGGAGCTTTAGACCTACAAAGTATTTTGAGTATTCTAGCAGCAGCTTTAAAAAAGGAATTTGAATTGTATTTTGGACGCTTTTCTGTTTGTTTCTTGCACTCATATGAAAACTGCCTTTGCCCAATGGTAGGAAATTAATTACTGATTCATTTTTCTTTTTTAACATATATTTATATATATATATATATGTATATATAGTGATGAGAGAGAGAGAAAGAAATCCCAACCCTTTCTGCCTAGAACTAATGCACACAGTAAGGCTTCTGGAAGCATCTACATCCTGTAGAACCCACATCTCTTTTCAAAAGGGAGCTAGAAATCTTAGATTCACTGTGATGAGAAGGTATATCCTTAAATAAATCAACCATTCGTCAAAATAGTGCTGAAGCCTTACAGACATGTTTCACTCCTGGCTGAATTTGCCCCTGTAATCTAGATCCTCATATTAACAGCAAAGGGAGAAGTATACAGAGACCATTATCATTTTAGTATTTCCCCAGTGGGGTCCATTGTATCAGATGCTACAAAGGAAACCATTTTATATAGTTAGAGCAACCAGCCTGTCTTGCTCCTAACTCCGCACTTGTGGCCAGAGAATATAGGCAGCTTGTTGGTTCTCAGGGCTGTGTGTTACACTGGCATTTGAGGTGCGTCTAAACTCTTTCTTTTATTGTCCTCCCTCCCCCTGACTATTGGTCTGCAGGAGCTCTCCTTAGCTCTGAGATGTTTGTCATCCTCATGCTCTACCTCTGGCTTGGGATCGGACTGGCCTGCGCTGGCTTCTGCTGCCACCAGATGCTGCTGATCCTGCGTGGGCAGACGCGGTACCAGGTGCGGAAGGGGATGGTGGTAAGAGCCCGGCCCTGGAGGGAGAATCTTCAAGAGGTCTTTGGCAAGAGGTGGCTACTAGGACTTCTCATCCCTGTGCTGAACGTGGGGAGTGACTACCGTAGGCAGAAAGAGAAATAAAATCCCTGGGCATGTGTGTGCATACACCCCCTTCCCTGTTCTCCTCCACTGTCTCCGGGATCACTAAAGAGCTGGGCTACTCCATCTCTTGGGATTGCAGCCCCAGTGGGAGGAAAGGACTGGCTATCAAACAAAATAAATTTAGCATATTAACAAGGAGATCACAAACCATGTAGATAGAGATACTGCAGCTTAGTACTCACATCACGGCACCTGTGTATGTGGCAACAGTCTTTGAACTAGCAGAAAAATTAGTCAGACCCTCCTGTGGCTTCCTGCCCGACTCCTCCAGCACCAAGCCCCATTAGCTGCCCTACATAGTCCCTAATGAACTGCAGCAGGAGCTTTCAGAGAGCCTGGGCTGTTGTGGTAGACTGCAAAAACAGTGTCTGTTCCTTGGGAGGGTTTTACAGGGTGCCTTTTTGGCTCTTACATACTTGAGATGACTTCACAGTACTGAGAAGCCTTTAATGACAGAACTGCAATGCAATCAAGCTGCCCTAGGAGCAGACTATGCACATGGCTAATGCAGCAAGTAAACCTTCTATCCACAGGCTAGAAAATCAGGAAGAAAACAAAGAGAAATTCAGAATTTCTCATTTTCTGTTCTTGATCTGCTCCCTATGCAATGATATGTCAGGACTGTAGCTCTCCTACTTATTTTTAGCAGTCTTTTGCCCAATGACACAGTCCAGGCAAAGCTGCCCTTCTGACAGGGAGCAGCAAGCAGATAAATCATGATCAGATGGAGGCACAAGGAGAGGAAACCACAGAGGTGAATGAACAGGCTGTGTTTGAGAAGCTGTGCGATGAGGCAGGCTATGCGTGCCTGTGAGACAGAGAGAGGGATGTGTGGACATGCAGCGAGCTGTCAGGATGGTGCCAAGAGCCCTGCTGACGTGTCTGAGCCCTGATGCATCACCCTCTAGCAGGGGGCACCTGCACCATTAGGGCTGTGAAGAGCAAAAAATCCCAGAAGACAGTGATGTTTTCCAGCTGGTCAGGATGCTTCACTTTGCACTAAAACAAACAAAAAGAAATGTTTACCTTGGACATCCTTGCTGCACCGTATTTATAGGCTCTCCAGGGCAGTTCCCTCTTGCATTGCTGCAGAGGGGTAAATTCATCCATGTTATAACTCCGTTAAGGAGGTTAATGGAATTACTACAGGGATTAATCAGCCTAATGTGTCAGTTGTTTTCTAGCTGCAGCAACAGCCCATGAGATCAGTGCTGAGATCCTATGCTAATAGGTGCCTTAAGAAAGGATACCATGACATCTCTACCAGGATCATAGCGCTGGATTACCCAGCAGCTGCAACAAGAAGCCTCCATTTTAGCAAATAGTGTCAGTTTTTTGCAGGCTGGAGAGGAATCCATCACTTCTCTTTAATAGGCTGGGGAGTATGCTGACAAGCCGTGAAAAATGTAATTTCTTCCTCAGATATGCTCTCGGTGCATACCAGGTAGGGAAATGCACCTGCTTTTATCCTTGTGTTCCTCACAAGCCAGAACAGAGGCGCTCATTCCTACAGGCTTTGTAACTGTCCTTCAGCACTTCACACATTTGGATCAGTAACAAACAAAGTCTATCGTGATGAGCAGAGTAACCATGAAAATATATTGGAAAAACCCTTAGTTGGATAATTAAAACATGTAGGATATATGTCCTTCCACACTGCGTGTGTTCGCATGAATACACTGCTGTTTCCGTGTGTAATACGCTGTGTTTTCACTAACGGTGAACAATAAAAAGTGTCCTGTTTTTTTTACATGAGCTGTATTGTGCTTTTTGACAGTTCGTTAGCTGTCTCTGTTCATTTGTTACAGAATACACACAGACATGTTGAAGGAAAAAGTTAGGATATGTTTCTTGGCTTTGCCAATAATTCACCATATGATTTTAGACAAGTCCTTTCACCCTTCCTACTTCAATGTAATGACCAATCTAAAAATGCATCTAATAACCAACTGGCAGACCCATTCTAATTTCTATTTATAAACTACACTATCCACCTCAAGTGAAAGCTACAGGAAAATTAAACTATTATCATCACCCACAAACAGTATCTTGACGTGAATTATTCCTTACTGGCACAATGGTGTCAAGGTGAGCAGACAGTCACCTTGTCACTGGAACTGGAGCCAGAGCCTCATGCCATACACCTCACCTTGGAAGGATTCCCAGGATCATTCTTATTCCACAGACTGGTTGATCCAACCCCCAGTTCAAGAAGGACAGGGAACTGCTCGAGAGAGTCCAGCGTAGAGCCACAAAGATGATTAAGGGAGTGGAACATCTCCCTTATGAGGAAAGGCTGAGGGAGCTGGGTCTCTTTAGCTTGGAGAAGAGGAGACTGAGGGGTGACCTCATTAATGTTTATAAGTATGTCAAGGGTGAGTGTCATGAGGATGGAGCCAGGCTCTTCTCAGTGACATCCAATGATAGGACAAGGGGCAATGGGTGTAAGCTGGAACATAGGAGGTTCCACATAAATGTGAGGAAGAATTTCTTCACAGTGAGGGTGACAGAACACTGGAACAGGCTGCCCAGAGAGGTTGTGGAGTCTCCTTCTCTGGAGACATTCAAAACCCGCCTGGACATGTTCCTGTGTGACCTGATCTAGGTATTCCTGCTCTGGCAGGGGGGTTGGACTAGATGATCTTTTAAGGTCCCTTCCAATCCCTAACATTCTGTGATTCTGTGATTCTTTGTCATATATTTCTAAAGGCAACAGGCTCCCAACAGTCCTCACATCAGCAGAAATTATGGTTTGACACGCTTGCCCTCTGCTTTTGGCATTTGATTGACACTGCAGTCTCAGGCAGTGTGGGGCACTCAGCGCCTGCTGCCAGGCAGCCTCAGGCTGTGAGCTCTGCACGGCCACATGCCGAGAAGGGCACAACCAACTTACAGTTTCGGTGGGCTGCTCTGCAAGGACAGCCTCCAGGCAGCACAACAGGATTAGTTATCCATGAAGCCTGTTGCCTCTTCACACTAGGGTTGGATCCTGCCTGGTTCCTGTGTCAGGGTCACAGCTGTCTGCCCTCACTGTGAAGTCTCAGTCCTTGTTGAAGCACAGAGAGATCCCAGTTTGAGTAAGTGCAGCACAGATCTGCACAATTATTCTTTCTGTCAGACACCTGTGTTCCCGGCTGTAAATTGCTGCATCACCATTTTATGCAGATAAATGATTCCTTTGCAGCAAACTACAGGATTTCAGCAGTAGTGGTGGTACTTTCAGATGGACACAGCCTTTACAGTTAAGATCCTCTGGGATGAAAAGAGCTATAAATATGTAACATTAGACTGACCCTGAATATTGGCTTATTTCTCTGCTCATTCGCAAGTGTGTGGACTGCCCTGTTTGGGGTAGAGTAGTGGTTCTGAAGGAACAGTTGAGAGTAGCTCTTTAATTTTCCAGCTACCCTGATATTTGTTCCTTGTTATGCCTGTGCATCCACTTACAGAAAACCCTGGCAAGAAAATGTAACAGGGCTCAACAACTGGGAACAGAATATTTGCTCTTAGCTATGATTTAGTAAATGAAGGCTGAGCTCAATGTCATTGTCACAAATTCTAAATCTGTTCAATGGCTCTAAAGTTTTATAAGGATAAATAATAAAAGCTTCTCATTTTCATTTGCAATAGCAAATATTTTTTGGAGCATGATTTTGTGACAATTTCTAAATACTTACAAAGGTTTTAAAAATAAAATATTTAGGGCTTCTGTGGCTTTGGAAAATCAGATGAGCATCATTTATTCTCTAATAATGATAGTGACTGAAGTAAAAGCTCCCTGTTGCTTAAGACCTTGCACAGAAACCATAGACTTTTACTTAGTGGCTTGGCTATTTTAAGTGTGGCTGCCTGAAAAAATGGTGCCACCTCTAAGGTCTCAGAAGTCTTTGCAATGACAGTACAGAGCAAATTAGGGGATACAACTGTGATGTAAACCAGAAGTCTCTTCATACTATACTATTGGGCAGCCCTCAAGGCCTTCATGCAAATGTGCTTCATTGGATATCCTCAGAGGATACAGAGTTAAAACATGAGAGTCTCAAGTAATAAGGCACAGGGAACATATGAGAAAAGATGACGTGAAATAGCATTTATCTTGTTTAAGAAATAGCCAACTCAAGGGAGATGATCACAGTCTAAAAATACTTGCAAGGAGACAGAATAAATGAATGAGGAGACTCATTAACTGTAAGGAGATAGCTAGAGGAGGACAAGCAGTCCTGGACTGAGAGAAAGAAAAGCCGAGCTCAGGGCTTAGGGCATCTATCTTTAAAATAGTCAGAAGAGAGCAATCAGAGAAAGTGATCTTATTGAGAGCAGAAGTGATTTGACATTGGTAGGAATGATGCACTGAGAGCTATCAGGCAGTAGGAGGCATGACAACAGATTTCAAGTTATCTTCATTGACTGTTGACTGAATGGATACAAAGAAAGCCCAGACTGGGAAAACTCATTGCTAATCACTTTCTGCACAAACAAACCTCAAAGCCCCAGCACAGCCAGAAGGTTTTTTCTCTTGAACCGCAAATGATGTTACAAGCAGGAGGTGCACAGGTAGAAGTCATAAGTAGCAACAGCAGGGTCTATATAGTTCTCTTCAAGTTATTTAAAGACTAGCCAGAACTGAAGTAAAGCAATGACCTATTTGCTCAATATAAGTAAATAAAGGGAGAAGAAAATTTAAAGCATATGTGGAGTTTCTGTGCCCTGCTAGATATTTAAACCAATGGAAACACAATGTCAGGTAACTTATATTAACAGACAGTAAGATGTTCTCTAATAACTACATGTCCACATATAGGTTCTCTGCTTTTCCAGCTCTTTTCCGGAAAACCAGGGGAATAAAGAGACCTTGGAGATTACACCAAAAGTCAACAAATATGGGCCAATTAGTGCTTCAGTCCTCTTATAGAGCCATCCAGTCAGCAGCCCTGTCTTCATCACATCAAAGAGGTTTTAGCATTGGTTGTCCAACTTAATCTGACAAGTGATGTCAGAGCTCAGGCAAGCTAGTCCCATGTCCCTTAGGGCTTTTGGAGTCAGCATCTTCTAGTAAATATCCCCAGATATTTACAAATAAAAAATGCAAGTTCTCAAGTACCATTGTCACACACTGTTTGCACCGTGCCTCATTTAACACGTTGGCAGACACCTTAATAGCAGTTCCAGAATTGCTATCATTTAAAAATAAATGGGGCATATTGATTAGTTTACTTCAAAAGAGGCAAAGTGGTGGATGGCAATAGCAAGCTCTGCATGTGAAAGAGAAGGCTCACCTTGTGATCAACAGGGATAGGAAAGCTTTGTTTGTCTGCTGCTGATTTTCTAAACACTGCTGTTAATCTACCTTGATCTTGAATGGTTATCAACTTGGGTTTCCTGTGATTGCTGTTTATCTACCAGTTTAGGGGAATGTACAGCCTCCGACATATATTTCAGCTGTTTTGTACAGTCTGTCTTTACCACCAGTCATTTCCAGATTCATGTTATTATCATGCCTGGCTGGAAATTTTCCATTAGATGTCAGGTCAGTCTTTTAGCTGCTTGCGTGGGATAAGAAGAGATGAAGACATGAACCTATATATCATCAGACTGCTGAAAATACAATAGATGGTTTGCCATCGCTATACACTTAAGAATCTTATATTTTCACTAGGAAATTTGGTTAGCAGTGGACCCACATGAGAGTGCCCTAGGAGTTAACAAGCAACTGCTGAATGCAGCCTTGTCATAGAGGCTGTTATCAAGGAACGAAGTTATCATCCAGAACTGCATGAGACCCAGATGAGCTTTATGGTCAGTGACAGAAAAACAAGAGACAGATGCAGCATCATCAGCCAGGACTCTTAATGGTTTATGATTGCTGGGAGGAAACTGTTGACCAGTACAATGTAAGCAATCTTTGTAGGTCTAAAAATGAACTGCCAAAGTTGAAAGAGGTCCACAAAGTCCAGATGCTATGAAAGCTGCTTTGAGAAAAACTTCAAAATAGCAATACCTAAAGGAGAAAGTGATTCACTAGATAAGAACTTCCAGGAACTCACTGCTAAGATCAGTGTTTGGAACAATAGAAGTTCCTTCAAGACTTGGAGAACCTTGGAGAACCTGTCCCCTTACTGGCAACTTTCAAGTATCAGTTCTTTATTAACCTCCACTGAATTTGATATTAAAGGCTGTCACTAGATGTTCTCCCAAATTACCCAGTGCTAAATTAAATGAATGGTTTATACAAAACTGAAGCCCACCATAGAACCTCCCAGTAGCATGTATTGATACTATGTTTTTCTTCTCCAGCAAACAGCTGTGACACTCAGTGAGACTGATTTGTCTGAGAAAACCTTGATTAATCAAACAGTTTATTACAATAAACAAAACTTGATTGAGATTTTGGAAGTGTTATTGTAAAGGCAAAAATTTTTTCTTTTCAGGCCACAGTATAGGGTATAAAAAATCTTTTGGACCCATCAATCCATGTCTCTAAACTAGTATGCACTAGACTGCAATTTTATGAGTGCTCTAGCTGTCTTCACTTATATTTCCATTGTCACTAATCATCCAAGGAAATAAGATAATTTGTAAATACGAAGCCATGAAAGAAGGCACAAAGAAATAAAGGGAATGATTGCAGAAAGCAAAAGATGGCAACAAAAGTCTACTAAGCTATCAGCAATACAGTTCATGGAGATCTAAAATCTCTTTTAAAGCCTCTGGAAACAAAGCTCATAATATTTTTCATCCAGGAAGAAAGCCGAAATTTCAAATCAAACTATAAGACCCAGTTTCTGGCTCCCAGAACTGCAGTGTTTTCCAGCTGTATGAATTCAGCCCATTGCCACCTCAGATCACTCCACTGCTTCAGGGTAGTCAGGTGTTTCAGAAATTTGTCTATATAATCAATGCAGCTGGCAGGCACAGTCAGCCTGGGCAGAGCCAATGTCCTGCAGCAAGAGATGCCATCAGCTCAAGAAAGAAATGTTACTACCAAGGCTGTCAACAGCACACTGAAAGCCCCTTAGCTCAGGCAAGGATCTTTCGTGTAACACAGAATCTTTCTATCAGATCCAGGTTTGGGGTAGAAGAAATTCTGTAGTCAGGCTGGGGGCAAACACCCCTTGACAATCTCTTTTTGGCTTTGTGTACTGACTACTCCTTATGAACTAATTTGGCCAAAACTTGGCCAGCATCATCCAATCAGCTATTGGCATCTTCTGGGAAAGGATGAATTTCAGTGGGGGCTCATTAGGATATGTATTATGTTGATGGGAAAAGAGTAGGAAAGAGTGAAATATGTGAAGGAGTGTGCCAACCCTGCCTGCAAATTATAGCGTGATGGACAAACTCAATATGAGACTGCAGAATAAGACGGCAGCATTTCAGACTGTATATGAAGATTAACTTGAAGCAAAAAAAACACAATAAACCTTTTCTGTGGTGCTCTGATGCAATAAAGACATGGAATATTATATTCAGCTTTGCCTGCATTAGTCAAACCAGATGGAGTTCACAGAAAAGCCATAAGTGATTAAGAAGCTGAGAAATTGATTTGTAAGAGGAAAAAAATTGTTATATTTGCCCAGCTTGGGTAACTACAGCCAAAGTGGATATGAGGAAAATGTGGCAACCATCCATGTATTTTGGAGAGTGGGAGAAATAATTCTTGTTGGATAAACAGGCATCAAATAGAAATAGAGTTCAATTTAAGAAAAGGAAATTACATGTTAACATTTCAGGAGATACTTCCAAACAATAGTTCTTCCACTGTCAGCCATTTGAATACACTTGGGTTGGAGAAGCTGAAATCTTCACGTCTACAGAGCTACAGAACTGAAGAGGGTAAAGCACAGTGAATAGGTGACTGCTGTTGCTCGAAAGCAGTGAGGAGAAAGAAACTAGAGAAGCTTCCACTTTTTACCTAGACAGCTGCTCAAGCTGAAGCCAAGAGTAGCTAGATACTGATCATACCTGGGATTTTTTTATATTATTATGATCCTTTTCTATTCTGCATTGCACTTCTTGCCATCTCAGCTGGGTTCAAAATATTTATTAGTACCAGTGCTTTATTCAATATAAGTAACATGACATACAAATAGTTGTGCAAATAAAGTAATTATATATAGGTTATATGTGTTGAAAGAAGCGCAACAGTGTCTTTTGGTCTTCTAAGCACAGGATTAGAGCATGTGACTCCCACATGGCTTCTGTTTCTAAATGCTACAGCAATGATTGACAGATGGCACAGAACTTCACAATTTTATATCCCTAAAGTAGTTTTCTGTTCAATGAAGAGTTATTATGATATTTCTCAGCATTTCAATAGGGCTAAGAGATATTCAAACTGCTTATGTTTTTACCCTCTTATACTTTCAAGTACTGCCAGAATGACCACTCTGTGTGTATGTAAACTGAAGAAAAACTTACCTGTTTTTCTATTTGATTTTTTTTTAACCTTGAAATGAACAGTTAGGTATGCTAACTTTCCATAACACAACTTTCAGACGATTTGGAGAAATATTGCCAATTAAGAACTACTGGAAATGTCCCTTAAATAGAACAGCTGCATAAACACACGCAAACTGAGATGTCATAATAGATTTAAGATCACTTCTGAATTCTGACATAATTTTAAGATATTATTTCTTTTTCTTCTTTACTCTTGCTCCATCTCCCTCTCCTTCCAAATATAATACAGGGAAACATTTTCAATGAAACATAGCAGGTCATATAGAAAAGATTTATGTGGAAGAATTGTGAGACCTTCACAGTATCTGGGAAATACCAAAGAGGAAAAAGTAGACATTTCATTAGCTCAGCTATCATTATTTATGAGTCAACTAGAATGACCTTTTACACTTGTTTGATAAAATTTACTTACTGAAACCCCAGTGGAAATGTAACCAATACATAATTTAATTTTCCAGCAAAAGCATAAAATTAAAAGTTTACATTTAAGTTGAAGTGTTAAGAAGCTCTACAGATTTTCATTCCCCATAGGAAGTCCCTGAGGCCTTAGAAGCATTACTCTGGTGGTCAGAAGTCTCCAGCACTCCATCAGAGAAAGTAATCCTTTTGGCAGTTAACTAGCCAAATGTCAAGTCTTTTAACAAATGTGAATTTTGGGAGGAATGCTCAATTGCTTGGGTTATATAGGTGCACAAATAGCAAGACTGTGCCTCTAAAGTTTCTTCGAGGCATATAAAAATTCCACTCATTAATGCATTACTGCAGATTACAAGGCATCTGAGAGAATGATAAATCTTTATGCTGTCCCAAAAGTCAGTCTTTATAAAACCTCTGTCCTGATCTTTTTCACCTTGGGCTTTGACAAATCCCAGTATCTCTCCAACAAAACTGTGCAAATTATGTAGACGTAAACAAGCAGGACAGAAGCTCCATGGATAAAGAAAAAATTATGAAAATACTCAGTCCTGCTAGTTGCAGAGCACTGTAGCTCAGTTTGGGAAAAAAGATTTGGGCATATTCTTAGCTTCAAGCATAGACATAGTCCCATAGCTACAGCTGCACTACTCACACCCTTCATTTCACTCATGTGTTTCTCAGTTCTGTTGGTTAGGCTGCAGTACTCAGTGTCTTCCGGGACTGCATTGAGGGTGTTTTTCTAATCTCAAATATTGTAAATTTTTAGATACGAAAATGTAACATCTGATAAGCCTCCAGGATTTTGACCCCAGTTTCACATGTTGCATTATTACAGTTACATGAATAGGTTTACATGCTGGGGAGGAAAATGACATGCGTGGGCATAAATTAATACATGAGCGGGGCAAGACAGATGTCTGCTTACACCACAAAAGGGTTTTTTAATGTCTGCAACACAGCCAGCTAACATTCTCTCCATTTCCTAACCTTATCAACCTTGAGATATTTATAAAAATTTCCCAGGATGGACATAGAAGTAGAGATTTTAGTCCCCTATATTCCTTCTTCTCAGTTTTCCAAACCATAAGGAACCAGTCTCTATACTCATTTGTGGAATTACATTAGGGGAAATTAATGCAGTGAGCATATAGTTTAATTTCTTAACATGAAACAAAATGTAGGTTAGTATAACCTCATATATACTCAGCCTTCAGAAAATCCAGCACCAGAACCATGACAGCCCACCGCCATGACTTGTAATAAATACCAATATTGCAATTCTTATACAAGAAGCTTAAAGCTATTTACAATAGGGAACAAGTATTGCTTTTCTCATTTTACAGCTGTGAAGATCAAAGTGCCTTCTCCAAGGTGAGACAAAGAACAGAGCCTCGGGCCATCTCAATTCCAACCATATATTATTGTTTTAATCATTTCATGCAGCAGTAGCAATGCCAGTGCCAAGTGCTTTTGAGCTGGGTGAGATGTACAGGATTAAATATACCAATTTAAGACTACCGCATACTTTTTGGCTGGACAAGAGACAAGGGGAGAAGAACAAGCAGTCAGTGAAAGCAGCGAGTTCACCTCCACCATCAAGATACATTTCAGCTTTACATGTCAAGATCAAATAGGAAAAAAACCCCATCTTTGTGGTTAAAAATATAGTGTTTGTATTTTTAAAAAGAAACCTGTAAAATAGGTTTAGGACGCTGTGTGTGAATGGTTACCTTAAAATCTATTTTCACGCATCTGTGAGAAAAATCCTTGCTGTTCAGTATTCTTTCCCTTTCCTTTGCCTTTGTTCTCCTTTACTAACAGCTGCCACCTACCTATGGCATTAATTTTGTGGAATTTACTTCATCTTTTTCCACTTTCTTCCCCTCAAATTGCTGAGATTTTAGGCGTCAGCCATATGGCAACCAGTTCTGTACTCGAAGTCTCTTATTTTATCTTCCACCTGATGTGACTGTTTAGACTGTAGAAAAGGAATGGAAAATTACAGTGCACAGAGAACAGTGTATGATTTAAAACAAACATTTTGTCATGCCAAGGAAATACTGAACATCAATAGCAATCACTAAAACAAGATTGAGAGATGATATTACACATCAGAAATATCATATCTACATCAACTTTTTTTGAGTTAATCAGAAAGAGACCAGGGCAAATCTCAAACAAAGGAAAAAGTCCAAAAGCACATGTTAGACATGTCAGTGCTAAAGGCACTTGTTGGACATTAAGTGTGAATGCAATTGCCACTATCAATTTCATGCTGTTACGTGTGCTCAGGTTAGAGCAGTTCTGACCTGGAGCTTGGGTGCCATGGAAGTGTATGAGAAGAGTCCAAGAAGACTTGAGAGCTGCTATATTTGTTCTCAACCCAAACAGAAACAATTTCAGGCAAAGAGAGACTTATTTTTAGTCACATTTATATTTTGAAGGGAACTAAAATAGATGCAGTAGCCCATTTACTAAAAAATGATGTGCTAAGGACTGATGTTGCATCAGAACAGGGTGTGATAAAGAAATTGCAAAAGCATGCCCAAAGTTAAACTAAGCTGTGGAGAACAATGGAGTGTTTTCCTCCCTTGCCCTCTCATTAATTTGAGATGCAGGCAGTGGCCTGTTACTGTTATTGTCATTATTTTTTAAGAGGTAATAGTGAATCTTTGCAGGGCTATCGAGCCTGTGGTTTTTACTGAATCAACTGCCAGAACAGTGAGATGAAGCAAGCGTGCAGGTATTCCTATCCTCGAAGGTATTCACCTGTGAATAAACAGATGTTATAATGACACAGAACAGAGAAAGTGATACTGGGCCTCCAGGAATTCAGGATTTTTATTTTATGGGCATTCATCTGCTTCCACTCACCCAATTAAGATCACTGATAAACTACATAAGATGGCTGCAGAGTCTCAGGCTGCTAGATGTTCAGGTGCTGGAGAAACAGTGGAATTTGAAAAAAAGCAAGCCTTAGAAACTCCAATAATGCTTCCCATAACTTTGCTGGCTCCAGGATGAGGCAGAGGCAGTGCATCATTCTGCTTCACCTAACATCATGGTTTAAGTTGGGCTGTGAAAAAAATGAACAGGGGAACACTTTTAATGTGCAAGCAAGTTTTATCTTTGCATCCCAGCCTTTCAAAAAAATAGACCCTTTGGCTTTGGCCATGAGGTGCATGTCCAGACTGCCCAGCTTGATTTTGAACTGCTAGAAACTAGTCAGGGCCATTGGTGTATCTGTGCACCAACATATCGCTCTGAACAGCATCGCCTCTCTAACTACAATAGTCTCTACCAAATGCAGACCACAAGCACTACAGCAATAGACCCTCAGTGCAGTTCACTGCTCTGCTCTGTTCCAGTTTGGGCTGGCTGCAGTTCCCATTATACATCTGGAGGCATTTCAGTATTCAGATGATTAGCTTCAAGCTCAGACTTGCCTTCCTTGCACAATTAGTGTGGGAACAAATGTTTCGGAATTCTTTCTGGCCATTTCTCACACAATTGATGGCAGCAACCCACTTACAGAGTGTTCTCAGAAAGCATTATCATGTAAGCATGCTGCAAGCATGGTCAGAAATAGGATGCTGAACAGTGAAAGCCAATTTCACTTTGTGAAGACTATCCTATTCTGACTTCTGAACGTGTTTGGACATGTCGTATAGCATTATAATTTGCATGGGAGACAATACTTAGCAAGAATACAAAACAATAGGCATTGTTAACACTCGCTCTGTGTAAAACAGCTTTCCTACTGTCTACTGGTATTTCACACTTTCCACACTAAACACTGCTCATCTCAAAAAATAGTCATTGCATTGAACTCTGCCTGTGGCAAACGTAGAACAAGGCCTATCTGTCACAGCGATGCTTTGTACCAAACAACACCCTTTTTTTTAAAAATTAGAATTTTTAGGGATATGGTGAAAAAATTGTATTTGTACTCATTGAGCTAGCAATTTTCTCAGGAGATGCTGTTTCATCCTCACTTACTCAGGAGCTCTATTAGTCTCCTTCTCCATCGCAAATGACTGAGCGGTTTTGGCTATGTGGGCTTCTGCTTCTTTGGGATGAGGTAATGATGGAACCCCTCATCAAAGTTGGGGTTCTGTTTCCTGTACATGTAACCCAAAACGATCCAGGAGAAGGGGATGATGGTAAAGGAAAATAACATCTTCCCCTACCCCCACTGTCCAGACTATTTCCATAGTGCTTGAGATTCTCTGAAAAATGAGTGCTATGACTAATGCCGCAAAACACTAAGCTTCCAGCCAAAATACATTTTCATTTTCAATAAAACCACGGAAGTTTTGCACTGAAAACATATAAATTTTTCAAGCAGTCCTATCTATTAAAAAACAAAAAGGATTGGTTTTCTGTCTGTTATTGGATTTGTTAGTCCTGGTAAATAGAAGTGGCCTAAAAAAACCCCTTACTACTGCCATGTAAAATAGGTAAGATTGCCTAAGTGGGCATGGGAAAAGGCATTCCAGTTCCATTAAACTAACTCAATTAATGTAATCGCAATAAGAATGAGAAGAAAACAATGAAGCAGCTTATGAAACTCCCCTTTTGGCCCTGGAAAGCCCACTTCCTCCATTTCTTAAAATGTACAAGATGCAGAAGAAATCTTTATGCTGGCAGCACTCCACTTCAAGATTGAAATTGTATTGCTGCAGTGAAGAATGGCAAAAGTATTTCACAAAAATTTCTGTTGAGCAATTAGAAAAAAGTCAGATATATTTGTCTCATGACAGCAGCTTGATTTCCACTTCAAAAGGTAATTCAGGCATTTTAAACAACAGTTATTAAACATTTTAAAGTCAGCAAGTCTGAATAAGTTGTGATTGAAAATTTAACAGGAGCTAACCAAGAAGCTCTCTGGACCATCAGTACTGGACCAACAATTAAATTCAGACCACTAAGCAAGATTTTTAGAGGACTGAGTGGACAGAAGAACTCATATAGCATCAGCTTTTCGGTGGGTAGGTAGACTTCTCTGAATGAACACAGGCTGGACAACTGAGAGAAAATAATGGAATAACCTCTAATTTTTGATTAGACGTAAAAAGCAAAAATAATTGAAATTAATGAAGCTTATAAGAAATATAGATGGTCAAATAAAATCAACTCCTCATTTTGATGAACTAGAATTAAAACATGGTTGAGGACAAAGCCAACATGGATATAATATTTATACTTCTGATGGTCATTTAACAGTGTGCTACAAGACACAGACTGAAGCCAGAATTATACAAAATTAACCAGATGGTGTGAAATGCATTACAACCATGGTTTCTGAATTGTATACAGAGATTTATTAAACACTATCTTCTACTCTTATTTTGAAAACGGTGTAAAACTGATTCTTGACTGTAACATTATTTAATCTTATTTTTCATAATTTGAATACAACATAAAATTACCTTTAAAATCTAAAGGTAAAAAAGTTTCATGGGACAGAAGCAGGGGTAACTAATGAATGCAACTGAACACTTAGCAAAAAGTGTTTAGTTTGCTTTCTGGCTGCAAACTCCATTCAAAGGAGTGTGGAAACAGAAGCAACAGGTCCACGGATGATTTAGACTTCCAATCTGATGCCATGGCCAAGGCTGCTATAAAATGAGGCAGAGTAGGGAGGGTTGATACTGTACAACTCTTTTAGCAATCCTGTTTTGCTATTAATGTTAGTGTTCCAATTAAATATACATTTAAATAATTCTAAAGGATCCAAAGAAGAGTGCCACAGATGAATAAAGGATTCCAGAGATTTGAAAGCTTAATCAGCTACTTTAAAAAAGAAAGCTGAAGAATGACTTCTTCAGCTTGTAAATGCCTACAGTGAAAACAGCAATGTCACAGCATGCACGTCAGTTTAGCAGACAAAAGGTAAAAGATCTGACAGCTGGATGCTGAAAGATGACAAATTCAGACTCAATGTAAGAGGCACATTTTTAACAGTAAGTAATTATGTTTTGAACAATTTGGGTGGGTACTTCATCGCTAGGAGCTTTCAAATCAAAGCTTCCTCTAAAAACACACTTTAGTTCAAACAAGAATTTGAGAAAGTCTTGAAACTGTGCTCTACAAGAGAGCAGACTGAATGCACGGTATTTCCTTCTGCCTTCTGAATCAGACTTCACTGAAGAGTTGTTTGTCTCTTGGACATACCTCAAAGGAGGTACAGATTTAAGAAGGGAAGAAAAGTCTCATACATTCTAGGCCACTGGACCATGCAATACAGTTGGGGCTATATGGCTGCATTACACAGCAGCCTGAAAGGAAGCACTACCTAGATACGTTAAGAGTGTAAAATTCTGAAGGTAGGGACCCCACATTTCTGTCCCAGGAATTAAGAGAACGAAAGCAGTGACAACATGCTATGTTCAACCTAGTGGATGCCAGATACTTTGCATGCCAGGAGATTCCTCAGCCCAAACCTGCAGGGGGGTACTGCTCCTTTCGGACTGTTTGTGTGTCATGAGAAAGAAAAACAAGACAGATGCAGTGCACCTAAAAGAAGGAATTCACCTTTTTGGCCTCCATGAAATAAAGGTGAACATGCCTGACATCCTGCAGATGCACTTCATCATGTAAAGAAAAAGTTAGCCAGAAGAGACACAGAGACCTGAAAACTTCTGCTTGAATTGTACCCATACCTTTTAAGAATACAAAATTTGCAAACACTGAGTTTCCAGTCTCAGGGAATAAAATTACATCAATTGATGGCCCTACTATTCGGATGTAAAGTAACTAGGTTCAAATTATTGCCTCATCTGGTGCAACATAAGAACTTTAATCAGAATCTCTTGTACCCTAGGACAGGATCTCATGCCACAAGGCTGCTGGACGTTCTGAGAATAACCTAGTTCTCACTGTAAGAGTCATCTTTAAACAAAGAAAAGACTACGTAAAGACGGCCACATTTTGAAGAATGTGTTTTACTAAAAAACTGATATAGATTCAGTTGAAGAATGTTCTTCAAGAGAGAAAGTAAAATTTTTCACTCAAGTAATTCTTTCAGTAGCCAAGATCCTCACTTCACAATTTCGAACTTCTGCATAACCAGCTGACAGGATTAAGATACAGTGTAGGAGTTCACCCTGCACAGACGGTGAGCATAATGTACAGTCATCACATGGAGATAACAGTTCAGAGATGGAAAAATCCTTCCAGGTTGTTCATGACAGATCTGTGGCAATGGTCACCCACGACAACATATTTTTAGTGTCCTGTACAGCCCACTTTTATTCATGCTTCTTCCAGAAGCATACATACTTTAATTCATACATACTGTTATACCTCACGTGACTCTCTTCAGAGAGATAGATCATAGTATCACGTTTGGATCTGGACTTTCCCACATGGGCAACATGCTGTTGTGGAGCTGTAAGTGAAGCATGCTTTGAAACGAAGGACTTTGCAGTTTTACAGCATTAAAATAACCCATGAACTTTTCAAGTATATACTTTATTTAATTCATATTTCACAGTCTGTTTTTGTAAAGTTTTAGCAAAAAGGTCATGTTCTATAACACAGTTCTTAGGCTACTGTATTCAGAGCTGGCAATGGACTTCAAAAGTACAGAAAATGTTTACATTCCAACTAGAGCATTAGAATTTCAAAAATACATAGTAAAAGTAATCAAAAATACCAACATTTATTAAAACTTAATAGAAAATCAGCAGTCTGTTTGACCCATCGAGCTATTCTGCCTGCTAGTTGTCAGCAGCAACTGAAACTCCAGCAGGCCATCTCATGGACTTGTTTGACTGGGACAGCTGTCTTCAGCTAACTTGTTAATGCCAAGTCTTGCTGCTTCAAAGGTCAAAAGATCTGCAAATTCATTGCTTACAGGTTTCCAATCAGAGAGGGTATTGTTTCTGCTCAAATCTACTGGACCAATTCCAGATCCTGCCCAGAATCAGGACCTACTCTGGTCCTAATGTAGTCAACTAATTTTCTCAACACAGTTTCAAGCTAACCTATTTTATTAAATTGCAGCCAAGAAAGAAAAGTCCTTATTGTTTAAAGGTTTATCAGGGCTTCTAGGAATAAAGGCAGCTAAGAGAAACTGAACAGAATGATACTTGATGATGTATCTACCACTAGGGGCCTTCAACATCCCTTTTTTATAGATGTTGTGTCAAGATTTGCAGTTATCTAGGGATATGTTTCCTAAGGGGCCCCAGATTTAAATATAATCGTTTCAAAGTGGATTTTTCTAGTTCCGCAAATACCATTTAAGGCTGGACTGATGCCCAGTAGGAGATTTCTAATCAGCTGCTGGACTTTATTCACAGATTTATTGAATATAATTTATACAAATTACACCAGCTGAAAGGCCCATCTGCTATAAGCACAGCTACTTCAGCCCATCCTCAGTGCTGTCAGGGGCAAAAATACATGTGGTACTGAGTGGACTGTGAGAGATTTCTGTCAGCAAGAATCTCCCTAAGTCAGAAGGTATTACCCTGCAAGGCCATTTTCCCCTTCCTTTTACTCTGTCAGAGCAATGGAAACAGGGTGGAGAAGAGGTCAGCAATACTCACTTTTTCTTGTCTCAGACAGCTAGGATTGGACTTATTTTTTTCTGACTTCCTTTCATCTCTAGGTAGCCCGAGTTCATCATGTTGTTTTCTAGGACAATCACTTCCTAAAAATATATATATTCTGAACTTCAGCTTCTCCTCTCTATTTGATGGGTAGAACAAGAATTTTAGGAAAAGTGGAAAGATATCCTATGCATTTTCTCACACCTCACCTCTAGGCCTATTAAAGGTATTGGATCAATGGAACTGCCTCCTACTGCCTCCTCTCCTTTCTGTAAGAAGCTCAGAAGAAACAAGCTTACCTTTTGGGATTCTTTCACAAATGGCCTAAGGTACCATAACATCTATCCTGCCAAATGTCATTCGGTGCAGATATCACAACTGTTTCCAGAAGAGCTAAATTGGACATGTCCTACATTATTACACTGTACTATGCTGCCTTCCTGCCCTCTGGGTTTGCAGGCTGAGTTTTGATATTGCTGTGCTGCAAGTTATGAGACATCCTAGTATGCACAATTACAGAAGGTGTATTTAAAAATATACATGACAGAACATGGTCTATGAATACTTTTTTTTTTAATCAGTTCCCACGTACTGTGCTAGTCTTCAACAGGTGGGCAGTATACCATGAAAGGCATGGCTATTAGTTTGCTACAGCTCCACTAGGGTGAATCCTGCCACAAAATTTCTCTCAAGGCCTATTACTAGTACAAATATGACTCACACTTCTCTTCTTTGTGAGGCATGTACAGCATTTCTTTTCATCAGTCTAAAAAGGGGGAAACCCATTACAAGAGGAAAGCCCCCTACGTTTTCTCTAATGCACATATTTGAGGAAGACTACAATAGTATTCTCCACAGTCTTCTGCAATAGATGCCCAGAGGCATCAGAAAATGAAAATATCTAGTCGCAAATTAGCAAGACATCCACTCTACTTGCAGGTTTCTTTTTTTTAAGAATCTGAAACACGTGACACAAGTGATCAAAGCATCAAAACACCCAGTCACCTAGATTGCACAATTTTTTGAAAACATTGTCATGCAGAAAGGAACATACCATAAAAAAATCTGGATTCCTTAACCTTCTTAGACAAAGACATTCTTAGTTCTCTACCCAGACTGCTTCTGAAAAAAACTGTTTAGATTGGAGGGAGTAATCTATTTAAATGCCTAGATAAACTGACACGAAATAAATGTCTGTAGACCAGCTTTTGTAACATGACTACTGTGGATCTCTACTAGTAAGGTCTAATATCTTATGCATACAGTGTTAGCCATATCTCAAGGCAAGCAGGCTAGGAACAATATAAATTTCTGTGGAGGAAAATGTTTGGGGGTTTATTTTTTAAGTTCAAACTCAGGTAGATAAAATTTTTAGGGAGATTATCCAAGATGACATCTCTTTCCCCTCCCTTCCTTTCCACCCCCTCCATCTCCCTTCTCCAGGTCCATTAATCAGATTTCTCTAAATAAAAAAAGAGAGGGAAGGGGAATGGGAGAAGGACTTGTTTCACCACAGGCCACTATGCTGTTTTTCCTTTCACCTCTCTTTTTTTTTTTTTTTTTAATACTCAGCAATCTGATTTCAGAGGAAAAAAAAAAAAAAAAAGTTTAGCTTGTAAATTAAAGATATATATATATCAAATAATATGCAATTAGTCTTGCCAAATTAATCCTGGTGAATTATTATCTTCCTTGTACTGTTTTAAAAAAAAAGTCACCACAGTCTTTAATAACAATGTTTAATCTGTTAGTCTCTGAGAAAATCCAAAGTCACTTGCCTTGCGCACTTGTTAGTCACAAATAAATACGGCTTTGGAACAAACGCTTCCAGTGCAAGCCTTGTGATTTTCACTTACTCAACTTTACAGATCAAAATCAAAAGTATACTCATCAAAACATGTCATTTCACTGGGTCCTGAGACACTCATCACTTTGATCAAAGGCTGCAATGAATATAGAACGCTGCTTCGGCACACGCAGATCTCCAGTGATTCAAATGTGTTAAAACCCCAAAGCAAGACTCCCTGCTACAACAAGGACAGCAACAGCCTATAGATACAACCTCACCAATAGAAGCTTCCTCTCCTCACATCAGCTCCCTACATCTACCTGCAGCCGATGGCCCAATATTGGGGCCAGTTCTGCTGTTCCATTCTCAGAACTGACTATCTGAAGATGGGAAGAGGAAGATGCTTGCTTGCAGAATACTGCAAATGACTCTTTTCACTGCAAGAATGGGAACACGCCAGAAGAGCGCATCCAGGCTTCTTGAGTCCAAGGAAGGACACAGAGTTAGCATGGAGTTCAAGGTCACACTGAAGTATTAAGTACCCATTCTGTCAAGACCCCACCATGCTATTTCAGTCCCGCAACTGGCTCTGAAGACAAGTTGTTAATGGCATGCCACTTTGCAAGTCTTGGACTCAGAAAATGCTCAAGTAAAAGCTTGAGACAGGAAATAGGCACAGAAATAACTTGACCAACAGCTATGTACCTTTTTACTACATGTTGGGATAAGTGGGGTCTTCAAGGTTGCTATCAGCTTTATCAGATCCTGTCAGAGATGCTTCTAGCTCTGCCCACGACTGTGGAGCATTGTTCTTTATTGCCTCTATGAAAAGCTGTGTTTGGTGCTTCAGCCGGTCCAGCTCAGCCTGAGTCACCTGGTTCTGATGAATGAGCTCCTTGGTTTTTAAAGTGATCTCCAGCAATCCTGACCTGCGTAGCACGACGAGCGTATTCTGAAAGCGTCTGCACTTGCTTTGTTGTTGCAAGAGCAGCTCAGGGGTAGTGCAAATCTCTTCTGGTATCAATGGGGGGCTCCACACTGCAGACTGCATCGTAGTCTGTGCTGCACTCTCACTCTCATGAGGGGTACACTTTGTTGCCTGCAGAGTTCCAAAAGGCAAAAGGGGAGTCAAACCCGGCACTTTCTGAGCGTCACTGGAAACACGAAGAAAACCAGGAAGAGCTGACAGTTTTCCACTTGTCACCAGAGTTGAAGAACTTTGCTGGTTAGAATCCTGAGGAGTCTTAAAGCTAACTGGTAGGGGGTCAAAAGGACTAGTAGGCAAGCCTGTGCTCCTCAACACAGGAGAAGTCTCCATCTTGGGTGCTTCTGTGCAGAGTCGTTTATGGCAACTGGCTTCCTGACATTCTTCGAGATCAAAGGAGTGATCTCTTTTGCAGGGCTGCGGTGCTATTTTAGGATAGGAATTCAGGATGGGCAGGTAATTAGCAGAGTCATTTTTTTTTTTTCCAACAGGGTGAGGGTTAATGGGAGGTGGGATTGATGGATGAAGAAACAGTAGCTGTGGCTGAGCTGGAATCACTTCAAAGGATGGCTGCACAGTCCAAGACTGGAGTTGTGATGAACTCCCCTGAGAAGCACAAACGGGTAAAAAACAGAAGTCTTACAAAAACATTGTAGGAGAGGATCAAAAAACCTTAAATGAAAGAGGCGCACTGTGCTATTTCGCCATATTTGATACACACAGTCCAACTGATATGCTCTGAACAGGTTTTGATCAAGTTCATCCTTCTTTCTCTGACAACAGAGCATAGCACTAGAATCAAAGCTGTAATCCACAATACTGTTACTGTGGAACAGCAGGTACATTTATAAACAATTCAATCTGAATGTATACATTCCTTCCTCAATGAGGATTACAGTGCATGCTTACATTGTACAACACTCATGTAAAAGTTTGACCCAGACTTGGGGTCAAACAACAAGAGTACAAAAAAGTTGAAAAATAATTAAGCATCGTGGTTATGAAATACTTCAAAAGAGTCAAAGGAAGACTGCACGGCATTTTAGGAACAATTCAGACTCCTTTGTTGAAAGGCAGCAGCTCTTATGTTGTCAATTCTATTCTTATAGCAAGCTTTTGAAATGGTTATTTAAAATAGATGACAGCTGTTCAGTAAGTCCTGCAATCTTAAGTACAATATAGAGTTCCAATAAATTTAAAACCATGAAGTAGGAAAAAAAATGCTGAATATCAATCAACGTAAGGCAAAAAACCTGTTGTAAGCCCAGAGTGAAACAGTGTGCACTGGTAAATCTTAAAAGCATTATATTTCAAGAAAAATGCCCCCAAGTTTTTTATCCCTCCCATAAACCATATTCTGCAGTATAGGGCAATGCATCCATTTTTATGAACATTACCTCTTTTTCTTCCAATACATTATTACAGATCTTCATGAGGTCTTCTGGCCAAAAAGCATGCCTGCTTTTCTCCAAAGACATCAAATGGTCTAGTAAGAGATACTATTTCTGTCTGAAGCAAAATCTCACTTCTTAATACATTTAAGTAATCACCACTACAATTATACTAATATAATATACTGTCAGCTGCTTTTCCAATTCCTTACAACTTAGAACACTACTGGCAGGCCTGCTGAAGGCACCGTTTTTAGCTAGTGCAAATACATTTTATTATTTTTGGTACCATACTGAGTCATCTGAAATCCATCTCCTTTCCCCCAGTGTCATAACATTTAAACTGGCAAATGCTTATATGCTTTACTGAAGTCCATTCCCCCAGCAAAGGACCTGAACTTGTCAAAAGCAGGTATTACCCACCAATTAGGGCACTGAGACTTGGCGATGAGATTCAATTACCTACCCTGACACAGAATTTCTTTGGCGCAGTGGGCAAGATGCTTATGCAACAGGGGTATAGAACAACTACTTGTAAAAAATAAATATTAGTACCTTATCACAGAAGAAAGGACAAACACATTCAAAAGAAAAGTATCTGGAGATGTGAGGAAAGAGGAAGTATGTAAATACCATGGCTATACACACAGAGGACAGAACATACAGCCTTAAGAAGAAAGGTTTTGGGGTCAGAAGTTATAATTTGCTGCACAATTGTACAATACCTAGCAGAGCAGAGCCCCAAAATCATTGAGGCCAAAAGAGCTACAGTAACTGTTTATCTTGTTCTTGTTTATTCGCATCTCTGTAATCTACTTTCTTATCCTTTCCACTCATGTTACATTCTGCTCTTGCTCTCCTACCCAAAATCTCATTTTTAGTAGAGAAGGACACATTTATATTACTTATTCTGCAAAGTGGGTTATTTTGTTTTTTTTTTTCTTTTTTAAAATGCACGTCAACATCCTGTACGTATCAGTGTTACTTGTCTAAAAAGCCTTCCTACTTACTAAGGACTTTTACAGAAACCTTACCACAAGCAGCAGTGAGTTTCAGAGAATTAATCCCTGCTTGATGTTTTTTTAGTAACATTATTGTTAGCTGTTTACGCTCTGAAATTGGGACAGCAGGTAACCATCGCTGTGCCTGAAACTGAAACTGGAACAAATCAACAGCAGTAACTGGATGCTGCCTTTTTTGTCCAGCGAGCCCAACTGAGTGCTGTGTTGAAAACACCATTTTACAAAGATGACCAGCATGACTATCTGAGGTAAATAGGTATAATGGAAAGAGGCAGAAAAACACTTCATTATTATTCTGACCTAGACTTGTTGCTTTTGTTTATTGTAGTAAACATTTTTCAATTTAACATTATTGTCCTTAACCACACATAGACTTAGACATTATGACACACTGCTCAAGAGAACTGAGTCCAGTAACTTTATCTACCTCCAACTCTTCCTCCCTAAACTCCCTTTTTGCTACACTGCCATTTTTATATATATTATTTATTTATATATGTTATTTAAATTTTTTTTTTTAAATATATGTATTTGTTACTTATTATTAGCTACTTCTCCTAACTGTCTGCAGCACAACCCAGAATTTAACACTGATTGCAGTGGTAGTCTAGTGTTTCATTTTTGAGCTCTGAGCCAAAGGCTACCAACCTTTGGTGAAGCTTGCCTACTCCCTCCTATGTGAAAACTTCAGCATTTGTTTAGACAGTATTTTGTCCACACATCTAGGAACATGACTATAAACCAAAATTGTTCCTTGTCAAGATGAAGCACAATGCTCAGAGATCAGAACCATCTCCCCCACAAAGGCATACTCTGCTAAATACTAACAGAAACCCATACCTGTGTTAGCATTGATACACAGTATTTGCATGTAATAGGGTTTTTTTGTTGTCATAACAGATTCGGTAGAAAGAGTCAGGATCTATAATATTTTTCCCCCTTCTCTCTGTATTCTCAGAAGTATTCTAATAACAAAAAAACCCAAACACCGATGGACTTTTACACAACCGAGTACAGAGCAAGAGGTCTAATAACATGGCAATATTTTGAACTTGGGCTCTCATATCTTCTGTTACAATGTACGCCAGGAGTCTCACAGATGGGATGGAGGGACGGCACATAACAAGATATCGGAGGACATAAATAGGAAATGCAGTTGTTGTAATGTGAGCCATCACATGCAATTAAGAGAAACAACTCTTAAAAGTATAAAAAACACAGTGAATTTCAGATATGGATTTAATGTCTTCCTTTATAACATTCTTGATTTGTGTTTCCCATTGCACATAAAGTGCTTCTAGGACCTAAGGAGTAGGAAGCAAAACCTATCACCCTACTTTACTGTCTTTCTTGAATGAAAAAGAAAACACCAGCTTTCAAAAGGAAAACCACTAAATTTTGGGGGGTTGATCTTTGGTGCTATTTACATAACATTCTTAAATACCTATTTTTTGGGGATCCCTTTAGGACAAAGAGGTTTAGTAGACATAGCAGAGCTCCATTTCACATTTTTTACATCTTAGGGATTCTAGCTGCCCCTCAAAAGCACAGGCTGTCACAATATAACTTTTTAAGTTATCAATTACTTTCCAGACTGCAACAACTTTGTAAAATCTTTTTGAAAGGAAAAAAAATTTTTTAAAAAAACCCAAACACAACAATTTAAGTACATGCAATATTTTTCAAGATATTATTTCTTCCCTACCTGCTTAACCAACACATTTTTCATTACAACCATAGGAGAAAGCGCAGGAAAGGAGTTGCTTGTGGTCATTGGGCACTGCCAAGGCCCATCCTCTGCGTTCCAACACAATGCATTCAGCACATCCTCTGAGTCAGTCTGCTCCATAGCACTCAGGCACTCTGAACTTCCATCTGCCACGAGTAGAATTCAGTTGTTAGTTGTTTCACATGCAGTATGCTCACTACCTCCTTTCAGTTCTACTATTCTCCTTCCTTTCAACCAAGCCACCAAGAACAATAAAGTTTAGTTCTGGAATACCAATAAAATTAGACCTGCTATGACAGCTGTCAAATAGCCTTTTATTAAAGGTTTTATATTTCAGGCCAGTTCTTACACAAATATCATCTCCCACAAAATGTATTACTTTTTGTTCTTTTGTATTTAGTCTCTGAGGGACTGCACACTATCGTGAAGACTGCTCTAAAACCTGGTGCAGGACAGAACTATGGGCTGCAGCACTGCCACACAGTCTGTGCTGCAGACATTTTCTGTCTTGAAATCTTCTGTCTACAAACCCAACAAGGCAGGTATCTCTCACAAAAGCACTTTTTTTCTCAAAGGCAACCTTTGCACAGTTTTGTTGAGTATTAAAATGGCACATCGTGTCTACATTTTACTGATGTTATAACAATTACTCTCTGGTTTATCAGGCTCTACCACTCATCTGGTCAAATCCTAAAAGATATTATATGGTGTAATCCAACAGTTCATCACTGCACAGAACAAAAAGTAATTTTGCCATCCCCACTTCTTGACTCTGAAATCTGAGATTCTTGCATTCATTTATTTATTGGGAACACTTTAAATTCCCATGCCATTCAAATTTAGAGTATGAACTTTATAACTACAAAAGCTCCACTCTAAAAAAAGTTTGATAATAGGATGATTGCAGATGCAACCTGTCTTGCATACAAAGGCCCTCCCAGGTAACGAGACACAAACTGTAAGATTAGGCTAGAGTCAGATTTGCCAAACATCACCAATAAAAGCAAAGTCTGAGCAGGATAAAGGTAAATAAAAAAGGTAATGCAGTGGTTTTCTAAACCTGAATATCCAGAGTCCTTGTCAGATTCAGCTGCCGCCATGTTGAAGTGATGGTTCAAGCTCTTCATTTCCGTTACTTTGCCCAATAGCTCCTTAAGGGTCTCAATAGATTACTATTTTGTCTCCATGCTTCCATAGTGCTGCAGGCAGTTTTTAACACCTTTTCCATTGAGGAACTACAAAATAGTTAAGAACAAAAAGAGACTTTCTCTGAATCTAAAGAAAGTACCATCAGTACAAGACAACAAAGGCAGCCATGTTTGTCCTTATGGAAATCTGGTTATCAAAGGTTTGCTGCATCTGTTAAGCAATCTGTGGAATTCTATTATAAGTCCCAGCTTCACATTTGCTATGTTTACCACATATTTAGGTTAGCACAGGCTTGCCAATAAAACCACAGTTTATTCCCTGCAAAACTCTCTGAACTATGCATGTTCAACAATGCATTACAGAGTAGAAAAGATAGGCTACAATTCTTTGCATCAACTGACAATGTTACTTTGTAGAATCTTCTGGACTAAAGTTTTCCACCTACTTTAGGCTGATTTTTTAAGTTCAAGGAAAGCTTCCATGATCCAGTCTTTCAGTCTCCTTCACCAACTACAAGAGAACAGTATCATACTAGGCATGGCTGTTCGGTCCTTTAGGCTAGATTAAAAGATGCCAAAAACCCTAAGGTGCACAAAGGAAGAAGGGTGACCTTATTAATGTTTATAAATATGTAAAGGGTGAGTGTCATGAGGATGGAGCCAGGCTCTTCTCAGTGACATCCAATGATAGGACAAGGGGCAACGGATGCAAGCTGGAACATAGGAGGTTCCACATAAATGTGAGGAAGAACTTCTTTACAGTGAGGGTAACAGAACACTGGAACAGGCTGCCCAGAGAGGTTGTGGAGTCTCCTACTCTGGAGACATTCAAAACCCGCCTGGACATGTTCCTGTGTGACCTGACCTAGGTGTTCCTGCTCTGGCAGGGGGACTGGACTAGATAATCTTTTGAGGTCCCTTCCAATCCCTAACATTCTGTGATTCTGTGAATCAGAAGTATAATACAGATACTTTTTCAATTTTTTTTTTTATTTTTTACTACTGCTGTGAATGCCATCAATGAATCAAAGGTATTTCAGAAGTACTGAAGACATGGCTGGAGTTGAAGGGGCAGAATGCACCTGTCTCATTCAGCTTCTTTCTTCAGTGGCTGAGCAAGTCAGAATATAGAGCACAGATCAGCCAATCTTATAGAATTACCTGAAGTAGAATAATTTCATACTTAAAAGTAAGTTCACAGTAGATTAATCTGGAAAGCACAATGCATAAGTTATTTCTAACTCTGTTAAGAATTCTGTCAGACAAGGTAATAATTCCTTAACACAAAACTTGGGAAAAGGAACAGGATTTCCTGATCTGCTAAAAATTTAATTCCCAATTCTACAAAGTTCAGCAACATGGGTAACAAAGTCAAAATAGCAGATACAAAGTGTATGGTTGTTATCTGTAATTAAATCAGTTCCCCTCTGAGTCAAGCGGGACAGTTGCGCATCTCTTTACACTGCCAGCAAGCTAAGTGGAAACTTTCAGAATAGAAATATCTCAAATTATTCACAGAATGAAAGGTAGATAGAAAACTAATGTATTACACAAGTTTCTCCACACACCAAAAAAAAAAAAAAAAAAAAAAAAAAAAAAAAGGCAAAACAAACTAAAAGCTAAGGGCTATTGATAATTCTTGAAAAAAACGTTAAATTATTCAGGCTGTATTTATCTTACAAAATCTTAGCTATCCGGGGACTGAATCGCAAAACAAGTCAGCTGTGCTGGGTGAAGCGCACACAACAAATATGGCTGAACATGCAAAGTTGTGGTTTTGTTAAAACAATGTGTTTGACTCTCAGGAGTAAAGCAAGTCATCAGAGAAAAGAAAGCAAAACAAGTGACCAGAGAACATCCTGGGACTAACGAAATCCATACTGCTAAAAGCACAACACATACTGTAACCTGCAATGCACTCCTAGGGGAGTGATGGCCTTAGAAATGCCCTCCTCTTCCCACACCCAGAATGAGAATACTGGAAGGCTGAAACTAAAAGCTATAAAAATCAGAAAAATGTATAGTTACATTATGGCCTCCCATACTACATACTTGTCACAACCTTCAGCTGCTTCCTGAGGGTAGGTAAACTCTAGTAAGACAAAGTTTCTGCTTCTCTTAAAGAAGGTAGCCGAGAGTTTGGCTAATAAAAATGACAAGATGAAATGCAGAAATTATGTCTAATATTATTTGTAGAAATTATTTTCCTATAAACCAACCCTTTGAAGTTGTGTCTCATATCAGAACTGCATATTTAAGTTACAAATACAGGAACCCAGGAGCCCGCATCATAGTCAGGCCAGCAGCCTATTAATGGCAGTATCCAGTACAAGACACTTTAAATGACATTGCAGCAGATATTCTGGAATAATCTACCCTGAACGGCAAGTTTCTTCTTCAGGTCAACTGGTTGTTAGGATTCTGTTCCAAGATTTCAAGCCTTGGTACCTCCAGCAATGAATTCTATGCAAGAGATAACAGTGCTGAGATGGTAGAGTGACTGTCTATATAACTATAACAGAGAATAATGGTCAGCAGAAGAGAATTTCCTCAGTAGCTATTTGCATCATTTTTACTTTCCACGTTCAGCCACATCTGCCGACCGGCTAACAGCTATGGAACAAATATAACTACGTAAGAGCAACCTAGATGCTATCCCTGGGACGGAAGATGAGGGTTACAATGAGGTTTAAGTCCCAATCCACACTTTTGCTACTAAGCCCTTTCCAAAACAAATGTAATTTTTTAAGGAAGTACTACATATTGATGCTAATCTCCAAAAAACCCCCAGAACTAGGAACAGAAGGAGGGCTAGAAATAAGTAAAATAAGAACATGCCATCTGCTAGCCTTGCATCAAGGGAAGCTTTGGGAAGGGCTGGCACATCATCTCTTCCCTTATGGAAAAACACAAAACAGTAACAACTACCACAAAACCACAACCGAAAATACGCACACCAGAAGCTCCGCTCTCCCGACCCGCAGGTGCGGGACCCCCCCGCCCGCAGGCAGGTGCTCCGCCAGGCATCGGCGTGAAGTACCGGCGCCAACCCCGCCGCCCGTGGTGCTGCCTCCCGCCGCAGCGGCGAGCACTGACCCCATCCGACCGCCTTCCCGGCGCTTCACCCACACGCAGGCCCAGGCGGCAGCGAGCCCCAGAGCTCTGCCCGCCCGCGCGGCGTGCTCTCGCAGCGGGCGCGGCGTGAGGAGAGGCCCCGGCGCAAGCGAGCCGAGCCGAGCCGAGCCACCCGGCTCTCGGGCCCCAGCTGCCGCCCTGCCACACGGTGAGGCGAAGCAAGCCCCGGCGGTGGCCGGGAGTCCCCAGGCCCCACAGCTGCCACCGCGCCCTCAGGGGCCGCTTCCCCCTGCGCCGGGCCGAGCCAGGCCGCCCCTCACCTGGCTGCGGGCCGCCACAGCTCTAACCGCGCCGGGCCACGCATGCGCGACACCCTACCATGGAACACGAACCTCCCTCCCAGCGCAGCCCGGAAGAGAGAAGTTGCCCGCCAGGCTCCCTTAGCGCGCATGCGCACGGGGCAGCTGCCTGTCCCGCCCGCCGCGCGCGCTGGAGGCGGGGTGGCTGTAGTGCGCGTGCGTGACCGTTGCTGTCCGTCCTCGAGCTGGGCGGGAGGGAGGCTCGAGGTGGCGTTGTGGTGCCCGGGGCGGCGTACACCAGAGGGAGCGGGGGCGGGAGGGCAGCGGCCTCTGGGCACAGCAGCGGCCTCTAGGGTACAGCAGGGGCAGGCTCGGTGCAGGAGCCCTTAGCAGAGGCTCTGGAGTGCAGTGGGGATTGGTGTGAAGTGGGAACGAGCAGCTGCAGATGAGCGAGTGGCTGTGGATGCACACAGGGTCTGTCAGAGAGAAGGGCCCACCAGCATGGTGGTTTTAAAAGGCTTCTGGAGACCCAACCCACCACAACTGTCAGGAACATGGCAGAAAGCATCTTCACTGGAAAAAGGTGTGGGTACCTCCTGTGGGCTTTGTGCCATGTGAAGGGCTTGAAGCTGTTGGTTGCGTGGCCTGGACTTCTGAGGGAATCAGACAGGGTGAGCAGAGCCAGGAGCTTGGGATGCTGCTGGACTTCCCAAGTGTTGTGCAAAAGAGTGCAATTACACAGGAGTTTAGACTCTTGTAGAGTCTTCCTCACTCCAACGAGAGATGACAGTGAAAACATAATCAGACAGCCAAAATGAGGAAGGCAGCACCAAAGAGGTTCAAAAGCTTTAAACTTGTCTCAAAGAGTGAAAACATGGCAAAAGGAAGAGCTGTCATGGGTAAAGTGTACCCTTGTTCTTCTATGCGGTTAGTAAATATGAAATGGTGAAAGAAACACATGTATTTGGTTTCCATGAACTGCATATAAACCAAGGGCAAATAAGTAGAAGGAAGTGAATCCTCTGGTTCAATGAATACCACTAGAACAGCTATTCTTGTTCTGAGAACTGCAAGAACACTACCAGCACCTAGAAGTCTGTCAGAATATTTTGCATTTGGACATGAAAGCCATTTCATTAGAGAAAACTGAAAAGACTCTGTGGAAGGGCTGAGCAAAGACACAACGAATTCCCTGAATAGAAAAAGATGAAAGAAACACTTTCATTGTTATTGTGGTCTTGTTAAAGAACCTGGAACATGCTGATTAAAAAGATCAACATGATCTAATAAATTCCTGAGAAGGAATTTAGTAAGAGAAGGAATTTATTAAGAGAAGGACCTTTAATCTCGGCATAGTCTCACAAATAACGCATCAAATGTAAAACAAAAATGTTTGGGATTATGTGAAATGACACTGTCGTTTTGAAAATGTGACACAGAACAGATTCCAGTCCTACTAATCCAAAGTGCTGTGAGAGAATGCTAGTGACACGTATCCCTAGGATATATTTTTGAGCATTTAAATACCAAAGTTGGCTCTGAGTTACATCTAAACAGTAATGTGAGATGTGTGATCTCCAGACTGTGGATTTGGATCCCTCACTGTTCAGGAGGTTTGGGTTCTGAGGAAAAGCATGCTAAGAATGCTGTTGCATCATGATATCTGCTCAGGCATGGTCCTGGTTGCCTTATCCCTAGAAACAACCCTTACTGATCTCCACAGAGACCAGATTTCTCAGGATATGAAGTGTGCGTGGATGCTTACTGAAAACAGCTCATCAGAGAGCAAGCAATCTGTATTTGGGACAGACAACCTGCCGTTCAGTTCAGAACAGATTTGGAATGTGTGATACCAGGCCTTCATCCAAGGGCTGGCAGGTAGGAGAACTGAAATATTCTACTGTTTAATAGAAAATGTTTTTTTGGATAGTCAAGGTAAACCTCTGTTTTAAATAAACTACATCTTACCACCTGAATTCTCCTGCAATTCAGTTGAATTAAACCTTAGGTTTATATTGAGCGTTATCACTTGAATTCTTCCTGCTCCAAAATGTGCCTTTTTTGTTGGTTTTAATAATATTTCTGTCATTCTGTCTTTTCATTTGATTCTTCATTGATACAAGTTTTCATTTACTGTGTGCTTTCAGTGATTACTGTCAGTGGCAACAGGATGTTTTCCTTTTTTCATGTTGTGCTGTGGTTGGTTTGTTTATCCTAAAGGTGAGCGTTTTGGCAAATAAGTATTAGCTTTTTGTTCACTTTCCTGTTTATTCTGGTGATACAACAGGATAAGAGTGAAAAGAGTACAGGTGACATATGACTGCATGTTTACTCAAGTTAGGTGTTTCAACACTTTTGTTAAAAAAAGAGTGTTGAATCTCTTCTTCCAGGAAAAGATGCAGAAATCACCTTCCATGGCTTAAGATGGACAAAAGCCAAGTATTTATCCAATCAGGCAGTTAAATAATAGTTTTTGTGTGGTTACTGAACAATTAATAAAGGTGTTGATGCATGGACTTCATAAATGCTTATGGAACAAATAACCTTTTGTCCTAACACAGCAGTAGAAAGAAATGTTTGGCAAACTTCAGAAGTAAAGCATAGCTGGGTCAGAAGAAGAACATAGTTTCATAATACATTGAAAACACCATGTACTCAATCTTTTTTCTTCATATACTCACTGATTTATTTTGCTGTCTCAGACAAAATACAATGTAGTAGGTACTGTATTGCGCTAAGTTAGGGTGTAAATAAATAGCTTTATTCATCTCACATTATTGAACCAAAGTCTAATTTTTATGATATTTTGATACAGATATCTTTGTGCCCTCTATTATTAATTTCTGTAATTTTAATACATTAATAGAAGAGTATTGTTCAAATGATGCGTGTAAGTATTCATTGATCTCAATTAAAGAATTAATTCGTATGGATAAAGTATTTGCTTCACCTTTCAGCAGAGGGGCACTAAATCTAAAATGTGTTTCCTTTTATATTTGTGTTAGCTGTGTTGTTGGATGTAAAAATAATATTTATGCTCCAAATCTGTTTGGAAAGACATTCCACATTTGGGTTTTGTTAATAATTAATATCTTATTTAATAAATATAAAAGTATGAAAGAGATATTGTATGATCATCTGCTCTGACCTGAATTAAGTCTATCACAGGTCATGGAATTTCAGCCAGCAGTTGAGTTAACATGATTTTTCTCTAATGAAGGTGTTTTAGCAATGGCTCATTTTTCTTCTACATTTTAATTTTATCTAGCTATGTTTCCTTTTCAAAGTATCCGTCTTTCAGATTCTTGTATCCACCCGCAATTTCATCTTTACCATAAATGTCACCAAATTAAGAGAAGGCAGAATGGCAATAATTTAACAATAACAAATGACTAGCAGAGATGACATACCAAGAATAAAGCACCTTTGATGCTTTTTACACTCTTCTGTACCGTATTACGTTGGAGGAGAACAAATGTGGGTTTAATACCCCCCATGCAACTCCGAGACTCTTTGGCCAACTGAGGAATTGGGGAAACTGCAAAAGAGCAGCCTCAGTGATTGCTTTAATCTGTGCAATATCAGACCATTTCAGCACTCCAGAGTACTTTGGTGGGCAGCATGCCCTTTTGTATTCCCTCCTTTCCCCAGTACAGGCATCTTCTCTGTCTGTCTTCAAAATAGCCTCAAGCGTGAGGAAAGCTACAGGGTGTACAAGAATGGCTTTACTTAATCAGTGCAATGCTGTCAGGGAAATGTCCTGATGATATTGTTATTTTCTGATGGAGAAATCTACAGGATTTACACTGTTGTCATGAAAGAGCTACTGTTTGCTCCAAAGTAGGATAGATGTCATGTTTTCCTGGAGATAAAAAATTATTTGTGTTTGTATTTCATATGTTGGTGGTTGCTTTGGGAGTTTTTTGTGTCATAAGCGTTGAATCTGTTAAGGCTATCTTTACTTTAATATGGATTGTAACTTGTCCAGTGTCTTCATTTTTATAGTTGCACGTTAATTTTGTGAACCTGAGAATGGTGGTAAGCATCTTCACATTCTACGTGGCTTCTGCATTCCTGCATTATTTCTAATAACCACTGGGTGTCGTGTGTCTCTTTGAATTACAGTATATGGGGAAGGTCAAACTTGGTCCAATTAAGGACTGCCTGTGGACTTTTTTTCAGGATGAAAAAGACTTTATCTAATTTACATAAAATTACAATAAGTAACCCCAAATCTTACTTTCAAGCAATTTTATTTATATACCATGGAAAACATGTGAGATAGGGATACTACAAACAACAGCCTAATTCTCTACATTATTTATTCCCTATACCATTTACCCAGTAGTAAACTGAACACATTGTTTTGTGGAAAAAAGCTAAGATGTCAGTAGGTAATTAAAGATAGCCTGATAACATAAATGCATAATGTAATAGAATTAAGGCTGCACTGGTGATCTCAAATCTGTATTTACCTAATTGATGAGATCTATATTTGACATTACTGTATTTGAGAATATTATTTTCATTAGGATTTCAGCCTGTTATTTCCCATCATTTTTACAAGCAAATGAAAAGGCAAAAATTCATTACTTTATGTGCAAGGATAACAAAAGTACCTCATGCACAAGAGAATTTGAACCCTGAACCTTCAGTACAGACCTCTGCTACAGAGGATTAAAGACTAGCCATATTAGTTGCACACTGAAGGATTAAATTTTCTACAGACTAGACATTAGAGAGATCATATGATGTGGTAACATTGATATAGCCATGTGCTGTGCCTCACAGTACAGATAGATGAGCCAAGGATATAGACTGGACGTAGGCTTTCCGAGAAGCTCAGATGCCACTGTGACTCAGTTGCTTTCCCTGTAGGCTTGTTGTGTTAGATGGCTGAATTCATCTGTTGTATGTGGGTTCTCTTAGTAGTGGTTGAGGCTTTGCTTAATAATACTATTGTGAAATGTTCAGCATTACTAGAGCCATTTAAAAGACAAATATAGAACTGGCTCTTGGTTCACAGAGCAAAGTATGTTCCCCTATGCTAGGGGACATTAGTGGGATCCATTTTACCTTTAATTTAGGAATCTATGCTGCACAGACTATCACAGCGAAGCACTCAGCAGTTTGTGTCCAAGGCTACAGGAATTGTGAGGGCTTATAGGAGCAGATCAAGAAAAAGCTGCTGAGTGCTGATTTTTCCTGTGGCCTATGTATAGTGTAGCCAAACCTCAACGTTTTTTTATGAGACTAGAAGAAGGCAGTGCCTTGATGATAGGGCTTCACAGATCTTCACACCAACTTTCTAAACTTACCAAGTGTAGCAGCTCTTCTGAAGAGGACTTGTTATACGAGAGGGTGTTGGTATCAATTAGAACATGCTTTTGTTCTGGAGTCATTTATAGACCTTGCTGAGGTCCATAATTACTATGTTTGCAAGCCTCTGGTCAGGGAGAAACTAAAAACCAGTTATAATTTCATGTGACATAGCAGAGTGGACAGAAGATACCAATTAATCCACGTGCAAGGCTGATTTCTGTTGCGCTGAATTCGGGAGGAGCTACTGCGGGCTCACCACTCTTGAAAACGGGGCCGCTTGTCTGCATGTCTTTGGCTAAATAAACAGAGCTCCTTAGAAATGTTCTGACAGTAATTGTCTTCCAGATTGTATTGACTTAACAAAAGTAAAACCTTTAGGGAAAATGTGTCTGTATTCCCAAAAAGTCCACTGAAAAATTACCTATTCTATTTTGATTTTTACAGGAGTAAATAGAATCTTAATCAGTACAATAGAAAACTGAAAAGAAATAAAATGGAAATAAAATTTGGTTATGTTCCATTTTGCTCTTTTTTAAAATTGAAATACAGTTACTGGTTTTGATCAAAACTTTTGAAATCTTGGAATTCCCTGGAAGGTAAAAATATTCTCCTTCATTTATTAAAATTAATATAGCCCTTTGAATTTCCAAGCTTCCAGAACAGTTTTAATATTTTTATCAAATTCCTCAACTGTGATTGTTATGGTGGTCAGATAAAATGGAGGATTGCATAGTGGAAACAATAATGTCTGGAAAGTGTGTATTTATTTCTGATCCTAGGATAATTTATATAACTGGATTTGCAGTACCCTGCTGTAATATTGTTTTCCTTTGTATTGTTGCTGCATGGAAAGAAATAGCTTTGATGTTAAATGTATGTTCCTGCAGACCAGAGAAAGAAACCTGTAATGGAGTATCAGAAATGGCAAGCATTCCCAGGCTGTCACAGTCTTGACTAGCTCTGCTATGCCAACAAGTACACTGCTTCAGTAGGGCAAAAGCGAAGTATACTAAGGATGGTAGAATATTTAAGAGATGCTTATGGTATTTGTGGCTCCAGGACCAGCCCTGTGTAGATGTCAGATTGAATAAGATTTTTTTAGTTTTGCCAAGGGCAGGAAAAATCTTATCCAGTCAGGGAGGATGGTTTTTCATTTTTTTAGGAAATTCTCCACATGATGGCAGTAAAAAACCTCTGGAATTCAAAGTTGGTTGTGTTTCACCTTCAAAAACCAAAAAGAAAAAACCCAAGATGAAGAACTAAGTATGTGACTGAGATTTTAGATTTCCCATTTTTCTCCTGGTAGTCCTTAAATTCCCCAGATAGTATTCCAGACAGCAAGGCTACATGCAGCCTGGCACAAGGAGAATAGGTCACTCGTCACATTATACTAGGGCACAGTGTCACTCACAGGCACGACTTCAAAAGATATTTTTGGTTTCTTACACTGCGTATTAATGTGCAGAGGGAGCGGATAAGAAAAAAAAGTTGTTTTAAATCCCTATCCAAAAACTTGTCCCTGCCCAAGGAACTTTGGAGACTGTAGCTCATCACTTCAAGGCATGTAACAGAGGGCACTTGGATAAGGACCCAGTTTGCCCCAACTGGGCATTCGACCAGCTTGGTTTGATTGCTGTAACAATGCCAGACAGAGATTAGTTGTGGAATGAGTTTGCAGTTGCGACTCAGCCTGTCTAGAGCACTTGGACAGCTTGGTGTATGGAAGCACTTAGAGGGGAGTGTATTTAAAGAACCCAGAGGCAGCTGTGTGGCTAAAATTAAAATGCGTTTTTCTTGTATTGTTTTTGCTTGGTTTCCTGTTGCACACTCTGGACCTGTCTTACCAGAGTAAATGAGCAAAGGAAGGGGATGAGTCAAAGGGATGAAATCGATCCTAGAAATTCCTGCTTTGCTTTTTACAGCTTGGATGCACCAGATATTTGACATGAAAAGGCCTGTTGCTAAAGCAGTCTTTGAAAGTCCCCTCTTCATAGTCATATGCCTTTCATTCCATTCTTCATTCATTCAGCCCATAGATTTTCTTTTTGTGTGTGTGTGCAAGGATTGCTGCTCCATACCTTTCTCCCCATCTTTCTTCCCCAGAACATTGGAGGTCTAATTCTACAGTGCCTAGCACCAAAAGTAGTTATCTATAGCTGATCAAAACCTGTGTAAAAATATAAAATATAAGTGGCAGAAAAATACCAGTGTGTAAATGAATACATAGGGTACAACTTACAGATGAATCAGACCAAGATCTCTGATAAAGCAAAGTTAAAAATATAAACAAGGTTAGTTTCTAATCAATAGGACAACTGCGCCTTTACCAGAAAGATAATTTTCTTTCAGAGAGTATATTACTTAGAAGTCTTACTATAAAAGGCACTTAGCAATAAATTTATACTCAGATGCTTCTGACATGGGGAATTATTACCCCAGAATAGCACATGGGGAATTAGGAAATAGATTTTAACACTTGGTCAAGCTCATATAGGAAGTCTGTGGCAGAGTCAAAAAACCATAAGAATGGTAAGGACAGTTCCTGTTTACCATTTCCCTCTCTGATCATGTGGCTTATAGAGGTTGTAGAGCTGCCTTGCTGTCAGACTAAGAACTCGCTTAGTCTGATGCCCTAACACTACTTTGGATATGAATACAAAACTCAGGATATAATTCCATGTGATCTTTTAGCAAAGGAGAAAGACATGTTTATCTGTCATAGCGAATGTAAAGGGCTAATCTAAAAAAAACCAGCTCCCCTCCAAACCAAGAAATGTACTCAATTCCGGCTGCTTAAAATGACCTGTAAATATTTTCTAATAGATTTATTTTTTAAAAAAAATAATTACAAACATATGTTAAGCCTTGGAACTTTCCTAAAGAGTCAGAATACTATTAAGGAGTGAGAAAAAATATACAGCCTACCTTGCCACCGATAAATGGGAAAGCAGAAGTCAGGGCATAACTCCCCATTTTTTTAAACCATAGGTTGATCAGAAATAATAAACAGAATTTCATGTGGCTCATCCTTTGCTGGTATAGGAAACCTTTATTTTCAAAAGGGGTTAGGTTCTTCATGTACATGTGGCATTCCTGTTCATGACAAGAAGAGTTACACTCTATAGCCTGAACCCCCAAGTGAGCAGCACTGAAAGGGTCACATTACCAGTTTGAACTCTGCCCATGTCAAGGGTACTCTAGAAACAACGAAACCAAAAACCAGGGGGTAGTCAACAGAGTCTGAATGAAACAACAAAACTGAAACTGTTACTGTCTAAGTCAGCCTTCTGCATCAGCAATCATTCTGACCAGTGTTTTGGGTGTTCTGAAATCTCTCAGGGGTGAAAGATTCAGGAACAGTAGCCCCATTAAATGCTGCTAAAGACTGTGGCTTTCTCAAGTCCCAAGTTCTCTTTTTCTTTTTTTTTTTTTTTTTTTTTTTTTTTGTCTGGTATCCCTGTACATTTTCTGCAAGAAGAAAGGATGGTGATTACACTTTCTGGTTTGTTGTTCCTCTTCAGAAATAGCTCAGTTGTGAATGACCCTGTGTGATGAGTAAGAGAAGTTCAGTATGCAGTTTTGGTGCTACAAAAGAGCCTGTTGGTAATTTCAATGCATGTTTCCCAAGTCCTCGGAAAGGTCATTGGGGGTCTCCATTACATGCAGTCTAGAGCCTGCTACAATTTTCTCATACAATTTAATCTGCTGCCTGGATGGCCTCCAGTGTACAAGCAACTGACAATCTACAGTCTTTGGAATTGATTTCCTGGAATCGTGGAAGGCCTGCTTGGCCTCCAGATGACAGATGTGTGCTGGAGCTCTCAGTGCAGCAAGATCCTTTACAGAGATTAGAGAAAATTTGCCTCACTTCAGCATTTTCTGTAAGCTTTTAAATCTTCTTCTAGTGATTTTAGGGATAAAGTTATCACTGAGATACAAGCATCATTCCAAGTGGGCATTATTAATAGTTTTGCTTTGCTTTCTGTAGCACTTATCATCTGGGGATCCTTATGGGTTTATAAATATTCTCTAAGACAAACACCCCACTTAGGAATTTGATAACTATGGTCATAGTCATTTTACAGCTGGGGAACCAAAAATTAAAGGACAGATAAATGAGTTGCCAAAGTTCACGCACCAGGGTAGTGTCATCACTAGAAAAAAAGGTTTTAATCTTAGAGTTTACTTCAAGCAGTTAATGTGGATTCATGCTATAATTCTCGTCTTCACTAGGATTATACCTGTACTTTATTTAAAGTATATGAAAAGTACATGTGCTTTTTAGTAAGCACAATACCTGCATAACTAGCAGAGTGAGAAATTAACTTGAGATTTCTAACTTATTTTCCAGTTTTAAGGCCAAATATTCTTCCCATTTATGTTCTGTATATAGCAAATGCCACTAAATCTGGACTACAGGTGCCATTCCTTCTTCTCATAGGATATAACAGCAAAAACCACATCTCGGACTGAGTCACCAGGAAAAAAACTTCGTGGTGAATGCACATTGGGAAGAGTTTTAGTTTTGCATTGAAAAATACAGATATAAACAGTTCTGTGGGAATGGGTGTTAATTTTCTCCCTTGATGACAGGCTAAACAAGCAATCTGATGCCTGAATGATCTGCTGTCCTTTCAAATCTTGAAATGTCTCTTCAAACATAGAAATCGGGAACAGAAAAGCTGGAATTCTTAATACAAAACTCCAGCTCAACTGGCACAGTAATTGCTTGTTAGAATGGTTCATATGACTAAAATATGAGTATATGAGCACACGCGGTGGCTTGTCCAGAAAGAGGATACATGCACCTGTTATGAGAACAGCGAGATTTCTGTTGAAATCTCAAGCCAGAAATATATGCTGCCTAAGGCTTGAGTTCAGTTTTGGCTCTTTTATGGGTGTGGCACTGGTTTGGGGTGGTTTTGTTTTCTTTGAGAAATTAGCCAAATCCTCTAAGGCACAGAACTTCATAAAAATCGGCAAGTTTATGTAGACTTCATCTGGGAAGGAATATAACATCTTATAGAGAGAGAGCAAAATTATATTTTTTTTTCTGAGACAGCCTTGGTACAGCAAGTAGAGGAAGAAACTAGAGAGGTTAGAATACAGTCTACAACAGACTTGTGCTAAATAGGATGTGGATGAGAACATGAGAGTGGAAGAGAACCTATGTAAACATGAAATGAAAGTATCCATGATCCTTTTGAAGGAAAGGAGGGAGAACAGCAAAATAGAAAAAAAGGGTTTCAAGAAAGCAGACTTCAACAAACTCAGGATACTGGAAGATCACATGTCATGGAAGAGAAGTTTAAAGGAATAAAGGAATTAAGCACTTCCTGATGAAAAACATGCTATTCAGAATTTAATGATCCCAATGTAAGGAAAGAATAGCAAGTTTATAGCCAGAAATCATCTGGTTAAATCATATACATTGACCTCAAACTTGTGAAAAAGTCATACAGGAAATGAAAATTATGTGGGATTACTAGGATTAGTATAAAGGAATGCATAAGTATGTGGGGACAGAAAACAAAAGAACAGGGCACGGAAGAAGTTATAATTAAGAGGAACAAGAAACCTTTTATAAGTGATTGGCTTAAAAAATACGTTTTTATAAAGAACATTACAGTTTATGACTGTTGAGTTTCTACTTGAATTCTGTAAGGAATAAGAGAAAGACTGAGAAACTATTCAATACTCAGTTGAGAGAGAAAGCTAGTAATGTAAGATGTCTTAGGCCAAAACATTTAATGCCTTTTTTGTTTCAGTATTCACTAAAGAAGTCTACTGTAATTGTGTGGCTAATACAATTATTATGAAAAACAAAGGAGCATGATCTTACAGCCTAATAAAATGGACCCTAGCTTATTCAGAGAGCTGGCCAAAACTATTTAAATCTGTCAGCAGGCATTTCTGTTAACCTGGAGATGCTTGCTAGGGCTCTAAGAGGTTGAAAAGGACAAATGTGGTTAAAGAGTAAAAAGGAAGAAGCCAGGGAATTTTATATCAGTCAATTTAGCCTCAATTCCTAAAAAAATACTACAACAAATAATGAACAAATAATCAAACGAGTTATATGTAAACATCTGGAAGACAGCAAAGAAATGGCTAAGAGACAGAAGGGATCTATTGAGAGCAGCCCATGTCAAACCAATTTGTTTTCCTTCTGCTTTGGGCTAATGGTCTGTGAACAGAAAAGCAATAATAGGTGTTGTGTATCTTGACTTCAGCAAGGCTTCTGACCATCTTTACTTGTATGTCATACATATATACCACATTTTTATAAGCAAAATAGGAAAACTTAATATGAACACCATGATGTAGGATTACTGCAGAATTATTTGGAAAGAATACTCAGACAACAGTTAGCAATAGTAGTAGTAGTAAAATAGCAAAAGTAATCAGCACTGTCAAACTGGAAGGATGTATCAAGTGGGTTGAACAAGCACCTCTCCTGTGTCTTGTACTGTTTGGTATTTTCAGTAGTGGCTTGGGGATGGAATACAGAGTATGTTTATTCCATTTACAGATGGCAGTAGGCTGGCCACAGCAAGTTGGAGGACAGAATTCAATTTCAAAATGGTCTTGGCCAGTTGGAGAAGCAATCTGGAAAATTGGATGCAATTCAATATTGGAGAAATGAGAAGTTTCATATTTAGGTGAGATTAAACAGTTTTAACAGCTTGGAATAGGAAATAACTGGCTAGTCCTTTAGAAAAGGATCTGGGGGATAGCGTAGGTCACTCTTGGATATAAAACCAGAAAAGTAGCCTGTAAGATATAGGAAGTTATGATACTCAACATCAGTAAGGTCTCATCTAGATTACTGTAGTTAGCATTTAGCATTGCACTTCACACAGGAGGTGGGTTAACTGGAGTGAGTCCAAAGGACAACAAGAGTGATCATGATTTATGAGGAAAGTTTGAAGAACTGGTGGTGTTCAGTCTATAGGAGAAAAAAGTCTGAGGCAAAACATGTCTTCAGATATGTCTTCTGTGCTACCTCAGAAAGAGAGGGAATCCTTCTCTTCCATGTTCAGCACGGATAGGACAAGAAATAAGAGATTTAAAATGCAGCTAGAGAAATTCAGATTAGATATTGGGAAGAATAAGTAGAAATAATGAAGCACTGGCATATGTTGTGAAGAGATGATGTCAAATCTCTATTACTAGAGTTCTTTATGTTCAGACTACCTATGCTCAGAAATGTTACTGATCTTTCTGTCCTGTATTAGGACAGTAGGTAGAGGAGATAAGCTTTCAAGGTCCTTTCCAGTGGCATCTTATGTCAGAAGTTCACCCTTCTTCAACCTTGGCTGCCCCGGTCTTGTGTATATGTCAAACACTTGAGAGAACAGTGATGGCAACCTAGCACTTTTCACCATTATTCACTTCAATAAAATTTTGTAAAAAGGAAACAGGTATTCTGATTTGTATAATGCAATTGTTGGGAGGATTTTCTCCGTATCTGTAAAGTACCATGTAGAGCTGGGGGCAGAAACCATTAGACTTATATGCAGTAGATATTTAAACCAAGAAATAACTTCCATGTTTGCACTGTAAAAGTCACCATCAGCTACAATCCATCTTCATTTTCACTTTTCCCGTGTTCCTCCACAAGTTTTTTTTAAAATGCCGCATTGGGAGCTTGGCTTCTAACTGACTTCTAATTTAGTAAGAATTTTTCGGCTCCCCCTAACAAACTTCTGATAGTCACATCTGTAATTCAGGTAGTGATTGCAGTTCCAGCATAAAGCATCTTCTCGCCAAAGATCACAAGGCCTTAGCACCATTTTACTTACAAAATGAGTACTTGGAGCATTATTCTTACAGTCCAGTAACATAGTGGGAAGTCACAACACAGTGTATGTTGAACTGTTTAATAGAAACCTAGTTCCAGACCTCCAGCGACTTGAAAAAAAACAGGATTCTTTTCTAGAAAAGCTCCCAAATAGTATACTTGTCCAGAAGTTAGGTCTCATTTCGCTTTTATTCCTATCACCCTTTTTGTACATGAAATCTTTGTCAAATACATGTTATACAACTATAAAATACTTCTTCTTTGTACTAAGCATTAGCATAGTTACAGAACTGGGAGCCTTACAAGGAATGCATGATATTCTTAGTCACAGGAGAACAGGGATGGAGCAAAATGTTAGATAGTGTGAACGAGAAAACAGGTAAGAGTATCTTGTAATCAAGGACGGATTTGATCTGCTAGAAATTAATGGAAGATAAATCATTGGAGAACATGATTAGCACATCTTACTTTAATTCTTTACAGTGTTAGATTCAAGAAGTGGTTATTTTTATGGTAATGGGAATTTAGTAAATGGGAAATCTTTTTATTAATACAACAAATAGGTAATTTAGAAGTAGTTATTACTAAACTTCCATGTATATTAACCTGGGTTGAGAAAGGGAATATTAAAAGACTTAGTGGGAAAAAATGATTCGAAAGACTGAAGTTATGAGAACAGCTAATTTTTTTGAAGTGAAATGTAAGCATTGTCAAGAGTTGTTAAATCACAAGATAAAAAGAATTCACACTTATTTCAAAAGAAAATTAGTTCCTTCAGAGTCTCCACATGAAATGAATGACGCTTTGTCTGTTGAAGTGGAAGAGAAAACATGGGTTTGATGATCTTCCAAGTGAGACATCTTCAGTGTCATTGAAAGCTAGCCACAATGAAAATGTAATTCCCTACTCTAGGTCTTCCAGCAGCTCTTCAACAGCAACCTCCTTTCAGAGCATTCTCAGTTCATCTTTGAAAACCACAATATGACAGATCAATTGGCGACTCCACTTTAAAAAAAAAAAAAAAAAAAAGGAAGAAAAGAAAGAAATGAAGGCAAAGGCTTGAACTTGATAGAAAGTTGCAACCTTCTTTTTTTCTAAAAACATCACCTTCAGTGTAGCACAAAATGAGCAATTTAAAAGTGATTGAAGCACTTTGCCCTGAATACTCTCATTCAGACAGATTTAAATCTGTGGTTTCATATTAGATACTGCAAGTGAAGAGACAGAAGAAAAAAATTAAAGGAACAACTGAAAGAATCAACTTTGACATAAAAGCAGATGGTTCGTTGCACATGAGAAATGATCCAATAATGGATACAAGTATCCATAGAGAAAAATGAGTTCCTACTTAATGCTATCGATTTTGTGTCTGAAAAGAAAAGCAAAGGATATTGTGTCCAGGTTGGTACAGATGTTGCTTACTAGTTCAAAAGAAAAGCATAAAAGGGATCTTTTTATTTATTCTACTGAGGATAAAGCTATTTGCATTAAAAATCACTTTAAACATTTGTATGGTAGTTGTTCAATATATATTGAAAATATAATTGTGAAATAATGTAGCATTTGACACCATCATATAGCACATTTTGGGAATTCAAATACTCTCCTGAAACCATCATTCTCATATTTGCTTGATTAAAAAAAGAGGATTGATGTTGCACCTTCCCAACAGCATTCGGAGGAATGCCATGGAAAAACGTTGACCTGATTTTCATTTACAGTAAGATGATGGCTTGCATTGCATAAAGTGACCTAAACACACCTGCAAGTCTATTTTACACCATCCAAGCAGTATTATGCCAGCTTTTTGTCAAAGGAAATCAGATCTAATAGGTCTCTATACTTTCATCAGAAATAACAAAGGCATTCAAATTTGTGTTGAGCCCAAAGTGAGCTGTGGTCTAAACACAACATACTTCACTGGTTTTGCTTTACAGAGATGCTGTGTTTACAAAAGCTATTACATTGTGTTTTTTGAGGGATAAAAAGTTTACGTACATACAAGTCTACTGTCATGATCACAGTGAAAAAAATGGCACATCTAATTAACAGCTAGAATCACACAGGGAGAAAAGATGTTTTTTGACTGTTATTGGGGGTTTTTTATAATTAGAAACGTTACTTAATCAGCATCAGTCATTACTAATACAATTGCCAGATTTTGGTCTACATTAGGAAAAGGTAACAGAAATGTGGCAGGTAAGCTCTAAGCCTACTTTACTTCCTTCTTTTAAAACTTACAGGCTTTGTACATGACATATATAGGAAGAAGTTACGTCACATTTTATGTCAGAGTAGTAAAATTTGGAGTAGAATCACAGTGGATAGATACTCAAATTGTAAAAGATACCAGTTTTGCAAAATATATACAGTTCTGTTCAGCAAGCTCAGTGTGCCTCTATGGTGATTCAGATTCATTTGGTTGAACTGTTAATCTCTGAAAATCACTGTTTTTAAATATTCTAGAATGACTTGTCAGAATCTGGCAGCCAAATCCACTGAGCATTCTCAGTCTCCACTGATCTTCCTTCCCCCAATGGGTCTCTTTCTAAAGGGAGTAAACATGGTCCATTTCCAAAAACCCTCTTAACAGACTAGCATGGACCATGACTTTTCCAGACATTGTTCTTCTGGAGTGCCATGGCACCAGAGAGGAAATTGGTAAGACCTTTTTCCTTGTATCTTAAAGCTGCATCTTCTTGCTGAGAGGGGGAATGGAGGAGAGAGAAAGCAAGCTACCTGACATACAAAGGAATGCGTAGGAAAAGTATTCATCGGTCAGATAGGGGTACAATATTTGTCAAGACATGAGAAGAACACCACAAGCTAGGATTGGTAAACAAAAAGGGAGGAAAATAAATTCTTTAATTAACAGAACATGTAATTAAACTTGAGTCCCAGTGTTTTATGATCTTTTGCGATCATAAAATATATCTGGAATCTACTATCAAAGTGCATCTTATTCCCCTCTACCCTCTGACTTGTATTGCAGTTTACCATTTACACCGGTGATTTTGTTAGTGCAGTCTGACTCTGACAGTGACATGTACTATGAATTTAAAGATTAGAACCCTATTATTATAGAGATAACATAGGTCCATGGGATGGAGTTTGCATTCACCCCTAATTAATTATTTAGTCCATGAAACTGGAAGAGTAATAAGGCTATGCTAACATTCTAGAAGATAAGCAGACCAACCTAAGTGATTATAGATCTGTTAGCCTGGCATCAATCCATGCCAATATAATAGTAAGTTATTAAGGATTTATTAAAAAAAGAATTAAAGAATGGAAATATAAGGAATGCCAGTCAAAGTAGATTTACAGAAAATCAGAAGTCTAAGTTTTACTAATTTATAGAAGCAATATATACAGATTCTTATAAGTCAGTTATTTGGTACTAAAAAACCCCAATTGAACCCTATACAGTGTCAACAAGGCACATGCTATTCTGATTGAAGAACCTGGAACACAAAAAAAGTAGCTATCAATAGGGAGTCATCATGAATGACATTTACCTTGCACAGGGATTGATACTAATGCTATCAGTAGGCTAGTGGAAGTCTAATGTTATTCAATGTTTTCCCCATTATTTTAATAAATAAATAGTACTAAATGGATTTGGTAAAATTTGTGGATAATATAAAAATGGCAGAAATAGTAAATACTGAATGAAGCCAGGGCAGTCTTACAGGACAACTTGGACTGTTTAAGTTATGTGCATTCAAAGAAAGTTAAGTTTTAACACTGCCTAAAGCAAGATCATATATTTAGGGACAGAAAATGTATTGTCTGTTGGTCTATAGGAAGAGGAGTTGTTTCCTGGAAAACAGTGATTCTGAAAAGATTTCAAGGCCACATTTCAAGTGGACAAATGATTCCACATGGGTTCCCACTGTAATGATTTGGCAAAAATAGGTCATTTGAATAGGAAATGGACCATTTGAGAGGTCATTTAAATTTTGGATATGGAATTGGCACTGGTATCCAAATAAGTTTCTGGGGCTTGTATTTTAAAAAGAACAGTGAGCACTTTGAGTAGATAGAGAGCCACAGAAATAATTCTGGATAATTGCTTTGTAGTTTGAAAACTGAGGATCCCAGACTGCTTAGTGTGTGTGTGTGTGTGTGTGTGTGAGAGAGAGAGAGATTATTCAGAAGTTATTTGATTACAATGTATAAATACTTTCCTATGGAGAAAATCCCACATTCTAAGGACTCTTCATTTTAGGAGAGACAGGCATAGTACAATAGCATCTTTTTGTGCTGGGGCCTGTATTGAGATAAATTCACATTAGAAACAAAACTCTTTTTTGTTTTTAAACAGTAACAGAACAAGCTACAGAGGAAGATGGAGATTCTTCATCTCCTAAGATGAAGATTTGAAAGTTTCTCTAAAGGAATATGAACAACCTTCAGATCAAACCAGAATTGTGGGGGTTTTTATATGCATTAGTGCAAAATAAGTTAGTTGCCTTAGTATAGAGTGAAATTTAAAAGACTGTGATATACCAGAGATCCAACTAAAGGATTTTAAAGTCTTTTCTGACCTATGCATTTATACAGAAAATGCATTTTAATTATGAAAATATCTCAAAAGAATTTTAAAGTTCTAAGTCATGCATTCAGAAAATGGAAAAACAGAATGTAGGCTTCCAGGGTAAACTTCACTACCAACTGTTTTTTCTGTGCATTATGAAATAGTCCAATTACATGTTCTCAGATGTTGGAAGTCATGTAGAAAATGGATAAGGTACAAAAGAGGATAAAAGGCACTGTCTGGGTAGAGCAGTGGAATAGTAACATGGAAATATTATGTGATCATGCAATTACAAACTTATTCTAATGAATATGCATGAACAAAACTACTGCTGGCATTTACCAGCTTGTGAATACTTGTCTCTGCAACATCTGTGATTCTTTAATGGGAGCAGTGAGATTGAAGAGGAATAAGGAGGCCAAGGCAGTTGAACAGGAATAAAGTATCCTAAAGATAGATCTCTCTGAGAAGGCTTTAAAAGTGCTTTAAAAATATTGTGGAAGAAAAATACCTCTTTTAGGGATTGTTTCTTCTTTCAAAAGAATTATTTAGACCCAGTTCTTCATTTACTTTGTCCTGCCATAGATTAACTTGGGGCAAATCTTAAAGGCTATTATCTTTAGCTAATTGCCAAGTAGCTCAGTTACCGTGTTTGTCCAAGCATGCTAGGTTGGCTGAGCAGAGCTTGATGGGAATCTGGAGGTGCTGAAATGAAAGAGATGTCATTTCTGTAAATTTTGTACAGTCTCAGGGATGACTGAAAACTAAGATTGAAGAACTGTGAGAATTCTATATTTTATTTCATACTTCTGTGGGCTGAAAAGGCAGATAGAGGAAATGTCATATCTCTGAATAAAAAGAGAATAAGAACTTAATTTTAGTGATCGTTCCTCGCTTTCAGCTGCATATAATGGCATAGAGATGGCTTTCTCTGCCATATGCTACCTCAGGAAAAACTTAAATGGGCTTCTCTCATGGAATAGTAATAAAAAATAGAAAGCACTACAGAATAATAAGAAGCAAATATAGCAAGCCAGTAAATCTGTATGTTCTGTTTACAGCTATAAACTTGCATTTCACAAAGTATACACTTTTTTGTTTGATAAAATGTCATTGCATAAAACTTAGCTGTTCTTCATTTTGCTTTGCAACACCTTTTTTCTCATCCTTCTTTCATGAAATAAGGAACAAAATCAATGTAATAGCTTTTTCTTCACACTGAAGGGAAAAATTGCAACAACCTTGGTGCCTCCAGCAGGAAGTACCAGTGGGAATTATACCTTGTTGTGAATGTTTTCTTGATTTCAGTGATACTCTTCAAATATCACTGAGCCAAACAATGTTCATGGATTTCCTTCATACTGTTTTATACTACGTAGTCCTTTTCTTCTATCCCATTAACCATAGCACTAATATATGACATGTACCTCTGTGAGTTTGGTGACCTGCTGTATTTAAATATGAAAAGTCATTTTATAATGAAGAAGTGGGATCTTCATGATTTGAGAATTAGATGGAGAATAAAGATAATGACATTCAAAGGACAAGGATATTACACCCAATGTGAATAATGATAGGGTGATAGAAATTACTATAACAGTGTGGAAGAATATAGGAAATACAGACTTCTTACCCTGAGAAAAGAGGAAACCTATATTATGTGCCAGAAAGAACTGGCACATGAAATTGCAACTCCGCTAGCAAGGATTTTCAATTAATCTTTCAATTCTGGGATGGTACCATGTGATTGGCAAGTATCAAAAACTGTTTTGTTTTTAAAAAGAGAGAGAAAAGCTACAGGATTTTTGTTTTGACCTTGATGTTGTGCAAGGTCTTCGAAAAAGTTTGAAAGGAAGGAGTAACCAAGATCATGTAAATGGAGGTAAGTGAAAAATGGGATAAACTATGAGATGCTTTTATCAAAGCTAGATCGTGTCAGATGAACCTCATCTTTCTTTGATAAGGGATTTCTTTAAAACAGGCAATGCAGTGGACCTGATACATCTGGATATAAGCAAAACATTTGAAGCAGAATTCATGGAAATCATTACTTAAGCAGGAGAGGACAGGAACTGGAATTAAAAACTGGCTAAAGACTTATAGTGGGGTATTTTGAAAGAGAGGCTGTAAAAATGTAAAGAGTTTATTTATGGTATTTTTCAGAGATTCATCTTGGGACTGATTCTGTTTAGTATTTCACATTAGTGACTTTAGTGCAGAACTCAGATTGTGCTCATGAAATTTGCAGAGAAAAGAGAGTTGGGAGGTGTTACTAATATTAAGGAGAATCTGCCTATAAGATAGGAAGAATGAGATGACTGTCAATAGGAATCATCACAATGAGAAAAAACTTAATACTGCAAAGTCATGCATTTAGGGACCTTCTGCTGTGAGCTGGGGGCCCTATGGTCGGCAGGGATGCAGGAAGTTAGACCTCTGTGTTAATTAAGATAAATGCACTAATAGTATTTTTCAGCCATGAAGTAGGCTGCTGTAAATGACAGCGCATTTTCTGTGGGTATGGGAAAATATTGATACGATTAGGACAAAATACTGTTAAGATCTCTTCTGGATTACTGGTATGAGTCTGACCATCTGTACTGGAAAAAAGGTGAATTTAAACTGGAACAAACCCAGAAAAGGTCTTCAAGGACCATTGATGGAATGGTAAAAAAGTCTTTTGAGAGGAGATTAAAATAACATGGCTTGGTTTGACTAACCAAGATTGAAAGGGGAAATGATTACTTTCTAGAAATACATTTGGGGGTAAATAGCAAGTAGGGAGAAGAACAATTAAAGTGAAAAGATAAGATCAAATAGATATGAATTAATCAATAATACATTTAGACAGGAAGTTAAAAGAAATTCTCTAGTCATCAGAGAAATTAACTTCTGGAACTGTTTTCCATAGAGTAACGTGTGCAAGGAATCTGAATGGCTTACAAGGTGAGGCTTGATAAATTAAGGGCAGGCTAGGGATGGTCATGAATTTGGAAAGTAAAGCTTGTGAAATGAGGTTTTGTGCATTTGGTTTGCTGTCATCCTTTTACGAGCACTAAAGGAAGATTTGCTTTCCATGTACAGCTGCATCAGGAAGTGTTTGGTGGCATGTGGGGTTTTTTGCTGTAAAACTAGTAAGTGGAAGAGAGTGAAGCCAGAAAAGTTGGTAATGAGCTACAGTGGCATAGATAAAAGGAAAGGCTTAAGTACTGGCATGGTTTCTGTCCTATGGATACTAGGCATGTCCATGAAAGCAAACTGACTGTTCAAGGACATGTTTCTATATGGGATCCAAGGGTTTCTATGGCTGATATGTACAAGGACCAAAGACTGGACCAACCCAGACCCACTCATTAGATGAGGTTCTTCATCTCTTGCTAGCTGATGAGATTTCAGCAGTAATTGTTTTATTTAATTGTTACATTTAATTAATTTATCACATGCTTCAGAGTATCCACTCATTGCCTGAAGACAAGAAGAAAAAATTGTTTTCTTCACTCCTTTTTGGTATTGTCATTTCATTTTTGAAATGTTTTTCACTCTCCCACCTTTCTCTGATGAGATTGGCCACAGCTTTGATGGGATTTCAGATTTGGTACAGATTTCAGGTCAGAAAGAAAATTTTTTTACTGGTCAAATTGGCAAGAATTTTCTTGGGGGTGCGGGTGGAGGGTGCCTTTCCCTGTAGTTTGTAAAGTAACTCGCTTCAGGATCATTTGAGTCCATTTCACGTAACAAATCCCTTGTCATTATAGGGGCGTTGGGAGTGACTTCTGGAAGATGGAAAGGAAAGTATGTGTGTTCCTGTGCCTGCAGTGGCCTTCCCAGTTGTGTTCCAGGGTTGAACTGATGCATGATAGTGATGCTAGGGTTATGATTCAGAAAGTACTGTTTTATTGATGAAGTATAAACCCAAGTTCTTTGTTGTTTGATTTTATTAAAGGTTGGTAGCATCTTTCTCAAGAATTGAAGTGCTAACTACAGCTTTGTGATTAGTTACCAGCTGACTGACTACATTCCCTCTAAAGTTTGAATTAGGCATGATATACTTCATCACTTCCTGAATTGCTGTGTAGTACAGTTGTGTGCTTTTCTGCATTTGAGAGTTTGGATGCATTTAAATTATGGGACAGATAAATTTATAATCATCATCATGCTGTCTTTCAGAGAGCAGTTTCTAAGACACATTGTGCTGAGACATTAACATTTATCATCTTATGTTGTTATTAAATTATTATGACGGGTATTTATACTTCTTTTCTATTAAATATGAGATAAAGTATAAAAGCATTCCCTACATTAAAAGGGATTGTAATGATAAAACCCCAAACCAGACAAATAGTAAAGGAAAGCATTAAGTGAAGTAGTTCACATGGTAATTCAAGACAAATGAGTATTTTTACCTCCAGAAAAGAAAAATGCAGCCCAAATGCAAGGTGTGAGAAAGAATTTAAAAGGCATATGAGAGATTCTAATGTAAAAAAAAAAAAAAAATACTTTCTGTCCATTTTTAAGCTTTTACAGAGATCTTGAAGTAGGTGAGCTGCTAGGAAAATACTAAGTCTACTTTTAAAAACCTGAAATAAGTTGCCATGATATTTCAAATATTTGCAGAGAGGTAAATGTTATGCCTATTTATAAATAATACTGGCAAAGATACTGAATTTACAAACTAAACAGAGTGAAACCAATGAATTTATCAGAGACTATTTTCAAGTAGCTGCACTAGAGATTGGTATTCAGAACAAACCTCTTTTTTATGGAAGGAAGAAATTTGTAAAATTGTAAATTATTTTTTAAAATCTTAAGGGTAGGTTCACAAAATTTATTTTAAAGAGATTATTTTTTTTGCAGATTATCAAATTTGGGACATTTTTATGCTACTTGGACCTTGCCCAATATGGCAGATCCTTTCCCAGTGTTTGTCATTCCAGGGCACAGAAATTGCCTTTATGCCATTGAGAAACATGCTGTTATGGGGTGTGGTGTTGAAAACCTTTCCCTAAGGGATCCAGAAGGGACACAATTCTTAGCTTGAGAACTTAATCTTACAAGTCTTTCCACTAAAACCTCAAAAGCTACACCATCTCCTAAAAGATCATGTAGGTGTGGCCAGTACAGCTTCTTTTCATTTAATCTTTTAAAGGAGGAATTCTCTTACAAAGCAAGACTAGAAAAAGCTGTAGGGAAACCATGGTAGCCTCCTTGGCTTATAGGGGTTTTTTAGTTTCTTCCTCCCTTCCATGGGAGGAATGTACCTCCTTTTGCCCTCTACCTCTCCTTCCTTATTTTATAGCCTCTCCTGCTAAGAAAAGAGTTTTCATCTCTTCTTTCTAGCAATGTAACAAGTCACAGCTGCTAATTCAAGCAGCATGTAAGAGCTACTTTCCTGTTTTCACACAGTGGGAGAATTTAAATGCAGAGTGAACCAGGAAGGGGTTTATGTGTGTTATCCTTGACACAGAACTGTTAAGTGGGTTCCAGCAGGTAAAAGTTTAGAGTTTGTCAGATGAAGTGGAGGAGAGCAACTACTGTAATATGAGCAAAGAAAGGAAGAGAAGGTGACATTGAACTGCTGCTGCTGGATGCCAGTCCTGGGTTGGTTGGTTCATTGGTTTGCTTTATAAATTAAAAAAAGGGAGATACATGGGAAAGAAAAAAATAGCATAGACGGTAAGTGTAACTTTCATTTGTGTCATAGCATACAGAGTAACTTCTGGCAAGTGAAAGGTCCAGCATTCTTCTTAGACACTTAAAGACCTTTCCTAGTTTTGATTTGTTTAAGGCACTACTTTCTGGTCACTGGCTCATGGAGCACTGTGCAAATTGAGGATTGTTGTGGCTGCCTGTGTCAAACCTTCATTAGGCAGAAAGCAAACATAAGAAAGATAGGAAAGACCAGAAAAGAATTTGTGGGAGAGCTGGGCACACCACTACTTTGGGGAAGAAAATGTTAGTGGGAATCTTAAGTTCATATTCCAAACATGAAAGATTCATCTAAATGTGGTGGTACAGATAATATCCAGCACTGTCTCCTCACCCAACCATTTGTGTAGCTTTTTCAGAGACAATTAAAAAAAGCCCTAAAGGAGAGATAATAGATATTAAACTGGGTGGGAGAAGAGGGGGAGGAATGCATAGCAATTCCAGTGATGAAACTTGTTCCTTTCCCTGTCTCTTGAGTTGTTCAGTCTGACAACCTTCCGGTCCACAAATCTAAAAATGTTGCCAAATAGCTGCAGAAAAATAATTTCCAGAAAAGGGTGGCATCTGATTTATTTCCTGCATCCTACCCTGTCTTGTTGTGGTTTTGGCTGCAAGATTGCAAGTCTAAAACGGAGAGAAGTGTCATCGGCCCCTAGAGACAGTGTCCAAACAATTGAATATGTTTGGAGGAAAGGTTTATTCTTTGGCTCTCTCGATACTTGTAGCTGCCAATTATTGAATAGTTATGGCCAGACACAGACTCACTGTGGTTCATGGCTGGCTCTTGGGTTCAGAAGTATCTGGAATTGTTCAAGGAAGGCTAAGGAGGTGTCCAAACATTTCCTCAAGTTTTCTTTGATATTTTGTGCTGCTGGCAGTCTTTAGGTGTGATAGTTTCTCTCAGGAGACATTACTGACTCATATCTCTGAGATTGGGCTAGTATAGGAACTTAGATCATGAGATGAGAATTCCTTTTCTGTTTATCTGAGAAACTGGACTCACTCAGATCTCTTCAGCTCAAGGCAGACAATGTTTTGGAAGAGCTGAAAGCCACAGAGTTCACAGCCAGTTTTCAGGGCTTGAATCAAACTGCTTTTGCAGGACATCTTCTCAGTTCTGTAAAGTGACAGCCGTTAGCAGTCCTCTTTTAGGAGCTGGCTATCTGCAAAGACCGCAAGAATCTGCCAGTCCTCATCAAAGGAGAATGAAAAACAACAACGTCCCTCTTGCCATTCTCCCTCTTCTGCCTCCTTCAAAAAGAAATCAAAATTGCCCCTGAAATCCAAAGTAAAAGCCAAAGTTGAATCTAGATAACACTTATGAATATGACTAACAGATCTAAAGCCAGAGATATTTTTTTTATTTCTCTCCTTATCATGATTTTTTGTCTTGTCTTTTCTTTGGGTCATTTGGTATGAAAGGCTCAAAAGGGTGGTGATTCTGACTAGAAACAGAACCAAAGCCTATAGGTCTTGTCCCCTTCTGCTCCTGGTATCTTGCTCATGAAAAAAACCTTGAAGAGTATTGCTTTGCCATGGTGAAAATGTGAATCATAGAAGACGTTGCCAGGAGGGAGAGTTTCAGTTTCTGTATTCTTTTTCCAAATACACACACACACAATATATATATATACTGGGTTTGAATCTCTACAATTTGGACAAATACCTCAGTAGAAGGAAATTATGCATGCTTTACTAGAGGAGAGTAATCCATTCTTTCAATGTTCAGCATGGATTTGAGTCTCTAGGCCTTTGAATCATTCCCATCTATATCTCAGTAAGACAAGATAGTACCTCATGTTCTTGGTGGGCTGTGACCATTGCCTTTCAAGTTCCTGTCCTTCAAATCTTCATTAGTCTTTAGGCTATCATTAAATGCTTTGCAATGGTTTTATCTTAGGTTTGTTGTTAACGTCTGCAGGTGCATTAGTTATCTAGAGAACTTATTAGAGATCATTTTTACAGAAAGGTAGTTCATGCCTTCTGGAAAACTTATTACTTGAAGAAGCTCTGTCAAAGTAAGACTTTCTTTTGCCCCATTTCAGGTTCTTCCCTTGACAGAGGCCACCCAGGGTCTCAAAAGGGCTCTAGTGTACATGTGCTTGGACAGCTTCTAAAACTTAGTGCAGGCAGGAGATCAAGCTATATCCATAACAGAATACCCAGGTTATGTTGTTTTGTTAATTTTATACTGAAGAACGGTATGCAGTTTGGATAGTATTTATACAAGAACAAGAGAGTTTAAAGTAGAAAATAAGCATTTGAAGTTTGGACTTGGTGCATTTTCCATCAACACATGAAAGACTTGATCCAATACTGAGCAAATATATTTTGATGGAGATGCCCTTCTTTTAGCCTGCTCCAAAAATCACGATTGGTAAGGAGTCTCCAGTGCAACTCAAATGTTTATCTGGAGAAAAATGCTAATACAGAGAAAACTTTGCAATCAGTACACTATGGTCTACCATGTACTTATACCAGCTCCCTTTTCTGGCAGCCAGGCTGTAACGCTCCTCTGTGCACCAGTCAAAGCTTCTTATAGCATTGGTTTCACGCAAAGAGGTTTTTTTCCTTTAAAGAAGAAAAATTGGGGACATCTGATCCTGGGCTTTAGGAATCAAGCATCATCAGAATAAGCGTATACAGATGGCATCTCTGGTTCCAGAGTAGTCCGCTTACCAGGTTCATGCTCAAAAGAGTCTCTAAAAATTGTGAGGTCCACAGCATCTTTCCAGCAGAGGTAGGAGGAGGGTTCTACCCTAGCTCTGGTTTGTCAACAGCTCATTAAAAGAGATGTATTTCTTTTGGATCTGCAGTGAACATGCACATTAACAGAGCTCTTCCACATTCCTTGCTGGAAGGAAAAAAATGTCATCTTCTTTTTCTTCAAGAGAATCCTTGAATCCCAAGCTGCTTCTGCTTGTAAATCAAAGTAGCTAGAGCTTATTTTCCAGGAGCAAGAGACAGACACAACTGAAATAAAATGTAAGTAACAAGATCTCTCACTCCTTCTTCTCAGGTTCTGAACAATGAAGCAAACTCACTCCTAGATAATCAAGTAATACAGCATTTGAGGGCACTGTCTTACCTCTCCATGGCTGCATTCTCCACTCATTCCAACCACCAGCCTTAACTTCTGCTGGTCCGAGCTTCTGTGCTTCTGTTCTAAAACTCCTAGCTGCCTGACATTATCAATCTTCCCATCGGCTCTCTGTTGGTTCAGAGTATGAAGGGGTACCTATAGGGTAAAGGAGTTATACCTTCACTAATCATTAAACTCACAGGGAAAGCTTCAGACAAAGCTATTTAAGTTATTAAAGTCACAGATATGAGGTAATACTTTCATGAATTAGATACTGATTTAAAGGCAGAACTGTCAGATTTTCCATGTGACAAAAGGTTAATAGTGGGGTTTCACAAGGTACAGTACTAACTACTACTATTGTGTGCAATACATTGAGCAGTTATCTATAAAAGGGGGGTGAACAATGAGATGCCAAATATTGCAGGTGACATGAAAGCAAATCAGTAGCTGGAATTCAGATCCATACCCAGCTCTCCTAAGAAATCCCCCGATCCATTGCATTTTTTATCACAGCAGATTCGTTTAGTCCTTTTCACTGTATTCATGAATGTAACTGGCACTATACAATATCCCAGCAACCTTATGCTTTCCATTCTGCTGAGTGAGGTTTATAGCTTTTCATTTTCAGTTCAGCCTTGGGCTGACTTGAAAGACTGAATCCATGTCCCAGCCTGCAGACTGGAAGCACTTGATTAGTATGCAGGGCAGGTACTGAGGTAGGCTGTCTCTATGTGACAGCTCTCAATCCACTCCTCTGATTATTATGGCTCAGGGAAGAGAGAGTGCAAGGGAAATGGAAAAAAAGTGAAAGAAAAAAAGAATTACTCTCTTTTCAGAAATAGTAATATATCTATATCTATATCTACATAGGTATAAAGTAGCTGGAAATACCAACAAAGATAATATATCTACCTCTGTATTAGTAGCCAATCATTCCCCCAGTAAATTTAAAAGCAAGTATCTGTTAAAGGTGGTCACAGGGAAGAAGCCAAAGCTCAAATACTAATTACCTGTTGAATTTATTATTTCTGGTCTCTTTTAAGGAAGAGCTTATGACTTTAATATGAAAAGCATCATAGCGCCAAGTAACAATCCACTCTGCTGCTAATTTTCTTGTTTTCTGCTTGGGCAGATGGCTCCCTATCAAGATTGTAAAGCTAAACCTGTTGTAAATGTGTGCACTTGCTCGTAGGGGAAAGAACAAGGAAGACAGAAAAATATGAGATATTATTACAATTTATCTGTTTTGTTTAGCAAGATATGAAACTATGGGGGAAAAATATTATCTTTGTCTGTTGTCATTCATCCTGAAGGATAGAAAAATGTTTCATAGACAATCAGTCCTCTCCCTTTTTCCAGTTACCTATGTCCCAGGTGGCTGTTTGTTCATGGCTAAAATACTGCCACTTCTGGGTAGGAATATCGAGGCTGTTTAACAATAGATTGTTACACTACACCGTAGTTTTAGGACTGAAAATTAAATAAGGAATCGTAATTAATTTATTCTCAAAATTAGATTATAGGGGTCACCTTTTATATGGTGATTACCTTACCTTGTGCTAGAGCGTTACCCTCTAAGCCAGTGGTGAGAGCACTTACCAATGAAGTCGTCAGGGTCCTGAGTTTAGTTTGCTTAAGGAGGTTCATGTATGCCATCTTCTTCCTCCCTAGGAGCCTGCCCGAACAGTTAGCAAACTGGTTGAGGTAGGGGCAGCATTTTTCTTCCAGTTGGCTCTGTGCCTTTGTGCTGAAGGAGTACAAGATTTATGGTTCCAGAAGAATGGCAGACAAGAAGGGGCATGACTTGCTAACCTGGTACTCAGAGTTCTCACCTTGAAGATGGGATTCCTGGGTTCAGCAGCATTTCCCATTTCTCTCCCTTTATGCATCTCTGTACAGCTCACCATTCATCCTTTTCGATTGTCTGACTGGAGCCTTTAATTTTCTCCAGGCACAGTATAGAAAACCAATGCACCTAATCTTCTTTGAGGCTCAGGCAACTAAAATGAGCTGCTACAGTACATCATTTTTTTATTAACAGCCTGTGGCTTATTTCAAAGCGTGCCCTTTGTATCAGAAGCAGAACTGAGGATTTTGATCTTGGGAAATTTACTCGGATATTCAATGAACAGCTAGTTCTGTGCAATAGTCAGTAAGATGAAAACAACATGGAAGAAATGATGGAGTCAAACTTTAGATGACCAATTCAATATCAATTGTAATGTCACTAATAGAGGAATATTTCTAAGCTTCAGGAGGTGCTGGATTTTACTGTTCATCAATCATATATAATCCAGAATTATCAGTTTAATTATTTCCATGCAGACAATCACCACTGTAAGTGACAGCTATAATTCCATCATGGAGAAGTGACACCAAGAATGGTGGAAATTAAGCCCAAATCGCTACATGTGAGAGCTGGGATTTCCTAGGTTTAAGCGGTTGTGTATGTATAACCTAGCATCTCCATTTTTTTCTATAGTGAATTTACAGTTTATTTCATGGTCCACCTGCTGTTTGGGGATGGAGCTGATTATTTACATAGCACAGTAACTATAATTTATTACTAATTTTGATGGGACTAAAACAATCTATTACCTGACACTAAGGGGGCAGACAGGTTCCTTTAGGGATCCTTGGCAGAATGATGACAGCACTAAGTTGTAGTTACAATTAAAACTTTATTTTCTTAGCAGGATATTGTGATTAGTATAGCACAGAACTGATGATTAGAATTGCACAGGATTTCTACAATCAGAATCAATGTAGTACAATTTATAAGTAGCACAATAAAGAATTTATAATACAACTTATGATTTCTCATAACCTAGACCCTAACTTAACCTATGGTTTCTAATCACATAGACCCTCTGCATATCATATCAGATCAGATCTTAATACATGGTTTGCTATATCAATATAACAATCATAATCTAGGCTCAAAAATCATACAAAGAATCCAAGTCACTCACTCAGTCCTTGGGGAAACAAATGATGGTGGAGGTGTCCCTGGCCATCGGGAGGTCATAGGTCTCACTGTCCAGCAGCAGCTCCAGTCCATGTTTCCCACTTAGGACTTGTAACTGTTTCATTCTGTAGACAGTGCTCTGTGCTGTTAGCTTCTCTGTTCTGTGGCGGGGTCATCAACACCACCTGCCTGGCCAGGTGCCTGGGACCTTCAAGTCCAGTAAGGAAGGAGGAACCTTGAAGCCAGCAGGGAGGGGAAAAAGAGATCTGTTTGGTTTGTCTACTTGGTTCACAGGACCTTCAGGGCCCAATAATGAGGGGAAAGGGAACTCATACGTGACTCGCCCAGTCACAGAGAGTTGCTTTGCCTCATAAAATGGCATTAGTTATGCTAACCATATTATCAGGGGTCAAAAGCAGGGGATACCAGTCACACACTCCTAGAAACATGAAGTCATTTTCTATCTCTTTGAGATAAACACAGTCAAGAAAGGGGCCTAAAGTCACCCATCATGAAGCACCTTTGATGATGAGAAGATTTGTATCACTCATGAACCTAGGGTTCATTTTAAAAAATATTTACATGGTACATGAATGACTGATAAAGCATCGGTGTAATTGTCTTCACTTTTAGACTGCAGAGTCTTCTTCAGCACAACAATTAAGTGTATGTCCTTTGCTAAGCACAAGATAATGCAGCTGATTTTCTGGGACCTGCTTGTACCCATGATTTTAACCATGTTGTTCATCTTGTGCATCTATGTGAACAACACAAAAAGAATGAACTAAGATTTTATGGCAATGTGAACTTTAGCATTTTAAATTTTAGAGTTTTTGACTTTGCAGCCATAATATTATTTTAATATAATATCTTTATGTATAATTTCCTGTGTTAATTCCATCATGTGGAACCACATTAAGTCTCATGTGGATCATTAGTAGAGCTGGAACTTAGATATGCTTGTACAGACCTCTACCATTTGAGCTAACTGACCTTAACAACAGGCAGCTATCCTTTATGAGAACCAGCCTCTAAAGGCAAAATGAGACAAGCTCTTTGCGAAAGGATTTCATGGCTATTTGCTGACAATAGAGGAATGATGGGACTCAGGAAGACTTGTCCTGGTACTGTATGTGCTCTAATGGCTACAGACCCTCTGCTCTAAGTCTCTTCAGTCTATCTCCTCCAGTATTTGGAAAGAAACTCCCTGTCAGCTCAGCTCAGCTCAGCCTGTAGTAGCATGTGCTCTGTATGAATAAGATAATCAACACATTTACTTACTAGCCTCTTATATGTACTGAGTGTACACAGCTAGCCACTGTAGACTTCATTATGTCAGTTAGTTTGTTTTCCACCTTACCAGCATGGAGGGAACAATGAAAAGTTTCTCTCTACCAGGGCTACCCTAGCATTTAGTCTGTGGTTCTGAAGCAGCAAGGTACTGAACCTTCTGAGAAAAAAAGTGTAAGAATTTTTTATCATTGACAAAACAATATGGTTTTCTGTAAGTTATTCATCCGAAAGGACGTAGACATCTATGCTGACATTGTACAAAGTATCAGCCTGAGGCAGACGGCACAGAAAATTTAAATTCAAATGATTAAAGTTTGGCAGTTACAAGCAAATAAACCAAGGCCTTATAATGTCAAGTGTTAATTAACTATTACTCTGTTATACCAGCTCTTGACAAATGCAAAACTTTTCCAGTAAGATCTGAAACCTTAACAGGGGAAACACATGTAGATAGAGACATGGGACTCAGAAAGCGCTGGTGTTTAGAAACAACAGATTTGTTTCACTGGTGACATTTAGGGAAATCAATAAACAAACTAAACAGCCTAATTGTTGAAAAACAACATTTTAAAGGGCTTTTGGATTCAGTATCATAGATTTTGTTAGCAAGGGCATTCAAAACACAAAAATTTATCTTGATCATCTCCTTTCAGCATTTTTAGTCACTATAAACTGTGAGAGTTGTGAAGACCTTAGTATGAAACAGGCCCATAACAAAACAATTTACTTATTTTGGTAGTTGGCTGAAAACAAACCCACATACGCCAAATATAAAATTGAATAATTTTATCTTGCAATTTCCATCAGTTTCTGTCTTCCGTAATTTACTAGCATTTATGTAGTGCTGTTGATCATTAAGTGTTTTATTGCCAATTTATTCAAAGACACTTTAATAACTGAATTTTAAAAATAGATATAGTGGCAGTCTGTTTTTTCTGTAAAAAGCTAACTGGAATCTCTGCTGCAGTGTACAGTATTATTACCCATATTAGGTGGGATTTTCTAAAATTCTAACTTTTGAACAAAAAACCCAACTTGTGTTCTGTCTTAGAACAAAAGTTCTAATTTAATACAGTTAGCCTATATTCCCACTAATATAATTAGAAATATAATTATTTTCTGACTGTATCAACACTGGACTATTTCAATCTGAAACTGCTGATCTGCCAGTTAATGTGATACTAGTTTGAAGAGGAAAATCTGAACATTTATTGATATTTTTGAGAAGTAATGAGCTTAACTTGAGACCTTTCCTTATAGTCCCAGGTAACAGCATAGTTTACCTGTCTATGCTAAAACTAGAGATACCCTGTTCTATTTTGTCTGTATCTGTATACCATGCACCCCTCTTTCACGCTTGTTTCCTCATCCCTCATCCATCTCTACAGAATACAAGCTTAATTTATGATGAAGTTTTCTACTAAAGGGGAAACTAAATAGCTCGGATAGCTTCTCAGACTTGTCTCCCTATCAAGAAGCCAGACTCACTGCCTACACTGGTGCTAGCTTTTGAGAAGCTGCTATGAATGGCTCTATTTGCAACATCCATTCTGGATGGAGAGATTCTCATGGGCCCCAGTAAAAGCTTTGGAGGACATAGTAGCCTTGATGAGTTGATTGAAAGCTCATTTATCCCCTGCCCATCAGGAGTTTAGTGCTTGATGAAATACTCATGTTTGCCTCCCTGTCTGGTAGGACAGCATGACCAGGAGAGCACAAGATAGATAGCACTGATCAAAATGCAATCAATATCCTAATCTAGAAAATACAGGAATCATATGTTCAGTGGGTACAGTCTGTCATAATGTCCTTGTATTCTTCCTTGTGCTCAGCAAGGCTCTGTAGGGCCAGAAAGTGAAATCTCTTTTGAATAACTTTGTCAAAGGCCTTATGTGCCAGGCACAATTAGCTAATCTCTTGGCCCCTTTCCTTCTATTTGAGCATACTTTCTGGGAAACTGCCTTATCATCTAAGGGCAACAGGGGTCCACACTATTTGAGGATGGTGGACTTGAGCACATTTGAGCTAGCCACCTGATGATGAACTTTTCTAGCACTCCAGGACTGGTTGCAGGAGTCAGAAATGTCCAGGCTTTGTGAGCAGATTGCAGTGCTTATGGACAGGATAAAGCCCATCACGCTGATAGGCAGGCTCCAATTGTTTGCACAGAGTGACCCCTTATCCTAAAGTGGTAGAGTCACTGTCCACTCTCCCTCTGTAGAACATGAAGCAGTCCTCCTGGTGCATGCTCATCTCCCTCTCCCTTCCTCTCTTTGCTGGGGAAGAGAACTGTATTTGATAGGCTCTGCTATAGGAGTAAATATAGGTGATAAGTGGCAGAGGTGTTCCCTGGTGTTCCCCCAGAATAATCTCCCTTTGTCTAGGATGAGGGAGAGGCCTGCAGCCCCATACTCTCTCCTGGTCATTGAGGACCACTGTGTCCCATCCCATTGTGCCCAAGTTAGTTCTTCAAAGTCTGATCCCATCCAAACCAATAGCAGCAGCAGAAGTTGAAGCAAGAAGCATCATGTGTATGTGTCAAAGTTGCAGTGTGGCAGCTGATGGACAGTGCTGGCTGAAGCCCTGCTTATATGGTCACAGGCTATGTGTGAAGCCAATGCATCAAGGTGGAATGCATGCTGCAGGGATTTGTGTTACTGGGAAGTAGAGCCAGAAGGTAGCTCTTGTGCTGTTGTTCTTACCTGCTCATTCAGTGTATGCTCAGGGAGTATGGGCACAACCTGTCTCCTCAAAAGGTCCTCAGACTGGAATAGTGTGTGCAGCCCATGTTGCATGACCCAGGTATATAAAATATACATGCCTACCTCACATGCCTACCAAGGATGTAATTAGAATATATGTTTTCCCAGTGTAGTCATTGGCAATGGAAGCAAAGAAAAAGAATTTATAAGTTAAAATAGCCTCCACATGCTGTATACTTCTACTACTTTTTTCAGGGTGGAAAATGTTACAATAAATACTCATAACTACAAGTGGTGAGAATGCATTAGTGCATATGTGCGTCTGTGTGTGTTTGTTTGTGAGAGACAAACTGAGTTGTATTCGACATCTAATTACTCAAATTCTTTAATGCCATAATACGTTATAGCAGTAGGAGTTGGTGTGAATCAGGCAAAAAGAACACGTGCTGAGGTTTTGGGACGTAATCTTGGCTGATACAGAGTAGGTGACATTCCTATTTCTCCCCTATCCTGTGCTAGAGATTTTCTGCTGGTAAAGGCAAGTCTTTTTAAGAAGGTCCTTCTTTATCATACTGGTCACCCTTAATGCATAAAATTAAAAACCATAAATGTTTGTATGGCAAAATATACAAAAGCAAAAATTATAGCAAGCCGAAATCCTAATGGTAAAAGCACACATTTTACAAGTCTTAAATGCTCTACATTTAAATAGGAAAAGGAAGAATTTAATGTTGAATCTTAATGAAGCCATTAGAAAAATATCATTAGTTCTTCATTTTCTAAGGTATGCACAAAGATTCTGAATCCATAGTATTAGGAAACCCGTTCTCTTTAAATACATCTTTACTTAGGCCCAGATTCAGCAAACCGTTTAAATACAGACATGAAATTATTTCTATGCTAACTGCCCTTGAATCGCTTGGGTCATAAAGGAGCAAAGTGCTCACCAAAGACACTGTTTATGGAAAGGACTTGGAAAACCATAACTTCCTGCATTGCATAAACTTCCTGAGTCAAAAAACTAGAAACTGAGACAGGTTTGGCTCCTGTTCCTTCAGTAGACAACGTCTGCTAATGCACAGCACTAGGCACAGAAAGACTGACTCAAATGGAGGCACAGTATGGGGCCATTATGACTGCTTCTGGTGTAACTGCAGGAGCTGGAGGGATGATGGAGTAATCCTAGAAGTAGGACCTGCACTGCTAGGACTCCTGGCTGGCTGCTGCACAGAGGCAGCCTGAGACTGACTGGCTGTCATTATCTGAGCAGCAAGTGTTGTTTTGGTTGAAAAAAATGAGACATCCATATTCTGGAAAGTTCCTACTGTTCTGTGAGCTCTGTGTAGCTTTGCCATCAGGAGCTGTGCAGACTCAGAAATTCCTCCTCTTTTTCTTTGATTTAAATATAGTAAGAATTAAAGTAGATTCAAAGGGGACTGACCTGCAAAACTGTCAAATCCATGTGAAACTGACAACCTGGCAAACAACTGGACATAGTTGTAGTTACGGTAGATCCCATGGTATGCTGTTGGAAGTCAGGTTATTAATTCTTACTGTCTGGGCCAAAATCTGACATGCTGTATTATTTTCTGCTTCCTTCAAGCTCTTCTCTGCACTTTCAATAACATGTTGAAGTTTTCTTCATCTCCTAGCCTCAGCTTGTGCACTGTTGCTTGCATGATGCCCCAGGATATGATAAACTGATAGGGAGCAGCATGATTCAAATGCACATACCTGTGGGTAAGACTTACCCCTCTGAGCTCCTGCACAGGGCTGTTGAATACAACTGCTATACTTTTGCTCTAGGAAAGTAGAAGGCACTGAAGGCGGTTAAAGCTGAAATGGCGTTAGCGAGTCTCTGTAGAGCGGATAAAAAAGGATAGCGTGGAAGCAGAATTTTCTCCTGACTCAGCCTACGGAGCTGATCTAGCTCACAAAAAAACATGAATTGCAACATTTTAAGTACAGTGAAGCCCATTTCTTCATTCTTGGGTGCTTCTGCTAGGTCCAAAGGGCAAACTTGCTTTGCTTTGGAAGCATTGTTTGCTTTGGAATCTCAAAGATTAAAGGTGTCTGTAAGTGTCAGTAATTCTCATGGTTATTGTTAAATTTTATTATCTGTATAATAGCAGTTAGAGATTAGAAAAAACAAGGTAAGTTCTCAAGTGCACCCGCACCATTTCCTGTCTGTGAGCACAAGAATGTTCCGTGCGTGAGGAGACTCCGACTCACATGTCCCAGGAGAGCAGCCTGACCATCAGACTGCAGGCTGTTTTGAAGGCAGGCACTCTCCACCCTTCCTATTGAAACCGTGCCATGCTGCAGAAAATAATTTAAGTTCATTGGGCCAGAGAGAGAGAGAATGAGAGTCTGAGAGAGCAGAGAATGTAAGAGAAAGCATGACTGTACTGGTTAAGGCAACCATCTGGCAGAGAGAACCTTAGATTCCGTTGCCAGCTTTCAGGACTGTTTCTTAAATATTTCATATAAATAGTCACTGGATAAAATATAGAAACAGATGTTTTGGATACCATGCTCAGAGGTGCCTAATTTTTCCCATGCTAGGAAATCTAGACACAGAACAAGAGGTGCTGAACTCCCCTCTAGGAACCCAGTACCTTTCACTTTGGCACTGCAGGGTTGACGTTCTGGGTAACTAATCCCCTTATTGGACCTGATCCTTAAGCTGTCACCTCAAAAACTTATTTCAGAGATGCTCTTTCCCCATCAGATTTCCCTTTCCAGTGTATTTGGCACTGACTTTTTCTGTATTCCTTCTTACAAGGGCTCCATTATTCCTTTTAGTCTTCCAGAAAGCTTTAAAATTGAAAGCTTCAAAATTCAGGTCAGACTCTATGTTTGACTAGGGTACATTTTTTGTTTTATATCTGACCTGCTAGAGAATGCAGCCATTTTCCCATTACAGAAGCTTGACTATGTCTGTTTTCAGATAACAAGCTAGATTGGAGTTGTTTTTCTAACCAAAAATGTTCATGATGCAGTTTGATGGTTTATGCATTTCTGCAAAAGACTGCCTGAACTGGAATAAACGCACACCTTCCAGATGAAGTTTTGGGTTATATTTGGAGAAAAACTGACTTTGGAAAATGTTTGAGGAAAATCACAGGAATTTTTTCCCCCTCTTTTATTTAAAAAAAAACCCAACCTACAACGTTTTCAATATGGTTGGCTTTTTAGGAGTTCAGTTTCTGGCCTAAACTTCTAGAGTTTTGCAGCAATTTCCTTAAGCCTGACCGGTTCAGCATTCTGATTGGGAGCAGTAGGAAGGCATACACATGCAGTTCTGCATGACCAGAGGTGGCTCACTGGTGTGAAGAACATTTGGTGCAACACATGAGTTGTAGGACAGCAGTGAGTGCCAGAAGTGGCGGACTGCTTTTCAAATATAGTGTCTTAAGAAATGAAGCTTTATTTCTGACAAATTAAGGAATGGATGAAAGTATTTATAATTTGTATTGTATGTCAGTAGGGTTGAATTGTATGCTTAGAGGTCAGCCTCTCTCAGACCTCTACATACCTTGACAGTCCTGTTTTTAACACAGGAGAAACAGTGTGGGCTAGTGTAACTTACTGAAGTGATGAGTTTGTTGATTCCACTTGCTTTCCGGTGGACACCTATGTGTGTCTGACAGGTTTATAGACAAGAAGACTTCGAGGTGGGATTAGTAAACGGGACTGCACAACAAAACCAAATTTTTCAGCTTGCAGGGATGTTTAAATGGGAATTTCAATACAAAATCCAAACTTTTGGACCTAGTTGTCTCAGGGAGCTTTGGGAAAGAGCATTCGGTGCCCTTCAGCATTACTGTGCCCCGATACAGCTGCCTGGATGTGCACTGCCAGCCTAGAGCAGGGTTACTTTTGCTGGCCCAGTGCTGTGAGGTGTCTTATCCCACTCCTTGCTCAAATGGTTCTAATGGTGGTGACAGATGTTTCATCCAGTTGCAGAAACTGCAGCTGGGGCTGGTGTTTCAGGGAGCATTTTTGAGGTGGTGAGAAGAGCTGCTTTCACAGGAGGAATCAACTATAGAAGAGGTTTCTGTAGTGCCAGAGCAGTCTCTGTTTTGGCCAGGCCACAGCACCTCATCTGGTCTCTGGACTTGCCAAGACAGAGAGGAAAGAATTCGACTTCAGTGGTTCAGAAATTACACAGGTGCCAGTATGTCCTTTCCAGTCCCTGTTCTGGAAGCAGCTCCTCTATCTCCAGTTACATATGAGCCCTGTAACATGCTTTATTATTTTCTCAAGCTGCAGTTTATTTCCCAGGTTCATTTGTATCATTTTCCTGGATGGAACCTGGTTCCAAACGTAATAGTATGCTGGCTTTAGCCCATTCAGCGTTCAGCTTGAGAAGAAATTATAGGCATGGGCAGTGGAAGAGGGCAGGATGGGGCCTTGTTTTTGTTACAAGATCTAGGCAAACAACAGGGTAGTTTTTTGAACATTTGTTCAATAAAAAGTCTGACTAGGGGAAAGGCAACTCACAACAGAGATGATTCCAGAGCTCTGAAATCCTGTCCGAGGGAAAGGAAGGAAAGAAAATGAGATACGTTTCCAGGTGCATTTCAAAGCCTTAATTATTGCACATGGATGGTGAAACTTTAATTGGAGACTTGAACACGCCTGGGGTCAGGGATAAATGGTACTCACAATATTTTTATTTTTCACTATATAGAGGAATGCAAGAGAAACAATTTTTACAGCTGTACCAGGTGGACAGTTTCATGTTATTGCATCCCAACTACGTAGAAAAAAATCATGATCTGAAGCAACACAGCCTCTCTGGAGGAGGAGACAGTAGCTGTTCAACTGTACAATAGATTAACACCATAAAACAGAAAAGAGACCAAAAACCTCCCCTTATCCTGCATAAACAGAAGCGGTTTACGAGCGGAATATAGTTCACTAGCTTTGAATTTTAGAGAGATACTAAATTTGATACTTCCAGATTTGTGGAAAATGTCCTGGGAATATTAAAAAGGTGTCCAATTGGTTAATTTTATTTCTCATTCAGAGAGGTTCACATCCAACGGCACAGGCACAACTTTAAGATTTTCATTGGAAGTGATGAATTTTAACAAGCCTTTCTGGACCCCAAGTTTCCCTTGGTCTTTTATCAAAGGGCTGACCAGAGTTTATGCTGCTTAGCCTCTGAACCATAATAATAACAAATGAGGAAGATAGTCAGGATTTATATAGCTTTATATTTAATATGGGGAGTTTCTAGGAGTCTGTTAGTAGGGACTGTTGCCCAGATTCCAAGCTTTGGCCAAGCAGTTCTTGGCAAGCTTCAAAGAGGGTGGTGAAAATGCAGCTGTAAGCCATCCTTGCATCATCCTGGGGTTGTCTCCCTGCCAGCATGGTCCCTAGTATAAACTGTAACACCATCAGAGCTACTGTATTTTGCACTGGCTACCACTGGACCCGAGAAATTAGTGTGGTAACTGGGTATCCATGAGAAATAGGTTCAGCTTGGCCATTTCTAAACTGTATGTCTTTCACAAGGACTTGGGAACAGAATAGCCATTGCAGTCTGCAGTGGCTGTGAACCAGCTGAGTCTTTGTGGTATTTGCACTGCCTGATGCGCAAGTAGCTGGCTGAGCTGCTTTGCAAACTCCATTGCATTGATAATGTGGCAAAAAAACAGTTTTCAGTGTCTGGAGGATCTGGCCCGAATGTCTGTGTGTGCATATGCAGATGTATGTGATGTCAGTGAATGTCCCTGCACGCTGCAAAGGTCACTTCGTCTGAGACTTATCATTTGCTTCTGAATAAAGCAACCTCGAGAATGTAATGAAGGAAATGAGGTCTGAAATTTGTTTCCTAACATCCATGAATTGCAGCACCAAGCTCAGGGGAAGGCATTCAAATCCCTCTCTGCCCTCTTGGATAGGATTCTGTTTGTAGCTCTGCAATAATCAGCAGACATCAGTGTCTGCTACAACTGAATATTTTTGGTATCTAATTGGCACTTAGATACCAATGTGATAGGAGCTTTAGAAATAGCTAAAGCAGATAAATATTGCTTCTTCTTTTCCTGTGTGTGTGTGTCTGTATCGTCTTTGTGAAGCTGTGTATTAATGTGAAAAATTCTCTGCTGATTTTAATGGGATGCATCTCTGTGCAGAGAATTTGCTTCATTCAAAGCTGCAGTAATGTATAGAAGGGATTTTTTTTTCTTTGTGCTATGAACATCTAGATCAAATTCCTGAAGTATTATTTGTGCAGAAACTGTGAATGCTCCCAGCTTGCAAATGAAGTCAAACCCTTGTTAATGTTTACAGTAAAACAGCTGTTCTCAGCATTTCTCTCTGAGCCTCAGCTACTTTAGCTCTACCATACTCAGCCTTACATCATAGCAGCTGCAATAATAAGAGGCTGAAAGAGGTCAGAAGCAGCCAGTCCTGCTAAACCACACCTTTGTTTAAAAGAGATTTTGGATTGTAAAATGTCTCAACTGCTAAATTTTTCAGCCTGACTGGACTCCATGCATGGGCTACGTCTTCAAAGACCTACCTCACCAAAAGCACACAGGCACTGCCAGCACAGAGTAAAGCAGAACACAAGCTCTTTATACATTTTCCTGGGAAACTTTCTATAGATCCAGACTGGGAAATGTTCCAAGGCTTCACAGAACTAAAGATAACAGTAATAAAAAAAAAATGGACCAGAGCACATTGACTTTTAAAAGAAATAGCTGAGCCTATTATATTTGCGTGGCAAAGCCTTGGTAATTTGTCCAGGCAGACTTTACTAATTTACACTAATAAAAGTAAGATCACTACAGATTACTGAATTTTAGCAATTAACAGATACATAAACAAACAACATTCTAAGAAAAGAAAAAAGCATCAGCATGTAGGTTGCTTTCAAGACTATAATTTCTTTGTAAATATTTATGATCACTGAAATCATAAATGCTACTGGATATATTTTGTAAAAATAATTAGGTGTTAGCAGAATGTAAAATAGAGCATTCCTCTGTTCAGTTCTTCTTTTCCAAAGAGAGAGGCCATCATTTTTCTGCTAGGTATGAAGCGTATGGTCTATTGAGCTTCTGCAGTGTCTATATTGTAAAAATACATAAATAAATAGGAGTTTAAAGTGAATTTAAGAACGTTTTAACATTAGATGTCCTACACATGATTTACTGAAACCTTTTCTTCTGTTGAGTAGCAGTGGGAAATATGTGGGTTTTCAGCACATAAGAAAAAATGTGTTCATTGCTGATTTATTACACTGCATAGGAACTGGATAAAATTTGTCATTTTTATTTTACTGAAAATGGAAATTTGAAAATCAAAGTAAGAAGAAAATAAGATTTGTACAGTTCAAAAGTTTCCAAACAGATTTATATGTCCTTTATTCTATATAAAAGGGGTTATTTTAGCAGCATTTTCACAGTTAAAATCAAGTGTGAACATTGCAGTCACATGCCAAATAGTATCTGTGACACCTTTTAAATTCACCGTGACTAAGGAACTGCAACCTTTTCTGGTCTTCCAGTTCAAGGGGTGATGTCCCAGACTGTCAGATGATGTCATAGATATCCTGGATTATGGCAATAGGTTGGGGCAGAGGGGCTGTCATAGCTGGAATGCTCACTGAGTTTAGCAGATTCCACAGCATGATGCCATCAAAAGGACTTAGTAATAAAACCCCAAATATGCTTTCCAGTACAAGAAAGAGAAAGAAGAAAGCAATAGAGGCCAGACAGCAGAATTTGTAGATTCCATTGATGCTGGTACTTTTAATTGATACATTGGAAAGACAGTGTAGAGTGGAAATTATTGGGTCTGAATTGTAACAAATTGGACTACAGTTTCAGTTATGACCCTTACTGGTGGTGAATTATTTGCCTTGAAATTTGAGGCCCTAATGATGTCAGGGTGTAGTTGGTATGAGGCATTGAACAGCACAGTAAAATACATACACTTTCTTGAAGAGCGTAGAGGCTAACTGTACAAGGACTAGACAAAGAAAATAATGAGATGTAATATTCAAGCAAGCTATTTAAAGTAGCCACAGGTACGTATGCTTTTATCACAAAAATCATGTAGTGTCTGGGGGAGAATAACTGCCCCCAATAAAGCAAGTTTATGTACCTTCATACATATATACTATGTATACATCTATAATATGTATGTATGTATACATAATCTAACACTGAGTGCTTTTAAAAGATGCAGACATCAATGACATAAACCTTTTGTAACTGCACACCCGAGTTAAATATTACTTGGTAGTGTGCATTTTTCTTTGGGTTTCACTGGTGCATTCAAAGCATGATCAGCTTGTTTCTTCTGGCAGAAAATTGTCACCCAAGCCCCTGAAGAAAAACATTGCTTCTACTCTGTCACACAGAGAGAATATATTCAAACTCTCTCACTCCAGGTACAAATGTGTCTGTCACGTTTGAAAAGGCAACAGTTAATACACGTTTCTGCTGTCAGAAATGCAGCAGTTAAACCCTAAATAATATCTATAGGATTAAGATCCCAGTACTTTACAAAAAATCTATATGCAGTTATCTTTCCACATTGCTTCTCTATCCCCTGTCATAGACTATGAAAGATAATATAAGAAGTACTCTAGTATGTATGCTTATCTCATTATCTCCATTTTCAGGTAAGTGGAGCAAACAGTTTCACCTTAGTAGATTTGTAGTGAAATAATACACATTCCTCTATGCTAGAGGATTGAAAAAAAGCAGGATTGAGCCCAGAAGAGGGGCAGAGAGGGAGAGACAGGAGGGTTTTTTAAGAGTTTCTGAATAATCAGGAAATCCAGTGAGACAAACAGAACGTGTAGAGAGCAAGCCAGAATTATCAAATTACCATGACAACCGTAGGCAGGAACCCAGAGAGAATCAGGTAAAGAAATTACAGTAGCATTACAGTTAGCTTCACATTTATTTATTTAAAAAAAAAGCCCAAGCAGTCAGGAAGAAATATTTCCTTTGGCCTAACTGGGTATGGTGCAAAGGCTTGTAAAATGCAGCCTTGTTTGCAATTTTGAAATTGCTTTGCAAATGTCTACAAGTAGCTTTTATCTAGATTTGCATATGCAGATTGTTTTAACCAGCAGGGTTTGATGTCAGATACAAAACTCAGAATCGCAGATGCCTTAATTTGTATGAAAACAGAAACTAAAAGAGAATTCAGAAAAGGTAAAGGGTGCTCCATGTGTACACACATGTATAGTCTGTATTTCTGAGTTATTTCCAAAACATTCACCCTTGTATTTTTTTCAAATGACCACTTTCTTCATTCAAGAAACACATTTGCTTAAGACATTTACAACCAAAAAGCTTTTAAACAATGAATACAGTAAAAGATAAGTGAAACTGAAGTGCCACTAAAATAATTAAGCATGGTGGTTTTTATTTAAAAGCTACAGGTTAAACATCAAGTGGTTAACCAGATAATCTGTCGAATTTGAGTTGAAATTCTGTTTGTTCAGTTTTAATATGCTATTTCATATAATACCATTCACATATATTGGGAAGATACATGTATATAATCCTGAAAGGCAGAGATCCATGTTTAGAGAAGGAACGGAGGGGGGGATTTGTTCACATGGGGGGTGGTTGAATTTTTTCCCCAGTTTTAAACAAAGCCCTCAAACTGCTAGCATGCAGGTATATAAACAAAATTCCCCCAATGCTTTATCTTTCCAGTTTTATGCCACTATATCAATGCTCATTGCATTTTATATGTCCTCTGTAAACACAGATACAAGCCCATATTGATCTTTTTAAACACTGCCCTGAAGTTTGATGCGCAGTCAGGGAGGAGTGATGCACTCTATTGTTCCCCACTATGATGTCATGCTCAGACTTCGCCTTCGTTAAACAGAACTCAGTTTACTGAACTGCAGCAAAATGTCTTTAGGGAATCCAAATTTATTGCTGTAGCAGAGATGGAAAGAAATAACATGTAAAAAAAAGAAGACATAGGAGAAAGGGTATAAATTCTGGCTAACATTTTTCTCTGCACTTTTTCAGAAGGAGATGTGCACACTCATTTATATACACACTCAAACAGTGCATAGCTCAAGGGTGTGTTTATTTTAATCTTGGGAACTAGGATGAGCTGAGATTCACTTTCAGGACTTGCATAGTCACTGAGATCTCTCTTAAACATGCAGTTTTATATCACACTATTCATTCTTTTTACTCACATTAACCACACACAGAGTCCACATAATGAGTTTAATCCTGCTAGCTGTCCAGTGATGTTAATGAGAGCCAAAGGCATCGGGCATGTTACAAGATCCAGTGGTGAATTAATTCATTTCCACCTGCATCTGAAAGCTGTATGTGGGGACAGTGAGGGGAAGAAAGGGGACGGCCTTTTAATTATGTTGGGAGATCCTGAACTGGAAGAGGAATCTGAAGGGACTGAGTGGGGAGAAGGAGGTCTTTCCTCCTCCTCCTCCTCCTCCTCCTCCTCCTCCTCCTCCTCCTCCTCCTCCTCGTCTTTCCTGTCTTTCCTCCTCCTCCTCCTCCCCTTCCCTCCCTCCCTCCCTCCCTTCCTCCCGGCCTTAAAAAAAAAAAATCCCTGGGGCCAGTCCTTCCCAAATAGGGACAGCTGGCAGGTACGTGTTAATCTTGTTCCCAGCACTTTGGAGGAGCCACGCAGAGGCTCACCCTGTTCTTTCATACCAGCGCTTCCTGTCCTTCAAGAGTTAACCTTCCCTAGAACATTTATTTCACCATCTCAGGGAAAAAAAAAACCAACAAAAAACAACAAACCCTGCAGAGCTGAGAGGCTGCAGATCAGAAGGCCATTCTGATAGCCTCCTGTCCCCATGGCAACAGCAACGGCATTTATCAGTTCCTTATGAGAGCAGGCACAGCAAATCTGCATTGCACATGGCAGCCTTCCAGCCTTTCAAATGAAAGAGCACTTTGAACTGCTGCCAAGTGTGGAAGGAGCAGAGCTGTCAGGACTGCTTAATGCTGGCAGTTTGTACTTGGGAGCCTTTCAGTTCCCAGAATCCTTCAGCCATGGCAGGCTGCCAGGTACTTAGCGGAAGCTAAAAACTAACCCCCAGACCATTCACTGCAGTGCACTCAAAATTTTCCACATGTACCATGTCACAAGTGCAGACTGTACAATGAAAGCAGACGCCTTCTGCTCGGGATTCTAATTTTATTAATAATCAAGGAAAAAGCAATCGGAGATTAGCTGGCTGACAGCAGTACAGTACAGCCACTGTTTATAACTCGGGGTGTATATGTCAAATGTGTATTTCAGCCTTCAGAAAAAGAATCGGCTCTGACAACAGGGGCTGCACAGCCCCACATCTACATGCAGTACTGAGCAGGGGGAGATTGGTGTTAGCAGAAGGGAGAGTGTGGTTATTTACAGCAGAGGATTTTTTAGCAAACATCATCAAATGCATAGCAGTGAGATGTGGAACAGAAAGAGAAGACAGTATTGCTGGCTGGTAAATATTTTCTGCCCTTACCCTCTGCATTTTGCTGACATTGTAAGAATCTCGGAAACTGGCTGATGAGTGCAGCAGAGATACATGGCTCTTGGTGGGTTTCCTTTCAATGGAGAGTTTTCATGTGAACTTTTTATTGTTTTGCATTACCCAGAGCACAAGGGCTTCTATTGGCAGAGGAAACAAATTGGCACAGTTCTGCTTTTTTTTTTTTTTTTTTTTTTTAATCTGCACTGAGATCAAGGGCAAGGGCTTCATTTTCCAGCACTAGTCATAAGCCTTTAGCACAAATAGAATGAAAATTGTCTGTCGCTCAGGCAGTTGGACAGGGTTCAGAAAAACTATGTCTGGCACTAATTCCAAAGGGAAGGTTTGGTTCAATCCAGCATCATTAATTTCAGTAAACTGTTTTCACTAGTCTATATCCCACTGTTCAAGAGCTGTTTATTATCTCTTACTAAATAATGTCCTTTGGAGAACAGAATAATGAAAAATACCTTACATGACTTACATATGTATGTATACTCTCACATGTATGTATAAATATAAATAGATACAGTACACATGGATGCACTTGCATTTTTTTACTTTTCTGTTTTTTCTTAACGATTGCTTGTTTCTTACCTTGCCTTCCCATTACAAAACACATTTATAATGCCAAATAGAAAATAGTAAAAATAGCCCAGAAGGCGAAACAGAGAGAGAGATATGAAAAAACCCCTGGAGCAAAGACAATCTCCAGAAATTTGCGAGTTTCACCACAAAACAAGGAAATGTAGTGCCTCTTTTTCAGCTTGCAGCTATCTTTGGCTGCTGCTTGAAGACTTGACTTAATTCACCCAGGCAGTAGTGTCTAAAAGTAATACACTAAGACAGTTAATTTTGGCACTTAGTCTCCCTTAGGAATTTTACCAACAGTCTTTGAAAAGAAAGTAAATTATCTTTTTTTTTTTCCTCTCAGTTTCCCCCCATAGCTCATCTTGATATGTGCTAATAAAAGAAACTGCATCCCCTCCCCTTCTATTCTCACCCTTATCCTCTGTCCATATCATCCTTCTTTCAATAGCAATTTCAATCAGCGTTTATAACATGGTCTTGGAGAAAAAGGCCTAGTTAATGAGGAAAAGGAGGGTATGCCATGTGAAATAGTTTCTTTTATTTTCCTTCTTTCTTTCTTCCTCTCTTTTTCTTTTTCTCCCTTTCTCTCTCTTTCTCTCCGTCTCTCTCTCTCTCTCTTTCTTAATCCCCCCCTCCTTCCTACCTCCCCCATTTTTTGGAAAACACAGTAAAGTTTTGTTCAGTTCTCAAGTGTTATTAATCACTGGTGGAGGCCAAAAGCAGGGATATTTTTCTTGGCAGCACGTTTTGATAAACAATCTGCGTATGGGGTGAAGGGAGGGGGGAGCCTGTCTTGCTGGTAACTGAACTAATGTTTGGCAGATTCTTAACTGTCACGAAAGTGCAAGTGGCTCTCAGTGGGAATAGCCTTAAAAAATGTACTGATTCAGTTGATTCATTATTGTTGATTATTTACTACGTCCACAGGATGTAAGATGAAAACAGTTCAGGGAAAAAGTAAAAATAACACCAGCGGAGGACCCAGCCCCTGCATATCCCAGCCTAAAACACACTACCCAGTCACTAGAATTAATTATAGGTGTCTTTGCACTGTAAAATTTGGCAAAGGTTAACGTGCGGGAATCTGGGCTTGCAGGCGGGTTTTAAAACCATAAAGACAGCTGTAGGAAAACTGATTTGGGGCGGGTCCCAATGACGAGTCCTTACTGCTTTCCAGGGTAGAAGCAAGAGGCTGGTGGGGTCAGGGGGCTGCAGAGCTGCCTTGGCCTGAGGCGGGTGGGCTGCAGGCCCAGCAGGGCAGCCTCCTGCCTGGCCCTGCCCTGGGCGCTGCACCCCAGCAGCTCTCTGGAAATATGGGACTGGTGAAACCAGACAACATGACGCGCAATGTCTGTTAAGAAATGTGTCTGCACTGCAGAGAAGGAAGGAAGGAAGGAAGGAAAAGGAAGGAAAAGGAAGGAAAAAGAAGGAAAAGGAAGGAAAAGGAAGGAAAAGGAAGGAAGGAAGAGGAAGGAAGGCAGGCAGGAAGGAAAAGGAAGGAAAAGGAAGGAAAAGGAAGGTAGGCAGGAAGGCAGGCAGGAAGGCAGGAAGGCAGGCAGGAAGGCAGGAAGGCAGGAAGGCAGGAAGGCAGGAAGGCAGGAAGGCAGGAAGGAAGGAAGGAAGGAAGGAAGGAAGGGAGGGAGGGAGGGAGGGAGGGAGGGTTCCTAGGGGGGAAAGCAATAGGCTCTGTATGTCAGCAAGGCTCACTACCTGAAGAATGGTAGGAAAAAACAGAATTATAATGAGATGAGAACTGAAACAATAAACAGAAACATGTAATTACACTCCTATTCTTTGTAACTAGGTGTTTTGACACTTCCTGGCAGCTCCTAGTAGAAGACAATGTTGTTTAACTTTTAATTTGACAAAATTATGCAACTCCTTCCTGAAGTGTTTGTGTTTTGATTTGCTGAACACACTCCCTTTACCACTGAGTGCTCTGTTCACTGCTAATCTCTGCATTGTTTTGAAGACAGTAATTTGATTGTGATGGTTTTTATTTTATTTGCTACACCGAGGTAAATTCATGTACATCACACTCTTGGGAGTGCACTTCCCTTCTGTTTCTTATATTTTTTTCCCAGCAGTAGCTGCTGTTTTGACCACTGAGGAAAGAGTCAGTTATGTAGGTGAGTGCCTGCAGAAGAACCAGCTGCTGTGACTGCTGTGCTGATCAGTGCCAAAACTTCATCAAGCAAGCAGGAAAGAGTTAAATGTATTCCCAGGCTGTGAGCATTCAGAGCCAGACCAGACCACACATTCCCAAGCTACCGAGATCATGGGCTCCTAATTATTACTGCTTACAAACTTTGGGGCTGTCCTATATTCCGTATAATTAACACTGGACTGCTGGCCTAGGATCAACACTACTCCTCTCACATCCAGATCAATAGTAATCCAGTATCCTGGGCACTCACACACAGGGATGGCACGGAGCAGAGCCTGGCAGACTTGGGGCGCAGCCAGGCACCTGAGTGTTGTCACTTCTTCCTCCAGGGTGTGTTGCACCCCCTGCTTCCCATATGCATGCTGTGTTTCATATGACCCTTTTGATTCCTTCATTTAAATCAAAGCCTCACCTGCTTTTTAAATGTTACACAGATGCATATGCGTGTGTGTGTACTTCCAAATAAAAAGGGTAACAGGAGTAAAGGGAAAGACATTATCAGATGGTGGTATTTCTCCTAGCACTGAAAGGAAGGAGTTAGTAGATTTCACTTCTGATAGTGAAAATTATATTCCTTGTCCCTTGGGACTAGTGGCAGGTTGTAAACTTTGGGCAATCTCCGCAGAATCCCTAATGCTGTATCCAAAGTGCTGACTCGTGTTCCTGCGCAAAACACAGTAGCTGGGTAGCAATTGTTCGCAGCTCCGTCCCTCCTTGCGCTCCCCTCCCTCTTATTAAACAAGCTACTGTCTCGGGGGTTCTTGGGCTATTTTTTGTTTGTTCGCTTCTTTCTTTCAGTTAGCCAGATCAGGCACCTGAATGGCTTCATTGTTTGGACTCCTTCTTTTCCTCCTCCAAACGTAATTTTAATTCCTGGATTATTTCAGAGCTAAATAAACACCAGACGTGTTTAGAATAAATCCAGCAAGACTGATCTGGATTGCTCCTGCCCCACCATTCGCATGGCAAAGGCGAGGAAAGGTGGAAGGTGAGCAGGGAAGCAGGCTGCCACCCTCACAGGGACAGCGCTTTGTTCCATCACCACCGTTCAATCTGTTTTCCCCTACCAGATGAGATTGATACTGACAACTCGTTCCTTGTGAAGGTGCCACAGCGTGGCATTTATTTGCATTTACATTGCAGTTCTCTTCATCAATCAGCTTTGCAGAGATCACCGCTGCTGCTGGACGTATTGTTGCTATGCTGACACTTCATCCTTAAGTGCTGTTTGCGTAATGGTACAGTACGTGCCCGTGACCAAAGTTTAAATCAAAGTTTAATCATTACGGAAAAACAAACATATTTCCTGCCTGTGTATCCTGCAAGTAAAAGTAAAGGCAGTTTGGTCGTGTCACAGTCTCTGCTCTTTTTCTATTCACAAACTATAAAGGGAGTTGACAGCACCTGTAAATGGTTTTCTGAGGCTAGATTATATCTAAGGTGATTATTATTTACACCCACTATAAAGACTGCTCTTGTGAGCCAAGAAGCCTGTCTGTTCCTGTGAGGTGAGCGTTACCAAAAAAGGGCTTTCTTGCAGGAGGATTCAGTGGAGCGAGGAGCCAGGATGAGGGGCGGTTCAAGCACACAGAGTGCCCTGTCATGTGTTGGGTTTGTATAACCTCAGGACTGAAATACAGCCGGGATATGCTGCAGTTGTGCATTCCCAGACACTGGGGAAGAAGAGGAAAGCCTCTGCTCTCTCAACCTGAGTTTTTTAAGCAGGGGCTGACCTTTTCCCACAGCCCAGTTCTGCTTCTCATATGAAGATCAACACAAAGCAGTGAAAGGATAGGAAAGGAGTTGACTTTCCAGCATGAATCAGAGAGAACACATACTTGTTTAGTCAAGTAAAGTCATATTAATGTAAAAATCCTGCAGCCATCACAAAATCCCTGTGGCTGGAAGCAGACTTTTACTTTGACCAGCTTTCATCTGCCTTACTGGAAGCATGCTTCTGTGAAGGCTCTGTAGTGTCCACAGTTTAGGTGTGAAATTTCTAAGTGTGAAATCCACTCTCCTTTAGCGCATCTTCCTCAGCCGGTTTGCATATAGCAGACTCACATAATTCAAAGACTTTTCGAGCTTTGCTCGCTGCCTCTGCAAGCTTCCCCTGAAAAAGAGTCACTTTGTCAGAATTGATTTTCTTACTGTATTTTATCTAGTCCTACATTTCTGTAACTTCAGCGTATGCATTTCATTACGCCTTCCCTGTGAAATAATTCCGCTCACATACATCTCAAATTCGTTTGCCAGCCTTATAGATTATAACCAGACACACATAAAACGTTTTAGACAACTAAAAATGGAAATGAGACACATTGGCGATATGAAACGAATTATTTAAAGCAACTACTTTTTGTCGTGTGAGTTTTGAAGCATTATTGACCGAACACAGGGTATGTCTTCAGCTTGGTCTTGCATCGCTGCTGGGCGTGCGAGTGTGTAGTACGCGTGTGAGGGAGCCGTGGCACCACGCCACGGAAACCCCGAGGCACTTTAAAGCGTAGAGGGAAACCTGTAATAGACGGGTTTTTCGCCGTTTCGAGCAACAAAGGAACTCGGACGGGGTACTGAAAGCAAGCACTCCATCTAGCCCAGCCCAACCGGGAGAGGCTCCGGATCCACCGGCCGTGCAAGCGCTCCCCCCGCGGCGCGCTGCCTGCGCGGGGTGCGCAGAGAGGCGGTGCCGGTTGCCGGGTCCCTCCCGAACTGCGTCCTTGCACCGAGAGTTTATTATGGACGTGGAGAGCGATGTCGGTGTTTGCAAAAACAGGCACAGGCTGCAGCCCCTGCGGGCTCCGGGCAGTGGCCGCGGGGGCGGGCGGGGAGCGGTCGGGAGAAGGCAAGCTTCGGGTTTTTTTTTGAATTTTGTTTTCCTCCCAGTGAAATGAATTCTCGGGTTATTTGCATGCGTCGAAGCTGTTTTGAGTAATTTGCCTGTTAGCAGTGTTATGCAAATGTTAGCGAGCTATTTAAAGGGAGAAATAGAAGGAAAAAGCGGCGTGTTCTCAGGGCGCGGGGAATCCTGTGTTCCCGTGGGCAGAGAGGTGAGCTCCCGGCCAGCGCTCACTCTGCACCCCGCAGCACCACAGCGCTCCTCCCCAGCCCAGCCTGGAACACTCGGCAAACATGGCCGATTTAAACAAATCAGAAGTGGAAGAGCTTCTGATGTAGTCACGGGCTTACAGAAACTGTGTCATTCTGTCACCGGGATCACTGGAAGAGAAACACGAAATCAGATATTAAGGCGGGATCTCCCCCGTTTGCCTCCGCAGCACGGGGATCCCACCGGCAGCCTGGGCACCAGGACGCCGCGCAGCCGTCACGGAGGCAAAGCGGGGCCAGCTGCGCGTTCACCAAATCCCGAAAACGAGACACTGGGACTTAGAAAGCCCAACCAGGAAAAAAAACGCACGCCGCCAGCGCCCCCCCACCCCCCAGTCGCTCTGCATGCGCTCCCGGCCGCCCCTTCGCGGCGGCGGAGCCACGGCGCCGGCCAGGGAGGAGGGCGAGGGCGCGATCTGGCGTTCAAGTTTCCAAACATAGCCGGCAGCGCGGCTGCCCCCTCGCTCGCCGTGCCGTACCGCGCCGTGCCGTGCCCGCCGCGCTCCAGCTGCCGGCCGGGGGGGTGGGGAGGGCCGCAGGCAGGGCGCCGGGCATGCGCGCCCCGCGCAACAAGTGGGCTCCGCGCCGGCGGCTGGGGGGAGGGGAGTGGGGGGCGGGCGCTCGGCGGTGACGCGGGACCCCGCCCGGGTGCAGCCGAACCGAGCCGGGAGCGCGGCGCGGGGGGAGCGCGGCGCGGCGGAGGGGGCGCGCAGGCACAGGCGGCGGCGCGCAGCACCCCGCGCTCGGACGGAGAGCAGCGGCGAGGATGTGAGTGAGGAGCAGGCGGCGCCGCTCGCCACGCTGCTGCCGCCGCTGCCTCTGGGCCGCTGTCGCTTCGCCCCAGCCCGGACCGAACAGCTCCGTGCGGGTGTCCCTCTTTCGCTGGCGGCGGTGGATCAGCGTCTTGCGAGCTCGCGAGGCAGCCGCGGAGGGTGGAAGGTGACCCCCCCATCTTCCTCCGTGCACCTCCGCCTCCTCCCGGAGGAGGAGCAGCAGTAGCGGAGAGCTAGAGAGCGCAGGGAAGCAGAAGCGGCTAGAAGGCGACCCCCACCTAGCCCCCCGGAGGAGCAGTAGGAGCGGTTCCCACCCCACCGGGGCAGCAGCGGTAGGACCGGGCAGAAGCAGCCCTCTCCGGCAGCAGGAGCGAACTAAAAGCAGACGATCCCCCCTGCTGCAAGGGGCAACAGGATCAGGTACGGAGAGTCACCACCCCCCCTGCAGCCCGGGGGGGAAGACTGAGCCAGCCCCTACCCCGGCGGCAGCAGCTCCCTGGCCAGCAGCACCATGTCCGCCGCGCAGGTGTCGTCGTCCCGGAGACAGTCATGTTACCTGTGCGACCTGCCCCGCATGCCCTGGGCCATGATCTGGGACTTCACGGAGCCCGTCTGCCGGGGCTGCGTCAACTACGAGGGCGCCGACCGCATCGAGTTCGTGATCGAGACGGCCCGGCAGCTGAAGCGGGCGCACGGCTGCTTCCAGGACGGCCGCTCCCCGGGTCCCCCGCCGCCGGTTGGCGTCAAGGCAGTGCCGCTCTCCGCCAAAGAAGCGGCAGCAGCGGCGGCGGCGGCCCAGCAGCAGCTCAACCATGTGGACGCCTCCTCCAAAGCAGCCTCGGCGGGGCTGACCCAGTCCAGCCTGGACCGCTACGGGCTCAGCGCCGCCGCGGCGGAGCAGCGCAGCCGCTTCGAGTACCCGCCGCCGCCGGGCAGCCTGGGCGGCAGCCACGGCGCCCGACTACCCAACGGGCTCGGGGGGCCCAATGGCTTCCCCAAGCCGCCTGAGGACGGGCCGCCGGAGCTGAACCGGCAGAGCCCCAACTCCTCGTCCTCCTCGTCCTCCTCCCGCCGCGGGGCGCACGGGGGGCTGGTGTCCGGCCTGCCCCCGGGGGCCGCCGCCGCCCAGATGAACGTGCCCCCCAACCTGCTGCCGCAGACCTTGCTCAACGGGCCCGCCGCCTCCGGCGTGGCGCTGCCCCCGCCGCACGGGGGCCTGAGCGGCCGCGGCGGCGGGGGTCCCCCGGCCCCCTCCGCCTCCTCCCAAGGGGGCACCTGCGGCGGCGGCGCCGGGGGAGGCGGCGGCTCGTCTTCCGAGGCCTGTGGCAAGCGGCCGGGCTCGGTGTCCAGCAGCGACCAAGAGCGGGAGCTGAAGGAGAAGCAGCGCAACGCGGAGGCGCTGGCCGAGCTCAGCGAGAGCTTGCGGAACCGGGCCGAGGAGTGGGCCAGCAAGCCCAAGATTGTGCGGGACACGCTGCTCACTCTGGCCGGTTGCACCCCCTACGAGGTGCGCTTCAAGAAGGATCACGCCCTGCTGGGCCGCGTCTTTGCCTTCGACGCCGTCTCCAAGCCGGGCATGGACTATGAGCTGAAGCTCTTCATCGAGTATCCCAGCGGCTCCGGCACCGTCTTCTCCAGCGCCTCCGGCGTGGCCAAGCAGATGTACCAGGACTGCATGAAGGACTTCGGCCGCGGCCTCTCCTCGGGCTTCAAGTACCTGGAGTACGAGAAGAAGCACGGCTCCGGCGACTGGCGGCTCCTGGGGGACCTGCTGCCCGAGTCCGTGCGCTTCTTCAAGGAGCTGGTGGGCGCCGACATGCTGCCGCAGCCCTACCTGGACGCCAGCTGCCCCATGCTGCCCACGGCTCTAGTGAGTCTCCCGCGGCCGGGGGCCGGTGCCGGCGGGGCGCAGGGCACGGCCGCCGCCTCTCGGGGACCCGGCGGCGGCGGCGGCGGCGGTGGCGGCGGAGCGATGCGCAAGAGGAAAGCCTCTCCCGAGCCCTCAGACTCGGCCGAGGGGGCTCTGAAGCTCAGCGATGAGCAGCAGCGGCAGCAGTGGATGGCCAGCCAGAGCGAAGCGCTCAAGCTCACCATGTCGGCCGGGGGCTTCGCGGCGGTGCACGGCGGGGGCCCCCCGCCGCCGCCACCGCCGCCCCTCGGGCCTCACTCCAACCGGACCACGCCGCCCGAGTCCGCCCCCCAGAACGGACAGTCCCCCATGGCTGCGCTCATGTCGGTGGCCGACACGCTGGGCAATGCCCACTCGCCCAAGGACGGCAGCTCGGTGCACTCCACCACGTCCACCCGCAGGAACAGCAGCAGCCCCGTGTCGCCGGCCTCGGTGCCGGGCCAGCGCCGCCTGGCCTCCCGCAACGGGGACATGAACCTGCAAGTGGCCCCTCCTCCCCCCAGCGCTCACCCCGCCATGGACCAAGTGCACCCCCAAAACATTCCGGACTCCCCCATGGCCAACAGCGGGCCCCTGTGCTGCACCATTTGCCACGAACGCTTGGAGGACACCCACTTTGTTCAGTGCCCCTCTGTGCCCAGCCACAAGTTCTGCTTCCCTTGTTCCAGAGAGAGCATCAAGGCCCAAGGGGCGACTGGCGAAGTCTACTGCCCCAGCGGAGAGAAATGCCCCCTAGTCGGTTCCAATGTGCCTTGGGCATTTATGCAGGGCGAGATCGCGACCATTTTAGCTGGGGACGTTAAAGTGAAAAAGGAGAGAGACCCTTGAGTAGGAAATCCAATCCCTTCAGACTCCTGAAGATGTAGAATTGTGAATATAACAAACTGCAAAAGTTAGTCTTATGTATAGACATTATTTTCGTCGTATGTTTCTATATTTTGAAACAAAGGTATGTACTCTTCTTCATTTGAAGGATAGAGCTGGTTTTTGTTAAACAGAATATAATATTGTTTGGTTACTACATAATACCTGTTCTCATTTCTTTGGCAGTGTGTTGGCTAGGTACAAAGTTAATAGCCCTTAGCGATTACCTGCTGCTGGTGTGTATTTTTGTAAATGTATGCACTTCTCTGAAAGAAGAAAAACACAAAAGACAAAAAAAAATAATTTTTTTTTGCCAAGGCCAGTGTTGATGCCTAAAAAAATGCTACAAAAATGGTGACAGCTTATGTTTTACAAGCCCTGAGTGTTAGTCTTTCACTTTATTTTTTTCGGTTTTGTTTTTTTGTTTGCAAAACGGTGGGGTGGCTCCGGGGGGAGGGTGGTTTTTGTTGCAAGTTTGTAAGGAAAATGTTTCAGTTTGTTTCTATTGATCTGAACGTTTTTAATCTTCATGTGTTTTTTGTTTTTGCTTTTATTGATGCACGGATGCTTTTGAACAGTAGAGCAAAATGCTGTACATGAAAAACATGCTCTGTTTGTCCTTTATACATTTCTGTAGTTAACAGAACACTGTAATGTGCCTTGGAGCTTAGTAAATTGTAATAAATTCAATTGATATTAATACTTCTGGAGTAACAAGTTTTATTTTTCTCAGAGCTCAGGCAGCATGTGCGAGCCATGTTGCCTTTTTAAAAGTCTCCATTATACCAAGAGCCTGCAGTTCCTTGTGGCAATTGTGGCGCTTGTACGCACATTTTCACATATATGTAGTAAGATGATGATGTTGATGGTGTTATCAAACTTACCTAAATCTTGGCACTGTGCCTATTTACATTTCACCTTTAATGTTGCAGTAACAGTTGCTGACTAAGCATTTTCTATTTACTGTTTCTGCATCTCATTTCCTCCTCCTCCCTCCACCCCCCCACCCTGCTAGCTCTCCAGCTGCAAACAGTATTTGCAATAGAGGATGCATCCATTGCCTGTGCAATTTAATAAGGCTTGAGATTTGAAATGAAGCCCTCTTTCACAAAAAAAAAATCCAGTATCGCGTGGTTAGGAATTTTAATTGATTTTAAGAGCAGTTGTCAAAGCTCGACATTAGCCGCAGACTCTTGGAATAGCTGGACTGTAGTTGAGCACAGCACAAAAAAGGGTAGTGGGAAATAACAGCTTGTACAGTTGGTGTTGCAGCTAGTTGGTAGCTACTCCATTTAGGCAATGACTTTTCATAACTGAGTTGGTGAACAGTTCAGAGTCTGTGTTGTGTTTTCAGGCGAGGAAGCTTCCCTAAAGCACTGAAGTGCCATGCCTTCCTCTTGGCAATGATCATCTGTGATTCTTGGTACAGTTAACTATTTTATGTGACATTGGCATTTTCTAGAGACTGGGGAGCAGTGCAATACCTGTTAGGTGATCAACAGGCAAAGTAAATACCCAGGCCTCACACTAGCTAGCAAATGCAAACAAACCTAATGTGAACTTTGTCCTTTCCAGCGAGGCAAATGAAGGAAAGAGAGAAAACCTGAAACAGAAACAGCAGCACTGCAGGAATCCTTTGCAGTTTGACCAGCAGAACAGAGCTGTTCCAAATGCAAGTGTCATATGAGATCTGAGTTTTACTGAATATTACGAATCTCCACCCCTCAAGCCCCCATAATTGTATAAAGAGGTACTTTTAAAAGTCTGAATGGCATTTGGCATCTGCTTGCTCTTGATAAGACATTTTTCATTTGTATTCCTGGTGGAAAGGATGGTAGAAGCCTCCAGACTGTATGCTTAGTGTGCATACGGATCTTTGCTCTCTTGTGGTATATACTCCAGCTATTTTGTGTGGATGTGTAGGTTATTTTTTGAGATTCAGCCTTTGACATCACTGTGTCTGTGATTTCAGACAATGACTTTGTGTATATATATTTTTTGTCCTGCCAAGTGATATATTGGTGCTTAAAAATCTCAGAACATATTGTTCTTATGTAATAAACTGGAGGGGATAATGCAGAAAAAGACTGTTTTGAGTTAATTATTAGATCCAACCTATATGTTTTATTATTGGACACAACCTATACTTTTTTTAGAGTATAGATTTGTACTGATCCTATTTTCAAGTATTTCTAAGCATGCAGTTCCCACACAGCAATTTATTTCTAAATCACAAGATAGGGGGACTAGCATTGTGAGCTCATGACTGGCAGAGAAAAAAATCGTACACATCGATGAAATTCGAGTTTAAACCTAATGAGGAGAGAAATAATATTCATGTGTGAATTGCAGCAGTCATTAAAAGAGAAAAACTACTGGCTATTCAACATTTAATTATGTCACAGCAGTGTGAATACCCTGGTTTATAATAAATGGAACCACTCCTGTAATCTTGAAATCAGTCATCAGTAGCTGGAGTTAGAAGGAGCCCCGTTTGTGGATTTCTTTGATTGCAGAGTGTTCTTGAAAAGCTCTTATCAGTCAGAATTTTGGACACATAAGCCCACTTATGAGGCTCATCAATTTGATTTTTAGCAGGAAAGGTAAGGGGCAGTAGACACAGGTGAAAAATAAGCTTGAAGTGAATTGTAATACTGCAGTTAATTGAAGTTAACTGTAGCTACGGGGCATTTGTTGTATGGAGGTTTTTTGTAACCATGTGACCTTTTCTTTTACTCTAGCTCATTAAGCAGCCAGTCTGGGCATATTAGCCAGCATTTCTTTGAACCCACTCCATAGATTTTTCTTTCTGAAGATGTCCACAGCTGACAAACAAGCTGCAACCTTTTTTTCAAGGAGGAAAAGGGAGCTGCTGAGTGAGTCTCATGTACAGAGATTCAGCTGATTTCTGTATTTCACAGTAATGCTCCCCTCCCCCATATTTGCCAGCTATTTAAGGTAAAGCCCAATGTTTGCTTGAATAAATCGTGTAAGTGAATTTATTTGTCCAGGTGGTCATTTGTTGTGCTCTCATTCCTTCTTGTAATGGGGAAGTATTTAAATGGTTTATGTTCCCAAGGAGGGTTGTTTTGGTGGCTTTTTTTCCCACTTAGATTATTCTCAATGTTTCTTTTAATAGTCTTGTAGCCTATTTTCTAAGAAATGGGTTAGAACATGTGTGTCACTGGATGTTTGTTTTTCAAGCGCTGGCAGCTCTATGCGAGTTGGAGATGGAAGTGTTTGTGCAGTGAAGAGATGCTATGTCCATTTGGGGGAAATACTACACAGTTCTGTCAGGAGCTTGAGTTCACCAATGGTAACTGGTGTCATTTAGTACAAACCTTGTTATCTTTTTTATTTGCTTAGCAGTGTTGGCCATATGAGCATACCCTCCTCCCCTTTAACATTGGAGCTCCAAACTAGTTGGGACTAACATTGTTTTGAAACTGCAATCTCTTCAAATAGGCTGGCTGCCAGCAGAGCTTTGCACAGCTGCAGAAGTCACTGGAAAAAGGGTTGTCTGCTTCTTTACCCGTCCTGCGAGCTGAGTTTTTCTTCCCCTCAAGGGAAAGAGCTTTGTTTCCACAGAGCTCTCAGGTTCCCAGCTTATTATGCAGTAGTCGCTTTGCAGCTTCACTCTTCCCTAGGTCTTGCCATTTTCTTTTTTTGTGGTATGCAGCCATTCTCCATTCATAGTAGGATGGTTTGTGTTGTGCATTAGCAGCCTCTTTCTCTGCCAAAGTGACACATCCTCTACATTTGCAGCAGAGTACTGAAATGTCACTGTAATGCTGACTCTTGTAAGGCTATCCTTGAAGCAGAACAGCTTCCCCCTTGGCATTCAGCCATCAGAATCCATTACAGCATGCATTTTCTACCCAAAACATAGTTCCGTACCTACATAGTTGTCCTTACAGCCATCCCCTGGAAGACGCCGCGGGCATAGTTCTACCCTCCTGTATAGAAATAGGCACTGCTGGGTTTATTTTCAAAGTGTCTGAAAACCATGTTCTGAACTTTTGTTGTTTCAGCCCCTGCATTAAAACCCATAAGGCAGACTGGGAAGGGGAATGTCTCTGCTGATGGGGCGATGTGAAAAGAACTGCAGACAAGGTCTTTTCCCTGGTGTATGTCTTAAAAGAAGGATTAGGTGTATGTGCCAAGCAAGACTACTACTGGGCTCCTCTGAGGAGCCAGCCGAACATCTCCCTCTCCACATGTTCGCCACAGGGCATCCCAGCCCCACGCCGCCAGCCCTGACTGCAAGGAGCCCAGCTCTTCTCCCTGGGAATGGGCTCGCCTACCTCCGTGAGAAGCACGGGAGATTACGTGTCATTTCAAGTTTCTGACAGCAAACCCACTCTCTTTCAGCCATTCAGGGAACTGCAGAGTGAAAAGCAGAAGGAAGCAGTTAGACATGTGAATGGGAGGGGGAGGATGCTCGTCACCAGTTTGTCCGGCCAGTACGGTCTCTGACTGGTTGGACTGGCTGAGCTACTTGGGGCTAGGTAGGTTCGAGATTGCACAGTCTGACTACTGTGCTTGGCTCGACGGAATGAACCTCGCCGGTATCAGTGAGCGGGGCTGGCAGTAGCTGAAACTACCCCGAAGTGTCCTTCTCTCTCCCCCCTCGCTGACACACAGCCCTGCCGGCTGCTGGGCTGAGATCGCATTCCCCTCGCTGCTGTGTGCCTTGCCTTCCCGATGCGCCCTTGTAAGGTTATTTGGAGGCGGTGGGAGCAGGGGTGGAGGTGAGGAAGGTCAAGCTTCTTAGGTTTCAGCCGATTTGGCATTCGCTCACAGCCCTCCCCCCGCAGCCCTGCGCGGCCGTATGCACTCGCTGATGCTTTTATGGCCCTTTGCAAAGAAACCTCAAAGAGGTGAGCTCCTGTCGAATAGCAACTTATTGTCAGGAAAACACCTCCACCCCACACCGATGAGCTTTAACAGCGAGAAGACCGTGATTTTTCCTTGATCCCAAAGAAAGCTGTAACAAGGCAGCTACCGCTTTCTCTCCAGCTGACACTGCTCTCCCAGCAGTACCGGGTGTGCCAGGGCCACCGGCTCCTCCGAGCCTGCTTCACTGGGGTCTGTTTTTGGCCAGCGTGAAGATCCTTTGTTCAGCGCTCTGTGAGCGGAGGCTGAGCCTGGCAACCCCACCGCAGCACGGAGCGGCTTGGCATGGTTGTGGCATGGCAGCTCAGGCAGGGACTGGGAGGCAGTGAACTGAACCGAACCGGGCTGAACCGAACTGGGCTGCACTGGGGGCACTGGGCCACCGCTGCATGCAATTGCCGCTGGCCTGGGCCCGGCCTAGACGGCCATGTGATCCTCTGCCCGCCCGCCTGCCTCTGCGTACGGGCTGGGAATGGGGACATGAAACATGTCTGTGCAGCTTCAAGGAGCCGAGCAGAATTCCCCACTGTCATCATCCGCCTCCCCTCCCTCCCTGCAGACTGCCAGAGGGGAGGGCTGATTACAGCTCCGCTATTGTTCAAGTAACCTACAAATGGATTTGCATGGAGGCAGGTTGGGAGGGGCAGAGGGGTGGGATTTATTAGCAGCAGCTAAATTCGTCGGGATTACTACTAGGCTGAGAGCTTCTCAATGGGAATGATCCCTGGGTGAGCGGTGGGGTGGAGGGGAGGGACTGGAAAGCTCCTTTTCTGCAAATAGGTGAAGGGGTGGCTGGCTCCAGCCGAGGGGGGAAGGCAGGCAGGGTGCAGCTGGCTGGGGACGGCGCGTCACCTCGGTTTAAACTGTAACCCTCTATTCTGAGCACGCAGCTCCTGGCAGCGCTGTTCATACCAAAGCCTTGACTCAGGGTTATCTGCATGCTGGGTAATAAGCAGCGTCACCAGAGGAATGTGCAGAGAAAGCAGCCATGCTGCTGCAAGCCTCCGCTCGCTCCTCAGGCAAACGAGTGATTTAGCAGCCTGCTTCTGCCTCTGGGCCGCCGAAGACTGACTAGGGGTCAGAGGCTTCTCCTTGGGGGGTAGCCCCAAGTCTGTTTTGAAGCCAAAAGAGCATTTTGAACTTCCATAAGCGCATGCTGATTATGCAAAGCTGGCTGGGATGTTGGTAACCTTAACTGAGGACTCTGCCCAGGAAAGCGTGAAGTTACTCCTCAAGTCACTATGTTAGTTTATCTGTTTTCCAGCTGGGTAATCTGAAGTGTTTTAACCAAGGTCACACAGCAAATGCCTATCAGAAAGAGGAAAACTGTGGCCGTTGCTTACTGCCCCAACTGCTAGTCTCCCTTCCTCTAGGATAAAAGCGTGTTGTTACAAACACTGTGTACAGCTGAACTCAAAAGCCCTTGTGTGACACAGGTGTTTGGGAACAGCAACGTTCAGTGCCAGGCAATGTGCCTGTAGCCTGTGTCCTTCGCTCAGATAGCTCCAAGGCTGGAGGCTGTTTCGGTTCTTGCTGATGCAACATACCAAGGGCTGGGGTGAAGGAGAGTGCATACCTGTGTGTCAGAGGTAGGAGCTCCCCTTTGGCTATGATGGAAAGCACAGCACATCCAAATCAAAGACAAGAGGGGGTTGCTTTGAATTGCTGTATTCCGGACCTCTCTGAGGCAATCTTACTCTTCACTACACACATCCTGGTAACAAGAGACAAGATCATAGCATAGCCCAGGTTTTCATTTGAACATGTCCAGGCTGGCACACAGCTGGGGTAAGGACAATGCGCTTTTGTAAGTCTGATTTGTGTTGGAGCTAGGGGCAGAACTAGGGAGGGAGTGGGAAGCCTGAATATCTGGTCTGCTACTGGAAAATATAGGCCACTGACTAGAAGATGTTGCAGGCTTATTTGATCTAGCTTGATATGCTAGACATTTTCTCTTAGAACTAAATAAAAAGAGAAGGTACAATCATCTAGGATTAAAACAACCAAAAGAGCTCTTGTCTTCCTGCAGTCTTCCTTGGAGTATCTTTTATTACTTGCTCGGTGTTGTTGACATGCTCGACTCCCTGTTACATGTAAAGATAATTCCTCTGTGAAGAACTCAGACTGCATTGACAAGAAAGGCCAGTTGGCGCATCTATTTTATCCTACCCTCTTCAGTGAAAGATTATGCCATGTATCTTATCAAAAGGATGCAGCCTTTCAAGAGCTGTGCCTTGGTAATTACATACTCATTTTTGGCAAACATTTGCTGTGGTTTTGAGTGGTTCTATCCTCCGCCCCTGCCCCCCCCCCCCCTCCCCCCCCCCAGTCAACTCTTCTGTTCATTCAGCTGTACTCATTTAGCTGTGCTCATTGCATCGTTTCTCCTGGAGGGGAGGCAGCAAGAGGTATGGCTATCAGGGATAGTATCAGTTGTGTGATCCGTGGACATCTAGTTGTATTGGGCTAACAAGGACCTGCAAGCCTACGGTAGATTAATTAGTCAGCATCCTTGATAGTATGTCTGGTGGCTTGTGTGACAGTTAAATACCAGGAAATGATGCAGAAATTCTCATGCTCTTGCATACCTGTCTTGCCTCATGCTAGAAGAGATGACAGCGTTTCTTGAGAACTGCACTGCACATGCTTAATACAAAGAGCAGCCCCTTTCAGCTTTGTGCATGATTAGTTGCAGCTCTCTGCCTAGATCTTCCTTGTTCTGATGGCTGGGTTTTTACAGCAGTGTGTTGTACATATTTTGCAAGTTACAGCTTGAAACTTCCTGCTCACAGAAGGTTCTGTCATTTGAAGGAACCCCACCCTGCTCTCCCTTGAAGATGTGCAATCCCAGGTTGTGTTTGAGCATGCCTGGGGAGGCAGGTGCAGCCTGGCTGGATCGTCAACATTACCTACAAATAAACACTGTTTAAACAAATTGGACTAATAAGAACATTCAAGATTCAAGTAATAATCAGGACAAGTTTTGCTCTGTAGTCTTCATTCCGTGCTTTTCCCATCCCCTCTCCCTCTGAGTTATAATCCGTAATATATGACATGATCCTGTTGCTATGGAAATTAATTACAGCATAACTCTATAGAAAGGTATAACAATAACAGTTAATAGCACCTTTGTTGAAAACAACATCAGGTTAAAGTTGCTTGAAAGAACCCCCACATTTCCTTTCTGCTGTCGCAAATAAGGAGTTACATAAAATTTAAGGTTTATTTTCTAATATTTTAAAGAAAAAAAAAATCCTTCCAGCACAGAGCCTATAAATACAGTTGTATCCTTCCTCATTTGCCCAGTACTCGTTTAGCCATCAGGTCTGTTCTCCAGCCCAGAAAAGATGGCAAATGCTTAAAGCCAGTACAAGTTTTTCAAACCTTAGAACAAAGGGACCAGATGAGAAGAAGGTTATTTCTCCACTCCAAGCAGACCCTGTGTGTTCATATCTCAGTCCAGGTCTGTGGGAACTGTCAGCCGTCACCTGCTCCACACAGTTTCCTCCTCAGCTCTTGAGCTCTTTGTAGAGTCACCTGATTCCTTCCCAGCACTGTGAAAGTCACCATATTACATGCTGCAACCATTTAAGGGATCAGTCCTTAGTAGCATGCACACAATTACCCTTAGGGTCTTGTCCAAGCTAGTTCTATGGTTTGATGGGGACCTATCTCATTACCACACAGACTTCTCAATGATGTTCCATTTCAGGGTCGTCAAGTCTGCATACTGATACACCAGCTTTCCTTGATGCTTAAAGATGTCTGGGGCTGGGTAGCTCTTTTTACTAAACTCGTTAAGCCTTTTTGGCTGTTGTTCCCTAAGGAAGCCTGGCAGTATAGTCAACCAGATTTCTCAGTTTTTCTTTTGGGTGACAGTGGAGTTCCCACACAATTTGAGACCATTTGGTCTCAATTAATTTTACCCCTCACTCACTACTCAAGACTTTCTCTGGCTGCCTGATGCAGGAAGCTGCTGTGTTGAACAGTGACCTCCACCCATGGCTTAAATGGCACATGACACATATCTGTATATGCTGGGCACATATATCTCTATATGCTTCAGTGAACAATCCCTTTATGTGTGCAAGTTTGCATGCCAGCTGCATATTACTGGAGTTTCCCTGCTCTCAGGAGCACCTTCTGTAAGATGATGTAGGACTAATAATTCTTCTAAAGCTTTTTGGCAGGCTACAAGTCATCCTTGCCTTTTGTAGCAGAATGCGGTAGTCTGTCACATGTTCATTCCCTCCACCTCTTATTTCCTCCATCATGTTACTTGCAGAGGCGTGCCCAGAGTGGCAATCAGTTTAAGCTCTAGCAGTGGACCCTGCGGAGGTCATTCCAAGGCTGCTGTTCTTGTCTCTGAACATGCAGGTAGTGATGCTCCCTGGCTGGTTGCTATAAATGAACACAGTACCCATGAATGTAATGCAGCCCAGATGCAATGACAGAATTGCCTGTGGAGCCAGTCTCAGCCTGGCCAGAACAAGAGTCAGATAGCTCAACACTGTCTATGTTGTGTGGCCCCCTCTTATTGGGGAGGTGCCCTGCAGCTACTCAGCTTTAACCCTCCATGCCAGCAGCACTGGGCATTCAAAGATGCAGATGAGCATTTGAGGGTAATGTTTTGCCTCCATCAGCACAGGGCTAAACTGACCCAATCTACCTTCTGCCAGTCCAGCAGTACTCCCCAGCCCCAGGTCAGCATACATTGCAGCAGTTTCTCCTGCTGAGGTGCAAGCTGCAGTTCCCGTTGCTTTTGTTGACTCTGCAGGAGGAGTGCCTGCTCTGCTGCTGGTTTTTCAGCAGCAAACAACATTTCTGTCTTTCCCCCTCACAACAGAAGAATCCATTGAGAATATATCTACCTATTGGTTTTGCCATTATCTTTTATGTAGCTGCCCTAGTTTTCTCTTGATGGTACAGCCCGTTTGCCTGTCAACATGCTTCACAGCGCACAAGCTTCTGGTTTACTTTCCCCAAGGATTATCCTGTCTTAGGGTTCCAAGTCCATTCGGTTAGCAGTTTGTCCCCCTCTGAGCACATAGCTAGAGGGGCCTGTTTGCTACAGCAAGGCAATCCACACAAACTCACCCATTTAATTTGCTCCCACTACTAAGTCCTTTCTGTAATTCCTCTGGCTCCTTCCCTGTTGGGTCCGATAACCTTACACAGCGGGTTTGCTCCAGGTCCACAGGTCCTTGGAGAGGCAGGTTACACTTAGCAATTTGTTTGCAAATACATCAAGGAAGCTTTGTATATGGTATAAGCATAGCATCTCCTAGAAAACTTTTTTTTCCTCTTTGGAAATTTGTGAGGTTAAATAAGTTATATCTGACGAACATGAACAGTGAAAGGCCAAGAGTCCCTTCTAAGTACCACTGTTTATTTGAAAGTGTGAGAGATGTGAGGATTAGAATGAAGTACACATTACTTGGGACAGAAGAACTACAGTTGTTTTTTACCTCCCTAGCTTGAAATACGTATCACTTAGAGATACACTTACATTCTTGGCCTGCATGGCTTTCCAGTGCCTCTTACAAATTCTTGAGTTTACAAAGGTGGTGCTGACTTGCTACTGTATTTATTTCTGTTGCAGAAGTAAGGGTAAGGACTTGAGGCTGTTTAAAGAATCACTGCCAAAGATATTCACAGAAATTATTTTAATGTATATTTATAAAAGCACAACTTAATAGAATTTGATGGCAAAGCTCACTCTATTACTTACTATGTGAAAAGGACATGTAGTGGTTGGGATAGTGTTGGGAGTGATTTACACAGGGATCAGGGGAAATGATTTATATAGTGATGTGTAGAGGGATCAGGGGAAAAGAATGAGGGAGACCCTCCCACTGAGTCACGAGGTTCAGAGTGGACCCCCTTGCTTTCTCAACTCTTCTCAGAGAGGAGCCTAGGTGCAGCTGAATTTACTCCTAGTCCCAGACTTGCTCAACAGTTTCTGTCTAATAAAGGGCTAAAAGGTTCACATATGTTACTTGACAGTGATTCAACATGGCATTAAAACAATATAATAATAACAATGCTCAATTAAAAGATTCAATAAAATTTCCTAATTCGACTACACATACATATATAGGTACAGAGGTTAGCTTATTATTCCTTAAAAGATGAAATCAAATATACTTACAAATCTACGCCTGTTTGTATTACAAACAGGTGTTTTCTCCCTTTGTTGGCCCCAGCAGACAATGGATTTTCTCCCTTGGCCATTCTATGAAGACAGATAGTAAATTACCTTTTGTCCACTACCCCAGTGGACAGTCGACTTGAGAGTGTGTCCCTTCGTCACCCTGAGAGAGTCTCCCTTCTCGGGGGGGAGATGCTGGGATACAACACACTGCAACACCAGAGAGCTCCAAAAGGCCTCCCTTTAGGATAGATATTTATAGGGTCAGAGATGATTGACTTGGTCAGTGTTTTTTGTGATAACAAGCACGTACCACACCCGAGCCATCTGCACTCCTTTTGGTGAAGGAGATACCTATTCTTGATTACCAAGAGTAGGCCCATGTTGGCTGCAGAACTATAGGATTCTTAAGTAAAAAGATGAAGCAATACAGCAGCTTACCTCACTGCTGTATTCCAAGTATTTTCCCCACACCTGAATTCGGGGGAGGGCTGGTCTGCACCACTACAATTTCCTTATAGAAATAAAATTGCTGAGTGTGGGAAGGGATGGTTGCTGTCAGGAAAGATCAAGAAATGAAAATGTACGTCTTCCGGGACATGTGTCAAGGAGATCAGGAGACCATTAGCCTGAAATAGAGGATGAAGTAAGAACAAGTGCCAGAGGCAAAGGCAAGAAAGGAAAACTAGACAAGCTCTATCCTTCAGCAGGCTGGGATGAAAAAGAAAGGGATATACGCAGAGTTTTTTAGTTTTAAATTCTTAGGAGATGCTCTGAAGTTGTGATGGACAGATAAATAAGAGCCAAATGGCGCATAGTTGTGAGCAGCAAAACTTTGCAGAGCAGCAAAGACACTGGAAATAAAATAAATGAGATAGCTGACCAATAGGTCATGAGGTGATGAGTACCTCATTACCAATTCATCCATGAATAAGCATTTTGCCTAGTTTTATATTAAAGGTACCAGAATATTTGGGGGAAGACCCGATTGCCACTGGATAACTTACTGGAAGCTCACCTCTGTAAAATGGGCATCTTTGATCAGAAATCAAACAACAGGATGCGTGAGGAATGAAATGCTGAACGCTATGGCGAGCTTTGTGCCACCATTACGGGAACCAAAAGTCTGCCCTTTTCTGAAAGAGTATCGGTGACCCCATCTTAAAAATGATAATGAACCACTTAAAGGATTTTGGAGAGAAGCCCATGAGAACAGTTAGAGACATGCAAAAATGTCTCTGCACCACAGCAGAAGTGCAGTTATTGTTTATTTATTCGACAGCTAAAGCCCCTTAGTATGCATAATACTTTGTAGACAAATAGGACAGGTCTGTGCCTGAGGAGTTAGTTTGTCTTCCAAGCAAGACAGAGCACAGCAAAGGGAAGCAAACCAAAAGAAGTGTGTTGGTACATGTGCAGAGCAGCAAGGCAGTGGGAGGCAGAGAGAGCCACTGGAGAGGAGAGGTCAGGGTCAAGGGTATCACCAGAGCCCTCCCAGGGTATGCACTTACCTTCCAGTAAGGCAGGTCCCTCTGGCGTTGCTGTGCCAAGGGAAACCTTCTTGTTTCATTATCTATGAGGTGTGACCTGTCTGCTCCTGTATCCTCCAGACTCCACAGACTCCGTTTTCACTGGCTTCTTTTTCTACATGTGCAGCTGCTTTTACAGCAGCTCCATATCTGAATGCACCAAAAAGCAGCTGGATTGCACAAAGAGCAGCAAAATTTCAATGAATATTTGAATTCAAAAGCAAATTTTGGAGGAATCTGTGTTGCAATGCTTTAATGTTCATGCTCTCAAGATTTATTTGTGCAAATGAATTTTACATTGAATTCTAAATGTGAAAAAGGTGGAATTACACATTTTATTGTAAAATTCATGGTAAGTTACCAAACAAGGTACAAAATCGGTATCCCTGGATATATTTAATTAGCCAGCACATCAGTAGACCTAGAAATGTTCATCAAATAGACTAATCATTTTGAGTGATGAAAATCTTGAGTATTTCCTAATCCAGTTGCAGCTAATTTCAGAACAGAATAAAATAGTATTAATAGAATATGGTTTTGTTGCATATTACTTGCTCAGTTCTAGCATTATGTATGCAAATCAGGTAATTTTGTACCTAATTGCCTGATTTGCATGCATAAATGTAAGTTGCACATGTGCAAATGATTTCATTCAAATTTAGTATATGCCTAATATGTAGAGTGGCTGAAAACTTGAATCTATGTGTCTGAATCCCTCAGAATTTTCACTTAAGGAAAAAAGCAGAATTTGTCACCAGTTTTGGATGTCAGATGAAATATGTGGGCTTTTGGGGATGATTTTGCAGGGGCAGTAACCTTGGAGCTGTACATTTTTCCTTGAGAAATGAGGAAAGATGCAGATGTCCAGAGAGATAAGTAAATAAAAGGGATCCTGTTGCTTTAAATGCCATAAGAAATTCACAGAAAAATGTGACACTTGCCAAGTGGAAAAAGACAGAATCACTCAGAAGGAAATCTGACTTTCAAAGTCTAAGATGGTTTAACAGATGATGAAACCTAAGATGAAAAGTGTAAAAATATGGTACTAAAATCTAAGTGCATTAAAAATTCTGTCCCGGTTTGAAAGACAGGTGTGTGCTAAGGAAGGCAGGAACCCCCCTTGGAATGGAAAATACAACCCCCTTCCCCCCGAATTGTTATAGAATTGAAATTAAGGGGCTTTCAGGCAAAGATATGAGGAAAATGGGAATAACAGTTTTTACTAATGTATACAACAAAACTATAACACAGAGAAACTGGTTACAGGCCTGACAGAGTCAGGGATACAACCTGGCCCCCTGCCGGGCAGGGTGCTGGTACCAGTCCGATCCAGTGGCAGCTGCAGCTCTCTTTGAAATGGTCCGGTTAAAGCGGTGGTCCGTAGGAAAAGAAAACAAAGTCTGAGCAATCCGATTTCGGTGGCAGCTGCAGTTCTCTTTTAAATGATCCCGTTGAAGCGGTGATCTTGTAGAAAAGAAAACTGGTCCTCCTCCGAAAGTCCGGCCGCGGTGCAGTCCCTGTCCTCTGGGATCCCAGCGGGTAAGGCTGCTCGCGCTGCTCCAAACCCCAAAGTTATCTCCGGCGGGAATGCTTGGCTCCACCCCTCCCCCCCTGGCCGGGGCATCTCACAAAGAGATGGTGAGTCCTGGGGCAAGGCACTGATGGGCGCATTAACAGAAGAATAGTCCCGAGGGGCGAGGCAAGGAACACCGGCGCCAGGCCTCAACGGCTTATGGTAATAGAATACATTGCAACCCAGGACATTATCCACCCCTTATTCTATTACCATTTGCATCATCCCAAATCAATACCTTTCTTAAACTCTACACACACACACACATATATATATATACATACATATACAATGAAACTCTACACTCAGTTCCCACTTAAAATAAGGTCCCCTTGTGGTACACACCGGGTTTCCCCATCTTTCTGCATTACCCACCAAGTACAACCTGGTCCCTGAGCAAAGACAACCCCACGGATGGGTTTGTCTTTGCCCGAGGCAGAATTAACCCAAACAGTTTTCCCAAGCATACCTCTCATGTGCACCACTGGAACCTTATCCCCGTCTGTTGTTTGTAAGGATTCAGACTGAGCGGGGCCTGCTCGGTTCGTGGAGCCTCGGGTGTTAACTAACCAGGTGGCTTTTGCTAAATGCATCTCCCAGTTTTTGAAAGTTCCTCCACCCAGTGCCTTCAAGGTGGTTTTAAGCAGTCCGTTGCACCGTTCAACTTTCCCAGCTGCTGGTGCATGGTAAGGGATGTGGTACACCCACTCAATGCCATGCTCCCTAGCCCAGGTGTTGACAAGGCTGTTCTTGAAATGAGTCCCGTTGTCGGACTCAATTCTCTCAGGGGTGCCATGCCTCCAAAGGACTTGCTTTTCAAGGCCCAGGATGGTGTTCCGGGCAGTCGCGTGAGGCACAGGGTAGGTCTCCAGCCATCCAGTGGTGGCTTCCACCATTGTGAGCACGTAGCGCTTGCCTGGGCGGGTTTGAGGCAGTGTGATGTAGTCGATCTGCCAGGCCTCCCCATACCTGTATTTGGACCACCGCCCACCATACCACAGGGGCTGCACCCGCTTGGCCTGTTTGATCGCAGCGCACGTCTCACAGTCATGGATACCCTGGGAGATACTGTCCATGGTTAGATCCACCCCTCAGTCTCGTGCCCACTTGTAGGTGGCATCTCTGCCTTGATGGCCTGAGGCATCATAGGCCCACCGAGCTAAGAACAACTCTCCTTTATGCTGCCAACCCAAATCTATCTGGAACACCTCTATTTTTGCAGCCTGATCTACCTGTTAGCTGTTGCGATGTTCTTCATTAGCCCGACTCTTGGGGACATGAGCATCTACATGACGGACTTTCACAGGTAGCTTCTTTACCCGAGTGGCAATGTCTTTCCACTCATCAGCAGCCCAGATTGGTTTTCCCCTACGCTGCCAGTTGGCCTTTTTCCACCTTTCCAGCCAACCCCACAGGCCATTGGCTATCATCCATGAATCAGTGTAGAGGTAGAGCTTTGGCCACTTCTCTCTTTCAGCAATGTCCAGGGCTAATTGGACGGCTTTGAGTTCAGCAAGTTGGCTCGATCCACCCTCTCCCTCGGTAGCTTGTGCACCTTGTCGTGTGGGGCTCCATACAGCAGCTTTCCATTTCCGGCTAGCACCTACAATTCGGCAGGAACCATCGGTGAAGAGGGCATATCGTCTGTCACTCTCTGGTAGCTCGTTATATGGAGGGGCTTCCTCAGCACGTGTCACTTCCTCTTCCTCTTCTTCAGAAGATAATCCAAAAGCCTCACCTTCTGGCCAGTTGGTAATTATTTCCAAGATCCCAGGGCGATTTTGGTTTCCAATGCGGGCGCGCTGTGTGATGAGGGCAATCCATTTGCTCCAGGTAGCGTCGGTGGCATGATGCATGGAGGGAGCCATTCCCTTGAACATCCACCCCAGCACCGGTAGTCGGGGTGCCAGGAGGAGTTGTGCCTCTGTGCCAATTACTTCTGAGGCAGCTCGAACTCCTTCATAGGCGGCCAAGATTTCTTTCTCTGTTGCAGTGTAGTTGGCTTCGGACCCTCTGTAGCTTCGGCTCCAGAATCCCAGTGGTCGGCCCCGAGTCTCGTCAGGCACCTTCTGCCAAAGGCTCCAGGACAGACCCTTGTTCCCGGCTGCAGAGTAGAGCACATTTTTCACCTCTGGTCCTGTCCTGACTGGGCCAAGGGCTACTGCATGAGCGATTTCCTGCTTGATCTGAGTGAAGGCTTGTTGTTGTTCAGGGCCCCAGTGGAAATCGTTCTTCTTGCGGGTAACCAGGCAGAGAGGGCTCACGATCTGGCTGTACTCGGGAATGTGCATTCTCCAAAAGCCTATGGCACCTAGGAAAGCTTGTGTTTCCTTCTTGTTGGTCGGTGGAGACATCGCAGTGATCTTATTGATGACCTCGGTGGGAATCTGGCGCCATCCGTCTTGCCACTTTACCCCCAGGAACTGGATCTCTCGGGCAGGTCCCTTGACTTTGCGTTTCTTGATGGCGAAGCCAGCCTCTGGGAGAATCTGGATGATTTTCTCTCCTTTCTCAAGGGTCTTCCATTGCATTATATGATGGTACTCCTGCATTCTCTCTCTGTGGACAAACCTCTCCCTCACACTCATTAAAAGCCGCTCCCAGACAGAAAGGGGCCCCGGCTCCCTTACAAATACCTGGTCCACCCCTGGGTCTTGGGCCAAGGATCCCAAATACCTGGCTTCGCCACTATCCAGTTGTACGCCTTTACCCATAAGGTCCCAAACCCGAAGTAACCAGGTTGTATAAGGCTCACACCCCCGTCGCGCAATGTCTTTTCGCAGATTACGGAGACTGTCGAATGACAGGGATTCGATGATAATTTCAGGCTCTGACTCCCCTGCTGGTTGTGAGGGCTCTGGTTCATCACCATCATTAACTGGGCGTACTGATTTGGCCTTGCACTTCCTCCTCTGCACAGGGGCGACTGCCGCTGGCTGTGGCTGTCCTTGTGGTTCAGCTGGACCCTGCACAGTTGTAACATCTGTGGGTCCCACTGCTGCACCATCAGACTTTCCCTCTTTAGGACAAGGTTTCCCACTAGTTTGGGAGGTGTATTCCGTCAGCTTCTGGCCCATCTCGCGTATTTCCTTTATCAGCACCCCCACCCAATTAGGCTGGTCCATTTGTGAGGTGGGCTGTTGGGCAATGCCAGGTCGTGGGACAGGGTCAGGCTGCGGGGCAGGATCTCTGGCCTCTGGGGCCGTGTCAGGTTCTGGGGCAGCATTCCTAGTCTCTGGGGTGGGTGCCCAAGTAGTTATCCAAGCCAGTCTCACTTTATCTCTGAAGGCCAAGCAGCCCATTAGCAGTAGGCCTATTAGCAGCAACACATGGATAATATCTAGGGGAAAACTAAACCCTTCGAAAGCTGATGGAGCAGACCTAAAGAACTGGTTGAATGGTTGGAAGAAAACTTCCCCTGGTGTTATTTCCTCACAGAAGGTACCATTTTTAATGTAATCCCCGAAACATACGCTGAGCGTGTGATAGCCCTTTATCCATGTGCCCACATTCCACAGGAAATCGAAAAACCATGAACTCCTCACCTTATCAACCCACAGTGCAAGCTGGATAACAACCACAGTAGCCTTAGTCAGAGGACCCATGTTTAGACAAGGGGCTGCAAAGGGGAAAAGCATAGCCACGACCACGTGCCACCCGAAGCAAGGTAAACTAGACCACATGGTGCTGCCTAACAAAGATCCCACGTTCAGTGCACAAAACATCAGGTTAGCCAGGAACTGTTATTCCTTTTTCACCCTTTTTCCTCAATGCCCTCAGGCCCCACGTTGGGCGCCAAAATCTGTCCCGGTTTGAAAGACAGGTGTGTGCTAAGGAAGGCAGGAACCCCCCTTGGAATGGAAAATACAACCCCCTTCCCCCCGAATTGTTATAGAATTGAAATTAAGGGGCTTTCAGGCAAAGATATGAGGAAAATGGGAATAACAGTTTTTACTAATGTATACAACAAAACTATAACACAGAGAAACTGGTTACAGGCCTGACAGAGTCAGGGATACAACCTGGCCCCCTGCCGGGCAGGGTGCTGGTACCAGTCCGATCCAGTGGCAGCTGCAGCTCTCTTTGAAATGGTCCGGTTAAAGCGGTGGTCCGTAGGAAAAGAAAACAAAGTCTGAGCAATCCGATTTCGGTGGCAGCTGCAGTTCTCTTTTAAATGATCCCGTTGAAGCGGTGATCTTGTAGAAAAGAAAACTGGTCCTCCTCCGAAAGTCCGGCCGCGGTGCAGTCCCTGTCCTCTGGGATCCCAGCGGGTAAGGCTGCTCGCGCTGCTCCAAACCCCAAAGTTATCTCCGGCGGGAATGCTTGGCTCCACCCCTCCCCCCCTGGCCGGGGCATCTCACAAAGAGATGGTGAGTCCTGGGGCAAGGCACTGATGGGCGCATTAACAGAAGAATAGTCCCGAGGGGCGAGGCAAGGAACACCGGCGCCAGGCCTCAACGGCTTATGGTAATAGAATACATTGCAACCCAGGACAAATTCTTTCAGGTAATTTCATGGCTGTGAAAGGAACTGGACTGACAGTTGTTGTGAATGTGACCTTAGGAAAAGGATACCATGGGGAAGGGATAGAAAAGCTTCATTTATTCAGCCATGTCATGCATTTCGCCTCTGATCTGGAAGAGAAGGATGATCTGGACCTGGAAGATTAGCAGAAAAAGAAAAAATGAGGCTCGACAGCCTGTTTCGTTATGGGTCTCTGTGAGGAGCTCCCAGTACTGGGATCAGATGCAGTTTTCATAATGATGTGGAAGGGCAGGAAGTGTCCCTGAGGAAGGGAACTAAAATTACCAGTAGCATTTTTTACTGTGGCATCAGCTGTAGTCTAATAAACAGTGGTAGGCTGTTTTTTCCCTATTACTCAGAACTCTTCTGCAAGCTTTATTTGCATACATATGAGTGACAAATACTACTAAAATAAGCATGTAGGAAAATTAGAAGCAATTTGAAGGCACATATGGACTCACAGTTCTAAATTCTCATTCATACTAGTATGAAATGCAAGCAGGGTCAAAACAGGTATGGTATCTGCTCCTTCCAAGGTTCCTTCATGCTAGCAAGAACTGTGGAGTTATGGGAATAAATTAGAATTTGGCACAAAATACCTTTCTGTCCATCTAAGGGCAGGTTTGCCGTAGCCCTGCTGACATGAGTATGATATCAGATGATTTCTGACCAGAATAGCTTTGCTAGTAAGAATTTCTAGTGTCAATGTGTTTATGATGGCAAACTTGTGCTTTTTTTGGAAGAGGTGATTTTACTTGAGAAAGGGAGGCAAGCTAGAGTAAATTTTACTTTCTGTAGGAAGATACAGCTGCAGGTGGGGGGCGGGGAAGGTAAAGAGGATTGCAAAGCACTTTTGCATGGTGTGACTGGAAGCCTGTGCTCTGCGTGGGGAGCCATGGGAGCCCGGGGCTACAGCTCCTTCAGTCTCCTCACATAGTGAGCCTGCTCCTGATACTGCAGAAGCACGGCTCGCCTATATAAGCTCTGACTACATTCTTAGTGCTTTTCCAGGTTACCTACCCCGGAGAAGTGCTCCCTAATGCAGAATTGACTTTGAGCTCCATTTTTGCTCCCAGGCGTACAAAACGGTTTTGATGTAAATAAGAATCAAACTCACATTTTTCCTCCTGTTCTGTCAGTGGGAGAGAGAGCACTGCTTGACTAACAGAGTCTTGCTTCTTTGTTTGTGTGCTAACCTCATCAGAGCAGCACATGCAGAGCTCAGTACAAAATAAATAAACCCAAACCCTGGGCTGTATTCCCAGCTCACTCTCGGAGCGTTTAGCTAAAGCATGACTTCTGTTAGATTGGAGAGATGCTCTGTTATTTGACTAAATACTGTTATTTCTACTTATTTTCATTCCATCATAGAGTAAAAAGACACTTTCTATTTTCCAATTTTTCAGTAGGAGTGAAAAGCACTGCCCGATAGTTTTGGAGATTGAAGGTTTCTTGTTTTTCACAGAATGTATATAGCTTGGGTAATATTAACTTCCTCCTCTTGATAGCTTCCTGTTCCTCCCCAGTTTAGTGTTCAGGATTGATTCCATTCTTGATCTCTTTTGCCTTTTACTTTGGGTGTTTTCTGCAACTGAGGCAATTACTGCCTGTTGCAATGCAGGGTTTTGTGGTGGGCAGCACTTCTGTGAAACTGAACTGAAACTGCAAGTCCATCTCAGCAGTGCAGAGCACACAGAACAGGCACCGTATTTCAGTGGTCACCAGCCCAGACAGAATTAAGATCTGGGGGAGGGGAGAGAGTCAGCATATCACATACCCTGTTACCTGAACCACTGCTTTCCACAAAGCAAGGCCCCCATGAAGGGGATGACACTGTAACTGTACTAGGACAAGACAAACTCATACCAGAATACCAAAAGGGGAAAAGCATTTACATTGTTCATCTTTTTGTTGTTGCCTTGGAGATTACTTTAGTTCCTTGACTCAGATCTTACATTGGTTCATAATACATTTTTGCAGAGAGCTACAGCTTTTTCCAGGTTGCCTTTTCCCGCCCCCCCTTTTTTTGTAGTCCCTGTTCGGCAGCTAAAGCGGTTTAACATTTCTATATACCTGATAAGAGGAATGATGGCCAAGGAGAGAATTGTTTCTTGAGTACATCCCTCCCCTTGGGTTAAATATAGGTTGCAGCATCCCAGTATAATGAAAAGATTGGAAAGCATTTACGTACTGGTGTAGTTTCTGCGTTGTAGTAACAGAGTAAAGCATCCACAACTGTGAAAATCATACCTGCAAAGACATGTTTAGTCAGCCTCCACCTTATTGTATTCAGTCCATACACTAAAATATTTCCCATTTAAACCAATTCCTCTAGCCTTTGTGGTTTATTGCCTTGTGATGTGCCATTGGCTACAGGATACTGGTTTATGATCTTAGCATGTGCACTGTGGTACTCACATTGGTTTTGTACTGCAGGATTGCACAGGGTGCTTGACCAGGAATGTCCAATCATTATGATTATAAAATACAAAAGCAAATATGGAGAGGTTTTACTGTCATGTAAAATTAGATTTGTATTGTATTGTTGTCACCAAAGATACTCGATTTAGAACACATTTACAGTTGCCAAAAACTCTGTGCTTTGTAACCTAAAATCATCTGTATCGCCAGGATGAAAATCTTTAGAAAGCCTGAGAAACATTTAGCCTTTCTAATTCAAACACAACCTCCATATCTTTTCTACATATGCACATGTATGCACATGCATTCCCAATCTTGCATATACATTCACAAGCTCACACATTCACAAGCTCGCACACACATTCACAGGCGCTCTCTCACACAGAGAATGTGTTCTGCAGTGTAGCTGGTACACAGGGTATTTTTGAAGACAGAACAAGATGACTGTAAATTGACACTTCCACCCACTAATGAAAAAAAGCCAAGAAAACCTCAGTAGAGAATGAGTTTTATAATTAATGCTGAACAATTTTCATTGACAAAGCAAAAAGGAGCAAGTGGATGGCTGATTTAAATGTTGAATGATTAATGCATGGAGAGGCGGCTGAGGAAAAAGACAAATTCAGGAGCAACTATGGAAATTTATGTATGAGAGAGTCAGCACCGTATTCTGATCTCAGTTACGCAGTTGTAAATCTGTTATCTTAATGGAAGTATTCAGCTTTTATATTTGCATAGCATAAGTGAAAATAGAATTTAACCCAGAACTGTGTATTTGTGTGACTGGAAGGGAAGGGATGTGTATGTTTGCATGTGATAAGCTGCAAATGCATGAGACTTTTTGTATCTCTCAGTGAGAAATGTAGAGAATGAATGTGTGTGTGATTGTGTACGTGTGTGCCAGTTGTGTGGCTGTCTGACAGTGAGTGGGAGGGTGAGAACGTGTTTGTTCCTAGACTCCCTGGTTGAGTGAAAATGGCTCCTGGAAATGCCGTTTCAGATTAGAGAGCAACGGCTGGAGAGGTGGAGATTTCATTACCTTCCTCTTTGTGTGATGTTTTGGAGCGGGTAATGTAAAAGCAGTGCTATAAATAATCCAGTCACAGCTGTGGTGTCCTCGAGATTTATAGTGCCTACGAATGCTAGAATCTTTGGGGTGCTTCACCACGCAAAGCAAAATGAGAAATAATCACCCCTCAAACAGCAAGGCAATGCAGACCCCACCTGTCTTTTCTCATGTGCCAGGCAAGGAGAAATTCTTCCTACCAGATGCCCAGGTTTATTCCTAAATCTGTGTGTAATGCCCATCACCACATATAGTGCTCTCCCTCATCCTTACTTTGAGGGCTGGGGCTCATCACCACCTGCCTTGGACATGTGTGCTGGGAGAGGAGGGTGTGGAGGTCACAGGCAGCAGTTTGCTGTGTGCAAGCTTTTGAGAAGCAGGGGCTGTATTTTTAGCTGCTCCAGATTGTCTCTGGGCTGGGATATGATGCTGAGGAGTTTATTGCCGTAAGGATGTGCCTAGAATACCAGGCAGCCTTAGAAATTTACTGTGCCGCAAAGCCCTGACTCCGTGCTGCTCTGTGACTTTCCTGTGTTGCTTCCGTGCTGGAAAGAGAAAAAATGGTTCCTTGTATTCCCGGCTGCTGCTGGCGCTGGAGGGACAGCTGCTGTGATTTAGTGAGCAGCCCTGCCGCAGGGAAGGACAGCAGCTCTAGATGTGGCTAAACTGTAGTTTGCTCAGTGAAGCTGCCCTCAGATTTCTTCTCAAATATTACTCTACATTTTTGTCTGAACAGTAAGAATGAACAGTAAGAATAAACATGCTGCCTTTCATTTGTGCATTTCCCAAGCATGTCTATAATGTGTCTGCAAGTATTTTTTTTTGCAGTACACACCAAATGCTTCCAAATTGCCAGGGATGTTTCACAGGTAGTTTCTCTGCATGGCATTTCAGGGGAGGATGTGGAGAGATGGCCATAGGTTGATTTCTGTACACCTGGCTGCGAGGGAGGTGGCCAGCCAGCACCCCTGCAGCCAGAGGGATGAGAATTTGCTGGGGATACTCCCTGTGGTGAATCCTGTAGAAAATGAAATTACATCCGTGGTTCTTCTGTCCCACTGGTGCGGGTGCACCTGCAGGTTTGAAATGGTGGTTTCTACCCAAAACTAACTTGAATTATGAGACCCATTACATTTGCAAAGTAAATTTCTATAATTGAAGGATCAACAGCTGACTTCTTGACAATCTAAATCCTGAGGAGCCTAATTTGGCCCTTATGAGTCTGGTGAAACATCACAAATGCTAGATGAAGAAAGATGATTTGTACTGTCAGATTTTTTAGAAATGAATACGAGATATACAGAAGAGACCTAGCAGGACACTCCCAGTCCGCCTGCTTGAGAAACACGGTAAGACCCACGTATTCTCCTGCGGTTCGGCTGTACCATAATCTTTCCTCCGTCCCTGCCCGAAGGAGGCTGGAAATAAGGAGCAGAAGCCCGTCTGCTCTTGCTCTATTCCGAGCTCTGCTCGAGGCTCCCTGCTGCCCCCTTGTTGCTGGAAAGAACACTGGGAATTCGGCAGACTGCTCTTCTCGCGTTGTGATGTGAGCTCGGCTAATATCCTCACATTTTGGGGAAAATCGTAGACCTCCCATAGGAATGTCTGTCTCATTGCTGTGGTATCCGGAATAATAAATACAGCAGTAATCCCAGCTGTAGTGCCTAGCGCTTGTCAGAACTGCAGCTTTCTCGGGAGCGTGAACATGAATGAGGGGCATGCTATAGAGAGGCAAGGTTTGTAGGCAGAGGCAATATCTCGTTTCAACTTTTTAGTCATGTGAAATACAGATGTGCTTTCAGCCATGCAAGGTCTCCCATCACGCACTTACTCTTCCTTTGTGCTTAGGTCACCACAGCTACAAAAATCTACTGCTCTAGTAAATGCTAAAGAGTGAGGTTGCAGTGACAAGAGTGTTTCCTTCCCAAAGTGGCCTCGCCTAATGCCACACACACACAACTTGGAGCAGCTCTGTGTGAGTACGGGATAGCTTGCATTTGAATTTTGTGCTACACATTCTTTACTTTCCTTGGGTCATTAGTGCTTAAAAGTTGTTGCCATCTACATTGTATACAGGAGATGTATTCAAAATTATTTTAGTGGCTCACAGCTCAGTTCCGTCTTGTTTTGGTGGTTAGTTTCTCTTCTGAAAAACATAATCAAATTGGATTCTAAATTCCTCCTTGTTTGCAAAGGCCGGTGGCTATGAATGGGATATAGAGAATGAACTCTACTCTGTCCAGTCATGAATGGTAGCCAGGTCAGGGCTGAGCCGCATTGGCAAGAGGCAGTGATGTGGGAAGCTTGCCCTGCCATTATCTATTCTGTAGACAAGCAGCAGATTTAATTCTCTCAGGATCTCAAGCCTATAATAAAACCTCAATGGGAATAAAAAACCCTGACCCAGAAGGCAGTGGCATGTTCTACTTGTCCTCCATAGTGGTGAGTGTGTGGCTGTGCACCAAGGGAGCAGTGTGACAATTTTGTGGAGCCCGGGTAGCAGAAGAAACCCATCCCCCAGTGTTCTGCTGGAGGCTCTGCGAGGTACGTATTTATACTGCTAGTGAAAAACAGAAGGAAAAATGAGAGTGTCTCTAACACATATAATCTGCAGAAAAAATACACATTTGCATGTCTGTTTTAAGCAAGGAATCTTTGCTGCCAAGGGAATAGTGGTGTGCATGTTTTTTCCCTCGTGTGCTGTTTTCTAGGCCCACATCCATGGACATGCATTGAGAACCTGGCATTTTTCTTCAGCTGGCATTGCTGGGTGACCTCATGCACCTACTTGTCATCTCAGCAGTTTCAGCTTCAGTGTTCCTTCTTAGTTTCATTAAGAAAATATTTATCATTCGAAGAAAGGAAGGCGCCCTGTGGCCTGCTGTGCTCCCCACAGCCAGGCCAATAAAAACAGAGCCCCAGAGTACTTTTCAAGGGTGCAAGAGTGATTCCAGGGCACTTCTGTCCCCTTGGAAACGGGAGAAACAGGTCTCAGCTACAGAAAGTGACCAAACCCCAGTCAGGATGACCTTCTGCATGTTGATTTTTACTAAATCACTGCTTTTAGAGGATTCTGGGATGCTGAGGTGAAAATCAGATTTCCCTTTAGTTTTGAGGTTTGTGGGGTTTTTCCCCTACAAGTATCTTTTTAACCACACGTGCAAGAACTTGTTATCAGAAAAGCTGTCGGGGACTCCTGAACCTTTTAGCACTAATGTTGTATGTGCCTGTTTTTTTATAAAGGAAAACAAAATGGAAGCTATTATCTGAAGGGAGCTTTCATCGTAGCAGTGAGGCAGAGAGCTGTTAAAACATATTTACACAAAATGCGAGACAAATGTTGCCTCCTCCAAGCCAGCTCCTGATCTGGATAGTGAAAGCTCTCTGCTAAGCTGGCTGTTTACAGCCCCTGCTCTGGCCGCTCCGGCGTCCATCTTGGGGTTTGTGGGATGCAGTTTCCATTCCCCTCCTTCTGTCCGATCGGGCACAAACAGCATATATTCCTCTGCCTTCAGCCCCCTCCTCGAGGTGCGATGACATCTTGCTTCTCGTGACCCTCCCCGCCGGGAGAAGGATGTACAGGGTGTGAGGGGGCCTGGGGCCAGGGAGTCATCCTGCTGCTGTGTGGGCAAAGCTAAATTTGGGAAGCGGGATTTCTCCTGTATTGCCAGGCCTGGGTGGGCAGCAAAGCAGATTGCCACAGTAGCTGAGCTTGCCTCTCTTCTTCCCCTCACTCTCCCCTCCCAGGGAAAAAAGCCACCAAGTGCAGGCAGCAGGAGCTGATTCAGGCCCCGGGTGTGCGGTCCTTTCAGAAAATGGGGCTGGGAGGGATGATGGAGGAGGGGTTGCAGAGTGTGCTGCTGACCTGCTGAATTATGACTTTAATGCAGTCACTTTAATAACTTGCTGTAGCTCCAACCACCAGATGCAATTTATGGCAAAACAGGCGCCCAGGCATTTTTCTTTCTATGAAGACTAAGCAGATCTCTGATTACCACCCCCTCCCCCCAACCCATTACCTTCCCCTGCTTGCTCTGCTAATGGAAAAATGTTATGTGTCTGTGTGCTTTTTCCCCAAGTCCTGTTTTCAGGAAATGGTGGAGAATGAGAAACTAACACACGTGCAGACGCACGCGTTTGCGGGAAAGATTCTGTTTACTCTGCATTCTTCAACCACACAAAATTCCTCCTGCTAGCAGAATCACTGGTTCTTTTCCTAAAACCATACAGCCTCAGCCAGAAGCGAGGCAAATTCCAGGATTGATTTGTAGGGAAAAAGAAAGACTCCCTCTCCTTCCATCTGACCAAAATCATCTGAAGTCTGAGTGATTTCACTTCATAATGCAAACCCACTACCTCTCAGATCTCCCTTCTGTAACAAGGGCTTGAATACAACCTCCAAACAAACAAACAAACAAGCTGAACCTGGGAATGATGAATAGACAAACGAAATTCAATTTATAATTTTGTATTTGATGCCTGTATACAATAGACGGGTACATTAAAAAAGCAATGCACAGATAGGCAGGCAGATACTCTGTCAGTTCTCCTATTTTAAACACCCATTCATTTTCCGTCTAAGGGATGAATTCTTCCTCCCACTCTTCTCCTCTCTCTCCTTTTCTGTGATTTGCATGATCATTTGCTACATATGTTACGAATTACTGTTTATCTTAGTCCAGGGCTTCAGAGCAATTTCCCAAATGAATTTCACTGGATCAATAAACTCGGATTCTGTTTTCTTTTCTAAACTGAGAGAAAGAAAAATAGTAAGAAGTAAATGTTTTCTTTTTAGCCAAATGGAACAGAATTCTGAGGTAAACAGATGTGCCCGTTTCTGAATTCTGAGGACTCACACAGAAGCCCTGTGATTCAACTGGTTTGTGTCTTATTTTTGCTTTCCCTTTCCCGTGTCTCTTTCTGAAAAAAATGCATATTTGGAACTGCAGCCCTGAAAAATGGCATGTACTGCTTTGAACCCATTGAAAGGGTGTCCATACAAGGCATCGTGCATCAGTCCTTCATGACTGTTTAATATTTATCAGCAAGGCAAATTCCTACTAGGTTACAGCAAGTACAGTTTGCAATGACCTGCCTCTGCACTTTCAAAAATGAGTAGCAGACTCCTGCAAAATGTCCAGCTTCTCATTCAGCTAGAATAGTGTTTCCCCTCAAGCTTTGAGATAGCTAGATTAATACATAGCATACACTGCAAATTTCTTAGTAAAGAAGTAGCAACATATGGGACCATTCAAGCTCCAGAGAGAAGAGTATAAATTGGACATTTCCATGTGAGTTCAGTCTGATGTGTCTGTCTAGCTGTGTTTACAGTGACCTGCCCTCAGCCTGTACCGGGATCACATTACTGTCTCCATTACTGCAAGATGCACCTGCATGCACATGCTGAGCTGCACAGGTATTTCTTTTAGGTGTGATGAGTTGTCTTTGAACAATTGAATTTATCTCTGCCGACTACAGAGGGAGCCGAGACCAGATTCCTCTCTTTCAGAGGGTTAGTTAGGTGAAATGAATCTTTGCTCAAGCATTCAACCACAGCTCCTTGGCTTGTGCCCTTAGCTTCCTGAATTCCCAGATGATGTCCCCACCACAGCTTAGCCAGGCCTGGAACTGCTTATTTTCTCAGAAGGGATGAGATACAGTTAGTTCAGTGAAGCCATTGGCATTTCAAAATTATATTTAAAAGCATGTATTTGTGCTCTTGTTTTTCAAATGGTGCCATAAAGCTGCCTGATACTTCACAGGCTTAAAGCACTCTCTCCAGTAGTGATCATTTAAAAAAATCCTACTCAGATTTTCATAGGACCATAATGAAAAGCATCCATACAATGATCTGTATGTTGGTAGTACGTGTACACATCAGAAAGCAGATGCTTGAATTCACACTTGCTGCCCACAGGGCAGTACCCAGTGCAGGTATTGCTCAGGAGGGAACTGGTGCCTTTAGGCCCCCGAGAGCCTGTTTTGGCCCAGGGGACATAGCTGTGGCACTGCCAGCTTTAGAGCCACCTCGTGTTGCTGATTTGCCCAGCGTGACTGTACAAGACCCGAGTCTGAGGCTAGAAATTCAGAGAGTTGTTTATTATGTAGCCCCAAAATCGTGTGGAGATATTAATGGCGGCGGCGTGTGACTACTGGTATGCTTCGTGACAGTAGAACTCATTCTGAAGGCTCCTCTGATTCTGCTATGTTTTTCTTTTTTGAACCTGGCCTTTGATTAAAAATGCCTCTCTTCCAGCTCCCATTGCCTTTTAAATGGCTCTGCAAAGCCCTCTCGCGGTTCTGAGCTCACATCAGAAGCACGGCTGGAAGTGTTTCACTGCAGAATAAACATATGGGCTGTAAATCCTGTGATTCAGAAGATTCGCCTGCAATATTCCTCTCCGCTGTTGCCATAGGTAACCGGGCTCTGCAAAACACCATTTACCCTGGAATGCAAGGAGACACGGAGCTCAGCAAGGGCACTCCGGTTAACCCTTTCCTAGCAAAAAAATCCCTTTGGTGATTTCAGAAGAAACTGCTCCTCGCCCTTATGCATGTAGATTCACACATAAATAAACCTGCATTATATGAATTAAGGCAAACTACCGAAACGCTCACACAAGCCCCAGGCACATGCACATCCACTGTGCAGGAGCGGTGGGTTTCATCTCGTACCCCCAGAGCAGGGCAGACACAGAACATGTCGGGGTGCTGTGTTTTAGCGAGTGCTGACTTGCCGGGGCTCTGTGGCTCACTGCCCGCTGCCCTGAGTTCTGGGAATGGGTTAAACTCCTATACTGGCAGCAGATAAAGGAAGGCAACTGAATCAGGCTGGCCTGGTCTGGAGTCCAAATCCAAGGTTTGTGGAGTGGTATTTGTCTAATTACTTTCTGTTAGTAAGACAGGACCTTAGAGAGGAAGTTTTTTGAGTTCACAGTCACCACAGAGCTTTTTTTGTAACTGACAGGGGATCCCTAAGGTTTACAAGTTTTTGCCAATGCCACCTAATGGAGACCTGTCAAAGCTAACACCATTGTTTCTTGCCTCAGACTGTGCAGCTAAGGCACTCTTAACATCACCTGAGGCACTGAATGTGGACAATCAATAGTTACCTTCATGGGCTGTGCCTGGTACAGGGTGTAGAGAGAGGCCATGATGCTGTGCTTCAGCCAGAGGATGTGCAGGCACAAGATCACTTGGGCTCAAATGGGTCTTGCTGAGAGGCAGACAGACCCATGGTCCTAGTGTAGTGCTAAAGTCCCTCCTTCCTTATGGACCCAGTCACTATTGGAGGCCTTGGAGCCATCTCATGCACTGGAGAAGATACCTGGGGGGTCTGGATGTATCTGCATTACACATTCAAACTGAAACCATCCTGCACGCACATATATTGTCTACATGTAAATACCCATACAAGTATCTGACGTGTACATTTGTGTCACCAAATGGTGTGTTACACAGAACACGTTGGATTCAATCATTGGATACAGCCCTATAAATGTCACTCTACAACAAATAAAACAGATGGGAACAGAGTTCAAGATGAACCGATTTTGCATTTGCAGCAGCTTAGGAGAACGGGCAGAAAAGTGGCCCTCAATTTACTTTTTTACTCCTCCAATTCTGACCTGCCTGTGGGTGAATGTGGATCCTAGCAGAGCAGAAGGAGCCAAAGCAATGTACTACATCTGAATGGTGTTTGTTGCTGCAGTCCCAGCAGCAATGCTGCCCAGGGAGGAGGTAGCAGCATATGCTCTGCCTTTGCCCTTCTTCCCCCATGGAGCGGAGGAGGATGCGTGTGCAAAAAGTAAATGCCTAGCCCTGAGTTCAGGCAGTGGTTAATTTCTACTGCAGAGGAGCTGCAGGTGAGACTGAGGATCGGTCTCCTTTGCCAGTTTCACAAATTCTGTTACAAACCCCCTAAATATGTTTTATTTCAAACCACTGTTGTCTTCTTCCACATACTCCTACCCCTCTGCAGTTCAAAGCACACACACACAGTACACCCCCTGAAATTATTATTTTTTTTTGTAACACAGTATTGCTCTAGGGTCATCTACAGATAGGTAAAAATGCAAAATTCTTGCTCCAAAGAGTTAACAGTGTCAGTTACTTTTACATCAAAAGTCTGATGGGAATCCAGAGAAGTCAGGAAATGTGGATAAGGCTGAAATTACATTCATAAAAGATCTGGCAGTGGTTGGGTATCACAGCCCATGCATGGACAAGCCTGTATTGAGACTGCTGTAATCCCTGGGCAGAACAGGGGGGAGTGAAGGAGAGGTCAGTGTGCTTTGTGGGATTCTCTGGCATTACTGGGGCAAGGGGAGTTAGTCCCTCTCTGTTATTTGAACAGGGAGCAAGTATTTTTTTAAGGATCTTTTTTATGTTGCTAGAATAAAAAAGAGTAGGCAAGAGAAAATGACCCCAAATCGTTAAGGGATTGCTGTCTGTGGAAAAGTGCAAATGCAGAATCAAATTGTTTTCCTGCAAAATCCCTTTTTTTCATGGCTTGTTTCCATGCCACCACAGAGAAGAATGGTGAATAAAAGGGCTGATGTACAAGGAAAAGGGGCTTTTAAATATTCCCAAGAGCAACTGAATGGGTGTTGCTGGTTGAAATTCTCCAAATTGCTGTTACATCAGTCTGAATGGTGGACATAAATTGTCAGAGAGTGCACAAGCCATGGAGCACTGCAAGGAAGCACAGTGACATTTATGTGTGCTCTGACTTTTTGGATTTATAGGATTTATTTTGCATACTCCCCTGGCATTGCCAGAGCCTCTCCACAGACCTAATGCTGTGTTCTGCCAAGGCTCCTGGGAGCTGTTGCTGTCTAACTCCTGTGACATTGTGGGTACCTGCTGAGGTGTCGGGGCCGGGTTGTGTGGCTGGGGAAAGGGGAGCATGAGGAGGTCAGAAACTGGGGTGCCTGTGGGGCAGAGTGGAGTGATAACTGGCCCGGTTGCACCTCAGCCATTACGTGAAGGTCCAAAAACTGAAGGCACTGAAGATGCAGTGGCTGAAGCCTCTTCCTTTTCCCAGGTTTATATGGTTGCCTTGAGTCAAGGGTATTTAAATGTCAGGTTTTTATATAGTTCCTAAATTTACTTAGGTTTGAGTGCTTATAGCAGAAGGTTTGTGTCCTTGTGCACTCCTATCTCTGTATTTGAATGATAAATGCCAAGGCTTTCTTTTGGGCTTGTGTTTTTCCACAGCGGAGGTGACACACTCCCATTACATTTAACCATCTCCCCCAAGAACTGATACAATTTCTTTCTTTTGGAAGGGAAATATCAGAGCCTAAGCAACCCCAAAGCTATTTTCTTTGAAGGCTAGGTTGGCTGGGACTGCAGAAACAGTGACAAAGAGGAGATTGTGGAAGAGCGTGCTAGATGGGAGCTCAGGCAGGAAGGGGTTACTGCCTGCACAGCTTTCTCTGTCTGCAGCTCCAGGCAAAACCCAGAGAGAGACAATGATGTCAGCACTACCTCCAGGCCCAGGGCCCCTTGCCTGACAATGTGGGCAATCCAACACATTCCCATCTGCCACAACAAGAGCATTCATGCTCCTATTTCCTGACCTCTTTGGATTAAAACATGTGGAGTTAAATATACATCCAGCCCCATGCTCATGCACTTGCATTGCACCAGAAATAGACTTATGGGAAACTGTCTGCAGCTTTCACCACCCGACACTCAGGATCTGTGTCACCATTGTCATCAAGAAAAGCATACATTAGGTTGGTTGGGAGATTGTACAGTCATGAACACATAGCTAAAATACAGTTCACTTTTGTGCCTTGCAGTGCTGCAGTTAATCAGCGCACCATCAGAAGCGGGGGGAGGGAGGAGGGGAGCTTAAATAGAAAATGAAGATTAGTCAGAGGTAGTGATTTCAGCCTTTGAACCATATGAAACTTGCTGAGTTTTTTAGCACTGCTTTAAAAGTTCTGACAGCAAAGATGGACCTTGGCTGAGCTGGGTGTCTGCGCTCAAGGCTGGTGAGACCAAGCGAGTGGCCACCTTTGCACACCACCGTGTCTGGGCACAGGCAGCGCAGCTCTCACAAGGAGAAGCTTTTTGTTTGCTTTACAGTGAAGCCAGTCTGGTAGTGCAAAATGCTAGTAATAGAGGGATTTTATTGCTGCTTTTATTCATGATGTCTAGGGGGGGTGTCTGTTGCATGCACATGGGTATCATGTAGTTTCTTTTTCATGTCTGTGTGCGCTGCATGTCTGTGGCTGTATGCCCATATGTATCTGTGTGTCTCCATATTTATCGGTCATTCTGTGTCTGCATTGCTCAGGCTTTTTCCTTTTAAGTGTAGGAATTGCATTTCTTTCTGTGCACAGATGAATTTTCCTTTACTGTACACTAAAGGAAAGGGAAATGTAGGGGTAGCTCGCATTTCATTTATGTCTTGCTTGACAAAGGCTTTCACAGTTCAGAAATATGAATGAAGAAAATGAGACTATTTCTTTTCCTTCCTCTCTCTTTGTCTACAGTCTTTTTTTCTGAGTAATTTTCTTTTCCCTACCTTTTCCCCCATCAGACTGCAAACTCTTACTCCCATAACAAATGTTTTAAATGTAATCGATCCTGCCTGCACATACAGTCAGGCCCCTTTTCATAGCGTGTTTCTTGTACAGTCTTCTCTTTCTTTTTTTCCTTTTTTTTTTAACTCATAGTGGGCCTCAACATTGCAAATTCCTGTGGGCAGTTTGGTTTAGCATCTCTCCCCTTCATCTGGCCCCTGCCTACAGCACTCAAAATCTCCGAGAGCACGACACAGGGAAGCACAGCAAAAACAAGGTCCCCAAAATCTGTAGTTCCCCAATGGCTCACAAGGGTCTTGGAGGAAGGTTTAGCTGGTAAGATCCTAATCGGGCGCTTGAAGAGGTGAGGCCAAATGGTTAATGTAGGATAAAAACTGCAAACCTCTTAATTCTCTTAGTGTTTGGTTTAACCTTGCCTTGACTCTGAAGAGATGGCAGTAAGTAAGGATGAGCTTGTATGAGAAATAGGATTCTCTCTTTCTGCCCAGCCCCTGCCATGCCAGTTCCAGTATTACAGGGCATCAGTGGTAGAGACTTCTCTATCAGCTTCTGTTGGTGGAGGTCTGGAACCACCTCACTTCTCAATTAGTGTAATCAAGGCCAAGACCCTGGCATCTTTCCCAAGAGCTTCCTCCCCACTGTGAAACAGAGAATACTGAAAACCATTCGAAAAAGTGGAGCCAGGCTGTAGCAAGCACTGGATTTCACCAGTGGCACTATAAGGAAGCTGCCTGTAGTGTCAGCCACTCTAAATGAGGCATACAAACAAGTTAAAGTGGTAACATGCATAATGTCTGTTATCCAGATATTTCAGAGCCTCTAATAAGCGGTGATTAAAACATTAAACTAAAGAACTTCAAAGGGGTCTGTCTGTGCAGACTGTGGACCTACAAGCAAGAGATCTCCAGTCCTTTTTCCACCTTGGTACCTGATTTACCACTGGTCTGTCTGCTTTAAACTAGTTATTTCACAATGATCTTTAACTTTCCCATCAGTAACATCAGGGGTTAATGATACTTAAATAGCACAGTGCATCTTACAGAGTTGTTTTGAAGGAAACCGAGACTCTTACTGAAGCAGTCTCTATGAAGACTCATTTGATAGGAACTTGCCCGCCAGCCTGAAGTTCTTTGGGAGCAAAGTGGAGGGAGCATGGAAGATCAGCACTGAGCTCCTGAGCACTGTAAGCCATGAGGATCTGCAAGCACTGGTGGAAACATAATGTTAAAAACAGGAGCCCTGCATAGTTTCCAGGGACCCTAAATTAGGCTGTGGAACCTAGGAAGAGTTAGGTTTGCAGTTTTGGACTGAGACACATGTAATGCTTACCATCCAGTTTTGGTGCTTGATGGATCTCTCCTTTTTTTACTTGTCCTAACTTTACACACAAAGTCAATGAAATAGGTGGCAATAGAATCTCTATGTCCTGATACCCCGTCTCTTGCCATGAGCATCAGACTGGGCACCAAAATTGTGGAGAATATGTCCCCAGGTTCCCCTACTTTGATTAGGACCATTATCTTGATGGGAAGCTTTAATTTTTCCAAAGAAATCAAGCCATTCATCTGTGTTTATGGCTACACATGCACCAATATATCTCTCTTACCCCAGATATAAGCAGCCATGTGAGAAGTGCTCAGCAGGTGGTTTGGGAGCAGGGCAGAGGAAGAGACGAAGCCTGCAAGTCACATCCTCCTGACCGCTTTGCCCTTCACTGATGTCTTCAGTCACACTGCTGAAAGCAGCCATTTGAGGAGATCAGAGAATGTATGGAGCAAGTGCTCCTTTTCATTTATGATCAAGATAAACAAGGGTGTCAGCTGAAGCAGAGCTGCTGAGGTGTTCTGTGTACTTCAGTGCCAGGCAGTAGTGGCTGCTGCTTAGGAGATGGATTTATTAAGATTATTAGTAAGTGTTATTTAGAGGTGACTGAAATCGCTGGGTGAACTCCAGAGGATTAACTTTCCAAAGATAGCAAATGCAAAAAAAAGCAACCCCAAACAAACAAGCCACCAGTACGAGTTGTGTTTATTTAATAAAGTCTCTGCACAGGATTAGCTCACAAGCATTTGCTTGGTTTTGTGGCTGGAGATATGGGGGAGGGGAAGGAGGAACCATTTTAGCATGTAATTCCCCAAGTAAAAGCAGAGCTGCAGCACAGCGTCTGGCCCAGTTCACAGCGTAGGTGACAACCTGCTGTGAGCAGGACAGGCAGAGGAGGAATCACCTCTTCCTGGATTGCACCAGATTTAGGGAGCCTAGCATGCAGCAACTCTGATACAGAAATAACCTGGGTGAGGAAGGCTCTGCTCAGGAGCCATTAAGTCACTGTATAAAGGGCACGAGAGCCTTAGGGTGTCACGCTGACCCCAGCCTAACAAGCGTGGGAGAGAGAGCAGCAATCAAAATAGTCATCTCCTATTCTCTAGCAAGGGCATAAGAGGACCTTAAAGTGCTTATAGACATGAATTCACCAAATATCACCCCTACAAGCCCATCCCTGTGGGATGGAGTTTGGTGTTACTAACCCCAGATGGCAAACAGGAGGCAGTAAGCGGGTCACCCAAAGGAGAAGTATCTTGCATTGCTCTTTAGTCAGTCATTGGGGCCCCTTTGGGACGTGGCAGGATAGATTGAGGGGTTCTCTGTTCAAGCCAAGGTACTGAAAAGGGGACCGTGAAGCCCCTTGGCCTTGCAGTTTCCAGTGAAATTGCTTGTTTTGTTTCATGAGAAGCTGCTTGCTTGTCTCCTAAATCTGCAGGAATTGCACTGGCTCCTCTTCCCTCCTTCAGAAAAGTCTCTTATGGAGAGATGGGCCTGGTTTGCTGTTGCCTGTGCTTCCCAAGACTTTCCTAGGCACTGCGGCAACAGCAGCAGAACTCCCGGATTTTGTAAATCTGTTCAGACAGGAAAAACGCCTTTAATATTACACAGTTACAGAGCAGAATGGAACCTATGAGTATAATTTAGCAACCTCATTCCTCAGGCAGGGGAAGGGGACAATGCACTACTTAACTCTGTTGGGATAAGCTATCACAAGTGGAAAAAGGAGGAGGGAAAGGCTGTAACTCACTCAAGTGGAAGAAAAGGGATGGGAACCCAGTGATGCAGTTTTATACTGAGTGGACAGAATTGTCTGGTAACCTATGAGCTTAATCCCATGCTGAGACTGAAGGATATGTCAGCAGTAACTAAAATAGAAGCTAAGTGGGAGGTATAGAGCCCTGGATACAAACTACCCAGTTTTTACAGGAGATATCTTTTGTGGTAAAATTTGTGTTACTGAAATCCTTGGTTCCTACTAAACAGAAAGTTAGAGAATGTTGGACAAAGAGGCGAAGGAAAGGGAAGGAAAAAAGAGAGGGAGAAGGAGAAAGACGCTGTAGCATTGCAGGATCATGTCCTCATCTCCTGTTGGGCTCCAAATTTTTGATAGCAATCATAATTTCCACATGAGAAGCTGATGGTTGAAGAAGCTATTTTCTTTCATAGATAAAATGAAAGTACCCACATTAAAATAAAAGAGGCAGGGTTTTCCTTTTCCACGACTTCTTAATGCATTAGTGAAACATCCTCTGTTCTCAGGAAAGGAAACAAAAGCTAACATTTATTTGGAAAACTGGAACGTGTTTTGCAGTAGGAATAAGAGAGAGTCCAGGTCTGGACTGCTCTAACCGTTGATTTAGAGAGCAGTCCAAGCAGCTTATTGCTTTCACTCCCTGAAGCTGGTGAAGCAGGTGCAGGTTACAATGCTGTGGTGGTGAATAGATGGGTCTCTAGCCAAGACTCTAGACTGACTTCTGGAGAATCTCACTCCTCCAGACAGAGAAGTGCTGTGGCACACGTCTTACTGCCAGGCTCTGTGAATCATCCAAGGTAAAGGGCCTAGGCTCTATGCCTATGTGTGACTGATTAACATCTCTGGAAAAAATCAAGCCCCTTTAGTGAGATTCATTGGGGTGGTCTAATTGACATCAGAGAACCCAGCACCCCTTGACTGGTGATGCCAAAGGTGGTTTAAGGCCGCCTCTGTCCTTGGACTTAATGCATACAATAAGTGTAGCCAAGACTAAGGGTCTGTCTGTCTCTGTGAAAAACACCCACTTTTATGGGACTGTGGCCATGAGTCCAATTTAACATTATAAATTAATTTTCTGCGACCATTCAGATCCCAACTTCATCACTCTCATGTTTCTCTCTCTCTGATATATTTTAGTGTTTGGTGTTATGCCTAATATGGAGAGATTGCAATGAACTGGCTGAGGCATTTAATAAAGGAGAAGTCTGGAAAGTGAGAAGGTTTTTATCTCTGAAAAAGTCTTCCAGTGATTTGTTGTAACATCCTATTTCAAAATGGGTTTGGCTCAGAAGGGCCACATTTGTGTGATTTGTCCTCAATAGAAATGAGAGCTTCGCAGTATTTTAATGTGGCTGAATGATTGTTTTTTGAGTTATTCATTATAGATTTCTGAACCTCTCAGGAGTCCATGAGCTCTTTATGAGCCATATGAAAGGATGCAGCCTCACTAGCAGGGCAGAGACATGCCCAGGAGAAGAGAGATTTGTAGCTAAACTGAGATGGACAGAAAGAGACGGAGAAGGTAAACTTCAGAAAGCCTGGATAAAAGCAAATTCTTTAACAGCCTAACAACGATCTAGACTCCTGCAAGTCAGGAACAGAGCTGGCTATAATGAGGATGTTTAGACGAAAGCACAGGACTATATTGCCAAGTTTTATTTCATATCTGGTTTGGCAGCTGGAGAAAGATAGAGGAAGGTTTGTTTTCTAGGGCTTTCTCAAAACAGTGACCCTGAAAGAAACATGCCTGCTGTCTTCAGAGGATCCACTCATGTTATTGACATGCAGGATACTCTCCAAAAGAAGAGTCATTTGTTCAAAATAGCCTGTTTACAACCAGCCGGGTGCACAGGTCAAAGTGAAAAAGAGCAAAATCTCAATTTCTGAGAAGCTACAAACCAAAGAATTTAAAGAAAACACAGACAGAAGTTGTACATACTGTAAATGCCTAGGTCTCTTAACAGGCACCTTTGGGATTCCCAGACTGGTTAGAAAAACATTGCATAGCAAAGCTGTTTCTCACAAAGAGACAATTAGATAAATGCCACCTGCTGATTGCAAAACTGGCTAGAACTTACTGGGATCTGTGCGTCTTACAGGATCCAGCTGATTTTTCTACCTGGGAGCTAAGTCTGATAGACCTGCAAATTAAATGGAATGGGACAGAGCCAAAGCTGGCTAAATAATGGAAATGTATTTGCGAATATTTATTCAGTGAAAATATTGCCAAAATTCATAATATTACTGATAATGAATTATTTAATCAGCTCCAGACACAACTCCAACAGAATCCCTGGCTTACAGCCGTTCTGCCAACAAGTATTCTGCATGCATAGCACTCCCTCCGCAGTGACTGCAGAAATGTGCTCTGCTTGCCAGTCTCCAAGAAAGGATTCAGTTCTGCTGCTATCGGCTGAGTCCAAATTCCACAGTACTAACAGAACTACTCAGTCAGGGGTGGACTGAGTCACGCCCATGGGCAGAGCTGGGCACACTAATGGGTGTGCTTGGGACAGAGATACACCACACCAGTATGCACATACAGAAGCCTCATGTACAAATAAATGGGTGCATATGGGATATCTCCCTCCATGTAGGTGTATGCTCTATAGAAGTGTGTGTGGGCTCATTCAGCTGTGGTGCAGTGAGGGGACATAAATGTTTTTGGCAGCTGTGTGTTGGGTAGATGTGCTTGTGCTGTATGGGCTGTCCCACCTGTGCCCTCTGGGGCACTGTTCTCCAGGAACCATCTGGGGAAAAGGGAATTCCATAGGGCCTTTTCTCTAGTCTCTTCCTGTACTTTCTCTGTCTCTCATTTTCAGGTAACCTCTTCCACAAAAGGGTCCTTAGGTTGCCAGGGTGTGGGATGCCTGTTCCATGACTGTATAGAACTGTGTGGGGCGGCTGGAGGTGTCTGCCCTCCTGCCTGCAGCATTGGCCCAGGGACGCCTGCGCCTCTTCCTGTGTCATCTGCAGTTCACCAGCAGCGGTGTCTCCCTTTGGCCGGAGGACTTTTGCCTGGGCTTACACCCAGATCTGCTGTTTAAGCAAAGGGCAGAGGCAGTGCTCAGTGAGGAAGTCCTGCATATTTCAGGCAGGTTTAGGGACATTTGTTCCAGACGGTGCCTATCTTGTTGATCTCACTTGTCTTTATCCCATGCAACACACATAATTCAGGTCAGCCCTCTGCTCTCTGCCCTGGTCTGCTCATACACATGCTATTTCCAGATCAGGTCACACGTTCCCCCCCCCCTCTCTCCTACCACTATTGAGCCTGTTCCTTCCATTAGGGTTTAATGAGAGGCCCACCAGCCATGGCAACCCCAGCCCTCCAGTCACTGCTGCAGCCAAGGTCAAGCCCAGGGCAGGAATTGTCCACGAATACAGACATGGGAGTGAAGGGAAGGAAAGAACAATAAGAGCCATTTACTTCCCGATGCACTTGAGCGCTTGAGAGAAACTGTCCCCTCAGATTGCTGAGTCAGCAGCGGCTGACAAATTAGTCAACAGGATGACTGGGCCTCAGCTCCTGGCAATTAGCATCGACAAAGCTTTGTGTGTGCCTGTGTATTTTCCCATTAGCTGTGGCTTGCACGCCTGCAGAGGGAGGAGGTACTGGGGAAGGAAATGGTTTGCTTTGACTTCACAAACACATGGAATTTGCATTCCCAAGGTCGCACAGCAGTCATTTGGCTTCCTGTTTCAGCATCTTTGCAGGCTGGAGCCGTTATGAATAAAGTATGCTGAGAGCCTCTTAGGAGGGAGGTGCATCAACACAGCTGGAGGAAGGGCGAGCCCTGGACTGCAGTAGCAGAGGCACTTTAGATTGGGAGGTAGTTTAACTGATCGGTGTGGCTAACTAAACCAGGTATTGTCACAGTCGAGAAGTGCTGGCAACTGTCAGACAGAAGAGTTTACTGGTGAGAATGGTATTGCTAATACTAATATTCAGTGTTAGTGTAAGAAAGGTGTCACAGATCCAAAGTGACCAGCTTTGGCAGAGCTTGGAGTGATGAAATGATAGATGGAGACAGAAGGGGATAAGGACTGGAATAAAAGGGGATTCTATAGGTCAGGAGTTCAGTGTCTTATCAAAGCGGTTTGGGAAGCCAGGGGCTAAAAGGTGGAGCTGCAGGTCAGGATTAAACTGAACCTATGAGCTGAGTTCTGTCACCATTTGGCAGAGGTCACTGCCTCTAAAGCAGGCTGCAGGGGTCACGGCCCATGCTGTGAACAATGACATTTCCTGGATTCAGCTCTTGTGGAACTACAAACACACTTTGTTGTTAAAATCCTGTGCATCTCCTCTTGCCTTCTCATCTTCGAGGCCAGGTCACCAGTGCTCTTGGACAGGGTGCAAGTTGAAAGTCCTGAGAGGACCCTGGAAGAGAGGTCAAATACATCTGCTTTTTTAGCCTCACCTTCATCCACTGCATATCCATGTCCCTGGTAAGTCAGACACTACCATATTGTCATCATCCTCATTCCAGATGAGCTGGTCAGTCTGATTTAGCCGAAGTTCAGTGGTGCCCCCAGCTCTGAAAGGCCTAGCTGTGACCAGTGAAGGTTTAGTGGGCTTTGTTCTGGGTGCTCAGAGACCCGTCTCTCTGCTTACAGGCTTTCACAAAAGCTGAGCTCAACTGAGAGCAGCAGAAGCATTCAAGCTATCAGTCCTCCTCTTTGCGAGGATGGGGGTGAGAGACACGGTCTTTGTATCCAGGGCACCACAACATGCTCTTTTGCTGAGCATAACTGGAATCCCTGGACTTCAAATCCTGCTGCTGAGAGCCTGGCAACAAGTGAATGTATCTACTTAAGCTTTTAAGGAAGGAGTAGGTTAATGGAGGTGAAAGTAGGTCAGAATGTTTTATTTTCTGAGTTTGTTGGATTTCTTTCTAGGAACTGTAACACTCCACTTATAAGTTGTCTTTGTATCCAGAGACTAGCAGCTCCATATCCATTTACGCTCCTTTATGCCACACTAAACTTGAGACAGTTCATTCCCCTTCTGTTGATGGACAAGCTGCCTCACACTACCTCACATTTACCAAAGGAGAGGAGCGTGTGCCGAGGTGCTTCCTGTGGAGGATTCTGAGCTGGTCCTGCATTCCCATCAGAAATAGAAGAAGTGACATACCCTATGATAAGTGTTGTTCTTTGAGGTATTTTACTCCACATGGGCCTTATGACTGTGTTAAGATAACCATAAGCTAACACAACCATCAGACTACGAGGGAACAGAAAGTTTCAGCTGCTCTGCTTTTCCTCCCCTACTTCAGAGTACCAGAGCCATGTGGTTCATGCACAGCCGTGCCAAACACCGTTGTTTAAAATATCCAGGCTTGTTCACACGAGGTACATGTGTAACTGCAGAAAGATCCACGCTGAATGCAGTATTTGAAAGAACATCTGAAGGGGCATCTCATCAGGGTATCATAAAGAAAAATATATCAAGGACAAGGTAGTGCCCAGGTGTCATAGGGAGGACACAAGAGTGTCTAAGATACTGTAACTTTGACAGTCAGCTTCCTCTGTCTAGCCATGTTTTATTCCAAATGAGCTGTGCTTCCTGCAGCAAACAAACTAGAGATGGATACAGTGCTGGGGTGCAGAAGTATTTTAGTAACACTGAGCTATGCCAGATTGTTACTAGCAGTGATTCCCATTTCTTTCCTGAGGCACACTTCTAAAAGCAGCTACTTTCAGGAAACTGCCTGCAAATAACCCTCTCCCTGTCTGGCTGATACCCACTGTCTCTCCTCTGCTCTTTAAAGTGGGTATTTTTCTGAAGGAAGGCACTCAGTTAATTTTGGAGTCTAAAAGGTACATGCAGGACAGGGCAAGTTTCTTTAACATGGCCCTGACATTATTCCTCCTGCCCTCCTGGAAGTAACGTGCCCGAGGAATGTGATGGCCTCTTTTCTGAGCTGGCAAGCAGTGCCATTTGTAGTGTTGATACTTGTCCCAGTGGGACTCGGGCTGAGATTTTTCCATCCTTCCCTTGCCCAGTTCATTTTGTCTGGAGTGCCAAAAAGCTGTCAAATCGCATTTTTGCAACTATCAATCTAGACTGGGCTGGACCTGGTGACATGGAGGTGAAAGGATCTGGAGTCTGTTTTCCTGTCCTTCTAAGCTGGCCAATATCTCCTTGTGCTTATTCAGGGGGTTAGCTCTGATAGTGTCAGTATGAATGTTTTGCTGACATTTAGCTAATAGCTACATTTCCCATTGCAAAAACATGTGAAGGGAAATAAGGGGAAAAGAACTGCGGTGACAAGAGACAAAGGCACAATTCAGTGGCTGGTTTAAGGTGTGCTTGTGCCTGACATAATGCTGTCCAACTGCATGGAGCAAATATCCCTGAAAATATATTTTTACAAATGAAATCATGAAATCATTGAGATTATCATTTCACTGTTTCTCTCCAGCTGTTCTTCGGTCTCAGATACCACATGCAGAACAGAACCAACTCCAAAAGAACAGAAGGACTATAGTATCTCAATAAGATGCAGTTAACCCCTCCCATAACATCAATGGTAAAAATAATTAAGTCTTTCTACTTCTCTAGTGTGTTCCATCTGAGGGTCTCAAAGCATTTTACAAGCACTAATTAATTAAACTTTTCATCTCCTCCCTGAGGCTCTTTCTGTGCTGGAGGTGGTTCAGTCCAGTTTGGTAGATGTGGCTGTGGAAATCACAGCTGATTCTCAAACCAGTGGTTAAAAACTGCCTCCAGAAATCTTCAGTCCTTACAACTGCTGCCCTTTCATCCCACAGCTGTGCTTTCCCGGCTTAGTTTGGCGAATGATTTCTTTTCCTCTGGCCCACGTAGGCTCAGATCTGCAGGTCCCACCTCCTAGCTCTGCCCTGTCTCAAGTGGGTGATGCCGCTGGCACAATGCCCAGGAACTAAACTGACCCTCCACTAGCCCCAGAATTACTGAAGTGTTTGAGAAGCTTAAAGCCACTTTTGGGTTCCATAACCCTCCCTCCAAGTTAGACCAGGTGATCTGGACTAGAAAGAAATGAAAAGAGAAGGGATAAGGATCACTGACTGCAAATATTTGAAAAGCAACTCTTTAGGTAAGCATTTTAATTTGAAATATGCCAAGTGTTTATGAATAAAATATAGAAATTGCTCATCCCATTGCTGAAATCCAGTCATTCTTACGGCTAAACGTGACAATTATTTAATAGTACATAGCAGCACTTGCATTGTCTTTTAAGAAAGGGAAGAATCAGATTATATCCAGCTGAAACTGGAGAGGAAGTGGGAGAAGGGAAGAATTAACTACCCAGACTGGGAGGTCATAATTGGGATTCAGTTCCTGTCTTAAAGGAAATAGATCAGAGAATCTGTAATCATAATTAATATGTTGTCTTACTTGACTTTTTTAAAACAGTGATAATAAAAATAGTAAAAGTAATAAACAAACAACTATGCTAAGTATGCAGCAAGCCTTGGGGCTTTTGTTGGTGAGAGAAACTGTTGAAATTCTTTTGCACTGATATTTATGTAACATCTTTTGTCCTGGGGATCCCAAGACAAACTCTATCACCAGCTGCAGCACTGAAAAGATTGTGAGCAAGGCAAGCCATATGTTGTTTTGTTAATAATATCATTTTGCAAATCATCTGTAGCATTTCTGTTTAGAAGTATGTAAAGTTTTGATTTCATTAATTTGAGTTCAATACTGTGCATTCCTTACCGAGAAACCAAAGCAACTGGCACATTATAAATGTGCTGGCATGTAGAATAGTAGGATGAATTAATAATTTAATAATGTTTCTTTCTGAGCAATCAAAGTGCTTTACAAAGGCTAGTGGTAATAAAGAATGATCCTTTCAATTAATTAGGAATGTATACTTTGTTCCTGAGATACACAATTATCCATTCATTGAATTCTACAATTCCCTTGTGTTTAGTGCATTTTACTGCCTGCATTTTACAGGTAAAGTAATAGAAGCGATACATTAAACCCTTCACAGTCAGTGGCAAGGCAGGGACAAATTCAAGTCTCTTGATCCTCTCTCTCAACATTGAAAACATTGTTCCTTTCTCAGTTTTACTGGGCAAGGAACACAGGACTGGAAGAAAGGCTTTTCTAGGATGACCTTCTGGGTCATCCTCTTCTGTCTCCTGCCATCAGGGGCAATATGTCCTATCATGGCTTTTGTCACTGTGACAAAGAAACAATGATTCACACTTCTCTGCTGGACACCCGACTGCTCATTGATACAGTTCAGGTTGTCTTTCTGAAAAAAGGGTGGTATCTTAACGGAGCTTGCAGTGGGAAAAGGCTGGTCTGGTTTCTGCTCTGGGATTACAGGAGAATGGCAGCCTTACAGTTACGGGTGCTGGGAATTGAAAATAAAGTTGCTGCTGAGTAGGGTTTTTCTCACCAACTTGGCTTCAGATTTGCACTTCCCCAGCCATGTCAAACAGTACTTTCTTAAGGCTAGGACACTCTCTTTAAAACACAAGAGAAAATAAATTGAGGAAGCATCTTTTAAGAGCATCCTGTAGACTCCCTTTTGAACCAGTGCCTGAGTTTAGTTAGGTTGGTCACAGGACTGGAAGGCAGGATTAGAAGATCATTCTTCCCCTTGTTCCCAGCAGGATAGCATTCCTGGCAAATGTTAGCTGAATTCTGATGAGAGACTCCGCATCCTTCTCTTGGGTCCTCTCTAGGCCTGTTCACCGTAACAGCTTCTTGTCTCTCTCGCCATGGTTATTGGGCCATTTTGTCCCTTCTCTGTGATCTGTACAAACTAGCCCTGCCTGAAGAGGGGTACTAGGTGTGTTACCTGTCCACAAGCCCCTGCATATATCTGGTCCAGTCTCCCTCACCTTTATATTGTATCAGTGGATGTGCACAGATGTCAGCAGGGCCACTGGAGAAATATTCAGGGAACACAGTGGGAACGTCCTCGCTCTGAGAGCTGGGAAGTCTTGCCTGAACTTCTTGTGCAGAGACTGTTTTCCTCCATGACTGTACAGTGCTCAGCAGGCTGATGACACATGGGAAGTAGCCAATTCTGTTGCCAATTTTATTCCTTCTCATTTTACTGTCAAGGGGAGGGGAATTCACAAAAATTGTGAGGATCTCACCCACTTCCCCTCCCTACTGCAGAGCTGCTGATCTATTTTTGTTTCACAATATAAATAGTTACAGAAACAAAGCTCCGCAAACCTTGAAGCATGGTAGCACTATACATGACAAATCTATGTGATCATGCTTCTCATCACTATTGCCTCCATCCTCCCCACCTGGCTAGTGTCCTTTGGTTCCTGTCTTAAGCTCTCTCTAGAAGGTTTCAGAGCACAAGAGGAGCAGCAGTTGGATGGCAGGGGCAGGTAAGAAGACAGTGTAGGAGATAGCAGGAGGGATGGGTAAATAGGTGAGTGACAGCATATGCAATCACAGAAGCACTCTCCTATGGAATCTGGATCAGAATTCATCATATCTGCATGCTGAGATTTCTTGTCTGCCTCAGCTTACAGCTGTGAAATCTGCTGGCAAGATGTGCATCACAGTCTTTAGTAGTACATGCATTTGAAAAAACATCAAGCCTTCTAATGGTACTAAATCCCTTGTCTATAAACTCAGGCTGTAGGAACACTGGAGAAGGAAACTAGATACTGAAATCAGGGTTTGATTCAATTCACTGGGCTGGAAGGAAGGCTGATGATGTCCTCATTCGCTGAACACTTCAGGACGCCTGGTATACTGAACAGGCAGGGGTCTGAGGGAAGGGAAACGAGTAAATGACTGGATTACTGCACACGCATTTCTCACCTCTTTATTTTTGAGTGCTGGCCTCTACCATCTTTACATTTAAATGTAGATTTTTAAAATACTATTTGTAACATGTTTAAATTAGTAATACTACTGTCATTTCCCCAGCCATGTTAGAAACACCTGCATCTGCTTTGTTTCTTACTCCTTTCTAATGCTCATGCAAGCTGGTGAAACTGTTATGCAAGTCATGGGTTAGCACAGTCCAAATATATTGAGTCTTTATCTTTCTTTTTATTTCCTTAGTTAGATCTTACCAAACACCAGATGTTATGTCATAGTGCTTTGTAATCTGCATCACTTCATCCTTACATGCTGTTCCGAATCAGACCTGGCTGGATCCCTGAAGGGGTGATGGATCTCACTGCTACTGGCTTCAAAGTGGAGGCTGTTGAGACTGTGTCTCTGTCAATCGGGTCTAAGAATTCCCTATCTGAATATACTTGACTGAAATAGGCTGGAGGGGATAATCTGGCACTAACCTCTCTTCTCCCACCCCCCTGGTTAGAGAGTCGATGAGAACTAATAGGTCTTTTCCTGCCTAACACCTCTGATTCACAAAACTTTCTGTGGCTGACATGGTGCCAGGAGACAGAGGGGTTATTTTGGGGCAGATTCCTTTTCATTTGTTTTGTTTTCCTCTTTCTATAGCAGTGTGGCAATCTCAGTCTTGGCAGCAGGGATGCCCTGAGGGAAGGGAGAGGAGCTACTGCTGAAGACAGAGAATTCTTCATGGCTGCTTGTCCTCTCTTTGACTGCAGCATCACCTGGGGGCTAGAGGGGAGGAGAAGTGCCTCAGGCTCATTCAGAGTTGACCGATGGTTATTTTTAGCTGCTCAATGCTCTTTCCAAGCCCTCTTGCCTCCCACCCTGGAGCTTATTTCTCTCCTCTTGGCAAATGGCACTTTGTAAGCTACTCAGTCACAGGTTATAAAGCACTGAAAAAAGTCAAAGGGCAGGTAACTGAGGTACTCCTCAGAGAGAGGCACTTGAAAGGTCAGGAGATGCCTGGGCCGTGGGTAGGAGCTCCTCCTAGCCTAGCTCTGCTTATTAAGTAGGCTTGCCAGCCCATGCAGACAGGGTGATGGGGCTCAGATCTGAAAAAGCATGTGAAGGAGGCAGAGGAGGAGAGAGGACAGGGTAAAGGAAGAGTAGGAAAAGAGGTGGGGAGATAGGATAAGGAGAGTTGTGGTATACAAAGGGGACTAAGTGAGGTGAAGGAGTATGTGCACTGTTGGAGCATGACTGAGAAAAAGAGGAAACGGGAACAGAGAGCAATTTTACTTCCCTCAGATTTCAAGCTTTGGAGGATCTCTTGCCAAAGGGCCATGGGCTTCCTCTTCCTCTGTGGAGTCCCCACACGTCAAAGCCAGACCCATGTCCTGCAGGCATCAGGAGAAGGCATGTAGGCAGCTCCACTCAGAGGACACACTCCCCTTCCCATGGGATGGGAGTTGCCAGTGAAGGGTGAACAGCTGACCATCAGGAGGGTGCTGTGTCCTGGAGAAAGACAGGTCCTAACCTTTAGGGAGAGAACTGAGACAGCCACCGTGGAGAGGCTTTTCCTTGTGCTTTGCAGAGCTGCTGGCAGCCTGCCCTGGCTCCTGGTGGGTAAAGCATCAGATGAGGTCTGAAGCTGGGCCCAAATCCTAGGACCTTGGTCACAGCAGGAGTGCAGGATCTAAAACTCACCTGCAGCTGGTGCCGGTAGAAAGCTGTCACTCAGGCAATAAAGAAAGTACTAACTCCTGAGCTGCTTGGCTGCCAAGGTCCTGAGCATGGGGCACTTCAAAGGCTCATGGCATCCCTGCCTGTGTGTGCTGGTGTATCTGTCCATCCATTTATGGTTTTGGCCCTTAACATGTGCAGGATTTGAGCTTTCCAAACAATACAGGATTTCTCTTCACTGTCCCCTGAGAGGCAGGGTTTACAGCACCAGCTCGTCTTCCTCCCGCAGGAGCTGGGGAATGGCTCCTGCAAGCAGCAGAGCAAGCCTTTCCCCATCCGGGTCCTAGGGGAGGATGAACAAGCTGCTCCCTTTCCCTTCTCTTGGTGGGGACCCAGAAAAGAGCAGCTGGGTGGCTCCCTTGGCTACTGTAGCTGTGCCCAGTGTCATGCTGATGCCAGGATGGAAATAACCTGCTCAAAATAACATGGCTTCCCTCCTGCACCATATCCCCCACCCCCTCCTCACCGTAGCCTACTCTTTACAGTAGCTTCTTCTTAGTTTTCCAAAGTCACAGCTGTGTGTGCTTGTCTCAGGCAGGGGAAGCAGGTTGCCTGGATACAGTCGCTTTGATGAGCAGTGCAGTCCCCCTGGAAATCAGGCTGCAGTCCCTCCCCTTCCCCAGCATCGCTGCTCAGTGTGAAAGATGTATTTGGGTCCCTGGAGGGCTTCTGAATGCAAAAAAAGGGATGGGGAGGGGGAAGACAAAGCATCACAAATGTCAGCATTCCCCCCTTGCCCCAAAGAAATAACCAGGTGTAGGGATCACAGAGACAGGCAGGGCCAGGAAACTATTGGACCCGTTGCTGGAGGCCAGCATGAAGCTGATCCTAACCTGATAAAAGAGGATCTCACACCTTAACTGAGCCAATAAGCCATTCAGAAATGTGCATCATGAGCAATGGAGATTAGGACTAATTGCTATAGTCCAGCAAGGGCAAGCCCAAGTGAGCTTACCCCACCGTCAGGATAATCATCACTCTGAAAATGAAGTTCCACAGAACAGGGCAGGGTTGGGAGGGGATACAATTCCCATTCCTCTTGGTGTGTCTTGCTTCACAGTTTCGCAATTGCACAGCTTCCTTGGCACCAGACAGCTTCCTTTGGCTGATGCAGCTAGAAAAATTGACTAACGTGGAAAAGCACCGTGATGTGCTTACAGGTGTCTAAGCTGTAAAGACCACAAGGAAATGTGCAAATTGTTTCAAAAGGCTTTAACCAGGAAGAATATCAGGGAGATGAAAAGCATTTACTATCAATATCAGAAAAAAAAAAAAATCAAATCCATATTTTTGCTTGCTTAATTCCCTAATTTTCTCAATGCAAAAAGCCACACCTGCTCCATTTTGAGATAACAAGAACATGTACCAAAAATCATGGCAAAGGATAATTTCTCAACAACATTACAAAGTCTCCACAAAACAAAATCCTGGAATTGAAAACTACTATCTGTATTACCAAAAGCATTCTTGTACTCATGCCATCTGTCTTCAATGGTGTGCCTCCACCTTCCCCCTAAGCCTCTGACACGGGGCCATTTCAGAGGAAAGGTAACAGAATAATCAAACTAAAGTGGTTGGTTCCAGCAGGGAAGTTTCTAATTCAGAAGTCCAGTAAAGTAGGTAGTTTTTGTAGCAGAGACTAAAGTACAACAGATGAAATGCCAAATACAAATATATTTCAGGACTAGAAAGAGAAAAACATCCCTAAACTAAAACTCTTTTATGGGGGTTGCTCTGCCAGGAGCACTCAGCCCCCTCATCTGTACAGGCAGGGCATCAGCAGAAGTGCCCCTGCTGACTACGGCACTGCAAGATCTTGGTGGGAGGTAGGCATCTCTCAGTTACACAGGTCTCACTCAGTGCTCTATCGAACCAAACAAACATTTCACATTCCCCAAGAAAAGCAATGGCCACCCACTGCAGTTTGGCAAGCACTGGTAGTTCTCAGTGATAGAGTCTATTTAGCTGGCAGTCATCAGCATTCTGCAGTGGTTTCAGTTTCTTAGTGCATTTAGAGTACATCCCCTGATGCAGTGCTTTAGAGCACGTTGAGCATGACATAATTCATAGATGACAGTAGGGATTTCTGCTCTGAGAGGAATGGTTGCAACCTTTTAGCCACATTAAGATAGAAAAATGCAGTCTTGGACATGGGCACGTATGGTAATCTAAAGTTATTCTGGGCTTTGATAGCTTCCCTGTGGGGAAAACCAATGTGCCAGTGAAGACAGGCCCCAACAATCAAAGAGACTCATGCCAGCCCTGCCATTCTCCATGGTTGCTTCCTTCAGCTTATCATCAGTACCTCAGTCACCTCTTGATGTAATGTTGGAGAGTCAGGCAATGGTGTGTTAAGGCATTCATCTGCATCATATGCAAGTCAAAAAAGACTAACCACAAAGCTGGGATTCATCCTTGGATACAGAATGCCACAAATCATGCCTTCTTGCTGGCCCTTCTGTTAATCCCATACGAATATCAACTAATGAAAGTAGCAAGACAGAACTGCACAGCACCCAGCAAGTGCAAAGCCCTGGAGGAACTGCCACGAATATCCTTTGGATGCTCCAAAGATATGTGTGGAAGCTTCTCAGGGCAAACATCCTGAGACCAGGGCAGGGCAGGGAAGAGAGAAAGAGGAGATAGTAGAGATCTCTGGCAGGGGCAAAGAGGATACATAGATGGGGGTTTCCTCCTTTAATCTCAGAAAATGGCATTAATCAGTACATAACAGGACAATACTGATGGGACTTTTTAACAATGATGAGTCATCTGCTCCATTTTCTTCTGCATCAGGCACACTGAAATCAAGAGACCAGATATAGATGTCATTGAGAACTGGGGCCTGACTGAGGAGGAAAGAAGGAAACAGGGAGAGAGAAATCTAATCGCAGGTTCTTTTTTTACATTTTTTTTCCCTCTCATTCCCATTTCAAAGACAGAGAAAAATACACATAAAGAGAGAGTGAATCATTTAACATGAATTTTGCCTGAATAAGGACTGACATAAGTGTGTGAAACAGGAAGGAAATGTATGAATAATGCAGAGCAAGGCTCTGTGCAGACGGAAGACTGTTATTATGTCCCTGTTTACAGCTTCTGAAAGCACAATCAAATAGATATGGGAAGAGTGCAAAAAGCCTGCATGGTCATCTCACGCTGAAAAGGTGTTAAAATACATTGCGGATCACAAAATAACACCTCTCAATCACTGCACCAAATTTGCTCATCTGCTCACACCAAGAGAAAGAGGAGGAGTTGGTGTTGCTTTAAGTTAGAAGTGAGTGGAATTCTGTGTAGGTTTGGCTTGCTCTGAGCTGTGCCCAAGCTGCAGTGGCTGCTATGGTAGACTAAAGCAGAAACACAATGGGAGAACATACCCTGAACAGCCCTGCCATGCAGCCTTTACCATGCACGCCTGGGAGAAGGGTTTGTAGAACTACAGAAAACAGACTTTTTAATGAAGGTGATCCCTGAAAAAATTCATACCTGCCCTTCTGCTTATTTACAGTTGATGTGTGCAGGCAGCTGAACTCATTTCTTTATTCCTTTTATGGGAGAAAGTATGGCTAGGAATTAGCACACTCTCCCAGGATGCTTGGGACAGCTGGTTTCCATTTGTGGTCCTGCCACTGGCTGGTTTTGGCCAAGCATCATCGTTTTTGTGCCACTGGTGAAGCACTTTGAAATCTTCTAACAAAAAGCAGCATGTAAGAGCTGAATATTAATTCTGATTATTCTAAGAAGCCCATCATCATACCGTGTGGTCTCTTGCATTCTGTAATTAAGGCACACTTCTGCCCTAAGGAGGGTATTCTTATTCCTTCCCTTGTTTTATACAACTTCTGGATGGAATTTGCAATAATTTCCGAGGTAGTCTGTTGGATCCCCTCCACATGTCTGGTCCTTTTCCAAATCACAGTCTGTGAGTTTGTCTGAGTACTGATGGGAGATTCTGGGTGTATTGTGTGCCTCAAGAATTCAGTAGCAGCAGAACTCACAGAGTCATCCATAGCTGCTGAAGATTTCTCAGAAAGCTTTAAGAAAAAAGGCTGACCTACTGAATGACCCTTTCTCTAATTTATTGCTATATTAGACTAGCAAGAGGTATAGTACAACATTACATAGGTTTATGGAGGTGACTGGAGGATGTTCGTATTTTTTGACAATACAGAGAAGCTTATCTGGAGGTCTAAGGAAGGGCATCTTAAAGAAGGACTCCAGGGAGAAATAGAAGTAAAGTAGGGGGCACAGCTGGGACACCAGGGCATAAAGCAAGGGAGATTCAGAGCCACTAATGTTAAATTCTGGATCGAAAAGAAACAGAAAGAGGGAAGAAGCAGGGTCTTTGAGGACAACAGTGTAGGAAACATGACAGCCTTGGAAGAGAAGGAATCTCTGTGTGTAATTATCCCCTATGTAATAGAAATACTCTTTGTGTGCAAATAGGCATTCTCACATTCATCCTGTGTACCTAGCTTACCCAGTATCATATAAAAGGGCAGACTGTGAAAAGCCCTATTGCACATAGAGACATGCACATTTTTTAGGTACAGCACTACAAGCAGCCAGCATGGGGAAGCAGTGATGCTGATGCAATGCAGTGATGAAAATAAACGTGCCTGCTCCTTCAGGGATGAAAAAGGCACATTCCACCTTCTGCCTCTGAGAAATCTGCTGCAGCCTTTCAACAGCCAAAAGAAGCAACGAGCCTGAGTCAAAACCAGTTTGCTTTCAGATCCTCATTTCATGCTTGCCCATTGCCCCTTGGTGCCCCAGAAAAAGGAGCGACTAGCAGGGATTGTCATGTTTTCAATACACTGTGTTTCTATGGTGATATTAAAGTGCCCTCTATTTGCTTTTTTATCTTTTCACCTTGAAATGGGAGCTGCAGGTGCTTGTATGCTGTGTAGCTGTTGCACATAATGAAAAGTGACAGGGCAGTTCAGTGTCTGGGGTTCTTTCAGTCCATAGGCTCCCTGCTGAGAAACCCAGCAAGGTGGGCACTTAGGTTGGTATTTTTTCCTAAGTTGTTCTGACATACCTCCTCCAGGAATTGTACTGATGCCCTCTAACTCATAGCATGCAGCCCCCCTGGCTGCATCAGCTAGCATTTACTTCTGGTCACAATCTGAGCTCCTATCAAATCAGTAGCCTAAATATGAAAAGCTCCTTGCTGTGGTGTCCACAGCACTGCAAACAGTCCTGGGCAGATGGATGTTATTGAACATGGTGGATGTGATTAGAGGACAGGTGGGCGCACTCTTTTCAGCTGGGTTTTGAGTTCTTTTGAGGGAGGATGATATGAAGGATGGTGATTAGTGTCTTTTGGAGGCAAAACCAACAAGCTTTAGGCCTGAATTAGCAGCTCTAAAATGCAGTGAGATCAGCTATTTCTGCAGACACTGTGATGGTGCAAATTAAAACCAAGCCATTAGCGGACTTGGTGTACAAGTTGCTTGGGATCTCATGCCATCTTCCCCTTTCTTCATAGCAATATACCCACTACCCCTGCTTCACTTTGCTCTGAGGAGCTCTAAAGCAGCACTTCCTTCTCAGACATTCAGACAGGTTGCCACAATGTTGTGGTCCTGTAATACATCATACCCTTTTCCCTACTCCTACCTTTAATTTACAGCTCATATTAGCTCCCTGTAAAGCATGATGTGGAATAGCAAGTCCAGCTTTTGTAAACGAGGGAGAACACCACCAAATCTACCACTGCATAAATGAAGAACTGCCTTGAGACTGTCTCCTGTAAAGGAAGATGTATTACACGGAATCAGAAGGCTTCAACACACTTAAAGTCAAACTGAATCTGTGCCTTTCATAAGTGCAAAAGCACAGCCAGACTTCTGAGTGAGGAAGGTCTTCCATGCAGAGTCCATAATCCCCATGTATTGAACCTGCCCCTGTCTTTCCAGACCTGATGTTGAGCTGAACTGCTTGCATCCCTGTGTTGGATGGTGAACCATATGGCATCCAAGCCTTATGTATATGAAGGCCATGCTGAATCATCTCCACATGGAGAGAGAACATGGAGAGCCACATTCTGTCAATTTGCTCTAAAAGCAGATGAACCTTATTCAGTCCGACATCCCACCTGCTTTAATGAAGGTTGAGATATTGATCTCCCCAGTAAATCAAGATGAGATCTATAGATCCCTCCCAATAAATGATGGTGGCTGTATTGATTCTCTCCTTCCCAGCCCCAATAAGTGAAAGCAAGACATATTAGTTCCTCCCCATTAAATGAAAGCAAGCTGCATTGAAGCCACCCCTATAAATAAAGGGTGGGCCATGCTGACTTAGACCTTAACCACATAAATGGAGGTGAAATGTATTGATTCCATTCTCTGTGATTGATGGAGCACTGTTATGGTCCTCCTTCCAACATAAATGATAGCAAAGCATATTGATTCCACCATTCTTGACGTGAAAGGTAAGTTTTGTTGAATATCCCCAAAATAAGGAAGGAAAGCCACACAGAACTTAGCATCTTATCCAGAAATTTGTTTTGATGTGTTATTTACACATTGAGGCTTTTACTGCATTTGGATGTGTTGCTGCTTAAAAACTCTGGGCACAAAATGAAATGACAAGGCACCAGGGTTTTGGTGAAGGGATGTGATGGGGTGAAGGGATGTGATGGCTAAGCAGAAGGTCTCCTGAGTTCGAGTCCTTGTGTTCCTGCAGACCACCTGCATTTAGGCAAGTTTCCTGGCTTTTATGTGTCTCATCTACCTAGTAATAACTAGATAATAACTTTCCACTGACATTAGGTCATAGAATAGATTTGTTCATGATTGTCTACAATGTTCTGTTGGTTAATGGGACCAAGTAAGTTCTGGAGACAACAGTGGAAGTGGATGGAGAGTTATGGGGCAAAATGGTTAAAAAATAAGGTATACTGTACATGCCCTGTGCCTTTAGAGAAGGCTAGGCCTGTGTACTGCAGATAAATAATTAGCAGCAGGTGCCTTGAGCCTGTGGTGATTTTTGGTCTGTAATTATTCCTGCTCCTTCCTACTCCTTTCTGCTAACAGCACTGGTTTTAAATGGTCTTTGCTGATGGGAAAGATATCAAAGACACCTCACCTCAAATCTACGCACTAGTTCAGGGATTCAGTCTTTTGGACTGTGACTTTGCAAGCGAGGCAGCAGGGACAGTGCCCATCTGCAAAGCAAAACATTTGGATTTAACTGCACCCCTTCAGGAGATCACGTTCAGCCCAGCAGCATGACAAAACCCAGGACAGTGCAGGGACAGCTGCTGGTAGTATAAAAGAGAGGTGCCGACTCCTTGCTTCCCTAAGGAAATAAATACACTCATTTTCCCCACAGTACTCCATTGCACTGTTGTTGTCTTTTGTTACCTGTTATGAACATCATAATCCTTGGGGAAGCTATGGAAGACAAGTGAAGAGGACAGAACCAGCGGAGCCTTGTGGAGAGGCCTGTCTATGTCTTTCTTCCCCACTTGTCCCAGCAGTAGCAACAAGATAGAAAAAAGAAAAATAAACAAAAAGACAAAGAACAAAATGAAGTCAGGCACATGTAGACGACACGAGGAAGTTAGTCAAGAGTAAAGCCCTTAAACATCCCACACAATAAATTATACCATTGTCACTTTTTTCCCAACGTCACAGAAAAGAAACACACCTTTGGTACCATGTCTTGTCATGAGCAGGCAGAGTGACAGCATCTTGCGTTTTATTGTCATGCATCTGCATGGCATCTCCTCCATGATGTATGGGGGGTTACGCATGCAGAGAGGGCGATACGAGATGGGCAATTAAAGGAAAGTGTGATTAAGCAGTGTACGTCTAAGAGGGACCCAGGCATCTTACGTTCGCCGTATCCTAGGGTACAATCATGAGCAATGCGAGCTTTGATCTTTTCTTTAGGATGAAATACTGAGGTGTATTTTACCATGTATTTCTTACACATAATCATTTATCTTAGGATCTTACAGAAAACAAGATGTGATAGCTTTTATGTGAATTAGCTGTTCCTAGTAAATCCTGTGTTCTTCCCATGTGGGTATTTCCAAGCATACTGCTTTGCCCAGAACAGACTTTGAAAATGCCATTCAAGCGCCAGTCCCTCCCTAAGCCCATGAATGGAAAAGCCCAATTTCTTTGCAATTGTCTCGTATCACCAGCTGTCTAAAACCCTCTCCGAGAGAATTTAGATTGGATTTTGTGCTGATTTTATACAGTTGTCTTATGTCTTCCCCATGAGTGGTGAAAGAGATTTGTTCCATACAGCATTGGGGATGCAAATATCATTCCTGTCTCACTGCATCTTTGAAAGGAGGACCAGACAGTTGCTATGGCAACAGCACATCTGAGCCAGCTGTAGTTGCCATGGAAACAGAAACTATGGGAGCCAGGAAAAAATAGTCCCAGAGGACAAGCCATTTTAAAACACACACAAAAATTCCCTTAAACTAAAATAAAATCTTGCTTTGAAATTCTAGGGCGTCAGAAACAAGGGGCAAACCAGAGGAGAATGCAAACACCCTCTCATCATCTTGTGCTTTCCTTTCTTACATTTTTGAGAAACAAGAGAGAAGTCTTGTGAAAGTAAACTCCACCATACCTTTGGCCTGGTCTGCTAACCCTGTGGGAACATGAATGCTCTGCCTTAACTCTGCACCATGGAGGCACAAATCAGTACTCCAGTCAGGTATCCCTCTCGTTCGCAGCAGGCTCTCCTTCTATCAAGCTAACCATTTTCCATACAAGTGCTTTCAAATAATGAGATTACATCTTTGGAGATTCTTTAGTCCCTGCAAGAAACATAGTTTTTATCTAAATAGAGGGCAAGATGCACTGTTTGACATGTCCAAGGCTTAAGTCTGGGTATCTCCAGCAACGGCTAGAAGCCTGGCAGCACTGTGACCTGCGCTCTGGCCTTCAGGGCTGGGCCAGTCTGTCTGATAGGTACTAAAGAGAGGAATCCACAACATCCTGCATCTTATTGAGGTGTTTTGTTAGGTTTATACGCAGCTCTTTTTTTAGCTCTAATGTTACAGTTAATCAGAGAGAATGATTAAAATTATAAACTATTGATGCTATAGAAGAGAGGAAGGCAAACAGCTTCAGTATCCACACAGAGATATGTGGATTTGGGGTCTCATGAGAACGTAATAGGGCAAACACAAGGGCTGACACTGGGAGTGGGGGAAGAGTAGACAGCAGACGGAGGAAGAAGCTGATGGGAATAGATGGAGTTATAGGGGAAGGTGAGGCAGGAGAGCCTCAAATTGGGAAATGATAGGGACAAGGGCGGATGCTGGAGCCGAGTGTGTGTGGTAAAATGAAAAGCAGTGAGGTGAGCAGGAGAGCAGGTGAAGCCTGAGGCAGAGGATATGGATAGAAGCAGGCCGAGATGACAGGACAGAGAGAAGCAGGATGGCAGACCACAGGATATGAGGGTGGGCAAGCTGGGGGCAACACAGTTGGCACAGCAGTATGGGACAGGACAGGGGTGGAGATGAAGCCTGGCTCAGTAAGTACGGGGACAAGGAAGGGCAAAGAGAAGCAGGAGGTATAGAGGCCAGATAGGGCACAAGATGGTTTGCAGGGTAACACCTTTTCTGTTGTTGTTTGTTTGTAATATTCAGCAGATTTCCCTGGCTTTTCTAGCATCACTGCATGAATAAATACTTTTGTTGGCTGGTTCACTCATCACACTGTGGTGAGGGCTGCTTAATCCAATATAGTGGTGAACTTAATTTTTCCAAGTATTTCTTTCTTTGTTCTGTATCAACAGCTAACGTTATCAAATCTTTCCATGCTTTCAAGGTGCAGACTTTCATTATTTTCTTACGGAAAGCAGATTTAGAAAAGCAGTTCAGCATCTCAGGTGCCTTTGAATTCTCACTGCATTTTCTTGCCTTCTCATTTTGTGATCACAGTTCCTGCCCTTTTGTTTCAGTCTCACTACTCTCTTTCTGTCTACAAAAAAGAGAGACGGATGCTGCAGTCTGCACACACCTGTAATTTCTGTTGAAGCCAAGGGAATCTGCATGCATGTAACTAACAGGACTGGAGGACTTGGCTAAGGATTCCTGTTTAAAGGAATAATAAACTGTTCACGTTTACTGAGAAAGAAAAAGAAAAAAGTCTTTATTCAAAATGTTAATCTCTTCCTGCTGAGGAGCGAACCCAAAAGTCAGTCTTCAGGATATAAATATTTATGCCTTTTGCATAAACAGCAGATGTAACATTTCCAATTAACTGTCGATCTTTCCATTTCTCTGGCTGCTGCTGCTTTCCTCTCACAAATCGGAATGAGCAGTCCGCTTGATTTGCCTGAGCTCAGATCTGTCACAGATTTCCACAGTCAGTAAGATGAAATTGTTCCTGAAAATGTTTATTTATCAGAGCCTAACAATTTCCCTGTATTTTTTATTCCTTGTATTAAATGCAAGATGAATTCTATTCTGCTGAAAGATGTGAGATTCACAGCCCAGATAAGAGGACAACAGAGAAGGAGCAGAAGCAGGCATAGGTGAGTGTGTGCACTCTTCCATTGCAGCACACTTCATCCCAGCCCTAGAAAAGCCCTCATGACATGAGAGATGCCAGTCTCTGACCTATTTGGCCCCCGGCCTTTCTACTGAGGCTGCCAACCTGGGGCTAGGTAGCATTGAGTGCAAGAGGTTTTATGACGTAGCCACCTGTTCACGAGGAACTGCCTCCATCACTTCTTTAGTGTCAGCTTTCTCAGGTGTCTGACATTCAATCCTGCTAATGGCAGCCTCCCCCTTCCACAACTTCTTCCTCTCTAGGAGAAAGTGTAAACTGTGCAAGCAAGAAAATGAACCATAGCAGAGCTGGTAAACATCGGTTTTCATTGGCATGATACCTACAAAGAGAAGATTTTGCTGAAGCCCTGGAAGGATGGTAAGAAAAAAAGTCAACACCAGATAAGCAGTAGTAGGTAAAAAAACAAGCCAGAAGGCAAGTGCAAAGGGAAGGAAAAGCACTTGTCTGGTGATATGTCAGGAAGTGGGGATCCCTCTGTTCCCGTTTGCCAAGGATGCTTTTGCATGTAGTCCTGTCCTCTGACCTGTCCCACAATATCATGAAGTTTAGCTCAGCATCGATTCATTTCCTGGGAATCCAAAAATTGGTTGGGCATTGTTTCCAAACAGGAGCTGCTGTTCAGCTCCTCCAGCTTTCACTGAGGGCTCAGGTGAAAAGCTCTTGGCCTTCCTGCTTCCAGGGAAAGCACTGGCCTGGGAACCATGCAGCTAGCCTGGGATGGGGCTTTGTGCTGCTGGCTGGGTTAGTGCAGGAGGTCAGCCTTGCTCTTTTCCTCCTCAGGAGCTGCATCCAAGGGCTGACAGTTCTGGCAGGTGCTGTTGCTATGGGAACTGGTTCTGCTTTAAAACCATCCATGTGGCAGTGCAGGGATGGAGGCATCTGCAATCCTGACTGCTTAGGCGTGCACCCTCCACACATGCTTTTGCTGCCTGCTGCCTCCTTTTCTTCAGGTTCATGGCACTTTGAGCTGCATTTTTGCCCTCTCCACATGCTCTTGTCTGCCACATCCTCCCCGGCTCTGGGTTCTCTCTGCTGTGAACAGCTGGCATCTCACATGGCATGAGAAATCATCACTAACCCAGAAAAAATGGGTCCAAATTCAAAAGTAACTGGAAGTTTAATTGCTTAGTAAGCACAATTTTCACTTTGCTCTGTGCTGTGCCCAAAAGGCATATGTAGTAGTTCTTGTCTATATTCAAGTATAGTCTTGACTCAAGCATCTGTGACCAGAGATCAGGTTATCTGCACTGTAAAACCAAAAATAATCACCAGCGTTTGCTTCGGGTGAGCTAAGCGAAGTGCATTTTGCTTACAACTAGAAGCTAACTTTGCTTGGCTCACTTACTGCAAATCCTTGCATGTGTAGGATTCCATCAGCAGTGGAGCAGGTGTACTAACATAGCTGAAGTTAATACCACCTGCTCTTCTTTGTATCAACCTCTCTATTTGATCAGTTAAATCTAAAAGAACCTGAGGTGGCGTCAGCAAAATGTCCAGGCTTTGCTTTCCCACCAGGAACAGGAGTCAGGGTAGTACCAGTGCTGACTGGCTCCCTGTCATGCTCTGTCCTTGCTGGGAGTCTCACTGTTCCTCCTGCCTGGGGAGCAACTTTCTTAAAGTGCATGAATGTGGACTAACAATTTAGAATGGCGCAATCTCAAAAGGAGACTGAAAGTCAGTTTTCTTAAACCACAAGCATTTCTTTCTTTTTTTTTTTTTTTTTTTTCGTACAGCCCCCTTGATTGTGGCTCACTGTCTGGTATTTCTCTTGAGTTTTCACTGCTGGCTGAAGAGGCTCTCTGGTTTAATGGCATTCATTAATCATACAACAATGCATCTCTGCAGCACCAGAGCTTAGAATTCAAGTTATATTACTGATGGGCGTTGGCCTGGCTTCTCAGGTTGAGGGTGCTCTAAGGTCAAGTCAGCTACTCCAGGCTCTGTGTGCATTTTGGGTGTAATGTAGGACACCCAGGATTCAGGCAGCTGCTTGTTCAGGCACAGGAACAGACCTTCAGCTGAGCATGCTGCGTGCTGCAAATCACAAGTCACCCTTGAGGCTGAGGCAAAGAGAATTAAGCCACTGTCACACTTCCCGGGTTTGAAGGGGATCTGAGAGCTGCAGTAACCCTCCCAAGAGTTGTCCTGATCTATATCAGTTATAGCAGGTCCTTACAAAGCCCAGGATCTCAGTCTCTCATGCCCTCTGGCTGCTTTTCTAAAAGCAGATAATCTTCCTATGCACTCTTTGTCCTCTGTGTTCTCAGTTTATCAGGTTGTTACCAAGGTATCCATTTTTTCTAGTGCTAAAGGACCCAAAGTCAGTATTGTCTTCTCTCACATGCCTTGTGGATGCTGTGATGACCTGCAGGCACAGTCAGAAGCAACCTCCCAGTCTATCCTCCCACTCCTAGCTGGACACAAAAGCAACTGCAGAGCCTCTGGCTAGAGTATGCAGAAATGCACTAATAAATGGCCTTCTAGGGCTTCCTTAATCACCTTTCCCTAGCTCTTCTGTTGCCAAGATGGTATTCAAAGGAAAATGTCAAGGCCTGATCCCAGCCCGCAGGCCACCAGACAGTTCAGTGCTAGACACTCCCAGATTTGCTTTATGATCCTTGTTTCAAGGCCTCAGGTAAGCATTATGGTATGCACCATAGAACTGCAGCACCAATACCTTTCATCTGATATGGGACTGCAGTTGTTTTTCTCACTTCTTAGGATACAGGATCCTTTGTGTTGTCATAAGCCTGTGCTTTACCATTGACAGAGCTTGACTTACCTCTACTGCTCTTGCTTTGGGGAGCACTCAGTTAGCTGTCAGGAAGGCTCCTGCACAAATTCCTAGAAAGTGGCACTTTAGTAAGTGAGCAGAATTTTGACTGGGCACTGTCTTCAAAGTCCCTGATATAGCTGTGAAAGTGTATTAGTGCAGAAGCAGGTGAGATATGCCCTTTTACAGCTCCCATGTAGCCTCAGAGAGACCTTTAAGGCAGGTCCCTTTCAAAAAAGACACAGGCTGTTTGAGCATTACATCATTCCCCTCATGCATATGCTCACAGAGCATTTGGATTACCTCATTCTTCCCAGAATTTAGACCATATTTCAGTAGCCAGGGCCTTGAATTTGCACACTAAGCAGCAAGGCTCGCTGAGCTGATTCTCTGGAGCCCTACTGATTCATAAGAGATCCATCCTGCCCTTCCCGTGTCTTCCACGTCCCCCCTTACTTTCCCCATCTGTGTCAGGCATAGTGATTCAGCAACTAGATATGCTGCTTCTTGGCAGGTAGTTCATTATTTTAGCTTGATAGCAATGCTGAATATTATATGTCCTTTTATTTCTTTTGCCTGAGTGCAAATTTGACTACAGACTGTTCCATTGTCTATTTAATATTTTGTCCAACCTTCCGGCTTCCTTCTTGAGAGGAAGCAGTCTGCAGGTGCTGCAAACACTTTTTGTGCCTTTATGACTAGCAGAAACTACTCTATTCCTCTAAGGCTTTTAGTCTGACTTGATTCTGGCTCGCCCACTTGCCTGCTTTCTCTGCAAAACTGGCAGGTGAATATTTTCAATAATTTACTTTAGAGCTGTTCTATCATCCTGCTATTTATTTCTGCCATAAATTATGCCCAGAGGTTAGGAAGCTCTTATCTTCCTACTCACAAAGGAACTGAAGGAAAATATTCTGCAGGGCACAGAGGCATCTTTGGGTGGTTTGTAAATATTTCCAGAGGCAGATATACTGGAGAGCTAAAAGAGCTGTAGTCCCTACCCTGTTAGTATCGCTTGATATAACCTTCATCTTCTGGTTATGCAACAGGGAGCAGTTGTGCTCACACAGCCCCCTCTTTCTACTGTGATTTACATGCAGTGTCTGTGAGGTACACCTGCTAGTGCTTCAAAGCATGAAAAGTAAATAATAAAAAAAGGTCTTGAGAGATGATAGCTTACTCCTCACACAGTGGTTTTAACTCATTAAAATCACTGGAGTGATTTTCAGTGACTTCTCTGGGATTTGGATCAGACCTTAAAAGCACAAGCCCCGAGAGCTGGACTGCAGCCAACTAACTTAAGAGAAGCAGAATTCCAAGCAAATGAGTTTTCATTTTTAGTTCAGAAGCTAAGTAAAATTGAACTGCAGTGCATTTGGATGGGATAGCTCCAAGAAAAATCCAGGGAACTGGCTGGATGAGGGGAGAGCAGCAGATCTCATCTACCTTGACTTCAGCAAGACTTTTGACACTGTCTCCCATAACACCCTCATTAGGAAGCTCAGGAAGTGTGGGTTAGATGAGGGGACAGTGAGGTGGATCGAGAGCTGGCTGTGTGACAGATCACAGAAGGTTGTGATCAATGGAGCAGAGTTGAGTTGGAGGCCTGTAACCAGTGGTGTCCCCCAGGGGTAAATACTCAGTCCAGTCTTGTTCAACATATCCATCAATGACCTGGATGAGGGGACAGAGTGTATCATCAGCAAGTTCACTGATGATACCAAGCTGAGACGGGTGGCTGACACACCAGAGGGCTGTGCTGCCATACAGCGTGACCTGGACAGGCTGGAGAGCTGGGCAGAGAAGAACCTCATGAGGTTCAATAAGGGCAAGTGTAGGGTGCTGCACTTGGGGAAGAAGAATGCCAGGCACCAGTACAGGTTAGGGGGGGACCTCCTGGAAAGCAGTTCTGAGGAGAAGGGTCTGGGAGTCCTGGCAGACAGTAAATTATCCATGAGCCGGCAATGTGCCCTTGCCACCAAGATGGCCAATGCCACCCTGGGCTGCACAGGGCAGTGTGTGGCCAGTAGGGCGAGGGAGGTCATTCTCCCCCTCTACTCTACCCTGGTGAGACCACAACTGGAATACTACCTCCAGTTCTGGGCTCCCCAGTTGAAGAGAGACAGGGACCTACTGCAGAGAGTCCAGCGGAGGGCAATGAGGATGATTGGGGGATTGGAGCATCTCCCCTACGAGGAAAGGCTGAGAGAGCTGGGGCTCTTTAGCCTGGAGAGGAGAAGGCTGAGGGGTGATTTAATTAATGTTTGTAAATACCTGAAGGGTGGGCTGAGGGAGGATGGAGCCAGACTCTTTTCAGTGGTTCCCAGTGATAGGACGAGGGGTAACAGACAGAAGCTGGAACATAGGAGGTTCCATTTAAATATGAGGAAGAACTTTTTTTCAGTGAGGGTGACAGAGCACTGGCACAGGCTGCTCAGAGAGGTTGTGGAATCTCCTTCTCTGGAGATTTTCAGCACTTGCCTGGATGCAGTCCTGAGTGATGTGCTCTAGGGGGTCCTGCTTTTAAGCAGGGAAGTTGGACTAGATGACCTCTGGAGGTCCCTTTCCAACTCTGAATATTCTGTGATTCTGTGATTCCGTGATTCTGGAGTGTTTGCCTCTTAGCTGTACCCTAAGGGGCTAGTTGCTCCACAAAGCAATATCAGTTAGCCAGCAATGGATGCTACTGCTCTTACTATGTGTCTAAATGCTTATTGTAGACCAGGACTCCAGCAAGCTGGACAACAGGCAAGTATAGAGCAAACAGATGGTCCTTGCCTCCCAGAGCATCTCGGAGTCTAGATTTACCATTCTGTGCTCAGAGTTTGCTGATGGGTGTTGCACCACATAGAGTGGCATTGTTTTTTCCCTGCTGAAGTCAATTAGGTTCTTAGTGCCCCAGGGAGGTGATAGGGAGGTTTGTGCTACTTGCTTTGATAGACGATATAAAACATAAGTCCTGGTTTTGCTACCCAAATTCCACTATGGTTTGCTGGAAAATGCCTGCAGCAGCTTATTCAGCATGAGGGTGAACTTGGTTGTATTGTACAGGCTTGGTTACAAAATGCAGCATTGCCTGCCTGAAAGTCCAGTGGGTACCTTGTGCCAGGGCTCCCTGCCCAGGTCTAGGTAGAAGTGGAGAATCAGCCTACACTATCTCAGTGCTTCATGAATACATGCCTTCCTCGGAAACAGCTCTTTTTCTCCATCTCCCTCTTTTTTCTTTTCTCAGCATGCCATGATTTCCTGCCCTTTCCTCTGTTACCTCTCCTTTTTTTTTTTTAATTTTATGATAGCATCACCTGGTCACCCTCTGCAGATAACTCCTCTGGAGAGTGGCAGATTTACAAAAATAATAGTTGTAAATCTCTCCCTATAATTCACTTGGTTTGTGAGGTGCAAAAATAGACCTAGCTATTTAATTTGGGGGGGAGGGGGGTATGCGCTACTGTCCTCATTGTGTTCAGATGAGCCATACTTATGTTCCTCCAGACCCAGCCAGAAAAGGAAGCTCTAGAAATCCCATAAGAAGAGGTGGTTCTTATTTCCAGCTTCCCTGTCAAAACCTATGCCAGTGTGAGATAAAAAAGCCAGCTCTGACCAAAGAAAGGAGAGAAGAGAGAAAATGACTCAGAAACCTGAGGCAGTCCTGGCTGTGCTCCAGCAGCTGCTACTCTTTGACAGGTACAGGATAAAATCGGGCTGAAGAGGGGATCTCAAGCAAGCAAACAAACAAATCAACTAAATGAACAAACTGGGTGATAAAGTAGAGCTGAGAATCAGTAGCTAACGAACACATCTCTGTCACTGCATCACGTTCTCCTGGGTAGAAGGGGAGTCAATTACCCACCTTCCAACAAGCTATTGATCGAGCTGCTGCCATGTATCGAATCGGAGCCCCTGCTGCCCTGCGTGTGGCTCTTTGATTTTCTCTCCCTCTCTAGCAGCACATGGATGGAAGCCAGATAAGCCAGCACAGGACTATCAATCAATCCGTCTCCCTCCTCCTCTTCCTCTTCTTCACTCTGGTCACCATGACAACCAGGGCTGCTGCACCAGCAGCAGCACTGTTTACCTGGCCCATTTATTTTCCTTTTCAATATCTTTCCCTTCCCCCCGCTGCTCTCACCTTGGCATGATATTGGCAAAGCACTCAGCAGTTGTAAAAGGGATGAGTTTTTATGACTCTGAGGAGGACAATGCTGTTCTCAGCTCTACTTTATCACCTAGTTTGTTCATTTAGTTGATTTGTTTGTGAGGAATCATTGCCTATAAACAACAGATATCTCAGTCACCAACTAGGTCATGCTCCAGTCATGGAGGAGGATGTGTAATTCCAAAATACAGTCTCCTTCATATGGTTTAAGTCTGCCTACAGTTAAGACCCACATTTTCTTCTTATATATTGCCCTAGAGTGGCAACAGAGAACTTATTCCAGGTATGCCATCATTTACCAGCTGTTAATCTCACACGACCCCTGGGACAGTATAATATAACCACAGGGTGGATGAGACTTCCTTTCAGATGTTCAGCCACTCTTGTAACTCTTGCTGAGAGCACTGTGGCTGTGGGGGCCAGCTGCTGTGGAAGGAGCAGCAGAGCAGGCCCAGTGTCATCTCCCAGTAGAAGGCCTATGCAGTATGTTCACCATGGCTTCCAGCTGCATACACCAAGCAGTCCAGTTCCTGGCTTCACCCAGTTCTAGAGTGCTTTCCATCCTCCCCACAGTCTTTCCAAATGCCAGCACAGTCTTGTCCCATCTCTTTCATTGCACTGCTTCTACTCCCTGAAATTGCCTTCTCATTCCTCAGCAGCACGACAGACATTCTACAAAGACCAAACAGCAGATAAATGATCAATGTTTGAGTAGCCCATTTCCCCCATCCTGAATGTTTAATTTGTTGTGCCAAATCATCCATGTGCAATTCTCTGCCGAAATGTAAGACAAAGAGGCTTTGTGCAGTGAATATAAGATATAAAAGATATCTCCTAAAATGTAATACAGGTGTCCACCTTGTCTCAGAGGCCTCCCTGGCTTTCTTTTAATTGAAATTCTTCACCCAAGTCTCACATTCCTGATTCTTTCCGCAGTAAAGCCATCAAACCCTTCCAGGAGATTCCTAGTTTTCCTTATAATTCAATATGATTGACACAGGATGTAAAAGATCACTTGATGTTATCAACTACAGATTATCCCTCCTTGAAGCAGAAAGCTACAGAATAAACTGTGGAATTTGCTACTGCGCAAAAGGGGATCAAATATTGTATTCTGAAGAGGAAACAGACATATATAAGAAAGGCACTGGCAATTGGGTGCAGGAAAGTTTCAACCCCCAGTGCTGGGAGGACTGGGATCAGGGAGGAGTTCTGCTCTGTCTTTCTGTTTTGCCTAGCCTAGAACAGTGCCATGCTGGGAACATTACAGAGCCATCATCCCTTCCTCTGAAGGGTCTGGCAAGTCTCACTCCGTCAGATATGTTACCAAGCTCAATTAGCCAGCAGTGTCTCGTTATACAGCAGGAGCTCAGATCCAACATTGGCTGGACGATGGATTCATGCAGAACAAGCAAGACCTGGACAGACTCTGCAAAATCAGACTGGGGTTGGGGTCCAACCACCACTATACATGAGGCCCTGGCCTAGCTGGGCGACAATTAATTCAGAGCACCATGAGAAAGAGAGATATGTTTGACTGGCTGGAGCAGTGGTCTGATGTGACATGGCAGGAAGCATGATACTAATGCAAATTGTTAGTACTTATTAACTAATTAAATTGTTGTTATGCCCATAAGGCACTTAACGCTTTCCAGGCACAGAAGAGAGCCCAGTCCCTGCCCTCAGGAGCAGAAGGTCTAAAAAGGCAAACACAGAGGAATGGTGAAAGAAAAACAATTAACATAGAGCAGAAGGGGTATAATGAGAAGCAGCACATCATTTAGCAGTTAAAATTTATGTCTGGTTTTGCAAAGAAAGAAGGTGATCAAAGATCTTTGGTGGGGAGAACATGTATGACATCGTATGTCTGTCGGATGCATGTATAATTTTTGATGCATTGGTCAACTAAAAGCAAATTGTATGGATGAGAGGCTGGCTCAGATAAACTTAATTTCATTAAAATAAAAAGCTAAGAGAACAGAAGACCCTTTTATTCATCTCAGAAGAAGGTTGCCGTAGGAGTTCATCTCTTCTGATTTCAGAAAATTTGCATGAGCTGCAGCTCTTAAAGACGCCCAGTTAGAAGAAAAGGCTTTAAGTGGTGCTTAGAGTCAGTGAAACACAAACCTGTGGGAAATCAGAGTGCCTTAGTGGCAGACAGCTATCCTGGGTAGAGATGCTGCTGCAAAAGCTGGAGCAAAAAGAGATACATGTTGGAGAAATGACATGAAAGAGTGTGAGGAGACTGGCAGGGCTAGCGAGAACTTACATTATTAGCGGAGGAGGCAGGGAAAAACATGCTGGAAAAGATGGATGAGCAGTCTTGTACAGGTGACTTTCATTATAACAAGTTCCTTAAACTCAGTGTTAAGTAGGAAGTAGTGGATAAATTCAAGACAGGAATGAGATGATACGGTGTGCTGCAGAGATGACCTTTGTAGCTCCATTTGCCTTGTACTGCAGGGAGGAAAGGTGCACGTCAGCCCTGGATGTGAACGTTATAAAGATGAGAGATGCAGAGCCCCTGATACGATAGCTACAGGGGAAAGACCTTCTGAATACTGAGTGTGAAGAAAAATCAAAGTCTGTCCACAGACGGGACGGATGGAATGACTGAGGAATTGTAACGTCTAAGCCATGCAGGGCCTGGCTGTGGAGTCTGCGATGAGTAAAAGGAGAGCAGTGAAGAGCAAGTGTAAAGAAGATTAGGATTTCATCTTTATCCAGCATTTTAATTAATGGCAAGATGTGCAAGCAGGAGCATGCATTCAGGATAACAAATGACAGTCTGACCCAGCCAAGCCCGTCTATTCCGCAAAGCATTAGAGTTTCAAGAAAAACACATTGCTCTGTTGTTTCATCAGCCAGGCCGCTCTGGTGTGTATCATATGATATGGCAGCCGTTCCGCCAGGCGGGGAGCAGCGCAGGCTGTAATTTCCTGGTCATATGTAACTGGGTGGGGAAGCGCCTGATCTTTGGGGTGAGTAATGCTGGAACCGCACCATGTGGCAGCGTGCTCCTTGCTGTTCAAGGTGTTCAGGGTGTTGCTATTCAGACATTCCCCAGGGCATCTGAACGCTCTTACGCTCTCCTACACTTCAAACACCACCCTCCCGTAACGTGTTTTGCCGCACACGCAGATCACTTTCCCACGTTCCCAGCGTTTTGCCGGGGTTCACCGCTCCCAAGACTGCGGCTTCGAACGAGGCGCGGGCCGCGCCATGGCGATGAGCGCGTCCCTTTCCCTGCGCGGGGCGCTGCGGCAGCCCCGCAGAGGGGTCCCTGCCTCCCCCCGCCCTGCAGCGGGGCACGTTTTGGAAACGCTGCGGATCGTTACGGGAGCGGGGGGGACACCGCCTGGCGCCAGCAGCTCTGGGTGCCTGCGCGGGGTCACCGCTCCACGTCGCGGGGACCCCGCGGCCCCAGCCCCGGCTGCCTGCTGTAGGGGGAAGGAAATTCGGCCAGCACGCTCCCCGCCGGGCTGGCCCGCACCAGCCGGCTCCGGCTCTCCCGCGCACCGCCCTGGGCTGGGGTGGCTGGGTTGGGCAGTTTGCTGCTTGCTTTTTTTTTTTTTTTATCCCTGCCCCGAGACATTTTCCGACGTGTGTTTTCCTCCTGCCGAGCTGATTTACGAGCGGGGTCTGGCGAGGGCCGGGGCTGTGCCCGCCCCAGCTCGGGGGCGGGGGCGAGGGGCTCCCGCTGCGCTCCCCAGCCGGGGAAGCGCACGTCTCGCCCCGCCCGACATGAGCTGTAATTTCCGGCAGACATTTGAGGTCCCCGAGTGGAGGGGGCGCGGCAGCCTCCTGCAGCCCCCACCGCGGCAGCGCGAGGGGAGGCGGCCATGGCCGGGGAGCGGGGCGGCCCCTCCGCCTCTTCCCCAGCCAGTGATGTTTTACTCATTTCCTGCTCCCAGGAACGAGGCCAGCGTGCCGGGGTGGCGGCGGGGCTGCTGAGAAGGCAGATTGTTACACGCACACATATACACACATGGATGTTTTTGTTTCAGGGTGAATTTTTAGTGCTGGTGAAAGGGAGGGACTAAGCGGGGCTGCCTGGAGCCTGGCACAGGACCAGCAAACTGCACGGCAGCCCTCTGCCAAAAAAATCCAGACATACAGCACCCCCACCCGGCTCCTGCCACCCCCTCTTGCCTGTTCTCCCCACTCTCGCCTCCTCAGGGGCCGCACTCCCGGTGCAGCGCTGCCCTGGCACCCCGCAGCCCCTCTGACCATCCACGCTGAGTCCCGCCGCCGCCCCCTCCCGCCACACGCCGCCGTCTTGACCCGTGACTCCTTAATCCCAATCTCTTCTCGCTCGTCTGTGGAATTACTGGAGGAGGGTGGGGAGCTCTGGGATATAAACATACTATCCTTGGAGGCGAAAACAACTCGAGGCCAAACAGATTCATTGCACTAGTGACTTAAACTAGGTGAAATGTCGAGTGTTACTCAACATCGCATTCCCAAACTCTTGTTACATAAAATAAACAAACCTTCTAGTGATGTTTTGTATAGTCGCCAGTCCAGTCCTAGCCCCAACCAGTCTGTTTCATTCCCCAAGGGACAGCAGGAATATGGGTCTCCTGGCTTGCGACCGTCTTCCCCTATACATCTGCCACAGCTGAACTCTGGCATTTGTCTCCTCTGGTGTAATGTGCTAACAGGATTCTGCAGGTTTTGTTCAGTTTTGGTTTTCTGTTTTTTTGGGGTGTTTTTTTTTTTTTTTAATTTGTCGTTAAAAAAGAGAACAAAAACTTTTTTGGCTGCAGCTATCAGCTCAGTTTTGGTTGCTTTCTAACGCCAAGGCCAGCAGGATCCAGGAATTCATCTACTGGTGCCAGCAAGAAAGCACTGACCCAAACAAGGGAGCCAGAACTTGGACTGCAGTCCTTGCCAGGGATCAGCAAGAGGCCAGGGAGCCCATGCTGCTGAGTCATCACCGCTCCAGCTGCTACAAGCCTTTTCTGGGGACGCGGTGGTTGCTAAGATTCCTGGGAGCTGACTGATTGCTCCTTCTATAGTCATGTAGAACACACATACACGTCAAAGGAGCAAGGAATAGCAGCTGGGGCCAGCTCAGAGCGAGAACACAGCCTGCTGGCCATGAGCAGCGAGGCTTTGTGACTGTGCACATACCCGGACTGGGCAGGCTGTGCCCCGCAGGAGCTGCTGTGCATAGCTCAGGGCTCTTTCTGCAGGGCTAAAGATCGCTCACACCCAGGGAGCTTCCCCTGTCCTCCACTCACGGAGGTGTTTCAAAAGGCAAACAGTCCAGGCAGTGGTTCTGTACAGTTTTCTTTGTACTTGCATGTTTCATCACATTTGCTTTAGATCAGAGTCAGATACATTAAGAGGTAGGAACATGCTTAAAATCTGCATTCCTTGCAGGGCCAGTGTTGGGTCATTCCCTTCATACAGTAAATAAGTATGTTCAATCAGCAGGTGAGTAAAGTGAGCACTTTGCAGTTCTGGGGCCCACAACTGAAATTAATGACATTTCTCGTTAATCCCCATCATGTTTGAGAGTATTCTGCAGCCTCACACATTGCACAGGGAGGGACCGCTTCTTCGTGCACATCCTGCATTTTTCTTCACCCAATTTAATCTCTTAAACCTTTTTCTCTTGCCTTTTATTTGCCTCAGGTACTCTCCACCAGATGCTGCAGTTACCCTTGTTTCCTGCTCTGCATTTGACACTTAACAAACTAGATGTATTCAGGCTTTTAGATCTCTCCACTCACATGTAGGTTGTTAAAGCCTTTAGGGTATTGGGCTTGTCTCCTCTCTGACATTAGACACATCACTGATTCCAAAGGAATAGCTAATCATACTAACATTTTATAACAAAACTAATAATTCCAGAGCCCAGTCTCCCTGCTCCTCTGTTGAGTGTCTGTTGAGGTGCCAAGCTCAAATTGCCAAACAAGGTTTCAAAGCACTTGAGTTTTATGGTCACTTTTTTCCAGTAGCACCTCAGAGTCTTAACCATGGACCAAGACCACTGCATACCATAATACCGAAAAAGGGTCTCTGCCCCAAAGTGTTCCCAGTGTAAGAGAAGAGACAAGCAATGGGCAGAGACAGACAAGGGAAGCGCAGCACGCAGTAGATTGGTTTTGGCCAGCGTGGCAGGAGGTGGTCTTCACAAACAAGCAAACCAACTGAACTTTAGGGCAGATTCAAGTCAGGAAGGAGGGATTCTCTGAGATCCTCAAAAAGACAGTTTTCATCTCCTTTTTGCAGGAGAGAATAGGCACCTGTGGCCATTTCCCAAAAGGATCTTTAAGTATTACAAAAGGTCAGTACCACATTTAAATCCACTACTGGACATATCAGCACAGAAATAGTCTCTCGGCATATGAAATCTGTTTATGTAGACAAATGTTGGTATAGCCAAATGTGGACATGGGTAAACTTATCTGTTAAGTGTTTTGAGAAAGCTGATAAGAAATCCTATACATACCAATATGGAAATAAGTAAATTCTAAATTGCTCAAAGTGGATGTGGGTAATCTCCATCACTCCAAATGTAAGAAAAGCCTGAGGGACACAAGGAAAGTGCTAGTGAAAGTGCTTGGGGATTTCACTGGAAGAAGCCAGTCTGTACTGACTGTAAAGGGACAGATTAAGTGGGATCAGATAGAATTTTTCTAACTTTATACAGTGTTTTAGGTATTGTAGAAAACGGGGAAAAAAGCACCACACACATAAAGTTTCTAATCACTTGCATACACAGATGTGGAAGCTGCATTTGGCTTGTAGTAAGGCATTACAGTGCTCTGACAGTGTGCCGACATGGATGATGAAATCCATGTATGGTGAAGCTTATCCTCTCTACTCTGTGCAGCTACAGGCACACTGTCCTTAAAAAATTCTCCAGCTACAACATCTGAATGGTGCTTTTCTGTTAACCAGGAGTGTTTTTATGCCCCTAGAGTGACTTGCTCTTCATAGTACAGGGAACTTTGTCAGGTATTGCTTGCAGCAGCTCACCATCAACAAGGCTATGAAGAAAGTACACCCTGAACTATAGATGCTACAGAACATCCCCCATTCTCCAGTTAGGGGCATTTTGGTATCACAAGACCCCTTAGATGTATTGTAAACCCATGTCTGCTATGCCTGGGATCGCCAGTAAAGGATGCCTGGGAGCAGCTTAAACCGCAGCTGACAGGAAATGTTAACAACTGCCTTTGAAGAAGAGGTCAAGCTCCACTCTGCTGTGAGCCGTACTGTTGTTCAGCCAGTGCTACCAATACCATCGCTAGAGCAGTGAGGTCTTCCAAGCTACTACTTGGTGTCAAACCTCCCATATTCATACAAGATGGTAGAGCAGCCAATGAAGAGTTGCTGTCTGCGCACCTATCCATCACTGAAATCTTCGACAGTCCTCATCTTGGTTGAGGGTGGTGGCAAGCACAGAAAAATGACCGCCTTCAAACCCACAGATAGGGAGAGGACTTCGGTATTCATTCTTCTGGGTCTGCCTACAGTGCTTGCTAACACTAGCCTCAGCAAAACTTTCTTATTCCAGACACTAGTGATATTCAGACAGCCTGTTAAACGGATCCTTTCTGTTTGTAAGAATGTTTGTTCGCATGAGATCGTCATGGATAGCTGCTTCCTCTGCCTTCAAAGAAGTCATGTGAAGAGCTCCAGAAGGCTTCAGCCTTCTCTCCAATACTTTCTACATCAAATCTAGGTCTTGACATTTATTTTCAAGGCCTTCTGTGAAACTATCCAAGAATATCTTAGAAAAGCCTCTTTCTTTGCATGTTGATAGCACTGTTCCTCTGAACCCTGGGATAATGAAAGACAAGGCATTCTCTGCAGCAGGATCATGGCTTTACAGATCACTCTGCTTGAAGATATAAATCTCCTTTCACTGGCTTTACTGAAGATAGATCTGAAAACAGCAAAGAAAACCAAGAAGGTGAAAGAAAAAAAGAGATAAAAAGAAAGCATGAGTGAAAGAGCTAAAGCAGTGAGAGAGGGGGAGTGAGGAAAGAAACAGCTTGAAAATGACAATTAAACCAGTTAAAATGAAGAAAAAGTATTTTACCTTTCCTGAGATGTGGGAAAGAAAATCAGGCCAGTGGGGTGCCATGAATTGCTCTTCTCTCAGATACTCTAGAGGGAGAGTTTATGAGCACACGGAGAAAGGAATTCCATGCAGTACAGAGGTGCTTATATAGGTGATGTCCCTGCTTATACAGCTTAGGCCAGTCTTGCTCTGTGCAGACTTTCAGTCCAATGTAAAAACAAAATAAAGTCCTGTGTCACAGGTTTCCCAGCTGTTTTCTAATGTCATTCACAAGCATATTTGACTTGATGGCAGCAGGGATCCATGTGGCATTGCACCCCAAATCACAAGACTTTTATGTCATGTAATTTTTAGTCTTTCTCATGTTTCCATCCTGCAGCTTTAAAATGATGTTCTCTCCAGTGCACTGCAGTGGTATACTCTTTCCAAGGTCATGTCACAGTTCTCAATGTACCAATACCAAACGAGTCCAATATCTACAGAACCTGAGCAGAACTCGGGGCCACTGTGAGGTTATGTTAATGGCAGTGTAAGGGGTCTGGCATGAGTACAGAAACCTGCTCCCATGTGCATCCTTTTGAAGGCCCACAAACCTTTACTCCAGGAGACTTAATAGGATTGTAATAGGATTATAATTCTTGGAAGCGTCATGGTACCGCTTTAGTGTCAGTGTCATAAAGGTTTTAAAAAGGGTAGTTAATCATTAATTGGTTTGTGATACTAGAACACACTATCAATTAAAATTAAAACATAAAAATCTAAATAAAACACACATATCCACCAGAATTTTACAATGCTGATCATTAAATTAACCGTAGCTAAGTGGCTGCTACATTCCCTTGTCCAGCTGCCTTCTGACACAATGCAAGCCTGACAGTGCTGTTTGTAGCCCTTTAACCTTACCAATGGACAGAATACTTTTCCAGATTTTCTTTGCATAAACTATTAGCACTTTTTATTTAGTCTGTGGTAGGACCATCTGTTTTTATTTTTGTTGTACTATTTTATAATCTACTTTAGACTTCTTTCCCTCTTCCATATAGAAAGTAGTCCACTTGCAAATTCATGGTGCATTCCCATTCCTCAGAAAGGATTCGATTGCAAAATGCTTTGGTGAATTTTAATGTTAGCAAGATCTAGTTTTACAGACCATATTGCACTACATTTAGAGAGAAATTTGAAACTAAACCTTAACTGTGTTCTGAAATAAATGAGCAAAAAATGTTTCTGAAGGCATAGCAACTCACAGGGTTCAGTAATACACAACAGGCCTCTAAGTCAGGAGTGTCTCAACAACTGATGCCTGACAGTGGAGTGTGAGATACTGGTTGATTGCAACATCACTGTTGAGCAGAGTACTTATTCACTTGCTCAGCATTAATACATGTATGGAGAGGTTAAAGAGAATGAATAGAGAGCAGGGAAGCACGCAGCTTAAAAAGGGGCAAAAGCAGACTTTGACATTGTAAGCAAGTCAGCTAGCTTCAATATCTGAAAGAACACCAGAATAAGTTATCAAATAATCAATTCATAAGCACCTTGAGGATATCAAGGTAATCTAGGACAACCTGGGTTCATTTGTTAAGAACAAATAATGTCAAAGCAATCTAAATCCCTTTTTGACAGTGTAACTGCCTAACAGTGAATAGCAAAATAATAGGTATTTGTGTCTGGAATTCAGTAAGAATTTCAACAATGTCTCATCTGACCTTCGTCTAAGCATACAGCAGAAATGTGATGTAAATTAAATCATCATGAAGTAGGACCATAATTTGTGCAGGTACATTTTTAAGGAAGAGTTCTCAGTAAATAGTTTGCTGTCAAATGGGTGGCTGGCATTTAAAAAGGAGTCTCCAGATAGGTCTGTGCTGGTCCTAGTCAAGGAACAGAATTTGTAAGGTTCTGGTTAATGGAGAAATGGCCAAAACCTGGTTCAGTAAAGGCAAGTGGCATCCCTTTCTTTATGTCAGCATACAGAGCTCTGTCAAGATATAGTGCCTTAGAACAAGAGTGATCTCTGAGAGTCCTTCCAGACCTACATGTCTTTACTTTCTATTTACTTAACTATTTGACTGAAATGCGACTTTTCCACTTGATGTTTTTATGAAATGGAAATTTTGTAAGGCTGTTTTCAATATCCCTATGTAACTTTCGTTGTAACTGCAGAGTAGGGGCACATGAACACGTGAAGCTGAGGTTGTTGATTTGTCTCTCAAAATGATATAGCCCCTCTCCTGGTCTGACCTGAGAGTAACTTATGCTTTTGTAGGCATGCAGGCCAGGACAGAGCCTGCACAGGCTTCCAAACTCATGAACAGCTTCTGTGGTGAGATTTATGCCTCAAACTTTGCCTTTCCAACTCTTTCTAGCCCAAGAAAATGTTTAATAAATTGTATGCATGAACTGATTTTAGTTATATACAAATAGAATATCTCTGTAAGAGAGAAGATATTTTTGTCTGTGGTGTTAGATTTTCAATCTTACTTGTGTGTATAGCACAAGCATAAGACAGGAGTTTGGGCCAGTGAAGGGAAGATGGATCAAGAAAGTTTTCAGGGGTCAAGGGATTAAGTAGACGTGAACCAGCAGCTATCAAGTTTTCTGCTGCAGCCAGTCTTAGGGGTGAAAGACCAATTCTTGCCTTGATGTGTGTCCCAGATACTTGTTGGCAAAACCTGTAGCCACACACTTATTTTGAGTGTCATGTGTCACACAAAGAGTAGAGACTAAACTGAAGTATGTGCACTGGAGCTTGTGACAGCAACAGCAGTAACAACTAAAAAACCCCATCCCATATCAAATCCCAGAATCAGAATGATGCAAAGATGAATTCATTTCAAAGGGCTGTGCGGTGTCTGACGTGGGGTCATTTCAAATCAGCAGTCACAGCTGTCATAGTCAGGTTCTATAAAACATAAAAGGAGCAGAAGAAATCCCTGCATGTACATGTAAGCACACACACTTCATGTCACACACTCATCAGGTATTCAGAGAGGAGAGTTACACAAGTATATGCAAATATTCTTTCCTGGACACAAGTAAAGAACTGCTAACACCCTTAATTCCCCTCCCCCTGCCCCTCCAACAGAGTTACTTTCAAATGTTTGATGCATTTCCATGTAGCAATTTTATTATTTTCCCTCCTCAATAGCCTCCTTGTGACTCCATGGCTGCAGCATTCACTGTGTTATTCTCCCAGTGAATAAGGGCACAAGTCCTGGCTGTGGAAAAGCCACAAGTCAGAAGCTTTGCAGCTCTGCCACCTTCTTCCCCAGATGCTTCAAGCAGATGGGGGCTGTGCCTGCTGCTTCTCAAATAGCTGTTGATTTATTAAAGCATGAAAACTCCATATATCAGATAACTATGGTCAATATTTGTGGTCTAACATAAGGTTCCTAAACTCATGTTTATACCTCTTGACAAAAATGTTGTCTTTGGCATGGGACAGGGCTACAAGAGGTTAATGTACTGCCTTAAGATTGGAGTCATTATTCACTTACTCCAGAGGCTCCTATTAAAAGATTCAGAAAAAATTACTCTGTAAAAAGTTATCTCTTGGTACTGAACAGAGTTGTTCTGAGTGACTTTACTGATGAACGTAATTACCTACTCCGTTGAGCCAGTGTAGGTAAGGGAGTGAGCTGGCTGTTCCTCTGCTTTGCATCTCCAGCACATCCATGGCAGCTGGGGTGTGATGGTTGTTCAGGATAGGCAGGGTTTTATCAGGCTAGAGAGGGGTTGTACAGTGAAGCCCAGGGAGGGAAAGGGGAGCAGCTTGTTTTCTGACCATGTTGTGTTCTCCTGAATTTGGTACTCCTCTAGTCTGAATCCTTGTTCAACTTAGTGAACTGGTGGAGTGAGGATATGCAGCTCCCTCCCCTCTCCCCATGCCCTTTAACGCTAACTGTCCCACAAGTGACCAGCTGAAGAAAATAAAGATCGTAGAGGTTGTTTTGTGCTGGGTGTAGCACAAACCATGGATCTTTACCAGGTGTTTCTGGATCAGTCATGTAAGGGATGACCCAGGGCTGAGTGGGAGTATATTTTTAAGCTCTCTCTTGAGTTAAAGAACTCAAACAGCAGAAATTCTCCTGCATCCTAGACAAGATAATTGACCTCACTGTTAAACATTTTTTTTTGGTGTTTATCTAAATCTGCCTTGTGCCTGCTTCAAACCACCGAATATTGATATGCCTTTTTCTTAAAAATGATATAGTCAAGTACTGTCAGAAGTCCTTCCTATATATCCACTTAAGACACTGTAAGCAAACTACCTTAAATAAACAGATTAAGCATCCCAATCTGTCATGGAGGGGTGTGTTTTACGGTTCATATCATTCCTGCATCTTGCTTCAGAACCCTTTCCAGCTGCTCAACATCCTTTCTTCAGATGTGTGTATTTGGTTCCCTCTTACAATCTCTAAATATTTTTCCAGATCCCTGCAGTCCTGGAGACACTCCTGTTTTGGAAGCTCTTGTGCTAGATTTATGACTTTGCACTTGACTGTAGTCAGACACGTGTTGTTCGGATAAGCCCACCTCACGAAGCTCTCCAGATGGATCTTTATAACTACCATGTAGCATCATTATTTATTTCTCTGCCAATTCTTCTGTCACACAAATGAATTCTCTGTTTTTTGTTTAGTTAATTCATAGAGATATTGAGTAGTTTTGCGCCCAAAACAGATTTCTTAGGTGCTCAGTAGAATAACTCGCATATAATGATGATTCCCCATTTCCAGTTACTTTTTAATGATATAGTAGTTGAGTGAGAATTGAATTTGTTTAATAAGGGCAACATTGATTTGTATGGTGCTTTTTTTAATCAAATGCCAGAAAAGACAAAGTCAGCTGCCTTACAGAAACCTAAATATATTATATCAGAACCAGTTATTTTATCAACCAAATTTGTAAATGCATCAAAACCAGCGTTAAGCTTTCTGGTGGGACAAGATACTCCGTATTGTCGTGTTGTTTGGTTATAGGTCATGCCACCTCCTTTTTTACTTCACTGCTTGCTTCCTGATTTCACAGAACTAATGTCAGGCTAAGCAGCCCAGAAGCCACATGCTATTTAGCTTTGTAAATATTTGCACACATCAGGTTATTTTCCCCAGTGAGCTTGGTATTCTGAAGTTTATTAAGCAGAAATCAAAATTAAAGATTCAGGGTGGCATACACCTCGCCTAACGTTAGCTTTGTAAACCCTAGGACCTTGTGTAAATTAGTCACCTAGGTGTCTTCCATAGTCTATGCTAAGAGGGCAGTTTGCCTTTTTGTAAGGTATATTTCTGAGTAGCTGAGATGAAATGTCAGAGGATGAAATGTCCTTTGGGGTGCCATTCTGTTTCTTTGACTATGAAATGCACGAGGTGAGCAGTTTATTTCATCTTTTGGGTAGCTGGTCAGTTGACATGCTTGCCAGCCTCAGGAAGTTTCTCATTCCTTCTTTTAATAGTCTTGTTCCCAGACAGGCATAATTATTTTTACTCATATGACCAGACTATGTGGGCTCTAAATACTTCCTTAGCTAGGCATCCAGCTTCTCATTTTTATCCCATAAACTAATACAGAAACACTGATATGTCACTATTACATAGCTGTGCTGAGATGTTTTGGTGTTCAGGCAAGGCAATTGATCACTTAGGGACAGAGCCTGCAGCCTTTGACTGAAGGAAGGAGATTATATAGCCCTTCCTTTGGCACTATTCATACAAAGAGTGGCTGCAGACCTGTGGTTTGTACACATTGCATGGTATAGGCCAACGTGCAGTTCCTACATCGTTACCAGTAGTGGCATCAGGAAGCTAAAGGAGACAGAGTGAAAATTGTTCCAGTAGAGTACAAAGGAAAAGGTAAAGGAATAAAGAATGGTTACAAAAAAGTTGAGGTTTCATGGATTGCTATTTCAAAAAGAGACATGTCCTTTTATCCGGGTTTGAATTTTCCTGTGTTAACCAAATCCAGTAGCAATGGGTTTAATAAATATATAAAGGGTTTTTACAGTTTACCAAACCTATATAACAGTATAAGAAATGTCATAATTGGTCAAACTAATTGTCCACCAAGCTTAGTTTTCTGTTTCCAGCAGTGCCAAGACAGTATTTAGGAAAAGCAGATGAGTATTTGATAAAAAAGAGGTATTATACAAATCAGTGTTGCCATTATTAACCAGACCTGGTTCCTTCTGGGCCACCTGGGGGGGGGAAACTGCTGAGGCAGTTGCCTTCGTACTTGCTGTTGGGATATCTCCTTGTGGACATTTTGGAAAGTGTGGGACAGTCTCCTTTTGTGCAGTTGTTCTTCAAGCTGTTGTTTCTGAAGTCATGAGAGTCTGCGCTTTCAGGATTTGTTACATAGAGACATCCTCATGACAGCAGATAAAAGATGGAAGAATTGACCCCTTAATAATTTCAGAAATCAGACCTAGAAAATGAACAGTGACTTTAGTATTCAAAAATGTCTTGTTATTTTAGTCCTTGACTTCTGGTGTATGAATGCTTAGCACTGGCTAGTAGCTATGGTTAGTCCCTCTGTGCCTCAGCTTCCTAACTTTAAATGCAGCGAGTAATATCTGCCTTCTTCATGGGATATTGTCATTATAAGTATTTTAAAGATTTGGAGATGTTCAGATACTGAGGAATAGGCTCTATCCAACAATCAAACCTAGAGACTTATAAAATAAAGAGATTTCCAAGAAATGGCTGGAATCTCTTCTTAAAGGGGGAAAAAACTTCACCATCTGAGAAGGTTGTTAGGGCATTGGGAAAATGAGCAAAATGTGAGCGTGACCATTACAAAATAAGAATGTGGAGACATCAGACAGAAGATTAAAAGGAATCTTTAGGCAGGACATTTTCACAGATGTGGTTATAAGGGAATCACATGAGAGTGGGAGAATTCTGCCCAGAGCTGGAAGACCCAGTGTGGACAGTCATGTCTTTTTTGCTTTCAAATTCCAGTTGCACCATAGACTGGCTGTGTGGCTCTGAGTAAGTCATACCGTGCATGAGGCACCATCCCCTCCGTTGGTGACACAGGGGTAACAGGGACCCTGGCAGGGAGATGTAAGATTAGAGATGGGGAGATTACATTAATTGATGTCTGAAACATTGTAAGTTCTTCATTGGGATATACTAGAGGAATATAAAAAATACCACCATTTGTTAGTCATAGCATTGACTAGAAACATTTGGAAGAACATGGACTCTGTTGTTATTTAAAAATAGACTGGATGTTGTCATTGATAGAAGACAGAGAAGTGACACAGGGACAGTTGTTCTGGTGCAGAAGCATATCACCCATCTGATCCCTGCAGAGTTCAGTATTGACAAGAGGTATCTGGTATCCTTTTCTATAAAGCAGGGACAGAAACAATTGTCACCTCCAGCTGTGCCTCAGACCAGTCCTGGAGCCACCTGAGTGGCTTATTTAGCCTTGGATGTCTCCTCTGAGAGGAAGAAGTGCCAGGTGTGATGTGGCTTTTGGAAGGTGGGAACCATGGGAACTACCCTGAGAACAGATAGTGCATGTCCCTGGTCAGCAGGGAGACATTGCTCATGGTCTGCCCTCCGGAGCAGTGTTAGAGAAGGCAACACATGCTGGAAAGCGAGGTGAGGACATTGCAGAGCACCTGCACTGTCCAGAGTTCAGTCAGTCTTTTTCCAGGTGGAGATGCATTCTCTCCATCCCTACTTTGAATAACTTAAACATGACTTCAGCTTGCTGTGTTTCAAGAGACAAACCATGGGTATCTGACACCTATATGGGCTACCTCACTGAATTAGAAGAATCAGAGTGCATTGTGAAGACTTTTAAGCAAGCCTGCTTGTTGTTAGATAATTCAGAGGCTGCCCTGTTGGTAGCCTGGTCTGGATTCCTAGCAGCTTTCCTCTGCCTGTGACACCCCACTTCTTTGTCCCCTCCATTCCCATTGTAGACATCTCATGTTTAATATTTATACTCTGCGTTCCTTGGGCAGGGCCTATTCTTTTCTTCTCTGTTTGCACACTGGTTAACACAGTGGGGTACTGGTCCATGAACAGGACTGCTGGGTACCGTGCTAATGATTATAATGGGAGTAATTAATAATGCTTTGTTCTTTGATCTCTGGGCTTGCCGAGGCAGTCAGCTGCTGCAATTGTTCTCTGCCCTAGGGCTGAGTGTGTAGTCAGGTTGCTTTTTTGGCTATCTGGTGGTTTGATCTCGGTGCCCCCTCCTATATGCTGACCCTGTCTTCAGACTGGCAAACTGGTCTCCTAAAATGGTTTTGATGGCAGTTGGCCAGGCTGCCTTTGGATCTGCTCTTTCCAATGGGAATAGCTTGTATTCCCTTGTGTGCTCTACTGCTAGTGATACTTTCTCAGTGCTGACACCAGCTCCCAAATGAGGTGTTCAAATTTCTTTGCTGTGCTGCTGCCTTGTCATGATACAGCAGTGGTTTTTACACTGATAAATATGTGGATTATTCATGGGTCACTTGTTACTTCCAGGTCCTTATATCCATACACAACTTCTGTTGGTTGACTGGGGATTTCAAGGGAGAAATCAGAAACAATAAATATCTCTGAATGACTAGCCTGAACATCTCAGGTGATCTGAGGAGGAAATCTGAGAGGATAAAATGCTATGGATTTGTGTTTCATGTCACAAATCATACATGCTTGTGCATATTTTTTTGGGGGATGCACTACCAGGAAAAGTTGTATGTTGAGTCCTGGAAATGTCAGTTGCGATTGCATGAGTTCCCTGTGTAGCCCGGAGGGACAGAGGGAGATTGCCCAGACACTGAGCAGAAGGCTTCTCCAAAGCAACTTGCTTCTCTACTTAGAGCTTAAATTCCCCTAATAACAGAAATGATGAAAATACTAACCACAGTGAGAATGAGTGGGTTATTTGCCTTTCACTCCCCCTTTTTTACCTTTAAAAAAAACATTCTAAGGCCATTAGTGGTCCCTCAAAACTGAAGAGGCTCCCACCTAACTCTCCTGCTAGGCAGCTGAACTGTATCCTGCTGATATCAGCTGTGCTGCCAGATCTGAGTGGAGTCACTGGGACAAGCCAACTAAAAACAATGTGGATGTCTGAAGTCCTAAAGAGATGCTAGAGATAAGGTGTGGTCTCTTCTCCCCAGCAAGACCTCCAACACTTTCTCCAGAAGTGGAGTGGTGCCATCAGCTTGTAAGGCTTCTGCAGCTGTGATACTATTTAGATCCCCATATACTAGCATGCCATTGGGAGGCAGAATGGAAGGAGGTAAGAGTCTGGAAAAATGGGAACTGAAACCGTCTTGCTTTTATTCCAGACTCTGTCAAAATCATATCCAAGCGACCCACAACAGCCTGAATATCGCACAGGTCTAACATCTAAAGAGGAAACTAGACTAGTGAGTCACTCTAGGAGGGTTGGTCTAAGGCAGCAAAGTTGGAAACTTCATCCCTTCATCAAAGGCACAGGAGACCAGGGTATGGCCTGGACTGGCAGGATTTGAAATACAAGGGTGTTAGAGAACATGGCAAGAGACCTAATCCAGCTTTTGGTGACCTGCCTGAACAAACAGCTATGGCAGAGAGCTGAGAAATACAATATTTGTGCTTGTGTAAGAACCAGCCCAGTGGAATGGTTATTATCATCTGCTGAATTGGACAGAGCATGGTGGAAAGTCAGGACGGATCTCTTCTAGCTGGAGAATGTGACCTATCCAAAAATGATTGATTGTTTCTCAGGACTTGCTGAGCTTTCCAGGTTGTTTAACATCTCTTCAGCTGCAATAGTGGAGAGGACAAAAACACTCTTGCAGCAAACCCGTCTGCTCACTTTGGAGTTCCAGAGCAGGTCATATCTGACACAAGGCTTCAATTTTCATGTGAGGTCTTCTGAGGCATTTGCAAGCACCTTGTTACATCCAGGTCTCATTTTGCTTGGGGAAAATGTTTCCTGCAGTGAAGACAATCAAAGATTTCCTTTCTGAGTTTTCATACTCCCATCTCTGCCTCTTGGCAAAGCAATCAGTACCTCTAGCAATGGATTCAGCCTTGCAGATGAACTGTGGGAAGAGAGCTGAGGCCCAAACATCTCACCCTGCCAGATCCTTGCTGGCTGGACTCCTTAAGTCTACAAAAGAAGGAAGATCAACATAAAACATTTGAAAAGCAGAACTTGGAACAGTCAGCTTCTTCGGAATACTAAACTCCCAAGAGTTTCTTTTCCAAACAAGATGGGGCAGTGCAGGGAAGAGCCAGAAACCTTCAGTTCCATTTTATTAGTGCGTTAGCAAGGATCACCCATTAGCTCATTCTCATCTTGCTGCTTCACTTAATGGATTTCAGATAAACTCTGATGTCTACCCTAAGACTAACGCTGACCCTTTCTGAAACCTAGGCTGGCCTCCAGATCCTCTTCTTGCAGCTAGACAAAGAGATGTCTTCCTGCAGTCTTGGAAGAATTGTAGGATCCAAGTGCATTTAAATGCTGGTAGGCAAATGTTGTTAAAGGGCAGAATAAACTCTGATGCAGGGTTACACCATAGTGTGCAGAGCTGTTCATTCTTGTGCTGTATTGATGCTTCATTCCTATTTTCTTTTGTTTAATGAAAGGTTCGCAGTCCTTCCCTTTTCATAAAGGCACTGCAGTATTTATTATGAACATTCAGACTCCCTGCTCAGGGGACAGTTAATGAGCACGTAATAAACAAGAAAGAGCCTGTGTAAATACAAAATAAAGATAATTCTTTATTCACCTCAACCACAGAGTCCTGAGTCTCTGAAATCTTGGCAACCCCTAAACTCAGAGTTCTTCCCTCCGCTGGGATGAGACATTAGCTAGTGTATAAAGCAATTACATGGGGTATTTTTTTCTGCAGAGCTGTGACATCATTCCTGGCAGCTCCCCAAGGCACCAGATCCAATTACCTGAGTCACCAGCAAAGGGAAATTGCCAAGGGGCTGTCACTGAATTCAGCTGTGGTGAATGCAAGAGCAGAAAAAGCCAAGTGAAATGGCTGACAGCAGACAGGGGGAGGGAGAGAGGAGGAAAGGAGCAGCAGCCGCAGTTGCTCGTCAGAGGAGGAAGGAGAAATGGGTAAGGAAAGGACGAAAGAAGCTAAGAAAGAACCGTAGGGGAAACTCTGTAAGGGGAATTTCCATGTATTCCCTCTGTCCCACACAGGAGATGATCGGAGCCACTAGACTGACACAGGTCAAATGCTATTGAAGGGTTTTTTTTTGGTATGTAATTTAAAAATTAATCTTCACTGTCAACAGAACTGATGCTCTTTTCTTTTGTGATCCCATCTGGAACCTCCTTTTCTAATTTGCTGTGTTTTCCAGCTTTCTACTAAAGCTATTTCCAAGGACTGAGAAACGGACCTCCTTGGTGCTCGCCGCTCCCTGCCCTGTGTTATGTTCCCTTTGCAGCTGCAATATCTTTCTTGCCTGGAGGAGTTTGCAAGGAGCACGAGGTTCCTCTGAAGCTGGCACATGGAGCCTTGTTTTTATAACCAGGCCTTGGGAGGCTTCTGTTAATTACTTCACCAGAATTCTTATATATAGCAGCAAAATGAAATGCCCTCAACACAGGGAAGAAATATAGGCCTCCATTGCCTAAGGAGATGGCACTGAAGTGGTGACTTTAACACGCACAAAAGTATACCAACTGATATCGAACCCTCGGCATAAATAGATTCCCTATACAGATCACACTTGCAAAATGGGAGTTACGAGAAGGATTTCACCTGCATGTGGCATAACCAGCTACAGTCACAGAAGCAGGTTTTATGTGCTGGGCACAGGCAGCGCACATACAGAATCAGACAGAAACACAAGCACATGCAGATATACCAGGTAAGGTGAAGCAAGAGAGTCCATAAACCACAGAAATACACACTGCTTACAAGCGCAGACTGAAGTAATGTGCACACACAAAAGCTATTAAGATGTAGATGCAGCCTCATTAATCTGGGCTGTTTTACGAACCTTATTCCCTAGCTTTCATAGGGGATTTAGGTGATAAATGAGGCCATTTTGAAATCTGGCAAAATGCCGCCTTCCTCAGAGCATACTACAGAATAAAATTCTTATATAATGTGTAAAGCACAAGGGGGAGGGGGCATCTCCAGGAAGGAACACATGTCTGGGCGTGTGTTTGCATGTAAACTATTAGCTTTATCTGCACTGCAGTGCGTTTGTGCAAGTATTCTGTGTGTCTGTGCTGTGTGGGAGGGTATGGATGTACTGCTGAGGTTCTGTGCATCAGATAGGAAGCGAAGGGACCTTTGAATGTGGATCTCATACCTGCCCCCCATCCCCAGGTTGGAAAACTTGCAATGGCTGACCTTTGGGGTCTACTACAAAGGTTATGGGTTAAGCAGAAATAAAGGCCTTAATTTATCATGGGTGGGTTGGGGAGTTGTCGAGCTGTAAAGATATCTTGTCAGCATCTTGACCTTTGCTTTGTGTTTGTGAACTTCTACTACCAGTACCCTAGAGGTTTAGGAGAAATGAAGGGTATGAGCAGATACGTGGGTACATGTATGATATAACTTATCTTGTTCATTAATTGTGGAGCCATGTGCTAAAAATATTTACATACATCTTTTCCTTTCCCCTCTTGCATTAATTTCAGAATTTTGGACAGTCAGGAACTTGGCAATTAGTCTTTATTGAGGTTGCCTCTGGCAGAGCAGACCCTCAAGCAAGCTTTGAAGAGAGGCTGCTGACAGAATCTTCCGTAAGCAAGTGATGCTTTGTCTATTGTAGACTCACACCCATCTCCCTAAATTGTATCGTAGCCCATGTCATCTCTACATCTTTCCAGCACCCCATCTGGGTAGGAAACTGCACATATGCAAGTTACCTGTGTGCTGACTGGGCACCGTTACAGGCAGGCTGACTGGGCAGCTCGCTGCTGCCAGAGCATACCACAGTTGGATTCTGTCCCCCTTCCCCTTTGTGGAGACGCTAATTTGGGTTGCACTACTTTATCCAGCCATTCATTTTCATGAAACTTACTGTGTGAGATTTTTCCTAGGATTTAATTGCCTGAGAATTCTGCAAATTGGACTGCATCTCATCACAGAGTTAAAAAAGTAACAAGGGAGAGAGGTGTGTAGGCAGTACACTCACATAAGCTCTCTTTCCTTGGGAAGGTAGTCTAAAGAAGAATATTTACTTCTCTCACGAAGCAGAATTTACCTGGCATAAGACTGAAGTTAGGCAAGATTCATAGCTGTAACAGCAGCACTCTTTGAGCCTGGTATCTCCCTGAAGAAGGAAAAAAAGAAAAAGACAGCTTTATCCTATTGGAAGGCTGTCACATAGGAAGTATGGTGGGGGAAAGAGTTGATTTATTTCTTAAAGATTACCTCCCCCCACCCCAGTTTCAGAAAATCATTTCCCTGTCTGAAATAACTGATCTATATAATACCATAGTTCGTCTTTCCCCAGTTTTCTCTGGGCATACCCTCTTAGCTGGATTTGTGGAGTGCATTTGCAGAACGCAGTGGCACACCCAAGCTAGCTTTCCTTGGGTTAATTCAGGTTAACCCACTGCTGCTGGAGAAATGTGATCCATAGGTAGCTGCCTCAACAATTACCCAGTTCCCAGGAATTCCTGCTGTCTCTGCAGCAACCCGTCCTGCCACACTTACCCTGTCTCCTCCCCACATGCACTTTGTTAAAATTAAGACTCTTGCATTTCTCTCAGGCAGAAACAGGTTTGCCTGTGAGTGCAGTTCCTGTCCTGCAGCTGCCAGGGTAGAAGGCAGAGCGCTGCGGCAGGGCGTCGGGCATGCGGGGCGTGCAGGGGTTGGCGGCCCAGCCAGGCATGGCCATCTTCCACACGCAGAGCAATTGAACAAGGCCTGCGCTTGCTGTCTGTGCGTGCATGGAGTGATGGCTCGGGGCAGATACTCTCCATCTGTGTGTGCCTGGAGAAGAGCACACAGGCGTGCACCTTCCACCTGCCTGTGGGTAAAGTGGCCACTCGCTCGGGACCGCCTGGCATCAAGCACATTGTCAGAGCTGGGGTGGGAACAGGGGCCTGCCCCCAGACAAATGGCCTTGTTCCTCTCTTTTCACTTGTGCAAAATTTCTGGATGAAAAAGAGAAGCATGTTGAGGAGCACCCCCAAAGGTACTTCAAGATCTGTGATATGTTTACATGTGCTATTTACAGGATGGGCTTAGTCCCCCTGGTGTATCCTGGCCCAGTTCCAGGAGGGTCTGCAAGACAGTGCAGAGATCCCCTACAGCCCCTCTAACATCCTGGCTTGGGTGCTGGGAGCAGTCTGGCTGCAGCAGCACCGAGCTTGACTCACAAGGATTTGCTGTGCTTGCTTTGTCATGTATAGGTTTGGTTTGGTTTTGAATCAGACTGTTCATCACACGTCTCTTCATTTGAATTCAGTGTCCCCAGTGTAATGGCATCTGGATCCTGAATAGGTCCTTGAGGTGTCACTACTGTGACAACAATGCCAATAATGATATTAAAAACAAGGGGAGGATCACAAGTGTAGCACAAAGTACTTCCTTCTAGCTTTCAGATGGATCGATACTCTGGCCTTCAAAGTCAAGGCATATTTATCTACTGAAGATCTTTTTATACTTACTTGGAATTTTAGTGTGTTTTTATATTGCCCCTCTGCAACTTCAGCAATTTGGTTTGTGGTACCAGAGTATTTCTGTGGCTCGTAAGTAGAGGGATTCAAAATAGTCTCTGTAAAAGGTTTCAGAAAGCTTCACACTCTTTCTAAAATGGCTGCTCTGTAACACACATATCTTAGAAGGAATAAATGGCGATAGGTGGTTAGAGATTTGTCTGCAGTGACCTGAATGATTCATTCATGGCAGGGATGTGTGTGAGCGGGTGCAGAGAAAGCCGTGCAGCTCAGCCTGCTTGTGAGCCTCTGCCATCAACATCGGAGCGCTGCGCTCTCCCCCTGCAGCCATACCCGGCTTACAAAAGCCCCAGAGTGTGGCTGTTCAAGCCTGCTTTATCCTCCCCAGCCCAGGTGTCAGCCAGGCTGGTGGGTGTCATGTAAGCAGGACCTTGTCTGGGATGCATCTCAAGCAGCTGGGCTGAGCTTCAGCTGTCTGTGACAGCGTGTCGTGATCTGTGTCCCTCGGGTGCCTGATCTGCAGAGGATGCTGGTCTCTCTCCTCTGACTGCTACTTCAGCTCCAGCAGCTGTAGAGAGTTGCACTTTATATTTTGGAGACAGGCACTGTAGCCCAGAGAGACAGACAAAATGGCTGTCGTGGGTATTTGCATATATCCCTCTTTATACGTAGCGGTTTAGGCATGGATAATGTACAGTGCAATGCAACCTGTACGTGCATAAACAGAGCCTGCTTTCAGCTTCAGCGCGCACAGCAGCATGCACTCAGCCTTTTCTTTACAATAGTGCTGGTCTCTGGCTCTGGCCAGTGTGCAGCGCATTCCAGCGTGGAGTGAGATTTCACAGCTGAACCCCCTGAGGTGGCCCTATTCTCCTGCCTCCTGTTGTTGCACAATAAGGGATGGGGTGTCTAACCGAGACTTCAGCTCTCGTGTTGCTGGCGGGGGAGTGGAAACAGCAGCAGCGTGATTTCTAATGAAATGTACCCCATGACCTGTTCTGTCCAAAGCAGGAAGCCATTCCCCAGGGGTCTCCTCCCATCCCCGTGTCCCTGGGCTGGCAGGGGGGCTCTTTGTTGTAAGCCTGGGACCCCCAAAGTGGATGGATTTTCCACATTGCATACACAGCCTGCTTCTTCCTTTTAGAGGATGCAAAACATGTGCCAGGGGCTGGGTCTGCAGTGTTCCCAGGAACAGCATACATGGCTGCATGTGTGGTGGTAGTGTGGGGAGCAAGGGGATGGGGGAAGGAGCAGGGGGTAGAGAAGAATCCCCTTTCTGCTATGCAAAATCTGTCCTACTTCCTTCTCCCTCCTCGTCCTCCCCCCCTTCCCTCATATTTTGGTATCTCCACATCTGTGCAGAATTTCAGGCACTTGGGGCTCCCAGGAGATAGCGTCATTTTTGTGTTAAAGATGCTTATTGAATTTGACAAACGATGATTTATGACAGGGCAACCCGCATGGGGCGCGATGAGGAGTCTCAGCGCCTCGTCACGGACCGGGAATCTGTTTCATTCCCATCTCAGCTCCTCGCCTGCCTCTCATTGGAGCTCAAAGCAGATCAGACTCGACAGATGCTGGGAATGTATTGCTTAGCTGAGAGAGTGTGAGAGAGACTACAACAGAAACAAAGAGAGCAGAGTGAGGAGCTCATCTCCCAGTGTCTCTCCCTGTCACCCATGACCTTGTAGGACACTCAGAATAAATAAATTAGCTTTCACTGCCCTGGTAGCCTGGGTTTGAATCCAACTTCACTGAATTTTCTGCATGTCATGACAGTCTAAATTCAGTTTTCAGGATGCGTTTGCTGTCCTCTGGGCCAGCTGAGGGCTGGATCTTCTGGATGCAGCTTAACCAGATGTGCAGCAGTCCCTCCTTGCTACTGTCTCCTCTGCCCATTCCACTTCCACTGTGCACCTTTGTCCTCCAGCATCCTCACTGCTCTGGTCCTGGAACCCACACACAGCTCTGCCTCTGTACTTCAGTCCTCGCTGCAGATGCAGAGAAAGTTGAGCCAGGCCAGGTCCTGCAGGACTCAGAAGCTGAGGCTTTGTGCTGCATCACGCCACTGTGGCCATGCTGTTTCCAGATCCAGTTCAAGTCTCTGAATGGCTGTGCTGCTTTTCCAAAATGCAGAGCCCAACCTGATAAACCAGCCCTGGGCAGAACCAGTGGGGTTGTTTCAGGACCACACCGATGGAGCTACAAGAACTGGGAGCTATGCTGCAAAGACACCTGAGAGATCTCGCACAAATCCTGCTGGATCCAGCAAGGCCTGTTAAGCCTGGCTTAGCACCAACCTGGCCAGACCTGGGCTCCCTTAGAGCCAAGTAGGTGTCTTTCCACTGTGCTTTGAGCATGGTGAAGCTCTCTTAGTTCAAGCACTATATAGATGCAGAAAGGCAGCTCATGTCTGGCTTCATGCCCAAGCTAATAAACCCTCCCAAACCCAGAGTGCTGGGAAGCACAGTGTGGAGACACTTCAGTGGTCCTGTTGGGAAGCAGCCCAGGTCCAGGAGGGTTGATGCTGAGCCAGAGCTAATAATCCCTGCTGGACTCAGGCTGAGCTTATGCAGAATGACTGGATGTCCCTGCATTGCATTTCCAGCACATCCTGTGGGCCCCACACTAACGGGGCTCTCTGCTGTCTGAGGTATATCCCAGCCCCCTTATCTTGGGTCATGGAAACTTGCCAGTAATGTCTTGGGGCGAGATAGCGCATGCACCAGTCCTCTCAGTGACAGCAGTGTGCAAGAGGCAGAAGGGTGGGAAGGTCTGGAGGGAGACACTCCTCTCCTGGCAGGGACCTCAGTGTGGTGAGGGGGAGGCTGTGCAGCACATGGCTGCTCCAGATGGAAGCCATTAACCGGGAATGTCTGTGATGTGGTCTGGAGCAGTGTAAACAAGAGCCATGAATTATCCAGCACCTTGTAAGCAGGGCTGGAAAGGATCCCCTGCCATCCTCTCCCTCCCTCCTTCTTTTCCTATCTCCCTCCTTCCTTTTACCTCCTTTCTCTTGATTCCCCATATTGCTGTAGACATTTCTTTATTTCCATGTGTGGTTAAGTAAGGCTGTGCTTTCTTCAGTCCTGCTTTTAACCTGTGCTGCTATTCCTGAGAGAAGAGGGAAGGCTAAAGCTGGAGAGGGGCCAAGGTCTCACGTACCACCTCTGAGCTACATCAGCCCTCGGGTGAGTGAACACAGCTCACTGGCTTTCTGGGTACATCTACCTTCCCAGACACTCCTGCCAGCAGCAATGCCTGCCCAGTACTCTGACAGTGGCTGACTGGTTCCTTTGCCTTGTTAGCATCCAGCAGGCTGACTCCTGAGGAAGGGGAACACTGTCAGCCTGCTGGAGGTCTAAACCAACTCAATATTTTGTTATGCTGTCTGAAAAGCAGTTTACAACAGCGCTAGTTAAGTACTCTGTCTTCTTCAGGTTCCATAGTAGTGTTTTTCAGGCTGTCTGAATACAAAGATCAGTGGAAAGGGCCAAGGAGAGAGTGGTTGGGCAGATATGTCCTTTTCCTGTCAGGTTCTGGTGGAGTGGCTAAGCTGGCCATACTGGATGCTCCTCCCTATTAACTGCTTCTTCTCCAGACAGCAAAATCAAATCATAGATTTATGTTTATACATCTCAGTGATCCCAATTAGAAGCTCTAGAAACTATAAATACTAGGATCTCTTCACTCGCTATTGAAATATAGCTATTTCTGGCAAGGAAGAAGGAAGTTATTTAACAGAGTATAGCAATGCCATGCAACATTTGAAGTAGCAGGATGCTGCATCCAGCCATCTATGATATGGAAAATTTAGGAAGCAAAATGAAATTGGTCAAATTGGAATACCAATTAACACCACAGTTCTCCAGCAGAGCCATGTGTTATTTCAGGGCCAGTAAAGGAATTTCAGTTTTGAAAACAAGCTGAGTCGTCTAGCTATACCACGTGCTCAACACAGCACTGGTTTGTGGGATCACTCTCACCACCTGCTGAACTCTCAGCACCCCATCCTGTAGCACCTATTTACCTTGGACTCCTCTGAGAAGGTGTCATCCAGTCAGACACCTCTGCACCTGAGCCCTGATGGGAACATTGTCCAGAATTCCTTGGCTTCAGAGCAAACATCACGAGTGTTTGCATTTCCAATTCTGCAATAGTACATTATGAGTTTATTCCATTTTAGCCAGCCAAATGCAGGGTATCTCCATGGGGAGGAGATCTCCAATGCTTCTGAAGGTGTTGTAACCCCTGCCAGTGTCTGCTGTTGGGGTGGATGTCATCTTTCCAGGATGACGGATGGAGCATAGTGGGGCCCCCTGCAGCGACACACGTCCCAGGAAGCTACAGAGTTTGGTGGCAAAATGGCTTTTGACGGAATCTAATATGGATGGTAGTACCTCAGAAAGCAGATGTCAGGAGGAATAAGCCCTGGCCAGCTGGACTGTTGCATGATTTAGACAGCAGCCTAATGTCTGTTCCTTACCACCTCCAGGAGGGTGTCTCTCCTAATAGGGCTTCTTCCTGTCAACAGCCGTTCTCAGTGTCTTGAACAGTAATGAAGCAAAACTGCTTTGGGCAGAAAAATGTAGATGAGAGTGGGCAACACTCCAGACCTTTCCAAGGGTTCTTGTGAGCACATCCAGAAGGTCGCACATCACATCTACACCGTGGGGCAATCCACAACATGATTCTTCTAGTAGTCTCATGGTCTAATGTTTATTAGTGGGGTTAATCTGCACACTTTGTGGATTCCTGCCCTACTGCCCAGTGCAGAGCCAAAGAGTCAGGGTAGGATTGTTAGAATTGTAGTGATTTCTGTGAGATCAATCAGGATGCACCATTTTATGCCAGGAATGAAAATGGCCCATTTATTAGATCTGGGCTGTAAAATGGTCTGGATAAGGTCTGATCACCAGCAGTATGTGCCTGGGAAAGGAGTGGTAGTCAGATATGGTAAACACAGTATACATTTAAAACGGATAAAGTTTCAGGTTTTAGGGGTCATTCACTTTGTTCAAGGAAATTTCTTTCACTGTATACTGCAATATACCCTTGGCCAGATGGATTACCTGCTATTCACACTGTCCTCTGAGGCTTCATCAAGTGGACACTGTTAAGATTGGCCTTCATGAACAGATATTCTCAGTCAATTTGGTAACCCTGTGCTCATGTTTTTAGAGATTTTAAGGACAGAACAGATCATTGACTCTGGCTTTTTACATAATGCAAGCCCTGATTTTAATTCAGCTGGGGCACACCCTATTCATTTTCACTTTCAAAGATAATAAGGATAAAGTATGTCTTTGCACAGTCCTCGTTTTTAGAGCTAGAGAAGCCCTAATTGGTCTCATTTCATGTGTCTCCTGGGGACCGACAGAGGATCATTTCCTTTACCAAGTGCAGATACAAGTTCTAAATGATTCAAAAGACAGAGTTTCCACTCCTTTCCTGGAAAAAAAATCTCCTTCTGCAAAAAGATCTTGCTTAGTTTCTCCACTGTTCCTAGTATTATCTTTATAAATCCAATAATTCAAACCTCTGAAAATGTTTTTGTCTCAAAAGGGGCTACTGACTTTCTTTGTGCACTACCTCTCAGCAGTCTGTACAGCTTTTGCCTGCCTCCAAATTCACCTTAGTCTCACTTGGACATTTCTTTTCAGGTATAAAATCCCCAGATCCTTGGATTCTCCACTTTCTAATTTTCTTGGCCACCTTGAGAAAGCCCTGCCTGTCATCCAAGCTGAACCCTCTGCTTCCTAGCACACCCAGCAGCCAGGAGCTTGCACAAGTACCAGGCCTTCGGCGTCTCTGCAGCCAGGAAGCTGCTGCCGCCCACTGGGTACACCACTGCCAGAGATACTGTCTCCATAGCAACGCAGGGCTTTTTTTTTCCCCCTGATGAACAGTTTTAAAGAATAGAAAAAGCACATCTGGAGTTGCCATATCAGCTGCGCCCCACCTCCCCAGCCTGCCAGAGTCAACAAGAGACAATGCCTCAGGTCTAGCAGGCTTAGGGCTGAACATCCTAGGAGACAGAATGAGAATGAGTGAGGTGTACAAGAGAGAGGAGAAGTGCAGTAGGGTGTGTTACTGTTTTAAGGGTGAGTTTGGGTTGGTTACCTTACTACTGTCTTATGAGAGGCTTTACATGGAATAACTCAGCCACATCAGCCTGCTGTGTGCCTGCTACACGTGTTGCTGAGCATTTGAGTAGGACTAATTTTTGCATCCCTTATTTATAAAGCCAGAGATTCTCAGTGCCCCCAGTTCAACTGCACTTCTTAGAGGGTAAAAAATGATTATCTAATGATTTTTGGTCAGTGCTTTAAAAAGGTTCTTTAGATATGTCATTATTTTAATTTTCTATGATGTCTGGTGCTATCAGCAACTGTGTTGCTGCTGTTGTCTGCTGTGTGATAAAGCCTCTTTTTTGCACCACTTAACAGCTTACGGGGTAAGAGGCAGGAAAGCTGTTACTGCCATGGAACCATACATAGCCCATTCTGGACTGTACATGGTTTCTTTAACTTCTTTGACTCATTGTGGCATCATCCTTCAAGTAATTTTTTGTTCTCTTCTCAGAAGAGAGAGCAGATGATCCTTTTCCTTCTCTGCCCCACTCCAGCTTTTGTTGCATACAGCAGTTTTAGCCGACAACTTAAAAAAGAGGTGATACTGGCTGGCTGTGTCCGGTACAGGAAGAGGCAGAGGAATCAGGCTCCCTGCCATCAACCTCTAACTTCAGCAGGCGGGATGTGGGAAAAAGCAAAGCCCAACCCCAGCCAAATAAAGCTGGCCTGAAAAAGACCTTCATTCCTGAGGAATTTTTGAATTAAATACTGGCTAGAGCCAGCCAGATTCCGCTGAAAATGACTATGTCAACTAGTTTTAAATAACAGGCTTTCATGTATATGTTTTTTATGTTGCTTCCCATTGTCTGTTGATTTCCCCGTAGACACTGGGAAATTAAATCTTTTGCTGAACACATTTTTGTTCCTTCTTACTTGGCAAGCATGGATTTTTGAGTCTGACTGGAAACAAGATGGCTGGCTATGCATCGCTTGCTGGCCGCTCCCCGAACGGCTGGTGGGAGGAGGTGACAGCTGCCCTTATGCAGCCGACAGAATCAGTGCCTCTTTTGGGTTTTGTGGATGCCTACGACTCATTCCTGTAGCAGTCCCCGTTACTCTTCCTGTTATTTTAATAGTGCTGTGGGAGTCCCACTGTGCTTCGTATGGAACAAGCCAGTCCTGACTACACTGGGCTCCCTTTGTAAATAGGCAATTAATTTCTAAACCTTCTCCTAAGAGTGCCAGCTCCAGTGTGCAACAGTAGCCACAGATTGCAGAATTGTTTTTCTAACTTACCTACCTCCAGCCTTCAGCCAGGAAATGAGAATTAGTCCCTCCTGGGGACACAGTGCCCTTATTACACTGTGTTAGAAGTCCGATTTCTTTGGGAAAAAAAAATGCAACAACTAAAGCCACCTGAATCCCTCTGTCTGGAAGAAAGTCTGACAGAGACTTGGAAAAGGCAGCTACAGTATTCCTTGAAATTACTGAAAGTAATGGTAATGAGGAGCAGCTGGAAAGAATGAAATCTTACACATGGCTATGTGTGCCATCCATATTGGCTCAGATCGTACGGCTATGGCCTGAAAATACAGACAGATCCCTTAAAGCACCCCTGTGTTACATGCCATTGCTACAGTATGGGTTTATTTTTAATGGCACCCAGAAGTGCCACAAGAAAGCACTCAAGGCTGCTTCCCCACAGGAAGAGTCTGTTGCTGTTGATGTTACTGTTGCACCTAAGAGTTAGTGCCTCTCCTGTTGCCTGAGTAGACTTCTTCTCAGGGTCAGCAGCACATGATGCTATTATTCAAACATTTCTGTAATACTGTAGGTCTTGAATATGGTTGGTTGTCTTCCATCTGTGTCTCTGCTTTGATATATAACATTAGGTGAGCAAAATGTCCCTCTGGCTTTTAATTGGCAAATATAAAATAATCTTCCACAGCCCAGCACTGTATAGAAGGACCTTCAGGGCAACTCAGGCCTCCCCTTAAACCTTGCCAGTACAGCTTCTGGCTTGGCCTGGACCTCCTTTGCCTGGAGAAAGCACTTCAGCCATGATGTGCTATTTGATCTGCTGATTCATTTCAGCAAGTTGGATTTAAGTGAGCAGGTAAGGAGAAATAGCAAGGGAGGGTTGAGTGCATGACCTCTAGTGCCATAATGTTCTTCTGCCTCTGGCAGAAGCAGACTTTTCTCATGCCTTCTAACCTCCACATTTCTGTTGGTTTTTGTTTGTTGTTTTTTTTTTTTTCTTCTTTTTCCAAAACTGCTTGATACCTAAACTGTTCCCTAGGGTGTGGAGTAAAGTCATCCATAGCTACCATACCATACTTGGAGAGAGACACAAACCTAGGAATGTCATTTGTTTGAGTTTGTCTCACTTGCTATGCCAGGTATTTGTAAATACATAGGAGGTAAAAAAACCCCACAGTGGGTTCACTGTCTTTAAATCATTAGAGTTGGTACCTAATTCACGGAGACATCACAGCAAAAGGTGAGCTGAGAAACAGTTTGGAGGAAGATGGGTTCATGGTATTCTCTTCATAACAAAGAAGAAGCATATCGATACTTGGCAGAAGGACACAAAGCAGGAAGCGAGAGCCATTCAGAGAAGTAAATGGACAACACAATAAAACCAAACCTCCCTCATGGGGTGAGAGGGTAGCTGGTCTTTCAAATCCAAAAGCAGTTTCTGTTTCTGCCAGGAATTAAATATATGTCTTATATTCAGTTATGCCTTTGAGTACATAGTCTGGCCTCTGAGGAGGAGGAGGGAAACCATGGTTATGACCACTAGATTGCTTTTGCTTTACAGTGTAGTAGGGGTGGCATTAGCTGGTCATCTTTGGAGTTTGTCCTCCCTTCTTAACATCCTGGCCTGTAGGAAAGAGCCAGGCAGCAGCTACTGAGTGTAGAGGAGTTGGCACCAGGGCACAGCAAGGGCTGATATGTCCCTGGGGTCAGGGTGCAGGGAGCTTCAGGGAACCCCATAGGGCAACAGGCAGGGCCTGCCAGCCCGGGCCTTTCCTACCACCCTGGCCAGGGGCACCAGGACAACCCCAGCCCTGGGCATTGGGCACCTCCCTGGGGATGGGGACAGGCCAAGGCCGGGCTGCGATGACAGCTCCCCCACGGGAAGCTGGAGAGTGGCATCCTACAGTGTCACTGATGTGGGGACAAAATGGCCCTGAGGGGACTGAAATGGAGTCCTGGGTCATGGGTATCAGGGCGCTGGCAGTCAGGATTAAAACACCATGAGCTGTTTAAAAACAACATCAGAAACTTCATGCCATTTGCCTGGTTTGGGGTTGCCAAGTGGCTGGGGCTGGATCTGGGCTCCCTGAGCATGCTTCTGCTCTTCCGTTAGTCTAAGTGAGCTTGGTGTAAGTTAAGTACATTTAAATATTTTATGCATCAGTTTTGTGTGACTTCATTGTCAATCCAGAAGGAATTTGGCCTCTGCTAAGTAATTTCCATCTGTAAATAAAATGTGCTTCTGGCACCCTTCCAGTAGAGAGAGCTACTGGTGGTGCCTGAATAACACAAAGCAATATCATACAGAGATGCTCAAAATTAGATAGGAGAGCTAACATGGGTCAGGGAAGAAATGCAGCCGTATTAGGTGCATACATTTAAAAGAGAGTGTAAGGAGTCCAGTGAGAGAGCTACATTAATACAACTGCATTGCTTTGGGTACTTAGGGTTGACTTGAACATCTCTTAACTGCATTGTATGGTGGACACCCCTTAGAGACTTCAGTTTACCTTTCTAGCTGCATACATCCCTTGGGTGCTTTAAAGTGCTTCTGACACAGACGAAATACTCCCTACTGAGTCACCCCCTTCACTTCCACTGTGCCGCAGCTCTGGCCCTGTGTGGGGACACTGGGGACTGGCACAGTCTCTTTAGCAGCAGCAGCACCCCAGTGAATCACGTCTATGGAAACAGCCAGGAATTCTATGTGTGACATTTGCAGAGCTTCCAAAGATGTAGCTCTAACTATATTCAGCCCAGGCCGTGCACATATCTGTGAGATTTCCACTGTCTTCTACCCAGGATGCTATGTGTGTGAAATTGTTCAGACTCCTGTTTTGACTAGAGGAGGCCTAGCCAGTTGCAAACTAAGAATAGCCAAAATATAACTGTCAGGATTAAAAAATATATACACACACATAAAAAAATTAACTGCTAGTAAAAGAATGTAAAAAATGGAGCGTGTCAGTAAAGTATTTTGGCATTTCATTGGTATAAATACCCAGACTCCCTATGCACTTTCAATGCATAATGTAGATTTACTGCCTTTTCGAGATGGCTGAAGTGGTAGATTCTTTACAGCTTGACAGGACTGACCGTAAGCATGAATTGTACAAATCCAGAGTTACAATTTTACGGCGTGTGTGAACACTTTTAACTGTGTGCTTCAGAGATTTATGGAGGTTCTCTATGTTTGAAGTGGGTTTTTGTGAAGAAAATTAGAATGTCCATTAAAAATGTGAAAATTACTAATAAATTCTCTTTGGTTTTGGGAGATCGAAGGAAAAAAATCTGTTGGTTTGCATCTCAAATAAAAGCCCTCAAAGGAAAATCATTTTTTTCCCCTCATCTTCTCTCCTGTTTTTTTTAAAGCTGGTTCAACTTGATAAAGGTTACTAGGCCAAGAACTTTAGACTCAGAAGATGAAAAATGTCTAAGCTTCACAACAGCCAGGAAAATGGGAATAGTGACAGGACAAGTACTTCCCCAGCCAATGTGTTGGTGCTTTCATTCACGTAGTTCTCAGCTTCCTAGACTACTGCATAAAGTTAGCTAGTAATTGGATAGAAACCCTGTACCTTATTTCAAGGGAGAGTATAACAGCTGTCACCTTTCAGCATCAAGAAGACCTGAACTGTTGACTTAAACAGAAGCTACATCTACATCCTTCTAGTGCAAGGAACCATGTTTCAGACCTGACTCAGCTCATCACCTCCCACCCTCATTGCCTCAGATTCCTGCTGAGACTGACTGCAGAATGATGAAAATAGCAAGACAAGGCAGTTCGTGTTACATTTCTGATCTGTAAGAAAAAACAAAGAATGAGAAATGTCAGGAGTAAAGCCAGCCTTAGGAAGTATCCTCCTCCCAGACAAAAGATTTGGAAGCACAATCATCTTTAGTTTAATGCCCTTCTGAATAAAACCTCTGAATCTCTTGATGCATGGGCCACCACTAATGTGATCAACTCAGACTGTCTGTGGATTTCTAAAGCATCTATCACTGCTGCAGCTAGGTGACAGATTATAAGAATTAGAAGAGACATTGCTGCAGTTCCATTTATACCATATTCTCTGCTCCCTCTAGGGCATTTTAAGATGGATTCTCTGGTCTCTGCTAAATTTGCTTTGCACTGGTTATGGAGCATAGAGAGAAAACAGGCAGGAGATTCCCACAGGAAAATTCCCTCAATACAAGGGAGATCTGTGCCACTTGTATAGCTATCTCATCTCTGCTGGCTGTCCCTCATCCCTCTACTCCCAGCAGGAACAGGATGAAACAAAATGCTGTATTACAACAGATCTTTCTCTGGTATAAGGTCCATTATCTTGTTTGTGCTGCTGGTGTAAACTGGAGTATGTCATTTATTGTTATAGCTTCCAGTTGGATAAGGCAGCTAAGATTTGGACATCTGCCTCTCCAGCATGCCTTAGTCAAGGGTCAAGGTCTCTCTTATTCTGTTTCGCAGGATAGCTGTGGGGAAAGACACCCCGTGTGTTTGGCAAATGACTTCATATAGAAGGATTATTGCACGCAGGGCACTGGTCTCAGCCAGAGGTCAGACTGAGCTGTTACTCCACTGGAGAAGATGACAAGATGTTCTCATAGCTGAAGGTCTTCTGGCTCATGAGATCTTTTTGGCCTCTGAGAATGGCAAAACAGAACTATGGGCTACCAAACTTCAACCTAATCACAGGAAAACCAATCATTATTTATTATCTTCTTTTCTCTTGCCCATGTCTTCACAAAAACTAATCACAGACTCCTTTTACTGTTGTTGATAATCTCCTCCTGCCCCCACAAACCTCTCTAAACCAAGCCAGCCAGCCTAGTCATTGGAGGGGTTAGTTTCAGTTTTACCTGGATTGATAATCTGCCCACTATGTAATGAAGGCACAGTTTAAATTTCTCAGGTTTTATTAGTCTTCCAGTTCTTTCTTACCTTGTTCCTACTGGGCCCTGCAGCTGGTTAGCCAAAACTCATCCTGTACTTACTGCAGCCGAGACAACCTCAGGACATTCCTTCTGGGCTTCTCAAGTCCAGCTCCTTGCTTGCACAGCCAGCCATTGCATACAATCTGTTGAGTAAATGTGTCTAACTGCCTCAAAACCAGCTTTTTTTTTTTGCCTTACTAAACCCCATTGGGAGGCCTTCACAGAGCATCAGTGCTCTCAGCATTAGAAACCTGACAATCCCTAGCCTAAATGTATGCATGGCTAGTTTATACCCATTTGTTCTTGTGCCAGCATTGTCCTTTATCTTTAAATAGCTCTTTCCTCCTCCCCATGTGTTCACCCCCTGAAGTATTTATTTATAGATTGCAATTATATCCCCCTTTGCTATGCTAAACAAGCCAGGCTCCTTAGTTAATTAAGCTCTGGTGAATGATGCAAGGCCAAGCATCATGGATGCCCAAAAATCTGCCTCAGTCAGGGCTACATTAACAGATCATCGTGAGCCAAAAAGGACACACCTAATTTTTACTGGAGCTGATTCTAACTGCCCTCCTACTTAATGGGAAGCTTCTTAGTTCAAACTGTAATCAAGTCTTCACTAGCCAGTCCTCCATTTTATCTTTAAGGTAAGACAGATGTGGGCTGCCTTTGATGCACCCTGTTCCATCCTGCTTGACATATCCAAGCACCTGGGTAATCCATACTACATTAATCACATTGGGGTTTATTTTTAAAGTAGTATTAAGAAATGAAAAATACGTGAACCTTAGTTGCATGCTCGTGCAAAACATGTCCAGACAGAAACTGAGGAAATGTGTGAGAGGCAACAGTCCTGCATCAGCTCTGGGAGATGGGCTGGAGGAGTTAACAGGGCTTTTCCATCTCTAGCCTGTAGGACTGTTGTAATTCATCACTTCTATAGTGCCATAAATTAGACAGCACTTCGCAAGCACAGAGGCAGTTCTTGCTTCCCTGAAGTCTATAGCAGGACTCTCAGGACGGGGTGCTTGGCTGAGGCACGCTCTTCCCCAGAGAGGCTTCCACTGTGAGTACCATGCCTACAGGATTATGTGACAATACTGCCCCATTGTCCCATTTGGAGGGGGAGTAAAAAAGCTGGGGAAGGCAGAGGGCTTTTTTCCCAACTCCCCCGTATCACAGCTGGACTTCTCGTCTCTCCATGGCCTGTTTTAGTGTTGCCCGGATGGAGAATAGGATTCTTGGGGCTTTGATTCAGTCTGGCTGTCCTCCAGCAATATCCACAGTACTCCCTCCCCTCCCATATGCTCTCCATTAACATCCTCCTGTCTGCTGAATAAGGAAAGAATAACTCTCCCAGCCCCAGCCAGAGCCCCTGAGCCAGGGGAGTTCATCAGTCAGACTGGTTTCTCCTGAACCCAGAATAGGCCTCGTTAATGGGCCAGGAGGGGATTTTATTTTGCCTTTCAGCTAGTGGCTGCCCTGAGCCAGGAGTAGAGTCAAGTTACTGTGTCCGGGAATCTCAGCTATTCCAAGAGTAGGAGCAAGTGAGCTGCTGACTCAGGAGATTTCCTAGTATTTTCAAGCAGGGCTCAGTCCTGTCAGACCAAACTGAACTGTTGGTCTTGCTTTCTTCTAGCCCCAGGACAGGGATTAACAAAAGTCACAGCCGACTGGAACAGGCTGGGGAATGGAAATGGAGCACAACTGTGGATCACATCCTTTCCTGGCATGGACACAGGTCTTTGCAAAGACTCATATTAGCCCTTTCCCCTTTTTTATTCCTCTCGTTGGAGGGCTGTGTAGTATAGTACAGACATCCACAAGCTATGAAGCAGCTCAGTTTTATTTGCACCATTTTCAAAAAGGGAAGATAAAATCAGAGGGAGAAATAGACCTATGAGGTGAAATGTTTCATTGCAAATCAGTGGGAAAAGGGAGACTGAGGATCAGGAATCTCTGCCTCCCTGCACCCTGCTGTCACCCAGAGACCACCTTGCTTCTGTTTTGTGCCGGGATGCAGGATCTTCCTTTCGGCTTCCCAGAGCCTGGAACAGAATCCTGGCCTGGTCTAGGACAAGTGGTTAGAAGTCACACTGAATTCAGGATTCTTGTCCTCATTTCAAGTCTGCCTACATGTTCTTACCTCTTCAAAAGGAACCAATTTCTAGAGGTTAGCAGAGAAGATGAGGCTACTAAAGCAGTCCCCCGCACTCACCCCTCATGAAGCAGGGCATGCTCCTTTTGCACAGAGAGTGAAGTCATTGTAGAACATATGTTGGCATGTTTGCACCCCTCCATCTCCGAGCAGCACTGTGACTCCAGCTGGCCTGTTGTAACTTGTCTCCTTTCAGCCCCTGCAAAGTTCTGTCAGCAGAGACAGAATGGCTGTGCAGAGCAGTGGCTGTGACAGGGCAGGAATACAGCATGAAAGGGCTATGTCCTATGTCCACGGACTGCCCTTCCCTCTGGATGACTTTTCCTTGTGCAGAGGTGACTCCTGGTGAGACAGCTCTCTTCTTCCAGGTCATGTTAGTCCTTTCTTCTTTGCTGCCTGTCTCCATGGGCTGTTTTCTCTTAGTGTCCTATTCCCTTCTTCTATCTATTCCTACAGGCATTGCTCTCTGCAGTTTGTTTTTACTGTATTCCAGTCCTACGTACTTAATTCATGCCCTGGTTAGCCAAAACGAAACAGTTCAGTCCCCTCTGATTCAAAGATTTTTGGAGGAAGACACCTCCTTGGGGTCACTGTTCAATGGACAAACTCATAGATGGGTCTCCCACCCTAATCCAAATGGTGTGTGTGCTTCCCTGTACCCATCACAACTCACGGGCACCATCTGTGGACCTCTACAAAGCTCATGATCTCAATTTAGCAGCATGCCAAAGGTAAGTGGGCCAGAGCCTTAGTCTGCAGCTTGTCACCGTTGTAATGCTTGGCACCTCTTAAGGGATATTAAGTCCTTAAAAAAGGTAGCTGAAAATTCTCCTTACATAGGGAAATTTCTGTGAGATGCTAGCTAAGAGAGGCATCCTACCCATCTGGCCACACTGCAGAGACAGGTGGCATTTGGGCCACAACCCAAGACCTCCTTAGCTGTTCAAACTGGGGACCTTCATATCTTTAAGACTGAAGGAAAGTAAGAGAAGCTCTTGCTCTTACCTGTGTCTGCCCCTATATCAGACCCGAGTCTTAAGTCTTAGGGGATGTGGCTGGGATAGACATGGCAATAGCGGCAGGCAGATAGAAACCTTCTGTTTTATAAATACCTGGAACAGAGTAAAAACAAACCGCAGAGAGCAATGCCTGTAGGAATAGATTTCATTTGGCCTGCTTGCTACCCGTGAGACAGGGATCCCTATAAAAAAGGCAGGACAAACCTGCTCTGATAAATATGACCAGGTGAAATAACTGATTACTCAGTGTGTCATCTAGTTCAGTGAGTCACATGTGGTATCTCCAGAAAGTTGGTTACACCCCAGAAGTCACTAACTTAAAGCATGTTTAACTGAGGTCGTCTCATATGTAATAGCAACTCCAACTGGGTTTGCATGACAGTCTGGAGAAGGGTGGGGAATGCCAACATGGGCCTGAATAGAGCAATAACCCTTTAGTGTCCAAGAGGCCTCAGGAGAAGTCAGCAGAGCATTTGTATTTGTAGCCAAGGCTTATTTGCAAAACGTGGTAGAAATGTGATAAACAAGACACTGTGCTACAGTTGTATTGGCTAGAAAGCAGGAATCTAGGTTGAGTGCAAAATGTGGACACAGAGAGATGGTGGGGATGCCCTGAGCAGGATGGCTCCTATCCGAGGCCAATATTCAGAAGATGCTGTGAGCTCCAAATGTCCAGCTTCAGAGACAAAGACTGTCTTGAGGATGTCTGATAAACACAGTTAAGCTATTAGGATGCTTTACCTCCTTGGAAGGAGGGAGCCCAAATGCTGCAGTATTGCAGGCAGCCAGAATAACATGTGCTATGTGACGTGAAATATTTAAGCACACGTGGGCTTTGTGGCGTTTCCTGCCAATCTACAGTGTCAGTGACTTGTAGTGCCAGGAGCTGGGTTAAGGAGAGGAGTTCCCCTGTGGCCATAACCTAACTGCAGTCCTACATGGGGCACGTGGCTGAAAGGCACAACTCGGCTATGGGGAATCCCTGAAATGTCACACTGCTCCTTTAAAAAAAAAAAATTAAAAAAAAAATTCACCCCATTTCTGTCTTCTAGAGAGTCCTGCTCCTCCTCCTTCTCTAGCTATAACCCAAGGAAACAGAACTACTCTGAGTTCCCCAACTTGCCCCAGCTATGCAGAGCAGTGGCTGTGACAGGGGAGGAGTACAGCATGTAAGGGCTATGTTGTGTGCCCACGAACTGCCCTTCCCTCTGGATGACTTTTCCTTGTGCAGAGGTGACTCCTGGTGAGGCAGTCAGCCCGCTGCTTCAGGTGATGCACATGAGCCCACTGGAGTCTCTCTTGGAAAACCTCATGCCTTCCTTAAGGGTTGCTCACACCCATCCATATACATACACATGTAAACAACATGATACCACATTAACACAGCTGAGACCTATGATAATGGCAACGAAACATGAAAGCTCTCCCCTCATCCTTGTTTTTCTGGATTGAAAGAGCAGGGTGTGATCTGAGTAGTTGGGAGTGGGTAGGTGCTCCTTCTGACAATTTAGCAGCTCTGCTCCAGCACTGGCAAGGAAGTTGCACTGCAACTGCTTGTACACAACTCAAGAGCTTCAGGTCACTCCTGGAGTGGCATTTAATGTCGCAGTTACTTCCTTACACAATGCAAACAAAAAGTCCTGCTGCACCAGCGCAGTCACTGGCTGTGGTTTACCCGGGGGGAAGGGAGTGGGCAGTCATGGCCTGGCTGATGCAAGAGAGCGCTCCATGCTGCTCTGTGCTGCTCTGTGCTGCTCTGTGCCTTTTTGGGGAGATGGGGGACATTCAGAGTCTTTTGGAGTGCCAATTAGCCAGTTTTCCTCTCTCATATGTGTACCATTCCACCCTAAGCATGGGAGCTGTCTCCTGCTGGTCTTGTGGAAGGAGATAAATGGGAGTGCTTATAGGTGTGCGAGGTGAAGTGCACGGGAGAGGGACACGCTGATGTCCCTTCCCTCCCAGGCCAATTGGGAGGTGGGGTGGAACAGGCTGGGAGTGGGAGGGGGAATTTCCCACTGAGGATGACCAGGAAACTGTAAGGGCACAAAGCAGTGCCCCAACCTTTTTGCAAATGGCTTCCTCTGCTCTGAACGAGCAAAGGGAACGGACGTAAATGCCATTTGCAGAAGAGATGGATTTTTTTCGCCCTGGTGCAGGCAGGGCCAGCTGCGTTCCAAACCTGTGACTGATGCAGCCATGACCCCTCCGAGGGGAAATCTGAGCCCAAGAGCAGTTGTGCTGGGAGGGCTGCGCTCTCACGTTTCTCTGTTTTGTTTTGGAGCCTCTGATAAGTAGTGGGCTTGATTTCTGCCTGCCTTTCTTTGCTTGCTTTCTCTCTCTTTTTTTTTTTTTTTTTCCTGAACGTATTTCCACAGCCTCAAGGAAGGAATTTAAAAAAAACCCCAACCAACAACAACAACAAAAAAAAGGTTCTGGAATGGGAGCAAGCATGTTTCAAATTACAGAAAGGATGTGAAAGGTTCAAGAATTTGAGCCCTGACTCCGCCTGTGTCTGTCTCCACCCCCCAGAGAGCAGCCCCACTCTGCCCGTGCCCCTGCGCTGCCCCGCGGTGTAACTGAGGAGCCCGCTCCGCCCGGCGGGGCCGGGGGGGCCCTGTGCCCCCGGGAGAGGGCCTGGCAGAGCTCCGCCGCTGCTGCCAGCCCAGCCCTCGCTGCTCAGCCCCCTCTGTCCTGGGTGGATTTCGAAGGGTTTCAGCAAACGTTTGTTTTGAACTTGGGAGGTTTGGGTTTTTTTGTCTCTTAAGGTGTGTATGTGTGTCCGTGTGTGCAGGACTTTTTCCTTCCAGTCGTTAAACTCCATCCCAGGAATGTGCCGAGGAGCCACTTCTGAGAGCGGAGCGCCCTCTGCTAGGTGGCGAAGGAGGAGAAGCAGGCAGAGGTGCAGCTTTGGGGTGGGGAAGCAAATTTCTTGGTGCTGCTACTGCTGCTAAGGTGTGGGTACTCCTCAGACACTTGCACACTGAGAGGAACCAGTGAATGGTGCATCGACACATGAGGGCCCTCAGGGTGACTCAAGGGGAGGGCTGGAAGCTGTGCTGTGAGTTTGTACAACAGTGATCTGATCTCAAGTGCCCTGCTTGGACTTCTCAGCACACGTACCCAGTGTAACTGGCTCCCGTACCAGCTCCACACAGATGGGGTGGGGAGAAGCCACTGGCAGAGGACTGTTGAAGTGGCTTGGTCTTCCCTTACTGGGGAAGATCATGATAGGATCTGGTCTCAGTCTCTTTTGGAGGATCATATCCTGGAGACCCTCTCCATCATATGACCACTTTATTCTATCACCCCAAATACAAACATAGGCCATCAAAGAATGGTCAATTTCCTGAAAGGAGGATCCTGTGGATAGGAATATTTCCTTGTCTTCCTGTGACATGATCAGATACCCCCTTCCCATGAGGCTGTGAAAGCTAGTGTATTTGTCCCTCGAGAGATGCACACCAAATAGCATGTCAGTGGAGGAACTGAGGTCCTCATGAAGTGTCTGGAACAGGGAAGACTACCAGAAAAATCTGTCCAGCCTGCAGTGTGTGTCTGGCTGCCATCGCAGCAGCCTGCGAGAAAGAGGGTGGCAAGGAATGAACTATGGGTTGATTGCATTCTTCTGGTGGGCCAAATTCAGAAGGCAATCCTTTAGCTGGGTTCTCTGGATTAAGAAATTATGAAATAGCTTCAGTGTTGTTGATAAATAAGGAGTCACCCATATAAAAAGAAAAGAACAACTATGACATACATGTTCAGGAACTGAGATGTCCATTATGAACTTGACCTTTTCCAGTGTCTTGTAAAAACCATTAACATCAGTCAATTGACCCAAATCTGCTGCCTCATGCTGAAAAATTTAAACTTTGTTCCGGCAAACTTTCACTCCATCATCTCTTCAGATTCTATAACGTGGCTGTGACAGATCCAGGTGAGGTTTTACTAAGTGAATGAAAGGACAGGGGACTTAAGCATCTCAGTAGCACTGACCAAGTACATTGTGCATGACATGCTCCCAGTCCCATGAAACTTGATTTTGTGCATGGCTGCAGGATGCCTCTTTGTATAAGGCGTATGTCCACTGATACACACTGAACAGTTTTTGATATACTCATTATATGGATGGGAGGCCACTGGAACAAAGAACTATTGATGCAAGTTTAAAAGATGAAGACTAGTATCAGTGTACCCACTTCGGCAGCCCATGAGATTTCTCCTTTGAAAGTAAAGCCAAAAACCTTTAGGCCAGTTCAGCTAGACACATCAAAGATCTTCAGCGTGAGCGAGCTGAGATAGTTTGGCATATAATGTTAGTCTTTATACTTACTCTGAGATTTCCAGAGATCTTGACTAGTGATGTCTTTTTTAATGCAATGATATGTTGTCCTAAGTGTTGTGGTGGTGCCTAGGAAATCAGTCTGAATTGGACCTCATTCTGCTGGATGAGATCCACAACAAAAAGATGATTTCCCCTGCAAGAGATCCAAAGGTTCATCTAAACTAGCTAACACATTAAATACTCTGGTGTGCATGCTGTGTTTTCAAAACACGTTACTTAGTGTTATTTTCTTTCTAATATTGAAGAGGTCTGACAATGTCACTCAGCTGTGTCACTCTCACAAGCCATGGAAGATACAGAGATTATGTTTAGCCAGCTTTCTGCACTGTCTAATTTTGTGCTGGCAGGCTGAATTCCTGAGGTATGTTAGATGAGTCTCAGAGCTGCCTTAATTTATGCTGGCCAAACCATTTCCTTCTGCGCCATTTCACAGGTGCAGGATCAGCAGAACAATTCATGTTCCACTCCCCTCAGTATATATTCCCAACAAGGGGACAAATGCTGCCACCAAGCTTAAAAAAGCTTTATTGATCTGAGAGTGCTCAGAGAGACTCTGTAACAATACAAACTGCAACTACATCCCTCTGCCATGCTGCTTGCATGTGAATTTGAAGATTTGAAATTCTCACAAGCACTCCCATTTTTTTGCTAGTATTTTAGTTGCATCAGGCCACATAGTAGGACAGAAGGTTGCATCTAGTTCCTTCCCAGAGGTCCAATCTTTTTTTCATTTTTTGTTTGGCGAAGTAGATAAGTTTTATTTATCTAGCTCTTCTGGAATGGAGATTTGGGCTCAAACTCTTCAGCTGAAAGAAACCATCCAATCTCCCTGTAGGTTTTTCCTGTTGTAAAGGTACAATCTAGCTGCCACATCGTTGTTGAGTCTGGAGTTTAAGTGGACACTCAAATAAATAAAAGCCACACCTGCCACAGGCAGTACCCATCTCTGTTTGATTACGTTGTTTTCTTACAGAAGATTTTAGATGGTGGTAGCTAATCCAGAATCTTGAGGGCGATAATTGGACAAATCAGTTTAGTTGGGCAGCCAACTCTGCAAACCTAAGCGGAATAGTAATGCGTGACTAATACACAACAGCACTCTGCACGAGATAAAGATGCATGTGTAACATATGCAACACAAATCCAAAACACTGTGGGAAGAAAAGCCAAAGATATTTAACAATATATATGTGCTACTCCTCCACTCCAAAGTGCACCCTTTTCTGCAGAATAAACACGGTGCTGTAGGGACAGTGAAGCACGACCTTTGCTCTCTGCCATCAGGTACCCCAAGATCCTGTTGTTCTCTTTTAAACATTTTTCAGTCTGGAAACAAGTGAGAAACTTCTCACCCCTGATCTAGCTGAACTGACTCATAGAGCATCTGTGTGCTGGTAAGTCAAGAGGCTTGTTTTTGAGGAAAGCTGGGATGCTGTAAATCTTGTTCTCTGTCAGGTAACAATAGTTGCCAGTCATGCCAAAAAGCTCCACTCTTTTTCTGTGCAAATACAAAATCATCAGGTGTTTCCAGCTCCCCAGCCTTAATTCTCAGCCTGCACATGTTGGTATTTGCATGCTATGCCTCTTAAGCCAAAAAAAAAGACTCAAAAAAGGGGTTTTGGGGGGCTGAGAGAGAGAGAGGTATAGATACTTTACACTGGCATGCCATGGGATGGTGAACATTTGGTCAACAGACTTGGAGCCACTGAGGAACATCCTAGAAGATGACTTGTTTTAAACACCAGCCTGCTCCAGAAATGATGAGTCACTGCACTCAAGTCTGTGGATCGTGTGCAGTAACTTCAGTGCATCCAAGAGGTACTAAAACTGCCCTGCAGCAACGACACTGCTCCATACACATCACAAGCATGGGCCAACAACTGATGTCAGAGTTGCCACATGGCTAGGGACCAGTTGTGTGGTATCTCCAGTCCCTCAACTACCAACACAGTGAGTCCAGCAAAAAACATACCACATCCACTGCCCACCAACCCACCCGCCTCTGGAGCAGGATGCTGGAGAAATGTCTTACAACAGTTAAAATGGTGCTCCTGCTGCTCATACTTTTCGGGAAAGAAGCACCGAAGTAGTTTTCAGAAGAGGAGCTGAAATAGATTCCGGGCACAGTTGGGGGTCAGTCACGGCAGGGATGAGGCGCGGGTGGCAGCGCATCCCCCCCTCTCCCCGGGCACGGCTGGGTCTGGCCTGACATCTAGGGGCCAGCCCGGGCACTGCGGGCAGAGCCCAGCCCTAGGCAGCAGCAGGGTCCTGGCCTCGCCTGGGAGTACTGTGTTAGTAGGTCCTAGGAGTAAGTGAGCTCGAATTGTACAGTGATGGGCATGGACCGCTCCCCTGCCTTCCCCGGCCTTCGTGTTCAGGAGCAAGATCTTGCAGGTTTGGTGTATGCTTCTTTGAAAACATACCTCCGTGCTTAGGAACAGTCAAGAAAAGGTAATTACATTTTAGGAATGATTAGGAAAGGAAGAAAAAAACCACACGGTGTTATGCCCCTGCATGTGCAAACTACCCAGCATCTCAAGTGCTCTCTGCTGCTCTGATTCTTCATCTCAAAACCCCATATATTCTGTATGTGAAGGAGACACCAAGTGCAATCACAAGTAAATTCTAGGAGAATCATGGGTATCAGAAGGCACAGACCTGCTGGGGTAATGAGTTAAAGCCTAGCAGTCAATCATGCATTGAGGATGAGTACTGAGCAGTCATACCAATGCCATCATATCAAGTCATCTTGGCCTCTGATGAGGCACTGGAGCCACCTGAGCTCTAATCATCTTTGAATCTTTCCAGGTGGTTATTCTGCTGGGAAACAGAGAAAGACTTACCAGATGGTAACCAGCTGCCTGTTTTCCTTTCCACTGAAGGATGGTCTTCCCAGAGGGGCCAACATTTCCCAGTTTTCCATATTTCTTGGTGGCATAGTCTATATTGGCAGTTGCACATGGCAAAATATATTTTCTGTGGCTCTGCTCATCTGTTGTGGTTTTACATCTTATAAATTCTATTTATATAGAAATATTAATATATATAAGGCTTTAATTCCTAAGAGTTGTTCACACTTTTTTTTTTTTTTACATATTTGTTTAAAAAAAAGCAGTTTATTATCTGAGCCATTTAAAATGGCATGGTTTCCACCCTTCTAGCGTTTTTTTTTCCCCATGGAGATATTTAATATGATTCTTATTACCCATAACTTTTTGAGCAACATTAGCTGTAGTTTCTTATGAACTTAATTCTTCTCCTTTTGCAAGGTTGTGTCACAACCATCAAGTCTGGTAGGAGTTGTCTGCAGGGCACTTCCTTCTGTCTTTGTCCATCGGCTCTCCCTCAAAAGGGGATAATAAAAAGATACGAATTCTTTTGATTTCCCCGTTCTTGCTTTTTGTCTCTGTATCAGCAAATAAATTCAGCATCAGCATGCACAGTGAGACATACTTAGTAACCAGCTCCAAAGGACCAATCTCTTCTGCTCCTAACCAAAAGGACCAGACTGTATAGGGACCTGCTGTGTAGTGGAACATCAACTTTATTTCTAGATTCAGTAACTTAGACTATCAGAGCTCCCTAGTATTGGGCCTACCCAAGACCAGGGCCACTCTGAGCTTTCTTCCAGTAATTCTCCTACAACCTTTCACTGTCTGACCTGCCTCCTTGCGCCATTTTTATGGCTCCTCCTTCTTTTCCTTCTCGATTTCCTCTTCCACAGGCTTCTGTGCCGGCTTCTGCTCTTTTAAGTGACTTATTGAAAAGAAAGAGGTGAACCAGTATTAATTTAGTAAAGTGAACCTTCCCTGTCAGATATCTTAAAGCTGCTGAGAGGACCTTGAGGAAACAGCCTGAGCTGGGAACAGTAAACGTCACAACTCTTCTGGTTGTTGAGTACAAGGTGCATATTACCACTACCACACATGCTACAGTGCTAAAATGCATTAAGCAGCTAGATAAGGAGTAGATATTAGTATTTACTTTTCCCCACATATCAGTTCAGCAGTATTAATGGCAACAAATGAAGTCTTTGCTGACCACTGGGTTTTAATGATTCCTAATTTACTTACTACTTAACCACAGTTCTGTAATTTGTGCCTAAAGTACCTGGGAAGCCCATGTAACCTCTGATTCAAGATCAATCAGGCTAAGGCCTGTCTAACATCTGAGAATGGATGCTTTTAGTATGGCACTGATGTATGCAAAGGAATAAAGTCTAGATCTAACAAAGTAATTCACTTCTCTTGGAAAGCATTAGGAAGCTAGGAGGTGAAGAGATTTGCAAAACTGACCCATTACTTCTAGCCTTAAAACTAGACTACAGCATATATTTCAACCCTTCGATATATGCTGAGGGATGGGAATATTTGGGCATGATTAATAGGGCTTTCAGCTGATGAGTCACATGTCAGAACTGACAGGAAATCTAGGGGGAATTTTGGGTCGAATGACAAGCGGTTTAGCCTGCAGCAACTGACAACCTCCAAGGAGTTTGCCGCTGACTGCTCAGGCTCTCAGAACTTGGACATGATTGCTACAGGCACTAAGGAAGAGGCACTTTCAAGAGAATGAAAAGTTCTGTAGTTTGAAGGTGAGTTTCCAGGGAAAACTAGGTCTCCTAAGAAGAAGGATCAGAGAGAAGGAAAAAAACCAAGAGTCCCTGAGGATGAAGGAAAAGGTCTGTAGGCACAGATACGCTGTCTTTGCAAATCTTACCCTGGCTTCAGGGGAAGGACAGTGTTGAGCTGATGCTTCTCACACAGGCTTATGAGCATGAAAGAGAATGCCTTTCAGCTCTGAGATGCCTCCACTCTCACAGCAACTTTATCAAACAGAAAAATAAGACTGACTTCTAGTTTGACTCAACAGGGCTTCTAAGCATGCAAAGTGTTATAGATATATCTACCTTTTATTTAGGTAAGTAATGGACACTCATTTGGTGTTGAGCCAAATTAAAAGAAAGACAAAGGCAGGACAGTAAGTGGAGTCAACTCACTCACCTATAGTCCACAACCCCTGTTCGATTCCGGTCTAACTCGCTCACTAGCTCCCGAACTTGGACTCGATCCAGTGGGATGCTTGATTGCTAAGAGGATAAGATGAATGTTAGCAAAACTGGGTATTTTCAAGCAGAAAAATCTTCCATATCATACCAAGACCTGTCATCTTTTAATAGGTGATCAGATGGCCTGGTGCATGGAAGAAGGTATGGAAAAAATACACAGAGTGGTGCGGGGGAGGCACTTTCACTCTTTTAGGATTAAAATAAATATTATTTTTTGCTTTTTTTTTTTTTTTTTTTGTAATATAGCATCGTGACTGGCTGACCATTGCTACTGATTCCAAGTACCATGGTGGTTTTGGCAGGAGTAGAACTGTCTACTTAGTGTGTAGAGGCAAAGCTTTAAATACCTCTTTTTCACTTTCCCATAGCAGTAAGACATAATTATCTGTCAGGATCCTGTATATCCTATACAAACAGCTGACCCCTGTGATACTTTAAAATTGATCCATTACCACTGATGCCATCTATAGTATTTATTGGATGTCACAGCATTTCTGTTGGGTCTCAACTTTTGTTCAGGGCTTAATTTTTGCAATAGCTGAATTTAGCCTTTTGGTCTGAACAATGTCACCAGCAAGGCTGACTGGTGGCTGTGCTGCAGCAGAGGGGTTTCCCCAGAGCAGTACCCTTCCAGAAGAGCATTCTGGCTGTGTTTTCAGAGGCACACCTGCATCATGGCTCTCCGAAAGGCTGTCACAGGGATCTTCATGTTTCCATCCTTGTCAATATTACTTAAAAATTCCCAAAGTTGTAGGTTGTGCTCTTTCAGGTACTTCTAAAAGAAGCAGAGATAAAACATGGGCATAACCATGAAACAGCCACTGATACCTGCCTCCAGCTCCCTCTGTATTCTTCCATCTGTCACCCTGCCTTTACTCAGCCTATCACTGAGATATATGAGTCTATAACTCCTTGTGCAGCCTCCCTATTGTCAGAACAAAATATTTTTGTTCAGGTTAATCCCATTCTTCTCAGTTATACCTCTTTCTCCCCCTACTTTGAAACAAGACTTAGTAGTAAACCTGTTTCTTCTGATAATTGCATATGGTGATTGGTCCTCATCCCAGCAGCCCCTGCTCACCTAGGCTGTCTAGATAGAGAGTCAGAGAGGCTGTCAGAGACAGTGCTCTCCCCCAGATCTCTGATCACTTGAGTTGCTCTTCTCTGAATTCCTTTCTGTTTGAATGAGGACACATGTGACTACCATAACTGCTATTAAAAACTGAAAAGCATGCTAGTGTGAGCATCACTAGCAGTGAAGCACAGCAGCACTGTTTGGTGTGAGCTGGCGGCCAAAGCTTTTGAATAAGCTCATCTGAATACTTAACTACAGAAAAGTCTCACCCAATTAACTAAAAATGTGCACAGCAGCTAAGGAACACAGTGAAGTTGGTAGTGCAAAAGTATTACTTAATTCAGCAATGCTCAAGTGCTTGCATTGCCTTCCAGCAAGGAGGACAGCGCCATCTCCTGCTAGCTATAGAAATTACAGACCTTAAAAAGCTAAGTAATTTCTATTTAGGACAGTATTTGCTTGTTATACTGTATCCTACTTTCATCAAGCACATTAATTTTGATGCTAAAGCACAACTGTCAGTGAAGGGTTCTGTGAAAGTCAGCTATTGCGGTAGGCTTTTGATGAGGATGAACACTCATTTGGATCAGACCTGAAATCAATCAATTTGTTTTACACAGCGAGCAAACATCTATTCTGATTCTTTTTTCCCCAGTGCTCTCTGATCCCAAGGCATTAGCTTCTCCTGAAGATCAAAGGATTTGCTTATTCAGTCTGCGTGGACTGAAATACATGTGATAATCTTTGTGAATACACTTTTCTGAAGGAACTTGGCTGAATTTTCCACTTTGAAGAAAGCTTATCCCTTCCAACCTCCATCCCTCCAGGTGCTTGGCGTATGTGTACTGTGTACAGAGGAGCTATGGACCCAAATTCAATAGCTCACCTGAATCACTTTCATGGGGTTTGGATGCTGCTTGGGGAACTTGGTGATACGGCCTTCAACCTCACCATAGATGACATCTAGTTCAGGATGTGTTTGATACACCAAATCCAGCAATTTGATGAAAGCTTCATTCACCAACACATTCTGGTACATAGGAGGAAGAAGAGTGCAGTCAGTGTGGACATCCAAAGAACAACGAAGACTTGTTTGTATACACAAATCCATCTAAAGTCAACATTAACTATTCTCTCCTAAGAGTCATGACTTCTCCTATCTCTACTTTTCATTTTCAGGAATCCCATGGAGGCCTGACCCTAAGTAAGTTGTCTTCTTTCTCTTTTGTCATGTCTGAGACAGAAAAGGGTCTACCAGTTTATGTAGAAATTAGTTTAATGCAAGGTAGATGTTAATCAGGTAAATGTCTACACATGTTAGGTGATTCAAGTGATTCATGTTCATCTCTGAGACAGTTCTACATGGGTGTCCTCTCCATTTGGTTAAGATGCAGACTGCATGTTGAAAAGTTAATGGCCTAAACGTGCCATAGAGTTCTGCAAAAAAAAAGTTATCCAAGGCCTAGAAGGGTTAGTACCTCCAGCAATGTAGCTTTATAGCCCAGACATGAAAGATGCACCTATCTGGGAAGGGTCCGGGTGTCTCCAAATGAAAAGAACTTTTGGTAAAGCTCTTTTTCATTGTGTAACCCTAATAGGAAGCTCTAGTCAGCAGTACAAGACCTGATGTTTGTTTTTTTCCTAAGAATTTCAAACCGGGTAGTGACAGCTCAGCATTTCAGGGCTCACACTGTGAGTTTTCTGTTTTAGCACTTACAGAATGGGCAGCAGCACAGTGTCCTGATTTAGGGGTTTGGGATATTAGAAAGTAAACTATCAATGCAAGTATTATTGATGCCACTGTAACTTATTCTTCTAAATTGAAGTTATGACAAATTTGCCTTTGCCTTGATTGATCTTTTAAACACATGATTATGATTTTGTTCGTACCTATGATGACAGGAGAATTGTTCATGTATTATGTTAGTTATATATTTAATTGTTGGAAATCTCAAGGCAGTTCAGGAAGTTCATGAAAGCTTCAGTTTTCTGTCATTGTGGGAGGTTCCCAAGGCATCAAGCACTGTATTTTTTTCCCCCAAAGTTTATTTACAAAGTCTAACAATGCATTCTCATAGCTTCTTTTTAGAAGCTTAAGATCTACCATTGTTAAGATTCATCTAGAAGTTTCTGATCTACTGTGCAATGACCTCTTGGCTGTTACTACTTGAAGAGAGTCTTGAATGAGCCTGGGTCTGGCTGGGTTTACTAGCTTGCATTCAGCACCAACAGTTTTATAGACACAGAGTCACACTTTGAAGAAGCCATTCAGACATCCCTGCACTAGACACACTAGCAGAGTGTCCTAGTCCTGGAAACACAGCACAGGAGAGCTTGAGCTGGCTCATCTGGCTGCCAGCTCTCACCAAGGCTTCCCAGCCTCAGCTTGACCCTACGAGAAAGCCAGCGGACTGCCAGCATGGCCTCAGAAGCTGCATAGTGACAGCACCATGTTAGGCCTAACAAACCTTGCTGGGGTTGGCTGGCACCTGGAGGGAGTCAGCATGTGCATTTCTCCATGTTTGACAAAGTCAGTCCACAGACCAGAAAAACAACACACTGACAGCTGAAAAGTGACAGTGTTTTCTTTTGTACTGTGATGGTGAAGATGGGCATGTGCTGGCTATTTTGATTTACGACTTCTGTAAAATGTTTGATGGTCAGTACCTACATTGAAACCCTATAAAGAGTAGATTATCAAATGAATGTGGGGAACAGTCATGCTTAGAAGTGTTGTCAGAAGCAATAAACTTGTTAAAAATGTGGCTTTCTGATGCTTTGCCTTTGCTAGTGTTGTCAAACCCACGCAAAGGTTTCCAGATACGATCCTTATTCAAAATTCCTCTTACAGACACACTAATTATTCATTCTTTAAAAGTCAAGATAAGCATTTATCACTGGGAGAAGTGGCAGAAGAGGCTTTTGTTTATAGTTTCCCTTAAGTTTCCTATAAAAGATTAAAACCTTTACCAATTTCTTAAAGGTTTAAGACAGCGGAAGATCTTTGGAGCTGTATATTTGCAGATACTTTGAATTGAAATGCAAGACTGCCTACATCACAGGTGGAATGAAGTCTGTCAGACAGATTAAATGTTTGCCTATGAGCATTTGATTGGGATGCTGAAATGTCATTGTAAATTTATGCCATTGACCATTTATCTTGTGAAATGCCAGATAGTTTACACTTTTTGAAGGGTAAGGTGAAGAGAGCATCTGTTAACCCTAAAAAGCAGAAATTCATAGTAAGATTTAGATTGTAGTGAAGATTCTTAATATTAATTAACTCTTTGCCTCCGAATTTCTCAAGTGCCTCCTTTAAAATATATACAGTTTACTAATTTATTTAATTTATCAGAATTTAGCTAAAATACATTGCTCTTTCCAAGTTTATGAATTGTTTAGGTTATTAGGAATAAAACTAGCAGAACTACTTATACTGTAATTAAGTCCTTTACCCTCACACAGCCTGGTTCAGTTTTCCTTCGCAGAATGAGCCCTGACTCCTTGCAGGCTTGGCAAATAATTCTCTTTGATCTTAATTTATGCAGGAAAAATTCTCTGCCCTAGAGGAATGCCTGTTCTTCAGATGATCTCTGTTGAAAGCCCTTGATACTCTCAAGAAAGAGCATAGCTGAGTATTATTTATTCTGCTTTGGTTTAGTTTCTTTCTTTAATACAGTAAGCACTGGACAAAGACACATATGCAGGTGTAACTTAGATACAAACCATTATGTGAGTCTCCAAAACTGCCCATGAACTATTTTTTAGCTTCTTTCAAGCGTGAACATATTATTTATGTTCCATATCCCAAATCTAATCTTGTAAAAACACTCTTTCCTTTAATCACAGTGCTCCCAAAGGTGGATGGAGGGCCCTGAGGCCTCTGAGACCTTCTGTAACTGCTCCTACGAAGCACCAGTGCATGGATTGGAGGCCCAGGAGTAGACTGACAAGTGCCCAGGTCTCTCCCCAGTGTTGGTCTGCAAGGCAAACCCTGCCCTCACTCAGAAGCTCAGAAGCATTTCTGGGTCTGCCATTTTAGAAGCAGCACATGAGGTTACAACAATACATGTTGTGCTCCCGACTTGATACAAAGTAGCATACTAGATTTGGACTCTGATTTTTTTTTCCCTTCCACACCAGTCTTTTAATTTTTTTTTTTTTTTAAAATACATTTGCTTTGTTTTCAATGCCTTGAAGCATACATCTTCTGCTCCTCACACATACTGATAAAGTATCAAAACACTTCACAATACCCAGCATCTTAGGCTACCCTGGAGGGAGACAGCTCAGGGCATGAAAAGAATTTATCCTCCAGTGGGAATTCACTCCTTGTTCTTGTTCTGCTATTGCAAAATGGAAGGGATTGAAATGTGATTGTACTACAGGCACCTCTCTCCAGAGCTAGACCAAAGCCCTGTAATTTCCACATGGTTCCTAGAACAGCTGCCAAATAGTAGCCCCTTTTTATTAATGGCTGTGTATAAATGAAACAAACAGCAAGTCTCAAAACAGTTTTGGAAGGGGGCAGCTCTGTGAGCCACCCAGTTCCTAAAAATGTATAGTGTGTGGTCCTGGAGGCTTTCCAGCACATAAGCTCTTACTGAGATGTTGATCTCCTCCATCACGGAATTGGTGTTCTTTCTGACAGATGTGACTAATGCAGTGGCACCTTCCATGGTCAGGGGATTATTGGCCATCTGTGGAAGAAGAGACAGATTCAGACAGGGTGAGAATGAGAGTTTCATGCCTGGCAGAAGGCATGCTGCAACCTCGGGGATGGCCCTTCTTTCCATTCTTCAGCAGGGCTGTAGAATAACTGGTCCCTTTCGACGGGTTTGTCTGATCTTTCATCAGCTCTTGTCTCTGTCCCACAGACCTCTGCAATGCAATTTCCCAGTGGAGTTACCTTCTCAGCTTCTCTCTGTCTCCTTCTGTGAAATTCCACATATCAGGTCCCTTACATCTGTCATGCAGGCGTATGTGATGTGGATCATGTTCAGTCATGTGATGGGGAGAGGCTGTAGCAATAGGCTGCATTTGAACATGTGCTTGCTAATAGGGTCCCTCTGGATGGGGGTGTGCCCCTCGGGACATTTCCCATACCCTTGGCTCCTCGTGGCAGCATAGCAGATCAGAGCTCAGGCTGATTGGCTGCCTCTGGCCTACAAAGTCTAGCTGTCTGGCATTATGGGGTTGGCATTGCCATGTGCATCATCTCTTCGTGTGTGAACATCACCTCTCTTCCACCTTGGACTTTATGTGCAGTCCCCACTCCCAGTATTTGAAAGAAAACTTTCTTGGTTAACTTTGGCCGGCTGAAGACACATCCTCCTTTAAGTCGTTTGCTCCTAAGACAATCTGTGCAGCTATGCAGCGAGATAAATGCCTTGGTGTGAGCTAGCAACCTTACCTCAAGCCAGTTTAAGAGCAATGCAAACAGACATATTTGTTTACATCATCTAAAACAGCAGTCCCAAAGACCAGCATGGTTGCAGTGATTTACAAGGACACGGGTGTCCAAAGATAGGCCTACATGAACAACTTTAAAGGTGCCTCTCAACCACCACTGCCATTTGCAGGCTCTCAGGATGGTTGATATTAGATCTAGCTGAGAATGCAGCTTGTAAGCAAGCTGACTTTTCTGAGCTGAGTTTCTAAGAGAGAATGATCTGGGATTGAGAAGACATGTTAGCTCTCAACCCTAACCTCTGAAGCCAGCTTGGCTGGTCATTCAGTTTTGCCCTTTGATTCCTAGTTTGCTAGAAGGCAGTTTTGGCTTTCTTTTTCCAAGACTTGATAATACTCCTGTCTAGATAGTGCTGTGGCATTGCCCTGATGTGGCAATGACAGTTTATCCCGTGTTTGATAACTTTTGAATAACTTTTTAGCAAATAATTAACACACTGAGAAAAGCACGCTCTTGCCCACCTGCAAAGTTCAGAGTGACCCTTTGTCTTAGATTGAAATGTGTATTACATGTACATATGTACCTTTACAACTATGTTTTATGTATATATGCAGATCTGTTGAATGTCTAGGTTCTCTGCTAGACATGTTGAGTGCCTAGTTTCTCACTTGACTGAGACTAGACATTACAGGAATCAACTACTTTGGGGTAATAATGAGCGTGGGGTTATGCCAAGCCAGTCCCTGGGGGATTTTTTGAGGGAACAGTGCAGTTTAGTTGCCCTGGAACAAATTCATGGGATGATAGAATTTCCTTCCACTCTGCTCACTTTCAACTCAGAGCAATACTAATTTCTTCCAATTCCAGCTCAGATAACTCACCTCTGTCTTCTGTCCCTCCTGACTCAGATCTTTCTACTCGCACCATTTATTCCTCCAGCCCTACCTGGGCTTCAATTTACCTTCAGGATTTTGAGTGTTCCATTGACTTGAAGGCCCATGCAGAGCTTCATGGCTCCCGTGTTGTCGATCTGGTTGTTGCTGATGTCCAGGTGAACCAGCATGTTATTGACTTTGAGAGCTTCTCCTAGGGCCAGTGCTCCCTTGTTGCCAATGCCGTTCCAAGAAAGGTTGAGTATTTTCAGTGCATCATTGCCCTCCAGGGAAAGAAGAGAGATCTTAGCTACGGCATGCCCACCTTCTGTACCACTCTGCCCTTTCTTGCCTGGCTGAGACAGGAGCATCCCTTAAGTCACGCCCAGGCAGCCCAATGAATCCAACATCCCTGCAACGTCACCAAGGTCTCGCCATCCACGTAAGTCACCAGACCTACTCACTGCTTTAGTTTTTCTCCTGGCACTGACTGCCACTGTCAGTAGGATGAACCTTGCTAGAGCTAATGAATCCTGCTCAGACCTCAGGTATGTCAGTTCCCAATCAGTATTTCAACCAGCTCCTGGTAATAATCACTGTAAAGAGTGTCACAAAACAAAGGCATTCCTACCCTGAGACCTGTGCCCAGTGCTACTGTCCCCGTCCTCCTCAGGTAGTTCCAGCTCAGGTCCAGAATCTCCAGTGTTGTGTTGCTGGCTAGGAGAGAGACACCGAGCTGTTAGCTCATGAAGTGTGGTCTGGACACAGCTGCTGACCCACTTAGAGAAAGTTTCCTGGGGGTTCAGTAAGAGCCTTCATTGATTGCAGGAGGAACCTGTACCTACAGAGTCTTTGCTGTCCACAGCACCCAAAGGACAGAGAATGGGCTGTTGATCACAAGCAGAAAGGGAACACAGTTTTCTTTTTTAGCTTAACCAAAGGATAAGTTGTGAAGGAGGAAGGAAGAGAGAGGGAGGATTTCTTATATTAATAGACACTGTCTGTTTTTCTCACTTCGAAAAATGGCTGGATTCTCCTTGTCACATCTAAAATATCAAGATTTACTCTGCTTATGTTTGATTAGCAGAAGACAGGAATTCAGTAGCTGTGCCCAGCTGTATATGTGCCAGTGCCAGTTCACATGCATAGCACACCTCATGGCGTAAGTTCTACTTAGAGCAGGGTACGTGTGAATCCATTTGTGTCTACTGCGACACTGTGAGGGGTAGAATTTGCTGCCAACACTTGCCTCTCATTCTCAGAGAGAATTTCTCATCCCGTTTTTCCATGGATGAGAGGTGGGATGCAGCAGATGGTGAGTTTAGCTGACTTAAAAATATTCCTTTAAGAAACAAACCAGAAAAGTAAAAGATTCTGCCGTAATCTCTGCTGCTCCTGCCTGAAGTGAGCTGGAAGAAGAGGTGAGCTGTAAGACCTTTAATTTTGGAGAGGCATTTTCTGGGCTAGGAAAGTCAGAAGTTTCAGTACTGATCTCTGCATTGCCTGCAGGCTTGTCCAAGGCAGGGACACAGTGCCTTGTTCTCACTGCATTTTTAACTGATCCAGCTTTTAAAGACATGGACTGTAATTAGAGAGAGATACGTATCAGTGGAAATACTGAACCAGGAGAAGGAAAGTGTTAATTAAACTGAAGACATTGTGTTACTGAAATGCTCAAGGAACGCTGGATGCTTATAGCACATGCTTGTGGCCATTATGGTAGCAGGTGTGTTGGCCATGCTGAGGGAAGAAGAGCCATCAGACATTCATGCAAGTCTTTTCCAGTGCACTAATAGTACCTGAGATCACTGAAAGACTGTAACTGTTTTGTTTGCTTTCCCTCTCCAGGGCTACTAGCACACTCTGAATCTCACTTTGTCTGAACAGAAAAATTAGGCAGCTTAATTTTATTTCTTCCTAATCTGTTTCCTTTGCTGCTTGCTGTGTAATAGCTCAAACCATTAGGGTTTGGGCTACTTAAGAAAAATTGAAATCACTCTTGAATTTTGTAATCAAAAGCTTAAAGCAAACAACAGTTCTGATCCTATTAGATTTTAGTAAAATGCAATTTTCTGCTTTATGATCCCTGAGGGACTTCTCTTTCAGCTCCCTTCCCTTTGACACAGACTGCTCTGTTCCTGTGGTTTCTCATCCTCCATTGGTGTTTAGATACATTAGTCATAGTTGCTGGAGTCACCTGTGGTGATGAGGTTGAGCCTGTGGACCAGGCAGGAAGCTCTAAATCTGGGTGCGCTGTCTTTTGTACTACTCCCCAGGACATGGGGCATTTTTGCTAGAGAAGGAAATACATGTTCACCGTGCTGACGCCATTAAGTCCCCCATTGCCTCTACTCCTGGCTTTGCAGGAGTAATAAAATAAGTTACCGAGCATGTTTCCCAGGAGATGTCCTCCCTTCTCAGAGAACTCATTGTGGCTGAGGTCCAGCTCCTTCACTTGGTGATTGTCCTGCAGAGAGACAAATATGCAGAGACGATGAGATCTTCCAGCCAGCTGCAATCAGATGCCATGCCAAGACCCCCACATGAGGATGAAACAGGAGGATATCAGACACACTGAAATCTTCAGTGCATGAGAGATCATCAGCATGGAGATTGTGGCACTGGATGTCCCAAAACAAAGCTTTGTCAGGTGTATAACATCACAGTGATTATCTTCCCAAAACAGCAAGAGCAATGAGACTTCATGTTGTGCAAACTTCCCTCACACAACTCATGTCAGGCCTGCAACACGTCCTGCAGTTCTGTTCCTGCCCACCATTGCACCCTGACCAAGAGCACTTTCTGATATCAGGTCAAGGCCTTGCTTCAGGGCAGCTTCTGGTGGTGCCAAATGATGCTGACACTTTGAGACAGGAACTAACAAGAGAAGTCAAGCGTCTTTTTTTTTTTTCCCCTGAAGAATTGCAAAATTATATGAAGTTGAGTTACTTATGCTTCTTGAAAACTTTTTTTTCACCCAGATGTCATTCTCTTGTTCTGCTACACAGTCCTGAAGGTTTGTTTCTCAGCCAGACTCACACAGCTGTCCTGAGAAAATGTGAACACAGTCCATCCTGCTCTGTGTCCTCCCAGCCTCTCTCATTTCTGAAGTAAGCAAGAGGCACTTAGCAGAATTATGCCAGGAAATCATATGGGCATTGCCAAATGAAATCATGCCAAGTGAATAGCAGCTTCAAGATGAGGAGAGTCTGGTACACAGCCAGGGCTGCAAATGACCTTGAATTTCAGGTAACTCACCATTAATGCCTCAGCAAAGTGTGATGCAGCCTCATCTCCAAAGTTGTTTCCTGGGGAAGAAAAGTATGTTAACAGTGTGCTGATCTCTCCCTTGGTGCTGTGCTGGGGTCTGCAGGAAGCTGTGCTTTTAGGTGGAACCTCCAGTTAATCATGGCCCATGTCTGGCTGTAAGAAGTTAGTCACTATTCCACTTCACTCCATAGAGTAAAATTCCCCCAAGATGTTGGAGACACTCCAGCAATTATCTAAATTCCTTGTAAGGGACATGTTTTCAGAGGTGCTGGAGGTTGAGCAGGCCAAATATTTAATCACATCACTATAAATCTAGATTTCCACTGTTACTCTATGTTCCCATCAGAGACTTAGCTGAGAGATTGATTTTGCCCATAGTGTGACTAATATTCTCTGGATGAGAGACTGGAATGAAACACATGTTATTTCACTTCCACTGCCATCCCTGTTTGGGTGCATATAGCCCACCTGAGAGGTGAAGAGTATGGAGGCAGGACATGTTATCCAAAAGCAAACTGGCAATGGCTTCAGCTCCTGCTGTGTCTATGTGGTTATTGGAGATGTTCTGGAAGGAAAGAAGGGAGGATAAGAAGGACGAGTCCAAAGAATGGATCAGCTTTATTGTCTTCTTAATGCCCAAGATATCAAGGGAATAATGCAAGATGAGCAATATGAGAAGTGTTGAGTCAGACAGTAATTAACATGTGAGTTAATATGTATGTTTAACACTGTATCCTTCCTAACAGGAATAAAGCCCTAGAGCCATCAGTTTTAACATGGGTCTTTGTCAGCAGAGAACCAAGAGGTATTTGGCCAAGAGCCTTTTCCAGTGCAACACAGATCCCAAGGCCTATCAAAATGCATTTTGTACACCCCAGTTTCAGACTGAAGGAACATTCCTACCAGTTCATATCTGAAAGTTCTGCATTATTCCCTTAATCTATTTAGAAAAGTTTCCCCCATGTCATATTGGAGAATGAAAGTTCCTGACCAAAACATTTTTTCCGTTGGCTAAGCATCAACTAGAAAGACTTAGTTATGGTAATTTATTGTCACATCTGCTAATGGAGAGGACAGTTCCAGATCCACCAGACTGCCATCACATGCACACTTCTGCTTTCCAGAAGCTTATACTTTTTAAAAGTAGAGCAGCATAAAATATCATGACTTTCCAAATGTGTATGATTTTGCATAGGAACAATGGTTATTTGGCTAAAATTGTAATGGAATGAATTGGTTTTCTTTCAGATGGTCGAACTTGATGAACAATAATTTTGGCTACAAACTGTGTCAGATTGGCTACCAGTTCCTGAAGGGAGGAATTCTCTCGTAGCATCTCTGCTATGCTTATGGCTCCTTCTGGCAGAATGCAGTTGTCTTCCAACTCCAGATGGGTGATGGTTGTGTTGGACTGGGAAGACACAAAGGTAAACAAAGACACACAAAAAACTATTGAAAAGTTAATGAAGGGGATAGTTTCCTCTGTTCAACAGACACTGGACATTTCCTCCAAACCTCAGAAAGCACTGCAGGTCCTGCGCAGGACAGTGATCAGGGGATGTGACAGAGCCATGACAGTGGGAATTGGCATAGAAAAGAGATGCTTTTTTGGAGAGGTTTTGAGTGAGTAGGACTTTCCATTGCTTTCTGCCAGCCTGGAGACCCAGGTTCAGATCCAAGATCCAATTCAGACATCTTGGGCCTGTCCATTGGTGAGTATAGCACATCCCTATGCAGAACTCAGAGTGGGGGATACCAGTCCCTCCAGCTCTACCTCTGGCCTTGTAGGGGTTAGGAGCACTGGAGATGTGTCCCATGGAAAAGCATCAGTTTGCTCTTTGGGATAATTCCAGCAAAGGCCAGCAGTTGCCACACAAGACTTTCCTGTGCAGGGGATTAGAAGCATTAGGGATGCTCAGAGCTCCTATGGGTAACATACATGACTTTTTCACCCACTCTGTGTATTCAGTGATGGCTTCTAGGCCTGAGAGAGGCCTAAAATGCCTATTGTTCTTGAGGACAGTGGCCCCACTCTTACTGGCTACTCACCACCAGGGCAATAGCTATGGCTTTGACACCTTTGGGTCCTAGACCACGGTGGTTCAGGTTTATATAAGGCTTAGTGTAGTTCTGAACAAAGTGTGAGACAGGCACCACCTCCACCATTCTGCATGCTTCCAAGTACAGCTCTGTGCCCGTAATGCCTGCAAAAGCTTTCTCAGGATCTACAGAGAAAAAAAGTATATTGATGAATGGTGCATTCAGTGTCCTCCCTCCTCTTTTAAATAAATTAAGCAACACTATGCAACACCAGTAGGGTTTTACTCTTAAAGGATTGTTGTCCTCTGGTTCTTCCCATTCCTTTATCCCAAACCTCCAAGAGTTAATGTATCCTCCTTGCTTCTCCATTTGGCACTCAGTGACTTGCTACAGCTCACCAGTCTGCAATGTGACTAAACCTTTCTTGGTGTAATTGAGAATTCTTGACATCAGGCAAAAACATTTTCTTTTTTTTTTTCTTTTTTTTTTAAATCTTAATTGAAGCACACAGCTGATACTGCCAGCAGAGCTAGGGCAGCTCAGAACATTTTGGCTTACAACCAGCAGAAAGAATCCTAACATTCTCGTCTTGGCCATTGGATGCTGTTGACACAGCTGCAGTGAGACATATCAGTGCAGCTGGCGGCTGTATTTCCACAAAAACTTGTCATTTGGAATTCTTTCATCAAACCCCATACTTAGAGCTCATATTTCTCCAAGTTGTTATATGTTTTCAGTGGTGTGACCTCAAGACAAATTCCCCTCTCATCAAAGCCATTTTCCAGTTCAATCTGAGCCTTCTAACAAAAGAGTCTTTTCTTATTGCATTCTTGTGGGTTTTGATTTTCCTTCAATTTATAACAAGTTAAAAAGTTCTCATCCTAAATTATGGACAAATTCTACTGTTAACAAAAATGAGTGCAAGACTTGTATAGCCAGAGGACTGACTTCTCTAGGCAGAAGATAAGAGGAAAACCACCAGAAAAGTCTAGGGCAGTTGTGGCAAACCCATGGTATCGCAGCCCACAATTGCTATGCATTGTTTCATCAGGAGCACACAAACAGGGCCTCAGTCCCATCCCTGGTTTCAGCTAGCTGCTCGTGCTGCCCAGGCAGCAGGCTGCTCTGGTAGTGTTGGTTATTAAGGGCTAGAGGAGAGAAGATGAAACAAAGGAATAGCCATTGTGTATAGAAAGCAGTTGAAGGAAGATGCTTGACATCAAAGGGAGAGCTCTTAGAGGGAAATTCCCCCCCTCCGCCCCACCCTGCCTTTATCAGTTGCCAGATTACATGTGATTGTCAGGACCCTGGCAGGGTTGTGTCCTTGGTCTCCATTTTGGATACATACCAGTTGGTAGGTACAGTTCTGACTGTAAGGGAAAGGCTAGTGAGGGCAGATGGTCAGAGAACATTCACCTTCAACATCTAGGTCAGTGTCAGAGCCTTGTGTGGCCTTCTCTGCTGAGGTGTCAGCCAGCGACACAGGCTCCGGAGACTCACTGATTTTGGACGTTTCTTCATTCTGGTCTGCCATGAAACCAAACAGATTCATTTTGTGAATGCAAGCCCAGAAGAGATATGACTCCCTGGATGTGATAGACCTTCTATTACTCTTACTGAAGCCTGCAATCCCTCTTCAACGTGCTGCGGATGCACTTCTTCCCCAGCCCCACTTTGTGCCCACTGCTCCCTGTGCATTGTATGCATTCGGTGCTGGCCCTGGTGTGGGGACAGGCTCACTCTGGGGCTGCAGATCTGCAGACCGGCTGTGGCTTGGCAGCTTTTGGAAAGAGCCCTCCCCAGATTCTGCAGCCCATGTGCAGGGACTCACAGTTCTCCTGCATTAGGTCTTCATTCCCTCATGAGCTGCCTTTCTCCCCTTTCTCAGTTTCTGAGCCCACCAGGCAAAGCAAATTTCCCCTCTTCATCCCATTTCCCCACAAACCTACAAGCCAAACCAATGCCAGCTCCTCCTAGCTCTCCTGAACTGACTCACATGTCCCCAGGCACAGGCAGGACACTGTTGGCTGACTTTTCGATAAGTACTCTTCAAGCATGGCAGAAGAGAAATCGTTTGAATGATATTGTGTACTGGGACTGAGTGTAACTAGACCCACTGGAAGCGATACAGCTTCTCTTGCCTACAATTCATAATTTATTTTATAGTTAGAGAGAAGGAGAATTTGGAAAATTCCTTTTTTAAGAGGAATAAATGCATAAAAAATAATGAAGAGTATTTTGCCAAAATACTTTCTGGCTAATAACATAATACATATTTTTTTCCTACTCTGAATCTTTGTTTTCATTCCCTGTTTTTACTACCTTCTTCCCTTATTCCTTATTTCACTTTAGAGCTCCAGGTTATTGACCTGTAATTTTGTACCCTTCTTGGGTGTCACTTAGCATTGATGTGTGACAGGGAGCTTGCAGTTCGGCTGTTCATTCAGACCTATGCGAGGGAAAGACTAGCCAGCTGGCACCCACATCACCACATTTCAACCAGCCCTGCAGCTGCAGCTCCTTCAATAAGACCTTTTCCCTCTGCCAGACTTTATTTGTTAAAATGATGGGTTTACTTGCATTACTTTAGTGCGAGAAAGACAGAAGGAAGGGTAAAAATAGGTCTAAATCACATGTAAAGAACTCCTGAGACAAGTAGAACCAAAGATTTGGGACATTATGACAGTACCTACTGATCCTCTTTGCTTAATGGCCCTACAATGCTGGACATCCCCATAAAAATAAAATTCTCACTCTGGGGAACAGACTGTCTATGTTATACAGAAGCCATCCAGACTGTATCATCTCCCGATAATGTGACTGTCGTGCCCAGCATGTCAGCCAGTCCTGCAGCGTGTGGACTGAGCCTTCTGAGGTAGATCCAGAAATGGTCCCTGCACTCTTGTGAAGCTGTAGAAGTTGGCACTGATACAGATGATAATACTGTCATTCAAGCAGAAATTTGAAAAGCAATGAATCATGATTATTGGTGTTAAAACCAATGCAGTGGGAACCAATGGATCTGGAGACTCCTTTAGCACCCTCTTCTTTCCCCAGGTGTTGGGTCGGCAGACAGAGCCTTCTGGTCACCCTGCCTCATGCATGGCTTGAACCAGTCACAAACCAGGAGCTAAGAGGGGAGTTCACTCCGTGGCTTGATGTGTGACTTGTGAGGGATGCATCCGGATAACTGCAAATCCCTTTACTTGTGCTACGTTAACAATGCCTGTTCTCTGGGTACGATGCTTTACGTTGTCCCCTCATTTGTGTTGTACAAGTATTTGATAAATCACATTAGCAATTTATATTTCAGTAGCTGTGTGGAGTAGAGAAAGTGTTTCTTATTTTTTGCCTAGCATTGCAACAAGGTCCTAGTTTGTGCTGCTAAACTAATGAAGTGGTCTCTCTTAGAATCACTAATGATGGACATAAAGGTCAGATGAAGATTTTAACAAATTGTTGTCCTGGTTTCCCAGGAACAGACCCATGGGCCAGCCATGGTAGGCAGGCCATGAGTAGTCCCAAGTCAGCTGGGAGTTTCAGTCAGGGCAGCTGCCCCAAGCTGACTCAAAGGTGTACCCCATAGCACTTAATCATGCTCATTATAAAAGGAGAGAGTTCAGGGATGGCAAGGAACTCCTCTTTTGGTGCCTCCTCCTTCTTGGCCTTCTGCTCCTACTGCTGATCCTAAGGACCGAGCTGAGTAGAACCTTATATACTTTATATTAGTGTTTGTATTATTTTTGGTTATTTCATTAAATCTGTTTATACTTCAGCCCATGGGGCTTCTCTGTTTTTTCCCTGATTCCCCTTCTCAGCTGGGGAGGGGGCATGGAGTGGTAGAGCAACTGCTACAGTTTAGCCCTGGGTACAGGCTAAATGTAGACAATTGTTCTTCTTTGCCAGGAAAAATCTAATTGATACATGGTAAGGAATTTCAGCTGTGAAAGGAAGCTACCAAGGTTGTCCTCACATCTTTAATTCTGAATGTCTAAGAAATAGAATAATAGCTCAACTGAGGCAACTCATAAAATGGAACATAGCATTTTGCAATATGCAGATAAAATTATATGAATGTAAACACTCAAATATAAGCACTTCTTTAGATTCTGTAAGGAATCAGTTAATTCAGTGATGTGTCAAACTATACGACTATACTAACTTGGAAGTATTAAGTGTTGAAGGAGTCTATGAGGAAACAGCTATGAGATGTGATTTTTTTTTTTTTAAGCAAAGTATGTAAGAGTTAATATCCTAAATGCTGTTATTTATGCAGAAATTGAGAAATTAGATTTACTGTGGTTTGGAAAAAACTGTGTACCTTAGCTTGGTCATCTAGTCAAGGGTATCAGATCTTTATCTCCTATTTTAAGTTGTGCCTCTGTGGATATCAAGAGACTTTTAGAGAAGTGATAAATATGTTAGATACTAGTGGAAAAAAGGTGGAGGGGGAAAAATATTTTAAGTAATTTAGACTGAGAAAAAGGCAAAACAATTAGACATTTTGTCTCTGGAATAGGGTGGGATTAACAATTATGCCATTCTCTTTGCTGCTACTGTTAGTCAAATTCAGCCAGCATTTTACCCATAATTATTTAATCCAATATGTAAGGGAAAATGGCAACTAACTATTAACTGACCAGGTATTTCCTAATGATAATGTTTTTTAAGCTAACACTGTCAAAACCCCATGGGAAATACTAATTTTTATATAAGTGTTTGAGTTTGATAGCAGATAATTAATTTTGTCAGATCCCACTTAAGGAGTGTAAGTTTCAAGAGATTATAGACAAGAAGGGAAACATTGTTTGCAGAAAAGCTGTCTAAAAGGCACTAATCCTGAACAGGCAATAAGTTGTTATTGCTGGATGGGAAAAACCCCCAGAGCTACCTTTACAGAAAAATAAGAAAGTATATTTAGACAAATGTAATTTTGAAAGAATGGAAAAATATCTGATAAAGGATCTCATCTATTAGAGCAACCATTAGGGAAAAGTGAGATTGCTGGTAACTGAACCACTGCACCTGTGTCCTTCTCAGACTCATTCTCCATGTCACCACCAGTGAGCGATGCATTCATTTGCTTTTTCTCTTCTGTAAATGTGGTCACAGACACTCCTTGGATGCTGTAAGTTCCTCACATCTACACGCAAAAAGCACAGCCACTTGGCTATGATTAAAACATCTCCAGGAGGAATGGTGCCACTTGTAAGATCTGTGTTCCTGATTTATACTGCTTATGAATAGGAGAATCCAGTTTCCTGCTTGCAGGGGCTGGCCAGGTGTCATAAAGCCCTGCAGAGCCTGCAGCTGCCCCGTCCTGCGCCGCCACCACCTTTCTATGACCTCATCTGCACGTTGACTCCAAGGGGTGGCATTCAGTGCTGGGAGCTCTGTTGTTCTGGAATCCCATTGGCTCTCAATAATGAGGACAGCTGCAGTCTTGGCTGTGAAACCCGCCCAGATGTATCAGAGTTGTGCCAGGCTGCTGGTGAAGAGTTCTCTCCTTTGAATTTGTATTCCAGGTTGTACAATTTCATGAGAAAGTCAGTCTGTGGCAGTTGTAGTCTTAAAGGAGACGAAGATAGGAGTGTATTTGCCTTATTAGTCTTGAACAGATTCAGACTGCTCTACTGCCAAATTCCTGGTATTTTCGGTAATAAAATGTGGCTTGTAAACATGTCAGCACTTAATGGAGCCTTGAATCAAGTCTCATTCATCCCACCAACTAAAAGCCAACTTTGTGCCAATGCTGGTTCAGTGCTTATTATTTTACATCATTTACAGCGAGGGCTTTATGAGCTTTCCTAAGGGGCTAAACCCAAAACTAATGGAAGAGGTTTTCTGATACAGGTTGAGCAGACCTAACACATACACTTAGAATTCTATCTTTCTGTTTTGGGCAATGCTCAGTGAACGTAATCTCTCCCACAGATTTTGAAGTTTATGCGGCCTACACAGTGTAATATGGACTATACAGAGAGGAAGAAAAAGTCCATTTCCCCAAGGATACAGTATTTCTAGAAGTTTTATTCCCGTAGGTTCTACATAAATGCCTCAAGTAGTCCAGTCATTAGAAGCCATGGTAGGGTTATATTTGGATAGAGAACAAAAAGCCGCAAAAGCCAGTGGAAGGTTTGACTCCAAAGCAGATGACCTTGTCAGCTTTGATTTTATTGCCAAGGTTTGTAAATATTTTTTCTAGTGTAGGCCAAACAACTGTGGCTGTCCGGATGCTTGCTTGTTTGTGGCAGCGGCTAACATTCTTCTCTGATTTCAGTCTGATTATCCTGCTGTGGGTTGGGTCTGAAGATATTTTCTTAGACCTTTCCTTTTAAAGAACAGCCTTGTTTTAAATGCCCCAGTCATCAACTCTTAATGTTGTAGATTCTTCCTCTGGAGAACACCCTCCATTTTCTGACTAGAAACCAATGATGGTTTCCAAGGGTTGTTAACTGCAGTAGGAGATTGGGAGACCACAGTCCAGTTCTGTGCTTTGCCAGAGATATTTGTGGGATTGGAGACAAGTCACTGTGTCTATGGCCTGTGGTGATTTATAAATAGGGATTTGAAAATGAGACTGATGGGATTATTATTTACATACCTTATAACATCAGCTCAGGTCCTTGCCATGGACACCTGTTGTGCTAATAACTATACACGAATAGGATAAGAGACAGGTTGTCCCTCAAAAACTGTTTCATCTAAGTATGAGACAGCAGCTGGTCGCCACCAAGGGAGCAGTTTGGCAGCACTCATCAGCACAAAAGGCAGGGATATGAGTCTTGACTTCATTGCAACTGCCCATCTTAGAGTTTTGAAGAAGGCTACTGAGATCATAGAATCATTAGATGTGTGTCTTTGGTGTAAAAAGCTGTAGTGGTGCCCAGTTCGATCTGTTTGCCTTTAGATGTTGTACACATTCGAATGTGGAACAAAGCAAAACATTAAATATGCAGACTTCAGCCAGGACTTCTCTTTTCATATGGAACTGTCTGGTTTCAACATGTGGCAGGTCTCAACTTGCCAAGGCCACAGTGTGCTCACAGCCGGGTGAGAGGCAGTGATTTTGCAGAGCTGTGACGGCTGTGGGCAGCACCCCGAGGGAGCACACACTCCCGCACCGGTAGTTCACCCATCCCCCGTGGGTTTTCTCCACGTAGAGGTTATGCTCGGCAAAACCTGGGCTGTCACCCCCTGTGTTTGCTAAGCTTGTGTAATTATTAACTCATCGGGAGCAAATGGGACTGTATTTGCTCAGCAGCTTTCCAGGGGAGAAAAATTCCTGGAAAGTTTCCTTTCTAATTGGGTTTCTGAAGAAAGGGGGGAAGAAATTGTGTTTGAAAACACAAGTTTCAGGGTGGCGGGGCCAGAGAGCTGCCGTCACCCTGCTGAGGGTGACACCTTCTGACCCGCTGGGCACAGCCGCAGGCTCTGCGGGTTCCCGGTGGGGCTGGGCCTCGGCCGCGGGGTGCGCTTCTACCTCCCAGCGGGGCGGGCACGGCCCCACCCCGGCCGGGGCCTCCCATCCGGGGCCGTCCCCTTCGCCGGCCGCGGCCTCCCGGGAGCAGCGCGGTAGGAGGGCCAGGCCCGAGCTGGCCTCCGGCCCCTGAGGCGGTGCCGGCCCGGCGCGGTGAGTGCCTGCGCGGCGCCGGGGCTCTAAGCCGTTGCTGAGGCGGGGCCGGCGCGGAGCGTCGTCTCGCTGGGGCCGGGCCGGGGGCGCGGTGGAGGCCGGGCCGCGCCGGGCGGTATGATCGGCACCGTACTCTGCTACGTGCTGCTGCCGGCGGCGCGGCTCCTCCGGGCCCTGCGAGGTAACCCGGCCCTGGGAGGGCGGCGGCGGGGGCCGGGGGAGCCGGCCGTGGCGGGGGCCCGGCTGGGCGGGGTGCAGATGCCCCTCGCCCGCCCCCCGCCGCGGCCTGAGGGTTGTGCGGTCGGAGGGGCCTCGGCGTCTGGGAGGCGGGGTCGTCCCGGCTGCCCGTCGCTCGCCGAGAGGCTCGCCCTGGGCAGCAGGAGGGCCGGGCCGGCGGGGTCTGGAGCCGCTGCCCAGGGTGGCGCGGGCCCGTGTGCCGGGGGCAGCGCGGGGGCCGGGTGCTGTGCTGCAGTGGCAGGCTGCCCGCTGCCTGGGGGCCCGAGCCTCCTGCCCCGGACCCGCGCTGCAAGTTAGGGGACATCTTTGGAGATGGGCTGCTCTGAGGCCTGCGAGTCCCAGGGACCTGTGGGTGGCTTGTGGATGGACTCTTGCCTTGAGTGCATCAGTATTTCACTTAATTTCCTAGGCCCTGCTGTTACTTAGCAGTCCTTCCTGACTGCGCTGGTGTAAAGCCACCCTCCTGCCTGAACCTGTCCCCAGGCCTGTAGCAGCCTTGAAGCCCCTTTTCTGAAACATACAGAAAGCTTTAGCGCAAAAGATACAGTAAAAACATACATGGATGTTGCTGACTCCTGTATGTTACTGCTCTGGCTGACTGACTGTTGCAGGCGTACAGTAACGAACAAGTGATTTGTAAACAGCAGAAATTGCTAGTCAACAGTAGGGACTGGTGTCTGTGCAGAGTTCATAGCAAAACATAAATACCATCATCTCTTATATAGATACAAGTGAAAAGAGTTCCTGTCTTGTTCTACTTTACCCTACCAATATTAGTATATTCAAGTGTTACATCAACAACAGGGTTTTTTGATTTTTTTTATCACAGATGTTAGTCATCAGGTGGTCTGTAATTCTTACCAGGCCTACTTCTGTGCATATATTCTCTCTAATAAGGCTTTTAATAGCACATATTGGCCCCTCTGTGTCTTTATTTTTCATCTCTTAATAACAGAACAGTTTTTCTTCTACAGCACATTCTTGTGATATGTTTGATCCTCTTAGCTGAGAACTACTTTCTTACTCAATCCCTGGAAAGAAACTTGTTCCAAGTGATCATCTACAAGAGCTTGGCTTCTTAGCCCATGTACCACATCAGCTAACTTCCACACACTGTGCTTTCAGACGTGTTGCTGAGAGCTGATAGGTTCCACAAGGCCTTTTAGCTTGGCTGACAGGCTGTGGTGCTGCGTAAGTTAGAGGCGCATTACCTACCGTTGGTAACGCCATTGCCATCCTGTATGGTTTCAGTGACTTTGACTAATGTAACTAGAACTGGACTGTGGCCTACTGTTCAGGAGGAGGCAGGGTAAGTTATTTAGACTGTAACTGTTTTTCTTCAGAGAAATCATTTGTTTGGCTTGCTATACTGAATGGTTGCATTGCAATGAGTTACAGCAAATGTATAAGAAAAGGAAAAGTGAGTGAGAAAGGATTTCCATCTGTCTTATGTTGTGTTTTTTTTTGTTGTTAAATGGCAGATGCTTTCTTTACCTGTCGAAAGAATGTGCTTCTGGCGAAGAGCACGTCCACCCAGATAGAAGGTGTCTTTGCTGCAACCAGAGGAAGGTCGATCCCAGAAGAGCAAGAAGCCCTTCTCCAGCAGTGGCTGGAGGAAGGAGCAGGGAATTCGCCAGCCAGTGAGAGTGCTCTGGCAGTGGAGAAAGTATCAGTTACGTTCACTAGTGATTGGTTAGAAGGTTCAGAGCTATTGATGACTAGCCTCAGTGACCTGAATTCGGCTCCAGAAGTCACCCGGTGTGCTGGTCAGGAGCTCACAGAGCTACATGCCTTGGCTTCTTCAGGACCGCAAGAGCATGCAGTGGCTGAACCGACGAAGTTACCAGCAGAGGAATCAGTGACTGTAGCAGGCAGTGCCCCTTGGGCAGCTGAGGTGCCACAGACAGATCACCAGACAGCTGGCTGTGCCACTATTGATGTAGGAGTGCAGAATGAAGACCCAGCTGTGCTGGCCTGGAGTTTAGCACGTGATGCAGAGACAGTGTCAACGGAGCCCTCAGCCTGGCCCACTCCAGCTATGGTACAGTTTTGTCCTCTCCCGACAGAGGTACCTTACCATGGTCAGTAGTAACCGCTCTGAATCTAACATTCAGTTTGGGATTTGCATTTGTAGTGAATGTGGTCAGGTTATTGTGTTTGGGCTTGCTGTCAGTAAGACATTGATCATATCTGTCCATGCAGAATTGACAGGATCTGCTAGTGAAAACTATAAAGTAAGTTTTTGCTGAGGGAAGGCTTGTCCAGATAGTAGTCTCTGTGCTATTATTAGGCTGTCTGGTGTGAACATGAATATATGTTCATTTCCCAGGAACTCTTCCCAAGTGCTGGCTTTATAATATAAAAAGCACCCAAAAGCTGGTTGAGTGTTTCAGTGTGCTTGACTCTGGTCTTCTGTTATGCCATCCCCACTGACAACTGTCCAAAGGCATCCAGAAAGAGCACCTGTAAACCAGAGTGGGTGAGGATTTGCTCAGAGACTAGAACACCCTAGCTTACAAAATTAAAATGACTATTCCCAGGGGAACAAAAGTATCAGCAGGGTGCTCGGCACAGCTGTAACTTGGCTTTTTGTCTCTTGCATATAGAGATTTTATGGAGAGACTGGGAGGATCTTTCTGTCCAGTCCTGTGTGCCAGAGCAGGTCTCGAAAAACACTCCTCTCTTTGAATTTCGAGTCATGTCTTACAACATCCTTGCCCAGGACCTGGTGGAGCAGGGCCTTGATCTCTATCTACACTGTCATCCAGACATCCTGAACTGGAACTACCGCCTTCCAAACCTTTTGCAGGAGATCCAGCACTGGGATCCTGATGTGAGTATATGACCGAGTCCTTCCCACATCAGCGTCACTGGAATTTATATTCCTGTAAACTTGTTTTATCTAACAAAACAAAAAAAAACAAACCAAAACAAGAAAAAAAAAGAGGAGAGGAGAGGGGAAGTTCTAGGAAGATACTACCCGTTCAGTAACTGAACACCGATTCCTCTAACAGAGGCCTTGTGCATACGTTTTCTTGGTGTCTATCTTTGATTGTGTTACTGTAGAAACTAGTCTTACTTTGATAGCAGGGCTTAACTTCTTTTAACAGCAGAAGCAGAGGAAGAAGAGATAATGTATGTTTGGGAAGGAAAGGACCAGGTTTATAAGGTAGCACAGGAGGGGAAGCCTGCTTAGGAGAGGACTTCATGACTTTTTCTGTTCCTTGAGTCCTCTTTGTGTGATGAAGGATCTTCTGCCTCGTCACTGGAAAAGTGAATTATAAGCTAATGTGACCCAGAAAGTTATCGCGCTCTATCTGGAAATTACAGGCCAGAGTTGCAGTGATGACCTTTCTGGTTGCAGGGTTGGTATATGAGTGCACTTTTCTGCTTTCTTCCTTCCCCAAAACAAGGTAACTAGCAAATACTGGTGGAGCAAGTGAGGTTTCTGCCTTCCTTCCAGGTTCTGTGTCTCCAGGAGGTGCAAGAGAACCATTACTGGGAGCAGCTGGAACCATCATTCAAGGAGATGGGTATGTCCTGCTTTCATGTGTCTGTACCCCCAGCTCATGGGACTGGCCAAACAGTGCTTCCTGCTTAATGTCTTCAAAGCACTTGATCTTGAGAGAGCTCTTACTGTTGTCGGGTGGCTGCTGGCCCTACTTCTGAACTGTCTGCCTGGACCTTTACCCTTTCTTGGTAGTTGATCTTTCTCAGAGTTGACAGATTAGAGTAACAAAACTGAGAGGGTCCTAGAAGGACAGGGAGAGAGAAAATACCCTCAATGGTAAATGGTAAACTGTGATTATTGGAACAGAATTGGGTATAATGCTGTACTGAGATGTAATAGGAACCTCTTCTGCTACACAGACTTGGAAACTCCCCAGCTGATGGGGGGAGCCTGAGGCAGTGGCCTGATAAACCTTTTAATAGGTGATGCTTTCTTTTCAGGCTTCGCATGCTTCTATAAACGGAGAACCGGGACAAAGACCGATGGCTGTGCAGTGTGCTATAAGCACAGCAGGTTCCAGCTGATCAGCCTCAGCCCCATAGAATACTTCCGGCCTGGCCTTGATGTCCTCAATCGGGATAACGTGGCTTTAGTGCTGCTACTACAGCCTCTGCTCCCAGAGGGCCTAGATTTGGAGGCAATCAGTCCTTTGTGTGTGGCCAATACTCATGTGTTGTTCAATCCCCGGCGGGGAGATATCAAACTGGCCCAGATGGCCTTGCTCTTAGCAGAGATCGACAAGATTGCAAAAACTACTGAAGGCAGCTACTATCCTATCATCTTGTGTGGAGACCTGAACTCTGTACCTGATTCTCCACTCTACAAATTCATCCGGAACGGTGAACTTTCCTACCATGGGATGCCAGCCTGGAAGGTAGGTGCCAGCCAGAACTGGGGTTGGGTAGCTCTTTATTGCATGCTGCTGGAGAAATGCATGGCCGCGTTCTTTCTCTCATGAGGAAATAGTCCGAATCTTGAGTTCAGTTATTCATCAGTCTTCCCCAATGTCTCCAGCACTGCTGGGGAAAGAAGCAGACAAATCTGTGTGTGTTGTTTCCGCCAGTGCTCTTTTGGTTTCTCTTGAGGCAGACCAGTCATAATAGACCACTTAATTTCAGGTCCTGGTTCTCCCTTGCTATGGGATTTTTGTGCCTGGGTGGCTGGAAGTGTAGGGGAGTACAGCTCCACCAAGACTTACTGGAATTTTATGTGGATTGTTGGTTTGAAAGCAGTTTGAAATGGGTACCTATGCTGGAGTCTCTTGTTATTGTGTATCCATCATCAAATACATCATTGGCTGTCAAGCTAAATCATCAGTTGAGCAGTAGATGCCTGCAAAGTATCTTATCTGGTGACTTTTAGCTAATTGTATCCGTCCCCCACAGCTGAGAGTTTATTATATCTGCACCATATTCTGAACAGCTTAGTTCATGCTTTTCTTTGAGGGTATTCTTGTGTCTTGCTCTTGACAAGTGTATATATGTGCATTGTCTATAGCTTGCAAAAGTTCTGCTCTGTGTTGCTCGTGTTTCCTCTCCTGTTTCTGGCCTCCTTGCAGGTATCTGGTCAGGAGGACTTTTCCCAACAGTTCTATTCACGAAAACTGCAGGCCCCACTGTGGCCAAGCTCACTGGGTGTAACGGACAACTGCCAATATGTCACCCCGTGCCAGCCAAAGAAACTAGGTGAGCTTCAGTGTGCGTTGAGAACATGAAGTTGCTGAGGATGGACAGTTTGTGAGCCTTGCTGTCTCTCTCGAATGGCTTGGACATGTGTTGCATGAGGCACTCGGCAAAGATTCTCTTCTTCTGTCCATTTCCCTGGTATATGAATTAAATTTAATTCTTCTGGAGTCTATTGCTGTAGCCCAATTTCTGCCATTTTCTTTCTCTAGTCAGGAGCTAAATGTTCGCCTACCAGTAACCATTGCTCTATGTGTCTTTTTCATATTCCCAGACTTATGCTTTTGTACAGTCATAAACCATGTTCAGCAGCCACAGCTTTCAGCTATAGGTGTTTGTGGGAGTGGTTTTGGGCAGCATCTGCACACCACTATTAGGAAGTCATTCCTAAGAGCCTAGTTACAATCATGACTGTTTTCTGCTGTCCTTAGAGAGGATTAAAAAAAAGAAGGAACCCATACTAAATAGCTTTTGTTGGAATCTTGAATGTAGAACTTGTATTCAGCCTGATCTCCAGAATTGTTTTTTTTTTTTTCACAGACATTTCCTTGTGTTGCACACTGATCTGCTTGAAAGTCCCTTGAGCCTGTGGTGTCTCAGAGGGGACATTCTTAATTTGTTTCATCAAAGTGCTGACCGTGTCGGTTGCATTAGCTAAAGGCATAGCAATAACTGTGCTCTGTTCTTCTACATTTATGTATCTGTTCTGTTCTACATTTAGGTTATTAAGTGATTCCCATTCTCCTGGTTTTGGAGTGCTTGGGCACAAAAACCTCTCTTAAACTTAAGAGGTCTAAGAGGTCTAAAGGGTTATGCACAGATGTTCCCTATAGATGTGACTTTGCTGCAGTTATTTTCTTCTTTTAACTTCCGTTTTTCTCTGCAGGCAGACGTAAGTATAGCCGGGACTTCCTGCTCCAGTTTCGTTTTTGCAATGTTGCCTGTGAACGACCACCGCAGCTGATCCTCTTGGAAGGTGTGACAGACGCTAAACCAGGTATTAATGGGAGATTTTTCAGCTTGTGGCTCTCCTAGCTCGATTTTGCTGAAAACGTGAGGTGAAGATAATGCCTAGTCAGAGAAGGGGAAGGCAAAAAGGGTGCCTTCTATGGCTGTGTGATTACTAATGGATTCCATGAGAGTCAGAGGAGTTACCACCCTCATGCACACTGACTGTGTTCCTTGAGATGCACTGAGATTCAGCCTCTTTTGGAGTCTGTTTCTTATAAAGTGAAATATATGTATATGTTTAATTTTTTTTGTCTCAAGGTTTTTGGTGGGGGAGAACAAACCTGAAGACTGATGTTACAGTGGCCACAACATAGATGTCTCTGGTACCCAGCAGACACTGCCTCACCTCTGAGCTTTGTGGCATGGCTGGTTCTGCTCTCTTAATTTCTGTTCTGCCTTTCTAGATGCCCTTTGAGTAAGCTGTAGGCTAAGGCAAATGAACTTTCTTTGAGAGCACAGGGTGAAGTACACTGAGCTTTGATAACATTAAATGCTTTAAGGATGTGTCCTTAGCAGGGCAGAATATGACTTTTCAGTTGTTTGCACTGATCTGCTCTCAGGATGTTCCTGTTAGAGCTGGGGTTTCCTTTGAATATTTTTCTTCAAGGTGCCTGTGACTGGAAGCAGATAGCATAAAGATTGGTTTGGTCTCAGGAAAAGCTTCTCAGGCTTGGGATGAGCAGCCTCTTCCAGGATCTGTGTAGATCTGGCTGGAATCTCTTTGCTCCTTTGCAGACCGCCCTGCACACTGGCCTGAGCCTGCTGCCATGGTGAATGACCCCGTTCCCCGGCCATTCATCCCAAGGTAATTTGGTGCACCTTCAATGGCCCCACTCTTCAAGCCTGGTCTTATTTTCCTGAGCAGTGAAAATCTGGTGGAAGTAAAGACTGAAATAAATGTGAGGGTGGAAGAGAGTAAGGAAGGCCATCTGTAAGAGCCAGGTCCACCCAGGGTTGTCCCAGCACCTGGGTGCTGTTCTGTCAGTATTGTGTTGGTGTAGTCAAGAATGAAGGGCATAGACAGAACTGGATATTGGAGACAAAGGAAGTTCATAGTCCATTTTGTCTTTGGTGTAAGCGGAGTTAATAATTCTGGAAGACTGTCTTTTATGTGTTCACAAAGTAGAAATAGTTTGGACAGTTGTATCAGCAAGGGAACATCCAACTTCAGCTGTGACTGTAGTACTGCACACTGCATCATTCCCTTTCCTTCCTTGGTAAATGGTGACTGTTCATGTGCAGGTCTTCAGGCGTTATTCGGCACGGCCTCAACCTGACCTCTGTCTACAGCCACTTCCTGCCACAGAGGGGACGCCCGGAGGTCACAACGATGCCCATGGGGCTTGGAGCCACGGTTGATTATATCTTCTACTCGGCAGAGCCTGTGGCGAATGGGAACAGGGGTGGTGAGTGTAGCAGTGCTGGGCTTATCCCTGTGCCTTTGGGAGAGGGCTGGAGGCATGCCAGAATGCAGCTTAGTGTTGGGCAATGCCTTTCATTAAGCTGGAGCGGAACTGCAGGGTGTGACTTTGAAATGATGCACAAAGTGGAAGCAACATTTGCTCAGGTATCATGTGAAGACGCTGTTTATCTTTGCTGTGGAAAAAATGAAGCTGCTTAGCTTAGGTTCATGTAGACTTTTGAGGAAGCTAGAATAGAATGGATTCTGTTCTTTTGTATAAGTATCTTATTTGTGCTTCAGGCAGTGCCAGATCCTAACTTCAAGGCTTGAACTTCTGGTCTGACTGAGACCACATGCTGGCCTTAGAAGGTGGTGACTTTGGTTACCTTACAATGGTACTACCTCTCTGCTACCTGAAACAGGAGTTACGTTGATGAAAGACTGCATATAAATGCATCCAGGAACTGTCTGTGAGCTGGTTTGGATCATGTCAGGATCAACTTTGGGGAGGAGGTTGGGAATGAAGAGGTTAATTCCTCCTTCAGGGAGAATCTGAAGCTATTGCTAGGACTTAGTACCATGAAAGCAACTTCCCATGTAAGCAAATGCCTGGTGAATTTAGTATATACTTGATTCCTGTGCATGCAAGGATATGAAGCCATTGAACAGCATTGATACTCACTGCTTTCACATCTAGGCTCAAAGGCGTATGCAGTGTTTATGCAGGCTGCCTTTGTTCATCAGGGAAAGAATAGGAAAGCATTGACAAGCATCCCTCTGTGAGCATATAGAGATAATCTACAGCACCAGACTCTGGCTGATGTTTCTTTCCATTTTCTTTGTCAGGTCGGAGGCTGTACCAGGATGGAGCCCTGAAGCTGCTTGGCCGCCTTGCCCTTCTCTCTGAAGATGTCCTGTTGCTGGCAAATGGCTTACCAAATCCTTTTTGTTCATCTGATCATCTCTGCCTGCTGGCTAGCTTTGGCTTGGAGATCTCCAGCCTCAGAGAGGGTTAGTGTTGGTTCCCTTTCCCTAGAGAAAAGCTGTACTGAATACAGCAGTTGAGGCTCTGGATTGTACAACCTGCTTGCAAGAAAACTCTTTTCTTTGTCATGCCCTAAAAGTCCCTTTCTCCCCCACACCCTCACAAAAAGCAGTGATGGAAGAGTTGGAGTGCTTTTTGCATTGGTATTTTGTGGATCTCTGCAAACCTGAGCTGTGTTCCCAGTGGGCTTCCTGTTGTATTCAAGCATTACCATCTCTTACAGGGATCCTTGTTCCACTGCTTTGTTTAGCAGATGTTTTAGTGCTGCAGAAACCAACATAACTCCCGTGTTTATTTCAAGGAACTGGAAGAGGGGCAACGCTGCCTACTTCTGGCTAGTTAATTGCTACCAAGAAGCAGAGGATGTATACACCAGTATTCTTTCACACCAAAACAATGGTTCTTTTAATATTTCAGTGATAGTTTATGAAGTATGGTCCTTCTAGGACTAGTTGTCATGTTGCCTTTGAGAGTGTTGGCTCTGCTGACTCTTTGGAAATGGGTTTTACTTAATAATATGTAAGGGCTGCCTTGCTAGCAGAAGGGTTTGTGCAGTTGAACAGTTTCTACCAGAAGGTGCGAGTTATGACTAGTGGACCAGGGAATGGGATTGCCAGGAATGGAGCCAGGGGCTCTACAGAGCCACCTGCAGGAGCTCTAGAACTGCAGCAAAAGTCTAGAGGCCTTGAGGAAGGCCCGCTTCCTTTTTAGCAGTCTCAGAACGGTACCTAGTTTGGCACTAGGAAAAATATGTACGATCCTCCCAGTGAATATCAGGTGGAAAAAATCATCCTGTAAGGCATGACAGCCCCAGGAGGCTCTAACTCTGGGAGGTCCCGAAAGAGAGATGAAAATGGAAGGCATGTGGGAGGCAGCAGAGCCATCAGATGGAAGAGCTGATACTTGTCACTTGCCATACTCTTTTTCTATGCCCTCCCTATTCCATTCAGCCTGCTGGGGATCAGATAGCCAACCTGTAACATCCTCCTGTGCCAGGCTGAAGTTCATGCTACTGCCTTCTGGAGCCAGCCATGCTTAGTTAGAACCTGTAGGACTGACTCCTATCTCTTGACAGGCATTGGGAGGGAGGGGAAGGCTCTGTAACTTGGAGCTAGATTGTCAGTTGCTTGGATCCCAGCGTACCTTTGATGTCCTATCAATGTACTTTTGTCAGGAGTGGCTTGGCCAGTACGAAAACATTAGAACTGTAGCTGTTCCTAGGGGAGATTCCCCAGTTCAGCCTGACATTTGGTGCTCAGTTTTTCCGTGAGAGATGAGAGCCATATTGGCAGAAGCATTATCAATCTTCTGTTCACAAATGAGGCAGGAAAATCTGGTCCCACCTCCGTTTTTTGTGGGAAGCTACAAGAAGACTTGAAATACTGTTCTCTCTTCCTGGGTTATATGGGGGGATTTTAATATTTTAAATGTTACTTTCTTTATTGAACAATAAATTTTTTCTAATTAAGAAAAAAACACAAAGTAACTGCAGCACCTTGTGCTCCTAGCAGCTAACCCTCTGAGGACTTGCTCAACAAGGCTTTGTGGGCTGGGGTGTGAAAGAGAGGACAAAGTATCGACACAAGGTAGTAGTAATGATAGTTGAAAAGAGGGAAGAAGTGGGCCTACGTGTTGTCTCTCAGCGCATCCCCAAATCCCAGAGGTGGTTTATTTGGGATTAGGCTTGTCTTACAAAACAGTTTGCGTTCAGGAACCCTTCCCCTCCTCTCAAAGAAAGCAAGTACTGCTGATGTTTTACAGATCACTTCTGTAAAGTGTACAGAAACAAGGGGTGTGTGTGGAGGATTGTGTTCTGTGCCTGTGTGACTATGTAAAGGACTGCATATTCCCTTCTTACTCCTGCCAGATGGTGTGATATTTGCCTGGTAATGTGTAGATGGCTTTTGCTACCCCAGCTGGGATGACATGTAGGAGTGTGTATAAGTGAACAACAATCTGGGGGTGAATAAGTTTGCAGCTTTTTTTCCCCTGAGTTTCTCAAATGTAGTGGTTCTAGTGTGGCACTGGTGTTCGTACATGAGGAGAGATGCAGAGCTGTGTATTTCTATGGCTCCGTTTATCTGACAGTTGCACTAATTTCTGCAAGTACTCTTACTCTGATTTTGTTATTGCTCCTATTTGTAAAGGGAGAGGAGGAAAGCAAAATCCCTGAGCCGAGAGCTCTGTTTTCTGCCAGGCTTGAACAGAGTCTACCAGAAGGCAGCCTGATGTCAGGCTAATTCCCACCAGCTGGTAACATTGTAATAGAAAACTTGAAAGTGACTAAAGGTTTAAAAACAACCAAGCAAAAGCAAAACAAAAACACTGTGACACAGTGTTGGCATTTACAACTTCGGCTGTCTGCTTCATTTGTAATTGCTGGCTAGGTCTGATGGTTGGTTGATGAGGCGAGTGTTTGCGTGAAAGCAGCCCTCCTGCCTCACCTATTGAGACCCACAGGGTGTGCACAGTACACCATCAGATGAACTGGTTTTCCCTGCACTGGCTGAAGCACCCTGCTATGATGTGACTGAGGTGTAGGAGCTCTGCTTCAGCATCACAAGTGATTGTTCCATTTTATTTAAACCAAAGACTTGACTTTTCTTTTGGGTAACTAGCATGAAGGCATCTCTCAGGGAGGTTTTAAGATTCCAACTATGTTTTGTTGGAAAATCTAATGTTCCACAGGTCGAGCTAATGCTTTCTCTTTCGATACTTGAAATAGCATGGTATGAACTTGGAATGGTTAAGTTGTTGAACACTGGACATGGAGTCATGTGCTGAGATACCCCAGGACAATATCTACAAGTCCTCTGATTCTTCTTTCTGAAGGTTAAACCTGCAGCTCCTGAAGCTCTGGCTCACACATGCTTCCTTGGGCATTCACAGGTGAAACTATTGCAGGAATGCAGGACCATTGCTAGTGACTGCATACAGGCACACAAAGGCAGAGTTGATCACTGTGGTTGTTTTGACCACTGTCCCTGAAGCTCTGGTATAGACCCCTACAGAGCTGATCTGTTTCAGGAAAGAAAAAACCCTGCATTCTAGAGCCATTTTGAGTTAACATCAAGTGGATCTGGAGGCCTGTGAGTGCCTTCTTGCTGTGGGGGACTATAGGAGAAGTTTAGAGTTGAGGTGGGTGGAAAGAGTCCCTACCTCTGAAATAGCAGCTAGTATATAGTTGTAGGGAGAAAATCATGTGTTCTGTGGTGCTTTAAGAATAGCACACAGTGATATAAGAGGCTGTGGTAATGAGCAGCTTGTGGTGGGACGCTGAACTAAGATTCCAGGTATAGCTCTTAACACTGTTTCCTGACCTAAATGTGTGACTAGCTGTTATTAGTACAGCTTTCTGATGAATTACATAGGGGTCTCTAAATGGTTATGAGAATGTAAGAACAGAAATACCTGCTATACTCAGAAAGGCAAGGTATTATAAAGGTAGGATCATGTACATCATCTTAGTAGTGATGTAGATCTGAGGGAAACTAGTACTTAGGGGAGGGGATGTCGGAGACCACTGGCAGTGTGTATATGTGCCCTGTTGCCAGTCTCCTATGCTGCAGGAGTGTGCAGCTGTAGAGGCAAACATACTTGACAAAGTATCTTTGCTAGATGACAGCTTGGATTGCACCACAGCTGCTAGGTTGTCTTTAGTTACGCTATTTAGATAGAAATTGGACTTCCTGCATTTTCTCAGAGTTTTAAGTTCATCACTTCAGGAAGATGCCCTTTATAATCAGTTTTCCCAATTACATGGGATGGGAGGAGTGGTAAACAATATAATTGCTCTGGTTTCTTTCCTTTTCTCAATAAATGAAACTTGGCTGCTGCTTGAGGTCTTCTTTCTCCATGCTTTTTCCTTACAAGGTATCTTTCCAGCAGCTGTTTTCCCACGCCTGCCATATCCATTTATCTTTCTGATGTTACTGATGTTTACTTTTTTCTACAGCTGTATTTCTTCAATTAAAAACTATGGTGGAATTCTTTAGGGCTAAGTCTTACTATAAATTCGACATTTATATAGTGTCAAGCCATAAGACAGTGGGTTCCCTCACCCCTGAAGAGTAAAGTGGGAGGAGTGGGAGCTCTGAAGCCAACACTTAGATGGGAATAACTCTTGTTATATAAAACAAACAAAAAAATTTAAGATGTATCATTGGTGCCCTGTATGCCACCTGCTTTGTGAAGCACAGAACAACTCTGGAATATATTCGACTTTAGTTCTTCTTCTCTGAGGAATCTCTTAGAGGCTCTAAGAAAAGTGCAGCATCCCAGAGAGAATCTCTTAAAAGAGTGGATCAAAGTGTGTCCTGCTCCTAATGATACTTGGAAGTGGTGCTGGCAAACAGTCTGCAAAGCAGGGTGTTGCTACTGTGCAATTCCTCTCTCCATTGTCACCACCTCACTGATGAATGTTTATTGGATGTACTGTTAGGAATTTGCAGACATATCCATGGTTGATCCAAATGCAGATGAAGCCTTTTGTGGCTCATCTGAAGGAGGAGCACACAAGCCTTAGTGGGATACCATCTCCTGTCAGTGGGTTTCCTGCTGTGCATTTAATTGAATTGCTGGCTATGACCTGCTCCTTACCAGACTGCAGCTGCCTGGCCTGCAGTGCTTTCCACAGTGTCCACACTGAAATGCACAAGCTGCATGATCACTGCCATTGAATGTACTGCATCGTGTTTCAAAGTATGATGCTGAGTTTCTGTGGAGAACTCACCTGCTATAACAATAACCAAGATGACTGGTTTAACAGTTGGCATGCCTCAAGCTCCTTCCTTTTGTCAGCTGTGCAAGTTTGGCTTCTCCTGTGAAGGCAAGTAACCTTCCACTGAAAATGGAAGTCTTGAAGCTTCTAGTCTTGCAGCTTTTTCCTTTTATTTATTTCAAAAATTAATTATTTTATTTCAGATGTAGACTGCACATTCTTGTGCTTTAAGGGAATGGGAATGCTGTATTATAGAGCTGGAAAATTTTTCCTAACTTTGGCTAGACATACACAGTAGCTTTCAAGGTACTGAGCTGGCAAATGGGAGAAGGACTAGATTAGATGCTGGCATGTGCTACAACAAAAAGATGCATTTTTTCCATCCAATCTTTCTGTTAATACACACAAAAACCCCCTTGAATTCAAGCCTTAGCAATATTATTGAAATTTTTAATCCTTTCTTTCTGGATGGAAAGCTTTCTACAGCAGTCTTAAATTTATTCAGTTATTGGCCACTTTGAGGACCTGCTTCTGAACTGGGGGTAGATGAATGCAGTAGTTACTCTAAAGCTATTCCTCTCCTCCCTTCCTCCCCCAGAGCAAGGCTGGAGATTGGATGGCAGTCACTCTTTGCCAAAATAAAAATATAATCTAGGAAAGCCAACTCAGCTAAATTAACTCAAGTCTGTAATGGCCTGCTATCCACAGCATGTCATACACCTTTGCCTTCCATAGTCCTGCAGTCCCTGCATGAGTGGTGCTCTTAAGACTCTGTCTCACTTTCTCATGAATGGATTTCTGTATCCTTTTAGGCATGAGAGCCTTAAATTTTGCAGTCTTGGGCTTCTAAGCATAGTGGCTGACTGGGTTTCTTGTTTTATTTTCTTTTTTAATTACTGCTTCACTGTGTATCCTTTCCACAATAAAGGTTTTTCACTAAGGTCCAATAGTGTAATCTCTTAAACTGACTTAAAAACCTAGAACTGCATGAACTGTCAGTAGCAGTGGGAAACCCTGATCTAAGAGGGAGCAGAGAGTCTTATTCTTGATTTCATCTGTGGCCAAGTCATGGTTTTGCCATTTTCACTGCATTGTCTAGCAATCACCTTGACCTATACATGTATAGGAGGTTTAGGGGTTACCTCATTTTTAGCAAAATATGTAAGACATGGGGCAGAGAATATTTTCACACAAGCATCTGAAGTAGAGGTTTATATAAGTCACAGCAGTTTAGTCTTATTTTGCTAGTATTATTCATCTTTAAGTATTTAATAGGGGACCAAGAAGCCTTTGACTGCTGCTGAAGTCTGTTGTCAATTCCTGGGCTTGAACACAGGCCATCCAGGCTTATGAAGTGGCTACTTTCTTCTTTTGTGTCTTCATACCATCTACTAGGTGTTGTGCAATTACTTCCCCTCAGGGCAGAGGTTGTACATATAATTAACTTAGCTAAGAAGGACTATTGCATGTGTGATTCTCTTTGGAGTAACAGGTTAGGGGATGTTTATTCCTTTCCTTTATATGCTGTAGGCTTGCCTACATCCTGGCCCTGGTCCCAGCTATTACTCATTTCCCTAGAGAGAAGGGTATGTTATGCCTGAAAGATGATAGCCTGAATAAAGTTGGAACCCCCTTGCTGAGGAAATGCACTGAATCTTGCAGTTGACTGTCCTTTATTAACCCAGCATTTGTCTTGAGAAGTCCTGGTGAGGTCATTAGTCTGGATGGCCACTGAACTACAGAATTGCTTTTCAGGCCAGGAAGGAAGACTGGATCATGTGTTGAGGAGTAGAGGAGTGCAAGCAGAGGCTTTAACCCTTGCAGCAATGTTTCAAGACTGAAGCTTCTGTTGCTGCAACCACTGACTTCTCCCCCCCCCCACTCCTGCAGCCTGACTGATGGCAGTTCAAGAGGAAAAGATGAGTTATAGCCTTTGCTACAGCCACATACACACTTCTTACTCTGGCAGCTGTCTCTGTGTGTACACATACTCACCTGTTTAGATGACTGAAGGAGAATGAGGGCTCTTCCATGTTCGTAGTGTTGCAAGTACAGGACATCTATACAAAATCTGTCTGATACCATTACTCAAGGCTATGCCTTTGACTTCTCACCTGGCTGACAATGGGAAAGTTTAAATCAGAAAGAAAGACAGTACAGACATTTGTTTTCTCTGTACAGGCTGAGAGCAGTACAGAGGGAATTTTATTGTCTAAGTGTCAAAGGAAGCAGGAAGAAGTATCAACATGAGGGCTATGGGAAGTGCAGTAAGAACTAAATCTAAATACAAGTTCTGTGTTGGCTACATAAGAACGCAGAACCACACTGATTAATTACAAAAAGACACACATGATATTGTTCTTAAAGAAAGAAACCTTCCATTTCTTAGTTCTGACCTGTACCAGTGATAAAGATGTAAATGGTTTTGGAGCACCCTATCAGTGCTAGAGTAGAATACTGATGTGCATGGAAGGAGACCTCTCTGGTCCCACTAGCACCATCTAAACCCTGACCTGGAGGGAAACTCTGCTCTGCAGAGATTACAGGGGATTCAGTAGCCTTCTGGGCCTAAGTTGAGTTGCTCTTGAGCAGACGGGGCCAGGGCACCACTGAAGGAGAGTGGTTGTGATACAAGTAAACACCTGCTCAGAAACCAAACACATTAAATTCCCCAAGAAGTTCAGCTTGGCTGTAGAAGGACCATCTCCACCTTGCTCTGGCAGAGCAAACACCAAGCCAGAATAGCACTTGCTTGCTTAGGTTAAGTTATAAATGCATAATGCAGGTCTTAATGTTGATGGGACTAACAGTGCAAGACCACTGGAATACACGGTGTTACTTCAGCCAGACTTGCGCACACAGTATGCATGGGACACAGGGCAACTCCTGCTTATATCTAGTGTCTGATCAGCAGGACCACTTGAAATACTTCACTTAGAAGGAGCAAGTGGCTAAAGCAACCACCTGAAGTGATTAGCCAGAGCCACTGCAGCAAAGTCAAGCCCATCTAACCCAGACTCTTGCCCTTCAGCAACAGGAGCATTCTTCTGTTCATTATGGTTTCTTAAACTCTGCAATTTAAAGGACAGTCATGTTTCAGTCTATACAACACCACATGTAAGCCTACCTTAAGGGGCAGGCACATGATTAAGGCTTTCACCTGAAATACTTAAAATTCTTCATGTTAAGCAGATCTGGTAACAGCAATACAGCTACTGCATGAACAGAAACTATGTTTCAATCACGGTTTGGGAGTCATTTATTCTGGTAGATCCAAGCATACTATGTACTGACCCATACAGTGGCACACAGGTAAAATAGTCAAATAGTCAACTGAAAAAAAAGCACTCCCAACTAAACCACCTTAAGTTGCTAAAGACTCATTTATCATATCAGAGTTAAAAAAAAGGCTAGTGTGTCACAGGCTGATGGACACCCAACCCTGCTCTTTAGTATATGAAGTTTATATCAGTGTGACACTGTAGCAAAAAGTTTTGCTTACTAATCCATTAAAAAAATTGCAGTTGGCCAGGTATCAAGGGACTTGTCTACATAAAGTATAAAGAAGAACTCTTATTTCAAGGTTTGCAATACATTTAAAATAGCTTTGCTAGTAGTAGATCAGCATTTGTTCAAGTCTTTGAGAGCTCACCTAGACTTCACATACATCATTGGCAGTGTCTATCCATTCCTAGTGTATGGACACAGTTCCCTTCCTCAGAGTTCAGAAGGACTTGTACTGCAGAACAGACATCAGATGAGACTACTGAACAGTGAAATTTACATCCCAGAGCTATGTGAGTGATCATACTAATATTTAACATTAAATAATTAATAGGACTCCTCAAGATCCATCTTTTTTGTTCTGCAGGCACTAAGGAGCATGAGTTAGTCTAGTTCCTTATTTTCATTCCCTTTCTGTAGCTCTAAAGACGTCAGGAGTGAAAAAGACTCATCAAGACTTTTTTTTCTTATGGTTAAAGGCAGACAGCCCAGAAGCCAGAGCCAGATGAGGGAGGAAAGAAGTGGAAGTGCAAAAGTTCATCTTTCATTGTACCCTCAGGTTTCTTACAGCATAAAACTGGATTGCACTAATCCTCTCTGTCTCAGGGGATGCTGCCTTGTTTGTTAGCAAGGAAGCTAAGCTTTGTATTGAAGTGATTAATCTTGTTACAAAGATGGGGGGGCAAGAGCAAGAAGGGGAGAATTGTTTGGTCATTTTCCAGTTTCTTGGACCATCTGCTAAACTGGAGATACAGAACCAGTAAGGGGCAGGAACTGTACCACACAGAGAAACATAATAGAAGGCTTGAAATGGTAGCCTTAGTAGAGGATTCATGTCTGCTCCTGTGTCCATCTTGAGAAGTCATCAACATTAGATATATAAGAAGAATTAAATGCCTCCTAACGTACATAATTGTGCAACTAAATAATGAAAGAGGATATTCTTGTCTGGCTACAGCTGAGGATTAAGAGACCTTGAACTCTACCTGTCATTCATTCCTTAAACATTCATTTCCTTTGGTTTCCTAAGCTATTGGCCTCAGTTACATCCTGCAGGAAAGCACTTAATTACCAGGTCAAACAAAGCATTTTGTTTTAAGCCATTCTGCCCTGCTGATCATCCCTTTTCCCTGCTCTCAAGAAAGCATCATTAGCTTGCAGCGCACCCCTCCCTTGCCCCATCTGTTTTGAAGTCTTCCCCCCTGCCCCAACACACTTCCCCTCCTTTCCATCTAAAAATGCTCAATTCTGCCTAGTTATTGAACGTACTCTGTATGAAGCTACTAGTTATTCCCAAGAGCTTTCCAGTTACTCTGAATTAACTAACCAACCAACCAAAGTCATAGTGAGGATGCATCCTAGTTTTATCTAAGTGGCTTTTATAATTTTTTTTCTGGATTTCATCCACTTTAATAAAACCTGACATTCAGTCTCCCTTGCTGACTGCTGCTTGTATTTATCGTATGATTCACAGTGGCACCTGAACTTTCAGTCCGCTGCATAGCAAACATAACGCAAAGGCAGTCTGTGGCTTCCAAGTGACCCATATTATTTACAGGTAACTGTGGTACCTTTACAGCTAACATTATTGTCAGCATCCAGACACTAAATATTGACACACAAAATTGACCAGAGAACACATTCAAATGTGTGCTTGGCTTGCTACTGTTGTCTAATTTCAAATTGTTGCATGTAGCTGGAGTGCAAGGGAGGGGACAGGTGTTGCACTGCAGTGTGGAAACTGGCATCCTCTTCTGGATTCTTTACCTTAGATCAGAAGCAAGTTCTGCCACCTCCCTATGCACTGTCCTCCTGGTCTACAGCATAGCATAAAAATACAGACTACAAAGAGAGCTTGGAAGGACAGACTGCAGTGGTATGGATATAGTGACTTGCAAGTTACATCACAGTTAAGGATGTACAATTAGGAACCTGTAAGGCCTGAGTTAAATCGCTTGTGGGTGGTGCTTCAGGGATTAACACTGCTTTAACTCAACAGAAGAGATGATTTGATGGAGATAAGGACCCATTCTCTGCCACCAAAATAGCACTGCTTACGTGAGGGTGTGGCACAGGAATACTGCAACAAAATACCTGGTAGAGCTAAGCTTCATCATCTTTCTAACAAGCTCACAGGAAAGAATAAGCCCAGTTCTAAGAAAATTAAATATGTAGTATTTCAGAAAGTTTAGCTCCTTGTCAGTGCTGTGGTAAAACAAGACTCAGTTTCTCTCAAGGATACTCTGATTTTGCATCCCCTAGGACCACACATCCAGATCACTTTAAGGCCTGTTTCCAGGCCCTAGGCCTCAAAGAGATGTCTGACAACACTTCAGATTTCTGACAAGCGTTACACTGCTTAATCAGTAGTACCAACACTCCCCTGAACAGAAGTGTAGGAAGAGTCAAGGCTGTAAGTGGGCAGAAGGGCCCAGCCCAGCCTTTGGGGAAGGGAAGACTAGCATTAGTGGTGCTGTTAAATACTGCTGCTATCCAAGGAGCCAGGACACAGGCACAGCTCTGGGACTTGAGGAGGGAGCTACTTTCAGGAGACTCCAGGCTGAGCTGTCAGGAAAGCAGCTGCAATCTCCTCAAGCAGGGCTTCCCACCAGCAGGTGTCTGCAACTCTAGCACTAATGCTACAGTGAGGAAGGAGCAAGACCCTTGTGGAAAGAAAAAATGCTTATAAAACCTGTTCACATCATTAAATCCTTCTTCAATTATTTATTCTTAAAACTCGTACCTCACTGACTGAAGTGCTTTCCGCAATGTTTCACAGTAGCAGTCACTAGAAGTTAATAGGGGGAAGGCTGATGAAGAAATGACTCAAAGTACAGGCTTCCCACCAGCCCCTGCCTCCACTGCTGGGACGACTGAGGCCTCTGTGCCTGTTTTTCATATGGCAATGGCATAGGCATCTCTGACCTACTCAGCCACAGAAGGATTTACAGCGACAGCTCACCAGCATCACAGTGGGTAAAGAGGACCATCATCCCACTGTCTACCCCCTCAGAGACAATGAAATGCTTTGAAATAGGCAGGACTAAACACACAAGATGTGGTTTCTCCAGATGAGAGGCCCTTGTATGATCAATAAATTAGACTGAGCAAAATTCAGCCCTGTCTCTCACAAAAGCAATGCTAAACAAAGTGTTCATAATGAAAAAAACAGGAGTGTTTGCACAACATGTGGGGGACATCCCCTTCCAGCATCACTTCTCCCTCAGCCCTGCAGGTCTTGCATGGGTTGAAGACTTCTGTACAGACAGAGAAGTAGTACTGTTGACAAGATGCTTCATCTCCTTGCTGTCAACACAAAAAAATTGATAGCAAGTGTGCTGATCCCACTCACTTCATATTCTTCCTGCAGCAGACTCCCACCAATGAACAGATCTTTTAATTTTTTTTTTTTAAAAAATACTTGTTTCAGTGAATTAAGATGGACACCTCTCCCAGAAACAGGCAGGTGAATCCTCTGGGACCCATGGGATCCAGCTCTGGGACTGGCCCACTAGGAAGTACCTGGGAAAATCAGCACTCTGTTCCACTCCCGCTCCCCTGTCCCCTTTGTCAGAATCAATGCAGGTGGATCCATGTCCCAGTTGTGGCCAGCAAGAAGTCTGTGGAGCCAGGCACACAAGGCACAGCTCTCTTCACACCCGGATCTGGTAGCCATTGAGGTCTGGCATGGCTTTGGAATCGGCAGGCTTCTTCTCACCAGATGGCCTGTCAGCAAAGAGGGTAAGAACTATTCAGAAAGTGTTTTTTTTCAGTTAGGAAGTGCTGCACACGGAGATGGCAGCACAGGCAAAGGTACACGAAAGCTTCAGACTTATCCTACACTATTGAGGGGAAGATGATTCTGCAGCCTCTCCCAGTGATTGCCACAGAAGAGAATGCAGGTTAGGAAGAGTAGGAAGTCCACTCTGGAACCCCCATCAGTTTCAGGAAAACAGTCTCACTGACAGCAGTGTAATTTTTGGAATCTCTTTGGGACACAGATCTGTGAGACACCAGAACTCAGACCCCTGTGTAAGGTTAAATATCAGCTGCCAAGATCACTGTCTATTTGAGCTGCCTTCCTCCTCCCTGCCAAAACAAACAAAAAAACCCCCATCTGTCCGCCAACTCCCCAAGCAATGATAAACTCAAAGGGACAGACTAGGGAAGAATGCCACTGCAGGTCAGAGAAGTATCCCCTATCATAAAGAACCCCAGTAAGACATCAGAAGGATCCAAAACCACACAGCAAAGTGGCGTCTGTGAGTAAAACAAAGATGCTCTAGATTTGTCTCCTGCCCAGCAGCCCCACTCACCGTCGGTCCCCGCGGCTGTTGCGCCGATGGGGGCTGGCCTGACCTCTCTGTGGGGAGGAGACATCTTTCTTTCTGTCCTTGGTGGGAGATGGTGGCCCAGTTCCTTTGCCAATCTGCCAGGAAAGTTAAAGTAGGAGCAACATGAGCAGAAAATCAATATGAGGAGTAAACAGAAAATGCAAAGCCTAATAACAATTAATTTTATGGGAATAAATGACAAAAAGGCAAGTGCATCAAAAATGCAAAAGCCAGAAAAAACAAGATATAGTGACAGCTATGGCTCCAAGGACTGCATACAGTCCAAGCAACCGCAGTACTGCGTGAGCATCCATTAGGGGACCAGCCTGTATACAAAGGAAAAGAGCCCCCAGCATCCAATTCACCCTCTACTCCACCACCATGTAGGAGAGCCTCCTGTCACTTCATTCCCCCAGCACACCATCAGCCAGGCATGACAGTGGATGCAGCAGCAAACTGCTTTTGCATCCTTGCTGCTTACCTTCAGCCTCATATCACGGGCATGTCGCTCAAGCTCTTTGCGGAAGTCTTCCCGGGTTAGCTTGTCTAGATCCAGGATGGAGTGCTTCCACTCAATCTGCTCCACACTGTGTGGGTCATGGGACACACAGTGGCCCAGCTTCACCTTTTTGAGAGTGTGCCAGCAGCGGTGATATGCCTTCTCGAAGTCAAAGATGAGTTCGCTCAGTGTGCGGAAGACGGGTGCTTTGTACATGAGCTCCTCACGTCGGCTGATGCCCAGTGCCCCATAGCGGCCTCCAAAGTTCACCCCCAGCACAATGTGTCGGAAGTAGTTCCCTGAGAAGTGGGTTTTGAAGCTGATGGGGAAACGGTCCAGCGTGGTCATGTTGTTGGTGAGGTAACTGACAGCAGCCACTATTCAGGAAACAACCAGTGATACCATTTTTTTGACAAGAAGCTTACTTCCTGCTCCAAACCCTCCCCGCCTGCTCAGTAGACTCAACACTGATGCAGGCATCACATAGGCAGGATTTGTTCTCTAGATCAAGAGTCCAGCTCATTGCAAGCTGCCTTACTTTCGTCTGGGTCATGGGGAAACCAGACTCGGCCTCTTCAACAAGACAGTCAACAAAGGGAAGTTAATTTCAAGGCAGTTTTGTGATGCGGAAGTTGCAATGCTAACACCTCAAGTGTACTGTATTCCATAGCTCCCAAACTGTTAACATTGGAGCATTATTCCGTAGTTTGTTTTAATCTGTTTTACTAGCTGCTGTTTCACATACAAACTGAGGAACCTTCAGGACAACATACTCATCAGACTACCCTTCTGAACCATTCGCTCGCCATCTCTGCCCCTCCAGGTGGCCTTGCCAATGTGCAACAAGAATCTATAGGCCGAGTGACATAGACTAAGCCTGGAAGATAGCTAGGAAAGATGTGTACTTAAAGACAATGCATGTCTAGAATTAATAAAAGTATTGCCTAAGCTGGCAGGCAGTGTTAGACATAATAGTAAAGTGACGTACACCATAATTAGAAGTTGGGGAGGATCCCTAACTAATTTTAGTGTAGAACACATGCAGGCAACATTGCAGTAAGGGAATAATGTTATCCACAAAGGATTTTCCAACCTAACTCTAATTAATATTTTTGCCCCTCTTTAGATGTTCCTTAGATCCTTCCTTCATCTTTTACACATTTGTAGAGTTATCCAGAGTAGCACCACCCTTCTTGGGGAAGGAGGAGTAACTCTGAAGAACTAGCTCTGATATTTCAGAGAATTACTTGGATTTGGATTTTATTGGTGGGGTTTCTGGGGAGAACTGGGGAGGGAAAACAGAGGGATGTGGGGCTTGGTGACAATATTATCAGCAGCCTCAAAGCATCGTAAGAGAGCAGAAGAGAAAACACAAGGATGGACAGACATGCACAATTCCAAGAGGAAAGGATACATTCCCAGGATCACAGCTTCCAGGCATTTTATTGGCAGGGCCTCTTTGGTCATTTCTTTGGCCAGGTCCATCAGCCTGTGGAGAGGGGCAAGGGAAAGACGAGGACAATTAGAGGGCTTGTGCTATGCAAGTACAGCCAGTTCAGCCGTTTTGCACTACATATGTAAGGCAGGTTTCCAGGAGAGAAGGTAGTCCATTGAGGACAGGGAAAAGAAGAAAATACCTTTAGGAAGATAGGAAATCCAAACTGGGTCTCTACCACATGCTGTCATTGCTTACAAGGAACTTCACTGAGTTACAACAAAGCTGCCTGCCAGGCCAACCTCTGTTCTCAGGTACACCACAGCACTTGGCTCAGTGAGTTCTGGATGGACACCAGTATGACCATGCACAGAAGCCTCAAAGGACCAAGAGCCAGCAATGTTTGCCTCAAAAGGCTCAAGGACAGTGAAGCTCTCTTCTCTGGCATCAACCCTACTCTCCATTCAACAAATACTATGGAGGAGACGTTGCACTGATTACAACACAAGACATTTAAGGTCACATCAATCTATGGACTAGACCCTTAGTAAAATGCCAGTCTTGGGAGACTCTCAATATGCTGGCCAAGAGAGTCAGTGAACATCAGGAGCTTATCTCCAGGAACTCATGGGGCACAGCTCTGCCCAAAATCTGCAGTCAGGAGAATCCCTCTTCTCCTTTGAAGTATGAAAGACCAAAAGCTTAGTGAGCCTAGATTCTGCAAAGGCACTCATAGGAGCTATGAAGTTAGACCTGTAAAGATACTTGGCTTTTAAGAAGCTTGTTTAGGGCAGGACCTAATTTCAGAATCCATCAGAGGTTCATATAGTTATATTCCAATTAGAAGAAGGCAGAATCTGCACATCTTTGAAATACATTTATGATGTTTTACTGGATTTACTGATTCATGACAACGAAACCTACTCTTGTCCTTGAGAAAGGCCAGACACAATTTTTCCCAGCCATGCCCCAGGCAACGGACAAGAAAGTCACCTAAAGTAGGATGGATCTGCAGTACTGAAAGCCCTGAGCGCCACCTAGACCTTGGCCAGGGAGTGGAAGAAAAAGCAGTGGGTATAGCAAGGCCTCAACATCTTAAGGCAAGGATTAAATGCTCTAGGGATTGCCAGCACTTACCCAGTCAGAGGTCTGCTCTTCTTAATCTCAAAGAATTGTGTCCCAGTGTGATTGTACCTGGAGGCAAGAAGTTAAGGGCTTGGCAGCTTGGAAAGCAGAGTTTGAAGAAAACCTGTCTGAAAAGCTTTCATGTTACTTACTATTCTCACAGCAAAGTCATGATCCCACAAATGTAACAGCAATGCAAGAAAGTCTCTATGTCCCTCTCCTACATTTCTCCCATTTGTAGTTCCTCCTTACTTCCACTGTATTTCCTTCTTGTCAGTTCTTCTCCCCACACACAGGTTTCCACTCTGTTTCCCAAAGGTCCATGCTGACAGCACATGCTCTGCTCAGCTTTCCAGTTACCAGGGCAGAACAAAGTCTGATAGATCTCTGCCTGCTCTGGTCTGCACAGAATGCACAGAGCATTGAAACATTCTTGGTACCTTATTCTAAGACCGACTAGGACGCAATCCAGAGTGCAACCACCCAAGATGGGTGAGAGGTGGCAATAGTTCTGCCTTCTTACCTTGTTTTAGGGCTGAAGCCAGAGCTAGCTCTGTATTTCATCAGTGAGATTAGACTGTGCTTGCATGCAATGTTGCAGCACAACAGAGATGGAGAAATCTCATTACCAGGACACAGTCACACAAGCAGCTCTGCATATAAAGGGGCAGGATGCCACAGATGCACAAAAGCAGGGTGGCTGACTGTCCTTTAGATGGCTACAGAGAAGAGTGTTTGAGTAGGGTGACCTGAGAAGCAGTTTTCTCACCATCACAAATCGCTCATGCCTTCACAGTGAGGTGACACAATTTGTAGTCCGAGACCCGACTGTCAGGGTCTCAGATACGCGTGTTTCCAACGAAATGGCACTGTAAAGCCACTGACCTCCTAGAAGCAGCCAAACCATCATCCTAAGTCCAGCCTCCTGTTTTCAGGGAGCAAGTTTCAGTTCCCCTCCAGCTACAGCAGAATGAGCTTTTCTGTTCTTCACAGGGAAGGAAAGTCCCCTTGGTCCCTCCTTCCAGGTTTATCAAACCAGTGACTAAGGTAGCAGCAAAGGATACTGAAGCTCCCTGATGTAGCGCTGTATAGCTTCCAGGCGCTCAGGGATGGAGGTGGACGGCTGGAACGCAGGCACACTTGGTATGGGAATCTGAAATGGGGAGCAGGATGTGAATCATTGCTTCCAAAACTCTTCAGCTTCTTGCTGAATTCAGTGGCACACAGCTGCAGGGAGCATGTTCCTCTGAAACCAGCCCTTTTTTGCTGCCCAAAGGGACCACACCAGGAACATTCCTCTGTAGCCACACTGGTAACCGGGAAGGGATAACTGGGGTCAGAGAATGACTTCTGAAAGTTCACTGTTGGGACTGCTGTCCTGTTCTGAGGCCTCAGCCTTATGGGTCCACCAGTCACATGTTCCTCACCATTTGCTCTACAGAAGATAACTGCAGCCTTGTCAGCAGCTGAGAAAATGTGCCTAAGGAAAGAGAAGGATCCTGTCCACAGGAAAAATGTAACAAAGAAGACACAAATTTGGTGTGACTGACAGAGTTGGAGAAACAGCCTAGCATTTTCCCTCTGAAGGACAGCGCATGCCTTGCACACTTCCCTCTGATAGCAGACTGCAGCTTTTCACAGCAGTTTGGTTTTGAGCATTTCAGTTCCTCCTCAGACTTCCCACAGGGCTCGGCTATCCTCAGCTAAGAAAGAGTGAGTCAAAACCAGATCTTCCCTTGGGCCTTCCACTCCACTGTGCAGAACTGCCTCTGCTAGCCATGGTTTTGTAGCCAGCAGCACTGCTCAGCCACTCAGCACCCTCCACATGTATTTCTGTGGCTACTTATTTCTGTTCCTCCTTCTGCCCTGGGTTGGCACAAGTGACTGGTGAACCAGGTCAGGCACCTGAACCAGCTGAAATCCAAGCCCATATGAGTGGGTAGTTTTCAGTCAGATCAGTTCCCTGTCCTGGTTTGCCACATGGTCGCGCTCTGCTTGTGCCCGCACAGCACCGGGGCTGGAGACTGCTGAACAGTGAGAGATGGGCTGTCACTGCCTCTGGAAACTGTAATCTCCAAGTGTTTTTCAGTCTAGCATCACACACCATCAGCAAGTAAACACCGAGCTAAACTCAGTCTCTACCCATTTCCTCTCCTGTGTTTTGATATTTTTTATTTTGAAAAAATGGTAGCACCATTTGGCCACTGGTACCCATTTTCCTAGCACCTCTTGGAGCTGCCAGCTGCCACCTCCAGTGTCTCATTTCCGTACCCTGCTTGGAGCAAGCAGAGGCATTGGCTGGCTCACTTGCAGGAGGTGGCACAGGAGTGGCAGGAACAGATGTGAAAATGGGTTTGTTCAGCTGCAGCAGGAGCAGGGAAGGCTCCAGAGAGCAGCACAGAGACAGAGCCATCTCTGGAACCGCACGAGCTGAGTCAGTTTGGATGCTGTGAGCTGACACACTGAGTCACAGAAAATCATTTCCAGGCAGAAACAATGAAAGAGGTAACAACCAGGACAAGCTGACTATTTAACTTTGTTTTTCTTCAGCATGGGGACTTTCATGCTTTTTGAGTGGAGACAGATGGATTAAGGGCATGTTGACAGCACAGACTAGTGATTCTGGGTAGTTACTCCTCCTTTCACTAGTACAGACCCCCAGATCCCCTTTCCCTCAAATGACTGTGCAACACCAAGACGGTGTAATAGCAAACAGTTCAGCAGGGGACTAGTTAATGCAGAAGAGCCTCCTGCACCTAAAGTAATTAAACTGATGAAAGTACAGTGCTTGTTCTCCCTCTCTCAGATCTGGGCCTGCAGCCCAGACTGGGCTACAGTTTCTTTTGCATCAGGTCTATAGCATTTTAATGGGGCAATAGGAAGCAGGAGGAGAGGAGTAAGGTCTCCATCCCTCAACCCCACACTGACAGGATGGAAGACCCTAATGCTTTGTTCTTACCTAGCATCATGCACTACACATCTCTGAAGGGCTATAAATATTAGGCTGTCCTCACAATCCTCCAGAAAGCAGAGCAGAATTGTAACAGGAAAGAGAAAAATCAGACCTATTTTGCTTTCCCTTTAGTTACTCTGAAAGCTGAAGAGAGAGCTAGGAAGAAGGCTCAGATTTCCCAGAGCACATACATCTGCCAGGCTTAGCAAACTGACTGAACACATCCTTGGTCCCTCATCACTTGTGTGGAGAGGTTGCATCACTGCTAGATTCACCCACCCCAGCAGGCAGGCTGTGTGCATGGGATTGGGACTCTGCTTTTAGAAAGGGGATCATGAGAACAACCGAGATTTTCATGTACGAAGTGGGCCATGCTGTACAGGAGACAAGGCAGATGGGAGCAAGGCACAGACAAAGCTCTACCCTTATCCATATCACAGAGGTGCTTTTTTGGCTAGCCTAGTTAAGCAACTGTTTCTTTTACAGTGTTTATATGTATCCAAGCACCTCCCTGATCTTCCTTTTGCAAACCACATGGGAGCAGTACCAACCCGAGTTGTTAGCCTGACTAAAGAAACTGGATTTCCCCCCTTTCTCTCTGTGAGCCCATTAGATGCAACTCTTCCTGTCTTTGCACTCATAGCCACCTCAATTAAAATCCATCATTTCTTAGTGAGGCAAGCATACATCACTTTGTATTTCCAGTGTGGACCCATTTGATGGTCCTTGGAGCTCCAAGCAAAGCAATACTGCTCCTATTACTAGAAAGGAAACAAGCTACAGGCAGGTGGCACTCTCAAGCCTAGCGTGCGTGGCCAACTATGTCCTGCCACTGTGGCACAGCTCACTTGATGGACACCCCAGATGTACCAGAAGGAAATGGAGACCAGAGGAGATCTCTGAGCTCTTACAGTAAGACACAGCCCCTGCAGCTGATGTGTGAACGTATTTATAAAGTCTGATCACAGCCTCCTGCAGTCATAATTTCATGATATTAAGTTCAGTTTATGGAGAATTCTTTTGAGTTATTTCCCTCAACACCCAATGCTGGCTACCATTCAAGGCCACATATTTCAGAGTAGGCAAACCACTGTCCAGTTCCCAAGACCTAAAAAGGCCTGGTCACCGTCCAGCACATGGAGAGTACCTGGCTTTTCAAAGGAGCGAGCCCTGCAGAGTACACTTATTGCCATACTTTCATCTGTTGCATCAGCCATTCCACGAAACTTGATGGCACAGAGAAGGGTGGTGATATAAGCAGCCCTCAAAAATAAAAACACATCCCTAGAGGGGAAAAGGAACTAGGGAAAGAGAGCCCATCCATCTTTGCTTCTTCCTGCGTCCCAGCTGTATGCCTGGTGAGCTTGGGAATGGGATCTCAGATTGCAGAATAGTTTATAGATCTGGTTCCCAGGGGTGCTAGCAAACACAAAAAAAATGGATATCCCAGTTTCACCTGTTACTGCAAGAGCTCATACCACTTGTGTCCCCTAACCATAACCCTTTGGCACCAAGACTAGAAAGTGACAACAGTGGAAGTACTTCACGTTACAACCAAAACCAGAGATTGAACGCTGTATTTCCCTCCCCTCATGCACCGGGCTCTTGTTTGTGAACTTCTTTCTTCTATTTCCCTCACCTCTCCTGGCCAAATCAGCTCTTTTGGTCAGGAAATTAAGTAGCATGTGTTCTGATTGATCTGAAATGTGTTTTCAGCCTTCACCCAGGCACAGGACAAAGAGGAGAGGAAGGAAATCTGAAAAGGAAGGAAAAGCCTAGTGGGGTTAGAATAGGGACCATAATTAGGATTAAGATTTGTTCTGGTTGCTGCCACAGGTACCTATAGCTCTTCACTGCACAAACCACGATATATCACAGGCTTCTCCAGATTCCCCGTGTACTCTATAATAGCATGTTCTTGCATACTTCAAATTACCTTCCCAAGGAGGTAAGTCCTTGCTGAAAAAGCCTGAGCAGAAAAAGCTTCATCTTTTTGTATTTGAATTTCCTCTGTTACTGTGATGGGAATACTCTCATAACCGCCAGTGGAGTGACACACCAAATGTTTGCAGTGTCTTTTGTTCACAGGATGCCAATAAAAGGGGGAGATTTTTCTTCTGCAACACAGATAGCAACAGTCACAAGAATTCACATGCAAATGATTCAGTATGGCACACAGTTAAGTGAAATGATCAGTGGTTCCTCTTTTTGTAGATTTCTCTGCAGCAAGGCCAGGAACACACTTGGAAATCACAACATCTGACCCTACACTAGAAACAAGCTCTGCAAGCATTCCCTAACTCCTCTTAGAACTCTTTGGCATCAAGAGTCTCTTTTCTGACAGACACTGTTCTGTGCAAGAATGCCTTTTGGTGTGGGAGTCTGTACCCAAATCTAGTTTCTTCTGGTTCAAAGACTCACCTCTGCCCATCTTGCTTGCCCTCCCACCTCAAGTATTTGGTCTCTTCTAAATTTAACTCTCCTCATCTTTTCATCATTCACCCAGTCTTAGGGCAACCCATCTCGGCTCACACATAGCCATCTGAAGGCTGTTCTCCAGCAAGGCCTCAGAAGAAGAGGGTGCTGCTGGCGTGCCAGGGCAGGGCAGAGCCCCGCAGACACCCTCCTGCACCCCGAGTCACACCACGGCTTTGCCTCCTGCAAGAGCATCCCCGGGGGGGGGGGGCGGGGAATGTCCCCTTTTTCCCAAGGGACCGCTCCCGAGCTGGGGAACCGGGCCTCCGAGGGGGGCAGGCGAGCGACCCCTCTCAGCGGGATGCCACCCGTGCTCGCGCCCCGGAGGAGGGGGTCTCACCTTGGGCAGGTCGGCGGCGCCCCGGATCCTCTGCGCCACCCGCTCCCCCTCGGGGTGGATCCTGCCCACATGCCGCCACATCCGCTCCCAGGTGGGCTCGTCCACGGGCAGCCCGCCGCGGTTGACGAAGAAGGGGACGCCGCCGTCGCGAAGATCCTCCTCGCCCTCCTCTTCCTGCTGCTCCTCGTCCCGCGGCGCCGCTGCCGTCGCCTCGCCGGACGGGGGGCGCCTGGCGGCGGCCGCGGCCCCACCGCCCCCCGGCATTGGCATCACCGCCGCCCGTCCTCAGCGCTCGCCGCCCGCCGCCGGGCCGCCGGGGGCCGCGCCCCGCATGGCCGGCGCCCCGGGCGGCACCGCCTCCGCCTCGCCCCCGAGATATCTATCAGAGCGGAGGGGCTTCGGGGAAAAGGGGAGAGCGCCAGGCGGGGCGGGGCGGCGCCGGGTGCCGCATCAGGCCGCCGCGGCGGGGGAGGCGGCGGCGGCCCAGCCGCCCGCGGCAGTGACGGCGGGCACCGCGCGGGGCGGGGCGGGCCTGCCGCCGGGGCGCCCCCGCCTCCCGGGCGGGGACAGCCGCCTCCCCGGCGGGGCTCATGCGGGGTAACAAAGCCCCCGCGCGGGGCGGGGCGGGGCGGGGCGGCACTGGGCCGGGCCGGGGATGGGCCGGGCGGGGCCGGGCGGCGCGGGGTCTGTAAGGCCCCGAGTGGCGGTGCTGCCCGCCGCCGTGCCCGGGGCCGGCCTGCCGGTAGCGGGGGGCTGTGGCGGGGGCGCAGCTGCCCGCGGGCGATAAGCCCGGGAGGCGGCTGCGGCCGTGCGATAAGGGGGGCCGGGCGGGGGGGCGGGGCCAGCAGGCGGCCGGGACCGGGGCCGGTCGCTGTGGGGGCGGCGGGCGGCGGGGCGCGGGGCTGTCGGGGCGCAGCGTTCGCCGCGCCGCCGCCTTCGCCTGCGGGCTTAGGTGGGTGAGGAGGGGGAGCGGGGCTGGGCCCGGGCGGCTGGAGGGGCCGGGAGAGGCGGCCCCGCGGGGCGGCGAAGCCCCGTTGGAAGTGGCGGCAGGCAGTGTGTGTCCCTCAGGGGAGGCGCCCAGCAGGGCTCTCCTGCCTGGAAAGAGACGAAATGCACCTTCGTATGAGGTCTGGGGATGCACCACGAGCGGAGGGCGGAGTGCTCTGCTCTGGCTTTGCGCTCTGGTTCTCTCTCCCAGCCCTCCTGCGGTCCCGCGGGGCCCTGCACACGCTGCGGGCGGTGTGGGAGCCTGTGCCGGGTTCCTGGGGCAGCGGGTGCCTCCCGCACGCGAGCCGGGCCGTGCCGTGCCGGGCCGTGCCGTGGCAGCAGCGCTGGCTGGCTGCTCTTGCTGCCTCGTGTGTTCACCCGTTTTGAAAACTCGGATGTAAAAGTGTTCTGCAGCTTAAGCAGGGAGTGAAAGAGATGCGTGCAAAGTAACAGGTGCTGAGGACCCTTCTGAAGGGCACATCGAAACGCTTGCGTTTAGAGCTCCAAACAAAGGGCTGTTGTTCAGCCTCAGTGTGGGGACTGAGGGAAATACACCCTGGGTCTGGTTGCCATGGGATTTGATGTGTCCGAGAGCTGGGGACAGTCTTCACGGAGTCTGGCAAAGGATTTCGGAGAGAAATGCCACTTCCCCTGTAATGCTCTGCGGGCAGATGTTCCCATGAGACCGTTTCTGTGGGCAGAGTACTTGAACACAGCATCTCTACTGAACCCAGCATGCCAAACTGCTGAAAGGTTGATTTTGTTTCAGGAAAATTAATCTAAATGCATATCCCTGCTTCTTCCTTCTGCCTTCCAAACAAATCACCGGCATTGCTTTATGCAAACTCCAGTGATTTCTGTAATACTTCACTGAATGAAGATTTTCTCTTGAATGGGGACCTTGAGCAGTGCTGATTTATCACTTCGTTAAGGTTTTCACTGGTTTTGTGGCTGTCTTTGCCTATTACCTGTGAGCAAGTGGAGAAGATGACTCCTTATATCTAGAGGCAGCAAATCCTGTGGCAGGAATCACTCTACAGCCCTGAAGTGGACACATTTTGTAAGAATTGTTCACACCGTCGCGTGTACTTGGTCCCTTCTTCTCCAGTGGTCACCAGTTCCTCTACAGACACAGGACTGGAAGTGTGCCAGTCATGTGATGCCAGGGCACAAGTGTTTTGGGGACATCACCTGCATTTTGGTTGAGTGACAGGTACATTTCAGTACAGCGCTGGGGAAAGGACAGGGTGCAAAGGCTTTAAATGCTTCTTCTAGAGCTGTATTGCCTCCCCTGGCTGAAACTAAGTGCAGCTGTCCATAGAAGCAAGGATGCTGGTTTTGATTTTGAGCTCCAGCACTAATTCATGGCTGGTAATTTGCATTGCACTCTATACCTCAGCTTTTCTGTCTGTTAGAGGGAAATGCTAATAATGCTGACTTAAAGCCAGAGATTTTCTGAAGATTAGTTGGCATTTTTGGCAGGTGAAGAATTATTCTTTCCTAAAAATGAAAATAGTGTGTGATAGTAGAAGTCAAATACAATCCTTGTATCTTTCATGCCTTCAAATATATTCTCAAATCTCGGTTGGAGGAAATGTTACTGCTAATCATCATCAGGCCTCAAAATAAGGCTTATCAGGGGATTTCTGCTTCAGTTTATATTAGTTAATTATTAGGCCCTCCCTTCTGGCCATCACTTTAAATAATTTGGCAGCAGCAGGAGATCAGTATTTTAAGGTAATAACATGGCACTGCACTTTGTTTAGCTGGGAAAGAACAGAGCACAGCCATGATGAGTGAACCAGTTCCTGCAGTGGGGACTGAACATAACTGAGGTGACAGCAGAGGACAGAGACTTCACTGCCTCTTCTGCACAGCTGGTGTTTCCTTGTCCGCCAGTGTTGTTCCCTGTGGCACAGGCTGTGTAATGGACATTAAACACTGCCTTTAATTTCTGGCAGCAGATTGTTGTGGCTAGGATGATGCCTCTGCTCTTCTGAGTGAATTAGGAATTTTGTCTTTATTGGAGGGGATCTAAAATTTGTTTCTGTAAACTTCAATAGGGAGTGATAGTGTTGACTTTCTGTCTTGTAATGTCTTTTAAATTTTGATTGATATTTCACTTTTTATTTTCTGCCAATCATTTGTTATTATGCTGTCATTTTGTTTTGTGAACAAAATCTTCAGAAGCACCAGACTGTTCTTTAAGCAGTGTCTTTGTGAACTTGCATAGAAGCAATTAAAACACCGGAGACTTCTAAATGGCAATTTTAGGCCACTATTTCCATAGTTTAGTTAACATACATTTTCTTAGTGTGAACTGGAACCCTTCATTTAAGATCTCAATGATCTTAAAGGTCTTTTCCAACCTAAATGATTCTATATAACACTAAATGTTGCTTAGAGCATGAGCAGGAGTCATGCTGTCTTTATCCATCTTGGCCTCACTCTTTGTGATCTAAACTTCTCTGTGCTGCTAACTTCCTTCTTTGTAACTGTTTCGGAGTGGGTTCCCTTTTCTGTATTCCTCAAAGTAATCATCTTACTGAATTTATTTCCAAGAGTTTGTTTAGCTCCAAAGCTATTAGCAAAACCCATTGAATTTCCTTCAGTGTTGTTTTTTTTTTTTTTTAAATATATTAATTCTATTTAATTCTGTGTGTGTTTGGAAAGCTTCTTTTAAAGGCACCTTTAGTCTGTCTGAACTGGTTTTCAGAACTTTGCAATTGAGTCACCCGGTGCCTCTGTATCACACTGTATAGCTTGCAACACACTTTGTGAGGGCTCTTCTCCTGAGACCTGTATTCGTGTGTAATTCTATCACAGATTCCTTTGCACCTGTAGGAAACTTCATGCAGATTCACATACTTTCATCCATGTTTGACTCTACTGGTGACAGTTACGAGAGGAGGTGAGGAGCTGAATGGCAGGAAGTGAAGTTTGCAGCTGTCTGACTTTTTCGTGGGCCTTGCAGTGTCTCACTGAGTCCCATTGCAGAGGGGAATAGGCTGGGAGGGGTGTCATGGTGGAATCCAGGATGGCCTTGACCTGACAGGTTAGTAGAGCTGCTGTGCTCAGCGAAGGGATAGGGAGGAAACCTGTATAGCTTTTTAGTTGCAAATTCTCTATGCAAAATCATTATGTGAGATGTGGTGTTGCTTTGGACTCACAGTACTTACGTTCTGTGAACATATTTACATGAGCCTTCTTTTTTGTGTGGAGTAAGTGGGGGAGCTGTATTTCTAGGGGAAGTCTAGGGGAAGAGAAGCCTGAGAGAGTAGTCTTTAGAGATATAAAAGGTCCCTGAAAAAAGGCGTGTCTTTTATGCTTCTAGGGTATGTAGGATGATAAGTAACACATGTTGAAAATGTAATAAGAGAGATTCTGGTTACACATTAGAAAAAACTTTCCATAAGGACAGTGAAAGACTGGAATAAATGGCCTCAGCAAAACACAGAGTCCATATAGTTCACAAGTTTCAAGCATTGTTCATCAGCCATCAGTCAGGAACTATTATAGTTGGACTTGATAATCTTAAGGATCTTTTCCAACCTAAATGAATCTATGATTTAGAGTTAATCCTGCCTTGGTGAGGAGGGGGAAGAACATATATGTGCCATTAAAATCCCTTACGGCCCTTTCTTCTGTGCCTGAAAACCAGTGGCCTAATGTACTGACCACTGAAGGTGGGGAGAGGTTTTGCCAATTTGAAAGGCTCTCTTGATGGTGAAGTAAGCTCCACTCACTTTCATGAATGAGCCTTGCTCATACAAACAGCCTCTTGGATTCCAGTTGCTGCACTTAAACGAGCGAAATCGTGTATATCAGGGTGGTACGTCAGAGCAGAGTGGCTTAATGGAAGTTTTCTTTGTCATATCTTCTTGACACATTATGTGAAGTACCTTTTTTAAGTGATATGGTTATTTTTTTAAAGCTGCTTTTAGTTAGAGGTGGGGGATTGAAACTCATGTTTTAAGTGGTGTTTTTTGTTTGTTAGTGTCTCCTTTATCTGTGTTTAGTTCTCTCCAGTTCACAGCTGTACTGCCTTTAGCCTGTTCATACAAATGTCTGTGCTGTGCAGAAGACCCTGATGAGATCAGTATACTGCTGATCTTTGCCCAGAGCAGGAATTCTACCTTTGCCCCTAATTCTGCTCTTGCCTTGGTTCTAATCAGAACTATCTCTGAAGATAACAGCAAAGTTTCTGTTATTTGACTGCAAAGCCGATGTAACCTTTAGTCTGTCTGTCTGGGAGATTGACTGGTGTAGCAGTGCCAGAATAGCCCTGTTCTGTGGGCAGCTAAGAATGACTTCATGAGAGACTGATGTAGTGACTCTACACATTTTCCTATTCAGGTGCAGTCACACTGATTACTTTTCCTATGTAGGTCAGATCTAAGAGACAGGAGACTTAGATCCAATCAAGTTATCAAATGTCAGCAAATATTTGTGAAACTTTATCATTGGCCTGTTGAGTTGTCACATAACCCAGCACATTCTGGCATGGCATTCTCTGTCCTGTCTCTCACGTGGTCAATACACCAGCCATGCATCACCCAACACGTGGAGATTCACACCCTGGGTCTCAAGAAGGCTGAAAGGTTAGGACTTGCTGGAATGAGGAGAGGACTATAGATGGTGACTGGAACTTTACGAGCGGACTGTTTAATTTGAGTTTCTAATTTGTTCTTAACAATAACTCTGCTTTGTGGAGAGGGCTTGGATGTGGAGTTTCAGGGCTGGGAAAGGAAGCAAACAGCCCATCATCTTGTGTGCTCTGTGTCATCCCAGCTTAGAGTCACAGTGTGAGACCAAAAGCGAGGGTTTTGGGTTGTGTGCAGAACTGACATCTGGAGATTTATTCATCCAAATAGGGAACAGAAAAAGCACCACAATACCTTGGTGACAAGTGAAAGGACTGTAAGTAGAAATGCTTTCTGAAGTTCAGTTATCTCTTTCAGAGAAAAACCACAGACTGACGTGGTTTTCACATCAAACTTCGGTGAAAGGAAGTGTAACAGCTAACAGGTATAAAGTATTCTACTTAGCTGGGAAGGAAAAGGGACTTAGTTTTCTAGAGAGTGGAAAGCTCCAGTTTTAGGACTCAAAAAAGAAATAACATGTCTTTCTTCTATGTAATTGCTGAACAGACATAGCTCAATTAGAACATGAAGTTACACTAGCAAAAAAGTTGTGGAACATAAATTGAAAATAAGTGTACCTGATTTTAAAGTTCATTATCTTTTCCAGTAAGCTTTTGGATAAAGCTAGAAGGTTCTTTTATCATAAAATTCTTAATTTCCTTTCTGTCTGTCTGATATCTTTTCTAGAGGTGGAGAGGAAACAGACTCCTATCCCATAAAACCTTTTTCCTGTGCAACACTGGTACAGAACAGACAGTTCTTAAAGATTTAACTGGAACCAGAATAATGAATACACCAACATGCCGGGTATTTATTTATGTTTTTGCAAGAACTGCTTTCAAATCCCAGTAATGCTTTGTGTGAAATAGAAGTTTAAACATACATTTTTTGCATCCGAACAGGTGTGCTGACTTGGGTTATAATGTGGGTCTTTCTGACATGGGGCAGAGTGAGCACTCGGTTATATATACAAAAGACACTGCTCCCAAACTAGCCAGGTCAGAAACTTATGTGGAGCCTTAGGTTCAGTTCCCCATGCCAAGTCTCATCATGCATGTGATTGGAAGTTAAGTCTCTCTTATCATTGACTCTGCAGATCCTCAGTACATTCTGGAATTGGCACCTCTCGCTTTTGGTTTGATCAGAAAATCCTCTGTGAACCTGAGTAACCTTTCTTAGCAGAAATTTATTTTTCTTCAAGACCTTTAAATAAACTGGCATTTCCCAAGAGCAAAAGTATTTCCTCAAGAAATTTTTTATTATTTTCCTGGTGAAATTGGTCCTGAGCAGTATTCTGTTCGCAGCTTAGTCCTTAGTGTTTCCTGTTTTAACTTTGTCATTTAGTGGCAATAGATGTTCTTTTTTTCTGAAGCCTGCGATAAAGTTATTGCAGCAAAGAAACTTTCAAGTGCTGCATGGGTCTGAGAGATCTGTGCTGCATTCCCTCCTCTCTGGTGCCCTGTTCTATCTGTGCTTCCCCAGTTTTCTTGTTTGTATGCCTGTAGCATCCTTGCAAAAGATGAAAGTGCTACTCTTCCTGTTCTACAAATGGAGAAATGAGATAGAGAACTTAAGCATGTGCTTTTGCTGTAGGTGAAAAGACACGTGAGCAGGCTGTGTGATCACTGACCTGGAGCAGTACGCTCAGTGGAGTGAGCCAGGTAACTGGTTGAGAACCGCCTCCAGGCGATGATATCAGAATGTACCAGCAATGACTCTGGTTCATTCTGGTAGAACAGTGCTGCGCCACGTGTAGATCCTGGCTTGGGAACCCGCAGCTCAGAGAGCTCTGCATTGTTTCCTGCTGTGAGATATGAACTTGTCCTGAATGACTTGTCTAAGAGCACACAGGAAGACGCTGCCAGAGCAGGGACTTAATGTGACTTTTCTCCTAAGCAGCAAGCCAGCCTTCTTTAGTTTTGTTTCTAGGCTACAAAAAATATTTCTGTGCATCTGGAAAGACTTCTTCAATGTTTTTTGGAAAGTGGATTAGTTCTATAACAAGATGGGGTTTGAGAACTGGAGAGAATTGGTTGGAATGGGATTAGTTATGCTGAGGAAACAGTTTTTTTTCACTGTTGGAAATGCAAATACAGTTTTGATGGATCAGACTTCCATCTTGCTTTTCTTTGTTGAAATTAGAATAGGAAACCATCAATCTGCCCTATTATGTCATAGACTAAAAGGAATTGTAAGTAAGTGAGACCTGTATTCTTGGCTTCTTTCTCCAGTCTGTTTCCCCGAAATAAAACATATAGGCCTTTAAGAAAATAAAATGCATTTCCCAATATGAAAGTAGTCTAGAATACAGCTTTGCTTTTATCTTACCAATGTCTCAGTCTTTCCTCTTTGCTTCCTTCCTGTATATGTCTTCTTGCTTAGAGGAAAGCTGGTACATTAGGATGGCAAACAAGGGCCAGAAAACAATGCACAAGAAGTATTTTGAAGAGAATCCCAGCCAGATTGCAACAAATCCAACCCTATACTTAAAGAATTATACAGTGCAGTTCTTCACTATTACCCTGGTTTGCTGAAACCTGCTAATCTCCTAGTAATTATACTTTTGCATTCACTAATGCATTACATATTTTTTTTTCGTAGGTATCATATGAAATGTGCTTAATGCCACACAGTGTCAACTATTCCTACAGAGGAGAGAATTTGTTACTGCAGATTTTGGAGGTAGGGTTGAGTTAACATGGAAGTTAATATGTAGTACAAAGAGCTGATTTGTTTTAACTGGCTGTGGACTAAAAAGATAAGTTTCCCAAGGGAATATCGTATAAGGAATATAGTGCAGGGCTCAAGGCTCACCCTCTAGGAGTATAATGGACTCTGCAGAGGCTTGAGAGGTGTTGCTTTCCACTCAAGTTGTTCATTTTGTTGCTGTTTGAATTGGAAATTAATTGGACAGTTAATAAGTCTGTACCTATAACTATGGAGTTTGTATTTTTCACCCTCTCCAACTGGAAGTGGTGCTGAATCAGCCTCAACTCCAAAACACCATGATCTGTGAGTATTTGAAAGCTAGATTTTTTATTTTTTTTTTACTTCAGGCTTACAAAGAGACTGTGTTTGTGAAAGCTTTGTGCCATATTTGATCACTTGTCTATTTCTCCATGGAGTGATTATTTAGCTTTTTTCCCAGGGTAAAAATCTTAGAGAGGTCTTAGGCATGAGAACAAAATGGGAGGAGTGACATCTAGTGGTTAGTAATGAAAATGTGCATAATTAATTTTTTTCCCCTCAGGACGATGAAAAGGAAAGCAATTCCTAATAAATGACCTGGGATTCACTTAGAATTTATAAAACTTGAAATTTAGAGATAATTTCTGATCAGTGCAACCTTTTCTGTGTGCTGTCAGCCTCTGGTAAGCAGTAACTTTTTTGCTTGACGACTGATGACAAGGAGTGAGTTTGATGTCTGATGCCAAGGCGTGGTTACTTTCAGTACTTTCTAATGTCTTCATGTTTCTGTTTTCCATTTCATTGTTTGTTTGTTTTTAGGAATATTTTTACATGTCTGTCCCCACAACCAAAATGACTTTAGGATCATATGGTTTTATGATTTTTTTTTTAGAGTGTTGGAGGGGAGTCATCTCTGAATAGCTCAGTTACGAGGTAAAACTATTTTAAAAGAATCTGATCTCACCAAAGATCAACTTTTTTCGTATGTTGAGAACCTAATTTTCTCATTTATTGCTCTTGGTGTTTGAAGAGCTGACACTGTTCACTTCCACTGGGAAGGATTCTAGTCCTGAACTGGACTTCCATCATCCAGCCCAGGTCTGCTAGCTCAGGCAACCTTGTGGAATGGATTCTGTCTAAGCGTACAGAGTGGATTACACCTGTATGGTGCCTGGTGGAGGAAATGGGTGCTTTTGATAGGTTTTTTCTTGTTGAAATTTCCAAGGACTTATTTTCTAGGCTCCTGGACCAGTGTAACTAATCTTGCTACTCCATACTTATGACAAATTCCAGCTGTCCAGTTCCCATTGAAGCAGGAGCTAGATAAAAGCTTCATCACTCCAGTGCAGTGCTTGGCTTCTTGTGTATTCAACACTATGATTTCAGGTTAAATTTGGAATGCCAAGAAATGAGCTACTGTATGGTCATATTTTTAGATCTCCATAACGAAAAATGTGCATTCCCACTGGCCTGTCAAGCTTCAGAGAGGATGGAAATGGATGTTTCCTCAGGCTTGAGAAAGGAGTGGGCTCCACTGGAATTAGGTCAATCTCTCTCTTACCTGGCCTCCTGGGGAGTCACAAGCATATTCAGAAACCCCCTCTGCCCATCCATTATAGTATCAAGTTGGGTAAGTTGTTGAGTCAAGTGTAGACTAGTGGCCACTGCAGTTGAGCCAGGAATTAAAGTAATACAGCAAATTCTGTGCTCTGGAAGGCTTTTGGCATGTAGTATATGAATACATATGCAGCTATGGAAAATTCGGGGAAAAGAGGTGGCATTTAATATCTAGGAGGAGCAGTAGCTGTGTCAATCTGTCAGGTCTCATGATTGGGCCATGGATACATCCAAATGACTCACCCAGCTTTGTTTCCTTTCCTTTCTTCAGGGGTGCAGATATGGAGAAAGGAAGATAAAGGGTTGTGTGGCACATGTGCTGCATGTGTTAGCAACACATCCGTCACAGCTGCGAGGTTTGAAAGGAGAAGGAAGGAAACAGGTGAAATCTGTTGTGCTTAGAGGAAGTCAGCATGTGTTTGAATGCTAACAAATGGCACATTTTTCTTTTAAAACTCTGTGCTCTCATACTGTGAGAAAAGGACAGGCTTGTCATTGTTAGACACCTCCTTTGTGTAGCTGCAAGGTAAGCTTGTTTGGACGCAAGTTTTGTGGAGAAGTCCATGCTACAACAGGGACAAAGCCCTGTGCCATCACTGAGTTCCTCTGGAGTGGGGAGTGTTACGGACAGGAGCTGCACACAGGGGAGAACAGGAAAGGAATTTTTCCAAAACTTCAGTAGTTACAGCTATTGGGATATGACACAAACCATTCTGAATTTAGCTTCAATGCTCTAACAGGTAGCAAAACTTCAAAATGTATGCCTATCGCATTACAACTTCTGCACATATTTTTCAAGTGTGGTATGTGATATGACAGCAATTACAGGTGAAGCGACACCACCTTCTTTTCCTGCAGTGACTCAGGCTCCTCAGGCCTATAGAGTCAGTGACCTTTCTCGAGCCATGGCTTCATGCAGAAAAGCATAAGAAATGCCTCATTGTGTCTGACCTGTGGCCCACCTAGACTAGTATTTCTGCCTGGGACAGTAACAGCAGACAACACTATATGGGGCTAGGACATGATCCTGACCATTTCATGCTGTGCATTCCCTTCGTTCTTTCCCAGCACCCGCAGTCATTGGATTAGGATCACTGGGAGGTACACGTGTGCCCATTCCCTTGCCTGTTTTGCAACTGCTGTCCGTAAATTAATCCTCTTTGTATAGACTGCTCTTTTTGTCTGATATTGCTGATCTTATTGGCCTCCTCAGTCCCATATGACCAGAAATTCATTACTTGATGTGTTTGTAAAGGCAAGTTAGTGCTTTTGTCTGTTTTAAACCTATCTTGCACATAGTTTGAGTGAGTGCCCATACTTCTAGTATTGCAAGGTTTGGTGAGTAACAGTCCTGCTCTCACGTTCTCTATTGCCTTCATGATTTTGCAGTTCTTAATTGTATCCCCTTCAGCCTGCATGTCTCCAAGTTAAGGAGAGAAATTTCTCCTCATAATGCAGCTGCTCCATCCCCTAAATTCCTGTTGTACAATTTATGTGCTTGCATGAAACACAAGTGCTTAAATGTGGATATAAATCAGTCTCTCACTAGCTGCATTTCCCAGCTGTCTGTCACAAGGCAGAGTTGGCTGCCCAGTTAAAGCAGCCAGAGCGATCACAGCATAACTATTTTTTTTTGAGCACCTTCCATTTGACCTTTTTTAAGGCTGTAGCAAGCAGATTCCAAGAACACTTGTGGGTTGAACTGCAGCAGCTTTCTGTGTTTGTGGATGGAGATGGGCCAATTCACAGCCATCCCTATGGCTGTCTAGCTTTTTCTTGGACTGAAACCAGCTGTTACAAAGGGCTAGATCCTCACTACTTGCATGTGGAGTTCCTGGTCATTGGGGTTACAGTGTGTCAAGGTTTGGGGCTGGACTGGCCACTAAATGGATGACGGATGCTCTCTATTAACCCCTCTCCCTTCCTAGACAGGCTAAGGGAAAGAAAAAAGGGAGAGAGACTCACGGGCTGGGAATAAACTTAAACCAGCTTTAATGAAACAACAACAACAAAACAAAAAGATAATAACAGTAACGAGAAGAAAAAGAAATACATTAAAATATATAGAAAACCAGTATTGAGCTACTCATCAGTCACATGGTCCCCCTGATGATGCTCACATCACCACTGGTGCTGCAGAGCAGCTCTGGGAAGATCCCGGGCTGGGCTCCTGGGCTCAGCAGCAGATGGGAACTGGATTTGGGAACACATAGGACAGAGTCCTCCCAGGACACCGACCATAAAAGAAGAGAGCTTGGCCACTGTGATCCTCCAGCTTTATACTGATCTTGATGTGTATGGGATGGAATATTTCACTGGTCAGTTTTTATAGTGAATGATAATCTTCATTTCCACAAACTCTCACTGTTTCACACTAGCAATTATCTCTTTTTCCTTAACAGAAGGACACAATGTTCCTCCTTTGCAGGTACCATCTGTGTTTTCTCTTGGATGCTTTACCAAGGCCTATCTAAGCAAACACAGAGTTCTTGTTCTCAACATGTACTCCGCTGTACTCAAAAAGGATTTCTGTTCTTGAAGGCTTTTTTTTTTTTTTTTTTCCAGCTATCATGTTTGGTCTCATAAAAACTACTACACTGGTCTCCAAACTCAGAATAATTTGCAGCTACAGCAATGCTAATGCTAGAAGGAAAAAAAAGTGACTCAGGGCAACTGCTCCCTCTGCTGTGTAATCCTCCTGCCAGAAGCTCTGCACTTACAGTATTCGTTCAGCTTTGTTTTTCTGATGACACAGTTATGTTGTTGGATGTTGATTCCTTGTACATAGTAGAAATCTTGAGAAATCCTCAGTCCCTGGGCTTTGGACAACAAAACACTAATTTCTTAGTCATGTCAGTGAAAAAGAATCACATTTTTATAAATATTAGCATAAAAATCAAAATTTTATAACAATAACATAACTAAAATATTTCAAATTCCATGAATTGCCACATTATGCATCTTTTAAATACAGTCTTTCTAGGAGTTTGGTTTCATTAAGTGACGTTATACAAGGAAATTTTTGATTTAAATGAAAATGGAAGCATCCATTGCTTTCAGCAGTTTTTCAAGTACAGTAAACACACTGCTACTTGAGCACCTTCCACGTAGCATAAATAGTGTTAATAAAGTTCCTCCCTGGTATCTATGTAGCATAGACAGAGCTAATAGGCTGATAATTTCTTGGTGCTGGTGGGTTTTGACTTTGTTTTCTTTTTGTTTGTTTTTTGGATTTTTTTTAGCTTTTACCTTTTTTATTTTGTTATCTTCCTTCTGGAAAAACTTGGTTTTTAAAGGATAGACAATTGTGTCAGTATTATTAATGTGATTCCTATGGTAGACAAGGCATTTCAAAGGGGAAGTGACATTTCCTGGAAGGTCATGCAGCACTTGCCTGATCTCTTGAAGCCTGTTTTCCAGGCAAATGCCCTAGGAAGAACACTGTGAACTCTCGCAAATTCCTTGTCCTGATATTTGTGAACTGGATTGGCCTAGGGGAGTACAGCTTCAGAGTGCTTCAAAGATGGATATTCAGTCTTCACTCTAGTTGAGACTTGATCCACAAACTGTTCTAGAGACAGTGGCTTTAAACAAACACTGACTGCACCTACTTTAGTGCTTTGTTTCTGAGCAGTAGTGTGCTTTTAAAGCACATCTGGTTGCCTTCATTTACTGCATGCTGTTTCATCTTACAGGATGATTCTAGTGCGTGTGAACTACATATGAAACCCTTTAGAAAAACGGAACCAAAAGCTGTGGTTCCAGGTATGCACCAGATGCATCCAGCCCACAAGGAACCGCAGAAGTCTGAAGCAAAGTTTGGTTCTCACTACTGTAAAGTCCTCCAGCGTGTCCTGAACAATCCTGTACCAATAGAAGACTCTCAAACTATGTAGAACACTTGCAACATAGAATCATAGAATAGCTTGGGTTGGAAGGGACCTTTAAAGGTCATCTAGTCCAACCCCTCCTGCAGGGACATCTTCAACTAGATCTGGTTACTCAGAGCCTCGTCCAGCCTGACCTTTAATGTTTCAAGGGATGGATTATCTACCACTGCTCTGGGCAACCTGTGCCAGTGTCTCACCACCTTCATTGTAAAAAAATTCTTCATTATATCTAGCCTAAATCTATCCTCTTTTAGTTTAAAACCATTCCCCCTTGTCCCATTGCAACAGGCCCTAGTAAAAGGTTTGTCCCCATCTTTCTTATAAGCCCTCTTTAAGTACTGAAAGGCTGCAATAAGGTCTCCTGGGAGCCTTCTCCAGGCTGAACAACCCCAACTCAGCCTGTCTTCACAGGAGAGGTGTTCCATCCCTCTAATCATTTTTGTGGCCCTCCTTTGGACCTGCTCCAACAAGTCCATGTCTTTCTTGTGCTGAGGACTCCACAGCTGGACACAGTACTCCAGGGGGAGCCCCACCAGAGCAGTGACCTGCTGTCCATGCTTCTTTTGATGCAGCACAGGTTACAGTTGGCTTTCTGGGCAGCAAGTGCACACTGTCAGCTCATGCACAACTTTTCATCCACCAGTACCTTCAATTCCTTCTCCTTCTTGGTTGCTTTCAATCCCTTCATCCCCCAGCTGGTGTTGATACTGGGGGTTGCCTTGATCCAGGTGCAGGACCTTGCACTTGACCTTGTTGAACCTCATGAGGTTCTCATGGGCCCACTTCTCAAGCTTGTCCAGGTCTCTCTGGATGGCATCCTGTTCCTCAGATGTGTCAACTGCACCACTCAGCTTTCTGTCATCTGGAAACTTGCTGAGGATGCACTTGATCCCACTGTGTCATCGATGAATATATTAAACAGTACTGGTCCCAGTACAGACCCCTGAGGGACTCCACTTGTCACTGATCTCCATCTGGACATTGAGCCATTGACCACTGCCCTCTGGATGTGACCATCCAACCAGTTCCTCATCCACCAAACAATCCTTCCATCAAATCCATATCTCTCCAATTTAGAGAGAAGGATGTTCTGGGGGACTGTGCCAAAGGACTTACAGAAGTCCAGATAGATGACATCTGTAGCATTTCCCGTGTCCACTGATGTAGTCACTCCATCACAGAAGGCCACAAGGTTGGTCAGGCAAGACTTGCCCTCCATGAAGCCATGCTGGTTGTCTCAAATCACCTCCTTGCCCTCCATGTGCCTTGGCATAGTTTCTAGGAGGATCTTCCCAGGCTTCTGGTTTAGCCAAAGAAGGGAAATATTTCATCTGAAGACCAATCTCAAAGAATTTTTTTCTTTGTTTTCACCAGACATTTGGCTTTTTTACTTTCACTAACATGGAGGTAGCCTTTCCATCTGGATTTTCCAAGCATGAAAGGTCTACCCAGAGGGTAGATCATATCTGTGGCAACAACTAAAGATCCATTGTCTGTGGATCCGCATTGCATTGCTGGAGTTTTACAGTTCTGTGGACTGAAAGAGAAACAAATACTGAATTGAGGCCATTCATAATAAAAAATGATCTCACAAAGGCAGGCACTGAGGAAATGTGTACTTGAATATGTGGTTAGCAAAACGACCAGTGATAGCAACCCAGGGAGACACTTAGCTTGTAAGTGGTTTGAGTTTTCTGCATTTTGGCTTAGAATAGTGCTGTGTTTGCTAGAAAAAAAAAAGAAAATGAAGAAAAAGGAAGAAATCAGTTAGTGAAAATACTAACCCATGTCCCTGGGGAATGTTGTTTTCTTTTAGATTTACTGTGGTAAAATAACATGTCAAAGTAGCTGAAGGGGCCATTTCTACCCAATTTACAAACTACAATCTCATTTAAATGTTCCTTTATGTTGTATCTGCCTCTTTCTGTTACTGAATAACCTTCAGGAGTGCAGTGAGTTCAGAACTGACATAAACTTAGCTAGATGTCAATGTTATATGGATATTTCATGTTCTGCTACTTGGGGAGTACAAGGTTGTGATGGTTTAAAGAGTTTAATTTGGGACCCTGCTGAATGCTTACATGCGTATAAAAATACAGAGGGAGGCATTAGCCAGAATACACAAATACATGGAATAATACATAGCTATTGATTAAAGCTGTGATGAAATAGTGTGTTCTAAGAAGTACCTCTTGTGTCTCTTCTCCTTAGCCCATATCATAGAGGTTACTACCTATGAAAAGCAACAAATCGTAAGGCAGGAGTCTAAAGTCCACTGGAGATTCACAAGGTTGGAAGGGATCTCTGGGGATCATCTAGTCCAAGCTCCCTGCTTAGAACAGGGTCAACTTGAGCAGGTTGCTCAGGACCATGTCCAGTCACATTTTTGAATTATCTTCAAGGATGGACACTCCATAAGCACTTTAAAAAACCTGTTTCAGTGTTTGGCCACGAAACTTTTCTTATGTATAAACGGAGGTGCCTGTGTTTCAATGTGTGCCTGTTGCCTCTTGTCCTATCTGTCATCTTTACTTCCTCCCAGCAGGTATTTATACATATTAATAAGATCCCCTGCACCTTCTTTTCTCCAGGGTAAATGATTATACATCTCTCAACTTCTTCTTGTGTGATGCTTCAGTCCCTCAGTCATCTTTGTGGCCCTTTGCTGAGCTTGCTTCACTACATTCATGTCTCTTTGCCAGGGAACCAAGTACTGGTTGCAGCACTCCAGGTAGTATCCTACCAGTGCTGGTCAGAATGGAAGGATCACCTTCCTCAACCTACTGGCAGTGCTCTCCCTCATCCAGTCCTGGATATAATATGCCTTCTTTGCCACAAGGGCACATTATTGGGTCACGTTCAGCCACGATCTCTGGATCTTTTTCTTCAGAGTGGCTTTCCAGCTAGTTGCCCCACAGCGTGTACTGGTGTATGGGGTTATTCCACCCTAGGTGCAGGATTTGGCATTTCACTCTCTTGAATTTCATGAGGTACCTATTGGTCCACTTCTTCAGACTGACAGGGTCCTTCTGGTGGCAGCACAGCCATCTGGTATGTCAACCACTCCTCCCAGTTTTGTACCATCTACAAAATTGCTGAGGATGCACTCTGTCCCATTTTCCAGACCATTAATGAAGATATTAAATACCATTTGCCTCAGTACCAACCCCTAGCATACACTGTTACTGACAGGCCTCCAGCTGGACTTTGTGCCATTGATTACTGTTGTAGTCCCCGAGCCACCAGCTGGGATGGATCACAACCCTTTGAGCCTGACAGTTCAGCAAGTTTTCAGTCCACCTCACAATCCATTTATCCAGCACATGCTTCCATCAGATTCTGAGGAATTTCGAAGACTTAGTAAAAGAATGCCAAGTATGAATAGGAAAGTGAATCCTCATTCTTATAAGATCTCTAATACATTTATTGGATGGGCCGTAACAAAATGTTTCTGCTGAATTAGTTTGATTTTAATTTTACAGAGAAATTCACAATTCCTGCTTTGCTATTTCTGCATGGATGAGGGCAGTGTCAGGTTTATTTTGTTTTGAAGAGAGAATTGATCAATACTCCCTGCATAGCTGATTCAGTGAAAGTGTGAGTTCTACTGTCACATAAATTATTTGGTTATTTGTACTTCATGTAGCCAGGCCATCTCTAGAAAGCTGTGTAAACAATATTAATAAAATCAATTACGTGAGGATTTTCCCCCAACTTTTAAAATACTTTGGTTTTGAACAATTCATTTTCCCTTTTTGCCAGGTTAGATCATGAGTGAGTTCATGTGAGTGAACTCATATTACTGTAACACCCTGAGGGCAGAGAGTTTTGCATGAGGTCTCTGTGCAGAATAAACAGCAGAAACTGAAATGGTGCAAGATCCTGAATATTTCTGAAAGCACTTGTTTGGTATCCTAATCTTCTGTCTGGGGGGAATTGAGAGCTGTTTTTATGACCCATCTAACTGACTTAACAGCTAGATCTCAAAGAATCAGCTCCTCCAAAATGTGTGGGGACTGTCCACATATTTTGATGCCTTCAAAGCAAATTTTTCACTGTCTTCCCTGGCCCAGTTGATGGGATTGTGCAGGCTGTCTCCAGAAGCATGTCACTGCTGTTTGTTAAGAGATTCTGAGGGTCAAGGACACTGAACTAGGCCTTTTCTTTCTCTTTCCAAGGACTTGGCATGTGAAATGTCTGGGCTTGAGGAATCAGCACCTTGGACCCACTAAATCCTTTTATGTACTCAGCAAAGCATTTGCCTTCCTTTGATGAGTGGTGCCCAACAACACAAACACCAGAACCAGGAAGAGCATATTTCTGCCTGTCTTAATGTGCATTTCCTTGTCTCCAGGCCCTCCTGGCTCCTTTTAACATGCCAGTCTTAATCCTAAGCATCTCACATATCTCCAAGAGTTCCTGAGATGGTGTCCTGGTTTCCCAGGAACAGCCCCATGGGCCAGCCATGCAGGCAGGCCATGAGCAGCCCCGAGTCAGCTGGGAGTTTCAGTCAGGGCAGCTGCCCCAAGCTGACTCACAGGTGTGTCCCATAGCACTGACATCAAGCTCATTATACAAGGAGAGAGTTTAATGCAGGTGGGAAGTTTCTTTTCCTGGAACTGTTCCTTCTTGGTCTGTTCCTTCTGCTGCTCCCAAGGACTAGGCTGAGTATAAGCTTCTTGTATGCTTTTTGTTGATATTTGTATTAGTTTCGTTATTTCTATTTCAACCTATGGGGCTTCTTCCCCTTTTTTTTTTTTTTCTGTTATTCCCTTCCTCAGCAGGAGAGAGGGCATCAGGTGATAGAACAACTGCTACAGTTCAGCCTTGGATATGGGCTAAATGTAGACCAATGCCAAACTCCTCGAACTTTAGCACATATCTCTTTGTTTTAATTAACCCATCTTTACCCTTCTGAAGGATCTCCTCAAGTAGGCTTTCTGTCATTCATTTCTCTTTTTGTTTTTGTAGCCCTAGGACAGCAGTGAGTATCATAAGAGGGGAGTTGTGAGAGCATTTGTAATCAACTTAAAACAGGCCAACAACAGAAACTTTCATCACAAAGGCAACAAACAAGACCACTTGAGCTCAGGTTAGCTATTAACTCCAGGCTTTTACATTTCCAGCCACAGGGCAGCAGTGGGAGTTAGAAGCATATATAGAGTCTCTTGGAGCACCACCAAAGCAAAGGCTTGTCTTGTAATTTGTATCCTGATTCTGCCACCAAGATCAAACAAATTCTTTTTCAGTTTCTTTTCTGCAAAATGAAGATAGGGGTATTGGGCAGATTCTGTAAGGTGGTTTGAGAGCTGTATCTGTAAGTGCAAGCTAACACAGCAGTGCTTTCCTTTGCTGAATGCTCAGCATGATCCAGGACTAAGAAGTGTCTAGCTAAATGATGATGGGATTTAGGAGCATATGACAGTCGCAAATAATGACATTTGTGGTTTTTACACAAACTCATGTGATTTATTCTATTTCCTTCTATGTTTTTTCCTATGGGGGGGGGAAATCAGGCAATTACCTTTTTCAGTGCTGAGATACAAGCTACAAAGCTGATTCTGATCAAAAATTGGCCTATGATCTCTTGATGAATGATCAAAACCAGTACCAAAATTCAGGTTATTTTCAAAGCTGTTTCTGTGGAATGACTCTTAAATCCCTGATTTTGAACTTGGTTTTAATCCGTTATTTAAATAATATGCTAAATAAAAAAGCACTTGATTGACTTTACTTTTGCTTTACCTTTATAGTTCTTTGTTTTCCTAAAAGAAAAATAATTAATATTCACTGTAAACAATTTGTAGATTTTATTCTGATTTTTGCAAGTCTGTTGGCACCCTTATCTCCTATCTCCTTGAGTTACTGCACACAACAGTACAGTTCACATGGTACTACCTAATAGGTCTGCTTTTTCCCAGTAGTGTCAGATCTCCTGTGTGTTGTAAAGGCTCCTTCTGTGTAAGTGTGAATAGATTCTATAGGTATTTATGGTTGTATGTTAGTGTGCATATGAGTGAGCTGTGTAAAGTGGATGAGTTATCTGCTATTAAAATGAAGAGCTTGATTTTATTATTAATGACAACTTTATTAAGAAAAGTGTTCTTGTACGTATGGGTTGTGATCTCTCTCTTCCTCCAACTTGATACTCTTGAAAATTTTCCTTTCCTTGACATATGCACTGAGTAATCTAGGCACCCAGATAAATCTGTGTAAGTTCCTCAATGATTCCTGGCAGGTAATGAGGCCAGAACTAGCCTGGAGGAACAGTCAGGGAACTTCTGCTGGCACATAAGAGTCTCTATGTCATAGATAGGCCTGCCTGTAGTGCTGGTCATATGCATTCATAAAATTAATTGTATAGGCTTATTTAGACTTGTCAGGTTATTTTAATGGGTGCCACATTTCTTAGGTGCTAAGATGTGGGTTGTTTTTTTTATTTTGCAAGCTGGATTCTGGATAAAAATTATAGTTTATTAAAAATTTTCAATGAAGTATTAAAACTTTATCAAAGTACTTGGAATATTTTAAGTGCAGGGATTGAACTTTCAAACTTTAAAATACAGGTATTTCAATAAAATTTGTTACTAATATTTGGAAATTTGATTATCGAATACTTAAATTGTGAAGACCAGAAGCAAGAATGACATACTGAAGGACAGAAAGATTTTATGTGAAAGGATAAAAGATATCAACAGGTGAAAATAGTGTTGAAATATATATGGGATTAGACTGGAAGACTTAGACTTAAGTTTGCCACATTTTGGCAGTGGTAGATATAATTCTCTTCTCTCAGGTTCCTACATGTGACTGGAAACAGGAATATTAGTGTCCTTCTTTCTCAGTTCCCAGGTGAGTTTCAGCTGTCATTGAGTTAATGCATATGAAGAAAATCTCTCTTAATTTCTAGTTAGCAATAGCAAAACTAATTAAGGTATAATTTTTGGTATAACAAAAGCTGAAAATCCTGGGACAATGGAAATACAAGTTTTTGTTCTGTTGTGAAGTCTAGAAATATGCTTGTCATGATTAATGATGTTTTATAGAAATGAAAGACTATCATGTAAATTTGTATTTGTCAGAACTGCAAAATGGAGACTAAGTACCAACGATGCTGGCAGTGTTATGCAGACCTTTGATTATAAAAGGCTGAATTCTGTAGAGCACACCAGTGCACAAGAGACAGTCTGGTTGGAGGAAAGACTCAAGACTTTTTATTAGCTGTAAAGGCAATTCATTCAAAGAGGTGTTCAGCCTGCTGGGAATATCTATTTCACCCTAAGTGTGCTTTTACTGTGTGCTTCACATAGGGCATAGTTTTAGCAGTCCCCTGAAAATTTTAAATCTGTATGAAACATGGCACAAGCTTGCAATGACAGTAGGATGGCTTTTGGGAAATCATAGAGCAGCTTTTAATATTCAAATGCTGTGACTGTGTATCCATCAAAAAAAAAATCTGTGGTGAAATCATCAGCCCTAAATTTTAAGGAAAAAAGTAAAACCTGTTAGTTTTACAGACCTTTCCAGCAAGATTTCCATTGACTTTGAGGCAAGGATTTTGCTCAGTAATAAAACTAGTAACTGATCCAGTCTTTACAGTTATTACTTGCTTGTGTTTTACTGAAAGGTGATCTAGCAAAGCGGAACATGCCTCTCTACAATTCTCAGTATGATGCTTTTAAAGAGCCATTTATGAGTTAATCTAAAACTTCAGGAAAAAAAACACCCTATTTTGTTAGCTAAAGATTTAATTTGCCTTTTGCTATTACCAGCATAAATGCAAACACCTTACAATTAATGGAATTACTCATGATTTGCAAAGCTTTGCAAATCATAGGAAAAGCTAATTTTCTTATTAGCTGTTTCTCACTTATTCACATCACCCTTGTGTAAATTAATCTAACACTAGACACCAAAGCATCGAATGTGATATTAACTGGTGGAGGATGTTATTTTCCTCATGTTGCTCACCTATTGCAATCTTCAATGAAGAATCCAGCTCTTGAGACAAAGCCCTTCACTGACAAACAGTCAATGTTATTTCAGGGTCTCCTCCCTCAAGCCACTGTAGGAAACTGAGCAAGGATAAAACTTGCTGCAGACCTCACAGTGAGGAAATGCTTCCCTGGGTGAATAATTCTAGTGTTCATCAGCTCAAAGACACTTAATGTGTGGCAGAACTGTGAGGAGACAGTGGTGTCTAAGAAAACCAGGTTAACAGCATAAAGGGAGCTCTAGGACAATGATGGGCTGCATTACCTTCTGTGATGGCTACAGTTGATCCTTCTCCTGGCCCTTACCTTGTATGCTTCCTCCTTGAAAAAAAATTAAGTGCTACATACTCAAGAGAAAGGATTACATGTTTGAGCGAAGTTGCTTTTATTACCTAATATAAAATCTTTATAACCTATTTGAAACATAAAGGTTTAAAATATTGTACTCATTAGAAGTAGAAAAGCCATGTTTTTCCAATATTTGTAACTGAATTCAAGTTCCTCATCTCCCACGCTTGCAGTTTGAGTGTGCTATTCCAAGAAATAGAAGGTGAGCACAAGGGAGGAAGGAGGAAACTGTTGACACCAAAATCTCAGATTTGCTCACTCCCCTTTGTTCTAGGCCAAGCATCATACCTAGGGAAATAATTTCTCCTTCGTCTTCCTTTACAAATAAAATTCATATATGAAGCATTCTTTGCTGATGCACTTGTGCTGTCAGCTTCTCATCTGTAAGTTTGTGGTCTCCAAAACAGATTAAGATATTGGTGCTGTGCACGTCCTTGTGAATCAAAAGACCTCCAGCTTTATGGTGTTTAACCTGCTTTTACTTAAGGGAGATGTTGCTGCAGTTGTTTCAGGTTTCTCCCCTATTTTCCCTATGTGACTGTGCTTTGAGACCAGTCCATGACAAGCCATGGAGGGTGGGAATTTGGTGACTCATAACTTTGAATTTCTTCTGCTGTTGTGTGGGTCTGTAAAAAGAGAAAATCTCAGCAGAGCATGCTGGTCAGTCACAAAGTAGAGTTTGGATAGGGTGATAGGGCCCTTCCAAGTCTTGTGGTACCTGTCTGTCTGAGTTAAATGACACCTAACCTTGGTCAGGCCTGGAAGGACACTTTTTGTTCAAAAAAAAAAAAGAAAAAAATGTACATGGTGATAAGACCATTTCCTTTCTCACAGCGTCTCCTTTAATGTCAGGCCTGAAATATGAAGTCATTAGGGGATATTAAAACAGTGCTGACAAACTAATTAACAAAAGACATTACGCCGGATGGGCTCAATTTATCCTTTTTAATGGTTCTTATAAATGGGTGCCGCCAATTAAAATTAATAAAGATTTACCAGCGATTGCCCAGCATACACTGTTAAGGAGCTCCACTGAAGGTCGCCTTAAAGTCAGCCTTGTCAAAGCTGCAAGTTCAGCTTCCAATACCAAGCCATGCTGAGTTACTCTCAGTTATGTTTTTCCCAGGCAGTTTCTCTTTCTTTGTATTTGGCTGAAGTTTATACACTTCTGTCTCTGTCTCTCTAAAAACTCATCCATCTGTCCATTGACTCTATTAAAAAATATGCCCCGATGCACTATTAGATTTGTCACAGTTTCACAAAGGAGAATCTTAACAGTCAGTATAATGACAACTTTGTTCTTTCCAAATCTGTTATGAAGAAAATCTTGTTATACAGCTTTCTTTTTAAACCACTCTATTTTCTTGCTGTCAAATTAAGGTAAAACAGGGTCCCTGCTTAAGGGCAGAGTATGGATGATCAAGAATGCCCTATGTAGCTTTGTTCAGCCCCACCCAGACTGAATTCTGCCAGGCGATGCTCTTATGGCTGTCAGTGTTCCACCAAGTTTGTTGCTTATGTTACATGAACAAGAAAGTTCAGGAATTCATCCTTATAGTTGGATGACAATGAGAACCCTCATGTTAAAAGTTTCATCCAACTATGTGGGAAGTTAAAACACTAGGTGATTAGGCGTTAAAAATATGAATTAGGAATGGATCAAGGAAGAAGGCTGCTAATACCTCAGTGACTAAAAATTGATGACAAATGGTAACTTCTTTGTAACCAGGCCACTAACAAGAAAACATCCAGATAGACTAGCCATGCAGTCACTAACCTGACCAGCTCACCTCTGAGGTTCTGCCCTCCATTTCCATTTTGTAAGGCAATGTGATAGGTAAACTGGCTGAATCCCATTCTTTTCTCACTTCCCTTGAAACAAATGCTGACAGAAAGACTGATGTAAGTGGCTAGATGAAGATGCAGCTGTAGCTTGTGCTGGGGTCTGTTGGCTGGTCCATGCTGATCTGTCTCATGGAAATGTATTGACTGTAATAAGGCAGGAAACAGACTCTGTGGGAGAAGCTGGAAATGTCTGCTTAAGAACTGAATGATTTGGCACAGTCTCTTGGTGTTGCTGCTATTAAGGATTCTCCAGAAGGCAGCACTAGGGAACACCTGCTATTGTATTCTCATGCACATTTAGAACTAGGTCACCAATGTGAGACAGCAAGAACATGCTAACACTTCTGAAGAGCAGCAAAAAGCTCCAGATTCTTTACTCTTCAGTGCTTGAGAATGACTGCCGTATGCTGGAAAGAGGAGACCAGAAATGGTATTGTCTGTTTTGTTCTAACATTTCTTTGTAAAAATACTGATGAAGCACAATAACAGTTCAAAAAAGGGAAGAGACCCATGGGAGCAATGGTAAAGGCAGTGTAACATGAGCTAGAGAAACAGCTCAACTGATTTTGTGGGAAACTGCCTCAGATTGCCACAACTGGGGCAAAGTGACCCTGCTAGATCAGCTGATGAAACGCCAGGGAAACGAGAAGCATTAATTTGTGAGAGCTTCAAGAGAGCTGAAGCTTCATGTTGTTGTGTAGTTGCAGCTACCTCACTGGAGCTAGTTTCTTACTTTCTTTACTTTTGCCATCTCACTCCTCAACTTTTGAGTATGCTAAACACATACAGGAAATCCATACTGTGCATTCCATGGGTGAACATGTCCTCTTTGTGAAGCTTAAAGGACAGGGTAACAGAGAAAAGATTTTCAGATTTTCTGGAGAGGAAGAGAGGGAGGGGGTAGGAAAGAAAGGAGAGAGATGGAAAAAAATCTAAGGAGGAATTGGAGAGAAAACTAAATAGAAACACAGTTACTAAGTAGAGTCTTTTAGATTGCTCTTAACCCTTGTGTGAAACTTTAGTAACTCCTCTAGATGAACATTGATTTTTTTTTTTTTTCTCACTTGAAAGCAGTATGCTTTGGCAGAAAAGTACATTATTTTTCTCATTAGAAGTATGATACATTGGAACTAGAAGACAGACTTTGTATTTTGGAAGCAAGTTCTCTGTGCTATTGAAACAAGTCAACTGCAAGATTATAGGTTTAGAAATGTGAGTCCATCCAGGGTTTTTCAGGAATGACTTGCAGGTTCACCCTCTCTCAATTTCCTTATTTCTATTGTATTTGCTGTGTGAAAAGACATCAGACATAGGTCTGGAGCAGACATGATACAGTGGTATGGAAGTTGATGGAACCTGTGAAACCATGTATTCTCATCGGAGAAAGGTGAAATCTGTTACAAGCTTTCTGTAGAGTAAAGCTCTCATCTATGGCTAAATCTGATCATTTCACAATACATCTCGTTACAGAGCCCTTGGAATTTCTTGAGGTGGCTGAATACCTAAAAGGCCCAGTAACAGCAAGACCTATGAGACCAGTTGCCCAAAGCAAATTTTCTGTTGGCTGGCCTAGTAAGTTGATATTTAAGTTGATGACGAGAAGGTATTTGCACACTGCTTTTGTATTGATTTCACTAGTATGCAGAGTCTGGACTATTTCTACTCCACTTGGTTAAAGTCTTATTTTCTGTAGTATTGAAAATATCCTTGAAAAAAATCTTCTGTTGAATCCAGTTCCTACCTGTGTCCTATTACACTTAATGTCACAGGACTATAAACTGTTTACTGTCCCATAGTAAAATTTTGACACAGATATCTGTGGAGACCTGGCAGAGGTCTTTCTTCATCTTTGTAAATCTCCTTAAATGTCTTCTGTGTCAGCCTGTTGGATGATAGAAAACCTTTGTTTATCAAAAAGTGAATGTTTTTTTACTGTTTATGGGTATTGTTCTTTCATTTAACTTTGTTGAAATAAGCACAGACCTTTAGGCTTGTGTTGCCTAATAATGGTGCTTAGAACAAAGATTATTCTTGTTTTCAGATAGTTAATTATTCCTGGTCATTTTCTCTCCTCTCTCTATTTCTGATGCAAATAAAAGAAAGTTTTGTGGTGTCCCTGTAAGCTGTTCCATGTTTGATATTCAGTTTTCATGTGACTCTCAAGAGGAAACTGAAGGAAAATGCATCTTCTAATTTAACAAATATTTAGCTATTGGCAAGATATATGTATTTTGCATGTTGAGACTTCTCTTACCTGATCCTCTTAACTGCCCTGTAGCGGAGGATCTGCATACTTGGGGCTTTGTATTTTTCTAGCTTTGTACTACTCGGTCTTCTCAAATTCCCTGTTGCTTTGTGGGTTTTTTTTGAGCTAGATTCCCACTAAAATAACCAGGTAAATGGGCAGGAAAAATAACTGATGAGAACCAAAAGTGAAAATCAGCAGAGCATCGTGGCTTCAAAAGGTCTAAATAGCTGGAAAGAAAATACTCATAATGTGAGAGATTTCACTTTCTCATCAAGTTTAGTTCATAAAACAGTATCATTTGGAGAAGCTGTTCTGGAGCTTTCTTGGCTTCAGCTCCCACGGTGTGCAGAGCTGAGGGGACATAATGATTAACTGTGGTGGTTGTCTGGGTACTTCTCTGAATCTTTCCATCTTGGTGGGCCATGCCACCTAAACTCCTTGGTATCCTGGAATTTCCTCATACAATGAACTTACAAAACCCCCTACTATTCAGGAACAGCCATATGTAACCTACAGTCATGTCTGGCTAGAAGGTCATAGCTGCTCTGTAGCCCAAAGCAAAACCATGCAACATACAGAAAATAAGATCTGCTAATTATTTCACAGCATCCTGCACAGCAGTAGGATGATATTTAAGAGTGAGTGTAGGTATGTGCAATAAAAGCAAGAGGTACTTGGTGTTACTCTGCTTTGTCTTTTAAAAAGGGACCACATGTCCCAAATTTTGGCTTGTATCTTCCGTGGTAAATAGTACCATGCCTGATGGAGTGGGTAGATTCTGTGATTCTGCTTGTGAGCTGGGACATACCTTCAGTATCTCTATTGTTTTACTGCCTCCTTTTTTTGCTTGCCTCCTGGTTTGGTTTTTTTTTTTAATTTTTTTTTTTTTTTTTTTTAAATTTTTTTTTCCCAAATACTATTGCCAGTTGCCCTCTTAACAGAAGATACTGGTTAGCTATTAGGTGCACCACTAAGACTTGTTTTTGTAAGTTTGAGCATGAGCTCTGATCGTCCCATATGCAATGGCAGTCTCCACTGCCAATGAGACTTATTCAGGATGTGTTGAAAGGGAATATTGGGGTGTATGTGTTGCAACCTGGTTCCAGGCTACTACTCTTTGCAGTTTCCTCAAACAACCCTGCACTGAGGGATCACCAGCTTTTGCCTGCTGTACTCTACATTGATGTAGAGTACATTAATCGTGCCCTCCCTAATTCCTGCTTCAAGATAAATCTCTTGCGCTCCCATTATTTGGCTAATTGCTGTGGATTATATGGCAGTCGGGTGCTCTTTGGCAGGGAAAGATTAATGGAGGACATTTCCTTTGTTTTGATTTCATTTGCTAATTGCTGCGTGGAGAGGTGGTTATGTTAATTCATCCTCTCTCCCTGTTAGATAGCAGGGTTTTGTTTAGCATGTGCTAGGAAAGGAGTAGGTTGCCACAAATCCTAAATGTTTCTTTGTCTTGCTTTGTGGATTTGGGAGGGGGGAGGTCTTCAGGCTGTAGGTTGGTTTTATCATTGAGTAGGTGGAGTGCTCATATGCTTTTGTGCTTTTGTATATTTCCATGCACAGGAAATACTAATTATACATGCACAAAATGAGGAATAAAGAATTTTCTGCACTTTTGCTGGAAGTTGAATCATCTGGTGGTTGGTCTCTACCTCTGTCAGACTTGTGGTAAAAAGTCAGAACCCGACTGAAAAACCTCAGCCTTTTAACTGAGCATGCTCTTCACCATTCTGGCCACTGGACAAGATGCAGGGTCAGAGCCTGTGAGCAGCAAAGCATCCTTGCTCTCCCACTGAACTTGATTGGAATTGAATGCTGTTAGCAGCTCTGTTTTTATTAGGTTATTTTAAAAACAGCTGTCACCAAATGTGCAGTTCTCTCAACTTTAGATAAATGTAGAAGTCTGAGGGAACTGGTCAGATAATTGAGCCATTCACACTTCTTAGCTGGAAAGGAGTCCAAGCCAGTCATGGCTGACTGAAAATTGCTGCCATCTGTTGCCTGTTCTCTGACTTTTGTGAAGTGTCTTGGCTGTTAGTCTTTCCTGCTGAGACAGATGTTACCATTGCACATCTGCAATCAGCTATTTGTACTAATTGCTCCTTTCCATTGACAGGTTCATCCACAGCCATAAAAAAAAAAAAAAAAATCCACCTTCACCCCAGCAGAGATTGCTCAGAACAGAGATTTTTTGGGTTTTTTTTTTTTTTTTGGAGTAACATCTGAAAGGAATAGTTAGGAGGAATCTGCCCAGTGCCTTCTATGATTTAATTGTTCTGTGAATAAATGAGACACCTCAGTCTCCAGAGTTATCAACTTGACAGTTTTTACTAGAACAAAATTCTTTTGGTGCTGCAGAATTAATAGCTGCAGCTATTAATTTAGGGATCCAGACATAAAGTCTTTATTATGGAAGACTGCCAGTCTTTCTACCAATAAGGCTGTCAGGCAGTCATCTTAGTCTGGAGAAGATGAACAATCTGGCCATCTTTAGGTCTGGTTGTTTCAAAGAACTTTAAATTGAGAACAATAAAATGCAACCCTGGATAGTGATAGAAATAGTTGTGCCAAGCTGTTTGTTTCTGATAGTTTGTGGCAAAATGGAGGGGCAGGGTTTAGTTGTCTTTGTGTTTATGAACTCTTATTTTTTAAATTCCTGTGGAAGCCTTTCTGTTTTCACTTAAGAATATAGACAGCAGCACACTTACCTGCTTCAGACTGTTAATTATTTTTCTATTGCTATGTGAGAACATCTTCTTGTCTCCTTGGTAAACTCCTCAGAAGGAAACATTTTGGTGCATCTTACAATGTTGTTGCTCTGCTGCTATTGCTATTGTTTCAAGGTAGGCTCCCTGCACTAAGGTACCATCTATTTCTGCAGTGCCTGCAAATTTCCATTCTTTTGTATCCTTTTAAATTTTCTTCCCACTGCTGTGAGCTTAGCTGTAAGATGAGCACAGCCTACAGCAGATGATCTTGACTGACCAGTAAAATTCCACTCCCTATAATGTCCAGACTTTAAATTAAATAACCATGCAATGTCATGTGTGATCTTGGACATCACTGGATTATAAGATAGGACTCTTCAGGTGTTTCTTTAATCTTTAAGAAAACCAGAATTTAGTGTTTTGAATGTGCACTGTATGTAGGCTGTCAAACTTGCTTTGTGTAGGTTTTCAAACTGTATTTCATGTCTCCTGGAAGGCTGAAGATTTTGGGAGACTGGCAGGAGGTTTTAAGATGCTGCCCTGTTTCAGGTCTTCCAGAAGATGGCTGGGCAGGCACAGCTCTGCTTCGTTCAAAGTGGAGTGCTTTGGAGTGCTTGTAACTCCTCTCATGTCAGGTTGTCAAACTTTGTCCCCAAGCAGGACTCTTGGTGTGAGGTAGTCATTGCCTGGAACATGGAAATCTCTTCCTATCTACTGTTATTGCTCGTGGTCTAGCAGGGAAAACGGCTTTCTTTTGCTATATGTGTCACTGTGAGAATGTTCTGTAATTGTGGCTGAGGGTGGTGGAAGCTTGAAACATTGTAGGGTGTTTCATGTTAGAATTTGTTTTGAGATAGGTTGTGATTAAGTGTTTTACAGTAGGTGGCTGAGAGAAGACCCACTGTGAACTAAGTCATGTGGAAATGATTCCATAACACTTAATGTATTTTTCAATTCATAGTACTTATTATCGATGGCTCTCAGAGCACTTTCAAGAAAGGTTAATGTTGTGAAAAGTCTTTAACACAGGAGTTATTGTTTTGCATGGAATAATCTCACAAAATCAGAGTAGGATGTTGAATTGGGCAAGGTGACTGGGAAATCCAGAGAAGAAAGTTGGTTAGGAAAAGGATGAGACTTGGATCCTGAGATGGTTAACAGCCTGTAAATGCCTGTTTCTTGCTCCAAGAAAAGTGTCTGAGCTTTAGGAGTCCTACCTATTAATTAATGTTTAAACCCTGGCTATTGCTCTATACTGTGATACCATTGATGAAACAATTGCAAGACGAGACAGAGGAGGCACTGTTCAGTGTGGGGGAACAGTAGAACCAACAGATCAGGACCTCTCCAATGCTAAGTGTTAAAACAATCAGAGGCCCATCAGGTCTTTTTTATGGCACTAGGAACAGACAGCATTGCCATTATGATACTGAAGCCATCAAGACTAAACATATAGTAGCTAATGCTGCCTTGAAAAAGCAAAGAAAAAATGTGTCATGAGGTAACACGTTGCTGCCAAGCAGTCTAACCAGCACTTAGATTGCAATGGCCTTTACCATGCATATGTATGTGCCTCAGATTGAACTGAGATTATAAATTGTTAGTGGGCGTGAAGGTTGTTACTGGAAACATGCACTTGCATACACCAGTCATTTGGAAAGCAGTTCTTGATGAAACATCATCAAATTCACGAGAAGAGTGGAAATGAATTTCATAGGCCATAGAACTAAGAAGGATCATGCAAGTATTGGGTCCAGTATCTTGCATTTTCTGATAAACTTGAAGGCTGTGTGAAGGGAAGGAGGTTAGGACATTTAGTCACATGTCTGCCACTTTGCCAGCTGTTGTTAGTGCTAGTAATGAAAGTCACCCTGAGGAATCTGTTCTGATCTCCTCATCTTTTAATTAGCAAGAGCTGATAACAAGGAGGTGACCTCTGTAGACAGGGCAATGGAAATTATATTGAATCCCTAACAGAGAAGGGACTCTTGCACTATTTTAGAGTTAAATATTATTATTTATTATTTATCAAGTTTTCTATACTGCAACATTGTTCAGGATGTGGCATTTCCCCTCTTAAAATAAATTAAACACTGGTGGATGACACTAGGGTACGGAGCCTTGAAACCCACCTAATGTATTAGTAATGCACTTGGTACATGAAAAGTGAGTGATAACCTCTGCATTCCCACACTACACAGCTATTTTATTTCTGCCCTGAGCAGGAGAAATACAATCTGTAGCGATGGAGGGATGGAATTGACACGATTCATCAGGCTCTTGGCAGTCTAACTGCATTGGATGTTTGGGCTTCCTCTGCCTTCCTTCCTGATTCTGTGCTAAAATCTGCCCATTTGTTTCATGTAGAGATGACTCTCAGTAGTTGTTGAGAAGTCAATGGCATCTAAACTAATGCCTTTGATCAGATTGATGCTGATTATCTGAGAATAAAAATCTGTCTCGTCCATAATGTTCTGGACTGCCTTATCTTCCAAGCCTGCTTGGAAATATCTTATCTGATAGAAATGGAAGACTCATTCTCCTGTTGCTTGGCCCTTCTAATTTTCAGATAGTTGGAAGTTGTCTACAGAATTTGCATTGTCTTATTTTAATTGTGATCTCTCTTGAGTGTTTCTCTTCATTCCAAGTGTGCATTCACTGTGATAAGCCTGTATTAAATGATCTGCTCTGCTGTTCCCCAGAGGTGTTAGTCTGCCTAAGACAGGGGGTTTCCTTCATTCCGTGTGTGGCATGTTAGACTGGTTTCTCTTGTGTTGCATCCCCAGCCTATTGACAGCACAGAGGCACTGAGCTCTTTCTGAGAAAGTGAACTGGACATCCTCCTTCGTAAGTCAAAGAGGCCAGAGAGATTGGTACCTGCTGACTGATGTGCAGGATGCATCCTTGCAGTTCATTGTAAACTAGCAACCTTGTAAAGCAGGCACCTGCTAATATTCCCGCAGTAAGGAAGGTAGCCTATACCTTTCTAAACAGTGGGAAATACTGCCATTTGTCTATAGGTCCATGCTACTTCATGTGTAAGAGAACATAACAGAAAGAGATATATTTTTGAGTTGTCTTGGAATCCTGAAGTGGGTCTGTGAAGACTTTTCTTTGCTGCCTTTCCCATCAACCTGTGTTTTTAACAATTTTTAAAGCTGTTTCCTGCTTGTTTTTAGAAGAGGAAGCTAATTCCTCATCCTCTTTCCAACTGGGTTATATACAGCCAGTGAGGTGGAAACATGTGTATGTGTTAGTTATTCTTTTGATTTACTTACTCGTGCAGAGGAAGTGAAACCACAGGGATGAGCCATGACCACATGGGTCCAGACACTGCAGAGCTACAGAAGATAATGACCCTTACCCTGAAAGCTGTTTAAATGTAACAGAGTTAATTTATATGAGAAAAGGATGATCTGTCACAGTTTTCAAAGCACTTGAAGATCCTTCCAGCTCTGTAAAATATTTGGAATTATCAATGGAGAATATGATGCCCAGCTGTGCAAAGCCCTGGGTGATTAATAGGGCCTGAGAAATGATTTAGAACATAGCAGCTCAGTCTGAGATTCCCAAGGAGGAATAAGCAAAGCAGTCCCATAATTCCCCATAGTCTCAGAATGAATGCCATTAAAAAATTAACTTTATTGCAAAATTAAATTTAAAATGCAGAATGCAACCAGGCTGTGCCCTTAATAGAGGCCAGAAAGGTCATATCCATTGGTTTTTATTTTTCTCCATGGGATGTTGCCATCTGAGAATACTGTCATGTCCCAAGTTGAATTCTGAAATAAGTTTGCAAATGCATTTAACCAATGTGTAATTATTGACTTGACTTCAGAGAAGAAAGTATGGTCAGTGAAATGACAGGCTGGCTATACTTTCTGTTCTCTTCCCAGGATCTAAGGAAAGGCCATGCTAGCCCAAGATTATTGCCTGAATCTGTCCTAGGAAGGCAGTCATTGCAAAAAGCCTTTGATTCTTGTGTTGTAAATGGGACAAAAATGATTTATTTTTGTCATACATGTTCTGTTCACTTCCTTGAAGTATGAGAGAATTCCTCCACTATAGAAGCTGGCAGGTGTCCAAAATGGATTACAGCCAGAGCTACCACCCCAAGAGAGTATCTGTTCTTTCTGGGAAATAGCAACTGCACATCAATCAGAAAAGCATGCACAAAAGGCAATCCATAAAATGTTAGTAGACCTGACCATAGCTGAAGCTTTCTGGCCTTTCAGCAAATCTAACTATCATGCAAAGTCAATTCTTGAACTTCCAACTCATCATAACCAGCAAATTTCTCTTGGGCAGACACCTCTTCCAGCTTGTACAACAGGATAAACTCTACCTTACTTAAACTGTTTATGGATCATTTCCTTGACAAATCAATGTTCCTGTCATCAGTCCAATGGAACAAGTTTACAGAAAACACAGTATATGAACTACAAAAAAACCTAGTGATGACACGGTGGGAGGAAGTACAGTTACCTGTGAATGAGTCAAGACAATCCTGTAGATCTGTTGAATTGGGACTGAATGGATCAGTCACCCCTGACAAAAGAGTGCAAAGGAGCATAAAATGTACAACAGAAACTTGCTCACAGACCTTAAGCCTGAAATTAAGAAAGCTGCTGAAATGTAGTGATGAGGCTTGTAAGCATACAGAATTGGGGTAAAGAGCAGGAGGAAAAGAAACTCTGCTGTACTGAAAGTTATTAGAGAAGGAAACAGTAGATTATTCAGTAGATTAGAAGGATGATATTAGCTGAGGATATCGCCACATCTACTCAGTTTTTCAACTCGCTTGGACAAAATGTCAAAGAGAAAAACATCTTAAAGACTAATAACATGAAATCAGTCTTCAGAAAAGACAGGGAATAGCTCCCAGCAATCACACTCTGAAGTGCTGGGGTCTGAACCCTGAGCCCTGAATTAAGGTTGACATATGGGTGGTTCCCATGGTCCTTTAAGAGGAGGGGATGAGTTTGCCTTTTGGCTTTCCTCCAAGGTGCAGCTGGCCTTGTAAGGAAAGCCCTTGGGTAAACAAGCCCCAGGTGCCCTGCATTGGGTAAATGAGTGCCAGGTGTCCTGCTTTGGGCATAAAAGCTGGGACCACTTGCAGGAAGGGTGGAGTGTCTGTGAGGTGGATGCACTTTGCAGAGTTTCCCTGTTGGGGAAGGACCTCCTGACTCTCCCTGCAACTGGGCCCCAGTCAGGTTTGGCGTTTGCAAACACGTCCTTTGTGGGAAGACAATATGAGGCTACTTCTATCCTATATGATCAGCCTATTGACTTGGTTGTCTCCCATCTCTTCTATGGGAGACTTTGTTTCTTTGTTTATTCCACCTATTATTGGTCGTGCTGTGTCATTCTTGGGGTCACTGGGGTTGATGTCTATTATGTGTAATCTGATTGACTTGTTTGTACCCCCAGAGATCACCCATATACTGACTCCTTTACGTACAATAGAATCTGGTTACTGGATTGTTTTGCTGCTGGCTGCATCCTTTGTGTTAGGCCTAGTGATTGGCAAAACACACTCTCAATGCAATCGCTAATAACATAGCACAAACAAGTGTATATCTAGGTTTTTGTTAAGCATCAGCTTGTGTTTGCGCATAATAATATGGACAAAGGGGTCCCTAGGGGGAAAATCTCACTGGTTTTCTGAGCTGATGTGCACCCCTTGTTTCAGCTGGGATGAAATCCAGGATGGGCCGCTCTCCGCTGGAGACGCCATAAGGCCTGGCACGAACCAATGCAACTAAACACTTCATTGTATGAACTCAGACAAAGAATGACATAAAATCCAGTATGCCTGAAATGTATGATACAGTTTCTTTAGCACATTGATGGTCTTGTCTTAGAACTACCTCAAGGAGAGGTTTCTGCTATTTCTGCTGGCAGGGTTCTTGGCATTGCACAAGAGCAGTGTTTGTGCTCTGTCTTAAAGTGCACAGGTTGCAGGCTTTAAAGAAGGTAATGGGACTTCTGCTTGCTGATTTCTACAGATTCTAAATCTGGCTTTTTCTCTAGAGTAGATACAACACATCGGTGAATGAGGTGAGTAAACTAGTAAGATGGATGCCTTCAGACCAAAATCAAACTTTTAGTGCTGAGGTGACAACTACTTGAATTGATTTTCAAAGTCCCCTGCCTTTGTTCAGACAGATGTTTGCTAGGAAGTGTTTTTACTGTTGTTGGAGTCTATGGAGAAATGAAAATGATTTCTGCTAACAGATTAGAGTTTAGAGACAAAAATAACAATTCTTTGAAAGTAATATCTTCATCTGGTTGTAAATGAGGTATTGAACCTTTCATTAGAACACTGTCTATGATCTAAAATACTAAATCCTGAAATGAGCAAAAATAGCAGCACTCAGTCTGACCAGTAAAGGTTTGGTTTGGGTTTCAGAATCAAGAAAGTTTTGGAAGCTGGAAGTTCTCTATCCTGTTCTAATCTTAGAAGTGTATAATTCACGAATTTTCTATATGATTTTAAAAAACGCAGTACCTCATGGGTTTTTCCTTTGTGTAACCAAATCATGTCTTTGAGTTCTGTGACAGTATTTTTTAATGTTTAAAAAGGTATCACGTTATTGCTAAATGCTAGCTATCTGGAAAGTGCATTCAACTGATTTCAAGGACTACTAGCTGTAGTAGTGTGGGAGATCAGCCTGTCAGGTAGCAGAAGCTTATGTTTATGTGCATAATGCTAAGGCCAAAAAGTATTTCCTTGCATTTCCTTTGTGCTGGGGATCTGAAAGAATGTTGGTACTTACTAAGATTTCTCATCTGTCTAGAGCAAGGGAAGGAAATGGCCTCTGTATTTCCTTTTCTAACTAAACTTCTGTTTTCCTGAGCAGGAGATTTTCAATCTATTGCAAATCAAGAATTTCCTCACCGTTGGGCACCATGTATCTCCAGGAAGATTAATGTAATCCACCAGATCCATTATCTTGTTCTTTGGATTAACAAATTTAGCTAATATCCTATTTCTTTGTCCAATTCTACTTCTACTCCAGGAGTTTGTGAGGGTATATGGATTCAGATTGAAGACTTAAACTGAGAAATGGGAAATGTGATCTTTAATCTATTTTAATCTTGCCATACAATTCTACATTTTAAGTTTCTAAGGAAACACTGACTTTATTTTGGTGTTCATCATTGCCCTCTTTTTTGGCAAATACATACAGGCTGATATGCTAAATATGATACTATTCCTGACCAGGAGGATATACTATACCTGTATCAGTTTGAATCAAGAAATGGTGTAGTTTAATGTGCACACATTTAGGATCCTAATTTTTACATTTTATTATACTAGAAAATCATGGGATCATTATTATCAGAAGATTAATTTATGTCAAGGTCTAATTGGCTTGAAATTGGAATTCAATTGCAATGGACAAATAGCTTTAATTTTTTTATTAGTTATCTATTCAGACTATTGAAGGTAGTTTTACTTAAAGCTTAAGAAAATATTTTTTACTGAAATCTAAGTCTGAAAAATCCATACCTAGGGAATTGAACAGATTGTTTCTGTTCATGTCTTTCAGTATTTTAAACTAGCTTAATTTACACTCTCACACCTTATTTTTCTTAATGTTTTGTAAAAGAAAAATGAGCTTGCCTAGCTTTTAAACTCCCAGTTGGTTCCTCAGCTTTCAGTGAACAAGTCTTTGAACTGAACTAGTTGAATAAACCAAAACAACTCCCTGTTCTAAGAAAAAAAGTTTGTTGTCAGAATAGGGTCATGAATCTAGAAGTTTGGACAGAGGGTTACATGGATTTAGTGGTTTGACTTAAAGTGTCAACTGAGAACCTGTACTGTGTGCTCTTTTTCGAGTTGAATTTTAAACAATTTCTTTAAAAAAAAAACAAAAACAAACCCTAAAGGGGAATATTCTTCTGCACTTCAGCTGCTGTGGTTTACAGTTTTAACTGCTGATGTTGGTAGCTTATTCTACATGTCCTGTGACAGCAGCAGTGGCTGTTGGCTGATGAAGGGAGCAGGTGCCAGGTAGGTTACATGTATACATCATACTCTGAAAACGGTAAAAATGTAATCTCCACCCTACTATTGCTGGAAGATAGGTGTTCATAACTTCATTATATTATTTCTGCCTGGAGGTAAGTGTGTTTTCTTCTAAGCTAATTCTGCCTCTTTTTTTTTTTTTTTTTTTTTTTTTTTTTTCTTTTTCCTCCTGTGCGGAGCATGAGAATAGATTTGGGAAGCCCACTGCACATTCGAAGTCTTGGTTTGGCCAAAAACTACTTGGAATTAGGGCACAGGGATTCAGGTAATAAATGGTACAAATTCTGCAAAATCCTGGCTTATAAAACCAGCCCAGGACTGTTTTTTTCCAGTCTCTCTTCATCTTCAGCTATTCATAAGTGAATTAAACTGATTCATGCTTGCTCAGGCTTTCTTAATGTGCAGCCTGCATTCTCCTTTGCTTTGTGTCACCTGCCAGGTCATCCTCTTGCATTGTTATAATACAACTAGTTGAATTTAGTTTTATTTTCTCTCTCTTCATAAATCTGTACTGCCAAACAGTTGATAGTAGGTTCCAGCAGTGTGTGTGGACAGAGTAATTCCAGCAGATGGATAGTTCTCCCTCTGCTAAAATGTTGGTACCCCATCCATGGGATGCCTGCATTGTACCATGGGCCCCCTCTTCCTTCCTTCTCTGTTCCACTTTTGTCCAGACAGTGTCTTACTGTTCCCAGGCCGTGTGATGTCCTATTTTTTTTTTTTTTTTTTTTTACTTTTTTTTTTTTTCCCTCCCCAATTCCCTTTGAATTGTCTCATTGAATGCCTGGAGCTCTTTTCAGTCAGCTCTTCAGTCAGCAAAATTTGAGTACACAGTGCTTGCCTGAAGTTTTTCCCCTATGTATGTTTAAAGAGGGATTTGAAGGAAATCAGGCTGGTGGCTTTGGCTCTTTCTGTGATGAATAAGTGCCTCCCATTCACAACACCGTGTTCTCCTCTCCCTCCTTGCTCCCGGGGAAGAAGCGTTCTTCCTTTGGGATGTTTCCTGTGGAGGAGTCAACCAGAGACAGGGAGCTTTCATCGCCCCCCATAAAAGACAGAGTTACTGAAGCCTTTTCTCCTGAATAACAAACACTCTTTATTGCCATTTTTACTCTCGCCTGTGCTTAGAAACAGAGCGAACTTACAGCTCGGTACTTCTGCTGGTGAGGAGAACCTGGAGGTCTCCCTCTCCCTCGAGCTCCTCGGAGAGGAGAGGTCCACGGCGGTTGTTCTGGCAGGCATTCCGGGCCCCACGAGCTCTCCCGTCCGGGCGGGCGGCGGGGTCCTGCCGTTCCCGACCATGGCCACCGAGGGGCACCAAACCCTCACGGTTGGGACGGGCGGGAGGGGCCGGGGCCAGCGGGGCACTGCGGGCCGACTCTGGGCCTCATCAGGAGAGCTGCGGGGATGGGGGGCCTTCCATCAGCCGCTGTCCCCCGGCGGAGCTTCAGTCACCCTGCCGAGAGGCCGGGCTCGTGGAAGGCAAGGCCGGGAGCTGAGATGGCCCGGGCGCTGGGCGCTTGTCACCTCCTAGGCCGGTGACTGCCCTGCTCCCTGCAGGACAGTGTCGCAGCTATGGAGCCGGGGGTACAGCAGTGCCGCGGGCTGTGGCCTGGCCTGTGTACATAGTTGCTTACCTCTGTGTCTTCCTTGGTAAGTTTCTGATGTCACCCCACAGAGTACTTGGGTGCTGCCCTCTGTCACCATCATCCCTCAGGGTACCACAGCCTCCTGCCAATTTCTTCTGTGCATACTTGTTTTGATACCACACTTAAAAATTCCTCAGAAATCTGGAAGAGCCTTTCAAAGTCACATCTTTAAACAACTGTCTTTTTTATCTGAGAACAGCAGACACTCAGTGAAGAGCAGTCCAGGCTCTCAGGGGGGTGAAATGGCTGCACAATTATTCCATGTCAACCGTGGCACAGACAGAGAGAAATATATGTGCCAGTTGTTGATAGGAGTCTGGCCCATGTCACTCCTGCAGCTCCACAGGCAGAGGGTTGGGAGAGCTTGATGCTGCACTATGAATTTAACAGAACAAATGACAGTTGGCTACTCTGGGGACCAGCACCCACTGAAAGGTGCGGTGGAGACCTTTGAAAATCCCTGTCTTGTGGTTTGCCTTCATTAAAGGCCACCATTTCACTAAATAGAGATGTAGGGAAGCCCTAGTCTGCCTGCTGCCATCAGCTTAGTGTACAGCAGCTGGCTCCATGGTGAGGCAGGATGAGTTACTGGTGGATGGTCACGTTAGGCAACGTGACAAGGGAATCCTTAAATACAGTTTGATCCTTTGCCTGTGTAACTGAGATAGGAAACTGATTAGGCCTTCACTTCACAGCAGAGGGAGGTTATGTAGAAGACAAGCTAACACAAAGTGTATTGATAGAAGTTCTTGTTATTGCATGAAAAAATGTTGGGTGCTGAGACTCTACAACTGATGCTCTGTCTTCAGTGACATTGACTAGGTGGTGCAGCTCAGAATATTGATGCTTCTGCTTGTGCTGGGGCACGGGCTAAGCTGAGAGCTGGATTTAGCCCTATATGTTCTCAGCTCTGAGCTGCTCAGTGGTTCATGAAGGAGTCTGGAGGCACCTGGGAACAAACACATTCCTGGACACTAGTGGAGAATGTAAAAAACAGCTGTCACGTTAGTGAGCAAGAAGCTTGGCAGTTGTGGTTATTTTGTGCACTGAAGAGCATGCAATCATAGGTGCTCACAGAGAAGTTGCTAACTCTGACAAGTTACAGGAAGTCATTCACAATCTCGTTTAAGTAGGCCAGCCCGTTATTTGTCTTGCTTTCTGCCTCAGTGGAAGATTTTGTTCCTGAACCCTTGCTGTACAGCCATATAGTAACAGATGGACATGAAAATGCTGAGTATTTTTTGCAGCAGTGGAGTAGTCCTTTTTGACAGAGCTCTTGAATTCCTTCATCCCTTGAGGAAACTGCCAAAAGCTGCAGAGACTACAGCTCTGACAAGGGGAAGTGCAGGCTGTGGCTTCAGGCTTCTTACAGGAGCCACCTAGTGACACCAGTTTTCCTAGTTTTGAGGCTTCCTTGAAACCAGGAAATTGAGAAACATGGTGAGAGATTAGAGTTCAGAGTATAGGTCTCTGTTCAGGGGATAAATCTGGCAGTAAACTCACTGGCTGCCTGGTATGTGAACCCTGATACCCTGCAATCCTGTAGTATCTTTCTCAGAGCACCTTGAAGTACTTAGCTATGTTTTTAAATGTCCCACTGTCCAATAAGCTTGTTCAGAGTCTTAAATACTGAATTGACTGATGGGGGCTCCAAGGCATAGAACTGAGTTACATGATTGTTGCAAGGTCATACTAGTTTGTCAGCTCCTGTTTCGCTTAAAACTTTAAAGGTTTTACAAAGCTTCAGAGCCAAAATCCCTTTTCAGTTCTCGGGCTCTGTGATTTTTGCCTTTACTTTTTTTTATGTAAACCAATTAATTCTCTTATGGGCAGTCATCTTTCTTTGTAGAAGATCACATAATCTAACCCATGGTGAGAAGAGACTTCCAAAGCTGTAGATGCTAGACAAAAATCCTGCTGAGTCTTGTGTAGTTTATTTAACCTCTGCAGAACCTGACACATGCAAAAAAATATTTTTGCCCTATATCTGAGAAGGACAATGTGTTTGTATATCACATGAGGATCCATAGGCCTTTCCAGTCCACTAGTTACCACAAGGGAGTGTTAAACAACATCCAAAATGAGAAAACACTTTTAAATGATTAAGTCAAGGGTCTTAGGAAATCTCCAAATTACTGATATTAGCTTTTGTTCCATTTGGGGATTTCTTTGCTATTTCAAGTACTGTGAGATCACCTGGAGAAGATTCACCCTGGATATGGAACAGAAGCCAGCTAGGAGGGCAGTAATTTCATATTAGTATTGTTCAGTGGTGCCTTTGGAAGTGACTGCCTCACTACACATCTCCACTTTTGCACTTCTCCCATTCCCCACCATTCTGTGACTGCATCCTGCCCTGCCTTTGTATGCCATAAATCAAAAACCAACAAGGGAGTAATGGAAAATCTGATATGGAAATCAGCTGCTAAAGAACAGGGATATAATTAGTGCCAGTTGTCATAACTTTATGGAAACTAGGTCTTGTCAACCAAACTGTATCTCAAGAATGTAATCTGAAAGAAAGGATTGCTAAAGGCAGTTGTGTAGGTGGGATGTACTTACACTTTCATATTAGTATTGCATCATAGTCTGGCTAAAATTTTAGTATTACAGGATATCAGTGAAGTGCCTGTCAAATGGGTTAAGAACTGGTTAGCTAAGAGAGCTCAAAGGCAGCATTTGTGGAAAGTACCACTGAAAGAGCATCCAGGGGATTTGGCAAGAACTGATATCAAGTTCAATGCTATTCAACAGCTTTTTCCATGATTTGGAAGTAACTATAAACCATAGCTGAATTTTAAGTTTTGCAATATCACAAGATAGGGTAATAAATAATGAGAAACTTTTTATGAAATTATTAGTATCATTGAGAAAAGCGAATTCTAACAAAACATGTATTAGCAGTCATATGCAAGTACTGTATCTTGCAGTCCTCCATTCTGTAGCTATATATTGAAAAAAGGCTATTGCATTCCTTAGAGCTGACCACAGGAACAGGGAGTGGGAGTGATTTTTAACCTACGTGTATGGCATTGACAGACTGCTAGTAAAATATGGCATGTAGCTCTAGCATAGAGTTTTGCAGCCAAAGCTGCTGTTTTGAACACCCTTATGTGTCCCCCTCATGAAAGAACTGCAGCACCATCCTGTTTCTTTCTCATAATGGACATGGGCTTATGTCCTCTCCTCCATTTTCGTGCCTCTAATGGAGTTGGATTCACTGAACTGTGGCAGGAGTTGATCCTATTGTAAATACTGGTGCTGCTTTCCTGGCAGTACCCCTGCATTCCCACAGTAGTTGTGGCCAGGATCAGTGACCCTTGCAACCGCTTTATGCCCTTTACCCTTGCCGCCTTTCTCTGTAATGACACTACCAGTGATTTAATAGCATTAATGTTTTAAGCCTTTCTCAGATCATTCTACTTCCATTGGCCCTCCTCTTTGATCTTAATTTGGCTGAAAGAGATGGCATCTCCTTCTTGCTTTTTGCCAATGAACCTGGGGCAAGCAGGACGCATGGCCTCATAAAGACTTCTATAAGCTCAGCTCAGACCAGTACCTGACTAGAACAACTTTACAGTTGGTAAGAAAAGAAAGCAAAGCCTACCAGAGTCTCTGCAGACCAAGACCTTTCCTCAGATATGTTTCATTTTCTCAAATCCAATGAATTATTTAATGATTCACATTTTTTTTTTTCTGTTCCACGTGTGATTAAACTAGGACTCTATAAAGCTTTGTCAGAGGGAAAGAAAAATCCCTGTTTTATAGGTATCGAAGTGGTCAGGGTTCTTATGTGGGATACTGCAAATAGTTACTGGAGCAGATTTGGTCTGGGCTTTTCCGAAGGCTAGTTCCATAGCAGCTATAGGACTGAGCCCTTGCCAAAGAAGCACTTACTAATTCACACAGAGTGAAAGAGTTCCAACAGGAGAGACTGTGCCCTGAAGAAGAAATTACACCAATCAAGGCAGTTAACTATGCTGGAGGAGAGCCAAGTTCAAGTCTTAGGCCCAGAAAAGTAGATCAGGAACTTGAGCCCAAATCTCTCATATCCCACATAGGTCTTCTTCTATATGCAGGCTTCTGTGTTGCCCAATGCAAATGAGGGAGCCTTTTCTAGTAAGGGTTTCCTCAAGACAGTGAGTTCCTGAAAAACACGTAGATTCCAACAAATTGAGTATTTCCCAACAAAGCTGATTATGCCAAAGACAAAAGGGGAAAAAAACCCCCATGAGCAGTACTATGGATAAGATGCCGACAAGCAGATAGAGAGGGAGATGCCAGGGAGATAGATAGTTGTCCAAGCATGGACTGTCTTGTGGCAGCTGTTTAAGCCATGTCTCTCTTTTGAGTTCTTGCAAATGTCTGCCTTACTTGGGCTGCGGTGTGTGTCAAATGAAGGAATTTTACTTGGAATCATAGAGAAGATTGTCAGGTTTGCATCATTCTCTCCTGCATGCAGTGCGTGCCTGCAAAAGGCCACACAGCCTTTCCTTTGCCTGTTTCCTTTCTATGTGGAGGAGAAATGGAGCTGTTGACTGATGTATGATGCTTTCATGTGCAGATGCGAACTTTGGAATTTGGGCCTGCATGGAAGCAAGTCCTTCCTTTACATTTGCTCTACTTTTCCTGTTTTCAGTGCCATTGTTTTGGAGCAGCTCCTAGGGCTGTTCCTTTCAGGTACATGGCCACTTCCCCTCTCTGCTCACTTGGACCAGGGCTGCTAATCAGTGCTATCAAAAGAGATCTGAGAAGATCTTTGATTTGCCACCTTCTACTTCCTAGAATTATTGTTGTGCTTGCTTGTAACTGGAAGGATTTGTTCCTTCCAGACACTTGGTATTGCTTCATCTAAGTGCAAGGTCACTTCTACAGCACTGGTTTTCATCCAGCTCCACTACTGCTTGGAAAGCATTCTCAAATAGCAGTTTGGCCTTTGGAGTGAGTTTGTCCCAGTCTTGCCAGTGGACATCTGGATCAGAATCGTGGCTGGCATTGACTGGGCCCCTTGACAGTAGTCTTGGCAAAGAAGTCAGGGCTTGAACAGACCATTAGATAATTAGAAGCTACTGTAGTGACTTGCTATCAAAGAGCTTACTGAAATGGATGAGTGCAGAGGGTCCTCTTGCACTCCTAGAAGTAATAACTCCAAAGGAGTAAAACCAGCTCTGAAAAGGTTTCCTTTTCTCTGAGAGACAACCGTGGGCATATTGCAAGATTATGCTGAGTTTCCTTACAAACTGCTTTGTACTCTTAGTGGGGCTTGCAAAGCCAGGAAGCCTGTAGGAAACAGGCCTGGATCTTTCTGTGGCTTGTTCACCATCCATATAATGGTTAAATGTTTCCACTGCACAGTCTTCTATTGGTAGTTGAAGAAACAGAGGGAATGTAGCTGGACTCTGAGTCTGGACAGGATGGCAGGACTGGCAGCTGGACAAAGCTGCTCTTTCTCCAGATTGATCTTCATGGCTTTTGGATACCAAGTCAGTCAATGCCAGCTGTGTGGTGCAGTTTTTGCAAAGAACCTGGAGAATTTTTTGAAAATTTTGGAGGATATCAGTAAGGGAAGTGTAATCCTACCTCCTGACTCCAGCTTTAAATCCCATAACTCTAAAGTTTAAGCTGAAATTTGTCTTCTCTCTGTTCTGCAGGTTGAGCACAAAAGAGTAGAGGGTTTTATAAGTCTGTAAATCTGACATTGAAGTTGTTCTTTTAAGGAAACAAAGCAGGTGGGAATTGATCATAGCATCTGTATTCAACCTTCTCAATTTTGCCATTTTTTTTCGGTGAGCAGCAGCAACCTCTTCCATTCCTACTCTTTTCTGTTCCTCTCCTGTGAAAGTGAACAAGATTCACAGCTGTGCCTATACACCTACAGCATTTTGAAACTAATGCTATAAAGTGAAGCTGGATTTTCTTTAAATATTTTCTTCTAGTGAAGACCTTCCTAAACCAGAGATGTTCGTGTCCTTTGCTTGATGCTCATCTGATAGATTCTGATGAAAAAGGCTGTTGCTGAGCAGTGACTTTATTTATCTGAATTGCCCTGAATGAGGTTTTGGGGTGGAGTGTTTTACGCCTTTCTTTGAAATCAGAGCACTTCTGTGCTGTATTAGCACCATTTCACAGTCCAGAATCAGTTTGAACAAACTAAGCATCTTATTGCTGTTTTGGTAACATGCAGAAATCCTAATCCAGAGGGAGACCTGACTAACAGGCTCAAAATATTTGGGAATCGAAGATCAGGACACTTGTGTAAATTATGTATTGATAAATAAATGATAAATGTTAAGAACAAGAGTCTTCCTGCATTAAGGTGGGCAATAGACACTTGCTAGAGGTGGTTTTGATGAGGCTGCTTGGTGACTGCCCTCTGAGGAGATTTTTGTTCAAGCAGCAGGCACTGACAGTGTAGGAGAGGACAGGGGACTGGGAGGAATGGCTATTCCACAGCTTCGTAGTACATAGGCTGCCTGAGGACAAGTTTCTTGTCCCAAGTGCTTCCTTTGGGCAAGGAGGGAGGACGGGCTATGGGATTTGAACCTTGCTGGTATGTGTATGCAGAGACAGAATTAAATCTCTTGCATCCAAACTGTCCTTTTAAGAACTTGGTTCAAGCCTCCACCAAAGAGGGACAATAACATTGTACGTTTTCTGCCCAGAGACAATAAAATCAATTTTCTGCTTTCATTTTAAAGAGAACTTTCGTTATTTTCCTCACGCTACCTCTGTCACTCAGAAGTAGGTGATAACTGTGTCCCAGCCCATGGCCTGACTGTCAGATGCCATCTACATTGTTTAGATCCTTCTGTCTAGAAGGTTGTCCTAGCTTGACGATGATATTGTTGCTAGATGATGATATTGTTGCTAGACCTGCTTGTGTTTGGTGGAAAATAAATTTACTTAAAAATATTAGAAATGGTACTGGCTCAAGTATGTCTCCAGGACATTGTTGTTCAGCAAAGCAGGATGTGGCAATGAAAAACTTTTTTTTCTAATATCATTTAGTGTGTCTGCAATCTTCAGCTATGTGTCTATTAAGCTAGGCATTGGCTATAGAAATGGAATAGCACCTGGTCATTATGGCTGTGCTGCCTTTCAAGGGGTTTGAGAAGAAGGTGGTAATTTTCTGGTGATACAAGAGCATCAGATCAGTTCTGTGGCAGTGGGTGTTTCAAAACATTACTTATTTGTTCACTTACCAGTTGAAAAACTCTTTGTCTGGCTGACATCAGTTGTACTATACACTCTGGTAGCTCCAGATCATTCCTCCAAGCACAGAGTATCTGTGATAATACTTTTATTTCATCCTATTGCCTTTCAGCCCCTCAGCCTCCAAATACTTGTGCCTTTCCACATGGTGTGCTGGAAATGCTCTTTCCAAACTTCTTATTCAAGGGAGCTTGATAATTTGTGATCGCTCTCAACACTCATGTCTTCTTATGAAGCTATTAATATAGGATGCTGAAGTTCTACAAGAAAATAGCAATAATGACTCAACTACAGTTTTTTACTACTCTCAAAATTGTCTCTGTTCCCCCCTTTTTTTTTAATCCCATAATTTTATATATCTTCATGACCTTATTTAACTGGGTATTGCTGACTTGAGAAATTGTGCTTCCTGCTGGAGAAAGATTGCACCTTTGCCTAATCCAGTGACAAAGCTAGAATGTAAATAAAGCACGATGCCCAATATGAGATAATAATTAACAATGAAGTTCGTTCTTAGATGTTTCAGCACACTTTTGCTTGGGTTTTCACAGCATCTTCTGAGATGCCAAAGGTCAGGCATCACCGCTCACAGAATCGTGCTGCCAGCCATAACATCTCCAACCCCTTTTAAAACTCAGTCTAAAGCCAGCTAAGAAAGGTTTTTTTGGGGCTATGAATACAAGCTTCTTGTGATGCCTTCTCTTGCTACTCTCATCTCCCCTGAGCTTATTCCTTCCTCGCTGAGCTGCTGCTGGATCTTTCTTTTTCTCCTGTTTTTAACTCTGTCCTTGTGCTGCCACTTCCATTCAGTGCCATCGAGAGAGAGGTTTCTTTTGCTGTTTGGAGCACTTCCTGACCAGTTCCAGACTTTTAAAGGCAATTAAAGTGGCCTATAAATTGCAAGGCATCTTCATTGGCCTCCAGTGTGCTCTCAACTTTATATAGAGATCACAAATGATATACTAAAGATACAAAGGATGGGGTTGGTATTGAAATGCTCTACCTACATGGTTGGTTTATCCCCTGTTCTTTTTAGTTTTAGGGGTTCCTTATGCCTGAAAAATATTTATTAACACAATCATTTCCTCCTGTTTGATGTCTGTTTTGGCAGCTGTTTGCAGTGCATTTTTCTATTTGCATCAGTACTGTGCTACATTTATTTCCTTTGCTGATAATTTTGACTGAAATAGAAACTGCTAATGGATTTCTCCAAAGGAAAGACTTGACACTTCACATAATCATCTCCCAAAATGAATATCACTTTTGTTGTTACAGTGACCTATGATAGAGACATTTTTACTTTTATTGGTTGTCTATAACAAGGGTAGTTAAACAGATTTCAGACTGTAGTTCAGACTGTAGTTCAGACTTCCACCACCATTTGAGTGGTGGAAATCCAATGAGAAACTCTGCGCATCAGTGAGCTCTTGGGGAAAGGTCACTGTTGTCATAACTTCCCTTCAGCATTCAGAGGACATCAGTGACAGAGCTTGCCAGATTTCCAGATTCTAGTTTAGAGAAAATATGGAGCTACGTTTAGCTATGGTGTATCTAAATACCAAACCAAGCAAGACAGAATAGCTCATGGCACTTGCCTGAGGTCACAAAGTCAGTCAGTATCAGAGCTGGAGTATTGAGACTGCAGGCTTTTGCTCAGGCTGTGTGCCTCCAGTGTAGAAATGTGTAACCTGTCCAATCTTGTCACCGTGGGGCAGTGTTAATATGACTAGTAAATGCTTTAGAGTTCCCAGCAAACTGCTAGTGGGGACTAACTGGGCAAAATCTGTACCATCCAGTGCTGTGGAAGCTAACTGCAAGCTGAAAGATTTGATGATCATATTGTTATGTATATTATATCCCACCATGAAAGGAATCAAAATATTATCTTAACACACCTGATCCTCTGAAATGCTACCAGGCATTTGAACAACATCATTCTTTGTGCACGTAGAATATTTTTCTCACATGGATCTTGCTGATTTCCCCTTATTCTCGATTCTTTCTGCTGATTGCCACATATCATTTCAAGAGCTCACGCCATCTCTGACTGCAGCTATTCGTTATCAACCCCTTTGCCTTTACCACTTCCATTTGTAATTTAAACACCCTAATTTAATAGGTTTGTCTCATTATTTTGATTAATCATATTAACTCATATTAATTAAGAGATGGATTTAGGTAATGACAGAGGTTAATGGAGTCAGTTTTCACTTTCCCCTGGTTTTTCAGGGAAGGGGGGACACAGGGGTAGGAGGGGAAAATAAAAAGAGAGACTAGAAAGAGTGAAAAAGAGAAACTGTTGGGGGGGAAATCTCAGTTAGCAATCAGAAATTCCCTGCTAATTGAATGTCTGATTTTATTAATGATGAAATTTATAAAGGTCCTTAAGAAAAGAAAAGAATTTAGCCAGTTCAGCAGTTAAGTGTGAATATTAACTGACTCTGAGATAAAAGTTAAAATATCCATTTTCTTTTCTTTTCTCTAGTTCTTTAAATAAAAAGCTCTCTTTGACACTTCATCCCATTAGAGCTTTAGCTTCCTTTGCCATCCATTGCTAAATGGCTGGAGACTGTGGAGAGATTGTAATGTCCTGGATGGTTTAAGAAATGCTGACCTTGGAGGGCAGGAAGTTAATACATGGATCATCATAGTGCTTATTTTCCTTGATGCTTGCTCTCTGATGATGCTTTGGTAAGTGGAAAAAGGATTCTAGCTCTGCCCTATGCTCTGTCTCGTCTCTATCATGCTTGTTTCCCTGAGGCTCAAGAAAAAAGGAACTGCAAACAATGTCAGATTCAGACTGAACTTTGTGTTGGTGCTGTGGGCTGCATTTCCATCTCAACAAAGGCACGGTGAATCCTTTGCTCATCGAAGTCCCTCCATGACAGGGTCTCATGGTTATTTCTCCTGGGCATGTCCAGCAGCTGACTGCTCCTAATTTGTCTCTTTTTCCTTATTTGTACCAATGCTATATAGGCAAAAAATCCCATTTGAGGAGGGGAGCTCTTTATAGCCCTCCTGCTCTCATGCAAATGACAGCATGAGGGCAAGTTAGTGGAAAGCTCTTTCATCCTGTGCTCCATGACACTTCAACTGACCTGCTTCAATGGACACTTGAACAGAAAGCCATTTTGGAGCTGAAGCTGGTAGGGAGTGAATTGTGGGGTAACTGTGCAAGGCCCCAGACTAAGCAGTTAACCTGCCCTTTCTCCTTACCAAAAAAGATTTTTGTGACAACGATAACATTCCAATGGTAATGTTTTTGTGACAAAGGTAATGTGGTATACAAAATAAAGGGAGTTAACTGTACAGGAAGAAAACTTATTCAAACCCTAGATTAAAAACATGAGCAAAGATTTTTGTATAAGTTGTTCTAATTCTTTTTGATTCGTGACAAAGTTGTTTTGTGAACAAACTGTTACTACCAAAAAAAAATTTAAAAATTAATTTTGAAGGAACTTGACGTCTTTGTGTATACTCTTGCTGTTAAAATGTAGTACCCACAGGTGACTTGTGAAAGACGTTGTCTGTGGAAGGACACACAGTACCTCTTGATTATCCAGATTTCATGACTGCAGTACAGTCCCTTGCTCTCAGCTACTTTAAGCTGAAGTTTGCAACAGAGACAGTCTGATGTGAGCTTTTAATTTCATCCAATTGGAGTCCTTATACCTAACTTGACTGCCACTCAGAAGATATTTTAATATAAATTCCAGCAGTTGATTACTTTTCAGTGATCTGTGATTAAAACAGCAGAAGTCTAAAGTGGAATTTTTCCATAATCAGTGTTTTGGAGAGAATGAATGAAACAAATTTCAGTTCAAAAGGCACTGGAGCAGTTGAAATCTGATAAGACTGACTGACCTGTTTGTGATTTTGAGAACATCAAAAAACAATTTTGCTTTTGCTATGATGTCTCACAACAGGTAAAAATATACCACCTTTCAAGATTGTTGACAACTTGAGAATGTTATCAGTCTGCTTCTATGGTGTTATAAAACACTGTAAAATTAACATCCTTTGTTGTTGTTGTTTTATTTTATCTTTGATTAATATAAACATTAAGCCAACTGGGAATGGTTTCTGTGCAAAATGACAGCTGACCTGAACAGTGGAGAACCGTGAGTTCGAGAGATCCGGTTGGTGTTCTCAGTTTGATATCTTTTGGCCTGCATAGAGAAATATAAGCATGTAGGACTTGTATTTGAGAAGTACAAGGCTTAGAATGTAGAGAATTCTAGGTGTGTAACATCAAGGGACTTCAGAAACAGATGACTGAAAGTGTCTAAATCCAGCCTGACATTATGAAATGACCCAACAAAATTTTACTAAACTGGGAATTAAAACGATATGACTGGCAGCATGTTTTTGTTCAGAGAGCTAAGGTCTTGTTCAAGCAGAGAAAGCCTCTCAGGCAGACTTTGTCTCTGTGGAGTCTCCTTGTACAGTTACCAACCCATTACAGCTGCTTCTCTGCCTGGGAGTATTCTTAAAACTCCAGCCTTTGAAATCCTACTTTCCCTTGAAGAATTCTCATTTTATTAAAAGCATGCTAAGATTTTATCTCTATAGAAAGGCTTGAAACAATAATATGTTAAAAACTCAGAAAATGTAAAAGCCTGATAGGAAAAAACAATACATAAATATGTGTGTGTGTATATATATATGTATATCTAAAAGTATAGATAAAATACAACAGTACCTCATGATGTTCTAAGACAGTTTTGGGATTATTTTTGAACCTGTCTCAAATTTGAAGTCTTCCATTTTGCAAAATTGTCAATGATTTCAGTGAGAGTTCAGATGGACAGAGGATACCAGATACACCACTTTCATTGCAGGATTGGGAGGACTGGACTGCTGCTTTTTGGAGACCTTTAGTGGACACTGTTCAAATTAACATGTGTCTAAAGGGCAAGTTTGAATAAAAGAGCTTTACTTTAATGTTTATGATTTTTTTTTCATACTCCACTTAAGTTGGAGGTACGGATTTTTTTTAATTACCAGTAGACATACAACCAGAGATTTGCATGCTGAAAGAAAGTACTAAATAGGCAAAAGCAGACTGTAATATTAGCCTCTGACTAAACATAAAGATTAAAAAAATAACAGCACATAAAAATTACGTAGGTATGATATGGAAGCCATGGAAGTTTAATTTTGATTTTTACTTGTGTTGAATTTACGCCAGACAGAAGTCAATGGAGTTACTTCATAGTGTACAGTAGCATGAGGTAGAACTGAGTCCTGTATCTTAAAAATGTTACATGTAAGTGTATACCCACTTCTTTGTGGGTGCATGGTATCTCTTTGTCTATGCATATTCAAGTGTATATATTTCACAGCTGCTGTCTGTATCATTCACTTCCAAAACCAGCACGCATTCATTTTCATAACTTTTTGTTCCATTATAATATTAATGGGACTATCAATGGGAAAGGACAAGAGAAGCATTTTTAATGTTTATCTGACAGTTGCAAATTTCACTTGAGGTTGTTTACTGGGATCTGATTGTTGGCAAAGAGGAGTAGGAAAGGCAGCAAGATGAATGGGATCATAGGAAGAAGAGATGTATTTATGGGTCCTCTTAGCAGTACTCTTACTTAAGAGTAATAAAAGTCCTGTCTTACTCCTCCATTACCAAGAGTTAAGTTTTAAACAGCAAAAAATGACTGCAAAAAAAATAACTTCTATTTAATCCAAGTGGCCTCTTCCAAGTGAAACACATTGCAGTTAGATATGTGAAAATTAGATGAAGGTCTCAGTGTATATGTTTGTTCTCATCCAACATATTTTTCCTACTGGGGAAAATGCCTGGAAATAAGAAAGAATTTGTGAACTTGTGGATAAACTGCAATGCGATGTCAAACTGTGTAGCAAATTGCTGTTGGAGCTTGCTTATTTGTTATGGGGAGAGCAGAACCTTTTCCCAATTTTGCTCTGCAGTTTTACAGACCTGGGCATTGCATCTCCAGATTTTCTGTGCTGTAAACATCACCTCAGACAAAAAACCCAACCACCACCAAACAAAACCAACAAGCAATCTTGGAATTATGTTTGTCTTTTTAGTTTATGCTTTAAAATGTTTAAGTATCAGTTTTTCAACTAGAAATGCAGGGAGCCTAACTTTTCACCAGCCAATGTTTAAGAAGAGAATAAAAAATTGATAGACTGTAGATAACACAAAAATGGTAGAATGATAGCCTAAGAGTATTGTGTTCAGCTCTGGTCACCTCTGTCATAGATTACTGCAGAAATAGGAGAATTTCAGAGCTAGGTAGCAGATGAGTTGTTTGGAAAAACAGGCTGTTTCATTTGAGGGATAATCTTTGGGAAGAGCATAGAAGTGTGAAGGGAAGGTCTAATTTTCCATTCAAAATGAAATCCAAACAAAATAACTGGCTACGTAGATTTCAACTGTTAAATGCTTCTTCCTGGGAATTACAGCTCGTGCGCTTCTCTTTCTGTTCTTCTCACTAGGCTGAGCTTTTTTGCTGGATTAGGTCTCCTTTGATGTGCCTTGACTGCCCCACTGAGAAGCTTTGGTGAGGACTTAGACCGCTACTATAGAGCACTGTGGCAGATCTTTTTTGGTTTTTTTTTTTTTTTTTATTTCCCCAAAGAAAAATGTGAAGTTTCCACAGGAAGCAGAAACATTCTCCAAAATTGCAATTATGTCAAAGGTAATTAATTTGTGGGAAGGCTTGCAAGAACTTTCAGTTTTCAGTATGTAACATAATAATTGTTATAGTACATGAATTTTTATTGTGTTTTAAAATATCAGAGTGAGGAAACAATAAATTTTGAAAGGATAGATACAAAACACTTGGAAAGGAAATCAAACAGCTATACAAAATGGGGTTCTCATCTGTAATGAATGGCTTCTACCATTTGCTCTTTTGGCAAAGCAGTTCTCAGCCAGAGCTAGACTGCTTTGTCCTGTGCTGAAATAGTGTGTTAGCAATACACATTTCACAGGCAGTGCACAGGAAAGATAGTTTGCATGGGTAAAGAGGGAATTTGGCAATGAAACAGTTAACCAAAACAGTAACCTCTCTGAGGTGCTTTTGTGAGCCTGCCTGGTCTGTGAGGTTTGGGCTAGATGGTTTTGGTAGGGGCTTTCTCTTCTGGCATATGGTCCTGCCTTTTCTGGATCCCTGTCTTCCCTTTTCTGTGGACTGGGGAGAGCTGTGCAGGCAGACAGCGTGTAGCCATGCATGCAGTCCAGCTGCTTTGAAAACTGTCTTGTGGAAGAGAGGGAGAAGGTGAGAAAATGCTTGGTTGCTGCTTGTGCTGGGGGTCCTGGAGAGGCACAGGGACATCGGTGGAGTCCACACATCACTCCTGTTAACTCCTCTCACTGTCAATTACCAGGACTAATTTCTATTCAGTAGTAGGTTTATGTTAATTACAGTTAAGTTCCTTTCAGTAGTTATAGTTGGGTATTCCCTGTTGTCACTGCCCCCAAAAGAGGGGTCTGATCCTGGCCCTGTTTCCTGCCTGCAAAATCCAAATTCAAACTGGGACTAAAGCAGTCTGGACAAGTGCTTTATTAGAAAGCCAATGGAGCAGCAGCCATGTTGCACATGTCTTCATCGCCCAAGATGTCCCCAGCACTTTTAAAGCAATCTAGATTTGGTGTGTCCCTATTCAGAGGCGCTCCTATGCACTTTACACAACAGGTGGTATGGACTGAGCTGTTAACTCTGGGATCCACATGCAGCTCTTGCCTACAGTTAAACTGCTGGCTGGCTGCCTCAAAAGCTAGAACCCCTTAATTTGGAAGGCCTCTGCAGGAAGAGTCCTACCTTTTAATTTAATAGTGAAATGGTTGGTGCAGTATCCACACATCTATTTACTGACTGCTGGGGCCAAACCCACTGTAATTTCTCCCAGGTTTGCTACAAACTGGCCTTTGGATTCCAGTTCTTCATAGTTCAACTCAACAGCCTCAGCAATCTACCACCATAAAAGTAGCATCAGCAGGGCCTTTACCTCTGGCATGCAACTGTCTACATGTTTAGTTCCAAATCATTGCATCTTTCTAAGCTGATTTCTCTCGGAAGGAGCTAGTGTGTCCTTTGGTCATGAACACAGCCATGTGCTCAGGTGACAGGCTCATCTCTTGGGCTATGCATAAATTGAAAGCCCAGAACCTGTGTCTTTAGATACCAGTTTTAGTGTAGCCAAGTCACTTCACTGTCCCAGCTTCTTCCTCTGGGGAAGGGAATTCTGCACCCTCTTGCAAGGCAAGGGCTGATGTGTATAGCTGAGAGACTGGCTGAGTGAGGGGAAATGGAAGAGGCTCGTTTTTCCCTTCTGACTGCACCTGATTCTATTTAGGGTCCCTGTGGTAAGAAGTGCTATTCAGGTGAAGGGATCTCTCACAGGGAAGGTAGAAAAATTTTGGTAAGCTCTGGAAAAAGTTCTGTGGAAGTGCTTTCAAAATTTGCCTTTATGGAACAAGATAATAAATAAAGAAAATGGAGAACTCTTACTTGCTGAATTCTACTGTACTAGAACCAAATCTGCACTCCACAGAGCTGACAGGAGGTTGGTTTAGAGCAGATAAAGCTTCTGTGCCTGACTGCTAGAGGCTGCAGGACGTGAGAGCACTAGCATGTTCAAAGAGAGACTAAGCAAATTGTGGACAACAGGCCCATTAAATGGGTGCTAAAGAGATCACGAGGAGGTACTGCTGAATGTCACAGCTCTGAAGGAAGAGAAGTGCTGCCAGAGGAGGATTTAGGAGAGATGGAGTGTTGTGTGTGGCAGGACTAAATGTGAGGTGACTTGAGGACAAAATTACCAGAAGAGCTGGTGATCCCAGTGGCCTGCACAGGTTTTAAGTGAAAGCAAATACTGGCTGTGAGGGGGGTGTAGCACCCAGTGAGTTGTTTCCCCAGGAAAACAACTTATTATTATCAATGTGCTGAAATCCTCCTTAGAATATCCCACATAGGCTGGTGGATGAAACTGGACGGACGTCAATACCATACTTCTGTGGAAAAGTATCTTAAGCAGTGCTATGTGTGGACCAAGCATGGAACTTGTTCTGTGCATCAGGAGGGTGGGGGCAGACTGTGTGCTTTCTGTCTCTCCTGCTTTTTAAGAAGTCCCTTTAGCAATGACCATTCATGTGCAACAGGCTCTGCTGAGCATGCTGGCAGCAGTAATTCCCAGCTGAGTGACATGGTCACAGACAGCATCTACTCATGCTTCATGCTTATCCTGGTAGCTTATTTCACAGGATCATCCCAAAATGCTGAGAATAACTATGTTGTTACATGCAGGAATATTATTACATAGGTGTCTGTCCTGGTTCTCCAGGCACAGACCCATGGGCCAGCCATGCAGGCAGGCCATGAGTACCCCTGAGTCAGCTGGGAGTTTCAGTCAGGGCAGCTGCCCCAAGCTGACTCACAGGTGTACCCCATAGCACTTCATCATGCTCATTATAAAAGGAGGGAGCTCAGTGAAGGTGGAGTTCCTCTTCCTGGAGCTTCTCCCTCTTGGCCTTCTGCTTCTGCTGTTGACTTCAAGGACCAGGCTGAATAGAACCTTGTATACTTTATGTTGGTAATTGTATTAGTTTTGTTATTTCATTAAATCTGTTTTTACTTCAACCCACAGGGCTTTTCCTTTTTTTCACCAATTCCCTTCTCAGCTGGGGAGGGGGCATCGGGTGGCAGAACAACTGCTACAGTTTAGCCCCAGGGACAGGCTAAATATAGAAAGTGTCTGTGATGCTGAAAGTCATATGCTGTCTGCTTCTGTGAAGCTCTGCTCTAAGCTGACTTGATTCCATCTCCAGGCCATATGTTGAAGTGGTAAAGGTTTTTGTTGTATTTCTTCTTTCTGTCCAAGCTATTGTCTTTTAGTTGTACGCATCTCTTATCAGAATGATCTTTGTTGGAACACTGTGGAAATTTATGGTTACCTTTGTTCATATTCATAAAATACTTTACAGGCATTTATAGTGTAACCTTGGATCATGTTTGTACAGTAAGAAAGTGTTATATCTAGCTTGAAGGTAGGGAAGTAAAGGTAAAAGGAGGCAAAGGGATTTGCCCCAGTCTGCAGATAGAGTCACTGGGCATTGACATTTCAAGTCTGGTGCCTGTCTTTGTGCCCTAAAATGTGACTACATTGCTGATAGAATAGGGAATCACTGAATTATGAGTTTGCTATGCTGGGCAGTAATAAAGGAGTTCTCACCTTTACCTGTTGGGAGGACAGCACTGGAAAGGGTTGTGTGCATGATGGGAAATGGGTGGTCAACTGTGACTGAGACCTACAAAGTTGTACAAACTAGTGAATAGGTGTCTCGGTTTCATTGGGTGCTGTGTAAAGACCAGAAGAAGGAAATACTCTCAAGTATCAAGTTGAATTTAGCAGTAGAATTTATTCTAAGGGGATGTTGTGAGTGACCAAGAATATAAATGAGATTGGGTATTCAAGTCTATTGATGGCTGATAAATGGAAAGGTTTGAATACAGCCTTTGGCCTCATGAAACCTTTAAAGGACTGGGTGCTAGAAGGGTATACCTGCAGAAGGTGGACTTTTTCCCAAGCATCTGGTGCTACCTGTTGGTGAGACAGGATATTTGGTGTGATGGACCTTTGGTCTGTCTGTTCTTATGAATTTGATAAATGCACATTTTCCTGTGACAATCAATGTAAGCTTTAATCTTGAGAATAATGGATAGTTAATAATGTTGGAAGTTATGACAAGATACTACAGCCACTCTTCTACTCCTTGCTCTGTCCTTGCAGCACTCTGCAAAAATCCAGTTTCCTACATTCTAACAAGTTAACAAGTACCAGGGCCTACGTGAGGAGCCCAGGTTCTGCTCTCAGTCCCCCCTGGTGGGGACTTGCGCAGTCTGTGATTCTGCAAGTCTGTTCTGAACTAATATCCTGCGCTGATCTCTGACTATGCTGTGCTTGTGAGACTGCACTGTTCCAGAGGCATTTTAAGGCTGAGGTCCTTTTGTGTTGATGCAAGAGCTGATGTTAACATCATTGTTCTAGAATTTTACAAATGTGTTAATTATAGTCCATGTTCTGTTAGTGCTGTTACTGCAATACTGTTCACTTTCTGTCCTGATTCTTGCTGCCTGAGTTGTGAAGTAACCTGACATATATCTGGTTTAGAGGTGACAGCGTTTTAAAGGGAGGGGAAGTGATTCCAATATATGAATTCCAAGGTCTTTTTGAAATGGTTTCATTTCAAAAAGTGACTTCATGTGACTAGCAGTAGTAGATAATAAGCCTTCTTTCAAACTTGGTTTGTGCAACAAAGCTGCTGCCATCTCAGTGTTTTGTATACATCTGTGAAGTAAAATAGTTGCTATTTAGAAAAAGCACTTATACTGTATCAAAACTGTAAGACATAAGATGAAGCACATGGGGTGGAGGGGTGGGGGGTGAGGCAGCAAAGCTTCCCCAGACACTCCCCTGCCTATTTTCAAAAATCTGAAATAAGTTTAAATTTGAAATCTGGGGTTCATTGATGGGTTAGGCTGGTAATATTCAGACTTGCGCCTGTGACTTATGTGGCTGGGAAGGGAAGAAGTTTTGGAGCATTGTGAAGTTTTTCCAGAAATCACATGCCTCTTGCCTGTCTGCTTGGGAAGAATGTAAATGTGTGTTTCCTGGTGATTGTCCAGGCGATAGCCTCTTCAGCATTCCACCGAACGGCCACCTGTCTGCCTGTAATAAATGATGGCTATAAAGGGAAGTGATTGCAGCCATGATACAGCCAGAGGCATTTGTTTATATTCTTATAATATGTATCAGATTTAATAGAAATTATCACTTACAATTGACAAATGGAGAGTGGAGATGGTGGGTATGAGGAAGCTCAGCCAGAGCTGGGCCAGCTGCAAACTTTCTTCAGTGAAGGCTGTCTGCAGAATGCAGGTGTCGAGCCAGCCAGTGATTAATGGTGAAGGTGGAGGCTTGCTTGTTGTTAATGATCCACATATCTTTCTGTAGCAGCACACAGTCAGTAGAGCAACTTGTTGCTTCTCAGAAAGGATCCTTATGGGTCGAAGCTGCCGTTTTGGGGGCGGAGTGTGTAATGGAGTAAATGGGGCCAAAGCAGAGGAGTATTCTTGGGCATTTCTCCTGCAGAATAGTACATGTAGTGTTGCGCCTCACAGTTTAAGTGGTGTACAAGACCAGGATTGCTGAACCTAAGCAGACCGCACCTGGCTGGATGCAGAAGTGCCATTATGTGTTACTGTAATGATAACAGTGTTGTGTGAGCAGGGGAAAGGGTATTCCTTGGATCTCTTTCAGATCAAGGGTCTGCTTTATATGACTGCTTCCCTGAATGGTGGCTACTATTTCTCCCTCTTGTCTCTGCGTTAGAGACTCTGGATCAAGGAGCTGAGTATGTCCAAGTGAGAAGCCTAAGAACTGATTAGGGGGCTGGAGAGAGAGCCAAATGCATTCAATCTGCAAACAAGCTGAATGTCTTAAGCTCACACTAACATCTGATACTTTTTGGCATGTCTTGGGAGGGATACTGGAACTAAAGAAAAATCTTGGACCAAAGATTGAAAAACAATTTCTTAAGATAAATGATACCATCTCTGTTGCTTGGCATAAATTTAAAACTAGACTGGACAAATCTCTACAAAATATGCAGCTGGTAGAAGTGGTGAATTATGTGCCCTCTATATAAACTGTTTGTCAGGAGATCTTTTTGGATTCTACATGTGAAGACCTGTTCCTGCAGATATCTGTAGTGATCTGCCATGTTCTTATTTGCTGTCTGAAGCTATTTGGAGGTGGGGTTGTTGAAAGAAACGAAGGAGAAGTGGCTAAGGAAGGGGAGTGCAGGCAAGAGAGCCATACAGCAGGCCAGTTCCATTCTGCTTGTCTCCCATTTTGGTATGAAGGAATAAAGATAGCATCATCATCTGTAAATATTTTAGAGGAAAAAGTTATAGACCATGTAACAAGCTCTAGCATAGTTTAATGTCCTCTCACCCACCTGTTCACCTCTGCAAATATGGCCCAGGCACCAAGGATGTCTGTCTGTAAGTCTATGGGATACAGAGCTGACTTGAGTGAAAGCTCCATATGAGAGAAGCCCATTGCATATCTACTGCCAGCGGTGGAAATAGATATGGTTATAAGCCCCATGATGCTGCTCTTTCTGTTTACTAAAGTGTTGCCTTGTGCCTGGTAAGGGAGGCTACCCTCTAGTTCTTGGAGTATTGCCCTAAATCTGTCTTTTCAGATTGGCAGAAAACGTATGTCCTAAATCTCTGAGAACTCATAACTCCTGCTGGATGATAAGTTCAGGGAGTGCTGCCAGTCAACCCCGTGCAAGGACTTTCAACTTGGAAAGGAATGCGCTCTCTCTTAATTTTCTGCCCAGATACTGAATACTATTAGGAAACGGTTATACATCAATGGAGTAATTAAAAAAAAATTATGAAAAAGTGAAACATTTGAAAGAAGCATTAGTTTCTTCCTAATGTGTTTTCTCTACTGATGGCTGTTACTTTGGGTTTCCCCACCAGCAGAGGAAGCTATTGGATACAAATGAACTCTCATTTTTTCTATGATGCTAACAACTAAAAGGCAAATGGCGCCTTGTCTGGCTTGCATGGGACAGCAAACTCTTCTGCTTGCAGACCCACTGGCTTTGGCTTGCTTCCCTGTCTTAATTTTCATTTCACACCTTTATGTTTGTGCAATGCAAAGACTTCTCTTCAGAGATCTGACTTAAATAGTGTACTATTCTACTTACTGCTGCCTGGTCTTGCTAGGACAGACAGTTCCTTGCGTAAGTTCATAAATCATATAATGCATGATGTGATCAATACTTCCCTTCCATATTGAAATTCCAATAATTGACTTGCCTGAGCAAGTAAGAGGCCAAGCCTGGTATGTATACACCTCAAATTCTGTTATGTCTATCAACGTGTTGTATTTAGGGATTTTGTCACAGATGCTGGCCACAGTAAATTCTCTAGAGCAGTAATTTTGATGTCTTTCTGCTTGTGAAGCATCATTCAACAGTAGGATATTATTTTTATCCCTGTGGTCAGAATTATGTACTTGTTTTAGCTTTGATGTGTGCTTGTATTCCTAGTTCTGTCACTGACTCCTGTACCCTGGAGAATTTCTTATTGGTCTCTCTGCTGTACTTTTTGATGGGACAGCAATACCACCTTCTGGAACCATTCCAAAGTCTTCAGGCAAGAAGAACCACCTAGGTGATACTTAGTGAGTAAAAACTGCTAGGCTGAATGATAAAAGAGAAACTCAAAGCTCCCCTTGCTGGTTTCTTAATATATTTTTGTTTGGAAAAGTTAAACTGTCCTCCTTATAAAGCTTACAAAAGCAGAACTTTGACAGTTGTTTTAAACCTGAAAGTCTTTACAGTAAGAAAAAAACCTGTTTATTACCGTAGCTTTACCACACTTTCCTTGTGTATTACATGGACCAGTTCTTGTCCTCTTTTAAACCAGAGAAGCACAGAATGATGTTTTGAGGGGGAATCTAAGGCAGTCTGAATTTATCCATTCAGAGAAGTGGTACTGAGAAGAGGAAGTGATGAATAAAGTACTTAAAACTTCGCTTAGATAAATGCCACTTTGCCATGGTATCATAAATAAAGTCTGTGCAGTTATAACAATTTAATTGGGTACTGGCAGCAATTAGGTGTTATCTCCTAAATATATTTGTTGGCAGGTACTGACACATACCTATAATTGTGATGTGTGATGGGTTGGAAGAGATGTCTTTAAAAAACCCCTAAAACAACAAAAACACATAACGAAACTACCAAGCCCTCGTGTTCTTTAATGGTTCACTTTCTGATGTCTGATGGAACATTATTTATCTGAAGGGCAGAGCTGTTGCATTTGTCTGACTGGTATTTAAGGAATAATTTAATTTGCTGCAGCTTCAGTATAGCTGTGCTTACCTGCTTTAAAGTTTATCTGAGTATTATCTTGCATGTTCTTACTTTGTGCTCTTCTGAAGTTGGAAGTGTCTACTGCCATGTTCATTTGGGAATACTGACTTTCCTTCAGAGATATATTTGAGCTATGAGAGCATTTAAAATGAAATAGAGATAAATGGCAGTTATCTCTCAACAGTATATTGTGCTAAATTCATTAAATGCAGCGAACTCATATTAGTAAAGTTATGGGAGATACAGGAGATCATGATATATATTGATTATGTAACAGTAACTTGGGTAGTTTCATAGCTGCAAGGGCTTTCACCCAGCACAAACTGTTCTGTACTGGGTGTGGGTTTTCTTTTTCCAACCAGGACTTCTCTATATAGAATCCTGGCTTTTACTCCAGTTTGGGAAGTCCTCCCTGTTTCATCAGCACAGATGTATGAAAAAAGCTGTGGAGAATGAGAAGAACTGAAAAGGATCAAATTAGTGTGTAGAGGATACAGTCAGTGAAGCTACAAGTAAGTGTGAGCTGATATCTGATGTCTGATAGCTGTTGCAGTGCTAGTGAGAAGCAAGGGGCTTAGCATGGTTTTTCAACATGCTTCCTAGAGGAGAGTGTCTTAACTCTGCTTTTGATAGGGAAACTTTCTGCCTTTGTCCTCTCTATTCTCACTGACAAAATCCATGGGAACTATGTCAGTATGAAACAGCTGTAAATGTTTGAACAAGAATTTATGTAGCTTGGTGTCCTGTTTGATAATGGCACTATTGCATACTTCTGGGAAGAACAGCAGTGTTTGGTAATCCAGCAGTTTAGGACCTCCCTGAGTCAAATGTTTCCTATTAACAACTGTGATGAAAGGTCCTTACAAAGGCTTTCATAAATCTAGGCTGAACTACATTTAGCAGAGCAAGAGGGGGAGCAGTATGAATTAGATCTTCTCTTGATCCCTGAAATGTACACAGAAGTGTAACCAAAATACCTTCAGCCAGCTCCAGAGTAGCTTGTAAGGCAGCAGTGCCCTGGCTGTTTTCATGAACTTAGATTAAAAATGCAAAGCTTGTCTTTAAAATAGATGTGAAGGAGTTCAGTGAAACCCCGTGACCTGGAAGAAGGGAGGACCAGAAAATACCATCTATATGGGACATTGTTTCAAGCCAGAAGGGTGGTTCTTAGTTTGGTATAGTATTCAAATCACAGGAGGAACTTGTTCTCACTCCATAAATGAGTGACTACTTGTCTTCTTATGGAGAGCAAGCATAGCCTTGTTAATAGGGTTGCAAAGACCCCTGCCATCATCTTAATTGAAAGTTTGGATTTAATTGTACCAGGGACCCTCCAAATTTTACAGCTTTCTCAGAGCCCATGGCACTCATAATTCCTCTATGAAACAGAACTGATTTTTGCTGCCTGCCTTCCTTGCTCGTACAGAGCGCTGAGGCTTGGAATATGAGGGAACATTTGTGTGTGAGTGACTGGGCTGAAGATGTACAGTGGAGAAGGGATAATACCTTAGGTGTGCAGTACAGGAGCCTGAAGACTGTTCTTGGTTGTGTATGTTATTAGCCCAAAGAGGAACAGGCTATGCCCAATCCAACCAACAGGCTCAGCCACAGATTCCTGGCAGGATGATGATATTTAGAAAGAACACTAGCATCTATTTTGAAGAAAAAAAAATATGAGAAAGCCATTATTTGTTAGACAAAGTGATAAGAGCCCTAACATAATGTATGGGATTTCCTCTTTCTTACAGGTTTGCTGCTTGCTCTTTCTCCCCTACCTTTTAAGAAGAATCAGGGATTTGATTTGTTTGTTGGGTTTTGCATGTGTGGTATTTTCCTGTTCTTGCTTTTTCCACACCTGCTGGTTTCTCTTCTCTGTATCTGGGCATTCCAGGCTGGCATATACCTGCAGCATGAATGTGAAGGTGTGCAGTTCTGACACAAGGCCATTCCCTTTCCCCTCATTATCCCTGTAGCATATGCTAAATACAACAAGAATCAGTCAAGAGGATTGCTACAAAAGTAATATCATTGGTGTTATCTCTGCTCCTCCTACTTCCCTAGGGGGTGCCCTGTGCAGCATTTTTGCATTGCCGTTAACAAGGTGGTGATCCTATCTCTGTCTGTGGTGCTTGGAAAAATGGTGCACCTAAGTGATTCTAGACTTTTGTCTCACTCTTAAGGTTTGGGTTTTTTTTCCAACTCTCACTGTTTCAGCTGTGTACTTATTCTCAAATTTCAGTCTAGAAGGTGACCTCTGCATTTGCTCTGTTGTGGTGGGTAGGGCACAAGGGGACCCTGGAGCACTGATGTGTTCTTTTTCCTTTCCCCAGGGATCCTGCATGCAGGTGACTTCTTCCCATACAGGACTGATGGCAGTTCCCTCTACAGTACATCAGTGCTGCCCCTACCCTGGACTGCTGGATAGGAATGAGAGGTATAACATCCCTGGTCCTTCTTCTGTAACAGTTTTGTCCCGTGAGGGGCTTGTCCCATGGCAGTATATCTCAACATATCCTTAGTGCATAATTATGCTCCGGAGCTGACTTTTAACAGTGATAATTACCTTTCCTGTAGTTTTCCACTAAGGAATTGCCATGTGCTTCACATGGGTTAATGAATTAAGTACCCCATGTGACATCAGTCTCTCTCATTATGCTTATTCCAGGGGGATGAAGGAAACTAAGCATTATGATGGGAATTGACAACAACTGGTTTGAGCTTCATGCAGACCAGCCAGCTCTGTCCACTAAGCAAAAGCATACATTCACTCTGAGCTGGATAGCTTTTCGGTCCTGACTTGAAGCCACTAGCTTGTGACACTAGACAATGCTTCCTGTTCTCCTTGCCTCTTTCCTTTTCAGTTTGGCTCTTCCTTCTTCCCACCCAAATCAATTCCAAGAGGAGAATGCTGGTAACACAATAACTCGAGGTGGGAATCCTTCCACTTCACCCTCTCCCCACCCCCGCTCCTGTCCATACAAGATTGATAATGAAACCGATACCTTTCACCGGCGTAATTTTCATATTTAATGAGCGTGACTCAGAAACTATTACATTAATTAGTCTAATCCCACAAACCGTTAATGGTGCACACGGTAATTAATATTGTATTCAATTAAAGGCTGACCTGTTTCAGGTACCTTCCCCTGGTTTGGGGGGCTCTTTGCAGACAGCGTATGTTCCAGTGCCTGAGGCCAAGCCTTTTATTTTGTTCCAGTGGTGGGCAAGGGAGGTATTATGTTTTCCTGTTTTGCTTTTATGTTTTTTTTTTCTCCATGAACATATGCTGGCTTCTCCCCCCTTCTCCATCTCCAAATGTAACTGCTCTCACTATACAGACAACCTGCTTGCTGTGATTTATGGGTTAGCACAGTGCGGGGCTCACAGACTGGAAAAATTCCAGTTTACACAAGAATTCCCTGAAAAATGAGCTTGGTTAATTTATTTCTTTCATTAACGAGTTTGAACTGTGAGATAATCTTTCTGAAACACACTATCCTCGCCTTCACAAACCTTGAGAAGCTAAAAGGGCCTCTGTTCTGCTTCCACGGGACTCAAATTCAGATCTTAGCTAGCTGTGGACAAAAATGTGTGGTCAAAACTTACTTCTGAAGTGTCTTTAAAGAGGTGGGGTTTTCTCACCTGAAGGTGAGAGGTGGAGGTCCTAGATCCTAATGTTCATGTTTCAGACCTGCTCGTCTGAGTTAGCTCACTGCTGTATCCTGCAGAAGCCTGTGAGTTTGCTGCTCATTGGTTCTGCAGGAGCAGGATGCAGTCTTTAAGCTAAGCCTCTGTGTCATACCAGCCCCCCTCCTATTCAGCTGTATTTCACTGGTCCCCCAAGATCCACAGACCATATCCAGTAGTTTCCTATGCTGTTTCCTCCTGTTCAGTAGGAGGTGATGAGTTGTACATGGGTCCAGTCCTGATGCTTCTGTCTGCTGATGTTTGGGCCATTCCACTATAATTAACAACTTTTCATGGTTGGTTCCCCCCCCCCCGCCCCGCCCCCTTCTTTTTTCTCTTGTTACCCTAGTCACAGTTATTGGTCTCTTTCCAAGTGCTCCACAACACTTCTATTTCATGCTGAATGGCTTGGAATATGTTAGCTAATCCGTTCAGCAGATTCAGAGAGTTTGTTTGGATTCTCTGCAATTTTCCTGCATTCTGACATGCCAGGGGGCAGTACTGAATACAGCCCTAAACCTTCTCACTGGAGCTGAACGAAGAGGAGTTATTGTCAACTGTCTGTCTCACAAAAGTTGTATCTGTAGATAGATATTAAAACAGGATTTGTAATAAAACTACTCTGCTTGCTTGTGAACAATTTTATATCTGCTCTGGCTGAAGGCTTTTCCACTGAATCACTGCTCTCTAACCAGATCTCTTGGTTTCTGTTGCCATATTGCATTATTTTCCCCTACAGATAAATATGTTGCTATTCATACTAAGTTTCTGCAGAAGGGAAAAATATAATCGTCTTGAAAATATGCTATTGTTACAAAGACTTTGAATGAGAAACATGTGAAATATCACTGTGATCTCTTCCTAAATAAGTTCAGTCATCTTTTAAGAAAATACGAAATGCTTTGATATAAAATACCAATGCTTTGTAAACATCTGTTATCTTTTAAATCAATAGAACTTACTGAGAAGGAGTTTCACTTATTATCATTAAAGACTTCCACAGCAAATCTAGTAATGGTGTCCAGTGCAGCTAAAATGTTTCTGTTTATGCAGTATTTGCCACACTTATGTCTTTCAGCCTTTTTTAAAGTTTGTGGACCTCTAAAACACTTTTCCATGGATCTGTGGGTGAAGTGCTGGGGTCTGAACCCCCAGCCCTGAATTAAGGTTGACATATGGGTGGTTCCCACAGCCCTTTAAGAGGAGGGGATGAGTTTACCTTTTGGCTTTCCTCCAGGGTGCGGCCGGCCTTGCAAGGAGAGCCCTTGGGTAAACAAGCCCCAGGTGCCCTGCATTTTGATAACGAGTGCCAGGTGTCCTGTTTGGGGATAAAAGCTGGGCCCACTTGCAGGAAGGGTTGGAGAGTCTGTCTGTGGAGTGGATGCACTTCACAGAGTTTTCCTGTTGGGGAAGGACCTCCTGACCACTCATGCAACCGGATTGCAGTCAGGTCTGGCACGTACAAATGCGGGCTGTGTGGGGAGGCAACATGGGGTTACTTCTGTCATATGTAACTGCCTTGTTCTCCTGGTTGTCTCCCATCTGCTCTGTGGGTTATCTCGTGTCTCTGTTTGTTCCATCTGTTATGAGCGATATTGTGTCATTCTGGGGTCACTGGGGTTGATGTCTGTTATTTGTGATCTATCTAACTTGTTTGTACCCCCAGCGATCCTCTATATACTGACCCCTTTACGTGAAATAGAACCTACCTACTGGATTGTTGTTCTGCTGCTGGCTGTGTCTTTTGTACTGGGCCTACTAATTGGCAAAACAGTGGGCTACTGTATTGTGACACTGAGCCTCCCAACAATTTAATTCCTTCTTGTCGGTATCATTTGTGGTTCTCTTGCAAGTATTTTGAGGAATCCCAGTGGTCTGCAGTCTGTAAGCTGAAAAATATTAGTGTGGATGATGCAGGCATGCAGTATTTGACTTCAGTGTTGTGTAGGGCAGGAAGAAGGTTGCTTTTTATTCCATCTCGGGGATTATGTACTGTATTGAATACCTCAAAAGTACCAGTTATGGCTACCAAAGTATCAAAAGTATATCAAAAGTATTGCTAACCCTTTTAACCTGCATATGCTTCCCTTGGAAGGGCAGCTATCAAGCGGGGATAACTATGAAAATAGTCATCATTGCTTTGAGCTATGCAAACTGGGGATGGACTGTTCAAAACGACTGAAGAAAAGCTAGTTTGGGAATTGTTATCCAACCTCCATAGGCCTCTGCAAATCTCAGTGTAATGTTTGTGCAAAGCTGATAGAACTTGCTGGGCTATTTTAAAATGTATTTGCTATATTCTTGTACCATTCTTGACAAGCACGTTGCCAGCTACAAATGCAAACTCTCTGAGAAGCTGTGGTTTTAAGTGTTGCACACATTCACATGGCAGGCAAAGCAAGAGCATGCTTGTTAATTCCTGAATACCCCTTAAATGTGACATAGGTATTTCTTGGGCAGCTAGCAGGGTTCTTAGCTGACAAGTTGGGCCCTCTGTATTCTTTTCCTTCAAGAACAGTTTGCTGGCAAAACAAGCAAGGGCTTTCTACATGTTTATATTCTATAGTATAGTGACCATTTTGCTCATAAAATCTGCAATGCTCTGTGTTGAACAGAGGGACAGATCTTTGACTTGGAAGGTTAGCTTACCTTGCTTCCTCACATTACTATGCTGGACCTCATGGTTAAAGAAAACCAAGTGAATTTTCTGTTATTTTCAGAAGCTGGAGGTTTTCCCCTAAGGAACTAGTGATGTTCACTGAGAAAAAACAGAGCAGAGCAAAGTTGAATGCATACTGAAGCTGAGCTCCTGTCTTTCCTCTAGAGACTGAAGTTAATGGGGTGGCATGTGGAATCCTCCTGGTGTATAGCTACATGGTCATTGAGTATCTGACAGTTGTTTTTCTCCCATCATTAGGAAGTTTATTGTGCCTAAATGAAGGAAAGTCTGCTTTTTTTGGGGGGAGGAACATGAAAATGTACATACTTTTTAAAAGGAATACCAAGATAATTCTCTATGTCTTGGTCATTGTGCTTAAGTAGTCTCAGTTTAAATGTAAGCTCTAAAATAGATGGGCAAAAAAGCCTTTGATCGTGTGCTAAGGTGTGGAAGATGAGGCAGCTAAACTGGGAGGAGAAACTGGCATGAGTATTGCTTGATAAACTTGGGATGAAAGAGAAGGATCCCTTTGCATATGAGCCATTTATTCTTCTCATTTAGAAGGAACCCAAAATTTAAATAAGAAAATGTTCCTTCTGCCTTCGATTCCTAGGACAGTTCCACTCCTTTAACATAATCTTCAAATGAGAACAAATTCAAGTAAAACTAATTGACTGTCTCTAGGGAGAATCAGAGAAATAAAATGTGACTCAGCTCTTCTCCCTAAGAAAAAAACATTTCTAGATCAAATGACATTAGGACAGTACATGTCTGCATTTTTTTCTTTCTGTGTAGAAACACCTTCATTTAACTTGCAAAAATACTGCTGTGAAGAGCCAAGAATATTACTTTGAGTAACTAATTTGAAGGCTAGATGAAAACAAATAATCTGGATACATCTACATTTTATTTTTAAAAATCTTTGTCAATTAGTCAACCACAAGTGATTGGGATTGATGGATTTCTTAAAACAGAAAAGGAAAACGAACCTCACCCTAGGATATAGTACCACATCGAAACAATTATTCCCTGTCTGTTTGCAAACATGATGCTATTTGTTAGCAGCTCAATGACAGGTACTTCCCAGAGGATCCTACTGGGTAAGGCCCATGTGTACAGTTCCTAGCTTTCAGTGCTCGTCCTTTGGAAAGGCAACAGGATTTTAAAAATTATTCAGATCTGAGTTTTTCCCTTTTGGCCTTCTCTTTAAGTCTATTTTCCTTGACATTTCTTTTCTCTTCATACTAATTTTCTCTTGTAAGTGGCTATTCTTGCCCCTACATCCATTGAGGCTAGCTGGCCTGGGGCTGCTAATTTGTGCTCTTTTCAGTCAACAAGTTCTTCAGAGACCTATGTTTCCTCACTGAGTCTGTCTGTAGGGAAAAGGGCGTTTTTCTCTGCCACTATACTATCATGCTGAGCCTGTTGTAGTTGAGCTTTTTGGGGAGTTTCATCGTCATAATCAGTTCTGTAAACCTGCCTATAATATGTCCATACCAACAGGCATGTAAATACAGACATGAGCGCTGAAATCTGGTCATGCGCGACCATGAGGACATTCTGTTTGAGACCATAATGTTTCTGTACTGCTTCGCTATCTTCAGCAGAGCAAATCTACAGGTAAAGAACTTAATGCTAACAGTCCTTTGCCTTTTCTGTGCCAGGTCTAGCCATTTGCCCTGGCTTCTTATATTCTTATATATTCATAGTCCATTTTCAGTGGCTTCTTCATTGTTTTCATGGCTCACAGCCCTTTGCCTGGTATCTGCTAAATCTTCTAGCCCTGAACCCAGAGACTTCTCATTCACTTTTTTTTTTTCCCCCTTCCCAGAGACTGAGTAAGTAGCTCCTTGCCTGATGCCCAATTTTTTAGCCTGGAAGCCTCCTTCTTTGACAGTATCTGCTTTATTACATATTTACATATCTCACTTCATTTCTAATGTCGACAGGGCATTGTCTTGGTTTTTACCAGGACTACTGCGGGCCGAGTTCTGGCCTGATGGAAGATGCCTGAATGTGCCCAACCTGTGAACACTCATGTACACCATTAGCATATGCTTCACTTGTTAGGAAGGTTACCCTTTCCTTATATTCCAGCTGAGGCTTCTCTCCCTTCATCATCTCTGTTGCTACACTTCCATCATGCCCTAGAGCAGCTGCTCTTGTTTTATTGTGCACTCTTCTGGGACATTGCCTCTCCATTCTGTTTGGAATTGAAGTCACCAAACTCTTCTTCCTGTTTGGGACTGAGACAGGATTTTCAAGAAGAGAGTAGTAGCTGTGGTCTAAAGTATGTGGGGTTCTCTTAGTTCAAAGAAAAAATGGCTGAGGAAGTGCTATATTATGATTACTTTTTTTTTCTTCTTGTTTACAAAAAAGGTACGTAAATTTCCTGAAGGTACATTATTTCCTGAATAAAGAAAGAGCAAGGAAAATAGATTTAATTTTTTTTTTTTTTTTTGTCCTGATAGGACTAGCTATATCCCAGTCCAGTAGTTCAAAGCTGTCTCTCACTTTCTTCCTGTGGGCCTCTCCCTTTGCTTCCATGATTACCTTCGGCTGTTGCTATATACATCTCCAGCAACACAGCTCCTTACTAATGCATTTCATTTCTCTCAGAGACCTAAGTAACTCAGATTCAAGAGACCTTCCTTTGTAGTCCATCACCTTGGATGGAACATCTAATGGTGGCAAATGTAGCGTCATCCAGGATTAGGCTTGGAAACTGGCTTTTGTCAGCAGCCTCAAGCGCAGTGTAATATGTCATGATCTTAAACTTTCTAATAATCGTTTTGATACCCTAAAGATGAAAATCCTCACATTACCCCTATTTAGTCAATGGTGATGGATCAAAGAGCACAAGATTTGGCTTGCTAAGCATGGATACCTTTTGAAAGCAGGAGAAACCTGCACTTTTCTGTTCCTAATGCCAAAGAGCTGCTTGTGAGGATGGGTAGTACCCACACATAAGGAAAGCAGTTGTGAACTCTGCATCTCTATCTCTGTGTATATATGTGTGTGTGTCTCCATTTCCAGCACAGGAGAGAATCCAACAATATTTCACCCAAATGAGAAATGTTATTCTGCAGATTAAAGCCACGCAGTGCCTGGTTTTGTCTTTATTTATGCCTTTCTATTTTCTTCTCTGCTGACATGGGTGCACATGCTGGGAAGCACTGAAGGACATAATTGGTGTTGTGAAAAATTATTGGGAAGCCAGGACGTTCCCTTGCAGTGATCCCCCCCCTTCTCTTTCCCATCTGTCACCATCTAATGTGACAAAGTTTTTATCGGGCATTGAGGCAGAGGAGATTAAAAGTAAATACTGCAATCAGGAAGCAGCTGGGGGGAAAATGTAACACATTTCACACTAAGCTGAACAGCTCATCAACTTAGCCTTGTATATCTACGGCGGATGAGAGGGAGGGAGAGTGGGCTGCAGGGGGATGGTGTGGTTCAACATGCTCCTCCACGCTGGGAGTCTGAAGAGGATCATATGTTTTCCTATACAAATAGGATTCATGCTTTCTGGCACTTGCTTGCTTTAGGAAGGAAAAAAACCCAGGAGCTCAGTAGTTTTCCACTTGCTTTTGTAACAAGCTTCTGTAAAACACTCTTTTCCCAGCTCCTGATTCATATGTCTTTGGATTCCCTTCCTGCTTTAGTGATGACCCTGGGTACTTTCACATCCTATTCAGCTCGGAGGGCTTTACATGTAGCTCTGTCTGCTGTGGGCTCCTGTCACACCATCTCTGGGGAGCTGCAGGATGGAAAGTTTGTTGGTCAAGTGAGAAGCACTACGGACAGGTGGGTACAATGATGTTTTAGGCTCATGGAGCTGGACACTTAGATTTTTGGTGCGCACTGTGCTGAGCACTGCTATATTCTGTCTAAACCAACCTGCCTGCAAAGGCCAAGAAACTTGAAAATTTTATGCCACATTGCTTTATTCTTATTTCTATGTGTAAAATGTAAGGTCTTTGAGCACTACCCGTCACATTGTTTTCTTGCAAAGCTTTTAAAACTTTTACTTTCATTTCCAAAACTGTGGCCTGTGTCGTCTTCCTGTTTTGCAGTGCTGATATGATGTGAGATCAATGCTGGTGGACAAGGGTAGGCTGAAAAATGTGGAGGGCTCTCAGAATCTTCTCTTTATCCTTGGGATACATAAAACTTTGGAAAGTTTTCCAGACTTCCCTGGCATCCCTGCCCCTGCGAATGTGTCTCCTCCTAGATCAGGAGAATCTCAGTCTCCAGCAATTTTTTGGTCCTTGGCTTTGCAGTTGAGTGCCAGTAAAAGTCCAATTTGTTATTTATGTAGGCATTTCTCATGAGGTGGAAAGCTATATTGCCAAGAAATGGACTCTGACCCTGTTGCTTTAACTAATTTGATGGATTTCCTTAATTTACAATTACGTTGTCTTGCTTGTCACCTGCTCTTCAATGTTAATGAGATGTCTTGTCATTTTTAGCAAGTTTTCTAAGGATTAAAAAACCATAAAATTTTTCCAACTACTTGCTGAACAGTTAGATTGGACAGTTTCTCTCCATATGGGGTGAACTCCTTTTTCTGTGCTTGGTAATCTTTCAGGGTTTCTGAAAGTATGGAGTTTGTTTTCCCTCTAGACTGATAGCCTTGGTTCCGAGGTACATTATGGAAGTTGTCACTTTTTTTTTTGTGGCCTTCAGTCTCCTAGCATTCCTGGTGCAGCCGTGATAGGGAGACATCTGAGCTGGTTGGCATCACGTTGCCTTTTGGTGCCCTGTTCTGGTGGTGTCAGCCTGAGGCCATCCAGCTAGAAGTGCTTGGTCAGATCATGGAACCCATGACTAGGAGAAACTGCATCCCAACCTCGCACAGTAACTATGGGATTATTCTGTGGCTTCTTTAAAGCTTACAAATAGCAGATTGTGAGAATTTCTTGCTACTCTACCAGCATGCCTGTTCTTCCTTATTAATATTCATGTTGTCTTTGATCATGTAAATTAGCCATTCTTTGTTGGTTATAAAATCGACCAAGTAGGACAGTTATAGAAATACATACTTTCTAAACGTCTGTTTGGTAACAAAAGTGGAACCTCTAATGTCTTCCAGTGTTAACTTAAAAAAACCCTGCCACTGGATGGCCAACGATGTGTATTTTGTCTGTATAACAGAATTCACATTATTGGCTAAGGAACTCTGATATCTTCATAGCACGAAGGGAATGGGGTAAGGATTTAAAATAAGGCAAAGATTCATTATTATACTTTTTCCAGTATCCCTGCATTATGAAAAATAGGTGAGTTATTGAGATATTTTTTCAGCAGCTCAGATGAGCTCAATAGCCGCTTGCTAATGTTTGGCAGCTAAAGTCTGATAACACGGTCTGCAACAAGGAAGTATCTGCCCTCATAGAACTACTCATTTGCTCTCCTGTTGATGCAGTTATGTTTTATCTTAAGTCTATGGGTCTTGATCTGGCCTTCTGTGTCACTGTTTCTCCAAACATCTTAAGGCTACTGTCATCTTACAGACCAGAACTGGAACTCTTGCTCTTATTCTCACTCTCCTATTGACATCAAAGCCAGAAGGAGCCACACTGGTACGCAGAATGTAAGACACAGCAGGAAATAAGCAAGTGAAGAAGGGGCTTGGGAAAAGTGCTAGATGGGCAGAGGAGTGTGCAGGTAGGATCCGGCTGGACCTTGAAAACCTCCAAGGGTGGAGATTCCACAGTCTCTCTGGGTAATTTGTTCTCCTACTTATTTATAGTGAAATGTTTTTCCTTAAATTCAGTCAGAATCTCCCCTCTTGCAATTAATTCCCACAGTCTCTCATTCTTCTGTCATGTGACTCCTGGCTGTATCTTAATAACCTCCTTTTAGGTGTTTGAAGGTTGCTTAGGGTTCCCTTCTTGCTAAGCAGGCCATTTGTATCACGATGTTCTTCATTATCTTGCTTTGTGGGTGCACATGCCAAGCAACTAATGTAAAGTTGAAGGCGATATTGAAGAATTTGAATTGAAGTAAAAATGAACTGAAATTTAGCCACACAAAAGTTGTGGAATCTAGGCTGATAAAACGGGCCTTCATCCCACCATGGTGGTCCCCTAAAATGAAAGAATATATGATGTTGGCTTCAGTTTATATCCCTCATCTTAGTCCTTTAACACCATGAGCTTCCATGCAGATATTTTGAAGAGAAATTTCTTAGTGTTTGTGACATTTCTAGGTATTAGAGGGGAGATGTCCAAGAAAAAACTGATACTCCACTTAAACCTTGTGCTAAATGCAGCTGTGCATGAAATATGACTGAAGTCCACACTTAAAATATAGATGACAAATGGAAATACAGAAATGCTACCCTGTTCACTGAAGTGGAAGAGCAGTCTTCAGAGTGCTTAGTGGGGTCTTATGCTGTAGGTGAGCAGTAGAGGCAGGTGGCCTGCATCTGACTGGCCTTAAGATCTACTGTTGGGCAAGGCTTTTGTCACGTTCTCTCTGCCCATACCACAGACATTTCTAAGGCTTCCATGTGCTTCAGCATCCTATTTGCCATGACATTCACCGTAACCACCTTCCACTGAGATCAAATGGCCAGGATATTCACAACAGGGGAAGATAGGAGGACATCTCTACCTACAGTCTCCTTAAAACCTCACTCACTTGTTGTCCAAAAGATTTTACTGATATTGGGCAAGCTGCTAGAGCTGACCAGAACAGAGGTGGGACATGCATGACTGAGGGACCAACTGTGGCTATATTGGCCAGAATATATTATGAAACTTCTGGATAAGTCCTCCTGTGTTTCCTGTGTGATTCCCCCTGCCCCAGGAATGCATGTTACGTGGGGCCTTTCAGGCTTATGCTGTCAATCCTGCTGCTAGATTTATTTTTCAAAATACTCATGTCTTCAAAAAGGTTTGTTTTTTTTTTCCTGTCTTAACCTTTATCTTCCTCTTTTGCTCTAACGTTAATAAAGAATTTGGCAAAGAGTCCATAATGTAATAGAGGAGGGAAGGTTTTATTTTTCTGTCTTTTTATTTTTTTTAAACTGTACTTATTGCTATAGGATGTTAGCATGGTAATTGTGATAGGCCAAGAAAGAAAAGACAATGGTCAAAAACTCAAAGTCATATGTAATTCTGGCACTAGATTGATAACTTTTACCTTCAAATATCTGTGAGCTATTTCTTTTTGTGTTCCCAGAGAACATATTTAGATTAAAATCCCTTAGGAGGTGGGTCTTTCACTCAAGTATTGGATAACTTGACATGACTTTGCTTTGATCAGGTTAGAACCAGTATTTGTATTGCAGCCATTTCAGAAGTGATACAGCATGGAAAAAAATGTAGTCAGGAGCGTGTTCAGCTTACACTCATGGCATACTGGTAAGAGCCACTGTTGGCATCTCATTTTCACAGGCACCATATTTATTTGAAAATTTCTCCATTTGTTTTTGTGCATCTCACTAAACTCTCTGGCAAAGTAATGATGGTAGAGATGCTCTTGTTCCTGTAAAGCTTTTAGACAGAGTGGAGGATGTGGAAAAAATACTTGAGGTGATTACTTTTCGTCACAGTCGTGAGTCCTCCACTTCACTCTGTATCCCTCAGGCTTGGAAGACGTAAGGGTTAGATTCCAGATTTGGGACTCCCTTTGCTAGCTGTCAAGGTGGGAAACAACAGCAGTTTCTGAAACCAGTCACATACGTGGTGCATTTCCTTCCCCACTCCAGGTTAAACAGAGAACAAGGCAACTAGATAAGTGGCTTCAAAACATTAGTCCAGAGCATCATGCAGTGGCTAAATATTTGCTCAAAATTATTGCCAGATAGGTTGCTTGAGCTTTCCTTCTGTTTCATTCTTCTGCAACCCAGAAGAAACCCATGCAACCTATATTGATGGTTTCTGATGTTCAACTGTTAGTAGCTTTGTTTATTTAATAGTGTTTGATTATTTTTTTTTTTTTAAATTTAAACAGAAGGAACAGATTGTTTTTAGCAGTTACTGCCTCAGGGTGCAGCCATGTGAGCAGGCAGGCTCAGCTCTTGGTGGTATCCTCTCCAAGGAATACTCTGCTGCAGGAAGCCCTGTAGTGCAGAAAGTAGCACTTTCCCAGAGTTAGGTGGATGCTTTGCTTCTAAAGATTCTGCCTTTTGGATAAGACGTAAAAGTGAGAATCTGAACACTTGCATATTTTTATAAGTGTTCCTTGATTTTTCTCCTAGGTGTATAATAAAGCATGCTTGTGCTTTGTTTGGGCAATACCAAGTACCGTGATGAAGTGCAAGTAACTCAATGGGATTTATACGAGCTTATGAAGCGGAGAATAAACCCCATAGTTTGCACAGTAAATCAATTTGTAAAGCGCTTTGGGATCTTTCTGGATGAAAGGCGCTATATAAATGTAAGCCATGACCATTCATCATTATTGAATATGAAATAGAGATATACACTCTATCAAGCTAGCAGCAATAGGCTTGGGCTCATGATTGCTCACACAGCCCAATCAATCATCAGATCACGACATAATGCAGCTAGAATAAAAAAAAGAAAACCCACAGCAAATCATTCCAAGCAATGCAATTAATGGGCATCCAGTATAAGTAGTGATCTCGCTCGGGGAGACTGGGCTTTTCCTGAACAGTGGAGTTGATGCCAGAGCCATACAGTGTGAAAGAGAGAATTACTAATCTAGTGTTAGCAGGGAAAGGAAAGCTTCCTCACCAGCAGTACGCTATATAAACATTCACTATAGCTAGGCTAAAAAGACTGCATCTATGCTTTTCAGAATTGGCTTTTCTTTTTCCATTTGGGAAATGGAATAGAAAACGTTGCTGTATAGAAAATGTTAGGCTTTGTTCTACATTGAGTCACAGAGATGCTGTTCATTTTCTGCACCAAGTTGTAGCCCAGGCACCTAACCCTGTCACCTAACCTTGGATGTCATCTGTAATGTATATATGGCTCTTGCAATACAATATGCACAACACCAAAGTCTTCACCAGATGCAAGGATTGGGACCAGACTGTGCCTTGCATACCAGGGTGTATAATCTGTTTCTGCTGCTCATTTTTGGAGACACTGACTGCCATAATGTGCTTCATTTTATGCCAATTAAGTTGAAGTGTAGGCTGCTCCTGTACTCTGCTTCAAAACCCAAGCAAACTGAGGACTCTCTTGACTTGTGCAAGAGCTCTTACTGTCTATATATTTGCCTTATGAGGGAAGGCAGTACCTGGTATGAGCTTTCCCTCCAGTTGTGTTCTTGGGTCTGTCTCTTAAACTGCTGTGATGCTATGGGATATAATACTCTGCTCTCATATTCTGTTTGTTCACTATTACCAAAGAGAGATTGAAATTTAATAAAATATAAGGGAGGGGGGTGAAAATGGGAATAAGAAAGTGAGGGAAGGGGATTAATGATCCCATTACATAAAACCTGTCTTACCACAGATTGGTTTAGGAAGAAAGGGAAACTCCCCTCAGCTCTTTTACTGCTGTGATCGCCAAGCAGTAGTCTGCAGATCATACAAAGTCTATAGTGCCCTATATTGTCGCCTGCAGCTACCCTCACCTCCAGTACAGAGGTGTAGCCTAACATGCTCTAGAATCACTAGGTGGAGCAGATCCAAAGTGTCTCAGACAGCCCTTCTGTGCCAGTGGTGCTGCTATTGCAATTCAGTGTCTCATCAGGAATATGACTGTAGGATTGGGAGGTGGAGGATCCTGAGCAATCAGCCTGTAGTTCTGGTAAACCCTGTGCACAAGACCTTCTGGCAGTCATCAGTCTGGCTGTTTTCACTCACACTTCCCGGTAGCTTTAGAGTCATGTGTGTGCTAATAGCAGAAGAAATTCAGCTACTGCTTTGTCTTGTCAAAGTGGGGCAAAAAAAATCAGCAATTAGAAGGATTAGGTCAGAGAAGTTACTGACATTAGCTGCAGTCCTGCTCTGTAATGTGTGTACCTTGTGTTTGGCTTGTAAAATAGATGGCCTGGTTATAAGCAAGAGAGAAAGAGTAAATGGGTGTCTCACTCGCCTGCCCTCAGGGGAAACTGCATTCTTGCCCCTAGGGCTTGGCCCTTCCACACCATGCCCCTCAGTGGAGATGGGAAGGGTGTCTGTGCTTCTTCTGTTTTATCTGTATTTGGGTGCAGCTCTTGGTCTCCCTGCCTCTGAAGGTTAGGTTACTGGGTAACAGCAAAGCTCTTGCAAAGACTTCTTAGACTGAATTGAGTCATGATCATGCACCTTTAGGGTGCCTCTCAAATCCATGCAGGTGAATCCTCACAGATCGTGAACTGTTACTTCCCAACTCTGAAATTCTTATCTTTGCACCACAACATCGCAATTGCATTGTTATTTCTAGCAGCAATCGATATCCTTTCAGTCAGGCTTTTAGTAGCTTCTTGATAAGCTACATTAACTAATTAATTAATTTTATAGCTTCTTGAATAATTGATTAATTAGGCAATGGTTTTTGCAGTACTTCTAAATGTAAAGTGTGGGATAAGTACTAAGCAATAGTATATTATTAATTATTGGTTTTGGTTTAGCACTGTCGTGATTAGCCAAATCCTACCAAATAGTTTATTCAGACTGTGTATTTTAATACTAGACCTGCCATGGAGTTCTTTCAGTTTGTGTGAGTGGATGTTAGTTATATATAAGGTCAGAACAAACAAAATAGATACCATAAATTTATTTTGTTATTACACAAAGATAAGGAAACTTAAAAATGATCAACTCTCCATTAAAACTCTGCCACGTTACAGGAACCTGTTTGCAACAAATGCTTCTACAGGTATTGTATGAATCTGTTCTTTAGACTGTGGATTTATATGAGCAAGGGCATTTCCTTACAGGATGCTGGTCCCCTTATAAGATAGTTTCTGGTATATGAGATTGATATGTTTAAATAGTAGGTCACCAAATGAATTTCCATATTGATGGCAGTTTCTTTCTTTGGTTAAGATTATAACTGGAAAGCTTTATCATATGCTATGGCCAGTACTTAGCATGAACACAACTAAAGTGGCAGCATCTGTAGAGCTTTGTTGACAGGGCTTGTACCAGCCTCATCTTTGCCCACTTGGCACAGTTCCAAAGATAGTACTAAGTTTGTATTAGCAGGTTTTGTAAACGTGCCTGCTTTCATCACAAAATCCCATCTCACTTAAATCATGGGGAAGGAAGATGGCAAAGATAATACCTAAGTCGAAAAACAAGGCAGGGAAGTTTTCTAGGCCAAGTGGATCACTAGAAGCCACAACAGGCAGTTAAGTGTCTTGATGTGTGAATAAATAAAAATGGAGGAATCACCATGACAGAAGATTTCACGTTTTTCAATACTGTGAAATCTTGCCCAGGGCAAAGGCAGGGGGTGAGAGGAAGTGACTCAAACTATGTTGTGTTTTATACTGCCACCTGGAGAGGGGTTTTGGGTCATTGCGGTTAGATCTCCAAAGTATCAGTCTAGTTCCCCAAGAACACAGTCGTTCTGTTCCTGCCCTGCCTCTAATCATCTTTCTTTAGGTATCTGCTCTAGGCCATTGCTAGAAGTAATGTTCTAACACTGATTGCACCCTTGACTGACATAGCTACAGTGCTGGACAAAATGGATCTTCTCTTACGAGATTATCATGCTTGGACAAAGTGAAAAATAAAGCAGACAGGGGAGAAAAAGGCATACCTGCAGTGTGTGAATCATTTAAAATACAATTAAGTGGAAAAGATACTTTATTTAAAGCCTAACAACTGTGAAATCTGCTCTAAAACATCCACAGGAAAGAGAAACATACTGTGAATTAAAAAGTAAATAGTGCTAGAACTCAAATGAGTCAGAATATAAAATCTGATGATGTGTACATTGGGGAGGTATGTATAACCAGGTATGGAACGAGATTTGTAAGAAATGTAGATCTGTTCCTGGGGCAGTGCTAACAGGTTTAGGGCATTCTGGTAGAAGGTGAATTTTGGTGAAAACACAGTGGGCTCATGAGGCGCCTTTCTCCTCACTGCTCCCAGCTGTGGTCTCCTCTCTGGAGAGCTGCACTGTTTTCTGCTACTCTCTTGACCAGAGAGGTCCACTTTCTTCTGCTCCTTCTGTTCATTCAAATTCAGAGCGAGAAGTTGGAGGGGAGTGCTCAACTCCTGGCCTTTCCTCCACCTCTCACTTCCTGGCCTTTACTCTGAATCAGATGCTCTGAACCAGATAACTTTCTTTTGCCCACAGGTTAGAGATTGTAGTGCAAGGATGTGTCCCTTCTGCTTCCTTTGACTCTTGTAGCAGATATTTGCTCCTTGTTCACTCTCCCCGGTGGACCCCAGATGATCAAGCTGCCTTGCTACATTTCATCCATGAGGCCTTAGAGAAGGCAAAAGTTGTGGCATCTTACACAAATGCGTAAGGCACAGACGTTGTGCTGGGAAAAGATGTAAAGTAGGAGGTGGGAGCATACAATTTGTAAATTATGCCTAATGTGGTAGTAGTCCCACTTCACGACTGGACTAGATGACCCCCAAAGGTTCCTTCCAAATGATTTGATGAGCTCTCTGTATCAGGACAACTCCTCCTCTCCCAAGATCCCCGTTCTCCCAGGAACAGCAGATCTGATAACAGGTGTCTTCCGTCAAACGCAAGCTGCAGGGACCTCTTGAGCTGAGACATGTGCAGTGTACTGCATTTCAGGACCGGCCTGTGTTTGCTGGAGAAGGAGTGATGTTAAGGGGCTTTAGTTGCCATATCTGCTTTCTGCTATGAAACTCATGACTTGGTGCCTCTTCACATTAGCTTATCTCCAGTTTCTCAGTTCTGTGTGTCAGATGTATGGACCCAGCAGCAGACTTGGGCACTACTGGAGAAGTCAGTGTGTATATCTCAACTTGCACAGCTCAGCCCTTTCTTCCACTTCACACTGAAAATTTTGCCTCCATCTTAGAATCACTCTGTGAAGATGAAACTAGTGGGGAACAATAACCCATTCCCTGCTGCTGAGAAAGAAGAATATGAAGGAACCATGGTTCATCCAACCTAACAGAGAATTAATGACACTTGCAGAACTGTACGTCTAGCCCTGCTGCGCTGAAGATAAATCTAACGGGAAGACTCCTAAAGGCCTGTTTGTTGGAGACAATTGAATTAAGCTGACAGGTGATCTCTAAACTTGCTTAGTCAAATTGGTGTTGGTTCAACTACAATATCCTTGTTTCAGTATGAGAGAAGCTCCTTATATTGGCTGGTGAAGGCAGAGAACAGGTTTAAAATGAGATTTAGGTTGAACTGGTAAAGATTTCTGATGTATACGAGTAATAGTGTATTGTTTTCAGGACTTTACTGCTCTGTTTAAATGGATGAAAAAGTTTCACCAGCCCAGCCACTGCTTAGCTTATCAAAAATTAATTGGTAGGTTGAGCTTCACTGCAGTGGTGTATTGTCAAGGTCACAAATAGACTTGTGTTCTGCTTCTCTTCCTTAGGTTTGTTAGATAAAAGCAAGGAGACTGGCTGACCTCATGTTGTTGTACGTAACCCAGTACAGACCAGTGAATACGAGACCAGTCACTTTATCACAGACCTGTTTCATTGTTTTTCTTTTGGACATTTCCACATTGTTACATTATACAGCTGCCCCTCGGGTATTCTGTCAGTATAGGATGTGCCTAACCTTTCCAGGAAGGAGCATGGCAGTTCTATAGAGCTACATACTCCATTACTCACATACTGTAGCTGTGCATGCATTGGCCAAGTACTTACCCAGGTTTCATGCTAGGATCTCTGGAGGGGAGGTACAGCCCAGAGTTCTCCCTGTTGCCCTAACCTGCAAAAAATCTTCTTAGGAATTGATTTTCACTGTATCTTGCAAGATGTTATCACACTTCCCTGAGACTTTGTGCACGAGTGCTCTTTGTTTGCCAATGTACCAAGTGAACCCAAGTGTGCTTCCCTTTCTGCCCACCCCAGACCATGACTGACCTGTGGAACAGCACATGTGCAAGAGCTGTTCTGCTTGTGATTGCATTGCTTATTGCAAGAACATTCAAATAAAAGCTATGAAAATGTGATTGAATGATTGAACTGCACAGTGCAGTGAGTGCTGAAGGTTTGACAGGCTTGAGATCTTCCTCTGCAAAGAAAAAATAATTTCAAGCATTGGCGAACCATGGGAAAAAATTTGTGCAAATGCTGACAGAATTATGTTCTTGGAAACACGCTGAGGCTTGTTGGCAGCAAAACTGTCAGACCTCCAGATTATGCTGTGAATGGAGACCATGAGGATGTCAAATGCCCACGTGAACAGGGGCTTCTTTCATGTATTGCGGTGGCAGGATTTGGTTCAGGTTGTTTGGGATGATCCTGTCATGCTATGCGATTAAATGTGTGCTGGCATGGTAGAGTTATGAAGAGATCAGTTTGTGTTGAAATACGTGCCATGCTCGCTAAATCACTAACCATGTTTTGGAAGCCCCCTCGAAATAACCAGTTCAAAATAGTCTGGAATAAATCACTACTTCTATGTCCACATTCCACCCCCACCCCTCAGCTGGAAACCATCTTATATGACATTTTCAGGGAACAGGCATGACTTACACTTTGCACAGAAGCCAAAACTGTTCTGTGGCACATAATATTTCTGTAACAATGAAGTTATTGGTCGGAACTCAGGACCTTTTCCTTTTGTACCACAGCTTTCCCAACATGGATAACAGAGGTATGTTTTATGCCTGCTTTGCATATTCCTTGGGCATACCCTGAAGGATCTTTGAAATGAAGTCTCAGAACATACCATACTGTAGTAGGCTGCATGGCCTGTACCAGGACCTCCTCTGCCTCCCGGATTTTGGAATTTTCTTCAATGACATCCTCTTGTCTTTTTCCAGAAGCTTGCCATGAGTGATGGTAGGGTCTGTTCTTGGTGTGCTGTGAGCTTTCAGTTTGATTGTCTGCAGAAGACGAGATGCACCCTATTTGTTGCCTTCTGCTGTGTCCTTCTGAGATTATTTTATATCTATTGTAGCTATGTCCAATTGAAAATTGTAATTATAGTTAAATACAAGAAAGGCAAATGCATTACAGTATGGGTCTACGTGGATATCTCAGAACATCCTACATCAACCCACTTTCCAGGGCACTTCACTGTTGTTAAAAGTTTTTGAATTGTTGTGTTCCCTTTATCAAATTCCAATGACTTTTAAAAGAACCTCATTTTCCTGTGGTATTGTCACAAGAGGGCAGAATTGGGGTTTGTACATGCAGTAACATTTAGCACAACTGAACAAATTGCTGTGTATCAGCTGAGCTGTGGTAAGAGAGTTGTCTGCACAACTAGCCTGCAGCAGACATGGGGTAATTCCACTTAACACTGTCTTCTCCTAGGTTAAGTCAAATGACCTTGCATTTATCACATGCCAGGAGCATGCACATGTTCAATTATTAAGCTAAGATTATAAGCCATGACTTCTTAAGGCTCAGTAATTTAATCCTCTATCTAAGGCCTAAAGGCTGTTTGTGTACCTTGAATAGCTATCTTCCCTAGGTATTTTTACAAAGCTAGACTGCGCTGATAGTCAGAGTTAGCATATCATGCTCTCTGGAATGCTCTGAAGAACCTGCAGTTTGTTCCCTTGCTAAAAAGTTGCCTTTAGAAATACAGAAACTATGTTAGAGCAGTCCAGACCCAAGTGAGGAAACCTTCCCCACCTGAGAGTTCCCCAGCAGGAGGTACCTCCTTACCCATGGCTATCTGGGTTGCCTCTGCCGTTGCAAATGTCTCAACTTGAGGGTGCCTAGAGCTGTTGACTTAGCTCTGTCTGAATGCTATAATAATCACACAGATCACTTTGAAATAATTCACTTGCAAATGCATCCTGGTTTTCGTAGATACTTAAAACGTCACAGAATTTTAAATACTTAGGAGATTTAAATACGTTCTTTTTTCTTTTAAAGCTAAAAAGGCCAATGCCAGAACTACATTTTTCAAGGATTCGTTCATTGTCATTCAAAATAATTGTTGTGAGTTGGTTTCCCATTGATAACATGCTTTGAAACTGTCTTTAATTTATAAAGAAACTAGTCACAGCTTTGGAATTAATAAAGCACTTGGTGAGAGAAGTGCCTACTGAACTAGTCTGCATCAATTTGACCAACTTGTAAGACAGTTAAGTTAAATGGATACATGTTTGTCTGTACATAGACAAGGCCTCAGATCTGGTAGGGTTAATTCTAGAGTTAGTTTAAAAAAGTGGACGAATACCCAAGAGAACACAGGTTTCCCACCTTCTAACTGACTCTACTAAGTAACCAGTTGCAGCACAGAATTGCATATCCTCTGGTCTGGGTGAGAACCGTGAGGGTGTAGTTCAGATTGGACACAAAATGTGTCTTTTAAGATGGCTAAATCTTTACCAGCAGGTGACGCAGCTACAGGAGGTGCCATGTTTAATGTTTTCCTACACATCCCCTGGAAACTAGGTGTGAAAGAAAAAACGAATGAAAAAGAGACTAAGTTTGTAAACAAACTTTGTCAGAGCTATCCAGGTGCCTGAACAAGCCACATCATAACTAAACAAATACATTCTTCCCAAATTAACACTCTTCTAGTTTGCTAAGCAGAACCTGTAAGACTTTAATATTAGTAGCTTCTACAGCGCTACACACAACTACAGCTGTAGTCATCCTTATTCAAGAAGCATGTCTATGGAGACTACAGGTCCCACCATGCAATGGGGAAGGCCATTCAAATAGAGGTGACTCGCTGGGTGGGATTTGTAGCCTCTGAGAACAGTGCCACTGTACAGAAGAGGAGTGTATCAAGGATTTTACTCCACTAATGTGAGTTAGGAGCTTGTCTTGAGCTCCCAGCAAGTTGTTCTCATTCAGGTAAAGTTTGAGTGACCTCAGCCTGAATCATGGAAATTGGTCCTTCTGTTTTCCCTTTCTCCCAGCTGCTGTTCAACACTTGAGATGGCTCTGGCTTGTTATCTGCTTCCCTTTGCGGGGACAGAGGAACCTGTGCTCTGTGTGTGCAAGCATGCATGTGTGTGTATCTGGCTGCCTGTCATTACAGCACTAATGGAAATACTGCACGGATCACAACTCTCAATTAGCTCCTCCGGAAATTGCTGTGACAGCCAGTTACTGAACAGCAAGGCCTGAAGGAATGAATTAATTTGTAGTACACGGCAGTTAGAGTCACAGTGTTAGAGATGGAATGAGACAGCGATAGACCCTTTTTAGGCTCAGGCTGTGTGATGCAAGAGGCTGTTACCTGGGGAAGGTCTTTGTTTTTTCTCTATCACAACCCCGTAGGGTTAGGAAGGATCTTGGACCATGAATGAATGAGTTTAGAGCTCTTAGTTTGGTCATCAGAGTCACTGTCTGCCTGAGGCTATTTGGCAGCCTGCACTGGGCTTTCATTCAACACAGACAAGGGCATGCTGCTCTCCTCCTGGCTTGGAGCCAGGCCAGAGCCACTGAGTGAGTGGTATTCAGGGGAGGTAAGGCTATCTTTCTGTCCATCTTGAAACAACATCTCTCTTCCTTATTAGTTTAGATAACTATATCACAGGGGGTATCCTAAGGCTGCTGCACCAGGGGATGCTAGTGTCTTGCCTTTGCAGTGCCAAGACATAGAGGAGCAAAATGCACTCAGTAAGGCATGAGCATGCAGGCGGTCTTTGTAAAATGTTCCTAGAAAAACTGGAAATCTTCATGGAGATTCTGAAGTTTCCAGAGATTCTGCCCACAAACAGCCACACATCCCCTGTACCATGAAGTACCACACTATGGCCTAGCAATACAACTTTGGCTTTTCCCCCTCATGTTTTCCAGGTCTACTGTCCAAAGATTTCCAGTCTCTTATTCTGACATTCACACACTGAATGCAAAGCTAAGTCTTGTCTTTTATCGATTATGCAATGACTTTTTATTAAAACTTGATTTTAATGTATTTTATAGAGATGGCTTTTTAGTGTGCAGTGGATTTGTCACAGTGGGGCACTAGCATTTCTCTTCCCTTGATCAGCCATCTAGTGAGAAGCAATGTGAAACCGATGAAGATTTGGGCATACTACTTGTTTTAGCTGGGACAGATCTGACCTCCAGAACTGTGTGACATGCAGAGCTGGGAAGGAGTAAGGTGAAAATACAGAAATGTTCTCAGAGCAATCCTTGCAGAAGGTAAGAAGAAAGGAAAGTTTCCTACGGACTGTTTCTGTAGTGAATTTGGTGCTTGAGAACAGAACTCTGCTGTGTTGTTCTGGTAGGCTGAGGAATACGCTAAATACCACATGTGAATAAATGGCCTGTGTCTTAAGTTCTATATGTTCTGGAAAGAAAGATGTCTGAGTGGTGAGGAGAAGAGAAAAAATTTGCAGACAATGCAACCCCTAAAGGTAGGTTGCCCTCTGTTTATCTGCTAAAAGGGAACTTCGTGAGCGGTGCCAGCAGAGCTTTTTTCTGCCATGCTGGTCTTTAGGTGCAAGAGGAGTCTTTTCTTTTGAAGGAATTCCCGAGAGTCGTTCAGTCCGTGGTCCCTGCATTGTCAACCAGCAAATGGAACTGTTAGCTTTACCTTTGTTAACAAAGCAATCAATCAAGCCCAAGGTCCTCTTGGCACTGGTGTCCTATGAACTTGCAAGTCAGTAAAGTGCTTGTAAAAGGGTTTGCAGCTCTGGCAGTGCTCCTCCTGTGGGCAGTATTGCCTTGATGTGCTCTTATTTTCCTTCACATCGGAGTGCAAACAAAAGCTGTTGTCCAAACAGTCTAACTTTTCATTTTGCAGCCTGTGGCTCTTCCTTGATCTTTATGTCTGCTGCTTGTACTGTCGTCTTGTCCCTTGCTGCACATTCTGGCCAGTAAGTGGTGCTCCCTGCTTCCTTCCTACAGCTCCATTCTTTATGCAGAGCTAAGAAGTGCTGTCATACATTGCTGTTGCTTTCAGGTGTGTCTCACCCAAACAGTACATCATACTTTGATGTAGTGTATTGATAAAATAACAGTATTTTTAACGTGAGCCCTAATTGTGTGTTTTTAATGGTAGAACTTCCTGGCATTGTCCCATTGTCCATACTGGAGATTTTACATACTGCTACAGAGGTCCTCGAATAGGTTCCTTTGATGCAGGCCATCAGATGAGATGGGTCCCAACTGGGTTTTCGTGCATAATGTTGAAAGTGAAGAGGATAACATTTATGTGGCTGACATGGCTATAAGGAGACTAGAAATCTTAAGAAAATGAGACCTTGGGATACAGCATTTTTTGGATCCACATAGTGCTGTAGTCTTGCCAATTAAAGGAACAGTTTCTTTGCAGGGATATGTGATTTGGCTGGGGTATGGGATGGGGCTTCTCCACTGGCCCTTTACAGCCAGGATCTTTTCAGTAATGCAATTCTACTAACAATTTTCATGGCCAGAGTCCAGATTTTTCCACTCTTGATCTCTACTATGCAGGTTCTTTCGCCTGGATATAAAATGCTAATATTCTGACCTTGTAGCCGGGTTGAGTTTTTTCTTCAGGACCAAGGCAGAAATAGATCAGGTCTTCTGTTTTGTCCTTAAGTGATAGTACAGTTTTTGGAAGTGGCAAATCTAGCTACCCAAATGGTTTTGTTACAGAGACGGGGAGTAAAATGTATATGAAGAATAGGGTGGAAGAGATGGATGGACCAAAAGAGAGACTCAAAGAAGATGGGAGTACAGAAAGAGAGGAAAATTGATAAATAAAAAAAAGAAGTGACTAAAGCAAGAGAAGAGAGAGGGAGATTCTCTCCTGATTAGAATTCATGAACTCCATTCTTACATTAAGTCTATATATGACACCTGGCCTTTAATGTGAAGCTGCCTACGAGCATTAAAAATTAAAAGCAGAAGGTAGGATCCATCCATCTCGGGCAGCGCTGCTCCCCTCCTATCTGAGCTCTGCACAAAGCTATTACACATTGATAAATTATTTTGGGTAATAGCTGAGATATTACATTGTTTCTGAGTGAAGGTAAAATCTCTCCATGACACGGGCATTTATCAGGAGCGCATTTCATCCTATTTATTATGGCCGAGACGAGATCGCAGGCTGCGGGCAGAGCTGGCACGTCGTGCTGATCACCTCCCCCATCGCCTCCATTCCCTCTGTCACTTAGGTGATGGGATATTGATGGAGCTCATGACAAGTTAATTATTAACTAAAGATATGCAGTTCACCTTTGCCAGGGGAGGGGGCACAGAAGAGAGCAACGAACAGTAGTTGTTAAAAAAATAAATATATCCATTGTATTTTAGGATTCTTCTCTCTGTCTTCCTCTCCCTTCTACCTGTGGTATTTTACAACTCCTCAAATAAATCAGATCGGTTATTTGAATTCCAGTGTGGTCTAGAAGGCCAACAGAAATGGAAGAACCTCTAAGAACTTTAGATTTTGTTCAAAAGAAGTTTCCACAAAAGTTTTTCTCCATTGGCTTGGCATTGGAGATAAGTGGGAAGAAATTTTCACTATCCACTGAGTAACTGACTTCCCTAACTCTTGAGAAGGCCAGAAAGCAGAGCCATAGAATTTTTGTTCTGTCCCATAAATGATTGCTTTCTTTCTTTGTAAGGAAGAGATAACCTGACATCCTCTGAATATTTCAGCTATTCCTTCCCACTGAGTGCTGGATGTTCCCCTTAAAGCTGGCTGGTTTTGTAGTACAGAAGCAGGAAGGCAATGGCTGCAAAGATAATGCTTGCTTGATCATCTGAACTCCTAGGCGAAACAGGATGAGTTTGCCAACACGAGTGATTCTGTCATATTTGCGTTCTGGTAGTCTTGGTCACTGATGGAGGCAGCTGCTCTATGTGAACCTTTGGGTTACAGTATTGCATACACTAAGGTATAATAAATAAGAGTTGCTCAGTTGATTGGCTGGGGATTGAGTAGTCCTTCAGTCTGCAGCATACACCTAGCAGTAACACAGCCAGTCAGTACGACTTCATGGTGGTGTACTATGAGTTAGTGTCCCAGCTGAACTAGCGTCTTATTGATTCTGCAGAGAAAATGGCTGAGAGCTGCACTGGGAAGTTTTCCTGTTGACAGTCTCATCAGGACTAGTACATCATGTTATGCTAAGCTGTTTCTGGTTTGTCCATAAGCTGTCTTAGCATGCTATTGGTCCTTTCTAGAAGAAAGGAGCTGCTGCTGTCAGCCACTGTGACAGTGGTCATTTAGAAAATAATCACAAGGGAAAATATCACAGTCTAACAAAGGAATTATTCCCTGCATAGGATCTACAGGAAGACCTGTTGAGTAAGTTTTCACCAATTCAGAGTCCTTCCGGAAAAAATAAGCGTGTTTGTTTTTCAAAACCTAAGCTGCTCTAGATGCCAGTTTAAAACTACAGGTGTGCCAAATTTCATGCAGGTTGGATGTGAACCATATAGCTCAGGTTCCCATCTACTTCATTTCTTGAAGAAAACATAGGATTATTACTTCAGGATTGTGGTCTGTTAACTTAATTCCAAAACTCATGAAAGCTGCTGGACAGGTTGCCCAGGGAAGTTGTAGCTGCCTCATCCCTGGAAGTGTTCAAGGCCAGGCTGTTTGAGGCCTTGAGCAACCTGGTCTAGGGGGAGGTGTCCCTGCCCATGGCAGGGGGGTTGGAACTAGATGATTTTTAAAGTCCCTTCCAACCCAAACCATTCTATGACTATGAAAACATAATGTCCTCTGCAGCAGCACTGAGCAGGGTAAGGAAAAACAGAGTACTGTTCTTTGAAATCCACCAATTCTGTTCCTGTGATTAGTGCCTTATGCTGGAGTTTCAGGAGCAGATGTTTCGCTGATTTTTGTATTTTCCTATGAAATCTGAGAGTTCCAGTTGTGGGCTAATTCTGAAAGATCTCTTTTTTAAACTACTATTATTAGTTATTATTTCACAGCTTTAGGGAATCTCTCTTTGAAAATACAGATTTCTACTACTTTGCCTCAAACTGAGGGAGTTTAAGTACATTTTTTAAAAAAAGCATATGGATTTGGATTCTCAGGTATAACTCTTCCTCTCTGAGACTATGCTAGATGGTCTTGCATTGAAATTGCTCTGTATAAAAGCAAAACTTTTAGTCTTCATTTGCTCCATACACTTCAGCTTTCTGAAATCTCTGAAAACCTAGCTGCTTGCTATCAAAGGTATGAGAAGGAGATATGGGATTGGGCTCCCATGCACAGATAAAGTGAGCGCTTTCTGAAATGTGGTGGGTAGATTAGCTGTCTGGACTCCAAGTAAGAAACTGCCCATCACTGCAGTAAGGCTAATCTCCCTGTCCTTGTCTGGTCATAGTGATCAGTTTGCCCTCTACTTAATATAATAAAATATATAATAAAAATGTATTAACAACTGTGAACCACCCTCATTCCCTTTCCAAACCCCCTTGGGAACTTCCAAGGTTAGATGATGTGCAGTATACCCACCTCAAAGAAAATGCACGTTCATTATCTTCACCCTTTTATTGTACACCTTGTCCTTGCCTGTTGCCTCTCTTGCAGTTGCTTTTTACTCTGGGCCTTGGTCTGTAGTCCCTGCCTGTACAATGTAGTTGTGTTGACATCTCTCGTGAAATATTAATGGTGTAATACCTGGTGGTCCCATTTATCTTCCAAAGATACCTTTCTGGTGTGTTTTGTGAGAATGACATCAGGCTGTGAACTTGTAAGTTCAGGAGGGCTGGGGTCTTAGGGTGTCTGTGACTCCTTCAAGGCTAAGACTGGTTTTGGTAATGAAAATGCTTATAGCTTTTTTCCCTAATATTTTACTTTACCTAGACTTTCCTCCTAAACGCCTCATAACTCAAGCTGTAATTACTTATTCAAAGAATGCCTCTCACATTAGCATAGGTGATAGCAGTTCAGCACTACCAGGTTGTTCATGTAACACAGTTCTATAGTAGTATGAATAAAGCAATGGAGATGGGATTGCTCTGCTTGAACTTGAAGGTCATTATGTTTATAGAATAAGCATTGAAAGCCTGTAAGAAAAAGGCCTGTATTGAGAGACAGTAGTATGAATACATTTTATTGAGGTGCATCTTCTGCTTTGGAAAAGTACCTATCCATAATATTAATCTTTTTTGGCATAAAAATGGTGTGTGATTCTACTACATGCTGACTACAAAAATACATGAGAAACCTGGGGTAAGTTTATGCTAGCGTTACTAGAATTAGCTCAGTTTTGAATGTGGCTCAGTGTGATTTAACTGAAGTGTACCTAGGAGAGTGTACTTGGGCTGGCAGTCCAGGTGTCACAGGGGAGGCATTAGCAGCAAATCAGACAGCACTCATCAGGATATGGCTCCTTCACTAGAGCTAGAACTGAGTGTGTAGTTTAACCAATGTTGTGTCCTGTTGTATGAGTTTTCACTGAGTGCAAGCCTGGGCAGGCAGCGTATTTGCTCAGCAAGGCTTTATTGCTATGCTGCCCTATATGGGGGGTCATGTGCTGCTGTGATGTGTCAGATCCAATGTCTTTGCTAACCTGATACCTTGTCTCACAAAATGACTTGAGAAGGTGCAAGGACTCCAGGCAGGGGGCTGTGAAGGAACAGCTGGACTGTGGGGTCACATCTGCTGAGACCACATATGTAGAAATTGGCTTCTTGTGCAGGTTCTCAGCTGCTGGTGTCCACACCAACCAACATAGGTCTAGATACCTATGTCCTTACACCAGCTTATACTTTTCAGTTGTAACAAGCACCTGGCATTAATAGCAGCTGAGGCGAAGATGGTGTCAGGTAATTATTTGTGTGTGGAAAAATTACTTTGTCATCTTTTAATTTCAGTGAATAGACCCTTCTTCTTTTTATATCCTAGTTCTAGACTAATGAAAAAATAAGCAAACTCCTGGCTTGTCTGTTCTTGTCTGTTCTTGTTCCTCGGTATTCTTGGCAATTTGCTCTCCATGTCTTTCTCACTCACAAGAGAAGGCAACAGAAACCTAGCTGATCTGTCTCCTGTGGTACCCTTTAGATTTTGTCTTTTGTATTCCCTGAACTGACTGGCAAAACCACTTCATCCTTCAAAACTTTCCTTGTGATCCACTTCCATATTTTGATACTTTTAGGAATAACTGTTTCTGATGTCAGTAAGAAACTTGATATTTATTAGTATTTATTTGTCTTACAATTTTTTTTTAAAAGCATATTTTGAAACGAGTTTGTCTTAAAATCATATACTCTTGCTTGTGGCATGTCTATCGCTGTGTGTCACCTCCTTCTTTCTGCCGCTTGCTTCTGTCTTGCCTGTTGTGTCTCACCTGAGTCTTCCTACAGATTTAAGTGGTAAACAGAATAGTGAGACTTTGAGCCTGAGGGAGGTGCAGTGGCTTTGGGTGGTACCATAAAATAAATCCTTCCTAGTAATAACCTGATGTGCTCTAGGCCAGGCATGTTGCTGCTTTCCAAACGTGGCAAGCACACACACAAATGCTCGAAGCCATGACATACCACTGTGCTTGTGCTGTATGCATGCAAGCATCGTGCACACGCACACCGCCACACCCACCTTCCCCCCACCATAGCATAAATGGAGGATCATGTTCCATATGCTCCCAGGTCAACCCTGAGAAACAGTTTGATCAGCTCAGAGAAATACACAGCAACTTAAAGAGTTAACCCTACAGTAATTGGAAGGTGGTGGTGGTGGTGGAAACAGTGTAATGGAGGGGTGAAGAGTTTCCATAAACCCATTGCCTCAGCTCAGAGAATCTGCTAAGGGGCAGTGGTCAGAGAGAAACAGAAGGAGAGAGAGAGATATCAAGTGTAGTAATCAGAATGAAAAATGGAGCTCCGGTTACTTTAAACAAGAGCTAATTTATCACGAGAACGAGTGGATAAGTAGCTGAGTTTCAGGCGTTCAGTAAGTTCCCCGTTCTGCTCCAAAAATTATTCCACCCCTGTCTCCATGCTCCCATAAATCATCTCCTTCTTCACTTCTGCTCCGATTACCAATTACTCCTGCCTACGACACGCTTTCCCCTGCCCGACACAATCTGATGGGGCCCTGCCTTTTAATTTTACAAATGCTTTTTCCTTCTTGCTTCTCAGCTCACCATCCCTACTCCTCCCCTCCCCAGTTTCCTTCTGTAGCTTTGTTTCCCCTTTCCCTCCTCATCTACTTTTTTTTTTTTTTTAATTTGAAGAAAGGGAGGGCAGTAATGTTTCCTGGCACCTCCCCCCATGAGGTTGACTGAGCTGTAGGAGAGGAATAGAAATTAATTATTTTCCCAACCTGAACTCTCTTTGGGATTGTGAGTCCTCTCCCTAAGCCCATGACACTTTTGTATCAAAGGTGAAAGTCTTGTTCTTGAAAGGATGTATTGCTTTTTGTTGAGCCTTTGAAAGAAAGCATAATTTTTTCCTTTTTTCCCTTTTTCTTTATTGTACACAGAGCTTCATGCAGAATAGAGATTTTGTGAGCTGCACAGCTGCAGGCAGAAGAAATTTAATTTCTGTTGCAGTGTGTTATTTTTCTGCATATGCTTCATCAGTGTTAATATTTGCACTGGAGTAGTTCCTATCTAGCTGTGCGTTAGACTAGGTCCACACAAGAAACTTTTGTTGGCTTCATTGATTCCATATATGAAATCAAGTTAAACCAAGTTTGTATGAATAAACAAAGGTCTACTTTAGGAGAATGTGTTGAATTTATTGATATAGCTATACCTTTCTAATATAAAAACCTTTGATACTGCTTATGAATGGTATTCTAGTGTGTCATAAGTCTGGTGCACTATTTAGATGCTGGATAGATATGCATATGGATTGCATACAGAAAAATCCTAGAAATAGGCTTCAAACATCAAAGAATTGGCATGAAATAACGCACTGTTTTGCATATACATGTTATTTTACAACACAAATTATTGCTTACTGAATGTTTGCACAAGCTACAGTTGGAGCATTTGAAATCACTGTCATGTTTGTCAGTTCAGCATAGAGGCAACAAATCTGTTTGATTTCAGTAAAATAGTTTTTGGAGGCTTCATTGATTGATGCCTAAATAGCCTGTGCAAAATAAAAAAGAAGGTTCATGAGGGCTAACTTGCACGAAACTTACAGATGCTGGCAAGCCCTAAGTTGGAAGAGCCATCCCAGCTTAAGAGAAATCCTTGCGCAGGTCATCAGTCTAGCCTAATGTGCACAGAACTGTTATTTCTACCTGTAAAACATTCAACCAAATTGCCACAAGGCTTACTGAATCTCAAAAGACAAAATTCCCTTGCCCTGCTGAGAAAAGGGTAGGCAAAGTGACAGCTCTGCCTGCTGTGCTGCAAAGAAAGTGGCTGTCCAGAGCTGATTTTTGTGCAGGATAATGGATGGAGGAGATGGATTACCAGGTGATAAATCACACAAAGGAATTGGCTGGTGCCAGAACCCATGAGCAAGAAGATAGCTGGCATGCTCTGCAGTGAGTGTTGCCATCTCCATCTGATTAGTAGCCTTTATGCATAAACATTAAAACAAAACAGGAGTTAATTATAGTGCAGCTTCTTGACGAAAGGCCTTTACAGCAAAACAAGGCTGGCAAAGGGAACATGTCAGTTCGTGTTTATCTGGTTGTTTATCTTTTTTCTCTTTGGGGGAAAGAGTAGGGGAAATCCTGTGTGTCCTCATTTCCCCTTTTTATTCTCATTTTCTCTTTATTCCACTTTTGAAGCTGCTAGTGTTACTTTCTGACCAAAAAGTATCACAGGCATCTTTCAACAAAGAAACAGAGGTGATAACTGAGCATGACCCAAGTAATTCCTATTCCACATGATTCATATACACTCCCTCTGCCCTGTCAGGCAAAGAATGGTTGCTGGCACTCACTGTGTAACTCAGCAATCAATAATACTGCTCCACATCACCCTAAAGACCAATGATACTCTGAGCTCAGCATACTGTGGGCTGGGCAATCCATGCATAACAGAGTTACTTGGAGATGGTAAATTTGACTTCATCCTTCAGCATCTTTCTGTAGGCCAAGAAACGAGCATTATGTTGGGCACTCCTAAGTGCATCCAAAAAGTGTACAGTGGTGCATTCTACATTTGAAACCTTTTTTCATGAAAAGCAATACAAGGTAATTATCAATTCTGCTATTGACTGTGTGCATGAAAATAGAGGATAAAAAGAGAGACATGCTTCTGGCATGCAGGGAAAGCTGTCTGTGCTGCCATTCAGAGAGACCTAGACAGGCTGGAGAGCTGGGCGGGGGGAAAATGAATGAAATATAATAAGGGCAAGTGTAGAGTCTTGCATCTGGGGAAGAACAACCCCATGTGCCAGTGTAAGCTGGGAACTGACCTGTTGGAGAGCAGCGTAGGGGAAAGGGACCTGGGGGTCCTGGTGGACAGCAGGATGACCACGAGCCAGCAATGTGCCCTTGTGGCCAAGAAGGCCAATGGCATCCTGGGGTGTATTAGAAGGGGTGTGGTTAGTAGGTCAAGAGAGGTTCTCTTCCCCTTCTACTCTGCCCTGATGAGGCCACATCTGGAATATTGTGTCCAGTTCTGGGCCCCCCAGTTCAAGAAGGACAGGGAACTGCTTGAGAGAGTTCAGCGCAGAGCCACAAAGATGACAGAGTGGAACATCTCCCTTATGAGGAAGGCTGAGGGAGCTGGGTCTCTTTAGCTTGGAGGAGACTGAGGGGTGACTTCATTAATGTTTATAAATATGTAAAGGGTGAGTGTCATGAAGATGGAGCCAGGCTCTTCTCAGTGACATCTAATGATAGGACAAGGGGCAATGGGTGCAAGCTGGAACATAGGAGGTTCCGCATAAATATGAGGAAGAACTTCTTCACAGTGAGGGTACCAGAGCACTGGCACAGGCTGTCCAGAGAGGTTGTGGAGTCTCCTTCTCTGGAAACATGCAAAACCCGCCTGGAAGTGTTCCTGTGTGACCTGATCTAGGTATTCCTGCTCTGGCAGGGGGATTGGACTAGATGATCTTTTGAGGTCCCTTCCAATTCCGAACATTCTGTGATTACATGAAAACTGCTGGCTCAAAGTCAAGACTGGTCGGGATGGAGCGTGTTCTGTTTTTCTGTCACTTTATTATCATTAAAAGCATAACAGAGAAAGGTGTTGTTGATACTGTTATTTACAAATCCATCTTTGCTGAAGAAAGAAGAATCTGTGCCATAAAGGACACCATGTTTTGAGGTGTCCGGCAGTGGGCTGACATCACAGTGAAAACTCTACTTTGAACTAAACTGATTGATTCCTGACTTGGGAGTATCCTGGTCCCCACTGCCTGTGTAGGCATGAAGATGACAATGGTGATCCTCTTTTGTCAGAGCTGTGGAGGAAAGTTGCCGGCAAGGAATTGGAAGGGGAAGCTACACAAATGATGCTTGTGCAAGATGTTTCTAACATGTCGTATTTCCCGAAATGTGCAGCAAAAGTAGAGCTTGTGCAGCTCTCCAGGAGGCTGGGAGCCCCCAAAGACTTAGTGAGAGAAAATTTTTTAAATCATTTGTTTTAGGAGGGCAATAGTCCATGGATAAATAAACTTTGCCCCATCAGAGTTTTGGGCATAATCTTTAAAGCCCCGTGTGTCATGAGACTTCTTTAGTAATTGTAACCTGACAGTGTTGTTTTTAATAATGTAAAGGATTTGACTGAACCTTGGAAAAGTCATCCATTACACGCAGAATTAACCCGTAACTTGTTTCATGAACTGTAGGGTATCTGGGACTCACTCTGTACCCAGATATATAGGCACTGGGTTCATACCTGATGCACCAGTGAGCTGGTGACACTGACTGTCTCTTTTAGGTAAAGATTCTTGAAGCTTAACCTATATTTTTTGAACATAGTTTTTAAAGGTGGTTTGATAGTAGATTAATCTTCCAGCTGGCTCCTCCCAAGGACCTGGCATATACTGAACACTGACATGACAGATCCGCTACCTTACTCTGCTCTCTCGTTGAAAAACTCTGTGTGAGTGATTTAATGTTCAGAGTTTTCCCTAGAAATCCCTACTATTTCACAGCAGTCTCATTCTAGAGAAAGAGGAAGCATCCTTAGTTTGCTTTGAATCAAGCTTTTTTAAACTTACATTTTTAGATGCTCTGACTGCTCAACTGTTTCATGGCAGTATGAAATTTGACAGGGAAAGAACTTTTAAAAGGGGCTTTTTTTGTTGTTTTCAGGATTTGGCTGCAAGAAATCACAGTTTCCTTCCTGCAGCTTGTGTTTTTCTGGAAAAACACTGATAAAGTATCAAGGCAGCAAGTGAACATGCAGGCAGAGGCAGACAATTATATTGAGTAGTCTGAAACCTGGCAGAGACGTGTAGGACTGCAAGCAGAGACTTCTGGGCTTGCCTGGACTGCCTCCCACTCCACCTCACTTTCCTCTGAATCTATTTGGCAGCTTCCTCAGGCCCCCCATGTACAAGAGCCAAGGTCCCTGCATTCTCTTTACTACCTCCCAACCCTCTATGTGACACCAGCCATCGACTCTCCACTTCAAACAGTACTGACTCTGCTAGCTGGGAGCAAGAGCAAATCTGAGAGCTTTGGTAGTAGAATACCATTGAATTTGAGGCAGAATAATTTTTTTTTTGAAACCCACATTTGATGTGGGGGAATGGATGTACCTGAGGCTTTCTCTGCAGAGCAACTATGGCAGTAGCAACGGCCATCATTGCTGCTCCCTGCTGTCTGTTCTCAGTCCTGTCAGCCTGCCTGTGAGAGCACTTTGCTCAGGAGGCTGGAGAGAAGGTTTGATGCTCCCACCCCTGCTGTGCGTGTGTTTGTGCACCAGGAATGGGGCTGAGAACTGCCTATTTGTTCCACAGAAAGGATGTGGGCTTTGCTTAGGTGACTGTGTGTTTATGATACTATCACTGTGAGAAAGGATGCTTCCTATATCGAGAGATCTTCAGGCTTTGCTAATGCTACCTGCCACATCCACTGTATCTGGAAAACAAATCTGTGAGGAAGGTTATCATGGAGCTCTTTAACCGATCCCCTTATATGTCCGTCACATCAAAGAAACCAATGAGGCTGTGCTGCCTGCTTGCCTAAAATTCACTTAGAAGAGAAAGGAGCTGGCAGGATTAGAGGTGCACTGGGAGAGAGGGATATGACTGTATTTCAGAACACCTGCCTAGAAGTTGTCACTGATACCCTTTTTGGGTCTGTTGTTTTTCAGGGACAGTAACATCAGTGTAAAGGAACAGGACTTTACACTTGAGATGCCCAGATCATTCAATTTGAATGACTCATCTAATGCATTCAGTCTCTTCCTACCCCAACACTTACGTGCCAATTACTAATCAGCTGACATTGAATTTCCCAGATAATACTGTATACTTCTAAATTTTCTGTCATGAATTTATTTAAATTTCCCCAGAGGAGGAAGTGGAGTTTATATGTGTTCTGAGGAGAGATACACAATTTCTTCAAGCATAGAGAAAGATGTCTCATTGCAAAAGGTTTAGCCAGGACAGTGGAGGCACAGGGGCAAGCAGATCTCAGAAGCAATACTCTATTTTATTACAGTTTTTCACTTAACATTTTTGGGAAGTTGACTCTAGGATTTCTCACTTCTGTGACATGACAAGTTCAAGTGTAACGCTGACCTTTAGTCTAGAGTCTAAGAGTAGCAGAGTTTAGGTCTGCTCTGAAAAGTGATCACAGTCAACTTTTCATTAATAGAGAGTACTGGGATGCCCCAGATAATGGGGAAAATGGAAAATACATTTTTGAAAACTGTCTTTGAATATGTTACCTTCTTGTTAGCAGTTATATAGAGTTAACCTTACTGACTCTGGAATAAAAAAGAGGCATTTGTGGTCTCTTATTTTGTTGTTCGATTGAGGCAGCAGGGCCATAGGGCAGGATACAGGATTCTGTTCCTCCCTTATCAACTGAATGGGTCCAATCTATGACTTCCCAGAAGACACATGGAGGGATGCAGAGGAACAGCTGCAGGATTATTCAGGGTCAGACAGTATTTAAGCAGTAGAGCATTTCTTACTGACAAGGCACAAGGAATCAGAATACAGCTTGATTTCGTGGAACCTGGGTGAGTTTACTCATAACAAGTAATGATACAGCCTTATAAAAACAAGCACATTATGTTTGGAGTCATTAGGCTTCAAGTACTCACACCTTCGCCTATGTTTTTAGCTACCATTTAATTTATGGAAGTACAAGAGAGACAAATAGATATGCCTTTACATTGCAGTATGCACATATATACATGCACTGATGACCAAATGTTTTCAACCGAAACCATTCATGTGGTATGTCAGATGATATAGTGACTTTAGGGATCCTACAGGGCTCATCTATTTCTTCTGCAGGAAAAGCCACCAGGGTTCATGGCCATAGGCTTTCAACTTCTGATTAGAGGAAAGATTTTGAGCCTATGTAGCTTCTAGGAAGTAGCTGGTGTTTCCAGTTGCTCAGAACCATTCTGAACTGGAGCTTAGGTAGATTTTGGAGTACCCTAGCTCTTTTTATTTATGTGCTTATTAATGAGGATGTTCTGGGTCGGACGTGCCTGGATTTTTACAGTAAGATGCATCCTATAAATTAACAGATAAATCTTTATTGCGATCACTTCAGATACTCCCTGTGATTCACGGTACAAAAATGTGGTGCTTTGGTTTACCAACAGGCTGCCCAATTCAGCTTGCTTTCTTGAGTCTCTCTTGCTGTGTTAGGGCATTTCTCAGACCACATGCCAAACTGCATTTTTATTATTATTAAATGCCTCCATCCCTAAAGTGCTAGAAATCTGTCTTCTTTAATTCCAGACACTAATATCTCTGGAGAAATGCTTTTTTATATTAGTTCTAAAGAAGAAGAGGCTGGATAAAAAAATGGAGGAGTACAAAAAGTCTGGTTATTCTGCTGACACCCCAAAGACTGTGTAAGAAAATGTAAGATTATAGTAAAGAGACCACTGCATATTGCCATTGCTCCTCCAACAAGGGGACAGAATTACCTACCTTTGTACCATAAACCATTAGTAGGCAATAGGGATTTTTCTCTATCTTGTACAGTAGTTTTGTACTCTTAAAGGAAAAGGACCCGTACAATAGCAAAATAGAAAATGGGATAAAAAGCAATGAGATAGTTGACTTTGATAAGATAACTGGTTAGAGCTTGTTTATCACGAGTTCAGAAAATCATTAGATAAGGTGCTGCATGGTGATTAGTGTAGGAATCATAAGGGTGACTGGAGGGACAGCAACAGCTGGTGCTGAAATTTGAAGTAAGATGCCTAAAGGAGGCTTTTTTCAGGGCTGATCTTGTCTTGACCATCAATGGCCTTGGCCAAATGATCAGCATGGTCCTGATGAAAGGTCCAAAGACAGGAGGCGTTTTCAGCATAGAGATGCTTCCAGTAGAGAAATGGAACTATTGTGCAATTGTCCAAGAGCCTGATATGACCACTCCTGAAACAGCATGTACAATTCCAGTCACCAATATCCCAGAAGGATGAGTATGAAGTGGAACAGAGCACAGAAAGGTACTAGGATAACCAGTGATATGGGGAATCTGTTTTACAGGATATTAAGAGCTTTGCTAGTTCAGTCAGACAAAATGAGGAAAGAGGGGATATGACTGCTGTCTATAAATACATCAAACCACAAAACCCTCAAGAGAGAGAACAGCTATTTAAGCTTAAGGAAAATGTTGGCACATGAACAAATGGGTATAAACTGGCTGAGAATAAATTAGTCTAGAAATTAAATGAAGGTTTCTAACCATCAGAAAGAGAAGTGAGATTCTGTAACATCCTTTCAAGGGAAAAGAAACAGAATTAATTTTAAGATGGAGCCTGATCTTTTATGAAAGGGCTTCTTTGATGGTGCTGGTAGCAAGAAGAGAGTGGACTATATGACCAAAGAGTCTCTCTAGTCTGTGCTCCCACCTTGCTCACCTGCCCTCACCCTATACGATGCCCCTTCTCTTTCTTGGTACTCTGAGCTCCACCTGCTCTGAAGGCGCCATGGACCCCTTATCAGAATTCTGCATTGCAATAGGTTGTTTTTAATCCTCCCCATATCTCCCTTATTTTTTTTCCTTGCAGAGCTTGCTGGGCTGTAATGTTTCCCTTCGTGTAATCCATCACAGACACAATGTCGCTTGTGCAAATTAAAATGCACCTCGGAATAATAAAAAAGGGCCTTTTTTTTTTTTTTTTTTTTTTTTTCTTCCCAGCAGCAGTTCCTCAACACAAACCATTTGTCTCTGGGAAGAAATTCAAGAATGTTAACCCTGTGTGTGCTCCTGTGGGGTACACAGCACCTCCTGTGGGAACAACACTTAATAGAGACTTGTTCAGTAGAGCAAACTCCCATGTGTTTTGGACCTTGCAGATAGCTGGAATTGTAAGCCACTTCTTTCCTCATGAACACATTGATGATAGGGTCCAGTGCAACAAATTAAAGGTTCTCCATGTCTGATCAAAGAGGTACAATGCAGGAAAACTACACACAAAATTATGTGGTGCTCCACAGAACTCAAACAAATTGTCTGAGTTAAGCATTGTACATTGGGATCTTTAGAAAGAACCACTGGAAACTGTTTGAGTGGCAAAAGAATCACCAGGCTATCCCATACTGCTGTACAGTTCTGGAGGCTGTAGTTGGCCTGTGGGTCAGGCACTGGTCATTTGTGATTTAGAAGTAAAGCTACAATGAACCCTTGCTGAATGTATTCCATCCTTGCTGAGACAGTGTATGTAAAATGTTAAGTCAAGGACGGTATTTTATTTCTTCCTTCTTTCTTTTGGGGGGAGTGTGTGAATTTCTCCTCAGTGGCATATAAATTCTATGAAGTTAAATAGGCACTTAAAAAATCCATGTTATGTGACAAGATCCAGATTGGGCTGAGAGGCAGGCAGGTACTAGAGGATATGAATGCTTGGCCATAGAGAGGGTGGGGCATTGCACAGCCATCTGGGCTGGAATGACATGGGAATAGCAGTGGGGATGGTGGACCAAGACTGACTACATTCTCTGTGCAGGAGCACTGGTGCTTGGATAGGGTCATTATTGAGAGGTAAGACATCTTCATGGTTTATAGCATAAGTTTTTGGCTTATGGCTGAGGCTTTTATACATCCTGAATTTTCCTCAGATCCAGCTGGATGATTTTTCTTACTTCTCCAAACAACTGTTGCACCCCACACTTAGACTCCCATCACAGATGTTGTTTCAGTTACAATCACAGTAAGGGTCCCAGTGGGTCTCCTCATACTCCAACAGGACCAGTATTCCTTACTTTCGAACTCCTCTCTTGCTCCCTCTTTTTCAGTTCAGGAGCTTGCTGAGCTTTTCAGTTTGTGACCTTACTGGGAACTAATGTTAGCATTAGTGCAGTAATGCTCTCTTGGCTTTCCATGTCAGGCACAGGGCTTGAATCACCCACTTTGACCTGGGGAGAAAGCACGTCTCCAGAACAAGAGCTAGACTAAGCTACGCAGGATGCAGAAAAGACAGCTGGTGTGTGAGGGGGAAAAGGGCCAAGCCCAGTGTGAAAAAAGCAATTCAAAGCTTCAGGTCTCTGGTGGAGAGACCTTCATTGTTCTTCATCCTTATTTGGAATAACAAGGTCAGGAGTGGGTAGAGAAATGGGCATGTATCCAATGGTGGGGAAGCATGCAGGCATGTGAAGGAAGATGAGATGTGCTTGTCAGGGGAAGAATCACCAAGTACTGTTACTGTTCTGTTAAAGAGAACTGGAATTTAGCATGAATGTCTTTCCAGCACCACCTAATGTTGAGCGGAATGGTCTGTCAGGCCAGTAGTGCTTGAAAGTGCTTCCTGACTACATGCATGTATGTTCACTGTGTCATGTTTTCTGTTTGACTCAACATATCAACAGGGCCAACTCTGGGCATAAAAGGAGATGATAGGGAGCTGGTAAAAGCAAAACCAGGCATGTCACCTCATTCCATTCTTAATTCTATGCTGGCCATTAATCTTTTTCTCACTGCTGAGCCTTGGACTACAGCAAAGGCAGGATGGCAACTGCACTGAGCAGAACACTAATTCATTGAACCTGCTTCTCACAAAGCCTGACGGAGGTGATTGCTTTTGCAGCCCTGCCTTCACCAGCTACTGCCATTGCCCTGGTGACCTCTTCTGTAAAGATGAGGTAAGATCCAGGAAAGGATTTTTATTCTCATCTGCAGGATAGCAAAGCCTTCTGTGGAGTCTGAATCTAGGGGGACACTGTGAAGGGTACTGGATGCTATGGTCCTCATCTTCTGGACTGTTCTTTCCTTTCTGTGTTAAGGCAGTGTTCCACAGTACCCTTGGGTAACTACTAGGGCAGTGTGGGAAGAAGTCCATGATCATCTAGAGCTCTCCAATCCACATCCTTTTACAGCTCTTCTGCACTGGCATCCAGCACTAACCTGGCCCTATCTATTGAATTCAAGGCACTATGGAGCAGCTGAAGCTCTTAGTTTCAGAGAAATGACTACCCCTTTGTCCCCTGCCCTCTTCTGCGGGAACCAAGGTAAGATGAATTTGTCTGTTGACTCAGAGCAGAAGTAACTAGATAGTTGTCTGCTTCTCTGGACAGCAACCGCACTGCCCTGTGCCCACATCTTGTTATGTGTTAGCTTCATTGCTCTGACAGCATGAAAGATGTTTGGTTTTGTTCCTAATGCTGTTGTCATTTATCATCCTCTTGTAAAGCCAGAACCTGCTGCTCACCCGCCCTCCCTCTGTGCCAGTTTACTGCTTCCCCTCCACTCCTGCCCTGGTAGGGAAATGGCTTGTATGCCAGAAACAAACTGTCTTTCCACTGGGTAGTAAAAGGGTACAGCATCCTTTCTGCTCCCTGAAGTGGCTGCTGTGAATAATGGTGATGGTTTGACTGGTTTTCAGCTCTTGGGCTTTGGAGGAGAAACTCATGGAGAGCTAATAGTAAGCTGATTTGATAGCTGATCTTTATCCCATAGAGATGGTAGCTGGTCCTGAATCTGGGGGACTCTTATACAGCTGGGGCCTGTGGAAGGACATAAACATTCAAATGCTGGAGATGGAGAAAGGGATGCAGTGTGCAAAATTCCCACCCTTCAGCTCAGTGTAAGTCCCTCAGAGCTGCTTGGGCTATATCATGCCTGTGTCAGAGCTGTGAAATATGTGGGGCTAGAACACAACCGAAAGAGCATCCTGCCATCTTCTGTCTTGCATCCATGTCCCAAAATAATAGACAAGCAGCCCTCTAACTGCAGATCAGTGATCCTTCAGTTTCTGTGGACAAGCTGAAATAACTCAGAGGCAAGCAGAAGTATCTGTTGGGACTTGTAGATGACAGGTTGAAGAAAGAAGACTTAGCATTCATGCCTTCCTTCCCAACGTGACAATGATTCCAGGTAACAAAAACCTGGAGCTTGCAAAAATGTAGTTTGGAGCTGGAGGTATGCAGCACACTGCTACCATTTTTGGTGTAAACATGAACAGTGCCAAAGGATTTGTTTCTTCTCCCTTCCCTGTCTCACTCTTGGTTCAGCAGTAACGTTGAGTCTCATCTCTAGAACCCTACAAGCATTGTACTGTCTTTCTAGAAATATTCTGTGCAGCCTGTAAGGGACTCCTTAGTCCACCTTGGAGAGTCTGGCTGTAATGGTAAGACTGCTTGCAGAAGGACCAGCTTTGCAAGGCTTTTAATGACATGAGCTCTGTTTTTTTCCTTTGGAGGACTGGGTCTTGTGTCTTCTTAGTGACTTAGAAGTGCATGCATTACAAATGCAGCAGATCTGCAGCTAGGTTGGTGGCACCATCTCTGATTTCAAGCTCGTCATGGACCAGGCTGGCCCTACACTATTAGGTGTTTTCTAGGAGAGCAAAAGTTACACCTCACTGACTGATATATCTGGACAGTACTTCTCATACAAACTCTTCATAACTCCGTGTTGCCTGCCACTTGGAAGTGCAGTGTTGAGAATTGTTGCATTAAATCAGCTCCCTAAAGCAGCTCTAGCTTTGCTCTTTCTAGGCTCAGAAGGATTTTGATAAGCATTGGACTCCAGGCAGAAGCCTGTTTTGGTATGAAATCATCCAGTAAGCAGAATGATCTCACTCCATGGGCAGGCCGCCATCCTTTTCCAATGCATCTGCCACAGCTACCAACATTAGACTCTTACTATCCTTATTTATAAAGCAATATAAGTGTTCTGAGCACTTTACAGATACATAAAAGAGAAGATTCCCACTCTGCAAGGAGCTGACAGTAGCTCAGAAGTACAGGAATCATGGGACAATAACTCAAGTTCTGAGTAGGACAGATGTGGTGGAAGAGGAGCTCAGGGCAGAAGTCTGCAACAGGAGGCTGTGAGAAGAGGGAAACTATTGGCAGCAATTTGGTGCAGCAAGCAAGTGTGGGTGATGTGGCCAAGATGATGACGGAAGAAGCTAAGAGAAGGTGACAAAGTAGAAAGCTTAGGAGTTGACTAGGAAGAGAAGGAGAAAGTGTAGGCAGTAAAACTGCTATCTGGATGGACAAAAAGCAACATAAATAGCAGTGTTCCATTCCTTTTCTGCTCCCAGCACTGAGAAAATTGAGAATATCTACACCCTCCCCACTCTTCTTCTTCAACTGCTCTGGCTGCTATGAAAGAGAGAGACTGATGTTAATGACTATCATTAGCAGTACTTAGAGTTCATCTGCCAGGAAGGGATAAGGGCTGCATTTGCCAGAGAAGTTCACTTGTAGCTGGTACTACTCACTCCAGCCAGAGCCTCGCCTTTATGGCTTAGATAGAGATCACCAGTGCCTGAAAACCATTCCCGTGCAGTCACAGGTAGCCTAGTACCGGGATTCGTGCTGTCCCCTTGCCAGCCACTGGCTATGGGCATTACAGGGCTGCCACCATGAGCCTCGCATCACTCCTCGGTGACTGTTGGGATGATGTGCTAAGTGAATCCTTGCATTGTTTCTCTCTGCAACTCTAGTTTCCAGTGTCAGCTTATGGGTCGCTGGGCAGCCCCCTGTTTGACGTACATCTCAGCATAGCAGCAGAGTAGCAGGGAAGCAGAGTTGCCTCTTTTTTTTTTTTTTTTTTTTTTTTTCCCCTCCCCACCTCTCTTTTATGGATCCACATTCCCCTGTGAAGGGAGCTACAGACTGCAAGTCAGCAATGTCTCCTGTCCAAGTGAGTGCATGTTGTCTGTGCTGACCTTCCTCCACAAGAGTGCTGGTGATTGTGGAAGAGGGCAGCAAGGTTTTGCTTTTTTTGTGTGTCTGTGGTAACGGGCAAAGACTGCTAAAGAGAAAGACACCCTTGTCCTCCCCCCTCGCCTCCTCCTCTGACTTTGTGCCCTGCTTGGGGCTAAGCATTTCTGCTGCCTTTTATTAATCTTCTCCTGGGACAGCACTATCAGCGGCCCATCAGCATTCAACATGCCCTCAGTCAGTAGCTTAACTCGATTAGGGCAGTGAGGAGTGACTTACAGGGGAAGCTCTTCTCCACAGGCAGTATTTGCATACAGTGATTGATGCTGATACGTCCTCTAAACACATCCACATTTTGCATTTTAAACAAAGCAATTGCTGTAGAACTGCTCCCTGTCACTCAGTGGGATTCCCAGTGCCAGCATAGGATGTACCTTCCCTTTCTTAAAATGGCCTCTTTCTTTCTCTAAGAGGACTCTGAGGTAGAATGAAGAGAAGGTCATTGACTCCACCTTATGTTTGCAGGGGAAGAGACAAAAGCCTGCTGTGTGTCTTGGCTTGTGAAGTTGCTTGTGGACACTTGTGGGCTATGTGGACAGTGTCACACAGTTGATGGGCTTTCCACCAAGAAGGTCAAGTTTGAATGGGACACATGATCTGAAACCTCTTGTGTTTCCTTCAAGTTCTCTCTTGGTCAGATTTCAGGCTCAGGGTAGGCTCCCCCCACATTCACCAGTGTCTCTCTGTTTTGGGAATTAATAAGCTGGCTGTCACTCATGCAGCACTAAGTATTTGTGTGTATTATCGACACATATGATGTGTATGTACAATATATATTATATGTATATATTGCAGGTATGTATTATATATGTATATAATGTGTGTATACACACACACATATATGTATAAAAAAATTCCACCTTGCAGATTGTCCAAAGAAGCAAAAGATGCCACCCTTTTTTTCCAGTTTCTGCTGGGGATTTTATTGGCAGGATGTGTCCAAGTTAAGTTCTGATTTGGAGGTGGTGTCCTGAGCCATGTCTTTCTCTGAAGAGGAGTGTGTAAGGGAGGAAATGGGTGAGTTTAACTTCTGTTTGAACGAAAGGCAAAAGGCATAAAATCAAACCTGTGGTGATACTGCTAGTATCACAGGGAACACAGCTTGCTTTGCAAAGGCAGCAGTTGTTTTATCTTCTTTATTATATTCTAAGTGTTTCCTTTCTTTCAAAACAAAAGGAAATTTGCCTACAAAGGTAACCCTCCTGGAAGAGCAGCAGGGACTTCTCTGTAATTTAGGCTGCAAGGTTCCTTGGAGCAGGCACTAAGTCCTCCCCTTTGTCCATGGAGTGCAGGGATCACTGAGGAGGCTAAATAAATAAAAAGCATTTATAGAACACTGCGCAGAGGTCCCTGAAAGAATGTCTCCTAGAGGCTGCCAGTGCTCTTAGCTTTCCAGGTGCTCAGGGCTTGCTGCACTGTGAGGGCTTAACACTTTCAACAAACTCTAGAGGCCCGTTTGCACAGCACTCCAGTGAGACACAGAAAAGTTTTGCTTAGGCTTAGTGGGAAATACCTGTTTTCACCCATTCCTGTCATTACTTTCTCATCTTTGTGCTTATCTCAGAGGACTGGCAATGTACTGCTGGTTGCCCATTTCATGGAATGAAAAAAACCCTTTGTGGTTTTGCAAAACTAGGCACTTCATTATTGGGCTCATGCTGTCTGGCTCCATAGATGTGGGAGCTCCATGGAGAAGGTGGCCCTTTCATCTCCTGCCACACCGTATTATTTTTCCAAATGTGACAAGCTCAGCTTTACAAAAGTAACATATTGCCCGTGTCTTGTTCTATTTAATACTGTATTCAAATGGTCCAAGTGCTCAGTGACGTGAGCTGGGAGAAACAGCTCTGCAGACTTCTTTGTCACTTCACTGGCAGCTAGATCTCAGAAGTGTTCTGTGCCATGGAACACCAAACCTCTTGGGGATTAGGGAGGCATCAAATGCATGGTGACTCAGAGGCAAGAACAGAGATGCCTCAGTTTCAGGCCATAAAGGCCATAAACTTTATAAATCCTAATATCCACTTGGACTTGGGATTAAAGTGAAAAGGAAGCATTGCAATGACCTTGCAGAGGTTGTTCTAGTTTTCCAGAAATCCAGACAGGGAAATTTAGACCTTAGGATTTTAAAAGTGAACTGCATTGCCATTGTGTGGATGCATGGATGCTAATGTCTACTCAGAAAAAATCCCTAGTTTCTTAGTTAGAAAGGAAAACAGAGTCATGATAGTTATGAAAGTGGTTAAGTCAGAATGCTTAACAAAATGTGGAGTGAAATTATAATAGCAATTCAACTATGGTAGCATCTGTGTAAACATTGAAGTTCATTTGATCAAAGTGATATTGGTAATTAGTACGAATTATAGACTAATGTGTTCATTAATGTCACTACTTAGTGACATTTGGTGCTTACAGAATTAGGTGTTGGAAACATGAAGTACTTTGATGTACTTAGAAAATTACTATGCAACTTAGGTAAAGTAGAACAGGATCAGCATGATTCTTTGGTGCCTTCTTCAGGGTGGTGTTTCCACACCGAAGACTGTATGAAGAGGTATTAGGTAAAATCCTAACTGCTCTGCTTGAACAATAAGAACTGTTAAAAATGGTAACTTGTTAAGTTTCTACTTAAGTCAATGTGATTTTCTGTAGTAATTACAGTACCAGAAGCAAACATGCCAAAGTAATGGGTGTTAATTAGGCTCTATGTAATCTTAAACTAATCTAAGTCAATAATTAGTAGCCAAGAAAGGATAGGTTTGCAAATACTCAGGGTGCAATGAAGAAGTGAAGCTGTAATAGTGTCTGTCTGTGCACCTTTAGGACATGTCAGCTGCAGACTGGGAGCCTCTGCGCCTCCAGCATAGGTCTTTGCAGGACATATACCACAGTTTCTGGCTTTTCTGACTGGGATACCTCTGCCTTTAGCCTCTGATGTTTCCCCACAGGTAGGAACCTAAACAAATTGCCTGGCTGTCCCAGAAGAAATCCATGCTGGTTTCTGTCTTCTGCTTCAAGCTCCCCTCCACTCAGTTCTTTGAGTGGAGTGTACTCTGTATTTATCACCTGTTCAGCTGCTGGCTTGTCACATCCTGGTTGTGTCCTCAATAGCCTGGCCGTACCTTGGCCAGCATCTGTCATAGGTTGCTGCTTCCTCCCCACTAGTTGTTCAGAAAAAGCTGTTGTGCTGCAATATAAAAAAAATCCTGAATTGGGTGTGTGGGAGTGTGTGTGTGTGGGTGTGTATAGGAATGCTTATTTCCAGGGAAAGAGTTTCCAAGCACAGAACCAAGACACCTGCTGGGTTCTTCTTTTCTGTGAGCACTGGAACAGGCTGCCTGGAGAGGTCTCTTTCTCTGGAGATTTTCAAGACTTGCCTGGATGCAGTCCTGAGTGATGTGCTCTAGGGGATCCTGCTTTAAAGCAGGGGAGTTGGCCTAGATGATCTCTAGAGGTCCCTTCCAACTCTGACAATTCTGTGAATATATGTAACTAGCAGAGTCCTCAATTTGGGTTGATATCTATTTTGCCAAGTGAATACAGCATCATGGAAATGCAGCTTTTTGAGGTCAGCACTGGCCACACCATGAATCAGTGTGTCCTACCCTGCTGCATGGCCTTCTGGGCTTATGCAGGCAGGATTTTGAGGTTCTCCTGAGGTATGCAGTGGAGTCTGAGGTGAGCATGGTATTTCACTGGTTTGGCATAGCTTGTGTAATTAACTAGAGCTGCCAGAGAAGCTGCTGTGATCTAATCTGATCAGGCCGTTACTCTATTCTTGTCTGCAAATATAAGTTTGCGAATGATGGGGAGGGATAACCTGGACCAACTGGCAGTAACTGTCATTTTACAAATGCCTTCCATAGCCCTGTCCTGCCCTTGGTTTGGTGAGTGTTGCTTCAGTGGCATTGTATTCCTTGCAGAGATGGAAAGCCAGGATAGCTTAGCAGAGCCTCAGCAATGGGAAACAATAAACACTATTAACTGGGATGACCCTCCTTCCAGGTGGAAGGTATCCAGAATGGTGAGCTGGCTGCTAGCCACGGGGAACTTGTTTTTATGGGAGCTGGAACAGTCTATCCTGCAAGGGGTCTGGAGCAGCTCAGTGTGGTCAGCTGCCACAGGGGACTGAATATTCACTGCTGGCCTCCCCACCCACGTGGGCAGTGTGCCAGAAACAGGACAGCAGGAGGGAGGCAGGAGAAAGAGAGACTATCACAGCAGTGAAGAACCTAAAATGTATCCAAGATCAGCCAGGGAAACAGGCTGGATCATAGCAGATGCCTTATTGTGGGGCATCATAGAGTTGCAGTGGAAAGAAGAAATAACGCAGAAGTAGCAGTAGTGATTTCGGATTTGCTGCAAGCTGGAAAAAGTGAGTCTGAGCTAGAAGTGCTCAAGGCAGTGGCAGAGCTAGCTATAGTGCCCCAAAAAGCTGATACCTGTGCTAATGCTGTTCCCATAAGCATCACTCCCTTAGGACACTGCTGAATTTTTATGATGTGATGACAAAAACAGTGGGGGAAATAAGTGATTACCCCAGGCTTGGTTACAAGGTTCATTAGATTGAAAAATACCTGATGAAATTGTACTTCCTAAGATTGACCCAAAGGATCATTGATTTGTAGTAGCATTAACCACTGACAAAAAATAGAAACAAGAGTTTGGTTAATGTGCTTGAGTTTAATAAAGTAAATGATAATAGAAAATTACTTGTAGCATTGACTGCTTGCAGTGTTGCGATGGAAAAAAATTTACAATGCTGGAAATGTAATTATTGAAGGTGATTATAATTTTGGCATCAGTTAAATCGTTTTCCTTCCAAATATAACACTCTCCACTCCAATGAGATTATTCATAACTTATGTATTGCACTTGACTTAATTGGCATATGTGTAAATTAACCCCTCTCAAAAACATGAGTTATGTGCTTTGTTCAAACTGATCTATTAAATGCAGCCTTGTTTTGTGTTGATTCTTGCCAATTTAGGCAAAGTGATTTCAGTTTGCTCTGCTCTGGCTTCTCATCTGATTACTGCCCTGCCTTTTACTATTCAACAACTGCAGTTACATCAGGGATGTGTGATAAAGCTTATTGAAAATGTAATGCCAGTTTCTTGAAATCAGAGAACTGTATAATAATTTGATTCATCAAAATAATGCACTTAATTCTGAGACTTTTGATAGAATGGTCAATGTGCTGATTTTAAGCATTTAGAAAAGCAAAAGTTTGGTATTTCTGAATTACGCAAACTGGGATTTCTAAACAGAAATATGCTTCTTGTTCAGTAGGAAGGAATACATTAAAAAAATCACTTAATACATCAAGAAATGCATTAAAGTCTTCTGGTTTTAAAATGCTCGTTTGTGTTATAATTAAATGACTATATCAGAAAAAGGCCAAGGTGCCTTTTTAGTTTTCTCTGTTTCAGACGGATGAAAAAGAGAAAAAAGATTTATTGTGGAAAAGGCTGCATCCATGTACGGAGGAAGGTTTCCAATCTGGTATTGTTATTATTGTTACGAAAATATGGTTTAATTGACTAATCTTGTTTCTAAGCTATTTTGAAGGTACTTGTGAACTCCAGTAGTGCTGCGAATGAAAGCATAACCAAGAGATGCAGTGAGTGTTTGTGTGTAGATAGCTACAGAAAGAGAGGTCTGTAGCTGTCTTTGTATCTCAGATAGGGACTAGGTTTCTGTACTTGTCTTTAAAGCATCAAGATCAAGTGGTGGGAGGCAGCCTTTTGCCCTTCTCATTATGACATTTTCCTAACTTAATTGATGCAATGTGTATCCAGTGAAGGGGTAAGGCTAGCAGCTCTACTTCTTCCCTGAAAAGAAATGACTGTGGGTGAAATTGAGACACTTAGAACATTGTGAATGGTAGGGAAACATGAGCAAGGGACTGTTTGCTCTGTCTTCTCATATGAGCCGTAGGAGCATGAAATAGGATGACCTCATGGCATGTTCAGAACAGGCAAAGGAGATACTTCTTTGAGCACTGGTCCATGGAACTCATTGCTGCAGGGTGCTGTGGGGGCTGAACGCTTGTTGTGGTTGAAAATGGGACTGGAGAAATTAGAGTAAGAAAAATCATTGGAGGTTTGTTAAATGCAAATACCTCATCTCTAGCTCAGGTAGTCTTTGATCCTTAAATCACTGGGAGACTTAATTATACCTCCTTGGCCTGTTTTTATGTTCTCCTCTGGTCTTCTGCTGCTGGCCACTTTAGCAGAGAGGGGACACTGGCCTGAATGGGCCTGTGATCTGAACCGAGACAGCTGTGTCGGCATGTGCTGTGTGTGCTGCCAAGGGATGGTTGCAGTCAGTGTGTGACTGGTTAGATTTATGAAGGGCTTGGTGAGCACTGAAGTCGTTAGCAAATCTGTGATGTATCAGTGGTAGCTGTTGTCGGCCTGCTCAGTTTTTCTCACAAAAGATGCTTTGAGCATGTGGTCAGTTCTGATCTTTCCTGTGACTTCACTCCTACTCATAATTATACAAATGCTGCTACTCCCAGAGCTGAAGACTTTTCTAGCCTCACCCAAGCCCTGTGGAAGGAAGCACACAAGGACCAGAAGCATGATGGGCCTCTCAAAGCTGATTAGGACTAATATAAAGAGACTTGCAGGCTGCAGTTCTTTAGGAGCAAGGCTGTTGTTTTTGGCTGGCTGGCTGGCTGGCAGCAGTGGTTTGGATCAGGGCTGTTGTGTTTTGCTGAACCATCCATGTGCTTTCTAAACCCAACTCTCATTAGTCACCTCTCAGCCTCTGACTCTTCCAGCCACCCCAGCACACTGCTAGGCGTGACCTCCTGCTCCCAGCAACAAGTGTTCAAGTTTTGTCATGGTGTCATCCCAAACTGGTTGCAATGGGAAACAATTATAAGGAAAGGCAGGCACACAGTACAACCCCTCCACCTTTCTGTTACTGGAAAGTTGAACACTTAAGCTAATAGCTAATGATTTCTTTGATTCCCTGTGTGATACCTTAGCCTGAAAGAGAAAAATCTTGTTGGTTTTCATTTTATTTATCATACAGGTAGGTAGCCACAGGCAACTACCACAATCATGTTTAAACATTTGAGCTTAAGAACATATGCCAGCATTTAAACATGCCTTTAACTTGGGGGGAGAGAAACATGTTTTGAGAACCCAACATTGATTAGTAACCTCCTTCCTCCCCCAGCTAGTTGTCCTGGTTCCCCAGGCACAGCCCCATGGGCCAGCCATGCAGGCAGGCCATGAGTAACCCCGAGTCAGCTGGGAGATCCGATCAAGGCAGCTGACTCACAGGTGTATCCCATACCACTTCATCATGCTCATTATAAAAGAAGAGAGCTCAGTGAGGGTGGGCTTCCTTCTTCCCCTGAGGCTCCTTGCTGGTGGGCTTCTGTTCCTGCTGTCAGCATTGAGAACCAGGCTGAGTAGAACCCTTTATGCTTTATGTTGATTATTGTCTCAATTTTGTTATTCTATTAAATCTGTTCGTACTTCAACTCATGGACCTCTTTCTCTTTTTACCCGATTTTCCTTCCCAGCTGGGGAGGGAGCCCTGGGTGATATACTAACTGCTATACTTTAGCCCTGAGTACTGGCTAACTGTAGACACTAGTCAAAGAAAATGGATGATTTTTCTAATATTTCCTGTGAGTGAAGCTCTTCTGTGAGAGGAAATTTCAGGTTGTCCTCAGTTTCTCCCAGTGCTTAGTGTGATTTTTTTTTTTTTTTTTTTTTAAATTTCAGTGTGATTGAACAACAGTAAGGAGAGAAGGAAAGCCCACAAAAACCTCAACAAAGTAGAAAGGTTCCCAGGAAATCTAAGGAAGCAGTTGCTACTTTAGAGGTAAGAGACTGAGGAAAGCTTAAGTCCCTTGAAGGGTGTTTGAAGAGAGCAGTGGGGCCTGTGCTCTCCATAGTCCTCTGGCTGCTCTTACTCATCTCTTGACACCGGCAGCTCCAGGTGCCACATAAACTTTTGGGAACCCCAAAACTACTGCCTTTCACAAAGCCACAGATTGACTGTGTTATATTTAACCCACAGCAAAGTGTGTTTGAATGTTGTACCAGTTCACAGAAGGTTTGGATTTGGCCACCCCAGTAGGACTTTTTCAGAGGACCTAAGTATGTGACATAGGTGGGCTACGGGGGAGGCTGCGAGGTTCCTGTGTGAACTTGGAAAGGGATTGTGTTGGTTCCAAGATTGAGCCTATTGCAGTCAGAGCAGTGGTGACTGTGGGGCTGGGGGTAGCTTTTTTAATTGTAGAAAAATCTTGTTTGGCTTCACCTCCCTCTCCAGCTCTGTGCTCATCTTGTTTTCTCATTCTAGCCCATTTCTAGCCCTTCTTACTGGCCACCACTAAGCCACCTCCTCCTCCTCCTGAGGGCAGGCTGAGAGGCCTCTTGGTTTCCTGGTTTAGATACATCATCCCAGTGAGTGCCAGTGCCTGGAAGACAGACGTAACAGTGTGTTGGCTGAGGTGTGTGGAGATGGTGGTGCTTACACAGGGCGTGATGCTGTCTGTGCTCAATAGTCAGAGGTAGAATAAAAACCTGGGTTTTCTCTGCTTTCTCAAGCAGACATTTACAGCATTCTGTAGCAGAGCTTGCCCTCCTGCACTGCCTGATCAATCAAAATGCCAGGACTTCAGCACTTGCACCTACTCTATAAGCACTGGACAGCTGCTGTAATGCTTGCAACACTTATGATGTCACTGTTGGGTTTAAGCCAGTGGTCTATTTTATGATTAGAGATTTTGTTTTTCACTGGAACAACTTCAAGGCTTTCTCATTGCTAGCTCATGTTTATTACTTGTACCAGTGAAGTGCAGAATGTGGGGAGAAAATGGGTGAGTGGAAGAAACAGACCAGTCCATGGCAGACTGACAACAGAGCCTGTCTAACCAGGCCTCAGCAAAGCTAATCTCACAAAAACTCAGAAGCTTGATGAAAATTTCTTTTCTGGATATGGGAATACACCAAACAAGTGTTTCTAAGTGAGGGGGCTGGAGCTCTCCTCCCTTTCCGCAGCACACAAATCATGCCTCCCCCCCACCCCAGCCTCTCCTGTGGGACTATGTGCGTCCTGAGGGACAGAACGGAGCAGCTCCTGAACACAATAAACATTACTCTGTCTGGGTTAGTTTTTACATTTCTGTGTTTTATTTCTTGTTCTGTTTGAAATGACCTGTACCACAAGAATACAATTTATTTAACAGGATTTTTCTTTTTTTTTCTTTTTTTTTTTTTTTTCTTTTTTTCTTTTAGGAGCAGATAATAGTTAAGTAGATACTGTTTATTTCACTGACTGTCTATAACTCCCTGCATCATTCTCACAGCCTCTGTCTCTCTGGCTTCTCCATATAATCCAGCCACAAGAACAACAGAGTGGCCTTTGGCCATATGATTGATTATAGCTTATGGATACAAAGCTCCCATTTGTAATAAAATCTCAACAAGTTACATTCTAGGGTCTTTCTCAATGACTTTCCCCTCTAACAGCTGCTTACATGTTTCCAGTGCAGCATGTTTTATTTTATATGTTTGTAATAGTTTAAAAGATAGTTTAGCTTATAAAGAGAAAAATAATGCCCCCTTAGCATAAGCAATACTGCAGGTTCTGATTGTTGAGGGGAGTTTCTTACAGCTTCACAGTTTTGTTGTGAGATGTAATGCCCAAGTTTCCCCAGAAACCTAATTCCGTGTGGTAGCTTACCTTTTCTTTTAATTGATCCTCATGAAATTTATTTTGCATTACAGGCTAGATACCACTGTTCCCAAAGAATATACCCAAAACAGAAGAGCTGATCACTTGGGAAGAATTGCCTTTTGCAGTAGCTGACGGGTAAGTGATTTCTGTTATCTGCACATGCAAATCAGGGGCTGGAGCTGCTTTTACCATGGTTGCTGGACATGGGCTTCATGCTTATTCCCCGTCACTGATACGCCTCTACAGCTTTGCTTTTAAGTCACAGAGCCAGTTTGTGTTCCAAGGCTCAAGCTCCATCATCTTTTGTCCCATGTATAAGGACAGCTGTATGGCACTGACTCTGTGACTCCTATATTACAAATGAATGGCATAAAGAGTGCTGACCCAGAACCCATTTCCTAGTTCATGTCTCAACTTCCACTTTCCCCAGACCTTTTTGTAAGAGACGGTGAGCACTCAAAGACCTAAGCAGTTGCTAAAGCCCCATTTCCTACTTCAAAGTGCCCTGAGAGGACTACACTAAGATGTCACCCTTCTCTGCAAGCCCAGCTCACTGCATGGCTGGATGTGCTCCTCAGTTGTGGCAGCGTGGTAGTACTAGTGATGCACAGCAGATCAGAGCAACTGGGGAAGAGATGCATGTGATTCCTGCACTGGTCTTAAGGGCCCAAGAGACCTGCCCTGCTTCCCAATTTAAGATGGTACAGGCCTTTTAAGAGTTAAATCTAGACAGGTGTTTCTGTACCAGTTCCTGGGGAAGAGTGTGCATTCCTTGCTTAAAGAGATTAATATATGCTAATTACTGTCTGCTTCAGTTCCCATTCTATTTCAGAAGCAATGCAAACACTTTTAGGCATATTGTCATCAAGCAATGGGGCTATCCAGATGGGCTCCAAGGTTATGCAGGTGTAATGGAGAAAGAAGGTCCTGGGGAAAAAAAAAAATATGTATTTGGTATCTTTATATTGTTCTGTCAAGGCAGGAGTTGCCTCCATACTGTAGCCCTACTCTAAACAGCCAGCAAGCTCTGTGGGCTAGAAGCTAACTCAACAGCTCTCCATACTCATGTTTTGTAGATAGTTCTTCCCCCCGTTCTGGAAAGCAGGCCCGAGTCCGAACACAACAAAGCTGGAAGAGCTTTTTTTATTTTCTTTTTTTATTTTTTTTATTTTTTTTTTAAAGTGACCTTTCCAGCCCGGGCCCAACAGAGTAAGAATTGCTTCTTAGTATTTTTTCAGCCCATCTGGGGACAGCTACCTTTGCACTGCAGGTTGGGCAACAATGTGCTGTGGCTGAGCTGGGTGGGACTTGGCAGGGAAGCAACAGTGGTCAAGCGAGTCAAACTTAGAAGTGATAGTGCAACCCAGCACATCTGTGACAGCATTTATGCCACAGCCAGAAAGAGTTGCCAGGGTGCAGCACATGGTGAGCAGGCTCTGCAGCGGTGGCGTGCGTTTCACTTTGGTCCCTCTCAGTCATAGTTGGGTACAGGGATTGTGAGTGCAACCAAAAGCCTCTCATTTTCTCCCTAGCTGCCTCTGGGAGGGAGCTGGGGAGAGAAGCACAAGTATCTGTTCAAAGCACAAGGCCACTGTGTAATTGCTACTGCTGTGAGCATGGAAGCAATCCCAGCTCCCATAGGCCGCCTACCCCTCAGGTCTCTGTTGGTTTACTAATGTGCCTGAAGCAAGACTAAATTCCTTTAACAAGTGAATACAAAATGAGTGAGAGTAGCTACGACTGTGTAGTGTAGGGAGAACTCAAAGGAGATGGAACTGAACTAACCCAAGTGGGCTGGCTACAAGAGCTGAGCGGTCAGCACCAGTTAGAGCCCCCAGTCTCTGTGCTAGTCTGGGCACTGCTCTGCAGCACTGACAGCCCTGCTGTGACACATTTGGCTCCAGTAGAAAACAAGCACCCAGTATCTCCCTGCTCACATGCCTCAACCCTGGTTTGGAAGACTTCCTTCTGGGGGCAAGTTACTCTTCTGCTACACCACATTTCTCCTGGGCTAGCCAGGAAGGGATGGAAGCTTGAGGGGAACAGAGGCAGTAGAGCTAGTGGTATCTCAAATGTAGATCAGACTTTTTTCTCACCTCTACTGCCATGCTGCTGACCACAAAACAGGTTTCATCAGCTCAGACAGGCTCAAAACTAAGTGACCTGGAAAATAAAATCTCAGAGGATGCTAGCAGCCAGTTTTTTCAGTCACTCACATTCCCCTCTGGCTACTGGGAATGCAGCAGCTGTGGCTTAGGCAGCAGATCTAAACCAGGCCTCGGAGACAGCAGGAACCTGGTTACATGAGAGGAGTAAATAAACATTCCCCCACTACTTCTTTCGTCACCTCAAGATCAGGTATTTGCTTGCCCATCAGTGAGAGAACCTCTTACCAGGCCCAGGTATAATCTATGCTAGCTCTTCTGCTGCTGTTGAGGATAATGGGATGAGGCAGGGGAAGACAGTAGTTGAGATATCAGGGGTTTCATGCCACCCTCTAATTTATTTCCCTAGGCTGCCACAAAAAAGCAATCTCTCAGGCTCAAGAGCTGCCTCCTCCAAAAAGCAGTGCCCTTGATTCCTAACTAGCATTTGGCAATAAGCCTAAGTCTCTGTGGAGGCAAAGAGCTATCAGTTTAATGAAGTCTAGGAAAGCCCTGGTTTGGGGTGTATTTATACTTGGGCAGTAACCATGCAGACAAAGCCTTGTCTTCTCTGCCACAAGGAAAAAGTGGGGAATGGCACTCAGCTGAGCTGAAGAGGCAGGTTTGATACACTATGGGGTGAAAAGTGTGGAAGAACTGTAGTTAGCACCACATAGGAGAGGATGCAGAGATTATCAAGTCAACCCAGCACTGACACATCGGGCTCTTTTTTTTTTTTTTTTTTTTTTTTTTTTTCTCTCCTGATCTGGGAAAGGAGACTTGCATTCTTTCAGGGTCATACATCCTACCTCTTCAGGGGCCTGCAGGGATTGTACATGGGAGGGACTAGCCAGGCGTAATGACACACTGTACAAGGTCGCAGAATATCTTACACAGTTAGGAGCATATTTCCCGGTAAGAAGTGGGGCCTATATGTACAAGTGTTAGCTGTCGCTAAGGAGCCTGGGAGACAGCCGTTTTGATCAGGAGAGGTCCAGCAGTGCTCTTCTCCAAAGGAGCATCTGCTCTATGGTTAGAGCCAGAAAGGTGACAAAAAGAAGGACCCTGGCTGCTTCCCTTTCTATCTGACCCCTTACAACACCAGCAGATAAAGTTTATATTGACTCCATCCTTCCTCTCTTCCTGCCTCTGTCCCCACTCCCCCTCCAGCACTGGCAGGGCGGAGGGAGCTGGGGAGCAGGTGGCCTGGACAGCACTGAGAGCATCACTGCTCAGAGGGGCTAAGCCCCGATGACCGCCTCAACAAGTGCAAGAGCATATTCTGGTATTTCCCACAGAGAAAACAAATGAAAAAAAGAGAAACAGGTGACTGATTGATTAAAAGAGTTTCCCCCCTCCTGTACACAAGATTCTGCAGTCACGCCGACAGATAGACATTAAATAATTCTTCCATAATAAATGACTGGAGATAAAAGCCGGCGGTGGCTGCTGCTGCTGTTTGGATTGCTCCATTGTCTGCATCTTTGTTTCTAGTTTGTTCCCCGGCCACTGTCGGCTGGCACTGGGGCTGTCAGACCTTTGCCTCTAGCATTTCTAGGAAGAGTTTATGCATGGGAACCTTGCCCTGCAGTTTGATGCTGTAGAAGTGCTGCACAGCTTTGGCGGCCGTCTGCCGCAGGAGGGGCAAGGTCAGGAGCAGCTTGCCTGCTCGCCGGGGCTCCTCATTGCGCTGACTCAGCTCGTAGTCCTGCAGGGCTTCGTGGAGAAGGTCCTGGAGTTTCTGCACTGCATCCATGTCCTCTATGTGCATGGAGTCTAGGGGGGAGGGAAAAAAGACAGCAAACAGACAAGTCAGACTAGAGGAAGGAAATATTTTATGGTTCTGAAGCTAAAGATGCTTTCTTTCCTTTTCTTTCTTTTTTGTGGTGCTGGGGTTTTTTGTTTTTTGTTGGTTTTTTTTTTTTTTTTGAGGGGGTGGGTGATAGTGGTGCTGTTTTGTTTTGTTTCTTAAGGGGAAAAAAACCCACCTTGCTGGCAGGTGTTGGTGCTGCTGCTGCTAAGTTCAGCATCAGCCCAATCAGTTGGCCCTAGCAGTGCAGGGACAGTAAGGCTGCCAGGGGTAGGTGACACACTGAGCCCTGTGCGCTGCCCATTTTGCCAGCCACCTCAAGGCTGTGCAGGGGGTCAGCTGGGGGCCTTTGTGAGTTCCACATTCACTTGCCCTCCATGCTTCTTATGGGGAGAGTCACTCTCCAAGGGGCAGCAGCTGCTGTGCTGCCGCTTGGGAACAATCTCATTAAGAATAATTAACACTGCTATGGCACTTCATCTGTCTAAACTGCCTAATTGCCATGCAGCTGCTCAGAGTGTCAGCAATACAGAAAAGCCCCAGTAGGTCACAACCAGTGTGCCCATGGGTGTTGCCAGCCCCACCTTTGTGCATATGCCCTGATTTCAGAGACTGCCAGCAGCTGCTCAGGGAGCTTCCTGCTTCAGGAAAGGAAACCTGCACCTCCTGCAAGGCCTCTTCCCTTAGGCTGCCAGTTAGATTTCTACAAGCTGCTGAAGGGGCTAGCAGGGTTTGTGAGGCTAGCACAGCTCTTTGGCATGTCTCTGAGGCAAAGGCAGCTGGTAGTGACCAAGTCCAGGGCAGAGCTGGTAAACCTGAGTTGAACACAGGCTGCTGAACTTGTAAGTCATGGTGACAGTGGGCAGCACCAAAGAGCAGAGAGGTTAGATTAGAGAAGCTAACCAGGCACAGCATCACTGAAGGGTTTTCTCCCTTTTATCTTACCAATACTTGCTTCTTCCTTACAACCCTGATGGAGCTGCAAACACTGTTCCCTTGTCTTCATTGTTCAGAGACTTTTAGTCAATACTGAACCCATTGATAAAGATTCCTGTCACAGGGCAACGAATCCAGAAGCAGCAGCAAAGGGGCACTGTGGCAAGCACACATGGACACACGTAGTTGCACCGTCTGACGCTGCAGCTGGGCTTTGCAGAGTGGCAGTGCTCCAGCTCAGCCCACACACATACGGCACAAATGTGAGAACATGGGTTCCTCAGTGTGACAGCACTGAAGGTGAGAAAAGCTGGCTGAAGCACCAAAATCCCTCTAGAAATATGTGTCATCTCTGTGGAGAGTGCAACACAAATCAGAGACTGTGAATTTCATCAGATACATGTACAGTAAATGTTATTTATGATGCATGATTTATAAAGTATTATAACAGTTGGGAAAATATTATGTCTAGCAGGAAAGCTGCTTCAGAAGCTGTTTAGAGGATACGAAAGGGTTGTATTTCCAAGAAGCCTACTAAGGAAGGATTCTTCTTGCTGCATTTGTTTTTTGTACCCAAGAGACCAGGCAAAGCAGCTCAGAGAAGGGCTGGTAGGTCATCACAGTGACCTGAGCTAGCCACAGAGGTTGATTCTGAAAAGCAAGGAGGGAGAAGCATGTTGCCAAGTCAGTCTGGTGACTTCTCCCAGCCAGGTAGCACCTCTGGAAAATTTCCACGTATCATTCCAGGAGAAATGAGTGGGATCTGTTTCCTGCCAGGTTGCAGAGGTCATTGTGGAGACTGGAAGCATCAAGAGCTGGAGCTTGGAGAGAAACGTCCTCCAGCCCTTCTGTTTAACGTCCTTCTGGCTAGGGGCACAAGGGGGAGAAGTAATCGCCACCCATCAGAGTTTGCAGATCCCAGCGGCTGCTAGAAGCACCAGGCAATGAGCCATGCTTCAGGTCAGTGGGTGCTCTGGTTTTGGGTACTGATGCTGCTGTACAGTAGACAGAATGCCAAAGCTGCACCCTTCTGCCACCTGACTTCTGTAGGTGATGAGACTTAGCAGCACTAAATAACTAGATGTATACTCGGGGAGGAATTAGGGAAAGAAAGATCAATGCCTACCCCACCCCACTGTGCTGAAAGAACCTCAAAATTGGCAGCTGACTGCAAAAAATAAAATAACATTGCAGGATTAATTTCCTTGCAATCCATCAGTGAGCTGGTGTCGATGGCATTGATAAACTGTTAATTACAAAATCAATAGCTATGAATTTTTACAGCTGTCAGAGCACTGAGGTGGAGGGAGGCTGCCTGACCACATCCCTGAGGGTCAGCTGGCCTGGCAGTCAGGCTTTGTGACTGGAGGTCTTCTCCAGCAGGGCTGACATGGGTACAGGGCAGGTATGAGAATGGATAAAGCCCACTGCCTCCTCACTTAACTCTTTTCTTGCAGCTTCTGGCAAGAGCTGGAGGAGCAGGGACCTCACAGGACCCATTAGTACAGAATTTGCTATGCAGCTCTTCCTAGATCCAGACATTGTTTACCCCATCTCAGCATTAAAATGCATTGGGGGGAAAAAAAGGGGAAATAAGGTATGGCCAGTCTGGGATGTCCTTAACTGAACATGTGATGTATGCTAACCTGGAGGGCTTTTCAACACACAGGTTGATCAATTTCTGAGGAAAGATGACCTAGGAATGCCTAAGAAGGCACTGTTGTCTCTGAAGGGTAACGAGTTAAGTCTACAACACCCCTACCCTGTCAAAAAATGGGTGATCATATTGTTGGGACTTCCCTGCTGCTCTGGGCATTAAGAATTAATTTCTTAGCTCTCTTCAATGCACTTACTAAAGACAGAGTTTGCTTGAATTATATTTGCTAGTCCCATCAGGTGTGTCCTTGCTGTGTTACACTGAGGACTCGGAGATCAGCCACAGATCTGGCAAGGTTTGCCTATTGTCAGCTTCTCCTCTAGCAAGGAGTGAGTGAGCTCCCACTTCTGTTTTCATTTGTTTTAATTCCTAGAAACAAAGGGCCAGTATACACAGGGCTGCATGGAAGAGAGGAAAGTCCCTAGAAACTGGGTTGCACGAACAATTACACCCAGCAGGGATAGAGGAGATTCAGGAATTTATCTATATGGCAGGCAAGGCAGAAAGGTCTAGGCAGCTCAGGTGCTAATCTAAGTGCTCAGCCTTAAACTCTGTCTCTGACCCACTGGAGCTGAGGCCTGGCCCAGAGGTATTTGCATTCCTACTGGTTTAGGAATCAGCTGTGCACATACATGCAGGCTCTGCCAGTTTACTCCATATAAAAAATACACTAATAACTTATATTAAAAGAATGTGAAGGTTACATTAGAAAAACACACTTGCCTTATTCTAGTATCGTGTGTGTTGTAAGAGGCTTTAACTATGTGAAAAATGAGATCTCATGCTTTACTTCCATATATTTCAATACAAATAACAAAGTAGGATTTTTGTGGATTATGCTCCTACAGAGCTGCATTTCTATCTGCACTAGGAGAAACCAGTGAAGTCAGAATGGCTCCTGACCCTTACCTTGGTTTCCTTACTCCAGTGGTGGAAGCAGTACCCCAAAGCAGCTGATGAGTGTTGGTTGTTCTGTGCTGTCCTTGCTCAGTGTTTCTCCAGTCCTGATACAGGCTGTCCCATGAGGCTTACGCTGGACTTAGTCCTCACTGTGCTAATGAGCAACATCAGCAGAGAGGGCTTCTGTTGCACCATGAACAACTTAGCAGCACCAAGGCTCAGGTCCTGCAGTGTCTCTGCTCATAGCACGGGACAGATAAATGTCTCAGTGTGACACTTATCCTACCACCCTGGCATGACCGCTACCTTAGCACTTCAGCCTTTCTGAGGAACCCTTCTCCCTGTGTTTAATCCTGTGACCTTCCTGGTAGACAGGAGGCAGGTTCTTTAACAAGAGTTGATTACATTGCCAAAAGCCACCGTCCCACAGTCAAGAGAGGCCAGCCTTGGCCATCTGCCCATCCTGGTTCAGTGGCAAAGTGAAGGCAGCAATTAAAGCTAAAAAAGCAATATATGAGAAATTGAAAAAGGGAACTAGATAGCAATTTATATGAATCAGAAGTTATGAAGTGTAGAAAATCGATAAGGGAAGTGAAGGACATCAGAGGAAAATCATGGCTGGAAGGGCTAAGAACAATAAAGAAGTTTTTTAAATATTTAAGAAATAGAAGAAAAATGACCATTGTAGGGGGGCTCTTTTCACCTGGAGATGATTAAAATATTAATAGCAGTGTAGAGAAGACAGAAGTCCTCAGTGAGTATTTCTGTCCTGCTTAGAAAAAAACAGCATTATGTACCTATGTTATGTGAAGATGATGAAGACTTCTTAATCTGTTATTTATGCAAGATGATGTTAGACATCTGTTAGGGACAAACTTTACAGAAATCAGCAGAGCTGGATAGCTTGGCTTTAAGAGTACTAAAATTTCTGGCTGAGGCCCACCTAGGGCAGATTAATGATTAACAAGTCTTGTTATTTTTGAGAAATTCAAGATGACTGGAAAAGTTCTAATGATGCATATATTTTCTTAGGTCTTATCTGATAATTGCCATGCTAGCCTGATGTGAACTAGGGCAAAATAAAGGGGGTGGGGGCAGGGAAGTGACATTCAATTAGGACTCATAAAATGGTATTACAACTACTGACAGTCAACATGATACTTGGAATAGAGGTCTTGTCAAACAAACCTGATTTCGTTCTCTGATGAGATTACAAGTTTGGTTGATAAAGTTAACTGCATAGATATAATAGACTTAGGCTTTTATAAGGCACTTGGCTTAGCACCACAGGACATTCTCATTAAAAAATTAGCACTATGCAATATCAATAAAGCACACTTTCAATTGATTAGTAACTGGCTAGATGACAGATCTCAAAGTAGCTATCAGTGGTGAATCATCCCTGAAGGAGGAGTTTTCTAGTGGAAATCCACAGGCAACAGTAAAGAACCAGACGCTACTCAACATTTTTATCAATGAGCTGTAAGTAATTTCTTTCTTTTTTTTTTTCTTTTAAATTGCTGCTGCTAAGAAGTATGAATGGCAAAGAGGAACAGAGTGCTGTGAAATGGTGAGGACAGGGCGGGTTCACAGCATTCTGGACCACTTGCTTGCACTTGAAGTAATGTATCTCTAGCCAAGGAATGCAACTATGGACAGGAACTGCACTGTGTGAAGCTGCCAGGTGTAAAAAGACCTCAGGTCATAAGACACAGCTCAACAAAGACCAGTATCTAGAGGCTGAACTCAAGCAAACCAATGTTAAAAACATGGTGCCTGCCTTTTTTTTTTTAAACTGAGTGATTAATTATTAGAGTCAGCTACCACAAAAGATGTAGATTCCCCCTCTTTTAATATCTTCAGTTTCACCATGGGTGTCTTTCTGGAAGGCAGCTTTAGCCAAACAGAGATATTGGACTCACTGCTGGGCTGCAAGAGTGAATTCTGTGACCTGCATGATGTGGTTCGGCAAGGAGATCTGATGTGAGACAATGAGACTCAAGGGATGTAGAGGGAGCCCTCGTCACACAGTAGCTTTAGCAGTTTCCCTTTCAGAAGGGACTAGTGAGCAAGTATGTGTCTGGCTTTTCTGCAACATCAGTGCCGCACACAGAACCACTTGTGTTTCCCACGGCCTCCTGGATTGAGGGCTGCAGCCCTCCCCAGACTGAGATGGAAGGCACTGAGTTGAGGGCCCTGATCTTTCTCATCCTCTTCACAACAAGAAATGGAACAGGCAACATTAGGCTCTGCCAGCATGTCTTACTCTCTACCATCAAGAACCACCACTGTCCACCAGTTAAAGGGGGATTCAGTGTTTGTGGTCACTGAACATCTCCAGGACAGGACCAGGCAGCCTCAATCCCACAGATTTTTGTGGGATTTGAAATTGGGACCAGGGTTTCCCTGTTTGCTGTAACTGACCAACGCTACTGAGATTGATGCAGTTGTGGGCCACATCCCCTTTTCTGAATTCATGGCACTGGAGTCACCTTGCTCATGGAGAAGGGCTCCACAGCCTTTCTTTTACTGCCAACCAGCAGCCAACCTATCCTTGCCTGGCTCCACTCCCTAATTCAGGGCCAGAGCACAGCTGGGGCTCTAGCAGCAGCAAGTCTCATTTCTCCCTGCTCTCCAGCTTAGGTCCTGCTCTGTGGACAGAGAGGAGCTTTGACGATGTTGAATGACACAGGCAGAGCACAGTCTTGGGCAATAGGCTCTAGTTTGCTCCTAAGCCAGATAATAGCATCGACCTTGACTCCATGACTGTGAGGCTGGCTGGGCCAGTGCTGTACCTGAGTTGGCGAGGGCCAGAGCTTTGAGTGTGACAAACTCCTCCTTTTCCACCTTGAGCTTCTTGTAGCGGCGCACCAGTTGTAGTATGGCCAGGTAGAGCTCCAGCAGCCCTGTCAGACGAGAGTGCTCTTCATCCATGATGTAGTCCTCAGCATAGACGAGCTTGTCCTCATATGGCAGGGAGCGGTACACGATGCCCAGGATGAGGATTTCCATCCAGGCACTCTGAAGGAGGCTCATCTGGTCCCCAAGGGAGAGGTTGGAGAACCCTGACAGGGCAAAAGACAAGCAAGGTCAAATGGACATATAGCAAAGCCTCTAGCAGCGTGGAGTCCTTAGTTTCCCTGGGAGTCACTGCAAACACTCGCTCCCATTGGCCTACTGCTTTAGAAAAAACCCAAAATCTTAGTAAAGTGACCCTGTCTCTGTGGCAATCAGCACACATGGACCTCACCCTTCTCTTTGCTCCCGTGCCCACAGCCTCAAACAGGAGTCCTGATGCTCTGACTGTATTTATGGCAACCCAAGGTTAGTTATAACCTATTTTCAATGCTCTCCGCTTCTTCTATAGAAGCAACTCTTTTGTACCACATCATCCTCCTCACTGTTCCTCTGTAATTTTGTATTGCAGCCTATGAGGTCTGTCCCAGCTGAACAAAGAACAGAGAAGAGCTCCAGACGGCAGAAGAGAGGTCTTCTGATGGGACAGGAGGGAATGACACATTCCTGAATTACAAGCATATCACAATCTCTCATTTTGGCCAACATGAGAAAAGGTCCTGCCACAACAGAGCACTGAAAAGTATTCAAAAGCTGAATACATTTGTGAACAGAATCCCCTTTGATTCCTCATCACTCCCTGAGACCCACATCAGCTTTCTGCCTCTGACAGCCAACAACTCTACTCAGTGTCAAAACCACCTTTAGGGTGCCATACAAGTACCCAAATCATAGCCAAACCCAGTAGCAATGGAGCCAGCATCCAGCAGTGAACCAAGTCATCCTCCTCACATACAGAAATAGCAATCACCATCTGGAGATAGGTGGAGACAGAGTCCCCCCTTACAGCCCCAGAGCCCACTTGAGAAAGTGGAGAGGCTGAAACACTGAGGCACTGTCCGCCCCAAGGGGAAAAAAAAAAGGGCATGGGAAGGAAAGCTGAAAGTGCATGGGAAGGAAAGCTGTGTCTGTTATGTCCTCTGTGCTAGGTACCCTTGAAGGCCAGACCTTGGAAGATCCTGGGAGACGGGCACTATGTAACAGTGCATTACAGACAGGGATGCCAAGCACAATGTGTTGCTCCTATCTGGGCAGCTCCCACCCACCACTGACAGGCAGGGACTGTGCTTTTTGACAGCTCCTTGTGTCTAAAGGTTCCCAGGGCTGTGAGAGAATGGGACGCTCAGTCAATGCTCAGCAGGGGGGACAGTGCTCCACCAGCCTCCCCTGCTAGTTTTCTCCCCAGACACTTATTAAGCCTCAGGGCTCACCAAGAGGCCTGTGAGCTCATTAGCCTCTGTCCAGAAGCCTCCCTGTCCCGCTGGCTCAGTGGGACTCCTTTATCCCACAGCCCTCCCTGCTCACAGTCCTTAGCCCTGCATCAGGGCCTAGGTAGCCAGCACCATGATGATCATTTGATTTCTCTTGTTATCAAGTTGACAATTAACAAAAGAGCTGATGATTGCTATATTGACTGACTGTGGGTTCTCTTTTTCTATCTGCACTATCTCAGCTGGGGAAGGGAAGGCAGAAGGGTGGGCTAGTGGTATTTATTTATCACTACGCCATGTTTTGTGTTTTTGTTGCCAGGGGAAGCAAAGGGTGATAATGGCCTGGCAGCCCTTGGACATCCAATTTCCCTTATCAGGCCACTGAATAGAAAAGAGGCCCCAGGCCACATTAATTAACAGATACCAATCAGCTGTCACGTGTTGTGAGTGCAAGGTCTGAGGGGGGCAGTGGGTGGGAGGAAGGAATCAATAAACCATTGGGGAGGAGTGCCAGAGGGAACAGCTAAAGAGGGGACCAGGCTACTGGGGAGAAGAGCTGCAAATCCAGCTCCATGACTGTGAGATTGATTCCTGTACAGCACAGCCTATGCTCCAGGTAGCCCTGCGCCTTGTGAATTCCACCCCTTGCTCAGGCTGTGAGTACTTCAGGGGTGCCTCACCCTTCTGCAGTCAGTACGGTGCTGCAACCCTCCTGACTGAGTCCAAGTGCAGGCTGATGGAATTCAAAGCCTTGGGATCCTGTCTCCCCAGGTCTCCCTTCCTGCTGCACAGCGAACTGATGAGGTTAGTTCTGAGACAGGGGTAATGGTGCTGTGAACAGCCACTGTCAAAATCCCTAGCACCTGGAATCTCTGCTTTGGTCACCCCTCTCTTAGCTCTGACCCTGGATAACAGCCCAGTGTTTAGGCTGCTGCCTTAAGTCCAGTTTCTGGGTCAGTCACATGGCCTTTTTTGAATTTTCATTCCCCATCTGGATTACAAACGAGGGTATGCCATCACCTCACTACAGTTTGCCAAGGAAATTTGTTAAAGACTGAGAAACAGTCATGTAGTAGAGTGAGAGGATTCAGGACAGACATGGCTCACACTTTTCTCCTAAAGAATAAAGTAAAAAAATTGACTTAACCCTAGCAGCAGCCTGTACATCCAACATCTCTGTTAATCACTCTTTCCCAGAGGCAGTTATGGCAAGTGGGAGTTGCAGGGGAGAGACCATGTTTTACCCCGTGCCAAAGAGAACAGAAAAGCCAGCTGCAATTGCCCTACCCACCTGGGAAAGCCCCCTGCCAGAAGCACTCCAAGGCAGCCAATGACTCCAGCTCTGGCAGGCTGGCATGAGGGAGGGAGTGCTGCAGTGCCAAGCCTGGACTTGAAAAGTCTGACAGAATTGGGACCCTTTTCCTCCAGTGTTTACAGATGTAGAAGGCAAGGGCTGGAGGACTGTGCCTGTATCATTGCAGACGAGGGAAGATCATATAACCTGGGGTCTCCCATGCTATAAAACTTGAGAGCAGGAAACGTAAATGCTAATTTCACCTGGCCAAAACCACAGGCTTGCTATTACAGGTTTATAAGACTGGAGACCCTCTCATTCTGAAATTCAACTGCCTCACCATCTTACAGCTCCCAGGAACTGCCAGAATCCAGTCCTTTTGCATTCCTGAGCTGTTTGATGGCACAGCATCCAGAAAGTGCCTTTAGTGATCTGTTTCTTGCTGCTTTTCTCAGGTCTTATCCTGAAAGGTGCTGAGTGCTCCCCTGCCATTCCTAGACTCCCAAAAGAGAAGCCTCTGTCTCTAGCATAGAGCTGCATGCATGTTTTCCTCCCTCCAACATGCAGGTTGAGAAAAGCTGCTTTATTTGTGATAGGTGATGTGGCATTCAGGTTTTTTATTTTGTGTGATTTCTTCTTTTTTTTTTTATTTCAGTGGTTTGGCAGCGGGAGCTCCCAGAATTTAAAAAAAAAAAAAAAAAAAAGTCACATAATTTGTGGCAAGTGGAGTTCATAATCTGTTAATTTATTATCATTTCTGTCATTCTGGAGGGCCATTAGCAGAGGTAATAAAGGGAGATGTAATTATAGGATCTGAGGCCACTCCAGACACAGCTGCTGTCACTCCACTTGCCATATTTCATTCTGTGCTAGTACTATCGTCTTCCTAGTGAGAACAGCACAACAGCTACCCTGGGAGAGCCTTCATTGTCGCCTCGAGAGAGAAGTCTTGTCTCCCTGCATCAAGGCATGCAGAAAAGGTAGATGTTCAAAGACAATTAGCACATGGGGGAGAGCGAGTACTGGGGAGGGGGCCTCACACAGAAGGAGTAACTCCACAATGGCTAAGCCTGGCTTTTGAGCTAATGGCTAATAAGGCTATTGAGCTAATAACATTTTCTAAACACCAATAAATCATGCTTTCTAGTTATCATAGGAGAGTGTCTTTAAGCTTAACTAATTTTATTTGCTAACGCTGTGGGGTAGAAGTTTGTGCCAACACCTGGGATCCTGAAGGGTTGGTATGACTTTAACATCGCACTGTTCTTTACCAATTCCAGTGTGAACACAAGGAAAGAATATGTGACTTTTGTTCCTTTCTCCATCTCTGTCCAAGAGTTCATGCACATAGGAAGCAATGTCCTGTTTTGCTCAAAATCCTTGGAAGGCAGAAGAAATACAGAGCATGGATAATCTATACACCTGGCAGCCTCCTGGCCCTGCCCTGCTCTGCCCCCTTGCTGCCTAACTCAGTATGTTTCATACTTGTTTCAGAACTATAGGGTATTTTGTTCCGTTTTTATGAACTGTCTTTTATTGTGTTTGTTTCTCAGTATGGCTCCCTTGTGTAACAATCCCTGGGTTCTCTCCTGTACACGCAGGCCTGTTATAATACTGCTGCTGGTCTGAACTGTGCCAGGCTGATGGCTGTTACCATGTTATAGGGCCTTTGAAAGGAAAGGAAAATACACAGAAAAAATTGAGATGATGGCAGGTATGTCCTGCCTGTCAGAAAGAAGAGGAAGAGCCCCTTTCACAGTGCAGGAATCATCTCTACTATACTCCTGTTCTGGGATAATATCACCACGGCAGGCTGGAAAACTCTGTAGGAGCTTAGAGCTGAGCATCCCACGCTTATCCCACAGCTGCAAGCTAGGAAAATAGAGCAGGGCACTCTGCATGAACAGAAATAGCCAAAGACAGAAGAACACACAACAGCACCTCGCTGGGCAGCTGCAGCAGCTAATTGCATTGCATTAAAACCATTCCTGTTAACACCCCAAGTACTGGGTTAGTAGAGCAATCCAGGCTGAGTTCCCTAATCACCACTGTAACCCCACTTGTGATGAATCAGCCCCAGGTAGATTCCACCACTAGTGATGGGTGTAATCCCTCAAGTACTGCAGATCTCATGTAAGAAGGGCACCACCGAGATTAACCTCTGCTCAGAAACACATTCCCAAAAAAGTTTCTCCAGACTTTATAGTCCCACCATATTCCAACAGTCCATATTGCATATAGCCCAGGAAACCACTAACTCTTGATTCACAGGAGAAATACTCCCTCTGAAAAAAGAGAAGCAGCCATCAAAAAGTCAAAAGAGGAGCTAAAAAGAGAAGCAAAATACATGGGAGAACTAAACTATCTGATCACTCATGCTAAGATGCCCCACCAAACAAGGAAGAACTTAAAGCCAAGAAGCAAAACAAGAGAACACAGACTCATGCAGTGGAAGACACAATGTGCGATGTGGGTTAAATCCCGTGATCCTGTGGCTGAGCCTCAGATGTTCTCCTGACACAAGGAAGGGGGACAGAATGCAGGAGATAGCTGCAGTGCACTGTTCATAGTAAGCATCTGAAGCAGTCTTTGGAAAGCAGCCATGTAAACCCCAAGGACATCCCCTGAGTTCCCTGTCCAACCTTCTCCACACCCAAATCAAACCTATGGTTTTTGGGAGGGTGCAGGGGGCTAGAGAGAGGGGGAATTTTCCCCTTTGCAGTCCAAATCTTTGTCCCCAGAAGCCCCATGAGGTTCTGCTCCTTCAGCCTGGGTCCATCCCACCTGCAGGTGTGAGACACTTTCCGTGCCACTCAATCACAAAGGCACCCTCATTGGTCACAGTCAGTGAGCCTTCAGAGACTAGTCACATCGCTAATAAGGTGTCCTCATTATTTGTCAGCATAGAAACCTGGAGATTCACTGACAATGAATGAATGTCCTCCATCCCAATGGGACTTGTTCTGTGATGAATTTACTATGACAAAAGCTTTCCTGAGTCTGGGCAAGAACGCCCACTACAGACAGGGTGGGTACATGCCTTGTCATTAGCAGTGAAGTCCAGTCACTGCCATAACACTTATTCACCTATACACACAACAGACCTAGGTCACGTTGATGCAGTGCAAAATTACTAAAGTCCACTGTACCATCCCAAAGGCTGTTTTCTGGAGCACTTTTGCTGTGCCACTCAATGCCAGGTAAAAATGAAAAATTTATCATATTATCTCAAAGCCTTCTGCATAATCCCAGGGCACATGCACACACAGTCATCAATTTATCCACCTGCACCATAGGCTATACTGGAGTTTGTTACCAGTGAGAACCCACCACAAGCAGTTTTCTGTGACAGTGATCTCCACCCATCACTATATATAAAAATCCTGGTTGAAGACAAAACTGATAAGCAGAGTGATAAATAATAGCTCCCTTTGCTGTTCATGCTTAAATCCTTGTAATTCCCCATTTACCTGGGATGTGCTTTGCCCAGCCAATGATCACCACCAGTTCCCTGTCTGCCAGGTCACAGAGGGTCGTCAGGGCTTTGATGTCACTTTCTGGCATGGTTGGATCAGGCATGGCATAAATCTTCTCTGGTTCAGCCACCAGCAAGTGGGAGACAATCTTAGTCACTGCACATTTCAAAGGAGAAGTTGTTGTTGTATCTCTCATGACATATAACAATAAAGAGTCATAACAGCCCTTTCTAGCAGCTACACAAGCTGTAGTGATCTGCCTATGCCAAACCAGCTCTGTATAGGGATGACAAAAGCAGGAAGCTACTGTAAGGTTGTCAGCCATTGTCTTGAGTAGGTCCAGCAAGGGGAAGAGGAGGCATGAATAATCGGTGAGATGTGGAAAAGTTTAGAGAACTATAGGTAGTATGGAAGAGAGAAATCAGCATGGAACCAGTTTTGTTAGCATAGCTTGGACACAGGCAAAGATCAGAATACCACTAAATTGATTTACATAATCTCCTAGGAAAGGTCTGGTATTTAACCCTAGGTAAAATGAATACAGCACCTGAGCTGTACCTTAGGTGTACCTCATCTACCTCTGCACTATGATCATACGAAAAAAATCCTAGTGCTGGTGACTGATACGGGAATCAGAAATGACACTGCTCCACTGTACGTTTTGGGAGACCAATAAAAAGGAACATAGTGGTTGCTCAGAGGACCACAATTCAAGACCAATACATACGTGGCTTTTTAGCTGGGGGAGGGATCTGTAGGCTCAGGTAAGTGCTACTCTCAGAATCCAGTCTCCTCTTGTATTTCTGACGGCCTCCACGGACTCGATCCAGACGAACACCTGCAGGTAAAACATGGTAAATCCTCATGATTCCCTAGTGCCACAGGGAACCTTGACATGCAGATACTAAAATTTGCTGAGATGTTCCCACACTCCAGGGAGTTTCCCTCTCCCAAACACTTGCGATCTCAGCTGAACCCAGCAATCCCAGTAATACCAGCTAGACTGCCTCCAGGTCTAACCATGCTGCTGTGAGCTTTACTTTTATTCAAAACATTAATGAAGACAGAAATTAACCCATTCAAACTCTTGAATCACCATCAATCTGATGGGCAAATGAAAAGCTTCAGACCTCGATGCCCTCTAGATGATCTTGCTTTTAAAAAGAAAGACTTAAATGTCAACCAAACCTGCAGTTATAAAAATAAGCTTTCAGATTGTTCTTAAAAACGAGAAGTTAAATGTTCTGTGACCTCTCACTGTTTATATTTGAAAAAAGGGACGTATAACAAATAGATTAGGAACTATGAATTCAACAAAGATGTTTCAGCCTTGATCAAGTAAGGCAACCGTAATAAAAGTAGAACCCAAATAAATAGAAGCAACCTCCACTACAATAAAGCAATGATAAAGCTGAAGTAGGGAGACACTGAAGAATTCGTTGCAGCTTTTTCACAATACAGCAAATCAAACTGCAATTAGCACATTGTAAACAGTTCCCAGTGACTGGGAAACACCAGTGACTGTCACCATGCAAAAAACCATAGCAGCATCAAAAGACCAGGAACAGCAGCTGAAATGCTGTATCAGTACCAAATAGAATGTCAAAAACAAATCATGAAAAAAGCCATAGATATTTGTCCAATTGTCAGTTATTTCTGGCCAGCCATATGGTCTCTGGTAATCATTTCTCGTGAAATTGGGGTAATTCAATCTTGCTGCGAGAACCAGCTATTGCAAGAAAAAAAATATCTTTAAAGGTAAATGTAGGAGCATTCCAAAAGAATAAAAATTTGAATTTACACTATACAAGTATTTCCTTAGAAACACAGACGAATTTATGTAGTCTGATCACAGGAACCAATTATGTGATACACTTATCACATCGAGCCATTAATATTTTGCAATCAATCTACTGCATAAACACAAACAACTAAAAGCAAACACTCCAAATCAGTTTTGAAGGGATGCTTTTTGAACAACTTGTACACTTGAAAAAAAAACTGCAGTCTGCTGACAAATGTTCTACCCTAGAAAGAGGCACATGCGTGTCACACTCTGCGTTTCAATACTACATTTGTTGCTATGTCATGGAAAGGAGAAAGCTTTTATTGTACATCTCTCACCAGCCCCACTTGCACCACATGAAACCGTTACTTGCCACAACATCTAGATCCTGATACTCTTCATGTCTGGATCTCCCAAACCAGCCTGACTGACAGACAATACCAACAGCCCCGCAAAAGCAAGGATAATCAGCCCCAACCAGGCCAACAGCACTCAGTTATAGAGTCTGACAGCAAAATCTCTTTGGCAGTAGCAACACCTGCATGGAGGTCTAGGTGACATTACCTGTAAGCCATGGTGTGTGAGGACAGAGGGTCATAGGCATGATGTTATTAATGCTATATAGCTGCTTCCTTTTAAGAGTCCTGCTCTTCCCATTGAGCAAGAGAAGCAGGAATGAGCAGGCCTGGAGCTCTCCAGAGCAAAGGAACTGCTGCTGCAAGTGGCTGCTACAGGAGGATGGCAGGCATTGGAAGGTGGAGAGAAAGACATGAAGCTGAATAGCTGAACTCAGATCAAATTGAGTAGCTTCCTTCCCCTGCCTCATTTTCTGACTCTGTGGAGAATTCACTGACATCCCCAAGCATAAGTACTACCTCTCTCCTCCGTTACATGGTAGTGTTTCTGAAAATGTTGCCCATTGCTTCTTTTACCTTGATTCCCAGCAGCAGGTAGCCCATGGGCAAGACTTCTTCCTGGGAGCCCCACCATGTTCCAGAGAGTGATTTCAGAAAGGGCAGCCTGGGAATCTCAAACCTGAGATTATCCAGGGAGATCCCTGAGGAACAGCACTAATACACTCCTGGATGAAGCAGGAAATTTTAATTTCCATCCATGATTTCCTTCTCTCTATAAAGGTACCCTGATTTCCTAAGAAGGAAGACCTCTATTCCATGCTCTGACGAATGAATGACACTTACTTATAAACCAGGAGAGGAGGGAGAGACACAAATTTCAGGAACTGCCCGTAAACCAAGTAACCAGAGGTGAAAATTAAAAAGGTCAGGAATACACCATTCAAAGATTATGGAGGAATACAGAACAGGGTGCAGGACTTCAGGTGTGAGTCACAGCTCCCCAGGACCCTTGCAGAAGAAGGGTCACAGTGGGGTCCATTACCTCATGCAAATGTGAGGGATGTCTGTCATTGGTGCAGGGACACACCATTCTCAGCCCAGGAGAAACCAACACACAGCTCTCCAGGATGCTTTTGCTGTGCAGTTTGATAAGCAGTGTGGAGGGACTGTGAGGGGTAGGGAGGAAATGAGGGAAGGAGCTTGTTTCCTTCTCCCAAGGAGAAGCATGCCATCCTCCAGTGTTTGGCAGAGGGATGGCTGCACAGGTTGCAGCAGTATTAGGGACCCTCAATCAGATTATAAGGACACAAAGCACTTAAGTGCATTAAAAAAAGATAAGAGAGAAGCAGAGAGATTTACCCTCCATCCCTCCTTCCCTCACTGAGCAGATAGAGGTCTGCTTGCCCAAGGACTTTGGCTTGTTAATTGTGAACAAGTGTTTGTCCTCCTCTTATTCCCCATCCTGTATGACACTCCTTGAGGCAAATGTTTTCAATCAGCATTTGCAGAGCCACTATTCTACCCTGTCGTCATCGCTCCAGCCGCAGAGCCAGTGAATAGGCTGACTCCTACATAGCACAGCCCAGCTCCCGTTGCCGAGTGCAGCAACCTGCAGGTGCTACAGCAAACAAAAGCACTTCGACCTCTGAGTTCCTGACTGTGATGCTCCAGACATCATGAAAAAATCCCTTCCCCAAATATCTGACAGCCTAATGGGTCATATCTAGATGGAAGAAAATGGCATGGTCAAAAATCAGAACCTGGCACTGAGCTGTGGTATTCAGGTGTCTTGTTAATGATTGCAGTTCCACTCTGATTTTCTTGGTGGTTAAGATAGGCACGATGGTTACAATGCAGCTCTGAGGGGGACACTAAAGGACATTGAAATGGAGGTGCAGTGGGTGAGCTCAGAGAAGCAGCATGAAGGAAAGCACTGAGCAGAGAAGAAATGGAGAGGGATGTAAACTGAGATATGAATGAGACAGTGTAAGGAGAAGGGAGATAAGAGGGAGGGGCTGGAGCAAGGCTGAGTGGTACATATAATGTAATCCCAAGGGCAGATTTCACACCAAACGTGCAGCCACCTGAGCTGTAAGTGCAAGGTGCAGCAGCCACTTTTGAGATGCAGATGGTTCACACTGAAGACTCTTACATAGGATTTGGTGCCACAGCCTGACAATGAGACAGCAGCAAGAGAAATCATTTGCCTTCCAATTCCTGCACAAACCCATTTCTCACATGAATCCCAACTGGCCAGTTCTCAGGAAAGAATGCCTCATCCTACAAGACTGACACCATCACAGGCACTCCTGGACACCCTTTTTTGACAGTATCAGCAAGGAGGGGCTGCTAGAGCAGCAAGAAGGGAGGGCTTACATACACAATGTAACAGTATGCAACAATATAGGGCAAAGTTTAGGAAGTGCCACCCCTTGACAAACTACCTTTCTGGCAGCTGCTTCTTCACAAATGAAGGCTGTCTGCACCAGAAACATCCCCTCTCCTCCCACTCCCCTGTGCTGCAAGGAAATGCTGCTGTTCATTGAATCTTGTTATGTTTTGAGGGACCCAGCATAAGAGTCCTGCCCCCACCCTGACCTAGGTGTGAAGTTGACCCCAGTGCCACCATAGGGACTGAGTCCCAGCTCACCAGCAGCACCCTCACCACTCCCCAGCCTGCTTGAGTCCCCTCTCACCTAGCAGGGAGGCGGGCAGGGCTAGTACTTCTGCAGGACTTCTCAGCTCAGCATGCTGCCTGGGGTAGGGATGTCAGTTTTCTAAGCGTCCTGTGGGTGCCACTCGTGTTCCAAGCGCTCTTGCAGAGAGGTCTGTGCCAGCACCAAGCCTCTGCAGTGGGAAAGCTCATCTGCTGATCTGTTCAAGCTCCCTGCATTTCTCTGACATGCCCCTCGGAGAGACGTCTGCCCGACAACTTTGGGATCAGATGTCCCCTTGCTGACTTGATAACATCAGGCTTTGGGGTTTTTTTCTTAATGGAAGTAAAATAATTCCAGCTTTTTTTAAAAGCTGGACCTAGGCCGAGTCTGTCGGAAGTAAAAATAGCCGAGTATGCAGAGGCGACAGTATGCAGAGTCAGGTTTAGTTTCTCTTTTCTTTTCTGGGGACTAAAAATACTCTTAAAAGCTCTGTGAAGCTAAGCCCTGGCCAGTGCGAAATGCAGTCTAGGCCTAATATCAGCTGCTGCATCAAATTACTAGCCTCACCTCACTTTCCATCGAGTCCTATCACGTGCACATGAATTGATAGGAACAGAAAGATCTATCTTGCCAAAAGAGCTAATGGAGGAACCAAGCTACAGGGTTTGCACAGTACAATGCATGTCTGGACCAAGAAGGACACAACCAAAGGGAGCGCAGGGCAAGTGCTGGCCCGGGAGCAATGCCCATGGGGCTGCTTTTGCTTAGCTTCCCCGATACACCAGCCCACTGCTCACCTAATCCTTGAGCTGCGGTTTCTGCATCAATGCAACCTGATTGCACTCCCAGGGCCTGAGCTAGGGTTCTGCTCTGCAGCTAACAGAGGTGCCTCTGTCCCTGGGAGCTGCAGTCTAAATTACATGAATTGGCACTGCCCAAGGAAGCTGGAAGGCATAGGCTAAGTGCAGAGAAGAAAGGAAGGGAGAAGGGTTGTGCTCAAGGTGTCTCCTACAGAATTTTCCTCTCCCTTTTTGCTCTGAACTTCAGAAGAGACAACAGGATGTGGCAATGGGGTGAGTGAGCCAGGAGGAGGTCTACCAAGGAAGACTATAGGGAAAGGCATCTCTGTCTAACGAGAGTGGAGAGGCTGCAACCTGACTAGGGTCTCTTTTGTTACTCTGAGATTCCAAGCATGGCAAGGGGAAAAGACCCCATTACACCATTAGGCTCTTACACTGCTGCAAAAAGAGGCCAGCTCCTGGCAAATCTGGTAGATGACTGGTGCAATTGCCCAACTCATTTGAAACACAGGAAGGTGACTTGAGAGTGACAGGTCAGCATGGCCAGAAAAAAACAGTGACTAGCATGGTACAGGTCAGCGAGCCTGGGAGTGACACCTGCAGTGGGAGGGTAGGGAACTAGCCTGGGGAGAGGGGCAGCAGAGTTGAAAAGTCCATCTCCTGTGTTGCAAGGGCCTACAGGGAGATTAGAGCAGTTCAAGCAGAATGTTGCAGACTGCTCCACCTTTGATGTTTTCAGGGATATGTTAGTCAGGTAGGATAGCTCCTTTGCTGTCTGGCTGGCTAAAGAGTCCATGGACTCAGAAGGACAGGTTAGCCCTGTGAATCCTGATGATGCCTGGTACCAGAGGCTGTCACATGCCTTGGAGCAGTGACACAAGGTGTCCTTGCTCCTCACACACAGAAACAAAAGCAGGATGTCCCAGGTGGTTGGTCCAAAGCATACAGGATCTGGCGTAACCCACACAGTTTGCAAACCAACCGCTTCACCTTTGCCAACGCCAGCTGCATGGCTGCCAGCTCTGCAGAAGTGTCTCTGCAGCATCAGCCATTGTTGTCTCTCAAATGTACAGCTTCCTTCCCATGCCGACCCCTTCTCACCTTGCCTCCCGATCACCCTAGAAAGTCAGGAATTAACAAGGGCTTCAAGGGCAGATGGGAATAAAGCATACCCCAGTACCTTGTTCAGCTCTCTGTAATAACCCACACACTCACCCTGTGTTCATGGTCCATGCAAATATTCTCCTTTGATTGCTTCCCAGCCCTCTAAACAGTCTGAAGCAGGTCTATTGGCTATGTCACCTGTGGCAGCAATGCCTGCACAGTCAAGAAACAGATGCAGGCACTTGCCTGCCAGGAAAACACCAAGGATGCCTTTCATGAGAGGACCTAAAAGATGACAAAGCCCCAAGCCCACTGACTTTCCAAGAGGTAGTGCTCAGAGCTAAATCCCCAAAGGGGTGTTTGCTGCCCTGAGGAACCTGCAGCCCTGGGTGTGATTTAAACTCACCTTGCTTTAGACTTCGATAGCTCTCTTCTGTGCATCTGGGCTCCCTTGACAGGCAACAGAGAGAAGCAGGCACCTCCACATTCATCTCACTGGCCAAACCCCAAACCCTTACCTAAGGAGGAGTGATGACAGATACTTCTCTCCATTGACTACTAAGGGAACCCCTGCAGGGTCAAACCAATGCTTTCTCTAGCCCAGTTTTGTCTCAGTCTATTTAGATAGACCATATGAGCCTTTTGGAACAGAAAGAGGAGTATAAGCATGGACCAAGAACCAAATTTTTAGATACATGACACAATGGAGAGGCTCCCATCACTGCAGGGAGAGAGGCCTGCTTGTGATGGAGATCCACAGAGGTTAGGGAGTTAGACGCACCAACACAGTGTGCTGCAGCTTTGGCTAGGCTCTTAGAGCAACTGTCCCTGGGCCTCACAGCCTTGAAGTCTCTCCTGAAGTCCTCACCTCAGCAGTGGCTTTTCCAACACTAAGAACTAGTGTGCACTTATTATTTAATTCTTAAATTAGAACAGCTATGCCAGACATTTCTGAATAAAGACCCTCTCAGGATACCCTGCAGCCCAAGGGCTGGCACATTCTTTGAAGATGAGTCAGGGGAAGGGACTGAGGATCTCGGCAGACCGGAGTCACTGGTGAACGCAGGTCAGGAGAGGCTGTGAAAATGTTGATGCACATGCCTTAAATTACTGTAGAGTACTGGGACATACATTCAGTCCCACCCAACGCTTGCTTACCTCAGAGGAACTTACCTACTCTGTTGTCAAAACAGCCTAGCAGCTTGTAGCACAATGGTTGGGGTCTAAACAGCCCTGCATGGCTGCAGCTTTTATCCGCTTCCTCTTTTCTGTACATGTTATAGGAACACTAAGTACAATTTCTGGTGACAGAATGCACAAAGTGTTTGTCATAAACCTGTGCACAGGTGATGCCTCTCTGAATCCATACAGATGTACATCGATGGAGCCTGGACTTCATGTTTGACAGAATGGAGATTTAGTTAGATATGGCAAGAACCTAGGCAGATTAATAATTCAAAATGAATGGAAGGAACCAAACTAAACAGATTCAAAATCCCTTGGATACGGCAGAAGGTGTGGAGAAGTTCCTGGATGCACCAGTCTTATGGCCAGAAAACAGTTACTAAGTGCCATCAGTCCAGTGTAAACTTTGTGGACAGCCCATCCACTGGAAGCCTTCTCTTTGGAGAATTATTCTCACCCTGCCAAAGGCAGCACATGCTCTGTGTCACTCCCACATCCAGCCCAGCTCCAGCCACATCACAAGTGCTCACTTCATTCCGTGGAAAATAGTTGGATGTGGATGATATAGACATCAAGATGCCACTCACTGCACCTGGAGATCCTGTTCCAAAGGACAGGGGTTTGCCTGTCTGTTTTAAACACAGGGGCATTTTAGAGAAAGAAAAATAATTTTTCATTCTTTTTTCATTTGGATGCCTCCAATAGTGATATTTCTGGCACCGGCTGGAGGCAGAATACTCTATAAATACAAAGCCATTAAATCACACGCAGCAGCAACCCGATCAGGGCTGCCTTTTAATTTCCTGACATGAGCTGGCCACTAACCCAATTACCCAGAATCCCCAGAGGAGCCCTCATCCTTCCCAGGAAGCACAAAGCAAGAACCCGAGCATATTGCAGGGATGTCAGCTGAACTTTCACTGAAATCAAATATCTTTTTGAGAACACATGGTCTGAAGCAGGGATGGGGGCAGGAGGGAGAGGGGAGAGGTTGCTGGTAACACTGCTCCATTGAGAGATTCTTTCACGTGAAAACAGAAATGAAACACCCTTCATTTGGATATGTTGCTGAAAAGGAGTTTTGCTGTTGATCCTGTTACTTGGATTTTAATGAAGAATGAACGCAAAGTTACTAAGTGTAAGTAGTTTGAGATTGCCAGTGCTTGGAATCCCTTGTTTAGATACTGCACCCAGTTTACTACATCACAAGCCAGGCCTGCCCAGGGTGACAGATTTGTTTCCTTGGGAAACGTTTATGACAGTAGCCACTGGCTGCAGCTGGTGAGGGAAAAGGCAGAGTTAAGAGTAAACACTAGGAAAGTTCCACTGCTTACAGGGTTTCCTAATCAGCCAGGGTTTTGGATTTAAGAGACAGCTACTTCTGAAACCTGGAGATTACAGGCTCACCATCTCTGAAGTGGGGACCACCTCCAACAGTCACAGAGATGCAGGCACTTAGGCAACACAAGTGTTATTAGGTTGTTGAAAGTTCCTGGGAGGCAGGGTATTCCCGAAGACACCAGGGACAGTAGAGAAAGGGGAACAATTAAGAGGAAGATGAGCCGAATGAACTTTGTGACTCTCCTCTGTTCTCATTCGTATTTCACTACCTGGCCCTGCGGTGTCAGCATCCACACATTCCAGCAATTACTACATCAGAAATTAGATTAGACAGATAGTAGTCCCAGAGCTTGGGGGATTTGTAACAAAGAATTTGGGTGCCCTGTTGAATTTTAACATGTTCTCAAGCATTTCTGATGGAAATGCATTAGGAGCAAAGGAGCAAAGTCTGGTGGTACCTGGGATTACTGCACCACAGCAGATACACTTCTGGGAAGAAACAGAGTCATGCAGATAAAAAAAACTATATGCCTTTCCTGGCTAATTGCCTAACCTCTCTCTTGCTGTTAACGAGCCTCCCCCTTTTCTGCATCCAGATCAAGACTATCTTCCTCTACCTTCCTTCCTTGCATTTGTAGACTTCATCCTCACCACACAAGAAACAGCTGCTGTGTGATTCCTCTGGGCCAGGAAGCTAGGCCAGAGGACAACTTGCCTTCAAAGACTTTCAGAGTGGGGCAAAGCACCTCGTACAGGGCAAGTTTCCTATCCTGGAAATTCCCACTCCTGCTTTCATCACAAGAAATGCATGTAGAATCATAGAAGAGCCTTGGTTAGAAAAGATCAAGTCCAACCATTAACCTAGCACGCATGTAGATCTGTGGGACTCCAGAAATATCTTATACATTCTGAAATAAGGTATACTTGGTCTACCATGAGATGTGCCCAGGGCCCTTTCAGTCTTTATACTCTTTCTTGGAAGCCAACCAGTGATGTCTGCAAGAAACTGTACAGAAGCCACTCACACATTTCAGAAAGTTACTCTTAGGCCTCAGCCATGAGCAGGACTCCGAGAAGAGAAGTCTAAGCACTGGCAGGGAGCAGAAGACATCTGACCTTCAGCAATATAATAGACATTATTTCTATTAAGAAGGAAAACAAGACTCAGCATCTGGTAGAATAATGGATGACATCTCAATGCCTGGATGAGATGTTTTAGGCAGTTCTTTTCTTTGCTGTTTGGTTTGTCACTGTCTGATGTGACACATGATTGAACATGCATGCACTTCATGAAGGTGTTAGTGACCCAGCTCTGAGTCCTTTCCAGAACTGTTTATGCTCCATCTGGGTCTCTTCAGATGTGCCAGCACAGAACAGGGAGCAGAATAGGGAACAACACAGCTTTAGAAACAATACAAGTGGCAATCCATTGAAGGAAAATTTCTGCAGGGCTTCTACAACAGTAAAGGACTAAATGCTCAGACAACACCCAGTCTGCTCTCTTTGGTATGGTATGTCCAGAATTGCCTGTCCTCCACTTGTCTGTCTGTCATTTCCACCCAAAGATGAGTTCTGTAATGGCCTTGACATCCCATCACACCTCACCTGTTATCCCTATCTCTCTTCCCATGATCTCAGAACATTTTCCTTCATGAACTGACTGTACTGGGTTTACGTGGCAAGGGTTCGGTAGCAGTGAGCTGCAGGGGTGGCTTCTGTGAGAAGACACAAGAAGCTGCCCCCATGTCAGATAGAACCAGCTCCAGACAGCTCCAAAATGGACCCACTGCTGGCCAAAGCTGAGCCCAATAGTGGTGCTGGTGGTGTCTTTTTGATAACATATTCAAGAAAGGGTAAAAAACACTGCACAGCAGCTGTGAGAGAGGAGTGAGAAAATGTGAGAAACAGCCCTGCAGACTGGGTCTGCAGGGTCAGAGAAGACGGAGGGGAGAAGGTGCTCCAGGTGCCATATCAGATTCCCCTGCAGCCTGTGGAAAAGACCATGGTGAAGATTCCCCTGCAGCCCATGGAGGAGCACAGTAGTGCAGATATCCACCCTACAGGCCATGGAGGACCCCACACTGGAGCAGGTGGACATGCCCTGAAGGAAGCTGCAGCCTGTGGAGAGCCATGCCAGAGCAGGCTTGTGGTAGGAGCTGTGGCCTGTGAAGAAGAGCCCATGCAGGAGAAGGTTTTCTGACAGGAACTGTGGCCTGTGGGAGACTCACACTGGAACCATTTGTCCCTAAAGAACTCTGTGGAAAGGACCCACACTGGAGCAGTTCTTGAAGAACTGCAGTCTATGGGAAGGACTCACATTGGAGAAGTCCTTGGAGGACTGTATCCCATGGGAGGGACTCCACATTGGAGCAGGGGAACAGACTGAAAAGAGCAGCAGAGATGAAGTGTTATGAACTGACCACAAACCCCCAATCCTTATACACCTGAACTGCTCAGAGGGGTAAGAGGTAGCCCTCATGAGTTAGTTGCACCTGGGAAAAAGTAGAAGTGGGAGGAAGGTGTTTTTAGTTTTGTTTCTCAATATCCTACTCTCTTGTTAACTGGCAATAAATTCAATTCATTTTCCCCAAGTCAAGTTTTGCCCCTGACAGTAATTGCTAAGTGAGCTCCCTGTCATTATCTTGACTCATGAGCTTTTTCATCATATTCTCTCCCCTTCTTGCTGAAGAGGGGGAGTGAGAGCACAATTTGGTGGGCACCTGATGGCCAGACAAGGCCAACCCACCACACTGACACACAAGGGCTGACATCACTGTCCTCATCACAGTCCCATTCTGCACGGTGACATACAGGACTGTATGACTTCAGAAAGACAGCAGAGGTGTGGAGGGCAAGGCTGTGAGGTCATGTTTAACCAGTCAATGTCCAAAATCAAACCTCTGAGCCCACTTACACAAGCCATGCATCATCTGAAATGACATCTACCTCTTGAAGACAAAGAAATTACTGTAGAACAGAAAAGCCATGGGTGGCTAGAGCATGAATGGCAAGAGTATATTCTCCCCCAGACTGACAAGGTGTATTGAGTTTTTAAAAGAGACCTGCCAAACCACCATAATTTCTCTATCCTTCATTCTAGAGAGCCAAAGAGACCTAGGTCTACTTTGTAGAGCTCAGAGTTAAAGAGCTACACTTTGGTGACTGTGGGCACAAAACACAGTACTGGGAGCAAAAAGTGACAATGGGATGGCCAAAGACAGGGTTGTCCAGTGCTGAGCAATGCCTCTCCTCTGCAAGTTACAGGGCATGCTTTCCTTCACTGGCCATCCCCACTGGCCAGACATGTATGTAGATACCATCTTCTCCATTTGGAGACAGCAGTATCACAGGTTGCTCAGGTTTCCCTGATTTTTGCAGAGCAGGAGGACATGTATTTCTACTGGACGAAGCTGTGAAGATGCCCCATCTCCCACTGCCTGAAGACTGGTGCTTCAGCAAGGTCAACAGCAGCAGAGCGCAGGTTTTCTGGGGATGGTGCCTCTCTACAGGAGCACTGCAATTGGAATCCACTGGAATCCTGGACTCCAGATTCAGCAGCTTCCTATCTGAGCCTGCTAGAGAGGGGCTAATTAATGCTCTCTGGGGGTGCACTCCAGATGGAAGGGGAAAGTGAGAGACAGGCAGCCAGACAGGCCAACACTTCAGACATTTGAGCCAGTTGGGCTCCGTGGGCAGAGCTTCCCGCCTGCTGCTTTCCCCAGCAAGTCTCGCCTGTCCTGCAGCATCACGCCAGGAGAACCTGAGACAGCAAAGCTCTGGTGTCCGTGCAGTTCCCTTGTTGCAATGCATTGATCAGAGCTCTCTTAAAGAAAGTGGCCTGGATATCTGAGACACCTATTGATTGCTTCATCGGCTCTCTTCCTGCCCTGATCCTCATTCACTCGAATTGCCTGAATAACCTGCACTTGTGTGTTTGGATCAGTCTCTCCAGATCTTAAAGGGCTACATACACAGCTCTTCACCTAGCTGCTGCCTGTGTAGGGAGGAGAGATGATGTCTGGTGACTCTCGTATGTGCTCCCCAAGGGGAGTGCCTAAGTCCTTCCTGCAGCATCAAGCTGAGCAATGCAAGCATAAGGCAGAAGCTTGAACTCATGCTTACCTGTTTTTGCCATCTTTGAATACTGGTGCCTTCTGCCTGCAGAACAGGCTCATGCCACATGCCCAGCAGGCAGGAGGTGGTATGTACATCATGTATTACAACAAGAACCAGGAAAATCTTTCCTTCCTTAACGAGAAGAAATCCCGAAGCCCTTAATTAGGTACTAATGGAATATCATACTCTTCTTCTTCAGAGGAAGGACAGTTTCTTCACCCAGAAATGTCCCCACTAAGTAATCAGCCCTATGCCAAGGACACCAAGGAGAAACCTGTCAAGAGAAAAACCAGTTTCTAGATCTCACCTTTAACCACAAGACTGTTTTTCTTCAAACTCCTGGTAATTAAGCAGGAGAAAGAACCTGGCTTAGCAAGCTTCTGCCTTAAATGAACACAAGGAAGAAGAGAGGCACACCAAGGCAAAGTAGGAAGAGGAACTACCGAAAAGAAAAAAAAACATAGCTCAAGTATCAAGACACATCTTGTCTTAATGAGTGCTTGGAGACTGCACAATAGGCTCACTGGGGAAACCAAGACATCAGGGATTATTTAAAAACAGCTAATCTACTAGAAACGTACAGCTGGGAACAGTCCTGCCCTGGCAGAGAAAAGGGATGGATGTGCTAATAGGATGACAAATCAAAGATGGAAAAGACCAATGAACCCTTTCTAATCCAAATTCTTTTGTCAATTCTGTGTTTTTGAGCAAGTCAAACAATTATGGATTTGTTCTTTCCAGAAACTCCTGCCTCCGTGGAGAGCAAAGACTGTAAAACAATTTTTCTCCCTTTTTGGATTTTGCTTTTAAAGATGTGTATTGATTGAATTATGTATACTAATACTTTGTGCTTCCACAAGGCTTCACATAAAGTTAACTAATTGGTCCTCACAATCCTTTTGCAAACCAAAGCAGGACAACCCTTATTTCTCAGTTTGGGAAACACAGCAGAAGAAAGAGAAAAAAAGATGCCTGCCCAATATCACTTGACCACTCCACACAGGAGCTCTATGTGCAGATTGCTAATGTAGTCTCGTCTACTCCTCTTGATATTGTCATGTGTTCTTGCGTCCCATTACTATCAATAAATCTTTACACTGTATATTCCACAGCTCTAAATATTATGGGCAGGATCACAGATACACTAACATCAATAGCAAACCACCCTTCCCCAGTGGCTTTAATGATGCTGAATCAATCCCTATATGAATAACTAAATACACTTCAGCACAAAAGCAGCCTTAGAGTCAAATTTCATTTTGCCATGAGCAGTATCCCACAGGGTTCAGGAGTTCAGGCACAGCATGGCGTGAATGAATCTACATTGCTTTTCAGCCTAACTCTGGTCTGGAAGGAGTTAACTATTTTCACACCACTTGAGGCTAAGCCACAATACCCTTCACAGGACCCTGCTCTGGACTGTGTGGAACTCCCAGAACTGGAAGCAGAGGATGCCCTGGCCACACAGTCAGACACACCATCGCTGGCTCCTGTGATTCTGCGCCCCCAGCTGCCAGCTCTGAGAGGCTGCTTGGATGCAGGGCAGCACAGACACAGGGAGCCAGCGAGCCTGCACCCATGCTGCTGCCCTGCAGTGACATCAGAGCCACATCAGGCTTTTAAAGTTGTTTTTATGGGATTCATATGAGCAGGCTGGAGTGCATTGCCAATCTGCACTCCCACTAAAGCCAGTGTCAGTAGTGTGGATTGGCATGTGGGTAAGGTGATATATCCCCTCCCCAAACTACCACATGCAGAGAAGCAGGTTTCCAGTGGTCCCTCTCTAACTCCAAAAGTAGGTGCCTTCCTCCCAGCAGTGGATCAAGATCCTCCGAGTCTATCACCTCTACACCTAAATCAGGGAGGGCCAGACTACACAAGTCTGCATCTGCTTCCCTTCATAACTGGTGTCCTCTAGCAGGAAGATATTTAACCACAGAAACTACACATCCATCAAAGAACAGAACAGGGTTTAACATCTAATGTACATTCTTAAAAACACTGGCTGCCATCAGCTTGCCTCTCAAGAAATGAGAGAGTCCTAGTGCAAAGCAATACATGCTCAAGTGCCATTGCACAATTCATCACCAGCTGCTATGATGGCATGACCTGGAAGCAAGCTGCATGCTGGCCTCTTGGCCCCCACATACAGGACTTACGCAGACCACAGCCAACTGCTCTTCCTTGTGGTTAAGCTGAGGGGGACACACTTTGCCAGGTACAGCAATGCAGAGGGTTACATGCAATGCTTCTCCTTCCTTTGCCCTCCTCCCCTCATTGCCTCTCCCAGAGGAACCCAAGGGAAACAAAGCTTTGAAGTCAATCCATAAGTATGTGTTTAATTGCCACTGAATTCCCTGTGGTTCACTTTGAATGGATGAGGATTGGGGAGGAGGTTAGGGGGAGGAAAACAAGCACAAGAGAGGAGCTTAACACTTCTCAGAGAGCAGAACAGATCAATAGACTGAGCACAATGCAGGCTGAACATGCCAGGCAGGGAACCCACAGCTCCGAGACAAACCTGTGCTACCCACCATCTTCAGGAAGTCTCCTGAGTGGGAATATGGGCAGACCTTCATTGCACACTGTACCATAGCTCTGCATTAACTCCATCCTTCCCTTACAAAGCCCAGCCAACAGTCATGATCATGCAAGAGTCTCTCTCCTCCCCAACACTGCAAGATGACCTGGGGGTAGCATTAAGAGCAACACCCTCCAGCCTGGGATTCCTTTGGGAAAAGAAACAGCATGGCACAGCCAGTTTCCAGTTATTTGACAAATTTGCAAGTCCTAGAAGTCATATCCCAACATGAAGGTGCTGACTAGAACCACTGTCTTCTCTGGACTGCCCTCTTGGTCACTGCCCACCCTGACTCTTTTACAAAGCCTGTAAAAAGACATCTTTGGAAAGCCAGAGAAGGCAAGCATGTAGTTAGCCTAGGAGATCCTGCAAGAGTCCCAGGTGCTGTTGGGACAGAGAACAATTCTCAGTCTGACTCTGTCTTACCTTCTTTTAGCATCCCCACTTTGAGGCATTTCATGAAGCGACAGGCCTGACAGGACTTGCGTCTCCGTTTCGTGATCTCACATTCATTGGTGGCCGGACAGCTGTATTCAATATTTCCTGCAATCAAACACAGAGATGGTCACCCAGGAACCATGTTCGCCCCACTGATAGAGGGACAGGCTGTAGTGCCCAGATATTCCCACCACCATTGGTCATATATACACATATGCTGTATGTTTGCTTACTCATTTGCACACACACATACTCGAAGACCACAGCTGGCTGATGATGGCTTTTAGAGACCACAGCACTACTTATTAGAACACATTTCAGAAAAAAACAATACTGCTCTAAGTATTGGGAGAAACATGTCCATCCAAGGGGCTGACTGCAATGCTGGGCTTTCAGGCACAATGTGTCCTCCAGGCATGTCACCATCCCTTGTGCTGCATCTCTTATAATCTGCCCTGTTCCCTGAAGTCCAGGGCTGAGAGCAAGAGCAGTTCACACAATAGCAACATTCCCCTTGCTGCCAGTTTTGCTACCTGTCTGGGGGACGGATGTCACCTGTCCTTCCTTGCCTTGATTGGGGGACTAGGGAGCTCAGAGATGGCATTTCCTCCTTTGCTCCCTCCTGACATCCTAGAGGTAGCAGGGAAGCAGTAGATCTGGATTGAGAAAGATGGATAAGACGTCCTGTAAAATGAACACAGGCTCCCTGTGCAAATCTTGCCAGTTTCACTTTATTAGTCCTTGTGCATCTGCCTCTCATCCCTCTGCACAGAGCATCAGTATTTCTTTCCTCAGTCCCTTTAATTTATGATCTCCTCACAACACCTCCTCCAAGACAAAACAGGGAAAGAAGTATCCCAAATTCATTTCTGGTCACATAGTATTTTATCACAAGCCAATAATGTAACTGAAACATGGATGTGAAGGTCTGATACGAGGATGTAAGTGGGATTATGCTGGATCACAGTATAATGCAGCCATTTAGTCCTAGAAGACAACAAACTGAAACAGCTGTCTCCATCCTGCCACTCACTTTGGAGGTGATGTTTCTGAAGAGGGCTATTCAATGTTTGCTGTGGAGCAGGACTGGAAATCTAAGCTTGACAGTGATGCATCGACAATGACAATACACTTCAAGGCAGTCTAGGTACTGAGTAAATCAGGCATCTCCCAAAAAGGATTTCTAAGCTCAGAAAATGGAAAAGTTGGCTTGGTGAACTCAGGAAACTGAGATTCAAGAGTTCAATCAGAGCTGTAGGGAGGAATGTAGGTAAGAGCTGAGAGAACACATGGTATGGACTTCATATACCATCAGATTAGAATTTACAATTTAGTAGCACTGGGACATGACGATTTTTGCTCCTACTTCTGCAATGAATTTGTTTTCTTGTGCAAGACCCTTCCTTCCTCTAAATAAAGACCGACAACCTGATACATACCAGTCTCTGGGGGTGGTGATTAGACCTTCAGCCTAACTGAGCAGTCAAAAAGCCCATTGGGACTCTGAGTGGAAAGACAGAGCACAGGCTCAAAAGGAAGAAAGCACCATTTGATTTATCTCACTATGCTTGGCTCATGCTGGGTGAAACCTCAGCACACAACCTCCAAAGCCTAAAAGTGATCTGCCTGCTAGTTATAAACCTTCCACCTCTTCCTGCTTCTTTTGTCACAAGACTTGCAACTTGCCCCTAGGCTACAGCCCGGCCACCCCATTCCTCACCATTGCTCATCTGCCCCCCAAACGCAATTTGTCTGCAGGAACAGAGTGTGCTGCACAAATTGCTGCCATTCAGACTGTATTTCGTCATTGTGCAGCACCTGAATTTCAATAGCCAGCAATGTATCAAGGTTCTCAGAGAGCTGGAAATTGAGATTCAGGCTTGATCTTAAGGTAATAAACAAACTCCTGCTCTAGAAACAGAGCTCCAGCACATTACAGACCCATGAGTACAGAGGCCCTGATCTTATGATTGGATACTTGCTGTGCCCTACACAGGAAGGAAGAGAGCAGGAACAAAACTCAAACACAGATTCACTTTGAAAGGTTTTGCCTTAGTTTCAATGCCCACCTTTCTCACCAAAGCCAGGATCAAAGTTCTGAAGAGATTTAAGATTTAATGTTTGCAGTCCCAAGGCCAAAAATTTGCAACCTAACCCAAAGACACTACATCAAGGGCACTAAGCCCTTACAGTAGCGGAAGGCAGTGCCAGCCCTCATCTGGCAGCTCAAGGTCCCTCTACACTGTGTCAAGCAGATCCCCCAGCTTCCCCATGCCTCCCCCCCATGGACCCCTTGACAAGCAAAGTACTGGAAATCATCTACAAAATCTACATCACAACTCAATGTGATAGTGTCAGAAAAGGTACGAGTTGCTGGGGTACATATACACTGTATGTACTGCTTCAATAAGCGGTTCTCAAAGGCACTTCTGTACTGGGATCATGACTGTTAAAGGTGCAGAGCCAGAGGAGGGTGTGCATTGGACAAGCTCCCCTTCCTGGATGGCAAGGCAGTGGCCACCACGTAGTGCAGCAGCCATGTGGTTTGCTGGTAAGCACAAGTGAAAAATACACCCAGCACTGGTGGGACATCCTGTTTGGCATGTCTTATTGCCTTCACATTGAACACATGTGCCCCTTCCACACATTGTGCCCAGTCAAAAGGAAGAAAGCACCAGCAATTGTGTCTTACAGCCCTCTCAAGAGGTGTAAATGCTAGTGGTGAGGCCCACTGTACACTCTTCACACAAGACAATGCTGCCAAAGTAAATGGAGTTTTATATCAGGCCCCAGAACATGCTCTGTGTTGCATGGATTGAGAGCTACAGCTGGGGGCAATACCTGCCATTATTGCAGGAAACAGAGACATCACCAGGGAAGGCACAATCAGCATTACCCAAGCAGAACTCGTCCAAGAAAAACTATCATCTCCAAAACTTTGACAAAGTTCTCTGACTTCTTTTTGTGTGTGTGTCTCAATTTCTTTTATGGGTCCTGGGGCTGACTGCCAGCACAGTGAGCTGCTCACAGCTCCCTGTAATTTCTGTAAGTGCCCTGTGATAAAGTGATGAGATTAACTCATCAAAATTCCAGCAGCCTCCCAGCGGCTGGCGGTCACACCACCAGCCCGGCTGATGGCACAGGGGGCCTGGAAAGAGTTTCCCCTTCACTGCAGCAGCTGGGGGTGCTGCAAGGCCCTGCAGAAGAGCATCAGCACACAAGGGTGCACGTGGACAAATCTGTATGGAAGTATAAGATTTTAGTCAAGTCTGGGTGTGTTGTGAACTGTAGGTTAAGTGACCCAGAAGGAATGGCCAGAAAATGGGATAATCTAATAGATAAGGCCTTGCTTTGAACTGTTGCTTATTAGAAGAGATTTCCTTGACTTTGATAATATTTACATTTGATCTGAAAAAACTGCTAGGACCTCACCAATGCCATGGCACAAGATTTACCTAAAAAATGGCTGCAAATAATCAAGTGGTGCGTGACCAGATCAGAGTTGGGATTTGTTTGAAGCCTTCACATGTGGTCTTGGAGGGCAAATCACTTCCTCACTGTCCTAGTTTGCTTGTCTGCAAAATGAAACAAGCACCAAACCTACTTTCTGGGGAGAACGTGAACCTTGATTCATTAAGGTCTTAACTGCACTTTAAAGCCTTCAGATGAGAGATGCTAAGAAACAGCCAAGGACTATTAAAGAGATAGATCATGGTTTTTTATGCTGGAGATCTGCAAATTTACCCTATTTTCTGTAAAATTAGACCTTTGACTGTTAAACAGGTTGGAACATAATTTCCAGTGCACACATACTAGGAACACTTGAAAACTGCACACCAAAGCTTGGTCATTCAAGAGACCCCATGGTCACCATACCTCTCTGGAAGAGGAGGGACTGGGAAAAGGAGAATGCCTCCCTGAGCTCATGGAGCACAGTAAAGTTCCATCCAGCTCCTTCTTAAGCTATGGACAGAACTCCTCAGAGAAGCTGAGCTCAGAATTAGTACTGCACCGAGAGCACAAGCTGCTCCCTGCTTACTGATCCTGCCTTTCTACAAGGAAACTCAGGAAAGATTAGATAGAAGTAACGAAGAAAGTCTTTAAAGCTAAAACATTTTTCAGCTTCTGTTTTCTGAAGAAAACCCTGCATCTCTCCTTTTTTTTCTGGCTGAATTTTACTTCATGTGGCTTATACAGTAAGAAAAACAGAAATGTGAGGACCAAAGCTTCAGGACTCTTGATGCTATGAGAGAGGGAAAGTGTTAACACCAGCATTGTTGACCTCCTCAGGATGGCACATGTGGCTCCTGCTCCACAAAAGAGGACTTGGACATTTCGCATAACCTCTCTCAAATCAGCTTCCTGCTTGCACGAGGCTGAAGGAGATAGGTCCTGGGGCTACCTACTGGCAGCACGTTTGTCTGGAGGGTTTCTGACACACAAGTACTTCACTGAAGCTCCACAGAAAAGATCCTGCTGCATAGAGTTCTCTACAGATGCACTGAGGCAAAAAACCCCACAAGACTAATAGAATTGAGTTGCACTGGAGATGATTTTCTGAATCCAAGTGCTAGAGTTGTGAACAGTAAGCAGCACTCAGGCACTAGATCCAAGGAATACTGCACTTTCCCTGGTCATGCTTCTAAAGTTTTGGGAAAGCTCAGAACATCTCCTGTTTTTTTGCTGTGAACTCCCACCTGAGAAGTAGCAGCTGTGTTTCTGAGAAGGACAGAGGGATAGGACAGTGCCTGGCTGCTACTGTAGGGACACAAAACCTCCTTTCTGTAACTCACAGGCCCTTTGCTGATTCTGTGGATGGTGATGCTCTTCTGCTCAGGAAAATGAATACTCTCTCAACTGCTCCTCATTTCCCAGGAGCCTGTCTAACTACTGTAGTGACAACCAAGAAGCCCTAGAAGACTACAGATTTTGTTACAAGCCTGTTATAAATCCCTACAAGTCTTCTGAGCTGCATTATCCACATTTGATTAAGCCCCTTATTGGTGTAAGGGCATGCCAGCACAGCAGTTATATTGCTACACTCACCAAGTTTGAAGCTTGCAAGACTCAAGCAGGGAATCCATAGATGTATGCACTTTGTCTGATATGTAACATGCCTATTCAGAAGATGATGGTAAATATGTCTCTTCTCTGTGACTCTCCAGTAACCACATCTCCCCAGTAGACATCCTTGTTGTATCACCTTATGGGTATGTATCACCACACAATGATATGATTCGCAAAGATCAGAAAGGGAAATCTTAATTTAGATTTATTTTGCTGAGCTTTAAGCTTTTATTTTATATTAACTTGTCATTTTAGAAATAGCCTTAACTTTCAAATGGATGAAGGGTATTCATAGTCATTAATATGTTGAATAATAAAGGGCCCATATGGTTACATAGTACTGCTATTAGTTAATATTCAGAATAGGCAAAACTACCTACCAGTTGTAATGTCCGATAAACAAAAGATAACAACAATATATTTGACTGATATATAATGCTCTTTCTACTGAGCAAACTATTAAAAGAAGGAATAAAGTAGAGTTAGATTAAGAATTTGTATCTCATAAGAAATCCAGCATTTGCCTTTGTCCTAAATTTAGATGAAATGATTAGTTAGGATTTCCATGGAATAGAAATTCAAAAAGTTTTAATCCAGAAACATCCAAAACACATTATCTTTCTTGTAACAGATCTGTTTCATTACATTCAACTAATATGAAATTCTTGATTTCAAATCAAATCTCTCTTAAGCACCAACAGCAGCAGATTTCAACATACACGAAAATCAGATTCTTTCTTTGTCTTCACTAGACTTTACTTCCCACAACATTCACAAAATCAGGTGATGCTTATGGCACATGTTTTTATGGAGGACACTTGCATCATGGAGGTAACTGCAGACTGCTGCTAGAATAGAATGGTGACTCAAAGCACAGTTCCCACAAAGCAATACAATGATAGAGAAATAAGATTAAAATTTTGCCAGACAGCCTAGTTGACCAAAAATTCTTCAAGTAAGTTCAGAATTTCTGATTCTGCCTCAGAATATGGGAAGTCCAGCCCTGAGGTTTAAAATAACATGTTCAGAGAGACAGGCCTATAGCCTAGTGGTGTGCGCTGTCATCTCGTTTCAGGTTTTTGCCTTTCCATCTCAAGCACTGCCAGTGCTGCAAAGTGAAAATGACACACAGGTTTCCTTGATTCTTCCCTTGGGCCATGTAACACAACGTGAGAGAGGTCACAGGTGTGACCCTGCCATAACCTGTGGGATGGGTTAGGATGTGTTGTGTGATCCTGGTGTAGTTCAGCAAAACCAACCACTCCAGTTCAGCTTGTAGTGAATCAATGGTTTGGATTTTCCTGACTTCTTTTTTTCCCCTATCATCAAAATTTTCCTTAGGGAAATCTGACTCAGTAAAAATTCTGCTTTTCTTTGGAAAAATCCCACTGAAGGAAAACTCCCACATAGCAATAGTAGTGACCTCAGAGATAATCAGCCAGGCCCATGCTGGCTTTCAGCATGCCTACTCCCCATCACTTGAAAAGCAACAGCCCTTGTGCTGTCCAGGACAGCCTGGCCTCACCTGGCTAAGGGGGAAAGTGAGTTACAGAGCTGTCAGGCTCAAAGCAGGTCTGCAGCTTGGATGTCCACTTTTCCCACTGCTGTGGCAGCAGCAGGGGGAGCAGAGAGGCTATTGCGAGATCCTCCTGCTTCAAGACATGCAGATTTTACATGAGTTAATGCAGCTGAAAAAAACAATAGGCAGACTGGAGTAATTTGTAGCAGGGGAGGGGTGTAGTTGGAAGGGGGACTTAGCATGAAGCTCTGTTTAATAATCAGGGGTATCTAAGACAGGGCTGCAGGAGTCTAATCATGTGGAACAGATTTAGAGCCATTTAATAGCAGCATGCACACCTCTTACTTAATAAAGTTACCAAACACAGGGCCACCAGATTAAGTACTCTCATACTAGTCATTAGTTTTTCATCTTTCAATAGTCAAGCAGTGAGAAGTGGCTGGTCCAAGACCACAAAAGCCTGATGATGAGTTTACCTACTGCATCTCCTGAGCACCTGGGAAATCCTGGGGTCGTGGCTCCATCTCTGTGATCAAACCATTGAGGCAATGCCATTCCCAGATACCAGAATAACAGAAGATCTTTTGATAATAGTAGGGAATGCAACTGTATAACATACACATCTGTGTGGTTTCTGCACATGCTATATTGATGCTAGGCAGTGTAGATGGGCATTTTTCCACTTCTTCAGTTAGATGCTTAACACATCTACTGAATGTAATACAGTCGCAGGATCAACACCTTTTGGAAATACTTTTGCCACTCGACATATCTTTTATGTGATCTTGAAACCCTTTTCCCCTGCATACCCAGGGCTGTGCTTGGATACCGCATGCACTGCAGCAGAGTCCTGGAATGGTGCATTTTCTTGACTCAACCAAACTCTGCAGCCCTATTTGCTGCTCACTCTCCTGGGCTCAGCCTTTGGCTCCATAGCCGAAATTGCTCACCCTTGGGCACAGCACACTTGACTCTCCCACTCTTGGGAATGAAAGCATTTTGGTACTTCAGTCGCCAGCCCAAGCTGATCACAGGGTAAGAGAAACCTCTGCTTATTCCTTTCCCCTATCTATTACACGTTAACAGGCAATCAATTAGGGAACCACAGGGAGAATATGGCTGTAATGGGGATAGGGGGTTGGAAGGAAGTGCTCTCCCTTCTTGGGAGAGTCAGCTGATGTATCACCGAGGCTGATACAGGCTCGACTTACTGCCACCCTGCATGATTTCTTTTGATTTTCTCTGAAAACTCTTCAAAAGTTCCTAGGTCTTTTTCTCTCTCTTCAGGTTAGGCCTCTTTTCTGCTCTGCCAAGAGATGCTCCAGTGTCACTCCCATGAGGGGTTAGTTTTTCAGTCTCTTCCTATGTAAGGAGCCTCTAGGGCTTTGCTTCAGAGTACTACCCTGTCCCTCCTTTAGCACCCGAATGTGCTAAAAAGAAACACTAGGAATGGGTCCAAGCGGTGGAGGAGGGAGACAGTCAGTGCTGACACTCAGAAGTCCAAGTAAAAGTTCACATTCAATCACAGGAGATTCAGCAATGACAAATCACAGAAACCCTGCCAGGGAACAGGCCAATGCCCTATAGATGGCCATGCTTTCCACAAGGCATAATAAAAAAAGGAAGAGTCAGTGCACTTTTCTTCCATTTCACAGGCGACAAGGGAGTGTTGGTGTGGTGGACTGACACGAGTCAACAGCCAGGTACCCACACAGCTGCTCACTCACTGGACATGTGTCCCCACCATGGTTGGGCAAACTCAATACACTTTCCACTGGAAGGTGAATGATCCCGTCCTTTTTCCAGTTAGAGAAATAAAGGGAATACCTGTACCTCCAGGCATGTTTGCTCACACGGGGCCTGCCTGTGTAAGAACACCCAAGCATCCATGGATATTGGAGCTTGCCTGGATGCACTCCCACTTTTGGCTATACTGTTGTACCTGCGTGTGTGCACATCTGCAGCATACATTCGCAGTCAGGGCACAGCCATACACCTCATGTGTGAACTGTACATGCAGGAGTAACGCACTGCAATTCATCTACACATACATGCACTACTGAGGTTTTCAAAATCACCAGAGAAATTTCTCATCCTTAGTAAGACTGACAAAAACTGGGTATCTCTATTTCCTTCAGTGCCTACATTTTTTACCTTCAAGGAAGTTACATCTTAATGAAAAGGGCTGCTGGAGCTGGAAAAGGAGGAACACAGGATTGACTCTCATCCAAGTGCCCTGTCCAGCCTTGTGGTGAGGTCTGTATGGAGTCCATGGCCACAGATTAAGACTGGCAGGACAGAGTGAGAACCTCTCTACTCCTGTAATGCTAGAGCTCTCACCTCAAGGTGCAGACATCTCTAAAGAGATGCCATCTCTAGGCAGGGGCATCCACTCGTCAAATGGGCCTTCAAAGCATTTCCCTGCCAGGCCTCAATCCACTAGCAGCCACATTAACAGTGTATTAGTGCCACTAGCAAGGGCAGGAAGATCCACTAAGCCAGATACCCAGATTTGGTAGCCAGGCTAGGAAATGGTTCCTACTACCACAAAGCCTAACTTCATGTCCAGGTTGATTTGGAAGGACCAGATCTGGGCAGGAGGAGAGAGGAGGCATACAAAACGATGGAGGGTTAGGTGAATTACATTCACCCTCCCTTGCCTCCTTTAATGTGACATGGAAACACTGTTGCAGTAGTATCTGGGGCCATCTCCCTGTTCTGCTGTGGAATGAATGTCTCAGTTTCCCTCCCTTCCCACCATACCTTGAATAGTCCTCTTGAAGAAGGCTTTGCACGCCTCACAGGAAGCCACGCCGTAGTGGTACCCAGACGCAATGTCCCCGCAGACCAGGCACAGCCGCTTGGGGATTGCATTGAGCATGTACTCGCACTTGGTGGGCGAGTCCTCCATGATGGCGCTGGCACAGTCGTCATAACGCTTACGGCAGGACCCACCGCCAATCCCCGTGCCATTGAACATGGGTGGTGAGTCTAGGCCATTGGGGTGGCCACCCATGGTGATGCCGTAGCCACCGCTAGCGTCGGAGGAGCCGCTTGGGCTGTGGTGGCTGATGGCGTCGATGCCAGACGATGGGCTGGAGGGCTCGGTCTTGATGAAGGACCCACAGCTGGAGGAGAGGTGCCGCTCCTCTGTGGCCATTCTGCCGAGCAGCCTGCAGGGAGAGAGCAAAGGCACTCAGGGGCCTCCTGGCCAAACCCAGCTCCAGGCTGGTCAAAAGAGAGCCCTCTTTTTCCTACCTCAGTCCAACTCCAGTTGGCTCGGGCAGTTCAACACCCCCCTCACCCCACCCCAGGCACTTCTCCTTCAGGAATATCAGTACAACTCACTAAGAACAGCCTGCCTACTCCCCACAAACTCACACTATATGTAGATCACAATTTCAGTCTGTTCACAGGCTGCCGTGCTGGGAAGGGGCATCAGTGCTGATGAGGCATAATCTACCCAGAGCACAATCTACCTTTGGGACAGAAAAAAGAAACAAGCCTGTCTGTGGCAGGCAAGGTGAAAAAGATCTTCGGTTAGTTCAGGATGCGCTGCCCTGGCTCGAAGCAAAAAGTTCACTAGCAGACCCTTCAGGAAGGACGTGTTCACACTGGATTTTCATTTGTAATAGAGATTTGATTAATTTTCTTGCTGGATTCCTTTCCCCTTCATTTCAGTATCTTCACTAAAAGAGAAGCTTAGAAACTGAAGGAAATTAATCTGATTAAAAGTTTCCTCCAGCTTAATCCTAAATCTTAATCTTTCTTCTATTTTCTAGTATAAGACTTGCGTGGAGACGCTTCTCTCAAATTCCCACTTCTTAGAAGGTTATGTTCCTAAGTATATGGAAAGGACTGCATCTTTACCAAATTTGCAAGCTCTTCTTATTTATTGTAGTCACAAATAGTCTTACTCCTTATATAAATGTTCAGTCTTTATTTTAGAACACTGCTAATTTTTATGCTATTTTACAGCAATGAGTTCCAGGGATTATTTGTGCAGTGTATGAACGAATGAATAATCCCACTTCTATTTGTCCACACTGTATTTGCAGCCTTTCAGGCTCCCTGAACATCTCCTGACTTTTCTTCTCAGGAAATGTACTTTTGCCACGTTCTCCTCATTCAGCTCTTCATTATCAATATAATTGTTCTTCACACAGAAGTTTTTGCAGACCTCTTATCTGCTTCATCATCCATCTCTGAACTTCCTCTAGTCTGGCTATTTCTGTTCAGTCCAGAACAGAGTTCAATGAGCCAGCTCCTCAGCAGCATGAAATTGGCACTGCTCCATCACTTCTCCAGCTGAAGGTCTGGACAGTAGTCAAGACAAAGGCATGCTATCAATTACCTACTGACATTACCATATTTTCAATGTTATTTTCAGCCTATCTATTATATAACTCCTTACATTGTTTGCTTTTTTGCTCCTTAAATTAAAATCTAAATTGTTACCATTTCTTCAACAGAGAATATCAGCAAGTTACTTATTGCTATCCTCTTCTTTTCCTGAGTTGCTACAGTTAATTTAGAATCCATTAAAATGTATGAAAAATCAAACTAATGCCTTCTGGTGTGCAACGTTTTGCAATAGTCAACAGTGTATGTCATCTACCACTGTGCTGTCCATGCACTCAGCTTTATTAGGATCCTCTGGAGTTCTTCAGTCTTCATTGATAATTTGATGTCATCTGCAGAGTCTCATTGTTCACCTACTTCCCAGATCATTAACACATGGATCAAACACCACAACACTGATCTTTGTGGGTGATTCATGTTAACCTTTCTCATGCTGAAAATTGACTTCTCTTTCTTTTCTGGGTAGGGTATGTCTACCCTTTCTTTTCTGTCTCAGACACTTTTTAATTGATAATAGTATTAACCTGAGAGGTTAAATTTCCCCTTCAGCAAGATAATTTGTCAAAGGCTTTTAAGAAAACCTAAATACATGCATTTTCCTGACGATATGTCCAAAGAATTCTGACTGACTGGGGATGCTTGAGTTTTCTTCTTGGAAGCTCTGCTGGTTTAAAGTTACCATACCATGGTCATGTGGGTAATTTCTATTTCTATTTCAGTTTCAGCCTATTTACCTGGTATTTGTGGCAACTCCTTCTGCCAAGAGGTCAAACCCATCATGGGACAGGATAAAACATTCTGTGATACAGCAGGGCTGGAGTGCACAAGTATATGTATCACATCTGTGCATCCATTGATATGAATGTACACGTTTGATATGCAACAACTTCACAGTCCTGCATCCTTATGATCTCATTTGACCCAAGTGCCTCCTAATTTTTCCTTCTCTGTTTCATCCTCAATGTTTGACCTCATCTCCTATCTCAGGGATCGATCAGCCAAGTTTGTTATTTGGCAAGACTGTTGACCTTGAGAGTATGGGCAGGCATCTCACGTTCCTCAGCTGCTATGCCTAGCGTTACTTGAGTGGAATCCAGAGTTTGGTCCCTCTCAGAGACAGCATGATGAGTTGATAAATGCCCATGCTTTGCCCAGAGGGTCACACCGGACTAGAGACCATGGAACAGTTACAGGAATAATTGCTGCAGGTGCATTCATCGCTAATCCTACAGGACACCTATACAAATTGCAGACCTCCTGGTGTAATACCAGTTGACTGTGTGAAGGAAGATGAAGCTTTGCTAGCTCAGACCATATCTTAGCATCTCATGGCAAAGCTGAAAGCCTCTGTGCTGGCCAGATTCTGGAACCTTCCCCTACCCAAGAAGTGCATTTGTAGTAAAAAACTGGAGATCATTGGGCACAAGAACAGGAGATTAGGGTCAAAATGGAAGGCAAAACCACCATAAAAGCAGTGTTCTGCACTGAGGAACTCCACAGAAAAAGGAGTTGGAGTTGTAGTGTTAAGGGCAGACAGAGGACAACACGGTGAAAAAGGCACTACAAGGAGGTAAACTGTACTGTCAGATTCAGTCAGTGGAGTTCAAATCCCTTCTGTCGCTTAAAAAGCCAAAAATTCACAGAGGACCTCAAGAGGCCCCACTGAAGTATTTCTCTCCACTTAAAAAAAAAAAAAAAGAGGGGAAATCAGTCTCCTAGGACCAACTCACTTTTAACTCACAAGGAGCCTTCCTCCCCAAGGCAGGCAGTGACTGGGCAAATTAAGGATAGCAACAAACCCCCTACATCGTTACAGCTGAGGACGCTCCTGTTCCCTTCCAGGAGACAGTAATACATAGCGAGTTCTGGTTAGATGTGAATGCATGCTTTAGAGGCAAAAGTCCTTCACACTAAGACATATCATAGATCATAGCTAAGGTGACTCCAGCGATTCCAGAGCTTGTGTTTTTATTTTCTGGCCCCTGGAACAACTTGCATAGTTGATTATTGCTGGGCAACACACACTGATTTAAGCCTCACCAGCTCTGACTTTCTGCAAGTCTCATGGAGATCCTGTGGTGATTTTTAAACAGACTCAGAGTGTCCCCTGGCAATGAAATACAACATCTTGAACTTCAAGATGAACAGCTAAATGTTTTTTGCAAAGAGTTCAAAGTGATGAACAGCCATTTTGCTCAGCTCTAGTTACCTTAATAGGAATGTAAAAGGAGAGAGACTTGATCCAACTGTCCTCCGTGCTGGCACAGGAAACTCCGTTACTATTTCTGTGCCCATGTAACAGGCTTAGAGGTTCTAAACATTTCTTTCTTTTCACCTTTCCTCATCATAGGTCATTCCCTCTAATCTCTTTAGCATCTTTGTGGCCCTTCTCTGGATTTGTTCCAACTTGCCTGGGTCTGTCTTACAGCAAGGTGCCCCAAATCACACAGTGCAATGCCACAGCTCTACAGGGGAAAGTCACTCTGGAAAGCACACGGCCTGGCAGACATATGGACCAATTGAGCAGTAGCTTTGCCAGGCATCAGGCTGCACATCAGCTCACATCATTTGATAGCCACTGTCTCACTGGGACCTCTCTGAACATAAGCTGCTTTTGCCACTGTGCTCTGCATAATGTGAAATTTGGAGATTCTCCTTGTTCCAAAGTAGATCCAGTATCATCTTTAAGCCCAACACTGCTAATTGCCACTTGTTTTACCAAAGCCTGTTAATAATGTTTATTTTTTCACCCTACCTCTCCTTTTTTTTTCTACACTGATTTTTTTTCTAGCATCTTTCAGTCATGTCAACTGTAAATTTGACAATTATTCCTTTTACATTTTCCTGTGGATCATTAATGAATATTTAAAACCAAAACACTGCCCTTTTGGATACCACCTTTGCAGAAGGATAAAGAACATCTCTAACCCTTCTGTTCACACTCTGTCATCTAATCCATGATTCATTTCACAGGATTTGTATCAAAACCAATTTGATCTAATGTCCTTAATAAGATCTTGCACAGCTTTGTGTCAAAAGTCCATGCATGGTCCAGCGACAGTCCATCCATTGCATTCCTTTTTCCCACTAATTATCTAATTGTATCAAGAAAGGTCATTGTCTGCTGTACTCCTGTTTCATAAACCCACTGCTGTTTATCACTAACAATGTTGTTAGCCTTTATGTGCCTATAACTGCCCTCAGACAAGCATGCTCCAATCTCAGTGATTCTGGAGTAAATACACAGGTTTAGACCAAGTCGAGATTGCACCTTAGGTTTTAATCCATTAGTGTTATCTCCCTCAGGCAGTGATGTTGTGTTAATGTTACAGGTTTCTTCAATTCTTCTCATCTTTCATCTTTTGCTATTTCTCTATAATGGCTGGACTGCTTATGAGTTTATTGCTCTTTTGAGAACCACGGCAATCATAAGAGAGCAAAAGACTACTAGATGGACAGGACCAGAAAGGGACAAAAAATTAGTCTTATGAAATTAAGGCAGTAAATATTGTGTGTCCCCCTCCTTTTTTTTTTTTTTTTTCCTTTTAAACTTCAAGATTACAAATTTGGGATCCATGCAGATAAGACTACTTTATTGCACATGCTTTGAGGTTATTTTTGCTGTAAACAGTCATTTGTAGCTATGTTCACCTATTTACCCCACCTTTGGATAAGAAAATTACAGGAATTCAGTACTCTTTGTCTACAAACCTTCACCTGATTCAAGAGAAAACATTCACAACCTGCTTAGCAAGACAGCCAGAATAATATCCAGCTTTGTATCAGAAGGTAACTTTTCCCCATCAGAAGAATTCTCTATTGGCTAAAGGTATCCATAATTCGGTACCATAATTCCATCTGAGCGTATAAGTGCTAAGGAAAATGCAAGTATCTGACCCTGCAGCACTCCCTATTCCAAACTGGATCAAGGAAAGTTTAGAGGCGACACTGCTTCGCTTTTCTAGTGGCTGATCCTCATTATGTGATCTTCAATAGGAACGGCAAGGATAGCTCAGTGCTATACTCCAGTTTCCTGGAGGAAGGTGAGGAATGGGCATCAGAAGTTCTGCCATGTAGGCTAGTCTCTCACCAGTATTTTCTGATAAAATCATACACTTACCAACCCAACATGTTGGAGTTTTCCAACAGTAAGACTGCAATTGTCATTAAAATGAATGCTGAAATATAGCTGTAGGACTAGCACCAGCTAAGGGAAGGAAAGAGCGAGAGAACACTCAGGCCCTCCTCAGGCAAAACCTTCTCTATTCTGGGCACAAGGAGAAATATAAAAGGTCAGAAGTGGGCTTTTTTTGGGTGGTTCTCACAGCTGGATGTGGATTCCAGACAGAATAAAATTATGAAATTTTGATTTTTTTTTTTTAAGTCCTCTAAGATCTACCATAAAATTGAAAAACCCTGCAGGCAAGATGCCTGTACAGCTTGTAACTTCCAGGTGCCCTATGGCTGTGCTTATGGAATTGCACTTCAGTCCTGAAGTCCATGAACAGGGAGTCCTCATGGTAGATTCCAGCTTTACTGACAAAACCTGAGAAGACTGCCATTATAAACCTGCTCACTTCAGGCCCCAGCCTGTGACAAAAGCACACTTTGGATCACACAGACATTTTTATATCAACCATGGAAGACCAAAGAAGCTTTAATCTGCAGAAACACCAATGATTTAAACCAAGATAAAGCATCCAGCCTCTTCTCTGGCACAGAGAAGCCTATTTTTGCTATCACTGTATGTTAGCCCAGATGACAGAAACCTGCACTGCATGTGTACATGAGATATGCATACTATGCCATAATGCCACTTGGGCAACACAGACTTTGTGTCCTTTGTGGGCCACATGAGAGAGCTTTACAGCTCACAGCTGGCTGACAAACAATATAGATCAGCTTCTCAGCAACTCCAGTAACAAGCCAAATTTTGTCAGGTGGGTTTTTTTTTAGATACAGAAGACAGAAATAAATAATGTTTTCCAAGTGGCAGGCTAGATGTGACAGCTGCAATAACAGCCAGTGTCATTTTAGGTCACATATGCAAAGAGTTAATGTCATGGAGCTGAGATGCCTACACCTGTTGGATGACTTGCTTTTACCATGGACAGCTCACACACATGTTCCCATACCTGCCTCTCTGCTTCGAGGACACCCACCATGGTGCTAGGGAAGCATGGGGTCAGTCAGCACACCCACTGGTTTCTCCTGCTCTTCTACTCGATATGGACTTCAGATGAGAGAGATGTCATCTACAGACTCCTCATCTTTAGTGACCATGTGCCACTTTATTCCAATACAGTGGATAACTCAGCCATACCAGCCACAGTCCAGGAAGCTGTTCTGGGCTTATTCTACTGTACAGGAACATACCTTGTTCCCAGGGCAAACTTCATTTCTCTCTGCAGGTAAGCAAGAGTGTTAGTAGTATATGGATGATGCACATGATCATAAACAAATTACGAAGTTACCAGTGCATAGGCTTTAGAAGTTTTTTGTTTAAATCACAGCACTTTGCATTGCTATAAAGGACAAGAGAGCCAGAACCTCAAATCAATCTAAATATTTTTCTCTGGAGTGCAGATACGATTTCTAAGACTTCTGTCATGTTTGCTAGTGGTAACTCCCTTTGGCTTGTGTGGATTATGCTTCTATTCTGTAGAGTATGGCAAACCCCAGACAGCCTGTTTGCAAGGCATTTGTCCATAATACACCCACACAAGTACTACATACTTGTCTTTGAAACAAACACAAACCATAACTTAGCAAAAGGCTGATAAGCTTACTCTCTAATTTGGAGTGGAAAGCATTGCGTGACTTCTACTCCATAGCATGAATACCGATCTGTAGTTCACAAACCTGGGCTGCCAGGTTGTAACAAGGTCCAACTGTCAGCATTTTATTCTAAAAGAGCTACACCATCGTAATTCCAATTACAGTATTTTCCTGTTGCTTTTGGCTTTGCTGGGCATCTGAACCTGTCTTATTTTGTAAAAATGCATCACACTTGGCCTGCCTTTCACCCTTGTTCTGAAGAGATATATACATTTTTTTATTTGTTTTATAATTTGTCAGGGGAAGTACTTTTGAGTGAGGAGGCTGAAGAAGCTAAAATGAAAATACATAAGGAAGCCAGCAAAGTCCCACAGCTCCCCAACTGCAATAGGCTATCTAAAGACCTGTCTCCAGGGGTCAGATCCCCCAGTATTCCTGAAGAGAACTGGGTTATGTGAGACCTACTGAAGCATGTCACTGGAGGAAACCAGTTCTGCCATGTAGACTGGAGAAACACATTCCTTGCACAGCAGGGAAGAACAGAGGCCCAAGCTGGGCTCTTCTGCAACCTAAGGAGATGGAAACAGCAAGTGCTCATATTCTGGCTCTTACACAAATAGTATTTGCTTGTCTCTAATGCCCAGGAGACATTTTATCCCTTTGACCCATTGCATAACCAGAGCCTAGTTACATATCGGTAGATCTTATCTAGCCCAAGTCAGCTCATGCTGATGAAAGCTGCCGCAGCAAACTGTATCAAGGCTGCTTAATAAATAAAAAAGGCTTCTCGTGGGCAGAAGACATTATGGATTTCTGACTAGCCTTCATCCCTCTCCTCATTCTTGTAATTTCTCTTCACCTTTAGGATGATGCTCTTGTTAGTAAATGGTAAGTATTACACAGATGAAGTGACAATTAATCTGGAGGTGTGACATATATTATCAATTCACCCGCTTATTAACACATCACCTTTTGAAGGCACCTTGCCCTCTTGTGTACTAATTGCACTCCCTCAGGAGTGAATTGCTTTAGCACTTGAGCTAATGCTTCCTGTTTATACTTACTGTTGGTATCACAGCAAAACAAGGGTGAGGATTGACATGCTGTTCACTGTTTATCCAAATTCTACCACCACCCTTTTTCTCCTCATGTTATCATTCTGTGTTTCACATTTCCAGGCTGTCTGTACCTTCTTCTCCCAGTATTTCTACATCTGGAAGACTGCTCACACCAGTTCAAGAATTTTGCCTGTGTACAGCAAACCTGCAACTCAATCCCTGTTGAATTGCTCAGCTAGACCTTCATTTCTTCTTGAATGTCTTTCTTCATACTCTGCCTATCTAGGGCACTTATAATCTATCTCTCTCTTAGTACCTTCAGTGTCCTTCAGACACTTGTGAATGAGACCCATACAACAACACATTCAGTAAAGCACACTTCAAACACTTGTACATCAGAATTTTGCTTCCACCTTTTCAGCTGGGCAAGGAAAGGAAAACTTCCAGCACTGCCATTCATATCACATTTATGTTTGCATCCCAGCTTGATCCCTTGCCTCATCTCACATAGACTTTTTATTTCATTTAGTATCCTCCTAGCATCTCTGAGAGAAAATTGCCAGCAATGCAAAGTCTTCAGCCTGCAGTTCCTTGCATTTCAAGATATCCATTGAAAACACTCCTCCCTTCAACCTTGCCTACAATTCATGATGAACAACGGCACGAAAAAAAAAAAAGAGACCCAAAGGTATTGCTTAATTCCTCTAAGTGTCTGAGGAAGGAGTTAGGATGGGAGATACCTACAAATCAAGGACATCATCTTAGAAGCAAATGTGAAAAGAGACTTCAGAATATTTCTTTATGAATACTAGTTTCCTGAAAGGGGACTCTAGGTTTATTCAGACAAAATCTGAACTTGTATGTTCTCCAACGTGGATGCATTTAGGAATTCTCAGAGTTAAATTTCTCTGAGTTGACTTGTTAAATTTTTTTGGAGGGTTTCTGTTTCTTACACTTCAAAACTTACAGTTTTAGTGGGACTCTGCCTCTTTCTCCCATCCTTGCCAAGACAATCCAAACAGAATCTAGGCTTTGCCTAGATTCCACCTGTAGCTCTTGGAGAAATCTGTAATTAAATGCCTCATCATTAGAAACATTACTCAAAACCAGACAGATACTGAAAAACTGTCTGAAATTAGTTCCACGTAAATTACAGCATGGAAACTAACAATGGGCAATTAGTGCTTTTCAGTTTGAAATCTTTTTTATCCTTGACTCTCATTTCTGAGATGATATGGTAGCAAAGCAACATAACAGCATGAGAGCAAACACTGGATCTGGTATAGGGGAGATGTCCCAGAACCGTGGGAAAAGTGTGGAAGTGGCAGTGAGTTGGGCTGTGGGCAAGAATGGAGGCACAAGAAGAGAACTGCACAGGGTCAAGGGCAGACAAGAAACCTGTGCTACATAAGCGATGCTCAGATACAGCACTTGAAGAAGCACACAAAGGGAGTACATGACAGAGGTAACTGTAGACCAGGCTGCTCTCAAGCTAAGGAACACCACAGGTTTGAGGAGAATAGGTGACACATGGAAAGACCCAGTTTCCTTCTGCACACCTTAGACTGCTGTAACATATAGGATTATCTTTAGCTACCTGTTTAAGATAACCTCAAGGTTTGTTTTTGCTGAGTCTTTAAAACACCACCTTTGGTAGGTATTTAGCAGATCTGTTACCACACACTATATATATTAAGTAGACAGTTCTAGCTGACCCAAATTCCAGCTTCATACCCTAATGACTCGTTCTAAATCCACTTCATTCATCCAGCTTCCAGACTGTTTGCCCCCATTTCCTTTGACTGACAAAGCAGCTTCCAGTCCACTCAAGCTCAGCCCTACCTGAGGCCCCATAGTGTCCTGCTTTCTTATGTGCCTGAACCAAGAGATGAGGAGGAGACATGGCCAACAAAACACTCTTTAGACAGAAAACTGTATAACAGAACAGGCACATAATTTTCCCCAACACTCTAAGCAACTTGCACATTCATTTATCTAGATAAAAATACCCAAACAACTCACCCAAAACAAATTCTAAAGCAAAACACTTTTAAATTGCCTCCATTTTCCTCCCAAATTGGCATCACTGTTTGAAAAAGTAGCTAAATGTGATTACAAAAAAAAAAACACAAAAATATTCCTTTCTGTTATGGTGAATAGATTATATCCTCATCACAGGAAGTTTTCACTTTTCCCTGTAATTATTTTGGGACATAGAAGAAAAAACACACAAATGTGCAAGATCTTCAACCTCAGTTTCATTTCCTATTCCCTGTCTTTAGCATCCCTACTAATGGACAAGCAGAAGCCAGCAGACAGACACAGCAAGCAGACAGGTAGTCAGGCACCCCCAAAGAAGGTATACAGCTATTTCTACACTTTCATACAGCACCATTCATATAGCATCTTTCTGAGATAGGTTTAAATGTTACATAGCCTTATTCTGTAGGGTATCTGTGTATAGCAGATACGCATACATGTAATAAATTTATCGTGCAAATACACACAACCCCCTTCCTTGCACCTATACTCCCACATCTCTCCTTTCCTCATTATGTGGATGCACCTAGATATCATTCCAACAGCTTCGCTATAGAAGCCAAACTATGACTTCATGTTTCCAGATCATCACCGTGAGTGTTCAGACCTTTATAGCAAATATAATGCACCAAAGCAAACCCAAACATTTACAAAACCCCACCACCTAACCGAGCCACATCATCAGCAGTCTGCACCTTCAGTCGGAGCCCTGTGTCTACCAGAGCATGAGAAGACCACCTCACATGATTTTACATATGTCTGCACTCTGTCTGATCTCATATTTAAGAACTGTTTGTTCTCTGTCCAGAGGTCTGGAACCCTTTGCAGACACTACTAGGAGGGGGGCTGCCCTCTTCAAAGAAGGGACCCAAAAAGAAGCAAGTTTCAGCAACCGACAGCCCAGTGTGACCCAGCCCAGCCCACCCTGCCGGCATGTCCTCCCCGCTGCACTTGTTCCCTTTGCCCTTGGAATCCTATCACTTATTATCACGCTGACTTCTCCAGATGGGGCATTTTGGCTATTGATCTGATAAATAAACAGCCTGCTCGCTCGATCAAAATGTTATTTTGCATTTCAATTACTGTTCACTAATGCAACCTTCATCCCGCCAAGAGCGCTGCTGGCAATGACACTCGACCTGGCACAGGCGTTTGCAAGCAAATTCGGCAGCGCCTGCTGCAAGCACCTAACGGGATTACCAATCTCCATTAGATACACAGAAAGAGAAGGAGATGGACAGACAGTACTGGGCTGAAGGGAAACAGATGCACGCAGAACAGAATGTGTGAGCAACCGGGAAAAAGGGTAGGGGTAGGCAGAAGCACAAATCCATTTACCACACAGCTTTGCCAAATATTTTGACAGTGGGAGGTCCAGAAGCTAAAGATCTTCACTCCAGTGGACAACCCCAACGGCTTGTAGCAGATAGACTGAGATCACTGTGTGAGAGCCACGCAAGACTTCAGAGCAATGGGAAATGGAAATCAATGTCTAGTGACAAGCCAGCAGCGAGCACTGCAAACCCATCAGGGCAAAGAGGGTCATATCTAAAGCCAGTTCTGCAGCCTAGCTCCACAGGGCTTCAGTAGGCCCTAGAGCTTGGATGCAGGATGCTGTGTGTAAACCTGCAGGGAGAAAACCCTCTTATTCCTGGATGAATTCTTCAGTATAGCAGGAAATGTGACTGCCTTTGGAGAAACTGGTGGTGCTACAGCAAGAAAGGGGCATCCAGAGGTGTTGATAAGAGATGGATCTCTGGCAGGCGTTGGTCTCTGTTGATTCAGCACTGTTTACACCAGGAAATCCTTTGCCAAATCCCCAATTGGTTTCACTCAAACTCTCTACAATGAGAAACACAGCACAAAGAGCAAGCCTGCGAGTGGTCAGCAGTGAGGTCAGGCATGATTATATGGTTATGAGGCAGTTTCTAGTGCCAAGCTCTTCTGGGTCACATGATGTATTTCACCAGGTGGCTGGGTTTGTACCAGACTCCTACTGCATGATGCAGAATGTATCTTGGCCCCTTTTTGTTTTCCTACCTAAATTACTAAAGGAAATGTAACAGGTATCACAAAAGGACACAACCATTTACCAATGCATGCACAGGGTGGTCAGTGCTTTCACCACTTCCTGCACAGTGTCTGTGCAAGGGTGTTGGACTTAGCTCCCAAGTTACAAGGTAATACAAACAGTCAAGAAAATGCATCTCTCCATTTCCAGATATCCTGTGACAAAGGTCTTTTGCCAGACCTGGACAGATTTCTCCCATTTCATTACCATACAGCATCCAGACTGAAACTGCCAGTCATCCATGAGTTAAAAATAAACAAACTTGTGTAACACCCTGACATTATATAAATAAAATGCTAAGTATAACACACTGAATGAGATCAATGTGATGCATGAAGACAGGATCTATAACTCCACACACTCACACTTTATCTGCTTGGTGTGCCCAGCCTCCCAGCTCCCTCTGCCCTTGGCAAAACTAAGCCTGTGTCCCACACCCATCTCTCTCTGGCTAGATTTATGCTGTAGACCTTGCTCTCCCAGATCTGTCTCTGTGCCCATCCTTTCTCTGATCCCACTCTTGGGAGCAGAGTTTCTGGGACCCATTCTACGCCTAGATCACACCTCTCCCCAGCCACTAGGCATCCATGCCCCAAACACAGCCTGAGGACCCATATACATGTTATGACTCCTAGTCACTGGCTCTGTGCTTATGACATGGGGTAGTGAAGTACAGTGTACTGAGCCCTTAAAATGCAGCCAAAACATCTCAAAGTCTAATTCCAGCCTCAACACTAACCTTCTCATAGACTTCAGCAAGTCATTGCAGCTTTCCAAGACACTGCTTCCCCAACTGAAAAGCAGGGATATGGTCCTGAATGGTCTACCTCTCAGGAACATCATGAGAGTTAATCAGCAACTATGATTAAAAGAATGGAGCGTGCAGATGAATGTGCTAAACAGAACAATGGCCACACAAGCCCTGTGCTCACATGATGTGCTCCACACCAGACTATCAGCATAATGTGAACCTCTTTCTTCTGCACTGGAGCTCAGAGATTTGCCTGTGTAAGTAGTGTGAGTAGTTAGTGTTTTTCTGCATGCAAGCTAACCAGAGGAATAAAACATTGGCTTCAAAAATATGTACTGTACAGACCAATTCTGACCTCCTCCTACATCTGACTGTACTTTAAGCCCAGTCCCCTGTGACCCAGTCTATACAATAACCTTATCTCTAATACTGCCTAATCCTATCTCCATCTCCCTAGGTACTATTTCACACACTGCCTCTTGACCACACCACCACACAACCCATTTTTCCATTCTCCTTCGCAGTTACACTTCACTAGAAGTTTTTCATCAAAAATTAATTTTGTTAAAAAATGCTATTCTGTTTCATTACAGAAATAGGTCAATTTTGGCAATGTTTAGTACTGTAAGATTTCCAAAACAACTCTAAAGAAAATGAGATGTTTAATTTTGCTTTGTTCCTAGCACTTTGTTTAGCCTGTCATGTACTGTCTCATTGTGTTCTTCGACTGACCAAGAGTGCAGTTTCAAGAACATAATGAAACAAAATATTGGAAGTTTCCTCAAAATAAATTTTATTGGAATTTTCAATCTGCTTAAAATTTCAGGTTGCAGCCAAATTTGGGATGAAATAACATTTCGAAAAGAAAAAATATATGAAACAAGACTGTAACTTTCATGCAACTCCACTCTCTGTATCTTCCACACAGCGCTTTGCTTGTGCTTCACTCAGCAGGTCTCTTTTCTCTATTTATATGCATTCAGAAACATATATGTTCTAATGTACACAGAAATATTTTGACACTTCATACTATCCTCTTTAGCCAGGCAGCATAAAAAGACAGATACTAGCAAATAAACTACATCTAAGTCATATGAAAAGCTGGCACTCTACACAAAAGTTCTGGAAATTCAAGAGTGCCATCTGGAAGCTGTGCCATCAACTCATACAAAATGGTCATCCTGTATTACTCAGTCCTTTTACACAGTAGGGATTAACCATGTGTCAAGGAGCATCCTGCAGCCAAAAATTATCACCTCTGTTTTGAAAGCTGAGTGCTGCTGGAAAAACCTAGATCTGCTTTTCCATCTGGTGCCGTTTAAGCTTTACCCCATTCCCTCTGCATCACAATGAAATCACTGCTGGCATGTGGTCAGAAGCTCCGAAACCCTGGCTCCATATCAACTTACAAAAATTGACCTGGACATTTTATCCACTTTGATGAGAGCTTGAATGAAACTTCTTTCTCATTCACTCATGGCAAGGAGTGCTACTTCTTAGCACCTCTGTGAGCCACAAAACAATACTTCATTTTACAACCTGCTGAGGAAAAATTGTTGGAACTGAGTATAAATATCTTACCTGCTACCCGAACCCTACCTAGCATTTTCTAGCTGCAGCAGAAATAAACCACAGGCTGGTGGGGCAGGATCCTATCTCTTCATTTAAGCCTTGATTCAACTACTGTTGAAATTAAATCACAATTTGTATTGATCTGACAGGAACTGGACCTTGGGATCTCAAGAGTCATCTGAATGTTGAACACTGCAGCTACCCCATGCCCTTCACTGTGTTTCTGGAGACTTGTTTCTAGTGTTAAACTACTTCTTCAAACACACTTTTATTTCAAGTGTTCCTTGGAAGGAAAGAAAGATGAACAAATCTTCCCCAGTCAATGGCTTTCTCAGAAATCCCCTCTTACACTAACAAACACTCTTCTCCTGCCACTCACTGCAGATTGATGGCCCTACCCAACCATTACAAATCATGGGGTACGGTGAATCCATTCATACATTTCCTTTTCCAGGTAACATTTCATCGGCCTGAGCATCCCTTGGAATCCACTTTGCTGCCAGCTGTGACAGGCTTGTCCACTCTGTACACGTCACTCCAGAGAGGAAATTCAGCAACAACAGGCTCCCCAAAAAAGATATCTCTAATACAGATTCACTTATTTCCTTGGATTCATCCTAAACAGATAAATAGCCCAAGCTCTAGGTACCTCTGATAACTATCTTCCTTGCAAAGAGGAGGTAAATTCTGTCCATGTTCAAGCAATTTTCTCACTTCCCACCTTCCCACCCTGGAAATAGCATTATTCTCAAAACAGGATGAATTTAAGGAACCCAAGCTGCAAATGAAAACAGCTATAGGTAGCCAAACTGTCTCCCATGCTGCACTGACAATCTCCCAAGAGAGAATTCCAGTCCACAGGGTTAACAGCAGCTACTTTGTAGGAAAATCACTGCTCAGCCCAGCTACACCTGAACTGCCTGTTCTGATTTCCCAAGGTGTTGGCTGCAATGCTGCTCACCACTTGGCATTCACAGCAAATCTGGTACAGAACAGGCTGGATCAGCAAGAGAGCCACAGAGACTGGATTGCAGTGCTAGGAGAGGTTGTTCCTGACTGTGCACAAAGCTGGTGCAAACATGAACATCACTGTTCATTTTCCTATTTTTTTTGTGCATAATTTAGCTGAGGTGTTTAAGTTCCTGACAAATCTGCAAACGCTTTAAAGTTCCTCTGTCCCTGTAGAACTGCTGGATAGAGTTTCAGCCACGAGTTGTTGAGAGAGCACCTTCTGATGTGCTCCTTCCATATACTAAAAAGAAACTGTCAAGTTTGGTACAGCAAAAACCTCACACAACTACAACATGAGATTGCTCCACAGTGACTCATGGGCCAAAACCCTGCTGGAGGGGTACACAACCAGTCAGACATGCAACAAGGTTGTAAATGTAAAGCACATGTCCTGCAAACCTGTAGTCTTTGATCAGTTTGGAAGACTAAAACAAAGATTGAAGTTGTTTGTCCAGCTTCAACCCCCTATTTAGCAAAAGCACTGGCTTGCAAACCAGAGACATTCAGGGCTTGTGGACTTCCACCAATCCAGATAAATGGATTTTGATCATAGCTGGTTAAAAACCAGCAAGAAGGCACATTTTAAAAAGCCGCTCTGCATTAAAACCCCCCTCTTAACATTATGCATGGAGAAGCGTGAGCTGAAGTAGCAGTAGAGAAGGAAGGGGAGTTATGGATTCTGGTGTATCCCGTCAGAGCAGTGTTTATTCTAATCAATCAACTGAAAAAATAGCAGCTGAGAGTAATTATTAATAATCAAGTAAAATTGGATTATTTCTCTGCACTGCAGTGTTGTCTGAATGGGGAGTCTGGTGTAGAAATAAAGTTCATCAGAGTAAGCTCCTGAAATAAAATTGCTGACCTCAGCAGTTCATCAGAGAAGGTGGAAAAAGGAACCTCAGCTGAGCACATGGTATACTATCTGCAGAGAATGAAGGCTAACAAAAACAATTATTGGAAGGTAGCTGAGCTTAGGCATTTGAATCAAGCCATATATGCAGTTGTACATCCAAATGACAGTAGTAAGACCTACTGCCAAAGCCTTCCATTTTTGAGGTATCTGTTTCTGTGACTCCTCATTCCTGAAAGCATAGTAAGCTCCCTCTTCCAAAATGCATTGCTTGAGAGGAAGGGGCTCAGATTTTCTCTGAATATGTTGAGCCGTCTGTGCAGCTGTGGTCTTGGCTGATTTTATACTCAAGTACTGGAATGGAAGCATATATCATAAGGAATCACCATACCAAACATTTTGCAATGCACTCATCCGGAAATTTGAGGTTACTCTGCCTAAAACAACCATAATGTGGCATTGCACAGTGACAGCCGTTCTCAAACACAAATACTAATTTTCAACTACAAAACATGCACTTTTACTGCAAAAACACATAGGTGCAACTATATTAGCCATTTGTGTCCGTGAGTGCCTTGACTATGCAATCACACGTAGATCTTATAAGTACTTTGCAAACACTATTTAGGAGCCTCCATTTGAAAACGTAAGTCAGACACGATATTAACGGCCAAATTGGGTAGAAACCAGTAAAGCTCCCTTGCAATAAATGGAATCATACCAATTTACAAAATTTAGGCAGCAAGTCCTAGAACACTATATCTCTGGCAAGAGGAAATACTACTCAGCTGCAAGGGGAATACAATACTGCTACCGAAGGAGGCAGAACTTGGAGTTTTCTAGCATCTGTGTGTGCAAGACCTCAGCCATAAAACTGAATTAACAGAGCAAACGTTTTGTGTTTAAAAGCTTACTACTTACATTTTCAAATTAAATATTTACTTCTGTCTTGAGTATTTCTATAGCACCCAACAGAATCTAAGATGAGTTACTCCCCCATTTACTTTAACAATTTCTTAAATTAAAATAATCCTTTATTTAGAAGGGGCTGGGGGGAATCTGGAGAGTTTCTTTTCCCGTAACTGTTGGATCATACAGAATGCTACACAACCCCCAATACGTACCATATGGGAATAAGGACTCTGAAGAGTGAAGGTTAGCTATAAAGCTACATATCTACTCCGCTAAATCTAACAATCCCCAGGGTAGGCTTTTACATATCACCTGCAGCAAAACACTGTTTCCACTGTCCCACTGCAAACACCAGCTGTGCTGGTCTATTTATTTCTTTCTAACAATTTTTTCTTCTATTTCAGGAAGTAAGGAGGAAAGAAGGAGAGATATGTGGCTTAATATTTTACTTTGAGTTGGATCAGTCCTGAAAAGTTTTGATAGTGTAGATCATCTACCAGGGAAAAGCATACTATTACTTCTGCAATGTTAGTGCCTGCTTTAGGTACCAGCACTTGGAGCAGGATGAAGGAATGGGATGAGGAGAAATAGTTCTGGACAAACAGCACCTCAAGTTCTCTCTTTGTGTGGGAAGAAAGGGTTAAGCCTGCTTTGATGTTCACTTTGTTCTCCATGATTTGTGCAAGGCCAGCAATCAATCAATCTTCTCTCTTTCCTCCTTTTTTTTTCCTGGGAACCACTGCAGGAATATCATGCCCAGGATCTTGTTTAAATCCATGACTCTTCTCTGTCAAGTCAATTCTTTCCATCCTCCTGCATGCCCCCCCCCCCCCAAAACACCCCCTCCCCGAAAAGGGGCCTTCTGAGCTCGTTTTGCTAATGTATTCTCAAACCAAATTAGTGGCTCTGACTCTCGGTGAAGTTCGTGAGTTAGTTGCCGCGATGCACTGAATTAAAGATACCATCTCGGACTCAAATCAGATTAGAGCCCACACACACACATGCAAAAGCCCACTTTCTAATCAATTTTATAAAGGGCCTTCAGCAGAGATACACTAATGGTATTGAGCTAAGATCTTTAAACTAAGTCTGCAAGAAGTCTGCGGAGATAAAACACACACTGTATTAAAGAGAAAGCTCTTCACTCTGCCCTTCTCACCAAGAACCCCACACACATTGGAAGAGCACCTCAAGACACAAAACCACTCTCCTGAACCTGAGATGTTCCCTCCTGACCTCCTCTCTTGTCTTCCTCCTTTAGATCTTTAAGTCTTTTCTTTCATCTGCTTCCCGTCAAGCTGCAGCAGGAGGTCCCTGCACAGAGGGCAGGGGAGACAGGGGAGCTACAGAGCCCTGGTATGTGTTAGAAATTAGACATAATGAGAACATGTGAACTCTTTTAGGTCTATCCCATGAATCTATGAGAAGTGTGCAAGGTGGACGATCAGCTGACCAGGTTCAAGAGGAGGTCCCACTTCAACATAGGTGCCCTGCAGTCACACACAAGATGCTAGGCACTGCCCTGGTGCTACAACAGCCACATCCCGACAGAGACGTGAGTGAGTGCATGGTAAAGGGCTCCCTTTAGAAAGCAGCAGCTGCACACACCTGGCATCTTCACATCCTTCTGTCCTAATCTCTCTGTTTAGCAGTGGAAGTTCTCAACTGCAGCAGCACATTTCCCCCTCCAAATGTTCTGGTTTGAAATGTGGCACACAGGAAATGAAGAGCAAGAAAACAGAAGAAAAAAAATGTTAGGTAAATTGCCCACAGAGGGAGACTATGAAGGGGAGGCAGAAAAGAGTTTATAAAAGAAGCTGTAGTTGATGATTTAGTAGCCCCTCTGTTGCTCAGTCACCAACAACCAGAGAATAAAGCAATCTGTGAAGACTGGTTTTGCAAGGTTTTCTGTGTCAGATTGGGGAGCAATCTTCTGCTCTGTTTTAGTATTTTCAGTAAAGGCACCTCAAAACATTTCACACACATTTGACATTAAGTCAAATCTCAAAATCCCACATCAGTCTTTATAACTATTTGCTTTCTAAAATGCTGTTTCTAACAAAAGAGAGGACACTCGATAAGGTATCAGAAAATCTGTGTCTTAACAAAAATCACTTCAAAAATTGAAATTCCTCTTTAGCTATGAGGAAATACACTGCTTAGGTCCTCAAAAGTTCTTAGATGATCAGAATGTTCTTCATTTCTGAAACTGTGGTCAGTAAATTGAATTGTGACATTCTGCATATGCAGCAGACTCCTCTGAAAATCCTGACAAAAATACATCAATTACAAAACAAATTTTTCTGACCAACAACTAGCTAACATACACACAAGCCTAACAAAACACTAGACAAAGCCACTTGAACTTTCATAGGGCCAGCCTTCAGTAGAGGGAGCCTTCCCCTTGTTTTTTGGCTAAGTGACAGTTCATAGAGCCTGGAATGACACCAGTGGCCTCCTGCAGCAGATAAAAGCCCAACTATACCTTTCAAGGAGCTGCAGCAACAGTTTTCCAGGAACTTGAGCTCTGCTCATAGTTAGGACAGAACAGAGAGGAGCACAGGCGCCTTTTCAGTGCAACGCTACAGCAAGCAAAGACCAAGACACCCAGCCTTCTACACTCCTCCTTCATCTGTGTGGCTCAGAGTAAAACTTGTACTGTGTATGTGCTGCTCCTCCATCTGTACTGCATGCGTGCATGCAGGATGTAATCCAAAGGCTGTATGAAACTAGCAAGCGCTCTTCTGACCACAACTACCACCCTCATCAGTCACTCCCTCACAAAGCAAGGGGACCTCAGCAAGAGAACTGAGGCAGATATGGTGTCTGACTGCCCTACGCAGAAGCCTTGCTGAGCAAAATTTCTCAGGGCTCAGGTGGGATCCACTTTCCCCAAGACAGCTTCAGGCCTGACACCACTGTGGAGTTTTACAATGGTTATGTGCTGAGGATGATGCCAGTTTTCAGTGCAATTAACCTTTCCAGCCTAATGAAATGGCTCTATTGGCTGCAGTGGCAGCAAGGAGCCCCTTGACTCTGGCAGGCTCCTGAGGATGGGTTATCGAGGTTGCCGAGCATTACTGCTCCACTTCTATTTGCAGGCTGCAGCTAATCAATGCCAGACCTGAAAGGAGTAGGCAGTGCCAGCCCCAGCATCATACTCCATATTGATCCCTGGGAGGAGAGGGGACTTGGGTCTGCGCCCATTGATCTGCTGTGTCACAGGCTGCATTCTTCCAGGAACATACCCTGGGCAGCAGAAGCGCACAGCTGGGAGAAAGGGGAAAATTCCTCAGACAGGAAAGCATAAGGGCTACCCTGGAGGCAATACAAATGCAGCAAACTGCTCTGTGGTTTAGAAAGAACCAGATCTAGGATTAAGCCTCAGGCTTTTGTGCTGTTTCATTCTCCTTACCTAGAATAAGACAGGCACAACATCCCTCCCAGGAATGGGTGACAAATGCTGCACCCTGAGGGCAGAGACTTTTGAGTCACTTTCCTCCTTTCTAGCTGTCGAGCTTTTGGAAGTGGTGGTGGTGGGGAAGGGGTGGAGCGCAAATCCAATATTATGTGATAAGGTCCTAAACATGCACTGCGTGTGGCAGGACAGAGAAAATGACAGGTACATTCATCTCTCACATCAAGCCATCCTGCCAATACAGCCCAGGAGATTTCAGTCATGGAGTTCTGGAGATGTACAAACCTGACCCATATTTGCCTATGACTTTAACAGTCTCTGTTGAGATTTGCCCTGCAGTGCTGAGTCCATCCCACTTCTTTAATTTCAAACCTGCCACAGAAATGTCACCAAAATCAAGCACACAAAGTTGAAGAAACCTAGACCTCTGCATGCAAAAGGACAAAAATTCTTCTCATATCTGGCATGTTCAGTGATGTCTCAAGTCTCAAAGAGCCATTTCCCTCCCTATGATAAACATGTGGCTGAGAGACTGGTGCCACAGACAGAATTTTGGGGTTTTTGAGTATGGGGAGCTTTATGCTGCGTGGAGTCTGCAAGTGGCAGATGGACTTAATCTATCTCAAAGGGGGAAAAGAATCCTGGTGTACGAGCTGATTGGGCTCATTGAAAGGGCTTTAAGCTAGGTTTGAAGGGGGAAGGGGGTACAACTGGGCCTGCTAGAGTTGAACCTAAGGGTGGCAGGCCACAGTTGGAAATGATGTCGTTAGCCTGGCTCAAGTGCCTCTAATGCATGCAGCATGGGCAATAAACAGAAGGAGCTGGAAGCCATTGTGCAGCACGACAGCTATGACGTAGTTGCCATCACAGAAACATGGTGGGACGACTCTCATGAGTGGAGTGCTGCAGTGGATGGCTATAAGCTGTATAAGCGGAATAGGCAAGCTAGAAAGGGCGGTGGGGTGGTGCTCTATATTAGGGAGTGTTTTGACTGCATGGAGGTCAATAAGTGTGACGGACCAGTTAAATGTTTATGGGTGAAGTTGAGGAAGGCGAACAAGATGAATATCCTGTTGGGAGTCTGTTACAGACCACCCGACCAGGATGAAGAGGTTGATGAACTGTTCTATAGACAACTGGCAGGAGCTGCAAAATCACAAGCCCTTGTTCTTGTGGGGGACTTCAATTTACCAGACATCTGCTGGAAATATAACACAGCAGAGAGGAAACAGTCCAAGAAGTTCCTGCAGTGCATGGAAGATAACTTCCTGACTCAGCTGGTAAGTGAGCCCACCAGGGAAGGTTCCTTGCTAGACCTGTTGTTCACAAACAGAGAAGGACTGGTAGGTGATGTGGTGGTCAGAGGCTGTGTTGGGCTAAGCGACCATGAAATGATACAGTTCTCGATCCTTAGCCCAGTTAGGAGGGGGGGCAGCAAAACTATCACCATGGACTTCCAAAGGGCAGAATTCAACCTGTTTAGAACACTGGTTGAGAAAGTCCCTTGGGGAACAGTCCTAGAGGGCAAAGGGGTTCAGGAAGGATGGACTTTTTTCAAGAAGAAACTCTTAGAGACACAGGAGCAGGCTGTCCCCATGTGTCGTAAGACAAACTGTTAGGGAAAATGACCAGCCTGGCTGAACAGGGAACTTCTGCTGGGACTCAGGAGAAAGAAGAGAGTCTACTACCTTTGGAAGAAGGGGCAGGCTACTCAGGAAGAATATAGAGATTTAGTTAGCTTGTGTAGGAAGAACATTAGGGGGGCAAAAGCTCAGCTTGAACTCAGCCTGGCCACTGCTGCAAGAGATAATAAGAAGAGTTTTTACAAATATATTAACAATAAAAAAAAGAACCAGGGAGAATCTCCATCCTTTATTGGATGCGAGGGGGAACATTGTTACCAAGGATGAGGAAAAGGCTGAGGTACTTAATGCCTTCTTTGCCTTGGTCTTTAGCAGCCAGACCACTTATCCTCATGGTATTCAGTTCCCTGAGCTGGAAAACTGGGATGGAGATCAGAATAAACCCACACAACAGTGGGATCAGGTCCATCCAGCATGGGTTCATGAAGGGCAAGTCCTCTTTAACCAACCTGATCTCCTTCTATGATCAGGTGACCCACCTAGTGGATGAGGGAAAAGCGGTGGATGTTGTCTACCTGGACTTCAGTAAGGCATCTGACACTGTTTCCCACAGCATTCTGCTGGAGAAGCTGGAGGCTCATGGTCTAGACAGGTGGACTCTTTGCTGGGTTAAAATCTGGCTGGATGGCCAAGCCCAGAGAGTTGTGGTGAATGGAGTTAAATCCAGATGGAGACCGGTCACAAGCGGTGTCCCTCAGGGCTCGGTCTTGGGGCCAGTCTTGTTTAATGTTTTTATCAATGACCTGGATGAGGGGACTGAATGTACCCTCAGTAAATTTGCAGGTGACATGAAATTAAGTGGGAGTGTGGATCTGCTTGAGGGTAGGGAGGCTCTGCAGCGGGATTTGGACAGGCTGGAGCAATGGGCTGAGGCCAATTGAATGAGGTTTAACAAAGGCAAGTGCCGGATCACGCACTTCAGTCACAACAACCCCATGCAATGCTACAGGCTTGGGGAAGGAGTTGCTGGAAAGCTGCCTGGCGGAAAAGGACCTGGGGGTGTTGGTTGACAGTCAACTGAACATGAGCCAGCAGTGTGCCCAGGTGGCCAAGAAGGCCAATGGCATCCTGGCCTGTATCAGAAACGGTGTGACCAGCAGGAGTAGGGAGGTGATCGTGCCCCTGTACTCGGCACTCGTGAGACCACACCTTGAGTACTGTGTCCAGTTCTGGGCACCGCAGTATAAAAAGGACATTGAGGTGCTGGAGTGAGTCCAGAGAAGGGCAACAAGGCTGGTGAGAGGTCTGGAAAACAGGCCTTATGAAGACCGGCTGAGGGAATTGGGGTTGTTGAGTCTGGAGGAGACTGAGAGGAGACCTCATTGCTCTCTACAACTACCTAAAAGGAGGTTGTAGTGAGGCTGGTGTTGGTCTCTTCTCTCAAATTACTAATGATAGGACGAGAGGAAATGGCCTCAAGTTGCATCAGGGGAAGTTTAGATTGGATATTACGAAGAAGTTTTTTACTGAGAGGGTTGTTAGGGACTGGAACAGGCTGCCCAGGGAGGTGGTGGAGTTGCCGTCCCTGGAGGTGTTTAAAAAACAAGTGGATGAAGCACTTGAGGCCATGGTCTAATGGTCTAGTGTTTAGGGAGATGATGGGAAAAAGGTTGGACTTGATGATCCTGGAGGTCCTTTCCAACCATGGTGATTCTATGATTCTATCATTACAGAAAGAGACTGTCATACTTTAGTGGATGTTTCAGGACAGCTAGAACTGAATCCAGCACAAAGAAAAGGATCTACAACCCCAGCCAAAACACTTCCTACACTTAATGTTGTATTTCAAGGTCAGTGATGTGTGGTCCCATTTTCCCAGGAAATTGAGGGAAGGCTGCTGAATGGCACCCTTGTCACAATAAAGGTAGCCACTACTGGTAGCGGCAGTTGCCAGACAGGTGAAGATGCAATGTTAGTGTTGAAATCACAGCCATCAGGTGGTGAAGGAGGGAACAAGGAAGTAAAATTTTCATTGCAGATACCACTAAGCTTTGCTTGGGTTTGAATTGAGCCATATGGGTGCAGAGCACATCAGACAAATAGATAAAGAACAGAGACTATCTAAATACTCCCACTACAGAGATTTCCAGTGTCAGCTATCCACAGGCCTTCTTCTCTGTTACTGGTGCCAAGGGCGGTTTCCTTTCTGGAATCTTCATTTTACAGAACCTTCAGCCACTCAGGTCCTAAATTTGAGAAGTAAAGGATGATACCACAGAACTGCCCAGGAGATAAACCTGAGTAGTAGCTTTGCCCTACTTATTGACCTGGGAAGTAATTAACCTATCAGTATTGCCCTTCTTCAAGTTACAAAGCTCCCCAGAATAGCAGAGGCACATAGCATTCACTCTGGTAGAATTCAAAAGCTTTAACTCAGCCAGTCTGAGGCAAAGCAACACTGCAACACTGATCAGGGGGAGGCCTGTGAGAAGAGAAATGAACCTTCAGTGGCTCAAAAAGGCATGTGATGCAGTCCTGGGAAGCCCCAGATTTCACTAACAACACAGAGCCAACCCAGAAGGAGATGGGAACAATGTGTGACAGGGCAGAAGAGAAATTAACTCTCTGAAGACTCCAAGAGGTGGCAGAAAAGAAAAAACAAAAATAGGTTCCAATAACTGTAAATCAAAGGCAATCTGGTTCAGACTGCAGCGCATTTGCCTCAAAAGGAGATGGTCAACAGGTAATCAGGAGAAGCAAGAGAAACACGTTGTTCTTTATGACTTTGGCACGGAGTATGAACAGAGGCAGTGTGATATAGATGCTGCCAGGGCACAAAGGTCTCTGAAATTAGTGCTTACACACACAGAACAATACAGAGAGACCTTGCCTCAAAGGAGAGTATTTTCCAGGAGTACAAAATGTGCTTATCTCCAATATCAGAGTGTGCAAATCAGGACCGCCATGTGCCGTGTAAGCTTATATATATACATACAGGAACATGCTTGGAAAAGAGGCAAAGAAGTCTTTGCTATTCAACCAAGAAATGTGTGTCAAGGTAGCACTGATGCATTTGCACAGCACACAAGCTTTTATCTTGACTACAGAAATTCAGCACATGGCAGCCATCTTCAGGAACTTCCTACATACCAAAGCAAAAATAGAGAACCATCTATTTTGTGGTTTGGTGACTGGGATAGGGCAGGTTGTATTATTAAAGGCATTATTCTCATTACAAAAGCACTTCACAGACCCAAAGTGTTAGGCAGCGTACTATGTATTAAAGATCTGTCTTTGTCCATAAGAACTTGCATTTCAGAGACAGACTAACTGAAAGAAAATGTTTTGATGCACAGTTTACAGGCAGAAAAGAGAATCAGAGGCTTGAAGTGTTTGCACAGTTCACCTAGGGAGGTTATAAAAGAGCTGGGAACTGGGCTTTGCTCCTGATCCTAGTTTTAGACCATCCAGCCTCCTTAAGCAACAGAAAGTGGGAGAGCAGCTTAATTACAGGAGCTACTTTGCGTGCTTCCAAGAGCTATGGATGTATTTCATTTATTGGTAGAGACGTAATACCACAGGAAAAAAAAACCAATCTCTTTTTACCAAGAATCGCCAACAAAAAAAATACCATTCACATCTGCAAAATCCTTTCAATTTGCTCCAAAACCTATACTATAAATACATCTGAAGAGTTTTCAGGATTTTTCTTCCTTCATGATGTATGTTTGTTTTGATTTTGTTTCATTTATTTTAAAAGAAAGATTTTTTTTTTCTCTCAGAAATTACAACTGTGCAAGGACAACTCTGGTTCATTTCAGCACAGCTAGGGGAAAAAAAAAAAAAACAAACCCCAAACAATGTTCTCAAGTTAAAATTTTACCACTTCCTTGGGCACGGTAGGGGGGGGAAGTCGTAGAGAAAATCCCCACTTTCTGGGAACACAACCAGATGGCAGAAGGGAGTCCTGGAGAAGAGAAACATCCACTTGAGTGCAGGAAAAGGAAGGAAACAGGGAAAGGTTCCCTCTGTCAGGCCAGAAAGCATTAACTTGGCACTCTGTGAGCACCGCAGCTAGGGTTTGGGGAGTCTGTGCTGCCATCTTCAGGGATGCTCTCATCTTTCTGTGACCCAAAATCACAAATGAAGGAAAACAAAAAGGGAAGAAGTTCCACAAAAGGAAAGAAAAAGAAAAAGGAGCTATCAGCTCTGCTCTATTCCCTCCAAGATTACTGGTTGCCTTGTCTTGAGTAGCTCATGGATAATCATGGAAATTAAAACTGGGAAAACCAAATAAATCCTGCCTAGCCCATATACATCCCCAGGCTGCAGTAAAGCTTACTAACCATTGGTGTTTAGCCCTGTCTGATTTCTTTCTCCTCTTTTAATCCAGAGCAGGATTGGGTGATTATTCACTGAGCCTTCATGGCAAATGCTCGGTCCATGCTAACTAACCATCTTGTTTACAAAGCAATTTCAAAGAGACAGAGTGAGAGACCCTGACCCCTTCCCACAGGGCCGAATTAAAATGAAACAGTTAATTGTGTGCCCACAGGGTTCTCAAAGCCCTGTTTTGCAAGAACAAATCACAGGTATTCCAAAAACTCACGTATATGTCATTCTTCCTTGGACAAAACAGCAAGATTTGAGATGCTATGGGGATACATGCTGCGTAATAATAAAGGTAAATTGAAGAGAACAGACCAGATTCTCCTTGTTTCTGATCTAGCAGACCTGCGCATATCTCGAATCATTCTAAAGTGCCTTTTGAAGTGTGCAGCTCTCCCTTTTTTTCACTACAACCCATTCCACATTGCTGTGAATTTTGTCTGTCCTCTGAGTTTTTACCTTGTTACACATACCTTACATTTTTCAAATCGCTTTAGGGGCTCCTGGCCACAGGGCCCTCATGGATCAAATATTGCACAACAAAATACAACCCATTAATACTGTGTTTTCAAGTTGAGACAGGACTTTGTTTGCTGGTCATAAGACTGACTGAATGGGAACCATATTCTTCAGATCTCTATTGCCCTCTGGCCTCACTATCCCCACACCCTCAGTAAACATGACTGCATCATCTTCTCAATTCATCTAAATGACAAAATAAGAAATAATGGTTTTATTCAAATTAAGCACCAAGTATTTGCTCCTACATAAGTCAGTATAATCGCTGAAGGTTACAGACATAAAACAGTACTGTTGTGTTTTATTAATTGTAACAACCTGGTTTTGTTTAAAGCTTTGGGCTTTGTATTTTATTTCACCTAGGATACAGTTATTACCTCACAAAATGGCAGAGTTCCTTTTTTATCCACTCAGGTCACTGTAAATACTATATTAAAAAATGATGATTTATAGTGAATAAGAAGCAACATGCTGCATCTTTCAACCACACGGACTTCAAACTGCTACTCCAAATTGTATGCACATTAAGGGACCATTTTACTCATGCCATCTCTGAAGCAGCAGCTCTTCTGCAGCACACAGCCAGAGTTCAAGAAGTAAAAAAAAGAATTGTCTGTCCTGTTGAAACTATAATGGAAAACAAGAAATAATGTAAATGTCTGAGCTGAAATTTAATCAGAACACTGGTATTCACCAAACAACCAATACTGCAATGTCATGATGGGTGCCAGGGACACAGAGACAACCCCAGTGCCAGGCTGAGGTGCCAGCTCTCAAAGCAAAGAATTTTTCATCAGCAACATCAGCTCTTGCCCTGCCTTCCACATTTGCTTGCTTGCTTGCCTCCTGCTCAGCTTTGCTAACCTGCAAGAACAGTCAGGACCGCAATTTAGTATAAGTAGAAAGAGGAACAAGAAAGTAAATGGTTTGCTCCTAACTATAGAGACTCTTACTAAAAAAGTTGATTGAACAGAATAGAAAGCTGTCACTTTGCTGATGGATTATTTTAAAGCCATTCCACAAAATTTAATAGACAGTCTCTTCTCACATTGTTCTGGCCCTTTCTGTGATCCATCACATGCACTCAGCTTGGTCCATCTGTGTTGTCCATCTTTCAAACATGCACCTGCCTACCCCCAAGCCATCCCTCACTTCAGTCAACCAACTGGCTGACATCATCTCACAGCCAGTGCCTGTGACACATCCCTTTGCAAGACCTACATCTACCAAAAACACTGGCAGAAAGCAACTCACTAATGATGGGCGAGATGTGCACTGAAGGACTCATGCTCTGTCTTTTCAGAATCTTCACAAAACATAAATGCTCTCACAGTCTATAAAATTGGACAGATTGTTTCTCTTTTCCCCAGTGCTGGCCTACTGCTGGTCTGAGGGAAAGAACAGAGGTAGCAAATCTTTTGTCTTCTCAGCCTTCTAATTGCTGCCTTGGTGGCTTCTCTGCTGATCCCTTTCCTTTCCCTATTCATGCCACACTTTCCAGGGCAGTACTGTGTTTCACTGCACCTCTAACAGCAGGTAGCACACCACAGCCTGGGGCCTAGGAAGAGGCATTCCCCATATCATCCTGGGGTGAACCTGCTCTGTGCCTCTGAACCCCTGCAACTGCTCCCAAAAGGACATGCAGAGCCACTGGGGAGGTGTGTGCAGATGCTGCCGCAGAGGAGGGTATGAAAGGCAAGCTCCGGAGGTAACAGGAGCGGCTACTGCAGGCCATCACAGAGGACCATGAACAGAGCTGGCGGGAGACAGCTTAGCCGTGCTGTGCTTTGGTCTATGCAGTAATCTCAGCCTCTCACTTTCATGAGTGCTAAATTCACACAAAAATGTTTTTTTTAAAACTCACCACAGGCGATTAAGCTGTGATTTAGATTAATTAGCTGCCATATTTCATTTTTAAAATCAGAACTGGCCTATGCTGACACCAGGGAAACTTATATTTTCACTCGTACCTAACTGCCTCTGATTTTTCACACTGCCTAGAAAGGAACGGCTGCTCCCAGCCTCACTTACCCATGCCAGGCAGCTGCCTGCACCCACTGCTGGAAGCAATTCTGCTGCACCCCTGGGGGTGGGTAGTGGGCTGAGGGTGGGGGACCAGGGATCTCCTAATGAAAGTGCTGACCCTGGTGTAACACGCGTGCCCCAAGTAGCATTGCTTCAGTGTTGAAAACAAAAGATTGATGAATTGTATAATGTACTTTTACTGCTGCTAATTTTTCTGAGTGCTGCTGTTTGGTGTCTTCTGGAGGCTAACAGGCCCCTTTGGCCACAAAACAATATTTACTCCATCCTGGCAGCTGGGCTGCTGGAGGCAAAAGATGTGCCCTTGCTCCCCGAGTGATAAGCAAACATCAGAATGCATATCAGGGAAAGCATATGTCTGATAGAGGTTCAGCATCACTGCATGGAAACACAGTTCACCTTCTACTCCCGTGAAGATCTTTCACTTTGCACCTTTAAACCCCTGCAGAAAGCAAGGGATAGGCAACAACCTTGTTTAAGCAACATTATGGACTGGCTTTTCCAAAACTAATTTCTGAGAAGCTAGACTCTCCTGTCCAGCACTACATTACTCTCTGTCCATTAGAACTGCAGCTCCGCAGAGCAAATGCTGTTCAACCCACCTCCACAAAATACCTTTCAGTCTTGATGACACTTTAAATAAAGTGTTGGCTCAATAACCCCAATCCCAAATCTACATCTCCTGCTGGAATCAGGAATTCTCTCAGGGATTTAATATGTTCATTCAGCAAGTTCACACTCCTGTTAGATTGTTTCATGTACTACCTTTACAGGAGGAGTCCTAACAGCACCCTCCTCAGGCCAAGGAGATGCTCTGAGACTCAGTTCAGCAAGAAGCAGCTCCTGCAACCAAGATGGAGCTTCACAGGAGACACCCTTGCTTGCTTTAGTACAGATGGACACACACAAGAGGTGTGTAAAGGGTGCATGCATAAGGCACATAGGTGAGACCGCAATTCCATTTACACCAAGAAGCAGGAGATAGACACCATGTACCTCTCCATTTGATCAATAGCATTTAAAGTATTTATATGAAATATCAATGCAAAGTATTCCTCAAAACCAGGTAAAAAACAGAACCTGCCTTTCCTTCATCTCTATGTACACCTGCTAGATCAAACACTGTGCAAGCGTAAAGAGCCACCAGAACAGGAACTACAAAGCAATGCCATCAGCCCATTAACTTCTCAAGGAAAAGAGCTGTTGCCATGTGCTGTTCTCTGTTCCCTCCTTCCCACTCAGCAGCGTTGGGAGAAAGTGAAACCATCTCTTGCACCACACTGCCAAGAGCCAGCAAGGAGGCAAGCACCGTGTAACCCTGCAACACAGCACAAAGACTTGAAACCGTATTAGTAGCCAGCAGCAGTCAGGAGAACAGGACAGAAAAATTTTTAAAACTGGCTGATGGTCCCCAGCTCCTCCCTTTTCCAGCTCACTGACTGCAAGATCTTTCTCCCAGGGATATTCTGTGACATCTTTATCACAATGAAAAAGGTCAGCCGAGTTCTTCCTTCTTCCACACCAAGCCAGTGTTGCTCTAACTTGCCCCAGCCGAAGCACAGGACTCCACTCTCATCCCACCTCACAGCGATGCATCATTCCTGCCTTCTCCGCTCCCTTGGAGCAGAAGTGCAGCACAGGCCTCTTACCAGCTGCTAATGTACATCTTCCTTCTCTAGTTGCAGGGATGCTAAACACACTGTAATAAATCTCTTCATCCCAAGGGAACAGTTCCCTTTCTTCAGGCCCCATAACATTACACACGACAGCTCTTTCCAATGTCAAAAGCTCCATTTCAAAGCTTTTCTGCCCTCTGAAATATCCTGCTGCCCTATGTCTCATCACCTCTCCCCAGTGCAGTTTGCACCTGTGTGTTTGTGTGGGCAGGCTTTACATATGTGCCCCTTCCTCACCTCACAAGGATGCTGCTGACAACGTTCACATTGTCGCAGAGAGACAAAACAAAATAATCTGCAAATTTGAAGAAAAGCCCATTTCCAGTCCAGTGGTCATACAGTGCATACTGAATTAAAAAGCTGGGAGAGAAACAAAGCAGTAGCTTTGCAAGGTTTGACCCCAATTTTTAAGCAAATTCTCATTCAATTTTAGCAACAGAAACCTTTGCATGTGCTACCAAAATCTTGCTTCCTCCTTTGTGATCTCTCCTCCTAAAGCAGTTGTATTTCTGCAGGAAGAAATAACTGTATGCTATCAGTGTATATTCAGTAAGTTAAATGATAAAAGTGTGACAAATAGGTGTTTCCTACCATGCTTCAGGCAGAAACCCTGTTCACACAGCAAGTTGCAGCCACAGTGGCTGGACTGCCCTTAGCTTTTCAGTCACCATTGCTGTGTCACAGTCTGACCTTGAGCTCCATGACATGGGTTCTACCCTTGCTTGTCTTTCCTCCAGCTCACCATCTCCAATTAAACACAGCTCCAACATTGTCCAGCGGAAGTATATTGTTTACAATTCCAGAATGCTCAAGATCCTTCTGAACCATCAACTCTCCTTTGGATCTCTTGTCTAGAGCAGTAGAGTATTCCCTGGCATTGCTTTCTGCATTTCCTTTCCACGTTGCAGTTCTCAGGACACCACAGAATCAGAGGGTGCAAAACTTAGATTTCCTACCCACAGGGGAATATCAGGGAGGTTTTGCTTAAGGCAATTTGTTACACTTGCCTTCCACTTTCCTTGGTTTTATCTATTGCTATAAAGATGCAATTGCTGCTCAGCTTGATGGCATTATACAGACACCTTAAAAGGAGGAGCTTGAAACTAGAGTCAGGTCTTTTCTTCCCAGCTGTCTTGTTCTAGTCTTCTTTCTCCTTTGCACATGCTGCCTTCTTCCACAGATTGCATCCTCAGAAATTTGGCAAAGAACGCTCATCTAGAGCTCTCTGGATTTCTCCATATGCTGGAATGCTTCTTTGGAGTCCTGCTTTCTTCACCTCTGCTGTGTTTTTCACAGAATCACAGAATGTTAGGGATTGGAAGGGACCTCAAAAGATCATCTAGTCCAATCCCCCTGCCAGAGCAGGAACACCTAAATCAGGTCACACAGGAACATGTCCAGGCGGGTTTTGAATGTCTCCAGAGAAGGAGACTCCACAACCTCTCTGGGCAGCCTGTTCCAGTGTTCTGTTACCCTCACTGTGAAGAAGTTCTTCCTCGTATTTATGTGGAACCTCCTATGTTCCAGCTTACACCCATTGCCCCTTGTCCTATCATTGGATGTCACTGAGAAGAGCCTGGCTCCATCCTCATGACACTCACCCTTTACATATTTATAAACATTAATGAGGTCACCCCTCAGTCTTCTCTTCTCCAAGCTAAAGAGACCCAGCTCCCTCAGCCTTTCCTCATAAGGGAGATGTTCCACTCCCTTAATCATCTTTGTGGCTCTACGCTGGACTCTCTCAAGCAGTTCCCTGTCCTTCTTGAACTGGGGGGCCCAGAACTGGACACAATACTCCAGATGCGGCCTCACCAAGGCAGAATAGAGGGGAAGGAGAACCTCTCTTGACCTACTAACCACTCCCTTTCTAATACACCCCAGGATGCCATTGGCCTTCTTGGCCACAAGGGCACATTGCTGGCTCATGGTCATCCTGCTGTCCACCAGGACCCCCAGGTCCCTTTCCCCTACACTGCTCTCCAGCAGGTCAGCCCCCAACCTGTACTGGTACATGGGGTTGTTCTTCCCCAGATGCAAAACTCTACACTTGCCCTTATTGAATTTCATTAAGTTTTTTCCCGCCCAACTCTCCAGCCTATCAAGGTCTCGTTGAATGGCAGCACAACCCTCTGGTGTGTCAGCCATTCCTCCTAGTTTGGTGTCATCAGCAAACTTGCTAAGGATACATTCTGTACCCTCATCCAAGTCATTGATGAAGATATTAAACAACACCGGTCCCAGTACCGACCCCTGAGGGACTCCACTAGTCACAGGCCTCCAACTAGACTCTGTCCCATTAACCACAACTCTCTGGCTTCTTCCCTTCAGCCAGTTCATAATCCACCTCACTACCTGATCACCAAACCCATACTTTATCAGCTTATCTACGAGGATGCTGTGGGAGACAGTGTCAAATGCTTTACTGAAGTCAAGATAAACCACATCTACCGCTCTACCATCATCTATCCACCTAGTTATTTCCTCATAGAAGGCAATAAGGTTGGTCAAACATGACTTACCCTTAGTAAAACCATGTTGACTACTCTTAATGACCCCCTCATCCTTGATGTGCCTAGAGAAATATCCTGATAATATTTGCAACTTCAGCGAGTTCACACTCCTCTCACACCTCATTTGGCGTTTTGTCCTCTGTGCATTTTAGCAATGCATCAAACTGCTCCCCAGTTACCACTATGTAGCCTTCTCCAACATACTCCAAATTATTCCCAAAGGGCTGAAAGAATCACTTCATGCATTAGAAGCATGCAACCTGAACTCTGAAAGAAGCAGCTGGTGATCTGAGGCACTAACAGCACCTGGCAAAGTTTTACGGAAGGAAAATCACTAGTTTCTGTCCTTCCGATAAAAAGCTGTAATCCTCCCACCCCTTCAATATGATTTCTTATATTGGTTCCAGGTATATCTTTCTCTACTGTGATGTTGAGCTGAATGGCCTAATATTAATCTTGTGGCAGTTTTACATTGGTGTATCCTACCTGATTTTCAGAGTTACCTGTCATTTGCACAAGTAAAAATGACAGCAGATTCAGATCCAAAGTACTTTAGCAGACAGTTTTCAAAAGCAAGTTCCCAAACACACTCAAAGCTTGTAGAAGGCTTCTTCATCTTGTGGCTTCTGCTTGTCTAGTTTCCCATATAAATTCTTAACACCAGCCTCTTCCTTCAACAACAGTGACAGCATTTCATGGTTGTTAGTTGCTCTCAGATGATGAAGTAACCCGATATAAATTACCTATTGCTGCGAGTGAAACAGAACCTGTTAGCACAGTAGTTGCTCCTAGAAGGCAGCAAGTACTGACTACATTATTACAGGCAGAAGGTTTTCTGTCACGGTAGAAGTCATTTTAATATGGCATCCTCCTCAAAGATTTTTCTCTATGGCTATTAAGGTTTTTTCCCTGGTTCAGTAGTCCACATCATGAACAGTGTCAAATCTTTACTCTCACATTGGTGATGTACCAAAGATATAGTGAGGCCACTCAGATGTCATTCTCCCAGAAGAAACCAGAGCCAGTGAGGATAGAGGACAGAGGTCAAAATAATGGCAACCTCCAAAAGAATGGATTGCTCCCTGTTAAATCTGCATTTAATTGTTGCTCACTGCTATTCATTTAACCTGTTAAAAAAAAAATATATATAACCCTGATAAACTAGCTACTGGCTAAGAAAAAGATAAAGAGGATATTTGAAACAAATATCTCTACGAATTTATCATATTGTGATGTGGGCAAGCTATACTCTAGACTAGATGAGAAATTAATGTATCTCCTGATGAGAAACAATAGATGCTCTCGATGAACCAACTGTGAACTTAAAACAACATACCTGTCATTCTTAACTCAGGCTGCAAGAGCTCAGTGAGTCAGATGACACAGTTATACTCCCAGATGCCAATCACCTCCACAAGTGACATCAAGATACACTGCCAGGGAATTGGGTAGGGGATACCTCTCTTCCACATAGGTTTAACCTAAATGTACCTAAAATTTCTATGCGTCATTTTATTAGGAATAGACTGACAAACTAGACAGAGTTTTAAGACACCATAAAATGACTAGGGTAAACTCAAGTCTGAAGGAAAAAACCTCAAGGGGCACAACATGAGAGCATGAACTGAAACACAGTGGAGTCTGTCTGAACATAAGGAAACACTTTTTCACTGTAAGGGTGACCAAGCACTAGCACAGGTTGCCCAGACAGGTTGTGGAGTCTCCTGTCTTGGAGATATTCAAAAGCCATCTGCACATGGTCCTGGGCAACTGGTGGCCCTGCTTGAGCAGGGGGGTTCACAGGATCACAGAACTGTCAGAGTTGGAAGGGACCTCTAGAGATCATCTAGTCCAACTCCCCTGCCTAAAAGCAGGACCCCCTAGAGCACATCACTCAGGACTGCATCCAGGCAAGTCTTGAAAATCTCCAGAGAAGGAGACTCCACAACCTCTCTGAGCAGCCTGTGCCAGTGCTCTGTCACCCTCACTGAAAAAAAGTTTTTTCTCATATTTAAATGGAACCTCCTATGTTCCAGCTTGTGTCCGTTAGCCCTCGTCCTGTCACTGGGAACCACTGAAAAGAGTCTGGCTCCAGCCTCCCTCAGCCCACCCTTTAGGTATTTATAAACATTAATTAGATCACCCCTCAGCCTTCTCCTCTCCAGGCTAAAGAGCCCCAGCTCTCTCAGCCTTTCCTCACAGGGGACCCCAATCATACTTGTTGCCCTCCACTGGACTCTCTGCAGTAGGTCCCTGTCTCTCTTCAACTGGGGAGCCCAGAACTGGAGGCAGTATTCCAGTTGCGGCCTCACCAGGGCAGAGTAGAGGGGGAGAATGACCTCCCTCGCCCTACTGGCCACACACTGCCCTGTGCAGCCCACGGTGGCATTGGCCTTCTTGGTGGCAAGGGCACATTGCCGGCTCATGGATAATTTACTGTCTGCCAGGACTCCCAGATCCTTCTCCTCAGAACTGCTTTCCAGGAGGTCCCCCCCTAACCTGTACTGGTGCCTGGCATTCTTCTTCCCCAAGTGCAGCACCCTACACTTGCCGTTATTGAACCTCATGAGGTTCTTCTCTGCCCAGCTCTCCAGCCTGTCCAGGTCCCGCTGGATGGCAGCACAGCCCTCTGGTGTGTCAGCCACCCCTCTCAGCTTGGTATCCTCAGTGAACTTGCTGATGATACACTCTGTCCCCTCGTCCAGGTCATTGATGAATATGTTGAACAAGACCGGACTGAGTATTTACCCCTGGGGGACACCACTGGTTACAGGCCTTCCGTTGGACCAGATGACCTCCAGAAGTCCCTCCCAGCCTCAACCGTTCTGTGATTCTGGGAGAAAGCAAGGGAGCGCTTCATTTACAAAACAGTGTGCAAATACACAAAAGATGCACTCAAAGACAGTTAGATATTTCTCAAAGACTGCATGAAACTCATATGGGAAACACTTAGGTTTCTCTTTCCTCATCAAGCTTCTTTACCATGAGATCTCCACAGACAGTGGAATCGCTCTTCAGAGGATGTGGTGACAGCATCCAAACATATACTACTAGTAAGATGCAGAAGGGAGTGTGCAGGGCAGGACCCATCAGGCATGACAGAGAGCCTTCCTGGAGGATCCACAAGGTCCACAAACAGGGAAACTATTAATGCAGTAAAGAGAGCACTGTCATGATGCCCAGGAGAAACCCACACGTACTTTTTAGCGGACAAAGTAATTTGAACGTAATTTTAATGCCGGCTGCTCTCCAGGCAGGCCCTGCTGCCCCTTTCGCAGGAGCGGGGTGCCCGGCGCACTGTCGGTGGAGCCCTGCAGATGGCTGCAGAGCTCTTCCAGCTCCTACCTGCGCTGGAGTAATGGGCAGGTGGAGGCAAAACCACTGGCCAGTCCCCCACTGAAGGAAGCAAAACTAGTCTCCTTTCAAAAGAAGGACACTTCTCTCTATGTTGTCTTTATTTCTCCCAAAATCTAACAGCCAGTCGCCTGCGGGTTGAATATCACTGTCTTTAACCTCCCAAAGATCCTCTGTTTGCAAGTTTTCCCACGACGACAGCGGCAAGACAGAGATGCTGCAGCTCTTAAGTGTGACAGTGAACTCCTACAGGAGGAGGATGTGTCGCTCAAGATGCTTTTCTCACCAAGGCTCTGTAGTCCTAAGAAGCTCTTATGAAGCAGACATTTGAAAAAGATTTATCCATTCCTCCTCTTGCCCATGGCAACCATATCCTCTAGCCTTCTTCCTGTACCCCATGTCAGGCTCAAGCACTGTCCCCGAAACAAGCCACCTTTGTCCACTGGCTTCCCTTAAACTCTAGCTTTAGCTCTGAGCCCTTTTTCTTTTGGAAAAAAAAAAAAAAAAAAAAAAAAGATCTCCGTCAGTCTGGATCCCCTCATTCCCCTGAAGCCATGTCTCCTACTTCTTTCTCCCCCTCTCCAGCATATCTGCATAGAGACGGGGCCAGGTTTTGCATCAGAAAATTTTGGGTGCAGATCCTTCCTCTGTCTCAAAGGGCTCATGAGTTTTCCTGTGCCCACCTTCTATCAGTTTCATGCTCTCAGCAAGGACAGACTGATGTCTGTACAGGCTTCTCACCAGACTATGGACAGCTACTCACCACAGGCACACTGACACTCAATGGAGTTTGGTGCCCAAGTCACATTGCCTTCCTCGAAAATCCCTGTTGCAGTAAGGTAGCAGGAACTGTTTCTTTACGGTATATATCTACCTGGTCCCTTTTCAATCTACACATCTGAATCAAATAAATTATCTCCTAAGAGGCAGTCAAGAACTTATAACAGACACCAGCTGCCCAACCTCTTTTAATCCATCCAATATTAGACTCGTTAGTCATCAGGATAACAATCCTATTTGCAAATCAGCTACCTTTATCAGATAACCAACAGGACCTCGTTGGTTTGGTCTATTAGTCCAACAACATCCCCACCAAGATATAACTGCTTCTGTACAAAAACCTTTCTTCTAATCCTTCTTAAACTCAACAAGACTGATTGTTTTTTATTATTCATGAATTAATTTTTAACTCTCAGTCCAACAGGGGAATTGAATCTATAACATTTTGCAGAGACTGAAGCAAAGTAATAGCATGTTGAAAAAGTAGACCAGTCAAAAGCAGATATTTTTTCTTCTTTCAACCAACAATTAAGAGGGCGGGGGGGTAGGGGGTGGGGTGGGCTGCATCTGTTTTTCTCTAAACACCTGAGGGGAAAATGCTAGGAAAATTAGTGTATTAATGTATAAATACCACATTACTGTACTGTGAGAGCTTTTGCTTTTTGTTTCATAATTATGTTATTTAAAAAAGGCTGTGGAATTAAATTTGTTCATATTTTTTAAAATAATTCCATGTTAGAATAGGAACTCAAGAGGGAAAATTATGGTCCGTATTATTAGGGAAGTAATGATCATGGGCAGTGATTAGGGCTTATAGTTCCTTCTGCAATGACAGTCTCCTAACTGTAATTGCTAGAAGAAGAGGAACAGCTCTATTTTAAAATAAAAAAAAACCACCAACAAACAAACACTTCTAAAAGAATAAAAAAAAATGGTCAGAACCACTGTAGGTATCGAAATTAAGAAACAAAGTATCAAATAACTTTCTAAGCAAGGGATTCCATAAGAGGAAGCACATTATATTTTGTGCCTTCCAAACCCAAAATCACATTAAATGGGGGAAGGAAAAAAAAAAGTTTCCAAAATAACTAAAAATCACACAAAAAGAAAAAAGAAATTCCAAACCACTGGCTTTTCTGGCTACGGCACATGAGCCCAGCTTCGTGTGGTCAATGTTATAGCCTGATCTATGTTCTGCACACTGTTTTTCAAATTCCTCTCTGATACTTTAAGAAAATCTCTGTTCTTCTTTAAAAATCATAAATTCTGATATGCATTGATTTATAAACAGAAGATCTAACTGCAGTTGTTTAGTAGCACCTAACCCTATATAACCCATAATTAAATATATTCCAAGAGAAACACCAATGTTTTTAAGCACAAATGTTACATATGGTATATTTGTACATCATTCTACATTTATAGAACACCTTCTATGCAAGGCTATCAACATATTTACAAATGTTAATTAACAAAGACTCGGAACAACCTTGTGATGAAGACAGACATACCTATCCTTATTTGTTTTATACATTTACATATGCATACACACACAGAAACACATATCCACATGCAGAAAGGTTTGCATATGTGTACAAAGAGACACTGTATGGATAACTGGTTAAGTGAAACAGTACACTGTGCAATATCAAATGAACATGTGGTTATATATAACATTATGTATTTCATATACACATGCATTCTGTTAGTTTATAGTATGTGCACATGTACTTAAAAATAAGTATGTACACACACACCCTGATATACATACATCCATGCGCGTATAGATCTCTATGCAAGAAAACCGTTTCTCTCATACTTTGACTCATTCTAATCCTCTACAGCGTGCCTGGTTCCACTGCGCGACTTGTATCAATTATTCTGCAGGAGACACATCTGGCATCTATGTAAGGTAATACGTACGGACACATCCATATACTTAATCATAATTTTCAAAAGCTCATATTTGCTACAATCTATTAAAGCAAAAAGAACCCACAAAAAGTAAAGTCAACATCCTTCACAAAGCCCAAGCACCGAAACGCAAGTTCCCGTGTTGGGATTTCCTTGGCTTTGACTGTGAGTCTTGATCATATCAGACAGCTGTGGCCCCCTCCCTGCCCCAGTCCTTGGTCAGTCTGCATTGGAAGCTGCACATCATCCCTTGGAAGTCACTGCTTAATAAGTTTGGTGTACGGAGAGTCCTGATCCAGCCAGATACTTTTGCACTGCTGATGAATCTGATAACAAAAATTTCCAACTAAAGAGCATCAGGCAATAAGGCACCAATGTTTTTAGTTTCATAGGAGAGTATTTTCAGTATCTCCGTGTACCATTACCCGCTTTAGTCTACAAAAATGATGAAAAAAATCTCATCAACATAAATACAAAAACTATGAAGAAACTGAATTATACTCTTAGAGATGAAAGTAGAAGCAACATCATGTATGTCTGAAAAGGAGCTGAAGGATTTGTGTGTGCTAAAGAATTAAATCACTGCTCTTCCGCCACAGCACTTTTTGAACTGTTAAACCTAGATAGCACTCACATGCCATATACAGTCCAGAAACAAAGAAAAATAAAACAGAAGCAACTCCTCAAAATTGCTGCATAAATCAAAGATTGTTTTAAAAAATAAAAAACCAAAGTATGAACAAAATGTACACACTGAAAACACATACCAGCTAATTCTGGTTATGTGCATCAAAAAAAAATTCTAAACCAAATCCTTGAAATCAGTAACACCCTATGTTCTCCACTGCTATGTTGCCACATCTGTGAAAAACTCATCGTGATAAGTATAATCTCTTGAATCAGGAAACAAATAATATGTTTGAGAATGAGAAACTTGTCAGATTGACTGAATAAAAACAAAAATAACACAGAAGACTTCAGAAAAATAAAATCTGCTGAAGAATAATTCTTTAGCATCCTTATTTTCAGCCGTTTAATTTTTTAATATATAAAATGGTGTAAATCTCAGTGAGAAATTTGGTTTGTAATCATTCATGTCAGCACTCAAAAAAAATGTGCTTGCGGCAACTGACGGAAAATCATATTTCTGTCTTATTTTCACCCAAGTGCTTACACATTCTTAAAATCATCATCTCCATATGCAAAAACATAACAGGAGAATTGAACATTTTTTTAAAGCTGTTCTTTTGACCTTTCTCTTGAGTAAAAGGACAGCGAGACAATACACTCACCAGCATTGTTCACAGTGACGGCTCCATCACCGGAGATGGAGGACCATTATTACTAAAGGAAACTTTAAAGTGCCAGGAGAAAAAGGGGAAAAATTAGAAAATAACACTTCTAAATATGCCATATGTACAAAGAGCCTTTCAGAACAGTAGACACAGGGCAACAAGAAATCTTCATCTAAAAACAGCTGCAGTAAAACACAATCAATTAAAAAAAAAAAATGGTACTATGTCTCCTGTTATACAGGATAGTTTAAGCTGGAGGTCCCATTATTTCCATCACCCACATTATTGGCTATTCTAATATATGACCCGTAAAATACATGGTAAATCCAACAAAATTTCCAGGAATAGAAAAAGAAAATCTGGAGGATTGAAGGAAGGGGTCCTCATCAAAGGCTCTTACCCTACCAAGAAGAAACTAGAATAGGCTTCCTTTTCCTTCCAAGCCTTCAACAGGATGCAGTATTTGAGATGTCCTCACAGTCGTGACAAAAATCGTATGAAAACGGTCACCCCTCTCTACATTTAGGCTATTTCCTTTCACATACACAAAAACACAAGGATAAATAAAACTGTCGAAAACAAGTATAGTCCTACCACAATTTTATTGCAATTGAAGTCCTACCTTGAAAACAAAAAAGAAAATAAATAAGAGACAATATTCACATGAACACAAAGTAGCCCTCTTTGCTTCCTGTGCACACACAAGTTTATGACTTTATGAACAGATTCTGTGTTGTTTGCTGAATTCTTACGGATCAGGAATATTTTTTGCAGGACAACAAAGTCATCCTAAGGGTGACTAGACTGAGATTTGCCAGGATCCCAAAAAATGAACAGGATTTCTTACATATTTATCCCTCCCCCATTATGAAAGGGAGTGCATGAATATTCCAGCTCAGCAGGGACATAGAGCCATCGCAGGTTGTGTGATAACAGCTTGCCACCTGCTTTTCGCAAGTTGTCTTTGCAAAGTGCAAGGGGCACTGAATAGTAACGTTGCCTGGGGTGATAGGAATGCACTGAACAGCTCAGTATGCAAAAGCACTTACTGGTACACAGTGCTCTTCACAAAGGGCATTGCAGAACGCTCTCCAGACTGTGTCAGAAGTGCTAGGAGAGGAAATATTAGTGTATGTGTCACAGGAGGAACATAAGCACTTGCCATCACAATAAAAGACAGTATAAGCAAATGCAGGTGCAATGCTGCTCATAGCAAAAAAAAAACCAAAAAACAAAAACCAAACAAACAAAAAAAAAACCAAAAAGGGGCGGGGGAGAAGGAAAAAAAAAATAAATACCATCAGGCTAGAAGGAGCATTTTTTTGCAAGAACAGCAAGGGTTAACAGTGGCATACAAGCTCCAGTCCAGTCAAGATAGGGTCAAATGATGTGCAGTGAAAGTTTCAAGTCCTCAGTCCCCCAGAGCTGGTTTGCTAATTACATTTGCAATTACAAACATGACAAATATATTATTATACAGTGCGTTCCACCTTGAGCAGGCATGTTTCTCCTCATGGACAGTCACTGCCAGCAGCCAGACTCTCAAGCACTGGAAGAATCAAAGTGCACCGTGCTCCAGCTGCAGGGATCATTTTGTGGGCATCTCTATTGCTCTGAAGAGACAGGGCAAAGCTTTAGAGAGAGGCTGCATAGCAAGGATGGAAACAAACGCAGAGAACCAGTTACTACAATTTAATTCCTAAGAAGTAGACCTCACCAGGTCAATAGCTATTACTAATAAATAATACTAAATTATGTTCTGTTCCCAGTAACAGGCACAAAGCACTTTTTTACACATGCAAGCTACACAGAGATGACTACATTCACAACTCAAATGCAGCCGATACTGGGAAGACAGAAAGAAATAAATATTTTCCTATTTGGCAAGGTCACCATAGTCAAGTACTGCTAGTATCTTCTTTGTTGAGTCCCTTCACTAAACAACCAACCATCTGATTCATAGTTTGCCATGAAAGCTCTGATCTTTCCTTCCCCCGAGTTTGTATAGCAGCATTACCTAGGAACCTCACTGTGGGGTACTGGACGGATGCTAAATTTACCTGCTCACACTACACAAACTAAAAATTCCGTTACTGCCAGTAGCTCCATGGAATAAAGAACAGGTCTGACCGGGAAGAATTTCCCGGTCTCTGCAATCTCCAGCGGAATTGCTGATGTGCAACACTAGCTGCCGCTATGATCCCCAACTCCTAAACTGAGGGGTGCAAGTTAGAAGGAGAAGTTGGGAAAAGGATTTTGTCTTTTATGTCCAAGTTTTGTCACCATCTTTTTCTACTTTTACTATTTCTTTCCTTAATTAAATCTCTCAGACATTTTACACTCTGTGGAGAAATTCTACCGTGCTCCCAACAGAACTTGCGAAGTTCATCGAGTCTCAGGTTTAAACCTTTTACTTTCTCCCTTCTTCCATTCCCTGAGTGAGTTTTTGTCCTTTGAGCCCTGGAAAATTTGGTCAAGAGACCCACTGACAAAACACACAAAACTCACTGAACTAAAATGACTTGAAGAATACAGGTGTTTTCAAACATGAAATTCAGAGCAGTAGTAACAGCGCAGAAATGGGGCTGGGGAATAGCAGTGGAAAGGGCACGAAGAGCAGAGCAACATTCTCTTCGAGAGTTAGAAAACGGGATGTGAAATCTCTGTCACAGCAACTTTCTCTGATGCAATCTCTCCAAAGTCTTTCCCCTCTCAGGCTAAATGCAATATTTATTGATTACTTCAAATCAATACAATGAAAAAAATCCTATTTTTAAAATATATTGATCTTTCCATATTTCTCAATAATTGATAATGATTAGATCATCTTTACTTTTACAAGTGGAATTGGAAGAGGAGGGGAAAGTTAATACAAATACTTTAAAAGTACCAATTTCCTCATCCACCTTGTGCTCAATAAGCTTAGTGTACCCAGACCTCATTCTATGATGGGAACCTCGTCAGGAACCCAGTAACTAGGCCATTTCCCTTACAGAGGTTTTTCAGTTTATTCTGTCAATAAAACAAACAATTCCCTCCCCATTCTGCCCAATTAACAATTCCTCCCTATCCCAGACTTTCAGAGATACTCAGAGCAGACAGTAGCATTCAGATTCTCTGACTCAGATTTCCTCCCATTCACGGAACGTGGAGATTTCCAGTAACCTCTGAAATCAAGTCACATTTCCTCAGTCTGTGCATTAGAGTCAGCGACAACAACTTTGTTAATTCTCTGCCATAGGTTCCGGAATTCGCTGCTTCATTGACTTAAAATCCCAATATTATACCTTTCCATCTCTCTATCAAATATATCACTTATTCCTTTCAACTTTATCCTTCTGTTCATAAAATAATTTTCATTTTTATCAGCTCAATGACTCATGTGTCTTTTTTGTACATCAGAGGAAACAGTGTAAGAGACACGGCATCTGGCAGGATGCCCTCATCTGCCAATGATTTTTATTTTCCCTTCATGATGGTTCCTTGGTCAGTTTCTGTCTGTCATGTAGAATATTAATTAGAAACAGAGATGGCAATTTTTTAGTCCTATCAACATTTCTAGTGGAAACTAGAACTAGGCACAAAAAAAATTCTGTGGGATGTGGAAGTTAATATGGAAAAGTAAAAATGCCGTATTTCACTCTCCTTTGAAACAGTCTTCGGTTTGCAGATGAGAGCCGCGACACCAATATGCAGTATGACCATGCATATGTATGTACATATGCCTACACGTAATTATTTATAGATGCACACATGTGATTTTGTGTGAAAATAATCACATCTTTTCTATGTCAGAGTATACATTTCTGGTGTCTGCAGACACATTCCCTTCCCACTGTATTGCAGACAGACGTCAGTACAGTGTAACTAACGTATTCTCGCCATATGCCCTCACCTGAGAGACAAACTGCAGGTACAAATCATTGTCTTTGTTAGTTTCCCAATTTGAACTCATACAAAAGCTTCTTCCTTGAAGCTTCATCACCTACCCCAGGAATAATTCTTCCAAAGGTCAGTACCAAAAAGTAGTCAGCAGTTGCTAAAGCGTTGATTCCTACACAAGAAATCAAATACATACACTGCCTTAGGACATACACACAAAGGGTCAAAATTAGGAAGAAGCATTTTCTCACTCTCCCTGCAAGATCCTGCACTGAGGGGAGCCACACAACCCGCTGACCAGAACTTCCGCAGGTTCCTGCTGTAATCGCTCAGACCAACACACGCAGGCAAAGGAAAGGGAACTTTCACTGCTGGAGGAAGACAAATCCAAAACCTGAAGAGTGGGATTAGAGACAATGAATTCCTTTGCTTAGTTCAGACTCTTCTTGGGTCTGACTGTTAGAAAAATTAAGTTCTCCTTAAACTCCAAGGTGAAGGGAGTCATCTCTTCTCTCCTTTAGCCTTGTTCATTCTCTCTCTCAATAATTGCAAAGTGAAATACAGTTTCCAGGTAACTGTATGGATCATTTATTGAGTGACCATATCCACTACATTCTACTCTTCCTCCTATATTTTTCCTATAGCTTAACAAACAACTAAACAAGAAGAGGCAGTTTGCAATATTTTTAAATTCACTCCTAATTTAAGGTTTAATTGGACAAAAATTGCTGTCCACATAATTTAAAAAGCAGTATTTAAAATAAAAGAGGAAAATAACTATTAAAATCTTTTCAATGGCTAGCAGTCAGAAGAGTAAATCAGTACAATAAGGATAATATGCTCACACAGCTAGGTAGCGATACAGGCACAAATACAATACCTGTATTTACATTATATGTTCACTATATAATTGTGTTACAGTGTGAGAAAAAAATGGCTAAAGGGATACACATTGGACCAACTTTTATCCTCTGCTACAAGAATTCAATCTGAAATCTAACCTTAATAAAACCAGAATGTAAATCAAATCAGTACCTGACACACTGCGCATACACCTTTAAATATTCTGTGTTTTTAAGGCTTCTCATATCTTTTCCTTCTCTTAGTAACTTTTTCCAGACTTAGTCACACTTCCCTGCATCTTTGTACTCCTTTAATTAAAAAAAAAAAAAAATTAAAAAGAGATTGAAAAATAGAGGTTGAGGTATTTTAAATTGTTTCTCTGCCTCTCTTCCCCAACCTCAACAATGTTAACAAGGTTAGTTGGCACACAGAACCAAGCCAAGCACTTCTTTAAACAGAGAGCTCTTCAACAGTTCCTCATCTCAAAAAGCAGCACACTCTGTCTACTGTGAAGCCGTAGGGGCTCAGTGGCACTTCCCCCAGGGCCACCTTCATCTGTCTACTCAGTGGCCAAAGAGTTGTGTATACAGGTAAGGTGCACTTGACATTTCCATGGGGTCTCAGTCAGCTCTCGGTAAAGTAAAATGAGTGAACAGTAATACAACATGCAGATTACTTCTTACTATTTTCATGTTGTTTGAGTTCCTTTGCTCAATGCCAAAAATAGGAAAAATAAAAGTAAAAAGTTAAGAGACACTATAGTAAGTGATGGAGACCTAGCTTTTGATTGTGGTATTTTGTTACTTATTTTTTTAATGAAAGTAAATGCACTTTCTATTTTTGCCTTAATATTCAAAGACTCCCAGCGGCATACAGAATACGTTTCCCTTAAGAAACTGTTTGTTTATTTTTAATTCAAAATGGAGCAGCCACAAGTGAAGCACCAGTGGGGAAAAGAAAATCACATGGGTTAGATTATTAATTTCTATTAACAATACTAAGTCTCATTTTAATGAAGCTGCTGGAAGCAGGGGATTAAAGGAAGAAGAAATGAGTGTAAGGACAGATGGAATACCAGGAAAGAAGAGACAGAAAGACAGATAAAAGACAGCTGTAATGAGGAAAGAGGGGTAAGTCTCATTGTGGGGGTTTTGTTTGGTTTTAATTGTTTTAATTTCACTAAATACAGTGTGTTATTGAAACAAAAGCAATCAAATAGGCAAAATTACTTCACTCCCACCTCTGATAACACCACAGAACCCGCGTAGGTGACACACGGATTAACATGCAAACACACAAAAGGGGACTCCGCTCAGCGTGACATTTATCGGAGAGGAGAAATGCATTAAAATTGAATTGCTCCAGTCAGCTGGATGCAAACGCTGAGAAGATTTTGCCTTGTTTCCTAACTTCCACAAAAGGATCGTACCAAACTTAACATGCTAAAGTGATTTTAAACGCATTATTACCAGGCGCAGCCCACTTTGGAATACAAAGAGCAGTAGCAGGTGCTAAGGTGTCAGCCACCGGTCCCAGCTCGGGATGTCTGCTTGCCAGCCCTCCGACTCACTCCACTCCTTCCCCGGGCAGGCTATCCAAACAGTAAGGTGCGAGAAACTAAATTTCCATAGCGCATTTCAGCTGAAAAACGGACTTTTTAAATACAAGACAGTGCTTTAATGGATCTACTTTGTGTAATTTTATATGCACATCTCTTCATAGACACCTAGTAATTCATCTAATAAAAATCCTAGCGCAGACGGAAAGTAAAACTGCGCAGACAGGACTGCCAGTGCTCACTGTGAGCTGCCTGTTCCTAGGAGATGAAACGTTAGAGGGAGAAGTTACAAGGCAAGAAAGAAACAGACCGACACACCGACCCCCCTCAAGCGCTCCTCCGCGGACCCTGCGCACCAGCCCGCGACCAGGGCTCAGCGACACCGGCACATGCGGTGCCCCGCGGGGGCGGAGGCAGGCGGCTCTGCGGCAGGGAGTAGCGGGACCGCAGGGTCGCTGCCCCGTCCCACCCGCAGCGGGACGCAGCGCCGGTCCCAGCCCGCCCCCGGCCCGCCCGGTCCCGGCGCGGCACGGCACACTCACTGGTTGTGGTAGCCGAGCGGGTCGGAGATGCAGAGCTCGGAAATGTCCATCAGTCCAGTTTGAGCATTCCCGGTTGGAGGAGAAAAAAAAAAAAAAAAAAAGAAAGAAGGAAAAAGAAAAAAGGAAAGAAAGCAAAACCACGAGAGAACAACTAAACTGCAGCGGGCAGGGAGGGCGGGAGCCCCGGGAAGAGGCACCGGCCCGAGACCGGCGGCGGGGCAGAGGCGGCGGGGAGGCAGCGCCGCTCCGCTCCCGCACCGCGTGCGGACACACTGACGGCGGCGGGAGGCGGGCGGCGCGCAGGACACGGCCACGGGGGATTTCGCCGCCCCGAGCCCCGCTGTAGCTTTAACGCCGGGAGACGGATGGAGACGGCAGGGCGGCTATTGGCTCCCGCGCGGGGGCTGGGCTTGGAGCGCGGCTGGGGGAGGCACGGCCGGGGGGGCCGCCGGACCCGGACCTAGCACCGCAGCGCGCCCGGCGGTGCCGCGCTCCCCCGGGACAGACGGCGGGGCGTCCCGGGCCGGGGCCGGAGGAGTTGGAGCCTCGCGGGGTGCAGTGCGGGCCGCTGGCACTGCGGACCCTGCCACTTCAGCTGGGGCGACGGGGCCGCCGGCAGCGCAGGTGACGAGAAATCGCAGCTCCAGCCCGGCGCCTGCACGGGAACGATCGCAGCGGCAGCACACGCTCAAGCCTGTCTGTCGCGGGCACCGGCTGTAGAGTTTAAGGTTAAGCAAAAGCTCGGGGTGAAGGCTGCTCCACGGACTGTTAAATCTGCTCTCGTCCCGCACGGGCATGCGGCGGGGCCCCGTACCCCGGCAGCAGCCCACATGCACAGCACAGCGCACCAGCCTGCCGCTTGGTACGTGCATGTCACAGGCACCGTTACACACAAACGCAGGACTCCACATACACGCACTTTGTGCATGTGCACAGACCCGCACCGCACACCGACACAACCTGATTGCTGTACTCGGACAGCTGCTTTCCCGTACACAAACTTCTAGTGCATGCAGAAGAGTACCCAAGTGCCATGTCAAACCAGTGTGATTCAGATGTCACTTCAGTGCAGCTTATGAAAGCGCACTCGAATAAATCTGGGCACAGGAGATCAGAATCAGACATTCAGGGTAACAGCGCGTATTTCCAGGCACAAAACCCATACAGACCCTGAACAAAACATCAAACATCTTCACAAACATCAAAACTGGCAAACACCACTAGCACGAAAGATGCATTTTCAAACCTCTGCATATGTACTGGCTGCCATTAGAGTCTGTGTGATTTCACTATTCCCACACACATTTTCACACTCATATAATTCCACTGCATGTTTACAGCAGCGTACCAATACCTATCTGAAGATGCCTCTCCATACAAGCCCGTGAGCCCCTCAGGCAAATGCCTAGCACACACAGTCTTGCGCTGAAAGCCTGACTCACATAGAGGTGCCCTACAGCGTCTATTTGTCCCTTGCTACCTACTCTCCACCTTCCAAACTGCGCTCATGCAAACCTCACTTGGCTCTCTCTTATGCTTCTACTTCACATTTATATGTCCACTGCTCAAATATATTAAAATGTCCTTAAGAAATAAAGAAGAATTAGAGGCCTTTTAAAAAGGAAAATGCACACAAACACACCTGGATAAAAGCTTCATTCTCTTATGCCAGGCAAACAAAAGGAAAAAAGTAGGAGCCAAGAGGATATTTCTTAATATAAAACCCGGAGTCTAATTTGAGGCAAGAGTGTACAACACTGGGAGAAGCAAAGGGCACACTAGAGCTTTTCAGATGGGGGGTGGGCAATACAGCATAGAAGAAAACACAGTGTGGTTCAGCTATTAACATGGCAATGAATACTACAACTTTTCATACAGTCAGTATTTCTAGGAACTTGAGAGTATTCGAAAAACAGGAGTGGCCAAATTCACAGCCAGTGTAAACCATCCTTGCTTTACTGAAGTCCATCAGTGCAACCTCCTCACTACCTCCTCTACCAGAGATCTTCACAAATGCCATACAAACTAATAGCACGCCCTGGTGTATCCCCAGGCCTTGTGGAGACAAGCTGTGTGACTGATCAACTATCCCTAAGACAGGACAGCCTAAGGATGTCAAAACAGAGATCTTTTATGGTGAAAGGTAGACGTGAAGATGGCACAGAAAACAAGTTAGTTTAGAAAACGGGAGTCAGAGAGAAGACTCATCCACAGATTTAAGAGTACAGCAGAATCTGATTACCAGAATGTTGTGGGTGACACAATTCAGACCATACATGTTTCCAGGAATTAGAATTAATACAAACGAAACATATACATATACACCTTTGTACACCAAAGTGATACATCAGCCCAGCAGAAATTCTAAGGTGCTTTAAACGTTGAAGAGACAGAAGACAAGAGTTTTAGTAGGGCATTAGCATTAATAAGGCCCAGGTTTGTAAGGAAGGACTCTCACTGACCACATCGGAGAATATCTAACCCAGGCAGAGGCATGGGGGATGAAACCAGCACCGGTGTGTTTCCAACAGAAATCTGAGGTCTGATGACCTCAGTTGCCCCATGAAGAAAATTCCTGGTGCACAGAGGCAAGAGAGGCTGGTGGAGGCATGCAGGGTCAGGGCCTGGGCAGGCTACAGTTCAAGAGCAGTCAGGGTCTTTGCAATGAGCTGATTTTGACAGAAAAAAAATTTCTCCAGAAAGATGTGCCCTGACTTCAGAGATTAGCTCTGGTGTGGGCTCTCAGTGTATGGGAGACGAGGGCAGGAATGGCCTGGCAGGCAGGTGCTGCTCTCCCAATTGCCGATGTTTTAATTTTGCACTTCAACTTTTATCCAGGCTGAGGTGAGGCAAGGAGGGAACCATGTGATTGCCTGGCACAAGGTCCACAGGGCTGAATTAACTGATATAAACAGTACAATGGTGGATTTGTACTCTGGAAATGGGCTGCTGCTGACAGAGGATTGCCTGGGTAAGGTGGGTATTTACAGAGCAGTGCAGAAATGTAACATTAATCTCTTCTGGCCCAGTGCAAATTGACAAACGGAGCTTCCTCTGCCTTGAGAGTAGCTGTGCAAAGGCCTGGCTCTTCCTTTCTGAGAAGGATAGAAAGGAATAGTCTCTGCTGGCTGGGTCTGGTCTCCTAACCTGAATTCCCCAAGAAAGAGGACATGAGTCCTACAAGCTGATTTCAACATGGCTATCCTTCTGATATGTGTGGTGTTTGAAGAAGTACCAGGATGAGGTTAGAAAGGACTGTAACATTAAGCTGGCAGATCTGGAAGCCAAAAACCTCACTTTGGGTAAATACCAGGCAGAACTGCACATGCAACAGCAGCACTAGCTTGCCCTGTGAGCACAGCCTTTTTTTGCCATCCTGACCAAATCCAGCCCTGGAACTGCTGCTCTCTCCCTACAGGAGAGGCAGAAACAGTCCTGGTCACTCAGCCTGTGGCTTCTGAGCTGAGCACACCCACAGGTGCTCTAGTAAGTGCGTGCTACCCATTGGGATGACTTTCATAAGGCAGCCTCTGGCTTTTGAGGTCACCAGTTCTCCTCACACCTGGTCCAAATGCAGAGCAATGACTTTCCATCAATGTTAGCCTCTGACAGAGCACGGCTAGAGTGCTATAGGCAGTATCGGCTCTTTGAGACACACAATCCCTCTTCCCGGGAAGAAAGCGAGAATTGCGAAGACACGTCTCTATTTGTGCTTGCTCTTCCAAGAGATGACAGTCAGACTTTCTTTGGAGACTTTCCCCCCATCCTTTAATGACTAATCTGTTTTCAATAGATTAATTTTTTACTTTTTAAAACTTTTATCATGGAATAGTGGTCAACTTTCCAGCAAGCTGACTGATTGAATGACAGAAATTTCATTTGGTCTGATATAGGAGTAACTTGCAAATCATGCCAAACAATCTTGATTTCACTTGTTGATAAAGCTAGTTTTTTGTGTATAAGGAAAGTGCAACAGAGGGAGAGATCTAGTTACTTTTAAGGGTTTGAGATTATTTTTTTTTTTCTCCTTTTCTGAAGGCCCTATTATTTTATTCTCACAAGGAAGTCAGTGAAGTGGTATCTGCACGGGGCAAAAAACTTATACAATAATTAGGAGACCTAAGCTGGGCAGAACAGACTTGTGTATACACATTCTTACCTTGTCTGCTGGAGAAAGAGGAGTTCAATAAGACACATTTCCCAGCCCCTGTCTCATTTAAGGAAACAACAGTTACAGAGGGGTCATTGTGATTAATTTAGAAGACAACTGTTTCACGATTTTGAGTCCAATAGTACTGCTTAGACTTCGTACAAGTCACTGTGTTGCATGCCTTGATCCTTCTGCTAGTAACCCTGGAGAGAAACTCAGGTCCTCTGACCACCGGTAAGCTTTCACCACTCCCCCCTTGTGTCCCCTTCCACACTAAACAGCTATCCCAGATACAGAGTCTATCCATGAGGACAAAATAGCCTTCTTTATTTTAGGCTCTGTTCTATTTTCCATTACTACACCCAAACAAAACAGTTTCATCTCCCCACCAAAGGCAACGTCTGATTTTCTGCCAAACTCCAATAGATTTTTTTTTTTTCCAAAAAAACCTAATTTGCCTTATGAACAATATGCTTCCATCCAAAAGGTATCACCACCATCACTGCTGAAGATCAACATCTATTTAAGCAGGAAATAGTTTTTACATTGTAGTCTTTAAATAACTGCCCATCTGAGCATATTTAGACATGCCTCAAGCATTACCTAGACTTTAAAACATCTGTGTTATAATTCTCAACCTATAGATTACCAAATCATATCATAAAGAGGTTATGTGGCTTGCCCCAGATCAATATGAGCAAATCTGTAGCAGAGCAAGAGTCTGAATACAAGTGTCTTAACCCTTACCATCCTGCTTTGGATGACAATTCTCTGTCCCCAAACCATGACCTTTCATTAAGCTCTGTGCTTGGATACAACAGTGTTAGGAGCACTGAGGTAAGACAAACCTAGTCCCTACATTGCTGAAAGTCAACACTTTCTTTTAATAGGCCCTATTTTTGTAGGGCCAAATGCTGTTTTGTGTCCTTCTCTACCTGCTTTTGTCTTTGCGGTGTTAATAGCAGGACTCTATTTCCAGATGTCTACATTTAGCCTGTACCCAGGGCTAAACTGTAGCAGTTGTTCTACCACTCAATGACCCCTCCCCAGCTGAGAAGGGGAATCAGGGGAAAAAGGGAAAAGCCTCGTAGACTAAAGTAGAAACAGATTTAACAAAATAACAAAACTGATACAATTACCAACATAAAGTGTACAAGGTTCTACTCAGCCTCATCCTTAGGGTCAGCAGCAGGAGCAGAAGGCCAAGAAAGAAAAGCCCCAGGAAGAAGAACTCCACACTCACTGAACTCCCGCCTTTTATAACAAGCATGATTAAGTGGTATGGGATACACCTGTGAGTCGCCTTGGGTCAGCTGCCTTGATTGGATCTCCCCAGCCTGCCTGCCATAGCTGGCCCATGGCTCTGTTCCTGGGAAACCAGACACCAGAGCAGAACATGTTCCTGCTGACATCTCAGATGAAAGTGCACACACAGACAGACAGACACACACACGCACACACACACAAAGACAAACCAGGTGAAGCCACAAAGCATCAGAGTAAGAGGCAGGCACAGAGTATTTTATGAAATGGGAAAGAATAGAGATTTTGTAAGAAACAGAGAGGCAGGACAGGAAATTATATAGCTGGGACTATGCCTTCTGCTCTCTGTTTCATCATCAGTTAGTTGGGCATTTGATAGGAACTTCTATCCTCCTTCTGCAGAAATACTGTGGTGAATCTGCTTTCATGTTTTGTCAATCTACTTCTTGGTCTTTGCCTAACTCTTGTTTAACTAAGCAGACAGAAATCTTCCTCAAAAAAAAGATGGGTAATCACACAGATAGATGGATATCATAGACTTAGAAGACTTCAATGGAAAGCTGTGATCTAGCTCCAAATTTTGACCTGTTGCTGATCCATTTCCTGTGATGTATTACACTAACCCTCAGCTGGGCAACTATGGGCAGGCAGAACATGAACAAGACATTGACTGGAAAGTGATTTTATTCACACTGACAGCTACACATCATTTACTAGCACACTCACTGCTGTTTCCTGTCCTCTTTCCAAACTGCAGCAAAGCAGAAACAAATCCTTCCACATCCATGATCCCAGGTATCCACAGAGCAGTAGCTGGGCTACTTGTGCAGCTACCAGGAGGAAGGAGGGAACACAAGGCATCAAGGAATCTTGGAAATACCTCTGCTTAGCTGTCGCCAATCCCCCAGGACTGAGGCATCACAAGCATGGCTTTCCAGGTATGGTGGTTCATCCTGTCAGATGGGACAGCGTCAAACACCTTTAGCTTTCCTACCTCAGTACACTAGCTTCAAGTCTTGTATTGCAAAAGACCAAGGAGGGGAGGTAAGGACAACAGAGGATGCTTTTCCATTCCTCTAATTTGGGGAGATGATTTGCAGTGGCCCAGACTTTATAGTTTGAATAATATGACGTGACAAAAACCAGTGGGTAAGTGTGCAATTTCCTCTTAGCTGGGTTCTCAGAGTAGGTAAAGAGTCCTTTTGGAAAGTGATGTAGGCAGTTATAAAGAAGCAAAACAGTGAAAGGACTTCTCCATCTAGGATATAAGGGATGAAGAAAGCAATGATTAAACACCTTCCTTTCCATGCAAGAACCTCCATCTGCCCTCATCTGGGCACAGTCATAGAATCCTAGAATGGTTTGGGGTGGAAGGGACCTCAAAGATCATCTAGTTCCAACCCCCCTGCCATGGGCAGGGACACCTCCCACTAGACCAGTCAATAGACTTCATCAGGTCAGCCAGGCCATATACAGAGGAGTTCACCAATAGTGGATCTGTGCAAAAGTATTTAACAGTGAGATGAACCTGCACGTCCCAAGTGATCTTAGAAAACCTGATGCACAACAGTCTGGAAAAAGCGGAGATCATCAGATGATCAGGACTGCTCTCCTGGTCATCTTCTCCAGCCTCAGAATATTCCAGTTTCTAACAGTAAGGGGCTACAGGTTTTGGCTAGAGCCAGACATTACAGAGGCTGGCTTCCTTCTGACACACTGGATCAGCAGTACAACTGCAAGTCTTCTCTGCTCTGGATTTCTATACAGCTCAGTTAAGTACATGACCATTTTGATGATTTGTTCTGTACTAACTTTAGTGTTTGAACAACAATACAGATTTTTTTCACAACTTCCTCTTGAGTTTCCTACTTGAGCTACATTTATTTCACTTTCTGGACAAGAACAAATTGGTGTGACTGATTATTTGATTAGATAGCTTGCCAACAAACCCTATCCCCAAGCTTCTTAACATACTTTTGACTTCTGAGTTTTATCAGCTGTATGTCATTCAGACATTTGCAGTAAAACATGTTAGGAAATCGCTGCTCTGTCTACAAGTCATTAACATTTAAACACTATGCCTACAGACATATCATGGTTCTGTGGTACTTTTTCAAATAAGAAATGGAAAAAGAACAAGAAACACAATTCTTGCCTGTACCACAAAACATCATTTAGAAGAGGCAGGGCAAGTCAGGACCATATAAACATGTCTGCTTTAGCTACACAATGTATGCACATACAGTATCAAGTGGGTAGCCAGTCACAAGGAGACAGATGCTGGTTACCAGAAAAAAAAAAGCTTTTCTACGCAAAGGGAAGTAGAAACTTCACTAAGTCAGCCCTACTTCTGTTACGCAGCCCTATGTACTCCAAAAGATGGCAATCTCTCTCATGTGTGGAAGTACAAGTCTCTGGATGTCTTTGAAAAGGTCTTATTGACATGACTTCCAAGTCCTTAAGTTTCCCAGAGATCCAGGCACAAAGGAAATTGTGGGCAGCTGTAAAGCCTTCTCCTGATGGACCTGAACATGCATCACTGGATTTCAGCAAAAATGCCTTCATCCTTCAAAGTCATGTGTTGCCAGCTTCGCTGTTCCTGTGGCAGCATTAGAAAAGATTACTTTTCAGTATCATTGTTAAGGCAAACTCAAATCTCAGTCCCATGTGGTCTGAGGGTGACTTTGGTGCTGCAGCCTCCTAGCAACAAGTCCCCTTGGTCTCCACAGTGCTTATAAAGGAAAATCCAGTTTTGGTCTTCTGCTCGTCTCTTGAACACCTTTATTCTAGTGATGATCAAAGAGGGGATGCCCCTCCCTCCCCCCTTTCTGCTGCTCTGTTGAATATACCAATCTTACATTAAACATTTACTATCAGCTGAACTCAGTAATACTCAACTCATCTTTTAGACCTTGCCCCTGAACATTTGGTAGCATTTCATAATTTGTGTGGTCAGCAACTCAGCAAACGGTAGGCTTTTATGACCTAACTTCCAGAAGTTGTTGCTACCAGGTTTGTCTTGGGAACCATACAGCCTGGGGACAGCACTTCCCCTTGTTAAATCCACTACTTTTTCAGAGTACCAAGAAGTTAGACAGAAGCAGGACAGAAGGAAGATGGTAGGAGAGAAAGACTGTCACTGCTTCAGATGAAGAGGCCTGCCAGACAATCAATGACATGGCACCAAGGAGAGCCCTGCCTTGCTTCTGAGGGTGCAGGTACCAGGCAAGAGTACCTTGAGAGACCACTTTGTTTCCAGGGGCTCATTTCATGAAGAGAATCATTAAACTTGGTCAAGCAGGATGGTTAAAACAAACAAAAAATTTAAGTCATTAGCCTCGACTAGCCAACAATCATTTGGGTTGAATCAGCCCATTTGGCATTATAATCATAGGCATGACAGCTGCATTCCACACAGCTAGACTGCTGCCTCTTTCAAAGGCACTATGGGGGATCATCATCAGCCTGCAACACAACACAAGGCTGTGCTGGTACACATCACATGGAATGCCTGACCAGCACTGTAAGGATGCTCAGAACATGCCTTGCATGTCTTGCTGCCCAGCAGGTACATTATGCCTGTGAAGGCAGTACTAATACTTCCAGAAATACAAAATATTTCTGCATAGACAAACCTAGATGACACCTATCAGATGTGCAATAGATATCTCCAGGGGATGTACTAGGATACAAACCAAGTGCCTTTAGATTTGCATATACATTTGGTATGTAAGGACCACTTTTTTTTTTTTTTTTAGCTATTGCAGTTCATATGTACAAAGTACAAAAGCACCAATATAAGCCTTAAATATTTGGCAAGCTGTCAAATGCCCACTAATGAGATTCTATAGGTAACCTGAACAGACAAGTGAGAGCTTGTACTCCTTATATTCCCAAACTTTTACCTACACACTGTGGGGCAAAGGATAAGCACTCAGATGTCTCAGTGATTAGCTCTCCCAAGAGTAAAACATATCCAAAAAAGTGCCATATCTTAGAGTGGTGTAAGAGTTATTAAATGTTTGTGGGATGTCCATGAGCATCACATGCGTCCAGTGCTCTCAAGCAAGGGTGAATGCTAGCTGCAATACCCACGGAGGTGCTTTGTAGAGGTTTGTCAGAATAAGGCATTGGGCAGCCTGGTAGAACCAGTAAACAGTAGCTTTGCCTGCACCACTATACTATTTCACCTCAGCCAAAACTCTTGACACAATATAAATACCCCCCCCAAACCCCTCTCTCTCAAAGAAGAAATTGTTCCTCCAAAAATAGGAGGAGAAGCTGGGTCATCAGATGAGGGTGAAATTGGTTTAAAAGCCATTAGGAAGAAAGCAACCCAGGCATTCAGGAACAATCACAGCTGCTTGGGCTGATCAGGAGAGACAGAGGGTATTATTTATTTATGGACTTCCTGCTCTCCCTGAGTGGGTTTCTTCACTGGGGAAGCTTTAAGAGGAGTGGGGAGCAGGAGGCAGGTGCTGCTTAGAATCCTCCAGAGGTTTTCCCAGCCAAGGCCTCAGGAGAGATAAACACAGTTCATAGCCAAAGCATCCAGGAGCCATCAACTTTTCTTTCTCAGAGCAAGAAAGACCAAAGAGCATCATGCAGGCCCCTGCTGGGGTGGAGCGCATAGAGAATCCCAGGAACCCAGACTGCCATGCAAGCTTTGTACAGCTTACAGAGGGATTCCTTCAGAGCAGTAATGCTTGAGTATACAGACGTTTCTCTCTTTTCGTGGTTCAGCTGCTTCCCTTTAAACACAGATCAAGCGTCTCTAGAGACTCCGCAAGCATTTAACAGACCTGCCTGATGGAAGGACCTCCAATGAGAAAACCAAGACCTGAAGTTCCCAATAGACATCCTCAATTCAATCCACAGCTGATAAAGCAATCCTGAAGTTACATGCAATCAGATCCTAACTACACAGAAAGCATGTCAGTCTAGTCTGTATCCAAAACTCATGTAAACGTCCTAAACTTAAGGGGGAGGGAAGGACTAGCAGATTAAACAGGAGGAAATACATGAATTGAAAAAGTCAGCATGGAAATATGAAATTCTTGATATTGTATCAATAATTCCTTTTCAAGATACAGTACTGTCTTTCCTGATGCAATTTCTTATTGTTTCCCCAAATTGGAGGATGAAGAGGAGTTATTCCCTAAAATCACAGAGTTCCCTTCAGTATTCAGAGTTGACCCTTCACCACTAACTAAAAGACCTGTAGAGACAGACAGATCTGCCCAATCAGACAGATCTGGCAACAATCCTCTTATTCTGACTTTGGTCAGAGGACCACAAAGGGGAACCAGGGCGTGGAAACGATCAAACACCACTGGAATTTTTCACTGAGAGATGCTGCAGAAAAGTAACATTACAAAAATCATTGATGGGGCCTGAACAGATTATGAGAGTTGTACAGCCTGCACTGTGTCAATTCTTGTCTCCCTGCAATTCATTATGGATGAGATGCCAGAAACTGAGATGAAAAGGGCAGGAGAAGAAAGTGAACTACTGCTTTAGACATATCTCATTCAATATTCCCAGTTTATTCCTGCTCCACCTCTGCTATTATATCTTGCATTACTCCTCAAAAATCATAGTCTTCCTCAATTTTGCTATCAAATCAGTACATTCTTTTGTGCCACTAAAGCTGCAGAATCAGTTGTGGTAGCAAAATAACTCATTAATGCATAAAATGCTTTAGGAAACCTTTGAAAAGGAAAGGACTGGAGAACAAGACAGTATCATCTTCATCAAGATCAATGATCCAAGGTAGTCTCAACACCAAAAAGGCACAAAGTCTAATGGTAAGAGTGTTTCAGTGAGTCCTAACTCAGACTGCCTCCTCCTCTCACGTAACAAAGTGATTTCTGCTCCTTGTAAATATATAAAACAAGTTTGTTCTCCCAGTCTATGTTACTCCAAACAAAGGGCAGTATGAAAAGGATCCATTTTCCATTCAATGAAATGGTCCTATTTGGTCTCTCAAAGTACTGCCTTTGCTCTCCATTCAGAAACAGGTTACATTTTTAGGGTTTGTGTGACCTTTGTTTCCCTCTCTGGGAAGAACATCATTAAGCACTGATAGCTACTTAGCCCTGACAGGGAACTGCTCCAGAGAGGGTTGCATCCCCCAGGGAGCTGGAGTACAGACAACCCCGGGCTCTCTGGGGGGCTGTTCTACTTTGACCATTGGCTTGTGGCTTGAAAATCTTTACAGGGCCAAACCAAATACACTGCTAGTTCCTAAGCGCCCGAGTTATTAATTTGCTTACTTTCACAAACATTGTTTGGGAAATTCAGTTCATCCCTTGATTTGCTAAATATAGCTGTAGGTTCTAAAATCCTCCAGAATCTGCAGTGTCCTTTGCCCCTTCATGCTCATTTGCCTTTTTTATTTCCCTTCCAACTTGCCAAAAGAAAAAAAAGCCCATTTTGATTCTGTTCCTGGCCAGTCGACCTTGCTTTTCAGAGCCTGGCACACCAGCTTTCCCCACTGCAATGGTCAGGTTACAAAAACAAAAGGAGAACACTTGCTTCCTTGTGAAACACTTCCCATTGAGATTTTTCAGTCACAATAATTTCTGTAGCATGCTCTGTGTTTTCACAGAGTCTCAGTTTTGCAGAAATCTTTTGCAGAAATGGGTGCTTAATCTACACCCATTAACATGCATTTGGCAGCCAAGAGGAGGCCTCTTCTTCCTGCTAAGGTACGCTCAGGCCTCTGCAGTTATCAAACGCCTCTGCAGTTATCAAATGCCTCTGTACTGCTGGGCATAGGCATACCCCAATGGCATTTGGTATTAGTGGTGCCCAGTGCTCACCTCCTCTCCTCACAGCCTTTCATTGCATGAGAGTGTGACTGCAGTATAATTCAAGGTACAATTTTAAATAGATTAACTTAAGCTGGTACAAAAGGCACTCATTACTCTTGAAACTAAACCTGTTAAAACTTCTAATGAGCAAAAATGAAGCATCCCCAGACTGGCAGGAAAGCATCCACAATTTGGATTTTCACTAGTTTAAATGGATTGTTTTAAAATCAATGCAATTTAAAGTGTACAGCTTCCTAGTGTAGAAAAGATCTCTGGACTGAGGAAACAGCAGCACTTGTAAAATAAATGACTGTCTGTGCAAGGGTGCAACACTTGTTAACAACTACCACAAAGCAGCAGGGAGAAGGGGCTGAGGAAACAGGGTGACATAGCTTGTTAGGAAATACTGCATTCAGATTGACTACCTACAAGCAGCCAAGAAAAGGCATTGAGAAGTGACAGCCAACTAACAAAAGTTTCAGGGACGTCCCAATATGCTCAGGATTCTCCCTTGGCTGGAAAACACAAAGGGAAAAAATACACGTGGGTGCACCTTCAGAGACGCAGAACGCTTTCTGACACTCCTACAGCTTGTGCATTACACAGGGGTGCAGGCAGGTCTCTCAGTCAGCAGAGGATGCAGATTAGTTACCGTAAAGTGCTGCACAGAGCAAGATGCACACCTTGCAGCACTCCTGCCCTTCATCCCTACCACCCAGGGCAGCCCACAGAGCCTTGCTATCAAGAAAACCCTCTCAGAAGATGCAACAGCCTTTGTGGGAGGCTGGGGCCAGAATCCACTCCTGTCAAACAGCTCTCCAGACCAGGATGTGACTGCGGCTGGCGAAACATGTTAGCTAATGAAGATTGAGTCAGGCAGGCAGAGACGATCCCCTCAGCCTGTTAATCCACTTAGGGAAGGAGAAGGGAAACCTGAGCTGAATTCCTGTGCTCCCTGCAAGGGACTGTACTGTGCTGGCTTTAGCACCTAGGCAGAGCAAATCCATCCAGAGCTGGACTGGGGAGAGCTCTGGGTGTAAGACTAGTGCTTTTGGGAGAGAGGAGCAAGAGCAGAGGCAGGGAACAGCAGTCTCTAAGGAGAAAGACAGGGCTGGATTTTGTGTTCACTGGGAACTAATGAAACAAACTGAGATTTACTTGTTCTCACCAGAAAAAAGCAAGAAGGGGCTGAATGTGAGCTTTAGCCCAACAGGAGGGCAGGGAAAATCACACACCCTGTACCCATTTCACAGGGCAAAAAGGCTTCCCAAGGGGTTGACTCAGATTCCCAGGTTAGAAAGTCAGAGAGAGCATTTGTGCCTCAAACATCCATCCCAGCAGTGACAGAAAACTAGCATTGCCTCCCGACCAGTTTAAGTGGGAGGTTGTGGGAGTGATGGGTGCCAATCCCTGGAAATGTCAGATTATCCTTAACCACCAGAGGGTGCTCCCCATCTCAAAGACAGAGTCAATGTCACATATGCACCCAGACAGCTAGAGGAGACTTTATTTCCAGCAGTCGTAGAATCTGAGCAAGGGAAAAATTAGAAAATTAATACTAAATAATAATTAACTAATCTGATCCTGTGCCTCACCTCTGTTTCCCCATCCCTCCTGGCTGGGCAAGGTAAGGCCCTCTGTCCCATTTGTCCTCTGTGTCCTGCTCAGTCAGGTGATTTTCCTCACATTGGAGGTTAAATCACTTTTATTCTTTTCTCCTAGATCATGGATCTAAAGCAGCGAATAAACATTTTCCGCTTGGCAGGTCTGTAAAGAGTGAGTCTCCAGCTTGCCTGCCCCTGAGCACAGTTAGCATCATACCCTCCAGTCACACGCAGTATTTGCAATGCCACAGCCTGACCTTACCCCTGCATTACCACAGCAGTGTGGGTGCCACTAGTCTCTATGCTCACGTTCATTTTCCCCAGTCTGTCCTAAGCTGGTTTTCCCAAAGAGAGAGTGCCTGTTGTGCAGAGATGCCTCAGGATGGTGTTTTCAAAACATCCGTTTTGGGGCACTAATACTACCTTACTCTGTAGGCACCTATAGGGAAAGACTGTCCACTTTGGTAATGCAGTGCCCCCATAGCCTCTCTTCCTTCTCCTATCGAAGGGAAGCAGAGGCGTGTGACTGAGGTTGCACACTCAGAATCTGTGCACCTGACAACACACCACCTTGTGCCTCAGCTTCCTGTTTGTGTAGGTTAGAAGTAATACCCCAGAGTTTCGCCATATACAGAGAACAGAACAGCTAGGATTAAATCATAACAGTTACATTGCACTCTGAGATTCAAAAAAGAAAGAGTTTAAAGCATGCCAAGTAAGATCAGGCACCTATGCAAAACAGACTAGTTCTGCTGATGTATCTGACATAACATCTGTTTGCCCCAGCCCCGGCTTACTTTGATAGTCCAGGTCTGCATATCCCCTGGGGAAACCAGCTCTCATTGATGGCTCCTACCCAGCATGTGCTGGGTCTTGCTGCCTGACCACTACCAGAACAGATTGTTGTATTTCTTTAATTGTCCTTTCCTCCCTTCTTTGGCCAGTGGTGCCAGGCCCTGCCTGAGACGATTTTTGTCAGAGTTCCTGCTCTTAGGTATCCTGGCATCACTTTTTGTTTTGTCCTCTTTAAACCATGCGATACATTTGTGTGATGAAATTGTTAAAACTGAGCAATTAAACCACTGCACAAAGGACACTCATTCAGTCTCTCACACAGATTAAAATGTGTTTGATAGGCTTATTTCACTTCCAGAATGAACTATTATCTGCAGAACATGTGGGAACCAGTGCTTTCCAAGTCGTCAACTGGCTAACAGTGATACTAGTCATCCTTGAGAGAGGCATCACATTCTACAGTCTAAATAGACCAATGAATTTTTATCCCAGTATCTGAGATTGTTAATGGGAAAGAGAAGGGGAAAACAGAGGACAAAAACATTTTATGGTACATTTCTTAGACATTTGCAATAGACAATTCTACTTCCTACAAACAAAATGTCAGGGGTACTCGTCACAGCTCCACTTCTTGTACTATTCATAACATTCTCCCTTGGAATTATAGGAAATACCAGATGTGACATGGAAAGGTTAACCAGCATTGGTTTGGACACTGATCATTGCAGTACCATTAACACTCAACTTCTCGACAGATTTTAACACTACTCTATTATCATTAATCATTATATATTTGTTCCTAAACATGCACATAATGAGTCATCAAAACTGTGGTTATTTAAAATTAGGTATTTTGAGCATTACATTTCTGCATACTTTCTCTAGGAGCATAAGCTTTGTCGTTCTTCCTCCACCCATTACAGTAAAGACTTTCAAAGTCATTTCACAGTCCTAGTGACATTCTCCTCTCTTGCATATTGCTGCATGGGAAAATTACTGGGGTTTTTATTGTTTTAATTACATCTAGTGGGTTGTAAGATCTCAAATATCCCCAATTCCTTCACTGAGTGTCAGTTTTGCTCATGAGGCAAATTACAGGGTCAGATCTGCCTTTCTCACTCACACAAATCTACACCTCAGTGGAGATTACAACTTGTAGAATAGATAATATATAAGATGAGCAGGTTTTGACTCCCTGCAATTAGCTGATCTGCAACTACATGAAGTGGCAACACTTAATCCAAATGGAGAGGCCAGGACAACACCATCTTACAATACAAATCTGCAAAGCATGACAAGACCCATGAAACAAAGACAAACAAAAAACCTGTATGTTAAATAGGGCAGACTACAAATGAAGCCAAGAATGAGGAAACGTCACAATTGTGCTTACTTGTGAGAAATACTTTTAGCCCTCATGCACATATGCATTATTTTATAGTCCTTAATTACATGATCATATTTTTTCCACAGCACCCCATCTCAGGCTGCACTCAAAAGAGATTGTTCCCATGTAATGAGCAGCTATTTGAGATGCTGGTTTCTGCTCATTGTTCAGTGTGTGGCCCCAGGCCTTATTTACTGCACATTATTCAAACTTGGCTCTAGAGATTTATTCATTTCCTTATGTATTTTTCTATGGGCTCATCATTACACTGTCCAAGAGCTTCACCAGCCCAAGATCATTTATTTTCACACACCTCTATGAGAAGAAAGGGTATTTTTATTCCCATTTTATAGGTGAATGACTGAAGACGATATTAAAAGGTATTTGCTAATTCTGTGTGCTCAGCCTGAGACACCAACAGCCTGACTGATCTGTGCTTCTATAGCACTTTGAGTTCAGTGGATTCCCATTCACTTCATTTGCAGCTGTAAGCACTCAGTGTTTCTGTAAAGCAGGTCCTTTGGGATCAAAAAGGTCTCCTACAAAATATGGAATGCACAACTGAACAACCACTGGCACAAAAGCTGCTTCAGAAAAACCTGAAAACTATCATACAGAAATGGTCACAGAAAAAAAGTCAACTGGCTGATCAGAATTTCACTGCCTCAGCTATAAAAACTTCCCTTTCTCTCCTGCAGTCCCTTGTCTCACTCTGTACACACCTGACAAATGAAGCAGGGGTCCTACAGATGGTCTCTTTCACTGTGCAGCTCTGATTTATCTCAGAGCAGGTCCATCACATGCAGTGAATGAGGCAGGGGTCTGGTGGAAGAAACAGCACACAGAGATGTAGCTAAAACATAAGTTGTATAAACACCCAGTTGAGTAGACAGAAGTGCGCACAGAGGATAACTGGTCTTTGCCCAGCTTCCAGCTCTTGTATGAGCACCCTGTAAAGTGTTCTTTTCACAGAGTTCGTTGTTTCTTTTACAGCGAACAAATTCCCTCATGAAGCATCACAATGACACTTTTGTGGATTATCAGAAGAGACAAATCCATCACATGTACCACTGCCACCAAGGTAATGGAGTAAATGGGCTTCAAGGGTAGCACATCCTCCACTGTGAAGCCTAACATGAGGCGCATGAAACACTGGGTGAATTTCAGACACTGATGAGAGCTGAGGAATAACGATTCAGAGCCTCTTCCAACCATTCAATCCAGGTCATGCCTCTTGTTCTCTCCCCTCTAGATCATCCTAGCCCACTTTCTTCTCTTCACTGCCTTTGCCTTCTCACCCCATCCCTTTTCCTTTGCTCTCATCTCAGCCCTCCAAAAACCATTCAAACACCTCCAAACACCCCACACTCCACACCCCAGCCTCCTTGTTCAACAGCTGCTTATAATTACTTGCTTCCCTTCCTCACCTTTTTGCCCAGCTCCCCTTGCCCTGTCTTTCTTTTACTGTTTGGTAGTCCCACTTCTTGACACTGCCTCTGTCCTGACACAGCCCCAGCTGTCCCTGCAGTCTGGCTCCAACACACAAGCTGATTTAGAACTTGGCAAAGAGGAATCTTCTTGATTTTTTTAAATGGAAGGAAGGCATAATTCAAGAACATGGCACACTCCCTACATTTTCTTTAAAAAAACCCAAACCAACCGTAATTGCTGGTTTTGATTAAAAAATCCACAAAACAAGTCTATCAGAGGCATAGAAAGTGTTTACAACAATGCTTAAAACTTGGCAGTGGTATGAATTGACACTAAATTTTACAGAGAGCACTAGTGAAAAAAGATGGTGCTACAGGTCTGTCTGTTGTACACAGCAGTGAAAATGAAGATAAAAATTAAGGAAGTTGGTTAAGCAAGAAAGAGTGCTGCTGCCATCACTTTTTAAGACTTACCATGGTTGGGTACATTGGATGGCAGGCCTTTGCAGGAAAATGGAGTCCTTGTACTCCTTCATACAATATCCTGGTAGCTTATAGGTGCTAGTGCTTATTTGATATACATACCTGCACCCATCTCAAGCTTGCATCAGCTGGACACAAGTTTATACAAGTCTTAACATTTCACAGTCACAGAAAATAGGACTAGAACCAGGTCAGATGGTTGGTGCCTACCTCCATCCCAATAGAGGATCAGCTATAGCAGCATTATTTTTGACAGAAGTTTTCCATCCTGTTCTGAAAAACTTTCAGCCCTTCTCAGATAGTCTGTTCTAATGTTCCTGCATCATTGCTAATACAAGTTTGTAACATCAAACTGAAATCTCCCACATTGCAATCAAATCCCATTTACTTCCAGCTCTATCAACAACAGACATAGCAAATGGCTTAATCACTTCCTCTTGGACAAAGCCTCTTACTATTTGAAGACACATTCCCCAGACCTTGCCTAATATCTAGATTTCCATAACAGAAATATTAACCTGCCTAACAGAAACAAATTAGCACCTCAGCCCCTCTAACTTCATTCCTGGGTCTCCAAGTTTATCACTTGGAAGGCCACAATTTTTTTACAGACACCTACAACAAGGAACAAGGTTGCAACTAGCAGGCTGACTTGTGGTAGACAAGCCAAACTTCCCTTCACTTCTAGAGAACTCCAATTGATTCAGTAGTAACACATCACTGCAGTTACAAAAAAAAAAAGAAGAAAAAAAAAAGTGTTAGCACTTCACTGATGCAAAACTCCCAGCTGGATTAAATTTCTCATGCTCTTTCAAAATCTTGAGCTGAAATTTTGGGAAACTTGAGAAAATATCTTCTGATAAATCAAGGCTATCATCTATTACATTTACTACACTACTGGCTAGAGCAGCAGAATTTCTTAGCTGTCCTTGATGAAGCTGAGAGCTGTGCCCATGGTCCTGACTTCCAGTGCTGTGCCTCAAGCACAAACCAATCTCTTCTCACTGACAAGCACTGAAGACCTGCCAGATGTCATATGAAACAGCTTTGAGAAATCTGGAAGTGTGTACCTTTGGTGCATGTGGGTCCAAGAGTACAGAATGGCCAGAGTTGTAACTAGAAATGTCATAAAGTTAAAAATGTGGGGCTTAATATTATTCAGATAACACAGGTTTGCCTCCAGTGTTACAAACTGTGAGCTCCCGGGGAAGCCAGGAGCCATTCTGCGCAGATAGGAGACAGAGGGCCCTTCTCTACACCATAAGCGTTGTGATGGGGAAAGGTGCATACAACTGCTCTGTACTATGTGTTTGCACAACTGTGTGAGAGTGTATCCCTTGGTGATGTTATTCACAGGCCTTGGCTGACAGTAAATAAGACAGTGGAGCTTGATTCATGAGGGATGACAGGAAATCTATAACGTGTGGGCTCTATAATCTGCTCGCTACTGCGTAGCAAAATGAAAGAACAACAGTCCAATTACTGAGTCCTTGCTGATCCCAAGCACATCCTCCAGATCTTGTTCTGCTCGGAGCAGTGGGAGTCTGTTGGCACCAAGGGGAAGCAAGCTCTGGCACAGGTCATCTTCGCTGCTGGGATGGCAACAGTATTTTGGAAGGACCAGACTGCCTTACAGTGAATACAAATGCAGCCAAGACTGTGGCATGAACTTAAGAGCAAATTTCCAGAGAGCGATAGGCTGCTGAACTCAGTTCACCAGAGGACCACTCATGTGGACACAAATTGCTGCACTCCACTGCAGACATCCCATGTCCCAAAGGGCTGGCTGAGCCAGGGAGCAGTGGTCCACTACAGCAGTCTGGTCCAACCACTTGGTTTGGTGGGGACTGTGAACACCATTCCCCTGTGATGACACAAACCAATCAGGATGCAGGTCCATGAAACTAAAACCAGGGCTATGATCCAGCAGGACTGAGCAGCTGGGTTACAATGATGTCCAAAATAGCACCTTAAGGGGAAGGAGACAAAAGCTGGAGGGAGATGTGGATTCTGGGACCAGACAGAAGAGGGATGGCTGAAGATACGATTCACATCAGGTAGAGAGCTGGCTCATGAGATAGCAGGGAGAAATCGGCAACAGCAGTGGCTGCAGAGCAGACTGCTCTCATATCACCAATGCTGAGGACACATGGAAAGACAGAAGAAGGTTTCTTTTGGACAAAATAGCAATGGTGGCAGTGGGAGAGAGGAGAGCTGCCAGTTTCAGACAGAAGGAAATAATTTTGCATCCTACTGTGCAGTGTCGGAAAGCCCACAGGGCTGCTGAAGGCTGGGAAGGCACAGGACAGCTCAGCTGAGGATCCTGGCAGCTTAGAGGAGAAAGTTCTCTGTTTTTCTCTAACTAGACTTCTACTTTTCCTTCCTGGTGTTGTTGGCCCTTACCACTTAACACCTTTCAGATCTTCTGCCCCCTAGGAAAGGGGCAAGGGGAGCCTTTCTCTCTGGCAACAGGTAAACAGCATGGCAGGATGGGAAGGGGGGAACAATTTGTACTCAACTCCTAGCAAAGGCCTCCTTTGCTGAGCACACACTCTGGGGACTGCTGTCCTTTCCCTGCTTCCCCCTACAACCATCTCCACTGCCACCTCCCCTCCCTTGTTATCTGTCAGTAAACAGTAATTAAAGATGTGGCCTGCTTGATAAAGTTCCCGCCTGCCCTCACACGGTGCTGCCCTCTCGGACGTGTCTAATTAAAATCCTGATGAGAAGATGAAGAAATCCCAGCAGCTGGGAGTCTGCTGACTCCCCCTGCACTCGGCCTCTTCATTACTGACGACGATGCAGAGAGATATAAAGGACCCCGGGAAATGCTCCGACAGACCAATCGATACAGCCTTTTGTGGGACGTGACGGACCGCTCAGGACTGCCTTTTGAACTGTGTGGATAATGAGGATGCTGGAGCGTGGCTCACTGCATGGGGCTGATGGGGCTAGTCTCCCCCACTAGTCCTGCTACCCTGCTGCTCCCAGGAACAGCACCCAGGGCCCCTGCAGCTGGGCATACATTCACACCGTATAGTGAATTCACACAGTTATAATAGTTGGGCACTTGCCCATCCCCCACCAAGCTCTAGAAATCATTGCTTGTAGTGCCAGAATACTGTCGAACCTCTAACAACTCCATCATTTCTGTCCAAACACAGTGCATATATGTGTGTACATACAGTGCAAACTGCTAAGAACCAGCACAAACCTTCCCTAAATGAAACCAACACCGCACATGATGTGCACACTGTTGTGTTTACATGGACACTTATTCATAAGAATGGTGGGTTTTCACTGCTCTGCCAGGATTTTGTGCTAAGGTGAAATTCTTGGTATGCACAAAATGAAACAGAAAATGTTTACGTGAAGTACACAGCAATATCATCATTGTGAATGACCATAACTATATATAGACACCCTTCACTTCATGCAAATACATTCACTAAATGGTTTTATCATTGTGGTTTTTTTCTAATATGAGATCAGCTTTACATGGAAACAAGCCCATTTTCACTGGCAAAAACTCATGCTTATCCAAAACACCAGAGATTTCATTGTTCTTAATTTCAAGATGAAAGAAACAATAAAGATATGGACATTGATCTATACTTTCTAAAGTTTGAAAGTGTATCTCAGGCACTTACCTCCATGTTGCTTTTGAACAAGCCCACGGGAGGTACAGTCACCCTGGGAATTAGGATCATGTGCAAGAACAGGAGTGCATACATGGTTGCAAATACAAGTGCACTGTGTATGTGCATGGGGGAAATGCATGCTTCACATGTGGAATCAATAAAAGAGTGGGCTTTTATCTGAGTTCACACCTCCTGCTTCACAGACCACTACTGCTCATGCAATCAGCATCAGTCCAGCAATAGCTGGTGCTCTTTTCAGAGTCCCAGCTAGGTATTGGGATCTAGTTTATTCAATAAAGACTCAGTTGTTTTCTTTCCCATTCCCCCAGTTTTAATTACTCTTCCAGACCGCACGGATTATTTTTAAAAAAACAACAGAACAACTTGAAAAAATGTTTCTTAAAAGTCTCAAGGTAAAAAAAATCCTATATTTATTATTTTCCAAATTTCCATAATTATGATCCACTGTCCCCTTTGTAAGCCCAGGCCTAAAGAGAAACCACGTAACAAATCGTTCCTGGACTGATTGAACTTGCCAAAAACCCCAAATCATCTCAAAACAAATAGTCCACAGGAAAATATGATCAATAACAGCAAGAAGCGATCAACCAAGTGCAGAAGCACTGGACTCAATGGTGAAAACTCAGAAGTGCTACTAGGAAGGGACTCTGGAGAGTCCCCTGGAAAAGACGAGTGAAGAAGGGCAGCAGAGGGGAGGTCCTACTGGGAATGGTGGCAGAAGCACTGTTGCTGTGAAGTTCCCAGCCTCTCTTGGCCGTGTGGCCTCCATTGGCAAGAGATGCTGTTGTGCAGGGTAAGGCAGCAGCGCTGGATGCACAGAGCTCTCCATGCAGTCCCTGCCTGTCCCAGTACCTGTACTTGATGGAATGACACATTGCTGCGGCAGCTAATAAATAGAAGTAATTTGATTAGCTTTCCCTAACTAGCGATAAGATCCTGACAAACCCTTTTTAATGCGTTTCTGGAGCAGGATGAAATTGTTTCATTTGGCGAGCAGGGCCCCACGGGAGTTGCCTCCAAGCTCCTTTAGTGAGAGGTAAAAATATGCCAATCATTAATGAGGGGAGAATTACGGAGACTTTAATGCAATCAGAAAAGAGGAGCCCTGAGGCAGCTGGGGAATAAAACCTGCCCTTAAATCAGAGGCAGGCAGCTGGAGCATGGAAATAAAGGCATACACAAGCATGTACATGCACACACGCATACCTACCGCACACACAGGGACTGTATATTGCTGCTGCAACTACACTGGGAGTTTTGCCTGGGCAACAAACACCTATCTCAGCAAACAGTATCCATCTCTCCCAAAACACATTTGTAAAATCACAGCAAGCTCTACCTATTTGGCAGCCCCCTCCTTGCCAGGAGGGGACCATTGCCCCTTCAATCTCCACCCCTTCACACACACGCACGCACACACAGTATTGCGGTTTTCAACATTTTAAACCAAAGCCTTTTGCGGAGGAGGCATATTAGCTGCTTGAGTGTCAAGCAGCAGCAGCGAGGCAGCTTTGCCAAGTGGAAACGTACCTCTCTCAGGGCCAGACTTGCTGAGTGAACACAACATGTACAAACCTCTCACTCGGTCCTCCAACCATGGTACTTCTGCCAGAGGCAGCATCTACTGTGGATGTTGAAAGGCAACTCCTCCCCTCCCCACTCCCTCCTCAGCCACTTCAGTGAATTCCCTTCCTCAGGTGAAACAGCTCTTGCACTAATCATGTAACTTTTATTCCTAAGCAAAACAGAAGTCTTTAGGCTGCTGGCATTTCCCCTGGCACTGCGGCAGGCAGGAGCTGGGGCAGACACGAGCAGCCTGGCTGGCTCTGATTTTGCAGGTGTCTGTGTTCTTTCAGAAACTCCTTCTGTGACAGAAAGCATCCCAAATTTCTGCAGTGATGCTCTAACCCCAGCCAGCACAATATAGAGGGCTGCGTCAGCACAGACCATCCCAGAGAATGCTAGCTCCCAGTTTAATGGGATAAAAACCAGGACAGGAGTTCTCATGTCTCTTCCAGATTCCCCACCTTGTTTGCTTGAAAATAATGAGAAAGAGTACTGGGATATCAAACACCAGTCACTGCCAGATACACAAAACATGATGCTACAAAGGCCAGGCATGCAGTACTTCATCCCGTTTCCCTAGTGTGGGTTACCACTAACACGTCGGGGAGCAACGGAATGGCTGCCGAGAACTCCAAGAGGAAAGTCAATACTTACTTCTGGTCTTAATATACACTTGAGGGGATGCGAGACAAGTATTTCTTCCTCCCAGAATTCCTGCACTATAGTGAGAGAGTATCTGCGGCACCCCTGCCCTCTGCTAGATGTCCTGCTTGGTGTGCAGTCTAAGTACTGTATTGAGAAAGCTAAGCTGCTGCTTCTTCTGCCATAGAGATGTATCAGACATCTCTGCCACAAAAAGGCCATGCTTCTGCACCATATTCTCATGTACACTAGACAACTTTGGGACTAAAACTCTGGTGTGACTATTGGCCATTTAACCCTACAGACAAAGCAGTTACACAGTCACCAAGACAGAGTAAAAGATGAAGGACAATTCTGTCCTGAGACACAGAGCTTGAAGCTTAGCAGGTAAGTTAGGGTACATAGCTGGCACATTCTCAAACATGTATCAAGCAGCGTGTCCCACTGCTAAATGACCACAGAATACTTAGCCTCAGACAAGGGGGGCTTCACATCCCTCAACAGCCACTCCTACTGGCTGCTTGAACCATGCGATGATGGGTTCACAAAGAAGTACAGCAAAGCTCTCTGTGGCTGAAAGTTCAGAATGAAAATCACCTCAGAGGGTGAAGAAAATCTCCAGGGTTCTCCCAAATTCTCTCAAACACTATATCTCTAAGACTGAAAGGATCAAAGCAGTCATGCTGTTGGCACATCACTCAGCCAGACTGCATGCCCTTGGAAGTCAGAGAAATCACTCTCCAGAAACACAAACAAATGAGAAGACCCTACCACAGAAACCATCAAGACTGCAAAAACTACCTAGCAGAAACTCAGTGTGGCTACAGCACAATGCTGTCTAGCATCTAGAAATTGTATTTCTGCCCTTTTCGTATCAGGGCCAGTTTTGATCCAGTCAAATTCAATGATTTCTACTAGTCAAGAGCTTTAGGCTATTCAAGACACCCTCCCTGGACAAATTTGTAGTGGTGATCCAGGTTTTACTGTGGTCACAGTCCAATCTAGTTTGTGGTGGCACTCAAGCACAGCAGTCTTGTGCAACTGCCTCCTCTGAGCAGCAGGCAGAGGTCTCAGGCGGTGTCACACTCTGTGGCACCACACACAGGCCTGCCTTGCTGCATACAACTCCTTCTCATTCTGGTTTGTTATGATTAAAAATGCACACCACCCAGCGAGGCCTTCGAGTGGAACCCAGCTGGAAATTGGATCATTAATATTCCTTCTCATGCCCATTGCCACAATTTCTTACCTTTCCACAAGCAATTGTTAACAATGCAACAATTTAGAGTCTCAGACTAAAAGTGAAGTCAAGACTAAATAGCCCATTGTTGCTCTAATTCATCCACCCTTACCCATATCCTGCCATCCCATCAACCTTATGCCAGCATGCTGTATATCAGATGTCTTTCAGCCCTTTGAACTGCCTGTCCCCAATTTATCTACCAAAAGGTCTTTAAGACCCATAGCCTCTTAAACCATCAGGAAAGATTCAAAAATATTCTCATTCCTGAGCAGCTGGAAATACAAGGAAAGAAAACAATTAGTCTGAAGAGTGTAGCCACTGTGCAGCTCTTAACTCTTGCTCATGACACTTTCCACACAGTTAAAGTAATCTCAAAGGGCTGGAGGGACAAATGCAAATCAAGGGTAGGACGTGGAGAATCCCACATATGTACAAATGGGGATATTTCCACTTCTAGCAGACAGGGTTACCTACATGAGCTCACCTCAACCCTGTGTGCAGTTACTGCTGCAACTCATTTACAGGGCAAGCCGTGAGAGATGTGCAATTCCCCCATCATTTCTACTATGCTCCTTCAACAAAAAGGATCCAGAAGCATAGAAATGGTGCAGGACACACAATAAGTGATTGAAATCCCCCACGACAGTCATTGTGCGCACTCATTGGCCTGTTTGAACCTTTCTCCCAGTATGGTGTTTACATTAGACAGCAAAAACAACATGCAACCAGGACTACAGCACTGAACATGGAAAAATAAAAATCAGAAGATGTGTTTTCTCTTGGGACTCTAGTATCACCACTGTGGACTGCTCATGCACTTTGGTACCACACAGAGGAAGTTCTTGCTTGTCACCTCACTGGGATGATATTTCTTCTGCTGCAGGCAGCACAGCCTCCAAGAGGTTCAATGTCTGGTCGAGAAGTGGAAAAGACGGAGGTGGAGAAACCTGCTAGACAGCAGCTAGCACAAGGCAGCTGGGAAAACAGCACTGGTCACAAGAACCAGGACAACACCAATTGTGGATGTGGTCTATCTTGATTTCAGTAAAGCATTTGACAGTCTCCCACAGCCTCCTCGCAGCTAAACTGAGGAAGTGTGGTCTGGATGATGGGATAGTGAGGTGGATTGTGAACTGGCTGAAGGAAAGAAGCCAGAGAGTTGTGGTCAATGGGACAGAGTCTAGTTGGAGGCCTGTACCTAGTGGAGTCCCTCAGGGGTCGGTACTGGGACCAGTACTATTCAACATATTCATCAGTGATTTGGATGAGGGAATAGAGTGCTCTGTCAGCAAGTTCGCTGATGACACAAAAGTGGGAGGAGTGGCTGACACACCAGAAGGCTGTGCTGCCATTCAGAGAGACCTAGACAGGCTGGAGAGTTGGGCGGGGAGAAATTTAATGAAATATAACAAGGGCAAGTGTAGAGTCTTGCGTCTGGGGAAGAACAACCCCATGTGCCAGTATAAGATGAGAACTGACCTGTTGGAGAGCAGCACAGGGGAAAGGGACCTGGGGGTCCTGGTGGACAGCAGGATGACCATGAGCCAGCAATGTGCCCTTGTGGCCAAGAAGGCCAATGGCATCCTGGGGTGTATTAGAAGGGGTGTGGTTAGTAGGTCAAGAGAGGTTCTCCTCCCCCTCTACTCTGCCCTGTTGAGCCTGCATCTGGAATATTGTGTCCAGTTCTGGGCCCCCCAGTTCAAGGACAGGCAACTGCTTGAGAGAGTCCAGCGCAGAGCCACAAAGATGACAGAGTGGAACATCTCCCTTATGAGGAAAGGCTGAGGGAGCTGGGTCTCTTTAGCTTGGAGAAGAGGAGACTGAGGGGTGACCTTATTAATGTCTATAAATATGTAAAGGGTGAGTGTCATGAGGATGGAGCCAGGCTCTTCTCAGTGACATCCAATGACAGGACTGAGGGCAACCGGTACAAGCTGGAACATAGGAGGTTCCGCATAAATACGAGGAAGAACTTCTTCACAGTGAGGGTGACAGAGCACTGGCACAGGCTGCCCAGAGAGGCTGTGGAGTCTCCTTCTCTGGAGACATTCAAAACCTGCCTGGATGTGTTCCTGTGTGACCTGATTTAGGTATTCCTGCTCTGGCTGGGGGATTGGACTAGATGATCTTTTGAGGTCCCTTCCAATCCCTAACATTCTGTAACTACAAATTCTGCTTCAAACACCTATTAGTTCTCCATTGCCTCATTCACCTACCCCAAAAACATCTGCTCCTGGGAAGCATTTTGCATCTTAGGTGGCTAAACTCTTAGGGAATCAAAGGATCTGTTATATATTATTGAAATGCCCACCAGGCTGAGGACTTTCTCCATATGCCTCTTCATAACACAAATACAACATAACTAGCTCCAGAATGAACTGTTCACTAATACAGTGGCATAATTTAATGTTAACTGCTCCTGCCATACACAAATCTGTGGTTGGCACTTGCACTTAGACATCACTGTTTCTTTAGTTTTATTTGATGTCAGAAATAATAATTTTCAGTGAAAAAACTTTGACAGTAAAATGTATAGCTACATTACCAGCCACATCAGTGCAGAAACATGAACGGTGACAGTCTCAGAGTGATGGGCTCAATGAACATCCACAGCAGTAACAGCTCAAAGGCATTTGGAAAAGGAGCTGTCCTATCAGTCAGGTAGAGTAGCCAAGACACAGCCACACCGATCTGAGATAAGCACAAAATAAACAAAGAAGAACCACCAAGAGGTCTGGAAATACATGACCGTTCTTATCTACTTAAAATATGTACCCATTTCAGAAACAAAAACTTAATAAACTTACTGTGCCACACCACAGACATTTCCCTTCAAGTAAGAGAAGTAACCACTGCCTGTTCCATTTAGCAGATCCAGCAGTTGCTGGCATCTCAGCCTAGCAGTCTGTTCACAAGGGCAGAGCCTTGATTGCTACTGAAAGCCAACAGAGCTCCAGCCCACATGAAGACAGGTAAGTGATTAAAGTTATTTTAATGAAACAATAGATAAAAATAAAGCTCTGCCACAGGATTTGCCAGCTCCTGGCTGTGTCAAAGAAATATAACGTGCAATCTCCACACAAGGACTGGTGACTTCTTGTGCATCACTGAGAGCCACAAACTGCTAGGTATAGTCAGCTCAGTCATTCAACCTTATCTCAATGCTTGAGTGTCAACTTTTCCTACTTGGACTGAGAGGCAACCCCTGAATCTTCCTCATCCACCAACCACCAGCCTCTCCAGCAGTCCTGGGGCCAAGTTACATGCCTTTCCAGATGGCCCTCTCTATGAATATGACAAGGGCAGAGCAGAGGGGTGCTCTTAGCAGTCTTGCTCAGGGAGAGCTGGCTGCTATGCCACAAATTGAAATCATCCTCAAATTATTCAGGTGGACAGACAGAAAAATCTTGAATAGTTTCTCCTTTCCTGACAATTTTTCCCATCTTCTATCTCAATTCTGGCTGGATTCCCCCTTCCCCCTGTCCTCAGCTAGCACTGCCAGGCTCAGTCCTCCTCACCCTAGCCCCCCCTCCCCAAGGACAAGCAAAGTTATTACAATAATGAATTAGCCAGGCTGCTTACTGCTGCCAGTGGCGAAGGCAATTATCCCACTCCACGTCCCCAGCCACCGCTCAGCTCCCTCATAAAGAGAGGCTTTTGGGGCCGCTTTGTGCTTTGATTGGAAATGAAGAGATTGCTAATTAGGGAACCCCTGCTGGGATCGGGCTGGCAGGAACAATGGTGAAACGGACGGAGCACACGTCCATTTAGAGAGGGGGGGAGAAGAGAGAAATGTGAGCTCCTCTGTAATGTAGTACATCCTTCTCTCACACCATAAACAACAGGGCAGACAATTTTATAGAGCTTTTCACCTTTTAAAGCATGCTAATTTGTTTATAGGAAGTGATAATTTGGTGTGTGTTTGCATAGGTCAATGCCTGTAGTTTCTGTGTACAGTATGGATCGACGCATGCGTGCATACATACACATAGTCATTTCCAGAGGCATTTCCTTAAAGAGTGTATCTACACAACTAATCGTATATTTCTTCTCATTCACTAGGCAGCACACATCAATCCTGCATTAACAGGGAAAGATGCTTAGAAAAGCCTGTTGATGAGTATTAACACAGAATTTTAATGCCTGAATTCACAAATCACCAAAGTTGAAAATGACTTACCAAATTAGTCAGTTCACCTGAGGCTTGCCCAGCAGCCGCTTCCACTGCTTTGCCCAAGTGCTTTAAATGACAAGTGGACCTCCAGGAGGAGAAAATTTTACCATTAACACAACATTTTCTTAAATTCATCCTGAAATTTCTTCTTAACACAATTACTCTAACTGTCCAGGGCGGGGGGGAGGGCGGATCATAGGAGTTAGATTAACCCTTCTCAGCTGATGAATTGTACACAAAAACAATTAGAAAAATATCTCCCTCTCAATGCACAAGCACATCTGGACAACTTCATAAAACTGCACCAACAGCCCTTATATATATAGCACTCTTTTTGGGCTCTAGTCACTTTTAACTCTTGTCAAAGAAAAAAATACCTCCCTCAACAGATCAACATGCAAATCATTCCATTTATAAAATACAGCCTATCAACAAAAGAAAATGCCTCACCTTTTTGTGCAAAACTGACAGAAAGCAGTTGGAATGTATCCTGCATTACTCAGCTAACTAAGTAATTACATCAGGGAAGCACACAAGTACCATGTTAAAACTGAAAGTTTGCAACCACATATTTGACTTCCCATGCAGAAAATTTGCGTATTGTTGATAAGTCACCTAGTGTATAGTACATTGTACTAATGTAAGCTAAAGCAAATTTCAAGTTTTAAGCTTGAATTTACATGTCAGAATTCCCTTGCAGATACTGAAGCATTTGAATATACAAGTGTGCTTTTCCCTGAAATTGTTTTCGTAAAGCACAAGTCTTACAAGAAAGTGAGCACTAAAGGGTGGAAACACAGTTGAACTGAAAATGACTTTCAAATTCATAGACTATTTCTCCCTGCTGTTTGCTCACCTCTAGTGTTTATATCCTTCAAACAGTTGTAGGTAGTTTTCATGTTCCCTTCTTAGTCATCACTTAGCCAAGCTCCACTTACTTAGTTCTTTTGATCTCCCCTCATAAAAACAATCCCTCCAGCTCTGTCATCATTTTTGTTGTTTTGTTCTTACTACCTTCCAAGTTTCCTCTGCAGTTTTTGCTGCTAGTGCCCAGAGCTGAAAGTCTCACCAGAATGGTACCAAGCAAGAACACCACTTCATTGCTTCATGGTGCCCTGCCTGCATACAACACAATCAAGTCTCATACAAAGGCTACCATTTGCAGCCTGCCCACTTTGTCCCCTTGGTCTGTTGTTCTGCAATGCCAATTCAGATCGGACTTACCTATCACTACCATTTCCCCACACTCACTCAGTCCTCCACTGTATTCTACTTACCTGATGGGAATATTTCCCCTCATATACGTACAGTCTGAAAGTAAAACCCTCTGCTAGAATCACACTTAGGGTTGTTTTGTGTTGCTGACAACCCTGCAGTTACCTATTGCATGAACAAAACCTGACCACTTAAAAGCAAGGAAACATCTACATAATGACACCAAGGGCCAAACTGTAACGTAGTGTACAGTGGCAGAGCTCATTTGGTTTCACTGCAGCTGTACCAGTTTACACCAGCTGAGAAGCTATTTCCATAAATCTTAGACTAGCCATATCACAGACAATCACGTTCTTCTGAGAAAGTACAAAAAAGGGCATATTTCACTCCAGTAGCTGTAATTCTGATGCATGAAGCCCTGTTACCTTGATTTCATAATCCAAGTATTTTCTTTTTAAGGATAGAGCTATAGTGAATGTACAAGCAATTCAATATATCTACCAACTGGTTCTGGAATTCTTTGGTAAAGCACTTACAATTGCTCTCTTGATAATCAAATTCTAATTTAATAGAAGAGGAATAAAAATGGTAAAATTATGGATATACAGGCCACCTGCATTTGAGACAGACAAATGGGCTTCATTACTACATCCATTCACAGGGTCTGATTTTGACTAGCCTTAATATCCAAGCAAAGAGGGATGAAAGGAGGTGGTCTTCTCATGGCATTACAGCAGGTAGGTCAGGAGGAGACATCAGAAGAAATAATCATGTTATAAAGTCCTGTAAGAGAGAAGAAAGTCCATTCCCTCTCAGATTGACCCTCTCATGCCCCTAACAAAAGGTTACTAGTTCTGGCCTCATGTGAAACTCATTTTCAGAGTACACCTTCCTTGAAGTAGCTGTTCTTAACAGCCATTTCTGTGCAAAGCGGGGAAAGTATGAATGTAGAAGCACCCAAGACAGGATTTCTTCCCCAGATTCTTCCTGGAACAACACAACCACATTCTGCCACATACCGTATGGGCAAAACCCAAAGGCTTTTAGAGCATATTGAGTTTCTTTATCTGGGAGATCTTAGCATAAGATTTTTATTTTAAAATTACCAGTGAAAGAATTGCATCTCTTCCTCCCCTTTGCAGAAGTGTAGCTTTAATTTGATACAAATAACATACATGCGTTAAATTCAAAGAGCATAACACTACATTGTTCTTGCCTATTTGTTTCTTTTAGAAGCTCAGATTTTATGAATCAGATTGCAGAAAAATGAAGTCTCTCTACATAGGCTGCAGAATCTTTTTAATCCACTTCTGTTGCTGAAAGAGGAGATCCCATCATTCACACCCCAGCCATATTTGTCCTGCCTCCTCACTTGTGTTAGCACATGTGTTTCTACAGGTCAGACAGAGGAGATGATCTGGGTTAAAAATGTCAAAAGGTCAGTTTAATTCACACTGACCACAAGCAGGATTGCTATAAATCTAGGTGTACACAAATGCCTGTACATGAAATATCACCCTTGCATTGCAGCAGTTGTGAAACCATTAGCAATGTCAAATGGTTTCTTAAAAGCACTTGTATCTGGGGTATTTTTCTTTGAAAACTTCCCCTTTCATATAGGTAAATGATGACATGGTTGAGACAGAATGAGATGGAAAGACATAAATTACTGAACTAAAAAGCATAGTGCTGTCAAACTAATACCTGCTTGAAACAAAGTCTATCCAGGGAGAAGCATAATAAATTTAATTCCAAGCAAGGCTGACTTGTTCTAATTGTAAGTGAAGGAAAATTTAATAGTGGAAAGTTCCTTAATCTAGCTTTAAAAGTATGTAAGACAAGCCTATTCCTGGTATCCAAAACTAGACAAATTTCACTTAGCAACAGAGATTTTTAAACAGCAGGAACTGGCCATTGGGACAACTTGCCATGAGCCATGCTGAATAATCTATCACAACATCTTTAAGTCAGGGTTGAATGTCTCTCTAGAAGACACTGATATTGAGAAGCTGTCCGGATAAGTGCAGGCATTACTAGGTGGATTTTAATGGTCTGTGCTATGCGGTTAGGCCTAGAGCACTAGAGTGGTATAGGTCTGCCTTAAAATCTGTTTAGATTCCTTGTGGTTCTTCAAGAATTGTAGATAGCAAGACAAATGTGTGCAAAAACAGCATCTACATTGGTCTGTTGAAACTATTCACTAAGATGTGTTTGTGCTGTATCTACTATCCCATACTTATTTGTTCCCAATAAGCTTCAATTAAGAAGTAATACATTGTTTTTATAAGGCAATTTCTTATACATTATAGTAATCTTGGTATGAAAAACTTCCCATTTTTGCCAGAGGAAATATACTTCATCTACCAGAACATATAAAGCATATATAAAGAAATATAAAGGCTAATGGCAAGGGCTGTGCAGTGCATGAATCATAAACAAGAAAAGTGGTCAGTTAAATTTGTCCATGTTGTGAATTCAGTAATCTTCGGGGTGAGTGAAGGTGAGGTAAATGAAATTTATTTCTTCGAAGATCTCCTTTATTGTTTGGAAATTTTATTCAAGCTGCATGGAGTAAGTTACCAATGAGAACAAATACTACAAATCCAGTACACCATGGTTACAAAATGAGTGAAGAGAGCTGTTTGTCAGTCAGTCTCAATATGTTTGCCTCACTGTCCAGGTTTGCCTTGACTACTACAGTATGCATTTTCAATATGGGTGCACTGGAAGTCTCAAGTCAAGCTATGAACTCTGCTGTAATACATGCTCATAAACGGGAGAAGAAAATCCTTGTTCTTCCAGTTTCTCACATACTCTGGCTAACCAAGCACTGTTCTAGTTTAAACAGATAAAACAAACCCATCATTTAATTTCAAATGAACATAGCCATGTTCCACCAGAATAGACTCTGTCATAGTATTGAGGAAAATATTTTTCTATTATTCTCCGTTACATGTCAGTTTACTACTTTGTTGCCTATTGAAGGCTTCTTAAAGGCACTCACTGCTGTTCTCCAACCACCTCTCTGATTTGCGTCACAGCAGGCTGTTTTTAAAAAACGATCACCTGTCCTTTCTGCAACATCTCTCAAACCTCAGCTTCTAAAACAACGTTAGGAAGACACACTTTCCTAGTACAACTTACTGCCCCTTGGCTCTCAGTAAGGAAAATCTATATTGCTTTTTCTCTAAAGTGATCACCCCAACCTTTTCATTCTTCCAGCTTCTACCTTTCCATCAGGGTGACCCAGGACTAATTACATTCACCCCATCACTCATCTGGAAGGGCAAAGAACTTACAAAAAGAAAAAGAAACCATACATCCACTGAGTATTTTCTAGTTTTCTTCACTCTGAAATTAAACTCTTAAATATTCTAGCTGAAAACAGTGAGGGGGCAAAAATCCTTGACAACACTGTTAGTTTTTAGGAAGCCCCTGTCATACTTACTCATCTGAAAAGCTACACTAACACAGCCTGGGGAAAGAGGAGACAGCAGCCATCAGAGTAATTTGTGTTCTCTGTTTCAAGTACCTGACCAAAGAAGCACTCTCTGAATCCTGGCAGATGCAGACTTCCATTTCAGAGCTCCAGCAATGCACCCATGAGGGCTGCAGCAAGGCTGGCCCAGATCACAAGTGCAGGACTTGCCAGGTCTCAAAAAAGGCCTTTTCAAGGTGTGAGAGAGAATGTCCTCCTACCCACAAAGAAATACTACCTATGACTGGCCTTGCACTCTGGCCTAGAAGACAGGTTTAAGACAGGAATCACTAATCTCAAAGTGTAAAACCTTCTCAATAGAACCACAACCAAGATTATAAAGCAGTTCAAGAGACTGATGCAAGGTTGCAGCAGGAGGAAAAAAACCTCAAAATATAGAGCCTACTGGAGGCAAGGAGGAATTAGAGATAGGGTTAATGTCCAAAAAGTACAGAAGAGCTGAAACAGTGAGGAAGGCACTGGGCAACATGAGAGAGAACTAGGGAGAAAAAAAAGAAAATAAATTGAATAACCCAAGAATATTTTCCTACCTCCGATTGCTGTGATTTTGCAACCTGGAATAGCTAGTAAACTTAGCAGAGGTGTAGCTACTATCAAATATATCCATAGAAATATGGAGGACCAACACCTTGCTCCAAATCAGTAACAGTTACTGATAGAAACAGTTTTGATGCTCAGAAAAGATTATAGGCTTCCCCTTTAAGGGACATCTAGGCACAGGAGTATTTTTTTTTTTCCTAATGACAGGAGAAGGAAGTGAAGGAGGTCAGAGTCCTGTAGACTTCTCTGCACTCCCTATGGTCTAGTTTAGGAGACTTAAAAGGATTCAGATTAAGTGGGGTGGCTTTGTTGATTATACACAGAGAGGAAAATGACCCCATGTGGTAAGAGTTTCCAGGACAGCTGCTCCGTTGGTGAAACACTGCTGCATTCCAGAAATAAACTCCTACAGTCAAATTAGCAGCTCAAGTCCTCTCTCCACAGAAATGTGCCTTTACCAAAGTTGCAGCAGTTCCCAGATGAAGGGGAAACCAGCAGCATAAATTCCTGCTTGGCTCCACTTTTAAATAGAAAATATTACAAAAATATGTTTGTACAATATCAAATCAGTCTTCATAGTCACATAATTGTCCCACATTATTGATGGGCTCAAAACAAAAAAGGAAAATTGGGAATATTTCTGGCTGGGATGGAGAGCTAAAACTAACATGGTTCCCCAGCGACCCAGGTCTGTCATGATTTTTTCAGGTCTGAGTGGTTATCAGGACTTCAGTGTAAGAGATTTTGGTTTTGATTCCCATATGCGTCAGTACCTACCAATGCAAGTACTGAAGAAACATGCAGATTACAATCTACACTTGAGGCAAGATAGGCTGCACTGTTGCCCCTTCCTGGCCTCTTCTAGCTCCCAAAAAGCATTGCAGAGCTGTCCTCTCACTACAGAAGTGAATTCTGTGCCATGAAAGTAATTTGCTCAGAAACCTCATGTTTTACCGAAGACATACGTTAAGCAGCAAAACTACATGAGACAGCTTCCAAGTTTACACAGGTTTACGACTACAGGTTTATAGATAGCTGCATTGGGGAAGGCCCATGAAATCCCGGGGACAGTGGAGAGAAGCCAAAACACCAAGCTACAGTTTTCAACAGATAACAGGGCACTTTTTCAGTACTCTGAGCTCACAGGGTAGGTGTCACACAAGCAGCAGGCTGCTCCATATAACCACTCAGTGCACAATGTTTGTGGTCCTTCCTCTTTCTCACACTGGACTCTCATCTTCAAAGCAAAATATCTTGTTCTTGTCCAAATGTGTCCTCTGTCAGATAAAACCTGGGAAGGTGTTCCCTTCTGCAGTGGAGCATCTGGAAGGTACTGCAGGCACATCACTCTCCCTCACTCACAGATGGGAAAGATGAAGCCAGAAGCCATTGTTGAAGTTACAAGGAATAAGTATCAGCATGGCAAAGGCCCTGCTAGGTGTTATAATGTAGTGCTCATTTACTTCAATAAACCTTCACCAGCTGGTGATACAGCAATACAATGCTCCTCTGAATCAACACACCACCAAACCGAAACCCATCATGTGCGTAAACCTTCTGCAGACCTATGCATTGTAGAGCAGATGTTATACGTTGAAACAAACTCACAGCTGCTGCATAATGTGGTCTTAAACATAAATACCTGAAAGCATCCTCTAACCCATTGCCTCTTTCCCACCCTACAAATTCCACCACAAGAGCCACCCAAGTCAGTGGGAAGGAACACAGTACCAATCAGAAAGGATAAATTCAGGAAGCATCATTTCTGCTTAGGTAAGCCTCGCTCCCTCGCTGCATTCTTCTCTTCACTGCTACTTTCACAGTGGCATAGCTGATCTTTCACAGCTTTAGAAACACTGCCTATAACAGTAGAAAAACTTCGGGGTAAGCAAGATCAGTTACCCCAAAATACAGATGCTGCATGCCTGTAGCATAGTATCGTGTAAACGAGTCATTCAGTTATCTGCAAAGAGTGACAACACTGGTTCCATTTGCAAGGCAAGCTGTGAGGACAGCTATGCCGAGTCAAGTTAAGAAGTCACCTAGTCCCGTATTCTATTTCTGATATCAACCACTAACACATGCTCGAGGAAGACTATAAGAGAGTGTTTTCCCTGCTCTTCACCTTGCTGCACCTTTGCAGACCTCACAATCAGAATCTTAGGCTGTTCCCTGTAGATCATAATGTGTACTTGCCACTGATAAGTCTACACGTTCCTTCATATCTTTTTGAATCCATCCATAACTTTGCCACTGAATGATGTAGAGGCCAATAAATTCCACAGTTTAATTCTGTGTTATGTAAAAAAATACTTCCTTTGGTTTATTTAAAGCACTTTTTTTAAAGAGAAAAGGATGACTACAGCATTGAAAAAAAGGAGGAAAACACACATGCAAGTATAAAGATGCTGACAACATGTGGCAGAGCTCTCTTCTGTGCTACGAAAGTGGTGGTGCTAATTTTGCAAAGCAAAGAATGAGGCAGGTTTTACACAGGAAAATAAAAGAGTATGCCCTTTTTAGTTATCTTTTAGTTAAGTGCCCAGTAAGTAAAGCCACCTGTACTTGAAACAAGCCACACTTGCAGCAAATTCCTATCTCCGTTACCCTCATCTTTCCTCTAGCCACAGACTTCATGACTGACTCTACCCTCAGTAGTCTCTTGTCTTGAATCAGATTAGAAGCTCTTTCAGAAAGAAGCTGTCTCATACCTAAATGCAGCAGCCCTAGCAGTAGGGAATGTGTCATGACACAAACAAGGGCAAAATGGAAGCAACAGCCAAAGATGCCAGGACAACTCATAGCCATAGTCTGAGAGCTAGTTAAAAAGAAGTGGAACAGTCACTGCATGAGATTTATTAAATAGTAGATAATAACTTCACATTACATAATACACAATGTTGCATAATATATTAAACCCAGTATTGTAAGTCTTAAATGTTCAACTACTGATCAAGTCCCAAAATAAACATAATTATATTCTATATGATACATTGGTAGTTATTCTTATCAACCCCCCTTTTAAAAAAAAAAAAAAAAAAAAAAGATAATTGGCATTGCCTTTTAGTTGTTCCCTGAAACCCTGTAGTCTAGACACTTTTCTTCAACTGCAATTTTTCTCATCATTTGCTTTCACATGGTGGAGATGTAAAGTCAAACATCAAGTACAGCAATAAAGTTGTTGGCAATATCAAAGAGGATGAAGTATAGAAATGATATATAGGGTAATTGAATGGTTCTGTAAGTTATTTGCGTATCTCCATATATAAGATGGCCAGACTTAATAAAGGAGCATTTCGCTATAGCTTTCTGATCCTCCTGGCTTGGTGCAAGATTTTGAAATAACCTTCAAATGATCCCAAGCTTTCCTGGCCTTCTGACCTGGCTATGGGAAGCTGCAGACACCTGCCTGAGATAGCTCAAAACACAACAACACATCCAAAAGAGAAAGGTGCTTAACTCACGCAAGTACAGAGAAAAAAGGACATCGTGAGGATGATGAGCAAACTGCTCTTTTATTTCTACAGGTGGGAGTTCAAATCTTGTAGTTTATCAACAATGGTCCAAGCTAAGGGTATGAGCCAAGCCCAGTTCATCAGCTGATTGCAACTGGTGCTTCAGGGGGAACAGTGTGAGGATTTCCCCAGCCCACTATGCTACAAGGAAAACTGAGAGCCCAGAAACAGGCAGGAATATATGTCCCCCCACCCCTCACAGGCCCATGGTTTTAGAAGGACCCAACAGATCCTTGGGGCTGACATTCTGCATGCTGTGCTCTTTGGACAAGTTTCATGCGTCTATAGGGGTGGTGTAGCTGAGCAAACAAAAAAGCACTGCTCCTCTAGCAGCTCCCGTAGCAGGTGGGTGTTTCTCCCTCTGCCACCCTGTCTACGCTTAGCCTGTACCCAGTACTAAGCTGTAGCAGTTGTTCTACCACCCAGTGCCCCCTCCCCAGCTGAGAAGGGGAATCTGGGAAAAAAGGGAGAAGCCCCGTGGGCTGAAGTAGAAACAGATTTAATGAAATAACAAAACTAATATAATCACCAACATAAAGTATACAAGGTTCTACTCAGTCTCATCCTTAGGATCAGCAGCAGAAGGCCAGGAGGGAGTAGCACCAGGAAGAGGAACTCTACCCCCAGAGAACTCCCTCCTTTTATAATGAGCATGATTAAGTGGTATGGGATACACCTGTGAGTCAGCTTGGGGCAGCTGCCTTGATTGGATCTCCCAGCTGACTCAGGGCTACTCATGGCCTGCCTGCATGGCTGGCCCATGGGTCTGTGCCTAGGGAACCAGGATGCACACTGAGGACAGAAATGAATGCCTGACTTCTTGGGGCAGGTTTGGAGCTTCAATGCAAAGCAGGTGCTATGTTCATCATCCATGCCCATTAGCCCACACAGTGGCTAGAAGTTAGCACTGGGCTCACAGGATCGAAAGTGCTCAACCACCCTGCTTCAACATACAAGCAAGACCAGCTGTGGGGTGACTGCCAACTGTCCAGAAAGGGAAAGGGAGGGTAAAGGATGGGAGAGATGGTTACCCTGTGACATGATAGCCTGGAGACTTCACAGAATGCTACTGACCAAGATACTGCCAGCAAACACTCAGTATAGTAACTCACAAACTACCATTTGCAGCCAATCTCCATTAAGCACTATAAAATAACAACACTTGCTGAGCTAACTCTCTGCACATGCACCTCTCCCTGGGAGCAGACAGACAAGGGGTAAACTCAACGCATGTCTAGCATGCGGTTTTTCTGGAATAGGTTAGCAACAGAGCAGCTCTTCCTTTGCACTATCCTAGGTAAACAGAGGATGTTGCTGGTACAAAGTGCCTCAAAGTGGCAGGAACAGCATTATCACTTCAGTGCTGTTTTCTGAAGGATCAATAAGCCAAGACAATCAATTCTTCTGGCTAGTCTGTATTCCCCAGAAGAAGCTGTGGCTCTCAACCCCCATCATTTAACCCTTCACAAACACAGCAGCCCCATTAATTCTGTCCTCCTTAAACACACATTCCATGAGCCCATGTGCCAGAAGAGACTGCAGAGCTGGAAGTAATGTAGCCAGGTGAACACGGTATTGCAGAGAGGTACAGCCCATTACTTCAGCATAGCAATGACATGTCTATATACTGCCCTTTGAGCACATGGAGGCATCCTTGCATCTGTTTTCATTGTACGGGATAGAGGGTCCCAAAGAAACCATAGCTCTATCCCCCACTATGTGCAGAGAGTATAAGGCTCTCCCAGAGCACCAGCAGACACTCACAGAAGGGGGCTGCACAGACAATAGGTGGCATGGACAGTCATTACAGAGAGGCACAAGAGCAGAGCCTATTTAGAGACACACAAAACTGAAGTTTAATCCTACATAGAAAAAGCAAGTAAGAGGGATGGAGAGAAAGCTCAGGACAAATGGAAGAATCACGTGATTATTTGCAATGTAAAAAAGGGAATAGGGGCTACCAGAGGCAAAACACGGGACTATACTCAGAGCCTGCAGGAACACAAAGCGTTTTGCTGTGATCGTGCAATTTTCCACAGATCATGGAGAACAGGCAAGCAGGAACCCCATTTAAGATGGGCAAAACACATCACATCAGTGAAGGGACTCACCTTAGACTGAACAGGGAGTATGTGTCAGAGCTAGAATTAAAGAACAATAGTGAAATAAACAGCTTGGTATAAAGATTGGTCATGAATACATTTAAGCTGTACACAGAAGTTTTCACCTAAAAAGCAGTGAGGCTTGAGATAGGCCCCCAGAATTAGAGTGAAGCATTAGAGAGGATGCTGATGCAAGGAGTTCCTTCCTAGCCTATGTTTCACTCACAAAATCCTTGCTGTCCTCCCAGACACAAAGACAGCATTAGCCAATGGTTGTAACTTGACTGCTGCCATTCTGTCAGTGCTACAGACAGTGGGTCCAAAAAGTATGACCAAGAAAATCATTCACGTGAGCTCTTCACCAGTCTACATGAGTTCACATCAACAGAGAAAGGTTGAAATCCACTGTTCTAGGCCATGGGGATGTGACGCAACAGGGAAGAACTTATTTAAACGGAAGCAGTAGAAAGCTGTCAATGAGAGTAACTACAATTTTTAAAAGTCCAGGAGACTTGTGGGAAAAGAAAGGCCCAAGGATGGAGGACAAAGCAAACAACAAGAAAGCCATCTGGCAGGCCTAGTGGCAAATGTACCCTCTCTTCTCACCCAGAAAGTGACCCTCTAGGTCCTGTGAGCTTTAGAAGGATGTTGATGAAATACCCATGTTTAGTATATGGCTACTGGTCATTTGCTCAGGCCTACTACAAAGAGGTGATCACAGGAGGCTGGGGAAACAAGAACTTCTGGAGTACATTTCCTGCTGATCCAGCAAACACAATTACAAAGAGAAAGAGAATCCATTCTGAGAGCAGTGTGAAACTCTCGTGAGCAGGATCATTCGCATCTCACATGGCTGAGGGAAAGGGCAGTGACTCCTTAATGAATAAAAATAGCCACTTATGCTTCCCTCTCATACATGCTGGGCATATGCTTTCCAGTATCCAAATAACAAGATTTAGTTGCAAGTTTTATTCCATTAGAAAAGATAATTTCCCCTAAAGACATAGCACTTTTCAAGAGTCCTGAGACTTTTAAACTGTCATTACTTTCAAGTCATTGTGTCAACTAAACTGTGTGCTTTAAAAGTTTAAAAAGAGTTGCAGTACTTCCTTCCCTGAAATTCCTACACTGCTATAAAATAAAATTTTAAGCACTTGTGGCATGCATGGAGGACAACAAAAACACAGTAGCTTTCTAGGTAGCTTGTGGAAAAGTTGAAAATCAGTTTTATTTCCCCAGTTCTTCATAAATTGTATAAGATGCACCAGAACATAGCCACCTTCAGGGTAAACAGCAGCAGGTCATTTGTAGGATGCAGCATAGCACTGGAAAGGACAAAAAGTGGAGAAGGAAGAGTATTTTGTCTGAAAGGTCAGCAGGGGAAGTCTAAGCATAAACTGCTAGGCCATGGCCACAGCAGAATAGTGCAGGAGAGGAGAAGGCTGAGGCAAACAGAAAGGAAACTGTGACGGGAAGAAGAGAAAGGCAGGAAAAAATGTTATACAGTGTTCAGCTCAGTCACAGAAAGCTCCTGTCTCAAAGTGATCTGCTACGGGTGCCAGTTATTAGAGGGAAATAACACAACTGCTATGTATTTCAAATGCATTTAATAAAGTACACTCTAGCTGATGGTGCTCTCCTCAGCAGGTCCAGGCACAGAGCACAAAGAGAAAGGGGCCTCAGGCATTCACATCAGGTCGCAGTTTTAAATAATTTTTAAACTAGGGCAAGGTGCCAATTCTTACCTCAAGGTGCTGCACCCAGATAGACATGTCAGCAAAAACACCAAGTTCGGTCTATACCGGATGACCATCAATACACATGGCTCTGGAACCAAACAGTAACTTACATTTTTAACCAAAGTTTACCACTTTTGAGTAATAAACCTGGAGCTTCATCTCAAAAAGACTCACCAAGACCAAATTCAGACCTACTGTGTAGGACACCACCACTGGATGTTATACTACGAGTAAGTTAGCCTTCTATATGCTTTTCTTACCAAAATCAGAAAACCTTATTGGTGGCTTGTAAAAAAATATTAAAAAAAAAAAAAAAAAAAAAAAAAAATTAAAAAAAAGCAACAAAGTGGGTTAACTCTTGCTGACAGCACAAGACCCTCTTATTTCCAAGCTATATGCCTGTGTCACTGATTTGCAGTTTTTGCCATGAGTGAGCCAGCCATTTTCAATTTACATAAGATTGTCCTCTGTAGGTTTTGGAGTACTTTTGATGGCAGCACACACACGTATCACTTTACAGGCAGGGAAACTGAGGAACAGAGAGATATGACTTGGCCATGTGTCAGAAACCAGCAGGTTTGTATCCCCATTCCTTTTCAGGACCTCTTTACAGAAGAGAGGCAGGATCATGGCATAGTCTTGATTTTGTGGAGTTCACCTGCTGCAGACAGATTTTCTAAGTTCAAGCTCCGGGCAAAAATGCCTACTACTGGCTACTTCACAACACACCAGGCTTTGGCAACACAGAGGTCCTCTGCTTGCTGCAGGCAGGCAGGCCTGCTCTTTTTCAGCAACAGCAGGGTCTACCCAAGCATGTATGATGAACTCATCACAAAAGCAATCAGGCATTAATTTGGTCAATCATTCCTGTGACAGCAAATACAGTTCTCCAACTGAACTATTTGACATAAGACTCCAGCTAAACTGAAGGACAGAAAAAATGCCTCAAAAGATACCAGTCTACAGAACAGAAGTCAACAATTTAGATATTGACCCATCCACACTTTTTTCTCTTTTTTTTTTTTTCTTTTCCAAAAAAAAAAATTTTACCCAAGAGTTAAGTAGAAAAAAACCCACAAAAACCCGTAGGAACATTCAAACATTAAATTGGGTCTTCCAGGCACTAATAATAAAAAGGCAGCCCACCCTCCAATCCTTCTCATTTAGAAGAGTATTTATTGGAGTTTCTATTCGGCTGCTGCATGCACTGCGTGTATTCTGCTTCACTAAAGAAGAGCCTTTTTGAAGCATCACTTGACTTTGTTTTAAATATCTCGATACAGTTTCCATTTTAGTTCTGTGAGATGATTATTTTCTCTTACCAAACTGAAGTTATACAGCAGTTGAAAATGCTGATGGCTTAACTGGTTTCTTTTTTCGCCCCCCACCCCCACCCCTCCACAGCAGCCCTGAGGGGTTTTAACTCTTTCTGCAGCACTGAAATCCTGCTTTTGGAGTTCAATGTTTAACTCGCGCTGGGAGACTCATAAATATTCGGAGTCACTCTCTCCCTCTCTGTTTGATTAGGAAATGAGCCTTTAACTCAATGTAATCCCCAAGCCATTAACAAAAAAGCCCTCAACAGCTCCACTATTAGAATTTCACTCCTAACCCACAGAGGATTGAATTAGATTAACATAACTACCCGCAATCTGAGTTTATTTTCTGTGCCAGATAGAAATGTGTCTTCAGGAAAGGAAAAGAGGAGAACAGGAAAGCAAGCATAGCATAATGAAATGTAAAAATAGAGAGATGAGAAATAGATGGACAGATGTACAGGTGAAGCGATAAAAGAGGTAAGGGAGCAAGAGAGAGGATAGCTACACAATCTTTAATAACTAGCTGCTGGCTTTGGGGGTTTTATTCAGAAGGCCCCTAAAACCACAGAATTGTTTCAAGAAAAGTATTTTTTCCCTGCTGTTGTTTACTCCATATTCTCAGGGATTTACAGTGAGACACCTGAGCATGCTGTACTCCAGACACCTGTGCAGCATATTTGGTACAGGTTTTATTTATAATTCCCAAGAGGTATCATACTCAGCAATGAAAGGAGGGGCATGAAGAAGAGAATCTCTATGTCAGTCATTACTTTGCAGTCAAAGAAACAAACTAGGATGCGACAAAAGATGTTTCTTGCTTGTTTTTTTTAAGGAGTGAAAGAAAATCAAGCAACAGCCCTGTGAAAAACTACACTGTGTAGAATAAGTCAGTTTGGAGGTTGATAGGTGCTTAGTCCACAAAACATGAAACATTAGTGAAGCAGAAACTAAATAACAAAGACCTCCTTCCACCTAATGCATTAAAGTCTTCCCTCTAACCACAGACAATTCACTCCCTTCCTCCAAATAAAAGTGGTCCATTAAACCACTGATTGGTATGCAATGGGACAGTAGATGCTTGGCTATTTTTTTCCAAATGCAGTAATAAAAAGATATGGCAAGTTTAACAGGGGAAAAGACCCACATGTGGTTGAACGAGAAGGATAAAGTCCAGCAATTATGTGGACACAACTATTGAATAGTCCAAACAAATTCTTAAGGTAAAATCTTTTCTAGCTTTATACTTAGAGGACTTCTTTGGGAATACTTGGTTTTCTACAAAAATATATAGTAAATGAGTTTTTGCAGTAATTCCCGAGCATAGTCATGCTGATATTTCTGTTTGTGTAGGGAAGAAAAAGATTCAATTTTTATTTTTCAAGTGATAAGACGTCTCTTGGTTTTCAATTTTTAGGGAGACCTCAGACCAGTTATATGATAGATTCTTTGTTAGTTACAGAGTCAGCAATTTTATTTCTTTAATGTCTTTCAGAAAAATCTGCTCTCCCTTTATTACACAATGATGTTGCGTTGTCACAGAGAGACAATAAATGCAATAACATGCCAAAACAAACAGAAAGGGGACTTAAATAATTTAAATACATTCATTTTTAAGTAAAGCAAAAAGCCTTAATAATCAAAATGAAGCTGCTTATGATGAAAATGGTCGGGCTGACAGTTTTGTTTTATTTGGGGGAGGGGAGCAAGCAGTGTATTGTAATGATCATTTTGGGCATTATTTATGTATGTAAATTCACATATTATCCTAAAAGCCTTCCTTATATTTAGAATTCTAGCTGAAAGATGGAGAATTTATATCAATGGTTTAAACAAATTAATTTGTAGTCAGTATTTTTTATTCCTAGAACTTAAGAACTTTGAGTATTATAAAATGTACATCAAAGAAATGCAAAATAAATGGCTAACAAGCAAGCCTATTTATCACCTTAATACAGTCAGTCCAAGCAATTCATCTATCATGTATTTCCTAGAACTAGATATTTTAACTGTGAGATAGCTCTGGTTTTATTATTCTGTTTTTATTACTTGTTCCTTCAAATTATTTTAAGTTAAGCTTAATTTTATTTGTTGTTACTTTCAAAAATGGTAAATTGTGGTGGGAAAAAAGTTTTTAGAGCATATATTTAATGAGAAATTTATACTAAAAAACCAAAATTAAAAATTGTAATATTGGCATTTTGGGAGGTAGACATTATAAACACAAGAAATCAAGGGAATATTTCTATACTTAAATAAATATAAAAAGTAAATTTTGTAAAATATATACCTCAAACCTCTGAGGCAAAAATATCAAACAAGGAAAACCTCTTTGTGTTTTGACAAAAATGTTATGCTAAAAACTAATAATAAAAATCAATTTCTGATTAATTACTGTCCTCCTTCTCTTCATATTCCTTTTAACAAAAATACTCCAAAAAATATCATTGTTCAAATGTTTTGCATTTTGGCTGCTTTAAAGCAAACAGCTCGTTGGCGATGAGAGAGTAAGTTCCTTCTTTGATTGCCACTGTGCCGACTTTGCAAAGACTTGCACCCCTCTTTTGTCATTGAAGAGACTTCAGTTGCTTTGGGACTTTTAAAATTAAAGAAACATCAACTGCTCAATGATAAATGCATTCAGTAAAAGCAAAATTTCATTTCATCTCCCTGCTAAGTGAAGGTTTGATATGAAGAGGGGGGGGTGTTGGTTTTTTTAATAGAGGAAAGAGTGTCTCTTGGTTCTTTTAAGACAGGACTGCTGAAGTTTCCAGGTTTGTCTTTACCAGCATGGGATAAATAGCACCTGTCCTTGGTAAGCCCTTAAGCAGAGTTACGTTATACATTGACCTTTTTGGAATGCCAGCAAACCTGACCGTTTCTATTCCCAAAACAAAACTGTTCCACTCAAACTTTCATTTGCTTATTTCCAGAGAAAAAAGCCACTCTCAAATAGTGAAACCGCCTGATTTCTACAAAGTTCTGAACCAACTCGTCTCCTTGTGGGTCACACTGACCTTCCTTTGACAGTGTGAAAATAGAAAAAAAAATTATTACCTTTAACCATATTGAGATGCTGCCATAATTTTTAGCCCAGATAAAAGGAATAGCGCAGAGCAACATTTGGGTCAAAAAAACCCAAAACACAAAAACAACCCCATAAATGCAATAAAAGGTAGAAGTTCGCTACTTACATGCTGCAGGCTGTGAGATGAAGCTCAAGGCTGGAGTAGAATTTCCCTTGCCCTCAGGTGTTTCTAATTGCTGATTAAATATCTTTTGGTTCCGCCTGCACCAGCCGACAGTCCCCTCTGCGTCTCTGCCTCTCTTTGTGACTAGGACACAGTACTCCGAGTCCCAACCTATAAATAGATCCCAGCTCTGTGATTGATATAACAGGCAGCTGACAAAAAAAAAAAAAAAAAAAAAAAAAGAAATAACCGGGTCTTAAGCAAAGCAGCAAAAGCTGGGCTTTTAACTCTGCACTGTGCCCAGGGAGGAGTCCCCCACAGTCACCCGTGGGCATCAGAAAGAGAAAGTGCAAGGCAATTACTTTCCCAGCAGCATTACAGCAACTTGAGGCATGTAAAGTGAGAGAACAAAATTCAATGCACAAAGAAGGAGAGGGAAAGCACAACTGGCAGACTGCATCCAACTCTTTTGCAATTTAACAAAAATAAATGCCATTTTAAAAACAAGTTGGGGATTTTGACAGAATGAGAGAGGAGTTCAGAGCTGAGTTCTGGGGGTTGGTCCAGGCGTGCTTGTATTTCTGCTGCAGAATAAACCAGGGCTAGTGGGTAGGTTACCAATTGAACAGCTCAAAGTCTACTTAGGCTCTCTGCCCACAAACAGTATTTGATAAGGCTGTTCCAGAAAACAAAACTGAGGGCACTGGTGGTACCTCCCTATTGACTCGGCAGAAGTTACTTAGCTCTCAAGGACCTGAACTATCATTCCTGCTTATGTCCTTGACTACCAGAAAAAAACTGACAAGTTATAGATATCAGCAGAGCACTTTTGCAGAGGCTGAGCTGGGAGCCCACCATCTGAGCAATGACTTGAGAGAACACATCAGGAATGCTTCTGCCCTGTGTTGCAGAAGGCAAGGGAAGCAAGACCTGGTCCCTATTAATAGACGTAGGGGCAATGGTCCTGGATTTTTCCATATCTAACCTCTACAGGTTCTCCTCTTAGAGCTACAGTCAGGCAAGGCCAAAAGCTTTTCCAGGAGGCAGCTGGTTCTCCAAGCCTTCACCAGCTCGTAGATATTCATGATATTCTATTCCAGTAGAACCTTAATGGCTATACAGTTTCATAGCAAACAGACTCAAAGGAAAGGCAGCTCCTGATGAGCTGGGAAGGGTGGGGAAGAAGAGGGAGAACAGTAAGCAGAGAGAGGCAAAACAGCTTTTGCTACACTGCTACCATTGGCAGTATCTCCTACGATCATCCCTAGCACCATGCTCAGCTCTGCAGGCAAAAGTACTAGTGCAGACAGAAAACCAGATCCACCAGCCTTCTTTCCAACATACAGCTAAGCTTGCTTGAGATGGTAAAGAAATGCTGAACTCATAAAGAGCAGGATAAAATCCTCAGGCACCAAGCCCATGCTGAACTCCATGGTTCTTTGGCTCAGTGGCTAGCAGTACCTGAACTATTTAAGCTAGTTTAGGCATGTCTACACTGCACTGCAGCTGCTGCTCTTTCTGAAGTAAAGAATGTTAGTTCAACAAGAGCAGCTATCATAAAGCAAGGCAAGGACCCACCATATCATAGCTAAGGTCTCAATTCAACTGCAACTATTGATTATGTGGAAAGATAAGGTAGTTTCCTATTTTGGGGACAAATCCTGCTGCATGCACAATTCACCTCTTGTCAACATGCTTTGGGTCTAAGCTGGTAGGATTTAGTCAATGAGTTTTCTAAAAGAAAATGCCCTTCTTGCAGGACAGGGGCCTGTTGAAGCACTGGCAAAGACTCATGACATTTAGACATTTTCCTCAGTTGAGCTACTGCACTGTGTGAAGCCTGGCTTGTCATTTTACCACTGCTGCATATACCCCAGCTTTAAAAAAACAGAGATAACAATACTTAACATTGCTCTTTAAAGCACTTTGATATCTACTGATGAAGACCTACAAATGAAGAGGGGGAAAAAAGAAAAGTATGTGACAGGCTGAACTCCAGTGTAGAAACACATGCTCAGTTCCCTGCCTGATTCTGGTCCTTCCCCTAGTTGAATCAGATCTCAGATTAAAAATTACGTGACCAAACAAAGAAAATTTTTAATTTTTGACCTCTCATTTGGGCTAACTGGCACAAGATGTTTTGGGATTTAATATTGAGAACTGTAAAACATTTTTCACTTCCCATTGCCATCAGAACACATTTTAGAAGTTCAGTACACAGAATAATCAGGCTGAGGTATGGCAGATTAGGGTCCCAAAACAGGGGCACCTAATAGTCACATAGATCCTGAACATGTTACCACTGTCAGACTGTTCTTTGCCATTCTATATTGCTCACATCTAAAGTTCTTCAAATACTCCACCAAGCCTTGTGTTGTACAGAACATCATCCCTGCACCGTTACACTGTCATGGGCCAAACTTTGGGGGGTTTTGCAGGGAAACCACATGATGTAATCTAAATCACAAGAACACTTTGGGCACATCTCAATCAGGTAGCTGGGAAGCTCTGTTCAGTTCTCAGGTCCTGGTCCAGCACTTATCATTGGCATCCCATAACCACAGTGGAGCAAGACCTGGGCATACATTAGTCCCTCATCCTTCCACTTTTTGCCTGGAGGATGAAGTGCAGAGGACTTGCCAGCATGACACAGTTATCTAGTATGAATGAACCTTGAATGGAATCAGCATCCCTCCATCCTTCCTCTCTGCCTTTAGACAACAGGATGCATGACCCTAGTTGCTCCCCACTGGGGTACCCAGCAGTCCAGGGAAGATCTGCTTTAGGTAAAACTTCAAACACAAGTCCCCTACCACCACTGCCAGCACCCATGTGCACAAACACCTCTCAATTCCAGCCTTCAGACTCAGGGTGAGGCAGGGAAAGAATCCAACAGTAGAGGCTATGAGAATTCCCATTTCAAAACACTGCAAAAAGAAAGCCAGAAGATTTCAAAAGCACCCTCAGATACATTTAAAAAAAACAAAATCAACATCAGTGACTTGTAGACTGTATAAAGGCTCAGCTCTTTCTTTGAGGTACCCAAGTAGAAGACATTGTAAAGTGCAAGTGCAGCTTTTTTATACTTGTTGTTTGGGGAGGTATTTTTTTAAATGCATCTTGCTAGGGCCACTTTCATCATAAGCCTGTATTTCAGCCTCAGATTCTCAAGTCTATGGCAGAGGTAAAATTTCAGTGCTTAATTTTCTTCAAACACAAGAGTTTGAGCTTTGCACATATAATCTAGGCAGAATTTGCTCAGCTCCATACAAGCTATTATAGAAGAATGCAAAATATACTTTCCTTCTAGTGACAAAAAGAAACAAAAATTCACAACTACCCTTTTTAGATAGGGCCGCAGCAAAACCAGTTGAAGCTTGAAAATACTGGTCCAATCAATGGAATCTTCCAAGTTCCCCCACGCACATATTAAACCATACAGATAATCTTTGTCCCTTCTCCCATGAGCCTCAAGATGCTTCTGTGCACATCTGATTTATGTGCCATAAATTTAGAGTTCAAAACCACTGCTGCTTTTATATCAGGAAACACAGGTATGAATATAAGTTTTAAAAGATAAACTGAAAGTTTAAACTTTTAAACTGAAAGAAAACTCTGCAGTTTTCAAGGCTAGCCACAAACTAAGAAGAATAACTGTAACACACGACAAGAAGTTTCTTTGGCAAAGTCACACTACTTTGAAAGAGCCTCACAAACCCAAAATTCCAGGACAGCTCTGTTAGTGCCCTGCTGGATTCAGTGAGGTGTGAATTGCACAGATTTCAAACAGAGACTACTTAAACACCAAAGAAGATACTATAAAATGAAAAAACTCTTTTCACATAAAGGAAATGAACATCAAGAAAACCCTCTTCCAAGACTGTGGAAATAACAAGATAAGGAATAAAAGAAAGGAAAGGGAAATTCTGAGTAGCAACGCTCTTCTTGATGATTGGTACACATAGTGTGACTCTTAGATCTGACTTAACAGGTAGTTAAACAAACTATGCATCTTGATACAAAGTGTGTACTCTGAAAAACAGCAAATGCTGATCATGATATTATTTGATTTTAATGCTGCAAACTTCATATTACTTCAACATTGTTCTTCTGTGCAACAAAATCCATAGCAGGATATTTTTATATTTGGTACACACTGAATCAGTCCATATGTCTGCATCCAGTTCTTTCATGTACCCTCCAGGATGGTACATACCATGCTGCCATGTCAAGTCTCTGTCATCACCAGGGAAAGTCACACTGCTCAGTTAATACACTTGTAAACTTTGCTCCTTCTTTAGCACCTATATACTTTATTATTTTCCAGGAATGTGAAAACCACCAAGATTTTAACAGAAGTCCCCTACCAGATTTAGCCATTACCAACTAACACTCTCCAGCGGTCTGCCAGCCAGAGATTAGGACTCCAAAGACTCTTCGGCAGAAGAGAACCTGTAAACACTTTCCAAACAGCTTCAAACAAAGCATGTCAGGTTAGGATTAAGGAAGTTTCCTGGATTAGGCAGCACCCAAATCTCTTCTTCCATTTTCAGAGCTGCAAGCAGAGAAAAGTCTTCACCTAGCATAGTTATTTGCAGAGTTAGGCTGTGGAGAGGCACCATCTGTGGCTGCTCAGCAGAAGTTATGCCATTGGCTTTAACAAAAGCAAGCACAGAAGAATGCTACTCTTCCTTGTTTTTCTAAATCCACCAGTAATAACAATGCACTAATGAAAAATAGCTTGGTCTGAGCAACAAAGCACATACCAGAGTGTGTTCAGAGACTATCCAGAGAGAGCATTCAGTTCTACACGTACGCACAGAAATAAAACCTGTAAGGATTTAACTAAAGCCTGAAAGCACTAGGACAATCATATGCTGCATTACATTTAAACACGCAACCTTTGCCAGTCTATCACATACAGTACGGTAACACAGTCCCTTCTGCCCTTACCTCATTTAGATCCCTCCTAAACTTCTGCTTCTACTGCAGAGCCTTTGCCTAAAGGGCTTCTGTGTTTACACTGGGCAAAAAGCAACAGAACAGAATAAGACTTCTTGGATGTACTCCTGACTAAATTGTGTAACCACGATATTCTCTCTCTGGAAACCACCATCATCTTCTTCCAATCACACGCTGCAACGCGTTTCACCAACACTGGGCTGTCAATGCCATCATTTGGGGTAGGCACCTTTTGCGCTTTCAACTTGATGCAGATGCTTTGCAGAAACTCATCACTGTTGTTGTACCACTTGTTTAGGACCTTATTTAACACCAGCAAGTCCACACCTGTGCTGGCAGGGCATTAGCTGTGCATTCAGACAAATCTCAAAGCAGCCCTGCAGCCTGCTAAGGTCAGCTTTAGGCAAGAGACACTGTTTCATGTTCTTAGTGACCTTGGCCATGGTGGGGAGGGAGAGGAAGCATGGTAACTGTCATAAAAAAGCTTGTAGCAATTTTGATAACAGGAGGAAGAGGACAATGTAAGATTTAAACTAGTTCTGGTGCCAGATCAAATAGGAACCAGGACTGCCAGAAACCAATCCCCCTTGGGTTTTTGTTTAGTTTTTAATTCAGATTCCTTCAGACAACTCCTACAAAACCCAAACAAATACACTATAACCACAGGCGGGCCTAACCATGATGTCTGGCTCCAGATCTAAACTCCTTACAGCCAGACTGTTAGCTCAGCTCCCCAGAAAAATCATCACCGTTTTCCAAATGCGTGTGTCAGGGGGGTTACTACCACTCCCTCTTCTCCTCTCCAAGGAGAGGCTCCAGACTCTTTGATTGTGTCTCTTGCTCAATTAAAAGATATTTTTTAAAAAATGAAAATGAAGGCCAATAACTGATGAAGTTCCTCAAAGGAAGGGGATGTTCCTGGCTGCAGGCACCCAGACAAGGATGGAGCCTTTCCAGAAGGTCTTTGCGCATAAGCTGAGGGTTTCAGGGCGGCTCACCTGCCTCCCTCCCCACTGAGGACATGCCTGCAGGTCAGCACAACCCAGCAGAGCTCTCAGAGGAAAGCGAGGTGCCATGCAAGTTCCTCAGCCTCAAAAGCGCGGAAATCAGTAGAGAAATTCTGCAGTGGGTCCTGTGTGAGCATCCTTCAAAGAAACACCACTGCTGTCCTGTCCTGCCTTATCTCCCAGTCAAGCTAATCGTGTCTGAAGAGCGCTTACCCCTGCCCCGAGGCTGGGACTCTCACTGGTTTGAAAGAGAAGGCCCAGCTCTCACCCCTGTCAAAATACCATCAACCAAGTGTCACTCAGCATATCCACATCAGGTGTCTGTGGTGAGGTACTGGCAGCGGGGCTCCAGGGTAGCCTCTGTGAGGCACAGCCAGGGCTGCCCTGTGCCAGACACAGCCAGTTCCAACCCACCCACCGCAGGGCACGGCTCAGCCCCACAGCCAAGATGGTGGGATGTGCAGGAAAATGTGTTTAAGAAAGGACAGTAAATCACTGCACAGGTAGTGAGGAGAGAGAAACAGCCCCACAGACAACCAGGTCAGAGCAGAGGGAGGGGAGGAGGCACTCCAGGTGCTGGAGCAGACAGTACCCTGCAGAGACTGTGGTGGAGCAGGTGGATATTTGCTGAAGGAACTGCAGCTCACAGCTGGCCAAGGTCAACCCACCACAGTATGCCACCATAATATCGCTTCCTCACTGTTGGTAAATCAAACACAAAATGGCAGGCTAAACACTACCCTCACAGAAGCCTCTCCAGCACATAAAGCTACAGCAAGGTTCACTTCCACCCCAAGGGAAACTGCGATCTGCCTTTCCAGCTAATACCCTCAGCTCTGTGCCATCTAAAATCACTTCTGAGCCCACTCTGTGGCTGCCAGGCCCTTGGCAGAGAGATGTAAGCCCTTGTAATTTCTTGAACAGGCACAGACTCAGGTAAAATCCCCCCTTCCCTTGTCCCTTTCTTCAGGCTAACCATAGCAAGTTCTGTTGAACTTCGGCACAGCTTCATCTTAGCAATAATTAAGGTGTTTTTTCTCTCTTCACTGCGATTCTGCTGCTGTCTCCTCAGTCCTTCTTCTCAGTGCTGCCAGTCACCTTTGAAAGCTCTTGCAACCCAGACCCTTCCTGCCCTGCAGCCTGGAGCACCTCAAAGCTCAGCATTTCCCCTCCAAGAGAGTGGAAAGAAGGAAGGGGGAAAGGGTAGGAGCTTTTTCTTTAAATGTAGTTACCCATATTTGCCAGAAAAAAGGGTTCTGTAAAAGGATTTAGCATTCCCTTCTTTTGCTCCCCAGGCAGTCAGAAACTCAGCTCCTTGGTGCTGAGCTTATCCCAGATGAAGGAGCAAGGCTACAGCACACAGAGAGGGGACAATCTGCAGGAGCTGCCTGTGCTGCTGACGAACTTTACTGCTTATTTCAGTCACTGAGGATTTGGTTTGAGGATGCATTGCACTGATTGGAGATGAAGGACCACACACACAGTCCCAGAAGAGATGTGGCAGTGCCAGAGTGCCAGGATAGTGTGACTGTTCCTCAGACAAGCACATTGCAACTGCCCCCTCAGCCATGTGGAGCTATGTGCTGCCAGCCAACAGCCCACCAGGCCAAGAAGGAGCCAAAAGCCCCAAGTTTCCCTACCGACAATCTTTGCAGGTACCACAGACAGCATCCCCCCTTGCAATGCCTCCGAGGCCCTGGTGGGGAGCATGCAGTGCCTGCCCCTCGCACACCTGGAAGAGCTATGGGCCACTTTCTGCAGTTCACCACAGATATTCAAGGCTGCTGGAACCTCAGCTGGAGTTCAGGTATAGCACAGTCTATAGCAAGCAATATGGCCCTCCATCCTCCCCTTCTCCTCCCCACCCCCCACCTACCCACTGTAAAAAAAAAAGATGTCAGATTCACTGAGGCTTAACAGTGAGGGGAAAAAAAAAAATCCGTCAAATTCTTAACCTCAAGTGGATTTACCCAAAGCCCCTTGGAAACAGCTGCTTGAGGAAGCTTTCTGTCGAGTCCGTGTTTCAGATGCAGACATTTGGTTGCTCGGTCCCTTGCTGCTGCTTTAGTCTGTGCTCTTGCCACACCTGGACCTGTCCTTGCCTGGAATAACCAGTCCCTTCCATTGCTTCTGCCTAGGGCCCTGCTGCTGCTGGAAGGTGAGGCCCAGCTCCTTGCCAGTCCCCTCCCTAGAGAAATGTGTCACAGGCATGGCCTCACACACACTTGCTCACACACAGCCTGGCTGCAACTCCCCACTCAGCACAGAGAGAAAGATCTAAAGCAATCATAGTAGCTTCTTCCCCAACATGCCACATACCATGCAGCTTTCCCTTGCTCACAAGCTTGGAAAAAAAACCCAACAAAACAACACACCATGAAATCAGAACCTCTCTTTAGCACCTCTGATCTAGGTATTCCTGCTCCGGCAGGGGGACTGGACTGGGTGATTTTTTGAGGTCCCTTCCAATTCCTAACATTCTGTGATTCTGTGATTAAGCTCTGTGCAAGAAGTGGTAGTTTCATCCCTCTGCCTCTTTTCAAGGCAGGACAGATGCATCAGAGCACTTTGCAGCCAGGTAACAGAATCTCCAGCAGAAGCAGCCTCATTTTTATGTCACACAGCAAACAAGGCTACATTAGCAAAACAGAGCTATACAGGGCTACTTCAGCATGCTCTGAATGAGCTGGTTTGGATTTTGGCAGAAAGATAGCCTTGTTCATATGGATTTTATATACAGATGAGAACTAGGCTATATTAATTCAAATAGAGAGCACCATGAGATTGTATCTAAGTTGAGTTATCACTGCATGGTGCTCTCCCATGCCCTGTAAATACACCGTAAGTAGAACAGACAAGAACAGAACCTCTCTGTCTTGAATACATCATGTGCCTTTCCATGAGATCCTGGAATTCATTCACCTGGTGAAACCCCATGGCAACTTGCAGGCCAGACTACTTTCTGCTCTTTGGGAAGCCTGTTCTCCAGAGTTGTTGCATTACACCTGCATCATTCTTCCAGAGAAGTTTATTTTTGCCACAGTATCAGATAACACAATTCACATTTTTAAATTTGCAGAAATGGGATGTTAGAAAACATATAGCCTGTGGAAATATCAGCAAATTCCCCAAGAAAACACTTTCCTAAAGCTCAGTCGTTCTTTTATGAAATTTAACAAAAAGTTGAGTTTTGGAGGAATTATTTGGAAATCTTCTGTGTTAACTACTATTGTTCTGAGTGGTGGTGGTAATTTGGAGAAATTGTTACTCACTCCAGAAAACTTTAATCAAAGAGAAAACAAACAAGCAAACAAGACTTGACACCAAAAGCCACGATACCAGGAAGCAGCCCCCTGCCCTGAACTGCTCACTGATTCCCTCCTTCAAGAGTGCCAGTTTCTCCATAAATGCAAACTCTTGTTTCACCACCTTCTTCAGCATGTGTGAGTCTGTGCAGAGAAACTGCTTCTCCATTGCTACATTATGCTTGCAAAATGTTACCTGTTCCGCTTGCAAACATTGTTAAGTGAGTCATGGAGATGGACAGCCTCACTGGTCCATGTAATGGCAAGACTGCAAACAAAACCCATTCAGCCATTACCTTTATTTCATGAGAAGAGCTAGCAAAAAGTAAGAAAGTTCCCTGACAAAAATGTCATTAAGGCTGTGCTATGACAGAGATGACTACATATTACTGTTCATCTCTGAGAGTTAGTTTCTGTTTCCAGATGCCTCATAAATGACAATTTTTACTGCAACTAATTACAGGCACAGTGTGGTGACTCCCCAGCCAGACTTGTAACCCTTTTATGTTATTGCTATTATTATTATTACAAGCACCATTCAGATTCTAGGCCCTTTGACACCAAACACCACGCATATGAAAATATGCAAATATGGTCTCTACTGCAAATACTTTGTAATTTGAGGCCTGGATGGCATTGTTTTTGTATAAATGTAACTATCCCACTTCACAAGAATGAGTTTTATAAGAATATTACACTGAACAAAGTTATAGAACTATAACCACATTTATGTTAGTCTAGCTTACATCTCCAAAGAAGCTATGCTGAGCTAAGTATGTCATACTAAAGTAATATTCATGCCAGAACTGTGCCAGTTTGACTATACTGGGATCCAATATCACAGTGAAATCAGTACTCAAACTCTCTGAGAATAATGCCATGAAAACTGGGGCACACATAAGCTAGAGGGCAGAAGATATAGTCAGTACAGGCATCAGCAATTTCACATCTGCATTTCAACTTACCTCTGGAAAGAATCTTCTACTGAAAATTTTGGGTGTGCATTGCCTTCTTAGGTACGTGAAACAAAGATGCCTTGTTTCGAATAGCTTCCTCTGTTGTGTTTGACCGGGTTTTTAACTGTGTTATACTGAGGCTGCAATATTACTCATCCCTTATTAAATTCCAGGGAATCCATATGCATTAGCAGCATCAAGAATGTCCAGAAAGAAGGAAGCTAGTGCCTTACTAGTCACTAGAGAATCTACAAAAGACAGTGAACAGCCAATGGATCTTCTGATGCACACACAGTAAGATGTGAGCCTCAGTTGAACTCTTCTGTAATTGGGGCATTTGGACAGTCCCTGTCCCATGTGGATTTCCTGGACTCTAATAAGAGTGAGCTCATTCTGCAGTCTTTCCCTAAGGGATAACAATAAGGTCTTCCTCCTCTACCTGTCACCTATTTCATGAAACTTCCGTGAACTTAATACCTTTCAGACTTCTGACTGAATGCAAAATGTGTTTGAAATTAGATAAGAGGTTCAAAAGTTACACAAACTCACCCAGTGCAATCACATATGCAATATTCCCTTAGAAAAGCAGGCCTAACAATAAATCCAAGTTAAACTGACGAGGCATTTTTCTGAGGAACACAATGTTGCAATCTAACCTGTATTTAATTTTCTTTTAAAAAATCAAAACCAACAAAAAAAACCAACCAAACAAAAAAACATTACCTCACTTTTAAACCAAAAAGAGCTGGATCTGGAATCAGGAGCCCTCACCTGCTCAGTGCTCAGCCTCATCCTGCTTCACTCTTCTTGTGCTGCCGTACCTCGCCTTGTGGATGAACATAACCCACCTCGACCCTGCTCTGCCTTACATGTAGCGTAGGAAGAGGGTGGGCAAGGGCTCCGTGGGCACTCCTGGATTCTATGATTGGTGGCAGATTTAGGGACAACAGTTTCCTTGGCCACCAGCAGATGTATGCAGGCTAACAGTGATCTTTCACATGCTGATAAATTGTCCCTGCTGTGCACAAACCCCTGGAACTGAAAACCAAGTTATCCTTCTAGATTTAGTCCCTCTCTGTACCAGTTTCTGTTCACTCTAGATCACTTATGGAACTTGAGGATTTGAAGTAATGATGGTAGGCTGCAATCTGGATAGCTTTTTTCCTTCTGTGCTGTATTACTCCAAGGAGGCTGGGTAGGTCCTCTGCATACTCAGAATCCAACTTCCTAGTATAGATAGGTTTCTTGGAAGAAAATGCAGCAGACAGCTATGTTCTCTAGAGTCAGATCTCAGGATAAATAGGTCTGGATTGTGTTGGTTCATACAGAGGTATCAATGCTATGTCTTTGTCTTATCACTCCACTCCTCCCCCTTCACAAACCCAAACCACTTTCTCTGAATAATCACAACTGCACTGATTTCTTCCCTCTGCAAGGGAGCCTGGAGTCTGCACTGATATTTTTAGGTAACCCACTTGCTCAGTTTTCTTTCCCCTCTGTGAATAGATCCTTTGCTTATTCTAACTCATACTGCCACACACATTCCTTGTCTCTTTCTTCTGGCATTCTCTCAGAACTGTAAATGCAGCACCTACTGCTTAGATACAGGGCTGCACTATCACTTTATGCTGGTTTTTGTGTCTGGGCTCTTCCAGGACTGTACACCCTATGGCCAGAAGTACAGAGCTAGCGACTACAAGGAGACCTTGCTGAAAGTAATAAGTAGTAGAGGTATTATGTAGGAAGCCAAGCAAAAATTCCAATTAGTATTTTTATGATTATTCATCAAAGCTGATAAAGATCCCATTCCAAAGGAAGGGGGCTAAGAGATCCAGCCAGCAAAGGAAGGTAATCTACAACTGAAGAAGTTTCTCATCCAAATTCTCTCCTATTTCATAGTGACAGTTGGCATAAAATATCATTACTCCGACATGAGGAAACTTTGGTGCCAAGTTTGTGGAAGTATGAACAACACCAGTGACAAGGCAGAAGAGAATCAGTCAGTCCTTGTGTGGCTGTATCCAACCCATGCTGCTGCTGTCTCAAAGGAGTTTCCCCTTTGGTTTTAACCATATCCTGGTTTCTCATTCTTCCCGTCTTCTGCTTCGAGAATCTTAGGAAAGTCTTTTTACACATACCTTTTCTTTCAGACTGTGTGCTTTGTCCTACCCAACCGCTTTTTGTCCTCATGCTTTCCATTCTCATTCCCGGTCTTTCTATTTCCCTTTCCTTTTTACTTTGGCCCACAAACAACCCTCTCCCCCAGCATGTCAACAGCAGTGGGAAGTAACCTAATTAATAGTTCCTTGATAGCCTATCCCACACACACACACACCCATCCCCCCCAGTATCCCACTGGCACTTCAACAGCCCTCTCTAAAGAAAGGAAAATATTTCCATACTAATTAATAACAACTTTGGGTATTTCTGGGCGGAAGGATCTGGGATTCCCATCTGGGCCTGGATCTCTTGAGCTGACAGAGCAATTGTACCTCAAAGCACATTTCCTTTCCTGGATCCATGTGTCATTAACTGTTTACAGTGCTCTCTGTATCAAACATGTTTGTCAGCCTGGCTTGTATGCTAGCTGCTATCTTTGCAATTGAGTTCAGGATGAATTCCTTCAGCACTCAGCCTGTGCCTCTCTTTCAGCACATGGCACGTGCTCATAAACCTACATTGCTTCCCTTCTCTCGTCTCCAGCAGGCTTTATGTGAGCCAAGGACCTTTCCACGCTGTGGCTCTCAAAGGACATAGATGCTACTAGATCCATTTAAGTCTCTGCTGCTTGACATCCCCTGACATCCACTTCACTATCTGTTTCTGCCATAACCACTCGTAAAAAAATCAAGTGTTGTTTTCAAAGCATGTCTAAGGAGGAGGAGTAGTTCTCAGTACTGACTGATAATACAGCATGGATTTTTTCTGTATGTAGTAGGATAGTCCCACTCCTGTCTTCACACAGGAGAAGGGAAAGGTAAGAAATATTTCACTGAGAACTGTGCTGAGAGATGGCCTTCCAGAGAAGAAAGGGAATATGTATGAATTTTGCTATCCCATGCTAGACTCACCAAAAAGGGAGAGCTGTGCCTCCTGCCTCTCTACGTGACCTGAGACAATGTGACTAGTTGCTTCTTCTGCATCACAGGCCAGCAAAAGAATGAAAAAAAATAATGAAAAGCATGGGGAAAACTGATGCTTCTGAAAAAATGCAAAAGACAGAACTCTTCCCAGTGAGAAAAAACAACAGAGGTCCTACACCACCTATCAGCTCCTTAAAGCTATGACAAATAAGGAAGAATATATCCTAGAAGCCCTATACAGGCAGCATTGTGTCACGGGACACCAGTATTAAAGTGAGACTGCCAGACCCTGTCCCACATGTGGGAGGACAGCAGGCTGTCTCCAGGGTCTGTTGAAGTAGCAGAAACACCAGCAGCAGCTACAGAAAGGTTCACAGCAAGCAAGATGCGGCCCACAAGCATGAGTCCTCCTGTACAAAGTGGGCTGGAAAAATACTTTCAGATAAGCATTTAGACAAAATAAATGCACAAGGAGCACATTTACTAAGCAGTGGGCCAGGAAAGGCATCTTCAAAACAGAGTAACAAGGAGGGAACTGTAAAACAGAATAAAGAAGAGAGATAAGTGAGGTGCCTCCACTTATTTTGTGCTGTCTGTAGAGCCTTCTCTGTGTCACATACTCCACGTGTCCATTTCCCTTGCCAGCCTTCTTCTGAAGAGCATTTTATCCCCTAGCTGCTGCGCAAACGTCACTGCATCCCCTGTCCCCAGTGCCTGCCTGGCCACAGTCTCACCCAATCTCCCGCACACAACCAACCAACAATCTCTCCTCCACAACCAACCATCCTTGTACAGCAAAGCCTTGTACAGTGAAGCACATGTTTCCAGCCACAAGGCTGAAAGAAGGAAGGATGGAAGGAACGAAGTAAGAAAGGATCCCTCTTAAAGGAGAGGGAAGAAGGATGGAGACAGAGGCAAATAGGAGGGAGAGTGAGAGGGGCCATAAATTCCCTTCTAATTCCAAATAATTCCGATTACACGGATGAGTAGTTTTCAATCAGAAAGATAATCTCAAAGATAGATGGCAGGATAATTGCTCGTCGGCGCGACGTAAATATTGTGTCGTTTCTATTAATCTCAGCGAATCGGGTGTCAGGGTTGTCACTCATTCATCAAAACAAATTAAAAAAAAGCATATTAAAAAAAAAAAAAGAGATGCTGGAGGGAGGGGGATGTGTATCCAATAAGCAGCTGAAGGCGTGCAAGGTAATGAATGCTGCTTACATGCTGTTTGTATTTTTTTTGGTTTATAAAAGCTAAAGGTAACTCAGGCAGCAGGTCTTTATTAACCTCTCAACAGGGACTGCAAGGGGCACCGCTGCATGCAGAACAGAGCAATAGAACTGCAGAATGGGACTGTGGCTGCACAACAGAGGGAAGGAAGTGGACAGCACACCCTAGATATTGGGGCCAAATAGTCTGGGCATTAACAACAGGTAGGAGGTACTGCAGAATCACAGTACCTGGGAAAAAGGACACGGATCACAGCATAAAACAAAGGCAGCGCCTCCATCTGCCCTGTATAGGAGCAGGCAGGGAACAGAGCGTAATGTAGGGAGGTTGGCAAGCAGGGCACACAGTACTTCTTGGTGAGATTTCCCCACTGGGGAAGTGACAGCATATCTCTGCCCCACTGCTATGTCCCCTGTCTCCCTAGCATTGCATCTCCAGGCATTGTGTACCCCCCTCTCCCTGCCCTGCAACCTGCCTCGCCTCAGGCACCTTCCTCACAGTGTAAATATAGCCCTTTGGTCCCTAGGCCAGTCACTGACTCCTGTATTGGCTAAGTTCATTTCTCCTGACCAAGCAGAACTCATCCTCCACCCCACAGCCCCCAGCACTCTCCTCCTCTCCTGGGACACCTCACATGCCTGGGAGAGTGCTCTGGTGTGGGACCTACAGTAAATCACTTCCCCAGAAAACTGAGCTGTGGGAAGGAAGCAGTTCATAACTGCACAGGGAGGTTCTCCAAGCCAGGACTGTTTGAGCCTGTTGCTTGCTGCAGTGATGCAACAGGGAGCCCTTTCAGTGCATCATGATGATCTGTAGCCACTGAAATGGTGCTCTTTGAACCACTTGGTTTGCTGATGTCTACGTAGCATTTTTGTAGGGCTTGGAGGAAACTGTTCCTTTCCCTGCCTGCAGTCTGGAATGGCCAAAACACTGCCTGAAGCTTGTGCTGTGACTGACATGTTGTAAGTACTTTGGGATGAATGAAATGCAAAGGTATTATGTTTTTAGACCAGACATAGCTTGTCAGCTAAGACAAATTTTGCCCTCCTGAGCTCCAGGAAGAAGCTGACAAGTTTTGGTTGTAAGTTAGCTTAGTGCTTTGCAAACAGCCCACTTACACAAGGACCTGAAACTTGTGTAAGCCTAAGTGCCCAGGGGCTACGTTCAATAAACTGATTTGAGAAATGCTAATATTTCATCCTTGACCACATCAGTGTTTCTGTTCATTTACTGCTGTTGTTTGCTAAGTGCCCTTATTTATTTTAAAAGCCATTCTATGGGTAGCTCCTGTTGAAAGTTGGAAACAAATTCCCCAAGGATGTCCTCATGCCAGACTATAGCAGAACTGGTCCCAATGCAGGCCAAGAATCATTAGGAGTGCTGTTCTCACTGCACAGTCCCCTGGGACAGAGGGAGCAGGGAGACTTATCCTAGCAATACTTTTAACCTGTCAATCCAGCCAGCAACGCAATATCCGCTGGGGATTTCAGCTGCTTCTGTGATCCTGCCTTATCTCCCTACATCCCCCGGCGTGCCCGCCACTCGGTGAAATGTTGCTTCTCTCCCCTTCTTCCAAGATGGAAGTGAACTTGTATGCCTGGCAGAGGGGCTGACAGACATGAGCTGAAAGGCTATCAAGGACCCACTGAAAAGCAGGCAAGCCACATTGTGTCAGATTTCAGGGTCTAACACTACAGCTTTCTGTCTGCTCTCAGGCTAGCTCTAAATGGAGCCTTTGATAGGCAGCCAGGCAGCTGTCATCACAGGGTCAGCCTCAGAAGGAGGTGGGTATGAGCACCTGGGAAGCACATGCCAGTGAGCAGAGAATAGCAGCAGTATTGTAAGGTTAGGTACTGCAGGGAACCAGGAACGCTGGAACAAGGGGACAGTCAAGCATCAGACAATCAGATACACCAAGTGCATCCATCCACATGCCCTGGAGTCACCTGATTTCCACAATGACTTCTCAGGAGTGAAGTGTCCCACAAAACCAGCCTCCTACTAACTCCTCAGTGCTCATTTCTCTCTCTAACAAATAAGCCTAAAGAAGTCTCCTCAAGGGTAAAGAGTACAAAGGCAGTTATCTTCGATAACCACCCAATGTCATTTCCCACTTCCCATGGGTGGGGACTGTAGTAGCCTTTTACTTCTCCATGGCTGGAGTCAGGGCACCTAAACATGACTTGATGCTTGAGTAGAGTATGCCTCCTTCCAGTACGTCACAGCTTTCCCAGTGAGCATCTGGATAGGTCCCTACTACAAAAGACTGACATCACCCATGACTGATGTGAGGGAAGAGTAAAATGCTACACTAAAGGGGATCTCCATGATTCCCTTACTCAAGGGCCTGATCCCTATACCTGTGCAAGCTGGAGTTACAATTATCAGCTTAATTACAACCATATAAACTATATACAACTATGCATAAATAATTAATTTACAGCCACCAATTAAGCCAGTTCTCTCACTCTGGAACAAGAGTTGGTCCTTTGCTTAGTGGACTGTTTTCAAGGTACCTCTGAAACAGCTTGGTGAGGTAACCAGCTGACAACCTAGATCTTCACATAATGCTTTTTTTCACAGACACTCTTGGAAAAACAGCATCTGTAGAGTGAAAGTTCTGTTACAAAAGAGAAACTGGATGAAAGTGAAAATGTTAGTAAAGAATGAACAGCTAGTCTTCAGCACGAGAACAGGTCAAAGCTCAGTTGCACCAAGGTCTATGCTAGGACTACTGAGGTATATTATGAGTGACCTGGAAACTGAGAACTGGTGGTAGAAAACTGCGGACGACAGCCTTGTTTAAATTAATAAAGGTAAAAGTGGTCTGAAGAACCTCAGAGTGACTAAGCTTGACAGAAAGGCAGACAATTGTGGGTGAAAGCCAGTGTCAGCCAAAACCAGGCAATGCAGAATGTCTTCAGACAGCACTTCCATAGGGCTGGAAATTCCAAATGAATACAGGAAACACAGACAGTTCAATGGAAATGACCTTTCACTCTACAGCAGTGGCAAGGAAAAGAAAAAAGCGCACTAATTCAGAAACACCAGGAAGGAAATACTAAGTGATAATGGATAGGAATTTTTGTCCCTATGTTCTGTGCTCTACAGTAGCACTATCTCTGAAAGCCGGAGGAATCTCTTAGGGGAAAGAGGTTCCTTCTTTTTCCTTCCTTAAATATTTCCACAAAGAGCACAGGGAAACCATGACCTCAGAGAGAGAGCTACCACAGTCAGCTAGTACTGAATATCTTCTGGAAGAGAGGAGAAACAGGAATGCAAAGCTGGGAGAGAAAAGTGCCTGGAGAGTACAGAATATATGAAGCCACATTAACTCACGGGAATTACCCCCACCAGGTAGCACTGAAGTTACAGCTTAAACAGGATCAGATAGCTATATGAATTATGATGTGATCTATGTAGGCTCTCTGGTCCTCTATTCTCAGAAATAGAGGAAAAACTTGCCAAAACTTGCTGCAAGAACCTTAAGCAATTTGGGACAATCTACCTCCTCTTGTGAAATTATCATCATGACAGCCAAAGATTCAATTAAAATTCATAAGCTGGTAAGACTCTGAACATCAGAGAATAACGGTGCACCCAGCCCCACGTCACTGACTAGATAGCAGCTGAGGGAGCCTCCCACAGACTTTATGGAAAAATTAGGTGGCAACCCCTTGGCCTAACTGTCTGATTTGTCTTTAGGCTTTCTGTACTGACACAGTAGTTGTTTCTATCTCTAAAGTTTCTACAGAAAGATATGAGAACTCTACAGAGCTGTCCTCTCAGCTTGCCCATTCATCACCAGCTGGACCCACCTTCTTGGAGAACAGGCAAAGAATATCCAAAATTGGAGGCTAAGGCCAACCTCAAATGAGCAGAAAGATAAAAAAAAAACCCTTACCCCCAAAATCGACTCTTCTGGAGCATCAGCTACCCTGGGAAACAGGACTCAGGAGCAGGGAGATAATTGGTACAAACTGGTGTGACAACTTCTACACTTCTACATGTCACCCCACCTAGCTCTATTTCAAGTGCTGGATGGCTCCTTTCAGTGTAATTGCCCTGCACCTTCTTCTCTCCAGACCTTCCTCCTCTGCCTCTCTAGATGAGGAGATAGGTGTGGACACCAGAAGCTGCAGCAAGATAAGTCTGCCTTGTTACCCAGAGGCGGAACAACTGCGCTGGCCATGTGAACCCAGCTTGCAGAGGTCAGGCTGGAAAGCACTGCAGGGTACAAAAAGCCATCAAAGGAAAAATGATAAGCTTCCTTTCCTTGTTACATTTCCCAGCTCTGCCTTACCCTTCCATGACCTTTACAGACTTGCAAGCCACTACTGCTGAAATCCCCCCTCTTGCACACAGCATTTCCCACATGATGTAACAGCCCAGGATCAGGCAGCTCCATTTGATGGCTGACCCAAACATGGCCTGAACTGAGTAGCAGTACCTCATTGAGAACTTATTGTAAAAGTGGTTCTTGGGCTTGTCATAATCAATGCTACCTTACAAAACAGGTAGGGTCCCTTTAATAGGTTAACAGTCCCTTTAACCTTCTCGTCTCTTCGTGCTCCACTGAGAAGGGGATAGGCACAGTAGAACCTCTCCAGACTGGTGAGATTCATGGCACAACCTCACCTTGAGGAAAGTTCATTCACTTTCCCTCAGCCTCTGCCAGTCTCACATGAGCACTACAAACGCTGTGCAGAGACTTGATCACTGCTGAGAACAGTTCTGGGGGCATCCATGACCCTGCTTTCTGGAAAGCCCCCACACAGAGCAGGACAGCGCTCATGGCACCCAGCTGTAAGAAAGACATGCAGAATTGCTCTTCAAGGGATGGATTTTCAGTCTTCTCACATCACCTCTGTCCAGAGCTGCCACCTATGGGCTGGTGGGGGATATAGGGGCATGTTTACCACATGTCCCAGCTGAACAGGAATGTCAGGGGCATAAGGAAGCACAACCTGCAGCAATGGCCCAACATAGTCTAGGCTGCCAATGAAGCAGATTCCCCACAACAGCAAAAGGGTGAATGTTAACCTCCAAGAGCCCTACTGCTCCCTTAGCCTCTCAAATGCTAAATGGACAAAATACAAAGTGAGAGTCCAATGTCCCAGTAAAAGTCTGGGCCTCCCAAGCCTGAGCCTGGTTCACACACATTAACACCTCCCTGGCACCAACCTCATTACTTTCCTGCTCCTCTTTCTCTATCAGAAGTTTCCCAGGAGATGGTGTTGACCAGGAGGTCATGTCTGAGCAGCTTTCTGGAGATGCTAGGAGGGGATCACTGAAGAAGGCCAGAGTTTGTTGGTTATATTGCATTTGGTTATCAATTTCATTAATTTCCCCCCCTGTCATTCTCCTGCTCCTGCACTGCAGTAAAATCCTTTTGCTCCCACCCCTGCTCCCTATTCAGATCTTTTCCAACACTGTGATTAGCTACATCGGCCTGAGGACATCCTAAAGATGGAGCTCCTTACAGAGGACATGGTTCCTCTGCTCCAAAGCATGCCCACTGACTCAGCTGAGTGCACATAGTCCTTCGGACCACTCTTCCACTGACTCATCCATCAGCACTCAGACATGGTCTATAGGCCATATCCAAACCTCACTGATGCCTCTGGGAGGCTTTCCATTGACTTTCACAAACAATGAGTCAGACTAATTTTTCTCTCCATGGAGCATAGTTTTAGTATCCCCCCAACAGACAGCAATTTGCCAGCCTTTAGACACCAAATGAATACCCTCACAATGTTGCACCTCCTTCTTGCACTATAGTCCCTTAGGTTTCTCCTCTCTGTATCATGTTCAATGTGGTTTTCTTTTAGTTGCACACGTCCTGGCAGCAGGGACCTTTATTTCTTACCTTTGTTTCTAATTTCAAATTCTTTTGCATCTCCACAATGCAGTCATTGGTTATGGTGGTCCCAATTTAGAATCCCTCACAGATTTAATTAATGTTCTGTTTACCTCCTCTTGCATATATCTAATGAAAAGAATTAATCATACCAGCTTGAATGCTGATCCCTAACCCACCTCACTGGCCATTTCAGGCTATTAAACACCGGGTTTTCAATGGCAAAGACTAGATATTTCTGTCTCAAGCTTATATGATTCTTTTACAATCATCATCATACTTTGACCAGTTTTAAGTTCCCAGTCTCCCTCCTATCTGGAGAACAAACACACACTGCTAATAAGATTTCATATAGCAGAGTCAAATGCTTCAACAGAATTCAGATGCATATAAAATATCAGACAAAGAAAATGTGAGTGAATAAGCAACTGCAACTGAAAACCAAGAGTACTTGCCCAACCTAGGTTGTTCTCCATACTCTTTATACAGTTGTTATTACCTGCTTTCAAGAGCTCCACATCATTCCTTTCTCTTTTCCACCTCAGTTTTCAAAGATGTATGTCCACTGCAAGAACCCCAGTGCTTCCACCATCCCTGTGAGCCACCCCTGTCCCTTACTTCCAGCCTCCCTCTTACACAAAATCTAGGGGTAGGGAAAACAAGGGTACATGCAGAAGAGCTCAAGAATTTGTATAAAAGTGCCTGCAGTAGCTGAAATGCAGTAGTGCCTGCATTTCCACATGCAGGTGAGCCAGTGGATGTAAGGGTCACATTCTGCCCTGGAAAGCCTCTCACTGCAAATTCACCCATTTAGGAGATGGAGCACACAAAAATCCCCCTTTCCCTCCGGGAAAGCACTAGGAATAGGACAGCTTTTCAGCAGAGCTGCTTCTCTCACCTGAGGCCACTGCAGGTGAGCTGACAAAAACAAACCAACATCTGATACTGGCCTGAAACCTGCCCTTTTGTCCCAAGGGCCAGACAGTCTCACCTATGCCCTTGGGAAAATGATGTAGTAAGTCCCCTTGGAACATATTTTGGGCACACAAAGGAGAAGGTGGTGATTGGAAACAGCCAGTGTGGATAATCCAAGGATAAATCATGCCTGATCAACCTGATTCTCTTCTATGATAAAATGATGGGACTTAGGGACAAGAGGAAAGGCATGTGAGACATTTACCTTGACTTTAGCAAAGCATTCAATACTATTTCCCAGAATGTCTCAAGTTTGATATAAAGCTGTTATGAGTGGACTATCAGATGAGTTAGAAACCTATTGGATGATCAGGCTCAGAGGGCAATGTTCATATGCTACCTGAAGGCCAGTAACAAGATGTATGCAAAGGTGTATCCTGGGACCTGACTTGTTTAACATCTGTATCAATGACCTAAAGGGTGCAACAGAGCACACATTTATCTAGTCTGCACTTTACACAACTGGGGGGACCAGTTGATATGCTCAAGGCAGGGCTGCCATCCAGAATGGCCTAGGCGGGCTGCAGGAATTGGGCTAACATGAACCTTATGAAATTCAACAAGGGCAAATACAAAGTCCTACACCTTGGAAGAAATAATCCACTGTGACAGCACATACTACGGACTGCCTGGTTGGGTGGCAGCTCTGCTGAAAAGGACCTGGGGGCCTGGTAGGTAGTAAGCTGAATATGAGCCAGCAGTATGCCCTGGCAGCAACAACGACAAACAGTGCCCTGAGCTGTATTTGTGGGACCATAGCCAGAAGGTCAAGGGATGTAGTTATTCCACTTCACTTGGCACTTGTCAGACTCTATCTAGAATATGTTGTCCAGATTTGGGGCCCCAGTACAAGAGAGAGATTGATAAACTGGTGCAAGTTAAATGGAGGGTGAGCAAGGTGGTCAGCAAGCTGAAGCATTTGCCCTCTGAGGAGAGACTGAGGGAACTGGGCTTGTTTAGCCTGGAGAAGAAGAGGGTTTAGAGGGAAATAACAGCAGACTTTCCATAAGGACCTTTTGAAGAAGAGAGAGACAGGCTTTTTACAGTGAATCGTAGGCTGGCAGCACACAACACATACAAATGAAAACAAGAAAGGTTCAGACTGGACAGAAGAAAAAGCTTTTCCAGCACAAGGACAGTCAAGCATTGAAATGAGCTGCACAGACAAGCTGTGCAGCCTTCATTTTTGGAGGCTTTCAAGATGTAACTGGATAAAACCCTGAGCAACCAAGTCTGAATTCAGTGTTGCCCCTGCTTTAAGCAAGAGACTGTACCAGAGACGACCTGACATCCCTTCCAACCTGAATTATTCTGTAATTCAATGATTCTACAAACAGACTGCAGAAGATACTCATTTCTTGCAGAGATATTTTTGGAGTAGAAGGAGCATGTACAGAAATGACAGGACCTGGCTACCATTTCCCACCAGCTCTACAATTACTGCCTCTGCACAACAGCTCTCCTCATAGCACCCATGGAAAAGATGTGCCAGGGCACCTGAGAGAGAACAACAGCTACTCACATGCACTCCAATGTGAAGGGCTGAACCTGGCCACTGCCAGCTCCATCAAAGTACTGCCATTTTTCCTAGTACCAGTGAGGGAATAGCTCATGGCTTCTCAGAGGTACCACTGACTGACTGTCAGCAACCGCAGAGAGCTCTGAATGCAGTGTGCTGTGGAAGTACCAACTTTCCTCTCCATAAGAATACAAATCCTTCAGAAGGAAACCCCTAAACGATGATTTGCATCAACAAATGCGCAAAGCTATTTCCATGGGAGCAAACAAAGTGGGCTCTGAGTAGAGCTGCATCACAAAGAATTTACAGCAGTTTATTGCCCCTCAGTCTTCATATCTTTAAAAAAAATGACATTTTCCAATAACATAGAGCTGTGTTCTCAAAAACCTAAATATTAGGGTAGGAATAATGTCCTTGTCTAGGCCTAGGTAGTTGGAGAGATGGGAGAAATCTGTAGCTAGTAATTCTCTCTAAAACAGGAAGGACACAGGGTGGCTCATCCCGTATATCTTATGATGGAGGAGATCTTTGTTCTTTACTATCAAGGGAAACATTAGGAAATATCTGTTGAAAATTAAAACTTCCCACTGGAACACCTTGAAGGGCCTCCAAAGATCTCACCAGTGATGTCACTTAACACCTTTAAAAAAAAAACAAAAAACAAACCAAAAAACATGAAACTTGGCCAAAGACTGAAGCAATGATACTGAGATTCCTGTATTTTGAAAAGGACAAAAGGGATGTTCACAGGGAATTCTAGATCAGTTAAACTTGATCTCAGCCTAGACAAAACAATGAAACAGTTAATCTAGAATTATACTGGGAAAAATAAAATCAGAGGCTAAAAATATAGTGGAAAGTAGGTCTTGTTAAGCTGCTATCTTCTTTCTCCACCTCTTTTTTTTTTTCCTTTTTTTTTTCTTTTTTTTTTTTTTCTTTTTTTAAACAGGATGACAGGTCTGGTAGGTAAAGCCAGCAGTGCTAGTGCAGCATACCTGGACATCCATAGCAAGGTTATAGCCATAGCCAGTTTAGGTGTCATTTCACACCCAGTGTGCATGTTCTAACATATTCCTGGCCCACAAACCACCCTGCTGCCCCTGTTCAGTACAAGCAACAAGCTCAGCCCTAAATGTACTCTGTGTTTAGTAAAGAAGCAGAGGGTGTGAAGGAGGCAGTAGTTGCAGTCTGATGACAGTGGCATGCTGGCTGCTGGGGCAGCTGATCATGCTGCTTTCACTCAGTCTGTCCAGTGCACTCTGCTCTACACATTCTGGAGCCAGGATAAGCTCTGCGCTGGGCTGCAGAGGATGCCTGCAGACTTCTGCCCAAGGACTGACAGGCAAGAGTGGCAGGGGGATCGAGCTGGGGGCTACAAGCTCTGTTCCTGGTTACGGGCAGGCTACAACCCCTGTCTCTGGAGAAACAAGTGCCATGAGGAGCCTGGGGCAATGTGAGCCAGAACAGGCACCTGGGCAGGCTACAGAGACATTCCTTGGTCTGGGGAAAGGATGACACTGGGCAAAGTTTTCAGGAACCAGTCTTTCCCACCGTCAACTGCTCATGAGGAAAGGAACAGGAAGGACAACATTCTTGTGCTCAAACCTCCTTCTGTGACATCTCAAATAACAAATGTGTGCTGTGAGCAACTCATAGGGCATGCAATCTATGGATTAAAAACTGGCTCCCCATTTGAGATTCAAGAGCAATTGTCAATGGTAAGATGGCACTAAACAGACACTAGAAGAAGTTTGCACTGGCCCATTGCAATTCCAAGTCATTGTTGGTACAGGAACAACATACAGATGGGTGGGATGAGGAAAAACGAGGAAAGAGGCTACTCTCAATGACATGACTCACATCATTCTCTATAACCCAGCAATGTACAGCCCAACATAAAGTACAAAGTGCTGCAGGAGGGTGTCACAGAGGAAGACTGGGGTCCCAGGCACAACATGAGCTCTCATGTAACCCTTGGATCTACAACATGGAAAAGATTAAGAGCAATATGTAAGCATCTTGCATGCATCAATAAGGCACCTAGCATGTACAAGCTTTTTGTTCCCTTGATTACTCAAGACTGAGAGGATGTACTTACCATGGTAAAGCACCTGAGAGCAGGGTGCTAGTCTTGTAGGCAGAACTGTAAGGAGATCCAGAGCCGAGAAGCTGAAGTTGGCAGGTTCAGCTTCAGAATGAGACAATGCCATAATGTCTCCTCATGGCAAGGGGAATTATACACCAGCCAAGGGAGACAAGAACTCACTGTGGCTTACATCTGTTTACAAGGGGTTAGTTACACCATGGAATTGTCTTCCAATACTGCTTACCAATCCTTGCAGACGTCCTGGGAGAAATTCTGTTGCAGGAATTTGTTTTCACCCTGAGGAGAATACACCATCATGGACTGCTAAAGCCAGACAAACTGTGCACATCTGAGAAAGTATTAAAAGTCAGCTATCTACAGAGGACCTGAAGCAGGACTCTGTTGAGATATGGAGCAGATCACACAAGGTCAGTGGAGACATGACTGGATCACAGATATCCCAGTTGTATCTGCTGTTTCCAATAGCTCAGCTCCCAAAAAACCCCACATGGCTATCTTTCAGTAATATTCAAGGGTCAAAAGACATGTACAAACTGTCCCAGAAAATGAAAGTGAAGCTGCTTTCATAAAACCAATTTCTCTTTTACTGAGAGCCACCACAAATTGTCCCTGGTGCAAGTCCTCTTTGATAGGTACACTAAGAGACAAAGTAGCTCTGAGTGCTTCAGTGTCACTCCATAAAAGCACTGCAAGTCTTTTAGCCTGCAGTAACTGATCACTAGCTCTCTATTGCTACAGCTCTTACTCTATCCCTCATACTGCTTTTTGCCAGGAGGTATTGACTATTCAGTCCTTGTTGGATTGTTTTGTGGAGCACAGTGATTAGCACTGATCCAAAATCACCCAGCCTCTGTGGACTTTTTTTCCCTTCCTACTATCAGAATAAGATTTCATCTTGATGTTCAAAGCCTGGAGACCCAGAGGTCAGAGGCCACCACACGATCCACTGAGCCACCCAGTCCCTAGATCACAATGTTAACAAATCACCATTTATCTTTGTTAGTGCAGCAAGTGTCCAAGGCAAAACGGTGCCAAAGATCACATCTGTTGGGATAACCTATTGATTTGTGTCATATTCTGTCCAATTCCTATTTTATTCTTGCTCAGGCAGAGGTCAAGTCAGGTTAAAAATAACTCTTTCACTCTGAGGTGCAGGACTGAGGAATTTAAAACCAGCCTCTTCTTCTCAAGGGTGGGGGTTCAAAAATCTCCTACACCAGCAACAGGAGCAGTAAGCTACAGCAGTTATGGGCAAGGACTTGCAGTCAGGGAACTCAAGCCATGGCAGAAAGTTTTGCAGCTTTAAGTAAAAGACTTTTTTTTTTTTTTTTTTGAGGGGGAGAGAGAGAGAATAAATCAGTTGCCTTAGTTCATTCAAGCAACTAAGCATTACAAAAGTTTACGTGATGTACATACGCAGTATATGCTTCGAAGTACCAGTGCAGACTGGTGCAGATTCTGTTCCAGCATCCACACCTCCTAGCCAAAGTACAGAGACCTACATCAGCATAAATCATTCTCCTTATTCCACAGTAAGTTAAAATTTTGAACTTTACTACAGGTTAAAAAAAAAATAAAATAAAAAAAGATCAGAGTTGAAATTGTTACTGTTGTTCATAGCAATGAAGTTCACCTGTCATTTTTGTCAGAGAACTCTCTAGGCAGACGCAATTTTTTTTTAATATTATTTTATCCCATTTCAAAACGTTTTCTACACAAGTTAAATTGCCAACACTTTAGAGATATTTTGCCTTCCATTAACATTATTCCCTTCAGGAAATTAAATTTTAAACTAATACACATTTCACCAGCTTTTTCATTAAAGAAGCATAATGTACATGCAAAGCAGAAAACACCTCTTTATAGCATTGTTGTGGTTTAACCTGGGCAGGCAGCTCAGCCCCATGCAGCCACTCACTCACTCCCCGCGGTGGGATGGGGGAGAGAATCAGAAGCGTAAAAGAAAACTCGTGGGTTAAGATAAAGACAGTTTAATAGGTAAAGCAAAAGCTGCATACACAAGCAAAGAAAAAAGAGGAATTCATTCACTGCTTCCCATCAGCAGGCAGGTGTTCGGCCATCTCCAGGACAGCAGGGCTCCATTATGCATAATGGTTACTTGGGAAGACAAAATGCCATACCTTCAAATATCTCCCCCTTCTTTCTTCTTCACCCAGCTTTATATACTGAGCATGACTTCATATGATGTGGAATATCCCTTTGGTCAGTTGGGGTCAGCTGTCCTGGCTGTATCCTCTTACCAGCTTCTTGTGCACCCCCAGCCCACTCGCTGGTGGGGTAAGAAGCAGAAAGGGCCTTGACTCTGTGTGAGCACTGCTCAGCAATAGCTAAGACATCCCTGTATTATCAACACTGTTTTCAGTACAAATCCAAAACATAGCCCCACACTAGCTACTATGAAGGAAATTAACTCTATCCCAACCAAAACCAGCACAAGCATCTATGTGATCTCCTGAAAATTTTGCCCAATGGTACAAAAGAGGCACTTACCTTTACTCTGGCTTCATATTATCACTCTCACGTAAAGATTAGATGATTAAGAAAGGAATCCAGTTTTTTATTTCATCTTCTAACAAAAGAGTTTCTGACACCCATACTAAAGCTCAGCAGATCATAAAATGGCCCTAACAGGTAGACAACTCCTATTTTCCTCTCCACACAGAGATTTACATCTGAGTATCATTCACCTCCCGACCAAACTACAGCAGGCCTCTGAAGTCTTCTGTAGAAGGAAGGAGATTAAACCAAACTATGCTACCAGAAGGTAGAAATAAGCACTCTGAATGAGAGAATAAAACCTCCCACTGATCACCTTGCCTGTAGAAGTGGGGGTATCATGAACTGTGCAACATATCTCAGAAAATTCACTCACTTATCCAATCAAACGCCAATAAAATTGCTTCCCCTTCCATTTCCTCCTCGGAACTGAAGGGCTAGTGTATTTTAGGAGCCTACTTTAGTCATAGCACTCTAGACGAGAAACAACAAAAGAACTAAACGTCCTTGTGCAAAAGTCGTGTAGTGTGCAGCACCTCCGTGGGGAACAAACAAAGCATAAACCCCACCTCTGTCGGTACAATAGTATAAACTCCCCAGATGGGACATGAGAAATCTTCGTATAGGGAGCAGTAAAAGCACCCTAATGCTGTCACAAAAAGCAAAGGAAAAACCAAGAGGGGCTGAAGTTCTCCTGGGCTTATGGACAGGCACAGGGAAAGCAGGCTGGCTCACTGTACACAGCCATTTAACCCTACCTCAGCATCTTGCAGGTCTGGCACAGACGGGAATGGCATGTGAGAGCAGGCAGGGGATATTCGGCCAAAACCTCATAGACACTACTGAGAAACGTGGACGTGTTCATCTCTGCCCTGTCACAAAATTCACCATGGTTAAGCAGGCTCAGAGATGACTAACCTTGCTGACGGTCACAGAAAGATTTCTGTCTGTAACACCCAAAAGGTGGAAGAGCCAAAGGGCAGTTTAAGTCTTAGCAATACCACACTCACTTGTATGATATATGCTCCAAAGTCATCTCCTCCCTTACCATATTCTTTCACAAGCCATTTCCGGAGCAGCAGTGCAGAGCCCAGCATGGGGCTGCAGGAGCTGGCTGCAACAGGAGTTAGAGTTAACCAGCTGCGGCTGCTCATTTACAGGTTAAAGAGGAGACTGCCAACACAGGCAGAAGGAAGAGCATCTGGGGGCAGGAGGCAGCAGAGACCTGGCAAAGCACTCTCCTCTCTGCTTTCTCTCTAGTGGTTCTGTGGGTGATTACTCCAGAGCACCCAGCCATACCAAAATCAATAAACAATTTCTACGCAGCCCAGGGAACTTTGCTACACTTAATAAAAGTCTCCAGTCACAGTTACGGCTTCATTTCACCTTAACGTCTTCTTTAACTCTCTTCTTTTCAAGATCAATTAAAGGCATGTGCAAAGAGAATAAAAAAAAATAAAACAAAACAACAACAACAACAGGGGAAAAACCTAAAAAGCAAGGTCAAACTAAGCAGCCCAGCTCTCTCCTCTGCCCCTCTCCTGAGGCAAACATGGAAATACAGGGACTGACAGGTAACACATTGGGACACCTTGTCTACACATGCTTACTGCAGCCTCTGGCTCTGGGCACAGATCAGCAGGAGATCAGCCTTATTTAGGAGGGCTGGAGTATTTGGTAAGACTCAACTGAGCCTGTAGAGACATCTTTGTTCCCTGCAATTTCAATACAAATTCAGCACCCTTGAAAATTTTCAAATAGAAAGGGTGAAACTCTAGCTGTCCTCAAAAGGGATACAGGACAGGCACCAGCAGATCTTCATCTTGTGATGGGATGATCCAGTCTCACTGTCTCAGTCATGCCTTGGCTTCTGATGAGAAGCAATTTACCAGACGAAAGGGGTAACGAAGGAGTGTAACTTCCATTATTAGCAACTGGGGGCAAATAGCTTTTGGTCTCTCCTTCCCCTTTGCAAACTGAGGTGCTAATACTACCTTGATGTTGTGTATTCAGGTTGAAAGTATTAGAAAAGTTGTCTGTGTTTTTTTGGTAACTTGTCCAAAATAGCTGGTTCTGCACCTGGGACATCTGCTCTTGAACAAAATATACGACAGTCACTTTGTGGAGGGCCTGGCCCATATGCCAGACCTTCAGTCCTCAAGAGGCTTCTTGAGTTCAAATGCTTACTCAGATAGAACCCAGAGTCTTTGCCCTAACTGAGCTGAGTCCAGGGCCACTGAGGCTATTAAAGACAGTAACAGCTGAACCAACTCTTTCATCATTTTGCAATGTTTTAGACTCATGAAAAGTAAGACTCAACAGCTCTAGGCCCCTGATGCCACCACTGCCTTTAGGTCCTTAACCAGAACTCTATAGCAGAAACAGACTGAAATCATGACAAGTCCTCAATTCTTCTCACTGCTGCAGGAATCAGCAAGGGAAGATCCGTTTTGTATTCATCCCACCAGACATGTCAGAGCCACCAGAGAGCAACCTTGGGGAAACAACAACTGGGGAGACTGACCTGTCCAGGGAAGACACTGATGAACTGCTGCCACTTGGTAGCACTGGCCCAGGAAATAGTATTTCCACAGGTAATATTTTGACCTCTTAGATTGCTCTTAGAGAAACAGGTTCTCCCACTGAAAGCTTAGCTTTGGAGCACAAGGCATGGGAACCGCAAAAAGCAGGACAACACTTACCACCATGCCGCTGCCACCAGCAAAACATCTCCCCAACTCAGGCCTCGAATCAGAAGTGCATCTATACTGAGCCTGGATCTCCTCTTGTGCCTCCTTGACTGGAAAAAAGAGCAAAAAGGAAGCTTGGGAACAGGCAGACAACATTCTCTAGCTGGCTTGCACTGCTTTAGTAGGGCACACAGAGAACTAAATGCAGTGAGCACGGGAGTCTGGTTTTTGAAATGAAAAAATTCAAAGGTGGTGGGCAATAGGGTAAGATATAAGGAACAGAAATTCACTCAGCCTTCAAACCAAATCATATTTCTCTGATAACATCTCTGAAGCGTGAGCAATGCACCCTAGCTAGATCTCTATTCCAAACACACCCAACTCTTATCTTAGTTCCTCTTCTTCCTGCCTACACATGCCTTCATATATGTATTTTCCCTGGTGACTTTCAATGTGCTTTAGCTGGTATCCTGACATGCCCTGGCTCAGGTCCTGAAAATTAAGGACAATTAATTCAGCAATCAATAGTTCGGCAGTCTCTCTTTTTTGCTATTTTATTTCACACTGATGTCATCACAGATCATGTATCATCCTGCCCTTCCTTCCCTTTATTTCTTGTGGCCTGCATGCACATCTTCCTCTGTTTGGACAGTACATTCTCTGGACGGTAAATGCTCCTCCTTGAGGTCCATAAAGCCTCAGGGTCACCTGGACTTCAGTATTGACCAGAACCTTCTAGGGACGAGAACAGTGCAGAAAGTGAGGAAAGACTGAGTTTATAGTGAACCCACAGGCTACAGGAGTTTCTCGGGGCATCACCTTGGTCCATGGATTGCTTTGCTGAAAGAACACTTCTTACATCTCCCAGACAAAAGTACTACTTTTCCAGGAGGCCACCCAGTGACTTCTCTTCACATGACCCTTGCTGAAGGAGTTTAAAGCTCTCCAGTCATCACTCATCAGACACTGCAAATTTTTCAGCATGCTCATACCATTGCAACTCTAAAATAACCCAAGTGTGCATTGTGGAGTGCATGGAGTGAAGCATTTCAGAGCAGGTTATGCAAACCTGCAGCTGATTATATCCTCATAATTTCAGGCCTCTCAGGGAACACTAAGATCACCAATATATTAAAGAACACATCAGAAACTAACAGGGTGTTAAGTATTTCCAATTGAGAATAGCCTACATGGCTGGAAGGAGACAGCTCCAGTAAAAGACTGTATGCTGCTGCATCACAAGCCTTAAGCAAGAGCAATTATTTTCTTGCTTGCAATATTTTACAGACTGTTAGGGAATCAGTCGTCATCTTCAATATTTAATCATGTGCCGTAGTTCTAGTGCGTGTATGAATGGGTACACAGCAAGGCCTAGAAACTGCAACCTACAACAGAATGCAGTGACAACCACCAAATTGTTAAAATAATAGAAAAATACTGCTTGAGTTTCTCCTGGTTTAGTTGGGAGTGTTTGAAGGAAGAGAAAGAGGCTAGATAGAATAGACCTGGAGGCCACATAATGAAGGCCCTAAATTAGTCACTGCATGGAGCCACTAAAAACATCACTTAAAACAAAAGAACTCAGTGAAAGTATCACTGGGACAGAGGTGACTGGAGGGATGAGTTCTTGTAAACAATCTTCTGGTTGGAGTCAGAAGAGAACTTTCTCCTCCACTGACATGTTACTACACATTTATTACACAACAAGCTTATATCTACTTGGAAAGCACCAGTTAGAAGCAAGGCAATATCCTAGGCTGTGACAAAGTAAGTTTTCCATTAATAATCCATAATGCCATCAAGAAAAAAAAAGGGGGTGCACAGCATTTTCAGAACTGCTCCAAATTCTCACCTGACCATTCAGTCCAGTTTTGTAAGCATACACTACAGGTGTAAGTAAGATGAGGAGTTTTTTACCCCTCAGTGTCCAAGCACTTAGCTACGTCCAAGCAAGGTCAGGAAGTGACCATTTAGCATTGTGTCTTGTCTCCACGAAAGCAAAACCACCTTCAGGGACCTGATCCTACAGGGATTTGACACTGTCCTGCAAGACATCCTTGTCTCTAAATTGGAGAGACATGGACATGATGGATGGACCACTCAGTGGGTAAGGAACTGGCTGGATGGTCATACTCAAAGAGTAGTGGTCAACAGCTTGAAGTCCAAGTGGAGATCAGTAACAAGTGGTGTTCCTCAAGGGTCAGTATTGGGACCAACACTGTTTAACATCTTTGTTGGCGACATGGACAGTGGGATGGAGTACACCCTCAGCAAGTTTGCCAACGACACCAAGCTGTATGGTGCAGTTGACATGGCAGAGGGAAGGGATGCCATCCAGAGGGACCTTGATCAGCGTGAGAGGCAGGCCTGCACAAACTGCATGAAGTTCAACAAGGCCAAGTGCAAGATCCTGCACCTGGGTTGGGGCAATCCCAAGTCACAAATACAGGCAGGCAGAGAATGCATAGAAAGCAGCTCTGAGGAGAAGGACTTGGGGGTGCTGGTAGATGAAAAACTCAACACAAGCCAGCAATGTGCACTTGCAGCACAGAAAGCCAGTAGTATCCTGGGCTGCATCAAAAGAAGCGTGGCCAGTAGGTTGAGGAAGGTAATTCTGCCCCTCTGCTCCACTCCAATGAGACCTCACCTGGAGTACTGTGTTCAGCTCTGGGGCCTCCAACACAAGAAGGACATCAAGCTGTTGAAACAATCTTCATGGCCCTCCTCTGAACCTATCAGAGAGCTGCAGCACCTCTGCTATGGGGACAGGCTGAGAGAGTTGGAGTTGTTCAACCTGGACAAGAGAAGGCTCCAGGGAGATCTTATAGCATCTTCCAGTACCTGAAGGGGCTACAAGAAAGCTGGAGAGGGACTTTTTACAGGGGCATGTAGTGATAGAATGAGGAGTAACGGTTTCAAAGTGAAAGAGGGTAGACTTAGACTAGGTATTAGGAAGAAATTCTTGACTGTGAGGGTGGTGAGACACTGGAACAGGTTGCCCAGGGAAGTTGTGGCTGCCCCCTCCCTGAAAGTGTTCAAGGCCAGGTTGGATGGGGCCTTGAGCAACCTGGTATAGTGGAAGGTGTCCCTGCCCATGGCAGGGGTGTTGGAACTAGATGATCTTTGAGGTCCTTCCAACCCAAACCATTCTATGATTCTATGATATAAAAGAAACATCCTCCAGGAGAAATGGAGGAGCAGCTTGAGAAACAGGTCCCTTTTCCTCAATCCCTCTACTGCTGGCAAGACAGGAGAAAAAGAAAGCACTAGAAGGGTGTGGAACAGAAAGCATGACAGCTCTTTTTCCCCCTGCCAAGGTGACAGCCCTGAGGACCCAGCAAAACAACCTATCTGCTTGTCTTACTCTTTCAAGGGTTGCTTCAGCTGTGGTATTGTACTGCAACCTCCCATTCAATTAGGATCACCTCCAGTGGCACTTGTGCTTCAATTAGGAGGAGGAAGGAATTAACAGAGGAATGCCCTGATGCTAATGCCTTGCCAGAGGTGCATGAAGCACTCCAGGTTGCCAAGAGGCCTGATAAATATACAGTCCTTTGGGACAAGGTCCTTTGTGCTTTTCATGTGCTGATGCACTCACAACTGGAAGTGGAACTGATAACCAGCAATACAGGTCGTTGCAGCACCTGAAAATTAGACCATCCTGACCTTTATATCAACCCGCTTTAGTGCTTTCCCAGATGGAAAAATATAGTCAAATGTCATGCTTTTTCCACAAACCCAGACCCTCCAAACCCCAGGAGCAGACAGAGTAACTGATAAAGCATCTGATAACTACTCAGCACAGCCCACCTCTGCCTTGGATGGCAACAGCATCACCTGGATCGCCTCCCCACGAGCACAAGAGGGCCAGAGAGTCAGACTCTCTCTTCAGCTGTGGAGGAACACAACCACACCATCTGCCTGCATGCAGGCATGCAGAGCTTAAACAGTACTGAAGCATTAGCACTGCCCTCACAAGATGCACATGGACTGGCTTCCCTGGACCTGGCAGACAGGAGAAGACAGAGACATTGTTGGATTTGAGTGCACACCTCAATTAACCAGGCCTATATCAGGCTTTTTTTTTTTTTTTTTCCTTTTCCTTTCTTTTTTTTTTTTTACTTTTCTCTTTTTTAAGTGGCAGTTCTTTCTCTTCTGGCTTCACAGAGAACTTCAAGACTCCAAAAACCTTCAGCATTTCCCATCTGACAAATTTTCATCCACCTTACCTACTAAAAGTGGACAAAGAACAAAACAACTGTGCTTGACAGGGCAGATGGATTTGTAAAACTAGATGGGGCAGAGCAAGCTGAGAGCTGTTTGTTGATATGATGGCAAACTTCAGGGTGGGCTCAAGAGACAAAATGGTGAGACAGAGTGACCCCCGCATTGCCCAGCATGTCTCTCATTCCTTCTGAGACAAGTTTGTCACTCCTGTGAAATCCTCACTTGGCCATCTCATCCTTCTTTAGTGATTTGACTGCTTAGCAAGTGTTCCCCTTAGCAAATCCTAAGCCTCCCTTTCACAACTGGCAGCCTGCCATACAAGGCAGCCACTTTACCAGGCAACAACACCTGGTGGAGAGAAAATTCCTGTAAGCAGATTCCTTGCGGCTGAAGCAGCAACCTTGACCAGTCACTTCAGAGCCTTGTTATATCCATAATGATACTGTCTCCACCTTTCCCTTCCCCCCCAGCATGAAAGATGAGTGGTTGTGTGGAACGAGTCCCCAAGCTGTGATGGGAATCCGTCTCGCTTGGCTGCAAAAAATATATATATCCTGGTATGGCTGTGATGAATCCTTTCATTATTCATCTGCAATTGCCCTGCTACTGCTGCTGTTCCATTCTCAGTCTCTCTTTCTTTTATAAATAAAAATGGAAACAGACTAATGACAAATGTTGACAGTGATTGCTTTTAAACAGCCACACCTGAATGTGGGCTGTGGGGGAGGAGCAGTGGCAGAGCAGCATCAGAGGGATGGGAAGACCAGGAAAGACTAAGTAAGAGATTGGAAAAAATAAAGATGCTCACTCCAACTGGGCTAGATGAGCAGTGACTAGAGCAAGGTATCTTTCTGGTGATGAGGACCTCAATTTGCTCCAATAAATGACCTCTGGATTGCCAGAGCTATGTATCCAAAATATTTGAAGTAACTAGAAGTAGTCAGTTGTGCTGTCAAAGATACTCTGGAGAGAAGTTTCCAAGACTCCAGCAAAATATTCACAGGATGAAATGGCAACACACAGCGGGGCAGCTCCCTACAGCAGTCCCCAGTGAGGAATAAATAGTACCTGATAACACTGCTCATCCCACTCCACTCCTGGAGACCAGTGAATATCAAGGTTCTAGCTTGTGCAGCCACCAACGCCACTCATATTTTGCAGCCTCTCTGAGCCACTTCGTATTTTGGGAATCCAGCTGAGACGGGCAAAGACAATCTTGGACCAGTCAGGCCACAGGCTGACGCACTGAGTGCGTGCATCCAACAGAGGCAAACCTAGACGCATGACACCCTTCCCTGTTCATTCCCAATGCATGAAGAAACACAACAAGTGTTTTACTGTGATCACTTCTCTAGGTACCTCTATCCCTACGGTGATATCCAGTGACTGTAATCTCCTTCTTTAGGTCTCACGTTTCCTACCTCAAGCACTGTCTATCCACCTGAAGATACTATGTCTGCTAAAATCATTCTCTACCTAACCATTTCCAAGGCTATCTCGCCTTTCTGCCATGGGTTACACCTTCTAGCCAGTTCCCCATTCCCATTAAACTGTTTGGCATCACATTTGAGAGCAGAGATGTGCATGGTCTCATTGCTGCTTGCTCCTTGCCAGCCTCCCACTTAACTAAACCCATTTTCATCTTTCCTTCCGAATTGCTCCTGCCCTTTTAGTGCCAAGACACCCTCCTCTCCTCCTCAAAGCATGCTGCTCCTTGGACTCCTTTCAACAGCAGCTAATGCAAGACATTACAGCACAGAAGCCTGCGCCAACATCCAGTGCATAAACAAATACCAGATACATGAGAGGAGAGAACACACTGTCGGTGTTTAATAACAGACACTAATTGCAAACAGGGGGATGGGGTTCTCCAGCCTTGTTCTCTCAGCAGCCAAAAGCCATCTGAGCCAGGAGATGTGGCCATTCACAAACCAGGATCTGTTCATTGCTGAATGGCCCCCAGTATCTGACTGACTGCCGCCAGCCTGCTTCATGTCTGACTGATCCATCAAATGGACAGAGAGCCTCTCGGTGTCCCTCAGTAGTGCAGGACCCCAAAACTATATGGCCTTTAGGGAGGCAATCTCAAAAGCCTTTTGGGCCTGCCCTAGATTTGCCCTATAACCCTTGCAAAATTTTAACTTCTCTCTGTACATCTTTTCCTGTAAAAAGTCCCTTATATCCCATCCCAGAAGGCTGTGGAGCATGCTGGTTGTTGGCCTCAGCATTTCAGTACGTCTATTGAAAGCTGTTGCAAAGAACAGATGCCTTTTTTAGTAACATTCTCATTCACCAGAAAGGCTGGTTCTCATCACATGCAACACAGTGTAGAGATAGAGATACTAAGTGTTTTCCCTCATTTTGCCCCATCACCCATTACTCCATATAGGTAAACAAGTCAACCCCCTAAACAGAAGAGATCCACATGAGAGACACTTTGGGCTCTCTACAGCATACAAGTCCCCTCTAGACATAATCTCTTTTTAGGAAGCATATATGGTTATGTCATAGGAAACATCCCTTCTCACCTCAGCTAAAGATAGTGCCAAGAGTCCTAAGGAGCACTTGGGAGAAGAGGAGCACACAGTTCTTGGGGAAGCAGTTTCACATGGCTTTACAACCCCCCAAAACACCTCTTGCAGCCTTGGATTGCATGGAGTTCCTACGAGCTGCTGAATCCCTGTGGAGATGGTGGGCACAGATCTGTAAGCGACTGAGCCAAAGTTAAAAGCTTGGTGCTGCCAGTTGGGTGAGTCTCCCTGATTCAAGCCATTATTCCCCAGGACTTTCTCCCAGGCCACTTATCTCCCCAGCCCCAGTCCTGCCCTCATTCCTTGGCACTCCTCACACACATCAATTGAGCCAAATCAACTGATTAAACCAGCAGAAATTAAGTCATTTTTTGAAGTTAAGGGGGTTGATGTGACTCAAAGGGGCACAAGGACTGAAAGGTAAGCATCAGGAGCTTAAAGCCAGGCATGGGGGGACAATGGGGTAGAGATGGAAGGAGAAGTTTTCCCCTCTCAGCAGAGATGAACCGCTTACCTCACCTCATGGTCCTGCACCCCATATTTCCAACAAAGAAAGCAACATCCCTAAAATTTCAGTCAACTGCAAAGACTTTATAGAGTGCTTAAGGATGTATTTGGATGAAAAAGTAGTAGAGAAATGGAACATAAACACCCTCCCAAATTTCTACATGCTAGAGGATTTCAGCTCCCACAGACACTCAAGGTGATATTGGAAACCCTTTGAGTGCATTGGAGCTGAACTTACTGTCCCAATCTATCCAGCTGCACATGCAGTCCATCCTACATGCTGCTACAGTCCTCACTGTTCTTGGTTGATTTTAACCCATACAGCCCTTCGGGATTCAGAGTCTCAGTCCCCCCAGTATCCACCCCTCTCCACAGGCTCTTGGGCCAGCAGTTGCGTAGTTACTTGTATAGTTACTTAGGACATCGTCATGAGAGTTTCAGCTGTTACCTTGCTTTGGAAACTATCAGCTTTGATGTTGCTTGTTGTTTTCCCAGATGAACACCCTGCACAAACCCACACAAGTTTTAGCCTTCCCAACCTGGAGGAGATTTGAGCTCTGTGGAAAGACAGAAGATCTGGAGTTTATTGACCTTCACACCCCATTGCAAAGTCCACTTTTCACTCAAGCTTGTTTAATGAGATGACATGAAGTGCCTAAGTAATGGGGTATAGTACTCATACAGATATAAATTGAACAAGCAAAGGCCTAGACCAGCCTGTCCCTTTTTCCTCCTTTATCCTGCCCCTTGTGCCTCACAGCTTTGCCCCTTTGCCCTTGTTCTGACTCTCTCCTGATCCTCCCATCAGGTGACAATTTGAATTTTAAAGCCATTTACACTCCAAAAGGTGCATAATCAGATTTTTATCCTGTACTTTTCTGATTTGACTTTTTCATTATGACATCAAGTACTGACCCATAATAAGGATGTAAATGCCCATTTTAATGTCTATTACCAGTATCTGCAGATGCATATAAAATTATAGTATCACCATATAACTGCATATTAACCTCTTGAGCTCCATGACAGACAAACTCCCCAGGGAACACTGTATTCCAATTTTCAATTACCAGCAGTAGTTCAGTGACAAGCAGTAGAAGTTGTACTCATCCATATTCTAAACACTCAAGGTACTTGCAGAATGACAGTCACATTCTGAACACACCAGTTCTGGTGCTTCCAGTTGCCAGCTATTTGTGACCAGCATTTGGGTCCTTCCCAGGAACAAATACACAGTTACATTTAAGTATACATACAGGTGGGATGTAGCTTACCCGAAAGATATCTGTGTTTTTCAGTGAAGTTGTTTCTGAGTCACATAGTAGAGCACAATCATCACTTTACCCACAGCGATTAGCAGAGAAGGTGTGCAGCAACATACCACATGTCATCTTTTAAGCTTCTGTTGAGCAAACAACGCACTTTGCTCAGAAAATGCCCATTTAGCACAGGTGTAAAGGTGCAATGTGTGAGCAAGGAATGATGTGTCCACAATACTTTATTGCAAGGATAAGGATACCACAATTGCAGCTACCTGCCCCATCTCAAGAAATCCGAACATTTCGATTTTCATCTTTCAGGTTAATGGCATCTGTTTACATCAGAAATTGGGTATTCAGCTGTGAACAAAGCCTCTCAACCCATGTCTGATACAAGAATCCTACAAAAATGTAGAGGGAAGTTGTTTTAAAAAATGCATTAATTTCTCCAGAAGATCTAGACCTGATAGACAGTCAATGGAGAGAACAGAACAAAACATAGGACTATAAAGACAAAAGTTGGTACCATTTTTGATTTGTACCTCTTCCCTTCTTTCTGATACAGCTCAGTCAGATGATTGATTCTGGTTCCAAAGAGGGTCTCTGACCCAAGGGCATTCTTTCCAAAATATACACTAAGATTTCTGATATTTTAAAACTCTGCTGAACTGGGCATTAACCAGCAGCCTATAATTTGTTAAATAACAGCCATGTTTTCTGGACTGGACAGCCATTACTTTGGAGTTTAAGGAAGAAAATGAGAGGTCAACACTTGAAATACCAGTGCAAGGCATGAGTCAATAGACATATCGTCCCATGATGTTCAGGTAAAAGTATATGAAGTGTAACTGCTCAAGAGCAAGTTTTCACCTACCTATTGCTCTTTCTTGAGTTGTAGTAGACAAGCTATTTCACAGCGGATCCTCTGTGATACTACGCATTTGGGCCACTCTTCCACTTCCAATTCCTTTGAAGTCCAGGAATCATACATATTTCCAGAAAAAGCATATTTTGAGAAGCTAATATACTCTGTAAGGAAACCCCACTACAAAGTGAATATATACCAAAAATTCCTAGCTCAAAAATAAGTAATATATATACACACACACATATATATCTGGTTACGAAGTACTCAGAAGTGAAGAACTGAACGGCCATCCTAATTTTTCCCTCTGTGCATACTCATTACAACAATGCCAAATCAAGTGGTCACGCAGTTTATTTTCTATGAGACTCCAGCTTCATACAGAGCACAGAACACACACATCTCTGGAGACATGAGGGCTGAGAGCCAAAGGAGATTGGATCTGACTCTCTGCTAAAGACAAAACGGACAAAGCAGGAAACTGTCAATGCAAAGTTCTTGAAATGAAAGCAATTGCACACCAACCCTGGAGAGATGTCTACCTGTTGCCATCTCTTTGGTATCTGAAGCCAGAGAGAGACTTCAGCAATGAGGACAGTGCTCCTCACCTCATCAGTAATTGCAGCTGAATTTGCAGAAGCTTGGAGCACTCATAGCCACTATGGAACTTTGTAGGAATTGTGATTTGAACCTACAAAACGCTACAAAATAAGCCACTCCAAATTGCCAGTGCCTGGGTATCTCATCTTGGGGCCCCCAAATCCAGAGATAACTCCTCATTTTTGCTTCAGTCATTCCGATTCAAACTCCCTATCCATAAAATAAGGGTGACAATAACATCCAAATTCTCAGCACATAAATTAACATTCTAAGCTGCCATAGCAGGAGGTACCCTGAAGACAGTAACAAGGAAATTAGTTCTTCCCTCTTCAGAATGGAGTCTGGATACTGTGCAGTAAATAAAGCTTGAAGTCAGTCTAAACGAGGGGAAAAAAACCTCAAACCCAAGCAGCTGTACATTCAGAAAGCCTCAACCCTCCCACACTGACTGAAGCAGGAGCATAGTATGAAAGGTTGGGGGAGTAATGGGACAGGACACACATGCCAGGGTAGCCCTATCATAGCTACTGCACTGCTTGAGTGCAAGGCAATGGCTGCATCTCATGGTCCCTCTCCTGGGAATCAGACCCTGCACTCATTCACAGTCCTTGCTGTCTCCATAATACCTGAAAGGACCAGGAAGGGATAAAAGGTTCACAAAAGCTCCCCTTGCTGCTCTTGTTTACATAGGCTCCTTTCGTGGTCACACTGGACAGCCAGCAAAGATAACACAGGCCTCATTTCACTCACCATACAACACTGGGCATTACAAGTATCTTCACCTCTGTCTTTCTCAAAATGGGAATACATGTTTCCCCATGGTGGGGGGCTGGGTGAGCCCAAGCACTTGCAAATTATGTGGTGAAGCAGGATGAAGAGAAGTCCTAAGGCAATGTTGGTGATCCCCTCAGGAAGCTGGTGTCAAAATTACTAGAAAAACATCAGTGTCAGTGCTGGCACTGGTTCAGTAGAACCACTGGTTTGCCATCACTGCCCCTGCAGGCAGTCTGTGAGGAAGAAGCTATGACACCTCTTAAAGTAAGATTTCTCCAACTAGGAGCAATTTTTAAAGTGTGTTTTGCAAAATCCAGGTCTTTCATCTGCTTTATGGCAGCAACTCCTGACTAAGATTTGCTCTTGTTCTCATCTTCGAATACCTCCCTGTTGCTCCCCCACTAGAAATGAATTAGTCATTTAGCATTTTGAAACTCAATACTATGTTTCATTAAAAAAACTATTACCAAGTATCTGCTCTTACTGGAAAATTGCTTTACTTCAGTAGAGAACAAATCTTGCACCTCCAGATCTGAAATACCCTTTATTTAGATGTGAGAAATCCTCTGTTAGTATGCAGCAAGTCTACTTGTATTCATTTGTAGTTTCAGTTGATCCTCTAAGCTTGAAAAGTATCAAGCAAGCACGGCCTGAAAAACACCAAAATAGACAGAAGCAACTATAGTCAGCCCTGTTACTGAATTTACCACCAGCTATTCAAACTGAACTGAGAAAATTCTCAGTCCTTGGATGTAAAATTAAGGACATGTGAACAAGAACCATTCAGGTTTGGTTTTTCAGGGTTTTTTTTGGTTGGTTGTTTTTTTGGTTTGGTTTGTTTTTTTAATAGAAATGCCTCAACTTATCAAGTGAAATGCTTCATTCCTCAGGAATAAAAAAATGCAAGTAGATGGAAGACTTAACCAGCTCATAGTGATTTTTAGATATCTGACATTTTTGACTGTCACCCATAGTTGATCACGTTTGCCAAATCTGGGCACATCTCATATGAGAATCTATTGTTAATAGCTCTTTTCTCCTTGATCCCAACAAACATCAACACATCTCACCAAGAACACTTCCCAATTTTCACAGGTTCAGCTTGCAGATGAGAGAAGAAAATAATAATTTTTAAAAATTGGACCACACCTTCTCCTCCCAGAACAGTGTTAAGAATTTGAAGGAATTTCCAAAGGATCACACAGAATCACAGAATAGCCTTGGTTGGAGAGAGATCTAAGATCATCAAGTCCAACCATAAACCTAACACTGCCAATTCCCCACTAAAGGATGTCCCTTAGCACCTCATCTACACATTTCTTAAATACCTCCAGGGATGGGGACCTTGCTATTTTTGTTTAAAAATCAACTTGGGATTTAATATTTACAATTTATTCCTTGGAACAGTTAATGTAGAGGGAGTCCTGTTTCGTTCCTTCCACAAATGTGCACAGTTATCAATACTGGGACACAAATATATGCAAAAAAAATAATTCAAAGTCCACTGCTCATTTGATCCTTGAAGCCACTGCTATCGTGGTAAAAGAAAATCCATCTAAAAAGTATGTTAGTGTTGGTGAAATTAATCCATCAAACTATCAATTGAGACTGACCTGCTTATTTAAATGAAATCCCTTTTGGGACTGGGCAGATCTGAAGCAGTGACTTGGAAGTAAAAGGCTACTTAAACTCTGGAAATGTTTCAAATTCCACACAGGGAGCATCTCTTGTCTAGAGACAACATCATGACAAACTGGGAAACAAACAAAATCACTGCAAAAAACAGAAATGGAGATCATAAATTACCTCAAATCCTTCACTCAAGTTTGCAATTGAAAGGAAGAAAAGCACAGTAATTCCCTATAGACCTTCAGGTTACAGTTTATACGTAAGGATTTATTCAAGAAAGCATGCAGATTATGGACATTCCAATACTGTAAATCTAGTTAGATGTCAGTGAAGCCTCTCTTCTCCCACTCTCAACTCAACTTTGTATCAGATAAAACACTTGTTTCATATATTGATTTATTTCCAGTTTCTATAATCAGAACAAAGATTCTGCAAGAGCCTCGTTCAGAGAATATACATCATGTTTAAGACAGAGGAAAACATGTAAATAAGGAAGATTCTTGCTTGTAACCTCTAAATAGAGTTCTAGGAACTCAGAATCCAAGCCTTATCAAACAGTTTAATCTTATGATCACATAAAACATTTGGGACATGCATAATGCGGCTCTTTGAAGATTTTGAGTACATCTGTTCATGGCCCTCTGGGAGAGAAGGAGGAAGTTAGAATGCAATTGATGGTAGCTTTGGCTCACTGTCTGGTGTTGGTAAACTTCAGAGAAAATTCAATGGCTTCAATAGTGCCCAGGAGCTCTGGTCAAGCCAGACCAGTCTCAGTGTATGGCACTCTTAGAAGAGTTTCCAGCAATGAGGTCTCATATACATTAATCTGGGCAACAAAACCAAATGCTAGCATGGGACATCAACATTATGTTCAGGACTTCAGATCTAAAGCACCAATTCAAATGTGGCACTATTTCATCAATGGAATTTTACATTCATTTTGACACAAAGGTACAGTGTAACGTATTTTAAAGCTGAAAAAGCTGCTCCCTAATGTTAGAGAACACACTACCAGAAAACTGCTTCCTCCAGTCACACCATCTCCTCTCAAATGAGTGCAGAAGAGCTCTTCCTCTTGGAGAAACCTACCATCTGCTCCTGCGGTGTGACAGTGAAGGCTACAGGCTACCAAAAGGGCACTCCTACAAGGAGGCATCTTCCTTATATGCCATGAGAGAGAAAAGTAGAAGCAACTGCTATAGAGATTAAGAAAGATACTACATACTTTTTTGGCAAAGATCCTATCAAGGTAATACGCCCACTGATGTTCTCTCTCATTTGATTCTGATTTCAGTGCAATGTGCAGGCAGCTCACACAGCTAAATGAATGAACTGAGAGAGCTGCTGAAGCTGAGCATCTACACAGGGAGCACTGCCCCAAGACAGCAGAACTCTAACTGCCGGTACAGTAAGAAAGGGTACACCTCACCAAGGACACTCTTCAACTAAGTGATTGTGTAGCTTCTGAAGACTGCACACTCATATGTCATTATACTACTCACAAATAAACTGGCATGCAGAAATGATGCTTCATTTCAGTAGGCACAGTTAAATGTTTTCTCACATTACCTTCCCATGCAAATTTCATTACAACCTTTTGGTAACACCATAAAACTTCCATCACCATGACTCTTCCTTATGTTTGCCAAAACACTTCCCATTTTTCAACAGATCTCTATACTGCAGGAAAAAAAAAGTCTTCTGTCTTCTCTGAGATTCTAAACCAGAAGCAACTATCATTTTGTGTAGACTGACATACACTATAAAATTGACCATTCAATGTCTTTTAGACACTTCTGTATTTATTTCAATAGCTCATATTTGGCTACAACATTCCTTCCATAAAGCTGCTGTCTTCAAATTGAAGCCTGAAGATACACAGAAGCTACTGCTTCCCACAGGACTTTGTTCCAATGGTTAACCTGTCCTCACTGTTAAAAGCTCACTCCCTATTTCTAACTTGAATTCATTTGGCTTTAGCTTCAAGTTCATTTTTATGCCCAACTGCTCAAGACAAGAGACGCTTTACTACCTAGTATTTCCATTTCCATAAAGGACCTTGTACTACACAGGCAAGACATCTCTGATTCTCTTCTGACAAAACTAAACAGATTGAGCTTTTAAGTATTCCAAATTTTAAAAACTGTCAGTCCAAAATTGCACCGAAATATTGCTAAAGGAAATGCAATGTATTTTGGAACTAAAAAAAAAAAAAATAAAGTGAAGATTATTCTTACTTTCTAGGATCTTGTGCATTGAAAAGCAGTGATAAGTTTAGATTCAGAGTTGACTGCCTGAATATCACTTTTATGGTAGTGTTACAGCAGTGTAGCAGTGTTTAGGCAGCATGGGCTAGCATGACATTTGGATATATGAGTATATAAGGCCTGAATAGCAACAGGGAAGCAAGTGTTCCTGCTTCTGTAAAGAATACTCTAAGTGTAGACACTAGAACTGAATGCAGATGGATATGGAATACTGGGGATTTTCATGCAGGAGCATATTTAAAGGTTAAATGACAGTTTTACAGTGTGAAGCTTATGAAAAAGGACTTATATAGGTTAGCGGATTACATAGGACTTGTTAACTGGGTATAGGTAGTTATACATGACAAAGAAGCCTAATTAGAAAAGTAAGACTTTTCAATCTTGCTGAAAAAAATGCATAGCAAGAAACAACGTCAGCATGCTGATATTAGGGAAAAACCTATTCCAAGAGAAGATGCAATTTCCTTATAAAGAGGGTAATTAATAAGAAAATTGATTACCAAAAAAGATTACACATCCTTCTAAAAACAATTAAATCCAGTTGCAGGATAATTACTATAGCCAAAAGGTTCACAAAAGTTTTCTCCAGCCTTGAAGAAAGAGTTTGTAAATCTTTTTGAGATAGGACACTGGGCTAAGAGAATGTAAAAGGAAAGTATCACTATATAACTACTTCATCCTTACAGTAGCCCCTCGGCACTGTGAGAGACAGAATAGCAAACCAGGCACACCTTACACTGTTCATCCCATTTCCTTCAGAGGTTACAAGGAAAAGAGGGCAGCTTTGCAAAACCCTGATCATTCTCATAATACTGGCAGCTCTGCTTTACGACAATGAATACTCTGGGTCATACACGCAGAGCTCAGTAATACTTTTTCTGAGTATTGTCTGCAGATATATATATTTTGCATCTTCCTATATATATTTTCCATCAGGTTATGCCTGTCCATTTTCCACTTTTACCAATTCTTTGAGTTGGTACAAGAATTCTCGTTTCCTCATATGCCAGTGAGCACATCTTTGTCAGCTGACTGGAGTCACACTAACAGCTGGGTTTGCACTTGGGAAGGCATTTTACCCACATTGAGAAGGACATTGAAGGCTCCCTCTGTCTCCGCAACATAAGTCTGTATGTTACCCAATTGAGGGCCAGCCATGCACCCATCTCCAGGCACTGGTGACAGTTTAGTCTCCCTGCACTTGCCTTGTATTAGGTAAAAGTTAATGGCCTAAAAAAATCTTGTCTTGCCTTCTGTATAGCAAGTGCTCCCTTATGCTTCATGCCTTAAGAAACATTGCTGTAGAGTATTTTTCCCATATTTGGTGGTACAAAAGCAGGACATCTCAAGCACAAAACACAAACTGGAATAGAATGCAGGGGACAGACAGTAATGCAGTATCACAATGAGAACAGAAGTTTGTACTCCTTTGACAGTCTCCTAACAACAAATGACTGGTAGCAATCTCCATTTTTGCTTCAGTGAAATGTTCTCTGGTTACAAAATTGCTCCTCAAGACAACAAAGCAAAGTTCTTATCCACTTTACATAATTCATTTTTGATATCGAGGCACACACAGTTTTTGTAGCATCTTTGTTCTTCAGTGCAGAAGGGGTTACAATAAAAGAGGCACTCAATCACCCTTCTTGTTTCCCTTCCTCCAATTTCCCTTCTCATCCTCTGCCCACTGAGCAGGTCTCTGCAACAGCCAAAGTAACAGAATGAACTTCTACAGTTGGAAGGACAGCACTAACCATCTCAATGTCATTATTCGGGAATGCTGGCGAGACACACCTCTGCATACCACAATCATGAAGCTAATCTATCATTCAGTAGCACTGGTCCCAGCCTCTTATGAGTTTCTCTCCAGCTGTTTTGTCGCCTTCTTCACTCTTTACCATACCTTACCTTAAAATCATTAATCCATAAGGCTAGAAACTACATTCTTTTAATTTGCACTTCTCCAGTACCTACCAAACTGGGCATTAAGCCTCACCAGAGCTCACTGGAACTACTGGAAATGTGCAAAGAACAACTACTAGAGGTGCTCCTCACAGGTCTCAATCTCTCTTTCACTGTATGTCCATCTTCTCCCTGTACATAAATAAAGCCCTGTTTGCAAAAGTATGGCCTTATAAGACTAGTCTGTTATCTACGAAAAACTGTGGAAATTGCATGAAGTTGCCAGTGACAGGAAGGTATATGTATCATGTCACCTTTCCAAAAAGGCAGGAAAGAGGATCTGAGGAATGACAGGCTAGTCAGTCCTACCTCGGTCCCTTGTAGCTTTATGGAACAAGTTCTGGAAGCCATTTTCAGGCACCCAAAGGACAAGAAGGTGACTAGGAACAGACAGCCAGATCAAATGAGGGAAAATCATGTCTATGAACCTGACCACCTTCTATGATGGAATGACAGGCTCTGTGGATGTGTATAGGGCAGTGAGTGCTGTTTACATTGACTTCAGCAAGCCTCTTGCTAGTCTCTCATAGCATCCTTATATTCAAATGAGGAGTCTATGGTCTGGATGCTTTCCAGTAAGAAACATCAGTGAGAAAGCGCCAGAACTGTCAGGCTCAAAGAATAATGATCAATGGTTTGAAATCTGCATGATAGCCAGTTATGAAAAGCATGCCTCAGAAGACAATACTATTCAGTGATCATTAGTGATCTGGGGGAAAGAGACAGAACAATCTCAGCAAGATCAGAAATAATGGCATGCTGGGGAGGGGAGTCACTGGTATGCTGGAGGGTGGGCTACCACCCAGAGGGACCTTGACACATTGGAGGAATGAAGAGACAGAAACCTCATGAAGTTCATTAACAGATTCTCTCAGTTGGAAGGGACCTACAACGACCATCTGGTCCAACTGCCTAACCACTTCAGGGCTGATCGAAAGTTAAAGTTTATTATTAAGGGCATTGTCCAAATGCCTCTTAAACACCGACAGGCATGTGGCACTGACCACCTGTTTAGAAAGCCTGTTCAGTGTTTGACCACCCTCTCTATACAGAAGTGCTTACTAATGCCAAGTCTGAACCTCCCCTGACTGATGCAGCTTTGAACCATTCCTATGACCTGTCACTGGATACTAGGGAGAAGTTCAGCATCTCCCTCTCTACAGCCTCCTGAGGAGAGGAAGTGGAGAGCAATGATGTGGCCCCTCTGACTCCTTTTCTCCAAACTAGACAAACCCAGAGTCCTCAGCCACTCATCATAGGACATGCCTTCCAGCCTTTAACCAGCTTTGGTGCCCTCCTCTGGAAGCATTCAAGGACCTTCACATCCTTCTTAAATTGTGAGGCTCAGAACTGCACACAGTACTCAAGATGGGGCCACACCAACTCTGAATACAGCAGGATAATCACCTCTTTTGACCAGCTGGTTATGCTGCGTTTGATGCACCCCAGGATGTGGTTTGGCATTGTGGCTGCCAGGGCACACTGCTGAATCCTACTGACCCTGCGGCCAACCAGCACTCCCAGATCCCTTTCTGCAGGGCTGATCTTCAGCCACTCCTCTCCCAATTTATACCTATGTTCAGTGTTACTCTGTCCCAGGTGCAGAATCTGGCATTTGTTCTTGTTAAATATCATGCCATTAATGATTGCCCAATGCTCCAATCTATCTAGATCCCCCTGCAGAACTTCTTGTCCCTTAAGAGGGTCAACAGGATCTCATGGTTTAATAGCATCAGAAAACTTGCTAATGGTGCATTCAATTCCTGCATTCAGATAATTGATAAATATATTGAAGAGGACTGTCACTAGAATTGAGCCCTGAGGAACACCACTGGTGACTGGTTGTCAGGTAAGATGTAGCCCCATTCACTAGAACCCTTTGAGTCCTGCCATTCAGCCACTTCTTCACCCAGCACACCACGTAGTTGCTCATCTCACAGTTGGACAACTTGTCCAGAAGAATGCTGTGAGGGTCAGTATCAAAAGCCTTATTAAAATCCAAAAAAACTGCATCCACCACCTTCCCTTCATTCACTAGGTGGGTGGTCTTATCTTAGAAGGGTATCAAATTAGTTAGACAAGATTTTCCCTTAGTGAACCTATGATGACTGTGCCTGATGACTGCATTGTCCTTTAAATGCCTTGCAATAACACCCAGTATGATCTTCTCCATAATTTTCCCAGTTACTGAGATTAGACTAACAAGTCCGTTGTTTCTTGAGTCTTCCCTCGCATCTTTCTTGTAAATTGGAATAATACTGGCTGGCTTCCAGTCATCAGGGACCATCCCAGACTCTTAAGACCTTTGGTATATGATTGAGAGGGGTCCTACTGTAACATCCTCTAGCACTTTCAGTACTCTGGGATAAATCCCATGTCGCCTCATGGATTTAAGAACATTCAACCGATAAAACTGGTCCCTTAAAATTTCAGTGTCCACAAATGGAAAGCCACTGTTCCTGCAGTCACGGTCCTCCAACTCAGAGGATCAGGCAGCCCGAGGTCTATCAGTATTTTCAGAGACCAAGGCAAAAAAAGGCATTGAATGCCTCCACTTTTTCTTCATCCCAATTTGTTAGGTGACCATCTTCAACAAGTATTGGTCCCATGTTTTCCTTAGACTTCCTCTTGCTCTTAATGTACTTCTAAAGCCTTTCTTCTTGTCTGACAACACTGGCCAGCTTCAAGTCTAATTAAGCTTTGGCCTTTCATGGTTTTTTCCCTGCATATGTGAAGCACAGCTTTGTAATCTTCCTGCAAAGCCTGAACTTGCTTCCAGAGATCATACAATTTTTTTCCTCCTGAGTTCAAAGAGGAGTTCCCTGTTAAGTCAAACTGGTTTTCTGTGCTGCTTGCTTGACTTTCAACACAATGCAATTGTCTGCTCTTGTGCTTTTAAAAGGTGGTTCTTAAAAACTGAACAGCTTTCATGGACCCCTCAGCCCTCAAAAGGAGATTCCCTGCTTTTGGGGACACTGCTAACTAGCTTGCTGAGTAGCTTACAGTTAGCTCTCTTGAAATCCAGGGTAGCAACTCTGCTGGCCATTTTTCTCTTTACATCAAAAATTTTAAACTCAACCACTTCGTGATCACTGTGGCCAAGGCAGCCACCCACCATCACATCTCCCACAAGTCCTACTCTATTCAAAAATAATAAGTCTAGCAGGGCATCACTGAGTACTTGTGACAAGAAATTGTCTTCAGCATACTTCAAGAACTTCCCAGACTTGCTTGTCACAGCAGTATCGTACTTCCAGCTGATGTCTGGGAAGTTGAAGTCTCACAAAAGGACAAGAAGAGAAGACAAACCTTGAAAAAGACTAGGGGGTCCTGGTAGACAAGAAGTGGAATATGAGTGAGCTGTATATCTTTGAAGCAATAATGACATACTGGACTGTCTTAGTAGAAGCACAGCTACCAAATCAAGGCATGTTACTATTCCTTTCTACTCAAGCAAACCACATCTGAAGCACTGCGTCCTTCACTGTGTGAGTTCTAAGGAATCTGCCTTAGAGGAAAAAAGACAAAACAATGCACCTGGTTCATTCCTCCGAGAATGCTGCAAATATTCAAATTTGTATCAAGCTACTGTAGTCTGAAGATGAATTTTGATAAATACTCTGGAGTAACAAGATTGATGATTCATTTAACTTGTGTGCCACTCAGTAGAATCAAATCTGGTTGAGAACCTTGCAAATCTGCAAATGGATTCTAACCTAGAAACAGGAAAGACAAGGCAGCTGCAAGAACTTGAGTCTCCTGGCACTTCCAGAAATTTGCCATGGCAGGAAGTATGGCTTACCAAGATAAGGCCTGCCAGTTACTTTTCAGTACTGCCACAGGTACATTCAACCTTTAAAGGCAAAGACCTCCTAGGAGCTTACAATCTAAGTAAGGGCTTAACCAGATAAACAATGCTACTGACCTCAATAAGAAAATCTGATAAATTATCTTACCCTGTCCCAGAGAAAAATCACGCAAAGTCTGGCCACCCCTCCCATGGCAGTGAGCGAGATGAAGGCTGTTGAAACCCTAACACCTCAAACACCTCTCTTCTGAAAGTTTTAAAACTGTCCTGACACCACTGAAGAAAAAGAACTACTCTGAACTACACTCGGAATTTGTTTTAAAAAGGGGAACAGCCAACATTTGAAGTTTTAGCTGAATGCTAATCTTACTAAGTATGCTGAATAGATTCAAACCAAGAGAGATTGTGGAAGATCCTTCATGATATTAAAAACACTCAGTTGCACAAGTGCTCTTTTAGGAAAGCACTCCCTGACATTGAAAAAGCCTGGAATTTAGGTTACAAGGCTTCCAATCCTAGAAATTATCTGCAGGTTGTCAGGAGACTCTGACTACCTTTCTCCTTCACTGTCTTCATGATAGTCAAGCTACTACTCTTCAGGTTTACCTTCTGTTTATAGGTTCTAGATCACAGGCCCTCCAGTGCTGATACTTCCTGTGCTACCTCTTGAGCACGATTGCTCAAGTACAAAATAAGACCATCCAATGACTACTTTAAAACAGGAACACTCCTCTCTCCACAAAACTATTACAACTTGTCCTGTAATCCAAACTGACCTCTGCACTCCATCAAGGTAAAAAGGCTTTCCCTGTTCTAATTAGTTCTAAAATGTACCACAAAAAAAAAAAAGTTTTGAGAGGGATTTACATGGATGGATCTGACAGTTTGCTTGGGCTGCGAAATATAAATCCAATTTGGATCTCTCCCCAAGAATAAGTAGGTATTAGGGGATCAGTCAGAGACAGTGTGTCTGTAATATAACTGTATTTGTCAATCATGATTTAGTGAGTCATTCAATTTTTGTTTTCTGTATGTTATGACCATTTAACATTTTAATACAGAGTTAAATATAAATCACTGCTTTATATCCTCACAATCAAATCCTTCCCTCAGCTACTTGATTTATAAGGGAGAGCAGAACATGGCAAAACCACTAAAACTATGCAAATTTTGTTATCTGCTTAAGAGTGCTAACTGCACCTCCATATTCACAATGAATTTTACAAGCTTAAATGGTCCTGTCTGAAAGCTCTACCCAGTGAGGAAAGCAAAAAGAATGCTATGCATACAAATATATCCTATTTTTAAAGGACTTGAGAAGCCATGAGGCCACCTGTCCCTTGACACATGCTATGCAGGTATATATTCTAAAAACACAGCTTCAAATAAGATCCAGACAGAGTAACTCAAAAAAAACCCGAAGTGGAGTGTGATCAAGAATTCAAGAAAACAGAGGAAAGAAATCACTCTCCATATATTTTGCAATACAGAAGGTAACAGCAGACCAAATGGAAGTGCTATGAAAAGAAGAGAATCTCTTTTGCGTGTGCTGCAGAGTAAAGTACAATCCTCAGTAGGTGGAGACACCTCCAGTAGATATAGCAGACAATACTTTTTGAAGGGAGGGAAAAACATGAGACAGAAATGGTCTGATCAATAGCCAGTATGTTCTGAACTCAGGTGATACTTTCAATGGCTTTTTTGTTCAATAGCATGTTAACGTCAATGGCAAGCGTCCTTTAGAAATGCTGTCATATTTTAATTTATACTCTGAAAAACTGAAGTTTAGTATATCCTCTACCATACTCCAAGGATATTCAAGGGCTCAGGTTCCTTTCCAGGACATCTTCTTGCACATTTATGTCCAAGTAGTTCTTCCAAATCCTTATCCAGTAGGAGACTTAGGAAAGAACATGCAACACACAAGCAAGACTAAAGACATTCAGAACAAGGGAGGAGGAAAAGGTTGAATGGATCATGCTGCCAGTGACCCAATGGCAATTTCTGAATGGACAAGCACCATATTTGCTTGTATTTGCTTCGCTAGAAGCAACATGATTAGAGTCCACATGGCCTGAAAACATTCTGCTTAATACAGAACTCAGGTTCCATGTTTCAACTTGTTTGCACTCCCTCCTCATTCCTCAGCCAAGAAATCTTCCTGGCCTGGAAGAAAGCAGGGGGAGACATTTGCCTCCCTGAGCTGTAGTGGGACTTTCACCCAAAAAACACCAAATGCACAAAGCAGCAACATGTCCAAGGTGTGAATAAAGATCTGAAAACCCAAAAGAATCTGTACATGACCCAGCACATATGAGCTGGCATCAGAGAAGGAGATGAATGCAAAATAAATACAGCAATAGCAAGAACATGTTTAAAAGCCACTGCAGTCCCAACACTGATTACCTTCTTTTAAACACAGATTCACAAACGTGATTTAGGTATGCGGGGCACACAAATCAGTCAGGATGATGGCATGTACCACGCACCAATACTGAAGATATCACTACTGCCAAACAAGACGTTTGGTGAAGACACACATCAGAGTCAAATGCTTCCAAAATCCAACAAGCTTTTACAGTTGCAATGCTTCCTTTTAGCTGTATCCAGGGCTCTTCTCTGGTGGCATTTTAAAAAATTTACTGGAGGCAGCAATAGTGGCTCTCTCAGCTGCTGGTGTTTTCTCTGTCCACTCAGAGTTCTGGGATCTCAGGGATGGTGTTGCTGGTAGCTCTGACTCTGCTGCATCCATGTGGACAGATAAAGTTGCTGGAATATAAAATTGCAGGAAAGGGGGAACAGAGAAAGAGAGTAGGAAAGGACAATTAAAAAAAAAGTTAAAACAAGTGGCTTCATGGCAAATGCCTCACATATATGATTTCTTAAATGAAGGTATTGTTTCCCAAGTTCCCACAAGTTTCCTCGCCAAATTTCTTTGAAATATAGGTTCCTGATAGCATTAACACCTTTGCCCTAATGAATCTCACATTCAGAACTCCAAGTTCCCAGCCAACTAACTAGATCCCTTTGACAAAGTTCCTGTTGAAAAATCAAGAGCTTTAGCTTAAACTGAATCAATTCATAATCACTCAGCTGAGATAACTTGGTCTCTCCACAAAGACTCAATTAACCCCGTATCTGAGAATTTTGATGTCCCTGAAGGCTTGGTAAATTTCAGGTTGCAAAGCTCAGTTAAAGAGGAAAACACACCTCTCCTCTTTACCCAGTAAAGGCAATACTATGAACGTCCACATATATCCAATATAGCATATTATAACAAGAAGCTACTTGCTAAGCTAGGTTGGAATCCATTCTCTTTTTTGTAATACAACCATGGTATCAAAGTGAGACAGGCAATAATTAGCAAGAGAGATTTGCAGATCCATAGTTCAACCTGACAGTCACCCAAATTTTCAGAAGGATTGTCAGAAACTTAGAGATATGAGAGTTTACGCCCATTCTCAGTACCCTGAATCACTCAATCCTCACAAACAGAAGAGGGAAGGATAAAAAAAAAAAAAGTAATTGCCACAGTAGTCTTTGGGGCAACTGGAATTTTTTTGACCAAGTATCTGCTTCACTACAAAACATCTCTTTTTCATTGTATTCTCACAACAGAAAAGAGTTGTTTGTGTGTTTTTACTACAAGTTGCATCTGCCGCTCTGTAGTGGATGAAGAGGCCATAACAAGTCTCAACTAGAAGACTGATTGCTTTGAAGTTTAAATAAAAAGCTGGTTCAATGCTTGAGGTTCCACACTTGGTAGATCTGGAACCCCAACAATTCTGCTTCTGTACATCCAAAACAGTGAGTCATTCCCATACAACCACAACAACACAACTGATAACAATACATTGCATATTTTACCTCTAGCCCATCAACTTCCTCCATCTGAAGGTCATATGAAACATGCAAAAAAAAATGTCAAAGTCCTTAAACTAATAATCACCATCAACACTATACTATGGGCCCCTCACAAGCAGCCTCCCCACTCAGGCTCTCCGTCTTTGCTCATAAAAAGAAAAAAAGCAAAGGAATGAAACAGGCTTCCTGCTACTGGGTACCATCACTCCATGACAAAGAGTGAATGCGTTAGCAAGAAAGAGGAGAGGGAAAATTCACCAAACTGCCAATACTCAGACTGTTCTCTGATAAGCAGTTGCAGAGGCTGCTAACTGGCACCATTTAGAAACTATTAGTTTTCACAAGCTAAGTGTGAATACATGCCAAAGCAGACAAAAATCTATTTATGCCGATTTTTACTCCAGACTCACTGTAATACCTGAATAGGATGTCAGTTACCCTGTGCACTGGACCACATAACACCAAAACCAGCAATGTAAAGCTGCACAATTGTTCACCATTTATTTCACAGCCTTCTATACTTTTGGCCTATTCTGACAACCAGAACAGACATGACAGTCTTCATTGGATCCCTTTCAAACCAGAGAATAACTACCATGAGAATGATATTTTACAGTATTTCTCAGACAAGCTCTACTGTGCCACTGGGGACATTATGCCAAATCTATTGCACTGCAACAGAAAGTAACTAAACACAAGGACACTATCCATGCCTTTTGAAGCCCCCAAGTCTCAGATCACTGAAAGTTCAAAGGACTTTTATCACTACAGACTTTCTTCTTCCCTAGGCACTGGCTGTTGGTCACCACGTTGGATGAACTTCTGTTCTAATCCAGTACAGCCAGTATTCCATCCTCCAAATTTCCTTATTCTACTGCCAAACTACACCAGTCAGACTTTTTTTCTTACCTGGTAAGAGCCTCATGGTTTAGGGCTCACACTCCTCAGTTGTCTAGTATGGAAAGCACTAACTTTCATTTTTAATCTCTCTCAATATTTCCATAATTTCACCCAACTTAATTTTGATAACAGTCACTTCCTGAAGTGCAAATGAATTATAAATTTTCTACCCACTTTTTGTTGCTCTCAACAGCCATGCCTTTTTTCAAAATGCGATTCTTTAACAGCTATCTCAGTTAAGGTATTTAGGCCAGTTAGCCTCAAAGGGCAGGACTAATATCAGAAGTTTAAAGCTGTAACAATATAATAGAGACCTAGGCACTTCTGCTACAGTAATACGTGTTTTGTGATGTTCGTACAAGGGTTTCTGACAAAAGATGCTTTACCAGAACCCATAAATACTCATGTTGATGAAAGTACATGAGAAGACATGGAATAAACTTAATTTGCTTAGCTCCCAAATAAACATATCTTTAGCTCCCTTCTCTCATTCCTGCAGCTAGAAGAAAGATAGCATCCACATCTCATATGCCTTTTATTAGCATCTTCTGATTTCAGCCAAATTCAACTCCAAACTTTCTGTGGATGGTGGTGGGGTGAGGCGACAGGGGAAGATTTGTAGCTGCATGTTTAAGAACGAAGCCAAATTCATCACAATGACAGGGGAGAGTGTTGGCAGAGATTTGAGCTATTTATTCTTTTAGGAAAATCCTATAAAGAATGACACGAGGAAGCCTCTATCTGCAGTCTTGTTCATCACACTGGTGAGGAGTCCGATAACAGATGTATGCAGTAGCGTGATTTAGTGCCGGGAGCTGGCCCCTGATGTGTATTAATACAGCGGCAAAGCGGAACGAGCCCCTCTTCATCACTCATCTCTATAAAAGAGGTGGAATCCGAGATGGCCCGATGTTCAGCAGAGCAAGCCCATTTGTTCTGCTGACTGATGGAGCCAGCTCAGGCTGTGTCCTTCACCTCCATGGGGCACTCGGGTTGCAAAAAAGGAGATCACTGAAGCAGGACCTGGTCAACAAGTGAGACGAGAGCAGTTGGACTCAGCTAAATTGCTATTTAAAGGTGAAGAAATCCAGCATTCTGTGTGCCTGCAGTGACAGTCATGGGCCTCCTTCTGATTCACCTGTGTTTCATCTTTTGCAGAAGCAGTAAAACACCACAAACAAAAAGCCTCTGTAGTGAGAAAGTGAGGCTACCGTGATTCCTCAGGTACAGACACCTCAGTATAAGACATTTATGTAAGGGTGAATAAATGCACGGCAAGGGAGAAAAATCTGTATCTATCTCATCCATGTCTAACAAGCACAAGAGTCTTCAGTTAATTCTACCTTATTGCAGCGTAATCCTATGTATTTCTTTAGGCATTAGTAATTTCATAGTCAGATCACCTCTGATAGAAATAATATAAGATTTCACAAGTTTCCAAGTTACATGCCCAAGTTATGCTCCAGCTGCAATTGGGAGACTGCTGTAGAAAGTCAGCACTAGGACACGGCTTCAGTTACCCAATCATAAAAGTTCCTTTCCAGAAGTCAGTATTGTAGCAAACCCTGCCCATAGCTGTTAACTTTGCTGTGGATATTTCTAAACAGGGTCTAAGGAAGAGATCTTTACCATTTCTGACCCTTACAGACCTTGCAGCACTTTTCGCTTGATGATCCTGTCCAGATTCCAGTAACTATGCTCTCCTTCCCTATTGTGTAATACATACTCTTAATTTTCTCTCCCTCATCCTTAAGAATAAAAAAACTAACAACAAACAACAAAACCTTTCAAACCTCTGTGCTACATTCCAGGACTCAGTTCCAATCCAGAGGTAGATTTAACTCTTCAAAAAAATGTTCATTATACAATTTGCTTAGTCAGGTAAGTACAATTTACATAATATTTTGAAACATGTAGGCATAGAAAGAGAAGTTCTCCCTATAGAAAGTGACCATCAATGCAGTACTGAATACACTCTGAACAATAAATAAACGGAGAAGTAACAGAGGACAGAGAGACTCTAACATTCACACCAGGAAAACCTAGTAACCCAGAACTAAAATTCTGTGGCTATGAATATATTTATTTACTAATGCTATCACTACAGAAGTTTGAATATCCTAGCATGGAATACTCAAAAGCCAGGAAAGAATATCCTAAATAGACAGTCAATAATAGATGACACTTTTGCTGAGCAACAAATTATTAATTTAATGGTCGTTTTCCTTTTCTTTTTTAATACAGAACCTTTCAGACAGTCTGTAATCCCAATCTGTGGCCTGGAGAGCTTGCACAGTTTTTTTCTCTAGTTCATTATCCTACTGTATATCCACCAGCCCAAGGAAGAAATCCAAATTTCATTCCTCCTATTCATCATCAGTTCCTTTGGCCATTCCCACTGTTTTTACATCACTATTTTTCCCCCATCATCTTACCCACCACCTTGTTATTGGATTACAATAGTTTTTTCATAAACTAATTGGAAGAACATGAGTCACTTCATATTAGGCAAAATATTTCAAGAGGGGATAGGGTGAGAGGCCAGAAAGAAGTCTCCTAAATGCCTCTGTATTCTACAAACTAAAACTTTTCCAGATTCTGATGAGTAATCAATCACTTTCCAGAAATATGCTACACGAAAATAAACCAGCATTTTAATCTCTACCTCCCCAGAGAAGAAAAAGAAAAAGAGTTACTATATTCATCCACAGAAGTAAGATAACTCCCAGGGAACAGGTAGTCTCACCCAGTGATGGTACAAAAATTGCCAGATTTCTGCTCCTGTGAAAGTGTCTAGAAACATCCCAAAAAAGGGCACCAGAGCCCCCAGCAAATGTCAGCCCAAGACTGAAGAAACACACTGTGTATACTGATCATCTCCTATTACCATGTACTGCATAATTTAAGAATAGTAGAAATAACACCTTATGAAGAGACAGATTATTACCCACTCTACAGTGAAGCACTGTAAATTATATTAACTTACTACAGCTGCATCATCAAAGATTTGTTTAGTAGGCAGCTTTTGATGCTATGCACTCTCACGCATTGCCTGTCTCACACACGTTTCATTAGTTTCAAATCAAGGCAATACTATTTTTGACTATTGTGACTCTCGCACTTTGCTCAAAGAGGGTAATGACTTTAGAAATGCTGGCACACAGAAAAATCCAGGTTACCTGATACTGGGCTGGACATGGAGGCTGCAGGTGGCTTTCGTTTCCTCTTGATGTCCCTTGAACATGGTGGTCCCAGGTGCACATTTGCTTGCCTACAGAGAAATTTAAACAAATTAAACTCTGCTGCAGTATCGCCTTCCTGTAAGACTCTGGCCAATCACCCTCCAACTCCCACCTTACCATCAGCTTCTTAACTAGCAGGTGTCACAAATCAAAAGCTTCTCAGGGAAGTTTTGCTCACATTCTTTGCTAACATACCATTACGTTCCTATTTCTTTCAAGAGCTCACACACATGAACTGTTCAGAAAAATTATTATTTCTTAGCCTTTAAAGGATCTGGTTTTGTATTAACTTTAAAATAACTCTTTGCGTAAGTAAAGAAGTGATCAAGCAGTGATATGACACATGTCCTATCATTACTTCTATAAAGCGTAAAAAATGTCTGCAAGATTGCTCTTTAAAGAAATTGAGTGATACTTGCTCCCTTATTCAGAAACTATTTTGCAACCTATTCAATACTGTAGAGTCATCTTAGAATGCACCTATATTCCAAATGTCCACGCATATTGTTTCCACTACAGTAGTAAGTTCATAAACTTACGAATGCAAAACTGCCTCATGCATTTTCAAAAACTACCATTTCCTTATCAAAGTGCTGTAAAAACAGCTGAATCCGGCTTATGGTAACACAGCCTTGCTCCACCAGTAAACTGGCTGAAAGGCATAATCTGTCCTGGTCATATCAACTGTTAAGTCTGAAGCCTACTGATGATCACTTCAGTTTAACCATTTGCCAATTAAGAAGAAACCTGCATTATTGGGACTGACTTGAACTGAGAACTCCTTCAAATTCTAGATAGAGGAAGAAGAGAAGTTTAATTCAGAAAAGACAGTCTTGGCAGCAGACCAGAGAACTTTCTCATATACAATCATAATGAATACAAATGCACAATTTAGTAATGATGTTGGGTTCAAATCCCTGCTTTGTCTGAGACAAGTTTCTTTGGCAAGTTCCTTGGCCACTCTCTACATCAGATCTGACATGCAAAATGCAGAACTACAGTGCAAATAAAATCCATTAAAGACTGTGAGGTGCTTACATAATGTAAAGATTGAAACCATATAAATTTTGATGATTAAGGGTTGAAAAGTTTCTTTGCCTTTAATGCTTGTTATTTTGATTTAAAAAAATGCTGAAAGTTTAACAAACATTTATCAAGTACTGAAATCTTTTACAGATAACAAAAGGAAAAGTTAATGGCTTCATATTTCCAAGCCAAAATCTATTTAAAAAAAACAAAAACCAAAAAAACCAACAAACAGCATATTTACAATATATACAATTTTAGACAGTGAATTTATGCAAAATCAAAGTGCGCTGTTGGAGATATACAGAACAGTGTAGGGAGCACAAAAAAATTTCCTGTACCAGCCAAGACTATAAATTGCCTGAATGCTGCTGGGTCTACCTACTTACCTGTAAGAAACGTGCAGCCACAAAATAAGGAAGAAGCATCTACCATTTTTTAAATTGTGGTAAGTTTCACTGACAGTCAATTTTTCAAATCTGGGAACGCATATTGATAAAACCAGACAGAGAAGTCTCCTGAAAACATGAACTAAAGGCTTTCAAAAATACCAGCACACCTATAGACTGCATATTCAAATCCTGTGTTTGTACACGTAAGTGACTAACCTCTAAGTGACTTCACATATACTAAAAACTGCTTTTGTGCATTACAATAGTGACTATAGGGTATTTTAGCACAGTTCTACCAGGTATTCTGAAACATCTAGGCACACATAATAGTCCAAAGAAAAAATCTCAATCACGTGGAACTTCAGGTTTTTTATTTTGCATCAGTGACACAGTATTAGATTACTAATTAGATGACTACATAATTATATATGGCAGTCAAACTCATTTTATCAGAGAATAGTAATAATAAGGCTCCCTTCGTAATTTTATGAACTTGCACCAACATTAGCCAGCTGATCCTTGGTGGAGAATCACTACGGACCAGGAAAGAAGTATGCACTATCATTTCCAAAAAGACTTCTTGTAATTTTTTCCAGTTCACAAATGTTACAGCTAGATTTTGAATACGAGCTCCTGGCTCTCAGCTCCATGCTGAAACCACATCTACCCTTACCTCACGATTAAGCAGGGAGTACAGAAAAAGAAAAATGGAAACAGAATATGAGAATCTCAGTATCTCTTCTTGTAGTGAAAGTAAAGGCAAATCATACTCCAGGTGGAGACTAATAGCAAGGACACTGCATCTAGCAGCCCTGCCTCTAACACACAAAGGCTCAGAGGTCATAAATTCTCTCTGTAACATGTATTCCATTCAGGTTTATCCCTTATTGATCACCTACACTTCAGTTAGTAAATCAGGAACCTATTGATTACTCACTGGTTCTGACTGACCTGGTGGTAAAAGTGTCAGTTTCAAGTGGCTGGTGCACTTTACGGGCACCATAAATCTGCATACAGGGAATCTCCAGGTGGTAGGTACCTTAGGAGAGAGAAGAGCAGAGGAATGCACACAGGGATGACAGTTCTCATTAAGACATGGGCAGAAAGGGTGTCTGAGGTATAATTATGAAATATGCATTTTTTGGGTAGATACCACACTTTTCGATCTAGATTTCTAATCACTAGCTCACATACAGGTGTTATATTGGTAAGAGAACAGAACTGGTGAATCCCGGTTTAACAGCACACTCAAACACACCACGACCAGGAAAGTCCGGTCATGGGTATGCATAGCACACAACATTGCAGTGGACAGGCTGAACTATAAATTGTGAAAGTGTCACTGACAGGCTGCAACCACTAATTAGTTTTTCTGTCAAAGCTGAATTTTTTTAAACTGTTCAGAAGAGTTGTTAAAGACTCTGAAGTAGAATAGAACAGGGCTGAGAGGAAAGGCTTACATAAAATGCACATTCATGCATCGTCACAAGCCCCTCTGTGAAGAGGTCTGAGGCACAGAGCTTTGTGCGATGAAAGATCTGGGCCTAAACTGTGAAACTAGTATGGTACTTACTCTGTCCCTACTGGCTTTCAATCTCTTCTGCTGGGCTTCTATACTTTCTTCAGTGTTCCACAAATGGTAATGAGAAAATAATTGCCTGGTTACTTCTGGACTATTGTTGGTTGATCATAAGAAAACATCAAAGTCGTAGTGCTCAGTCACAGCTGGACCTGCTAGGTGACCAGAAATGTGAAAACCTAGTTTACAGTCTAGAAAGGACTAAAATTTTAACCTGGGAAGAGAAAAAGCAGAACACACCTGGAAAGACAAAGCAGAACCCAAAGTGCAGCTACACTGATGGCTACAATATATCCAACTCACACTGCAGTCTCTCACTGCCAGGAGTTAGTGAATGAAAAATTACATACATACAGAAAAAAAATGTTTTATATGGAAAAAAGTCTATAGCGTCTTTCTGACAGTGATGATTTTTTTTTTTCCATCCAGAGCTACAGGAATTATCCAGGAAATATGGATTTGTCTCTTGTTCTTAACATAATACTTAAGGTACCTAATTCTGCATGCAGGTCATACTGGAGAAAAAGTAAGCTTTGCTATGCAGAAAGCAGAGATTCATTGCTGTCTCTAATGTGTCAGAAGTAATGCTTCCTTTCTTTTCTTTTCCACATACTTATTCTATGACTTTATTTACTTACTTATTTTTACATGAACTGGAACTGCATACACCATACTCCTATCTCACTCCTACAATTTGAGATGACCACATGCTGGACTACAGGGTTACAGGAGCTTGCCACTATTTTACATCTACCCCAGCGTTTCAACAAAAAATTGGCATTTGCAGTACAATCTGTGAGAGACAATACAGAGCACAAGCAGACATCTGCTCACAAAGAACCTTACTGAACAGCATCAGGCCCCTGAAACCTTCAATATCTGTGAAGAAAAGTCTAGGCTGTAAAGCGATGTCCACTCTCAAAATTCAGGGTAAAAATTATCTCAGTCTCACAACAGAGGTCTCTGAGAAGACCCTAAAGAACTTACTGGGACAGTCTGTGCCCTTCTTGGAGGCAGGAGCCACATCACACACTTGAGAGCGTATGCCTCTCACTGTGATTTCACATCATCCAGCTCCTCTGCTGACAATCTTTATTCTAATCTCATCCTTGGAAGAAGTAAAACACCGAGTGAGAGGCACTCACTTGTAGTGACTCTCACTTGTAGAGAGGCAGCCATTAATCTGCTGTCATACAAGCAAGGAATGCTATTATCCTCATGTTAAAGTAAATGTTCAACAGAGACAACCTTCTAACAAGGATACTGCTACTAAAACTCCACACAATCCAGCTGCTGCTGTTGTGATGCTACATTCCCAGCAAACACAGGCCAAATAAAAGGCTCTCTCTCTAAACCCTGAAGTGTTACCTGAGGCTGTTGACAGTGGCTTCACAAAATTAATCATAAAAGCAGAGTTCTTCCTCCTCTGTGACTATAAGAGCCAGCTGGGCACCAAAGTCTGATCTGCACATAACAGGTGTAAATCAATACAAGTTGCCCATCCAATCTGCATGCAAAGCTCCCATGCATGCAAGTGGTTCTTGCTGTCACACCACACTGCAGGTATTTCCTGTGCATAGCAGAGCCTCCTCTGCCCTGCAGAGCATCACGGGAGAGCTTCTAGAGCACATTTTCCGATTCTAGAATCACTAACATGTCAGTTCACTTCTTAAATCACCCAAATCTCACAGGTCTTTATGCAGCAGCAGTCTGTTCCCCAAGTAAGCATTCTAATGAGAGAACTCCATTCCTAGAAGTCTGTGTGTGGCAAATGCAAGTGAATAAATTTTCTTCTAGTTTTCCAGGTAAGCATTCTAAGCTGAGACAATGTGATCCTATATATTGCGCTGTTTTCATTCTGAATCACGTATCTGTGCCAGAAACCTTTCATCAGTATTTAGTCCTTTTACTTGTTACAACAGAAAAAAAAGACAGTATTTTAGACTTGGGTGCATCAGGGAGGAATTTAGTAGACCTATTTTTGGTGTACATAAGTAACATGACTGCAGAAAGAAAATTAGTTGTGGACTAATTTAATAGTGACATAGAGTCCTAACACTTGTCAGACCTGCTGAGTACACAGATTTGATAATGGCAACATGCTTTATAGGCGAAGAAAGCAATAGTAAACAAAATTCTGAAGCCAAGGGGAATTTATTTTTCACCCACAGAATTAGGATTCACCAAAATGGGAGCATTAGGCCTCAGACAACTACATGTGACACTAGCAAAGACAGACATGAAAGTGCTCCAGCTAAATGGAAAAAGAGTCTTAAAAAAAACCAGGGAGAAAGATAAAGCAGTTGACAGCAGACATTTTCACATAATTCCAGGAAGATGAAGATCTGTGGATAAGCTGCATGGAATCAACTGGATACTGTCCTGGTCAAGTGGGACAGTATGTAATTGTGAACATTGGTTCATTCTTTCAGCTGCCTCAGGAAAGGCCTGAGATTGTGGGTAATTCCTGTACTTCCACGTGCTTGGGTAAGAGGCAGAAAAGTCAGGATCTCCGCAAAGATACAGAAGAGAAAGAACAAGATTCACTTTGACTAGCATATTTCCAGAGCTGGAACTAGGCTTAGAGACATTCAAGCCTTTTCACTCTAACAGCAGCACCAAATTCAGGGTATGGACCAACCAGCAGTTTACTAGGAGATGGATCACTCATCCCTTTAGATCTTTATCCCACGTTCCAGGCGAGATGAGAGACTTGCTTCTAAACCAAATTAAACTCTAGGTTTGCAGTTAATATTAACTGAGAGTACATGCAAAGGGATTTTCTTTGATTCATCTGTACTGTTGAGAGGTCTCTCTAACATAATTCTTCAAAACTCCACCTTCAACATCCATTGCTATGAGGCCCACTTTTCCTATGACCTCCAGCGGGAACATTTAATTGAGTTTTTCACCCATAACCCTATTGTCATGGCTAGGCAAAAAATAAATAGCATTAGGGACAACTTATCTTCTACCTTCTGCTCTTATTCTACCTGCTATTCAAACTGAATGGAACATGGGCTCTAGGCTCTTCTGAAACTCTTACCCTGCCTCAAGGGAATAACATTCCACCAACCAACCACCTGTAACATTTTCCCACTGATAGAGTCACTGAATAATCAAAATCTATTAAGATATTCCTCTTGCATCTGTACAAAATCCTCTTACGTAGAAGAAGCTCAAGAAGAAAATTCTCTATTCAAAGCACTCCTTTCTCCCAGGAAGACAAACGGTCAGAGGAAAAAGAGGGGAAGGATCACTTGGGCTGTCCAGGCAAGTGTCTACTTGCTTGCTTTTAACAGCCTGCATCGTCAAGCCGAAACCTTAACAGACAAGACATGATTAGCAAACATTTTGTGCTCTTAAAGGAGAGTAATTATAGGCATGTGAAAAAAGGAAGAGATCCCTGAGGTACTCTTCCTTGCATGCCTCCCGAGAGGCAGCAGGGCCATTAAAAATTCCATGATGAAGAGGAAAAACAGCCTGGGAACAGCCAGGAGGCAATACAGCAAATTAATACACCAGCTGTCCCTCGGGAGGACTGCAAGAAAGCAGGAAACTCTCCTCGCTTCACAAAATAAAATTATACCACTAATGATAACAGTCACCACACACACAAAACTGCTTCTAATGATGGGTGTGAAATTCCCAGTGCTGTGCATACACTTTGAATGAAATCTCTTCTCATCATAAGAAAGGTAATTTTGGTAGTGTACAATTTATACAGCCTTTCAAACATGACTTCCCAAGGAACCCTCCACACAGAACCTCCTCCTTTCTTGAACACCTGCAACTGCAGTCAGTATTCTGGCCTTCAGCTCTGCTGAAATGAAGCACTGAGTTGCCAGTCTTTCAGATGAACTGCACCAAAATCCACCACTGAAACAAAGAAAACATTTCTCTGGAAGAGAAAAGACTCCACCTGGTAACTATATTCCAATGGACACATCCGTGATAGCAGAAACTAAATAGAGGTAATTTTGGATGGCACAGTAGGCATCAGGTTGGAGAAACTGGATGTCCACAACATCAACACAGTTTCTTCTCTACTACATTTATCCAGGGAATTAGCTTACACACACACACACACACACTTCTGACAAATTTCTGAGTAGAGTTTCTTCAGGATGAGGTGCAAGCTTATTAGAAGCTTACTAAAGTGCAAATTACAGGAATTGACTCCATCCACAGCAAAAGAGGAAGATGTTAACCAGGGAAATGGCTGAACAGCACTTACAGAGATCAGCTGAACCTCCTGTAAGAAAACAGACTACAAGGAGGCTTAGCTCCTGAAGCACTTAAAGAACAACTATGGTCAAGAAAACATTTCTGTAAAGGAACAATTTCCTTCTGCACCCTTGGCAGCATCTTTACATAAAGCAAGCACCCTGCACCGAAGAATCCTCGCCACATACATGGGGCCACATAATACATTCATTTTTTCCGTATTTCTTTCTCCTATAAATAAGCGTATTACACACTAAAATAGGAACTACTTTCTCAAACTACAGGCACTTAAAAACATAGCTACCTCTGGGATGGGACAACCTCACTGCCAACATTCAATAACATTTCATTGGGGATTATGTTTGTCAGGACACCAGACACCTATTCATTAGAGGAAGGAACCAAACATATATTCATTGGTCAACTAGACTATATATTCAGCAAAACCAAGCAAATACAATCCCTCCAGGTTTAGAAATCCCTTGCCATAACCAGTAGCTTTGGAAAGGGCCTTCACTGATCATCATAAAGGTAGAGACTTTGCCCTATTTGAATTTGTGAGCAGGATTTGTCTAGCTCTCCTTTCTGGAAGGTAAACTTTTAGAGAGTGCCAAGACAGACACTTGAGGCATGAGAAAGGTTATCCTAGCTGTAAATGAAGAGACCAATTAATCTTGCTTCATGAGCACAAAACATTCCCAGACTGGGGCAAAAGCACGGAAGGGAATCAATTTGCTCATGCACAATTGTCTGAATTCTTTTTATTTCTCATCCCCTTGAATGTTTAGGAGCAGATTTCTTCCTCCATCCCTCACCCTTTCTAGCTTTAACATGCTGGCTACAGCAGCATGAGGTCATGGTGCGACATCACAAAATTCCCTGCAGAAGCCAGTGGGAGGATATGCTTTGATGGGTGGGTGCCAAGCTTTCGTTCAGACACATACAACCTCAGTACATTTTTCATGCTCTATTTGTTAATTAACAAGGGAAAGAAAACCATGAAGCTGAAAGTCCAGACGTTTCTTTCAGATTTGGTCCTTTGTACAAGCACATAAGCAGTGTCCCAAGCAAGGCTTTGTCTCCTTCCACTGGGAAAGAGCTCAAGGGCACCTTACCTTTAGTCACCTGCAGCACTAGAATAGGAGTCACCTCCAAGGCCAATTCTTGAATTTAATTTAAGATTAGTCAGCAGAAAGTGCCTGAATGGCATATTAACCCAAACTATCCAGACTCAAATATACCTCAGTGTTTGGCCAGGACAGATCTAAACTTCAGCTATAGCAATAGAGATGTATCAAGCCATTAGAGGTCACCTCCGGTGAGTTCTGAGTCTGTTCAGAGGGTCTATTTTAGGCACCTAGAATACCAAAATGCCTCAGCATGTCACCCACATGAGCTTGTCAGCACTTCTCATCTTGTTCCAATTTTAATAGTGGGCAACAATACCATGCCCATTTGTACCTACACAACAGACTTGCAGCAATTCACTGCACAATCCAGAAAAGATCGCATTTCTTTCTAAAAGCACAGTATGTTCTGCCTGTCTGTCATACACTGTTTCATATACTCTAAGTGCTTAGTGTATTGAGGCTCTCAATCTGCATCGGTATGTTTTATGCCAAGTTTGAACACAGGCCTCCTAGGGAAAAGTGTACTAACTTCCAGGTCCACGAGTATTGTTCAGACCACATAGTACTACTGAAGATAACTATGGGAGGGAAGTGAGACAACCCCAAGAGAGAAGAGCAAGGGAGTTACCTGGCAGTGCAGTGTGCTGGTGAGCATCTTCGGTGGGAAGCATCAGCAAGTACATCCAGAGAGTACAGAGGAGATAATGGATTGAACTGGAAAGTCAAGAGATTTTATTTAAGCAAAGCATTAAAAGAAATAGTCTCCAGATACAGCTGCTCAAATCTGCTTCCTATAGTTGCTCATACAGTATAATGAGACCTTTCCAACACCATCAAGGGGTGAGACTAGGTGAGAACTGACTATCACTTCAGATGAAAGGCTGGCATGGCATTCAACAGCAAATCTCATAACCAACTTTTCACAACAGACAGCCTTAACGCACACTCCTCTTTCCACTCGCATTATTACAAATGATGATTGATTATGAGCATACTCAATGAGTTCTACTGCTGCATTCCATGAGTAAAAAGTCTGCCTCCCTTTCAGGAAGCCTCTTGTCTACCTTCACATTGTAGAGAAAAGTCAGTGTTATGAATGGTACAAGCACAGAACTTCCTACAGAGCAGTTCTAATATTTCTTATGGTCATGTGTATCCCTGAAACTGACCTCTAAAAGACTCAGACCCACCAGGTTCAGTTCACAATGAGCTCCCAATTCAATCCACAGCAAGTGAGTTGCTCTTCCCACTCCCAATCCACCTCACAAGCTGTCTTTGCAAACTACCTAAAACAAATTCCTGAAACACTGTATCTTATATCCTTTGTTAGACATACACTAGACAAATCCTGAAGGCATCAAACCTGTGCAAGACAGCCTGTTGTAGAAGACACAACTCTTCAGATTTTTTTAAAGGTCAGGACAAAAATGGAATAATCTAGTCCATCAACGCATGGAGCAAACTTTGCTCAGTATGCAAATAGAAGGTTTGGCCTGGTAGTTTCTGTGGGCTACCTGCATTACACTCCTATCCAGCACCTCCTCTTTGTTTATAATTCACACCACAAGCAGGAAATTCATTTCCGTCAGCTTTGCAAAGTGCTACACCAATCTCCAGAACACTTTTCTTGTATTACTAGGATTACTGATGCATTTTTAAATAAGGACAAATGAACAACCCACAGCTGTACCAGCACTGGTCATAAAACCTATCTGCAATTCCAGAACTCAGTATTAGGCCTTTGCCTTCAACCTTTCTGAGAAAGAAGAGGCACAATGCACCACAAAGCTGCTGCTATCAGGGAGCTCCTCCTGAAGTTAGTTTACTGTCAGTGAACTAAGATTACAGTGGCACAGTAGGGGAGAATCACCAGTAACCCTCTGTAGCTGATTCAAGTTCATTTAAGAAAGTAATTTATTTTGTTCATTTTAAAGCTTATGCAGTTATCATTCTTATCTTTAGCAATATAAAAGTGGTATGTGAAATGTTCTCATTAATGGAAAATACAAAATTGCACAAAGGTCTGAAAATTATTTCTTGCCATGTATGTATTTTTAGTCACCTGAAGGGTAAAACAGATTTCAGTCCTACTGCTCATCAACCAAAAACCAACTCCTAAAGGAATAGAAGGGAGTGTGCACGGCTAGGAACATTGTCAGAACACAACTGCTCAAACAGAAGATCCTTTTTGCTTTCTGCTATCAAGAACCCAAGCTCTTACATCCTAAGTAAAAAACCCCTCCTAACACTGAAGCTATGAAAGACTTACTGACGAATATAAAAGTGCACATACAAGAGTTTCAGTTAAAAGAATGTCTGTTTCTCTTGCTTATCATCTCTTACATTTTCCTGTTACAGCTGCTATTTAACTACAATCAGCTGACCATTTTTTTCCTTCTCTGTTGATGAGACCATCAGGTAGAAGCCTGAGTCAAACATAACAAAACAAAGCATTTAAAGACAGAAAAAAAGTTCTTATGGAATTATTTTGGAATTTTGAGAGGCCAAAATTCCTCCTGCCAAAAGGCACTCTCCCTCCCATCTACTGTTAGAGAGGAAGGCCTACACTAACCTGAAACAGGGAGACAAACAAAAGGAGTTCTGAGCTGTTCAGTTTAAGTAGACAATATAACGCTGGAGACGTGGATTGTGTTCAAAGCCCAGAAGACATCAGTTACCGAAATGAGAAGGGACAGGGCTGCCTTACCTCATATGCACAGGCCACAGTACATGGGAAATCAGAAGCCAGCACTTTGTTCTTTCTGGAGAAAAGGAAATCAAGAAAACAAAAAAGGTAGAGAAGAGTCAGCTTACCTGGTTGCGATCTCTCTTCCCCATGGATGGTAACCAAAAACTGGAAGGAAGCAGAGTCGGAAGGACAGGTGGGAGCAATGCCAAGGAAGGAGCAAACACAGCCGGGGGGGGTAAAGGAGGGTTGGAGGTAAGGAAAGAAGGGGAAGGGAAGAAAAAAGATAGAGGGAGAAAGAGAAAGATTAATCAGCAGGACTCATATTAAAAAAAAACAAATCTCAGATCCAAGGAAGAAAACTGGATACTGAAAGCTGATGAAGGTTGGACCCACTGCATTACAGTTAAAAGGTGCCACCCTTACCTATTCATTGCCCAACAAGAACAGCATTAGAAGGATGCCAAAGGATATGTGCCATGACTATTTCTGGCGCCAACTACAATTTAAATACACTAACTGGGGAAGGAGACAGAACACCAAAGAAAGAAAGCAATTTCACGGCTGCCTTGTGAGCATGAATTCTGCAGTCTGGGTATGCATCCATAGCCTGACTCCACACAGAAGCTTTCTAAATAACTAACATATAAGGCTTGGTCTTCTCATACTGTGAAGATCTGCAGTTATTGCAACGGCACATTATAAGAGAGGGGAAAAGAAAAAGCTAGCTGTAATCAAAAGGGCATTTGAGCAGTGTCAACACACTGGGGCAGCCTTATAAACAAAAGGGAAGTCAGCAGTTGCAAATAAGAAAACGAAGAAGCCATGAGTAGAGGACTGGCTCCCATCCCACAGGTTACTGAATGCTTAAGGTACCACCCAGCTCTTCATTCCCTTCAGTCCCAGGAGGGAAGAGGACCCTATAGTTCTCCCTCCCCTCCCAAAGTTCTACACAACAGCTGTAAAGGGCCTTACTCTTTCTGGCGTGGATCACTAACAATATGACCTAGCCTCTCGGTGCCCAGAGTGCTCATGGAGGTCTCCTGAAACACAAAGACAGGTAAAAGGTTGCACACTCTCACACAGTAAGCAGACATAATAGTTTGTTGCCACCAACAAGAACAGATCTTACTGCCCTGGGCCACATCCTTTCCCTCCCAGCCCACTCTCAGCTAAACATATTCATCCTCTCCTTTTAGAATCTCAGCTGAGCTGATTTAACTAATTAGAATGGCAGAAAATAATTCAGTTTTATTTGTGGGCCTTGGTTTTTATTATTTTCGTGACTATATCTGCTTGCACAGGGGTGCACCGTGGACTGGACCAGTTAAAAGTATGCAGCACAAGGATGCAGCTAAAAACAGGGGAAATGGCTAAGTGCTTATTTCCAGGTTGTTGGGGTCGGCTGGGCCAGAAACAGGCTGAGAGACAGGACATCACACTGCCCCACTAACAATGGGGATTCACCAAGCACAGGTGAATGAAACAAGGAGTATGTATGAAGCTTTTGCCCTTTTTGGAAACACCAATTCAGCAGCAGGACCTCTAGCAGCTAAAGAAAAGGTACAAAGGACTTGCTCTGGGAGCACGTTTCTCCCTGCAAGACACTGCCCTGTGTATGTGCTTGATGCTGGCATACACATACACACACAGCCTGAAGCACCAGCTGTTCGTATCTGTACAGCAACTACCTCCAAGAAAGAAATGTACCTTGCAGTAAGGGTCTGAAGATGAGGGTAAAAGGCTTTCACAGGTAAGATTCTTCAGTTTGTGCCAGGTGCACAGGCAAAACAAACTCAAAGTTTGGGGGGAGTGGTAGCAGCAGGGGTGAAAGATGGGCTATTTGTTACAGCTGGAAAATTATTAACTTAAAGTGCCGTAATGTTTAAATTTACGGTTTATTACTGTGTAAATTACAAGCCGTACTTTTGGTAATTAGCAGCTCGCTGGCGGGGAGCTCTGAATGGAACTCATTATTTATGATTACAATTTAGAGAGATGGGGAAGGGGGAGCAGTGACCTCCGCTGCAAATGACAAAGATCCCTTTAAGGTGATGAAGATGAATTAAACAAGTAAATATTATCCTTCTCATTTGGATCATTAGGGCCGACAGGCCCAACCACTTGCAGGTGGCCTGAGGAACCCTACCCAAAGCCAGTCTCTTGCCAGCTGAGGATTCATATTTTAAATGCTGGTTACAACTAAGCAAGGTGAGTAGAAGAAAGAAGGGGCAAAGAAGGACCTTTCAAGTGTGACTGAACAGAAGGAAGAACTCTCACTCCTCTAGACTCAGGGCTCCTCTAACGCACCTTGCTAACGGACTCTCTAAAGCCAGTCACCTCAGAATATATGCCAATATTTTCAAAAGAACAGAGCACTTTCCAGTGAAAGTAAAGCCAAAAGTAGTCAACACCTTCCTTCTCAGAAACATCTTTTACAACAGACAGCAGCACTCAACACTCCAAGAACCAGACCTGACTAGGTGTATCCCTCCCGCTTTTAGACAGGCATGTGTAAAGTATTGCTTACTCCTTTAGAATCAAGACTAATTTTTTATTTGTTGTTTGCCTTACATATAATAAACATAGACAATGGCTTTGGGTAACTTTGTCTGCATTATTGCATATGCCTTTTTATTCTTCTGTCTCTCCACTAAAAATGCAACTGCTAAAACCAACTTCCTTTGCTGCCATTCGTATCAGTTTGCTTCCCGATCTAAATTTTGGCCTTCCTTCACCTTTGAGTCACCCCTCTGTTCTTGTAGTCTCAGATTATGAGCATGCACAAGTTTCATGCCATCATTGTTTTCTTCTACATTCTGTCTAAATCTTCTTGATATTTATGCTTCCCATCATTCATCTTCCAATCTCCTTTCATACTGTTTTTAGCACTGATCAACTGTCTTTGCGACTTCAAACCTGCCTAAAAATCCACTTAAGTCACTCAATCAACTCCTGACAGTCAAAACGGTTAAATCAAAAGATGCACTCAACAAAAAACATACAGGGCCCCTTTTGGCAGAAAACAAAAACAGGTCACGTGATATCTTAGAAAAGCACTTCAGGACTGATCAGTATTGGAAATACAAAACTATTATCCTGCAAAAGGGAATACCTTGCCAACAAGCCTCCTCCGACCTTTTCGGAGACAACGGGCAGCAGCTCCTGGAAGGCGATTCAGGCGAGCGTGAAATCCTGAAAATGAAACCCAGAAAAACTGAGCAACAAATACAGAAGACTCTTCCTGACAAAACCAGTTAGTTTAGTTAGTTAGAAAAACGGTTAGTTCAGTGGTCAAATCAGATCTTCTGTCTCTTGTTTCTCCATCTGCAAGTAGTAGATATGCCAATTTATTCACAAATCAAATAAAATCCCTATTTAAAAAAGAAGAATCAAGAATGTGGGCCGCTGGTATGAGTATTTTAGTATTCTCTCCAGTAGTTCAGCTACTTTTAATTGGAACATTAAAAAAAAAATAAATCACTAATACCAGTTTAAATTGCAGCACCTATGAACAGAATCTACTCTTGCTATCATCAAAAGTTCTCAAACACGTGGCATTCCTTATGGATCTCACCTCTCTGAGCTGGCCGTGAGGGCAAAAGAAACGTGGAATCTGAAAGCTTGTCCAAGCCTGAGTCAATCCGCTCCACTTCAGATCGGTGGTCAGTGCCCCACTTGGGAAGAAGGTTGGGGACAGTGAATCCTGGAACACATTCTCCTTCATAAAACCAATCACTTTGCTCATCATCACCTAAAGAAATAGAATGGAATTAGCCACAAGTAGTATCAATGTGCCCTGTGACAGTCCCACAAAATACTACAGGTAGGCATTACTAGATGTGAAACAGCTGAAGTCTCATTAGGAATTCCTTCCTGAAGAGCCTTCTATTTGTATTCTGTTTCAATGATCTGCAGTAACTATGGGGCCTCACTAAATGCTTTAAACTATCCAACTCATCAGTCTACAGAATTTCCCTACAGAACAAAGCCCTCTTTATAGACCTGCCTAGGGCAGCTTTAGCACTGTTGCGACTGCATCTCATCAACCTTAGTTCAAAGTTGTGTGATGTCTTATGCACAACTCTTTCTCTGAAGTAATTACTGTGACAGAGGTAGAGGCCAATCATTTGGCACACGTTACAGGGCTGTCACAGGAGTGACTTCACAACAGGAGAAGACCAGGCTCACAGAGTAAGCAAAAGGAGCATACTCACTGATAAGAAAGATCCCTAGTCTCCTAAAATGGCAGCTAAGAGGAAAACACACAGCTATTAGAAATGGTCACTCTGAGCGTAAAGTACTAACCAGGCTGTGAGTCTGTCTCAATCAAAATTTCTTAGAACCTGTCAGAACTACAAAGCCTCTGCAAAACTAGAGCAGCAGCAACCGAAGTCACGACCAAAGTCTCCATAAAGCAGGGTCACTGTAATTAATCCAGTTGCAATTTAAAACTGAACTGCATCAGATGCCATTCATGGTAAATCTGCCTGGCCAGGAATCCCCCAAGAGCACTAGCATGTGAGCAATGTAAGAAAAGCAGGGAGACAGCAGATAACCTGACACATTTAGCTACTCAGCAGCCCAACTAACAAACAGTTCTGTGTTATTGCAAAGTACTTCACCTTGCTTAAAAATCTAACACATCTGACTTATGCAAAACTCTCACGTGCCTACCATGAAGTCTCAACTCAAGCATCCCCACTTACTCTCCTTTCCTAACCTAGTTTCATTACTCCTGACTGAGGTCCATTATGCCTAACCACATCTTGTCAGACAAAAAAAAAAAAAAAAAGCGCGAATACAAGAAAAAAAACAACTCATCCTAGTAAGAATGCTGCAATCTTGCACAAAATAGAAGAAGCAACACCCAAAACCAACTCCACCAACAGGTAGGACAGCCAGAGCACTTCATCCCACAGCTCTGGCATTGCTTTTTATTTCTGTGATATGTCAGTTGACCTAGCATGCTTGTGACAAATATATTTTAAAATACAAATATCCCCACCTTACTTAGTTTTAATTTATTATAAGATATGCTGGATAGCTCTTCTAAGTGATCATAATGTGTGCAAAATATCCCTACAGTTTTGGATATGTGAGCATAGTGCAGTGTCGTATCTCAAATCACTACTTTCCCAAGACAAACTTCAACAACCAGGACCATATGCTAACACCGCAGTAACTTTCATAGTGAGGCACCCCAATGCATTTTAAAAAAAAACCAACCAAAAAAACCAAACAAACAACAAAACACAACACAATCAAATTGTAAACTAGGACCATTCTCTGCTCACAAAAGTATCCGGAATTGCAAAGACTATTACATGACAACCTCAAAAGAAGGGGGAAAAAGAACTACATTCAAGTTAAGTATACTGCTATCTTAAATTTCCCATTATTCCACTTGGAACTGTATGAGAAAACTATTTCCAAGATGATGATCTGTGACCAAAAAAAAAATTTTGTGCTCTCCCCATCTCACTGGAGTGGAGAGCTGTTGTTTATTATTTACTTTATGACTAGAAATTGTATAATAAAAAAAAGGAAAGGGAGATGTTTCTTATTTAAGTGGAAAATGCAACAATATATTTTAACGCCTTTTAACATAACTGTAAGCTAAAACATCTTGACCAGAAAGCTTTTATACTATAAACTGTTTGAACAGAGGCCTGATGACTAGGATGTCAAACCTCTTCTTGTACCTTGACAGGGGAGTCTGTAATTTAATATTAATTTATTTAAGTAGTATGTTCTACGTGCTCTTGTATACTAGGTTATCCTACTTCTAGTAGCAGCCAAGAGTTAATACCCTGTTTTAGGCATAAAACCAGGGCAAGTATATAGGGCAAGCATATAGACATGCGTATATATATATATATATACACACACATACTTATCCAGTCTACATCTATCTTGCCTCAGGTGATGAAGTAAAAATTCAATGCTTCAGTCAACACCCTGCTTCGTCATCTGATACACAAGTGCTCACTAATTTCAGCTCCCCCAGAACAGTCACTGGCAAAAAGAGAGGACAAAGGATTTGACTTTTCTGTTGGTTTTGAAGGATGGAGGCTGGAAACAGTTATTTTTCAGCAAAGGTCAAAGCTGATACTTGAAATCCCTACTCTTGGGGAAAGTATTATAGCCACCTAAGATCACAACAGATCAGCCCTACAGTCTAGCGTATCATCAGAAAACACATAAGCGTATTTGCCATCGTTGTGTTGCCTCACACACAGATAGCAGGGTCAGTAACAAGCTAGTGGAAGCTGCATTTCCTACTGAGTTACTGATACTGCTTCCTCTAGCGCTCATATATTCCCAGAAGATCTCTCATCCAAATCTTAGCTTATGAAATGTGACAGAATCAGTGTATACCAGCAGAAGCTGCATGGAATTACAGGTCTCTAGGGTCACAATCCACCTGCTCTAAATACAATAGTCCTGATTGCCTATTTGCCTACTACAATCTCTTTCGCACTTCCGCCGTATCCCCCGTAAACTGGACACTGTGCTGTCACTGATAAATAAAACCAGCTTACACTCCACACAAACCTCCTAAGAAACCATTTCTACAACAGACACTGAAAATACTAGGCTCAACCAACGCACACAAGAGCAAGGGACAAATGCGTATTTAAAGAAATGAAACCTATCACATATCGCTGCTGTCTTCTTAGCACAGTCTGTTAGGTGACTTGTCAGCACTAACTGATTTTTTTCACATCGTTTCTTTCTGTCCAGTGAGAAAACAACTAACAGATTTAGGCACTAATGGTATCTAGACAACAATTAAAACACCTATAGAAACAAATCATAAGGTCTGCTCTCTCATTATGGAGAGCTCTAAAACTCTTCCTGTATTTCTGTGCCTTTCCATAATATTAGCTTCTTATATTTCAAATGATACAGATCTGATATACAAAGTATTTTAGCAGGAAGAAGGTACTGTTACCAAAAACCAAATCTTTTAACCCTCAGCTCATTTCTTAACTTCTAGCCCACCTCAGCCATTGGCCTTTCTCCTACACTTCCCTCTCTGTCCTTCTCAAACATAGAACTTCCTTAGTATTTTTAAAGAAAGTAAGAGAAATTCCCCAGCAACAGAAGAGGAAAATCACAGGACAGGTGTTACCTTGGCGACCCTCATCATTGGTAAACAGGCCAGTATCACTGCTGCTGCATACACTGCTGGTTTCACTGGAACAAAAACAAACAAAAACCACATTGTTACAATTACAGTAGATACAAAACAAAAACCACTTTACTACATTTTACTAGCTTCTCTGAGCCCAAAATGCTTTACACATCTCATAGAAATGGCATTTCAGACACACAGCTGGCTCTAGCACAGGACATAACTGCTTTCTGTTAAAACACAGCAACACTGCATCACTTGAAAAAGAGTAGAATCCTGTATCTAGTCTAGTTCTAAGTTATCAAAAAGTAATTAATATAGTGGCATTTGCCTCGGGTACTAGAGTTAATAACCTAACTATGACATTGCCTGGAATACTCACTAGGAAATTAAGTGCAGTTGAAAACTCAGTCCCTGGGTCACTTAACAGCAACTGAAAACCCTCTGAGTTTTCTACTTCAGATTTCTTTTTTTTTCAAAAATGTTATACAGGTACATAAGCCCCCCTTCAATCTACTGCAACTTTCATTTTATTTGGAGGGAAGTGCAGCTGGTATGATCACAACTCTTCAGCTAAATACCTTAGTACAGCATGACTTGCTGCTGCTGAACACAACCTCATTACAGCACACTTCGCATTTAAGGAGACTTAATTTTTGAACCAAAGAATTAAACCAGATATTAATGTGTAGAACGTCATTAATTGACTGTAAAGCTAGATGAATATTCGTAGCAGAAGTACATGCTCAGGTCAGTCCCAAGCATCTGATGACTTTAATGCTGATATCACACCAATCCTTGGACACTGGGCAACACTTCCTCTGATTTAGCTGAGGGATATCAGAACAAGCAGAAACTACTTACTGCCCACCCCATTAGCACTAAGGTCTTAGATGCAAACATCAGGTGTAACTCAGCTAGAATCAAGCTCCAAGCAGGGTGTGCTGCTAGAAAACGTCTCTGGGTCCCTCTTTTCCAGGGAAATTGGATCATACTGGACACCAGTATCAACTGGAAGCCCCTAGATTCAAAAGGCTGAAGGATAAGGGATCACAAGATGCATCGCGTCACAGAATTGCAGGCACATAATAAAAGTCCATTTTATAAGCATATTATTGATATTAGAAAATGCACTCTAAAGGTTAGCCAAATCAACTCATCACACTGGATATCTCCAAACTCTGCATCTTCATCATTGTATAAAGGCCATTTAAAGGATGAACAGTCTGTACATCATTCACACATTTCAGTATGTAAGTTAATATCAAATTCCAAACCAATCCATTACAAAGTTTGGCCATCCATTCACCCTCCCACATATACACCACAGCAATTAAGGCCAAGGACTGAGAACCACGAGTCATTCGTTTCATTCCTAGCTCTCCTACCAACTCACTGTACGACCCTGGGCAAATCTCTCAGCGTGTCTGCTTTCCCTTTAGAAAGCCCGAATTAATAGTCCTCACAAGCAGCATATGCGAAGATTGACTGCTTCATAAGCATTTTAGCATCATCAGAGGAAAGGTGCCTGAGAAACAAAAAAGCACTAAATCAAGATTCCACATCATATTGACAGTACTTTAAGAACCCTGTCGTACTGCGAGCTCTTTAGCTCCTTACAGATACGCACTACTGCCAGTGCTTTACTGGAACAAACTTTCATGGGTCTCACTCTCTTCACCACCCCTTTTACACTTCAGGGCTGAACACAAACTAGACTCCTACACAAGCCTTTCTGCAGGTCCAGTAAGCACTGATTAATGACCTCCACTTGCAAAGGAGGCTACTTACCTTAACCATGAAATAATGAATGCTATTGATCCAACAAGCTACTGCTATACAGTATTATTGATCACCCAATCTTTGGTTAAAATGGTCCTCATTTAGCAATTTCACTGTCGCAAACACCTGGAGCAAAGCATGCTTATAATTAAATAGTTTGGGAGAGTTAAAGTGAGAGGTGATGGACAGAGAACTCAGGTTTCCCCCATTTATTCTTTTGCCTGAGCTATTGTTTGTGTCAGGAGGGATATTGATTTTCTATAAAAATAAGAAAACAAGAGGCACCAAGGGGCTGCAGAAGGTCAGGCTGGGCTGGAGAAGGAGGGGAAGCTGAACACTCTGTCTTTGTCACTTGCCTTCCAAGAGAGAGGATTTTTTTTCTTTACAGAGAGACTGGCCTCCAATTCATCATCTTAGCCAGGCTCTTGACTGCCACTGCAGGCTGCCATCGAACAAGCTCCCTTCCAAAGGGTAAAGTGACTGTATTGCACGCTCAGGATGAGCACTGGTTACGCTCCCAGGCTAGAACACCGTACTGGTGTTGGCTGGGATAGAGTTAAATTCCCCTCATAGTAGCTCTGTGGTACTATGTTTTGGATCTGTGACCAAAACAGTGTTGGTAACATACTGATGTTTTAGTTATTGCTAAACAGTGCTTGAACAGTGCCAAGGCCATTTCTGTTTTTCACACTGCCCTGCCAACGAGTAAGCTGGGGGTGCACCAGAAATCAGGATGGAACACAGCCAGGACAGCTGACCCCAACTGACCACAGGGGTATCCCACATCATATGTCATTGTGCTCACCAATAAAAGCTGGAGAAAGAAGGAGGAAGGGGAGACATTTGGATTTACAGCATTCGTCTTCCCAAGGAACTCCTATGCATGATGGAACCCTGCTTTCCTGGAAATGGCTGAATACCTGCCTGCCAATGGGAAGTAGCAAATTAATTGGTTACTTTGCTTTGCTTGCACACATAGCTTTTGCTTTATCTATTAAACCACCTTTATCTCAACCCACGAGTTTTCTCACTTTTACTCTTCTGATTGTCTCCCTTATCCCACCAGGGGGGGAGTGAGTGAGCGGCTGTGTGGGGCTGAGCTGCCTGCCCAGGTTAAACCACAAACATATCAGCATCCAGCCAGTGAAGTCACACAGCATTGGTGGGTCAGTACAATCCCGTTTGAAAAAGCCTCATTAAGAGTTATGGCACTTGAGAGTAGATTAGATAAACTGCACATCTCTCACTAGTAAGCACATCATTCAAAGGGATTTTTCAGACAGCTCTTGTACTACAGTTTGTTCTGCCCTCAAGCCAAATCCAGACCATTCTGGGAGTACTCAGCTTAGACCAACAAGAGAAATAACTTCAGCACTCAATATATAATTTGCCTTTGCTTTATTATGGCTGCAGGGAATTTCAAAGCATTAAGCGACAGAAAGGCATGTTACTTCTAACAGTCTTAGCAGTTAATTGTCACCTTTGTACAAATATAGAAATGGCTACTTAAACTAAGACCACTTGCTTCCTCCGTTGTTTCCACATCATTTATGTATCAAGCTTTGAGTCATGACATTACCCGATTTAGAACCATCATCACTCCCTCATCATGTTCCTGCACATCTTTCCTTCTCTCAATTTGGGTTCATCTCTTGTTATGTTTGGGAAATAATTTCAAAGATTTCATTTCACGCACACTTTGAATCATAATACTGCAGCACATCTTCCTCCAGGAAACGACTGAGCACAGTCTCACAAGCAAACTATAAAAAACACTTCCTCATTAAGGAACCACATCCAAAGCTTTCTCAGTGAACAAGAGTTTATCTACTAAATACAGTAAGGTTTTGATCTGACTTAGGATAAGGAGCCTTCTAGAATCTAGAGAAAATTTTAGCATTTACAGAGATTCGTTCCTACATAACAAAGAAAAGCAAGTGTCAGTGGAAGGGAGGAAAAAGAAAGTGAAAAAGAAGAATCAGTTCTGAATGTACAACTTAGTTTGCCTAAAAACATATTCATTTTGTGACACTCTCCACTGCTAGAGGACTAAACAGTAGTGGAACCAATTCAGTATCAAAGTGTTTCACGAATCACCAGATCACCTCAGACTGTTACTAAGCCCAAGCTGCATCAAGACTTTCCCTCCCATCAGCTTGTGATGACAACCATACCATTCCCTCTCCTAGGCATCCAATTTTCTTCTCCCTTCCTCAGGATATGCCTTTGTTATACATCTGTGCAAAGTACTTCTCTTATGGTACCAGAAAAAGAGTGAGAGCGAGGTAAGCACAGCCAGTTTCCCTCTGCTGCTGGCAGCAAAGTGCTTTATTTAGAGCAGTAGAGACCAAAGCATGATCCTTCACTACTGCGAGGGATACTCTGCAGTGAAGAGGATTGTATTTATTTCTTTCTCCAACTTTGACCCTCCCTAGGGAGTCATAGCACAGATCACACACATGGTGTTGGAGAGGTCAAATATTCCAACTCTTAGACTTCCAAAGAGAATCTCAAGGATTTGGCAGCAGATGCTAAATGTGATTTGATGCCGACACTTGCACAATAATTAACTTGGGAGCAAGAGACAACTGAGACAGAACAAAGCAATCTTCCAGCATGGTCCTCAAGTAACAGTCCAGACAAAGCTGTTTATTTACTCTTTCAAAGGCTGGCACACATAAAGCCTGGATGAAAGCCTGCTGGTTTAAGTTCAAGTTTAACATGATGGAACAGGTTCTGACTGGTGGGAAAAAAAACCTCCAAGAGCACTGTCCATCACTGCCACATCAAGTAAGGGTATCTCTCAGTCCATCACCACTGACATGCAGCATTCATGGGCTACTCAGCACATGCCCTCTCCTGGACCACCAGCAAATACCTCTGAAAATATAAAAGTGCCTTTAACAACTCACTGCAAAAAAGGCATCCACTAGTCTCTTGAAAAGGCCCACTTTGCATCCACTTTTTAAGTAAACAATAGCAACTTTGTAAGGAAAAATAACCACTTTTTTGCTACTTCTACCCTGTAACAGCTACATAAAAACCACACTCATACAGTAAAAATGCAACAGTGGTCCCCTGGATCAGGACAGTGAGGACGCATTACAACCTATGCTATTCAGTCTCCCAGAAAATACCATTGAGAATTTTACACTTCCAGCTATTATCCACAAAGCCCTCAATAACCAAGTACCACCTGTCTACCCTCATGAACGGCAGGAGCTACACAGCCAGAACACTTATATGAACCTTAACATATGCACAATTATACTGGATCAAACAATTACACTTTCCAAACCCAGTGTCCTCTCTCTGACAGTGCCTATTACAGTGGATGCTTGAGGAAAGAATATGAAAACATGACAAATATAGACCAACTACTTTCTCTGTATACTCCTCCAGCTTCTAGCAGTCAGCAGTTTAAGGACTTCCTGAGCCAGATCTTCTATGTGGGCTGTAATGCTTAACAGTCCCTTATAAACCTACACTCCACATCCTCCTTCTGGACATACTTAAATTTTTGACCTCCAAAACATCCCACAGAAGAGTTGCAAGCCTTGGGTTTCATGAAAAATACTACTTGTTTGTTTGTTTTAAATGTCTCCTCAATGTCTCCTGCTTTTTACACAATGATAATTAGCAAATAAACAACTCCATTAACTTTCTGTATGCCACTCATTAAGAAATCTCCTTCATTTGATTCTCAGCAGTTGTTTCTCTTCCAACATGAAAAATCTCTTCATACAGAAACAGTTTTATAATCCCAAATCTTCTACAGAGAGAATAAAAGTCACACTCAAGGGAAAAATTTCCCAATAGTGACATACAAACAAATTCAGACCATAACATTTCCACTTCTCATTTTCTTGTCTTGTATGAGATTCTGCCACAAAATTCATCAAAGTTCTCCAAAACCGGACACAAAGACATGCCAGACTCCACTGTTTGCACAGGCTTATCCAGTAAGTATTTAGTTAGTTCCTCCCAACTTCGTTATCGTGTCCCTACATTATCCCCATAGCTAGCCTTTCAGAACCTTATTCCAGATCCATAGCAGAGATGCAGAACTGCAAACAAGATGTTTTGACTGAGGTTCACACAGTACCTGCACAGAAGGCAAGCAGTCACGATGGGAGATCTGTTCTCTATTACTACATATGGTAAATTCTGAAAACAAGAAACTGAGATCAGTTCATATCAATCATGCAACACGAGTGCCAACAGTGGACTTACTCTCCAAACCCCAGGCCACAAGCATGTCACTTTGTAGCTATAGGGCCACAGACATTTCAGAGGGCTCCTTGTGTAACAGGAGCCAGAAAAATTATCAGCTTGCCAACTTTACAAGGAAGTGTTTTGGGTCACCAGTACAGCATTGACAGGAAAGACTTGGAAAAAATCTACAGTTTAGAAGGAGCTGAGATACTTCTCATCTTCAAAAAGAGAATGGCACTGAATAATTTTGATAAGAACTTCTAAAAGTAAGGCACAGGATTTACAAGCAGCTGCAAGCAAGGCAACCATCTGACTAGCACAGGGAAGAAACCAAGATCTCACCATTCCGACATGTTTTCATCTGAGCCCTGTTTCTGTTCATCAGCTTCACACTCCATCCGCTCCTTCCTTCCCCCTTTGCTGAGGAAGGGCCTGTTCTCTCCTGATTCACAAAGGCCATGACTGGATGATGTCCAAGGGGCATTTTCTTTCCAGCGTGAAAGACGCTGTTTCTTGGCTGACTTGAACCTGCAGCCCCTCTCATAGTTCCACTCTGACACCCTGAGCTTTTGCTGGAGACTGGCAGCCACCTCTGATGTCACACGTTTAACTTTCCGTCGGCGCCTGAGAGGTCGACAGGGCGCGTTCTCTGTAAAGGAGTCTGACTCATGCCATGAGTGCTGCTTGCTCCTCAGGGTGGCACTGAGAGCTGGGTGTCGTTTGACCACTGCCATGTCATCAGAGTCACTGAAATTGGCTGTCAGCACCTCGCGGCAATCCTTGACAGCTTCATCCAAGCTTGACTCTGAGGCCTCACTGTAGCAGCAGGCATGCTCTGCCTGATGCGTGAAGTCTGAGCGTCGTTTACGACCTCGTCTCTTGCGAAGCTGACGCCGCTGCTGTCGTGGGCTCAGGGCCATCTCTTCCCATAGCTCATCCAGCTTGTTTTGTTCTGAAGTCTGCTCTAAGGCTGAGGCCAAGTCATGCACCAGTTCATCCATTGGCAATGTCTACTAAAAATGACAACAAACAATTAGATCAGACACAAATGCCACTACCAACACATCACTAGACTACAGTATGCTATAACCTTTCCAACATTACTTACATTTGTTACACACTTACTATGGAGTTGCCTGGGAGAACCCAATGCAGGACAACTGCTGCTTCTTGGGCTAACACTCACTCCTTCCTTTTGCAAGGGTTAAATCCCTCTTCTAACCATAGTAGCAGAGATCTTACTACTGCAGCAGTTGGGTCAAGTGCTCTGTGTCTGAAAAGGCCTTAAGGTTGCACCTTTTGCTTTGAAGCAACATACTGTATTACATATCTTAAGGGTATAAGAATCTGCAACTAGTTTGCTACCTGGTGTTGGTAGGCCACAGAGAAGGGTTAACTTGCTCAGCAAACAGATTGAGTCTTCCAAAAAGTAGACAAGCAGTAAAGCTGAGAGTAAAACAGATGGTATAACAGGCAGTTGCAAGCCAGAATCACTTCAACAGCTAACAAGGCATGCAGGACTCTGTGCTCCTTAAAACAGAGTGTATGAGATCGAACCCGAACTCCTACTGCCAAAAAATCCCACCCCTTCCACCTCAGGACAGTCAGGCAGCCAATATCAAAAGCCTCACAACCTCCCTCTTCCCACCCGTGCCTTGCAGACGTGGGATTTCTCTCCCCACCTCCTACCGGGCTCAGAAACACCCGAACCCTCATTCCGGTGAAGCAGCTGCAGCCGCAGGCCGCCTCCCTCAGTCCGAGCGCCCTCCGGGACCCCGCCATACCGCGTCCCTCCTCTGAGGAAAACCGGTGCTTGCGCCAGACAACTCTCGGCCCTACTGGGCAGCCCTGCCCTCAGCGCCCCCCTCACGGACCCGCCGCTCTCCGCCAGGCCTCACCCCGACCCCGCTCACCGGCCAGCGCCCCGCTCCGCCAGCACCTCGTCACGGCGCTTCCGGCCTCCCCGGGCCACTTCCTCCCGCCCGCCCCGCCTGAGGGGCGGGTCTGGCGGCGGGGGGTGGCCGGGCCGTGAGGCTGCCTCGCCGCCGATCAGGCAGTGCCGAGGCCTCACGGACGGGCCAGCCCCGCCCCTTGGGCCGCGCGGCGGGGCTGTGCGGGGCTTGGCCGCTGCTCCTTCTTTTTACGCTGTGGTTGGTGCCGCTCTTGGAGTCCTTGCCATATGCTTACCCCTAGCTGCTTGTGTATTTTATATATATATATATATATGTACACACATATAACTTTTTTAATGAGCAACTAATAAACTCGGTACCCAAACGCCTCCATTTTGCTGCTGGCACATCGTTGGGATGGAAATCAGCTATCTCCTAAATTAAACCTCCCTGTGTTATTCCCCTCTCCTTAAACCTCACACCTCTTTTCCTGTCATCACTTTATACATCACTGGTAGCCAGGTGTGACCCTGCCACCATCCAGTTTTGCTTAGCATTGCCTTTTATTACTCATCTTTCATGTTGGTTGTTTTTTTGTCTTTGTTTTTTTTTTTTTAACCCAGGTGGCTGCATTCATATTCAAGCCGATACTGGTTCATTTTTCAAGTAACGTTTTACGAGGCAGCATATCAAAGGCTTTGCCGAAGTCCAGATATATTATGTTCGTGGCATTCTCTTCACTAATTTTGTAAATTCAGTCGGAGAAAGTAATCAGGTTTGTCTGACATGATTTGTTCTCTCTAAATCTACACTGCTGCTTATTGCTCATAGATCTCTTATCCTTTGTATTTTTGCTTCTTTTTCCACCTTTATTTATTCCGTCATGTCACCAGGAACAGAAGTTACTCTGAAAGTAACTTCCCCCCTCAAAAAAGACTGGTGACAGCACTTGCTTTTCCTCAGTCCTCTGGCACCCTCCCTAGTTTGTCAAGATACTTCAAAAATAATCGAATCCTCAAGTTTTCCATTGATTCCTACACACCAATAAGACAGTCATCATTTCACTTCAACTGAGCTTTCTACATGCTGTTTCTCTAACTAGTCCTTTATGTCGGTCTGAGCTGTCATGTTAATATTTTCATTACCTTTTAGTTCTCTGAGAAATTTCTTTGGAAAAGAAATATTAAAAGAAGATAAACAGTCATTAGGTAGATCATTTTTATCCCATTTCCAATAGCTGACAATTTAAGTTACTTTCTGTGCACCAATTTGTCTGTAAAATTCTGTCCTTTTGTCTTTTTAACCCTTTCCATGGCAGTAACTCACCCTACTTGCCTGCAGTATTTTGTTTTCCTGCCAGTTTCCTACTTCCAATACAGGGGTTTTCTTTTTACTCTCAGATCTGAAAGCCAATCCCTCCTAAAATCTAATCCTGTTTCACCACTGCAATCCTTTTTCATGCTTCAGGATATAAAACAGCTACAAAATGTCTGGGTTAGAGAGAAACTCCCCTGATGGGAAGGTTATTCTGTAAACATCCACTTCAGAGCTTCTTACCTCTTCATTTCAAGCACTCGGTACTGGCTGCTGGTCCAGGCAGGATAACAAACCAGACAAACAACTGTGTATAAGAAATCCTGTGTTCAGATGTCCTGGGGAGATGGCAGCAGACGCCCACTCTAATTTATCTTCTTTTCCCTTCATTTCCCCACTAGTTCTCTGCTGTTTCTGTTGGTCCACAAACTGTTTTGCAACTGGTATAAATTGTATTTCATCCATCCGTTTTTTTTTTGCCATTTTCAATACTTAAAACTACGTTTCAGCAGATGTTTGCAGCGTTTGGCCTGAGTAAATACAACAGATGGGTGCGCGGCATTGATTTTCTGGGAGAGGCATAGGGCAAAAGCAAAAGAGAGGGTGAAGCTGCTTTTGCAATTGCAAGAGTCCCAAGAACTAAAAGGGTGCAGCAAAGGAGCACTGATATGTACAGGGAAAAATCAGAAAATTAGGAACAGGAGTTGGAGAAATATAATGGGGCAGTTGGGGTAATCTGGTTTTGAGTAGTTTATGATATTTCTGTCCTGTCTTACAAGGTTTACTCTGACATGGGCCAGTGACCATAAATTTTGAATCCTTGCCTGCATTCAGCTTCATCCCACAACCCTGGCAAATTATTTACTCTCAGTGCAGCTTGCAGGTTCCCTGCATGGAGAACAGGAACTGGTCTGTCTTCTCAGCACTAGTTTTGCACGTGAAATGCTCTAGGGATACAAAATGTTCGGCATTCCTATCCCAAATGGATTGTTGTCTGTCACTGGGCTTTGTACCCACAGGTTTCTTTTTCCTGCCTGGAGGCTGTGGTCACCAGTGCTGGGCCTGGAGGCGGGAGAGGAGATGTTAGTGGTGAGGGATGTTTTCGAGGCAAGCAGGAGAGGAAGCTTGGTTGGATGCTGGCAGCACGACATGGCAGCGCCTTTGCCCAGCTCCCTCTCTGGCAGGCAGCGGGAAAGGTGCAGCCCAGTAGGGCAGGGAGAGTAGAAGGGTCGTCACTCTACCCTAGCAAATGATCTGCCTGGTCCCATGGTGCTTCTCAGCAAAACCTTCCAGGGGTTAAAAGGAAAAAGAGAGAGATAGAAAGGGGACAAGAGACAAAGAGAGGAATAAAGTCAAAAAATGTGCCGTGAAGCTTCTTGCAGCAAAACGCGGAGAAAGTCATTTCCAACTTCTTTCATCTTGGAGATGAAGCCACTAAATAAAAGGGCAGCGCAGAACACAAGGGCTTTTAATCTGTCTCATCTCCTTCATAATAACTGCAAATTTTCCCTGGGCTCCTGGGAGTGAGCCTCTTTCCTCTGTCTTTGCCTTATCTCCCCCCTCCATATTTCACAGCCGGCTCGGCTCCCCTCACGCGGCTGCCCCCGGTCTAGTCTCCGAGAGGCCTGTGGGAGCCGCCGGCTCCCAGGGCCTCATTGTTCCCGGCTTGGGAGGAAGCTCAGGGAGGGAATTGAAGGCAAGTCAAAGGGAAACGGCATCATCGCTGCTTCATTAATGGGAACCTTTCAGCAGAAAACATATCAGAGCGAGGTCTTTTCAGAGGCAGTAATTAGCAATTTGGAGCCTTCCCCCCTCAGGAGATGCAGCTGCGATCTAACAAGTGGGAGCAGTGCTCGCCTCCTTTACGCTTCATATTTATTGTTTTTCATTTTCTCCATCTTCCTCCCATTGTCCAGCCTCCTCCTCGCTGCCAGATAAGGGCCCTTTATTAATCACTCCCTTTTAATTCTTCATTAATGATAATAACTTTCTCTGGCGCACAGAGAGGAGTTAATCTTTCCTGGGTATTGAGAAAGGACAGGGCTGAAAGGGAGGGAGTGAAGAAGTGCATGGTGGACAAGGCTGTACTGCCATGTTTCCCTTCTGCTCCGCCACCCGGAAGGAGTTTCTGAAGCCTTTGGCTGTTGAGCTGTGAGTTGCCCATTGAAAGTCTCCGGGCTGACAGTTTGGTCAAGCTGTATGAGTTTGGTGGGATGTACCCTGGCTCAGAGATACAGTCCCTACCAGAAACAGCTATACTTGGGCTGGAGGGAGAGACATTCACTGCGTGTCTTTGCAAAAAAACCCACAGGCTTTGCCTAGTCATCTTCTAAGAACACTCCCTCAGACACCTTCAAAGCCTGTTTTCCCAACTGCCAACACTGTCCAAGTTTAAACAGCACCTGAATGTGGAAAGAAATGGTATCTGGGAGGTTCTGCACATGACAAGACACTTCATGGTGCCTCCCCCTGGCAGCTGGCACAGTCTGTGCCTTGGATTGCTCCCATCCGAGAGTGCCAGTCCACCAATGTGGACATCTGTGTGAGGTGACTGCGTCCAGGCTGTGAGCATGGGCAGCCCAGTGATAAAAGATGGATGAAGATGGCGGGGAGGGGAGGAGGCTGTCATGCAGGCTGTGGCTATGTGTGAGGGGCTACAATCAGTGACTACCATCTCTAATACACCTAGGGAGGACAGTGCTGCAATACCCAACATGCTTACAGAGCTTAGCTTCTCTTCCTAGTATTTTGTACCACTGCCTTCATGGGAACCCCTGCTAGTAAAGGCCACACAACTGATAGGATGGGTGGCTCCACAACCTCACTGAGAAGTGTCAGGTTTGCAGCAGTGGGAGACGCTGAGGGAAAGGAACAAAGAGCATGAGGAGAATCCAAGAACTTCAATGCAGGAGCTCAAGCTCAGCAGTCAACTGCAGAGACAGCTCTGTGAGCACCCCTCACACAGTGGTCCCATCCCAGATTCACACCCCAGTGTCATTCTATGGATGTTGCCAAAGAAGCTGGCCACAGTTCAAATTAGTGACTCTCATGGCCCTGGAAGCATGAGTCCCCACATGCTCACCTGTGACAGACATTAGGACAACACCATCAGTATCATTTTGTGTTGATCTCAGGCAGCTGTCTGGCAGCGCTGGGAACTGAGGGAGAAACCAAGCCGCTGAGGGAGTTGGGGCAGGAGGGGGGACAGACAGACAAAAAATTAAATTGGGTATTTTCATTTGCTTCTTCTTTGATGTCATTTGCAGGGCAGATATCCTGTCTGTGTTCTTTTAAAGACCGTGGTAGTAGATATTTTTTTCTCTACAGTCAAAGCTCTTTCTCAGCCCAGTGTTGGGACTCTACTGTTCTATAAGCATCAGCTGGTGTTTCCCTAATATGCTGTTTCTCAAGTGTCTTTGAGGGTGAAGTGAAACTCAGGCCTACATTTATATTCCTCTGAGTAATATGCTGCCAGCATCTTTGATGTTCATGTAATGTGGACTTCAAAGGATTCTTGATAGTCCCAATAATCAGGGATGACCTGTATTTCAGCATCCTGTGATAGACCTGTGCTTAATTTCCAGTGACCCTCGTACACTGTGAGGAGATGTCCAGAAGAACTTTCCAGCTATGAACTTGAAGTAATATAGAAATTGGGGTTGGCCTGTCTGTGAGTGATGCATTTTAATCTCCTAGTGGGCCAAGCTAGTCCAATTAAATGTGGGCTGGCTTTTAGGGTTTTTTGTTTGTCCACAGCATCTCTGCATGTGGTGAAAAGACACACAGCAAATGGACAAGGTTTTCACACTTAATAGCAATATGAATTTTATATTTAAAATTAATTTTTATATTTTGTATTTTAAATCCTATATTTTATATTTTGATAATTTAATAATAATAGACTATTGGGTTATATTATTAATAATTATTTAATTAATAATACTTTTTGATGTTTTTATTAATAATTTAGTATTTTACTATTTAGACTTTATATTTTAGGCTGTATTTTTTTTTTTAGACTCAGTGAATCAGATCTCTGGTCGAACACTGCTCCCCTGCACTGGCAGGCCAGCAGGGTATATCAAATCCTCTCCTCCACCCTTGCTTCCCCACTGGTCATAGAGGTGCTCTGCACTTTCTGGGACTGCTGCCTGCCTTTACATATCTGGCAGAGGACTGACAAAGTCTGCATGGTGGAGATAGAATAAGCTGAAGTGAGGGGAGCCAGGAGTCTTGTCAAACTCGGTGCATATGAGGGCCACCCTCCTTCCACTATTGTGCACTGAGCCCTGAATAGAGATACAGATCCTATCTTAGTCAGGATTCAGGAGGACTCTGTGGCAGTCAGCTGAGCAATGACCATGTGTGGGGTACGTGGTCAGGACTTGTGACAAGGTGCCACTCCTGCTGATATGGCCAAGTCAAACTCTTGACTGCTGTGGGGAGGACACTGTAAATATAGGTGTGAGGCAAAATAAGACAAACATGATTATTACTGTGACAGGTGAGAGACAAAGCATCACAGGTGCAGAGTTCCTTGGGAAAGAAATTTTTTAAATGAAGATAAATCAGGTTTACTTGGATTCTTCCATGGAAAAGACATTTAAATATAGTAAACAGGATGTTCATAATGCTGTAACTTAGAATCGAGAACTAAATAAAAAGAGAAACTGAGAGCAAGCAAGGCAGGAACTGAACCACTAAACAAATTACAGGAATCCCCTTAGTCTTGCAACTGAAAGCCTGGTCACTAAGCTACTCAAGTCTTATCTAACATGTTTTATTTGATAATTTGCTTTATTTGGCAATAGATCAAGGAGTTCTGTAGGACTGGAATGCTCTAGATTCTTACTATGGTGACTGTCCACCTACCATTGCTGGTGTAACAACAGTGGCCTCTGAGCCACCCAGAGGGGCACTCAGCAGTCTCCCAGCCAGCCTCAGGGACCCAGCTAAATGCCCTGAGGATGCTTTCATGTTCAGAAAAGAAATACATTTGCCATGAGAGCAGAGAGCTGGCAGTGGCACCAGCGATGCTGGCGAGGGCTGAAACATTGTGGATGTTAATGTCGGGTGGCAGGAGCTGAGTGCTAGCTTGCTCTCAGCAAGAACAAGCAGTGTTTTAAAAGCTATAAGCCTCAAAGCAAGCTAGCACAGCCAGATGTGGGGATCACACACAAGGACTGGTGAAGCCTCGAGGAGGCTGGAATCATGGAAACATGGAATATTCAGAGTTGGAAGGGACCTCCAGAGATCATCTAGTCCAACTCCCCTGCCTAAAAGCAGGACCCCCTAGAGCACATCACTCAGGACTGCATCCAGGCAAGTCTTGAAAATCTCCAGAGAAGGAGACTCCACAACCTCTCTGGGAAGCCTGTTCCAGTGCTCTGTCACCCTCACTGAAAAAAAGTCCTTCCTCATATTTAAATGGAACCTCCTATGTTCCAGCTTGTGTCCATTAGTCCTCATCCTGTCACCAGGAACCACTGAAAAGAGTCTGGCTCCAGCCTCCCTCAACCCACCCTTTAGGTATTTATAAACATTAATTAAATCACCCCTCAGCCTTCTCCTCTCCAGGCTAAAGAGTCCCAGCTCTCTCAGCCTTTCCTCGTAGGGGAGATGCTCCAATCCCCCAATCATCCTCGTTGCCCTCCGCTGGACTCTCTGCAGTAGGTCCCTGTCTCTCAGCCCGGAACTGGAGGCAGTATTCCAGTTGTGGTCTCACCAGGGCAGAGTAGAGGGGGAGAATGACCTCCCTCGCCCTACTGGCCACACACTGCCCTATGCAGCCCAGGGTGGCATTGGCTTTCTTGGCGGCAAGGGCACATTGCCAGCTCATGGAAAACTTACTGTCTACCAGGACTCCCAGATCCTTCTACTCAGAATGATGCCTTTTGCAGTTATAATGATTGCAGGTTTTGCTTCCCAAAAGTCCTCTGTGCTGTCTGTGCATCTCGCAATTATCTGCCTGTTGCAGTGAGATCAACTGGTACACAGGAGAGCAGCAGGTCTTATGTGGGGCTGCAGGGCATGTCACAAGTCTGCGTAAAGTAGGCAAGCCGGGGATGCCAGAAGTCCTCATTGGATGCACTCCTTATCTGAGGGGAAGATGAAGATGCTCTCTACTTGTGGGATGTGTGAACCAGGCTGAGTATTTCAGCCAGGGCCACACTCATGGAGTAGCCCTTCGGGTTAGCTAGCATCCATAGGTTGAACTGACCTGGATGGCTTATTTTTATACATGGAGCTATTAGGCGTATGGGATCTATAAATGTGTAGCTTTAGAAAGCAACCAAGAGGACAGCATTTTCTGAGTCACAAGTGTTGCTGGAACACAATTGCATGCCACAGCAGTCAGATCCCTGCCCCAGGCTGTACTTAACCTCCCTCTGCTCTCCAGACCAGCCTGCAGCTAGGGTTCTCCTTCTTTATCTCCATGTACTTGCTCATTCCTCCTACCACAGCTTTCTTTCTGCACAGCGTATTTGCCTGATCCTTGCCTCTTGTTGCTCAAGCCCGTGTAGATCAGCTGCAAGCCCCTGTCCCTTCAACAGATCCTGCTCGCCGCCTTACCTGCCTTATGCACTCTAGGTGCTGTGGCCTTCCATGGCCATTTCCAGAACTGCACGCAGGCACCCCCTCCTGCTACCCGTGCTGTGGCCAGGGGAGCCTGTGGTGCTGACATTGCCAAACCTTTCAGAGGGTTGAGAGTGCTTTATAGTAAGGAAGAAGGCAGCAGCGTGGATCTGCGGGGAGGGGGAGGGGAACAGCCTGACAATCCCCTTCGAATTATAAACATATCCTCTTTAAATACATTTCTAAGGATAACATTTGTATTACTGTGTCCTGTGGCTGCTGATAGGGCCCTGCTTATCACTTTGGTCTCTCCTCCTTTCTCTGGGCCCTGCTGGGAAAGGTCCCTATCTGGAGCCGAGCTGGCAATCCTCCGCCAAGCAATTGTTTCAGTCCAGGGGAAAAATTAATTTCTGCCTATCGTTAATTGAGAGAATTGTGTGGAGAGCTGGGAGGGGGGCTAGCAGGGGGAGTGGGGGATGGAGTGAGGAAGAGAGAGATCGTGTTATTAACAGTGTCCCTTTCATAACCAAATACCCTGATTTCCATCAGTGAGATGAGAGGCTCATTACAGCAAGGTGATTAGAGAACTTGGAGGAGCTATCAGGCTATGCAGGAGAGTGGCAGGGAATTCGGGAGGGACTCTCAGCAGAAGGGCAGCCGCACCAACCAACCATCCCCTCTCACCCTCACTGCCATCTCCTCCACCCCTCCTCTCTCCTTTAGCCTCAGTGACCCTCTACCCACACCTCAGGAAAAAGCAACAAAGATGTTCCAAAGATTGGCAGTCTTAGTGGCTGGAGAGATGCTTCACATCGTAGCAGAGCCTGCACACACATAACTAAAAGCCCACTGGGGTTTATCAGCTCCTAAAGGCCCAGCTAACAGCTCATCTTAAACATCCTTCCCGGATGGCCAAAGAAGAAAATGCATAAAAGTGTTGGCCTCCCTCCCAGCTCTGTGGGGAGGTCATGCATAGCTATTCAGTGTCTCTCATTAGCCGATTCCTCAACAGGTGGCTAAAAACTAAGACCTCTGACTGTCGCACAGAAATGTTGTACAAGCAGAAGGAAACTATCCCAGACTGTAGTCTGATCCAGCTTTTGCACCACTCTCCACACATGACTGCTGAGCTATTTCCTCTATTTTAGAGATATCACTGCTGTGACACAGCCCACCAGCCCCCAAGCCATCTCATGCACCATGTGTATGTCTTCATGAATTTGCTGTCCTTCAGCTCACAATCACTCCCCTGACAAATAGGTACAGAATCCCCTTGATTCCTGACATTGCTAGAAATAACTTTCCCCCCCTTCGGGAAGGTAAACAGCCTTGAAAATTCATCCAGTCCGCAAAAACACTAGGGGATGGGACTAGGATAAAAAGTTGAACTTCTTCTACCTTGCATGTGAATGATGCAATGAAAAAAGACCCGTCACTTTAATTTTCCTTCTTTTTTCCGCATAAAACTTTGGCATCCCAGGCAAATGTGCAGTGGACAGGAAGATAATAAAAATTCTACTAAATTTGAGTAATCTATCTAATCTGTTACTCCCATAGTTAATATTAGTTAATGCTTTAGTTATTAGGATTTTTTTTTATTGTTAGTCTGTTGCCAAAGCTGTACTTAAGACTGCCAAAAATCCTATTCTGTGATGACAAAGAGGTCTGTGGCAAGGTCCATACTGGAGAGAAAAGCTGCAACAGAGAAGTTGAAGTGTCAGCTGAGCAGCTGCAGATTGAAAAAAATTGTCGGGACTGAACTCTCCTCTTCCTTTGACAAAAGCCATTCACTCATTGGGATGAGGGGCAGATTGTCTCACTGTATAGACTGTGGAAACTCAATCCAGCATGGCACTCACAATAAACTGAAGTGAAAACAGAAATACTTTTAGAAGGTAAATGGGCTACTTCTCATCTAGGTCATGCAGGAGAATGTGAAGGCAGACAGAAGTGCTCACTGTGACAGTGTATGGAGTTCTGCATAAAGTAACAAAAACAACCTCTCCTAACTCCCACCCCAGGCAGATCTCCTGCCTCTCCTTAGGATAATCCCATCTACCCATGTCCATGTGTTGAGCTCTAGTAATCTCTAGCTCCTCTGGGAGATCCAGACAGAAGCAGACCCTCCACACAAGGCAAGGCCTCGCATTTTAGAACCAAGTTTCATTGCTGACAAGTAGAGGACATGTCCAGGAATATATTGTCTCTTGGAATGCTAGCTGGAGGGCAGAGTGGTCACCAAGATCCATTCAGTCCTTAGCAATTTCTCTCCATTTTCTTATCCCCATGGGACAATTACTGGCAAAGAACAAATTGTTAGTAGACAGTTAAGAGTAGGCCCAGCGCCAGACTTAGAAATCTTTGAAGCCTGAATGATTTGTGAGAGTCTGTATATTTAGCCTTTCCTCTTTTAACAGAGTGTCCATTTCGTGCGGATTTCTTGTGCAAATCACCAGTAAAATGGAAATGGAGAAGAATGCTTGTCATAAGTAGTTGTAAGTTGAAATTCTGGGATACTCATGTTGTCTTCTTCTAAAGGTGCTGAGGGCTTAGCCTTGGATTTCTAGTGTCACTAGTCAACTATTGAATAAAGAGGAAGATCCTGTATTAGTAGGTAGTTCTCATCTAATACAATTGATAATAAGGCCAACATAGCCTTCATGCCAGCCCCTCAGCTAATCTGACCTCTGACCAGAGGGGTTTTGGAGACAAAATGTAATAGCATGATAGGCAGCCTGACCCAGGGACTAAGCACTCAGTCCTGGGCAGCTGAACACAAATGCCCTCTTGCCAAGCCTTAACAAGCTGAGTTTCCACAGAGGCTGGTAGCCTCCAGCTTTGGATACCCAGTCTGAGCCATTGTTCTGCATGCACATAGCCCAGGTTGCCTTCAAATGGGAAAGTCTAGGCCTTGCATCTGAAACCAAAAGTGATCAGGCATTTGCAAAAGCCTCTGCTACTAGCTATTTTCTTCCCCAGACAGTATTCTACCAACTTTGCAAGGCTGCAGCAAGGAAGTCTGAGGAAGAGCTTGTATGGCTGCTTCTCATCCTCTTTCTCTCTGCAGCCCATCAGGAAGTAGAAAAGTGGAGAGACTGCATGCTCAAACTCCCAATAAATCCATCCCAGTTGATGGCTCTGAAGTGCCAATTACAATTAGAGTCAAATGAGACTGGGAAAGGGGACAACTGGAACATGTGAAAGGAATAGAAAAGGGGAGATGTTTGGGAGAAAAGAACCAAGTAGTGGCAGTGAACCAAGGACAGTGACTGAGATAACACAAGAAGATGGATGGGAAAGAGAAGAGAGGATTATAGCTACTCAAACAGGGGAAAGCGCTGAAAAAGGGAAAAAGAGAAGACGGAACTTAAATGCTATAGTGATATAAGATCTACACAATCATTTCATTAAATAGGTCGGTGAGAAAATAACATGAAAGTTGATAGATGGTATACAAAGAGAGGGAGGGGAAAAAAGCAAATTAACAGAGGAAAGGTGGGGAACCAAACAAGACACTACATGCAGCTTCAATGCTACTGAGCTAAAGTGCCCAATGTTCCTACTTGTTAGTACTTTCTTGGCCATCACTCTGTATCTAACTTGTCTTTGCCTCTATGTCTTCAGTCTATCAGCATGGGATTCAAAAAGGACATGATTATTTTGACCACTTGTTTCTGTATTATCATGCATTGCTCTAGATCTTATAATGAGACAGCTATAAAAAAGAGGGCATAACTGGACCCTGCCAAAGCATGTGGAAGTATTTCAGCAAGTAAGAAGAAAGCTCCCTCACACACACAGAGCCAGTCCTGCTGAAACCCTTCCTGGTGCTCACACTGCTTGGGCGCTACTGGGTGATGCAGAGGACCAAACAGTGGTTAGATGGAGCCCTTGGAAAAAACAGGATAAGGGTGAAAGTGCTGAAAATCAGTTCATAGGGCAACTCCAAGATGCTCTGATCATCTCTGGTGTCCCAGGGAGGCCCAGCGCACAGCAAGGCGGGACAGACCCTGTGCTGGCATAGGGAATATGCACTGCCCAGCATCTTTCCTCCAGTTCAGCACAGAGAAAGAAGTGAGATTAACCAAACAGAAATGTGACTACAAAGGGAGGAGAGTAACAGTGAATCAGAGAGAGATGGAGACATGGGGTGTGTTTGGAGGAAAGAGCATAGGGGGAGAAAGGAGGGAGCAAAGTCCGAGGCACTCAGTGAGTTCAGAACAATCTCCATTCTCTACAGCGCTTTCTGTTTAAAAAAATAAAAAAGGAATGATGGAGAAGGGGAGAGAGTCAGACAAGTTTAATGATGTGTGTTCAAAGCTCAGATTGGAAAAATGACAGAGAAAAGCAGCCTGTTTCGGCTCTAATAAATTGTTCTTTGCTGTAAGAGACGCCTGTCGCAGCATTAATACAGGGCCCTAATACACGGGTCAGGGTTAAGTAATTTTCTCCGGCAACTTAAGCGAATAATGAAGCTGGCAGCGGCTAGTGGCGCAGTGGGAGAGATGGCCCAGGCCGCCGGCACTTTGTCTTCATTTATTATGCCAGCTCTCATGATTTGGGTACTGGCTGCAGCAACGGGAAGCCTCCACCGAGGAGATATCGCTTCATTTCGGCAAGGTAATGAAAGCTGGGATGGGGGGAGGATAAACCAATTTGCTGGCTGACATAGGAAGGAGTGATTTGCAGACCCGGGTAAGGGAGGGGGGCGACCAAGCGAGAGGAAGCACAAGGCTAAACCAAGCAGGGTGCTCAAGGCCCTTCCCTGAGATAATGGCACCGTGTGTTTGTGGGGAGGGCAACAGAGAAGGACCAAGCAGGAGGGGATGGTGGGGCTGGAGTGCAGCACATAAGGGTGTGGGGAGTAGGGAAGAGCCAGCAGGTAGAATAGTGTGGGCAGGAGGGGCTGGTGGAGGAAGAAGCAGCAGGAGCAGGTCCAAGGGCTGGTGGAAGTGGTCAATGGAATAAAGTTGAAGTAGAAAAACAAGTAATGATGGGATGATGGAAGACAAGCAGAGAGCAGCTTGTGGGGGAAGGCAGGCACAAGAAGCAGGGAAAAAGGGAGAGCAAAGGATGTTGTCCTGGCATTGTGGGGAAGGGAAACCCTCATGAGCAACTTATCTAAGGCATAGACACTTCGGAACTGCAGTTCTGGAGCAAATCAAAGTTTGTCCCCACTGAGACCATCACTCTTCTCACAAGGAAAAAACTCCAGATGAAACACAAAGCAACCCTGCAGCCACATCCCTCCCAGGAGAAGAGGGAACTCCTGTCTCCTGCACTCCATCCCCACCACTTGGGCACAGGCAATCCATCTCCAAGCCTACCTCCTCAAAGCAGATTAGCAATGACTAATTTTGTGGCTTAACTCCCAAAACATGGGTGACACTCTGACCAGCCTGGGCATACTGTCTGCATGCTCACAGTCCCCTCTTATTACCCCTGCACTGCTGTCCTCTGTTCTCAACCTTAGCTACATAGCAGCTAATGCATAGCAGCTAAGGTGCCATCTTTGTCCCTGCTTTAAAATACCTGCATCACTCAGAGTACATCCCTACCTCCTTCAACATCCATGCTCCCCACTTACAAAACAGTGAAGGAAATGGAAGCAACAGAGCCCTGGCAGAGTCAAGTCTGGGACTCTTACACTTTCCTTCCCTCCCCCTCCTCTCGATGTGGGTTAAGGATTTCCAATAAGGACCAAGTGTTGGAGGCTTAACACTGCAGTCTCTGGAGAAGCAGGCCAATTTCACACTAATCTTCCCCATGAAGGGAGAGAGCATCGGAAGCAAGAATTACATCAAAGAGAAGTTAATGCTGAGAAGCAGACGACAAAAAGGAGCTGCTTTCAGTTTCAAATGAATACACACAGCTGGATTAAGAGATCAGGCAGCTCAAAGCCTGTATCACAGGCTTTGGTACCCGGGATTTAGCCAGCAGGGAAGAATTCTGATCTGGGGGCTCTTTTGAAAGGAGAGGAGGGTCTTTATGGTGCACTGCAGGTATTTGAGAATAGCTGGGTAGAAGGCAGGGAGGCTGATCTCTTGGTCTGGCCTCCGCTGACCTCTTCTAATGAATATCATGACAGACTCAGATAATGAGATGGGTTTGCATAGCCTACAATAGCTCCTGAAGCCTTTTGGCTAGTGAGCGGTTACCCTGTCATTTCCCCCTGCCCGGCACAGCTCTCCCTCCCTCTTTGGTCTGGTACATTGCAGTTATGTAGGGACTAACCCTGCAGGTTCTGAAATGTCCTTTCTCTCATGGCAGGAGATGTGTTCAGCTCCAAATGCAACTAGCAAAGGCAGCTGAGCTCCCTGTAATACAAAACACACCCTCCAGAGGAAAGGAGAGCACAGGGTGATTGCAGTAATGTGTCTGTTGTCCCATTTTAAGTGTTGCTGAAGTGAGTCCCAACGCTCCCCCCGCCAGGGGGCTGACAGGTGTAAATCCCGCAATGAATGAAGGCGCCGAGCCCTATAAAGCTGGTGTCTCTCCACGCATCTCCGCTCTGATTGACTTGTCGGCTCTCTAAGGCTGACTCTATCAGCTCCTCGCTGCCTCCAATTCCAGGTGTGATTTAGTTTGGAGATGAGAGGTGACAGTTAACATTGGTACTCGTCAGTGTAGATCAGACACAGTCACGCTGTCTTCTCCTGGCTCACTCCCTCACCTCCTCCCCCATGCTCCCCACCCCTCTGGTATCTCCCACTCCTATCTGTTGCTCTCATTCTCCCTGCCTATCCTCATCCCTTCCCTCTGTTTACCACCATATCTTTTTGCCTCCCAGGACCACTGCCAGAGCACGTCGTCAGTAAATTCTTCCCTTTCTCTTGTCTTTTTTGTCCCAGAATAAGAGATTCCTAATGCCTTCTTCAAGGAAACTTCTCACTTGCAAAGACTAAGAACAGCTGTTTTGGCTTAGCTTCACAGGGGACTGGGAAAGGACAAGCAAGCAATATCTAGCAAATACTCTATTTTAAAATTTAACCTATTTGTCCATTGATGGGTTGTTGATTAGAGTTGAATTCTCTTGAGTGTACGTGCTGTTTGGGATTCACCACATGGTTTTGAGGAATGACTGTGGGCTTGAAGACAGAAGAAAAGAGGGATTTTGCACTTCGTGTGCAAGATTACAACGGAATTGTTTGGCGTGGAAGGGCTCTTTGTAGTCCATGTGCTGTAATATCCTGAACAACCCTACAACCAAGGTTTCTGACACAAATGCTTAGCCTTCATATCTGGAACTCCTTGATTTAAAATTCCCAGTTCACCAAACATTTTCTGCCAGTACCCACTACCTATAACCCTTACATAAAGTTAATAGATGTATTCACATGGCTCTTTTTAACCCAAGTCACTTTCTACTCTATGTCACTCTTGGTCTCCCATTTCCCAATCACGTTCAGTTTTAGTCCCAAGTACTTTAAGTGACAGGATTTCTTTAAGCCACACTAAAAAAGGCAACTGTTCCAGCATCACCAAATAGGAGGTAACTTAGTGAACAATGCATTGGTTAGGTTCAGCCTTTTCAGTTCCCAGTTCCCACTCTTCTAATTTACAGTAACTTTTGTAGCCGATTCCTAATGAGATATGATCTTTTCCTCTTTTCCAGGGAGTGGTCGCGCATCATCACAAGTACATCGTGAAACTCTCTGTACCAGAGAGTTTGCTCATAAATTTACAGATGACTTAAACTGGAAGAGACTGAATGGACATTGTAGGATGGGATAAGAATCCAAAATAACCTTGACAAATTGGAGAAGAGTCTGGAAGGAGGCAGGTCAGTCACAACACCACACTCTGCCATCAGGGAGGCCTAAGACAAGCAGATGCAACTATACAACTAAATAGAAGGTGCTAGACTTGCACAGCCACATTGCCTCAGCACAGGACATATCACATGCATGTTGCAGTTGGAAGTGATACAAGAGATAGATAGCATACTCACTCTCCAGTACATCTGACCCTGAAATATCAACTACACAATTATGGGTCTGGAGAAGAATCAGGTAGGTAGCAGCACTACAGAAATGGATATAGGGAGAAACAGTGGGTCACAAGTTGAAGACAAATCCCCATGTCAAGCTGTTGTGAAAAGGCAAACAATGTACTGGGCTGTACAAACAGGAGAACAGCCTGTAAGGCACAAGAAATAATCCTTGTGCTCTCCGTGTTAACAAGGTCTGACCTGAGCTTCTTGGCCCTTCCTTGTTGCTTTCTGGACACTGAACTTCAAGAAAAAAGTGGACACAAGCCAGAAGGACCCAGGGAAGCTAAGCAAGAGTGACTGTAGATCTAGAAAACTTGGCCTGCAGAGAAAAGGCTATTACTGGGTTTATTTATTTAGTTGAGAGGAGAAAAAAAAAAAATAAATGACTGGAGAAGACATGATGACAATCTTCAAATACATAGCAAGATGCTTTAAAGAGGCAGAATCTTTGGAGACTAGGAGAAATTATAGCCTTTAACTGCATCAAGAAAGATTTAGAAAGCTCAGAGAACTTCTTAGCTGTATATGCAGTAAAGTCTTGAGATAATTTGATTAGAGAAGTGGTGGTAGCATCATAATTTTTCTTGAAGTCCAAGTTAGGTAAGCATTTCAAAAGAATCACATAAGTATCTTCGGGCTGGATTAGATAAATTTTCAACATTCCTTCTTGCTGTATTTTCTCTGAATCTACAAATATAGTGATGACTCTCTGCTAATATGACAGGGACTACCCATAACACATAGTCCCTTCCAGAAATAAACACCTGGCTTTAGCTAAGTCCTGTCCATGCTTCTCAGCATGGCTATGACAAAATGAAGCAGAGAGGAGAAAAGCCACTATACACATACCATGACACTGCTGAGAATCTGAAGGAGTGTGTCATTTTCTCTGTGTGAATGGCCAAGATGCATAATTTGGAGACTGAAGATTGCCTGCTGGAGATATTGCTGAGGTTTGTGATTCTTTCTAAGTTTAAGTGTTTTAATGATAAAGTTTTGAGGCCTTGAGCTTCAGTGAGCTGTGACAGTAGTTCTGTCCAGGGCTGATGAGAAAGACAATGTTTAGAATACATTTATCCTTTAATTCAGACTGTATGAATAATATTTACTCTAGTCTATTCAGTGATATTTTTCTTCTAACCATCAATTATTCCTCCAGCTGCTCTTAGAGCCATGCCAGCGTGGAAACAGTGATGATATGAGAAGTTACTAAGGTTGGTTGTTTCCGTCTTGGTTTGGTTTGGATTGGTTTCATTTTGTTTATTTCAGGTAGATTTTGCTTTCTAACATCTACATGTAACCACTCGTTCTCAGTAACCAGAAGGCACCATCAACAAGATATATCCCTGGACTATGGATCACCAAAAAGTTCCATCTCTTTGGCTGAGAGGAATAGAGTAACTCTGAGTTACATATTTGTCCCTTCAGTCTGAAGGGCTGTCATTCCCTGCACTGTCAACGCTAGTCAAAAGCTCAAAGCAGCCCTAGGTACAGCTGTCCACATCACCATACTCCAACTACAAAAGTTTAGGGGAAGACCTTAGTGGTGGGGCACAGCTGCCTGTTTCATGAACTTCCCTGTGACACCCTGATGACAGCCACTGTTAGAGGCTGGATGTTGAACTAGATGGACCACTTGCTTACTCTACAGGGGTATTCCTGCATCCCATTCTGAGGGCATGACAGCACAGTACTGCATGTTCTTCAGCACCTTCCCATAGTCCAAGGTCCTACTACTAAACTTCAGGCTTGTCTATAGTGAGAGATACCCATGCTATCTGTGGCTCACCAAGATAGTTTGAGTCATAGAAAACATGGGAACTAGAAATGCTCCCATGTATACGCTTGGAATCTGGAGGTTGGGAAGTCTCAGCCCTAGCCTAGGGAACACCTTGATGAAGTGGTTCCCAGTTACAAGAAGAGCAAACTAGAAATTCGAGTTTAAGCAATGCAGCCTTCGGAAGACATTGGAAAACTTGGATACCCTGGAATTACCTAACTCAGATCAGACACAGAAAGAGTGAACTCTCTGAAATATTCCCATGGATCTTCTCAGTTCTTGCCCCAAAGCTCAGCAGCACTGGAGCCTGACCATACTCATGAGTACATTCACTGCTAAGACATTTCTCAACATCATCTTAGTCTCTCCAGCCCCCTATCTGACAGCCAGCATTCTTAATCTTCCCACTGTCAGAATCTAAATTATTTCTCTCATTTATATGGCTATATGACAGCTGTCCTCCTGCTCCATCCAAAATCCTCTTCTCCAGGATAGAGATATGTACTTCTCAATCTGCCTTCATCTACTTTTTCCTCATTCTTTGCTCTTCTGAAGATCACACCTCTACCTTCAGCTGGAAAGGGGACATTAAAAGGTACAACCTGCATGGTGCATCTGGGAGACTATTTACCCAGGCAGCCTCATCTTGTCCACAAAAGACTCCAGACAGGGGAACTGCAGAGGGAAATGGACAGTGTCAGCTCAGTGCACTGGGTGACTGAGCCTGCCAACTTCTCCATCAATTCACACCCAGAAAAGCACACATGCATCTCATTTTTGAATGTCTGAAGGCACTCTGGCCAGGGTTGTGTTGTCAGTGTTGGGATGCAGCAGCAGAGGGAACTTGCAATGTTTTAGAGTGGCCAAAAGCCTCTCCAAACAGAGGGCTGCTTCTTGATCCCAGCAGAGATGCCTGCAGCTTTCCAAATGCTCTTTCTCTCTTTCTGGAGGCTGGAAGTTTGGTTTGGGGAACAGACTGTGCTTTACACTTCCTAGTTTCTCTCAAAAACAGAAAGCCTCTACCTCCGATAACCCCACTGCCTGCTCTCGCCTTGTGTCCATCCACCCCCCCTCCCTCTCCACCTCCAGCCTGGGTGACGATCCATGAAAGCCCCCAGCAGTATGTCACAGGAGTGATAATTACATCCCCTACTCACATCATGCCGCCTGCTGCTGACCTCTCACCCTTCCTCTCTTTTAATCACCCCCTGGCATCAGTCACTCTGACAGGGCAGCAGCACGGGCCACGTGACCTGTCAGCCCAGGGACATGACTTATAGGGCCCGGCTGGTGGACAAAGGGAAGGGAGATAGGCAGCATAAATCTCCAGGGTGAATAAAAGAGAGTGATGGGGCACTCTGCCGGGGCCTGCGTTAGCAGATTCTCGGCCTCTTGTTATCCAGCCCAGAGTTATGGTGATGAGGAAGTGGCCAAGAGTGACACGCGCTGGTCCCAATCAACCTTGTGAAACCTGCAGAGACCTAGAGGAGCCTTAATGTCACACATGGCTGGAGAGCCCCAACGAGGCAGGCTAGGGCTAGAGGAGCAGCCAGAGAGACCCCAGCTGCCAGAGCCACCTGACCAGCAAAGGCTTCATCTGTCAGAGCAAAGCATTAAGTCACACAGAACAAGGACAGGGGACCCCAGCATTGTACCTTTCCATCTCATCTGAGTGCAGCTGCAGCAGGATTTGCACGTCAGAGCACCCACCACTGGCTCAGGACACAGGTTTCTCCCCAGTTGTCATGTTCCTCCAAGCTCCACACCAGTCCTCACCCCCAGGCCTCCCTGCAATATATCTCCTTTCCATCTGCTCCCCTGCACTCATCTGTTGCTTGGTAGGATGAAGTCACTGGTGCATCAGTCAGTTGTTGCCATTATAAAGATACAGGACATCTGGAGTTTCCATCATCTGGTCTTCTCCTCATCACTCCTCTGCTGGGACAGGATTGCTCCTCTTGGGACTACAGAGACCTTTAACTTGTGTACAGGGCACAAGAGGGAATGTGGTCCACTAACACCTGCTGTGATGGGTGCTGCAGTGGGCAAAGGGTACCAGAAGGACTAATCTGGATTATCAGCTCCATCCTATGACAGTCACCACCCAAGGTCCCTACAGGTAATCTCATGTGAAAGCACTTGGGGCAAAGCAGGAAGGCACTTTGCACAGCTCTGCTAGTGCCCTGTCCCCATCCTGTCCTGTACTGGCAGTGGCTCCTCTAGACTTCAGGACTCACCTGCAGAGTGAAAACACCAGCAAGGCCAGCTACTAGTGTTGGCTGTTTGCACTGCATGTAAGCATCACCTCGGACCATCTCCTCTTGCACTTCCCTGAAACCTACAAACTCACAGCACTTGCAGCACTGCAGCAGATATCCTCTCATTTTTAAGAAATGCCAGTTTCTAAAATGAGAGGCATGACCAGGCAATGATGGGGTGAAGGTCTGCTTGTACCTTTCCCAGGGCATGCTCTTGTACACCAAGATGTCCCCACTGAGGTCCCAGGGGAGGGGCCACAGACAGGACTGTGCAACCCATACAGCTCAGTGCTGCTGCCATAGCTAAATGAGGGGGAGAAGAGAGGTGCTGAGACCTCCTCTTGGACCAAGCAGCATCCCACACATATCCTGTACCCTCTCTTCTAGCAAGTTCCCGTTGCTGCTGCCCCCTCGGTTTTCCCATCTCTGTCTGCAGCCCCACAGCCATTGCACAGCACAAGGCAGGGTGGGCTGCCTCCTACACACAAGAGACTTCAGCTAGGCTGGGACCCAGAGGCAAAACTGTTCAGCCCTGGAGATGAGACTGAACAGGGCCCCACACTTCCCTCTCCAATCTTCCCAAAGGCCTCTTCTCCTCTGGTGGCTTCCCTCTGGGATAATGGGGAAGCCCCACAGCCCCCTGCCTCCTCACCAGCTGGGTCCTAGCCTCTGAGACAGAAGCACACAGCTCCCTACCTTCCTCCCCCCATCTGCCTTTTAACGATGATGGAAGTTGCTGTCAGCATGCAGCGACAGTAATAAACACTCTTCTTAATAACACAGGGTGTCCCTCTTATTAAAATGAATAGACTTCAGTGGTGAAGCCAGGCTGCCTGCCTTGCAGCCTGGTGGGGACAGCAACCCTCAAGCAGAGCAGTTTGTTTGCTGTAATTACTACAGCAGCTTCAGCTCCAGGACATTCCTGGTTACAGCACTGTACCGTACCCTCAGGCAGAGACACAGGTACTGGGACAGACCAAGGTACCTACTGACACATGAGGACACAGAAATGCAGGCAGATAATTGCCTGTGTGCCTGCAAACACATACAGTGATCTCCAAGATGTACATACACAGCAGAGTAGGGCTAAATGTATCCACTGTCAGGCTTTTAGGAATCCTAAACTTCACTGAAACCAGTAGCAGCAGCTAGTGTCACTCTTTCTGCTTCTCTCACGCATAACAGGTCTAGTAACACACATATGCATAAACCACACTGCATTGCAAGCAGGTAGAGGAAGGCCAGTGCTTGGTCTATGGGTAAGAATCCCTTCCTCCAACAGCTTACAATGTATCTGCTCCATTTTTCCTGTTCGCTGGTCAATGAGACTAGGTCACAGGATAAATATATTTCAGGTTTTACATATCAGTGCAACATATTAAAAAGATCTGATGCGGCATCCCTCATGTCCACCCTTTCTGGACTTTGGATCTCAGTTAATGTAATAGTTTTTCTCCCATTGCAAAGCTGTCTGTTTCCCAAGCACCAAATTCAGAGGATCTCTGTATCCCAAGTACTGACTCTTTCACCCTGCATGCTGTAGCCAAACACCAAGTTTGGGATTCACAGAACAGGGAAGGAAACCATCTGACATTATGCTTGCAGTGGTTCTTTTGGAGGTATGTTTGGACTGGCTACTACACAGTAGCCTCTATATGCAATTCCTGGCCTGGGAAACCAAAGCATCCCCCTCCTCTGCCAATCTAGTTTATTTTCTCAGCATTTACTAAGCTGGCTGGTTCTGCAAATGTGCCCAGCACTGACCTGAGGCTACATGTGTGTGAAAGAAAAGCTGCACTGGGAAGCATTTTTCTCCTTTGGAGCTCCCTCAAACAGAAATCATCCAAGAGAAAAATCTATCAGAAAGACAAATGACAGTAGCACGTCCCAACATCCACTCTGCTGCCATCTCAGAGCAGTTCTCTGGGCTGCAGAAACCCAGCAAGACCAAATCTGGTCCACTGAGTCTAACCCTTGGAGGAGCAAGCACAGAGGAGCAGTCCTCAGCTCTTGCATCATTTCTCTACACCTTCAGTGCATTAAGGCAGGTTTCTGCATCACTGTCATCATCGGGCCCTGAACAGCTCACACCCTCACCGGACTCCAGAATTCAGGAATACCTAACTCCATCTCCCCTTGCACTGCTCCTCACAGAAGAGCCTACAGCAGGTAGCAAGGCTAGTGGCAGGCAATTTAGCAGATTTAGCAATGAGGTAGAATAAAAAACAATTGATTCATGTGCAGCCAATAGAAGCAGTTGGCAGGACCTCACCACAAAGAACCACACTGAGGTACCTTTGCCTTTATTATCTGTGAGAGACTGGTATCTGTAATCTCTTAGAAAATATTCCTGGTGCAGGATATTACAACCTCACTGGTTTCACTGGTGTTTAGTACAGTAAGAGAGACTAGAGCAGTGGAGCAGATAGATAGAAAAAAATGAAACAACAGATGAATGAACCAGTCTTTTTCAGCCAGTGACTTCCTGGGCTCAGAAGTCAAATGCATCACAAGAAAGCTGTTTATTCACATTTCTCAAGTCTCTCATGTGCCGTGTCCCAAATTGTCTTTCTGCTCAGTGGAAGGTTAGCAAGGATGGGGGGCGGGAAACAGTTGATGAATGCAAAACAAGACAAGGATCTAATCTAAAAGGCTTCCAAAAGGTCAGTAGTATTCCAGAATCAGTATCTCTAGCTATGTGGAAACTGACTACACCACCTCTTGTCAACAGTACTTCCACATTCCCAGGTCCTGGCAGGTATGCTCCAAAGACCACTTCCCACACCAGGACTAGATTTATAGATCCACATGGCTCACCTCGCTGAATCACTGCCACCAACAGCTGTAGGTCAAGTTGGAGACTGCTGCTGAGGCCGCTAGCCTGGGCTTCCAGAGCTGCAAGCCTGTGTCCGCAGAGAGGGCTAAACCAGCGGAAAATAGCTCACAGGAGACAGGGGGAGCACTGACAGAGCTCAGAGGAACAGCCTGGCCTTGCAGTCTACCTTGTCCTATCAGTGTCTTACTTAATAAGCACAAATATTTCACCCACTTCTCACCTACAAAAAAACCCCAAAAACCCAACATCATCAGAATAGAAGAAAATAAGGGAGACCCTTATACAAGAAGCTGAGCATAGGAGCTGGGCAGAGCTAAGAAAAGTTGCAGCAGATCCTTTGCCCCAGTTACCAGTGATTTTATGCAGGGGACATGCAAGCTCAACATGGCAGCAGGGCTGAAATGGAAGCCACATGAAGTCCACCTGCCCACTCCCAAGACTGCTCTTGGCATGTTCAGTGCCTGGAAGGCCAGGCCAGCTACAGGAGCTGGGAAGCTCCCACCCTGGACAAAACCACCCTGCAGGACCACTCCTGAGGCTAGAGGCTGCTGGAGAGATCCCAACACTGATGCATTGCCTGCACAGCAGTGATGACTGATGCATACCACCACATATGGAAAAGAAAATACAGTATAGAAACAAACCTTCCTTCTCCTGTTGAGAAAGTATGAGAAGCTTCCTTCACCACAGTCCTGAGCCTATGCCCTCACATCAAAGGGAAGAGCTGGTCTCTGGAGTTACTGGGCTGTGGCTCATTGTCTGTCATCAAACAGCACATGGAAAATGCAAAAGGAAAAGTAGCCAGTGTCCTGAGCGAAGTGTTTGTCATAGATGAGGATACTCCAACTCCTGAGCAGGTCTTGTGCTCCAGGTAGCCTGCAGAGGAAGATTTTGCTTGAGGATGTGGTTCATTGTTGCTACAGTGAAGTGAGACGTGAAAGAGTAGATAACCAATCCTTCAAAAATCTTAGCACCAGTTACATTATTCCCCTCATTCCACTGGTGTTGGCTCCAAAGCAGTATCAAGGTTTTCCTGCTGGTGCTCTTTGCTGGGATGTTGGATGACCTTGCAGCACCCATCAAGCACACAGAAGTCGCAGAGGCATGGGCAGAGGGGCAATCTGAGACCCACAGCTAACAGCCTGACCACAGGGTGAGGAGCCTGGAGAGGACCAGCTCTTAAACAGCTCCTACAAAGCTCAGACCACGGTTTGGCAAGTCACTTCCTTAGCAGGTGCCTGGGCAGGCTGACTGAAGGCAAAGGGCTATTGATGCCACCCAGCTGCAGAGCCCTGCAGTGCTGAGCAGGGTGTTGGGAAGAGATGGGAGCCTGGGAAAGCCAAGGAGCAAAAGGCAGACCCCAGACAGAGACAATCTCAAGCAGCTGACATCCAGAGAAACTGAGCCAGGAGAATTCAGCCCTATGACTCCGCTGGGCTCATGTGCTCTACAAGGCTGTGACTTGTCAAGAAGCAGATGAAGAAATTATTCTGAGCAAGTGTATTTTTCTCCCATTGCCTTGCAGTCAAGTACATACAGATAAAGAGAGACCTCTAGTGATGCTGGAGGGACTCTGCCTGTCCTCTACCTCAAAGCATCCCTCACAGCCAGAAACAAATGTCTTGATTTCTCTGACTAGTGCAGTCATGGCCTTCCTCCTGAGCAGGAAAAAAACAAGGGCTGAGCACAAGAATGTCTGCTCATTCACTGATGTGGAGGGGTGGCACTCAGAAAAGGGGAATGACTATACCAAACTGAAGGGTTCAGAAAAACTAATGAAGGCAAGTGAAACGGGCTCAGGTCTTGCCCACACCCTGCCTCTCCAGTTACAGCTGCCCAAGCTCCAGCATGGTCCTGGGATCAGGCACACAATTCAGCAGGCATGTGGAGGGTAATTGCCAGTGCTGGGAGATGATTTGCAGTTCAGCTGCAATTTGGAACATGTGCCTTAAGTTTGCATTCAGGCAGAGAGGGAGTTCAGCAGCTGCCAGTTCGGTGTGGCAGGAGGAACAAACAGCAGATTCCTGGCTGAGCTCAGCCATGCCAGGAGACCCTGTATCCTCCTTGCACAACCAGTCAGCTGCGGGACAGAGCAGCATTTTTGGCTCTTGCTGAATTCAGCCTCAAAGCCCCAATGTGCAGGTGTGGACAGAAAGGATGATGGACTGAGCATAAGGGCACGTTCATGCCAAGTATCCCATGCCCAGCCCAAACAGACAGAAGGCAAGCAAACAACGCCATTCACCTTCCCAACTATCTGCACCACAAAGGACTGGACACAGAGCCAAGAAAAGAGTTTAAGGCTACTCAGGCACACAACTACTGCATTAAACTTTCCAGGTACAAAAAGGGTTTAAGGGGAAACATGAGGAGAGGCAAATGCCAGGGGCAAATTTAGCTATGTCAGAGGCACAGCAGTTGCGCTGTGCAATGTCAAAAAGCAGACAAATATACCTGTCCTGTTGCCAGGGCAAGAAAAGAAGGTAAGGGCCCCAGTCAGAAGAGGACTCTCTCGCCTGCTCCTGACACCCTCTCTGCAGCTCTGAGCTGCGATTACTCAATTAGCAGCTCCCAGAGTACCTTCCTTCCACTCAGCGGTCTCTCCTGTTGCCCAGCCAGCATGTAAATCAGAAAGGAGCAGCTCTTTCCCTGGGCTTTCTTTTTCTTGTGCTAGACCAAGCCTCAGTGACCTCCTGTTGGGAGAGGGGGCAGTCGTATTTTGCTGGAATGTTTTATTTTCTCTGCTGCATGAAGAATAATTGTGGAGGGGAGGGAGAGTACAAGCATGAGAAAGCATCTGCACTGCCAGCCAGGCTGATGTCCTTGTCCCACAAGGTTATGGATCCATTTTAGCTCAAATAATAATAATAAAAAAGCCTCATAGAAGCAAGGCATTCATAAAACAAAACACGAGCTGGGCATTTGGCAGCAGCTGCCCACAGAATGGGAAGCGCACAATGAAGTCTGGAGGTAGACAAACTCTGCATCCTGCCAGCAGCTCAGAGATTTCAGGGAGCTGGCAGGATTTCTGATAGCGTGTGCATGCATGTGTGCACACATGTATGCAGAGATAGCTGCCACAAGCCTACTTTCTCTTTCCCTGCATACTTCACTGATGTTACTTTAGATACTCAGTGTGGCAAAACTCCGAGATGTGTTCACACCAAGGAGCAAGTCTTACACAAATGGGAGCCAGTGGCACGTGAGAACAGCCTGCGTGGTTATCTCCCCTCTGTCCTGCTATGTTCCAGCAGCTTTCCAGCACAGCAGAAATGCAGCAGAAATGCTTCTTGACCCCTGAATGGGACACTTGCACTGAGTGTTTCTCATCCCTGGTTAGAGGACAAATGTTGTGAAGCACAAAACAACAAAACAGCTTGTGCCTGAGACAGAAGAGCCTCCCCTGTGAGAATTCAGGAAACTTTGGGGATTTGCCAGTGTTCTGATGAAATCCCAATAGGCATGTGAATATTTCCAAGTGATAAATAAAGCTCTGAGGACCAAATTCAAGACTTTCTGAAAAAAAAAAACCAAACCACAACCAAAAAACCAAAACAATTATGGTACACTTCATTTTGCTTCATAGATAGTGAGCCCTAATAACAATTACTATTTATTTCTTGTAAGAGGCATGAATGATGCTTTCCTGACTGCAGAGGACATCTTGCTTGCTCATTTCTAGTGCATTAGGACAGAGACATTTAGATCAAATATAAAGGGAGCTGGCATGAGTTAAGACTACCTGGTATTTTGGAGGAGTTAAATAATAACTATGGGTTAGCCAAAAAAAGGACTGAATAGGCTAGAAATTCAGCCAGTGTTGTTGAAAGATAAAATATTTTTCTTCCTGATAGGTGTTCTTACATTAAATAGCCCTACAGTTAACTAGAAAATCTGAAGGCAGGATTGGAGCAGTCAGAGGGGGATTTCTGAGTTTACTGCTTACAGTGCAAAGGATTAGACTGCTGACCAATGTCCACAGCAGTCTAGACTGTAAGTGGCTTTTGCCCATCAATTCTCCAAGCTCAGCATCTCCAGGCTAGAGGTAACAAACTGGAAGAGCAAAAAGGAACGGAAACTGAGAACAAATGAGAAATGCTTTTCTAAAACACAACCACTGATCCTTAGTCTACAAGGAACCTCTGAGCAAAATTATAAGAAAAGAAGATGTCATTACCTGGGCTTCCAGGGGAAAAAAAGTCATCATCTTGAAGAGGCTGCTGATGAAGCTAAGACATGATGAGGTAAAGGTGACAATGAAGTTCTGGCATGGGATTAGAAGAGGAATGAACAGATTGCTAGTTTTAGCATAGTTGAGGAACAGCTTTGCAATACCAGGATGTGACCTTTTGGAAATGCTGTTTGATGCATTTGCCAGTGACAAGGGGTGAGCAGAGCAGTGGAAGATTCATGGGTAAAACCTAGCTGTATTAGCAAATCTAGGACAGAGAAGCAGGGAGCTTCAGAGATGGATGACAGCAGGCACACACAATGCTGGTGGATGCACGGCAGCACACATTCAATTGCTTGTCTTCGTCAGGCCAACTGCAGTTGGTCATTTGTGTCACAAAGCAGTGAGGCTGCTTCTAAGAGAGGGTGGGCAGGAAGCCAAGGGTGATCCCAGCCCAGGAAGTGCCGTCACTGACCCAGGCACAGTCCTGCAGTACCTGAGCACAGCAGGCAAAGAGATGTACTGGACACAGGGTCCATCCACAGCCCCGGATAAGGCAAAGTAATTAACCAGGTTCAGAGTTCATCCAGGTCGTCCCATAAGAAGCAGCAAGAGTTGGGGCTGGAGACACTGCTGAAGAATAGGCCTGAGGTCCATCCAGGAAATGAGGCCAGAGACACTGCTAGAGACAGGCAGACCTACAACACAGCTCAGGAAGGGAATGAGTGGCCCAGGCTGAGCTTAAATGGAGCCACTGGGCAGAAGATGTGGGTGGATGCACCAGGTGAGACCACTCAGGGCAATTATGGCCTATGGGTGCCATCAGGACCCTGACAGTTTTGCTTAATGTACAGTCTCCTTTCGTATGGGGTAGGATCATCCACAGAAGGAGTTCATGCAGAATTGCCCTTTTGCACTAGCTGGCCTTAGTGACAGCCTTCCTATACACTCCTGTAACATCTGTCTATCTGCACTCACAACAGGGAACATGTGTTCCCATCCCTCAGGAAAGGACTTAGCACCAACCAGGCAGCAGCATTAGGGAAAAAAGCAACCACAGAAAAAAAAGTAAAAAACACCAATTCCCTCAAACTAACTGCATTAAAAATAATGCAAATGCACTTCCACTTCTCCTGAAGAATAAAAAAAAAGGGGGGTATTTAATGGGAATACCTCTTACTATAGTGCACAACCTGTAGGAAGTGCCGACGGTGTGGAGGATGTAAGCCCAGAAGAGACTCAGACCCTCATGCAGTTCAAGGGAACACCCACAGTTACAGCAGGCAGTATTCTAAAGGCAGCACGTAATTTGTGAACCTTCCTGGTTGAGGGCATGTAGTGACTACTAAACAGCTTGAAAGGAGGAAAACGGTACTCTCTGGGTGTCTTAGCCCCTAATTGTCCATTACAACATTTCTTGGCACTTTTTTTCCCTAAAGTCTTCAATTGTGGCCACCTTGAGCACTGGGGAGGCAAGTCAGTTCTCTCTGCCTGGGCAATTCATGTGCTAAGGGAGTATCTTTTTCCCTAGTGCTCCAAAAGGTGCTGCAGGATCAAACAACAAAATGTATTTTCAGTACTGAGGAGTGAGCTGTGCAGATGGGAGAGCATGAAACAGGCAGGCAGCCGGGAATGGTGATCAGCAGAGAGAGCAAAGGCAGCACAGAGGCTCATAAATATAATGTTTTGCTGTTACTCTGGAATGGCAAAGACATGTCCTTGTAGGAGCAAAACTGTACAGATTGCATTATTATGTTCAGTCCAATGAAATTAGCTGGAGTGGAGGGCGAAGTGGGGGAAACATCAGGGAGGAACAGCGGGGACAGAGGGTGGGTACTGCAAGGGCGCCCTGTGCTCGAGGCTGCACAAACCCCAGTCCCAAACCCGCTGAGGTAGCTGATGCCTTAGAAACACAGTGTGGCTGGGCAAATTGGGCCCCACTGGCACCTGGATGGAGTTCCAGCAGCAGGCCCCTCTGGCTCACTGCAGGAGGCTGTGGGGAGTGCTGGGAACCCATAGAGCCCCACACCTCCCTCTGCTCCTTCCCTGGTCCATGGTCCACCCTGGTCCCCTTCCTGGCACCAAAAACAATGAGAGACCATGCTTCTGCCATCCACCCCTCGGGCTCTGAAGGAAGCAGCACAGCGACTGCCATGCCCATAGGCGCGTTGGTCACTTATTCCCCTACTACATTTAGTGATTTATTTATTTGATGTAGAAGCCTTTGCATGCTCCCCCCACCCCTCATCTCCTTTCGCCATCTGTCCATTCATTTGGAAATCTGTTCCAGCTGACCTCGAGCTGACCAGCGGTTCCCTCTTCCCTCTGTCCTGCCATGGGCTCCTCCAGACGTCCCCAGCTCAGCTCAGGGGCTTTTAGCTGACTATGCAAATGTCGCCCAGCCAGCTGGTGTCTGCCTCCCAGAAACACATGTTCAAAAGCCCCCTGGATGGCCAGGGGGGAGGAGGGGGCAAGTCCCCATGCCCCGGCCCAGGGGCTATGCAGAGAAAGTTACTTAGCCAGGAATTATTCAACAAACAGATGGGAGGAGGGAAGGGAGGCTGGGGAACAGAGAAAATAAGAGCATGGTGCATCTGTGTGAGTGTGTGTAGGTGTGGGAGTATGGGGGTCCCAGGCGTGTGGGAAGTGCAAAAGAAATCACTGTGTGAAAGGGGTGTGTCAGAGATATGTATAGGTCAGGGGAGGATGTTGCTGATAGTTTTATGGCCTTCTCTTCCTAATGACATCTTCTGCAGCATGCAAAAGGGGCTCTAATAGCACAGCATAAAGGAGACACAGCTGTCAGAGGGCCGAACAGCAGGCCCATGGAAACAGCAGGCCCATGGAAACAGCCCCCCAAGAGAGTTACTAAAGCAAGGCAAGGCGGGCTCATTTAAATTCTTCTGTGAGAGCTCTCTCTTTTCCATCATCTAACACGAAACTGTCCATCAAATTCTCTAGATCTCCATTCACACGGAGGGAGAGGGTGGAGATACTGAAACTGGAGCCGAGGATTTGGGGAGGTATTTGGGACTGACCCAAGGCGAGAAGAGAGCAGAGGAGCATTGCCACAGCACCCCGCCAGGGCTGATAACCACTATAAGACAGACATGCCCATCCAGAAAGCCACTCATATGTAACAGTCCAGCTTGCTTGGATACCTCTCCAGGACAAAGGCTATGACAGTCATTTCCCAAACTGCTGAAAAGGGACAGGATTAATGTGATGATGCCTGCTAGATCTTTGCCACACGTAACATGAGAGAAAGGCTTGGAGAGAAAAGGACAAAGGATCCTCAGTGCCTCTTATGGACCTTCTTAGCCAATTTGGCAGCTCTGCTGCTGCACCCAAAGATTAGTGCATCCCCAGTTTCTCAGGCAGAGAAGAAAGGTTGGGTGTCTGGATGTAATTATACAGGGCTTGGCCTCTCTCTCTCCACAAAGTGGAGAAACTCCTTTTCATTACCTCTTTCAGATGCTCTCCCTCATCTGACTTCATCTGGTTATTCACTTCTGGATATTTACTGATAACATTTGAGCAGGGGGATTCAAGTCACAAATCTCTGCCTTCTCTAGGCTAAAGAAAAATCAGGATATTGGCTCTTAAAATTTAACAACATTTTTCCTTTAGTACCAATTAAAAGTAGAAGAAGCCATGGTACCTCTCTTCCCCAACCTAAATTCCTCCTGTCACAACTGCAGCTCTGGCCCTCTGATAAGGACCCCTTGGGCTCCCTGGGAGAAGGCAGGATGGCAGCTCCAGATGTAGCTGACAGATGATGCTCTTCCTGGCCATAGGCAAGAACTGTGAAATGGTGAGCTGCCAGGAGCAGCTTAAGGAAGAAATGCAGAGTGCGTGTGCAAGGGAAACTGGGATGTAACACCATCAATACAGAGCATAGGGGAGCTGCTGGACATTGCAGATGTTTCCTTTGTATCCTGACCACAGGTGACAATGAAGCCTGTCCCTGAGTCAAGCCTAATGGTTGAGAAAATTACCACTGTGTGAAAGAAACCCAGGCAGTGCCACATGCTCCTTTCCACTGACATTAACAGAACACCAACAAAGGTAGCCAGGGCTGAGTTTATTCCCCAAAAAGTACTTGAACACTGGGGTAAAGAGAGCCACTGCTCAAGGATGGAATGGACTGGTCCTGCTCGCATTTGTGTCCATCTCATCTGGATTTAGAGTGGCTCCCAGGATGTCACTGGTTTTTAAAAGACTAAAGTAGAATATGTGAATGGATACTGCCATTCCTTAAGGGCATGTTTGATGTGGTTGGGTTTGGCATAAGAAATAAAAGTGTTGTTGGGTGTTTTTTATGGAAGACGACATTTTGTGGTATGACAAGTCTCAGCAGAGGCAAAGCCAGGAGAAATCACAGGGCAGGTCAGCAGAGTATATGAGCATACAACCAGATCTTCTTGGTTTGCATCTGCTAGATGCTGTATCATATGTCTTGGTCATCCCAGAGGTTATGGGGGAGGTACCTGACAGGCTTAGCTCCTTCAGGATCAGGGGCTTGGGCTAAGGGGAACAAGGCAGCCCTGTATTGGCTGATGCAGTCTTTGGAGCAGAGACTCGTGAGTGCATGGTTTGGACACTGTAACACCAGCTGAATGTCCCTGGACAGTTTGAGACCGAGAGAGAAGATCATCACCAACCTGCTGTAGCCTCTCTGTGATCTTTGACCCAGCCTCCACGGCAAGCACAGCAGAAGAACACCATGACAGGTTGTCAGGTGCACAAGACAAACAGGCTGTACTGGATTAGTCCAAAGGGCCATTCAACCCACCATCCTCCACAACAGGCAGACTGGGAGCAGTACTGGAACAGGGCAAGCATCATCGTGGGGCTTTAATGTGAAAGAAAGAGAGAGTGTATCCCACTTCTTCCAGGGCCAAACAAGCATCAACTAAGCACAGCACAAAGCCAAAAAGAGAAGTTACCTGCATTTGGTGTACACTCATTTTCCTCACAGTCTTGGACTGGATCTTTATGCCTTGTACCGCAGTCCTCTTCTGAGCATCTCTCAGCAACACTTTTATTGCTACATGGCTTTTTCCTGGTAACTCTGATACCCTGAGATCAGAAGTCACCCACCAAACAGGGCAAGAAGGAAACCACATACATAGCTGTATCTACACTAGTGAATTTACCAGTGCAGGGGCTCTAACACTGGCACTCTGAATATGGGCAGGCTCCTGGTGGGGTGCTGGTCCCCACCAGCTAGTGCCCTCCCAGACTCTGCCCAGCTGTGATTTGTGGGGGGAGCACAGGCAACACACTGTTCCCCATAAGCAGAACAGAGGAGGCTTCATTGTGCTGTGGTGGAAGAGGTCTGGGACATTTCAGCATGAGCCATGCCATACAGCTTGAGTTTGCTTAAATGTAAAGACATAACAGCAGAAGCCCATTGAAGGATACCAAAGGGAGCCCGTTTCAAAGAGAAACTCAAAACCTGCAAATCAGTGAAGTGTCCCCCGATGCTCAGTGCTTAGCCAGACCCATCGAGCAAGAGCCAGCACCTGGGCCCATAAATCCTCAGCTGAACCATAAAACCACAACTTGAGCATCCAGTTTAACATGGACCCAGGGAGTCGTTCTCTCCTTCTGGCCGCCAGCATGCAGTACCGGTTCAGCCTCCCGAGCAGGCCTGAGCCACTGTGTGAGGCAGCCAGCAGCCCTCCCACCACCCCACCCCAGCTGAGAGGGGTGCAGGGTCCCTGCCAGGCTCCCCCATCTCTGCAGAAAGGCTGCGAGGCAGAGCACACACAAGGAGGGGGAGTGGGCTGCGTCTCATGTCTCCTCTCCCTTTGTATGTACCTCCTGGTACGATTATTAAACACAAATTACAAAAGATGTGACCCAAACGATCTTTATTTCTTCTTTCACCGAGCGGTGCCTGCAGGGTCCTGATTCTGAATTCCGTTTCAATTACCGATGCCATTTTAACACAAAGCGGCTTCTGTCTGCAATTACCGGCACTGACAGCAGCGCAGAGACAACTCGGGTGGCAGAACACAAAAGCCTGGCATCTTCCGCCTGTTTAGAAACTTTCATTTGCCGTGATTAAAGGCAGAAGATGCGGGAGTTGTCTGCAGAAGTGCACTGTACGCCGCACACGCGCCTTCGCTGTACAGTCCCTGAGAAACCAGCCCTCAGCACTCACCTCCACGAATCACTCAGAAGGACTTTAACTGATGTTCCAGCCGATATTATGCAGACAGACTGACAAGAGTTAACCCCATCATGCCTTAGCTTAGCAAGGAAACTCTCTGCTTTCCCTGTTGGGAAAGCCGAGCAGCCCGAACCGCAGAGCAGAGACACCAGTACTGGCTGGGGCACAGGGTGATGCAAAGATGAGTGTTTTCCTTTTACACTGGCAAGCTAAAGCACCAGTTCACAATTTACAAAATACACTCTCTTCGCTTGCAGCTGAAATGCAGCCTCCTGTAAGCATGAGGGTAGGAAATGCTACACATATTGTTGGCAGAAATTAACACAAGGAGAGGTGATGAGGAATCCTAGAGCCAAATGAAACTGGTAACAGGAGACAGACACATCTGCTGGAGTTGGCAGTTACCTAAGACAAGAGGGGTTGACACCTGAAATCCGTGGGGCAGGGATGCAGCTTTGGTTGCAAAACCAGCAGCTCCACATGCACAACGTCCTCTGGTTCTCAAGCAAAATTCACAGCTACTGCAGTTTTGACAGCTGAAGTCAAACACAATGGAATTCAAAGAGTACACTTCTGTGCAGCGGATGCACGTCACTCCCTGTGGCTGCATCTGAGAGCCTCTGCTCTGCCTCGAGCTGGGGCACTGCCTGTGTGCTGACCCACTGACAGCCACGCATATGCCCCCAGGGTCACCCAGGCCCACGGCCAGGGAGGCAGACACCACCTCTCTTCTGCCCCATCATCCATGTTACTTTTTGCTGCTGCTTCCTTCAGTCTACATGGCTGTGCCTCTTCGTCCTTCAGCCTCCTCCATAAGCTCACCTTGCTTGGGCATGAGCCTCAAGCTTATTCTCATCTTCCAGACCTTTTTCTACCTTTCTGTCCAGGCTCCAATGACACCTGCTTTGTCCCCTCCACTCCCTTTTCCTGCACCATCCATAATGTACCAACCATTTTCTGTGTGCTTTTTAATGCCACTGCTCTCAATGGGATTTCTGCAGAAGCAGCTGACCACAGGTGCTGCCGGCTGGTGAGAAACGTTTTGTAACCCAGTTTGCTCTTTTTCCCCTTGCCTGTTCCTTGCCATGTGATTTATTTTTCTCAGGCAGTAGTTCATTTCTCTCTCCTGTATGTTTGTTTGAACTTGAGTGCACAGCACCAAGCCCATGTGAGTACTGCAGCAACACGTCTGGTGCAAGGGCGCAGCGGGGGCAGCCCTGGAAAGGCCAAGGCCACACAGCAGGCAGAGATGCTCGATGCTCCATCACGGGGAAGGCCGTGCTGCAGCTCAGCAGCAAAGGGTAGGTGGCTGCTATGCCTTGTCTGGGTTGTTGCAGGCAGGGGGAACACTGGCCATGGAGACCCCAGCTCTCAGCGGTGACACAGTGCCTGGCAAGAGCTGCCAGCCCAGCTCTGTCCTCTGGGAGCAGAGGGACCCTCGGGAAGACACTGTCATCCTTTCCCTTCAAAACCTTCCCAAAGCTTGAACGGATGGAATGAGTCTTGTGATTCTTGGCCACAAAATATAACTTAAATAGGTGGTTTGTAGGTCAGGAAGGTGGTTCGCACACCCTTGCTGCACAACCACCCATTTTCCAACAAGTCCCTGGGGCCCTTCAGGCTGCATGGCTCCACCGGGGAGTGAAATGGGAACATCAAATCTCACAACCCCAAATGATGGTGCTGGAAAGGTCTCTGCCCCAGCGGTGGCTGGTGTCCAAACTCCCGCTGGTTTTCCCCATCCCACCCTGTGGCAGGGCAGCACGTTTCATGAGGCCGAGCTGCCGTCCCCGGGAGCTGGCAGAGGGTGAGGAGGGGGCAATTTACAGCCATGGTTATTGAGTGGTGTGTGAGCCATTTGTCACACTGAGCCCTGGCACCTTGTTCTACCTGTGTTGTGCGTGTTTTATTGGTGTTGAGCAGAGGGAGGCCGGAGCAGAGGGGAGTCTGGGAGGAAAGGCACTCAACTGAAAAATGAACCGAGCCAAACAGGATTGAGAGAGAGAGAGAGAGAGAGAGATGCAGGGGAAGGGAGTGAAGGGGCCAGATTATAAAACACAAGACAAATGTCCCCACTGGCAGCAGGGTTAGGGAAAGAGGGAGAGGGAAGAAATGGGGGAGGGGGACAGGGGAGGAAAAAGAAAGAGAGAATAAAGACACTGCCTTGTGGCCAGCACTATCCTAGTGGGATCGGGCATGCACATGTAGTCAGAAAAATAATTCTCAGTTTAACAAAGCAAGAAGAGGGGGGTGAGAGTGGAGGAAAGCTACAGATCCAAATGGAAAGTGCCCCAGGGTGTCCAATCTGCTGGGTTTTTAAAAAAAATCATTTTGCCTCATCCCCCTCCTTTGCCCACTGGGGAGCCAGCTCCTTCCCTGTCCCTCCAGCCGCCACCACCAAAAGGAATGGGAACCGGGGAGAGAGCAGAAGGTCTGTTTAGAATTTCACATCCCTTCCATCCTGCTCCCTCAGTGCTAAACTTTCAAGACAAAAATCATAAAACGAGGTGCTTTGTTGGTGAGGCAGATTCAGAGATCTTCCTGTTAGGAACAAGAAAGGGAAGAGAGAGACAGAGAGTGAGACAGAGAGATAGCTAGATGGAGGGCTGGCTTTGTGCTTGCAACAAGCCACTAAAGGTGCATTTTTAATTAAATTTATACAAAATGTGTCAGTTTTATCTCTATGTTTCAAACCTGACTCTTTTCTATCAAAGTAAAGTATTGATCTTCACTGCCCCGAAGCTACCTGACTGAATTAAACAGAATAAATAGAAGAAGGACTGAAAGGGCTTAGAAACAACTGCAGAGAGGCGAATGTTTAATGGCTCCACAGTCATTTGCTGCAATTAAAAAACAAAACCGTTTAGAGGGGCTGTTAACACCTTGAAGTCTGAAAATCCTCACTTCAAAAAAGCCCCAAAACAGCTTCCAGGCAAAACATTTTAATTGTCATAAATACTTCCAACCTCAGCCATCACTGGTGCATGTGCACATTGTACAGATAGACAAACAGATCCCTGGGCCTAACAGGACAGAACCCACTCAGCTGGTGAGATACAGGTATGCACTGTACAGCACAGAGGCACCTCCAGCCAAGGAAAGGCATGTCTCCAGTATGACCCAGATACATATCCACTTGCAAGCAAAAAACCATTTATCTGAGAAGTTAAGGACAGACGTTTTAGACTCACACACATATTCCAAGTCTGTTTGCCTAATGTCACTTTGTCCATACTGAGCATGATTCTCCAAACTGGTCATACTCAATTGCATGCCATGCAAGTCACTGGCATCTTACAAAGCTCTCTCTGTGCCTGTCTTACTCACAAGAAGCCATCACAGACTTTGCACAACAACCAGTCCCACTCAATTAAGAACTAAGTATGTTGGGACTGGGGTACCCGGTGACAAGAGCCCACAGCCCCTGGGACAGACAGGGCCAACAATTTTGTTCCAGGCTCTTGACCATCATGTGACGTAAAAAAGAAAAAGAACTCCACATTTGCTTGGTTAATCGTAAGGCATGTGGTACTGTGTGACTCACCAAAGCCTTTCTGAATGACCTGTGCATCTCTCAACATGGAGAAGATTTCCCATCCCGTCTTTGTGGTCCTCTTCTGCTGAGCTCAGCACAGAGCTTGATTTTGGGGACTCTGTAGAGAGAGACATCAGCAGGCTGAAGAGCCCTGTCAGCTTCAGACTTCAAGAGTTTGCACTGGAAAATAGTTTGGCACATCCACAACTCATCCCCTTCCCTGGGTATTTCTGGGACAAGGGGAGCAGGCTTACAGTTAGAAGCTGTTCTTGCAGGAGATGATTACAGTTTCCTACCTCAGCGGGGTTACTGCCAGGTGGGCAGTGCGCTGTGCTGTGCCAGGGGAAGGTGTTTTGTACAGAGACTATGAAGTTTTACTTTGTGTTTTTGAAAATCTGGAAGGAGCTCTATAGCCTGAAACCAGCTTTTTGGTTGAAAATCAAAATAAACAAATATACCAGCCTTGTGCATCATTTCAGTCAGTTAGTGAAATAATGTGGCTGCAGCGCTGGATGGATGCTTGGATGGGTTGGATTCAGTTCCTAGCTGTGTCACACCATTGGACCCCGGAGAACTTCTATTATCAGCCGATATCTCTAGTCCCTGTGTATGAAATGAAGAGCATCCAATCCCCTTCACACAGGGACAGACAGGGTCTTAAGTCTTGGGCAGCATGGGTTTGAAAGCTTGGAAGCGAGTAATGTCTCTTTGGGGCATAGAGCAATACAGAGGAGCAGTACCAGAGATGGCTTTAAAAGAGCCAGATCCAGCTCAGATCCCTGGAGAAGCCACAGCACGCAGCTGGGCAAATCCAGTCTGCTCCTCATCCCTCTGGGTTAGATGGAGCTTGCTATCTGGACCAGCTTTGAGCAAGCTCAGGTACAGCTACAATGGCCTGAACTATTATCACCCATTTGTTTAGTGGGTTGATTCACCAAGCCATACAGCCATCTGTACACATAACCCTGCAGGCCATAGGAAGCCACAAGCTTAACTCCAGTTTGGCTGTGGAGCCTGAAGCACTTAGAAGGTCATTTGACTTGGACCAAATTCTTTGGCAATTTCCCAAGGCACTTTTCTGGCTTTGCGGGTAGTTCTGCTGATCGGGCTAATGACCAAAGCAAGGCTTCAGCCTATCCCATGGACTGCAAGTCCATCTTTTTCAGCTGATTCAAAATGTCCCACAACACCAAAAAAGGTGTCCCTCATCATTTCAGGGCCAAAAACCATCCTGAGAATTTTCCTTACTTGGATCTGAAGGAGGGATGACTTTTGCTGAAGGAGCAGGGTCAGATAATAAAAGCTCTGTCCAGTTATTAGTGCGTCAGTTTAGGCAAGTGAACCCTGCATTTTCTCATCTTTCAAACATTTTGTTCCACAATAAGTAATGATGAAGAGATTTTCTGTGAGCAGCAGGACACTTCACATGGAAGCAACAGCTTGAATGTCACCATGCACAATTCTTGCTTCTCATCATTACAGATTCACATGTTTTTAAAGGATTTGCTAAGCCATGTGCATAGGTTTGTGTTGTGGCAGCTCCCTCACCAACATCTCAACTGCAGGTTAACGTTCATCCCAGTCAGCTGAAATGCTCAGAAGCAACAGAAGCAGAGGGACGGAAGCCAACGTGGCTCTGCTTGACAGGATTTCAGAGCTATACTCTCACTTGAGCATCAGGAAGTTCTGCCCTATACCCTTCCTGGGCCCGCAGCCTCTCAGGGGTGAAACAGCCCTACAAATCTGAGCCAGCTGCCATATTCTGTAGCAGAGGGTACATACGCATTCAGTCAACGCTGCAACTTGTGCATCTGAAATGAACCGTTTGGGAACCAAAGAATATGCAATTTAACGCTAAGGTTGAATACTCCTGCTGCTTACAGCCAAGCTCCTGCTGCTGCACTTCAGAGCATTTTGCTTTGTTACGGACCCCTGATTAACACTTTCTAAGCATTTCAGCCCACACTCCAGTCACTTCACAGATTGCAATGAATGCAGATTTGAGTTTATGGGTTCATAAAAGTGTGAATTAGCACAACAATTTTCCCGCAGCCTATTTGCACAGCCCTTCCTTGAGTGACCTGTCCCTTTAGACAACTCAAATATTTCAGCTCCAGTGAACTGCCCGGTGAGGCATTTTTAAGAGACTAGAACAAGATCTGTGGCCCCAGGAAGCAGTGCTTGTGAAAGCACAAAGCAGGATCGTCACTGAGAAGCCCAGCACTTGCATCTCTTGGCAACATTAGAAAGTGCTGAGAAGCAAAGTCCTTTAGCCTCTATAGGAATTGCAGTGATCCCAGCAGCCCTGTCAGTGCCACCCATACAGGCTCTGAGCTTGGCATTGCTATTGCCACCCATGCTAAGCAGAGAGGGACAAGCAGAGCTCCCCTGCCTGCCTTGCACTGGTGCTGTGGTGCTTCTCGCCTGCAGTACAGACATAGTTGCACAGCCCTGCACCAATGCACTGGGTCAGACACAGAGACCCCAAGATGAGCACCTCACAGTGCTCCAATGCTGTGCTTCTCCGCACATACACACCTTAATCTCTTCCAGCCTCTGCTCCAGCATCCTGTATCTCTGGGCTGTGGAAAACACTGTCACCCAGTAACCTGCCCTTTTCCTGCTCTCTGCATATCACTGGTGTGATCAGTCCTAACTCTGCCAGGAGGAGGGTCTGGCTGACCAAATTTGTTTAATTAAAAGAAAAAGGATCAGGTTTATTCTAGATAAGCAGGCAGGATTAAAATAGACAGAAAGAATAGACAAGGGGTAGCTGTCAGCACTCCAGCCGATCCAGTGTGATTATTAATAACGATAAGCAGGAGAAGAGGGCTAATAAAAGGATAATGAAGTGGTCCTGAAAGTGACAGGAGATGGAGCCTGATAAGAGGTCCTGTGGCACAGAGCTGCTCTGGTCCGAGCGAGGTCTGTGCAGAGCAGCCTGCTGTGGCAGACCTGGGTATCAGGGCACTGAGAGGAACGGTGCCATCTCCCCAGGGACCATGGCAGAGAGATTAATGGGCTCAGGAGGTCTGGACGGCCATGTCATGCAGCATTGCTATTGCCACACATGCTAAGCAAAGAGGGACAAGCAGAGCTCCCCTGCCTGCCTTGCACTGGTGCTGTGGTGCTTCTCTCTGAATCAATCAGGATGCTTCCCAGGCTGTGACCAGAAGAAGCGAAGGCTGTCCCCCCAGATAAAGTCAATCGTGGATCCCTCATGGTGCCCCACAGCTGGGACGCTGCCTTGGCCCTCACTCAGCACTGCACAGTCCCAGCACAGCCTGGACCAGGGTGCCACATTTTGAAAGGGAGCACAAGTGGGAGAAGCTGCTGAGGTGTAGAGGCAGTTGCTGGGAGAGCACAGAAGCAATGTGGGGCATCTCTGCCCTGTCTGGGGATTACTCACTGCTCCAGTCTCTCCTGGCTCTGTCGGCTCTCCAGGCCAGTAAAGTGTCCATATCCCAGGCAGTTGTCCAAAAAGGTGGAAGGATGTGGCTGAACGAAGAACAGCCAGTGGAGGGTTGGCTCAGGGTGCCCTTTCCCAAGGGAAAGTTCACACACAGAGCATGGAGCACAGGCAAAGATTGCAGCAGCCTGGAAACAACTCAATGCATCCACCTGTACTAGCTAGATACAGCTCCTGGCCAAGGGGAAATAAGGTGTGGAAAGTTATCTCTTGGGAGCCATTAAACAGTGAACAAAATCCCACCTAACAGCAAATTCAGCCTCTGTCCTCTTTGTCGACGAGAGGATCAAATCATCTGTAGAGATGCAGCGGGAAAGAAGGAAGAGGGAGACTGAGGAGTCAGAGCCTCAGAGCAAGCCACAGAGCAAGTCAAATGGCTGGAGAAGGGAGGACTTGGTCAGGGAATGCTGTGGGAAGAGGCATTAAGGCTGTTCGGGACAAACTGGATTAGTTTCCATTCGAATTGGTCTCTTTTCTATCCAAGCATCCCCTTCTCCCTTCCAAGCCTAGAGTATGTCTTCTTCTTCAGAGGGAGAAAGAGTGGCCATGGGCTGCAACATCCCGCCCAGTCACAAAGACCGGCGGTGGGTCGTGCACCCAGCCAGAACAGCCATGCCGCCCCCACGCTGAGCCACGGGCAGGCAGTGAGCAAGGCCCGAGAGAGGAGCGGGGAACGCGGGCTCTGGCTCACGCTGCCGGGTGCTGTGCTCCCGCCACTCCAGGTCACTGCGCCAGATGCTGGCAGCATATGCCATGAATTAATTCCACTTTCCCCGAGACGCTCCGGTGAGAGGAACGGCAGCGCCTTTCCAACTTATTAACATAGGAGCTCCCCCCACCTCCCATCACTTTGTCACACTTAATAAAACAGCCAGCCAGAGTCCCTTTAAGAGGCTCTTTAATGGAAAGTTGCTGGGTCTGGCTTTTTTTCAGCTTTTACTTTCTACATTTTTTTCCCAGTGCTACATATGCTGTCTCAGCCCCAATATCCCCCCACCACTGACAAACTACACTCTAGTAAGGCATCTCCAACAAGAAAACTTACAAATATTGTATCTATTATTATAAGCAAAACCAGGGATTCCCAAAACTGATAGGATCTAGAATTAATTTTTCCTTTGTGCACTTCTTTTACTTCATCTGTGCCAAGGCTCACCATCTGCCCAGGTAATCTACTGAGCTCTGAGCCTGCAAGAGGCTATCTCTGAGTAGATATTTATACCCCTCCAGAATCCCAGCAAGTCCCTGGGCAGACACCCCAGATCTGCTCATTGAGCTAAACTTGCTGTTGGCCACACACACTTTGACAGGTTTGCAGCTCTCCCTCGGCAATGTACAAACAGAGCGGAACAAACAGTAAGCAGGACACAAGACTCTCTACATTGAATTGCCATCTTCAAATTGAAGATGGGAAAGACTCACCAGGTATATGAAAGCCATGTTTGAACTGGGAACTCATTTCTAACCCTGAGTCTGCCACAGATTTTTTTGTGTGGCCCTGGGCACAGCACTACACCTTGCTTTACCTCTCTGTGATACAGGTCTGTGGAGACGACAAGGGATTACTGCTGATCTGAGTTCCTAGGAACTGGGTACACTGTTCTGAAAACTGCTCTCACTTCTCACCTCATCTGAGGATCAACCAGAGCTACACCTTTGCAGGCAACAAGAAAAAATTCACACCTGCCACTTCTTCTTTTGCATGCTCTTTCCACAGGACTTTGCAGAAAAGCAGGTTCCTGAGGCACCTTTGTCACAGCAAATACACACTGGTGTTTCACCACGAGCCAAGAGCTGGCCTGGGCATGCAGAAGCACCTCACTGGGTTCTTTTTAGCAAGGAGAGTAACAGGAGCAGCACCTCTGACAGCACCACAATCTAAAAGGGGAGAAGCAACAGGTCTCAGTCACCTTCCCAGCACTGCAACCAAAACACAACTGTGGAAGGAAGGTGGGTGGGAACAGCTTGCTGGAGGAAGGCCAGGAGCCAGACACACACCTTCCCCTCCTCCAGCTGGGGAAGACGTTGAAGAGACATGGAAACAAGTCTCAGTCTATTAAGTTTATTGAAGGAAATTAAAGAGACAACTTGATCACAGTGCACATAAATACTGAAGCAAGGAGAAAATACCTGACAGCATGGCTTAACTGGGAAGGTGGCAGCATAAGTGGGCTCAGGGAACAGAAGATGAAATTCAAAAATGAGTCTAGAAATAAAGCAGCTTTTGAACCATAAGGGCAATTATCTACTAGAAAAACTAACGAGGGAAGACTCAAATACACTGTCTGCCTTTCTAAAAGACAGGCAAAGCTCAGCCACATCTCACTGGACTCTGCCATAGCCTGTCTTATAGCAGGTCAGACTAAATGATCAAAGCCACCTCTTCTCACCTTAAAATAGATAAGGCCATGATTTCTTTCAAGCCCTACTCTCAAGCTCTGCCCAGGTATTTGCTGAGCTCCCAAGGTAAGGGAGTGGGCACAGGCCTGGCCCCCACACACTTGCCTCCCACCCCAGAGCACCTCTGCCCATGCCCCAAGCCAGAGCGGGGTAGCCAACAGCACCCAGCCCCAAGAATGCCCCTCTGGGGGATTTTGTGCAGCTTTAGAGCAGCTCCACCAGCATAACGTGACCACAGCTCATCACCAAAGGCCTCATTCAACTCCCACTATGCTCTTCTTGTGCCCTGTTCACTCCTGGCTCTCCACCAGCACCTGCTTTGCCCTCACTCCCCTCCAAATTTTATGCATACTCTGTTCCCAAACCGTTTAACCTCCTTGCTCTTCTTGCCCCTGCCCTGCCACTCCCACAAACCCCACTCTTCCTCCTGGCCCCCTCCTCCCCACACCCTGCCTCAAACAGCCTTCCCCAAGCCCTCCCCCATTCCTACCTCTCACCATCTCCAGGAAGATCTCTGGGGTCTGATGTCCCTCCTGCTCTTGTTTCAAGGGGTGCTCTCCTCTTCCTCTTGGCTCCTGAAGGGCCCCTGTGGCCTCTGAGGGGCTGAGCACCACCACACAGCCCAGCTCCACTTCTCATTCCTCCCTGCTGGGAGAGCAGCCAGGCAGTAGTGCTCTGTCCTCCCAGGACAATCAGAGCAGCCCTTGGAGGCAGAAGATGGCTCTGTGAGCTTTCCTGGAGACAGCCCAGGATTGCTGGTGCAGCGCACAGCTGCTAGAGGAGCAACAGGCTTGGCATGACTCCTGCATGGGGCACTCAGTGGCTACAGTCCTAACTACTGCTTAGGTATCCACTCTTAATGCTCCATGTGACCAGCAACCCCACCTCCTCAGGCCCCTAAAGAAAATGCAACACATAATACGCCACATATCACACACCATACCTTAGGCTGGGCAGACAGAGACACTGGATTCATAGTTCACCCACCCCTGTGTCTCAGGCCTGGGCATCCTCAGCTTTTGCGGTCATTGAAAACTGGCTGATTTGCACTGGGCGATTGCATGGTTTCATGAGGTGACCCAAAAGTGCAAGGCCTGCTATGCTTTGTGACAGTGACTGATGGGAGAAAGGTGAGCTCACCTCTCAGCCTCTCTTCCTCTGTTGTTTTCCTGCCCTCCTCCCCTACAAACCTGAGGCAAGCGCAGCGTCGTAGTAGAAAGACAGTTACTTTGCTGGTAGGAAGATGGTGCAGAGACCCAAGTTTCAGTGGGGGTCCTGGTAGTCTGTATTGGGCCACTCCTGCAACCACCAAAATTCGTCCTCTCATTCTCAGGGCACAGAAAATTATAGTCACTTCATGCTGCAAAGTGGCTAGTCTCACTGGAAGCAGATACCACTGAATAAGGGGATATCAAGGAAGCAGCTTATAGGAGCAGTGTGGATTAGAGCCCAGATCAAGCAGAAGGGAGAGAACCCACACTAGATGGTCCCACAGTTTGCAAGTGAGAGTGAATGTCTCTGCTTTCTCTGTGATCTTTGAGGCATGAACTGAGCAAATTCATGTCCCATCCCCTCCTCCATTTACCACCCTCTCCCTCTCAGACTGGCTTGTTGGGTTTATCTGATTTACTAAACTAGTTTGCTGATTATACGAAGCATTCTAAATTCTCTTTGACCAAGAACCATAGGTGCCACAGAAAAATAGATGTTAGCTCAGCTGAGAAGTTTCTGTTCACGCCAAAACAGATTTCTCTGCTCAGAGAAAGACTTTGGGATTATCCTCCATACATGGGCTTCGCAAGCTTCTGTTTCACCTAATTTTCAAGTTATAGGGGAGATTTCTTGGTTGTAAAAAACTTAAGTGTCTCCTTGAGACAGATGAGCCCCTCCCTTTATCTTGGGGGCCCCAGACTGTGACTCAGTTGCTTCTCTCCTGGTAGAACTGTTTGGCCTATCAACTCTGATCTGAAATTTTGCAGAGAACTGAATTCAGAGTGAGTTATTTGACCTGTCCTGCTGCCAATACAAGAGTGGGAATGCAGTGCTCTATTAGATCAACCAAAAAAGCTAAGAAAAGTAGCACTGCAAGCTTTCCTTCCAGCACCAGCACTGTCCCTCAGAAGTATATAGCAAGATTCTCCAATGGGACAAGGCTTTGAAGGACACTGGCTTAGAAGTAATGTTACTGTTTCCTGAAAATAATGACCACGATTCTATGGGGACAAGGCATTAACAGCTAAATGGATTTTTCTTGAGACGACAATAAGAGTGGCTTACTTGGTTCCAAGGAGACATCCACCAGGGAGTTACCTCGATTCAGAGCAGCAGGCTCCATTCTTTCACATGGGTGGAATAAACAGTATTTTCTTTGCAAACTACCTATTGCCTGAAGCTATCTCCATTCAGGCTGTGATCTCATCAGATTGCAAAAGCTAAGCAGGGTTAGGCCTGGTCAGAATTCAGCTGGGAAACCTCAAGGGAAAAAAAAGAGGTGCTGTAAGAAGTGGTGTTGGCAGTTTAATAGGTGATGCTTCTTCCTCTGAGTCAATACAGAGGTAAAGTTCCAGAAGAGAGGTTAAACTAGCAGGGAATGGCTGGAGGCTGCTGGATGAAATGTAAAAGGATACCCTGACAACTTGTGGCATCTGTTGTGAGGAAGATGGTAATCTTGATGTCATAGGCAAACAAATCATATCAGCCTAAGCTTCTCTGATAACCATCACTGAAAGCCACACTCCATTGTAAGATGGTCCACTCCAGAGAGGCTGCATTTCCGTAGAGGAAAGATCAACCATTGCAGTTATCTGTAAAGGTGCTAGTGAGGTGGAAGTGACTGTTCATAAGTAAGTATTTTATTGTGTTTAGAATTCTTAATCTCTTTTGAGAACAAAGATTCTTATTACAAAATACCCAAAACTTCTCCCGAGCCAGTTTTCCTATGAAGCATGGTCCTATTTATTTTTATGTCTGAAAAAAAACCTTTCAAATACAGCCAACTGAATAGAAAATTGAAGTGCTAAACTATTTACAGGGGATGCATATATGAGATGTCTGGTGTACCAGTGCTCTAGGGCAGAGTGAGGTGGTCCTCTCTCTCAGACTGTCCCAGGTCCCACTCAGTCACTAGTTCTGAGGACACCTCAGTGAAGAGATGGTCCCAATCCCAGCTGACATCATCCTACCAAGAGGAAAAAGACAAACAGGCAGAAATGTTACTACTGACACCCAAAGGTCTCTGAACGATACCAAATATTCAAGATGAACAGCAAACAAACTAAATGCCAACTGCCTCAGCCAGGGAAGTCACAGATTCATTTGGCTAGAACAAGAATCCTAGCCAGAATGAAATGTGAATCCCTGCTACAATTTAAAGATGTTGACAGAATTATACATGTTCCAAAAATCTGTAAAGGACAGATTTTTGGATACTTGTTAATCTTAGACACTCCCAGGCAGGGCATAAAGAGGAGCCATAAAAATTGTCCGCACTTCTGCTGAAGCATCTGCACTTCTGAGCTGCAGAAATCCTTTGTTCCTTTGCTCCTGCCTGCCCAGTTGTACTGAGGCTGTTCTGTCCTGCTTTAAACCATCCCTCTGCCCAAACCCCAAATGCTTTCTGACTTTGTCCCTGTGTAACACCATGCAGAACCACCTGGGGCTCATGGTGGCTACCGAAAGACAATACACAACATAGCACTGTTTCTGCAGTGATCTGTGACAGTCCTAGGCCCTTCACATTTTCCTTACTAGCTCTTTCATATTGAAGGGGGCCAAACATAATGATGCCATAATCTCACACAGAGGAAGTCCTATGTATCTTTAAGATAATGTGCTGGGGAAACCAAAACTCCACCAGCTTGGATAAGCTCCTCCTCACCTTCCTCCTCCACCCCACCAACAAAGGCTTACTTTCCAAGTACAGTCTGAGACATATAAGAAGATTTTGCCTTGTTGGTGTTCCCACAAAAGAAAAGACTCACCTCTTGGAGTTCATGCTCTGGAGCCAAAACTTTGGTGAGAAGCTTCAGGTCAACCTCTCCATCCTATGAACACACAGAGAGTCACAGTCTTACAGTGAGAAAGAGGATAACAGTGTTTCACCAGGTAGGTATTATTAGAGATAGGGACATTTTGCCTCATAAGAGACACACAACTTTGTCCAGACAACAGCAGAAGCCTCATCTCAGCAGCAGATACCATAACCACACTATTTACAGACACAAAGAAGCATGAACGCCACACTACAGAGAGGAACAGACTTGCTGGCAGGCTGCAAGTTGTTTGAATGACACGGCTGTGTACTTTATGCAGCTGAGTATCACTGTGGAGGATGATGGGAGCCTGAAAGGAGCGGCAGTCACATCGGTCACCCCATAGCAACATCCACTTACCAGAGTCTGAAAGGCAGCATACTTCATTAGATCTTTGTCCAGGTCATAGTAGGTCAACACTCGGTTCACCTGCACACTGCAACCAGAAAGGGTAAAAGTACAAGCCTGGGTAAATGTGGAAGCGCATCTGAGGAGAAGCGTGGCATGAACAGTAGCCTGGTGACACTGATCTTGAGCATCCACATCGTCCATGCGGACTCTTGAGATGGATGTCCCCAGACAGAAGCAAATCTTGCTCAGCAAATGAACAGTCACTGACAAATCTGTGTGCCAGGCTGTGCATATGCATAAAAAACAGGATATGGAGCAATCACAGACTCCCTCAGAGAAGGAGCATGCTGGAGACAAGATTCACAGACTAGCTGCAAAGGCCAGAAAGAAAACAGGAACATAGTGAACATTCAAACAGTCCCAGCACCATAGCAAAGCAGGCTCCAAGAACCCCACCATACAAGCTAAAGAGCAGTAGGGACTTTGTGATTTCCACATTTGAGCTGAGACACAGCTATCAAATACAATTTCTTAAAATGTAGCTTTCAGAGAGAAATGCAGTGTAGGGGGGTAATACACTGTCGTGTCACACTTCCTTCACAGGTGATGCAGTACTACAGCAAAGACCTATATTAATGTAATTTCTTTTGTCTTTGTCCATGAAAATCACTTGTCTTATCTATCGCAGGGAGACTATGAATACAGGAGGAACAGACGGGATTATAAAAAAAGAGAGAAAACAAAGAAATGAACCCTGGTAAGAGACAAAGTCATTTTAAATTTACTACTATAAAGTGTCATTTATTTTTGTTAACAGCTATTTAATTACAACAACTACTCCATACTTATAAGAGAGGCACCTGTTGTCAGGAGTAAGATATCCCAACCCTCCAAAAAAGGGTCAACAGAAATCCCAGCCTGTGATCTTAGCAATAGGCCCAACAGAGGAAAGAAGACTTTCCTGATACATTTAAGATAGAAAACTCCAAAACTTTATTTTTTTCAAACTTGCCGGTCTCTCTTGAGCTAATCCCAAGGCTACTCTGATAACACCTTCAAACAAGAGGACTGTACTTTGCAAATTAAGTAGGCACTTGAGTAAGGATATCCCATGGAGGGCAAAGCAGCCTATGACCACGCACAATCAAAGTATGTGCAATAACGCATGTATACAGGAGGCATCTGAGGTTATACAGGCCACCTTAAATTAATCAGTTCCTCACTTTTGAAAGTTTGATTTTGCAACATCAAGTATGTTACTCTAATGTAGGTTTTTCGTACATAGAACATGCAGTAATTGCTTTCTCTGTGTAACAGGAAACAAGAAATTCGCACTGTTCAGCTTGGAGCCCTGCTGCCGCAATACACAGCACCAAATCCTGCTGAATGGCACTGCTCCTGACATCCAGAGAGCATGAGATAAGATGAAGTTTAATTTTACCAGCCATTTCACACTGCTGGTGAGAGCCTCAAGGGCACCTGGCAGTGCCATTACCTGGGGGGAGCTGCCACTTGCATGGCCAGATCTTCCTCCTGGACTTCCTCCAAGTCAGGGATCACAGGAATATCTGCAACAGAAGAAAGCAGCAACAGTAAGTGGGGAGTGTTGTGCTCTCCTCTCACTAGAGACAAAAGTTCCCTTGCTTCACAGATATGAATCAGCCTGTTTCTTATCAGAGGAAAACACAACAGAATTATTTAGCAATGATTAAAAATATATTGTTTAATATTAAAACAAGGCAATAAAGTTTTGAAGCTTGGGGTCAAAAGAAATTGTGCAATAGGAGCAGATCTGGGCTAGTTACAACTCCACAGTACATGGACCATGCATTTGAACACAACCTTGAAGCTGAGAGAAGCCAGCTGCACTAAACCCTGCTGCCTGCTTGCCATCATCTTAAGACTGGCAAGAATTTGCTTCTTATGAGATGTGTTATCATTTGCTCAGCTCAGCTGCCAGTCATCTAGACTCTTAGAAATGAAGTGTGGTGCAGAAACAGAGAGAAGCCATGTGAAACTACATGTTGAAGGAGCTGCTGGTGAGGTCTCGGGCTGTGCAGAGGCCTGTGACCTTTCCAATAGCTGAGGAAGGAAGTGCTGGTGGTCTAGCAGATACAATGACTAGGGAAGATGCATCCAGTTGTAATGTTGTAAACTTTTTTGTGATTTCCAGTGTGACCCTGGAATGGCTGATTTCTGGGTCACTGGGTATTCTCAGCAGAAGGATTATGGCTATTCCACCTAAAAAAAGATGCTAGAGACAAAAGAATGGAGGAGACGAGGAAGAACTGGGTGTACACTGAATCCTGCTAAAGCAGCAAGGCTCTGAGAGCCCTGTATGCTTTTTGATGTGACAAAGTGCTATGAACAGTTAGAGATAGAGAGAGTAAAAAAAGGAGAGAGCAAGAGAAGGGAAAGTAACTGGAGGCACAAATCAAGGACAGAGTACCCACACAGAGCTCCTTTGAAGACTCAAGGCCACAAAGCTGGTGGTTCAGCTCTGGGAAGAGGTTTCACTTGCACAGAGCTGGCCCCTTTGGCGCTGGAGCGAGCAGGCTGCTCCCGGCTGTCGGCAGCGTGCAGGCAGCTGGGCCTGGCTTTGCCCCACTTTGCAGCCCAGGCTAAGATGAATATTCAGGAGCTGGAGAGACATTCCCACCTATGGCGATCAGGGCTCTAGGCAGGGTCTTCCTGAAAAGCCCCTTCTCCAGCCACCTGTCAGAGCTTCGCAGGCTCTCAGCTGCCCCTCCACTGCGCATCCCCCGGCTCGCTGGCCGGCGGGGCGGGAGGCAGCCCTTGCCCAGCTGCAGCAGGGCACAGGTCAGCCTGGGCCTTGGCACGGTGGCCGTTTGGAGCTGGCCACACAGTGGGATTTCTCGCTAATTGGCTGCCTGGCGGAAGGCTGAGCGAGACGAGGGCTGCCTCCAGAGCCTGGGCACAGCAAAAGGCAGTGACAGCTTGGCCAGCCCCAGCAGAGCTGTGCCTTCTAGCTCCCCAGCCGCCCAAGGAGCAGGTGCCTGAAGAGCCGCTATCCAACTACAGAAAACTTCCCAAAGACAAATATTTAAAGGGAAACTGCAGGAACAGACCCCAGGCCTCCTTAGAGGGAGGAGGCATGTGCAAGAAACGCCTCACCAGTTCGTGGCTGAGCATTTGAGGCAGATCTCTCTCCCCTCTGCTTGTAGGGGCTATACACAGTAGAAGCTGCTATCCTCCTGGCTCTTCCCTGCAGGGACTCTCAGCTCTTGGTAAAACTTATAGAAAAATGCAATTACGAGACAAAAGCATCTCCATGGACAGACAGACTGACCTGTGGAGATAGCTCGTAAAACTGGCTCAGTGGTAATGTGGGACAAAGTCCCTGTATATAAGCAACAAAGAGCAAGGAGGGAACAGACTGGTGAGACTGGTCCAAGGGGAGGGATGAAGCACTGTGCAGAGGTGTCCTGTGCATGGGAATGAGAAACAACCTAATGTCTCCCGAGCTAATCTATCCTTTTCAGCAGTAGACCATGAATGCTACTCAGCAAACACAATTATATGAAGAACTACCTGGGAACAGAGCTGCCCTCACTCACAAGCAGCATTCCCTGCAGCAGAAGAAGGTCTGATCCTTACTCTCTTTTGAAAGCAAAAATGTGGAAGGTGTTTACAGCAAACTGAATTTCTTCACTTAGTGCTCATTTTGACAGCTATTTCTGGGGTCTTCTCAGTTCCCTTTTGCTTTTGTTGATCGCTTTTGAAAAAAACCTGTAAACTTAGGGCACAGATCAGTAATGTTCCTTCCATTTTGCAGGTTCCCAAAGACTCTTGGATTCTCCAGTACTGATTTTATTTCATTGCCATTGAATTCCATGGAGACATTCCCAAATCCCTTGCAGAGCACTACCTCTACTCTGTATTAGCAAAATCCAGGCAATCACATAGAAATTCTTTCCAAAAGAAACTCCGATATTTTACAGACACTGAAAATATTTCAGACAGAAGAGCTGGAAATGCTCCAGGGGCTCCTGCCAGCCCCTCCAACAAAGGCCAGTACATGCCTTTTCTTACTGCAAAGTGCAGATGATTTGTCCATTTCTAGGCAGAAGCAATGCCTTTTAGGACTGTCAGAGACTGACAGGAAACAGAGCAAAAATGTTGCAAATTATAAGAAAATATCAGCTCCCCAGGCTAACTGCTATCAGTGGCAAATCAGCCCTGAAATATTTGGGTCTTTATTGCACTTGTTACTTGTAATTTTGTCTTCCCTCTGCCAATTCCCCTGGTGCCACCTCTCCACAATCCCCTTTTCTCTCTATACAGTTTGCAAAGTGTCTCAGTTCTCACTTTATCAGCAAGAAGACAACCTTTCCCCTCACTAACATTCCCAGAGTGCTCCTCCAAATAACATGCACTCTCCTCCCAAGAGCCTCCTGCTTTCATTTTAGCTGAAGGGAGGGGAGAATAGGTAGACACATATCAGGTGGCATTTTACAAGCAGAAGAAATGTGTGTATGCAACAGAAGATGGAAGGAGGAACATAAAAACTCAGTACACGCAGTGACCTTAAAGAGCCATGGATGAGGCTTCTCTTTTTGACTCAAAATGACTGGGAACAGAGTAACACAAAGCCCTTCGCCATAGATTTCTCAGCCCATAAAGAAACAAGATACTGGCTTTACAAAGTGCTCATGGTAGAGATGTGAAACGCTGAGTGAGCACCAAATGCTCAATGACGAATGTAAACTCCCGTCTCTCTCCCAGATGATGGTAAACAAAGAATGAAACTCACTCAAATGAGTGTATCCATGCAGAAGCTATGGTGGGATAGGAGACATCAGTACCAAACACTGGCTAACAGGGAAGTTATAGTATACTGTACCAAACTGATTGTCTCAGAACATTTAAGTCCCAGCATATAAGTAAGAATACTATTTTTATTACAACAGCTGGACTGAGCTAGGTCTTACATAAAAAGAGGTTTATGGCTAAGTTATGGCAAAACACCAATAGCGTAAGGCAGAAATGTGTGGACAGTAGGAGGAAAAGATGGAGGGGAAAGACCAAAGGTGACCCGTGCTACATGCATATAGCCAAACAATAAGCAAGGAACAGCAGCTTTTTAAGTCATAACAAAGGAGGGCTTCGTGTGTTCATATTAGAGTACATACAGTAACCATCGCCTTTTTTACCTCTTAGCAAATAACTTACTGACAGCTGAGGAAGACACCACAGAAAGCAACAAGCAGGAGGTGGAAGAACCTGCACCACCTTAATATCCAGTTGCTCCTGCAAGTTGGCGATTTGCACTTCCCCTCCCAGGCAGAGCTGATTTTTGGTTTAGTAGCAACACCTGCAAGCAGAATCCCTTAAAATCTTGCAAGCTCACAGTAAGGTCTGGTCCTAGCCCCAGAGAACTAAGTTAGAAACATTAGAAATCTGTTAGAAACATGACAGAACATAAGTGGGGACAGACAGAATCTGTTCAAGGTCAGGCAATAAAACAGTGACAGAGCTGGATCTAGAAATCATGTCCCAGGTTAGGCCTGCAGTTAGTCAGCAGCATGGTTGCCACTTTCCCCCTGAGCTGCTTTAAGAGTCTCCTGAGCCAACACCCTGACACCCAAAAGAATTACTCCATCTTGTGTAGTCTGATTTGCTTCCCCCAACCAGGTGAGTGTTTCAAAGGCCAGTTCAGAGCAGACACTCCTGCCCTGGGGACCATGCTGCCCTCCCCATTCACATACTTCCATATCCAGAGAACACAAAGAGGATAGTGGCTTCTGGAGCTGGCAGTCCCCTGCCACTAAGCAGGCATAAGAATGAAACTAACTTTAGTTTAAGTTGCTTGCTCATAAAATGTAAAACTGAAATAATTACAATATCTCTGCTGCTGCAAAACTTTGCTTTACTGAATGCTGTTACCTTCTGCATCACGTTTGGAGAATTTTAAACAGGCAAATGGAAGAAGGTCTGATTGAAGATGAAGTTAAGTGAAAGAAATTGGTCTCATTTAGCACATGACAGGATTCATCTGTGTTCCCAAGTCCACTGAGGTAGCATCATGGGCGTTTCATATTCATGAGCTGCTGCGACACTGTGTCCCCTCATTTACAAAGCACCGTGTTCAGCAAATTCTGTCCCTGTGGACACTCTGCGCATTTCATGGTCTTGTCAGAGAGACATCAAACACTTCAGTAACCAAATACCAGAAAATGGCTTTAATTAGCGCATCTCAATGCAATAAATAATTTTTCTTTCTAAGTGAAAAAATGGAGAATTTTAAAAAAAAAATAAGTGGAAAGCAACAGGCAAAAAAAAATTTCAGAAAAACATAAGGAACAAGGGACACAGACAGCTTCTGCTGAACACACAAACAAGCTTGAAGCCTCTTGGAAGCTTTCTCAGGAGAGCAGCAGGCAAATGGAGAGAATAAAGAATGCTTCTTTGGATGCTTGGACATTAATTTCATAAGGATGCCTCTCCCTGACTGAAATTGCCCTACTAGTAGGCCAGTACGGAACAGCGTACCTGCCTGATCAGCCAGCAGGAGATGAAAACAGTAGAGTGAAAAGCAGGCAGTACCACAGCTACTAGGGCACTGATTTAAAAACTGAGACAAGCAGAAGATAACCTGAGTGTCCCATAGCACCATTTTGAGAAGACAATAGTAAGAGCACAACCTGGACAAGCTGATGGGAAAAGTCATCCAGTGGGTGGGTGCCAGAGGATTCACAGGATCTAGGGGAAGTCATGCAGCAGGTTCAGTACTGACCCTCCACTTGCCTTACAGATGCATCAGACAAAACACTTTTCAGCCACCAAGCTCTGATGATACTGTCAGCTAGACAGAGGACTGGCTGGGAGGCTGGGTGGTCCATGAGACACTCTGCTTGCTTCAGTAGTGTTGTGCTTTCTCAGACTGCTCAGCATGGCATGGCTTCTTCCTCACCTGTAAGCTTGCTGGGCACAGGCATCAGGCATATTTGCTACTTCCCAAGGCTGCTACTGACACAAAGCCTCTGCCCGGTTTCACCCCTGGGAGGTGTGAAGAGAGACACTGCTGCAATGCAGCCAGGGCACAGAACAGCCATGTCAGATGAGTGGCTGGGCTCAGAGCAGGGCTTCAACAGACAATAATCCGTGTCTTGTGCAAGAACTAAGATGAGACACTAATGGCTTTAAAGATGAGGAACCTCATAATGCATAGGTTTGTTCAGCAGCAGAAGACAGGAGAGACTGGAGTCCAGGCCTAGGACCTGGGGTCCACCATATCACTGAGCTTATCAGCATTTAGAGTGGTAACACATCTCCTACCCTTACCAACAGCCCCGACAGAGCTCTATGCCTGCCCTCATTTTCCGTAACATCTATTTTCCTTTTCTCAAAGGCTGTTCCCTCTTCCTTTGCAGTATTCCCCTGCTGAAACATACTCAGAAGGTGGTAGCGCAAATGAGAAGGCATGAAGTGCCCAGGGAGGGTCTGATGAACTCAGAAACACAAAAAACTCCCCAGCAATGCTGGAGATGAGTGATTTTGCATTAGAGCATTACTGTGGCAGAGAAAGCTGCTTCTCAGGATGCTCCTGTGGAAGTATGTTCAGGAGCAGGCGTGTCTGATTCTATTTCATCCTCTTCATGTTACGCTGGAAAAACAAGACAAACTACATTTCTTTTAAGCTAAATCCTTAGGTTTTTTATTTTTTCTTATATATATTTATTAAAAAATGCCTCTTTGATCGGCAGCACCCATGACACTTCCACATCCAGCAGCTCCTCAGAAGCCTCCCTCCCTCCACATAAGGCCACCGCTGCTGACAGCCAGCACGGTTTGATCAGAGCCACTCAGAATCAGATTTTCATAAGACAGATGAGGAATCTTACTGCTGCTTTCTCTCATATCAGATGAGAAACTGAGGGGGAGGGGGGATGGGTCCTGAGGGAACAACACTACAATCAAGGGCTATGGGTTCTCTCTCTGTCCCTCCACTGCTACAATTTTCAAAGGATTTTGCCTCAGGCAATTTTAAATGATGGTGTCTCAATTCTGTAATCATCTTTCAAGAGTTTTTTCTTAAAGGGTATTTTAGGTAAACCTAGTCCGTCAACTACACTTATGGACTCAGCAATCACAGGCCCAATATGACTGTATATCTACCATATCACAGAATTTAGTGATGGAAGATGCTTACCCAGACCATCATTTTCAGCCCCCCACAAGCTGTGTGTGCTTGCTTGCAATTAAGCTGCCCACTGCCCCTTGGCCAGCGGTCTGCTGCTTCAAAGAGCACTTCAGATGTGTCCCTTGGGACACATTCTCTGCTCCCCTCTGCTCACTGTGGCTGTCAGGAGGGAGCTTTCCTTGAACACCAGTGGCTCTAGATTACAATGCCAGCAGTCACTGGAGAAGTTCAAACTGGCCTGGACCAACAGCTCAGGGGAAACCACCAGGTTGGACTGAGTCTGCCCTTCGCTGACCTTTTGCAGAGACTCGGGGCAGTATGTTAGCGGAGCAGCCAAGGGCAGGACTGCGGTGTGCTGACAGAGCCACACACAAAGTCACAGTGCAGAATCCCAGGAACTCAGCAGTCACTGACACTCTCTGCCCCAGGCGCCTCTTTTCAGCCCATTCACACCACTTTCAAAACACCATGTTTTTCACTCCATCTCCATTTCACCGATGCTCAGAATTTTTTGTCCATTCAGCTCTCTGCAAACCACTCCACCACTGCCTCCTGAGCCTAAGAAGTACCCACTGGCCATCTCCCTGACTGTTCCTGTAAATTACCCCTTCTCTTACCCTTCTGCCTAGTGCTGAGCCAATGCAGCTGTTTTCTCTATCGCAAACTCCTTGCAGCTCACAACTCCTGGAACCCACCAGCACTTGGTGTGTTCTGTAAAAACAGCAGTTTACCAGGGAAGCAACTGGCAAACTTTATCAGGAATGATACAGCTAACAATCACCCACACTGTGCTCTATTCTCAGCTCTCTTTGAAGCAATTTCATCATTGGTGCATATTCACATGCAGCTCAAGAAGTGTTCAGTATTTTATGGCTATGAATTCCAGGTGCTGGATGTCCTGTGAGGGCCGTCTCCTACCTGACAAACAGACATCGCTCCCCAGACGGATGTGGGGACCATGGCATGTGCCTACTTCCTCCATTTCTTCTTTTTTTTTTTTTTTCTTTTCAAGCAAGCATGATTAACCTTTGATGGAGCATTAAAACACTTTCCATGTGCAGAGAGCCTGGGCTCCCATCTTGTTCAAATGCAAAGGAGCTGCTGGCACACGCCAGAAGGGTAAGAAGTCCTTCTAGAGTTTGACATTGTATAGAGAGGTCTAATCATCAGCTCTGCTTCCTTGAGAAGACTTCCCAGCAGGCAGGAAGGGGTTTTGCCTTGAGGGCACAGATCTAGTGACTGTCTCCTGGCAGCTTTCCTCACCTGCAGGTCAGGTGTGGGTTGTCTGTGCAGCATAGTCAGGCTTTCATTTCAATCAGCTGTCTCATTCACACACACTGTCTCCTTTAAAATAACAAGCCGCTGTTCCTGCAGACAGAGAATCACACATCACATCCCAGTCCTCCAAGAAAAGCCCTGTTCTAGGAGCTATGCATCCCAAGGGTAGCTGAGAGAAGTGGGAAAGGGACTTCTGAAGATAGGGCAATAGTCTAGGGGGGAAGGATAGTCGGGAGAGACATGACAACCTGATCTAACAATCCCTCATAGAGTGCTGAGGAGAAAAATCCAAGGGCAATGTAGTGAGGAGACAGGCATCTGGGGGAGTACAACTCAGCAGTGCAGAACTGGTGGACGAGAAAGGATCAACAAACTTTTAGCCAAAAGGACAAAGCAGTTTGCTGATGGAGGTTTGGGGGGCTAAGGCCATCATTTCTCACCCAAACAGAAAACAGCCCTTTGTACCTGCATGCCAGAAAGAGACACACAAGCAGAGTAAAGCCAAATGAAACACCCAAGCAAAGCTGAAGCAGTCTACTGCCCTGCTGGAGAAAGGAGCACAGGGAGGGGAAAGCCCTTCCACCATGAACTTGGTTGTTCTGTCTTCCCTCCCATCTCATGACAAATAGTCTACACCTAGAAGCACATCTTGGCTGCTACAGAAAAGTAAGCCAGCACTTTTTAAATTCCACTGATAGTCTCACATCTCCCATCTCATGCAGTTTTCCTACTACACAGAGCTCAGTCACTGCTGTCCATTTCCCCTGTTGACATGGACAGAAAATTGAGCAATTACCCTTAAACTCCTCTCTTTCAGATTGCCCAGATTGCTACATGTACAGCATTAAGTCCCCAATTGCCCCTGGCCAAAAGTGACTCAACTAGACCTGTCCTTTAGGAATTAAATACTTTTTTGTTGCTTGTGAAGGTTTATTATTCCTCAAGTCGTGATGCATTAAATCCTGCTAAAGCAGGTTTCCCACCATGCAGAGGAGCTGGGCCTCCCCACGACAAGGTTCAGCTGGACACATATCCACCTAGCAAAGGTGTGTTACCCATTTGCTGTGCCTGTGTACTGGCATGTACCAGTGTGTGTTCATGAGGACGGGCACTAAGCTCAGAGCGGGTTCTGCAGGAAACCCCAACATTCATCAGCACCAGAGCTGTTTCTGGAGAGAGACTGCACTTTTCCAAAACAATCTTTTCAGCTTGGAGTTCTACAGGAACAAATGGTTCTTTTAGTCAAACACATGTCTTTGCTTTCCTATAATTCAAAACTGGCTCCTCTTTAAAGTGGCTCTCTTGTCCTGGACTAGCCTCTAAGAAGAAGAAATACGGATAAGAGAAAATGAATTCTGAGCACAATGTGAGCCAAGGTACTCCATTGCTAGTATTTCAACCGTTTGTATTGCGCAGTATGGGTGACTTGCACCTTCCGGGTTTCCCTGTGCAACTCTAAGGAATGGCTGAAATTGCGGATGGTTCCATGCATGTTCCTGTCTGGTCCACCCAGTTACAATCCTCCATATTACTTCAGTCTTTCCACAGCCTCAGAATTGACTCTCCTTCTCTCCCAAACACCCACAGAGATGAGTAATCGGACGCCATCTCATGCACAGGGTGAATGCCCAGGGACCACAACAGAATTCTACTTTTATTTCTGAAACTGCAAGGCATATCAAGCCCAAAAGTCTCCACTTGGCTGTACAACCTTCCCTCTATTCTCCACATGCCAAACTGTGGGCTCTCTCCAGGGCCTATGCTTTGTTAACACTTTTTCCAACGGACTCCAAATTCTGAGCCTCTGTGTGTTAGTGCCTGATCACGACTGAGCACATTTCAAATACAAAAGAATACCTTTTTAAGGGCACGTAGTTTTGTCCTTCATTCTTCTAATAAAAAGGTTGGATGGGGGACAAACAATGCTAATGGAATGGTACAGCTAAGCTTTCTAATAGGTTAAAGGAAGGCAATCCAAATGTATTGGTTGACAGCAGCAATCATTACGCAGCTGCGCCTGTTCATATTAAGGTGTACAAGCTAACACATTATGCAGCACTAAATAACCGTGACCCATCCTTGGGGATCCATACACCAATGTCTTGATTTTTGTGTGTTTAGAATCTGAGCTTTATGGTTACAGTTAAGGACACGGGGCCAAGTGCAGTTCTCTGCAAAGGGAAGGCTGATACGGCTCAGCTGACTGCACAGCCATAGCATGCTACTCCCTGCCTTCTATACTGGGCAGTTATTTGTATCTCCCTGCTTACTCACAAAAGTAATTTTATTAAGTTTCTGGAGTTTTGTTTAGAAGTCACTTTTCTTCACTGCAATTGCTGAGTTCATATAGAGAACTGCTCTCCCAGAACAGTCTGCTTAACTCCCTGTAGAAATAGGACCACAAGCGTGAAGTGCACTGACCCATTTAGAGATTTCCCATATGCAAATCAGTTCCACAACCCAGTGTATTTGACTGTACCAGAAACTGCTGGGGCAGGAACCATAATCAGATTAGTGGGATCTTTCTTCTAACACAAAGATTTAATTCAAAACTGAACTCTGGTTTGCAAGCTATCCAAAATCAACTATTAACCATAGGTTAGGCACAGATAAATAAGCGTATTAGGACTTACCATGTTTTTGTACCACATTCTGTATCAATTCTATTCTGTATTTATTACCCAAGGTCTTAGAGCACTAAAAGTCACATGCTGCAAACATGTGGCAAGCATTTTGGTGCCTGATTAGCAAATAAAGTTATTATACTCTGCATAGAAGACCAAGGTTCAACAAGAAGGACATCACATATGCAAACAGTCAAAGAGCTGTTCCGAACAGATGATCAGCTTCAGTGACATACGTTGAAATTTAAGAAGCCCAAGAAACTTCCCAGAGGGAAAATTAAGTCTATTTTGAAGATGCCAGTGCTATAAAGTTGCTACTTCTGGCAGTCATATGTTGCAATGCTTAATCTGTCTGGAAGACCCAAATAAGTCTTCATTTAATCTTATTAACCATACTGATGTCTGATCCTTTGTGACTCCTGGTAATTCTTCTGAAGCTTGCTGATATTTTACAGATGCAACTTTTTATACACTGTATAAAATTCTTAGCCCTTGAAAACTGAGGTAGTTCCTAGAGTCTTTAACGAATTTCTATGCTCCCCAGAGTTCTCTAGAACTTGTCCTAAAATTCATACTTTGGATTTTCCTTGAGATTTCTCTTGGCTCATCCAGTGCTAGATGAGTGGGAGATATACACTACAAAAAAATCTAGTGCTATATCAGGAGTCCAGTAGATTTCACAGCAGCCTGTATAGGGATGGGACTGGATTACCCACCAGTGCCTATGTTTAGCTTATTATTTATGATCTTGGGTTAGGGCAAGCAGATTTTTAAATAAAGAATTCCTTCATGACAGAGACCTCCAGAGAGTGGGATAGGCACTTGTCCTGACAAGACAAGGATGTTACCATAAAACACAAGAGAGGCTTTAAGTAGAGCATACTATCACCTAAACTAGGGGACAGTAATGATTTCTTTCCCTGCTCTTAACCTTTTATTGCTCTTTCAGCTCTCTTTTTGTCCTACTGGGCTATTCTCCACGTGGAGGTAATCACAGAGAAAAGCGTGTCCTCAACACTGTCCTTCTTCCTAAAGGTGCTTTATCATTCTGTGTTAATGAAGAACCAGAGTAAGGCTACAGGTTCACTTCCTCATCCTCCTCTCCATCGCTCTCTCTCCCTCATTCAGCAGCTGGGCAGACATAAGCAGTTCCTGCAGTTGTTTACCCCCAGGGTGGTTCATTTCCTTGCCATTTCTTACAAGATGCCTCTGGTCACTTTACTGGAGAACCCTCAGATATGCATGAAGGCACTTCTTGTAGTCAAGTAGGTGATACCTTACCTCCATCATCTGATGCCTCCAGGCTCTGCTGTCTGAGACGTGTGCTGCAGCAAAACACAAGGAAGAAAGAATTTCAATTGTGAGCCCATAAAGCATCTTGTTGTGTTCCCTTCCTCCCCACAAGGCTCATGGCCAGTCAAGGGGAGAGTTCCCAGGTACACCTAGCCTGCAGACTGACCTTCTTCCATACCCCTCATTGCTGGGGTCAGCAGAAATCTCAGCTTAGAGTGCTCAAGCAAGATGCGTTGTACCTGAGACAAAACCCCAGGCTGCAGACAGTAGGGCCTGGGGTGGCTCTAGGAGGAGAGCGGATGCTTTCTACTTTTGCTTCTTTCTGTCATATGGGAGTAACAGAGCCACCATCTACTCCACATCCAGGGAACTTTAGAGTGACCGGCTGTCTACATTTAGCCTGTACCTGGAGCTAAACTGTAGCAGTTGTTCTACCACCTGATGCCCCCTCCCCAGCTGAGAAGGGGAATTGGGGGGAAAAGGGAGAAGCCCCGTGACTTCAAGTAGAAACAGATTTAATGAAATAACAAAACTAATATAATCACCAACATAAAGTATGCAAGGTTCTGCTTACCCTGGTCATTGAGATCAACAGCAGGAGCAGAAGGCCAAGAGGAACTCGCCCCTGGAAGAGGAACTCCACCCTCCAGAGAATGCCCTCCTTTTATAATGAGCATGATTAAGTGATATGGGATGCATCTGTGAGTCAGCTGCCTTGATTGGATCTCTCAGCTGACTCGGGGCTACTCATGGCCAGCCTGCATGGCTGGGCCATGGGGCTGTGCCTGGGGAACCAGGACACCAGCCCTGACCCATCCCAGGACACATGACATAAATTCATGCCAGGCTCTCCACCCTTGCCCAGTTCCAGATTTTGGACTACTGGTGCTTAGAGTTGCATGCCCCTTCTCCATCAGATCAAAGTTGTGGAAGAAGTCTTTGCAACAATGGCAACTTACTCTTCTACTTCTTCTGCATGCTTTTTTCCTGACCTGCAAGACAAGGAAAGGCTTATGCTTAGAAAAGACTAGAGAAAATTAAGAAACTGCACTTTTCCCTATATCACTGTTACTGTGCAAAACAATTCCTACACCAGATCCGATATAACACATCACACCTTTAAAGAGTTCTGAGTGACCATTAAGCCAATGTATCAAAACATCCCTAAGTGCATTTGATCGAAGTGAATCATTTGGGTCCAAAAAGACAGCCATGCCCAGACACAGCAAGAGCCACACTCCCTGTTTTTTTAGCTTCTCAGATACTTTTTCATCCCATCTGCCATCAGCTGCAGGTAAAGCTTACCTTACCTGAGTGGAGAGGTCAGCACAATAAGGAATGAAGAAGATGCTACACTTTGTCTACCTACCTCTTGAGAGATCAACAGGTCCTTTCTTCCCCTGGTCGTGCATAAAGGTCATCTGGTTGCCTTTGTAGGTTAGGAGCCCCACCTGAGCTGGCCAAGTTCAGGTCAGATATGCTGTCACTGCAGTAAATCAGGGTTGATCTGGCTGAGTTAACAGGAGTTCATAATAATAACGGGGGGGGGGGGGGGGGGGGAGGAGGAGGCACTGGCAAACGGCAGCTCCCTTGCTCTCCACCCCAGCAAGCCCAGAAGTAATTCAGTCCCGATTAGGGACGCTTGTTCAGTATTCAAAATGTAAAACATGGAGGTTGCTGAACCAGCACTTTGAAAAGTTAATTAAATGCCAGGTTTCTTTTTAGCAGATACTCCATCACTCGCTGATTGCTTTGGCCATTTTGCAGGGTGAAGTTTCATCTGTATGTGTTGGGAATAAATATTCTCCCCTCCTTTGAAGTCAGGGTGCCATGTCAAAGAATATATGGGTCTCTCCCCTACCACATGCACTGTCCCAGGTCACACCAAAATGTAAGAGAAGCTGCTTCATTGCCTTGCAGTGCTCCTTTCAAAGCAATTCCACGAGATGGGACAGGCCTCTCCTCATCTGCTCTCTGTTCTAGCAGGTTATAATCCTCATCCAGCTCTCCTGTGAGTAATCTACTCTCCTAAGAGCAAGAAGCAGGGCACAGAGGATGTCTAGCTATGAGAAGAAGAAAGCCCCTTGTCTCCAGTGCTCTCCCTGGAGCTTACAGTCTGTGAGAAGCTAAAGATTACACTGAATCAGTGATCTGAGCCCAGTAACATCCACTGCTATAACCAGAACTGCAGCTGTGTTAGGTGACATCTGCATCTGGGCTTTCAGCTGTATCTGTACGTTTCTGTTCATCAGAAGAGGCAGAAGTGCAATGGAGATGGGGAATTTAGGAAAGAGCTCTTCCAGTGAGGTTGGAGCTAGGGAATTTAGGAAAGAGCTCTTCCAGTGAGGTGTAATTGCCCAGCTCCATACTTCTCCCCAGTGGTAGTACAAAGCACTTTTTGTGAACTCCCTGATACTATGAAGAAAGATAGGGATGGCTTCAGAGAGTCCACCACCAGTTCTCACTGGAGTTCAGAACCTGAGAAGACAGAGATAGAAAGACAATGCAAGATTTATCCTATTTTATCCCTCCCTTCTGCCTTCACAGAACTGCTTCCCACACCCTGCCTTCAGAGCCTTGCCCTCACTGAGCTGAAACCTCCCAACATGGCCTTGCACAGCTTTGTACAGTGAGATGTTTTCTTGGAAGTTCAATCTTTTTAGCACAATCTGGTAATTCTTGATAAGTTTCCAGACCCAAATAACACTCTTCTCCTCAGTACTCACACTCCTTACATCTTTGCTCATCTCCTGTCCCCAGGCAGAAGTGAAACACTTCACATGTTTATACATCCCAGAAGAGGGTCACTCCTGCTACGCCTGTAAGCATGTATGTAAGCAAGGAAATGTAAGCAATTTCCATTTCTTTTTCCTCAGCTCCCTGTCATGACAAAAATCCATGTGACTCACAGGAAAGTCAGTCATTTGTTAGTTCTGGAGGCAGAAACTACTTTTCTCATGTTCCCAGATTTAAAGTTTTCCCAGCGTATCCTTGTTATGTTAGAAAAGGACTTATTCAGGCCAACAAGCAAATAATTCATTACAAAATAGCTGCACTATATTGGAAAAAATAGTAATTTGGGGAAAAAAATAATAAACCAGGAGGGCAGAATACGACCCTTTTAATCCCAGAACCAAAGTGTTAGAGCACTCTACTGTCAAACAAGACAGGCTCCCTCCTCTCTCTAGGGCAAGTTAAAGCCCCATGGTCAGCCCCCCCAGGAGAACACCCTAGTCCCCATGCCACAGGGTCTGAGGTGGCAGTGGGTGGTGCCAGTCCCTCCTGCTGACAGCACTGTGGTTTATACAGAGCCATTCAAACACAGGCATTCTTCATGAAATTATCATGCTGCTTTAAGCACTGTGGACTACCCTATCCTAACTGGCTCAGCTCATCAATGCCAATTGCATCATGTTGAGACCAACATTTCATCCTTCAGGAATATCAGGCCTGGATACACAGCACCCTCTCCATTCACCACAAGGTCACAGTTTTCTAGTGGTGAGTGAAAGCAAACATGGAAGAAACGAGACTGTAAACTAAAGCCAGCATAGACAGAGTTCCTACTCTTTTTTCATGTTCTCAGCAACAAGAAGTGCACTGCCCTGGTTTGTTTGCTGCAGCAGGACACACAGCCGAGGGAGGGCAACACCAAGTGCCTACAAAATGAGCAATTGTGTATGAACCCACTCAAGTAAGGGCAAACAAAACAACACAAGCCTGGGAGTAGTGTGCAGAAATGCGTTCTATCTGCTTTTTTCCTGCTACCTCTGTCCTGGGGCAGAGGATATAGATCTGATCTCGCTCGAGTGTTACGTTTGCTAAATTCTGGCCAGCAGGAATCCTCCCTCCACATTTATTAGAGGGGGTTGAACCTCAGAACCAACGCTGACACACAGCTGGGCTGCCCTGGAGCTACCTTCTGTGCTGAGGGGTGAAAGGCAGTTCTAATGTAGACATCATCTCTGTTAAACAGTTTCTTTCTCATTTAATGGAGTACCATAGAGATCTAAATGGAGATAAAGTATCAGGGCTCAGAGAACAGCCAGGATGCTATCTTTATGCAGCATGACAATGTGCAGTGGTTAATTAGACACCGTTAACCTATTTTAGCAGGGGACATAACTGGGATGAATGGGGGGAAATGTCCTTGAAATCTTTTAATGTCCACAGCTCCTGAGAGCTCCAGACGCTCTTGCATCCTGCACGGGGTCACGGCCAGGTGCCGGGGGGACGGTGTGCAAGACCCGAGCCTTTCTGCGCGCCCAGGGCGGTGTGAGGCGGGCAACACCGCTAAAGGGAGGGGAAGCAGTGACGGCACCTCGTTAAAAGGAGCACTGGGGTGGCTGGACAGAAATGCCCGGTTCTAGCCAGGCAGGGGCGGCAGCCGAGGAAGAGAGCGGGCTGGGAGCGCGGGCAGCCCCCTCGCCGGGCCCGCCTGTCCTCGGTTGAGGGCCGCTTTGCAGGGCCAAGGGCTGAGCGCGCCGAGCCGGCGGTGCCGCGGGGCCCGCCCGGAGGCGGCATCGCTCCCCGGCCGCCGCCACCGCCGCAGCATGACCGGGCCGCGGCCGCCCTCTGCCGGGCCCCGGCGGCGTGGAGCTCGGCCCAGGCCGCCCGCCTAGGATGCGGGTCCCCGGGCCCGCCGGGCGGCTGCCGGGCGAGGACTGGGCCTTCGATGCGGCTGTTTGCAGGGTACGGGTGTGCGCACAGGGCGGGCGCAGCGCGGGGCGGCCCCCGCAGGGTACGCTCGGTGTTTTACAGAGCCCTGGCCGCAGGGGGAGATTTCCATCTGCCTGGCAGCTCAGTTCCTGGCGTGCCTCAGCCCTTCTCCTCACGAACCACGTGGAACCAGAAAGCTGCTTCGAGCTGCCCTCTTGCTAAAATAATGAAATGGGGGGAAAACAAAAAAGGGAACGTCCTGGTGCTGAAAGAAACACTCTGTTTTGAGAGAGCAGGGCGATCAAGGGGAGCACAAGGCTGTGTGCGGAGGAAGCTCATCACTGGCCAGCGTCCTGCCCCTGGGCTTCCATCCAGCGCCATTCCCACCCCAGTGCCCACGGCCGCGCGCAGCCTGCAGGCAGAGCTGAAGCCTTTACCTGTGGGGCACAGACTGTAATTCAGGCCTAGGCCTGGGGGGGGGGGGGAAGATAAAAAAGGACATCGCACTCTCTTGCTCAAGTATTTTTCTTAGTGCCCGTCACCACGGTGAGCGGGCGGTGAGCTACACGAGTTGCAGCTTGTTCAATAGCCGAAGGCACAATTAAGTTACACATCCAAAATGACGCACAAGTGCTAACTGATCAGTCTCCCAGCTCTCCCAGGGTGGATCTTGGTCACTGCTTGTTTGCTGAGGCACAGGAAGAGAAAAACACTCATCCAAGTTCTGTGTAAAGCAGAACTGCAGCCCAGGCTAGAATGCACTACCACAGTCTTCTAAGGTATTCCACTGCACCTTCCTTGGGGTTCGGGTCAGTTGTGTAAGTTTCTACCCCTTCTCTCTGGACTGTGGTAGCCTGGAAGAGGCACATTTGCCTTGATTAAATTAGGGAGTTCAATCTTCAAATCTCCTAAAATCAAGGCAAGTTTTGCCATTGATCTCAGCAGAGTGAGGACTACTGTAAGCCTTTATTTTTGTCACAGGATGTCACCTCACAGCCCTCCATTTCCAAGCCCAGAGGCACATGGCTATCTGTATCTCCACAATGAGGTTTTTAGGCAGACACACATTTTTTTATTTTTTTTTTTTAATTATCATGGTCCCACCATTTGCTTTCTGGTGTCTTGCAAGCTCCCTGGGCTATCTGGACCACATGCTGAACACTCTGCCCTAGAGCATGGCACAGGAGGAAGAAGGCTGCAGCAATGAGCAGGCATGTTCTGTGGGACAGGATCTGACAGACAGTGCAGCTAACCAGCTCCCGCTGAAATGGGATTGAGAGTCACTAATCAATCCCTAGCAGAAATGTTATTTCTCCTCATGTCCTAATACATGGGCTTGCTTAACAGAAACAAAGGAAGAGAGCTCTAGCAAGCAGGACTTTAGGAACTGGCACAAAAGAACAAGCTGACAGAGTTCATGGGGTCACTGAACCTCAGCCTACTCACTGCATCATCCCCATAACAGATGTTCACAGGGCTCCCCCACTCGCTCACTGGTGACAGGCAGAGCTGTTCAGAGCTCCCACTGAGCAACAGAAAAAACAACAACACTCAATACAAATTCCTGCTGTGTGGGAAAACAGCGCTGCAGTTTCTAGAGGTATCCACTACACATCTTCAGTCCCTGAGAACAGGCACTCCTATCCAAAGGATCACGTCTTCAGTCTCCAGTAAGCACCAGGGCCAACTCTCACACCAAATGGCTCTTGAGGTTACAGAAGCATTTCAGTTTCCATTTAAAGGGAAAAGCACACTTCTGATCCTCGTGGTTAGACTGAAGAACTGATTGCTAAAGGAGAGAGAACTGAAATGCAAAGAAAAAGTATCTAAGGTTGGTTGTTTTTTTCAAAACCCACAACAGAACAAACTCGTGATTCTGAAGTACCTGGCCAAAGAGTTTTTTTACTTGCAATTGGCCTCACTGAAAAAATTTAAATGAAAAATACTAGAAAAAACTAGGTGTATATTACAGAATGGCACCTCGTTCTGCCTCTGAGAGCAACAGCTTCTGAAAGAAGATATTTTAAGAACATGGATTAAGAATTTGAGAATAGTAGAGGTGTTATATGAGGAGGGGCACTGGGGGAGGGGGAAATAGGGCCAAGCAAGTAGATCAGGTCACCTTAGGTCTCTTTCCACAGGTAAACTGCATTAAGCTAGACATCCCAGCCAATTTAGAGGTGACCTAAAAAGGCCAGACAAGTTTTTAGCCTTGGCTTTGACAGATACAAAAGGGTTGCAAGTTGCATGTGTTCTTCAAGAGGGTTTTGCTTTTTTAAACTAGAAATATTTGGGACAGAAAGGATAGTATCCCCTGAATTTGCTGGTAAATTCCTCAGAGATGCAGAGAACTAAGGAAGGAAGATGCTTTGTCCTCAATCAAAAAAAAAATAAAAATCAAAGAGTCTTCACCCTGAGCACACTCTGCCACTTCACCAGCTTACATGGACTGTTACCGAAAATGTGACACTCCTGTTCCATTTTTGTCATTCAGGCTTCATTTTCTAGGGGAGCAAGAGGCTACAATCCTACTCGTTCTTCCATCACCTAGTGTCTTTCAGGAAAAAGCAGTCAACTTCAAGAAAACTTCACTAACAGAGAAAAAATAAACAGAAATCTAGCTTTTAAAAAAAAAAAAAAAAAAAAAAAAGGAGGGAAAAAAAAAAGAAGAGAGAAAAATTAGCACAAATCTTTTTCCAGGCTCCTCTGGGCACTGCAAAGACACAGGAATGGGAACAATCCTAGCATTTTCCCTTTGCAGGAAACCCTTGCAACTCACACTAACCAGGATTAAAAGGAAAAAAAAATCCCCCATCATAGCCATCGTACTGAGGGATTCTCAGGTCACTTTTCTGTCTTTTAGGGACTTTCCTTTTTCTGCCAGTTATCTTTACTTAAAGTCTAAACAGAAACACCAAGGAGAGCTCACCGCAGCAATGACATGGAGGGACAAGAGAACAAGAGCCTGTTAGCATTCCTGGAACATCCAGCCTATTAAAAAAAAAAAAAAAAAAAAAAAAAAAAGTGGTGGGGGGAGAGAGAGAAGAAAAAAACCCACCCTGGGCCTGCACATTGCAGCTCACCGCCATCTTGATGCCCTTGATGCGTGCTGATGGCGTGGAGGCGGCTGGCACCAGATCAGCCCAAGAGAAGGAATGAGAGGCCAATGGAGATTTATGTGAGGAGAGTGAGATGGACAAGGTAAAATTGTCAGGAGGAGTTGTTAGAAAGTAAAATATATTGTGACAATTCCACTCCTGCCGTTCATCAATAAACTGACAGATCATTTAGTGTCAATTAGGAGTGATAGATGGACAAGTCCCCATGATCCTGGGCCAAAATTAATGGCTGGGAGGGAGAGGGTGATTGAAAATGACGGCTGACATTGAGAGGAAAGTCCTGAAGGTCCCCAAGGGGCCATTACTTGCCTCATTCCCTTGCAGATCAATGCAGGGACAAACCCAAAACCAGACACTTCAAGACCAAACTTAATCAGACTTCCTTTTCTTTCTTCTCCTTCTAAGTTGTGCCCCCTCACTTGGCAGCCTTGATCCTTTGTGCCTATACTATTGACTCACTGAGAACATCCACAGATGACTGCAAGATGCAGAGTGAGGCTGCTGTCTTCCCCACAGCCAGGAGCCTGGCTCTGCTCCTACACAGGGAATCCCAGCCTGAGATTTACCTCAGCACTGCTGGACTGGGAGTAGAGGGCAGAAGCAATGACACAAGCTTCCCCCTGTCATGTCATGTAGAGAAACTCATGGGTACTTTACTACTCTCACTTGCAAGACAGGGATGGCTACAGGTTCTATAAACCAGGCACTCTCAGGGGTCATTTCGTACAGATACAACACAGGATAGTTTAAACCCATATTTTTGAAACAGGAGGTTTTTAACTTTACTTACCTCTAGAGACCTTGAATCATAAAACCCCTTAATCTCTTAAATAACTTTCCTCCAGCTCCAGGGTGTAATCTCATCTTTGCCCACCCTCCAGAGCCCTAAAAGATATTTATTCAGAGGCTGGGTTGCCCTGCTCTAAAGGTCACCTCAACTGCATCCCCTTTCTTCATACAGGCCCTTAATATTCACCTTCTTGTTACATGCATTCCTGGACATTGTACCACCACTTCTGTTCCAAAATACTTCAGCATGGTCATTTGCCTAAACAAGACCTGATTATTCCAACTCTGTATGACCTACCACTCAGAAAGGAGAAATTTCAGTTGTAGCTGGAGCACCTGTAGCTGGAGCAGAAGAAAGAAGGTATACGTGCAAGCACTGGAAGGGACTTCCTACAGAAAGCAGCACTTGCATTTGCTTGCAGGGCCACCTGAAAGGAGCGGTGTTTATTCCACAACAACCCTAGCTGCTGCCTGCAGAACTGTATGAATTTTAAGGGACTGATTGCAAGACCAAAGGGATCAAGGACCCAAGTAAACTGGAAGCGTCCCAAGAAGCAAAGAAACAGAGATACTAATAGGGAGAAAAATGGAAGAAATACTATAAGGAAAGTCAGATAGATGAGATCAGCAGAAGCTGGAATTAAATGGATCCTGGAAGCATCTCTCCTCTGTCAAATCCTCAACAGTATGCAAAACTGAGCTCCCTTTTCCTTTTCCCATTGGCAGGCACTTTGTGTTTCCTCCTTCTAATGCATGAGATAACCTGACAATAAACCCCTGCTTTGCTTGTCACAAGTGTCAACGCTGATGTCATTAAGGACATCAGCACAGCGTTCAGAATGGCACTTGGGCTCCATCCAGTGGTTAGAGAGCTGCTTCTGTAGCAAAACCAGCTGTAATTACTATTATTTATGTAATCTCAGCAGGGCAGTAGGCCCCAAGTGGCTGCCTAGGCTCTTGGCTGGTCCCCTTTCCTCTAATACTAGGGCTAGAATATTGCTGGGGCAGCAGTGGGACTGCCTCTTCTCATAGAGAGTGATTCGTCTCTCCGAGTACAAATCTAAATAAATACAGCACACTCAGGTGCAGAGGGCCCCATCAGGAAGGAAAAAAGATTCTTCTGTCATTACTTTGCACCATTTATTTGCTGACTGCAGAGGACAAGTCTGAGAGTTTGCTCAGAAACTTACCTCATCATTATCCAGATTTAGAAAATGGGACTCCTGGCAATGACAGCTGTTCTACAGAGGTACTGGGAGTCCAAAGTAATCTTTCCATGCTTGACCTTTGAAAACTTATCAGTAATAGATAGCGTGTTGATAGTTCTCAGGAATTTAAATATCTGACACTTGTAAATGCTATGGAAACTCATTATAAAATACTTTATCTTACTTCCACACCATCTGTGTGAATTAATTTCAAATTAATTACATTTTGGAAAACTTTAAGGACCCTTCTTTTCTTCCTATTATGCAACAGTCTGAGACAGTAGTAGTCTCGGGGAAAGAACCAGCAAGATTGTGAGAATATTTGCAAGTTTACCTAGGTATGACAAGAGCTGGGCAGGTAAGGGACTAAGAGGGAGCAACAAAGGTAGAAAAACAGAAAAATGGGATGCAAATTAAATTTTACTCTAACATGTGGCAAATGGAAACAGAACAATTTTGAGTGATCACTTCACATTGGTAAGACTCTGAATTAGAAATAAGAAATTAGAAGAGTTTAAGAATCCCTGCAGGAAAAGCAACAAGTATGCAGTTGCAACCAGCTCAATCTTTCAGAAACAGAACTAAAAGCTTAAACCTCAAATGGGGAGAGAATAACACATGAACAGCTACAAGATCATTTCACAAGTGACTGCAGTATCCCATCTGACGCACAATATATTTATACAACACACAAAATCTAACTGTAGCCACTTGCTCACCCTTCCTGAGTTTTTAAAAAAATAAATAAATAAATAAATCATAGATTTTAACACTCTCAGTTCTGAAAACCAAATTGCTTAAAGCAGTACAATTCCCAAGTGCAGGCTCAGTTACACCAGCATAAAAGTGCTTATACCTACATCAGATATATCAATAGGAGCATGTTACTCTAACTACATCAACACTAGTGAAATTGGAGCAAGTTAACTTGATGAGCTTCCAAACTCAGTCAAAATTGGTTGAAAAGCTGTGGGGAGATAGAGCCTGAGAAAAGAGAAACAACAAAGCTACAACACTGGCATGACATCAGCTGATGACTCAGACTTTTCACATGGAGGCTTTACTCTGGTATATGTTACAGGCCAACATCTCCAACTTTTTTTTAAGGGAGAGGAGAGAGATCAGCCTGGGGAAAACACACAGCTGAAGAGAAGACAAGGGAACTAGTTGTATAAAATCCTTGTACCTCATATGACCAAAGAAAGTCAGAACAAACCTCCCCTTCCTAAAATTTGTTCAATAAAAGCTCTTAATACAAATGAGAAGATACGTATGACACGATATCGTACGCATGGCTGAGCAAAGGGCACATCTTCATCTCATGACCCACTGTGCAGGGTCTCGCAGGTAGGTCTGCAGCTCTCCATCTCCTGTTTTGCTTCTTCAGCTGAATTGCATCCAACCTCAAAGGCGCATGTGCTCCAGACACCTGCTATATCTGTGAACCACGCAATCAGGATGCTGGAGGAGCACCACTGATAGCTACTGTGCCAAATCTATCAGATGAGGCTAATGTCAGACAATGGAAAACATCCTAAAGTAGCACATGGCACAGTGCAGTTACATTAGGAACCTGTACACTGCCCTTCAGGGCACATTAGGCACAGCCCTGAATAACTGCATTGGCTCCAATCCAGTCCTCCACCTAGCCGACAATTACACAATTTATTTTTCCCAAACAATGCCATTCACCCTTGTTCTCTGCTATCATATTTCCATCAAGCTTCTGTCTGGTCCTACAAAGATCCAGGATCATTGCAGGTATTTTTCTATAACCCTGAGGTGGATGCATCTTTGCAATGGTAACTTCTAGCTGCAGCCAGCCCTTGAAAAATAATACCGTTATCAGAGTTCAACTGAAGCAGAACAGAAGGAGTTCAGGCTGAGATCTTTATTCCTTTGCTTTACTCCAGTCCCCAAATTTTCAGCTGATTTATTCTTCAGAGACAGAGTGATAATTTTACCAGAAAAGGACTGTTTCGCAGAAAGGCTACCCCAGAAGATAGGCCACCTTTCTCACCTCCCAAGAAATATATGACTGTATAACAGGTTTCTGGATGTCTTCTCCCATTCTCAGGGTTCCAGGAATGAAAATACATAACTTCTCCATAAATCACAGTGCCTCCAAAGGATATGTCCAGACATATACATTCTTACTATAGGCCTTAATGTATACATGCCATCTCATACTACTCCATAACTGAGCCCTTCAGCTCTGTGAATAGGAAATATAACACCAGCATAACTTTACAACTTGAAAAACCCACACAAATAGCTTGAACTCAGGTAATCTCCTCCCAGTCTGAACTGTCCTTTAGTTTTCATACCCATTCTATTACCATGTCCAGACAATTCATTTCCCTTAGGTGTCCTCCATAACTACAGTCTACAATTTGTATACTTTTTTCCTGCCACCTCTTCTCGCTGACCATCTCCATTATACTATAACCCCATACACACATAAACATTGACAAATTTCACCCTTACTGTCAAGGCTGATCACTAAATCCTGAACTGTTCATTGTATTCTTGTGAGTGGGGCACTGTCACGTGTCACTCTCCTGGAAAGTACGCAACCAGTCATATCCCCCCTTCCCAGCTCCCACATAAAACATGCTTATTGCATTCTGGACTCCTTTCCATCACTGTACCAGGTAAGGAATGCATTGCCTCTGGCAGACAGTGACATGTACACAGTTTTGAGCTCCACCAGGCCAATTTATAAAGAGCATTAACCAGCAGAATCAAGCAAGAGCAATACTTTAAATGGTTTGAAGGAGTTACAATGATATTGGAGACAGAGGCCATCTACGAGATCCAGAAAAACTGTTTAAATGCCTGTGATAGCGAAGCCCAACTAATGATGTTCACTTAATCCATGCCTAAGCCCCTCTTAATAAAGAAAGAGGTGATGACTCACTTGGTAGGTGCCAGTACAGGATCATCTGCCCAACCTCCTTGTCGGCGTGGAGGTTTAGGTGGTGGACCCTTTAATAAAGAGAAGAGACATGTTACAGCCAGCCCCAGTCAAGGCAAAGTCAAGCCAACTGAGACACCAGGTCCACACATACTAATATAATACTTTACCAAATAATAGATGGAGAGATAGTGTTTAAAATGCTGTTTATTCATAAAATAAAAGAAAGACAAATATTGCAGTACAGGTTTTTAAGTGTCTCTGTAAGCAAAAAACGTATCACTCACTAATTAGTATCTTGACAAGTTTCAGGTCTGCGTATCTTTGACTTGTCCAGGACAGTAGCAGACTGATCCCCATGTTACATGTTGTCAGCACATTTTAGACATCTCATTTTGGATGACGATTTGTTCCTAAAAAGTGTATGCTTTTGTCCATGTACCAGGGCTAAACTATAGCAGTTGTTCTACCACCTGATGACCCTTCCCCAGCTGAGAAGGGGAATCAGGGAAAAAAGGGAGAAACCCCATGAGTTGAAGTAGAAACAGATTTAACAAAATAACAAAACTAATACAACAACTGATATAAAGCATACAAGGTTCACTTCAGCCTGGTCCTTGAGGTCAGCAGCAGGAACAGAAGGCCAAGAGGAAGAAGCCCCAGGAAGAGGAATTCTGCTCTTAGTGAACTCCCTCCTTTTATAATGAGCTTGATGAAGCGGTGTGGGATACACCTGTGAGTCAGCTTGGGGCAGTTGCCTTGATTGGATCTCCTAGCTGACTCAGGGCTACTCATGGCCTGCCTGGCTGGTTCATGGGTCTGTGCCCGGGGAACCAGGACAGTCCGCTAACTAGAACAGGTTAGATGCCAAGTTCAGGTACAGCCAGCCATACCAAACACCTCTAAAGTTAGTTAAGATGAATCCCCCTGCTGCCACCCCTGAAATGCTAAAGAGGAAGTTCATCTGGAGCTTAAAAACACTCCCTGCTACTTTCTTGCATTGTCTTGTGTGGCACTCTGCCGCGCAGCAAGAGAAAACAGGAATTCAGCTTTGGGGCTTATGATGGGAATTTTCAAAGAACAGGGCCATGAATTTCCACCACATGGGAGCTGCCTGTTGTGTTTTGCAGTTTTGGGCTTGGTTCCCCCTGCCTGAAGCACTGCATACAGCAGTGCCTTCAGTGTTCTGCATGACAGGCAGTGGTGAAAGCAGAGGGGCAAGGTGAACTCAGTGGATGAATTTCAGTTTATCTGGCTCCCAGCTGATGGTGCCCAGTGAGGGAAGATGGGTTACAGGGACCTGTGAAGGCACCATCATGAGAAAGAATGGGTAAAAGATGTCCCAAAACAGGGAAAAATGGTAACTGCAAAGGAGTCTAAGCTGGAGCAATGGTGGGGGCACAGGTGGCTGCCACAGCTTTTACTGAGAAAGGTAATGAGCTGGGTGACTCCTGGGGATTTTTGACTTGACAAAGGGGACCTTGCATGTGTGGTGGGGTCAAACCTGAGCAAGATCCAAATTACCCCTTGCCACAGATAAGGAAGAGACTGACCTAACCCCTGATGGTAGGGGTCTCGGATGTTTATTTCTTGAAGCAGAAGCATTGTTTGTGAGCGTGGGAAATGAAGAGACCCTGCCAGGGGGCAGCCAGTGCCTGCTGCAGGGAGGGGGCATGACCCTGCATAACTCCCTGATAGAAGCAAAAATAGTCATCCTCCAAAAATAAACAGGGAGCAGGAATGAGGCAGGAGCTGCGGTCCCAAAATACCAGCTTTCTTCGGCAAAGGGAGCACAGGAGGGCAGAGGGACAGGCAGGGAGCGTGAAACGCAGGAAACAGCCTCCTTATATGGGCTCATCCGCAGGGGACAGAGCTCAGCCGACTGGAATGACCATGTCACAGAATGTGAAGCCTTCAGGGGCCCAAGTGAATGGAGTTTTCTGATCTTTAAATGATTCCCCCAGATTCTTAAGATGCCAAACCAGAGAAGAAGCTACAGTGCCAAAAAAGGAGCATTTTGAATTCAGTTGATCTGGACACACCCAGAGCCCAGGAAAAAGGGGAAAACCACACCACATATGGGCGTGCATGCCCAGATAAACATCCCTATTCCCATTACACACACCCCTACCTCAAAAACACACTCCCTCCCACATGGATCCTTCCCATGCCAACACCCCTGCTCCCTCCTCCTCTCACGCCATCCCTCTGACAGCCAGCAGGCCATGTTCCTAACACACAATTTCACAACTCCTTGCAAAGGTGCACCGAGTTACGCATATGTCACCAAAGAACCAGGGCCATAAGGCTGATGGAAAAATGCAGCATCTCCAGGGCATTCCAATGCACCTCCAATTTAATTCACTCATCATCAAAACTAGCCTTCAGATCAAAGATACCCCAAGTGGGGCACTCCACACGAGAGGGTAACACCCCAGTCTTTGCACAGGGCACGACTCTATGGCATCTAGGGGTTTCGTTCCAATGTCTTGCCAATGTTACAACGTCTTCCCATTGATCATACACACCAAGCAACCCTGAATGTCTGTCAGACCCTGACAAACACCTCACATATACCTACAGGTCTTTTATTCCTCTTGCAATAAATCAGGTAATTCTTTTTGAACTGCCCACAGGAGCACTAGCTACAGGAAAGGCAACATTAACTGTCAGCTGAGGATAAATAGCTTTTCTTTGTTAGTTGCCTGGAAAGTGCCATAATAAGGTCACATGCCACATGCACTTTTGTCAAGTAAATAAACTTACCTTCATATACTTTCACATTTCCAAAACCTCAGCATAATTTACAATTGAGAGTGCAATGTCGTGCATTGCCATAATATGGTGACAGGTAGGGACACTGCAGCTGCAAGCAAGAGCTTGAGGCAGAAAGTGGGAAAAACGTCAACCCCAGAGGGAGCAGAGCAAAAAGAGAGGACATTGTTCTTCTGTAACAAAGCAAATGTGCTCCTGAACACACCTTTGTGGTGAAAAATACTGGGGACTTTAAATGATCAGAACTTGTTGGTACCTATGTGTTACATCTTGGGCAAGATTTTTATGTATGTTCCCAAATGCAAAGCTAAGCTATACACCCAAACAGTTTGGTGTTCAAAACACTGAGATTCCACCAGCTCCTGACAACACTATTCTCTCTCAGCTCTTCCTGCTCAGTCTCTTTCACAGTATTAATGAGCCACTTGTTTGCTGTAGTTTGCTTTTCTACTTAAGTTATTTATCTCCAGAAGATTTTCTCTTAGTTTCTGAAGATCATCCACTTTTTCAAGGAACACTGCCATGGTCTGGGCTTTTTTAAAATTTTTTTTCTCAGAAATTCAGTTCACCATTTTTGTGATGGCACTTTTCCAGTATTTCTCAGCTCACCTTCCTTACCAACACTTTCATACTACCACCATAATGTATTTTATCTCTCCCTTTGAAAAATGACTGGCCTGAATTCCATCTCTCCTGCATTAAAGTAGAAACCTTGCCTTCTTCTTTATCTGTAGTCAGGCCCTTTCTTATCAGACAGATGTAGAATTCTAATTTGGCTTCCCCATTAAGGCAGAAATTTCCAGGCTACTTGTCAGATCACGTCTGCAGTTTTGAAGGTGCCTGTTGGATGTTGTTTCCCTCGTGGAAACAACTACCCTGTGGGTCTCTGGATCCTGAGGATCCAGCAAAGTTTCTTTTAGGACCTACCACAACACAGGCAAATTACGGACATGTTGGGTCCCTGAGATTCTCAGGCGGGTCTGGAAGTATGGATTAATTTACCTTCATGAACATGACAGCTCCTTTGAAACACTGAACACTCTGTGCAGGGAAGCAGGGACTCAAATGACATTGACAGTGTGCAACAGAGGACGCACAATTTTCCTGTCATACAATACATCTCCTAAAATGTGTGGGATCTATGTTCTGCCCAATATACAAACACTGTGAGATTTTATACAGTATGTAGGTGCCTTGTTTTTATCCAATATTGACCATGGAGCAGAAAGAAGTATGGCCAGTCTCGAGTCTCGTCTTCTCCAGCAAGTTGCCTGTGGCTCCCCTGACTGAGGAAAAGCAAATCTCCACAAACAGGCCTGATGAATTATTTTTGACTGCTGCCAATTCAGGAGCCGTAAGTCAAATAGCCCCACTGCTTCCAAGCAGCCACATAACACTTACAATCTATACTGATCTCAGAGCATATATGATATCAAAGAGGGCTCAGTTCCCAGGTCTATGCAAGCCTTGGCTTTTTGCAAAGAACAGCCCATCTCTGCTAACTCTCTTTATCATGTCCACAGACAGTTCACATAGTGCATCTGATTTTAATTAATCCCCTCCAAAGACTTCTGGGTCTTAAATGCCTAGCAGAAAATACTGGATTTCCATTTCATCCACAAACTGTCCTTCTTCATGGTCACTGACCTTCCTTTACTAGGGAAAGTGCTATTGAGACAGAAAAAGTTCTTGAGGGACTTCAAATTCTCTGTCATATATCACAACAGGTAAAGGACCAGCTCAAGGTAGCCAAGGAGGGAGGATACTACTAGAAAAGTTGGGAAACATGGCTGACTCGAAATACTATTTCAGTAGATGTCATCAAAAGGCTAGTAGATAACCTCAGAAAGCTGAAAATAAATGCCCTGCTTGGCCAGCCACTTGGGGTGCAAGGGAGAGAGGCAGCGCAAGGCCTTGGGGAGCTCCAGGCCATGCAGTGCTGGGGCTCACACTGGGGAAGCTGGCCTAATTAGGGAACAAAAGTTCAGCTGCATTTCTGAGATTCCTCCTGGAGAATCTGGCCAACTTCCAGCTGAGCGGTCCCCAGGAACTGGCTGGAAGTCCAGCATTTCTACAAGCAACCAGAAGACCACTGGAAAAAAAACAAACAATCCCTGTAACATGGAAGTAGGTAAAAAAGCCAGTGCTTCCTTAGATGCTGGTTCACTTTGGTGGAGGGTATTTATTAGCGCAATGCAAGAATCCAAACAGATGACAAAAACTCCGGGACATGGAGGTGCAAACTCAGCTCAGCCCAGGACAAACACGCAGATGGGAGGGCATTCACAATGCACAACAGCAATGGGAAATTCTGCCTCAGAGAACCCTCCCAGGTTCTCAGAGATGCCATTCGCTTCAAGAGCTATCTACTGCCAGTCCATCCCACTCCCAATTGCATGCCTAAGAAGGCAAAACCCTGGCAACATGCTCTATATAAAATGCAGCTAGTCCCTGGTGAGGGCTCTTCTACAAGCTGAAGATCACAGGAAAGGACAGGATGCTAGAGAAAAACAACACAGTCAGACTTTGAAGTCTTTGGGATAGGAACTTTTTGTCCTAGTCACACACCACCGTTTTCTAAATCTTACTGCAATGCAAGTTGTAGATATGAAAAGGGCTATAAGGGACTGTGTTACAGTTACACGTGACTTCTTAGGTCATGAACTCTCTGAACTAGAGTGGCTGGACAGTGCCTAAACCGCTGTGATTATTTTTACACAAATAAGGTCCCCCAGTAAGCACTCAGATGAGTGCTGGGCTCCTCAGTCACAAGTTTCTAAGTTTCAGGGGATGTAAGGAAGAGCACTTGGGGGGTGGCTGCTATGCAGATCCAGACCAGACCAAACCAGACCAGACAATGGAATGAGAGTTTGGAGCTGGGTGCCAACCACTGTGCGAGGGCAAGAACTGGGTGAGGAAAATACCGCTCTGATTAAATGCCCTGATCATATAAAGCCCCAGGCGATGTCTACACCACAGGTGCAGACACACCTGCAAGCAGGATCTATGTGAGTCAGCTTGAGTCTGGAAACAGTCTGGCTTTAGGTGCTTCTGATAACCAAGCTGCTACCTCCCCAGGTAGCGTGCAGGTTGCCTCTCACTGGGGGATCTCTGCATCATTTGTACTGTATTTTAGGATGCGAATACACTCACTCAGACAACTCCACTGAACTGGGCCACTTTGCAACGTTTAGTCCACAATTGGCTTCACATTTCAGGTACTTAAACTTTTTTGATAGCTGTTCATCCAACAAACATTCATTGAAAACGACTGCTCCTGACATGTTGCCTTAACAGCCCATTTTTCCACTCGAATTGTTTTAAAAGCACTGGGAACTAGAACTACAGAAGGAGTTGATTGCCCCTTCTGGAAAGGTCAGATCCTCAAATCTTCTTTCCAGTTGCTGCCTTAAAGCACATCAAACTTTGAGTGATGTAGAGCCACAGAGGTCAGCATCCACCTAGTTAAGAGTCAGAAATCGGATGCCCTCTCTGCTTTAGTCCATGAAGGACCTTGAGACTACCTATGGCATGTCTACCAAAGCGCAACTAGAGAACAAGGTCCCAGCTGGACTCCTTAGGACTGGAACAGACATCTTCCCACTCAAATGTTGTTGCCTTCCCTGTGGCCCAAAAATTCTTTCAGTTCCCTTTTGCAAGGGAGCAGCTTCAGGAGAAAGAACCGAGAGCCTTCTCAGACCCAGAACAGCTCATAGCTTTCTCATTATATATAATGTTCTCTAGGGAGGTGGGATACATTACTTGATATATCTTTCAGGAGGAGGAAGAGAAGAAAATGGGTAGCTTCCAGCTTGGAAAGGAGATGATGGGTTTAATCTTCATGTATAAAGTGTGTGGCTTCAACACCGAAATGAACACCTCTGTCCCTGGAGGTCTCTGAAGGCAAGGAAAAGCCCTCCTCCACTGCTGAAGGCTACAAAACACAGGATGGGGGGATCAGGATCACTCACTGCTAGTGCAAGGACATGCACTCCCAGAGCTCTATGAGAGGTGCTAGAACTTCACAGGTCAGGGTTTCAGACACACTGTAGTCCCTGCCACTCTTTACCACCTTAACGGATCCATGGGCCCATCCTGAGGTTGTCTACATACTACACAAGCACCTAATACAAGCTCTGGATTTTGCTATGAGGATAAGGCATCTAAACTGCCCTGTGGATCTGAGCTTAGAGAATCCCGAGTTCTCCTGCATAAAGCTCCAGCCCTCCTTTCAGACAGCAAACTAGAGGAGGGACTTCTCCAAGGCCCCAGAGCAAATCTGTGGTAAAGCCAGGAAGAGAACGCAGCAAAATCTTGGCTCACAGCCATGTTCATACTCCTCCTGCCTATTCTGCCTCTGCAAATTAAGAGATATTAGGATACACCCTTTATTATACCACTGATCAGCCTTAGAGCCTTTGGCTAAATGTCCCAGGCAGCCTTGGAAGGTGCAGCCAAATGAGTGATTCAACTGGCAAAAATTCAGATCCAAGATGAGTGGTTTGCCAGGGGATGCAAAACAAGTCTCAGAGCAGGCAGATGGCTGGAGGGCAGGACTTCAGCAGGTACGTTCACATCGACAGCCCAGATGGGGCTGTTTGCTAGTATTCCAGCAGCCACAAAGTCATCTTCAGTGCAGCAAGAGGAAAGGGACCAAATCCAGGAAGAGTTCAGATTGTAACACTCAGCACAGCCCAAAGGGAGTTCAGAGAAGGGTTACATGAGCCATCGGGGGGACGAAGGGGCCAACTTCGGACAAATGATTCAAAAAGCCAAGTATTTCAGCTTGGCCAGGCAATGACTAAGGGAGGGATATACTGCCACAAGTTTTGGATCACACTTTGTATTATAAAGTTCCACTAATAATTGGTTTGGAGGAGACTAACAACACAATTAACAGAAGTTTGTAAGCGTTTAGTATTGTAAGTTACAAGTAGTTTACTGATCAGTCAGATTTCTGAACACTCAATTAACCATTCTGTTACTCTTCACAGGCATTTACAAATGGAAAAATACTATAAAGTGTGACTGTGATGCCTAAGAGCATAAGCTTGAAAAAAGGGCACAGTAATTATTCAAACAAGAGGGGTTTCAAAGCAGGGATCCCTTTATACTAAGGAAAATCTCCTTGCCAGGCACCATTGCATAACATCCCTGAAGCAATAACAATTGCTCATGTGGAAGAATCATGTCAGCTGTTATTTTAATGAAATTTAGCAGCCAGGAGCAAGAAGGTGCCTGTGGCATGTGACCAGCCACCACTTAGTACAGCAGACCTTGGGAATCAATGATTTAGGGCACTGTATGGAGGTGGAATTAGTTCCAGTGAAATGACTGTAAGGACTTGTTCCAGTGGTGAGGTGGGGGGTGTTAGATCAATTATCAGGAAAAATTTCTATTGGATAACCAGTCCCCAAAACTATACCCATCAGCGGGAGGTCTCTGCCTGATAAATGGAAAAGTGCTCTGGGCATAGTCCTGAGCCATCCATCACTGACGAATAAACCCAGTGGATCTTTCCTACAGTGTCATCTCCAGCCCTATCAAGAGAAAACTGAGCTAATCTGAATAGCCTTGACTCCTCATGATGAGCATACCCTTCTGAGGTCAGAATTAATGAGATGGGTGATATGGGTTTCTTTTCTGAGCTTTAAATTTCACAAATGGATCTACTATGCCGGCACTACTGGGCTGGTGCTTCAGCAGAAGGAATTAACAGCATCAGAGAGGATGCTTTAATTGTCTAACATATACAGAGAGCAACTCTAGCCAGGAAAAACTGGGCAACACCAACACCATGGCTAGTAAGAGTGCAAGACAACTAGCACAAAGACTTTAACAGAAACAGGTACTAGTTCTCAGGTTGTTCTGAACAGTACCACTCGAGCTTCTAATGCCAAGTGAATGCTGAGATGTATTTCAGCTTTGCTGCACGATGAGAAAGGATATGTGTATTCCTTTTCTCTGTATAACAGGAGCCTGGTAAGAAGCACTATGCCATCCTATTAACCACAGATATTAACATTCCAGTGGCGGTGCCATAAAAAGGAAAGGCTCGTAGAAAATACACACATCCTTGTTACCACTGGCTGGCCTTCTCCTCTGAGGCACCAGCAAGACTCCATAGTCCCTACGGATAGGTTTTCATGTTATGGGAGGAAACTAACCACACTGGACAGCAAATCTAGGCTCAGTCAGGTTTTGTACTTTATTAGCTAATTGCTGCCCTGACTTTTAAATGAAAACAGAGTATCTTTCCAATGGTCGCATATACATCTGTGACCTCAGAAAAAGATGCAGCAGCTGATAAGAGCAGCTGTTACAAAGACAATAAAAAAACCTGTCAGCACTAGGAACAGAGGATGCAGGAAAGGCACTGCATCTGAGACAAACTTTTTCTTATTCTCCAATACAAAAGTCCTCTCTTAAGGTACTGTCCAGACACATGAATAGGTTAGTCCTTCTAGTCCCCTTCAGAGGAGCTAGCATCTACCTAGAAAGCCTCCAGTCTTACATGGTCAACCTTTTCCTCAGGGTCTTCATCCTAGAAGGATCAGGAGGGAAACAAAGAGAGAAAGAAGTTAAAAGGAAGAATTATGGAATCCTGCACAAAAGAGCCTGAAGATTGGCAGGAACGGCTGTCCTGCAGCACATGCCTTGCAATCTTACTCACTTGAACAAAGTACAAAGTTGATCCCACCGTTGTGAGATTTTATATCCACAGTCATTTATGTATACACCGGCTATGATCCTATAAAGCATGCCTCTTTGTCTGCAACAGCAGGAAAGTCTGCTAGCAATCAGACCCTTGAGAGGCATACTAAAAAAAAAAACAAACTACAACTGAGAATGAGAAAAGACTTCATTCCTTCTTCCTATAGCATGAGAAAACCCCAAATTATTCAGGTGTGTGGGATGCTAAAAAGATTTGTATGGATAGGCTCTGCAACTATGCCAGAAACCTGAAATGATGCTGGACTGGTCATATTGAGGGTTATACTCCATAGCAAGCTGCAGTGATTTTTTCAGGAGCTACCATTTCTCAAGCCAAAGTCAGATCCTCTACTGGGAGCAGGAGGTGTAGCACTGAGTGAGCCTAAGATAGGCCTAGCTGACACAGTATTAGCTTTAGTAGGTGAACTTCAGCTAACCCTATGGTATAAGGGAGTAGCTTAGCTATGGGGCAGATGAGTAAATCATGACCTAAGCTTCTCTGGAAATATGGAGCACAAGTGGTACACAACTCGCAGTAGCACAGAAGGAAATCCAGCTGGACAACACATGTTGGAAAAGCATTTAAATAACCACTTCTTTGAGCAATCTTCCACGTGGATTTCACCGTCAGCAACTGATTTGCAGTTGTTTACTCACTGGCAGTAGATAACCAGAGTCCTGTTTAAATGATGCCTGGATGTCAGCCTAAAGAATCACTGCCAAGAGCGTTTGTAAGCTGGGTGGTGGAAGTCCAAATAGCTGTTTGGCAAAAATCACCTGTGGGAACATCCTTCCAATATGCAGCGGTGGTGGCCCAAGCTTTTGTCTGTTTACATGAACCTAGTCTGAATAAGGTATTTTTTACAGCACAGAAATACTCACTTTTTAACTGTCACCCAAGGACCACAACTACATGGCAAGCTTAAAAATACCAGGTAGGACAACACAAGAAGAACATACTCTCAGAATTGAAAGCACAGAGCTTTTCCCCAGGCTTTGGTGAAACTCGGAGAAGAGAACCAGCAGGGAACTTCGATGATTTTGGACAAAACCTGATACAAAGTGACCCTGTCCTACCCGTGTGGAGACATTCTCAACATAGCCTGGAAAACCCGCATCCTTTAGGCTGACATATTGCCTATCAAAGGAGTCTCCAAAGGATCTGCAAGTGTTGCCAGAGGGACACAGACAATATCACTTTTAGACTGTAAGAGCTAGAAAGCCAGGGAAGTCTTGAACAAGGTCCCAAGAGAATCCCGTCACTGTAGGATGACAAGAAAACAGACTGTTGAAGCAGGATAACGTTAAAATACTTTTGCCTACTGATTTCTTACAGAACAGCAAATAATTCATTCTTGCTGAGAGGAGACACAAAAAAGGAAAAATTTGCCGATATATTTTTAAAAGAGGCTTTTCCACTCAGCTTCCCAAATCAATCTCCTCAAGAGCTCCAGACCTGGCCAAACAGCTTCTTTTGGTGGATGTCACCAAGGCAGCATTTGGGCTGTTGGACGTAGCGATGTTAGAGTCAGGAAAAAAGTTTGACTTCTAGTCTACAAAAGTGTCCAGAAGTCCTGGTAGGATGGGACAGCAAAGATCTTCAACAGATCTCATTATATGATCTGCCCCTCCCATTTTACAAATAACATGACCAGCTTGCATTTGTCCCATTTTGTCAGAAACTTGATACCATCAAGACGAGTAAAAAGTAACACATCAAGCCAGGCGATGGGAAATGCTTCCCAACAGAAAAATGGATAAATTACCCCTCTGAAAATGAATGTTTGAAATGTGAAGTTCTGGCATGCAGCAAGCAGATTTATCTCTAGGAATTCCCATTTACGGCATATTCCCCTGGGAGCCTGTGAAGTGCCTGCCGATTTGCCAAGGAGCTCCAAAGGCCAGGAACACGCGCAGCCATTGCTGCAGGAGGTTGCCGACTGCACCAATTACAGCAAATGATCATGTTCTTTCTTGCCTCATGGAATAATACAAGGCTGTAGTATTGTTAGTACTTGTACTTCTGAAAAGGCAGGAATGCTCTGCATGTCAGATGGCAGACTGTGAGCTCTGTGACCCTTAGTGAGCCCCTTGAGGAGACAGAGGTCATACTTGCACACAGGGCAAATAGAGATTTGGGCAGAGGAATTACAGATACACCACTACAGTTAAGGAACTTATTGCAGGAGATACATAGACACAAGAGGCACTGAAAAGATACTACTGTTATGATACACTGTTTTCTTATAGCTTGGGGGAAATATAGTAGGCTATAAGGCACAAGAGATTGCAGTTGTGCCCTAGGTAAGCGGGTTTTAACAACACATTTGTGAGAGAAGACACACAGTTAAGGAGATGTACCAGTGTTTGGAGTCTCTTTCAGAAGACAGATCTATACTCCAAGTCAGATGATTTGCCTATTGACTTCAAAACAAAGAATTTTTTAATTATGTTAAGTGAGTTGTTCACCCCTGGAAGTGGATTTCCTTGTAACAAGCCCAAATATTGAAATATGGATAGACAGGTACTTTTTGCTTACTTCAAGCAAGCTGCTCTGACTGGAAGACACTTCCTGGATGGTTCTCAGCATCATGAAAAGACCAGAACAATAGCACAAATGGCACATTCATACCAGAAATTTGAGCTGGGTGGAAACTGGGTGGATTGACATGGAAGTAAAAATAAAAAAAAAAAAGTCAGGGTGAATCTTCAAAAAGTTTTAAAACCCTGAGGAACTACTGAGGACAGAATCACCATCCTGAATATGAAACTGCACATAAAGGTGTGAATATGGTAAAGACTTAAGACAAACCCCTTTGTCTTCAAAATCAGTAATAAGAATAAACCCCCCTGTGCTGAAATAAATTACATGGGGCCTCTTCTGCCAGCTCCGGGAAAAAAAAAAAAAAAAAAGTAGTGCTTTTTAATTTTGTGTTTCTTTTGGGAAGGTTCCTTGAAAAGGTTTCAAGATGACCAGATGACTGAATGAGACATCCATTTGTAAGAGCTGACCCCACCACTTGGAGGCAAGCCACAGCCAAGCTTCCAGAAAAGTAAAAGGTGACTGCCAATCTAGAGCGAAGGGAAAAACAGTATTAGTCCTATTAGATGTTCACTTTGGTATCAAATGTGATCATGTACAAGCGGCCTCCAATTCTGGAGCAAAGGAAAAGGCAGAGGTTTATTTATAGTGGATTTTTTCTCTTCTCCAGTAGCTCCAAGGTTTTCAGTTAACAGTCACATTTAGTAACAAAGAATTATCTGAAGGGAGACTATTGACACAAACATTTCTTCCTAGTGGTTAAGATCCAATAATAACATATTTGAATCTTGTAAGGCGTGGAAGGCCTCACCCCTCTGCTGCTGAAAAGCTCACTGCTTTCAAACAGAAGATGGTAACTACTTCTCAGTCCTCTCCGGAGGTGCCCAAGGACTACAGCCTTTATGATCTCTTCCCAGCTATTATAAGGGCTGTGATGTGAGACACACCAAGTACAATAGCAGTAAGTTACAGTCAGTCAGCTGTAGCCCCACACCATGCCCTGGTCTCCTCCTAACCAGGGAATCAGTCCATGAACTAGGATGGCCAGTTCCAGTACGAGAACAATCTGACAGTGAGCCACCTCAATCTAGAGGCTAACAAAGGATTACACCCACTTAAACCACCAGCAGGCTTCTTTAAGACTTTCTTTAACCTATGAGGCCCACAGTTATTTCAATTTCTGAAATTATGCTTTCTGCAAACTCCCTCAAGGAATCCCTCCTGAACTCCTACAGCATACCCAGGGACGGGAGAATGCATAGGTGGGAGATGATTCTCTGTTATGCCTATCAAGAGAAAACAGCATACTTTCTCCAGAAAAAAAAGCCTGTTCCTCAAGGAGTTACTGTAAGCTAAGCCATAACAGTGTATTTTCAACAGCATTGCAGGGACTCCAAGGAAATATCCCCCACAAAACCATTTCAGCACAGACAGATGAAACACCACTACTCAGTGTAATAGGAGAGTTTTGTCACAGCAGAGAGGATCAAGGAGCAGCCAGTCTCCAGACAGAAGGTCCCAGCACCCTGAGCATAGCAGCCAAGGCAGCCATCAGGGCTAAGTAAAGTTCTGTGATTTAGAGAAGACAAGAAAGAATATGGTATGCTGGAGGCCACTACTGGCACTGCAAAAAGCTGAGTATCGTCTCATTTAAACAAACATCACTGTCCATAAGATGGACGGTGCTTTTGTCCATCTGAAGGTGTCAGGGAGCAAAATCTGTACGTCATTTCTTGACAGGTGCTCCTTCCAGCAGGAGATGCCTGTGGAGAAGCCACGCTAACATCAGGAAGCAAACTTCCAAGTAGAATTTCAGCATTCTGCAGCGCTAAGCAAGAAAGTGAATCGAAAGGGTTTAGATATCATCTTTCTGGGTATGAGAGGATGTTGCCTCACTCTTCTGTGAAAGAGAGGTTTCAGACCATCTTCTACCTTTTGAAGATGTACTGACAGAACTGACAGAAGTGGGAACTGAGTTTGGATGTTTGCATGTTATTTCCCACAAGACAAAGTCTCAGATGTTGCAAAGCTGGCCCCTAGCGTGACCTCTGTAGCCTGTGCACAGAGGAAAGGAAAAAGAGTGTCACTATCCAAACTTGATACTGACCATCTCAGATACTGTACTCTGGTTCTAACAAAAGCAGAGTGCAAAGTCAGGCATCTGCTTACCTGTACTCTGTCTTGCTACCATAGATGGTGGCAAAACTGGTCATAAAATGATGCGTCTGCTCATATTTTAATTCCCACAGAAGACATGCACGTACAGAAGGGAGAGGCCCCCAGTCCTGTTTGATACTACTCTCAATACCTCACACGTGAGAAACCATAGTCCCAGATATGACCCCGTGTGAAAACTACACATCACGCAGAGGGCAACACCAGGAAAGGGCCAGGGCAGTCACATGGGTCCCAACTCCCACGACAAAATTCAAAGCACAGAGCACACCATGTGGGAAAGAACCTCAGAAGAAATGAAGAATCCTCCACTGGAGCCACCAGCAGGATTACAGACAGGTTCTGCTGACAGGACACCCACCTCCCCAAGAGAAGCAGACGGGGAGCTCTTCCTGCTGAGATTTTCATCTGGAAAGTCCTGGCGGGCTCGACGGCCCATCTTTAGTACCTGTAGCGCACGGGAAGGAGCAGAGGGCAGACGGTTACTGACAGCAGCGGCTCTGCAGTCACGCCATGTCCCGCAACCAGACGTTCCCCGGAGCAGGGCAGGACCATTCCCAGCTGCGGGCGTCAGCGCTGCAGCCGCCCCCCGGCCCGCGGCCGGTGCGGGGTCACGCTCCCCGCTCTCACCCGCGGGCTGCTCAGCTCTGCCCCGCTGCCCGCGCCCCACAGAAGCCTACCCCCGCGGCGGTACCCACGGACAGCGCGGGCAGGCCTCCCGGGGGACGGACAACACCGTTTCCCCGCCTCCGCCCCCGTGCGGAGGATGCTGTCACCCCCCGAGGCTCCCCCCGAGGCTCCCCCGGCCGCGCTCGATTACAGTCCAGCAGAGCGGCCCCACCACGGCCCGGGCCCGCTCACCCCGGCAGCGCCCCCGCGCCGCGGCGCCTCCGCTCGCTCCGGCTCAGCCTCCATCCGGCGCCGCCGCCGCCGGTGCTTCCGGCAGACAGCCCGCCCCCGCGGCCCCGGCAACCGCGGCCCCGGCAACCGCGGCCCCGGCAACCGCTGACCCCAGCGCGCCGCGGGCCGGGCCTGCGCCGAGCCTGTCCCTCTGCCCGCCAGTCTGTCCGCCCCAGCAGCGATCCCCGGCCCCCCTCAGCCCCTCCGGGGCAGCCCCGCTCCCGGGGGCCTGGCCCCGCAGCCGGCAGGCCGCACACCGCACCCAGACCGGCTGAGCACAGGTCGGGTGCCCCTGCCAAGCCGCCGGCAGTGAGTCACCACGCCGGTACTCCCGGTAGCCATATAAATACCCGGCCCCGCTAGCAATCAAAGTCTTGGCCCGAGTAACGGTGACAGCGGTGCTGCAATTTCCCAGCACACGACGTGATGTAAGGACTCTTTTATCAGCGTTTAATTTCGCACGCAGCAGGCGCGGGTTAAAAACAGCCTGCCACTCTGCTCCAGCTCTTCACTCTGTGCGCCTCCCAAGCTCCACTAAGGCAGATAATCCCAGCCACGTGGGATATCTCTCTTCACAGGGGGTTTTGCCAAGTCTCTTCTGATGCTCCTCTCCCTTCTCTGCCGCCCTGCTTCCCAGGCAGTCCCCAGAGCGCTCGGTGGGGGCAGTGCCAGGGATCAAATGTAAGCGCAACGACCATTGTACACACGCCTCTCAAGCTCAGTGGTGCAGAGATTTCCACTGAGCTGCATAGAACGACCCCCGGTCCCGTTCTTGCCTGGACAGATGCATAGATTAATTCTAAGTAGATCTGGTTTTAGCTCAACATGTTAAATATACAGTTCTCCGGTGCTTTGTCCATTTGCCTATTTTTTTCTGGTATCTCTGACAGTCCTCACAATCTTCACCCATCCTCATTAGCCTAAATAATTATCATCTACTTATTCTGCTGCTACAGTTGAGGCCTGCAGCACACCATGAACTACGCTGTTACCACTTTGCCGTGATGACAATTGACTGTGTAACCCTGAAGTTTTAAACCTCCCAGGAATACTTCCCTCACTCCATACCTGCTTAGCTTTAGTAGAAGCTCATGGTCTGGTTGAAGAACTTTAATAAGTCTGAATAAATTGTGTCAAGTAATTCTCCCTTTTTCCATTCCTCACTGACATTCTGAAGTAGTTGTGCTGTGACTATGATGATCTAAGGATTAAGTGAAACAAGATTTGTGGGCAGAAGTAATAACTTTTTATAAGACCAACTGATACAGCTGGAAAAAAACATACAAGAAGTGTTTCTGTGCCTGAAAGCTTGTCTGTTTTTTCCAGCTATATCAATTGGTCTAATAAAAGATACTATCTCTCTTTACAAATCTTGACATGTTCAAGGAATTCAGTGAGATGTGATTTTCCTTTTTTGAAGCCAGGCTGATGAGGCTTTATGAAATCATGATCTTCCAGATACTTTGTTCTTCTCTTTTAATTACAGATTCAAATATTGATCACATAGAGAGAGCAGTTTTCACCTTGCCCCATGCTTCACTGCCAGGGGGCCATGGGAATATGGCCCCACATTTACCACTTCCCAGCCGCTCCTCTGAAAACTGTCACAACAGTGAGCTATGCAGACCCTGGAAGACGGAGGGGACATCTGAGTACATGTATACACCTACAGTTCACCTTCTTGATCAGAAAAAGAGCATCCTAAGAGGAGTGTGATAGCATCCAGAGCAACATCTACTAAAGCAGGAGGGCACCCATGGGTTGGGGATCCTTAGGTAGGAGCACATCACCAGCTGTGGCCCCAAACAGGTAGCTGGCGGGGTGTTGCTACCAGAGGCAGGGTAGGAACAATACAGGGTGCCACCCTGGACACAAGTTAGCAGGACCCATGGGTTCCCTTGTCTTGAATTGTCCCCTCCAAGCCCCTCCTCACAACTACCCCCTGGTCCCCATCCCAGGCACCACCCCACTAGCACCTCCCAGCTCCCCCCAAGACACACTGTGTTGCTTGCTGCCCACCCCAGTGACATGAGTCACATGCAGGAAAGAAAACATTTAAGCCCTTGGGGAATTGAGCCTTGCCTCAGAACTTTGACTCCTGACTTCAGAGATTCTCAATAAGAAACAAGAGCAGATATGCAGAAAGAATGGAACCTAAGATCTGCCCTGCCTCGAGTCCCTCTGGAGTCCTCCAGTCATCGCAATGGGGTTTGTCACCCACTCTGACACATTTTTGCCTGCTTGGGGAAGGCAAGGGGGTAGAAAGAGCTGTTTCATGTTGTGGCTAAAATGGATCATTTGTTTTAAATGTTGGGATCACCTTTCCTGAACAGCTTAATGCTCGTCCACCCTCCTGGTGACACTGCAGGCAGCATTTGATCCTGGGCCTGGAGCAGCCCCACTCAATTGAGGAGACAGGTAACAAGACAAACGTCTGGTGCTGCTCTGGCCGTCTGAAGCCATTTTCTGTGCATGCTTCCTGTCCAGTTGAGGTCCGTGGTGCCAGGGTTTCTCTTTCCCAGTGTACAGTTTCAGGTGTACTTTCAGTTCTCAGTCTGCTGTACTTGTTCAGTTTTGTCCTCACTATAAATCACACTGCTGCCCCCCCCCTCATCTGAACAGCAAGTAAGAACTACGCAAGCATTCCTTTCACGGACAAGTTCTCACACCTAAGCATAGACTCTCTCCATCTGGTTTCCACCCAAACCCGATCGGGCAGAATACGACTGAGTCCCCCACTAGCACTGTTTGCTGTGGATTACTCCTTGACTAGACCTATGAATAGAGCTTGTGTCTGGTCCTCCTTCTATCCAAGAGAAAGCTGGGAGAGTCTGGGAAAGCAATCACACTTGAGCACTCCCACATGCTTCTAGTCCTGGACCACCTTTAGAGTGAGGGCACACACGTGTCATTAAAGCTACAGCTATGGTGGAAAGCCCACATGGCAGCACTACTGCGGGAGAGAACAATGACCACCTTATTCAGACTGGCCAAAGGTTTTGTTAAGCAGCTCTCTGGCAGCAGTAGGATTTATGGGATGCAGGGCAATTCCAGTAGCAACCAGTGACACAGAGCTGCACCTTTCTTCCTCACCTACTCCTCGTGTCAGGCAGCCAGCCAGACTCCCGACTTCGACATGGGCCAATTCATTGAAAACGTTAAGCTTCCACTGGGAAGCAAAGCACGTGGCAGACTGCCGCCATAGCCCGCTCCACACTAGCAGCACACCAGCAGCTCCCAGCACCTCAGTTTGATTTTTCTGCATTTTTTTTCTCCACACGCCTCAAAGCATTTACCCCATCTCTAAGGTTTTTTTGGAGGAGGGAAACAATTGCAAATATTCTGTTATTTTTGCGGGTTCCTGGACAAAATCTCCTAATAATCGCAAAGATTCAAACAAGAGGTTCCTCCTTCTGGAGGGGGGAATGGGCTTTGACAGGCAGGAAAGACCCACACGTTTGCCTCCTTTGCTGTCCAGGCTACATCAGCCCAAGCTCAGACTGTCAAACCCCAGCCAGGGTTGACACGTGTGAAGTATTTCCTACGATACGATACATGCTCAGTAGCCTTGTCGGGTTCTCCCTGAGCCCAGCTGGATTCCAGTGCATCCAAGACGTGCAACCTGTTAGCGACTGCCGGTCACAACCACCAGCAGCAGTTCCAGTGCACATCAGACCACGGAGCTTCCTCACCTCTTCTCAACCCGGAGCAGAAAGCGAGTAACCCAATACTGGAACAGGCACCACACCTACATTCTTCTCCTCCACTATGATTTCCAAGTGGTAAGTCCCCACTGTCAGCTCACAACTGAAAAGTCTGCTCTCAGCCATGAACAACATAACCTTACATTTTGTACTATTGCATTTCATCCCATTTCTACTGTCTCAGCCATCAAAATTGCCTACTCCATCCTATAGGATGTCCCAGACCTCCCCTGTATTGACAATGCCTCCCGACTTTGGGTAAGCAGCCAATTTCATTAGCACATCCATTTGTGCATGCCAAGATCATTAATGATCTGGGCCTGGGACCAGCCGCTGGGGAACTTCTCCAGTAACCTCTTAGAATTCCTGTACTTATATCAATCTTAACTAATAACTCACCATGCAGCACTGTAGCAAATGGATTACCAAAGTCCGAAGCAATCAGTTCTACTGCATTTAGCGTGACCTCCACCCTAACACAGGGCAGAGAAGGTCTCAGAGCGGAAAAGCATCCAGAATTCATGTCAGAAGTGCCTGGGGAGCGCTGGAAACATCCATCTCAATCTACATAAAAGGATTCCGTGGATAGTTAACAGCAGCCAGACTTTGCACCTTCCTCCAAGTCGTGATTCGTCTGACATCATCTTAGAGCCACTAGATCTTGTTACATCTTTGTCTGCTCCATCAAGAAACTCAAATGCCTTTTACCCAAGCAAAGCACATGCACTGTGAGGGGCTCACCCTTTGGTCTTCTCGGAGCTGCAGGGAACGGGGAGCTGGCACCCCCAGCTGCCCCATAGATTTCCTCTGAACCTCTTCCACACGCTGTGTCTTCGGGGAGCCACTGGCCTCTGAGGTGGCAGTGCTTTCCCAGCTCCAGAGCCCCAAACACGCTGGTGAGGGAAGGCTCCCTGTAGTCATGCTGGTGTTTCCAGCCATGGATCACCTGCTGCCAGAAACCACCCCCTCCAGACACCGGGGCTACATGCCCCTGGGAGTCACCTCTCTCAGAGCACGAAGCCCCCAGGACTTGCTTCCGCAGAGAGCTCTGCCCAGCTCCAACCTCGCCCACAGCAGTGCCTGCTGCCATCTTCTCAACAGCACAGCCAGGCCACTGGCTTCCACCATCCTGCCCCAGACCTCCAGGCACCTTGTCAGCCCAGGGGTGCCCAGCTCCCCCCTGCGGGTCCCCGTTAGCAGGGCTGGGCGGTGGGGTGGGGAGTGTCTGCAGAGCTGGGGCAGGGCCCAGGCGAGGGCGCTCTCTCCAGGGGCCCAGAGCCTCTGGGCTTCAGGGCAGCGGGCAGGGCAGAGGGAGGCTGGTGTGGCTGGTGGCCATGGCCAGGGCACGGCCCAGGAGAGGAGCCCCCCCCTAGGCCCAGGTCATGGATCTGAACCCCAAGAGCAGCAGTGTTTTGTCTCCCGCATGTGGCCCCGGCCCCCTTCGAGGGCGATGGCAGCCCACAGCAGCCCCTTCCCCTCAGTTAGAGCAGCCATGGCGGGGGACTCATTTTCGCTCCAGCAGCCACCGGCCCGCAGGGCTTCACCCTGCCCTGGCCACCTTCCCTCGGCCCCGAGGCCTGGCAGGGGCCGCCAGCCTGGGCCACGCCGCCCCTCGCCCGCAGCCCCGCGCCCGGCCCCTCCCTCCTTCGGAAAGAAACCACATCAGGAAAGTATTCGGGGTATTTTTAGCCGCTTTTTATACGATTTCGCAGCTGGGAGCGGGAGGGGCCTCCCCGCGCCGATCGGACCACCGCGAAGGACCGGGTCGCCGCTGCCCGGCCAGCGCCACGAGGGGGCGCTCGCGCGCCGCCGCCGCGCCGGTGCGGCGGCCACGTCGGAGAGGGCGCTCGGGGCCGCCCCGCCGCGGAGGGGCCCGGCCCCGGGGCGCGAGGGGCCCGGCGCCGCCGGCCGCGCGGGGGGCGGCGGCGGGGCCCGGCGGGGGGGGCGGCGGCGGAGGGCGGGCGGCTGCTGAAGCCATTAGCGCAGTGCTGCAGCCGAAGGCCGGGCTTGCAGCTCCCTCCCCCGCCCCGAGCCCCGTCCCGGGGACGTCATGGGGGGGAGGTATAAAATTTCAGCGGCGAAGCCGGGAGAGAGGCAGTGTGCGCGGGAGGGGCGGCGCGACTCGGGGCGGTGCGCGGCCGGGGCACGGCGGCCAGCGGAGCCCGCGAGGGGCAGCGGGCGGCCCGGCGGCGCTGCTCCTGGCTGGGCGGGGAGCGCCGCGGTGCCGGCTGCCGGGGATCGGACACCGGGCGATGTAGGGCGCGGGGCCCGGAGGGGGCATGAATGGTGCAGCGAGAGGGGCGGGCGCCGCGCTCCCCCCGCGGCGGCGGGGCGGTGCGGACCGCTGACACGTGCGGCGGCGCGGCGCGGCGGGGCGCCCCCGGCTCCGCGGGACGCGGGGCGGCGCATGGGGAAGGAGCCCGGCGCGGCGAGGCACGGCGCCTGCCGCTTCTCCTTGCGGAGAGCTGCCAGCTCTTCCTGGAAGTCCTGAGTCGCGCACGGCGCAGTGAGTTCATGCACCTCCTCGCCAAGCCTCAGCCTGCGGGATCCGGGGAGGCCGCCGCCAGCGCACCGCCCCGTCCCCCGCGCCCGCTCGCCGCCGCCCGGGGGTCTCTCCCGGGGGCCCCCGCCGCCGCCCCCTCGCACATGAAGATGTACGTGCAAAGGGCTCTGGTGCTGCTGTGCCTGCTGAGCTTCGCCACCGTCAGCCTCTCGCTGTCCTCCTGCACCACCTTGGACTTGGACCACATCAAGAAGAAGCGGGTGGAAGCCATCCGGGGGCAGATCCTGAGCAAGCTGCGGCTCACCAGCCCGCCAGAGACCCTGGGGCCGGCCCATGTGCCCTACCAGATCCTGGCCCTCTACAACAGCACCCGGGAGCTGCTGGAGGAGATGGAGGAGGAGAAGGAGGAGAGCTGCTCGCAGGACAACACCGAGTCCGAATACTATGCCAAAGAGATCCATAAATTTGACATGATCCAGGGCCTCCCCGAGCACAGTAAGTGCTGGGCCCCCCCCGTGCCGGCCCGAGTGCCGCGCCCGCGGGGCAGGCTGCCCGGGATCCCGGGCGCGGAGGAGGGGCGGCCGGCCGGAGCCGAGGGGTACCGGGCCCCTGCGGGAGGAGCCGGTTTCCCGGCGGGGCGGGAGCGCGGAGGCGAGCGGGGGCCGCCGCGGCGGGGAGCGCGGTTCAGCCCGCCTGCGCGCTCGGGTGCGGAGGCGGGCGGGGGGCGCGCGTCGCTGTCCCGGGGCCGGAGCCGAGGGAGCCACGGGGCGGCGAGCGCTCGGAGCACCGACAGGATGGTGCGGGGCTTGGCGGCCAGCGGCCCCGCCGCAGGTGGAGGAGGTGGGCGCTAGGTTGCGGGGTCCGGGAGCAGCGAGCCAAGCCCATGTCTAGAGCCCTGACATCTGGGGGGAAGCAGGAGGGGAGGGGAGAGGGGAAGACGTGATTGGGGAAGGCAGCAGGAGAGGAGCAGCTTGGGTGAATGCTGTGTCCCAGGCTGGGAGCAGCAGAGGTCCCGTGTTTGGGTGAGAGCAGGTAGCCGGACTCCTCCCTGCTGAAGCTCCAGCGCCTGCCGCAGAGATACAGGCAACCAGTTCTGTCTGTGCAGCACCCGCACTGGCTGCTGGAGAGAAGGTGGAGAGGCACTTGCTGGAGAGACTGATGCCTGGAGGACACTGCCGAGGGTGTTACATAGTATGAGGGTTCAGAGAGCAAGTAGGAGATAACAGGGGTGCTGAGCAGGTGCAAAGCAGTGATGCGAAGGGACCCCCAAGGGAACACGGGCATTGAGGAAGCATGACAGATGTTGAGCAGGTGTGGAGCAGATGATGAACAGGCCCAGATGTGGACACTAAACAGATTCAGGTGCAGACGCTGAGCAGATGCAAAGACAGAGACTGAGCAGACACGAACCCCAAGCAGCTTGCAGATGCTGAGCACATGTAGGCACAAGCAGTCCCTTGGTTCTGTGCTTAGCATTCCTTAGGATTGGAACATGTTGGTGGGCATGCAGTCATACCACCATCCAGGGTGTCCTCCTGTGATGTAGTACAGTCTTGGGGACACTATTTGAACACCAGCAGTTCTGGGGAGGAGCTGTGACTTGGTGCAGGCAGTCTCAGAATGCAGTTACTCTGCCAGGTTTATGTTAATCTTGACATATGATGAGCTGGAATAAGAGCCACAATGTGGTAATGCAACAAATTTCACTTAATCTCTAGCAGACTGCACTCCATATGGTTATATGATTAGCTCTTAGCTCAGGACACACCAAGACTCAAAGAACAGAATGTGCACAGGGTATAGCAGCTTGCCCATATTTCAACATTTTTGACATACTGAAGTGTCATTTGTGAAATTCTAAAAACATACAGGGAAACTAAGATTCTGTGCAAAATAGTACAGCCACACTATGAAGCAGTATGTTTTGGGGAAGGAAACTAGGAAAGCACAACAGTGGGAAATGAGGTCAGCGGAGTGGATTTGGATAAAGTAGAGGGGAAAGAGGAATGAAGACATGGTGCACAAGAAGTGAGGAGGGTTAGGGAAAATTCCTATGGAAATGAATGAACCTGTCCCATGTCCCTATAGGACACTGAGGCAACATGCTGAGCAGTGGGTTCAAATGACCAAGTAGTGCTGAAATGAATTCTTGGGAGTGGGCAGTGTAGAGGCCAGCACACAGAGAAACAGGCAGCTTTGGAATTGGGTCACACTGGGAGAGATGGGCTCCAGACAGGCCATGTTGTCAAGAGATGTGTTCCTTTTGAAACCTGGGGAGTGTTGTTGCTTACACCATGGCTGAATTTGGCCCTGTGTCTTCAGAAGTGGCTGATGTTCAGCTTTCCCATGACTCTGTCACTGTGCCAGGTGGTGATCTCAGAGCATGCTCTGAGCCAAAGCCAGTCTCCTCTGGGGGGGGGGGCGGGGGAAGGGAAGGGGAGGACTGCTCCATTGAGGGAACTGTGAGGATGATACAGACAAGTCTCAAATGTATGCACACTCACACAAACTGTTCTAGCTCCAAACTATTAGTCAAGCAGCTCATTGGCTCAAAGAACTCATCCTTCTCAGACTTAAGGCCCAGAAGTGAGGGGAAGAAAGAATATTCAGGACCAGGTTCCCCATCCCTACTCTGAGCTGTTTGGTGACTCATGGAATGGTCTTCTGTTGTGCCTCTCAGCACGTCACCTGAATTATAAGGGACTTTCAGAGAATAACTCGCTCTTGACCAGCCATTCCCTTCAGGGATCTCCTAAAACTCATGGGGGTTCCTACCCCCTTAGGCACTGACTTGGTTAGACTCAAGCTTAGAAGACTTCTACAACAGTCCTGCAAATGGCTTTGCTTACTTTCCTGAGATGCCATTTTCCAAGCCAGCTTGAGAGACAAGGCAATTAAAGCCATGGGTTGCTGAGGCCAAGCATCGCTTTCCTCCAAACCTGCTGCCTGCAAAGTTCCAGAAGGATCCATTTTTTTTCTCCAAAGTTACACAGCTTTGGCATGAAACACTTTGAAGTACCAGTGCTATAACATGAAGTGAGGCAATACCTGCTCACAAACAGCCTGCCTTTCCTTGACATCAAACACTAACCACACAGCCATAAACCTTCTTGGGGCTTGCCAGAAACAGCAGCTGTGTAGGATCAGCAGCACACAGACAACCTGTGCCTTGCTGAGAGCGGTGGCAGGAAGAGGGAAGCTCTGAAAAGAACCTGCTCCTTGTATCACGTTGTCCATGCTAAGAGGCTACTGGTCTTACTGTTTGCACAGTCAACAGCTCTGGGCCATCTGGGCTCCACAGTAATAGCATGGTCCGCTCATGAGGATATGTCCTGTTGTGTCAGACATAGCCCAGCATGGGTGCACAGGGTGTCACAGGTTCCTTGTCTCCAGGCTTGGTTACAGCCTCTGAGTGTTGTGGACTGGAAGAGCTTGCAGGAATATTGCCTCCAGGCTTTGTTTCGTGCTGGTAGGTGGACAAGTCTGGATTCCAGTGTGATTAACACATCTGAGCTGGGACTGGACCAAGTTCCCTGAAAAATCACCTTGCCTCCTTTGCCTGTGACCTCTTGCAAAAAGTACTTTGTCCCAAAGCAGTCAGCTTTCCTGGGACTGAGACCTATATCCTGGTACTCTGCTATGAGAAGGAGGCTCCAGCCTCACTGTGTTCAGAGTGAAACACAGAACGCAGCTCCATTTCCCCGTCACAGGGGGCTTGTTCCCAGGGTACGAAGGAAATCTGGAACTTCACAGGGAACATAGCTATTACTATTTCCACTAGGAAGGTCTCCCAAGACACCAGCATCTTGCTGGTGAAGTAGGTAGAAGGCAATGTGGGGACAGCAGGCAAAATACAGTAGATACAGTAATCTCTTACCAGCAATCTTTTACCAGCATGGCTGCCTAATTTAGCCAAAAATCTTAAGGAGTTGATAAGGAATTATTTTGATTCTCATCTGCAGTCTCTAAATAGACTGTCAGATAAAACACTACTGTTGGAAGCAGATACTGGGCTAGACTGACCACTGGTCTGATCTAGAACGGCATTTCTGCTGATTACTGGGACACCCGTTTTGTGGACACGTAGGTCTGAAATGGAAGGGCAGGCTGTTAACACCACTATTAACAGGGCTAGAGTCAAAAACATCTTAAAGGGTATTAAAACACAGTATCTGCTTAGGTCTAGGACACAGAACAGTTATCAGTGTTAGATTTCAGCCAGGAAGATGCCTTTGGGCTGCAAACAAACCTGTATGTGGGTGTAGAGCAGGAGCTGCTGTGTCTTGTCTGCAGGAAGCCTTAATGTTGCTAGAGCCTTGAAGGGTATCAGAGGTCAATAGGAGAGGAACAACAACAATGACAAAGAGTTTTCAATGGGACCAAAATGGGTCCAATGAAGAGAGGCTTGTTTTCTCTTGGGGACTCTGTTTTGAGCTTTGTAGCTTTTACCTACTCTCTTTTGGGGCATCTGTGAAATGGATTTTTCTGTTCAGCAGGCACACATTGAGGCAGAGAATTGCTGTGTTATTTCCTGCCCATGTGTCTGATCTCTGCAGGCCTCTCAGCACTATTATTCTGTCCTTGAAGAATTCTGTATCTAGTACTATTAACAAATTCCTTCTCCAGGTCATGAGTGAGAATTGATCTTAAAACCTAGTTCTGTTAGTACACACTGAATAATCATTGCTCCAAAAAGTCTTCCACACCTCATGCTTTGTGGACACTTGGCTGCCTTTCCTTCTAGAGACAATGTCAAGGTTTGTAAAACTAAGATTCAGCAGCAATGGGATCGTCTCCTATGCGGCTTCATGTCTCTAGCGTGAGCAGTCACACCATCATCGCTATTGGGAATGGGCCCCACTACCTGCACATCACCCATTGCCTGGGTTGGGGTTGTCACTGGATGCGGCAGACTCATGAGCATTAGCAACATTTGATGAACAGTTAGAAGAGATAATATTAAAAATACTGTGGTTGAGCTCTACTGATTCTCTGGCTTGTAGCATTGAAATAATGGTGCAGTAGCGGGAAGATTTTGCAAACTTGCAACGTACACCGAATTTGAGTTAATTCATCCTGTGTTATCTTTACCTAGATAGCCAAGCTTCACAGGTGGCAAGATGTTTGAATGCCAGGCTGCTGGAGGAAAGCTCCTTCTCAAACAATATTTATTTGAGATCCTGCCCCTCTGACCTGTGGTTCTGCCTTTCCATCTTTCTTCTAGATGAACTGGGCATTTGTCCAAAAGGTGTCACCTCCAATGTGTTCCGCTTTAATGTGTCCTCGGCAGAGAAGAACAGCACCAACTTGTTCCGGGCTGAGTTTCGGGTGCTGCGTGTGCCCAACCCAAGCTCCAAACGCAGTGAGCAGCGCATTGAGCTCTTCCAGGTGAGTGTTCTTCTCACCTTCCCCTGTGCCCGAGTCCAGAATGGCTCCTTAATGGTTGCCTCAATTGATATGTGCAGGGCCACAGAAGAGAGAGTAAAGAAATCCCATGCTGTACCCCAGGCTTCTTCCAGCATACGTAGTGATACAGTCACCTTTTTTTCCTTGAACAGCATGATGCTGTCCTTTCACAACTCACATTGGCTGGCTGCTCTGGGCACCCTGGCACGGTGCCTAATGCTTTGCTGCACTGAGAAGGGGGTTTGGAGGGGAGCACTTCACCAGTAGAGCAGCCCTGACCTTTCTGTTGCCTAGGTCCCATGGCAGTTTTGTTCCTTTGACTGTCACAGCACAGTTAGTGCTAATCCAATGGGTAGAGCTCTCTGTCTTGTCACTGATTTACTGGAAAAATAATTCTTGCTTTCAGTGTTTCCTTCAGCAGCAGCTCCTCAGGGGCACAATTCATGGCACCGTTAATTCCGGTACTTATCTGGAGTTTGTGCCTTGGTTTGAACCCAAGGACTCCCCTGGCAGTAAGGTCTGGTTCAGGTTTGGAAGTGGTCTTAGGACCACCTAGCTAATAGTACAGTTTAGCATCCACGTGGCACACTCCCACAGGCTGGTGTCTGCTTTGCAGTGAGAGTGCAGCTAAAATTGCTCTGTGACTGGTAGCTCTTGAGGACTTCCTGGAATTCAGCTTCAAAGGTCAGAGCAATTCTCAACCAGATGACACAACTGACAAGGAGGCAATCCCAGAGCTTCTCCATAGGTTCAGTATTCTGTGGAGTGAACCTGGGGTCTTGCAGGAAGGAACATCCTGCACATGCTGTGGCTGTTTGGAAGCAGGAAGAGATGTCGGAGCAGGGGGAGAGGTCTCTAAGCCTGATCAGCCCTGGTATGTTTTGATAGGAGTTGAAGAATGTAGGGCACATCAAAATACCACAGTGTAGGACTCAACACTCAATAGGTTTACTGGGCAAGGGACCTGTGGCAGGATGCTCTATTGCCCACTGCTGGTTCTACTCGGAAATCCAGACCCACATCCCACAGGTGTATGCAGAAACAAAACCACCCATTAGATGAATTGCTGTGTGCTTCTGCCTCTGGATACTGCCCTGAAACAAGGATGAACTGAGAGAGGTGGGCTGTTTAGGAAATTAGCATTGTGTAGATCTCTGGAGTTCAGGTTGGTTGTGAAGCGTGTCCTTCTCACCTGTGCCAGGATATTCCTGGTGTCTCACTTGCCGGGACCAATCTTCTAAATTAGTTTTTGGCAGGCTGCGGAAGAAAAAGGACCCAAGGCTATCCCTTCTTTATGCGCAGCCCTGGCTGATTCTCTCTACCACTCCTTCTGACACAGATCCTTCGGCCAGATGAGCACATAGCAAAGCAGCGCTACCTCAGTGGCAGGAATGTGCAGACACGGGGCTCCCCTGAGTGGCTGTCCTTCGACGTCACCGAGACTGTGCGTGAGTGGCTTCTGCACAGAGGTAGGTGTCTTAGCTAGACCGGGTGTCAAGACATCCATCATGGATCTGTGTTGACAGGAGCATGTCTCTGCTCCCCTTTTTGCAGGAGTCTGACTCACATAGAGGAGAGTTTCTTTCAGTCTGAGAACAAGCCTTCCCCCAGAGAGCTACCTCAGTGCATGACATTTCCTAGATTCTTGGCTCTGTCCTGGCGTCCCCACTGTGTAGCTCTGTGGGCCAAGTCAGAACAAGGATTCATCCTCTGGAGGGGGAAACTGTTTTCACTGAGAGATGCTGGAACTTCTTTTGGTTCTTCAATTCTAAGCCCAGAGGGGACCCCTCTGCTTGTCTAAACTATAATCTGCAATATGCAGAAAATAAGGATTGCTCTGGTTTAATTTTCATGTGGACTAGAGCAAATCTAGTAGGGAAAAAACCAGCGAGGATCTTGGTTTCTTTAGCTGTTTACATCTTGGCAGGTATAAAGGTGAGGAAATACCAGAGGCTGACACACCTAGACAGATGAAGGCTTTAGCACTGCAGAGAACATACCTCTGCCACCACTGGGCAGCCCAACAGATAGTTATGGGGCAGCACCCAGCAAGAACACTGACCCCATTCACAGCTGAAGCATAGGCACCATGACTCACAGCTGGATTGGCCTCACAGATAAAAGTTAGGTGCCACTGAAAACTGGAATGCAGGTGTTGGCAAGCAGTTGCTCCCTGGAAGGCTAAGCTGTGAGCTTGTAGGCTCCTCCTTTTTCAAGCAATTTAAGTTGTGTCCTGATGGCTGGAGTTCAGGGCTAGAAACTGCAGTGAGCTCCGGGCAGGCACACTAGCTGTCAAGACATCACAGAGCATACAGTGCTTAGGAAGAAAGGTGCTAGGCACCTTGTCAATGCCCTGGGGAGCCAGATGTTTTAATTCATGACACAACATAAAAAAAGAAGCTTTCAGAAGAGTCTTATGTTCCCTTAGTCAGGCCCACACAGCATGACTGGTCCAGGAAGTTATTATGAAAATAGACTTGCCTCTAGAAAGTCTGTGTGAATTAGACCGCTAGCAGTTCAACAAAACAGGAGGTTGCAGCTGCTGAGAAAACTGCTTCCAGTGAAATTACTTGTCCGTATCCAACTCACTCATTTTCAGATCTCTCCTTCAGACACTAACCAGAAACGAGATAGCAGACAGGTACTGAGGATTTAACTGCAAAACTGATTTAACACAGACATCTCAAGCCAGCTCTTTGAAATACTTGTTTTCCAGTGAAGCTTCTTGAAGCTCACGAATACATTTGGATACTGAGTGGTGTAAAAAAACGTAACAAGGAGCACCCTTCTCACCTGCCCAGGAAACTCCCTTTAGCAACAGCAAAGCTTTTGGCGCAGGTGAAGCTGCAAGATTCTGCTTCCCATTCTCCTTTTCAAGGCAGCTTCTGTTCCCCAACTCTGACAGCACCCCTGACTTTGAGACCGACCCACAGCCTAGGACTAACCATAGTATGTGTCCTCAGTGAAACTTCTCTGTGCCTGGAGCTGTCCCAGCTGAGAAAGACTGTTTCTCATAGAGTCATCTTCTTTGCAGAGTCCAACCTTGGCCTGGAAATTAGCATACACTGCCCTTGCCATACTTTTCAGCCCAACGGGGACATCTTGGAGAATTTGCACGAGGTCTTGGAGATCAAGTTCAAAGGTGATAAAGAGCTGGGTTAGGGGCAGCTGTTGGGGAAGGGAAGGCCTGGAGTATCTAAAGAAAAAATGAGGTCTTGCTTTGCCTATTTGAGTATTTTATGTTGCATAACATTTGTCTTAAAGCATACGCATCTGGGTTTGCATGTTGATTATATGGGTATATCCACTTGTACATAGGTTAGAAATGGAAGAAAATAAGTGCAGGCTGGGTGGCTTTGCACAAGTGTCTGCAGAAAGGAATAAATTTGGTTTTCGGTGTCTCTCTGGGAAGTTCAGCTTGATGCCTTCTCAGATTTCCACAGAGGCTCTGCTTTCCAGTTAGGGTGACTGAAACACAAGGAAGTCAGGCATCCTGTGTGATGTGGCCCAGAGAGTCAGTGGCTTGGCTGGCCTAAGAACTAGGAACCTCCTGGCTTGCAGCCCTGGGCTGCCGCCACTGGCCCCCACAGGCTCCATTTCTGAGGCTGTTCTGCAGAGTGCCAATGATCTGACATCTTCTTTAAACCATTCATCTTCCTGCCTGTCCTGGGACTGAAGCCAAGAGCGAGTGGGATGGATTAATGGCCCCACCAGCAGTTTGCAAATGGTAAAACAGGTGGCCCATAAGCCCCTATTTCAGGCCTGCAGCAGTCAGATTCACCAGGAGTAAAGGGGTCCCTGTGAGGGAAGAAGTCCCAGAGTAAGTGGACATGGTACCTGAATCCCTTTCACTCTAGTTCAGGGGCATGAATGAGAGCGTTAAATGCACTGAAAAGTCTTGTTGTGTTTTCCACTTCACACTGATATCTTCTTTGTGGATCCTGTCTTTCTCTGAAGGCATTGACAGTGAGGACGACTATGGCCGTGGGGACTTGGGACGCCTGAAGAAGCAGAAAGACTTGCATAATCCCCACCTCATCTTGATGATGTTACCCCCCCATCGGCTGGAGAGTCCAGCGTTGGGAGGCCAGAGAAAGAAACGGGCCCTGGATACCAACTACTGTTTCCGGTAAGTGAGAAACCTGCCTGGAGTGACGATGTCCCATGCCTGAGGTGGGCAAGCCTGGTGAGAGTCCATACCACTGAGAAAGGTAGAGCCCTCCAAGGGGGTTGTGGGTCACCATGGTGCCACAGGGACCACATGAGGAGCACAGCTCAGCCAGCTGCTCCTTGTGGTGTCTAAGAAGGGGACACTGGCCAGCTCAGTATAGTCACTGTGTGCTTCTGGCTGAGCTGCTGGCTAGAGGGAAACTTGCAAGCGGCTTCCTGGAGCACAGCTTGGGCAGGGACCCGCGGCACCCCCCTGGCTAGCTCCAGGTGCCAGAGAGCAGCTGGGTGCTGCTGTGGGCAAGCGTGTGCTGCCTCCCTGGGCCAGTAGTCAAGCTGCTTGCCAGCAGGCACAAACAGTGCCAGGCTGCTGAGCTGCCTGCCACTGCTTGTCTGTGCCACTCCTCTGCACTTGGTGCAGGCAAGCACCATGTCCCACTGGGCACTGCTGGTACTAATCCTTCTGCTCAGGAAGATGCATCACACGATTGTATATGTAAGGCCCCTCTTTAGATTCACTGCGTTTCAATACTATGTTTCAGGAACCTGGAGGAGAACTGCTGTGTGCGTCCTCTGTACATTGACTTCCGACAGGACCTTGGCTGGAAATGGGTCCACGAGCCTAAGGGCTACTTTGCTAATTTTTGTTCGGGCCCTTGTCCATACCTCCGCAGCGCGGACACCACTCACAGCACGGTACATCCAGTATATTGTTCTGTTGGGGCTTGTGGCTGTGACTCCTCCTCCCCCACTAAGTCTGATTATATATCCAGTCCCTTCAAAGCAGCAAAAGCTGTTCAGATCAATACTTGTAAAAAACTGTTCAAGGAAACTGCAGAAAAAAGTCTAGGTGATTCAGAAGAGAAAATGTGCTTCCTTTGGAGTCAATACTGAGTCTGTGCTTCCAGCCAAATGCTGAGGAGTAGGAGGATGTCTCTTGGATAAGATGTGAAACAGCAGGACTGATGGTTTTAGGGTATTTACTTGGTAATGGCCAGAGTATTAACTGAATTGTTCACATCAAATGTCAGCTCTGGTAATTATCTTCTGCCTAAATTTCTCCTGCAGTTTGCACTGGACAGAGGATGCTCTGTCATGCAAAACTGTTGTGCCATGGCACGCAGCTGCCATCTGCTTCCACAAGGGCAGCTGTAGCCTGAAAGTGAAGGGAAATCTCTATCCATGTCCAGAAGTGAACACAGCCATGCAGTAAGGTCTCATTTCTGCACAGGCATCCTTTCCAGCTATATAAATCCTACCTGACCTGTGGCAGCGAGGAACCTACTAGGAAGTGAGATTCATACATAAAAACTGCTAGAAGGCAGGTGTCTTTTAGGTAACTTAAACATAACCTCTGTTTAACTTCCATACACTAGGTAGTCTTTGGGAAGAATACCACCTCAGTCTGGCTACTGTCTAGAGTGGAAGAAAATAAAAATAATAGAAAAGCACAGGCATGGGAGAAGTACCAAGAGAAGATGACAGACTAAGGAACAGGCGGTCAGTTGCTGAAGCAAGAAAAGCCAGAGGAAAATCCTGTGCTGCTGTTCACAGAAGAGAAAAGGCAGCAATCGAATACAACAGCTCTCTAGCAAGTTAGCTTCAGGTTTCAATAAGGAAAAAAAACACTGGAAAAAGCAGATTCAGCTGAAAATAGATAACTAGGTAAAGGTGATATTGCAGAAAAGATACGAACATTTTCTTGACAGCTTGAGAGTCTGCATAGCAGGAAGGCTCACTGAAGCCCAAGGACTAATATCAGTGGGAAGAGTCAATCTATGGGAATGGAGTGAACAGATGCCAGGCATTAAGCATAAGAGAAAGCAAGGGAATGAACAGCTTTGAAAGGGTAATGGGCATGTAGCTTTACCATCTGGTTGTCCTGAGAAGCTCTCTAGTAGATAACGGGCCTGAATCAGTGTGAAAGAAAGGAGATTTTAAAATGGTTCCTCATGTTCTTTTCTTGAGCAAGAAAGAAAATGATCAAGCGTTAAGGTCAGCTAGGTGATCCAAGACACCTTTAGAACAATATAGCTGCTGACAGCTTGCCAGCACCATCTAGGAAAAACAAGGTGAAAGAAGATTTCTCACCAGTCTGTTTAACCTGCTGTCTCTGTTTGAGTAGAGTGGCCCCAGAGCACCTGGTACCTCTGTGGTACAGCCAGGGGTACTTCACTCAGTATCCCAGAGAGCTTCTACCAGAGTGACTGCAATTACACTGATGTGGATGATAGAACAGGATGTTTCCTTAGCGCTTCTCATCCCCAAAGACTGTAAAGTAGTTAGAAGACAACATGCCAGACCCTGTCGTTTATACCAGATAAGCACTAATGAGACCACAGTAGTGCAGGTGAGATCATGTTTTGGCCCCACAACTCCAGAAGTTGCTTCCCACTGAGAAGTGGCCACCTCTGGCAAGAAACATGGCAACTGTTCTGTAGCGGCTACATGACTGAAGTGTAGAGTCATCTGTGGGCTGGGGCCAGCTGGGAGGAGGAATCCAGTGGGGTCCCACAGGACATTCTCCTGGCTCCAGCATTATAGAGTAATGACTTGGAGGATGGAGTGGAAGGAGAAAGCATCAGACAGTTCAAAGCTGGGAAGGAATTGTGGACACTCAAGAGGATTGGCATCCATCCATTGCTATCTAGAGATGTTGGTTGAAATAAGCAGCGCTGATGTTCTTTCTTCTGGTTTCTTTAATGGAACCCAAGACAACATGGCCCCAGGCTGGTTACACCTAGCCTTGTTAAAAGCAAAAATTGTGACACTGTCCACCATGCCAAATTAGAGATGAAAAGAGAAAACTGCTTGCACTCTTCAACCCCTAGGCATCAGCCACAGAGCAAGGCCACTACAGTTTTAAAAAAAATAAATCTTACAGAGTCAGGGCAGAGCAGGTGACACCCTTTAGAAGCAGGCCATGATCCACAAGTGAGAGAGGAGTATTACTTGCCTCGGGAAAATACCCTCTGATGAGCATAGTCCCAAGAGCAACAGACCTGTTGGCCTCCCAGTCCCTTCCTGTCCTCAGCCAACTTGAATGTATTCCTGACCATGTCACCACATTTACTTTGTTTCTGCAGGTGCTGGGCTTATACAACACGCTGAACCCTGAGGCATCTGCTTCACCCTGCTGTGTCCCCCAGGACCTGGAGCCACTCACTATCTTGTACTATGTTGGGAGGACCCCCAAAGTGGAGCAGCTCTCCAACATGGTGGTAAAATCCTGCAAGTGCAGCTGAAAGGCACCCTGGCCTGCCCAAACCCAAGAGAGAAACTGTCAGCACTTTCCTGCTGCCAGGCTAACACAAAAGGAGCTGGGGGTCAGAGACTATGCATGCTGAGGGCTGAGTGCAAACCCTGTGGCTTAGGGTCTGGCAGCCCTTGAGGATCTCTTCTGGAACATTTCTTGGTCTTCTTGGCAGTGTCGTGTTCCTTCTGGGAGTTACTTTGGTGGCACAAAGGCCACACTCCAAAATGGCTGGACAGTTGGTACGGAAGAGAAGGATAGAGTGGAGGAACTGCTGTGTATTTGAATGCTGGGTGGTTGAGCTGGGAAAATGAGGGAATAAGAAAAAGCAGGTGAAAGGGGGAACAGAAATGGGGAGAAGTTTTCTATTCTAGCTTTAGCTATCTTAGGACTTCAGCTCTCCCCACTGGCCTGAAGATTAAAGGTTTCTCCTGTAGGAGGAAACCCTGGAAGTTTCTTTAGAGAAAAAAATGCACCAAGAAGGGAAGCTGCTGGAGAAGAAATGCTCAGAGATACACCTAGACTTTTGTTCCTCAGAGTGATCCATGAGTCCTGCAACTGAAACTCAGTCTGCCACACCTGTGCGTTCAGTTGGCAGATCCTGGCTATTTGTTTCTAAATGCAAACTGCAAGGCTCCCAGCCAGCCTGCTGAGGGTGGGCAAATACAAGGAAAGAGGGTGCTGAGTCCATTTTCAGAGGGACTGATGTCTTCAGCTCTTTTCCCTTCATGGAGTTTGTGAGAGATGGTTTCTGGGTCAGGGCAGGAGCAATATCTGCGGGTACCTGAATACTGGGCCCATTCATTTGTGAGCTGATACACCCCGAGGACCTTGTCTGTTGTGGTTTGTGAGGTGCTTTGGGGTGTTCTGCACGATGACCTGAACGTGGCCCAGGCCTCACCTGCTACGACTTAAAAAATAGTAATCTCAAAAACATTGTAAAAAATAAATATTTTGGGGGGGGAGATACTCTTTTTTTCACAAGCAAGTTGTTTGTTGGAGGGTTAGATGGTCTGCTGTTTTAAAACTGCTACTGCTGTGGCAAACTCAGTCTAAAATCATTCCCCTTTCCAAAACATCTCTTCAAAGGAACAGAAAGAATTTGGGTCAGCCAGAGAGGCCCAGAATGGAAATTCCTTGGTACCCTCAAACTATGCCTTGTGTATATGTGCCCTGTCCCACCCTAGTCTGTCAGACTACAGATTCATACAAAGCTCCCCTGACATGTAAAACACTTCCAACAATACTGTTAAAGTAACCAGGGCAGTGCAGTTGCCACAGCTGACAAATGTCCTATGTCTATTTGAATATATATGGTCTGCCAGTACAGAATTGTACACACAGGTAAATAACACACCTCTCCTCCCGATTTACCATGAACACTGCAGATGCTCATAAAAAGCTCGCAGATGTTGCCGAGGCAAGAAATCAATGTACTCTTTTACAGAAAGTATGCGTTTTTCAGTCATAGCTACTCCTGAAGGTAACAATCTCTGGTGTGTGTATGCCACGAGACTCAGAGGCCGCTGCTCTGACTCTCCAAACCACAACTACTTAAAGTCAGTTCTAGAGACTACAGAGGTTCTTCCCTGTCCCCTCCCAATTCCTAGACCCCAGCAACTGAGTGTAAAATGACACCTAGCTGGTTCATCGCTTGTGGCCAGGACTCTCCTTGCTCAGGTCAGAACTCGGCTCTTCCATCAAGCCCTTCACAATAACGGCTGCATCCACATACCTCACATGAGGCTGCTATAACATGTAATCTCAAACATCTTAATAAACTGTAAACAACCCTTCCTGCACCTTCACCAGCTGGTTAGAGGTTAGCAAGGGTGGGTCAGTGGAGGGAGCCTTGCCAAGCTATGTGATATTTTGGCTGGGGCACACATGCTTTGACAGAGGCATTCCCCAACGCTTAGCTTTACCTCTCATCTCTCTGGGGCTCCTTGACCTGTCATTGGTGTGATGATGAAAGGTGCAGCTCTGATCAGTGCTGCAGCACTACTGTATTACCGTGCCCTGTACAGCTCTCCATGCCCACACTCCCCCCCCTCCGCCTGCCCAAGGAGGGAGCACATACATGCATTACAACTACACTGCCATGCTGATATGCCAGAAATTTAGCGGCTACAACAGGGAGTGGGGGGAAATCCAGATGCCATTGGCGTAGGAATTCTTATCTTTTAGCAGCAGCCCCTGGGGAGGTTTTGGTTTACAAGCTGCAGTCAAGTTCTTTGGTCATTGTTCCTCCAGAGCCCTTGGCAGGCTCTAGTGCCCATCCAATTGAAGGGCTTCCTTACTAGTAAAGGGAGGGGGGGTGCAAAAAGTAAGGGGGAGCTGCAAAGAGCTGAGCTAGAACACTTCACAGCTCACAGTCCTACTTGGCACTTGGAGGACATCAGAACCACCCACCCACCCATTAACCCTAGCAAGCCCTTTGAGGTGGGCCTGTCTTCCTAGTCCGTATTCACTGATGCTCCTCAGTGGCAGGGAGGAGTGGCAGAAGGACCAGGCCATTTGTCTCCTTGGAAAGGAGGCAAAATGGCAATGGAAAATCAAGGGAGAAGAGTCTTGGGGCGTCCAACCAGTAAGGACACAGGTAATCTCATGGATACAGTAATCCTTGAAGTCAAAGACACATTTCATTTACTACTGCTCTCTCTAACCTGTTTCCCTAGCAACATTTGAGAATTAGATTTGTGAGACAGGATCTGAATTCATTTTCTTATAATTAAAATAGCTTTTCTAGGGGTGTTTTAGCTATAATTCAGCAAAAAACTGTACTGTTTATTTGGGGTTAATAACAGATTGAATACACTCCTAGGCACAGGCTTACCAAAACGTTTCAGGACACTTGTGTGAGGAGGCAGAGAGCAGTTCTCTATATGCTGTTACTAGCTGGCAAATTGAGGAAGACAATGGGAAAGAAAAAGTGGGATCTTCACTGCCAGCACTGAATACAGCTCCCAACAGTTCCCTTTTGTTGTTCACAAGAGCAAACAAAAGCTGACGAAAACAATCCCCAACACACTTTCTGTCTCTAACAAAGATCAATGGTTAGAAAGAGTGAAAAAACCCTATTCTGCACTGCTGTAAGGCAGATCCTGCACAGATGATCGAACAACAAACTGTGTAGACCCTGCTTCTCTGGCATACTGTATTATAGCATGCAAAGGCCCTAAACCTGAACTTGAACACCTTGATTTTCAGGGTGCTACATTGTAGAGCTCTGCAAGGAACACTGCTTCAGTAGGTACAGGAATGCACACTGGTATTTCAGCAAGGATAGTTTTTGCCAACTGAATGAATCTTTGTTCCCTGATTTTTGGGTTGGACAGCCTCTAGCCATCTCACTGCACTCACAAAAAGCAACAGCACATCCCCATTACCACTGTGTGAACTATATGCTGCTTTGTGATTCACCTTTCCATAACCAACAGACATCAATACACACAGCAAACAAGATGGACTGTGTCCAAAAGTAATAAAAGATGCAAAAGACAAACATACCTGTTCACCTCTCTGGCAACATCATAGCTCTCTTCTGCTCGTTCCTGCGATGTTTCAAGTCTCTCTTTATTGTAGCTACTAAATTTCCATTCTCTCAGTTCACAGATCCTTTTATCTTTCTATGCTGCTCTGAAGCTTTCCTTACCTATGACTAGCGTCCTCATCAGAGCGGAAATACAGGAGGTCTCCAGGCTTTGTAAATGAAACCACTACATCCATCCCATGACAGAAGAGCATCCATTGCAATGTCTTATAAGGCAGATGTTTTCAATATGGTCCAGGGTCCAAAGAAGTTCAGTACCACAGAGTGAGCAGGATGCAGCTCTAGGGCCAGCTACATTGTGCAGGAAAGGTTTCTTACTGAAAAGTGTTTCTAGTGGCAAGCAAAACATCAACTCTATTGTACTGGGTTGTCTTCTCTTAGTAGGTGATAGAGAGGCAATGAAATCAATCAAGAAAATATAGTTTTCAATATATATGGAGCCAACGGTGTGACATCTACATACTTGCAAAACTATACTGATTTGCAAAATAATAGATGGTTGTATAGGTTGCCTATAACCTACGTTAACTGTGGTTTAGAGCAAGAGCAGCCATTTGGATACAATGCAAGGAAGAAAACACGCCTTCTAATTCTTTAAAAATAACACCTATATATATATATTTTTTTTTAACATTAAAAATCACTAGAATATATTGGTCAAAAGCTGTAAAAAATTAATAACATGCATACTATGTCGTTTAGTAAAAGAACACCTGGACTTTCAGGTCTCTGCTTTACCAGTATTTTCTTTTGTATACAGGGAAGTCATTTAAGCCCTGGTTCATTTTTGATGCAGCTCCAGAAGTGACAGATGGAATCAAGTAAGCTCAGTGCCTTTTGTCCTTTCTTGAAGAGAGGCTTCAGATGCCCTGTACAAATGCAAGATCCTTTATCATGCAACAAGCCAACATAGAAGAGATGCAACAGTTTTACTCATTAGGATTGACTTAGAAATGAATTCAGATAAATCAACAAGAAATACAGCAAATGAAAATTGCTGGTTAATGGTTGCCATTCTCTTACTTCTCTAAATTACAGTAATGCATTTGAGATGCCACTTATGTCCATAATTTCAGAAAGAATATGGTCCAGTACTTTGGATGTTACATCCATGAAAGATTAATTTCAACGATTACAGACCTCAGTTACTCTGCTGCTTTTAGAACACCCTTATCTAGGGCTAGGTTGCATTGTGAAGATGGCAGAGATGGTCTGAAGGCATTCAACCAAGCAGCTGGGCCTTTTCCAGTACTGGGCTATGACTTCATGGAAAATGCACTTAGAGGTAAGGACCTTTATATCTAGTACAGAATCATAGAATAGCCTTGGTTTCTTTACAGCTGTGGTTTGTGGCAAAAGAAACCCGCACATTACTGGTTTCCCACATCCTGCAGACTTAGTGAACAGCGGAAACTCTGTCCCCTGTGGTATATGCTGGTATATGCACTGTAGAGTTATACCAAGGAATACCAGTCTTTCAAGTGGTATCTTCTTAAGACAAAGATTTATTTCTCTCCCTTTCAGAAGTGTAGGCAAGATGATACCTCATTGCTATCCAGAGAGACCGATGCTAGAAATAATTACATGTAGGGGTTATGCATGTTGCAGAAAGCAAAAGTGACTTCCTTTTCTGGTCTGCCAACACTCAGACATTTCTCACTAGGTGTTTACAGATATTCACTCATCACATACAGAAATCAGCATGAGGAATTACAATAATATATCATGGCCAGTGCATGTACATCACTTGATGAAAGAAGACAGCTGGGTCATATCAAACCAGAGATTTCCTGACATTCTTCAGGAAGGATTTCTTTTTTTCTCCTGAAGTTATTATCCCCTTCAGGAAGCAGACAGAACAAAGGTTTGCTGCGCAGCCAGGGGCAAATCTTACAGGATTTGTGCAATGCACAGTGTAATGACTGGGGAATGTCTTGGTAACCATGTTCTGGTCCTTTCTTGAAACAAAAAATTACGGTCTTTTGAAGTGCTGAAACCCTCCTGCAGGCAGACTAGATGCTTGGGAGATCTCCACTGTTTTCAAGGATAAGAAACTCCACTTGTGGGGGAAAGCAGTAGCAGACAGTCTGACTCTCAACAAGGCTCTGGAAGACATCCAGCTTGCAACAAGCTGTCCTATGTGACACAATTTGACATCTGACCCCTCAAAGGACACTTGCTACAAAAATCTTTAACTATACTTTAGGATCTGAAGATCTCATTTGGATACTACCATGCTAAGTGCTCTATTGTGCTCATCTGAAGAACTGCAAACAAACAAACAACAAAGAGAAACAAAATAAAGATGGCAATAAAATCTCAGGGAAGTATGGTGTGACAGCAGTTACAATGTGCTGACTATACATTTTAAATTGCCTTTCATTTTTACCAACTGCACCTGCCCTCACCCAAGCTATCATTCAAAAGACCTAAGAAACTTGCTGAGCCACAATCTGGCAGGAAGAGACACCAATCTTTATTCTTAGATATTTTTCATGAGAAATTTTCAGTAGACATATGGAGACATGAGTTTTGTAGATCTGTGGATAAGAAAGAAATTTCCTAGCTGATATCATAGACAAAACATATTCCACACTGAATTTCTGGAATTAGAAATGGTGGAGAAAACACACTTTCAGGAGGGAAGACAACCCCGATTTGAATGCAACTGGAAGCATAAGTATTGTAACTAGTGGCACTAATGGGATGCCTACAACTTAATTTGCTCTCCCAGTAGATACACAGCTGTTCTTCTGCACACCTTGAAGAATGGCACAGACACCCTAGATGTATTAAATATATCTGACACAGCATGACCTTTTCAGAAGGTCATATAAATAAGGCAAAACCACTTGAAAACCACGAGGTGAATCCTGTTCTGAAGTGAGAAGAAAGTAGTTACCAGGTACTGTAGTTCTTTAAGGTGTGCTGTGCTGTGGTTGTGCACATTCACCATGAAGGTGCTCTACACTCAAGCACTTTGGAAGACAAAGATAGCAAGAAGTGAAATGTGTATCAATAATAACTTAGGAGCTTCAGTTAGTTGTATGTATTTTCCATATTTAAGTGATTAACCACTAACATTGTATTATGGATGACAGCAATCTACTTTCCCCCAAATCACAGCTGTCTAGAGGAGGATCTTTATGCTCTTGTAAGAGCTTCGTCATTCTGAAAGCCTCTGCAATATATAGTGCCCATCCAAGTGAAGGTGTAGACAAACTGCATGTGACAACTTGGCAGTTGTCAGCAATCGAGACTTTTCTTACAGAACTCAACTCGGAATGAATTCTGGTGGAACGTGCCACTGTCATGGAGGGCAGCTTTGCCTTGGCTGTTCTAGTAGGCTGTACTGCAACTATCAAAATAAAACATCCATACAAAGTCAGACTGCAAGACAATCTAGCCCACCTCTCATCTCTGACAGTGGGCAACAGCACATGCCTGATAGACAAACCTAAAAATTAGAAAAGCCCATTGTGATATTTTGCCAGAATAGTCACTTGAAAAGTCTTAGAAACTCCCTGCTTGTTTGTTTTGTTTTTTTTTTTAGTTTTAATATGCCCCAATAGATTACTTTTTCATGGATTTGTGTACTTGTCTTTTCAAACCATATACATTTTTTTGTATCCACATCTTGTGACAAGGAGTTCCATAAGTCAATTACATACTGTGGGGGAAAAATAAATAAATAAATAAAATATATATCACACCCACCTTTTTTTTTTTTTTCTTTGAATCTGATATGTTAGTTTCATTTGACACTCTTACTTCTAGTGGGCAAGACTGTAAACAATTACTCCCTTTTCACCTTCTCCCTGCTTATCTCTTTTACAATAACTATTTTCTGTATGAAGAGAACTAGGAATGTTAAATTTTGTGCTCTTGGTATAACCAATCTCAAGGACTGTTTGACTGATCTGATTTTGTAAAGGTAAAATAAGGTCCTCCTGACGTTTGATGTAAACAAGGGTGTCTTAGCTCTAGAAACATGAGGTTCTAGAAATAAGAAAAGGAGGCCAAGTCCCAGGTTTAAGTAAAACTCAGAAGCTTCTTTTGGAAGCAACTCATGACAGATCCACAGGAATAATGTGTCCAGAAAGGAACTAGTATGAAGAGGATCAATCAGCCAGTTAGTTACTGCAACCAAAAAAATCCAACTATTTAAACACCAGCAAGTAACCCATCCAGATTCAAACAGTGAGCCCAGGATTATCATGAGCAGCAAATGTAGGACTGACTGAGGAAAAAAGTCCTTGGCAGTTCGATCAAGTAAATTTTAAAGTAAGTTAGGAGCCAGACTACTTTTGTTTCTAGCAAATAATCCAAAATGACCAGAATTGTTGTATTCCTACAAGATACAGGCCTGGAAGAATGCAAGCTGAGAATCCACTCTGTTCTGTAACTCATCTATAAGTCAATGATCTCCTTCACAGGTAAAGAAAAGGAATGGTCCAGCACTGCCAGCCATTCATCTCCATGCACATGAAGACTATACATACTCCAGTATGAAGAAGAGGCACAGCATTGTAAACAAAGGTCTCGATATCAAAACCTCTTGCCACAGTGTGGAACCAGTATCAGAGATATGTATGTCAACCTTCCAGGCATCATAATGAGGAGCATTTCCAACAAACCATGATCATCTAAAAGTGTATCTAGTCTTGAAAATGGAAATTTCAGTATGTCTCTTTGGCATCCAAGACTAAGTGGTCTATCTAGTGTCACAACACAGTATACCACTGATGGCACTCACAGGACTTGTGAGCCTGTTTTAAAGGCCAAGATGAACCACGTAAAAGTGAACTTAATGCTTCATGTACCGAGTACAAGTCAGCTGCTTCTGGAGAGGAGAGAATCTAACATGCCTCCCTTAATTTTTATATTGTGTCATGCTCATCACATCAACACAGCACAAAACACTTGTGTGAACTCTGCATTACCTCAGCCTCCAGGACTCTGATGTGCATCTTTCTCCTTTCAAGACTAACAAGCCTGATTCTCTGTCATTGGAACAGTCTCCTTAACTTAGAAGTGATGCAAACATCATGAAGTAAGAGAGAAGAGGACCCCTTTGGTTACATTATCCAATCTCACCACTGAAGTAGATGCTGAATGACTGTTGGGGCTTTCTATTGATAATTTTCTCATGGTAAACAAGGGCACTTTGAATAAAACTTGTTGATGAATACAGGGAAGTAAGTGTCATAAAAGCATAGACAAACTAATACCCACTTGAGGAGCATGTATATAATTGTACTCTCCTCATGTGCAACTATTATAAATCCAAAACAGTTTGCTATTCTCCTTACCTCCCTTGTACTAGAACACTTACTGTAACATGCCTTCTCTCCAAGATGTGTGGGAAACAGTTCTATGCCTCCTCTCCTCTCTTAACTGAAGCACTCTAAGAGATTTTTGAGAAGGGACAAACATGGAGGTAGCAGAGCTGCAAAGCGACAAAATACATATATTGTCCTTCAGTACACAGTATCCACTATGCACAAAGACATACATGGACTGCAGGCTGAGGAGTACAGGGAGATGGAAAAGCTAAGACGCTGGAATCGCATGATTTGTTCCTGATTCTCTATTGCACATACTCCCAAGACAACAGCATTTGTGCTCAGAGATGGGATCAGCAGATGCCCAAGGCAAAGGAATACTGCTATGTCTTGTGATGTGCTGGCTGCCCTAACATATCCTGAGGCTGAACAGGAGTTGAAAGTCTAGGTGTTTGGCCTGAGGTAAAGGACCAGTCGTGATATCCCTAGAGTTTTTATTTGCTGGAAGCAGAAGAAAATTTTTCCAGGGACAAAGGAAGCAAAACTTCATTGCTCCTGAAGCTGACAAAATTCATCCCTTCAAAATGAGGGTCTTAGACTGCAATGTGCATTTCTCCAAATATTTCAAAAATCTTAGAGACAAGATGTCCAGTATACTGCTACTAAGTCATCACAGTTACAGGTGTGGTGTTGGCTACATCTAACATGAAATACAAAGAAGTTCAGAAAACATGCTGTCTATAAAGTACAAATCATTATCTCAAAATGAGTGGGTGGGAGACTGGCAAAGCTGACAAAACAACTAATCTATGTTCATAATAAGCCAGCAAACTGGTAATTTGCCAAAGATATAAGATTGCTGCTTCTGCATTGTCTGAAGACAATCACCTTTCCTGGGCTAACTGCATTTAAATATCCTCCAAACCTCTCTATAGAGACTACAGATTTTAAGTGGTGACAACCTGAATGAAGAAACTAGAGAACAAAACCAGAGATGAGAGTTCCATGAGAACGTATAAACTATAGCTACTTTATCCTGCGCATGAAACCCAGTGGAATAAGGATAACTCAGATACCCTAGGAGGAAGAAAGGAATGGAATCTGTTCTTTAGGAAACTAAATCTTTTGGGGAAATAGGCCCTAGCAGTTCTGGAACACAGATGGAGGCTATAGCCAATACCACACGTAACAGAGTAGGCTATGAGAAGACAGATCTAAGGTCTTGAAGACCACAGCTACTGAGGATATGCAGAAGTTGGACGTAACAACTTCTGCAACTGAATTTTCACTAACTGTGAGCCGACAACTTGATGCACCAGTAGAAGCATCTTCCTCAGAGATCCAGGGATGGAATTCAGTGATTACAGACAGAAAGGATATGATCTGAAATTAACTTCACAAGATTTCACAAATCTCTTGGTCACTGATGATATGTGATAGCAGCATGGGCAGCAGACAAATGCTGTGGAGACTCTTCAAGCACATAGCTGAAAAATGCAGAGAAAGTGAACAAGACCATGACTGTATGGGAAATGAAAGATAAGCCAATGAAGTAAGAAAGGGAACAGCTACATCAGGGCACTGTATTTGGACAAATGAAGTATTCAATGTCTGTCATACGCACGAGTGGAACATCAACAAAAAAAATGCATGTTCTGTCCTATGAATTCATGCCTGGAGTGAGCGATAGTGAAACTAATGGGGTAGGAACATAATTATTTAATCTTCTCACAATTTATCTGGTCTTAAATGACAGAAAATGTGCACAATCCAAGAGTGACCATAAATACAGTCATTTCAAGAGAAAACTCTTGCCCCCTCTGACACCATTTCTTCTGACAGCCACTTGGGTTGATCGTTATCTATTTGCCAGTACATGAGAATGATCTCTTAACACTGACTATACAGGCTAGAAATGACAGGGGAGTTGTAGAATAAGGAAACAGATCGAATAGGCTGTTAGGATCCAATCTCTGAGTACTCCGATACAAACAACAGGAGATTTTGTACCCTTTGAGAATTACAATCATACCACTTGCTGATTGACAAGGCAGAAGTTGCAAAATACTGAGTTTTCCTTTAACCTGGCACCATCAAAGAGCCAGAGCTGAAGCTGCTTCCTGTTCCTTTTAAGGATGGGTGGATATTTTCTCCAATACATTTTCCAGCTGTTGGTGATGTCTTCTAACACAAGCAAATTAATTTTCAGAGCATTAGGCAAATTTTAACTGGAGTGCTTCACCAAGCCACTATTGCAAATGATAGGAGCCACCTGGGCCTTAGGGTTCAAGCTTGGGTCTGAAAACATCAGCCAATTTAAAAAGTTTATAAAGCCTAAACAAACAGAAATCAAAATACAAAAATAAGCCACACAGAATATAAGCACCCAACAGTGAAGCATACAAATTTAAAATTCTGTCCAATATAATGACAGCAAATATTTTGGGGGTGTGAATTAATAACTGAAATTATAACCAAAACAAACAAATGAAATTACTTTATTCAGACCAGTAATTTCTATGGCTCTGTGCCAAAATTGAAGATGGCAACAAACACGGATGTCCCCAGTTGTATGTTTTCTCTGCTGATGGTTGGCATGTGATGACAGCAGAGAATTTTGGCTGTTACCAGACTAGGACAGCCTGAAATGGCTGAGCATGTGAGCCTTCACGTTCAAACTTGGACCTCAGGAAGAACAATACAGATAGCTGGAGGACCTCTGTCTTACAGAAAGATCTCATGGTCAGTGATCAGGAAGAGGTGGGAGGAAGGGACCCCAAGACTCAGCAGCAGAAGCTCTTAGAGGTAATCATTCACCTCAGCTTGCAGATCTATCACCAGTTTCCACAGATGTTCAGGTACCCTTCTCAGTGGGCGGTCTTCTCAGCCAGGGCCTGCTCTTCACTCTTTTCTGGGTGTTATGGGAGTGTGGTGGTATGAAGTCACTGCTGCTTTTTCCTTTGCCCCATACCTGAAGCAACACACTGGATTCCTCACCTCGTGTTCAGCGTTAGTCCTTCTCTGCAAGCAGAAGCTGTAAAAACACAAAGCAAAGATTTTGAGTAATCACGGGGGACTGTTTTATGGGGAAAATTGCTGCACTGCTCTGCAGATCTCAGCCATCACCATAAATCTGGATCTCCCTACCACACAATCTCTCTACACAGTAACAGATGAGATCACAGATCAGTATGACAAAACCTAACAGTAAGCTACTGTGTGAAAAAGTAGTCTTGGTATTCCTCTCAAGCCCCAGAATACCTTCTTCACTCTTCACCTCTGACTCATCTGACTCATCTCTTCACATGCTCCTCCAGTAGCTCTAAATCCTTCTCCCACATCAGTATGCTTTGTCTCTTTCTTTGTGTCTTTTACTCATTCACTTGCATGGAGTCTACTTTCCCACTCCAAAAGATGTTGAGGATCTTGGTGAGGCGGGGGTGTGAAAAGGTTGATCTTTAAGAGAAATGAAATGGGAATAAGAAAAAAAAATTTTCTTCCCATTTTTATAGAGGTAGTAATTCTACATACTGCGACGTTTTCCTACTTAGGCATGTTATGGGGAAAAGTGAATGTCATCTTCATTTCTTTTACTTAAAAATCCTTAGACAGTCCTTTAAAAAGAAAAATCCAGAACACTTAGAAATGTACCAAGTTTATTTTGGACTGTTTGCATTTCACAGCTAATCTAGTAGGTAAAGCTTGTCCTGTGTATTTAGCAATCAGCTTGCTCCTAAATGTTGAGTGACACTTGTTGAGAGCTGTTTATTAAAAATATTGCTATATTTTAAAAAGTAGGCTCTCCTTGAAAGCCCAGCATGGAGCCAAACATCACACAGCACAGAGTATCTGGAAAGATGTTTAGAAAGCAGGATTGCCAGCTATGTCACTACACAGAAAGTTTGGAACCTGAATTAGGAACCAAACTGACAACCATGTGTATTAAGATAGAATACCAGTCCAGAAACCTATCTCTTGACAATATGCTAAAATGAAGGAAACAAAGGCATGTGAGAGAGGCAGCCAACTTCACCCTCTTCTTGTTTTGAGGAGACTTTTGAGCCTTCCTTTTCCTACAGAAATGCACAGTACAGTTTGTCTTTTCTGAGAAACTGAATTAAAATAACTTTGTGAGAATTCCTCTTGCATGGCTACTTTGAGGACTCAACACAGACAGAGGCATTCCAAAGTCTACAAGTAAATATGTAGATTCTACCATGAGTGCAGCTCACGGCCAATTCAGTAATTTCATAAATATTAATGCATGTAATTCTATGAAGTTTTATCATTTCAAAGCTACTGGTAAGCATTCCACCTCCTTCTGGTTGAGTAGGGAGGACAGAAAAAAACCTCATTTCTGACAGCAGTCAACATTAAGGGTTGATTCTTCATAGTGGTAAGAGTCATTGCAGTGAATCACCACTTACAACAGACTGAATCTCCTTTATTCTCTGCCTGCCAGGAGGTGTTAAAAGTATCTGCCTGTATGTCTGCCCACATGTTTACATACTATTGACACCTATGACTGCACCTCAAAAACTTTTGTACTTAGAACTGCTACATGGGGGAAGAAAAGGATTATTTCTATTTTATGGATATGATTCTGACTCACAAGGCAGGAAATCATAGGAGTTTTGTAAAGTCATTTACAGGATACCTGCACACTAAGATTCAGTGCCATATAGACTTCCTCAGCAGAGATGTACACAGCCTTGGTCAGACACCAGCATCTAATCTACTCTGCTTTGAAGCTGCAGGAATGAAACAGAGCAGAGCACTAGGCTAGATGACTGTACTGGGTCAGAGATCCATGCTAACATCTTTTAGAGCTAGTCTGGGTTGTCTAATCATACCCACAGCAAGACTGTGGCAGAACTGATAAGCATGTCAAAGCCTCCTGAATCTAGTGATGAAAACAGGAACTTCCTTTCTCCCTGAAAAGCTCTGATAATCCTAGAAATTCATATTTTTTATCCCAGAGCAGAGGGAATTTCTAATTCTAGAGTGATACCCAGCATTCTCTTGATAATATATAGTGCAACTAAGAAAGGCAATAAATAGATGGAGTTTATTTATATCCATGAGTGACTGACACTGGCAAGCCCGGACAGCTGACAACGGAAGGCCAGCCTTCCCTCCCCCATCTTTTGGGCACAATTTCAAGTTGGCTTGCTGGACCAGGCAGGCAAGAGAAAGCAGCAGTTCCAAGTAATGAAAATTTACTGGGGGGGCAGGGGAGTGTGACACAAACAGTACACAATTGTATTTGAGTGAAGTCTCCCTGCATGAAAAGAGCAGTGAGCAGCCTCATTAGTAAGTGGAGAAATAGTAGTGGAAGCCAGCAAGAGCCTTCCTGCTCCCCATGTTACAGAGAAGACACTGGGTGGGCTCCCTCACCCTGCCTGCTAATGCCCTTCTGTACTTGACAGCCTTCATTCTGATTTGTCTTGTTCAGCTCCCTACTCCCTGGTTTGTTGTGGCTCTCTCTTCTCTGGCTCTTCCCCACATTTCATTTCATAACTTCAGACACTCCTTTTACCCTATTCACACACATTTTGGCTTCTATTTTTAGTCTCAATAAAATAATGCCAGATTAAAACAAAATCCAATTTGGATGGGCAAAGTCATTCTCTCTATAGGTAGCTTAATGCCAAAGGGCCAGATGTGAGACAGAAGTAGCCAAGACATTATATAACCTCTCCCCAGTCTTTGCACACCTGATCTTGAACGACATTTCCAACACAGCACGGAAATACAGGCAGTTCGCCATCACCTAACTACTAAGAACATGCAATGCTCAGCCTCCAGTCAAGGCTAAAATGCCAATGGCCTGGAGTCATTATACTTATCCTGCTTCACAGTTTTCTTTGAGTCTGTCAAAAGTGAAGGCTCCTAAAATTCAAGCTGGGTTCTAGTTCTTAAACAGGGAAGTCAATTTCTAGAGACTGTCCTTTCCTTTTTCTCCTGCTTTCCCAGTGGTCCTGAGACTTGGAATGTCCTTTCAGTGGCATGAGACCAGTAGCAACAGGAAGAAGTTCCTTCCTAAAGGTCACCTAAGGACTAAGGGTGTGAGAAGCAGACTGCTCTCACAAGTTAAGGAATAAACATCATTTCTGATCAGTAGAAGTGAACACTGACCCCTAGCTCTAACTGACAGGTGATGCCCGAGTTGGATATTATCTTCTTAACATCATCTGAGAAGGGCCTGGAATGCTGCTTTTGGCAGAGCTTTACACTCTGCTGGGATTTAATGAGACTTACACAGAGTTTTCTGATAAATGGATAAACTCAAACACAGTCATGTCCTGTGGAAAATTTGCATCTATTTTAAAAGGTATTGGTTAGAGACACCAATATTTGCTCATTGCTAGTCATAAGGTAATGGTTCCCTGCTCCTTCAAATAGTACCAAGAAATGGGGTAAGGAGAAGGTCTTTCCTTACCCTTCTCCTTTCCCTTCTGGTCCATCTGGTACTACAAGCTTGTCTGTCATTATCTGACCTGGGAGAGATGCAACAACTACAGCAGGGAGAGGAATTGTCTTTTCCCCCTTATGAAACTCTGAAAGTCAGCAGGGAAGAGAGAAAAGATCCAGGATGTTTTCGTGATGCATGAAAGAACGATGGCTTTGGGAAGATAATTCTAAGAAAAAATGTGAACCAAATATCCTCCATTGTAACTGATTCTTTGCACAAGGGAGGCACAATAGTAGGATTCACCTCAAGCTCCACTGCTTTCCAAAATATGATAAAATGGATAGATTCCATTTCTCAATAACCCCTTCTCTGCACGGAGACAGTACTACAGAGAGAGATACTGACAGAATATTATTGCTCTTGATATAGGCTGTATGTAGGGTGAGAGGCTGCACTGGAAAAGTTTGATGGATAGCACACTGCTGTTCCCTTTCAGTGACCCAACCCAGAGCTTCTCAGCCAGACAGGTGGTTCTGGAAGGATTTATGTGGAAGAGCTCATCATTATTCCATTCCTAGATTAGGATAAGTAATGAAGTGACATCAAAAGTTACTCTTTTGTGTCATAAGATATCTTGTGCCGGAGTAGTCAAAGTAGTCTGAGGTAGAGGTTACTCAAGGTGCCTATTTGAAGGTCACCTTTCAAAGTCAAGACCACTTGTGCAGTCAGTCACAGCAACAAGAGAGAACCAAGAGGGTGGCAAATGGAGACTGGAATTAATAGGATTAGTGGGAGGGAGGAGGCATACCAGCAATGTGCTGTGCAGAAATCTGAGTGATTTCTTTTCCCAGCTGCTCCTGATGAAGGATTTGGACAATGTGGCGAGACCAGCTGAAATCATAGCCAAGGTTCCTCTTTGGGAATGTGGTAACAACATAAAAATAAATGCATTGGTGTTCAACAATCTACTGCCTTCTGAGGCTGCAGGGGAGCCTGGCAGAAGCTGAAGAAGGCTGGACAAGGCTGGGCAGCTGGGAATTCTACCCTACTGTAGCAAATGGCTGGGAGTCTGACACAGGCCATGCACAGTGGCAACAGTATATAACCCATGCCATCCCAACCCTTTATGCTCCAAGAGAACTGAGAGACACTGGCTGATAAAAGAATCTCCAAATCCCAAGCATTTTCTTTGGTTAGATCTGGCAAACAATACAAAGTGATTGTATATGTCTTGTTTAAATGCCTGTTGTGTTTACTTACCTACTTACTTTTTTTTTTTTTTTTTTTTTTTTTTTCTTTTCCTTCTGATGCAGGACAATTTTGAAGCTCGTACTTTTTACCCAGTCTAAACCTCCTCTGGTGCAACTTCAGGCTGTTATCTCTTGACCTGTCATTTGTTACTTGGTTAAAAAGACTCATCTCCACCTCTCTACAACCTCCTTTCAGGTAGTTGTAGAGAGCAATGAGGTCTCCCCTCAGTCTACTCTGGACTAAACAACTCCAGTTCCCTCAGTCACTCCTCATCAGACTTGTGGTTCAGACCCTTCACCAGCTTCATTGCCCTTCTTTGGACACGCTCAAGTATCTCAATCTCCTGTTTGTAGTGAGGGGCCCAAAACTCGAGGTGCAGCCTCACCAGTGTCAAGTACAGGGGTAAGATCAGTTTCCTGGTCCTGTTGGCCAATGCTATAAGCATTATATATATATATACATATATTATCTAATATAAACATTAGTACAATAAAACTGCACCACTGTTAATCAGTCTGAGTATTAAAAGTTGAAAGTCCTGTCAAGTCTTCAGCCAGGCATCAGTCTTGCCCAGTTTTAATGATTCTTTTTTTTTTTTTGTAATTATATAGGTTACTAGCACACCATATTTTTGTCATAGCACAGTGGAACCCCAGAGGCATTGTGTCTTCCAAAGCTTTTAAAATAAAGATTTCACAAACTCTCAAGATGCTGGCAACAAACAAAAGAGAAGTGCAAAGATAGAAGACTATGAGGTCTTCCACAGAGCTACAGAACTTCCTTTATGTTTCTTGCCAGTTGTTCAAAAGCTAAATTCTGGTTGAAAAATGGCACCTTTTTACCTAGAACTTCACCTTCTTGAGAAAAAGAATTCAAGCACTATTCACCTAATCCCCCTAACAGAACAGAAAATAAAACAGCAAAATATGGCAAAATGTCTCCATACATCTTGCATTGTTCAAATATATAATAAAACAATGACCAGCCTGCAGATTCCTTCCTTCGTCATCTGAACTTGCCACATGAAACACAGCCTCATAAAGACAACCTGAAACTGAACAACCCACCGTTACTACTTAGCTTAGCTGTTACTTAGCAAGCTATATTCTGAAGATGACTTGGAAAAGAGAATTGATTTCTTAGTTCACAATCACCCCATTTCACTAATACTAATTGAACTGCTAAATTACACGAAGCAGGAAACTATCAGTGTAATGCTGAGGGACTCTCAAAGCAAGACAGAATAAAAAAACCAATGTGATAATGGCTGTATTTTTAGAATGACTGACAGCCCACTAGTGGCTGGGTGTTCAATTTCAGTGAAAAATCAGGTCAGAAGTATTTTGAATGTTCCCTAGAGGTAGTAATTCTTAGTATTTCTTTCTTTAATAGAACAAACCCTGTTAAACTTTCAGGATCTTTGATAGGAGACTGTCTGTACAGACACTACAAATAACCCCCAAATGATAGCTTCCAGATTTAGCTTCCTGTTTGTAGATACTCCTGAGAATCTCTGCCTTCTCTCTCATTATGCCAGTGGCACACAGCTCTCACACAACTTCTGTCTCTCCATGAAATGAGGATGAGGCCATAGGGATCACCAGATCATAGAAATGTTTTGGTTGGAAAGGACCTCTAAGATCATCAAGTCCAACCATTAACCTAGCACTGGCAAGTGTCACCACTAAACCATGTCCCTCAGCACTCCATCTACACGTCTTTTAAATACCTCCAGGGATGGTGACTCCACCACTGCCCTGGGCAGACTGTTCCAGTGCTTGATAACACTTCCAATGAAGAAGTTTTTCTTAATATCCAATCTAAACCTCTTCTGGTGCTTTCTCTCATCTTATCACTACCTACCTGGGGAAGAGACGAACACCCACCTCACTATGATCTCCTTTCAGGTAGTTGTAGAGGGTGATGAGGTCTCCCCTCAGCCTCCTCCAGACTAAACAACCTCAGTTCCCTCAGCCGCTCCTCATAAGACTTGTGTTCCAGACCCTTCACCAGCTTCATTGTCCTTCTTTGGACTCTCCAGTACCTCAATATCCTCTTGTAGTGAGGGGCCCACACGTTCATTGTAGTGGTGGCTTGTTTCAGAGTCCTGAGTTGCTTCACAGAAATGTTGACATTTATTGTCCCTTTTATTTCAACTCAAGGGATATGTCCTCAAGAGCTTGAGCCCACTGCACACAGTATCTAAAACTGGTATTCTCGTACAGTTGCAGTACTAACCACTTGTGAACTGTTTTCTGGAGAATCTGGTTAAAAGTTTCCATACTGCCTGACTCTCTCTTCCTTTAAGCATCATCCTATCATCCTTACTTTTGGTTAGATCATTCATGACATCTTTATGATGCTTCTCTGCAAAGCCCCATAGCTATCCTTAGATAGGTTATTAGAGGAGAAGGCCTGTTCAAGCTTCTCCGACATTTTTGAACATTTGTGTGTGTCTTTATACAGAGATGCTGCATGGTTCCTCTTTTATCTCTGCAACTTTTCACAGCCTTCTATCTTTAAATGCTTGCAGTTTATTCTGTAATCTGCTTTACGACTTCTGTCTCCAACCCATCTAAGTGATATCTAGGATACTACATACATGTGAAACAGTAACCCCAAATAAGCTGCTGCTGAGGGAAATCAGGGCTCTAGCATAAGCAATCAATGGAGAGAGTGAAGAAGAAAAACAGCTATTCCTGCAGGAAGGACCAGAGTAGTTTCTGAAACACACAGATTGGGCACAGCAGCCTCTGACGCATACCAGTGGCTTGGTGCAAAGCTGAAGAAAATATCATTCTCCAGTTTCCAAGAACAAACGTTTTGCTGTAGCTAGTTCAATCACTGCAATATTTAGCACTCTTCTTGGAGCTATATACCTGTTCTAGTGACAAGGAAGCTCTGAGTGACTCACCCATCATGGTTATGCTAGCCTACCCCTAGCCAAACTAGGATTCTATCTAAGCCCTCGCACTCTTAGCTAAATGGCAGGCTAAACCCTTTGTTTCAGCTTCAGAGAGGATAGATTAAGTACAGTGCACCTAGCCTAGTCCTACAGAAGGAAACATGAGCTGAAGTTCTCAGTTCTCACTGGATTACAAGTATTCCTGGAGAGGGTGACTACCCTGAACTTTGTAGTTATCTCGCCTATATTCTACCTGCAGCTCTGACTGTTACCTTCCATCATTAATATTATCAACAGTTCTCACACATGCTCTGCAGAAATATTCACAGAAACAGAGAAGGATAGACAAATGCTACCTACAGTTATCACAGATACACAGAACAACAGTACCCAGAGAAGATAGAGAGAATCTTTTGCAGAGGTTAAAATTACAGGGTGACAACTGTGAGTGTGCTCTTAAAACTATGGAAAAGAAGGAAGAATTCAGCACACAAGTACCTTCACGTAAGTCCACTCAGCAAACCAGTTTGGTCAGTATCTTGAGAACTCCATTTTTACATTTACTTGTAAATTTATGTGTAACCTTGCTTTATATAGTGTACTAAAAACTCAACTTGAACTATTACAGTAGACTAGTACTTTTGCCTCAATTATACATACACCATAATGCTGACATAATTTTATTTATTTTGATAATCCCATTATATTCCATTCCTACACTGTCATGTTTCAGTGTGCTATAGTGTCTTTTTTTATTGACTATGGCTATTCACCCTATAAAATTTCTGGTAGGATAACTGGAGTTTTTGGCAGGTGGTAATGTGTGGGAGGCAGTTTAGAACTGTACAATAAATGCATTAGCTGCATGTTTGTGCTTGAGGATCATCAATAAAATCACTTACATTAATAAAAGGAATGTCATCTTTAAGTTTCAGAGCTAAATATCCAAGAGATGAATTAGACGGTTCATCCCTATGCAAACTTTTCTTTCAGCCTGTGAAAACACTGAGATCACTGCATTAGTGATACTCAGAGTCATGTTTTCAGGGTTTTCACAGCAAAACATAAGGTCAGAAACATAATTTTTTAAACCATTATAGACCATAATTTATCCATATATTCCATTACAGCACCATCACAAATTACTGTGGTCAATGGGTAATATGGGCTCATCAAGACTACACCCTACCTGCTAATAGGTCTGCATCAATGAAAAATGGATTTGGTCCTCGTTTACCGAGACCTTAATAGCAGATAAACCTCCATGAATTGATTAGCCACTAAGGAATGATGAAGATTTGATTCTGTACATCTCAGTGGTTTTCCTATGGGAACTTTCACCTCTACTGATTAACTTCACTATGCAGCTGATTCACAAGTCTCAACTATGTCTTTCTGAACTAAGGGGCTTTTCTGCAAGACAGAAGAAAAATGTAAAGAATGTCCTGGCCCTTTATTACAGGCCAAGCTTAAACAACAGAGCATCTTTGAGCCAAAGCCTAAAGCAAAGAGGAGCCATTTTAGCCAAGTTTTTTTTCCCAGCCACGTTTTTAAGAATCTTCCTCTTCCAACTCCATGAAACGCAGCCTTTGCTCCCTTCTGTTTAGTCTTTTTAATCCCAGAAGGAATAAATTCCCTGCACAGCTGAACTCAGACTGTTACCTAGGAACCACTACACGCAGGGTAGGCAGCTGTGTTTCTTCTTCTTGCTGAGAAAGTTTTTTCCCTGCCAGTTCTTGAGAAAGATGAAAGCATCCCAGCATGCCCGCCCCCAGTTTCCTAGTCTTTGGCACTGGCACTCACCTGTGGAATTTGTCCCTGGCTCACAGGATGCAGCACTCTGAAGGCTGTTCTGGAATCTGTTCAGTTGCCTTTCAGTGGAGGTCACCCTAACAGGTAAAAACATCCAATTAAACAGAGATAAGAAGGGATATAACAAAGAAGAATACAAGTCTCAAACAAAAAATTGAAAATTCTCCTACATATATAATGTCACCATGCTACATTCAAAAGTTAAGTCCCTGCATCTAGTCTCAGCACAGACAGCTCATTTAGGCAAGATCTCTCACTTGTCTTGGAAACTGAGACCTACAGGATGCATTTAATCTCCAGCAGTCTGGTGCCAAGCCTCAAGCAGATACTTTAAGCAAATCCTCCTGCATTTATCTCAGCATTTGAGCTACAGTAAAACTATATTCTGTTGAGTACAACTGCACTTCCTTTAACTGTTATAAAGATTCATTAGCAAACTGAGACCACGCCCTCCTACATAAAAAAATGGGCCTACTCACAAGGCAAGGTCAATCTATACAGCTGCAATGATCTGTTCTGTCCTTAGAAAATCTATACAATTGATCCATCTGTACCTGGTTTGTCCTCTCCTCCCTTATCCCTGCTTGCCTTTCATTCCTTCCTGCCCAACTCTGATCATTTCCGAATGCTGCATGCACACTCCCATCTCTCTGCCTTTACTCATTCAGCTTTGCAGTGTTACATAGTTACTGTGAGCTCTTCCCCAGAACTGTAATCAGACCCAGGCACACATGTGCAGTTTCTATAGTTTTGTCTGAAACCTTTTGCTTTCAGATTTCAAAGTTAGCAAGTTGCCAGTAATCTAGGTGCTCCTGGCAGTGAGGGACTAGAAGTCCAGTCCTGTATTTTATCTCAGTTGGATTTTAGTGAAATAAATTGGAGTCCATACAGGAAGGGAGAGGGATGCAGATACAACCTTTGAAAAACACAACTCCTCACTTCAGTCAGCCATAATTTGAAATGCTATTGTCAAATAAGGTGCCTGTTTCTACACTTACTGTCTCTTGGAGAGAATTTGGGATCTGTATGTATGGTTTCTTTTGCTGCTTATACTGCATGATCCTTTGGGGAGCTGAGAATTCAGATGGATCTTTATGCTTCTTACATAGAGATTCCATGCTCATAATCAGCTTGTCCACTTTGTTAACACAGTATAACTGACAGCCAAATTCAGCTCATCCTTCTTTAGGCAGAATGCAAGACTAGTGATTGAAAATGTCATTAAGAATGCCAGCAAGTACAACCGTAACACAACAAAACAGGGAACAGTTGCACTTCTGCCTTAAAGTGTGGTCTGTTTGAAGAATCTCTTTCATGCCACTCTTTTTTGCCTACCCACAGCGTACCTTGATTCTTACGGTTTCAACTATCACCTCCATGCAGCTCATTCTCAGATCTGCTTCTGGGTCACTGAACTCCCACCACACTAAGCTCATCCCTCAAGTTCTGTCTGCTGTCCTGATGGAAGATCCTGTGCCAGAACACATTCACTGCTTAAACTGACTTAATCCCTTTCCACTTGCTTCCTCCTTGGGTTGGCTGAAACCCTACTGCCTTTCTCAGTTTCCTGCTTTTAACATCTGTGTTATTCTGCTTCCACTTCTCCAATGCAATCCATCATTACATTCTCCATTTCTTCTTCTTCAACACTAACAAAAACACTGTCCCCTCCACTTAAATACGTCATTGACCTTTTCTATCTCTTACACAACTAACCCCTCCTTAAAACTGATACTGACCGCCTTCATTTAAGCACTAAACCAGCCCTAAGTTGCCCAGACTTGGACTGCAAATTTGGAGGATGCTCTTGTTCCACAGGTGACAAAAACACTTTCTTGACTAAATTCTGAATACCTTTGTTTTAAAAACCTATTCCTAGGATGCTATGAACACATCTAATGGTCCAGGGGAGACAGAACTGACACTAAGAAATTCACATCACAAAAAGCCCAGGTTTGAAAAGAGGACAGTAACAGATGTGAAGATCCAGAGCCAGGGAGGCTTGTTCCTTTTTGTTGCTCTTGGACAGGGTATCTCTGCATGTGTATCTGTGTGTATGATCCGAGGCTAGCCAAGGGCTAAGAGCTACAGGCCTAGTGAGCCCAGCTGTGTCAGGGTGTTAAATCAAGGCATGCCTCTCAGATGCACTGCTTTTGCTGCCAAAAATGTCTAAGGGTCAGGCAGCCTGATTAACCCAGATGCTCAGGAGCTAAAAAAACAAGCGTGCAGCAGTACAGCAGTAGCAAAAAAGCAAAAGAGATTCCAGGAACAGTTACATGCTTGTTCTCCTGCTGCCTGTCCTCTTTTCAGTGGGCAGTCAGTCTGTCTGTGTGATGTACCCAGCTCACTTAAGACACTTCACAAACGCCTATGAAGAAGCACACATAGGCAATACAGGATACAGACCAGAACCATAGTGTTTTACAGGGCTCGCTCTGTGGCCATCATTCTACTTTTGGCACATTTGCCAGGCTTGGCCAGCTGGCTACTGCCGCATCCAATCGCACTCAGGACTCCACCCCGCCATGGGATGGCTTTCCTGAACCCTGGAGAAATGCATCACCTCTACCCTACTTCTGTACTAGTTACAATAAAGCAGAACTTTGGCTCTTCTGCTGCTGGCACCATGCAAAGCAAATATACAAAAGAATAACAAGGTATAAAGATTTTGTATCGTAGTGTTGGGGCTTGAAGGGAATACTTGTTTCAAAAGGTTTCCTGAATAGAGTTGTTGGTAATGACATTTACAGAGAAGTTCAGTACAAGAAATAATGTCATATTGATTAACAGCCCCAATAGTTTGTGATGTTCCAGTCTATTGGTGGTAAACTCAGTGACCTTTCTGGGCTCTGTCCCCGATAACATCTTGAACTATATGCTCCTTTTCTCCACCTGGCATTTCCTCTCTTTATACACAGTGGTCTAACACTGACAGTTGAATTTTCCTGAGATCTTTTCTTTGGCTGATAGTACCATTCACAGGCTGCTCAAGGCCTTGCTCTACTTGATGCTGTCATAGTTAGAGAGCAGGTTTCTGAAAAGTTACTATAGGAATGATAAGGCAGAAATTTGTATTTATTGTGACTTAGTCATTCCTAAAAGCAGAAAGATTTTCTGTCTACCACCTGTACCAGTTCACTCTGGGTTCTGACAGTTGAGCTAATATATTTTTCTACTTTGTATGCTGTCATCTGTAACGTGAAGATTTGATACACCAAATGCTCCTTCCAGGGACATCTGTTTCATTCCATGGCTTATGAATACTCTATCTGTGATCACTGTCTCAAAATGTTGCTATCAGCAGGTCTCTTCATGGTTTACAGAAGTGCCAAGTGCCAACAGTAGTGGCAACATGAGCCATGGAAAGGACCCAGTCTGACTCTTAGAAAGAAGAGCCTATTGTGTTAGCTGTTCAAAAACTCTCTCTCTACTTGTGATATGAGCACATTTAATCAAAACTATGGAGCCCTGTGAGACCATTTTATGGGGCTACAGTTCAGCGTACAGCTACATATTAAACTGTTCCTCCTGGTTAGTCTTTTTCCACACCTTAATATAGGCCCCAGTTTTCCACTCTGTTAGCTTAAGCAAGGAGTCTGCTCTGGACACAATCCATTATAAAGTCAACCTATCACCTTCTACAAGTTGAGAGACTGAGAAAACAAGAGAGGCCAGGAACCAAAAAGACAAGACTGAATTGTCTGACTGTTTCATTACTTATTTTCTTTTATGTTTTAACCAGGGTAGTGTCCAAGTTACTAGATAGTTTTTGAATTAGTCAGTAATGTTCATCTTTATCATCTCATTCTGTTTGTAGTTGAGTTTTCTACTTCGTATTATCTTCTTTCTCTTCTGGAAGCCACATGTGTTGGCTGGAAGAGAATTGATAACGCATGCAAGGAAGAGATAGGTCAAAGAGACAAAGTTGATTTTAGTTTGTCTTCACAGTCCAGTCTCTGGAGAAATTCTACAAACAACTTTAAAAAGATGATCTTTATTAAGATGTTAAGCAAAAGCCAGGCAGTGCAAGGACAGAGAAATAAGGTCTGACTTACTGAAATATATGGGGTGGGGTGGGGGGTGTGAAAAGAGAGACATGGGAGCTTTAACAAGAGAATGGGATTAGTTTCAGTGAGTCTCGTGGAAATAATATATAGCACTGAGATCTACGAAGAAAGAGATCAGGAAAACAGCCAAAAAGTATTAGGGGGTGAAAGTGGGCAGCAAATCAAAAATGACCTGACAGAAATGAAGCAGCCAAAAAGCCAGAATTAGATTAGATGTTATGGAGAGGGATATTTGCCATGTCGTAACCTAAGGATATGGTAGTCTCACACTGGAAGAGTACTACTCTGGGCACCACAATGCAAGCACAAACTGAAAAAAATACAGTAAACTCAAGACAATTAAGAACTTGTCAGGCAGAGCTACTATCTAGGGTTAACAAAGCCTCAACAAGTCTAAGCGACATTAGGAAACTCCAAGTAGAAGGATATTGAAAAGATGGAAAGTACTTGCAAGAGAAAGTGTTTAGGGTGGTTCAGGAAGGAGGACCAAGGTACAACAGGATGAAACAAAGGAAAAATTCAGATTGCACATCAGGAGAAACTTTCTGATAAGAAGGTTGTCTAGATTCTTTCTACAGCACACGGTGGGATTTCTGCCACTGGAGTTTTATGAAAGCAGACTACACACAGTGTCCGAGAATACTTTGTACAGAATAATCAGGGACTGTAAAGAACAGGCTGGAGCATACAAGACATCTTTTTCTTCTCTAATCTATACTCCTTTGACACAGAAGCTTATCTCTATTCACTCTCCTCTGTTGATGCATCTCTGGTCTTTTCCTGACAACAATGAATGGATTAAATTAGACAGAGACAGCAGTTTTTAAATTATCAGCTCCAAGTATGCTGGAAATATAGCCGGGCACTGCTGTTTTCCATGTAAGTGAAAAAATGTTACTGCAGGATCCCATGAATGGCAAGAATGGGTTTGGAGCCTCATGCTGGAGACTGAAAGGCAACTTGGAAAGTATTTCCGGAGTGGCTCCTTGCAGCCTTCAATACTTGGATTAGTTTTCTGAAATTCTGAAGGAATCTTTTGCTTTTTTTCCCCCTTCTGCGCATTTTTGGTGTTGAACTTTTTCCGGTTTTCCCACACTCCTGCCTGTCACAGAGCAGAAACCACAAAAATGCAGCAAAGTAAAGTCTGTCCAAGGAGCTGCAATTCCATCTCACAAGGATAAACATTTCCTCTGCCAAGAAGTGAGCACAGCACACCGGCATCTTCAAATACACATCCCTGCCGCCCGGCAGAGAAACCCACTGACATAGCCTGTCATCTGTACTAACATGAGCTACCCTACATAAAAGAAATCAGATAGCAGACCCACCAGCATATACCTTCCAGACCTGATGCTGTCAACTCAGAAAATGCAGATGTGAAAGTCTACTAACATCTTGTTTTCTTTTTAAATAGGTTTGGGGGATTGATTCAGTGCGCTATCTCTTAAGATAGCAAGAGTACAGGCAGGAAATACAAAAGCTTCCCCAAAGCAGTTCTGTCCAAGCTCCTTAAATACACCTTGCAGTTCCAGATTTGATCCACACACACTGACAGGGCCCTAGCATCTTCATAAGGTATCTTTAATCAGTAATCTTTTACTAAAACTTCTCTCTTTAAACAGGAAGGGAACACAGAATCAGAAAACCTCATGTGAACCTGCTCTGAAAGCTTTACAACTCTTCTGGCTGTAGAGTAAGTATAAGGGAGAAGTTATAAATGCAATTTTTGTCCTTCAGTATTCAGGGATGAAACAAGCCTGAGTATACACAAGGAAAAACCTAGCAAAGTATTTAGTCTAAAGTAGTTCTGTCGTTTAAGAGGAGATAAACAGAGAGCTGAGGAAGCTACCAAGAAAGGTAAAGGGTAAGAAGAAAGCCCAGAAGTCTTGCTCACATTCTCTCATAATGCATGAAAGAGAAGACACACCAAGAAAGAGAAAGGAAAGAAAACTTACAATCAGTAAGCAACATTTCACGGTGCTTTTTTGTTTGTTTGTTTTAAAGATAACACACTAAATTCATCTGCCTTCAAATGGCAAGCACTATATAACAAAGTTTAGAAATCCTTCTTTTAACCTTTACTACAGATGAGGAAATCTATCATTACATTAGGCACAATATAAACACTTTAAATGAAATAAAAACTTGTGCTTGAAGGCATAAGTCAATCATCATAAATTTATGGGGAAACTTGGCTCAAGGGCAGATAAGCTTGTTAAGGATATTGTATATTTTATTTCCTAGCAGCCTCTTCTGACCCACCAGATTCTAGCCCCCATCAAAGATCAAACATGGGGGGAGTGATTCAAGTGCCTAAACATAGATGTCTAGTACCCTACTTGGTACTCTCAAGTTGAGACATCTGCATAGGAATGGCACATACAACACAGATCTACAGAAGACTTGTGTTCGTCTAGAGCAGCAGCTGGTGGCCAGGTAGAATAGCCCTGGGCATTCAGTATGTCACTAGTAACCTGTACTTATAGGTAACTGAATCCCACCCTGGATCAGATTCTCCTCTGATTCAATCTGGCAGTTTCTATGTCCTTGTACGATGTTAGTTTTACCTACCTTACCACTGTGAAACATGAAACTGCAATACAGTACACACCTATTTCACTACACACAGGTCAGGTTATTCTGAGGTTTATCTTGAACAGCACAGTAAAAAAAAATTGAGTCACATGTAGCCAGGTTCTTCTCTGACATTCCTTCTTGAGGGAACCAGGGCCAACTCCCTGTTGAGGATGAGAAGAGATAAAACTTACTTGGAAATCCTCTGAGCTGCAGCCTTTCTGACCACTGCCTGCCTGTGGTTTGCTGGAGGCTTTGAAACCAGCTGAGAAGGCGTACTCCGGGATGGCATCACTTTGTGCAAACTGGCTGCCTTCTGGATACTAGAAGTGGCACTTGATGTCTTGTGGGCATCAGAGCCAGCTGGCACAGATATATGGCTGGTGCTGGATTGTGAGTAGCTGGCAAAGAGAGCCTGGTAAAAAAAAAAAAACAAAAAAACAAAAAAACAAAAACCAAAACAAAACAAAAATACCACAGTAATTGGTGATTACCTGTCTGAATATGGCCAAAAGAGCTGATGGAAGTAAGTGACATTTTTGTGAGGGATAATATCTCTGCCTGGTAAAGACAACCCCAGGGCTCCAGGGACAATCCCACACATAAAAATCAGAGTTAAGCGGTCAAGTCAGTGAGGTAGTTTTTAGAGCTGTATTTTATATCCTTGGAAGCTGGGATAAGCTTCTAGGAAGACAAGCTCATGAATGCCACAGAATGATACTATTCTGGATAAAAAAATAAGAGGTCCTATCCTCAATCTCAACCCCTCAAGAACTAAAGTTTTATTGCTTTGACTGATTTTCTGCATTTATCTTGCTAAATTATTCTTTGTGTGGGAGGTGGGATTGAGACACAGTTCTGGGAAAAAAAAGGGTTATGGGGAAGATGTTACAATGCCAGTTCTTCAGTCTAACCCTCTAAGTGCTTTGAATAAAAGAAAGGCTCTAGGGTACCTTCTCTGAAAAAGGGACTTTAGGTCAGCAGCTGACAAAAAGGAAATCCCTCTTAATACCAGGGAACAGCAAATATTTCTATTCCTATAACAGGTGGGAGAGTAAGTATGTTGGAGATTTGTCACAGGGAACAAAAGAATCTGCGTGTTATGAGACACTAGAGAACTGAGCAGTGGACTGGCAAAGCAGGGAGTGGGGAATGGTTCCCTACAGGAGCTCTGCAAACTGCTCAACTCTTTTCAGAAAGGAGCAACCTGCTGGGAGTTCTGCCTTGTCTTTCCTCGAAGTCAGTCAGATTCCCAGGGCAAAGAGGCAATACCATAACCATGTCATTTGGCAGCTACAGGTCAGTGATAGGAGATGAGGAGAATAGCTGAGCACTTGCCAGTCACCTCAGCGTGACCCTGGGAGCAGTTCCCTTCACTGCGTTTGTCCTCAGCTTCTTCTCTGGTGAAAAACTCACAAAGTCACAGCGAGTGGGCTCCAGGCTCCAGAGAAAACCACAGTCTGAGGGCTGGCTGAGTCTCAGCACACAGACAGGAAAAGCCCCTCTCCCCCGCAATTCTCTGGCAAATGGCAGGGCAGTGGTGTGTGGGAAGGCATTTCTGACAGGGAGAGCTCTAGGGAGAAAAGGAAGTGCAGGAGCCAAAACAGGCCTATTTCCTAATGAGAGCTCACTGACAAGACACCCTTGAGCTCCTAATCCTTCTTAACCTCTCCCTTCCCTGAAGCTCTACCTTGATCACAGCTTTCAGATTTTGAGTAAGTAGCTGGTACAAGTGCAAAAGTCTGGAAAATAACAGTCACACCCCACCTCCCTGTTGCAAAACAAACTAAAATGAAACTTGGTTTAGTCTCTTGCATCTTAGGAGTCTGAGATATCATGGGGCTGAGATGGAGACCCTCAAATCACTGCACCCCCTTCTTATTCAGGGGTGACATTTCATTGTGCTCTGTTTGATACTATGCGTATTTCCTGTAAATTCGTTTTCTTGTTATTACAATCACCAAGATCCTGGAGTCCACAAAGCATATAGTCTTAACCCCTTCCCTGTGTTAACATGCATTGGCACGGAGGTCCATGACTCTGAAGAAACAGCAAGCATGGATGCTCTAACAAAGTCTGATCAGCAAACGCTGGGCCGAGACCTGCCTAAAGAAAGGTCATAGATGTTTTTCTTGGGGGTAATAGACTTCCAAAACAGTCTTTGTCTCCACACTGTGCTGAGATTCTGGCTGCCTTCCAGGCAAGGATTGGAAGACTGGAAGCTGACACAGACCATGGCTTCTGGATTCAGCTACAAAGCATACTGCCCTGCTGTGAACTCCATGGGGACAGGACAGGAAACCAGGAGAAGCTACTGTGCAAATAAAGAGGGCAGCTGGGGAGAGCAGAGCCTGACCACACAAAGGAAGGGTTGGAAAGAGATTTCAGCACATCTAAAAAGCAGGAGACAGACCTCATCACTCAGGATTCTGAAGGCTCAAGGTCTAAGGAGAGCAGAAGCCTAGACAAACCCTGACAGAGGCAGACCTGAAGCAGGTAGCACCCTACAACTATTGCTGCTGCAAGTAAAAAACTGAACCACACTTCCCAGGCTGGCAGATGTAACTTGACGATGAGGAAGCATTTGCTTCCCTGACAAGTTCTTAAGGCTACAAATCTGAAAAATACTTAGAACACTCAGACTTTTTAGCTGAAAATCTTGGAAAGCATTAGTGAGTTAATTCTCTTGCATAATTCTCCGGGGAGGTAGGACAGCATTAACCCTGTCTTGCACATAAAGAATGTTAGCACTGACAGAGAGTGATTCTCCCTAAGCCACAGACTGAAGCAATATGAAAAGCTAGGTTGAGAGCTCAAAGATCCCGACTCCCAATCCCATATTTGCCTCATTAGATCACACCTCTCCTTGCTTCCATATCTACACATGTACACCATACACAAAGTGTTATCTATACAAAAATAGTAGGTTTTAATTAGAAAATTTCAACATGTACAGCTTGTCAGTAAGGACGATGCATATTTAAAAGTATTAGCCAGTAGCAGCTGAGCTCAGGCTGCTCATGATTAAAAGCAGGGAGGTACTGTAGTACTTTGAAGAAAAGCAGATATATTAATGATCTTCAAAAACAGAAAGAATGTACCTGGCACTTAGCATCCCTGTATCTAACACCCATCCCTAGCACAGTAACAGAACAAATGTTGCAAGAAAAAACATGTTCATTCTGTGACCAGAGGAGGTAATGAAGCTCATTTCCTGTGAATCTGTCTTGAGGCTGAATCTTAGAGTATCCAGTATAAAGCATGCCCCAGATTATGCCTCCCTTCATGGGTTTGGGGCATTCTTGTGTTGATTTTCTGCTATCTAATTAGGAGAGGCCTCATGCTGCAGCCTTTGCTTTAATGGGAACAGTACTTGAATCTCCTTTCAAGATATATAGCTCTTTATTGTCATTAAATTTATATGAAATATAGCTTTGAGATTTCTGTCTCATAGTCATTCAATTTAAATTGGACCAGCAGATCTGAAAACAAAAAGACACTCAGCAGCATATGAGAAGTGACAGACAGATGCATACACATGTATTGCATAAAGATCTGTGCAGCTAATTCCAAATCACTAGTACTGGAAATTGAGATGTTTATAAACAACAATTACAAGGATTTAAGTTAAAAAAAAAACAAAACAGCAAACCCAACAAAATAAAACCCACCACTTTTAGAAATGCAACTGCATTTCAGATGACATTGCAAAAAAACCCAGAGACTTAAAAGGCTTGGAACACCTTTGGAGTCAAATTGTTTAGTGGAGATTCTTTTGAACATGCATTAATGCATTCAGTTAAATCAGTGTGGATGTAACAATCAGTTCAGTTGAAAATTCGCAACATATAGAACAGGCTCAAAATGTACTATTAACTGCCATAGTGTTAAGCTGCAGTAAGAGGAGCATCTTGGGGTCATCAAGAAATTGAAAGAAGGGGAGCAAATTCATGGTATGCACAGACTGTCCTGAAGCATGTCTGTCCTGGAAAATTCTTCAGAATGAAACTAAAATATACTAAAATAAGTTGACTTGATGCCTTTGCCTTTGTCTCTCTTTTGGTACTGGAAGCTCTCTGGGGCAAGGATTGGGGCCACATCATTGTATTGGAAAGATACTTAAACATCTGGGTGTTACCATAATTCTAATAATAGTGACAGGATCAGAAACATGGGGACAAAACTTCAGCTGGCATAAATCAACACAGACTACTACTTTCAGAACAGTTGTTCTGCTTTACTTAGACTGAGACTTTGACTCATCAGTATCACAAGACTCAAACAGGAAAAATGGCAATTAGCACATTTAGTGGGAAACCAATCTGAGGGAGAAAGCTGCAAAACAAGAATGGATAAGAGACTGAAGGGGAAGAGAGATTGCTAATCTGACAGCAGTCCAATATATAATAGTTTAGTAAACAGTTTAATGATGGTTAAGGCTGCAATCAAAGAGCCCCTGTGTCCTCAGGCAGGAATAATGTAGGTCTACGAATATTAGGAATATTATTCTGAATACTCAACATTCCCAGTCAGATCTAAAACTGTAGGGAATTCAGAAGAGAATCACATATATCAAGAGAAAAAAAATTTTGCTGAACTTTATAAAATGAGGAATATTTCAGAGATCATACCATTTCTAAATGATTTAGAGGAAAATTATTTAAGATTAATTTAGCCCAATATTTTATAGCATAAAATCTATTCAAACTTCTGATTGAAAATGTGATCACAACTGACCACATAACTCATTAACATGATTTATGTCCTGTTTAACATGAGCCTTTTTGATATAAGCAGGACTGATGGGGATCATTCCACTATATGACTGTACTTATTTTAATTTAGCTTTTTTCCCCATGTGAAATGTTTGGCATAAAATCCTAAACCCAGTAGATGCTAGGCTAAGCAGACAGAACATAGCCACACAGAGAAGGAGGAACCTCCCTAACAGCTAATGGCATCTTTCCAGTACAGGAAACAATTAGAGAATAAACAATGATGGTATACTAACTGCCTTGCCAACTGCAGCAGCGATATTAACATCTAGGTCATAACGTGTCACATGAAGTCTCCTTTAAACATTAAAAATACCGTTATAAGCCTGGTTTTCTTGTCTTTTGGTTTGATTTTGTAATTCTTGTTCCTTGATTTTGTTGATACCAGATTTAAGCTTCTTGTCTCCAGTTTCAAACTCTACCCCTTTCTATTTTTCTCTCTTTTCTCAGGTTCTGTATTGTCTCTGTTCCTGGGCCCTGTCACTATATCCATTTGTTTCTTAGATTCTCATCCAGTCAGTTCGGTGTTTTTGTCCAGGGAATGAAATACCTATTTTGGCATCAAATACCTATTTCTACCATACTACACTGCATGAATTAACTTTCACATACAATGAGTAAAATTGTTGGTTATTATTCCTCTTCCTCCACCTACACAGTATTTACTAGTCTGCAAATTTTCAAATGCCTGAAGGAGAAATCATCATTCTTAAGTGTCTGGAAACTGCTTAACCAAGAGTGGGTGCTGCCATGCTGCCACAAAGAGGTATGTAATAAGCCTTCATGATAAGATACATCCACTGCATGGCAGATGGAGGTATTTCTATTACACAAATACTTGACTAGGAACTTCCATGGTTTCCAATGCATCCATCTCACCTCCAACATATCGAACTGGTTAATATACAGGCAGAAGCATTTGCCTGTGTTATTAATCATGGTGCTTCTGTTACTTGTTCACATGCTATCCATATACATATGACTAGTTGATTTCTCACAGAGAGAAGGAAAGACTGGCATCTAGTCATATTGTTTGTTCATACCATACCCAGGGTGTGCCTCAAGATATATTAATAAATGCACTTCAGATGGCTAGCCTGCCTGCCAACCATAACAAGAACTTGAACAATCAGGTGAAACAGGCTCAGAGATATCCTGCATGTATTCATTCCCCAAAGTAGAGAGATCATGACACACTTTCAAGTGATAGGCCTTGCATTTTTAGGGATATATTTCTTCTGTTGAGAAGAGGCCAAGGAACTTGGATGTTGTAGGCAAGACAACAAAGGATGGAGTAGATGTCAATACATGGAAAGGAACAGAAGGGAAAGAGCAGGCAACAGGAGATGGGTGGCTTAGGTGACACTGACTAAGAAATGTGCTAAAGCCATGCAGGCTATGATAAGCTACATCAGCTGCAGGGGAAAAGAGGGCAAATGATGGCCAGTAGGAAAAGGTGGGATGGAAGTCAAAGCAGTGTGATTGGGAAGGAGATGTAGGGCAGGGAGCATGTAAACAGCAGAAAAGACAAGGCAGTTCTTAGAATGGCCAAGTCAAAAGACTGAAGTCTGAGAAGCTAACTAGCAGAAGGAAGAGGTCAGTGACAGGAAACTAGAGAGGGAGCAGGGGATAGACAGATGAAGATGCGGATAGGGCAGTGACTGGGAGGCGCATCAGAGGATCAGTGCAACTGTGACTGGAGGGGGAAGTCTGGCTGGCTCCATATGATGTCTAGTGGGAGAAGTGTCCAAGAGACAATTATTTTATTAAGATGTGGTTTTCACTACAGAAAGTTTTAAAGCCCCCATATTCAGCAAATACCTTTCTTCAGTAACGGCAGCTTCAGTCCAGCCTGAGCCCCGCGGCATGGCAATGGCCTCAATACTGCAACTCCAAACTGCTTGGCTCAGATGGAGATGGGAGGGAGAGAAAGGAGGGGGACCGCTGTGGGGGTGAGAGGAGGTTTAACAAAGAATCACTTTAACAGAAACTCCTGAGTAATGGCTCTGCCCCAGGCCAAGAATAACATCAGCTCAGTGTCAGCAATTAGAAGAGGGCTCAGCCAGGCCTCATGGCCAGCTCCAGCCTCCTCACAGGCACAAGCCAGCTTACAGCCCTTTCCTGAACTCATGAGCAGCCACAGCTGCCCACCCAGAGCCCTTGGATGGAGATGAAAGGAAGACCTCCTGCTCAGAGGGGGAGCAAGACTGTAGGTGAGTGCATTTGGGGATGGAAACAGCATGGCTAAGTGAGGGCCTTGAAAGGAGTGCAAGGAGCAAAGGCAGAAGAGACACTCCTTCAAGATGCTCCCAGAAAAGAATGAGGGCAATTTGCCTATAACCTCTTCTCAAGGACCCTGACTAGCAACCCATCTGCTTCACAGGAGGGAGAGTGGGTGTTCAGACCTCTGCACGTTCATGGTTTTGTTGGAGTCCAGTCCTGCCAAACTGCCCAGCAAATAGCGCCTTCCTAATGGAGACCAGTCTCTTTTGAGTGAAAGTTTGTTCACTCAAAGACTTCCTTCCCTTTAGCAGGGAAGTCTTTTGGACATTACTCATAAGAAAGAACACACCTCTCTCTCCATTATAACAAAGAAACGTAATGATAGCATTAATGAACTCATTGTAACCTTGGAAGATTCCCTAGGCAGGATGGAAATGCTGTTCCAGACAGTGGTCCACCCTTGGAATCTAGGTGTCATCCAGAACATCAGTAATACAAACTCTTTTTCATATTTCCTCTAAGCTCTTGGATGTTTAGCCCATCTTTTCTCCTCACAACTGTAACAAAGGAATCAATTATCCATCAGACAGTTCCATGCAAAGCAGTGAAACCAGATTTTAAATGCAGTAGAGTAACAAAATGTGTAGGATGGCTAAAGAAGATTTTCAGGGTTGCAGAGAAAACTTGCATCTGGCATCAGGGTCAGTGGCTATGCCTCCTGCACACTGAAGGCTCTTAAAAGAAATTAATATATTTCTTCAAAAGAATGGAGATTCTCCTAAATAATTTTTGAGTCCCCTTAACATACTGCTCTTTTGATAACTGCATTATGTGAGAAGACATTTGGGAGGAAGATAATTTAGTCAAGATGAAGACCCCCTTAATGGGGTCTGTTTGCCACAGAGGACACATTTGCCAACACAATTTCAAGACCGTATGTTCAGAAACACTGAAATACAACACTGACCCAGCTTGAAGCACTACCCAAGAAGAACTCTAGTCAAAGCAGGAATCTCAAAAGAAAGCCAAAGTCAACTCATGTTAGTGATGAGATTAAGTGACAAAGAACTGTGGAGACTGCAGACAGTTCTAAGGCTCTATAAGGGGATGCCCTGAATTGGTGCAGAAAAGCAAGCAGCAGCATGCTAATAGCCAAATGAAGGAGGATGCCAGTGCAGTGGAAGAAGCCATTGAAATTACACCATCAAAATGCTATCAAAATCACTGCAGGTAATATTACTTTTGTGGCAATCCACTTGAAGAGCTACTTCCTTCACAAAAGCTGTGCCAAATGTACTGGCTCTGGGTTGGTTCTGCACATCTAAGACTCAGTCAGCATTGCTACATCCCAGGCAGGATTTTTTCTTAGTTACCTGGTGCCGGGCTTGGCTTTGCTCCAACAGTTGTTGTGACTGAAGTTTCTGCTGCTGAAGCTGCTGCACAGCAAAATGGAGCTGATAGTTGGGATGTGCCGGCAGACTCCGTGTCATCTTGTAGACACTGTTCTCCATCTCTCCTTCCCAGGCAAAACGATTCTTCTCTAGAGCCCTGAGAAAAGAGGAGCCATGATGGTTTCACCACTCCAAATATAAGGACTTCTGCTTACAAGGCACTGCTGCTTCCTAAAAATCTCTGAACATTTAGCCAGCTATGAATTTGTATTAAGTGGCTCCAGCAAGCACAACACCTGCTAGAGGTGCCATGTGCCAACTGCTGTCTTGTTAAGGAGTTTCTTGAATTCCAGGCTCAGACTATATTACTAGCTGTAACACCATGCTTGAGGAAAACAAAGGAAAAAAGAAAAACTCTAAACTAGAGCTTGCCTGTGGCTGATTAACATTGAAGAGAGCCAGAGTTGCACGAGGAAGAGCTAAGGATTCCTATCACTAATGTGATAATTATTTATTTGGATTTGTAAAGATTTTGTTAATACACTAACAGGAGGCTTACACCAAACACACACATGCTGCAGTGAGAATGAGATAGAAGACAGACACGCAGTACAATATCCACAAGGAGGATAAAGGACTGGTAGGGTTAGGCTGCAACTAGGGCATATATTGACTCCACACAGTTACAGTCCAAAAGACCTGAGGGGACTGAAGATAGGCTCATTGCTTCCATCATCACAGTAAAGCAAGCCTTTCCCAGAAGAAAAAAGGCCTCCTGCAAAAAGGCAGGAGCTCTTACAACCCAGGCTTATACAGTGGAAGTTCAGCTGTGGCCTGCAATATAAGTACCAACAGGAGCTCACTGGCTTGCTTTGAAGTTTGCAAGCCTCGGCAAGAAGGCAGCACCAACACACAAGGCCAAGAGGCTTTGCAGAGAGCAGGTGGCAGACTGACAGGACCACAAGGTATCCTGAAGAGGCTACAATGGCCCAGCAATTCACATACCCTGTACTCACAAGACAGGATGCCATACGACCCACTGAATCCTGACAGTCTGGCTAATAAAACCTTCAAGCCTCAATGCCTGACTTTCCCAAGCTTCTGACCTCTGTCATGTTTCTCTCAGCCATTCTTTCCTTTGGATTCCCAGGGCAGACTTCCCTTGTATGTCCTGTGTGTGTCATAAGTAACTGGGATACAAAAGATACTTGGTATCTTTTACATTTCACTCCATGATTTGGATTGTAAGTTATGGTTTTGGCAAGAGACTTAATTGCAATCTCCTGGCTTCAGGATCCTACCAAAACTTGCAACCTAGATTCTATGAACGTGTCACAGCTTCCCTTGAAGATGTTGAACCTTCCCCCACAAGCTTCATCACCACAGCAAACCCCTAAAATATTCAGAAAGATGTTTCAAACAAGACCCGAAGAAACTGCCAGCCCCACATACTCTCCCTCAAAAATAACCAAATGCTTCCATTTCAAAGCAAATTGAGAACAAGGACTCTAAACACCAAAGGGTCCCACTCCATGCTAAGCTCCTCAGCAACAGAGGAAGACAACGCAATGGAAATGGAGTTCAGCTCCCAATATCTCCTTCCTCCCTGCATCCTCTGGGCCTCATCCTGCTTGGAGCAGCATTACCACTTTTGCTCTTACAGGCCATTAGCTGTAGGTAGCCTTCTCTGTTCAAGAGATCCCACCCATGCTTCCTCAGTCCTTTGCTTTCACTGTACCCCAGTGCAACACTGGGTAAATGACTCTTACTCCCTACTGCCTTTTGCTACAAGATTCTCAGTTTTTCAGTTCTTTTCCTTTCAGCAGTGCTTGGAACAGTGACAACTGTAATGTTGCTGACAGTACCATGGGAGAAGCTGCTTCTTCTGAATCTGCCTTCCCCCCTCTGCCCCAGTAATGGGGTCATGATCCTCTACTACTGTGGTTTTACCTGCAGTTGCTCAGCCCTTGTTCTTGTGGGGGACTTCAACTTACCAGACATCTGCTGGAAATATAACACAGCAGAGAGGAAACAATCCAAGAAGTTCCTGCAGTGCATGGAAGATAACTTCCTGACTCAGCTGGTAAGTGAGCCCACAAGGGAAGGTACTTTGCTAGACCTGTTGTTCAAAAACAGAGAAGGACTGGTAGGTGATGTGGTGGTCAGACGCTGTCTTGGGCTAAGCGACCATGAAATGATACAGTTCTCGGTCCTTAGCCCAGTTAGGAGAGGGGGCAGCAAAACTATCACCATGGACTTCCGAAGGGCAGAATTCAACCTGTTTAGAACACTGGCTGAGAAAGTCCCTTGGGAGAACAGTCCTAGAGGACAAAGGGATTCAGGAAGAATGGACTTTTTTCAAGAAGAAACTCTTAGAGACACAGGAGCAGGCTGTCCCCATGTGTCGTAAGACAAACTGTTAGGGAAAATGACCAGCCTGGCTGAACAGGGAGCTTCTGCTGGGGCTCAGGAGAAAGAAGAGAGTCTACTACCTTTGGAAGAAGGGGCAGGCTACTCAGGAAGAATATAGGGATTTAGTTAGGTTGTGTAGGAAGAAGATTAGGGGGGCAAAAGCTCAGCTTGAACTCAGCCTGGCCACTGCTGCAAGAGATAATAAGAAGAGTTTTTACAAATATATTAACAATAAAAAAAAAGAACCAGGGAGAATCTCCATCCCTTATTGGATGCGAGGGGCAACATTGTTACCAAGGATGAGGAAAAGGCTGAGGTACTTAATGCCTTCTTTGCCTCAGTCTTTAACGGCCAGACTACTTATCCTCATGGTATTCAGTTCCCTGAGCTGGAAGATTGGGATGGAGATCAGAATAAACCCCTTGTAATCCAGGAAATAGTAGTGAAGGACCTGCTAAGTTAATTAGACACTCACAAGTCTATGGGGCCAGATGAGATCCACCCGAGAGTGCTGAGGGAGATGGCGGAGGAACTTTCCGAGCTGCTTTCCATCATCTATCAGCAGTCCTGGTTATCGAGTGAGGTCCCGGATGACTGGAGACTTGCCAACATGACGCCCATCTACAAGAAGGGCAGGAAGGAGGATCCAGGGAACTACAGGCCTGTCAGCCTGACCTCGGTGCTGGGGAAGATTATGGAACGGTTCATCTTGGGGAAGATCATGCAGCAAGTGCAGGACAACAGTGGGATCAGGTCCAGCCAGCATGGGTTCATGAAGGGCAAGTCCTCTTTAACCAACCTGATCTCCTTCTATGATCAGGTGACCCACCTAGTAGATGAGGGAAAAGTGGTGGATGTTGTCTACCTGGACTTCAGTAAGGCATCTGACACTGTTTCCCACAGCATTCTGCTGGAGAAGCTGGTGGCTCATGGCTTAGACAGGTGGACTCTTTGCTGGGTTAAAAACTGGCTGGATGGCCAAGCCCAGAGAGTTGTGGTGAATGGAGTTAAATCCAGATGGAGACCGGTCACAAGCGGTGTCCCTCAGGGCTCAGTTTTGGGACCAGTCTTGTTTAATGTTTTTATCAATGACCTGGATGAGGGGATTGAGTGTACGCTCAGTAAATTTGCAGATGACATGAAATTAAGTGGGAGTGTGGATCTGCCTGAAGGCAGGGAGGCCCTGCAGTGGGATTTGGACAGGCTGGAGTGATGGGCTGAGGCCACTGAGGGCAACTGTATGAAGTTCAACAAAGGCAAGTGCCGGGTCATGCACTTCGGTCACAACGACCCCATACAATGCTACAGGCTTCGGGAAGAGTGGCTGGAAAGCTGCCTGGCAGAAAAGGACCTGGGGGTGTTGGTTGACAGCCGACTGAACATGAGCCAGCAGTGTGCCCAGGTGGCCAAGAAGGCCAGTGGCATCCTGGCCTGTATCAGAAACGGTGTGACCAGCAGGAGTAGGGAGGTGATCGTGCCCCTGTACTTGGCACTCGTGAGACCACACCTTGAGTACTGTGTCCAGTTCTGGGCACCACAGGATAAGGAAGACATTGAGATGCTGGAGCGAGTCCAGAGAAGGGCAACGAGGCTGGTGAGAGGTCTGGAAAACAGGCCTTATGAAGACCGGCTGAGGGAACTGAGGTTGTTGAGTCTGGAGAAGAAGAGACTGAGAGGACACCTCATTGCTCTCTACAGCTACCTAAAAGGAGGTTATAGTGAGGCTGGTGTTGGTCTCTTCTCCCAAATTACTAATGATAGGATGAGAGGAAATGGCCTCAAGTTGCATCAAGGGAAGTTTAGACTGGATATTAGGAAGAAGTTCTTTACTGAGTAGGTGGTTAGGCACTGGAACAGGCTGCCCAGGGAGGTGGTGGAGTTGCCGTCCCTGGAGGTGTTTGAAAAACAAGTGGATGAAACACTTGAGGCCATGGTCTAATGTTCTAGTGGTTAGGGAGATGATGGGATAAAGGCTGGACTTGATGATCGTGGAAGTCCTTTCCAACCATGGTGATTCTATGATTCAGTGATTAGTTCAAAACAGAGGTATTGAAGATCCATAAACAACAATTGTATTTGTCCATTTGCCTACAGTGACTTTTTCACACCAACAGCTTCTCAGCTGAGAAAATTTGGTAAGTTCCTTCAAAATGCTCCTAAATAAGTAAGCCAACATAAGCTAAAGAGGTTTCCTCTCACGGAATTCATAACTAGTTAAAACACATGAAACCAGAGCTAGGATAAATGGACAGTTTCCAAAATGGAAGATTACCACTGGGGTCCCACAAGATTCTGTGCTACAGTTTCTGCTGTTCTAAATGTTTATAAGTGATCTGGGAAAATGAGTGAAATTTTAAAAATTTTGCTGCTGAAAAACTTAGAGTCACTGAGAAGTGTAGGAAAAAAAAAAATCACATTACTGAATGATCAGACATTAAATTGGTAGATGACATTCAAGTTCATAACTACAAAGTCACATACCCAGGGAAACACAATCTTAGTTTTATGCAGTGATGGACTTCGAACTCACTATTTCTATTCAGGAAGGAGACCTTATGCCTATCGCTAGAATAGATTTTTTTTCTACGAAACGTAACTAAAATACTCTCAATAAGCCAACTCAATGTTAGGAATTATTAGGAAAGGCATAGGCAACAAAACCAAGAACACTATTATGCTACCATATAAAATCAAAATTGCATCCATCTCTTGCATACTGAGGATAGTTCTAACCCCTGTCCCTCCTCACTTCTCAAAAAGCATACAGTAGAACTGGAAAAAGTTCCAAGAAATGCTGTACAGATGATCAAAGGTATGGAACATCTTATACATAGAGGAATGACTAAATAAATAAGGACTCTTCAGCTTGGAAAAAGGACAACCAAAAGAAAATATGAAAAATATATATAAAATCATGAGCTTCAGTGAGAAGGCAAATAGGGAGCAATTACTCACCTCTCATGATACAAGACACAGTAAAAACCAAATGAAGTCATCAGGTGAGCAGGTTAAAACAAACAAAAGGAGGTAGTTTTTCTCATAACACATAATTAAACTGTGGATGCCTTCTTACTACAGGAAGCTAAGGACGCCAAAATTTACAGAAGTTCAAAAATTATTAGACAAACTCACAGAAGCAAGAACCCCTAACACTATTTATATAGAAAGATACCATCTCCTGGCCAGAAAAATCACTGATTAGAATCCCAGAGAGTACTGGGGAAGTATCACAATTCCATAACATCACCTAATGCTCTTCTCACAGAATCTTCCATGGATTACTGTCTGAGCAGGCCACTGGACCAAATAGTCCATCTGGTCTGCAAAAATGCAGCCAGTATTGTTTATGCATCAGGGGTCTGAAATTAAACCTGTCTCAGTCAGAAATTAAATAATTCAGTCAAGCACGCTAAGGTATTCATTCAAGTTATATGATTAATTCTTGAAACTAATGTCTGTTCCAACTTCTCTCATACTTACTTCCAGCTCAAAACCAATACATAAAATTTATCCTTTGATTCAAATGAATTCTTGGGAAGCTAAAGATCTAGTGATTTGTTCTAAAACATAAAAAAGTCAAGACGAAATGAAGGAGATAAAATTGATGAAAATGAAAACTCCAGTAAAGTTGGACCTGCTGATAGCCAAACTGGCTTTGTGCCCCAGAGATGCTATACAGTGACTGCAGTCTGTAGTACTGTGAGAGCCACTAACTGAATGGCTAAACATTAGTATCATTTCCTTGATCCTCATTTCTTTTGTTTTGAGATATCTGGCAAAAGGTTAACTGTTATGAAAACACAAATACTGAAGACTGATGGCCCATTTTTTAAAAGTGCACTGGGATTGCTGCCTTGCTCCAACCTTTGTCCACTTCAATGAACTCTCAAATGCTTTCATTTGGTTTCTAACCTGATTTAATCCACTTTTTCTGTTTTAACCAATATATGATCTATAGCTCCAAATAAATTCTTTAGGATATAATATTTCCCAGATAAGGCTGGTTTACCCAAGAAAACACTGTTGAAACTATGTTATTAAATCTTTAGGAAGAACTGTATTTAGAAAAAACAAACAAAACCACAAAAACTCTGGCTAAGACTTTCTTGCAGCATAGACAGTCTTGTACACAACTCTCTGCAGTTCTAGTACTTTCTCTCCACATGATGCAGCACAACAGCACTTTTTCCTAGATACTATATTGAAAACACTGTTGCTTGCCTGAGTGGAGTTTACTCTCATGGCCTGCAGAATCCTGGATTGAATATGCTTCCGATAGCTTTCATGGGTTTTGCTTCTTTATAGATGGAAATAAATATAAATTCATTATACATAACTTCAATATTTTATCATATAAGCATTAAATATTTGACAACAGAAAGCCTGCATATTTGCAAGTCTCAGGATCACTTTCATAGAGAGATGTTTCATCTCCAGTTTTGGAAAGTTCCCATATAAGACGTTACTAAGAACAGGGCTTAGGATCTGAGACGCAGTATGCTGCTGCCAGAGACATGCTCCAGCTCTCAGTCTATTTGCCATGCTCATGTGAATGCATCAGGGTGCAGCTCCTATACTCAAGTCTCTGCCTGCCAGATGATTTATTGAAGCGTGACAGCCCCTTTGCACCCTTCCTGAAGTTAGCTCTTCTGCTTAAGGAATTCTACAACAGGCTCAGCACAGTAGTAAAGGCTGGAAAAAGCTGTAGAGGACTTGACACTGTAATAGATACTATAGAGTTTGCATGGTAGAGAGACTATATAAATACTCAAACTGAAGAAAAGTCTTTTTCACAACTTACACCATTTTAGGCAAAGCCAAAAATAACCAGAAAACCTCTGCACCCCCAATGGAAAGGAGGATCGTAGAGTCAGTACTCACAGAGCTGCTTGTTTTCAATTCAGGATTATTGCTAGAACACCAACGATTGGCCGAATATTTGCTCAAATGTACAGATGACAGATATAGTCACGGATGCACATACATGCAAATGGCAAATAGAAATTCCTGCCTGTGCCACCAGAAGAGACTGGGTTTCATTCTGTCAGCCAGGCTGGTTGTAAGCAATCTTCTCACAGCTTGCTCAGGGTTATTTATGAGTTGCTTAGTTTAGAGACCTGGCCAGGATTCAGGCCTTCGCTATGTACAGGAAATCTCAGCCTTGGCATTATGGCCCATCCTTTGTAAGCAAGATTCTGTTCTTCCAGCAGCTCCTAGGGCTACTAAGTACTTTTGGCAAGAAACGCACTGTGTTTCTTTCTTTCAACTGTAGTTTGCATAAAGCCTAGGCCAGAATTTCCTCTTCACTGACAGCATAAGACCTCTCTGCTGCAGCTTTGTGCATCACAAAAGATACAGGTTTGCTTCTGAGACCAGTTTCAACAGCTCTCCAGGCGATTATGCTCACAAGCCAGCCTATAAAAGTGTTAGAAACACCATGCACTCATCGCCAGGTTTTCTGGTTCAAATTCCCTTTCTGCTGTCATTCTCTTTTCCAGTTCATTAGCTCTTTTTCAATGTAAGCAATCCTTACGCAATTAACTACCTCCACCTGTACTAGGGACAAATGTTAGTGTACTAGAACACTAAACACTAATAAAATAACAACACATTTGCTCATTGACTACAAGAAAAAAAGCTCAATGAAATCCAGACTCCATTTGGAAGGGATGTGGTTATCAGCTCTTACAAGAAAGGAGAGAACTGGCTTCTGTTCCCACTTCGAACAGATTTGAAGGGAATACCAAGGACTGAAGCTCTAGACAAGACCAGACCACAGAACACCACTCACTGAGAATCTCAGTGTTACAAAGACATATGCAGCAAGCCTGTACTAAAAGAATGACACTGATAACTACTAATGATAGTCCATGCTTCTAGGATCCACCATTCCTAAGTAACTCATTCAGACACCTGACCAAGAAGAGTCTACTACAACACAACCAGTGCTGGGATGAGTAATACCAGAAAATACAAGAAAACAGAAGAGGACAGGGCAAAGAAAAATCTTTACTAAAGTGAAACTACAAGGAAATAATCAGGGGAAAGGAGGGCAATGCAGGAGTAGAAGGGATTCAGAATATAATTTCTTAATGCATAATTTGGATATAAATTGGGTTTAAAGCTTCCAGGGTTCCCAAAACACATTTAAAGATTTTTAAGTGTCAAATATTAGACATAGGGCTTTCATTTATATTTCAACTGAAGCCTTCTTCCAATGGCACAGCTGAGCACTTCATGGAATCACGGAATATTCAGAGTTGGAAGGGACCTCCAGAGATCATCTTGTTTGATACCAACTCCTGTGTGGCAAGCAACACAAAGTATACTAGTGTTCCCCATATATCACTTATGAAGCAGGCACTTTTGAAATATTTGAAAAGTGCCTACATCCCATTGAAAAGCAATGCAAACTAGGCTCAAATTGTGAAAATGAAGCTTCATCATTCTTGAAGGTTTTCCTCTATGTTTAACCCTGCTTAGTTTGCAAGAACTGATAGGATCACAGCAGGAGTCAGTATAGCTGGAGGTCTAGCGAACTGAGAAAAGAATTATCTTCCTTTTAAACAAGGAAACAAGCTGACAATGAAAGTATTTTGCATCCTTTCCTGTAAAGGCTGGAGCTAAGGAGGAACAAGCGCCATTGCTGGCAATAAGGAAACCCAGTGCATTTATAAATCAGTGCTCCCACCTTGCCATGGAATGTAAGACAATCTTGGGCAGCAGTTTCTTTCCCACAGGGCATTCAGGTGGTAGAACAAGTCCAGGAAGCTTTCAGTACAAAGCCTTGGTGGGCACCAGCTGCTAGAAAGTAGTTGGCACAGTAACTAATGATTCTGTCTAGTGTGGCAGCTCCCAGCATCCTGCTGACTTATGTTCAGGCACTCAGAAAAACACAGAACATTTTCTTTGGCACAGTACATGCTTCTTCCATTCCTAACAATAGGCCCTAGATTGGGGCTGGCTATGGAGCAATGATAAACATAGTGGGACAAAGCCCAGGACGCTGGGGGCCTGGCTGGGATGCAGGACTGTCGGGCCTCTCACAGCGCTGCTTGCCTCAAGGCCTTTCTTTGTCTTTTCCTCTCTCTTTCCCTCCCTTTCAAAAGCAATAAATTAAGAATTGAAAAACAGAGCAACAAGTCTTTGAGAATGGTTTGCTCCTGGTCTCTGCTGTTATCAGGAGTGTCTACGAAAGAGTAACTTTGGTCCAGTTTAGCAAGCAAGAGTCTGCATTTTAGCACGGCCTGTAGCTCTGACTGCTGGAACATGAAAGCCCCTAGAACATGCAGCTGCAGCAGCTATGTTTCAAAGGTAAAGAAAGATAGCTTTCACAAAAAACTGGGGTAAAGAAAACATTTTTAATATTCCTAAAAGAGCTCTGCCTCAGGCTATGGAGATCTGAGGCACAGGGAGCTGTCCAGAACTCGCCACAGTGTACGTACTTGGAGACAGGGAAGAGGCAGGAAGCAGCTGGCCTGGATAAAATGAGGATGCCATCACCTGGCCTGTAATCTGCTTTTAAGCTCTGCACAAGAAGCCAAGAAAAAGCTTTTAAAGTTAATGAGCAGCCTGCAGTCAAGGCTGCACTGGCACAATAAACACATGGAACTGCATTTTCGTTTCAAATCCAGTTCAAAGCGACAAATACAACCTCCCGTGGTGAAGGTGTTGCAGAGATGCAGGAGAGTTTCTGTCCCAGATCATCAACCTTTCCCTTCATAGTGATAAGGCACAGAAGCAGGCATCTTGTAATAGTTTCAGCCTTAGTTCTTCAGCTCCCCACTTTCCCAGCAACTCAAGCTACTTTTACCTACACAAGATCTCTTACAATCAGTACCTTTGTGCCATGAGACAACAGAAGATGTACAAGGCCCACGTGAAAAGCCTTGAAACTGAGTTGGTTTAGGCAAAGAATACTAAAAGTTCTGTGGATTTAACTACAATTTCCAGACCCATTCACAGGTTAACTGTAATAGCTACCAGAGGCACAATTCAAGCATCCCAGGACATTTTAATATGCATAATTACTAGCAAATGTCAGGAGTCCCCCTCTGCTATTCTCACAATTCCTCCTTTCAACCAAAAGAGCTGGTGTTGTTACAAGAATTTTATTCAAAAACAAAGATGTGAGCAAAATCATCCAACTCATCTTGTGGCGCTGGATTAGCACGTTTCAGTGGCTGGAGGAGTCCATGTGTTATACCCTCAGCTGCACAGCTCCACAGGCAGGTAGACATTCAGTGTCAAGAATTTTCTCTTTTATTGCATGATTCTCCTCTTATTTCAGGTCTAAACCTTCACTACTACAGCTATGCCTCTCCTTCAAGCTTAGCTAGTATTGGCACACTTAACTCCATCTTTTCTCCTCAACTCAATCCCTTCTGGCCTTCGATTCCATATTGCATTTCTCTGAACTTTTTCCACTTATCAGTATTTGAGGCTAGACAAGTGCTCGAAACTAAGCACATTATTCCAGACATGCGTGAACAGCAGCTATACAGGGAAAGCCCACTGCCTTCTTGCTCTTTCACTTCACTCTGCAAGTACTACCAAAGTTCATAGGCCTCCTTCTTTTCTAGTATATGCTACTGTACAATTTATTTCCTGCTCCCTGTCTTCTGAAAATTATTCCTGCTCTTTCCCTGCCATTGAGAAACCTGGGCTTTGGAGCAAAAAGGTTTTCTTATAACAAAGGCTATGTAGTGCCTACTCACTTCTGCTGCAGATCAGGAATTGAGTGCATTTTTGGTCCTGGGTCTTAATATACAGACAGTCATGAGTGTAGCAGGTTAGAAGTGAGGTGCACCAAAACAGCCTTGTGACAGTCTAGCAGAGTAATGGCATGGCGAAATTATGGAGCACTGGAAAAACTCTGCAGGCAAGGCCTTATCTTCCTCAACTGTTCCCAGATTTAGCTGGCATTATCAACCTCTTGCTTTCAGGAGCACTAAACTTGCCAGTCTTAGCAAATTAAATGAAATATGTACCCTTCAGTGGAGCCAATTTTTGTTGGGCTCTTAGGAGCATCCTTGGCTCCATGCCAGTTACAAAATACTGTCAATCTCTCTGATCTGGGGAATACTTGGCAGGTAAACAACACTGTTTTTTTGTCTTCTCTTTACACATGGCAGCTTTGAAATTCACTAGTAAAAAGGCTAAATCAAGAAGAAAACTAACAGCCAGCTGGCCGCAAAGTTCAATGCCTTCATCCTGTTGTGGCTCATCAGGTCACTGGAGAAGCAATGAAGACAACTGACCATATCTCCTCCACGTGACCTAGTTTAAGAAAGTTACATAGCCTTTCTACCTTCAATTAGTGCAAACACAGGGGTGAGCTTTACTGAGTGGAAGGTGGTTCTGGCTTCATGTTTCATGCACATACTTCCAGACTTGCAAACACAGTCAGAGCCTGCAAAAATATTTTAACAGCAAGATGTACATACAACATGACTAACAGAGAAACCTAGTATTGTTTTGCTCTCATAAAGTCGTCTTAGGGAAGACTACCTGCTTAAATCTGATATGCAATTACCTGTGTCCTGTCCTCCCTCTCCCCTCCCAGTTTTAAAGTATAATTAATTAACAAAGTTCAGACAGAGCAGGTGGACTGTGAGTGAAGTTACCTCACTGTACTGTCTATCTCTGCTTTGATTAAGGTAAGTCATTCACACTTAGACCTGTTAAGTGCCACTTCAAATTTGATTACTTGTCTTAGTCCAGGCAGAATTTCTGGGGTGAATATACACACTCCACGGAATTCAAAGTACCAAAAACTCAGATGCACTACTGAGATGGGAAAAGGTATTCCTCGCTGCAGAGGTTCCACTGTACAATCCTAGCATAGATCAAGTGGATCAACACTTCTACTGACATTCTTCTACTTTTCCTTTATCAGTGTTGGCGAGTCTATTGAAAACCAACTATAAAAGGCTGATGAGCTCTATTTATTCCTAGCCATATATTTTTATAGTGCTTTATCCAAGCAGATTTTGCATTTTACGGATAGATAGCAGCACTAGCACACAAGTATAAAAACAGTGAATGGATACCACTATCTGTCTAGAATATGCTTATGACTGCATCTGCAATTAAAGTCACTAATATCTCCTGGAAACCTGTGTTCCCTACCTCTCTCCAGAGAAGCAAGGGTTAAGTCAGGACCAGTAAGTTGGCCCTGCACCCTGTAATGCCTCCTTTGAAAAGCCGCTCACACAGTTTACAGGGAAAGAGCGAGAGTGCAGCTGCTGTCTCGGCCAACATTTGGTTCCTATTACAGTGAATAAATCTCCCCCTCCCCCTTTTCTTTTATTTTTTCCCTTTTTTATATTAGAAGTCCATCAAACACATTTTTTTCTCCTTAACATTTTCCATTAAGTTTCCTCCTGCACAGGCTTTCGAGTGTGGTGCTCTTTGCTATATGTGCTCAAGCAGCAGCTGTAAGATCCCACTGAATAAGAGAATGGGGAATGAAGAAAGCAGCTCAGGCCCCTCACTCAAGTCTCAAGAGGCAAGTGAAAAGTTACAGTTGGGCTAAACTGGTGAAATCTAGAGCACTTGAGAAGAATAAACAAACAAACAAAATCCAGGCTGTTGAGTTTTGTAGGGTTAGGATTCATGAAATGGGGGCGAGTACTCAGACCACTCTGCCCCAGCCCAGAGCTAAATGCCCCTGCTACCATCAGCCTCCCAAAAGGCATGGAACAGGATGGTGTTACACTGCAAGGCCTTAAGGATTCCTCCAGGATTGTACTGTTCAGGTCTTGTACCACTTGAGGCCCAAATGACTTTAGTTGTACTGTATGGCCATAGAGTACAGATATCATATGCTCCTAACTTCAGGCATTTTGTTGTCTAAATATTAAATAACAATTACACAAAGAAACATCTAAAGACCATGACAAGCCTCTAGATTCCACAAAATTTGCACTGAAGTTCAAGAAAGCAAGCAACTTTGCTTGACATCCAGTACACCTATCATCTTACGTGGTAGATGAAGACCCTCTGACGAGTGCCAAGTCTCTTGATAAATCATAGAATAATTAAGGTTTGAAAGGACCTCCAAGATCATCAGGCCCAACCATCAACCCAACATCACTATGCCCACTAAACCATGTCCCGAAGCACCATGTCTACACATTTTTCGAACACTTCCAGGGACTGTGACTCCACCACTTCCCTGGGCAGCCTGTTTCAATGCTTGACTATTCTTTCAATAAAGAAATTTTTCCTAATATCCAACCTAAACCTCCTCTGGTGCAACTTGAGGCCATTTCCTCTCATCCCTAGTTATTTGGGAAAAGAGACCAACACCCATCTCACTACAACCTCCTTTCAGCTAGCTATAGAGAACAGTAAGGTCTCCCCTCAGCCTCCTCTTCTCCAGACTAAACACCACCAGTTCCCTCAGCTGCTCCAAGAGCTACCATTCAGTAACACAACTAAAGCTTTATAAACATCTAGATGCTGAAATCCAGTAAAATAAGGAAAAAATACAAACCAAGAACTAAAGGTCACTTCTCTGGGTCCTTGCTGTGAAGCTGTATGCCTGTGGTTAACAGCCTCTTGGTTTTGGATAATTCCCCAAGCACTGATATAAGGGCAGAGTAAAGGTCCTCAAGAGACCTATTCCCTTAAACAACTGAAATTTATCAATCTAGCTCCAATGTAAAGAAGTTTCCCAGTAAGAAGACAGGCTTACACAGTCCTCTAAGCCTGATGGCACTTACATGCTGGCCAAAGAGGCATCTCGAGCATTCTTATCTTCCCCATGTTATAAACTTGGTTCCACATGTAGTTCCTGCTATTCTTGTCCCTCAAGTGGATTTAAGATAAGGTATGACAAGAAATACACTGGATTTGAGAGTGATCTCCCACCTCTTAAACACAACATTTTTCCTCCTCGGGTTCATTTTGCAGTTCTGTTATATTGCAGTTAAGGGAGAAATTTTTTTACTTCCACCTCCTCTACAGAGATCAACTCACCTGCTGTGGCTCCCTGAACATTAAACAATGGGTTAGAGAAAGAACAGGAAGAGGTGACTGTGTCAGCACACACTTTCTAAAGTCTATAACAAAGCGATTACATAAAATATAATCGGGGTTGGTGGTAGAATATGCTCCGATCCACAAAGAGAGAACACTAGCATGAGTTATTACCTATTGCAGAAGCTGACCCAGTAACTATACGTGCTGCATAGATGAGACCATCCTACCATGCACATTGCAGGGAGGAAAAAAAGGCTACTGTTACAGAGACCACAGAGAGATACTATACACAAACCATGACATACAGACTGCAAGCGTCATGATGGCCACACAATACTGTATCTATACTGTAAAAGGTAAGTACTATTTTTCCCCTCACTCCACTGGTCACCCAGCTTCCTTAGAGGTAATGAAAGGTACTTTGTGGAAGTGCTTATGTCAACCAAGGCAGCAGAAATTCCTAGCAATGCTCAAGCTAAAACTGACAGAAGATTTCCAAGTCTGTAGTGTTCCTTTTAAGAATCCTTCAGAGATACCCTACTTACAGAAAACTACTTTCCAGAGAAGAATTCTGCCCTAAAAATCCACAAGCTATTTTTCACCCAAATTTGCTGTATTTTATTGACAGCTAAAACACAGCCTAAAAAACTTCAGAACAGAATAGCAGGTTCAGTTTTGAATTGTATGTTATCAATTTTAATATGGATACAGAAAATATTTTAGAAAAATCTATAGCCAGCACTGGAACAAAAAATACCCAGTGCACTTCCTTCCCAAAACTTTCTATGGCTCTGTCCCCCTCTATTGCCTCCAGAAACTAGTGATGACATATCAGGACTGGATTATAAAGAACTGTAAGAAAAGAGTGGAAAGACTTTTATTTTTATAAATCCTCACCTGGAAAAGCAAGCTCTTCAAGCACTGCAAAGCAAGAATCTCCCCATTTTTTGGCACTTAGTCCTCCAAGAATTAATACCATAGAATCATGTTGCCTTGCCAGAAGAGACTATTCCAGTTTAAGACAATTTTGGCCTCCTTGCTGGTCTTTTGTTTTAAGCTATACAGAATACAGTCCCCATTCCACTCCTAATGTTGTTCCATAAATTCCCACCTCCTATTGGGATCTACCTACCTCTTCGCCTGAAAACAGAGCTTGGTGTACAGCACTTCCAGTAACCCAATATTTCAACAGGAAAAATCAGAGTTCACATTATCATAAAGAAGTTCAATATTCAGTGGAAGAAACTGAGTTACAGCATCTTTTTTTCTGGCACAGAAAAGTGAGTAAAGGGGAAGCTCCCAGCTAACTGCCTCCAGCAGATAGAGCAGTGAGTGGTGTCTGTTCCTGCTTTAACAGAGGCTTTATATGAAGCCTTGGTTTAGCCACCACATTTCTGTCTCTCTCTTTCCTTACTGGAAAGATGATCTGGTCCCTCCAGCCTCAGCAAGGAGTTCTGAGACATCATGGAGGTAAATATCTGCCTATTTTATGTGGCCATTACAGAATAAAAGATTAAAATTACTATGATCTGAGGCAGTGTGGGGCGGGGGGGGGGGGGAAGGATCATGACATAAAGCAGAAAAGAGGCGAGGAAGCAGTAATTAGAAAGGCAAAGGAAACTGAAGTGAAATAAATTTATGACTCTAATAGGCCCAATAAGTGAAAGATGCTTCACTGACACGTGGCACATAGCACTGTAACTCCAAGGGTAAAATATAACAAAGCAACACTATTGCTAATGGCCACACTCTTGGTTTAATTAATTTTCTTTCATTTCCCTCTCTCTATCCTGGCACTGTAAAGAAGAATGCAATGCATGAAGGCTGGGGGCAGAAGTGCTGCACAGGGCTGAGGCAGCATACCTGGCAGCTGCTAAAACAGAACTTCAAAGTCTCAGCTGCCTTTGAAAACCCATCAGGCAAGAACCACTCCTCCACTTCAGCTTCTTTAGGAGCCGGTACGCTTAACCACTTCAGCATGTTTGGCAGTTCTACAGCCACTTCCAAAGCAGGTGGTGGAGTGGAAAATTGTGGGAGAGCCCCAAATCACTCAGTTGTCTCCTTCTTTCCCCAGCAGTCAGCGACGCACGTGCTGACCAAGCATGTCAGCTGACAGACCACAATTAAGCACAGAGAACAGGGAATTTGTGATTACACCTCTGAAAATACAGAAAAGGCCCAGGCTTACCTCAGTAAACTGTATTGATGATATCTTTCTTATTTAGCAAACTGCTAAATCTGATGACAGACAAAGTCTGCCATTAGAGGAAGATGAGTAAAGAGATATTCAGATAATTGTATAGTACAAAGAGTTGGCACACTCTAAAAGGCAGTTCACAGACTTGTCTAGGATTTGTTGAAAGATCCCTCTGTCAGACCCCGTCTGTAAAAGATGCTCAAGTTGCACAAAATTTACTTGGATCACTCAGAACTTCAAGTCTTTTACGTGAGAATTCTGCATCTGCCTACAACTGCAAGCTAGGAGGTAGAGACTATAAGCACTGTTTTTTTTATTTGCAGCATATAGAAAAAAGCTTTTAGAGTCTGGCCATTTGAACAGGCACCCATATTTGAGATATTTCTTCCTCCAGTGTGGACAGAAGAGTCTATATGATGCAGTTGTGCCGGCTCTGCTAGTCATCCCAGCTGCATACTATATCCATCTTCTCCCCTTGGGGATTGAAAAGAATCGGAATCTAGGGATCATGCTGTTTTCTTAGGGGTGCAACTTTTCTTGATTCCTTAATGACTGATTTTGGGTAGGCCTTTCAATTGCAAGGTCTTCAGGACTGTATATGAGTGTTGAATATTTCTAATGACTCTGGAAACTAAAAGCCAAGAGCAGGTATCTTCAGAGGAAGTGCAATAGCTTTCATAGGAATTTGTGGTTAAAGATGAAAAAAAGTTATGCAATCCTATATTCCAGTCCAACCCAATCCCTTTTTCTAGAGCCAAAATGGAATTGTTTCCTACAGCGTACAGAGAAAATTGTATAATTAGTCAGAAACTCCCAGACTTGGGAACACAGACAGGAACCATGGAATCACCACCTCAGGAATTTTACCAAGTGATTGCATGTAATGCTAAGCATGAGCACACCAAAGATCCAGCTGCAGATGCTAAACCCTTATAAGGACTGACTAAAATATCCCAGCCACTTAGTGGAACAATGTCCTTTCAAGAGTTCCCTCCTCGCATAGATAAGGCACATCAAGAGAGGACAATAGTGTCCAGTGTCCAATCAAGAAATCTCCATTAGATGCCACTTCTTTATACTTGATGCCTTTCATGATGTTTCAGCACATGTTCTAAATGGGGCAGACTTTTCTCACAAAGGCCACAACTCGTACATTTCACAGAAAATGAGTCTGTAGTAAAGACAAATAAGAGTCTAAATATGATCTCCAGATGGCTTGAGCTGAACATGGTAACATTTGCAAAGAGGTTGACCTTCATGTTGTGTACTGTGTTTATGGCCCTCTAGAGACTAGCTGGAGTACAAGACAGTAAGCAAACTCTCACATAAAGGCAAATAACAGATATTAGGAAAAAAAATGCAAGTAAATGATGACTAGTTGTTGTTACCTAGTTTGCCACCTAACAATATACGCCATAAATACCAGAGTAAGATTTTGATAACCAAGATGCAAACAACTATGCATTATGTAGCAACAGGCAGAAGAATTCACAATTTATGAAGTTACATGATATCAGGAGTTTAGATAATTTCAGAGTGAGACAAGCAGACAACAAATCAGCCAGCACCACAGTTATCTTTCACAGATATGCTCCTCAGTAACACATAATATGTCTACACTCACATATTCAGGTTATGCAGTGGTTTACAGGTCATAATATGTTAACAATACATTTGTTCATTTTAGAAAATACCAATAAAGAAACCCACTGTACTACATGAGTCATATTCTGTCCCCTATGCCTCAAAACCACCTAGAAATTCATGCATAACTTTCATTCTCTTTACAGAGATAGAAGATACTTTCATATTTAAATCATTTGGGTTATCATGACCAGCAGGAAAGTAGAATTTCAGAAACAAATGAAAATATGACTCTGACCTTCGAAAAAAACAAAATCAGTTATGCAAGCAATGTTCTGAACAGAAGGACAAAATATTTAAATGACTAAAAATGAACTGGATCCAAGTTTCTTGAAATATACCAGAATAATCCAATTATTAGAACTGAGCTTTCAAAATTATTTTACCAGTACCTATTATGTTATTTTAGTTAATAAATAATTTTAAAGGTATTATATGTATCTATTTATATATTTTTTTTAAAAAAAATATAATTGTGAACTTTAATATATTACAGAGAAAGTTATTGTTCCTCTGGTCTTTTAATGAAATTAATTCCATTTAAAACACAGCTCCTTCTTGAGGGCTTTCAAATTTGAAGGAAGATTAATAAATTCATAATATTCAAGACCGAACTCTACGAAAGGCAGCTGTTCCAAAGAATCTTAATAAGCAGCCTTTGTTGGAACTGTTCATAAGGGATAAACTCTAAACTTCTTTTTTTTTGGTAAGAAATTTTGAAAACCAAAATCTTATTGGAGAATATTCTAGAGATACTATATGCAGTTCTATATTAGAAAGAGATGCGTTTATCAACGCACCTCATCTTAAGGACAGCAAAGTCTCTGAAGAATCACTTTTGGGGCTCTCAGAGTTTCAAGCACCTGTGCTTAGATCTTCCACATACACTGTTTTCCTGATAAGATTGTGTTCTTTCTGCCGTGTTGACTGCCTGTGGCGGAAAGCCTTGAACTGCTGTTCAAATTATCAGCCACCAGAAGATATTTACAGAGAAGCTGAAGTCTTTAGCATCAGGAGACTGTCAAAGAATCTTACACCAAAGTGCTTCCAATAGAGCTGAGATCAGAAATATATTGAACAGAACACTCCAACAAGTTATTTCAAGTTTTTTCAAACACCACAGTTTGAGATCTTTTAGGAAACAGCCATGGGAAGTAGAAGTCACTACACTGTAAGCAGCATGTTGTCTTTAATAAGCACTGGAAAGTTCTCATCTGAAATTCAGAGTTATTGTTTGTAAGTGATAGAAGCCATAAATCCTAGATACTTATTCATCAGTACCATAAAAGACCAACATAGGTGGCAAACCTCAGCTTCTAATATAAAGAACACTATTCCATTATGCCATTGTGTGGCTGAAATCTCAGAAAAGAAAAATCCCCAAGAGATGTGGATCTGAAAATTCAAACAATTTCTAGAAATGCCAAGCCTTCATTGGTATGACTGTTACCTCCTTTCAGATCTACACTCAGTCACCAGCAGCCAGAAACAAAATTCTTAAACTTACTCAACTACAAGTCTCAGCATCTGCAGCTTTTTAAAAATCCTAAGTGAAGAGAAGCTGATGCCTCTTCACTCATCAGCATCTTTATCCCAAAATCAAAAAAGAAACAGATGGTCCAGACTTGAGGTTTCTTCCTCCTCTCCACATAGTCTACCAAACTGAAAGTTTTCTGAGCTGAATTTTGAAGAAAACTCAATTTTCAACACTGAAGACACTCACAGCCTAACTTGGATACACTCTTCACAGAGAAGACGATAATTATTTTTTTTCAGCAACAAGCAAATAAAGAGTTCTTTATGCATACAAAACATTAAGACCACAAAAGCCACAGCCCTTTTGCTCCAAAGGGTGACTCTTGCCCAGGCCAAACATCCCTGACAGACCGCTGCCAAGTAGCATGTGCAGCACTGCCAGATAACAACCTCCTTAGACCAACTTTTCATTCAAGTTCCATGTGCCAGATAGCAGAGAGATAGAAGGGGCAGTGGAAGACATTTACTAAACCAGATACAAACTAAAATTCACGTAAAGAAGTCATGCAACATCATGGACACCAGCAGCTGGAACATAAACAGTATCTTTGATAAGGCTCTCTCACTTTGAAATTCCTTTTACTAAAGGTTGTTGTCTCAGGGCCAGTTTTCAGCAGGCTTAGATCAGCCAGGCTGCCTTGGCCTTCCCCCACCTGGGTTTGCTGTGGACAGCAATTGGATGAGAATTTTTAATAAAAGTTCAGTGAGTGCAACAGGAGAGTGTCTGGAAATTGTGGTATCTTTAAGCACTACCTAGCCTTTTTGCCTTTTTTTTTTTGCCTTAAAAAAAAGGGGGGGAGATATCCATTTTTCAACTATTGTTAGAGAATGAAGCCCTAGAAATAACTGCTGTTGATAAAGGACTCCAGATACATCGGTATTTCCATCCTGACATTGCAGAGCCTACTTTTAACAGTGCACTTAAACTTTGTAATTGGCATTGGTTCTGGATAACCTGATAACCAGCTTTCTTGAACCACCAAAATACTTTCTTGCTCATTAATCACTGGATGATAGTACAGAGTGTTGAGTAAAGACTAAGAAAGTACTATTAACCATGAATGTTAATAATCATTATAATTCACACTGTCCCCTAAACAAAAAGCTGGTGTTCCACAGTGGAGTTCTGGTTGCCCCATCTTCTTCAGATTATGCAATATATGTACACTTCAAAAACCTATGAGCTAGTGAACAGGATCAACAAGTGAAGCTGTCACCACATGCATAGGGAGGCTGAAATACTTCTTGACTTTATGCTTCTTTTCTCTCTCGTTTTTCAAAAGAGGTTTTTGTTAAACTCTGGAGCCCTGCATGGCTCACAAACAGCTGCTGCTTGATACCAGCAGCCCAAATAAGCTCTCGAGTGTAACATGCTCTAATGTGTCAGCCACAAAACTCCCCCAGTCTGAAATGTGGGGAAAATTAGGTGACAAAGCAGGATCTTCCTAGGAGTGGCTGACTAATGCTTTCAAAAATAGGAAAGGAGTTTCTCTTTGTGCTTTTGGCAGGCAATTCCCATTTATATCACAGGATAAAACACCAAAAGGGGACTATGCTAATCCTGAGCAAGCTAAGCTAAAGCATGACCTCAGGCTGGATGGAAAATGTGAGTATGCATTGGTGGTGGAAACTTCACTGTACAATGGAAGGCAGCAAAAAAGCCTAGCAGGAAGGAAAACCTTTTGCCCCCCTTTTGCTACCTCCTGCTCTGGCATTTGTACTTGGTTACCAAAACCCTTGACTCATCTGAGCTTGACTCTAGGCCCTTGGGTTGCCGATTTCAGAGCTGTCCAGGGACTGTCCCACATGAGGGCTGCCTTCTGGAACGGCTTTCCACATGGATCTCAGATCACACCCTGCTCCCAACATCTGACGGTTTTACTGAGATAACAAGATAATCCTAATTCAATTTCTTTCTCAGCTGTATAACACCAATATCTTCAACACAGCAGTTCAAGACCTTTGCTACCACCAGTTTGCTCTCTTCCTTTCTCACACTACCCTCTAGACAGTTCAATTTTCTTGAAGTGAAAAGGTATAGGACAGACCTGGAAACCTCGAAAATATTCACAGTAAGTTCAACTTCAGGACAGCCCTGGAGAGCACAAGACAACTGAAGGAAAGGTTGCTAACCTATCTTGTCCTTCATAAGCCTTGCTTACAAAGGGGATTTCCATTTTTACAAAGCAGCATTCTGTTGTGTGTCTGGTAGGGAGGATAGAGAACATGCAGCTCTGAGATTTCAAAGTCCCTTACTGTGACCCACAGAATTAGTACAGTTCAAAGATGGGCCCATTCAATCCCTCTGTTCTTAGGCCAGATGGACCTGCCCTAAGATAAATGCCAGAAAGGACACTCTTCTGGGAAACTTCCCAACGCCCTTCTCAGCTGCACAACTGTGAACCAATTCCAACATCTATGGCATGGTAGCATGGCTTTCATTTCTACCTCACCACCTGCAGGACCAACCAATGGACAAAACTTGAGGTCCCTGCATGGGGAAGAGCCAGCCATGGATAAAAATATTGCTAAAAAAAATTAGCAAAGGGGAGAAACCAGACATTCGTGGGATTCCCTGACAGCTCTGTGCAGAAGGAAGGGCTGGGCTGGAAAAAACAGGGCCCCAGGTTCCTGCCAAGCTGTCTGAGGCCCGTCCTTTCCAAATAGCTCAAAGAAACAGCCAAAGCTCCCTTGTAACCCTTTCAGAACTTCTCTAGAGAGAAAGGCTGCTGTGACCAGAGCTGCTCCCACAGAGCACCAGGCTATGGGGGTCCCCTCATTCCTAGAAGGCTGTAAGCAGCAGATTCTGTCTCCTCCATGAGAGCTACAACCACATTAACCCTCTGAACACTACTCTGGAAAGCAACTATTTTAATGGTGACTGGGAGGTTTAAATAAATGCAGAGGAAAGGGAGATCTGCTGGTCAATTTGCAACATGAAATATCTAGAACCTACATAGGATATTTCAAAGAGATCCAAGATCAGGGATGGCTAGGGGCAGGTCATGAGTCAAGTAGTGCAAGACACCAACATATTTCATTTTGTTCTGCATTGAATTAGATGCTTATTAGAATAGAAAACAGCATGTGACTTCAGAGCCAACAAAATCCCCTGGTGGCAGCTGAAAGCAGGAAGAGGAGAGTTCACCAGTAAGGGAGGGGAGAAAAAAAAAATCAACAAAACAAAACCAAAAACCCCACAACTGTATCAGCATTAGCTGCCTACACCTGCTGCTGGGTTTTACATTTACTGCAATAATGAAAGGAAAACAACTGCATATTAATAAGAAATTCAGTGTTTAGCATGGTCAGAAGCCAGCAAAATATTAGTATATTTAAGTTATGAGTTAGATACAATAGTGTTACTTACATAAAAACAATGTTTTAACTCCTACTTGATATACTGTTTTCATTTCTTGTCATTTCTATAAAGACAGCCAGACAATTACTAGCAGGCTGGGAAGATTTCCATTTAGCACTTGAAAAGAATGGACTGTTTAGTTTAGGAGAGAAAAATAAGAAGGGAGATGAGAAACAGAGAATAAATAGTGCAGAAAATACATCAAGCATTTCTGTTTGCCTTCCTGTAATAAGAGTGCAGAGACTTTTGGCAAATTTGGTAAAAAAATAAAAATGAAACTAGAAAGTAAAAATATATGATTCATGACAACATCCACACTAGACTATGTAGAGCAGAAAGCACTGTAAGAACTACAAAAGAGCAGTTTAATAGGTGGAGAGGAAAAGCAAGCTTCCCACCCAGACAGGAAATTTCACTGCTGCCCATCAGAACATTCTCTGTGCTTCTACTGAAGATGGTGGTGGTAGTTGCTACAAAGCACAGGACAGGAGAAGTACACAGATTAGCATCCCAGCCAAAAATGGCAAATCCCATGTTTACATTAGGGTAAGGTCAGTTTGTGGAGGCAGCTGAAATGAGAATACCCAAAACCATTATGCAGGATTGACTTGGGGGAAGGTATGTAACCCCTGTTGCCCCCCTCCACCTACCACCATGGGCTGCTTGCTGGGAATAATGGGAAAGATCAGAGAAGATTTGAGGAAAGGAAGTCATGCAGCCAAAGAGAAACCTGCCCCTCCTTGAATTTCAAGACCTGTTTGCAAAAACGGTAATTGCCCAAGGCTAGCAGAAACAGGTAATGAAGACGTCATGCCCTCTGTGCTCAGCTAGAGCCAGTTCAAGGGAGGCCCCTGGCCGCAGCTCCAGCAAAGCCTCCCAGAAGTAGGTGAGCTGAGAGGCCACACTTGCACAAGCCTGCTGGTACCCTGCTCTGCCCTGCTGCAAGGCCCCAGTTCTCGCCGCCGGCTCACAGCCCCAGCACTGGCTCCTACGCTCTCCCAGCACGCAGCCCAAACCCCCTTCTCCTCTGGAAAGGGTCCTGCAATTAATCTCACTTATTACCTCGGAAAAGTAACAGCACGGCGGCTGCCAGCCAAGTCCGACTCAACAGCGTCTGGGGAGTGGAGGCTGCAGGGCCAGGCCTCAGACTGTCTGGGCAAGTCACGAGCTTTCCGCCTTTCCTCTCCCAGAGGCTCCAGACAGACAGAGCCAAGGCCTAGCTGTGGGAAGCAGGGATCCTTCAGGACTGTGCCAACCCGTGGTGCTGAGGTTCAGGGCGATTTCCAAGCAGGATGGAGAGTAATTGGACCTGCCATCACAAGTTTTTTTAGTGTGACCAAAATATATATAGAAAAAAATTACATAGCAAGCCACACTTTTCTGAAGTTTAAATCAGCCAATTCACTTCCACAGTTAACAAGTTGTCACCGGTGACCCTGGGAGATGTGTAAAAAAAGGTAAGGGGTTGCCAGGGCAGGGGAAGGCTGTTACAGGCACAAATATGCACAGGTAGAAGAAGAACATGTACAAACTAGAAACAGGACAAGCTGCAAGAACATAGAGCTACCCAGGCAGTACTTCTATTTTTCACCCACCCTCCTCAAACCTTCTCTGAGCAGAAGGTAATAATAGACCAAACCCCAAATTCAGGGCTCTCAAATGCTGCTTCTCAAGAATCGCAGGCAAAAATCAGCATGACAGAGCTGCTGAGGAGACCCAGACAGGTGATCAATGATGGAAAAAAAAAAAAAAAGAAAAAAAAAAAATCACCGTACCCACCCTCATTTACTCCTCCACCTCAAACGAAGAAATTGAATTAATTTAGGCATTAAGGTAAAGAGAAGAGAACAAGTGGTATGGGGAGCAAGGAACAGACACAGTGCTGTTGGTCTGCTGCTGCTCTGGCACTTCTGTACTGCTTAGCAGGGAGGTGTTAAGGTCAATGCAGTTTGTTCAAACTGAACTAAAGGCCTCAGTGCCTGCTGCTTTCTCCCTTCATTTCCTCCAGAGGCACCAGTGCAGCACAGCCTCCAAGTTACCTTGCACCCAGATGCTGTACAAACAAATAGGCTCTGACCACTCAGCAAGTGTGGCACAGGACAGCAGTCAGGCAGCCCGTACCTTGCAAGAGACTGCAGGGAGCTTGAAACAATTTGGAAGAGAATAAAGTCACTATCAACTCTTAAGATGCAGAACTAGAAGGCAACACATGTGTAACAAAGACAAATAGATTTATTCTTATAAAAACTTGGTGTTAGCTGCCAGAAAATCTGGGAATTCTCTCCTTACTTCTAGCTGCAAGCCTATACACAGTTAGTTCTTTCCCACAGCCCCTACTGCAATGTTCATGCTGCTTCTGCCATGCTAAGCCCACCCTGGCCTAGCTCATGAGTCTTGCAGAAAAGCAAGACTGTCGCATCAACTGCTCACCCTTCTATCATTGTGAGAATCACCTTATGCATTAGCACATCTCTTGGCTATTCTAGTATCACTCTTCTCATAGCTCTTTGGAGCCTGTCTGGTCATGGTTCAAGCCCAATTTCTTATTTTACATTCCACACCTCCAAAATTTAAAATAAAAACTAAGGAAACAATGAAGCTACTTTCACCTTCCCTTTATATGAAAGTCAGCAAGTTGCCCCTTTGACACAAAGGATGAAGACCAGTGAACCATAATTAGCCAGTGATAGTTGTCTGGTGTCTTTCTGACGAAATTCAAAGTTTCAGTGGAAATAGAAAAGCCACTTACATCAACACAGAACAAACTCAAAAGAGATCAGAGACTCTTCCACATCCTCACAAGTCCAAAGGATATATACGTAGTATGATCAGAGCAAAACATCTGAAACCGAGAACATGTAGTACATATATCCCTAGCAGTAGATGAAACTGACATGAAGCAGTAGTAGGCAATAGGTGGGAAAGGAGGAATCACAGAATCACAGAATGTTAGGGATTGGAAGGGACCTCAAAAGATCATCTAGTCCAATCCCCCTGCCAGAGCAGGAACACCTAGGTCAGGTCACACAGGAACATGTCCAGGCGGGTTTTGAATGTCTCCAGAGAAGGAGACTCCACAACCTCTCTGGGCAGCCTGTTCCAGTGTTCTGTTACCCTCACTGTGAAGAAATTCTTCCTCACATTTATGCGGAACCTCCTATGTTCCAGCTTGCACCCGTTGCCCCTTGTCCTATCATTGGATGTCACTGAGAAGAGCCTGGCTCCATCCTCATGACACTCACCCTTTACATATTTATAAACATTAATGAGGTCACCCCTCAGTCTCCTCCAAGCTAAAGAGACCCAGCTCCCTCAGCCTTTCCTCATAAGGGAGATGTTCCACTCCCTTCATCATCTTTGTGGCTCTGCGCTGGACTCTCTCAAGTAGTTCCCTGTCCTTCTTGAACTGGGGGGCCCAGAACTGGACACAATACTCCAGATGTGGCCTCACTAAGGCAGAATAGAGGGGAAGGAGAACCTCTCTTGACCTACTAACCACCCCCTTTCTAACACACCCCAGGATGCCATTGGCCTTCTTGGCCACAAGGGCACATTGCTGGCTCATGGTCATCCTGCTGTCCACCAGGACCCCCAGGTCCCTTTCCCCTACGCTGCTCTCCAGCAGGTCAGCCCCCAACCTGTACTGGTACATGGGGTTGTTCTTCCCCAGATGCAAAACTCTACACTTGCCCTTGTTGAATTTCATTAAGTTTCTCCCCGCCCAACTCTCCAGCCTATCAAGGTCTCGTTGAATGGCAGCACAACCCTCTGGTGTGTCAGCCATTCCTCCTAGTTTGGTGTCATCAGCAAACTTGCTGAGGATACATTCTGTACCCTCATCCAGGTCGTTGATGAAGATATTGAACAACACCGGTCCCAGTACCGACCCCTGAGGGACTCCACTAGTCACAGGCCTCCAACTAGACTCCGTCCCATTGACCACAACTCTCTGGCTTCTTTCCTTCAGCCAGTTCACAATCCACCTCACTACCTGATCACCAAACCCATACTTTATCAGCTTATCTACAAGGATGCTGTGGGAGACAGTGTCAAATGCTTTACTGAAATCAAGATAAACCACATCTACCGCTCTACCATCATCTATCCACCTAGTTATTTCCTCATAGAAGGCAATAAGGTTGGTCAAACATGACTTACCCTTGGTAAAACCATGTTGACTGCTCTTAATGACCAGGGGGTCATTAAGATCAAGGTCATCATCCTTGATATGCCTAGAGATAGTGCCAAGAACAAGCTGTTCCATCACCTTTCCAGGGATGGAGGTGAGGCTGACCGGTCTATAGTTACCCGGGTCCTCCTTCTTGCCCTTCTTATAGATTGGAGTGACATTTGCTATCCTCCAGTCCTCAGGCACCTCTCCTGTTGTCCATGACTTACCAAAGATGATGGAGAGTGGCCTAGCAATGACCTCTGCCAGCTCCCTCAGCACCCTTGGGTGCATTCCATCTCGTCCCATCCAGATAAACAATAAAGCATCCACTGCTCAACCCAGGCTACAGAAAGCCAGTGATTAAAAGTAAGGTCCTGGATTGGGAGACTGCAAAAACAGTGTAATTGTCAGGGAATGTGGCACAAGGGTCTGAATTTGTGAGCTACGGTGTGCAAAATAGTGAAGTATACAAGCATTTTTCTGTGTAGAATTTTTGGGCTACACAAATACCTATTTGCTATTAGAATAGGCACAGGAACGTGTGTCTGCACCCTAATGTTTCCTGCACCAGTGTTGTTCAGTTGATTTGCACGTGACCCAGAAGCATCTACTAGGTGAATGCTCTAACTATGCTGTGAGCAGACATGAAGTCCAATTCCTTCAAAAAGCTGCAGGCTTACTGCACATCAGGTATTTCCAAATTCCCAGACACAAGGTGTACTGTTTGGGGTTCCTCAAAGCCTGAGATGCCAAATGTCTGTGTGACATCATCTGGCTCCCCACCCTATTTGATACTTCAGGCAAGGAAAAATAAAAATGAAAGTACACAAAGCAGAGTCTGTTTGGGAAACTGGACATAGGGCAGGTATGTGCACACAACCCATGAAGCCCTGAGCAGCTGCTGCTGTTACTACCACTGAGAATGGCACCACAGCAAATTAAACTTAGAAACCCTTAGATCACAAAATTGAAAAAGTCTGGTTTTGTACAATTTAACCTGGATGAGATAGTCTGCCAACAAAACATCGTTTCTTGATGAACCTGAGAGTCTTGGTTAAAATTATGAGTTAAGAAGTATTTCAGGCATGTCAAACAATGAGAAGAGGAGAATCCCTTGTTTCTGACTGCAGTAGGCCTCCCAGGCTGTCTGGTATAATTTGGACTGCCATTCTACCCTGTGACAGACGACAGGGAAGCTTGCTTGCCTGCCTCCCCTAACCAAGTTAGAGAAATCTGTCAGAAGATCCAAAATATGCTGAGTACTTGAAAAAAGCAAGGTAGGTCTTGTCTTTAGGTTTGAGAAAGATGTTATAAAAGAACAAGAAGCTAATGAAACAGAGGTCTGAGAAAACATTGACTGCTGAATTCTTGCCAACAGACTGCCCATATGAGTTCTAAAAGATGAACCTGAGCAAGAATGGCTGCTGTTGAATCCAAGGCACTTCCTGAAAATACAGAAATCTGTACTAGTTAGACAAATCTTTCTCCCTAGGTTTGGTTCAGGTCTTGTTGATTAAGTAACCTGCAGAGCCTGTTATTATTTGAGGAGAAATCCAGTCTTCTTCAGAAGCTTCTAGGAATGCCTATCATCCTCACAACTAGGGATTATGCAACTCTTTGCCAATAGGTACTTGAAAGTTAGTTTAGGTTCTGAATCAATGAGCTTTGTTCTCTTAAACACCTGATTTTTTACCATTGTTATGCAACTGAGAATACTTTCAAGAGAATGCTTTTTCAAGAGCAGTTCTAGTAAGGTCTTGGCTTTAGTGATGGGAAATTAGTTACACAGGATAATGAGGAATCACTTTCATATTTGTGGTCCTTAGATTAAATTACTAAAATTGTGATTAAATTTATATATTGGAGCCGTAAATATTTGTATTACAAAACATGTAACCACATTTAGTGCCTTTACAGAAGAATGTGAAAGGATGACAATCCTGCCTGATGGATAGCATGAGAATCTCAGATAGAACCAAAATAATATACTGAGACAGGACTAGGGTTAAAGAAAGAGAGCAGATTTGGCATAACCTCGATGAGCTACAGAAGTGAACAAAGGCAGGGCTCTAGCAAATGTGGCAGCCATGTTACAGGAGTCAGAAGTAAGCCCATGGACAGCTTGGAACATCTCACCTCTTGCATTGCCATGCAGGCTTCTTTGTCTGGGGCACACTGAAAGCCTGAACCACCATTTGAGTGGGAACAGCACCAATGCTTATGGAAAGTAACAAAAAATTAAAACCCTCAAAAGGCACAGCAGCGTATACTTATAAAATAACATTTTAACACATCCAGAACTGTTCTCTGTCTCTATATTACAAACTCAAGATCTTCTTTGCCTTCTGGCAAGCAGACTACTGATGTGGCACCTCATCTCACATAGCCAGAAGAATTCAACAGAGAGAGAATTTCTTTTGAGAAACGTTTAGGCTAGTCAGTACTGGGAGAGAGGGAATTAAAGAGAAGGAACATTTGTCAGTAAGAATAGCCTGAAACCTATAGATTGCAAGCATCAAAATGAAATTTTCAAACAAACCTCAGCAGTACTAAAATAGCTTAGATTTACCACAGAGCCATACAAAACTATAAGGACTGAGTTTCAGAGGCAGATGTTTGAACTGGAGCCAAGTGCAAGCCAGATAAGAGACCCATTTACAAAACATTTCTATCCTTGCTGAATTCTACAACTGATAGACCAGAACCTTAATGGAACAAAACAGGAAGCTTTTCTTCGAACAGTCATCCAGCACTAAGCACAGGCTGACACCCATCAGATGATCCTCTGTGAAATGCTTGCTCCAATGTAACAGATCACATATCAAAAGGCATTTACAATGCAAGATAGCTATCTCCCTATATCATGACCTTGATATTCCTTTTGGAATTCTCTCATTAAATAAAAGTTCACAGCCCAAGTAATCTAGCACTGCCTCAAGCACTGTCCCCCCCCCCCCCCCTTTTTTTTTTTTTTTCATTTCCAGATTTACATAAAACTTTTAACTCCTGGTATTCTGGGCATTCGATACAAGCAGCCATGAAGATAAAGTAATTCAACAAAAGGTCTTAAGACATCTTTCTGTCTCTTGCTCCAAGGATAAAAACAGAACAACTGAAGTAATGAAAGACCAAATGCTTCATAAAAAGTCTGAAGATGAAATCTTGTACCAGTGGTGGCCAGACAATTCTTAAGTACTTTTGGATTGCTGTACAAAATAAAACAGAATTTCTGAAGGGATTAAACTGTGCACATACTGCTAGATGAGACACAACCCTGGAAGTTGTTCAGAGTGGAGCTCTGGGCATTGAATGGCAGGTTCTCAGATCACAGGTAACATATCTGAAATGGTTTCAGAGCAATGTGGCAATTAAACAGTGACTTCTGCAGAGTTCTGCAACAGAAGATTTCGACCATGAGTAATCCTTTTCCAGCTATATCTGCGAGCCCATGCAGAGGTGCAAGCAGCATTGAGAAAAGAACAGAAGCTCTAGAACAGCCTGCACTGCTGCTCTCTCAAGATATGTAGGAGGGGAAGGCAGTTTACACCTGTTGGATAGGTTCTTTATTTGGATTAGGTAATAGCTCACCTGGCTGGGCTCCAAGAGTAGAATCACCACCACCTCTTTCAATAACCCTAAACCCCAGAGGCAAACATTGTGCTGGAACAGAAACAGGCCAAGAATTCATTTCTTACATTCCTCCTCTTTAGGCAGGATGAAAAGTAATGACTGATGAAATAAGGACAATTTTACTTGTGCTTTCCAAATCCCATTCCAATCCTCCTATTGAAGGATGACTGCTCAGGTCACATGCCTTCTGCACTGTGTGTCTGCCTCTCTCACCTCCCTCCATTTTCCAGTAGCATTCAGGCACCAATGACAAGAATCAGTATTTTCATGTCTACAGCGCTTTCCAGTCCTAAAAGCATGTGTTGGAAAAGCTCTGCCTTATTATTCTATTTTAAAAGGCAAAAATGAAGGCTTAGGCAAAGGAATAAATAATTTTTACTGAACTGGCAAAGGAAGAACTCAAATCTCCAGCGGTTCTGGGCCTGTATTCAGCCCAGTCTACTGCAGCAAGCTTGCCTTGCTCCTTGCTTCCAAGATCCAGAATCCTTGAGGTGTATATTGCTGCTCTTTCAAACCCAGGAAGAATGCTTTTACTGCAGAATCACAGTCCTCTGCCCTGAATCCCATGACTGTATCAGCCATAAATATAAATTCCAATGTCCAAAATTAATAAAGAGCACAAAGAAGCCATCTGAAAAGAAACTTTCATAAACACTGCAAGAGGCTGCTCTTTGAACAATCTAAACTTGATATTCAAGGAAGAAGCATGAAGCTGAGACCTTAGTAGAGATTTCTGCAGTATCAGGTATAAGTTTGCATTCTACATATATGTCTCGACACCAGCAAACCTAAACTTACAGATGCAGGGATGAGAAGTGATCAAATAGGCATTTCCCTTTCATTCTGCATGTGCATCCTTGCCCTTGTTTCACCATGAACCTGCCAGCTCTAGAACATCACTCTAGTTATAGGCCTAGTTTCTAGGATAGTCCTGAGAAGAACCAGTATGAGGCCCTTAAATGTTATCTTCTGAGCAAGAAGCAGAATACAAATTGCAAGTGAGCCCCTGAGTGCATCGCATTCTTCTTCAAAAAGCTGGAGTAGCAATTTTAACTTACCTGACTGATGAAGAGACAGATCTTTTGTCAGCTATACGAGTGTCTGACTGAACAGCGCACAATGACCCTTTTTTGTTGAGTGGTGACCAGTAGCTCTGTGGGGTAGCTGCATTTCCCTTGCTTTTAGCTCCACTTGCCAAATTCAGGTTTGTTAACTAAAGAGGAGAAGAAAAAAAAAAAAACAAAACTATACATCACAAACAATTAAAAGCCAAGAAAAGAGCAAAAGGTGTCACTAAGTAAACTGCATAGAGTATGTGCTAGAAGTAAGACTGCTAGAGAAGGGAAACCTTTAGATGTGGAAAAACTATGCCAGTTGCATAAAGCAGTGGGAGAGATGACACCAACAGCCACCAGGCTTGAGATGAATTCAAGTACCAGCATTAAAACTACAACCCTTCCATTCACAGAAGAACAAAGGAGAAAAAGGACAAAGATGGGGCAAAAATCCCAAAGTGAGAAAGCAACATCACATTCCTTCCAAGTGAAAAATTAACTCTACACGCACTAATCAAAAGCTAGAAGCTCATATTACACTAAGCAGAGACCAAAGCGTCTGCCCAGTCATCATGATCTGTGTCACTAAGTCAGCCATATGTACCTGTCTCTCTCTACCCCTCTCTATGCATATATACAGGCACAACCCAACAGCATGTGTACCTCGGATATAAAATTCAAAACCAAACTCTACCACACATGAAAAACCTCCCACCCAAACATTTCCAAATTGTTCACGCAAGTAAATACAGTAGTTAATGATGGCCTAAAATCATGTTAGGTGTATGTTTTATCAAGCTCGAAAGAAACTATCTATGTGTTTTTAAGCACATAAAATGTATTCCATTGTTTCTTTCTCTGAACATTTTTCTTGTGTTGTTTATCTTCTTAAACAATCAAACTCGGCAAGCAGATACTATCTGCTAGGTTGTTTAAGAGAGTCTAAACACAAAAGAGGTTTCTAAACATAGTGGTATCAGTAGTGTAAGTATTAGTTTCTATTTTAAAAACCCTAAAACTTTATGAAGGTTACAAAACACTACAAAGCTAAGATTCCCAGTCAGGCACTGCCAGAATTAAGTTTATGACTGCCTTTAATTACATGATTACATGCTGCTTTTTAGGAGCACAGAACAGACTTGGTTCTGTGCCAAGATTAAGGTCATATGGCAAGCCAGACTTACCCATACTGCTCACTTCTGTGGCAACTGGAAGGCATGTAGCCAGTGAGACATAGAACATGGACAGAATGAAGGGTCTAACATCTAGCACTCAAGATCTCAAAGGTGATGCTTATTAAGTAACTTAATCCTGACTTAAGCATAGCTCGTGAATTCCCAGCTTTGAGATCTTACAATGCTCTTTTACCATGCAATTTTTCATGCAATTTGCATGCAGTTACTCAAACAAGTACATACCAGCTTCATTGCAATACACTACACTCACACCTACAATAGACTTGTGCAGGACTGCAGACTTCATATCCTCCGACTGAACTGTGGAATATGAACTAACATTGCAACTAGCTGCTACTCCTTTTATGGTTTAGTAGTAAAAGGCATCTAAACATTTTGAAAGTTCAGAAATCTTAACTTCTACTTCAAGGTCTAGACAGGATTAAATTATAGTGGTTATGCACTAGCCTTTTGCCCACTTCTCCAAAAGCAATCACTTTCGTCTCATCCCTTCTCAGCTCTGTCCTTTCCTGTTCTTGTTCCTTGTTTGTGTGACATTATTCTCACCTAGTCAGTCCCAACTTCCATGTTTCAGGTGTCATTCTTGTTATTCTGCTCGGTCCAGTTTTATTCTTACAGACTTCCAGCACTGTCCCCCCAGCCACACCATTTCATGGAACTTTCCAAGGGAGTAGTTATTTGATATGTCTTCCCACACTTTTCTTATTAGTTCCTCTTCCAGTTGCTCACATGCCCTACATCCAAGTGGTTCTAGTTCTATTCCCCTTCCCAGCCCACTCCTTTCTGTCAGCCCCTTTGTTCACCCAGTCACAGAATGCAGGCTCCTCATTGGACCACATTTACTACACTGCCATTCCTTCCATTTCTGTCCTTTCGACAAAGTGCTTCTCAGTGTCCTCTCCCAAGTTATGTCCAGGTCCAGATTTCACAGCCTCCTTGTCCTAGCTGTCCATGCTTTGGCAGAATTCCCACTCATTCTGTATTCAAGTCAGACAGGCTCTCAACCCAACACAGATGAGGTCACTGAGAACACAGGAGAACAGCATCTCAAGCCTCAGGACTATAAAGGTACAAATACAGAGAAGTTCAGTTTAGTGTCCTCAGTGTGGAGGGAACCACCAGGAAGCTGAGTTCTAGCAGGTGCTGCTGAGTATATTTCACCTGAAGCTTTTCAGATAGTTTCTGTGCAATCAAGCTTGGATAAAATTTTAAATTCCAAATTGCTTTTCCAAAGCATGGGAGATCCAGAAATTTAAAATAAAAGTTATGTAGATATTAAAATGCACAGATTTATTTTTTTTTTAATCCAGCCTTAGTTTTGGCTGGAACACTTCACCTTGCCCGAAATGTTCTGAAAACTGAATGTTAAGCACAGAAAACATTAGTCCAAATGGATGATGTTTCAGAACCTTACAAGCAATTTAAAACAGGGTCTGACAGTGGGACATATTGGGCAAGCTTAGTAATAGGCAGTGCTACCCATCTTACATGGAAAAAAGCATTAGGGGTCATTTTGGTGCTTCTACCTCACTCTTAAATGTTGTCCTCTGTAGAATTTCATTAAAATTTAGGGCATTTTCATTGCTAGAACAGAAAACTTCAAATTAGGTTTAGTTCTGATTGTGCCAGGCACTATGCAAATACCTAACAATGACAGTTTCTGGCCACAAAGGATTTATTGTTTGAAAAGAAGAAAGAATGGCAAATGAGGCAAACACAGAGGCCAACATGGTAAATGAAATAGGATATATACAATTCTTAGCTTGTCAACAACAGTGATCACAACTTTGCTAACACATCCAATGTGTGAAATGAAGATGACTTCATCCAGTTCTCTCTCCTCATCATCTTGATACCAAGAACCATTCAGCCTGATGAATTACCATCCCACCCCTGCTCTATTAATGCAGTATGCTTTCCTCTCTAGTACTATATCATTGTTTATTTGAAAGTTATCTTTCTAAGCAAAGCAGGTGAGCAAATAGCTTCGCATTGGTAGTAGAGACATTAAACACCTGTCTATATGAAATGTGTGAAAACTGCAGCAGGATTAAACACAGGCAAGGGATTTGGAATGAAGGCAAGAACACCAGCAAGAGCGCAAGGTTTAGCTGCAGCCAGCCCACCCAGATGGGTGTTACTGCTTCTACTGTGCCACACACCAAGAGATTTCTGCTGCTATAATTAGCTTGCCAGGATGTTGCCTTGGTGGATTGCTGGGGCATCCCCCCAACACATCTGTGCTCAGCAGAGTGGCTTCATTTTCTAGTCACAAGTAGAGGCAAACAGCAGCAAATCAATTGTTACTTTGGCTTAAAAGAAGATAATGTATAGCACCTGGACCAAAGCAGATACCAACATCTCCATAAAGAATAGCTTACAGCTTCAGAAATTATGATAGAGAGAAAAAAAACCCAAACAAAACCAAACCAAACAACCCCCTTAAAAACAAAACAAAAAAACAACCACCAAAAAAAAAACCCCACCCGAAAAAGCAAGGAAGGCAGATGAGTAGGGCTCAACAGAGAAGGTGGTTATTGGTGTGGATCTATAAGAACAAAGTTAGTTTTCACATTGAGTTGTATCAAGACATGTCCAAACTCTCCTGCTTTTCACTAGCAGTGAAGGACTTCACAATATTTTTTCTGACACTGACAGTATGACAGGAGACCTGCGAATGCTGCACTGCACACTTCAAGCATCCCTACTTTCAAACACCTCTCCTCACATCAATACGTTCTCTGTAAAAGGCAAGATAATACACAGCTAATATCTCTCATGATAGAATGATTCATAGTTTTGCCACAATCTTTAAACAGTTGTGGACAGCAAAAAGGTCACAAGCTGAAAGGAATATGCTCAGTGAAGAACACACTTGATGTACTTCTATTTATTATCCAACACCAAGAAACAGGGGAAGGAAAAACGTGGATTGTCACGGCCATATCAATAAATAGAGCCTGTGTTAGGTTTTGTAACAGCACATACATACATATATATATGCACTCTTATACTTAGTTCAATACAATGCTAATAAGCCAAAAGACATATTATTGCATAATGCCAAAATACTTTGTAAAAAAAAAAAATTTTAAGTGTTATGAGGTAAGTTTATGATTGCAATATACTTGCCTTTTTGACAGCAGAGACACATAAGCTTAAAATATTCTGTCTCTACAGTCTTGCTTTATTCAGAGAAACTTATATTTAATTTAATAAATAAATAGTATTTATTTATTAATTAATAACAAATTTAAGATTGAAAGCAAGGCCATACAGAATGATATCCAAAAGTACTGGCTATAAGAGTTGAGGGGTTTGTTTTTATTAATCTGCTTTCTAATTTACATAGGAAATATGACATCTCAAAATACAGATAGGAAGAAAATTTGTTTATAATGAACAGCATCCTACAAAGACCCATTGTATAGTACCCTTAAGAAATCACAAGCAAGAGTCAGAAGAGCAGCTTAATTTCTTTCACATTTCTGATCTACATTATACTGTCTTTCAATAGTTTCCCATTATCATGTTCAAGAACCTTTTTTCTATAATAAAATGAGTAGTTTGATCTTGTCTAATGTTTCAAATAAGCTAAAGCAGCAAATTATAACAGTGGCCAAAAATTTAAAAAAATAAAAAATAAAAATAAAAATAAAAAAAAATCAGCGCTGCAGATCAGCCTCCATGGATTCAGGAAAAGCCTCCTAAAAGCCTGAGTGTTCCTCTTGCTAGTTAGACACCTCATGACTAGAAGTTGTTACGATGTCCCTCTTGGAAAAGAGTGGAAAAGTTACTTAGATTTTTATTACTAACATCCTAACAGCAGATCCTGAGTTTCACTGGTCAATGTGTTACAACACTGAGCAAGCAATGCACTACAAAATATGCCTACTTCACACTCCTCAGTTGGCCATCACAGTATTTTTCTGCCAGAGGCTACTCATAGCCTGTTGCCTATAAAGTGCTGGGCACTGGAGCTCTACAAAGCCTAAAGCCAATTTCTCTTACTTGCAGCCATACTTCCATCCTCTCCAGTTCAGACATCTCACATTTCCATTTGCATCATTCTGATTGGTGAGGAGGAAAAGGGACCCAGACATTTCAAGATCAAGACTAAGAGATATGCCAAAATAATGTAGTCATCATAGGCCTACTTTCTCTTCCAAAAAGCCTTCAATATGATAAAAAGTTCACAGTCTGAAACAGGAGGAGACCTAACGCCACAATGTTTTTGGCACAACATACCCTAACAGGAAGTTTCAAAGGTATATATGAACATCAACAGTTCACTGAGAAACCTTTTCCTTTAAAGAAAGACTGGACAGGGATCATGGTAAGACACACATAAGATCACTGCTCATCTACCTTATGACCAGACCAGAATCTTTAGGTTTTGATACCTCAGACAGGATAAGATGATGCTATATTAAAAGCTCAAAAAAGGAAGCATTCCAGTAGAAAACTGAAAAGATGCAAAATGTCTCAGCATTTGTAATTTCCTCTCCTTTGCCTTTTGTTCTAATTTTTCCTGTGTGGTGCTTAGTTTGACTCCTTCAAGATCCTTCAGTCAATCCTTCATTTTCTATTTTATTACTTACCATTCATCTAGCAATGCCACCTTTATCCAGTAGCTTGTAAACAAATGTTTCTTTTCTTCCATTACCTAGCTTCTGTAGTCACTGTATTTTCACCTGCCAAGCTTTCCTCAGACACACATACCCCTGAGGCTTTCGAGACCAGTGAAGTACTTATATTCCCAAGAACAGAGGGGAAGAGCTAACAACTTGCCATTAAAAAAAAAAAAAAAAAAGCTGCATTCTTTGTTATATTTTTCTTTTTTCAGCCTTCAGAGATGACTATGACTGGATGCTACAACAATATAAATATCCACTGTTAATCAGTCCTCTCTCCAGTCTGTGTTTTGCATTTTCTTGGCTTCACCACAGAGCTCCCATGTACATCTGTGATCTAGCACAGGCTAGCATGACTTGCTCTAGTAGAACACCCAGGTCTTCCAGTACTGTTGGAAACAATCCACCTGCCTTGCCTCCCTTCATGCATCCAGAAACTGGAATCTAATAGGCCATCCCAGTATGAGAAACATCACAGGATCTTAACCTGCCTCTTTCCTTAGGAGGCAAAGGAAACCCCAAACCACAAATCTCAAACACACACACTTTCACTGTCTGAATAGTGGCACAACATATACCTACTACAAATTCCTTGAGGGAACCATGTAATACAAACAGATTTTTCTAGCGCCACCTTTTCACTACCCAGGCCAGCTTGCTGACCATGCCCCACTCTAAAACATGTTCCTTTTACGTACAGATTTGAATTTGCAGGAGCAACCAGCCAGAAGAAGGGAAGAACTGGGGCTAACAGGCTGGGAAGTGTGAAATCTGTCTGTGTACCAAGGCTGATCTGGCCAAAGGCCTGTGACATTCCTTCTTTGCTTGTGGAGCTTACCAGCTTACAGGATATACATATGCATACAGAGCACAAGTGTTCCAGTCTCCAGAAAATGTTCCAGACAAAGACCTGCCAGAGACATTCCTGGGAAACCTGACAAACTTGCAAATTCCTTTGTAGTGTCTCCAGCGTATGCATCCATTTAACAATGAAAAAAACCCCAAGTTAGTGCTGCTGAACTCCTCTCTTCCTTCTCCTGTAAAAGTCAGGCTTTCATTTAGACAATCCCTGCCTCAAAACTTCCCAGTAGGGGTGATTTTGGTAAGGTACAGTCCTGCCAAATGTTTGATAAGGGTGTAATCTTTCCCATAACATGAGTTCTAACTGCTCAGCCTGGCCCATTTGGTGACTCTCTGTAGATCTGCAGATGTTGCTGCATCATACAAAGCCTCTTCTCCTATTCCCCTTGGAACCTCAGAGCAGAAGGGGTTTAATTTGAGCACTGCAGATACTACATTGACATTTTTACTTTCTACAGACTCTGCTGAGACCAGTTACGTTACTGCTGACATTAAAAATCAGGAGTATTAAAAATAATTCCAGCTCCTGTATGAACAGCTTGGGGATGACGAGGAGATGGGGCCCTGCAGCAGTGCAGAGCTATGTGAAAAGGAAAGAAAAATACTCCTCAGACTCCATCTCCTGGTTTGTTGCTCCTCCTTCATAGTTACAGTGAGATGTCTTTTTCTTTTACACTTCCCTCCTCTCCATCAGTGGAATGGTAAAAGCCAACCAAATGGATACATACGGAATATAAATATGATACAGATTCAGATAAAGTGGGTTGAGTCAAAGCAAGGGATTAATACTGAAAAAAAACCCTTTGAGGAACTGCAAATATATGCTGCATCCTGAAATTCATGGTCTTCTTGCAGTCACCATGTTGTGCTGCTCAGGTGAGAGAGCAGATGCCCACTGGGCACTGTACGTTGTATTTTGGCACACTGGCAGTTTGCTTTGTGGTGCTTTTCTTCTGCTGAGGCCAAGGTCAGCCAAGGTACAACATTGTGTAACTGAGACGGGTAACTGAGGAATGGTGTGGCTTCAAATATTGTTGCAGCTGATGTTCAACTGAATCACACTATTTTGGGATTCCTGTGGCATATTATTCTCACAAGGTCACTCTGGGCACGTAAAGTACCCATTCCAATTCCTCCTCACTCCCTCTCCCCTGTCCTAAGCTTTAGTAAACTCATCTGCTTCTTGCTAATTTCTACCTTCTGTCCAAATGAAAAATGTAGAATGAGAGAAGTGCCCCATCCTCCTACGGATCTGTCAGCATGTTTACAGGAATCCTGGCTGCTGGATCTTGGGTAGTGACTGGCTGCATAGCAGAGATGGAGGCAGCTGGGTACAGCCCTTGCCTGGGTGGTCTGATATTATCCCTGTGATTTAACTCCCTGGCTGGAAGAACTGGAGCTATTCCTAATGATAGATGGGTCCTGAGATCTCACACTCTCCTTCACAGAGAAGGGCAGAGCTCCCACCAGGCATCCCCTCCTCCTCCTCCTGGTGAAGCTGGCCAATTCAACACATTCTTCAGTTCAATAGCATTAATAACTACAAAGTACTACAGCCTAGTAGATATGAACTGCAGCCACCCCGCACCAGCCAGTGATAGGGACCTCACACAAATCCAGCACTGCAGAAAAAAACCTTTTTACCTTACAGCATATTTCAGAGAAAAGTAGCATGCTATTCACAAAGAAAAAAAAAAAAACAACCAAAAAAAACCACTAGCCACCTGAGCCTGAATCTACACACATGCTGTGCATTTTTATGTCTTCCCCATAGAAAGTCCCACAATACAAGCACATGGAAATGTTTTTGCTAAATACACTTGAAAAATACTTCAGGATTAATGCCTGGTAAGGAACACAGCAGAGGGAAAAAAAAGCGTGGATTATTTTAGTCACAGCCTTCATCCATCTATCCACCAGGAAAGGCTAATGGCTAACAGTAGGTACAGCCAAAAAAACCATCTTAGTTCAGCTGTCCAGAAGTGACACAGCAGCCAGTAAGGTCCCTATATCACAAATCAAGGCCAGAAAGGCAATTAAGTCCCTATACAATGAAAGGAGGTTACCAAACTGTATCTTCAGGCTTCCTTCCCCAACTCACCACCAACGCCTCTGCCTTGATCCTCCACTACTACTGTTATTATCTTAGGCTGATGCTAGGCAATGGGCACACTGAACAAGAAAACTTCAGGACAAATGAAAAATTGAGTATTGTTAACACACTGACAACACTGCAGGTGAACCACTACACTACATGTACTGACAAAGACATCACCACTCTGTACAAATAATTAGCCATCACTCGCATGCCATAATTAGGGAAATTGCTGATTTCAGATATGAATTTCCTCACAAGTGTCTCAGTAACTCACTTACCATAAAGGAAATATTTAGCTTGACTACAGGAAACTAATGTAGCAAAGAAAAAGTCATAAATATGGAAGCAGCAGCATAGCACACGTTCCTCAGTCTTAAAGACAAAAGGTCAGTTCAGAGCCACTGCCCAGCAATCTCGCTATCCTGGCTGATATATTTCAGAAGATGGATGAAGTTTCCATGCATCTAACTGAAACACCTTATTGCTAAGGAAAATTTTTTATTTCTGTACGTTAAAACCTAGGGATCTATCATTTGGAAAATGCTCCTTATTCTGTCTGAGGTAACTATGGCCTGTTAAGCTTTCTGCCTTAATGGTATCTTCTTGTAGGAAGTTTCAGAAGGTAAGTATATTCAGTGACAACAACTATTCACTTTTATTATCAGTTTTTAGTCTGATGTTTCCCCTAGTAAACTGAATATCCCCTTCTTAAGGGAAACATAAATAACATGAACTTTATTTACTTTATCGTCCGCTGTTCCATATAATTCCTGCATACCTATCTCCTCTCTAAACAACAAACTTAGTATTTGTTAAAAATGCATTTTGCATTTAATTGTTGCAGTTGCTCATCTGTGAATCCCAGTTATTTTTCCTGAATTCACTTTAGGAATGGCAACCAAATGTGAAAACAGTTTTTCAAGGTTGGGCATGTAATTGATGCTTACATAAGATTGACTTGTAATTAATGCTTACATTGATGCTGGCAATGTACACTTGCAGCCCAGAAAGCCAATCGTATCCTGGGCTGCATCAAAAGCAGCATGACCAGCAGGCTGAAGGAGGGGATTCTCCCCCTCTACTTTGTGAGACCCCACTTGGAGTGCTGTGTCCAGTTCTGGGGCCCCCAACATAAGGAGGACATGGACCTGTTGGAGCGAGTACAGAGGAGGCCATGAAGATGATCAGAGGGCTGGAACAGTTCTGCTCTGGGGACAGGCTGAGAGAGTTGGGGTTGTTCGGCCTGGAGAATCACAGAATCACAGAATGTTAGGGATTGGAAGGGACCTCAAAAGATCATCTAGTCCAATCCCCCTGCCAGAGCAGGAACACCTAGGTCAGGTCACACAGGAACATGTCCAGGCGGGTTTTGAATGTCTCCAGAGAAGGAGACTCCACAACCTCTCTGGGCAGCCTGTTCCAGTGTTCTGTTACCCTCACAGTGAAGAAGTTCTTCCTCACATTTATGCGGAACCTCCTATGTTCCAGCTTGCACCCATTACCCCTTGTCCTATCATTGGATGTCACTGAGAAGAGCCTGGCTCCATCCTCATGACACTCACCCTTTACATATTTATAAACATTAATAAGGTCACCCCTCAGTCTCCTCCAAGCTAAAGAGACCCAGCTCCCTCAGCCTTTCCTCATAAGGGAGATGTTCCACTCCCTTCATCATCTTTGTGGCTCTGCGCTGGACTCTCTCAAGTAGTTCCCTGTCCTTCTTGAACTGGGGGGCCCAGAACTGGACACAATACTCCAGATGTGGCCTCACCAAGGCAGAATAGAGGGGAAGGAGAACCTCTCTTGACCTACTAACCACCCCCTTTCTAACACACCCCAGGATGCCATTGGCCTTCTTGGCCACAAGGGCACATTGCTGGCTCATGGTCATCCTCCTGTCCACCAGGACCCCCAGGTCCCTTTCCTCTACACTGCTCTCCAGCAGGTCAGCCCCCAACCTGTACTGGTACATGGGGTTGTTCTTCCCCAGATGCAAAACTCTACACTTGCCCTTGTTGAATTTCATTAAGTTTCTCCCCGCCCAACTCTCCAGCGTATCAAGGTCTCGTTGAATGGCAGCACAACCCTCTGGTGTGTCAGCCATTCCTCCTAGTTTGGTGTCATCAGCAAACTTGCTGAAGATACATTCTGTACCCTCATCCAGGTCGTTGATGAAGATATTGAACAACACCGGTCCCAGTACCGACCCCTGAGGGACTCCACTAGTCACAGGCCTCCAACTAGACTCCGTCCCATTGACCACAACTCTCTGGCTTCTTTCCTTCAGCCAGTTCACAATCCACCTCACTACCTGATCACCAAACCCATACTTTATCAGCTTATCTACAAGGATGCTGTGGGAGACAGTGTCAAATGCTTTACTGAAATCAAGATAAACCACATCTACCGCTCTACCATCATCTATCCACCTAGTTATTTCCTCATAGAAGGCAATAAGGTTGGTCAAACATGACTTACCCTTGGTAAAACCATGTTGAAGAGAAGGCTCTGGGGAGACCATATAGCACCTTCCAGTACCTGAAGGGGCTAACAAGAAAGCTGGAGAGGAACTTTTTACAAAGGCATGGAGTGATAGGACAAGGGGTAATGGTTTTAAACTAAGAGTAAATTTAGGTTAGACATTGGGAAGAAGTTCTTTACTGTGAGGGTGGTGAGACACTGGAACAGGTTGCCCAGAAAAGTTATGGTTGCCGCCTCCCTGGAAGTGTTCAAGGCCAGGTTGGATGGGGCTTTGAACAACCTGGTCTAGTGGGAGGTATCCCTGCCCATGGCAGGGGGTTGGAACTAGATGATCTTTGAGGTCTCTTCCAAGCCAAATCACTCTATGGTTCTACAATAATTACATACTATTTCCTACCCTGTTTCTTAACCATGCTACTAATTTTGTTTGTTGCCTTTACTGCATGACTTAGAACAGGTATCTCCACTGAGCTTTCCAGAACAAAACTAATTTTTTCTTCCCTAAATGATTAATTTAAATCTTATTACTTCAAGTGGTTAAAATTTTTGCTTGTCATATAATCAGTTATTTGTAAAAACTGAACTTAATCTGCCATTTTCTTGCCAAGTTAATGCAGTTGTTAACTTTTTAATACAGATGTACTGACAAATTACCAGGAGGTGGGCTCCAGTTTAAGTTTACAGCACATACATAACTTCACAGTAACTGGACATCTGGACACTTGTAGCCCACATTACACTGAAGGTAACAAGAAGTTACCTCATGTAGTCAATCTGAGCTGCACAGGTATGTATTCACATGGATGAACACTACAGAACAGTTAATCTACTGCAAATTCACACCCCGTGTTACCTTGCAATAACTTGCTTTTACAGTCATTCTTTAATTAGTATGCCAGTCATAATGAACCTCCTCCTTTCAAATCTTTAATTTTACACTCCATTGTATGCATTCCATATTCTGCATGTTCAATTAACCACTTGTGGTATAGCAAACTGGCTAGTTATTATTTTGTTTGGTTTCTGTCTGGTTTTGATCTATAACAAAACTTCACCTCTCACCCTACAGATACCTGGCTTGCTTAACACTTCTTGTTGAAAGCTTGTCAAAAATTTTTTTTGACAGTTTGAACAACAAGAACCAGTTCCACTAGATGTTATTTTTCTCAGTTCAAAGAATTCTAATAGATCAAGACATGGGTCGGGTGGTTGGTTTGGGGTTTTTTTATGTCTGAATTATGCTTATCTGGGTGAATTAAAATTCCATTCTTATTTCAATTTAATACATAACTGCTAGTGGACCAAGACTCACTTCCTTACTTTACAGGAAATTTCAGTGTCCTTATTACAGAAAAGCACATTTGTTGCCTTTCTGTCCTCTGTACCAGCTTTACCACTTACCACACCTTTCAGTAGAAACTTTGTCCCTTCACTGTTGCATTTCTGAACTCCTAAATGTATACCATCCAGTCACAGAAGTCTCACAAAACATTATTTTGTCTATCTATCTTTTCTCTTACAAGCTTAACTTGATTACCTGGAAAGAAAATGTCTCTCCTCTGTACCTACTATAGTGAAAAATAATGCAGAATAAAAATAATTTAGTATTTCTAATGCCCATGTCTTCCAACATTTGATTCTACAGACCTAGAATACATCCTCATTGAATTAATAAATTAATCTATTAATAGCATATTTAAGGCAATCTGATTTCCTGCAGCATCTCCATGTGTCTCCCTGGCCAATAACCACATCATTCACAAGTCTGCTACCTATAATATCTTCAAGGTCTTCCCTCCCTATGTCCTCCTGAGTTACAAGGAAGAAGCAGCACATGCTGCATCTAGTTCCAAATCAATTAGCAGCGAACAAACTTCTAATATATGCATTCTGACCAGCTAAGTGGCGGTCCAAACAGAACAGATAGAAAGTTTGAACTCCACTTGATTTTAGCCCTTGACTTTAACACTCTCACAGGCCTTGTACTCCCAGGCACTTAACATTTTTCACAGAACAGGTAAGAACGTGCTATCCTCAAGACTTAGTTGAAACATGGGTAATTTGGACAAGGGCTTTCCTCTTTCTTACAACATTCTGAGCTCAGATACCTCCTTATTATCCTACTCAGCCATGAACTTCACAGGTTAATGCTGGATCTTCAAAGGCATGCATTTTCCAGAGATCTCTGTGTTGCTTGCTCCCAAACGTATTGGGTAGTTAACTAGAGGAACACCTTGTTATTTTTGGATACTGTGGAGTGCTATAGTTAGATGGCAAGTACTGCAAAAATCAGGCAGTGTTTGAAAGATCTCTTATGGACAGAGGTACATAACTCTCACTGCTCATCATTACCTCAAAATCAGCTTTATTATTAGATTTTATGTAATTATAAAACATGGTAAATCTGTGTTTTTAAGAAAATAAAATTCCTCAGAAGTAAAAACTAACATTCATTGTTAACAGCTATATTTGACAATAAAGATTCTCCCTAGCAGCTTCACTGTATTTATTAATTTGTAATGCTGAATATTTATCTTTCATAACCTGAGACTGTCATGCTCCAGCATGTCCTTGAAGCAACATCTTTCCTGCACTTATCATTAAAGACAATTGCAGAACTTGCCCAAACAGCTGTTCCTTTTCTAATCTCGGATAGAATACTGCTCATTTTTTCTCTCTATTCATCTCCCTCTCATTCCTGCAACTGGGCAGTAAGGCATGATGCAGAGGATTAAGTAATGATTCTTATGGGTTCTAGATCAATATTTCTATTGTATACCACTATGAAGACACCCTTGTTTTCTTCATGTTGCAAGCTGAAGTTTTCTACAATATAATGAAAAACATTTTTCAAAAATACAAACTAATGAAAGGCAAAATGTTCTCACACACTGTGATGAGACAGTCTGTGAGGACTGAAAACTGTGTACAAGGGAATGAAACCACACATCAGTAAGGCTTTACCTTCCTACCATCTCCATCTCCCATATTATAAGAACTGCTCACTTTATGAGTATCACTGTGAAGTTCCCATCCAGTGTTTCAGAAGCGAATGTAGAGGACTGACAGGACAGAAAGCTGATGTAATCACAAAAGTCTTGTCTTCTGAAGACAAGAGATTTTAAATGTCTTGTTCAAAGCTCGTCAGATTCTTATTTTCCCTTTGAACATTGTCACTTCAGCAGCCCATTTGCTTAATAAATTAAACTGATTTAATACAGAGGGCAGAATACAAGAGTGTAAGAGAGAAAATATGAAACAGGTGCTTTGGGCATGGGTAGGGAACAGTGAAGAACAGCAGGGATTGGAGAGGGACAGAGGTGGACTCCCAGCCAGAATGGCAACATCATTCCAAGCACAGCTGTTGAGGCTACATTCCTGGGAACCCTGGAGACCCACACTAGTACACAGATACCAGAAGCAATTCGCACAAGAATGGGAATGGAAAACAAGCTTCCCAGCTGCTCTTGGAAGGAGGCAATGTATTCAGAGTACCCCTGCCCCCAAGACACAGCTGGGCACAACACAAGGAACCAAGGCACAGACAAAAGCATTCAACTCTCACATAGAAGTTCTTGTCCTTGGAAAAGAAGCACAGTCCACAGCAATAGTAGTATTTTCAGAAGCCTTTCAACTCTTTCCAAAACAATAGTCCTAATTTTGCTATTAAACATAAATAAATCCAAATATTGCGTCCCTTTCATACCAGGTACTTTCCAATGAGGTAGACTAACTCCAAGTTTCTGGAATGGCTTTAAAGAATTGTACTATTTTTATTATTTAGGCAAGTGATGTTCTCTTCTAGGGCTTGCCTTCATGCGAATTTCTTTTAGAATACTTTTACTTTAAAAGGACTACTATATTTCAAGTGGCTTAAACAAAGGAGTGAAAAGTGGGAAAACAACAGAGTCTCCTGTCTAGAAACACACAGGGAAGTAGCGCCCTGTTTAACTAAATCACCCTCACACAAGCCCTATCTCTAACTTTCTCTCAGATTTCAGTCCCTTACTTCTCCTGTCCCAAAGCTACCAGGGTTTCATAACCCAGAGTCCCCAAACCCTCCTATCCCACACCTTTCCTCCTTTCAACCCATACCAATGGGTATGGATTCGCACTTTTCTCCAGTTGCTTATTAAATCCTCTCCCCCATGTTTCTCTACCTCTTAGAATCATAGAATAGCCTTGGTTGGAAGAGACCTCTAAAGACCATCAAGTCCAACCATTAACATAACATTGCCAATTAACCACTAAACCACATCCCTCAGCACCTCATCTACACATCTCTTAAATACCTCCAGGGATGGGGGCTCCACCACTGCCCTGGACAGCCTGTTCCAATGCTTGATAACCCTCTTCTGCCCCTGTCTTCCCCTCTCCTGCTTCAGACCAAATTCTTGTCTGCCCAAATCTATAACCACACAGTGCTCCAACAACTTCACTGGTATCTACCCATCTGCAAATCACTTTCAAAACAGCCAGTCTACTCTAACGCCTGCACTTCTCCTATTCATTCAATCCCCCTGCTTCAAATCCACATCCATACCTAGCAGCTCAAAGTGAGGTGTCCTGAGTTCCAGGTCCCTCAACAGTAAGGCCAACCCTTGCTTGGCTCCTCCAGTTTTGCCTGGACAGGCACTTGCTGCCATACTATTATGCTTTTGTTGTATGCTGGTACCTTTTATCACCCTTCATTGTCATAGCAGCCTTGTCTTCCTACAGAACTAAAACCCTTGGTCTTTGTTGCAAGACAGGTTGATCAATAAATAAATAAATAAACAAACAAATAAATAAAAAAGTCAGAATGACTCTTAGATGACTGAAGAGTAGAACATGTCCAGGAAATTAAAAAAAAAACCAAAACTTCAAAAAGCACAAGTAGTAGCTGTACACTGTAATTATTTAATTATGTTCCTTTGGGCCTTGTAATTGATCTGAACCTTCCAAAACATCACTATTTCAGGTACGATTAAAATAATAGTCTCATCTTAGAAATTACTATGTGCCATAAATTCAGTACTGAAGAATCAGGTTGCCTTAAAAGAAACTGTCCTCAACTAAACCATCCAGATTTTCATACTAAGCAAGATTCACATTTCATTTCTCCAAAGGGATTATTGGATAAACGTCCTGAAGAATCACAGTAGAGAGCAGATGTCTAGAACTGAGTGAACGCAGGCTCAGGAAGGAAATTCATTGTCAGATAGAGCTCCAGCTCTAAACTCTTCATTGACTTGTGAATCTCTATGTGGATCTTTTTCATGATGACAGAAGACCACTAAGACACAACCCAACCCACGTTTTTGTATTTCACTACTGAAGCAAAGCCTGTACAAACACTGCTTGGCCGAATACAAAATACATCAAGGTCACACAGAAAATCTACACTGTCTGCTAGAAGCTGAGGGTCTTTACTGTTTGCTTGTTACAAAGAAGGGAATTAGCACCTTCATTCTCATTCTATACCTTTCCCACCTCATCTGTGGGAAAGTATCTTGGGAGAACACAGAATCAAAAAGCAATGCAGACACATTTACCATGACCAACACATTTGCAGAGCTACCACTGCACTTCATAGACATTTTTAGACTTGAGTATACCTACAATGATCAACTGGTGGCTAAATAGGTTTCAGCCTCCACCATCTACAATTACCAGAGTATGCTCCTTTGTTACCCAACACAGCCCTTCCCATGTAGATCTCTCAGTTTCTCTCTAGCTTTCCCGTTCTATGCTTCCTAATTTAGCAACAGTAACTAGCTACGGTAGAAATACAGAAGTTTAAATATCATCTAATACATGGCATCATATAAATGGCAGCAAGAAGACAACTTGGGTTCTCCAGACAGATCTAAGAAGTTCCACAGCAGTTGGAATCAAGTGGAGAATGAGTGCTTTTAGGGAGAAAGTCTACTAATTTATTTTTCAAAGCTCTTTTCTGAAAAGACTGAAATGAAAGAGAACATATGTAGGACATAACGACTCAAAAAGGAATATGAAATTAAGTGGAATTCTACCAGAAACCTATGTAAATTTGACCTATACCACCATGTTTGGCAAAAGGATTATCATATATCATGCTAGCAAGTACTTCACTGTGTTTTTACAATGTTATTGGAATACAAAATTTACAACAGAACCCATTCTGCAGACTTCCATTCCCAGGACTGTGGTGACACACTGAAGGAACAAGGAATCAAATCGCATGGAAGCACAAGTCTGAGAAGACTTGAGTTTACTGTTTAATAAGACCAAGTGTGGATTTGTTTTTTTATAACATATTTTCTAATCCTCTGCCATGTCTTGCTTTCTTCTATAAAAGGATTTTAGCAACATTCTTATCTCACAGAAAATCAAAATTCTGGTCTCTGTAAACACTTCAAAACAACAATATGACAGAAATCGATTTTCATGAGAATTACCCCTTCCAGTATGTTTCAGCCCAGCGCTGACACAGAAGCCTGTGACAGACTTTTCTGCCGTCCCAGGGACTCTAGCTTTACTGCTTACATACCTGCTTTGTAAGGAGGCTGATGCAGCTTGGTGGGGAATACTGACAGGCTGCTTGCTTTTCTACCAGCTGCTGCACTTCTGCTGCTACCATACCCGGGCTATAGCGTTCGCCCTGGGAAGAAGTATCTTCCACATCTTTGTGCGTCCTGGCTGAGCACACACGCTGCCCACTTGGACTGTCATGGCGCAAACCTACCAAACAAACATGGGGATATGCTTAGCGAGCAATGTGTCAGACTCTCTCAGCCTGCTGATTACAGAGATAAAAAGGCAGGTATGGTACTTTCTACAGATTCTAGGGAGAATACAGCCTCATATTCTGAATGGGTATTGCCTAGATGAGCTTTTTTCAATTCAAAACCTGTGTTCTCTTTATCATTATGTATCTAATAGCACCCAATTCAGAGAATATTGGCCACTGTTACTCAAGCTAAATCTATAATGTTTGTCCTTAAAAACAAATGGGTCACTTTAAATAAGCTACTCATTTGGGAAGTTAGATTTATTTTAAAGTTAGAAAGACTGTCAATATATATTGACAACTCTAGTGAGCATGTGCTAACCCTGATGTACAACCTAAAGCAAATATATACCATCATTTAAAAAAAATATATATCAGGACCACAGCTGTTAGTCTGTGTGTCGTTCCCAAAGCCTTCCTCTCAGACTACATCCATAAATTCCTGCAGTTTCTTCTACCCTTCGGATTCCTTACACTCTTAAGTTGAATTGCTCAACTATGTTCTACTCCAGAAGAGTAAATGAGAAGTTTCTAGATCCTGTTTTTAAGATATGCTTGGGTATGGTAGTACTGAAAGGTCCTAGAGAATGAGATACATTAATGATTCACTCAGATCTTTCTTTTTTGGAGGTCTTGACACACCTTTAATTATTCAACAATTATAAGGCTTCGGTAAAGGATTTCTCTACACGATAGAGAAACTATCATGTTAATGATAGAATTAAGACAGAATGACAGAATTAAGAATAGTACCTAGACTGAGACAGGACTTCTGCTACATTAAAATCACTAACAATAAACAAGACATCAGTAATATAATCAAGTGAAAATATACAGTACTTCATTTCCCACTTCTTTTCAAAAAAGTTCAAAGGCTGAATTCAAAGTTTGAGGCTAAGGGGAAACCTTATTGCCCTCTACAACCTCCTGAAAGGATGTTGTAGCAAGGTGAGGGTCAGTCTCTTCTCCCACGTAACAAGCGATAGGAAGAGAGGAAATGGCCTGAGTTGCACCAGGGAAGGTTTAGATTGGATTTAGGAAAAATTTCTTCACTGAAAGGGTTGTCAAACCCTGAAACAGGCTGCCCAGGGAAGTGGTGGAGTCCCCACCCCTGGAGGTACTTAAAAGACGGGTAGGTATGGCACTTAGGGACTGGTTTAGTGGTGGACTTGGCAGTGTTAGGTTAATGGTTGGACTCTATGATGTTAAGGATCTTTTCCAACCTAAATAATTCTATGATTCCCTGTTCATCTGCTCAATAAATGTGCATCTTTGGCAAGCAAGAGCTGCTTCCTGCACTTAAGAGAAATTTAGCACCGTTCAACAAGACTCATAATTCTGGAAATTTAAAACTTCTACCTACTCCAGAACACAGATTTCTCCATACTGAACTAGCAGGTTGTTATGCAATCCCAGAACACTCACCTACTTTTGCAGAGGATGGTCGGGACAATCTTTGGCTGTAGATCTGAGCAGCTCTCTGAAAAGATGAGAAGGGGCCAATGGTGCAGCTACCAGAATGACAATGATGTAACCCTGCAAGGCTAGAAGCCTCACTGGACACTGGGTTTGTGAAGACAGAAAAGCTGTCAGGAGCTGTGTTCTGTGAGGAGGGTCGTGGGGACAGGGACTGAATCAGCCTGGGACCAGCTGGAGGAGCTGGCAATGAATGGTGACCAGGCACCTGTGGATTCTCAGAGGCTGCAGGCTGAGATGGTATCCAGGAACTGGTACTTCGCTGGAACGTGGCATCAGTAACAGAGGAAGAAGCACTAGGAGGGCCGCACTGAGGTAATTTCACTTCAGCATTTAAGGAGCAGGTGGGTCCTTCTGGAACTACACAAAGATAAATGAACACATTACACTGGAAAAAGCTGCTTTTCAGGTCCTTTGGATAATATCAACATACAAAAGATGCCTCTACTCCAGACACACTGAAGCCAAAACGACCTCATCTACCAGCAGACAATAGGAGGCTTCACATGAGCTTGCGATATCTAGATCTTCCACCACAGAAAAGCAGCTGTTTCATACTGTTCACCCTACATTATCTTCTCTTGGGTTTAAAAAAAAAAAATTTCAGAATCTTCCCCAAAATTGGGCATTTAGAGAGCACCTTATCGCTCTCTGCAACTACCTGAAAGGAGGTTGTAGAGGCGCAGGTGTTGGTCTCTTCTCACAAGTTACAACCGACAGGACGAGAGGAAATGGCATCAAGTTACACCAGAGGAGGTTTAGGTTAGACATTAGGAAAAAACTTCTACACTGGAAGAGTTATCAAAGACCAGAACAGTCTGCCCAGGGAAATAATTGAATCACCATCCTTGGATGTATTTTAAAGCCATCTAGATATGGTGCTCAGGGACATGGTTTAGAAGTGGTCCTGGTAGTATAGATAATGGTTGGACTTGATCTTAAAGGTCTTTTCCAACCATAACAACTCTATGATTTGAATCCCTCAGTTTGAACCCAAAGGTTCCAACCTTTATTAAAAACAGTAAATGCATTCCTATTTTTAGTTGATGATTTAAGTCAGTTCACTTACGGATCGATTTAACTTCTTTGAGTTTATAGCCTATTAATGCTCCTTCTGCAGGCAGATCTGCAACTGAACTTTTGGGCTGATCATCTTTTATTTTTTTCACCACCTCAGGATGCTCTGTAACAAAATCAAGGAATTAGGAAGTAGAACAATGCAAACTCTGATATCATTAGAAGAGGACTGCAGGATTTAAACTTTGTTACAATGGATTTCTTGCTGATTTTTACTGTAGACTATGCAAATCTATTGATGACAATTGTTCTGTAATGTACAGCAGCACGGACTACTGGGTATGTATGGCTGGCACTGCACTTCCTTCCATGGAACACATAATTAGGCTCAAATATACAGACTCTGCCTTCTAATTGGTATGCTCACTGTAGGCAACAGAATTCAACAGGCCTTGATTCCTCTCATCCCTTTACTTCAATTTCAGATTTCTTTGTTGATTTCATATGCCTTCAGTTTGCAAATTCTCATTTCAGTCATGGGCCACCATATCTAGCTCTTTATAAATGCTAGTCCAGATTCACCCCATTTCACTTCAGGCAAAGAAGGTAGGAGGGCAGTTACTCTAGTCTTCACATACACAGTCAGTTAAAAAATGTAAAAAAGATACACAACCTCAAAAAACTCGAGTAACATTCTGGAGGGGTTGTTCTTTTTCCATAGACTGAAGTTAAACTGGATTTGTCTGGGCAACATCATCTCAGAACTGCCTGCAACACTTACCCCCTTGAGGCTGTGTCTCTGACTCGTTACTGGTGTTCCTGGGTTTTGTGCTTGTGGAGTTTGTTCCCAGGAAAACACTTGCAGATTTGTTTTTGTGTGTGTAAAATGTCAGCACTTCCTCCAGATCACTTTCACTACAATTAGGAGAGAAGAATGGATGTAAGTGAGGATACTAAGCTTTTCTGCATTCACGCAACAATCAAAGACAAGAAACAATAAGGAGACTGAAGAGGGGAGTGGGGAAAAAAAGGGTGAAGCCAGACAAGCTAATGCTTTGCTCAGTTCTGCAGGGTAAGAGCAGAAGGAAAGGAACAAGCCTTGGTTAAACCTGAGATTCCCACTGAAATGCATTTTCTTATGCAGTAGAAAAATCAAGTCATTCAGGAGCCTTCCAAGGATAAATAAAGAACAAGGGAAAACTCCAAACACAGTTTTGGGGAAGTTGGCTCAACAGGAGAGACTTGGTTCACGGCTAAGTTTGTAAATCTTCCCCAGGTGCTCTCTAGAACAAGCAGCTATCTTGCTCACAAGAGAACTCAGCTCAGCCTCTGTTTTATAGTCATCATTAGTAGTTTCAGTTCAGCAGTGGGCAGAGAAGAAGAAAGAGAAGAGCTTGTTAATTAGTCGTAACTGCAGGACAAACAGAACAGACAATACTTTTGTGTATCTCACAAAACATGCATACATTTCTCATTTTCTTCACAAGAAGAGAGTTTAACTGCCCCAACATCCTAAGTGTCTATTGGTCCCAACCCAGTATTTATTATTTGGCCATTCTTATTAGAGCTTGTGCAAGCTGTAATTCTAATTGTTTTGATATCTAAAATGCTTTCCTTTTGCTTTATAGTGTTGCCTCAGCATTAGTGAGTGGGTATATAGCTGAGCAAACACCAAGAGCAAGTACAGTGCCAGTAAAGACAACATAACATAACACAGGAATATAAATTTGCATAGCAGCAGTTAAAAACCTTCAAAATGTCCTCTGCATATCACACTTTTACTAGTCTTTGCTAGCCTGAGCTTTGCTAAAAAGCAATGTCTAAAGCTGATCCCACCAGTTTAGACCTTCAGGACACGCTGCAAAAGTTCACCTTTTCTCCCAAACCAATGAGAACAGAGGTGAAGGGGAAATGTAAGAATGGAAAGCTGTTGGTGAAAAGGTGCTTTAAGCTTTTAAGTGAATTTACCAGTGTAAGTATATACTTACACTGCACTGAGGATGTTTAGAAGCAATCATTGTAGCATGTATATAACTAAACACAATGCCATCCATGTGATATCAAAGTTAGAGAGAAATGAGACAATCTTAATTATTAAGTGGCAACATTTATTACCTATTTTCTCCAGTGTTGTATTCACTCTATTGCAGAAAAAGCACTCAAAGTGGAGACCTATCTCCTTTGCTTAGCTCCAAATGACTAGCTCACTGATTTAAGCTTCAAGCACAGCACAGAGTAGTGCCAGATACCAGAGTTTTCAAACATAGCTGATACTTCAAAAGAAGCAGAAGGTCATCACTAGAAATTGTCTGATCATTGGCAAACTGACTTCTGCTGTTCTTCATCACTCAGGCAGATGATCCAGCAAAAATCTAGAGCCCCAGCCTAGCCTGTGCATCAGGCAATGATGGCATGGTAGCCAGTTAACATGGAAACAAAAGAGTATGCAGTTCTGCCCCAAGCAGCCATCTCAGTACTTCTGGCCAAAAAGGAAAATTACCTGCCTTAGGAGGCAACAGTCACTTTAGTGGCCAGAGATGTCAGAAGCAAAAGCATGCGGTGGGCCCATGTAATCTGCATTTCTAGTGACAGGAGTAGATGCTATGGTATATGGTAGTCAGACAACTCGAGGATCGTTCTTTTATAGAACTCTGTCTGAAGAACAGTGAGATTTTTCTCAGAGCCTGTAAATGTGTTGTGGTAATGACTCCATCAGTTATATTAGAAAAACATACAATTAACTGTTTTCATGAGAATGTCGCATCAAAAGAGACTGTGAAGCCTCCTGAACTTAGTTAAGAAACCTCAGCTACCACCCACTTCTAATCAGTCACTAAGAGTGCTATCCCAACAGAAGAAAAAGAACAGTTTTGTAACTGATCATGACAAAGCAGCAGTGACTGTCAACCTTTGCAGAGAACATAGAATGGTATTAAAAAGGCAGGTGATCTCTACCCGTCCAGATATTGACAGGGGTCCTTGCCCATATAGGCATGTCCTATATGTGTCAAATATAGGAGTCAAAAGGCATCTGACTCTGTGCTCAAGAATCAGAAACTTTGAGGACGTAATTCCAGTTCACTGAATAATTTCAGACCTCTCCATCATCACATAGCTATACCACCACTGTTTTTCATACAGTGCTACAGGCCATAAAGAATATTTATCTATTTTCAAAATAGGTTTCCTACTGGACTATTGTAAGTTTAAGGAGATAAAATTCAGAGCGTGCACAGATAAAAAAATGCTGCTTTTTCATTGCCAAAGTACCTGCTTGCACTGAACTGCCTTAGCAAGTCAAATAAGAGGCAAGGACAAAGACACGGAGCCTAACTCCTCCCCTTCCTCATCTCAGAAAGTCCAGACCTGCAGAGCTCCTGAAGAGAGGCATAGCAAGCATGAGATTTGTTTCCAAGAGCAAAAACTTGAAAGCCAGAGCCACAACTGTTGAACCACAGCAGCTCAAGTCCATCTGAGCAGCAGCTAGTCTCATTCTCCTTCCAAAGTACTGCTGCATCACAGAAAAGGAAACCATCAGCTCAGCTATGAGAAAAGGGCATCAGTTTGAAATTTACACAGACCAGGGCAACCACTGTTCTCATTTGGGAATCTACTTAATGGTCAAAACATCTATTGTATGTCTTTCTCTATGCACCAGATGCTGATGCTACAAGTGTTTGGTTCCTGGAAGAGAGAAAAGAGAAATGACAAGTTCTTTGTCCTCCAGCAAGATCAGGAGCGGGTGCTATGGTCAATAAAGGTACCTAGAGACATTTAGATCAATCAGATCATATTTAGAACAATCCTATGACCTTCAGGGCTGGGAGATCCTTTATCAAATGGAATAAAATCCATTCCTACCTTGCTGTGGTAATAAAGTTCTGAAAGCCTTCAGGATTCACTCCCTCTTCCTCCTCTTCCTGTTTCTTTTTCAATCGCTTCTGAACCATCTGCTCTGTTTCCTGTTAATAAGCAGTATCAGTAAGTGTCTCTGTGTAGTTACTTTATGATCCATGGCATAGCTACAGCTCAGAGAAGACAGAAATCAATTCCATGGTATCCAAGAAAAAAGGTGGTTAACTCCAAAGAGACAAATTATGAGTATTTCACTGTGTGCAAAAGACAGGATAAATAGAGAGAGAACCCCAGAGACAGCATGCTAGGTATACGCTAAACTCCTCAGTCCTCCACTTGACATAACTTATTAGAATTGATTTGCTGAGAAGAGGTCAAGCCTTCACAAATAAATGCTGTTCCTTTAAATATACCCTTTGCTAGGACATAAGGAAGTATGGAGGGGGATAAGAAAGAAATAATTTTTAACAGATATTAGGATCCCTTTCTACTTTTGCTGTTTCTGTCACAAATACAGAGCTCCCCGAAAGAGCTTTTATTTGAGCATCTGCCCAAATGGAGATATTCAGGAAGAAAGGACAACAAAAATACAAAATTATATTAAAGGAACTCAATCAAGGAGGTCTGCTGAGGGCATCCATATTTCCTACTGTAAACTAAGAGTTCTCCTCTTGAGTTAATTTACCTTGTCATGCAGCAAATTGCCAAGGGCTTACCTACATTCCAAAATATACTGCTTTAGCAAAAGCAAAGAAAGTAAAACAGTACAGCCTGTGGTAAGTATGCATTTATACACCAAAATATGCTGGAATAAAAGATAGTAAGCCTTTGTGTGTGAGAATGGGAGCACGCTCTCAGATATAAATGATCTTTCTATTCTACACCAGTAGAACTTGTTGACATGGTTAATTAAACAAAAACCCTAAAGGCCTGTTCGAAATACCAATACCAGCATACAAGCTTTATCTGACCAGACTTAACCTCCACTTCATTGCTTCCTACTGGTACTCTGAGCATTCCCAGGACAGAAGGGTCAGATACATCTTTTGAAAGATAATTCAAGAGGGGGAAGAAAAAGCCACTCTGGGACATGTCTCTGCCCTTCACTACTATAAAGTCTGGACAATATGTGATCTGTTTTTACTTAGTTTACTGGAGGGAGTATTTTTTTCTTCTGTGTCATTACAAAAGATACATAATGGCTAGTAGGAGTCCCCTACTAAATCTGAAGTTACAAGTCAGTGAAAGAAGTCTTTACGTTGCAATCAGACATCAAAAAACCTCATAGCCTAAGAGTCTCTCAATGGCTTAAATGTGTACATCCTAAAACTTCAAGTGATCTGTTCTCACTTGTTTTAACTGAGACAGTATGTTTATGCACTGGTTTATTACCAGTTACACAGCTTTATTTTGTGAATTTACTAAAGAGTTAGCAGAGAATCCTGATGTTTGAATACAATTTGAGTGGGTATTATATCCAAAGCAGCTGCTTTCTTCACTCACCACAGAGCCACCCAAGTGCTTCGTGGTTACACTCCTAACAGTAATTCAGTGAGGATTAGGCATACAAGGCACTCCCTCGGAACAGCTTTGGTTCAATACCAACCTTGCTTTCACAGATCAAGTTACCAGATGTCAGTTCTGACAAGGTAACGTAAGTGAACATCCTCTGCTAACAAGTAGGAGCTTGGAGCCCTGTATGCATAGCAGCTTCTGAAAGCAAAATTTAGAACTACCCTTGTTCTAAATCTAAAGAAATGCTAAGGGGGCAAAGGATGCTGTTGGTGCAAAACAAGCATTAGCATGAAACCACTGTGCTAAGAACAGTATCATCTACATCTAAAGAAGAGAAAACTGTTTAAATTAGGACCTACTTTTCCTTTTCACTGAGCATGCAGAGTCCCATACTACAGATAGGTAGCAGCCCCTCAGTATACCAAAAGAATGGTAAAATACATATTTCATACTGTTCTGTATAAAAATTATCTCTAAAGCAGCATCATAAAAATAGGGAGAAATGGGAAGAGGCAAAGCACTAGAATCGAAGACAAGCCAAAGAAAAAGCAAACTGACAGTTAATTTCCACTTCGTTTCAACACTACTTATTACTTTTATGCACATGAGCACCAGAGTGCATTTATAATGTAGTAATACTGTTGCCTATCTGACAATCTGAATGGACAAACTACCATTACTGGATGCGCAACTGCAAACAGACCACATAAATTACAGAACAGAGCCTTTAAAACAGCCTGCTGTCTTGATTATGACAGCAGCCAGCAGGAGATACTTCAGAAGAGAACAGAAACCAAAAAAGCTACCAAAAGAAGAATCAAGAAAGAATTAGTCACCTTGTCATAACAGATTATGAACTCGCCCAGCTGGTGAGCCAGGATACGACGACGATCATTTAGTCCTAAACGACGGCTGGGGAGCAGCATCCTCAAGGACTGCTGAAGATTGCTGGCAGCTCGCTTCAGAAAGCGCACCACAAGTTCCTGCACGCAAGAGAGATGGAGTTAACAATGGACCAGCTGGAAGATGGGAAAAGAGAACACAGGTACTACAGCAGCTAATGACTGGCAAGAACTAAACACACTGTCCTCAGAAAATGAGCTGACAACTGGCAGGCAAAAGCATTCTGCAATGTGCATTTTTAATATAGCACAAATCCAAGGTGTGGGGAGGACAACAATGGTGTGCCTTGCCTGAGGTGGGTCAGAATTGGGAACACTTGAGGAGCATTAGCCTGAACAGCATGAGAGATGAAAAGAAAAAAAAAAAAGCAGCAAAAAGCAGCAACAACAAAGAATATCCAGTAAAGTCCAATACCTTAGGAGAACATTTCCAAAAAACAGCCTGCAATGTGTTAAAGAAGGCTAGTGATGAAGTGCACTGACATAAAACCCTCTAAGAATTATCACAGAAAAGGGGATCTTGGTCAGGTATCTCCACTACAGTGATGTGGGCCCATTTCATCACTCTTCATGTATGTATATTATTGCCACAGCCTCTCCACAGCAACAGGTGACCACATCTACAGCCATGCAACTCCAGTCCCCCACCACATCTGTTTGATCTCTGGTGGGAGATACATATGGCAAGGCAGATCCTAAGACAACATGCATCCTGTGGGTATTTTGAACCCTTTCTGTCTTCCCTCTGGACTTGCTTTTGGTTAGGAGCATTGCTAATGCATAAATGAGCAGCCTCACAGCCAAACTATTGGATTTCACAGCTCGCCTCTCACTGCCATTACTCCAGGCTGGTTTGATCTGTTATTTTAAACATTATTTTTCACAGTACAGCAGACAAAGAGACTCTCAAAAAGCCAGTTTTAATTTCCACTTGGAAAGAGCAGGGGTAACATTTTCCACTGAGTCGACTGATTATTCTTGACATACAATTTTATCTCTGAACTGCACTGGTTGTCTCCCTGCAACATGCATTCAGCAAGAATACATTTGGATTTGCAGAAAGCTCAAGAGCCTGCTGTACAAAGCTCTTTCAGAAAGGTTTGTGAGGGGATCTGAGCTTGCTGCACTCTTTAAAATGTATATACATCAAATACAGGGCCTTAAAATACTGCCTAGAAAAATTAATCACTTTTTTTAAAAAAAAAAAAAAGAAACACCATCTATGCTAGAAAGTAACTTTCTCTTCTCAGTGGCTTTTACTTTTTTTTCCCCCTTCATCTAGAATGCAAGGAAGATTCCTAAGCACAGATGCCTGCAAAGAGTAAAACAGTACATAGGAGAAAGAGCTTAACTGGCTACCTGTTCTATCTGAGTACATGTACTCTTTGTTTAACACAGCACAAACCAGATACTGACAAGTAACCTTAAAGAATCTTAGAGAGAAGAATTCAAAAGCATGTAAGCTCAGAGATCAGTGAAGGAGAACACCAGTGAAAGATCTGAGCAGCTTGAATGTCAGCTACCCTCTAGTCATTAAGAGCTGTCTACTGTCAGTGCTCAGATGTCAGTCAGCAGTCCTACCTTGTCTGTATTTTAAAAATACAGCACTGGCAGCTGGACAAAGACAGACAACTATAACCTCAGGTGGACTTCAGTTCTTCCAAGGACTGGAACTGACCTCAAAACTCTCACGGCAGATTTCAGCTTGGCTTCTCAGCTTGGCCAACACAAAGCTTCTTACCATTTGCTTATCCTCTTTGGCAGCCCAGGCAGGATTCTGGATCTGGTCACCAGCCTCCTTCATCAGTCGCAACTGAACGTGCTGTAGATAGGCAGAGAAAGCCCTGCGAGCTTGCACTTTGCTGTGGACCAAGAGAATCAGTAGGTTATCTTCAGTGTAGTGATAGGAAGAGTTACAGCAGTCAGGCACAGCTTATGGACCAAAGTATGGTCAGCAAGGACCTCCTAGGTGCACAAGTGCTGAAGCTCAAGGGAAAGAGGACCCTTTCACCCCACCAGTATTTTAAAGGAGACCTTCAGTTCACCAAGATGGGGTATGTATTGCAGGACATACAGAAGACAGCAGATGCTCTCTAAGTTCTAAGATCATCGCTAAAAATGGAATGCTCTCCTTCCCAAAGCCTTAGCTACTCTCCTCCAAAAGCCAGTAACATGAACATCAGCAAAACTGTCTATTTTTAAACTAAATTCAAGGCTCTCTCTCGGGCCCCTGTCTTCACAAGCATTTTGAACACCACAACAACAGACCATAAAATAAATAAAGGGCTTGGTACTGGTGCCAGTGTTATAACAAAGGCCCTGCAATTCCCATTGGAAATGAAAGAATTAAATCTGTGAAAGCGAGCTCTTCCCCTGCTGGCCCGAGGACACAAGCCAAATTTCATTGAGCAAGGCACCACTGAAGAATGAAAGAACGTCAGCAAAATCTGCTGTGGAGCTGGCTGAACATGTTGGGAAGCTGTGGGCACAAACTGAGAGGACTGGGGTAGGCACTTGGAGGGACACATTGCTTCTTGTTCCCTCACTATGGTAGTCACTTTAGCATATGCATCTGTTGGGAGAAATTGCTGAAAGCTTTGCCTAATTCTGTTCATTGTTATCTTGGCCTAAACCCTCTCTTCCAACATTCTGCTCTCCTGGTCTCCACTTTCCTCATAGTTTTCCCCATAGTCGCTACAAGCTGTCCCTTGAATTGCCAAGCGTGATTTCTCCTTTCTTTTCGTAAGGATGTAGATGGGCTTTAGTGTCAGTGACAGATTTCCCTTCTATCACAGACAACATCCTAATCTTTTATAGAAAATTATCAAGTTTCATCTTAAAACAAACTAGAGTTTTCAACCCATTACTTTTCTGCAATATTATTCTAGAACTTACTGTTCTAATAATTAGGAACCTTCTTTATACTACTCAGCCTAGCTTCATTAATGAGCAGTTTATATTTGTTTTTTCTTTCTTCAACATTGTCCTGTATCTTAAATTCATTCCTGATGTGTCTCCTACCTTGAATGTATTTATTAACAGCAATTTATAATTTTCATAGTTTTCATTTCATAAGTGTGAACTATCCACATCTTTCAGTGCCTTCTAACAAAGCACCCACGCTGGTGACATGAGACTAGCAGCTCATCTCCACCTGTTCCAGTCACAATTTACCTTCCATGAACATGGGTAGTAGCAACTGTATACAATATTCCACATGAAGTCTCAGAAGTATCTCAAGTGATAAACTAGATCACATTTGGCATCATCATGCATGCATGAGTTAGAGCTTCACAAACCTCCTGTGATCAACAAGCATGCAAGATACTTCTCCTTATAATTAATTTCCAGTTGATGAACACCCAGCTGATAAAATTTCTGCTGTAAATTATTAGTTCTTAAAAGCATGCCCTTGCACTTTATGCTACTGAATTTCATCCTTGTTATATTATTCCTATCCTCAAGGTCATCCAGTTCTTCCCATATTTATTGCAATGCTTTTCTCTCATGGTAATAACTCCCAAATCTTTTCCATCTGCAAGTTTCACTAGCACATTTCTACATTTTGTGTCATTCTTGAATTGTTCATTAAAAATCAGCCTCAGACTGATTCCTGAGGAACCTCACCATTTTTTTCTCTACTTGTTCTTGGCTTCTTAGGAATATTCTCAGTTACTTTTATGGTCCTCATGACTCCATGTACATGAGTCCCCAAAATTTCATTAAAAACTCAGTCCAGAAATTTAGTCTTCCTGGTTTATGCCTGTAAATTTCATGAACGCTTTATTACAGTGTTACATAGAAATCATACATCGTAGCACTTACAGAGATCACTTCAATTTAGATAAGAATTGAAGTTTAAATAAAATACATTAAAAGTATTCATGTATCTGCTTAATCATTAGCTTCTTATGCTTCTGAAAGATCATGCCAGGCCCAAGGAGGGGCTAAGCAAATGATGAGTTCACAAGAGTATCAAACTAACATCCTCTGTGGATAGCTGTATCAGAACTGCAGTAACTAAAACATGATAAAAATACCTGGTTACAATTCCTGTCTTCCAGTGAACTCCAGAATGTACAGCAGGCCTTGTAACACCTCTGAGCTTTGTATGCTGCTAGTCACCACACCTACCTTCTCTTCCCACGTGTGTGAAACATCAGGAGAACACACAGAACCGTAACTAAGAACTAATACTTTATACATCAGGCCACCATATATCAGAAGAGGCTCTCCCCTGGGGGCCCTCTAGGACTGCCAAGTTTGTTTTAGGTGCAACTGAAACTTCTTGTGACCAGGAGTTCAAGATTCATGATGGTAGGAACTAAGGACCCCCCATTATCAACATCAGCACAATAATATAATTCTTTGCCTGCACTCAATAATTCTGTGATTACAAAACAGGAAACTGAAGCAGGTCCTTGTATAACACTGCCTCTCCTCCAGCGTGTGGAATATTGAAACCTGAGGCCTTAAATGCAGGAATAAATAATGCCCTTTTCTTTTAACTTCCCTGGGAATGGCACAGTTGGGGGTACATGTTTCATTCAACTGTCACCTCTTCACCAGTAACACCCAATGTGTGGAATGCAGAGAAATTGCATCATCAGTTTGACTAAAGGAGAGAGAGAAGTCCTACCACTCACAAAAACTGACTGAACAGTCCTGCTTTCTTTTGAATGAAAACTTCATTACTTGAGCTGCTCTGTCTGTTGACCCTACAAGAAAAGCTTTCATCAGTGACAGATCAGATGGGGCCAAGCCCAGGACAATCCTGAAACATGAAGTCACCACAAGCCTTACACACTTCTGTGGGGAATCCCGCCAGTACTGGGTGCTGAGCAAGATTCTGCCAGGAACACCAGACAGAGCTTACATTCTTGGCAGGAGTCAATTCTATATATAGGTAGATGACAGCATCGCTATGTTCATCCTCAAAACAGGTTTCAGAATCTTCCCTGTTAGGACAGCAAATGTCCTTGCCACAAGAAGACATCATAACAATCCCCAAATCCATTTCATAATTCATAAATCTGCTCAGAAACCAAACTAAGAAAGCAACAATTATTTTTTCTACCTTTGGACATTTTTCACAGAGAACATAATGCTGTTTCTTATCTAGAAAATGTAAAATCCTCCTATGCAGATATATATGAACACGCTTTCTTTTTGCCCTGCCATCCATCTGCAAATAGAGTTTTACTATCCACATTTAAGGGGAGGATCATGTTTCTAAACATCTAGTAGGACTCTGGTTGATGTTATTCTATACAATTGCCTCTAGCACCTCTCTTCAGACAACAGAGCCATACATCAGAATATACTCTGCTTCCCACTCACACTCAACAGCAGTCAATGAGATGTTTCAGTAACTTGTCACTCCCAAATGACCTCCTATCTTGTTCTCAGGAAGTGATGAACTTGAGCAGAGATTATTATTAGAGGTAAAAACTAACACCAAAAATAAAAGCACAAAAATGAGAAAACTAATTCTGTGGAGAGGCAGCACTGAGGTCTTCCTACCCAACCTCTCTTGGTTTAACATATCTTTATACCCACTTTTTTGGAAATGCAAAGAATGAAAAGATGAATTTTAGAATTCAATAGCAGGCATGATACATTAAGACAGAGAGTCATTTTAGAAGCCTGGGCTGACCAAAGAAAAGCTTATATCACCAGATTAAATAATAGCAATGGAAGCTATGGCTTAGGGTTCATACTGATCCAACAGGACAGGCAATTAGGTACACTGTCAATATGTGCAATTATCTCCCTTTTGTGCCAACTAGTTTTTAAGGCAGACCACAGTGAGATGAAAATCCAGGCCCCTTTCTCTAGGGTCCTTTTATCTCCTCACATTCATTCAAAATGTGGCACACTAAGTGTACATCCTCCATAATTTAACCGATACTAGCTGCTAGTCAAATCTCGAGGCAGTATGCAGAAATCTCTCACCTTAGGTTTCCATGCTTTTGAAGAATCTGTAGCAAGTTAAACTGAGATGCTGAGTCTGTTTTTCGAAGAAACAGCTCTCCACCATCTCCAGTTTTCTTGTCAAGTTTTTTTGGCAACTTCTCCTTAGAAGTAGTTTCCACCGAGTGAGAGAGGTTTGGCTTGCTTTTCACCTGGGTGTCCAAAAGAGAGCCAACAGTCCTATCTAGCTCTTCATCTTCATCTGCATTCACCTCCTCTTCCTCCTCACCTTCTGTGCCTGACTTGAGGGACAGCTTTGTTGGTTCCGATGTCCCTGTAGTAGAGCAGAAATCACCTATGCTGGTTAAGAAAATGTCTACATTTAGCCAGTACCTGGGGCTAAATCGTAGCACTTAGTCTACCACCCAATGCTCCCTCCCCAGTTGAGAAGGAGAATTGGGGAAAAGAGGAAGAAGCCCCATGAGCTGAAGAAGAAACAGATTTAATGGAATAACAAAACCAATACAACACCGACATAAAGTATGGAAGGTTCTACTCAGCCCAGTCCTTTACGTTGACAACAGGAAAAGACCACCACAAGGGAGGATCCCAAGGAAGAGGAGGAACTCTACCCTCAGTGAGCTCCCTCCTTTGAGCATGATGAAGTGGAATGGGATACACCTGTGAGTCAGCTGCCTTAAGTGGATCTCTCGGCTGACTTGGGGCTACTCATGGCCTGCCTGCATGGCTGGTCCATGGGTCTGTGCCTGGGGAACCAGGACAGAAAAAAAGTAGCAGGTAAGACTACCCTGCTATTTATACCCTTTGGTTTACTTCTAAACTCTTCTGCTAGAAGGACAGAATACCATCATTTCAGAATAGCATCTTAAGTATTGCTGCCCTTTATTATTCTTTCTGTCTTTCTGCTTGTGTATCAAAGAGATGAGAAACCCATTTTCCCAGTATCAGAGAAAAGAGACCAACATTCTTGTCTCAACTTTACAAATGAAAAAAAATAATCAAAGAAACAAAGGCATTTTCTTGTATTTTAGCCTGATTCTTATACAGATACTGACATATATATACGCTCACTTGATGTATATACTTATTTTTTGTATTTTTGTGTTAAAAAAAACAAAGCTACGAAATCTAAACTTCCACATGTGCCAATAAAGATCACATACCTTGACATAGCACCAAAAATCATTTTGTAACACGGTCTCTCTCATTGCAGAGAAATTACTGCAGTCAATATCCCATAGCTATAGAAAGAGTTTCAATAATGGCTTCAGGAACAGCCACCCACGAGGATCATTCACCTCTGCATCCTTTTAAGCTTTTCCCACATCAGCTTGGATAAGGATTTCTCTCTTCCCAACAGCTTAGAGTCACTGCTGTGTAGGAAAACCAGCCTGGAAAGCCCCAAGTTTCCATCTTTCTCTGAAAAGCCTGAGGACTATAGTGGCACATGTACTGTTGAATTCTTGTACCCAAAATTCAACCGTAAGTTCATCTTCAAGAAAATACTGATTACCTTTTCATATACATGGGGATGTGGAATGGTGGGAATGAAATTCTAGGCACTAAGAAGGCAGGAAGCTCAGAAGAGGAATGAAGTACAAACTATTAACGCTTGAAATGAAAAGTATTTACTTCAACCTGTGAATCCCTTTAGAGACTACAAGGGCCAGAACCACCCCATTTCATTTTTCAAATGAAAGTCCTTGCTTGCTTGTTTTTGACTAGGTGCTCATCTAAGACTTTAGCCATGCATACCTGATGATCTTGCCCGTGCTGCTCTAGCCTTAGCATGACATCGTCGGCGCTTCCGTAACTCCAGTGAAACAAGCTTTCTCTCATAAAAGAGAGCATGAGAGTCTACAGCTTCCGGCCTCATATCCAGCCTTCCATTGAGACCTGCTCTGGGAAGCATAACACAAAGATATCCTCAATCTCCCTTTTTACTTCTCTCCCCAGTGACACCAGAGACTTAGTACATTAAATTTCTTCAAGAAACAGTTTTCCTGACACAGGGAAGAAATAATTATGATCAGTCTAACTTAAAGACCTCAAACGATTGAAGGGAGTCTTGCAACTACTTTATAGAACATCACCTACTCAAAGCCCCAAAATGCACTTATTAACTGTCATGCTTTCACAACTAAGCAGCATCTGTCCATCATACAGCAGCACAATTGCACAATTGCACAATTAATAGGCAAAATTGAACTGCAAGAGTACAAAACAATGGAGGGGATTGGGAAGAGAGCACATGGACCAAGTCCAGTCTTCTGAACCTTTTATGTAGGCACCTTGCTATTCACTATTTGGCCAGAGATAAGAACTTTAACATAATTGAAGTGATAAATGACAACCTTTCTACAAGTTCTGCTTGAATCAAGCAAGAAGAAACCCTGCCAGATTCCTTAAGGGAGACAAACATAACCCTCTACAGTGCACAAAGATCCAAGCAAAATGTTCTTTATGATATAAGTGGGAACATCCACAGGAAATTCCTGTTGCTCCATTTATCATCTGAATTTAGCAAAGTGAATATACGAGTATATGAAATCCATAACCCTTGTGCATTACAGGATCTTTTGAGAGTGCTCAATGATTAGGTTTGTCAATATGGTAGGAATGTCAAAGTAGGAAGTACAAGAGGGGCAATTTTAAGGTCCAATCCAATAAAACATAAGCTCTCCACATGCTAGGATACTCTTTGCTCTCTGTATTTACTTTTCTAAAATCAGTTTTACAGATTTCAGGTAGAAAAGTTGACCTAGGTTGACCAAGGACTTCGAAGATGAAGCTGTGGAAATCTAAATCTAGAATACATCCTACAAGTGCAAATTATTTAATTAAGAAGCTGTTTACCGGGATGTCCCAGCAATGAAGTCTCTCTTCATCTTGCCCCTGCAAAGGGAAAACCAGCAAAAATTACCTTCCGTTCTGGATCATCAACTGGATTAAAAAGCCTCCACCAATTGGATTAAAAAGCCTCTGAAGAGGGAAAAAGGGTCCTGGGACAGGTATTAGCAGGGCTCATTCAGAAAGCTTTAAACTAGGTCCGAAGGGGAATGGGGTTGTAGCTGGCCTTGCACCACTGGGGCAGGGCTCTAGTACTGATAAAGACCAGGAGGCCTCCCACCTTCCTAGGGTGAAATTGGCATGCTCAGCTCGCTGTCTGAAATGCCTGTACACCAATGCACGCAGCATGGGGAATAAACAGAAGGAGTTAGAAATCTGTGTTCCGTCAGGGAGTTATGATCTCGTGGTGATTAGAGAGACCTGGTGGGACAGCTCGCATGACTGGAATGTGGTCGTGGATGGCTATGTCCTTTTCAGGAAAGATAGGCCAGCGAGGCGAGGTGGTGGAGTTGCTTTTTACGTGAGTGAGCAATTAGGGTATATTGAGTTCTGTCCAGGGGTGGATCAGGAGCAAGTTGAGAGCTTGGGGGTGCGAATTAAGGGGCAGGCTAGCATGGGTGATACTGTTGTGGGTGTCTATTACAGGCCACCAGATCAGGACAAGGAAGCTGATGAGGCCTTCTAGAGGCAGCTGATAGTGGTCTCACAAATTCAGGCCCTGGTTGTCATGGGGGACTTTAACTACCCTGGTATTTGCTGGGAGGCTGACTCAGCCAGCCATCCACATTCCAGGAGGTTCCTTCAGTGCATTGATGATAACTTCCTGATGCAAATGGGGGACGAGCCAACTAGGAGAGGAGCACTGCTGGATCTTATTCTCACAAACAAGGAAGGTCTGGTTGAAGCACTGAGGGTTGAGGGTAGCCTTGGTTGCAGTGACCAAGAGATGGTGGAGTTCAGGATCTCATGTGGCAGGAATAGAATACCTAGCAGAACTACAACCCTGGACTTCAGTAGGGCCAACTTTGGCCTTTTCAAGCAATTGCTAGGGGAAATCCCATGGGACAGGGTACTTGAAGGTAAAGGGGCCCAAGATAGTTGGTTAGTGTTCAATTCCCTTGGTGGCCTCAGTTCCCTTGGTGGAAGAGAAGAATACTGTTAAAGGAAGGAAGACCCACCTGACTGATAAACATGTGGCTAAGAGACTGGTGCCACAAACAAAATTTTGGGTTTTTTGCACATGGGGAGCTTTATGCTACGCGGGGTCTGCGGGCAACAGATGGAGCTAATCTGTCTCAGAGGGGAAAAAGAATCACGGCAAACGAGCTGGCTGGGCTTATTGAAAGGGCTTTAAACTAGGTTTGAAGGGGGGAGGGGATAAAACTGGGCCTGCTAGAATTGAACCCAAAGGAGGCAGGCCACAGCTGGTAAAGAAGTCGTGAGCCTGGCTCAAGTGCTTCTACACTAATGTACGCAGCACGGGCAACAAACAGGAGGAGCTGGAAGCCATTGTGCAGCATGACAACTGACGATGTAGTTGCCATCACAGAAACATAGTGGGATGACTCTCATAAGTGGAGTGCTGCAATGGATGGCTATAAGCTCTACAGGAGGAATAGGCAAGGTAGAAAGAGCAGTGGGGTGGCGCTCTATATTAGGGAGTGTTTTGACTGTATGGAGATCGATAAGTGTGATGAGCCAGTTGAATGTTTATGGGTTAAGTTGAGGAAGGCTAACGAGATGAATATCCTGTTGGGAGTCTACTACAGGCCACCTGATCAGGATGAAGAGGTCGATGAACTGTTCTGTAAACAACTGGCAGAAGCTGCAAAGTCGCAAGCCCTTGTTCTTGTGGGGGACTTCATCTTACCAGACATCTGCTGGAAATATAACACAGCAGAGAGAAAACAATCCAGGAAGTTCCTAGAGTGCATGGAAAATAACTTCCTGACTCAGCTGGTAAGTGAGCCCACCAGGGAAGGTACCTTGCTAGACCTGTTGTTCACAAACAGAGAAGGACTGGTAGATGATGTGGTGGTCGGAGGCTGTCTTGGGCTAAGCGATCATGAAATGATACAGTTCTCGATCCTTAGCCCAGTTAGGAGGGCGGGCAGCAAAATTTTGCCATGGACGTCCAAAGGGCAGACTTCAACATCTTTAAAACACTGGTTGAGAAAGTCCCTTGGGAGAACAGTCCTAGAGGGCAAAGGGGTTCAGGAAGGATGGACACTTTTCAAGGAGGAACTGTTAGAGATGCAGGAGCAGGCTGTCCCCAGGTGTCATAAGACAAACTGGTGGGGAAAGTGACCGGCCTGGCTGAACAGGGAGCTTCTGCTGGGGCTCAGGAGAAAGAAGTCTACCACCTTTGGAAGAAGGGGCAGGCTACTCAGGAAGAATATAGGGATTTAGTTAGGTTGTGTAGGAAGAAGATTAGGCAGGCAAAAGCCCAGCTTGAACTCAGCCTGGCCACTGCTGCAAGAGATAATAAGAAGAGTTTTTACAAATATATTAACAATAAAAAAAAGAACCAGGGAGAATCTCCATCCCTTATTGGATGCGAGGGGCAACATTGTTACCAAGGATGAGGAAAAGGCTGAGGTACTTAAAGCCTTCTTTGCCTTGGTCTTTAACGGCCAGACTACTTATCCTCATGGTATTCAGTTCCCTGAGCTGGAAGATTGGGATGGAGATCAAAATAAACCCCTTGTAATCCAGGAAATAGTAGTAAAGGTCCTGCTAAGTCAATTAGACACCCATAAGTCTATGGGACCAGATAAGATCCACCCGAGAGTGCTGAGGGAGATGGCGGAGGAACTTGCCAAGCCGCTCTCCATCATCTATCAGCAGTCCTGGTTATCGGGTGAGGTCCCAGATGACTGGAGACTTGCCAACATGATGCCCATCTACAAGAAGGGCAGGAAGGAGGATCCGGGGAACTACAGGCCTGTCAGCCTGACCTCGGTGCTGGCAAAGATTACGGAATGGTTCATCTTGGGGGAGATCACGCGGCAAGTGCAGGACAACAGTGGGATCAGGTCCAGCCAGCATGGGTTCATGAAGGGCAAGTCCTCTTTAACCAACCTGATCTCCTTCTATGATCAGGTGACCCGCCTAGTGGATGAGGGAAGTGGTGGATGTTGTCTACCTGGACTTCAGTAAGGCATCTGACACTGTTTCCCACAGCATTCTGCTGGAGAAGCTGGTGGCTCATGGCTTAGACAGGTGGACTCTTTGCTGGGTTAAAAACTGGCTGGATAGCCAAGCCCAGAGAGTTGTGGTGAATGGAGTTAAATCCAGATGGAGACCGGTCACAAGCGGTGTCCCTCAGGGCTCAGTTTTGGGACCAGTCTTGTTTAATGTTTTTATCAATGACCTGGATGAGGGGATTGAGTGTACCCTCAGTAAATTTGCAGATGACATGAAATTAAGTGGGAGTGTGGATCTGCCTGAGGGTAGGGAGACTCTGCAGCGTGATTTGGACAGGCTGGAGCAATGGGCTGAGGCCAATTGTACGAGGTTCAACAAGGATAAGTGCCGGGTCATGCACTTCAGCCACAACAACCCCATGCAATGCTACAGGCTTGGGGAAGAGTGGCTGGAAAGCTGCCTGGCAGAAAAGGACCTGGGGGTGTTGGTTGACAGCCGACTGAACATGAGCCAGCAGTGTGCCCAGGTGGCCAAGAAGGCCAATGGCATCCTGGCCTGTATCAGAAACGGTGTGACCAGCAGGAGTAGGGAGGTGATCGTGCCCCTGTACTTGGCACTCGTGAGACCACACCTTGAGTACTGTGTCCAGTTCTGGGCACCGCAGTATAAAAAGGACATTGAGGTGCTGGAGTGAGTCCAGAGAAGGGCAACAAGGCTGGTGAAAGGTCTGGAAAACAGGCCTTATGAAGACCGGCTGAGGGAACTGAGGTTGTTGAGTCTGGAGAAGAGGAGACTGAGAGGAAACCTCATTGCTCTCTACAACTACCTAAAAGGAGGTTGTAGTGAGGCTGGTGTGGGTCTCTTCTCCCAAATTACTAATGATAGGACGAGAGGAAATGGCCTCAAGTTGCATCAAGGGAAGTTTAGAATGGATATTAGGAAGAAGTTCTTTACTGAGTGGGTGATTAGACATTGGAACAGGCTGCCCAGGGAGGTGGTGGAATTGCCGTCCCTGGGCGTGTTCAGAAAACGGGTTGATGAGGCACTTGAGGCCATGGTCTAGTGGTTTAATGGTTAGGAATATGATGGGATAAAGGTTGGACTTGATGACCCTGGAGGTCCCTTCCAACCATAATTATTCTATGATTCTATGACCTCTTCTTCCGAGCTCAAGATCAGTGAATCCCAACAGGTAGGGAGTCAAGAAAGGGTGCCAGGAGACCTGCATGGTTAAACAGGGCAAACTCAAGGGGAAGAAGAGAACACACAGATCATGGAAGGAGGGGCTGGCCACTTGGGAGGAATATAAGTCTGTTGTCAGAGGATGCAGGGAGGCGATTAGGAAGGCCAAGGCCTCCTTGGAATTAAACCTTGCAAGAAAGGTCAAGGATAACAGAAAGGGCTTCTTCAAATACACTGCAGATAAAACTAACACTAGAGGCAATGTAGGCCCACTGGTGAATGAGGTGTGTGCCCTGGTGACAGAGGATAAAAAGAAGGCAGAGTTACTGAATGCCTACTTTGTTTCTGTCTATATTGCTGGATGCTGTCCTGAGGAGCCCAGGACCCCTGAGGCTCCAGAGGAATTCAGGATAGGGGAGGAGTTTGTCCTGGTTGATGAGGACTGGGTTAGGGATCAGTTACACAACCTGAACATCCATAAGTCCATGGGTCCTGATGGGATGCACGCACGGGTGCTGAGGGAGCTGGCAGATGTCATTGCTAGACCACTCTCCATCATCTTTGTTAAGTCATGGGGAATGGGAGAGGTGCCTGAGGACTGGAGGAAAGCAAATGTCACTCCGGTCTTCAAAAAGGGCAAGAAGGAAGACCTGGGTAACTATAGACCGGTCAGCCTCACCTCCATCCCTGGAAAGGTGATGGAACAACTTGTCCTGGGGGCTGTCTCTAGGCATGTCAAGGATAAGAGGGCCATTAGGGGCAGTCAACATGGCTTCACCAAGGGGAAGTCATGCTTGACCAATCTGATAGCCATTTATGAGGATATAACCCGGTGGACAGATGATGGTAAAGCAGTGGATGTGGTCTATCTTGATTTCAGTAAAGCATTTGACACAGTCTCCCACAGCCTCCTCACAGCTAAACTGAGGAAGTGTGGTCTGGATGATGGGATAGTGAGGTGGATTGTGAACTGGCTGAAGGAAAGAAGCCAGAGAGTTGTGGTCAATGGGACAGAGTCTAGTTGAAGGCCTGTACCTAGTGGAGTCCCTCAGGGGTCGGTACTGGGACCAGTACTATTCAACATATTCATCAATGATTTGGATGAAGGAATAGAGTGCTCTGTCAGCAAGTTCGCTGATGACACAAAAGTGGGAGGAGTGGCTGACACCCCAGAAGGCTCTGCTGCCATTCAGAGAGACCTAGACAGGCTGGAGAGTTGGGCGGGGAGAAATTTAATGAAATATAACAAGGGCAAGTGTAGAGTCTTGCGTCTGGGGAAAAACAACCCCATGTGCCAGTATAAGCTGGGAACTGACCTGTTGGAGAGCAGTGTAGGCGAAAGGGACCTGGGGGTCCTGGTGGACAGGAGGATGACCATGAGCCAGCAATGTGCACTTGTGGCCAAGAAGGCCAATGGCATCCTGGGGTGTATTAGAAGGGGTGTGGTTAGTAGGTCAAGAGAGGTTCTCCTCCCCCTCTACTCTGCCTTGGTGAGGCCACATCTGGAATATTGTGTCCAGTTCTGGGCCCCTCAGTTCAATAAGGACAGGGAACTGCTTGAGAGAGTCCAGCGCAGAGCCACAAAGATGATTAAGGGAGTGGAACACCTCCCTTATGAGGAAAGGCTGAGGGAGCTGAGTCTCTTTAGCTTGGAGGAGACTGAGGGGTGACCTTATTATTGTCTATAAATATGTAAAGGGTGAGTGTCATGAGGATGGAGCCAGGTTCTTCTCAGTGACACCCAATAATAGGACTAGGGGTAATGGGTACAAGCTGGAACATAGGAGGTTCCACATAAATGTGAGGAAAAACTTCTTCACAGTGAGGGTGACAGAGCACTGGCACAGGCTGCCCAGAGAGGTTGTGGAGTCTCCTTCTCTGGAGACATTCAAAACCCACCTGGATGTGTTCCTGTGTGACCTGATCTCGGTATTCCTGCTCTGGCAGGGGGACTGGACTAGATGATCTTTTGAGGTCCCTTCCAATCCCTAACATTCTGTGATTCTGTGAAGTCTTTCATATGTAGAATGAAAAGGCCAAATTTACAGAATTCCTTGCGAGTTCTATCTTAAAGGAGAAAAAAAAGGCTCCAAAAGAAGAAATCTGAGCATCTGTTCTACAATTGATACTTGCATCTGTCTGTCTTAAATTGGAGAAGGTATCATTTGGAGCTACCCTCTAAACACATCTCTGAAAGTGCACAGGAAAAAAAATATTGTACAGTGCCGATGCTGGAAGAGCTTCTGTAAATATCGTCTCCTCAGTCAGCAACCTTATCCTTACACTGTAGATAATTTATCATGGATCTCAAATTTGGGTAAGACAAAATATTGAGAAGAAAGGGTGTTAAACATACAGTGAAAGACATTGCATATAACTCTCAATGGAAGTTCAGCTAGCAGCATAAACTGTCATTTCCACCCAAGCACAACCCAGAGAAAGAGGCATGTTTGCATAGGTCAAGAGATGGGGATACTACATCTTTGGAGTAAATTTCAGTGCTTATTTCACATGAGGACAAGCTCTACTGTGACTTGAAATTTGAAAAAAAAAAAAGGTAAGCAAGGACCACCTATAATCCCTTCATGGAGAGACCTAGGTGCTTCAAGGTTTTTCACATCTATAGTCATCTTTTTACTCCAATGATGCCCATGCCTTTTGTGTATTGTCCTTTTTGCCCTCAGATTCAGAAGCACAACACAAAAATATATGAAACCTCCATAGTCACTGGCACACTAGAGAAGAGACACACAACCTGTAAATCACAGACCAGTTTATAACATTAGGTAAGTGATGAATCAATTCTTTTCATGCTGTTGGTGGCCCCTGCCTCCCTCTCAAATAGAAAAGATTTCTACCTGTCCTGAAACAGACGTGTAGCCAGCATGTAGTTCATTGATGTCTTGTGCTCTAAAAAGGATCTAGGGAAAAAAAAAAATAAAAAAGAAACAACAAACAGGATGTATCAAGATAGAATTCAACACAATGAAAGGCAGCACAATACAGAAATAAATGATCCATTAAAAACATCCCAGGAGTGGATTGAGACAATATGCTGTACCACAAGAGAAAAGAGGAAAGGAGGAGAGCTATCACTTCTCGGCTGACGTTCCTAGTCAGGCAAGAGACACAGAGAAACATTACAGACCGGAAAAAAATTAGAAAAGCATAATACAGTACAATTCACAGGATAAGTCCTATATTGTGTTTATGGCCTAATGACAGGCTACACGGTACGTGCAGCTCTAGGATGTAAAAGCAGATAGCGGAAATGGGTTATCAAGTGAAGACATTTTTATTCTGACAGAAAAGCAACATTAGAAACAACACGTGATAGCCTTCCATGATGTGAAGTTAGGCAAAGCAGCAGCAGTTAAAAACAAGGGATCAGAAAAAAGCATCCTCAACACTGAAATAAACTCTACAAAACCCTCAATGTGTCTGATTGCTAAGCTGGTTGATCTACATATACCTAACACAGAATATCCCTCAACATAGAGCATCAGTGCAACACTGAGCCATCCTATTAGATTCTTATTCTTACCCATAAAGGTCCCATGTTAATGGGGTAGGGAATATCCGGATGAAGCCTCCTCTCCGTTCATTCTCCTCTCTCACTCGACGAAGAACTTTTATCTTGTAATAAAAAGAGAAAAAAAGTAGCCAGCAAAATAGACACAATTAAAAGTGAACCCTAGAAAAATCTAAGAGTTTCAGAGGACAAGACTATTACTGCAGTCCTGGGAGTAGACTGGGTACAATATGATATCCCTAAGCAATTTTATATTGTATTTAAATTTTGAAGGAGTCTATTACTGCTTGGAGCACACATTATGCCTGGCATGACTGAGGGCAAAGGTAGTATCAGCAGTAAAACTCAGCAGTTCTGTTTCAAAAAATCATACTTCTGTCACGTTTTTCATATACATGCACTTGCTCTTTGCTGAGCAAATTACACCACACATTGCATGAAAGCCAAGGTAAATAAAAGATAGCTTGCTTACCTCCTCCATGGAAAGACCTAACACAGAGCTGCCTTGCCTTCCTGTTGCTTTTTCCCTGCCTGAGGGCACTGGGTTTTTAATTTCAGCATCACTGGCAGACAGAGGACGGGTACGCTGTAAAGACAGAGTGAAGTTTTTCCTCTCTTGTTTTACTTTCAAAAAACAAAAGTTACATTCAAATACCAGGACCCTATTCCCAGCAGAATCTACACTCCAGAGTACTACAGCCAGAATTCACAATTCCACACTTCAGCTGTTGTGAAGTCCACACTCCAGCAGGCACTAAGTGTGAATACTCACATTCCTAGTTTTTAGCACAGCAGGACTCACAATTCAGGCATCAGTGCCAGTATTTACACCCTGGCCTCCTCCAGAAAAGCATGAGACATACCCAAAGCCAGGATTTCATACAGAAAAATCCTCACCCAAGGGGCACTAGAGCCAGCATTCATACTCACAAGCCCCAAATACACTTGGATTCACACCTCAGTGGTACCAGAACCATGATTTTCTGTTCAGCCGTGTTGCTACACTAGAAGAACAGAACTGTAATTCACTGATGAGATAAAGCTTCGGGGAAAAAAGTGAAAAAATGCAGTTCACCCCATTATTCTTTTGTTACTATAACTGCTGGATCTCAACTTGCTACTTCTCACACTTAATGGACAGATCTTGTATATGTATGTAGCTACATTATGCAAATTTGCATACATAGGCAAATTTTTAAAATGAGAAATAATTTGCAGACAGTCTCTTGAAACTCATTCTTAACCTGATGGGCAGTCCTGATCAATTCTAACAAAGGACAGGAATTTGAAGTGTCTTCAAATTAGCAGGATTATAAAAATCTTTAAATCCCAACAAGACTGAAACCTTTGAACATGTTCTCAAGTACATTTTAGCTGGTCTTAGGCCCAGTTCAGATAAACTGCCTCTGTAAAAACAGGATTAAGAGTCTAGCTGAGAAGCACTCATGCCTTTAATACAAAGTTCAAGTTTTCTTTTAGCACTATACTGAGCAAAAAATGCAGAGACACTTCTTAATCTAGAAAGAAGATAAAAACATGACAGAAACCTTAAACTGGATAAGCCCAGGGGAATATCCCATACTGCTCAGATACAAATAAACTCCATGGCAAGATCAGGTTGTATATTTATATATAAGGACTATTGGAATTTAATTCAGTTCTCTCCATCACATTAGAAATTGCAAGTGGCTGTTCAGATGAAGTAATGGCAAAAGCAACAGGCATTGCACTAGAGTGAGCTACACTGCAGTGATTGACACAAAGATCCAAAGAGAAAACAGACATAGCAGGTGCCAGCTGAAACATTTTGTTAAGCCTGATGAAAACTGATTAAATACAACAAGAGAAAACGAGACAATCTGGATGAGAAGGTAGGAGAGCATTTGCAGAAGAAATAAAAATGTCAGTAGTCAAATAGGTTTGCTTGATGCTGTAGATGGCATTAAGTTGATAGGCTCTTAGCCTTTCTTCCTAAGCTTTCCTCCATTTCAAAAGCACAGCTCAACTACTTCGCTTAATAACTTCCTCTAAAACCTCCTGTTAGGTAAATGCTTCATAGAAACCATTTCCTGACACTACCATAACAATCAGCATGGGAGAACTGCTGCTTCAAAAGAGCATAACAGGAAATTTGTCATTGTATCTGATTATCTTCTTTACTAAGAAAATACTTCAATGAAATCATCTCCATTGCATCGATACAATGGAGATGATTTCATTGATTACAAACAGAAAATGTGTGCCTATGTATTAGCAGCTCTGGCTCCTATGACTAGTGAGGCTCTGGCTCCTACCTGAGAACAAACTACACTACTGTCAAAACACTAGAGAAAAACACTAACTTTACTGAACTTCCTGCACAAATACTTTTTTCAGTGTTTCACTGCAGAATTCTCTGGCTCTAACACAGAAATATTTCCAATTTCACAAAGATCTTGTTTCTTCTTTGACTCAACTTATCTTGAAAAGTATAGATAAATCCAACCACTTTGTTTTATCTCCAAATTCTGCAAGCGTCTCTGGTTCCCACATCATGATTCCAATTATACTAAGCACTGACAGCAGTTGGCACAAAGATCCTTCCTATTCTCTATGAAACTTCATTATTCAATAAGACTCTTGTCTCTTAGCCTCAGCTAAACTTACACAGAATGACATAAACAGCAGCGCACAGAATGAATTAGGTTCTCAAGATGATTCCATCTGCCCTACTTTTCTTCCTACTGGGAAACCTCAAAAAAAAAAAAAAAAAAAAAAGAGAATCATCACTATTATGTTTGTGCAGGAAGCCCAGCAGCAAAATAATGCCTACCATGTCCCCAAGCAGCCAGGTGCTTAGAATTGTAAACTAACATTGTTTGTCCATATGGCTTGCAAGGAGGGTGCTAAATATGACATTTAGAAAGGTGGATCAGTCTGACTTATGCTAATGATAGTTCTACTTTTTTTCCATTATCTTTAAGAAATCCTTTTTATATCTATGTCTATTTTGATCCAGTTCACACTCAAATTTTTGCATTTTCCTCCAGATGACTGTCTCACAGAAAATAATTACTTCTCTTATGAGGCCACCTGAATTTTGTCAATACAGATTCACCTGTACTATCCTTTTCATTCAGACTTATTCCATCCCCTCTAGTACACAAGACAAATTCCTCTCCTGTGTTTCGGTGTGACACTAACTTGCTGCTGCTTTTACCAGCTCTTCCTTTGGTTTTGCACTTGCCGTTTCAATGGCCTACCAAATCCAGAACACTGTGCTGCCACTGTCTTTATCAGTTGATGACCAGAGGGACAACTTTATCTTTAAACACCTATACCTAGTTTCATTAAAATGAAGTTCAGAAATACTTGTAGGCTTAAAAACTCGGAAGGATGTGACCCAGCTGACCTTGACTCTCAGCCCACCTCACTACTCTTTTTCCAAGCTTCTAGAACTGATGTAAATGTTTTTCCAACCTTTGCTCTTGCCACATGGAAACATATGCCAGTACCTACCCATCTCCTCTTTTCTTCTTGACTCCCCTGCCCCCCACAGCTACTTAGCTGCAAAATATATTTTGGGACCAATTGTGCCACAAGTATTGTACAAGGTATCATTTGAAATTGCAACCCTTATATTGGTGAAGGGAGTTGAACGGTACTTACTACTCTGATGTTTGCTGTTTGCGACTGCGCAGATACAGGACGCTGCAAGAGACAGAGAGAGAATAAAAACCTTGTGTTCTCCAAGATACCATCATCCCTGCCTGAGGACTACAGAGGAATGGAGAGTACCCTAACGCAAAAGGCTATAACTGAAGTCCACAGATACAGCTAACAGCTTCTATCATCTCGGTTCAGATCTTCCTCATATCCTCCATAAATGTTTTTCAAAGGCAGCACTAATCCTAACCTCAGATGTGTTCAACAGTGCAGAATGCATCTGGACATACACAAAATTTTCAAAAGCACACAGAAAAGAGCTCTGCAGAATGGTTGAATGAACTCAACTCTCATGACCAAAATTCATCTTTTTGTAAGATAAGTTACCCAGGGGAAAAAATTTAATAGCTATGTATTAAGGAGAAACAGATGTTGTCAAGTAGAATTGTTCATAGAACAGAGGGGGTAAAAAAATATAGTAAAAATACTGAAATTCCAGAAGCCATTTCATTTAAATATTTCAACAATATTCGAGTTCTTGCGGAGAAACAAGATGCTATTTAATATTTCAAGACAGGTGTAGAAACATCAGCAGAGTGTCAAAAAGTACCCAGTATTACTTATCTGGCATCAGGCCTACAAGAAAGACCAGTTTAATGACAGGAGTAGGTTCAAAAGAAAATTATTATCATAGGAGCTTAGATTTTTCTTGCCTTTGGTGGTACTCCGGCTGCCTTCTTCCTCTCCAATACCCAAGAGGAACACATGGTGTAAGAAAGGACTCTCAAGAGACCTATTTATCATTTCTAGCTATATTACTGCTAAGTTCTTCTCTACAGTTGGTCTATACAAAACAAGGCAAGGTCCCTTTATTGCTTATGATTAATTGAAAGAGCTCCAATCCAAATCAACAACAAGTTGAGTAAGTAACAAGTAAGGAAGCAGCTAAATTGTTCATTTCCCTAGAGGAAGAAATGCTCAGAGAATCAAACCAAAGAAATTACACAAGGAACCAGTTTAGTGAAACTCAGAAAACAACAATTATCTCATGACCAAGAACACTGGTATCAGCATTTCTTTCCCAAGAAGCAACTTTTACAAAGATTAAAGAGGGCTTACATGAGACATCATGAAGGAGTTAAAAGAAACAAAAGAGGTTCAAAATACCCTTTGCAACTGAAAATGCTGGATCTTTGATACTTCTGTTCCCAATCTGAGATAAAATGCTTTCAGCAAAGAGCAGACCAAAACATTCTTGAACCATGAAAAGATCTATACACCTATTTAGGCATGAGATTTCCATTTAGGTACTTAAAAAAAACATGCTATAAAGCTTTATCACTGAATTAGAAGCCTGTTTAAACATCAGTAAGGGGGACATCTGTCCGAAACGATAAATTAATCTTATCTCATAACCACTGCTCTGTCATATGAATCTTTGTACATTCCTCCTAGCCAGGCCTTGCACCTCTTTGTGTTTTTTTTAAAGAAAAAAAAAAACAACAAAAACAAAAACAAAATAGAAGCTTAAAGCTTCCTTCAAATTCAATGCTTCCCAAAAGCTCAACTTTCTGAGACTGTCTTGTATAATTTTTTTCAGATACGAGCCATCAAATCATCAGGATCTGATTGCATTTCTCTGAGAAGGTTACTTTTTCTGGAATGGTTCCCAATTTATCTGATGCACCTCTATGGTCAGAGGGATCTGTATGAAACTATCTATTCAATTTGCCTGAGAAGCTTTGGACTATCATATAAATCCTATAGATATCCATTCACCTCTCTCTTACTGACTCAAGACTTCGAGTTTTACAATAAGCAAAATGTTGCCATTTCTGCGAGTTTTCCCTATACCAAAATGGACAACATATTGGTACTCTGTCACAGAGCAAAAATTACTTTTCATTTCCTAATTCAACTTGAGCTACACAGCCATGTTGCATGTCCCTCACAGGAGCATATGCATCAGCTGCAGAGAGTGTCAGGATACAAAGTTTGCCTATTTGCCTGAGGAGATACGCATCTGAAAGTCCAAATGACATAGCGGATCCACTTCCATAGATATTTATGGAATCCATCTCATAGCTAAAGAGATAGAGAACAACTGCCCTTCAGCACTGCAGTGCTAAGAAAGCACTATCTCAGCAGAAAAGGTAACGAACAGTCACAGCAAGCCACATGAGGCCTCAGTCCAAGGATCCACAGGAAAGATTGCGAGAGATTCCAGGAGTGAATGAGAAAGAAGCCTTAAATTTCAAATGCAGAAAGCTCTTTCTGCCTACAAGGAGATCTTGGAGACATTCACAAAGCTCTAGCTAGGGTTCTGAAAGCTTGTTGCCCACCAGAAAACAAAAGTGGTGAACAGCCCATAGTTCAAGTGCATCTCCCAAGTCTCTTCTGTAGTTATGCTAGAAATCCAGATAATCTCACTCACTGGCCCTCTCACCTGTGAGCCAAATTCAATGAGAATGACTTTCCTGCTATCCTCCTTAGCTCTGGCTTGTTGAAGTTACTTACCTGCACCTTCTGGTACAGATTTCTCCTGATAGATTCACATGAATGATAGATGGCCCGGCTTGACTGCTGGCCTGGATCCTGGCACACAAAGCCTATGGGCATCAGGAAACGCATGAGAACTTTAAGAAAAGCAAATCCTGAAATAGAAACCTAGAATTCTTGTTAATGATCTCAGTCTATACATTACCTTCCTGTGCCTGCTCAAGGACCAAAAAAGATGCTTTTCTTTTCAACACCTTGCTTTGTTTAATCCCAAACCATACATTGTGTTACATTTTTAGAATAAAACTGGAACTTGCTTCAAAACCAAGTATATATCAAAATAAGATGGGTTACTGAATAGCTGTATAGAGATAGGCCCTGTTTCTCAAATAACTGAGCAGGCTACCTGATGATAATTCCACCTCTTTTAGTCTTAGGGATAAATTGCATCAAGTAACTGAACCAAGATGTATTACGGATGCTGTACACTAGACAGTCATTCACATTTGTGACTCCACTTCTAAGGCAGCCTAAGCAGAACCCACACATTCAATCTAAACAATTCATGAATACCAATTCTGATAGCTAAACAGAAGTCACCTGCTAAAGAGAGTAGTGTCTTCAAATACCAAACTAGGAACTCTTAATACCACCTCTAAGCATCACAAACAGCCAGATTATTCTGAAGCTGAAATGTTCATATGTAACTTCCCAGTAGTAAATACAGTTGCTCTCCTTAACTAGAGTTCTCCTCTATTATACTCATCTAATAACACGCAACTCAGCTCACCCGTTATTGGTTTTAAATGAGAAAAACATTGAAGGAGCTTTTTATTACTCACCTACAAGAGTGAACATATCTGAGAGCATGCTAGCTTTAATCTTCAAGTCCAAAGGAGCATCACTATCCCCACATGCAACAGAAGACAGGAGGAATTATTTGTCTAGCATTAAATGAGAGGAATGTATCAATATCAAAAATATCTTCCAATTATAGTTTATTTCTATTGGTCCTTAACATAGATATAATCAACATAAGAGGAAAACTAGGCAATTTTCAAACACATAGGTAAAGGCAAAACAGCAAGAGATTAATCTGTTTATCCTTTTTCACAGCTTTAGTCTTCTAAGGTAGCAACGTACAGCCTTGTTTTAGCTCTGCTTGGCTAGAAACATTTGAATATATATATGCTTTCATGGAGTAGATAGACACTGCTGTTGTAGAATTCTTAAAAACCACAATTACACCTATGCCTCTTCCACATAAAATCAGATTATTTATAATGGATGAGAACAAATGATTAGGGCAGTTGGTAGATATGAAGACATCAGACAGTGGGGACAGATGAGAAGCATCCACAACTTTATCCAGTGAGGGGGAAAAAAAAAATATTAAAAATCAATAAATACAATTTAGATCAGACAGGCAAAGTTTGATTCCTTGGGAACAGAGAAATCAGCCATGTTCTACAGCACAGTGATAGATGCCAACAGCTTGGACAAAGAAAATGGCAAAGAAGAGCATGGTATGCAGATTATGAGTTAAGAGTTTTAAGTAGTAAAGGATGCAAACAATTCCATGTGCATGTATATGAGCACAAACCTTCAAACCAGGAAATTAAATTTTGTGGAAATATTCTAGTTACACCTGAAAACAAAATGGGTACTGTGGAAACTAGGGTTATGAACAGTGCGTGAAAAAATTTCTATGCAGGATAAAGAAGGGGGGGGGAAAAAAAAAAAAAAATCAAGAGGAAGGTCAGATATGGCTATTCCAGGAACATATAACTTAAAGCTTATTTATAATGTCATAACTGAAATACTGTAATATTACTCACAGTATTACAAAAGTGTATTGTGCATCTATAGTCCTGTAAAGCTAAACAGTAGTTCAGAAAACCCACATAGTTGGAGGTCTACAAAAATAAATCCTCAAGTTTCATTAGAGTATGAAGATCAGCATAAGGGCCAAGACAACACTCACTCTAGATTTTAGCTAAAGAGAGTATTAGACCAAAAATTTGAGCCCAAGCATACATCTACATACTCAAGACAACCATAAAGCCTGAACTCTGTCTGGATTCCAAAATCTTACAGTTTCTACTCAGCCAAACAGATTGAAACCCCACACAATAGTCTGGAGAGTTTCAAAATTCATCTACGATGGGAGATTATGAAGTGTTAACAATGATGACGGACCATGAAGGAGAAATAATTTAAAAGAAAACAGAATCCCAACCGGGTTCTTTCAAAACCTACTGCTGCAAAGGGAAAAGCAAAGAACTATCCTCTCTGTCAATTAGCAGTGGAACAAATACTGTGTAAGCATCATGAAATCATGCCCTCTTGGGACCACAAGTTTCAAGGACAATCATCTCTAGCAACAGTCCCAGCCTCACACTAAACTGGGAATTACTTACCAGGCCAGCGATGGGGACAGGTTCACTTCCAACAGCCAGGGCTTGAGAGTGTCATCAATAAGGACATCAAAACCATACAGCTCTGAAACACAGCAAACACTAAGTTTTCCTTACTGTATCGTTAAACATTCAGGTAAGGTCCAGCATTAGTCTCTATCAGGTCATTTTTATCTATATAATTTATGTTAAATCAAGTGGACTCTCCAGGGCTGAACAAATAACATTCCACAAGTAGGAAATTACACTTCCTCAGAATCAAGATTAAATATATTCTGTTTGTGGAGGAAAAAGGGAAGCAGCAAATGAGTCTTACAAAAGTATTATATAGAAAAATAAACTCATTGCTGTCCACAAACTGCAGTTCATGCAGAACTCTACTGCTTGTTCTCACATAGAATTGACACAAGCACAGCAGGTCCAATCTACTTCTTCCATTGGATCCTGGAAACAACAGAACTTCATTCTCCTTTTTACTTTTTAATCCTCATCTTCATTGTTCCAGTCAGCTATAGAAAAATCTTGCTTCTTTCTATTATCAGCTTCTTTTCAGTTTTTCCTGTATGTTTTTCTGCAATAACCCACAGGAATATAAAAAAATCTTCTCAGCAGCTCCATGTACATACCTCCCATAACTCTATCTTATTGACAGCTTGCCACTTTGCAGCAAACTACTACAGAAATATTTTTTCCTTAGTTTCAAAAACATTCATAACATATTACACCTGCTAGATGTGTTCTGCTCTACAGAGGTCGGATTAAAGCCAGCTTCCCATTCTAAAACTGATTTTACTATTTCACTCTATACACATGTTTTCTCTAGCTTGGAAAGAGTTGCAAGAAGGATGCTACAAAAAGACGACTGTAAATCAGAAGTTGGTGTTAATGCAATTCCCTCTTCCAGCATTAAGAAACAGAGTTAATGATCATCAGGGCAACCTATGACATTTTTTCAAACCACCACAGAACAGCGTATTAGCAGAGAAGAAGGATTTCCATGGAATTAACCAGCTCCCTAGAGCCTGGAGTTGAAAGCAGGAGACCTTCTTTGCCATTCTGCTTTCCTTGAATTCTGGCCTTGGCCTTTTGTCACCTGTCTGACATTGACACTGGCTCCAGGGAGCTGGACTGCTTGACAAGATCTTTCTAAGCAGACAGCTGTGTGAGAGCTCATGTGACTTATAACAGGAACTTAATGAGCTGTGTGGGGGACTTGGAAGGGGAGGAAATGGCAGCAAAGTGAGTACTGCCTGCTCACTTTTCTAGACTGTGTAGCCAGACTGAGTGGGAAGCAAAAGAGCAGAGACCTAAAGAGTTGGTTCACTCCAAAGAAACAAGGCTGAATCTACTTTTGGCTCTTGCTGGAAAGGTCGCAGCAGAGGGAAAAGGAGGAGGTGGGGCTATAAGTGTAATGATTAGCAAAGCATTTTGAGCAGAAGAAACTTGTGATGATTTTAATACATTATTTCAAAATATAGTTTCAGGTTTGGTGAAGACCTGTGGCTGTTAATGGCATAGCAAACTCCAGTGGACAGGCAGCTCATGCCCAAGGCAAAGCAGCAATGAGTGGGCCTGTTTGCAGCAGCTGCTGGTCCTTCTGCTGCTGCAACCTCCCAACCCCAGTCAGGAAGCAGAGTATTTTATTTTGACTAGCTGCTGCTTCTTTTGCTGCTGGCCTTTCCCTCCTTCTGCCCCTCAAAGGACCTTTGCTAGTATTTTTGCTGCTCTGACTTTATCTTCCTCTCCCACACTTTTCTCCATTCCAAACCACTTGTTCTTTAAAGCCTTCCCTCTTTCCCACCCAGTTACTCACTCACTCTGTCCACTTTTACAAACATATACGGGAAACCTCTTGCCCTTAGCTAGCCGTGACCATGCTGCTGGGGCTTTACACTCCTTCGCCTTCTGTCTGCCTTGCTCATTAGGACAGTAAGCTCTTCAGGGTACCCTCTTGACTCAATTCCATTGTTAAACAGGCATCTAATACCATCTGCAATGCCTTAGGGTCTCCTAGGAAGACTTCGCTGCTGCTCCACAATGCCTCAAGTCCCATGTATTCTAGGTCATATCTACAACCTAGGCAGATGTCTCTGCTACCTCAGGGCATCAGGAGCTATCCAATATCCATGGTCTGGCAGCAGAATCAAGCCTCACAAGTTCCCACACAGGGCTTAGCACAAAGGGGTTCTCAAGTCTGCATGGGATACTATGGCACAACCAGAAGATAAACTACCTGTGGTTTCAACTGTCCTAGAAATATCTCCTCGGTCCTCTTCCACATTTGCAAAATGTACTATCTAGATTAAACACAGAAATATCCTTTCTACTATGAAACTCCAGTATCGTTTGTAAAAACAAATACACAGCACAAAGCTGTAGAGTCACACGAGCATAGCAAGATCAAAAGTAAATGCCCTGTAATTACCAACTTAAGCAAGACTGCCATTTACCTCTGTACAGAGAATAAAGAAAACAGAATGACTGAAAGAAATACGTGCCTCAGGCTGTGGGAATGGTAGGTTTATGACAACCTACCTTGCACCACTATTGTTATTAAGGGAAGAACAGAAGAAACTAAGATGCCAAATTTCCACAGTGCCTTCCCTTGCTCCCCTCCTCTTGCTACTACAATCCACAGAAACATGCCTCACCTTTGCAGTCTACTAAAGAGACTGGAACTATATAAGGAGGTACCAGCTGTTGCCAAGACTCAGCAGGAACAGCCTGCCTCTCCCCTCTGTCCCCCAGAGAGAAGTCACTGCTGACCAAGCTTCTCATCCTCCCAAGAGAAGGGCTAGCTTCAGACTGAAGTCTAATAGCAACAGTTCAGCCAGAGATTTTTTTTTGCCAATGTCATTATTTAAGAGGAAGGCTAAAGACATGGTCTCAACCTTTTTGGTTCTGGTGAACTACCATGTATTCCAAGCTTGTCTTATAATCCTGTCAAAGACTGCACTCCCTTTTAGAAAATATCCCTAAAGAATTTGCTATTCTCTCTAAGTCTAGAAACTGAGTCACAAGCGATAGTTTGGTAGCACAATGTTTTCATGATTTTGCATAGAATGAATAAGATCAGTTCCTAGACTGCAATGAGGTCACCCCTCAGCCTTCTCTTCTGCAAGCTGAACAAGTGTGTAACCTCTGCTGCTTCTCATAAGTCTTGCCCTCAAGACTTTTCACCATCTTGGTTGCCCTCCTACATAAACCATTACTTTCATTGGTAGAGAGAAGATTACCATTGGGCTGCCTTTATAATCCTAATCTTACAGGGTAAATAAATTATCACCCACAAAGGAGAAGATTCTTCAACCCAGCATGTGAGATCATAGTGAGCAAAGCAGTTAACATCCCAATAACATCACTTAACTTCCCTTATGTCACTGAGAAACAGAAGAGTGGCCACAAACTTAGGTGGCCAAATTGAGAAAATGTAATAGCAGGTAGATCAAAATAAAAGCCAGCTGACTCCAAAGATACATGTGTACATGTGGTAAAGGAGAAAGAGAGCATGTTTCCTGACTTCATTAGCCCAAGTTCTTCTGACTTCAAGCTCCTAAACTCCAGCAACCTCAACCCAAGCAAACTAGGAGATAAGAATAACCTGGTGTTCCTGACTTCCATCTTCTCATCTATCTGCTAAAGACCTTAATGTCACTACAAGAACCAATGGCAGTAGGAGACAGAATGAGAAGCCAGAGTTTGGTAACACAAGTCCACTGATGATAAATTGACAATGCTGTTCATTTCTTTATGGCTGTTTTCGGAGAAGTTAATTCTTCCTAGGTCTGCCCCAGCACGCTGAGAAGGAAAACTGGTGCTACCAAGTCGAGAACGCCTTCCTGAAGAAACCAGAAAGCTTCTGCAGCAACAGGGATCCTGACTTGCAGCTGACCTCTGGGTGCTAAATCATCGATAATCACTTAGGTACTATTTAGAGCTATGAAATGACAAGTAAGGAAAACAGTGCAGGCATAGACCCCTAACTCCTACAGGAGCTATCACTAGAAGACCTATCCTTTGAACTCGTTTTACCCTTCAGGCTCAGCTGACAGTTTAGTTAAATTCTGAAGATACAGTTACATTACAAAGCCTACCTTGGCACACTGGATCATCAAAAGACCTGTCCTGAAGGGTACAGGGCTCCTGAATCCGATTGTAGCCAGAGGACTCTAAGAACAAGCTTTTTCAGATTCAAAATAGCATCTTTACATACTGGCTTTTAAACAAAGACTGACAGTATGGGTATAAAAATAGAAAGGATTAAGCTTTGGGGGAAAAAAAAAGTGTAGCGAATACCTGTTCTGCTTTTCCTTGACATGTCATCTATGGCAGAAAAAGGTATAGGACATATGTATGGTAGACGTATGGCTGACCTAAGTCTCTAAGCAGGGACTCACCTATACTCACGTCAAGCAAGTCTGCACAGAAATTCCTTAAGAATCTCAAATTTTTAGTGTCCTGCAAAATTCATTATGGAGCAGGCCAGCGCTGTTCAATACTACAAAAGGCTACCATTCCCCCCAAACAAGTTAACTGCTACTACTAAGAAAATTAAATGCTCGTGAAGAACAGCATCACAGATGGTTGAGAACTGGTAATTAGACATAAATGAAGATTTTTTTTAAGCATTTAGCTCCAGGTCAGCACCACTCAAGCTTAATGTAGATGTGATTAGAAGCATCATTATAATCCTATCCTGCCCTGCCTTCTTGATTGCAGAAGAGCTCAACAGTGTCACTGCTGGGTTGACTAGAGGTAGGAATGAAACAGGGGACTTAAATCTATTGCTTCTTCAGGCCCATGTTTCAATGAGTACAGAAAATGGTGCTACACTGGATACTGGGAAAAATGTGTTACACCCAGCTGCCTTCACTCCATCCCCTAACTAAACCATCCTACAGAGATTTTTCAGACTGTCTGAAAGCATGCCTCACTGCCTTTTCTAGCCTATCCAGAAGTGCTTATTTTAGGAGGGAGAACAATGCAGTCTTTAATCATCTTGGGCATATGTACCCTTATCATACCTCCTGCTCCCACTGAGATGTCCCTCAAAGTCAGTGCAAATCCAGTTTCTCTTAAAGGCTCCAGAGAAAACCAACTCCTCAACTGGTGACCAGTTTTGGGACAATGCAGTGGTTCAGAGTCCTGCAGCATGCCTTCCTCTGAAGCTAGTGGTTAAGACAATTTTTACTTGCAGCTTAATTTTACATGAGGAATTATTAGCTAATCATAAAGAACAAAATAAAGGCTTAAGATCACTTTGTCAATAATGATGCACGCACAAGGCTGCAACAAAATCATGTAGTAGTACTACTACTTTCTGTGATGCACTTCAGAGGAACAAAACCACTGAGCATCCCAAATCCTCTAAGAACCAATTATTACTAGAATGCAGTAAATAGCTCACATGACATGGCCAAAAGGGGACTCACTCCAATCTTTCCACAAATTGTCAGCAGCATTCTGCTTTGACATTAGGAAAATAATCACCCTGACCTACCACTCTCACTTTCTAGGCAAGCATGGGTAGATGGAACTATACAGACTGTCTCACCAGTCTTGTTTTAGAACATGAAGCCATAAATGGAGTCTCTTCCCTTAAATCTAGAAAATAAGTCTACTACATAAAAAACCCACATTTATTACTTGGGAAAGGAATGAAGGACCACAGTACTGCTAAACTGTTAGAGAAATTAAGTGGACAACCTAATCTAGACAAAGAAGTACTTGTGATTTAATTTTTAGCAAGAAAGTGGTAATTGTGCTGGAGTTCTATTCCTTAGAACAACATTATAAAGACTAGTGTAGAATACACAGTTTGTCATATTTTTTCTAGAAGCTTTCTAAACGAGGCTTTAGAATCTGAATCTCAGATACACGTTTCTGATGTCTGAGATACTTTTCAAATGATCAGCCTTTCTCAGGACACACAAGCAGTTTCATTGTTCATAGCCCAGAAAGAAAACAAAAAAAACCAAAAGGCTCTTGGGAGCCTCTGCATGCTGCCTCGAAATCTTCATTCCCAGTGTCAACTGCTATGAACTCAGCCATTCTGAACATTTCCAGCTAGACAAACTGCCTTTTTTACAACAGGGTTAAAAGTGGCACAACCAAAGAGTCAGAAGACACACGGATAAAGAATGAGCCATACAGTGACAAGGGCAGTTCAAATCCTTGGGACAAGGACCACCACTTAATTGTGGGGGAAGGTGGCAGAAAGTACTGAGCTCTGGAAATGCCTCAGGCTCCCTAGGGAAGCAGTATGGCTCCTACTTAAGCTCTCTTTCCTGGGAAGCTCTTAATTTATGTTTACACTGAAATAAATGGAACAAAACAGTTTATTTGTGGGGGAACATCTGAGAGGGTGGTTAGAGCAGCCCTGGGGAAGCAGCAGGAAGTGGGATAACCTCAGAGCCAGGCCCAGCAGAAAGCACATGAGGAACATTAGATTCTGCTGAGCTGTGTATGTGGAAACTAGACAACTGAGGAAAGAAAAGGGAGAAGGAAAAAAAAAAAAAAAAAAGAAAAAAAAAAAAGGCAGTTACAGTTTTTTGGTGTGCTTTCTTTCAATCCAGTTGTTGATACTTCTGGAATAGCTGATAAACTGCTACTTCACTAAAACGATTATCTAACTCAAGATTCTCCAACTTTGAACAAAGGCATCAGAGTCAGTCAGGAAAAGCTAAAGCCAAGAGAAGTAGCTAGTTTAGCAGATAACCAAACAACATAGATCCTTCTTGATTCTTTACTGTCTCATCACCCCTGAACATCCACAGATGACAGCATTCAGAAGTGTTGAAAGCTGCAGAACTGTTAATACCCTAGCGCAATGCAAGTACCACGCAAATGGATCTACCTGTCACAGCTTGTTTAAATATAAGTCTCAATAACTAAACACAGGATAGCTTAAGCCAAGCTTGGTATTTGGTTTAAGCATTGAGACTAACTCTAGACTCATTTTCCCTGCCCCGAGACTCCATCTTCATGTGCGTATCCACATGAGCAAAGGGGGCTAAGAGCAGGAGGAGGCCTCTTTAGGGAAGGTGAGGAAGCAGCCACTGGAAAGCAGGAGAAGGCACACTGTGGTACCAGCCACTGCTTTCTGGACCTCATCCCAGCATCTGCTGTCAGCGAGTTCTCAAATCCTTTCGCCAGCACATAGTTCTGCATCCAGCTTCTGCCAGAAACAGGCTTTGACGCCACCATGCGGTACTCTCACACAAGCACAAGCCCAGAAGTACTACCACCACCGTCATTCCAGGCACTGTATTACACATTCCTCCCTAGTCCTCAGATGCATTGTAGGACAATAATTCAGATCTACATTGGTCTAGATAGCTCAATAGAAAATATTAAATGCTTTAAAGGGATGTTTAATTACCCACAGCCATCCTTTGCAAGGGCACTCGTGAGTCAGTAACTTCAACTTTCCAGCACTTCCCCAATTCCCTTTCAAGTCCCTTTTTCATCATCCCATATTTTAGCATGAGATTCTGATGAACATCGGCACAGGGACAACTGTAATTCAATATCCCCCACCCTCAGAATCCTATACCAAGAAAAAACAAACCACAAACCATTCTATGATTCTTTGCAATAGAGAATGCACGTTTCTCTGTAGTATCAGAAAGCTGGAAGTTTCAAACAGTACTCAAGAGCCAATCAACAAAGATACCCCCAGAGCCTTACCAAAGCAGCTGCCACGATGTGAAAGAAAAGTTTTACAAGCTGTGGCAATGGCCAGCTCAGCAGAAACTACAGTCTTGATAATCAGGTCCTCCACGCTGGCCATCAGTGCTGCAAGGAGGGGACGAGAAAACAAAACAAAACAAAGTATATTGTGAAGTAGCACACAATACCTAGAAAAGCATGAAAATATGCATATGGACAGATACTTTTGTGAATCAAAGCACATGAAAGCCTATGGATGACAACACAATGCTGTTTGGAAATCCATGCAAGTACATAGATACATGCATAAGAATCCTAGTGCAAAAATACTCAAATGAGAATGATAAAAGTGAGTACATGTACAGTGCAAGCAAGCAAAAACATGTGGTAAGCACATCAGCACAAGTCAGCTGGAGTCTGATCACCACCCACTCAGAGCATTAGGAAGGATTAAACAAAAGTGGGTTAGTGAGATAAGACCTTAAACTACAGAGAATAAGCCATAGTCACTGAGATACAAAAATTTCTCTTGTGGATTTTTACAACATAAGTGTTCTGTGACATTGCACCTTCCTCTAAAGCAGCTGTTCCCATACCATGATTCACAAATCATTTCAAAATGATATGACCAGTGACAGCTCCCAGTCCTGCTGACCTATAGATAATCTGCAATTCCAGTAAGGAAGCTCCTGTATGAGCCTGTAAAGAGAGCTCAGAAACAGAAATCTGAGCTGACGGAGCAAAATGCAAGAAAACATGCATGTTAGATGTAGACCTGGATTCTACACTGGGCTTGGGATGAGTCATGCAATAGAAAGAACACCACAGTTCCTGTTTTCAAGGACAAGCTACGGAGAAGTGAGAAGAGGAGGGAATCAATAAACACTGGGGTCCTAGTCTGAAAAGTTAGTAGGCATGATAGGACAGCCTTCCCCACCCCTCAAAGGGAACACAAGCAAACCCACACAGACACTTGGTAATCCATGTCCCAAAGAACATCTAGTACAAACCACTTGACGAGAGAGTTCAATTTTGGCCTACAATTACTATTTCTCATGTTCAGATGATGACATGCAGTGACCTGAATAATTACAGAGGAGCATGCAAGCAAATTCAGACATGAACTTCTGTGCCAGAAAACAACTAAGTATAAGCAACATAGCATGGAAATGTCTAAGTGCATATAAACATCCCAGAGCACAAAAGTCTTGCCAGCCCAGATGAGGCCAGCACTTTCCAGTCAGCATTTTGCCTCCCTATGACCAGAACCAGATGCATCAGAGAAAGGTGCAAGAACCCTTGTAACGGCTAGTTAGAGAAATCTATCTGCTTGCATTGCTCAGCAATTCACTTAATTAAGAATACATGTTTTATACTTTAGGCTGAGGTGCAGTGTGGAAACGTATCAATATAAATAACTATACGTATACACAGCTTACTGAAAACTTACGGTGCAAGCAATTGGAAAGCCATGCACGCAAATGATGGGGAAAAAGTATACTTCCACCTGAAAGTCAGATTAAAATCCCTTCCTCCAATATCTAGGTATTCCCTGGCAACATTCACAATATGGGTATAGCCGCTATCAGTAGTGTTTCCTGATGCCTCAGTATCACAGGTAATTTATCCCTTAAAGGGTACACCTGGATTCTGCTCTGCAGATGTATTTACTCCCAGCAGACCTGGCAAAGGTGTGGAAGAGGGAGCTATTTGGTATGAAACACAGACTGAAATGAAAACACCCAGCAAAAACCTGAGCCATGGAAAGATGACACCACATCCAAGAGTCATTCAAACTGGCACAGTTCTCCAGAGGTTGGTCACTCATCAGACTGAACAGGTCATGGGAGCAGCAGAGGGAGGGAAGTTTTTAGAAGGAATGGAATGACCTTAAGAAACGGGAAATGTAGGTAAAATATTAAGAAACACACCCTGAGAAACTCTCAGAATCTTATTTGCAAAAGGAAAAGGGTAGGCCTTATCTCTGGGGACAGGACTTATCTCTGGGGGGTAGAACATAAACACACAGCTCTAGCAAGTAACCTCTAAGGAACAATGCTTCCCTCCACCCTGCTCTGGTGCTAAATGGGACTCACTGGGGCTCTTCCCTGACTTCTTAGGATTCACACTAGTGAGATGATTAAGATCCAACGAAGGAATTAAAGAACCAGATCTGTACTGACCTGCAGTGTCTCTCCCCTCTTGTTTTAAGTACCTCAGCATTGCACTCATGCTCCACTTGTTTCCATAATCCTCTACTTCAGGATCATCACAGCTAAAAATAAACGAAAGAAGCAAGTTTACACTGCTGGCCTACCTCTACGGACTTGCACCAGCCTTACAGCAACACAGGTAAATTGACCCAGGGAGGTGGTGGAGTCGCTGTCCCTGGAGGTGTTTAAAAAGAGTGGATGAAGCACTTGAGGCCATGGTCTAGCGGTTAGGGAGATAATGGGATAAAGGTTGGACTTGATGATCCTGGAGGTCCTTTCCAACCATAGTGATTCTATCATTCTATGACCCAACCTCTAGAGATCAAGTTCCATTTTCCAGCCAAGTACCTGACATAATCTCCACTCTTCTTGTTGACACTGTAGTTGGTCAGATGCATGAACTGGTTTTTAATGTTCTTGGATGCCTGGTCATACCTCACTGTTGCAAACCTGTAAAGGGGGATAAAGATTCACAGTATTTCTTGAACAAGTGACATGCTTGCTAATCATTATCTACTACACAGACAACTCAACAGAAACAGCTAGGGATAGAATGCGTGTAATGAGGCTTCATCAAATGTCACCTCTCCTCACAAAAAAACAGAGTTTATTCTCAAGGGCCACATCCAAGTGCATTTAGTCTCTTTTTCAGTGTCTTAGAGCAGGAAGCTCCATTTGTTCTCCTGGGAGTTCTTCAGTGTACACATCATGCAAGGCACATTTTTTTCCTCAGCTGCTTAGATTTGTGGTCCTCATGCACTGTGGCTAAACAGACCACCTGGCTTTAGACAGTCAGTGTCACAGCAGTATCACAGTCCCTTCAATTTCACAGTAGGACCTACCATGGATACGCAAGATTCACTGGTCTGGGAAATGCACGCATTTATAGTAGTCATAGTACACATGCATACCACAGTCAGTATTTCCTGAAGCCTCATACAAGCACAGCTCAGTTCTTGTGTACTCCAAGGATGCCTTAGGAAAGGCTGAGGGTTTGAACAGATTTTTACCGCCACCAACTACACAGCCTACAACTGCCAATCCTCTTTCTCAAGAGGCATCCAGGAAACCAGGTACAACCTGCAGGCCAGACCAATTTGGCCAACAAGGCAGCATCTGCTCCAGGGTGCTGTCATTCTCAGGGACCATACAGCCCTTCCATATCTCAAAGACATCACCGTACAAGGAAAGGGACCGTAGGGAAGATCATAATCAGGAGCGAGACACTTCTACAAGCTTATCTAGTCTCCATATGAACACTGTTACAGCCAACAATACCACATATAAATCAGCCTGTTTATTATGGAAATAGTGGTAACCTCCTGATTAAAAGGCATTACCCGTACTGTAACCAAGTACTCCATCACCATTCCCTTAGCCATACACCACCACCACAGATATTTGTGTTGAAATGAATAAAAGAATTGACCCAACTGAAAAATAGTCCAGGGTTTTGGTTTGTAAGGTGTCTGAGGGATTTTGTTTGTTTGTTTGGTGTTGAGGGAGAAGCAGAGGGAATGGGAAGTGAGAGGGAGAAGGTTATGAAAGGACAAAGGTAGATCAGTTCCCTGATCCAGCTACAAAGTTGTAGTCGGGGATAAGAGGAAAAAAAAAACCTTTCCAGTGGACACAGATTTAAGCTATCCATACTCTTTCCCAGCTATCCATCTTCATTTTAACTACACAATACCAGCACAAGAGTGTCTGTCCCGCACAGCAAGCCACCTAAAAACAGTCTGGTTTGCTATGCTATTTATCAAATCAGATCAGTTCACTGCATGGGTACAGAAATGACACAACACAATGGACACCACAAGCCCCTGAATGAGCACAGGAATACAGCACAAAATTGCACTGAAGCAATTTAAACAACCTTATCAATAGCAGGCCTCTTTAAGAAGTGGTTGAATGAATGCTGAAAACCTTCTGGGGGAGTGGAACGAGCTTCCAGCAATCAGCTGCTACTACAGTTGCCCATGTTACTGCTCCAGTCCATTTTGCACTGTGCAACTGATCACACTCCTGTGCCAGGTCAACATGATAACAGCAACAGCAGTCAGGAAGACTGCAGGACTGTTTCCCTTCATAGCCATGCCAATTTAAAGCATTTAAAATTACACCTTGTGCAAAAGTTGCTTTCTAAAGGTTTAGTTGCATGACCAGCCTTTGTCAATCTAAGGACACACTGCAACTGAAAGCTCATCACCTGCTTGGTTGCACACTCCAGCCACTCTCCTTGATCTGCTCCACAAATCATACTGCCACAGGCAAGTCAGATCACTTCACAGATCCGACTTAACAGCCACTTGAGCAAATATAGAAAGATACCAATTAACTTTTACTCAGATGCAGGTACACACCCTCTTTCAGACATAAAGGAGAGCATTAGGATGCAGAGTCAAGACAGTGGGCAGTGTCTCCATTTGAGAATCAGGTCACAAAACAACTTGAAAAAAAAAAAAAAAACAAACAAAAAACCACACATGAAGCAGAAGATAATACTACTTGTGGTGACATTTGCAAAATCCTACATCCAGACAAGGACATGCCTTCAAGTTAAATATAATGTAATAGAATAGTTCCAGCTGGAAGGGGCCTAAAATGATCATCTAAGAAAATAATTGCAGTTGGACTATTCTGCATGTAATCAAGTTTTGTTTCAATATGTATTTCAGGCCTCAGATACTGGAGAAAAAAAGAAAAATACCACAAAAGATCAGGAGCACAATCCAGGTCATCTGCTTGGCAGAATGACCAGTATGAGCCACTGCTAACCACCACAGCTACTAAAAGCAAGCCTGTCCTAGTTAAAAAAAACAAAAACAAAAAAAAAAAAAAACCACACACCCCCCCAAAAAAAAAAAAAAAAAAAAATCAACAAGAGAAAAAACACCTTCACACTCTCACCATCCTCCTATACCACAATAGCTTAAAGACAACAGTATTTTGAAAGAGATAAAGGGGAGGAAGAAAGGAAAAACAAGAAGTCAGACATATGCTATTGTAAGAAGCCCTGTCAAGAAGGAAAGAAAGTCCCATGGAGAGCAGGGTTAGTTGCAAGAAAAGGAGAATAGATGTGGGTGAATCCTCAAAGAAGGAAAAGGGAGGCAGTGCTCAAGAAAAATGGAATAGGGAGAGAGGGAGGGGAATTCAGAGCATCTGGTTGTACAATGAAGTCCAGAAGAGAATGCAACCCCAGTTAGCTTTAAGTCATCTCTTTTCATCCTTCCCCTATTATTTTCTGTAGTTGAGAAGCTGAACTATACAAATACATCTAACAAGTTACACACACAAAAAAATTTTAAAATTTCCTAACTTTAGAAAGAACTGACAGAACAAAATATCTCATTTCTCAGTGAAAATGAAGCCATTACTGCCCTCACTTGGTAGCCATTTTGAGAAATATCTCTCTTCACAAGAACTATACCAGCAAATCCATGAAGATGCTCATCAGATTAAATCTACCCTTAAATACACAGGTGGGAACAGGGGAAAAAACAAACAAACAAAAAAAAAACCCAAAGAGAAACAACTTCCATGACATAACTAACTCTAAGCAGCAAGGTTAAAAAAGTGAAAAAGATTTTGCACCATATTTTTCTGAGCTTTAGCTACATATGAAGTCAGAGCAGCTGGCAATAGAAAAGTTTGGATCCCCTTTCCACATATTTCCACAGCTTAAAGTATTTGAATTTCTTTTCAGTTTAACTGTAAGTTTCCTGGATTTAGCACTTCTGTTTCGAAAATAGTGACAACAGCCCTATCATATAGTTTGTTCTTAATGAGGATTTAGTCATCTCCACCTTAACAATCATTTATTGGCAGCACACTGAAAGCATCTGTTGATAAAATGCTTTCAGTCAGATCTTGGAAGATACTGAGCAAAAGCAGCAAGCTATTCACACAGCCATGTCTCACTCAGTACTTGGAAGCAGAAGACAATTAGGTTCACCATGCTTATCAGCTTCTTATTTTTTTAATTATGCACATAATCAGAAATATGAGGATATGAACCCTTGGCAGACAGACAATGCTTCTAAACAACAGTATCGCTTTACTTTGCAAACGCTTGCATTAGCTTCCCTCTACAGAGACTATCCTTAATTATTAGGTGGTCTGAGCTCCATGCCCATAGAATTTACAGTTCTAGAGTCTTTACCAATAGCCTCTGGGTGTTAGAATGGCAACAGATCACAAGTACAACACCAGAAATAGCCCACACCCCTTACACTGTGTCACATTTGCTTGGCATGGAAAAGCTTTACTGCCACTGAAATACCAGACACAATTACCTTTAGTACTCTGTAGTTCTACAGCTTTTTGTTTTATACTTCACTGTATCTTTCTTCCATTGTAGTAGGAAGGCTACTCATTCACCACACTTGATCTCTCCAGGAAAGACAAGAGACTTGCATGCTACACAATGTCTTGCTTCAACAGAAATTTACAGGTTACTTCTAGAGACACTAAGGTCACAGGAACAGGTCTTACAGTAGGAGTGGAAAGTAGTAAAACTTCAAAGCTTGTAAAATCTTCTAGCTGCCAGCCTGAGATTAGAATAAACTCTTGAGAAATCCTACAGTCTTTTAGAGGATGATTTCATGTTGGGGCCCCCCCTCTTTGCAATTTCGGGCCACTTCTAACAATACAATATTTATCACCTAAAAGATAAGGGCCAAGATCCTAAAAGCAATTTAGAAACTATATGGTAAGATGTCACAGAAAATAAAGAGTGAGCCTGATGTTTTCCCAGTAATACAATTTCCCACAAGCACATGCTGCAACATTCTGCACGAGCTATTTTCCTAAGCACTAACGGCTTCATGCCCAGGTATCTCATATTGCTATAATCCAGCCAAAGAGTGATGAAGGCACAAATAACTGAGGCCAGGTCATCATCTGCCAGGATAAGACTGTTTCCTAGCCAAAGCATTACTCGTGGATACTGCTATGTGGGAGCCTGCAATCAGCCAGGAATCCAAGAGCACTCCTAAACTGGAGGCTGGACTAGCCACATGCAGGAGGTGAATCTTCAGCCAGAGGAAACCATTTTATCAAGTGAAACTCTTCAAAATGCTGTCTTCTGCTCACTAATCACAGAATGTTAGGGATTGGAAGGGACCTCAAAAGATCATCTAGTCCAATCCCCCTGCCAGAGCAGGAACACCTAGGTCAGGTCACACAGGAACATGTCCAGGCGGGTTTTGAATGTCTCCAGAGAAGGAGACTCCACAACCTCTCTGGGCAGCCTGTGCCAGTGCTCTTGTTACCCTCACTGTGAAGAAATTCTTCCTCACATTTATGCGGAACCTCCTATGTTCCAGCTTGCACCCATTGCCCCTTGTCCTATCATTGGATGTCACTGAGAAGAGCCTGGCTCCATCCTCATGACACTCACCTTTTACATATTTATAAACATTAATGAGGTCACCCCTCAGTCTCCTCTTCTCCAAGCTAAAGAGACCCAGCTCCCTCAGCCTTTCCTCATAAGGGAGATGTTCCACTCCATCATCTTTGTGGCTCTGCGCTGGACTCTCTCAAGTAGTTCCCTGTCCTTCTTGAACTGGGGGGCCCAGAACTGGACACAATACTCCAGATGTGGCCTCACCAAGGCAGAATAGAGGGGAAGGAGAACCTCTCTTGACCTACTAACCACCCCCTTTCTAACACACCCCAGGATGCCATTGGCCTTCTTGGCCACAAGGGCACATTGCTGGCTCATGGTCATCCTCCTGTCCACCAGGACCCCCAGGTCCCTTTCCCCTACACTGCTCTCCAGCAGGTCAGCCCCCAACCTGTACTGGTACATGGGGTTGTTCTTCCCCAGATGCAAAACTCTACACTTGCCCTTGTTGAATTTCATTAAGTTTCTCCCTGCCCAACTCTCCAGCCTATCAAGGTCTCGTTGAATGGCAGCACAACCCTCTGGTGTGTCAGCCATTCCTCCTAGTTTGGTGTCATCAGCAAACTTGCTGAGGATACATTCTGTACCCTCATCTAAGTCGTTGATGAAGATATTAAACAACACCAGTACCGACCCCTGAGGGACTCCACTAGTCACAGGCCTCCAACTAGACTCCGTCCCATTGACCACAACTCTCTGGCTTCTTTCCTTCAGCCAGTTCACAATCCACCTCACTACCTGATCACCAAACCCATACTTTATCAGCTTGTCTACAAGGATGCTGTGGGAGACAGTGTCAAATGCTTTACTGAAATCAAGATAAACCACATCTACCGCTCTACCATCATCTATCCACCTAGTTATTTCCTCATAGAAGGCAATAAGGTTGGTCAAACATGACTTACCCTTGGTAAAACCATGTTGACTGCTCTTAATGACCCCCTCATCCCTATTCCTCCCACACAGGATCCTGAACTCCACCATCTCATGATCACTGCAGCCAAGGCTGCCATGGACCATCACTGCTTCAACAAGACCCTCCTTGTTGGTGAGTACAAGATCCAGCAGTGCTCCTCTCCTAGTCGGCTTATCCACCATTTGCATTAAGTAGTTGTCATCAATGCACTGGAGGAACCTCCTAGACTGTGAATGGCTGGCTGTGTAAGTCTTCCAGCAGATATCGGGGTAGTTAAAATCCCCCATGAGGACCAAGGCCTATAGTTGCGAGGCTGCTTTCAGCTGCCTGTAGAAAGCCTCATCAACTCCCTCGTCCTGATCAGGAGGTCTGTAATAGACCCCCACAACTGTATCACCCATGCCTGCCTGCCCCTTGCTCTGCTTCAAGCAACTCTTATTTTCCCCCACTGTGGTCTGATCCTGTCCGAGTTCTGGACTACTCCATAGGCTTTGCAATGCAGAGACCAAATACACTTAACACTGCTCTGTATTGTTAGTCGTTAAGTTTGTGTGGTCTGAATGGTTCAATAACTAAATACACATTTCTTTGAATTCTTACAAAGAAATTTCTTGTAGGATTTCAAGTGAAAAAAAAAAAAAAAAAAAAAAAGAAAAATCTAGGAACAGGTGAAATTTTACACTACTAGTCAGATGGGAAGGTTTTCCTGCCGCTTCAGTGCATTCTTCTGACCCCACCTCATCTAAACCAGCAGTTCTTCTTGTTAACAACGTGAAATATTATAGAGGTAACCAAGAAAGGAATGGATGTCTGCTCTGTATCCACCATCAGAAGGACATCAACTTGGTTTCAGCCTGAATTCAGATTTGCTTTCTCCATAACACTGAAAACTTGTGGTTAGAACCTAAGTTGGATTTCTCCTGTGTTGACTAAACTCTCACCTGCCAGTGCACTTGCAGGGGAGACAGGCAGAGGATGCAGGAGGAATGGTCCCCTATCACAGCATTAGCCTGGGTCACCTCTGTGATATGTATTACACAGAGATAATACAGCTCACAGCAGCAAGGACACAGAAAGCACCTTCCCGTCTTGATGTTCTGTACTGCTCATATTCACTGTCTAAATTGAGCAACAAGTGATAACAAAGATAATGAGTAGTTAATGAGAATGAATAAGTAGCACCAATCATCTTGTGAACAGCCCTGGCAGCCTCCCTCCTTTCACTGCAGCTTCTCTTTCCTCAGCAGGGCAGAGGAGATGCCCTTTATTTCTGAATTTGAAAGCAACACTCATATTTAATCATTCTGACACACCTGCCCATGTCTCAGCTGGTCACAGCCAAGTCACACAGGTGCACACCAGCTTGGATGAAGGCAACAACCAGTTCCCTTTATCAGCAACTACACACTGCCAGAGCTTACCTTCAACAACAGCACATTTGCCTTCCCTCTGGCTGCACTTTCAGTTGGATCAGAGAGGGGGAAAGAGCAATGAAAAGCCAGCAGTAGGGTGGCAGGAGTGGTAGCAGGAAGCCTGGGCAGCAGGAACAGAAAAATCCAGGGAGAAATCCTTACCGATTCCTTCAGACTCCAGAAATACTCCAGGACTAACAGTACACCTAGAGGCATCCCAGCTCTCTGCCTCCCTGACACGCTTCAGACTTCCCTTGTTAAAAATCCCCCTTGGCATTCAGATACTGCCAGATTACTTCTCTCCCTCCTCATCTCATAAGAGTTCACTATGAGCCTAACAATCAAGCTTCACCTTCAATAGGCCATCTACTCCACAAGTGACATGCAGCACTTTTTTTCCCTGTTGACCTACCAATCTACAAATCATGTCACAGAGCCCACACTTATATCTATAAATCTGCAAACCCACCACACCATGCCAAACCTTGATTGGCCCCTGACCCACATCCCTGCACTGCCTCAACCCAAACGATCTATCCTTTTACTGTCATGCATTCAGGCAGGACACTACCTAAGTGGGTATACTCTGCTCTTTGCCTTATCCCCAGCATTACTTCAGGAAATGAATTGACCACAAGGTAAAGTTTGTCATATGCAAGTCATTTTGGAAATACGTAAACTGGATCATTAAATATTTACATAAGATGTTACATGTTTTTGCATGAAGCTTTGCAGCTCTGGAATGCTTATTTGAGACAGCTAGCCAGGGCCTGGGAAAAAGAGGACGAGAAAAGACCTCGGAGTAGGAAGAAGGCAAGAATTGTTAATCCCTTTTCTCTTGAACAAGCGCTACAGAAAAAGCACACATTATGATAGTCTTTTCCATGACTACATAGAGAGTTCCTGCCTAAATGTCCTGGAAATAACCTGTGTAGTGTTTCTATAGCATGCCCCTCACATTTTATACTTGGAGTCACTTTTTTAGTCCCTCTTCCCTCCCCTCCCCATGCATGACACTGCAGCTTACCTGTCAGTCTACTAGCTGCCACTTTATTTAAGGAATTAAGGCCACATAGAAAGTTGTTTGCACCATTCAATTCTCTTTACAGTTCCCATGAACTGTTGTTAAAATCGGGATGAAAAGAAATAAGATGCCCTAGGCGAACTGTTCAATGGACTAGAACTGGTAGAAGAGAACTACAGATATTTTCATTTTTAACACTATCAAGGTTTGGACTCCAAAGCACCACCTGGGATCCAGTTCCCTTGCACTCCAGGACAGAAAACAGAACTCTAGAGACCATCACAATCCCCCTGTCTCCAACATGAATATTTTCCACAGCATCTACTAGATATGTCAGTTAGCAACTGAGTATGTGTAAGAGCCAAAACTTGTAAAGGAATCACTAAACATAAAATGGAGTTTTGGTGACATCTCTATGATGGCAGAGTTTCTCTAACCAAAGATGGATAAAATATTCAGACGATTCTATGTTAAAGAACAAGATCCACGAGTTTTACAGCATCTGCAAGGACAGGAAAAAAGCCTTATTTTCCTTTTAGCTTTTCATAACAAATTTGCATGTTTTCAATTTATGCAGTGCTATTAACAGGATTTTGAATCTATGGAGCATAAGGAAACAGCATGAGGGTGACCGAGCACTGGCACAGGTTGCCCAGAGAAGTTGTAAAGTATCCCTCCTTGGAGACACTCAAAAGCTGTGTGGACATGATCCTGGGAAACTGGCTCTAGGTGGCCCTGCTTGAGCAGGGGGGTTGGACCAGGTGACCTCCACAGCTCCTTTCCAACCTCAGCCACTCTGATTCAGTGAAACTTCTGTTTCTCACATGCTCTAGTTTCTCATTGTGCAGACTGTAAACAGGAGTTGCCCAGCCTCTCCGATTCTTTAGTATACTGATCCTGTCTCTTAAGGACATCAGTAGGGTTGTGTAGTTATACTCAGAGACCCACTACACCTGGGGCAGACTACCCTCTGCTACCCAAAGACAGACTCAAAGGATTGGGTGGTAGAGGGGGGAAAAAAAAAAAAGGTAATTTCAGGAACATGAAAGATAGAGAGGTCTATAGAAAATATCAAAAATTAACTTGCTAGTTAATATTTTGCTACCTTTCCTTCACAATTTCATAAAATATGCCATCAAGATGACAGGTTGCTGAAGCTAGCAAGACACACTTCTTTTTACTAGAGAATACACTATGTCAATATTATAACTACATCACTGCAAGATATACAAATATTGCTCAAGAAGCCATTTTTTCAGTCTTTCAATCAAAAGAGTAGTTTTGATGAAGCTCAAACAAGAGTAGTTTCTTCAAAATGAAACCCTTGTCCAAGAACCCTAAGGGCTACATCCTATACCATACACAAGTGTCTAGCTACCCACCATGAGAACCAGATTTAACAAAGAGCATCGCTAGGCCACAACTTAAATATATGTAGTAAAAAATATTAAAGATCTTTATATTATATATATTTTTATATATATAGTAGGCTTCCTTGCAACACTCAAATTGGAGCAGCCTGTGGCCCAGCTACCCCTGCCTTAGAAAATTCAAGGTAAAAAACATGTAGTCTAAAATCAGGTAAAGGTGTCCTTAGGCAGCAAACTTCTATTAAAAGATACACATGGATAGACAGACAGATAGATCTTTCCCCTCAGTGACTCAGACCCTGCTTATCTTAATTAAAAATGAAGAAAGCTGCAGAAAGTCTACTGGCTTGATGCACTATCCACTGGTCCAAAGCCCAGTGAGGATGTCTAGTGAAAAATCACTGCCCTACAGCTTCCTTGGGAGGTGATGTCTACCCAAGTGGTTGTCGTCTGACCCCAGGTGTCCATGCAGAAGTGATTTACGCTCCCTAAGAGGCAGAGGTCTGCCAAGCAGGGGTTACTGGCAGAGGGACGGGGCTGCTGTGGCTGGCTCTGGCCTCAGCCCAGCATGTGAGGTAATGTGAATTCCTTGGCCTGAATCGAGCACCTGAATTCTTTAGAAACCACAGGAATCCAGCACAAAAAAAAAGGTAAATATCCCAGCAAAGCCAGTGCTAATTAGGAAGCCAGGCTACGGAAGGAGAGGGCTGAGGCAGGCTGACGGGGGGTGAGCTCAGGCAGCAGGATGGCAGCCACTGTAAAGCCCGGCTTTCTATCCTGCCATTACAGGAACTCTTGTGTCCCTCTGGAAAGTCTCCCCCCAGCTGCTGCTGCTCCTTGGGCCCTTTGAAAGTACATTTGGTTTTCAGCTCAGTTTTGCCTTTTTTTAAAAAAAATCTATTTTTTGAATTCAGTGTAAATCTGATTGGAAGGGCTAGAACCCTTCCAGACATCCAGGCTCAAAAATAAGGCTGCTTAAACCTCGTAGTTTAGGCAAAGAAGTAGGCTATAGAGAAGCCACCCCAAATCAAGGAGCGATTTCCCTATGAATCCCCACACCATGTGTCAAGTCCCCATTCCATCTGCAGGCACCAAGCGAGACAGGTCCAGCAGGCTCCTTTCTGTCCCACCAGGAGATACTCAGAAAGAAGGAAAGTCAGAAGGGAGAAAGATAGAGGCATCCCTAGTTGGTAAAATAAGGAAGGCTCACAAACAGCACAAGCTGTTCCTGGCCCCATGTCCTCTTCAGCTATTCTCCAGGCACAAGTCAGGTTTGTTATTCTCTCTTTGCATGGATGCCCTTCCAAAAACCAGCATAATCCACCAATTCAACAGTTGGCTGTAAAAGCAGCCTTGGGACTTCCACATAACTGGGCTTCACACTTCAAAAGCATGTCAAAGTTTGTAATTAAGACTGTAGTTTATTAACAATGCACCTCTTATTCATACTAGGATGAAAAGGGTATGTCTATAATATATTTCATCACTTATTTTGGAAGTCTCAGATAAATAGAATTACCTAGGTTTTTAACATATGAACAGATGACTGAATTACACTCTCAGGCAAACCGGCACCAAGCTTGCCAAGACCATCTCATTCTCCAAACACATACCTTCAATGTAGAGGTCCCAGCTACAGTTCTCCAGGCTGTGAACCACAGATGGCCAATCCAGATGATAATTGTTCTTTCCAGCACCAAGTTGCTAAATATCTGCCAATTTAGCAGATGTACAGCAGCATGCTTTGCCTGTGTTTTTAAAAAATATGTACCTGTAAAGTGTTTGACACTACGTTTTTCAACGCAACTGACATGGGTCTTAAGTCATCAAGTGCTGCTTTATGCCTTAAACACAACTTCAGTCTTGTTTCAAGCCTCAAGAAAAAAAAAAAAAAAAAATCCCACTCCCTCCAAACAGATCACTGAATATCCCCAAATTTATTAGCAGAGTTCCTTCTAGAGGTGGACCAGGCCCAAAATATGCAAGAGGAGGTTTAACAGAGTTTGAGGGAGGCAAGACCAGAAAGTAATAATGTAACAAAAGATGAAAACATACAGCACATTCACCAATACCAGACTCCTCAGAAGTCTGATATCTGACCCTGCTGACCTAAGGCTCTGTCCCTATTAAACATAGCTTATTCCATGAGGAGTAGACTGGTAATAGCTACAAAAGAAACCTACTCAACATCAGAATTTCTTAAGTTCTACTCAATATTCTTTTAGGGGATAAACAACAAAAAACCCCACACCTTTGAGGTCTGTATCTTCCTGAAAAATTGCATTAAAAAGAAAAGATAACTTCAGCCAGGGCAAACCAGTTATTCAGTACTTCCAGCACAAACCAAGCAACAATAGCTGAAGGCTTTGTTACACACTTCTGGATACATATCCTATTTTTCTTCACTTTTCCACATGGAAAGTGAAACACAAGTCACACATGCTGGATCTGTAATTCCTTTCTCCTCAGCACTGAAGCCTCAAATTCCACTCTAGATCATGTCATGACAGGTCTAGCTGTGCCAAGAAAAAACAGGCCTAAGGAAGTATCTAGTCAAACATCACAAGTGTGTATTATACCAACTCTGTTCCTTTTCAAGATCATTAATTACATCATATGGTTTCCTGATAGCACTCCTCTTCTGGAAGAGGTCACTAACTTCACTGAAACAGTCAGGTTCCTCTTCTACTTGGAATATGCAAAGTGTAACACTGGAGAGGAACATCACCTTTCAGGCAGACTAAGAAAAAAGGGAAAAAGAAAACTAGGGGAACAACCCAGAAGAGGTCACCCTGACTACACTTCAGAGATTACCTACCTTCAGAAAGCAAACTCAAAACATGGAAGTCACCATAGTGCACACAAGCCTTACTGGATGTCCTGAAAACAGATTCCTTTGCTTTGCTGGTGCATTTCCCCTTAGATTGCTCCAATACCACCTTTGATTCCAGGCCCTCATCTTGCCTGCCAGTTCTCTGCTACAAATTACTTCCGCTCTTAAGTGATGTGGGTTGTTTTTTTTTTTATGTAAAAGAATAAAAAACAGTTCCTACTCCCAAAGGTTAAAGCACTTCCCCCTCCCTGCATAGCTAAAGTTTTGTCCTAGCTATAAAACAAAGCATTACACTGTGTGAGGCAATAAGAGAGTCTCTCCCAGCACTTAACTCGCACTGTTAAATGGAAGGGAAAAGCAGCTAAATAGGAAGTCAGAATCCAGTAGTTCCAGGTTCCTTACCTCTTACCAACTGAATTTGCAAATCCAGGGTATGGGAAAAATCCAGATCGCTAAAACTAAAGACCACTAGTGCCACCTGGAGGCCATACAGAACAGCCCACCTAAAGTTTTCTGTCAACCTCTGTTCACACTCAAGTGTCATCCTCCAAAGAGAACTTGCCAGCACTTTCTGCACAAACATATGAACTGTACAGCCATGAAGAAGGGAAAAGTTTAAGAGTAAAGATATTGGTTGCAATAAATTTATACCCATCACGTGAAAGCATTTGACTACAAGTCTCACTACAAGCCTTGAGCCGTAGCTGACACTACGGCTGAAACTGCTCAGTGGGCAGTTGAAGTTCAGTAACAGAACTAGAATTACCCTCCAAAGTCAGGACTGTCCTTGGACCAGAGACAACATCTCACCATCCCCTCTACATCAGTCCCACAGTTGTACTGGTACAGCTGACCGTATCACAGAGCAGCATTAAGATACCTAGTGCCACAGTCTCCATATACTAGCTACTTCTCTCATAGAGCTGCAAGATGGAATGCAATTTGAAGGAACGGATAACTACCGTTATTAATACTGTGGTGTCCTTTACACGCATGTTCCATTTGTCACACATGTGGACCATGTGCTCTAGATTTTTTTAATAGTTTAAACAAATGGAATTCAAACACAACTGTTAAGGATTTTAGAACACTGAAAAGTGATTTGCAAGTACTACTGCCACATGTGGTCTTACCAGGATGGAGAGTCCAGAATTGTTGGGACTAATGCTTCCGGATGGATACCCAGAAAGAAAACTTATTTGCTCAGGTGAATATTCTGAATGTCAAAAGATTATAGAAATTCAGCCAGTCAGCATCCAGGTTATCAAGTAGGGATACTGGCTCACAGCCTCAAAGAGATCAGATCATTATTTCAAGAGACAATTTGCCTAGGACAGCGCAGGTGATCTAAAGTTGATGACACGAAATTAAGTGGGCGTGTCAATCTGCTTGAGGGTAGGGAGGCCCTGCAGCGGGATTTGGACAGGCCGGAGCGATGGGCTGAGGCCAATTGTATGAGGTTCAACAAAGGCAAGTGCCGGGTCATGCACTTCGGTCACAACAACCCCATGCAATGCTACAGGCTTGGGGAAGAGTGGCTGGAAAGCTGCCTGGCAGAAAAGGACCTGGGGGTGTTGGTTGACAGCCGACTGAACATGAGCCAGCAGTGTGCCCAGGTGGCCAAGAAGGCCAATGGCATCCTGGCCTGTATCAGAAATGGTGTGACCAGCAGGAGTAGGGAGGTGATCGTGCCCCTGTACTCGGCACTCGTGAGACCACACCTTGAGTACTGTGTCCAGTTCTGGGCACCGCAGTATAAGAAGGACATTGAGGTGCTGGAGTGAGTCCAGAGGAGGGCAACGAGGCTGGTGAGAGGTCTGGAAAACAGGCCTTATGGAGACCAGCTGAGGGAACTGGGGTTGTTGAGTCTGGAGAAGCGGAGACTGAGAGGAGACCTCATTGCTCTCTACAGCTACCTAAAAGGAGGTTGTAGTGAGGCGGGTGTTGGTCTCTTCCCCCAAATTACTAATGATAGGATGAGAGGAAATGGCCTCAAGTTGCATCAAGGGAAGTTTAGACTGGATATTAGGAAGAAGTTCTTTACTGAGTGGGTGGTTAGGCACTGGAACAGGCTGCCCAGGGAGGTGGTGGAGTCACCGTCCCTGGAGGTGTTTGAAAAACAAGTGGATAAAGCACTTGAGGCCATGGTCTAGTGGTTGGGGAGATGATGGGATAAAGGTTGGACTTGATGATTGTGGAGGTCCTTTCCAACCATAGTGATTCTATGATTCTAGAATTGTTAAAAGGGGAAAAAAAAGGCTTACACGTCCCCACATACACTTCCCCCCCAATCAAAACATGCTACTCTACTGTCAGAGACAAAAATGCTATCCATCATGGAACTGGCACACTTGCCCCCAGTGTAGGACACTTCTCTTACACAGATGGATTTTTCCAGAAGAACTCCTTTGTCACAAGAAGATCAGCAGAACTAGCTTTAAGACATTAAAATGATGGTGCAAATCCTATTTTGGAGGCCTGCTATGCACTGCCCATTTTCAGAATACCCTAGCAATCTACTCATATATTCACAATCAGTGATATTGTTTCCGTCTTCACTTTCTAATAACATACCGTATTAGCAACTAACAATTTAATTGCTGATTCTCAATAGAAAAGTCTTGCATGCCAGGAATGTTTAAAGCTCCTTTTCTAAAGTGACTATAGTTGTCAAGTTTTCCACTGATGAAGATGCGCTACCCTTCCTGTCCCCCTTTAGGGAAACAATCCATTCACTTTATCTTTGCAGGCAGAGGCACATCACAATCTACCTGAAGGGGATCTTGTCATCAATTTAAAGGATATTTCTTGTGGGTTCATTATTAATATATCCTTTTGGATTCAGTATCTCCTTTGGATAAAGATAAGTTGCACTCAGTATCTGCCTAAGTCAGAGCCATGCAGGCTCGAACACCAGAGATTATTTCTGGATACATTAGATGTGCTTATAAGATAGAATCAGCATTGTTTAAAAACTATTGCAGAAGACAGTCCTATGACGGTCTCTTCTCAAATACCACTACAGTTAAGTTTCTTATCTGCTGGAGATTCAGAGGGGTGATTATTTCAAATTTATGATGATAGGTATTTAGCTAAACTTCTGTGATTAAGAGAAACAGGTATTTTTGGCAGATAAGTGTTCCTCCTGGAAATCTTAAGTATCTTTCATGAATTACCTGCAAAAGAAAATTGACATCTTGCAGGGTAAGAAGAGTGAACTAGTCTAAACCCACTTATTCAATACTGTAGAAAACAAATCCTGACCTAAAATTTAGAAGAGCAGTTGAAAGTACTAAAACAAAGGCCCATACAGCCAACAGCATGTCTCCAGCTCCTTCTGTCTTTAGGGTTAAACAGAAACTGAGAAAGTTTAGATTCCTCTATCCTCCAAGGTGAAGGACAGGGCAGAAAGGCACTAAGAGTCCAAAGAGGTTTCCAGAAGAACCCAACTTTGAGAATGAACACACCAATGATGATGTGTATGGCCATCCAACACTTAAGAGTTGAAAACTTGCTTTATTAGTCCCTCACTAAAGATCCCATAACCTATATAAAGAAAACTGATGGGACACAGTATGATAAAGTATCTTATTTAAATTCTGCAGAACTCCCTAACTAACACTTCCCTCATTTGCTACTGTGTCATGAGTAGAGGCATGCCAAGTCATCTCTGGATCACCAAGCGCAGATACACTGAGAAAGAAGAAACTTCCCCTACCTGGCCAATCCTTCCTCGTAGAGATAGATGACAAGCGGATCATAGGATGTAACCAGAACATAGAGGCGCACATCGAATTTGAAATCTGAAATACAGTTGTCAAGAGTCAGTAACTGCAAATATCTTTCAGACATTATATTCAGTTGAGGAATTTCATCAGAACCTGACAGCAATACACCATTATCTGCTGCTGACAGATGCCTCAATTTTTACCAGTAGCAAAGCTTCTAGATTTTAAGGAAGTTCTCGTTAGATTTTTCTGGTACCAGAGGAAGATAGATCACTCAATTATTCAACTGAATTCCTGCAAACATTGCAAAGATCCTCATATATGGGGTTGGGGAAGAGAGAAAAGCAATTCCTAAGCACACTCACCATCTATGAGCAGAGGGTTGCTGATATAACGAGAAACCAGGATGCTGTCTTCCAGGACAATCTCGTTTGGCTACAGAAGAACAGAGAATCCAAGAGTGAAAAACCAGGAGGTTTAAGGAATAAGAAGATTATTAGATCAAACCCACCATTTTTTCCAGCCTTCCCCTCCTAAAGCCACTCTGTACCAACAACTATGTCTGGGGAGGGAGGAAACAAAAAAATGAAAAAACACCACTGTCAGTCACAACATGCTTAAGGTAATTAGATTCTAACCAGAAGCCTGGGAATGATTACATTGCCAAAAAAACCTCTCCATTGAATCTTCCAGTTAAGTGCTCCTTACAGCAGAATATAGATTTAACAGGCAGTGATGTAAAATAAAAGGAAAAAACTACATTTAAGAAGCAACTGTCATTCTGTTTGCTTCTCAAGTGTTTAACGAAACACATGGGGAGGAGTTTAGAAGACACTGGAAGGAGCATGTAACTACAGCTGCTGAGAAAGTCACAAGTGAAGAAAATGACTCCTCAAACTTGTGATCTTTATAGCTAGATCCTGGGCTGGTACCCAACCTTTTTGCCTACATGAGTAAATACCTTCTACTGAGGTTTAGTTCACAGCAGGAAGAAGACGCTACCTTTGTAGCTCAGAACAGAAAGCTCCATCGATGACGCACACACATCCCAGAGTCATGGGATCCATTGACACAGCTTTTATTTTGCTGCATGCAAGCCTCTCTTGTAACAGTTTCAACTACTCATGCAAACTGTTTCTTGCAAAACATTTTCCTGCCTTCAGTTTGCAAAAGAGCCAAGAGAACCTCATCATCCTGCCTTCATTCAATTTTGCATGCATTCAGCCATGTCACCAGCATCATGAGCAGGAAGCCTAGGCATACAGAGTGCACATATACAATGAGAGAGAACAAGCTCAATCTCCCTCAGAACATCACATAAAAGTGACAGCCTGTTTTATTGCATAACAAAATTCAAGGTTTGTCACTGGGGGTTTTGTTGCTGTTTTTGAAGACTTTTGTAATGAGATTCTAGAAGACACTGCCTTAATGGCATCACACTGAAGGAAACTAAAGTCTCTGGGCCAAACTAGCTGAAGCATTTCTGGAACAGATATACGCAAAGGGAGATTGGTCCCAAAAGGGTCTTTTCCCCAGTTTGTGGCCAACTGCCATATAAACCTGAGCTTGTTCCTCTCTTTCAAGTAAAGAAAAAGCTGAGTGCAGCTCTGGAAACACTTACCTCATAGACTTGGCAAAATGTTCCCTTATTTTATGGGAAATTATTCAAGTCGAGAACAGATGAGGCAGCATGACCCCTTCAGTGCAGGGGAGGCTAACGGGGTTTGAGTGAGTGAAAACAAAATGACTCACCAGTCACTTTTGCTGCTGAGAATATTTATTGGAATCCCCTCATGTGTTTGGCCCCTGCCCAGATCTATTTGTTACCTATGACAACCTAACTCCCTGCAAAGCCCAAAAAGGGTGAAAGACGCTATAATCAGCACATTGAATTCAAAGAACCATCCTCATTACACCTCGATAAGGGCATACTGGCATTTAGATAACACAGCTGTAAGATTGATAGACATTCTACTGAAATCACATATGATTTCATTTTAACTGGTCTTTTCCAGGCGGAAGAGGGAGACAAAAGGACTGTTCAAGGACTGTTTAGGTCACACATGGAAAAAATTAGAGTTCTGGGGATATTCCCAAGGCCAGCCTACTGTCAGCCACAAGGAGAGCATGAAGCAGCACTGCTTCCCAAACTGTCATGAACTTGCTCCTAATAAGCTAAGACTTGAAAGTAGGTTGCAAGATAAGCACAGTATACAAAGAAATAGATTGCTTTTCATTACACAGCATAGTCCTGGGCAGGCTTTGCCAACTGCTCACCAATGTACAGTTGAAATCCAGAGCAGGGCCAGTGCCTGGTTAGATGTTTCTATAACCCTTGCCTGGAAGCTGGCATAGTTTTGCCAACAATGTCACTGAAGAGCAGTTCTTTTGCTGAACACTTACATTGTTTATCAGGTAGACACCTCGACCCCTGGAAGAGGCCACGGGCTTCACTATCCATGGGCCTCTGTCCTTAGAATAGGTATCTGGTTAAAACAAAACACAAGTCTGAAACATCTTCCTTTTGTTTATTTACAGAGAACCAAGAATCAAGAATGTTGCCTACAGTAAAAGCCTTACAGAACTCCATGAGGAGATCAAACTCTGCTCTACTGATGTCCTGTTTTACCCCTTATGTTTCACTGCAGTTATTACAGCCCCTCCCTGAAGTCCCTCCTGCTGCTCCCATAGATTCATTTCTCTGCCCTGTGCCTCCTTTTGGCACATCTCTCTCCAGGACACTCTCCAGTACCCCCAGATATTAGGGATATTCAGAAGCTGATCAACAACACTATGCACAAAACCCCCTCAATTTCAGAGCCTTAAGCCCACATTAGCTTCTTGAGGACTTACACAGGCACGGAATAAATATCAGAGTAGAAATTATATAAAAATATCATGTGGGTCTTTTTCACTGTCTTTCCAGCTTCCTCTAATTTTGTTGCCTTAACCACTGGCATGATCAACAGGCTGGGTTATTAAAAGTAATTCCCTTCCCTCCCACCCAGTTATTTTGCTTTAGGTCTGGGCATCATCAGCCATTCACTTACTGCAGAAATCCTGGTACTCTGTTGGGAGGATAAAGGTCTGAGGTAAGATATGGAATGTCTTGAATCCATGGGCCAGCTGCATACGACTGACATTCTTGTACAGTCTGTCCTTTCGGGTCAGTTCATATGACCTGAAGTCCCAAAACAAAAGACTGTATTTTTTCCCCACATAAAAAAAACCCCCACATTACAGCAACCCTTTGTCCTATTTAGTAAAAGCATCTGTACCCCATCAGACATCTAAACCCTAATCTGCAAATACTCTTCAGTTTTACTTTCTCTAACCTATGGCCGTATTAATACCCATCCTTATTTGTAGCACCTCTTGCCATTTCCAAGATAGACTGAAGCACAAACTGTTACAATGGTGTTTGTAAACTTCAGCAGCTGACATATGATTATCTCTGTAACTAGGAACCCAAAGTCTCAAATACTTTACTTATACCAGCAAATAAAGAAAAAAAAAATAAATCAAAAATACAGTATTTGAGCTACAGACAAGCACTTCAGTCCACATACTATCTCACCAAAACCCCAAAGACCATTTAGAATGAAGACGGCATGTGGCACAGGCCCAGTACGTTGGGACTTTAGAGTATCATGTATACTCTATTTGTTTAGAATTATCTATGTTCAGATTCTTGCAAACCATCACAAAGATGTTCAGCAAAACATGATATCAAGGCCTTACCTAGGGAAATGATTGACCTTCTGAATATCTGTAAGGGAACGCAGCAAGTAGGGCTTCAAGTGTGATCCTGTCCACATAAGATTATAATCACTGCTATTAGAGTGGACCTAAAAAGCAACATAAAAACGAGACTCACAAAAACACAGAACTAATGAAAAGCACCACCACTCGTCCTACAGACTGTGACCTTATGTCTGTGAGAGCAAAGCAATTCAGTTTAAGACAATCTCCTCTACCCATCTCCAATATTAGGGCAACTCTAGCCAGACCCTGTCCTAAGCTACTTACTATACAGCAGTGCTGAGAAATAACCATGTCATTTTTCTGAAAAAAATTGTGGTTTTGTTCTTTTTATAGACTGTTTAAACCCAATTTGTACAGCATCTTCGTTTTCTTCAGGAAACTTGTGAGACCAATTCCTTAACTTGGTGTTATTCAGAAGAAAAACCACCATACACATACATCTGTCAAACTGCCATTAGCTGCATATAGGACATTCTTTAGACCAAGACACGTGCTAGAAGAGAAATGTGAAACACTACATTCGTGCTTCTGTGAGCTTGCAAAGGCTGAGAAATTAAATCCTTCAGATCTTCAAGGGTGTGAGAAGACAATTTAAAAGCTAGAAGAGAAAAAACACGTGACCTAACTTCAGCATCCCTTTTTCCCTAATTTTGCAGGCTTAAAGCTAAAGGGTACTCCTTTGAGAGAGCAAAATCATGACATGTTTCCTGTCTGACTGGCAGAATAAGAAAAAAAAAAAACAAAACCCTCAAGGGAATCCACAACAACTTCTTGGTTCTAACCCTGCAGAGTAAAAAACAAACAAAACAATAAACAGACAAACCACAAAAAACCCAAAACATAATCATCATCATCATCACCTCCCAGCCCAGCACATAATGAAATCTAAAGTTCATTGCACTCACCTCATGGAATCCATGGGCAGTCAGAATGCTCCGAACCAGACGGCTGTCTGTTCGCACAATCTTATAGGACAAGTGGTAGCGCTCTGTTAAGAGGGCAAGAGACACAGTATTAGAGTCCACACCTAGAAGAGTAAACCAAAAGTTACCTGTGCTACCAAACAACAGCACTACAGGACTCAGCACAGTGCAGCTGCCTTTAATCCACAGTGGAGCATCCATGCAGTAACAGGACATAACAGGCAAAGGGCAATAGGAAATGCTTGTCCATCTCTTGGGGCATTAACTCCCAATGATGGCATTGAACTGACATCAATCCTTAAGTATAACATTGCTGCAACACTGAACCCAATAATATCAAAAGAAAACACAGGACATCCTAAGAAATGCCCAGATTTAATTTTTTTAAACAATTCTTTATATAAACTGCTTCATAACACTCCAAACATGATTTCAGCTCTTTTTTCTCTACTTAAGATCGGTATTCCTAGCTAAAAGTAATCATGCCATATGCCCCTCATTGACATGGCTAGCTTATATGAACACTTTTTAGATCTTGTGAACAAAAATGTGGTGTTTTATTTTCGGTTTTAATCTCATTCACCTGTACTGATCTTCCAATAAGTAACTCCAAACAAATAGTGGGAAATAAAGTAAACAGGACAAGGAAAGAAAAAGAGAAAAATCACTAGCCAAGTAGAAAGTCATAAAAACAAAAGCAGCAAGCAGCATTGGAGGTACAAGATAAACAGAAAGCAAGTAGCAAGACTAGAGGCCGGCTGTCATACAAAAGGATATGGCAAATCTGTAGAAGAGTTCAAAGAAAGTAGAGACAGAAATTGCAGCCCTAGGACACAGAATGACTTGGAAAAGGTACTTTACAAATTAGTTCAACTGAGGAAGATAAGATCAGATTAAACCTCAGGAAATACATTCTACTGATAAAAACAAGGCTAAAGAAAAGAATAAGTATCATAATCCAGAACCAGGCAAAGCTTAAGGAAATTTAACAAGTTGCACTATTCAGCAGTAGACTTGTTAAACCACAAAAAAGCCTCTACCTCCTGAGGAAAAGCAGAAGAGACACCATGCTCCAGTTAGGATACAAGTTACAGTTACCATCAGCTTCTGCCACCATTCAAGTATGTTTTTAAACTCACATGAAAAGGATCAGGAGTTTCTACACACAAATCACCTTCTCTACCCCCTACCCCAATAAGCCAGAAGCATTTCTGCTTGGATAGAATATTAGAAATGAGGGCACCAATTACCTAAAAAAGGGAGAAGCAAGAGAAGAAACAAGTGTCAGTATCTTCACAAAAAGAAGCTGAGTAGGTTTTAGCTTTCCTCCAACTCAGCACATCCAGAATGAGCTCCCAGCTGTACACACCCACAAGTACTAACTCTCATGATCCAGAATGACTTTGTAACAACTCTGCCTCATCTTTAGAGGCTTTCACTTATTTGACACTAGACAGGTTTGGTCTCCTGACCCAAGGGCTGCCAAAGCAGCAATCATTTTGCTTACAGCCTTACAGTTGTGAGGCTGCAGACACAGAGATTTATTACCACAGATTACTACAGTTCTTACCACTGTGGAGCTAGCTGCTTTATTTCCCAGTGCAACCCTCTTAGAACTCACTGCAATGACTGATTTTAAGTTCTTAGCTACACAGTAGAGAATTTATATTCTGGGTGTATGTTCTAGCATGGCCTCCAAATTTGGTTTGCAAGCAAATAGTTCCAACTCAAAACACATCAGGACCCAATGGAGGGACAAATATAGACACTTGTCACAACCCAAAGATGTGATAAACATTCACCAACTGACCATGGATTTCTGAAAGTCTCAGTGCTGAGGGACAAGAGGGGACCAAATTTCCTTCCCACCACAAAAAGAAGGGAACATCCAGGTAAGAGACTTCCAACTCATGCCTTCAGGATAAAAGCTGGCACATAGCTGCACTCACCTCCAATTAGGCGGAGGTAGCTGTCATTGGTCAAAATGGCTTCAGCATGGAACACCAAGACAGGGATCCGCCTGCAGCCACCACCAGTCCACTTGATACATGGATGATCCCTGAAATACCAAGATAGTCAGTATAAGCAACTGCTGAGCCTCATATACACAACAGTTACTTACAATGAGGACACAGCAATTCTCCATACTCGCCCATGCTTGCCCACCTAGCCTCCAGGCAGGACTGAGGCAAACACTGTGGGAAAATAACGGGAGATTGGCCAGGAGGATTGTAAACATGCTCAAGTGACTTGCTGCTGGGGTGCAGAAAAATACATATATCATTCTAATAAGTTGTCTATCCATGTGTGTTTGACAAGTAGAACATCTGTGTTCAGATAGCATAGGCCTGTGATAGACTTAGAGGCACCCTACTGAACATGCTTGAGATTCCTGTCCTGCTATGGGAAAGATCAAAGCACAGCGAAAAACTAACGAATCCCTGAAAAACAGGCAGGAACAGCAGGTTTGGTGTTCCTCTAGCAAGGACCAAGCTCCACGGTGCCTGTGTCCCCGCCTGCATGCCTCTGCCCGGGTGCTGCTTCAGGGATCCCCTGGTTGGCAAGGTAACAAAAATAAATTTTCCATTTCAGCTGTGGTTTTGTGGTTGTGCCCGCATCCTGCCTGTGCTGACTCACACACACACGCAAGGCACCCTTGCTACTTGGCTATGAAGGGAATCATCCAGGTAATCCTCATTTTGGGTTGGTCTTGCCAATCTAAGCTGGAGTTCCATTTAATTTGTATTTATTTTACCAAGTGTAAATTTGGGAGAAACCCCATGAATTTTTTCTGGATTTATAGCCTGCAAATAGGATCTGTAATTCAAGATACATCATAAATTCTGGTATCCACACAACCAGACCTTACAATGCAGGTTCCAGTCTCCAACTTAAGAACTGCAAATCAGTGTATGCTACGTGGTTGTAATCCTGGACTCTGAAGTGCACAAAAAGGCACTCATGCAGAGTTTGAGACACTAGAACAGGCTTGGCTCAACACAACAGACAAACTTGTGTGTTCTTACTTTTCAAGTTCTGCCAGACGCAGTAGAACGTAAGCCCGGAATTCAACAATGATGCTCCCGGCCAGCCACTCAAGCTACAGGTTCTGAGATACAGTGATCAGTTCCGTCCAAAACAGCAAGACTACACTGGGAACTATCATCTCCTCAGACGAATTAAGACACAAAAAAATAATAAGCTCTGTTATATAAAATCCTAAGATCACAAAGAAAAATCTGTAAACCTCCCTAAGCAAATAAAACTCAGACTGTTTATTACTCACTGCGCAAGGAAATGGAACTCTGAAAAAGTTAACAGAAAACAGAGACTGAGGGGTTGGAGAGACACCTCCCTATCTACACGGACAAGAAGAAACAAAGACTGGCAGAGATACACAGAAGCATTTGTCCATAGAACGTGCAAGATCGTTGTCTGCCAAACGTTTGGAGAAGCTACAGAAGACAAAACACTTCCTACTCTTAGAACACAGGAACAGAGATAAAAGGGCAACTTTCTGATGTTAGGACAAGTACTCTGAAGTGTAACCTTGGTCCTCTTAACCAAGTTCTTACCATTAGCACCCAGACAAATTAACTTGACAGCACCCCCATCTGCTTCCACCACCACTAAAGAAAAATAAAATTAAAAAAAAAACAACAACTACTGAGGTGTAATTAGCTGTTCAGACTGGAAGGGAGCCAAGAAGCTTTCAGATTTTACACCACAGGGCAGAGCCTTATATAAGTGAGAAATGAGCTGAGGCAACAGGAGGGGAGTTTATGTTAAGCCTGTCCTGAGGATTTACAGTAAGGCTCAATCCTCTAGGTGACAATCGTGATTGGGATGAATGACCCTTGGTCACTTGATGCAGACACACTGTTACAATTGTGTTCAAGGTAAGGGCAGCTCTGGACCTTTCCATCCATGAGGGTCTGGCAAGTCTGAGCCAACTACTTGGTACGAAGCAACATTCCTCTAAATATCTTAAGTCACTGCAGTTTGCAACTGGACACTCAGTCACAACATGCACCCAAAAGAAAACAAACAGGACATATCAAAGCAGGTCCAGCTGAAACAGAAAAGGGATTCCACACTGGGAAAGAATAAGAGAGCAACTCCTTCACAAGCAAAGATAAAAGAAGCTACTAAAAAGATGGAACAAACATACACTAGTAAGTAATAAGAACTCTAGGAGCAGAGTTCTCATGAGACAGTTTTTTAAAAAAAGGACATAAAAACTTGCAGATCAGTCTACTGTACAGTAGATTTCCATTCTCTGCAGCAAAGTAAAAACTAAAATAAAACAAGAAACTTACAAAACAAAAAGAACATACATTCATTTCCTTCATTTTCTTAAACACCATCAAGAAAGTCCCCAGCTTAAGAACATGACAGAAAGAGATCCATGAAACTACAGACTTTAGAGTAGCCAAGGAAAAGCTACATGTCCAACCCTGATGAATATGGTGGTCTTTTAAGCTACAAAAGTAGGTAGCCTGCCCACAGGCTTGAGCGCAAACCAGCCATCTTCCACTTTATAGATAGGAGGAGGGTAAGGAATGCAACTGTCTTTTCAGATTAGTACAAATCCTGCAGGAAGCACAGGGAGATAGAAATAGTTAAGAGGGTTTTTTCCTACTTACTCCAGCCCATCTACAACTTCTTCTTCCTCCTCCTCCTTGGATGAGTCAGTTTCCTCCAGATCTCGAGCCATCCCAACTGGCATTTCCTCTGGAAGTTTTCATACAGCCTAGAGTTCTCAGCAGCCTCCAAGAGTCCTTCCTGCAGATTCAAGGGATCCTGCAAGAGCAGTTACCTGCAGTAACAATTAAAAGCATGAATGCATAGCTGAGCAAGAGAAGTGAGGTAACTTAATTCCCACCCCAAGTCAGTACGTATTTCTCACAGGACCATCAACAAGTCTGTTACAGGCTGTAAGTCACCTCCTGGCCAAAGGAGCGCAGGAAGAAGCATCATCTCCCAGCAGATTATTCCCACCTGCTCGTGAGAGCCGTTCATGCGCTCACCGCTGGAGCACGGCCCGGCCCTGCCTCCTGTCCGGCCGCAGAGCCGCACCATGCCGGCCAGGCCCTGCCCAGCGGGAAACGCCCGCTCCTCCCCGGCGCCGAGACTCGCCCGCCGCCAGGGCCAGCCGGACACTGCAACGCCTCCACCGCCCCGGAATAGCTCTCCGGCCCGGCGGCGGCCGGAGAGGCGCTGGGGCCCGGTCTGCCCCGCGGCGGCCGGGCCCGGAGGCCTGCAGCAGCCCCGGGGGAAGCAAAAGCGGCGGGGAGCGCCCGAGGGGCCGCGGCTCCCGCCCCAGGGCCGCCGGCCAACCGCCCCTCACCCTGAGACAGTGGCTGCCTCAGCCCTCTGCCGCCCATACCTGCGGCCGCATCGCCCCGGCCGGCGGGGCGAGCATGGGCGGGCGGATGCAGCGGCCCAGCAACCGCGGCCCCGCCCGCCGCTTCCCCGTTACTACAACAACCGACGGGCAGTAGCCCCGCCCCCCACACTGCGCAGACGCCCCACCCGCCCGCAGTGCGCAGGCGCACCAGCCCGCCCGTCTGCCCGGCCTTTTCCCCGCCCGCCGCCGCCCCTTCCTCCTCGTCCCGCATGGTGGGCGGGGCAAAGGGGGCGGGACCGCCTCCCGGGCGGCGAGGGACCCGACTGGCAATGGACGGCCTTACGTCATTGTGGTGCGTGGATGGAACGGCGCGCCCGCATCCAATTGCAGCGCTAGGCGGCGGCGCGTGCTGCGGGAGCGTGAGGGGGCGGGCCGGGCGCGGGAGGAGCTCCGGTGAGAGCGGTGCCGGTAACGGGCGGTGAGTGCGGCCTGGTCCTTGCGGGCAGGTTTCGTGTCGGCCGGGAGGATGAGCCGGTTCCTGAACGTGCTGCGCAGCTGGCTGGTGATGGTGTCGGTCATCGCTGCTGGGAACACCCTGCAGAGCTTCCGCGACCACAGCTTCCTCTCGGAGAAGCTGTACACCGCCGGCCCCGGCCTCGGTAAGGGCTGCGCCGGCCGCCCCGGGGCCTGCAGGTCGCTTCCCAGCCGTGGGCCTCGGGCCCTCCTCGAGGCCCCGCCTCAGCGGCTGCTCCCGAGCCCGGGAGCCGCCCGCTGCCCCGGGATGCGCCTCCCCGGGGAGGTGGAGGGTGGCAGGCGGGGCTATGCGTGGTCTCCATGTGCTCCCCCCTTCTCTGCGCAGTGAACGGGCTCCAGGCTCGGACCTTTGGCGTCTGGACCCTGCTGTCATCAGTGATCCGCTGTCTCTGCGCCATCGACATCCGCAATAAGACGTATGTAAAAGAGCACCAGAGAAACCCCGTGGTTTGTATGCTAGACACAACCCGAGCGGCTAGCCGAGGGCAGCGCGGAGAGGTGTTCCTGAATTTTCTGTAGGGTGGAAAGCATTCCCCTGAGAAACTCTAAATAGCAGCACGGGGTTTGTGTGTTAACTGCTGCTGCCTTCTGCCACTGGGGACAGCCTGTGCATTTGAGTTCTGTTTCTTAGCTCAGGCAGAGACTGGTAGATGTGAGAACTTCTTATATCCCAGATTTCTGAGCTCCAGCTCAACAAGCATCTTCTGATGGCGTTGCTGCACTGTTGACACTAAGCAATTGCTAATGCTGTGGTCAGACTGATGCTCGGTACTTCTTTTCCTACGACAGCTCAGCTAAAGACTGCTAGAGGCCTCTCAACGTGTCAGTGGTCTTAACCTGCTGCCTTCTTCCATACACTCTTCTCTGGGGCTGAGGACAAAGCCTGAGGTGCAGCCTGATGCTATGGTGGGAGGCAGGCCATTTCTCCCTGTGGTAACACAAGTATTTCTGAGAGGGGTTTCTGAGCAGGCTGACTTTGGGTCTGTGCTAGACAAAGCCTGTGTAGGAGACTGCTAGAACTCACTGTTTTGTCACTGCCTCCCCCAGCCCCACAGGAGAAGTCACTGTTCACCTGTCAGCATGTCCTTGGATTGCCTAGGTTTGGCTGTGGTAGGGAGGTGCAGGGACTCAAGTATCTGGTTTTAGGGGGTGGCGGCAATGCCAATTACCATGAAGCCCTGCACCCTTTCCACCCTTTTTTGTAGCCTCTAGAGGGTAGCAGAGCACAGTGATGCAGCCTGGAGTCTGCAAATTGCAGTCACAGTTCATCCAGTTCTCGCCCTCTTTCTGTGTGCGCACACACTTCTCACTTCATCAGTGCCCTGCCGTTGCTCTCCCCTCTTCACCTGCCTTAAGGCCAGATAATGCCTGTGACTTTCAGTGCACTAGTGAACACAATCCCCGTTCTCCGCTCAGTTGTTGTCCAGGGAGCTTTTGCATCTCACTAGGCAAGGGACTAAGTGCCCTCTGTGCTGCCACAGTGAGGACAGATGGGGCAGCATGCAGGTTTGCTACTTTTCCATTCAGCCATGCTCATACCCATATGATAACCTGCTTCTTTCTGCTCTCCAACAGCCTTTATTACATCACGCTCTTCACTTTCTTTTTGGCCCTTGTTCACTTCCTCTCCGAGGTCTTCATTTACCGCACTGCAGCCTTGACAATTGGAGTTATGGCACCCCTCATGGTAGCAAGTAAGTACAGCTCTGCATTCTTCCTGCACAAACTCTCCTTGGAGTTGACTCCCCAGAAAAACTCTCCATGGGGCTATGAGCTAAGGGCAAGGAGGGGATGGTGGGAGGGAATGTCTCCTCTTCTGTCCAGCATTTTCTACACAGCTTGTCCTGTTTCTCCATCACAGGTTTCTCTATCTTGGGGATGTTGATTGGGCTGCAGTACCTGGAGGTAGAAGCACTGTCACAAAACAAGAAGAAAAACTGAAGCTGAGGGTCCTGTGTAGGTCAGCGTTGTCTCCTGTCTTCACTGCCAAACTTCCACTAAAGCTCAGCTGAATGTCTCCAGGACACCAGTCCCACTGGTGGATCAGTGTTGGACTCTGTCAATCATTCTTCATTACCAAGTGGTTTTTCTTGTCCAGACAACATTTCAGCTGACTGACATAGAAGACTAAGTCCTAGCGGAGTTTGTGTCAAAGCTTGCAGGGGGCAGGTGGTGACTGCCTCCCTGGAGGATAGCAGGGAATGTCTCAGGCATGCCCAGTGCACTAAGGCCTTCTCTCCCAGAGTACCTGTGGGGAGGAGGTGTAGGGCTACCCAGGATCCACTGAACACTTTGGACCAGAAAGAGAGAATGTGTGCTGCCTCTGGCACTGCTGTGTAACTTGCATGTGTGTGTTCCTCAGAGGCATTTCTAATAAATGACAGAAAACTGCAGGGTGCTATGTCTGTCTTTCTACTACCCAGCAGCATGTAGAAGATGTACAACCTCAGAGCAAACAGCAGTTTCTACTTATTGTATGTTGCAGGAAAAAACATCTCTTTACAGCAAACCCACCTTTACCTGACTCCTTCCCACAGAATTCCAGGTCTGACTGCTCACATTATGCACATACATAGAGAGTTGTTGCAGCTCTTGCTGCCATAGCATACTGGTGTCAGCGAACTGCATGCATTTGTGAGCAAGGACTGAGCTACCTTTGCAGTGAGCTATAATTACAGAAGATGGAGAAAACAGGAGCAGGTTGCTTAGACCTAGATGAAATAATACCGAAAGCAGATGGGCAGTGCACAGAAGGTAGGAAGGAATCAGCAGGATCTCCTAGCTGGGAAGATGGTGCACATGCAGAACAGGAAAAACACAGAAGGAAAGAAAAGAGCACAACAGTAACACTAGGCAGAAAGATGATTTTTTCCATTCTGCAAAATATTTCAGGCTATTAAAAGAGCCAGATGTAGACTGTTTCAACCATTTAATACGAATGCATCAGGTTTCATTGTACATTTCAAATGTTTTACATAAAAACTTCTATTGAAAAGCCATTTTAGACCCCCATCCTCAATGCCAAACTATCAAAGATAGGACTTGAATCTTTTAATGTGTCAAAAGACTCTATAATTTCACCCAAAAAGTGTTTTGTCAAAAATAGTATGTCAGAGAGGACTTTTTATCCATTCCACCTGGTTGTGGTTTTTGTCCCCCCCCAAAATGATAAATGCATAACTGCATGACTTAAGGAGTATAAGGACACTTGATGTCTCCACCAGTGGAGGGATGCTGGAAAGGAAGGAGAAGGAATATAAGGATCTACAATTGTGTTTAGAAGAAACAGCAGCATACAGAGGGGCAGTGTCTATGAGACACAGATGCTGTTAAGAGGGGTTCTTCTGTTGTCTATTACAAAATAAGAAGCTTCCACACAAGCAAATCTGGATTCCCATCATACTTGCCTCTCTGTGGCTTTGAAGAGCAACACAGCTATGGCTGGTTATCTCAATATACCACTCCACAAAAGATTTTATGTAGTGTTGAAACATGCAAAAGGCACTTTATCATTACGAAGAAGACAGAGTCCTCAGCCTAGGGAGCTTGTGGTTTGACTCACTCCTGTTGCTTGTGTAGTGATGAGCTAGTCTTAGGCTGTAGCTTCAACATAAGCTGCAAAACTAGTCCTTGCCTCCAGGTATCTCTCAATTATTCCTAATATATAGGAACATCAGGGTAGCCTCAGTGAACTCTGAGCAGAGGTTTATCCACAGATTGCTTCATCTAGGACAGCCACATAATAAAACCAGAGTCAGCAGCAGCAGATGCAGTGCTTTGCACTTGCTGGTGATGTGCTGAGGCCTCTACCATCACCTGTGCAACACAGAGCATCACAGGCACTGAAGCAGTGCAATGCCTCTTCCTGAGAGCCAGCCAAAAGCTCTTCCAGGGCTGCTCAGAGTAAGCATGGTCCAGCTTCTGCATTTCATGTCACAGCTTGTCTGTGAGAGGAGACACAGCCACGTGCAGGGTGCCACACACATATGCTCAGGGCTAGCCTAGAACTATGGCTTTTCTCAGCATAGGTGCTTTTTCTTTTCCAAGCATATGTGGTGGGATCAGGAGGAAACAGTGGGTTTTCCCAGCTTTTCCTCCTAAGCAGCAGTCTCCCAAACAGCAAGGTGCAGAGATATAACTGAAGAGAGCCACTCCCTTCTTGTTGTGCTCTTTCATACTTTGCACAAGCAGTTCACTGGGCTCCTGTCCTGAGGCTGCCCCCCCACCATGGCATGCTTGTAATAGGAGGATGGTGTAGGTAGCAAAGATGGGAATGAGGGGGGCTGCATCTCCCAGCTCTGCCACCCTTCCATTTCACAGCTTTGTTTCCTCCAGGACTATGGGGTCAGTGCAAGCTCCTGGCATCACTTTCTGCAAGTCAAACAGAGAAGACGAATATGGTTAGAATCCTGTGTGACCAGACCCAGGCTTCAGAGAGACCAGCTGGCCAGAGGCTGACTAATTCGCAGCTCCCTGATAGTGTGCAGAAATCCCTAAAGAATCACAGTCCTCAGAGGGTGCACCTGGTTCTCTCCACCTGCTCCGGACCCTTCTACTGCCCAGACAATGGGCACTGGGGCAGCAGGGCAGAGCAAGGGTCCCATGTCCCTTAAGCTACTTGCTGTAGCCCTCAGACCACAGTTAATTCACAGAAGCTGTACAGGCCCAGGTATCAGCCTCACAGCCAGCTCACTTAACATCTCACTGTGACACAGTGAAATCAGCCCCAAAGCAGTGAAGCAGCAGGGCCAGTTCCCTAGGCAAGAAAAGGAACTGGGAACTCCTCCTTCATGCCATGGGGCAACACAGTGTCTGTGCAAGCACCAGAGAGAACTGCATCCTGTGCATGTCAGGAAGCTCAGTACAGCAATCAGCTCCTCTGTCCTTCCTCTGGCATGTCTGAGGGCCTCTTCAACTCCCAAACAGACTGCTGGTTCTGCTCATCTTCAAGTCTTTTCATCCTCACTCCCCATTCAGGACTGGCACCCTTTGCCCCACTTCTTCCCTGTCCCCAGGCTGGACTTATGGCTGGGATAATTCCACAGAGTGGTACAGATAAGACCTTCTTTGAAGTTCATTACTTGTATCTTAAAGAGCCATAAGAAATAAGAGGCAAACATATACGAGTTTTTTCCTGCATAAATCCTATAGAAGAGTTAGCCTGATAACTTGAACCCTCCTACAATTTCTTCCCTTAAGATCGAGGGAGCTGTAGTCATTTCCCAGAGGAAAAGCAAGGACAACTGAAACTGCTGCCCAGTTATCACCCTATGCCAGGCTGCATGAAACAGCCAAACTTTCGCAATTCCAGTTCAGCCTTCCAGGGTGGATCTTGATGTGCTCCTCTGCTGAGCCTTTCTGGGGTGTGTTAGGATTAGATCTGAGACTTCTCCTTCCCCCAGGGGATTTCAGATACCTCTTGTTCAAGTTCTGCCTGCCTACAGTGAGATGCTCCAGTTGTAACCAATTCAGAAGACAGGATGCAGACTTGTAAGGGTAAACATGAAGTCCAGGCAGCATGGAAGCAAGAGATAGGAAACAGTTGCATTTTGAGTAGCCTCTTACACAAACTGCAGGTGAAAAGGTTTTATAGAGGTCAGCAGCAATATCCCAAAGCAGAGGAGTGAGATCAGGAAAGCTTCAAAGAGATGCCTGGAAGCAAAAGCCAGAAAGTGCAAAGAAGGAACTCCTACCAGCAGGAGGAATAGAGGGGTGCATGAAGCAGTGCCAGAGATAGGAGTAAGGGGAAAGCTGCATTTAGGCTTGGGAAACCCCACCAGAATGCATCCTGGAAGCACTCTGGCAACTGTGAACAGGCTCCCCAGCCACCTCTGAACACCACACACCTGCTGTGGAGCTACAGGAGCAGAGGTTCAGGAGATCAGCCAGCCTGCAGGGCTTCCTCCACCACTTCAGAACAGAACCGGCTGCTCAGGACTCAATCAGGGCCAAGTACCTTTTTTTTGTTGGTTGTATGTTTGCCTGGATGCAAAGATGCATCTGATGGATCTCAGCAGAATACCCAAAAGCATGTTGCTTTTTCCTCCCAAGGCCAGTGTGATTTAGAGGCTGGCTTAGGGCATTAGTGCAAGCATCCACCCTCAGTAGCTTACTGGAGTGCCTTGCAAGCTGTAACATGCCTACTGTGTAGTGAAATACTGCCAATAAAAGGAACCCCTTCCTTACGCTTGCATCAAAGCATGGCAGCTTCATGCTCCCTGTAGCACGTGCTCTATCTAGTCTTAGCAGGATTAAGGCTGTTTTTCCCAACAGACTCAGTCTGCTTTTGCCTGTTAGGCTGTGGCCCTAAGTGATACACACACTCAATGAACACCCTGAAAAGCAAAAGGGCAGTATGGTTAACTCAGCAGATCAGCCAGTCAGCTCAAAGCAAAGGACAGTGAGTAATAAAGCATTACACCTCAGGCAACAGCTGAGAAAATGCAAGTGCCATTGAGATTCTCAGATAAGCAAGCACAGAAATTGACAATTTTCAGGCATTCTTATACCAAAAGGCACCAACTCAATGACTCTGTTATTGCTAAATGTTTTTAAACTTTTTTCTTGAAGTTGGCCATGTGCCCTGGCTGAGAACAAAGCCAACTCTCCTACAGTGCTCCTGGTATCACTTTCAAGCCAAGAATTTGGACTGTAAAAGTAATGGCAGAGTCTCCCAATGCCTGCACCTCCTCTCCCCAATAACTTACTGACAATTCAGTTCTGCATCTGCTCCAGCACCAGACTTTGTCTTGCTGCATCTAGATGAATCCCTGTGCCCCTATCTGTCATGTGTCTGGTGGGATCTCCACTTTGTTCTTGAAAGCTGTCTTGTCTTTTCTCTCAGGTGGGTACCCGAGAAGACCAGAAAGATTCTCCAAATCCTGCAGCCATTACTGTCACCCCAGAAGTGCCATTGGCTTGGTGCCTGTGCCACCCATGAGTGTTCAGAGAAGCAGATTAGTGCAATTCTCCTACCTTTGTATATGAGCTAGTGAGCAGGAATGGGAATTGATGGGGTTAGGGTTACAAGCTACAGTCCCATAATCCATGATCTGATTGCTGCCTTGGAGTCTCTGTAACAACAGTCACAGGTCACCATCCCAGAAAAAAAGGAGACAAGTAGGGAGGGAAATGAAAGGGGGGGGAATAAAAAAGAAGAACAGGCAAAGGAAGAAACCAGTAAAATCACCAAGCATATGTAAGGCAGCTGTGCCATGTAGAAGAGCTCCAGTACTCGACTCCATCAGAGCTCTCCACAAAGACAGCACACAATGCCTGAGCCCAGCTGGCTGCTCCCCTGGCTGAGGCATCCATGTTAGCACAGAACACCAGGTTCAGCCCACCTTTGCCTGGTTGAGCACCTGGGGTTGCTTGTTAAGCTTGAGATGTACCCAGGGGAGCTCAGCCATGTGGAGGCCACATTTGGGGGTGTGGTACAGTGCCCATCATGAGTTTTCTCAGAGCACGACTCTTCAGGGGGAAGGAGCTGCCAGTGAAGTTTTTGACTGACTGAGACCTGTTACCTCACACATTCCTCTGTTCCTTACTGCAGTCACTTCTGGAGGCTTTTAGGATTATAGAAATGACGCCTGCACCATCTTTGTTACAGTCTAAACAGCCTCCCCCCACCCAGCAGGAAACTTTTACAATTGTATTTATTCTAAAAACATTCATACTAAAGATGGATTAAGGAAAAGCGTACAATTCATCTGGTGAGAGAAGTGTCTGACAAAGGGAAAGGACCTTACTACTATGAGGCATGATGTTCGCTGCCAAAGGACCTTGATATTTCCCAGGCCTTCCACATATATGTTACAAATTAACTCATAGTGCCACCAGCACCTCTCATCACAACCCTGCTGCCTCAGGGCTTGCAGAAGATGGTTTGGCCTTACAATTCATCTTCTGCCTTTGACTTCAGCACTGTTAATCAAGGGATACAAACAGTTTGGTGTATAGCAAAACAGACTGGTCTTTACCCCAGCTCAGCTTAGCTAAATGTGTTCCAGTACGCCATTCACACCAGGATTCTGGGAGACCAGCTGTCTTCTTGCTTGGTCCTGTAGACCATGATGTTCACCACTGCTGAAATCAGCCAAAGTTGTAAGCCTCAGAGCAGAAAAAAAAAGCAGGAATTCTTTTTAAGTTATGACAATGGGAGGGGGCTCCTTTACCCAAACTAGATAAATTGGACAGCCTTCCCCACCCCCCATCTAGTCTAGAATTAAATGTGAAAGAACTACTCAAGGCATCACCAGTTTACTTCACTTACCCTACCCTCTGCATTTGTGCTCAACAGTTCATTAAAAATAAAAAAAAATAAAAATAAAGGCATATGTTTTGTAATTGAAAATCCACCTTCCTGAGCAGCTGGTCAGAGCAGAGCTGCTTCTTGGACCTTCTGGTCTCTTTCCAGATCAGACTGGGTAGATTATCTGGAGGAAGGCAGCACTGTCTTCTGAAAAGAGACAACTCAAGCCAGCAGAGAACTGAGCTTATGCACTTTGCTAATCATGGTTGCTGATGTCTTCATGAACATTGAGCGGATGACTCTGCTAACATTCTAGAAGAGGAGCCCACAGCAATAAGGAGAAGAGCCTCAACCACCACTCCCTTCCCTTTCCCTGCAGGGAGAGCTTCTAAGAGTATACACTGCAATTAGTTCACCAGAGACCCTCTCCCACATGTAAACAGCTGCATTTACTGCACAGCATGCCACAGGGACATCATACCCTGAGCTCTCATGTTCACTAGCAGCCTGGTCTGCAGCACTTAGCAAAGTGTGGGGAGTCAGGCTGCTCAAGTCTTCATTTAGGCTTTGCCACCTAGCTTCCTCCAGTCCCATACACTGAACCTCACTTGGCAGCTTAGAACAGGGAATAAGAGGAATAACCTGCCTCCCTAGGCACCTGGAATAATAGTTACCCACCTCTAAACAAGGACAAAGCACTGGAGGGCTCAGTGCATTGTCAAGGGAGAGAAGCAAGCACAGTGCTGCCCTACATTTGCCCCTAGCCAATATGAAGATGTGTGAATCCCTGCAGACTCCCAGAGGACAAGAGCCTACAGATTCTGTGTAACATTAACAGTAAGCAATCAGAGGCCCCAGCAGCTGGCAGAGCTGGGATTACAGCCACCTGTCTGAAAATGCCAACAAGGAACTTCCCAAAAGGCTGGGCAAGAAGTGGTGGGGTAAGAGAATCGCAGGTACTATCATAATTCAGAAAGGGCCAGCCCCATTCCTAGAAGGGGAGAGGTTGGGTGTTGTAGCAGAGGAACAGCAGGGATCGAAGCGGGGTTTACTCACTGTCTGTTCATTATCCAAATTGGCCTGCTGTCTTCGGAGATCAGCCTTAATGAATGCTGGGACAGAGGGAGGAAGAGAGATATGAAAGCAGTTAAGTCACTGTGCAGACCCTAAATCAATTTCCCCAGGACTCAAAGGGGCAGCAAAGGCCCCAGAGGAGACAGGAATGCATTATGGTGAGCAAGGGAAACCACTCTCCTGGGTGAGGTAGTGGGCATTTCTGAAACGGGCAGGACAGAGACTCCTTATTGCTGCATGTAGAAGGTGCATCTTTGAGACCCCAGCCAGCAACCAGGGCAAGAAGCCTTGGATATTCTTTTTAACACAGACCAGATGCTTAGAGAAGGACAGCAGCATTGCTATGGGACTGCTGTGTGGGACCTGCCCTTTCCTGCAGGCACCACTACACACAAAAGCTCTTCAATTCATATGCCAAGCCCAAGGGGAAGGGTCACAGCAGAGGAACACTAAAACTTAATTACCTGTCATAATGGTCCCCAGGAACAGGAAGGAGCAAAGAAAGAGATTTCCTGCCTTCGTCCCAAAGTGATCCATGATTTGCCCTTCACCAATGGTGAAGGCAATACCAAAAATCTACAAACAAGCAAAGACAATGTCAAGTTGTACTGTTATTATAAAGCAGCTGGAACACATATCCCAGCTTTACCAAAGTATCAGAGCATACAAGCCAGCCAAGCTGTTGGCCTAGGAAGGCTAAAGTTTGGTAAAAACTCATCCAGAGGCACCTCCTTGCAGCTGATGGGAAGACAGGTGACCCTTAAGACTGGAATCCCATTTCTCACTGGAGAAGAGCCAGGTCCTAGGCTGTTAGGACCAATGTTGGAAAAGGCAAGGATGACTGGCATCCTGATGGATTTCACTAAGCAGAAACAGAATATGTGCCACTAGAGACGTCATTCAAAAAGCCAGGTCCTGGGGTACTTAGATCTGCAGTACATTACAATAATAGGAGTCAAGGCTGGGAACTACAATTTAATCTCTCGGCCTGTAAAGAGGCAAGCAAAGGGAAAACAATACACCTACCTGTGCTGAGACATTAAGGAGTCCTGATGATGTTCCTTCTGATTCTGGATATGTCAACTCTGCAGCAAACTCAAAGCCCAGGGGAAGGTATCCTGTCATGAAAAAGCTGTAAACACACACACACACACAGAGGAAGACTCAGCAACTGCCAGAAAGACAACTGAAGAGGCATGGTGCAGCCCATAACCCTTCTGGGATGCTTCACTGACTGCACAGGATGTTTCCCCTAGCATTGTCCCAGCTCAGGCAGTTATCTGACTCCCTCACCATGGCACAGGTCTTCCTCCTATCCAGAAACACCTTTGCCGACAGACTCAGGGCACAGAGCCATGCCAGCATGGAGCTGCTGGTTGCTACAAGAACAAGGCATTGAAAGCAGCATCTCCCACAAGTAACTCTAAGGGGCATCATCCCCAGACACAGTGAAACACCCACTCAGACCCACATGCTTTTCATTCCTGCCCATTGGTTATCTATGGGGCTGCCATTGCTTCCCAAATGCTTTCACTTGATTACCTGAAACATTTAAGGCAGCTGCAACTGAGCAGGGCCACAGTAATGTCCCTGCATCTAACAAAACACATAGAAGAAAGAGATGGGAAGAGCAGATCATTTTGTCCTTAAACCATGCAGGAGGCACATATAGCTCTCCCCTATCCCTCCTGTGCCATGAGCTCTTCCTCCCTGCTCATCCTCTAGCAGCTCACACATAGAAGAAAGCAGCCTGCACATGAACTTACCCCAGCATGCCTGCAGTCACAAAGACCACCCAGAGGTGGCCTAGGCTCAGAGTAAAGGTGTAGACAATCATTCCCACCAGGGACATGGTATAGACAACTAGTGTTGTCTGTCTGCAAGGAAAAGCAGAGTCAGGGTTTTATTTAATCCAATTCTCCTTTTTCGTCCACAGACCTTGATATAGTTTGCAGCACATGTTTTTTAAATAAATAAATAAATAAAGTTGCACAGCTGTCACACTCTTACCCCAGACAGAGGAACTGGACTGACAGGGAGCACGGAAGAACTGGCACACACAGCAGGGCAGCAGGAGAAGCAAGAACTGGACCTAGGATTTTTTACATCCCTACCTCCTGACTGGGGGCATTGTTACCTGTGGGATTGGGGCATCACATCTGTAAGGAGGCACCACCTATGAGGCAGTCAAGAAGCTCAGATCCTAGAATGGTCTGACAGGTCCCTGGTCATGTACTGTACGTGCCTCTTGAGGGGGAGAACAAGAGACAGAGATCATTAATCTTTCTTGGGCACCCTCCGTACTACCACCAATTGGACACGCTTACTCAAGAGCAGGAGCTGAGGGGATTGAGTACTCCCAAGCACTTGAGAAGCAGCCATGGAGGAAAAGTACTGACTAAGAAAGGTGCTCAAGACTAGAAATACAGCTCCCTGAGCTGCATGGACAAAGTTTGAACTGTGTGCGCCTTTCATAAACAGGAGTCTTCAAGTTACACAGCAGTCAGTGCTAAAATACAGTGCAGGCCTCCAAGAGGTGATTGTGGCCCTAAGAAGCCAGCAAGGATACTTGGCACATGGTATTTTATATACAGGCCCACAGAACTCTCACCCGGTTTCCTAGGCGTACGGTTCAAGTATTCTAAGTAGTTTGTATGTGACTCCAACAGTGGCACTTTGCCCCTTATCGCCAGGCAAAGGTGACAAATGAGTGAGCAGATGTGGTCAGGACATTGTCTCACATTGATGCTATGTTATTAGTCAAGCAGCAAGAAAGAAGTTCCCAGAACATGCAGCCCCCCACTGAGAACTAGAGCAGGCAGGCTCATAGAAGGAGGCAGCTCTCAAAGGTGTTCACCACTGGAACTGCAGAACTAAGCGGCGGACAAAACGGAGAAAACAGTTTGATCTTGCCATGGGGGCCTCATCTACCGCTCATTTGTTGGCTCTAGGAGACTATAAGCTTTCCTCACTGACCTCCCTGAATCATTAGGCTCCAGCAGGACAAAACCAATCAACTCAACAGACCCTTGTGAAAGAACAAGGCCACAGGCTTGAGTGCTGTGGAAACCACACACTAGGAGGTGCCCTGAAGCCATGCACTGAGTGGCTGCCTGCTTGCCACAGTCCCTAACTGGGACTTGAACAGACAGACCTAAATGCAACTCCTGCTGCAGGAAACAGCCTCAAGCACACAAGCAGACTTCTACTGAACCAGACTTTAGCAAGACCCTGCTCCTCTGAGCATACCACTGATGACAAGAAGGAGATTTAGCACCCAGCAGTCCAAGCAAGACCCAAAATTTTGAAAAGGGTTTCATTGAGACACAGGTAGACACTGGTGCATAGGGAAACAAAGAAGCCCCTGGGGAAAGACATCAAGGCAGGGCGTTTCTCAGGAAGTGACCTTTGTCACCATGTTCACTAGAGGACAAGAAGAATACTCTGTGGCCCTAGGAGCACCAGGGCATGCAAGAATGCCTAGTTTTGCTTGATAAGCCTCTTATCATAGCCATAATTATCTTATGGGAGAGATAAAAACCTAAAGGAGGAGAAGCAGATTCACCAAGGACATTTGCACAGCATTCTGGTGTTTTTAGCAACCTATTCCCATGATGGCCCTACAGGCACTGATTATCATTGTCTGGAACAGCTACCACCCAGGCTCCTCAACAGGCTGACTAGTGCAGTGAGCACAGGCTGGAAGTTACGCATCCTGCTACATCAGCTTAGGAAAACTGGGGTTAACCTACCTCTGTGCTCTGGGACATGGGAAGGAAGCCCAGCACACCGACATGGAAGTAGTGCTACGAAGGCACCAGCTGCCAAGTCTCTGTGGCAGAGCCAGAGGGAAATCAGTGAAGGAACTGACACGCTTGTCACTTAGGTGAACCTAAGCTGCCCTGACATTCATCTGCTCTCCCAGCCACATTCCCTGCCTTTCTGAAGAGACAGATTAAAGAGGTCACCCAAGGGACTGTGAGAAAAGAGAGACCTTGGGGAAAAAAAGCCAGCCAGGGCCAGCACCAGCAGGGAACAGGACTGAAATGGAGAGCACTACTCCTGCTGTTCAGCCAACCCCAGAGGAAGTCGTATTGTAAGGAACCAGCTTGGCCCAGCCCAGAAGTGTTTCACAAGGCCACTTAGACAAGGAACACCAAAGAGACAGGAGGATTGAAACTGTGAAAACTCTAGGGTCAAGCAACATCTGAAGCAACAAATGAACAAGGGGCAAGGGGAGAGACCACAGCCATGTGCCACAGCTGTAGCTGCTTACTGGGATGTTGTGTGCAGCTCCAGAGTGGTCTGCTGTACGGACTGGGATGACACATGGCCTCCACAGGCTTTACCATGAGGACAGCACATTCCAGGCTGCACAAGACCCTCTACAAAGCCTTTGTCCCCATACTCCCAGAAGGATCTCACTGCTGAAGACACCAAGGTGTCAGACACTGGAGAAGGGATGGTTTGGTTTTTACCACCCCCACATCCTTCAGCACTCAGTTTTATACCACTTTCTTCCTGAATGAAAGTCACAATAAAGGACAGCCTTGGTAAATTATTTATATGACACATGGCAGGACAGGGTGAAGGTATATCCACTACACAAGGACTAACATGGAAAAGGGCTACAACAAGAAGACTCAAATTGCAGGCCAGGCTTGGCTGAGAGCATTCACCTTTCAGTGGACGAGACCCAAGCGCCCCATTCTCCAATATCCAAGTCTTTCCTCCCTCCCCCAAATTTTGATGTACTTTGGACCCGTACAGACCTAAGTTTAAAATAGCTCTTGGGGTCCTCTGCCTAATCGATGCAGGGAGATGGATATTTCTGATATCTTGCCTTACAGAAAGCAGGAATGACAGCAGAGAGCGCTGTCTGGAGCCCAAGGCCATGTGAACACTGCCCTTAAAAGCAAAGTGTGGTCAAAGAGAAGGTCTGATTAATCCGGTCCCCAAACCCGATTCTGAGCCAGATTCCCCTACAAATACGAATACACCCAGCATTCTCCAGGTGTCACAATCCCATCTCTCCTCTGAGCCAGAAACCTGAAGGATGTACATGGAGCCCCATTTAACTTGATGTCAAAGCGTGTTCTCTGGAAGAGGTGGGCTGTTCTCAACAAGTCATCCCACCAGAGGCAGCCCCAGTTCTGGGACCGCTCGCTCATCACAACGTAACTCGCATATTTGTACAGGCCAAATCTGTGCCTGCTAATTCCAAAAATAAGAACAGTGCAGGGGCTGCTGCAGGGACTTGCCTGCCAAATAAAAGCAAGAATGCAAGGCCATTTGGTGCCTGAGCATGACAGATGGGGAAAGCCTGACTTAGCACAGCCTCATCTTTTCAAGGAACTGCTGATGGGACAGTAAAGATCAAACACGCATGTAAAGCTCTGCAATTTCTTCTGTTATTAACCTCCCTTTGCTCCCCTCAATCACAGCTGGATCCCATTCATTTGCTTCCCTCTCTCTCTCCAAGCTGACTAAAAAAAGGGCTTGACATCTTTCCTTCCCGATTTTCATGTACTTACCATTTCGTTCCTGACACTATCTGAGCAGTGGAAGGAAGGGGGAGGGTATCTACCTAGAACATCTGGCATCTTGACAGTTTTTTTTAAATAGACTTTTAAATGGGGCTAAATAAAGACTCTGTAGTGCTCAAAAAAATTTTGCTAGTTCCAAAGAAATCCACTTTGTGGGCAGCAATGGAGAACAAATTCTTAGCAGTGTTTTTCCTCACCTAAGACTAAATCTATCTCCATCCAGTCCCTGCAGTCTGTAGGATAAATTCCATGAATGGCATAGCCCTTTTTTTCTGCACTCTCCACCAGCTCTGCCCACCCTACGTGGTCCCTCCAAGCAAGCAGGGGCCATGGAACAAATCCAGGAATTATTTTTTTTTTCCCCCCTCCCCTTCTCCCAAATTTTAACTCCCAGCTATTCAGCCTTCATGCTGCAACCTAGCTCTGGGAAGCTCAGGAAGATCATCTGTCCTAGCAATGCCAGTTGAGGCTACCTTACCAATATCCCCAGGCTGGAAAGAGACACAAGTTACATTGCACAGTTGGCTAGTGCAGTTCATAACAGCTGTATTTCTATTTTCCAGGACTGCCAAACGAGAACTACTCAGTGGCACACAACGATCTAGAAACAGCAACAAGCAACCTGCCAGTCTCTGTATTAGTCATCTGCTCCTCTTTCCCAGCACCCCCAGGAGTCCTCAGCTACCATTCTGTCTTGTTAAAGAAGCCCATTTCCTCTCCATTTTTGATCCCTGTACTTGACAGCTAGGGCCAGAGGCCACTTCAGAAGCTGGATCTGGCTAGCTGTGGGCTTGCATCTACACTGCCCACAATGAGAACATGCTTTCTGGCCCAAGACACCAGGCAGGATAATGGCAGTTGGACCAAACAGGTGAAAAGCTGCAAGGAACTCCCAAGTTGCCTTCAGCTCATCAACAGCACTTCACCAGTAAAGTCCCTCTCTCCCAACCTGCTCAGACAACAGGTTAGAGCACAGTTCTCAAAGCCAGCAGGGAAACTGAAAAGCTGATTACACAGACCCCAACATAAGACAGGATAGGCACACTCCATCTCCCAGGACACTGTCAGAGATCTGTCAGTGAGATCTGAGTTCCTGAGGACTGGGAGCTGCAGGACACCTAAAGACTCTTAGCTGTCCCTTTGCAGATAGCAAGGTATGTTGGCCAGATCTGCCTTCCCAACCCACCATGCAACAAAGCCAGAATCATCCACCCGCAACCCTAGTACCCCTTATACCTGCCCTAAATACAGCAATGAGCCCTCACACAATGCCTCTGGGCACTGGATTCAATGTGCCTTTCATTAAGCTGGACAAAGATTCACAGAAGCTAGTTTGTACGGGCTGAGAAATGGTCTGGTACAGTCTTGATTCCAAGAACCCTCTCATCCCTGACAAAGCATCTACTGAGCCATCTCATCCTCTCCCTATGACTCCCTAGGGACCGCTAAAACCAAACCCTGCATGGACCCAGTGCAGACTAACATACGGCTCCAAACTTCTTATTAGACTAACTGGATTTTGAAGAACCGTATTTTTTTCCTACAAACCCTCCCAGTGATTCAGTCCCTGGACTGCCCAGTTGCAACTGCACAGGGTTGCTCCTTGCACAGTATGGGGAAGCGCACAGAGGACTTACTTGTAGGTTTTGGTTCTGTCCAACCAGATGCCGGAGATCAGAGCCCCAACCATCCCTGACAGTATAATGGTGAGTCCAATCCTTCCAGCATTCACCTCCTCCCCCTGTGGTGAGACACACACACACAACTCACACAAATGCAGGAGCCAAGTCATAGACAACAAGAAGTAAAGTGCAGAGAACCCAAAAAGGAAGAGAAACCAAAGCCAGTGTCCCATATATGTCTTCTGCTGGTAACACACTAACCAGAACTAGCCTTTGCAAGAACACTTTTGGGCCCAGCGTGAGCCAATGAAGTGCCCTATTCTGGCCCATGAAGAAAAGTGGTTTGGCACTTCTCCCTGAGTCAGCCCAGAGAAAAAGGCTAGCACTGGCCAGCGTGAACAGACACCCTCAGAGGAGTCAGCATAAACCCTACAAAGCTTGCTGTCTGGTGTTAGGATTTGGGCCAGATCAACCAGGAAATATGGGGACTTACTATAAGGCAGCACCTTCTACCACCAGAGCAGGAGTGTGGGCAGCCTCCTGGTACAGATGTCCCAGTAGAAACCACTATCAGGAACAAGGCAGAGGCAATTGCTGGAAGAATTTCTCAGAAGAAAATGCCATCATTTAGGGTGTAAAGGAGCTGCCTTTGCTAGAGCTTGCCAGCTTTTGCAAGGGGTACTGTAAAGAAGTAAAGGAACCAATGCTTTCCTGGCAGCAAGCCAACTTGAGCCAGAGTCAGCCAGAAGTGCTGTGGCATTGTATTTCTCACAGACTCTTCTCTGGCAGCCAGCGCTGGACAACACCAAGCATCAGAGGGCCATGAGGGCTGGATACACTTACTGGGTAGTGATGGATCACCATGCGGTTCAGCAGAGTGGACAGGGCATAGAAGCAACCGGTATTCAGACCTGAGAGGGGGATAAAAACACAACACATTCAGAGCCTGCTACTTTCCTGCTGGGTAGTGAAAGGGTAGAAATGCAGAGAGAGAGATCTTTGGGAGCAGCAATCCATAACAAGGCTGCCGAGTCTCAGGAGAGCCAGCTGGACTGGCTAGACATAGGTTACTGAAAGAAATGCAGGCCAAGGATAGCCAGATCTCAGTATGCAGCAGGAAGCTCACTGCAGTTTCAAAATGGTTCTTACCTTAGCAGCTAGAGGAAGGGCAGCACACATTTCTGGTACTGAAAGGTCCTGCAAGTCCTTCAAAGGGTCTCAATCCTCCCTGACAGCCAGATCCATCTTTAGCATTGGAGTTTTATCCCCCCCAGCCAAGGTGAAATACTAGAAAAACACCTGCCTCATCACCACACCTTTAACAAGGACCTGGGAATCAATTAACACCAGTACCATTGACCTGTGTGGTTTCCTCACAGAGGAGAACCTGATAACACTCTCCCTGCTGAAAGCCCGTAAAAAACATCCTCTCCAACCCAAGAAACACCAGAAGGCAAGTAGGAACAGAGCTGATGGTGAAGCACAGACAGCACTTCCCCCAAGCACCTGGTGTGTGTGTCTACATGGGAAAAGTCTTGCATTCTAAAAGACACCACTGAAGCCTGAAAAAAAAAACCAAAAACAAACAACTGTGAAAGTAATTGTCTTTCTGAAAGGGAAGTTAGATTAACTGTTACAGGCATCAGCCACCTGGTGAAGGTTTCTCAGTATCACCCAAGGTGAGAATGGAAACTGTTGGGGTGATACTGGTCAGGCCCAATTCAGACACTCTGCTCCATCTCACATGCAACTCTGGTTGAGTTAAAAGCCTTCCCAAAGGACACAAAACCCAAGAGCTTTGCTTACAGCAGACAAGAACATTCACACGGGCACTGGACCAGCAGTACCGCAACAGCCATGCTCTGACCTTGGGCAATACTGAGAAACCTTCCCCAGGTGGATGAGGTCTGTAACAGTCAGCGCAACTTTCTTCTCAGAAAGTCATTTACATTTGCAGTTAGTTTCTCTTCAAGGCTTCAGTGATCCCGATGGGGGGAGGGATGGGGGCACAGATTTCACTTCTGCAGCTCACATATCTATAGGCTCCATAAGGAGACACAGGTTTAAAAACTCTGGCACAGATGCCTGAAATCCCGACAGAACAGATATATGTCAAGTTCCCACTTCCTACTTTTTCTTTCAGCCTCAGCTAAAAGCAGAAACATCGTAATACATGATACAGAAGTGCAGTCTAGCAGGCAGAGTTTTGGCAAAGGGAACAAAACCCTCAGCTCCCCTAACCCTGAGGTCCTCCAGCTCCCCTGATCCTGGAGTGCTCAGTGATCCTGCGCCTAGCCCACTCCTCTAGTAGGACACTGGATACCTATTGCCCTACATAGCTCATGAAGCACTCTGAGGAGCCACAAGATTGGCAGCTGGAGAGGACATCACACTTCCTTCACACACCATTTCTGACAATGTTAAGCAGAGCTTGTTCCACGGCTTCATGGCACAGAGAACAGATGAAGAATCTTATGTGAGCAATCCCAAATAAGCCAATTTCCTGTGACAACGCTCCCTGCTCCAAAAGCATGTGTGAAGAGGTTACAGGAGAGGCCACTAAGCTGAGTGACATGCTCTTTAGGAAGGAGGAATCCACGCAATCCTTTCCAAAAGTTACTCAGAAAGGCTGGAAACTTCATCAGAGCCAGCAGCCAGAGAGGTGGGGAGGACAATTAAGAGATTCCACAGAAAGGAGGCACCCTCCAGCCTTGAAAGCTGGCTCTTTGCAATACCTGGCTATGCAAAACAGCCCACAAGAGCCTAATTCTGCTTCATCCTGGAGCACCCTGCTCACTAGGACACATCACAAACTGCAGTGCCAGGACATAGGAGTGTGGCAGATCAGCATTGTCCCTCGACCCAGTACTACTTCACTTCAAAGCTGGGCATAAACATAGATCAGTCATTTGTGTAGCTCTACTTCTCGCCCAGCCAAGAGGACTGCAGCCTTGTGGGGACAGCCAGACACTGCACCATTAGCTGGTGCTGCCAGTACGCCAGCTTCACAGCAGCTCTGTGATGCGTGTGATTTCCAAGAGAGAGAAGGGCCCCTGCTCTCAAGCTGAGCGGAAAGTGATGCAGAGTTGGCAGCAACACTTGGCACCAGAGTCAGGCAAAATATTCTAAGAATCAAGACAATGTGCCAAATTTGCATTTGTGAGGGCTGGCAAAAGTCGTAGGCATTTCACATGTCACAGTCGCTCAGTGAAGTTTCTTTGTTAATTACAGCTGTTTGAATGTCCATAAAACAGGCAAGGGTTATTTCCAATGGGGCAGTGCCTTTTTGCCCATGCAGATGAGGAAAACCAGAAATAGTAGCTGGGAGTAGGACATCTGAAAGTGCAGACCCACCTGATTCATTAGCTAGTTACCATGGTTTGCTTGTAATGTGCTGTAGAAGAACCTTTTTGAGACTTCACAGTGTCTCTTCTATTTCACAGAGCCCAGAAAGGGGAAGTTTATTGCCTATGGCTCCAAAAGGAGCCCTTAAGTCTCAGACTAGAACCCAAGGCTTCTATAGCTAAGCAGCCTTTTGCTTACATGCCAGACTATTGGTCTTCCTCTTCTTCACCCTCCTCATCCTCCAGACAATGGTTCCTTATGCAGATCTCACTGCCCTGCCTCCTCCTCACTGCCCCATCACCTTTCCAAATGCTGATTCTTTGGGGCGCTCTCATCACTCCCACTTTACCAGCCTTTCCCACCCTTTTCCTGCCTAGTGCCTCCAGTAGCAACATGCTGTCCAGTGCAGAGCCCAACCCAATAAATTCAAGAGTTTCTTAATGCATACTCCATGTTATGCCTCAGCTTCATGGAAGCAACATCAACAGCTTTTGGTAAAAGGCTGTCTGAGGATTTCCCTGAAAAACAGTTCACTAGCACTAACATATCCACAGTGCCACCAATGTTTCCCGCACTGCAAGTCTTACCACAGGAAAGGAGTTGACAGCTGCCGGTAATATGAAGACCTTAGAGGTCTGCAGAATGTTCTGACCTAGCATCATGTAAGGGCCCCCATTCTTTCTACGGCCAGGCGAGATGAACAAGCAGCAGGTTTCCCACTCTCTCCCCTGACACACACTGTGCTAATACAATAGCTAAGAGAGGCTGCAGGTATCTTTGTATTAGCTAGGGAGGATGACTCAGTTGCACTCATGTGGCTACAGATGTCTTAATTCTTGGCCAACGTAAATTTTGACATGAGTAGGAAAACCTCTCCTCATTTTAAAGCCAGACTAGTTTGGAAAAAAAAAAAAAAAAGAAAAAAAATAGTTTCACTGCATATTTCCCTCTCTGAGTAACAGTCACCATCTCAAGTCAGTGAGAAACCAGTGTGAGGCTGACACAGAGGAACAGAATAAATGCACACACCAGCAGGAAGAGAGACTGAATTATGAGCTACTGAACAGCCTTCCCACATTGTTAGTGACTGCCAGAAGGGAATTATCCCAGGGAGGTCAGATTCTAAACATGCTCTTCGTACAGAGAGCCCTCCTCTTTCCTCTAGGACTTGTTTACGCCTATTAGAACAAATGCTTTCCCCTTTTTTTTCCCCTGAAGGGCAAGTGCAAACTGAGCAGATGACACAATCCAACTTTTAGACACAGTCTGCCTGACAGTTTTTTCTGTCTCTGCTTTCTGAGAGGAGATCATGTACTATGGAAAAAAAAAAACAAACCAGCTGCAATGCAAACCAGCAGAGATTAAGGGTGACCCGAGAGGGGCATTTCTACAAGACTACTGCACTGAGAAGGGAGAAGATTTCAAAGATTTCTAAGACCTTTAGCATCTTGTTAGTTACCCTAGTTAGTACAAAGCCACCATCTCATTCTCTCCAACCTGGCTATTCATCCACCAGGTTCTTTAGGCATAACTGCTGGCAGAACTTCCAGCACTATTTAACTCTCCCCCCGAGGAGCTCCCACAGCAAGCAGGTAGGAAGTAAGGACAGAACTCCCTGCAGACTAGCTGGCTACAATATATCGTATTACGCAGCCAGACATAGACCACAATGGCCTTTCTGCTAAAGAGAAAAATACTTTTCCATGTGACAATTCAGCATCAGGAAGAGATTCAACACATCACACTGCCCTCAGACAAACAGACCAAGACTGCTGAAGAGAAGCAAGCGACAAACCCAGTGTGCAAGGACAGATGGCAAAAGATATTCTCCAATTCTTCCTTCTATTTGTTTCACAAGGAGTGCCAAGGAAGTAGATGCAGCCTACACACCTACATGCTCCACATCACCTCCACTGGGATGACAGGCAGCCGTACCCTTGCCTTGGGAAATGACTTTCACTCAGTGCTGTGGCTTACACTCACACAGCCCCATATATTTCTTAGGTAAGCACTTATATTAGTTCATTGCAAGTAACTGAGAGACTAGAAATAAAAGACAACAGGATAAGGAAATCCCCTGAGCAGAAAACGGTCAAAGACTGGGAGAACAGTAGTGAGGGCACATTGTCCTCTGTGTTCTTGCCTTGCTCTTGTTCTTCCCTAGGCATTTGCTTGTAACCACTGCTGGAGGTTACTGGGCTCAAAAGGACTCTTGGTCTGTGGCAGCACACCTATCCTTATGCTCCCCTAAAAAATCCTCAGGCCAGTTACTGCCCCAGCAGAGCACAGAGAGGGAGGGAGAAGCTAAGCATGTCTAGCAGTAATAATTGCACAGAAGAAAGGCCAGACCTTACCATAAGAGATCATAAGCAGCAAATAGTTGGCATTGCGGAGCAGACGGAGGATTGATTGCACATAGGAATACTCCTCTGTCGGTCTTGACTGGACCAAGGCCTGAGCTCGGCTCGGAGGGTGTGGGGGCTTCTCCTTGAAGACTGAAACCAGACACAAAGTACATCCATTTGTAACAGGGCAATCAGGGAGCCTGAGCACACACTGTGGGTAGAGCCATTTGAGGGATGGCAGAGGGGCTAGTAAAACCAAGTGTACAAAACACACCACTGTCCTTAAGTTTTGACCTCCATGCATGAACTTATCCAGGAAGAGGAGAAAACAGGGTCTCTCCAACAATAACTCCTGGCACTGGGGAAACACCTTGCCTTCAATTAGCTTTTTGCATAGGCAGTATCTGGCAGCAACAAAAGAGTTCTCAGAACTAATAATGCCTTTGTCTCGAGGAAGATGGCCAGCCAGCTGCAAAAGTGTTGCATGGAGTTACAAATGCAAAAGAAGAATGGGAAAAGTCAGCTGACAAAGGTGGCCTGGTGCCCTGCGGTGCCCAGTCCCTAGGGAGCAAATAACTTGTGCCAGGTTTTATGTCAGGCCTGACACTCCTCAGGCTGGCCAAGCCACCTACTGTCCATAATTAGCATTAAAGTAGCATCCAGAAATCCCAGTTGCAGGTGGGTACCTGCTACACCAGGTGCTAGACAGCCACTTTTGGACCTTGTCTATTCCCTGCCCCAGATTCTTTAAAGTCTACATCTGACTCAACCACCAGGCAATATGAACAAGCTGGCAAGAGGGGCCTATAAAAAAAAAAAAATTAAAAATTACATGGAGTTCAGCAGACAAGCTCTGCTCTCCAGTGAGCAAGCCAATCTTTCGTGCTAAAGACTGGGCTTCAAATTCACATGTTAAGCAAGGGAATTGCACCCCTGGTATCCTACTACTGCCCTTAATGCTCCCTTCTCTCCACTCATAACTGGTTACCTTTTTTTAGTCCTGGGAACAGCTTGTCTCAGTGATGCCATATAGTCTGCCTTTTCCTCCCTACCCTTAAGAGGTAGTCAGGTCCATGTTTTGCCAGTTAGTAAGTCTAGCACAAAGGACGCAGCCAGCAGAAAAAACAATCCAGTAACCAAATTCTATTGTACGTAGAAAAGTCAGCATATGGGGGATTGCTGGGGGTACAAACAAGTCAAACAGATCACACATAATAGACATCAACCCCTGCGACCCCAGGAATGACACAGCACGACCAATAATAGGTGGAATAAACAAAGACACAAAGTATCCCATAGAAAAAATGGGAGACAACCAAGTCAATAGGCTGATCATATAGGATAGAAGTAGCCCCATATTGTCTTCCCACAAAGGCCGCGTTTGTAAATGCCAGATCTGACTGGGGCCCAGTTGCATGGAGAGTCAGGAGATCCTTCCTCAAGAGGAAACTCTGCAAAGTGCACCCATTTCACAGGCAGACACTCCACCCTTCCTGCAAGTGGTCCCAGCTTTTATGCCCAAAGCAGGACACCTGGCACTCATTTACCCAATGTGGGGCACCTGGGGCTTGTTTACCCAAGGGCTTTCCTTACAAGGCCGGCCGCACCTTGGAGGAAAGCCAAAAGGCAAACTCATCCCCTCCTCTTAAAGGACCCTGGGGCCCACCTATATGTCAACCTTAATTCAGGGCTCAGACCCCAGCACTTCAGTCCAAGACATAACCCAAGGCCCAGCACCCTTTTTGCAGGAAAGATGACTGTGAACCTTGGAAGATTTCTGTTGGCTTTTAAAGGACTTACTCATTCCAGGGTTTTATTGCACAGGCAATCAAAGGATGAAATTAACAATTTGGCAGGCACACTCACCACCTCTTGTACTCCCTTCTATGCGTGCTGTTCATCAAGGGCTTGAAGCAGCAAGATATGATATTGCATGACCCTGTCGGCTGCATGCTAGAACACATCCCCATGTGACCTCCCCAGCCCATTTCCTAGCACACAGGCCCCTCACATACACAGGCTGATCTCAGTCCCACCCAGTTTCATGTGCATGCTTCCACCTCCTTACCTATGATGACCAGGATGAATAGGGCTGTTGCCACGCCTGCAGTCATGAAGAACATGATGCTGATGTGGTAGGCCAGCTTCTCCACATCCTCCACATTGGGAACTAGAACTGGAGGGACCAGAAATCCCACAGCGATGCCGAGCTGAGCAGGAGAGAGAGGGGACACAGAGGTATGACATGGAACCACAACACTGCCACCACCCCACAGCTCAGCCCCCCCTGATGCCCAGTTAGGGGATCAACTGAGCCTAATCCAATTTCACAACTAAGGTGAAAATCTTTACCACCCAACAATTAAGAGATAAAAGCCAGCTACTCATTGTAATTAGGCCATAAGAGAGGTGTTCCCACTGCACTCACAGCTGTCAGGATATTCAAGGAAAGGTTTTACAACAGAGCAGAATAGATACCTGCCTCCATTTAAGTGGAGGTCTTGCTTCCCCTGTCCTCCCCCATGCATGTATGTTCCTGCCCACACACACATCCCACTCCTTATCTTGCATCTGCTCTAGTGCTGGTCTGATCACCTGGTAATCCAATTTTGCTCATTAAAAATGGCAGAAAACAAGACCATCAAAACCCATCACAATTCTTTGCTGAGTTAGTGAGTTGAACCAATTTATTTTCCAGCCAGAAAAGAGCAAGGGCAGAGACAGAAGCCTGCCCACTCCTAATGAGTAAGATATTAATCTGTCTCAGCCACTTTATGACTCTATTTCTTAATGAGCCCCCTCCTATGACAAGGCTCATCCTATGACTGCTAGAAGAACCTAGAAAAAGGTTGAGAGCAAAGCAAGTGCTGACAGCACATATCCTAAACATTGAGGTTGCGTGATGGGGTTTGGCAATTGCCCCTGGATAAAATGCTTGGCTCTGAAGGGCTGCAAGAAGAAACCCCTGCAGCCTCTACTGTGTCAAGAGCCCCACATGCGCAGCTGAGGAGCTCCTGCAGTGGCAGCACACACTTTAGTGAGGACATTAGGGCTTTTAACTCCACAGCTATTTCTCCAAGACAGCAACAAGGAGCTGTAGCAGCACAGGCTTTGCCACAGACAGTGGCACAGACCTTCAGTGCCACCCTCAAATGGGAGAGAGAAGAAAGCTGCTTTGGTGCTTAGGAATATTCTTCATAAAGTGTGAGCCAAAGTGCACTTAGCACATTCATGAGTACCCTAAACACAAGAGGAGCCTACGTATGCCACTCTTCCCCACTTTTTGTTTCACTCTTTGTGCCTGCATTTCAATTACCATTTGGTTCCCAAGCACTGTGTATTTACCTGTTCCCCTGGCCCTTCCCAGCATTTGCAGCTCTCTCAGACACCAAAAAGAGCCATGCTCAAGCTCAGCCCTTGGTTGCTCTTAAGGCTCTCATGCTCACCCCTGTTTCGGGCAAAAGGATTTTTTTTTTATTTAGCAACACCCTCATCTTTGCTATTTCCTGATATAAGCCTCCATTTGCTGTTGTGAACAGTGACAAGGCAGACACAAGAGCCTCCAATAGATGGAGGACTGAGAAAGCACCCAGGAGAGAGAGATGCCAGGTCGCCATGCAACCATTCTCATCCTTCCTTGAAACAGAGATTTCCAATCTCTTTTGCAGACTGTACCATATGCCTGGAGGGAGAAAAGTGTACCACGGTACCAGAACAGTGCCCACTGAACCAATACAGACTAGCAGCATAAAAAAATCCCATCCATAGTGATTATTCATACTACACCAATACAGCCTCTACAGAGCCACTGCCCTCATCACACTATGAGGATATAGTCACATTAAACTCACTGCATTTTCCATTTCCTTATAGGAAACATTAGATCAATAGGAATCAATTAGCACCACCATGACCCCTTGTTCCAGTATAATGGACTGGAGAGGGTGCTGTTTATGCCTCACTGATGACTGAGCAGCAGCAAGACAGCACCACTAGCAAACTGCTGCCCTACAGGAGGCATCTGCAGTGCTCAGTATCTTCATAGTCCCTGGAAAGGGTCTACTACTCTACAGGTATGGAAAGCAAGAACTAAGAAAAGCGAGGACTATGCTGCCCATAAACCACATCCAAACATGTCAGCGTACAGAGCAGGATAACCCAGGAGCCCTGTAACCCAGATACGAGCTCAGACACATTGCCTGGGCTGCCTTATAGCGAAAACTCTTTGTGCTTTCTGCATGCTTTCTCTGTCATATCTCCATGTTTCTGAGATGCCAATGAACTCATTTTGGAAGACCCACTCACTGGCCAGGATCAAGATCACAGAACAAATACATTTCAGGTGCCATATCTGGTAGCTGGGATAAAAATCAGCTTGTGCTGCCCAGCCCCAGAAAACTCTCCACAAAATCCCTCCTCCTCCATCCAGCTGGTATATTTTTAAGATAGGAAAAATGCTTATGTCTCAAACAGAGCTATCTGCTAGACTCAGACACCCTATTTAGCTTACAACAAGTAACTTTCAACCATGTCTGGCCAAACTTCTGTGTCAAACAGTGCCCTTCACTGGGACCTGGAATAGCCTGGGTCAGGATCAGCCACAGGCATCTGTGCAGAGTTCATTCTTGGTGCTGGGACATCACAGGGAGCTGGTAGGAAGAGTCAACAAGAGCTTACAGATATGTCCCATCAGTTCAGGGCACCATCGGAAATGAGAACATTCGGGGCTTGTTTAAATGGACTGAAGACAGACACAAGTGCTGTCCCAGATAGCAAGTCAAGGACTGAAAGAGCTTAGGAGGAAACTTAAGAGACCATAAATAAGGTTAAACCTTCCTAACACCCACACAGCACAGGCAGCCTCTGGCACAGGAGTAAACTTGCCAGAGCTCAACTCTGTTCAGACATGGCATATTCCCCAGCCTCTCGTCACAGCGAATCAAGTCTGCTTTCCTCCCCTGCACTGCCCACTGACTCCTGAGACTCACAAGCACAACTATCAGCTGGCTTTGGGGCTTCAATCTCTAATCTTCATTAAATTGCATGCCTCCCCCTTCTCTGCATGAGGGAGAGAATCCTGCAGCTGCACAGAAGCCTGCTTATCTCTGCAACAGGTTTATTTTGCCCTGCTTGCGGACAAAGTGCAGGCCTGTGATACTGGCATGCCTGCTCAGCCCAGGACACAGCCACACTGGGCTTCACTCCTACCCTACCTCCTTAGCATTCCCAAAGGTTCAAGCTTCGAGGAAAATACTCTAGATATTGCTCCTTTCTGTTTGAGGGCAGAGTAATACTAGTTCTTACTTATCAGGTCTCACATGTGCTCCTGCACTCTTTATCAAAATCAGGTCTATAAACACCTTCCTGGAAGTTGCTCCTTTGTCTTATCACTGTTTCATTCTTGGAAGAACCAGGCTGGATTCCTGTGCTAGGTGCAGAAGCTTCCTGCTCTCTGCAATCACATGCTGGTCCCACAGGCTGCTGAACCACAGCAAAAGAACAGGAAAGGAAGAGAGATCTATGCTTTATTCTGACCTCTGACATCAGTTTCTCCAGGACCACAGCCAAGACTCACTGTTTTCAGGCTTTCCTCTAGCTTCTCCTTCCTGAAAAAAAGGATCTATCTGATGTACCTAGCAGAGAGGGTACTGAGAATCTGTTTTGCAAAGCTGTTCAGAAATCCTTTACTGGGAAGTCCTATAGTCATCACCTACCCAATGGGCAGCAGACTTACTCAGCTTTCTTGGACACTGTTGTTGTCTTTTCAGAAGATCCGAACACTTTTTCTAACCATAAATGGATGTTTTGTCCTCTCTCTTCTCCTCCCAAAAAAGGACCCACTTTTATCCATTAGGAGTTTGTTAAACCTTTGATAAGGACTACTTGGCAGAAGGGGAAAAAAAATCCCAGCAATCATAGCAATAGGAGCTACATTTTATACTTCGGAGCAACTGATGTTATTAATGCTATGAAGATGAGGCACCTCGACTTGACTAAAACTGAAGATTTCCTGGAAGATACTCACAGATCCTGGATTATCCATACCAGTTTTTGCAACAAAGACAAGCTCTCAACAACATCATGAGTATTATACAGCACGTGCTTTACCTTTCACAAGGAGTTTTTTTAGCCTGGTTCTCAGCAGGGCAGTGCCTACATCACCACCAGCCTAACAGGCCACACTGCAACTGGTTAACCAGAAAATGTAAAGATGTCTTAGCAAGGGAAAAATACCTTTTCTCCCTTCTCTACACCTCTCATGTCAGGGCTGGGAAAATAAAGCAATATAAAAACAAGGTTGGTTCTGCAACAATTGGTGCTACTACTCTCAGTCATTAGGGTTCACGGTGCAGTCCCTCTCACCAGCACACAAATTGGCATCTCCAGCCTTTGTACAGGCAGAAAGGTCTCCAAGTCTTACATAGATAGGCTCTAGTTCCCAAAATTCAGCACATCATTCAGCATCCCCACACCCAAAACACACAACACTGTCCTGATCTCTGACAATCTCTCCTCAGGAATCAGGCTGCTGGCACTTTATTTGAAGAAGTCTTTGGGGTAATTTTTAAACAGAATACCAAGGAAGTCAACAACTACAGCAGAGTGCACTGTTCATAGAATCATATCACAGAATCATAGAATGGTTTGGGTTGGAAGGGACCTCAAAGATCATCTAGTTCCAACCCCCCTGCCATGGGCAGGGACACCTCCCACTAGACCAGGTTGCTCAAAGCACCATCTTAACCTGTTGAGATGACTTATTCTTTAAAGGCTGATATAGGATAGAAGAAATGTATTTCCTACCCAGATTTTGTCAAGGACCAGTCCCAACAACAACATCATATTGAAAATTCAAGTGTATACAAGGAACAGGCAAAAAAACCAAGAGCAAGTGGCTAATAAGGTGGTAGAAATGTACCTGAAGTCTTGAAATGGAAAATGGGATGTCTAATTTAAGTTTAGCTGTTTGTATACTAAGAGTCTGCTGAAGGAAGATCATCAGTGCAATATCAGCATAAAAACTGTAAATTAATGATCAATGGTGGAGTGGGTCTCCATGTTAAAGAAGACTAAGAGTCTGCAACAAGAATACAGAAGCTCTATAGAATGCCATAAGTAAGCACAAATATTGACAGAGGAGACCACCAAGCCTAGAAGGTCAATTTAAGTGTTAAAAGATAGAAAAAGAGAGATGCTGCAAAGGCAGAAAAAATACAACAGTGAGAAATTTTGACAATGCCCTTGCAGGCTAAATAAGTGTCATGACAGGGATGCTGCAGAGACTGCATTTTTGGATTCCATAAATACTCTTTTCTGAGGAGAACCTATAAGAGGCAGTGCAATTTGTGATTTAGACCTAGAGCAGCACAGTGTGACCATGATCAATGCTACAGAACGGTTCTGCACTGCACTCATATTCAGCTACCTTGCAGCAGTGATGAAAAAAAAAAACCACAAACACCACCCTCTAAAGCACTACGGCAATATCTTAACTTGCAAGAGGGAGCTGCCTAAAAGGAAAGCAGCTTGATAGAAGGGAATTAAAAAGAAAAGCTAAAGAAATTAAATGCCAGCAAGTAACATTAAGAGGCGTAGTGTAAGCCTGGAGAATATTAGCAAAATATTTTAGAACAGAATAAAGGAACCACAGCTAAGTAAAAAAAAACCCAAACCAACCAACCAAACAAAAAACCCCACTGCAAACGAAAAAACCACCAGCCACCACCCAACTCAAACCTGGGCATTATTCCTTCAAGCAAAAAGGAAAAAAAAGACAGCAAGCTGGACCAGGGTGAAATAAAACCATAATAAGGCCAAAAAAAAGGCTGCAGAACAACTTTACAAACTAAGTCAAAACTCTTCAAACTCAGCAAAATCAGGAAGCCTGCCAGAGAGTCTGGAGGGCCAAAAGATGATCACTGTGGAAGGAGAACATTCAAGAAAGAGGGAGAACTAAATGAAGTCTTGCATCAGCATTCATGACATGATATTTATGCAAGGTTTTCACATCAACAGAACCTCTTCACATTGCTAAAATCAAAGCATTATCTGTGGAAGACCTTAATCAATTTATTTCAACTGATTTCTTCTATGAGGCATCAAGACCAGCTGGTATTTATCCAGAGTTCAAAAGAACAAGTCAACAGAAAACCCACTCTACTCACACACAAACACACCAAACTGCTAACTCTGCTCCGTTACCACATACTCAAATAAGGAATGGAGGATGTGAAAACTGAAGTGAGTTTTTAAGAGGCCTGGCACAGGCAGGAGTCCCAGGAAACCCCACGGCCAGCAGCCCACCGGTTTGGCCAAGTGGGCAGAAACTGTAACAATCAAAAGATTGAAGTTTATGCATTAATAAACACAAATACACCAGGCTTTTCAGACACTATGATTTCAACACAATCTCAGCAAGGTCCCAAGCCAAGACTTCGGAGAGTCACCCACACAGTGCCTCTGCCTTCTGAGGGTCACACCAACACAATTCCCTCCAGGGCCACCCTTCCATTTCTAACAGAGCCACCTCCACTGCCCCCAAAAGCAAGGGAGCAGGAAAGATACATGTAACTGCTGGGGAGATACAATACCAGTCCTGAATCATTTACTTACAAAGCACAGCACTACCTCTAATCCCCAACATCCACATCAACCAAGGAACACGAAGACAAGGAATCCTCCGGAAGACCAGAGGGACTACCATGCCTTGGAAGAAAATGACTGATATTCCAATCGTTTTAAGAAGTCAGTCCTGCTGGACACACTGATGTACCTGTTTTCTGATAGATACATTTAAGCTTGTAGGGCTTCACGTTTTCAAGATGTTCTTCTCCAGAAACAGTAGTAGAAATGGCTTGGGGGTTTTGTTTTGGATTTTTTAAAATTATACTTGATTCTAATACAAATGGCTTCATATACTAAGAGCTTCAAAAGAAACCCTGTGAGATTCCCCAAACAAATGATGGGAACTGGCCCAACAATATTATCACCAGGTAAGCCAGGGTTCTCAGTGAAAAGTCAACAAAGCAAGCCTGCACAATGCAACTGTTGTTCTTCTAGAAACCTCCATCTCAGATAACCACCACAATAGGTTGTCTCCCCAAAAATCTTACAGATAAAACACACAAGCCAAGTACAGCAACATCCTTGCTGTTCAGTAACAGATGAGACTAGATCAGGATGTCTCATAGCCCACACTAGCTACCCTGCAGTGCCAACCAGTGCAAAGGTGCAAAAAGTAACTGGCCGTGGCAAAAGGACACATCTGACAGGTGAGCACAGTTTGCTCGATCTGAACAATGCGCCTCTTGTTGCTGCAGGAAAGCCCTTATGAAGGGGAACAGAAGGTCCTTCCTTCTCACTACATTGCTTTTACGTGTATGAGAGAGAACTTTGAACCCAGCTGAATACATCCAGAACCCATGCCAGATGCCTCTCTGACAGTTCTGCCAACATAACTAAATGCATCAGATCTGGATCTCCATTCACCCAGGGAACCCCTTTGAGGAGGTACCTATTCCAAAGTCCTTGGCAACACAGCCTCTGCCTCTACCTTTGTCGGTATGTCAAAGCTCTGCCCTGTGGTGCTCCCTCTTTTTCCAACTACAGGTGCCTCCCACACTATAACCATGACATTTCACAAGAGCAGCTAAACTTTCTGACCCGACAATTCAGGTATCGCAATCTGCAGAGAGCAGCCAGCCACCCCCTTCTCACACCCCGTGACCCCTACTGCGCATCAGCTTCCCAGTCCTTTGCTGGGAGCACAGGTCCCAGCTGCCTTTCTATACAAAAGGCTACAGCAGAATTGAAAATACCCAACTGAAGACTGTGTAAAGCAGAAGGTGACAGTTCCTACCCAGTATATGTTTTTATGGATTGCTGCCCAAAATATGCTTCTTCCATACCACTGACAGCAAAACTAAAAGAACCTGCTGAAATTGAGATTATCAGGAAGTCAACATACTTAATGTTTGAAAACCACAGCTTAGTCACCTTTCTTGCAGTGTTTTAAGAAGAAGAAAGTTGTGAAAGGAAAAATTGTAATCCAGGCCTTGTAACAAGATAAGAGAGAGCCGAGGCTCTCTTTTACTCTCCCACTGATGTGGAAGATAATGTATTTTTTCAAACTGCACTTGTGCAACCAAAGCTCTTCTGGAAGCAGAGCAAACTCCCTTCCTCATCACACTTCTGCTTCTGTAACATCATCTTTTACTGCTTAATATGATGCAATGCCACATGATGAAGACTACTTCTCCATGCAAGTCATTCGGGGCCTCTCAGCCTTGAATGCACCTTCCTCCAGTTTACTGAGAAAGAAATGCAACACAGCAAAACAGCCACAGTAGATAAGAGTAAAGCAGAAGAGGGGCTTCAGCTCTGTCAGCTACCTCAGCTGCTGCTGGACTCCTTAATCAGGATATAATACTTTGGTCAAGGACCTACTATAGTCACCTAACATAGCCAGCCCCAAGGGGATCCTGCAGGGCAAGTGCTGAGGGTGCCATAGGGCAGCCCCTCCCAGCAAAAACACTGCAGTCATTCATTTAACTTCCATGTAACTTCCACAGAACATAGACCAAAAGCCAACTGCTTCAGTGAGGAAGAAGGGGGAGCTGCCTTTGGTGTATAGCTGGGAAGGGAGCACCAGATGAAATGGGTAGGAAAAGTTCATTTCAGGCTCCAGTGTTTATTTATAGAAATTTAGGTATTCCTGGAAAAGCCACATTGCTATTTGGTCAGCATGCCCTCCCACACTGAGCCACGTCCAGGATCTCTGAGAGCTGGACACATAGCACTCCTTGTGATCTGAGTACAGCGATCTATTTTGCCCTTCTTTACAGAGGGAGAAAGGAGCCAGGGGTGGAGAATGTCAACCATTAACTGCTGTCATCACCAGCTGCTCTTGGTTCCTTGCTAAAATCTGAATAACTATTAGCTATTCTAAATAATTAAAACCCTTTGAGATACCCAGACAAGCTACAGAGGGATGTGAGACAGACCACCTGCCCCTATTTCTAACAGGGATCAGATCTCATCAGAAGAGATGGGAAGCCTCCAGTAGGGACAGAAGAAAGAAATCTAGAAGTCCACTGGAAGACAGGAATTCCACAGGATGTGCTCCATTTCCACAACTCTTCAAGACTTTCAGATGCTCCCTTCCCTGAAGGGCAAAAGGTACTGAACAGAGTTAGCAGAGAGGCATCAAACAGCAGCACATGCTCAGCACAAACAGCTCTGTAGGCTCACCAGCACAAAAGCAATGGCCATTAGGATGTTGCAGACCCAATTATTTGGCAAGACCCACCCCACCCATGACCCCATTCCGACTCTTTTCCCCAATTCAGAATAAGAAGGACTCATCAGGAGAGAAAGAGCATTTCCCTGAATTTCATTCACAGTTTATCATCCAGTTTTTCACTTCAAAAGCCATCACCTAATCACTGCCAGCCTGGCACTCCCAGCAGTTTGCAGGCCCCACCTAAAAGCTCTGCCTCAGGCTGTTTCTGTAGCCCTAAATCTCACATGCCAGCTGCATCAGAACAAGGACAGACCCCATGTAAGGTGCTGCATCATTTTTCAGAAGCAGAGATGAATATGAAGCTGAAGTTTTCTTTCCTCCCAAACCACATCAGCGTCCTTTATCAACGCCTGCTAAAAAATGAAGAGGCAAAATTAAAGCAGAAAGACTGTCTATGTCTGCATCCTTACTCCCAAGACCATCAGCTGCTTATTTCTCTTTGTCAGAATGGCCAAAAGCCAGGAACAAGGTCTATTTCAATCAAAAAAAGTAACAATACTGGTGGCAAAGCAATACAAAGTCACAAATGCAAATGTTCTTTCATTGCTCCTAGGCACAGTTACACACTACTCTGTGTGCTGCCTATGTCCCCTGCCCATCAGGTGACAAAAGGGAGGTACAGCAGTAAGAGATACACCCAAAAGCAACACACTTGAAGAAGTGTGGGCCAAGCACAGAAGTCCAGTGTGTGCCATGGCAGCTGAAGCAGAGAGCTGGTACCCAGCCACCAGGCTCCAGCTTATAAATCTCAAAAACTCACGAGAATTTAACTCCTTACCTAAGCATCCCCACCACTGTTTTAGTTCTGTCATGCCACAGCACTATGTTTCCTCATCACCAAGACAGCAGAGCAAGTATGTGAAAGGAACGGGCAAGGCCTGCTGCTCCAGCAAGCACATACTCCTGCAAATGCTAGTATCTCTAGATACTAGATAGAGAGCACTTCTTCCCCCTGCGGTCCTGTCACCAGAGAGCATGAAGGGACAGTCTCCCTACGACACAGAAATCTGAAGCTCATTTGCTGCAACCTGCCAGGTCCGAACCACAGCCATGAACAGGGAACTGGCTGATGAATCAATACACCAAAATGGAAGCAGCACAGCCTTAGGCAAACCGTGCTCTCCTGCTCACCTCTTGTGGATGGGACTTCATGTAGACATCCAGCACCCAACTCCTTCACAAGTGACACAGCTGATGATATAGCCCACACACTGCTACTGACGGCTGTATTTCAAAAGCATGTCAGACAAATTCCTCCCAATATTCAAACATATCTGAAGGACATTAGTGAACTCTCCAAAACACTTCTGCTTCCTTACTCCAGAACTTCAGCAGAGGAAAAGTCCACACACAGAGTTTTTCCTAGTCTTTTAAGCAATGAGATGCTAGTAATGTGTTAATAACAGTAACATTTTAATGCCAAAGTATCTAACATGCAAGTAACTGTTCAACACCTCCCCATGCATTTACTTGCAGGGACAACGAAAAAGAATGGAAAAACCCATGCATCTCCCTGTTAAAATGGGGAAAAGTAAAATGTCATTAAAAACAGCAGTGAGTAAACAAGAGAATGTGATCACCTCCTCCACAGGTGTCCACATTCTTCTCCTTCAGAAGCTCTCCAGCATTGATTCAAGAGTGCCCAACCTAACCCTTCCTCGCACTTCAGATACCACAGCCAAAACATGACCAGAGACAAGTGAGGAGAATCTAATACTCTACTAAGGTTTGATTGTTTTTTAAAAGAGTTTTAATACTTAGTCTGACTGATTCAATGATTTACTGTTGAGGGCTAACTTTGGACCTGAAGGTTACCATCACTCAGCAAGCAGCAGCAGTGTCCTGAGCAGAGATCACCCTGGCAGACCTAGATGAACCAGCAGGCAGGGATCTCCTCAGGACAGCGCTGCTTTGCTATTGGCATTCAATAATAATTCAATGATAACAACTCATGACAGAGTTTTCCACCTTGAGGATCTGCAATTCAGTGACGTGGCAAGGCAAGGCAAGGCAAACCATACAGTTGTAGAGGAATGAGCATAGGGAATAATTTGCCATACTGGCATACTGCAATTACAAACTCACTATATTATACCCTTTGCTAACACTCCCTAAAACATAGTCTTTAATTGCAGAGTCAGGAAAAAAGGATGCCTCTATTTCTTCAGCCTGCCCAACATCACCAGTAAACTGGGCCTCAGGACCCTCGACTACGGGAATGAATAGGTCCTTCCTATGGAGTACACCCTGCCTTTAGTCATTTCTGACTCCTCCAATTCTCTAAAAGGGAAGTCCAGACTTAATAAGGCAAAGGCTTTACTGAGGTCTCATTGCCATGTCGGTTCAACCCCCACAGCAGTATGGAGCAACAAAAGCGTAGCCAAAGTTTGCTTTTCACCATTATACTAACCCTCTCCTGTTAGGATAATGAAGACACCACACATGCATATAGCACACGCTGAAAACCTCATTGTTTGGATTTCTCATGCACACCGTTGAGTAACTCCATCTGAATAATTAAAAAAAAGTCTGACAGCAAAATGCTCAGTTACTTATTTACTCCTAAATCAGCAGAGTGCTCACACCAAGTTAAATGCCTTCCACTCTAAAGATTCATTTAAAACACATAAAAAACAGCCCAGTAGCCTGGTGATAAGAGTGAAGAGGAAAGCTTAGATTCACTCAGAGAAAGATAAGTATGTTTTCTCTTTCCAAACAGATGTAAACCAGAGCTTCCTTAATTCTCTAGTGCTGTTCCACAAACTTTGGTTCCTCAAATACCACCTCTGAGCGTTCACCTCTTTTTGCCTCAGCAGAATCTAAATAAATACAGAAACCTAAGAATGTGGGGAAAGGAGACCTCGAACACAGTTATCTGTGAGGAGGAACCGTGCATTAGAAACTACCTGATGCAAACCATTCAAACCTGAATAGCAGCCACCCACAGGCTGAATCAAAGATGGTACAGTGTGGTGCAGTGTAGTCATGTGTAGGGGAGTACGCTGGGTCTCAAGGCAAGGGTCAAAACAGGTCCAGCCTAGCAGCTAATGCCAGGTTCTTCTTCCCTCTTCTTTGTGTCAGTGTTGGAGAGCCAGATTTACTTTGCTTATGCCACATTGCATCAGTATTGGCCTATCTGCTTCGTGCAATAGGGATGAGTAGGTGTGCTGGTGCAAGGGTCAAGAAGCTATTTCCCTGATCCTTTCAAAGGTATGGAAAAAATTATCTACTCTGAGTAATAGCTGGCTACAAGCAAAGACTGTCACAGCTTGAGCAAGTGTGGGTCACTGGCCTCCCTGACCCACCTTGAAACAACAGTGGTTGGGGAGCTTCCCTCACCCTAGCCTGATGGAAGGTTTGTTTCCTTTCAAAGCAACTGCTTGTGGAAACTCTGTACCTACTTTTAAGTGGTATGAAAGTGCTAAAGTCCTCTTCCTCCAGGGCTTAGTGACAAGTAGTACTCTTCAGTAGACAGCTAATCTCCTTTGTCCCATCTAGCTGTCAGCAGGAAGAGGATATTGCAGTGTCAAGTCCAGATACAACTGCAGATCTGAGGTTTGCAGGACACACTGCCTCAAGTGTGTTTCTCAGCACCACGCATTCCCCTCCAGCCCATCCATGGTCCTTACTGAATCATACCCCTGGACTGGAGATTTGCAGAAACAGGAAGGCACTGGAGAAGACCCTGAGTCCAAACACCTCTCAAAGCCAGAATCATATCCAACCCCATGTTGCCCCCAACTTTGTAGACTTAAGTCCCACTTGCCTCTGCCACCACCAACAGTGTCCCTCCAGGTACCAGCTGCATTTCCCAGGGGGAATTTTGTTTAAGTGCCTCTTATCCCTGCTACTGCCTTCCAGGTCTTCCCCTCCCTGGCCTGCTCCCTCAGCACTCCCAGTCTCTGGCCAGGCAGGTGACAGCCCACCCCCCCGTGCCCAGCCAGCTGGGGGGATGCCACTCATTACCTGGTTCCCAAAGACAGCAATGGAGCAGGCGGTAGAGACCTCGTGGGAGCTGAACCAGACAGAGGCGATGTGGGAGGGCATACCCAGGATGAAGACCTGGGCCAGGGCGCAGATGGCCTGCCCCAGGATGGTGATGGGGAAGAGGTACGGCTTCAGGCTGCCCAGCTTCACCCAGGCGCCCAGGGCGTTGAGGGCCGAGCCGGCCAGGGCGATGAGGCGCAGGCCCCTCTTGTCCAGCAGCCAGGCGACGGGGAAGAGCAGGGGGATGTAGGCGACCATGTAGATCATGGAGAGCCAGTCGATGGCGAAGGCGCTCACCTCGTAGAAGCGCACGAAGACGTTGTTGATGCTGCCGTACTGGATCCACTGGAAGGCGTTGCACAGGGAGTAGCTGCTGAAGAGCAGTACCACGGCCCAGCGACGCCGGGACAGCCGCACCGCGGCGGTGGCAGCAGCGGCCCCCGCCGGCCCCGGCGCCCCGGCAGACTCCTGCTGCACCATGCCGCCGGCTCGGCTCGGCTCGGCTCGCCGCCGGCACTCACCTGGCCGGCAAACCCCGCCCGGCCGCCCCCGCCGCGCTCACTGGCTGCCGCCCGCTAGGGAAGGCGCCACCGCCCCCGGCCCGGCCCTCCCCGCACTCCGCCCCGCTCCGCCCGCCGCGGGGGCGGGCAGGTCGCCTCGCTGTCGGGAGGGACACGGGCCCGCCGGGGAACCTGCAAAGCAGTGGCCGTGGCGTGGGCGCTGCAGCCCGCACGCCAGCCAAGGGGCCGCGACCCCCTCCGCCACCACCCAGCACTCCCAGGCCCCGCCGAGCCGCCCCGCCCGCGTCAGAAGGCCCGGTGCAGGAGGGACCCCAGTCCTCAGTGCGGAGCCCGAGCTGATCCAGAGGACGCGGGCTGACCCCGCACTGTGTTCTGGGGGGGATGCGTGCCCGTGCGCAGCGCCTGGCCCCGAAAATGCCCGGGCGGACACCTGGGCTCTGGTTTCATTTGGGTTGGCTTCCGACGTTTTTTGTCATGACATGGTACACTACGGAGTGAAAACATCCAGTGAAGTCAAAACTAAAACATCTCAATGTGACTGAGGCAAAAGAGCCAAAAGTGATGTTTGTTTTCATCCTCGCAGGGCAGTTGCAGTTAATGAGTCAGCTCTTGTTTTCCCACTGCTTCAGCAACACACCGCTCCGACAGATTCCTGCCTGGAGATCACTTATAATCTACAGTTCATTTAATTAACATCATCTTACCTGAATTGTATTAACATTACTCACCGCAAGCTTTAAAACGCAGACTTTGTTGTATGCTCATGTCGTTCTGCTCTTCCAGCATTAAACACACAGCTCGACCCTGACACTGGGAAAAATGGGAGCAATGACCTGTCTTTAGGATGTGGTATTCCTGAAACAATGACTTGGGTCAGAGAATGGAAAGGTGGTTTCTCTTGCTTGTAGTTATTTATCAGAGGTTACTGATGCTGTCCTCTGAGTTACTCCCCTGAGTACTGCCAGGAACAAAGGCAGACACAGCTTTGGTGCTTTATATTCTTACTTCCCACACAATGGGGGGGGGGGGGGGGGGGGGGGGAAGCTTTGAAAAAATTATTCCAAGGAGAGCAAATGTCACCTTAAGTGGTTCTTGCTGTGTATCCTCGCAGAACTTGCTTCTTGTCACCCCCGCTTTGGTTTCCTGCTCCCAGCAGAGTGGCCAGGAGCACAGCTAGAGACAAGCAAAGCCAGCACAGCCTTCCCTATGTGCTCTGCTGAAAGCAGCACAGGGCAGAGCTCCAAACCCTCCTACTCTTCCCCTCCTCAGCCCACAGCTTTGCCAGTGAACCTCCAGCCTCACCTGGAATTCTCATTATGATGGTACAACATAACTATAATGTAGCTCTTTTACATAATAAACAAGAAAAGCAAATTCAGAAGCAAGAGCCAGAAAAGAGGTTTTCAGACCCATATATTATTAGGTTAGGCACCCAAAGTTACTCTAAGCTCTGTACTGAGAGAACAGAAAGAACAGAGGAATTTGTTGTAACAAATTTGTAATTTAAATGTATCTGGAATGCAATGAGTGATAGCAGTACAGAATGCAGAGGTGAAATGGAGCAGGAAAAGGACTGTCATGGTCCAACAGCTGCTTAGTCTGAGAACTCTGGGGATATAACAGTAAAACAGTACAGAAAATTAACTTCCTCAGATTTGAAAAGGTCTCTACAAAATTCTCCAGAATATTATAAAGAAATCAAAGTTACCCAAAGGTAATCACTATCATTGATTAAAGAGTAGGTGAAAAGCAAAGATCAAGAAAAGAAATAAACAGGCAATTTTTAGCATGGCAAACTGGGTTTGCTCAGAGGAGCATCATTTATTAATAATCTCAAAAGCAGAGCAAGGAGTAAAATTTGCAGATGGTAAGACATTATTTCCGTTATTCAAGACTAACTTAAATATATCACCTACATGTTGTGTTTAGGTCTGTATGACTTTAGGATTGTAGCTTTGGCTATCTGTAACTGAAAGTTTTATCACAATCCATGGCATCTTTAATTAAACTCCAATAAATGCAGGATAATGGAGTTGGGTTCTGTATGACAGTCTGCTGTAGTCAAAGGTCTCAGCTGTAGAAAGATCTCTGGGCAGCAGAAAGGAAGATATCAGTGACTAATGGGGATTGAATATTGTTTTCAGGCTTAGGTCACAGAAAAAGAAAGAAGATAGAGTATAAGAAAAAATGAGTTGAAGAGATATTGTCATACATTAGGAAATCACTGAGAACAGTTAATTTTCTTTACATGTGACTAAAAAAAGAGCACACACATAGAAAAATCTTTAGATATATAGGAGACGAATAAGAAACAGACGTTGGGTCCTTAGCCTCCCACCAGCCCTACTCCAAACTGGAGTCAGAAACAGTCTGTCGTCTTGAGCTGTGTTTTAGTCCCACCTTCAGCTCCTAAATTTCTCTTGAAAATCCTCAGGTTTACCTATCACCAACAAAGTGTCTGTAGCAAGCCAGAGCCTGCCAAGCAAGGAGCCATTTGCTTGCACTAGACCAATGTCTTAATCCAATCAGAAAAGTCAAACGGTAAATCAAGAATGATTAAAACACAGACCCTGCTGAAAGTAACAGCTGAAAGCAGACGGATGAAAGTAGCATCCTGCCTTTGGTGACTGCAGCCTGTCAAGTGAACATGAGCCAGGCAGGTCAGCAACCCTGGCTCCCCCAAAGCTGATTTAGTCAAGAATTTTTCATGCATATAGGCCCACACTTCCCAGAACTGCTCTCCTCTAATTTCAGGGATGTTTTGGTTTGTTTTTTTTTCTGGCTCTGTGAACTGTTCAATTACCCCTTTATATCATTTGCCAAATTCTGGACCAAAATAAAACCCCTGTGCTTTGCATTTCTTCCTCTCTCCATTGCCGCATCTGTTTCCACTCAGATGAGCCTCTTTCCTCTCTTGAGGCAACACAGCAGCTGCTTTTGGATTTCCCTCATCAGAGTATCTTCATACAAAAATTTCTTAGCCATGAAAAATTATTTATATTTCAGGACAACCCCTTGAAGTAGATTTTAAAGCTAGAGGGAAATCTCTTTTACATGGAGATTGACACAAGTGCTAAAAAGGTTACAGAATCCTCTAGTCAAAAGTATCTGTGAAGGTCAGAAGACACTAAACCAGAGGTAGAAGCAGGGCCCAAATTAAACGTAATGGCGCAGGCCATCAGATAGAGCCTAACATCTCTGGCTTCCCTACTGATCTCAAGAAATGCAACTTCTGACACTCTTGGAATATATGCTGCCTTTATGACCAGTAAGTACATGCAATTCCTTTATGTTCTGTAAGGACTGAAGAACTTAGAACAAGCTTGGTTTTCTCAAAGTCCACCCAGTAAACATAAACACTAGGCATGATACTGGCAATGACAATCCAGCTTTCTGATTTCTAGTGGGTGGCAGCAGGCCTCAATGACCAGGAAGACCATCATGAATGGATGGTGGAAATTGGCTTGGAAGGCACACAGAAGGCACATTAGAAAATTATTGTGAAAAGAATTGTTCTGTGATGTCTTTTCTCTCCCACACTGGATCAGAGGTCCAAGGAGTAGGTGGACAAAAGGTGAAGGTTGCCAGGGAAAAATGGGTGCTCAGGGATACCTACTGGATCTTCCAGCCATTCCTGCAGAGACTTCAGAGGATGCTTAGGCTCCCTTTAAATGGGAAGTATCTAAACTCACAGGATACAGGACATCCCTTGCTCTCAAACTCACAGCATTGTGATTTGTGCCTCTAAATTTCATTGTTTCACATAGAAGGCCTAGCTGGTGCAGCTCTTATGTGGCTTTGTCACATTTTGACTGATAGGATTAAGGTCTAGAAGAGATGTCAGATGATCTCCCAGTCCGTCCTGCACAACCTTTCACAACAGACATTCCAGGGAAGATTACAAGATCTTTGTTGGTGGAGGGGGCATGTTTTATTTTGAGTTCAACACCCAAACTGCTTTCGTGGAAGTCTTCAGGAGTCAGATAGTTTTATCATTACTCCAAATGGGGAGACTCGGAACAGCTGGCAGAACCATCACTTCTGGGTCACACCTGAATGCAGTGCCCGGCTGGTGCACACCGTGCAAAGTGGGCTGGCAAGGGCTGCTGCCTTGGACAAAGGCAGCATTGTTCTCCTATAGAGAGGGGAAGGCTGCAAGCCCTCTGCTGGCACCTATAGCTTTCTACATCCCAGCAGCCACCAGAAAGCAGGACCCAGCTTATAAATGCAGTGGATTAGTTTATTACTGTAGGTTAGATACACAACTATTTTGATACCCTAAACACTTATGAATCTTTCCTATTACATTTCTTCTAGAAAGATCTGGGGACACATACAGTGATGGGCAGCTGCATTTATAATAGTGCAGCATGCAGGCTCTGCAGCATTGAAAATTTTGCAAAAATTACCTTCCTCAACACAAAACGTGATGGCTTAGTTGCACAATCTAAAATTTCATCTAGAGAAGACTGCAGACCTCAGAACCACCAAAGCTGTGCAGGGGATAACTCTGAGCACCAAACCTACCCTCGTCAAAGTCTAAGGCTTTTCAACAGCGTAACTCAAGAAAGGGAAATAATGTTTTGCTCCCCTTCAACACATCTCATGTGTAGCTCTCGGAGAATTTCACTGGGGATGCATCACCAACATCTATTTTACAGGGGAAATTGGGGCACAAAGAGTTAAGGTGATTTGCCTGTGGCCCTGCCAGGGGCAGGACTGTTGTTCCTGACTGCCAGTCTGATGCCTTCCAACCTTGGCTGCAAGGACTTGTCCAACAGCAGTGTGAACTACCACCTCTTTACAGATCTGATCTCCCTGTTCAAAGCCTGGCTTTAACACAGCAATGGCTTTAATTTAAGCCTGTCCAGTTCAGGTGTGATGTTTATATGGGTGAATCATATAGGTCTGAACTGCAGAGCACATGGGAGGGCATGGCTGAAGTGCTAATACTCATAGCTGCTTTCTTGCAGCAAGAAAAGGGCGTAAAGAGGAATGCATGGCATGGAAGAGCACTTGCACCCATAGTACCTCAGATGTGCCACCCTCGAGACACAGTGCAGTTACGCTACCTCTGCGTGGCCTTCTGCAAACAGATATCAGCTTGCTCTGCCCCATGCTCTGGTCTGGCCGGATGAGAACCAGCTCTAATCCAAAAGCTGTGGTTAGCTTGCTGCACTGCTCGAACACCTAAGCCTAGCTCTCAACCTTTGCTTGTGAAAAGCTGTGGAGATACAGATAGTTGTGAGGGGAGCTGTGCCTAGGCTCTGTTTGCTCTGTCATCGAAACAAACCCACCTCACTCCTCTGCTGTGCACCAGGCACACACATGGGACATGAAGAACTCCTTGCTTAGCTCGGAATAAAAGAAGTGAAAAAAACAGCCAGCTAGACTCAAAACTCAGCCACAGTCTAGATTTACATCCCCAGTCCAGATCAGGGTCACAGATTAACCCCAAATACCAAAAGCTTGAAGTATGTAAGCCCTTCTTACTCAGCATTCTCCAGCCTCCATCTCAGTGAGTCATACCAGTTCATGCCAGTGACACAAAAAAGGTTTTCAGCTCCTAATGCTTGCAGCTGGCATTAATTAATAACTAAGGGGTGTTGGAAATGTGCACAGCTCACTGCTGAATTCAGGCATATTCCACTTCTTTCTCCCACTCACACTGCAGCAAAAAAGACAAATCTGGGACAAGTCCTGGGGACTGGGGTACCATACCATCCCTGTTTTGAGCGGAGAAAAGTTGATTGCATCTTAGGAAAAAATACAGAACGGGTGCAGGAGTTGGGAGGAGCATGCGCTCACTCTGTATGGATGTCTCTGAAGCAATAGGGCTCTCAGCAGTGGGCATCTGCAACCTCAGCTGCAAGAAAAATTATGGTCTTATGTAGTAACCTTCATGCACTGGTTGTAACCCTGTCCTGGCAAGAAATGAATATACATTCCCTACTGTTTAGCTGGGTAGATATTTGATTAACCTAAATAATTTTATGTATACACATGTTGCTGCTGCTCAAATCCCCTCCGGATCGTTAATCAATAAGGTGGCAACAACATGGCAGAAGAACCCAAACAAAGCGAGCACAGTGCTGTTGGCTAGGAAAAGGTCTCGCCATTTCATGCCATGCTTTACTTCTCACGAGCTTTTGATTCATAAAAATACTTTGTGTCTTAGCAGCAATTCCTGATCTTCTTTGATCTCTGTGTGCTGAACTATTAGCATCCAGACAGCATTCTTGTATGGCAAGCACTGCTTTGGACACTATGATCATTGTAAGAGGCAGAGAGAGGGTCTCTTTTGTGGGCTGCTGCTTTGGTTCAGTATGCAGGGGATTATCCTCTTGCTGATGCAGTTTGGCAGTACTAATAGAAGATGGAATTTGCAAAACAAGTGTATAAATACTTTGGAGCCACAATAAAGTGAGCAACAGAGCTGCTTAGCCTGTCCTTTGCCAAACTAAAGATGTGCCTCTACTTCTCTTCTGACTTCACAGGTACTATGCTTGGGTATTACCCCTTCTTCTGTCCCTCAAGAGAGAAAATTCACACGTGAATAAATTTAGAGGGCATCATGGTGATGATAGCTGGGATCATAACAGCCCCATACAGTAGGATGAATGCACCTTCCCCTGGACTGGCTAGCTCTGTGTATCCCCACCTTGGCACCTGGCACATTGGAAGCCTGCAGCTAAGCTGAGGAGGATGAAGCAGGAAGGGAGTATCAGGCATGAAATATTGCCCTGGGGTTCCCATCTGGGGAGATACATTAAGCTTAAGTCAGCACCGATTCTCACATCTTTATTTATCTTACCACAGAAGCAGCCTTGAAATGCTGATACTAAGTGCTTGTAAAGTGCTGAGCCTGTGCTTTCAGGGGGATGGAAGGGGAGAAAATTACTGCACCCTCTATGTTTTGTGACTTGCTGTCCTGCAAAGAGTTGCCAGGATGCCTGGATCCATAGGAGGTACTGAGATGCGGTGAAGGCCATAAAGGAAAACATAACTTCCCGATTCCCTTCTCCACTCTCTGATTGTGTCAACAGATGTTTTCCACACACACCTCTGTTTTATCTGCAGATAAGACACCAGCCAGCAAGTAAATGTGGAGGCAACAGTCACTAAGGCTTGAAAAGCGCCCATGGCAGCTGCCTCCCAGTGCCACGTGCCACCTGCCCTTGCTGCTCTCCCAGCCTCAAACTATTGGGATTTTGGCTGTTTTTGCCCAGTGTGTGACCATAGCAGAGCCCCCAAAACAAGGCTGCTGGGCATAAATCCAGCCCATGTGCTTCTACAAAAGCTTTCCTGGGTATCAAAACACTGAAATCCACTGTTCTCATCTCAGGTCTCAGTGAAGGTGATCATAGTTCATCAGGGCTGCAGCCAGCTCTACATTTATATAAGCAAATAGGTGTTACCCCTCCACCTGTGATGCTTCCCACTGCTTGGTCCTCACATCCAGCTCAGCACTGCCTGCACGCACTTCTGGAAGACCCATGGGAGCTGGGGAAGGTGGGGGACAGTAAGCCACGCTCCTCACACCCTCATGCAGCAATGGAAATGTACAGAGACCACAAAGCAGAACTGGCCCCTGGCCCAAGCTACAAGATCCTGGCCAACGGAGACCACAGCCCCGCATTTCCACTTGGACCTGGTCATCCCCCTTCAAGCAGCCTTACCCAACCCTTGCCGTCACAGACATTAGCCTTGAGCCCCCCAGTTCTTTCCCAGTCTCTGGCAATAGCCAGACTAACCTTCAAGCCAGCTCTGCTGTAGGGAAACGAGGAGGTCTCTGAGAAGTGTGGTTGCAGCTGGGAGAGATCAGCCTTTGCCCAGCAGAGGCCAGCACAAACACGGTATTTCGGCAGGCTGTGCTTGCAGGGAGGAGCTGACTCCCCGACTGGCCTTCCCCGGCTGGGAAAGCCTCTCAGCCTCCTGTGAGCCCTCATCTCTTTACTGCTTTGAGAGCTTTTCAGTGAGGGACTGTAGTGCAACACAAAGGCACTGACACCCTACTTGGGTCGGGACTAGCTGCCACAGGCCCAGCCACCACCCAGTTTCTCCATTTGTGTGCCCAGAAGCATCCCCTTCCCTCGGAACAGCAAGCAGCACAGTCCTCCTGGAGACAGGGCATAGCCAGATAATACTCACCCAACACTTCAGAAATGCCAGATGCCATGGAAATGAAGTTCAAAAAGCATTGCTTGCAGTAGGAGCAGCAGGCAATCGAAAGCAATCAGAGATGGATGATTGACCTGGCCACCACTCTGCTCTTTACTCCTCATTTGGCTCGTTAACGGTTCATTTGCTGGCAACACTGAGGGCCACACAAGAGAACAGGTACTTGGTCACTTTGAAATCAAAACTAGTTGCATGAGGAGTCTTGAGTAGAGGCCAGGAGCCTGGGAAAGAGAAGCAAGAGACAGCACCGGAACAGAACTGAAGGGATCTCCTCACATAGCCTGAACAAACAGCTTGTGCATCTCTGCAAATAGCCTCAGGAAAAGAGCTTTTTCTCAGTGCCTAGTTGAAAGGGCTGATAGCCCTGAAAAGATGTGTTGTCCTTTGTTGCTTGGGTCTCCTAGGGAAACCATTCTTCATAACAGAGAGACAGCATCCAAGAGATCTAACCATCACCAGAAGCAACCGAGAATTCAAAAACCGCTTGAACCATGTAGATCATCTTCTGTGATCAGGTTTTTGAGGGCAAGACTGGAGTAAAGACAAGTCAGATTGGAAGATGTGTCCCTTAGCACCAACATACACACAGTGTTTGGCCAAAACGGCTGAGCACAACTGCTTGGAGGCCTTCCAGCTCACAGGCAGCCATGCAGAGGAAGAGCACCTTAACCGATGATGCCAAGACTATTGTTTAGGTTCTGGAGAGGATGTTGTTGCAAATCATCTCCCAGTCTCACCACTTACCACTTATTTTCGTTCTGAGTCGCAGCAGTTAGTCTGAGACGTTACCAGTAGTCTAGCAATTCTGTAGGCATTACGCAGAACCCCACCCAGCCTGCAGGATCTCAGACTTTGACAGCTATGCCACAAAAATATTGGCTCTGTGTCTGCGTGGGCATATGTGATGCATATACATCAGGGCAGGACCTTCTCCATCTGCAGCTAAAACCAAGCTTAGCATTTTATAGCCATGAGAAAACACAAAGGTTGCAGCAGGGATGGAGATTTTTCATTATTGTAGGCAATACTGTGCTTTAAGTCAGTGCAAGCTTTGCTGGGGCTGTGTCGCATCTTCCAGTGATGAGCATGAGCCTGTGGTGCTCTGCACAGCAAACCCCAAGCGAGGCAACTGTAGCTTTTTTTCTCTTACTCTGTGTAACCCAGGAAGCATGGGAGCATCAGAGCCCTAAGGAACAGCAAGTGAAAAATCTGGGAGCAAACGCACGAGAGGCTGAAGGTGCAGAAGCAGAGCCTGTAAAAACAAACTCCTCTAGAGCTGCAGCCAGTTGTCTCTCCCAGGTTTAAAGGGCCAAATCCAGAGAAAAGCAGTTTGGAAAGGGCCTTTGTAGCCTGGGTGGCTCAAAGCATGGCATGTGCGGGGAATCAGCAGCTCTGGTTGTTGTACCAATGGACGGAGTGAAACCTACTGGTGTGAGATCTACCAGACATGGGTGGCGTAAGACACATTGAAATTGCTCCTGCTGCTTTTTTGTGAATGCATTTAGAATCTTTTTGCTGCCTATAGATGTATTCTGCGTGTCCTGTATGCAGAAACCAGCTTCTCAGCTGGAATAATCAACATCCTCCCCTGTGTGTGAGCATCCCTCTTGAGGCAGGGGGCAGAGCTGCACAGAGGAGGGTCAGTGCAATCTCCCGTTTCTTCAGCACTGCTTTTGTAGGGTGGTGACACCCAGGCCAACATGCTGATGCCAAGCATCCCTGGCCACAGTGCTTCCTATACTGGCACAGGAGCTGGAGGCAGGAGGTTCACAAGCCTCTTAACAGGCCACAGCAGGACAAATCACAGTGCTACCTGTGCCTCTCATGAGGACAGCTTGCTGAGGCAAGGCAGTGCTTGGTCATCATCCCACTAGTGCAACCCAGAGAGAGAAAATGGGCACAGCAAAGCACATTATAGACTTTTCCCAACTGCTCTTGAGAACTATGATGATGGACCAAAACCCATCTGGAAATATGCCACTTCTCTGTGCCTTGAAAGAAGGGGACCTACAAGTTGGGTCCGTTTAGCTCAGTTAAAAGCCTATGTCAGCAGCACTGCTTGTGGTACCCCTGTGCTGAAAAAATTGCAGCTGATGCTGCTTGGAGATGGCAGCAGTCCTGAGCCAGCATTAGCAACAGGACCTGCACTGGCAGGTGGGCTTCAGCCTTGTGTAGAGTGGGGCTGATAGGCAGACTGCTGACTGGTGGGGTGTTAGGTGCAGAGACCATCTGTATGGACCGGCTTGTGTTTCCACTAGATCAGACCCAGCAGAACTAATCTACTGTTCACTTATCTTTCAGGTTTCATCTCTTTCAATGCATGAGGTCGTGCAGCAGCCTTTGCTGGAGCTGTGACTGGTGGGGAAGGGGAAACAGCGGAGGCTGAAGCTATGTGCCTTATAGCAGGGTGCCTTGGAGCAAGGGTCCTGCTAGTCCTGCTTCCCCTGTGCGTTCCAGCACAGCATCACCACCCCCTCCATGCTGCAATGCTCTTTCCCAGCTGTGCTGAAGGCTCCATTAGCCCACCAAGACCTGCACATGAGGTGACACAATACAGCGGTGCACCTCCACACATGTGAGGGGAGCACATGGAGGTCTAGCCATCGGCAGCAGGGAGCTCAGTGTCAGCAGGGAAGAGACCTGTGATGCTGCATGGCACATCAGGCTCATTAGCCAGGTGCAGCCCTGCAGCAAGGAGGGACCCATCACCCTACAAACCATTGCTCCTCAGCCTGCCCACCCCAGGCATGTGTGCCCCCCTTCTAAATGTGGGGCTCCAGCTACTGGCCCTGGATTAGACACCAGCATGCACAGGACTGTTCCCTGGACTCCAAGTTCTCCCCTCCTGTTGCCTGCGACTTCACTGTGTCATGCTGGAGTGGCTCAGGTCCTATTTTGGAAACAAAGAGTTAAGCATTTTCAATCTTTATTTTACAAAAATAAACCAGTTTTGCCCTGGTACTCTGTGGCCCCCAACCTTCCCCTTCGCCCCTGCCCTCGTTCCTCTCCCTGGAGCTCTGGCTGTTGCACACTACAGCCAGTCACTCACACGGAGGCTGCCGGTGCTGCACTCCTGAGAGTGTTCCCAAGCAAGCACCAGGGAAGGGGGTTGGTGCCCTTTTGCAAATGCCTCCTCTTCCCAGGATCCAAGCTGGAAACTGCCCGAAGTTGCCTCCTGGTGCCTCTGCCACTTCTGCACAGGGAGCAAGAATTAATTAGGCAAGTCACTCAGAGTACACACTTTGAGATGGGGTGTCCATCTGTCCGTCCCTCTCCCTTGGATGGAAAAGCGAGCCCCACGAAGTTGCTTCTTGCCATCAGTGGGGCTGGCAGACTGCTGTCCCACTGCCTGGCTCAGTGCTGGAAGCGTGGGGAGCTGATGTGGGGCTGGTGGAAGGAGTGTGTGGCATAAAGCACTTCTGGAGGCGGCGGAGGGGACGTCAGGATGGAGCAGAGCGGTTCATGGGAGCTCAGCATCGAGGCAAAGTGCTTCATCTCCTCCGTCAGCTGCTTAATCTCCCGGCGCAGGGCAGCATTCTGCCTCTCCAAGTCTTCGCTTTCCTGAGGAGACAAAACCACAGGGGCTTCCTCAGCGCAGGAGCAGCAGGGATGAGCTGGGGACATGGGGGTCGCAGTCCCACGCCTCTCTGCCCCGCAGAGTTTCCAGAATGACATATTTCCGGTAAATTCAGCACAGAGCTGCGCCTGGGCAAACCCCCCTCCTGCAGCCGGCCGGGCTGGCCCGGCGCGATGCTGGCAGCCCCAGCCACGCTCCCCAGCCCCAGCTTACGAGAAGTGACTGTGGCGTGCTCCCGCCCAGGCTTTTTCACTCCCTCTCACACACACGCACGACGCCCGGCCGCTTCCCGGGCCACCCTGCTGGGGGGAGGGTGCGCCGAATAACCGCCGTCTTTAACCAGAAAACCACCTGCCACAGGAAACCTGTCATTGCCCTGGAAAGAAAAGACTCACTGCTTCCTGCTAGCAGCCGGGGAAAGCAGCAGCACAGTGGGGAGGAGGGGGAGACACTACTTGAGTCAGAAGAAAAGAGAAACCGAGGCCTCAAAAGAACTGAATTAATACTGTTAATAATGCGAATAAAAACAAAGGCGTTAATAATGATGCTCAGCGTTGTCTCAATGATCCTGAGAGCATCGCAGCCTTTTCTATCTCTACTGCTGTCAACTGCAGCCAGCTCCAGGCTGGAACATGCCAGGCACCAAGAAGCCTGAGCAGGACCAGAGGAGGGATGGAGGATGTGGCAGCAGGCTCTACAAACTCAGCCGAGACAGCCAAAGTGGGACCCAGTGCACTGAGACCCTGGAAAGCTGTACTACCACCTCAGCAAAGTGAACCTGTCACTCCTCCGCTGCCACACTGGCTTCTGAGGGTGCCTGCTCTCTGCGCACAGGTTGAAACGCACTCAGAAGTTACAGAGGTTGTGAGAGGAGAAGATTGCACAGCAAACGAGCATCTCTCAGACGTGACTAAATGCTTTGGAAAAATCATGATTGACATCGAACTCAGGAGTTGATGGGAATCACCCAATGGCTGGGAGCCCCAGCTTCCCTGTGGCTCATTTTCCTCAAAACACAATATACAAAGCCCTGGGGCAAATGGAGCTGCTGGCTCCTTTCATACCACCATAGCTCACCTGAGCTATACTCTTCTGGACAGAACCACATTGGAGAAGCAAGGTCCCTGATGCAGAGCCAACCAAAGGCAAAGAGCACTCAGGGAATGAACCCAGGAGCAGGAAGGGGTCACTGTCCACCAGAAACTGGAAAAATATTATCAAAAGGTCACCATTCATCCTCTACTTTCCTCCCTGCGTTTCTGCAGCTGCCTGCCAGGATCCTTTCTGTCTGAACCAAACTAGGACCCCTGCTCCTGTCCCCATGGGGAGGCAAGTATGTGCTGTCAATGCTAGCTGAGCAGTAGCAATCTTGTAAGCAGTGGTTTGTTATCTGCTCTAAGAAGAGGAGCTCAATTCTTCTTGGTGCACAGCTAGGCAGGATTTTCCTGGGGGAGGATCAGAGCCCATATCCACCACTAGGATTACCTTGGAGAGAGTGTCTCTTCACCCCTCTCAGGCACAGTTGCAAAGGGGCATTGCTGCTGACAGACACAATGCAATCAGCTTAGAGCCATGTCAGCTTTAGAAGGATCATCAGCTACTGAGAAAAGAGTGAAATCTCTGTCTTAAACCCAGCTCCAACCATGGACTGAGGGCACTATGTAAGGAGGAAGGATCAGGACCGGCATCTCAAAAATTCTTCCCAAAAATGAGGAGGTTGGGGAATATGAAGACCACTAAATCAAAGGATGTTTTTTTGAACAGGAACCTACATACCACTTTTCAAAGGGCAGCCAAGCCCAGCACAGGGATAAAGATGGTCTCTGCTCACTGCAGGCTGCGTGTTCTGCATCCTGCCCACCAGACCAAAAACACACGGGACTGCATCTACCAACACGCAAAATGCAAAGGAGCCCAGCCCCTGTGTTCTGACACTGACCGCACACTCCTGCCCAAAGACACACAGCCAGAAGTGACCATCCCTCCTGAAAAGCAGATGCCTAATTCTTCACACTGGGAAGAGCCGCAGAGGTGCCACAGGTACAACAGAGTAAAACCAAAGTGAAAATCTATGTTAAACAACAGGAAAAGCCTCCAGGTACTGTACAGTGTTCAGATGTATAAAGGGATACAAGCACTACCAGGGAGACATTCAAAAATACTAGAAAATGATTAATATTTGTTTATCTACACTGCATAGCATCTCAGGGAACAGACCAGAGGAGACAGCCCATTTGGGTCCACATTGCACCATCATCCATACCAACAAATAGGAAGTGCTACCATCTCAGAAAATCATCCTGGTATGCTGTTGCACCACTGCATAAGGGATGGCACGAAGCACAAACTTGAGGAAAGCCAGCCCGGGTGAGCCTGTGCTTTCAAAGAGCTTCTGACTGAGCCAGTCAGAAAAGGTTAGGAAAGGAAATCAGTAATGCCAGACTGAGAGATAAAGATGCATTCAAAACCAGCTGCAAAACTACATGCTTCAGTGGCAGTCGTCCTAGGCTGTGTGCAAGTGCTGACTCCTACATCCTGCCTTGGCCTCACTTTTCCTGTCCTGCCTCCACTGAGCATCTCGCCTCTGAGTCCCCAAGGGAAAAGCACATTGTCCCCTGTGTGAGCCCTGCACACTGGGGATGGGGAAGGATGGGAGTGCTCACCAAGTGCAGCGTGTCTGCTTTCTGGGTCTGCCTCAGGCGGCTCTTCTGGGCAGCGATGCGATTCTTCTCCCTCCTTTGGACTTTCCTCATGTCATCGGAAGAGTCCTAGGGAAACAAAATATGGAAATGATTGGGGGATCCACTTCCTCACCCTGATCCTTCAGGGCAGTGGGTGGGAAGGGACACAGCAGATAACATCACTGAAGCACAGGTCATGGGATGCATACCCTCAGCAGCAAGATAAAGCCATAGCCTAGGAATGTGCAATGCTTTTGGCATTCTGATTGCCAGGAAGGGCAAGTCTGATCCCCTTGGGCATCCCAACTTAGCTGGGAAAGGACCACTCTCCCTTCACCAAGACATAGATCTGGGATACGGCTTGAGGGACCAGAAACAGGGTCTCTCTCTGGAACAGAGACGACTTGAATTTTTTGTGCAGAAAATGTTTCCCTTCCCCATCTCTGCGAGGATACAGCACTGGAGACATTCCAGCTCCTTGGCTAAACCATCTTTCCAGAGATTCAGCCTGTGTTTTCCTCCTTTCATCCCTGTAGGTCCCACCCTGTCTCCATCACCCTTCTCCCTCAGGCTTTGTTGCAGACCCTTACAGTGCAATGTGGCCTCTGCTTTGTTTAACTAGACAGACTCAGAGCTTTTGGTTTTTCCCCAGATTTCAGTTGCTCCAGCTCTCTGATCTCTGTGCTTGCTCTCTTCTGGAGTCCCTTGGTAGCAATGCCTGCAATGGTGACTACAATGCTCCCAAGGCCCTTGGGCAGGGGAGAGCAGGGGTCTCCAGGTTCCAGGTCACAAGCTTCATGCAGGAGCCATTCTCTGCTGAGATCTGGTCCTGCTGCTGCCTTCTGACAGTTGAAACCGTCACACAGTCTCTTTCATCTTCTATTTTCATATTGCACTGCCTCTTTTGTGGACTCTCTAACATTCACACCACCACTTCTCTGTAGGACTACAAAACTCAGCCACAAAAGTTATCTTCCCAGCCCATCAGTCTGTCCACATCCTTTCCCCCCTCCACCCCGCCCAAGATATTTTCTTTGAAGTTAACCGTTTTATCCTTGCCTTCAATACCCTACAAATGTCTCAGTTAAGGCAGCCACCATATCCTGCTCCAAGTCCAGTCCCTACCCTTTGGCAACGCCCATGCTCTATCCCCTTCTCTACCGGGATGCCTCTCCATCCCTGGTTGCAAGCCCAAAATCATCTGCCCTGATCATCCCCAAGACTTCTGAGAGAAGTCTCAGGACTTGCTATTGTGGCCAGCCCTAGAGAAATGGCAAATGACAGATATAATAAAGCTTAGCCGAAAAGGCAGTGGAAATACCTTGGACTTGTGTCAGTATCTGCCAGCAAAAGACCTACCATTAGGGTACTCTGCGCAATGAAACAAAATCCCTCTGTCAAGTATTACTGAGACGAAAAACCTCTGAGGCTGAACAGAGGAGACAGCAGACCTGAAGTGGCAGGGCTTTTCTGGGTCCCCAGTGCCGCCCGTGGCAGTGGGAGGCAGGCAGGCAGCCCCCAAGCCATCCCACTCCATGGTGTGGAGGTGCATGCTCAGCCTCCTCACCAGAGCACCAACTCTCATGCTGAAGCTTCCTGCCTAGCATGTATTGCAGGGTCCATCATGCCAGGTGGTCCCAGCCCCCCAGGTGCCCCTGGCATAGCCCCACTTAACCGAGCCTCCTCCCTCCACCCATACCCAGCTCAGTGGCCAGGGCTTCTGCTGGGGCTCTCAGCTCAGCCCCACATCCCTCTCCCCACAGCCGTTCCTAGAAAGCCCTGCCATACTGTGCTGTGAAAACGCCAGAGGTGGGTGCCACCCTTCCTCCTGCCACCCATGGCCGACCCTGAAGGACTCTCCAGCTGAGCAGAGCTGTGGAGTGTCCCCACTTTACCTGCTTGCTGGGAGGGGGAGACTGGCTGAAGCTGCTGGAGTCACTGCTGTCAGAGCTGTGGGGCATGGCTCCCGTCTCTGGCTCCCAGGGCCTCTTCAGCTTCCTTTGTGCTCTTGGTGTACCTGCCTTCTGTCTTGCTTCCCTTCCCTCTCCCCTGCCCTCCTCTGTCCCCCCAAGGCACCCCTTGGCTTCCCGGCTCTCGCCCGTCCCAGAGGCACGCTGTCCTCCTACTTTGCACTCTGCCACTTTCTCTGCCTCTCCTCTCGGAGCCTCTGCACCTTCCCTTTAGGTCTCGGCCTTCTGTGGTTTCTCAGAACCTCGGGGATGTAAGCTGAAAGTCACATGGCCGGAAACTTTAAGGCGAAGAAGAAAAGTTACAGAAGAAGAAAAAGAAAAAAAAAAAAAAAAAAAAAAAAAAAAGAAGAAGAAAAAAAAAAAGCACATCTGGGAAAAATGAGCTTCAAAATAGCCTGAAAAACCCCCGAAAAACACCTTCAGGCGGTTGAAAAACAGCGAGATGGGTTTTCTCTGAGACAAACAGCAGAGATGGAAAGGAAGAAAAGCCCCAGCTCCAGCTGCGAAACCTGGACCCTCAAAGGAGGGCAGTGTGGAGGAGGTGCTGCTGGGAGCCCCAGAAATTCCAGGGGCACCACGTGCTGTGCCAGCCCTGCGCAGGCAGGAGGTCGGTCCGGTCCTGGGCAGCCTCTGCCACCCAAGCCCAGCCAGGGAAATTCCCAGGCAGCCACCCACCTCCCCAAAACCCACCCACTCACTCCCGCCACCCCCAACACCATTGACGCGGATCCTGGGGAGGAGACGGGTATGCTCAGCAGGTGCCACATAAACACTGTTTGTGCAGTTGGGTGGCATGTATATGATGAAGCACCAGTCCCACCTCAGAAGAAAGGCTTGGGATCATAGAACATTTGGACTGGCTCTGGTAGGACTGTTATTTTCTATAAGGCAAAGCTCTTCAGCACTTTAAAACATTCATTAGTACCTCACCACTGGCCCATTAGGGGAATATCAACCCTGGCATGATAATTAAAGTGCTGTAAACATAATGGTCTGTGGACCCAGAAGCTAAACCTGAGACCTAATTCTCACTCCATGTCATGGTATGAGCTTGACTACACCCCAGGGGATGTAAGACTGTCATGCAGGGGTCCTGACTCCCTGCCTGCTCCCCTCTAGCCCCCTCTCACCACAGCTGGCAGAAGACGTGGGAAAGGACTATGGGAATACAGGAGCATTACAGCTTGTTGGAGGTTGTTTTCTTGCTATTCTCCCTCTGCCAGTGTCCAACTTGGGAATGGCCCATGCAGACAGCATCAAAGAGAAGCTGCTTTGCATCCCCTTGTTTCTCCTGTGGTCTGTGCTGTGTGGGACTACTTCCATTCTTGATACGAGCCTCAGTAGACTGCAGACACACAAGCAGCGCCTGGGACAGCAATGCCCTCATGCCCCCATGCTAGCAGCTCTGGAGGTGACAGTGCAGGAGCAGGGAGTGCCAAAGCAGGAGCCATTTGCTTTCTGATCTGCTCTGGTCACCAGAGTCAGTGGGGTGAACTGGGGCCACATGCCAACAGGCTCTCCATCCACAGGCAAGAGCACACTTCTTCAGAGCAGCTAAGTTCTCACATATGCTGATAAACAGCTCACAGGAGCTGATACAGAAACAGGCATGAGCCCATTCACAGTAACCCACTCCTGTGGAAAGCAGAAATTCCTAGTCCCCATTTACTAGTTTCCACTGTGTATTGGTGTTTTGGTTGAGTTTCTCCTGCCTCACACAGAAGCAGCGAGTAAGTCTCATCAGCAGGGCATCAGGAAGGGCATTTGAGATACCATTGTCATTAGGGCAAAAGTATTGGTAGCTTTGGGTTTGCAGCTTTATTGCAGCACAGGAAGCACACGTGCAGAGGAGCACACACTTGGAGCACAGTGCAGACTTGTGTGGGCATTGCTGGCATTTCTTCCCAGCCCTGCCGCTCATGGAGCCAACACAGGGGCAAACATGGCCAAAAGCAAGAACTGCATGGGGCTGGCTACAGGCTGGGTGGCTTGGGGAAATCGTCTGGCCTAGCTCCAGTAGCAAAACTGCTCTGTTTTGGCCCATTTCTCTCTTTAGAAATATCCTGTGGCATTGGTGCGTTACCCTTGGCCCTTTTACCTGAACATTTCCCAGCCTTGAGTGTATTTTTTTCTCCCAGTGTGCTGTAGGGAAATACTGGGATCCTCGACACTTCGGAACATGTTTGCGAGGGTTGGTTTGTTCAGCATAGGCCACCCTGAGGGACCCGATCTCCTGGCAGTGCAGCCCCACTGGAGCAGGCAGGGCTACTCTGGCACAGCCGGTTCCTGGAATGGAGCAGCCGAAGGCATTGGTGAGACGAGGGGCTGGCGGGGCATTGAGTTCAGGCCTCCCAAGGCACTAGGTGCTAGCAGCACAGCCATTGAAGCATCCATTTGCTCACTGCATCGCTACACTTCCTCTGAATGCTGCAACCCCACACGGCACTTCCTTTCCAGGAAGCAAGCCACTGGATTCCTGCTCTCCCAAGGAAACCCATGCTCCTCTGGCAGCGAGGGGGTCTCAGACTGTTTGGTCCGCCCTGCTCTACAGGCTGCTATTGCTCAGGGCAGGATGGAGGGAGCTCCTTCCTCAGAGAAAAATATCCTTGTTCCGTTATTGGGCAAATAAGCTGAATTCCCTCCTTTTGTCTCTATCAAGGCGGGTGGCTGAGGGGAGGCGGTGGGGAAGGTGGCTGGTGTGTTGGCAGGAGGCGGTACAGGGAAGCTGGGTGTTCCAGCAGGAGCTGGACTGTCAGTGCAAAACTGGCCAGAATGTGGCTATGGCAAAGGCTATTCTTTGACAGGAGGAAAGTTTTGAGCTGCACCCTGGTTTGCCCAGAGCTAGGCTTTTATTAGCAGCTGATGGAGAAATCTCAGGAGAGAGCGACATTGCAGGAGAGGGTTTGGGCACTTCGTCTTGCTGAGCATGGGTAAGAGAGCATCCTTCTTCCCTCCTTGCCCAAACACACTCCTCGCCGTCAAGCTAGCTCATGATGCTAATGAATTCCTGTCACTTATGAGCAATGACTAAGTGTGCTGTAAATGAGACAGTGTCTCCTGGTGGAAAGGTAGACAGAGCCTTCACAGTGCTCCCCTGGGCTGGGCAGGACCTATGTTGGCTCCTCACAGGCAGTGCCCCATGCCATTCCTCCAGGCAGAGCTGCGATCCCCAGCCCAGAGCAGCAGAAACCACTAGCACAGCTCCACCAGCATCTGCTTACAGCTCTCTGGGAGCTGGACATTGCTGCAGGCACAATACAGGGAGCTGATAGCCTGCTGGCCCACCCCAGGCTCTCTCTCTCTCTCCTGCTATCAGGGGGAGCCTCAAGAGCCAACCTCCTAATCTCTGTGCTTGATTTAGGTGACTAAATTTACACCATGAATAACATCCCCTGACTTTCTCCCTGGGATCATTTAAGTTTCTTGATCTTAATCACAATAGCTGTGAAATTGCAGTCAGTGGCACTGGATGAACTTGCAAGTGTTAGGTTACTGCCATACCGGTAGTTAGACGGAGCAGGGATATTTCCAGAGGTTTTTAGGGGAAGGACAGGGCCATCCAGTTCTATGTTTGCCCCTTCTGAATAACAGCAGGCACTGCTGAAGAGAGTCCTGTTCTCTCTGGGACAGAGTGGCTGCAGGGACTCTGGAGGCTGTGCTTAGCGTGATCTCAACTGCCAGAGAAATGGTTTGAAAGCAGTGAGATGCAGTTCAGCAAGAACAAATGCAAATGTAAAGCAAAGTGAGATGTAGGTAGAAGAACTGGGGAATAACTGACTGAGCAGCAGAATGGTAGGGAAAAATCTGGGGGTTGCAGAGCATTGTAAACTGAGGCGTCACCAGCAGTGCGGAGGTGTTGCAGAAGGGCTGGGTGTTGGCCTGGGGTGCTGGGTGCTAGGCAGAGGAGACAACAGCCCTGCGCTGCCTGTGCAGGGCCAGGACACATTCAGAGTCTCAGGTCCAGAAGTGTAAGAGTCGAGAAGAAAACAATACAAAGGATAAATACACAAAAATCTTGTGCTCAGTGAAGAAGCTGGGTCCATTTAGCCTAGAAAAGAGAAGTCTCGGGGGCGGGAGGTGGGTCGGGAGGAAGGATCAGTCTTTGATGTGTTGTAATGGAAAGGGTGGTCACCTGTTCTGTGTGCAGCCAGCACAGGGTAAGAAGCCCCCGGCTCCAACTGCTGCAGGAAAGGTTCAGGTCTGAGATTCGAAGCGAGATGAGGTTAGGAAGACCTTGGGATGGGCAGTTCAGGAAAGTTATTCAGGCTCCTTCATGTGAAGTGACTGGGAACAAACTTCTGTCAGAAAGGGTCCAGGTTAAATCCTTCCTCTGTAGGAGGGGTTGGAGTAATGTTCCCAGGCTTTAAATAAGGAAAAAATAATTTAAAACCCAAAGCTACTAAGATGGGCCCCTCAGAGCCCAGAATGCACATGGGGCATTCCTCAGCCTTATCTGCATCCAGTCCCTTTGCCTCCAAAGCCCAGAAAGGTCCCTATGTCCCACCTGTGCAAAGAGCTGAGGAGCACCAGCAATGCTAGAGTTTCCTTGTAAACCTGCTGCTCCAGCCCTCTCTCCTGCTGCAGGCTTATGGCAGCAACGTTCAAAACTGTGCCTCGTCACATCCATCTCACCCATCTTGTTTGCATGGCCATTCAGTGCATAATGTTATTTAAAAATCCAACCTAGTGCAGCTACCAACTTCAGCCTCCTGTAAACCACTGGGGTTGTTTCTGCTTCGCATGTAGCATTTTATGCAAATAATTTCTTACAATATTTGGACAACTGCAACAATTTACTTATCATTCCCCACATGAGTTTGAAGACTTTTGTGTGGGATGCAGTGCTGACAAGGGATATTAAGTGAATGGTGGTGTTGAACAAAGTCCTTGCTCTCTGCCAGACAAGCTTCTGCCATGTCCCCCTCTGTCAGCACATGTTAGTCCTGTCTGCGATGTGGGCAGCTTCCCCGGCTAATGGGACGGCTGGTCTCCATCACCAGGGCTATTTCATCTCTGCCGAGCTGAATGAGTATAAGAGCAAAGTTGTGGCAGGAGAGCTCAAGCGTAATCCCACCAAATTCATCCCATCTAGCAGAGAACAAACGCTCATCATAAGAACACTTCTAGACCTTATTGGGCACAACTTGCCAATGTACAAGAAACACTTTACACCCCTAATGTCTGATAAATGAGAAGGGCTGTAAGTCAAGTACACAAAAGTATGGAAATCCCAGAATTATCTCCCTTAAGCACACTGCATTTACACCCTCATGCCATATATAACATTCTGTGCTGTATAACTGCATGGTCCACAAAGGTTTTTTCCCAAATGGCTGCATTACCTTCATCTCTGTCATGTGGTCAGAGCCTGCTCCAACATTCTGCTTTTCCATTTCTTCATGGACTCTCTCTAATGCTCATCACTTCAGCACTGAGCAAGTGCTTCAGGGCTATTAATGAAGCTGTTTTCTCAGACACCTGTTCAGGTGTGAGGGTGGAGTTATCCCTATTTAACAGTTGCAAAACAAGAGACAGAGATTTAGGTCACAAGTACTCATTCATTTTGGACACACAGTTTGAACCAACTAGGATCTAATTTTTCAGTGGTTTTGGCTCTATATAGCACTTTATTTAACCAAACCCTGGCTCCTAATGTCTGTGACTGCAGCTGCAAACTTTTAGCACTTCTGTAAATCAGTCCCACCAAATGAGGAAGACCCGGCTGCTCCTGTGAAAGCTCTTGCTGATGCGGCTCACCAACTCACAGAGTAACTTCGAGGCAGAGGCAGGCACAGACCCAGCTCTCCAGGGAGGCACCAACTGTTTTACCAAGGAGACACTTACGTGACTCTCCAGGTCAGCAGACTCCAAATCCTGGTAGAGTACATCCATTTAAGGCCAAACTATCTCTCACGGCTGTCTTCACAGGCCCTATCTAGCTTCTGGGATCTGGTTCAGAAATGGACCAGACCACCCAGCCACACTTGGGGCACTGAAAAAGCCTGGCTGCCAGATGCGCCCCTCAGTCAACCAGGGCTTCTTTGTTTCCGCCGCCTGGGGCTGAGCCCACCGGTTGAACTATCCAAGCGCATGGACGGGGCGTGCGGAGCGTGCAGATGTTGTCTGACGGTTTGACTCATCTCAGTGGCAGTCTCGTTCAGTGATGATGGGGAAGGCCCAAAGAGGAAGGGCACTGACCCGTTTAACCAGAAGGGCTGATCCACCCAGAGGTAGACTTACCGGTGCTGGTAAGGGGCCATAGCCCCAGCTTCCTTTGCACTGCCCAGTGTGTACATTTCCAGGCTACGCAAGGGCAGGAGAGATGCGTGGCTGTCCAGCACTGCCACTGTGGCAGCAGGACCCAACCTTGGGCCTCTGCTAGTGCTGCAGTGAATCCAACCACAGCAACCAAGCAGCAAAAATTGTCCTCCCAGGGGATGACCACAGCCTGACAGGGCATTTGATGTTCACTAGGCATTGGCTGCAGCCATGCGCCATGGCATGGGGACAGAGGGTAAATGCATTACTTGTCTCTTAAATTAAACATGACTCTCGGGTGTATTACGTGGCTGCTCCGTGACTCCATTCAGAGGAAAATGTTCTTGAACACCACCCATCACCATAAGACATGTTCAAGCCTCCCAAGGATTGAGTACAGCTTTTTTAGGCCTTGTTCTTGCAGCTAGACTCCAATACGGCCATCTCAGCAGCAGACGACTGTGAACAGCATTCATGCTAGTACTGTACTCCCACCCCAATGCGATCTGCTTTTAGCTTAGGGGGTTGTATACACTGGTTCTCCCTTCCCCTGGCCTTATTTGGTAGGAACAAGTGCTTCCCAAACCCTTTGGCTCATGCAGTGTGGTTGGAGGAGTTGTTAAGCAGAAGTATCTGCCCTGATGGGCACATGTGCAGTGAGCTTGCGCCCAGGGCATGTGTGGTGCTCGTACAAGCGGTGCTGGAGCACAGCACATCAGAGGCAGCACGGGGGAGGACAGTCAGTGTGGAGCAGAGTGGCTGTGAAGGAGAGGGCAGGGGAGCTGTGCAGAAGGTACGCTTGGCACCCGTGCAAGTAGTGCTGATCAGCAGTACGGCACTGACAGTTATCAACACACACAAGTGTGTCTAAGCCACATCTGCCGGGTGCTGCATTGGCACCCGCTGGTGCACCCGCTGGCTGGCACGCACAGTTCTTGCCTGCTGGCAGCTCTCCAGGAGAGAGCCTATCCCACAGTGGGCTGCCTGGGGAAGCAGCAGCAGAGCCGAGCCCCTGCCCCACACCTGGTTCATCCCCTGGAGCCACTGGCTAGCTCAGGGCTCCTCAATGCCTTTTTGAGAGAAACATCAGGAGGGAGACTCATGGTCCACCACTCAGACATGAGAAACGACCTGCTTAGTACTGGCTGCTTCAGCGGGCTTGTGAACCCCAACAAGTTTCTCCCAGGGTGCTCAGAGCAGCAGGTGGAGGGAGGGAGAGGGGGCAGTTTCAGATGACCACCGATCCTGTGCTTTCCATTCTCACATTTCGGTGCTCCAACATGACAGAGGTGCTCCTTAACCAGTCTCCCAGGGCATGGCTACTTTTCCTATGGCTTTGGCAGTGGCTGCCAACATCAGTGCCCAGACACAGCTGACCTGTGGGCTCTCATTGGCACCTCGTTCCCAACAGTGGGATGAAGGAGAAGTGCTGCACCCTAAGCCATGCCAGCAGTGCTGCTGGAAGGCCCTGGCTTGAAGAGCTGGTCCTCACTAACAGCTGCCAACACTGGCTTCAAAGAGGGGACAGAAGAAAGACAGAAACTCCTTCCTGCCCTTCTTTACCTGAACCCCAAAGCAGGAGTCTGAGAACCATGCCATATTCTATCCTTTTTAAGCCAAGCTTTTTGACTTGATTTTTGGGTATCCTTGTTTTTCACATCAATACCTTATCCTTTGTGAGCCTTCTGAAACTGTTGACCAACAGGGCATCTTGGCCACCTGCACAAACCAGTTTGCTGGCTCTGTGAGAAGTGTGTCAATTTACCAGTTTGAAATGAGTTGTCTTTCCATTTCTTTGAACATCTTGTGAGGGGGTGAGCAGAGGAACAGACTTATCTCTAAGCTAGGCATTGCTCTGCACATCTCTATCATGCGGCATTTCACTAGTTTCCGCTCTAAACTACTGGGACTTTTAGTCTCCGCACAGGGAAATTTTCCTGCAGCCCTAATTTAGGTCAGCACCCATCTTTGGATGTCTTCTGTTTTCACAGCGGGGCGACCAGAACCAAACACAGCACCCCAGGAAAGCTGCCCCACAACCATCTATGATGGCATTATGGTTATAAAGGTTGGATGTACTTTTCTTCATCCCATTCCTCATGCAGCCTTTCTCCTTGCCCCACCGCTACACAGTGAGCAGGACCCACCAGGTAGCTCTACCCTGAATTGGAGCACAGCCTTGAACCCATTGGCAGTCTCATCTAAACCACCTTGGTGCTAGCTGGTGCTTAGGTGTTCTCCAGAGCATGGCTGGGACAAACGCTGAGGTGCTGCTACCCCAGTGTATGAACCCAGCAGCCCTGGCCCTTGCAGCCACGGCGGGTGGTTGCTGTCAGGTGAAGAAATGTGCTCCAAAGCCCTGCCTGAACGAGTCTGCATGTCACACGTAGGGTGGCCCTGCAGGGTAGGCTGGCAGCTTGCATTGCTCCAAAAACTTGTGCACATGAGGCAGCGATCTGCAGGTGTCCTACAGGCAGTGGAGTGGGTGCCTGCAGCCATGTTTAAGTCAACTCTGCACCTCTGCCTTGCAGACACACCCGGGGGAGTTTGTTTGAACCAGTGAGTTTGATTTTGCCAGCCTGTTATGCTGGCAGCATGGGGTGCTATCATCCTGCCCAGTCACACAGCAGTGCCATCATCCTGCCTGGTCACACAGCGGTGCCAGCACACACCAGCACCTTGACTAGCTTAGCTGCTCATCCATCATATACTGGCTAGAGCTGGTGAATCAGTCAGGTCCCTTCGCTTACAGGGAAGGTCTGCACAGAAGAAAAGGGATTCCGCACTCAGCAAACAGATACGTAAGGCAGCAGTGACTCTGCCTGGCACCCACAGAGTTTGCCTCTGTTGCAGAAGCCAGTAGCCCACGTACTGAGAGGTTCTTGCTGATACCCCAGTTAACTCTAGTGCAAACCCCCTCTTGCTAACTGTCTAGTCACCAGGCGTTCAGCATCACCTTGCAACAAGCTGTCAGTAGACATTTTATCCTGAAACAGAAACTATATGTTAGCCTGCCTAAAGGCTCCACCGGATTTGGGAGCCTGCAGGCCTGCAGCAAATCCTTGCTGCCCACTTCCTCCTGATGACTCCTGGTGATTTCAGCACAAGCAGGTGTCCAGTAAATCCAGCCAGCCCAGTTTATGCTGCTGGGATCGGGGCAATGGCAAAGCAGCAGCAGGAACTGCCGTGTCAGGAGTCAGGACTTCCCCTGACAGCACCACAGATGACAACTCAGCAAGTTCATTCTGCAGAAACTAGATAACATCAGCACAAGGTGGTGGTTACTGGCAAAGGATCCTGTTCCTGAAGCTTCGTATGAGACGTGACAGGCTGCAGTGAAACCTCGCTGTCACACAGACCCAAACTCTGCTTTTGCCGAGAGCCACGTGGACTTCTGGAAGTGGCTCCTTGCTGGTATTTCCTAGGAGCTCCAGCTCGCAGTGCTGGGAGCCAGGGCTGAAAAAGCCCACCAGTTTGCTAACACGGGGCCTTTTTGTCTAGCAGAGTCCCTCAAACTGGGCAGGGATGTGGAGCTGTCAGTCCTGTCCACGGTAACCCACCTCCTGCCTCAAGTGACAGGAGTTTTTCCTTGTCCCCAGGGGCTGACCTTTCACCATGGCACCCTACTCATACTCTGTGCGTAGACAGCTGGACACCAGGCTGGAGAGAGGAAAGCCATTCCTTTACCGATGGGGAACTGAGAGCCTGTCTGCACAGAAACACTCAGAATGGCTAAGCTATATTAAACTTGGAAGTGACTGAAATGCAATAAACCCCTTGGCAGATGCTCTTATTCAGAATTAAAGTGGTCTTGGTACAACTGGGCTCACTCCCTCTGCTGTGGGCAGGCTTTGCTCACAAAGAGTTTATCACCATAGGCAGTCACACCCACACCCACTCTGCCAAATTCATCCCCTGGGTTGGAGTCCACTTGAGTCAGTCACTCCATTTAAAAAAGCTAAACCAAAGTAAATCCACTTGAACTCATCAGCAGGTCGTCTGGTGGAGGGTTTTGTACCGCTGCGCCAGCCCACCTCTTTAGCTAATTTGGATTAACTTCTTATGTGCCCTGACAGACAAACCCAAAGGCTCAGTGATGTTAAGCGCTCTCATCCCACAACCACACACTGCACCTGCAGCCAAGCTCCAACCCTGATGCTGGGGCTGCAGAGCCCAGTTTTGGCCTGTGTGAGCTGCTCTGTGCCTCCTCACCAGCCCCAGCTCCAGCCACGTGATATTTCCAGGCTGAGGGAGGCAGTGGTGGATTTTTCTCATTTCTCTGCAATCATTCTGGCAGTGCAGGAGTTTTCCCTGGCTCCAGTCCTGCCTCCCAGCCGTGGGCCGCACTGGTGCCAGCACCACTCAGCGCAGTCTGGCACCCATGGTAATCAAAGCAGTTTCCGTGTCTCTTGGTAAATATCAAGGCTGGGGATTTTTGAGGCTTGTTTTCCAGCAAGTTAAGTAGAAGAACCAATAAGGACAAAGATAAATTAATACCTGCTGCCCTTGGCTCAAAATGAAACAAGAGAGGCAGGTCACTGGCAAAGGTTAGTTAATACCATTTACCGCAGTGTCACAGAGTCGTCCTCAGCCCCTGCCGAGAATGGCAGAGGAGGCAGTTTTTCAAATACAAAGTGAGAACGATACTATGAAAAACTGCAAAGTAACGGTCTCCAAGCATCCTTTGTGTGTGGCCAGCCATGGGCCGGGGAGGGGGGCTGGATGCCTTTCACCCAGGGGCAGCACACAGGGGCTGGCACCTGCACAGGGACAGGGAGAGGGTAAGAAGAGGAGGAAAGGAAGGGAGCCATGACCAAGCTTAGGGGAGCATGGTGAGCTGCTCAACTGCTCTGGGATGAGCTTGTTGCAGGAGAGAGGGGAGCCCACCCTGGAGAAGAGGTGAGAGTGGCTTTGTGGAGGAAACTGAGGGTAGTATGTGAAGGACACCAGGGAGCTGGGGCAGGCATCTAAGCAATGGAAAAGTGATGGGGCTCATCTGCCTGGGCTTCAGGACAAATGTTGTATCATGTCCTGCGGAAAGCTCCTGCCTGAATTGGTGAGTGTGGGAAGAAGCACAGGGGTTATGACCTGAAGGTGGATCTCACAAAACAGGAGATGGGCATGTGCTGGAGGGGGCTGCTGGCAGCCTGGGAGTTTCTGGTGGTGGTCCTGGATGTCGAGCCACCTCAGGTACCTTGTAAGCAGAGGGGCCTGCAGTGAAATGGTCGGGAAGCACCAGTGATGCCAAGCAGGCTCACATCTCTGACAGGAACTATCTGACACTGCAGGATGGCACCACGAACTGAAAGGTTTGGGTTGGATGTGACCTCTAAAGATCATTTAGCCCAACCATTGGCACAGTCATCTTCCACTAGATGAGGCTGCTCAAAGCCCCATCTGATCTGACTTTGAACACCTCCAGGGATGGGGGATGGCATCCACAACTTCTCTGGGCAACCCCTTCCAGTGTTTCACCACCCTGATCATAAAAATTTTCTTCCTTATATCCAACCTAAACCTCCCCCCTTTCAGTTTGAAACTGGTGCCCCTTGTCCTGTCACTACAGCCCCTAGTAAAAGTCCCCTCTCCGTCTTTCTTACAAGCCCCCTTTAAATATTCCGAGGCTGCAATAAGGTCTCCTCAGAGCCTTCTCCTCTCCCGGATGAGCCACTCCAGCTCTCCCAGCCGTTCTCCACAGGAGAGGTGCTCCATCCCGCTGCCCACTCCCACGGGCCGCTCGGGACCCACCGCAGCAGGTCCCCGTCCTGCACTGCGGGGGGCTCTCCCGAAGCAGCGGTGCACACACCGCCGCCGCGCTCCGGGGCCGGCACCCGCACTCCCTAGGACGGGACGGCAACCGTGAGCCGCAGGAGGACCGCGGGGACCCAGCCCGGTCCCCCCGCGCCGCTCCCACGGCCGCGCAGCTCCTCCTGCCGGCGGGCCGCGCTCCCGCACCGGGCTGGGGGCGCCAACCCCCGCCGCCGCCTTCCGCCCCTGGGAGCGCAGGGACTGCCCTGCCCGGTTCCTGAGGGGGGAGCGGGACCGCGGGGTGGTTTAAGGGCGTGCACCCCAGGGGGAATGGCGAGGCCACGCTGTCTGCGAGCGGGACCGGCACGAGAGAGCAGCGAGAGGGGGAAACCGGCGGCTGCTCCGCACCCGTCTCTGGTCCTGGTCCCCAAATGCTGCAGCAGCCTACCAGCGGTCCCATGGAACCCCAGCTCCAACCATGCCCTGGACAGGTTTGGGTGAGCACAAGCAAACTCCAGGCTGGAGTAGTCTGCGAGTAAGACAAGAGATCTGCGTGCTCTTGGGGGGGACCCAGGTAGGAGGACATTGCCACAGGTATAACTATTGCTCTTTGGGTTTGGGAGCACTGTCCTGGCGTGAAGCAACATTGGGAGCATGTGCCCACTACTCCTACCTGTGCTCAGGAGATGCCATTGTAATGTAATGTACCAACCTGAAAGGTGTCCAGCCAGACCACCTGTCCTGCGGCAATACTTGTACCTCTACCACGGAGGGGTTGGAGAGGACACATGCTACCAGCGTCAGGAACATCAAATAGCCCACCTCCTAGAGGTGCCAAAGGAGGAGGGGGTTTCCACCCAGGGCTGCACAGAGATGGAGCCTTTTCCATTCAACAGTTGCAGGCTGTGGCTTACTGGGCAGAGGCCCAAATCCTCTTCTTTAACTTCATTGGGTCTTAGGGGACTTGGTTAGGCTGAAAAGAAATGCCTTAAACCGAGTGGCAAACCCTTTGGTACTGACTGGAATGCAGCAAAGGCTGTTTGGAGGATATACAGGGGACTGGGCAAAAACCTATCTGGGCACTGCCATGGCTCAGGTAACTCCTGCCTAAGCCTTGGCTGGAATAGCTGAGTATTAATTGATATAGATCCATCACTCTGCTGCTGCTGCCTTTGCTAGCTGCTCCTAGCATGCTTGATTTCAAAGGGCACCTTACATTTCTCTTTCAAGCCAGCTGTTTTCATAGCAGGAAGTTTTACTGCAGTGTGGCCACTTGCCAGAGAAGGGCCATTGCCTGCACCCGTGGCACTGCCAGTGCTGCTGGAAGGTGCGTGGCAGGTGGGCAAATCCCACCACATGGAAATGAGTGCACAGGCTCTCCAGGTAAGCAAATCTGTGGCTGGAGCATCTGATGTGCCACAGGGAGCTCTGACTGACCACCAAAGAAGAAACTGATACTTGCAAGAGCCTGGAAATTCATTACCATGTACAGTCTGCAGAGTCCTGAAGAGAGAAGCAGGCCCAGAAAGGGAGAGTCATCATGTTCCTCAGAAGTATGGAGATTGGCTCCTGGTAGCAGTGGAGAAATGGGTCAGGTCTGAGCCACCAGTGCAGGGACTGGGCAGAAGGAAGCACAGAGGGACAGCTGCCCAGCAGGAGGTAAGAGCCAGGCCAGACACTGCTTTTCTTCCCCAGCTTTGGTTCAGGTCCTGTCCTTGCACATCCTGCTAGAGCATCTCAGCCAACAAGTCCTCTCAGGATAAAAACTTTGCCTGTAACAGATCCAACATGCTCAACACTAAATAAGGCAGCTGGCAGTATTTTGGGAGGTCCCAAAGGCAGAAGTTATGGAAATGAAGAGGAAATTCGGGAAGAAAGTATGAGACAGTGAAAGAACTAATGTCAGATATACCAGGAAGTTAAGGGCTGGAAAAGGAGGCTACAGAGAGAAACATGCACTAGAGAAGCAGTTGTGCTCAGGAAGACCTCCCATGCTGTTGTCATGTTTATGTCAATCTCATCCCCTCAACTCCACTTCAGCACTCCTGGCTGGAGTGTGCATCTGTACCAGATGCTGGAAGCTTCTTTCACTTGCAGTTTGCATCAAAGTAGCCTCATCCACACTGGTAATGTGTAGGACACCAATTGAGAGAAGACTGGCTGCACCACTGCTCCTCCAAGACAACCCTCAGCGGTGCCCATGTATGACATGGGGTCTGCCCCAGTCCAGACCTTCCCACTGACTAAAAGTCATGAACAGAGCAATAGTGCCAGGGCTTGGTTATTCATGTGGGGATGCTAACTCTTTAGGTGCTAGCCTCTGAAACACACCTGGCTGGTTATCTTCTCAACCTCCATATCCCTGTGCTCAGCACTGGTCAAAGCCCAGGGCAAGCTTTAGGAGCTTTCTCAGCATATCAGTTAGGGGAAAGGCTAAGACCCAGCCAAGACCCAAATGAACTGTTCTCTGCCTCCTTCCATGAACGGCTCACCACCATAAAGACATTGTGACAGCTCCCCCATCTCTTTCTCATTCCTGAAATGAGTTTCAGGCCTGAATACAGCAGCTTGAATAAGAAGGACCAGGTAAGCATGCGACTGTTTCCCTGTCTCACACCCCTACCTTTCCATGAGGCCATTTCCAAGCCATGCCCTGCCTGCCCTCTTCGGTGCAGCACTGAGCTACTTCTTGCTTGACAATGGTCAGAGCTACCTCTGAGGTTCCCAGCTTCCCCAGAGTGAACTCCCCTGGCCCACAGCTGCTAACAGCTCTGGGATCAGCTCCACCATTCCACTTGGCCAGGAACACACCTGGCATGGCCAGACCTGACAGATGCTGCCACAGTGCCAAGCTCTGGCCAGAGCCCACTGTGGCCTGACCCAGACAGAGCACAGGAGGACAGCATACATAAAGGTAACATTTACTGAGAGATACAGAACTGAGTATTATGAAGGACATACGTGGATGGAGAGGGTAGCGACACCACTGCAGAGGGTGGGCTGGAACCCCTTCTCAGTACCTCAGAGAAGGAGCCGGATGCTACCAGACAAGTAACACAATGGAGATAATTGTGGCATATGCGTTTGTAACAAACAGACCATCATAACATACATTTCTATGGGATCACATCTAGTGATTATATAAATCCATATAGAGATTGCTGTATAAAAACTTTGTAAAAAATACTTTAAAAAAGTGTAAAAATGTGCATTCAAAAGCACGGCCGACATGGACAGCTGGGCTGTAAACATTATACTGAGAGTGTGCTTGTGTGGGGCGCCTGCGCCACCGAGCCCCGACAGGCCTGCCCACCAGACGGGGCTGCGTCAAGTGTTTGCGGTTCTTGGGTTTGGGTTTCCCTCTGGAACATGTGCCAGGAGTGGCGGCAGCCTCTGGGCAGGGTGCTGGCAGGCACCGTCCAACCACCACTCCCCCACCTGCAGCCCCTGCTCCCCACAGGGCACGTGGTCCTCGCAGGATGTGCTGTGGCGGTGTGGGTCCCTGGGGCTGTGAACAGGCTGAAGGGCCGTGATGAGGTATCACAGGGAGGTTACCCTCACTGGTGCCACTAGCCCTGCTCCTGGGTTCAGCCTCAGAGTACATGGTTGACATGTTCCTAATCTTCTCTGTTCCCATATTTGTTTGGTCCATAGTTCCCAAGGAAGCCCCCTGGGTCCTGGCTGCACCAGGCCTGGGTGCACAGTTCTTCATACAGTACATACATTAGAGACCCTGGAAGACCCTGCACCACTGTCTCCTCCTCCTGGCCCAGTGCCACCTTCACTTCTTCTCTAGTTGCTCCAGCAGCGGGATGGCTTCGCTCTCGGGCGTCTTGACACTGTCTGTCCGCACAATGCAGGTGGGACGGTGCCGGTTCAGCATCAGGATCAGCTGCTGCCTCTCTTGTTTCAGCTCTTCTATCTGGGCCTTCAGCTCAGCATTCATGAGCTCCAGACGCTCAGACTCCTAGCAGGACAGAAACAAAACCACATGTGACTTTACTCCAACAGGACAAGATACGAGGAGAAGCAATTTGGCCAAGAAGCCATCTCTGCTCAGTGCTGCCCCTCAGCCCCTGCAGCACTGAGCAGCCTGAAGACCTGCCAAGGCACCAGGTCCCTCCAGGCAGTTCATCCCCAGCCCTGCGTTACCTAGTGCCAGTGCAAGGAAATACACAGCCACCTCCTAGGACAGGTCTCTGCTGCATCTCAGCAAAACCCTTACCTGGCTGCTTTCCATGGTCTGGAAGGGAGTTTGGAAACAAACCCACATTTAAGTCTTCAATCCCCATCTGCAAGAATCTGCCCTTGTAAAATGGCTCCTCACCCCCCTCTTTGTCAGTTGCCCATATCCCACCACCCCTTGCAGAACAGCAGCAAGGTGCTGTGAGAGTTTTTCTGCCTTGGGGTAATGAGTGAGAGCACTGGCCTCTGCACAGGGAAACCTTTAGGAACTGGGGCCAGGGGCCAGCACGCTGTCAGCCCCTATCCGTGCCACACTCCCACAGGTGGTCCTGCTCCAGCACTGAGGCAGGAACACTTATCAGTCCTCTCTCCCTCAAGCCCAGAGCCCATCTCCAGCCCTCTCCATCCCTGGTACCACAGGCACAGGGATGCCCTTCCAGGGAGGTGCCCCCACCAGGGTCCCCACTGTGCCCTGGGACAGGGCAGGGCACACACCCGCTGCAGGAACTCTGTCCTCTCCTTCTTCTTGTTACGACATCGCGCTGCTGCTACTTTGTTTTTCTCCCGGCGCCTTTTCCTCCTCTCCTCTTCCTCATCCAGCTGCAACGAGACAGAGAAGCCAAGTCAGAGTCAGCAGATGGACAGGACAGGAGGTATGGGGGAGCAACTGGCAGCGCCGCTGGTGGCAGGGCAAGGAGAGTGGTGGCAGCCACCCATGCCAATGGCCACCAGTGGCGTAGTCTCATCCTCACCAGGAACCAGGCATGCTGCTGCCATGGCCTCTGACTCCACTCTGTGGAGACACAGGGAGGGAGGCCAGTGTGGTACCCACAGCTAGGGACCCAGCTGGCAACTCTTTGCAGGGCTGCTCCCTCCCTGAGAGAGGGCAAAGACAAGGGGAATAGAGCCCCATCCTGCAAAGACAGGCACAGTTTGTCACACAGACATCTACAGGCATAGCTATGTGAGCACAGTCATTCAAAGCATCACATACGCCAAGGGTGAGAGGCAGAGAAACCTGAAAGATCCTCCAGCTGGGCCTGGCTGTTCCCCCACTTCCAGTACATGGGACTGTCTGCTGCAGCTTCAGCACTATCCAAGTCACAGGGCCACTGCAGTAAAGAGGGGGACAGGTCCCTGTTTTGCCCGTTACTAGGCCTAGCACAAAGGATGCAGCTAGCAGAAAAACAAACCAGTAACCAGATTCTATTACACATAAAATCAGTATATGGGTGAACACTGGGGGTACAAACAAGTCAATCAGATTACACATAGCTGACATCAACCCCAGTGACCCCACAAACGATACAACACGGCCAATAATTGGTGGGACAAACAAAGCAACAAAGTCTCCCATGGTAGAGATGGGAGACAGCCAAGCCAATAGACGGGTAATATAGGAGAGAGATAGCCACATGTTCTCACAAAGCCCGCGTTCACAAGCACCAAACCTGACCGGGACCCAGTTGCAGGGAGAGTCAGGAGGTCCTTTCCCAACAGGGAAACTCTGCAAAGTGCGTCCACCTCACACATAGACACTCCACTCTTCCTGCAAGTGGTCCCAGCTTTTATGCCCAAAGCAGGACACCTGGCACTCATTTACCCAATGCAGGGCACCTGGGGCTTGTTTACCCAAGGGCTTTCCCTACAAGGTCGGCCACACCTTGGAAGAAAGCCAAAAGGCAAACTCATCCCCTCCTTTTAAAGAGCCATGGGAACCATCCATATGTCAACCTTAATTCATGGCTCAGGGTTCAGACCCCAGCACTTCAGTCCCACATCCCCCATAAAGAAGCAGGACACAGCAGTGCCTGCACTATTTGCCATGACTCAGTTGCTCTGTGCTGTCCGACTCAAACCACACAGGCCAGGCCAATAAGCCCTATAGGTTGGAAACCCATAATCAAAGTATTTAGGGATATTTACTACAAAGCCTGTGCAAATGGCCTATGGCACACTTACATCAGGGAACCCGAACCAGCTCCTTCAAGAAAAATCTTGAGTGCTGGAAAGCCCTGTGAAGGCAGCATCCAGGTTACACTTTGTAGCATGGCTAGAGAAGAAAAGGCCCCCAGTGCCTTCATCCACATTTGGCCAGGGACTCCAAAGTTTGAGATGCCAGACTGAACTGCCTCATTTCTATCAACCGAGACCCAACAGCACACATCTTCTCAAATCCAGCAGCAGCAACATTTGCTTTATGAGCACTTCCACAGCCTATTGGCACCTTCTATAAGGGCAGCTCCAGCCTGAGAAGACAGCCGTATCCTTCCCTTCGTACCTCCCCAAGCCAGGGTAGTTGAGGGACACATCTCCCAGACGAGCCTCTCGGAGCACACACCATCTGAGCAGCCTTGTTGCTCTAGCACCTGGGCTTAGTCACCTCAAAAGGAAAGTCAGAGATTCTCAATGCCAAGGCCACAAAGTGGTGGTAGGAGGTGTGTGTGGGGCACACCAGATTACCCCATACATAGGTACACCGGTGGTGCCTGCAGGAAATGAAAGCGGCACGTGCCATCACCCACAGCAAACTGCATGCTGCTAACATTCACCAAGTCTAAAGCCCACTAATCAAAATACTCAACGTAATTTGCAAGGATAAGATGAAACATTGATTTGGCAGAGTTAAGGTGAAGAAGTACCTTATGCTGCATGTCTAGTATGCAGCATGTAGCATGCTTTAGAAGACCCTGTACAAGTTTTATAGCACTAATAACTTTTGGAACTTCTCTACCTTCTTCCATCTTCTCTGCTATCTTCTCTACCTTACTTCTCAAGCATTATACCAACATTGCTATTTTAGCTGGGGCTAAAATATTAAGCAAAGTTAGCACAAGCTATTCACAGGCTTCCATAATGCCGGGCTGCCATTCCTTTGCCAAGGCAGTGCCATGGGGCATCATGCACCATACTTCAGAGAACCAGGATGGGAACTGCACTGATGCCCCCAAATCCAGTTAGAAATATCCAGCTGTCACTACACCCATGTAACTCAGATGTGGCAGGTGTTAGCAGAAGTGACCAGGAAGCTCTAACTCCACTCTGCTGCCTTTTCCTCCTGGCAGGACCAGGATACACCACAGCAAGACACAAGCAGCTCTTACAAATTTTCCACAGAGTTTAAGAGGAGGTTGATATCAGGGTAGCCACCATTCCACTCTGCACACCTACCAACCACTCATCTACCTCTTAGGTAGCTTCTCAGCCTCTTAGTTCAAGGATTATTATGAGGTTGCAGAGAGGGGACACATGCTCATAGCTCCAAAACTCAAGAAACACAACTCAAGCTTTCCTGCAGAGTACATCTTGGGTTGTAACAGGAAGAGCAAACAGCAACCACACAAGCCTCACGGTCACCCTGGGAACCGCCTGACACATTCCATGCCCTGTTGTTCCATTTCAGTGAGGATCAAAGAATAAATGACCCGTCCCTGTCCCCTTCAGCTTCCCCTCCACCCCAGAGGGCCCAGCAAAGGGCCATGTCCTTTAGATGGGGTACAGATGCTCAAGGAGGGCAGCTCAGCACAGATAGCAGCAGCTCTGCTTTTTGACCACAGCTCCTGTAACTTCAAAAAAGCAGGTTTCCCCCTCTCCAGTTGATTTCAGATCAAAAGGGTGACATGGCCTTGGTGCTGGGGGTTAGGACTCAAAGGCACAAGGAACAGTGATGGTATATCACCCCATGGCATGTTTCAGTAGCTGATCTCCAAGGAAGACCCATGAGTAGAAGGTCTGGGGTTGCCTCCTGAATTGCTTCAGCCAGCAACATCAGGGACAGAGGTGATCATCAGCCTGAGGGACAGGGCTCTATCCCAGAGATCCACTACCCTGCAGTGAAGCCAGCACCCACTGGGTGGGTTTTGTGCACACTCACAGGGACAAACACCTCAGTGCCAGGAGATGCAGCAGAGCACCCCAGCACAGCAGAGGAAGCTGCCTGTGCCCCAGCTCACAGGGAGCAGCCTGCCCTCCCAGATGCCACACAGAGCATGGCATGCTGGTACCCAGCATCCCCAAGCTCTGGCTCACTGCGACAGGAAAGCAGCTGCAGACTACATTGCAAAAATCATGTGTGGGCAGCTTCTTGGCTACTCATGGGATAGGCAGCTACTGCTTCAGCCTCCCCAGGCTTTTGCTGCAAAGCCTGTGCCAGAGGCAGGTCTATTTGCTGTCCTCAACTCCTTGGCCTCACAGGCCACACAGGGGAGGAACCAGCTGCAGGGAAGGCAGCCATGCGGGGGCTGCCAGTAGATTTCCCCTTATCTTTCCTCCACATGGCATCTCAGCAACTGGCTCAGAGGACCCACAGCACTTCCAGTACCTGCTGTAGGGCAGAGGTGCCCTGTCCCTGTTACACAGAGGCTCATGAGACCACATCCCCATGCCCACTGAGCAAAAGCAGCTGTTGCAGGACCAGCTCAGAGGTGCCAGAGATGCTCCAGGAAAAGAACTATGACCAGGAAGACAGCAGAGCTACAGACTCCCCCTTTCTTCCCCAACCCATGAAGTAAGGTGGGCACTGTACCCTGTTTGCTGCATGGTACCCAGGCCAAGTGCCTGGGACAGCATTTGCCTTCAGCTGCCAACCCACGACTGCTTTGTCCATAGAGACCAAATCCATCAGTACCCCACATGCCTTTCTGATGGTCTCCCACAGCATCCTAGTCTCAAGGCCTGCTAAGGCAGAGCTGCCCAGTCCTTCCCCAGGTGATCACCAAGGGATGCTGCACAAGCTGATCAGGCACCCCCTTGGGCACACAGTTCCTGTGCAAGGTGATCAGATGGACTCCATACCAGGTGTCCCTGCAGGAGGCCACTGCAAGAGGCTGGGAGGAAGGAACAGGCACCCTTCCCACAGGTGGGCCGAGGTGCTGCTAAGCTTTTGCCATAAAAGTTAGGCTAAACCAGGTGTCAGCACCATTTGGAGAGTGAGCTGTTCCCTGAAACTGATATTTTATCCCCTTCAGCTCACAGCTTATTACAAGTAGCTTTTCACATCCTCTAGCACCTCCTCGCTGACATCTCCAGAGAATGCATGTCACCCCATCCTCACATGGCATCATCTGAAGTATCCTCATGCAGGAGCAGATGCGCTGTTCAGAAGGGCTGTTCATTGGACCTTCTGACAGCAGCCACCACCCTCACCTACATGGAGCCTCCAAACTGATGGGTTCCCAGCTCCGTCTGCAGGCAGCAGGAGGTGCAAACACTCACACCAGTACAGCAAGGGTCAAGGAGTCAAAGACTAGACAACCAACACATGAGACAACCACACAAGGAAAACACTGTGCAAGTGTCTCTTAAGTCCCTGCAGCCTGGTTCTGACATGCCAGCCTGCAGTACTGAGCAGAAGCTACCAACCTTCCCCATCCCAGGAACCCCGAGGTGAAGCCAGCCCCCCACACTGAGCAGTGGAGCAGAGCAGGGGCAGCCCCAGCCAGCAGCATCTGCAGCACAAGCTGAGTCACCACGGCCACTCAGCACTGCTTACCCACATGCCTTGTCCCCACGGGAAAGGCAACGTCAATGCCAGCAGCATCAAGGTCCCATTGGCACCAGAGATGGGATGAAAACATCACACAAACCTGCTGACAGGCTGCATGGTTTCTCCTTTGTGTGTGTGCCCCAATCTAGGGACAAGTTGGCTGTGCCAGACCCCACTCCACATGCAGAGTTTGAGTTCAGCCAGCTGCCAACAGCTGTGTAGCACCAGTCAGGTCTGGGACACCGAGGCCACCACTTCTAGCCCATGCCCCAGGGACAGAAATTCAGGCACAGGGAAGAGGCAGCTGGTGGAGCAGCTGCCAGCATGCTTGTACATCACCAAACAGGCAGCATGACATGCTTACAAAACAAATTGTTGGCCACCCTGGCAGAAAACCCAAGCATAGGCAGGAGAGAAACCCAGGCAAGTGCAGGCAACAGCCCTGCAGGGCCATCTGCAGCCAGCAGCCCCCGAGACTCACCTCACTTTTCACGGGCTGGGGTCTCTTACCAAGCTTCACCTCGAGGAAGTGGAGTGGTGAGATCATGGCCCCAATGTTCCGGATGTCAGCGTACTTCAGCTCCTCGGCAGTCAGGGCTGTGCCAGGCAGTCCCGTCAAGGGGCCGAGCCCAGGCAGCGCGCCGGCTGTCAGGGACGGGTCGGGGATCTGCCCTGGCATCATAGCAGGGGAAACAGCTTCGTAGGCTGGAGGGAGAATGAGACACAGCCCATTACAACCCAGCTACAACCCTCACATCATGGCATGAGCCAAATTTATTCTACAGTCCCATCACCTAACAGGGTGCAAATCACGGAAAGCAGCCGCTCTACCCCAGGGATGGCAAAGGCAAGGACTAAGCTGAACCTGGGCTACTGACAGAAACCAAAATATATGAATCCTGCTAGGAAGGATATGTTACTGGTGTCAGGAAGTTAAGAGACCTGAGGGGCAAAGCACCAGAAGAACAGGAGCCAGCTGCAATAACAGAGATGTGGTCCCATGGACTACTGGTTTTGGCACACCTTTCTCTGGAGTGCAGACGATCAAAGTTTGCTCTTAACTGAGTTCTGATTATTGCACAGGTTATTAGGACAAGAAGCAAATGGCACAAAGAGGACCATAATATGCCTTAGGCTGGATTTCTTCTGGGCTGGCTCAGCCTGCTGGTCAGGGCTGCGACATGGCACACAGAGACCAGGGATAAAACCATGAGGAAATAAAAAAAAAACCACAACTACCACTGAACAAATATCTCCTAGCACAGATGAAGAAGTAAAGGCTGGAGAGGAGAGGAAATGGAGCAAGGTGCAAAAGGCTTCTTCTATCAGCAAAGAAAAAAAAGAATTGCAGTGCAAGTGAGAACAGGATTGGGACAAGCTTTGGCAAGTCACTTATAGGCAGAAGAAAGGGAATTACTGGAAACGTGAACAAGTGGCTAAGAGATAAAGAAATTAAATTATACCTAAAATGGGAAGCCCATAGAGCTAGAGCTCTTATATCAGCCAAAAAGCAAAGAGAACAGGTGGTTGTTGGCTACAGCGTAAGTACATCCCTGCTTGTGTAAGTGGCCTGGGACACTCACAAGTGACCCAGTTACAGCATGCAGAGTCAACTTCTGTCCACACAGCAAACACTCTTCACCTGCCTCAACTCAACCACATGTCTCAGTGCTCATACACTGCTCTCCTTGCTCTTCCCAGCTGGACCAGTCCCAGCACACTCTAGGAGCCTCCAGGCATCTACCCCATCCTGCCCCCATGCCAGGAGGCACCCACACAGTGGGGAGAGGGACCAGTGAAGTCAGAGATGAACAGGCTAGTGGAGTGGACCCAAAATCTCACTGAGCAGCTTCCCACAACCACTAGAGCCAGTCACAAGGCAGGATTCAATGAGCAGCTGGGCAAACTCAAAGAAAAGGGGTCCAAGAAGGACCATCAGTCTGCACAAACTCCTGGAAGCTCTGACAGCACTGGCTGCCTGAGCAAGGAGGTGCACTAATCAAGGCATAATATACACTTGCCCTGCTCTTTCCAAAGCATCTACTGTCAGCTGCTGAGAGACCAGGTAAAGGGCGACACAGACTGTTGGTCCAGGCAGTACAGCTGTGCTAAGCTGAGGCACACACGCATTATCAAGGCAGCTGCCACAGTTGCTCAGCACTTGCCATCCTGGGGTAACATAGCTATGTCAGTACCAGGCTGAAAACTTGAGTAAAACTGCATGCAAGGTAGCAGTGATGGATCAGAGCCACAGAACAGTTAAGGTGGGGAGGGACCTCTGGAGCTCACCTGATCAAACCCCCCTGCTCAAGCAGGGTCAGTGGCAGCAGGCTGAACAGGGTTAATCATGACAAGTAGAGAAGTTAAGGATTTCTTGACACTGGCACATCTTTTTACCCAGGAGATTATTTGGTATATTTGTTAATGTGAAGGAACAGGAGATAAGCAGAAGGGAAGGAAAGCAAATCATACAGGTTAGTCAAGGGTACAGAGCAAGCTCCACAGCTCTCAGCATAGGTGTTATGCAAGCCACACTAGTGTGACAGACAAGGGGATTTGTATCAGAGAGCATCTATGAGCTGCAGTATGCTGTGAGCTGTCATACGTTCTCATGTGCCACCAAAGAGGTCCAGGTGTCAGCACAAGATGTCTCCAGCAGAGTCTGCTCAGCAGAGAGCAGTGGTCACCAAGACTTGAGAAAGAGCTTGGGAAGCAAATGCAGCAACACCATGACCATAAAGAGGTGGCAAGCAGGAATCAAGCCCTCTGCTCTGGTCATCCTTCAGGAGGAGAGACCAGAAAGAGAGCAGGCCAGTGCTCAGCAGTGCTGGTATGCGGGTGTAGGAAGCTGGGCCCATTGGAGGTGATATCCACAAGGACATTAAAGCCTGAAAAGATGAGAAAGATAGGAGAGATGAGTAAAAGTGATACTACCTGATGAAGTGGACTCCTGCCCCATTTGGTAACAAAAGAGAAAGAAAATAGTTGGTAATGATACTTGACCTCAGAAAAGACTACATGTCAACTCATTGAGACTGCAAGGACCTAAACTGATCCAAAGTATTCATACTTCCATAGTAACCTCTAAACCAGACAGCTGCAGTGGTTGCCTTGTACGGTGTCAGGAGATGCTCTGAAGCTGCACGCTGCCTCTCTCCCCTTCCTTTCAGGCCTATACACACAGCTAAGATGCTTCCCTCCTCCAGAAACTGGGCACCATCCTACCCCAGGCTGCACTCCAGATAGGAAAATGCAAAAAGTTATTTGGGGACTGTGCCTAAATCCCTACCACCTTCCTCAGACTGTCCCTCTCCAGCAGGAAAGCGCCGGGTCAGTGAGGTAGTATGGCAAAGGGGAAGCGACTCCAGAGGCTCTTCCCAACACATACTGTCACAGGACTCAGCTGTGTGGAGTTAATTTCAGTCCACCATTTTGGGATAGCTGCACACACTACAGAGCTAGCCATTTCCCAGCCACTGACACTAAGACAACATGCTGTGGCACTGGGGAAGAAGCCTGCCATCAGCAGTGCACCCCAGGACAGCTGCTGCACACCCCCTCACCAGCAATTCCACAGATGTCCATCCCCAGCTTGAACAGTTTGGGCTTAAGTATAAATAAATAAATAAAATCAGTGGCTAAAGTATACTAGCACCCTCCTGAAGTCTCCCTCCTGCAAATTCCACATGTGAGCTGCTATCTGGGAACTGACTTGAGCCCAGCACTGTAAGCCTAAATCCATTCCAGACTTAGGGACCTGGTTTTAATTTGTTGTCTTCCATCATGACATGCAGCTGACAGCACTCAGGCACTGGGCTGGACAGTCCAGGTCCTCAGCTAGACCAAGTTCAGGATCACTGCAGTTTATGAAATAAGGAGGAAGAAACCTGTTCTCCAGATTGTGGGACTACCTGGCCACAGAGCACTCCCGAGCCTGGGGCAGCTCTCCAGGGAAAACTGGCTACAGATTTGAGAAAATATTGTGTTTTCTCTGGCCCACCTTTTCACTCCGCCTCTCTGATCTGGTAGCTTAATATGCCTTGAACTAGCCTCTGTACCCGTGGGACATCAGGCACAGGTCAGAGTGAAGAAGCTGGCCCAATGCCTAACATACTGCAAAAAAAAACCCAACTTATCCTGGATCCAGGGACTGCACTGCCAAAGCCCACATCACACCTGCATCAGTGTAAACTACATCTAAAGCTGTTCAAACCAAAGCACCAGGAGCCACCTGGAAGAACATGAACCTGCACATTAAGATGAGCTGAGAACTAGGTGGGAAGGGGGAAAGCAGGAACTTGCTCAGGGATCAGGAAGCTCAGGAGCATATTGAGAACTGCCAAGAATCAAGCCGAGTTAGACTTTGGAGAGGAATGCAAAACCATTCCCAGTAGGGCTATAACCACAGAAATAAGAGATGCTGCCCCTCTCTGCAGAGCAGGGGTACAGTGACAGATCAGTCCACTCAGCCCTCGATGTCCCACAGCCCCAGGCACTGTCTCTCCCTGCTGATCAGAGGCACTCTCCTGTTCCACTCCTTTTGCCTCTTCATCCAGCAAAAGAGGCTTTCCTTTCATCCCAGGTTCCAGATACTTTCACCTTCTTTTCTGGTTAGTGCTAGAGGTAAGAAGTACTTTTATCATGTCAAAAAGGCCAAGGCATGTAATTCTATTTAATACTTTGGTCTTCTTCCCAAGGCCATTACCCTGAAAGATACTGACATGCCTGCCTATAGCTCCAGCATATTTCTACCATGTTTGCATGGTAGGGCAGAAATAACTTTGAAGTTCAAGATCCAAGTTTGACCTTTAAATTGCCGTTTTTCCAATAGCCACTTCTTGCTGGATGGGATGAATACAGCTGGTGCCTTGCCAGCTCCCAATTCCTTTCTGGACATTCCCTTGCAGTGTTTGTTATTTCTAAGGCACATGAACCAACTCACCTCTGTATTCCTTCCCTTTCTAACACAGTGCTTTATCTGGAATTCTTATTAGATTTTTTCTTTTCATAACTGATTATTAACACAGGCTTTTCTCCCCCTCAATGCCAGGCAGTCTTTCAGCGTCTCCTTACACGAGCTGTGAAACGCTGCATCTTCTGTAAAACCTGGTGTCCTACGGCTGAACCACACAATCCCTGCATTGTATCAGCTATGCTTTTTCACATAATGAAGCCAACAGCAAAGCAAAGCAGTGAGGGGAAGGAGAATGTGCAGCCTTACATCTGACATGGGGATCTGCATGACACCAGCTGCTTGAGTTTACATTCACTGTAGCTGTGCCTTCTGCACTGATGATATTCATCATTTGGTGCCACGATATCAAGATGCTCCAGAGTGAATTAGGAGACAGAGAAAGCTTTCTTAAAACTTCAGTTCAGCAATGCACAGCTTGTGTCATTCAATGCTCTCTTCAGCAGCTATTCTTGCAGCAAAAATCTGGTCAACACATGATTTCATGGGTCAAAATTTCATTTGTGTTTCCTTAGCTTTGCCTGTACGCTCCCTCTGTTCTGGTTAAAATGCTGTAACACAAGTTGACCTCTTGCCGAAATGTCTGTAAACCCTCCTAATTATTGCAGTCACTTTTGCATCCTTGCTTTGGCACTGCTCTTGTGGTCTCAGTCAGCCTCAGGTCAAGCTCAGTTATTTCATCAGCAGTACCATCCCAAAAAAGCTGACAACAGTACAGCTTCCTTTGCTCATTTTGCAGCATCTTTTCCATCAGTGACAAGTGTTTCTGTGCTTTGTCCCCCAATTATGTCCTTACGGTCAACTGTCTGTGACATTGATTATTTAGTATTTCTTAAAGGCAGTGCACACTACCCATAGTTTTTCTCCTGTTGCCAGGGTCTGTGATCTTCTGGAGCCCATGACCTAGTGGGAATATGCTTTACCAAGTTATTGCTGTCCTACACAGTTGCTCAGCTTCCTCAGAGACACTGTCCCTGCATACCCTCCTGTCTTTTCTCCTGCAGTTCTAATCCTCATTTGCTTGTTTGCCTTTTTTTCCTTCCCATCCCGATTTTGCTGCTGCTTTTTCTGGGGACTCTTTTTGTTTGTTTTCTTTGAAGGAGCTGATGTTTTCACAGCAGTTACAGCATAAATCTAACGTGCGTAGGCATAATTCACGTAACCCAGTGTCCCCAGGGGCTTGTACTCTAGTTGCTAGCCTGTATTCATACCCCTCCTGCCACCTCTCCAGTGCTATTCTTACCCACAGACTAAAACTGGCACAGGAATGCCTACCTGCATTGAAATAATACATTCTAGTGGGAGGTGTCCCTGCCCATGACAGGGGGGTTGGAACTAGATGATCTTTAAGGTCCCTTCCAACCCAAACCATTCCATGATTCATTTCCCTGTGCAGAAACTGCCTTAGTTTGTACCCACTGTTCCACCACAACCATTCTATGCATCCTCACTTATCCACAGGTGCTGTTTGCTTCTTTATAAACCCAATGCAGTTGCTGCTGCTGCATCAACAGAATCATCGTGCAGAGAGGACTATGACATTCCAAAGCAGACTCTAACATTCACACTTCAATTTCAATTGCCATTACTGTCTTATCTCTGCTGTCAGCTTCCTTGGCAAGTGAGGGCGGGCTATTTGCAACCTTATTTTAAGTTTTGCTGTCTATAAATTACAGTTCTTTCCACCATAAGCTATTTTGCATGCTTTGACATCTGCAGTGGTTGATCCAAGTACTCTTCCGATGCTCAGAGAGCCAGTCTAGCACCTAATATCGCTAGCCAACAGATTCTGACACTCTGTAAATACCAGCATGTTTCTCTTTTGCCCATGTTAAGTGCTGCACTAAGGCAAAGCCTGTCCTACCAGCCCTTCTCCAAGCTGCCTGCAGAACCAAGGCCATGCTTGCCTGTTGTTCTCTCACTCCAGGCTCGACCTGGGTGCCTGCCATTACTTGTCAGCTGTCATGCATCAGAGCACTGCCGAAGTCTGCAAGCCACCAAACAAGTGATCCTTGATCTCTTCATCAGTGTGTTAGCACTTAACATACTGTCACCATTTGTATGTACTGTCTTGGAGCACCTAAATCACAGCAACTGACCTTTTATCTGCTCCTGGCCAACAGGCAATAATTCTGTTGTGGAGAACATAAGTAGTACTACTATCCATGAGATACAATTTCTGGTTCCTTAGATTTTACTATGGCTTTATTGTCATTTTTTACTTTTTTTTTTTTAGCTCCTGGCTATCAAGTTCACTCAGCCTGTATGTCATACATGGCATCTTTCCTGTTCTTTCTGTTGGCAGAAGGATGATTTATATGAAAGCCCTTTCCTGACATGCCCAACTTCTCATGCCCCAAGAACTTCCTAAACAAAGACAAGGCAGTTGGCTATCACTCCTCTGAAGCACAGAACCACTTGATTTTTTCCATCTGGACTTTTCTGGCTGAGGAGACTGCAGGGTCCTGAGGGTCACTGGAGTCTACGGACCTTCTTCCACTTCAAGGTTCAGCCCCCAGTGAGTACCAAGTTAAGCACAAGGCAGGCAGAAAGCCACTGCTCCATATTTACAGTGCCACAAGTACTTAGCCATGCAATTTCAGTTTTCTTCTGTTATCCAAAATGTGATACTCTCCTATTCCCACACAACTGCTCTCTGCTCTAGATGCATCTGATGCATCTAATTTTGATTAGTAACTTAGAGCAGGTCACCTCATCTCCTGTCTAGCTTCTTCTGCTCTGTATTGTTAAAAGCAGTAACTTGCAGTGCCAAATGCCACACTGATCACTATCAAAGTTATTTGCCAGCCACCAGAACACAGTGGCAGCCAAGCCCTTTGGTTGTAACCAGCCTTTTCAGATACCCCTGCAGGCAAACATGGACTTTAACAACAGCTACCATGCAGTCATTCATTCACCTGCTGAACCTGGTGACACCAAGGAACCCCATAGCTGCAGTGTACTGAAGATCTGCAGTGACACCCACCAGGATAAAACTGTGCATGCCCTCTCTTTACTGAGGACTTAACACTAGTGTTTTACAGCATCAGGGAGCTTCCCCCTTATTAAAACACCGTTTTAAGGCACAATCACAGCACGGCTTACTCAAGTGTCCTGAGCTGCAGCATGCCACCTCAGGATGCTAGACACTATAGTACCTTGCTACCTTCACACTCCACTTCCATGCCAAGAGGGAGAAACAGCTCCTACAACCAGGGCCTGGGTTTACAGGGCCAAAGAAACATTTGTGCACTTCCCACAGACACCTTCAGCTGCTGCCCTTGCTGTTCCCTTCCACCCATGGGCACCCCCACATGGTGGAAGAAGAGGTGCAGGGTTTGTGAACACCCATACGTGTAATGTCCCAACCCAAACTCCCAAGCTCCAGTGGATGGACTGCAGGACCACAATGCTGAAGAGAGGAAGGAGCTATGAAGGACAGTTCCTCAGGAGATGGAAGTCTAAAACCATTTTGTGAGTGGGAAGAGTCTAGCTCAGTCCCACACATCTAGTTTCACACAGATGGCAGGAGGAACATCAGAGTCATTCAGACAGGCAGCTATGAAAAGCTTTCTGAAAACAGGAATGCAGAGAGTCTTGCTGTCTCCTTCCTCTTCTCCATTAGGGAGGCATACAGGTCCCTACACTATACCCACAGGGTAGCCCAAAGCAGACAGCCTGTAGAAGTGCAGTTTTGAAGCCCCCCACCCAACTGAGTCCCACCATCAGGCCCCCACACCTGCCTGTCTGATGCTTTGACTCCTTATCCCCATTATAAGGAGGGGGGATACTGGTCCTCCAGTTCTCAGTTTTAGAAATAACCCCCCCTTCATCACTAGCAAAGCAGTCGGCTCACAGTCCTTTTCCCCCTCAGCATTTTTCTCCATACCTTCACAGGGTAGTAAAAAGCTCTAGTTTAGCATTACACTGCCCCCACCACTGCATTGCAGCATTTCACTTGTCAGCAACCTGTGACAGCGGGGCTTTGTACAGCACCTAGCATAGCAAGGCTCCTCTATTGCAATAACTGCAAAAAACTGCAGTTATCACAGTATTATTAGAGATTGCAATTATTTGTAGCAGACATTTAATAATGCTGCACCACCCACTGGACGGCAGCACAGAGCAGGAAGGTAAAAGCTATCCTATTTCTGCCTGAAGCAGCTCAAAGGGATTTGAGAAGGAAGGAATATCCTGGTCTGAGCTAGGCTGCAGCTCAGACACCAAAGTTACCAACTAACTTGTTGAAATCCCCCAGGACCTTCCATGACCACATGTGGTGAGGGCTGGAATTTTCTTCAAGAAGACAAACCTACTCCAGCACAGAGCTCTAGCCTCAGGGGCCAAGGATGGCCTCAGAGATGACAGTCCTCCCCTACAAACTCTTCAAAATTATGCCCCGAATGCCAGGGTCATCTGCAGAGACCTCCAATCCATACAGAGACCAGCTCTGGCTAGTTTGCAACAGCCCTGCTCAGCTGAGATGCTCATATGAAGCTTCAGCTCCCTGGCGGCATGTTAAACTAGCCTGCAGTGCTTGCACTGATACTTTGGACAGACCAAGCAACTGAGAAATCCATGCAAGCAGCCAAAGACAGATGGCATCAGGTTTGCTGTGCCCTCTCCTTGCTGCACTGGCACTGCAGGACACATGCAGGCTGGCAAGGGGTCCAGGCCACACACCACGCCTCTGCCTCCTTTGCTTTTGGGGGCCAGGTCTGCCAGGAACAGCCTACAGCAGTGAAAAGAGCCTCTCAACAGCTTCATGCTCAGGATACCGCATGCTGCAAAGTACCTGGCCCAGGCAATGCAGCTGAAGTAGCGAATGCTAGCACGGGAGTGGAGACTGCAGAGCAGATGCTCAGTGTTGCCTGTGCTTGAGTCAAGCTGGACACACTGCTCAAATGGAGATGGCAAGAGGTATGAGGGAGTATCTACTCTTCCTTGGCAAGGACCATAGCACAGAGACTTTTGCATCCTGTAAGGAGGGAAATGCTCAATGCTCAGCCATAAAGAGGAGAGAGAAGCAGCCATAGGTGTCTCAGCAAGGAAACAGAGGCAGCGACTTGCACATTAACTCTCAGCAGATTTTGTTAATCCCCCAGACCCCAGAACCTGGGACAGCCAATCGCTGCTTGACACAGGAACGGTTTGTACAGCAGCTCCTGCACCCACCCACTCATCCCCCACATGGGCAGGTTTTGCTTTTTAAATCACTAGGAGTCATACTCAGAATATGAACTCCAGTGACTGGCATTGCCAGATGTCCCCACGCAAGCACTCACCAGCAAATTCCCAGTGCAGACTCTGGCAACAGCCTCCAGATAGAGTTTTTCATGCAAGTTTTCTCAAAATTAGCTAAAAAATCCTGGTCTGAGCTGCAGAAGCATTTGTTTCTGCTGAGCTCTCGGAGTCCAAACACACATGCACACACACACGGTTTGGCAGTGGTTGTGTTCCAGGGCTGGTAATACAAGCCATGGAGCAGGCTGCCAAGACAAGCAAGAGAACGCGCCAGGCCCTGTTTCATTGGCCACCATACGCTGCATATGGCCCTGGAACCCGCCAGCACAGTGTTCTCACCCTCCTTGAAGGCATAGGAGACCCTGTGTTTTCAAATACACCTCCACAGGGCCTTCATTAAAGGAAAATGGAAACATAACGTGGCTCTTGCTCTCTTGGTATTTCTCCCTTTCCCCCAGTTTGCTCTCAAACCTATTTCCCTCCTATGGAAAAAAAAAGAAAAGTGCCTCCTGGAGCGGACCGTGCAAAAGAATGCAACTTCCATTCAACTCCCTGCCTGACTGCTACAGCGGACCGGGGACCGGGCGGCGGAGGAACCCTCCCGGCCCCTCTCCTTCCCGGGGCCCCGGGGCTGGCGGCACGGCTCACTGGCACGCCGCCCTCCCCGCAGCACACACACGGCGCCCGCAGGGACTCCGCACCCCTCCGTACCCGCGCCCGGCCGGCAGGTGAGGCGGAGGGAGGAGACACCCGCTCCTCACCGCCCCCGCAGCAGAGCGGTGCGGGGGCAGCAGCCAGGCACCCCGACAAGCAGCCCCAGCCCCCGCGCACGGCTGGGTGCGGGGGTAGCAGCCCTGCCCGTCCGTGTCCCCGTCACCCGGAGGCTCTGCCCACCCCTCCGCGGTGCGCCCGGCCGCCGGACCCCTTTCCCGGCCCGGGGGGCAGCACCCTGCCCGCCGCCGCGGGGTGCCGGGATGCTTCTCCGGGCGCCCCCAGCCACCGCTCCCCGCCGCCCCCGCCCGCTCCCTGCCGCAATCCCCGCCCGCGCCCGCACCCACCGTGCAGGGGGACTGGGCTGCCGGGGTGTCCGCCCGCCGGGGCCGGCCGCGGGCTGCAGGCTCGTCCCCGCCGCCTCCGCTGCTGCCCCGACCCCCGGGCCCCGCCGGGTGCCGGCCGCTGCCGGGGCGCCTCGGCCCGCCGCCGCCCCCCGCCGCCCCGCTGCGCGCCTCCCGCAGGCTGAGGCGGGCGGCGGGGTGGGTTGCATCAGCCCCGGTTATATAGCGGCCCCGCGCTGCGGGGAGGGGTCGGGAATGCGGAACCGGTCGGGCTGCCAGCGCCACACGTCAGGGAGGGCGGGGGAGCGGGGCTGCGGGGCGGGGAGTGCCGCGCAGGGGTGGGACCAGCCGGGGCACCCGCACCCCGCACCCCACCATACGGCACCCCGCACCCCACAGGCCGGCATCCCGCACCGCTCACCGCACATCCCGGCATCCTGCACCCCGACATCCTGCACCCCGCACAGCGCGGCATCCCGCACCGCACCCCTCGCGCTTCGATTTGCGCTCCCCCCCTGCTCTCCGCTCCACGGAGGACCCGGGCAGTCCCGGCCACCCGGCCCGGTGCCGCCGCAGCCCGCCCCGGGCCACCCCCCCCGAGGCAGGCTCTGTGCGAAGCCGCCGCTCCTCAGTCCCGCGCCTGGGAACAGGGAGGCACAGGACCAGAGAGAGCGGCCAGGGCTGCCCAGCGCCAGCTCCACCCGGGGCAGCAAAGCCCAGGTGCTCTGTGGGCAGCGAGCTCCTTCTCACCTCATCCCACCCCAGCCAGCCCTGCTCCCACCCCACACGATGCTATCTCCCCCCGTACACGGGCCAAGGGCTGTCAGCTCCAGCTCCACCGGCCCTCTGACTGGGATGGAATGGAGCCAGGAGGAAGCAGAGGGCTCAAGGCTCCCCTGCTCGGCTGCTTTGGTCTTCTTCCCTTACCATCACTGGGCCATCCCAGAGGGGACATTGCCCAACGCACAGGCACACTCCTGGTGCCTCAGTGCCCTAGCACCATGATGTCAGGTGAAGATGGGGGAGCAGGAGGCAGACTGGGGCCTTCCTGATAACTTATTTGCATGGATTTGAATTGTCTCCTTCCTCTTTCTCTCTGACATTGGCCTCTTCCCACCTGCATCTGCCAAACTGTTCTGGGAAGCAAAGCTCTGCACAGCCACAGGGCCATGCTGGACCTGCCACAGGGACTGGATGCTCCAGGGCTATTGCTCCTAAAACATTTCAGCAGAGAAATGCTCCCTTTTTCTTTGGAAAGAAAAATTCTTAGAGTGGTTAGCAAAACCGCCGGGCAGGGTGGCACTATCCAGCTCCCTCTGCCTATGCCCAAAGTAAACGGGGACAGAGATGAGACATGTCTCCCAGACAGGATGAACCACAGCGAGGAGTCACGACCAGAAAATTTCTCCGAGACCTTTTGCGTGTCCCGGGGCCCTGTGGACAGGTCATTACCGACAAGAGGAGTCTGTCATGGAGCTGAGTGATACTGCCATCTCCTTGCCCTGTTCTCCCCACCCACCCAGCTGCACAGAGAGGCACCATCCACCCTTCCTCGTTGTCCTTCTCCTTGTCTTGTCAGTCATCATTTCTTTTCAGCATTCACCAATTTCATGTCTTTTCACCACTGACGATTCATGCTACTCCATCACCCACAAGGTCTCACTGCCAGCACTTCCAGCCTTGTCCTCTTCATCTGTGTCTCAGCAAGAGAAAGAGGATTCAGTTGGTGAGCTGGGAATGAGCTGGAACAGGATATACTTTGCCCAAGTTGTCCTACAAAAATAGGCCATAGCCTGGCTTGGCAGAACACTGCACACATCCTCGTTCCTGCTCTCCTCATGCTATTCTTTTATCTTTTTGTTTTCAGAGAGGCACAATACTTTCTATACACCTTTGCATTCAACCCCAATATTTCTTTAATCTCGGCACTGCATCTCAGGGGGAACGGTGAGGTATGAGCTGAGATGTATTTTTCCCATATGCATTCCTTCACCTTTGTACATCAGATAGGACAGACTTTTCTATTGCCTTAAGCTGGACGGTTCCCAATGTGGTTGACAAGCAATATCTCTCTTCAGCAATTCACACAAGTTGCCTGCAGGGCATGGCAGCTCCCTTGAAACATCCTGAGGCAAGGGAGAGGGAGAACCAGGGGGACTTCAGAGGAGGCCAATGACCCGGCTGAGCAAGGTCCAGCAGCCCTTCCCTGCCCTGGGGAAGGTGGGAAAATGCCATTTCCCCGTCTCCACTGGGGACTGGAAAAAAAGAGAGCTCTCCCTGCTCTGTCTTCTGCTGGTTTTCCCTTTTTCATTTCCCTTTCTCTAGTGAGCAGAGCTGGGAGATCGACCTCACTGCAACATAGACATCTACAGCCCCAGCCTCAAGTACTGGCCTCTTCATGGGTGCTCTTTTCCCCCAGCAGGCCCCACAGGACAGAAGCTGGGACCCCACACCCAGCAGTCTGTATATGACCAGCACTCAAAGCATGTTTGCAGTGCACTGATTTCAAAGCTGTGTACCCAAGACTGTGTTGAGGCAGGTCAGGAAGCAGGGAGGAGAGGGGACAGCTGAATCCTTCCCTTCAGCCTACCATGTCTGTCCTTCCCTGCTTCCCCTCTGCAGGTCCTGGGGGCAGCTGAGCCACCAGTATTATGATCCAAGTTAGACTTATTTAACTTAACTGTTGAAGAGGTAGTTCCAGGGAAGCATCCTTGTTCGGGACAGTGCTTACGCACATATTTAAAGGGACAAACTTGCATCATTCTTTCTTGAGTTGGGAACTTTTGTCTCACAGGGGAATTTTCCTCGTTCTTGCAGCTGCCTGTGCTTGAACTGTTCTTTTCCCAAGCTGGGTTTTGCCTCATGTAAACACCAAACATGTTTACTTTTCAGATAGTTTCATTTGGGCTAGAAAAGGCATAAGAATTCATTGAGAATTTGTGGCTTCAGTGGGTAAAAGTGAACAGAAGAGTCACCAACAACAGGCTGCTTGCTGAAGGATGCAGAGTGGTCGGGTAAACACGGCTGGCCCTACCAGGGGCAGTCAGTCTTGCCACTGCTGTGGAAACACGTGCTGACAAACTAACCAAGTGGGAATGGCAGAATCTGCAGTTGGAGACAGGAGCGGCTGAGAGAAAAGCAGAAGTTCCACTGCACAGAATATAAAAAACTGTCGGTACCTCGCTGCTTGGAAGATGGCAGTGATGAAGAGGGATGGCTTGGAAGAGGGATGATTTGCATATTTTTGTCCAAAATAAAGTGTGTGGAAGGTAAAGGCTCATAGATGTGGAAACATAGCCCCTGCAACACAACACGGGGCCAGAGAGTTATCAGGAACAGAGTGAGTGAACTCCTAGAGCAAACCAGAGCTGCACCAGCACAGGAGGTAGATTGCAAAGGAGTTGCTCTCAGTCCTTGAGAAAAGTCTTTTCGCCTGCCAGCACACATTTCTCTGCCTTCCCCACGTGGATGAATTGCACGGCCAGGACACCACATGATGCCACTGCAGCCATCCTTGTCCTTCTCACCCCTCTCTTCTGGGTTGTCTGTTGGCCCTCTCACAGCAGGAGTGGATGCTGCCTGGGGCAGGCCCATGTCCTGTGAAGGTGGGAAGGGGAGGCAGAGTCAGTACTGGTCCATCTTGCCAGGCTTCTCAGCATCACTCTTGATGTTACATCCTCGTGCACAGCACAGCAACGACAGCCATTGCACTCACAAGACTCCTGAGGGTCCCTGACATGTAATGTCCCATGTCCCCCGGGTGCACTGAAAGCATGTTCAAGACCCCAGAAATGATAGTCCTTTGCTTGCCCTCTGCACCCTCCTGATGCCACCACCAGTGGAGATGAGCTCACAGTAACCACCCTGGGACATTCTTGTCTGAGAATGCCAATGATACACTACACCTAAATATTTCTGTTGCATGTCCAAGCACGGGTTTATGTGCTTGATATTAATTAATATTCTAGGTCTAATCATGATGTTAGCCACTCCAGTTCATCTCCTCTCTGTAACCTCTTCAGGTCTGACTAGCACAACAGCGTGCACTTGAGGCATGCCTGGCAGACATAAAGCCACATTGACCTCTTACACGTAACATTTCCTCCCGCGTTGCCTCTCTATACAGGCTGACAGGGTTAATGATTCCCCTCCCACCCACTGAGGCTCACAGAGATGTGCTGTGGCTCTGCTTAACTAGCATTCCTCAGACCCAGCTCCTTGCTCCCACACTTGCCATCTAACATTTGCTACATGAAACAGCACTTTTCATGTCACCCATCCACCTAAATCACCCAAATCCTCATGAATCTGTTTCCCTTTTTCCTGATCTTTACCTTCATTATTGGGATTATCTGCAATCCTGATGGTCAGTACTGAAAACCATCCACTCAAGGACACAACCTAAGACTTAGATGTTCAAACTGATGTAAGGCAGAATACAGTACCTATCTGCTGCAAGAAATGTAGCTGCCCTTCGGCCAGCTCTGGCTGCATGTCACACCATCCCCATCGGCCATGACTCAGTTCGGATTTAGCTGTTCCCTTCAAGCAACCCTATTTCATTTCTAGTCTGATTTTTCTTTAAAAAAAGTTTCTTCCAGTCATTTTGCAGAATTGGGCTGGAGAGCGAAGAGGCAAATCACACAAGCAGCAGGAGTGAGAGGATGGTAAATTGCCCCCAAGTGACTGGGGGAAAGCAGCTGGGTCTGGGCTGGTGGCAGCGCTGAGGCCAGAGCAGTCACTACGACAGCCATCAGACAGGACCCTAACGGACACAGGCTGATGGGCTGATTGGTCCCCAGGCTGCTTGTTTATAAAAACAGGACTGATTAGATAACAGGGCTGGCAAATTCTGTGTAAGAGCTTGTCTCTGACAGTGCTGGGTCCTTAAATTGGATAATCTTTATGTTGTACAGTTGTGGAATAACCTCTCCAGAGAGGAATTTCCTTCTTATCTTTGTCAGCTAGGCATTGGCTTAGACTTTGAAATATATAGTCTTTCCTAAAAAAAGTCATAGTCCTGTCTAATTCATATCCTTTCCACATTTATCTTCTCTGTAAATTGACATGCTGCGTTCCTTGCAATCCCTGCTCATGTGGAAGGGGCTTCCTCCTTTTAGTAACTTTCTTTGTCTGCCTGTACCTCCCCTATTTTCCCCAGCAAGGGTGATGAGCAGCACACGAAGTATCCCAGGCTCACTCAGTGGCATTACAATATTCTCTGGATTAGTTTCCATCCTACTATAAAGCCACTCCTGCATGGCTTCCGAAGACAACTGCTCTGTGCCTTCAGGGCCTTTGGTTTCAGCTTCTTTGCAGCATTTCAGCAGTGCCAGCACAAATCACCTCGTGGCTGCATAGCCTTGTCGAGAAGTTCCTGTGAAAGACACTGCTCCCGGCTTATTGAAAATCCACGTCCTGCTGTTATTTCCTACAGCAGGAAACACTCCATAACTTCTAGCAGTTCCAGGAGAACAATTTTCCTTTGCAGAGGAAAGCGGGCTGCAGATTTCTTGCTGCAATGTAGCAGATCAGGGGGTGTGTGGAGGGGTCCTGCAGATCCTTAATGAGTATCTATCTCAGCAATTTACCTGGGATTGAAATAAGACCCATGTCTGCAATTCCTTGGCGCTCTCTGCCCTCCCCTATTTCTGCACACAGCTGCTGGTCTCTAGCACTCTGCTTCTCAAGTGCTGGTGCTCAGTCCTGGGGACAGTTGTTTTCTAAGACATCAGCTTTTGCTTTTATAAGTTCTCAATGCCCAAGAGTGCCTTGTCTGTAGCAGCTGAGCTGCACTATTAGGGAGGGTTATCTTTTTTTATTTTTGGTATAGGAATTACTTATCTTCTCTGCAGTGCCCTAAGCTTCCTTAGCTGCTCTACTTTCTTCCTTCTTCCCAGAAAACCTGTCAGCCCTATCCCACGCTTCCTATTTCCAACAGACTGAAAGAAGGTCCTCTATTTTTTTCTGTGTCTTTGTGCTTCACATTCCCTCCTTACCTGCCAGATTCCCATCTAACATTTCCCCGCTGCAGCCTGTGCTCCTACTGGCTGTTCTAGGCTTGGATGTTCATTTTCTGAAGGATCTCTTTGCCTTGAATAACCTCTCATGCCTTGTGTTCTAGGCAGATGGAGGGGGGGTGGTTCCTTGCCCTCCTCTGGCTATTGCTGTCTGCTGCAATAGTGTTATTAATAAAAGAACCAATGGAAAAAAAGCTCTCCTTGATATTTATCCAAAACTCTTTCTTTCCACAATGCCCTCTATCCTCCTTCCCCATTTCATTCCTCAACTGTCTCTTCCTTACCCTGCTCCCCTGCGCGCTTTGCTTTCTTACTTTCCTGACTTTCTTCATCCCTCCCCTTGTACTCCCTCCTTCTTTCACTGCCTCCCTTCTTCCCTCCCTCTCCTTGGCTCAGTATTCAAAATCCCTGCCCATAGCGACGAAAGGAAAAACAACAACACAACACTCCAGCCTGAGGAGGCCAGAGCACGGGATTCCTTCCGAGAAAACTCAGAAACCAGGGAAAAGAGGGAAAGCAAACAGTGAGACCAGGAAGAAGTCTGAAGAGAGCACAGATATTTCAAGGGGGAGGGATGAGCTGGTATCTCAGGGAAACTTGGTGGGGTCTGAGACAAACAGAGACATGATCACAGGTCCAACCCAAACACAGCAGAGCAAGTTCTGCTTTCTGGGGGAAGGAGCTGGATCAGGAAGCCCGGCTCCCACAAAAAGAGCCCCAGTGCACAGTTATGCAGAGGACAGAGATAACCAGGCAGATGAAGAAGAAAGAGAAAGAACTGACTTGCTCTAGGGTGTGGATGGCTCAATGCCAGTAGATGGATGGACCAATCCACCAGTAGAAATCCCTGCAGCAGAGGGAGAACGGCTTATTTCCCCAGGGATCGTGGGGAATTCTCCATGCCAAAGGGAGACTGTGGGCCTGGGGCTAAAGGGTTAATACCCCACAGGAGGGCCTTGGGGAATCCACTGCAAATAGGTGTGGTTTTCTCTGCAACTCCAAGAGGCATTTTCTCTCTGTACCAGTCTGGACAGGTGAGAAATCGGAAGAAGTTGGAGCCTGTGCTTCCCACTAACACAAAGCAGGGCTGTTAGTACAGGTCTCAATGTTTGTTTGCACACTCCAGCCTGGCTGCTTAACTCCATAGTACCCGGTGCCAGGAATCTCTGGCAGTCAGCATGGTGGTCCCCCGGGTACAAGCACCTGCCTGTTAATGGAAAGCCACAGATTAATGGTGCAGCACAAGGAGCCTTAGTCAGTTACTCATTGTAGAAAGGATAAATTCAGTGATAAGCAAAAGAGCCAGATATGGTATGTGCAGGAAAGGCAACTCTCTGCCTTTCTCCTCCTCCCATATCTCCTGGGCCTGCACTCCTCCCCCAGTACTGCACTTGGCCCTCCTTCCTTGCCCCACCACTCATGATCACCCTCCCCAGGGCTCTGCCTTGCCCTCCCCGTGCCACATCTCCACACCGAACTACAGGAATTCTGTTTCTTTCTACCAGTCAACCTCCTCACTTGCCCTGGCTCTGCAGCCTGCCTGCTGCTAGGCAAGGATAACCAAGAACCAAAGTTTTCAATCGCCTCTGATCCATTTTCCATTTTTAATTCAGAACATTCGAACCTTCATAATTTTCCCTTCATCAAACAAATTCTAAACTCATTCCCATTTGTTCTGGCAATGAAAGACAGCACCCAAGCAGCAAAGTGCTGGGTAGGACACAAGCCTCAGAACAGAATTCAAACAAATCAGATTGAATCACAAAGAATAACACCAAGGAATGAAAGCAGAACTGTTTGCAAAGTAATTAATCTTGGGCTTGGAAGTGTTGATTCTCCCCGCCATTTCAGATCCCGAAGGCTCCTACAGAGTCTCCACATCTCTGATTCCCCAAGTGCATAGTAGAGTCATGACCCCACTGTGCCCCTGTACCAACAGCTCTTCTGAAAACTGCTTCCAGGGAAAGACATTTGCATGAAGACCTAGCTAGCCCCCACCCAGTTCCCAGAGTCCTACCGACCTAGCACAGCTGCTGCCAAACTGCGTCTCAGCTTTAGCCCAGGAGTGCTGCAGGAAAGGAGAACACCGGAGTCTGCAGAGAGTACAAGGCATATATTGTCCAAAGTTCAACATATAAAACAGTAAAATGAGCTTGCAGAGGGCTGATATCTTAAGGAGAGATACTACAAAGCCCTGAGAAACACAAACTGCAGGTGTTGAACCTTCCTTCTGTCCACTGCTCATAGACACCACTGAAGTCAGCAAGAAGTTGTTTATTTTAGGCTTTTGTTCAAGTTCCATTCGAAAGAAGCCAAAATGGTGACGCTAGACACAAAGGCATGTCATATCCCAGCAGAAACATGGCTCCCCAGCTTACATGGGTAGATACAGCCGGGCCACAGATACTTGCACTGAATCATAGACTCCTGTCATCCAACTGTGGATGAGGATAATGGGAAATACAACAGAAGAGATGGGGGAAACCATCTGCTCCTCTCGCTTGATTGCGCTGTGAAACTGTAGGCTCTGTTTGGGATAAAACAGCACTTATTTCCAAGGCAACAAATTGCAGTATCATAAACAACAGAGGACCAGGAGATGCCTGCAGGTTGGAAGCTGAAAGGCCACCCTTCACAGAGGCAGAGGCAGACTGAGTGAAAACGAGGCAGGACTCTGAGCTCTTGCCCAGGGCACTCTTTTTGCCAGTGTCAACATTTGAGACCTCTTCCCTGCTCCTCCCAAGTACAAGGTACCCTTGTGGGAGGGCCCCCACCGGTGACCCCATAATCCAGCTGGGTGTTGTCACAGCCACAGAGGGGCTAAGTTGCCTTCCAGCTTTATGAGTGTATTTATCTACAACCTGACTGAAGCAACAGCAGTAAAAATCATATATGCAAATAGTCCTTTTGGTGCCCAGTGCCTAGAGCTACAAGTGGTTGTGGCCAAGCCAGAGCAGAGAAGTTTCTGGGACAAAATTCATGTATTCTGCTGCACCTCCATGTGACAAGCGCTCAAACCCAAGCAGGGGATCATAAAGCTGGCCCTGACGGCCCAACTTGAAGAAGACAGAGCTAGATATCTATAGGCTAAGGCCCGGAGGAGCATAAGGTAAACATAAGCAGAACACATTATATTGGCATGACTTGCTGTAGGACTCTTCCCCCTCCAGTGTGGTGATCCTTCTGGAGCACAGCTCCCAGGCTGGCCTAGAAGACAAAGTGCAGCTGGACCTGGGGGAGATCAAGGTGGATAAAAGCTGGAGGAATAAAACTGCAGCAGAAAGAGAAGCCTTCTTTAGGGGAGGAATGAGGCTGAGCAGCAGGAGCAGGAGTGACAGGCATAAGCGACACTGATTTGAGTGGGCCACTGAGTGCTAAAGAGATAACACCCTGCAGAAGAGCACAACCAGTTCTGGAGAAAAAGATAAAGAGGAGGAGAGCTGGGCTATTTACTGGGGATGGAGTATGTTCTCTGAGAGACAGATGGACCAGCTAAGGACACAGAAGTTCAATTCACGGGGCTAAAATGTGGGGTGTGATGAAGAGAGGGGAAGTTAGTGGGTAAAGAGAGGGAAGGCAAACCAAGAAGAGGAAATAGGAGTGGGACTCCAATAACAGACAGCAGAAGCTGTAATCACAGGAGACATAAGCTGTTGGGACTTTGACAGCTTAGGTGTCTGTTTAAATTGCAGACTTGGGATCCAAAAGACCTGAGTAAATCAGTCTCTGTACATCCAGCTGAAGAATGTGGATGCCTTAAACGCCAGGGAGCTTGAGGACTGGTGTGCATCTCTCCCACGGCACCACTGCTGCTGTTCCAGAGGTGCTCACCCCGTGTCCTCCCAGCACTCCTGGGACTCTCAACCCTAATGTACAGCACATGCACTCCCACAGTGGGGCCAAGTGAGTTCTGCTCCTACGTGGCAGAAAGCAAACCACTCTGTGCAGAGGGCAGGAAGAGAAATAACTGGGGGGGGGGGGGGGGGGGGAAGCTGCCCTGAAAGGGTGCTGAAGACTTGTAGGTGAGAAGAGGGTCACATGTACAAATGGACATGGGAGGAGTCCCAGGAAGTGTCAGAGTGCAATGGAGAAGGGTAAGGGACAGAAGTGCCAGCGCTGACCTGCTGAGGCTGCAAAAGCAAACAGAAGAAACCTGAGAAACTGGAAGAGAGGAAAGTGCAGGGCTTGGACTGTCCACAGAGAAAGGAAGACGGCTGCCTAGGGAGAAGGTGCAGTTGCTCACAGGCAACTTTACTGAAGGCTCCTCTGAAAAAGTAATTAGTAGCAGAGCCTCAGAGTGAGAACAGTTAATGAGTTACAGGAGAGCACCCAAGGCAGAACCAGAATGGGGCAAGCAAAAGATCCTATTGTGAGAGTTTTCAGTGGGCCAAACTACAACTCCTTGATGAGTTTGACAGTGGAACAAGGGGCAGAGGGGAGAAGCAGAACGCCATCCCACGAGACATTTCAATGGTCTGCATGCTCTGGAGTTAACAGGCTGCCAGTAGGGTCTGTGTGAGCCAGCACTGTTACACAAGTTGGACTGGACTTTCCAGGAACCGAGGAAAATCACAAACTGCCTTCGTGACATGGGCAAAGTGTGTGTGGAGCGGACAAATGTCTTGGCTCATCCCAATTGATTGTCATCAACCAGTTCACCCAAAGGCTGGGGCAGATAGAATCATAGAATCATGATGGCTGGAAAGGACCTCTAGGATCATCAAGTCCAACCTTTATCCCATCATCTCCGTAACCACTAGACCATAGCCTCAAGTGCTACATCTATTTGTTTTTTAAACACCTCCAGGGACGGTGACTCCACCACCCCCCTGGGCAGCCTGTTCCAGTGAGATACATCCCATGTGAGACTGGATCTCCAGTGCCACCAATACATAGGAATCGCAAAACCAATTTCACCCCATGGCAGCAAGAAGGACTCACTGGCCCTTTATGGGTTTTTCCCCTGAGAAATGCAGTACCTCCATTTTAGAGTGGCAAAGGTTTCTGCCCTTCCCCTCCCTGCTCAATTCTTCTGTACAAACGTCTTCCTCTCTGCACTCTATGACTCCATCAGGGCTTCCTATTAACAGACGATGTGAAAAAGGAAGTCTTCCTTTTGTGCATAGGCAGCCCTGTGTCACTGTTGGTTGGATTCCTGTTCCAGCAGCCCTGAGCAAATCCAGCCTGGGATGTGGCTAGATGCTGCACAGTCAGATAACACAGCACACAGAGCCAATATACAGCTTGCCCTCAGGTGTGTGAGGGGTTAAGTCCACCAAGAAAACGCTTCTCCTGCTTAAACCATAATTACTCTTTTTCTTCTCTCTTTTTCTTTTCTTTTTTTTCTTTTTTTTTTTTTTTTTTTTGTTGAGGAGTTCATGAAAAGGGGGAAAAAAAGCTGCTATTTGTTTTGCCCCTGCTGGAGCCATGAAGGGAGCTCTGCAGAGTGGACAGTACAGTCACTGTGGCATCACAGCAGTGAGGGAGCTGAACCGGGAGCTGCGAGGTGAAGGTCCCTGTTTAACAGCTTTCCGTTTGTTTACCAAAAAAATATTGTTCCACCATAAAAATTCCCAAAATAGTTCGTGTCTTGACAGACTGACTGGCAGCTGCCCAGCTCTGCAGGATCCTGCTAAATGAAAGGAAATAAAAAGAGCTAATCTGGTACCCACGGCTGGGTGCACTTGCAGCTTGGGAATCTGCAGAGTCTCAGGGCTCAGCTGCCCCCGTAGGAACGGGGTAGGGTAGAGACTCCCTTGGTCAAGGGGCTGGGTTTACTGATGGCAACAGCTTTTCCATGGGTGCTGGGCAGGCCGATGAGGAGGGCAGCGCTTGCCTTGCAGTGAATGATCAGTTTCTGCTTTATTTTTATACCAAGTTTTCTTTTCACCTCCATGAAACTCTGTGAAGCTTTACCTTCACCAGACAGGCTGCCACACACTAATGGCTGTATGTCCCCGAGCTCTTCAATTCCTAAGAGCTGTCAATGGCTCCTTTGGGGAAATTTTTCATACAGGTATCATTCTGGACTAGTGTGACTCCTGGCCAGCTAACGTATTGCTTGTTGCTGAGATGGTCTTAGGATGACAACCTTCTGTTGCTGCAGTTCACGGTGATCTTACTACACATAAATGGAAAGTGTCAAACAGCACATGGCAGCCAATGCAAAGAGAGTCAGCCTCTCTAGGAAGAGCAAAAGGCCAGTGTGAAGTCCTGCAGCCTGCTGCAGTGACCAAAGGACCGTGTGTACTGTGACTCACAGCACAGAGAAGCAGCAAACTCAGATTAGGTCATGCAGAATTAGCAGCCCCTGTGGAAAGAACCTACCCTCGCCAAATCACAGATGTCTCTCCAGCTGTGGAGTTAACTTCTCCATGGCCCTCATGGTGCCCAGGGAAGGTCTGCTTTAGGGAGAGACAGGGGAAAATCTGCACTCCAAATCACTCCCAGCACTGGCCTCATGGGACTCTCCATTCATTCCTTAGACATTTTAGTACCCAGTCTCCAAACCAGGCCAGGCTCTAGCAAGAGAGTTGGGTGGAGGGATTCCATTCCCCCAGTGCTTGCCCCCATTAATGGTCTGCAAAGCCAGGCTGGCTGGTGCTGTAGGAGGGGTCAGGGTGTGCAGGGCCATGCTGGCTGTGGTGGTTCCTTTTCCTGTGGCAAGATCAGTTTGGCCTCCTGCTGCAGGACGTTTCTGAGCAGTGTCACACCAGCTCAGCAGCCAGACATGGGAGCCATTTGAGTACAGGTGAGCTCAGAGCTCCCCATACTTGCTTGGTTTAGGTACCCCTGTCACAAAAGAGAGGTGGGGCTGGTGGGAATGGGACTCTCAGCCAGGCCATCCACAAACCAGACAAAAGTGACAGGTGACATCTCTAATGGGTTTCACGTGACTCTGAGGTTCCTTTCATACTGCACGTGGTGTGCATGCCGCCAGTTGGGGCTCCCTTCACCTATCTGTAGTACCTGGGAGAAAAGCTGACCACCAGTTTTCTACTGGAGGTATGCTGCCATTGCAGGCTGGCTCTGTCCCACATTGTCCCACTCTTCTTGGCACTTGTTCTTGTGGTATGTGATCCATTTCCATGTCCTGAGCTTGCTCTGGGTGAGCCACACAGGTTCGTATGACGGAAAATGCACCCAAGGGCATTAGGTATTACTTCTGTCCTTTCAGCCTCAAGGACACAGAGAACTGAACCCTTCACAGGAGAAAGAAGACAGTCTGTAGCTGAGGAAGGGATGTGGAGGAAGAGAAGGCATGGCTTGCACAACAGGGCAAGCTGGAAGCATCCTTGTAAGCCCCTATAAGCAATACACAGTTTAGAGCCATCCCACATGAGTCAGGCCAGGCTGTGCTGGGTTGAGTCTGAGAGAACAGGCAACCTCCATGAGGTTCCCACTGGATCTCCAAGCAAGCATGCTCTGCTCCCCCTGCCCGGGTGGCCATCCCATCCAAAACAGCACCCTCGGCACTCAGCTTCCCCTAGCTCTGCATGGAGGTTTAACAAGTTCCTGGCAGGAGCACACTGAGAGTCTGGTTACTGGGTAAAGGCAGCAGGACAGGGGGAGAGAAAGTATCTCTGAAACGATGCAGCCTCTTTTGGGATGACTGGACAACGGTCTTGCTGATCTGGCTGTTGAAGTGGCTGATCCTTATAGTTTATTATCCCTTTGTGCTTGCTTCCCTGTAGACTATGAGAGGAGTCCTAGTGCAGATGCAGCTGTACTCCAACAAACCTGGTCCAGGATAAAAAGCAAATTCAACCACCAGCCCTTTCTTGTCTTTCTTCCCCATGTCTGCCTATGTCTCACATTCATATGGTCAAGTGCTGTCTGTTCTGACATTTCCGTGAGGTGTGGCTGCTGTAAGGCCAGGCTGGAAACTCCTCCATCACACACAAAGCTTGTTGGGGGACAAAGGCAGAGCCCCCGTGGATGGCATTCAGCCACTTTCAGCTGGGACCCTGTAAGGCAGCTGCCACCTCCCTCCTGCCCCTGCTGTGCTCCCAGGCCCTGAGTCACCCACTTCCTCTTCCACTGGTGGGGCAGATGATGCACAGGACTGCTGCAGTTCTCCCAGCACCTTCTCAGTCATGTTTTCCCTCTTATCTTATGACTGCCACTTAGGGCATAATCATCAACAGACCAAGTGGACAAAGGAACAAGCAAAGGTTGTTCCCCTTTCACATTTTAACCCTCCAGGGCTGGCACTACAGCCCATGCTACACAAAACCAAGGCTTCAAGTTTGTAAAGATGACAAAATGCTGCCATCTTGCTTCAGGGTTACCAAAGCAAATCAAGGACTCATCGTTCACCAAAACCAAAAGCCCCAAAACACTAAAGAGCCCCGGCCTTAACCTCGTCTTTTTGAGTAGTGTATAAATAGGAGATTGTTACTAATCTCCAAGAAACTAGCTGCAGAGGAACTTGGGGGCTTGGCCCTGTAATTTGGGTTTTTGGGGCTCACATGGACCCACAGACCCAGTTGCTCCTCTTATCTACAGCTCTGCCTGCTCTGTAGGTAGGGCTCCCTTTGGCCAGGGTACCTAGGGTCTTGGCCACATCTCAGAGGAGATGCTTCTTGTATACTCCTGGATGTGCTTGTCCATTTAAGACCCCACTCCAGCCCTTGGCTCATATCACAGAACAGCCCTCATCCAAAATATACATTTGCTTTTCTGCATTCTTTGCTGGGAGATCCTTCCACTGCAAACAGCATGGGAGTGAAAATAAAGCTGGGGAGGGTGTGTCTCCAGGATCCCACTGCCAGCAAAGAAAGCACAAGCTGATCATTGCTTTACCAGACTTCTTCAAATGAAAACCCTCGGAGAAGGGGACCAGGAATTGAACTTCCCTCTGCTCTGAAGTACTGAGTGTACAAAGCATAAATACAGGCTTTACGGCCCAAGGATGCCAGCAGAACTCCCAGGCACACCCTGGCAGCACCAGTGTGTGTCCCCAGAATCCCCCCTGCTTATCCCCTGGCTTGTACATTTGGTTGTTATCAGAGAACTCTAGCTCTTTGTCAAGACTCAGTTTACATTATTTGTTATCATTACATGGCAAGTAATCAGACTTGTTATTACTTATTGGTGTTTCGGTCTTGCCAGATATGGGACTCCCACCCCCTCCGTGGGGAGACAAAGTTCACTTCTAGGAAGTACTTTCCTGATGCTCAATCTAAATTTTCTCCTTTGTTAACATAATCCCCATCTCCTCACAGATGTTTGGAGACAACAATGCTTCCCTCACCTTAGTCATCTTTTGGCTAAACTGGCTAGAATTACGCTCAGTCTATCTCCCCTGTCAACAGTTCCAATATCCCCAATATCTGGTGAACTGTTCAGTGAAAGATGCAGCTGTAACACAACACAGACCCCTGCCTAACTTGCTCCCCACTGCTGTCCTTTGGTCTGCACTCCAAAAATCAGTGCAAATTATTGGAAAGTCGATTCCACCTCCTAGCTTTCTGTGCCATTAAGAGTAGGACCATGCTTGCTACCAGGCTGATGCTCACCAGCATAAACAAATCAGCACAGTCCTTTTTCAGCCAGTCCGCAGACTGTGTCCATGCTGGAATAAGTGACTCCAGGACATGAGGTTTTATGAAAGTTGTAGGGAAGGGTTGTTATCTGCCTTGCTCCTTCCTCAAATTGCCCACGACATTGGCTCTTTTGCAAGCAGAAGGGCGGGAGCTCCACGCTGATGTCATTCATCACAGATGGCAGAAGGAACACCAGCCCATGCTCCTGAGCACTGGGGAAGGGGGAAAGCAAGAGTCTGTACATTGGCAATGAGAAACTGGCTGAAAGAGAAAGCTCTCCCTGTCAAAGCAGCTTAACAGGTCCTGCTTTCACTTGTTCTCAGCACAACACACCAGCCGTGTCAGTCTGCAGGTCTTGCCACATGAAGCTCTAGGGGGAAATATTTCACACACATTCTCCAAATTTTGGTCTAAGAAAAATCACAAAGATAATTGCCTAGTTCATGCAGTCACTAGTTGACATCATTCTTCATGCTTCTTGTGCCGTATGGTGTATTGCTTACTTAATTCATATTAACTGGCTCCAGTTTTGATCTTCTCCTTCCCACCCTTCCAAGGATCCTCTGACAGTAGGTGGATCATGTTAAAAAAGCAGAGCTGAGAGCAACTAAGCAATCTCTGCATGGTCTTGCTCCCCACCCCCAGAGAAGAGATGCTTTCTTAAGCAGAAGGGCTGCACTGTGCTGGCCACAGCCACAATGAACAGGGAAGGTCTTGCAGTCAAGCAGGTCTCCAGTGCAGGACTTGGAAGGCTCAGATGGGGGCTGGCAGTGATGGGGGCAGCTGGGGGGTACGGAGTGCTGCAAAGAGCAAGCAGCCACAAAGAAGTAGCATGAGAGAGCTCCTGCAGAACATAATCTCTTTTTTTGCATGCTCTGTGGCAGCACTGAAGGCACCATTGCTTGTTTATCTCTTCTGGAAGTGGATTAAGCAAAACTACAGGATGGTATGCAGAGTTCAGTGTCCTCGCAGGGAGCTCCCACAGAAGACGCACAGCTCTTGCACTCACTGTTCTCAGTGCACTCTGCTACATATGGTAGAGAGATGGCAGCAGCGAGGAGAAGAAAAAAGAGAAAGAACCATCTGTTTTGATGCCGGGTGGTGAATGAAAGCCATTTCCAAGCAGGGTGGTGGGGATGGGAAGAGGGAGCATTAATTCCTCTCCTTTACAGATTTGGAAAGGACATGTGAACATTTCCTTTCCTGCAGTCTGCCGTTAACAGTTCTGCAGGGTGATATCATTGGGGCCTTTTCCAAACTCAGACCGTCTCAGACATTACAACACCAGGTTTTGGCTGCCTGTATGTATCACCAGCTACACCCACTCCAGCCTCCTCCTTGCAACACCCCCAGAGGGATCAGTGAACCTCCTACTGCCAGACTCACTAGCGCTCTGCTCAGCATCTCAGCAGTCAGAAGTCTCCAAGAACTCAGCCCTGGACACTGCACCTACACCTACTCAACTGCTCTAGAAAGTAGCTCAGCTTCAAATAGGCCCTAATTGCTCCAAGGAGTGTAACACTCTGAGCTGCACTGTCACAAGAGCAAGCAGCTCATGATGCTAGGCACCAAGATGCTGATGGGTGAGTTTGGAAGTGGAGAGAAAAAGGAGGAGAGCAGGTGCCTCTGAAGATCTCCAAACAGGCCATGGCCAATGCAAGGTCTGTTTCTCTTGTGCTGTAGAGCATGTACTGGGGAAATCAACAGCCCCCAGTTGAAAACCTGCTCTTGGTGAAGCCACTTGCAAGGCAGAGGAAGGAGAGGTGCTCTCCCTAGTCCCCAGCAGTTATGTGGTCATGTTCTGTACTCCACTAAGTTCACCTCTGTTGCACAGATCTTGCTAGCTGCAGCAGGAGAGAGCTGCAGCTCTCCTCTATGTATGGCAGGGGCTCACACCCGACGAGCTCTGCGTCAGCATAAAGAGGAAGTGTCTCCACTGATGTTCATGAAATTACTCCAGAGTGTCAAGTCAGGCTAAGTGAGAGCAGAATCAGGGTACATCAATATGTTGGAGATTTGCAACCACAGAGCAGCCTACAGTCACAACAGACAAAAAGATTCTGTCAGAGAAGAGGTTTTAGTTTCAGTTTGTCCAAGAATCACATAAAAAGCAGCAGTTATTTTAAAAATGCCTGAGCTTGGTTCCTCAAAATAGTGGGAGTTTCATTTAGTGCTTACCCCAAGCAGTGTGTTAGCAACACACTCAGGCCTTCTGCTATAAAGAGCAAAAGAAGAAAAATAAACAAAGTAAATGCCTGGGCTGTTCCACTGGCCAGCCCAGATGTCAGATTTGCTGTTCACAATGCCGATGATTTGACTTGCTTCCCTGCCTACAGTCATGTCCTGGAAGGTGTGAGGAGCCCCTGGAGATGCTGACAGCATGTGCTCAAAGTGCGAGATGGTCCCCCAGTGGGTGTGCAGGACAGCCTGGCAGCTCTCCCCTACAGATGTGCTCTGTCAGTAGAAAACCTCCCAGGGCTGTCAGCCTGCTCCCAGCAGCCTCATCGACCCCCCCTTATGCTTAAGGATCACAGAACTCCAAGGCTTTCTTCTGTTTACTGTAAGGGGATGTTGCCTGGATTGGTTTTGGATGGAAACGCTCTGCTACTTTTCTCTCTAGCAATCTTGGTCAAGGTTCCCCAGAGCTTTTTCCAGCCCACCAGACAGTTTAGTTGCTCCAAAACAGGACTGGTTTGGTTCAAATCCGGTATTTGATCCAACGGCTCAGTTACATTCCTGCTAGGGTATTGCCCTCAGTATCAGCACTTGGGCTGTTTAGCAAGCAGTCCACGGATGAGAAAGCCAAGTACATGCCAGCAGTTACTGGATTCACCAAAGCAAACTAAGCTGGCAGCCTTTAATCAGGAAGAGATCTGCTCCTAAGGCTCTGCTCTGCCATCGCTCTGGCAGCTTTCTGCTGCTATTGTTTCCCTTTTTTCACTTCAGAGATTTATTTTGGTACTGACACGGACACTGCAAGGACTCCCCTTTCTCCCTTCTAAAGCACTTTCTTTTCTCTCTCTCCCACCCTCTGTAGATGAGAGCGCCCATTTCACTGAAGTGATTAATTATTTTTGGCCCTTTAAAGCACTAACAACTCAGAAAAGATTTTCTGTTACTGCTGATTTTGTCCCTCTCTGATTCAACATGCACCCTGCATCACATTAAGTTGCTCCAAGCACTTCCTTTTGGGAACACAGGTTAAAATCCAGCCTGAGTCCTTACAGCAGACACTCAGAGAAGGACATGGTGGGCAGGGGTAAAGGAAGGTACTTTATGCCAGTGTACAGCACTGGCAAAAGCATTACTTCCCGGCTTTGAAAGGGATGTTGACCTCTGGAGGATGAAGGGGGAAAAGAGACTGCAATGGCTGAGAGCCGCACTTTGTCCCATAGTAAGCTCAGCCTATTTAGCCTCTCAAACAGAAGAAAGTGCCTTTATCTCACTGTAATCCCAAGGAGTAAACATGAGGCACTCAAAAAGTCTTTAATCTGCTGAAAAAAGGAAGAATGGGAACCACAGCCGGATGCCACAACCAGGCAATTTCTGATTAGAAATAAAACACTGTTTTGTAGAGTGTGGCTGATCAACCCATGGACACGACACACTCCCTGTCTCCATTCAATTCTGTGCTGAGGCTGGTTAGCTTCCCAAAAGCACTGCTGGCAAGCACGTATTATTGGGTGTGGGACAGGGTAACTACATGAAATGAAGGGGCCAGTCTTATACAAGAGGTGATGCTGGATGATTGCCTGTCAAACCTGGGGAGCCTGTGAATTACCAGAGCTCTCGTTTTGCCTGTGGCATTTCTGTAAACCTGCCACTGGTGCTGGTTCAGTGCTGGCACGTGTCCTGGAAGCACACCTTCTCCGAGCTGTTCATTGTTCCAGGTCTGCTGGAGCCTGAATTTGCTCCCCCGCTTCTGGCAAGAAAGTTTCAGCTTTCCTTGTACAACCTTGCAGAAGCAGAGGGCATGGCAGCCAGAGGGGGCTGGCTGTACCCTCAAGGCACAGACAAGAAGCCACATGCTCCCAATTCAGAGAGGAGGATGGCTGGTCAAGGCAACCCCAGAGTCACAGACCACATAGACAACTTGGCAAACCCACCCAGATGAGAAGTGCCGCAGTGTGGCAGAGATGAAGGAGGAACTCCCAGGGTGTGCAGTTAATTGTAAGGATCCACTGGCATCAGTTGTACAGCAGGAGATCACCTTGCAAAACAGAGCTACAGCCCTTCCAGAGTAATGTGGTAAGGTACTCCACATGGCAAGAACTACGGTTTCTGCTTGGGTATGAGGTCGTTTATGCCAAAAAAAAAACCCCACAAGGTTGTGGATGCATAAATTTTCTGTATAGGTAGTACCAAAGGAAAACTTCGCCTGCCATGTAGCACACCCCTAGTCTTTCTTGTCCCATATGCCTGAGGGAAGGGAACAGCATATATAGACCAGTCTCATGGTTTAACCCCAGCTGGTAATTCAGCCCCACACAGCCACTCACTCACTGTGTCCCAGTGGGATGGAGGAGAGAATCAGAAGGGTAAAAGTGAGAAAACTTGTAGATTGAGATAAAGACAGTTTAATAGGTAAAGCAAAATCCACACATGCAAGCAAAGCAAAATCAGGAATTCATTCACTACTTCCCATCAGCAGGCAGGTGTTCAGCCATGTCCAGGACAGCAGGGCTCCATCATGTGTAACAGTTACTTGGGAAGACAAAATGCCATCATTCTGAACATCCCCCCGCTTCCTTCTTCCTCCAGCTTTATATGCTGAACATGACAGCATATGGTGTGGAATATCCCTTTGGTCAGTTGGGGTCAGCTGTCCCAGCTGTGTCCCCTCCCAACTTCTTGTGCACCCCCAGCCCACTCACTGGTGGGGTGAGAAGCAGAAAGGGCCTTGACTCTGTGTGAGCACTGCTCAGCAATAGCTAAAACAACTCTCTATCACCAACACTGTTTTCAGCACAAATCCAAAACATAGCCCCATACAAGCCATTATGAAGAAAATTAACTCTTATTTCAGCCAAAACCAGCACAGTCCCTCAGGATGGAGGCACCACTTTTGAGCTTCAGACCTGATGAAAGAGGAGTTTAGGATGCAGCCAACCAAGTGAGTCTCACATTCCATGTGTGAAGCTACAGAGGTATATCTACATCTTCACTCAGGAGCACTGACTGTCTAGATTTCTTTCCAGAATTAAGAGGCACAAGCTGGTCTGGATAAAGATCTTGGGACAGAAGAAAACAGTTGGTGAGCCAGTGTCCACGTTGGTGTCCTTTGCCTTTGTACACCTCTCCCACACTGCATTAATCCTGGCTTTCTCTTCACACCTCTTCCCACCCCTGGCTCTGGCTAGTCCTGATGTACGTGTGTGCTGGCTGTCCTACCAACGCATGCACCCTGTGTATACAGTCACAGCTGCCAGACCAGGGTCCATACCAGCTGCGCTCTTCATGCCCTTCCCATGGCACAGCACTGAATTGAGCCTGATTCTTCTGTCCACCTGCAGAGAATCACAAAACCTGTGGAAATGTAACAATCTTGGAAATTTCTACTCTTCTCTCAAAATTGGTTGAAACTGACCAGCATGTTCAAAAGTTGCCAGCAGGGCCCCATGGTAAACAGCATAATTGCAATAGGCTTTTTCACCTTAGGAAATCATCCAGAAACATCTGAGAGGCCCATACGCTATATCCACAGCCCTACAGGGACCTTGCTGCAACAGGACATGGTGAGGAGACGCCCTGTGTGCATGGAGCACCCGCAGCTGCTTGCCAGCAGTGCTTTACTGCCTTTGCAGCTTGCCTGCACATTGTAACTTCGATGAGAAATAAACTGCTTATTAAGCAGCAAGCTCCAGGTTTGTTGATGGTGGCTGTCAGTCCTCACTGAGATGATTCACGACGTGACACTATTTTCTGTGCTCCCCTTCTGTCTCCAGCCAGAGCGCCCAATACTCTTGGCTCCCAGCCAGGGCACAGGGTGAGTGTCTCTCATTTGTTTATAGCAGGGCTGGGGGATGTTTAAACGAGGGTGGTGATGAGAATCTTGGGAATTTCACAGCAAGCATAACTGCAGTTACAATCCTCCCCGCAGCCGACAAGCTCCACTCAGGGCAGAGTATAGAAAATTCTTTATCTAAAGACAAATCCATTGACCAGCTCCTTCTGGAAATGAACACACTCTCAGGGATCATATTAGTTGCAAAGCAAATTTAATAACTATAACCACTCATGGCCTGATCTTTAAAAGGCAGGAGTCCAAAGCACAAGTTAAAACCATTAAAAACGAGTTAAAAAGCACAAGCGTGCAGCTGCATGCTGAGTTGACACATGCAGCTACCATGATTGCCTGCACAAAGAAACACTTTGATAAGAGAGAGAGGAAGAGTCTGGCCTGGCCTCTGTGGCAAAAGCCATTTGGAAAAGCAGGTCCATGCTGTACTGTGCAGATTTGGTGGTGATGGTGTCACAGTACATCCCTAGCTTTAAAATAAAAAATTTTCCAGTCATTCATTTAGTAGGGAAGCACTATAGATTATTACTAAAACTGAAAGAATTTGTTTAGATCCATGCTGTATTTCACTGAGAATGTTTATTTTCTTTCAGCACTTTGTTCAGCTTGGACAATGACACCAAGCTAATTAGTTTCACATTTGTCCCTGCTTCTAAGCCTTTCCCCTTTGCAGGATTTCATGGCTGTGATAGCAAGGTTATAAGTTTGATGAGCAAAGGCACGATTTTTTTTTGGAGTAAGTCTTCACTTGATCTTTATTTTTTATCATCCAGTGATTGCAGTAAGTTTGCTACTAGCTGAAGCCTGCACTGGAAGGCCAAAGCTGACCTGATCGCGTTTCCTTCCAAAAAAATTTACAACTGATGCCTACACTGAAAAGCTTGCAAACAGAAAAACTCTTGCAATCACAGAAGAGGAATCAACTCTGACATGTTACAAAATTATTTTTAATACCTTACTACTCAAAGGCCAGTGGTGTACTTGATGCCTGGAAGGGCACCAAACGCCAGGACCCAGCAACACCACTCCTAAGGACAGTTCCAGTTCAAGATAACAATCACATTCAGGGTCTCCGGAGGACTGGCTGTTAACGATCCATTTCTGGTAAAAGCACATGGACTCCTTACAGAACACTCTCAAATACAGGAGTCTGGCAAAAACCCGGACAAACAATGCACTGGAATGCCTGAAGCTCCTTTTTGTGGGGGCAGTTCTGTCTGAAAGTGCAGCTAAGCACTGGTTCAGTGGAGGCTGGACTGCTTACTTTCAGGGGATGCAGCACCACACACAGGAGCCCCGCTCCATCACTGGTCACGAGTGCCTCAGTACCACTTAAGAAAGGCAGAATGTGAAAGGCAGGAGAAGCTGGGCAGCAGCGCACTAACTCTGCTGCGTGTTCCTGACATCACCACCACCACTGGCAGGATCAGCAGCCTGGGTGCTGAGCCCTGGGTCACTTTCCACAGCCTTGGGTACACCTTGCTAGGGACCTACCATTGCTGGGGAACCCCTGAAGCAGAGCTGGGCTCCACCTATCACATGGCACCCTCAAAGTGGCAAAGTGGATCGGGTTTAGCCCAAATAATTCCACAAGACAATAATATTTTCAGCTACTGCTCTCCCCGAACCCACACCAAGGGGATGTACTCCCCATAAAAGCCAAAGTCACATCTCCCCTGCCCTCCTGCAATTACCCTGTACGAATTTCATTTTCTCTTCTCTTTGCTTCCTTCCCACGTTCTATCCCAGATTCCATGTCTCATTTTCAGATAATGTATGGGCCTGTTACCCACCATCGCCAACTTTTTGAAGAATAAAAGCCCCATACAGCAAGCAACCAGAGATCTAACATTGCATACATGCAATATCTGGGGTCACAGCCATTGCTGCTCTCATTGCACACATCACAAGATCTGATCCATGCACTGGCAACAGCCACCTGCCTGCACGTCCCAGACATCAGCATGCTGGGGGCCAGCACTGCTACTGCTTCACCACATTGCCTGGTGCTATAGTTCTGGCCAAATCACTTGGTCCAACAGATTCTCACAACAGCAGTATGGTTGTCAGGTCTTAACAACTGATGGCACAGCATCAGGTTGATGGGCTGCATGGGGACACAAGACCAGGTAAATTTCTAACAGCTGAGACTGGGGATAAGTTGGAAACAAAGTCTAACCTGAATGTCACAGCGGTGAAAATCTGCTGAAGCTCTAGAAAAAAAAAAAGTCCTGCTGATTTGTCTGAAACCCCCTAAATCTTCCTTTTCTGCTGAAGGCTAAAATAAAGAAGAACAAGCAAGTGGGTTCCCTATAGCAGCAAGAGACAAAATTCCCCCCCAGAAAAAGTGCAGTATTTTCCACATTGGCGGCTGTCTCATTGTGGAAAGACATCTGAGACGCTTCATTAGTCACTGCCTGCAGCTTGCCTCCTCAAACATATCCCCAAAGCAGTAGAGACCAAAATTACAATGAGAAAAGAGGAATCTCTGTATCTCCTCGTAAGTGTGGAAATAACTGGAGTGGCAGTTTAGATGCCAGGCAAATAATTTTCTTAGTATATTTTACAGGTCAAACTCTGACCTCTTCTCCAGTGCTATTTTCATCTGTAAATAACTCCTCCAGAACAGGGGCCAGGTTCACAACTGCACTACTAAAAAAGCCCAGAAGTAATTTTTTCAAACAGGTGTCTGTACCAGTAAATCCAAGTCTTGCAAATAAGTTAAAGCTGGCAGTGACCTCTGGAGCTTCTCTCACAAGTTTGGAGATGGGTGATAAAGAAGCTCCCATGCTAGGCTGGATGTGAATACTCAAAGCCCTTCCAACTGTCTCCATAAAGGGGGCTGCAAGTCCTCACTGGCAGAGCCAACAGAGACCCCTGGGAGGAGCCAGAAGAATGGAGGAAGCAGGAGGGATGGACAAAGGTACTACAGTGCCTAAAATATTTCTTTGCAAGTCTGACTTGTATTTTATTAAAATGGTAAGAACCAGTAAGGTACAGGACAGACACCTCCCTTTCAAATCTGCTCTAGGTGCTAGTCTGCACATACAGCATCAATCCATACATGAGATGAATAAAAACACCAAGCGAAGCATGCAAAATGGCTCAGTGTCTTCTCTGCACTCCAAAAAAGGGCAAAAAGATGATGCCAGAGTCTCCCAAGCTCCCTGGCATCCTGTGGTTCTTATCTGTCATGCACTCATCACTTCAAAATCAAGCAATAAAACTGGACTGGTCCTCCCAACTCTGGCAAGGACTGCACGTGAGAGCACTGCTGCCGGGGCAGGGGTCTCCAGAACCCGCCAGGCCCATCAGAGCAGCCAGGTGAGTTGGCACGGGGGAAGCGAGACCATGGTTTCTAGAGCAGGTTAACTCATCTGTCCGGGCAGCCAACCCATGGTCATGGTCGGCTCTTCCTTGGACGTCCCTCCCCGCGACTGATGTAAGGAGAGTTTCTGCAGAGCCAGGGCAGGCTGCAGAGCACGCAGACCGCCAGCCGCTGCGTTTCCCCCCGGTACGGGAGCGCACGGTACTGCGGAAGAGCTCCCGCTGCAGCAGCGCTAACACGGGCCCGGGCCACGCCGGCGCGCCGAGTGTCCCCGGGCTGTGTGCCGGCACCGAGCGAGGCTCCATCAGCGGCAGAAGGACGCTGCGGCGGGGCAGCGCGCCCGGGAGCGGGGCACGGAGAGTGCCCGGCGCCCCGCATCAGGCCCGACCGGCTGCACCCTCTGCCGGCCGCGGCTCGCAGGCACCGCCGGGCACCGCCGCGTCCCGGCGCTCCGTCAGGCCGCTGCTGACAGTAACCAGGGATAAAACGGGGTGGAGCGCGACCCCGGCCTGGACACGGCACACCGCAGAGCCGCTAACACGGACACCTCCCGCCAAACCTGTGCGCCCCATCGCGCCCCCCGATGCTCCTGCCTGGCTTCCCCTGCCAGCAGAGGAGCTCTCCCCAGCCCCAGCTGCATCACACCAAAGGCACTGCTTTTGTTCTCACAACCGCTGCACGCTCTTAGCTTTTGTCATCAAATCTTCATTGCAGGCTACTCATCCGGCACCAAAACAGTGTGACTTGCTAAACCGCAAGGCCTGGAGCTCACTTTGAAGAGCAGACAGCCTGCCATCCAACCAAGCATATTCATTTTGGTACGACAGCCTTCACCAGCACAAAGACAAAACTTCTGCTTAGGTACCAACAGTGCCCTCAGTGCTCTGCAGCCTCAAAAGGGGATCCAAGGAGCTTCTAGAAAGCAAACAGGGCAACAAATATTTCAAAGAGGACATGGGAAATGGAAATTAATCTTTTTCCTGGTGAGCAAACACCCATCACTTGATCAGCTCCAACTTTCTGGGGTGGTGGTGGCCCGCACAGGTACACAGCACTCCCCACAGCTGGCAAGCCAGGACAACAGCCTGTGATACACATGCTATTGGCCTCAACACAAAAAGAAGATTTGCCTTTTTCCTCACCCTACCTTTTCCCACAGGGCAGCTTGTAATTCCCAGATGCAGCTAACAGCAAGGAGTCAGTTATCTGGAAATGACTGGTTGGAGTTTCAGGCTATGATAGATGGCACTCACTGGTAATCCTTCCCTCCCTCTCTCCATTAATACTCCTCCTCCCCCCAGTTACTGCAGCAGTGCTCCCTTCTGCCCGCCCCTCTCTCCTCCCTCCAGGCTACTTCTTTGGAGAATTTGCTCCACAGCTGGATTGTAAAATAATCCAGCTGTTCCTATGACAACGTGCTGGCAGTGGGCAGAGATGACGCCAGCATGCAGTATTGGCCCATTCACTACCAACACCCAACTCTGTTTTGGTTTGGGATGCATTTGTTTTTCTATGCAGGCAGCTCTGCCGAGTACATTTCTGAAGGCCGGAGGGGCAGGAGGAGCCACAATCCCAGAGACGCCAAGAAAGTTGCTGGCTCTGTGATTTACCCTTTTTTTTTTTTTTTTTTTTTGCCCCAGCTCCATCTGATGTGAGGATAAAAAGCCCTCCAGCAGTCTTGCAGCTGCACCCAATCTTTGCAAGCCTTGATCCAGAGCCTGAGTTGAAAAGCACAAGGCAAGACTTTGTGTGTAAGGCTTTCAGAGAAGAAAACAGGGGCCACACAGCCTTTATTTTAACATCTTGCCTGTCAGCATAAGGATTGCAGTGTAGAGGGAAGCAAAGAAAAGACTTGCTCCTTGTGAAGCATTAGCCAGACACCTGCCTGGATTCATCCAGCCTCTCCAGCTTCGATAGGAGCTAGCTCATGTACTGAGGGATTTGGGCAGAGGCCATTAGCAGGAGGAGAAGGACCTTACTGTCAGGCTCAGCAAAAAGAGGAGGCTCCTCAGCAAAGCCCTCTCCTTCTGCAAACACCACCTACAGCTCTGCAACTCCAATGACAGGGCTCCCAAAGGGAAGGACAGGAATGTGCTTGACAGTCCACAGAACAGGACAATTTCCCTGGGACTAACACACTTCACTTACAAGGAAACTCCCATAGCAAAATGCCCACAAGAGACAGGGTTTGTTACTGCCTGTACATTTTTATATGCCTCCATTTTTATTCTGAAGGTCTTGAGAACAGAGCAGGGCATGTAAGACAGGTGAGACTCTGTAGCTGCATAACTGCTAACAAACTGTTTCCTTTCAAACCCAGGTAATTAACGATCATTACAAGCACAGCAGTGGCCATTTCTGTTACGTGGCTGACTGCAATGACCAGGGCTCCCACTGCTCTGCTTTCAACGTGCTGAATGTCACCAGATGATGGTGAAGAAAGATAGTCCTCCGCAAGAAAACAAAATCATGAAATTAGTTATGTCGGTTTTGAAGTGAGACCTCCATGGGCCACTCTGGAGACATGACAGGAAAAGCCAATTAACCCAAGCAAGTACAATGAAGGGAATGCATCTCAAACTAGAGAGGGCTGGTTCACTGATCTGGTATAGTGAGCAGCTAGACACAGCAGATAGTCAGGTACAAGGGAAGTCAAGAGATCAAATTAGCTTAAACCTATAGGTGCTTCTTTGATGAGGGCAAAGAAAGAAAAACAACTAGAAGTGTGACTGTTCCTGGAAATGCCTTAGAAATTGCAGAGCCAACAAGCACTGTAGCACCTGTCACACGGTGTTCAATTGGGTTTGGAGAGACATTTACAGGCTCAGGAAGCTATCCTTCTAACGCTGCACCTGGTATGTCTGTAACACTGCTGCTTTGGGGTGCCTCACCTCCTCAACGCTCCACAGCCAGTAACAAGTTGCCCTCAGCATCTCTTCCCTGCCCACTCTTCAACCATGTAAAAGTCCTGGCCATCAGAGACATCAGCAACAGGTCAGTGTGAGTTCAGAAGTCTTCTAACTTGCCTTCCCTCTTCCGTTGTGCAAAGAGTGAAGACAAGCTAACTTTTGAGAATCAGTTGCAGTGCTGCTGCTCGCAGAGCAGGAAGCTCTGCTGTACACTCTACCCAAACTCTTATCCAAGTCTTACTCCCAACTTCCCTTCTCACCACACAGGCATTTCTGTTCTGGGTTCAGAAGATCAAAAAGAAATGTCACAAGCTGTAAGTGGACAGGGCTTTTTTCTCACTATCCATTTTGCAAAGACATAAGTAATTTAATAGCAGTGCAGAAAGTTTTGAGGTACCTTCCACCAGGGCTGTATTTTCCTATCTTTTTATGTACTTTAGAAATCACGCCCAATTTAGACACACAGTGCAATGTTTGACTCCAGCAAGGTCTACACTCTCCTCTATATCCAAAGAGCCCTACAGTCTCCGTGCCACCTGAACATCCTCTGCCAGCACAGTCATTACAGCAAGACCACTCCTTCAAGGATCTGGCTTCAACTATCTACTCTGTTCGGTATTGAGCTCTCTCACTGGCTCAAGGCAAGCTTAGCCCAAGATCTCCCTAAGTCCTTCCCACAGAATGCAGTTCAAAGAGTCAAAAAACAGACTTCGCAAAATAAACAAAAGCAAAGCTCTTCCCCTGACTGGCACAGCCTTGTGCGCTGTGCTTTAGTCTTCAGCACTTTTCATAAGTGCCAGATCCCAGCCCCACAATCTCTCTCAGAGTTTTTACTGTTTTCTAGGGCAAAATCTGATAAGAGGTTTCCAGGGCTCCTGATCTGCATGGTGTTTACAGGAACAGACCGCTCTATCCAAAAGCTCATTAGGTAAACTACACTCAGTATCAGCACATGGACATATTTGAGAGGATTAAGAACAAGATTTCATCAAAAGGTATTTCAATTACCAGACTGCATAGCAGATACATGGCAAGGCAAAGGACTCTCAGAGCAAGTCTGGCCATGTATCAACAACCTGTCTGTTCCATGGAAAGTCTGCCCACCTACCTGGTCCAGCCCCAGGAAGCACCCTTGTGAGGCTCAGCAGTCACTGGAAAGCAGATGGGCCAGAGCGAGGAAGGCAGTCTGACAGCAGTGGCAGTGCAGATGGGATCATGTGAGTGACTGGGGTAGGGGTTTTGTGGAGAGGACTGGAGAGTCTGTTTGGGGCAGCTGGCAAAGCAGGCTGCTGCACAGGGTGGGAGGTAGAGCGGGGAGCAGCAGCCCTTTGGTTCTGAGCCAGTAATTTAGACTAAATTTAGCGAGGCTCTCAATGCCATCTCCCCCAATAACCTCATAGCCAAATTAGTAAGATAGTCACTGGGCACATGAACAATGAGGTTGGTTGAAAACTGGCTAGACCAACAAAGCTCAAAGCTGATCAGCAATTATAAGGTCTAAGTGACAACCAGTGGAGCTGAGCAACATCTATCAAGGGCCAACACTGACCAACTTGCTGTGATGCCTTCATTAGCACTCTGAATGATGTGGCAAAGCATATGGCCAGCACATTCATGCATAATACCAAATCGGGGTAGTGATTGACATAGAGAGTAGGGGTACTACCTAGAGGAAACCTAATAGGCTGGATAAATGGCTGGTAGGAACCTCATTAAGTTAAAAAAAGTCAAGTGCAAAGCCCCCCACCTGGGAGGGAATAACTCCATGCAACAGTACAGGGTGCCACCTGGCTGAGGAGCCACTTTGCTGAAAAAGTGTTTGGGATTTGCAAAATGTCTGGGAATGCAGTGGGGAACTCTTCAAAGCACATCCCCAAGATCCTGATTTTTGACTATGAATGCAGTCAAACACTGGACCGAGTTGCCCAGCAAGGCTGTGGAATCTCCATTCCCAGCGACATTCAAAGTCCAGCTGGACAACGCGGTGAGCAACAGTCTTGCTCGACCTGCTTTGAGCCGGGGACTGCAGTAATGACCTCCGGGGTGAGAGCATCCCTACTCAGTACCCCTCACCTAGAACCAGTCGCTTCTGCTTTTCTCCCCAGTGCTCAGCTTCCCGGAGACCAGCAGGGAGCAGTGAAAGGCGGGGAATGAAGGCTCACCCACCGGACCAGCAGCATTCCTGCAAGGTTACAAAAGCATGCGGCGACTGCCCAGGGCTGCGGTAAGGAGCGCCCAGCCCAGGGCAGCGGGGCCAGGAACCGACAGAGGGCACTGCGAGATGCTCTTACGGGGCACGGGGCCGGCGGGGACACCGGGCGCTCAGCGGCCGTCGGGGAGGGAGCGGACCCGGCCGAGGCACGGAGAGGCCGGGGGCGTTTCCTTCAGCCGGGCAGTCAAGTGGAGGGGCCGCACCCACGGGTGCCAGCCCAGGAGCCAGGCCCCCGGTAACTCCCGAGACGGGCTTGGTATTGCTGCTGTAAGCACTGAACGTTGCTTGTTGCTTCAAGCGTCTGGGGCTACAGGGTTCATGCTGCCCAACTCTCCTCCTTGATCTGGAGATCTAAACACGTGCTTGACAAAACCCGAAATTTAAACTCTTACATAACAACATGACTCCAAGCATTGGGACGATGAAATCCCAAGCAGCACCTAGACTCTTCCACTGACACAGGACCTGGAGGGGGGACTCCAAAACCCAGGAGACAAGGGCAGCCCTGTGCCATTTTACTGGACAGCTTTGTAGCAGCTCAGGATCATGCTCACGTCCACCACAAAACTGAACACCAGGGCCACAAAGACATTTGCATGTTTCTGTCAGCTCCAGTAAAAACAACAGCATATTGGTTTAAGCTACAGCACTTTATCTATGGATGACATGTATGGGAAATCAGACATGGGGGAAAAACTCCAGTGAATGGAAGTCTTTGGACCCCAGAGCTCTGGGTTTAGAGGCGGCTGAGCCTAAAAGTGCTGCCTCAGGAGTCTGGCTCACACATTGCTGCAACTGGCTGGGGTGGTTTCAGGCATTCCCATGCCAGTCTCTTCACCCTGCTCTCCTGGTCAGAGTTAACACATTCTTTCCAGGGGAGGCAGAAAGGAATGGGAACTTCAGTCTTTGTCACTGGGCATTGGAGAGCTCTGCACAAGCCCCTTTCTTCCGTTGCTTGGTTAGCTAACAGCACTGGGGATGCAGGATGCACTTGCTCCTTTTTGTCACTGGCAAGGGCCAGCAACCCACTATAGACAGCAAAGATGGTATTTTAAACTGCTAGTTACATCTGTCACAGCACGTCAGCCAGACCTTAGGGATCCTCATACATACACATAGAGATGTTTCATACATCTGGAGTAGCTCCTTGCCACAAACCCTGTGTGTTACCACTCAGCTCCTTTCACACACACCACCAGTGCATTACTCCTCTACTCTCCCTGACCCAACTGATCCCCCTGATCATAGGCTCAATGCATCACATAGGCTGGAAGGAGTCTCTGGAGGCCACCTAGCCCAACCCTGCTCAAAGCAGGGCCAGTTAAAGCAGGCTGCGCAGGGCCTTAGCCAGTTAAGTTCTGACAGCCTCCAAGGCTGGAGGTTCCACAACCTTCCTGGGCAACCTGCTCCAGTCTTTGACCACTCTCATGGTAAAACATTAGGATTTTAGCACATGCTCTGAAGATTCAGCACTCCAAATTGAATTTAGGCAAATTACTTATGCCCTCAATATGCTGTTCCACAGTTTATACAACTCTCAGGTACAAGATCTGCCTCTTGCATTGCTCTGGTATTAGCATTTGACTGATCCTGCAGTAACTTTGGTCAGGGACTCAGACCAGCTGGAACTCAACCTTCCAACATAAACATGTTTGTTGTCCCAGTGAAACGTCCTGAACCATTTCACTGCCAGGTCAGACGAGTAACCATGTAGAAGCCAGGAAGGAAACAGAATCACATGGATGGGAGCAGAGACAATCATAGGACCATACCTGTAGACTGATTTGAGCTATCCTGAAACTGTAGTTTGAGCCCCTCAATTTACCAGGCTATTAAGATGGGATCACACTCTCCACTAGCTTCACATGGTTCTGGGGGACAGCTAATTGAGTCAGTGAAAAGCCAAGGTTGTCACCTTCAAGGTACTCTGGCCTGGCACCAGCATATCAAATAAAAGGTTTCCTGAAACACCAAGATAGACTGCAGGCAACAACTCTGACCCTCTGGCACAGACACTGCAACACAGAATCCGCTGGGGAGAGGAAAGAGGAATAAACCACACATTTGTGTATTAGTCACATTTGAGGTTAATGGGAAAGTACTCGGATGCTGCTCTGAATGGCTCATGGTAAACTGCAGAATAGAACAGAACACTTCAATCATTAGTGTCCGTAAGGAGCTCCGAGATCCTTGGGTGGAAATTGTTCTATAATAAATACTCTTTCACAAACACAGATGATTATTTCAGTGCATCATGTATCCTAAAAGGAAATACAAACCTTTGGTTAAGAGTCAGAGCTGGTCTTTACCACATTCTGTGCCTGATCACCTGCAGGGCACAATCTGTCATGCAATATCCAGTAATTAAACTGTATTTATGACAAGATTGGAAGTTGTGAGGTCATTCCCTGTGCAACTACACGTGCCTTAAATTAGCTGTGATAATCATTCTCACATGTATGCAACAGTTCAGGCCTTTAGCCACAGCCAGTCTTTGATGTTGCAACATCAAGTGACAATTTGGCATGGAGAGGAAAAATAATGCAGACTTTGGTCACAAAGTGGTTTGGTAAAGGAGATTTTGCTGGGGTTTGACTGCATGGCATTATACTCAATTTCACATATTCAGCAAATGGAATTGGTTGGCACTTCGATCACAAATACACAGATATTGCCAGCTTCAGAACTACCATCTTAGTATCTGCTCTCTATAACGAATCAGCAAATAACTTGCATTTATTTTCAGCATGAAAAAACTTGCACAGTAAAATGTTTGTCAAATTATAGCTTCTAAAAATTACAAAAAAAACCCCAACAGATCTGGAGTGTTGAAGCCCTCTTAGCAAAGATGATTTACATTTACATTGTATGACAGGTTTATCAAGAAGCTATGTTAATCCTGCTCTTGTGTAATGAGCGAGAGTCTTGCACTCCCATAGTACCTTTCCACAACAAGGACTGAAGGTACAACAAAAGGAGTTTCATTAGGAAGGCGATTACAAGTTCAGGTCTTGACTAAATGTGCTGGGACCAAGAGCCAGAAGCCATACCCAGTGAAGCATCTGCTCTCAGTGGGGTTCCTAGTAACATAGGGGTATACAGAGTACACACGAAACTTTTCTCAAGTAAATGTTCCTAATTGGGAACATCCCTTCTGGGAGAGGTAGCTTGTATGAATATCATTTGACAGTTCTAAAAGCTGTGGAAACTATCTCATCAGCTTGCCATGCTCCTCAGCTCACAGACTGAAACAAAGATCTTTTGAAGATAAACAGGTAAAGCAACATGTTTCCTTGTGTGTCATTCCACTGTATTTGTCTCCAGTTACAGCTAGGTATCTACATTTCAGTGAAAAAATATTAGTTTGTGTTTCCCTGAAATCTCACCCAATATTTAGGATGATTTGGGGGCAGTTTACCAAACACTGCAGTCATCAGGATTCTCTTTGGAGCACTGAATGCCTTACAGGACCCTTACCTCCAGAGCAGATGTAGTGTCCCTGTAGCCCTAACACATAAGTATTATTTGAGGGGTGGTGTTTCAGACACCCAGAATTGAAGAAACAAAGGCTGTACTGTAGCCCAGAGGGGTGACTTACAGCATGAAGCTAAAGGGCTTGTCATACGCCAAAGGACAGAGGTGTATCTGACAGGATGAAACCTGCTAGGATATTGCTGGATGACCCCAATGAGTGGAGGGAGCCCCATTTCATGTAGTCTTGCCTACTGCTCATCAGACACACTCTGCTCCCTGAACCATGCCCAAGCACCACCCCGGAGACTGCTAGCTGACACAGGCCAAGACTGTTTCAGGGACCATGGATATTACAGTGTAATAGGGCAGGCTAGAAACTCAGCAGTCCAATGCCCAAGCTTGCTACCTACCTCATTTGATTTAGCAGCACAGGCATAGCCAGGCTTGTGGCACCTGGAACTTGCTGACAAACTGTAGGGGGAAAAAAAAAAAGGGGGGGGGGGGGGGGGGGAGGATGGGGGGATCTGAGATTCCGATGAATAGCTAAAGCTGCAAAGAGCTGAATTCTTTGAAAGTCTGAGTGAAATCCTTATCCATGCCGAAACCCTGTTCTTGGCTTTGCACTCCGCTCTTATGTAATGACAGCGCATCACTCTGGTTTATCTTCCTTAGTGTCCTCGAGGTTAGTGACACATCATCATTAGGTTACGTTACTATTTTAATTCAATTGCCATACCACATGCTTAAATGCTGTAACACAGCTTGTCCTTCTTTCTGCCCTGTGCTACCAGCAACTGTTATTTCTCCTACAATTAGAGTTCAAATGCTTCATAGCAGGAATTGCATCATTCTCCCACTGAAGCACCCACTGTACTTCAGAGCAGTGTCAAAATAATGTTATACATAAAGACCTCAATAACCTGGTAATATCTGAATCTTGTACATTTCACATTATATGCTTCAGGACTGACAATGCTACTGTATTTTATGGCCTTGGCAATACTGTTACCTATTCAAAACAAATATTTAGTTTTGCAAACAAAAAACAAATAAATACTGTATTACGAGTTGGTTTCACTTCCCTTATTCCCTAGCATTGAAAGATTCAAGATGGGCTATTTAAAAAGAGCTATATCCTTACTAAATGGAAGATGCGAAGCAATCAGAATTAAAACGACTCTTTTAATGTTGCAGCTGGTTGTCTTTAGCCAACAGGATCAAGTTACAAAACATTTGTATAAAAACAGAGGTCAAATATAATCAGTGAAAAGGAGCTGAAAATCTGTTGTACTGCAGGCTAGAGATGCTGGGCGGGGGAACAGAACAAGAGCTCCATAATTGGAAATAATAAAGATATTTTATCCGCATGCTAGGTATGACCTTCTTTTGTTTTCCCACGATATCCTGTTGATATAATATCCAGGTCCCTTGTGGACATCCGCTGTTTCCAAATGAGAAGAATGAGCATCGTTAGTTTCACTTCAGCACCTCCCCGAGTCTACCTACTATGCCTGGAAAGCCTGTCGGAAGCAGCATCAAAGAAAATCCTTATCAGCAAAAGACCTAAACGGATGAGGAGCACGGACATACGAGATCACATCTTGTGGTAATTTAAACAAATTTCAAATACCGTTACAATAAGGAAGCACAGAATAAGAGCAAACGTTCAGCTAAATACTTCCAAACCCACCAATAACTATAGCTGATGAGGTCAAGCGCACCTGTTCCCCCTCTCTGCTACCAGCCACAGCCTTCTGACACCACCTGACAGCAACCACCCACAGAAGGTTGTAAGGACAAAGGGTGCAGTGCTGCCTCCCCACAGTATTCCCCAAGGCAGTTTAGAAAAATCAGGACTTTCACAGCCAAAGGGGTTATTTTTGTACTTAAGAGTCCTCGGTTTTATTCTAGAATTCGGCTTAAAAAACCCCACCCAAACCACCCTAGTAGTATCCACAAAAATCATGCAACAAGGTTTTCCACAAGTAACCACAATACAGAATAGACAACCTTCTCAAGTTCAGTTTTATCCCACATTTTCCCCAAGTTTCATTTGATGCACATTATTCTTATGTTGAAAGAAAATTGCCCTCGGTCCTGTCTCTGTAAGGCTGACAAGTCCTAGTTACTTTATCTGTTTCTCACCCAGAAGCTGTTCTACACCTCAGAACACCTGTTTACTTCTCTGCACCTCTCGCAGTGCTCTATGTCCTTCTGAAGAGATCAGAACTGTACACAGCATTCAAAGCACTGGCACACCACAGATTTACCCCATGCCATAATGATGCTCTCTGCTTTGTTCTCTAGCTCTTCTGTCTCACCTCCTAACGTTTGATTTGCTTATTTACCAGGCCTTGAGCTGAGATTTTCACAGAAGTATTATTATGCTGACATCTTCTTCCTAAGTGATAAATCCGCTTCGAGGCTCTTACTGGATATTTAAGGTTGGGATTGCTTATCTCCCATTTGAAACACTTAACATTTATGTACATTGAATTGTATCACCTACTCACTTTGTATTATGAAGTTTTACTAAAGTTCCTCTCAGGCCACAGGGATTCTTCACATATTGACTCCTTCCACCATAAAAAAATTTTTGCTCTGTCTTACAGCAACCTGTCTTTAACCCAGTGTCATCTACTCATGTGAAAACTTCTCCTCTTACTCCAGTTTATTCAGAAGCTTTTGCTGATAGATTTTGTTGAATGATTTTTAGAAAACAAAGTAGGCATCAGCTGAATCTCTCCTATCCACATGCTCTCCTGACTCTTCACGGGACTCCAAACAACATATAAGAGCGGGACTTCTCTTTAGAAAAGCTCTGCCAGCTCTCCTGGTACACGCTTTTCTCCTCCCCGCCCCACCCCCTGCACCCACTAGTTCACCTTTTTAAGCAGTTTTCATTAAATTGCCTGGTGCAGATAACGGGCTTGTTACTCAGCAGCTCTCAGAACATTTCCAGGCACTTTTTTTTAATTGGCATATTAACTACCTTTCCATTCTCTGTTGTCAAAGCGCTTCTAAATGAGATGTTACACACAAGCATTAGTAAGCAGCCCAGTTATTTAAATCTTGACTTCTTTTAGAACTCTTGGATGAATATCATGCAGTTAAACTGTTCAGCACTTTTTATTTTAGCGATTTGTTTCGTAACCTTTTCTACAGACACTTCAGCTTGAGACATATACTGAATTTTGTGAAAGATTTATCAGAGGGTAAGCACAGGAATCTTAAGTTCCTCTACAGGGAGCACAGAACAAAATACTAATTTAATTTTTTTTCTAGAACCTTATCTCCTCTGAACAATCCATTTATTTTTGACTGTCCACTGGCTCTGACAACTTTTTTGGCAGGCTTCCTGTTCTATTTTGACCAAAAGAAGAGTCAGATTTATTGGCAAAGCAACAACAAAACAAATGACAAGAGAACTGGCAGAACAAGTGTTCAAGGATACAGGTGCCTGGTCATCTGCTACAGTGAAGTCAGGCTTCACAGGGTAGCTCTGATACTGCAAGTGCAGTGGGTGAAAAAAAAAAAATTATTTTATTTCGCCTAGTTCCATATGGCAATGAAAGCTAATTGTTATTTTGCATTATTCTTAAGTTGAAGTTGTGGCTGCTCCCTCCCTGGGAGTGTTCAAGGCCAGGTTGGATGGGGCTTTGAGCAACCTGGGTGGTGTCCTGGTCCATGGCAGGGGGCTGGAACAAGGTGATCTTTGAGGGCCCTTCCAACCCAAACCATTCCATGATTGTATGAATTATATCACCTTTGATCTTCCACCATCACACATCGATTCTTCCAGCTAGGAGCTGACCATGGAGCTCTGCAGGTGGCAAGGTGATGCCAGGCAAGCCGCACGAAGGACAGCAAGAGCTACACGCTGTTAGGTGTGAACCCCTCTGGGAGCCAGCACACCAGGGCATCAGGGGAGCTGCCATTCCTCCTCCCGACACCTCACCCCCGGAGGGGACGAGAGTGCAGGAGCAGGGTAAGTGAACCCACGCAGCCTTGCTAGCTCACTGCAGGCACCCACCTGCGAGGGGCCCCGCAGAGAGCTCACCCGCGGGCTTCGTGCCCTCTGCAAGCAGGGACAAAGGGTGTCCCCCGCGCTTCTGGAACCTTCCCGCTGCAGAGCCGCACGCGCCAACCGGCGCCCAGCGCCCGCCACGGGAAGACGGGCGCCGCCGCTTTGCCATATATGGGCACGGCCGGAAGCACTTGCGTCATGGCGTTGGCTCGTAGGGGCTCCGCGGGGAGCGGGACGTCACGTCCCTGACGCGCCCGCCGCGCGGCGCCATGGTAACCAAACAGTAAACACGGCAGCGGGGCGGGGCGGCGGGCGCGCAGGCGCGGCGGCGGCGGTGGCGGTGACGGCGCCCGAGGCGCCGACCGGGACGGGGCGGGCGGTGGGGCTGGGGCGACTTACCGGCCGCCGGAGGGGAGAGCCTGGGAGCTGCGCCCCGGCCCCCGGGAGCGACCCCATCGCCCCTGACCAGCGCGGAGGGTCCCGCCTCAGCTCCGCTCCGGGCCTCTGCGCCGCCCGCCCTTCACCCGGCTCCGTGAGAGAGCCCGGCGGGGTCGCGCTGGGGGCTGGCCCGACACCGGGAACCTCCGCGGTGATCCCAGGTATCGGCAGTGGCGCCAGCCCGGCCCTGCGGGGAGAAGGGCCGCCCCGTTCGGCCCGGGGGCAGGAGCGCCGGAGCGTGTCGGAACTGCAGCTCCTGTCAGCATCGAAGCGGTCCTGGAGCCGCAGCACCCTCCTGCATCCGGGGCTACTTTGCCCCGCAACCCTTCTCCACCCACTATAAACGTGTTTAAGGCTCTTCATGCTGTTTCACAGCTCTACTTTTTGTAATCCATAATAGCAATTTCAGTATTCCTTGCGCTGCGTTGCAGTTTCATTTCTAAGAATTAATTACAGTATTGCCCTTAATGGGATTCAGGAGCACAGGAGGCATCAGAAATAATGCAAGCGTTACTTGCTTGCCTTATCTCGTTCCATTGTTTTGTTTCACAAAGCGTTCTACCGGTATCTGTGTGATGGATCAGATACAGCCTGTAATTGAGGCACATATATTTAATCCCTTCCAAGCAGAGATTGATGTGTTACTCCCTCTCATGGCTCTGTTGGAAGTTAGTGGCAAGATTCCCACTGATTTAAGTGAGATCTCACTCCAGAGTTCTCAAATGCTAGGAAGCAGATAAATCATATCCATGACATGCCATAAATTTTATGTAGCACATCTCGAATGCTGGCTCATCCCAGGCTGAAGGCAAGGAGCCGGGCTGGAGCCTGGGGTTAAACGTAACATGTCTCATGTAGTGCCACCCCCAAGTTTGACATCATTGCATAACAAATGCAAAACCTGCCGAACTTGGCACTTGCTGTCACTGCTGCTGGAATGAAAAAGCCTTGGTTAGGCTGCAGGACTGCTGTCTCTCGGAATTCAGCACTAGATTTTGCTTTAACCTGTCTGGCGATCATGAGAGATGATGGGGCCAGGATCCCCTACTTTGAGGGGACTGTGTGATATTTGGGGACTCTATAGACCCCTGCTCCTTTCTGCCTCTCTGCTGAACATCTGGTGATTTCAGTAGCATGTGTGTGCTCTCAGAGACTTCTGAATTTTCCAGCTCTGAACCTGACAGTCTTTCAGCAGAAGGCATGTTGTGATTCCAGATTTACTGACTTCACAGGGTCACTTGTCACATAAGTCTCACTCTCTTGAAGCTACACCTACATGACTGCTTCCAGGGTCAGTGCTACTGTACATTTGCTGTGTCTGGGTGTTGCCCCTGTAAACTCAAGTGGCAATGTCAAAGTAGCTGCTTCTGAGTGGGTGGCATCTCAGTAGCAACTGGGGTCATTCTTAGTTGTCAGCACTGCCTCCAGCTTAATGTTGAAAGACGGGAAGCTGCGTGCATGTTTGCTTTTGAGCGAGGCAGGCTTTGTTGAGCAAGCCATGATGCTGCAATACACACTATTGAGATACCGTGTTCTGTTAGAGAAGGAATGAAGAAAGCAGAGCCTGCTGCAGTGACCAGGAAATGCAGAGTTACACAAATCCAGCCCCGAATGCCAGAGAAGCCTCTAGCCTGCAGAGATTGCCTGTGAGCACAGCGTCAAGGTGGCCTTCAGCCAGACACATGTGCCAGTGCAGGTAGTGTTGTTGCTTCCACCTTGAGAAAGGAGTTCTCAAGAGCCGGAGTGACAGGGCTGGAGGCCTTGCTGTTCTTGTGGGACTTGTCATGTGGGAGCATGAGGGAGGGAGCAGGGTAGTGCTTTTGCACACAGCTGCTGTCCTGCCAGAGAGGCACATGTTTCACTGCACAAGGAGCAGGAATGACAGAAGGTAGCAGCCCCTCACAGACCCCAGGGAGGGAGCATGCTCCTAGAGCATATGGGATTTTTGGCATAACTCATTTGAGGACTGGGTTCGTTTTAATAGAAGCAATGGCAAGGGAAGGGTCAATGTTCTGCCTTATACCCCTCAGCCCAAAGTGAGAAGTGCATGAGCCTTTCTCCTCCCCTCCCCAAGGTGTCAGACCAAATCCAGGAGCACCCAGAGTCAGGGTGTGTGCCCACTCCTCCCCAGGCAGGAGGAAGTTGGGCTGTTAAGCACATGCAAGTGATGGGGTGGGCCCCAGCCTGGAGATGGCTCACCTGCCCCTTTTTACCTCCTTTCCAGTAACACATCCAGCTTGTCCCTGAAAGGCCACAGCAGGCAACAGAGGCACAAGAGGGGGACCAGACCCAGATAAGTCGGATGGGGAAAGCCATAAGGGGCAACCCCACTGCCTATCAGAGTGGGTGGGAAGGGCATAGCCACAGCCAGCCCGGAGTTACACCAGGGCAAGGACAGGTCTGGCCTTAATGGTGTTCCCACCCCCATGTGCCCTGTGCCTCAGGCTGCTAGCACCAGACTGCAGTTTATAAATCTCAGCCTAAATTAGAGGCTAGGGAAGCCCTTCAGGGTCACAGGGAAACAATGCAAAAGGTAACAAGGACAGCTCCAGCAGTCAACTTAAATGCTTTTATTGACAATGTCTCTGAACAATAATAAGCAAACAATGCTTAAGTTTCATCCAAATTCACTTTCCACATGTCAAAAAAGACCTCAAGGTAGAAAAAAATAAAATAAAAATATAAATATCTGAGAATCCATCTTAATAAATAAATTAAAAACACAATAAAAACGTTTTCATGGAAAACTTATGTCAGAACATTCAGACCACCTCAACAATGCATGATCAGTAAAGTTACAATGAACATCAATGTAGAACTACAGTACATGGATATAGCTATTTATCTACCTACTAGAAAATAAAATAGAGTCTCTTTCCCCCCACGTAAGATGGGTCATTGCTAAGTCATCAGAACACGATATTGCCAGGAACACAGTAGTTATTGTTAATCAGCTGCACTAGATACAAGTTGGAGATACCCAGCACCAGGTTAAATTCCAATCATTGAAAACCAAGAGATTTAGTTAATGCTAGTGATACTAAGGAGGGGAGGGAGTCACCTACCCAGCCATGTGGGACATGCTACAGACTACCAGCTCTCATGGATGGGCCATTGGGGACGAGACAAACTCCATGCGATTTGCTACATCTCTGGAAGAGGTACGAGGCCTCGGTGCGGGGCACTCTGCCAGGCCCCAGGGTGCCAGGCCAGACAGGGTGGGGGTGGCGGGGCCCTCCCCAGGCCCGGGGAGCCCCATGGGGCGCAGCGGCAAGTCCGTGGGGGTGCACGGGCAGGGGAGGGGGCCCGGCAGGTCAGTCAATGCTGGACCCCCTTCACAAGGCCAGGAGGGTGGGGGAGCTGAGGGAGTCGGACGAGGGCTCATTGCTGCTGCTGCCCTTCCGGTGCGCGGCAGCGCAGCTGGGGAAGGCGTCCGCCTCGGGGTAGGTAAAGACGAAGGTGGAGGTGTAGGTGCTGGGGCACGGAGTGCAGGTCACCACAGGGGTGCAGAGGGGCTCCAGCTCACCGCTGGTCCCAGCGCCCAGCGACTCCCAGTCCGAGGCATAGAAGGAGGAGGCCCCAGGCAGGTCCATGTCGGGCACAGAACGGGAGGCCTCCCGCGGCCCCGTGGAGAAAAGCAGCTCGTCAAAGGGCTCAGCCTTGAGCTCCAGCCCACCGCTGGTCTCCTTGGGTGGCACGGCCGGCGGCGCCTCCATCAGCGGCAGGGCGAAGGCAGCCTCCTCGGTTACAGAGGGGCTGGGGGTGCCCAGGTCCAGCGCAGTGGCAGCTGCCAGCTCCTCGGAGAAGCGCAGCTCCTCGGGCATCTTGCAGGCAGGCCGGTGTGCCGCCAGGATGAACTCCAGCTTCTCCTTTTCCTTCAGCAGGTTAGCGATCTCCGCCTGCAGCGCGGACTTCTCCTCCTCCAGCTGGTCGGTCTCCTGCAGAGAGCAGGGCTGTCAGCCCGGGCCGGCACCACCCCCAACTGGAGGCCCCCTCTTCCTGCCCCCCCCCCCCCCCCCGCCCCCGGTACTCCTCCTCCCCCCGCCTCCCGGGCAGCACTTACCGCCTGCAGGGTGTCGGTCAGCTCCCGCCGCCGGTTGCGGCACTTGGCCGCTGCCATCTTGTTCCTTTCCCGGCGGATCCTTCTCTTTTCCTCCTCCTCCGGGGACAGCTGCGGGCAGACAGAGGCCGCTCAGTCCCGCCGCCAGCCCGGTGCCCCCCGACCAGGGCAGCCCACCGGCCGCCCCCCCATACCCCCTCAATAACGTCGGTCCCTGCTTACCTGCTCGACTTTGCCCCTGCGGCCGATGCTCTGCCCGCGGCCGCCCGGCGCCTTCAGCACCGCGGGGCGGGAGTAAGCGGCGGGGGCGGGCGCCGAGACGCCGTAGGGGTGCCCGCGGCTCTGGGAGGGGGCCACCGAGGAGATAAGGGTGGGCTGCACTAGCCACTGCAGGTCGGGGCTGGTGGAGATGGCCGTCACCGTGGGCACGAAACTGGCGCTAGAGACAGCCAGGTCAGTGCAGAAGTCCTGCGGGACAGAGGAAAGGGGGGGGCTACCGTCAGCGGGGCGCCCAGACCGCTCCCCGTCGCCCCTGGGGCCGCGGCGCCGCGCTGCCAGCGCCGGCTCCACACGAGAGCGGCCCTGTTATAAATATCTCTGACGTCCGCGCTGACGCAGACGCTGCTCCGGAGTCTCCTCAATGAACTCGCGTTTTATCAATGAAGCCGCTTTACACACCCGCCGCAGAGCGCAGCCCGAGCCACGGCTCCCCCCGCCCGCCCCGCCGCGGCACCGGGGCCGCTACCCCTGCCCGACCCCGGCCCAGGGGCAACCCGACGCGGCCTGCCCTCCTCCGCGGGCGCCGCCGAGCCCCGCACCGCCCGGTCCCGTCCCGTCCCCTCTCGGGTGCTCCCGTCCCGCGGCCAGGGCGCAGCCGGCGCCTCACCTGCGGGTTGACAGGCGAGCCCATACTGGAAAAGGAGTCCGCCGGGGAGGGGTAGTAGGTGAGGCTGTCCCCAGCCGGGGAAGCGCTGCTGCAGCGAGAGGATGGCGCCTCGTACTCTCCGCCGAAGCCCTGGTACATCATGTCGACTCAGCGTGCACAAGCCGGCGGTGCGGGGCGATGCGGTGGCAGCGGAACACCCTTCGGAAGGAGGCGAAGAAGGGGCCGGCTGCGTGCGTCCCTCTGTCCGGTCCGCGCGTCACTCCGCTCCGCCGCCTGGGCTACCTCTACTGCTGGAGTACCGCGCGGCGCCTCCCTTTTATACCCTCCCGATGACGTCACTGAGGACGCGCCCACCCGCGCCCGCGGGGGGGGCCGCCAGCCCGCCGCCCGCCCCGCGCCGCCCCCGGGGCCGCCCCGCGCGCCGCCTGCCGCTGCCTCCCGCGGAATAGAGGCGCGACCAGGGCTGAGAGGCGGCCGCCGGGGCGGGGGGGAGCCTCGCGAGCGGCGCGCGGGGGGGCGGCGGCGGGGTTCCCCCCCCCGCGCGGAGTGGTACGGCCGGGCTCGGGAACCCACTGACGCAGATATCCTTATATGGGATACATCCTGTGCGAGGGGGCGTGACTGACGGGAAGCGCTCCAGGCTGCAGCCAAGTGCGGCGGGCGGCGCGGGACGGGACGGGGCGGCCCCTCCCCCCTCCCCCCTCCCCCACGCGTGGCGAGACCCAGCTGAGGGCCCCGCCGCGCCAGTGTTGCCCCTGCGGGCGCCGTCCCGCCACAGGTTACCTCCTCGCTGGGGAAGGGGGGGCGCGACGGCACCGCGGCTCGACGGGGCCCCTCCGCAGCCGCGCCGCGAAGCGAAGCGCTCCAAGGGAGGCAGCAAAGCCGAACCGGGGGCCGGGCCCCGCGGCGGGCAGGCCGACGCTCTGCGCTACAAGTAAACCCCGTCCCCAGCACGGAGCGGGTGGGGGTCTGCCCATAGCTGGGCACGGGGACACGGCCGGCTCTACGTGCGGAAAGCCCGACCTCCCTCCTCCCCTGCAGCGAAGAAGGCGTTATGTGGCACTACTTACTTCTCTAGTATATATGCAGAGTAGTAGTCGGGAGTGAGAGTAATGGCACAGGGTACTGGGAAGCCCTGCCAGGGAAGCCTGGGGGGCCGCAGCCCCCCAGGAAGGTCGGGAGAGCTCGGGAGCAGCGCGCAGGAGTGCCGGGACACCCGCCAAGGACACAGGCAGGGGGCCACCGGGAAACCACCAGTGAGGAGCTAGGGGTGAGGCTCATCCTTTCCTCCAGTTTGGATTTTGTTTTGATCCTTGTTGCAGCGAAGCCCGGAGACACCCACCCACGACGGGGATGTCAGGCAGTCCTGGCTCAGGTCAGGCTAAGCTGGGAGCCAGACCGCAGACTCGCCTTGCACGGGAGCCAAGAGATCACAGCTATAGATAGTAACAGGGAAGCTGCAGCAGTGAGCGTGTTTACAGCAACAAATAGAGCCTGCAGCGCAGTCTCCAAGCAGGAGCGTCACCCAGCCAGGCTGGGATCCTGCTGGCAGCCTCTCCCACTGTTTGAGCTCATGGGCTAAATGCAGCGCCTGATGCTGCTGCTGTTGCTGTTGCTGTGCGAGCAACCTCCGTTCTTAGAGATCTGGGCCACGGGGGCGGGAGAACTGGGCCAGCTGCTATTTCTGAGCTGCCCGTCAGAGCAGAGGGGACAGCCAAGGACTGCCGCAGCTCACGGCCTGCACCGCTCCCTGGGAACGGACCTGCGGGGGCCAGCGCTGCCTCTCACCAACTCGGCACTGGCCTGGGGGCTAGCCCATCTCGGGGCAGGTGTCAGCCACCCCGGGTCCCTGTGCTGCTGGGGGCTCCTCGCCCTGACCAGCATTCTCCTCATGCCCCCTCATAGTCTCTTCAGCAGCCCCAGGCTACAGGAGAAGTCCCCCCTCAGCATTGCCCAGAGGAGGGACATGCCAGAAACTTAGTAAAGCCACGACCTTGCCGTCCCTGACAGCAGCCGAGCAGCACGCTAAACCTCTGTGGCCATGTCCCCAGCAGGGCCTGGATTGACACACTAGTGCCCAGCATGGGCGAGAGCCTTCAATAGAGTTTCAAGTCCCAGACATTTGCCAGGCACATTTCAGAAAATCCCTGCTTAGCCCTGCTGCTGTCTACAAACCGCCCCAGGGTTCCTCTAGCCAAACTGCCCCCCGAAAAGAAGTGTCTGGAAACCAGGGAAGGGAGCCTGCTTCACAAAAACCCAAAATATTTTTGTGGCACCCATGCAAACCATCTGTTGCCATCTCGGCTGGTGACCGAGAGTGTTCTGTTTGTACCAAACGGAAAGTGCACGGACGCTGCACATTTCTAACACGTGGAGGCAAGGAAACAGAGAAAGCGAAAACACATGACGTGGGTTTGTTGTTTTCTCCAAACGTGGGGTGCACACGGTTTTACTGCAGCATGTGTGAGGAGAAAAAAAAAGGAAGCAAGCGGTACCGCAGAGACAAAACAGTCAGAGCATGAACCCTCCTGCCTGGGTGACGGGGTTGCCCTCATCAGCGTGCAGGCAGAGCCTGACAAAGGCCCTCACCAGTCAGGAACAGGCAGAGGCATTCAGCCCTTCCAAAACAGCATGATCTGAGGAACAGACCACAAGTCCATCGAGCACTACAACTTTATTAAACCTGTACAACCAGGGCCAGCAGGGTTTTGCCAGGCTCTGACAGTGCTTGGCTGGGCCTCAGCTGTAGGGATGTACTGTAGGGACTGGGATTCTCCCCAGTCCAGGTGTAGGGGTCCCCCATCCCAGCATGACCCTTTCCCCTTGCTCCAGACAAGCCCATGACCTGTGCTGGCAAGGAGGAGGTGGCTGCTGACCACCACTAGCAGGGAGACGGTTCTTCGCAGGTGCCTGGTCAGACAGAAGAGGCCACGGCCACTGCACTGCTTGGGCATTGCAACAGTGCTGGCAGGGCAGAAGGAGAGCACCCATCCAAGAAAGATCTTGTCCTGGGTACCAACGGGACCCCTCCACCTGCCTGGCAGGGAGGTGGGAAAGGTTTCAGCTCCCAGACTTACAAGGGAGCAGCAAGCTCCCCGGCCGCAGAATGCAGCACGGAAGCTTGGCCCTGCTTTCACACCCCTCCTTCAGCTGAGCTTGCAACTGAGCCTGGGCTTGGAAAACCACAGCAGAGAAGTGCCTGAGGTATGTGGGCCAATGCAACCCACACAGCCAAAACCTGCTTTGGGGGCAGGAGATGGCTGTGCCTAAATTTGGCTGCTCACCAGGGGAAAGTTCATGCCAGCAGTGTGGCCCTTTGGTGATTATGTGACAGCACTGATCCACCCTCTGTCAGCAGCACCAACTGCAGTGTGGTTCCACATTCCCTCTGCGGGCACACACTGTGATGGTTGTCTGCCTCCAGCTAACCAGGGGCTGCTGGGGTGGCTGCGAAGGAGACCTGGGGGACAAAGTCCAGCAGCAGGGCAGGCACAAAGGGGACACTGGTGTGGGCACCAAAAAATAGCTCCTAGCTGTAAAATACCCCTCTGCGCTGAGAAGCCATCACTACCTGGCCAAGTGCCCTGCCCATACCATCAGAAGATCCACGCAATAGGCTGAACACCCATTGTGGAACAGACTTCATGGGCATTAATGCAGTTCCTCCTGCACACCCTCTGTTCTGGGTGTCCCTCACTGCATAAGGCACCCCCTCCATCTGCCTGGCCCCGGGGGGGCTTGCAGAGCTGGGCAGGGGCTGTAGGACTCAGGAGTAAATAGGATGGAAAAGCAGAAGAGGGGGCTGCTAAACCAGTGGTGGTGGCCTGCTCCCTCTCTTGATGTGGCCAGGGAGCAGGGGGTGGAAGAAGGGCTCTTTGCAAGTTATCTGGGGGGGGCCTGAACTCCCCCCAAGACAGACTGCAGCTATTGCCCTCCCACCTAGCCTGGGAGCCTCCAGGAGGGCAGGGTTCCCATCTCTGCTGGTCTTTAAAATGCAGCACATACCCAAAGCAAAGTATAAATAGTAATTAATAATCACAGCAGCTGGGCGTGTGACAAGGACATCCTAAAGAATAAACACTGCAAGCAGAGACATCCCGGCATCTCGTGGTCACGCAGCCACATGCCACGGGCCACCAATTACTGCAGATGACGCCGTCGAGCCCACCCACCCATTCTCACCACTCTGCCTGCTGCTTTCACCTGCACCAAGGTGGATGCCAGTTCCCAGGCACAGCTGGACCTTGCTCCACGCACTGCTCACAGCCAGCAGGTCTGAAAGGTGGCTTCACCCAGTGCAGCACTTCCTCTGCACCCTAGTGCCCCAGGGCTGGGCTGGCAGCTGTCGCCTCATGACTGAGGGTTCATAACCCAGAGCAATTCAAGTGCAAAGTTCTCCAGCCACAGCTCCTGCTGCTGCCAGTGCCTTCCCTTTGTGCACCATGGCAGCGTGACAGACCCAGGGCACCGTGGCCAAGCTGGCCTCTTATCTCCCCGCTGGCTCCAGCACCCCAGGCCCGTCCCAGGGCGGTGTATGCTCACGGTTATAACCCCAGGGCACCAACCAGCTGGGAGGAGAGGAAAACACCTGAAACAAAATGACCTGCACATTTCTAGAACCGCTCGATATTTAGAAGTGAAATCCCTGAGATGAAAGGCAATAAACTCATGGTCGGTTCAAAGCACATTCAAACCCAGTGACAGACAGGCTGATGCAGGTCTTTTCTGCTAATCAAACAAGATCCAAACAAGGCAAGCACAGCTGTGCTTTCCTCACTGGAACCCCGCAAGAAGCCTGCAATAAACCCACACACAATCAAGAGAAAGCCTGGGCTTCTCATTGTGTCCAACAGCTTTCTGGAGGTGGCAGCTGGATGGTCCAGTTGCACAAGCTGCCTCTTCCCCTGTGCGGCCGGGTAGCCGCAGTGATGCTCATGCTGTGGGCTGGGGTCTGGGTAAAGGGTCTGGGGTCTGGGTAAAGGATTCCTGCTCCTCTGTTGGTACAGTGGCTCTTGAAGAAAATGGGCCAAGGGTAACAAAGGAGGAAGTGCTGAGATGATGGAGGAAAAGGCTGCTGTGCTTAGCTAAGGAGATTTTGTCACGGGCGGAGAACAAAGCAGCCAAAGTGAAGGGAAGGGACAGGATGTTGAAGATTGTCTGGCTCAGGACGAAGAAACCCTCTAACTGTTGTGACTAGGGAGTGCGCTGGGGAAAGGCTCAAGGGGACAAACAAAGGATCACAAAGCTTAAGATAGGCTGGGACTGAGTGGGACAGCCTGAGGCTTTGCCACTACCAAGAGAAACAGCCCTGCTTCACTGGAGGTAGTCCCCAGATCACCTTCCTCCTCTGCCATTCCGTGTCAGAGACCAGCACACCAGGTGGGCTGCCCTGGAGGACAGCCATTAACACAAGTAAGGTCTCTTTTGAGTCCTTGGCTCTGGTAGTGATGGGGCTGTTTCAGGGACTCTCAGAGACTCAGCCCGCCCTGGCCCAAGGGGGAGTCACATTCAGTTGCTGTTACTGAAAGGAAATGGTGAGATTTGAAATTTGTTTGCTCCCTGCTCTGGCTGACCTGTACCTCAGGCTGGACAGTCAGGCTGCACACGAGGCAGAGCCAAAGGAAGCCGTCAGCTCTGTGGAAAGATGCTGCCACTGCAAGAATAGAGACCCCAGTAATGCTACAAGAGAACAAATGATGAGGTACGGCTAAGCAGAGAGTTGGCCTTCTCTGCCCTAGGAACAAACATTGGGAATACCCCAGGAAACTGAGGTTCCTGAGATGGTATTTAAGAAATGCAATAAATACGAAATTCAATATTATTAAATGGTCTGGGGTTAACAGTGCCATGAATATACACATATGTAAACAACATGGAGTGCTGCCAGCCCAGCCCCGAGGCTTTGATCCTCCCCAAGGATCCAGATCTGCCAAGCAATTCGGTTTGGCTGGGGGGAACTGCTGAGAGGGGGAAACATCTTTTGTGTTAACTCATCCCTACGTATCTGTGCAACTATGACCAAGAGCTAAGCATACGCTTGCAGAGACCTGGGAGGAGTGTGAGATTTGCAGGTCATCTGGGGTGCTCTGCTCCATCTCTGCACAGTGAAGAGGGTCTGGAGAAGAGTCTCTGCTGCTCAGTGCTACCAGCTCACAGCTTGTTCCAAGTCAAGGAAAGCCATTATCCAGGCCCATACCAGCACCTGAAGAGATTAGCCATGTCCTTCCCCATTGAAGTCAGACAGAAAACATGTAGACAATAAACAGGCCAGAGTACAGGTGGGGAAACTCAAGTACCTGCCCCCACAGAAGAGGGGCAGCCATCCACTTTGGGACTGAGTTTGACTGGTGATTGCACATGGGGGCCTGCCCTTCTCTGTACTCCCCTCCCAGAAGCCTGGCTGCCAGGAACACAACTTGTTTTCTCCCTGCTTGCGTTAGGATCTCAGAGGAGTTCAGTGGGCTGTGAAACTGACATCTCTCGCCTGCATGAGATACACCTCCACCGTGCCAGACACTGAGAGCACCAGTGCGGGTGTGGGCAAGCACCGGCACGGAGAAAAGGCGCCCTGTACTCCAGCACAAAGCTCCAGTCAGCCAGCTTGGAGAGCCTCCCACCACCACCCACCCCGGTTCCTGGAAACAGGGATTCCCTTCTGCCTTCCCCAGGCAAACCCTGCCTCTGCCAGGGGCTGCAGGCAGCCTGGAGTGACCCGGCCCTGGTGAGGAAGTGGAGGATGGAGAGCACCAGGCACAGGGCGGGCGATGCTCAGCTTCCCACAGTGTGGGCCGCCCTCTTGGGGTCTAATGCCTCCCTCCTGCCCAGCGGCAGGGCTGCCCTGGACCCCTCCATAGCCACCCCCGCTGGAGTTCCGAGGTGCTCGCCGACGCCGACACCCCGGCCAGGCCTCTGACACTCCTCACGCCGGCGGCCTGCCCCAGGCTACTGCGGGGCCCTGTCCGCCTCCTCAGGTCCGGGGTGGCGAGCAGCTGGGGCCGTGAAGCCCCCGGCGGCCACCCAGGCACGTAGCCCGCTTGGCTGGGCGATCCGCGGGCCGCCGCACTCCGTGCCCGAGGCCCAGACACCTCAGGCACCGGCCCCCCCCCGGCCCGAACCGCCGCAGGGCCGGGCCCAAGCCCGCAACCGCGGCCGTGCCGCGCAGAGGAGGCGGGGCCGCGCCGCATAGGCCCCGCCTCTCGCCCCTCCCGGCCAATCCCGGCGCTGTTGCCGGGGCCGGGCCGAGCGCCTGACGTTGCCCGGGAGACGGCGGAACGTTGAAAACACACAAACCTGTTGACGTGGGTGCGTGGTTTCCACGGAAACCGGCCGGCAACGTCATCGCCCTCCCCCTCCCTCCGCTCCCTGCCGGAGCTCGAGGGCGACGCAGGCGGCGGCGTCAGCCGCGGCGGGAGGGGCGGAGCCCCGTGGCCATGGCAGTGGAGGAGGGTGGGGCCGCGTCGCCACGGCAGCGGCTGTTGTTTGTTTGGGAGGCGGCGGCGGAGGAGGTCGGAGGGGAGTCGAGGCGGCCCTGGTCCCGGCCCCGGCTCCTCTCGGGCGGCCTGCCCACGCGGCTGCCGGCGTCCGGCATGGCCTCACCGGCGGGACACCCATGCCTGCTGCCCGCCCAGTCCGGGGGATGCCTTCGGCCTGGGGCTTTGGGACCCCCCCACGGGCAGAAGGCAGCACTCCGGGCCATGCCTTCAGCCGGCAGGCCCATCCGAAGCAGCCGCCCCTCATACCGCCGGTGGCTGCTGGGCGCCCTTGGCCGGCGTGGCAGGAGGGCGGGGGGTGGTAACCTGGGGAGGGGAACGAGCCCAGGGTTAAAAATAATCCTGCCGAAAGGGAGCATTTATTTTTAGCTCGGATCAGCTGTGCAGCCCGCTGTACTGGGGAGCCTGGCCCGCGGTGCAGCAGCCCAGCTGGAGGAAGAGCCTGGGGCTGGGATGAGACAGGGGGGATGGATGGATGGGTGGACAGGTGGACGGTCGGATGGTCGCAGAAGTCCACGCTGGAGGCACTGCTCTGAGAGGAGCAGGCGTTAGCTGTTGCCCACTGTGGGTGTGGGCTGAGCACCCACGGCACATGTGCTGGGGGTCTGCTGTGCTCATCACCTGGGCTGCTGAGCAGGGTGCAGGCAAACCAGGCACACCTCAGAAACGTGGTCTTGAAACAGAAAAATAAACCAAAAAGTGAACTGCAGCCACTGCAGCATTTTCCGGTCCATCTCTTGAAGAGCGGCCACGTCCATTCCCTCCCCCACTGGCAGCATCCTCTGCAGAGCCTGCTCTGCCAAAACCACCCAGCAAACTTTGCCCGGTGCCAGCGTGTGCCCCCGCTTCCGTCATCAGCGGTGCTTGACAGAGGCCAGACAGACCAAACACTCCTCCCTGTACGCCGGGGCGGTATGGGCTGCTCCGGAGAGCCCTGTTCCCGGCACCTTGCTTCCTCCCTGGCTGCTGGCCTTTGAGTGTGCTTGGGGTATCTCTCCCTCTGACATCAGCTTCCTCCCCTACAGCGCATGGCGGTCAAACCCTCATAGGTGAAACACCCGGCGAGGAGAGCTGGCTTGCTGGCGGAGGGACCCACCCACAGGCATTTCCCCTTTTCCCCGCCCCCGTTTCAGTCTCCCCTGAAATCCCAAAGGCTGTCTTCGCATCGGGGATTGCACAAGCACAGCCAGCAGATGAGAGAGGAGGGAACCTCGGGTCCACCTTGGCCTCGGCCACAGCGTCGGGCGCCTGCAGGGTGGGAACTCCCAGCTCCTGCTCCCGCTGCCACCATCTGCTGAGGCCAGCAAACTGGAAACCAGCTGCTTGCCCAACCCTCGCCAGCAGCCAGGCTGTTGTCATTGCTGTTTGCTTTACATCAGCTCTGTTTGGTTTGGCAGGCTGAGGGCAGCAGGTTCAATCCAGGCGATTTTACAAGGGCTGGTTCCTGTCCCACACCCCTTGCCGGTGAACATGCAGTACATTGAGGATACCCTCGCTCTGCAGCCCTGGGGCAGGAAAGGGTGCGGCTGAAATTAGTGTTTGCTTCTCAAGGGCAAGCCTGAAGTGCCAGTGTTTGGGGAGGTAATCACCGGGCGTGAGAAAAGGCCTCCTACATGGTCACAGCATCTCTCTGCGTGCCATGGGTATCCTGTCACCTGCATGTGGGGACCACTGGCTGTGTGGGAAAGTGTGGGTCAGTGACCAAAGACAGTGATGATGCCTGGGGTTTGGCCGGCTGCAATGCAGAGCATGTCCGAAGTCACCTGCAAGGGCAACTGAGGCCAGCGGGAGGGATGTCCCACCAGGACACGAACCCTCCCACAGCCCTGGCCCCAGGCAGCGCCTGCTGCTGACACCTGGCACACGGGAGCTGCTCCATCTGCATCTGAGATACATCTTGTCCAGCCAGCCAGTACCCATGATAAGTGGGATGGTTTCTCCTCCGCTTTTCATGCTGAAGTGAGAAAAAAAAAATGCCACTAGTTACTGCCACTGCTCCCCTTTCCCGGGACAGGCTGTCTGCATTCTGGCCCCATTGCAGAGCACAGGCAACAGGGCTGCTGGCATGGGCACTCACAGCTCCTGGGCTGCAGGGAGCCACAGAGGTGAATTAGCCAAGTCTCCTCCTCCTCATTAGCTCCTGCCTCATCTCAGGCAACTGGGCAGCCCCAGTGCCCCATCCTGCTGGTCAGTGACCCTGCTGGGGCTGAGGTGTCCCCCTCATTTGCTGCAGGACATCACCCATGGGGAAGGAGCAGCAGGGCAGAGGACAGAGTTCAATGCACGGCAGCAGTTCAAGTCACCTCCGCCCAGCCCTGCCCCGACAGCTCCTTCCCAAACCTGCCCTGCCCCATGGCATGCCAGCCCAGCTAAGCAGTGATGTGGGGTGAGAGCAAACTGCTGGAGATTTGGGGTGTGTGGGGACAGCCATGCAGTCCTGTGTCACTCCTGGTTGCTTCCTACCTGAGCCATATATTTCTTTCCCTTGCACTAGCCGTAGGGGCTCACAGCTGTGTGGCAAGCCGGTTCAGAGAGCTGACCTGGCTGGAAACTGAGCACCTTATTTCGGCAGGTTGAAGGTCAGCTCGGGCCACTTGCTGCTCAGGCGCACATGGCCTGAGCTGCTGCCAGGGTCCCCTCCACACTGGGAGACCCCATTCTTGCTCCTTGCTGGGTTCAGCTCTCAGCTGTGGAGTGAGGAGTCATCCTCTTGTGCCACTCCCAGCAGAAAACCCTTTGCTGCCTTTTGTCCCTCATCAGTTTAGCAAAATGAAATGGTTGGGAGCAAAGTCAGAAGTCAGCAACCAGTGCAGGGAGAAGTCTGGGTCCTGTGCCAGGGAAGAGTGGGAAAGGCCAGCCTACGGCAGCTCGGCTCGGACTGCTGCGGAGCCACAACCTGGGCGGCCTGGTACTCGGCTGTGCGGGCATGCCGCAGGGTGCAGCGCGGCAGCTGTCCGACTCCCTCTAAATCAGCTGATCCAAACCTGTGAGGAACAGCTGGCACCTCCTGAGCCGAGCCAGGGTGCACGCTGCTGCTCTAGAGCCTTGCAGTGAGCTGCTCTGGCAGACGAGTAATGCCTTGAAAACAGAAGATGATGGCTTTTCTGCCAGATCAACTTCTGGATCTGGTTTGCCCAGCAGATGCGTGTAGTGTTGCACTGGCACAACAGAGAGGATGCAAGTGAGTGCCAAGGAGTCAGGATTGCTTAGATCGCTTCAAACAGCCCTGGCGCCAAAAAAGTGTAACCATGGCCACACAGATGGCCCTGAGCTAATAGGACTCTAGTTATTGGCAGAGCCTTTGTGAGTCCAAGCCTGGGACAAGTCTTTATTGAATTGCCTCGCTAGGACAGGCTTTAATGAGTGCTGGATCTGAGCTCTAGTAGGAGGGTCACTTGCTCTTGCATAATATTTGAACACGTTTGCATGTCCCTGCAGAACTGAGGGGTGGGTGGTTGATTGTTTTCCTGTTCCGGTTTATCCCGAGTCTATAACATTTTCACTCCCCGAAGCACTTGAGTTTCTTTGTGCATTTCTTGGTTGCTCTGGTGCCAGTTCTAGTGGGTTTAGTGGCCTCTGTCTCCCAGGCAGCACTCTCAGCGAGGTGCGTCCGTAGCAGAGTTGCAGGGGGCTGCTTAATAGCACTACTCCTCTCGCTTCACCCTGAGTGTGCCCTGCCTGGCCAGCACTAAAGGGTTTACAGAGCTCCTGCGCTCTCTGTGCAAATCCTCTCCCTCCACACACACCAAACCTGTCTGCGTAATCTTTGGGATGCTCCCCGGTATCCCAGGCTGGGCTGCATTCATTGTCTCCGTGCTGACTGTCCTCTCCCTTCCCAGCAAGCGGGATCACTCTGCAGTGAGCTGCTCGCTGCAATCACGACTGTTGTGAAACAGTTTAACTTCCTACGGGAGCGGCAGCCCTTGCCTGGCGCACACAACGCCTCCGGCACTCACAGCCCTGCTTCCTTCTCCCTGACGTGTGCACATGCACGCTCCTGCATGCACACCCGTCCCTCCTCCGGCATGCCTTCTGTGCCCGCTGGTTTCCCAGGGACCAGGACCTGCCCTGGGGAGCGTGCTGGCAGCGGGGACGTGATGATGTGCCGGGGGGGCCGTGACACTCAGTGCCAATGGGGGATGCATGAGATAGATGGATATGGGTCCTGCCAGGAGGTCCCCAAGGAGGCAGCTCTACCACCCCAGCCAGCAGCTCCTTGGGTGGGTGGGTGGTGGTTATATATGTGGACCACAGCCCCCTTGTCTTGTGGGTTATCCTGCACCAAGCAGTGCCTCGCTGGGAGCAGCCAGGCAGCAGGCATGGGATTTCAGGCAGGCACATGCCATGGGGGGCATGTCAGATGCCATGGCTGCCGTGGAAGCTTGGCAGTGTTCCAAGGAGGTGACTCTTTAGGAAATGGGTGCATCCCAACGGTGCCACCATGGGAGGCCCAGCGGGAAATGCGTGGGAGTGAGGAGAGTGATGGAGCGGGCTGGGCCCTGGCCTGACCCCCAGTTGGTCATGAGGGAGAAGGTGGCTCAAAGGTGAGTCAGCAGTAGAGCTGGGCGCAGGGGGAGCAGGGCCTGGAGGGTGGAGGAGCAGGGAGGTACCTATTGGCATCATCACACATAATTACTTTAGCTTCCAAACCCACGTTGTGCTATTAAATTTGCTTGCTTGCATGAGAAACAAAAGCAAGAGGCATTCCCCAAAACTCCCTCCAGACAGTGGGCTGCAGCGCCTAACCCAGATGTTGGCAGACCCTGCCTGTGCAAGACAGAGGAGGAGAGAGTCCTGGTCACACTACCTCCTGCCAAAAATTCCCAGAGCAGCAAGTCTCATCAGCCTGGGACCAGGCACCGGAGCATCACTGATGAAGCCACCGCCCAGGAGCATGGAGGAGCAGCAGCCCCTGTGGGCAAGAAGCCCTGCGTAAAGCCTCTGCTCCCCGCAGTTGGGAAATACCTATTGCGTGGAAGCTGGGCACTGTGGTCAGCTAGCACGGGACAGGAGCACTGCCTGCTGCTTACCACGTCGTGCCTTACGTGTGGGAGGTCAGCCCAGGGAGCAGCCCCGGGGATCTCACAGGGGCTTGGCCACAGTGTAAGGCCATGGTACCCCAGAGTGCCAGGAAGCGCAGGCAGAGAGAGCAGAAGCCTTCCACATCCCCTCCACCCCATGGGGTCCCCCAGCACGCTTCCCGGCTCCCAGCCCCAGGTGCTGGGCTGGCCCTCTGTGGCCCCACCAGCCTCCTGCACACCCGCAGTGGTCCCACGGGGAGAGCAGCCTTCTGCTGCTGCTGCTGCTGCTGCTGCTGCTGCTGCTGCTGCTGCTCCTGCTCCTGCTGCTGCTGCCACCTAACGGAGCCACTCCTCCCGCCCGGATGAGATGAAAGTGGCAGTGCTCTGCATCGGCAGGCCAAAGCCTGCCCACCCCGGGCAGCCTGCTGCCCGGCTGTGCCCTGCCCACGCTGGCAGGGAGCACATGTGACATGCAGGGGCTGGCACAGGTGAAAGCCTGGAGCGCATGTCACATCACGCGGCAAGGAGGAAACCTGGTCTCCCCCTATAGATGGTTGCCCTTGAATCTTGCTGACACTCTCTCCGTACGCACGCACGCACGCACGTACGGCACACCTGGCCCACGCGGCCACTGCGCGCATGGAAGTCTCGGCTGCCAGGAGCGAGCATCTGAGCCACCAATTCGTGGCAGAAAGCGAAGCAGGTCCCGAGCGATGCAGGTCATGGCAGGATGCTTTATATAACCCGCAGCCACAGAGAAAACCAAAATAGCTGCCTCCCTGCTGCTCAGTTCGTCTCTTCCATCAAACACGGATAAAATTAGAGCAGGCGGTGACGTGCACCTACGTCTGCGCAGGGACTCCAGGGAGACAGAGGGAGCTGGCTCAGGGCTCTGCCATTAGCGGCACAGCCTGCCAGAGCTTTCAAGTAAAATCCGTCAGTGAGGCTGGTGTGTGGCCGCAGGGGATAGATGTGTGGAAGAGGAGGCAGTGGGGGGGGGGCACAGTACTGAAGGCACTTGGGGACCGCTCCACACATTGTCGCTGCCTTTTGGGAACATAGGCAGAGCAGTTGCACGCAAGTGGGGCTTTGGTACTGCGGTGACCCTCATCTTCCTGGTGCAGACACCGCGGGGTCAGAGCAGGGCTTCTCCAAAGGCTGAGCTCTGGACTGACGTGTCTCAGAGGGCTGAGCCCCCAGGCAGAGGAGTGCCAGAGCAGGAATACTTCTGCCAGAGCTTTCGAGCAAACATGCCTCCATGGGCTGGGACTCAGAGCTGTGGACAGCTGCAGCTGTCCCCTGGGAGGTGACCCCCAGAGCTTGTCAGCCCTGCTCCATCTCTGCTGACTTTGCAATCTGGTGGAGCCTCAGGCTATGTAGTACTGTAGGGTGGTCAAAAGCTGATTCAGAAAACACTGTGTGGAGACTCAGACCCCTTTAAGAAAAAAATGAACAGGAAAAAAGAGCCAGGACGAAAGCCTGGGCTAGAGGCTGGAAAACAGTGACCTACACCCCTGTATAGACACCCAGACAAGGTCTGAGCCTTTCCCTGATGGCAAGAGAAACTGCAATTATCAAAGCCTCTGAATACTAGGTAAAAATAAATGTGTAATTGTCCAAAGCACACGCAGATGGAGGTGTGTAACTTCAGCTCTCTCTTTTGGACATATTGGCTTTGATTTTTATTTTCTGGTTTACTGGTCTGAGCAGAGGAGAGGGAGCCAGGAATGTGGTTGTCTGCTGTGCTGTGACATTGCCCCTGTCTGTGACCTTGGGTAAGTCTTTCGGTGATATCCATGTGTCTGCATGGGTGCTTTGGTGCTCCATCTGCTTCTCTGGGGCTGATGTTCTCCATCCTCATTCAGCTGACAGGCTAAGGATTTGGGAAGGTGAGCAAGTTAATATTTGTCAAACACTGAAGATGACAAGAGCCCTGGAGAAAATCTCTATGTTAATCGTTATTTATGGAAAAGCAGTCAAAAAAGATAAAAAAGGTTTAAAACTGCTTTCCTGGTCTGAGAGACATGTGCCCACTTGTGAAAGTAATTTATGCTCTATCCCCTGGAGCTCTGCCACCTTCCCCCTTCACCTCTGTCACATGACAGTGCTGGATACCTCTGCTCTTGCAGAGGTGCCTCAGATCCCAGCCAGCTCCTGGAGACAGGAATCGCAGATGTATATAGCAGCATGGCAAGAGGCAAGCTAGGCAGCCACAGCAGCAGCTCCTCATGCTGGGCTCAAAAAAACCCCAAAACCACACAGAGCAAATGAAATCTGTTCATCTCCTCCACGAGCTCCTGGAGTTGAATAGCTCAACAGGGGAGAAGTGGCCAGAAGAGAGGAGGGATCCCTGTGTCATGCCACAGGGTCCCTCCTTGCTCAGTCCTGCCCTCAGCCTGCTGAGGCCACCTGGAAATTGCTCACTTGGGAACATTGTTTGCGGAGCCTGTTATCTTATCTCACCAATTTCTGAGGAATTGCCCTGCAATCCAAATGTCAGCCACGTGGTGCAGAACAACTGGCCTGTCCCTGAGTCCTTGGTTATCTTCTCCTTTGGCCCATGACAAGGCTGAGGGACATGTGCGCATGCACAGCACACCAGAGCACCTGAAGTGGCAGAGGCTGGTTTTCTGGATTCAGTGAGGCAGTTCAGAAAGGGTATTTGGGAATCAAAGGCTTTCATGTGACTGTACAGAAAAATCCAGCTTCTCTGGGTTGGTACCGAAGTCTGGGTGACTCCTCCTGGCCACAACCAGCTGCATCTGCATCCCCATGGCCCAGTGCAGCCTCGCGCCCCTGCCATGCCGCTCCAAGTAGGCTTATGCCCTGTGCTGCCCACGCCATGGTCACCATGTGCAGGCAAAGGTCCCAGTGCTGCGTGCTGGCTGGGCAGGGGACATTCGTCCCATGATTGCCCAGGTTACCAGGGTCCTTCATTTCACTGAAATCACTGGTTTATTAGTAGCAGAAAGCCTCTGAGAGAGCAGAGAAGACAGAGGTGGAAGGGGCCAGCAAGTATGGGACAGGCTAGAAGGGCCCACAAAACCTGTCCTTTTCCCACAGGCCACTGATCACCCCTCCTCAGACCATTCTGGCTGTTGCTGAGGAGCTGCAAGACACCAAAAGCAGGTGAGGCAGCCATGGCCCAGCTTCTGGGAAAGCGAAGAGAGGGTCGCGCAGCTCAGTGACATGGAATATAGGAAGCCTTTGGTGCTTCCACTGCACTCACACTTTGTCTGTGCCCTCTCCTGCACACCAGCTCTTGAGGAATGGGAGAAATAACACATGAACATTGAATATCAGGCATATTTGTTGCAGGAGAACACTATGATACAGTCTGTGATTCCCCTGGGGCTGTTGGAGGACTGGTTTTTACTAGCAGGATCTCTGCTGGGATAAGCTGAATGGGGAGCAGGACTAATTTGCAATCCCTTTTACGTCACTTGAAGGAAGATTTAATGACTGGGATTTCCCTCTGGTTATCCTGGGGGAATTGGAGCTCATTTTACAAGCTCTTGCCCAGTATCAGGCAAGGAGCCATTCTCAGGCTGTTTGAGTCTCTTCAGAAGATGTCAGTAATAAATGTCTTTTCCCCTGTGAGCAATAGCAGGGATCTGCCTGGCACAACTGTGGTCTGAAAAGGACACTTACAACAGGAGCATCTTTTTCCTCAAACCCTCAGCACATTGCTCTTTCATAACTGTTCTGTAGCCCAAAATAATCTATCGTGGCAGCTGGTGTTGCTTGCATAAAGAGGAAGCTGAGGTCCTCAATGAGGTCAAAGGGAAGAGCGCCCTGTCTAGACTAACATCCCTGGGGATTTCAGCCCCAGCCTCCTGGAAACCCCCTTGATCCAGAATTGCCCTGGTGAGTCAGAGCCACTTGCACAAAGCCAGCACCGAGACAAACTCCAGAGCCATACCACTACTCTGACATTTCTCCTGTGACCTGCTCCCCTTGGGAAGGCTTCTGCAGAGCAAGGAAATTTCCATGTTGCTCTTACCACTTGATCCTTATCAGCTCTTCCTAGCCATACTGCAGGATGGATGAGAACCTGCAATTGCACATCCTATCCATCTACATTGTCTGATTTTCCTTTCCCTCCAGCTAGAAGACCTTTCTTGTGCTGCTCACCAAAAGGCCTCTCTACCAAGACTCTCCATATCAGACACTGCATGCAATGACCAGCCACATCTTTGGTACTCACTAAGCCCGGTGCACTGGCAAGGCTTGCAAGGCCCACTGGTCTTTGGTACAATGCTTAGGAGTGACTTCTTGCCTGAGACCAGCAGTGAGAAAACCATTATCCCTGAGGTACCTCTTCCCTGGATTTTGAGGCGCCTCCTGCACCCCCACTCGGCCTGGCAGCTCAGTTTGCCCTTGCAGAAGGAACTCTGCAATGCAGAAGTTGCCCATCTGCACTGAGTGGCTACAGAGACTGTGGTTTGGGTGAGCCATCCTGCTCCGCAGCAATCTTGCTGTAGAGGAGTTATTAATATTCCTGTTGTCCACGTGCCATGCTGACTAGCTTCCAGGGATAAGTGCTCTCCTCATGTGCCTGTGGAGAGAGGGGACTTCCCAGGCCTAATTCAATGCTTCCCATTTGTGCTTTCTTACACACCAATCTCTGCTCAGGCTATGAATATGTCCTGCTGAATCAGTGTTCATCCAGCCAACTTCCCCTTTTCATGAGGGGAAATATTTATAATCTAGCACTCAAGCCACCACACAGTGCAGCTGGTGGAAGACATCCAATAAACATCCCATCTAACTGCTGCCTTTGCTGCCAAGCCTCCTCCCAAGACTTGGCCACTTGAGTAGCATTCAACTGCGCTGTTGTTGTTATATAAGAGGTAATGTTCATTAATCCATTCATTAGATGCTGACCACTCTGAAGAGTTGCATGAAGGAATGTTCTTCATGTAAACCTTCAAATAATCAGCAAGGCTGTTCTGAGCTGAAATAAACACGTCAGTCTGGAAGAATTCATTAAGGGTTGTCTTCAGTGGAGAGCCTGGATTGGTACCCTCCATTGCATCTAGCATGAAGAGATCTCTGAAAATATAGTGTTGCTGTGCATAAATGCCCTCTGTTTATTATTACCAGATGATATGGGGATAATATAATTCAGAAGTAGTGGCTCCATAGCTATGGCTGAGATTAATTTTGTGTTTAAAATAGGAATTCGAGCTCTTCCCTGTCTTGGTGTTCCCTCCCCAGTGTTCTTGCACTTACTTGCTATGTGTAAGAAGGAAAGGTCTGAGAACAGACAGATACAAATGTTAAATAGCTGAGAAGTTAAAAATAATTAAAATTAGCCCTTGAAGAAATACAGCCCGTAGTAACAAACCTTTTTGACATTTAATCATCACCATAGTAAATAAAAAGACTTTAGTCTTCCTACACAGTAAAAGCCTACTGCTATCATGTGCAAAGCCTACACAAGAATATTTTTTCTTTAATTCCGGGGTATTTCTCACATTACTTTTGACATGTGAAAGTTTTTCTCAATGATTGCATTAAGAATTCAGTTCAGAATTTTTCTTCTAAAATGTGACTGGAGTCACAACTCGTCTTAACTGGGGATTGTTTGGAAGAGTTGCTCTTAAACACACTCATACACAAGGCTTTCCTCATACCTACTTACATATTGCTCCCAGTCACTGTCTCTCCTCCGTCTTCCTTGAGAGCGGACTTGGCTATGTTCTCATCAGGTAAAACTGGAGGATGAGTTTTGTGACAGATAGGATTTCAGTTATGAAAAACTGAAATTGATTGAAGGAAATACCTTCACAGACATTGGACAGTGAGTCTGGAAATCATTTAAGTCAAGAATTCAGCAGTATTAAACAAGAATAGGAACATGCAGACTTTTTAAAAGTCAGTGTATGCTTTGAAAAGGATAGTGAGTCTTCTTCTGAGGTCCTCTGGCTATCTCTAACTAGTAAAGATTTGATGCTGGAGTAAATATGTCCTGTCTTCCCTGTCCTGTGAGCTTCTCCATTCTCCTATGTCATGTCTATCACTAGCCATTATCAGAGAGAGGACAGTGGAGGAGCTGATCTGGGGGTCCCCAGCAGTTGGCAGGGATGAGGTGAGTGAGGACTCCACTCATCTGCAGAGAGCATGGCCAAACACTTCTTATTTAAGGTGCTGTTCATTATAATTTGGCTTTATCTCTCCATTTCACTCATTGTTTCATGGGTAAGGAGACTGCTCAGACTTGTGCAGAGCAGCAATACACCATATAACTGCTTAGACTTAACTGATTAGACCTTGTTTTCAGCACAAATTCAGTTTGAAGAAACATGGGGTGGGATTTACCTCACCCGATTTAGATGTCTGGAACAGGACAAGACTACCTGCTCTCTAGAGTAATTTCTTTCTCTCTGTTGCTTGGAAGAGTGATGCAGCCCCCACGCCCTATCAGATGCAGAGGTGGGCATTTGATCTCAGCTCTAATCTTTTAAGAAAAAGTAACCATAAAGTTACACCCCAAACCTTGAAATGTATTCTCTTCTGTGTTGTCCGGAGCCTGCACTGAGTTTCACAACTGAAGGAAAAATAAAGGTATGACTTACCATTGGAGAGTTTGCCTGTTAGGACATGACAGTACCACCAGTACCTGTTTTTTTTTTTTTAGAGTTGTAGCTTAGGTAACAAAATTGCATGCAATGCTTTGTAGAGCTTCTTGAAGGCCTATGTAAACAGCAATTTTATACCCTCCCTGAGCAGAGGCATGTTTGTCATAGAGGTCGGAGAAGGACAGGACAGGACAGGGGCTGGCAGGTTGAGAGAAGGCAACAAGCCAGCTGCTTCTTGTAGAGGGTAGAGGTTTCTAGGTGGACTTTTTATTGGTGTTTGCTGGGAAGGTTCACCCCGATGCAGCCACCGGTGAGCAGGAGAGGCCAGTGGGTCTCTGCCGGCCAGGGAGCTGGTGTGGTGTACGCTGCTGGGGCCGCAGGGGAAGCAGGGTTTTGGTTGGAGCTGCCTGTTGGGAATGGAAAGGGGAACTGGCTGCCCTTGAGCTCCAGAAGGGCCAGAGGTGAAAGTTGCTGGGAAGCAGGGAAAGGAGCCTTGCAAGCCGGCTAGGCTATTGCTTGAAAGCTGAAAACCTGCCTGGCATTAGGCATAGCACTGGGGAGAGACGAGAGAAGTATGGTGAGCGCTCGCTTCCTCAAAGTGTTTTGTGTGTGGTTGAACCTGGGCTGTCTTTGATGATGGATGTTTCGTTTCCCTAAATGAACTCATGTTTTAGATCAAGCCCCATACACTTGATTTCCAGCAAAACCAATTCACATTTATGGAGGATTTTTAATTACTTTGGGTAGAAATAACTTCAGTTACTGGGTTAAATGGAAACAGATGCATATAAATATATTGTAACAATAGTTTGTCTCCTCAAAGTAATTACCCTATCTATTTCTTGATGTCTAAAAGTTATTTTGTTCCATGTCTCTTATCCAAACACTATATATTTTAGCTATATGGCCAGCACACAGTACCTGGGGTCTCTGGGATAGATTACAGGGGAGGCAGAGCAGTGCGATACTGTTTTATGGCTGTTCAGCCACTGACTTATTTTTAGTTGATTGAATAATCTGGATTGTGATCACAATGGTGACTCTGATGGTTATATCCCAGTAATGAGTTCAAATATAGCCCCTTAAAAGAGGAGGCCTTGCACTTGCCAGAAGAAGTGGATGAATAATTTTGCATGGTTAGTAAAAACAGTGATTACTAGCATAAAGCACATGTAGTTTTTATAGAAGTTTCTCAGTAGCTTGTAGTGGATTGGCAGGTGCAAGTCAGAATGCAAAAGGATTGGAGCATAAAAGTAAGTCTAGAATAGTTTTTAAGAAGAAATTTGTTTCAATGTTCTATTGTCTAAAAAAGAAAATGCAGAAATGCCACAGCAGCTGACGCAGAAACAGAAAAAAAAAAGAGTCTAATTGCATCATTCACACACATTCATACACATTGTTTCATGGAGACAGCAAATTAGTGCTGTTTTCTGCCATTTACCACAAATAAAAGATACATTTTGCTATGGCAAAAATTGACTACTACCAACACTCTGTGAACTTCTTTGTCAGTTGGGAAAAAAATCAGAAATTTGGTGGGAAAGGGCACATTTTCCTCAGTGGCCATTGCTGTCTCAAACTACGGAGATACTCAAAGGTTTCCAGTGCTCCTTTGATAACACAGGGCTGTTGAAAGCTGAATAATTTATTGCTTTCTTCATTATTTTCAAAACAGCGATGAAACTGCATTAGGGATATTTGGAAATATAAAAATTATAGATGACCAAAATGGTTTAAATTTTGGAATGTATTGTGGTTGGCACATGACAGAGGATTAGCAGCAGTGAGAACGAATACCTGCTTCCAGATAATTGCCAAGCTCCCACAACATGTAACACGGCAGATTAGGCTGAAATAGGTCATCACTTGATCTCCACGGTTGCGTAACAATTTATCAATCTCTTCTTCTCCCCTGTTAAGTGTTTCAGAATTGCAGGAAGCATTTCATTTTGCCAGCCTCCACTATGTGGAAACATTAAGGCATGTCCCTGCAGGACAGTTATTTCTAAATCTGCAGCTGAAAGGATGGTAAAATGCTTTCCCTCTGTTAGAAGTTGGTTTGCACACTCAAGGAATGCTGCCCCATTGAACCTGTAAGTGCTTTAAAGAGTGAAGAGCTGGGGGTTGTGGAGAGGCTGGCAGCAGCTCAGTACAACTCTCTTTTAGAACAGGCTAAAGCACTAACGCATCTCCGATGGGGTTTTATATTTAGATCTGAACTTGCCTGCATGGCAGTTTCTGGCATAATGCATCCACACAAGAGAAGGCTACAACCAAAACTGGAAGATAAATTTGTCAGTCATAAATGTAACTCATCTAAAAATGTGCTGTGACAAAATGGCCACAATAGGGAGGGACTGCAGTCAGTTATATATTTGATCTTCGATGGTTGACTTCACGCTTTGATTTTAGAAAATGAGGCTAACTTAACATGAATGACCCACTTTCTCTCATATTTGCCTCAGCAAATAAAGCATTATTGAATGTTTTAAACGTGCTAGAAGGCTGGGTACGTATCATTAGTATGAGGAATGTTCTGCACGGAGAGGTTTGTCATGCTGTGCATGTTTCATCAGGAATTTTTGGTACAACATTACAACATTGCATATCTTCAGATTCTAGGAATCTAGGTTTCTTAAAGCCTGTGAAATAATCTATTTCTGCCTTAAGTTCTGTGATGGAAAGAATGTTTCTGTTGTGCAAATATACTTTGACATATTGCAGAAAGAGCTAAATATTTATTTTGTTAAAGTTAAGTTTCCAAATAATTGAATTGTCCAAGTAAGGAAGGGTTCGTGAACCAATTAGAAAAACAAAGGTATTGAAATGTACAACAAGTGACCATATATCCAATTTCAAACAATAACCTAGAGCTTAAAGTAAAGTAATGAACTGAATATTTGAGCACAGTTGACCTTCACTTAAAAGATGCATGTTCTGCTAAGAAAAATTGTGGTTCCCTAAAATAGCATTTAAATGAAGGGCAAAGGTCTAGTGTGAGGAGGGTTTTTTTGTGAGGGTTCTCTATTTCGCTCCAAGCAAGTAGCTCATCCCTGTACAGCTGGGTTTAGTTTCTGTTCCTTCATATGCAGGCTTTATCATATTGTCTTGGTAAATACGAGCATAAGGATGTGAAAGCTTGGAGCTGTTCTTTGATATGCTCTGGCCATTGCGTGGTCTGGCTTCATCCCCACATAAGCATCCAGGCATTGAGTTTGCTGGTTTAACCTTCTTAAGATTGAAGTTTGTACCAGTTCCTGATTACTGTTTGTCATTAAAGGCATGTTTTGCCCAATGAGAGAGAAAAGGGTGATGTTTAAGAAAGAAAAGTGAAACAGTGATGTATTTTTAATTTTTTTTTTAGCTCAAGCTAATAGAAATAGAAGAGCTTCTTTGCTTTCTAGCAATGTTGCTATGCATTTCTTTCTCCCCACTTTTCCTTATGTCTCAACACCCCCAAGCAAGTTGTTTCTCCCACTCGTGCCCATTCCCCTCTGAAGTGCTGGTCCCTGCAGGACCAGCACCGCAGGCCTGGGGCAACGAGCTGAGACGGGAGGGAAGCCACTGATGTGGTACCAGGGCAAGCAGTGGCCCAAAGCTGGTTGGTGGGTTATTTAATGCTATTTTCCTAAAGAGTAAAATAAAGTAAGAGGAAAAAAAGAAAAAGTAGATCTGAGCATATGCTGGAAAGGGAGAGAAAAGTAATCCTCCGAGTACCTTTAAAAATCATCATGATTTTATTAGCTGTCAAAACCACTCACGTACCTCTGCAGTGAGCATGTTTGCAGGATGCTGATCCAAAGAAGTGAGACACCCGATAAACCTGAATTTTCTTGGTTGAAGAAGAGAAGAAGGAAGTTACTCAGAATTTTTAAAAATTATTAAAAAAAAAAATATAATTAAACAGCAAGCACAGCTCCCAGAGAGGGACTTGGGAGACGCCCGCTGCTCGGAAGGCTCTAAGTAATTCAGGCTGCTTATCCACCCTCAGTGTGCTCCTCTGCTTTGGAGCACAGTTGGATTTTTTTGTTTTTAATTTTTGATTTCTTTAATGGATATGATTATTAATCACTGTTATTCACTACTAATGAGTTAATTTCACTAACCGTTTACTGAATAACTAGACAGCCCACTCGAAGGGACACGCTGCAGTACCTCAGCCCGGCAGACGCGCACCTCGGGGACTAGGCGGTCAGGCGGACACCGATCCCCGCGCTGACGCGGTACCCGCGGACCGACGCTGCCACCCGCCTCGCCTCGCCCCGCCCCCGCCCCCGGCCCCGGCCCCGCCCCCGGCGTGACGCAGGCGGCAGCGTTGGTCACGTGTGGCGGAGGCGGAGGCCCGGCCTGCCGCACCCGGACCCGCCGCCATGCCGCTGCCGCTGCCCGACCGCCCCCGCCTGGGGCAGGCCCCGCTGCTGGCCCTGCTGCTGCTGCTGCTGGTGGGCCCGGCGCGGCCCATCTCCTTCCAGCTGCCGGGCAAGGCGCGGAAGTGCCTGCGGGAGGAGATCCACCGCGACACGCTGGTCACGGGCGAGTACGAGATCGGCGCCCCGCCGGGCTCCTCCACCGGACCCTCCGCCAACCTCAAGGTGCGACCGCGGCGGCGGCGGCGCCCCGACACCCCGGGGGAGGTGGGGGATGGGGGGAGGTCGGCTAGGCCCGGGGCAGGCGGCGTGGCCCCGCCCTCCCGCCCGTGTAGGGGCGGGGCGTGGGGATGGGTGACGTTTTCCACGCACGACACTAACCCACGCGTGGGTTGACAGCGGCTCTGGCCTCCTGCCTGTGGCGCAGCGAGGGAGGGATGGAGCAGGACCCACCGTGCCTTAGCGGCTTTGCCGTCTGGACGTTGGGGAGCGAGGCAGACTGTTGGCTTGAGCCAAATACAGGCTTTTTCCCCAAAAAATTCTCATGGCAGCGGCCGGTCCCGCCGGCTGCCGTATAATCCGCTTGCGGGACGGGCCGCTGCCATGAGGCTGCCCTAAACCTGCTGACACCGTGTGAGGAGGAAAGAGTTACGGTGACGTGGCTTTCCGAGGGCTCCTTCCCTGCGCTGGGCGGGGTGGGATGGAGCCGCAGGGAAAGGGCAAGGTGAGCGCTTAGAAAGGTTTTGGTACACAGATGGCTGTCTGCATCTTGCTGTGTTGTGGCTCGCGAGGATTTTAAGGAGGTGGATGTTTGCTACGGGGGAGAAAATAATCCTAAAGGATCTTTAGGGAGTATAGGGGAAGGACGAGCAGAATATGTGTGACTAATACACCTATGTGACAAGCAGCTGTTAAAACTTCAACACCTTCACTTTAATTCTCCCCCAGGCCTTCTCCAAATTTCCTGTGTTGCTACATAGTTCATAACAGCTTTCTGCCTGTTTTTTATTTCTGTATGAGCTCCCAAAGGCTTCACAAGTAAGCACACAACCGAACAGAGACAGGATGCTCTGCTCAGAACTCTCTGAACTCAGTGTTACTCCGTGAGTGTTTGAGATCTTGTGAAATCAAGCTGCCCTTCCAGCTCCTGCCAACAGACACCCAAAGGCCTTGGGTCATTGGCAGTTGTGCTTCGTTATGGCTAGAGAAGGCTGTTTCTGGAGTCTTGGTTATTTAAAAAATCTTGTTCTGCTGTTTTTACATCATTTATAAGAGGAAATTTGCCTGTGCAGAGCCAAGCAGCTTTAATGCTTTAAAATGTTTCTGTAGTATTTGCCTGGCAAGGTGTGTGTATTTCAGATTGAGTACCATGTTACTGCCTGTCTCTTACCACTCAATGATCAAGCATCCTGGCTCTCTGGTTGGCCAGTCTTAGGTGAACTAACCCCACAGTCCCTTCCAAAACTCACTTTTATGGCAGAGGACTTGTCTAGGGAGGTGGTGAGGCAATGAATCCCACGCTTGGGTCTTAGTCTGGCTTCGCTGCTGAAGCTGGTGTCCAGGTAGGACTGCTCATGGAAGTTCTATTTTATTCTAGCTGCAAAATAAAAATAAAATAATTTAAAAAAAAAAAATAAAAAAATCCTGTAGTTTGAAAAGCTACAAAACAAGAAATAATAATTTATACAATTCTTGTTTTCCTTCTTACTGTTCAGGTGTGCAGTGGCCTCCCAGCGTGCTGGGTCTGTGTAAGTGCTGTAACCCTTCTATTAGGTGTATACTTCTCTTTGTGCCTAAGTTTATGTGGGAAGGGGTAGTTCAAGACACCATCCCTGCAGGTGGTCTGTCTCCTTCTGCACTGCGTGGCCTGCTTCGGTCCCCTGGATCGGGCCACCAAGCGTGGGAGGTTGGTAGTTAATGCTGGCCAGGCTGAGTTCAGGTCCTGCCGGTGAGCTCGGTTTTGTGTGTGTGACACCCCAGCGCTAACAATGGCACCCTCTGTTTCGGAGGCATCTGCGGGCTGTGCCAGCTGGCTGCCGAGGGGCGAGGGGCGGCATCGGGGCGGCTGAGCTCTTGCTTGGGCCCAGCCACGTGCCTCTGCCCCATTGTCAAGGCTGGCGGTTTGGGGAACCCTTGGGCTGTTTGTCAAGGGCGAACAATGCCCTGTCTGTAGGGGATTGTGTTACCGTAAATAACGTTAGAATAGCATGAAAAATCCCTTTCAGGTCAACTCCCCCACAAGTGCTCTGGCTGGTCTATTAGCAGCTTCTCTCCCCCGCAGCCTGGCTGAATGGGCAGTGTTTTTGGCTGATTTGGGTAATGCTATTCAGTTTTGATGAAAGTAGATAGCAGAGCTTTTACTGTCCAGAATGCCGTTGATGAGCAAGCTATTGCTAGAGCTGCAGAGGGCAAAAATGGATCAAGCTGCATAATATCCTCGAGCTAAAGATTAGCTCTGGTCTCTTGAAAGCCCTAAGGGAACAGTGCTCAAAATAATAGGGGCATTTGAGAGCTTTCTTTACTGTGTCCTTGTCACCAGTTCTTGGGATGGGGAACCCGATATGCAGATTAGATGATATCACCCTGATCAAGCTCAAGTCTTGGTTAATCAGAGTCTTGGTTAATCAGGACCGCTCCTTTGAATAGTGTGCACTGTATGGTGGCCAAAGCACATGCTTTTACACCGTGTCTGTGTGGTTGCAGCACTCCGAGAGGACCTCCTGACTTGAGCTGGGTGCTTTTGACAGTCTGGTGGCTTCCAGACAGGAGGTGGCCTGTATTGGTGGCTTGTGGGAGGGGAATGGCAGTGCTTTCCTCTGCTCGCCACCTGAATACAGGTAGAGCTCTGAGCAGGGGCTGTGGCGCAGGAGGAGAGCGGTGCTCCTGGTTCTTGGATGCTGACAAATACCATATGGTGCAGGGGAAGCTACAACAAATCCTGTAACAGACAATTATGGGATAATCCATATGTAGAGGAAGCTTGTCCCTAAAGCCTTGCCCTGAGGCATGAGGCTATATATACTTTATTATTTTTCCTGCCTGATGCAGCAACTCTCATTATCCATGTGAAGGTCTGCCCCTGTTCCGAGTCCAGCAGGCTGCCGGCATCAGTGGTAACCTGTGGCAGGGTTAATTAGGTGTTCTAGTAATAAGAAGAGAGGAGTGTTTCCTTAGAATTTTGGGTACGTAGCCCTTTTGTATGGCCCTTTTAGAGGGAAACAAGGCTCTTTTTTCTGTTGTAAGATGGAGTAAAGGAGAATGACTGACTTACCTTCTCCATACCACAAATTATTGTGTGTACTTTTGTCATACACCTTTAAAATTATTCCTAAGCTTTTCAGCTCCTTTACCTCTAAGACTTTCAGAGACCCCTAGTAACTTTAGCATGCATGTGTTTTCAGACATAGCTGTTGAAGGCTACAGCTGAGGAGAAACTGGGAGGCATTCTAGTGGAACACATACTGTTGATTTTCACACAGTATTGTAAAGCATTCATTTTTTTTTCCTCCCCTCTCCATCATCAGTGTATTTCAACTGGACAGAGCCTTTAATTGAGCGCAACGATTCCCAAGTCTGCATCATGAAATGTGTGTTCCTTTTTTACTCTTTGTTGAAACATTTTTGTAGACCTTCTACATTTTTTGACTTTTCTTAGTAATTTCATAGACTTAGCGCAAAGCAGTCATTATTCTGTCTGTGTAGTCTGAATTGTCCTCTGAAGTGGCCACTTTTATGGCTCTTGGCACCTAAACCTTGTATAACTCAGGAGGACGCTGATGCTTCATTTCTTGAGGAGTAGATGTGCCCTTCTCCGTTTTGTCTTCTGGGGAATAAGTCTTTTTTTGTCCCATAAGGCTTCTCTATATCTCTGTTGCCATGGGAATTTATTAATTTTGTTTGCAAAATGAAGGTAAAGAATAACAGTTTGGTTCAGCTAGAGTTATTAAATGTAGCGTGTGTTCAGGGGTCATAGGAGGAAGAGGAATTAGTGTGGTTTTCGGTTTTGGTGTTTTTTTGGTTGGTTGGTGTTTTGCCAATTAGTAGGCCCAGTACAAAAGACACAGCCAGCAGCAGAACAACAATCCAGTGAGTAAGTTCTATTTCATGTAAAGGACTCAGAATATAGGGGATTGCTGGGGGTACAAACAAGTTAGATCACAAATAATAGATATCAACCCCAGCGACCCCAGGAATGACATAGTATCACTCATAATAGATGGAACAAGCAGAGACACAAGGTAACCCACAGAGAAAATGGGAGACAACCAAGACAATAAGGTGGTTACATATGACAGAAGTAACCCCATGTTGCCTCCCCACAAAGCCCGCGTTTGTACGTGCCAGACTTGACTGCGATCCAGTTGCATGAGGAGTCAGGAGGTCCTTCCCCAACAGGAAAACTCTGTGAAGTGCGTCCACCTCACAGACAGACTCTCCAACCCTTCCTGCAAGTGGGCCCAGCTTTTATCCCCAAACAGGACACCTGGCACTCGTTATCAAAATGCAGGGCACTTGGGGCTTGTTTACCCGAGGGCTCTCCTTGCAAGGCCGGCCGCACCTTGGAGGAAAGCCAAAAGGTAAACTCATCCCCTCCTTTTGAAGGACTGTGGGAACCACTCATATGTCAACCTTAATTCAGGGCTTGGGGTTCAGACCCCAGCACTTCAGTTGGTTGATTTCTTTTTGGTGCTTAGGTTAGTTTTTTTGGTTTACTTTAAGAGTCAATAATTACCTCTGACTTTGTCAGCTCCTGGAGTGGGGATGAGGAGGGGAGGTAGAGGAAGGAGGAGAAACTGTTGAAAACAGAAAGCAGCAGATCCAAAGGGGAGGCTAGAAGAGTTCTTCCTGCACAGGCATCGTGAGCTGGTGGCAGTGAAGCACTGATCCTCACCTTCGTTGTCTCTCTTACAGATAACTGACTCAGCTGGGCACATCCTGTATGCCAAGGAGGATGCCACTAAGGGCAAGTTTGCCTTCACCACTGAAGACTATGATATGTTTGAGGCCTGCTTTGAGAGCAAGCTTCCTGTGGGTAAGTGGAGTGAAAGATCTGTTGACTGCTTCTAGCTTCTGATCAAGTCTGTGGGTTAGGTAGGGGTATGGATAAAGTGATCCTGAGTGTGGTCCACAGAATGCTGTTTGACTTTTGAAGCGGATCTTCAGGAGGCTGTGGGCAGTCTCACTGCAGTGTATCTGCTGTTGGTCTTGCATCTGAAGTTAAGTAATCCTCTGTGGCTGTTGTGTAGAGCGCTTGCGTTTCCTCTGAGAGGGGAGTTGTGTGTTCCTCCCGCGGAGGTCACGACAGTTGCAATGAGTGGCAGTACCGGGGAGCAAACCACATCTCTTTTGCCCTTTTCATGCTTCTCCCCATCTTGCAGTCGAGCCAGGACAGATCACGGTGCCATCGTCTCCAGGACCTTGTCTTTCTTCCCAGCTAACCATCTCTTCCCATTTGGTGGAATGTGATCTCTCCACAGTGTGTACTTGGCAGCAATCCTGTGTTAGGTTAGCAACCATTTTCTGGGGTTGGGGCGTGTGTGTGTGTGTATGGAGAATGTGGCCTTAGTTTGCACCCGCAACTGCTCTTGAAGTGGTCAATAAAGGGAAGGGGAAATGAGCAGGACGTCAGCCTTGCATTTGTGCTGCAGGGATGGTTGCCTAACGAGCGCTGAGGCTCGTTTCCTGTGAGCATGACGCATGTGCTGCTTTGAGTGGCTGGGCTCAACTTCAGGACAAACGTGCTGAAAACAGCCAGCACGTGGGCTCCAGTCTCATTTGTGGTGGTGTGAGCGCGTGCAAGTTCATAGGTGTTCCCATCTTTTCATGGTCACTGTCAAGAGTTTTGCTCCCTGGACCTGGTTCTTCTTAGGTCTTATCCTAAAAGATCCCAGAGCATTTCACAGAGCAGTCACCAGCAGCGTTTCTTGTATCTGTTGAAAGGCAGCCTCTGTTCTGCTGTTCTGATCTGTGTATAAGATACAAATAGCTTGCAAGTTGACAAGAACTTTCCAGAAAGAGAAGGCTGTCTTCTTTGCTGGGACTGGGAGGGATCTGGCTTGTAACACCTCTTCTATAGTATTTTACAGATAAGACAGTGACCCCAAATGCTCAGGATTTCACTTTTATTTCACTCCAAAGGTAGGGCTTCCAAATGCTCCTTAGCACATCGAGACATGCAGGCACTAGTGATTCATCTGGGAGTCACTTGTGCTATTTACTACCCAACACCTAGGTATTTGGGAGGTCTCCAGACAGTCCCACAAATCCTTTCATAGCTTCCATGTGAGCACACACTGAAGTGGGAAAGGCTTCTTTGTTTAGTTGTTTGTGTCTAGACTCTTATTTCAGTGCTTGTGACCAGAGGTTTCTCGCCTAGACTGAGCCCCTTATAGTGCTTTTGATTGTAGCAAATGTTTGTTCCTTGGCTTCCCTGTCATGTTGCAAGTTTGTTTTAAAGCTTTCAGTACTTACGAGGATAAAGTATTTAAAAGTGCAGGTTCTACCTGGTGACCAGTAGGGCATTAAGGTGCCAAAATCTAGAGCTGTTCAATTGAGCAGTTGAATCCTCTTCTGGAGGCTTTCTCTTTGGGGGCTTCCAAGCTCTCATTTTCTTTTTGGACCCAGACACCTCAAATTCCTTGTGAAGGAGAGATGCTGCATGATGCCTATCTCCAGATTTCCCATGTCTATGCTGGTAATCAAGGAAGTAAGTAAGGGAGGTGGCACTGCGAGGCTTGATCATCTGCAGGACTTGGTTAAGGTACTGTGGAAGCAGTAACCTCATCACAAGGAAGTGCCTTGTTTCCTTTAGAAGGTCAGCATGGGAATGGGGGAACTGACCAAGTGCTGTTTTATCCCCATGTTTCTCTTTAAAGAGTTTTGGTTTTTTTCACTGTCTCATCAAGTAAGTGATCAGGACCTGTAGTGTGGCAGCTGAAGGAGGATGTCGTTGAAGTACTGGAAAAGAAAAACTGTTGGTGGAGGAAGGACAGAGCCGTTGGGACCTGAGGAGTCTAAGCAACTGGGATTTCTCAATCCTTAACCACAGAAATGAGGAAGAGGAAGTGAGAAGGAGATCCTGTTCAGAAGGTCCACCTATTATGAGAGTGGAGGAGTTCTTAGGGCGCTTCTCGAAACTAAAGCATGACAGGCTTTTTTCCCCTCTTCCAGGGTGAAAGCGTCCTGTTGTTCTGCTCAGTGCTCTCTTCCCAGACGCTCTTACTCTTGCAGCATATGCTAACCTCTAAGAACAGCGTAGCCTGCACTATGTGCTCCCCTGTAGGGCTCTTCCTGCATGCTAATCCTTACCTCTTTGCTCCTTCTGGAATTCTTCTCTTCTCAAACTTTCTTGAGAGTGTTGTGGCTAATTTTTGCTGGAATTCCTGTGGGAATATTTTTTGACATCCAGTTCAGTCATCCTGTTTGTCCACTGATTTGAAAATCAGGAGTTCCCCTAATCTCCCAGGAAACAGTTTTGTGCTCATGTGAGATGACCTCTTGAAGACCTCCTGTGGGGATGCAGGTGTCCGTTTAGTTCAAGATGTTCAGTTAAGTCCCAGGACTTAACTGTTTTTCTCTTTGCTGCTGATCTAGTCTGCTCTGGTGAGTCCTGACTGCAGGAAGAGCAGGGAGTTGCTGAGGATCTGACAAGCATGAAGGGAGCTGCCTTGTGCCGTGGGCTCAGTAAACTTGTAGAAGAACAGCTTGAGTTTTTCCAGGCCAGTCCCTGACAATGTTAACCTCTTACAGAATGTCTGCTTTCCATCCCTTTGTATCCAGCAGCTCCAAGTTTTCTACTTTTGCCTCTTGGCAGCTCTCCCTTCCAGCTTGCCAAATTATTCCTTCCAGTTCTGTTCTGCTGTTCATTGTCCTTATCCCTTCCTGGAACCTCCAGCTCTCCACCCAAGTTGCTGTAATTTAAACAACATTAAAAAAAAACTCTCACTGAACTGTGTGCTTTGAATTTTTTCTGCAGCTACTCTTGGCTGTCCTACCTGCCAGTTTCCAGGCATGCTGATGTATGTATGGTATACGTGGTCAAAACTTGTGGTTGGAGAAAGGAGCACTGAGTGGTTGTTTACAGCCTGTCTGTTAAAGAGCAGTGCTGGGATTTGAGTTTTACAGTAACTGATCTTTTATAAGAAAACCAAAAAATTTCATCCTGATTTATCACTTGGGCTCTTACATAGCTGAGTTTGAATTTTGAGTTCCTTTATCCCTCAGGAAATTTAAGAAACAGTTTGTAGTTGACAAGGGCCATCTTGTCAGTAGGTTATTCCATGTTCTGCTAGCAGTAGAAGGTGGAGGTGATTCTACTCTGGTGTTGAAGAGCTGTTCAGTGGGTAGAGAGAAAATTTGGGGATGTTGTATTGAAGATCTGGAGTATCTTCCTAGCTCCAACTGGAGTCACCCACTGTAACCTGTACATTGAATTTGTTTATGGACTGAGGGGAATGTCTACCTGGCAGCCTCCTAAGGCAAAGTGTGAGTATTGGACGTGCTCCTGGATAAAGACCCTGAAATTCAGAGTATAAGTGAATTCAGACCTTGTGTTTTGGTGGCAGCCAGCTGAGGACAACGGTGTGCTCCAAAGTACTGGGATTTGGGAATGTGTTATGTACAGATGTTTCCTTGGTGGGTGGTACAGGGGAATAGGATACTTGGGTCAGTTGACATGCTGCATTCTTTAGGGTATCTTATATGCATATCCCATACATATTTCTCTTTTCCTCTTGTGAATGTTCTCAGATGTGACAGTTCGTAGAAGTTAAAGAAGCTATTAACCATAGGTGTCCCTAGCTCGGAGGCTATAGCCTTAAAAGATACCTATTGCGATGTTGACTGCAGCCTTATCCTGCTTGCTGTTTGTGTGGCTCCAGCTGGCAGCTCTCTGAAGTGATGTTTTTACGGCTTCAGAACGGGTTTGCATTAGGAGTGTGGGTCTCAGACATCTGAACTGTTCTTTCCCTGAAAATAGAGGTTGACAAAGAGTTTGCTTTCGTTTCTGCAATTACTGCAGCTTGTGAGGGTTAGTAGTCCCTGTATGCCATATTCCTCAATTAGAGCAGTTTACCTTCTGCTCCTTTGAATGTAAAATCATTTCCAGCCCAAGTAACCTTGACAAGGTGTTGGTGCACTTCCTGCTAGGAGGAATGTGGGCTGCTCAGCTGAATATTTGTCCCTCTAGTGAATTGTCTTTTGCCAGGCTGTCTCATAGCAGCTGGTATTCATCTTTAATCCTCTGCAGTTTTTACAGTGATTTGCATCCTACACACACTTAGCACTTTTAGTTACAGCTTGTTCTCATTATCTTTGGGAGGCTCTCCTTCAGCCAGGATTTATTGTGAAGTCTGTATTTTTAGGCTGGACTGTGCTGCCTCCGCAGTTAGCTGCAGACATGGAGGGAGGGGAAGGATGTTGTGAGTTCTTCCTCAGTGGTGGGGAGGGCTGGTGATTTCCTGGCAGGCTGAATGTTTCTCACAATGAATCCTTTCATTATGCTTCCAGGAACAGGGAGGATGCCGGACCAGCTCGTGATTCTGGATATGAAACATGGAGTTGAAGCAAAGAACTACGAGGAGGTATGTTCCCTGGCTGCCTGCACTGCAGGCTCCCCTTTCCCAGCACTCACGTGATGCCATTTGTAGATCTGGGGCTCATGATGGGAAGCTGTTTTCCCAGCGGTGATGACAGCCTGCCTGCAGCCTACAGTTCCAGTGAAGCTTTGTGTGTTAGGGGAAGGAAAAAAAGGCAAACAGCAACCAAAATTAATCCTGTACTCTGGGAACTGGAGCCTAATGTGTGAATTTCTTTGTTAGGACAGCGTGACCCAGCTTCTGGGCATAGGCATTAGAGGCAACAAGAGACTGAGATGTGAAGTTTCCCCAGCCCCAGCAGCAGAGGCCGTTTTAGGTTAATATCAGATTCTCCTAAAGGTCAAGTTGCTTTGTTACTGTTTTACCTTCCTGACTGTAAGATGTACTGGCTCAACAGCCCTGAAATGGTGCTGCCATTTCTAAGAACTGGCAGTGTATCAATGTAAAGGTGTTTGGCAGAGTAGCAGCTGGTGTGAAATGGGTATTTGGTTTGAAGGTGTGACATTGCAAGTGAGCATAAAGCCTGAATCTTTCCATCTTAGGAGGGCTACCAAGATGGTCAGAGGGCTGGAACACCTCTCCTATGAGGACGAGCTGAGAGAGTTAGGCTTGTTCAGCCTGGGAAAGAGAAGGCTCTGGGGAGACCTCATAGCGGCCTTCCAGTGCCTGAGGGGGGGCCTGCAAGAAGACTGAGGAGGGACTTTTTACAAGGGCCTGTAGTGATAGGACGAGGGGTAATGGATGGAAGCTGAGAGAGGGTAGGTTTAGACTAGATATAGGGAAGAAGTTCTTTACCGTAAGGGTGGTGAGGCCCTGGAACAAGTTGCCCAAGGAAGTTGTGGATGCTCCATCCCTGGAAGTGTTCAAGGACAGGCTGGATGGAGCCTTGAGAAACCTGGTCTAGTGGGAGGGGTCCCTGCCATGGCAGGGGAGTTGGAACTAGATGATCCTTGAGGTTCTTTCCAACCCAAACCATTCTATGATTCTGTGATGTAGTTTTCTTAGACCCAAGAGCCAGCTGCATGGAATAGCAGTTGCTTTGTGGCTGGGATGGTTCTGGCTGGTTTGGATGCTGAATTTTGATGGATGCTGCTACGCTTTGGGCTCACTAGAATTTCGTGTCAGTCAGCCCCCAGCACAGAGCCTGTGCCTGAGCAAATGAGAGTTGTTGGCGGAGAAAGATTCCTGCAAATGACTGCTGCGTCCACTGCGCACAACAGCATGGGAAATGCCTTAGGGAGGAGAGTGGGTAGCAGAGGAGGCTTTCTATGGTGCCTGTTAGAAAAAGAACCAATTTCTGAGATAAGCATGCTGGAGTTTTTATGTCCTTTTGAGCTTTGGGCTAGCTGGTCCCACATGGCTTAAGTCAGTTTAAAGCACAACCTACATGGAGAGTAAGAAAGTGTTTGGGGTCAGGGAAGAGCAGAGCAGTCATTGGGCCAGCTGTGTGGCAACCAGCTACTGAAGGATTAAAAGATGTTGAAGTCTTATGGGATGATCCCTGAGAGTGTAACTGGAAGGATTATGGTGACTACATTTACAGAATCTCTTTAAATACAACCCCACAGCGTACTCTGAGTTACATTGCTGTAGTGCTACAGATGTTTCTAGCTACACCTATTAAAAGCAGCTGAAGGGGTGCGGGATGGAGCAGATGAGCCTTGGTTTTTCCCAGTAGAATCTTTGTAGCCTCCTGCGAATGAGGAAAAGTGCCCTCCAGGAAGATTATGGAGCTGGTCAGTGCGGGGTTAGCTTGTCAGTATTGTTGCCTGAGATCTTGTGTGTGTTACAGAGCTGCTGCTCTAGCTGTGTCAGCCGAGTCTGGGCCATAGGCACACTACACTGGTGCCAGGTTTTCAACAAAGCTCTCTTGGCAGATACATGTCCAGGCCACAGGGTTTGGTCAGTACAACCTATTGGCTAGAAAGCAGGAGGGATTTAACATTCTGTTTCCTACCCCTCCTCACAAATGCACTCTGAATTGACACTGCTGTTCTGGCAGAGCTGTGATATACAGCTCGCCTCAGCATAAAAATCCTCAGATGACTGCTTGATGGCCTGCGGCTTGCCAGGATACGCGTGTCATGTGAAGACCCTTCAGTGAAATGGCTGATTAGCTAGCACCAGCCTGGTCACAAGCATCTCTTCAGATGGGCTCTGACGCCCAGGCAGCTGCTTCTCAAAGTGGTATTTTGGGGATGCCTGCATCCTGGGCGTCCTATTTCCTGCCTATGGGCACCTGGACCACTGAGGGATGCCATCCTGCGGCTTATGTCTGAGTAATCCTGTGTGGCGGTGAGACCAGTGGTGAGCTGCAGGTGCTCTGTGTGTTTTCTGCAGCTTTCTGTAGCACATCTTTCTTCTGCTGCATTACTCGGGGACGCAGCATCTGGCCTTCATGGCGGGGGCCTGTCAGTCATTGGTGATAGTGACAAATTCTACACATGAACCACAGTTAGCCAAACCCTACGCTGTAGCAGTGGCTGCAGTTGCAGTTAGCTTCCTTTGAGTAATGTCCTTGTGTCACAGATTTTACGTAACATAGGTTACAATCGGGACTGGGGCAGGGACATGTGTTTACACATTCAACTTTAAATAGTTGCTGTTGTGGACTGTGCTTTCTAATTGAATTTCCTGTGGATTTTTCTTTTTGGATACAAGTCTGTGACTTGTAGGACTGTGGCTGCATGTTCTACACAAAAATGATGTCCTATAAAGCCAGCTTTTATGAGGGAAGTGTGTTTTCCTTTCTAACTGGCTCCCAGGCAGCCAGTCCCGTAAGTGTTCCGGCAGCGTCACCTGGTGGCGTGAGGCAGATGGAGCACGTTGTAGCTTTGTGATCCCTACCAAGAGTATATGCTGCCCTTGAGCTTATCAGTCCAAGTGATAAAAGCCCTGAGCTCTTGTGGGTGTAAGCAAACTACTGGGAATCAGGCTGCCCAGGCTTTCTGGGGTGTGTGGCAACAGCTAGCACAGTGATTCTCAGTGCTAATATCCTGTGTGCCTACAGAACAATATTGTATGCGTATGTAAGTTAGTCACCTGTACCTCAGTCTGTGACTTCTATTCACTGAAGGTTTAGTCATGTGGCAAACTCTTCTACCCACTCCTCAGAAGCCAACTGTGAATAAGCTACGGTTAGGCTGAATAAGGAGGAAATGTGCTTGTATGCGTGCTGTGCTCCTCCGTTGTGTAGGAGGGGTAGTAGGAAAGTGTGTTGCAGAGAACAGGTGGGAGAAGTGATAGTGTTTTATGCAATGGTAGTTTCTGGCTTGTAGAGGTGTTTCCCTAGGGGAAGGTTGCCCCAGATCTGTAGTATGTGAGGAGGAGCAGTTCAAACTTGCAGTAAAAACCCATGTGGGAGCTTTTGGTTTTGGCTGAGTGATTGCCTGACTCTTCTGTTTTCTAGATTGCAAAAGTGGAGAAGTTGAAGCCTCTGGAAGTAGAATTAAGGCGCCTGGAAGATCTTTCAGAGTCCATTGTTAATGACTTTGCTTATATGAAGAAACGAGAAGAGGAGATGAGGGACACAAATGGTAAGAGACTGTGCTCCTTCAGAGGGATGGAGCTTTAAGACCCCTTACTTCTGAATATGTTGCTAGGACAGCATTTGGACATCAAGCAATTATAGTGGTCTCTGCCTGTTCTGCTCCTAGTAAGGAAATCTGCTGATATTTCTCTGCCTCTAAAGCAGTCCCTGAGTCTTGTTTGTCCCATCTCTATAAATAGTTTCTTTCTGTCTCCATTCCTAATGTGAATTACTCTGTACCATTTAATGTTGTCCATTAACCACAGTTTCACTTTGTTCCCTCTCATTATCCTTCTCGTTGTTCCCTCTGCTTTTATTCTCAAGTACTGTTGGTGCTTGGGTGCCCTTGCCTTCATGCTGTGTGATATCTTGCTCTTGAAGTTTCACAGGGATTGGGAGAGAAAATCCTAGGAACTTTGCCCTCTCAAGGCACATGCTGTGATGCCAGACTCCTGTGCAATGGTTTGTTGTCTGTTTCAGAGTCGACAAACACCCGGGTTCTGTACTTCAGCATTTTCTCCATGTGCTGTCTCATTGGACTGGCCACCTGGCAGGTTTTCTACCTGCGTCGCTTCTTCAAGGCCAAGAAACTGATTGAGTAAAGGAGCAAGTCTTCCTCCCCCTCCTCTCAGACCCAGCTGGACACCGCTGGGACCCAGCCATGGCCCCCTGGAGCCACCTCATGGATGACACCCACTGACTGGAGCTTTTTTGCAGATACTTGGACCCTAAAGGGGAGGGGAGGCTAAACATTGGAGGCAACAGGGGACTTGTGAAATCCTGGTGGATGTTTAGGGTGGGGGAGGTTGTGATGGGTTTGGGGATTTCTGGGGCAGTGATTAAATAAAAAAAGATGTTTCCATGACAGCTGCAGCAAGTTTTTGCGCTGTCTGTTCTCCTTTTATAATCTTGGCTTGATGATGTCTCCCATCTGTCTGTGACTGTAGTGTTACTCTGAGCCACTTGACCCTGCTGAGTTACTCAGGTGCTGTGCAGCTAGTGCTGGGGCAGAGTGTCAGCTTCCCTGCTCTGACCAGCTGGGATCTAAGCCTCCTGCAAACAGGGGTGAGTGCAAAGCAATAGGATTCATCATTCCAGCAGGGCCTGAGGATAGAGGGAGGTCCGAGGTTTGGTCCCTGTTGTAGACCTCTGTGTTTCTCCCTGTGGGAGCTGGTGTCTTTGTGCTGACAGGTCAGGGCACTTGAGCGTACGGTGGTTCAGCCTGGAGGAAGGGGAGCCTTAGAAGGAGGGCTTGGAAATGTGTTTGAGCTTGGAAAAGAGAAGTCTGCTTTGCTCAAATGAGCCATCCTGCCTTGGTCCTGCCCTTGCTCCAGCATTTATCTTGGATTTGCCTGTCTTGTTCTGAAATGATGCAGCAGTTTCCTGAAAGCCTTGGTCAGGAGCAGCCTTTTGTGCAGACAGGAGGCCTCAGTCAGATACAGTCACAGAGCAATAGGAGCAGGTTATGCTTGGAAACCTGGTCTTAGATTGAGCAGGAGACTTTGTCATCTAACAGTGTCACATTTATCCAGCAGGCAGCTGGCTGAATCTCATTTTCTGAGACCTCTAAGCAAGGTGGGCTTCTGCTCATGTGAAACATGAGGGTCGGTGCCCTGCTTTGAGGTCTGAGGGTGCAAGGGATGCTTTGCAAGTTGGCAGAAGTGTTGGAAGAATGTGGATGAACTCAAAAAAGCAATACACGGTAGGAACAGGGTAATGCTATGTATGGTGGGGGGGTCTGAACTGTGCCCTCAACAGAATTGTTATTCTGTGCAGTACTACAGAGAGAGGAAGCAGCTTCTCATTTCTCAGCCATCCAGATGGCATGATGTTAAAGAAGCCAGGCTGGGAAAAAACAGGCAGGTTAACTTCCAGGACTTAGCTGCTGCAGTCTTTAGGCAGTGATTAAAATTCTTTCACCTTCTCTGCATTCCTTCAGAGGAAATGGTTCAGCAGAACGGCATTCTGGTGTCACCTGCCTAGACACTTCTGGCTAGGGAAGGGGTTGTCATGGCCCTGGGCCTGGCCTACCATTTTGAAAAAAAGCATGGTCTTATAATTTCTTATCTACTGCTGGGAAGGAAATGGTTGTCCAGGGTGAGGCAATGGGAAAAGAGGATGAAAACATGACCTCCTGTCATCTAAATACATTAGTACTTTGCCTCCCCTTTGCCATTGCCACGTCCCTGGAGTTGTTAGTTCCACTGGCAAGTGCTTAGATTGCTTTTAATTTGTTTTTTTTTTTTTTTGATAAAGCCATATTAAGATCCTAAGTCCACTTCTCTGCCCTTGCATCCATTTTATCCTTGTACATTTTTGAAAGCCACAGGACTGAATTACAGAAGTAATTTGAAGGTGCTTTTAGGTCCTACAGTTTGAAGCCTGTAGATCTGGTAAGGTTTTGCTTTTGTTTTTATACAACTTGAAAAGACAGTACAAGAAAGGGGCTTTTCCAGTCTTGTCTGTTTTGATATCCTCTCCCCGTCCTTATTGGAGTACAAAGTTATCTTTTTCTTAAAAATGGTGGCGAAGCCTTAAGTTCCCTAGGTGACTGTTACGCTATCATCGTTCCAGTGTTGTGTTTTGATCTTCACTTTACTGGTATTGTTACTGGGGAACAGGTGTGGGGGACTGGTATGGATTTACCTGTAATGACTAGTTGGGGGATTTTGTCAACTTTCTCAAATAAAATTTCTTTGTGGAAAAACAACCCATCTCAGTTGTCCGTGTGAGTCTTGTCCTCTCTGTGCATGTTCCTACCGCTTGCTGTTTCCTGCAAGCTGACCTGTCGCAGGAAGCAGAAAATACATGCACCCCCCTGCAAACCCTTGGGGTTCTCTAGTGAAAGTTCATTCATCAAGAATTTGAGACTTCTGGACTCTGGGAAGGTACCGGCTGCACAGGCTTCTCTGCGGAGTGGGACCAGCACAGCAAGTGAGATGTCTGTAATACAGGTTAGCATTTGTTGCCTTTCTTCTTCCCCTCTTCCTAATAATATCCCTCAGTGTGGAGGAATTTTGAGGCTGATAGTGAAACAAGGCTGGTGTTCTAGAGCACAAGGTTCAGTTTTTCATGTCAGATCTGAAGTAAAATTTAGTTCATTAAGACTAATGGAATTGCTTTCAGTTTTGTGCTTCAGAGGAAATTTTAAATTGTAGCAAGGATGAGTTGCGCCTATGCGAGTGACAGATGCTGACTGAAGAGCGGCTAGATATTTACCAAACTGCTGTTAGATCTCTGCTGAGTCTGTGAGCCTTTTGTCACACGGTAGCCCAGTGAGACTGGGGGCACATAAGTGCTACATAACTGGTTAGTATTATCGGGGAGAATTTCAAGAAGGGAAATTCCCAGATCTTTGGATAAGGATTAGCCTCTGCAAGTTCTTGCCCAAATGAATATCTAAGCATGTGAAATTGTACAGCTGTTCTTATGCGGTAGGTTGGTGGTGGGTCTGGGCTGTTTCAGAACACTGCGGATACAGAGCTGGTGTCTTCATTCCATTTTACTTCTGGGAAATAGGCTAAAGTTGAGGAGTTGCAGATACTTGGGTCTGAGCCCATCTTTGTGTGTGACAGATGCATTGCTGGAAAATCTATAATTGCCTGTAGCAAACTGCATCAGACGTTTCCAGCCTCTTCCACCCACTTGTCAATGTGACTAATGATTTAATTATCACAGTATTTAACACAGTGCGTGAGCATTCCTAAGTAAGGTATATTTTTGCGTGTTCCCCCTCTTGCTATGCCAACGTAGGCTGCACCCTGTGCAAAGTGCCTGCTGCAGCTGTGTGTGTGCACGTGTGAGGGGATGAGCATTTTACACACTCTGCTCATTTCTTACAAGCTGCTCAGGTATGTGGGAAATGACCCAAGTGTATGTACAACACCTGTGTTGTCCCCTAACTGGCAGATCAGGGACTTTTGACTCAAACTAGTTTGGCAACTGGTTGGTGAGATCATCAGGGGACTTCTGCCTGTGCATTTCACGGGTCCTGCAGCAGAGGTTTGAGAAAGTAGTGTGGCCTCTCTTCACCCCTGCCAGTTCATGTGATCTCATATCTTTGGTTGTGTCCCTCTGCTGTATTTGTCTTTCAGATGCCTGAAATGGCCTTGCCCTTAGTGAACAAATTCTTTTGGAAATGAACTTCCTGTACGTTGAAGGTGGCTTGTTGGGAAGGAGAGAGCACAAACCTGAAATGGATACATCTTTCACAGGAGAGGAAAAAAAAGTTGGGTCTGATGAAGACTGCAGGAGTTCAGGGTTGGTAGTTTTGTCTGCTGCCCCTTCTCTACCTGAAACATTTGTCAGGCTTGTGCTTGTTCTGTTCTTCGTCCCCCAAACCACCACTGGTGGTGATATGGTGGCTCTGGCAGACCTGCCTTTTTCTGAGGAAGGTGGAAGGAGCAGAGGATTTAGGAAAAACTGCCTGTTGGCATTTCTTGGACCCTTTCTGTAAGCCTGAAACAGGTGAGCTGAAGCTTTTGCTGCAGCACTAAAATACTTGTATTTGCTCAGCAGTGTTTGTAGGAAGCCTGCTTTGCTTTGCACTGTAAGTCTCGCACTGTCAGGAGCCAGGAGTAGCTCTGCTTCAGCTGCAGCTGAAGTCACTTAAACTTTCTGCAAAATGGCAATAATCGATGCCTGGATTGCTCCTGTTGCCAGAGGTTCAAGTGGTTTATCACCTTAAACTCAGTGCATTAGCTTTTGCACTTCCGGCTTGCCGACAGAGCCTGCCAGAGGACCTGTGGTCTCCAGGTGTCATCCCAGTGATTTTGCTATGAGCACCATTTGTTTAGCTCATGTTTGGAGAAAGCTGCTGTGTCCTGAAGGACCCATCTGACTTGTTCCATTTCAGTTTTAGCAATAAAATGTACATGTTGAATAACTTCCTTTGGGGGCACATTACTCAAAAAAGGCAACAACAGAACCATACTCACATTGCTCGGTCTCACTTTGGGGGTTTCCTGTCACTTAATTTCCTTTCATAGCTGATATTCCTGAGGTGCCTTTTCCCTGATCTTTTCAACCGGTTGCGTTATGTGATCTTTGCATAAACTGCACCAGGAGGTTCTGTTGGAATTGCAATGAGATGAACTTGTTTTTTCTTGGTTATACGGGGGACGCTGTTCCTACAGCCAAGGCAGGCAGAGGGCAGGGCATGCTTGTGTTTTCCAGCTATATCCTATTGCACCTCTGGTCTGATCTGCTGCAGAGCTTTACCCTCTAGCGTTTTCTCACCCATACCAGCTGCTCAGTCTTTTATTTCTGCTGAATATACCTTGTTTGGATAATCTTCCCCCAGGTGTAAGATACTTGCTATATATACGGAACTGGAATCTTATGGTGTTGTCTTAATTACAATTAACCATGTAGATGCCTTGTCATTTCTTCCTTCTCAGTGTGGGCTGCTCTTCCCTTATGTTAGTAACATAATGTACTGTCTGAAAACCATGAATTAGATCTTTGAACTGAGGCTGATACTTGCCATGATTTGGTTTAAATGACAGTGTTTGTACCCTTATCCAAATTCATATTTCTGTAGTGATTTTGCAAGAGGCAGAATGGCACATTGCCTCTAGGTGGTGTGATTTCTTTAGCAGCTTAAATAAAAAATTCAGCATAAAGTCAGGTGTATATTTTTCAGTCATATTGCATTAAACCTGAGTGGGCAGCAGCTGTTAATTCCCTTAGGAGCATCTCACTGTGCGAATTACTGCCCTGCTTTTTAAAGTGTAGTAAAGGCAACACTGTGGGGTGGCTAAACCTGATTGTAGCTACTACTGTGATCATTTTATGGAAGAATTTGTATGATACTGTAGATAATAATGGGGAATATAACTGTACTTTTCAAATCAGAAAAATGAAGATTGACTTTTTCAATTAGCTTTCTGGTTCTACAACTGTTCCAGACTCCTTAATCCTACTTCCATGAGATTTTGCTATCTAGATTTTTTTTTTAATTATTATTATTTGCCAGATGACATTTTGCCAGGTACTCCCCTTGCAGTGGAGGGAGTGAATGATCCTTAGCAGAATGTTTGAGATTTTTCATGCGTCCCTGCAAGTTCCTTTATTCTAAAACTACAATGATGTTTTAGCTGCTTGGAATGACATCATTTTTGTATGGACTTAGTTACGATGCACATTAAATAAACTTTGATGGATAAGATACTTGCTTTTAAAATAGATGCATATAATGCTGAACAGCTCTTGAACCCTCACCTCACTTGTTGTTTCATGCTCTGAGCTGTAAATCGTCTTCCCAAGTTAGTGGGATAGGAGCTAACGAGGTTTTGTCATACCTGGGTTTAGGGATTTGTGCTTCAGCTCCTGACATCTCCTGTAAGTGTAGGATCACCTGTCCTGAAGTGAACATTACCCATCGTTCAACTCTGCTTTCCCATGTGTGGTTGTAACTGCTGAACTTTGAAAACAAAATACTGAAGTGATGATGGTGTGCATTATCTATAAAGAAAATAAATCACCTAAGATTAAGGTTGCTAATAATTCTTTATGACAGAGCAGTTATTGCAGTTCCAGATCTATAATATTATTTATGAAGCTTTCAGGTTATTTCATCTTGGTTGGAGAGAAAAGTCATGAATCACGAGTGGCGCGGGAAGGGGCACTGCTACGTTTTATTAAGGGTGTGAAATGTGCCTCCACGGCAGGGGCCCTCATCTCCCCCGCAGATCTCTGGGACACAGTTGTGGTGTTTATCGGCGTGTTCTCCCTCACAGCAATTATTTTCAATAATGTGTATTATGCGTAGTACATTTAAGCAAGAAGAAAAGTTAACATCTGTCCGATAAGAAACAGTAATGACTTTTCCCATCTAAATCAGTTACTTCAGACAGGTTTTCTTTATTACCAAAATATAATTTGAAAGCTCTTTAGGAAAATAACCCGTGACTTCTTGTGAAGTAAAATAACTTCTCTGCTAAGAGCTGAGGCAACTTCAGCCTGTGCGGGAGCCGCGGGCCGGAGGCTGAGGTGAAGGCGGCTTCCCCCTGGGCCGTCTCCTCAGGCCGGGGCCGGGCGCACGGGTGCTTCCGCGCATCTCCAGTCTGCTCCTGGCGGCGGGGCCCGGGGCGGCGGTGCGGGACGCGGCGGGAGGCGGGAGCGCGGAGGTCGTTGCGGCGGCAGGAAGCGGTTCCGGGTCGACGGCAGGAGCCAACATGGAGCCCGTCGGGCTGGCGGGGCCTCGCTGAGGGAGAGCCGGGCCGCAGCGGGGCCGCGCCGCCGCCATGTCGCTGGGCGAGTACGAGCGGCACTGCGACTCTATCAGCTCCGACTTCGGCAGCGAGTCCTCGGGCAGGGGCGGCTCCCGCGGCGGCGGCAGCCTGCCCGGCGAGCAGGAGGAGCTGCACTACATCCCCATCCGCACCCTGGGCCGCGGCGCCTTCGGCGAGGCCACCCTCTACCGCCGCACCGAGGTAGGCTGCCCCGGCAGCGGGGCGGGCCGGGCAGCGGGCCGGGGGCCTGTGTCCTTCTCCGCCCCCGAGGAAGGGGACTCTGGGGGCTGCCCCGAGGAGGGCCGGGGGCTGCTGTCCGGGCGAGCGCGGCAACTGCTTGGAGGCCCCGGCGCCCGAAGAGCCGCAGCCAGGCTCGCCCCTCGAGGTGACTGACTGCCAGCAGCCCCCGGGGTGACCCGCAGCCCCTGGCAGGAACAGCCCAGGTACGAAACGACGTCTTCGGCCCTCGGCATCGAGGGGTATAGCGTTTAGGTTTTGGTACTTTTGAGCACCACGAGTCTCTCGGTCCCGTAAAGTTTCACAGGGAGATGTGGAGACTCTTCTGACATTAAGAGATCCCTCATTTTTCTGTGTTTTATTCCAGTCACAGAGGACATGGGGGCATCTCATACAGGGAACTCCTGTGATCAGCATTTCAGCATAATCAGGGGAAGCGGGCTGAAAAGCCAGTCCTCCCATTGCTCCCGAGTTGTTTAATCCCATCCGGTTCGGTTGTAGTGTTATTTTTTAGCAGCTGGCAAAGAAAAGCGCTTGACTTGATTCCCAAGGGAAGTCCGTCAGGTTTTTTCTGAGGAGTCAGAGCTCAGACAGTTGTAAGTGAACACTGTTCACTTAACAGATCACTCAGAGCGTGTCTGACAATGTGGGTGGGCCTAACAAGGGCAAACTCAATTTGTTCTCATTTCCTTGATTATTTTTTTTTTTAGGAATACCTGGGTATTTGTAATGGCTTATGGTCTTGTACAATATCCTACAGTTACAGGTTGGAAATACGCTGTTCTCCCTTTATTGAACCCGAGTATGTTTGGGCTTTATTGAAACAAAATAAACTCTGTATCTTTCCCTGGAAACATTGTAGTATGGTTTTGTTTGTTTGTTTGTTTGTTTGTTTGTTTTCTGAAGTGAGTGCTGGCCAGCTAGAAAGATGGCTTCAGGCCATCACTATTCCTAATGACAAACAGAAAACCTCAAAACTTATTGTTTTGTAGAATCTTTGTCTGAAATCTCTAAGAGGCAGGAAAGTCTTTTTACCTTTCCTGAAGTTTTAATTTCCTGCTGTAAAGGCACATACTGTTCTCTTCATAGTAGTGTGTTTAATTAAAAGATGTTTTTGTGTTTCAGGATGACTCACTTGTAGTATGGAAGGAGGTGGACCTGACCCGGCTGTCAGAAAAGGAGCGGCGTGATGCTTTGAATGAAATCGTTATCCTTGCCCTGTTGCAGCATGAGAACATCATCGCGTACTACAATCACTTCATGGATAACACCACACTGCTGATTGAGCTAGAGTACTGTAATGGTGAGATCCCTACTCCCACTTACAAACAGATGGCTGCCATGTTGCTGAGTTGCCCTCCTGCAGAACCTGCAGGGAGTATTCCTGGGATCTCCTCTGGGGAGCAGAGGAGTGGGGGTGAATTCTGCCGCGTAGTTCCTAAAGAAGGGATTGAGAGCTCTTCTGTTTTATTTGCATCTCAGGTGCCAAAGAAAGAAGCCCAGTAGTCAGTGGAGGAAGCCAAGTTGTTGACTTATTTGCCTATAATTCTGTATGTATATCGTATACCATAAGACTTGGATTTACCATGGGATAACATCAGTGAATGCATCTGAAATAGATTTGGGAATAAATAACCTATAAAATATATTTGTTGAAGAGAGAATAGAGTGTCAAAAGGTTAGATGTGATTAGATGAAACAAAGAAGAATATAATTTGTTTCTCTTTTTAGATTGTGTGCATAGAGGTACTGGTTATCTGAGTCAAGAGCTAATTTGTCTCTTTGTTTAGGATTTTGTAGTAACTGTCATGATGCTCTTTGGTTCAGAAAAGCTGCAAAAAAGATGGCAGAAAATCAGAGATGAGGAACAGGATTCACTAAAAGCCTGCATAGTCCAAATCACTAGGCAAGATGTTCATAAGAAGAGGCAGAAGCGAGTACTTTGGTTAAATTATGAATGTGAAGTGTGATTTGTAGATAATTTGCAAATGTGAACATAAGGCAGAAAAATGAAATGTTGAGAGGTTATAGCAAGGCTGAATGAGATGAAATTAAGTGAAGGGAATCTTAATTAGAGTGTCAGAAAAGTCTTCCTAACATGGAAGTCTGAAATAAGTCCGTCAAGGAGGCAAAGGAGCCATTGGAGCCTGCTTTGGACATCTGCAACTGGACAGGCCCATGGAAATCATACAGCTGAAAGCTGTCTTGCACCATACTCATGGGAATGGGAAAGGGCCTGGTGTTCTGTTACTGTTAGGACATAATATATGATAATTGGGAAATGAAATAGCAATAGGATGTGATCAGAGATTTGGGATTTACTGGTAGGATGCTAATCTGACAGTCTTGCTGCCTGAAGCCATCAGCATCGTTTCTTTTAGCTCTCCTTGATTTTCAGTCTGCCATCTTGAAATGATGGGGTATCCTGGAGAGTCTGCTGATTTCAGGCTGCTGTGGGTGCTGCTGCTGTTGTCAATGCTTTGTGAATTCTGCATCAATGTATTTTTCAGGGCACATGAAGGAGAGAGGCAGGTCAGAGCTGGGCAGTAAGTGGGGAAAGGCATAAACCTGTGCTTTCAGGGACTACTCTGAACTTATAATTGCTTCTTTATCTTTTTTTTTTTTTTTTTTTTTTTAATGTGTTATTTATTTCTACATAATGCAGAGCAGGACAATCTCACGTGATGTGGTGTACAGGTTATAAATGTTTATCCCAAGAAGTGCTTGCAGGTAAAACAGTAGGACCTGCTAGCCTGTCTTACTGATTCACTTTTCAGAGAGTATTAAATGGTGGTGTTAAAAAAGAATCATCTCTGCTTAAGCTTAGATATGTCAGTGAAGTTCTTAAGTGGAAGAAGAACTCAATTTTGTAAGTACCTTACCAGTCTTAAGTGAAGAGTGCTGAAGGAGAGCTGTAGCAATTCATCTGATGTCTTAGGGGATTTGAGTATTCCCAGCAGTACCTGAACAGAGTAACTGCTGCCATTAACTGAGATGAACCTTTCTGTCTTTCTCACTCACTTATAATTACAGGAGGGAACCTCTACGATAAGATTCTGCGGCAGAAAGACAAGTTATTTGAAGAAGAGGTAATTTGGACTGGTTTGAGGGAGCAATGGGGCTGGCCTGATGTTCTGGCGGTCTGTCTGGTTATCTAAGTATTTATACAACATTTTTTCCATAGCGCTGGTGGGGAATTTCTGTGTATATCTGGGGACTGACATCCTTCCTTTCCTGTTGAATATTGCAAGCATTTATGGACTATTAGAAACTTTGTTTTCCTTTTTGTCTCTCTATAAGCAGTATAAACTTTCAAGGGAGGAATAGTGAAAGAGAGCACTCAACTGACTTTGTTTACCTTATCATCTTGGCTAGCATTTAGCTTTAAAACCTTTTTCTTGGTTGGTACTCAATTTCTCACTCTTATTAACCATTTTGTAGGTTCTTTTCTGAGTAATTACCTTGAATCTGTCTCACTCTAGATTTTTTTTCTTTTTTCTTCCTTTTTTTTTTTAAACTTATTTTCTGCTGTCTGCTTTCATCTCATGCTGAGGTGGTTAGTGATTACACTTATTTATCTTATATAATGACTTAAGGCCTGTCAGCTCATGGTGAATATTAAATGGTCACAGTTTGTATTCCAGAGAGCCCAACTGTAGATCTTTCCCACGTGGTAATTAGCTGTCATTCCCAAGTCTCTTCACTCATTGAATACTATGACACTTGTCAGGACAGACACTATGAGCAGCACTAGAACAATCTGCCTTTTGGAATATCTTTTCAGAGAATTCCAAAACAGGAAATTCTAAATTTTCATACTCCTGAAAGAGCATCTAAATAATACAGTCAGGCCCTCTTGCCGTGCCTTGGGATGTATGGGGTTTTAGAGATTTTTTTTTTGAGCCTTATATAAGGTTTTTATTCCTACCTGTCCAGATGGTGGTTTGGTATCTCTTCCAAATTGCATCAGCTGTGAGCTGCATTCATCGAGCAGGAATTCTTCACAGGTAAGTGCGGCATGCAGTAAAGCTAAGGTAACCAGTGCGGTTCATGGGTGTGACTGAAGATCTCCTTTGAGTAGCCTTTGCTTCAGTGTTTAAAGCAAGCACTGAGCTCTCCAAAGCGTAGCTGGACTGCCTAGATGTCAAGTATCACTACTGTAAGGAATTTTTATTGGGCTAGAAACCATTTTGTGATAAATCTGCAAGAAATTCTGTATATGAAAATAAAATTGCTGTCTTTGCTGCAGCTTTGTGAACAAAGAGTTAATCTATGTAGGAAGGAAGGAAGTTGGCCCTTTATTGCCATAGGACATAAATGTTTTCTAAAGTGGATAGGAAGAGCAGTTACCACTGCCAAGGCCAAAGGTACTTCCTACCCACTCCACAATTAATAGCTTCAAACCAACATGTACATCGTTCTGTAATTCCTGGAAGCTTAACAGTGGTGAAGACTCTGCATTGGTGCTTTGCTGTAATACAGTCCGTGTGAAGACTGCTCCTGCATTTGACTGAATCCCATTTCTCTGGCCTGTTATTTAAGGAAGTAATATAGCATCTTTGCTGGTAGTGGTAATTTTGACATTGACTCTGAGATTTTAATGAGTAGCTAATTACCTTTTTTTGTTGCCCTTTTCTGTTTGGGAGGGGTAAATTTCATGGCTTATATGTGCTTCGAGGAGGCTATGATGTTCTGGGGAGTACCACACGCATAGACTGCTGTTTCCAGCACAGCTGGGTTGTGTGCTGTACAACATCCCTCTCTAATGAGCATAGCTCTGTGAGGATGTTTTCTGTGGGATAGCGTCCTGATTGCTGCCATTCTGCATCTTTGGTAATTGCCAAACCTTGCTAATGAGGGGTTGGAAGCCTGCACTCCACAAAGTAGTGCCTGAGTGTTTGACCTAAAGCAGATGTCGTGTCTGTCTTGCTTTGCAGTGATTTCCTGCTTACCACCTCTATTGCCCATCTTCACAGCAGAGTTCACAGTTTAGGAACATGTGTGGCCCCAAATCCTTCCTTAATAATGAATTGAACAGTTATTTAAATGTTTGCAGTGATTTCCTTCTGCTGCAGACATTGTCAGAGTGACTCAGAACTTTGCGATGCCCCAAGTGGATGCGTGCAAAGTGCTGCTTTACTTGATGTTGTCCTAATCTACACTGGGAAGTTGTTGATGGTACATTAGGAAAAGGGGATGTTATGAAGTGTTGGCCATGGGAAGCATATGATACTGTGGGGACTTCCTCTGTGTATTTACAGCCTCTTACATTGATCTGTGAAACTGCATATAAATTATTCTGTCTGGGAGAAAGTGTTTTCAATGAGTTTTGGAATTCATCTTTTTTGTGGCTATTAGCCTTTGATCTTCTGAGCATAGTACATCATGTTATAACGAGTTGTTCCTGAGGTATAAGGTAGAGAGATGTTATGCTTAAGTTCTTGAGTGGCATCTGTTTCACACTGTCTGTGTGTGTATTTTTATTTGCATACATACATATTCATGCATACATATATGTTTGTATTGAGCTCAGTGACTCTTGGCTTGGGTCTATTTATAAAACCAGGAAAAACAAGACCTGCTCAATGACCTTCATATGAGAAGAGACTGAGAGGGGGCAAAGAACTATCTTTGATCTGTGGCCTTTACATGGGTGTCTGGAGCCTGAGCTTTTTAGACTGTGTTGTGTTTGTGTGGGGATGTGACAAAACATGGATAACTGCAGTTACTGCCCCAGTACTTGGTGTGATTGCCTTTGGAGAGCTCTGTGTGTGTGAGAGGGAGTACTGGCAGAGTAGTAAGTACCTCGTTTTGGGGGGTAGGTATAGTAGTGTGTGGAAGACTATGAAATCTGGAAATATATTTGAGTGTCTGCATTTCTTTTTCTCCTTTCAGAGATATAAAGACGTTAAATATCTTTCTAACCAAGGCAAACCTGATTAAATTGGGAGACTATGGGCTGGCAAAGAAGCTGAACTCTGAGTACTCTATGGCTGAGACTGTGAGTATCTGCCTTCTTTGTGTGCAAACTGAGGTGTGTTTTTGTTTCATCTCTGCATGCCTTGCAGAAGACCAGAGATGCTGTACACTCTTGCTGCATGTTTTCTGTGGTTTTTCCCTTTCCCTCTCCCCTCAACTTCACTCAATGTTACCTCACTGACACTGGCGTATTTGCTGGTGTGTTGCAGCCTGCAGTTATCCTTGCTCCCAGGTTACCTTTTGGAGTCTGTCTCTCTGCAAAGCAGCAGTAGACTAAAGATAAGTGCCACTGTGGGCATGGAATTGTGCCAGAGCCAATGTAACTGTGCTAGAGAGCACAGCTCTTCTTTCCCTGGTGCCTAGGCGTGGTACTTCCAAAGGTGAATCTATGTAACATGAAGGCGGTGCTGTCCCAAAGTACAGACACAGCAGTATAGTCACATCAGTGGAGCGCTCTCCCTTTGGGCTAGTTAAGCTGAGTTTAGCAAGTTAAATTACTTTGGTCATGCTGCTGTGCTAACAGGGGCATTTTGCCTGAGCTGGATCTAAGATGGCTTGGATGTGGTTGCCTGACATTGCTCTGTAGATATGCCATAGATAGTCTCCTATCTCTTTAATACTCAGGCTCTGAACTGAGTTAACAAGGCAGCAAGAAAGGTGGTTTTGCTACTTATGGTGGTTTATTGGTAATGCTCTTGGAAGGCGACAAAGCTTTGTAGGAGAGATTAATTCTATCAGAAGACTGTCAAGCTTGGCTTTGTTCCAGACCCTTCCAGGAAGCAGTTTCACAGCTGGAGTTATGACATGGGGTAAGTTGTATTGCAGGCACCTGAAAGGCTCAGCTTGGATTTCCCAGCTTCATTAATTTCTGTGGTGAGCATTAGGCTTGGAAAGGGAGATGTCTGGAGCTCCTATCTGCTAAAGGCCTGTATTGTAGTGTGGGATGCAAGCCAGCTTGCACTTCTCCTTACCAGGCCATGTTATTACATTTAGTGAAAGCTATTGGTGTTCTGTTAGGTTAAATACTTGCCAGCCTCCTTCCAGAACATGAGCGCTTTTGTGCAGTTGCACAGTAATGGGAACTGAAGGCTACTGCATAAAGACCTCTCTGAGCTGGGCTGCAGCAAAGCCACTTCTGTTTCGTCACATTTTTCATGGCCTTCTGGCTCAATTTGTGATCTAGTGACCAGAGGTGGTCTGGAAGTCATTTTTTGTGAAATGAGTATAAAACATGTTGTTGTCAGTATTTGTAATTGTAACACTCAAATTACGATTTTGTAAAATGTTTACATCTTGCTTACTAAACACTGATTTCTTAATTTACCATTCTTTCTCCCATTTACCAAGGAAGATATAGAAAATATGTCTGTGCCTTATGGAAAGTTTACATTATCCTTTGCTTAAAAAAGCTTTCAGTGCAGTGTCCTGGTTCTCCATCTGGCCCTTCAACTAGGTGGGCTTGTAAACCTTCCCGTGGCTAGGACCCCCATGGCTCTGTAGCTGTTGCACTCTCTAATGGGTAATGGAAGGGAGATGGCAGATTTGAAATGTGCCCATTAGGTATCCACTGTGCTAGCAGAGCTGAAGGAAAGGCAAGCTTTGTGGTCCTAAGAGCTTTGCTGAGAGAGTTGAAGAAGGGCAACTATAAATATTTTCCCTTCTTCTAAATTATGTCTTTTTCGTTTTATTTCTCTGTCTAGTTCCTTTCTAGGGAATGAGCTCCATTCATCTGGAAGCTTCATTCTTACACCTTTTATCATGTTTGTTCTGTGTCTCCTTGTGTGACTTTGAGCTATGCCACTATTTCTGTTGTAGTTGGGAGGGTTTCTATATTTAAATGCTGAGGTTTGGGATTTTGTGTGTGGTGAGGGGTGTTTGTTTTAAACCAATTGTTCAGTAAAGTCCACTTCTGAACTGAAAGTCTTACAGGTGGGACTCATGCCAGCTTTCCACTTACTGACCCAAAAGTAACCCCTCTTTTGTTGGAGACAGAGTAGCCTTTGTCCTGGCAGTACCTTGTAATCAGACAGAGTGGCTCATAGCCATGGGCTGGCATCTGTGTTTTGGAAGCTTTGCTAGATCCCTTTTCCCTCAACCTCTTATGAGAGTTTCCATATGCCTGTTCAGTATATAAGCCCCTGATTACCTCTAAATGTAGTGTATTTAAGAGAAGAGCAAGTCCTTGCTGCATTCTCATGACTACTACTCTTTACCACATCAGGATCTGAGCAGAGGGGTGCCTAGGATCTTCTAAGAAACACTGGCACAGGCTTGCAGACAAGAAGGGAAGAAACGTGCTGCTTGTTCCTATCCCTGTAGCATGTTGGTGGGGTGTGTTGTCTGTGTCACTTCCGTGCTGTGTCAGAGCTGTGTCTAGTTCTGATGCTCATGGGCCTGTGTGAACATGATGGACGCAGAGCCCCTGAATTGAAGGCACTTGGATCATTTCTGATTTTTAAATGTTATTTTTCCTAGCTGGTGGGAACTCCATATTACATGAGCCCAGAACTCTGCCAGGGTGTGAAATACAACTTCAAGTCAGATATTTGGGCTGTGGGCTGTGTCATCTTTGAGCTGCTTACTCTGAAGAGGACCTTTGATGCCACTGTAAGTCTGCAAACCAGGATGGACTGAGTAACGTTATTTTTTTATCACCCTGAGATTCACACTTGGCTCATAGCTTTCTTGACTCATGTTTTTCTTTCATTGTTGTTTAACTCTGATGATTAAGAAAACAGTGTCCCAGGGGTGCCAACTATAACCAGAGAAAATGTCTGCATGATTTCCCTTACCCTGCACTGCAGGTGATTCTCTGGCTTCTGCCAAACCCACCCTTGTCTGCAGCCCTGGGTTTACTGGATGCAAAATACAAGCTGTGCTAATTCGTATCATGGTTGTGAATGAAACATCTTTTTCTCTACAAGGAGGAAGTTGTGATTGTGTGGTCTTTTTTGTTTTTTTTCAGTGTTGCTAGCTGTGAATTTTCTGTGCAGCGTTCTGTAGCGAAAACTTCCAGCCTTTGGATTTCATAGGATTTAATCCTGTTATCTTTTCTCAAAGTTTGGGCGCAAGAGAAGTGTGGTCAAGCTGGCATGGAGAGGGTGAAAGGGAGCATTGCAGGCTGGCGTATGTGACTTGCCAGCTTGTGCCATGAGATGGGAAAAGCTGCTAGCTGCTATGGTGCAAGATTTTGTAACTTTTAAAGAGCCAATGTGAAAATACCATCCTTTCCTGACTTCCTCTCGTTATGGCTCCTGAGTCCCCGGTAACTTTGCTGCTGTGTGGTGTTTCAGTGGCAATATGCTGCATAGGAGATTCCATGCAGAGAGAAATCTATCCTCCCCCCACAGGGAGGGAATTTGGTGAAAAGCTGGATGTTGCCACCATGTCCTAGCTATCGGAGGTCCCATTTCTGAAGGAATTAAGTTTCTGGAGAACCTGCTTGGCAGGGGAGAAGCAGGATGTGTCCTGATGAGAGAAGGAAGAAAATAATGGTGGCCCATAGCATCTCTCCCCATTGGACATGCTGTCCAGTTCAGTTGCCTTACAACTGGTCTCTGGTTTCTGCCTAGAATCCCCTGAACCTTTGTGTGAAGATTGTACAGGGAAATCGTGCCATGGAGGTTGATTCCACTGTCTACTCCTGGGACCTGATCCAGATGGTGAATTCCTGCCTTGATCAGGTTGGTGAAATACTTTTTTAATTTTCAGACACCCCTTCCCAGCTGCCTAAGCTGTGGAATTCAGGGGCAAAGGGGAATGACATGCCTGTTTCAGTGTAAGTGCTGTTGATGCAGGGCAATTTCTGTGAGGTCTGAGGCACCATTAAGGCTGGGCTTCCTCCAATACTCTGAAGCATTGTCTGAAGATGCCATTCAGTCCTGCAGGTTCTGGAGGGGTCCTGGGTTTACTCTGATGACAGTTATTTAATGAACTAGCAGAAGCAATTATTTTATAATGCAGTGCTATGGAGGTGAGAGCATCGTCTTGGCACAGTCTATTAAGGTTCTGGCTTTCTGACCATGACTCTGGCTTTCTGTAGGGAATTAATTTCTTGAAAGCAAACACAGTATTGATACCTTCAGAGCATGGGATTCCCTCCTGCACATCCCTGGCATTTATCTCTATTCATTTCAAATACTGGAATCAATCCCTTTCCCTTCTGAAGGGATTCAGGGAAGGAGGTCCATGCAGGCTTGAAAGAGGTCTTCTGGCCCAAGATTTCATTGTAGATGATGAGCATTTCCCAGAGAATGACTTGTGCTCTCTTCTTTCAGGATCCGGAGAAGAGACCCACTGCAGATGAATTGCTTGAACATCCCCTTCTCAGCAAACGCAGGAGGTAATCAGATGGTCTTGCCTGAAACCTGGACAGGTGTCAGGGAGAGCAGGAGGGTTTGTGTAGACTAGTGGCATTTATGCTTTTATAGCAAAGTCCTTAAGTTAATTTGGCCTGACATGAGGCAGTTGTTGAAGTACAGTTCATTCTCTTTAGGGGAGAAGTGCATTCTTGCTGTCTTGTCTTCAGGTCAGTCCCTGTCTTCTGTTGGTGCATGGGTATGGTGAGAAAGGTCTCTGCATCCTTTGTCTTAGAAGCTGTTGTATTGAGAACCTGGAGGCATTCCTTTCTGAGGCTCCTTTGAGGAATGGTGGTTCCTGCTCTTCAAGTCTCTGAACGAAGGGTCACAGAGATCCTCCTATGGTCATTGGAAAAGGCCTTGCAAAATCATGCAATATAGAAACCCTTGTTTTCTGCCTTTGTTGCCTCCCTCTTCTGGAGAGAGTTGCATAGAAAGTGGCCCATTTTACCTTGGTTTGACCATCAGCCTGCACACACTGTCTTGTTGTGAAAGATGGATGATAATTCTGGACTTTTTGGATCCCACATTGGTTGCTTCAGGGGCAACAGATTTAATCCTTTATTCCAAGATTGTTTTACTTGGTGGTCAGCAAAGTTTGAGTTTTGTCTTGCTGTATGCACTGGTAAAAGCCCAAATCCTGATAATACTTAGCCATTTAGGGTCATTCTTGTGCCACATGGGTACTGGCTAGCCACAGTCTGGTATATGTGCAGTTTGTTGTCCTCAGCTCTCCTGGAAGTTCGTTAGTTATATGGTACATTACTTCTGCCCTACTTACTGTGCATTGCTGTGAGCTGGTAAACAACTGCCACGTTTCCTCCAAGAGGGAGCAGCATTTTATTGGAAAGGAAAGCAGTCTGTGTGTGCTGCTTGTCAGTAGATTGCTTTGGGTGATGTTACTGTTTCCTAAAATGTTTCTTCTCCTTTGGCAGGGAGATGGAAGAGAAAGTCACACTGCTTAACGGGCCAAATAAGCGACCAAGGTAATTATTTGGGCATGTGTTTGAAAGGAAGTCTGCAGAGAATAGCTTCTCAGGGAGGAGCTTTGCTGAGAGTGTTAGTCTGTGACAACCTTAGTAGTTTAGAAGATCCCTAAATGCTGGGAGTTTGCCATAGTTGTTACATGGTTATTGTTCCATGTTTTACTCTGCCTTTTATATCCTCCTCATATGTATGGCTGGAGCCTTGCCTCCACAGGTCCCATCAGCTCTAATCTGTCCTACTGAGGATGTAGCCTTTACAGCCTACATATCTGAGGATGTAATGTACAATCCCTTCTTTCTCACAGATTCCCTTGAGCAGGAAGAATATGACTGTCTGTTGAATATTAAGTGAATATAAATATCTTTCATAAAACTGGATATATGCAAAGGTTCTCCACAGTCCCCAGCAAGCCTGTAAGCAGGGTTGCTCTGTGAAGCAGATAGCTTCTGTGACATGTATAGCTGTCTTTCTGTTGATTTGTCAGATAGAATTTGACCTTTTTTTCCCTCATAGACTTGGAAGTACTACCTGAGCATTTTATGTGAAGTTGTTCCAGTTCCTGGGTTGCTCGCAAACAGTTTGCTTTGATTACAACTTCCATTTTGCAATTTGCTTGTGAATTGATTCTTACCTGCAATGAAGAGTTGTATTTTTGCTCTCAGATGGAAGCCTGTAATTTAAATGAAGAGGAGAGAGGGAAGTTAGAATCTTCTGGATGCTCCTGTATTTTGAGCAAGATTTCATGACCGTTTGTAAGGCTTTCATTTTTCACAAATAAGAACAGCTCCATGGCCATTCAGTGAAAGCCTGGTCTTTTAAAATGACATCAGATTGGATTGTAGGCTTTTTAAAATGCTTCCTGGAGGCGACTTTATCTGCTGCTCTGAGACAGGTTTGATCCTGAGTCTCTCTGTAGCAGTTGAGGCCTCACAGCTACTCAACAAAGAGAACAGTTTGTGAAAATAAAATCCGTGAATGTTTGTGAAGGGGAAACTGATAGACAACAGTAGGAAAATGAGCGATGACAGTGAATACAAACTTATTATTAAAAGCATGTGTGTTTTGTTGGGGGGTCTTGTGCAGGTCAAGTGCCATGAATGAGGCTCCCATTGCAGTGGTGACTTCGCGCACTAGTGAGGTGTATGTTTGGGGGGGCGGGAAGTCCACCCCCCAGAAGCTGGATGCCATCAAAAGTGGCTGCAGTGCACGGCAGGTGTGTGCTGGTAACACTCACTTTGCTGTGGTGACGGTGGAGAAGGAGCTCTACACCTGGGTGGTAAGTGAGAGAAACTGCAGGAAGGGGATGAGGGTGGAAGAGGAGAATCCAGATCCATTCTTGACCGTTCATGAACCTGGTAGAATCAGAGGGGCAAGAAGCTTGGAAGAGGAGAAAACTGATTCCAGTGGACACGGTGAGGCCATCTGCTTTGGGCCTGACACAAGTCTCCCAAGGCAAGTGTGTTTTTGGGAGAAGTTTTCCATTATGACAGGAAGTGTATTGGAGACTTGCTGTGCACTTGAGGATTGTAGGTCATGGACTTGCAGGCCCAGACACTGAGTCAAACATCTCTTCCTCCCCTTCCTGATTACTAGAAATGCATTGGAGGCTTTGTGGTGCTCTGTTGGCTTGTGTATTTTTGAGGAAGGTTTTCTGAGATCAGAATGGGTGGGATGAGTGACCTCCTTGTAATACAGATGTATGAATGTTTCTGCAAAAATGGCCACTGAAAACTTTCAGCTGGCTATTAATATTTTAGTTTTAGCTTGAACACTACTCAGAGTTGTTTTGTTTGTCCTGTAGAATTGCTAGGTCTGGCCACTTCAGTGACATTTGTTTCATGTTTTGGGTTTCTTTGCAGCCATTAGGATTTAGAAAAGTAGGTCAGCAAGCTGAAGGATGAATTTTAGTCCTGCAGCAGGGATTGAGTAGCCTGGCAGATGAGAAAGGAGCAGGGATTCTTCACCAGCTGGTGGCTTGAGACTGGGTCACTCCTTGTTAGTGCATAACTGCCTGAAAGCCTGTACTGCTGTTTAGAATGTTGCCTGCTGTTATGCCACATAGCAGATAGCAGTCTCTTCCCTAAGGTAGCTAACATGCTTTCTCTTGCTCTTTGCTCTCTTCTGTTGTTCGTTCAAGGTGCTGTAATTATCAGCACCATCTCTGGAGGTGTGGATACATAACCTTACCAGATGTTTCTATCTTGCAGAATATGCAGGGGGGCACCAAGTTGCACGGGCAGCTGGGACATGGAGACAGAGCCTCCTACAGGCAGCCAAAGCATGTTGAGAAGCTTCAGGGAAAAGCCATTCACCAGGTGTCCTGTGGAGATGATTTCACAGTGTGCATCACAGGTGAGAGCTGGGACTGCTGTCCCCTCACTTAGCTATGCTGTGGAGATGTTTTCCTTCACAATAAGATTAGCAGAGCAACTTTGTGCACAAAGGAGAAAGTCCCATGTGTTACTCACCCTTCAGTTTTGAGGATAGTAGATGTGGTAGTGGAGATAGATCAATGTTATTATACAGAAGAAGATACTGACTTCCAAGAAGGCTAGATGTTTTGCTAAGGACGTGCCCCTTTTTGGTGAAGAAGCTGGATGTTGAGCATGGCTCCCTGTGTCTGTGTAGCGTCCCTCCTCTTTCCAGTGCATGTATTGTCTGCATACATCCCATACTAAAGACAGAGGAGCCTGAAGTCAAGAATGTAAATGTGTTTGAAACTCTTTTTGGACTGTGTGGAGAAAGAGTCACCCAATAATAAAAGATCTGTATCTGAGATTTCCGATTTAATTCAGAATGCTTGAGACCTGGTAGCTGTCTCTAGTTCTAACCCTGCTTATACTTGTAAAGATTTGTTAACTGTGGTGCTGTTATGGAAGCATTTGAATCTCACTTTACCCATGAAAACATAATTCTCAACAAGGTAGTTTCCGGCTTATCTTGCCAGTGCTGGAAAAGCAGAGGTTTGACAGAGATAAGCTCAAATGCTCCATGTGCTGGAGGAGTGACTTAAGGAGCCACAGGATCAATTTGTGGGTTTCTGTTAAAGAAAATGGCAGGTTCAACGCAAGATTTTTTGACACTGGTGGCCTGAAATAGCTGCAGATCATGGTGTAAGGTCATCCATCTTAATGTGGACAAGAAAGTACTCCATATTGTCCTGATGATGTTCTTCTGCACTAAAGAGGAGGATGATTATAGAAAAGAGGTTGCTCTGGCCATGTCCTAAGAGGTTAATATGCATCCTAATACAAGCTGTGTGTGCTGACCAAGCTTCCTTTCTGTCCGTCAGATGAGGGCCAGGCGTACGCCTTTGGCTCAGACTATTATGGATGCATTGGCATTGACAAGGCTTATGGCTCTGAAGTGCTTGAGCCCCTGCAGCTGGATTTCTTTCTTACCAACCCTGTGGAGCAGGTCTCATGTGGAGATAACCATGTGGCAGTGCTGACCAGGAGCAGAGAAGTTTACACATGGGGCTGTGGAGAATATGGTAGGTGGAATCTCCCTGGAACCTAAAGTCACTGGGGCATACCTGCTCCAGAAAGCAGCTTGGTGCAGGTGTGTAATGCAGGGTCTGGGTGAAAGCTATCTGGTACATCCTGGAGGCAAAGAACATTGTTTCTTTGAGGCTTCCTTTCCCTGTGAGAATGGGGAACTGGAGACTGAGCCCTTGGGACTTTTGCTGTGGGAAGCTCTAGGTTGCTGCTTAGCTTGCTTGTGGGTAGGGCAGTTGTTCTGTGAGTGGGGTTGGGTTATCTTGAGGATTGACAGGCAATGATGCATGTAGGGAAGCAGGTTTCTAGTTCTGTAGGGAGACGCCTGTGGGACTATGGAGAGAAAATACCATGTTTTAGGGACAAGCACCTTGTGAGGCCACTTCTAACTGCAATGTTTTCACTGATGCAGGGCGCTTGGGCTTGGATTCAGAAGAAGATCACTACACCCCTCAGAAGGTAGGGCTGTGACTACTTAAAATCTGCATGGGCATAAATCCAGATTAGTTGCTATTTGGAAATATTACCTGTCTGAGACTCAGGTGTTTTTTCTTAGGTGTCAGAGTTTTCAAGGTTTTTAACTTTACTTCCTCACTTTATTTTTCTTCATTTGTCCATAGAGATCATGGCAGGGGGACAATTGCCACTCCCAAACCAGCCAGCTTCATGCTTTAGAGCTTCATTGCTCTGATCTCCAAGCTGGAACTGGAAATGCCAAACTTAATGTTGTAGAAATCATAGTAGGAGATACCAAATTGCATACCTCAGGCCTGTAGAGTAAACTTGCAGCAGTGCAAACATCTGGGAGTCTTTGGATTTGACGTAGTGAATTGAAGATGAGTTGAAAGTAAAACCCTCATGAAATACAGTGCTGAGGTAATTGAGGTCATCTAACCCATTGAGCGTTAGAAAGTCTGTGCCTGGAAGCCAAATACCTGAGATCACACAGTATGACATCCACACAGCACAGACCCAGCCCTGCTTGGCTAACTGGATCTGGTGTTTGTAGACCCCAGCTGGCCAGGATGCCTCTGCACCACATTTCTGGTTCCTGTTCTGGCTCACTGGTGTCTGCACACAAGGTCTAGAATGCTTTGAATTTCTGCATTGTGACCAGAGTTTCAGCATGCTGTAGACTTTATGATATTCTTACACCTTCATTCAAAGTAACTGCATTGGGTAGTCAGTGCCCAGACTAGCAGAACCACTGCTCTAACCCTGTATGTTTTCTATGTGCCAGCTTCTATGTTGTAGGTGTTGGGATTTTGATTTTCTTCTGGTATATTTCTTCCACATAGGTGGATGTTCCAAAGGCTTTAAACATTGTGTCCGTTCACTGTGGCTGTGATGGGACTTTCCTGCTCACCCAGACAGGCAAAGTATTGGCATGTGGACTCAATGAGTTCAACAAGCTGGGCCTGAATCAGTGCACATCAGGGATAATCAACCATGATGTAAGTGCATTTGGGTCCCTGGCTCCAGCTCCCAGCAGTCCGTAGTATATGGGGAAATGGAGGTCCTGTGACAGTGACAAAGTGTTAGCTTTGTGCCAATTTGTTCGTTCCAATCCAAGACAATGGATACTGGGATTGTGGGAAGAGGCATTTTGTTCCTCAGTTTCCTGTCTGCCCTATGGGCTTGCGTCAGATCTGAAGTAGTGAAACATAGTAAGGCTGCTCCAGGGTGATGTAGCCAGTGACATGGATTCTGGCAGTTCTTTACCATACTCGTGTTGGGACTGTCTGGGTTAATGTTGTGGTCTGCCAAGACCTGCTTGAATAGGTCTTAGCTGGTGAATGTATGGTTTTTCACTCTGTGCTTACCCACATGTCTTTTCTCAGACGTATTGTGAGGTGCCATATGCCACTTCCCTTACTTTGGCCAAGCAGCTGTCCTTCTACAAGATTCGTACCATTTCTCCAGGGAAGACGCACACGGCTTCCATTGACGGTGAGCACTATGTATTAAGAAGTGAATACTGGTTGCTGAATTACTTTACATCAGCTTTGCCCTTTCACTCTGGCCCTTGACACTGAGGGTTGTGCTCTTGGTAGCAAGGCTCATGCCTGCTCCAGCATTTGTGTTCCTCAGCAGTGTTGCCTCCTGGCCATCTGAAGCAGCAGCATCAGCTACTGGCTCAGCCTTCTTTTTTTTTTTTAAAGGGGGGAAAAAAAAAATTTGGGGAAGAATCATGCTCTGGGATAGCAGAGGACCGAGTTAGGCTTTGCCTAAGTGACGGCAGTCAGAGGGCTGTGAGGAGTCCCAGAATCGGAAAAGGGGAGCAACAGGAGAGAGAACTGGGGAGGTGTTTGCAGGCTGAAGCCATTCTTCTTGACTGGCAGTGTCCCCTCCCAGACTGGCTGGCTTCTCAGCAGAGTCCTTTCTGGTCATGGGCTGTTGCTGCTAGTTCTCTGCATGCATGGCTGCTTCCAGAGGTGGGCCCTTGCTGTGACTGTCTCCTCATTCCTTCTCTCAGAGCGAGGCCGCCTGCTGACCTTCGGCTCCAACAAGTGCGGACAGCTTGGTGTTGGGGACTATAAGAAGCATCTGGGAATTAACCTGCTGGGAGGCCCCTTGGGGGGTAAGCAGGTGATCAGGGTTTCATGTGGAGATGAATTCACCATAGCTGCTACTGATGGTGAGTGGGTCTTTGCGAAGTTGTGGTGGGTTCCTTTGAACTAGATCTGCAGGGTGGTTAACTGGCTCCCACTGAGCATTTCCTACACCACCCCCTCAGCACTGCACTGAAATAAAATATCCTTATACACTGGGGCTGTCTGGCCCTGTTAGTTGTCCTGGTGCAGCTCCCAGTGTTCCTGGAGCTGCAGAGTGCTGGCTTGGAGGCTGCCTGTTAGATTTGTTATCAGTTTGTTCTCCCACTGGTGAAATGGAGCTGGTGGATTAGATACTTTGGGAAAGCAGTTACAGCAGAGAGACTGTGATCCTTGTAGCAATTACAAGCCAAGAGGGAGGGAGGGAATTGAGGTTTCTGAATCTCTGTTTCCTCAGACAACCATATCTTTGCCTGGGGTAACGGCGGGAATGGACGTCTGGCAATGACATCAACAGAGAGAGCTCATGGCTCAGATATTTGTACCTCATGGCCTCGGCCAATATTTGGATCATTGCATCACGTTCCAGACCTGTCATGCCGTGGCTGGCACACCATTATCATTGTTGGTAAGTGTAGTTTAGGATGAAATTTTGGGATCTTGGTTTTAATGATGTATTGCTTGCCAGGACCTAGACTGTAAATCTTGCCTGGGAACAGGCCAGGTTGCTGTGGGGGAATGTGGCAAGCTGCTCTGAGCTCTAGGCCTGCAACATTGGCTTTGTTGTACGCTGTTGTAGGAATTGTCTTCCTTTCCATGTGGCACTCTAACTGAAAGCATGTTTCTCTCCTTGCAGAAAAGGTATTGAACTCTAAAACAATCCGATCCAACAGCAGTGGCCTGTCCATTGGTACTGGTGAGTAACCTGCCCTGGAGAGCTGTGGCTTAAGTCCACTCAGTGGCTAGTTTGAGTGGGTGCAGTTTGGTCCTGCAGCATGGTTTCTCTGCTGGTTTGAGGGGCCTCACAGAAGAGCTCAAAGGGAGGAAATCTAGTTGGTGCCATGCATGGGAAGGGATGGCCCAAAGCTGGGAGAAAACTGAAACAGAGGAGGAAGAACATGGATGCAGCGAGGCCTTTGTAGCTGAGGAACTATGATTTGACAAGGGAAAGCTGAGAGGAATTCATTGAAGGGAGCTGATAAGGGAAGGGGGACAATGGGCAGCTGCCAGAGAGATGGAGTCCAGTTTCTTAGACCTGTGGGAGGGCGGGGGCCAAGAAGCTGCAAAAGACTGCTGCACACAAGCCCTTTTGGGAAGGCCTGCAGGGAGTGTTAGGAGACAAGCTCTTGAGGGTGATGCCACTAGCATGTGCTCACCATGACCATACAGCCCAAATTTCTGCATCTTCTCTGCTCCAGCTGGGGTTTGGCAACAGGAATAGCAGAGATAGGGAAAGTATAAAGTTTTCACTCTTGTTTGCTAGTGGCTCAGAGCTGCACAACTGGAGGAGGAGAGGAAGAGGATAATGAACAGGAGGCGAAGACCCCCAGTCCCAGTGGAGGCTTTCGGGGAACCATGGAAGCAGATCGTGAGCTGGGGGGCTGGATCAGCACCACAGAAGCTAAGGGAGGCAACAGTGCTGACAGCAGCTCCTGCCCTGGCTGGCTGCGGAAGGTAATGTGGTGTCTCAGAAATGCCTTAAAATGGGGATCTAGGCTGGGGAAAAGCAAGTGGCCCCTTCCACCTTTAAGGGATGCTCTGAAAGGTTCTCAGAACTGTGCTGTGGGGGGGGGCCCTTTGGACCTTGCTGCCTTTTTTACCACAAGAGGGTGCTGGTGGATTGGTTGAGGAGATGAAGTTGGCTGCAGGAAGGACTGATAGTGCTGCTTTTGTGTATCCAGGAGCTGGAGAATGCTGAATTCATCCCCATGCCTGACAGCCCCTTTCCTCTAAGTATGGCATCTTCAGAGCCTGAGAAGGAGACTCTCCCTTACCAGAAACTTCAAGGACTCAAAGTGGCCCCTGAGGAACCTGTTGGATTAAACAAGTCCAAAATGGAGCCTTGGGTAATGTTATCCAAGTGAATGCTTGGCCAAAAGCTCTTGGGGACCATAAATGGCAATGTCTGAATTGTGGAGAGAGCTGAGAAGAGGATGTTGGATTGCCCTAATTCATCTGGATGAGCAAAGGAGGGCTGTTGATAATCAGAGATGATGCTGCAAAGAGAACAATTCACAGAAATCTAGAACACAAAGCTGGGGCTTGCTCAGATTGAAAATTATGAGATTGGTTCTGTGGAAAAATGTGGTTAATGCAATTGGAAAAAGAAGAGATGCCTAGGGCCCAGAAGCCTAGCAGAAGATAGAAATTTAGAAAGCAGAAATTTCTGTGGGATAGGAAGAAGAACTGATATGGGAAATCACTGGGAAATTACAATCTGTGAGACAACCTTATTCCAGGAGTTTTTTGTCCCACAAGGAGGCACAGATCCCAGGCTTAGGGAAAGGGGGGGTAAACCAGGTGGATTTTGGTGATAGGAGGACAGGAGCACTTTTCCCAGAAAAAACGAGGAAGTTAGTGGCTTTGTACTGAAGATGTAATGAGTAGTAGCTTGCTGACCTTGGCTGCTAGAAGTTTAGGAAACAAGCTGGGGTGACACCTTTGCGTGTTTTCTTCTTGTGGCATATACAACTCCTTGCACTCAAAGCTGGCCCAACTTCCCTCCGTGTCTCTGCAGCCTCCTTGCCTGAGTCCAACCTTGCCGTGCAGTGAAGGGAAGGCTGTGTCTCCTGTTGCGGGCTGCATGTGCAGTGCTCTGCAAGAAGAGGTGATGCACCTCCGAGGCCTGGTTTTACAGTGTCTGGAAGATCAGAAGAAGCTGCAGCAGGAAACCGTTTGTCTGAGTGCCCAACTCCAGCAGTTCCGCAGGGGGGTGGAGGGAATGCAGCAGGTGAGGACCCGTCACCTGGGTGCACATCCATGCTCAGGGCTCACTACGCTAATCTTGGCTCCTGTGTAGATTGTGGAGGCTGCACAGAAGGAAGCAGCTCTTAACAGATGTCTGTCTCAGAGCAGAGCGAGGGCACTGAGCATAGTGCCTGTCTCTTGTTTGAGCTGCTGGTGCAGGCTCTGGTAGCAGCATCAGGAATGGAGCCAAGAAGGCAGTTTCTTGTCAGGACAGCCCAGACCGGAGGGACCTGGGATTTCCCTGTATTTTTCCTGGTGAGAAGGGATGGGCAGTCAGATGTCATAGAGAGTCCCAAATGGCTGTGGAGAATAGGAACTGGGCCTTGTGTGGCTCCTAGCTTCTTTGCAGCTAGTCCTAGAGCTGTTTGGGTAACTGCTGTGTGTTTTGCCAGGTGGAGGTTCATTCCAAAGGAACACAGACAGCCAAAGAGGAGATGGAAGTGGATACGAAACCTGACTTGGATTCAGATTCCTGGTGTCTCCTGGGAACGGACTCGTGCCGCTCCAGCCTCTAGTCTCCTGAGCCCACTGGGATCCATCTAACTTCACAGCACACTAACCGAATGCAGAGAGCAGCTTTCCTGGCTTCAGGTCACTCGCAGACAAGGAGCGAGGCCGGAGGCTCCAGAGCAGCACCCATGTACGTTTGATATGAACTAGGAGTGAGTTTGAGAGGGGAAGGGCCCCTGAGCTCTAGGCCAGCTCAGTGATTGAAGCAGCAGCAGCTCCTCTTTGTACCTTATCTGTCAATTCTGCACATGAGGCAGAACGGCCCCATTAGAGTGGTGGCTCCAGTAGCAGCTTGTGGCCCTTTCATTGTTTCACTGCTTCTTGGGAGCTGCGTTTGGGACCTCAGTATTCATCACTGCATCTCTAGATGAGAGGAGGAGATGTGTTTTGTACTGAAGCTGGCTGAACCCTAAGACTCGCCACCTTCACTTCAGAGGGGTGAAGGACTAGGATCCTCTCCCTACCACATGGTAAGGCCCAGCCGGTGAGGCTGTTCCCCTCTGCTCAGGGGCAGAGGGAGGAGAGAATGTCTCATTTTGGAGGCAGTTGAGATCTTCCTATTAGGGAGATAATGGTAGACAGCATGTCCCTGGCCTCGAGGCACAGCTTCTGGCCGTACGGCAGTGTCCAGTGGCCTGTATAGACAGAGTTTAAAGGCTTTATTCTGGGTGCCTAGAGCTTTCCAACTTCCAGGCAATGCACCAAGATGAGTGAATCAGGTGTTGTTTCCAGTAGCAGTAGCAGGGGCTGTCTGAGATGGGATCTCTGGTTCTCGGGTTCAGGCCACCTGCCTGTCAACCAGAGGACAAGTGTCTGGGCCTCAGACTGTCACCCGTTTCTTGCTCCAGCTGTTCAACTTGGTTTGGGTGCCAGAGCTTCTGGTTTCTTGGCATAAGCCCGTAGCTGCTCCCTGCTTGGCTTCTGTTCTGCTCAGCCCCTGGTGCCCACACTCTGTGTGGGTGTGGGAAGAATCAGTGTTTTTCCACTCAGTGTTTTGATGAAGCTGGAATGCAGTTTCCTACCCAGAATAGGTCATTAATGCTGTGGTCACAGGATGCAGCCTTCCCCAATGACCATGCATGATCAAGCCTCTGACCGGAATTCACCTTCTTTCTAGAAGTGAGAGGCTTTCCCAAGAAAATTGGAGATGGGAAGAGGCATGGTCTGATGCTCAAGATTTCCTCATTTCCTGTTAGAGAATGAGGTTAATTTTATGCCTCTTAAATTTATTAGCAAACTGACTTTGAACTAAGCTTTTGGGATTGGTAGGATTCCTGGGAGCAGCTAGCCTCCCCTGCCTTACGTGAAGCCTCTAGGGAGTCCTGAGTCCCTCTCACCTTTGCTGTGAGAGTGGGGTTGTGATTTCATTAGGCTTAAACCATCCCCATCAATGGCATGTCACTAGAATTGCTGTAGGTCTATTGGAGTTGGATATCCTATCACCTCTCCTAGACGACTTCTTTAGAGAGACTGTTCCAGGGAAGATGATGTTCCCTATTTGTCTCTAGAGGTGGATGGCAAACCATTCTGCTTGTAATTTGTGCTCCTTAAATACTTCTCTGGTGCCTAGTGCTACTATCTTGGAGCTGAATCAAGTTCAGTTTCTCCAGCGCAGCGTCCAGGACAAGGATTGTACCCATATGCCTGTATATCATTACCAAAGGAAGGCTAGGAGGGCAGTCCTCCTGGGAGGTGGTGAGCATCAGGCACCCTGGCGTGGCCACATTGCTTCATTGCCCTTGTGACTCTGCTCTCCTTTCCCCCATGTGCATTGGAGCCAGTTCTCAGGTTAGGGTCCCGGCTTGAGGGTTGTTGTTGTTGGAAATGTTTGAGTTGGTCACTTTGCAGCAGTGCCTTTGAGGAGTGAAGAGCTGAGCCTGAGCCATGTCCAATAAGCAAGCACCAAGCTGATGGGAGTCGCTCTCCTGCAGTGCACTGCTACCCTCATTTCTCAATGCTCTGCAGTTGGGAAGCTAGGTGCACAGACCAGATTCCCCTTGGATCTAGTGGAGGATTAGGGTCCCTAATAGAGGATGCCCTGTGCTCCGCAATCTCATATGTGCCTTAGAGGATTCACGCTATCCAGGTTGTGCCTGTTACAGACCACAGATTTCACACCAGCCAGCTATGCAATCAAAAAAGCAGTTTAAACCCAGCACCTTCGTCTTGGGTTGAAAACAGAAGGGCAAGTGGACAGAAGCGCCTTTGAGCAGTTTCAAACCCTTTTTACTTCTCCCCTTCTTGCAGTGCTAGCTCCGTACATGTTGGTCTCCTGCTAGTATTGCTACTGAGTTGTTATAGTGGAACACAACTTATGCCTGCTCTGACACTCTGGCTGAAAACTAGTTTGTCGTTGTCTTTTTTTGAAAGGTTAAAGGGTGTAGTGGTTTGAAGTTTCTGTTTAAATAAATGTTTAAACTCATTCTCCTGGGTTCAGAGTATTTTTTTTTCCTTTTTTTTTTTTCCCAAGAGAGGAAGAGGAAATATGCAGATAGTCAGCTGGCTTCACGGCATTCCTTTGCTCTGGGAAAAATAATGTCAGGTTCTGTGTCCCTTCGTTAAAAACCCCCAAACAACAAAGAAACAACAAAACTTTTCTCTTGCTGCTGCATCTGCTGCATCTCCTCCTAGTGACGTCAGGGGGCTTTTGTGTGTGTGTTTATTTGAACGGTTTTAGTGCCAAGTGGGAAATGAGTAATGGGAAGAGAGAGGCTCAAAGGGAAAAAGTACCTGCTTCTCTCAGAACAGCTTCTACTGAGCACCAGGCCTACGGAAGCGAGAACCTGCCTGACACCTGCTCGGCCAGCTGTTCTGCACACTGTACTTAGTGCCCGTCTCTTCGGACTTTTTACCAGGGCTTTCAGTAAACACTGGAATGTCTTGAGAGGCAGAGCTGGGTTAAAAACTTAAAATTCACCCGAGGATTTGATATTGAAAATGCAGCATGCCTCTGAGAAGGGGACTGTACTGCAGTAGCAGAAGAGGAAGCTGAACTGGTGTGAATAACAGCCTGAGCAGTGCCAGAGCAACACTAATGATGATAGCAAAGCAGCAGGGTAAACCTCTGTGCTGAACCTGATGCTTTGACTAAACTGTTACTATGTTTTAAACCAGTTATTGGAGACTTTGGATAGTGCTGTTTGTCTTGACCTGAAACAATAGTTCAGCAAAGAGGGGTGAGCTGCCCAGGGTTAACTCCAAAACAAAGATAACAAATTAAGCCTGGTGATTTAATTTAAATAACTTTTGTTTAATCTACAGTTTCAGTCTCAGCATTAGGCATTTGCCTGTCACTTAAGAGCAGTCCCCAACAGATGGATTTATTTTACAGAATCAAATGCTTTTCTGGGTGTGTCTACTTCAGTCACCATTTGCACTTTGCTGACTTTTAGGGTCCGCTAAACACAGTCAATACAACATAGTGCAAGGGAAACGGAGTGGTTGGTACTGAATTTCTGAACTACTCTTTCTTTAAATCAGTTACACCTTTCATTAATTCAAGGAGGTTGGCACAAAGCTTCCAGTTTACCCCTCTCCTACTTCTTGTCACTTCTTGCTGTCTTGTATTTCAAAACTCTGAAGTTAGAGCATTGGTCTTGCTTCTCCAATCAATTTGGATAGAGCGAATTATTTTCCCTTGTTTTGCATCTGTTTGTTTTTTTTTTTTCCTCTCCTCTCTAAGTTTGTACACTTATACCTGGCTGGCACAGTGCAGCACTGACCCTTTCTGGGACTGTCATACTGTTCTAGGGTGTGCCAGGGGACTGAGATTTCTGCCCATGTACCTATAGGGCAGAAGCCCTATATGGATTCAAACAGCACATGCCTGCTACTACTAGCTTTTCCCACACCCTGAATTTCTGATCCTAAGTTGCTTCTGTGGAGGAAGTATTTAATAATACTCCTCACAGTTCTCCTTTTCTAATTCAAACAATATCACACTGGATTTATAAATGGTAATGTTAGATCTTCAGCTGGTAGGATGTAGCCCCAGGATTGTTACCAGCATTGTAGAAAAGCATCTAAAACTCTTGGGCTGCTGCAAAACAAGTATGTAATAAACCTACCTAAACATCTTTCATTATTGAACTGAACAGTGCTACAACAAATAGGACAGAGCATGAGCAATGACCAAGCAGCACTCTGGATCCTGACATCTGGTGCAGATACCAAGGATGGAAGAACACTGTGTGCTGCAAAAAATTAACTGCTTACATAGTTTCCTCCCCTCTCTCTGACTTTTCCAAATGTCTTGTCTAAATGCTAAATAATTTTGAAGAACGTAGAATCCTTTCTATGGAAAAAAAAAAGAAAGAGGAACCCCTCACATCCCAATCTTATTGTAGCTACCTAAAAAATAATGCTGCACCAGCCAGAACCAGTCACTGTTGGCATGTTCAGGGTTGAACATCTGCACCTACAGAGCAGTAGAGCTCTGTTCAGCCCAGTTCTTCTTCTCATGAACAGCACTACTCTCTGCTTTTGGAGAAGGAAAAAAACAGTCTGGTGAGCTAAAGGAGAACAGCTCTTTTCAAATCAGATACCACTAGTTTAAAAAAAAAAAAAAAATCAAAAAAGCCCAAGCCTCCCTCACCTACAGGTCAAGTATGATTCTGAAGAACAGCCCATTTCTGATGGCTGGTTTGCTCCTCGCTGCTGTCCTGCTGACAGTCTGTAGCAACAGCCTTTCTGCTTTGCTCAGCTGATTGAACAGCCACAGCCTTAAGTCAGCACTAGGACTCCATGTTGAGCTCCATGGGAGAAGCCACCCCCAGAGGGGCATCCTGCGTGGGGCAACGCAGAGCACAGGGCAAAGTACACCAGTCCTAGTATTCTGCTTATACATCCTGAGCCATTCACTTGCTCTACATACAAGGTCAACACTCGCTGAAACTAGGGAAAGTGCAATTGTCTGTGGCTGGAAACCTGTCAGAAAACAGGCAGGGAATCACAGCAACAGGAACAGCTGGATGCTGCGTCAGCAGCACCTCCTTTGCGGTGGGGGTGGGGGCCTATTCTTGATGGTTTTGCATTTGGGAATATGTCTCTCACCTGCTTGGGGAGCAAATCGGTGTCTGCAGTAGGGACAGGCAATGTAGTCCGGGTTTTTGATGGGAGGCAATGGGGGCAGGTCAGACACCTTTCCTTCCTTGGAGAGAACTTGCTGCACCTGGCAGGTCTGGCACAGGGTCTGGATGAAAGCCTCATGCTTCTGCCTCCAGTTGTTCCTTCTAGGTGGCTCATTCTGCAGAAGAGAAAGGCAGTCAGAGCAACTGGCATCACCATCAGCCTCCATTCTCAATCTTATGCTTGAGGTCCAACTCACGACACCTGTTTCTGGGCGTTTCCCGTTGATGTAAAACCCTCTTTGGGAAGCTGAATCCCACAAAGGGGATAAAAAAAGATCAGCACCAAGGCGGATTTGAAGGAAATACTGATGAAGACATCAGTGCTTAGAAAGAGCTTGAGAATAACCAGAAAAGCAAGCAGTAGGGCCAAGGAACTGTAGAGGGCTGCTATAGCTACTTTGCAGGAGCAAAGCTGCATGTTTCCACTCCTTTAATAGCCTGTGTTATCACCTGGATTTTCAGTCAGTTCCCTGCAGCCCCTCATGTCACAGAGCTTTACTGCAGCAGACCCAGTCTGTACCCTGAGCATCCTGACTATAGCAAGGAGTGAGCTTTCTCCAGCAGTACTCCCTTGACACATTACAAAGACAAGTCAGTTAGGACCCCCGCCCCCATCTATTGGTTTTTCAATGGTTCTATTTACCCATTTGGCAAGAACTTTTTAGAAGCAATAGCTGGATTGTATCCCTCAGCCCCGTGTACTCATGAAGGCACTCGCATCTCAGTCAGACTTAGATGTCAAGGTAGAAGAAATGTGAGCAGAAAATGTGGATTGAAGGAGGCAAAGGGACTGCACATTACTTGAGGCCTCTGAGCTATTCCACAGCTGATGCTGCTCTAGTTCTGTGCCCTTAGCTCTGGCTTTGTGCGAGTCAAACATTTTCCTCTTGGAGCCTTGGCTCTTGCTGCAGATACTTGTATGCTTCTCAAGCCTAGTGGAGAGAAAGTTATGTCCACAGAAGCTACACTGTCTGAGCTCCCCCTGCTCCACAGCACTGCCAGCCTGCATGTACAGCTCCTCAGTGGATGAGTGGTCACCAGAAAATCGATCTGTGAGGGCAGAGGGTGAAGGGCTATGTTTTAGGGCCAGCTCTGAACAAGAGGCTAAACGCTCCACAGGTATGCGGTCTCGAATTTTGCTGTTGCTGACCACCAGCTGCTCCTTCTTGAGTTTCCCCATAGCCAGCTCTTGGGGGTGGAGGGTAGCACCATGCTTGGAAACAGTGACCTCTGCAGACTGCGCCCCACTGAAGACCCCCCCCACCATCACCTGGCCTGACTGCAGCTCTGAGAGTTTTCTTTTCAGGGCACCTTGTGGCCTGTTGCTCCACTTCTCTGTCTCTTCTCTCCTCTACCTCAACGAGCTCCTTCTCTCTTTGAATCCTCCTAAGCTCCTCCTTTGTTCTCCTCAGCTTCTCTCTGAGGAGGGCCTCTTTCTTTTGAATTTCCTTTTCCAGGTTCTATCCATCTGTCTCCAGCTTTAGGATGTAGGCCAGCTCTCTCCGGTGTAGATGGGAGGGTGCCTGTTGAGGCTCTGCTATCCAAGGAGAGAGCACTGCAGCTAGCTGAGGCCTTTCTGCTGGAGGCTTCCCTTTGCTCATTGAGCTAGGCCTACTATTTGGAGATTCTTCCGTGTATGGGGAGCTTCTGAGCCATGCTGTGTGTTGACCAGTGGAACACTCACACCCTTGTGGTGAAAAATCAGTTTCAGGGGACATTCATGGTCCACTCCTTCACATCTGGCTACCGATTTAGCTGACAGTCTTGGTTTGGCTGGTGAGATACTTGCTCTGCAGTCCAGCTGCACAGAAGGCTTTGTGCGTGTAGCTGTGTTGACTGCTTTCTGCAGAAAGAGAATATGAATAGCTTCAGCTCTTTCGTGCATAGAGATCCTTTAAACTTTCCTCTTTGTCAGGTATGAGTTCATGCTGAAAGTTGTTCTTCTGGTGTTCCAGCTGGGAACTGGGAGCAAGCTTAGTAGCTGCCACCACAGAATCCACTGGTGGAAACAAAGCCATTCAGTGCATGAGAAAGAGCTTGACATTAGGAGCAAAGTCATTACAGATTATTTTACCCAAAGCTGGACAAATTTTCTCCTAACCTGGAGGCTACAATAAGAGGGTATTAGCAAAGATTTTGTAATTTGTCTGGGTTCTGTAAATCTTCACATTCCTTCCACCATGCCGCCTCTTCCAGTCCGAATCACTTATGCAGCCAGAAATAAGATGTGCTTTTATTTCACTTTCTGTCTGTGCTCCGTCTTGTGGTGGTAGCAGTAGAAATATGCTGTACTCCCTCAAGGTGTTTCCCCGGAACGTGTCCCTTCCGTTTTGGCGTTGTAGATCTGCCAGTGTGGCACACAGGTCTGACACGCGGGAGTGCGGTACAGTACAGCCTTCCCGCGGCTCGTTCTACCACGTCCCCAGAGTGTCAGGTGTCCAGGCCGTGGGGCCAGCGGGGTACCTGCCGGGCTGCGGCCGGCGCTCCTCCCGGCCTCCTCGGCAAGCTGAGTCGCCTCCCGTTTCGCCTAACGGTCTCACATGGCCCACGACTCGACACCGCCTCCTGCTTCCCGCGCCCCCGGGGCAGCGCGGAGCTCTGCCCGCCACCTCGCACTGCCACCGCCCTGCAGCCGCTGTGACGGCTGTTGCCTGGAGACAGGCACACCAAGGCCAGTTCCTGCGCCGCTCTCGCCGCCGAGCGGCCTCTCGATGATATCTCCGCAGCGCTCTCCTTCCACTCCGCCCTCTGGAGGACCCCACCTCCATGGCCAGGTAGAGGGACTGACTGGCGGACGAGTCAATATGCATTATTCATGAGGCGGTTAATGACGGACCAACCCCTGCCCGGCCACTCGCGGGTCCTGGCTCTTCATTGGCCCCAGGGGCGGGCGAGACCACGCCCCCAAGTGCGCGCCGCGCCGCGCCTGCACAGAGAGGGTGCGCGGCGACAGCGGCAGGAGGCGGTGGGCAGCGTCGCCATGGCGGAGGGCGAGGGTCTGCTCTCCGTGGACTACGAGGTGTTCGGCAAGGTGCAAGGCGTTTTCTTCCGCAAGTACACCCAGGTGCGGGGCGGGGCAGGCTGCCTGCTGGGTTGTGTGGTGCTGGGGCTGCAGCGGCTGGGGGCACTGCTGGGGCACTGCTGGGGGCACTGCTGGGGGCACTGCTGGGGGCACTGCTGGGGCACTGCTGGGGCTGCAGCGGCTCCACTGGGCACCTTGGAGGGGCTGGGCCACGGCTGTGCTGGGTCACGGTCACAGCCCTGGCCCCGGCCCGGGCTCTGGCTGATGCTCAGTGGGGCCTGTTGTCTCTCAGTGCTGCTGGCTGCCTGTGCTATGTTATGTAAGCAGTGCATTTCAGCCTCGGTTTTTTCACTCTTTCACGTGAAGGAGTATAATGAGCAGCCGGGTGAATCCTCTGCTGCTTTCTGGCTGCCCGAGCTGTAGAAACTTCCTTGGAGGTCGGTGTCTTACCTATAAACCTGACTCCTTCATGTGAGTGTCATTCTGTACCTCTCTTACGGTTTGGATTAATCTCATTTTGCTCTGTGTTGCCTTCCCAGAGGGAGGCTCAGAGGCTGGGACTCGTTGGTTGGGTCCAGAACACCAGCCACAACACCGTGCGAGGGCAGATCCAGGGCCCGACTGCCAGGGTTCGGGAGCTGCAGGAATGGCTCAGGAAGGTTGGAAGCCCCCAGTCCCGCATCAGCCGAGCCGAGTTCAGCAATGAGAAGAAGATCACGGCACTGGAGCACAAAGACTTCCAGATCTTGAAATAACTTTGTCCGTGACAAAGCAGAAGCTGGAGCATGAGGTGCCCTCGCAAAACATTTCCCCTCTTCCCCGTTTGTTCAGTCAGCCAATATTCAGCTCTAGAGAACTTTATTTTATTACATTTCTAATTTATTGGTCTGCTGTACTATTAGCCTAACTCTCAGCCTTTCACAAAACTGGCAGGTGGCAGAAGAGCCGTGGTGTCCTTGTGAAAGGGGCTGTGTGTGGACATGGCCTCTGCATCCCTGAATGTGTGTGCAGAGTGGTGCATGGGTACATCAGTCAAATACATCACTCGTGCAGCATTGTGCTTATGTGAAGGAAAGCACAGAATCAAAGCTGACGCTAAATATCACTAAAAACATCATTCCTGTGCTCTCAATGCCCCAGAAACAATTTGTTTTGTTCTAGAACTTTATTTTTTTCTTCAGAATAAAATTGCTTGGAGCTTGCTGCTTGTGTGGAATGGGTGGGTCATATGGGATTTGATTGGATTGGGCCCTTTGAGTATGACCACAGACTGGTGGAGTTTGGAAGGGACCTCTGGAGATCATCTAGTCCAACCCCCTGCCAGAGCAGGTTCACCCAGAGCAGGTTGCACAGGATGGCGTCCAGGTGGGTTTGGAATGTCTCCAGAGGAGGCTCTGGGCAGCCTGTTCCAGGGCTCTGCCACCCTCACAGTAAATAAGTTTTTCCTCATGTTCAGGTGAACTTCCTGAGTTCCAGTTTGTGCCCATTGCCCCTTGTCCTCTCACTGGACGCCTCTGAAAAGCGTCTGGCCCCATCCTCCTGACACCCGCCCTTTAGATAGTTACAGGCATTGATAAGGTCTCTTCTCAGTCTTCTCCAGGCTGAAGAGTCCCAGCTCTCTTAGCCTTACCTCATAGGAGAGATGCTCCAGTCCCCTCATCATCTTCACAGCCCTCTGCTGGACTCTTTCCAGCAGCTCCATGTCCCTCTTGAACTGGGGAGCCCAGAACTGGACACAGTACTCCAGATGAGGCCTCACCAGGGCAGAGTAGAGGGGGAGGAGAACCTCCCTTGACCTGCTGGCCACACTCCTAATGCACCCCAGGGTACCAATGGCCTCCTGTGGCCGATACCTGGGGTAAGGTGTGCTTCCCGCACCCGCTCCATGCTTTCGTCCCGCTCTTGCCGCCTTAGGTTCGGCTGCGGCTCGGCCTGGGGCGGGAACTACAGCTCCCAGCATGCACTGCGCGCAGCCCCCAGACCTGCTGGGATTCGTAGTCCCCCCGTCCCTGCCATTTCCCCGCCCGCCGCTGCGCAGGCGCCTCGCGCTCCCTGCCCGGGCCGTCGCTCGCCGTTGCCCTTCTGCAAGAGCCGCGTGCGGGCCCGGCAGCCCGCGACGGTTGGTCTCGCGCTGTGGCCGTTGTGGGGCCGCCCCGCCCCGAGGCCAGCGGGTACTGAGGGGACGAGAGCGGAGGGGGGGCGCCGCCCCGAGCTGCCAGTGGAGCGGGGCCGCCTCTCCTGTCAGCGCCCCGTCCCGGCGGGCCCTGCTGCTCTCGGGCGCTGCTGCTCTCGGGCGCGGGCGGAGGCCCAGGCGGGGAGGGGAGGGCGTGCCTGCCCGCTGCTCCTGCCCACCGCGGGGACTGCGGCTGGCGGCGAGCCTGGACGCGGGCCTGGGCTGCCCTCCTCTGCCCCTGGGGCCAGGGAGATTCCGGGAGCCCCCGGGTCGCTGTCGCACCGCGGGCACCAGGTCCCCAGAGAGAGGCATCAGCGTGGGCAGCAGGGCCTGAGGGGTGTCCCCGCCAATACCAGTAAGGAACCAGTAGTCATCAAGGACAGGGCTGGAAAATAGTGGGTTCTCTCACATAAACAGCTTGCTCAGTATCCCACATCCATTCCCAAGCCCACTTTATTCCTTTCTCGAGCAAATTGCAGCAGATGCTCTTTGGCCAGGATGAGGCATTGTGGATTTATGTGACGAGATGGAGCTAAAAATGAGAGGAAAGCAGCTCGGTGCCTGCTTCTTGGTGCTCCCTTCTGTGTGTTTTTGTTACAAATGGAAGCAGAAGGCCTTCTGTTTGCAGGTCATTCGAATTTAGCCTTATCATGGTTGGAGTTTGGCTTAAGTATGTTAATTTTGAGAATCATGTATGTTGTTAGTAAGGAGCATAGACTCAGATTCTGGCCATTTACCCTGAAGGCACCAATGATGTGTAGCCAAGCCTGAGAAGGAAAATAATCACAGAAAAAGCTTCTGAGTACCAGGAAAACTAACAAAAGTGTATTTATGAGGGTGAATGCAATAAATGAAAGGGGTTTTTAGACATTTAATTTGTATTTATTTTCTATTTTCTTTCCACCCAGGGAGTTGTTTTAAGGAACATGGGGGAGTGAACTCCCTGCACTTTTTTGAGTTTCTCATCTGATCTATCTGATTTTGAAATGATCAAATATTTGGTGGAAGATGTGCGAGCCAGGCTGCGTTCTGGAGTAACTATCACCTCACTGGGGCAGTGTGTTGAGGAGCTTGTCCTCAACAGCATCGATGCCAAAGCAACATGTGTAGCTATCAGGGTGGATTTGGAAGCTTTTAAGATTCAGGTGGTGGACAACGGCTCTGGGATGGGGAGAGAGGACTTAAATGCAATGGGAAAGCGGTACTTCACCAGCAAGTGCAGCTCAGTGGGAGACTTGGAGAACCTGACGTTCTACGGCTTTAGAGGAGAGGCTGTGGCAAGCATAGCCAACATGGCCAGCCTAGTGGAAGTTTCATCTAAGACCAGCAGGACAGCAAAAACGTTTGTGAAACTGTTTCACGATGGACAAGCACTGGAAGTCTGTGAAGCTGAACTGAGCAGACCAAGTGGCGGAACAACAGTGACTGTGTGTAATCTGTTCCATCAGTTACCAGTGAGGAGAAAGTATATGGATCCTGTGTTGGAATTTGAGAGAGTGAGACAGAAAGTAGAGGCTGTTTCGCTGATGCATCCTTCTGTTTCACTTTCTTTGAGGAATGATGCTTCTTGTTCTATGGTGCTTCAGCTCCCTAAGACAAGAGATGTATACTCTCGGTTTTGTCAAATTTATGGACTGGGCAGATCGCAGAAGTTACGAGAAATAAATCATAAGTCTGGGGGATTTGAGCTAAGTGGTTATATCAGTATTGAAGGACATTACAACAAAAACATGCAGTTCTTCTATGTTAATAGAAGGCTTGTTCTAAAGACAAGACTACATAAACTAGTTAATTTTTTATTAAGAAAAGAAAGTGTCATTTGCAAGGCAAAGAGCGGCCCTGCGAGCAGGCAGGCTAGTTCAAGTCCCGGTCACCATCGTTGTGGCCCAGAGTTGTACGGGATCTTTATTCTCAATGTGACTTGTGCATACAGTGACTATGATGTGTGTCTGGAACCTGCAAAAACTCTAATTGAGTTCCAGAACTGGGACGTTCTTCTGACTTGCATAGAGGAAGGAGTAAAAGCATTTTTGAAACGAGAACATTTATTTATTGAACCGTGTAGTGAGGACCTCAGAGAATTTAATGAAGATAATGATTTTTGTTTGCCTAATGCTCCAGTTCTGAAGCCCTCACTCTCTGACAAGAAGAGCATCCGAGACAGTTTTAAGAAAGCATGTGAGGAAATTGTGGATTCCTATGAAATGTGTAACTTGCAATCAAAAGATGTCAAAAGGAAATCCATGACTGGAAAAAAATCTTCGAATCTTACAGAGTCAAATAAAAATCTCCAGGAAACTGAAGTCACCCCAAATCAGAAGACTGCTGAAACATCTGATCCATGCAGAAACAGTAAAGTAGAGATTCCAGTGCCCAGCAAAGATGAGACAGCTTCTGATTTCATTGTATCAAATATCTCAGAGCAGGAGCCAAAAGACACCAACAGTTCCCAAAAAGTGTCTGATACTCATCTGAAACCTTCAGAAAACCTTCCTTCCTCTTTTAGTGGAGAGGCCAGATCAGATACAAGGAAAATAGACAATTGTGGTGACATGCAGCATTGCGCTGAGAATTACATAAAGGATGTGGGAAGTCAGCAAGGCAAAGCAGTGCAGAAAAGCAATATGGTTCGCATCTTAAACAATGATGTTATTCAGTTGCCATCTGAGAGAGAAGACTCTACGGAAACAGCAATGGGACCAGAAACTGTCTCTGGAAATTCACTGATGAGACCATGTAATGCAAGAAGAGAAAGCAGGGAAACCACCGAAGTGATAGGTGATACTGGGAGGGGCGATGTTAGTTCAGTGCCATTAAAACTGTGCTCCGCAGGCCTCATAATGCGTGTTGCACAAAATGAGCCTCCACATGAAGGTGAACAAACAGAAACAAATCCTGCATTAAACATGCAGCGTAGACCTGGCCCTGTCAGTGCCAAGGATATTTTTGGCCACAAAGTGAATTTTCCAGTTCAGTCTTTAAATGCTAAGGATATTTCCAGTAATACAAATAAAGAATATGTACCTCCTTACACCAGAGAAGTATGTACGGCTGATGGTAATGAGTGGTTAGAGAACAAAACTTCGTCAAATCAGATGAGTGAGGGGATAGCTATGCCCACCAGCAGAAGACATTACGAGGCACCGAATGTTACAGAATTGCTGCTGGCAACTTCTTCAGGTATTCCTCACAATAAAGTTATAAAAAGCACTAGAAAACAAATAGTTGTGCCAAGATCTCAGCCCTCTAAGAAGCTGAGCTTGTCCATGCAGCTGGGTTCGTTAGAAAAATTCAGGAGATATTACGGGAGACTCAAGTGTACGCTACCAACACCACTGTCAAAGCAGAGTGAATTTGGTCTCCCGGTTTTTAATTCACAAGCTGATTGTGACTTTTCAAAGAATGAGAATGACAGCCATGGTAGTATGAACACTCGTGTGGCTCCAACTGTGGAAAATACAGATTCCAGTAATAGTAGCCAAGTTTTTGGTTCTTTGGAAGAGACTTTATTCTGCAGTGAAGTAACTTCACAGGACAAACGAGCCCTTTGTCAGAGTCCTTTGACATTCTTTGATTACTCTCAGATTAGTAAAAAAAATACAAGTTGCAAAAGATCTCCAGGATCATTATCATCCAAACTGTCCAGAATGAAAAGTGACCGCAAAGAAGTAGAACAACTTGGTGAACAATTCCAAACAGATTCAAGTAGAAAAGAGGACTACTGTTTTGATCTTGAAACTTCAAATAATGGTTTTTTGTACAGTGCTTGTCAAACATACAAATCCTCTGTGGAAAAAATGAGGGAATGTAATCACAGCATTTCTAAGGGGGATGTGTGCTTGCAATCAGATGGTATGAGGGCAGAGTTCACGAAAAGTACTGTCAGCCCATCACCACTCAGCAGCATAGAAGGGCAGTATGCAGTCTCTTCAAGCAGTGTTTTGTCATTACCTGCTAAAAAGGATTGTGCTAACGTCATCTGTAAAGATAAAAGTACGTTAGATGAATCGTCAGAACAAAATTTGAAAGATGCTGAGGTTCCCCATATGAATTTCCCAAGTAACTTGGAATTCTCTGCAGACATCACAAGCACAGCTCATCCCAGGAATGATGTATGGTGTTCTGACTGGATGCAAGATTTCGATGTTTCGTCGGGTAAGACAATATACATCAATAAAGCAACCGGACTGAGCACCTACAGCACTCCTCCTACTGAAGGATTTCAAGCTGCCTGCATTCAGGATATAACAACCATGGCTGTGAATGTTGTCTCAGAGAATGGTAAGAGGGGGGGTGGTGGAAATTTTGGAAGGCTTTCCCTTGATACTTAGCTTTGTAGGAGATGTTGTACAGCATTGTTGGTGGTTTGATGATGGACCTTATCCAGGGCTGACAGGACATGACATTGTATTGTTTTTTCAGCAGTGTTGTGTTTGTGAGTCTTCATTGATCTGTCTGTTGGCTTTCTGTGTCCTTGTGATCTAGCTTGGCAGAATAGCGTCTTTGATAATTTTCCCTTCCATGGATATTTGTTTGTTCAGAGCGGTTCCTCCATCTGTCTATAGGTAGATTTTATGAGCAAAGCCATTCTTCATGTATACCGTATTTTCTACTATTATAATTTGTCTTGAAAAGGTAGTTTGGACTTCTTTCTAGATAGTTCTCCTGTGAAATATTTGTCTAATCAATCACGATAACCTCTGGTTTGTTGCATTTTTGTCTGTTACTTCCTTATCACCAGTCATAGAAACACTGGTGCAATAGGTGTTTCAGTTGTTAAGATACTCCCTTTTAAGTATAATAATCAATGCCAGTAATTCTTAATATCTGTTGTGTTTCACTGAAGTGACTGTGTTACAAGGAGAACATCTCTGGTTTTATTAGGTAAAATTACTTGCAAGCACATGTACACTCCCTGACTAACCCTTTTAATTTCTGTGGTTTACCAATTTCAGTTGCCCAGAGTGCTATTTAGTAGCCAGCCAAAGCACTGAGATGTGGAGCTTGACCTTCTATCCAAAATGTTCAGATAGTGCATTCATGTTTATGAAGACAATGCCTCACATGCCCTTAGGCTTTCAGATTATGTATAGTCCGTAGTCTTTGAAGATGCATATTGTGTTGCATTTTTTTACCTCCAATGGCAGTGTTCGTTCTTAGCCGTATCGTTGGTGTTACTCCCCATCATACCAATGGTGCCACGCTTTCTTAACTCTGACAGCGGTGTTACTCTTTGGTGATATGTCAACTGCAGCTTTTTTGCTTTTCTTAGGTTGAAGGTTGGACCTCCCAAACCTTTACAAGGTGTTTGGGCTCTGGCCAGTCCCTATAGATCTTAGATCTGGTGTTAAGAGCCAGGAGTGGAATAATTTCTTCACTTGCTATGTATGCTTTCCTTTTGCTTTTTAGAGTAGAGTCAGTAACCCCATGGTGTCGACTTAGAATCGCATAACCCCTTGATTTCTTAAGAACAGCATCTTGTACACAAATTTAGGGAAATTACACTGGTTGGTGGCAGGTGGAAGGAGGTAAGAATAATCCATATCCTCTTTTTCCATGACAGCAATGGCCAACTGCTGTTTTTTCCAGTCACATGCCATGTGCACAACAGAAATGGTAAATTTTGTAGGTTAGCCTCAGGCATCTTTGTATCGACTGAACTGAGTACTACAGGAAAATTTATCAAGTTTCATTTTGCCATCAGGTGTGATTTTGAATAATCTAATGTTATACATTTGTAGTAGGTTAACATCCCAGTTCAACTTGATCTTCATTGTTATGCCAGCTATGTTTGCATTTTTTGTTACTATTATTACATTATAGACTGCTATGTCATTACACCAGTATATTTTAATGATCTAACTGAGGCAATGGAAAATGAATACTCAAGTATGGCAATCGTATGTGGTTTGCATGTATAAGGTAGATTCATTATTACCCTCAGCAGCTTTTCTGATGTTACTTGTCAGAAAAATCATATTAATAATATCTCTTCCAGCTCTGAATTCTCACTGTCCTTTGGGCAAGAAAACTTAGCTTAATGAAAAGTGTCCTGAACAAGGATTTTCCCTGCAGCAAGAAGCAGGGAAATGAATCTTTGTTTATGATTCTATGTATAAAATACTGGACTTCTGTCATGTAGATGATGGATGCTTCTGTGAACTTGAGGGATAATATATTTCAATGATAATAGCTATAGATGTTCTGTCAACATCTGTTTGAGGTAGCATTCTTCAAGTTGCCAGTTTACCAGGAACCATGTGAGGCTATCTTGTCCTCTCTTCTGGGTTTTGTGACAGTGGGATGCTGAGTTACTCTCCTGAGCTGAGCTGCCAGTTTGGATTCTACAGAGAATTCTCAGTCCCCAGAGCAGGACAGTCACTGGTCCTTACTGGAATAGAGCCAACAGTTGAGAGTCTACAGACTGGCCTAGGATCTCATAGAGCCTTTTCATACTGAGCTTATCAGCATGCAGCTGGTTTTCTTAGGCGTTATCACTCTGACACTTTTCCTGAATGCACACCCTTAATTTCTTAGTAGAAAGGAACTTTATTAATTCATTATTATTTCACAAAGAATAGAAGTCCGAATTGTACCAAAGGAAGGGTGAAATGTTTACCACTGTGATGGAAATCTGAGCCACTTTTCTTAATAATCTTGATAACAGTGCTGGTTTGTAATATCATTAAATCATTTCTGGGTGGGTAGGAACATGTTGTTAGGCTTACTCTGATATCTCATGAGGTCTCACTGAATTGTAGTTTGCTGTTTTACAAGTTCCTGGTAACCGTATTAAGTATTGATAGGAGTGATGATAGACTGACAGTTTTGCCACACCTTAACAGAGGGAAGTCAAAAGTGTTTTGATATTTGACAGACTTTACTGTATGCCTCCTCTTTCATTTGGTGATAACACTTCTGATTGTACTAATTCTGGAAATAATTATTATGTGATTAAAGCAGTAGCCAATTTTTAAGGACACTCTTGCAGAAGCCACAGAAACACTTTAAAATAATACATTTCCTGATGCAAGTGTGTCTGAGAGTTCTAAGTTTTTTACATACGTGTTGTTATTTCTCAATGTTAGATTGCAAAATATGCAGGATACTTATTTTGTACAGGACTTAGCACATGCTCATTTATGAGAATATAATAATTGTATAGATTTTTTGTAATTTTGCATGCTGTTTAATCTGCAGCACTAAATTTGTATTGTGTTTAGGGATTCAGTTCAGGTGCCATCCCTTTAGAAGTGAGATTGTGCTACCCTTCCTTCCTAGACCTCAAAAAGAGAAGACTCTAGCAAACCAGGATCTGAGAGGTAGGGCCAGCTTTCCAGGACACAGTGTTCTATGGTAAAAAAAATAATCAAAGAATTCTCCCAGATGTCCTGACAGGAACCCAGAATTACTCAAGGTCTGTTAACAATGGGACCGTGTGAGTCATCTCAAATCTAGAACTGGAAAAAAAAGTCTTTTAGGGTTGAAGGCAGGTTAGGGGATACTTATTTACAGGATGAAATACCCAGTTCTTTGTTGAATTATGTCAGTAGTTTAAAGAATAATTACCTACTCCCTTCTTTGTACTCGTTCCAACCTTGGAATGTGAAAAATAGCTTCAATCCTCACAATTTTTTTTTGCGGTGGAAAGGATGAAATCATCTTTTTGGTATGTGGCTTTGTCCAGAGGGAGCGGGTAGCTAAACAGGTCTTTCTTTCCCTCCTTGCTCCCTGCCTCCCCTGCCCCATTTCCAGGACCGGTTGATGCTGCAGCATGTTTAAAAGTCAGAAAGCTGCACAGTGTCCTTCCTAGTTAAAGCAGACAATAGAGAAGCCCAGTCTCACATTCTGTTATTTAGTTTTACATTCTCCCCTTTTTATGATGGAAAAAAATAACATAATACTTGTGTGAGGTAGAGGTACCCAATGCTCCTTCTGTTGATGGATGATGGTAGTCCTTATATTGTCTATGTGTTCTTTCCTAGATGCTGAAGGGGAGTCCCTCCAGTCCTTGCTTTCAGAATGGGATAATCCTGTTTTTGTTCCCTGCCCCGAGGTAAGTATTATCTCGCATCTCATGCTAAAATAGGAGTCAGTGTAGCCTTCTGTTGTTTTCTGACATGGGAACCAAAATTTTAAATATTGTAACCATTGCATTATTCAGTGATATATTAGCCTATAGACCTGGCAGGTTTGTGTTTTTGTAGACTGTTTATATGTAAGTCATTGTTGTGGATTTATTCAGAGAAGCAGGTATCAGGCTAATCTTTTGCCTTATGTCATTTCAATTGCAAAACATTATTGTGAATTTTCTCTCAACAGAAATAGTAATCTTAAAATTCACAGTTGAGGATGGCAAAATTATAATACAGCATCTGTCCTCTTTGTGGACAGACTTAAAATAACCTAGCTTTCTTCTCTGGGATGCAATGGGTCTTAAAAGTGTATTTTACTATATTTTCTTTTATAACCTGGCAGGATTATAGCATGTGAGAGGGAAACAATGTTGGAGCTTTCAGAAAAACTTCCTTTGTTGTCATGAGGTAGCATTATCTTTAATCATCATGTTGTGTGTGTGTAAACATATGTATGTAACCATTTCCACCTGCAAACAATAGAGAGGGAGTAGCAAACCACCTGCTGGTGAGTTTCTGAAAAGGAACAGTTCTGTTCAGTTGTTGCTGTGACGCGTACTCTGACTCATTTCAGGGTAATACATGTTTTGTACTGCAGTCTGTTGAGAGCTTGTGTAGTTGGATAATTAACATCAGGTTTTCTGGTACTTACTTGAAATCAGCTGAATGCATTGAAGTTAGCAGGTAATACCCAGATGAGAAAGTGTATGAGGATGGAAGAAAAGGAATTGACGGATGGTCACAAGAGCTATTCTTGTGTAGAGAGCTTTGATTGTCAAAATACAGTTATTTTCATTTTTTCTTAAAGCTGGTTTGTTGGGGGTATTTTGTGTGTTTTGGGGTTTTTTTTGCCATATCCTTTATAGCCTGCTTGATCTGTAATTCTGTTATTACAGATTGCCATTGATGTGACCAGCAGTCAGGCTGACAATCTGGCTGTGAAAATTCACAATATCTTGTATCCTTATCGTTTCACCAAAGACATGGTTCATTCAATGCAGGTACAATATGATCTGTTACTAGTTTTCACCCCCAAATTCCTACTCAGCCAATGGGATTTGCTGATGTTTCTGCCTGGTGGGAAAGAGGTATCCAGGGAAATAGTTCATAACCCTAATCTTCATGAGCACCAACGTGGTTGCTGTGTGATACCAACGACATGTATGTCATGACAGATCTTGGTGTCTTCTCATGGTTAAGAAGCTATCTGCAAGTGACAATAAAATTCCTTGACTGTATGGTTAAATCAAATCAAGAGGCAGCCCTGTTACTGCTGCTTAGAAACACTGTTAACTAAATGACATTTCAGTGGGCAGTTTTTATATTTATTGTAGGCATTTGCTTAGTTTGCCTTCCTCTGAAATCTGTGTCATGTATTTTCCATTTTTATTGACCTTAGAACTGTAATTCTTCAGCAGGGTGGTTTCGAAAGAAAATCCCAGATTTTGTGGAAAGATGTTAAATCTCACTTTAAGATTTATGTCTGCTCTAAGAAGTGATTCTTAAAAATGGCATCATAGCATCAAGTTTAACTAACTGTTTTAGTGCTTCTTTATCAAATGTTTTGAATATTAGCTTAAAAAATAATGTAAATGTATGGCTTAAGCTTACGTTCTTTGATGGTTTGCCTGGATAGAAATGCCAAAGTGGATTCTTTCCCTCTCTTGCATCCCAATGACAAAAGGCATACAGGCCCAGTTAGCACTGTTCTTATGCAGTCAGGTTGCTGACTTTGAGAATGCAGGTTCTGACTGCATGGGGACATGGTAATGTTGATCTCCAGGGTGGAGAAGGATCCAGATAATTCCTTTACTTATGTTGTGTGTTCAAGAATAACAGGAGTAAATAAAATTATTACAGTAAACAGATTATGTTTCAAAAAGGAGAGGAAAGCTGGAAAATGGAAGGTACCATTTTTCTGTTCACTCCTCATGATAAGAACTGTTCTTTAAAATTTACTGAGTGGTTCTGTGATTAACTTTACGTGTGTAATGTTTTCCTTTGTATGTTTTTAAGAAGGTAAAGCTGGAAGAAATTACCACTTCCCATCTCTGAAGAAGCTAAATACTGCCTTCAGTACCCTATAACAGTTTTGAGAATGTCTGTAGAAAAGGCCAAAAGCACAAAATGTTGCATCATGCCACAGGAACAGAATAAAAAGAATCATTAATATCTTGCATCCCTGCAAACAAATAGGATCACCTATTCATTTTTATCTAGGAGGTGAACGATGCACATGTTGTGAGAGAGAATTCAGAGTGAGCTCTATCTATGTCACTTGGGGAGAAATTCCTCCCTAACACCACATCTGTTAATTTAAATCTAACAATAAGATACTGAAAGCATTGTGCATCCCTGCTCAGTATTCCCTGTAGCTCTGGTTGATTTCTGGTGCTTGAGGGGAAGGTGGAATCAAGTCACAGAGGCAAATTCTGTATCAGAAAATGAGGGGGAAAAAATGCTTCTTGGCTCCTACAGATGATCAGCAGAAGTCCTTAAACAGGGCAGGTTAAAAAAGGTTGTTTACATTCCCTGTTGGTGATATCAGCAAATCAAATACTCAGAGTCATTGTGCATAGCTTTATTTCCCAACTCAAGGAGGCTTCTACACGAGCATTTAATCCATTCTGTAAATTTCCAGCTCCACCTTAGAACAATTAGAGCTCTTGCCCTTATGACTGTCTTTGAAAAAACTGATCCAGAATTATTTTCTTGGATATTTTGAAACTTTCTCTTAGTTCCAGACTAAACTGTTTCATGACCGATTTATGGTCATTTGACCTTCTGCCAGTATTGTCTTTCAGCTTAAATAATTGCTGCCTTTTCCATATTTAGCACCCCACAGTATTTACAAAGAATAAGTATATACCTTCTCAGTGTCAGTTTTGTTAGGCCAAATTCTTAAAACCTTTGGGATTAGAAAAGATGCAGTTTCCCCTCCCCTGATCATCCTACTAGCTATTTGTTGCACTTGATCCATTTTGATTGTCGTCTTCTTTTGTTTACCTTCATTTTAAAAATAATTTTACCACTGGGTAGTGATTTTTCTGAGTATCTTGCAGGTTCTTCAGCAAGTGGACAATAAATTTATTGCTTGTTTAATCAACACTAGGAAAGAAATGGATAAAAATGCAGGTAAGCGTGGTTATTAACATGAAGTTGAGGTGGCTGTCAAGTGCAGTTAGACTGCAGAGGGAACACTGTCCTGTTTATATTCTCTTCTTGCCTTGGGATGATATTGTTAGTAGAGGAAAATGTTAGTCTTCACTTGAAATTTCCTGGATCTTGTTTATCTTTGTTTTGGACGTTGTTGAATGTTCCTACTGCCTTCAGATTACTGTTATAAAAATAGGTTGTACTCAAATTACTAACATCTTTCAGACCCTGTTCACAGTATCTGGACATACTCATTGTTGAAGCTTGCTGAAGCTGTACAAAAAAGGCATTCAAAACCAGTAGTTTTTGTAACTTCTTTAAAGACTATATTAAACAGAACATTTTGTGGCTGGCCTCAGCTCTCATTCTGAAGTTAGATGAAGATGTCAATAGACAAGAGTTTCTGACTCAGTCTAATTCCCTTAATTTAAATGCCAATTTGGATCACTGAATTTCTGTTCTGTAGTGACTTTATGTTCTGCCAACAGAGCCTCACTTTATTTCTGTAAAACTGACTGATAGTTATCTTCTGAATGTGGCCTCTAGAGAGTGGTCATTCTTCCCAACCTGTGTAGTTGTCTGTTACGAAGTTGCTTATTTCTCATCTCTTGTGGTACATTTTTAGATGGAAACCTCTTGATTTTGGTGGACCAACATGCAGCTCATGAACGGATCCGCTTGGAGCAGCTTATTGCAGGTGAGGATTTAGGTGGTCTGAGGAAGGAGGATAATCAGTACACAGAAAAGTACGAACAAGCTGAAAGGGAAAGCTTGCTGACTAACTTATCGTAAGGATAAATATGGGATGTATGGAACCAATAGGATATTCACTTGTCATCTTTGTCCTGATCCGTAGGAAAGTGCAGACATTCAGTATCTGTAGCAGTCATAGTATTGGCAGCTGAAAATTGTTACAGGGTTTCCAAAAATAGAAGATATACTTCCTACTCACAGAACTATCAAACTAAAATAGTCCTGACATAATGAAAGAGCAGGAAGACTGATAGGAAAAACAATGAAGAGGAAATAGAACAACATCAATAAGATTATGTGGTTATGCTGTGAAGAACAAGACATGGGATGCAGAGTAAAGAGCATAGTTCCTTTTTAGCTGAATACTATGCTTAAAGCCTAAATTTTCCGCAATCTCAAACTGTTTGCAAAGGGATAATGGTCTTCCATGTGAGCTCATTAGCCGTTGTTTTGAGTGTTAAAAAGCTCAATAGCCATCCATCAAATACTTGAAAATCATTGACCTTCTCTTTCATCTATAAATATTGTGCAGTTCCTGCAGAGAGGGTTCCAGGAACTCTGCTCCTTTTGGTCAGGTACTGAAAACAGTTAGACTGAATGGAGAAATGCTTAATGAATAGTATTTTAATACCATTTATATCAGACTCTTCTGTGAAAAAGTTGTTCTCTGTGAGTTGGACTAAATATATCAGTAGGTTTTTTCGCTATTTAGGGTGACTCTTTTTTGGAACTGGTGGGAAAAAAACAAAGTGGCATTAACCAGCCCTTCCCCAGAGATTAGATGTCTAGTTTGTGACATTCCCAGTCCTCCACAAGTTTCAGGAGAAGGCATTCTGTGGTCACTTGTTAATCCAAATAGAGGGTTACATGCCAAACCATGGGGTCATTAAGGGTAATGCCTGCGTAAATATTCCAAGAGAGGATACTTTTAAACCATTCATTCACAGATTCCTATGAGAAGGAAGCTTCAGCATGTGGCAAGAAGAAACTACTGTCCTCCTCCATCTCACCCCCTTTGGAGATTGAAGTTACGGAAGAACAAAGAAGATTTCTACGGTTGGTAATGGCTCTAAACTTTTGGGGATGGCTCTGTTGACCAGGAAGATCTCTGGATTTTTAGGTTACCATGAAGCTCAGCAAAGAAGCTGTTGATTCTTTCCTGAGCCAAGACCAATCAGCTATATCTGTGCTGAGAAAAATAGGTGTGCTTCTCAGGCACGTCATTACAACATCTGAAGACAAAACCCCATGGTGTGTCATGTCTGTGCTCTTGTTTCCCTGGGAAAGAAAACCTTCATGTGTGGGCCCAGAGAGTGCCAAAGCAGTCTCCAACAGATCCAGCTGTCTGGGGCTCAGGACTTGGGAGTGCACACTAGAGTGCCGTGCCCACCATGTCGAGCTGATTTAACAGGCACTGTTTGAAAAATGCAGGATGGGCTATGGAAAGTTTGTATTGTGAATCCTTCAAAAATGCATTCCTCAATCCTAGGTGCCTGCCAAGAGTAACTAATGAACACTGTTTCCCAAATGTTGCAGAATGGTGGCCTAGCTGCTATTGGAATATTTAACTTTTGTACTGCAAGATTTGTTGTTGGACTATTGCAGACCTATTGGACACTAATCAAACTTTTTTTCCCTAAAATCCCTGCCTGTCACCTGCCACATGCATTTGTGGTTTGTTTTTTTTCTTCTGCATTGTTCTTCATTTTCAGGTGAAGTTTTATCTTAATATTCGCAGGACTACCTCATTATTTACAGACTGCTCTTTTTTGTGATGCCTGTGGCAAACTCAACAGGTTTTAAATCGCCCCTTGTTAGGATTGTTGCCTATTATAGGGATACACTTGTTTGATGTAAAACCCTTTTTGGGTGTATTCCAATCATAACAGTATCACTGCTGTATCCGTTTGGTAATTTGTGTGACAATGGCCAATACCAGAAATGCCAAAGGAAAGTATAAAGCACTATTATGTTCCACCTGCCTTAGGGAAAAATGTGAGAACATAACTATTGCTGTTCGTAGTTCAGTAATATTTGGATGCCTTTGTGGTTCCTACCTCTTAATGATGTTCTTGCAAACATCGCAATATTTGCAATGCCTCTTGTTCAGCTTTTTCTTTTTCTTTTTAATTCGTCTTCAAATGTCTTCCATTTCTGATATACCTACTTTGGAGACTGGATGGCCAAAACTGAATAGAATATACCAAGTGATGGTATCCCATTGATCTGTACAATAGCTTTGCAGTTGTGCCCTTATTTTCTGTCTATTATATCCACACTTAATATTTTGTCTGCTTTTTTGGCTACTGCTGCTTGCATGAACTGCTTGTTTATTGAATGGTCATGACAATGAAACACAGAGTTGTGCGGGTTTTTTTTTTATTTTTGCTATTTATGTAGAAGCCAACAAAATGTACAAATAAATCAAATTATTCCTGATAATTTGCATTTATTTATCTGTAGGAGCAGTGAATTCATTTTTTGGTCCATTTTTCATTATACCTTTTTCATTCATCCTACTGATTTCATTTATCATTTTTCTACTTGTTTTAAGTTCTGATTGAATTCAACATCATCTTTAGTCTCAGCTAACCTAAATAATTTTGTATTTTCTACAAATTTGCCTGCTTGACCATGCCCCTTCTTTTCCACATCATTAACAAACCATTATAAAGATACAGATCAGGACTCAGGTATTGAAGACTGACCAGCTGTTGCCAGCATAGCTTTTTTCTGTAGTCTCTAAATCATGGTAAATGTTACTTCTCTATCCGTGACAACTTTTTGCATTTGCATTTCTACCCACTTTTAAGAGACAATATGAAAGGCTTTTTGAAAGACCAAATAAATTCTGTGAGCTACTTTTCTTCCTCAGCTATATCACAAACATACTACAAAAATCAGTAAGATAAAGTAAATCTTTATCTAAATCTAAAAAAGGCATGGTTTTCTTCTAAGGACACTGGTTAAATTATTCAGCACAGTGGGTTGCCAATTGTGATTTTCAGTATCACTTAAGATAATTGATTGAAGAAGCTTACTGGTGCTGGCATATACTGGTGCTGGCTTACCAGTGCTTTTATTGCATTGCTCTTTAATTTATCAGTATTTATTGGCAGTTCTCTTTACAATCACTCTGTGAGACTACCCTTACTTAAAAAATCTGAATTAAAAGTACTACGTAAAAATCTAAATTCTTTTGTTACTGCACTGGCAGAGTCTGACTGTATTCTGTGGTAAAGTTTGATGTAATGAAATAAACTAACTTCCCCAAAAGACTTTTCTCTTCAGCTATGCTTGCTGTTTAATAGTTCAGCTGGACCTCTGGTTCACCTGCAGTTTTGATTCTGTTATTTTTCTACTAAGCATTGTAGTAACGCATTGTTCTGTTGACTCTCTTGAACTTCCCCCTTTTTTTTCCCCCTTAAAAAAAAAAAAAAAAGCCTGTTTGACTTCAATAGCTGCTTGGATTCTGTCATTCCACCACAATGGGCTTTTTCTGTCTTTCTTTGCTCTTGCTGAAGGATATACATGTCTTCTTTTTTTGGGTAGAATTACATAAGTCATCTCCATATGGAGGCTGATAATTGTGTTATTCTCATGGCTGATGTTAGTAAGTATAGATTAGCTTCTTTTTTGTTGAAAGGCTGAAAGGCTGATTACTTGCAATCTCATGATGCATGGGTTTTGAGATTGGAAACTGTTGCAGGAAGAAACATATATGGGGACTACAGAAATATTTATGTATGCTGTGGAGACATAGCTACTGTGGTTGATGTCTTATTTCTGGTATTTTTTTTCCTCCCTCAGATGCTGCTACAAAAATTTGGCGGACTTGGGTCTTGAATTATCATTTCCTGAGACCAACAGCTCCTTCATTCTAGTGAGGAAAGTGCCACTGTGTTTTATAGAAAAAGAAGCCAATGAATTACGACGGAAAAGACAACCTGTCTCTAAAAGCATTGTGGAGGTCAGCTGTGGATATGGGTGAAATTGTGATACTGGATCTTGTTCTCTGTTAATAGCTCAGGGTATTAGAGTGTCTCTGTTATGAGGGAGACAGTGAAGTCCCTTGGCAAATGTGGGTGCCATCCCTTTTAGTAGCTAAGTAGTCTCACAAGTACAGTCCCCCCTGAACTGTAACAGAAATGATAGAATGCTGTTTCAGACTCAGACTAGTGGAACAGGTAAGAAAAACTCTATAGTGCAGATGTTTCAACAGTTTACTGCACATGAATGCTTGAATGAACAGTACAATGATTAACATTTCTGATACAGAAATATTATTTGTTAGGATTTAAAGTTGTTTTCGTGAAATCTCTACATGGGCAGTGCAGCTTTCTAAAAGCTGCTGTTCCAGATGTTCTGCAGTTTGAGGAAGAAATTGCTGAACTGATTACTCGCAGTTTCCATTGTAAACAATTCTCCACAATCATAACTGCTTCAAGGACTCCTTAAAAATTGTTTCTGGAGCATCATATTCAGCCACTAGGCTGAGCCATTGTGAATCAGTCCAGTTTTGCCATACATCTCTCTTGATATGAAAAGAAGAAACAGAGATGATTCATCTGATTAAATTTTCTTTTCCAACCTTGCTATAAGCAGGAAGAACTAAAAATTCACTCTCTCGGTGTGACTTGGGAGCCAAGAGCACTAAAAGTGGCAGAGGAGGGGATCAGGTCTGTGCCTCACAAGCACTCATTCTTAGCTTTTCTTCAGGAAACTGAAGCAGAAAGAAACCAAGTGATTAGTTGTGAGAGGTCAGGACCGGCATGTAGATCTTTCATGATGTGGTCAGTGTATTAGGAATGGCATCATTTTTCCTGGTTCTGGCAGTTAGACAGTAAATCATACACAGACGTGGACAAAGCAGGGTATGGGCAATGAAAGGGAGAAATAGCAACTGACGATACTGCCTTTTTCTTTCCAGGAGCTTATTCAAGAACAAATTGAGGTGAGTTGCTGTCTGCTTCTAAAGATGACTGTAATAATGCAAAGCTTACTGCATGAACCGAAGGGAGTAAGTGTGTTAAGCCTCAAATGAGAGAGGTGGACAAGATAATCCACTAGCTTTTCCTCATTTTTAGTTTCCTTTGTGTTACAGTTCTTCCTTTTTCTCATATTAAATGGAAAGTAAGATGATGTTCCCTTACTACTTTTAGCTACTGCAGACCACAGGAGGAGGAGCACGAGGGACACTGCCTCTGACGTTTCTGAAGGTGTTAGCTTCCCAGGCCTGTCATGGTAGGGAAACTGTACTTTTCTTTCATTCTTTTTTTTTTTTTTTTTTTAAACTTTCTGTCTCTACACAACATCTTCCCTGGGGCAGTGATTTCAGAATGTGTTTACAGGAATTCCAGGATTACAGGCTATGTGTTTCATATGGACGAGGAGATCTTGATCTTTTCATGGACAGCACTATGAGGGACAAGCGATACTGCACTGATTTATTCACGTATGGGCCTAATGTACTTTCCAACCCTCACATGAAACACAGAATACAGTTCTGAGATGCACTCATCCGTGCAAGCTCTGAACTGTTCAAATAACAGCTCTGTGAAGGGGCCAAGGGGAGGTGCTGGAGTCTGCTTGAAAGCAAGCAGGGAAGAAGACTTAAGATACTCTTCCCATAAATCATTTTTTATTTCATATAAGTATCAAAAGTGTGCCTGTGATCTTTCAAGTATTTTTGGAAGGAGTGAGGTTTCTTCCAACCAAGGCTATTCTGTGATTCTGTGAGTGCAGTATGAATATACACCTTCTAAAGGACTATGGCTTTCCAGTACCTGGAAATGAGCAGACCTTACAGGTGTAGACTGCAGTAGCTCTAGCCACTTGTGGCAGTTCCTGTGCCACATACAGCATTAACAAGATCATGCTGAAAGGGTAAATGTGAACCAAAAGCATCTGTTTTCACAGAGTGTCACTACATTCTATAAATGACAGACAATATATAATTTTTTTAATATCTAGAAAGGTCCTGAAAGGCAGGTCACAGATGGTCTTGTGCATCTGTGAAGGCTAAAGATTGCAAACACCCCTGAAATGACTCTTCAAAGTTCTGCTTGGATTTCCACTGGATGCCATTAAGTGCTCAGTTGTGAGAAAGGACTTAGTGGCAGGGCTGGCATTTGGTCTTGGAACTGATGCCTGTCATTGGCAGGCACATAGAACTGGTAAAAGCCTATGGGACTGGTATTAGCTGTTGTCTTGCTTTAATACTTTTTCGTTTGTGAACTGGCTGCGTCTTCAGCTGTTGTGCACACACATTAAACAAACAAACAAACAAGCAGCAGCTCATTTGGCTCTTGCAACACCATCTGAACAATCAAAAACTAATAATCTTACTATCCATCAGACTTGGGTTAGGTGAAGGTTTAGCCCATGGGAAGCTTATCCTTATGCAGCAAGCTGGTTAATTCAGGTAAGCCCCAAGTCTGCCATACTGCAGCCTTTGGGCTGCCTTTGTAGCCTCCCAGCTAATCCATGGGAGCTGCCCTGTTCTCTGTGAAAACCAGTTGTGGAGGGAGGTCTGCTGGGTGGTTTGAATTCTCTTTGGCAGTGTGTGCAAGAATTCGTATCTTTTTTTTTTCAGGAGCTATTAAGTTTAATGAGTGTTTGACTGTGGAGGAGAGCTGCAGGCTTATTGAAGCTTTGTCAACTTGCCAGCTGCCCTTCCAGTGTGCTCATGGAAGACCTTCCATGATGCCTCTTGCAGACATAGACCATCTACAGCAGGAAAAGCAGGTACTGTGTGGGACATAGATATGCCTCTAATAATCCACACTCTGAATTATCACATGCATGTCATGTATGTGTGTCTTAGAACTAGAACGGACCAGTTTGAAGCCATCACCACTGGCTGTGTCTTACTTGAATTTTTACTTATTTGTTAGCAATAAAATAAAACTTTATAATATTAAACCTCTGTCCTGCAAACATGTTAGCAAGGGTCTTACTATATTTCATTTGAATGGTCACATTGACTTAAATGGGGTCTACTAGTCCTTAAAGTTAAGAGTATATTTAAAGTGTTTGCAGTTTTTAAGTGTAAAACTTGGGAAACATATAAATTCTGATATTCTACTAGTGGCAAAGATGCTAATTAAAGAAATGCCTACTTCCCCAAAGTTTAAGATGCTATAGAATGGAGGGGGGGGGGAAAGGCAAAGAAATAGGAACATGTAAATTTAAAAAAACCCCACACTATTACTCCTTCCCTTTTGCAATTACTGTGCTGTTATGAAATTGGATTCTGTTGAAAGTCAAGTGGGACTTTGAATTAGATATTAAAAAATAAACTTGGGAATAACTGTATTAGGGAAAAGAGTACGGAAGTATTGAAGTTCATTTAGTTATGATTTAGTGCTTCTTAATTTTTCTCCCTCCAGCCTAAACCTAATTTGGCTAGACTGCGGAAGATGGCACGAGCATGGCACCTATTTGGAAAAAAAAGACCCTAATGAAAAAAAGTGATGATAAGCTGCAACCACTAGAAGAGTTGGTATGATGCAGGTCCCCCTTTTGTTAGACAACAATACCCTGCGTGGAGCCATGTTTATGAGCCAATGCAGTACCTGAAATTCTGCTCCGAGTTCTGACCCAAGAAGCAGAGACCAGCCAGGAGAAGACAGTCAGAGGAACCCACCCTTGTAGCCTGGAGAAGCATCTTCAACATTACAGAATTACATTGTAAGTCGGTCCCTGACTATCAGAGGCAAGAAGTTGCAGCCACTCAGTTACTGAAGTGCTTTTTCTCTGCAAGCGCAGCATGATTCTACATAATAGAGAGGAGACTTTTAATTAGCGTATTTTATAGTGTTTTGAAAATCGGGAGGTATTTATTAATAAAATTAACACTGATCTCTTCTTGGGCTCATGGCAGTGGTTGGAATGAGGACAGACCAGCTTCCTAGTGCGTATATAGGCCAACTTAGGATCAAAAAACATTCCTTTTATTTAACTAGGCAATGAATGACACACCCAGCTGTTTTCTGCAGCTCCCTGCAGTTTGCATTCTTGAGTGAGGTATTTCTACATCCTAGCATAGCCCCACGTTCTCAGGGTACAGAAACTGATCCCCACAGAAATAACTAGCCCATGGCATTTTTTACAATAGACACTTTTTACAGGTTACAGTTAAATTTTGTGTCTCAGTCTAAGGTAGAGGAATAGTTTATTTCAGAACGGTGAAACATGACATCTTTGTTTAATCACAGACATCCAACTTAAAATCAAATCAGATATTGACAACTGCTGAATCAAAAGCAAAACAAGGAGTGGAAACTACACCCATTTGATGCCTTAACTGTGGTGGTGTGTATTGCCATACATTGATACAAGGGACTAAGGAAAAGTGATCCGACTGACCTGCAAGAGCCTGAGATTTCCAAGATGTTCCATGCTGACCCTCACAAAAATCAAGAACTTTCCGAATGAGACAAGATGTCCACCCAAGAAGAATGATTGCAGTCACTCAAGAAGTACAGGAGAGGAAAGACCCTCCGACCACAATAAACAAAGCAAGAGCTTGAGCTCTGCCTTCTGACAGGAAGGTGGACAAGCTAGCTGATGGGACTTCTGGAGGTCTGCCTTTCTTCAAGAATGGAATTTCCCCTCCAGCATTGTACAAAAAGCTGGTTTGTATTTCAGCGTCTCACCAAAAATTGTCAGAAAAATCTTACCAAAAAAAATCCATTTTGAAGACGATTGCCAATAGCTTTCTATCACGCTCATATATGAAAGCACACCTTAAAGCCTGCTACTGCATCATGTGTGCAGGCAACTCACTACACTGGTAAAACTCCTGCTAATTAAAGAAACAAATTAACTGTATATGGAAAACATGCATAACAGTGAAATCACTGTAAACAGCCTTTATTGCAGCACACTTTGAAGTAACAATGTAGCTGCCCCAGAGAAGTACACCTGGGTTAGCAGCTCTGTGTGGTTTGTAACAGCACAGGGATCAGTACCTGTACGAGAGCTCTGCCTTCCATTGCTTTTGGGTGGGAAAGACACTGTGCTGAGCAAATTCCCCACTTATTCCCCACGGCAATCTGTCTTTGCAATGTACATTTTAATTAGCTGTTGTATCTTTCTAAAGAGAAAGACATGAAAAGTCTGTACAGTAACGTGCTTCTTGGTATTAGAGTTCATAGTCATCTGGATGGTAGAGCTCACTCATGAGGCGGTAGATGTAGGAAGGCGCGTTACCCCCAATGTTAGAAATGAAGAGAGTAATGAGCTCTGGAGGGACGCAGTCAAAGACAGGGCAGTGAACATTGATCTTTGCCAGGATCTCCCCTGTAAAGCAAATAGCGGCAATATTAGACAAAGCAACTCAAAGAAAGGAAATTTAACCTTCTGCACGTCTTCCTGAGCCCTTGAAGAAACTGGCTATGCACATGCCACCCTGAAGTCAGTACTGGGACATCCTGAATCCTTTACTGGGACATCCAACTTCCTCACTGATGTCGCTGAATCACAGGTATATGGCAATCTTGGATGAGTGGCAGCACTGGCGTTTGGTAGTTTTTACTGACAGTATCCCCACATCCCCTGTAGGGTAGATTTACTAATTGCCAGAAAACCTGCCAGTATGCAATTACAATGCAAGAATCCTGATACTGCCAAAGTTATTATTTCAACAAAAGCTCAGAAGGTCAAAAACCTGTGCCAAACCTAATATCTTAATTTCAAAAGTTTTTCACATAGAAACAGGGCTTTGAAAGAGATTATACTATCTGAAAATGGGCTTGGGAGCTGATGCCTTTGTGAAGATAGTGCTTGTGTGAGAAGCCCATTGCAGAGCTACTGGGTCTCAACAAGTGGATCACATAATGAAGTTTCAAGAAGTTAACATGAGTTGTAGGAAGGAAACAAAGCTGCCCTCAGCGTTGGGCATCTGCTCTGTCCCACAGGAAACTGCCACCTGCCTGACACCATTATCACAATCTGATAATAACACACTATTTCAGAGCAGAAGCAAAAGTGCAAAGATAGTGTTCAAAGAAAATTCTTTTTCTGTACTTTCTATAATAGAAAGTTACGTATAAAATAGGGTGGTTTCCAGCACTTTTTTTCTGCTTAAGACAATAGGAAAGGATTTTCTGTCTTGGGTTACAGGACAGTCTTATGTTTAAATTTTATGTGAGCTATTAAAAAAAAAAAAAAAATTATATCCTGAACCAGCTTGACCAGCCTATTTAAAGAAGAACCAGTACCTTCTGTGAATGGCAAAACTTCCTGTGGTGACACAAACTTGTGGAATGAATCCTCTTCATTAGGGAACTGAATGAGAAAGAGTACAGGAAAGTCAGGAAGAGACTGCCTCATTATCCTAGGGAAAACAGATCCTGGGTGCTGGAAGGAACTAAAGCAGAGGAAGAAGACTTTCCAGGTGTCACTACATCTGTTTAATATTGTGCCTAGAACCTCTGTAGCATCTACAGGTGAAAGGTTTTTCCTCAGAACTTTTAGAGCCTTTAGCTGCCCTTCTGCAAAGCCTAGGGAGCTGAAGCAGAGAACTGACTTCCTCAGTCTGCAACTTCACCTGACAATACTGAAAAAATACTGTGTAAGAAACAGTTTAGAGCATCTCCATCTACCTCCTCTGTCAGTACAGAGGGTCTTTTCAACACTAAAGATACAAATTGAAATCTGCTGTGGTTGAAGAAAACTAAGTATGGTGATGTCAGTTTCTAGTAGGCAGTGGTCTACATCCTTATTCCCAATGCACTGCTTACTCAGGACATGTGGCAGAGGGTGCTCCAAGGAGATCCTGAGTTGTGCCAGATTTGGGTCGGGATCTCCTATCTGAAGTAACAGCGCTAGATGAGGGAGATGGCTTATTGACCAACCTCACCTTGGGACAGGTGGTGCTCTCCACCCTAAGCTTCCACAAGCATAAAATCACCTCCCACCTCTATGCAGAGCAGTATAGTCCTGAAGAACTGCTGTGCTTACCTGTGGTGAAAGCTTGAACATAGGGGCACACACAATGAGCGGAGTGGAGTGGTGTTTAGCTGCCAGTGCCAGCGTGTGAGTCCCACTCACAGCAATCAAGGCGCCGTTGGCCAGGATCGTCTTTGTACCAATGATGACCTTAAAAGGCAAATCAGCGTTAGATAGCATCTTGCACAGCAAACTGAGGAAGGAATGCTTCCTGGCTCAGACCCTGCCTGATGAGCTGAGAAGGAGTTTGTCAGAACAGCCAGACAGCTAAAGGCTGGAGTTATAGGGCAGCTGGATGCCTGATCTGTTTCATCTGGCACTGGCTCTGCACTGAGATGTTCCTCTCTGGCAAGAGCATGACTCTAGCATGGTGAGGCCAGCAAAGAGAACTTCAGAGGACAAACGTACGTTCTATTGCAGGAACACCGAGCAGAAACTGGGCTGTGTTCCCTGTTGTTCTACAAGCCTGCAAAGTAAGCTTTGTACGAGCAACTTGACTGCTGGCTACAGCAATTCCCTTGCTGTAAAATGGGAATAATGTAAAACAGCTTCAAACATATATATGAGAAATGGTAGAAGCGGTGTGGCTGGATTTTATTATGTCACAAGTACTTTTTTTTTTAAATTTTGGGGTGCCAAGTCTTCATCTCTATAAAATCACAGAACAGGTCTGTTTGAAAAGACCTTGGTGAGTCCCTTCACCACCCATCTTGTGTTCCACACAAGGAGAGTTTTTCCCCTTTGGAAATGCTGGGTTTTGTTCCATTTTTTCTAAAAACCCATGAAGTGGATCCTTTGAAGCTTTGCTGTCTTGGTTTCTTGTAACAGTTCTGCCTGTTAGCCACTAAAGCAGAAAAACTTATCACCATGCAGTTAGTCATTGTAGTGACTTGGTGGTCCACAGTGAATCTCCACCTCAGCTGCAAATAGGGACTATTACAATTTTGAGTCTTCAGTGAAGAAACGCATCCATCACTGCTGGGACCTGTAGCTGGTTTGAGAGGCCTAAGCTCCAAACCTGCCATGAACTTCCTCCAGCGAAGCCCTCCTTACCTTGTTGACTCGAGACATGACTGCAAAAATAGCTGCATCACTCATGACAGTAGTTTCAATGTTCTCTTTAGACAGTCGGACAGCCATTTCATGACCCTAAAAAGAGGGAAAATCCAATTGGTTCCATGGGACATAGCTCCTGCATGGCAGTTGTAGAGATATTAGCACTCAATTCTTGTCTGAACCACAAAAATACCAAGCAATGGAGCACAAATACAGCCCTCAGACTGAAGGACACAGGGTAGGATAAGGAGCTGTCTTCGATCTCTCCACTGCAGAGGAACTTCTATAATGTTCAGCTTGCCTCCAGAGACAAGAGTTCAGTAAGAATATGTGGGACAACACGTCGTCAGGAGAACATAGCCAGCCCAAGCCTTACCTGGCAGAATGGTGCGCACTCTGCCACGATGACCTGGAATTTCCGCTTGCGGGCAGCTTCCTTCAGGAAGGCCTCAACGGTGCGCGAGTAGCCGATGGTCATGATCACCTCATTAGAGTGGATGTGCTCCAGTGCCTGCATAGCAATGTTATCTGTGGTGCCCTCTGTAACAGAAGGAAGCCGAGGGTGGAAAAGCAGACAGGAAAAGCAACACTTGTGCTGCTAGGGCTGTCCTCCAACAAGATAATTTTTTACTAAAGTGATGCTGTGAGCACTGGTAGAGCAGGAGCAGCTTTTCTCCCTGCTCTTTTTACCAGTGGAGAGGGACCAAGAAGCTGGCCCTTGAATGCCCTGTGCTCCCTAGCTACTCATAGAAATAGCTGTATTGAAAACTCCAGCATGAGGGGAGTGGATTGTGTCAGTACAACTCCAGATAACCACCAAGCTCACCGAACAACTAGTGACAGAAATTCAGTGGTTTTACAGTTCAGTAGCACTAGAACCACATGGAAAGGAGAGGTCAGACAACCTGGGCCTCAGAAGGAGAGTGGGGTGCCTGATCTGTCACACAATCACAGAAAAAGAAAAATGTACCACAGTGCTTTGTGACAAGGGTCAGGTTATATGTGCACAGGGATTAAGTCCAACCTTGTCATATTTTTGATACTCTTCTTCAGAAGACTCAACTCAAAACTTCCCAGATGACCAGGAGCATAGGCCAATAGCCCCCTCATACTGTTCCCTCCACAATGTTCCACCCATCTCACTGCAAGCCAAAGAGGACGTAAACTAAGTCCTGGGAGCAGGAAGACTTCAGTTCCTTAGTTCCTTCAGATTAAGCCTCCCAGATCCTTGCTGTTTTCTTTCCATCTAAGAAGCATCAGTCCCATCCCATAAGAAGCTGCACTCATTGGGGCAGTTCAGACCCATCCTTACCTAGCTCTATTAGCAGCTCGTTAATAGCTTCAATAACATTAGCTCTGAGGGGAGGATACGGGGTCTTGAAATCCTCACTCCGTCCTCCAGAAGTCAGGAGTTTGTGCAGGGATTCTTGCTGGTCGCTTTCCTCACTGCGCCCGTGAAGCCTGCGGAAAGAAGCAGCCCTTCAGCCCTGGGAGAGAGCACAGGGGCACAGCCTGGCTGACTGGGATCCCCAGAGTGCAGCACACCTGGATGTGAACAGAGAGGAAGATAAAACACACAGGAGGCACACCACACCCAAGAGCTTTCCAAGCGGCCTCTAACAGAAAGGCACCCGAAGCACCTTCCCAAGTCATGTGCTAACGCTGCACCCCACAGATGAGGAGCAGGCTCAAGGCTACCACTCCAGTAGGATGGACCCTCCTGGGAAGGCAAGGAGAGAACAGCCCGAGGTCAGAGCACAGACTGTTCTCACACACCCACAACACATATGTCAAGCAGAGCTTCACTAGAGGAAATGTCATCAGCTATGTTGAAAACAAGAGGTTTACTTTGATGTTAAGCTCACTGAATCCCTCTCTATGGAGGTGAGAAAAGGGGGTGATGGAAACTAAAGACGTCTCACAAAAGCAGCAGAACGCATTGCGTGTAAGGGCTGTTGTGGGCTCCAAGGAGGGGTACAAGCAGCAAGAGGGGTGCTTCACCTGCCATACTCTTCCCGAATGACCTTCAGCACTCGCCGCACCATGTTGCCCACGGTTGTCTCTGACGGCTGGGCTGCTGTCATCCTCTGGCCCTCTGTCCGGATCAGATCCATGAGCTCCCCTAAAAGAAGGGAAGGCCTTAGTTATCGCTGCCCAGAGCAAACCCATACGAGTGTCAAACCAAGGCACCCACTGCTCAGTGGCCCTGCAGCCAGAGGCTGGCTCTGGCACATGACACCGAGAACAAGCACAGCAATGTGAGCAGAGAGCCATTTGCAGCACTGTTGGTTCCATAGGGTTTCCTTAGTCTGAATCACTGGGACACAACGCAAACTCAAAGCTTACAGAAGACCATCAGCAGTAAGTTTAGTGAAAGAGGAAACCACCAGCTGCTGGAACGGCCGGTGCTTGGGCTGAGGCCACCGAGGATGGAGCAGAGCTGGAGCAGCTATTCACATGATGGCACTGGTTAGCGCAGCAGGCTGTAACGGGCTGAGGTGCGGCAGGACAAGCACTGGGAACCCAGACCCACCGGCAGCTGCTACCGAGGCTCCCAGATGCCCTGGCCCTATTGCTCCCTCCGCACCCGATCGCCGCGACCGGAGCGCTAGGCCTCGACCCGCCCCCGCTACTACCGTCCCACAGCTGCCTCCAGCGCCAGGGGAGGCGCAGGCGCCCGGGAGAAGCGCTGTGTCCGCCCGTAGCCACACCGGACCCTGCCCGCCGCCGCCCGGCCCTCACCGGCCTGGCTCCATCGCCCGTGCGCGATGATCTTCCGCAGCAGCGACAGCGTCTGCCGCGCCGTGTCCTCGGAGCGCGGCCTCTCCCCGCCACCCCGCAGCCGCGCCACGAAGGCCTCGATCTGCTCCGAGAGCTCCGAGCCGCGCTCAGCGGCGCCAGGCATGGCGGCAACGCTCCGCGCCCGCTGAGCTCCGCGGCAGCACGCACCGCTTCCGCTTCCGCCGTACCACTTCCCCATTGGCCGAGGCTGCCAAAGTGCTCCCGCCCCCAGAAGCGGTGCAGCCAATGAGAAATGCGACCGGCGGGCGAGCTGCGGCTCGCAGGCGCTGGCGGGTGCGGTGTAGGGGGAGGGGGTGTTTCTCGTAACCCGGGAGACGGGCGGTGACCCCTGACTCCGCGTGCCGCCCCGGACGCTGCCCGCTGCGCGGGGGCTTGTGGGACGGCGGCGGGCTGGTCACGGAGGGAAGGGTCATGGAGGGGCGGCGGTGGCCGGGCCTTGCTGCAGGCCACTGTGCCGGAGGGGCGAGGTCTGGCAGGTGTACGAAGGCGTTGGATCTGGGCGAGCGGGAGGTGGGCCCCGGGCCCGGCCTGAGCCTCTCCGTCACAGCTCGGGATGCGTCTGCTGGCCCGGCCCCGCAGGCCGGCACGGATGGAGTACGGGGAAGCGACTGGCCTGCATGCCGCCGTTGAGGCCAATGTGGAGGGCTGGAGTCGGGAAGGGCCTGCGCGAGGGAATGCAGTGTCTGTACCGCAGGGCAGGAGGGAGGGAGCCGGGTCTGTGCCGAGCAGCAGGGAGAGCCCATAGGCAGGGATTTACTTTGGACCGTGTGGTGTTCTAGACGCAAAGAGCCAAAGCAAACGGGGTGGGAAAGGCACAGTTCCTGGCAGTCCAATTGTTCTTGCTGGCAGAGCCAGAACCGGCCCTGGATAAGGCAGGAATGTAGCTCCTTTGTGTCCAGTTCCTGGAGCCCTGTGTCCAGGGAGCAGGCAGGAGCCGCAGTGTAATTCTCATTGCGATGCTGCTTTACTCTATGGCTCTACTCTGTGTCCTGTTGTTTTAGATTAGGAAATCAAAGCTAACTGGTTTATGCTGGAAGCTTGCAGTGAGCACTTCCTGCAGGGGCCTGTAGGGCCTTGGGTGCTCATTGCATCTTTTTCATGCTTGTCTGATTCTTTCAGGACTCGCCTTTCAGCCAGCTGCCATCCAGGGACTGTTGGGTCCCCGGCAAGATACCAACAGCTGGCATGCTGGTCTTGAGGATGTATTGCAGGTGATTTGTCACCCAACACCTGGGCTGGGCCAAGAGTCCTCCTACACCTCTCTTCTCTTGCTGCTTTCCCAAGTGACCCTGTGTGCCTGGAAGCTGGAGTGCCTGGCAGCTTGGGAAAGGAAGCTCACCGCATCTCTTGGAATGCCTAGTAAAAGGCCACACATCTAGGTTTGCTTGGATGTGCTTGAGGGGTGCTGCTGCCCTGGCTGGAAGTCAGAGTTTTACTCCTTGATGAGCTTGTCTCACCTTCACCCCTGGAGAGAGTTCATAGAGGGTAACAGGGTTTGCCCTGCTGTTGATTTGGCTCTTTTGGCCCTCCTGTGCTCACCAGGCACATCTTTGTTCCCCACTGCCTTCTCTCCCCCTTCTCCCCAGCTTTAAGGGTCTGTTTTCTTCCATCTTGAATAAATTGGAGGCTTCCTGGAGCAAGCCCCACCCAGCTCCACATATGTACAGGGTAACACAGTTCCCCCTTTTGCTCCTCCACACAGCTACGTTGCAGGCAGGGGAGGGCAGGGGAGGGCTGCCTGCCTGTGCTGCAGGCTATGCCTGTGCCTTTCTATGTGCCGGCTGCTGTGGCGTGCACAGACAGCTTCCACGTGTGCACCCTGGGACTGGGGCATGCAGTGAATTGGCCAGAAAAAAGAATAAAAATCATGCTTTAGAGCTTTCCTTTGTTTGTTTACTTATCTCGCTAGTAAACACAGCAGCTCTTGGAGATTAGGCAGGAGGGAGAAGAGGAAGGGAAACTGAGCTCTGGGGTTATGACCTCTGTGTGGACGCCAGTCTGTTTACATTCCCTGCTCCGATCCCAGTAACTATTCCGGGGCAGTTTCTTCTCAGTGCTTTGCCAGGCTGCAGAGGTTTTTCCCTTCTCATATAATTCCTGCCCTGTTCCCTACGACACTTTCTGCTGGGCACTGCTGCCACAGCCAGCCAAAGGTGGCCAACAGTCCAGTGTCCCTTGAGGGGCAGAGTCCTGTGCTTGGTCTGCTGCCTTGTATTTCATGAATGAAAGACACTGAATGGGGATTTCAGGAGCTGTTAGCCCCATGGAGCTGAGCTGAGCCAAACCCTGGGCTCTAGGTGTTCAGAGGGTCTGTGGCTACGAGACATCTGGTTGTCATTAGCCAGGAGATGGTGACTTCACTGAGCGAGTGGGGAAGGCAGCTGGAAAGACGCGTGTTGGTGTCCTGAGGTACTTGGCTAAAATCTCGCTACCTTGCAGGCTGTGCTGGCCACTGTGGCAGAGGCAGTGTGTGTGGGGGTGGGGTGTGTGCTTCCCAGGGCAGCTGGAAGGAGGCTCAACTGGTGGTCTGCAGCTGCCAGGCATTACAGAGCAGGACCCCCTTCTCCTGCTGTGGCCACAGCACACCCTTCTTCCCTTCCCAGGTGTATCCCTGGGGCAAAGTTGGCCACTGCGGCTTCCTGGCTGGTGTGTAAGCAAGCAAGGAGGCTGACATGACTGCAGATGGTGCTGGTGCCGAGCAGGGGATGAGCTGGCCGGCCGAGCAAGGCAGCACGTATGCTGGGCCTGCAGAGGAGCTGAAATCTGGCTCATCTCCTCGGATTGCTGCCAGCCTGCCCAGGATGGCGTCCTGCTCTGTGCTGTCAGGGATGGCTGCTGCAGACACTGCTTCCCCTCCACCCAGTGAGTTCTGCATCCCTGGGGGCTGAATGTCATCCCCCAAGTGCTTGTGTGAGGGAGGGGAAGGCAGGATGGAGGCTGGGTAGAGCCCAGGAGCACTGGAACATCGTGTGCTGGGAGGCTGTTTGGATTAGAAACTCTCGGTGGATAAGTGGGCTGGATGAAATGCCAGGGAGGGGAATTGGAGTTTGCTGAACTTTAGTAAATTGAACTCGTCGGGTAAGCAAAGCGAGCTGCTCATGCTCAGCACAGGCAAAGGGAAGGAGCCAGCAGGCGGGAGCTGGCAGAGCCGTGGCCCAGTGGGAGCAATGGACAGGCTGTCAGCACAGCATGGACTGGGGAGACTGGATAGGTGACATGGGAAGACGTGGCGTAGGGACATTGCTGGGTGCCTAAGCCACTTGTTGAGCACGAGTGACTGAGTTAAGGATGGCATGGTGTGTGGGAGTGGGGGGAACACAAAGCACAGCCTCAGGAGAAAGATGCACCAAAGATATCTGGGCGTGGCATGACTGCTCTTTGGAAAGTCCATGCTCAAAGGACCAAGACAAAAACGGAGGGGATGACTCAAGCCCAAAGCTCTTATAGCCACAGATGTGGAGGCAGAGCTGTAAAGAGGCAGGAGTGAATGTGCTGAAGGGCCGAGAGAGCCCAAACCAGTGTTATCTGTATGCTACAGGGGAGAAAGTAGATTGCTTAGTAAGTGAAGGGGATGGAAATGGTGGGCTGAACTGAGTGCTGAATGCACGTTTAAATCTTGAGCTTCCAGGGAGAGAAGACAAAAAACCCAAACAAACAGCCAGTGATCAAAAGCAGGTATGTGGATAGCTGGGAAGCTCAGCTCTGTGTGTCTGGAGGCGCACGCACACGTTGCCTGAGTCATCAGCAGTTTTAGCATGCTTGAAATTCACAGCTGATGCTGCAGGTACCAGGGCACATGTTCTGGTCTTCACTGATGACCCTGGTAACAACTGTCCCCTAAACTGGTCATCCTCAGGAAAGCGTGGCTCCCATAACCACCTGGGCAGCTAAGGAGAAACAGGCAGGGCCTGCTATGGGGAGTAACAGGACAGATTCAGCACCTCAGGTTAGCGAAGGATTTGATGCAGCTCCTTGCTTGGCAGTCCGCGAGTACGTGTGCCTGGAGAACGACTGCTGGCTCATCCTCACGTCAGCGCAGCACCTGCGGACAGTCCGTAGCCAGACCATGGCAGTACCAAAGAAGTCCACATTTGCTATGGGAAACGAGTAGGCGGTTCTGAATCTGGCCCAGAGACCATCTCTCCTGCCAGCTAGTTTGCCATTCACGTCCCCCTCCTTTTTGCAGCCTTAAAAATAGAGTCCAAGGCTGGCAAGCAGGAGGGTTTCTTTAGGGCTCATTGTGGAAGCAGCCCACGCTGCGCTGCCCCTCGCCCTTCCAGGCCCCCGGGAGGGGCATGGGAAGCTGGTGTCCAAATGCCTCCCCTGGATGTGGAGCCTCACTCGTCGGCTCGTTCATCTGCAGCGGTTCCCCAGGTCTCCTCTCGGGATGCAGGCAGCTGGAGGCAGCCGGTTCAAAGGCCAGGCTGGTCAGGAAGAGGGGAGGGAAGTGTGGGAAGTTTCTGCATGTCATGTAGGAAAACAAGGCCCAGTGAGGGATGAGAGACTGTGGTGTGAGGCTGGGCGGGAGGCTCTGGCCCCAGCATGGCTAACAGTATGTTGGCCTCCGTAGCCGGAAAAGGCATTGGCTTTGCTTGGTGCCACCAAAGGCATAAGCAGCTTGGGAATCTTCGTGGCCCTGGTCAGGTGTTGGCCGTTGTTCTGTCCCTGCTCGGAGGGCACACGGCAGTCTGGCTGGGCTGGGGAGGTGATGCCGGGGGCCCATCCCTCCAGGCTGGCTTCAGAGAAGCCCCTGAGCAAACCTGGTGTGGCTGCAGGAAGCCAGGCCCTTGGGGTGTGACAAAGCACGGCTTGGCTGCTTTGTGGTCACCAAGGGGTCCGTGACACCAGCAGTCTGGGCTGCTTCCTGGTCACCGGCCAGCTCCCCGCAGTTCCTCCGCTCACGCGCTCCCAGCGCTGCAGCTGGCCCGGGGCTCACTTTGCTCATTGTCTGCCGCGGGTGATGGCAGCTATTCAGTGGCTGCCAGGTTTCAGGGAAAGGGAGAGATGAGCCACTCCTCCGCCCACGTTCTGGGAAAGCCTCTGGGATGAAGCCCTGCCGATGCACACGTTCGCTCCTCGATGGGGAGAGCGTACTGCAGAGCCTGCATCACTCCTCCGCCTGCATCCCATGTCCCCCCCTTATCCACAGGCGTGATGCCGGGGAGCAGAGCTTGGAAGCAGCCCAGGCTGCTGTCCCATCCCACACAATAGCAGAGCCTGCCGTTCCCTGTCTCCTCGCCTGTTTGCCTTCCAGAGCCAGGCAGAGTCTTGCCGTCACTATTATTTTGCTTTGTGTCAATATTATGACAGCTAAAAGCAGGAGAACTGCATCCACATGATAAGCAGCCAGAAGCTCTGGGTTGGGCGTGGATCGGGTTCGAGTTTGGCAGTGGAGCAAAGCGCCTGGCAGCCCCTGCCCACATGCTGGCCAGGCTGGGAGAGCTGGGAGGCGAGGGGCAGTAGCAGAGCAGCAGGCAATTCATGCCCATGTGCCTCTGCTCTTTGTTCAGTGCTCACTGCCCTTTTCCCAAGGGAGATGGAACATGATCGATGTGGAGAATATGCTTGGTTCTCTGGTGGAAAAGTAACTTCCATTCCTTTCCTGGGGAGAGGGGTTGCTCCGCTCCTGATGGAAGAGTCCTGTCCTTCCCGGAGCTGCCATATCCCATCCCTCCCGCCCTGCGTGCGCCTGGGGTGTTTCATCTCTGCACGTGGCAGAGGGTCATGCACACACTGCTGCACCACTCTGTCCTGGTTGCAGCCTGTTTGGGCTTTCCCAAGTGCAGCGCTCTGCAGCTGCCCGAGAGAAATTCCCACAGGCTTTCTGGGGTTTGGGGGCTCTGCTCCCACCCAGGGTTTCAGGAGAGGAGCTCCGGCAGAGCGAGGTGAGCTGTGCTGTGGGTTGTGTGTCTCTGCTTTCCGCTCCGACTCTCGGCACCTCGTGTGCAAGGGGCTGTTGTTTTGGTGCAGTAACTGCACACCATGTGCAGGCTGCCGACGCAACGCTTACCTGTAGGCACCCACGTATGCATGGATCTGCGGTTTGGCTCCCCAGTGCCTCATCCTGCTGCAGGGCTGTGCTCTCCTGCAAACACCCATGGCCCAGCCAGTCCCTGCCGTGTGGGGCTGCCCAGCCAACTGGCCACCGAGTGCTGCACCCAGCAGTGTGTGCTCTCCGTCACCGGGCACAGCCAACTGAGGGCTGGGCTGGGAGATGGCTGGTTGTCATTAACCCTCCCCTCCGCTGCCAGCGTCACTTGGCCGAAGACGAAGCGTTAAGCTGAGCGGTGCTGGGTCTGCCAGCTGCCTGAGCAGCACTGGCTGGCTGAGGGCCATGGCTTCCCAGGGTTTGGGTCTGGTGGTCTCAGGGACCTCCTCCTCGGTGGCATCATCCCTGCCCCCTAAGCGATGCCCAGGAGCAGCAGCCAGATTCCCCTTGCCCAGCTCTTCTGATGAGTCAGGCAGCCCTGGTGCCTGTCCTGTGCCCCTCTGAAATTCATGTCTGACCTGGGCCAGCCCTGGTGCCTGTGGCCCAGGGGGGCCAGACCCTGCTCTGCCTGGGCACAGGGCTGGGCCGTCAGGTGCCTGCAGTTTCGGCCATGGGTCCCCAGGGAGGACGAACTCCCCTCCCAAGGAACCAAAACAAACAGCAGAGTTCCTGCCACGTGCGGCCGGGGCTGACTAAGGCCAGACGCTTCCGCCTGCTGCGGGCAGCAGCGGCCGGGGCAGTGAGCCACCACCATCGAGGTGCACGGCACGGCCCATTTCCCCCTATTGTCAGCCTCCCCCTCGGCAAACACATCCCCCTGCGCACCTGGGCTAGGAGGAGGCACTGACGCCACAACAGCCACCCGGAGCGAGGGATGTGCCGCCAGTGGTGTCTCTTGGAGTCGACATGGCCATGGCTTGGCTCTGGGGTGTCCTGCAGGGCCTGGGTGCCTGGGCAGGTTGTTTCCTTGGGGAGCAATGCTGACCATCCAGGGGTCACTGCTGCAGCCCTGATTGCCTGCAAGAGCCCTGGAGAGTCCTGTGTTTCCCCAAAGAAATCAGCAGCAGCCTCCTGGCAGAGAGGCTGGAGTTTCCCCGCGCAGAGAGACTGCTGCCGGGGAAGCCCCTGCCCGACCATGCCCATCCCCATTCCCACTCTCACATGCAGCTCCAAGCAGCCAGTTCCCAGCCATCTGTCCCACTGTGGAGACACAACCTGGAGAAGATTGAGCTGGTTTATCTGAATATTAGCTATGAACCAAATCCTCCACACTTGCTGATAGGGGAGCTTAGGAGAGTCTAAGAGCTGGATCGCAGGGCTGGGGAAAGCAGCACTGGGGGTGAAACATGGGCACTTTGGGATGAAGGGCAGGTGCGAGGAGCCCAGCGCCTTACATTTTTGTGCAGCTTTGACCTTGGGAGTCCCATCATAGTGCAGGACGTAGGTAGCTGGTGGGGAGACTCTTGCCTGCTGGGCAGGAGCGGCAGCAGGAGCCGACGAGGTGGCTGTGCCAGGCGCTGAAGCATGGGGGGTTGGCACTTCCCCTGACAGAAGCCTCCAGCCCCGATCATACTGACTCTGGTGTCATGAATAGCAGCAGCACAAAAATAATGCCCTGAGGTGTTCAGGGGTGTTCTCTAAGAGTTTCAGGGGTGATGCAAGAGTTTCCTGGCTACAGCCATCCTAAGAATGACACAGGAACAAGCTTTTGTTAGGCTCTTTTCACCTGAGATGCTGAAGGTGGGATTTTGCAGGGGAAAAGATGCCTGCGAGGGGGTTTTGATGCTCAAATGGGGCTGTTTTATGGAAAAGGAGACATAGAGGGAAGTCACCTGCAGTAAGCAGGCAACTGCCTGCAATGGGCTCCTTCAGTGCTCCTTCACGGGCAGCCCTGGTCCCTGCTTTTGCCCCTCACCCAGAAGGTGTAGGAGGCACAGAGGTGAGCTGTTTCCCCAGCAGGGCTGTGCCACAGCGTGCTGGCAGCCAGGTGCTGGAGCTGCCTGTCCCTGCTGGACTGCCAGGGCTCACCCACACCAGGGATACACCATCACTCCCCACCTGCCTCCCTCCCCAGCCCTGTGAGCAGGGCAGGGAGGTGGCACAGGCAGGTGGTGACATATTTGCGGCAATGCTCTCATGGTGCTCACTGCAGGGGAGGCATCTGCCCTTTAAGGAAGTGTCTCTTTGCCTTATGTCCCTGGCTGGTCCCTTGAGACTCCTCTGTCCCTTGTTCCCAAAGTGCATAACTTTGTTCCCCAGAGCCCGGTGGGAGGCAGTGCAAGGGACATGCCAGTGCATTTATAGCATCGACCTCCAGCCCTGTCAGGCAGCTGGGGAAGGGTAGGCTCAGCCCTGAGGAAGGAGTGTGGCGGAGGGGAAAGCAAGCGGCCGTGGCCCCCACCAGCTGGATATTTCTCCCATTTGCAGGAGGATGTTGCTGGTCACAGGTTACCAGCGTCCAAACATTATTTCTCTGCTCCTGTCTCTGCTCCGTGCTGCCTAGAAAGGGGATGCTCATCCCAGGAATGTAAACTCTGCCCAAGGCCTCTGAGGAAATAGCTTCAGACCAGGAACAGGATTGCACTCGGCAATTAAGGGCTGGTCTCCCCAGCCACACGGCTCCTGGGGGAGAGCCCTTTGCTCTAGCGCCAGAGGCTGGCCTTGTGTCTGAGAGGTGGCCCCGAGGGACCTTCCTGCAAGGACAGGCGTGAGGCCCTGTGTGGTCATGGTCTTTGCAATAACAGGATTCTGTCTGTCCAGCAAGTTGGCAGCAGCTGCTGCTCAGAGTGGCCTCTGGTCTGGGCTCTGGGGTAGGAGGAAATGCTCCCTTCGTCCCCCATCTCTAAGGAAGGGGGGGGAGGTTCCCTTGGCCCAAGAGGGTCCGTGAGGTGGCAGAGGGAGAGCACATGAATGCTCCAGCCATCGCTGTGGGGACGTTACCTGCTCCTTGCTGCCCAGCCAGGGGTACGAGCATGAACAGGCACCGAATGCCGCCCCAGCAGCTGCCGTGCTGTGCCGCTGCATGACGAACTGCAGCGCACCTGGGCCCCCAAGCGGGGCCGGGATTTCTGTGTGCTTATCTCTGCAGCATCTCTCTGCTAATTTGCCAGGCCCGACTCCAGCAGCTTTCTCACATGCTCAGCAGAACCAATGCCTGGAAGCTCCAGTCAGAGTCCAGCTCCCGCTGATGCCTGAGCTGCTGTCACCTGCATGGCCCGGCAGGGCTTGGGACAGGCGGCTGGTGTGTCCCACATCCCCTGGGGACAGACCCCACAGGACTGGGGACAAGCCACTGGCGTCCTCACACTGCAGGGATGGACCTCACACAGAGGTGGGCAGGGAAGCCCTGGAGCAGCCTCCCCACTCTCCCGGGAGGACAGAAACGTGAATCCTGTCAGGGACACAGAGCCCGTTACACCCCTGGGACCTGCGGCCCATGGAGGATCGTGTTGCCCACTGGCATCTCTTCCCTTCCCACCTCCCATGGCTCCAGCTTCCCTGGCCTCTGAGGCTTAAAAATAGAACAGAAAAGGCCACAGAGCTCCTTTGGGTTTACCCTTGGCAGCAGGGTTTGGCCCCAGACCTGCTCCAGGGAACCACTGTGCCTGCTTCCCTCCTAAGCTGGAGGGACCCCCGTGGGAGGGGCAAGGCGGACACACGACCCCGAGATGCTGTCCCTGGGGCTGAGGGGGGCTGGAAAACTCCTGTCAGGGCTCTGAAGGCAAAGGCTAGCACGGGACAGCTTGGAGGGATGGAGTGGGTGGACAGGCACGGGGTGCCTGGGTGGGGACAGGGCGACAGGAGGGGAATGGCATGGATGGATGGGAAAGGAGTGGCTGGGTGGGCACAGGGTGGCTGGATGGGCACAGTGCAGTGCACGCTGACCCTAGGAGAGACAGGACCCGGGGAAGCTCACGGACCCGGGGAGCCCCGGGACAGCCCCGGTGCTCCCCACCCTGCGGGGATGCACTGGGCACAGGCCGGTGCCTGGAAGCGCTGAGGCAGCCCGGTGGGGGAAGAGCCGGTGCGGGGGGCTCCGCCGGCCCTGGGGGCAACCGGGTCGTCCTCGCGGCCGCCGGGGCCGGGCACCTGCTCCTGCTCCCGCCCCGCGGCGGGGCCGGGGCGGGGCGGTGGCTGTGAAATACGGCGGCGGAGCAGAGCGCGCTCCCATGGCCCGACGGCGGCGGCACGGCGGGGCGGCATGCCGGGGGCAGCGGGGCGGTAGCGGCGGCGCGGAGTCGGTGCCTGGGCGGCGGGCGCGGCGATGCGGCTGCTCGGCGCCTTCCTGCGGCTGCTGGTGGCCGGGGCGCTGGGGGCCCCGCCCGCCCCGGTGAGAGCCGGGGGACGGAGGGGGGGTCGGGTCGGGGGTCGCCGAGGCAGCTCCTCTCGGCGCTCGGCGGGCGGGCGGCGGGTACCCCCGTTCCGTCCCCGCCAGCTCCGCCTTTCCCTCCCTGCAGGCTCCGGAGGCGCGGGGGACCGCCAGCGCGGAGCCGCCCGGTGAGTTGGTGTCCCAGCTGGGAGGGGGTGGCAGCCTGGGGAAGGATGCGCACGGGGCCGCTATCCCCCGGAACCCTGCGGGGACGCCCGAGGGGCAGCGGGGAGCTGTGCCGGGGGTCGGAGCAGCCAGCTCTCTCCAGCCCGCCCCGGGCACGGCACCTTACCGCTCCTCCGGTGCCAGGGTGCGGGGTGCGGGCGGGAACACTGGGAAACTCGAGGGGACGGTTGTGTGCCGTGCTGCGGGGCTGGGCTTCCGCGCCCAGGGGTGCGGGGGTGAGCGGCGTGCCTGGGAAGGAGGAGACGGAGCTGGCGGCCAGGTGGGGAAAGAGCCCGTCCGAGTGGATGTGGTGGCGGTGGGAGCACCCGCACCAATGTGGTGATGGACTTGGTGGGAGCACAGGTGGCTCCTCTGCATCCCCGTGCCCCCGTGACGGATGCAGGACCCCACCGCGGTGGGCCGGCTGGGCTCAGCCTCTCTGGGGTGCCTCCTTAGAGCCCCCCACCCCGCTCTCTTGCAGTCCTGACCTTTCGGGAGATCTGGAATCGTAGTTTCTGCCGGCCTCTGGAGCAGCTGGTGGACGTCATTACCGAGTTCCCCGACGAGGTGGAGTACATTTTCAGGCCCTCCTGTGTCTCCCTGCAGCGCTGCGGAGGCTGCTGTGGGGACGAGGGTCTCCGCTGTGTCCCCGTGCAGACAAGCACGGTCACCATGCAGGTGAGCACTGCTGCTGTGGGGCTGTGGTTGCGCTGGGGAGGTGGTGGGCTCCTCACTAAGTACCGGGAGGGTGAACTTGTAGCTTCACATCCTCCAGGCATTGTAGCAGAACAGATTACAGGCGAAGGGGCTTACTCGCAACTGCTCAAATGCGTGCCAGACCAGGAAGGTCCCTGTGCCTGCTCTTTGGGCTTGTTCCTGAGGCCAGGTGACACCCCTGGTGGTACTGGCCTTGCTCCCTGCTTCCTTGCCCTCTCCTCTTTGCATGGTCCATCTTGCTGACTGCCGTCACCTTTCCAGACCTTCCTGGTCCTGCGGTGGCGCTGGGGGTGTCCCAGTTGCTGTGACTCTGTCTGCTGGGGCAAAGCAGGCGCTGCCCCTGAACGGTAGGGAAAAGTGAGGCTCTCGTGTGTCAGGAGATGCCTGCGGTGATGCTGACAGTGAATGTTTGCTGGGGGCATGGTGAGCGTGAAGGGCTGCGCCAGCCGTGTTTCCAGTCCCCACTGTGGGAGCTGTGTGCAGTGGGAGATCCTGGGCCGTGAACGAGCTGAAGGTTGGCTCTTCCCTGTATGCCAGGCAGCTGCTGTCCTCATGCTGCAGCCCTTGCACTGCGCTGCTGGATATCAGCCCATGTCTGCTGCAAGGAGCAGGGAAAAGCTCTGTTTTGCTGTGGGTGATGGACTAGAGAGTGCTTGCCATAAATCACCAGTGATTTTGGTCCCTTGGGAGTTGGAAGTGTGTTGGAAGGCAGAGTGGGAGTCTCCAGAAAATCTTGACTGAGGTGGAGCAAGAGCCTGACATGAACAGAAGGTAACTCCCCAAGTACAGGTCTCCCTCCACGGGAGAGATCCCACTGCTGTGCACGGGGTGGCAGTGCCAGGCACTTCTGCAGGGGCTAGTGTGGATCACACTGATGATGGACATACCTTGTGAAATCCCTGGGTGTCCAACTCAAATGCTAGGCTGAGTTGTGGACTCACATGTGAGAGGGCAAATTCTGCACCTCTTGACTGAGGAGGCACCAGGGTACTGACTCCAGGCTCAGTGCTGTGGGAAAGGGGGCCAAGAGGAGGCAGCAGCAATGGGAATGGTCTGGAAAACATGACTAGGGGGATACTTCCACCAGAGAAGGGAGATGTGCAAAGTGGTCAGATATGTGAAAGCTCTCTACAAAGGCAGAGAGAGAAAAATCTCTTCTAAGGCTGGGAAATCCCAAGACCACGGGACTTAAATTACTGCCCTGAAGACATGGGACAGCACTAGCAGAGCCTCCTGAGCTGCTGGGGCAGGTGGGCTTGGCCAGTGTTGCCTGCGTGCGGAGGTGGAGTCTCCGCTGCGGAGGTCCCGAGGAACAGGTTAGACACGTGTCTGCCCGAGGAGAGGCTGGGGTGGCGAGGCAGTGCCGGGAGCCCTTCCAGCCCCCTCCTGCTGCCGGTCGGGAAGTAACCTTTGCTCCTCTTTCAGCTCCTGAAGATAAAGCCAAACGGGGAGGCACCCTATGTGGAGATGGCGTTCACCGAGCACAAGCAGTGCGAGTGCAGGTAGGGACCCCTGGGCTCATTTTGCACCCCTGTGGCCCTCCAGCAAGAGCAGCCCTTCCAGCTCATACTGTCTGTGGGACAAGGATGTCCTGTGGGCACCCTGGCCATGCTGGGACACCTCCACTGTCTCCACACTGGGGTTTGCTGGTGCTTACAGCCCTTGCTCTACTGCAGGTTGCACTGTGCCTCTGCAGCCTGCTCCCCACAGCCGAGACGATGCGTACCATTGTGCGGCCAGGTCAGGCACTATGCACGGTCTGCAGGGATGGAGTGCTGCGGCACTCCGGCTCTGTCAGCAGGAATGTTTGTGTCCCCCATCCCTGTGGCTGCCTTGGCATGCCTGGTGTGTGCTGGCCAGAGGAGCTGCCTGTGGGTAACGGAGCAAGGCTGGTGGCTCTGAAGCGGGTGTTTGAAGGCAGTGCACCCAAGGTGGTGGCCCAGCAGGGAGCTCCGTGGCTTGGCATACCTGAGAGTGACTGTGGCCCAAAGAGAAAGCTGAAGGGCTGGGCTTTGGTGCTCCATTTAAGGGAGGCCACCCCACCCAGGGCTGGGAAGCAGGGGTTTACAGCAAAGCCAACAAATGAAAGCTTAAAGTGTGCAGTGCCAGCCTGGTGTGGATATGCAGCACTGGCCTGGGGTGGATGTGCAGTACCAACTTGCCACGGACTCGTGGCACGTAGTTAACCCCTCAGGGTGCTCACTGTTTCCCAGAAGTGGTGAGAGCTTGGGCAGGATGGGGCCTCTGCCCAGGGGCCGCAGTGCTGTGGGACTGGGAAGTGTCTCTGGTGCTGCCCACAGCCCGTCCCTGCCGTGGAGCCTCTCCAGCACCGCCTGCATGGGGGCTCTGGCATTTGCTCTCCACCATGACCCCAGGGCAATTTAGTATTGCGAAAACTGGGGACTGAGTATCCTGCTGGGCAGCTGTTAGACATAATCCTTGCCTGGAAGAAGGGTCTGAGGATCCCTAGGTTGGTATTCCCCTGCAGTTGTAAGAGCGGCTGTGCTGGAGCAGACCCAAGGCCCATCCAGTTCTGTGCTGCCTCTAGAGCATCTGTCAGTGGATGCAGAAGAGGGACTGGGAAGAAGCACATGTGTTACTTCCTCCCCTCCACTTCCAGCTATTTTCCACGCGGGGAATTTCCTGAGCCTGTTGTGGTTTTCCTACCTAGGGTAACTCCCAGGGGATCTCCTATGAGTCCTTGTGCACGCTGCCTTTGAATCTCTGTAAACTTCTTGCTTCTGCAACACCCTTTGGCTTCTCCCTAAGCCGCCTTCCACACCTTTACATCGCTTTCCTTTGAAGTTTAGTGTAGGTGTGGTGGATGTCCTGGCCTTGGACCCTATAGAGGGTGCTTAAGCCAAGTATGTTGTGGCTGTTGTCTGAGAACCACTGCTGAGACTTTGCAACAAATCCCATGTGTTACTCAGGACATTGCATCTTGTTTAACCAGCTAAGCTATGAAAGCTGTCACTGAGAGCAGCTGAAACTGAACCTGTGCTTCCTGGCCTCATGGGCAAAATGTCACATCACCAGGGGAGTCACCAAAGCTGACCACCCCCTGCCTCTTTGCTGTCTCTGCTTCCTCTGCCTACTGCAGTCATCTCCTGGCTGAGGAACTGATAACATAGAAGTCCTGTTGGGTCTGTTTTAAGCATGAATGATAACAGGTAGATTGTGCTGCACACTGGAGCATCTCAATAAACCACCTTCAGCAGCTCAACAGGCAGTGTTGCCCGAGTAACCACCTCACTCTCCTTTTCCCACCCCACAGGCCCCGGCAGGACCTGATGAGGTTGGGAAGGTAAGTGACATTAGGGGCAGCCTTACTGGTTAGGGTCATGGGTCTCATCTCGCACGCATCAGCCTCTTTTGTGGTACTTTCCTTTTGAAGGAGGAGGTCCAAGGGCCGAGGTAAGAGAAGACAAGACAAGAAGAAACGTAAAGACTGTGAGCTGTAAGTGAGCAGGGTCAGGTATGGATGGTGTCTTCTGGGTTCATTTCTTTGGGATGAGCAGCTTCGTTAAGCCTTTAGGTCTTTACTGACACTGAGCAGTGAGGGGTTTGTGCAGAGCAGGCACAGGAGAAAGCAGGACGGAGGGGACAGTGGGTGGCTGTGGTGAAATGGGCCCTCAAAGCTGGCCAGTCCCACTCAGGGTGGGAATGGATGGGGTGGGTGACTAAATAGTGTGTAGCTCTATCGCCATCACAGACCACGCTGGGTTTCCTGGATCTATGAACTTCCAGTTGCAACCTCATCTTGCTGCCAGCTGTGTCCTTCCTGCAGTCCTTGGCTAGTCATTGTTTGGGTTACTCTGCCCTGTCCCTCATTACATTTAGCTGACTCTCTCAAAGAGCGCAGGCTGGACTCTCACTGCAGGCACTTTTGGGGTATGGCACCTCTGGCTGGCACTTCCACTGTATTTCCCCACTTTGTCTGAAGCTTGCTGCTCGGGGCTCAGCCAGCACCCACAGCTACATCACCCTTGCTCCTCCCTGCGAAGAGGCTGCCTGTGATCCCTACCCTATGGTTCGGTGCTGGAGAGGCTGGGCACAGGAAGGAGGGACCTGGGGCAGAGTGGGTGAGCCTGGAGGTCCTGCTTGTCCACCCCCCCTTCCTGGCAGCACTCACCCTGTGCTGTGCTCTCTCTGCAGATGTGGCATGCCACGCAGGTAGCCTCCGCTCTGCCCCTGGCCTCGCTTCTGCCTCCTGGGTTTGAGCCAGCTGTTTTTCCCCAGTGTAAGGGACTTGCGGAGCCATACCCCTCCAAGCAGTGTGGGAGCAGGACTCTGGCAGGGAAGAGCTGACTAGACTCTTGCTTGGCCCTGGCAAGAATACAGCGTGGAACCAAGGACTCCCTTGCCCTATCTGCATCGTCGGCAGCAGGACAAAAGGACCCATGATGAGGCCTGGGGCTGAAGATGAGGAGCTCAAGCAATGTGTTGGTGTTCAAGGACATCCTGGGGGCAACAAGGTGCAGAGCTGGTGGATGTGCTGCTGGAGCTGGCTGGGGACAGCATGATGTGGGGGGTGAGCAAAGACAGCTTGGAGGGCTGCAGCTGCAAAACTGCTCTGTCCCAATGGCGTTCCTGCAGCTGGGGAGGAAGGAAACCTAGGGCAGGCAAGGTTGCAGGGCTATGTCCATCCCAGCCTTGGCATGGAGCAGCCCAGGAGGGTGCTAGGGAGCTTGCCTGGGAAGCTCTCCTGGTGGGGAAGTGGAGGGAACTGGAGTTGCCAGGGCTCCTCACTCACAGCTGCATCCCAGTCTTATTGTGATCAATAAAAGCTGGTGGTCAGATGCAGGAGCTGGCAGTATGAGCATTCCTGTCTGCTTTCCAGCAGCTGCAGGCAGGGCTCTTCCCCATGGGCACCCACCCAGGCTGGAGGAGGGCAGTCCTGTGGTGGCCCAGGCTTGTGCCCAGCACCAACTCCTACAGCACCCAAGAGGCTGTCCTTGGTATGATGCTGGAAATGGGCAATTAGCAGGTCAGGGCCAAGCTGCTCCCCAGGGTGGGGGCTACTCCTGTGCTGGAACTCAGCTGGGTACTAGGAGACCCTTGGGGGAACTACACTTCTCCACACCATGGTGTGGCTGGACATCTGGCTCACTGTCCTGTGGCTTTCCTTCTCCCTGGCTGGGCTGACACAAGGTTAGGGTAGCAGGAGACAGGCTGCTGTGGGCCTTCCCACCCAAGAAACACTCCACTAAGGCTCATTCAACCAGCATCAGGGCAGGCTGGCCTGAGGGCCATGTCTCTCCCTGGGAACATCCTGGGCTGATGGTCCTCATCCAGGTGGCTGTGGGTACTGCTATTTCCTTCTTTCCCTGCTCAGCCAGGTCCATGCCCAGGTCTGGGGGACAGTCTCAGCCCTTGTTTCTGCATGCCTTAAAGTAGTGCCCCTGGGGCTCTTCCTCTCCCCTTTCCTGCCCGCACTCCCCTCTGCAAGGGGGGAGGAGCTGGGGCTGGGGATGGCTCCCAAATGCATCCTATGCTGCTCTGTGCAAGCTGTACCCTGAAGCAGGGCACATAGCTGGAAACTCTAAGGACAAGTTGGGCACCAGAACACTTGTGGGGCACTGCTGGCACAGGGTTAAAACAAAATCAAGGGTTATTCTTGAAAGCTGCAAGCAAAAGGCTGGACGGCAAGATATGTGAAGGCTTCAATGTTACCATCAAGTGAGATAACCTGTGGTTTATTCTGCACTGAGGAACAAGAGTGGAGCCTAATGTAGCAGGTGTTGGGGTCCAAGGCAGCTCCTCCTCATATCTGACATGGCAGCCCATAGCTGGGGCAGGCTCCATCAGCGCTGCAATGCTGGTGCTGCCTAGGGCTGGCTCAAGGACATGGAGACAGGGTAGGTCCTGTGGCAGTGGTACCCTGGCAGGGAAAGAGGGTGGTGGGTGTGAAGGTGATGTGAACCTCTATTCTGCCACCACGTAGCATGGCATGGACTGGGCGAGTTGTACCTGTGCAGCTGGGCATATTCTCCAGGAGCTTGCTGGATCCCTCTTGGACTCCATTTCCACTTCTGGCACCTGCAGTGTCCTGGGGTACAGCCTACATGGGCTCTGTCTCAACAACAGCCCATGAAGCTCCTCCTTGGCTGCCTCATGGATGAGGGAGACTTTACTGCTCCCCTTCCCATGCCACTCAGGGCTGTGTGGGCCACGTGGCACTCTAGCTCTGGTGGCCTGTTCTGGTCCGTGCAGGCTCTCCCCATCTCTGCGTGCCATTTCAGCCTGGCTGGTTGCACTTCGAGGCTAAGGAGAACTGTGGGCAGCACTCGAGGGGTGTACATGATGGTTTCTCTATTGTTTTTAACAGTAAAAGTTTCACTGCAGTAGTATTAAACCTTTAAACAGGAAGTTACATAGATCAAGGATGTTAATTAATTAAAATAAGTTTGCTAAGAGTGGTGATTAGGGTTAAAAAAAAATTTAAACGAACTCCTGCCCAGAAGCTTTTCCTGATGGTTCCTGGTGTCACCTCTTTGGCTGCTGCTCATCACTGAGAATTTTTCAGGCAGCTCTGCTCAGAGCCGGCAGGGTCAGGCACCTGCCTTGCATAGTCGCCCTGTGTCACATTTCCCTCCACATTGCCTGAGCACACTGGGTGCTTTATACAGTCTCATTCCCTCCTTCTCCTGTGGTATGGGGTATTGGAGTGGATGGCAAGGACATGGGTGCCTGGGAGGGATGTGGCTGTCCCACTGCAGCAGTGATGAGAGGATCAGCTCGGGCAGGACAGGAACAGGGGAAGGCACCACCAGCATGGGAGGTTTGGGAGCTGCATCTCCAGGTGTTGGGGCTCCCTCCAGCTCTGGGGGTGTTTCCCCAGTCCCAAAGCCAGTGGGGAGCAGAACAACCCCATGCTGGTCCTCCAGGCAGGCAGGCAGCAAACGTGGTGCTCCCAAATCCTCTGTCCTTCCCCTGCCTGCGTACCCCTTGCAGACGAGCAGCTGTCTCACAGGGGCAGCACGCTGCTGGGTTATCAGCATCCCTGGGCTCCCTGTGTCTCCCAGCTTTACAGAGCAAAGGTTTGTTTAATAAGGCTTTAGGAGCCAGAGCTGCAGTAAGATGGTTTAGGAGAATTACAGGGCACACAAAACATAAGCTGGGCTGCACTAGGAACAAAACAACATGTATTTTTGGGGAAGTACCTGAAAAGGCGATATGGAGACCAGCCCAGAGATGTAGCAGCGTAGCTGATGAAGCCGTGATGTTAAAGCTTCACTGATAACCTCCAGCCTCCCTGATCCTGGGATGCCAGCGGAGTGCTGTCTCCCAGCAGCTTCTCCTGGCACAGATCTCCCTCTTGTCTCCGTGCAAATAAAGATGTGCTGAGGTCCTAACCTCTCGTTTGTGATTTAAAAGCTTCTGCAACCTCACAAAGTTGGGCATAATCTTTCTGCTTGTTGCAGCCAGCAATGTTTGCAGTATCAACATGTTTTAAGCTTTTGCCTGCTCTCATGCGTCTATTTTAGGCTGTGGTTGGTTATTTGTTGGTTCTGGTCTTGCTTTGAAAGTTCCGACAAGTGGTGCAGAAGAGGGAGGTCACCCGCAGCGTCCCTGCAACCTCTAATATGTCAGCAGGGAGCTGCCGGAAGGGGTGCGCCCTTCGAGAGGCAGGCAGGGGCAAATGCTGTTTAAAACTCGGCTAATTACGTGTTGCGGGGGGCAGGAAATACGGCAGCAATGGCAGTAGTTGATGAACGGGAGCTTTATTAATTAAGGACAATTAATGGTGACTAACGACGCTAGAAGAGCAATGGCGCTCACCGCAGGTTGACAGCGATGGCAGAACCTGCCGGGGGCGGGGCCGGGACCCTCGGGGGCGGGGCGATGAGCTCATCCGCAGCCAATCAGCGCCGCCCGCCAGCCCCGCTCCGCCGCATCTCGCGGGGATGCTATCGGGGCCGCTCGCCCAGGTGCGGGACCGGGCGGGGACGGGGATGGGGACGGGGATGGAGGGGGTGTGATGCCAGTGACCGACGCTGGTGAGCGGTGACCGGCGGGCGGAAGGGCCAGGGCGTGCGGCGCGCCTCACGCGCGCGTTCCCGCTCCCTGTCTCCCGGCGGCGCAGGGCGGCGGTGCGGGGCCATGAGCCGGCCGGAGGCCGAGCCCTGCTCCCGGGCGCTGGCGCAGGCCCGTGTCTACCTGGGGCAGCTGCGGAGCCGCGTGGGCCCGGTGGGACCCGAGGGCGGCGGGCGGCGGGACTACCTGGTGGAGGCGGCGCGGCAGCTGCGGCTGGCGCTGGAGCGGGACGTCAGCGAGGACTACGAGGAGGCCTTCAACCACTACCAGAACGGCGTCGATGTGCTGCTCCGCGGCGTGCAGGGTGCGCGGGGATGCCTGGCGGGCGGGGGGACCGGGGCGTCCCCCTAGGGAGCATGGCCAGGGGGACTGGGATATCCCTCTGGGGAGCACGGTCGGGAGACATCCCTCCGGGTGTGCCGGGATCAGCAAGGGAGCCAAGGCATCCTTCCGGGGAGCACGGCCAGTGTGCCAGGGCACCCCTCCAGGGAAACTAGTAAGGGAGCCGAGGCATCCCTCTGGGGAGCATGGCCACGGGCCTGGGACATCCCTCTGGAGACCATGACTGGGGTACTAGGGCATCCTTCTGCAGAAACCAGCAAGGGGGCTGGGGCATCCCTCTGGGAAGTGTGGCCAGGGGACCAGGGTAACCCTCTGGGGAGTACAGCAGGCCCCTCATGTCCACCCTCTGCACTGTCCACAGTTGACCCGAACAAGGAGCGTCGTGAGGCCGTGAAGCGGAAGATCACGCAGTACCTGAGGCGTGCAGAGGAGATCTTCAACTGCCACCTCCAGCGGGCTGCAGGGGGTGGCAACCCCACCACCATGGTGAGGGGCTGGTGTGGGGCAGCATGGGTGGGATGGCAGTGGATCCATGGCACTGGGAAGCTTGGGGTGGGACATATGAAGCAGCCCCACTGAGCCTCCTCAACCCGCTGCCATACATCACGGTGAGGTGGTGTAGAGAAAATGTCAGACACATCAGCTGCAGAGTGCCCCAGCATGCTGGTGGCTGTGAGGGAACTGTCAGCCCTTTGCCCTGCCTGGGGCAATAGCTGAGGTGGGCCCAGCTGGCATGGGGCACCCGTAGGACCACCCTCTATCCCCAAGGTGTGTATGTTTTAGCTTGCGGCCATTTTCATTGGGACTGACACCACTGGGGGGAACCAGCTTGTCAGATGTTTAAAATATCATCTTCCATGCTGTTGTTCCCATGTGGATGGAAATCAAAGACAATAGCTGATTGCTGCATTGTGGGAAGGAGGTGGTTAATGAAGGGAGAGGGAAGGGAGTCAGGGCAAGGTCAGGGCCTGGTGAGAAGGATGAGAGAACAGCAACTACCTTCTGTACAGATCCCCTTAGTGTTGAGGCAGTCCAGGTCCAGCTGTAAGTTTCAGAGTGATTTTACCTCTGCTGCAGGTGCAGGCTTTCCCTGAAAGCTTCAGAAATCCAGGAGCTGGCCAAGAAAATGGTCCCAGCTGATGTTCAGAATCAACCATAGTGGTTGGAGAGTTGTCTCTGGATGCTGACCAGCTTGGCAGTATTGCTGCCTGCTCTGGAAAATGCGGAGACTTCTCCCACCCACTCATGGACAGCAGCATCTCTAGGTCCCTCATTCTCTTCTTGCAGGGTTACAGCAGCCTGTGCTTCCGACCCATCAGGACGTTGAGCTCGGCAGTGGAGAACCTGAGACAGTGTAAGGTTGTGGGAGTGATCGATAAGGTAATGACTCGACCTATAACTGAGGTGGTGAGGCTGGGGCTGGACCAAGGGGACTGTAACCTGGGGGGTCCTGGCAGCTGGAATGGGGGTGCCAGCCCCCAGCACACCCACCAAGTAATGTTGAGGGTTACCTTCCACACCATTCCCACCAAGGAAAAGTGAGGATGCAAGACCTTTTAGGGGTTAGTTGGGAAATCTGTTAATGTCCCCATTCCTTTTGCTTACAAGATCTCCCAAGATATTTACAAGGACGTTGATGCATCCGGTTCTCTCCCATGCATGGAATCATGCTTGATGCCTAGGTTTCATGATGGTGGACTCCTATGGATAATCTAGACTTCAGCAGAAGACAAGGTATATGGATGAATCAACTAACCAGTCGTTCATGATCTTGGAGTGAAGATGGCTTACCCTCTGTCTCCGTACACATACTGGCACATTGCTGTCTGCCATTCACACATCTCAGCTTATCAGGACTGATATGGTCCTCCTGTCTTGCCGAGGCCCAGGTGGGCAGCCCAGCACACCCCACAGAGCCCCAAAGGTGCAGTGTGAAACCCTTTGTTGTGCAGGAAGCAAAAATGGTGTGGGAGTCACCTCTGTCTTCAATTAACTCTCTACTCCCTGGCTCTGTGGCTATCTCATTGCTAATAACCTGTGTTTTGTCTTTCAAGAGTAGGGGTTTGAGCACCACCGAACTCCCCTAATTGGGTGGGAGTTTGTTATTCCAGAGATGAGTCCCTGGGTCATTCCTGTGGGCTGTGTGTTGGGGCGGGAGCAGTCACCGCCTCTGACCAGTACTGTATGTACTGTTCCCAGGTGCAGATCGTCCAGGATCCAGCCACTGGTGGGACCTTTATACTTAAGGTGGGTGTTTTCAGTTTCATCTGCCTGCTCCTCCCTGTCATTCCACAGCCTCTTTGCCCAAGCAGATGGCTGGGGCAGGTGAGAGGACCAAAAAATAGCAGATCACAGAAGTGTTAGAGGAAGTTCATTGTTCATAAAGCTTCTTTTGGCTGCCTCAGCCGTCTTTTGTGATCAGAAGGGAAGAGGTTCTTCTCTGTCATCCATTCCTCTGCCTTGTAAGGCTGCAAGCAGAGCCCATGTTAATTTGGGTCAGCCCCTGAAGCAGGTGGTGGGTGAGGTGCGGTCAGTACAAGTCCTAGGGCATTTTCCAGTGCCCTTGGAACTAAAAATAAAGGACTTTAATAGTTAGAGGAGGAGGCTCTGGCATGACAGGGAGAAGCATCAGTTCCAGAGGGGAGAGGAGAGAGGGCTGGAATGACGGGTTCCCATCTGAAGGAAGTTGGGGCAGTTGTGGAGGAAGGCCACTGCTCTGGACCAGCAATGTCCTCTGGGTCCTGCAGTGCAGGTGGGGAGTGCTCTGCCTTGTCACAGCTGTGTTCTGGGGGCTGACAGGAAGCTCCATGGCAGGTGATGCAGGGGAGCAGCCACGGGGCTTAGCAGATGGTGTGATCACTTTCTGGCTGGCCTCCTGCCCTGCCAGGTGCTAGGTTGCAGGGAGTCCAAGCCTCTACTGTGCTGTAATGTCCATCTACCCGTACCTCCTCAGAGCCTCCCCAAATCTCACAGTGAGACCCGTGAGCGACAGACCATCATCCCTCATGGGATCCCCTTCATGGTCAAGCTGCTGTGCTACTATGTGAGTGAGGACTCCATCTTCCTCCACCTGGAGCACGTGCAGGGTGAGTAGGCACAGCATGGCCTCCCATCTGTGGAACATCCTGCTCTTATTCCCAGCCTCCTTGTCTTTAAAATCTCAGATGTTTCTTCATCTGTCTTGGGACTGTTTTTTCATAGTGACAGCACAAGCTGTCTTCATAGAAGGGTAATGGGTACCAGGGCGTGGAGACTTTGTGGAAGGAGCTGCTCAGCTGTATTAGGGATTCTGGAGGTTTGGTAAGAGCTGTCTGGGAAAGTAACTTAAAATGGGCCTGTGGAGACCTACAAGGATAAAGAGGTTGTGTGTGTAGGGGTGTTATATGGAACCTAGCCTTAGGGACCACTGAGTCCTGTGGGAGGGAATGGTCATGCCTTGAGGTAAAGAGGTTGATGTGATCTGGTGTCTTGAAAAGAAAAACCTTTGTTTACTGACATTGCTTGACCATGATAGGAGAATGATGGAGAAGGAGAACCAAGTGAGGTAGTTCACCTGGATGTTGTAAAACAAAAGAATCTTTTGATAACGCCTTTATAAAACATTTGTTCTGGTTGCAAAAGAAGAGGCTACCCTGGCTTTTGAGATCACACCAAAGAGAGGAGATGGAGAATCGGGGCATAAAGGGCAGGGAGCACTTTGGGGTTTGGGTACAACAAGGAGGCAAGCTTGAGGCTTGAGCTTTGCTGGGGAGATTAACGATGCTTGGTCACATCCCCAGTGTGCGGGCCTTGGCCTGTGCTTGAATGGGCCATGTCTGCAGTGGGGGAGCCAGGGATGCTTCCTGACCCAGCACTTGTTCTTCTCTCTGCTTTCCAGGGGAGAAGCTGTGGTCTCACCTCCGCTCCAAGTACCGTGTCCAGCAGGACTCTGCCAATTCAAACACTGTTCAAGCCCTGAGGGACCGTGGCAGAGAGGATGATGTGGGAAGCTCCCAGGGCAGCAGCCAAGTCTCCATCTTCTCTGCTCAGACAGGCAGCAGCCTCCCAGGCTCTGAGACCCATCAAGTATTGGGAAACACTCATGCCTTGCCCCCTCGGGAGCAGTCCCCTGACCCCATGGACCCTGGCTTGTGGAACCAGTGCCGGCTTCGCTGGGCTCCTGCTGGTGGCACGAGGGATGCACCTGGAGGGCAGGACCTAAGCATGACCCAGGCTATGTCTGGCGTCATGGACCATGTTCCAACAGCATCAGCCAAAGGCCCCAGCCACCTTACCAACCAGGGCCTGGTCATCTACCCCTGGGATGCTCTCACCGGCGGCACAGGCTGCATATTGGAGAGAGCAGCCTCTCAACAAGACCCCAGGCCATGTGCCAGTGAAAGGCTTCCCCAGACACCCATCCCCATACTGAAGACTGTGAGAGGGGGCCAGGCAGGGGCAGAGGAGCCACCATTGCAGCAGGTGTCTGAGGTCCCCTGTGGTCAGCGTCTCCTGACCTCCTCAAGTCAGAGGCAGCCTCATGCAGGAGTTGCCCCATCCAGCTTTTGCAAGCCCCATGGGCCTGACCCAGCAGTGCAGGAGCCCTCGGGGGGAGCAAGCCTGACCTGTGGCCATCTTGGAGAGCAGCTGCTGTCAGGACAGTGCACGTCTCTGGCTCCCCACGGGCATGGCCAAAGAGCGTGGGCTGTGAAGGAGGAGCAGGTGCAGCTGTGGGCAGCAGAAATCCTCCTGGCCTTAGAGGGACTTCACCAACAGGGTGTACTGTGCCGGGACCTCAACCCCAGGAACCTTCTGCTTGATGCAGCTGGTAGGTAGTGCCCCAGACTGCTGCCCTGAGGAGAAGGAGGTTGTTCTCTTGGCTGGGAGACTGTCATTTGCCCCGTTTCCAGGGATAAGGGCTTCCTTGAGTTTGCTTTGGGGGAGGGTGGGATGTTTCTGAACCTGGAAGTATGGTCTCAGTTGGGATTTCCAAGCATTTATTATAAGAGATGGTGCTGCAGTGGGAGAGTCAGGGCCTGTGGCCACAGGAATGCACCCCTGCTCCCATGGAGGGGCTGGCTGCCTGGGAAATCCCAGCACGGGGAAGCCGAGACCAGCTGAACTGTGCCTGAGGTTAGTGGGATTGCAGCTTTCCCCTGCTTGTAGTTACTGCTCACTGGGGTGTTCTGGAGCCTTCCCATCCCTTCAAGCCACTGGTACCACTGTTGGTGCAAGCTGAGCGCACATCCTTGCTCAGCTGGTGACAGCTGGGGCAGGCTGGAGAGCTACAAATTGCTTAGGGAAAGAAAAATGCAGAGAGCTTTGCAAGGGGAAAGCTAACCTTCCTCCCTTTGGCACTGCTTCTTTCCTTACTACAGCCTGCCCTGAAGTCTGCAAGCTTGAATCCCAGTCTCACCAACTGCACGGGTCTGTTGGGCATCTGGGGCAAGCACTGGGAGGCCAGAGGATGCACAGTGCCAGGGGATGCGCAGTGCTGCTGTGCTGGGGACACTGCAGGGACCCTGTGCCCTGGCTGTTCCCAGTTGCGGGGATATGGTTTGGCTTTGTGCTCTGACCAAAGTCCCTACCTTTGTCCTAACCTCCCTGCTTTTGGCTCTGGTGCTGCTCTGCAGGGCATGTCCATCTCACCTTCTTTGGCCAGTGGACAGAGGTGGAGCCCCAGTGCTGCAGCCAGGCACAGGAAGAGCTGTACAGTGCCCCAGGTAAGGGATGTGTCCCCTGCCCTCTGCCCAGTGCTGCCAGCCAGGGGGAGAGGGGGCTTCTGCAGGCAGCTACGTGTGCGTGGCACAAAACAGTCCCTGGTGCTCCCTGCCTCCAGCTCTAATACTTCTCTGGCTCTTTCTGCAGAAGTGGGGGGTATCACAGAGCCCACGGAAGCAGCTGACTGCTGGAGCTTTGGCTCTCTCTTGTATGAGTTGCTGACAGGAGTGGTAAGAGGTAGAGGAGTTGTGCAAGGGGGAGGGGAGGAGGACATGACATCATAGCACAAGAGCTCCCTGCTGTGCGGGGCTGAAAGAGTGCCTTGCCCTGCTGGCATCTCAGCACCATGCCAGGTTACTGCAGGCATGGATTCCTAGTGCCTGTGCATGGTTGCTGGGTGTTCAGGGCCCCAGGATTTAAGTCCTGCTGTGTAAAGCTGGAGTTGTGTGGTGGTAAAGGCTCAGCAAGGTGCTCCTATCCTCCTCAGTGCCTCTACTCACCATCACTCTCTGCCTCCTGCAGCCACTGTTCCAAAACCACCCTTCAGGGATTCAACCTCACACTCAGTTGCACCTTCCAGAGGGGCTCAGCCTGGCCGCTACATCGCTGCTCACTGAGGTGAGGGCTTGGATGGATGGGAGGATGTGGCTAGAGGGTCCAGCCTGGGTAGCTTTTCCAGTGTCCCTATCTCCCCATCCTGTTGTCCCATCCCCTTTTTCTGCAGCTCCTACAGTACAACCCAAAGCAGCGTTTGGGCTCTGGAGGCGGTGGCATGGCGAAGCTGAAGTCTCACTCCTTCTTCAGCACCATCCCATGGAACAAGCTGGTGGGCTAGGCAGGCTGTCCTTCCTGCAGAGCCGGGCACAGAGCCACTGTCCCTGCTGGCAGAGGTTTGCCTGCAGGGGCTGCCCAGGGGCCGGGTACGCATGAGGTTTTGCAGCCTTAGATGTTCTGGTTTTGCTTGTGTTTGTTGGCGTCTCTGAGAGAGGAAGCTGTGGTCCAGGGCCAGGCTGTCTTCTCCTCTAGGTCCTCCCTGGTGGGAAAGGGAGCCCAGGTGCCCACTCCTGGGGCAAGGCCATGCTCCCTTTCTCGGGCATCCCTTGCGCAGCTTAGCACCGCACCCTAGGACTCCCTCCCTATGGTTTTTGTCTGCTGATACCACAGTGACCCTCCTGCCCTGTTATTTTTTGTGGCTTTCAAGTGCGTTTCCTCTGGGGCCCGCTGGCTGGTGCCCAGGCCTGGGGCCCGCGTCCATCCCTGACTGCATGTGTGTGTGGGGGTAATGTCTGCTGTGGGGTGAGATGGGAGGGAGCCCTCTGCTCTTCTTCCCCTGGCCCTCTGAAAAGAATAAACCACTCATTATCACTTGCAGAAGTGTCCTTTGGTTTCTGAGCTGGATCAGGGAGGCATGGACTGAGTGAGGGAGGGCCCCAAATCTGCCTCAAACCTGTGTGGGAGCCCTGGATTGGTGACACCCACTGGGTGTCAGCACCCTGCAGCCAAAACCCAGAAGGTGGCACTGAGTCCCTGGCCCTCTCCCCTTGTGCCCCTGCCTGCCTCGCGGCCTCCTGGAGCCGCACAGCCATGCAGCTGCAGCTCCATGTTGGGAAAACGCAGAGAGTGCCCGTGTTTCCTCCCAGCCTTGGCTGTTGTCATTACCCATTCTGGCTTCAGCCTCTCATGCCTGGGCACTCCTTTCTGCTGGCAGGACAGCAGCCCTGCTGCCTCCGTTGCTGTGCTTTGAGTGTGGTCATTCCTGGCAGGACAAACAGCGGAGGGTTAAAGGGATGAACTCTGGGAACCAGCACTGATGCCAGGAGGAAAAGAGTAAATACAAACCCGGATGGAAGAACAAGAAGTGTGAACAAAAGGTGTCTGCTAACAGCCCAAGGCAGAAGCGGCTGTGCTCCTTTGTGCAAGTTAAAGCCACAGGCTGAAGGATGAGCTAGCAATGGCAGGGGTGTAGCTTTGGCCCTCCTCTCCCAGCACTCTGTCCCATTGCTCACTTGTCCCCAACAGCAAGGAGTTACTGGCACCAGTGAAACTTTCCTGTGGCTAGCTGGTTCCAGCTCCTGCTTGCCACCAGCAGCCACACCCTACTCCTGCCGACTCAGCCTGGCTCTCGGGCAGCAGCAGGAGCGCTTGCCCAGCAGAGGGAAGCAGAGCCCGGGAGGAGCTCGCCTCCCACCCCAGCAGAGGCATGTTTTAATCAGAACCTTCTATTTAATTCAGTTTATTTGTGTAAGAGCAGCTACACTCTGCTCTTCCTTTACAGCACAGGGAAGGGGCTTTTCCTCTCTCCTCCTAACCTTCTACTTCAACCAGAGGAGAGCTGACTCCACGCATGGGTTTGTCCATAGCTGCCAGGAAGCCGTAGGAACCAGTACTAGGAACTGCTCCCCGGTCAGCATGCCAGCTGAGCACACAACTGTTTCCTGTTAAAGGGGGCTGCCTTCTTCACTCATAGTCCAGAAAGGCAAACCATTCTCTGAAGTTGATGTCAGAGCTGGAAAAACCCTGCCATGACCCAGAACGATTTCACGTTGTTCCAACAGGGACAGCTCCTTGGGGAAATGCTCTCAGCACCACAGACAGCTTTTGCTTTACAGTTCTTTGATCTTGCCTCCTTTCTCGCTCTGCAACCCTTGACAGCCTTTGTCCCAGTTTCATGATTTACAATACTTCTGTTGTATCAGGGAAAAAACAAACCAGCTTTACACCTGTACTTCAAAAGCCTGTCCCTATTCTCCCCCTTGGCTACCATGCCTTTTAGCAAATACTGGGATTTCCTTGGTGTCTGTAACAGTTCTGTGGCTAGACCACAAAAAGGATGGTTTCCAGCCCTGAAAACTTTGTCTTTGCTGGGAAGAGCCAATTCTGTGCCAAAGAGGGTTTGAGGACAGTAGAATTCACAGCCAGAGAAGCCCCACTTTCATACCACCAGGGACAGCCCCAGCTCCCATTCCCTCTTCTCCCTCCATCAGGTAACGGTCTTCTAATGCTCACACCAGAGACGCTGCAGATGCCCAAGTCCTCGCCCAGAAGCTGCTGCTCGCCCCCTCAAACACACCCCACCTCGCAGTCATTGCCCAGTTTTATTTCATTTAAAATCCACTGTGTTAAATATTTTAGTTACAAGTTCTGTGTAGAGGGTAATAGACTCTGCAGGCACTAGCAACCCCCTCACTCCCCAATACATGTGTGCGCTATCGGATTAAGGACTGCCCCCCTCCCCCCAAAACCAGCAGCCTCGGGCTGAGATATACATTACACTTAAAGACCTGGCCCTCCCCAGCTGCCTCTTTGCTGGTAGCAGGCCAAGCCCTCGCACGCAGGAAGTCAGCAGTCAGATACACTGTCAGTGAGCTGTGATTCAAGGACAGCTGCTGGGGGCTGGTTCTTGCCCCCCTGTTGGGCATGTAATGGTGAAAGGATTGTCCCCCCAGGAACAGTGCTACCTCCATAGAGGCCATGCGCTCTGCCCACCCAGACGTGAACATTCACACCACAGTGACCAGCCTGGAGAGAAACAATCTCCTGGGGAAAGCAGGGAAGCTGCCATCACCGCGTTCCTGTCTGTGGAGGGAGTATAACTAGGGCACTGCCAGGATCAAAACCACTGCTGCAAGTGGCCTGGGGGACCCCCAGAATGCCCTTGCAAAATTTGCAAGCAAAACAGGGAACAGAACAGTAGCCTCTCCTCTCCCTTCCAGGAACCTCAGTGCTAGGAAATAAAGCTGAACCCTGCTTGGAGTGGCAGGGAAGGGTATCCTAGCACAGCAGCAGCAAACGGTTTCCAGTGGTATAGGACAAGCTAGAGGTGCGAATTTGGTGCTGTGAGGGAGAGGATGCCACACAGATGGCTCTGCAAAGGCAGTGCCATTCAGTGGTCAGCTCACTGCATAGCAATCCTCGTGAGAAACAGACCCTTTGTTAAACAGAACCTTTGTTAAACAGAACCTTTGTTAAACAGAACAGGAAAGGAGGTAGGAGCTATCCCCACAATTCCCTCTGGGACAGCTCCTATCACAGTGGAGGAAGGGAGACTGGAATGACCCCTGCCAGTTCCTGAATGCCCTGCACTGCCCCTGCTGGTGCTGCGGCCCTGCCCTGGGTGGGTTGTGTGGGGGTGCAGCTGCTCTACAGGTCGAGCAGAAGCACGCGGGGATCCTCCACTGCTGCCTTGATCTTGCGCAGGAAAGTCACTGCCTCTCTGCCATCAATCAGCCGGTGGTCATACGTCAGCGCCACGTACATCATGGGCCGCACCTCGACCTGAACGGGAGGAATGAGACAGGCATTACTAAGCTTGGCCCTACTGCCTGCATGATGCCCTCCTGTGAATTCAGGGAAGACCTGGCTTTTTCCTATCCTGAATCCAGGACTCACGCTCCCCTGGATGTATCCTGCCTGGCAAGATTACCCACCCACACTCACTCACCCAGGCACTGACCACCACCCAGGCTGGGTCCACACCACACAAGACCAAGTCCTTTTCTGAAGCTGTTTGCTACCACAGAGGCTACAGAGGACTCCTCCTCCCCACACCTGAGCAGATTATCCAGTTCTCCTCCTCACAGATAGGACAAGGCCCCCTGCACACCTCAGGCAAGTACCAGTGCCAGCAAAGCTGCCCTATACCCATTAGTATCTGCTCCTTCTTCACAGTAAAGCCTTTTAGAAGCTGACACCAACCCCCTAGAAAAAGCATATGGGCTATGGTCCTTATCCCACTGAGCCCTCCCTTCTGTTCACCGAAACCTCCTGTGCAGCTCCACCTACCTTGCCTCCCACAGCCACAGGCCTGTCGACGATGGCATGCATGCCTAAGATGGCAGACTGGGGTGGGTTAATGATAGGTGTCCCAAAGAGTGACCCAAAAACTCCTCCATTGCTGATTGTGAAAGTGCCACCATCCATGTCTTCAATGGCCAGTTCATTTTTCCGTGCCTAGAAGAAAAAGTAAGGTCTTGGAAAGCCACACTGATCACAGAAGGCAAAGAACAAGGGTTTGGACATTCACCCTCTACAGGAATAAATGCCAATGGCAAGAGCTTCAGTTATTGGTCTATTCAGCTGAAAATCAGCATGAATTACTTGAAAATACATCCTGTCTTTAGATCTGAACATTTACTGGCTTTGGGGAAGGGATCTCTTGCCTTCGCTTCAAAGTCCAGCTTTTGGAGGAGACAGACACAGGACTCCTACCCCAGAGCAGTTCAGCCTTGGCCTCTAAGGACAAAGGTGAAGACACACCATATCACTAACGCACAGTTTGTCATCTTCTGGAAGGGCAACAAGTAGATAGGCCTGTCCTGTAAGGCACGGGCACAGCTACAGCTGTAACTGGATCACTCCCCACAGCACAGCTCTGTGTGTTAGAGGTCAGAGATGACGACACAGAGGGACTGAATCAATTCATGCCTATCCAGCACCCTCAATTCTTCCCATTCCTCCCAACCCTTTTCAGAGAAACCTCCAACTTTCCTTACCTTCTCCCCCAACTCGTAGATAGCACGCTCTATGTCAGCAAAGTTCATGTTTTCTACATTCCTAACGACAGGGACCACAAGACCCTATGGAGAAGCACAGTGCATGATCAGCAAATTCACTGCAGCGACACACAGATAACTGTTACTGGGCAGGAGCCTGGCCTCAGCCCAGCAGAGTTCCTGCCTCCTCCTCAGCCCACAGCAGGTGGTCGGCAGAGCTGCCTCGCACCCTGGCAGCCTGCTGGGAAACCTAGCATGACACGCACCAAGGGCTGACACCATAAATGAGATATCTTCTTTTTTTTGCCTTTATAAACCCATCTCATAAGATCAGTCAAGCCTGTCTGGATCCAGCTCCACGTCCATAAAAGCAGGTGAGGCACTGGGCAGACTTCAGCTGCCACTTCTTTCTAGGTGAGAAGAGCAGAGTCCCTTTGTGCTGGACCTGCTCTAGACTTTGGGAGCAGTGACAGGAACCATGGCCAAAGCATCCATCCAAAGTACCTACCCGGGGAGTTGCTACAGCGACACTGATGTCCACATAGTCCCTGTACACAATCTCTTTGGTCGTGTCATCAATCACTAGGAGGAGAAAAAAGCTGTGTTACACATGCAGTACCCAAGGTCAAGGGCTCAAGGGGCCAGAAGTAGCCACAAACTCATACCAGCTTGCTCATCTCTAGCTTAAACATAACTCCCTCACTGCACCTGTGGGAGAAGCATCATGATAGACAGAAAGGAAACACAGTCCAGATAGGTCAGTCTCCCTCAGACATCTCTTTGATTATTCTCCTCTTCTGGGTTTAAACAAGAACCTCTGACACCCCTCTGGGAACTACATAGCATCTACAGCAGTTACCTCTACACCAGCCAGCAGGCTCTTCCCTCTGTGGGCTGGCTATGCATGGCCCCAGCCCCACTCCTGGCAGCCCCTTCCCAATAGAGCCCCTCTTGGCAAGCTCTCCTCTACTTGCATAAGTAGCATTAGTAAAATCAGCTGCAGCATGTAGGACTGTCCCTCCCTTTTTCTGAATGTTTGATTTGCTTGCCCAAGCTATTTATTAGCCTTGCCATGGACTTGGCCACCTGCTTTCCCCTACTCTGCCACGTTCACTGGTGAGACATGCAACTCACCAGCAAGGGTCACCACTCACCTGCATTCACAACGGGCTGGTCCTGCAGAGCAAAAGCTGCAGCTTTCACAAAAGCTGACATGAAACCTAGCTTCAGGTTGTGCTTTTTCAGGAAAGGATCCTTGTGTACAGCTCTCATCTCCCGGATGTTGCTGCAAAATACATCATAACACTGGTCAGCACTGAGTCCAAGAACACACTGTTCCCTCAGTCCACAACTGACTCCAGTGCCAGCTCCAAGGACTGCAAACCTGCACCACCACTGGCAAATCCCCAGCCTGCTGAAAAATCCTTCATATATCACAAGTGAAATGGGCTGAGGGTGGTTCTAAGGACCCTGCCAAAGGATCTAACAGGAACTGCAAGTCCAGCGCCAGCCAGCACGACAATGCCTCGCAACCCGACTCCTTGGCTTTGGGAGTTGTGTGAATATGAAAGAAATCTTCCCAGGTGCTATGGTATTGTGTGTCAGCCCACCCATATACCTCAACCAGAGAAGTCACGTTTCCCCACTGCTCCTATTTATCAGAACTGAGGCCATTTTCAGAAAGTCAACCAAGCTATGGCTAAAAGCTCTGCCTATTTCAGGCTAGTACCAGGTGCTGTGGAGTTGCATGGTCCATCCCTTCCCCCTCCAGAGACCTTGAGTCTTTGGAGAGACAGTTTCAGCAAGGGGCAGGGGTCTCCATGGTTTAGAGTGTTTGTTTTCCTGCACCTAACCTTGTTTAGGGCTAGGATTACTGCCCAAAGACATTAGTGCCTCCCAAGACACAAGGACTGCAGCAATGAGGATGAGGATTGCTATGAAACTCGCTCATTATGGCTTCCTCCTTTCAGACACTGACCCCCCACGGGAAGCAGGAGGCCCCAGCATAGGTCCTCACAACTCAACCTCATAGCAATCAATCCAAACCAGATTACCAGATGCAATGAGAGCCTGAGGCCAGCGTAAAGCGACACCTCAATGAGCCTCTGAGAGGAGATAAAGCTGCTGCTTCCCCTCCAATCAAGACTATTTTGCCAACCTTATTGTTCTGAGACCCAAATATTTACATGTTCTGTCTTAAGGAGTAGAATAGGATTTCACAAGGCAATTTGATTTGGGCACAATTTCCCCTTAATGCACTGTAACATAAGCTTACCACCCTCCAAAGCCATTAGTGCGTTCAGTCCACGCAAGCACTTGAGCCAGGAGACCCCCACCTGCCCAGAGGGGATGGGGAAGGATGCCAGTCCGTCTCTGGAAAGCTGCACCATCCAACAGCAAGGGCCTTGGACCTATGTAATACCCACATGAAAGGCTGACAAGCCCACGGGAAGCTCCTCATTGGAAGCTAAACATGCTCACCTCCAAAATCAGTAAGCAGGTGGGGTGGCATAAAGCAGATGTGACATCTTGCTGTCTTCCAATAGCCGCTATACAAGTGACACTAGTCACTTCCGTTCTTCTGCTCAACATCTACCAGTCCTCAACCAAGAAACACACAGATGAGGAACCAGACTGCCCCTTTTACAAGCAGCAGATGACTCTTGAGGAATGACAGGCCATTAGGAAACTATGGACCCCTCATACTACAACACCAACATCACCCTGATGAAGCTGCTCAGGTGGTGGTACACACCTAAGAAAGAGGTCCCAGAAGATATGTTGCCAATCTCTCCAGAGAGAATCAGCAAGGTCTCGCGTGCTATTTAAAGATGACTGCCTGCATCTATTTCTACTTGGAAAAAGAGGTCTGCTCCTCACCTCATATCGATCTCATTGAAAGTGGTCAGCATGGCACAAGTATTCTGAGCCTCTTTCAGCCGCTGAGCAATACGCTGACGCATCCTATTCATTTTCACCTGAAAATTAAAAAGATATAAGCAGAAGCTGCCTCAAGTTCATCTAAGGGGCAAAACACACAAGAACCTCAAAAGGCCCTTCTTCTTGTCATCTGGCTGACTAGTAATAGATGCCTAGAGCCCAGGTTTTCACACCAGGTCTCCTTGAGGAGCATGACAGGATGAGAAGTTGATTTCGCTACAGAGCTGCCCAGCTCAACAGACAGTTGACTTGAAAAGCAGTGCTGAAACGTATCACAGCATAACTACTTCCAACCTATGTGTTCCTCAGGACCTCCAAGCATGTGTAGGTTTCCAGCATGAGGATAATGTGAGAAAAGCAAGACTGCTAAGAAAGCAGCCTGTTCAACCATGTTCTCTTAAGACTACAGAAGGCAGCTGCAGTGGCCTCAGCCCTTTGCTGAGGGCTTGCGAACAGACCAAACAGATCACACTGAGTCTTCTGTGCTCAGTCAGCAGAGCTCAAGACAAGACTTTTCCCTAGAAAAGACACGTCAGATCGGACCTGTCTCTTATCATAGAGTCATAAAACGGTTTGGGTTGGAAGGGACCTTAAAGATCATCTAGTTCCAACCTCCCTGCCATGGGCAGGGACACTTCCCTCTAGACCAGTTTGCTCAAAGCCCCATCCAGCCTGGCCTGGAACACTTCCAGGGAGGGGGCATCCATAACTTCTCTGGATAACCTGTTCCAGTGTCTCACCACCCCCAGAGCAAAGAACTTCTTCCTAATATCTAAGCTAAATCTTCCCTCTTTCAGTTTAAAACCGTTACCCCTCATCTTATCACTGCATGCTCTTGTAAGAAGTCCCTCTCCAGCTTTCTTGTAGCCCCTTCAGGGGAAGGTGCTGGAAGGTGCTATTGGGTCCCCCAGGAGCCTTCTCTTCTCCAGGCTGAACAATCCCAACTCTCTCAGCCTGTCTTCATACCAGAGGTGCTCCAGCCTTCTGATCATCTTCACGGCCTTCTCTGGACTCGCTCCAACAGGTCCATGTCATTCTTATGCTGTTGGCCCCAGAGCTGAACACAGTACTCCAGGTGGGGTCTCATGAGAACTGAGTAGAGGGGAAGAATCCCCTCCCTCAACCTGCTGGCCACGCTTCTTTTGATGCAGCCCAGGATACAACTGGCTTTCTGGGTTGCAAGTGCACATTGCCAGCTCACATTGAGCTTTTCATCAACCAACACCCCCAAGTCCTTCTCCTCAGGGCCGCTCTCAATCCATTCTCTGCCCAGCCTGCTTTTGCGTTTGGGATTGTCCTGACCCATGTATAAATACAATACAAATCTTCCTCCACCCCATCCATAAGTGATGCCTCATGTAGAGAATTCCCCCATCTATCACAGTCCTAATAAGCTGCGTGTGAACAGTCAGATATGGACACATCCAGAAAGCTCAAGGCTTATGCCAGAACAGACTGTCGCCCAGCAAAAGAAATGCTGGCAAGGCCCCTATTCCCGCAGCTTACCCTATGCTCTGATCTGGCACCTTTGCTGGGCACTGCCTCCCCAGGAGGGGCTGTCGCTGGGGCTGCAGCCGGCTTCACTGCAGACACTGAGGGTAAAGAACACATCAGTCAAAAAGGGAAGCCAGGGCTTCATCACAATGCCCTGAGGCAGAAAGCCCATTGCCTCACCTGGTTTGCTCTCGATGGGCTGAGTTGACACAGGTGGCACTGGTGGCATTGTAGTGGGAATTGGTGCTGCAGCAGGAGGAGGAGAAGGAGGAGGAGGAGCAGCCGCAGCTACAGGTTCAGGGGCTGCAGGAGGAGGAGGGGCTGCGGCTGGTTTGGCCTTGGCAGGAGCAGCTGAAAGACAAGGAAGAACCATGGTAAGGGCAACCTCAGCTTCCACTATCAGGGATCTCCAAGTCCAACCACGCTGATAAAAGTTAACCCTCCAGCAGAGTGCCTTTATGTTCTCAGCACTCCTGAACTTACAGGAGCCACCACAAGAGGATCCCATGGTGAAAGTGTTTTTTACTCATCAACACCCTCCTCACTGTGCAGGAGACTGGGTGCTAAAGACAAGAGGGTGGAGAAGAGAGTTACATCAGGGGAATTCTCAACTAATTTTAGCTTAGAGCTGCAGTCTTCTCCAGAGGGAGCAACAGGAAAGTTCCCCCCTGACAAGGATTAAAATTATGCTCTTCTCATGGATAATGAATAGGACCATTTTATTCCAGCTACAAAGGCAGATGGAAAAAACATTTAGCATCTCTCAGGATCCCTCTAAATACCTTGCTTTTATCTTGAGGAAAAGACTGGCAGAAACTGGAAGGCCTGTGCCAGTTATACACGCCTAACTTACCTCCAGTTTTCCTGAGTTTGAACAGAGGTGTCCCCCCTTCCACTTTGCCACCATCAGGTACCAGAAGGGCTTCAATCACACCAGCTGCTGGGGCTGGAACTTGCACTGATGTCTGGAAAACGGAAAATCAGTAAAATTCCCCTAAACACTGGATGGAGAATAAATGCACAAGTGAAGATGCCAGTACGCACAGATAAACATTGTAATTTGGCACAGTGGCTCTGTCTCACACCATTTGCACCAGTCTTCACACCCTCGACTGGGATTTTGTGCCAATACTTGGAAGTTTTAGGAGATGCTAGCAGTGTAACATATAGCCTGATCTTCCTGCTCCAGGGTACAATCAAGAATTGACCTGCTGCCAGCATCCTCCTGACAGCAACACCCAAAGCAGAAGTTGGCAGGGAGTTTTAGCAAGAACTTCAAAGCTTAAGAGTCCTTTAAGCAGTGAGTAAACTTAAAGGTTAAACTTAATGTGAAGACATCCCATGGCTCTGTAGATTTCTCCTCTGTTTAAACACAAACAGGTTTCGAAGCTTTATAGCGCTGAAATTGAAAGGAGTGGAATTGCAGCTCCAACAAACATCAGCACCACTGATGCTTAATCAAATGTATGAGGAAGGAAGAGTTATCAAGGAATCCTCACTTAAGGCACAGCCAGCTTTCATACTAGATGAGAAAAGCTTTTCTCCATGAAGGTAGCAGGAGACACAGGCAGGGCCTGCAGGCTCTAGGAGCTCTCAGCGGGACATGAGCCATACAGGGTACTCGCTACAGAACTAGAAAAAGTTTTGGTTCAGAAAACTCCTACCTTGTCTGTTTCAATCTCACACACCACTTCATCTTCTGCCACTGTGTCTCCAACAGCTGAATGACAGATATGAAGATCACTGTGAGGAGGGAGGTGTGCTCTGGCCTCCCCTCTTAATCCACAGCAGTCTCCCACACTAATCCAGAATTTTCTTACCCCAGTTCTCCACAACTTCTAAAGAAAAGTCTATCTCAAATAATCAGTCTACTGCGCAGTCTGAGTCTGATTCCAGTTTAAACATCACCCTTCACCCAACATTACCCATGACAGAAGGATGCCGAGGCAGTAACCGCAATCCTTACCCCTTAGGTGAACTGCAATTAACTGCCTAATTTGTCACAGACTGAAAGGCACACAGTAGGTTGTCAGCCAGTGACCTACAATCCGTTCCTGAGCTGTACAGTGCAGCAGCAATGGTGCTGAGAATTTCAGGGAAGAGGCAACTGCTTACCTTTCTCCCACCTGACATCTCCTTCTGTGACTGACTCTGCAAAGGCTGGTGTGTTCACTGTAACCACGTCATCCCCTGTGAGAAAGACAGACAGACAGACTTGAACACATTCAGAGCTCAAAACCTATGGCACTGCTTCATTCTCGTCACTACGACTCTACTAGAGGGGGTGGGTCAACAGACATCAAATGTTGGCCTTCTCCTTGTTTCAACACTGATTAACATTTAAACACAAGAGAAACTCCCATCTGGCGAAATCATATTGTGACAGGAATGCCAGACAAAATCTTCAGTGTCCTGGGACATAAACTCTCAGCCATTCATCAAGGTGGGACAGCAGTGGGCCTAGACCAAGGATGGAAGAGCTTCAGCTGTTGTCAGGACAGCAACATGTAGCACAAGAGCCATCCCACTGATTCCTGACGTTTTACTTACTACGTACTGCAGTGGTCCTGAAGTAACGGACAGTGAAGACACTGGAGCTATTTACTCTGCAGAGAAAGATATGAACACAGAAGTATGTTTCTCTGGAGGCTGCTGGCACCAAGCTCAAGTACAGAATTTACATTTGTTGTCTGACTGATCTGAAAGGCCACCCAGCTGTTCTGATGCATTTGTTCCAAGGGACTCCTACTTGCTGTTCAAGCTGCAACAATCCCACTAAGAAGCAAGGAAACATTATGTTTTACCATCACTAGTACTCTCAGAAACTCACTGACAACTGACATTTATGGAATTTTAATTTAGGGATACCACCCAACAGAACTCTTGTGATTTAAAAACTGATAAAAGGCTGACCTAGTCAGCCCACCATACACCCAAGACTAGTGCAGTAACCATTTTTTACCTCCAGATCAGGACTGTCATCTCTACAGAAGTTGCTAAATGGCTCAAAAAAAAGGAGAAAGCACCAGAAATTCCCTATGGCAACACATCCAAGACACGGCTATTCCTCTCCACCATGTCCCTTCACAGAGAGCTGGCATTCGAAGCATTCCAAAGGATGTTTTTTATATCTACATCTATCTATATCCACACTTGGAAACCTGAAGCAAATATGTTTTAGCATTTCCTCTAGCACAGGCTACTTGGTGCAATAGAACAGCATTTCAGGCTTTTATGGATGTGCTCTTAAGGTTATTTCCCCAAATACATTTTCACAAGACCATCTCAGCACTGCAAACCCTATTCTGTCTCCCAGTTCCCAAATCTTATCAGGGCTAGAGCAGCCCCAGCCTCTCCACATCACAGCTCTCCTGGGGATACTTACACAAGCTTCCTGCTGTTGGTATAAGCCAGTCCCTGGCTCCCAGCGACACCTGTGAATGAGAACGGTGTTACCCCACAGGAACACTATCCAGCCATCCAGTGTCCCTGTTGGGTAAAAGAGTGCAAAGGACACCATATAAAGGCACCTCAGTGCCAGCAAACATGTCCAGAGCTTGCCAAGAACGGTGGTCCTGTCTTCATTCAGATTTATAAAAAGATGGGGGAAAAAAAACAGTTATATGTTGGCCTCAAAGCTAATAAGGATAACTTTGAAAAGAGCAAAGAAAGCAGCAGCTACCCCAAATAGAACAAAACCAGAAAACAGCTACAAAAGGACACCTCTAGCACTGATAAAACCTCAGTTGCTGCTGAGCTATCCCCACCAATACAAAGGGGAGCAAGGCATCAGTCCCCTAAGAGGCACCCCCAGGAAGCCTCACAGTCGCATGGACAGGAAAGGAGGAAAAGCAGAATGAAAATGGGCTGTAGGGCTGAGCAGCAAATCACCATCATCCCTCCTCTCTGTAAACCCCTTGGCCCAAGGGCACTTCCAAAACTCACAGCAGGGAGGTACTTGCATAGCTTCTGTTTCACATACTGCACTGTCCCCTTCCCACATGCTCGCATGCCCTGACACTGCAATTTTTACTATGCACTGAACTCTTGTCCTTTGTCTCTTTCAGGGCACTGGGCAGTTTTCCAGACTGATCTTAAAGCGTCAGCTCAGCAACTGGAGAACACAATTATCTCAATTACACAATGTCAGAAGGAAGAACAATTTCCCCACTTGTTTTTAAAAAAAGTGATACAATTTCGACACCATACTCTATTAAAGAGCTCATACTGGAACTCTAAAAAACTGGGAAAGGTAAGCAGATTTAACCGGTTTCTCAAAGCGGAAGCAGAAGTGAGTGATGTAATGCTATATAAACACACTACAGCCAGAAAAAGCAGAGCTCTGGGAAAATCCAGTTTAAGCACTGAAGAGGAGTTCACAGGCATACTAGATTTGACATGTCACTTAATATTCACCCATCATTTTCAAAGGAGCTTATTAGAGAGCTAGTCCCTGCAATAGCATGCTTCAAGCACTGCAATGCCTGAAATACACTGTGTTGCTGCTGTGAAATCTTCACCACAGCCAAATGGATCAGGCAGCATGGATATTAGGCAAGGCAGGCACTTCCATGGGAACACAGCTCATTTCACCAACTGTTTCTTCATTACATGATCAACAGAAATAAACCCCAATCAAGTCTATTACCAACTTAAATCATCAGCTCTGTTCTGTCTAGGTAGTTCAAAATGAAATAAAAGTGTAAGACTCACCAGACAGAGAGCATCCTGCCAGAGTACAGTTCCCCTGTCAGAGAGAAGAGGAACTATCAGTATTGGAAAAAGACAGACTCACCCTAGAAGGACTCTGGTTTTCCCACAAGACCTGGATCAGAGATGGGACCCACCATTCCCATGCTCCAGACTGCAGGGATGCTACTTTCCCACAGCGTGCAAGAGCAGGACACGGTGAGAGCATCTATATCCTTCTCTTTGCTTTGTCTCTTTCCAAGATGCTTTCCTGGAGTGATGTTAAACCTGATGCAGTTGTGGCTCCAGCTGTTTTGACCTTCTCATGCACACTTTCCTCTTTAAGAAGTAACAGATTTCTAAAGACTCATTCACTAAAATTTGCTATGAATGAGAAGGTCCAGGGTAGCCACTGGATACAATGAAAAAACATCCCATGATGTCACAAATACAGCATTTGGGTTTTTTTTGTTTGTTTTAAGGCTATGGCGTCTTTGAACTCTAGTACTTCCCTTGATGGCAAAATTTCTACTGCCTTCAGTGAGCCAGGAATTCCACTTCTTGATGACATTTCACTTCATACCCATGTAATTATTGATTACACTCCTAGCTCAGCACAACATTCCTCAAAACTAAAAGACATTTCAACACATTCCAGTTACTTTCCTACTGTTATTATAGATTTCTCTAGCATCGAACCTGCAGATCTGGAAAAGCTAAAAACTCTTTAAAAGCTACAGGAAAACATCACAGTAACCATGACTAGAATGCAGCTGACTGGTTTGGAACAACAGCTACTCAACAGCTCAAAGCACCCCTACCCAGCAGCTAAGCTAAGAGGTAAAAATTAGATTTCATTCACATTTTCAGTGTCTGAAGGGAAGTATGTGTATAAGCTTTGATTTCAGCTTCATGAGAGCCAGCGAGATGGGATATAACTGATCTGAAATATCAAAATAATTTGTGGAGCTGTGTGTGGTAAGACAGCGTAGACATCAAGGACTAAAGAGATACTTAGTCTTGTCACACCGTCTAGAGGACGGAGTGCTGTAGGATACAAAAATATATTCAGTGAATGCTTCGTATTGTCAAAACAACTAACAGGCCTGGAATCAGCCCCCTGGCAGTTTAATTACCCAAACTTATTGTTAGACTTGGCTTCTCAGATATTAACACATGGTCAACTCAATCCATAGGCAGTTCAAGAGGGTTATGATTAGCTGTGCTGAGGATGCAGGCAGCCAGGCTGACTTGCTGCTAAGCCAGTCAGGGTCTGGCAGAGCTCAGGAGCTCCAGCACAGCACCATGCAGCTACCCTGCTTACTGTCCCAATGATCCTGGACTGACAGTCCTGCAAAAACAGCTTCCGCAGGGCCTGCTGAAGCCCCTGCCCCAGGCCAGGCTGGGGAAGGGAAAGCAGGGAGCACAGCGCAGGCTTTGCAGAGTCATCGTGAACACTGCAACGCTTTATCTTGGTGCAGCACGGGTCCCCTGCTAACTCAGTTCTGGTTTGTGTAGAGCAAGCCCAGAGCTGGGATCAGTAAGACAAAGCTAACTCTGCTCAGTCAAGTGTCGAAAGCACCTTGATCCTCAGCATGTACAGTAGTTCCTGTATCCGTCAAATTCTTCCCGCTTTCTGTAGTGTCCCAGATAATATGAAGTTAATCACAAATAAATTATCAAGCAACCTGAGCGCCCCTCTGCCCATTAATGTTTTCCTGGGTGCTTTATAAAACAAGTGGTAAAGGTATTCCTAACATCCCAGACATAACTTGTTAAGAAAGAGGTACAGCTCTAGGTTGAGGCAGAAACAGCCAATTTTATTTGCTCAGGACCAGTTTACTGTAAGGTTAAAAAAAAAATAAATTTAAAAGGCTTGTCCTAAAATAAATTGTTGTGAGAAAACACATCTGCAGCTCTCTTCCATGGAAGGTGCCAAGTCTGTGTTCCACAACTGCTGCAAAATTAAGGAAAAAAATGCTATCACTCAACCCTTCTTTTAGGTTAAGAAATGGGAGAAAGTGCTTTAATGCGAGAAAGGAGCTGCTACTGAAAGATACTGAGACTCCCTCTGTCTTGTGTATATCCCTTAACCACAGTACCTTAGAGATGCATGTGTGGCCCTGAGAGATGCCTGACAGGGGTGTTTCCTGTTCCCTTTCTCCCTGAAGGCATCATTGTGATTGCACCTGCTCGTGTATCACCTGCCTAGGTCTGTCCTCTGTCTGATCTTGCAGCTTCTTCAGTGAAAATGGAAACATTCAGGTTTCACCAGCTGGCATTAGAACTCTGGGGCACTTTAAAGAGACTGCCTTCACTTGGAGAAGTCTTGGTCTAATTAGCTAGTGACTCATATACCAAGTGATTAATTTTGCCCCCACGTTTCATATGACTTCTCAGAACTGTTTTTACAACTGCTATTATGTGAAAGTGACCCTGGTACACAGTGTCCCAGGCCACATCTTTCAAGGAGTTATCACCTTCCAGTAGGTCACTACAAAGTAAAATAAATTATGGAATACATCAGCTAAAGCAACAGCCTATATACCTACACTTTTCTTCTCCAACAGTGGCAACAGGGACCAGTTGAGGTAAGGTCACTAACTGAACAGGAGGGTACAGTTAATTTCAATAGAAGCCCAGTGCTGGGCAGCTCTGTCGACAGGCAAAGCGGCAGGCAGCTCTCCAGCCCCGGCTTCTTCAAAGCAAAGAACCTGCTGCTTTAACAAGGATGAGCACAAACCACCGCTGCACATCTTTTATGGATTTTAACACAATTATATACAGCATGGCAGGGTAGATGCTAAGATGGGATGGAGATAACAATGCTGAGTGGTTAAAGGATACCGTTACTAAGATGACAGGCTGAGAACTCCAGCATGCAGGGAGGATCAAACAGGGAAGAAAAAGTTCTTTACCAACTCTTTGCCAGATAAACAGGAGGACTTGGTTCTCAAAGCACTGAGTGCAGCTCCTGATCAAACCATCCTTTTTCAGACTAGCTCTTCTCTGGACTTTTTCAGGTCATCCTTCAACAGCTTCCCCCTCCCACCCCACTGAGTCTGACATACTTGGATACAGGCTACTGATGCACTCATGATTTATACTTGATATATGAATCCAGGACCACCTTCTCCTTTATGAGATCATCAAAATCCAGCCAGTCTTTCCCTACCCTCATAGTTTCTTGCCAGCTCCACTGTTCTCCCATTCAACCCTACACTTTTGAATTTTGTGTATGTCTCTTGTTCTCACTTCTCCCATCAGAGGTTTCCCAAGTTCTGACATTTCTGTCTCTCCAAAAAGCCTGTATTATCCCCTTCATTAAAACTCACTTCCCAAATTCCCACTCAAATGGAAATCAAACTACTGCCACCATCTCCCCTTCCTAGTACTCAGCTATAACCTCCTGTCATCCCGATTCACAGACTAGTTTTGCAAAAGGCTTGAACTGGCTTACCCCCCTGTTCTGTGTAATTACACAGCACCACTGAGATCTGACAAAGCCTAAATATTGTTAAAAAGCCACTTAAAAAAGTTTATTTCAAACTGCACTATAATCAATTTGCATCCACAAGTAACAAAATATAACTATACAGTTAGTTATGCACTGTTTATAGTGTGGTTTTATACACACACACACACACGTTTGTAAACACCAATCTGTGGCACCCAGAGACAAGTATTTAACATACAACAGCTCTATGGGGACGCGTGACACAGTTAAATGTTCCATTTCACAATCAGCTGTCAGCACTCGCTCGCCTACATTCCCACCACGGCTAAAGGGAAATCCCATGCTCTAAGGCTTCAAATGGCCATCTGGAAGAGAAGCTATCTTCTTCCTCCTGTAGGTATGCACATGCATGAACATGTGTGTGTGTATACAGACAAAGCTATGCATGTTTCTGTCTGAAGGGCAATGTGGCCAGCAGTCAGCCGCGGCAGAAGCCAGCTGGCCCCGGCCCTGCAAGCCCAGGTCACCGCCAGCACCGGCTACTGCCGTCTGCATCGGCTCAACGACTGCTCTGACAACCGAGCACAGGAATTGGATAAGCAACCAGACACTAATTTGTCTGCCGCTTCTGCCACGGGCCCGCCCGGGCCGGGGGTCTCTACCGGCGGAGGGTGCGAAGCGGCAGGCGGGGGCGGCGGAGCCCGTGCGCGGCGGTTTCCAGACGCTCTCCCTGCCGCCGCGCTCTGCCCGGTGCCGCCGCCTTTCCGGAGGGGGGCGGCGGGCCCGGCACGGGCGGGGCGGGGCGGCACGGGGGTAGCGGCACCGCACCGGCGCCGCCAGGCGCGGGAAGGAGCAGCGCTGCGCTCACCCCGGCGTCTCCCGGGAAGCAGCCCCGCCGCCCCACCCCGCCCGCACCCCCCCGTCGCGGCGAGGCCTTGCGCGAGACAGTGGACGGGGGGGAAGGGGGGAGGACGCGTCCCGGTGCCCTTGGCAGCGCCGTCCCCTCCCGCCCAGCCGCCGCCCTCCCTCCTCCCTTCCCGCGGCCAGTGCCCGCGGCGGGCAGTACCTGCCGGAGGGCGCGCAGTGAGCGACCCAGCGCCCGACCCAGGCAGCGGGACCGCCACAGCAACAGCATCGCGGTGGCGGTGGCGGCGGGAGGAGACGCAGGGCGGACACCGGAAGCAGGCCCGGCGCGAGCCGGAAGCGCAACGGGGCCGGACCAACCTCCGCGGGCGGGGGGAGCAGGGCCGGAACCACTGCGGGCGGGGGCGGCACGGGAACGGGCCCGCGAGGCCAGGGCAGGCTGTGGCGGGGCTGTGGGGTGAGGACAGGCGTCAGGCAGGGGCTGTGGGGCAGGGACAGGGTGGGAACGGGATGTGGGGCAGGAGCAGGCCATGGTACCTCAGGAGCCTCCTGTGGAACTATCCCTAAGATGTCTTTCATGGCCCCAGTCAGGGCCAGGTGGCAGGGAGGCCCTTCGGTTATACCTTGTGTCCTGGTGTCACTACGCTTGTGCGGCCCTGCCTGTCCATGGGCTGCACGGCCCCAAGGCGAGTTACCTGTGAGTTATGATACTTACAACTTCTGATACACAAACAGACCTATATATTGCCAAAGAGTGCAGTTTCATGTCACTCCACACTAAACCAGCTCTGGCTTGCTGCAGGACAGCTGTACCAGCGATCTTCCTGCTCACCTTGACAAATCGGGGTTGGGCTCATGTAGGATGATACTGGTGCAAGCATCAGCCAGTGGGATGTTGCATGGTTAGAAATGGGCAAGGAGGTCATCTCACCACCGCAAACACGCAAACGAGCCCACAAGCCCCATTCCTCAGTTGTGGTCTGTATGTCAAAAACCTTTGCAAATCACCCATCTAGCTTCTGTTCTCCGCCTGCCTCCAGGTGGGGAACCACTGGTGGGAGAAAAACCAAGGAAGTGATTTGCAGAACCTGAACATTAGCTTGGGATAGTGATTAAAGGCTGTCTGGCAGCCTGGCATCTCGTGAGGAGCCGAGTCCAGATTATGCACACATCCTTCATTTAGCCATTGCTTAATAATACATGAATAGTAAACTGCAACCTTCAAAATAGTGTCCTAATGTAAATTCTCAATGAACACCCTTGGGATCATTTTCAAAGAAAAGAGGTTGAATAAAAATCATCAGGGGATAGTCTCTGAGGCTTTGAGGACGTGCTGACTAATAAAAGGCAACTGAGTCAGGAAGGCTCCCTGCCAGGGATTTCTCCCCGATCTGTCTTTCAAGGACTAATATCCTTGAACAAGACCACCTGATGTCAACTGCATTTAACCCCAGCCTCCTGCCTACCCAATGGATACACCAGACATTGCCATGTAAGCCAGTAAGCATCTAGAGGCAAAGCAGACGAAGCCCCAGGAGTGGCACGCGTGGCCAGGCTTTGTCCTCCCATCCCACAGCTCCTGCACAAAGTGTCTCACAACCATACGTGCCCCTGGGGCAGGTGGGTTTGTCCTCGGGCTGGGATTAGGACATGCTTGGCTGAGAGCAGTGGTGGCTCTGCTGGCTGCAGCACTGTCCCTAAAGCACCCTGTGATAAGCAAGGGACTCAGTGTTGCTGCTTTTCCTGGTTTATTCCATTTACTGGCTGTGTCCTATACCGCAGACCTCCAGGACAGCCAAAGTGCCACCGTGTCCCCATGGTGGGGGGATGTTGGAAATGCCTGGGTGCTTTCTGTGGGAGCGGGCAGCACCTGGAGCTTTGGGCCAGCTCCTTCCTTGCCTGTGGCACTGCTTGCCTCTAGCCTGGTGAATTTGCATCATCTCACCAACAGTTCACCGTCCTGGGTCCTGGATGGGGTTTCCAGGCCAAACTGTAGGGGAGAATTGCTTGTCTGGCCCTCTGCCCACCTGGGCAGCCAGCAGCTGCACACCAGCCCTTGCCTGCCCGACCCCGGGGGCTACGAGCCTAGGAGACAGCCGAGCGGCAGGGACGGCGGCTGGACCCCGGCGCTGGCCCTGACCTGGACATCTATCTGCATATTCAGAAGTCGTCCCCAGCCGGTTGGCTGCCTCTGGCCTCCCCACTCCCTCTTTAAAGGCCGTGAGCGCAGCGGGAGGACCCGTCAGCGCTGCCTCTGCGGCATCCCGAGCCCCCGGCCGCCTGCCCTCGGGGTGCTGCGCTCCCTGCACCCCTGGAGCCAAGGTGAGTGGGGCAGGGAGGTGTGAGCGGCGCAGGTCGGGGACTGCTTGCTGAAGACAGAGGGGTGCGGCGGCTGGGGAAGGCTCTGGGGGGATATTTGCAGTGCTGGAGGGGCGGCAGGCTGCCCTGGGCACAGCTCTCCCACTGAGGAGCGCCTGGGGACCCCGTGTCAGGTCGCTCCCATTTGGAGAGGACACGCTTGCCTTCTCTTCTGAGCGTTTTGTTCCTTGGTCTTTTTCTTCAGGTGAGAGGAGCTTCGGCTGCTTTTTAGTGTTTTGGAAGGTGTCACTGGTGAAGGCTGGTAGTAAGGAACCGAAGTACACATCTGCTAACTCAGCAGGGAAAGGGCTGCATCAGCAGGAGCAGTTTGCTTGGGGCAGGACCTCCTGGTCCTGCGGTGCTGCGGGAAGGGGGAGCTGAGGCCACCCCTGGCGGGCTGCCGTGGCCAGGGACCGCAGGCTCTGCCCCCACTCTCCAAATCTCTGGCAGAAAGACGGTGGTGCTGGAAGCCTTAGGCAAGTGGAGCATTTCTTGCTGGTTCTGAGTTGATCTGCTTACAAGGGGGGTATCACTCTGGATTTCTGGGGCTAGGGACCCTCAGCACAGGGAATGGGTAAGCTCCCTGACCTTGCTGTTGAACACAGAGGAGGTGACAAATTGTGATCAAGTGCCAAAAGAAGGTGTTTCTGTAAAAAACTGACACATCCAAAAGTGAGGCTGCTGGTACCCAGCCTCACACTGGCTGCAGGTAAAGCGAGCAGTTTGAATATCCCTCATGACAGCCTGTTAGGAAAATGAAATCCTGATGGTTGGGAGGGATGGGGAGACAACACAGGAGAGCAACAAGTGGTGCCGGACAACCCAGAAAATACTTGATTTGTCAGGACTAGAGCTCTGCAAAAGGTAGAGCCTTCCCAGATAGCTGCCTGGAAGAAAAGGCTGTTCGAAGAAAGGCAACCTGCCAAAAACCAGTGAGTAGAAACCCATTTTCTCCACTGCTCATTAGCCTGGGGGACTCGCTGTGGGGCAGATGGTCATGGGGACAAGAGACTGATGGTGTTGAAAATGATCAGACATTTCCGAGTATAGCAAAAGAATCTCAGACACTTTAAAATTGTCTGGAAAAAACCACAAACCTTCCTATTTCAGGGATGCAAAGCTACTGCTAATTAATGTGGACGAGGAAGAAGCATCCCAGAGGGACGGTTACTCTGTAATTGCCCAGGATACGAGCTTTTGTGCCTTCTTTTGCAAAGCTGTCTGAGCGAGTGAGCAAGCGGATGGGGTGGATCCCTGCCTGGAGTCAGCATGACAGTTTTAAGCCGGGGGCTCCTAGCTCAGTAGTTTTTGTTTTCTCTGGTAATCCCCATCCCCATTCCTTTTATTCTGTGTTTTAACAAGTGCTTAGAAGCATGATGCTGTATTAGTGTGCATCCCAGTGTGTCCCGCTCACAGCAGGTCACATCACATTTTCACCCTCGCTGTGCCCCTTCCCACCAGCCTGTTCGTGCCAACCCAGCCTCCCAGCACTGCCACCCATCACTGTGCCCTTGGGGCTGTGGTGGCAGGTGCTGGGTGCCAGCAGAAGCACGCAGCAGCCATGTCCTGGCCCAGCTGCTACATGCTGTGAATGCTTTTGCCAGGGATGTCACTGCTGCCCCATGCCCTGCCAGTGCCTGGGAGCACACAAACCCACCTTTGCCCAGGTGTGCATGGCAGAGGGCTCTGTCTTGTGCTCTCCACCCTTGTACCCGAGTCCAGGAGCCCAGGGGGGACTTTCTCTGAAGGCCTCCGGTGTGGGTGCAGCTGGCGGTGTGGGAAGTCGTCAGTGCTGGGCTCATCCACAGCTCCAACCATGTGAAATGAACTCCAGGCACCATGAATGCCTGGCTGGTAGGTGCCAGCTGTGAGAGTGTCCAGGGTGTTGCTGCTGTCATGCAACACCCGACAGCCTGCTCACGGGTTTGGCAGTGCTAGGAGCAGGGAGTGGTTTGGGAACAGGGATGCCCTGGGAATCTGGGAGGAAAATCTCTGGCCGTGTGCATGCAGAGCTGCTGTATGATGTCCTGCCCACTGACATTTCTCACTCATTCTCCAGCTCCACACCTCTAGCAGGCTGAAACCTTGAACAGCTGGGAAGCCTGCCAGTCCATCACTGCAAATGATCCCAAACCAGCTGAGGGTCAACTCTCCGGTGTCCAGGTGGGAAGAAGAGGTGATGGCTGGCAGCACTGCCTCTGACTGTACCACTTCAGGGCACAGCCAAGTGCTGAAGATGGAGCCCTGTTTCCAGAGCGACTCTCTCTTGCCTTCCCCCAGCACATCCCTGATATCACAGCTCCTCAGCAACACAATGGTTGGCAGGAGCCTGGATCCTTGCATCCTTTTCCCTTCCTCCCAGGCAGTGGCCCTGCCTCAGGACTGTGAGTGTGGTGCATCTCCTGGAGAAGGAGCACAAACCCTGGCTTTCCCCAGGACCCGTGCCGCAGCTTCCGTGCCCAGTGCTGGTGACAGGGACCAGCTCTCTGACCAGCATCTACGAGCCAAGCGGGCCAGGGTGGAGAGCATCATCCAAGGCATGAGCCTCCCCCGAGCATTTGGCACCAGCCTGGAGGCAGCTTTTGAGCATGAGAGGGAGAGGGGTGGCGAGCTGCCCCGGGAGAGCAAGAGGAAGCCGAGGGTGCCTCAGCAGGGTGCAGCGGTGGCTGGGCGAGTGGTTCCCATAGGGGGCAGCCCCCATGCTGAGGGCTGCCAGCAGCTGAGGGAGCAGCTCTTCTTTTTAGAGCAGCAGCTGAGGGAGCAGCTCTTCTTTTTAGAGCAGCAGCTGAGGAGGCTTCAGGAGAAGTTCTCCCAGGTCTGTGACTCTGGGGACGCTGCCCAAACCCAGGAAGGTGCTGAGAAAGCTCATTCACTGCCTGGGAAGCCTGGAGACAGACCAGATAAGGACAGTGCTGGGGCCACCAATGACCCATGTGAAGTGCCTCTCTGGAGGAGCATCCTGGAGGTGCATGGGCAGGAGGAGGAGGAGGGCAGCAGTGGCACAGGTGGCTTGCCCTCAGCCACGAGGGTCCTCTCGCAGGCACTGAAGCACGAGCTGGCCGGGGTGATGTCCCGGGTAGTGGACTCCGTCCTGAAGACCGTGTGGCCGAAAGCAGCTGGCCACCTCCTGCAGCAGCACCGCAGCCTCCCGGTGCCGGGGCCAGGTGCCAGGAGAGAGTATTTTGCTGCTGGGAGATGCAGAAAGCCACTTGGTAAGCCATCCCCCATGGATGCGCTGGGCTCAACACAGGCTGAGGTCCTGTCAGGAGCTTCTGGGAAGAGCCCAGGCTCTCATGCTGGCTCCTGCAGTTCAAAGGGGGTCAGAAAACCCTGTCGGGTACCCAGCATGGGTTATCCACTGGGCTCGGCTGCCCCCATCCAGGACAGCCAGCTGCTGAGCCAGTTGCTGGGCTGCAGCCAGCACAGCACTTGGGTCAGTGGCTCTTGCAGGAGCCCCTCTGCTCTGGAGGGGGTTCCTCTGGAGCCCCTCAACTTGCACTGGGGAACTGTCAAACTGAGGTCATCGGTCGTGAGACAGCAGCAGCAGCAACATCCCCTGTCTCTGAGCCCTGCCGACGTGGAGAGCCTGGTGCTGCTGTCGGATGGCAGGGACAGCTGTGGGGAGCTGCAGACTGCGATGGACGGGGCGCCCTTTGCCTCCACCCACATATCCTTTGAGGGCAGCTGGAGAGGTCCCTGCACTCAGCTGGAGCTAGAGAGGTCCCTAGGCTTGGATGTGCTCCCCTTGTCCTCTGAAGCCACAGCTTGGAACAGCCCTTGCTGGTCTCCCCAGGGCCAGGGTCCTCCCTGCTGCACAGGTGGCTAAAAAGGGGTGGGCAGGAAAGGGGTCCTGAGCCATGGAGGGGCACTGCTGCTCCTCAGTGTTTGCTAGATGCTGTAGTGTAGCTGGGGGTAGAAGTCCCAAATCTGCTTTTAGGCTGTCCTGGTGGTCCCATCATCCTGAGCCAGGAACAGGTATTTCATGGATATCCCTGTTCCCACCAGCTTGGGAACAGCTGTGGGGAGCAGCAGCTTTGCTGGGGATGCTGAAGGTAAAAGCCAGTGACTGCCCGGGGGGGGACAAATTCCTTCCACCCTGGTGCTGGGCCATGGTGAGGGGTTATCTCAGGCAACAGGCACGTGCATGCCATGGCCAGCGCTCAGGGACGTGCCTGTGCAGGCTGCTGTGTGCAGGCTTTCCTTGACCCCGAGGCAGATCCAGGAGGCACTGACCCCCAGCCACCTGAAGAAGGCCAAACTGATGTTTTTCTTCACCCGCTACCCCAGCTCCACTCTGCTGAAAACCTACTTCCTCGACGTGCAGGTAAAACGGCAGCACCCAGTGCTGGTGCCAGGCAGGGCTCCCATGCAATATGGCACCCAGCCTGCATCGTTTGGGAACTGCAGGGAAGGGGATGCTCCCGTGTGCCCCCCTCCTCGCTGGCAGGAGCCAGGGGACAGCACATGCTTCAGCAGGGGCTGCCCTGAAGCGAGTGCTTGGGGCCATGGCAGACCTGGGCTGCCAGCTCTTCGCTCTGTGTGATCGAGGCATTGGGATTAAAGCACACCATGAATGTGCCTCCACAGGGCAGGGCTGGTGGGATCTGAATCTCAGTGGGGAGAGGCACCATGGACACCCCAGTGTCACAGTCCTGGCTGGTGCTTCTGGTTTGGAGCCAGGCCAGCAGCGTGTGGCTGGGAGTGCAGGGGCCCATGGGTCAGGAGGCTGCAAGCTGGTGTAACACCGATGCTCTGGCTCTCCCCCTGGCAGTTCAGCCGCTGCATCACATCCCAGCTCATCAAATGGTTCAGCAACTTCCGTGAGTTTTACTACATCCAGGTGGAGAAGTTTGCCCGTCAGGCCCTGCTGGAGGGCATTGTGGACGCTGCTGCCCTCCAGGTCTCCCGGGACTCGGAGCTCTTCCGTGCCCTCAACACGCACTACAACAAGGGAAACGACTTTGAGGTGAGGAGGGGAGGTGGGGGCAGGGGTGGCGGGGCTGCTGAGGTTTGCTGAGGTGAGGGGCAGCTGGGGACCCAGTGGTGCTGTGGGCTGATGCCCATGTCCCTGCAGGTGCCGGGGCGGTTCCTGGAGGTGGCCAGCCTGACGCTGCGGGAGTTCTTCAGCGCTGTCAGGGCAGGCAAGGATGCTGATCCCTCCTGGAAGAAACCCATTTACAAAATCATTTCCAAACTGGACAGTGACATCCCAGAAGGGTTCAAAGCCATCGGCTGCTCCCAGGAACTGCTCCGCAGCTGAGTCTTCACAAAAGCAGCCCCGGGTCCTGTGTGCAGCCACCATGGGCTAACCACCTCCTGGGCACTCTGTACAGCATCCATTACTCTGTTTTCTCTCTGTCCTGTGAGACAGCTCCTTGAGTGAGGTCTATTGCTTGCCTCAGGCACTAGGATTTTTTGTAGTATGTTTTATTCCCATGCTCAAAGCTGGTATGGTCCTGCTGGAGACCCACGGAGGGGAGTGATGGAGATGAAGCCATCAGGTTGGAGCCTGGGAAATCGCCCTGCCCCAGCTCTCCCCGTGACCCTGGGTAAGCTGCCTTCCTTCTCTTTTCCAAAGGGCTGGAGGTCAGAGCAAACAGCCTTTCTGTTTATAAAGCAGGCAGAGGTCCTAGCGGCAGGCAAAGTTTTCTTGGCACAGCAGAGCAGTGGATGTGCCCAGTCCGACAGCACGCCTCGGTTTCTGTCCAGATACAACACACTAGTGTCCAAAGACAACAATGCTGCCAAATTCCAGCATTTCAAGCACCCCGTGAGGAAAGTTGACCCTGTCTGGGAGATGTAAGAACAGTGTTTGTCATAGCCAGTATGAACAACAGCCCTCTTCCCTCTTCCCTGTGCAGTTTGGCAAGAGCCCCCCATGCAGCTGTGCACTGGGGCCAAGCAGGTGAGTGTGTGTGCTGGCGGAAGCATCCCAGGAGTGACCGCTCACCAGCAGCGTCACCTGTGATGCTGGAGGACATCAGGGCATGCAGCTGGCACTGCCTGGCCCTACAATCAGCCCCCATTGGCCCATCACCTGGGGGGAAAGCGCTGTGTTCAACACCCACCCACATTCCCTTACACTGTGCTTCTGCTGGCAAAACTGCCCTGAACAGCTCAGCTCTGCAACTTGCCCACAGGGAAAGAGGAGCACATAATTTTGGGACCTGTCAGTCCCTGTTGCTGGAGCTGGCCTGGAGCTTTGCAGTCCCATTGCTGTTAGGGTGTAAAGCCAAGGAGGTTTCTTTTCCCTGTGACCAGGAGTCAGTGGCCACTTTTCCACCTGACAGAGCGTGGCAAAGCATTTTGCGTTAAGGACTCTTGCATCCTGTCAGAGGTGGCAGTGGGGAGGGAAAGGCTGTGAAGAGGAGCAAGGTCCTGGGAAAGGCACAGGAGGAAGGCTCTGGGAGGGCAGTGGTGTCTAGCTATGGATGATGAATGATATCCACATGCAAAACACTCAAGAGAAGAGGTCAAGATGCTGTTGAATGTGCTGCAAGGTGCAGCTGGGTACTAGAGCATGACAAGCGACATGGGAGGGGAAAATCACAGCTTCAGCATCAGATGAGCACATGGTGATCCGCAGGCAGCGCATCTGCAGGGGTAGGGAAGCGTGTGGTAACGGCAGGGCAGAAGAGGGTGTGCGAAACAGGCAGTTTTACAGTTGTTCTCTCCATTGCGAGTGCAGCTAGCCGGATTCCCTGCCTGCGTTTGTATGTTCATTTCTTGAGGTTTGTATATTTTATGACCCCAGCACCAAATTTACTCAATTCATTTTTAAATAAACACATAGTTTAAGTTACCCCTTTACACCTCTAGAGACCTATTTGATAACTTCTGCTCTAATGCATTACCCAGGGAATTTCTTGCCTTTTGCTGGGAAGAATAACACTGTGATAAAAGCGCTTACTCCTCCTGCCAGCACCCCTGTGGGACCAAGCAGATATTATAGATTAGATATTAGGAAACAATTCTTTACTATGAGGGTGGTGAGACACAGGAACAGGTTGCCCAGGGAAGTTGTGGCTGCCCCCACCCTGGAAGTGTTCCAGGCCAGGTTGGATGGGGCTTTGAGCAACCTGGTCTGGTGGGAGGAGGGTTGGAACTAGGTGATCTTTAAGGTCCCTTCCAACCCAAACCATTCTATGAGTCTGCTTCTGTGATTCATAAGAAACAGTTTTAGTGAAGACATCTTGCTGGAACAAAGCCCTTTTACAGACAGTCCTTGGAGGAGCAGTTTCTTGCTTCCTCTGCTAACACGCAAGCTTATGGGTGTCAGTAAAGTGGGAGGTTGAGAGGCTGAGAGCAAGGCAATACCCCAAATCACAGAGTCACAAAGTGGCCGAGGTTGGGACCTCTGGAAGCCATCTGGTCCAACCCCCCTGCTCAAGTAGGGTCACCAAGCGCTGTTTACCCAGGACCATGTCCAGATGGCTTTTGAGTATCTCCAAGGAGGGAGACTCCACAACCCCCCATTAATGAAGATGATGAGGAGGACTGGACCCAGTGTTTGAAGCAGTATTGCTGCTCCAGCATTTGCCATATAACTGTGAGGAAGCAGGAATCACAGAGCTGTGTTTTACAGTGGTTTTTGTGAAACATGGACCTGCACGATCACAGTAAACGGCACCCCACATCTGTTGCCCTTTGCCTGTGATGAGGCTCCCAGGCAGGCACAGCTCTCCTGCACAACGCTGAAGTGGGGTGAGCTGTATCGCAGCCCCATGCTCCTGTCACAGGCTTGGAAAGCAGCCGCTGGCTCGCAGAGAAGGAAAGGGGGAACTCACTCCATCTTCCCTCCATCATAGGAGCACCAATACAAAGAAGGCAGCATGTCTGCTGGGATGCGGGGAGAGCTGGGGTTACTCTGGAGGCAATGGAGCCTGAAGCATAAGGGAAATAAGGTGTGAATTCTTAAGAAATGGTTTTCACCAATTGTGCTGTGCAGGGTATGGTGTGTAATTTCATTTACATTCTAGCAGTGCCCAAGATACAGCAGATAGTTTTCAATGAAAGACTAATGGGTGCCTGTCACACGGAGATTTCTACTGACAAAGCATGTCTGCTTGGAGGGCTGGGGGGAGATGAGAGAGCTGCTGCCCCCATAGTGACTGGTTGTGGCCCTCGTGCTTTCCACTAATTACCTGAGGAAGCAATGGGGGTAGAATGCTTACCTACTGCCAACTCAACTTCATCTTTAAAAAAACCCCTCCTTTTCTCATTTCTGCAGTATATGCAAAAAGCCCACAGCCACCCACAACTGTCTCCTCTGGGAACAATTCCTCGGGGCTACCCTTTTACATTTCCAATTGCATTCATAATCCATCCATAGTAACGTACCCACTCTGCACAGCTAAACAGCAGCAAAGACCACTAAGCACTAAAAACCACTGCTTCCTGTTTCCAGGCTGCTGGTCTCCTGCAGCACCCGAAAGAGGGAGATGAGACTACATGGACTAAGCTGGAAAGGCCCTGTTATTACCTACCATAAGAGCCCTTAATTACTCATGTACAGCTAATTAGAGATCGAGGAAGTTCCTAGGGAATGTTCATCCCATGTGCCATAATAGCTTAGGGGGAAAACTCTGACAAGCAATCAATCAAATATTTGTTTTTCCCTTACTCCTGCTAATGACTCAGACCTGTCTGCAGTGACTGAACCAGCCGTGGAGGTTCCCAGCTCAAGCAGATGTTCTTGAAAGGGACCTTCCCTCAAATACACATCTCAGATGTGCATTTGGCATCAGGGCAGCTCTCTCCAGGTCAGTATCCCCTTGTAAGCCAGTGGCCCGTGCTCACGAAATCTCAGCAACACTTGCTGTCCCATTATATGCACTGCAAGGACAGATTAATCCAGGTTACAGTACAAATACCACATTTGAGAGACCCAAGGTCGTTTTTCAGCTGGAGAAGACAGCCCTTCCTCTGCCTCTGGTGTGCAGAGCTGCCCTGTGCCGCAGACCTGGCACCACTCCAGAGGAAGGTGAAGCAATGCATGGAGAGACAGACGAGTCTCAAGGATAAAACACCCCATGGGGTTCCTCAGGACAAACTGGTATCTCTAGCTGATAGCAAAAGCTTTTTATTTCCACACATCATGAAATACCACATTAGCGTGAGCCAGTGACCAGGGGATGGGAACTGGGGAGTGGAGCAGAGCTGTGCCAGGTACCAGCCTCTCACCAGCAGCCAGTTGGGCTGTTCTCCCTTGATTTACACAATGAAAAGCCCCATGTTGATGAGACAGTGGCAATGGGGCCACACAGGAAGGGCTGCAGTCTCCCTTCTGGGGTGCCCTGGCTCACCAGCCTGTCTGCAGCAGTGCAGGTGCAAGCACTAAAGTATAGGTGCAGAGATGAGCAGGGAGATGTAGCCCAGGGACTTCGGAGGGGAGGTATTTACTCTGAGCAAGGGTGCACAAAGGTGTGGGAGGACAGTTGGCCTCTGCTGGAAGGTGAGTGCAGACTCCACCACCCAAAAGCAGCAGGTTGGCTGGGGGTAATGCTCATCTTGCAGGGGAGGCAGCTAGGGTGGGAGGAGGCTGCCAGAAAACAAGCGCATGTGTCCATGCATAGATAAATACCAAACTAGTAAATCCATTTTTCAAAGCAGGCCTGTTCTAGAATGGTTGAGAAGGGCTGTTCAAGTAAAGCCAGTGAGAGCTGTGCCACAGATCTCCAGGAGCAGCAGATTTAGCAGATTCAACACATGTGAAGATACAGTCCATGTTTATATACCAATTCCTTCTCAGCTAACCGTACAGGCTGCCGAGTGGCAGGTGAAGTCCCATGTCATGACTGACTTATTTTTATTTTTTTGGTAACATACAAACATTAAAGACCTGAAATTTGAGAAATTTCCTATTCTGTCCTTTTGAGATGACTTTCAGAATATTTACAGTAAGCAATCACACCTATCATCAGCCTCTGCGCTATTTCTATAGGCTTCCTAAATTTAGTAATTTGGGGTTTAATTAAAACTTCATAGGGTAATTTTCATTTTGTATATTAGGGTCAAGCACCATTCTTGGTTTTGCTGTTCCAATAAAACGGGCACTATAGACACTTTCTGTGGCTATCTCCCATTACTTACTAAGCAACTCTTAATGACACAGCATTAAATCCACTTGGCATGAGCCAAATGTGGCAGCTTCCCTGCTGCTGTTTACTGCTCAGGCTTTTATTTTTTCTCACTAGTTGTGCTATTAGTATGAAAAGTACAAGACAGAGGAAAAAACCTGAAACTTTAAGGAAAATATTTTACTAGATATCCCAAAGCACATATATGTCATCCATAACTTCACACAAAGAACAGAAATTATAAAAAAATACTTTGTATTATTTTAAAAAACTAAGCTAAATACCTGACAACATGTATGTGTATATACATCTCTATATAAAACCCATCCTCATCTGGGTCTCAGAGAGCGAGCACAGAATATTCAACATCTTAATTAACTGTTTTCCATTTTTAACTTCCAGGTCCGTGAGTAAGAAACAGTAGAAATACGGACAACTTTTGAAAACACCACAAAGTCATGCCCCAGGGAAAAGTAGGACCAGCACTACGCATCTCTGCATCTACTGAATCCCCATGACTAGCAGCACAACCTGTATTCAAATAAAAACAATTACAAAGGCTCTTTTTAAATAAAACACTTTAGAAATAGTAGCTACAAAAAGATAATGCTGTAGAAATGGTTATTTTTAAAGCCACAGTGCTCTCCCCTCTTGAGCAACCATTACAAAGCAGAGTATCATTGATTCATGCCTAAAGTGTCCCAGGCCGCAGCTGTGACCGCTGCGTCAAGTAGCAGCAAAGCAGGATCTTCTCAGCTCTAACAGCTGGTGGCCCTGAGATTTTCCAGTTTGCCATTTCCTCTGTGGAAGGCTGTGCCCACAGCACGGCATTTCCAAGTGAGCACAGAACACCAAAGCTTTTCACTCAGCACTGGACTCTTCAAGTAACCTCTGGGTAGAGCTCAAGCCCCTGCGCAGCACCCGGTGTCACTGCTGTTGTCGGAGCTCAGGTAAAGCCCTTCACTCTGTTTTCCTTCGTCACACCATGCCTTCAAACAGTTCATTTATTCTGCAGCTATTTCTAACCTCTGAGCTTTAAAGGAATCTCACTTTTAATGAGCATGTTACCTAAAAGAGCAGAGCAATCTCTTTGCAGGAACTGGCAGCATCTGGAAGTTGGAAACACCATCTCCGTAATGGCGCAGTCAGCGAAGCTCTCTGGATCCATGGCATGGGATCTTGGCTTCCCAAGGCTGCAACGAGCCAAGCCAAGGCAGGAGCATTTGATCTGGTGACAAACATTCCATTTCAAGATCATCATGGAGATTCGATTATTTACAAAAATGTAAAGGAGTGGCAATACTATACTCACCCATATATTAGCCCTTAACTGGAGACATGCCCATTAACGCTACACTTCACTATTTGCTTGTATAAGCATCTTCCATACCTGCAATGTAACCAGGATGCTGGTGGCAATGCTTTCTGCATTTGAACAGTCACGCCCATCAGGGAAACAAAATCCTTGCGGATCTTGGGCTTACTCATAAAAATGACTGCATTTCATTTTTTAGAAGGGGCCACACCTCATGCTGGAAAGAATTATCTTTGGAGCAGTGTTTCTTGAGCAGCTACTGTGGGGAAGAAAGCAATGGCACAGAATATCTGTTTGGTGCCAAACAAACTGTTGCCGTGTGAGCTCTTGAACAGCCGAGATGAAAGTACAGAATCCTCTTCCTCCCGAGTTGTTGTAAGCTTGTTTCCATAAAACTGCACTGTGTATTACAAACAAAAAGATAGCCGTTTCTCTCCACACTCGGGAACACCAGTGGCCACCCTGTTCCCTATCAATACACTCACAGTGAAGCCCACCATCTCCTCATGGTATTGATTTACTCAGACCACCACACCACCATCTGTGACCATCTGCACCCAAATTTACTGCTTACACAAAAGCAAGTTTAGCTTTTGACTGTCACGAATCACAGGCCAACATTTACGTGGAAATACCCTAACTTCAATTCTCAAGATCTGCTTCTTAACAAATAATGAACATGAAGGCCTCAGTCAGTCAGTAGATTGGCAGTTACCATCAGATGATCTTACCTCTCTTAATACTACTGTATGGCCTGTTATGTCAATGACTACCCACCATCAGCCTCAGAGCCATCCAGCTGTTCTTTCTGCAGTTCTCTGGCAAATAGTGGCAGTAGCAATCCTTTGCAGAGCAGCTCCTCTCTTTGCAAATGGATACTGGAAGCCGTGTGGAAGGTGTTCCGTGGGAGCACAGCACTGACATCATCTGAAAGCAGCATGTAATGTCCCAGAAGTCTTTTCAGAAAAACTACTGGCCCTGGCATTGTCCCTGCGGCACACTCCAGTGATCTTGCTAGTTCAGCAGTTTGCAAAACTCAGTTCACCGTCTTGCAAAGCTTCTCCTATAAGCCTTCTGGTGCCAGTTCAGTTGTCTTTATTCAGTATATTATTGAATGGCCATGTGTTTGCAAGCATTCAGTGGCTTTTTCCACTGGAAATCAACCATAGAGTTAAGAGCCCCACGCCCAAAACACAACAATGCAAGCTGGAAACTAAAGCTGAGAAAGGATTCTCAAACATACAAAATAACAATTAAGAGATCTGGGAGAGAGGAAGGCAGAAATGATAGATAAATGTAAATACTGTAGATGTAACTCTAAAGGTGTAAAACAGAAATCTGCAAAAGTAATGCAATAATGACAAGATAAATATGGTATTACAAAAAAATCAGACCCTACATGGGAAAGATCTACATATGATAGCCCTAAATCCTGGTACAAATAAAGGAGCACTGAGATTAACAGAGAGGCAGGTTTCATGCAGATGCCTCTCCAATGTCCATTTTCCCCATAAGACATTTAAACAGTACTGTAGCATTGGGAAAATCCCCTGCCATGACAATGCAGTTCTACACTGTTAAGATTTAGCACACAGGTATCTACACACATGACTGTAGCACAGCTTTGGACATTCAGTGCGTCCCAGCACAGAATCCACACCATAGAGAGTTCAAAATTACATGTGATTCACCCACCATCCCACATTAAGATGTATTGTCTCCCCCAGCCCATCTGAAAAATGGAAGAGGACTGATTTATGAAGGTAAACCCCGAGGTAAGAACCAAATTAATTAGTCTTAGAAGTTACGAGGCGATTTCTGAGAAGCATCACCGAAGACATGCATCTTTGTGCCATTCTCTCTCTGGTAACAGGGCTTATCTGCTCCATATTAACTGTTCAGAGCTTGGCTCAGACGCATCCTGGGCGCAGGATGGAATCCCTGTGTGCATAGGGTTCAAGGGCAACATGTCAGTGACACTGCTGGAGGTACGCTGCTGCTTCCAAAGGCAAAACCACTCTTAAAATAAACCAAACTCTGTGACAATGACATTAGCAAAAAAAAGCAGTCAAACAAAAAAAATGCCAGTTGGTGACAGTTTAAGTCAAAAACCGGTGCCTAATTGCTACTGACCATTCCTCTCTCTGACATCACCAAAAGCAGCATCTTACATATGATCCTACGTTTAAAACCTTTGTCTTTCATTACAGTCAGAAAGTCAGCAAAAAAGCAATCTGGCACCTAATGCTGAAATCCAAGTCTTACTTTTTGCAATGTATTTCTACACTTCTATACTTTCCAAAATTCCCTAGAATACTATCCAGGCTCGATTTTGCTGCTAATTTATATCCTCTTGCCAGGGAAGATACTGACCAAGTACATATTTGTTAAATATTTTAATAGCGTTAGTGACTTTAAACTGAACACAATTTTAGTGCTGTTATTTCCAGAGGTCTTCCTTCTCCACAACTGGTGTATCAAAGGTAGAGAACAATGAAACCAGGAATATTAAAAAAAAAAAAAAAAAAAAAAAAAAAAAAAAAGGCAAGAAACCAACATACTGCAGAAAGTGAATGTTTACAGACTCCATCTGTACATTCAGCTATATTGAACTCTGTGCTCATCAGGTCTATACAACTTGACACAAACACAGAGAAAAACAATAATAATCACAGTAAAGACAGAAACTTGAAAAGTAGCAGTACAGAAGGCACTGGAGGCCATGTACAGGTCTTAAATCCCTGCTGAACTGGACTAATCCAGCTGGAGAACTGAATGTAAAGGAAACTGATTTCAGCATCACACATTTAAGTTTTATATAATATACATGAGGTGCACTACACATTTGTTTATGACCTGTGCTAGAAAATGCAAAAAAAAAAAACAACAGATGCCCAATTAGGTTAGATATCGCAAGGAGAGAAGTATGTTATTTGTCTCTCCTGTACATTGAGGCTAACAAGTAGCTTCCACTGTTGAAAAGAGATTTCCCTCATCGTGATGCATGTAGCCAAGGACAAATCAAGATAAAAGGCAATGCCACAATAGTCCAGAAAAGGAAAATCAATATGTACTACTATACATCTTTATCTTATAAAGGTAAATCTAAACTGGAAGAACAAAGTCTCAACCTCGAGAATTCATCTAAAGAGACGGATACGGAACTGCTGCAGAAAAAATATTTTCCAAGGCAATGACATATGAAATCAATCCCTCTGTGAATAAAAATGTCCAGACAAAGAACATACATAAATTACACTCCTGCAAGAATGTAGCCACCTCATCGCCAACCCTGGATCTCACACCAGTTGCATAGATTTATAAGTATTGTGTATTTCTGAAGTTCTGTTTCACTACAACTGTCTGTGAACAAGAACATAGCATTTTCTATTTACAGAATTTAGCAGCCAAACGGTCAGACGCAGAGAAGAAATGTCTGAATGAAGAGAGAAATTTTGCAGTATTTCTCAAGAAAGACAATCTCTAGGAGATTGCTCAGCTATAACAGACTGTTGAGGAACTCTTCTCCAAAACTCTTACTGCATTGGATGCTGCTGCATCAGAGTATGTAGTGGAGAAGTCTTTGAGACAGAAATTCTCTGGACAACTGTGGACTTTCAAATGAAGTTCAAGACTATGATTTAGATGCAGAATTCAAGAAACTATCAAAGGAGAGTGCAAAGCGACCACATGATATGGTCAGCATTTCTGCATTTAGTAAAACATAAATTGTGCCAGTCTTAACGTCTAGATAGTCCTTTCCCTCAACATGGCACACTGAGTCCAGCTTAGGAACAAGAGAAGGATGGAAATCCACAGGACTGAGACAATCTTCCACAAGCCAGTACTGGACACAACTGAGAAAGGAGGTGATGGAGAAATATTTATCATTGAAGGTCACAGGTTTCATCAGTTTCCCAAACTGACCCAAAGCCAAACAGTCACTTCTGGTTTTACTGAAGTAAATCTAGATATTTAGTCAGATTTTTATTCTGCTCTAAGTTCATCTTCAGGTAGGAGGTACAGACGTGTATTGGTACCATACTATTAGCAAAGCAGCATACTCACCATGTTAGTGTCTCTCTCCAACAGATTTGTAGATAAACTGCTTAAAGGGGATCTGAATATTCTTTTCAAGCTACACCTGAAACATATATACTGCAACAAGGCTGTAACAGACAGACTTTTAAGTAAAAATGAGGAATTTTATACCCAAGTTTACTTTAGTGCCATCCCTTCAGCCTTACGGCAGATTCTCTCTGCCTGCTGGGAGAAGGGAAAGGAGAAACAAATCGTTATATTCCCAATAAAGGAATATGTAGATTGTTAACTCCTTCAAAAAGGGTATTCACATTCCTTCTTAAATATACAGTACCTACTTCAAAATGTGCAGTAATCATCTCATACAATGCACAAATCTGTTGGAATCGTTCACACTGGAGCTTCAAGTACATTTCTTTGTGAGAGATCTCAGTATCATCTCTGATCAAGCTGAAGTTCTGAGATTTCTTAGAGTGAAATTAGCAGTGTCTTCTATCAGAAGTATCTAGTGCTTTGGTTTGGGTATTTATTCTTATTTTTCTTCATTTCAAGAAGAAAAAAGCAAAATATTTAATAAGAAACCCTGGAAGGCTTCAGAAGAATTATTTCTTGCTACAACACATTTAAAGACTCTACAATTCAAAAGCAGCTACTAGCAAGTTAAATCCTGTTTTCCATTAGATGTCAGCAGCTGTCAAGCTTTTTAGCGGGCTATAAAAAGACCATTTAATTTTGATGCCTCTCCTTAAGGCAGAAGAAAGATCTTGTTCCATATTTATGCAGCACACAGGTTCAATGGAGCACAAAATCTGGACTGTGGACTGCGATACTCCACTAAATAGTGCAATGTTAATCACCTAAATTATTTCCATAGAAGAGAGATAACTTTTTCTTTCATGAAGTAGAAGTTAATGGTTTAAAATGGTATCGGGCAATATGAAACCACAAAAATTTAATTACAGTGGAAACAATTTCAAGCTTTTGGTTTTTTTGTTTTTTTGTTTTTGTTTTTTTTTTCCAATTCAACCCTGACATGGAATAAAGCTTTAGTGCCATCTGGTTGTCATTACCTGAAAAACTGCGATTTATGTGCGACTCTGATTGAAGAGTGGAATGAGATCTGCTACCAGACAAGTTAGTCTGTCCATGTCTTCTTCAAAAGAAAAGAATTTGGCAACTTCAGTTCAAAGGAAATGGAAAAACAAACACCTCAACAAAGAGCAGTAAAGACTGATTCCTTTCACAAGAGTTCTGAGCATCCATAGATGAATAAGGCGAAACAGTGCATTTGTTGGTAAAGCTGTTTTCTGTGCTTCAAACAGTAAATACAGTATTCTCAAAACCCAGAAGATACATGTACAAAGGTTAGTACCTGGGTCAGCAACAGTGGTCAAACAAAACTTTTATTACTATCTACCACAGACTTACCAAAACAGAATAAAAAGATAATTTTAAAATGCTGCTTAAGATACCTTGTCATTCACATATGGTGTAGTGCCAAATTAAAGTCATTGTCTGTATTACCTACCTGTCAAAACGAGTATTTAGTTTTTTGCATTTTAAGGCCATTTACATTCTGAAGCAGGGAAGAACTGCAGCTCTCTTCCCTTTCTGTGCTAATCCCCAGAGAAGAAAAGTAATATCCTACAAGACTTAAACAGAAGAAATTTTAGTTTTTGAAAGATGGTAGGTTTTTTTGTGTTGTTTTTTGTTTGGGTTTTTTGGGGGGGGGGGGGAGGGGGCGGCGGGGTGTGTGTGTGTCTGGTTGGGGGCAGTGTTTCAGTTTATATGCAATCTGTTAATGGCTTGTGCTTTTAAAGAGAATTAAAAAGTACTTTCAGCTAGAAAGCAATAAACCACCTGAACAAAATATTGTCACTACCAATTTTCCAACCTACATGCATGAGGAAGATTTAAGGCTCCAGGATGCAGATCCAGTTCCATGCAAATTTGGAAGTGGTAGAAAGAGACATTGCAATTGCTGGAACACTCCACTGGTATGAATGAAACAAAACAGTTTCACCAGGAAGGAGAAAGTACTTAATCCTGAGCAGAAACCAGAAAACTTACTTGGTGTTCCTTTAGTTGGTGGAAGGATTCTGACTTGCACCTGTACAAATGGATGAGCAGGAGAAAAGAAAACGACTTTGACTCAAGTTTTATGAGAGAATAAAGATGATTGCCCTAGAGACTCAAAATAGAAAGACAATTGTACCATTCATACTTTAAATTCTAGGAAATTTCTGTTTTTTCTCATTTCTACTATGATAAGAAAACTAAGTATAATCAGTCTTACACCACCACGTTGTAAGAACCTGAACTACTTTTTACCTAGTTATCTGCAAATGTGCAAATCTCAACTGAGATGACCACCTCTGCTCCTCAAACATATCATCTCATAGTATGCAGGTTGTCCTGGTGCAGTTCGATCCCAAATTGTCAGCAGACCTCAAGTTGAGTATTGAGACCTCATTTTCCAGAAGTAATCTGGGAAACATTAAATTAATGAAAAGAGGCATAATAGAAAGGAACCACGTACCCTTCAGTATTTGGCTTCCTGAGGATGCAGACCATGTGAATGTTCTACAGGCAAGGAAAACCCTCAGTACTGCTTCCCCTTTCCAGTCCATGTACGCCGACTTACAAAACTCCAGGAGAGTTCCCGAGTTTCAGTTTAGTCAACTCACAGTTAGCTAGCTGCAGGCTAGCAGACACATTAGGAACTTCATAGCAAAAAGTACAATTTGCCTCCAACCCAGATCAACTACATTTTCTTCAAGCCCCAAGGTCAGTCCAATATCGTGTGGGTCTCCAAAATTTCACGGCAGCAATATTATTAATAAAATGGCACAATCTGCTAAGGGTAATTGTGTCTGAAGGGCACGAAACAATTCACCATGACAGTTGCATTAAATAAACGGATAAAGAATATGTTTTCTTCTGGTAACAATACACTTGTTTAAGTGGCAACAAGCTGTCCCACAGGCTGAATTACTTCATTCCTTTGAAAAGGATTCTCAGAGTATTTCAATGATGTTGAAATCTCAAATTGGGAAAAATTGATTTTGGCTGGTGAAGTCATGTTCTCTCTCATTTAAAAAGCACACAAATGACAGACGATTCTTCTGCAGGAAGTGTACTTTCTAATGTGACTTGCAGGTCACAATTCTTCATAATTTTTAACTACTCAACTGGATTAGATGCGGGCTTTGGGGAAACAGGTTAATATATTTGTTTCAGTGTAACATTACAACTCTACTTTTTCAATTCAATCCTTTCATAAAAGCCACTACTGAAATCCTACTCAGGATCCCCATGATATCTAAATGGTTGTTTAGAGATTAAAAGGCTTCAGAAAACAGTTAAAACAATGCCTTATAAACAGACAATAACAGTGATGTATTTTGTTTACCAAAAGACAGGCAAAAAACATTGTTAATGGACACGGTTCACAGAGATGACTGAAGCAAAGTCCAAAAAATACCAAATCCAACCTGAGGGGTGAAAAGTGAAACTCAACTTGTACCAACACCAATTCTTCCCTTCTGAAGACTGTGAACTAATACTGCAAGGTAAGTTGTTTGTCTAAGTTGATGTAAACATTTAAGAAAACCATGACATTTCCAGAACTGATATAATATTCTATGCTATATTTTCACTCTTTTGTACCATAGTCAGACAGTCATGCTTAACGAGCAATCCTACAGTAAAACACAAGGTGACGGAAGATGACAACTAAGCGCTATTCACATAGCAGCAGCATATCTTAGGTTCCACATTCCCTTGCAAAACTCGCATGTACTTCTACCATGACACAGGTAGTTTCAATATTCTTAAAAAAGCAGGTGGTCTTGAGAAAAACTGAAGTGCTGTAAGAAATCGTAATTCACAGAAAATACTGTTTTAACAGTCAACTTTGCTCAAGTAGGTAGCAGCTTCATTCTGCAGCAGCTGATGATTTTTTCAGAGTTGTATTTTTAAATGTGATGCACTGCACTGAAACAGTCCAATTTAAGAGTTCATACAATTGCATGCATGGTCAAAAATGGATCATTATCCGAGAGTGACAGATGCATATTCTCCTACTTAGCCATCAATGAAAGTGGGTACTCTTTCTGTTTACCACTGTGAAAGATTCTACTGCCAATATCAATGAGCAGATGATAAAGTAAGAACTAAATCAGGATCACAACTTACTGGATTCTGTAGTGAAGGATTTTCCAGACAAAAGCAAAATCACTAATCACCACTCTGACTACGAGCCAAGCATGGGTCTACGTGGCTATTCTCAGTTCTGTCAGCAGCAATGATGATTTTTTCCTTTTTGCTCAATTTCTTCATTTACTGAAGGACTAGAGTATGTAGAATCTGTTACAGATTGTAGGTCTGGCATAAGTTATTTTCATTGAGAGCCGTTTCCCATCAGGCAGATGAAGACTGACCTGCTAAACATTCAAACCAACTGAAACAATTGACAAAGATTATGGAATGATATTTCTGTACTACAGAAATGGAAAAGTTCTAAACTTTGGGGAACCGGGAAAACAACAACAACAAAAACTCCCAAGCCCTTCAACCTGTTCTGATCAGTCTGACACATAGTCTGGAACAGTATGTTTTCATAACTGAAATTTTGCCTTAAACTTGAAGATTGATATGTTTTCTTTCTGTTCTCATCAGAGTGAAGTAGGACTACATGTATTCTCCATTCACCTCTAATTCTACAGGCACCACAGAATAGAGAGTGTGGCCCCTCTAGGTGTTTTCTGCTGAAATTATGTTCAAAATAGTTAAAAACAGTAAACAATATAATCAGTTCTGTCACACACTATCCATTTGCATGGATTGCTCCAGAAATATTACTTAGGCTGGAAAAGAAAATTTTAGAAAAGGATCTGGTTCAGGTGTATTACCAAAAATACAGACAAAACCACTATCAGTTCTTAGTCAAGAAACAGCATCAACTCCTAACAATGGCATGCCACAAGAACTCCATTTTTGTTACGGACAACTGAGAATAGACTGAAACCCATTTTACACATACCTGAGAGAGTAACTTCTCTGAAGCGAAGCTTGCCTCATTTCCACAGCAACACACAATACTGATTTCTTGGTAACTATTAGTTTCTTTTTGTCAACAATTCTCAGTCAGAATTCAAAGAATACTTAGCAACATGTAAAAAATAAAGTATATATGCTACATAATAGTATGTGTACACAGAAAATGCACTCTTTATTACCTTCTATTTTAAAAATGCTGCATTCACGGAGGTTGATTTCTTGCATTAAACACATTCAGGGCATAACACAAGTTCAGCTATTCCCATGGTTTACCAAAGAGCTTTCAATCATGCACCACAGACAAGGCTGAGAAACATCCAGTAAACCAAAACACTAGAATGGCAAGCAAAACCATCTATTAACACCATGGGTCTCCTTTAACAGCATGAACTACCACCACATCAGAACTGGTTGATTTACCAACCTAGACGCAAACTGCAATGTCATCACTCAGCAGAGCAACAAAGAATAGCAGAGAAGGAAACTCAGGGCTTCATTTTCTTCCCTCAGGAAGATTATGAGAAAAAGAATTCAGTTCACCAGTAAAACAGCAATTGTTTTTAGATTTAAATACCTTGCCTTGTTACAACATAGTTAACACAAGGCATTTGCTTCAAAACCTGAGAGGACAAAAGAAAGTTTTCATCAGCAAAATGCTGTACAGAAGTGATATACGAGCATCTGTGAAGAATTTGTACCACTTTTAATAGTGTGGGCTGCTCTTCATTTATCTTTTTTAGCAAGCTAAACACATGTATTAAAGGAATAGAAGGTTATAACTTCTGGTCTTTGTTGCTTCTTCTAATGATGTTTCACTATGAGACAGCAGACTTACGAATGGAACGAAATACCCTGATAGGGATCAGCATTGACTAAAAGACATAGTAAGACCAAAATAAATTTTCTAGGCTGCCCTCCAGAGAACTCTGTAGTACCTGTTCTCAAATTCAGCATTAAAGAAATGTTTTTCATGCATTACTACTTTGAGTATTTCAGAGCCATTCAACAGAATTTATACTCACATAGTAATGGAAATTTGACATAATGGAGGAACTAGGATCCAAAAATTAACCATCATTCCTGCTCTCCAGAAGAATGAGAACAGTATGACTCCTAAAGGCCAGCAAAACCTGGGGCCGTAATGGAGCTGCCTGAGGTGATAAACTTAGACAAGACACATTCCAGAATGAGCACAGCACCTCTTCCAGGTAAGGACAGTTCTGAGCACTGTCAACATGTGAACACAGACCGCATTTAAAACGTCAAACAAAAAACATGCTATATGGTCCACCAAGAATACCAAGTTTATAGTGAAATTTATTGTTCTGCTTCCTAATACAATAAGCTACAAGGTACATACAGTATAAAACGAGAACGGCCACAAAGCAAAGGTGATAAACATTCTGTGACGGTACAGTGGAGGTAACATCAGTCTAATCCTTCCACTTTATCCCACAAACAGCAGCTAAAACTACAGGCCCTCCCCCTCCCTCCCCTCCAAAAATATTAAAAAGTAAATGGTCTCTCTCACTTAGGGAGCAGCGGTATTCGTTGCTTTTTTTGAGGGCACTGGCTATCTGGCAATATCTCAAGAAAACTGCTGAAACTAAAGTAACAAAAGAAAAACTGTGAAGGTGGGAGTGACATGACCCATGCAAGATGCTGGTGACACCTTGGTTCACGTCTCCTCAGACCAAATTGCCTGTAAAGAAAGGAAAAGTTTGTTAAACCAAGTAAACCAGCAATTAACATGGTCAGAGTTATGATATAGTATACAAAACCTGAAGTAGACAGGATTAGGCACATAGCTAAACTACTCTTTTAATGAAAACATAATGTTCCTGTTAATAAGGATTGGATATTGATAGCTGACAATCCTTCTCTTTTTATTTTTAGATGCTGTACAGGAGGGCGCACATTGACATGGGGACAGCTGACACCTGTTACACAAGGCTCCAAATCAAATAATCTTGTCTGGGAGAACTCTAACAATGACATGAACCACAACCTCAACTCTTAAAAAACCCTAAAAACCATAAAGGCTAGAAACATGCAGGACTGAATACTTACCTTAAAGGCACAAAATTCCATTTAACCACTTTTTCATATATACTTGGTGCGGTTGAGGGCTCTTTCAGCAAGATGACCACTTTCATCTGTTATCTTTTCCCAATCTGTTTGTCCAACAACAAAACCAATGGCCCTTTTCCTGTCTGCATCTTTTTTTTCTTCTAGATCTGCCCACCGCACCTATGGAGAACATACTATCAGTAGAACAATCTCTTAAGAAATCTTGAGACATGTCTAGGCTTTCTACAGCAGATCAGAGTACAACTATTCTAATTTGTACTCATTTTCACTCAAATAGGCAAGTATTAATTTGTTCTACGATGGGTAAAGATGGAAACTAAATCAGTTACATTGCTTTTAATTGAATATCCCAAGTGTTCCATGGAGTAAAAGGTACAGATGATTAGCCTTTTCCATTTCAATGCTATAATTCTGAGAGCTGAAGTGTAATCACTACAAGTGCTTCTCTGTTCAAAGCCATGCTTTCTGCAGGAAGAACTATCACAGATTCATTTTATGTCTTCATTTTCTGTACAATCTTTCAATTGCACAGTGGAAATATCTAGAAGATGACAATGAAACTACAGAAAGACAGTATTAAAGAGCAACTCAGCAATGAATGAGTGAATGAGGAACAGTTTTCTTCTCTATCTTCTGTGATATTTCTATTTAAATCTTTCCACCATTTCTTTACACTAAATAGCATGCATTTGTCATCTTCTCTGTGGTTCTTCATGGTCATGCAGATCAATTGCATTCATCCTGTTCAAACATATACAGTCACTCCCTCACCCATAAACCCAGACAGCAATGGGAAGGAGCGCAACAAGGAGGAGGGAGTGAGGGAGGTGATGATGAAGGGCTACAGTCCAGAAACTCAGCTGCAACATAGTGTTGCAGGACAAGAAAAAACAGTAAGTGAAGGAGTTCTTCCTTGACATCCTAACTGATTAGCCCCATTCAGGCTGATTTGTTACTTGGGGACATAGCCTTATCACCTTTCTGCCAGCACCTCCCTATTCCTCATTCTACCTGGATTCCCCCAGACATTCCTGCTGATAAGCAATGCTGGCTTTCTTCCACTATCTCCCCCAGCATGAAATGAGACATGATTCCAGTCTCGATCTCAAAGCCATGCCATGCATAGTTAAGCTTTATTATCTACAATTCCTCACTCTGTTGTAATTCATCTGTTTACCTTTGGAAGACACTACCCTCAAGAACATTCTCTTACAGAATCTAATGAAACAGCAAAATGAAAAGTGAGTCTGTGAAATTGCCATATTCATACACATTGAATGACTTGATACAAACTCTTTTTCACAGACAGTATGACAGGTCATATACAAACAGTAAGTCATCTGAAATTTTATTACCCTTTTCTTTCCAGGTTCAGAAGCACGTGTATCATAGTCATCTGGAAGCTGTAGATAATCTTCCATTCTGCTGGCAATTGCTTCCCAGTCACGTTTCCTTTTAGTGCCAGTCCGCAAACCATCCAGCTTGTCTGAGAACAAACATAGAGCCTCAGAGTTAAAGGAGAAATTTTTTCTATTATTCACACAAACAAGACGAGAGTGGAAAAATTTTCAAAGGAATGGCAGCAGAACTTGTACATCCAGCTTCTCTTGACAGGTGGAATGATGAGAATTGAAATAAACTAGAGAAGACTCAATACCATTTTCAAGTTTTATTGATCTTTCACATTAACTGTGTGGCAATAACAGTCTTGTTATTTGTATGAGGGAGAAAAGCTTGCTCTTCTGGATGTCCATACTATATAGAGTCTGTCCTTACAGGTACAATATAGCCACCAATAGCTAGGAACCAGAGATCCACCTTTCAGTATTTGAACACAATACTAAAGCTGTAGCATTTTTCCCAAATTTGGGGTTTAATACTGTGTCAAACACGTCATACATACAGTATCAGGGAACAAGTGACAATCATATAATTTAATGCAATGACAAGTTTTTGAGATACCGTTTCAGCTAAACAAAAAAGCTCCTTGGAAACCCTGATTCACCCCCGCCCTTTCTTTTTCTCTCCCCACAAGGAAAAAACACTAAAAAAAATCTTCTAGGACTGGAAATAAATAAATAAATCTCAGAATCTTTTGTTTCATAGTGTAAGAGATCAGTCACAAAGGTTTGAGCAGTACGTTTGTCCAACAGTCATCATTTTCTTCTTTTTCCTATTGAACCGATAAGGCATGAGGAGAAACAACTCCATTCCTAGGTTCTAAAATTTTGTTCCGCTTTGGACACTTATTTTCAGTGAAAAAACAACACCTTCTTGAAATTATGTGGCAAACTGCGTTTGGAAAGGAGATGAAGTATTCATTGTAAGATTATGAACAACAAAGCATGAAAATGAAAAACAGCTTTACAAGTCAAAGGAAATCCTAGTACTTCTGTCAATGTATGCTACCATTTAATAAGCCAACAATGAAGTATATGCAAAAGGAGTACTAAGCTTGGCAGTTATAGTCTGTAAACCACTTCCAGCAGTGGTCAGTAACATTATTTCAGAAGTCACCGATGTAACTAAATTCACCCACAAAACGCCTCAGAAACAAACCAAATAAATACAAGGCAGCACATTTTCTGGATAGCAGAAGAGGATGTCCAAAGGTATGTGATTAAAGAAGCTCAGTTCAGAGATGACTTTTTTTTACTTAATATGGGAGAGTAAAGAGCAACAACAGAGATAATGTGAGGCAATGGTGATGTAGACATGCTAGTATAATTTAAATGCTATCAACTAATCAAGTAATTTCTCCCTCACAGAACTCTAAAATTTTTGAAGACTTCATCTTTGCCCCATGTCCCTGGAACAGACACAGAATTTCTTCTAAGAAAACATTTTAATCCCCCTCTGCCTTTTAAAAAAGCCAACACTTAAGAAAACTGTGCAGAATATTTGTATCTGTTACATGATATCTTGTTACATGATTCAGTTAAGGTTCTTCATTTGCTTTAAGTTATTTCTGCCAAATTTGAAGCTCAATCTCCACAAAAAGACGGTGCTCCCTCTAGAAGACAAAATTGATTTATATAATATTTGTGTGTTACTCCAGCATGTAACTTACTTGCACTGTTTCTCAGTATTACTCTCAGATCAATCAGCATAGATCATCCATAGCACAAGGGTTTCCAGAAAAAAAATGAGATTGAAAAGGAGAGCAACAAATGCATTGAGGAGCATTTAGGAACACGAAGAACTGAAAATTCAGGAGCTCGCTGTTGGCAAGTATATGTACACAGACATATTCCTGTTCGAAGGCAACATGCTGCGATACAAGGTCATCTCATTACCAATGTGGAAGACAGAGTTCAGTCTCCCAGTCCCTGCCACACACAGACTAATTAAGAGCATCACCAAAAAATGTGTTACTCTCAAACAGCAACAGAGGAGTTCAGGAGGCATTCAGAGTACAACATTCCTCTGCATCCTTTTTTGTAATTGCTACACAGAATTTATTTTAAAATGTTATCTCCTTCCATGTTTGAAGTTGGATTGCCTTTCCAGAGGGATCTGTTTCCATCCATACTGTCATGGTTCAGAGTACATGTGCCATGCAGTAGACTCACTATGGAAATGACAAAACCCTACCACAAAGCTTTATTTCAGAGTATTCTTTTCTGAAAATGAGACAAGGTGTCATTTTGTAACAACAGTGCTTGGAAATATTTATGGCAGATGATTACTTAGTGTCAAACTATCAAACATCATTTTATCATTTCAATTTCAAAAACAATGAAGCAGCAGCACTTCTGAAGACCCACAGAACTCAAAAACTCACCTTTAGAACTTTAATAATCTGAAAGAAACTGACTTAGTTTGCTCCTTCAAAACTAAATGAATCCATCAGCTACGTTTTTGCCCTTCTTACATAAAAGCCACAAAGTTTTAAGTAAAATGTTATTTGCATTCTAGAGCAAATTTTACTATGGTATCATAACTTCAGCTATGCCAGAGGTCATTTCCCTTTCCTGAAAGTTTGTAGAACTCACCACTAAGCTGCACTTAGAAACAGAGTACTGTGCTAAACACTTTGCATATAATCAAAATTTTAAAACGTGAGTCCATTTCTGTAAATTTAAATATAAGAACCATGTGCACTATGCACTGAGACTGACCAGTGATTAGACTTTAGAATAAACACATGGCTGTGCGCTCACAACAGGTAAGGAAATGATATACCACACACATACTCAAAGGAAAGCATCACCCCTGCCAAAGTAAATCTGAACTAAAGCAGGAGCTCTGGGGTGTACAGGATGGTGACTGTCACAAGTCAGTGTTTGCAGCTAAAGAACTCAAACTTTTCAGACCTTTTCTGAGGCTTATTACAATCAGTAAGATCTTACTGTGCTTTCCTGTAACAGCATTTACTCAGAAAAAAAAGCAACAAACAAACAAAAAAGCAAAACAAGACTTACAGTGTTGTTTTTGGACTCTGCACTTACATTACTTCTGCAAACATGTGCCCTCTGGGACTAACGCAATAAACCTAATGGGCAGGCCAGGTCTCAGGAAATAACTCAACTTTGGAATAACAAATGCATACCACAGTTTACACGCCTTTCAGGAAATAATTTTAATTGGTCATCTACAACCAAGTCTTACTGTGAATTAAATATAAAAATTCTTACTCACAGACTGCAAGTGCTTATAATGCATACCTGGAGCTGAAAGCTGCCCTTGCAGAGCAATTTTTCAAAGAAACAGCATCCATTAAATACAATTTCCATATTTAAAATGTATGTTCTGTCAGAATTTACTTTTAATCTATAGTTCTATATATTTATAAAAATGAATGTAGACGGTAGTTATAAAAGCAAAATAATGAATATAGATTAAACAGAAAGACCTTCTCAGCACCTATATCTGTGTCTTGCAGCATGCTAGCACCCAGTTTGTTAATGGAGCTTGTTAAAGGATTACTGCAACAGCCTTGCAAGTCACTCACTTTAGCATAAAATTGATTCTGCTGCTTGCTTCTCATTTTACATTTAAGTGGAGACCATACAGAAATCCTGCCTTTTGTATTACGGAGTTTTCATACAGAAATAAATGCAACACAGTTCTTTGTTTCTATTTGTTTGCAGTATTTGATCACATGAGAAGTAAATTTTGAAAGCTATCTGTAAATTTCTCCTGCAGTCCAGTCTCCACATTGCAGGAAACTATACATAAAACCTAAATATTTTTAGAACACTTTGGACTCCTGTGATACTTGTAAATTGCACAGGATGACTTAAGGTTCACCATATGCAGTGCAACAAGTATGTTCCTACTACTCAGTATTTAAGGAACTCTATGTTATTTGAAATACAACACAATGTATCAGGGCATTCTTCAACAATGCAGTCCAGTACTATGATTTCGTACGTAATCGGGAAAAAATCATTATAAACTCTTAAGAAATAATCTTAAGATATTAAAACAATCAACTCATAACAAAAATGCAGAGCAATCTCAAATTAATTCTGCCTAACTGCCTAGCTGTTTCATATGCCGGAATGACTGAGTACAAGGCTCCTCCAGTTGTAGTGCAGGTGCCACGTCATCAATATATTCCACAAATATTTAAATGACTTAAAAGAGAGCACAGCAGCAAAAGAGATGGTGCAGCTGAGCTGTTAACAGCAAGAGATGAAAGGCTGCTTTACAGAAGCCCGAACTACTAATGCTATTTCTATGGTGCAATTGTGATTTTGGTTATTGGAAAGTAATGATACACAGGGCTGTACCACACATGCAGAAGCAAACCTCAAAATGTAAGACATGCCGTGTCCCATTCAGATATTTGTTACTTCTCCTAGACATGACAGAAAATCGCAGTTTTATGCAGATTGCATTGATAAAATCTTCACTTAGAACCATTACTGTTCAGTAACAACAAAACTGATAATGACTAGAAACCCCTTTCCATGTGTACACCTTCCACCATAGCCACGGTGCATGCATTTCAGTCTGAAAGTTGCTTTTTTCTTTGACAGAATCTTAATATTAGAACTTATGTCCAACACAACCACAAGCACTTATGAGAACAAAAAGTGCAGCAAAAATAGTGCCGCTGTACTCCTGGGAAGTCCATTTTGTATTCTACTAAGAAGAATTCTAGTACTCTCCTGGAACTGGAAAGGATAAGAAACTTTAACCTTTCAATACCTAAGTTGTTGGAAAGAAACACAGAGGCCTACTCATTCCGAACCAACTTCAAAGCATGGCACTACTTTGTCCTCACACATGTCAATTTTGGAGAGTGAGAAAGATCTTCAATACAGTTAGCTACTAGGAATGTCTTCAAGAAAGTAAGAAGTTTACTGACAACTTTTATGCTTGAAAAAGAGGTATGCAGAATGAACAAAAATGCAGTGCAATGTAAGTTGACTCTTTGCTTTTTATAATACGGAAGAGATGAATAAAGAACAGAAATATTGCTTTTAAAAAATTTTAAGACACAGTACTTTCCTTGAACAGCTGGAAGAACAATTAATGAGTATGTAAACCAGTGATGGTTAGAAAGTCTTAACTCCCTTGCCTCTGGCAGAAGACAAACTTCTTTTCTGTATAGATGCTTTTGCAGTTTCAGACACGTTTATGGGGTCAATACATTTATTTGTCTTTGGTAAGGAGGCACGGCAAAAACATAAAATTCATGTTTTGTAAACATCATCAGATACCAACTATAAGAAACAGGAAAAAATAAATACCCACCTAGCTTTGCCTCAGAAGTGTCCATCTCCCATTTGCTTTTCGGAATGTAACCCTAAATCATACACAGAGAGAAGCTCGGAGGATTAGAGAGAGACACACATGCATATCACTTTTGAACTGGAAACAGCATTATAACGGGAGCTTAAGTTATTTCTTTTTGTAAGGCAATTCTTGTTATCAGGTGAAGGAAGCAAATTACTCAGTATTTCAGAACTTGTGCATCCACTTCCCATTCAGTGATTTTAGCAGCCCTTGCAGACCATGACAAGAGTGCTGCCCTCCGGAAACACAGAACTCCGGAATGAGTCTAACAGACAGCAATGGCACTGCGTGCAGAGTTACTGTATCGTATTATCCCAGGTGGCAACGGTATTGAAACACAACTTATCAGGCATAAAGAATAGTTAAAGCTTTACAAATACAAATGAAAAAGTTACCGTAGTCATAAGCTTTCAAGAATATATTCCCAGATTTACTACACACAAGCTTCATATGATAAACCTTTCGAAGGGACATACCAAATTCTTGTACAACTGGTTGGTTCCACAACTAACAAAATTATTTTTTTGGTTTAAATGAGAGTATCTGCTGAATCACTAAGATTTAAGTATTATTTTTCATTTTAAAATAACCCTTAGTTCAACCATTCTTTTAAAATACTTATTCCCTACAAACAATGTCTTCATACATTTTACATGTAATGATCTTTAGCCGGTTTATCCCTCATAAACAAGTATAATGATATAAAATTTGGCAAAAACGTTTTTATTTTAGACATCATCTTGTTATATTTTCATTTTATACTCTTGGGCAAACAAACCCTTACTAAGCAACACCTTATAACTCATTTCAGCTGTTCAGATTTGGTATAAAACTACTTATGTTTCTCTGCACTCACAGAGAAAGCTCAATATAGTGAAACGAAACCCCTCTGAGAATTTCATTATTTTAAGAATTATTTTTAATAGAGAGGGATAAGAACTACTCTGGAAGACTTCAACAAGAAAACAATCCACAGACCAGTTTTATTACACTAACTTCTTTCCTGCTCTATTTATAGGTTACCCCCACTGTGGTAAACATATATGTGTATTTGTTAATGCTAAGGGTTACTAAATCAGAACGTACTATTCCAGAGAGCTACACTGCTTTTGATTATGTTCAGCATTGCTCTTCCAAAATCCTTGAAAACCTTTTTTCTATCAAGCATATATCAGTGACTTGAGATTATCAGATCTCTGTATTTTTTTGTTTTTAATCAAGTCTGTAATTAATACAAACTGATACAGTTTGTGCTGCAATATTTCCTTGTAACAAATAAATAAACTTCATGTATATATATATATTTATACCTTTAAACCAAGTAGCACATTAAAATTTGCTCAGGAAGTTTACACCACAGCTAGAAGCCTGTATTGAACAAAGCGATGTGTGGTACGCTGGTGAGAATACTCAGTTAAATGCACAAATAATTCATACCATCAAGCACAGAAAAGCAAGAATTCTCTGAATGCTACAAACAACCCTATGGGAGTTGATTGTAGCAACAAAAAGGTGACTTTGATGGTGTGAAATGGCCTATTGTGTGCTGAATCTGTACAATAACCTGGTTCTCAGACAGGATTAGAAAAGATTGAGACTTCATCCTTTGGTACAAGACAGTTGGATATTTCAAGGGCATCTGCCAGATGGCAGGAGCTTCAAACCTCTCTTTTTCCACAGGATTAAATGCAGCAAAATGAACTGGAAAACCCTTACCAACTGCTCTCAAGAAGGCAACAGATACCAAGTAGTGTATTATTCCACCTTTCTGTCTGACATACCTCCCTCTGAGATCAGTCACGTGACTCAATAGCAGAGATTACATACAGTAGATAACCCATCGCTATTTTTCATCTCATTTGAGTCCGAATAGAAAACATTCTTATATGTAGTTTACTTTTAGTTATCAATAATTTGCAGTTTTCACCACCAAGCTTTCTCCTTGTCTCAAAGAAAAGGCCTATTGTTATATGCACTGTACATTAGGACATCGGATACTGCCAAGAGCCCATAAACACACACACACATACACAGACACATATTTATGCACAGATGTCTCAAAAGCTAAAGACAACTTTCTCTTCCAGATACGGCTCATTTCCAAGAAATGAGACTAGCAGCCATATTCTTGTAAACATGAATGAATCTTTGAAATGCTCTAACCACACTTCATGAAGTCTCACACTCTGTGCCAAAGAATAATTTCGTAACGGGAACAAATGAGTCATGTTGTAAAAAACACATTTATTAAAATCAACTTTTCCTAAGCTTTATTTTTTTTTTAATTATGTATTTCAACTGCTTTCTAAGCTGCCACTCCTGAGGAATAGCAAATTTCCATCAAGAAAAAGGACTTTGCTTGTCTCAGACATTTTTGTTTACTTCCTGCTTATTGGAGTTTAACTGCTTGGTTGTGGGAACCAGGGTTTTGGTTGGTTTTTTTTGCAACTCATCAAGCACCAACCAGTTGCAGCTCCAACACATACCAAGAAGTTACATTAGGAAGCCTTCTGTAATCTTTTAAATACATACCTAAGAATGCCAGCCCTCAGGGCAACTCTCTAACCTTCATTTATCCAAGAGACCTAATACCTCATCTTGGAAATACCTACTGACAGACAAATTCAGTGAGCCTTGGCAGAGAAACCATTCTTCTTTATAACTGTTGTCATATACTGTGACAGTCAAGAAGAGTTCTTTAGACATGTGAAAGGAAATAAGCCAAATTAACCTTTAACCATTCTTCCCATGCCTCCACTTAGTGTAGTAGATAATCTGGAAGATAGCACTATAGTGTACTGTGATTTATAAATGTCTGTAAGAGGCATGTTGCCACGATCCTCTGATAATGCTGTTTGTGGCATATACTCACAAGATTCTTAAAAAAACCCAAACAGTTAGGAATAATATGATTTAACATTAAAGTTCTCCTAGAAATGCTTAAGGAACAAACAATTAGCAATGTGTATATTAAGATTGCACTGCTAAGAATGGCAATGGGTTGGCATTTGTAAGACTGAGATTCTCCCTCACACACATTAACAAACATTTCGTTAGAGATGGCTGATGTTTGTCCTACCAGTTCACTTTCCTCCTCCTCTGCTGTATCCTTCTTGACTTCTTCTTTCTGGTCTTCAATATTTGCATCAAAATCCTCCATCTCCACCTGTTCCAAAGCACAAGCACAGACTTACAAGGCACCGCTTGACTTCTAAGTATTATTGTTTTTTCACAAAGTAGAAGATTCCAAGTTCGAATAGAACACAAAGGAAGGATCATCTTGGAAAATATGGTGATGCAATAGATATGAATACTGGCTCCATTTTGGCTTCCCTCAGAAGCAGGTTCTATTCTGCCTACAGAGTGACAAACCGTGTGGGAAAGCAGAAATCATTTATTCTCTTCCTGCTCATCTAATGGAATACTTTCTGGGGTCCACATCTCTAATTCAGGTGTACACTGTGGTATACCTAAAACTCTCCAAGTATGTACAGTTCTTCATACCATTAGGAAAACCTTGATGCACACAGAGTAAATGCCAAAACTGCCCTTCTCTGAGTCTACTTGAGAGCTGAGCCTTTTGCTGCCCTCTTAAAGATTACTGTTTTCTGACACAAAGAATTTGGAGATTCAAAAATAACCTGTCAACCTCATGATAAACTGTGAAGAGTAAACTCTTCCTGTTTCAGCAGTTCACCAGTTCCGATGGCCATGGCAAGAGCTCTTTTGACAGCAACATGCAGCTACGGTACACTTACAATGACTGTACAATTAACATACTAATCTATTCCCTGAGCTCCTGAAACATCTGGCAAAGCAGAATGTAACAATACAGAAAAATGACACATCAAAGATGCATATGTCATGGCAAACTGCAAATGGAACAAAAAGGTAGCATACTTCTACAGCAAGTGCAGTCTTCTGCTACATGTTCTTTATTTCTTCATACTCTGCTACAGGTCTGTATTTCTCAACACAGGGACCAGGAGGAGTTCAAATTTGTTTATTTATTTACTCAAACTGCTTCTTCAAATTATCATCCAATTAATCTAGTAACCTGGAAAAGTGCTAAATTTCATCTGAGAGAGCAAAGATCCTCTTTAGTTGGTACTCAACAGTTGCTAAACAGCAAAGTGGCTTCAGCTCTTCCTCAAAGATGTGTAAGTCTGGGCTCCAAAAAGGTGATAACAAGTAGCATATACCTTCATGTCTGGTAATTGATAAGAATAATGGAATACACTTGTCTGATACAGTGATTCTGGCTTTCTACAGTGCCAAGTATAACTGCCCTATTGTGATCATGCGTTTGTCTGGTTTGTATTTTTAGTATAGCCACATCTACACAATTTGTAGTTTTAACAAGTACAGAGATTCTCACCTCTTCAATGGCAGCATCCTGCAATAGAGAACGAATGTCCAGGCGCATCATGTGACGTGGTGCTGCTTCCCAGTGATCAGACATCTAACCAAAAAAACAAACAGAAATGAAACACTTCTAAAAATGTAAGAGATTGCAGGGAAAATTGGGTTTCTGATCACCAACAAGATATATCTGTACTTTCAATCAATCCCATGAAATAACTACCAGCTCTTCTTAGAGGAAAAGTGTAAGCATTATGTAGTCTAAAAGATGTTAATAGCTTTCCGACAACAGCAGGCCTGGAAACACAACAAAACCTATCATTAATCCTATGACTCCAGATGTATACAGTTACCCTGCTGATTTCCTTTAGCTTGCGTCCATGAATATTCCTCTTGGAACACGTCTGGTTATCTGCACTCATTTCAGCTAAGTACACCTAGAAAGAGAAAGATAATATTAAATATTGTAGATCAATTTTTAGAGCTCTTTTTCTACCTGGTGATACTCTGTAGTTGTACATTATAAGAAAGGTAAATTTGTAACTGTAGACTACAGCATTCTTCCTGAATGTGGGAGTGACTTCACATTTATAAGTTTAGAAATACCAGCATACAGGTGCTAGCAAGTTCAAGCGCTTTTTAGGCTCCATTACCTCAAACCCTTTGGTTTTTGCAGCACTCCAAAACTGTTCAAAATGTCGCACTCTATCATTGATAGCATCAAGAATAATGAATGGGAAGAAGCCATCATCCAAGGTCTTTTTGAAAGTTTTAAACATGCTGGTACGATAGGTCTCTTCCATCTCAGCTTCATATTCATACTCCATCACCTTTATCAAGAACAAAAGCATTTAAGAAAGACGGCTATTAAATTGCTAATGTTCAATTGCTGAACAACATGACCATAAAGTACACTGGTTCAAGAAAAATATCTTCCAGGTCAACTTTAAAGAATTTGCCCATTCTGCACTTAAGTTATACTGACTTGTTTTGAAAAACAGCCCACAGACCTCTGCACTCTTCCAAAGCCACAGACTGAAACTCTGATTGCCACTGTATTGTTCCAGAATGTCTTGTTTCTTTGTAAAGATAAGCAACTGAAAAGTACCTTCTTTTTCACTTTTTTCCCGGTATCTGGGTCCCTCTCTTCTTTTTCCACTTCAGTGATAAAATAGTCATCCAGGCTGAGCACTCTTGGTGCAGGTCCTCCACACTCTACTTCCTTATCCTGAGAGGAAAGCAAAAAGAAAACATACACTCTTGCTGTAAAAATTCCATTCTGCTATAGAGGATCTTCAAAACACTTCCGGCAAACCACAGTTCCCTGCTCTATATTCAAAACAAGAAGAGAGCAAGCACCCCTCATGCTTGCTAATAGTGGAAGGGATTCACGTGCATATGAAAACACGGAACACAAAATAACAACAGGCTGAAATTCCAGACAAACAGAAAGAAAACAGTAGAGGAAATGCACAGAAAAGACAAGCAGCACTACACAGCGAGCAGTTGTTTACATACCCTGATGAGTTTCGCTACATGTGTCTTTCCACTGCCAGGCAACCCTCTCATTATGATTACAATCTGAAACAAAGATCATGTAAGAAGACAGGATACTGTACTACATTTAACAACCTTTTGCAAATATTTTTTTTCTAGTAAATTACGTGCTCTGGGCTCACACTTCTGCATATCATCAAGCAAAACCAGTACCATGCCTCACTGTCTATTTTACAAACCAGGCTGTGAGGAATGGTAGTAGTTCCACAGAATAAGAATATATAATGTTAATCATCTCAGCAGCTCACACTGCATAAGATGTTATAGATCTGGTTCAGGTAAAGTTAACCAAATGAAACAAATGTAAATGTTTTATAGCCTAAATTTTGTTATTTCTTATTTTATATAATGCACTGCCAAATCTCTGACTGTGCAAAGCCAACTCTGATACATCAAAAACCCAAGTGAAGATCTCAGAAGAGTCTAAAATACATTAACATTACCCACTAATAGAAATTTCACCTTAGCATTCTCAGGAAGTTTACATCTCCTGTGAACTCCTAATTGTTGTACTACAACACTCTAGGCATTTGCAAAGAAACCAAGAGAATTCCCAGAGCTTCCTCAAATGTAAGCTTGTTCCCAACGTATTACATTCATGAGCATTTTATCTGAATACAGACCTAATAGAAAGCAATTGTTGCTTTCAAAATGCATACTCACCCTCTCTGGCCTGCTATCTCGTCCTGGTGGCTTCAAAATATCATCTACATTTTTAGATTCTGGCTTCCTTTCCACTCGTGGAGCAGGTGGTGGCTGACGGGGCATTGATGGAGCAGAAATAGGAATCCTTTCCTCAGGGTAATTTCTACGATCACCTTCAAATTCCATTGTTTGGACAGAAGAATTTTCTTAGTACAGTAAAATAAAAAAATTAAGATGTTCATACCCAGCTGAGTTGATTTAAACAGACCATTATTTTAGGATAAATTCACTGATTTGTCCCTCAAATAATTCAAAATTCTGATCTTAAACCTACTGCAATCAAAGATATTTTTTAGTAGAGTATATAAATGTTGCAGTCCTGATCTCATCACCACCGAGAAACAAAACTACATGACACTGCTCAAATAATTTTTAATCATAGAATCAACATGGTTGGAAAGGACATCCAGGATCACCAAGTCTATCCTTTATCCCATCATCTCCCTAACCACTAGACCATGGCCTCAAGTGCTTCACCCACTCGTTTTTTGAACACCTCCAGGGACGGTGACTCCACCACCTCCCTGGGCAGCCTGTTCCAGTGCCTAACCATCCTATCAGTAAAGAACTTCTTCCTAATATCCAATCTAAACTTCCCCTGACGCAACTTGAGGCCATTTCCTCTCGTCCTATCATTAGTTTCCTGACTTATTATTTTCCTGAATTACACATTCTGAACAAAGAAATACTGCAAATCAATTCATCTTCTCCCAATTAACCTTCACCTCAGCAAGTCTGCATTTCATAACATTCTAACACGGCTTCAAGATTGAGTAACTGTACCTCCAAACATGGAAGGCCCATGATCATATGCTGGACGATCTGTCTTCCGTTCATATGGTGGTCTTTCAAAACCACCCCGCCTGGAGGGAGGATGGTCTTTCTTGTCACGGTAAGACTGAGTCCTTGAAGGTGTCGTAGGAAGAACCCTGCCAAAAAGAGTATTTTGCCTATTTCTAGAATTTCTACCATGGATTCCAAAGATAAATGAACATTTACCTCACAGGCAAAATGAACATCCTGATACCCAATACAGCCTGAACTGTATTGATTTCAATAGTGTTCCAAAACCACATACCTATCATCTCGGGGATGCCTCTCTTTTTCAAATCTCTCTCGTTCATAGTCCACGGGACCACGGTCTCTGTGCAATTCCCGCTCTCTCTTGAAATCCCGATGATCTGTATTGGAATTACCTTGACGCTCAAAATAGGGCTCACGATCTCTTTCTCTGTTGTAACGACCAGGATGCTCTGAAAGGAGAAACCCATGGAAATCCAAACTACTAAAATATACTCCGATTTTTAAATTATTTTGGAAGAAAAATCAACAAACAAGAGTGCAAGAAAAGAATACAGGAACATATGATATGAGGGCCAGAATGGACTTAATCAGCCACTGAATCTCTTTTCCAAACTGTAATAGACAACCATACCATTAAATCCTACTTGAAGTTACAAAACTGAATTTTTAAACTGGCTAAGTCATTGACTGCATTACTGCTCTTGACAATATAAACTGTTACGTTATTTTCTCTGAAGAATATAAAGTGGTTCTAGATTAAACAAGAGTTACTTAGCTTAAAGTATGTTTTTAGTGCCTTACAACTTTTCGTAAGAGCTAACAAACTGTCTGAGAGCTAGTCAAGCACTCCCTACCTTTTTGAAATGTTTGCCTCTCCGGTAGAGGTTCTGGACGCAGGGTTACCCTCTCCCCATATGGAATCTGTTCCACTTTACTGGTGGTTATATCTGATTAAAAATAACAAAAAAATAATCAAGGTCTTAAAACACCCCTCTTCCATTTCCTTTCCTGTGTCATGAAAAGCAAACAGTCAATGGCATTTGAAAGTGACTGGAGTAACCTAAGATTTCTTTTAATGGATAATGCAAAAAGAGCTATAAATAAATACACAACATCATGGTTTTGGAAGTCTGAAGCGTGTTTGTGTAGTGTCTGCCTTTCCAGGTGAGTTCAGGTAGCACACATAGTCAGAAGATTATAAATATTAAAATGTTCTGAAAGTTTCAATAACTCACAGAACTACTGTAATGTCAAGAATATTTAGCTGAAACACTCACTTTAGATTCCTAACAGTCACAATTTTTCCTAACAGCTTTTAGCAAAGCCATATTGATTCCATTAAGTAGATGTTTTAATTCATGTTATGGCACCTTAGAGACAGAAAAAAAATTCTCTTTAAATGACAGTGTATAATTTAAGAACTTCTTTATGACACGATTTCACTCCTGATAAAAACTAAGAATGAGGGAAATTGTATTAAAAAAACAGTGTTGAATTTTAGCTTTGATAAGCTTGATACTACAAATCAGAGTCCTTCGCTGTTTGCATGTTAAATGCCTGTTTAGGGCGCACGCCCTTCAGAACTAGAACTTTGTCTCCCTCCCTGTTTAGAGGGTATGTAACACCCATTAAGCAGTATATAAATAACACAAACACCAGTCACACTCTGCTTTAAATTACTCAGCCACACCCAAGAATAGTAACAATCCAAAGTGCTCTCTAGCATAGTTACTTCCATACTCAGCTAAAAAGGGATTAAGGGAAAGTATAAATATCAGTGCCAATCTAAATATAACACATTGATGTGATCACATCAATTAGTGTTTACTAGAAGCAGATCTGGCTACACAGCACGCAGTCCACATGAAACAGCTCATTATCACAACACTGAAGAAAGTATTGAACTCAAGGCTGGAGGTTACAGACTCCTCAAAACTGCATTGCTTAGCGTTGGATCACAATGCATGCAGCCTACAGGTTTGCTGCGGCGTGCTTTGTGTGGCACACTCCTTTAGAAAGATGCTAGGAAGACTAATTAGCTCTCTGTTACATATCAAACAAATACACTGCAATACCCACCTCGTCCATGGCCATAATCCACAGTTTGCTGAATTACAGGTGCTTTAGGAACCGGTGGAATAACTGGAGGAAGGGACACTGGTACAGCTGATGGAACAGAGGTGTGAACAGCAGCTACTTTCACAGGTGAGGAGACGGGTGGAGGCATCATTGTCTCCTGTTTACACAACTCATACTCCATATTTGCTCCTTTATCCTCATTTGTGTCCCAGAGTCCGTGGAAAGAATCCTCATCCCAGCGTTCCTGTTCCACAGCAGAAGGTGACGGTTTTAAAGACTGACCATGACTTGGGGTTGTAGTTGGAGTAGAAACTGGAGCATGTGGCCTTGTCATAGGTGTAGCAGGCCTTGTCAGTGGGGCACTTGGTCTTGTCACAGGGGTGGGCTGTCTGAACAACACGGGAGGCTTTATAATAACAGCAGGAGAAGGTTTAATAGCTTGGGCTTCTACTGGTGCCTCTGAAGATAGCTGAGAAGAGACCTAGATGCAGAAAGCACTTTTAATGTAGATCTGTAAACTAACCTTCTCTCATCCTCTCTACGTCAGTAAGCACAATGCCAATTGGTAATCAAATCATAAGCATTTTCTAGTACCTCCATCAAGATGCTACAGGTAGGAGGACAATCTTTCGAGAACTGATGGCCTGAATTAATCTTGTGTTTGTTCACTATGTGAAGGCTTAAATACTATTTATTTTCTTCTCCAAAATAACCTTACCAATTTAAGCTCCAGTAGACCTATCTCAGTTCAAAACTGTCTACAGTTTTGTTCCCAAAGACTCCTGTTGTCTGCAAAGATTCCTGCAGTCTGTGAGGAGGATGAAAAAGACTTAAAGTAGGGCAGCTTGGTGATGCACAAAAGGATTGATAAGGCCAGCTTCTTTCGGGAAGTCACTGGAAAAATTCCCAGAGAGCAGAATCACCTGGAAACCCCTTAATGAAATCAACATCAGATCAACATAAGAAATGAGTCTTGCCCAGTGTAAAAAAACCCAACAAAACAAAACCCCTTCATGAACCAAACACAGCCATGGAACCCCATGTACTGTGTCACAAGAGTCTTTTCAGCATCACAGCAGATGCTGAGTTACAGGCAGCCTTATTAGCAACATGCAGCAAAACTTGCAGAATGGTTGTAGATACAAAGCTGGACTTTGTAATACCCGTTTGAAGTCACAGTACAAGTCTGTTGTCAGGAATCCCAAGAAAGAAAACAGTTGTTTGAATACCTCTAGGCAGACAGGTGAAGTGGTGTGAGATAAAAAATTATCAAAGTTGAGTAAAGTCACTTCCTAAAGGCATCACCATATCTGCAGATCTTGGTAGCAAATCTGCTCCATTATTTTACTTTATAGACACTGCAAACAAGAAAAAGGTCAACTAGGCAAAAAGAAAACTTGCAGTGCCTCACTTGCTGCCTAACACTTCTCTGGAGGGAGGGACAAACAAAGCTTGGTCTGGCTAAATGTCAGACCTTGAGATCAGTACAGCTAAATTTATTGGTACCAGTAACTTTGGGATTAAGATGCGATGAAGAATAAAGACTGTGCACCGACTCAGGTACCTCCTCCAACATACATTTAACAGAATTTTTTTTTCATTGTAGGAAGGATTTCTAAACCTGAGTTAACATGACTGTGGAAGTTCAGCTGGTTTCTGATCGGGTATGAATTATCAGAAAAACCCAAATATAAGCAGCTCAGAAGAGTTCCCAGAACCAACCAGGAGATTAAGCAGCAGAGGAATAATTTGCATCGCAATGGGAGGTGAAGTCATGGAAGTACACAAATGTGAGCTTCCATGCACTTTATGATATTCCAGAGGGTAATGAGAACTCCTAATAAAAACAGCAAACAGAAAGCTAATGCCCACTCTACATCTCACTTTTTTGATAGACCAATCTTCAAATTTCTCTCTTTAAACTCTTCAAAGAGGAGAGAGCTCCTGAAGTAAAAAAGCAGAGCAAGATCGGAATTGAAGCCAGTATCAGAACTTAGTTAGGCAATGAACAACAGAGTGTTCTCATGAGCCTTATGCTCCTGCTTTGGAAGAGCTCATCATTTCTTGCACATCATCCCGCAGCAGCTTAGGCTGCTGAGCCTCATATGCTTCTGTCCCCAGTGGGTCATGCTCAGAAGACACAGTGGACTGAATGAGTAAGAAAGGCTTTGGAAAGTCTAAAGAAACTATGAAGTTGCTTTGCCTCAACAGAAGATTGATCAGGTTGCAAGGTCTGCTGGGGAGGCATTCCACAGAGAATTCTGACCATCAGAGTACAGAACTGATCTGACATACACATTAATAGTAATCGCTACCACCATGTTACTAAGTTAACACACGATGAATTTACCTGAAAGGCGCCTGGCCTTGTGCTTGTGTTCTGTGGTCTAGGACAGTCCTGTGTGGAAATGTCAGGTTTAAACTCTTTCAACTTCTGTAGCTGTTCTTTTTGCTCTCTGCACACGAATCACAAGAAAGCATTATCAGTCTGTAGCTTAAATGAAAAATTAAAGAAATCAACACTCACAATGAAAACTACTTATTACACTGGCATTAGAGGCCAAGTCCAAAGAAGAAAAGGACACAGCAGGCTTTACATGGTCAACATTATGATTCAGAAGTCCCTGCTTCAGACTCACCTAACAATGGAGGTATTCAGTATATTAGCAACCTCATTTTTTGATCACAGATTTCCTCTGCAACATGCAGTTATGCTTTTGTGCTTGGCCAGAACCACTCCACTGTGACAGTAAAGAACAAAGCTAGATTTTAGCTTCTGACAACACCTTCTGCAAAACAGAAGCCTGTTGGAGATGCACGCCTGAGCACTCCCAGTGACTTGCTCTGGGTTGCACGCTAACAGGACTGAGGCCAACACAAAGCACAACAGAGACTCCAGAAAAAACAAAGCAGTGATGTTAGCTTTTGTTTCCTTGTTTTATGTGTCAAAATGCTACCTAGTCTATGAAGCAGAGACCAGGACCAGCAGTGCATACTACAACCACCAGATTACAAAGATCTATCTACCCAATATGATTTCCTTTCAGTTTTTGTTTGCATCTCTGTATCTAGGTTTTTTTATTGCTAATAACTCTTTGTTCATATTAATTGTGTGTATTAAAGTAGTGCCCAAAGAACAACTGAGAATGTGATTCCTCTGTACTAGGCACAACAGAGGCTATTCTGAGTGGCAACCCATCTGCTTAGTGCCCAGTGCAAGGGCAACTTGGCTCAAAGAAAGGCATCCCAAGTGCTGCCCTAGTACAAATAGCAAACTGCGCACTTGCTACCACTTAAAAGTACTTAAGAAATGCGTAGATGAAGTGATGAGGGACATGGTGTAGTGGTGAATTGGCAATGTTAGGTTAACGGTTGGACTTGATGATCTTAGAGGTCTCTTCCAACCAAGGTGATTCTATGATTCCTTACAGCTGGCTTAGGAAAAATACACTAGATGATAAATACAGAACAGCATGCAGCTCAGAGTATGCTGTTTGATACACAATAAAAGCAAAGCCAGATGAAGGCTTTACCTTTGGAGATGAAAGCTGATATGCACCATGCTACTGGTGTAACTCCTGGCTCCAAAAAAAATACCATAAGCAGTCTCCTTAAAGTTGTTCCTACTGTTCAGAATGGGATCGCCTGCTTATAAGAACCTGATGAGAAGTACTAGTGTGATTAATTTTTACGATTATCCTCATATTAAATTAAAAATCAGTATCAGTAGTGTCAAGTTTGTATTTCCACTTTCTATCGGCTTAGAAAGATGAATATGTATCTACTTTTGTACATAAAATATTTTAGTTTCTGTGTTTAAATATTTCAGCCCTAATAAACCATTCACTCAGGCAAGCAGTGATTGTCAAACCAGGGTCCTTAGATGAAGTCAGCTGGCCTGCAACTAGTCATATTGAGCAGTAAAACATATTCCTGGCAACCTGAGGCAACAAGAAAGTCAGGAAGCTGAAAATGATCTGTTGCTCTGAGCTTTTGGCAAATACCGCTTTATAACACAGATTTCACAGTTACTAACACCTGTTGAATTAATCTAATTGCAGTGAAAGATTAAATTATTCAGAATAAAAGTTCTCCATTTTTAAAAATCATTTTTCTTGCATTTTGGCGTGCAACTAAGGTCTTCCATATGGGACAGATGCTTAGCAATCTTAGGAGTCTGAAAACAAAACGGCTTCAAGAAAAGTGCGAAACATCTCTGTATCTTACAACATGGTTTAATGTAAATATAATAATGATAACAAAACATTCCTTTTGATTGCCCATTATTTTAGCATAATGTCTTGCTTATGAAATCAAACCCCTGTCTTCACTAGGCACCAATCCTTAGCTATCTCTCAGTAACTCATGAATAGGATGAACTGCAATCACCTCTGTCTCTAAGGTGCTTCCTTTTTTCTCTACAATCTGGAAGATCTCTGAAAGATCTCATTCACTGAAAATAGTCAAAGAAACTAATCTTTTTTTTTAAAAAAAAATACATTTAATGAACCTAAACTCACGCACCAAATCACAAAGATAGCATTTGGATAGATGTTATGTGCTCCATTCATTCTAAAATTACCAAATTTACTGAGCCCTAGGATGTTTCTGATGTTTAAGAGGATATTCTATTATTTGGAAACAAACACCTATTAAAAAGCCTTAAAGAGTCTTGTAGCTGCTTTCTAAAATGGGAATGCCATCTTCATGGGGAAAGGGACAACCACCTATTTAAGACAAAAAGTCCATCCACAAAAGCTGTGATGGAGGTACTCCAAATAACCATGTTAGCTCCTACTATCTGTCATGCTGTGGCAAAAAGAAATGAAGCCATTACTGTGTAAATCAAGGAATGAATTAGGAAAGGAGAACCATCTCCACAGAATGGGATCCCCACCCAAAGTGACAGAACCAGGAAACTCACCGAAGCATTTTGAGCTCCTGGGCAGCCTTCAGAATTATCTCATGCTGTCTTTGGCTAAGGACCATCACTCCTCCCAAGGACTGGTCAGAGTCCAGGTTTGAATCTGCTCCCAGCATATCAGAGGAATGTGAAGGTGGAGGAAGCGGTGAATCTGAATGATCATCCAAAGATCGCAGTCTGTCTCCTTCATCTGGATACCACCTGTCCGGCAACCGCTCCCTCTCCCAATCAGGCCTTTCAGGGAGGTAGTCTTGCTTCTCCCGCCATGTGTCGTATCTCTCTGGATACTCTCTAATCCTCAGCTCCCCCCTGTCTCGGAAGTCTCTGTCATAATGATCTCTATTCCTATCCTCCCTCCACCTGTCTTCACGGTATCTGTCCAGAGGTGGAAGAGGTGGTAATGGTGGTAGAGGGGGGATATCCAGGTCACGATTCCCCATTTCTCTGTCATCCATAGGTCTCATATCCCAGCCTCTATCCCATTCTCTGTCTAAATCTTGATCATAAATGTCTGAGGATCTTCCAGTCCTATCTAGATCTCTTTCCAGTTCCCTCTCTCTTGGCCTCTTCCAGTCATCCCACCATGAATCTCGTCTGTCATGATCAGATGATAAAGGAGGTAGTGGCGGTAGGGGAGATAATGGAGGCAATGAATGGTGGGATTGCAACCTGTCATCTCTGTCATACACATCTACAGAATCATCCTGATAATCAGAGTTGTGATCTCTCCAGTATCGTTCTCTTTCCCAGTCATCCAATCTCTCATGCTCCAAAGAGGGGTCATCTTGACTATCTAAAGGAAATTCCTCCTGCATTCTATCATCTTCATGACCCCAAGAACCCCTGAGTGTCTCATCTCGATGGTATGGAGGCAGTTGGTCAGGGTCACCTCCTAGGTGAATGGGCTTATCTATATTGCCTGTTTCAGATCTTCCTGCTTCCCTCTCCCGGCTACCTGCCCTCCTGATGGGACCCCTCTCGCGGCTACCTGCCCGCCTGACCAGACCCCTCTCGCGGCTACCTGCCTGCCTGATGGGGACTCTCTCCCGGCTACCTGCTTGCCTGACGGGGACCCTCTCCCGGCTATCCGCCCGCCGCATGGGCTCCCTCTCCCGGCTACCTGCCTGCCGCATGGGCTCCCTCTCCCGGCTACCTGCCCGCCTGACCGGGCCTCTCTCCCGGCTACCTGCTCGTCCCCTGTCCCGGCTGCCTGTGCGCCCAGCTAGCTCTCTATCTCGGCTAGAGAATACCCTCTCGTGGCTATCTGACCGTCCACCCAGTCCCCTCTCTCGGCTGCCAGACCGTCCATCTGGCATCCTCTCCCTACTGCCTGATCGCCTATCTGGCATCCTCTCCCTGCTGCCTGCTCTCCTGAACATCCCCCTGCCACGGATGGATGCCTGCCTAGCCTGCCCTCTGCCTCTGTATACATATCCTCTGCCTCGGCCATCATCCATTCTGCCCATTCCCCGGCCATGGCCATCATCCATCCTTCCCATTCCCCAGCCACCGTCCATCCTGCCCATTCCCCGGCCACCATCCATCCTGCCCATCCCTCGGCCACCGTCCATCCTGCCCATCCCCCTGCCACGACTCATTCCCCAGCCACGGCCATCCCCCTGCCCTCTGCCACGGCCATCATCCAGTCTGCCCTGGCCCCTTCCTCTGCTTACTGGTCCCTTGCCTCTATCTTCATGCATAAATGGCCCTTTCCCTCTGCTTTCTGGTCCAGGTAGGCACTGGGTGCTATCTGAAGCAATCAACTGGTCATCTGGTGAATCCAAGTCCTCATTTCCTGTTACAGGGGTTACCACACTGCCTGTTCCTGTAATTCCTGACTGCACAGCTACAGGGCTACTAGAAAGGGATGTTGATTTCTGGTTCTGAATAGGCGAAGTAGGTTCTTTGGACTCTTCTACTGGCTGGTTAGGATCATGTGAACTCCATGTCCACTTTTTAGGAGGGTCTGAAATAGTTTCTTTGACTTCAGGTTTGGATGGCTCCTGCTGAGTGTCTGTCAGGTCCTCATTTTGCTCATTTCCACTCTGTGCATCAGGAGTAGACTGTGTTCTGCTTACAGTCTGCTGATTCCCAGCTACGTCTGTAAAAGGTTCTTTGTTTTCTGACTGTGAGTCTGTCTGTGACTGCTGCTGCTGCTGTCCCAAATGAGGCCTGGGCCCCCTCCACCGTGGACCACTAGGTCGGGAACCATGACCATGTGATGCATTTGTTGAAGTATAAAATTGTGCTGCTGGTCCTCGTGGGATAGTCCCCCATCTACTTGAAGACTGTCCATCTGTATTCTGTCGGTCAAAACGTGACCTGTATCCTTCTGAGCGCTGGGAGTCAAAACGAGGTCCTCTCTGTCTTGAGCCTTCAAATTTGTCATAGCCTCTTCCTCGAGGTCCATCAAATCTATAGATGACAGCAATTTTATTCAAATGAACATGTCAAATTAAAATCCTCTAAAAGAGACTTTCACTCCCACCCCCAAGTCACTTCTAACTGATGAATCCTATGTGCCTTAGGATCAACTCCTACTGAATCAGTGCAGAAGTAGAGAGACATTCTTCAATTCAGTATTGTCCAGTGAAGATCAATTTAAACCACTTGCAGATTATAAAAAAGGAAATTTGGCTTAAATGTCTCAGGACTGAAACCTGACCGACAAAGAAAGCTGGCAAACTCATTTGAAAAAAAGCTTTCAACTTTTAACAGAAGTTTTGTTGCAATCAACAACTCTTGTTGAGCTTTTGTTTTGATATTATGCAAACAAGCGTACTTAACTATGGTGGACAAATGCCATCTAGAAAAAACCCTAAATACAGATCCTTTCAGAAAGTGCCACAAATTGTGATATCGCCCAGTTACATGCAAGCTAATATGCCTAGAACAAATACATTTTCATTGCTTCACTTTTAAAATCCCTTTTGAAAGCACCTACAACTGTAATTGCCTGACCTATTTCCTCACAGTCAAGCAAACTATGATTCTGTGGATACTAATTCATTACTGTCTAGTCACCAACAGCAGTTAGCTTGTTGCAAAATTTATTATTTCGGTGGTCTTGATCATAAGATCATTTATACAACCTCAAAGAATTCTAATGACCCTGATAAGTTAACATAATAAACTGCTTTTTTGGGGGGATAGGGGCAGGTGAAGGTGAACAGGAAGGAAAAAAAAGAATTTACAAAGCGTAGTGGCAAGATAACTTAGATTTGAATGATTAACTTTTACATGGAAGGTACAGCTAGAAGGTTGGATACTGTAAGACACACTTCATCCCCAAAATTCTGAAAATTAGTTTAAGCTCGTTCCTTAGAGTTCCATGAGAAAAATTAATTGCTCAAAAAATGTGAAGTGTGTGTGTGTCTCTTTATATGTCTAGTCATTACCTGGGACTTTTTAGCTGGGAAGGCAGCAGGTAACATAAAATTTTTAATTTACCCCCTGTTCTGTTAAAAATTCATTAGGACTTTATTTTCTACTAACTATATTGAAAAGAAACAGTAAATAGATTTTTTGTGAAAGCTTTGATTAAAACCCTAGAATGGTCATGCAATCACAAAAGACGAATGCACAAAGGTTACAGTGTTAAATATTTTAAGTATGCTCAAAATCAGAGCTCCTGTATGTGCATTCTAGAAATTTTTAATTATCCATAGCCTAGCATCGCACATTACTGAGCTCTACATCAATGCACATAGAAGACATGCACTAGCAAACCATGAAAAAGTCTGTTCAAAACTGTACATCCAACAAATCCCCAGGACCAGAAACAAAACTTTTTAAAAACCAACAGGAGGTAGAAAATTATTCAAAGTTATAAAAAAGTTAATTTACATAGCTAGCAATTAATGAATCATTTTTTATGAATGATCATTCTGGAAGCAAAGAGAAGGAAAATAAACATGAAGATACGATTATAAAGTCTAGCAGAGTATGTAAGGATAGAAACAATTTAACAGAACAAAAGTTTGTTGATTCAGTAAGCATCACATCAACCCATCTTGAACTAACGACCAGACAGAACAGATGTTGCTTTTACAACCTGGTATCATGTCAAGTATGAAAGAAAAACATTCCAAAAACAAGACCTTGGATTAAACCATATAGCAGGTATAAAACCACATAAAAGACACAGTATGCTGGCTTTTAGAGTAGTTTTATATTAAGGCAGCAGGCCATCCACCTGATAAAATGAAGATTTAAATTTGAACAATCCGCAATCTTCAAAACTGAGACAATCACGAGGTAAAGCAAAAGAAAAAGGGGCAAAGAAGCCTAATTCTAGGCTCCTGAGGCTCAAATCTTCATTTTTTTCCTTCTCTCTCTTGTTTATAACTGTTTGAATGCTACATAATGCTACATGTGTAGAAAACCATTGATTTGTACTTAAGACAAGCGCTACCTCTCCTATCAAGCAGCCGTTTTGAAAAGTGCCCTGAATGGGACAATCATATGGCTGCAGAACTCTCTCACACTGTAAGTTAAAGTACTGGTGAACAGGTTTGAATTTTCATTTTTCTGCAATAAGTCTTGGATTACAAACAGAGAGTACTTTTTGTTTCTAAAAAATAAATAGCCAGTAATCAGCTACGTTATTATATTCAACTGAATATACACCTGAATACTTTCCTGATTCCCTTTCAGAATGCCTACATTAAAGTGCTACCATACATAGCAACACCTTAAAAACAATCCTTTCTGCTTTAGATTTTCCTAAACTGTGTTTCGAGTACCACAGACAAAGTGCCAGGAATTTAGATCACTTCCTATATGATCTCATCTTCAAACTGAGGGCAGCAAAGACATATCAAATATTTACGACAGTTTTCCTATTTTCACAAAAGCGGTATTATGTCTCAGAGAATGAGAAGGGTGCAGTGTGCTCAAGCATTTTACTAGGAGACAAAAAAAAAGACGTTCTACTCTAGATAATGCTCAGGTGAAAGGCATATATCCATCCTTGCTTTCATAAGATAAATACATTGTATACACATATTAAAAACAAAACCTGCACTAAACAAGCACACTTCACAACCTCAAGATGATTGGAGAATAAGATATGTTTCATTTCTTAATAGATCACCGAAAGTCTTGTAGCCTGGAACACGTATAAATCAACAAATATATCCTTACCTAGGGCCTCTGGGGCCTTCAAAACGTGCTGATCTGGGAGGATCTGGAAGCAATCCACCCGACCTCACTGGTTTATCCTGCATGGTAGGTGCATGTGTGGAAGACACTCCAGAAGTGCCTTTTAGTTCCCCACATCCTTGCTCAGATGAAACAGAGACAGTTTGTTTACTAAGATGACCTTGAGACTTTCCGTGGTCTGAAGAGCCAAAGGATGAACTTACTTGAGAATGATAAGGTGAATAGACAGTTGAACTAGCTATTTTTGATGCATAGGTACCAGGAGTGGGAAGCAGAGCAGGCCTTGGTGTCTCAGTAGACTGACTGCTTTGAGAACTGGATCCTGAAGGGACAGAGGAATTAGATAACTGAGAAACAGAAGAGAGAGGCGGGGGAACCAGTGGAGGTGTAGTTGAAGGTAAAGTTGGAGGCATAATAGGAATGCCACCTTGAGTGGTTTGAGAATATGGAACAAATGGAGGTGGCAGTGAAACATTTGCAGGATACTGATTCTTCAGATTTTGGAGCGAGCTCACTTTCTCCTGCAGATGGGACTGAGTGACCTTCATCTGTTCATCCCATGCTTTCCACTGCTTCTCATACTCTTGAAGCTGGTCTTTGTGAGGGTAGGTTTGAAGCTGATGCTGCCACTGCTGGTTCATTGACCGCTCCCAGTCTTTATGAAGCTGCTGGAACTGTTTTTGCTGTGCCTCATAATGTCGCAGCTGCATGTCCACTGACATTGTCTGCAACGAGAAGACAAGAATAGCTTCAAAATACCATCTTAGTTATTTTCAGAGCCATATATTTCACTAGCACTTGTAATATCACAGTTTCTGACTTTGGCAGAAGCGTGAGGAAGAACTATGCTGAAACAAAAGCAATCACCAATTGTGATGTCTAAAGTAACTGTGACAATTTACACATTTTATGACTAGAGTACATTTATGTCTAAAAGGCTTTTTTTTTTTTCCCCTCTTAAACAGGACAGCTGAAGAAAGCTATAATCAAAGGGCTCTGAGATGTATTATTACTGGATGCTAACAATGGCTAAATCCCAAATCAATCTTTATTCTTTCAATATATACAGTATGTGGCTATTTCTCAAGGTTTTAGTTTCTGCTATTAACTTGCGTAGAGTTGCTTCAGCTGCCAGCAATTATTTTTCTCTAAGCCTTTCCCAGATCATCTTATTTTCACAATGAAGCTTCTTTCAAGGAGGTACTGTCTTTCATTATGTGTAGATACAGGTTCTAATATCCATGGCTTGATCTTGTCTGATATTTTTAGGGTTCACACTTAGGAGATTTTTTTTAGACAAGCAGACAGCCCAAGCTACAAAGAAACGCTTAATGTACAAACTCCACCAACCCAGAAAAAGCTGACTCAACTCTCTAATAATCAACTTCTACTTAAAAGCTTAAAGGTTGCAACACTAATATAATTATCCAAGCTTGTTATTAAGACTTTTTATGTTATTTCACTGATTATTTGAGTAAAAAATAATGTGAGACTGATTTCCTTAATTACTTTGTGCATTTTTGGCATCTCTGTTTACTTCATCATTGTATATATTTATTTTTGTACTACACAATGTTGTAAAAAAGAGCAGCTACTCCATGCAATCATCTGTGTACCCAACCTTTCTTCTGAACTGTTTCTCCAGCAGTAAAGCACTCAAATCTGAGAAAATTCAGTACTGAGTTCAGCTTTACTCCCGTATCATCCAGATATATCTGAAAAATCTTATGACAAATGTAAAGCTTCCTACTGAAGCTTTATCAATTCTTTTTTCATTCTGAAGCTGAGCGTCAATAGGAAAAGGGGATATAGACTTCTACCCGAGCAGAAAAAGTAGTTAGACAAATGAGCCAACCATCACAAATTATTCAACTACTTGTTTTTCAGCAGATCATGAGTATTAGGTCACCCAGGAAGTATATCAAACCACCATCTCCTCGATGTTTCACCTGTAAGTGTGGAGGCTGTTGCATGATCTGTTGATACTGCTGTACTATCTGCTGTAGCTGGGCATGCTTCTGCATTATTCTCTGATACTGAAATCCAACCCGCTGTTGGGGATGCTGCTGCCACTGAGCTGCTGCCGCTTGCAATTGCTGCAATCTCAAATCTTCCTCAGGGTCATCGGGAGGTTCAATGTTGAGCTAGAGAAAAAGGCAAATACTATAAATAAAGGAAAGCTCCTTCTGTTAGAAGAAAAACACACTTGGTCACTACCCAGTTTACAGGAACCTTCTCAGTGTTGGTTATTTTACCAACCTGTATTTCAGTGTTCTGGCCACCCACAGCTTCTCGAAGGCTGATTTTATTTCCTTTATTCTTAATGTGAATAGTCTGATAAAGGTTAGGCTGATGGCAATTAGCTTATTCATACATACAGAAACTACCTTCAGGAAAGAGATTAATGTAGATCTGTTATCTGTTGCTCACAGCAAATAATATGAGCCAACGGTGGTTTTTCATTATGAGGCAAAGCAACTCCAAGTGCATTATTTCTGCCACTTGGTAGGAACCCACACACTAAGTTAAAGAGGAGCACATGCTGCAGGGTCACCTACTACCCTACAGTAATCTGTTCAAACATCAAGTATGACCTCTTTCCATTACATAGTAACTGTTATTAAGAAAGTTGAGAAAAATATTCTGTGCAAAGTTCTTGGCTTTCAGACAAACTATAACAAAGAGAGAGAGAAAGGGAGCCAGAGTTGACAAACTGCCAGAGAGGAATTAGGAAATAGTGTCTTAAAGGTAGCACTCTTCATCTACTGAGTACTTGTTTTCGCACTTAGGTATCACAAAGTGTTTCTCATAGACAAAGATGACAGCACTGGGGAAGGTGCGAGCGAGCCAAACTTGGACTTACTTGGTGCGTGTGTGAGTGCCTATATATGTCTATACACAAGGAGTGTATTTTTACTTTTTTTTAAATGCTGCAGCCTTAGCAAATGTTCTTTTAAGATTGCTTTACCATATTCAGTTATTGTTGCACAGTATACATGAGAACTTGATAGCATTATTTTCCTGTTTCTTACTTTCCTGTCCCATCTAGCACAACAAATGGAGTGGTATCACTTTTTAAAGCCTACCTGAGTTTCAGTGGATGTAAGAGAAGACTCATCTTCTTTGGAAGCTGGAGGCAGGGATTCGTTAAGCGGAGGAGGTTCAGACTGCTGAGCTGAAGCACTCATTTTCCCTTCTTCAGACTTTGCTCTCTGCTCAGGTGCATCCTTCACTACCGGACCTTTCATTTGCTGCTGTCCCTGAGCATGGGCTTTTGCCCTTTGCTGCAGACTAAGCAGGTGCTGCTGGTACCAGTATTGCTGCTGCTCCTATAACAGACAGGAATTTTCTAAGACAGCTTTCACAGGAAAAATAAAATGAAAATTAATTCATGATAGTCATTAGAATCATACTCTAGAAAAGTTTTAGAATCTATTTTGAGGAAAAACTCTCTTCATCATCAACAGTATTGCAATGGATGTCAGCAAATCAAAATTCACAGACCACTACATGGTATTTGCAGGAGAATTTACTTCCTACCTCAAAGAGCTTACAACTAAAGAGAATAATAACGAAAAGCAGAACGATGGCAAATAATAAGCCAGATTACTGCATACATGTGATAAGCACCATATTTATTATATGTAGTGCTTTTTATTCCTAACAACTATAGGTACTTATTATGAGACAAACTTTGGTAAAATGCAGGGAAAATGGAGGACAAGTATGAGTATAGGAGCAGTAAAAAGCAGAAAATGTACAAAAAAGATAGAGGATGAACAGACAAAGACATCAAGTAGTGAAAATGACAGCTGAGGAATTGTGGTGGAGATGTTTGAACAAAGGCTGTTGAAAGGAAAAAAACCAATCAGTATCAGCATATAGGGAGGGTTATTTATCATCTGAATTATCAAAAGATATGATTGCACCCAAAAATTTATCCGTTTAAGACATGATCAAGCTTTCAGTTTTAAATATTTCAGGCTAGAATTAGAGTACTCCCAGCCAGTAACAGTAGCTTGAAAGCACTCTAAGCTTCTTCTTGGTGTTGGTGGCAAAGACTAAAGATAAGTATCTCGGCACCTAAGTAGTGATGCATCTTAAAGAGACCTGAATAGGAACTGACAGTTTTTTATCTCTTCCAATACAAGAAATATCAGGCATCAAATCAGACGAGCAGGACACAGATTTAAAACATGTGGGAGGCAGCTCTTCACCTGGCATGGCCTTGTGCTACCAAAGTCCCTGCCACAGACCACTGCAAGGGCTAAAATTTTGTGGATTCAAGACATAGCTCCATAAGCTCATGGAAGAAAAATCTACAGACCTCAAAAATAAAGACATCAGCTGCAGCTAAGGAATCTCCTCTATTGCAAGGAAGTATGACTATACAATTGATTTTTGTGTTATTCTCTTAGCACCTGCTTTTAGTTACCGTGAAAGACAGAATGACAAAATACTCTACTTTTGGTCTGACCTAGTGCAACCATTCTTGTGCTTTCATGTCAACTCAATCACCTCTGAGAATCTGTGACTGCTCTACATCTTTCACATCCTCTGTTCTTCCCTTCCATTCAAGCATACATAGTTCAGAAAATACACCTATAAAAAGCCCACTCAGAAACAGAAAAGAATCCAAAAGATGCAGGCATTTAAAACAGAAGTATGACAACAAAGTGTTGCCTGATAAGATTCTCAAAACTAAACCATTCTGCCTGTCTCAGGTTTAAAAGAAGTGCAAGCTTCCTCCAAAAACCTACCTCACGCTCCAGTCAGGAATGATGCTTTCTATGGGTAGCAATCTAGCAGACAGAATTAAACACAGAGCTGTATTTTCAAAAAAAATACTTCTGTAAAACTGTAACTTGGAGATGAGGTCAATGAAAGGAGAGGCTATGCTTCTTGGACTTTATGTTGATCCTGCAGTAACTCCTGCCAAGAATCCCTTTTTTAATAAGAATATGACTCAGAATATGACTATATGTCAGGGCTTTGGGTGGACTCTCTCAGAAACCTGCAAAAACCCACTGTCATAAGTGCAACTTTCAACACCAGGGAGGAGCATACATTCCCAGCTATACAAAAGCTGATACAATTATCCCTCTCAAAAGGCATCATAAGGTGTTTTACCCTGACAGTGCTGGATGCTAGGCTTGGTGAGCACCTGTTCTGCTGCCACAAAATTGTTGTCTGCAGAGATCCATTTTGTTGCCTTCTCATTCTACCAACTGGACAAAGGGCTAAAACTCATAATATGACCAGGGGTTCGCACAAAGAGCTATGATAATATTCTGTCACTTAGTTTTTGCAGCAGATGAAGTCAGTGACGTGAGTATTGCAGGTTCTAAAGGAAAAGCGCGAGAAAAGTGGAAAGGTAGATTTCTACAGCTTAGTCTGAGCAAACCAGAAGTGCTAGTGTAAAAAAATTCCTGATAGCAAAGAGATTGAGTTATTTGAGTGCGTACCTCCTCACGATGACTGTCATTCTTCAAGTTCAGTTACAATCCTTAAGCCCAAGGAATACACCAGCATCAACATATGCCTTTTCCCATCTTTGGCTGACCAAGCGACTACCCCTGTTGCATTGTACACAGAACACTGAAACCAGCACTATCAGCTCCTGACCACAGGACACACCACCAAAAACGTGAATACAGAGCCCACACCAAAAGACTACTTCAAAATGAATTTAGGTGACCTTAAATAATGCCTATTTTGCAGGACACTTAGTCCTTTTCTGGTAAAGACAGCAGCATGGTTTAGCATCCCTTCCAAAACAAAGGAGGAACTGTAAAGAGTGCAGCAGTGTGCTGAAAGGTGACATGGTAAAGCTAAGGTAGCTTTAACAGATGTAGACAAATGCATATTTATGGGTACAGATGCACCCACACATATTTGTTTACTGCTGTAAATACAGAGCAGCATACAGTACCCAAATATCAGATGGAGCATTAATGAAATACCACAGGTATTTTAACAGGACTTGACAAAAGATGCACCTAACTGTAGAGAAACACAAGAATCCATCAATTTAATCCAACTGTACACCCTTGTAAGAAACTACACTAAACTCACAGTATTGTCAAGGCAAAGAGCGGTATCTTATTTTTAGACAGGAAAGGGAAATAATAAAACACTAACTCATGGCAAATTGCATAATATTTTCAGTGTCAAGAGAAAAGCACTGATCTATTTGGTTGCAACCACTGTTACTGTGGGATGAGAAGAGAAAGAATTGTTTTCAATTACCAGCTTAAACAAAGGCTTAATAGGATCTTATAAATAACAAATTACAGCATTTCTCTACTCGGCTTTTAAGATCATTAGCAAAAAAGCATCACTATGATTTGCTTTTCCTATTCCTATTGTGTAAGGACTTGTTGCTCCAAATCATGTCTCATTTTACAGCCAAAGATAGCCAAAATTGTATCAATCTGTTAGAACAAACTTATGATGAGAAAAGTACCATATTCCTTTTGAATTAACACTGAATTGTGCATGAGAGCAAACAAACTACTCAAGATAGAAGTTGCTTGTATAAACACTCATAAACCAATGTAAACTTCAGCAGTATTCTGCTGCTTCTACGTGTGCACCCCAATAATGCATTACTTGCAACTCTTCTGGAAAGGAGAGAGTGGCTGAGGAACAATTAAATAATATTAATGAAATTTCAGGCTACATAAGGGGGGAGGAATTACAGTTTACTGCTTGATCTTGAGTTCAATAATTTAGGAAGTCAGCAAGCAGCCTCGATACCAAAGTAACATCACTTTCTACACCTGATTTTTCAAGGTTTTGGGTTTGTCATTAAAAAACTGAATAAGTCCTATTGCTATCACTGTAAAAGATCACCTAGTACTGTCCAAAGCCTTTGTAGAACTAGATTAATGAACTGAAAGCACCATTTTGCTAGGCAGTGATCAGTTACATGGTGCAAATTTAAAAATTATGCATTCCCAAACATATTCAGGTATTGGTATGAAATTTTATGGATACAATTAAAAAGTTGCCCCAACAATTAACAAATATAAGGTGTAAGTGGTATCAATATGAAGCAACAGGATTTTTGCAAGCTTAGCTTCAAATCAGAATCCTAAGATCAATTTGCCAAAATTTTAGACTTAAATAAAGTCAATTTAAAGGATGCACTTCAGCTTTGTTCTTGCAGCTGGATCTCTACAAGCCGACCCTAAAACCATGCAGAAGTCTCAGTGAATCTAAGTGACCTGTATACATAGCTGAGGACCAATACGTCTCTTTTTGTGCACGCTTAACATCAAGCAACTGAATTGTTCCTAACTTTACACATACGAACAGTCACACCAAGTTCACTGGAACTGGTCACATTTAGCAAGTGAAGCATGCGAACACTTTGCAGGCATTTTGGCCCTAGTGTACACATAAAAAGCATATAACATTAAGAGTATTTTTCACATCAAACACATTTCAGAGAATTTCCCTCCAATGCCCCATACAATTTTATACTGGAAGATCAAGCACACGTAGCACAAAATGTGCAAGACTAAGTTAAGGGCAACTATGTACTACAACAGAAACACTTCTGCAGCTTTAACTATGCACAGTAAAACAGTCACAATTCTACACTGATCAGACAGACAACTGAAATACGACCCCATGAGAAGACTAAATGAAGAAATCACTGAAGACAAGAGGCACTCATCCTGCAACGTGCAATAAGCAGACTGTTGCATCTCACAATAGGATGGATGGAGTCAACAGAAGTTTGGCGCACGTCACCGACAAGCTGCACTTTGGAAAACAATTCTCCAGACACCAACAAACCCCCCAAGGAAATTAAATTCAGTCGGGAGTTAGACTTTTCCCTCAACAACCCATCCGCTCTTGAAAAAATGATGACTTGTTACGACCACCACTGGATAAAGAACCATTTGTAGATCCTTGCCTGAGCCGTGCCATTCCCGGACTTCCAAGGGTTGTGTCCAAACCTTTAAGTATGATGTGTATACGGTGTGTTTATTAACTGCCCTGACTTGGAGTCCTCTGCAACACCTGGCACCTGCCACGGGTTAATCGCCACCGCCGCCCTGGCGACTGCCTGCTGCCAGCTGGGGCGAGTGGGGAGGTGGCAATGCCTTACCTGGGGAGTCATGGTGGAAGGGTCCGGCTGCTCGGTGCCGCTCGTCTCCTTGGTGGCACCCTGTGCCGCCTCTGGCTGGGCAGCGGCGGGCAGAGGCAAGGACGGCTGGGGTGGGGGGAAATGAGCCTGCGAGGCCTTGGCCGGGGGAGGGATGGAGGGGGCCAGGCTGGGCTGAGCCGGCTGGGAAGGGGAGGCCTGAGAGGGGAGTAGGTAGGGCTGGGGGTGCGCCATGTAGCCCTGGGCAGGAGGCGGCAGGTAGGGCTGGGAGGCGGTGGCCGGCGGGGGCTCCAGGTAGGAGGGCGGTGGCTCGGAGAAGGAGGGGGGCGGCTGGGAGGCCTGCGCTCGGGGCAGGTAGGGCTGGAGCGGCGGGGACTGGGCCGGGGGCGGCTGGGCGGGGGGAAGGTACGGCTCCGCCTGGGGGGGCGGCAGGTAGGCCTGGGCGGGGGGCAGGTAGGCCTGGGCGGCGGGCTGCGGGGACTGCGGCGGCGAGGACAGCTCCATGTCCATGGGCACCGGCGAGGAGGGCACCGGCTCGCCCCAGTCGCCGTGCCCTCCCGGCGGCTCCTGGCCGTCGCGCTCCCGGGCGGCGGCGGGCAGCTTGCGGGTCGTCGTCGTCGGGTCGCGGTGGGCGAACTGCTTCTGGTAGCTGCGGACCGGCGGCGGTACGGGAGGCGGCGGCTGCTGCCAGTCGGTGAAGGAACCGGGTAGCGGCGGCGGCGGCAGCCCCGGAGGGGGCGGCCCCGGCGGCGGCCCCAGCAGCACGGACTGCAGCTGCTTTTGATGCATCTGCTGGAGCTGCTGCAGCTGCGCCAGGTGCTGCTCCTGCAGGCTCAGGAACCCCGAGGTACCGGTGGGCGGCGGCGGCGGAGCGGCGGTGGGGGGCGCGGGGCCCGGCGGTGGGTAGCTGGGCAGCGGCATCGGCGGGACAGCGGGCGGCGGCACGCTGGGGGGAGGGATGGGCAGCGGCGGGGGCGGGATGGAGGTGGGGGGCGGCGGGTAGTGCCCCGCCGCCCCGTACAAGCCCCAGGCCGGGTACATGGCGGGGCCCCGGCGGCAGCGGCGGAGCGCGGCGCTTCCACAGGCCGCGGCGGCGGCGCGTGCGGCCCACGGCGCCTGCGCGGGGAGGTGCACGGCTCTCCCGGGCAGTAGAGCAGGCGCGGAGCGCTAGAGCGCCGAGCAGCGCCGCTCGTCGGGGGCTGGGCGCCGGCAGCGCGCCCCCTAGCGGGAAACTGCCGTCACTGCGGGGAGGGGGGCGCTGGTGCCGCGGCGGGCACATAGAGAGCGGCGGAGGCGAGCGCGGAGCGCCGCTTCCGCCCGGCTCGGATGAGGGGGAGGCAAATAACAGAAGGGAGCGAGGGCAGACCCCGGCAGGGGGGTACGGCTCCATTTTGTGTAGCGGGGAGGCGAACGGGCGATGAGCAGGCGTGAGCCGCCGGGTTCCGCCGCGGGCCCGCAGGCAGGGCTGTGTATGGCCGGTCTGCTCCGCGGCGGAGTCCCGTAGGCGCTGGTGCTGCAGGGGCGGGGGCGCCGGTGACCTCGGTTACCCCGGGGCGGCGGCGGCCATGTTTCCGCATCTACGCCCCGCTCCCGTGGGGCTGTGCCGCTGCCGGCAGCGGCGGTGGTCCGCGGTGTTGCCACGGCGGTTCGGCCCCACGGGGCTATGGCAAACGCGGTATCGGTGACCCGAGGTGCGACGGCAGAGCCAATTAATTGTAGCAATTGAAGGGTGGGATGAGCGCGACTATAAATCCAGCCGAGCCAGGCCCAGGGAACGGCGTGCAAACGCCAAGGGCTCCGCAGCCTCCTGGGCGATAGCACGGGCCCCGGGGATGGGGGCGACGCGGGCACCCATCGCCTGGGAGTGACAGCAACGATTCTGTGTTCAGTGAACGTGCTGGTGATAAACCTGAGAGGCAGGAATGTGAACGGGGTGGCAGATGTGTGTTTCATCCGTTGCACAAGGAGTTCCTGCACCGAGGAGCAGGATTTTTCCTTCAGTTTCTCTTTGTCCACACTGAAGCGTAAGTTAAACATACAAATATGTTCTGTAGTCAGCAAAGGTTTATGCAAGGTGCTGAACTCCCATCGTAAAGAAAAGACACGAGGGCTTGTGTGTGTGAATGCTAGTAGCTGGGCAGCAAAGCCTAGTGGCTGCTGTTTTGGTCAGCAGTGCAGCAGCACTGTGGTGTCTCACTGCTTGCTCTTCTTCCCAAACAGAGAAAACTCAAGCAATTTTTCTCGTGTTCAATCTCTGTCTATGGCTGGTGGATCAAGGATCCCTGACCAGTGGAGAAAACCAGGAGAAAAGTCAGGAAAATGAGATTGTTAGGTAGAGAAAAAGCTTTGTCCTCTCCGCTGGAAAAGCTGGACTTTGTGTTCACTTGTTAAAGTCCAAGGGAATCCACAGAGATGATACACCATGTCTACAAGAACAGCTTCAAATAGAGTGTGAACTCAAGTTATGAGATGCAAATCTTCAAGAAAATTATATTAATTTATTTAATACACATAGACCTGCCTTTTCTATTATTTAGTACCCTTTCTTTTCACCTAGAGGTGATTATTGATCCTTTTCTGTCTAGGGTGGTGCTCCTCTAAGATTTCTCTTGCAGTGAACACGACTTCCAGCTAGCATTTGCACTTTTATCTCCCATCTCCTAATTGTATGTGTACTTAACATTTATATTCCTGAACAATTTGGGCCAGTTTACTCACTAAGCTGTCAAAAGTCTGTCCTTTCAAAATAGGAAATTCCTGTTGCAAATATCCCTTGATTTATCCTGCTGATCGATTCACTTCAAGCGAGTTCTCTTGTGATCGGTTTATTCAAGGTTATTTCCTGCAGGCAGGACTCTTCCAGTATTCTTTCTGTTTGTTGTGGTTACTCAACAGAAGAAACCTGTTACTTCCCTTATGAAGAAATACATGTACTCAGTCATTTTCAGTGGTGATTGTTACTAAAATGTAACTTCCAAATAACCTGACAGATCCTTTTGTCAATACCCAAATCTGGTTTGGGCAGCAGGAGAGTTGATTCCTGCCAGCCAAGAGATACATTTGCTTTACCGAAGTGTCCTAAAGCAACCCTGTTAAGTCCACATTATGTCCTCTTATTCTTTTACAGTCTGTAACATTAATGTATGTCATCATGCTGGTTTTAGTTAATTTTTTACATAGCTCTGTCTACATTTAGCCAGTAATCAGGGCTAAACTGTCACAGTTAGTCTATCACCCAATGCACCCTCCCCAGCTGAGAAGGAGAATTGGGGAAAAAAAGGGAGAAGGCCTGTGAGTTGAAGCAGAAACAGATTTAATAGAATAACAAAACTGAAACAATTAACATAAGGTATAGACGGTTCTACTCAGGCCAGTCCTTGATGCCGACAGGAGGACCAGAAGCCCACCAGCAAGGAGCCTTAAGGAGAGGAGGAACCCCACCCTCACTGAGCTCCCTCCTTTTATATTGAGCATGATGAGGTGGTATGGGATACACCTGTGAGTCAGCTGCCTTGATTGGATCTCCCAGCTGACTCGGGGTTACTCATGGCCTGCCTGCATGGCTGGCCCATGGGTCTGTGCCTGGGGAACCAGGACACTCCTGCTCTCCCTGCTTCTAAATGCTATTCTACCACATTTGTTATCCCTCAGTTAACCAGTGTCACATCTTGAAACAGCAGCTTAAGTTTCTTCACTTCATCTGGTGGTAACGCTGCAGCAATCTTGGGCTTTCTGGTGGCCCCCAGAAAGCAGAAATTATTTTCTCCCATTCTTCGCATAACTTCAGACCTTCTTTTTGTGGCTTTTCTGATTGTTTTCTGTGTCTTCTGAAGCTATGGAAACTGGCTACAGCAAGAAACAGGATGTTAAGGGGGAGGCTGGGTTCCCTGGAGTTACTGAGGAACATTACAGGCATCTGTTAGATATCTAACATGTGCAGGTTTAAAACAACTGTCAGAGTTGGGTCAGGAAGGAATTTCTCTTCTGGCTTGGACTGGCAGAGTTCTGCGTTCACAGAAACATCAAAGCTGCCTCACTTACCAAACTCTTTCCTGTTACACAGATAATGATCTTTCCTCCTTTGACATACTGTAAGTTGGATCCGAGGTTGGAATGCTGTGGTGTGCATGGAGTAAATACTTCCCTATGAACTGTTAAGTGTCTGGTACACAGGTTCCCTGGGACTGCAGGGGAAGCACTTGGTAACTCAAGTGGTCCCTTCCTGTCCTGTGTTTCCCTTCTGACCAGGCTGTTTAATACCCAAGTTTTTCTGTCTTGCCAATTATACTTAATTTATCACAGAATGATGCAGGTTGGAAGGGACCTCTGGAGATCATTTAGTCCAACCCCTCTGCTTAAAGCAGGTTCATCTAGAGCAGGTTGCACAGGATTGTGTCCAGGCAGGTACTGAATGTCAATGTTTATGGCTGAATTTCAGTGTTTATGAAAATTTCCTGATGAGTTCACTTACTGCAAATACTTTCTCCCTGCTGCTAATCCTCCAACACTCTTAACACTTCTTTAGGAATTGCCTTATGCCTGTTCCAGGTTCCTCCTCCTGTTACTAAAAGAAGCAAGGCAGATGACAAGGAACATTAAGGAGTAAAAGACTGGTAAATGGGCACATTTGCTTTGATTTCTACCCACAGTTCATGCTACATAAATATATTTTTGTTAAGTCCCTCCCATAGGCATTCTGCTGGCAGGCAGACATTCCCCAAATTCATCCTGTTGCTGCACCTTTGACCTCTTACCCAGTGCCAGAAAGACTTCTATCAAATACTGCCATTAGTGTCTGTTCATTTTGTCTCATGTCTCCTTCAATTTAGGCTAATTAAAGTGAAGTTATTTGCACAGGAACAATTCTAGTTAACTCTGTACTTGAAGAATTCTTTCGAAACTAGAATTATTCTGAAAACCAAGTTACACAGATCTAATCCTACACCCATTTCTCAGTCCTCCTTTGACTAAACATGGTCTTCAAGCGTTCATGACAATACTTAAACATTTAGCTTAGAGAAATATGACTTGGATTGAGAAAAGTAAGGATATTATTTTTGGAATGTATAATTACACAGTGAGTGTAAAATCTCAGGGTTGTTGGCTACCCTCTTCTGGCTGGAGGTGGAGAAGATAGATAAACTTCAATTGTGATAGCTTGGAAGGGGCTATGTTTTGAAAATGTCAGTACACTGTTATTTCAGGGATGAGTTTAGGTGAACCTGCAGCAAGCAGAGATAGTAGGAAGGGTAAGACTGATGAGTTCCCAAAGTTTCCTGCAGTACCTGCAGAGGCAGGGTGCTGGCAAGAAAGTTATTAGCACATCAGGGCATTTCCCAAGGACAGGAAATTATTAGCAGAGGAGAGGCGTTACCTTCACTGTATGCAGGTCTCCATGAGACTCTTGATCCGGAGATCATTGGTCTGATTCCCCCCACCTACTCTGCTCCCAGCCCATGTTAATACCTTTGTTTCACACCTTCAAAGTCAGCTACGTTCCTCCTCTTCCCTGACATCAAATGAAAGGGGTGAGGCTTTGAGGTGCAGAGGTACCAAGCAAACAAGGAGAGGTCTTGTCCTGACCCAACCCTGCCCTCCCACCATTACTCTGCATACAAGCAAAAGGACCAAGCTGCCAGCTAACCCAGTACAGACACGGGAATCTGAGCAGGACGCTTAACCCAGCTTCATTCATTGTACAGCTGAACAAAACCCCATCAATTCTGAATTAATTCTATTAAAAGACATGTAGATGTGCTTAGGGATATGATTTAGTGGTGCACTTGGCAGTGCTAGGTTAACGGTTGGACTTGATGATCTTAAAGGTCTTTTCCAACCAAAAGGATTCTATGATTCTATGAATTAAAATCTTCCAGATCATCAGTCCAGAAATGGCAAACCAACTGGTGCAGATTTGATGGCTTTTGTCCCGAATGCAGATTCCAATTTGCTCATGGGATGGGTGTGAGGGAGTTTCCCAGATGAATACTGGTCCTGCTGCAGGTACAGCAATAAGAAACTTCTAAAATTTCTGTGGTTTCGTTCTCAGCCAGAGTTCCATCACCAATATTTAATTCAGAACGCTGAGACTGCTTTTTCCAGTGATCCCAATGAAGAGGGAGTAAGGCATGTTCTGGGCACTACCATCCTCTCTTTCCCATATGCTTCTCCCAGCTATAGGTAATTGGGCAAAGTCAGAACAAAGACAAATAAAACCAGACTCTTTCAAGTAGCTTTTTCTTAGAAGATCAAGGCTATGAAGTCAGTCCAATGTCACCCACAGTCCTACGAGCAAAGTCCCAGCAAAAAAGAAAGCAAGAGGGTTGGAACCAGGAGGACTCTTATCCTGGCTCAGAATCCTGGCATCGATGGCTTGGCTGGACAGGTTAGAATCGAGGAGCTCCGTAATCATCTGGCATCCTCTCAATATTGTACCTGAGAAAGAAAGAGGAAAAACCTATGAAGACAACCTACTCCACACTGTGCCCCTCCCCATGCAGCAACAGGCTTACAGGCAGGCTGAACAGCACAAAACTTTGTTGTGTTTCTATCTGCAGCTCAGATCCCCAGGAAAAAAAACAAAACTACTTTCAAAAGTGAAAAGCCTTCATAAGGTTGCTGTTATCCTTCACCTCAAACTCAGAAATCGGGCACCTCAAAAACTCACCATCTCCGGACAGGGAAAAAAATAGTGGTTTTGCAAGATCTGACTTAAGATTTAAGAGCAGACCACAGAGAATAAAACTTTGGGCGTTCAACTTATGATTCATGGCCACAGTGAATAAGGGGCAATGATGTTTTGAGAGAAAAATCTTCTGAGCCACGTTCTAATTATAGATCAGTTAAGACTTTAGGTATTTATAGGAGTCAACCTCCTCATTTCTGACATACTGCTCGGTCTGCATATTACTAGACTCATTGTCTCCACTGCTAGCACAACTGCCTCCTTTCCAGTACCTCTCCCATCCCATCTGAAGACTTTGGCCCTTTTCTTGCCACATCCTGACTTGTCTTTACCATGCTACCAAATATATCTACCATACTGTGAAACAATTTGGCATAGGTTCTATGCAAAATATGTCTTCTGGGCTGTACATTATGTAGGAGAATCTAGGCTTTACAAGTGCTTTGCAAGGAACAGGAAATGAATTTAAGCAAATGTTTTTACAGTAGATCACTGGTCCTACTGCATATAAAAAAACCAATAAGCCAGTAATTGCAGATACTGGAAGAATCTGTTGCATTGAAATTGCTGCACTAGCATCCTTCTGAGTTGGTTTGGTTCTTATCTATGAAGCAAATTCAGTCTCTTAGCTGAAGGTACACAGAGCTACCAAACAGAATACGGAACAAGAACGGTTCTTTTCCCTGTCACAGGTCCCTTACCTGTGCCTGGAAATATACATTATAGGCACCCCTGGGATTTTTCGTATTCTCCGCTTGAGTTCTTTATCCACTGTGGCCACGATGTAACATTTGTGCTGCAAAAAAGAGGTGAGTCAAATTCAACTCCAGTGAACCCACAGAAAGGAGACAATGCTGAGCAAAAGCTTCTATTCAGTGAGCTCACTTAACATAAGAGGCCTATGAGTCCTTAGCAAGGCATTATTAGGACCTGTACAGAACTCCAAAGCAGACTAGGAATATCCTTCTGCTCATCAAAATAGACTTGTAGAAACATCCAAAGTCTGCCCCCAGCCTTCCCAGCTGACAGCTCTCCCATCCTGAGTGCTCCTTGATGCTGTCCTCTACAAGAAGAATGCTCAGAGAAGACTATACCTTGCTTCAAACTTGTGCTAGGGACTGAGGGTTCAGGGATTTTTAGTACGTTAGCACAGTATAGAAAATTTCAGAAACAGAAATACCTGAGTGACCCTCTGTACCAAGCAGTCATCTGCGTAGGTTCCTTTGTGCATACATGGCAAGCGTTCAAACCGAGGGTCCTTGGCAATTCTGTGGGGACATAAGGCAGCATCACAGCCATCAGACCAGAGTGTACAGTAACACACTGTGGAGGAACAGGAACACCCCTTTCTGTAATATGCAGCATGTTACTCTCAAAACCAGGGCTGAAGGGGTGGAGCAAGTGGTACACAACAGTCACTTGAGGAGCAAAAAAAGAATGCAATTTGTCTGGTTAATTATTATAGGTTAAGTATTTCTTAGTACTTGTTGTGTGTGGGAAGTTATGTGTGGGAAGAACTAGAACTACTTCTAGTATCTGATCTTTTGTACCGTGCATCTAGGAACACTTCACCTCTCTGAAGGGGAACATCAAAGCGGTTTACGTGATGCACTCAGGTACTTTACAACACAACAGGCCAAAATCAAAAGAGCAATACATCTGACTGGTACACCTGGAGAGCGCGAACTACATTGGACTAGTTTTGTACAGATCACACGATAACCTGGCTCTAGATTATCAGTATGTGCTCTCTACTCCTATAGAAATAACATGAGGTTCCATAAGACTTGGATAATTTCTTTATTTTTAGAAATGTATATAATTCAAAAAAATCCATACATATTTTGAGAAATCTTATTTTGAAAGTCTTAGGGTGAAAAAAAGATTTACAGATCAATATTGTGCACTTGTACCTAGCATTTAGTTTTTAAAAAAATAATCTAAAACTCAAGCCATTGTACTGATCTCATACAGAGGGGAAAAAACAAGTCTGGGCTCTGCAACAACCTAACCACCCTCTAGCACAAGAGCATTGTCCTGGAAAGTGCTTTTCATTTATTTATATCAAAACATTAAGTTCTCGAAATGGAGAACATCCTGCACCTACCTTAATGCCACACGGTACTTCTGTCCTAACTTCTCAATTTCACCCATTACACAATCTGTGATACAAGGAATACCTGCATGCAAAAAAACCCCCATGTATTAAAACCAGGCAGTATTTCTTTATGGACCCCTACAGTATTGCCCACCTGCCCAGGAACAGTTAACTACTCTATACCATATTACTTACAGTTTTAAACTTATGAGAACTGATAAGGTTGCAGAGTGATGAAATGTAGAGCCACTGGGTTTGACCATGCCATGGTAATTTTAGATCTTTAAGTTATTAATACTTTACCTTTGTTGATATTAGCATTTAAGACTGTTTTTTGAAACAAAGACAGTTCCAGGGTTACCAAAGCCATGAAAAACGAGCTCGATGATTACAGCACATTTCCCTTTTTCCAGATTACCCTCAGCTAATGGTATGAGACTGATAAAGCACATCACAGGCACACTTTGGCACTACGCAGTCCAGAAGAAACTGCGGGTGATGCAGACACTCACACTTGGCATAGAGACAGTCCATCATTGACTGCACGAGGTCCAGCTTGGCCTTGATGGAGAAGTTGATGAAGTTAGTGTCAACCAGGATGTGATAAGGTGGGCCCAACTGAGTATTATACTGGAAGAACAAACAAGAGGGATGCTGGGGGCTGCCAGGAAGAAAAAGAAGTCAAATCAGTTAATTGTGATTAACAATGTATCTGATACTACAACAAGCACAGAAGGGTAATGAGCAGAAACAACACAAGGCAGGGTGGGATAGTAGCCTGTCAGGCCTCCTGTCACCTCCCAAGACCAGTCCCTTGCTTTGGAGCACCATTAACAGTTTTGCTCAGAAATGCCCTTGGTTGCAGCCCACAGCGTGGCCGGCCCACCCTCCCTCCCCGCCCTCCCAAAGCGTTGACGGCACTTACACCTCCCGCTCCTTGATAGCACTCGGGTCCTCTTTCTTCTTCACGGGGGCTTTCGCTCGGTGCTTCTCGTTACTGCAAGGAAACACAGGCACTCCTGGGACAGGGGAGCGACAGGGGAGCGACAGGGGAGCCCCTCCTGCCCCGCCTCCTCAGCAGGACAAAGGGAAGGCCAGCCCCACGGCCGGCTGCTGGGCTCTGCTCGGGCCTGTGTCCGGGCCCAGCCGCAGCCACACTCACATGCGCTGGTCCCGGAGGCTGATCATGCGCTTCATGACCGCGTACTTCCGCGCCTTCTTCTGCTTCCCCTGCAAAGAGACGGGCACGCAGCCGCCATTAGCTAGAGAGAGACCCCAGCCCAGCCTAGCCTGGCCCGCCCCAGCACCCCTTGGGCCCCGCGCGCCTCACCATCTTGCCGCTGCCGCCACGACCGCCGCTGCCGCTACTTCCGGTGCCGCCATAATGCGTCACCACGCCCCGCCCCGTCAGGAAGGCCTGGGCGTGGCGTCACTTCCGGCCGCCAGCAACGGGCAGCGGGACCCGGCGCTGGTCCCACACAGTAGAGGGCCTGACGCCGCGGCCGCCGTTGGAGCCCTCGGTAACGGTGCTCCCCGGCCCCTCCCGCGCTTCAGGGGAAGGGGAGGACGGGCTTCGGAGTGGGGAGTGGGGCTCCCGGGGCCAGGGAGCTGCGGCTCGGCCGCTCCGCAGTGCCGGCCCGGACGCCGGTGCTGGAGCCCGCCCCGCTGCTGCCCCTGGCAGGCTCGCTGCTTCCGCGGCGGGGATCCTCGCTCTGCCGGCGGTGGGTGGCCGCCCCGGGAGGGCCGCGGCGGGGGCGGACGGGGCCGGACGGGGCCGGAGCTCCCGGTGAGCGGGAAGGGCTGGCTCTGCTGGCCCCGTGGCGGGAAGCGCGGCGGTCTCCAGCGTTCTCTTGTGGTTCTGCCGTGCACTGGGGGACTGGCGCCAGGGGAGAGGCCGCGGGGCTTGGTGGCCCCAGAGCCACCGCCGGTGTGAGCTGGAGTGGGAACCGTAGCACCCCCACCGCCCCCCTTCCCCCTTGTTTTGTGTTGTGCGGAGCTGGGAGGTTACAGAGGTCTGCAGCCCACTTCTTAAGCTTGCTGGGCTGGCGATGTTTTGAGGAATTAATGTGGTGCTGGCCGTGCTGCGCTCTATGAACGCCTTCATGAAAAGTAGTGGATTGTCATTGTCTGTAGGTATTGCAAAACCAGCTGTGACCTGAAACTGTAGCAAACAAGTGTAGTTTCAGCTGTGCACTCTGCAGCCATAATGGTGTAGTCTGACCCAAAATATCTTTTCTGTACATGTAAGGAAGCATTCTCCAAGTTTTCAGACTAGTCCTAGGCACTTGCTTGCTAGTGCCCTGTGCAGGGAAGGGTGAGAGAGAAATCTTTCCATTGTTATCTTTCTCCTGCAAGCTTCTGGGATTAGTGAGAACTTGTAGATGTTGGTATCTTCTAAATGCAATTGGTTTTATCTGGTGTAATGGTCAGAAAAAGCAGCTGTACAGCTAATGAGGTAATAAGGTACTATGCAGGATTTTTTTCCTGAAGCACTGGTCTCAGTAGAACTCTGAGGAAGAAAATTAAACTGGAAGGAGAACCAGGTTCGTTAGGGAAATCATGTCTGAGCTTTCCACCTGGGTGATCATACCAGGCTTAATTGTTCATCAAGGAAACGCAGCTGGTGGAACTCCTCTAATGCTGATGAAGTGAACTGAGTGGTTTGGGTGAAGGAAATAATCAAGGAGGAAGGGGATGATCTGCTTTCCCCATGGATGAGTAGGGTGGCAGGTGATTGAATGTTGTTCTGGCTTGGAAAGCAGATCTGGTGTCAAGATGAGACTGGCCTGAAAGTTGCCAACTGGCTGGCTTGCTGTGTTTGGGGAGGATGGGAGGAGCTGACAGCCGTGGTGGTGCTTCAGTTGCAATGAAAAGTCCTTAGACTCATGCAGTTGGCAAAAGTCTCCCATATTTTATTTTTTTTTCATGTTGCCACTATTTTAGTTGGCTTGTATGTAAATGCGTATGACAGATTCCAGCCCTGATGAGAGAATGACTGTTTTGTATGAACACTGGCCATTGATGTGGCTTTTGTCCTTGGCAGCTGATACCGGAGCCTGCTCAGTGCCTATTGCGCTGACTCTTCAGTTTTCTGTGGGTGTTTTTTAAAGTTAGGTTCCCATGGGCATGCCTGTTTGTTGGCTTGTGCATGCTTTACTTAGTGTGAGAAAATAATGTGTGTTTTCACTCAAAAGAGAATTGTTGTCTTGTGTGTGGCATGAGACACACGTTCCATTCATGGTGAACATTTGTGCATGTGGATCGAGAGGATGTTCTGCACAGAGATGAAGAGTTCTCTCATCTTGGTTGGATGAGGTTGTATCAACCTGCAAAAAGGTTTTAAACCTATCTTTCTCGATTTTGGAGCTTATCAAGGGAGAGAAGAAAGGAAGTTAAATTTACCAATGCACTAGAAAAAACAATAGGCGCAACAGATTTCAGTAAATTGGTTCTGTATGGCATGCCTGCAACTGGCTTTGTAGCTGTGGGAATGTGAATGTGCCATTACTGTGTTATAGCTCCTTTTGTATGTGCAGCTACACTTATGCATTCTTCTGGAGCTCTGCTCTGTGTTCCTCTGGCTTCACAGCAGCAGTAATACAAATTAAATGTATTCCTGTTACTGGCCTCCTTTCCTTTGCTGACTTGAGAGAAGCAATGGCATTAATATAGTTTATTTTATGAGTCCACGTTGTCTATCCCGATTATGCCAGTACTTCTTTAGTCAAACCAAAGTGAAGCTTTCCAAATCCCCATTTTCCCTGCAGATGGCAGGAGACCATTGCTTGCTCTGTCCTTGGATCAAGATCAGTAAGACCTCCTGGACAATTCATCATTTATTTTCCAGCATAGCTGTGATGGCACCTTATATTGCTGATTTTCAGAATTCATTTCCCAGATTGTTAGCTGGTGGTTCTTAGTGCAGATACTATTTTAATTTAGATCTGCATTCTGCTAAGTGACTGGCAACATATCTTGGATACCAGTTACTTGCAACTAGGTTCCTTACCCCAATGTATCCCAGCTGCAAGAGCATCCGTAAGAGCTGCTGGCAGCGTGTGTGCTAGAGGGCAGTTGATTGTACGAGAGCCACTTCATCTCAAGTGGCACCTGACTTGGAGTCTTGTTTACCATTTCATGTAGAGATAATAACATGAGAAGTTGCTGTGCTGATTGAGGGAGATAACTAATTCCCTGTGTCAAGCAAGCTCTGAAATTCTGCACCCAGATCAAGAGACCCAGGCTTCAGTTGACTTAAAACCCCTTGTAGTTGAAATGATGGGTCTTTCTCTTTTTATGCTTTCGAGAGAGGGGCTGTGTGACTTGTGGTATGCTTTACAAAGGGGAAAGAGTTGTGGCCTGAGGCAGAAATGGCTTGGGCAGATGAACCCACCGGGCTAGTCTTGTGTTGGCATTTTTTTGGTGACATGAAGAGACTGGTTCTGCAAGATACTGGAGGGTCATCTCACAGGTTCCCAGACTTTGATAGGTTTCTGTGAAATTCCTCAGCTGTGTGGAGAGGAGCCACGCACCTTCTATAGCCAGGCTAAGCTGGAACAGAGTTTCAACCAGGCACTTGTAGCACATCTTGGGTATGTACTGTGAAAGAACTAAAATATCAAGTAAATTGCTAGATTGATTCTTAATACACAGAGATATGAGTTTAGAAACCTGAAGCTTCATCTAGGAGAAGAACAAGAACTTTTGCCCTGGGGACTGCAACGCTGTTCGCTCAAGCAGAGGAAAGAAGAAAATAGCTGAGTGGGTGGGATTTTCCTTGAGCTGTGGGGGAGGAAAAGACAGCAAGAGTCTGGCTGCTTCTGCAGCACAATCGAACTCTGCACAGACTTACCTGTTGGTTTTTATATGCGTTAGCTTAGTGGAAGTGTGCACAGGCAGCCAGATCTGTATGATTACTGGGATGGAGGGAATAAGAGACATCTGAAGAGGAAGGTAGATGAGGGGGCAGTAAGGAGGAAGTGGCAGCTGAGACGGTAGTATGGCACATCACTTACATCCTCAGAAGAGGTCTTTACAGACAGCTGCTGTGGTGAGCCTGGGTCTGTTTATTTCATTTTCACTCCTTTATATAATCTGTATTCTGAATGAGTAGATACTGTGTAAGCTCTGTGGCTTTTCTTCTGGCACATGTCCTGGTTTTTGTGGGCTGCATCAATCCTTGCTGTTAGATATTTTAGTTATTTAATTTTTTTTAATCTCAATCCTGACAGTAAACTGTAATTTAGTGGACAGTGCTGCTGAAATTGAAATGCCTCATGAGAATGCTGGTTTCCTGAATACCTACAACAGCAGCAAAAAAAAAAATACCTGATTTGTTTTGGTGTACAAGAACTTTCAAAGATTTTTTTTAGACTTGACTATAAATAGCCCTCTAGATCTGGGAAAAATCAGTTTGAGAATGGTACATGGCATTTTGGGGGGTGTGAAGGCTTGAAGTGCTACCTGATTCTTCGCACTCCTCATGAATGGCATGCAGCTTCTTAGCTGCTCCATGAAACCCATGAGCCTGATGAAACCTGTGGATGCCAGATGTGTTTTGTTTCATCTTGACCCTTCTAGTTTCAGGGGTTCATATAATGAAATGAGATTGGGTCAGGTGGAGATTAAGGATATGGTGAAGCTTAGCATCTCATCAACAGCGATACCTTTATATTACCTCTCCCACGGATTTGACATCTAGTGATATTCTTGCATCTTACACCTCTCACTTGTTTTTGCTTGCTGGTTTTGTCCACAACAATGGAGAGACCTAACTTTCCTCTCTCCTTTTTTTTCCTTTTCCAGGGAATCTAGGAAACGACAGGCTACAGGGAGCAACGTTGCAGGACAGTCCTTTTCCACAGAGGAAGAAATTGCTGTGCTCAGGTCTTCATTGTTCAGCAGTGACTCTGTGATGCAAGCTCCAGGAATTTCACTTTCTCTGATAACCTCTATGGCCTCTTCTTACTGACATTTGCCCCAGTGTTGGGAATAAAGAGGAAGGGTTCTGAAGAATGGGTACCCCTCTCTTGGCTTTTAGAATATGGGCACTTGCGTAAAGGTATGTGATTGCTCTTTGGTTGGAGGGATGGAATATCTGTGGAGGCCAGCAAAGGGGATTTGCTGGGCTGAAAAGTCATGGCTATTGTTGGGGGGAAATACCTCATTTAAGCTTTCTGCATGCTAGTGACCATTGCTGCTGCTGTTGAGATAACTGATGAATAACTCCCCTTTTGTGTTTGTTTTTTTAAAAAAAAAAAGCAGCTTGAATGCACAATGTAGCTTCTCACTAACTGAATGGTGACATGGCGAGCTACATTGTATGCATTAGTGTATGCCAAATTGTTTCTCTAATTGTCACACACCTTCCTTGCTACTGCTCTTGTTCCATCTGTCAGCTATGTCTTATCAACCAAACAGCATGTTGTTGTTCTGGGTGTGGTCTTTTTACTACATGTTTGTTCAGCAGTCCCCTCAGCGAGAGCTTGACTCTGGACTGATGTCTCTAAAATTTGCTGTAATCTTAATAGTGTACAGAACCAAGGTTTTAGCTTGTGTGTCGATCAGTGAGAGTTTCAGTGAGGAGGTTCCTCTTTGCAGAAGTGAGTAGGAAAATACAGATGGACTGTTTTCCAGTTGCATTCATACTTTCTGTACTAGATTTACAGGGCGAAAAATGGATTCAGCTCTGCCCTAGAAGGATTTTGTTTGTTCTGAACAAACAGGGATGGTCTTGTCCACGACGCCTTAATTCCATAGCTTTTTCTTTTAAGGTTGCTGGTTGAGAGTCAGCTTCTGTCCGTTTTGGTGGTGGCTCTGTGATGTGCTTTCATGGCAGACTAGAAGTTAACTTTGTGACTTGCAGAAGCAAGTAGGTGTGAGTTTGAGTGTTTTTTGGCTGCTGCTGTTGAAGCTGATGTTCCCTCAAAAAATAGCTCCTTCTCGCAGTACCCAGAGCCTTCTCTCACTGGTTTCTGAGGATAATATGTTGTCCTTATAGATCCCTGAATCTGAATGGGAATCTGATGGAGGGAGAACTGTTCCTTGTAGCATGCTGTGCTGTTTGCGTATTTCACAGTCTTATGGAATAATGCTTTAGGGATGTTCTTGGAGAGGAAGTTAGATGATTGATAGGTATTTGTCTGAGGAATCATAGATTGAATTTAGGCCAATACGTGTGAGGAAGTCATTGGACTGGACTTGGCCTATTTTGTGTTCTAGATGCAGCTGTGATCCTCGGCTGTGTGTCTCACCGAAGGGACCTGATGTTTTGCATTATTGGTAAGTGAAGGAAAGGCTGACACTGTATTTGTTGACCTCTCCATAGGCTTTAGAAGGACTTCTTGAAAGCCTCTGCTTTCGTGTTAGTTCAGAGTCTACCTAACAAACATGAAGTTATTGTCACCCCACGCTGTGCCCTCCACCTGGCAGACTTGCCTTTCCACCTTTCTTCTTGTTCCTAAAGTCCTTCCATTGACCTCATTCCTAAGCCATCCCCTTTTTCTTTTGAGAACTAGTGCAGGGTTGTTGCCTCCGTGATGTTTCTTAACCCAGCCTTAATGTGATGTGCAGGGGCTGTGTGGTTATATGAATGTTTCCCTTGAAGGAATCTCTGTAGTTCCAATTTGCAACTCAAAGGGAATTCCATGCGTCTGTTGGGATGTCTGCTAGCCATTCCTGAGGCTCTGTACCACCTTTATCTGTTTCCTCTGTTTGCAGCCATTTGCAGAGTTTTAAGGAACTTTATTCTCTAACCTTACTTGTAGCATAACACAAACCATAAATGTTCACACAATAGCTTCTGCCTTACACCTAATTTGCAGTTGATTAGAATGTCATTAATAAAAGGCATCTTGGGCTGATGCAGAGGGGACTTTGGTGCCTGACTGAGCCATGCTGCTGCAATCGCCCTCTATTCTCTCCTCGCTGCAGGTGGGATCACGGTATCTGTGGTAGCTTTGTTCTTCACCATTAAGTTTCTCTTTGAGCTTGCCGCACGTATAGTCAACTTCCTTCAGCATGAGGACCGGGAACGCCGAGGGGAGCGAACTATTTATGACTACGTGCGAGGCAACTACCTGGATCCCCGGTCCTGCAAAATCTCCTGGGATTGGAAGGACCCCCATGAGGTGGGCCATAGCATGGCCTTCCGAGTGCATGTAAGGGAATATTTCTGTTTCCATGCAGCTTGGGGGGCAGGAGCAGAGGTCTGAGTTAGGGAGGGGCTCTTCCAATGTTTTCTGTTGGGACCAAGCTGGATGTAACTTAGGAGTAGGAAAGCTATCTGTTTGTCTTCTGCTCACTGTGGCTGTATTGCAGAACTCTCTAAGTGTATATCTGAGATTTGCACTCCTTAAAATCTTGTCTCCCTCTCTTTAGAATCCTCTGAAGAGCCAGAGGAGACCAGGCTTGTCCTATCTACTGCTTCCGTTACTGGGAAGTATGTGGGCTGAGCCTTGCCTTCAACAGACTTGGTGCTATCTTTTGATTGTGCAGCTGATTTGGGGAGCATGGGAGTGGGCATTTTACCAACCCAAGAGCTGTAAAGCTTCACTGCTACTCTCTGTTCCTCCAAAACCGAGTGTTATTCTGTGTGACCTGGAAAAGCCTGCCAAAGACTCTTGTTTTCATCTAATCCCAAAAGGCCAAGTCTAGGGGAATGGGACAGGTATACAAATAAGATGGGTGAGGGGTTCAAACACTGAAAGTTTGGAGCTACTTGGAGAAAGTTTGAACATGTTTTGCTGGGCTCATGTGCCCACCTTTCTGCCCCACCTTCACCACCCAGAAGGGTATCAAAATAAGAAGAAAGGTTCAGCTAGGTTGCTGTGCCCATCCCTCGTGGGAAGGTGAGGAAAACCCTTCTGCTTGAGAGTGAGTGAGGAGTTTGATCTCCAGGGCGGGCAGTGAAAGAGACCTAAGGGGAGAGGGGCTTGTTCTGTTCCTGATGTTTAAATTTATTTCCTTCACCTTGGTGACTGTCACTCATGGCAGCTCCAGTGATGTGCCCTTCTGCTTCATGCTTGTCTCCCATTTGCTTAGCCCACCCTCTATTCATCAACAGTAGCTGTTGCACGCACTGGTTTCTCTCACTGACAGTCAAGGTACATACTACTTCAGGCCCTGCACCCTCCCTTATTTAGGAACAGGGCATAATAGTAACGTTTTGCTGATTGCAGATGGCAGGCAGGATCTGGCCCACAAGCTGCCGGCTCTTGAGGAGTCATGCACAGAGGGTTTCAAGGTGTAATTCTTTTCTTGTAAGGAAGTACGTCGAGGTATGTTAACTTCTGAAATTGTTGGGCAGATAGCTTCTGTGATTGAGCTGCCTGTGATTTTATCTAACATGTTGTTACTGTGCTGATGCTTCTTATCAGTACAGGTTGGGCCAGTTCCTTAGGTCAGTATCTTCTCCACACTGTTTTCTGTAACAAATTGGTGAGAGATTTTCCAGAGCTTAGCTGTACGAATGGGCAAGATCTTCCTTTCAGAGAAACAAGCAGTAGCTTTGTTTTTTTCCTTTCAGTAGTGGGTTCTCATGATTTCTGCTCTGATACTGCACTAACAGTGCAGAGAAGAAATGCCTAGAGGCTGCTTCTTTTCAGGAGCACTCATTCGAAGCCCAGCACAAAAGAGAATGAGGCTGTTCAGTACTCACTTGTGCCCTCTTCACTTGGGAGAACACAGCCTGTGTGACACAGCAGGCTATTAATTTATTTTTCATTTGCTGAGCTGGGGTTCTTGCCCTTGTTTCCCCAGGGCAACTTGCTTTCTCTTCTTCTGTTCACTGCTTATTTTTGCTGACCTGCATTTCTCCATTTCCCATGCAGTTATTCTATAAAAATGGGCAACCCTTCCCTGCTCACCGGCCTGTGGGGCTGCGAGTTCACATCTGCCATGTGGAGCTAGCAATTGATATTCCTGTAACCCAGGAAGTTCTTCAGGAGCCTAATTCCAATGTGGTGAAAGTGGCCTTCACTGTGCGCAGGGCTGGGAGATACGAGATCACTGTAAAACTTGGTGGCTTGAATGTGGCCTACAGCCCCTACTACAAGGTGTTCCAGCCAGGTAAGGTCTAAGTGGCCCTCTAATGATTCAAAGTAGATTTGGAGGTATTGGAGGCAGTTAGGTCAATGTGTTTCCAGCTAAAATAGGTAGGTGACCTGGAAAGGGTTACCCTTCACCATTTTCCTCTTGCCATGTGTAGATCCCAGCAACAGACCCATGACTAAAACATACTTCTGACTGCCAGTTCATGGCAAAATAGAAACTGCCTTACAGAGTAAGTCATTAGTGCTGCTTAAACTCCCTAACCACTTGTCATGTTCTCTTTTTTTTGTAGTAACTTCATGATCAGCCTAGTAGTCAGAGAATGCCTTTTGTGAAAGTTTTGAGTTATTAGTATCTAAATTGGAAATGCTGTCGTGATTTGACTCTTCCTCTTTTGAATGCCCTACTCTATTCCTTTAAGCTCCTGGAGCAGTTGATAACTTTGATTATACACTTCTTTAAAAACATTTCCTTTTTTATCTGCATTAAATTTGTTCCCTTCTACTTCTGTTTTTTGACCCCAGTCAGCATCTTTTATATTTCATGCACATGTTCATTGGAAGTGCCTCTATTCCATTGCATCGTGATTAGATATACTAAACTTGCTAAGATACCCCTTCAGAAAGAAGCTCAGGTTTAACCCAGATACCCTCCAGGCTGTTTGTTTGGTAAGCTGAATTTCCAGGTTTCCTTGGATGTCAACTAACTTGCACTTTGTGCAATGAGAGCAAGTCCTTGAGCTGAAGGTTAGAATGGTGAAAAAAGCATTCTTTAGAGGGCTAGTAACTGGCTTTGCTTTATCCATATTGGGTTTCTGACCCAAGGCAAACCCTGTGCACCACACCATGTATTTCATTGCTCAGATCCTTTGATTTTTGAATGTAGGGGCATACAATGTGTTTTGATTCAATCAGTTTTCAAGGATATTGTGCACCTAGTTGCTTTTCCTTTGCTCTTTATATCTTCGCCTTGAAATTTGTTTGACTCGAAACTGTTGTTGTTTGCTTCAGGGATGGTGGTTCCCTCCAAAACCAAAATTGTCTGCCATTTCTCCACTCTGGTGCTGACATGTGGGCAGCAGCACACTCTGCAAATAGTTCCCAGAGATGAGTATGACAATCCCACCAGCAATTCTGTGTCCCTGATAGATGAGCACAATTACAGCCTCTCTATCCATGAGGTAAGTGCAACCTCATCCCTTGCTGCTTGACTTCAGGTGAGCTAGAGAGCCCCATTTATTAATTTGCTTTCTGTTCAGCTGGGTCCTCAAGAAGAAGAGAGCTCTGACGTTGTGTTTGAGAAGTCTGTGGTGTCCAATCGACAGACTTGCGAAGTGTTCTTCCGACTCACCTTGCACTGTAGGGGATGTTTCCATGCCTGCATCTCCTACCAGAACCAGCCCATAAGCAATGGTGATTTTGACATCATTGTTCTAAGTGGTAAGTCAAGAGCTACTCAGTATTCATTCTCCAGGTGTCCTCATACTAGATGCTTTGCACACTAGTGTAGCAGAGCTAAATGTGGCTTCCCTGCAGGCTAGCTGTGCTTAATTGCTCAAGGAATGACTATTCATTTAAAAATGATAAGGTAAATGAATTTGCTGCTCACAAGGGAGATCTCTGAAGGCTGGTACTCTCCATTCTATCAGCAGATAAAAGCATGTGTGTTTTTTTCACCTGTCTCAGGAGGTTTACCTCTGAAATCAGGCATTTTTTGTTGCTTGCTAGTACTTGGCTTCTGAGCCATACCTTAAGTGAGCCAGTCATGTATTGTATTTTAAGCTATATTGATGAAGAACACTGCATGTAACCTACGTGATTTTTTTACACTTCTATAATTGCTGGTTTCTTCAGAAGTGAGCCAGTCTGCAGTGTGGCTGTCACGTGGCTCTGCATTCAGGCTGGTGCTCTGACACAGAGGTTCTGTATATCTTTTGCCTTTTTTTTTGAACCAGTCACTGTCTGAAGCCAGGACAGACAAACTGCTGTCTTGAAATCTTTTCATCCCACTCCTGGCTTCTCTTCATCAGAGTTTCACTTGTCCAGGTGTTCCTTTGGATGTGTAGCCTTCTCTTTAAAATCATAGTAACTAATTTGGTGGTGGCCTGTGGATTCTTTACTTTTTGATTCTGGCCTCTGTTAAGAATTACTCAACTTTTGGATATTTATTTCCCTCAGAGAATGAGAAGAACATTGTAGAACGCAATGTGTCCACCTCAGGTGTCAGTATTTACTTTGAAGCCTACCTTTATGATGCTCCTAGTTATACCAACACTCAGTGGCAACTTCCACTAACACACCTGAGCTCCTCCCAGCGCCGTCCTTCTACTGCAACTGAGGATGAAGATGAAGATTCTCCCTCTGACAGCCAAACTCCTGAGAAAGTGAAGAAACCTAAAAAAGTGTACTGCTATGTGTCACCTAAGGTATGTATCATAAAGTTACCACTCTTGAGTGCATGTTTATAGTAGACTGCAACTGAGGAGCTTCCTTGTGCCCTATATCTTAGCTCCAGATTTAGGTGCCTCAGATTTGGTTAAAAAAGGTTTGCTGAAGGGTAGATAGCAAATGTGGAGCTCATAACTCAGAATAACAATGCTCCTTGAAGTTCTAGGACTCCATGTGTCTTTCTAGGTCTGATCCAAAGCCTACTGTGAATTTTCTTACTGATTGTTCTGTAGATATTCTGTTTGCCTTTCCTTTGCTCTGGTCAGGTCAGACCTACAATTTCCTTTCTCAGTTTCCAATAGCTGTAGATTGGAACTTAGAGGAAGACACTTCTCGGGTCTTATGTCTTTGTATGTCCTGTTTCTTGAATGTTTCAGGGAAAAGAAAAGGAAAAAAATGATCAGAAAGACTAAATGTATAAGTAGAAGAAACAGGATTCAAGCAAGTCAAGAGAAACTGAGGATTCTCTTGTAGTAATAATATGTTAACAGAAACTGTTACCTCTTATTATTGCAGTCAGGGAAACTGACCGAAAATTCCACTAAATCTACTAATAAATTTTAATTCACTTTGATAATATCCACCCAAGGGTGTTAAGAGAGCTGACTGACATCATTGCAAGGGTACTCCTTGTAGTCTTTGAGAAGTCGTGGAGATCAGGGGACATCCCAGAAGACTGGAAGAAAGCTAGTGTCACCCTCGTCTACAAGAAGGGCTTAAAGGAGGATCCAGGAAATTATAGGCCCATCAGTTTTACTTCAGTCCCTGGGAAAGTTATGGAATGGATCCTCCTAGTGGCTATCACAAGTCAAATGAAGTATGTAATTGGGAAAAGCCAGCACGGATTCACCAAGGGCAAATCATGCTTGACAAACCTGATCACCTTCTACAACAAAGTAGCCTGCTCAGTTGATGTGGGACGAGTGGTCGACGCTGTCTACCTGGATTTCTCCAAGGCTTTTGATACGGTTCCCCACAGCTTCCTCTGAGAGAAACTGATGCATTATGGTCTAGACAAGTGATCCATGCAGTGAGGGGAAACTGGCTGACAAGTCTGCACCCAGAGAGTGATGGTAAACAGCTCCTTTTCAAACTGGCAGTCTGTCACGTGGGGTCCCCCAGCAATCAATAGTGGGCCCAATGCTGTTTAATATCTTCATAAGTTATTTGGATGATGGCGTTAAGCATACCCTGATGAAGTTTGCCGATGATACCAAACTGTGGGGAAGTGGATACTTTGAAAGGGAGAGCTACTCTGCAGGAAGACCTGGATAGGCTGGAAAAGTGGGCTAACAAGAACCTTATGAAGTTCAACAAGGACAGGTATAAGGTCTTGCACCTGGGAAAACATAATCTAGGAGCGCAGCCTGGGATCTACCTGGCTGGGGAGTGGGTCTGTGGAAAGGGACTTGGGGGTCCTGGTGGACAACAAGCTCAATATGAATGATCAGTGTGCTGCTGTGGCAAAGAAAGCGAAGAGGATGCTGGGTTGTATCAATAAGGGCATCATCAGCAGAGATAAAGAAGTTACTGTCACGCTCTACTCAGTGCTGGTCAGGCCACACCTGTAATCCTGTGTCCAGTTTTGGTCCCTGCTATACAAAAAAAGATGTGGGCAAGCTGGAGAGGATCCAGGGAAGGGCCACGAAGATGGTCAAAGGGCTGCAAAGCCTGCCATATGAGAAAAGGCTGAGAACTGGGTTTGTTGAGCCTTGAGAAGAGGCTTAGGGGAAGACCTTATTACCACATTCCAGTACTTAAAGGGTGGCTACAAAGAAGATGGAGACTCCCTTTTTGCAAGGAATCACATGGAAAAGACAAGGGGTAATGGGTACAAGTTACTCCTGGGGAGATTCTGACACAAGAGGAGAATTTCTCACAGTGAGAACAATTAGCCATTGGAATATAATCTCCCCAGGGAAGTGGTGGATTCCCCACATTGGACACTTTTAAGATTGGACTAGACAGGGTGCTGGGCCATCTTGTCTAGACTATGCTTTTGCCAAGAAAGATTGGTCCAGATGATCCATGAGTTCCCTTCCAACCTGTTATTCTATGATTAATCTATCAATCTGAATGCATTCTGAAAAATGCAGTGCTAAATACCAAAGTGGTAGACTAATCCAGGAATTGCTTTCCTGACAGACAGAAAGAGGGCTGTGAAACAGTTACAGGATGGAGAGTGTTGCTAGAGATTTCTAAATCTCTGTTGCATGCAGCTCTAAGAACTAACTTTTGGAATGAGTGCTGGGTCCTTGTGAGCTCAACATCCTTTCATCCTTGGGCTACTGTTCCAGACTTCTGTACTCTTCCCTATTGCATTACCTGGTAAAGGAAATCACCAGGAGTTGGGTACAGTTGTAGTTTCTCTTTAGGTGCCAAAGTTATTAATGTGATTCTGATGCTTGCATAATTGTATCCAAGGATATCTCTATATATACCTAGAGCATCTGCCCTGTGCAGTAGATAACTGTTACTATGCTGTTATTTCTTTAAGGAGTTGCTGTTCATGTTTGCTTTGTTTCTGGAGAAATGCTGCTTGTCATTTTTTCCAGTAATTGCAGTTAGAACAGCCTTGTGCAGGAAATGGTTTCATGTTTGTCTAAAGATGCTAAAATTTCATCTTAGCTTGCTCTCCAGAAGGTGACAATTCAAAAGTTAGTAGTTACTTGTTCTGGCAGAAATGCACTGAGAAGAAATTTCTGCAAAAAATTTCTGCAAAAAGTTGTTTGAAATGGTTGTGAAAATTAGGGTATAGTAGCAATAGTTCTACTAGGCAGCATGTTCTACTAGGCAGCATGATTTATTCCAAAACCTTTTTGTCAATGCGTTACAATCTTGTCCTGAATTAAAGTGTACTTACACTTCTACTGTCCTGTTAAGTGTACTTAAACATCACCAGTCTAACTGGAAAGTAATGTTTACTGAGCACAATGGCTGACTCCTGTAAAATCTGTCGTGCTGGTACCCCACATGTGTTGTAAATGCATGCAGTGAAGTCTTACTGACAAGCTGCTTACAGTTCTGTAAGCTTTAAAGGTTTCTATGTTCTGTGCTGGAGGAAGAGGTCACCAAATGTTGCAGAAACCTGTCCCTGAAGCTGTGGTTTTGTGGATCTGTCTTGTGCCTTGTGTTTCAGGGATGCCCCTTAACAGATGTGTGACCTTTAACATTTTCTTTTCCTTATGGTTACTCAGCAATTCTCAGTGAAAGAATTCTACCTGAAGATCATCCCATGGCGCCTTTTCACCTTTAGAGTATGTCCTGGCACAAAGGTGAGTCTCTTTCTGTGGAGCTGTCACTGCACCTCCATGTTATTAGCTTGTGGTCCTTGTGAATGACAGTCTGATTTTTGCTTTTGGAGAGAAGGGCTGCCACCCACAGAGCAACATTTTGTTGTGTAAACTTCAGACTTTGGAATTCCTTCTCGGTGCCTAAATTCTGCTGATATTTATGAATAGGAGCCAGTTGCATCACTCCTTCCTGCCTTTTTGTCCCAGTCCTAGGCAAAAATATCTTTAATTCTTTTGCATTTCTCTTGCATATTTTCCTCATAACCTTGCTAAAATGCTGTGATTGTGTCCACTGAAGCCCCTAGGCTAGGGTGTGAGGTTTGAAGCAGCCTCCTAACTGGAGTACGGATGCTTGAAGTGTTCCATAGTGTTCCTGTTAATTGCATCTGCATGGGTGAGCAGAGAAAGAGTGCAGGTGGTGTCTGCTGAACATGCTGTACCTTCTGCATGATGGGTTTACCCTTTCTTGCATCTTTTTGCTGCTAGTTTTCATACCTTGGTCCTGATCCTGTGCACAAATTACTGACACTGGTGGTGGATGATGGTATCCAACCCCCTGTGGAGCTCAGCTGCAAGGAGAGGAACATCTTGGCAGCCACTTTCATTCGCTCTCTGCATAAGAACATAGGTAAAGGGGCGGTGAGGTGGGTACAGTAGTCAGGAAGTTAGCACTTGAGTCTGCTAGTTTCCCTTGGGATTCAAGATTGTCAGCACTGAATGACCTCTGATGAGCACTCTGATTCATGGAGTCTCATGTTCTGTTCCTGTTGGCGCTTCCCATGAATGTATTTCATCGTGCCAGCTGTTCCTTTTCAATTTGGCTTTTCTGTCAGGCTCTTTGAAAGTTGCACCTGTGAGTATCTGAATGTCAGCAAGACTTAACTGCAAACTGCCTTGAGAGTTCTGTTTCCAAACTTTGCTGTAATAGACTCATCCTTGGGCTGTAAAGCTGACCTGTGCAGTTAGTCTTAGGAATACCTTCTAGATGTTCAAGGTGTTGACAGCTTAGGCCTGGCTGAAACTGTCACTATTTGCAGGAGGCTCGGAGACCTTCCAGGACAAAGTGAACTTCTTTCAGCGAGAGCTACGTCAGGTGCATATGAAAAGACCTCATTCGAAAGTCACATTGAAGGTCAGCCGTCACTCTCTGCTGGAGTCGGTGAGTGTACAGGTCACTTTGCTTAAGTCCAGTGCTTCCTCTGTCCTTTTTCTTCTGCTCAGTGCCTAAAGAAATCCAAACTGGCATGTGCTACGACAACCATGCTAAAAATGATTAGTCCTTCTGTTTCATGGTAGATGCCAGTAGACAGCTTGAGATGGGAAAAATAAACAAAAATAATCTCAGGATAGCTCCTCTGTATTCAGGTTTGGTATTGTGTGGGATGCTCTGCCCTCCTCTACAGCCAGTAAAAAGATCAGTTCAATTTCTTAAGTAATTAGGAAACTTCAGCTCTGATAAGTGTTTAGGGAACTTGTCACAGAGTAAATCAAGCCCTGAGAGATGTCTAGGGTAAATGCATGCATAGCCTGTAAAAGCAGGAAATCTGCTGGTGCTGTTCTGTCCCCACTTTACATTTGAACCTGAGGCCAGAAGAGAGACTGTCTACTTGGACCAGATTTGGGAGCAGAACCTAGAGTACCTGAGTCTTTACTGTTTTTCTGGTACAGAGGCATTCAGTGAGATAAGCTGTCAAGTCAGGTGTAACTGAGCTGCTGTATGCATGAAACTCTTGCATCAACTGGCTTCTAGTAGTGGTTCACTACGATGATAAAATGTTCTGTGGAGCTCTTGAGTTAAGTCTTCACAGATGCTGACCTGAGCTGATGTGTTTCTGAAATCAAATTTAAGGAGTCATGTAATACTATTCAGAATGCCAATTAAGAACTGTATGTACGCAGGGCAGGTGGTTATTCTGACTTGCTGTTTCCATGTGTTTCACAACAGTAATGTTATAAAGATGGAAAAGAACATTTCTGAGGGAAGCGGGAGCGGTTGGGATTTCCTTTGATTTACACTCAGTAAATCTTTGTTTTGGCATATTTTCTGCTTGGATGAGCTCGCAGTGTTTACGAGACTAAGTTTCGGTTAATAATTTGCTACAAAATGACTTAACTGGTAAAGAGTATTTCCATGACACTTTTTTTTCCTGTTATTTTCGAAATTCCAGCACTGTCATGAGCACTGGTGTTACAGCCTAGTAAAACAAAATAAATTAAGTGCCATAATAATAGTAAATGTAAGCTTTAGTGTCCAAGGTTGACAGGCACAATGAATGTGACCAATATGTTCAGCACAGAGGTGTGACTAGTGTGGTGCTCTAGCTTGTTTAAAGATAAGCTAAGCCAAAGCTACCTGTACAACTGAAGACTGCTATGCAGCTGTTTAAATTTTCTTTAATTGGAGTCTGGAATCAGGACACAGGGAGTTCTAGACACTTGAAAAATTTTGTTACTTCTTCTGCATCGTGACTTGCTTTCAGTATGAACTCAGTGAACCCTTCAAGCTATTTTCTAATGCTCTCTAAAACATTCCTTTTTTAAATCTAACTTGTGGGCTGAGAGTGCTTTACAGAAATTACTCCTTCCCACAGGCATTTGAATACTTTAAACAATACTGCACTGCAGCCTTGAGAGGGATATATCTGTGCTGTGCTAAGACCTCACACTGGTTTTAAGATGAGCTGTATTTATATGCATAATGTGTCTCATAATGGAAAATGAAGAACTGGCCTCTGGCTTTGGACAAATATGAATTAGACTTTAGGAGTTCCTAATTCTCGGTTTTATACTTTGGAGTACTAGACTGTTTCTGGTTTTTGTGTTGCTTAAATTGTGCCTCCACATGTGCAGGATTGCATATTGGCTATGGGGTGCCAAGCAGTAATGCCTGCTGTTATTTTCCTTTTTTCCTTTTTGCAGTCTTTTAAAGCAACACGAAATTTTTCTGTTTCTGACTGGAGCAAAAACTTTGAAGTGATTTTTCAGGATGAAGAAGGTGAGTTATTCTGTCAATGTATTTGAAGAGGAAGTGAAAGGAAATGGTGGTGGTGTAGTCCTAGTCTGAAATTCTGATTTCTTTTAGTATATCCTTTGTGGCTTTCCAGCCATTTCACTTTCTCACAGATGTTAGTGAATTATCCTGCTGGTGCTATTCTATCCCTGTGTTACACAGGGACCTGAGGCCCAAATAAAAAGTATTAGGACTAGGTTTGGGAGCAGAACCTAGAGTTCTGGAGTCCCTGCCTACTGCTTTTTTGCTATGGAGCTGTTCACTGCAGTGAGCTCCCATGTCAGATAATACTGAGCAGCATGCATGAAACTCTTGAACTGATGATCCATGGATGACCAAGCTTGTTTTATCTTGTAGCTCTGGACTGGGGAGGTCCACGCAGAGAGTGGTTTGAGCTCATCTGTAAGGCGTTATTTGATACCACCAATCAGCTCTTTACCCGCTTTAGTGATAACAACCAGGCCTTGGTGAGTCTGCAGTTCTTACGCTGAATGCACAGAACTGTGTGCATTGACATGCTGCTGGTTAAGTAATGCTGCTGCTAAACTCATTAAGTGGTGTGCAGCCTTACCCGTTCTTTAGCTTGCCTGCACAGTCACTTCCAGTGCCTTTCTCAAAAGCTTTGCTTAATGATCTTAACCCATCGAAGTGTCAAAGAACTGGCTGGATGAACAGCAGAGTGTAGCCAGTCAGCAGGGTAGGATGGAATTCTGGACAAGAGGAGGTGGCATCAGAGTGTCTAGAGGCTCTGTTGGGTCTGAATGTTTCCAGATCCGTTTCTGCTCTCATACAGCTCTTGGCCTGTGCATGTGAAACACTGTATTCTTCCTAGGTAGGCTCAGGCATTTTATTTCTGTCGCTTGGCTTTGAGGATATTACAGTAAAGCTTCTGGGGCAGCATGAGAGATGCAGTGACTTGAACTGGTCCCATACTTGCTATTTGTGCTAGTCTTGTCTGGTACTTAGGTGTTTCGTTTTGCTTACTCTTTGCAGGTGCATCCAAATCCAGGGCGTCCCACATACCTACGACTCAAAGTGTATGAATTTGCAGGCCGCCTGGTAGGAAAGTGTCTTTATGAATCATCTCTGGGAGGTGCTTACAAACAACTTGTTCGAGCTCGGTTTACCCGATCCTTCCTGGCTCAGATCATAGGACTTCGTATGCATTACAAGGTAAAGCCTCCTAGCCTTGGCTGAAGCCTGTATTGGTCTGGGGAGAGGTTGAACGTTGGTGTAGTAGAAACAGATACAGAGTCCTGGTTAACTATGTATGGTGTTTCTTTTTCATCCCTCCATGTGCCTACCTTCTTTGTCCTTTGCACAGTATTTTGAAACGGATGACCCAGAATTCTATAAATCCAAAGTTTGTTTCATATTGAACAATGATGTGACTGAGATGGATCTGGTCTTTGCTGAAGAGAAGTATAGCAAAACAGGACAGCTGGAGAAGGTGAGGGAGGCAGTTCCTGAAGGTGGGACAGTTTAACCCCTTCTGCATGTAACAGGGGAGGCAGAGAACTCTGTGTCCCAGAAAATTGAGCTTACTCTGGGCAGTAGCTCTTTGCTTGGATTTGTTCTGGTTGGGAGTTCAGGTTTAGGGAATGCTGCTGGTCACACTCATATGAAGTGTTCTGTTTTCAGGTGGTGGAACTGGTGACAGGAGGGGCTCAAGTACCAGTGACCAATGAAAACAAAATCTTGTATCTAAATCTGCTTGCACAGTACAGGCTGGCCAGTCAGGTTAGAGAGGAGGTGGATCACTTCCTGAAAGGTAACATGCCATCTGCTCCCTGCCTCTTTCTGCCTTTGTGTCCCAGGGGATAGCACTTGCTGCTGTTCTCTCTTCTTCTCTTCTAGGTCTTAATGAGTTAGTTCCTGAGAACCTCCTGGCTATTTTTGATGAGAATGAGCTTGAGGTAATTACTCCTTCCCTGAACATCTCTACCCTTACTTCCCTTCCTTTCTGACAAATGAAGTGCTTTCTGGATCTGGAATAAAGCCATAATATTTCTTCTCTAAGCTTTTTAAACATTTGTAATTTGCACAGTAGCTGTTGCTTTGTTTCCTGGGCTCGTGACTTTTCTGACTGCAGTCTCTTGCCTTTCAGTTGCTTATGTGTGGTACTGGAGATATCAGTGTCTGTGACTTCAAGGCACATGCTGTAGTGGTAGGAGGATCTTGGCACTTCCGTGAGAAGGTAAGTGAAAGGGTTTCTCCCTTCTGCTTCTGAAGCCCAACTATAGCAGAAGACAACTTAAACTGGGAACAGGTTTCTTGGTTGGAAATTAAGCTTCCAGAAGGACAAACTGGATGATTTGGGGGATCAGGAGCAGCACTGCATGCATTATGAAATAATGTTTCGCCCTAGAGAGATCCTTTAGCCTGGCTGACTAGAGATGATGCTTAATCAGTTACCAGCAGGTAAAAATCAGCAGTGGTCTTTTTAAGAAAATCCAACAAAGCACTAATTAAGAACAGTTCAGCAAGGAATCAGGAGTAATTGGTGGGAATTATTGCTACTGAAGATGCTCATGGTGGTATATTTATCTCTAAGGGATGCTTGGATATCATGATTGCAGCCCACATGGAGTGTTTGGAATTCAGTGCTGTGGTAAAGGCTACTGATACAGTAGCCTAAGTTTGTACCCTGTAATTGTTCCCATCCCTCCCTGCCTTTCCCAGTGGGAAGGGTATGGGAATGGTATCAGCTTAATTTAGAAAGATAATGGAAGCTGCCAAAATACCCAAGGTGAAAAGAGATTGGGAGTACAAGCTTCTAGTTGTAAACACTGCGATGGTTCCACCTTTCTGCAAAACTACCAGAGGATGTGAAAAAGCAAAAGATTAGCCTAGTGCAAGAAGCAAATGAGCTTCTGTGTTGTAAACCTACCTCATTGCCTATGCAGGTATTTCTAAAAAAAATAAATCTCTGTGGGGAGAGCAGAAGGCTTCCTGCTTTAAGGGAAAGGACTGGTGGGAGGTAGTAGCATGGGACATCTCTTAACTGATAAGAAGAAACTAGGTAATACTTGCCTCTGTGTCACCCTGGTAAAACAAAAAAGTTCTGACTATGAGTAGAGCACTTGCTTGCAAGGGCAGTTGACTGATTTCTTGCAGCTTGCTTATATGCTTATTTGATTTGCTTGGCTGACCTGGCTTTACCTTTCCTGTTTCCTAACAGGTCATGAGGTGGTTTTGGACTGTGGTATCCAGTTTCACACAGGAAGAACTGGCCAGACTCTTGCAGTTCACAACTGGTTCCTCCCAGCTACCCCCAGGAGGGTTTGCTGCACTCTGTCCATCTTTCCAGATCATTGCAGCTCCAACTCACAGTACTTTGCCAACAGCCCACACTTGGCAAGTATCCTGAGGTTGTAGGACTTTCTGCACTGTGCTTTTAGGAATGACACCAGCTATTTGTGGTGGGCAAGCAGTGTGTAACGTGTGTGTGATGCTCATGTCAACCTGTCTAAAAGCAGCTGATGGAAATGGTCCATTCTCAGATCTAGTCTGAATGGAATTTTTGTTTTGTTTTACAGTTTTAACCAGCTGTGCCTCCCTACTTATGACTCCTATGAAGAAGTGCACAAGATGCTGCAGCTAGCTATCAGTGAGGGTTGTGAAGGCTTTGGCATGCTGTGATTTCCCTTTTCCAGGAAACCACTTAGCCTGTTGGCTCTTCGTGGCAAGACCCAGGTTCAATCCTCTGCTTGTTCTCCTTCCCTTCACATGGGCAATGGAGGCAGAGCAAAGACTCCATGTAAAGGAATTTTGTGATCCAGAAGATGTCATGTGGCCTTTCTGTATCCCAAATACGTCATCAAGAGCTCATCTTTTCCCTTTCCCTCATTCTCCCTTTGGTTCAATGTGAAACAGCAAAAGGACTGTGGTGCATTCATCAAGGAGATATTGCACTCAATTTCCATGCACCCTGTACACCCATCCTTCTGTGAGAAGATGAAGTTCATATGCAGAAGTTACAGTGAGGTGCAGGAGATCTGCTGAGCTGCCTTTATCATAGCTCTCTGGGAGGAAGAGGGAAGACCAGCATGGAGCTCTGCTGGAAACCTGGCTCACGAGAAGCCTTAGTAACTTTCAGTGTCTTGGCTCAGCTCCCCCAGTGATGCTCCCTGATAGCTCATCTAACTCTGACTCATGATGAGTGTAGGGTTGTCCATCCTTTCAGCACCTAACCCAGAAAGGTTTCTGGTTATCCTTCTCCATCTTGCTGTGGATGCTGCTGTTGCCTGTGCTACAAAGTGGACAGTGTCCACTGGAGGGAGTAACCCAAAGGGGAGAACAATCTCATTGGAGCACAAGTGCTGGCCCTGACAGTGATCCTGTACTACCTCTACCAGGGTCCAGCAGCAGAAGTGTCCTCCAGAAGTGGCTGGTAATGAGCCTCTGCAAATGAACTGGAAGAGGAGTTTCTCCTCCATTGAGTGTTTCTGACAGTTGATGTTGCACAGGAAGCTGTCCCATGCCCTTGCCTTCTTTTCCCTTCCTCAGGAGAGTATGGGAATGAGTGTGATCCCTCAATGCTGAGCACCAATGCCTATCCCACATTCACCTTCAGGGTATGTATGTTCTCTAGTAACAGTGGCAGGTCAGTAAGCAGCTATGGTGTGCACTAGGCTTGCATTTGTTGTTGGGGTGATGGTACTGGGCAGAATGTAGTACCTCTACCACAGTGTTCCACAGGGTCTTGGCTTCTACCTCTGTCATGCAGCAGCCTGAGGCTTCTCTTTCTCTACTGCATTTCCGGCAGAGTTTCCAGAGAGGTGCTGGTGCCTGGAAAGCAGCTGGCTTTCTGTCTTCCCAATCTTCCTATCTTCTTTCTTTAGCTCTTCTTTCCTCCCATTCCTTTCAGTGCTGCTGGCTTTCCAGCACAAAACATTAACTAGAACTTCACTCAAGTGATCACTCAGCAGCCTGCAGTCACCACTGTCTGGCTTGTGGGGAGAGGAGTGGGCATACCAGCATGAGAAGTAAGCTTATGACTGAGGTGTGTTGTTGCTGGCAGTCCATTCAGCCCTTCCCAGGGAAATAAAGGGAAGGGGAATCTGGGAATCTTGATGAGTTCTTCAGTGAAGCAAAATTCAAGATCTTTTAAGTTCTCAAGAGTCCCTTAGACAGTTCAGGTCAGGAGTCAAGGTGTGAGAAACCTGCATAGCTACTACCCACAATGTAAGCTTTCACTGGATTATGGAATTGCTGGATTTCTTCCAGAATGGAGTCTCAGACTGGCATCCCTGAGCTAATTTTAGAACACCATATTAGATAAAGTTGCATCATCCTCTTCAATCCCCTTCTGCTGTCCTGAAGCCAACCTGGGCAGACTTCTACACAGTATGGATATTTTAAGATAACTGTGTGTGCTTTTCCAGTATAGTTGAATTGACTGGAAATTTGGGGGAAACATTCTACATCTAGAAAATGTTTTTAAGGCAGCATCTTAGCCATTCTTAGGCTGAATGCGTTACTTCTGTAAAGATAAAAAATAAGCCATTTTGGTGCCAAAAAGCAGCCAGCTGAGCATTGAGACTACTCAGGGGGATTTCTTTGCCTTGTGAATTCATTCCCTTGCTGGCACTGAAGTGCTAGGAGGCTGCCAGCTTGAGAGCTGCTACTGTTGTGGCAACTTAGGATCACTTTAATAGTGGCTGTTCTCCCTTTTTTAGTGCAGGCTCCAGTCTGCAAGGTCTTGACGTCCTTTGGGTGGAGAGCATAGTACCATTTTATTTACATTGCAGATGGTTTCCATGGTCAGTAGAGTTACAGCTTCCATGTTCTTCATGCCACTGGTTCACTGCTTTCTCTAGGGACTGAGAGGAGGTGACGGTGCTCAGCTTAACTCCTGTTTGTTGGGAGGCACAGCTTGGTGCTGTTCCCACATTGCAGCCTTGTCTTGCAGTCTCACCTGGTGAGGATGTTTCCAGCCTTGTAGCTGTGGGCCAACTCTGCCAGTGACATCTTCCTCAGGAATCTTCTCCCTTCTTCTCTTGAACTGGACTTTTTTGTTCTGAGGATGAAATAGCTGGACATTGGGCAGTCTTCCTCTGCTGGAAAGAGCTCCTAAATGCTTCTCATTGTATTGCAGCCAGCACCCCATTCTTCCCAGCAGCTGTGCAGATGCCAAGGACTTTATTCTTAACACAAGTGCAGTCAGAACCATGATGGGTGCTCTTAGTCAACTAAACCCATCCCTATTGTTTTCAAAGGCCCCTTAGCTGGTCCTGTGTTCCTGAGATCCATCACAATGTTTCTAACCTTGTCTGTAGCTTTACACCCTTTCCCAGGCCAGTGCAGTCGCTTTTTATGCAGCCCTTAACACCGGCAGGGGGGATGTGCTTTGGTTACCTATACTGTATGTTACTTCTGGCAGAGGCTCATTTCTTTTTATCCTTTATTTATTCTCATTTGATAGAGGCCCTTCTGTAGAAATCTTTAGGATCCTGGTATCATCTCAGGCAGGTTCCATGTTTCCTGAAGCTGCATTGAAATGTGCAGAGGGCCTGGCTTCAGCCTGCACCTGCAGGCCGTGTTGCATGTTTTTAGAAACCAGGAGCTGTGGATGACACAGGTCAAATTCTAGTTCCCTCTGGTGAATTTCTGGCAGAATTCAGCTGAAATTTGGAAGACTGTGGTTGTAGTAACTGATTTTGTAAATAGTTTGTATAATAAATAAAATATTTTAAAAATTCTGCCTTCTCAGCTCAGTGTTCTTTTGGTCTGTACAGAGGGAATCAAACTGGTTAGTGCTGTCTGTGGGTGCAGGGCCACTCCAGGCTTTCAGGTGTCTCGCTGAGGTCTGCTGCAGGGGGGAGAGGACAGTTCTTCACCTGCAGCCTTTTGGGATGCCTGATGGAAGCCAGGACCTGTGAGCTTCTGGGAGGGGACATGTCTCTGGGCTGGGACTCACAGGCTACTGTCAGGCCTCTTTGCAATAGGCTGGAAAATGGGCTGAAGCAGCTGGTAATGCTAGAAAGTATGTGAAGACTTTTATGTAAATTAATAACACAGTAGGTGCAGTTACTTCATCTCACTGTGTATTACCTGGCTTTTTAAACTGCAGGTATTTGTACTGCTTGTGCTTCACTGTAATGTCAGGAGGGTTAGATAAAACCAGGAGAAGAGGAGGCATTTAAGTTGTGCAAAATACTTTCAGATTGTAGGGTGGAAACAATGTACCTGTGTGTGTCTGCTAGCACAACAGAGTAATTAGTTGACAGCTTGTTGCCTTCGGGGGCAATACCCAATTTCTGTAATTCTCTGAGCTTGAGCTGTTCCCAGTTCTGACAGAAAAACATTCAATTTATCATTAGTTTTCCTTGGACTTTTATTTTTTTGTAGCTTATGGATTAAAATAATAACTTTAAAACTTGAAGATTCTGCAACATGATTCTGTGTCCATTAGCATTGCTGACTGTAAAATGATGAAAACTATTTCCTGAGCTGTACAAAGATTTAGCCCATCTTCAGCCCAGCATAGCATTGGCTGGTTGTGTGTTCCACCATATAGCGAGGCAGATGTTCTCACATATTGTGAAACCAGCATCTAGCCTTGGCTCTGGCTTTAAAGCCATGAGCACTAACTAAAGAAGAGAAGTGTGTCTCGGATTGCCTCTGTAGCATTGTGCTGGGTCATAGTATTATTTAGCTCCTTGTGAGAACAAAGTTGTCTTAGGCTGGACTCAGGGAAGAGAGAGGTTAGATAAAGCAGTGGTGAGCATTATGAAGAATCCAGAAACTGAAGTTCCAGTGTCCCCTGGAAACCACCGAGGTTGAGTCTAGAGCTGCTGGAATTGGGGTTGGGGCACTAAAAGATGGTTGACTTTGTCTGCAAACCTGGCATGAGCAAAATGATATGCAGCAAACCATGTGAATGTGTCTCTACATGCCATGACTGGTATTGCTTATGGGAAGGGGACCAAGTTGAGGCTGGAGTTTTCAGAAACTCTATCTGTTTGGGTGTGAAAGAGAGCGCTCAGCATGCTGGATTACTTTAGCATGAAGTAGATTCTAAAGTTTCTGCCTCTCTTCAGAGGATGCATGATACCATCTGGCTACCCACATTGTCCTCATCGCCAGTGTCTTGTGATGTCTTGGAGAGGGAGTGGTGACAGTGACCTGCTGCTAACTCCACAGCCTCCATTTGTCTGGGTACCTGGCATGGACTTGGGTCTGGGAGAGGCGTCATGTCCATGTACTTCACGCTGGAATCCTACATGCCCCAGCCTGTGTCTCCAGCAATAGCAAGGAGTTGCATGATGTCTGAGAATCTTTGCTTCCATACACAGTCACTCAACCTGAGATGTGTTTACTTGACATGTGTCAACATGTGCTGCTTGGGAAAGTGGGTTTTTGTGCATTTCGTTCCTCTGCTCAGCTTTCTGTTTGCCTCAATTGTAGAACTACAGAGAAGGAAATGATTCAGATACCTGAATGAGAAAATGGAGAAATGATGCTTGGTTTGGATAAGATCTCTTCTTGTTTTCATAGTGTGATGGCTGAGTTGATCAGTTGAACCAGGCTGTAACTCCTGGTTCCCATAGTGAATGACTGTTTTGTATGGTTTTGGCTGTTCTGCTACCATCTTGTTTCTGACTGACCTGGCACATGACAGCAGAAAGAGTTCGAATGTGTGATTATGGGAACTATAAAAGGAAAACTCCTACAGGAAACAGCAAAGTCTACCAGAACCTCAGCCTGTCTTGGCATCATCTGCATGGTACAGAATTTGAGATTTTAGAATCTTCCTCTTAAACTTTTCTCTCTTTTTTTTTTTTTTTTTTTTTTTTTTTTTTTTTGTGGTTTTGTTTGTTTTTTTTTTTTAATTGAATGCGTGAGAAACCCTAATCTCTGCTCTCCAGAGCATGAAACTTTATTGTAGGAGGGAGGTGTTACTGCATCAATGTGTTCATTTTTAAACGCAATTTGCTATAGCTTGCTTTTTTTCTGCAGTAAACCAAAACAGCTGTAGTTGAAGTTCACCCAAAATTCCTGGTCAAGTCTTTTCCAGCTACCCTTCTGCAGGGATGGCGTGCTACAAAGTATGCGGCGTGGGCAATTGCACACAGGGTTGGAAGTGAGGAGTGAGGCCGGGAGCCAAGCCTCTCAGCCTTGGTATAAAGCTGCAATGAATACAGACGAAGGAAGCAGAGCTCTTGCACCATATGAGGGATGGAGAAACTGGAATTGGTCTAAGGCTGCTCCAGAGTGTTCTCTGAGGCACATGAAAGCCAAAGTGAGTTTGGGTGTGTTTTGGGGGAGGGACTTTGCAGTGGCCAAAACCAAATTCTTTTCTCCCTCTTGAGGCAATTCTCTGATAAGCTGTGAGAAGTGTATTGGCCGGTACCCACCCCTTAGCTTAGGGATTTACGCTGACAATTCTGAAGGCCTGTAAACTCATGCAGTTTTCTGAGTAATCTTAGAAATCTCATCTCTTACCAGAAGAAACAGCTGCCTGGGGCTCCCTTTTGCTTCAGTAGCTGAAGTGTAAGGTTGCCTTGAGATGAGATAGTGCTGCTCATGGCAGTGGATGAAGACATGCAAGGAAATATGATTGTCTACAGTCTTCCTGGAGGATGATAAAACCAGCTCCAGGGGTTTCAGATTTGTCTGGAGAAGTGATTTGCTGTATAGAGGCTAGCTCAGATTTGCAGAGGCCTTTGTTGCTAGTGTGGAACAGACTCAGACTCCAATTTAAGGAATACTGGCAGCCCTTTCTCCTTCTATGGCTAGAGCAATCAGCAGTGATGTACAGCCTTCCCTCTCCTTCCGTTTTATATTGGGAACAACATGCAATACACTGGTAGCAACCATAGTCATTGTTGAAACTAAAAATTATAGCACAAAAATGTCACCTTGGTGTCTTCCAGTAAGACATAGAACTCTTGTCTTTGTGCTGCATGTCCTCACCAATTGAGAGCATCTCACTGACTACTATCTCTTATACTGACCAGTGTTGTATTGTTTTCTTCTGCTTGCTTTCGTCTTGTTCATCTTCTGTCCCTTCTCTCCATCTCATTTCCCCTCCCAAAGAGCGGACAGTCTCTCTGTGTCCAGATGCTGTATAGCTCCTTGCACAATGGGGCCTGTTTCAAGATGGGGTCTCCTCGTGCTACACAGTATTGCTCTTAAAAATCAAGGACCTAGTTGTAGATAGACCTAGGGCTGTCAAGTTGGAGGGACTGAGCAGATGCTGCCTGCTCTAGTAATGCATCTTTTCCTTTTTAGAAGACTTTTGTGACATCTGCCCTAGTGCCCAGGTCTGCTACACTCCCTGTCTCAGCTCCGTCCTCTGAGGTCATGCTGCCCGACAGTCCTCTGAGCAGAGCCAGCCTTGGGGATGGTGATGCAAGGCTCAGGGATTCTCAAGGTGCCTCCGTGCAGGGACAGGTAGCAATGTGGCAACTCTGTTCTGCCGCCAGAAGGTGACTGTGGCTGGTTGGCCACCAGAGGGGGACCGATAGTCAACTTGAGCTGATCAGGTTTAAGGGTGTCCAACTTCAGCTCTCTTGAAACCCTGCAGTTTGGGTTACTGTCGTCTGACTGTTTTTTTGTTCAGCAGACCTGTTAGCCTAGCAAACGAGCTGGCTGCCAGATCCTCTTGCTGTGCTTTTAATCTCCAAACTGGAGCGTATGAGAAGCGAGCATCTAGGAAGCATCCCCTGGTCTGCACAAGTCCCTGTTGCACCGCTCCCCCTTGCCCTTTTGTTTTCCAACAGGCAACACATTTAAAATGCATGAAAGGAATTTGGATTTACATATGTATGATTAACCTGAAACACTCTCAGGAGACTCAGGACAAGTAGCTTAGTAAGAATAATATGCTTAATATGAAAAAACAAGAACAGTAACACCAACTGGATTAGATATGTTCCCTCAGGCTTTGAGACACGGATTAGTCATTGGTTTGCAAGGGGAGAGGGAGTTTTAACGCACAGACCAAGAACGCAGAATTGAGCTGATGCACAGAGAACCTTTTTTTAGGGCTCATTATAACGAAATGGACTCTTTTTAATTAACTGCAGGCACCCCTAGCCTTTTGAGAGAGTCTGGGGGACTGAAAGTTGACATGAGCTGCAGTAGGTGACTGGAGCAGTGCAGCAGTTCTGGGGACAGGAAGGGAAAAGGACCCTGTTACCATCCTCAGGCGGCAAGTGTGCTGAAGTTGTCCCTGCACAGGCAGTGCCTGCCTTGGTTGCTCTCTGCATCAGATTGGTTTTGAGTAGAGGTGGCTTGGCTCATCTAAGCCCACACTTTGCAGCTAGTGCTATCAGTAGCCTGTTGGAAGTGGCTTTGGAAGGTGCTTTGGGAATGTTTTTCTAGGAGCTGGCTTTGCTGTGCCTCAGCCCCTCTGGTTTCTCATCCTAAGCAGGGCTGAGCTGTGATTTCAGGGCGAAGTGGCAGGGTTTCAGAGGAGCTGCATACCAAACACATTAGTGAGGTGTAATGCACTTGGTGCTGCCAAGCCAGCTCAGGCCTGAGGCTCTCACCTTGACAGGTCTGCTCCCCAGCAGCATGTGGAGCAGAGGGAAAGGCACCGGGTCAAACAGCAACAGCAGAGGGGAAGAAGGTGGTAGAGAGTCATGGGACTGGTGGTGTTAGACCCAAGAGGCATCTTTTAGATTCCAGTGCAGAAATGCTCATGGATCAGAAGACATGTCTTGGGATGCATTTCTCAGCAGGGTCCCTGCTCCTCAAGCACTCAGTTCAGCACCAGAGGTTTAGGATTGTGTGAAGAGGTAGCCTGTGGAGACAGACAGAGGACCAGAGTCCGATATGAGGTTGTGGTGTTGAAGCAGAAGTTTATAAAAAGCTGAAGGGTGCTGAGGAAACACACAGCTCTTCCTGATCCCTTTGTCTTGTTGAACAAGGTCAAAGCGACAGCCAGCAGGGATTGAAAGGCGACAAGCACGTGGCTAATCAAAGCTGTCTGTTCCACAGATGGAGTGAGGAAAGCAGGAGCTTTCCTCCCTGTCCTCCTGAGGGTGGATAAAAGAATGTGACATGGATATGGATAATGAAAACATCCATGGTTAAATAAGATTTAAAGCAAACAAACCTTCCTGCTTCAGGGCCAAAGCCCTCAGGACCTCTAATGGCCATGTTAGAAAGGAGCTTGCTTTCTGCTTCTCTTGAAGCTAGCCACTGTTCTGTGTGGGATGCTGACCTGGAGGACTGTTTGGCAGCTGGTGGCCCTGGGCAGGAAGAGGAAGGCAGAATATGCCTTAATCCTGTCATAGATGTCATGCTAATTAGGTCTGAGCCAATTTAATACTTGAATAAGGAACAGACAGCTCCTTCACAGAACTGAGTGTTAACGGCTTTCCAGACACCCTCTGCCATCTAGGGGAGGGCCACCCTCAGCATCCTGCTGTGCCTGTAAGAGGGGCTGTGCTGAGAAGGGGCTCTCCCTCATGCCCTGTGGTCCCTGTGCAGCACCTACCATGTTCCTTGTGTGTGGATCAATGTAGAGCCCCACCAAACATGGTGAGAAGTCTTTGACATATTTTCAGAGCATCTTGGTGTCTGCTGTTAGCCAAATTTCAGTAGTGTTGTTCTGTGCCCTGGATAGCTAATTTTCTTTATACTCCTCTCTGAGCTGTTGGATGGATGTGAGGTGATAACAAAGCCCGAGCCTGGAAGGGAGCTGTGTTGCAGTGCTGGCTCAGGGAGCCCCACACCTGTGTTCTGACATGTCCTAGAGCTGGCAGACTCTGGCAGGGAGGGCGTGCACTGCTCTGCAAGGCCAGCATCTGCCCTGTACCCATTGCAAGCCATGAGTTGCTTCTAGATACAAGCACATCTTTTTTTCTCCATGGCCTCAGCCTAGTGCAAGTTTGATAATGATGATGAGGATTTTCTCCTGAAGCCCATCCTTGGTAAGCCCCATGGAGAGGTGAATGCAGCTGTAGTTTCTTCTCTACTTCACCTTCATCCCTCTCCCTGCATTTCATCCTCTGCCCTGTTCTCTTCCACTATTGCTCCTTCTCCGCTCTCTTTGCCAGTGTGACAGTGGAAAAGACAAAGTGCCCTGATGCACTCTGGCTTGGCATTCTCCAGAAACCTGCACAGGGAGAGCTCCCTCCCCAGTTTTCTCTGGCTGCCTTTTGCCTTTCTAATCAGTCATGGTAATTTACCCTGGCACTGTTTGGCAGGAGCTGTACCTTGGCATCATGAGCAGCCAGGGTCAGCTGTCAGCATCTGAGCCATGAGCCTAATGCAACAGAACAGATGTAGGTATTTTTTCCAAGTTTTTTGTGGGCAGCAGGATTAAAGTCTCTGTTCTCAGCTGGGGTTCCCGGTGTAGTCACTTCCCTCTGTGTTACACAACACCCTATTAAGAAGAACAGCACAAACATGTTCATTGGGATCCCTTCCCCCAGTCCTAGAAGGCCAAGGAACAAAGGCAAGTGAGGTTTCCAAAGGCTGAGGAGCTGCCTGTTTGGTCCAGGGACCCTGGGGTAATCCTGCCCAAATATCCTCCTGTTAAAGGGCCCTGCTGCTCTCTGCTGTTCTCCATCCTTGTGGTGCCAGGGGCAAGAGGGAACAGGGAGAAGTGGGAGGTGAAAGAGCAGTGAGGTCATGTTATTCTTAAATCCATCTGGCCGTATGCAAACCTGAGTGGATACCAATAGGAGGAGAAAATAGTGGGGCAGCATCACCGCCAAGTCTGGTGTCTGCCCCTGCCTGCGGAACTGGAGGCTTCTGAGCCTGTGTGTCTGGATGAGCAAACATGGTGAGCAAATGGGAGTGATGAGAAACCCTGAGGGGTGTTTCAGTGCTAGCACAGGAGATGGGGTTAGGGTGCAGCCCACCGTCTAGACAAATGTTCTTGCTTGAATTCAAAGGTGGTGTCCCCTGGGAAGACTCTGATGTCTTCCAGTGGCCACAAAGGTACTGAGGGAGCTTGCTGGAAACAGGGAGGCAGTGTGCTCTCTGTGGATGGTGCTGAAGCAGCTGGCTGCAGAGAGGACTGCGGGCACTCTTGGCGAGCAGGAGAGGGCTTCCCCAGCAGACCAAAGGGAGCAGCCAGGTCCATGTGAGCACACACAATGATCTGCTGCCTCTGTGCGCCAATTACTTGCTTTAGTGACAAAAGCCATAAATGAACAAGGGAGTTAATTAGGTCCGCAGCAGGCCAGGTTTGGAGGCCTGCAGGGCTGAGAAGTCTGGAGCAGGTTCAAAGGCGCGGGGGGAGGAAGAGGCCGTGGAGCTCTGTGTAGCAAACAAAGATGCTGCTGGTTCTCCCCTTGGGGAGTGCCTTGGAAAAATGTCTCTGGCTGTAAGGACAGTCCTCAGGAGGGGGAGAGACCAGCTCCTGGCAGCATCTGTTTGTTCAGGCCTCCAATGAAGGACTTAAACTGCTTGTCAGTTCACTCCTTTGCCCAGCTGCAGTCCCTTTGTCATTGCAAGCGAGCCTCCAGGGCAGTGTGGGCAGTTGTGATCCAGCTCCTTTGGCCCTGGTGCTCTCTGTGCGCTGGATGATCCAGTGAGCCATCAGCAGGGCTGAGGGGCATGTTGCAGCTGTCTGGTCCATTCTCTAGAAAAATACTCGCAGCAGGTCCTTTCCATCTGCTTTGGCCCAAGAGTGACCCTTGCCAACCTCCCTTGCAGTTGCCTCAGCAGATGGTGGGAAGGCAGATGGAAAGAGGGAAATCTCTGAAGCTGTAGTGATAGAAACATCTGACCCTACAGTACCTCTCACCCCAATTCACAGGCACTGGGTTCTTGCACTGCCAACCCCTGAGCCTTGACCTCCATGTCACTTTTCCCACCTCTCAGAGCACCTCCTGCTCCCTTCTCTGCACCTCAGTGGAGGCTCTGGATAGCACCCATTTGCCTGCCCCAGCTCTGCAAGCAGAATAGGAAGGGGCACCCATGTTACAAGGGGAGCTCACGGCATGGTGAGAGCTGAGGAACGCTTGTGCTCCAGACGATGTGTTGTTGGGGTCTTGGGGCCTATGAATTTGGGGGTGGGTGGTGTTCAGCTGTGGTGAATCACTGCAAACCACTTTGGGCAGCTGTTCTCTTCATTTTCTCCCTTGCACCCTAGATGCATAAAGTTTGTTTTAGGAGGTGGGCAGAGGGTCCTTCCCTTACCCATAATTTTACTAGACTGCAAGAGTTCAAGGAGGTGGAATGACGTGCTTGGCCCATGCTGGAGGAAGTCTCAGCTCAGCAAGGGTGTTTGGGACAGCTGAGTTGTGTATCACCTGCCAGGCTGCACCAGCTGCTCTGGAGTCAGGACTCAAACCACGACCAGACTTGGTCCCCGTTCCAGACTTTTCCTTCACCTCATTTGTTAGCGGCTTCAGATGCAAATTCTGTGGCCGGTACGTGGAGGCCTGGCTGGCTTGCAGGGCTCCTGTCCAGCTGCCCTCATTCAGTCCTCCTCCCCGGTGGGCCTGGCTAAATGCAAGTGCTGCAAAGGTCTTGGAAGGAATGCATGGGGTATCCAGGTTATAGTACTGTCACACTTCCTCTCCAGGTGACAGCAGTGGTTGACTTGGACAGGGGACAGGCCCTTCCCATAACACAAGCAAGACAGATGTGTCCAAGTACAATACAGAGGTGCAAGGTTTGCTTTGCAGAGGCAGTTCACGCCGCCTTGCATTAGATACGATGCAGACAGCTCGTAAGAGACGACCCTTCCTCCTGCAAAACAGCTTGCACAGGCAGTGTGGGCAGTGAGCAAGAATCAGCCTGAAAAGAAATAGCAGGATGGTGGAGAGAAGCTTGGAGAGGTCGCCAGGCTTGCAAATGCAAAGATGTCTAGGGGCCATGTAGAGGGGCTCCACTGTAATGTTTGGTACTATGCCCAGCCTGAAGCTCTAGCACCGTTTAGTAGGCTGGACCAGCCTTGGCCTTGGTCTCGTTTGGCTAGATAGAAGCAGTTGTCATCATGTCCTGAGTCCAGTATCATTGTCACTCTTTAATTCCTCCAATGAGGTGTTGCAAACAGATATACATGTGTTGTAGCTGTACTTTGGATTTGGATTTGCCTCTGGGGACATGCAGTGATAAGTGTTAAGGGCTGTTTAGATCCCAAGCTGTTGTGTTTCTGAACTGGTTTCTAGCAAGAGCAGAAGACGTGAAGCTGGGGAAGAGATTGCTTATGTCACCAGAAACACCGCACTGGGCTGTGGAGGGACCCTGAGCTGGCAATGCCCTCTAAGCAGCTGGGGTTAGTGACCAGGCTAAGGTTTTTGGTGGTGTTACCTGACAACTGCTAATCGGGTTTGCCCTTGTTCAGTGCCTGCCCCTGGGATTTCCCCTGGCAGCTGCAGGGGCAGGTCTGGGTCTGTGGAGGCAGATCCCCAGTGGAAAGAGGCTGCTGTGATTAATGACCAGCCATGAATGAGAGGGAAAGGGACAGGAGAAGAAAGCTGCCAAGGCTTTAACTCCGGTGGGCGCAAAGGTTCAGCCTGGTTTGGATTCTGCGGCAGAAGGGGAAGGGTCCTTGGCCAGCCAGGGTGTTAATGAGGCAGAGGTGATCAGGCGTGGGTGATCACAATGGCCATGGCTGTGTTGCATAAATCAGACTTAAAGTGCCAGAAAAAGCCTCCAGGGAGGTGAAATATCTAAGTAAGTGTCATCAGCTCTGCAGAGATAATGAGAACCAGAAAAGCACTGGGAGGTAAAATGACATAGATCTGTCAGGTGTGTGGGCTCAGGATACTTGTGGATCCATGCTGACTGTGGGGCTGGTGGGGGGGCTGACTGTGGCAGGGTCTGGTGTTTATGGAGGGGTGGTAGGGTTAATCCTCCTCAATCTCAGAGGCAAATGACTCTGAAAGAAGAAAGTCTTCCTGCCAAATGATGTCTGTCCCCCCCGTCCCATGCTTCTTCAATTGCCTTGAAGAAATGGAGGGAAACAGCAAGGGCCAGATCTGCTATGTTTGCGTGGTCAGTGTGAGGGGGACACCCCCGTTTTGCTCTGGACTTAGCCTCTTTAACATGGCCCTGTAACTTGGGGGTTGAGGGAGCCCCTTGGGGACTGGAGCCAGGAGGTGCAGCCAAGACCATTGTGTGGACTTATGGGTGTTATGTCCCCAGGAGAGGCACCCCTAGCTCTTCTGGTGGTGACCAAACCTATTTCAGCAAAGGTGACCTCACCTGTGATAGAGGTCAGATCGGAATGAATGACACTGCAGCAGGCTGCCCAGGGAGGCTGTGGAGCTTCCATCCCCAGAGGGGTTCAGAAGTCCAACTGGATGCAGCCCTGAGCATCCTGGTCTGAGCATGGGGATGGACAGGACCATCTCCAGAGGTCCCATCCCACCTCAGCCAGTCTGTGATTCTGTGGGAGAGCACCAGGGGATGCTCTGCACTGCCAGGACCACCTGCTTGCTTGGCCATGGCTGGAAGGCTCATGGCTGGCTGAGAGGAGGACAGTAGAAGCCTGTTTCCTCTCTACCTCCACTGCAAAACCAGAGAGATGGGGCCCTTCACCACCCCCTTGCCCACTCTGCTCCTTGCAGGGTTGTGGCTGAGCCCTGCAGAGTAGGAGTGCTCCTGGTGCAGCTGAGCACTGTTGGAAGCCACCTGAGCTGCTGCCTCTGGGCACTGCGGTGGTGAAGCTGGCTTGCTTCCAGCTGTACCTAAAGGAGGCAGGGCTGTAAAGCAACGTGGAAGTTAAGCACCAACAGCCACATGACCGTCTTTGGCATTAGGCCTGAACTGGTGGAGGCAGTGGCAGGATTATTTCACAAAATAGCGATGAAGTATCTGGTGGGGGTTTGTTTTTCTAGCTGCCTCTTTGCTGGTGCCCTGAAGGCTTGAGATGTTCCGTCTCTCCTTGTACCTGCCTGTGCCCCAGGCGCACTTGTTCCTCTACCCACAAAGGCTGCATTCCCAGCCTCAGAAGCTCTGTGCTGGCTGTGAGATCTCTGCCTGGATTAAGTGGCAAAGGCAGATCCTTGGCTTTGGGAAGAGCGTGCCTGACCTTTGCTTCCGCGGAGTTACACGCTCCCTTGAGAGGAAGCATTGGCTCAGCCGCTGAACAAAGCACTGGCTGTCATGAGCAAGACCTGCCTGCCTTGGGGAAGGAGAGCCTGGGGTGTGGGTCAGATTTATGTTCCAGGGAGGAGGAAGAGACAGCAGACAAAGTGACCTGGAAGCTTGGAGGTGACCAGCTCAATTTACTGAGAAATGCAAAGCTATGTTGCCTCTTCTGTTGGTAAAAATACACCGTCTGGGCAGATGGGTCCACTGGCACATCCAGATACAAGAGGGGAATTTGCTTGGTAAGATCCAAATGATGTTTTGAATCTGCTTTCCTTATTTTCCAACCTGTTCTCTATTGTGTCTTGCAGTGCCTCTCACCTGGAATTGCTGCTAGCATCTTTGCAGGTTCTCCAGGTCCCACGAAAGAAGTACCCAGTAGTGAACTTGGCCCTAGCATGGACTTGTGACAATGTTATATGTTCCCAGTGGTAGGTACAGCTAAACATGCTTGTTTTCCCTAAGCAGTGGAGTGTGTACAGTTCTCACATTAATTCAGATGCTTTCTCCTACAGTATGCCCTTTGTTCTATCTAACGTGGCTCACTCTAGTGCCAGAGAGCCCAGCAAAGATATGGGCAAACACAAAGTGGGCATGTGGGGTGATATCTTTTTTACTTTGTACCGGAGGGCTGAAGCTAGATGGTTCATCTGAGATCACAGGGGCATCTTATGTCAGAGCCAGGACTGAACTCGAGTCCCAGCATTGGCACTGTGAGGCTGTGCCCCAGCCCCACTGGCATGGGCTCCGTTTAGAAGTTGGCAGGTCTCTCTATGCTGATGCTCTTTGATGCTTTCACCTAAGTCAGGTTGCTCTTATTTCCAGGATGTTTTGGGAGCTCTGCAGTCCCAGCACCAGGCTTTTGGATGAAGAATCTGGCCAAGTGCTAAGAGCTCTAGAAATGTGTTTTCATCTCCATTGCTGCAAGTACAGTGTCTGAAGGTTTGATGTTAACCCTGACCTTTGCACCCTTGTCCCTCCCCAGCCTCCTCCATTGAAGTGCTCTGAGCTTGGAACCACTTGGAGTTTAGTGCCTCTAAAGAGGTAGTTTAGTGTTACTGAGAGCATGTGGGTTAGAGAGCAAAGAAATTCACTCGGAGCTAATAAAAGAATCCAGGTCTGCCCAAGCCTCCAAAGGGCTGTAAAATAGGTATAAATACATTTATAGTCTACTGCATTGCAGAGAAGTAAAGAGATTGATTCAGCTTGAAAGAAGTGTCTCCTTTCGTGTCACCTTTGCCAGTTCTTGTAGATATTTGTACAGTGCTCAGCCGCTGGGTTAGCAGAGTGGTCTCTCCTTCAGGGGTGGTGAGAGCATAGCATGGCAGTCAGTACTGCAGGACAGGAACATTGCCTTCACCTACAGATGGACCACCAAAATGGACAGAGATAAGAGGAGACCCTGCCAGCTGCCAGCCAGGCTATAGCAAGGTAAGAATGAGGGGAGGAGCAGTTTTGGAGAGCACATCTGCATCACTTTGCTTCACTATCAGGAGAAGAACTGTTAATCAGCTGCTGTGAACGTAGACCTAGGCCATCTGAAAATCTTGTGGGAAACAGCCACCACCATAATACCAAAGCTCTCCTGCATGCTGAGGGCAGAGCTACCCTCTTGCTCCATCAGTGTTACAGGTCTTCTGTGTCTCTTGCCTCTGTGTCACACCCCAAAGTATCAGCTGTGTTTCTGTTGGTGAGGGATGGCTGGAAAGAGACCAAAATCAGAGTATGTTACTGAACGGTTGCGTGGGAGGTCTGTTTTTAGCATGGGTGTGAGAGCTGCACATCTGAGAAACTAATACACTGAGAGGGGCTGTGCACGTGAAACAACTCAGAGCAGTGGGCCACGTTCCATCTTTAGATCTGCTTGGTGCTGACAAACCCATTACTGGCAGCTTGATGCTGCTGCTGATCAGAACTTTGCTGAGAGCAAAAGCCCTGGAGGCTGTTGGTGGCTGAGCTTTGCATGGGACCAAGCTGATGGAGTCAATTCTTTTTGCCCCCAGCACATATGGTGCAGATTCACAACCAATTTTCTGAGCAGGCAGTGTTTCTGGGAGATGTTTGGCTGAAGCCTGGGCTCAGTGCAGCTGCGTCAGCAGGTTCTGGGATGGGAAGGGCACTGGATTTCACTTCCCTGTTTCCCTCCTAGAGCCTTGCTGACACGGCTTCCTGGACCACTAGTGTCGGGAAGTTTGGTTTCTAGGGTGTGTGTGTGTGGCTTGGCCCAGCCTGCACAGGGCGTGAGAAGGGCACCGAACCATCCTTCCAGCCCAGCTGCTTCCTCCACTAAAGCATTGAGACAGAGTCTCTGCCATACCCAGACTGTTTGGAAACATGTTGATAAACTTCCAAATGTCTATTTTACAATCCAGATGTGCTAGCCTTGGCTGTAAACCCTCATCTGAAGAACAGGTGTGCTATAATGTTTCTAGCAGTGGCCTCAAAGCCAGCTGGAGGCTTGAGCTGAGCAGGGGCCAAGGGGCTGGTGCCATATAGAATATGGATACTGGGGCAGGGACAGGTGAGGCAGAGAGCCGTAGGTCAGCTGTAGTTCATGGCAACCCAGAATCAGACTGTGAGGGAAGAAAGGGACATGCCAAAATATCCTTCAGCCCCCAGCCTCCACTCAGCAGCACCAGAGACATCTCGGGAGAGACTGCCTTGGTTGTATGGGCAACCTGGATGTATCCGTGGTGTGCATTGGCCTTGGTTGGATCTGTCCTGGCGAGGAAGCACAGGGCTAGAGCTGGCCACCAACCTCTGTGGTTTGCCTTGACCTCTCCAGCAGCTCTGTGGTCTGGGAGGCACTGCAGGTCACCAGAGCTCCCCACCAGCATTGTCAGGGGAATTGAAATGGGGCAGCTGCTTCCTTGGACCAAACTTCATGTGTGCCTTTGGTCTGAAAAGCAGGTGTCCTCCCTGGGCTGGGAAAGGTGTCCTGCTGCTGGGCCTGGATCTGCCTCCCAAAAGCCGTGGATGGATGGGTGGCATCAGTGGGCTGCCAGAGAGGGCACCAGCCCTCTGCTGTAGGGGGGATAGCCAGCCCTGGGTGCATGTTGGCAGGAAGGAAGCCTGTGGGTGATGGGGATGAGGCAGGGCACAAGGTGCTGATACCACACCACCTTAACTACACATGGTGCCTGCAGGCTCAGAAGGTGAGAGCTGCTCTGATGGTTTATCCCCCAACTTGCTCTCACATAGAATTTTAGCTCCACAGGTTGTGCTGGGTGATTTGTGTAGCCTGTAGGCTCTGTCAGTGATGCTTGTACCCTCCAGAGCCCCTGCAGAGATGGCCAGACTTGAAGGGAAGCAGAGCCTGACTGAGAGCAGAAGGGCAGGCAGCACATGCCATAGGGGCAGCTGCCTTTGCTGAAAGTGGGCAGTAAGGCAGGGGTAACTCAGGCCAGTGCTCCATCTCCCACCTTCACAGTGCCAGCTGCCTTCTCGGCTGCCACCCTGCCATTGGGGTTCGCCAGCCTCAAGGGAATGCAGGAGGCCACCTGGGCTGTTGGCACTGCTGCACACTTGAGCTGTGTGAGGCTGCCTTGCCTGCTCAGCCCCCTCTCAGGTGGAGGGAGGGAAGACAGAGGCATGGCCTGAAAGTACATGCCAGAGCTCAGCATGGAGGCAGAGGTAGTCATCAGCAGAGAGGTCCCTGCTTCTGCCCTGAGCTCCAAACCCACTTCTGGGAGAGGCAGGAAAATCATGAGTGCCATCTCTGTAATCCTGTTATGGATGTTTGTTCTGTGCCTGGTGTGGCCCCTGTCTGGGTGGGAATTGGATACTTCCCTATCCCAAGCTCCTTGCTTTTCTCAGAAGATGATGACCTGATGTGGTGTGGCATGGAAAGGGGCTTTGCTTGTCTTCTCTGCAGTTGCCCTGCATTTATTTCCTTGTTAAACTCTCATTCATCATTATTCTAATTTCCTGTAAGAGTCTGGGCCCTTTCTTAAGGCTGTGTGCCACACCTGTGTGTGGGGTGGGTGACAGCAGAGTCAGCCTGGCAACTGGTGAGGGAGACTTCTGGAGCTGTGATGTCACTGGAGAGCTGGATTCCCAGCCTATGAAGTCATAGCTGGAAAATTCGGTATTCAGCCTAATCCCAATAATTACCCAATGGGACTGTAAAGTGTCAATGAACTAGTCTACTGCTTGATGACTGACTACTTTGCTCTAACACACGCCACCTAATAATTGCCACTTTTTGCAGTTCCCTGAGATTCACTTATTAATAAGCTATTAAGCATCTACTTGAAATCACTGCATTGTAATGAGCTGAGATCACTGCTCACGCAGCCATTGCAGTGCCCAAATTAGCAGGAAAGCACCTAAAATCCTGTGATGGGGAGCAGAACTGCAATTTCAGGATGGCAGTGTAACCAAACTAAAATACAGATACAGCCTCAGCTCCACTGACCGTTCCCATTTCAACATTTATGTGCCCATCATCAGTTTTCCTCTGATACGCAAAGCTGATGGGCCAAAGGACATCCAGTCTGAGTTCCCCATGCCCTGGGAAGCCAAGGTGAGGGTCTTAAGGAAGGAACAGCAAGTTGAAGGAAATGAGTCGTTGCTTTTTAGGAAGACTGCTTTGGAATGAGAAGCAGGAATGAAATTACTTTAATCCCAAACATGCAGTAGAATTCAAAGTTTGATTCATGTTTAGTTTTTCTGGTCTTTTTGTTGTTCAAGCTAACACTAAGGAAATGCAGTGCTTTTGAGAGTAGTTCAGTGTGGGAGGAATTTCTCAGGAAGAACTTCTTCAGCACAGACTGGGGATTGCCTGGTTTCTTTTGTACTGGCTGTTGGGTCACCTTGCTTGGATCTCTGTATATTCCCTTCTCCAGGTTGTGGGCTCCTTGGGAAGTGCTGCCTGTGCAGTGGTACTAGACACCAGGAAGGGAGACTTTCCATTGAGGAGAGCACCCCATGTTCCCTGCATATCCTCAAGCTATCGTTCCCACTTCCCTGTTCCCTTCCAGTCTGTGACAAGCTGATGTTCGATGGCCTCCTCAGGGAAAGCCTCTTGGTGTGAAGACCCAAGAAAAGGGGAAGAGAAGGTTAGGGAAATTCACACTATTGAGGCCCTTTCCTCTCAACAGTGCCTTGACCATGTAGGGAGCATTCCCTCTTTGTGGGTCAGAGCCCTTAAAAATGGCAAGAGGTTCTGCTTCCTCCTTTCCCCTCTCCTTTCCCCTCTCCTTTCCCCTCTCCTTTCCCCTCTCCTTTCCCCTCTCCTTTCCCCTCTCCTTCCCCCTCTCCTTCCCCCTCTCCTTCCCCCTCTCCTTCCCCCTCTCCTTCCCCCTCTCCTTCCCCCTCTCCTTCCCCCTCTCCTTCCCCCTCTCCTTCCCCCTCTCCTTCCCCCTCTCCTTCCCCCTCTCCTTCCCCCTCTCCTTCCCCCTCTCCTTCCCCCTCTCCTTCCCCCTCTCCTTCCCCCTCTCCTTTCCCCTCTCCTTTCCCCTCTCCTCCTTTAGTGAGGACAGCTGACTAATGAGCACTGCTGTTGAAGCCCCCCATCAGGTTGATGTCCTGAGCAGGCTTGCTCCTGCAGGGAAGGTGTGATGGAATGGGTTTTCTGGTCAGAGCAGCCTCCGTGCTCCTGGGAGATGGATGCTCAGGCTTTCCTGGTTTCCAGGCCCCTTTCCCCACCAGATGCAGGTATTGAAGAAGCAGAGAGGCCAGACCAGCCTCCTGGGGAGAGGGGAGATTGCAGTCAGATCACTGCAAACAGGACTTCATTAATTATAAACGGACAGGTTCCCCTCAGCTGCTCTGCGTGAGTCACATTCTAGCTGAGGTGTTTTGTTTTTTTTCTCTCCTGAAGAGTTGCTGGAGGGACTTGAAATAGTGTGCTGGATAAATAAGGAACCAGCTGTGTTCTGCAGCCAGTCCCACCAGAGTCTTTCTGCAGCAGTAGCCCACAGCAACCTCCTCTCTGCCTCACTCTGCACTCCTGTCCCTTGGGTTCTGACATCTGGTCCTGCTCTCCAGGTTTCTTCTTCCTAGCGGCATGTTTTCGTCTCCTGTTGTAACCTCTTTTCCAGCATGTGGTCTCAGTCTTTGGTAATGCATGGACATATGTTTAGACAACAGCACAACCACGGAGCCCAGCTGTGGGACACCCACTTGGCTGGTCTGTGCTTCCCTTCTCCACCTCAGAGATGGTTAAATGAAATCAGAAAGAACAATAAAACCAGCAAACCTTGACTTTTGACTATGAGCTGCTGGACAGTTTCTCTTCTGTTTTCTGACACCAAACCATCACTTACATGGCTCTTGGGTGGCTGCTGGCCGCCTCCTCACAGGGAGAAGCTGGAATGTACCCCAAGGCTCTGAGGGACACACCAGGAGTGGCTGGAGGGCCAGAGTGTGCATCTGAAGTGGCTCATCCATCCAGCGAGAACATCTCCTTCCCTGGGTGCTGTAAGCATCAGAGCGCTGAGCTGTGTGTATCTCATGGCAAAGGCAAGGGGTGGAAATGGTGTCAATGGAGGATTTGATGGCTGTGCTCATAAATTCAGAAGCTGCTTTTCCTACCTCTCTGACACCCATGGTTACAGAGGACCTCTCCAGAGGTCTCTGCATTGCTGCATCAAAGTTGTTTCTCCATCCAGCTCCCCAGGGCTGGTGTGTCCTCCCTTATCGTGTGAGATGGCTCTTTTCAGAGAAGCTGTGACTTATGCCTCTAAGATGCTGGCTCCACACCATGGGGCTGGCCAGCTTTCCCCTGCCCTGCAGCCCTGAGTAGGGGGAGTGCTGCTGCTTCATCTGCAGGAACTGCAGGCAGCTCCTGAATCCGTGGAATGTGTCCCATCTGCAGTGCGTTAGGGGTCTGCTCAGAGTGGAGGAAGAGGAAGAAAGGGGACTAATTAAGCTAAGGGATACAGTGCCAGGAACCACATCTGGGGGCCAACTAGCCCTGGAAGCGTGGCTCCGAGGTGGCACCCGTCTGATGGGATTGTGCAGAGGTGGTGTGGACCCAATGGGTAGGGGAATGAGGGTGTGAGGTGTCCTGGCAGAGAGGGACACCCATCATCACAGTCCTGAAGAGCCCCTGTTCCCTGTCCTTTGGGAGGGCCCAGGGAGATGTGACTCATGCTCATCTCTCCCGGGCACAGCTCACCTTGACCCCTCTGCCTTTGGCCCTGTGGCTTCCATCCTCGGCTGCCCAAACACTCCTTTTCCTCTGCCATAGCAGTGGCAGGTGAGAAGGGCCATGCCACCAGCACAGTCCACCCTTGCTCCTCTCCTCTGCAGGGCCCAAGGAACACCTTCCATTCTGTGCTGGCTCTCAGATCTGCCTCATTCACCTCAGTGCCCTGGCCCTGGAAAGCATGGACTTGGAAGAGGTGCTGCAGCTGTGTCTGCCCTTGGCTTCTCCTCTGGTGCCATCTCTGCTGATTAGGAGCTCATGCAGTGAATTAAGGGGAAGTGAAGGCAGCAAAGAGCACTTTGAGCTGCCTACCTGTAGCTCACGCCCCCCAGAGGAGTCCTGTGCTCCCTGCTGCTGAGGGCTGGGCTGTTGAATGCCACTTGCCAGCTTGCTGCCCCATCCTCTCTCTGCTGATGATATCTCTTCCTGGGCGTGGGTTTGATCTCAGTGGTGAGCACCCTGACTGTGCATGCTCTGCCTGTGCCAGTTCCTGAGAAATGAGGCATTTTGTGTTTGCCTGCTGAGCCCCCACTGAGCTGCATGCTGAAGCCCAACCCGTGCTGTGACTCCCCATGTACCCTTCACTTCCCCTTATCTAACAGGTTTGTTTTTGGGGATAGCCAAATACGAAATGAGCCCCAGGGCTGGGAGGCAGTGAGCCCTGAACACCCCATCGCCCACCTGCACCGGGTATGTCCTCACTCCCTTCCCCAGGCACCTGAGTCCTCTGTGCCAGGCAGCCCCTGGACAGCGAGTTGGGGCTCACTGCCCTTGGCCAGCCCCTGCTCTGCTGCAGTGTTTATGTGGGATCAAATGGCACCAGCACATCCCTGCAAAAGTGAACGAGTGTTTGCATGTACAAAGCTGGAAGGAGCTCGGTATCCAGCTCTAGGGGGGGTTACTGTAAACACAGAGTGAAGCTGATTTGAGAAGGGACGCCAGCTCCCGGGGCCAGACTCCACCGCAGCCAGGGGTGGCTGTGAAAGGTACTGGAGGGTCATTGATGGCTTTGTTGAGTCTGCACATCTCATTGCCCGTTGCCATTAGGGAGGTACGGGCTCCTGTAGCCCCACCGTCAGGCCTGAATGCAGGCTTCTGTGGAGGTGCGGTCCCTTGGGGATGCCTCGAGTCTCCTTCTTCCCTGGGGTGACTCAGCAACCCTAGGGAGAAGTAATCCACTTGTGCCCAGAGCGAGCCTGCTCCAGGGTTGCCTGCTCTATCTTTGAGCACTGCCTGGGCTCTTGGCTGCTTTGTTTATGGCTTTGTTTATGGTGTTGATAATTTTCTCGTGTCAGGTTTAGGCACAAGCATTCTTTCCACTGCTGCATAAGAAAGTAATTAGGTGAGGATGGAAAGGACATTCCTCTTCCTCAGAACAAAGAAATGAGCCATGGCTGTTATCAGGCACTGCTCATAGCATCTAGGGCCACACAAGCTCCTACCCAAGCAGTGGCTCTGCCCCAGTGGGGTGAGTGGGTGAGCTGATGGCGTCCCAGGAAGTGCCAAAACACCCAGTGGTATTTCCTCTGATGCCACTACCCCATAAGCCAGCTGCCAGTGCCAAGGTCAAAGCCTGAACCCACTCATCCCCATCACTCCCATTGCACTTGCTCACCCACCAAGTTACCTCCCCTCTCCCTCACTTGCAGGACCCTGACCAGAGGGGATACGCTAGGGTCCTGCTCAGCTCCAGACCCAGCGTGACCTCAGGGGATTAGTTACCTGTGCTTCTGCTCCTTTCCCAGCTCCTCCGCACCCCAGAGAGCAGGCAGCAGTGCTCCCATCCCAAGGAGGGGATGGCTGTCGTCCAAGAGGGCCTAAAAGGCAAGGGGCAGTAGGACAAAGGGAGCTGGAGCCACTGGTTTCAAATGGGAGAGGGTTTAGGAATACAACAGCTGGAGAGGAGGCATGGGGAGAGCTGAACTCCTCTGCCATGAAGGTTTTGGGAAACAGATGGCCTGGGGAGGACCAGGGGAGGCAGCACCTGCAGTGGGAGAGGAACATCAGTGGGATGGGGTGCTGTAAGGGACTGGGGGAGCAGCAGGCATGGGAGGAGAGCCAGTGCTCTATGTTGCAGCCACGCTGTGCATCAAAAGGGACAAAAGAAATTAGATAAATTCATGGGCTGATAGGACAATTTGCCTTTTAAACCCAGCAGCTGAACTGCAGCATCAGGCTGAGGGAGCCCCTATCCTGCGGGCTGCTGGAAGACGTGAGTGTACACCCAAAGGATCGTTCTGTGCACACGCCAAGTTCCTTGTGTTCTCCTGCAGGCACCCAGCCTCTGTGCTAAGGGTTGGGATGTTGACTGAGGTGTACCTTTCATCCACCTGAGCTTGGCATGGTAAAAACAGGCTAAGAGTTACTGGCTACAGGACCCACTGCAGGGACATGTGCCGGTGAGCATCTCCTTCCTGTGAGCACCGTGGTGCTCTCCTCTGCCTCCTTGCATGCAGAGATGCAGTGAGAGGTCTTCAACCACCCACCAAGCTCACAGACACTGCTGTGGGCCAGAATGATCCCACCCCAAATACACTGTGTTGCTGGGCTGGGAATGAACCTGCACTACTCTGGGAGCATTCGCTCCCTGCCTGAGATGGCCAAGGGCAGCAGAGAGCAGCAGAAAAGTGGCAGAGCACAAGGCTGAGCTGATATGTGTGGCTGAAAGCAGATTTCTGTCCCCATTTTCCCTCCTCCTACTCTTCCCTCGGTCTTTCTCAGTGTGTATAAAGCAGTCATTTCAAGTCATCCCTCGACCTCCAGGTGCCCATGCAGAGACAGATGGGGAGAGGGATGGACACCTGCTCTAAGCTGGTGGGATATGTCTCCTGGAAGATCTCTCTCAGCTGAAAGATCTGGAGCTTTTAGGTGGGTCCTTTTCTAGCCTGGACCTATACAATTAAGAGTATAAAGACCTAAGCTGGTCTTGAGGGGATCTGAGAGCTTTGTAGCCAGGGCAGGATGGCAAGTAAACCTCTTCCCATTCCTATGCCTTTCTCCCGGGAGGTGCGATCAAGAGCAGCAAGAGGGCTGATGCTCCAGAAGTCCCCAGCTGCTGAGGGGTGGCAGCGGTGTATTCTTCCCGCACCCGTCTCTCTTGCTCCGTGCACCCCCCAGCCGGGCTGCTCCACCGCCCCCGGGCGCTCCCAGCTGCGGGGGCAGCCGGCGGCTCGCTGCGGGCCGGGCGGCAGGGAGGGCTCCGGGGCTGCACGCCGGCGGACGGGCGGGCGGGTCCCCCCCGGCCAGGCAGGGGTTAAGGCTTCCCTGTTGTAGTTTGTTTCCCTTTGCCAAAGTGGGTGTTACTGGAATGTCTCCTCTCCTAAGGAGGGGGGCCGAGCCGTGTCCTCTGGAGAGGGGGGATGTCAGCATCAAAAAGACACAAAAGGGGGAGGTTTCCAAAAATAAAACCCTCCATCCCCTCCAGGCGCTGCCAGTGCCAGAGGCGGGCGCGAAGGTGCTCGGAGCTGTCTGCGGAGCGCGGGAGCTCGCTGGCAGGGCGGCGAGCGGAGCCGGCCGCCTTCCTCCTCCTCTTCCCCCTCTCGCTGTCCGCTCCCCTGGCCCCGGTGGGCGGCAGGTCCCGGCGGAGCCCCCGGTGCGGGATGGGGCGGTGAGCGGAGGGCGGAGAGCCGGCGGTCCCCGCCGGAGGATGCCAGCCGGGCGCTGAGCGCTCCGCGCCGCCCGCCTCTCCCCGACACCGGCTGACACCATGCGAGGCGCCGCCGCCAGCCTCCTCCCGCTCACCTTTGCCGTCCTCCTGGGCCTGCCCGGCTGCTGGCCGGACCCCGCGGCCAGGCTGGAGCCGGAGAGCGGGGGGGCGGCGCGGCCACGGGGCCGAGGGGTTGCCCCGGGGGCGGCGGGCACCGCTCACAGCCTCTCCCCGCCGCTCAGACCCCCCCCGCCGGCACGGCCCCTCCCCGCCGCCCTCCACGTGGACCGGAGCCCGAGCGGCGGCGACGGCCGGAGGCAGCATCCCGACCGCGGGCTGCCCGCGTCCCGGGGCCGAGCGGGCAATGGCGGGCTCGGTCCCGGCCCGGGGCAGTGGAACAGGCTGGACCTCTCCCGCCAGCGGCCGGGCCGCGGGCTGAAAGCCCAGGTCGTACCCCGGGCGAAGGAGCCCAGCGGCAGAGGGAGGATGGCAGGGTAAGTGCTGCGGCGGGGGAGACCTTGCTGGGGACGCGTAGCGTGAGCCCCGGTGGTCCCGGCACCGGGGACCCCAGGCGGAGGGGCCGGGTCGCGTCCTGAGCCCCGCGCTGCATCTCAGCGCATCCCCTCCCGTCCCCTGCGGGATGCCGCGCTGCCTGTGCCCGGGGCAGCCGTGGGGGTATGTGCGGGGTTGGGGGCCCTGCTGCCCCTCGGCTGGCCCTGACAGCAGGTCCGGGGCCTGGCGACGAGCCAGGAGCCCGCTCGGTGCTTGCTCTCCTGCCGCCCGTCTGTCCGCAGCGGGCGGTTGTGCTGCTCCGGCCCCCGCGGTCCGTCGGGGTGCGCGTGTGTACCCGCGCGTGTGTGTACCCGCGCGTGTGTGTACCCGCGCGTGAGCAGGAGGCGGGTGGGAGGCCGCGTTGCCGGCCGGCTGTGGCATGGGGATGTGCGATTGACGGGTGCGCTGGATGTGATGCCTTCCTGCGGACACGTCGGGGCTTCGGCAGGTCAGACAGCCGTGCTGTGTGGCGGGCAGGGGTCTACCGCTCTCCGGGGCTGCCTGTGGCCGTCCCAGAAAGCGTGCGGGGTGGGGAGCTGCCAAGAGGGAAGAGGCAGCGTGGCCGTGGTATGTGGGTGGTGGGAGAGGCTGGAGGGGCTCGCTTGCCTCTGCAGGACGGCATCTGGCTGCTGCTGCTCATGCTACAGGTACCTGGCCTCTTGGCTCCTTCCTCCCATAATGGGCCCCTTGTAAGCGCTTTGCGCAGCAGCTTCCCATGGCTTCAGCTGGCTCAGCCGGGGGAGGCTTCCGATGACTTGCCCGACAGGGCTGCTTCCAGCTCCAGTCTCTGGCTACAGCCCTGTGGAGGTGGAGGGGAGATCATATGGCAAGGCCAGCTGCTCTGCTGCGAGGGGAGCCTGCGAGCGGGGCGTCTGGCACAGCGCTGAAGTACCCTTCAGCCCCGGGCCCTCTCCTCTGCAATTCTTTCTCTGCTGCCCCATGGCTCATGCCCCTCATGATTGGCTCCTCTGCCAGCTGGGAAGGGCTACTGAAGGTGTTGTGCAGGCAGTTTGACCAACCCATGTGGCAGTGCGTGCCTGGTCTCTGAGCCCGGTGGACACAGAGGGCTTAATGCCCTCTGACATGGGCAGAAACCTTTTCTGCTAACATCAGGTTAGGAGCTTCACTAGAATACAAAGGGCAGTTCAGTCCCTGAGGTTTCTCTCTCCCATACTTGCCTTCCTGCAAAACTTAAAGACAGAGATGTCCCCTCTGTGTAGTCTCCTATGACAAGTCCACAGAAGCAGTAAACACAAACTTGTTCTTCCCATTATGTTTGGTAGGCAAAGTATTTATCACTAGTGGCTAGCCAATGGCGGGTAGGTCTCAAGCAGATTTGGCTTACCCAGTCCACTAGCCTTGGTTTGCCAGCTGCCCAGAGGGTGAGTCTTAGGAAAATCCAGTCCTGCTCAGTCAGGTTTGGGCTTTTTTGGCCTCAGGAGGATTTTACTCTTCACAGCTGGGGAGTTGTCAGCATTGCTTTGGGATCATGTGGCAGGTCCATTGGATTTGAGTCATAAGAGATGTAGCCAGTTTCTTTTCAATGGCTACCCAATAGAATCCACCAGGTTTTCAGGCTGCAGCTGCCTCCAGTGACAACCCATCCCGCACTGTGATCAGGAGCGGGCAGGCAGCCCCAAGGTTCACACTATGTTCAGAGGAGGGCTGAACCTCTTTGCAGGTAGCTTTCTTTCATCCCTTAATCAAGGATGTAAAACTAGGATGGTTGGTCCAGCACTTAGGCTCTGTTGACCTATTATCAGCTGGATTTGGCTTCCTGGGGTATTGGAGAGTGCCGTTGCCCCCAAGCTGAGAGGAAGGAAGAGCTGTGCCTTGGTGCTGTGTTCCCTGTGCATGCCGTGCTGTGCTCTCTGCTTCTGTTCTGCCCCAGAAGATGAGGTCTGGGGACATGGGGCTTGCTTTGATGCCCAAGAACTTGAACTCTGGAATGTGCTTGTTATCAGTAGCTTTCCATGTCTCCTAGAGACCAAATGAGCACTTTTTAAACTTCTCTATGACCTCCAGTCTTTGGAGCTTATGATAAAGCCTAGCTGAAATAATTGTCCATGAGTAACCACATGGCGTTACTCCTCATGGAAAGCTAGCTGCTGCTGCCTCCAGCCATTTGGTGAGACTCCCTCCTTCCACCTCATCCATCTTCTTACATCCCTTGCTGCACCGGACACATTTCCATCCAGGAAACTCAGGGCCCCTAAAAAACTTCATTTCATGATGTTTCATTTTTTTGCCAGGTGGGATATTTTCTGTTCTTCTATTTACAGTGAACTCCTACTACTCTCTAGTATGACAACCTTCATTTTCCCTTACCCAGGTAGCTTTGCAGGCTGCATTAAACTCCAGCGCTATTTATTTATACAGTTACTTTGGCTTAAAATCTCAGCTCCTGCATGGGTTGCCTTTCCTGATTCCCCAGTCAGAAATCTCTGCTGGTACCTCCAGGGGCCTCGCAGAGTCCCGTGGTTGAAAAACCCATCTATTAGCAGTATATCCTTCTCTGGATAATTATTTTCTTGCTTTGTTTGATAGCAACATGCCCAAAATTGAGTTTTGTTCTTGGGGACAGTTTGGATGTGCCTGCCACCCTCCTCACGTCTGAACTTGTTGCAGGTAGGACCCACTTACACCTTTCCAGGAGTGCATCCAACTGCAATCGTGCAAGAGCTGGCTTTTAGTGTTTTCTCCTGGTGGCTCATTGTGAGGTGACTTTTGACACCACAGCAAATAATGCAGGAAATTACTGTCTCCTAACACTGAGTGAGGAAATCCAGCCCCCAAAGCATCTCTACTTTGCTGTGCTCTGCTTAACCTGCCTGTTTCCCCAGGCCTCCCAACTGGTTTCCAGACACACACCAGTCTATGCTGTTACGAGCTATTTCTACACAGTGCCATGGAGCAGGTGACTTCCCAGTCCAGTGTGATCAGTCCAATGTTTATAGGTTCATTGATGCAGCTTCTGGTCCATGGAAATATTTTCCTCCTGAGTGCCATGGGGTAGGGAGCTGCCGAGCCCTGACACATGCCAGCTATGGCTGTACTCCTGTGCTGGATGCATCCCTAATTTGTGTCCCCCATGATGAGACTCCCCTAGTTCCTCTGCCCCATGCCTGGGAGAATGGGTCCCAGTGATGATCCTCAGGTGATGTACACAAAATCAGAGGAAGGTGGGTAATGGAGGAGTTGTCTGGAGAAACCTCCACTTCTGGTACTTGCCTGGGCAATTTTCAGGGCCATGAGAGGCTCCCCAGGTAACAGGCTGGGAGTCCCACAGTCTCTCCTTCTCCCTCCCACTTTCTTTTTGTGTGTTCTGCACCCCAGTTCTTGTTTAGCTGCTGTTGTAGACACCATCTGTGGCTATGTAGTCCTGCTTTACCCAGGCTTTGTGGGATATAGGTTCTCGTTGCAGTGTGTGTATAGGACTTCTCAGGAGTGGAGGCAGTTAATGCTGATGTGGACTTGGCAGAGGATTTGCAGGGGCTCATCAATGCCAGCAGCTTTTTGCTAATGTTTTTCATTGGGTCTGACTGCAAATATTTCATATGCAGTTGGATGAAGTTCACTGTCCTGTAGTAGAAAGGCAGATCTGATGATCTAATGGTCCCCCTGGCCTTCTCTGAGGATGCTGTAAATGACCTGAATGGAGTCAGCATATCTGGCAGCACAGAGTGCTGCATGAAGTTGAAAGATGATGCATAGATTGCTGTTAACATAAATAGCGAAAAAAATGGTTCTCCTCAATGCTTCAGAAACAGTATGTGATCATAGCTGGGGCTGTGCACATGCTGAAACTATGTGAAGCCATGATCTTACTACTGTTCTCTTGTTTTCCTTCCCCCTAGTGCTTGTTACAGTTGCTTGGCTCTGGTTTCGTATAACACTGCAAGATCTTGTAGGCTTGTATCATCCTGGGTATGGCTTTGCACAGCAGGGGCCCGATCCTGGTGGTGGCCTCTGGGTGCTGCAGTAAGGCAGGTGATGAAGGACTGGCTTGCTGCAGCAACTTTGTCCAAGTTGCAGGTTGTGCCAGTGCATACAGTCAGGGTCAGGGCCATGAACGGTGCTTCTGGATGTAGGGAGGCTTCATGGCACTGGCATCAGCTCTGTGAGGGGTGTCAGGGAGATGCCTGTCCCAGAAAAGGAGCAGGCCAGCAAGTAGTACCTGACACCTTCTGTGCACCAAGCTCTCACAGTGTGCCGGGGACTGTACCTGGAGACGGATGGTGCACGCTAGCTGTGGAGTGAGAAGCAAGCTTGGTTTGTGGTTGTTTACCGCTGCCCGTGCTGTTTGGAGACCTCAGGGTGTACCTGGCACTTATGGAAGGAGCTGAGATGTGGATCCAGTGCCTCACACTGCGTTTCTGCAGAGAGGCAAACCTGAAGGCCCACATCTGCGCTAGTGAGCTACGCCTTAGGGCTTTCTCTGGCACTGTGGTTTTTCAGCTGTCTGAGCTACTCAACCCCCTTTCTCACCAAAAAGGGGAAACTGGCTATTGGAAATGGTCCCTGTCTGCTCTGGTCTGAGCTGGGCTGGGAACTATTTTGGAAGGTGCTAAGTGGCCCATGAGCCCTGTAGCAGTCCAGTGTTACAGGCAATCAAGTCCTAGTACCTGGGAACGTGCCCGGGAACATGCCCAGCAATGTTCCATTTCCTAGGAAAGCCATGTGCTAGCTGACCTGGCCCTTGGGAAGGTAAATATGTTAATTAGCCTATTCCACTGGTAAGGAGAGAGAGATAAGGAAGACAGATGGTTTGCCCGAGGCTTGTTTTGGCATCAGCAGCAGGGCTGGGAATAGGGCATCCCCGTGCAGCATGACCTAGTGTGAGGGACAGTGACACCAGACCTGGAGGGACCCTGCCACTTGTTTTGTTCTCCAGAAGCAGCACTGGATGGAGAGGCCCAGGACTGGACGTGTCTCGCAGGTGGCTCATGCCTGAGCCACGTCTTTCCCCAAAGTGTTGGCGATGGCACGTGCAGCAGGAAAAACACAGTGGGGGGCCACCACTCTCTCCACCACCATTCCTCCATGCTGTAAACATGCTGTGCTCCTTAAACCTACTGGGATTCATTCTGAATTGTTTGTAAGGCAGTGAAAACCACATGATGTTCAAGCCATGCAAATGTCAACTAAAGGCTTTAAGTAGAACCAGACATGCTCAGGACTGGGTCCCATGTGGTAAAGCCCCCGTAGCTATTTTTGCACTGCTGATGCCCTTGCTCACCTGATGCCCCATGCTATGTGAGGTCTTGCTCACTGGGCTTTCATTGAAAAACAGTTGTGGTCCTTCTCTGCCCTCCAGTACTACCTACACGTTCTGCCTCCCAGTTGCTCGCTTCCAGTCCTGGAGGTCCTCCCTGCCTCCATCTCTGCCCATCCTCTTATCCAGGAGGTAATGGAAGGAAGGGATATTCCCATCCCAGTATTCCCTCTGCCCCTGCCTCCGAGGGTATCCTGCCAGGCTGCTCCCCTCTGCACGTGCTGGGCTGTCCTCCCTCGAGGAGCACTGCCCTGATGCTAGCATCTCCCTTCTGGGGTTGGCAACTCATGTCAGGAGTTGTCAGTGACACAGAGTGACTCTGTTAATGAGAGGTTTGTGCCAAACCCAATAGGGATTTCATGCCTTCAAGAGTGATCTTGTCTGCTCAGGCTTGGGTCCCTGTCTGTTTTAGTCTCATACCTGTCTTCCTACAACCTCTGGCTTGCTGTTGGCTTTGAGGGCAGCTAGCAACATGCTCCCTCTTGTGTGTGTGTGAGATGCAGATAAAACTTGAACTTTTTAATCCCATGAAGAACTAATAGTGTGATTCAAGGCCAAAACAGCTTCTCTAGAGAAGGTTGTTATTTTGTCTACACGAAACAACCTCTGATTATGTCAGTAAGTTGAGGACTGGTTGAGTATGACTTTGCAAGGTGTGTTTCAGCTGTGCCGAGGGAAGAATGGGAGCTGTGACAGTCTAAGCAAAGATGCTTCTGATGCAGCTTGGAGTGGAGTCCCTCAGCAGACCTTAATTACCTAAAGACCTGCTCCAGTTCAGTGGTTTACTCTCTTTACTGATCTGAACGTCTTGTCATGGGCACTTATGCAGTAAGTAAAGGAAAATTTGCTTTCCTTGGATACTTGCTGGGGATATCTTATAAAAAAGATCCATAGATCTCTTTAAGTTGACAGACAAAAAGCTGGGAACTGGTGCTCTAGCCCAGTCAGAGCAGATGATTGACTTTGGCTTGTTCTATTTGCAGGAAGTCACACCAAGAGAATGTAAGTGCTTTCTCCCTGTAAAAGTCTACCCAGGTTAATAAAATGTTGATCCTGAAGGGCTGATTAACACTTTACAAATGGTGTGGCTTCTCAGACCACTTCCCCTTCCCACCTGGAGCAATTGTATCTCTACTGACAGCTTCATTCATGAACACCAGAGTAATTCTTGGCACGCCTGCTACCCATCATCTTCGGCTCTCCTAAAACGTGAGCCCCACAGCTTGAGCTCTGGCACTTCTGGCGTCTCATCTCATGCCATGTGGATGCAGGAGTCACGGGGATGCTGGTTCAGAGGAGGATCATCTTCTGACCCTGCTGTGTTCGTGTGAAAGTCAGTCCAGAAGACAAATGTGCATGTTTCTGTGGTTCCTGTAAATTCTGTCAGCAGCTCTGCCTGCCTTATCCAGCGTTAGAAATAAACCATGCTCCCCACTTCATTTCCAGAGGCTTACCAGAGCTTTCAGGCTGCCTATTTCTAACTTTTTATCTTTTGATGACTGTACTCTCCCATCTACCTACACATGCAAAAGTTACATATTCCCAAAATCTTCACTCCATGATAAGTAAATACTCAGGAGGGCAACCTGCTACTTGTTATTCCTTCTCATAGATGCATAAATATGAGATGTGACCAGAGGAAGCAGGATTAGCTGCCTGCTTCGGCATTGCACAACTGTTGGAGGCACAGCACTGTCTCCAATAGCTGTATGTTGGCAGTGATCACTGCCAACAGGGATGAGGAATGAGGGGGGGGACATGGACGGACGGACGATGTCATTTATACAAATGCAGTCAAAAAGTTGTTGCAGCAAAGTGTTGGAATTAACCACCATGGAAATGATGTGAGCATCCTGGGGTTAGTCTAGCACCGTGCATGTCAAGCAGGCACAAATTTCATAGCACTGGCGAGTCCCCAGCCCCTGGGGTTGCTGTGCCAGATAACAAATGCGGGACTGGGGTGCTTGCAAAGGGAGAGCAAGCTGAGGAGTGGCGATGCAGCTGCTGTGCTGTCCCTCCTGGGGTGGGGTTGAGCAATGAACAGCAACAGGCAGCAGCAGTTAGGCAGGGAATTAAGTGTTGTCTTCGGCCATAGTAGCTCAGGACGCTTGTGGAGGCGAGATGCTGTGACCAAAGTTGGAATTGGGCCCAGTTTACACCCCAATACCATGAGGTGCCATGAGATCTTCAATGATTGCAGGCCACCGCATCCAGTTGCTCTCAGGAGGAAAAGAGTTCCTCTGAATGCTGTGCCAGGAACCCAGCATAATGCCAGTTCAAAAGGGGGATAACTCCCTGAGGGATCACTCACACTGCAGCATTCACATAGTCATTGGGGGTTTCTTTTCCAGGCACTTAAACAACTCAGCCCTTGTCCCATTGGTTTTGATCTCAGCTGCTGGTCCATCTGGAAGGAAATATCAGATGCTGCAGGAAATAATTTTACGGGTGACTCAGAGGTGCTGGCTGCAGAGAGACCTCAGCTTCCCCTCTCCTAACCACGCTGCTTTCTCTCTCTGCTTAGGCCAAATGTCTGCGGCAGACAGTGTTGCCCAGGATGGACCACGGCTCCTGGCACAAACCGCTGCATCAAACGTGAGTATGACAGTGTCAGCCAGAGCAGTTCTTGCAATGCACCCCTAAAAAGCTCTCGGGTGCTGCTGTGACCTTGCATGCGTCCTCTGCACTGTGCCAGGGCAGGAAATGCACCATGGGGTCCCATGGGTCAGCTCTCCCCGCCTGCTGGCAAAGTCTGAGCACGTTGAATAATTATGGTTTTACTTTATTATCATCACTAGTGTCCATTAGTCATAATGTCCAGGGCATTGCAACAGCACACTCATGGGCGAGTGTCGAGCCCTGGGTGGGCTCTCATCATCCTGCTTGGAGCAAAAGGCAGGTCTGTGAAAGTCCCAGCAGGTGGGAACTGGCAGAGTGGGGTTGTGCTCACGTGGGCAAGCATTGCTCATGCTGAGGGGAAAGTCAGGGCTGCAAATTACCTGAACGCTATTAAGGAAAGCAATTAATAGAGTTGGCACAAGGGTGGGGCTGGCGCGTGGTGCAGCATGTGGGATGTGTAAAATGGTGGGGGGGTGCAGGGTGCTCCTGCGGAGTGGAAACTGCCCAGTCAGGGCCCTGCTGCCTGCCCACAGCGGGGTTAATAAGGGCTCTGCTCCTCTGTACAGCCCTGCCACAGCCCTGGGGGCTGAGATCGTTTTGGGCTCCCTGACACAGCACTGGAAGGGAAGGGGTTTGGGCAGGCATCACTGCGAGGCACATGCCAGAGGCAGCTGCACTGTCGTCTCCATCCCCAATAGCTCTGTAACCACAGCCCCAGCCCCTGCTGATCCCTGTCCCTAAACGATGGGGTTACACCACTCAACCCTGCCATGGGCCTTCCCAAGGGACTGCCTGCCCTGTGCATCTGCCTGCTCCCAGAGAGGCGGGGGGCTGCCTGCAGCACCCGGGCAGCTCAGAGGGCAGGGAGCACACCAGATCCGGGCAGGCTTTCAGGACGAGAATAGCCCATAATAGCTGAGAGCATATGCCTTCACTCGAGTGGCAGCAGCTGCCCAGATGTTTAGCGGGGAAAGAAGCTCAGCTTTGTTTGCTGCGAGATCTCACAGCGCTTCGGCTGTGCTGGGATAATTGCATTAGCGATCGCTGTTCGGGAGCAAGGGGCCAAGGGCTGACTCACCTCCCGTCTCCCTCTCCCCCCCACCGACAGAAGCCAAACGGTAGAGAGCGTGCTGTGCTGCCAGACAGCGTCTGTAAACAGAGTGTGGGGCCAGCCATGGCAGCATCTTTCTCTCATTAGGGATTTTCGTAGGAGCAGTAGATCTGGGCTTGCAGCCACGCAGCCTGTCTAGTGATTGCTCAGGTGCTGGGCCCTTGTTCCCAAGGATTCATTAAAAGGACACTGTCAACATGATTGGGCCTGACTGTGTCCCCCCCCCGCCCCGTCGGGAATGGTAAATCTCCGGCAGGTCTTAGGTGAGGACAGATGATGTGTAAACATCATTTCATTCCTCCTACCTCCCTCACCGGCCTCTTCTGCTGGAGTTCAAGCTGCTGGGGACATGTGGCTGTTTTTAAGGCTGCCAAGGCAAGCTGGACAGCCTGTCCCAGATAGTTTCTGCACTGTAATGCTGTTTAATGTCTGGTCCCATGGTCTTTCATATGGGGTGTATCAGGGAATTTAGCAGGGTAGAAGGAGAGCCAAAGGGAACCTCTTATCACGATGAAGCAGGAAAGAAGTTGACATTAGGGTCTTGGGCAGGACCTTGGTTTTGATGGGTCTGAGCCTGGGTGCAGGAAAGATGATAGGCCAAATTGTTGCCTTCATCTACTCCCTATCACCTACCAAGCATGGTGATTTCTTCCTTCTTCACCCATGCTTTTCCAGGGACTTTCTTCTTGCAACATCTCTGCACATGACTGGACTCAAGCCATGGGCAGGTTTGTCTAGCTTTTTCGTTTGTTCCAGCTTCGAGGACCAAAGTGTGGTGACGATTTGGGGAGTTTTCAGAGGGTCAATGACTGGGACGATGAAAAAGAGAAATACCTCTCTTTGGGACAGATGTTTCCTGGGCAAGTGGAAGTAAGCTAAGGGAGTTTAGGAGGAAGATCTCACCTGCTTGCAATGGGTTTGGATACTGCCAGGTCACCACACTGAGCTGCATACAGGGCATCCTGTGGGGCTCCAGAGGTCTTTCTGCAGCAGGGGACATTAGGGATAATGAGTTACATATGAACTTGGGCCTGAGGACTTCATCCAGTCTCCTGCCTGTTTAACTTCATCTTGGGGTGAGACTCAGGGCTTTATGTCTTGGATTTGGTAGAGAATAAACCTGTATGCACAAGCTGGCCAGAAGCCTGCTTGCACTTCTCATATTGCAGGGGCTGCAGGGGCCCGCAGTGTGCGCTTGTCTACAATTAGCTGCTGCCTAGTAGCTCATCATCCTTCCCCTCTGCTTCAAAGCAGGGGAATCCTCTTGCTCAGCCTCCCAGTGTTAGCTCATCAACCTCCATTTGCATTAGCATTATTCACTTCGGTTCTCTGCTAGCAGCCTGGGCTGGGCAGGTAATGCAGGGTGAGCTGTTTTTTCTGATACGGGTATTTTAAAGCTTAAAAGAAACATTTTTAATCAGCATGTTGGGAAGGACTAAATAAATTCATGCACTTTCTAATCTTGTACAGATGGTCTTGCGGTTAAGATGCAGCATGAAGGCGCAGGGATTGCAGGATGAGTTGCTGGCTCTGCTGTAGTCTCACAGTGTGTCTTCAGACAGTTGCATTAGCACCTGGGGCTTTTCCACATCTGCATGTGGATGGAGATGACATTCACATGCTCTCTCCTTTTGTCTCTCTTCTGTACAGTGACTGTAGGGTTTTTTTGAGCCCAGACTGTTTTTCATTCAAGTTCTGTTTTCCCTCTCTGTTTCCCCTGCATTGCTGTTGATGTCCAGGCCTGCCAGCCTGCAGATCTCTCACTTGTGTTAAGTTGTGCATCCCTCTTGGCTTTGCTAACACAGTCAGAGCTTTAAGTTAGAACTGAGGTTACATATTGCTCTGCATCAATAAGCAAACTTTTCCATGAGAAAGTAGACTAAATCACCCCAGTGGTACAAGTCCTTTGGCATCTTCCCAGTTTTCCTGTGGATGCCTAGCTGGATGGTCAGGTTCCCTCACATTTAAATGGGACTGAACAAGAGCTGCTTACAGGGAAGATCTACACCACTGTACTAGGCCTAGAGCATGTTGATCATCACCTTGCAATGTCATTGCTCAGTCGTGGGCTGTGTGTACTTGCAAAGCGGTGGGAGGTTGGACTTGGTGACCTTGCCCTCTGATCCTGCCTGCCTGGCCTAGGTGGGTGGTCAGAGTCATGCTGCAGTCGTGTCTGTAGTGTGACCTTGCAGGGAGGACTTACCACATGCACTGAAGACCAGACAGCACCAGACTTGGTCTGTGAGGGCACTGCTAGATGTTCTTGAACAAACTAGCATTGCTACTAATGATACTTCAGCAGTGCACCAAATCTCATGCTTTTATTATGAGTTTTGAGGTGACTCTTTTTGCTGTCCCTAAAGTCCCAGCTCCTGGAGCAAGGGATTACTTGAGACTACAGTGAGAAGAAATGAGTGGCTGTCACCTTAACAGAAACTGTTTATAGCCTCCACAGCTGAGTAACATCTCAGAGTAACCCCTGGGCTCAGAGACCAGAAAAGAAGAAGATGCCAAATATATATATATATATATAACCATCTTGTTTCTTCTGTCAATGTTATGGTTTTGGGGGCCTGACTTTTGATTTCACATACTTGGCATAGGCATTACTTCTGCTGAGCCATCTGCTCTCCCTATATCACGTAGCTGGACTGAATGAAAACCAGTGACTTTTTTAAGCTCTTTCAAATTCTTCCCGAGTCAGCAAAGGCAACTGGGAAGGGTTTTAATCCTAGAGCTGCAATATTTCAGCTAGGGTAGCTCCCCACCCAAGCCACATGAAGGGACCAGAAGACTAATCCCATTCTCTTCTTCTTCTTCTCTATATCAGATGCTTTAGGGGCTTTTTAGAGTGCCTGGCTGCTTATTGCTGCCTTCCTGCTGAAGGACACAGTCTAATGAGACTATGAACATTGTTAGAGGGAGAGGTTGTGAGAATCACTGTGATCCCAGGTCCCGGCGTCACGACTGTGCAGTATTTCAGCATGTGAAGTGGTTGTTTTCAATGGCAGGCTTCCTGGTCGGGTGGCGTTTGTTAGAACAGGCATTTATTAGGAGATAACGGTAGGGACTGGCCTATTTAAATCACAGCTGAGTTTTATATTATAAATTACATCAACTTTTGGAGTGCCAGACTTCCCAGAGACGGTTAATTCCTGCCTGACTGGGACCCTGTCTCTGTTCCAGAGTCTGCAGTAGTGACTAATTTATTTTATTGGGGGATTTCATCAAAACCTCTGGCTTTAACCTATACATCCCTATGTGACTTGGGTTCTCCCTTCCCTTGAGATCTCTCTTTCTTCCTAAGTGTTAACATGGTAATAAAGGTCAAATGAAGTATTCCAGCCAACCTATCTCTGATCTAGTTAGGAAAAGCTGATGACAGTCCAGCTTTGGGGTGAGGGAAGGGTTGTGGGGGCTATACTGCTGTGAAGAGACCTCAGAGCCTGTACAAGGACTTCCCTCACTTGGCGACTGCAGGATGATATGTGGATGGCACACAAAGCTAGAGTTCTCTGTATGTTTGTTGCCTAGAAGCAGCGTTTCTTGCAGGCATGCTTGGATCTCACAGGGATGGAGAGCACAGCCAGAGAGGGAGGGATGTGCTTATGAAACCCCATCAGCTGCATGTGAAGGTGATGGGATGTCAGATGTTCTTGCAGCCTCCCTGGGGCAGTCCTGTGGAAGGTGCCCTCAGCAGAAGCCGTGGCTGCATGTTTCAACCCATTCACAGGGTTCCCACACGACTGGAAGTTGATGTCCACCTTGTGTTGTCTGACGGGGTTTTACTACCCTTCGGCTAGCAGGCCCTTTCCTTCTTTGAGGAAGCACACTGTTTTCCAGTGCCTTTCCAATTGCTCTTGCTCAGAACAATGAGGCTGGTCCTACCTGAGCGAGATGTGGTTTCCTGGCTCTTGCTGGCTGGGCTATAAACCCAATTTGGCATCTGTTGACTTGGGAAGTGCTAGGGTGTGGCATATAATTAATAACACTTTCTTCCTGGAGTGCAAAATGAGGCTGACGTGCTGTAATTAGGAATACACACAGGCTCAGAGGGTGATTTGGGCATGAAGTTGATGAACTGGAAGTCCCTGTAGCTGTTTAGGAATTTGAGCACGGTGACTCCAAAATCAGCTGTGGAGGGAGAGCTGGAAAGCTCTGGAGGGGACAGCCGGAAGGACCATGCAAATCAGCCCCCAAAATGGACTGAAGCAGGAAGGTAACACAAACTCCTAAGAGGCTGTGATAGCACATGGTCATCTGTCTTCTTGTCTGGCAGTTGTTGCCTCCCCTTGCTCTGGGACTGAGGTCGTACTCCTGCTAGGAGAGCTATGGGCAGCGCTGGAGGCTGTGTGCTCTCTGCAGACCATGCTGCTCATTTCTGAGCTTTCTGAAATGAGTATTGCTGGAGGGAAGCTCTGCAGAGACCAGTGGAGAGAAGTAGGAACAGAAACAAATCTCTGATGGCAGTGACCTTGTGTTAGGACTTGTGGCAGCAGTAACACTGAGACTTTGAAGGCCACCTGCCCGGTTGTGCTGTCCCCGCCAGTTGCCACCACATGGGGCTGAGCATGCTGTTGGGAGCCTTTTGTTCACTAACCACCTTTCTGTGTCTCCCCAGCTGTCTGTGACCCGCCGTGCCAGAACAAGGGCTCCTGCAGCCGTCCCCAGGTCTGTACCTGTCGCTCGGGCTTCCAGGGCTCCCAGTGTGAAGAAGTCGTTCCTGAGCAGGAGTACCACCCGCCTGGTGCTGCGGCGGCCTTCCGTCCCCCTGCAAGCTCCCTCCGGAGGAGGACCAGCACGACAGGGCGGGATGCCACCCTGCGAGGGGCTCAGGCACCTGTCCCGCGGCACATCCCGGCTGTGTAAGTCAAACCCAGCTCCTGGAAGGATGCTCCCCCAAACCCAGAGGCAGCTAATGCTGTGCTCGGTTGGGCCACAGTCTCTGCTTCGTGTGACCGGGCAGCTCAGGTCCAGGTGTAGGCTCCTGCCCAGGCTGTGGGAGCTGGCAGAAGGGGATCAGGCCCTGCTGCCCCCCCAAGGGACTTGATTTGGCCCCAGTGCTGTGTCATGGTCCCCAGGCACAGGCAGGAATGGGACAGGCTAGTGGCAGTCCCATGGTAAAGGAGGACCATGAAGCTCAGCAGTGTGCTCTTGTCCAGTTGATAAGCAGCATTAGTGGTAGCAGCAGGGTGTGGGTTAAATGTCTTTCCCAAGAGGATGTGTTTAGAGCAATATGTCCAGGTAGTATCCACATAGATACATAGGTACATAGATATGAGGTGTGCTATTAAATGCCAGTACGAGCAAAGTGATGGTAGTCAGAGATGTCTCTTGGCAGACTCTAGCCATTACTGAGCCATTTTTTCCATATTTCTTTGTCACCCTGCTGTGGTGTGAGTCATTTTGGTACCCAGCCAGGTGCCTGGTATTGGGTATGGAAGCAAAGATGCGGCTGTTGGAGCTCACAGAGGTCCATGCAGGAGAGTCTCTGTGAGGAGTGTCTTAAGCTCGGAATTACAACTGTGTCATTGTCCTGTCCTTTTGGGTGAGGAAGAAGTTAGGGCTTCAGCCGACCTGCTGAAGGTCAGTGCTGAGGTGCTCTTGTACCCAAGCTGTAATTCCTTCACGTGTTTTGTGAAGTCCCTCTGGAGCTGTGGGTTTTCTGTTGAAGGAGGCAGTAAAGGCAGGAAAGGCACCTTTCCCTGACAAGCACATCTGTGGTACTGGCAGCTCAGTGGGGATGGAGAGGTGGGAATGGTGCCTGCTTGTTATACAACATCCCTCACATTCATTTTTTTTAAAAAATCACCTCTGCTTTTCTGTAAGAGTCCATGGACACGGGAGCAAAGTGTTAGACTACACCACCCCTGCAGGTCCTATGTTGTTCTTGCTGCTGTTCACCCAGTTGCTGGGCCAGAAAGACTGGTTTTTTTGGTAGCCATCACAGCTGAGAATTTGCAGGTGGATTCCAGCAGAAGTCCCTCAGTTGTAGTCAAGAAGATGTTGGAGCAAATCACAGGTGCCTAGCCATGAGGTAACTTTAGTTTCTCCTTTTCTTCTCTGACTTGTTTTGACTTTCTCTGTCAGCATCACTTTGCCTGAGGAGAGGGCAGGGTGGCCTTTGTTTTTTCTCTGTTTCTGCAGTTTTTAAAGTGTCTGTTACACTTAAAGTAGCTGTTGGCTTTCTGTCTCTTCTGAAGCAGGGGCAATGTATGGACTGGAGACATTTCTAGACACTTACTCTCAGCCCTCTACAGTTTTGGAGAGGCTCAAATGATTGATAAGGAACTGACTGACACAAAGTAGTTCACTGAAGCTAGCCTATCTTGGTCCCCAAATGAAAGGCTATCTGATGGGAACCAAATTCAGGCAAGGCAGAGGTGATGTTGGCAGGGAGATGGGGCCAAGCATCTGTCATAGGAATTGTTTGGGTTGGAAGGGACCTCAAAGATCATCTAGTTCCAACACCCCTGCCATGGGCAGGGACACCTTCCACTAGACCAGTTTGCTCAAAGCCCCATTCAACCTGGCCTTGAACACTTCCAGGGAGGGGGCCGCCACAACTTCCCTGGGCAACCTGTTCCAGTGTCTCACCACCCTCACAGTCAAGAATTTCTTTCTAATATCTAGTCTAAATCTACCCTTTTTCTGTTTGAAACCATTACCACTCATCCTATCAGTACATGCCCCTGTAAAAAGTCCCTCTTCAGCTTTCTTGTAGCCCCTTCAGGTACTGGAAGGTGCTGTAAGGTCTCCCCGCAGCCTTCTCCAGGCTGAACAACCCCAACTCTCTCAGCCGGTCTTCATAGCCGAGGTGTTCCAGCCCTCTGATCATCTTCATAGCCTCCTCTGGACTCACTCCAACAGGTCCATGTCCTTCTTATGTTGGGGGCCCCAGAGCTGGGTGCAGTACTCCAGGTGAGGTTTCACAAGAGCAGAGTGGAGGGGGAGAATCCCCTCCCTCAACCTGCTGGCCACGCTGCTTTTGATGCAGCCCAGGACATGGTTGGTTTTCTGAACTGCAAGCGCACATTGCTGGCTCATGTTGAGCTTTTAATCAACCAACACCCTCAAGTCCTTCTCCTCTATCCATCCTCCACCCAGCCTGTATTTGTGGCATTGCTGTCATCGCTGCCCTGAGAGAGGCTCAGTGCCCAAGCGAGCACACAGCTCTCGCACGTGCCTGCAATCCTGGTCATTGCTGACAAGTTTCCCCCAGCGATGACCTCCTCCCACCCCTCCGTGCCACCGCTCTGTGTGCAAGGACTGGAGGAGAGGGAGAGCAGTGCCCTTGGAGACACAGCACCTGTTGAAGGCTTTCCCAGTAAGGAACATGACCTCAGGCTCTGCGCAGAGGACAGGGGGGTGTGCGGGCACTGGCAGAGCATTCCTGTCCAGACAGACATAGCGCCTAGTGATCGCTGAGCTGGGATTGCTGAATGCCCAGCTGCCTGTTGAACCTTAAATTCTCTGGCTCTGTCCCAAGGAAATAGGACTCTATTAAGGACCATGCTGTGCCTTTCCTCCTTCCCTCCCCACAGAGGCCTTATAGGCCTTATCCCATAGCCTTATCCCACAAGATTCAGCAAAAGTATTTGATGTTTGTCCTTTGTGATGGCCGCAGATAGGACCCCAGGACACGGCCACCCCTGACTGCCTTCTGGAGCCATCCTGTGCTGTGCCTTTCTGGCCCGGGCGATGTGTAGTGGTGCTGTGCAGGCAGGTGTGGGGCTGCCTGCACCCTGGCATCAGTCTGCATCGAAACACCTCACTTCAGCCCTTGGGCGTTTTCCCATACAGTTCAGTTGCTTGGATTTTGTCCATGGACCTATAACATATGGCAGACAACTGGCATGGCCTAAAAGTCTTGCTGCTGTTAGATGGGTTGTTTCCCAAATATTTTAGAGTGTCCTCATCAGCCTGCCAACTTCTGGGCTAGCTGTGGAGCCTGTAAGAAGGCTTGCTGCTGCTGCTGGTGCACCCGGCCATGCCTTCCCACTGCTTCCCTTGTGCTGCCGTTGGTGCTCATCTGGTCTCTGGGTAGGTTGGCTCAACAAAAAGCTAACACAGCAAAATTAAGGATAATTTTCTGCCACTTCAGTGAGCTGAATTGACTTATTGAAAGATTAAATGAAGACCAGAAGGACTGGACAGAATTGGAGGGCTAGTATTGTGGGGGTAGGAAAAAGGGGACTTTCCTTTTGGTGGAAGCCACTTACTAGGTTGGTCGTTTGTCTCATGAAATCATACTCTCAGACTTGTCTGAACTTGGTGCCTGCTTCTCACAGTTACAACTTCATCTATTTCTGTGCTACCACTAAAGTAATTTCTGTGCTCCTGTGCCAGGCTTTCTCCATACAATTGGACTGTAACAGCAAAAGCCAGAGGCATATTGGCCTTCGCAGAAGGCACTGCAAACTCAAGGTCACCTTCACTGGTGTTCAGTTCACTGTCAAGTCTGAGAGGAACAGTCTGGATTTTCCAGTCCTTGGTCTCCTCCTGGATAAGGATGGGGTTGTGCTGGTGGGACACTGACTTTTTCTAGTGAGCCCACCATGCTCCCACAGCAGCTGGGTTACTTGTCTGATTTATTGATAGGGAAGAGGTAGAAGAAGCTCTTGGGTTTTTCAGTGGACAGAGGACACGGTTGGTTCCAGGTCAGTGGTTGTGAGAAGACTCTTGAGATCCAGGACAAATGACCTGTCCCCAGCCTCCCTGCAAATTCATGTTGCTAACAAGGAGTTGCGCAAGAGTGGGAGCTTATAGACCTCTAAGCCTCATCTTGTTGTGCCAAGACAGGAAATCAATCCTCACATGGGTGAATTTGCTTTCTCCTTTAGTTTATTTATGTGTATATTGGCTTTATTTGTGTTTGTACGGAGGTAGCAATCAGAAGCTCTGATGTCATGCACTAGAACAATGCTGTATTAGATACCGTATAAACATGCAACAAAACGCATGAATCCTCCCCAGAGACCTGCTTGCTAAACAGAGATGGAGTTGATTTCGATTTCAGTGTGTTTTGAAGCGAGTCTTTGGAGTGAGTTAGGAGAGCAGCCTGCTAGATTATTCAGGAACTGCCTAGACCAAAATATTCCCTGCTTGCCTGCATGGTGGGGCTGCTTTAAAATGATTTCGTATCCTCAGCTAGTTGGACTTGCTGCTTATGATGACTGACACTTCACTGTGGAGAGTTGCCTGCTCTGGAGGTAGGAAGTCTTTGGGAATCTGGAGGAGCCTATAAACCTTGGTGAAAAGCATGACGAGGCAGCTGCCTGTTTTCATGATGTTTCTGACAGATGTGCTCAGACTCTCCAGAGTTCGTGTCTGGAAGCAGAAGCAGCCATGCTTTCTGTGGCTGCCCTGCCAGAACCCAGGAAGCATGACTGTGACAGCAGGAGATAAGCTACTGTCAGTCTTCTGCTTTCAGTCTTGGTGAGAAGTAGCAGCTCCCTGACTAACAGGATTATACCAGTCATACGCAACTGGTTGTACTGGTTGGTTTGTATTTGCACCTGGCAGAAGTGAAGATTAGCAAATGGATCTGTGGGCATTCCCAGTGTGGCTGTCATAGAGCCAATTCTGGGCATGCTGGCAGTCCTGGGAAGATGGGGACATGGACGTCAGCCTGAGCATTGTGCTGAGCACAGGTGTCAGTGCCATGTTACACGTAGCCATCAGTGCCTCTGTTTGGAGGGATGCCAGAGAAGAATCACTGCATCCTTGACTTGCCCATGTGGTGCACGTTATCTCTTCTTCCTGGGACTAAAGAAGAAGACATACCCAGCCTCATCTGAGATCAGCACTTGCCTGGGGGAAGACATGGCTGGGAGAAGGGCAGCTTTGTGTTTACTTTGCTGACACCAGAGCTGGTGATGCTCAAGCTTTCATCCCTTAAAATATAGACTGAGCAATGAGTACCACTTCCCAAATCCCTTCAGCAGGCCATGGTTCACTGGAGGTTTAGAAGGCGGCACCTGAGGAAGCCTGTGGAGACTTGTTAGCTGCTTCAGAAGCTGGGAGGCCCTGGTGCTGTACTGCTTGGAACAAGGAGTACTCTGGAGAGCAAAATCCTGGAGGTGTTAGAGGCCCTCCCAGCATGGACTAGCTGCAAATCCTCCCTTTGCTTGATCTCAGCCTGAATCTCTGCCCAGAGAAGCAAAGCCCCGACAGATGATTTTGCGGGTGGAGCTGCACCTCAGCCCAGCAGCCGAGCTAAATGGAAACAGCTTTGTTTTCCTAAGGCTGGAGTATCAGCAGAATTCCTGTTTATTTAGCAGGGAGTGGAAAGGGCTTGCACCCTTGCCCCACGCTGTTGGGATGAATGGACAACTGCCTCAGTCTTTGGGCAGCGTGTGAGGAGGGTCCTGCTGCAGCCACCCAAGAAGGTCCCTCCTGCCAGAGTGCTGGGCATAAGTTTGTAACCAGCATCTACACAAGGGAGCTGTGCTGCCCAGATGCGATGTGTGTGCTGGACGAGGGTTACTTGGGAAGCAAGGCATCCTTCCTCTGCACAGAAGAGATGACTGATTGGGACTTAGCAGGCATTTTCCCAGCAACCCAGGCAAGGGAAAAAGGATATAGGTGTGGTACGAGGTGCAGAGACACTGTGCAAACAGCTTAATGTGGCTAAGCTCTTGAGAGCAGGGAGCTTCCTCTGAGAGGGCTCTGTTTAGGCAAGGCAGTTGCTGGGAGTTGCCTGGTGTTTTCAGGATGGAAAAGGAAGAACGCTGAGTTGCAACATGCCCATCCCACTGACTCCTGATCTCAGAGCCTCCTCTCCAGCACCCTGGAAGAGACATCTCCTCCCCTCCTGATGAGAGAAAGGGCTATATGCAGCCCGTGAGTTGTGGCAAGTGCTACTGGCCTGGGGACACCGGGAACCTGATGCCAGCAGGGAGGCTCTGCCAAAATATCTGTTCTCTCTCCTGGAAGCAAAGGATAAGAACAGCAGGGAGCAAGCAGAAGGCAGGATCTTGGGTTTGCAGCAGAGGTTGCTGGATGGAGAAAGTGTATTTCTCCCCTTTTGAAAATGGTCTGAAACCAGCTCCCATTGTGGTGGCAGCCAAATGTCTAGCATGGTCCTTTGCAGAAGAGAGCAGAGCCCATGGGTAGACATAAAGCTCTCCAGCTGGGGGTGGCCACTTAAAACACATCATTGAGAACTCAGGCTTGGCAAAATCAGCTTGATTAGCTTGTTGTCATTGAGGACTAGCAGATAAAATGAGAAAAAGCAAGATCACTTGCTTTTTAAAGATGCTGCTTCAGAGACAAATTTGTCTTAATTGTTAAAGCAGGATCTGGAGCCTCCTGTCTTGCCAGCTTTGAACTTTCCACTTTTATGAGGAAAATGGGAGCTTTATTACTGCTTTACTTGGGTTGCCACTGCGTGTGCAGGACTGTTTGTATACCATACATATGGTGCTAGGAGGAAGTCTGTACTAACCATGCACCTACTGATCACACCTGCTCTGCTGCTCACTTCTGACTGTCACTCATTTTACTTTTACGAGGGTTAGAATATATTAATACCCAAATAGCAGAGAAAATGAAAGCTGACCCTGGCTGAGAAGCCCCTCTGCGTAAGTACATTCCCATGGCATGGGCTGTGGCAGGTTTCCTACTTTGCTTGGGATGGGACCAGCCCAGGAGATCCATAGTGCGTGACATTGAATTCCTGGGGTAAAACACTGGTGCCAGCCTTGCCTTCTGCTATTGCAGCATGTTTATACATCTTTTCCCAGTGCAGATAAGCCCTAATTGCATCTTTCTAAGGTGCTTCCTTTTGGCAATATAGTTTTCACAAGGCGGCCAAGCATTTACATTCCTTGATCCAGAGCCAACTTCAGTGGATATCTGAGACCTTGTTAAAAAATTGAAACTAAAAAGCCAGTGCCAGTCCATGTGAGAATATGTGAAAAGAGATTTCATTCAGGGCAATGAGATCTCCATAAGCTCCAGATCTCGGCCCCTCTCCTGCTTTCACATATTTGAAAGCCCTTGGCAAGCTGGCTGGGAAGCCTAAAGGCAAAACTTAAGTTATGCAAGAGGAGCGTAACTGTCATTTTTCTTATATAAAAATACTTCTATTTTTAAATTACGTGATATACCTTCTCTAGCCTGGCACCAGATACAGTTGCCCTACTTTCTAGTGTTTTAAAGCTGTCAGCACCATTCTGGTTTATGTGGTTTATGTATTTACTTTCTAGGGGGTTGCATATGCCTCAGAGCAGCAGGAAGATAGCTGACTTTTCAGGCTCCTTTTAAACTCCAAATATGGTCTTTACATTAGGCCTGATTCTTCTGCACGTCCTTGGGAGCCATTCCTATAGTTCAATTCAGCCTTTAGGGAGAAAACATTCAAATGCACTTTTCCTTCTAACTGAAAGGAAAATGCTGCTACTGTCAGCTTAGTCTGAGACTACATGCAAGAGAGCAGGGTACATGGCAAATGCATTGTACATGTGGTAGGTGAAGTAGTGCAGAAAATCCAGTTTATAGCCTATTTTATATACTGTACATATATCATTTGGGACATTTATGACAATACAATTTATATTGCAGTTGTATAAAAAAGAAAGATGTTAGAAGAGCGCTAAGGCCACATGATCAAACACTAGAGAGTTTTTCCCTAATGCCTGAATTAGGATTGAAGTTCAGCTTGCTTTCAGCTCCCTTGTGCATATGGATTATGCTGCAGTTTCTCATACCTGATCGTCTGCTGCCTTATTTGGTTTAAGCTGGTACTTAAGCAAAATCAAAGCTGTTCTCTTTGGTTTTGAGTGTTTTCCATAAACCACCAAGGGCTGGCAGGACACAAGGGATGAATTTAAGCTGCTTTGGAACAAGGAATGGTTGAAATTGAGATATAGACATCTCCATATAAAATATGCTCCTTCTTCTCTCCTTTCTTCAGAAGCACCCTGGGAAGTGCTGCCCTGAGTGCCTGGTGCTGGATGGGATTGGTATCCAGCACTCCTCACTTGCATGGAGGCTCTTTTCAGAGACATGTAGAAAGTAAACATATAGGCAGGAACTAAGAAGAGATTCAGGCTGGAAAAATATTATCTGTTACAGCTGAAGGAAAAAATCCTCCATGGGAAGAAGAAATCTGGAAGAAGGAGAGGCTGAGATTTTGCAGAGTAGGAGTGAACAGCAAATTAGGCAGCAAAGAGTAATGCAGTGTGGCCACATATGAGAGACCGGTGGTGCTTAGGACTTTGGAGGCCAAAGACCTGAATTGCATGGACTTTTTTCCTGTGCACCCTGGGGTCCTGCACTGAGTCAAGGTATTCATTATTGCCAGAAAAGATCTTGACAAATTGGAAGGAATTCTGAGAACTACAAAAGGAGGGAGGGAGCCGAGGGGAATGGTTAACAGACCCACATCTGCAAAACTGAGCCAAATGCCGGCCTTGGCAGATGAGGAACATACTCGGAGGCTGAGGCTATCTGGAGGGGGCAGACGGTGTATAGTAGGTTGCCTGTAGCCTTGGCAGGGTGGCCGTGCTAATTTTTCAGCTATGAGGCTTTCTACAACAGCAAAGTGCCAAACTCTTGCAAGGATGTAAGGACAGGTTGAAAATGACAGTGGGGCAACTGCCTTCTCCATTGCTTTGGAGCTGCTCTGCTGAGGAGCTGGAGCCCAGGCGCTGCCAACACAGGCTCAGCCTGTCTACCTGCTCTAGAGCCCTTCCTACCAGGGATGCCATGAAACCTGCTCCTTCCTGCTCATCCTTGGTGTGCATATCAAAGGCCATGTGGGAGAGGTGTGAGGGCAGATTTGTGGTCATAGTACCCCTGGAAGCACTGGCTTTGCCGCCAGGCATCATGCACATGTGGCCAGGAGGGCTCTTGGTCCCCAGCCAGGCTCTAGTCTTCTGGCTACTGAGCAGCAGGAGGGATGAAGCCAGTGCAGAACAGTACAGAATAGAACCACCAGAATGCTTGTTCCCTGATCCCAGGCAGGGCTGAGACTTCAAGAGCAGGCAGCAAGGTGTCACATCCCAACGCAGCTCTCTTGGCTGAAGTGCTGCAGGTGAGGGAATCCTATGTGTGGCAGGGGATGGAGAGATGTGAGGAGACCTAGGTACATCAAGCTAATAGATCCAAAGGCCAGGCATCCTGCTGGGTGTTCAACCATTGTTTTAGGTTAAAATATGTCTTAGATCCACAGTGTTCCCAGAATGAGTGGGAGACTTCCCAGCACCTCCTGCTGTAGATGAAAAGCCTTCCCTTCTCCAGATGAGACGACTACACACCTCTCCACCCTGTTCCTCTCATGCCCTTTGTGTATGTGTGCATGCAGCCACAAGCTATTCACCCCACTCACACACCTGGGATGAGAAAGGCTTTGCCTGCCCCCTCTGTGTCCTGTGTAAAGCCAGGGGCAGGCAGCTGGCTCTCCCCACTCCCTGGCCTGCCTGTGGGTGTGAGGATGAATAGGCTAAAGTGTTTTTTCAGGGCTTTGAAGTTGGCAGCCTGGTGGAGGGGGGTGAGTGTTGCTAGTCAACAAGATGGAAATGAAACTCAAGAGTGCTTGTTTTCTCCCTGCTCTATGGGGGGAGACGAGTGACCTCCCCATGGCTGGCAGTGTGCTTTTCTCTAGTGACCGCCTCTGCAGCAGGTTTTGTTAGACGGGGGCCAGGTTCTCAGCTCACAGCTGTTTTGTGGAGACAGAGGTCCCTTTGGGCTGGAGATCTCAGTGTGCTTGTGTCCTCTCATCTTGCGTGCCTCTGCCTGAAATACAGGTCCTTCCCCTGCCAGGCAGGACCCTGGGGCAGTAGAGGCATTGCCGTGGCCGGTGGTGGTGGCTGGGCCCTCTTTGGAGTGGTTACATTGCACAGTGGACAACCCAGCTCTCCTACTTGCCAGCAGTTTTGTAATGGTGCAGAAGCTGTGGCTATGGGGTGATGTCTGCAGTAAGATGGTTGCACTAATAGAGACCTTCATGTGATGGCAGCTGTTAGGACACTTCTGGATGGGTCTCTTCTCACCAAGGCGTGAGAGCAGCTGTGTGACTGCTTCTGGCAGCAGTGCCATGCCCATTGATTGTGCTGCTGAACACCAGCCCTTGCATGCAGGTGAGGGAGACAACTGGAGCAGCTTTCTCACCGCTTCAGCCCAAAGAAGCGTGCAGCTGAGCTGGGGAGAGGAGGGCTGTACAGCCTGCCACTCACCGCACACACTGCAGGCCAGCCTGGGCGGCTCTGCCAGAGGGGTGGTAGCTCGTCTGGCCTCTCTCTCCATCTAAACCCCTGTTTTAGTCTAGAGAGTGTGCAAGGTTTGGCCCAGATGTGGCATTTGTAATCGAGTAGCTGGCCTGGTTCCTCTGCTGGCTCTACTTGAAGCTCAGTGGTTGCAGGCTGCATTTTGATTTTTCTGGGAGGCATTGGCCTGCGCTACAGCTCTGGAGACAAGCAGATTGCAGACAGGTCTTCATCACACTTGGCATTTGGAAATCATGGTTCTGGCCACTTTATGGGTCCAACGGAGCATGATCTGCTGCTGCCAGTGACTGCCCAGTGCCGTGCCCTTGCGCAGGACATGTTTCTGCAGCCTGGTTGGGCCAGGCAGGTGCTGTTCCCATGCTTGGAGAGTTGGAGTGCTTCCAGGGAGTCAGTTGCTCACTCCCTAATACACAAGAGCAAAGAAGAGCACTCGCAGAGTGGCAGGTGGCACGTGTGGCAAGGGAAGGGCATTTAATGTCAGCAGAGAGCTGTGCGGAGACGTGTGAGCAGCCACTTTGGCTAAGCAGAAAATTAGTCCGTGAGACTGGTTAAAGAGAACCTGTTCACTGTCTGTGCGCTATATTCACTTACACAGCGTCTGGCAACTCCTGAGCAGATAAAAATAGTGTTCACAGCCCAGCTCCTTCTCCTTCTTTGTTCTCATGCACTGCATGGCAGGCTGGGAGCCAGCTCAGGTGGCCCTATGGCACCAGCACTGCTTGGGGGGCCAGAGGAAGGAAGGTGCCAGGGTGGTGGTGGTGGAGGGACTGAGATTGGTGGCATAGGGCAGACACCTGGTGCCTTTGCTGTCCCATGGACTTGCACATCTGTTGCTGTGGTTTGTAGTGAGACATTCAGAGAAATGTCAGCCAGCTGCTGGTGCATATGTCAAGCGGAGCAGGGATCTGGAGTTACCACTGCAAGATGGCACAGGAGAGAGCCTAAAATGAGAGCCATGTGGGCTCTGTGACAGCCCATTGCTAGCTGTGGTGAGGGACAGTGGTGGTATCTGAGTGCTGGACTGATGTGACTCCTGGGCATGTGCCAGCGGCATTGAGTGTGCGTGTGGAGCAGGGAGCCTGACCCTCGTTCCTGCCTGTGCAGACCCGCTCTGGCAGTGCTCTTTGTGCCCAAGGCAAAGGGTGTTGTCAGTGGCACCTCTGCCCACAGGAGCCCTCAAGGTCTTGCAGGGGAGGGAGGATTTGGATTACTCCCTTCCTGCTTGCCTGATGACCTGACTGTGTGTGAGCTGTGCTTGTGGCACTGTGAGGTGGCAAGGTGAAACTTTGGCATCTGAGATCTGCCTGGTAAGCAGTAGGGTTGCTGCTCACGTTGATGTCCCCGTGATGGTCCAGGTGGCTGTGTCTGGCATGCCATCTTGCATGAGATCTGGCTGCAGGTGACTGTGAATTGAGCATGAAGGCACACAAATTGTGATTCTTGTGGCCTTCATGGTATGCGGGTCCTGCTTGGCTCAGCTGGGAAGGTCTTCTGCCTGGGGGAGGCTGATGGCTGCTTCTTCTGGCCAGAAGAACTTCCCTTGCATTCCACCAAACCCTGGGGAGCAGGGGGCTTTGGGCTTTGGTGCTTCCCTCACTTGCACAGGGGGTACCAGGACTGAAGGCAGTTGCAGGAGGGACAGAGGGAAGCGAGCAGGTTTCAGAGCTATCTCTGCTACTAGCGGGGATAATAAACTGAGCCAGGATTTATGGACCTAATGTGGGTGGGCTTGAAGTCAGGTGCCTTGTATGGTGTGATTACCCCCCTCCTCCCCAAGTCCTAAAAGAGCTGTCTTCCTTGTCAGCATGTTTGTGAGCTAATTGATAATAAACTCGAGTGCTCTCTAAGCAATGCCTCCCCTGTGCTCCGGGGCCTGGAGCCTGAGCCATGAATCCCGTCTGCCTGCTGAGGAACCTGTTTGGAGTCCAAGAAAGGGGAAGTTTCTGGTCTGCGGTCAATTTGCTGCTTTCCAAGGCTGGCTGCTTCTCTCTCCCCCTGTAGACACAGACGCTGATGTTGAGGCTGCCCATTCTTTTGCAGTGCTTTAGTGGAAAATCAGTAACTGCTGAGCATTACAAAGAGGGAAGTGAATCACTAATTTTGGTCCCCGTGGCCCCAAGCAGAGAGGGCATCTAGCCAAAGGGACAGGCGAATGGACAAGACAGACACCAAGTATATTGTTTGGCATTTTAAAACCAGGGGAGAACCTGCCTGTTGTCCTGGCAGGTTATCAGGGGCTGAGCATGACTCAGCCCCTGTCCTGGCTGAGCCTTTTCTCCTTGGAGCCATGTGCGCAGGCTGTGGGCTGGAGTTGCTGGGGTGGAGGTGGACTTACTGGTGCTGCAGTGGCTCCCCTCTGTGGGACCCTGCTCCCAGCCCTGCGGGCAGCATGCTGCCTCTCCAGGTGGCTGGAGGCAGCAGTCACGTCCCAGGCAGCAGGCTGATTGTAGTTGAAGAGATGGAGTTTGTTGAATTCGGACCCTGAGATGGGACTTCAGGGACTCTGGGAAGATGTTTGCTTCTCTGAGGGTCTCTTATCTCCAGTTTTGTTTTGGCCAGTGTCATCCCACTCTGTTGTTGCCCTCCTGGAAATTGTTCCTTAGGTCTCTATAGTCTCTGTCATCTCTCCTTGATGCTCGGAAAGGTGCAGATTTGTTTCCAGCTGGAAGAGTGACATTTTCCAATACTCATTTGGCCAGCCCTTGCCTTATCTGGGCTTAGCACCCTTCCCTGCTGACTGCACTGTCCAGGATTCACTCTGCATGGTGCCTCAGGCCATCCACCCTGCTATGGTCAGTCAGGCTTTGGCTGGGGAGAGGGCGAGGCAGGCTGGATGAAAAACCAGTAATACTCCTGTGGCACTTGGCTCTGCATTTCCGTTACACAAACACAAAAAACATCATTTCCCAGCTCACTAGCAATCTGGCCAAAGTCAACAGTTGGATGAAAAGCAGCCGATAGAAGCTAAATCCAGGAAAGACTGAGGTGTTGCTGCTGGGGAGAAGGAAGTGCTTTGAAGAGTCTGCCACCTTTCCTCCAGCCCCAGGGAAGATGCCTGGCCTTAGGTCACTAAAAGCCACAGCTGTATACCCACCTGGATTCCCTGTGACTTTTGCTTACCCAGAGAGCTATGATCGTCAGAAGTGATTAGAGATCTGGAAAATTTTTTCTATATACAGTGGGTTAGAAAAACAGTATTGTTTTCTGGACCCCGTGGTCTCCATAATTTAGACTTGGTTATTGTGATTCTGTGTACCAGGTCTTGAAATTGCAGACTTTTAAGAAAATCTGTGGTTGATTCAGTAAACAGCAGTCCTCATGTTCATCTGTGTGGTTGCTGGGAGCCTGCCAGCTCAGTCTTCTGCTCACTGTCCTTGGTAGGGTAAGAGATACCACTCACCTCCTCTGGGCAGGAAACAGGCACCTTGCAGGTTCATCTGGGATGGGGCAGGAGAGACATTGTATCCAGGGAATACAACATTTTTGTACCTTCTCTAGCCTGCTGTCTCTAAAGCAAATATAGAGCAGAGTGTAACCGGTAACAAAACCTAGTTAGAAAAAGCATTTATACACAGACAAAGATGATGTGGTAGGTGTGCAGTTCTCTTGCTAGGTGTCATACGGGTGTCATTTGGATCCTGCAGGGATATGTTGCACTAGAGTGTAAGGGACCAGGTCTCCCTCGGTTCTCCTGACTTCTGGCATGTGTCCTCAGGGGCTTATGGGGAGTCCACGTCCTTCACCTGCACCTCAGAAGAGGACAGCTACAAGTACTTGTTGGGTAGTTTTGAACTGTTGTAGAGGTGGGTCACTCTGTCCAGATCCCTCCCATCCCGAATCTCTCTTAATTTTGATTAGCACTTAATACCTATAGGAGTGAAACCTTCCACGTGCTGGTGGCTGAGATCTCTCAGCCAGTGACCTTTCGGCTGTCAGCCTGGTAGAGATCAGCAGGAGCACACACATCCATGCTCCTGGAAGGAGAACACTGCTCCCTCTACCTTCTCTCCTTGACCCATGCTTCCCCTGGACCGCTGCTGCTGTTAGCTGGACCCTGCAGAGGTGGGCACCCCAGGACATCCCAGAAGGAGAAGTGTCTTAGGAGTCTGCATGCTGCTTCTGCCCCACAGGCTGTCCCTGACACAGAGAAAGCTGTCAGCAGCTGTGACAGATGAAGAGCAGGGAAACTAGCTGCTTGGCAGGTGGTCGCCTATAAAGGAAGAGGCCACTGCCTCTTTGCAGAGATGTGTGCTGGCCGTGGGCCTGGCTGGAAGAGTGGAAGTGAGTAATACTGCACAGAGAGAAGCTGTAAGACCAAATGAATTTGAAGCGCTGGGACTTTAAATGTCCCAGAACATAGTCCTCAAGGTCTCAACTTCTTCTGCCTCTTCAATGCCTCTTCCCTGAGTAGGTGGAGGCATGGAAAGTGGTAGCACAAGCTGCCCACTCTGCTGATCTGGAGCTGCCCCATCTGTTTTCCATCCTTGCTCTTACCCTTAGGAGAGCTGCACCAGGGAGAGAACTTAATGGCAGATCCCTAGGAAATGAACAAACTCCGGCCATAAGATCCACCAGATGGTTAGGGGTTACTAATGTCTTCTGGCCAGGCCTGTACTGATATGGTCATCTCAGGTCCATTCCCTGAGACCCTCCAAGCAAGCCAGTCTGTGTCTGCCCAGTGTGGACTGACTGGAGATTTGGAGGGGAGAAGCTCTGTTTTGTATTCCCTGACCATGAGACAGCTGCTTGGCGTGACTTGGGGATGGATTGGGACTGACAAACTGTGATGGAAAGACGCCCTTTGCCATTGATTTCTGTGGCCCGAGGTAGGGTGGTGTTACTCAACTCAGTCTACAAATCCCAGAGCTCATCTGCCTAGAATAGAACCACATAAACAAATTAATTCAAAGCAAATCTGCCTCCCCCTGCTGTGACACACACTGGAATGCTTTGCCAACAGGATCCTAGTAGGATGGCTTTTCCTCTAGTGTTGCAAGCCATGGAGTAATGTCCCTCCTCCATTTTTCCTTTGTGAAGTTGTCACTTCCCCTCGCAGTAGGCGCATATAATCCACTTTTCTTTGTAACTGAAATACTAATGATTATTTTATTTAAAGCCCTTCATATATATGGGGGGGGGGGCTTGTTTTTACAAAATCTGATGATCCTGGGAATGACAGGAGTTGTCTGTAAAGCCAAGGAGTGGAATTCCTTCAGGCAGGCAAAGGGCAGAGCCCAGCCAAGCCCCGCTACTTGCGCATAGCATGCTCCCTTCCTCAAGGATAGATATGATGTATTTTCAAGCACAAGAACTGATATCTCCCTGCCTTATGCCACCGGTCACCTTCACCCAGCAACTCTTCAAAACTCGAGACTGAAGTTGCCCTCAAGTGATGAGCACTAGGACAGTGATCGTTTCTGGCTGGGGATCTCTCACTTCTTTTCTTTGGAGTGCTTCCGTCTGTGCAGTAAAAGAGCTTGGAACCCTAGCCATGGGAGTGTGCTTGGGGTCTCTCGCTAGAGATCAGAGAATAAATGTGTCTGAGCTGCCAGGGCTTGGTAGCTCTCACCTAGCCTACCTAGAGCTCCATACAGCTTTTCCCTTGTCACTAACAAAACCAGCAGTAGCACACCAGGTAACAAGGCAGTAGGTAACAGGTACCAGAAGTTCCTTCACTAGCAGCAGGGCTGGATTAGTAGCTCAGAAATGTTTGGGCAGGTCATGCCTGGTCCCCATGGCCATCAGGGGTGGGTGGTACTCTGCAGAATCTCAGGAGAGCTTCTGAAAGAGGCTTCTAGGGACTGAGGTAGGACTGAAATAAAGTTCACTTCTCTGCAGTTATTCTGGTTAGCCTTGCTGGGTATTGAAAAACAAGTGCTGTTTGCTGTCCTCATCTTAGTTTAGATCTTGATTTTAACAAGACAACAAATATTTTTATCAGCAGGTAATAATTTTATTATCCAGCTGTGGTCTTTGACCAATCCCACTTGTTCTGTCTCCATCCCTGAATGACCTGTAGCCAGTCTCCACTCCAAACAGCATATGAACCTTCAGCCTGCAAGGCTGAGTCTCTGCCCAGTAGCATGGATTACCTGTGCTGCTTCATCTCAGGACTCCTGTTCATGCCTCCTCCCAGCAGCTCAGCCATTCATTTTCAAGGCTGTCCTGTGTTGGAAACAATTAGGACTGGGGGTTTCTGTCTCTGGGATAAAGCTGTTCATTCTTGGATTCCTACAGCTCAAGGCCAGAAGTGATCAATAGATAATCTAAAATTGCCTCCAGGACAGCACAGATTATGCACTTTATTTAGTTACATTTGCACTGTTCCAGTGATATCTTGTCTCCCAGCAGCACACTTTCCTCTCCTGAAGCGACAGTATTATGAGCCGAGGAATCCACTACTGGGGTGTTTTTTGCAGAAAGATAACGGCTATTCTGCTGTGTGTGGGCCTGATTTCTAGCAGGGAATCATTTGGCTTTGGTTTGCAGATGTTGTTTCATGGTTTGCTTTTCTTGGTTAGATTACTAGGCTCTTTACACCTGGCATTTTGTTCCTGTGGAGAAACCTGTGCCCTGTAATCAGAGCACCTCTTCATCTTCTTTGTGCTAAATTGAAGAGATTGAATGCTTCAGGTTTCTTGAAGAAAGGCATTTTCACCAGCTCTCAAATTACTTTTGTCATGTTTTTTCTTGTAGCCTCTCCAGTGTTTCAACATCCCTTAGAAGAAGTGACTTATTCCACATCAGAACTACATGTGATATTTTAGCATACATACTCCCTGCTGTGGTGAGGATGTGTAGGGAGGCAAAAATACCTCCCCGTTCCTCCAGTTTTTTCACAGTTCATATTTAATTGCTTGTCATTACCCCCAAAATCTTTTCAGAATTGCTGGTTTCCAGGATCGTCTCCTATCTGCAGCTGCTGCCTGCATTCCTTCTTCCTAGAAGTGTAATTCTGCATTTGGCTCTATTAAAATCCCATATTGCTTGGATGAATTTGCCCTCCACAGCGATCCAAACTGCTCTGTGCGATTACTCTGTTCTCATCACGATACACCACATTGCAAATTTTTGTGTCAGCAGCACACATTATCAATGTCGATCGCATGTTTATTTCGAAATAAAAATATTTATTTCCAGATGAAATCCTTGAATCGTGCCAGGCCTCGTACTGATCACCCTGGAACCCATCTATTTCCCTCCCCAGTGACAACTGCTGCTTGTGTTCTGTCACACAGCCAGTTTGTTATTCATTTCACATGTGCCTGATTGACATCGTACTGCCCTGTTTATTTTTTTATCAGAATAGCACGGGCCCTCAGCCTGTTGGTTCTGCGTGTATGTAATTCTGGCAAATGGGGAAAACAGACTCCTTTGACAAGAGCAGTTCTCCATAGAACCTGTTCACTTGACCTAGCTTCTATATTCCTTTCCTTTAGTTCCCAATTAATTGACCTATTCGTCATATTTTCCGTTCTGTTGCTCAGGGCTGATTTCGGGCTCACTAGCTGACAGTTACCTTGTGTATCATGCTTGACCTGTTTGAATACCATCACAGGATTAGCTCCCTTTCCATCTCCCCAATTCTTACAGTTATTCCAAGCTATCCAAGCCAGGAATGTCAGTGAGCCAGACTGCTGTCAGCCAATTCTTGTTGGATCATTCAGTCCTGTTGGGTTTAGAAACACCTCCCCTGTGCTAACTATGACATGGAAAATGGTGACAACCATAAAGTGGGATGGACCTCTCTGGGCACTTTGGTAGGACAGAGCTAGTTTGCCCCAGCCATTTGGTCAGAGATGGAGGTGTTGGACAGGGAATGGAGAAGACTTGTTGGTGCTTAAGTTTGGTTGCAGAGGAATCCAAGGCATGGACTTTCAAAGAAGCTCAAGGGGCATATGGGCAGCCAACCTGTTTTGGCCCCTGATGTGCTAAAGCCTTTTTCCTTGCAGGTGGTGCAGGCGAGAGTGAGGGAGATGTTTGCTGGTAAGCACAGAGCACCATCTTGGAGGCTTAGTGCTGCAAGTCAGTACAAAGGGATAAGTGCAAGTGCAGTAGAGCAAGACGTGCTGTTTTGTCAGTTTAATGCAAAGAGCTCTGCCTTGTGGCTTACATGGCTTTATCACAGAGTGTAAGAAGTGCGACCCTGTGAGCTGGATGGCTTCTCCATGCTTAGTCCCCAGAAAATGCCAAAAGCTATAAATGCAATTAGTGCAGAAACTTGTAACTGCACTTACAGGAGTGAGTTCTTGGTCGTTTTCTCTTGTTTGTGACTCTTGTGAGCCAAGCTTTGTTTATTTGCTTTCCCTGGCTTCTCTTCTGACTGCATCGCTATATTTTCAGTGCTCGTTTGGGGATGGGAGGGCAGGTCCTGAGAAAGCTCCCACCATAAGAACAAACTGATTTGGAGCTGCTTGTGTTTGCTGGGGGAGGGATGTGGTGGGGCAAAGAGCAGCCCTTGAGTGTGATGGGCAGACAGAGGTGCTGCAAGGCAGCCAGGGCTTCCCTGTGGTGGGGCAGCTTGACATGATGGTATAGGGAGGGTATGTTGGCGAGCACTATGCCTTGCTAGGCTCAGGGCATGGAGCAGAGTCCCTAGAGTGAAATGGTGCCATTGTGGTGACTGAAAGCAGGTGGGGAGTGTGACCCTGCTCAGATAGGCAGAGCTCTGTGACCAGGTGGCAGTGGGATTGGACTAGGTGATCTTTGGAGGTCCCTTCCAATCCCTAACATTCTGTGATTCTGTGATTCAGGCGGTGGCTCAGGCAGCTCGGCAGTGAAGGTTGCCACAGGACATCCTGGTGGACAGGCATTGTGGGTCAGTGCAGTTACTCGTGAGGAGTATCGGTTCATTTTTTCTCTTCCACAGGACTCAGAGCAGAATTGGCTCTCCTGTCTCCCCCCAGCACACAGGGCCGTCACGGACTGTTCGGCGCTACCCAGCCAGCAATGGCCAACTCACCTCTAATGCACTCCCCAATGGGAATGGACATGAGCAGAGCAGCTCTGGGCCACATGCGGTTCCCCAGGAGCACGCTTTGTCTGCAAAGGGTAAGGCCTCCAGGGCTGTCACTCTTTTGGGGCTTCTTTTTGGGGTGTCCTGGGGAAGGGCAATGGTGTGACTTGGGATCCCCGAGGAAACCTGGACTCCCAGGACTGTTCTGCTGGGTGGGATGGAAAGGGAAGCTCAGCATGGGCATGGCTGGGCTTGGTGAAGAAAGCAGCCATACTGAAGGAGGACAGATCCAGGGAGCAAAATGCTGACAACAGCGGAGAGGAGCCAGGGGGATGTGACAGATGCCTCCCAGAGGTGCTGAACATCACCCCAGCACCGCTGCCCTGAAGGGGGATTACCTCAGTCTGTAGGAATGGTGTCTCCCAACTTCCTCCTCAGTCTGAGCAGCTCTCAAGTTCAGATTGTGCAACCAGCATCTAGTTCTTCCCTTTGGCTGCCCTCTTGGTGCCTTCTGGCATGAGCAGGGATTGGGCCAGGCTGCGGGGACGTGCAGTTGCTGAGGCAGAGCCTCAGCAGCTCCCCAGCTAGGACAGATGCAAGTTGTCTTCTGCAGCTTGGCTTCCCCTGAAGCTGTGCTTCCCTGAGGAGGCACCGTGTGGCATCTCAGCCCTAATGGGGGGGAACGTGAGCCTGACTGAAGCTGTAATCTGAAAGTGGAGATTGAAATGGGGAGAGTTGGGTGTGAGCACACCAAGGGGGCACCTGCAGAAACAGCTGTCTCACTGGGCAGGGATGGAGGGCTATGGTGTTAAGCCACCGGGTTCATGGTCACACAATAGTTCTGCCTGTGTTCCATTTTCCGCAAGCCCCCAAGAGCTCTGAGTGCCATTTCCCCCCATATCTAATATGAGGATGGTGAGAGACCAGGAGGGGACCGCGGGTAACCACAGGATGTCAGGGGACACTTACAGGGAGACATTGGTTTTCTCAAGCCCCAGTGCGCTCTTTGACGGATACCGGTGTGGCTGTTCCTGTGGGAAACCTTCCAGCGGTTGAAGGGCAGCCACCCTCCCGGCTACTGACATGTCTTGTCAGGGAATATTGTTTAAAGCAGAAAAACACTCTTTATACTGGAGTTAGTGCATGTGTGTCCCTTCACAGGGAGCTATGCCACTACAACTGGGCAGGCAGAGCATGCTGCTGCCATTTTTTATGTGTTGACAAACTCTTACTGATGCTGGAGCAGAGGACAAGCTAGAATGAACGAGGGACAAGGAGAGACACTGTCCTGGAGAGAGACACTAGACCTCTCCTTGCTCTGGGAATGCTTTGGAGCTTGAGCTGCAGATTACCAGCACCCTGGCCTGGAGATGCTGTTTCCACTTAGCACTGTCCTTGTCTTTCAAAGGGGCCAACCTGACAGAGAAGATTAAGAAGATAAAAATCGTCTTCACACCCACCATCTGCAAACAGACATGCCGGAGCGGGCACTGCTACAACAGCTGCGAGAAAGGAGACACCACCACTCTCTATAGCCAGGGGGGGCATGACCACGATCCCAAGTCCGGCTTCCGCATCTGTGAGCACCCCAAGGCACCCAGCCCATCTTCTTGCCTGCTCCTCCACTCTCCTCTTTCTGCCTTTCCTGCCTGTACAGATGAAGGGCTTGGGCTGCCATAGGGAGGGGAGGAGATGGCCTCTCGCAGTCCCTTGGAAGATGTCTGCTGGGGTCTCTGGGGAAGGAAAACAGACCTTGCCTCGTTGCTGTCTTTCCTGGGCAAGCAACTTCTGTTTCCATCCCACCCCAGGTAGGAGGGACGCGTGTGTTTGAATCAGGCCGGCAGCCAAGCCTCACCACCCCCTCCTTCTCAGAGCCAGCTCACTGCTTTCATTGGCGTACAGTCTTGGGGCTGACTTTCATCACCTAATTTCCTCCTGTTCTCTTTCATTCACGTGGCAGCCAGGAGAGCTGGCTGCAGGTTGCAAGCTGTTCCTATAAACAGGGCTGCTGAAACCTCTGCTCACTTTCTAGAGCTGCTGGGATTGCTCGTCAGGTCACTGGGATACCCACCTGTGGGATGGGCACATCCTGTTGGAGCCAGTTGGTGGGAGCAGCCTGCAAGACCTGGTGGGACTTGCCCTCTGAAAGCCTCTGTAACTCTCAAGTTCTTCAAACATGGAAAGAGTGCAAAATCTGGCTGTTGTGGACACCAACTGATACAGGGTTCATGGGAATTTCTGCCTAGGTCCCAGCCCAAAGATGTTTCTTCTCCCCCCAAAACTGGTTGCTTGGGTTGAGCAAATGAACTTGGAGCAGGGTGAGAGTTCATCCCCTGGGATGAACCTAACAAGCCATCGTAGGATGTGCAGCAGCAGCATCTCATCTCACGCTGAAATGAGTCAGGATGATATGTCAGGAAATCCTGTGCCTTGCCCAAGCGTCGCTCACACTGAGAGACGCTCTGGGTTGCTCCAAGCATCTGATGAGGCCAGAAAAGACATGATTTCAGTTTCATGTGTTGGTGTTTTTTCCGAGCCTGTGCAAACAAATTGCTCCTGATTCTTTTGTCCTACTCCAAACTTCTCCCAGTTGAGCTGCTGGCAGAGACAGGACTGGCCAGGAGACAGGCTCTGAGGACATGGCTCTTTGCCAGTTCTTTCCTTCTGCCTCTCCCATCCCCACTGAGCTCCCTTCTGCTCTGGGAGTAAACACCCTGACAAATAGGGAGATGACAATGCAGGAGAGAAGGACTTGTGCTGACTCGGCCGCATGTGGCTGCCATAGCTTCTGCCCCACTCTGAGGGATCTTGCTGTGCCAGCAACTTCACCTTGGTCCTGGGGGTTTGCCCCACAGAGCATGGGTGTCCCAGGCTGGCCATGACCCCAGAGCCCAAGAGAGGGCTCATCACCTTCAGTCTATGACTCCAACTCCGAGCAGAGCTCAGGGAGGACCCCAGCTTCTCCTGCTGCCTGCTGGATGGTGGCACACAGCAGGCACTCCAGGCTGCCTCCAGCCTGCAAGTGCTGACCCCAGCCCGGTCCTGGGTCTGCTCCTTGGGCACCACAGGCTAGTGCTGGTCCAGATCCAGTTACCTGGTCTCCCCCAGCCACCCCTTGGCTAGAGGCAGTGGCTCAGTTTCTCTGCTAAGCAGACCTCTCTTTGCCTTGCAGACTTCTGCCAGATCCCCTGCCTGAATGGAGGGCGCTGTGTGGGCCGGGATGAGTGCTGGTGCCCTTCCAACTCCACTGGGAAGTTTTGCCACCTGCCAGCTCCCTCTTTGGAAAAGAAGCAAGGAGGGAGAGCCCCAAAGACCCCATCTGGCGGCTCCATGAAGCATTCCACCTACACTCTGCCCTTGTCCAACCAACTGGGTGAGCTCGGCCAGGGGCTCCAGACCCTGCATTTCCCTCATATTTGAGTCCTTCTACTTGTATACTCCTCAGATATTCATTAACAGGCCTGAGGTGGCCACTACCTCCTTATGCTTGCCTTTTCAGGCCAGGTTGTTAGAAAAGTGTTTCCCGTAGTTTCTGAAGGGCACAGGTTGCCAGGGAAAGTTTTTGGTGTATTTGTCTGGTTTTTAGGCCAGAGAAGTATTTTCTCTTAGATGCAATCTTCCTCTAGATTTCCCACCGGGGTCAGTCTACCTCTCCTCCCTTGTGACTTTGTTGATGACAACATGTTCTTCAGGTGGCCAGTTGTTGCCAGATTGTCACAACTGTCTTAAACTCATCTTCCAGCTTCCCTAAACCCTTCCCTGGTGAATGTCCACATCAACCACCCTCCAGAAGCCACCGTGCAAATTCACCAGGTGGCCAGGGTGCGAGGTGACACAGAGGTGTCGGAGGAGAATAGTGTGGAGGCTGTCCTGGTGCCACAGCTGGCTGCCATGCCCTGGTACATCTACACCCACGGAAATGGGAACAGCATTGCCACAGAGAGCGGCCAGCAGCAGCAGAGAGCCCCGGAGCTGCTGGGGAGGTGCTTTCGGGAGGCTCTCCATGGGCAGGTAAGGGATCACCCTTGTGTTGGCCAATGGGGCAGGGAGGGTGGTCTTCCATTGTGTGAAGCTCTTCAGCATCAGCGTGAGCATTAGCCAGTGCCACAGGCACAGGCAGCACAATGTGTTAGTACTTGAGAGGAAAATCCCTTCTTTTGGCCCAGCACGGAGACCTCGCTGCCTTGCCCTGACCAGGCTGTGCCCTGGGGCAGCACAGCCCAGACTTGATGGCTTTCACACAGTCTCATTTAAAAAGGGTGCCCTATTTATAGCAACATTTACAGCCACGCTCTGCGATTATTATAGGAAACGTATAAAACATAGGAAAATTCCTTTCCCTCTCAGACGATAAATGAAAGTCTGATTTCCATGGAACGACGCCTTCCCGGGCAGCTTGACTGGGGCTTGGGAAGCAAATGCACGTGAGGGGCTTTCTCACCCCTGTCCCACAGTCATTGTAATTTCTTATTTTGTCTTTTCCCATATGTTTCTCTTGCGTCACTGGAAAAGCATCAGAGATTTTTGGCACCCACAGGAACACCTGTGAGCTCCCTCGGAGCAGCTCGCGCTAAGGGAGAACCTCTAGCCGGGCAGACTGGGACTTGGCTGCCCCCTCCCCACTGCTCCCCAGCCCTTTCTGGGGCACTGTTCCTGATTCCCGTCCCACCCTTGAGTCACTTCCATCCAGGCCGTTCCTAGTGGAATGGATTCTCAGCCATCCCCTAGAGCAAAAATAAATGAGATCAGCCCCTGGGGCCAGAAAAGCCCCACTCCTCCATGGGGAGACGAAACTCTCTGCACCTGGGAGCAGATGATGATGTATGGAGATGCTCATGGATGCCCAGAGTCTGCAGGAGCTCCTCTGGGGGAGACAAGGGGGCAGCGGGGGGTGCCCTTGCTGTGTTCGCAGGTTACCCAGCTGGGATGATGCCATGCCCGGGAGAGGGCGAGGAACCCAGCAGGGAGTGCTTGCCTCTCCGTGCTCAGCCGCAGCCCAGCCGATCGGTATGCGAGCACTGGGCTGGCGGCCACCGTGCCTGGACGGGGGCCAGCTCTGGCCTGCGGGCCATGGCAGCTCTGCTCTAATGGGGAAGCCTGTAATCCAGAGGGCCTTGCTGGGGGGGGAGGTGGGTGGGGCGGGAAAGAGAGACTCAATAAGCAGAGGAAAGTGCCTGACTGCAAGCTCCCCACCGGGCTGGAGTGGTGCACCCATTTTGCTGGCTAATCAGCCAGGCACGGGCTGATCTGAGGGCTTTGCTTGGTGATACCATCTATGGTTCATCTCTTTCTCCATTTGATGTCCCCTTCCCCTCCGAGGGGTGCTGTTGAGGGAGCCTCATGTTTTTCTGTCTGCACAACTGTTTACTGTCTTAAACCATGTCCCAAGTCCCGCTGTGTCCTGGTGGGGAGCTGTGCCAGGAGGGACGTGCTAGCCTCTGACCCCAAACTGTCATCCCCCGTGCTGCCTCTGCCACTGCTGTGCCAGCTGGCCACAGTGGATGGGTGTGCATCCCCTCCCTGTCCTGCAGAAGCCTGATCCTCTGGTCCTCTCTCTGCAGTGCACCAACCCCCTGCCAGGGCTGACCAGGCTGGAGGACTGCTGCGGCAGTGTGGGGCTCTTCTGGGGTGCGGAGCGGTGCCTGGCCTGCCCCCGCCGGCCAGGTGAGTGCTGCTGCCACCGGAGATGGTGCGAGATGTGGCTCACACTTGTGGCTAGCAAAAAATTGTCTGCCTCACACAGCTGAGGAGGCATGGAGACGAGCCATGGGTCCCCTGCCATGTGGCTCACCTTTGCCAAAGGCCATTGGGGACAGGCGGTGTGTCCAGAGCAGCACATGGGACCATGCATGCTCCACTGCTGCCCTATGGAGCATTCTGGTTTGGGTGCTGGCCCCAGGCTCAGCACTTTTACCCCAAAGTGCCCCTGTAAAACCCTGGTGCAGTGGATGGTTCTCACCATGCCAGCCCCACTCAGAGGGAGAAACAGGAAAAGATCGGCTATGGTTTTAGGAGCTGCAGTCCTAGGTCAGTGGAGGAGGCTGCAGACTCAGCCCTATAGAGTTATGGGCTTGCTCTGGGCCTGACACGGGCTTGGCAGGGGCTCTGGAAATACTACTACATCAAACAATTGGCAGGAGTGCACCTGGGGGCCATTCCAGGGGCATGGGCGTCCAGCCCTGTTTCTGCTGCGCTCAGGAGCCGGATGGGCTGATGGGGATTCCTCAGTCACTTTACTCTGGGTGCTCCGTGATGGGAGTGACCCCTTGCGCTGCAGCCCTCCTCCCGTGTTTTGGTGGAGAGACTGTGCTGAAGGACTCCTGGCTGGAGGGAGGCAGCCCCATGGGAAGCCAGTGCTGACCAGGTCCACTGCAGGGCAAGGTGCACATGTCCAATGCAACACAGGCAGGGAGCTGCTCACCTCTCCTCTGCCTGCCCCCTTTCATCACTGCCTGGCTGCTCGCTCACATGCCTTCACTGGATGGAAGGCCTAAAGTAAACAGACCCCGTTGTCCAGGAGACACTGACCCCTGAGGAGAGTGGGGGTCTCCAAGGTGGCAGGTTTTGTGCAAGCAAGTGTGGCATTGGTGCCTTCTAGCTCTGCCCAGAGGCTGTCCTGCTCGCTTGCACGCATGCTCCTAAGAGCTGTTTGCGTCTCATTGTCCTCCCTTGATTCGCTTCCTCCTTAGCCAGGGGTATGGCTGGCTGGAGCCAAATTCCTCACAATCACAGACGAGGTTGTCAGCATCCTGGAACCCAGCGCAGATCTGGGGAGCTCTGATTGCTGTTGTCTTCCTGCTCTGCACAGCTCTGCTATGGCCCCAGGCCATGCTGCTGCTTGCCTGCCCTCTTACATGTACCAGCCCCAAGGGAGCCTTGGGCACATGTGATATGTGGGTGACCACATAGTCTCCAAGTTCAGCACAAATAAGGAAATGTCCCACATGGGCCTCAGCCCCCTCCTGTTCATCCCAAACCTTTTGCATCCCCAGTCACGACTTTCTTCTCCCCATCTCACAGCAGTCTCCCCATTACCCTGTTTCTTTGTGATCCTCCCATTAGGAAATAGGGGGCGCTGCTTAACAGTTTGATTAGGCTGCAGATGGCTGCAAAATCTCTGCACCTCCTTTCTCTTTCTTTGTACCAGGATGCTAAGTATCACTCAGTGGCCAGAGCTGCAGCAGTGATTGCTCTGCTGGACTTAGATCTTCAGGCTTCAAAATGTGTCTCTAACGACAGGCTTCTAAGACATGAAAACAGTCACAAAATACCCCTGTGTGCTCCATGCAGTCAGCCAGCTAGTAGAGCAAATGCACAAGAAATGCCTCTTAGCTGCCAGTAGGTCTCACTTCCAGAGCTCAGCACATCCCCTGTGTCCCAGCAGCAGCTGAAACGCAAGGGAGGTTGTCGCTGCTGGTCTTCATGGAGTGGACAGTCTGGCTTTTTTCAGATTAATTCCATGAGGATATGAAAAATGTATTCCTGCGGGTCTTCCGTCTTCCTGTGCCACAAGAAAATCCCATTCGCAGTCCCTATGGCTTTGAGTGATAAAGTTCCCCCTTGGGGACCAAATGGCTCTTGTTGATTTTGGCAGGAATTCGGGCTAGTTGAAGGGGCTGTTTTCATCCTCTTTAATTGTGTGCAAGTATCTTCTGTCTTTGACTACCTCTGATTGTCTACCCTGTAACCAACCCCACATGCAGGAGACCACACAGTGCAAGTGAAGGGCGCTGCAAGGCAGATACTCAATGGAGGCAGCCTAAGAGAGCCCAGCTGTTGTGAAGTGAGAAGCCCAGGTGGCTGGTATGCTTTTCTCTGGCATGCTGTCTTTGCAGATGAGAGATCTCACCCCAGCGTGGAGCCAGGGAAACAGTCCTTTCTCCATGATCTTACTGCTCTACTGAAGCCACTGAGCACTGTGACCTCTCATTGCCCCATGCCTTCTCTGCCAGGGCTCCCAGGTCCATGTCTGTCCAGTGTGAAGGCACTGCTCTGCATCATTCCTGCCCGTAGACCACATCCCACACTCACATCCATTCTGTCTGCTGGTCTTGCTGGCCTGTGTTGTGCTCACTCAAAGTCACTGGGCTATAGTTCAGTGACCTGGTGTCTCGTGCACAGAAGTAACATGTCCAGTGGTTGTTTCCAACTTTCTTCTTATCACTGTGGTCTTCGGAGAGAACTTCTCCTTGCGCTCATGTGTCCTGGGAAGGCGTGCACCAGAGCAGACTTGACAGCACTGGGAATTTAATTCCAGCAACCAGAGACAGAAATGGCAGAAGCTAGTTCAGTGTAAACACTTACAAATGTACAGAAGTGCAGCCAGGCAAGAGCTAGACAAATGGAGAACTTGTTTGGATTGACTGTCTGCCCGAGACACTGATTGTTAGTAGAGTCTGGATACGTCCGGATGTCTCTGTCGACTGCAGCTTTCATGTTTGGTACGTGTTTGTGTGCGGAAAGACATCAGAGAAGAAGAATCAGAGGCAGGCATCTGTCTGAGTGAACCTGCCATGACCAGTTCCTGCTATTTTATGGTTTGCCCAGCATCAGAAAAGCCAAGGCACTTGAATGCTTTGTCTGCATCCTAACGAGACTATGTTAAAAGTCGAGTTCAGAATTAAGGTAGAGGTGGGATTGACCTGGCCAGGACTCTCTGTAGAGGGTGTTACATTAGTCTCAGCAGTTTCCTTAGGCTCTGCTCAGGCTTTTGGCTGTCTGGTTTGCTGCTGGGAGGGTGTATATTGTCAGAGAAGTGGCACAGAGATGGGTATTCAAGCAGGCTATAGCATAAGTCGCTGGGAGTTTGCTGTCCCTCACGTAAGTGAGAGCTGAAGATGGGATCCCCAGGATATGTCAGAGATAGCCCTGGGAGAAAGGGAAGAGCTGAGACCTTGCTCTGTGAGCTTCTGGGGCAAAGACTGTCACCCAAGTAGTGAAAGAAAGAGATGAGACAGTGCTCTGGAGAACAGCAGGACACCTGCATGCTGTCATGCAGCTGCAGTCCTTCAGCTCCGCCTGGAGATGGCTGGATGAAATGTGCTGCGCTACAAGATAGGATAAATGAGATGGAGACATCCAGTGACCTTCCTGGGTCTTTAGTACTCAGCAGAGGTGCTGGAGCACCCACTGAGAGGCTAGAACAGAGAGGTAAGAGGATATGGAAGCTGGAAGGTAAAACTCAGAGAAGGCTGACGGAGGAGAATAAGGAGTTGGAAGCTGAGGAAGCAACTGATGTAAGAGACATTTGAATGGGGCTGGGAGAAAGCCCAAGGACTGGCAGGGTATTTGAGCAGTGCTGGTGAGGAAGCTGCACTGAATCAATGTCCTGTCCCATGGCAAGCTCACGATGTGGGGTGCTAGTAGCAGGCATACTGCTGGGCAGAGTGCCAGACCATATACTGTTTTGGGGTATACAGTGTTCTGTGGAGAAGAACATGCTGGAACAAGGTCAAGAGATGGTCTATGGAAACTACAACCAACAAGACCCAAGCTGCAGGATGACACAGACCCCAGAGAGGGTGTGGATTTGGACACTGATTTCTCTGAAGCCTTGGCCCTCCTCAGGCACTGGGGTTTAAAGGAAACTGGCAATGGAGTGTTTTTTCTGAAGGCAAGGTGAGGCGATCTGCCCAGAGAGGGTCACAGCCCTCCTCTTCCACCTCCTCCCTGTCCATGAGACCACACAGCTCTGTGACCAGCGGTGCTCCAGGAGAAGTCCATATCAGCGATGGACGCCCTCTTCTCTACTGTGCAGGAGCTACAAGTCTTACCTTTCTTCAGGGGTTTTGGGGGCTTTCTGGCCTTTTCTGGTTTTTCACTGCCCACTGTCCCTTATTTCAGGCTGTAGTCAGCCTGAGCATGGGCTGGGCTGCACACCTACCGGTTGTGCTCACTGCAGATCTTCCTGGGCTGCTTTCTCTCCTTCTGCCTATGGGTTTTAACTCCATTAAGACACAAGTCTTTGAAGGCTATTGTTTTGTTTTAATTCCTGCTCCCTATGTTTTTTCAAGTTTTTGTCCTAGAGAAAAGTCTGAATTTCACTGGAAAGTTGGATCGTGTAATGTCTGGTTTGGCGTCCGCAGCACTCCCCAAACAGACCTCCCACCGTGAGAGGGGTGGCCGCGTCATCATCAGTAACGAGGAGCGAGGAGCGGCTCTGCAAGCCCCACACTCCCCTGCGCTATGCCTGCAGGCACTGAAACAGCCACAGGAAGCCCCTTGAAAACCAGCCCCCTGGTCTGCTCTTGTTGTGATCAAGTCAGGGAGGATACAGAGAAAAAAAGCCCTGGAAATACAGAAAGGAGGCTCAGGAGTGGGATGGTTTTGCCACTGCTACACCATATGCCACAGGGAGTCTGTCAGAGACAGTAAAGAAGGGCTGGAGGTGGGGAAAGAAGCTGAAACCTCTACAAGATTGTGGTAGTACCACAGAGAGCAATACCTGGGGAAGCACAGCATTTTCAGGACTGCCTTGTTCTACAGAGTGCTTGTTTTGCTCATCATTCATGTGCAGCATTGTGGTCTTGACACACAGCGGCACAGTGTTGCAAAAGTGGGGTTTTTTAGGTACAGCTGGAAGCCACTGTGGGAGCAAAGTGAGGTTCTGTCTGTTGAAATGACCCCAAAAAACAACAATAATTACCAGAGTATTTTTTTCCTTCAAGCATCTTTTTCACCTTGAAGATCTTTATTGACCACGAGTAGAGCAGAGAGCTTAGTTTCGTATCGATAATCAGCACTGGTGCATGCCCTCCTTGCCCCTGCTACTGTAGCCTTTGTTGGGGCATCGGAGAAAGTCCTACGGGAGCCTGCCTACCATGGACCACCCAGAGGTGGTCCAGATTCTGCTGGGAACTCAGCTTATCTCCACGGCCACAGCCCTGCCTGCTTCTTGGTCTGAGCCCTGACTGCTTCTTGGTCTGGCATCTTCAATACATTTTCTCTCTGGAGGCTGCTGTGGGGTTGGAGCTGTTCTGGTCTTCTGCCAGCAAGTTCAGCAGCTGAGGTCCTCTCTGCAGTGGAGGCTGATCTCCTCTGCCTCACACTAAACCAAGCTGAGGTTTGACTGAGTACACCACCTCCACCACTCCAGATGCCGTAAGACCACACACTCTGGCTCCTTTCATCTCCCACATGCTGGAAAACCCAGAGGAAGCAGAGGCACCACAGCCACCCGCACGACTGCATGCTCTGTGCCCACTGTGGGCACAGGGAGATGCCCGGGGTCCAGCTGGGGCTGAGGTTCTTCTTACGGAGCTGGTCCAGAGTCTCCAGAAATGTCTGTGAGTCCTGAAAGTGACAAAGGAGTTCAGCAAGGCAAGGTTTCTCAGAGAGATAATGCCTTTTGTATGATAAATGGGAAGAGTTGAAAGAAATGGGCTAGCTTTCAGCAGTCAAGCATTTCCTCACTTCTTGTCTGACTACAGGCTCGCCTCTTCCCCTTTTAACAGAATGATATTGGCTGGCCTGAGGCAATGTATTATCTCACTCTACAAACCTTGCCTCACTCAGGCCCTTGTGTTTCTTTCCACTTCATCAGCAGCCTGAGCTTCTTCATCCCATCTTCAGACAGTGTTTGGGGACCCAGGGCCCTTGGGTAAAGCCTCTTCTCCTGGGAAGTGATAACTTCTGAAGTGTGCCTGGCTGCTTAAAGATGATCCTACTAGACTGCAAAACCCCTCTGCCTGGTTTCTGTGCATTTATTTCCTTTCTCATTCTGCTGTGCTCCAGCATTGTTCCAGCTGGGGACAAAGGTGCTGGTGGGACTCCTGGGCTGTGGCTGCTTTGTGCTCACTTCCTCCTTTCTGGATCTGTGAGCTTATTGCACGCACACTCCCCTGTGAGAGCCTGGCCCCACCGGGAATGCCCCATGCCTGCAGAGCTTGGAGAAATCAGCACTGGATGATGGGATGAAGCAGAGCTAGAGGAAGCGATGAGGAGAGACGAGGGGGAGTCCTGATGTGCAGGTAGCTGGTGAGCACATCGCTTCAGTGCAGCACCCATGGGGCTGAAGTGCCTGAGAGGTGAGGCTCCAAAATCACACCCTCAGCAAGCCTGAAATCATTCTGCCTGACAGATGCAGCTCAGCTGGTCCATCCCCAGCCTCCGGTGCTGGGAGCACACCTTCCTAGAGAGACAGAGAGACAGACAGACATAGAAGGCCAGGACACCTCTGGCTGTGAGTGCTTACAGATTTCTGCCCTCTCTGATCATCAGATTGGCTTTTTCCCAGGCATTGCCCTTTGCTGGGTTCCAGAGGGATGGCCTTCCACTCCTACCAGATGCATGGGAGAGAGCTGGATGCTGATCCCCTTTGCAGGAAACTCAGGTGTCCTACGCTGTTTTTTCAGGGGTTTTTGGCTGTCTCTGCTGTAGTTCAGCAACATCAGAGCTTGTGGAAGGAAATGGTCCTCTGCTCGAGTAACCAAGTACAAAGCTGAGAGTTTAATAGCTTACATCCTCCTTCAGCCACATGCTGTCTTCCCTTGCGGCCAGGTCCTGGCAGAAAGAGAGCAGCTTCCATCCAGTACTTCAGAAACTGTCTTGGTTCCCCTTGGTACAGAGAGATCTGCTCACATTACTTTACAGTTATTCTTCCCAGAGAATGCGAGTTTCTTTGCAAAATTAAGACATTTGTCTGCAGCCTCATAAATGATTTGCTTCAGTAACAAGCTGCAGGTTTCTGCAGACTGGAGTCATACAAGTGCTGAGGTGGCATAAGACCTGCATGCTTACCCCCATCACTGATATTTTCTGCCTTGCCCTCTCCCCAGCAGCATCTGGCAGAGGGATGCTGCAGGATCTGTTTCTCTGCAAAGGCTTTTTGGAGAGGGAAAAGGGCTCTGACACATGTCATCGCTGTTTGATCTCTGGCATGCTTGGCTCCCCGTCGGAGGGTTCACACATAACGATGCTGCTTCATTTGAGCATCTGTTATCACATTGTGCTGAGGCTGACAGATGCTTCCAAGCACAGTTAATGCCTGTCAGCAGCCCCGAGCCCACAGGCTGCGGTGTGGGAGGACCTGGAATCCCACTGGGGCACTGAGCCTGGAGCCTGTGAGCCAGAGGTGGTTTTTCCCTTCTCAGGTTAGGAATGTACCCAGCAATCGCCAATATGATCAGCAACCCCCTCAGCCCTAATATCCAAATATCTGTAAGGGCCTCCTGCTTACATGAATGAGCTGTTGAAGGGGGTGAATAGATTTTTCTTCTTAGTCATTCATCCAGACGCTGAGGATCTCTCTTCACCTGGAAAACCTTGTAGCTTCATTTAATATACTCTGGGAAGCCAGGCTTTCTGTTCTCTTTCCTGGTAGAGGCTGGTGAATGGCTTGTTCTCCCATCTTTTTATTTCCCAAGCACCTTTATTCTAGGAGACTGGTCCCTAACTTGTGCCTTCCAAGAAGTGTCCTAAAATGGCTTTAAGCTGCATTATAGGGTCAAAGTATCCAGGACAAGAAGTTATGGACATGCCTGTTCTGTGCCCCCAACACATTGTGGTCTTAACCTTTGCAGCCTCTTTCTTCACTATCTCCTGCTGCAAGGATGTTCTCAATTTGTCCCTGGTTCTCAAAAGCTGCAATCTGCCAGATCCTCAATACAGCTATTGCCATGGAGAGCTTTCCACGTGCGACACCAGGGTATGAGCTACCAGTGCCAGGCAGGAGGAATTCAAATAGTGGGAATACAACTGGACAGTCGTTTAGCTGTTACACGCACTTCTTGTTTCCAAGCATATGGTCCAGAAAATTGAAAAGAAACCGCACCCTAGGAAAATCCCATCCTTAGGCAAAGCACCCCATGCTTACTCACTTCCCAACCCATCACCTCCCAGATTCCCTTTCCCTTGCTCCAAAATATGGTGCCTAAATTTGACCTCCTTGGAATTTATGAGCCACATTTTACTTGCCTTTAAAAAATTTGGTGAGATTTAATTGTGTGGGTTATAGGCCATTTTGAAACCCACAAAACAATTTTAAGCAGCAATTTGAAATTTTCTTTGATGACAATGATCAGGGCAGGAAATCACATGCAGTAAAAAAAGGGGGAAAATGTAATAAACAGGCCAGAGAGAAGGTAGGATGCTGGTGGTTGACTCTACTGCCAGTGTCCCACACTACTTGCTTTCTTCCCAGCACACCCTGTGATTGAGAATGGACAGGTGGAGTGTCCCCAAGGATACAAGAGGCTGAACCGGAGCCACTGCCAAGGTAAGGATGCTGCTTTCATCTCTCTCCTTCCCACATCCACTGTCAGAGCTGTAATTATCTACACAGGTAAAATGCAGTTATCTAACTCCCTGATACAGATCTACAAAGAACGTGACTTATAAAAATCCCTGTGCTTTCATCAAGCATGAAAAAAAACAGGTAATGTTGGACTACATGACTCAACTGATAAGCATAGTCAGCACATAGTTTGGCCAGCACAAGAAAACTCACCTGCTAGGCCCTACTGACACAGTAAGGACCTATGTTGCTGCTCTGCTACCTGAGTGTGAAAACACTTCTCTGAAGCAACAGAAATTCTGTGGCCTGAAGATGAGTGCCATAAAAGCAAGTCCTTCTGTTCCAAGCATGCTGCTTGCCCAAGCATGCTGCCTGGCTGCCGTGCCTGCCCCAAGCTGCTGGGGTCTATCTGTTTCTTACTCCCGCGGTCCCTCAGCTCTGTATGAGGAAGGCGCCATCTCTCCGCTTTTCTCTCCGGTTCATGTTTATTTGGCATCCCTTGGCCCACAGGGCTTGTGTTTTTCCGTGCTCTGACTGAAGTGGAATTTTATGGTTTGCTTCTCGTGATTCATGACAAGCTGAGAGGTGTCATCTTGAAGATGCAGCAGGGAGCCTGGGCCCTGGCCATGCAAACCCAGGGCTCGCAATCCAATGACTCATCTCTTTTAGCTGGGACTTTCCACCATGCTTACTTAATTAATGATTCAACCTCCCCATACTGTCCTGGGGGAGAACTTTCAACAAGGCAACAGCTTCTATTCTCCTCGGTGCTCAGATCTCATCCTTTACGTAGCCACAGGCAGTGCTGTGGGTATGAGGAGCTACCCTGAGACATCGAATAGGAGTCAGAGGAGAAGAGCTGAGGGACTCATGTCAGCGAGCAGAGGCCTGTGGCGCCTGCTCTGGATTTGTGTCCCCTCTGAAGCAGAGAGAGGCTCAGCACTTTGAGGAGCAGAGGGAGGGGGCAATATGGAATTGGCTAGGAAGACCTTTTTGCACATGAACCCTGAACCAGAGGTTTGTGCCTCTGTGCACTGCTTCATAAGCCGGGCTGGAGAAGTACTGTTCTGCAGACAGTCTGCTGCCTTCAGGTGCTTTCCTCATCTCTGCTGTTGCAGTGGGACATGTGTCAGGAAGCCCTGCACATAACTTAGGGTCCATAGTGAGCAATTTGACTGAATAACAGTGGAGGAGGCTACATAGGGTCTTCTCCTGCCAGCCCAGGCAGAAGGGGAGCCAAGGGGCTGGACAGCCACTGATGGTTCCTGAAGTCATTGGTTGTAGGAGAGGAGCTGAGCTGGGAAGAAGCTGAGCTTTGGCTTTGCAGGCTGTCATCAAAGCACAGATCAGTGACTGGAGGAAGGCCCTGGCAAGAGCCCACTTTCCTCCATTCTGTATGGACAGAAAGGATTGTCTCTGGTGCCTTCCAGCAGAGCAACAAATGGCTTATCTCTGCAAGATGTTCCTTCCTTTCCTTTCTTTCCTGCATCCCATTGACCAGGAACAAGGCTGCAGTGAGTCTGAGTTGAGAGTGCCTGGCAGACCCAGTCAAGAAACCTCCCAGTGCTTCTGGGTCCAGCAAGATGGATGGCACTGGAAGGGATAATGTGATTGTGAGATATGAGGCAATGATTGTCTTGAAGCCTGCAGGCTGGGGTGCCTGGAAACAGTGGTAGGGAGGTGTGCATGCACAGGGGTCACTGCACAAGACACGTGCCAGCACCTTGGTGTCCATATATCCTTGGTGTCTGTTGCTGACTCGGGTCCTTTCTGCTCACCAAGCACCAGTGTAAACCAGCCTGCACCTTTCCAACACAGGCTGCCTGACCCAGCATGCGTGTTCCCGATGAGCACTGGCCGGCTTGTGTGGAGCAGGAGGAAGCAACTGAGACAGCTTGCAGATCTCGGTTTGCAGTCCCTGAGGCCTATTCTTGTGGGCCAGCCCCATCCCTGGCATGCTGCAGGGGGTAGGAGTGCATGGCCCCGAGCATGCCTGCTTGCTTCTATTCCCCTTGAGGATTCCCACTGTGGATGGATCCTCTGCTGCCAGTGGAATAGAGGGGGCTGGACTGAGGCCAGGACGTGGCCCTGTTTTATATTAAGCTCATAAAGCCCAAGCCCTTGGTGCTTGTTTGTTTTGTGCTCTCATTACTCTAATCCCTTCAATCCCTTTGCTTATGTGGAGGCCAAACACTTCATCCAGTTGGTGTGTTGGAATGACACAGTGCTCCAACTGTGCTGGGGAGTGACAGCAATGAGTCTCAAGGCTCCTCTGGAGAGCCCAAGCCTCTCCTCTGAGTGGGGTTCCCAACACATTTGGGGTCTGGCCACCGGTTTTCTCATGAACCCTGTCCTGTGCTTGGTACAGAACAGGAAACTATTACATGATGCAGGCAAACCCTACTCCTCCCTGGCCAGCTGCGCATCCCTGTAGCGTTGGTACTTCCAACTGACTGAACTCCACGGCCTGGTCTTGACAACCCCTGTGTGTCTCAACCATGTATGGGGCAGCCGGTGGGGTGAAAACCATGATGGCCATAAGAGTGACTCTGCCAGGGAAGCTTGCCAGAGGGGCTGCATCTGTTTTCCACAAGGACTGTGCAGCAGAGCAGTCATTCACGAGCCATCACTGCAGCTGCAGCGAGCGAGCTCTGCGCTGCAGATCTAGGACTGCTGTCGCCACAGAGGTCCCGACTGCGCTGCTTGGTACAGAGGCTGCCTCAGACATCAGCCCAGCTGAGATCCCCTCGGTCTGCAGCACCTGAATGGGAGACACTGGTTAGGGGGTTCAGTTCACCCTCAGCTTCCCCACATCTCACCAGGCTCTCTCCTCCCCACAGATATCAACGAGTGCTTGATGCAGGGCTTGTGCAAAGACGCCGAGTGTGTGAACACCCGTGGCAGTTTCCGTTGCACCTGCAAGCCTGGCACCATGCTGGACCCATCCCGTAGCCATTGCATCTGTAAGTGCTCCAGGGAACCCCTCAGTTTGGGAAAGGGGCCTGAGCAGAACCCCACAGCTGAGTGGAGACTGCGGCATGCTTCACACCTCTTGCAAGTTTGGCTGAGTGCCTGCTCTGCTCTCCTGCACTTGTGTGCAGAATGGAACCCCATGCCTCATGTCCCCTTCATCCATTATTCCTCTCCATGGACATCTCATGGCCCGTGCTGCTGTTCCCTGTGGAGCTCAGAGGGGACATGCCTGCAGTGCAGCACCAGAGGACGCAGCCTCCTGGGTTGAGAGAGCTCTCACAGGAGCTGGATTTGCTTGGGGCTGGTGGTGCTGGGGAGATGGCCCAATGGCTCAAGGCCAGAGGGTGTTCTGGGGAGAGGATGAGGCAGCTCTTGGGACAGTCTGAGAGGCGCAGGCGGAGAACGGCCGGAGGGAGAGGCTGAGTGTCCTCATTTCTCTCTCGTAAGTGTAGATCTTGACCTCTGGCATTGACCCTGCTGTTGTGTTTCAGCGGACAAAGCAGTGTCGATGGAGCAGGGGCTGTGTTACCGCTCGGCAGCTGGAGGCGTGTGCTCCTTTCCCCTCTCCCACCACATCACCCAGCAGATCTGCTGCTGCAGTCGCGTTGGCAAGGGCTGGGGGAAGAACTGCGAGGAGTGCCCCGTGCCTGGCTCAGGTAAGACATGCCTGCTTCGACTTTGCCTGCTCTGGTTAGACTGGGGCTTGGGCTTGCCTGAACTTGCCACCACACAGATGACTGCAGGACCCAGAGCTGAGCGATGCAAATGCTGGCCTGTGAGACAGGTACAGCAGCCCAGGGAGCAGACCTGGATAATACTGGGAAGATAGAGAAATCCCTGATGGGCAAGCACTCTGTACCAGAGGAAGAGCACAGCCATGTCTGTGCCTGGCTTTGCTTGACAGCCCTTTTGTCTCTTGTACATCTTCTGTTGAGATGAAAGCCAGGTGAGGATGAGTTTGGCATATCTCAGCACGGGGTAGGGTGGAAGGAAAGCACCAAAATCCTCAGGACTGGGAAAAGTCTTTAGGCAGTTTGTGCAGAGCATCTTGAGTGATGTGCAAAGGGCTCAGTGCTGAGGTACCAGGGGTTCACTTTTATCTGCTCCCTTGCTCAGCTTGGACGTTCCTGTGGCATGATCCCTACCAGGGAAGGGATTTATTTTTTGGTGTCTGCGAGTACCAGCCAGTGCCTGTTAGAAACCCACCCTGCCCTGTGAGCAGATTCCTTCTGCTCGAAGCATCCACCCACTGCAGACCAGATGTGTTTCTATAAGGATTTAACCCTTAGAAATCTCCAGAAAATTATAAGATGGGAGAAACTGGTACCTGCATTCACATACATGCCTGTCAATCTTCACTCCTCTCTTCCACTTGTCCCACCAGTAATGTTTGGGTGTGGTAAGCCAGGTGATCCCTGCACTGGCCTCTTCCTTCCAACCTCTGTCCTCTAAAGCTTTGATTTGATTTTCCCTCGCAGAAGCCTTCAAGGAGATTTGCCCAGCAGGACATGGCTACACCTACTCCAGCTCTGATATCCGTCTGACGATGAGGAAGGCAGAGGCAGAAGAGCTGCCCCTCAGCTTGGAAGAGCAAGGGGAGAACAGCAACTGGACATTGAACTGGGCAGCAAGGAGACAGCAACTGCAGGACAGCCTGCGTGGGAGTGTCCTTGAGGCATTCCCCCATCCTGGTATCTCAGCAGGAGAGGGTAGAGTGGGGTCTACTGTTTAAAGCTGCTCCATCTGGGCCCCTAGAAGGGTGGGCAGATTCCCAGGTTCTGTCATGCCCCCATGGATGGACTTGAGCTATTAAGGGCTTTCTACATCTGTATGAATATACAAGGTGTTTTTCAGCCCTTCTAGTGTTCCTGGGGCATGAGACACCATGTCTTCAAGCCTTTGGAGAGGAGGTTGAGTGTTTCAGGCTCCTGTGACCACACCTTTGCAGTGCGTGCTGGCTGGCCAGGCTGCCTCACCGTGACCTCAGGTCTGTGTGGCAGCCCTGGTACTGCAGTCCTTAGGCTTTTGTCCAGCCCAGCTGGAGGGAAGTGTGACCGACTGCTTGTGCCAGCACCTACTGGAGCGGAAGCTCTTGGGGTCTGCGCAATGCCAGGACAGAAGTCCATGTTTGTTGGCTTTGGGGACAAGCTCTTGCAGAGTGTGAGGGACTGAGCAGTAGTGTCTTAAGGTGTGGGGTGAAGTTAGGGCAGCCAGGGTTTGAGGAGGACAGGTGCCTGCCTTGTCTCTGCTTACCATGCACTGTTTCACTTTCCAGGTGAAGTTTCTCCTGCTGCGCAGGTGAGTAAGGTTTGTCCTATATCTGGGTGCATCCATGGTAGCTTGATAGGCAGGAAGGGGGGGATGTAATACAAATAGGTGACAGGGAGGTGTGAAATGTGGTCAGAGAGATCACTGAACAGAGCCTGTAGCTGCTACCAGAGGGAACATGGTACAAACTGCAAACCCTACCATCCTGGATGAGCTGCTGTGGCTGAAGGCACTGTGCCACATGCCTGTTCAACCCTTGCTAAGAGGCCATTATTTCAAACCAACAGGAGCTGGGAGCTCTGCTGCACTAGTTCATGGTCAGTGTTGACTCCAGCTGGCATTCACTGGGGCTGGGGTAGGAGCCCAGGCTGCTGTCAGGTGGGCCTGGCTGTGGGGTTGGATGGGCAGCAGGGGAAGGGAAACTACTGCAGACAGCTCAAGGAGTGCTTCTTTTGCAGAGGCTGGTGTCATGTTGAAGCCCAGCTCTCTGACAGGTCTCCCCGTGTTGGCATGGGCACAGCAGAAATCCCACTAGAGCAGTCGCGGCGGGGGTATCCCACACTGACTGTGTGAATTCACCCTGTCTGATGGGAGCAGCCTGGGGACCGATTCTCTGCCAGGATCTCCCAGTGCTGGGTTTCTTTAATTATGAGTCTCACTTGAAAAATGCGTGTCTCTTGATCTCTGCTGTCAGTAGAGGTTGGGCTATATCTCTCTTTATTGTGTTTGTGTCCCCCTTGCTATAGCAGCCCAGCCCTCAGAACGTACTTGCAGCCCCTCTGAGAGAGGGGACAGCACTGCCATTGTCACTGCTTCATAGACATGAAGTGTCCTTGCCCAAGGACACATGAGAAACCTCAAGACAGGGCAGAAATGTGAACCAAAGGTTCCAAATTTGAAGCAGAGTTAGGCTGGGACTTGTGTTGTTCAGTCGCCTGTTTTCTTCATCCATTGCGGAAAGTTCCTCAGAGCGGAGACCCAGGCTGTGCTCCAATGTCTTCTTTGGCAGACATAGGTTTGCCAGGAGGGGATGCTGAGAAAGAGTGATGAGCACCAAGCACCCTTCTAGTAGTTAGCACTCTGAAGCAGGTTGAAGCAGTGGCTGTCCTGAGCCCTCCAGAGCTGCCAGTAACAGTGGCAGTGTTTACGGTGCCCAACTACTCTTCCTGACCACCTTTCAGAGACACCTGCCCTGTGGCTGTGCCCTGGGTCTCACCCACATGGTGTGCTGGCATGGTCTCTCTGCAGGTAGCCCCTGGGCATGGCCAGGAGCTGTGTTTTGCTCAAGGCAATGTGCTCAAGACAGAGTGGCCCTGCCAGCTGCACCCAGCCAGAGCTGTGCTCTGTGGAGGCACAGTGTCTCAGGGAGCAAGAGGAGCTTGGGAGGTGGGTGGGAAAATGTCTCAGGGATGCTGCATTCCAGCTACATGCACGTAGATAGAGGCAGTGCTGTGTTTCTGTCCCTCAGGGTGCTGTTGATGCCACCACAGAGCCTGCCGTGCACAGAGGTGAGCGCCTGGCTGGTGGGAGGTCAGGGCGGCCGTGGGGAAAAGGACCGGGCAGGGAGGAGGGAGGAGAGCAGGGAGGCTGGGACCTGCCTCCTCCACATGGCAGCCCCTGGCGCTGGGCAGGACAGACTCCCAGCTGGACTGGCTGCGGGGCAGCACAGGGGACCCCCACCACACTGCGGTGGCTGATATGGGGCTGTAGGGATGCGGGGAGGTGGTGGCTCTCCAGCAAAGTGGAGGAGGCTGTGTTAAGTAACAAGATGATGAGGCTGCTGCAGCCACCCTGCGGCCTCTTCCCATGTGCTCTCTGAGGCTATGAGTGCAGGGACACCCAGCATAGGTAAACCTTGAGTCTGCACCTCTGCCTGGGATTGGGGGCTGGAACTCACCTCTCTTCTTCTTCCTCAGCAGAGGAAGAAGAGTCCTGGCATGGTCCTTCTCAGCCTGGCCCTACCACCACCTGGGATGCTGCTGCTCCAACACAGATGCCAGCACAGGGCTCGGGTATGTGTCCACCACTCTTGGGGACTTCCCTCCTCTCTTTGCCTGGCACTATGAGGAAATTATGCCAGAAACTCTGCCCAGGGGCTCTCTCCCTTCCCCTTGTCTTCCCACATGCCCCACTTGACTTTCTAAAGAGAAGACCCTGCACTACGACCCTGGGGTGTTGTCCCAGCCTGACTCTGGCTGCTGCCAGCCAGGGAAAACTGTCTGGCCGTGGGGAGGCATGGGAGCGATCCCATACGGGAGCGAGGTGTTTGGCTCTCTGGATCATTCCCTGCCTGCAGCTCACTTGCATGGTGCAGCAGTGGCTGCTGGGCAGGGGGATCACGCGCCTGCTCTGGTGGCTTTGGCCCCGTTCCCCCCTCGGCACGAGCTGACTCATCGGGAAGCTGGAGTGCAAGGGGAGGCATGTGGCTCCCGGGGCGGCTTGTTTACTGCGCCGGAAACAAGGGCGCTGTTGTTCCAGGGTTGCTCAAGTGTCTGGGAGCGCAGCCCCTGCCCTCCGCCGGGGGCTGGAGCACCTTGGGGAGCAGGCCTGGCAGAGGCACCTTGCTGAGGAATGCATCTTCCTCAATAGCCTTTTGTTTGGGATTGAGCTGCCCCCCCACAGCTGGCTCAGTGCTGAGGGGTGTGTGACGCCCCACTGCCCCCCCCCAAAGCTGCCTGTGCCCCGCTTAGCAGGGCAGTGGCAGGGGAGCCCTGCTGTCACCCCAAAAGGAGCCCCCTTGCAGGTGCCAGGCTCTGCCAACAGCCCTCCTCCGAGGTGTGGGGCTGGTTGGCTTCCTCACTGCCCGTTTGTGGGGCCAGGGCACAGGAGAGCAGTGCAGGGGACTGGGGTGTCCCAGCTGGGCTCAGACCAGGGGAAGTGGCAGGGTCTGCCGTGTCCTCCCTACAGCCCTATGGGCACCAGCTGCCTGAAGACAGAAAGGAGCAAGCTGAGTCTGCTCCATCTCTCTCCAAGAAGGAAAAAGCAGCATCCCCAATGCGGTGCTGGGGACACAAGGCAGACCCTGGACTGCTGCCCCCAGCCCCATGCTCTCTCCTCCCAGGGGTCAGCAGCTGTGCCTCTTCACCCCTCTCCTGCGGAGCTGGCGCTTGTGTGCTCACCCCAGAGGGATACAGCTGCTTGTGCCACCCCGGCTACATGTTGGACCCCAGCCACCTCCACTGCATCGGTAGGTTGGCACCTCCTCTGCCTGCTGGGCCTCAACAGACCATTCGGTCAATCAGGGTCCTTGGGAAGGTTTTCTGGCAGCTCTGCTGAGCCTTTGCCCACCCACTGCACCACGGAGCTGGCAGGAGGCTGCTGTGGTGACTGCCTGTCTTCCCTCCTTGCCTGGGCACAGATGAAGATGAGTGCCTGAAAGATCCTTGTGCTGGAAAAGGTCGCTGCATCAACAGTGTGGGCTCCTATTTGTGCCTCTGCTACTCTGGGTACACCCTGGCTGTCTTGGAGGGCAAGCAGAGCTGTCAGGGTAAGTGGTGTCTGCCTGGCACAGGGCTGCCACCTTCACAGGGTCTCCCCAGTCTCCTGCCCTCATTCCCTCTCATGCACATGCACACACACACACTCATGGACACCGTGCACACACACATGCACACCTGCACACACCTGCACACACACCTGCATACCCTCCCTCCCTGCAGGTCTGCCCACAGACAGCCTGCTCCATGGGGACCACCCTCTCCTGCTCACTCAATGGAGATCTGGGCAGGAGCCTGTGATGCCACCAGCCCTGATCACAGCTTCATGGCAAGGGGGGTTCAAGGACAGATGCAGGATGGGAGAACGCCCCGGCACAGGTCCCTGGGCAGAGCCTGTTGCAGGTGGAGCAGCTCCTCTCCTGCACCCAGCCTTCCCCACACTGGAGGGGGAAGACTTCAGGACTGTCTCTCTGTGTTGCCAGACCGAAATGAATGTGAGCATCCCTCTACCTGCTGGGGACAGCAATGCATCAACACTCCCGGCTCCTACCGCTGCGAGTGCAAGGAGGGCTTTGCCATGGGCTCCAGAGGACAGTGTGAAGGTGAGGCTTGCTGCTCCCTGTTCCCCTGTCCCTCCAACCCACCCTGTGCAGGGCTGAACACCTCCTTTTCTCAGCATTCAGTGTCTCCTGGAAGGGGAGAAGGACCCCCCATGTTTGCCTGCCCTGTGCTCCCCCTGTGGGGGCTGCCTCTCCTCTCCCTGCAGGAGGAACAGGCTTTCCTGGGCTGGGAGAGGGAAGTTCTGAGATTTTGCCCACCTTCCATGGGAGATCCCCCCACGACCAGCCCATGCCGGCTTCCTATTCTGGGAGGAGATGCCCATGCATTTTTATGCCAGCTTCACTCTGTCACCAAACACTCATGCTGGCAAGTAGCTGCAGGGAGAGCAGGCTGCAGAGACTCAGGCCACCTGTCCCCACAGGATCTCATTCACATGGCATGACCTGGGCCCTTCAGAGCATTCGACCTTGTGAACATACTGATCAAAGATCCCCCTTTCTCCAACGGAGAATGGGAGACTATTTTAGGAGGCAGTACGGGAAAACGGGCATGCACAGAATGCTGCTCCCCCCCACGGTCTCCAGAAAGCACTTGCCTTAAGGACTTCCTGAGCTGGAGGCTGCATCCTAATCATTGTTATGAAAGGCTGTGATGAAAGAGCCCCGCAAAGATGTTCTCTGATCCCTTTCTCTGCTCATACACATTCCTGGCCTTGGCCACATCCTTTGGCAGCGGCTCTTGCTGCTGGATTATGTCAGCCCTCAGGTGTGGGTGTAGAATCCTGAGTGATAAGTAGGACTACAAGAAGTGTTGCCCAAGCCCTGGCAAACTGATCCCACCTCCTCTTGGGCATCACTTTTCCTCGGAGGGGCACTCTGAGGATCCAGCTGGAGGGGATATCCTAGAGAAGGCTGCACTGCTCACCTTTGGGAGCCTGAAAGGAGTGTGTTTCTTGGCAGATATCAATGAGTGTGTGGATCCCAGCCCTTGCCCCCGTGGAAAGTGTGTCAATACACTTGGCTCCTATAAGTGTGTCAGCTGTGGGGATGGCTACCGGCCCAGGAATGGGAGATGTGTTGGTGAGAAACATGGGCTGTCTCTGGGCGGCCCCCTCGCCCCCCTCAGCAGTGCTCCCTGCAAGCCTCAAAAGGAGCAGGGGCATGGGCACCATGCTCCTCCAGTGGGCAGCCAGCCTGCGTGGCCAGGGCACAGTGCCCTCGCAATTTGGGTGGCAGGGATGGCCCTGAGCATCCTCTCATTCCATATTGTCATGCAGACGTGGACGAGTGTCTTGTGGAGGGGACCTGTGCTCACGGGCGGTGTGTCAACATGGATGGCTCCTTCCGCTGTTCCTGCTACCGGGGCTATGAGGTGGCACCTGATGGGAAGAGCTGCCAAGGTACTGGGGAGCTGTGAGTCCAGACCCTCTGAAATGTCACACACCCAGTCCAGAGATTTCTCTGGGCTCTTTCTGAGCATTTGTCTCTGCCTGAGTCCTGGCCACCATGTTGGCTGGCTCTCTCCACACGTCTGCCTCTGGTCGTGGTTCCTCTGCATCCTTCCCACTCACCCCACTCTCCCTTGTGTGCTTATGCAGACATTGATGAGTGCACTGCCCAGGCTGCCTGTCACTCTGGACTCTGCCTCAACACCGAGGGCTCCTACTCCTGCATGACTTGTGACGCTGGCTACGCCGTGTCCAGAGATGGCAGCACGTGTGAAGGTAGCCCTTTCTCAGGGACAGAAGAGCAGGAGGGAATGAGGGAAGAGACATTGCCATAGCTGGGTTATTGGTGGGGTCCGGGGATGTCTTTAGCCTCAGGATCCTTCTCCAGCTCTTTAGCTCTCTGATCAGCAACTAGCGGAGGGGGGCAGGCTGCAAGCAGATGTCACCTAGAGCACCCAGGAAAGGGATGGCAGGCAAGGACTCATTGATGAGACTGCTGGAGTAATGGTGACCTGGAGGATGCTGTCAAAGGCTTGAGGAGTACAAGCCCTGGAAATGTGGGCAGAGAGGAGCTGTGTGTGTTTCAGTTCAGAACTGTGTGCCTGAAAGCATGTGCCCTGAATGTAGGTCCTCAACAGTGGGAGAAACCTTGCGTCCACAGCCAATGGAGAGACTGTGGGCACCCAGGGTCCATCTTTTTGTAATCTTTGTCCATCTTAATGTAACTTGGGCATGTTTAAAAAGGAAAGAGTAGTTCAAGGGCTCCACTGTGACAGGTGTGCGTGGCAGAGAGTTAACACCAGCATGGATCTGTGTTGGTTGCTTTGCTCAGACATGAGAGCACCCCATCCCAGCCTTACAGCCAGACTGCCCCAGCGCAGGCAGGGAAACTCCCTCCCTGGTGTCTGTCCCCAGGGGACATCCTGGGCTTGAGATGGCTTAATGCAAATTCCCTGTTAGGGGCAAGGGAAGGGAGGAGGCAGAGCTGGCAAAGGTATTTGTTTACAGATTGGCCATGTGCTGCAAATTTCTTTCTGGAGTGCTGCACAGCTCTGCAGCCTGCACAGAGCTGGCAAATAGGAGATTTTGCCTTTGATGTGACTCTCAGAAGACCCCCCTGCACAGGGGCCTCCAACGGGGGAGGAGAGGGAGGCTTTCCTCCCTCTTCTCTCCTCTGTTTCGGTGTCTGAGAAAGCCAGTGTGAAATGAGCTTATTTTCCATCTGATTTTTGGGTGCAATGGAAGAACCATGGTTTGATCCCTTCCGCCTGCTCTCCTCCTTTCCCAAGGCTCTATGTGAGCCCCTTCTCAGCCACCTTGCCCCAGCTGTGTCACAAGGGCACCTTATCAGGGTTCAATACTGTTTGGGTCACACTGACCTGATGGCAGGATGGCATGTTCTTCCCTGCCTCGGCTGGTGGCCTTGTCTGTGGATCTGGGTTTCATATTTGAAAAATGATAAGGGTTTCATGATAGTTTTGTGATAAATAAACTAGGTAATGGTTCATCTCCAGAAGGATTCAAGAAGACTGCTACTTGCAACCCTTTGAGACTGAACAGCTGGGAATCCTGCCCTGAGGCAGTGAGGATTGATGCTTCTCTGCGCCTGTGGTGTGCTCAGTGCTCTGTGAAGGGGAAGAAAAGGTCCCCGCCCTGCCAGTCTCAGGGCTTTAGCTCCTGGCAGAGGAGAAGAGTACATCAGGACCTTCTCCACTAGCATGTCTTCTGCTGCCTGCACACCATCCCATCCTTCTGATTAGCAGCATCTTCCAATGCTTCCCCCTGCCTCATGGGCCTGCAGGCAACAGCAGTCTGCTGGCATGTCACAGCCCTCTGTTAGATGGAAGGCACCCCTTTGTCCTCTGCTGTGATCAAAACCCTCAGAGTGCCAACGGGCTCTAGACAGTGCCTGGGCGAGTTGGGTGGGAGAGGGTTTGTGGCGAGCTCTGCAGCTGGGTAAGAGCTGAGGTAAGGCCCCAGACAGCTTTGCCAGGAGAAGGGCATTGTAGGCAAGTCTGGCAGATAGGAAAGCAGAGCTGCAGAAGGTATAGCTGGTGCTGGGTTACTTTCCTGATGTTTGCTCCTGTGCAGTGGGCTGAAGACATTTCTCAGCAGCCGTGGCTCTGCACTGGCCTCTTGGTGGCTGTGGTACCCAGTGCAGAGTTCTGCTGAAGGTGGACACTGAGGTTAGCAGCATCCCTGCCCTCACAGAATGGCTGAGGTTGGAAGGGACCTCTGGAGATTGTCTTGTCCAGTCCCCTGCTCAAACAGGGCACCTAGAGCTGGTTGCCCAGGACCGTGTCCAGATGGCTTTTGAATATCTCCAAGGAGGGAGACTCCACAACGTCTTTGGGCAGTCTGTCTCAGTGCTTAGTAACCCTCACAGTAAAAAAGTGTTTCCAGTGTTCAGATGGGACCTCCTGTGTTTCAGTTTGTGCCCATTGTCTCTGGTCCTGTCACTGGTTGCCACTGACCTGGTGCTGGGATCCAGTTTATCCTGGTCCCTATGATGAAGGGAATTGAAGGGTCTGGGCTGACTCCTCACACCCCAGTACCAGGGAGTTATCTCACTGTGATGGGATGGTCTGGGAGGGCAGCTCAAACACAGATTGCAGGCCAACAGCTGGGTGATGGCTTCTCTGGGTGGAGATCTTCTCCAGTGCTGGCAAGAGCTGCAGCCTCACTCTGTGCTGTGCCCTTCTGCTTGGCAGATATGGATGAGTGTGAGGACCCTGCTGTTCAGTGCCTGGGGGGAGAATGCAAGAACACCCCAGGCTCCTACGAGTGCCACTGCCAGGCTGGCTTCAAGCTCATCAACAGTACTGCATGTGAAGGTACGAACCCCATCCCTGCCAACCCTCTGGGTCCAGGACATACAGCCTCCTTATAGATCCCCCTTCTTTCTTGGCAGACAGGATGCCAGTGCCAAGGCAGACACCATGCATGGCACATCCATAAGGTTGTAGCCAAATGCAGGATCACCATGGACAGGGAAGATCTCTGTTTCCATGGCGAGAAAACCAGCCCTGCAAGGGCTGCCTGTAAGAGACTGGGGAGAGGAAATCCATGTGGCTTATGTGAAGGATATCCCCCTGAGCTGGGTGTATGGCCCTGACTCTGCTTCCTCAGCAGATGTGAACGAGTGCCTGAACAGCGAGATCTGCAGCCCCAATGGCGAGTGTCTCAACAGTCATGGATCCTACTTCTGCATTTGTGCTCCTGGCTTCTTGAACACAGCTGGTGGAGTCAGCTGCCAAGGTGACCTGGAGGGTTGCAGGAATATGCCTTGGGTCTTGCCCTCTGCTCCCTCCCCTGCTCTGAGATCCCAGTTGACAACTTTGGCCTGATTTTGCAGATGTGGATGAATGCACAGACAAGTCCCGGTGCTCGCAAGGCCAGTGTCTGAACACAGAAGGCTCCTACAGGTGTCTGTGTGAAAATGGGTTCAAACACTCCCAGGAGACTGATGACTGCGTGGGTGAGAGCTCATCACTGGGGATATCAGCCCCCTGGGATCTGAGGGGATGGATGCAGCCAGTGCAGGGGGGAGGACAGTTCTGCTCCCAGCACCCAAAGTTGCTGGTGACTTGTAAGGAGGACTAGCAATGGCTGAGGGCCTCTGGCCAACTGAACTTGACCCAGGTGCTTCAATGAGCAGGCAGGGTCCCCAGCTGACCATCCTCATCCCCTTGCCCTCCTCCCTGCAGACGTGGATGAGTGTAAAGAGTACGGGGATGCCATCTGCGGCACGTGGCGGTGCCAGAACAGCTTGGGCTCCTACCGTTGTATCATGGGCTGCCAGCCTGGCTTCCACTGGACCCCCTTGGGTGACTGCATCGGTGAGTACAGCCCTGGTTGTCCCTGTTCCTCCTTCTGGCAGGGACATGGTGACTGTGGGACATTTCTGCCAGGGGCACAGGGGAGGAGGAGGGGGAAGCGTGCGGCTGGTGGAGAGGCAGATAATGCTGAGAGTTTGTTTTTTTGGCTAAGCTGCCTGCTTGTGTCTAGACTTCTCTCTTCCTGGCATCTGGAACAGACACTGCATTGTGCTGCTTTCTGCTCAAGGAGAGTCCTGGGCAGGTTACAGCCATTCCGGGCTTGGGGCTGGACCACAGCTCCCTGTAAGCTGTGCTTGCTAGGGCTGCTGCCTGTGCCAATCACCTGCCTGGCAGGGCTGGGTGAGGGGAAAAGCTGCTGGTATGGCTGTGTGCTAGGCTGGGCAGTCTGGGTTTGGAGTTCAGACTCCAGCAAAGATGAAAGAGCAAAGGGGTTTCTGCAGTCTTTGAGGCTCCCCCCCTGCTCAGAGAAGTCTGCAGCAAGGAGGAGCTCTATGCACATGGCTTCTCTGCAGCTCTGGATGTTGCAGGAAGCTTCTCTTAACACTCACATGGGAATGAGTAGGGCAGGCAGACCCAGTCCCTCACATCAAGGGAATGCTTGCCTCATCCTCAGGTCTTGGGGTCAGAGCAGAAGGGCCTGAGCAGAGGGAGTCCATTGGGAGAGGTGGGGTCTGGGGCAATTTCTGCTCTCCGCTCTGCTGCAGACATAGATGAGTGCGCCAATGAGACGCTGTGTGGGAGCCACGGCTTCTGTGAGAACTCAGACGGCTCCTTCCGCTGCCTCTGCGACCGTGGCTATGAGAGCTCGCCTGCTGGGCACTACTGCGTTGGTGAGTCTTGCACGATTGCTCTGCCAGTCATTGGCAGATGCCAGGCTGGTGTCCTCGCTGTGTGACAGCTCCTGGCTCCTGGGGCATGGACAGGGACAGCATCTGTGCATGGAGAATCCCAGACATGGACAGGGCAGCTCATAGAGGCAAAACCCCTCACCTTAGCACAGGAGATCCTTAGGACTGCAAAGGATCAGGGCTCTATGAAAAACTGAGTGGCTCCCAGTGAACATGGAGCCCTTCTCTGTACAGGTGGAAAGAAGGTGCTTGGGGGATGGAGGCACTGAAGGTGCTAGAGAGGTACTTTAATGGGTGCCTGGAGAGAACAGGCAGGGTGTAATATAAGGGAAAATGTTTTTACCATGAAGACAGGCAGATAGTGGAACAGATGCCCAAGACTGCTGTGCAGTTGCCATCCTTTGAAGTTTTAAAGACCCAACAAGACAAAGCTCTGGGAAGCCTGGTTCCATATCTGACTCTGCTTTGAGCAGGGGGTTGGACTAGAGACCTTCAGCAGACCTGGATGACCCTGTGATCCAGTGACTCACTGCAAGCTGGAGTTCAGGCTCCTTGAATCCACTGAGAGCAGGGCAGGAAGCTCTTGCCAGACTTGCGTTGAGCCACGGTGATGAGCTGTCAGCTCATCTCTAGCAGCTTTCATCTCTCTGCTGGAGTGACCCATGCTGCAGACCATGCACAGGCTGCCCATGCAGAGGCAGGGCTCCAGCTGCCACCACTGCCCCTTGCTTTGCAGATGTGAATGAGTGCGAGCTGATGGTCGCCGTGTGTGGGACTGCGCTCTGCGAGAATGTGGAGGGATCCTTCCTCTGCCTCTGCCCCAGTGACCACGAGGAGTACGACACAGAGGCAGGGCAGTGCCAGCCCCGAGCAGCCATGGGTGAGTAGGCAGCTAGTACAGAAGCACGGGTGGCAGCTAGAGCAGGAGTGTGGAAGCCCTGGCTGGGGTGAGATAAAGCTGAGGGGATGCCAGGGCTGTAGGAGCCCATGCAGGCATAGATGAACTTTCATCTGAGGAGAGCTGAGGAACCTGAAAGTGGGGACCTAGGACGGCCACTCTGCTGGTGATGGGTGTGCTCTGGGACCTTCTAGGTGTGGGATGCTGCACTGGGGTGCCAAGGACCCCATCCCGTCCCTGCTCTGCTGTCTTCTAGAGGGCCCCGAGACACAGGCAGCCCACCTCTCTGACAGCACAGAGCGCAAGCAGTGCTACTACCACATCGGTGACGTTCACCTGTGTGACAGTGTCTTGGCCAAGAACATCACCAAAGAGGAGTGCTGCTGTACTGTGGGGGCAGCCTGGGGTGACAACTGTGAGACTTACCCCTGCCCCATCCCGGGCACAGGTAGGATTGTGGCCCTACCACACAAGGCAGGGCCAGTTCTCTGCCCGCCAGCTCCACCTGGGTTGCACTAATGAGCTGTTTCTTTTCTTCCCATCTCCCCTTGGCCAGTGGAATACCAAGAGATCTGCCCTCTTGGGAAGGGCTATGTTCCCCAGGAAGATCGGCTCTCAGGAAAAGTCTCTTTCACAGGTACTAGCACCATTTTCTCTCGTTTCTCCCAGAGGGAAGAGAGAGGGCGCTGTGCAAAGCCCTGCATGGAGATGCATCCACAGAAATACCTCCCTGAGGCTGTGGTGGGGATGCTAACATCCTGCTGCTGCTGCTTTCCTTCGTCCAGAGAAATCCCAAATTGCCAGTACCACCGAGATGGAAGTGCCCCTTCCTCCAGTCCTACCTCACTGCTGGCAGTCACTGTTTTCTGAATGCAAACCTCCTATGACCATTTCAAACCAGGGATGGGATCCAGTCAGACACAACCCTTCCAGTTACTGATAGATCTCCCAATGGCTGGCTGGCTCAGTCTTTGGCACTTCACCTGCAGGGGATTGTGTTCTCAACCTTCCAGAAACACACATGAATTTTCTGTTTGTGAAAGTATCCTGTTCCCCATCATCCCTCCTCCTGCTTTGCTTGTGGGTGCTTCTCCCTCTGCTCCCAGGCATGTGGCCAGTGGAGGGGCAGGGGGCTCACTCGGGGACCTGCCAGTGATCCAGGCCAAAGTGCTATGTCAGCTTTCTGCAGACACAGCACCCAGCCCAGCCTGATTCCACAGCTCTGCTCCCTGAGACACTCTCTCCCTCCATCCCTCTCTCAGACATGGACGAGTGTGAGATATTTGGCTCTGAGTTCTGCCGCAACGGACACTGTTTGAACACGGTGCCAGGTTACAAGTGCTTCTGCCGTACAGGCTACTACTATGACTCCAGCAGGCTTGAGTGTGTTGGTAAGATGTCCTCAAATAGCCCCACCATGCACAGAGGGACAGCTGTGCCACTGCACCCAGAGTTGTCCCTGCTGCCCATGCTACAGGGCCAGCTCTGTGTGAGAGGCTTCCTGGGACCCTCCTGGGCAACAAAAGAGGAGGGGAAAGGGTCGCATTGCCCATGTCTGCCAACCTGAAACATTGCTTTGTCCTTGTGCATGAGCAGACCAGGACGAGTGTCAGAACGAAGTGTACTGCATCAACGGCGAGTGTCTGAACACAGACGGCTCCTACCACTGCTTCTGCAGCCTCCCTCTTGTGCTGGATGCCACTGGCAACCGGTGTGTGAACCTCTCCATCAGGGCAGGTGAGCCTGAGCCCCCACTGCAGCATACCTTTGCCCCACACATCCTGCCCCAGAGCTGGGTCTCCCAGTAGGGAGCAGTGGGTGGGGGCTTGGTGCTAGGCTGAGGGATGCCACTGCCAACACAGTGTGCAGCCAGGGCAGAGGGGCAGGAGCTGGGGCACACAGTCGTCCCTCTCAGAATAAGGGTGGTGACACTCTTCTAGATTATTTTTATGGCATCCTTTGCTCATGGCATTCACAGATGCCTTGGAGGAGTATGAAATCCACCTGGACGTCTGCTGGCAGACCGTCGCCGACTACATCTGCCAAGACCTGTTGCGCGGCGAGCAGACCACGTACACCGAGTGCTGTTGCCGGCTTGGTGAAGCCTGGGGTCAGAACTGCGCGCTCTGTCCGCACAGGTCCTCTGGTGAGTGGGGCGGCGTGGACAAGCATCCCCTGGCAGAGGTGGGGACAGACTGGGCTGCTGCTGGTCATGCCAGGCAGGGTTGGCTGCGTATGGCTGCGGTGAGGGCTCCTCTCGTCTACATTACTGAAGCCAGCCCAAGGAGAGGGTTAACCCCCTGACTTCTCCAGGGATGAGATACACCAGTGGGTAGGATGTACCTGAAACTGGTTTGCAGTGAGTCCGAGGTGTCTGAGGGGACAGTTGCTCTATGCATCCTGCTGCTCCTGTTTAGCTTAGGAGAGGTGAGGCAGTAGCAGCCTGGGATGGGAGCACATTGGGAACTGGGGTTCTCACTGCTCAAGGACTAGCTGGCCCTGGACAGGAGCTGGTCTTCTTGAAGACAGGGTGCCGTTAGCAAACTACAGAGCTGCATCTTTGCAGACCCTTGACAGGCTTGGCTCAGCTGGCCCGGTGTGGATGCACCCTCTCCAGCCGTAGCAGATCTCCCTCTCTTGAGCCAGGCTGCACTGACTCTTCCTTTTCTCTCACTGCTTCCAGCTGACTTTGCTTTCCTGTGTAATGGGGCCAGTGAAGACAGTGAAAGAGGGGCTGAGCTCCGAGAAAGACCTAGGTATGAGTATGGACCGGGCTTAGAAGACTCCCACTATGGCCTTCCCAGCCCAGATATGGGCCCCTACTACAACTACCTGGAATCTGAGTATGGAAACCCCGATGCTAGTTTCCCTCGGAGGGAATCCAACAGTGAGTTTCGTGGCAGCCCTCTCCACCATGGCCCAGGGCGGTCCCCACCCCACTACCTGCCCAGCCAAACTGGTGAGTATTGGGAGACACAGAGAGGTGCCATTCCACCCAGCCTGTGTCCCTGGGGACTGCCTGGCAGCTACCACTTGGCCAGGATGCTCCAGGTTTGGAGCAAGCTCTGCTTCTGGCTGCCCTGAGTCAGTCCTGGCCCCACCAGCACCATCTTGCCATGTGCCTGAAGTCCCCTGTGCGGCACCCTCCTCTGACACAATCTCGCCACCTTCCAGGCCACTACGAGGGCTTCGAGGGGCTGCAGGCTGAGGAGTGTGGGATCCTCAACGGCTGCGAGAATGGCCGCTGTGTGCGCGTCCGGGAGGGCTACACCTGCGACTGCTTTGATGGCTTCCAGCTGGACATGACCCGCATGGCCTGCATGGGTGAGTGGCGGCGGGGGTCAGCCCGGGGGCTGCGGGGGGGCTGAAGCCGGGGCTGTGCCGGCATCCAGCTCCGGCATCCCGGCTCCACATCCCTTGACGGCTGCCGCTCTCTGGCGGTGCTGGCCGGGACAGCTGCCGGAGGAGTCCCTGCTTTCCCTGGTGCTTCTGTCCCATGGAGGTTCAGCCGCAGGCTTTCTGCTGACAGCTAAATCAGGACACCTCAGGGCATGGCAGGGAGCAGCTGATCGCTCCCTTCTTCACCTAATACTCTTGTACATCACCAGCCACTGTTACCCGATCCCCGCTTGCTTTCCTTTACATTCACCACTGCCCTGGTGACACTCCTCACTTTCCACCCTGCACTATGAGACATGATCTCTAGAACTTCTCTCTGTGTCTCCTCTACATCCCCATGCCATGTCTCCACCCTTTTCACAGTACAGCTCCCAAAGACAGCTGAGGCCCTGGGCACTCAACAGAGCACATGAAGACCCTCTTTTTCCCTAGGCATGGCACTTATTCCAACTCCCAGCATCCTTATTGCACAACACGATTGTGCAGCTTCTTCATACACACCCTGTGGTCTCTGCCTCCCCAATTGCTGCTGGGCAGAATGGCTGCCTGAGTTGTTACTCCCCCTTCTGCATTTGTGCACTCAGTTTCCCTTTCCTTGGCTGCAGTGCTCTGCACTTGCCTTCAGTGAATTTTGTCTGGCTGGTTTTGGACTGCTGCTCAGCTTGATCAGAATCAGTCTGAGCCCTGAACCCCCCCAGAATGCTGGCATCATACACATACATTTCATAATCATGGGGATTCTTCCTTCATCCACCTTAAAGACAACACTGAATGAAGTAGAGGTCAGGACACACCCCTGTGGGCTATGCTTTAAATGGCTTTTATTGTAACAGCCAGGTATTGCTAATTATCTTCAGAGTGCAGCTTTGCAGCCCGTTGTGCAATTGCCGCAGTTTCATCTAGACCATATTTTCTCAGTCTGCTTGAGTGTGTCATGTGAGAGCGTGTTGAAATCCTCACCATGGCCAAGGCACATCATATCCACCGCTTCTCCCTTATCTGACATACCACTTACCAGGTCAGCGAAGGGAACCAGATTGGCTTAACATAACCAGGCCTTAACAGATCTGCACCAGCTATTTAATGACCCTGATATCCTTTGGAGGGTTGTGACATAATCACTCACAGACCTGGTCTGCTTAAGGGAATGGGGGTGTACAGTCTGTAATTCTGGATTCTCCCTTCTCTGTGAAGATAGTTACCAGATTTGGCCTTCCTCTGGTCTCTGAGACTTCCCTCCTTTATCCTCCATCTCAGAGAGAACTGCCAACTTTTCAGGGACTCCAGGAGCATTAAGCGCGTGAAGATGAGTTGCAGCAAGCCTTTAGCAATAGGGATGTAACTGCTTTATCTATCCGGTCATTAAACCTCTCCATCACAGTGTGGCCTTTCCCTCCCTGTGCTCCTGCACCCTCATTTAAACACTTCAAACATGGTCTGCACCCTATCTGGCCACCACAAGCATTTTTATGATGGCTGGAACAAAGCCCACATTAGCTGCTCCAGCCAGCTTGGCTGGCTTTTGTTTCCTCTGCCGATAAGGACCAGACTGACATTCCCCATTGTTTCCTGCTAACATATTTATGGAGCCTTTGCTTGTTGCCTTTCGTGTCCTGGACCTACTAGCACTCATTTTACACTGAAGCCTGTCTTGTTTTTTTTCCCTTCAGTTCTCCTGTGTGGTGCTTAGTCATCCCTGTGTTCTTACCTTGCTGACTTAAGGCCTTTAGAGTACGCGTGAGGCTGCTGCAGTGCTCCCCCTCTCCCCTGCAGGACGGGCTGCATGCCCCCACCCCTGCCTGAGTGGGCAGGCCCCAGAGCTTGGGGTGCACTGCTAGTGTGATTCTACTGCTTCTGGGCTACAGGAGCCTTGTTTTACTTCTCTCGATTTGGTTATCCACAGCCAGCCCAGATGAGATGGCTGTGGACCATCTGTGCACACCTCCCTTGATGTGCTGCCTAGCATCTCCTCCTTGGGCTTCTGAGCAGGCCAATCCCATCTGTGACAATGTTCTGGTCCTGAGGTTTAGCTCAAGTCTGCAGTGCCCATTCAGCCATTCCTTTGGCTGTGTACAAAGGTTGCCCTGTTCCTCAAGCTCTCATCTCGTTTCCCCTCTTCTCCTTCTTCCTCCCATGACTGCTGTGCTTCCTCTCACAGCACCTGGAGGTTTTGATTCCAGCCTCCCTCCCTGGGGTTGCACTTCCCTTTCTTTGCCAGATGGCCCCCTCCACCTGTGATAGGGATAACCCGAGGTCCCTGGGGTGGCAGAGCTCTTCAGTCCTCCTGGGGTCCATCGGTTGCTGCCAGGGCCTTCACTCTCCCTTGGGTGGCTGGCTGAAGCCATCAGCTGCTCCCTACTCCTGCTGCCTGCCAATCTGGGGGGGGGGGGTGAGGCTTGACTTTGCGGTCAGAGGGCTCATACCTGCCTTGGCAGGTGAGGATTTGGGCTCTGGAGGTCCTGTGGGTGCAAACAGGGGCTCTGGGGTACACAGGGATGTTCTGCCCAGCATCCCCACAAGTTGGGTAGTTCAGGCAGGGTGTCTAGGGAAGTGCACAGAGCAGAGCAGAGCAGCTGCTGTAGGGCTTGCGTGCACGCTCTAGCCCAGCGGCGAGCTGGCCGAACGAGCCCTTTGGCACAGTTTGCAGGTTAGTAAAACAAGCCCTTGTTTGTGCAGCATGAGATCCCTCTGTGTTCTGGTCCTGGAGGTGATAATCAGCCTCTCAGGGCCACCATCATCTCCCTCCTTGGCCTTGTCAGATCAGGAAAGGGCATTTTCCAAGGCTGGAGGTGGCCTTTCTCCTAGATCTTGTATTAGCACCACTTACCAGCAGGAATCTGCTAACCCGGGGCTGTCACCAGCTGCAGAGCATGGCGGGGGGCCTTGTCTGGTGTACATTGCTGGGGAGGTCCCTCCTGTGCTAGGGGATGCCAAATGCCGGGGATGTCACCCTTGGGGGCTGAGGGGACTCTGTGGATGTGCTGAGGGGTGTGAGAGGCTGGTGGGGTCACAGTGGGCATCCTGGAGGTGCTGGGGGGGCATGGAGCAGCTGTAGGGAAGGGCTAGGGGAATGGCAAGGAGATTTTGGCTGTGGGCTGGGACTCCTTACCATGCCACCAGCACATCCCTGTTCTTCTCCTTCTTGCAGACATCAACGAGTGTGAGGAGGTGGGTAGCCCTGAGCCCCTGTGCCGGGGCGGCACTTGCGAGAACACAGAGGGCTCCTACCGCTGCCACTGCTTACCAGGCTACGTGGCCCTGTCCCGGCCCCACCACTGTGTGCCCCAGATAGCCCAGAGCCCAGCAGCAGCGTAGCTCTAGGAGAGCAAGGGTGAGGGTGCTCCCCTCCAGTGCGTGACTCTGGCACCCGGGATCTGGGAGCACAGAGAAATGTCCCCCGGGGCTGCAGGTGCTTCAAGGCTCTTCGCTCCTTCCTGTCCAAAGCGCACAACTTCCCCGCCACCTCTCTCTACAAGCCAGGGCTGAGCTCCCAGCGTCTGCACCCTCCTTCATCCTGCCAGCCCCTGCTCCTGCTGCCGCAGAGCCCACCCCGTCTCCCAGCACCCATCGCGTCACCCCGTGCCATGGAGGGTCACAGGACGCCTCCCCCTGCCACGCAGCCCCAGCCTCCCCCCATCCCCCTGCCGAGAAAGGGGGTACATCTCCCTGCCACTGCTGCACTGACCTAGTGACAAGCCTCACCCACGCCGCAGGAGCTGGCCCCACTCCTTGGGAAGCATCCAGTCCCCAGGCCAGAGCTTTGAGGTGGGGTCAACCCCAGCTTTCTAAGCTGTTGCCTAACCTTGGGGCATGGCAGAGAGGCCAGAGGGGCCCCAGGGCCAACTGTCCCTGCAGCCAGCCCAGGCACATCCCTTAATCCCGCACTTTGCCTTCGTGTCCCGTACTGGCTGGGTGGGGTGACTGGGGGGCAGGTCCAGCTTCCTTTCTGTAAAGTTGTTGTTGATGTCTTTTTTTTTAACCGAGTCTGCTGGAAACTTCTCTCATGTTGTTAAATAAAACATTTATTTTGGGCCCCTGTGGCTCAAGACACTGGGGCTGGTCAGAAGTGTGCCTGTCTTGCCTCTGGCAGGGAGTACCAGAGCCATGTTGTCCCTGTGCGTCCAGCCTGGAAAGGCCACCCCACTCTTGTAAGCCAATTCTTAAGCCATCTCATACAGGCACCGAGCCTGCTCCTGAGCCAGAGCAGAGACCCTTGCCAGGCCAAATACTTTCTTATCTCCCCAGGCCAGTGCCAGTTGTAGGAGCCAGCTCCAGCCCCCACCCAGATCGCACAGCAGTTGTGGCCACTCACACCCTGCCTTGTTCATACACAGGCAGGGTTGCAGTTTATGTGTGAGAGCCTGTAGGTTTCCACAATTTGCAAGAGCCTTTGGGCAGGTCTGTGAGCAGCTTTTCCAGCCCCAGAGTCCTCACTAGAAAGGCCTTTACCTATACTGCAGCAAGCAAGGCCATGCCCTACACCATCACCTCCTCAGAAAGCCTTTGCACTATTTCAGGCCAGCAAGGCAGAAGCACAGCCAGACATTGCCAGCTGAACATCCAGGCAGCCAGCAGCAGAGATGCCTGGCTGCTCACAGGTCACCCACACTCAGGCCAGCACACCACTTCTATCCATGCCTTTAGCTGAGAAATAAGACCAGCCCAACCCCAACTAGAAGATGCACAGCCACTCTGCTTTTCCTCCTGCTCTTCTCCACTCACAGAAGACAACACAAGCAGATTTTGTCTAGCCTTTATTAAAAGGAAAGTTATAAAAAGAGGTGCAGGAGCTCCTAGCAGCTCCAAGTTAGTAGTAGTGCAAACCATTGGTTAGAGAAAGAATCATCCCTGCAGAGACACTGAACACCATTTGGCTTTGCGTCCACAAAAAAAAAGGAAGTTTCCCCAGCTGCAGTCTTGCTGGCTTGAGCAGGGGCCCAGGACAGAGCAGGCCACCCACCTGGGGAAACCTTCCTCTCCTTCCCTCTCCAATGGCAAATGCAGGTCCCAGGGGCATCCCAGACATGACAGAGCACGAGAAGTGCAGGAGGGTGGATGCAGATGGCATTCTAGAAGAGGCACTGAAGGGTTACCAGGTAGCAGCTCAGACACTAGCCAGGTCTGGCGCAGAGAAATTCCTTTGTGAGGACAGACAGCTCCATTTCAAACAACTAAAGTGCCTCTGCAGAGCAGGTGGAGGACAATGCTCAGTCACTCCTGCAGCAGACACTGCTCCCGTTGAGCTGCTGTGAGAACAACCCAGGGGGCTCTACATGGGTAAAAGCCCTCTGCTCGCAGCTGACCTTGCAGGAACAGTACTGGCTGCTCAGAGGCTGCAGAGCTCTGAAGGAAGCAGTAAGAAATGCTTATTATATAAAAGAATTTGGCCTGTGTTGTCTTCTATTTTTCCCCTCCCTGAGCCCTACTAATGTCAGGGCTCCTCAGCTGGTGATCTGAACTGGTATCTTCCAGCAGAACATCATCTGGTCTTGGTCATCCACCAGCTCCCACTTCACAATCAGTTTAATCTGAAAGAGAGAGACCAGAGGGGAAATGAGAGCATTCAGGAAACCACAAGGCAAGGACACAGGGTCAGGAATTGTTACTTGTGTGGAGCAAGGAGGTCCTAGGAGCTCTGCACAAAGGGACTGAGCTGGGGCATTGCTCCTGCTCCAGGGCAGGGGCTCCTGGAGTATCTAGGCGGTTGGAGAGTTCTGCTCTCTATGACATAGGAGACTTCCACACACTGCACTTGGATCCCCACTCTGAGTGAGCAGAGTGCCAGAAAACACCCTGCAGCCTCTCAGCTGGAGGAACTGCACCCTGGAGCCAAACACCCCGTCTGGGAGCATTTGGCTGAACACAGCAGACTGCAGGGAGGCTATGTACGAGCATAGTACAGAACAGGCAGATACTTGGGCAGCTGAAGCCCCTTAGCAGCAGCTGGAGTCAGGTTGCTTCCTCTCCTGGGTCTGTCCAGCAGTCAGTCATACTCACAGCAGAAGTGCCAGATAATCTGAGCAGTCTCCTAACCCCTTCCCCACCATCACAGGACAAAGTGTCCTTCCTTAAAGGTGGGTGTGTCCCAGAAAGGACAGTAGCTCTGAGCAGCACACCAGCTGCCTGCTTACTTACACTGGGGTACTCGCTCTTCACAGGGAGTTTGTTCAGGTAGCTGTAGGAACGGCCCTTCTGAATGGGACACTGGATCCCAGACTTGCATCCGTCAGGCTCAGGAATGGGAAAGGGTATGTCCACGTGCAGCATCTCACCGTACACCTTCGCTTTGCTGCCCTGACTCTCAATCTCTGCAAAACATGGAGAAGTGTGAGCATGGCACCAGAGCAGGGAACACGTTGCTACCTTACACCCCCCTCCCTGACATTCCTTGGAGGCTGCAAGAACACAACTAAGTGACGCTCTTCCTCCCCGGCCACTTCTTGTCACCCAGACCCCTCTCCAGCCACCCTTCCTCACTTTCTCCAAGCAGAGGGCTGCAGAGGCAATCACCTCCCCCCCGCCCGCCCCCAGCACCCAGCTAGGCAAGCGATACTTACTGCTGGCGAAGGTGACATTGATGCTGTACGATGTCCCCTTGTGGAGCTGGCAGGGCTGCGTGGGACAGGGGCTGACGTTCACCTCCTGGATACTGCCGTCTATGGAGCCTGCAAGGAAGAGCCGGGCTTACCGGGCCTTCTCCGCCCGCTGCCCCAATCCGCGTCCCCCCCGCTGCCTCCCGCCGCCCCGAGACACTCACCGCAGTCGACGAAGCGGAGGGGCTCAGCCAGGGCAGCGGCGGCGGCGCCCAGCACCAGAAGCACAGCGAGCGGGACGGGCACCATGGCGGCAGCAGGAGCGACAGCAGGAGCGGGAACGGCGGCGGCTCCTCCGCGGCGTCACATGAGCGCAGCGGCCCCGCCCACCGGTCAGATGGGGCGGGGCGGGGCGGGGCCGCGGGGGAGCCGTGCTGCCGGGGCGGGGGATATTTGAGGCACTCCTGCAAGCGTTTGAGCTGAGCTGAAGTGCTCAGCGTGTCAGCGGTGTGGCGCGGTAGCGAGGCGGCACCCGGAACGCAGAGACACGGGCACGTGGGCGCTGGCTGGGTGGGAACGGCCCAGCGCTGACACAGCTGCTCGCCGCGGACCGCAGGCCCAGCTCGGCCTCTGCCTGCCCAGCCGCGCCCTGCTGCCGAGGGACCCAGAGGCGAACCCCCACGTGTTGCTCAGGCTTTGCACGAAGGGTGTCACACCAGAAACCCCAGAGGAGTGAGCAGGACTTGCTCTTGTGCATCCCTTGGCTGAGCACTTTAGCTCTTCAAGGAGGAAAAAAAAATTATCCCTTCGTTCAGAGAGTGGGGCTTTTATTTATTATTTTTTTTAAAAAGATTCTGAATAAGTATTCAGTTTCCAGCGGCCTCAAGCAAGCAGGCCAGTGTGCTTACAGCAGCCCTATCAAAAGAAATAAAATTAAAAAGATGACCCTGCTGAGACTAAGCCATATATTTAAGCTCACCTACCACTGTTCATTACAAACGCACATAAAGTCTTGTCCTTGCGCATGGGAACTCGTGCCCTTAGAAAGGCTTTCCTCCTCCCCATCCTTCAAGTCTTACAAATGACAAGCAAAGCTGCCTATCTGATTACCGGGAACAGAAGTGTGGTCAGGTCAGAGCTGCTGTCACATATTCACAGGATAAGCAGTGTAGTGCTAGGGAGCAAATTCCACAATGCATTAAATCAGCATGCCTCCCTGTGTGACACCTCTCCAGACACCTTTGCTTTGCAGGCGCTTCTCTGCAACAGCAGCAACTATATACATAAAAGACTACACATATTTCAAAGGCTTTGAACTGAAAATTTTTGAATCTAGGATCAGAATTAGCACGTGTCTATCCCTCACAGAACTGGACTAATAAAAAGCCTAATAAGCCTAAGTTTGTAAAACTACAGCCAAGACCTTTACGCAAGAAAGCAGCAGAAGCCTTCTGCCCAAGGTTTTTAGCTGGTATCACACATTACCATCATGCCAGTTTTGCAATAACAGCACTAAAGCTTAAATTCCCCAGGGCAGCATAACCATCATCAGTCTGACAGACCTTGGTTTTAGACAAATGCCCCTTCCACATCTGATACGAGACGTGGGCCTCCAGGTCCTCCTTGGAGCACAACATTTCACCAAAATACTTCAGAAATAGTCAATGCAACTTTAGGCTGATCTCATTATTTTGCAGACAGATGGTGGGTAGAACTCCTCCTAGATTACCCACATCATGGGGAGCTTGTGTTAAGGTGTAGAAACACCAGGAAAAAAGGCTAAGAAAGCCAACAGATAAATTCTTTCCAGCAAGACTGATAGTCAAGTTCTTCATTTCTGTAATCCAACCAACTCTATTACATGAGGAAGAAGTCTATGGTTCCATTTTATGAGCTAGCTACACCCCATGAATCCAAATCCCTCTAACAGCATTGCACTTGCAGCTCGGTAAACAGATGCACCTGCAGGCAGCTACAGCAGCACTGAATAAGGAAGGCAGGTTCTCAGTCAGGAGAATCCACATACAGAGACTAATCAATTTTACTGTTCTTTCAGCCAGAACATGCTCCTTTTGCTACAGATCATTAGAATTCACGTTGAAATGTGTTGCAAGCTGCTCTCATGTTCAACACCACGCTAGAGGTTTTATTATCACCGGTTTCTGAATTGTGGAAACAAGCTCAGTTTTCCAACAAAACAGATACAAGGTGATTTAAGCATACACATTGCAGAGAAGAACAGAGCAAAATATCGAGGGAATTCAACTCACAGACAAATCTCTTTAATACAGTGTGCTCAAAAAGAACTAAAGGAACTCCCCAAACCCAGATACCACAGACCAGATTAAGAAGAGGGAAACAAAATACCACCAGACCTAAAAAATTACAGATTACATCAAGCTATTGGAAACAAGATGACCAACAAAATCACAGTCCAGGAAGAAAGAAAACCTAGACCATAACTCTGGGTGAGAGAAAAACACCACCATACCACATAGCTGGCAGAAGGATTATTAGCATAGTGGATTATTAATTAGATTAAATTAGCTCTGAGCGAGGCCAGATGGCCTCTTTCTCATTCTTTCAGTCTGCAGTAGCCATCCTGATGTGCCTTGAAGGTACTTGTCACACTTCTGACACTTAACACTGGTAAAAATGAAGGGAATTAGAAAGTAAGTGTCTATTTTGGGGAGGCTATATCCGTTCTCCAAAAGGTGTTCACAGTGAATGCAGTCACAGCATGGGGAAATGCAGTGGGATGGGTCTAACACACCCTATAGCAGAGAGCTGGAGAGCCGGTGCAATACGGAAAGCAGGCATGACGATCCCCCCTGCCTTTTCTCCCAGCAGTTCTTGATTAACTTCTCTAAAGTTGTCTGCTTTTAGGGCACCACATTGATAATAACTGGAGAAACACCTCAATATGTTTTTTTAAAACATCAAGTGTTCCAGTATGCCCGAGGATTCACCAACCATTGCAGGTACCTGCATTAATACCAGCACCGCTGGGCCCCTGCCTGTGACACTTTCCCAGCTTTATCCTAACATCATTACAGTTAACCCAAGAGCACGCAAAAGTAAACAGCTCAAACCAGTCTTTATTTACAATGCTCAGGCTGGGACAAATAAGCAAAAGCATGTGGTTGCAAAAGCATTGCCTTGCTTGGAGTGGAACAGTGAGAAAGCAAACCATCACAGGATCCCAAGGTCCCCTGACACTGAATCACCTCCTCCTGCTGGGGTGACTGGTTTTTCCTCCGCCATCCCACTGTGTGACTCTCCGCAATCCTGGCTGGGGGTGAGGAACAGGATTCCTCCCCCAGAAACACATGAGGAAGAAAGAGATGAAGACTCTTAGCTGTGGGCACGTCCGTGAGCGACCGGCCAGACTGCTGTCACATGTCAGATGATCGGGCGAGGTAAATGTGCCTCCAGCAGCCCCAAGGAAAGCTGCCGGGCCTGTGCAGTGCCATGGGGCCTGGCTGCAGCAGGAGGGAGGCAAGGAGCAGAGGGACAGGGGGGGCACGTGGGAGGCTGAGCGCAGGTCTGTAAGCACCTGTGCAAAGGAAAACCGGCCTCCATGGGGATTTCTGAGCTGAGCCCCCACCTGATAAAGGAGAGCAAACCCGAAAAGCCAGATCAGGAAAAGCCCTAAAAACCCTTAGGCGCAGGCCCTGCCTGCTCACCTATTCCCCTGGGACAGCATCCCGGTCCCTCTCAGGGACTCCAGGTACTGCTCAGCATAAATAAGCCTCACAGCTAATTCCAGGACAAACATGCTCTGCTGGAGAGCACTGCGTTATTTATTTTATCACTCTTTATTGGTTTATTGCTGTTTATTTCCCTCCATGAGTGTCGCCGCTTGTGGAAGCAAACACTCCCAAAGACAAACGGCTTCATGGCTTTGCTGACTTACCCAGCCAGCAGCCGAGCTCTTGCTGCGGGGGGACACACCGCGCCGCCCGGCCGGGTAAACCCGCACAGTGGAGGTGCCGCCGCCCGCGGCTCGGCGGGGCGGGCACAGCGTTGCTTAGCAACCCCCGCCGGCTCAGCACTTCCGCCTCGGCGGGCGCCATGGCGGCCCTTGCCGGAAGCGGCGGCTCCGGGAAGCCAATGGGCGGGCGGGGGCGGGCGTAAGGGGCAGCATGGCGGCGCCGGGGGCGCTGAGGCGCTGGTGGAGGTTGGTGCTGGGAGGCCGGACAAGGTACCGCTCCACGGCGACGGCGGGCCCGCTAGGTCTCCTTGGCTTGTCTGGGGCTGTCGAGTGGCCCTGTACGTCGCCGCTCTGCGGCAGGGGGTGGCGGCTGCGAGGGTGGGGGTCGGGCCGGTTGCCCTCTACGGGGACTCCTCTGAAGCTTCTTCCCTTTTCCTCCCCTCTCCTTGAGGCAGCTGGTTCCCCTCTCCGCTGTACGGAGGACGAGCGCTGCCGAGGCTCCCGCCGGGCCCTGCCTGTTCAGTTGTCCCCCCGCTGCGGTGGGCATCGTCTTTTTCCCAGCCGGGCCCGACGGAGAGCGACCCCAGCGAGGGACAGATCTTCCTCAGCGAGAGCTGCGTGAAGGTACAGACCGCGGGAGGCAGCTCGGGTGCCTCTGGAAGGGATTCCAAACTGTCAGGCCTGCCCTGGGCACATAGCAGAGGCATTGAGTGTTTGCCAGTTTGTTCAGCAGGTCTTTTAATCCTCTTCCTTTTATTTGCAGAGGCTGCTGGAGATCACAGAAGGCTCAGAGTTTCTTCGGCTGCAGGTAGAAGGAGGTGGCTGTTCTGGATTCCAGTACAAGTTTTCCTTGGACACAGTTATCAATCCTGATGACAGGCAAGGACAGTGGGGTATTGTGGTGGTTGGGTGTGACTGTTCTTTGCAAAGGTAACAAGAAAGGGGTGCGTGACATGATAATATCTTGAATTGAAAGGAAGAAGCCTGTGAGATAAGAAAAGTACTCAGACTATGCTTCTCTGTCAGATCTGCAGCACAGTTAATGGTTAAACATGCCGCTTTTCTGCAGGGTGTTTGAACAAGGTGGTGCCCGTGTGGTCGTGGATGTGGACAGCCTGGCCTTCGTGAAAGGTTCCATGGTGGACTTCAGCCAGGAGCTGATTCGCAGCTCCTTCCAGGTGGTGAGCAACCCCCAGGCAGAGAAGGGTTGCTCGTGTGGGACTTCCTTCTCTGTCAAATTCTGACTGGACTTCCCATTGATGGACACTGTCTGCAGACGCTTCCTGGCAGTCTTCAGAGGGTTTTTGCTTGTTCTTTTCCCAGCTGCTCCCTGTCATCTCCCTTACCCTTTAACACAGCTGTTACACATGACTCCAGCTGTATGTGTGTCTGCACTGAGCCTGTCTCCAAGACTTTTTGGCCTTCCCTTCAGAAACATGAAGTAGCGATGAGCATGCACATGGGAACGTCTTCAGTGCCGTGTGAACCAGCCTACACTGTCCTGAATGTGGAACCACTTAACTGCTTGTCTCTGCAAGAGGTGGATGTATATATGTGTGTGTGTTTATTGAAAGTTCTTACTAAAAAAAAGACTTTGAGATTGATTAGTATTGCTCATGAATTCCCACATGGGTAGAATCGGGATTCTTTCAGGCTGTTATTGCTTATCCCTTATCTTCCAGCTGAATGGGTCTCGGAGTATCTCTCCCATACACCTCCCGGTGTTGCTGGCTCTCCAGTCCCCATCTCACAGTGGACTTTTCCAGATAATTCACTGTTCTCTGACACAGCAGGCTTTTCACTCTGTCCCAGGAACCTACAGTGATTTTGCTGTCAGTCTCTGGGATGAAAGTTTTTACTTGTTCAGAATAAGTGAAGCTAAAAAATTGAGGTAGGAAGCATTAATAGCTTATTTCTTTTATTTTTTTTAAAAAAAGAAAATGCTTGTATATATATATGTAAAAATAAAATACACAGCCCTCCATCCCCCAGTGCTGTTTTAGGCTGTTTCTAAACCTGACTTGGAATTTTAGGTCATACAGACTCTCGGGTTTCATAGTGTGCCTGCTGCCTTCCCTTGCCAGCAGGAAGGGAAGTTCAAGTGACACAGCCAGAGGAGGATCTGGAGCACTACTTAAGGGTCCTTAAGTACTTTTGACTTAATTGTCTGAGAATCTTTTCCATAACTTGCTTCACTGTTTAATCTCTGTCTAACTTGGGCCTGGTTTGATGAAAGAATGAAATGGTTCCTTTCCTTTCTGAAACTCCCATGGCATGGGAAATCTAGAAGTTGTCAGAATAACATCCTTTTGATTAGTTGTTTTCTTGTAGTTTATCTGCCACTAAATGTCTTTTGAATCAAAGTGATTCACCTGCTTCTAGGTGAAAGGAGAGATGGGGAAGCTATTTTTGTTCCCTCTCTTATGTTTTATCTGATCATAACCAAGTTGTCTAAGACTTGAGTCTTTCACATGAGTGTGGGAGCACTGCATGACTTTGGTCTCAAGGCAACTGCTTATGGCAAACGATGAGCTTTTTAAGACTCTGTACCACAGGCATTTTTGTTGTTAAGCTTCTCAAATGCCTTTCTAAAGTAATCAGCAGTGCATATGTACAGCACTGATTTGCCTATTGATTTCTAGCACCCAGCTTTGTTAGCCAGCTATTTTCAGCTTCTTCTGTAGCTGTTACAGGAGTTCATATGTGATCTGCTCTGACTTGGTCACATGGGAAATATGGATGGGATCTGGAGCAGCAGAGCTTTTAGGCTAGCCCTTTCTATTTCTGTTTCCTGCAGTCAACGGGAATGTTGCTGTCAGAGGGACCTGGATGTAGCACTGTCCAATTTTGTAAAAGAGAGTAAAAGGATGTGATTAAAAGACTTTTCTAAACCTCTGCAGGATGTTTTGGGCCTACCCTTATGCTCCCAGGTCTTGAATGTGGTGTGAGCCAGAACTGCCTTTGAAAAGTGTAAGACCTAAAAGCTTGTGTGGGTAGAAGACATTAGATGAACTCAGTTTTTCTCAGCTGAGATAACAGCAATGAAAGCTGGCAGAGGAATTGCTTTCTGAACCAGGAAGTACAGCTCCGTTCCTGATCCATTTCACACAGTCCGACCTTGGTTAAGTCTCTTTTGGGATCTTTTATGAGAAATGAAAGTGCAGCAGAATGCTGGGGAGGTAGCAAACCAGCAGCTACCAAGGCTTTTCTCCCTCAGCTGAAGCCTGCCTTCAGCCCTTGGAGGCATGCAGCCTTCATCCTGGATTGCTCTTCTCACTAAATGCAAGTGTGTCATGCCTGTTATGCCTAGCCAGGTTTCACCTGCCTTCACTTGCTCTTGGTTGATGGAGGCAATCAAGCAAGCGCTGTCTGTGTGGAGTGCCACCCTTTCCAGAGAGTTTGCCTCCTCCCTCCGAGGGACCGTACAGAGGTTGAGGCTTTGGGTCCCCACCAGTGTCACCGGCAGCGCTGCTGGGCTCACGGGGCAAGTCTGCACGTGTGAGTTGCCTTGCCTGCGGTCCTGGCAGTACTGCTTAGTTGCACTAGGTGGACCCCTAACTCCTTGGGAGTCGCTTTACTGGACGTGTACGGGCATTTCGACTTCTGTCTGGGGCGAGGTTGGATCTGCTCCATGCAGGACCTAGGCAAGGAAAAAAGTTTCTTTGCAGCTGCCCGTTTTGGAGGCAGGCTGGAGCTGAGTATTGCGGCAGTGTGGTCTCTAGATCAGAGAAGCTGTCAGGAGCTGGAGAGGTTCCAGCTGTACAATGCGTTGCTGTTGGCCTCCTAGTCCTGCTTCTCTGGGAGTGCCTATAATCTACTGGCGAAAGCTGGTCTTCCAGTTTCCAATAGGGAATGGGTGCAAAGGGCTGTCTGTCACCCCCAGAGTCCTCCTGACTCTTAAAGTCTGTCAGTACATCAGAAATTGAGAACTTCTGTCCTTGTCTAGGAAGTCAGCTAAAGGGGTCATGTTAGCAGAGGGAGGTGAAGGTGACCTTGGTGAATTTTGGTAGACAGAGAAGGCTAGATCCTGGCTCCTGTGGATGGAAAAAACATCCTGTCAAGGTTTATACACTGAACAGTATTAGGGGGCAAAGATGGCACCACACAGTAGGCTGTGGGGCACCAGCAGTGCCAAGAGAAGGGTGCAGAGGATTAGACAGGGGCTTTAGTACTGCCTGGGCTGTGAGGGACTGCCAAGGCATGCCTGTGAGATGCCTACAGTGGGGGGATAGATGGGAGCCCTTGCACCGAACCACTGAGAAAAAGGAGTACAGAGCTGGAGATGCCGCCTTTGCTTCATTGCAAATGAGAAACTGCAGTGGAAAATCTTTCTCTGCTCCCACATGAAGAAGGAGGATTCTCTCAGTTCACCCACCTGACAAGGAATGAATGATCAAGAAAGATATTTATGGAAACCTATGTTAAGATGAAACTTCAAGGGAAAAGGGCACAATCATCAGTGTCACTGACAGGCGGGTAAAAGAGGATGGAATAGAAATCCTCACTTTGTTGAGGGCTTGTTGGAGCTCTGCAGGGACTTGTTAGTAGACAACCAGCACATCCTCAGCCTGTGACTTTGTTCTTCAAATTAAGTATTGACCATCACCTATTAACTGTGGGTCCTTCTTCCAAGCCTCAAGACAGGCAGTGGTAGAGAAATGGCAGATTTTTGTCATGCCCTTTTCTTGTGGTTTAGAGGTATGCATGGGAATACAGTGCTCACTTTCTTGGGCTTCTGTGGGGTATTACTTGCTGCAAAGAGCGTTTGAAGGTGAGTGGCTCCTATAAGACTGAGGGCCAGCCTAGGGTGGACATTAGGGGAACAGCTGGCCCTCTCACCCCAAAATTTTCATCTGCAAAATTTTGCTAAGCTCAGTCCTCTCTTGTAAAATTCTATGTACAGAGCTGTTGGGTGAGTCAGGGAGACAGCTGGAGGTGAGGAGCCACTACCCCCCGAATGACACCCACTGGGGCTTCTGCTGCCCCCACACAGCAGTATAATTTCCTGCCTTCTCAGGGCTTGCCTGAATCCAGCACCTGGGGGAGGAATCACTCAGTGATGGAGGAGGCAATAAGAGGAAGGCAGAAGTGCATAAGACAAGGCTGCTCTTATCTGTCCCCCACATGGTGAAGGCAGCTGCTTTTATATCAAGACTTCAGCACTGCAAGCGTCTTGAACATCTACTGGCAGCTGGAAGTGAAAGAGTGGTATAAACCCCAGTATTCACACTCTTAGCTGGAACTTGCCAGAGGAGTTTATTGAATTCAGAGCAAGCATGCTGTATGTCCAGGATCAGCTGCTACAGCACATGCTTGAGGACTGAACTGCATTCTCTTTCCACCAGCAAACACAGCAGTTGGGTTCATTAGCAGAGAGTGTGATAGGATGCATACCATTTTGATGCTCTGTTCTCTTTGCCTATTTTCATGCACACCAGCTGAAGTGCTCGCCCAGCATTCGCCACGCTCCTCTGGAACGGGCTGTGGCTGCTGGAGGGACTGGCAGCAAAGGGATAACCTTGTGTAATGGTGTGTTTGATACAACTGTCAGCCAGCCTGGAAAAAGAAACGCAATTCAAGGAGACAGAGCATTGGCAAGAATAAACTGCAGCTGCCTGTATTCTATCAAACTCTTCCATTTGGGTAATCTTTTTATTGCTTTTTTTTTTTTTTTTTTTTTTTAAGAGGATGAATCCTTGAGCCAAACACTGCTAGGGGCTAGGTGTAGGATTAATGGTGCAGTTTGTATCTTGCTGGATTCTGAGGAATATGTATGCTCAGCATGGTTTCCTGGATTAGGCTGCAACTGGCAGATGATCTGCCCAGGAAAGAGCTCAGTAGATCATGGACTTGGGGTGGTTTTAGCATCCAGCCATGGACAGAAATGAAGCTGTTCATGGTAGCGAGATGGGCCATTACTCCAACGCTGTGATTCCTCACCCTGTGGGGAGCAGTTTGTGTGCAGTGTTTCTTGCCTCTGGCCTTCCCAGCACTTGTATGGCTCTTAGTATCTCCTGCTTGAGCAATAAGAGTTTATGGCCCTAGTCTTTGTGGTTGATTAGAGCCCAAGTTTGTGCCCCTGTTTTAATCAGTGCTCATTTACCTTTGGCATCCTTCAGAGGAACAGAATGGTATGTCTTTCGGTTGCCATGGAAACAGTGAGACTAAATGCACATTTCCATGGCAACCTGCCATTATCTTCAGCTCTATCTGTGGGTCTCATTTTCTGACCATGGGGGTGGGGTGGTGAAAATGAAACTTATTAGCTTAAAAAAATAAAATTTTTAAAAAAAAAAGGAAAAGAAAGATGCTACCACCACCATCTCCACCACCTCGTTTCCTCCTCTGGCTCAGGCTTGGGGTGGAGAGAGGCCCATGACTACTGCCACCATCCCATGTGCTGGGGCTCAGAGGTATTGTCTTCAATTCCTTCTCTCCCTCACCCTTCTAAAAATAGAGTTGTTCAGAACAATTTGATGACAATGTTCCAGCACTTCTCTGAACTCTTTGTTTCCTCAACTAACGCTCACAGAAAAGGCCCTTGAAGTTAATTGAACTTTCCAACGAGTTCCAAAGGTCAACATGTCCCAGCTCCTTTTGGTCCCAAGGGCCAAGGGTTAATTATGGGCTCTAAGACTTCGAGGAGAAGCCTTTGTCTGCTGGGACCGGAGGCGCCAGGCCAAGTCACATTAACCTCAGGAGTGAGGGACCTTCTTGCAAGGGGGGTAGCACGAACTGTTCCAGGAGGTCATGCCCATCAGAGAGTTAGGATCAAAGGCAATGCTTATCCATTTAATGTGTGACTTGGGGGATGCAGGGCAGAGAAACCAGGTATTTACTGTATGATGGGTCTTGCAGCCCCCTGGCCAGAAGTGCTCTTGGCCGCTGCTAATATCTCTGCCTCCCCCAGCCACCGAGTCAAAAAAAGAACAGAATCTGCTGTACTTTGAGCAATTGCACGCAGCTGTTCCTTAAGCCCATGTTCATTATTCTTGTTCTAGCTGGCCTGACCTTTAGCTAATTCCTCTTATTCATGGTCTAATCTTGGCTACTGAGAGAAAAAATACTTGTGTCTTGCACTGTTATAGCTTGATACAATAGAGTCATCCATGGGCAAGATGTGGTAGAGCTCTCCTTCCACATTTGCCCCACTTTCACGGGGTGACACAGAGGACAAAGAAAGCTCTGTCTGCTCAGTAGTTTGCATGGAGGCAGATGTGGTCTTCAGAACAGGTCATCCAAATGAGGCAGGTGCTGCTCAAGCACAACTCTTTTCCTTGCTGCAGTCTAACCCAGTGCTGACTGCACATGGCAAAGAGCTGTCACAGTCAGCCTGGGTTTGTGTTGTCTCACCAAGGGGAGAACAAAGACCAGAGAGTGCCGTACATTGCTGAACTTGCAAGATTTTGCCCTGGAAGAATTGCTGCCTGGATACACTGCCAGGTTTGGTTGGGAGCTATCACTTGGAAGGTGCTGAGCATGGTTTCTGAGATGTGGTGTCCTTGCTCCTGAGCTGAGGTGCTGAGCAAACTCTGCCTGGTTTGCATGGGCAGAAGTTTGCCAGAGGATGTGCTCCTGGTGCCAGACTGTGCTGGCGTAGCTCCGTGAGGTGCCGTGGAGGAGGGTACAGAGAAAGGTTTACTCTGTGAAGTTGTGGCTGCCCTTTGGCTGCTGTGGGGAGCAGCGTGCCCTGCTGACCATGCACAGCAGCCTGCGAGCAGGGACAGCCGGGGCTCCTCCTGCTGAGGAACACTGTGGGCTGGCAGGCTTGTGCCGTGGGCTAGAACCGTAAGGAGAGTTGCCTGCAGGCTCAGTCATAGCCCTGTTGCCATGGCTCACAGAGCTGCACAGCCAAGGTGGCTTTAGGCTCTTTCTCTCGTGTCCATAGTAGCTGAGTGGGTGTTGACCAAGGGAATGACACAGCCCCTTGTTCAACCTCTCCTTGGTACACAGGGTCAATTCTCCTTGCTGCCATCCTGCGCTGTGTCTAGGCAAGAGTGGCTGTGCTCCGGCCAGCGTGTCTGGTGGGCAGTGTGGCAGACTTCCCCTTGCCTCCCTGCCTACCCACACATACTTGCCACAAACTTCAGACCTGGAAGATTTGTGTTAAATACAGAAACTTTTCAGGGAAGATCTAATAGCATTTGGAGAAGAGAATACAGTATCTGCTTTTGGTGACAAAGGCAGAAATAACAGGGCGATGCTATTGTTAGCAGAACTTTATCTACCAGTGCCTGCAAGAGCTTAGTGAGGAGCAGGGAAGCAGTGGGACTGCGTGGCAGATCCCTCGACCTCTTAATAAAACACTTTCCCCTGCTGCCGTTGTCCTATGTTCCCAGATAACAGGCACAGGCCAGAAATAGGACTGCTGTGGTGAAAGAAGTTACTTAATCTTCTTTGAGCTGAGCAAAAACATATCAGTGAAGAGCCAATTCACAGGGCAGAGCTGAATTACATGGGAGAAAATTGTGTCTGCAAATCAAATGGAGCTGCAGCACTGTGAGAGAGTGAAGACAAAATAGGCTGGTACGGGAGAAGGAGGAATAGCCCAGAGAGATGCTTAGAGGTGGAAGGCAACAGGAGGTATGTGCTCAGCCTCCCCCAGCTCTGCTGCAGCAGCATGGGTTTGTGGATGGATGCAGCTGTCAGAAGGTGGGAGGGCTGTCCAGGTATCGTAAGAAGCAGAAGAACCTGGTGAGATCTGGGAGCCACTGAGAAGACAAGAACTGGTGAAGTGATGGAGTGTAGGTCATGTAGAGAAGAGTGAACAGGATGGAGGAACAGGGAGTGGGCAGCCAGACCGAGGGGATACAGATGCTGAGCAGAGCACGTGCCTGTGCCCACTGGGTGACCATCTCCCTGAGATACAGCCATGGGGGTGCCACATCCATGAAGCCACTGACCTTGTGCTGCTTTGCTCTCGCTGAACTTTGGATGGTGACAGCCTGCGGGGAAGGACCCTCAGCAAACAGAAAGTGCCAAAATTTCAAAGATGAAAACCAGACCTGCCAAAGGACTGGAAAACTACCTGCGTTTTAAGGAATTGGCCCCACTGGCCTGGAGAAAATGCAGCAGCCCTGAAGAGCAAGGGTGCACAGAGCACCTTGGTCAATGTATTACATGCTTTAAGAGCACGGGGTAGTTCTCCAAACGAGTAAAGACTCTTGTTGTAAGGAGTAGAGGAACAGACATCTGCTGCTTGAGGAAGCCCTCTTCTACAACGTGCTGGGCATTGCAGGTTGATGTCCTCTCAGTCCGTGCTGGATGTGATAATATTACAGGGCAGATGAGACCACTAGAAGTGTCAGGTTGAGGGGGCTTCCTAAATACTGAAGCTTAGGGGAGAAAAAGGGGGACCCTAGCCCCTTTGTGGCTGGTCCAAACACAAAGTAGTTTAGCAGACAACACAGAGTTGTTTATCTCAAGAAAAAATGAGGGCACACCTTGCACAGTGTATGCTACACTGGGCACAGAGAAATCTCACTCACTGCCTGAGCTCCTCACCTAATGTTCAGGTGTGAAGGGCTCGCTACACTTGACCCTACAAGCTTCTTGTGGACCAAGGGAACCTGATTGCATCCTCCTGAGGATGCTGATTTGTGTTGCTTGCTTTGGAGTCCATGCTCTGTTAGCCCCCTCCCCTCCTGCTCATGTTTTCCAGATGCATTTGATTTATACATACTCATTCCCTTCCTCACAGGAAAGAGTTTTGGTGCGTGCTGGTTGCATGTGAGAAAAATTGATAGTGCAGGCTGCAGAGCAAAGCAGCTGGGATCTTTGTTAGGAGAGCCGCAGTCGTTAATTATAGGAGTGTAACTAAACCCCAGCTCAGGCAAGAAGCATTTTCTAGATCTCCCTCTTTTCTTTTGTACCTCCCTACGCAGGCTGTCACATCAAAGCCAGGATTTGGGGACGAGTCAAAATGACACCCACCCTTTTGAATAAAAATGGGATGCCGAGTGCCAGGGAGCAGCTCCCTTTCTGGCTCCCTTCTCTCCCAGACTGGTGTGAGGGGCACCATACCTTTTCCCTGTCGGGGGCTGCAAACAGCACTTGTCAGTCCCTTGGGCTTGCTCCCTCTTTTTCCCTGCCTCAGGCAGTGCGGTGAGTCAGCTGCTGCCTTCCTAAAGCCTCTGGGGCCTGATCTGAGCACCAGCCTCCTCTCCCTGGCTCAGGTCTGTGCAGCCTGGCCAGTATGTTGGGATGGCAGGTTCCCCAGGGGTCCATTTTATTAGCAGAGTCACTGCATAGCTGGGTATTTCGGTCACAGGCAGCCTCACATGTGCATCATGGGCAGAGCTGGCAGCACTGGAAAGGATTTTCTCTGTATGAATTTACCCCAGAGGAAAGAGTGGGGGAAGAGAGGGAGGAAACAACCTGGATGGCCTTAAAAACCCAATATTCCCTATGCGTGTGCCTCTCCAATATGTTTCTGGCTGATGATCCCAGTACAGGCTGTGCTGTTGCCCTCTTTCAGAGACTGCCCACACAGATAACCTCGTCTTAACATCACCAGCTTGCTCACAACCTTTGCTCATCTCACTTCATGACCTGTAATACCGAGATAAGAGCGCTTGCCGCAGCAGGAGTCTGCCTGCATTAACAACTAAGCAATACTAAGGGGAAGGAGGGCTACGAACATACCTGGGGTAGATAAAGCTGATTTGGTCTCTTTGCAGAAGAAAATTGTTACGTGTTTTCCTTAAAGTTTCATGGGGCTGCCAGGAGATGTATGTGCCTCGCCAAGGGAGGTACTGTCATCAGAAGCTGATTTTGGTGCCCCAGATGGATGCTCATGGCCTTTTGCTGGGGCTTGGGCAGGAAGAGAAAGGAAGGGGGACACCGGCTTGCTAATTAAGAGACTTTCTCTCTTTGCTGCCTTTCTGCTGCTCGGAGGGGGAGGCAGAACCTGTGCCTGATGAGAGCCTCTCGCCTGTGCTGGGACCCCTCTTAAAAGCTGCTAAACATTAAAAAAGAAGAAAGAAAAAAAATCTGTGAGCACTTTGATAGTTCTCAGAAGAAAGTGAAACAGAAGAGCTTTTGAGCTGCACATATAAGAAAAACCTCTGTACATTGCTGGGGGAAGAAAGGCTGGTGGAACTGAGATCTGGCAACAGTCCCCAGCTGGCGAGGGAGGTGCTTTTCTGCCATGAGCTCCTGTCACAACTGATGCACAGACAGAGAGAGGAAAGGCACAGAATCCTCTGTGGGAAATAACTAGCACCTCAAACCCATGGGGAGGGCAAGCCAGCACTCGCCCTCTGCCTCCACACAGGGGCTTGGCCCCGGGGTCACCCCGGCAGAAGCACCCAGCCTTGCCACATCACCCCTCCTCCTGCGGGACTCCTTCCCACTGCAGGAGCCTCCCAACCAGGCAGTGTCCCCCTGCTCTGCATCCCCCTGGGTTTCCATAGCAATTGGTGGTGTCAGCCATGTGGGGAAGCTGATGGAGGGAAGTGAAGTTTTTTCCCCTTCCTGGGCCAGCGGTGGGGTGGGAGGAGAAAAGGAGCATCCTGATGGAGGTAGCAGCACCTGGGTTGCCCCAGCTAACTCTCAGCCAGGTCAGGGCATGAGGGTGTGATGGGAGTGTATAGCCCCCAGGGGATCTTCAGGGCAGGTTTTAGGGGACTGCGTGCACCCTAGAGCCAGCCTCACATACCCCTAGCCCTGCCAGCGGGCTACCAATACCAAACAGATGCCACCCCTGATTTTGTGTCCTCATCTCCCACAGCCTCCTTCTCTTTCCCCCACAGCCTGCTCCATTTTTCAGAAATTAATCTTTGGCTTTAATGGAAAACACATTGTGGGGGCCAGAGAGGCAGCCTTCAAAGCAGCATTTTTATTCCCAGGATGGGGGAGAGGGGCACTGGAGTAAAACCCTGGGGAGGGAGAGAGGGGACAGGCAATAGAGGGGAGTACAGGTATCCAAGGCAGTGCCCCTGCAAGAAGAGGAGAGTCCCAGGAGAGCTTCCTATACCCTCGGCACCAAGGGGAGAGTGGATTTCATCATTTGCTAACCATCCCTACCTCCCCCCACACACAGGCAGGAGGAAAAGGGAGACCTGTCCATTTGAACCAAATGGAAAACCTGGGGGGGGTTCAGTAAAGAAAATAGAAGTGTCAATTTGAACCCCAAACATTTCATATTATTTAGCACTTTTAAAAAAAATTTAGAAGATAGGTCAGCTTTGAGATGGAACTGTCATGTTGAAAGAAAGCCAAGCTACTTCATTTAGAAAATGTCTAAACAAAATGTTTTGACATTTTCAAGAAAAAATTATCCCATACATTTTCAGACAAAACTTGCTAACAAATGTGCCTTGAAAAGTTTGGCGTCCTGAAAACTGCATTTTGAGGCAAGTTTGGCACATGTCAAACGTTTCATAAGCTCCTGGGCACAGCCCAGGCATCTGAAATGCAGCAGCTCCAGGCAGAGCCCGTAGAGCTGCCCAGGGAGTGGAGCTGCTCAGGAATGCTTGGCACAGGCTGGGCAGGTCCCGGCTGTGCCCAGGGCAGCTCTGTGTGGCTGCCTCAGGGTTTTACCCCCACCCGACTCTTGCCAACTCCTCTCTGCCCACGGTGGGAAGTATGGCACAGGTACCCACGGGTTGATGTGTCTGCTCCTGCCTTTGGCTCAAGCCATGGCTCTGCTCCAGGGGTGAAAACTGGGCCCCTAATCACTTTAGTGTATGATGGTGGGGAAAAGAAGTATAAATAAACCAGAGCCATCCTTCAGTGGCTTGTGCAATGTGGGGAAGAGAAACACAAAGGTTTCTGGCATAATTGTATTCCTGAAAGTGGATTCTTGGAGAGCCTGAGTGTGTGATTTCCTGATCAGAGAGAGGAGCAGGCACAGGCACAGAATAATCTATCCCTGCCTGGCCTATTGAGAAGTGTACATGCTTTTCAGCAGTGAGATTAGATGTCAAGAGGAAATTGCCATTTGCAACGCAGTGTACCACTGTATGCTGAGACCTCCAGTCTCACGCAGCATCTCTGTGCTGGGCACCAGCTGTGATACAGCTTCAGCTGCATACATCCTTCTCCCCACTTCCCATCCCAGCCCCCCGTTAAGGGGGGCATGGGACTGGGAGGGGGATTTCACAGTTGCCCATGCCAGGCAGGGCTGGGATGTCTGGGCTTGTTTCGAGCTCAATAAAGCAGACTGTTACAAGGTATGCCCTTGAGGCAGGAGGGTGACCAAAGCCAGTGCCAGGCAGGCTCCTCTGCATCATTTCATGGCTCAAATAGCTTAACACTTGCCCATCTCAGTAACCTGCTCTGGCACTCTGGGAGACCTGAGAGTCTCTGACCTATTTCCATGAATTCAGCATTTTCCCATCTTCACCACTTCTGCTCCCACAGCCCGGAGAAGGGAAGGAGGGGCTTGGTGGAGGAAGTGTGAGGAAAATACATCTGCAAAGGTAAAAGAGAAAAAAGCAAGCAGCAGATGTAACTTGAGCTGTCTGCAAATCCCCAGAGGGACTGGAGTACTGTTGGAAGCATCTCCTCTGAAGCCACTTGCTCCCGGGAATGCCTTGTTTCACTGCAACAGGCTTGACACCAGCACTCGCAAACCAGTGGCTGCAGGAAGGTGGTGGGAATGTGACATGTGCCCTGAGGACCTCTCAGCCCTGACAGCTGCCAGGGACTTTTTTCTGACGTCAAAGCAGGCTTCAGGGTTAACATCTTTCCCTTCTGGGGGGCTGAAATGTCCCCCAGGGCCTGGCTGCTCCAAACTAAGCCATACATAGCAGCAAGAGGTAGCGATAAAGCTTCACCCAGGGGCATAGGTCTTCTCTCTAGTAGTTATTCCTGCTTTAATAGAAAATAGCCCAAGAAATAAAGCTAGCTCCTGCTGGCAGCCTGTGCCAAGGTTCCTTGCAGCAGCCAGGGACCATGAATCGGTACAAGGTGGCTGCCGTGGCAGCTGTGTAACCTGGAGCAGAGGGATGGAGAGGCAGAGCAGCTGCACTCACTGCCCGCCTGGCTCCCAGCGCCTGCCTGCAAAGCCTTTTGGAAGAAAACACTGTTTGTTCTGACATTTAGAATAGATTAAAAATCGTTACAGGCTCTTCTGGAACATTTTAGAAGGTGAAGCTATTGATTTAAAAACTCAACATCAGTTTTATAAGAGGTGAAATTTCCCCAGCTTCCTCCTGTGAACACCAGCCCCTGGTCCTGGCTGACGGCAGGGGGACATTGTCACTGCACCGCCCTCCATCCCTGGCTCATCTCTGCCCTATGCTTTGTGCAGGATTGTGTGAGAGGGCACTCAATGCCCCCAAAGCCTCTCAGCACGTGGAGGATGCTCAGACTCTTCCATTTTGTGGATCCATTAGAGACTGGTGGTGTTAGGCATTTCATGTGCCTAAAACCAGCACCATGTGAACCTGCTGCTCTTTACCACCTGCTGCTTGCCACGTTGCAGGTGCTCCCAGATCCCAAGGATGCATCACCTTAGCCAAATTGCTGCTCTTTCCTTCACCAGGATGGCCCATCATGCAGGATGCAGCACTCCCAACGCCCCCCAGTTGCACAGTCCCAGCTTATGCTTTAGCAGGCTGGAAATAATTTTTATTTTGAAAATATTGTAAAATATATGAAAACTATTTTTTATTTGCAGCTTCTGCTCTACGTGTGTAGACACTGGGCCCCAAGGAGGGGTGTCAAACACCATGAGCTTAAGAATGAAGTTGTGAGGGCTGACAGCACTGTCTGTGTGCCAATGTTCATACCATCAGGGAACCAGTGGCCTGGTCCACAGTGCCCCACATATCTCCTCCTCCCCTGTCCCCTGGCTTTTTGCACACTGAGGACTCCACGTTCAAGGAGCAGCTTCACACCCACTGTCATTTATAGCTCCTCCTGACTTTGCCACCTCAACCTCAGATGCCATTTCCCTCGGCACAGCATAGCATCCTGCTCTGGCTCATTGTGCTGATAGCAATTAATAGTTTTACTGGTTTCAGTCTAAGCACAGGCAAAGGTCCTTCTGTTCATGCCTCCTCTTTGTACCTGTATGCTTACCTGTTCCAGCTTTGGTTGCAGAGCTGCCCAAATTTTCCCTGTTTGAGCTTTACCCTGTTGGCTGCCAGGACTGCCAGGACCTCTTCTTTCCTTGCCAGCCAGCCTCTTTGGGAGATGAAGGACATCCAGCCTAACTTGGTGAGCACATGCACTTACTGGGTACTTCCAGACACTGCTGAGGACAGAGATGCTCAAGCACATATGTCCCTGCTGTGACATGGATTTGTGTCCTGGCCCATCACATGGCCCCGTGGCAGCAAGACAGCCAGAAAGCAGGGGGATCAATGGGGACCTCAGTCCTGAGGAATTTAGGCAATACCTCTAGTGAAGACCTTTTCTCATGCCGAAATGAGGCACCAAAAACATCACAGCAGTGCTACATGTGACAAGGCGACAGCCAAGCTCTTGCCAGCTTAAACAGACCCATGTGCCATAATGGCTTCAGCTTGACTCTGATTTTCTTTACCAGTCTGGGTGTTTTGCACTTGTGATGAAGGAGCAGAGGTGGTGAGGTGCCCGGGTACTGCTAGCACAGGCAGCAAGGTCTTGGGACTCCCCTGCCCTCAAGGTATTCAGGAGGATGAGCATGTCATACCACCCTGAGCCCCCACACTGTGCTCATTGTCAGATGCCGGCCAGCTGTGCTTGGGTGCTGCATGCGGCTCTCTGAGGGCACAACGCCTCCCTGGCCAACCTCCTCAGAGCATCCCCATTCCTGCTGGGAACAGGCAGGTCCCTCCTGCGGTGATGTTAATGCAGTGAATCACAGCAGTGCTCAGCCCCTCAAACTTCTTCCTCCATCAGCAGAAGTGAAATGAAATTGCCTCCACTGCTGGCTCTGGAGTGAGCTCATATCTCCTGGCCCCTAATCAGGGCAGATATGAAATTTCTTATCATCTGTTAAGTAAAACGGTGCTGCACTTCAATCCATCCAATTATTGTTCCCAGTAAGTGTGAGTGAGGGCACTAGCGGGGTCGGCTGCAGGAACTCGTGCAGTCAGTCAGCAGTGGGCTGGCAGCAGGGGGGGCCTGCTCTCGCAGGCACCTCAACTCAGCACCCTGCGCAGGACCAGCTGGAAACATGCCAAAGCACATGTTCTCCCATCCGGCACGATCCAGAAAGGGGCCTGGGGTGGAGTGCTGTGGGGGTCAGGCTGGCAGGCAGGACCTTTGCAGATTGCTGCCCACCAAGGCCATGTCCAGGAATCCCTACCACATGTCTGCAGAGTGGTCCCCCCACTTTGGCCCGGAGTGGGGGCACTGCAGGCTGTGGGCACTCTGCTCCACACTCTCAAAGTGGAGATAACAGGTTTTCCGTCAAACATCAGTCTGTCTTCAAGGTCGTGGCTTTTGCTGATAAGCTCTATGTTTCCAAGCAGGTGATGGTGGAAGCTGCAGTGGGCTAAAAAAACAGGGACATCCCTGGTGACAGCAGCTCCTACAATGAGCACCTTCACAGGCCACCACACCTACGGCAGGAAAAGGATGTTCAGATGGAGCAAGGGACACAGCCCCTGCCAGCTCTGCTGCCCTCCCTGAGCCAAAACACTGGGAATGTGGAAGCCAAGCCTCAGCTTCACAAGATGACAGCTTTTTTGTTTTTTTTTCCCCAACCTTTTAATAATGCCAATAAAAAGTGTAAAATAATTCAGTGCACTTCAGCAGTTAACATGCATACAGTCACCAGGTAACTGTGAAACCGTTTTCAGAGAAGGATCTGCAAGCTTCTGTGTTAGCAGGGGAAGAAAGAGAAGCCTGTTCATTTAGGGCAGAAAAAGTTTCTCTCTAATTAGCGATTGACAGGTTTTTTCTCTTACCTTCTGAATTCCTGACTTTGAGTAAAATATGGAGGCTTTTCTTTCCAGCTGAGATTCTGTGAAAGGTTTTTGGGGAAAACCCAGCATCTTTGCTCTCTGACATAAGGCAGAAGGGTGTGAACTCTGCCCCAGACCAGCAGCTCCAGTGGGATGCTCAGTACTTGCCCTGAGCCAGGTCCAGCAAGGAAACCTCAATTAAATACCTATTGGACTCAGGGACCAGGCACACGAGCACCAGGAGACCACCCTGGAAAGGCAGCCTTGTTCCTGGGATAAGCAACGCTGGGCGATGCAGACTCTCTGAGGTGGTTCCCCCCATTCTCTAAAACGTTTTCTCTATTTAAATGTTAGCTGCAAAATGGATTTGCTCTTGAACCCTCTGACTGAGCAGCAAGAAAATTAATAGAATAAAAATGTAGCTGTGTAGAGCAGTTCTCCACTGACCTCTCAGCCTTCCTCTGATGATAGGCTTTGAGTCTGAATGGGATTAATTGGGTTTCCTTCCCCATTAAAGAGGCAGGTTTGTGCTCACCCCCTGCCCACCTATGGCTGAGCCAAGCTTACGCTGTGTCCTGCTTATCACTGCCAACACTGCCTAGATGGAAACAACGGCTGGAGGAAATTTGATTTTGGGGAATAGGCAGCTCCTGATTTTCTGTAATCAAATTCCAGCCTGGGGGGCTCATTTGGACCCAGGATCACGCACCATCCCTTGTCCTTTAATACCTCTGGCCACTTCACCAAAGCACCCCACAGAGAGGAAGGTTTTTTGGGAGGAAGGAATGAGGTGCTAAAACCAGCCCCTAAAAAGAGCTGAAACACACGTGTGTTTTTCACACACAGTGCTTGCTGGTAAAGGTCCTCCTGACATGACATTTCAAACAATTGCATTTTAGACCAGCCTGGCTCAAGAGCACACAAGGGAGGCTTTGCTCTAAATAATGCATGTGGGTTGCTTTGCAAAATAACTGCAGTTGACCTCCCCTTCGTCAGCCTGGTGGTGCTGCCTGTGTGATGGCCCCTTTGCTGCTGCTGACAGGGGCATCCTCATCCAAAGGAACTGAGGCCACAGTGTAAGAGTGTCTACATCATTGCGAAAAACTGTGGTCCTCGATGTTAAAAAGGAAGGTTTAATGAGAAAGAATTTGCTTTAATAAAAAAAAAAAAAAAAAAAAGGACGTGACCCCTGGCCAGTAGCAACTCCCAAGTAACGCCCAGATTAAGGAGCCCATGGGCCTGATGCTCCATCTGTGCTTAGAGGTTATTCAAGCCTAATACACATTCTTCAAAAAAAAAGTGTGCAGATGTGGTGGACAGTCACACCACACTATCTTTACCCCTCACCAACCAAAAAAGTCTTCAGCAAGGTGGCTAGGGCTTCCTCCTGCCTGCGGCAGTGCAGAGCAGCCATCTCAGAGGCTATTCATCCTCCAGCAGCGATGCTGCGGGGCTGGGACCCATGTCCTGTCCCCTCAGGCCCCAGAGAACCCGTTTTCATGAGCAGGAGCTACACGCCTCCTGCTGTTTACAGACAAACATGGGTTTGGGGAAATGCTAACCATTGGCTTGTCACTTTGACAGCAGTGTTTTCTTGATGGCCTGTCAACTGCTGATAACAGCAACGTCCTTACGCTTAGGAGCACAAGTCCCAGCATAATAAATCCCACGCTCTTGTCTAAGGTTGAGTGATGGAGAGAGACGAAATTGGGTCATTGCTGCTGCAGATTTGTCAGCAAAGTTGGGGGCACGTTCAGCAGAAATCTGGTGGCTTGTGAAGGCTCTAATCCCACAGCTTTGATGGGCCTCACAATCACCTCATGGCATTGATGAGTTGCTGGGCTGGGGCAGTGAGGTGTGCAAATCTCTGACAGCAAAAAGCAGAGAGGAAACAACAAACATCAATATGTCCTCTAATGGGAGTGCAGAGGAAGGACTGCTTCTTCAGTTGCCATGATGGCTGATCAAGAAGCACTGGGCTGGGTGCAAACCATGCAGTGGAAAGCAGATCCAGGTAATGCTTCTGCATGCCCCAAGGAAGTGGTCTCAGGAAAGGATGTCTCCTGCATGGGGGGTAGAGGCAGAATCAGGAAAGCAGGTGAGGAAAGCACACCCCTGTCTGCTACACTGCAGAGCTGGGGGAATCAGTGCAGTAAAGAGCAACTGGATCATATACATTTTCACAGCATTGAGGGCTTCCCAAGGATTCAGGGCAATTCTGCTTTTGGAAAGGCAATGGCTTTGATCAGAAATGGCTTTCAGAGTGTGTTGTGTCCTACCTGATGAACTTCTTTGCCTGGTAAGACTGTTTCACCGGTGTACAAGGGAAATCAATGAGTGAGAAGATGCCCATGGACACAGAATTTAATTTTCTGAAAATGACCGAAGGTGTGTTTTCAGGGCATAGAGACAATTAGTCCAACCAGCCCTGGAGATCCACCACCAATCCTAAACAAATCATCTGTTGCCACTGCAGAATCCAGATGTGAAAATCAGTGGGCTGGTGTGCCCCGCTTTAATCCAGCCCCAGCTTCAGGCACCCCTTTTTCTACCACACTGGTCCACCCTGGGCTGGCAAAGGTTAAATAAATCGTTTCATATGACAGATGTGTCTTTTTCTCCTTGCCAAGGCATGTTTTGGAGGAAACCCAGAGACTGCACAGTCTCTGATGGTCTATACAGACTTTGAATCTTATGGGCTCTGATCTGTAACAAGGGCTCAGAGTCAGTGAGCTGTTCCTGCTGTGTATGTAGGCTATTTCTGCTCCTTATAATTGTTTCCTGCACCCCATGATGTCCATCACTGAGTTCACATCCAAATTTGTTTTGATAGTCAGAAGACAACCAGGAATAAATACAGCATCCCAGGAAGAGAAGTGGGGCTGAATAACTAGAGCTTTGGGTGTGCAGCCTTGAAGAATGGTCTGGGTTATAGCTCCATACAGTGAATAAGGAGTGCACACTGCATGCTTGTACCAAAAAAATAAAAATGAGATCGTGTAAGAGCTGTAGAGATTTTGGAGAGACTGTAAATCCAGGAAAATAACCTCTTTTTTATGTATCATCGCTCTCTACTTCTCTGCAAGTGGCCAGGATTTCAGCAGCACAGAGCTGTGCTAAGCCTAGGAATGAGATCCCAGGGCACCAGCAGCACAAGTCTATGCTCTGGTTGTGTTGTTGTTGATACATAAAGTTTTAAGCAAGAGGCTGGATAAGAGTAAATGTGTCAATAAACCAGTAGAGCCTGCCAGACATAAAATGAGGTTCCTGAGAGCCTGGATGCAGCCAGACCCCGTGTGAAGAGCTGTAGGTTTCAGATTCACAAGCACAAGTATCAATTTATCAACTTTTTATAGAAAATTTTATTCATATGAATGAAGCCACTGAGCCTCCAAACTCCAGTGTTTGCTCTCATTCCAGAAATGCAAGTCATTTTGGAATACGCTCTTTTCCCACAGGGATTCCTGAAATACAAAAAGAAGTTTTGGAAGTTTTGCACTATTTCACTCCTCCCTATGAAGATCAGGACAAGGCTGACCAAAACTATACCACATGGTAGAGCCAGCACTGACGTGGATTTGAGTTGGTCCTCTTGAGAAGACAATGGATTGCTCACTCCATTACTGGAGATGACTGGAGACGTTGGTTCTGAGTGTCTGTCCTTGATAGGGTCTCCACACCCTTGGGTCACTGCCATGAAGATGACTCACCATGAAGATGACCCACCATATGCATGTCACACCGCATCCTTGCAGAGAGCTGCGCACACATTCCAGAGAGGAAAGAAGACAGAGGACTGGCCTTTGTGCTCCTCAGAGCCAACATGACAGTGAGCACCAGCTTTATGGGTGCACACAGTGGCCAGATGCCCAGTGGCATTGCTGGAGGAGTGGTAGGGAGGCATTGAAATGAGGAGTCTGTGGTGGCCTCCTGGACCAGCTCAAGAAGTTTCCTTTCCATCCACTGACGGCATTCACTGGGAAGTGCGTCTGACTTGGCCAAAACAGCCCGTGAGTGACGGCAGCCCTGTTTGTAGTGCCCAACTTGGAAACTGTTATGAAGACGAATGGGATGCGTCACATCAAATCAGCACCTTAGCAGCTAGCAGCAGCTTAGCAGAAAGATTTGTTCAAACAATGAAGCGAGCCCCGTGTTCTTCAGAAGGAAGAGCATCTGTTCGTGAATGCTTGACTAATTTCTCATTATCTTATCGAAACAGCTTCTACCACTGGAAAAGCATCTCCAGCACGGCTAATGTTCAGCCAACAGTTGGCTACCTGCTTTGATTTACTGAGATCATCAAGAATGACACATGCGATGTAGGAATAGGCACAGGTATTTCAAGAGTAGAGACAGGTAAAAAACATTTGAAGAGGAGAGACAAGTAAAAACTCTCTCCTTTAAAGCAAGGACAAAAAGAATGAGCAGGGGCAGAACTGGTGGCTCTGTGGAACCTGAGCTGGAGCCATGGCCAAGGTGAGATGCTGGCCTGGGTTTGTCCAGGGATGCTTGGATCAGCTTCCAGTAAATGTACCTGCTCTCTGGGGTCTGGGTAAGGTGAAGGTGGGAGTTTCTGTATAGGACTATGTGGGCTATGCCTGTCTGTCATGGCCTTTGCCATGCTGTGATCATATCCATCACCATATTCATCTGCTCCATTGGCTTCACCTCTGAAGGGCTGCTCCCCTCAGACTTCCCTGGCATGCTGTGTGCTGTGGCCAAGGTCCAGCCTCTGCATGTGCTCCCTGCAGGGTGGTTCCCTGCCACCACAACAGCAGGCTGGAGGCAGAGGAGTGTTAAACTTTGGGCTGAATTTTACATCACACACTCTAGATCTCCAGTGAAAAGGTTTGTTACTGCTCCCACTGGGAGATTCAAGCTCAACTATGGTTGGTCCCTGGGGCCAGTCCCCTTCAGGGACATTTTCCTTAAAGGTGTAAAGGGGGTGGCACTCTGCTTGTGTTCCTCTCACTCATTACAGAGCCTAATGATTTGTTTCAGCTTCTCCATCTGTGTCACAGAGATAAAGTGATTTGCCTATCACTGGAGAGCACTTGGCGATGGCAGGATGGAAGGTGCACTGAGAGCTAGCCCTCACCTTGCTCCAGCTGTAACATCACAGCTCCCCGAAGGAGCTTAGCCAGAGGAGCCGGCCCCTTCTGCCATCCTTCATCACTTTTGCATCTGCTGGCACGACATGGATGCTCCCCAGGCACACTGGAGTTCTGCTGCTCTGGCTGCAGGAGAGCAGGAAAAATGAAATATGCCTGGGATGTGAAGGGAGGAGGGAAGGGGCAGGGAGGGAACCGGCGCCTGCTATTTCCACATCTTGGGTCTTTCATCATCATTACAGTTGTAAATGACAGTATACAATTTACCAAGAGATAGAAGTAAGGAGGAAGCAGAGAGGAGAAGCGGGAAGAAGAAAGCGAGACGAGGTAGAGAGCAAGAAGTAAGAGAAATATGGGTGCAGTTTAGCAAAATAAAACAACAAGCATAAGGAAGAACAGTGCCAGGCTTTGGAAACAACAGAGGGAAAAGGGAGGGATGGAGAGAAACAGGATCTGGCAGGGCAACAGGGGAGAATGGTCCTCCGGGAATTAGCTGGAAGAGGTGGAAGCTGGCTGCTTCCCTGACACTCAGGAATACTGATGCATTATTGATCGAGGGAACCTAACATATTTCATCCAGCAATATTTCACATCTGGATAAGGCAGCTGATGTTTGGGAGGAGAGGGAGCTATTGGCAGCTTGTCTTCTGGCTTCAGGCAGCAGTGATGCTCGTAGGGTTAAATCTGGGTTGCAGGATGCAGAGAGAGGACAGGGGTTTAGGAGGCAATCAGCCTGATGGGACCACTTCTAGAAATAAAAATAAAGGATTTAACAGATGCAGAGAGACTCAAGGGACAGATAAAAGTCATTTGTCGAACAGATCTGGCAGAGCAGGGCTTCTCGCAGGGGTTGAGCAACCACCTAAAGCTGCAGCCTGTGAAAAATGCACTGATACTTATTTGATGAAGAAATATTTTTTATTTATATAAGCCTCATGAAAATGCATACAAAATGACAGCATCCACAAATACAGAAGGCAGAGAATCTAAGATGCTCTCACTGAAATTAAAGTGACCTGAAGGATAGACCCAAGGCACTTTGGTTCACATCTGGAGTCAGAAAACACTATGGTATCTGGTGTTTAGCTCCTGCATTGAGGCAGTTCATTAGCCTTTTGGCCAAATGTCTGTAATCCTGTGACTTGATCCCAGCCCTCGGCCTGCAGAAGCACCCAGCTCTCCTGCTGTGTTGTGGCAGGGTTCACTTTGCCAGATTCTTCCATTTCATTTCTCTCTCTTCCAGCCCCGGAGGCATTTTCTCCTTTCAGCAACCTCCAGGTTTTTTATCCCAGCCACTACCATCAGGGCTGCGAGCACCAGTGTCCTGGTCCTAAGGATGAGTATAAACTTGTACACTTGGTAATTGTATTAGTTTTGTTACTTCATTAAATCTGTTTCTACTTGTTCCCCACGGGGCTTCTCCCTTTTTTCCTCAATTCCCCTTCTCAGCTGGGGAGGGGTCATTGGGTGGTAGAACAACTGCTACAGCTTAGCCCCAGGTACAAGCTAAATGTAGACAGCCAGCTCTCCCTGCCAGCAGTCTGCTTGCTGCCAGAGAGGCTGCATCTCCAGGCAGGTAACTGCAAACCCTTGGGCAACTTCTCAGGGTGTTCTCTCAACGGCTTGGTGAGCGTGGATTTTGAAGCCCAAAGCGCCATCAGATGCTAGCAGTAAGCCACAAGCAGCCCATGGGGCTTTGCACAAGTGTGCAGTGAAACACAGACTGTGGTGGGGATAGAGGGTCTTGTGGGGTGAAGTATAGAACCAGCGCTGGTTTTCTTCTGGAATATGGTGGCCCCTGGGTGACTTTGGCCATCTTGGGTGCCCTCCTGCTGCATGAGTGAAGGCCAAAGCGCTGCAAAAGAGATCGACTTGCACATGGCTGCTTAGCACGCTGGTCTGAAGCCAGGCAGCGTGCTGGAGGAGGGTGGGCAGCAGCCACCCATGATGGCCCCCACATTCACGTGCTGCCTTTGTTCTTGCAGGCAGTGAGGTCTGCCAGCAGCCTGTGGGCTGGATCCAGTCTCCAGGATGGCTCCAGCCTGAAGGGGGTCTCAGGAACCTGAGCACCAGCTCCCCTCCCCAGGCAGATGATGTGTTATCCCAGTGTCAGGAATGCAGCTGAGGTCCTTGGGAGGGACAACTGTGACAGCCTCCACAGCTGATAAGAAGCTAGGGTAGCTTGCTCACATGCACAGGGCGTTTTCTCCTTTGCACCCCCATGCTCTGAAAGCAGGGAAGGGTGGATGATCGCCACTGGACCCCTGGCAGAATGGAGCTGTTGGCTTCTCCCCCTGTGCAGCACAGATGGTGGCTGCTCCCCACTGGCGGCTGTGCTGCTCTGAGGCTTTTTGGGGGACAAGCTTTCCAGGAATGGCAGATGGACACAAACCAGACTAGAAGGGCAGGGATGAGATCTGTGGGGTTATATTGACCAGGCTGCCCTGTGACCACAGCATGGCTGTGGGCTCAGCTGCTAGGGATGGCAGGTGGGGGAAGCTGCAGGACTGAAGGCTCGGGGAGCTGGAGGGAGTCCCACCAACCCATCGGTCCCTCACACCCCAGAGCTTGTGTCCCTGGGGGACTCCTGTACCACGTTATCCCACTCCTCTGACCTGGCCTTAAATTGTTGGCCTATCTCAGCCTCTGCAATGAGCCTCTTTTTCTGACTGTGATCCATTGCACTGGATTTTTATACAACTCTTGATGAATTTCAGAGTTTGCCCCTTGTAGAGCTTGGATTAAACAGAATTTTAATTAATATTAAAAGTAATACCTTTAATTGAAAGATAGCCTCTGTCTGAGGTGAAATCTTGGCTCTGCAGGAGTCAGTGAGAAGCTTGCCAATAAATCACTGGAGCCAGGATTGTACCCATTAGTGTTCAGGGCTCTAGCTTTTTCACAGATTTAAAGAGAAAATGCCACAATTTGTTGTAATAACCCAGCTCACTTTAACGAGCAAACTAAAGGAAGTTGGTGCAAAGCAGGAGGGAAAAATGGGATGGTAAGGAGAATGCTAAAAACCTACCATACCAGTGGAGTGACATTCTTCCTGTGGTGGTCCTCTCCCTTCAACCCAAACTTGAAGCCGTGTGAACCTTCATCCAGCCTTCATCCCTTGCCCTTCACACCCAGCTCATGTCCAAAACTTACTAATCTGTTGTACCTGACTTCCTTAGGGTCTGGCTTGCTTCACTGTGTGGACAACCCTAGCTCTAACCCATGTGTGTCTTGACAGCCCCTGCTCTGCAGCCCCCAGCTATGCTCCCTCATCTCTGTCTCCTTCAACCAATGCCCGATGGCACCTGCTTCTGTCACCACAACATGGTGTCAATGTCTTGCTCTCCACTGGCTTCTTCTTGAATCAGGTTTAAACTTCTCATCCTCACTTCTCTAACTTTATCCTTACTCTCTTTTCTGTTTAATTTCTGATTACCCTTCCTGATCACCCACTGCTTTAGCTCTAAGCTCTCCTGAAGGCACTTCTTCTGTGGCTGGCTTTGTGCTGTTATGTGCAGCAGCCCAGCTATGAACCCCACCTGTCCCTCTTTTGCATCCATGCAATACCTGCTGTCACTGTATTGCCTGTCACTAGCATCTCTGTACATTTGAAAATGGTATTTACTGAAGACCCCATTGCAGCCACATGAGAAACAAGAATAATACCAATGTGCAGCATCTTCCAGGCCCAGACCTTCTTATTCTGTAGTAGCACTGTTGAAGGAACAGAGTAGGCTAGGTTGGGGACAGAGGTTTGACAGGCAGTTCCTGTGCAGATGGAGAACGGGACTTTAGGACATCCACAATAAACATTGGCAAAGGCTTTAAGGACTGGTGAGGTCAAGTCAATCAATCCACTGCTTTAAAATCAGCAGAAGTGAAGATCTGATCAATGCATCTCCAGCCAGCAAGTCAGCATGCTGCTGCTTCCAGAACAACCCACAAAGTGCAATGGAGAAGCCCTGTGGAGAGGGAATTACAATAATTGAACCAAATGGCCATCTGGGTGTTTACTGCTCTTGCAAAGTCATCAGGGGGTGCAGTAAATCGGGGTAAAGCCTGTGCAAATTGTACAGCTGGAGGAAAAAACCCAGAATACTCTTTGGTACTCCACCTCCCCAGTTTCTAGAGCTGGCAGAGCTGCTGCAGGACCCCAGGTTTCAAAAGCATGCTGGTGTGGCATGCAGTGCAGGGGAGTTATACCCAGCTGTGAAGAGCAACTTTGCAATGTTGGCACATTGGTCTGGAGCAGGGGCTTGCTTTTGAAAATACGGAACCTTCAGGCAGCTGTGAGATGCTAAGGCTGGGAATGATGTCTGGCCATGTGTCCTGGAGGTGCTGCTTATGAGGTGACCTGGGCTGGGACAGCTCAATCCAGAAGGTATGTGTTCATTTGGGCCTTCAGACTTCACCTGCTCAGGCCCAGAGCGGAGTTTCCATGGCCTTGGGGGTTATGGATGAGGACAATATGCTCAGTGATGGCACATCATGGACCAGGTGATACCTCCTGCACCCCAAACCATGGAGATACCCAGACATTTCCCTCTGTTATCCTTCTCTGCCCTGCTCTGGAAGTCTCCACAGCCAGCACATGAAACCTGCCTTCCCTGCATCCCAAAATTTCCTCTCTGCCCCGCAGACAGGGCTCTATGTGTGGGTCCCTCCCAGTGATGGAGAAGAAGGGCAGGCAGGCTGGCCCCTCCAGGATAGCCGTGATGTGATTTGTGCTGATGCGTTTGGCATGCTGCATTAGAAACGCATCAATAGCTTTCCAAGAGCCAGAGGGACCTGTAAAACATCTTTATTTTGTATTCTCACCTTTTAGAAATGTGCTTTAGAGTTTGCATCTTTAAATGTCTCACAGATAACAGTATCTTAAGTCAATTGATTATGGCACAGTCCCTCCAAACTATTGCTGTTTATGTCATAGCCTGGCACGCTTAACACATGAAATACTTTCCTCTTTATAAATGATCTTTAGTCTGAGGTTGAGATGGTTATTGGTACAGCTAAATCTATAACCCTGAGAAGAGACCCAAATAAAAACCAAGCAGCTGCACAGACTTTATGCATAGTTGGCCGTTACAGCCAAGCATCCACGAGAAAACAAATACATTGGCTACTTCTTAGATTAAAGCTCCCCACCGCAGTCTACCTGCCTGTGAAAGTACCTCAGAGTTAGTCCGAGTCAGTGTGGTACCAAAATGGTTGCAGATGCTGTCCTTGTCACAGGTCCAGCTCAGGGGTTGGCCTGGGGTTAGAGAGGCAAAGCTGAATGGGTAATGCTATTGTATTTTTGTCTCTAGGCAATCTTGCCTTTCAAGTTTTGTAAGACTCTTCCTCCTGTTAATCTAGCCCCTACAAGGTATTTCAGCAGCTGATGTGAACGATTATTGGCCTGCTGTGGATTTCAGATGGTCCATCAGTGCCACCCATGATAGTGCTTGCTCTTCAGCAGGGAGAGCACTGTCCTTGTACTGCTGCAAGGACTGAGAGGGACCTTCAGTTATATGCACTTATTTTTGGTAGTTCATTGTTTTCCATACAAATACTACCCTTTGAGGTGCCTTTTCTCTTACTTCCTTTAGCACATAGGTGGTATATTTTGTAAAGTTTGATAAAAATCTGTTTGGCTGCTCTGTATTATTCAGGTAGGAGGGGGGTAAAGTGGTTTTAGTACCACAGATATCTTCCAGATTGTGTTTTTAATCTTCCTGCAGTTTGACATGGTAACTCCAGCATATCCCTTGGCTACTGTGCTCACATGCAGAGTCCAATGCTGTCATCATGCTGGAGGACAATTTGGTTACAAAAAGCAGTTTTAAGCTGATGGCACAAGCTTTAGTGGGACCCAGAGCCTGGAGGAGCCATTGCCCTGAGAACATGAGACTCCATGGATGCCTGTAGTAAATTGCTCTTGCTATAAGTGTACCTGCCACTGTTCTTCACCAGGGCTTCCCACTGATCTCATGGACCAGGCTCTCCAGAGGCTTGTCACAAGGCTGGTCTGAGAAGGAGAGGTGTTTGCACAACCTCTTGTGGTTCCCAGCCTGTGACCTTCTGCAGGTTCCAGCACTTTCTGTAGCAAGCCAGCCGACCTACCACCCGCTATAGGGACTGCTCATTGCAATCCCCCAGGGAGGGCTCCAGCCCTGAATGGGTGCAGTAGCTCTATCAGCACTGAAGGCAACAGTGGCCAGTAAGTGACATCAGTTGCACCTCAAAGCCCATGGTGGTCCACTAGGAAATGGAGTATGCTACCACAAAACATAGCTGCAGCGTAGGAACCTGAAACCCTCCCCCTGGCAGCTCAGCGCATCTTCAGCTTGTATCCCAGATCTGCACCTCTCCCATTTTTCCTTGTGGCAGGTTGTTCCTGGGAGTTTCCTCACCTTCATTTTCTGTTTCCTGGTGATTTCCTCCTACCGCTCATCAATTTTCCGTATAATCTGAATATTTTGTCATTGGAGCAGAGGCAATAGTTCACGAGCACCACCATGGGTGGGCTTGCTGCACTCCAGCCCCCACCCAGCAGACAGAAAGCAAACCCTGAAATAGCCTGACCAAGCTCACAGGGCAGCAGCAAGGCTTAGATGCTGAAGAAGGCTGCTCTGGACAGGGAAAGTAGCAAGGCTCTGGGATGAGGCATGGTACAATGGCTTGAACTCACAAGAACTGTAGCTGCTGCCCTCAAAAAATTAAGATTGTCTTCAATTAGTTGTGACTAATTCTTTCCTTGGCTCTTCATGTCTTTCTCCCTCCCTGACGCATCCATCCTTCTATTGCATATCTTGCCCCCTATTTCCCCTCCACCTCTTATCACCTCAAACTCTTCCACGCTCCTGTTTTGCAGGGCGAAGGGTGAGTGCTAGTACCGGTCCCTGGAAAGTATGGGCAAACCAAGAGGCTTGCTGGAACACGGGCTGGTCTGGGTGATGCTCATTGAATGGCTCGGGCTGCAGGAGCTGGCATCTGTGGCTTGCTAGCGGGGATTCACACAGATCAAAAGATTTGTTGGGAGGATGCTGAAGAGGCCGTAGGGTTATTGAAAAGGAATTCTAGGTCTTTCTGTGGAGAGACAAAAATGGAAATTTTGACCTTGTCTGAAGATCAGAAATGGGCTGCAGAGCTGGGTTTGACATTAATGAGCTGAGAGCAGAAGAAGGGCTTCTCTGGAGGTGCCTGCCCTCAATTTATCGATTTTCTCCCTATTAAAACCACAGCACTCCCTGGAAACGGCAGCTCTAAAGCCCATCTCATTTTGTCATTTGAATTAAGTATTTGATCTGAGAATTATTATTATTATTTAATATATGATGACTGATAATGCCTTTGGCATTCAGCCAGAGCATATGGGCAAGACAAGTGCCCAGCCCAAGGCTTTAGGACCACGATTCCACCTTCCAGTTAGTCACAGGACACCAGAATGCTGCTCTTAATGAAAAACGATGTGACGCATATGTGGTATGAGTCATTATAATGTTAACTACTGTTACTTCAAGCCCAGACATCGCCAGGATCGCTTTCCTCCCTGAAGATGATTCATGTGCCTCATGCGTGACAGTTCAACCATTTTTTTGCTTATTCAAGTGAATTTCAGTATTTAAAGTGTTTGGGGGGCATAGGCCTTCTGTTCCTGTTTGCCGAGCTGCATTTCCTTAATATGTTCCCAACAGTTTTCCACAGAGGCTTGATACCAAGAAGGAGGTAAAAGAGATCTGCAGATCTGCATGCACGGGGGTTTGCAATGGGAGGGTTCCCTGGTGTAAGGTCCACTCCCACCCCAGCCATGAAGCAGAGGTTGCCCCATGCACCCAGCTACCCGTCAGCCAAGCACAAGCCCTTTGGAGAGGGCAGGGAGGTGCTGGAGGGTCTGCAGGAGGCTGCGGGATCCCACAGACAGGGATGCAGCCCACCACCGCCCCTCCTCTGAGCCAGCAATGGACAGAGCACAAATGGGGAAGGTCACCGTGGTGCTCACACAGTTGCTCCCTAATATCTTCCACCCAACCCTGCTGCCTGCCTTTCATCTCAGGCTTTGTCAGCGTTGTATGGCTTCGTGCCTCCTGCTAACAGCTGAGTGAGGAGCTCCCCAGGGCTCAGTCTGCCAGCCTCTAAAGATGCTTTATTCAGCAATTAGTCAGTGGGGGACCTGCTTTCAAGCAGGTGACTGCCACCACACATAGTCACTGTCTTTGCCATGGTTGGACTTAAACCCTTCACAGCCATCTTGTGGCATGGAGGCAGCTTGAGACCCCTCAGCTGCTGTGGCTGCCTCTGTCCCCATGCGCACAGGCTGGGACACATCCTCGCTCAACATGACCTTTTTGGGTAGAATGGAACAGCTCTGAAAAATGAGAGGGAATAGCAAAAAAGTAGATGAACCTTTGAGGAAGTGAAGCATCGCAGATCAGGCCCTTGTGGGATTACAGGGTTGAACCCTGTTGGCTCAAAGCCAGCTCTGGGACATGGGGAGTTTGCGCTCTGTCATCTCCTCTCAAAACATGGCTCAATCCTGCTATTTTCTTCTTGCCCTCCAAGCCCCTGGGAATTAGCAGCTGCAGTCAGTACCAGCAGCAGAACCAGCCCTGGTAGCAGGAAGGCTAAATCATGTCCATCAGCCATTGACCTCACTTCCATCCTGACCTCAGCTGGGCAAGGTTTGCCAGGGAAACACATGTCACAGACTTCTGTTCTTGGGAAGAATTATGTTACAGTGAAGTCTTCAGTTTGTGCCCTAAATTCAACATAATAGGATGCAGAAGTGCACAGACAGGTCTCAAACACCCTTAACTGTGTGCTGGCCTCAACACATCTACGTTTTTTACAGCTGAAGCTCACTGAGCTTTTTTGGTACAGGCAACATGGGAGTACAGATCTGGGGTTGTGTTTACTTAAGGTTCATTGGTTTTTTCCCTTTGATTTTTATCCTAACTTGGAGTTTAACCTTCAACAGCAATCTCAGCTCTGCCATTCAGTGACACCATCCAAACACTACGTGGATGCAGATCACAGCGTACTAGGCTAGAAGGACCACACCCAGGTCATCTGTGGCAGACAGGTTGTCCCACCAGCTCAGCTTTGTTTTTTTAAGAGACTGTTATCTTTTCTGGCCAGATTTACCACAAGGCTCTGCCTGCAGGCAAAAGCAGCCAAAGCATATGGACCAGCTATTCTGGGTACAGAGCTGCTTTGCTTTGCCACAGTGATGCAAAGCAGCTAGACAGCACACAGGGTTCCCTTTGCTATCCTGCTTGTCCTCCAGATGTCTGCTATTTGCCTGAACACATCCCCTACATGCCATGCATGCACCCATGCACACCACCTCCTTCTCCCTCCTTGCCCCCTTCACATCCTTGTACATCCCACACCACTCCCCGGCTCTCCTAGCCTACACCTTGGCTGGCTATTGTCCAGGAGCATCAGCTCTGAAGGGGACATTTGGAATTCATAGAGGTCTCTTGTCCTCATGAAGACTTGTCCTTTTCCATAATGACCTCCATGTCCTCTTGTCCCAAGTGGGACTGGCATCCAAGCAACAATCCAGGAGGATGGGTGTTTCCTAGGCTGTGAGGAGCTGGAGGTGCTGCCATATACTTTAGGCATCCAACAAGGCCCCCTAGCTGAGCTGAGGAAAAGGTCCCACTGAATGGCTACTCACAGCATGTCAATTAAGAGCTTAATTATTGCAGAATTCGGGTGCTCTGAATAGTTTACCCCATCTATCATCTGCCGAAGAAAAGTGCTGGGCACTGGGCAGCCTGAATATTGCTCCAGCACTGCCGACAAGGGGTAGGAAGAGAGTTCTACTTTGACATGGCCACAGGAGACACTGTCAGGGCCGTGGGCAATGGGGAGGCAAGAGGGGGTAAGAAGGGACTTCCCTGTGGATTTTTCTGCAGTGAAGTGTTTTCGTCTTCAGCAGCCTCAGAAGCCGACGTTTACTGAGAGGGAGGAAAATGACACTAATCTCAGAAGGATGCTATTCAAATATATCACAGACACGGACTTCTCGGGAGCTTTAACTCCATGGAAAGTTGAAGACCTGTTACCAGGTGCTAATCATACCAGAGGTGTGACAAAATCTGATGCTGGGTGCTATGCTTCATAAGAAACCTGCAGCTTACACCTTGCTTACTGCTGCCTCTGAAACGGCCATATTTCCTCCTAAACGCTTAAAAACATCATTCTGTACTCCAGGGCTTGGCACTTCACTTTTACAGAAGAATTTATTTTTTTAAACTGTATTTTTCATAAGAAATTATCTGAATCTGTCTTCTAGTTGAAAAACCTCAACTTATCTGTAACAGCTGAGTCACTACCAACACGGTACTGTAATATTTTTATTATTTTCTGTATCCCTCTATGAAAGCAATCTGACAGCATGTTGGGTGGTTTTTTCCTCACCACTGTACATTAACCAGATGGTTTTCACTCTATTGTCCACAGATACACCCACATCTTTTTTTCTCCCTTCGTGCTTCCAGTTAATTTAGAAACCACTAGTGATTATGAGGAGTTGAAGTCGTTCCTTCCAATATGCTTTACCTTCTCCTTCTCCATGCTTAATTTCTTCTCCCATCACTCTGCCCAATTAATTAGGTTTGGCTGGTCCCTCCAAAGCTTCTCTTTGAAGCTTCTCTCAGCTTCACTGAGTGCCTCTGATGAACAGGTCCTGCCTGATGTCCTCTGGTCCTGCTGATGCAGCCACCCAAGTGGCAACGTCCAGTTGTCTCGAGTGTGATTTCATTCCCTTTCATCATGTCTCTACACTAGTTTCTGCTTCTTTGAGGATGCTCTGCAGCTGAGTACTCATCTTCACAGAGGTCTTCCAGTTACTGGGGGTTTTAGTAGTTTCTATCCCTTTCTGGCGCGAAATCTTCCATCTCAGCTCTCTGCTTGTGACTGTTTGGCAGGAGTTCAGGCTTTCAGTCTTGAGCGATCTGGGTTTTTTTTGGCCGTCAATAAAGTAATGTTACCAAATTTGTCATGGCATATTTATCTGTTGCTATGTCTGTAGTTAGATGAAGCATGTGAAACTCAGGACACATTGGCAGGGAGTTTTTAATGTTTGAGAGAACATAATCAAAAACAAAACCCCACCTTCCCGCACACAGCAGCCCTGAAACACAAGCCCAGCTTTTTCCTTGCATGTTTTATGTCTATGGCAACATTTTTTTCTAATTGTTTTTTGTAGAGGGTCATCATTTAGCTGGTATAACAAGTCCAATGTGATAATGCATCAGCTAATATTTAATGTAATGAGATCTCATTTCCTTTTGCTGGATGGGCTCTTGCCAGAGGTCTCCCTTGCAGCTGGGAGCAAAGGGCCATTTTGATATCCATTTTCCTTTTATTCATCCCAGTGAATGCATAAATACAAGAAGTTTCAGTGGAACAGGAGGCTCCGTGCATTTTGCTGCGCTCTCTTTGGAGTCAGTCCCTTTTCCTTCTCTGGGCACCAGCAGCTTGTCCTCAGTGCTCCAGAGGTGGTTCATGTCTGACTGACTCCACCAGGTCACACAGCCCTGTTGCCTCATGTCACTTCTTAGGGGTGCTGCCCCTCTCTAATCTGGACTGGATGGTTGTGGTTATAAAAGCAAAGCCCCAAACCACATCACTTAGGCTGGTCTTCACCATTTCTCCGTAAGCAATAGCATGTACATATAATATATGTGCATGCATAGATTTCTCTGAGCCACCCGAGGTCAGAGACACTTTGATTTGGGATGCTAATGTTGCCTTATCATTGTTAAAGGAGAAACAGTGCTGCAGCTCTGCTGCTAAGCAGTGTATCTGCAAAAGTTGGCAAGGGCTAATCCTCTGCCCTGTCGGGCAATAGCAGTGCCTGTGTGTTAATCCAGGGATGTGAACGGCCGTGGTGAAGGACGAAGCAGCCACCCTGGGCCGATGACAACAGCCAGCGGGGACTGTGCAGGGGTGGCTGTGGTGGAGGTACCCATGCACACAGCAGTGGCAGTGTTGCTTCTGTCAGCCATCCTCCCTGCTCACCTTCTGCTGGGTGCCTTGGCACCTTGGCATGGTGTAAAGTCAAGACAGCTCTCAGGGCCTTGGCAAGCCATGGATGAAGATGCTTCATCCAGCCACGGAGTTTTTCTTACAGGCTCTCCCACAGCATGGACAGAAGGGGTTTTGAGCCCACATCTCGCTTCCTTCCACCACCACAGCCCCTCCAGCCTTGCCAAAAGCTGTCCATGTGTTTTGAGGCCCTCTTTGTTTGCCTTTAATTAGTACACATTGGCTGGATGGAGCTGGATGGCATCTGATAACTGAGGCAAACAGGACCAGGAAAATGGGCAGCCCACAGTGGGCTGTGCTCTGCGTTCCCGTGGGTTCTCAGGATCACGAGGAGGACCCTTATGGGAACTCTCACCTGGAGAAAGCAATTGCCACCAAACCTTCTTGTTCCTAGCCATGCAACAGAAAGTCCCACTGCCTCCTCTGCTTCCTCACAGGGCTGCAACTCACCTTGTGCTCACACAGGACCAGGGACCTGGGCTCTGGTTGCAAACACCCCAACATCGTGGGGTGCACACAGCCAAGGTTTTGCTTCACATCCACCAGGAGTTCAGCTGAGTTGGAGTTGCCAGAGCTGGAGTGGCCACTACAAATCATCTGCTCCATCCCTGTGCCCCAAGGCAGAGTGTCACGTGCTGAGACCATTTCCAAAGGATGCCTCTAACCTGTACTGACAGACCTCGGATGATGGAGATGCCAAACCTCCTTTGCTGCATCCCAAGCCCTTTCCTGTCTGTCCCACTCCCTAGGGACATAGGGACAGACTATTCCATCCTCAGACCCCCCTCAAGCTATGCTGGCTGGGTCTGGCCAACAGGGACATCTTTTCCCTCTGTTCAGAGCAGCAGCTCTGCTGACATCCTGGGTCCCGACTGAGGGTCCCTCAGCCTGGGGCTGGCATTTTGGGCTCGCACCCTTTCCAGACCTGATGGGGGATGCCGACAGCGGGACATGTGGATCATTGTCAGGGAGGGAAAGTCACACACCCGTCACTGGTTCTTTGGGGAACACAGGTGCTTCAGTCCTGCCATTAACCCACCTAATCCAGCCCCTTTGGTTTTGCAAAAGGATCTCACTGCTGCTACTGGAAAGATGTGTACCTCTCTGGGAGCCCAAGCAGAGAAGGCACTGCCCTACCATCTCATCCCCTAGCCAAAGCCCCCGTCCCTCTGGGAATCGGACCTTGAGACCCACATGACCTATCACATAATCCATCACCTGTCAATTCAGCACCTGAAAGAAGTTAGGGAGTGTCAGAGAGAAGCCCAGACCTCCAGAAAGGCACATTTTGCTGAGAAGCCACAGCGTGATCCCAAGGGGGCCCTGATGCAGGCTGTGAGGGGTGATGCTGAGTGGTGGGCACAGGTGGCTGTGGGTGACACCTGTGTCTGACTGGCACATTCTGCTCCTGGCAGAGCAGCACTGTGGACAGGCAAGGGCAGGCAGCTCTCTGCCACACTTGAGCAGGTCCCCCTGTCTTGACTAGGCTACAGCTGCATGCATATCTGCCAGCATTCACCCTGGTGCTGGGTGTTCCTGAGCTGAGGGGGCTGCAGAGGGGGTACTCAGGGAGTTTAGGAGCAAATCAGGAGACAGTGCGGGGCTCGGGCAGCTGCTAGAGCATGGGCTCCCCTGGGCATTGCTGGGGTCAGGAGGGTGGGTGCACTAAAGATGGGCTGTGGGGGCTGCAGCTCCTGCTGTGTTGATGCAAATCGTGATTAACTCCACTAACCAGAGTGATGCCCACGTGCATGTGAAGTAAAACAACATCCCACCTGTGTCCTTACAGAGCAGGGCAGAAAAATACCCAGCTGAGCCAGTGAATGAGCTGCCTGCCCCTAGGATGCAGCCCCCAGGCTGGGCTGCCTGATGCCTCAGCACTGCCTCTGGCACCCAGAAATCCCATTTATCTCTTTCTTTTAAACTCTGCTTGCTGGCACTGGGTCTTTCCCTTGCTGGGGGAGTGGAAAGGGCTGTGCCCTGGGAACTGCAGCAAGCAGAAGAGAAAGGAGAGAGTTTCTGCCTTGTTATCTAAACCAGCAGGAGAAGGAATCACGTCAGGAGAAGAGGAGCGGTGGAGATGCACAGTTCTCGTTAGCGAGCCTTAGGAGCTGGTGACACCACAGCCAGTATGCGAGTGAGCCAGCGAGCGAGTGTGGGTCTCTGGACACGAACGTGAAGTACGATTTTGCTGCAGCTAGAGGGCTTGGCTGCTGCTGCACAGCCCCGCACCGTGCTCGGTGCACTGCCGCACACCCCGGCACCAGCTGGGGCTCCGCCACGCTGCTCCCCATCGCTCCTGCCAGCCCACAGCCGGGCCCGCCACAGGGCCGACAGACACCTACCCGAGCGACAGGCCACGACGTCCCCGGAGCAGAGGCGCTGCTGGCTGCGGTCATGCCTGATGCTGAGGCTCCACTTCTGCCACCTACACTCCAACTTGGTGGGTGAACCCTTCCTCAACACACCGGTAAGGACCCGCGCACCGCGCTTGGATGGGTGCATCCTCACTCACAGGCAGGTGGGTGGCTTTCTTGGGGGGTCCGTGTGCTCATCCCCAGCATCCTCAGGCAGCAGTGGGTCCCCAGGGAAAGCTAGCCTGGCACCAAGCTCAGGTTGGCTCCAGGGGGGTTAGAAAATGTGTCAGGGGCTGAAAAACTGAAATGCTGCAACCTGGAGAAACTAGGACAAAATTACCTGGTCAGAGGCTCTGGGGTGGGCAAAATGTAAGGATTTCAGCAAAACTTTTGGAGGACAGATATGTCAGAGCAACTGCAATGGCACCTTGGACCCAGATAGCTGTCGGGGCTCCCTCGCTGGGCAGCAGCTCAGCCACCAGCTGAAGTTTGGGGGTTGTTTTCCTTCTGCTGAAGAGCTTCAGCAGCTGTCAGGAGCCATCCTGCTGCTGGCTACCCGGGGTGTGCATCCCTGGGATGCACCTGGGTGAGGGAACAGTTAGGAGACCCCAGTTGAGAGGGCTATTGCTGGTGCCATGAATTGTGCCAAGGAAATCACTCCCCTGAACAGCACCATCTCCCTATAGCCCTGCGGATGCCCTCCCAGCTCGTGTCTGAGGGGAGAGCCACACAGTCAGGAGTTTCAAAGGGAAACACTTTCTGTCTTTGCTCAGCGCCTGTTTATAATTCCTTCTCCGAAGCTGCTGCGGGTTTCACAAAAGCCGTGCTGCTCTCCCCAAACCCACTTTACTTAGCTGCCTCCTTTGCTTCTGAAAAAAATAAATTCCCTTTTCGTGAGCTCAGGATCTGCCATCAGTAGAAACCTTTTTCCCAGGAGGAAGGTAGTGCTATGTAAATACCAGTGATAACCAGAGGAGCAGGGTCTGAGCCCACCTGCAAGAGCAAGGGAAAAAAAGCCTTGGTCTGTGGGGGATAATACCTGGTTACTTTGTAGGCTGTCAGGAGAAGGAATTGCCCAAGCCAAGAGGTAGTGACTACATTTCTCTGGCAAAAGTTTCTCGTGTCATGAAAATGGCTGGCAGAGCTAAAGCTTTGGAGAGCTGAATCCGCTTCACTTCAGCTCCCTGAACCACCATCAGAGGCAGGTAATAAACACCATTATTAAAGAATGAGTAATTTGCTGCAGCATGGTGAATTTATACAGCAGATCCCTGCTTTTGCTTGGTACCCAACCTCTCCCTGCCCTCAGCCCAGCCTGCAGACGTCACCATCGCCTGCAGAGAGATGACCAAGTGCTTGGCAAAAACTTGCCTGTTAAAATCCCCCTCTGCCACCTGCAAGCTCAGTGGAGAAAGGCCCAAAGTGGCCACTCCTGCCTGTCCCATCAGACTGCAGCAGAGCAGCACGCAGGCTGTAGGGAATGGCCCCCTGGCGTAGGTATGGGCACAGGCATTTCAGGTCATTGTGGTTCAGCTGCCCCCTTCACGGCCATTCTGTGTGGGATGGTGTATGCTCACAGCTTCCCAGAAGCATCCTTGACCTCAACAGACAGCCCAAAGCTCTGCCCTTCCTGCCTCCTGCTCTCCTCGCTGGGTGCCCCTGATACCACCCTGTCCCCCTTGGCATTAGACCCCAGACACTGACACACAGTGCCCCTTCCCCAGGTTTTTCCTACCCCTTCATCACCCTCCTTCCCATTTAGTATCTCTGCTTGGAATAGTTTTCCAGCTCCCTTGCAAGCATGGTCTCTGAATCAGGCATATTTGGGCTCTTTTCTGCCTATTTTCTAAAGCCCTGTGCCCGAGCCTAGGACTGCCAGGCTCCACTTGCAGGATGTGGCTCTACTGATGCTTCAGGGGGTAATTTCAGACAATGTCTTCAGCCAGTGTTTCTCTACCTGTAGAATTAGAGATGGGCAAATGATTGACTTTTCTGACTGAAGGGCCAAGCTACAGCATTAGAGAGGAGGAAAAAAAGTCCATTATAGATTTCCCGGTAAAGAAGCATTTTGCTTCTCTGTCAAGTGAAAAAGGCAGCAAACCAGCTCAAATGCTTTGCTCAGCCTGGAAGGGAAGGCTCCACTGATCCCCAGCATTCTTCAGGCATATCACTTAAACCAGCTTCCCTTTGGAGTGAAACACTTCAGGTATCTTTTGAAAACCAGAGTCCATCACAGGATTTGTCCCCAAGCTTTACATCTGGAAACTCAACTGTTGGTGTTAAAAATTGGCCTGGGGCATGTGTGCACGAGCTGAGAGATGTGATTCCACGTGTGGCAGCCATGCTGCTGCTGCTCCTGAGCTGGGTGGATGCTTCTCTGCAGGTCCTCCTGGCTCCCCAGGGCCTCCAAGGTGGCAGGGCAGGGTGAGACAGAGGGTGCTGGGGCTCATCCCCACACAGCAGGGAGGCACTGGGAAGAAAGCGCCATGAGTGGGATGTTCGCGCTCAGTCCACTTGAAACCACTGTTGCTGCTTACCCAGAGCAGAGCCACCTCCCGCAACACGCTATGACTCTGGACAGGCACAAGCAGCAGCCTGAGTCCTGTCCTGAGAAGGGCTGACCTAAGTCCAGCAATGACGTGGTCGGGGAAGAGAAACGGGACAGGAAGAGAGGGAAAGCATCTATACAGCAAAGGCAGGAGCAGCCCAGAGGGCCCCTCAGCAAGGCATGGTTGGGACTTGACAGGGCCATGGAAAAGAAAATGTGACATCATTTTGTAGCATCTCTTTCCATACCATATGGAAGATAATTTAGCATCATCTTCTGCATGCTCCTGGCCCCCCAGGACTGTGGGATGGACAAGAGCTGTGGGATGGCTAGAGGCAGTTGCTGCCTTTCCTCTCACTGTATTCTTGAAGACAGGATAAAGCTCTCCTATAGCTCCTGCCAGCGTAAACTGCCCCTCCTTAAACACAGAGGGCACATCTCCACCTGAGGATTCAATTTCTTTGGCAATAACAAATATGAAAGAGAGGCTTAACATTTGGTTTGGATTGCACCTATTGACCTGTGTAATAATTTAACACCTTGAAGTTTGTCTGAGTCTGCAGACATGGGCCAGAGTAGGAAGAAAGTGATCCACTTATTCACTGGACCGGGAGATCAGCTTACTACTGATAAATAGAGGCTGTGCTCGCAAACTTACGCTTTGGAAAAGTAAGCTAGAAAGGTGTCATCTCCACAGCATCAGTTCATTTATAAAGAGAAAGCAGATCATTGGCAAATGAATTAAACATCTGAACTGTAGAGAAGCTCTGTGAATCCCCAGGAGAATCAGGCCACAGTAAGCAGAGTGGAAATAGCCCTGAGCTGAAGGAAGGCAGACAGTGGATAAAATAAACAGGACGGTGGGGAAAGGAGAGTGCCGGCATGCGCTAGCCTTCAGGGCGGTTATGAATCATTTGAGTACGGATATGTTTTAAACAGAGACAAATGAGCAGTCCTTAACAGCCGCTTTACATTGCCAGCTTCGATTGATAGGAGGAGGATTTGCAGAGATGTGAGGACAGAGTTAGGTGCTGCAGCTAAGCTCTCTATCAGCAAGCCACAGCTGCGAAGGGGGAGGACTTCTCTCTGTACCCCTCAATGCCTGCTGCTAACTGCATGCTATGTCCTTGTCCCCATCATCATCTTGGCTGGTGTGGGTCTCTCACCTGGAAGAAATCTAGGTCCTGTCTGCCAGATCACTTCCATGCTGGGTGACAGGCCATGGCAGGGAGAGCATCCCCAGGGTACAAACCCTGGGCACACCCCTGGGGCAGGCTGGGCTGGAGGGCTGAGGGGCGCATGGCTGGTCCTGGAGGGGAGCACAAAGCACAGGTCTGCTGCAGCACAGAGTATCGCTGTTCCCTGAGGATGATGCTCACCCTCTGCCACAGGACCAGGCAGCCCAGAGTGGTCTGTGCAGAGGGAGCAGTGGGGAGGATGGCATGCAGGGTCCTGGTGCAGCAGCAGCCGTGAAGGGGCAGTGGCCTGTGGGATTTCATGGGCAGGAGAAAAGCCTTGAAGTTGAGATGATGGGACTGGAGCAAAGAGTATGGGTGAAATAGGGCAAGCTGGGAGAAGAGCATGGGCCTACAAGAAAGCTGGAGAGGGACTTTTTACAAGGGTGTGTAGTGATTGGACAGGGGATAATGGTTGTAAACTGAAAGAGGATCAATTTAGATTACATATTAGGAAGAAATTCTTTCCTGTGAGGGTGGTGAGACACTGGAGAAGCTGTGGCTGCCCCCTCCCTGGAACTGTTCAAGGCCACGTTGGATGGGGCTTTGAGCAACCTGGGAGGTGTCCCAGCCCATGGCAGGGAGGGTGGAACTAGATGATTTTTGAGGTCCCTTCCAACCAAAACCATTCTATGATCTAGGATATGCACCATGTTCAGTTCAATACTGGGTATAAATAGTGATGGAGAAAACTTGATGTGAATTTAGGACTGTAACCAATATCACAGGAAAATCGGCCATGAGCAAAATTACAATCTGCAAGCATCAGCTTCTGTGCATCTTCCAGCAGCAGCAAGAACATCCTGGTAATAAATACATCTGGGGGGACCTCTGGGAGCTCTCTTGTGGGATGCTCGGTGTCCCTTCAGGCACCCCAGGCAGGCAGCCTGGTCTTGCTGAGGGAGGGGCTGCCTCTGTGCTGGAAGGATTTGTGCTTTCCAGAGTCCAGGAGTTAGTGAGTTTGGCTCCCAGTAGCTCTATGGGCATGGACATTTCTAAGTACGCTTTCTACACTGAGGGTAGGGTGCCAGTGCTTGTCTCTCCAGACAGCAACTTTAGGGCATTTCCTTAGGGTGGTCCTGAGCTGAGGAAGAGGAAGTTGAAGCCTGAACCCAATCTGAGCTCATGTTTCTCCAAGCCAGTCATTTGGATGCTGCATCAGGCAAAGGAATTCACTCTCCCCTGACCCCGTGCTAGCGTTTTGTGGCTTAGATGAGCAGTCAGAGCCTGACAGCCTCCCAAGCTGTTCTTGCTAGCTGGTGCCTCAAAGGGCTTCAAACGCTGAGCAACAGCCCCAGAAGCCTTCCCACGTGGGAGCCATTGCCCCAACCTCCACTGCCTCTCAGCAACCCTGCTTGGTCCCCAAACAGGAATGTGAAGATGCCTCCAGTGAGAGCTATCAGTCAGTTTTGGTTGGCGTCATGTGCCCCTTTAAGGCCCCTCACTGGGACTTGTTGTTGAGAGCACTGCAGGGCTGAGAGGGCTGCCCCTGCATGGCTGTTGGCACAACCAGAGCTTGTTCGTCCCTGATCCCATCCTGGCCCACTTCCGCAGCACAGCACTGCCAGCCAGGTCACCCTCTCTGGTCCTCCTCAGCTGGTTGCCCCATGGCCACCTCCAGCACGGGAGCAGCCCCCAGGAGCAGCTCTGCTGTGTTTCCCCCTCTCCTCCCTGGTCCCACACACCCAGGAGAGCCACACTCAGGACAGCCTGCAAAAACTTCTGACAGTCACCTTATTTACTTGTTTGCGTCTCTAGCTAAAAAAAAAGGATGCTGAGAACGTCCAAACCTGCTAATTATACACCTAGCCACCCACACAACCATGTGTTTTCTTACAATCACCCTCCATGGTTCCCTCTTCTCCCCTTGCCAGCTGGGTGAGCCCTGTTCTGCTCTGTTTGCATGAGGGGCACGGAGGGGCGCATCCCGGCGAGGCACACCGGGAGCCGGGGAGCTCCGAGCCCAGGCAGGCGCTGGGCTCGCTCCAGCGAGGCCAACGCCACCCGTGGGGCGCTGAGGCGGCGGAGCCGTGCCCGAACAGTCGGACACCGGGCGCGGTCCCCGCCCCGCGGTGCCGTGGGATGGTAGGGCGCTGCCCCCTGCGCTCCGCGGCCCCTGGGCGGTGCGGCGGCCGCACTGGCAGCCGGCGGTGCGTGGAGTGCCTGGGACATCTAGCGGCCACCTCTCCAAGTGCCGGGCCCCGCCGGGGGTGGGGGACACCCTGGGGGGTGCCCGGCCGGGGGTGGGGGACGCGGGCCCAAAGCGCCCCGCCAGCCCCGTAGCCCCGGGTGCCGCAGCGGCAGGGCGCAGCCTGTTTGCAGCGCTGCCGGTCTGAGGTTGAGTGTTCGAGCACGTCTTTCCAGCCTTGGGAGGCGATGGAGCTCATGCTGCTCCCCTGCTGATGTTCACAGGCAGCGTGTGGGCTTGCTGACACCGGGGCTAGCGACTGCAGGGCTCCTGGCACGGCTCCTCCAGAAGCAGTCCGGCTCTTCCCTGCCAGCCTCGGGGATGGATTTGCTGTTCCTTACCATTAGGAGCAATGCCTTAGCTCCGAGCACAGCTGGGTTGAAGCGCTGCTGCAGAGAAACATTTTTATCAGGGAGAATAAAGACTCGATTTCCACCTGGAAATTGCCCAATTTGACTTGCGAACCTTGAAAAGCAGCCCATCGCATCCCAATTCTCAGAGCAATTTAGTCTCTGTTGGAGCTGGGAGCCCATTGACGAGGCACTGGCTCTCTACCTGCCAGAAGATCAGAACAAGTGCTTTATTCACTCCTTTCCAGCTCTATCAAACTGGCTGCATCAAAGTTGTGAGTTAGATGCTCTATATCACAAACGCCTCAGCTATCCTCCCTCTGATCCATGTCCATGGACTCTGTGTCACCCTCTTCCTGTCCTCCTGCTCCTCACCAGCTCCTTTCCCTCCAGCAGCTCCACAGCCCCATGTTTGTGGGGCTGATGAAAGCATTTCCTTCTTCCCTTGAGCTGTGCTTCACTCTGCGGGCTTCGGGCTGGGATGTGGCAGGTATCCACACTTCTGTGCATGCTCCTAGGGCTGGGAAAGGGCTTGGTCTGCACCTGCCAAACACATTGTCCATGAACCATCACAGCCCTTCCTTCATCTTCATATTCCCTCTCCAAAATGCCAACTTCCCTCTCTGTGGCGCTCTGCCTTTCCTTCTCGGCAGCCTTTGTGAGCTGTTTTTCTCTTGGGCAGAATCATAAGTTTGGATGCCCAGAGGCAGAGACACTATGCCCTGGCAGGACTTGGGCCTCTGCCTAGAAGTTCCAAAGCACCTCCTGAGAGCTTCCAGGAGGGCCTGACCTCTGGGAACAGTGCTAGCCACATCTCCTATGCTTTCTTGCTCCATCAGGAGTGGTCCTACCTCTATCTCAGGGCTACAGCAGCTGTACCTGATTGTGATGCTGCTTCCCATCAGCCAGGTCAGGAACAGGAGTTCACACTGTCCCCTGCCCTTGGACCAGCCAGGGCACAGCAGTGCAGTGGGGCACCGCACCCTGAGGGCATCAGCCTCCCTGGGTGCTGTCCTGAAGGGGAAGCCTTTGGCTAGGATGGGCTAACCTTCTTGCTCGGGAGTCTGGGGACATGCAACGAAGTCACAACCTGCTAATGAGCCTGAGAGCAAAGCAGAGTGTTTGCTTGACAGGGCAATTAAATGCTGATTGATTCCTGGAACAGTTACTTAATTCATCATTAACTGGGCTTATCATAGCCGGCATCTCTGCCGAGGGTCCCTCTGAGGGCTGTGCTGAGGCTGGTGGGGGCAGCCAGAGACCTGAGCACCTCTCATGTGGGGCGGGGCGGGAGAAACACTCAGGATGGTCCCCTGGGGACCTGAACTGCCCCAGGGGATATGGTGTGGAGGTGAGATCCGTGAAAGACAAAGCTAGATTTGCTACCTCTTTATTTTCATGCCTTATTTTGGCTCCTTTTATCCAGTACTTCGCCTTGAGAAGCTGACAGTACACAATGCAGTTGTGCATTTCCCAACCTGCTGGGGACTGCTGCAACCGGCCAGGGGAGTGTGGGGGGCCCTGCCCCGCCGGGTGGTTACAGTAGCAGCTGTAACAGGGGGGACAGTTCGTTAGGGAGCCAGCAACCAGAGGTCTCTGCGGTAGGGCTGCAGCCACAGGCCGGCTCAGTCAGGGGACTTGAGTCTGCCTCCTCACTGGTGTACCCTCCCCCGGGCTCATGTTGTGCATGTATGCTTGTATGTGTGCATCCTCCCTGTGCACCTAACAGCACCTTGCTGCCGTTACCTGCTGCCAGTACTGCCCAGACTAGCCCTGTGGGGCTGATGGATTTGCATGCTATCCAGTCGCGCTGGTAATGAGGATGGAGAATGGCTGTTCTTCGCCAATTTTGTCTTTTACTGCTTCCTTGCTTTCATTTTGCTGGCTTCATTCCTCTTCCCCCAAGCCTGGTTATTACCAAGCTTACTTTATTACTAGGCTTACTTTATTACTAGACTTACTATATTAAGTCCCTGTGTGGCTAAATTCACTGTAGGATCCAGATAATCCAAATGGTTTTGGCACGACAGCAGGACTGGTTTGGCTCTGTCCTTCCCTGTGTGTGTCCTCGCGCTCCCTGCAATTCCCTCTCTAATACCATCTCTAGCAGTTTGATGGCCCTTGTCTCCACCTGCAAACCCAGACCATTCAGCGCACTCAAGCACGCGTGCTTGCACACCCAGGCACGGTTTCTATGCCATGCGATGATCTTGGTGACTAAGGAGTGGGAAGCATCTCTAACCCCTCCGGCACTGGGACTCTGCACATCAGCAATCAGAGAGGGAGGTTTCAGCCTGGCTGCTTTCCAGCAGGGCTGAGCATGCTGCCGTGGGCAGGATGTGACACTGGCCCTCAGCGTCCCCTCCCCGCTGCCAACAAATGCCAGGACTGGGTGCTAGGGCTGCACTCCACAGTGCCTTTGCCTATTTACGAGAAGTGCAGTGAGATCTCCTTCTGCACTTTTCCCCTCGTCTCTGCAGCCATGTTATTGCCCCATCCTGACCCCAGGGAGAGTATCATCTCCAGCTCCCAAGAGTGGAAGGCAGCAAGGAAAAGAGTTTAGTACAGGTAAATCTTTTATAATCCCAGAAAGTACAAGATTAGCATGGACTAAAATCTTCTAGCTGTAGCCCTGCCCTGTCCATGCTTTGTGCAGTGCAGCAACCTCCGAGGACCTGGCCCTGCTCTAGGGACAGCTCCAGGGCAGTTTGAGGGACCAGAGAGGTTTAGGCTCTCCCTGCTCCCCTGTGGTGAAGCTTTCAGCCCTCCCAGCCCACATTTGCAGAGACTCCCCCATGCCTCAGCAGTCTTTTCCTGCTGTTTCTTTTGCTACCTACACTGTTACTCTTCCAAGGTGTGTTCACCCTGGGGTATTTGCTGCCTGCAAGCCCTCCCTGCCTCTTCTCCCCAGCCCAGCTCAGCCAGCCATCACCCACCAGCTGGCCCCTTTATCATACTTTGCCATGCCCAAAGTCAGCAGAGTCCATGTCCAGCAGCAGTTCAGCTGCATAGATGCACTCCTCCCACCCTGGTCCGTGATACCTGCCGCCTCCCAAGCTGCCTTTTAGGTTTCCAATTCCTCCCGACTCCTTTCACTTCTTCCCTCTGCCCCATTCTCTGAATGTTTTCCAGTGCTCACTGCTGTGAACATACAGCTTTGTCACACAGCTCTCCTGCTCGTCTAACCCACTGCCCAAGACCCGAAGTGAGCAGAGCAGCAACCTCCACGCAGGTAGCACTCACTGCCAAGGGGCTGGCAGCCTGTCTGCAGCCTGTCTGCCAGTGTTTCTCAGTGTGTTTGAAGCTGGCTCCCTCCAGCAGCTCCCAGCAAGATCCTGTCCCTGGCAGAAACATTTCTTGAGATGAGGCGTGGATGCCCTACCAAAACTATCAACTTTCTCGTGCTCGAGCTCGGCTTCTGCTCCTGTTTGGGCTGCTGCTCTCAAATGACACTCAGTGACTGGTCTCTCCTTACTGTCACATTAAAAAGCAAGATATTTTATTGGAAATCTAATTTGTATGTTGAGGTAAGCAAAGAAGAGATTTGTGCTTTCCTTGCCTGAAAACTGAGATGAAGCATTGTGCTTCTCCGGGTCTGTGCAGGAAATAAAACCGTCTGTGCTACAGATATGCATCTCCCTTAAATATTTTGAAAATACTTAACAGCCATCTGCTGCATGAGCCATTACAGGCTTTATTAGTAGGGTGGGAGACTGCAGAAAGCAGAGAATGGGTTTGGGGAGGGAGAAGTGGAGAGCATTCACCAAAACATGCAGTTTTAGCAACTCAGGAGTGGTTTTGAATGGCTTCATTTTCCTGAGCAGCTTTCCAAAATGCGACAACCGCTGCCAATACAAAACCCATCGACACAGACACTTAAAACCACGTACGGCACTCAAAACTGCACGGTGTGGCAGTTTGGCCAAGGAGACAGGACCACTTGGGCTTTCCACTCTCTGGAGTCTTCAGCTTCTTCTTGAGGACAGATTTAAAGCCAAAGTAATGTGCTTTCTATCAGAAAGCCCAGCACACCTCGGGGAACTCTACAGCAGGTGGAAGCATGTCTCTGCTATGCAGCATCCTGCAGAGGAGGCAGTGATGGAGGTCCCCAAGGAGGACAGGAACATTTGGGGTTGCAAGGCAATAAGGTGGCACAGTCTACGAGCTGGGAATGTACTAGAGAACAGCTGTAAAACATGGGGCTCAGGTACTAAAGAGCGCAAAGTAATTGTTTTTCTCTCCTGGGGAACGCTGATATTTCACTACATGTTTTTTTTTGTGCTGAGGTAGGTTGGGAAGCCAAAATAGCAAACGCTCCTCTGAAGAAAAGGGGTTGAAATATTTCATCTCGGAAATTTTAATGAAAAAAAAAATAAGCAGCACAAGGTTTCAGCACTCTGAAATGGAGGAAGGGGGAGGCAGGTGAATTTTCCTGAGGAAGAAACCCATGTTGACACTTGTAGCTGAGGATCCCATTTGGACTCTGCGTTTTTCTGAAGCTGGTGGCCTGGAGCCAGGGCTGCAGGTGGCCCAGAGCCAGGGCTGCACGGCTGCCAGCTGTACCCAGGGGTGGAGCTGGTTTAAGCAGAAGTCTGATGTGATGGGTCTTTTACTTAAATTGTTGTAATTTCAATGTGGACCAAGCCCCACAGTGTCTCCCCTTTAAACCTCCACATCCCTCTGCACAGTTGGCTGAGCATCTGACACTCCAGTCTAAACGCCACCTCCGTGTCCTCACAGCAGCCTCCTGGTTTCACTTGATGCCTACCTACTCTTGCCCCAGCCCCATCTCAGCCTTCAAAGAGCCCTAGAAAACCTCCTGGGTACCTGAAAGCCAGTTAAGTGCATGTGTAATGCCCAGAAGGCTGTAATTCACCATGTGACCCTCCACTTTGGGAAGACAGGGAGGCCCCTGAAGTGGCTGTCAGCATCTTATCTACTTCTGTGCTGCCTGTTAGGCTTTGTCGCAGCACATAATGAACCAGCAGAAAATATGCAGGAGGTCCTTTCCTGTCAGGCTGCACGTGGCCATCTCAGGATGCATTATAGATACAGAAAATCCTTAATCCAGCCTCAGTCAGATCATCTTGTTGCAGGCTGCATCCTTATCTTACTACCAGCTGGGGAGAGATGGAGATGCTCAGTTTGCCGAGATAGCATTCAAGTCGTGGAGAGGGGGGGAGGGCTCTTGTTTTCTCCAGCATTGCCAAATATTTCTGTTTCAACTAGCCTTGTCTTGACATCGGTGCTGCATGCTCCCTTGCCTTACTGAAACAACAGCCTCCTCCCTCCCACTCTCTGTGCCCACAGGATCACACATACCCCTGCCACCAGCAGCATGGAGAGTGTGCATGAGCTCCAAAACCCGCTCTTGGCCAAGACCAATGGGCACCTTCACAGCAGTTATTCTTACCACCAGCATCACAGCCAGGACTACCCCAGCCATAGCTGCCAAGAGAAACTGTATTCCTACATCTTCCAAAACACTAGTGGTGCCAGGACTCACCAGCTGCTGGATGCCAGTTCCCTGCAGCTGGCTGTTGAAGCCTTGTACGGCCCCAATTTCATCCTCGTGAAGGATGAGACTGCTCTCAAGGCCAAGGACAGCAAGATGGAAAGCTGTGAGACCACTTTTACAGAGAGCAAAGAGGCTCCATCTGAAGGTCCCAACGGGCATGAGGTGCAAGGGTCCTGCCTAGTAGAGAGTGACATCCGCATCCAAACTGTGTCCTATGAAGTGGAGGAAGAGGAGCTCCAGGAGTACGAGGTGAGCTTTGCCAGGTGGGATAGTACCAAACTCCTCCTCTGGTAACTCTGGCCATTGGCCCAAATTCTTCATCATTTATTCTCCCTTCTTTCCGCAGAGCTTCCCCCCCCCGAGACCCTCCCATCTCCTGCCACACCAGCCCCTCCCTGTGTATCCAACATTTCTTTTTTCTGCTTATCATTTCTGTTCCCTTTTCCTCACAGCAGACCTCAGTAGGAGATCAGCTTCCCTGAGGGCAGCCTGGCTGAATGCCCACAGGGAGCAAAGGGGAGGTGGGACAGTCTCTGCAGGACCCTTGGGATATGGGGACCCTTTGACAAGGGCAGCCTGACTCCACCATGACATGTGAGCTAATGGGAAATAGCAATCCTTGCACAACAGCAAAATTTACGTGCCTGATGGCAGCAGCCAAGAGAAAGATAATATATAAAGACAGGATGAATCTTGCAAAGGAAGAATGAGAGCTGGCAAAGCAGCCTCATGCTGCTCGCATGGTGGTGCAGAGGTTGGGAACATCATCCAGAACCTTGAGAGGTGGGAGCAGGTCCCCAGAGCCTGCTGGAGGTTAAGTCTGATGACCCAGCCCGGCTCTGCTGCTTTCAGTGGTGGGGCCTTTTCAGAGGGTAGCATGTGTGTCCTCATGTCTGCGTGCCTTCCCCACTGAGACACACCACTTCCAGGCCGGTCTGCGGCTGGCTGAGCAGTGCCCAAAGGCAGGAGGGCTGACTGCAGCCGCTCTGAGCTATGCGCTCTCTAATGGGACAGGACACGTCACCCCTGTGATGGAGGCTCCAATTCAACTGCTTTCCCTCACTTGCTAAATTAGTTTAGCAGGATATTGATCTCCTAGTCCCTAATGGGGATAAGGCACTTTGTTTAAGTTTGTTTAAGCTGGCAAACAGACAGTTCTGCCAAAGCTCAAGATATTTCAGTTTAAGACTATCTATCTCCCAGGGAAATCCCAGACCCCCAGCAAGCAAGCTCAGCATTTGCTCTGGCAGAGAGCCGAGAATCCACTCTGCTCCTGAATTTGCTGAGCTACATTTTTTCTCATCAAACCAGGCTGAGGAGGCGAAAATATTTTTGAAACTCACTCCTTGAATTTGCAGGTGGGAAATGTGTGAGAATATGTGATGAGGCCAGGAGAGAGCCAGAGCTGGGAGGAGAGGGGCTAGGATGTAGCCTGCAGGGCAGCACGGGGAGGTGGGCATGTGCTGAATCCATCTGGTTTTGCAGAGCGACTCCTCCAGCGACAGCGAAAGTGAAGATCATTTCCTGATGCTTCCTCCCCGGGACCACCTGGGCTTGGCCCTTTTCTCCATGCTGTGCTGTTTCTGGCCCCTGGGGATTGCTGCCTTCTACTTCTCCCAAGGGGTAAGAGATCCCTTTGCTTGCCTGCATGTACTGAGTGCTGGAGCAAGTGCGCTGCAAGCCCCAGCAGAGGGGACCAAGCACCTTTCTGGCTCTGAGGCTCATCTCTATGCCGTGTCCAGACTCCTGAAGGCTAAGGCAAAGGATGCTCCTGGCTCATGAATGTCTCCACAACTGCTGTGGGACTACAAGCCCTCCAGCTCTTGTGTGGGTTACTGGAGGTCAGGCTTTTCATTTGGGACTTTTGGGTCTTATTTAGGGAACTGAAGCTCTCCTTGACCCCTTGCTCAAGTTCTCACCCTCCACCCAGGCTCAAAAAAATGTCATTTTCCCACCTGCCCTCCCATTCTCCATTAGTGCAGAAGTTGTACACCATGACCCAGTCTGAGGCAGCTCATGCCCCAGGAGTCAGGCTGCTCTGGAGATTGGACTCAATAGGGAGCCTGGTCTCCATGTCACACTACAGCTCCCTCATTGCACTTGTTTCTGATGTGCATTGGCTAAGCTGTGTGAGCCAACACCAGGCTGGCAGAGACTGGAGAGAGTGGTGGCCCTTAGGCTGCACCAGCTCAAAGGAGCTGCTGCCTTCTTGAGGGCTTAGCCCAAAGCCTGGGCTCACTTACATCACTGTTGACCCAGAATAACTCATGCAGAGCCAGAGGATTTACACCACATTTGCGTAGATGCCACTGTACCAAGAATAGATGGGGGGGAGGCATTAAGAAGTTAAATCAAGATGATAGAAACAGAAATGGAAAAGTATATAGCATGAGCACCTGGCACAGAGGCAGTGAGAGGCAGGGGAAGCTTTAACTGATTAGGACCCCGAGAAGTGGCTGTTTTCACATTTTTCCACGTGGTGCAAGGTAGCACAGTGCACACTCCACATAATGATGTGGTTGGTGTAATTTAAATTTAGCTCCATTTGCTGTAACTACCACTTTCATTCACTTGCTGAGGCAAGGACTGTCTCTTTATTTGGTGTCTGTGCCCAGTGGGTGCCCTGATTTCCACATGGCAACACAAACACAAATAGTAGGTAATACTAGGAGTAGCTCTGAATGTGCCCTGAGCACTCAGGGAAGCAGGAAGTCATCAACCCAGAGAGCCATCACCCACATCTGCCTCCATCACTGCTCCATCAGCTCTTCTATGGCAAATAGACTGCAACTGAAAACTCTGTGCAGGCAAAATCAAGTGGCTCCCTGAGATTGGCTCCCTGAGGCTAGGCAGTACTCATTATGTATATGTATAGGGTGTATTTGTATCTAGCTGGTACCACGTGTCCATTGCCCCTGTGCACTGACCATTTGCCTGGCCTTACCAGGGTCCAGCCGCCCGCTCACAGCTCTGGCTGAGCATGCAGATGGCTGCAGCTTTCAGACAAACAGCCAAAGCCCACACTTCCCTTGGAGAAATTCACAGGGAAATGTGTGTAGGTGGCACTGCAGGGCTGATGGACGCCTTGCTGCCTGTGCCCGGCCTTCATGGGAGGCAGTGGCCAGGGAAGCGGAGCTGACTCAGTTATGAAATGACTGCACGCAGGCAAAAAGGTTGGTACAGCTGTGAGCAATGAGTGTTTCTTCTCGTTCCAGACCAGCAAGGCTGTCTCCAAAGGAGATTTCCATCTGGCCAGTTCAGCTTCCCGCCGAGCTCTTTTCCTCGCCACACTCTCCATAACCATCGGCACAGGAGTGTACGTCGGGGTGGTGGTAGCACTGATCGCTTATCTCTCCAAAGGGGGTCACGTATAGCTGCCACCTGCACATCAGCACTGGCCCTGGCTGCTGGCCCTCCTGGGATCAAGCTCTCCTGCGGAGCAGTGCCTGCAAGGGCTGCTTGCACGGCAGGACCTGGCGTGGATGCCCTGCGCAGGCTCTTTCCCCTTTCTGACAAACAGTAGTCCCCTGTTCTCCTACTCAACAGCAGGGAACTGGGGACCATCCTGGCTGCTGGGACCAGGAGAAGCACACTTGTCTGGTGGAAGATGTGCAGGTGAAACACTGTGTGCTGCTGCTGGGCTGGTGCCACCACCCCTGCTCCAGGGCCATGGCTTCCCCTCCCAGCCCCACAGCCAGACCCCAGCACTGGTGCCCAGGCTTGGCCCGTGAAGGGGGCACACAGGGAGGAGAGGGGATACAGTGCTGGGGAATGACCAGTCTTTCTTCTGGGAAGCTGGCATCCTGGTGGGATCTCCAGACTCCCATGATGGGGACAACATTCTCATTTCAGTGCCACGGGGTGGCAACTGGCCCCTCAGCTGCAGCGAAGAAGGAGGACACAGCATGGACATGACCGAAGGGCATGCTCTCCACATCCCTCTGCAGACAGACCCCTGATCCAGGGGACATCCCAGTCGCTGGCCCGTCCCAGGCAAGAAACAAGGATGAAGGCAGTCTGGTGGTTGCACACCATCGCTCCCATTGTTGGAGCAAACTGGCAAAGATAGCAGGGTTTTCTCCACATTAATAATGATAATTGCAAGCTGGAGTCCCCAAAAGATTGGTGTCCCACAGTGCTGGGCCCTAAAAAATCCTGTAATGGCAATTTCTACCCAAGAAGCGACCTGGGAGGGGTGGGGGCCTGAAGGACTCATCTCTTAGCACTAAGTCAGGATCTCACACACAAAGAGGGATGGAAAGAAAAGCCCAATGTGACATGCAGAGCCCGGGGTAGGAGTGTTGTTTGTGAGGGAACGGGATCCAGAGAGGGGGAAGACTTGGAGGGAGCCTGAGATGCAGGGGTGACCCCAACACACTTCTTCCCATGCCTTGGAGAGAGGTATCTCCATCCATCTGAAAGCTCTGCTGACAAGGAAATTCCACACATCCCTGCTTACATCTTACTTTCGCTAATTCGTAAATTGTCAGAAACACAAATGCTTCAGAGGTGGGTGTGAAGGCGATGACTGCCCCAAAAGCAGGCGTTAAAAGGCCCTGCCTCACCCCCCTCCTCAGCATCCACCTTGACCCTCCCACGCCCTGGCCATAGCTCCCCTGCCGCCTCCTTCCCCCATGTGCAGGGGGCTGCAGGCAGACTCTGGGCACCCATCACCCCCTTTCCTGGGGTTTCTGGGTGGGCTCTGTAAGAGGCACAGCATGTTCCTCCAGCTGGGTGCCATTCAAATGTACATTTCATCCTAAAGAAGCATGTTAATGTCTGCGATTGCTGTTGTACTTGAGCCATAAAAGAGAGAAGCACATCAGAGACCTGTTCAGAAGCTGGTCTAAAAGTTCCCATTATGTTTTATAACATGTAAGAGCTAATAAAAGAAGCAGGAAAAAAGACTCTGTTTATAAGGATGTGGAGCTGGCTAGTGACGAGGTGAGCTTTGCAGGAGTGCTGAGCTCACTGAAACCTGGAGGTGTTTATGCAGCTCCTGAAGGAAGTTATAATCCAGCTGGTGTTCGGGCAGCTCAGAGGGAGATGTACTGCAGTGTAGATCACAGCGAGCAGCTCGTGCTGGGAGTGGGGTGGTGATGAAGGCTTTTTGCCATGTGTGGATGGACAAGAATTAGGGAAAGAGAGAGACATCGGAGCATTGTGTATGTTCAAGCTGCTCTGTGTGTGTAGCAGAAGCATAAAATAAAATGTGCTCGAAGAGAGGCAGAAGAATACAAATATCAGGAGGGAATAATCATGTCTTGCTTCTCATAGTGGACAGAGAGATGGAATTTGCAGGGAAGGACTGGGGTATCCAAAAGAGATCAGGTGGCACAGAGAGGAGAGATGAGGGGCCCTCTCACCCAACAGCTGAGGCATGATTCTCATTCCCCCACTCCTGCTCATGCTCAGCCTCCCTGGGCATCCATCCCTTCAAATAACCACACAGGACAGGAGTGCTGTTTCAGGGGAGGGGATGTCTGTGGGTGCCCATGCAGCAGGGGCGGCCAGTCCCACTGCTCCCTCAGCTAGGTGCCATCCCAGCTAAAGCCCTCCCTGCCTCCCCCCTGCTTGAGCACCTCCAGATGGGGGGCAGCTGGCTGCTGGGGGGCAGGGGTGGGGGGCTTCCCACTGATTCTGGTCCAGACAAAACCATTGGGGCTGCTGGACCAGAATCGGCAATGAGAAACTGTGTATGCTGTGAATTTGTAGTTCTGCCAGCTGTTTTCCTCCAGGGGCTGCTCCAGCTGGGCGGCCAGCAGCCCCCAGCCCACTCACCATGGGCACCTTATCCCTCTGCACCCTAGCTTACCTCTTTGTCTTTTTTTAATTGGAGACGCATGGGGAAGGACCAGGCTAAAGGGTCAACAGAACTGAAGTGTTTTCCACTATTAGCCTGAATCTCTGATGATCTTGTCAAAGCAGGGAGGGAGGGAGAGAGGCTGTGCCAGAGTATCCCTAAGTGGGGCATTATGCAAATGGAGAAATTAGTTGGAAACACCCTGAAGGGAAACATGTAGAAATTGAAATCCGAGGACCAGCGTGCAGACTGCTGCTGAATAACTTATTACAGACTCACAGTGTCTGCTGCAGCCGCCAGAGCAGAAGGGAAGGAAGCAAAAAGGCAACAAGGCACAGCAGTCAAGGAAGATACAAGCTCCAGAAATTTGATTGAGCTTTAAAAAAAATAAATGTTAAACTAAACCCTACCAGTGGATGTGGAAGAGGTGACTTTTCGTCCCCTCCTTCCTGTCCTCCCAGAGGAGGGGTCCCTGTCCCACCCAGCACCCCCAGCCCCACAGCAAAGCTCCATAATGGTCCTGATCCCACATGGGACACTCAGAAATTTGGGGTGAAGGAGGAATAGTCTCAAAATATGGCCTGGCAACATATCTAGCCCAGAAAGGAGAAGGGAGTGCAGAGGGCCCGCAGGTCACAGCTGGCGAAGGTCATGCAAAGCGTAGGGAGTGCAGAGACAGTCTGTACCCGTGCAGAGGGTGGGGGTGGAATGGGATTCCCGGTGGCTGGAGAGGGAGGATTTGAGGTTCTCTGAGCTGGGAGCAGAGGTGGGTTGGTTAAATAGTGGTGTCATACAAGGGTGTGCACCACAGCCTGCTGTCCTTCCCTGCACCCCACAGCTAAATAATCACAAGAGGTGCTGAAGGGTCCTATGACATATCAGAACGAGCCTCCCCTCTCCATTCATGAATAATTAGTTATCCATACTTAGGACATCTATTTGCAACTGTGCTCCCCACCGGCCAGCTGCAGGTGCCTGTCCCTGTGAATGTAGGTGCTCCCTAGCACTCCCAGCACAGGCAGAGTCCTGCAACCCCCTGGCTCCAGTGACCCTGTCCCAGTGCCCTCCTGCCCATGGCTCTCCAGATGCCCCTGCTCCGTTGCCCCATCAGCAACCCCAGTCCTTGCCCTAAGCTGGTGCCACAGGCACGAAATGCCACCAGAAAGCCCAACTCCTGCCTCCTCTCCCTGCACCCATGTCCAGACACCCCTCTCGTCTCCCATGCTAGGTGGCTCTTTGTCTGCAAGAAGTGCTGTCACCAGGTGTCCCAGATGTGCTCCTGCTGTGATGAGAAGACCCTGGGGATGGAGCCAGCTCCACTCCCCCCGGCCAGCTGAATGCCTCATCTGTCCCTCCCCTGCCTTTGAGATGCTCCGTGCTCAGCCAGTAGCTGAGAGCAGTGCTGTCTGAGGTGCACTGGGCTCTGGTTTCTTTTCCCAGCTGAGAAAAATGTGTCATCTTCCAGCTTGGGCTCCTTTTGTAACCTCTGCAATGTCAAGGTGAGCACTTCCTCGTGAGCATTTCTCTTCAGAAGCAGCGAACAATGGGGCGGACAGAGCCCGTGACAAGGGCAGGGGTGGCCTTCAAATCCTGCCTCCTTCTGGGATGCAGACAGGGAGAAAGCTGCCAAGGAAAAAAGCACCAGTGCCTCAGCACCTTCATCTACCTGGGAGGACACAGCCCTTGCAGAGGCAAAGCTGCCACCTGCTCTGTGAGCAGTGCCCATCATTGGGATGGGATTGCCACCAGTGCTGGCGGGGCAGAAATGCCTCGATTGTCCCCCCATCTGTCCTCTGGAGACTGGCAAGAAAAAACATACAGGGAAATAAAAGCAGAGTAAGTCCTTCTCCTCATTTAATGGCATAGTCGGTGTTTTCCCTTCACAGCAATCCTGTAAGGAAATAGCTAATTATCTGAGAGAGGGAAAATGTTCTATTCCTCTCCAAAAAAAATTTTTAAAGCATTTAGCAGTACATCTCTTCACCTAGCTTATCTTTTCCCTTTTGCTCCCCAAAAACAGCCTGCAGTGAAGAGAGCACAGGAAGGCACAGCCTGTGGCAATGCCATCTCTCCTGGGGCTGGCAGGAGAGGATTTTTGCAGAGAGGAGCCAATTAAGAGCCATCACTAAGGCATTAGCTGCTGTGAAACTGGGAGGCTCATTACCGCTCCTCTCCCTGCAGATGCAGACATCAGCTCCCTCTTCCACAGCCTCTGGTAGCCATATGTGCAGGAACATGGCACTGGTGGGTGCCGAGAGGGGACAGAGTGCTAGGTGAGGACAACATGCTGGGGACAAGGCAGATGCTGTCCTCATGGCTGGCGGTGATCCATGGGCCTTGCTGTGATGCCATGGGAGGGGGTGGTTAGTGAAGGTGACGCACGGAGAGTGTTAGCATCACTCTCCACTGCTTGTCTGTCCACCCAGCAGCACGAAGGGGCTGTACCCCTGCACAGCCCCCTCCCCACTGTCCCCCTACACGTCCCCATGGTGTCCAGGTTCAGGGATGTTAGCAGACCATGTCTGCAGATGTGCTGCTCCTTTGAGCTGACCTCATTTTTGCTGTAGCTGGTGCCCAGGCTGCATCTCAGAGCCAAGGGCTTTGCCAGGGAACTGCACCTCCCCTTTGGAAGGTGTCTCTTAAAATGAAATTTAAATGGCCTCATAAGTCATACTTCAGGGAGTTTGGAGACTCAATACTAACAAGTGCCAGAAGCACCTCACTTGTGACCTCCTAGGTCAGACAGGTCCTGTGTCCCCCCACCCCAAATGGGCAGGAGATCCCTGCAGGCCAAGCTGCCCCAAGCAGAGGAGCTGGTGCTGCCTCTCCAGCTGTGCCTGACAGTTGTCAGGTGGGTGATGGTTCAAGAAAGTCAAGATGAGTATGAACAGGTTATTACTATTTTAGAAGATATGTTGGGCTGGAAGGCACAATCCTTGAGGATCCGTACGAGGACTGCTCTCCCATATTTTCACTGGAAAGCTGGCATCGGAAGGAGGGGTGACAGTGCCATTTGCTAATCAGATAAAATCAGGAAGGTTTGGAAATACAGAAGAGTAAAGAAACTGGGTTACCTTGAAGGCAGGAGGGGTGGAGACAGGATGAAATGCAGGGAGATACAATGAGGGGTTGCCAGCAGGAATTGCTGCAGCAGCATGGAGCTCCTCAGCTGGCAGGGACAGAGGAAAAGCCCAAGCCACTGCTCCAGCATGAAAAAGGTAGATCTGACATGAAGATCTACAGGACAAATTGGTTGTCCTGATGCCCACCTGCCCCCAGCACCAGTCGGCAGCCACCCACCATGTTGTGCCATGCACATGGATGCCCCGGCCACAGCCCTGCTGCCACACACCATCTGCCCCAGCCTTGGGGCCACCCCAGTGGGGTCTGCATTAGCACCCACAGTCAAAAAAAACACCCTCCCTGCTCCTTCCCTCAGCTCAGCCAAGGAAGGGCATGTGCCAGGGGTCTCTACATCCACCTTCACAGCCACTGCTGCAGCCACCACTGCCACTGAAAGCAGCTACCTCCAGCAGTTTGGAGCAGTAATCATTCTGAAGTAATTACCATCTTACTCCCTTGGAGAAGCTCAGTGGTGAGAAGGTGCTGGCAGCTTATTACTCCAATTACTTCCTGACACACAGAGCCCTGGCGCTCAGGGCTCTGCAGTAGCACACAGCATCACTCATGGCTTCCCAGGTGCTTCCCTGCCAGCGCACCCACTGCCCCAGATCCCCTCCTCTGGGACCACATAGGGTATGCTCAGGTGTGTGGATGGTGATGAGATCCCACCAGCACCAAGGAGCTAAACTGTTTTAAGAGATGCCTTGCTGACTCAGAACTGCTCCTCCAAGGCTGCCCCACCATATAATGCAGGCCCAAGAATTCCACAGGACAACCCCGAGCATCCCTTTCTCCTGCAAGTTGATGCAGGGAAGCTCAGCAGATGTAGGAGCTCATGGTGAATGAAGCCAGACTACATCAGCAAGAGGACTGCACTGCAGCAGCCAGGGAGAGGTCCCAAACATGCTGAAGAAGTAAAGCTATTTGCAAGCAAGATTGGGTGGGCAGCAGGGGGAGAACTAGAATATGCATTATTGCATCTCAACTCTTAAAGTCACCAAAGCTCCTAATGCCCCTGCAAAGACCTGAAGAAAGACAAGACTCAGCCCTGCTGTTAGACCCAGCTTCAGGCAATGATCTTATAAGCACAGTGCTCAAGAGACTTTCCCTCACATTGTATGGTGCTCTGACTCCTGGCAGCTTCCTGGGAAACAAGAGCAGGTACTGCAGTTGTCACCACCCTCCTTGGTGGTAGCAGCCACCCCCACCTCCCTACAGCTCAGTCCTGCACAGCCCTACTGGCAGGCACAACAGAGGAGCTCACACACTAAGGGGATGAGGACTTTTGGAGCCCTCCAGCACAGCCTGTGCAGGCAGGGACCCCCACACCCCAAGAAGCTGGCAGGGCAGAAGTGCAAACAGACAGTTTTAGCCTCCCACTACAGCACCACTACCTCAGGGCAGGACTACCCACTGCCATCTCAGATCTGTGCCCACTGCGTCATCCCCAGCCTAGCATCTGATCTGGGAAGCAAGTCCTGGCCTCCCACCAGGGAGAGCACAGCCCCTGCCAGGCCTCCAGAGCACCACCAAGCAGATAGTTCCCACCAGGTCCCACAAAGCAGAAGAGAACCATCACAGCAGCAGGGATGGAGGTAAGCACAGTCTCTCCCTGCCCACAAGCCAGTTTTAGAAAGCAGACAGGGAGGGAAAAGCCTTGCCCAGAAATCACACAAGCAAGAGTGAGAAACCACACAGGGCTAGGAGTGGAACAGTCTTTATTGCTTTGGTTTCTTACAAGTGAGATATATGTATCTAGGCTTGCTGCAAGGAGACACCCACGTTGCATTCAGCTTGCAGCACAGCACAGGGGATGCAGGGACACTGGGCACACAAGGTTCAGTCTCTCGGTCTTCTCCCAGGCATCAGGGAAGAGAGACCCTAGGACAGTAAGGCAGCTGCCAGCTGTGAGAGAATAAAGGATTGTGTGAAAGAGGCTATTGATACAAGACCAGAAAGGTCAGGGACAGCTTCTCTGGAGCCAGCAAAGCACACCAACACCTAGCTCAGTGTTGCCAGCAGACAGATTACAGTGGGGACACAAACACGTCCCCTCCGCCACCAGCTTCTGCTGCCTCTAGGGCTGGTATTACCCAAGACAGGTATTAAGAGCCAGAAAGTCAAGGTGGCAATGGTGCTGACCCCAAGCGAAGCTATAATTCTCCTTACCTGGGAAGAGCCTAGATCAAAGATGCTCTCCAGTAAAGCTGAGCAGTCCCCAAGCCCCTCCTCACCCACAGAGAGCCAGTGCTGCTCTGCTGCTCACCAAGGGGATGCTGGATACCTCTGTGCTCATCTTGCACATCCACATTACTCATTCAAGCAAGTGCCCAGCGCAGAGACACCTTCACATCTTCCCTCTCAAGAGGCCCGGCAGCATCCCATAACACCAGCACAGTACTGCCTCCCTTCCTCACCCTTCAAGCACAAACAGAGGATAACCTCCCAGCCCCTCTCCTTTGGGGCAGCTCAGACAGACCAGTGGCTTCTCTTTCCACTCCTCCCATCTCTGGAAACAGGCACTGTGCAGATGCTCCCATACCTGATTGAACCACACAGAAAAAAACAGAGACTAGGAACAAAACAAAACAAAAACAAACAAAAAAAAAAGAACAAAATTTAGAGCAAGATCCTGGACTGGGCACCCCACCAGAAAGCCAAAGGGCACATCAGCAGAGGCACTATGGCCAAGCCAGCTGGCAACCAGCACTCAGGCATCCACAAGCGTCAGCCCATCATGCAGGGCACGCTTCCACATGTAATAGGTGGAACGGGCTGTGAGCGGGAAGCGGGCACTGAACTCCTTGTAGGTGGGGAAGGTCTTCGACTCAAAGCGCTGCTGCAGGAACAGCTTGGCCTGTGCCTTGAACTGCGCAGTGGCGATCACATCCATCACAAACATTCGGCTGTTGGCTCTCTCTGACATGGAGTAGCCTGAAATGGTGGCATTGTATGGAGTGGCCAGTGCTGGCTTATCTAGGTGCTTGGTGGCTACCTCCATGTGGCACTGGGGCTTGAGGCCTGGCTCCACTCTCCGAGATGCCAGAGAAGCCACCTGGTTCAACGGCCGTCTGGAGCTGGTCCAGGGTAGGCAATGCTGCCTGAGGGCCCGGCCGCTGCCCTTCCAAAACCAGTAGGCTGTGGAGGAAAGAGATGGGTAGTGCAGGCGGTACCTACAGAATGGCAGCCGCCATTGCTGGACCTGCCTCTTGGCCACATCTCGCAGCTGCTTTCTCCAGCACAGAGAGGGCTTGAGCTGCAGGAGACTCCTGGGTGCTGGCCGGTCTCCATTCAGCCTCTTTTTACCAGGCACGTTGCTTGGCTTCAACTGTAGGAACTGCTTTCCTATCACTAGAGATTTCTGATTATCCAAAGGAGACTGGGGGGGTTTGAAGTTGGGGTTCTCCTTGATTGCTTTTCTTCGCCAGTTGTAGTAAGTGGACCTGGAGATGCCAGGGAAGCTGCGCTTGAAGCATCTGTAAGGCACCAGAGTGTTCATGGAAATGCATTTCTCCAGGTAGGATTTGGCTCCTTGCATGAATATTCCTGTTTGGATAGGGTCTAGGGAAGGACTTGGGGATCTTAAGCTCCCCCCTGAATTTGCTGGTTCATCCACATCAGCCTTTTTTGGGATATCTCTGTGAAGCTCCTGCAACCTGTGGGCCTCAGCCAGAGCAGATGCATCACCATTGGCCATGCTCTGCATCTCATGCTTCCACGCATAGTACGTGGATCGGGAGATTTCTGGAAACATTTGTCGGAAGTGCTGGAGGGGGATAATATTGCCTTCCTGAAAGCAGGACTGGAGGAAGTGTTTAGCTGCAAACCTGGCAGCCGCTTTCTGCCGGTGTTCACGAGACTGGCGCTTCCAGCGATAGAAGGTGCTCTTGGTAATGCTGTATCTGTCACGCAGGTTGGAGTAGGTCAGCTGGGGGTCACTGTTCAACAGCTCAAGGGTCTTCATTGGCTGGACAGGAGGCTCGGGCGAAGGCACTGTGGGTTCTAGCTCCTCCAGGCCAACCACAGCCACAAAGTACTGCGCTTTGAAGACTTGCCGGGAGAGCTGCTGCCCTGACCACATGATGTGGAGTGTGGAGGTTCGCGGGCCACACTTCCTGGGCCGAATGAGGCGGTTAAAATAGGGCCGGATCTTCAAGTTGCTCATGGGGTAGATAGAGTAGATGTTACATTGCAGTACTGAGGCAAGAGCATAAACATGCCACATGTTGGCAAAGGTGCCAGGAAAACAGGTAGCTTTGATGTCGGCATCAAAGATAGCCTCCAGGATAGCCATGGGGAGGCTGGTCATCTCTGGGGTCTCCTCAGTGCAGAGGGAGTATCGGGCAGCCTGCAGCATCACCTTAGAGTCAATCATGCCATTCAAGTAGTATTGCTTGTGCAGCAGCATCTCCACCACTGTACGCACCTGAAGCTCCAGGCTGAGGCTGGGGTTGCCCCAGAGCAGCACACTGGCAGCCTCAAAGAGGCGGTTCCCCTCACCCTTACAAACCAGAGGCAGCATGTTACTTGGGGCATCCTCAGGATAGAGGCTCCTGGCTACCCGGTCAACCTCCAGCTCCTCTTGGAACTGCCTCCCACAATAGCCAGGCAGGGAGAAAGATGACAGGGTCCTCTCTGCCTCCAGCGCAGCACTGGTGAGGCCCTCCAGACCAAAGCATTCAGTGGCTTCCTGCAGCTCCTGCAGCACAGACTGCACCAGCTGGTGCCGCTGGATCATCCTGAAGGATGGGAAAAAGAAAGAAGTCACTAGAGATCACAGAATCACAGAATGTTAGGGATTGGAAGGGACCTCAAAAGATCATCTAGTCCAATCCCCCTGCCAGAGCAGGAACACCTAGGTCAGGTCACACAGGAACATGTCCAGGCGGGTTTGAATGTCTCCAAAGAAGGAGACTCCACAACCTCTCTGGGCAGCCTGTTCCAGTGCTCTGTTACCCTCACTGTGAAGAAATTCTTCCTCACATTTATGTGGAACCTCCTATGTTCCAGCTTGCATCTGTTGCCCCTTGTCCTATCATTGGATGTCACTGAGAAGAGCCTGGCTCCATCCTCATGACACTCACCCTTTACATATTTATAAACATTAATGAGGTCACCCCTCGGTCTCCTCCAAGCTAAAGAGACCCAGCTCCCTCAGCCTTTCCTCATAAGGGAGATGTTCCACTCCCTTAATCATCTTTGTGGCTCTGTGCTGGACCCTCTCAAGTAGTTCCCGGTCCTTCGTGAACTGGGGGCCCCAGAACTGGACACAATATTCCAGATGTGGCCTCACCAAGGCAGAATAGAGGGGAAGGAGAACCTCTCTTGACCTACTAACCACCCCCTTTCTAACACACCCCAGGATGCCATTGGCCTTCTTGGCCACAAGGGCACATTGCTGGCTCATGGTCATCCTCCTGTCCACCAGGACCCCCAGGTCCCTTTCCCCTACACTGCTCTCCAGCAGGTCAGCCCCCAACCTGTACTGGTACATGGGGTTGTTCTTCCCCAGATGCAAAAGATAATGCACACTCCAAACTGCCAGGGGCCTGGCATCCTGGTCCAGCTCTTCCCCAAAGGACAGGATAGGGAAAGAGGGCAGAGGAAAGGCCACTGCTCACCCTCAGACACACACACTCCCAAGGACAAAGGAGGACGCCTGGATCCCCACAGGCAGACCTGGGACAGGGACAGGGGCTCAGCTTGCTCTCCAGTGACCTCCAGTGGGCAGCACGCATGGCACAGACTCTAGAGACACTTCTCTAGGTGAAACTAAGGAGTGACTACATCAATCAGGGTGAGACGCCAGGTCACCTCCTACCCCTGCATGCCTGTCTTTGTGCCCGGCTTCATCCCTACACCCAGCTCTCCCACAAATAGCTCCATCCCTTTCATTCTACCACCCTGCGGGAAAGGTTTGTCATCTCTGCAGGAATGGGCCTGTGACAGACCCACACTGCATGGGGGCATGTAGGGACATAGCTCAAGGTGCTCAGCCCAACAGAAGGGGCAACGAGCTTGCCCCCTCCCTCAGAGCAGGGGACGACTGCACCTGCACCCATTGTATGCATCAAAAACTGCTGTCACAGAATGTGGGATGGGAAGAGCCAGAGCCAGCCCAAGCCACGGCTACTGCTGCCTGAGTCGACACTAGATGTCACTTGCTGCTCAGCAGACACATGCCACCAGTCAGAAGTCACAAAAGGAGGGCTTCTCCTAGACAAGCTACTAGGCAGGATGCAACCCAAACGTGCAGATGGAACATGAGCATTGGGTGGGTAGTTCAAAGGCTGTATGGAGCCCTCTTCCCTGTCTGAGCCCCGTCCCACTCCCATCTATCCTTCCTCCCACCCTCCTCATGCCAGTTCCCAATCAGGCAACCCAAAGGGTCAAACCTGCACCCCTCTCCCCTTTGTCAGCTTTGGTCCTGATGCCTACATGGCTCTGCCCTCACCACTCCAACAGCTTTCATGATGACTGCAGTCCATAGCCCATGATCCAACTCTTCAGCACCTTTCCCCCATCAGCCAGCCCAGTGTCTCCCTCTTGAACCAGTTTTCTCCCAGGGACTATAACACTTCACTCAACCAGGAAAAAAAAAAAAAAAAAAAAAAATCTGGTCCATTTTCTCCCAAGGCTCATTCACATACCACCCCAGACATGTCAGGCACCACTTTGTAGTCTGCTTGATTCACATCCCACCTTACAGGTATCACTATGCACTCGCAGCTCTGCAGGGAGATAGGGAACCTGCAGAGCCAGGCAGGAAAAGCAGCAGCTCTTCAGTAAAGCAGATGTCCCTCCTGACCTCCCCCAATTCTCAGTCCTGCATCCTGCTGTAGATAAGGTTATTATTGCCATAGCATCTATGGCCCCTGGCCATAGCCAAACAGCAAATGACTCTAGGTGCCACAGAATCACACATCTGCATTCCAGCTACTTCACTGCAAGGAGCTTCCATGCTGCTGCTGCCCCTTGCCTTTAATCAGGCCACAGCTAGTCACCAAATCAACCCCCTTCCCCTTCTCCAAGCTCCTTCACGGTCTCCTGCATGTCAGAGGCCAGGGCCCTCTCTTACAGCTGTTCCCACAGCTGTGGGGCATCAGGTATCAGAGACAACACAGGAGAACACACACAGCTGTAGAGCAGAAGAGAGAAACTTGTCATAAAATCCTGGTCTGAGCAAGTATGGGGTTGCCACTTCAGGTCTGGTCTGTATCATTGCTCTCCTAGAAGTTCAGAGAAATTTATAGAAGTTTGTAGAAATTTTGACTAAGCCTGTCATGAACAACATTCATTCAAGGAGCTGAAGCAAAGGCATCCCTCAGGAGAGCTGCAGGGCTGGCAGAGCCCAAGTCCTCCTCCATGGCATGCTAAACCATTTTCTGGCCAGCCACCTTCCCCTGCAGCAGCCACTGCCTCCCCTTTCAATCCCCACAGCCCAGCTGAACACCAGCAGAGCCAGAAAAGGCAAGACAAGCTTTTCCCCTTGAGGGGGTGAGGAGCTGACACAAGCTAGGGAACATCAGCAACAGCCCTGGTCTTTATAGCCTGGTGGGTATTTCCCACCCCCTTATAGCCTGGGGGGAGAGGGAGGGCGAGAGGGAGAGCTGGAGGCACAGGATTTAATCCTTTCCTTCAGCAATAAAACCATAGCTGCAAGGTCACTGCCAGCTCCTGCTGCCCTGAGTAACAGGACCTCAAAAGCAATCCTGAGGCAAAACCCACAGCTGAAACAGCACTGATGAGCTCCTGGGGCAGGGTGGAGAGGGGCTCAGGTAAGCCAGAAGCAGAAGTCAGGCAAGCTGGGGGCTTGAGTTCATCACCAGATCAAACCCAGCAGCTCTCAACACAGAAGACCTGCTGCAAAGGGAACATTTTTCCCTGCACACCCCCAGCGAAGCCAGCTGAACACGACAGACAAGTGCTCCCTAAACCGCCTCAGCACCAAGAGGTAACCAAAGGAGCTTTTCACCGCTGATAAAGGAGGTTTTACCTAACCTGGCTGCTTTTGCATTGTAACAGATAAGCAAACACTTGCAGATCATGTTCCCTCACCTAAACTGATGGGCTAGTGGCATCCAGTAGTGCAAGTTCCCCCAGCCAGCCCCAAAAACGCTCCCACCAGCAGGAATCCAAGAGACCTCAGTCCCTGCCACCCTGGGACCGCTGGTGCCTTGCAGGAGCAGGGCTGTCCCTGCACCTCAGCTCATCTGGGTTCAGGCGCTCGTTTCCCAGCCCCAGCTGCAGGCTTAGCCACCCCAGCAGCTCCGGCTCCCACTTACGAGGAGAGAGGGTTTGAACCACCGTAACTGCACAACAGAAGCACAGAAGCAGTCGTCTCCAGGAGCTGTCTAGGCTAGCAATATCACCACAGTAGAAACCCCTGGGGGCTTCTGGTGAATGAGCAGCCCCGGCAGCGGGAGAAGCTGCTCCATCTGCCCCCGGCCATATCCCCCCCGAAGCCCAGAAACGGGGCAGCGCTCGCCCGGAGTGGGGAGAGCCACGGACCCGCCTCAGCCGAGGGCAAAGCACTGCAGCTGAGCCTGGTTCCGCCGTCCCTCGGGCAGAGCACTGCCCGCCCCATTGAGAACAGCGCCTGACAGGCACCTCCAGCCCCGTCCACCCGCGGCGGCCCCGCGGCCGCTCACGCCTCTCCCGAAGGCGGCCGAGGAGGCTCCGTGCAGCCGCCCCCGGTCCCCGGGTGGGAGCACGGGCGGCCGCTCCCCTCGCCCGGGAGACAAAGGGGAGAGGTCGCCGGTGCCCGGGCAGCGGCCGAGCAGGGACGGAGGGCAGGGCGGGACGCCGGGGGAAGGTGCCTGCCGCGGCAAGGCAGCCCGCGGGGTCAGGGTTAGGGAGGGACGGCAGCAAGCCGCAACCCCGACGGCACCCAGCCCGGCTCCACACTCACCTGGCTCCGCAGGTCGGGTCGCACCCCGCCCGCGCCCTGTGCCGCCCCGCACCTTTAAGGGCGGCGGCAGGAAGCGGCGCGGACCCGCCGCCGCCCCGGTGCCAGCCCCGCAGTGACCCTCGGGAGCGGGCGGACGCGTGCGGCGCCGGGCCGGGCCGAGCCGGGCCGGGCCGCCCCTCCCCGCCGGCCCCTTCCCTCCCCTCCCCCGCCAGGAAGCGGGCCATCCCCGCGGCCCCGGCCCAGATGAAAGCGGAGCGGGCCGGGGGTCACTTCCAAAGCTAAAGTGATAATGGCCATTGTCCCGTCGCCGCCCCGCTTAAAGGGCCCGCCACCGCTCTGCCCCGGCACCCTGCCGCCCCACAGCATCCTCCTGCCCCATACCCTGCCCGGGCCTGCAGCACCATGGTGGGCGATAGAGCCTGTTGGGGCTGCGGGCTGGGAGCTGGGTGCCAGCGTGGGGCACTCCGAGTGTCCCATGGTGTGCAGACGGGCCTCAAGTGGGTGTCACTGCAGCCACGGGACCCTGGCATTGGCACAGCCCATGTGCGTGTGTGCATACTCTCCCTGCACACCGCTGCGGTGGCCATGGTCCTTCCTTCGTGCTGCTAACTAGGAGGTAGCTACCCTTTCCTCTTCCCTCCCCACATGGCGTCTGTCCTCCCCCCCAGCAAGGCAATGCTGGTGGGACCCCTGGGGAACCTAGGGCTGACAGAACTCAGTTGTGCTGCCCTTCAAAACCTTAATTTGTCCGTGTGAGGCACCCAAATGACGGCAGCCTTTTCTCTGCCCTCAGCTCTGGGCAGCCTCCCAGACAGGCTTGCATCCACCCGCTCATCTCTGGGCCCTCGGTGGAGCAGCCTTTCTCCTCACTATCTCTGCCCCGCTGCTTCCCCAGCCTAATCTTGGGGCTGAGGTCCCCCTCCTTAACTCCCACTCGCACAATGGGTTCATCGTGTCCCTCGGGCACCACGTGAGGCTGTGCAAACAGCCCGCACACTACGCACCTCACTCTGGTATCGATGAGCCGCCAACGCCAGCTCCACCCTGCATCCTCCTTAAAAGCCCTGAACCCCTAGAGCTTCCTCCAGGACCTGCTTCTCAAGCTACACCATGCCAAAATGGGTCCCCAAGAAGCCCATGTGCTCTCGGGTGTGAGAACTGGGTGTGTTTTAATGAGGGGTGGGCACAGTTTGGACAACAGGGAAGAATTGGGCTCTTCACCAACTGGTCTTGGTTCTTCGTGTCCCCTGGTCTGTGTAGCTCTGGTTGCAGGCAGCATCTCATTTCCTCTCCCCAGCCTACCCTCAGGGACCAGCACCTCACATCTCTGAAGCCAGCTCTACTCTTGCTATCAACCTGGCCTCTCCTGGATCTTTTCCCAGGCAGCCTGGTGTTCATATCCACAGCTGCTGAGCTCCCCTTCTCATCCTTCATCCTTTTAACTTCTTTGGTTGCAAATGCAAAGCAGTGCTCACAGGGCAGTGAGACACTGGTAAATGCCGGAGTCAGCAGGGTCAGTGATTAACATAGGAGCTGGAAAACACACAAAGAGACAGCCTGGGCAGTTCTGTTATGCAGATGACTGCACACACCAGCTTCCAGCATATAAACAAGTAGTTAGCATTTTTCCGTTCCTTGGAGGAGTTCGGTGGGGGACCAGAGTGCTCCCTGATTAAGTGCAGGATGCTTCAGCACGACAGTAGGCCATGGAGACTTTTGCAGTTTAGCTCTGGCTGCCAGAAGTTTTTCTGCCTGTTGTGCTTTAACCTGCCTGCTGCAGTCCATCAGCTCTCAGATGAGTCCCAGAGCAAAGGCACAGAGATGTCCAGCTGCACGTGGCTCTCAGGGCACCATGTTTCCACCACGCTGGAAAGCAGATTTTACTGCTCCAAGTTTGGGAACAGAGGCTTCTCCCAGGTCAAGAGTAGCCTCCATGTTCAGCAGATAAAATCTCGTGGGTTTGAATGTGATGAGGAAGGGTGTCCCAAGGACTTGATGCTGGGTTCTTGCACATGGTGGGGCTTCCTCTGGCTCTGTCACTGGAATATGACAGTCCTGACAGTGCCACACATGGGGTAAGATTCAAATACTTGGTTATCCCCCCCAGCAGGAAAGCTCCTCAGTCACACCTCCACTCCCACCTGGGGGACCTCCAGGAGGGGAGGCAGTCAGAACATTGTCTATGGCTGGACCAGAGGAGATAATTCAGATAGGATGGGATAGGGCTGAAACACCTAGGGCAGCCAAATGCCATTCAGATAAAGGTCTAACTGTGAATCAATTGCCAAAACCACCTCTGGAACTGGAACAGGTTGACACAAATAGGATAAATTGACATGTGCACCTCCTCAAAGCCATTGGCGTTGCCTCCACTTTTTTTATTCCATCTTTCTCCCTCCAGAGAACTGCAGAGTCAGAATCTTCCTTCTGGGAAGTCAGAGGAGCTGTGACTGCTGAGGGGCTGGCAGGACTGAGGGTACGGGGGCTTCCAGGGAGGTCCAAAGTATCTGCTGTCTTTGCTGGGTTTCTCCCCTGTGCCTGGCATTGCTCCATAAGGAAAGAGCAGAGCTTGCATCTAGAAATAGAGCTGCTGCAGCTGCAGTCTGCCCACTAGTTTTAGGGGGAAGGAAGGGCAAGTGGTTCTGGTGTAACTATGCCTAACAAGGACCTGGAAAACATGGAGTCCATCCCAATTTTTGTAGTAACTTGTTCAAACTGAATGACAGAAGTCGTGTTTTGGCATTCACATTGTCTGGTACTTCTCATTCCCAGCCATGAAATCATCTCTGAACCCGCTGCCTTGTGCTTGTGCTGGAGCCCTTAAAGTGATGCTCAGATAGACAGACTACTGGGCAAAGGGATGCTCAGATAGACCTCTGGGCTCTGTGGAGAGGTCCCGTGAGGCACCCTCATGTTTGTGCATGCCCAGGGACGATGCTGAGCATCAGCAGACAGACAATTACGATTTTATTCAGTTCTGCTCATATCACACTGAGAGGAAGAGTGACAAACTATAGGGAGTTTTCAGCCAGGAGCAATGGTGGAGTGATTGAATTACAGGAGATGATGCGAGGAGCAAAATCTATTTGCTGGTGCTGAAGTGCGAACTGGTGGGCAGGGACAGCCGAGTACATCAGCCTCAGTGAGCAAGAGCAGTTAACAGAGGTGACTTCAACTGTGTGATCAAGGGCAGAAGGACAGCACAGAGGGCAGAAGAATGTGTCCTGAACTTCAGGACAGCTTGTCAGCGAGGCCCAGCCAAGTTTCATCTCCCCAAGGGAAGCAGGGAGCTGGCCTGGGCACTAGATCCCATCTTAGACAAAAGACCAGAGCCTTCTAAGGCTCTCCCACACCCTGTCACACCCTTCTTCAGGACTCAGAGCTCAGGGTTGTTCCCCTTCCTCCAGCACCCCTCGGTGCCATCTCCTTCCCATCCCATATAAACCACCTGGGGCGCCCACTGCTGTTCTCTCTCTGACTTAAGACCCCTCCTTGTGGGATCAGGGGACCTCAGTGCTGTCCCCTGAAAGTCATCCAGAGCACCCTGTCCCTCTCCTGCCTCCCAGTTCATCTTCTGGGTGATGTTCTGGACTGACCAGTCTAATGCACCAGGAGTGCACAGGAGAGCCAGGTCTGCCTGTTCTCTGCCCCAGGGTAGCAGAGTCCTGACAGTAGGACCCGGTCTCTATTTCTCCTCTGCTTGGCTCAGGGCTGTTTTCCCTTCCAGCTTCTGTCCATCTGGGCTCCCTCTTCCTTCCCACTCCATGAGACAGGAGGGAAGGTTTGAACTTGGTGCCAGTGCTGCATCCTTGCTCCCCAAGGTTCCCCGAGTCTCCCGGGCACATGGGAGGGAGTTAAGCATGAAGCACCAAGCACAGTACCACAGCGCTGGGAGAGGACCGGGAGTCTTGGCTACATCTTGGGGTCCTGGTCCTGGCTGTAGGTAGGAGGGGTGGGGGAGAGCCAGGAACTGCAGGAGATTCAAAGTCAAGATCAAAGCGTTTCCCTATGAAGCCCTAACACTCTCCTTCCCTCCCACTTGCACATAAAAGCACTCTGCCCTCAGCAGGCTCTCCGCTGGGGAGGGTGGGTGGAGGAGGGGGCTGCTTTACCCCTCGCTTTTCCTGTGTTACTCATAACTCTTCTCAGAGGTGAAGTGGTGAAAATCCTTCCACCCCTCCTCCCCTGTTCCTGCTTCTTGCCCAGATCCAAAGAGCCTGAAGCCATTTCAATGACTGAGTTCATGGCAGACCTGGCCTACTTTGGGGTGTTACCAGCGGCTGCCAGCACGGGGGAGATGCAGCCAGCAAAGCCTTTGAAGTGTACAGTAGAAAGACACTGTTAGCAGCACAGCACAAGGAAGGAGGATTGAAAAGAAAGCAGAGCAGTTTGGCCCACAGAAGGGGGAAAGGCTAATTAAGGCACAGACCGTGTGGAGGAAAAGACAGAATCATTAAGATATCACAGCAGGAGCTGGTGGTGGGGCTCCATGGAGGTTTAAGCCACGCTGAGCCACGCAGAGCGTTCACTCCCCCTCTGTTCTCCATTCCCACCCTGCGCTTTGGGGTGGCACAGGAGTGTGGGGGACTGTCAGTCAGTCAGGTTGCTGATCCAGCTGAAAATGAGTTGGTTTAGACAGAGCTGAGACTCAGGATGGGAGTCTCCATTACCCCTTCCTTACTAATAATCAGAGAGAGGGCTAAAGCTTGCAGGTAATCTTAAACTGAAGAAACTGCCAGTTCCAGTGAGGACAGGCACATACGAAGAGGCTGGAGACTGGAAACATAGGCAGGAAATGGCAGATTCAGTTCTGGAAAGCCCAGAAGGCAATATTCTTCTGGCTGTGCTTCATTACCCAACACCGCACAAACCCAGCAGCATTAAGACCTGGGATGGGAAACCCGAGGGAAAAAGCAAGCTGCAGAGTCAAGGCTGCAGTTTTGTGTTTCTTTCAGTGGTCACAGCAGCCGCTGCTTGTTTCAGAGAGTGCCACGGCCACTTCTCCCCCCCAAAAGGTGCTTAAAGATGGGTTTGTCAGGCTGCTCCCTACTTTCCAGCTACAGGCAAGCAGGCAGAGAGGGACCAGAAGGAAGTGGCAGCACAGGGGGGCAGTGGGGACCGCCGGGAGGCAGGGGCTGCGAGGCTGGGGGTGCAGGAGGGCTTCCCGGATGAGGGCTTCCCCCACCGGTCCTGGGCAGGGGGAAAATGCATGGGACAGCAGGCAGGGGAGGACGGGGGATGGGATGTTTCACACCTAGCAAGAAGAAGCAGATGGGGCTGGGGTTAAACACCACAAGGAATTAACTTGCACTGCCACAGGGAGCCCGGAACTTGGCAAGCCATGCCCGGCTCTCCCTTCCCTGGGTCCACGGCAGATTGTTTAGTGATGGGTTAGCAATGCAGAGGGGGTTTCTCTTGGGTCTGTAGCTAGTCAGGGAGCTGAGATATGGCCCTGCAGTGTAAACAGATCCATACAACCCTGCTCAAGTTGTGATTCCCCAGTCCTTTCCCAAGCCCTGCCCCCAGGCACACTCTGAAATGGCCATGGTGTTTGCTGGGGGAGAAACGTGAGAAGTAGAGCCAGAGTGCTGTAAAAGATGTAAATGTCTCTGTGCTGAGAGCAGCTCTGAGTGTCTAGGGCACAGCCTCGGTGGGGGGACGGAGAGGCACCGAGAAGGCACTTCTCTGTTGTTCTTGATCTTGGCTGCCTTAGGAGGGTTCCCAGGAAAAATCCTGAAGCTGGTTCACTAAAGGGGAGCTCACAGCATGGGCTTTATCAGGCGGTAGTTGTGGAGCAACAGGTCAAAGGGCAGGAAGAAGGAGGAGGAGAAGGTAGGAGGAAAGGTTTGGGATAGACAGTTGTGGCCATCTCATCTCATCATCTCATCGTCAGATCCCCTAGCTCCCTTAGTGCTGTGCTGGGAAGCCATTTCATCAGCAGGGGAGGGAAGGGGAGGAATATCCCCTTGCCATAAGGTGGCCTAGGGAGCAAAGGAGTCAGTTCAGTCCTGGTAACTGCTGACATGGTGACACACACAACTGCCACAGCTGCAATACTGCACTGTGAGAGGATGTGACTGCCCATTGGCAACCATCATCCAGCTCTGATGCAACAGCTGAGAAAAAACCCAATCCTTTTAACATAAAAATTAGTCACCGCTGAGGTCAGATTTTCAGAGGGCTGATCTCTGCCCTCCAGAGCTTAACCTTTAGGTATGCCTGATAGCATTGTGAATTCCAGCAGTAAAAGAGCTGAGAGAAGGGAGATGAGGGCAAGGAGAAAGGGACATCACTGAGGAAACAGGCTGATGTGACTTCTTTCATCCCTGAGCGTGTATACTCCAATTTTGTGTGTATACTCTGATTTTATTAGCAGCAGAGCAAAGATGGGGACACAAGGCTGAGGGAGAAGAAAGAGAGGGACAGGAGGTAGGGAACTGCCAGGAAAACGAAGCTACTTGGTGTATGGGAAGAGGGACCTACAGGGTATGTGCAGAAGCCCTGAGACTCTGCAGAAGAAGCATCATAAACAGAATGCTAGGTGTGAGAGGTGCTTGAGGAAGGAAAGGACTCTAGCTCGTAGGATCCCTCATCTCTCATCACCAAACTTGTCCAGAAATGTGCTTGTGCTGAAACATTTCATAACCCAGAGTTCAGGTGACTATCCAAACCTGGAAAAAAAAAAAAATAGTTGGTTTCTGTATTAAACTTGGGATCACTGAGAAGCCAGAGAGGGTCAATTCACTGACACAGCCCATTGCTGCTTTCTTGAAGTCCCTCTCTACCCTCCGCTCAGGTTTTTGCTCTGCCCCGCTCCCTCTCGTGCAGGAGAGCAGGGAACACACTGCTGCCACTCACCATCACGCTGGGGATCACTGCCTTATCCCCAGGTCCTGGCTCAGGAACCTCCCTGCAGAGCGTGGCCACCACAAGTTGTGCATCCTTTTGAAGCAACCCGAAACTTCGCTGCCCGCCCCAAAATAACCCAAACGTGCAGGAATCAGCCCTGCTTCTCCCTTCCCGTGTTCCCTGTGACAAGTGGGCAATGCCCGATGCCCACAGGGACCGTTCCCTCAGCCTCTGGGTTCCCCAGAGGGAGCAGCTCAGGCTTGTCCAGCTCCTTCCTCAGAAGAGGTGGCAATGCCCTATTTTTCCAGCCGTGCTGTCTGTGGCAGCCAGAGCGCAGCTCGACCCTGGAGCCCGCCTGGCAGCCATGGCCCTGTCAAGCCACGGCCCCTGGGCCGCGTGCTGGGCGCAGGTGCCGGGACACCACATCTCAGCCAGCGGGGCCGCCTGTGTGGGCAGGCAGACGGTGAGAAGGCGACGAGTGACGGGAACGCACTACGTAGGCCCTGGGCGACCGCCGGACCCCGCGGTGCCGGCCGCTCCCCCCCCGCTGCCGGGCCGCCAGGGGGCGCTGTGCCCGCGGGCAGCGCGGCTTGTCGCCAGGAGGGGTCACCTCGGCCGCCGGCAGCGAGAGGCGGCGCTGCCGGCGGGGTCGCTATGGTGACGCCGCACCCGGAAGCGCTCGGCAGCGCGGCGGCGGCCGGCTCTGCCCCGGCGGGCGGCGCGGGGCTCATGCAGGGCCAGGAGAGGCGGTGAATATTCATGCGGTAGCGCCCGGGGGTGGGGCGTCGCCCTCGCGCGTCCGGCCGGGCGCTGATGGCGGGAGGCAGCGCCAGGGTGGGGGGCGCCAGGGTCGGCGGCCGGTGAGGAGGGAGCGGGCCGGGCCGGGGGTACATGAGGGGCGGGTTCGGGGGTGCCCCCGCGGCCGGGGTCCCGGCGGCACCCCCGAGAGGTCACTGCCAGCCCCCGCGTTTCCTCCGTTGCAGGCCTGGCCCCCGGCTGGACGGGCTGTTCCTGCGGCGGTTCCTGCGGCTGCAGGCTGTCCTCTTCCCCGGCTGGCCCTCCCCGGCCGCCCTCATGTTCCTGACGCTGCTCGGCGTCGCCTTGCTGGGTGAGCCGGGACTGGGGGGGATGGGGGCTGCACCCCACGCCTGCTCCCCGTTCCCCCCTGCTCCCTGCCTTGCTGTGCCACCGCTGTCCTTCATTTCCTTCCCCTGCTTGCCTCTTCCCTTCCAGAGCAGCTGGTTATTTACCAGGTCGGTGTCATCCCCAGCCAGTACTACGAGGTCCTGGGGAGCAAGGACTTCTCTGGGTTCAAAAGACTGACTGCTGTTGCCCTGACTCTGATCATCGTGAACTCCACGGTAAGACAGGCCAGAGGCTCCTGTGCCTTGGGAGGGGAGGGAAAGGCTGCTCCTGGCATCATCCTAGTGACAAAAGATTGAGGTCTGCCCTTGCCCCGTTAGGTAGCTACGAGTGGGACGGATTGCTGGTACAAACTGTTAGGTTTTATTTCATTTTGGGAAATGCTCGTTCTTTTCACTCATCACTTCGTGTCTGTCTCCTTGCCTTCATTCCAGCTAAAAAGCTTCAACCAGTTTATCTGCAACATGATGTACGTGAGCTGGAGGAAATCCCTCACTGAATACCTCCACAGCTGCTACTTCCAGGGACAGGTCTACTACAACCTGCATGTGCTGCGCGAGGACATCGATAACCCGTAGGCTGCCTGTGGCTTCTCTCAGCCTCTTGCTTGACTTCTTGTGGGCTGCTCCATGCCTTTTCCTGACTTCTCTCTGTCTCTGGGTAGGGGTTTGAGCCCTAGAAGCTTTTGCTATCTAGGCACAAATACCCTCATCTGCCCTGGGTGGGAGGTGATACCTTTTGCTGGGAACTCCCATGACTTCTGGTCCTAAAGGTTTTAGGGGTAGGATGTTTCTGTTGCAAGGAAAATGGAGGCCTGGCAGAACAGGGATCTAGTGCTGCTATAAAACATGCTGTCTGTGAAGTCAACCCTTGACACTCGGTGTGACGTTGCAAAGGGACTGGATGGAGTCAGAGAGCACTGCCTCTCCTTGGCTTCACGCAGCCAGTGTGTTAGGACAGTCCCAGTTGTTCTGTTTGAACTTCAGCCACCAGTCTCCAACTGAACACAGTTTTGTTTAGTGGGGTTTTTGGTGGTTTTGAAAACCCATGGGAGCCACATTCAGGAAGTGCTTTGTTTTGCACTGTATGAGGGCTGCACTTCCCCTTTCCTGTTCCGAGGAAGGAAATGTCAGGGATGACTTGAAATATGAGAGAAGGAGGAGCATTCAGTCCCTCCTTGCTTATCCCAGCCCTCTCCAAGATGCCTTTCTAGTTTACTTCACGCACTGTCCTGCTTACTGCAGAGCTGCTGATCCCTGTGGCCTGTGCAGTGAGGATCGAATGCTTCCCTTCCTCACAACTGCCTGCTGACCCTGGTCTTCCAGCCTGTCCTCACACGCAGGACACTGCTGTCATAGTAACACACTTTTTTTTTCCCCTCCAGAGTTTAAAGTTATTATTAAATACTTGCTGAAAAATGAGAAACCGGGGGATGTGAGAAACCGGGGGATAACTTTTTCCAAATTGCATGGCTTTATACAGGCTTTTTGAGACCCTAAGCTCTTCTCCCCTGGAGGGGGCAACCCTGGTCTAGTCACCACACTGGTGCCATCTCCCGCATTGATGGCACCAGAGGAGACGAAGCCTGGGGTCCCTGTGAGAAACAGCTGTCTTGCAGGGACTCCTAGCTGTTGATAATAGTGGTGACCACAAGGAACTGAAGTAGCCTCTCTGCTTCTGCTGCCTGCTGCTCCCGTCTGCCTGTCCTTCCCCCTTTGTTGTACAGCGTGGTGGTCTGTGTGGTTGCACAGTGAAATCGTGCTGGGTATATCCGATGATTCTTTTTGTCTCTGTCATTTTTCAGCCAGACCCATTCCCTGGCTGCTTCTGCTGGCCCAGTGGTAGGAAACAGCCTGAGTAAGAGGAACCAGCTGTGTGCAGGGGGAGCCGCAGGCAAGGAGAGAGCTTAGCTTGGGTCAAACAGCCCTACTGCCAAACATCTAAACGCAGTTTCATGATGCTGATGCACTTTCTAGCCACAATTGGGGTTACTTAGTTAAATGTTCATTTCTGATAGTGTTTTGCAGCAGTATGGAGTTGCAAGGAGAAGTTAAAAAGCCATGCCTGTCACCAAGGCATGCAGCACTTCTCAGGCAGTGTAGCACACTGGCCCTGGCCAGAAGCTCCTGCACACCTGTCTATTCCTTGGGAGGGAAGGGGAGGACAGAGGCCACTCACCACATGACTGTCCTGCTCAGGTTTATTTTTAACCACGGAATGTGTTCACATTGTGCAGTGATGTGCATGAGATAACTGGGTCAGTCTGCTCCGCAGTGATAGAGCCAGCTCTCCTGACCTTAGAAGACCGAATGTGTGGGATTGCTGCAGAGTATTTTTCATTACCATCTTGCTTCTGCTCAAACATCCAATATTATTCTTTAGTGTCTTTTTTGGTGCCACTACAAAAATTCTCTTTATCTTGCAATTCCATGATGAGAATTTTTTCCCCGCAACAGATACTTAGAGAACAAACTAGAGTGACGAAGTGACCTCCTGTTATGCAGTGCAAACCAAACTGAGTGTTAGATGCATGGTGTCATCCATGTAGAAGGAAGGAAGAGTGGGTTCTGAGTGGCATACAAACACTTGTGGATCCTAGCAGGGCATTTGAGTTGATGTTTATGTGCTATCATTACGTGTTGCTTAATAGCTCATAAAAAGCAATATCTTGCCATGAGTCTATAGTGCGACTTAAATTATAACTTTATGAGAACAGCTACAGTCTGAGGAAAAGGAAAAAATGATGACTGTAAGGTCAGTCAGGGTGAAAGCTGCCCCAAAATTAAATCAATTGCTGTTCCAGGACTCCAAAAGAGTTGAGAGGTGAATGTCACTATGGTTGTATCTGCACTGATGGCTAAGTGGGAGTCCAGCCTTGCCCTTCATTCTGGACTCCAGCATTCACAGTCATGGCATTTCCATTTGTACTTAGCACATCAGGCTGTCCTAAGTGCAGCCTGGCTAGTGCCTTGTTAGAGAGTTAGTACTGGTTCTTGCTCCTGGCCTTTAACAGTGTCAATGGCTCTTTGTGTTGAGCAGGGACCAGCGCATCAGCCAGGATGTGGAGAGGTTCTGCAGGCAGCTCAGCTCCATGGCCAGCAAGCTCGTCATCTCGCCCTTCACACTGGCCTACTACACTTACCAGTGCTTCCATAGGTAAGGACCCATCCTGGCCCTGCTTTCAGGACTCTTTCCTATGCTCTTTTTTGGAGCCTGGCACTCATGTTAGAACTCCTCAGGCAGTCTCTGCACTCCAAAGGGAATTTTGCCTTGGGTATGCTGGGGTGTGCAGTGCTGGCCATCAAACCTCTGTGAAAGCCAAGAGAGGTGACAGTCGAGGGCTCTGACTACTTAAGCCTGAGGGTGCTGGGGTGTCCTTTTGCTTGGATTATTACCTGACCTCTCTTTCTCTTCCTCTGTAGCACAGGCTGGCTAGGCCCAGTGAGCATCTTTGGGTATTTTGTCATTGGGACGATGGTCAACAAGGTATTGATGAGCCCAATTGTGTCTAAACTTGTGCAGCAGGAAAAACTGGAGGGGGATTTCAGGTGAGTGCTTGCAGAGCAGCGTTTGTACTGTTTCTTGGCAGCTCCTGCAAAAGCTGCATTTTTGTCCCTGTTCAGTGCTATGTATGTAGCCACTTCTCTTGTCCATGACTTTCCCCACACTTAGAGAAACCTACATGCTCAATGTGCCCTGAAGTCTGTGTAGTGAGTCCCTGCCACCCCTTCCACTGCCCTGAGTCATGGCAGGCAGTGCCCTTGGTTCAGTCTCCTGGTTCAGTCTCCAGGCTGCTTGCCTGGGCATTGCTGTTGCAGGTGCCTCTGCTAGGGAATTGGATGTGTTCAAGAAAACATGGAGCTTCCTTGGGTGCAGGTGAAAGGTCTGTGGACTGCGTTCACTGACAGAAATCAGGTTTCTGCTTCACCACCACCTTCATGAAGTGCCCGGAACAGTAGTCTTTCATATGCTCTGTAACTCATTTCCTCCCCTTCCCCTGCAGGGTTGGCTGGGTGTGTGAGAGGGGCTTTGCAGCTTTCCCTGTGGCTCGGGGCATCCAGGGACAGCAATGGAAGCTGATGTGGCACAGGGAGCCCAGACCAGGGCAGTTGGTTGTGGTGATTCTGTATGGTGGAGATGGTGGGCTAGCAAACAGGAGGCCCAAGGCCTGAGGAGATGTGCAGAGAGAGTGAGATACTAAACAAACGCACCACTGAGCTTGGCCAGAATGATGTTACCTTGTGCAAAGCTTTGGTCTCTGGTGCCTTTTTGAGCCTAATGAGTATTTCTGTCAAGAGATGCCTCAGATCAGCATTCTGACAGATGTAAGGCAAATTGCCTTTAGCAAGGATGTTGGCTGCATGATTTACTGGGCATTTGTGCACAATCCTGATGATGTTTTTTTGGGTTGTCCAGGTTCAAGCACATGCAGATTCGTGTCAATGCAGAACCAGCTGCTTTCTACAGGTTGGTAGCATTCATTTCTTTGCATCCTCATAAGAATCCTCAGTCCTCTTGCTGCAGCCGGAGCTTTCTGTCCCCTCCATCCCTCTGCAGCGCCATACAGCCCTGACACTCTATTCTCTTTGCACTTTGAGTGTCGTCTGGAGAAATACTCCACAGCAGCTGGAGACGATGATTTTTTTCTCTGTCTTCCTTCTAACATCCCCAGAGGCCTGATACAGATTTGGTGCTGGCTTAGAGACCATTGCTGATATTTTGCCAGGTCCTTACCTGGAAGGTTGCTCGAGGTCTCATTGCATCTTGTCAGGACGTTTCCCTGGGGACTTTTTACAAGTTGCTTCTGGCCTTATCCTGCTGCTGCTAACCTGCTTGTGGGTATACTAGCTGTTGCCTGGCCTCCTTACCTATGTCTGCTCCTCTAGGTCAGTCTGTGCCCTGACCCTCCCAACACTGTACTGCTGTTTACTGTGGAGCTGAGCACGCAGTCAGGAGCCCGGCAGCACCTCCCTGCTTAGTGATGCCCTGAAGTCTGTTGAGCTGCTGCTTGGAGCCTTTAAGGTGTTCCACAGAAATGGCTAGAACCCAGGAAAAGGGCCATGATTTTACTGTAGCTTGTGTTGGGGTGCCTGGTCAGTGGCAGGAGGTCGTTGCTTCTCTCTTGTCACATGTCTGCCTTTGCCCTGCGTGTTGTGAAATCGTTCTTCCAGGAATTGAGGCAAGCAGCAGCTGTCCTGTTTCTGGTCTCCCCTGCCTGTAATCTGTATTTGGCTCCTTCAAGCTGTAATGACTGAGCATTTCAAGTGTTGTGGTGCTGTCCCTAAAGTGGCTTGATTCAAAAATCACTGATTTCCTAAAGATTTATATTGACAGGCATGAAACTCTGATCTAACTAACTGAAATCAATCTTAGTTTGCATTGGCAATTTTGAGTTATTTCTTTGTAGACTGGTTAATTCTTATTGGTTGATAATAATTTTTCTTAATGGAGAAGATACTCTAATTATGTGTCCTTACTTAAGCTGTGGTACTTTTCCTCACAATTTTGAAGCTTTTTATTCTGTTACTAAGTAGAAAATGGAAAGTGAATTATCATACCAGAAAGCAGTGTGTCTTATTTCAGTACAGTTCATTAGTAGAAAAGCTTCACTTGGTGGGAAACTAGAATTTAATTGAATTGCACAAACTCAGGCATTTTCATGGTATGAATCTTAATTAAAAATAACAGAATTTTTAAAAAAATTGCATTCCTAGAATCCTGCAAGAGCAGAAGCACGTACTGAATGGCTGGTTTTGATTGCTGGACTTCTCTAGCTTGTAGAAGCTGTTAGATCTTGTCCTCTTGCACCTGCACCTGAAGAAACTGAGATGGGTTGTAGGGCAGTAATGCCAAATTGAATTCTAATGATGTATTTTTGAGGAAGAAAATGTATTTTTCTAAGAACTGAGAATCTTTAAAACTGAGGCTCTTCAAAAATCTTAATTTGTATTTTTTTTGGGCAGCTCCTGGCCCTGTCTGCTCGGGCCCTAGTGACTCCCCCATTGTGTGGACCATGATGGGAGCGTGGGTGTGTGCTGGGCACAAGCATGTGTTGAGTGGCAGGGGCAATAGCTGCTACAGCAGTTGGGAGTCTGACATAAGATGTGGAGCTGTCTCTGCATTCTGCCACCTGAGGGCAGCTCAGCCCTTGCGAAGGAGCAGAAGGAGCAGCCACACTTGCTGAAGGTGGTGGTTTAGAGCTGAGATATGCTTCCTTGCTACTGGCTCGGCCTGACTGTGGGAGCATCGCTGCTAGCTCGGGTGGTGGGTGAACCCCTGATGCCTGCAGAGATACCCCCAGGGAAAGGGGGTGCTGTGGGACTGGGATCATCCACACTGGGGGCTGCACTGCTCGGGGCTTGTCCGTGTCCCACTCCTCTGGGGTGGGGAACAGGAAGAGGCAGACTGGGGCTGCTGGCCGTGCAGGCGGTGTTGGCTTGCTGTGACCTCCTGGGCTCGCCCCTGCCCTCTCCTTCCTTGTGTAGCGGTGTCTTCCCCCTCTTCCAACCAGGCTCTGCTTGGAAGGTGTGTGGAACTTTGGGTGTGCGTTGCTTCAGGCTGGGGCCTCACTGACACTGTCTAGCCTTGCCTCACCTCCTCCTGTATGCAACAGCAGCATCCACGGGCTCTAAGAGAGATTTGCAGGGTTTCTTGGTGAAGCTCTTCAGAAAGACGCTCTTGGCTGTTCAGTTTCTACTCGACAAAGAGCTTGTTCCTTGGAGGCCAAGGTGCCAGACCCTTTCCAAGCCTCAGTCCCAAAGCCTGTGCTTTCACCTCATTGTGGTGCTGCCGAGATGCCTGTGGCATGTTGCAATCTTATTTTACAGGGCCGGGCGAGTGGAGCACATGCGCACGGACCGGAGGCTGCAGAGCCTGCTGCAGACCCAGAGGGAGCTGATAGGCAAGGAGCTGTGGCTGTACAGTGAGTGGGGAGTTTGGGGTGTGAAGTGGGGTGTGTGGTAGCTCTGTTGTGGTGGCCCACAGACTTGGGAGCCCTACTGCTAGAGCAGCAGGGCTGGATTCTTGTCTCCTGCCTCTTGCTGGAGCATGAAATCCCTGCGGGTGATCAGAGGGGTGCCTACTACAGTCCTAAATGGGAATCCTGTTGTGAAAAAGCCTTGTGGAGAGCCAAATTGTGAAGGGCTCAGCTAAGTCGTAGAATACAAGCCTCAAAAGGGGAATCTGCAGGAATCTCTGCTTTTTGTGGATCAAGTGTTCAGTCGCCAGGGAGAGAGGGAAGGGCTTGAGCTTTGGGGAAGGAGAAGACTGTATATATGACTGGGAGCTGTGAAAACTGCTTTGCTATAGAACCTGTCCCTTGAGCATAGTTGTTCCCTGAAAATCTCCCTTCTCCCATTGTTGCTGGGTCCAGGTTTGTGCATTAAATAAACACTGACAAGATAGGTCTTCCTCATCTCACCAGCATAGTGAGCTTCTGAGCAATGTAAGGGAGGGAGAGGCCTGAACACAAGTGTCTCTGTGGGAGTTTGGGGTCTTAAGTTTTTCTGCCTGTCCTGTGCTCCAAGATAGACTTCATGGCCAACCATCTTCCTCTTTGCCCTTTGTCCTGTTCCTTGTGAGTCAGCCAGGCCTCTGAGGAGTCGAAACAAGCAGGCAAAGTTGCTTTTGCCCCATGGTGGTTCCTGAGCTGTGTGTCTGGATAGTGTTTCTCTGCTCAGGGGCCTGCCCCAAAATGCTCTTTGCTTGGCAAATGGATTTTCACCCTGGTGCTTGTGCTGTCCTGTGAAATGGGTTCTTCTGCTCTGGTGCATCGTGAAGGGCTGAGGCAAGACCACAGGTCTTCCTCTGACCAGGCTCATGGGCTGTACTTGAGCCTGGCTGGGACAGAGGTTTGCACCCTAACTGACTGTCTTCTCTCAATGTGCTTCTGCCCAGTTGGGATCAACACCTTTGACTACCTGGGCAGCATCCTGAGCTATGTGGTCATTGCCATTCCCATCTTTTCTGGGGTCTACGGTGACCTGGGTCCAACAGAGCTCAGCGCCCTTGTCAGCAAGGTGAGTAAGGGTGATCTCCCAGACCCCATTGTGGGGGTGAGCGGGCACTGAGGATAGAGGTTTCGTCTGGGGCTGGATAACCTGCAGAAATTGACCTTCAGGTTAGACTGTCCCTGCCCATGGTGGCATGGAAATGGGAGCTTAGAGCCAGCTGGTATATGGTTAACCTGGGGGAGAGAGCTGCCAAGGACACATGTAAGTGTTTCCTAGCTCAGGCCTCTGGGTCTAAAAGGAAAAAGGGAGGTCAGAAACTCTCTGGCTTTCGGTGGTGTGGGTGAGGACTGGGTCCACGCAGTGCTGTGGGCCTGTGTTATGCCCTGGGCTGCTGCCCATGGTGAGCCCAGCCACCTGTGAGGCTGAGCTGGCTTGCATTTGCCTTCCTGACCTGACTCGTTCCCAGATACTCAAAACTGGCTTGTAGTAGAGTGTGCAGAGCTAAAAATAGCTATGTGGGCACTGCAGGCTGAGACACCCTGCTCTGAGCCATGTACGGTGCTGGGGCAGAGCTGGTGGCATAGATCTGTGCGGCTTAGATGGGGTGAGCTCTCGGGGCCCCGGGCTGGCCAGTAGGCACACTGGAAACACCATCCCTGCATGGCAGGGGATGTGTCCACATGGCAAAAACTGCTGTACTGAGCAGGGAAGCCCTGCTTCATCTGAAAATAGTCATCTTTCTTTGCTCCCACTGCCCTGGGAGACTTTTCCACCTCTCCTTCATCTTGCTGGGACTGCTGACACGGCCAAATGTCTGCACTCCTTGGCTACCTCCTTGCAGCCATGGAGGAAGGGGCAGTGCCCCAGCTCAGTGCTTACTCTTGCTCTGGTGTGTGATTTCTCCCCAGAATGCCTTTGTTTCCATCTACCTCATTGGCTGCTTCAGCCAGCTCATAGATCTCTCCAGCACTGTGACCGACGTAGCTGGCTACACACACAGGTGAGCTGCTCTGCTGGCAGTCTCTGGGATGAAGTCTGTGTTCCCAGGGCTGAGCTAAATACATAAGAAACACAGTCGCTTGTGAGCAAGCACAGACAAGCTTGTATGTTGTGAGGAGGCTGCTGAAGTTGTCCCTGGCATTCACACAACTTCTTGTTTGTCCAGGATTGGTGAACTGCAGGAAACCCTGCTGAGCCTTGGCAGAAAAAAAAATGATAACTACTCAGAAGCCAAAGCCAGCTGGGATTTGGATGGGTGAGTCTTCCCCTCAGCAACTGGCCGACTTGCAGCTTACGTGCCAGAGTGTGGGGCTGTTACAGGTTGGAGGTGGCCCTTGATGTCACAGTCTGTTGTGTACAGTTGGTTGGAGCAGGCAGCGCGCACTGTGATCTGTCATTCCCAGGGCATATGGGGCAGGACTGCTGTCACAGAGACATAGGAGGTCTAAGGTGCCTGATCTTTGCCAGTCTCAGCATGATGGCTTACCCTAGATCTCTCCTCCTTTATCTTTGTGGTGGCCCAGCAGCCATTCTGGGGAGGACCCAGTGCCAAGGGACACAGCTTTCCTTCTGGAGCAAGTGACACTCTCGGTGCCGTCCTCTGGCAAGCTGCTTATCAAGGACCTGAGCCTCAGGATCTCACAAGGAAACAGCATGATGATTGTGGGGAACACTGGCACAGGGAAGACATCTCTCCTGAGGGTCCTTGGGGGACTCTGGGAGAGCATGCGGGGTAAGGACTGCTGCTTGCTACAGCCTTCTCATTGTCAACCAGGGCTGCCCTGAGTTTGGAAGGTGGCAGTGGGGGGTTGTGAGGCTAGTGCCACCTTGAGATGGTGAATATTGCTGATGCATTGGAGGCACCCATCTCTGTATCACATGCTCTGTTTTGACTCTCAGTGCATTGCCCTGTATTGCAAATCTACCTTTTCTGGGATTTGTTGACTACTTCACAGGGCAGGACTGCACAGGGGGTGGTAGGGAGTTGCTGGCTGGTGCTGCAGGCTTGGCATGAGTGTGTCCCTGTGCAGGGAGCATCAAGATGCTGACCTGTTTTGGTCCCCGGGGAGTGGTGTTCCTGCCACAGAGGCCCTTCTTCACCGATGGAAGCCTGCGCGAGCAGGTGAGTCTGGGGGCTGGCTCTGCTCTGGCCCCAGCTCTGCTCCCAGCAGTGGTTGTGCTGTGCAGACCTGTGTGCTGCAGAAAGGGAGGATGTCTGGGCTGCTCCTTCCCTTGTGCCTGAGTTCATGCCACTGCTGTTGTGTCTCTGATAGGCTGTGTCCAGTTCTCTCTGACATGTCTTCTTTTGGTCTGTTTAACAGGTGATTTATCCCCTGAAGGAGATCTACCCAGTTTCAGGTACGTGGAAATTCATCAGAGCAATTAGCCAACCCTGTGGTGTCAGCTCCCTGTCCTGTACACCTTGCAGCTTCTCCCCTACCATGCCCAACAGGAGTGCTCATCCATTTCACTTTTGTTGCTCACTGCATGTTGTACTAGACACGCATTGAGGCACCTTGCTGCTTTCTAAACTTGCTGTTGGGATACATCTGGTCTGGTACAACCTGCCGTTGGGCAAGCCATGTTTGCCTTCTCATTTTCCATCCACCCCCATCTTTTACTGTTCTTTTTCAAATGATGTCCCAGTGCTTTGCATGCTGTTGAGGTGAGACTACATGGATCCTTTCTCTCCCCTACCCTCTTCCCAAGCCGGACCACCCGTGGTCTGCCACAGCTTGCAGATGTCCAGATTTAAGTTTCAGTCAGAGTGAAGCAGTGCTACATGCTGCATTTGGATGCTTGGGAGTCACAGACTTGCAGAGAGTAACTGCAGCCATCAGATACTGTTGTGCTCCTTCAGCAGCTTCAGAGAGGTCCATGGCAGATGCACAGCCCTTCTGCTCAGCTTCCATAGCTGCTGACTGTACCAGCTGAAGTGTATGTTCTGCTTCATAGCTGGTTCACCCTGAGGTTTTTCCCATCCCACGTAGGATTCTTTTTGCTGGCTGTTACCCGAGCCCTGATCCCATGACTCCACCACCTGCAGTGTACAGTGGGCAGTCAGCCATAAGACAGTGGCTGGTGGGCAGGGCCTTGGCAACTGAAGCCTGGATCCTTGTGTTCTGGCTGTGTCTGTCTGACCATGGACTGAACCAAGTTTCAGGTGTATCTGTGGAGCCCAGCTACCTCCTGGCATGCTGCTCGCATGCATGGTTAACCTCTTTAAGGAAGATCAGTCTTTGGGAGTTCTCTGTGCTAAAGCTGAGGACCTGATACAGTTAAGTGGTTGAGTCAGCTATGCTGGACCTCAGGAGATCCCCCAGTCCTTCCATCCTGCCCCAGCGATTCCTCCTTGCAGAGGTGGCCTCAGCAGATGTTGCCCCTGCTTATGCTTTACTGCTTTCTCCCCTAGGGTCTGCAGATGATGAGAGAATTGTGCGATTCCTGGAGCTGGCCGGGCTGGTGAGTCCCCAGTAGTGCTGCTGCCTTCTTTCCTGGTGCTGCCAGTGAGGGAAGAGGGGATGAGGTTTTACAGCAGCACAGTGTGACCATATGCTGGATGCATGTGGGGACATTGCAGCTGGGACAGGACTGTCTATGGGACAGGCAGAGGAGGAGGGATATGGAGCAACTTCAGCTCAAGCAGGAAAAGACAGTAGTAGGAAGGGGGTGGTTATGCTCGGGGCTGTGGGCTGGCAGGGTTGGGGCTGTGTTCACAAGTCTGCTGTGCTTTCTGCAGACTGATTTGCTGGCGAGGGCTGGAGGACTGGACAAGCAGGTGGACTGGAACTGGTAAGGGAGCTCACTGTCTGCATGAATTTGGGTGATCCCTCTGGGTGGGGAAAACTTCTAAGCATATGCACATTGCTGCTGGACTTACGAACATCTGTCCAGCTGTGTCATGTGGGAGGTGGGCAGTATACAGGGGCAAAGCCTTCATTCCCCAAATGTCAATGCCAAGATCACCAGCCATGCTGCTCTGCAGGCAGCTGACTGCTCACAGGGGTGCAAAGCTAGTCCCAGTGTGGAGGGAGGCATGAGGGACTCACAGGGACACTTGCTGGGATCTCTGATATCAGCAACCATGAGCTCTTCAGCAAACAAGCTGTCTTTGCTGAGGGAGATTGTGAATTTTGACCCTGCTTGCAGGTATGACATCCTGTCCCCAGGGGAGATGCAGAGGCTCTCATTTGCACGGCTCTTCTACCTCCAGCCAAAATACGCGGGTGAGTGGGTGACTATGAAAGAAAAGAGGGAAAAAAAATAAAAAGCAGGGCCTTTGGTGTAAAAAGAAGTTGGTACAGAGACAGCTGATGAAATCTCTTATTTGCTAGGAACATGCTTTGTCTTGGCCATTATTTTAGCACTGTAGCACACAGAGGATTCAGGGGTGAAAACATTTCAGTATCTATGTGGAGGGTGGTAAATCAAGAGGCTGTGAATAAGACATCCTCTTCTTAGGGAACTAGTGATTAATGTTCTTGGTCCAGGTCCAATGGCACCCGAAGGAGCCCACTCTCAGCATGCTCACCAGCTGCAACATGAAGAAGCATGCATGCTAGGCAGTATGGCAACAGCTGCCATATCTGAAACTTGTGAACCTTTGTAGGGTTGTGGAAGCAATGAGCAAAAGAAAACAAGGAGCAGTGGAAGAAATGATCCTGAGAGATCACAGAAGGAGCTCCCAAGAGCAGATGAGGCTAATTCCTTTGGACACCTAGATGTTAAGAACTGCTGGGGGGGCTATTGGAGGACTTGTCTTGAGGGCCAGGGTAGGTGTGGGTGAACAGAGTTAGTGTCAGTAGCCAGTAGCCGCATGTAAAGTACCTCTCTTCCCCTGAAGCCTGCAGCACATCTTGGTGCTGTCTGGGCAGAAGGAACCTCTGGACTGCAAACTAAAAGCTGTAGAGACGATATAAAACAAATTGAATTTATCTGCTCCCGGTTTGTAGTATTTACCCTTAACTTACAGGAAGCTGCCTCAGGTTGTCCTGGCTGTTTCAGGTGAGGTCTGGGCTAGAGGGATGCACAGGCTGCTGCTCAGCCCAGCACTGGCACACGGCCTGCCTTGGGAAGGTTGCTTCTTGGCTTTCCCAATGGTGGGGACAAGGCAGTGGCTGGCAGCTGTTGAGGGAGAGGAATGAGGTGAATGGTGCTATTTGCATGGATTCAAGGGCTTGTGGGGAAGGGCAGCTTTCCCAGTTAGCTGACACCAGCTGTGCCAGAGGAAAATCAGTCCTTATGCTTCTTCTCACTTGCCTTCTGCAGATGCATTTGGTGAGCTCTGGTTAATATGAAATGTTCTTGGCAGTTGTTGCTTTTTTGCCTAGGGGGAAGATGACTGTTCAGGAGAGGATTTATGGGGCTTATGACTTTTCTCTCAGTGCTAGATGAAGCCACCAGTGCCCTGACAGAAGAGGTGGAGCATGAATTGTACCGTGTGTGCCTTCAACTGGGCATGACACTGATCAGCGTGGGACACAGGGCTAGCCTCAGAAAGGTGAGATGAGGAGACAGCATTCCATGCCTCCCTGGTGGTGGCAAGACAGGGGAGGTAGAGAGGGTCCCTGGGAAACAGGGGAGTGACTGAGGCTGGAGAGCCTCGCTGTGGGAGGACATGTCCTTGTAAAGACATCCTTCAGTTGTTGTGTTATTGAATTGCAGTTCCACAGCTGGATTTTGAAGCTTCACGGGGAGGGAAGATGGGAGCTCACTCAATGTGAGAAGATAAAGAGGCTCCCAGCTGAGGAAGGATGCTGAGAAACATGCCCTTGTCTGGCCAGCTACGGAACCTGCACATGCATGGGAGAACAAGCCAGCAGCTGTCAACAAGGAATTCATCCAGTGCAAGACCAGTTCTGCATTTTGCTGACAGACACAGAGCCATGTCTGAACTCATGGTGTGGGGTTCTGCCAGGAGCCCACACATCTGTGCCATCCTTCCAGCCCCCTTTTCCTGCCTCTCTTGGGGGAAGGGACTGAACTGCTAGGCTGCCTCATGGGACTTGTAGAGGCAATGGCCAGAGGAAACTCCTCTTGGCTAGGATGCTGCCTCCTGTTCTGTCCCCTGTGCCTCACTGGGACCTCTGTCTCTTTGATACTCAGCTCTGTAGAACAGATTTCTGTACCTGTGGCTCTGTTGAGGGGTGCACTGTAAGGGGAGGAGAATGCTGGTACAGATAAGGGACATGCCTCTGCTTTCCTTATGACACAGCATTACAGATCAAAAGAACATTTTTCTATTAAAATCCATGGCCTGTTTTTCAGCAATGTTTATGGAGTCAGTATTTGTTAACCAGACTGCCGCAGCTTTTCCTCCTGGGCTTTGCTTTGAAGGAAATACTTGTATATTGGCAATGGCCCTGGACTACTGTTGTTGAAGAGCAGAGCAGGGGTAGGAGTAATATACTTATCCAAGACTGGGCATCCTGCCCTGCTGCCACCTTCACAGCCACTGCATGGCACAACGAACCTCAAGGAGGGCTTTTGGCCCTGTACTTCTAGGGGAGGAAACAAAGCTCGCCTCCCCTTAGTGTTGGGCCTGTGATGAGTCCTATTTTCTCCCGTCTCCCACAGGTGTGTGGAAGCAGAAGTTTTGACAGTGTCTGTTGCAGAAAGGTGGCTCTGAGACTGCAGGGGAGGTACAGTCTCTGAGCACACACTTACTGGCCACCAGGTGCTTGGCGACATTTCTGGATGTGGCCACAGTTCTGCAGTGGAGGAGCAGGAGGCAGCTGCTGGCAGAGCCAAGCTAGCAGCTCTTCCGCTCCTCCACAAGGCGCTTGCATCCCTCTATGATCTGCTGCACAGCTTCATGGTCATCTAGGGTGGTTAGGTCCCCAAGCTCACTGATCTTGTCCTCCACGATTTTCCTTAGCACTCGACGCATGATCTTCCCGGAGCGTGTCTTGGGCAGCCGGTGTGTGACCTGTGACAGGGAGGAGCAGAGCTAAGGCTGAGGGAAAGGGGTTGGCCAGGCTGCTGGGGTGGGCATTGGACCAACCTGCACGTTACCTGAACATAGTCTGGAGCTGCATACTTGGCAATCTTCTTTGATATCAGCTCCCGTAGGTCAACAGCAAGAGTCTCCTGAGTGTAGCCGCTGTCCTTCTTCAGCACAACAAACACGTAGACTCCTGGCAGAAGGACCATCGGGTTACTGAGCACCATGCACAGAATGCTCCCGAGAGCCTGTCTGGACCTAGAGCCAGGAGAGATCCCCCTCTCTGCTGGTAGCCTTGGGATGCTCTGTAGCCTGGGCTGTAAGTGCTTTTGGTCATGGTACTGCTGTCTTATGCAAAGCCCAACTGGTCTCATGTAGGTTATGGTGGCTGTGCCAAGATCCCTCCTAACATGCTATATAGTGTTGGCACAGAGTCGCTACCAGGGGTTGGTGTGACAGTGCCGCTTCCTCCCACAGTGCAATAGCCCTGGGAGAGACATTTCAGGGACAGGAAAGCAGGCATCTTACCTTCTCCTTTGATCTCATGTGGGTAGCCAATGACAGCAGACTCTGCCACTGCCACATGGTGATTCTGGAAGAGAACAGAGCTGGGGCTTGGCTCAGTGCTGTCAGCAGGCTGGCTGCCACCTGGGAGCTGCCCTGACCCAGCTTGGCTGCTGCAGCCCACACTAATACAGAGATAAGGAAAGGCCTCAGATGGCCTCTGCCCTGTTTTCCTTCTTGCCTCCAGCAGGTCTGTCTGCAAACACAAGTCTTCCCCCTGCCCCTGGCTGCTTTAGGCTTGCACCTTCTCAGCCCTGTTCTGTGTCTCTAGGTTGTTCCACCAGGTCCCACAATATTTACTGGCTCACAGATGCTCCTCCTTAACATGCCCAGCTGCTGCTTTGGGATTCACCTCCTTACAGCATCAACCTTATCAGAATTTGTCCCTCCCTTACTGCAGAGAGCCAGAAGGAAGGGGACAGGGTGGGAAGCTGTTTCCCCAGTTAGACAATGGATCCAACACTGCTCCCTGCTGCTACAGCAGCAGTGTGTTTCTGTCTGGGTATTTCAAAGAGGCTTCCCTGAGCACCACCAGTGCACCTTCACTGCCCCCTCAGATGGCTTTACCTCCTACTCCCACCTCTTACCACAACATCCTCCACCTCCGCAGTGCCCAGCCGGTGCCCGCTGATGTTAATGATGTCATCCAGCCGTCCTGTCAGCTGGTAGTAGCCCTCACTGGTACGATAGGCGCCATCCCCAGTGAAGAAAAACCCTGCAGTGGCCAGAACCGTGCCATGGTCACTCGTTGCAGCGAGTGCTGTGCTCTCACCTCGCCTCCTTCTCTTCTCTGTTGGCACCAGGGCTCATGTATACTCCGATCCTTCCTCAGCTGTGACAGGTGAAGGTGCCTACCTTCCTTGTTTGCCTTCTGCCTCTGTTGGTACCTGCTCCATCACCGGGCTCCTTCCCTCGCTCTGCAGTGCAGTGGCTAATGCCCAGCCTGCCTCAGTGCCACAAGCCAGGAGCACTTTGCTCCAGTGCCAGTGCCTGCGGTCCTGCTGCTTCTCCCCTTTATTTCACATCAAGACACACACACACACTCTTTGGCGTGTTCAGTGCCTCTGGATGAGTGACAGAGGCTGACAGGGTTTGCAAGAGATGCACCAGGAGACCTCTCCGTGCTCGAGGGGGCTGGGGGCAGAAGGACAAATCCACTGCCCTGAAACCATGTGTAATCCAACGGGGAAGGTGGGGGAGAGACCCATTCCCAGGGCAGTGCTGAGGTATCAGTCACAGGGAGATGAAGGGCCTTGACAGTGCAGAGGGTCTATGGAAGAACAAAGCAGCAGTACCAGCCCTCCTGAGTCCTGCCCCCATGCAGAAAACCAGCAGGCAGACCCAACCAAACACCTCTGCAATGACCTGCCATGCATTTTCCTTACCTGGATACAGAGTCAAATAGGTTTCCAGAAATCTCTTGTGGTCATTGTAAATGGTTCGTGCCATACCTGGCCAGGATCGCGAGATGCAAAGGGCTCCAGAGATGTTGTTTTCCAGAAGGACGTTTCCCTGTAAAATAGTTGCCTATTAGTAACCATGGCTGAGTGTACTTGGGATATTCAGTCATTGCCTGTTTTTCCCACTATGTTCAGTAACAACCCTGTGATGGCAATGTTGGGGAGGGTGATGAGAAGAGTCTTATGCCCCCAACTCCCAAGGGGACAAGCCCAGTCCCTCCCAGCAGATGTCTGCAAACAGCTGCCTACCATGGTGTGACATAGGGGCCCTCTGGGGAGGCTGGCTGGCCCTGCCCAGCTACCTCACCACAACAGAAAGGCATGTACCAGAGAGCCCAAGCACAGCTCGTCCTGTCAGGACAGAGCAAGCAAGAAAACAACTCGACTTCTGCACTAGTAGGAAGAACAGCTTCACTGTTAGTCCCTTTCCAGTAAAAAAGGTTGCCATAGAGGTGAGCAGGAAAGACACTCTTACAGATCTCTGCTCCTGTCAGCAGGTATACAGGCTGCAAGTGCCTGAGCTGCAGGTTATGATTGTACCTTGTCATCCAGGAGGGAGGGGCTGATCCCAAAAAAGGGTCTCATAGCCATGCCTGGAAGGATTTCAGCTCCAGGAGTAGAAGGACGGGGTGAGATACAGATGCCTCCTGTTTCTAAGGCAAAAGAAACTGTAATGCTCATCAAAGTCAGGGACACGAGAAAAGCCAGGCAGCACTGCTTAGCCACCAGCCTTTGCCCTGCTGGACCACAGGCTGGGGCTGGGTTTGCCAGAGAGCTGGGGAAGGCTCTTTGCCGAAGGACGATCCTGTTCATTCAGTTCAGCAGAAATCAGGTCCCTACCGTCTACTCCCCTACATTTTTCTGGATTAGCTCTAAAGGCCATTTCTCTCTTTCATGTTTTGGTGCCCATGGCCCCTTACAGGATTGCTCATACAAGAGTGTCAGTAACAACCATTCCCACTTGGCCAGCAAAGCATCAGGTCACTCCTAAAGCCTGGGAGAGCAGAAGGTGGAACGAGGGGTCACACACATCTCACCAGTTTGCCACCATGTGTCCACTACTGGGCACCGTGTCTCACCGACCACACGGAAGTACCAATCCCATGCCTCCTTGTTGATGGGTTCCCCCACTGCAAGGGGAAAGACAAAGGGACAGAGCTGAAAGATCAAGTCAAAGACACAGCTTCCCAGGACCCAGGACCAGCCACCCCCAAGTAGTACAGTCTCCCCACTCTCTGCTCTCATGTGCTGCTGCTCTTGGCATTCATGGGAAGAGGCACAACCTGATGCCCAAGGATTTGCTGCTCCAGCCCATGCCACCAGCAGCTACCTGAGCCGAGCACTTTGAGAGAAGAGCGGTTGTACTTCTTCACCCATTCATCGCCGTATCTCAGGAGCAGGCGGATGGCAGTGGGTGCTCCATAGAACTGGTTGATTTTTAACCTCTCCACTGTTTCCCAGTAGCGGCCTGGAAGGGAAATAGGGCCAGTAACCATCTACACAGGCCCCCCCGAGACCAAGATAGAGGGAGAGGAGGTGAGAGGAAGTGGTCTCTAGCAGTGCCTCGACCCTCAGCCAATCTAACCCCATGCTGGGAAGGACTAAAGCAGTCCAGGAGCAGCAGCAGCCCCTTTTCCTCCACATCACCTAGCTCACTCTGCTGCAGGGAGGGACAGGGAGACACAGCTTCACCCCCAGAGGAATAGCAGTGGCTTCCTAACTGGAGGAAAAGACTCTTCCCCTCACAGCTCTCCACAGGGCACAGCCCACAATCTGCTCCTGTGGCAGCAGAACCATCACTGCCTGTGTCCTGGCATCAAGGTGCCAACTCACTGCCTGCCACATATGCTGTAGGGTGGCTGTGGCATATTCCCACTCCCCCAAGACATCTTCTTACTCACCAGGGTTGGGATAGATGGGAGTGCTCTCAAAAAGGACTGTGGTGCCACCGTTGCAGAGGGGGCCATAGACCACATAGGTGTGCCCTGTGATCCAGCCAATGTCTGCCACACAGCCGAAGATGTCCCTGTCCTGGTAGTTGAACACATACTGTGCAAGAGAGGAGATGCAGTGAGTGGTACAGCCTGGGCATGCCCTCCCAGCAAGGGGACAACTGCAAGCAGTGTACCCTCTCAGCTCTACTGTTAAGGCACCCTCCTCTCTTCTCACCACCCCAGCAGTGCCACTTTCTTCCTGTGGAGAGTTTATTAACATTATCAGAAAAAAAAATAATGTCAAGTGCTTTATGAAGATGCAGGAGGAGAGACTCTTCAAAAAACCCCACAGAAATAACACAGCCAAATCTGCCGTTTTCTGAGGGAGAAGGCTACAGACTTTCCTTCCTTCCGCTGGTGTCTAGACAAGGCTGATCCAAGTATCCTGTAACATCAAAACTGGAGAATTTTTAGGATGAGGATGATCCCTCCACACCTATGTGACCACATAGGAGGAGAGGAATTGTAGGCAAGGGCAGTGCAGTGGAGGACTCCCATGAGCGACCCCCAGGCACTGCTGGGCTCCAAACACACAGTAAACACTCAGAGAAAACCCTCAGTTCAGCAAGGAGCCCAGTGTAGGAGCACTGAGGCAGCAGAGACACTGTGAGATGCCTCAGCCCAGAGCCACCCCAGCTTTCCCACAGAGGTTGGCACCTGCTGTCCACATTTAGCCTGTATCTGGGGCTAAGCTGTAGCAGTTGCTCTATGACCTGATGCCCCCTCCCCAGCTGAGAAGGGAAATCAGGGGGGAAAAAAAGGGAGAAGCCCCATGGGTTGAAATTTAAATAGACTTAACAAAATAACAAAACTAATACAAACACCAACATAAAGTATACAGGCTTATACTCAGACTGGTCCTTGGGATCAGCAGCAGGACCAGAAGGCCAAGAAGGGATAAACCCTAGAAAGAGAAGCTCCCTACCCTCAATGAAGTCCCTCCTTTTACAATGAGCTTGATGTCAGTGCCATGGGGTACACCTGTGAGTCAGCTTGGGGCAGCTGCCCTGACTGAAACTCCCAGCTGACTCAGGGCTGCTCATGGCCTGCTGCCATGGCTGGCCCATGGGTCTGTGCCTGGGAAACTAGGACAGCACCTCTTTGCCACAGCTGGGTGAGCACAGCCCTGTGCCTGCATGCAGGCAGAAAGCAGAACAAGCTTTTCTTTTGATGCCTCATTTGTTCCTCAGGAGATTCTTAGCTGCAATGACAGAGTATGGGGGAACGATGCCTGTCCTGTGCAGGGCAGAACTGGCAGACACAAGTCCAGCTTCCTCAAGAACTCTCCTTTGTTTCCTTTACTCAGCACCAGGAAAGCTTCCCAGGGGCTGATTTCCCGCTAGCCCATCACTTCTCATCTTCTGCTCTGGCACCTACTGTTTCAGACCTTTCTGTCTCTTCCTGCAGCTCCCTGCTTGCAGGCTGCCAGCTGGGGACTTCAGGGCTTCAAATGCTCCAGGGTGCTCATAATGGAAACTTCCCCACCTTGGTCTGTCTCTTTTTAACCAAGCAGTGAATTATGGTAGCAGCAGTCTGCCCCATCCAGCTGAGAGATCTGAGTGTGCCAGCCCTGTGCCACTGTTTCCAGTGCTCAAGTGCTACTGTGGCCACATGCTGCTCATTCCCTGTATTGCCATCCCAGGGTGGCAGCCCCTGCTTTCTCAGTCCAGCTCTGATGCACTGGGGTTCCCAAATCAGCCATTTCCTGCTGAGCAGATGCCAACAGGACAACCATGCAAAGTGAGGGGACTTGAGAGGGTCATTTATCATGCAGGGCACAGCTTTACAGACATCTTAGCTCCCAGAAAAACCAAGGGCTTCCACATACTCCCTGCACACATCCCAGGAGGTCTGGCTTCCAGCAGTCACGGCTGACAGAGAAGACCCAGCCAGCCCTGAGCTTGCTGTCTCATAGGGTGCATGATCTGGCACACTACTGGAACTTCAGTCATGCACAGGGAGAGTCAGACTGAACAGAGGAACTGTTCAGGAAAGAACTCCCTCTTACAGAGGACTCCATATAACGTCTTAGGAAATGTCCCTCACAACCACTCCTGCAGCCAAGTGCTGCTCCATGCTGTGCTCAGTGCCCTTGTATCCAGCTCTGTTTGAGTTTACTTCGGGCATGGTAAAGGTTAAAGGCTTTCCTCTTCCCAAAGATGACCCACACTCTTTGGGTATAGACCCTTTGTCTTGAGGGCACTGACCAGCTTTTACAGGTATCCTCAGATGTGGCCCTCCCAGAAGCACTGCCTTTCATCTTCCACCTGGCTTGGGATAGTTACACTTAGGGAAAGCAAGCCAGAGGTTTCAGGAGCAAATTGTCTTCTTCCTCCTCACTCAGGAATATAAAATTACCCTTGCAAGACTGAGTATCCCACCCAATGATTCAGTCTAGGATAGGGCAGTGAAAGAAGACAAGAGCCAAGAACGTAGCTCAGAGGAGTATGTGTTTGGGAGGCCCTGCTCTGGAGCATGTGCTGCTCTTCCCCACTACCTGTTTGTAGATGTACTCTACTGTGATACCCTAGGAGGGCTTCCCAGAGACTTTGCTCTGGATAAAGATGAGCTCATGATGCAACAAGGCAGCTCATCTATTCCCTGCACTGCCTATGAACTGCTGGCTCACGAGCCCTCTGTGGCTGGGATCCGTTACCTTGTGTGTGAGAGCAGCAAACAGCAAGTAACCAGCTTGGGAATGAACCAGACCCTTGGGCTTGCCAGTACTGCCCGATGTGTAGAGAAGGAACAACATGTCTTCGCTGTCCATGGCAGCAGGTTCACAGCACACATCCTCCTTCATCATCTCCTGCAAGAGTGCACAGCAGTTCTCTCTTGGGGTCTCACAGGCTTCCCTGTGTTGTCCCTACACCTGCTTGCACACCTCTCTCCCAGCCTCCCTCTGAGCACCTAGGCCACCCTGCTTCCCCCCACACCATCCTCCCCCACTCCATGCCTCTGCTCCCCTTGCTCACCAGCCTGAACTCTCTTTTGCCTTGCTGAGCTGGCAAACACTCTCCTCAGCCAAAGCAGACCTGCTGAGTAAGAGACACGTATTTTGACACTGCTGCTGCTCTGACCAGCACAGAAGTCTTCCAGGAAGTTTTTCTAGCACTAATTGCTTGTAGATTGGATGAGCAGAGGCATACAGACCTCAGTACAGCTCCAGGGAGCTAACTGAAATGTATGGCAAGGGCTCACCTCTTCAGAAACAGTGCTCCATGCTGGCAACCTGGCCATCCTGCGTGCCACAAATAACAGGCACACGAGCAACCTCACTGCCCGCTTCCTCGGACACAGGCTGCCAGTGGCCCTCACAGAGGCTGCCAGGTCTGCCGGCAGAGCGGTGTGTGACAGTGCAGTGGCAGTTCAAGGCTCGGCTCACAGCATGTCAGCCTGTGAATGGGGTGTCTTTAGCCCCTTGTCAACCCTGCTACGAGCCCTGGTTTGCACTGCCTGCCCGTGACAGTACAGGGCTGTTGCTGTGGGAAGAGCCACCAGTTACCCCTCCTGATGGCTCCTGGGACTCTCTTAAACTTGTGTACAGGTCTAGCTGCTGTTGCTGCTGCAGGACAGTGTCCCCACATCGTGTCAATGCCAGCAAAACTGTCATGCCCAGCCAGGATCCTCTCTCCACCCCCATTCCTGCTCCCAGAGTGGACACATTGTCCAGGGAAAGTGGCAGTTGCACCGAGCAGCCTCTTACCTCCTCCAGTGGCACATCCAGGGCTGTCATGGGAACCTTCCTGTCAGTCCTCATGGAAACCAGAACCCGTTTCACTCCTGGGCACTGCTTCACAGCCTGGTCCACTGTCTTCTTTAGCTCAATAACCTTGCCACCTCTCAGCCCCTGGTTCACTGTGATCACTGTCTCAGACTGGGCTGCAGAAGGCAAAAGAGCCCCATAAGCAGCTCTGTCCCTCTGACACTGGACATGTCCCTGTAACCCACTGGCTCTTACCATCTCGGATCCTATCTGCTAGGGACTCTGCACTGAACCCAGCGAACACCACAGCGTGCACAGCCCCGATGCGGGCACAGGCCAGCATGCTAGCCACTGCCAGTGGACATGGGGGCATGTAGATTGTCACCCTGTCACCCCACGTCACCCCTTGCCGTTTCAAGGTGTTTCCCAGGCGGCACGTCAGCTCCAGAAGTTCCCTGCCCAAAGAAGCAATGGCACAGTTAGAGACTTTCTTGGAGATCTTGTCTGCGTGCATAGAGATGGGGGGCTCAGAGTCACAGGTGTGCAGCTTCCATTCCTGCACACCCTAACACCCACGCTGGAAGTCCATGGGAGAGCTGTTAAATGTCAGGGGGGAGGAAAGGAAAAGATAGTCACTAACATGGGCCACTATTTATGGGAAAGAAATAAAGCAGAAGAGCCTCTGTACAGAGCCTGACACTCACTGGCCAGCATGAGGAGTGAGCCATGGTGCCAGCAATGGCCACTGACAATTCCTGTGGCTCAACAAGCCCTCACCACCTCAGCTGACTTTCCAGTGACAACCTGCACATTACTCATGAGCAACACACTCTGCCCTGCAGTTCTGGAGGCTATGCATGAGAAGTTAGGTATCTTCCCCTGTGAAAGCAGGACTTCATGCTTTGCTAAAGCTGAGAAGGTCAAATCCTCTGGAGCTTCTGAGAACAATAGCTATAGGAAAGAAGTGAGTAAAATAATGCCTCTCCTGAGAAGCGTCCCTCCCAGAAACCACAGCTCAGCTGTCAGTGACAGCTCTCCATGCAGGGAGACTGGCAGGGGGAGGCTGGTCATGTGAGGTCTGGAGACAGAGGGGACAGAGGGACTCATTCTGTGTGCAGAGGGGTTTAAGTGGATTCTGCAGCAGAGACTCAGCGAGCGGGCAAATTGGGCTGGAAGGTGAGGGTCCCCAGACCAACCGAGCAGGGCTGGGCAAGCGGTCCCCCCAGAGAGCCAAACCCAGCAGCGCTGCTGCTGACGTGTGGATGAGTGCAGGACTTTCCAACACCCACATGGCTGTGAATCTGGCCTGTGTTGCAGAGTATTTACCTGCAAGTTTAGACTCCAGGAACCCTGCTGGGAAGGTACATGTGTTACTTTCCCATGGGATCTTATAAAAAAAAAAACATTGCAGTGCTGTCATGAGGAGCTTGCATCTGCCTCCCCATCTGGGTAGGGAGCCCCCAGGGCCCAAGGGGTTACTCAGGAGGCAGGCTGAAGTCTCAGATCAGCAAGGGTAAGCCAACAGCCACCATACTGTTGAACTATCTATCCAAAAGGATGCTACATCCCCTTAATGAGGTGCATCAGCAGATGAGCCCTGTGCAGCATTCATGCATACTGCAATACATCTCTCACATATGCTCAGAGGCAAATACTGACCTGTATGTGACCCGCACCTCCTCTCCTGGTTCATCCTTCTCCCAGATTAAGGCCACTTTGTCTGGGGCTGCATGGACATGTCGGTCCAGACAATTCACTGGAAAAGACAACCTAGTCTCATTGCCAGAGCAACTCTCAATACCTCTTAACTTCCAGAAAGGCAGCACAGGCAGTCCCATTTTCAGATCCGAGTAAGGGCTGTGTGTGAGTCTTGTGCTGGAGCAACCTTTGTAGATACCAGCTGGCAGACCACAAGCACCATCCCAAGCCCATTAGACTCCTCACAATTCCAAAATCTACCAATCCCCACTATCAGCTTCCGACTTAATTGCAACCTAGTGCAGTCCAGAGCAGAAACTGCCTGAAGTTCCTTTGGAGGTCATATCCCCAATGCCTTCTTCCAGCCTGGCAAACATTAACACAGCCATTAACTCACCCCGTGCCTTCCCATTGCTTCTGGGGTGGACTGGGGCAGCTTTTTAGTGACAGTGCTCCTAAATAACAAATGTAGGATGAAGCAAAGGTCTGTGCATGAAGGCTGCAGGGTGCATTGTCCAAGATGGAAGAGAGCCAGGGCCAGGAGTGTACAGCCTCTGGCTTTCCAGGGACATGCTAGGCTGAGACTTTGGCTGTAATTCTTTGGAGAAAAGTTTCCTGTGTTGCTAGCAGTGGCAGTTTCCTCAGAAACCTTGTTCCACTCTGTGTTTTCCTTAAGCCTGCTGCTGAGGTCACGAGATGATGCAGCAGCCCCACTTTGCATACCAAAATGTCTTTTTGTCCTAATCATTTCTAGTTTTCCAGGAGAAAAGGAAACAAACACGAGAGGGAGACGAGCAAGATCTCAAATCCCAAAGGCATATAACTCCTATTGTCCTCCCAAATGGACTACATAAGACCTGATTTCTGAGAGGTCTGCCTCGTAATTTGACCACTGGGACCAGCAGCACTGCGAGCAGGACACAGTGTCACCAGCCCCTATGCCTTCCCCTGGTAGCCCCTCTAAGGCAGTAGCCCTAGCCCACAGAAGAGCCTCTCACAGCTGTGGGGACTTGCAGTGCCATCCATTGCTTCTGTATTTCACTTTCTGCAGGTACATACTGCCTTCGCTGGGCAGGGATAACCTAGTGCAATGCTGCCTGCTGAATGCATGCGGTTCGGTGCTGTTGGCTGTGGTCCTGCAGAATGGAGCCACTGCGCTGCTGTGGGATCTGCTGAGGGTGAGCTGCCCAGCTCTCAGAACACCCCGATCCAGCTGCAGCCCCTCCACTGAGATCCAGTTGCTCCCTTAGGACCAGCCACATCCTTGCTATATAGCCACTGCAGGACCAACCAGAGCTTTCAGGGAACTTTCTTGCTCCAACCCTTTAACTCTGCTCTTCCAATCTGTTCCTGAGGCTGAAGCCCTTCATAGAGAGACACCTGCAGGTGCTTGGTGGGCTCCCATGTCCACCTCCCTCCTTTTCTTACCTGCCACATTCAGCTTTCCACCCAGGAACCAGGAGACCCTGCCCTGGCGCAGGTCGCAGTCCTGGACAGAGTGGAAGGGGGTGATCCAGGTAAGTCGGCTCCTCCCCAGCGCTCCCCAGAAGGCATCGCCCTGCTCTACCGACACCTTGTACAAGTCCTGGTGGTCCTTGGGTCCAGGGAAGGCAATGGCTTCAGGCATGTAGGCGGTGAGGGGCCCATGGCTCCAGGCTCGGGCAGCTGCTGACCCAGGGAAGCATTTGGAAGCCTGAGGAAGAGCTTTAGGGTAGCAAGTCCTGGCCAGCAGCCTGGCCATCATTGTGGGACGCCTGCCTCTCACCAAGGAGATGTGTGCCTGGAGCCCGCGTGGCCCCTTGGGACACCCAGCCTGGGCAAGACGTGCCTCTGTGGGAGCTGGGGCTAGGTCACCCTGGGCCAACCGGACACAAAACTCCCCTGTGCAGGGAGCTGGGGTGCCTCTTCTCCCCTCCTTGCTCCTCTCCTCTCTCCCAGAATATTACAGGGAAAAGAAATTCAATCCCTTTAAGGGAGGGGAAAGGGGTGGGTTGTAAAAATATTTGACTGAAAATAACCTTCATGCTAATCTGAGTCCTGACGGCTGCTCTTGAACCAGAGCCAGGTTCAGCGGATGCCTGGGATCCCTGCAGGGACTGAGGTACCCAAGCCAGACTCCACCAGCCTGCTCCTGCTCCCACTCGCCTGCGGCTGTGCTGTGTCCCTGGACCCCTCTGCTTCACCCCTGCTCACCTCCCTCCACTCGTCCCCATATCCTTACTCTCCACAACCCCCCACTGCAGTCCCCTGGTCCTCCTTGGCTATGAAGGCATCCTGGGGCAGCTCACCTGTGAAGGTTAGGGTGCCCTCATGCTTGCCTTGGGTGATGGGACCATCCCCTTCCCAGAATTAAAGCACATTCCCTACCAGGCACTAGACTGGTGTCTCTGGTGGGCCAAGGAAGGTTTTCCTCCTGTGGCTGTCGGCTGCAAGAGGGGGATATTGCATCCCATCCCACCTCACTGCTGGGCAAGTTGTCAGAGCTGTCCCCTCCGGCAAGCAGGTCTGCGCTCTCTGCCTCCTCCCAGACACTTCAGGTGGCTCTGTACCACAGGGTGGACTGGGAGGACTGAATGTGGAGCAGCAGGTGTGGCTTACCATGAAATACTGTAGCCAGTCTCCACATGCTGAGACCTCCCACAACCTGCTGTAGCAGAGCTAAGCTGCCTCTCTATCTCTGAACAGCTTTTTTTTCTGCCTTCCTTTTCTTCAGGCCCTACATACGTTTTTTAACGCAGAGCTTGTAGATTTCCTTAATTTTATTGATCATGTTCTCCTCCCTTCCCAGAGGTCACAAGAGAAGAGCAGAATAAGGCTCCTCCTGGAAGCAGGGCTGTTCTCAGCGAGGCACACTAATAGGATCAACAGCAGGTGGAGAGGGTTGGTAGATTTCCTCTTTGCTCTTCACAGTGTGACACCACTTGTGGTTGCAGGTCTGTCAGGGTGGACAGGCTGAACACCACTATGGGAGACAGGCACTATTTGATGGCAGATGCACTCATCCAAAACCACACACTTGGGTTTGTATCAGACCTGTCCCCAGAGCTAGGTGAGGACCTACAAGGGCTCTGTCCCCCCAGGGAAACACAGTCCCATGGGCTTATGTCTTCTCCACAAAGTCAAGTCGAAGCAGCCTCATCATTCCACAAGTGAAGTCTCTCATTTTCAATGCATTTCTGCTCTGCCTCAGCCTTTTTCCCCTGTAAGACCATCCACAGATGCCATTAGCAGGGCATGAAAATCTCAGCTCCTCCTCTGGTAACTCACTATGGGCTCCTGCTGCTCTCAAATCGGAGCTCACCTTGCTGGAACTCCCTATTGGTGCCCTTCACTCTCAACAAGCTCCCTGCACTCCTGAGGCCAGCTGGGCCCTGCAGCCTGCTTCTGGTAGAGGGTGTGAGCCTGCCTGAAGGTCTGGCTGGCTCAACACCAGAGCACCTGTGATGTGGGGTGACCAAAGCACCAGGGCTGTTCTGGATCCAGAAGTGACTTGTTCTCTGACCAGTTGCATGCCATCATGCCTAACTTCAGCCCCAGGTATAAGTGCACCCCTCTTCAGCTTTGCCTTTCACCACAAAAGGAGAGCAGCACCCAAGCCCCATCTTCTCCATGCCTGGGTGGGAAGAAGATGCAGACCCCTCTCTGTGCTGCTTTGGAGCTCCCACCTCTATGGCTATGGCTTGATGTCCAACCCCCTCTCAGCTTTGGCTGAATTCACCCTCCTTGAACATGGGTGACCAGACCTGTACACAGTATTCCAGTTTAGTTTTATTCTTGTTCATATCTTTACAGAAAATGGCACATAAATCACAGATGCTGGATGACTAGAAGTTGTTACAGCTCCATATCTCAAACACCTCAATACTGAATTATTTTCTCACTGTATATACATTATTTACACACCATGGGCTATCATCTAACACGTCAAACGACTGGGGGACAAAGACAAACGGACTGGATGAAGGGACTTAACCTTTGACAGAAGAAAAACAGTAGCTCTGGGGACAGGGTGCTCACAGCTGAAAGCAGGACAGAAAGGGTCACCTGGAAGTCACTGTCCTATGGCTTTCGAGAGGGAATAGCGCCTTACTGGGGTGGGAAGGTGATGGTACCACGGAGCAGGTTTGGCTGCGTGGGTCTGTGTGTGCTCGTGTGGGGCCAGCTGGGAGATGTATGTACATGTTACGAGGTGTATCGGGGTGAATTCGCATGGCTGTCGTTCCCTTTAACACTTGGAGGGTGAGCTGGACAAATTTAATTCAATAAATACATTGGGCAGATGTTGTGGTCTCGCCTGGAATAATGTATTTGGTAAATAAATTCACTGTTTGGCCCCTCTGCAGGGGTGCAGGAGGCTCTGCGGGCTTTGGCGTTTGGGGCAGAGTCAGACCCGGCTGTGGTGGCCAGCCCTCTGCAAGCCGGCAGTGTGGGCTGGGGTCGCCTCCAGGCGGCAGGTGGGACCAAGGTGTTCAGCCTGCCTCTCCTTGCCAAATGGAGGCAAAACTCAACCACCCCAAAGCTGCAGCCACTTTCCAGCAGACTCCAGAGCCGGGCGGGGATGAGACGGGTGGAATGTGCAAACGACCGTGGATGGAGAGTCGCCATTTCACACAAACACTGCTGTGGGCTTGTCCTGCTGCCGCCTGGGCCAGAGGCAGAGGTGATGGCTGGGGAAAGGCGAGGGATCTGCCTGGGGCATAGCAGGACAGGTCAACAGGGAAGAGGCCGAGTAACACTGGGGAGAGACGTGCACCAAGGAGGGGCGTGGCAGCAGGGGACAGGCTCGCTCCAAGATGACAGATGGGGTCTGGGGCTGGAGCAGGACCAAAAACCAACCCAAAGCTGGTTGCGAGGCCAGAGGGACCCAGAGCATCAGTGTCCTCTCGGGTGGTGATGATGATGGGACAGTTCCCAGTCCCCCCGAAAGGAAGGGGTGAGGGATGAGGACGGCCCGGCGGGGCGGAGGAGCGAGGGGCAGGGGTACGCTGGAGGGGAGCAGGTGAGGGAACCCCTTCCCAGCAGCCCCAAACAGAGACTGGGCCCCACTCCCCAGGCAAGGGCAGCTGGGGGGGCCTGGTGGACTGAGGGGGGCTGCAGTGGACACAGTGTCTGTCGGGGCTGGCTTCTGCCGCCTCTTCTCCACTAGATCAGTTTCTCCTCCTTCTGCAATGAGTTTGACTTCTCCGTCTGTCTCTCATCCTCCACCACCGCCGCCTCCTCCCCTGTCTCCGTCTTCCTGCCTGGGGCTGGGGTGTCCCCAGCGATGGTCCCCAGGACTTTGGTGCTGTGCTCCTGAGCTTTGGCCCTGAGGGCGGCAATGCTGTTTTCTCTCAGTTCCTCCTGGGAAATGGTGGTTTTGGGATCTGGGCCCCTCTCTTCCTTGTCACCCTTGTCAAGCTTGGGCAGGGCCTGGCGCTCCACCTCGGTCTTCCTCCCCGCCTCAGCCGCTGCCTCCAGAGACTTTTTGTGCATCCCTAAAAAGAATTGTTGGTATTCGGGTTTAGAAAAGCGCCTGGGCATGGGAAAGCCATCTTGAACTGAAAACAGCAAAGATAAAGAGAGGCCAGAATTAAGGAAAAGCAGAAACCCTCACTTCACGCAGCAGTCACGGTGAGCCGCTTGCTCTGGCCCCCGCACAAGGGCAGTCCAGGCAAGGCAGCTGCCTGCTGGGGCAGCCCAGCCCCAGCTTCATGGCCTCGGGGCTGCCCCAAAACATCTATGATTACTCGCCCTTCCATGTCTCTGTGAACCTAAAGCTAACTTGTCCCCACATGGAGACAAGAGTCTCAGACAGCAGCACAGTTGCCTGAGTGTTACCAAGGCTGAGGAAGGAGATCCTCCATTGCCTATTCCTCTATCAACCCGCTCCTCAAATGGCCCACCCCTCTGCCTCTCTCAGTTTCACACAGACAGAAGGACAGGACAGCCCATCATCAAGATGCCAGACATTAGTTTTGGGGCAAAACTGGCCTGAAAGGTCAGAAAGCAGGAAGCAAAGAGCAGGAGCATGGTAGGGTAGCTGCTACCTCCACATCTGCACAGAAAGCCACGGGAAACCAGGAAGAAATGCAGCTTCTCCAGGTTCTGAGAGCAGAAGGAGGCAGTACTATGTTTCCCCGGGGACTTGGGGCAAGCAGAGCACATCTGGGGGTCCCGGCACCCCACACAGCATCACACTGCTGGGGGAGTCAGTTGGGATGATCTGCCTTGAGCAAGGGTTGGAACCCTGCCCCAGAGTTGGGCAAGAGGGATGCTCATACCACGGCAGTTGAAGGCTAACACCAGCCTGAGCATGGGAGGCAAATTCCTGCCAGATCCTGCAAGTCAGGATCCAAGGACCAGCAGGGGTTTGGGATGAACAATCAGACACTATTGACAAGGGCCATTAAGGGACAGGGGGCTCCAGTTTCTTCCTCGCATCCCCCTGCTTCGTCTCAGCCCACTCGCCATCCCCGACAAAGGTGGCTGCTCTCTTACCTAGGAGCCAAGGGGCACAGGACTCCATGATGCCATCCTTGGCAGACTTGAGGATGGACTCGGGCAGCGGGATGGAGTGACGCACCATAGCACCGTAGAGCCCATACTCAGCCATCACGCTGCTCCTGCCCCAGCACTTCTCCCTCTTCCGCCATTTGGCCCGGCGGTTCTGGAACCAAACCTGGGGTGGGTGACAAGGAAGGATATGGGTTTTGGGGGGGAAGAAGATGTGTCAGTCCCCTTCCTGCATGGGATCACACTTGTGCTTGCAAGGGGGGGGGGGGAATGAGCATGGCTGCTCATCCTGAAAGCACTACAACCTCTTCCCCCATGCAGCAGCCACTGGGTATCTCTCCCTCCCTCCTTTGCAGGAGTGGCGAGGGCCAAGTGTGAGAGCAGGTCCCATCCCTCTCCGCAGGATGTAATTAATTTGCCATTGCTGCGTCTCTTTCTAGCGGCTTTTGGCTCTCATGCCTGGGATTTTCTTTCATTATTTACCGGGCGTCTGAGCTGTAGCATGGGGCTGCAGGCAGCGGTGCCTGCAGGGAGGGCTGGGGTGGGGGCGGGTGCTTGGGAGAGGTGGGAGAAGGGGGAAGCTGATCTGTGCATTTCGTCCTGAATTCCCAGTTTGAAAAGCCCCTCATCTTCTCAGAAAATTGGCAGAATAATCTCTGAGCTGTGACCTGGGGGGCAGCAAGGAGAGAGGCGCGTGGCGATGGAGGGGGGGGATTGTGCACAGAAATCTATTAGCACTCTCTCTCCCCGATTTCCATTCTTCTTGTCTCCCTCACCCTCCTCCCTCCCCGGCTCCCCTCCCTTCCCACCAAGCAGAGGCATCAGCTTTAGATGAAAAATTGCTTGAGGTCTATTCAGAAGAAGGCAAAGGAAGAGTCAGCCCCAGGGGCAGCCCAGGCCTGATTGAAAAATAAGTTAATTTCAGTTTGAATCGATGGGCCTCAGGCACTGAAATATCACGGGAAATTAAAGCAGCTGGTCCCCAGGGAACCACGCCATTGACCTGCGCTAATTAATGCCACGGAGTTACCAGGCCCCTCTCCGAGAGGCAGCTCCACCCTCCCCACGGACACCCCAAACACCTCCTCATTTAACTAATTAGACTCACAGAAAATTGGGTGTTAATTTGTTTAGGATTTTTTTTTTCTTTTCTATTTTTTTCCCTCCCTTTCCCGGAAAGTACACGGCAGAATGGAAATGAATGGCGGGGTCTCGCTGGCAGATGGATGCTCGGGGTCACTCTGCAATCTTCTCCGACTTGATTGCTTGATTAGGTCGTTAGCACATTAAAAAAAAAAATTGCTTGCCGTCTGGCGCTAGCCTGATGAGTGGGATGAGGCGGGAATCGCCTGGGTAATTTATCTTTTTATACTGCAAAGAATTTGATTTCAATCTGCAGATATATGGAGGTGCCTTTGACACCTGTTTAACATTACAGAGCTGACAGCTTAACCCTCTCTTGTCCCCACTGCCTGTAGCTGTGGGGGACCTTGAGCTGCAGTGGGGAGCACTGGGGGACTGGAGCAAACCCCCAGCTCTGCCATGGGGACCACAAGACTGATGCCTTGAAGTGGTGTCCTGCTCTCAGCTGGCAAGGCAAGCTGGCCTCTTCTACCTGTGCAGCAAAGCCTTATGGGGACAGAGCTGCAGGGTAGGTGAGTGGCTTGCTAGCGCTGGTGACAGCCAGCCTTGGCCGTTCCTGGGAGCCCAGTCAGCCTGGCCCCGCAGGGAGCTCTGTGGGGTGGCTGGGGTCGTGGTCCCAGTGGCTGTGATCCCAGCTTCCCCCAGCAGAAGACACTCTGTGCATGTCAGAGGGGATTTTACAGCCAGGCTGCTTTACCACAAATCACCTCCTCTGCATGAGAAACAGTCTGATTTACACTTTCACACTGCTGCTATGTAACCATGGATGGCTGCAAATCTTCCGGGGCCAGAGCAAGGACCCTAAGGAGTGCACAGCTTCCTCTCTCTGCCCACTCCTCCGTGCCCGCGTGACACGCGGGTTTGCCTGGTCCTGCAGTCAGCAGGCTGCTGGCAGGGTCTCTCCAGGCCACGCTGTCCTCTCACTCCCAGAGCCTAGAGGGCAGAGCTGGAAGAGACTGGCTCGCTCCCTCTCCAGCCTCAGCACAAATCCCTGTGGTTTCTTCTCACCCACCACCCCGGGGCAGCAGGGCAGCACCTCTGTGCCGCAAGGGGGCAGCTCGACCCACCGGGGCCAGGAGGAGGATCTGTTCTGCCCTGGATAAACCAGTACAGTTACATCCCCTGCCACAGAGCTCCTCTCTATCTCACTTGGCTTCAGGGAGAAATTCCTTCACCACGCAAGGGACAGCACCGGCAAACCTGCATTGGTTTGGGGCTGCAGTGACACCTTTCCTTGTATCCAGAGTGGCTTGGGTCTCTACAGCTGTGTTTGCCACCAGTTATCACATCTGGGATCTCAGCCAGGAACAGGTTTTTCCATCAAGTACCAAGCGAGCAACTTTTTAAACTCTTCTCAATCCTCTTTTACCCAAGTGCCTCCTCACTGATGCTTTTACCACCCCTCTCTCCCACCTTGATGCCCCAAACATCTCTCCTGCCTCATACTCCCCTGCCCTTCTCCTTGGCCAAATCTCACCTGCCCCGGCACTGCCCACTGCCACTAAACCCGCTGCCATGGAGCATCCCCTTTCCCACAGCAGGGCCACACAAATACCAGAGCCAGCTGGCAGCTGGCAGCCCAATTTTGACAAGAGCTGGTAGAAAATTTTAAATCAAAAACTGCTGATTCAATCGCACAGGAAAAATTGCATCCGGCCAGTGGAAATGTAATCAAAATTGTCTATAGCTTTCTTCTGAATGTTGTCTTTTAATCTCAGCTGCCTAAGACATGCAATATCTATGTCTAAAACCAAATGGGAGAATCAAAATGACATGAACACTTTAGTAAGATTATTCTGAGATTTCTCAAACTATTTTTTTTTTTTTCGATTGATGGGAATTTCCTCTTCATTTCAACTTGGAAAAAGGAAAGTTTCAATTCCCAGAATTTCTAGTGGAACAGAAGCTGGGAGGACTGGCCATCTTGCTTTAATACCAGGAGTTCTATCTTGATCTCAGGAATGAAGTCCAGTGAAGCTAATGATGGTCAATACTGAATATTACTTGGATCAGAACCCAGCCCAGCACCTCTATGACAAGCTCTTCCGGAGCAGCACAGAGGAAAGACCTCCAGCACACCACTGGCAGCCCCCACACCATTTTGGATCAGCAGAATTATTCCCTGTGGCTTGTTCTCAGGATTTTGCTCTCATTCAGATGGCTCCATCAGTGGGACTTTCTTCTGGGAGAAGATCTCACTGCTTTCTTCAGCTTTCTTGATATGCTACCAAAATTTTCCTGTGCTTTGATTCTGAGCTGAAATATGCACCAGTTTTAGTAATTCTGAGGTATTCTCAGCTGTGTTGGTACATCAGCCACAAGTTCTGAATATTTATTTTTGGCACCTCACTTTTTTTCCCCCCTTGACTGGGGAGGGTTACACTTCCATCCACTTGCAGATTTGGTATGCCGTGACTTCTTTGGCTGCAGTTGTCTTTGCTTGGAGATATTTACTCTACATCTTCCTCTAGCTCTGTAAAATTCAGCCTGCTTCAATCAATGTTTAGGTTTTTCCACGTTTGGTCTTGCCCCTTCCCATCACGTGGGTCAGCTCAGCTTTGTGAACTGCTTTATTGACATGGCTGTGTACCACACACACCTTCCTTCTCACTTGCTTTTATCTGATCCTCCGTTGCACAGTCTAGGGTATGGTGAAAAGATTGTGTTTGCACTTGCACACTTTACAACGAGTGATGAAAAACCCTGATTAATTTTTAGACTGAAGCACATCAGATGTTTGTGCAAAGCTATGACAATCTGATGCACAGAGATGTCTTTTGGAGCAATGTGTTCCATCTTAAGATGATTTACAGTTTTTTGTTATCACATGAGCACACTCTGTGAAAGATGGGGGAGCTTGTTCCAGGAAGTCTATCCTCAAAAAAGGACAACAGAGAAAAGAGGACCAGTGTGTCCTGCTACCCACAGTTTACACCAGCATCTGAGTTCAGCCCATGCATGCATACTTGCTGTTTAGCAGCCTAAATCCCTCTCCTGGTCTGCTCCTGAGGCCCCACAAGCACTACCCAGGCTGAATCTGGGGTGGTGACCACCCTGGCTGAGCTGGGGGCACCAGCCAAGCATGCCTCTGACAAGGCTGCCAGACACCCTCCGTGCACCAGCAGTAGGCTAAGATGATGCTCACTTCACACTGTGTGGTGCGAGTTGGGTGTCCCTGTGAACCCTGCAGAAACTGCAGGCTCTTCCATATGCATCAGGTTTGGTCTTTCAGGCAAAGAAAAGCTGCAAGACCAAAACCCATCACCTTGCAAAACCTGCTCTCAATATGAAACAGGCAAATAGAGGGTGGCAACACAACACCTTGCTCAGACAGGATCTGCCCATCAGCTCAATCCCCATCATTTGGTCAGAGCTGAGCATCACACGCGCTCTAACCCCACTGGACAGGTCACACTGACAATGCCTCCTCCAAGAGCAGCCCCAGCCTATGATCCAAGATAGCAACAAAGACCAGCCCCTTCAGTGTCATCTCCTGGATGCTTGTTCCACATGCCTGTCTTACCAAAAACAACAGTACTGCAAAGCCTTGTAAATGCCCACTGCTCCAAGCAGTAAAAATGGAGGCATCCTGCAGTGCACCACAGGGTTGCAGTGTTTTGGAGTACAGACTGGCAAGGTTATTCTTGCCAGTTTCCTCCTCTGAATCACAAATGATGACCAATACTTCTTTGGATTATTGATGATGCAGAAGAACAAATCATAGTAGGAGGAATCTCTCATTTTGCAAAGAGATGTGAGACTCAATGTGTCCTTGTTATCTACATTTATCATATTAGTTTGTTTACTTAATCATCTCCTGAAACTTTGTCTGCTAGAGAGAGAAATCTCCCGGAGTTTACCCAGGAACCAGGAATCTGAATTAGCAAAGCGATATTTTAAGGCATCTAGGGTGTTACCGTGTGTTGTTTCTGTATTGTTTCAACCTAAAATTTTCACTGGTTGTGCTCATTTTCTTGGTTCCTATTTTCCAAGCTGGGCACAGAGACAGGAGAATTGGTAGTGACCAATTTTGTTTTTCTAATAAAAGAGTATTATATTGCCTGCCCAAGCATTCCTCATCCCTTAAAGGAAAATTCCAGATAATGGTGAATTTTTACTTCACCAAGTCTCACATACTGCCTTTGACATAGCACTTCAACAGGGGGTCTTTCAAGTAACAAGCTTTATGGAGCACAAGATGGTCCCAGGCCAAAGCAGCACATGCTGAAACGTCCACTAGATGGCCACAAGCAAATGCACGTCCACACAGGCACAGACCCACAGGCACACCAGCACTCGCCCCACTAGCACAGGCCTTCGCCAGGTTGCCGGGAGCAACACGGCTGTTGGCAAACCAGAAACTAAGGCAAGGGACAAAATCCCAAGTTTCCCCAGCAGCAACACTGAGACCAGGGTTGAGACCATCTCCCCCACCCATGGACTAACAGGCATTTTACCCTGTGTTCTATGCTCTCTGACAAGTCGCCTGGCACAAACCTTCAGCTGACAGGAGCCAAACTATTGCTCTGTAAGACTCCTGCAAAGAAAGCCATTTCTGATCCTGCACTCTTCAAGTGAGGAAACAGCAGAGAAACCCTGTCCTGCCCAGACAGGCAGCCTGGGAGCTTTTCAACTGTGACATTGCCTTGGGTCGTAATCTACTGTCATGGTCCCACCTGACATCATGGTGCTGATACCCTTCTGACCCAACACACTCAGGTCCATCCAGCATCACACTTTTCTCCTAGGGATCCAGCCACCTCAGGCTGAACCCTGCAGAAGCAGAACTTCTCATGTTCATCCACCAGACCTCTTCTCTCTATGGCATTTACTGCTATGAGGAATGCCTAGACATCCGGACCAACACCCTGCAGTTGCTGATGTCCCTTTCCCCACCACGATGCTCTGGACTGATCCTGTCACACCACTGTACGATCAGCAAAGCATCGCACTCTCTGGCATGGTGAAGCTCTGATCCTGTCACACCACTGTACGATCAGCAAAGCATTGCACTCTCTGGCATGGAGAAGCTCTGCTTTTCAGTGCAAGTTCTTCACACCTCTACCTGCATACTGGTTCCTCCTCTCCGTGACTGGTCAAGCCCACTCTCCCCCTTGCAGCAGAACACTGCTCCTAAAGTCATGCCCAGAAGCATACCTGACACTTCCCGGCTTGGAGCCCTTTGGCAGGTCCAGCTGCAGACCTCCACCACCTTCATCTTACCTCCACACCTGGGGCACTGCTGCTGTCTCAGCACTCACTTCCTTCTGACTACACACCTCCCTTTCTACCTTCCTCCTTTCCATTCCAAGCCTCTACAATGACAGTAGTCAAAATTAAAACCTTTTCTGAGAAAATAGCCGTGTCCTCACCCTCGTATCGAACAGGGTTGGTGGCCCTGGTCAGGTCCAATCTGAGGATGTGAACGCTGCAAAGAACAGCCTCATACTTTCCGTGGAGCATCTTCTTATCTGCGCTCACGGGCCCTGGGGCTTTATAATGAATTGCCACAGGAGTGTAAGGTCTGACTGGGTCCTGGGGCTTCCCCAAATCCCTTCCCTGTAGTGATCACCCCAGGAAAGTTTCCTGTCCCCAGGCTGCTGGTGGTGACTACACCACTTGTGTAAGCCTGGAAACAGTTTATTGCTGTCTTTTCAAATGTAATGTCAGCATTATTGGCACTGTTTATGGTGACATCACTTTCTATGGCTGGTGTAAAGTGGGTATGAAGTTAAATGAGAGCAGTAAAGTTTGCACATGGGCTGCATGGCTGATCACAGGACTCATCATCCCTCCTCTTACTGAACACTGGGAAAGAGCTTTCTAAGCTTACATTAGAAAGAGCAATTCTTGTACATGGCATGGCAAATGCCCTTCCTGGTAATAGCTGCAGTCGTGTCAAACCTACTCGGCTAACAGGTCCAACCAGACGTACTGAGATGAGCTGTGAGTTGGTACTCATCCCTCTTGAGCAACGACATAATGGTTTGCCCAAGCTTGGGTCTCCTCTAAGCTAAACTTGCACAAGGCAGACATCGAATATGGGCTCAATACAGCACCCAGCAAAACTGTACATGCTATTACTATGCCATCAGTCCTGCAGGCGAGACCTGCCTCTGAATCTCACTCCTAAAAGCCCTACATGGGCCAAGTATAGCTACTGCCGTCTATCTGACTTACACAGCCGAAGCTGTAAAATCCCTCTTGACCAGGGATGCCCCATGCTTACTTCACAGAGGCTAAGATCTCCCAGGCAGGGATCCTCCCTCAGTTGTCACTCAGCCACTGAAGCCTTGATCTTAGTCATGGTCATCACATAAGCTCAACAAGTTGATCCAATCAACTACCAAATGACGGGGCATTTACATGGATGGGTTGGCTAGATCCCTCCAAGGGGCTGTTCTCCAACAGCACTCACAGTTCAGCCTCCCTCTGGGTAAGCCAAGCAGCGCCCTTGGAGAGGAAAGGGTAGTATGGATGAGGAGGTATTCCCCCCAGTGGCATACCCTGTGGACTTGCAGGTGAGCCAGAGCTTCCCAGAGCATGGGTGGGCAGCCTGGCTGCACAACACCAGTATGGGTTATCCAGCCTAACAAAGTGCTGCTGCTTACCCAAATTGAAGCCGGTCAGCTCCAACAGTCAGGCAGGAGTCAGTCAGTAGGTTACTTCTAGATCACAGAAGGGATATAATCCTCATTATTTATGAATGTGCAACATGCATGCCATGTACTTTTATATTAGTCACAGAAAGGTGACCAGGTACAAGCAATGCTTCACTTACATTCCCTTGCTATGATTTAGAAGAGAAAGCTGTAGCTGAAAGCTCTATGAACTACAGCCAAAGTTTCAGCTCTGCCTTCGCTCAGACAGTTGGAAGCCTAACAGAAACCCACTGAAACAGAAAGTAGAAAGTAGAGAGCCTCTGATGAAGGTGGTCTCTGGAAGCCACTTTTGCTGTAGAATATTGTAGCAACAGTTTGTTCTCCAACTCAATTTCTCTTTTCTGCTCCACAGAAGGACCTGCCAGCCTCATATGTAGGGAGATCAGGGTCGTCTATATGTCTGATGAGGTGCATGAGGCAGTATTTTTTAATATTTCTGTACCAGGCCTGTGCAAAACCTGGTTCACAGAACACCCACAAAGGACAATGAAAAGGCAGAGAAGGCTTGTGCTGCCAGAGAAGAATGAGAAGAACTTGTTGAGATCTGTCAGGGTAAAAGACAAACAGTACAGAGAAAAATAGATCCATTAAGAAATAAAGGTAAGAGTAAATTAACCATGTCTCTAAAGTGCCTGTGTTATTGAACTGTTAAAAAAATCTCTATTCAAAGTCAGGGAAAGAGGAAAACTTTATGATAAAGGCTCATTAAAAGAAAAGCTGAACACACAACCATCAGCTGGTCCCTCTGCCAGGCATCCTGGGGCTGGAGGGGAATTAACTATTGAACTTGCTGGGCTGCCCAATTATTTTTAAAAAATAAGTTGTGGAAAACAGCAGTATCAGAGGAGAGAAAATAAAGTTCATTATTAAAGGAAGAAGTGAATGCAAGTGTACCTAGCATACAGATTTAGGGTAGCGTTTCCAGAAGAGCTTAAGTGATCAAGGAACCACAGTGCCTAGACTAACTCAGAGAACTGTAACCCTTAAACTACTGCTGTTAAGAAAACAGGGATAAATGCAGGAAAGACAGTTTGAGTTGTCACAGCCTGGCATTAAGCCTGCAGAGCCATTCCTCATTGTCCTGGCCACAATGGGGAAAGTCCTTACCAAGCAATGGGCTATGGCATATTTTATTGCCTGCCTGTCTCTCCTCTCACAGGGAGCTTAAGTTCCCCAACACTTGAAGATAGCTGACCCTCAGCAATGGTGTCTCCATCACCATGGAGAAAACAAGGAAGGAACTGTCACTGCAAAGCCCCATTTCCCTCCCAATACTGTGGAGGAACACACCAAAACCACACTGTCCCTTATGTTGTGACAGCCATAAACATCTTGCCAGGAGCAAAGCAGAAGGCGAGGACAGGCAAGTTCAGGTTTATTTGATTTTCTGTACCATTTAGAAAATTGGTCTGTGCCTGAAGCAACTCAGGGACTGAACATAGAGGGATAAAGTGGTACCTGGGTATATAAAATATTCATACCTCTACACCTCCATATCTGTACTAAAAAACCCACCTTTTAAACTGCACCTACAGCCCCAGCTGTACCAGGGTAAATCCACTAGCTTGGCAGGTAACCTGCATGGTCTAGTGACAAGCTGGAAAGTCTCCACTTCACAGTAAGCTGAAGAGATGTTCCTGGCCCTCCATTTTCCTTCTTCTCTCCTGCCTCATTTTTTCCCTCTGTTCAAAGATCTGCACAGTAAGACTTTTCAGAGGGTAACCCCTTTCGAAGGGCCTGCCTGGACCCCTGTGCTCACCCATCACCCAGCCCCTCTCTTTGCAGCTATGGTAATTAATTTGTAAACGAAGTTCTAGCACATGGACTGAAAAATGGGCCATAGATAAAGGGTAATGAAAACACTCCATTACAGAAAGGGCCAAATTAAACAAATCTTAATTGAAAAATGGAAATTAATATGAATTTAGATCAACTAAACAAACATGTTATTGAAGAGGCAGCAAAGTGGATGAACTCCTCACATACCAATTAAAGACATGGAGGCAGAGATGCACCATACGCCATGAGAAACACTCATAATAATATTCTCACCAAGCCAGTAAGTTTGATTAGTTTTATTACTCTCACTTGTACACTTCCTACATTTCTAAAAGCATAGGGGAAGTTAATGACACTTAACTGATATCACACTGCTGTGGCTTGCCCAAGTGCTCAGGAATTATTGGCAAAGGCAGCAAGCACTAGCTGCTCAGCTCTATTTCATGATTAACTTCTTGCAGAGTCCTTAAAAAAAAGCTGTTTTGAAATGGTTGGCTCACACAGCAGCAACACTTTCAGCTTCTCTATCACCTCAGTAATCTACCTAATCTAATTGCTCTGGTAATTTCCCTGCAGCTACATCATCTCCGTGACTGTGTCATATAAAGATAGAGCTAGGAACCCACTGGCACTATGCCTCGTGTTGGCCTTGCTTTCTTCTGAGAGTTACCCAGAGTCTTAGCTAGGATAGACAGGTCCTCACTTATTGAGAGTAAGTGACAAGCAGAAGCTTAAGAAAACCACCACTACTACTACTTTCTGCAGCACTAAGGAATCCCTTGGCGGCCATTCGAGGCACAGATTCAGGAAATGTCAGCAACTGCATGGAGCAATCATGCCCATTCCACACTTGTAGTCCCATGGTGTGGGACTACAATTCAAAGCTCTGCAGTGAGCAGGAAAAGCTGGCAGGAGAAGGGGAAGCCAGGGCTCCTAAAGCTGCATAAAGCCCATTTTTCCTTCACACTTTCTATTGTGTTTCTTGAGGGGACTCTGTAGGTTTGTTCCTGAGCTCCTGCTCAGTGCAAAACAGATTCCTCAGGCCTTTCCTAATTATATTCACCTATAAACACAGAACATTTTTTGCAAAACTGAAGCAAGGTAAACCTCTTGTTCTGAAAAAATACTCTTGGCACAAATGCTTCCCTCCAGATGACCACCCCTTCTAACTCCTCCATCCCCATTCAACTCCTGGGAAGTGAAGGGCAGCACAGTGATACTGCAATGTGTTCATCTGACAGCAGCTAAAACAATACATTTTCAATTAGAATTTTAGTTGGCTTGGGGTGGGTTTTTTTAGCCAAAATTGACCTCTTAGCTGCCTGACAAAGCTTGTTGGATACACAGATAATCCCCACTCCTCACACATGGCATCAGTGTCTCCTTGGGGTTCCTTTTGCTTGCATGAGAAATTTTATTTGTCCCCAAATTCTTCATCCACATAATTACCATACAATCATTTAACAACAAGAACTGACAATTTTAGCACTTTTATTCTCTTTTTTAATTGATTAGTTCCCTTAAAAGGTGAATCTAGTGTCCCCACAATGGCAGTCAGGATCTTATTTTTTGGAAATACTGAACTGATTGATTTATTCAATCAGCAGGAGACATACTGTAATGACAAACACACACACAGTCATTCCAATAATCCCAAATCAAACTGTTACTGAACTTAATGTGGATACTGGTGTTTAAAGTTTGGAACTGTCACATGTTAATAAATTCTATAGGGATAACATCTTACACTTAAGAGCATCTGTTATGAGACACTCATTTAATTCAGGTGTCAGAATACTTGTCAGCTTGAAGCCATTTTGAATACTTCAGGTTGTCTGTTAAGGATGTACTTCACCACAGGCATCTACTTACCTCACCTAGATTTTACAGAAAGTTCTGGGTCTATTATAATAGCAGCACTTCAACTCTTCTGAATATTCTTTCAAATACTTGAAAAAGCCTATATTAATCAGTGTATCTTACAAAATGGCCACAGTGACATCTGGCCTGACTTGTGCAAAGTGTCTCACTGGGAAAATTTAATTCTCTTCCCATGTTGCCTGATGTGAGGATGCTCATGTTCCTTCTAGGAGCAGCCAGTTCAATACAGGAGGAAGATGCATGCAATGTGAAAGAGAGCTGCCTTGACAAAAAACCAACACAACAACAAAACAAAAAACCACATTCATTTTCTCTTTAAATGGAGGATTTGAATATTTTTTCCTGAATTCAATGTTCTCTCAAACCAATAACTTTCTTGGCCTCTGATGGCTATTTGTAGTGTTTTGCTGAAGGTTTTGCATGCAAGCAGTTCCTATATGTCATTCTCTCAATTGCACTCTTTGAATTTCACTTTCATATTGAATTTCACTTTCATATTGAATTTCATAGGTGATTTACTTTCTCTTTGATTATTACCTCTTGAGAAATAATTCCATGAATGAAAATAAGGAATAGATATCACTTTTAGGTGTGGATCCAGTGGGAACCCACATGAAATGCTGTGAAAACCCATAGCATGTGATGTTGACAACAATCTTAGAAAACACTTTCATTAATGACCTACAAGAGGGAGAGAACAATGTGGAAAGATGGGAGGAACTGTAAGCTACAATGAAAATGCAAAAATATAGAGTGCCCTTGAGCAGTCAGAAACTCATACAAGGAAAAAAAAACAAACAGTAGGGTGACAAGAAATTATAAATATTATGAAGAGGAGAATAAAGATTCATTGTCAGCTGATTCTTCCAAGGGGCATTAAACAATGCTAATAGATTCAAAGCAAGACTTACTTCACTTGTGTAGCTTTGCTGCAGAACTTGCCATGGGATGTTAAGATATTTACATGTGCTCAAAATCCCAGAAGGCTGTCAAAGTACTCGATAAGTATCACTAGATAGCTGCCCTGCTCTCATATACGTCTCTAACATGCAACTCTCATCCACTTCTTTTGCCAGTGTCAGAGCTGGTAGGGTCATTATTATGCTTGTTAGACAAAGTTAGTAAAATGCCATATGAAACCCAGAATACTGAAGGGAAAAGCCTGAGGATTAAAAAAAAAAAATCTGTCTAAAAAAAAGCTTGAAGTGACTGAACTAGATAAATGGAAATAGATACAGAAGCAAGTAGACCAGTGCTAACTCGAGGCTGTTTCTGCAAGGACTCAGAAGTTCAGCTGAACTGGTGAGAACACACCCGGTGTGCAGCTGTAGGCATATGGCCCCTTATCTCCAGGAAGACTGACAGGCAGGACAGGCTTCACAGAAGAACAACCAAACGATTAAGAGACTAATGTGTGATTTACGAAGAATTATTTAAGAAAAGATCTTCACAGCTTGCTTAAGTGATGATGAAAACCAGAACTGACAGCCAGGAGAAGAAATAACTTAGATTTTTTTAAAGAGTGTGAACATCATAACAAGGGGGAAAGAATTAGGTGCATACGAAAGTGGCTAAAGTTGAAAAGGAACATGAAGTGAAATATCAAGAAGTATGACCAAGGCTGGGAATTACCTTGTCATGGCTCATGACACAAAAAAATAAAAAGCATGGACAAGGAAACTTCATAGAATATGTGGTAAGGGACAATTGGGTGTTCACCCCTTGGAAAGATCAGTGGGAAATAACACATCTCCCCCGTCAGTGGTGCGCAGGACTCTGACGTGACCCTGACGCTCACCCTGGCGCAGGGCTCATGCTCTCACACAACAGATGCCACAGAAATTCTGCTCTTTCTCTTGATTTCTCCTTTCATGATGAGCAAAAGTGTCACTCACAAGCACTTTCTCCTGGAATACTTGTGCCATTAGCAACACTTGATGTTCAGAACAGCCACACCACAGGGTGCTTCTGCTGTTCAAGTCTAACCAGATCTCTGGGGCAGAGAGATCACAGTAAGGAGCATTCATAGGTTTAAAAACAGTGCAGTACAGAAAGAGTTGGCGGTTTTTCATTAGCCAGCTCCAGAATGACATACCAGCAGCAAGTCAGTGAGAGCTGAAATAAGTTACCCACTACTGCACTTCCAAATCAGATAAAACACTGAGTTTCAGAACTAGAAGGATGCTTCAGATGCTGAAGCAACACCTGCAGTGCCTGGCTCTGCACTGTCTGCCATAGCATCTCCCTCCACCTCTCCATAACAAGAGCCCTCAGCTCTGGCCACAGGAGAAATGATGCCTCTGCAGTTCAACATACATTGTGCCACCAGATGAACTGCCTTGAAAAGGCCCTTTATGGGAAATCAAAGGACCTTCTTTCCAGCCTAGCACCAGATGGTGGGTGCAGGCAACACTAAACTCCCAACAGGTCTCTCCCCTCTTGACTTGTCCCTCCATCCAGCTCACTCTCTAAAGGTGAAGCACCAGGGCCTGTTGCTCAGAGCAAAATCCTAATGTGCCAGGCAGGATTTCAGATGATGCACCATTATTTCTGAAGACCACTGGAAATCCTGTCAGCACACAGGTTATCTACAAGCTGTTAGGTCAGCAGGAGTCCTGCTAGCACAACAGGATAAGCAGCACCATTTGCTTTTATAAAAATGTCCCTCTTGATTGAGCACAAGAATGAGAGCAGTGAGGGGGGCTTAGGACTGAGGAAAAAAAGGCTGTACTTCTGTTTGGGAGCAGCTCCCTATCCCTGCGCAGGGTCATGCCTCAGCAGCTTCCAGCATCAGCGTTACCTTGCTAACTGCCCTGTGAGCTACCTTTCAAACCCACGAGGGAGCAGCCTCCTGGCCCATCTCTTTAGCAAAGGAAGAGCACAGGCCAAAGGAACAGATCGGCAGGTGCTGGGTGTGCATGAGGAGGGACTGAGCCGGAGGAGAAACCAGGACCCTCCCAACACCACGTGGCACTCAGGCCAATGCCTCTTCTAGCAACTGCTATGCACCAGCCACGGAGGCAGCTGCTGCCAGTGTCTGGGGCACCAAGCCAGTTTAAGCTGCAGCCAGCTAAGAAACATCACCTGCACCAGCAAAAATGGGTTCAGGACTTCACCATTACATTCCTGTGCCTTGTGCAGCAACCTGGTGGGAGCAAGGCATGGGGAGGAGGGAGGCAGCAGAAGCTGCTGGTGTCCATCCTTGTGAACTTCGTTTTCAGTCTGTCCAAGCCATTGTGCCTCCCATGCTGTACTCAGCATCTGTAAGGCTTCTCTGGCTTTTTGGGTTGTAACAATTGCTTGCATACTGGCTGCCATGCACACTGAAGGCTGGTGGTGGCACAGTCCTGCAGCTCAGGCTGCTCCTTACCACTGGAGGATTCACCACACACTGCCTCATTTTACCTCCTCACAGTGGCATGACAAGGACTGGCATGCACTTAAACCCCAAACATTAAAAATAATTTTAAAAAATTATCCCCAGAAATCTCAGGAAAGCTTCACTTGAGGAGGCGAGTGCAGTGAATGTGCAGAGATGGTGCAAACACCTCACTGGGACTCACCTCTCTTTCCCACCCTGTAGTCCCAGCTGCCTGCGACATCCCTGCGCATTCTCCGGACGCAGTCTCTGGCAGGCTCTCTTCTTGCCTATACCACCAAGACCTCTAAACGCTGCGGTCTTTCCTTGCACACCAGTTCCCCTTCAATGATTTAGGATTCCCTCTGTCATAGACACCCCGAATCACCAGTACAACATGCCACATACAGCATGTGTTGACATACAAACACCAAATACAAATCTATCAAGAACAGCTGATCTGGCTACCTAACCATTGAGAGCAAGGAAGCAGCCAGCCTGGGTAGGTTTCTTCAGAGCAATGTCAGCCTTCCCATGCTGCTACCTTTTCTTCAGGGAGGGACAAACATGGCTGAGAGGAGCAGGATAAGGGGGTTGGAGAGAAATGATTACCTGTATCCTGTCTTCTGGCAACTCTGTTTTCATAGCCAACATCTCTCTAGCATATACGTCAGGATAATGTGCCTCATTGAAGGCCTTTTCCAGCTCCTCCAGTTGATAGGATGTGAAGATTGTCCTAAGGGGAGTAAAACTCTTTGATCAAAAAACATAAGACGAAGCAAAGATGATGAAGAGTCAGAGAAATGGACAGAGAAGCTGAGTAACCTGACAATGCATAGCTTCCCCACCCCCACCCCGTGTTTCTGTGCACAAAAGGTCAAGTGCCAGGGTGAAAGGAGAACCTGAAAATGCCAGAAGACAGCACTTCAAACAGTTACAAATCACCTTCCCTTTAGGGACTTCCCTCTGGAGACAGTCCTTCCCCAGCAGTGAGCACCAGCAGCAATGGCAGCTGCTCTTACATCCCAGACCCTGCTGCCTCTTGTGAGGATCCAGGGAGTGTCCCTATCCCTCACCCCTCCCCTGACAGGAGATCGAACCCACCCCTGGCCTGGCTTAAAACCATCCCCCTCCTCCTCTTGCATCCAGAAGTTTCTTAACCCTTTGATAGTCACACTGAAATAAGCAGCATCCCCTCAGCACCCCATCTGGAGAGGTGCTGAGCCCTTCCCCAGCTGCTGTTCCTTAGCCTCTCCAGTCTTATGATCAAATAATCCTGGCCCTGGAGCCCCGGTCCTCGGCTGAATCCTCCAAAGGTTTTATCCACTCTGCTTCCCACTGCTTTTCACCAGCCCTTCCCAATGAAAGCCAGTGCTAGCTCCCTTCCGCTGCCTTTACCCTGGTTGCTTCCACTCCAGTATCCCATTAGCTGCTCCCTGCCAGTTTGCATTACCCCATTATCCTCTGGAAATCCTTCTGGACCGCCCTGGGTGGGCAGCAGCCCAACCCGCCGCTGCGCAGCCAGTTCTCAGCTCGGGACAACCAGATTGAAAAATCAGCAGCTGGAAAGCCGAGACGAATGAAAGCCCCTCTCCAGGGGACAGATGAGAGGTCTCGGACCACTTCCACTCCCCTGAGGGTTAAAACTCCCACCCTCCAACCCCTGCAGGACACAAACCACAAATTTAAATAAAAACTAACAACACTTCAGCGGCAAAAAACCCCAACAACCAACACCCAACACATTGCAGGCTTTGTTCAAAGTAAACATATAAATATATTATCAGGCTAAGAAACATGCAGCTCCCAGGGGAAGGAAAGAAGAAAAAAATGTCGTTTTCTAAACTACATCCGAATTTCAGAAAAGCCCCACAGTTCCAGAAAGCATAAACAGCAAGTCTCAAAAATATCCTCCGCTATTCAGAATCAAAAGGATTCCATCGGGTCGATACCATTACTAACAAACGCAGCATGCAAATGCAAGGGACCTGCCTGCAATCAAATCCTCCTTTAAATTCACTCCGAAATCCATTCTCTTTTCAAACAGTTTTTCCTTCAGCTACAACAAATCTGTGAACTCCAGGGACAGCAGAGGGACATTAACTCGTGCGTTGTCTCTCTCTGGGACCAGAGGAAAAATTATTTGAATTTTGATCCAGTTTAGATTTCAAGTGTTCCACTCCACCCTCCTCTGCCCAGAGCGCGAAGCCCAGCAAGGCGCACCGCGGTGCAGGAGGGTTCTGCCTAACATTCAGCTGAAGTTTTCCCCTTTTAGCTCTCCTCCCTGGGTAGTAGCCCCATCTTTTCTGCAATCCACAATCCACTCTGCCTTTTGGTGTTTCTATCCTGTAGATATCTGCGCACTATTGACCTGTCATCTCCCAGCCCTTTTCTGGTACATCTAGAGGTCTTAACCATTTAGTACAGAATATACAACTACAGCTAAATGTTGCAGGTTTGTTTCTGTCTAGAACTGAAAATAAAACAAATCTGAATTTAATTTCCTGTCTCCCACCCAGACTGGGACCTGTACACCAGCCCCTGCTGTGTTTTCACCCAGCTCTGTCCAGTCCACAGAGAAAACAAACCTGTATTTACTCCAGAGCACGAAAAACTGGGAGCCTTTGGCGAGGGACCCCAGGTTTAGGATGAGCCCTCCAGATCATGCCTCCTGTTGCATGAATAGCAGGACATCTCCTGGGATAGTCCATCTCCTTCCACCCCGCAGCCTACTAAGCTTTCACTGGGGCATCTTTTAATCCACCCTTCCTGCATCGTGGCAGGATTGATTTAATTATTCCTAAATCACCCTCGGTGGATGGTGTCTGGCCTTCCTTTGTCCTGCCTCTCTGGCCACAGCAATGCCAGAACCTAGCATGGGATTTTTCGTTTCTGTTTATAAGGTGCAGACAAACCAACTCCATTTTAACTGTGGGAGAAGTCAGGCAAAGTCTGTCATCCTGACCATTCCCGGGGAGAAACCAAAGCCCCTCCGCATCTCCCAAACTGGATCTTCATTTCCTTAAGCAATTCTCCAGCCTTCTTCAGCTTCTCTGCAGGCTGCAGTTGATTCCCAACTATTTAATCGATTGGCAAAACATTTATTTATACGTAATAAAATATTTAAATCATTTATAGAAATTTTCCCTTGCTGATAGCCAATATTAAGATTGTCATATGCAGAGCCGGGAATGGTTTTGGTTATTTAACTGCTTCAGTTTCAGACAGGTTGATGATTTTTTCCCCCTCTAAACAGTGGTGATCCACATCCCACCCAGATGCTCACAGGCTGCTCGGGTTTGTGGCTCGGGATACCTGGATCCGCAGCCAGGAAAATTAAATAAAATGAGTCCTGTGGCCGATTCCCCGCTCCCTATCAGCACGACCCCAAATCCGATTTATTTCGGACGGGGAGAAAGGAAAAACGAAAGGGCCGCGGGAAAGCAGCAGAGGCGCTGGGAGCCTCCGGCGGCGGGTGCCGGGACGGGTGTGTGGCTCCAGGGCTCGCCGGTGTCCGGTGCCTGGGGAGGGGGGGGCGGGAGCTGGGGGCGGGGGAGGTGGCGGCCGCTCGCTTACCTGTGCCGCCTCTTCTTTCGTTTCTTGCTCTGGTTTAGGGAGGATTTGGACATTTTCCGGTCGCTGGAGGAGACATCCTCGGAATCTGCGGAAAGACAGGCAGCGGCCGTGGGCTGGGACTGCCTCCCCGCCGTGGACCCCCGGGCAAGGCCGGGCCCGGCGGCTCCGCTCCCTCCGGCAGCTCTGGCCGAAGGTTTCGTTGCGATCGCTCCGCGGACGAGGCCCGCCGCGGCACCCAGCGCCGGCTCCGCTCCGGGCGGCTCGGGGCGATCCACCCCGCCAGGGAAGGCTCCGGGCCGTCACCGGGCTCTCGCTCTCCCCTCCCTCCCCTGGAGTCGTTTGCTGGGGCTGCTGTTGCCGCGCTGCTGAAATGCAGATCCCAGCAAGCACAACAAAACCGTAGGAAAATGGGGGAGCTGCAGCCCCCTTCCCGCGGCCGGGCACCCGCGACCGCCTGCCCCAGTCTGGGGACCCCGCACCTCCCCGCGGAAACATCGCAGCGGGGAGGGGAAATTGAGGTTGATGGAGCTACCACGGGGAAAAAAAATATCCCAGGAAGAGCTGGTCTCTGCCCGCAGTCCCCGCTCCTCTGAGTGCCCGGGCCGGGGGGTGTTAGGGGCAGGGCGACGCCGCCTTCGCCCCCAAGGAGCAGCCGGGGGACGGAGCCTGGACCCGCATTTCGATGCGTGCCGCTGTGCCCCGCCGCGGCCCCGCGCTCTGGCCGCGCTCCTGCCCGCGCCGCCTCGCCACCCGCTCGGCCCCAGCACCGCGCTGCCCGGCGGGCCGTGCTGCGGGCGGGGGCGGCGGCACGTCTGACCCTCCCCGGAGGAGATGGGGGCCCTTCCCGGAGCCGGCCGAGCGCTGCTGCCTGCCGCTCCGGGGGTCCCACGGAGGCCTGGGAGCGGGGTCGGGGTGCGGGCGGCTGCTGCCGTCTAGGAAAGGGATGCCGAGCGGCCGCTAATTCCCCGGCAACGACTTGGGGCCGCCAGGGCCGCGGGCGGGCAGCTCCTCCGGGGCTCCGTGTACCACCGGGCCGGGCGCCTCCGGCCCCGCCATCACACCGCGGCCGCAGCCCGGGACGAGAGGGAATACGGTCCCGCCCGCCCTTCTCCTCGGGACTGAAACGAAATCGCTTCCCCGCCGCCGGACACGGGGCCTCCAGCCGGGTGCCAGCGGCTGCAGGGGGCGGGCGGCGGCGCTGGGGGGGTCCCGGGTCCGGGGCCGTGCCTACCTGAGCTAGCCGTCTGACTGCTGTCCAGCTGCCCGGGGGCCCGGGCCAGGGGCTGCAGGTGGACGCTCTGGGGGTCGGAAAGCACCTCCAGGAAGGTGGGCTGGGTGTAGAAGCCGGGGATGCCGCCGGCCCCCAGCAGCCCCATGCCCACGCCGCCCACCCCGGCGGGGCTGAGCACAGAGCGGGCCGCCAGCAGGTGCCCGGCGGGCAGAGAGTCCAGGGCAGCCCGAGGGTGCGACGGCGGCTCCTTGTTCAAGCCCAGAATCTCCTGGATGCCAAAACCAGTGCAGCGGGGAGGGGTGGGCCCGGTGCTGGGCTTGGCCGCCGGCGTGGGGGGCGGCGGAGGGGCGGCGGCGGCCGCGCCGTCGGGCTTGGGCTTACCGGGCAGGCTGGGGGCCAGCGCCGTGCCCGCCTTGCCCGTCATGCTGCGGCCGGCGGTCCCTGGTGCCCGCTCCGGGAATGCCTGGGAGCCCCTGGCTCAGGCCCCTTTTATCCGCCCAGCCGGGAGCCCGAGCGGGGTCAGAGCCGCGCAGCCAATCACAGGGGCCAGCCGCGATTAGGGATGCCAAAAAGCCGGCACCGGCGGCGGCGGGGCCGCTGCTCGGCGGGCTGGGGCCGGGACTTGGGACCGGGACCGGGACCGGTGCCGGCCGGAGGGACGGCTAGGGCCGCCGCACGCCTCAGCGCAGAGAGGGGCTGCCCCGGCGGGGCTCCCGGCCCCGCTTCGCCTCCAGCCGGGCTGGGGGAGGTGGAGCTGGGGAGGGATGGAGTTACCTCACGGCCCCAGCCTGGCCGCCCACGGCACGGGACACCGGCCCCGAGGAGAGATGCGCAAAGCAGCCGGGTAGGGAAACGCCGGCATCCCCGGCTGTCTTGCTCATCCCGTGTGCTGAGATAAATACGTGATCAGCAGAGAAATAAGAGTGCACAGAGGAAACCTGAGGATTCAAGCAGTGTTCCTTGAAAGTGTAGAGCTGGAAGCATTCATTGTACGTTGGAGGAACATCTGACTTCACACCATAAGAGGTGGTGAAACAGTTGCTTGGACTCTGTAGACACCCCTGCCCATGAGCATGGCTTCTGAGCCACATGATTCTTCAGTAACTGAAAGCACCTTTCACCACGTATGAACAAGATCCCACACACCTCCTCTCTGCCAGCCCTACCCCAACCAAAGACATTCAACTAAGCAAGAGCCTAAGGCATCCCTTGTTTCATTCAACCTGAGGCAAGATCTCCACCACAGCATGTACACTGATAGCCGTAAACAGTCCACAGCTTTTTGTAAAGCAACTCATGTCTCCACAGTGGTGGAAATGGTTCACAAGAGGTGCATGAAGACTGCCAGCGTGCTCCGAAGGCCGGCTGCCAAGAGTGATAACATAGTCATTGGGGCAGCACTCTCAGAGCCAGGGCTGCATCCCACCCTACCTGAGCAAGGCAGGCAGAGCAGTTTGTGGGCAGTAGCCAAGATCAGTCACCAGTCCCGATCACCAGACAAGACAATAGGGAAGATGTAGGTCCCAGTTCAAGATGGGAAGTCAAGTCCCCAGGGTAGGGTCCAGAGGAGTGGGGTACATGGGGTACCATGGCCAGGTACAGGCACGGCTGCAGTGTAGCTCAGGTAGGAGCCAGGAATGAGAGCCTTGGCTCAAAATAGCTGCCAAGCAAAGGAGGCAGGAACCCCTACTGAGGCTCCTGCCAGGTCTTTCCGAACAGCAGCCTGTACCAGTGAGCTGACCGTGAGCAGGCAGCTTCACTCCTAGAAGGTGGGGAGGCTGTGCTACAGGCTCTGTCAGGGACACCACAAACCATCCTACCACCTCAAACCATGCTTGTGTCTTGTCTATGTTAGCTAATGCATGGTTTGCCCTCCATTCCACCCTGTTGGAGCTCCCCAGGTATGGTATGCAATTTCCTTCCCCAGCATTCAACCTGGAGTTACATAGGCCTTGCCTCAGCATCACTGGGTCTGTTAGGGTAAACATTCAAGCTATCAGGTAGCCAATAAATTATTCAGAACTTTATTATGATTACTCTAATTCTCAAGCTCTCCAGGAACTGATTCAAATTTCTCCAGAAACATCTCTTCTCCACACGTCTCTGATGCAGCACTGCATTACCTGTGTTACATGGCCCCAGGCTGCAGTCTGCTGCAGATTCAAGACCACCAGGTCTGAAGCCCTCTGAAACGCTGCCATTACCTCTGTTTGGTACCAGCACTGGTGTGAGGAGGTGCACTCTGTGGCTCTGTGTAAAGAACTGCTCAGGGCTCACTCAGGGTGTAGAGATGCACAGGGGCTGCTTCTCAACTTGACCCTGTGTTCTCATTGCTCTTTGTGCACCACCCTTCCTCCCCTTTTTCCTTCAGACTTAGCTCTGCACCCCTACCCAAGGACAGGGACAGGGGTGTGGGTTATTTATGACAACATTTTCTAACTCAAGCAGTACTGCCATAGAGCCCAGCTTGAAAAGTCCATCCAAGCTCATCAGCCTGAGGTCCACTCTACCACAAGTGTCATCTCCATCATTTTGTGCCTCCTTGGCTGGTGACTTGAAGCAAGTGCTGTAGTTCATATGAAGCTAATGCTCTGAGCACTGCCAGGCATAGACATAGGGTCATGCTAATATGTACTGGAATTTCTTGGTGTTTTCATTGCTTTGTTCCAAATACTTCATCACCCACTGGGGCCTCTTGCTGGCTTTGCAGTGGAATGTCAGCCAATGGTACCCTGCATATCTTCTCCTGCGGTTGCTGGAGGACTCTCTGTTCTCCTGACCATGCCTTCAAAGCTGTCAGGACAGCTCTGTCCCCCTTTGACAAGTTATTCGTGGGTCTCTGGTTGCTGAGCTGTGAAACTCAGTACTTGGCTGTCTGCTTTTCAGTATGCCTTCTCTTGGTCCTCTTTGCCTCTCTGCAAGCTTTTGTGATTAGGAAACTGAACTTATATTTCAATATTTACTTATATTTGAATACCTCTGTAACTAATCTCTGGCAACATTTTCGACCCGTGTTGACCAGAAGAAATTCTGACTTTATTTGAGCTTTCCTGAGCTAAGTGGCTCAGATGCTTTCCTGGGAGGAGGAACCTCAGCAACCTCAGATCCTCTCATACTTTTCTGATCCAGCTCACACTTTCCTTCTTACATCATTCTTCTGCATTATCCTCGATGCTGAACTTTTCCACTTGTCCCATTTCTGTTTGCAAATCTCTCCTTCACCCATTGAGCTGACTTGGTGGTTCATCCAGTTTTGACTTTCTCCCAACCTCCTTCTGTGTCCATGGACATCCTGAATCCCAGTAGAAGCAATGTTTGTCATCACCCCCTCGGTCTGCAAAGAAGTGTCACTTCTCCATTTCTATCAGATAAGTGTGTTGTGTGTCATTTCTTTCAGCATCTGGTCCAAAGCTACCTTGCACTTTGTCTAAACAAACTTCCCTGGAGTCACACTGATAGGTGACAGACCTGATCTCCCTGTCTTCTTCCATCTCCACAATGGCTTATGGATCCTTCCAGCACAGCCTCACTTGTCTTAGTCTTCTCTGCAAGTTCTTGCAGTGGAAGTGGCCATGCTGCTCCTGCCTCCATCCATGCAGCTCCTGGCTATCTCCTTTCAAATCCTATATGGGGAAAAATACTCTGAATAAAAGTCTTTCCCAGTATGTCTTTCATTTATCTTTGTTGTTTAACTTTGGGAAGCAGTGGTGATCTACTGAAGTCGCAGGCACTGGGCATTTTCACATTATCCTTCCATCATATGTTGCGCTGTAGATGGATATAGGACATGATAATGCTAATATGACAAGAACAAACACTTTCTGTGTTAATAAAAACTGCTGAGGCACAAAGAGTGACTAGAGCTACCTACCCATGGATATTATAGATTCTCTCTGTCACATAAAGTCTTCAAATCAAGGCTGAAAGTCTTTTGAAGAGATGATCTATAACTCATACAGAAGTTATTGGCCTGATGCAGAAAATATTTGGTAAAGTTTTGTGTTGAAGTGCAGGCTAGAAGGTTGTAATGCTCCCTCGGGCCCTAAAATCTTGGACTCCATGGAGCTCACGCTGTCTGTTGCATATGTTCTATCTAAAAAAAAACCCTTCATATATAAGAAGCTTCTGATGTTTATTCCAGCATCCTGTTGAACATGCCTTTTTCTTTACATGTCAGTATATCAATTTCTAAATAATCACTGAAGGATATAAAGCACATGATGACAAGGAGATTATGGCACCAGTCCTGCCCATTGCTAAATGCTCTCAGCTGTCAGCTGCTGGTCAAGTTACCACAGCCCTGAACAGACCTCTCTGTTTCTGCATCCTCTGAATTATCATGGTAGTTTCAAGCTGCACCTCTTAACCCTCGGGTAGAATTTTCGTCCTACTGAAGTCACTGGAACCTTGGTCAGTGACACTCAACAGAGCTAGGATTTCACTTTGAATAGCATTTCTTCTGGCATTTTGCTTTTTTTTCCACTTTTTTTTTTTTTTTCTTCGTCTTCTCTCCTGACACGGATGCATCTGTATTTGTCTTGTTGTTTCTCTCCTGTGGTTTACCACCTCCGTTCATGCCACATGGAGCATCCAGCTGCTAGGACTCAACCATACCACACCAGAGGCCATTCCTCTGTCCTGCAGTTTTTCTGTGGCAAGGACAGAGAAACTCATGACACGTTTCCTCTGGCATCTTTCAACTCAAAACATTGGGCAGCTCTACCCTGCTCAGAACAAGGGGTTAGACAATATCTTTTCTGCATGGGGCTGCTGAGGGGTGAGGGCTGGACACTAAAGCTTTCTGTGAGCTGACTATATCAGCTGCTCCCAGTTACCTGTAAACCAGAGGGAAAAATTTTAACCCTTTGGGTCAATCTGGAGTGGGTAATGCATGTCAGTGCCCCATCACATCTGATCCCACCTCCTCTCTCTGATAGTGGGTAGTACTGGATGGGGGCAACAGCAGAGGTTCTTTGCCACTCTTTCCCATCCCCTAAAATAGAGGAGAATAATATGCAATGAATAAATGTTTCTATCTCTTTTTGAAAGAAGCTTACTAAAAGTGATTTTTATACCAATCTAGGCCCATAGTGTAGATGTGTTTTTAACTGTTCTGGAGCAACCAAGCTTATTTTTGTTCAACCAATTCCAAGCCCTTCTGGTGGACATCCTGGACTTTCTAGGAAGTCCACTGTCCAGGTGGACTTCCTGGACATCCTAAACAGAGCTGCCATGAATGTATATAAAGATGCACTTGATCCACTGTGATTGTTGGCCATCTCATTAGCCATTTAATTCTAATACTAATTTTTGGGTGATGATGTCCTGCTTGATTCTAAATAATATTTCGGCATCTAAGTACCACAGGTAAATTAGACACTATGCCAAAGGATTTTCCCTGATGCATTGTCCTTTAACCATATTAAATGTTCCCTTTTCTTGATTTGTGAGAAAGAGGAAATTTGGGAATTAATTCGGTGTCCTTTCCGTCATCAGGTGAAAAAACTGTCTGCCCTCTTCAAAGAAAAGTACGTGTGTGGGTTTGAGGGGAAATCCAGGGAAACCTAGTTTTCTTCCAGGGCACGGAGCCTGAAGCTGTAATTGCTATGTTTCTATGAAGAAGTCAAGATGCCAAGAATATCACTTATTCCACTGCCATTCAGAAGACAGAAGCCTTCTACCAAGGGTAAAGTCTAACGATCAAATTTGGGAAGACAAGTAGCTTTTTTTCCCAGAGGAAGCAATCTTATTTTCCAGATCCTAAGCATTAAGAAAAAACTATCTTGCCTATAAAATTACATCAATAATCTTAAAATTACAAAGTGAACATAAAATGATGCCAAGGAATCTAAGCAGCCTGAAGCTGCAGCACTGTATGCCCAGCATGAGCTCAGGGTGACACAGGGAGCTGCCATGACATGTTACAAGTCTTGGAGCATGGGGGAATCTGGCATCCCAACTGAAGATTGTGGGTGGAATAGAGACATCTCGGGCACATGGCATCAGTGGGGAAAGAGATGCTGAGGCCAGAGGCAATCATTCAGAAGACATGGGCTGGTATAACCTGAAATGCGCATGGGTTTGGGGATGTGACATGGGGCCATGCTAAGACATGGGTAAAAAACATCTTGGGGAGGTGTGTTCTCTTCTTCCCCACAGCTACTCAGCACCGCATCCTGCCTTCCCCTGTGTCCAGAGAGGTTGTGTAAGCCCCTGCATACCAAGAAGGACCAAGACTGTCCAGTGGCCTCCTTACTCAGAACCCTTTTAGGAAGGATTTTAATTCGTGTAAATGAGTGTTTTTAATTTGTTATACTGGCCTTTATCTCTATTACCATCTCATTTGCTTTTAAACCTAGTTTTGCCATCCTGACTGAATTCCATTTGATGCATTAGGAGTAATTCTCTTCCCAAAGGGTTAGACATTTTCTCTCCACATAAAAGTCGCTTATTTTGGATAAAGAGACGATTAGATTTATCTTTAATATTTTAATGGCAGCCAGGATTATTGGGTGGGCAGCCCTGGTTTCGGTTGTTGTTGGGGGATTAGACTCTAATAAACTCTTCAGATTGGGATTTTTTTTCCTGTTTTGCACAAAGTACTTGTATTTATTTAAAAAATTCACTTCTTTTTGAGTCATAAATTCCATTTGCTGTTTCCTATTAGTATTAAATCAAGTTGATTAAATTCGTAGTGACTATTTGCACATATATCTTTTTAATTTTAACATCCACAACATAAAATCTTTAATGGTGCAATTTGAAATACCTGCAACATACATTGCTGTTCCTGTTTAAACAGGCAGAAATGAAGATCCAGAGGGAGGGGGCAGGGAGAGAGGAAGGGATGGAGCGATGGACAGACGGATGGACGTTGAAAAGAGGGTGTCACATGTAATGTTAAAGATTTGGGGTTTTATAAGGAAGTAGAAATTGGAAAGAGCTCCCTTCCTCACCTCAAAGTCACTAGCATCCCTGGTGAGCAAAAGGAGCTCGCAACCCCCCCAGGGCCACAAGCCCAGCTCACCTCACAGCCCTTCCAGCCCCAGGAGCCAGGCAGCCTCTGGAAGATGATGCTTGCCAGAGCAGATGCTTGCAGGGCTGTGTGGGTGCAAACCCAAACAGCGGGCACCCCTCAGGGCTCCACATCCTGCCTTGGCTGTCATGGATCCTAGTTTAGGCTAATCGGAAACTTGGTAATAGAATAAAATGTCAGCAAAGTAGAAATCAATAAGTGTTAATGCTCCAGGACTTTCACTGCTGGGCTCCCCTCTTGGGCTCCCCGCTCCCGCCCCATCCTGTCCCTTTGATTTCAGTCCCTTCTCTAATCCCCACCTCATCAGCTCCGGGAAGGGCTGATCTGCAGCAGAAAATCCCTCATTCGGGGCAAAATCAGCTTAATTTGCAGCAATTTGTAGCAGGTCTTTGCTGGGATTTGAGTCTCAAAATTATCCCGTGGGTGGGGGCCATAGCCCCTTGCAATATGGGCAGAGATTTCCCCGCTCCTCTGTTTGCAGAGATTTGTCTGGGGAGTAATTACAGCAGGGGGCACAGCCCGGCCCCCAGCCCTGCGCCCCCTCCGCCCGCAGGGCCTGGCACCGGGCGAGTGGCCGAACACGCAGCCGCCCGGATTAGCAGCATTAGCAGCCAGCGGAGAGCAACAATTAATTATTTGCTAGTAAATACAAGGGAGAGTCTCCCCGGGCTGGTGGGGAGGGGAGACAGGGAGATGGGGGCAGCCACCCTAGCGTGCAACAGAGCAGTGAGGAAGGGATGGAGGGATGGAGACACCCAGGGACCTGTGGCCTTGGGACAGGAGATCAGAGCAGGTAACTTTCCTTCCGCTAATGCTGCTAATTACAGGTGGCAGCTCTGGTATCAGTTGAGGAGGGATCCTAGGCACAGGGACCCCCAGATCGCCCAATTGTACTGCTGACAGGAGCCCCTGGGCAAGCCCCGGTGGAGTCAGACCAGCTCCAGGCTGCTGTGGTGCCACTTCACACAGATGTGGGGGGTGTGAAGGTGCCCAAATCCACAATCCCAATAATCCCAGGAGATGGGTGCCCAGAGGGCAGCATTATTTGGCATGTCACTTGTTTTCCAGGAGAGGGAGAAATAAAGCAGCATGGAGGCAGCTGTTGTCACAGTGTGTTTAGGTGTTGGGTTAGCACTTTGGCCACCTCATGACCTTCTCAGTAAAAAATTAGCTTGAGGTGAAATCGGAATTACACACATTAAATGAATTAAAAGCTGACTAATTAGTGGTTCTGAAAAATTCAGCAGGGAGTCGTCCTGTGGTGGAGAAGTTTTGAAGATGGGCTGCCCAGAGATCAGTTCTCAGTCCATACCATGTAATACCTTTGTAGCAACTTGGAAGAAAACATGAAATCAATGCTGGTAATGATTTCTACTTAACATAAAAATTGGTGGAGTGATAAATAATGATGGGAGCAGGTCAGTTATACTGAGCAATCTGGATCACTTGGCAGGCTCTGCTCATTTGAACAATATGTGATTTTAATATAGCCAAATGCAAGATCATATATCTCAGAAAAGAAAATGAAGGTCACAGGATGCTGTCATGGGAAGTAGTGGCTCTGAGGAGGATGGAGGAGGTGTGACAGATAATAAAAAATAAATGTGGATTTTTGGTGTGATCTGCTCTATCAGAGCTACGTAATTTTTGGCTGTATCGGCAAGAAAATACTACCTAGCAGGATGAGGATGGTCTTGGCATCCCAAGCCCATAACAGATTCATATTGTGTCCACTTCTGGTGTCTGCACTTCCAAAAATAACACTGAAGAACTGGAAACTGTTCATACAGGAGGAACCTATGAGCTCTACCATACAGTGAAAATTAAGAAGCTCAATCTATTCAGCTTGTTAGGGAGAGAATTAGGGTGTGGTTTGTTCACCCTCTGTAAGTAGTTAGGATAGATGTTTTCAGAGGGTAGAAGGTTCTTTAATTTATTAGGCAAAGGCATTACAGGATTCAGCACTGGAAGGTAAAGCTAACTAATTCAAAATTAAGTTAAAGTATTAATATAAGTGCTGGATTTTTAACAGTGAGGATAATTAATAGAGTAGGCAAAAGATTTTTTTAAAGAGCGTCTTGTTGGAAAAACTGTTTTGATGGAAATGTTTGAGGTTTTGACAGAAAAATAGATAGTTGCTTACAGAAATTCCTATAGCAATATATTTTGAAATGGTTTGTTTCAGAAAATTGTTCTGAAATGTATTTTCTCAAGTTAATTTATACATTTTCATTTTGTATTATTGTACTATTATCACAGATTATATAATGAAAAATTGTTGAAATCTATTTTCATTTTAATTTTCAAACTGTTAAGTACATTTGCTACATAGTACTGAGTGAATACTGAATTGATGGAAAATCCTTTCATTATAACACAGCGGAGAATCTTTTTGCTGCCAAAAGTGTGAAATATTTCATGTGCCATGAAGTTTCTGATGACCTTAACGATTTTAAAATATAAACCAGGAATCACTATGTCTGTTGTCAGTCATGGTGTGTTGCCAGCAGTAAGTGTGTGTGTACTGCAAGGCAGTGCTTGCTGTCAGCTGTTCTGCTGACCTGTAAGACTGGTAGAAAAAAAAAATAAACAAATGAAGTTGCAAAACGGTATTTTAAAGTGACATTAATTCTCCATGGAGAGAAGATACTTTAAAGTGTTGGAATTTCCTACAGTATGAGAAAACCTGATTTACAACCACTTCTAATATTCAAACATTAAAACTGTTTACCTGAGGAATGGTCTTTCCACTTAGAGCTTCTAAAATACTTGCTCCAGCACAGACAAAGCTTACAGCCTTGGCAGAGGTTAGACTCAGCGACTATGAGTCTGTCTACATTGAACATGGCTTTTGGATCCAGAGTGCACTCCAGATGCGAAGGTCCGGATTGCAAGGTGCAGCAATGGAGGCATTGCACAAGGGTCTCAGGAGATGCAGCCTGATGTTGCAGATAAAACAGGATGGGAAGACAATGTGGCATGGGCTCTCCCAGCATCCTCTAGCTGCTAATAGGTCTTCAATCCATAGCACCAGAGAAGAGCTAATCCAAAGAAGTCATCCCAAACATCTACAGTGGAGGTGCCAGGTCATCACCACCAACAGTCATTAGTGCCTCCCAGCCTCCCCTAATGAATTAATAACTTGCAGGGCAGACAGACCCACAAAATGCCTAATTGGAGCCATGGAGCCAAGAGAGAGCCAAGAGGAATCAAAATATCCCTCATCCAGGCAACCCCAGGAGGGTGTAAACAGGTGATACTCCCAAACCAGGGCTGTGTGGAGGCTTGCCATGACCCCATGGTACCCTTTCTCCTCTGGCAGGGAGGAAGGCTGTGCTCCAATTTCCCAGGCATCTAGCAGCAGGTGTCACTTACAACCACTTTGGTTTGAATCACTGGAGTCCCATCAGCCCTCTGCTTCCCGCTTGGTGACTGTTTTGCCAATTACTAGGCCTAGTACAAAGGACACAGCCAGCAGCAGAAAAACAATCCAGTAAGTAGATTCTATTGCGCGTAAAGGAGTCAGTACAAACAAGGGGTACAAACAAGTCAGATAGATCACAAATAATAGACATCAACCCCAGCGACCCCAGGAATGACATAGCATGACCCGTAATTGATGGAACAAACAAAGACACAAGGTAACCCATGGAGAAAATGGGAGACAACCAAGACAATAGGGTGATCACATACGATAGAGGTAACCCCATGTTGCCTCCCCACAAAGCCCGCGTTTGTAGGTACCAGACCTGACTGGGATCCAGTTGCATGAGGAGCCAGGAGGTCCTTCCCCAACAGGAATCTCTGTGAAGTGCGTTCACCTCACAGACAGACACTCCACCCTTCCTGCAAGTGGTCCCAGCTTTTATGCCCAAAGCAGGACACCTGGCACTCATCACCAAAATGCAGGGCACCTGGGGCTTGTTTACCCAAGGGCTCTCCTTACAAGGCCGGCTGCACCTTGGAGGAAAGCCAAAAGGCAAACTCATCCCCTCCTCTTAAAGGGCCATGGGGACCACCCATATGTCAACTTTAATTCAAGGCTTGGGGTTCAGACCCCAGCACGTCAGTGACTCAAAGGACTGAGATGGCAAAATGAGCTCAGGGTGCCCTTTTGTTTCCTCAGATTCTGCATTAGTAGCTTGGATATCTCTTGTTTATCCCAACATCAGGTTGCTTGGGATAGGTCCATGGTTTATGAATGTTCCTGGGCCTCTTTCATCTTACATCCTTGCATAGGATCTTGCAACATGCATCTCATTCTGTTGGAAAATATGTCCCATTCTGGTGGAAAATAGCCTCTATTTAACAAAACTTCCCTGCCTTTATCCTTATGTGGAGCTGAGCAGCACCACTGCAGCAGGACAGCCCACCTTCAGGTCAGCATAGATTTCAGAAGACATCACTGTCTCACTCTCCAGGCTCTTTACAACCCAACCTAGAAGACTTAGAAGAGCACTTTGATGATCTGGGTTGGGAGAAGCCTCTATCAGTGCTGCTGCTTTGGTGTGGTGAAGCACAGGCAAAGCTGGCTCACAAGCACCTGCCAGAGGTTTGGTTTGTGAGGCAGAGGTGGAGCCAAGAGGAATGAGCCAGGACATAAGCACTTTTGTTAGGTGGAAATGTCTTAAAGAGACAAGGAAGTACTTTTAACTGAATTAGAGTGTTTGGAGGAAAGGAAAGCAGTGCTTGCTACTCAGGGCTGAGGCTGGGTGAAGCCAACAGCACAGGATGGCACCACTGCCTCTCCTGGATGGCGTGCAGGATTATTGGCTGGAGAAGGTCCTGCACATGGGGTGGCCTGGAAAAGTCACCTGGCTTCAGCATGCTAAAAGTTACTGTCTTCTGACAAAGTTAGGGTAGGACTGGACTGCAGTGCTCCTGGTCCCTCTGCTCATACTATGGCACTGTCCATCTTCGGACTCCTAACAAAACCTGCGCTGAAAAATAAAGCTAAATGTCACCCAGGGCATTGCAATATGTTCTTACATTTGTCATAAGTGAACAGCCTTTCCTCAAAAACCTCCATAACAGCCATCAACAAAAACAGCTTCAAACTGAGGTTGCTCTAGAGGTTAGTAACCATTAAAAAAGCAGATACCAAAACCCTGATGGAAACAACACAAAATAAAAAGAGAAGGTAATGTGCATTAAGGGTTTTATTATGCTTCTAGTTCACACATTCTCTAACATAAATCTACACCTGGGAAAATTAAGGTTAGAGAAACATTTCAGTAATCCCTTTAACTTTGAGTCTCTGCAACAGAAATACCAAGGTACATAACACTTTCATGTGGGCTTCAGAGATGGATTTATAAAACAGAACAAAACACTTCTTTCAAAACACGAAGCATTAATGTACCTTCAGTAACTATGGCTTGTCTTGCATTAACCTAAGGGGCAGATTTGCTACCTCTCCTTACATTATCATGTTGAATAATACTCAGAAATCAATGGAACTGCTTGTGAGTAAAATACTACTCAAAAGGGAAGACTATCAAAGCCAAATCATATGTAAATAACATAATTCAAAGTCTGCCGAACACATCTTCTAGTTACAGAGTGCCAACATTTTAATTATCGAAATATAAAAATGCTCACAGCAAAACCCCAAGAGTCCAAAGTTTTTGAATTAAGTCCATAAAAAATATATAAGGTTGAAAACTATGGAAGGCTTTAAATAATGTATTAAGCTTCTTTTTTGAGCATTAGAATAGCTCCAGTTGGTGTGGTCAAACCTTTTGTAGCAATGGTGGTAGAGACACTTTTAAAAAAAATGTGCAATTTTCTGGTAATCTCTTGATTCTTAGAGGTCTTTGTGAAAACCACAAATACAATGAGATACAAGGCAACATCATAAAATTTGACAACAACATAGAAATTGCAATTAATGAATTATTTTGTTCACAGTGGCCTGTAAAGGAGAAATGTTACTGTCTACACTTAGCCTGTACCCAGTACTAAGCTGTAGCAGTTGTTCTACCACCCAATGCCCCCTCCCAAGCTGAGAAGGGGAATCCAGGAAAAAAGGGAGAAGCCCCATGCATTGAAGTAGAAACAGATTTAACGAAATAACAAAACCAATACAACCACCAATAAAAAGTGTATCCTTAGAATCAGCAGCAGGAGACCAAGAAGAATGAACCCCAAGACAAACTCTGCACCCTCAGTGAACTCCCTCCTTTTACAATGAGTTTGATGTCAGTGCTATGGGACACACCTGTGAGTCAGCTTGGGGCAGCTGCCCTGACTGAAACTCCCAGCTGACTCGGGGTTACTCATGGCCTGCTGCCATGGCTGGCCCATGGGTCTGTTCCTGGGAAACCAGGAAAGTTACCTTAACATGATCTTGATCAGCTTGCTTTGGAACTGACAGTCCCTGGCGTTACCAGCTAAAGCAGGGAATAAATATGGGCCCTGTGCTTCCAGCACTTACACAGACCAGCTCACCAGAATAAACTTTCATAAGTATTTTTGAAGGGCAGAGTGGGTTTTCCACAGGAAAAACAAGATAATTGATCCAGACTGCATGTTACTGGAATGACAGAGTAAACAGGCACATTTATATTTGTGCTAATGAAAAGGTATGAATGGCAGGGTGATCAAAACCTCACACATTTTTTAGTAATTATTTCTATTACTTTTTAAATGCTTGAGGTTTTTTGATGCTAACATTCTCAAAACTTATTTTGTGAAATATTTGCTGGTTGTTGGTGCAGCTGTAGCTTTAACTAAATTCTAACATTAAATTCCTTTATGTCTAGAAATACCCTTCTATTTTAAAGAAATAAAAAGTGCATTAAAGGGTAAAATAACCACCAACTACCATCACAATGTCATCAGTGACCTCAACAAAATGGTCTGCAGCCCATTAAATCATATGTTGAGTTTTCTCTCCGGGCTTTAAACCTTTGGTTTTTCTGATCTCTGCTCCTTCTCAGTAGAGACGACCAGGGTTATTGTCTCAAGCCACGCAGATCCAGGCTGGATATCTGAAAATGCCGCAGCTCCTGTAAAGCTGGCAGAATAGTATTTGCCTAAGCTGAGGAAGTCTGTAACAATTAAAAAGGCAGAGAACTGATTACCACACTACCAAAAGAAACTCCCCCTTAAAGTTTTCTTTCACTAAGTGGTGTAGAAGATAACAAAAGCACCAACATACAAAATGTTATTTATGTCAAATGATTTGTATTGAATTACATTCACCGGATGCTCAGATGCCACGGTAATGAACACGGCATAAAAGTCTAGATGAGATACTTCAAATAGATGGTTGTGAATAACATTATATGCAAATACTTCCATGCACAGCACTGCTGCAGCTGAAACTTTTGGAGCCTGAGTCATGCTTGGTCCTTCTCTCCCTTTTAACTCAGACCTCTTTGCAGCAAAGCCAAGATCTCAGCCTCGAATTCCTGTGCAAGTGCTAAGTGTGATCCTGATCTCACCAATGTCAATGATACAGAATCAATCTTAGTACAGGCGCAGCTTGGGTGCATGGATTTGAATTAGTGCTGGAGAAACACGGGAGATGGTTCAGTTGACTTTCCAAACACTGCAGTTGTCCCTTAGAGGTGGAGCAGCCATTTATGGACTAGTTTCGGGGGAAGGGGTATGGAGTGCAGATGGCTACAGAGTGCAGATTGCTTAGTGATTAGAAGAGGGAAAGGTGGACCTGCTGCTGTGAACGGTGATCTTAAGAGTGATGTCTGAAGGGGGAGCAGAGCTTTCATCTGAAACTGGGCGTCAGGGAAGAGAGCATTCACACAGTAAGCCAAGACATTGAGGGTTTTAAATATCTGGTACCCTAGTATGGGTAGATGAGTCTATGACAGTGAATATGTTTCGGTTTTCAGGTTCATTTTTATTGTAAAAGAGTGTTTCTCTAAGCCATATCATCACTGCCCATATCTGACAATCTCCATGTTGAACTAGGGGGTAAATTTGACATAGGTTGTTAACTGGTAGTTTTCAAATCATGTTATGAAATTAACAAATCATGGACTGAAATAAACAGTACACTCCAGCTCAGCAGTGAAGATTAGCGAAAGTTTTTTTTCACCCTTATTCTAATTTACAAGAGTAGTAAAAATAAAAATAATAGGTTTTAGTAATTCAGCTTCATGCCGTTGCAAATCACAGTGACTAATGGAGGCCAGGAGTCCCAGCTGACATAGACAGGTCATAGCTGGGAGGGAGGAAGCTCTGTTAGACAAGGCGAGGAGACCAAATGACCCCCGTGGAGCATTCAGGTAGCAGGGTGCTGTATTTTTCTCTCCTTTTTTTAATGCCTCCAATACCTAGACAAGTGCTGCACTCTCAGCCTGGCTCTGAGGTGTTGTGGCTGTATGCTTGGGAAAGAAGAAAATATCACTGAATGAATAAATCCACAAGTTTCTTGGAAAAGTCTGGGCATGCTTTTCACTGGGGAGACACCGCAGGGGCTCAGGGACTTGCTGATGGTTCTTTCTGGTGCAAGAGGAGGAGCCAGAGCCTCTGCACTGCTCATGATTTTATTACATCCAGCGTCATGTAGAAATTGCTCTGCACGACTCCAAAAAACATGGAGGGAAACCTGAAAAGAGTCTGGGGTAGGAAACCAGGGGGAAAGCAGTGATTCCAGAAATGTTTAACAGAAAAGTGAGAGTATAAAGACACATCATTAACATGGCTTAGAAGACAGGATGTTAATGCAGCTGAAAGCTCTCGCTGGTCGGACCTGCCAGAACATCTCCAGCTACATGGGTGTACCAACAGCCAGAGGGGCTTTGACTCTGTTGACGTAGGTACGTCTAATCAGGAGGAGAAAGTGGAAAGAAGACACAGGAGGGATGGAGACCAAGAAACAAAAAAGAAAGAAGAGAGGGAGGGAGAGAGAGAGGAAAGAAAGGGCAGAGAGAAAAGGGAAAAGGAGAAAGAGATAAAAAGGGGCAGGGGGGGTGGGAAGAAGAAGAGAAATGGGGAAGGCGAACAAGCGAGACTGTATTTCTATAATTACTGTGGATTGGCTCGGATTAAGGGCAACTAGCTATCTCTTGGTTTTTCCTTTTTATATAACAACTAATCTCCTTCTAATCAGTTATTATTAAATTATATTCCATTTTTAATTCATTCACAGATCATTGGTGGCACAATTCAGACATCTGGACAGATAATTGAATAGAGATAATTTATGTAAATGAGGAACAGTTGTGTACAGAGGTGGGGGAGGGGAGATTTCAGCTCCTGAGGCCGGTGACCTATTGAGGAGTCTCCAAAAGCTGCCCTTGCTGGGAGGATTCAGGTGTGAAGGGAGATGCTGAGGATATTTGGGTATTGTGTGCTGTATATTAACATGTGTACAAGAGGGCATCAAGCTCAAGCCGTCTCACTTGACCTGAGGGACTAACCTGTATCGAACATCATTTCTCTCAAGGCAGAAGACACTGGCCAAATCTGCATCTGAAGATGCCCCTTGCCTCCTAGGAAGAGGCAATTTCTAACCCAGATCTTTTCACTACCCTGATTTACAGTGTGATGCCCCAGCGCTGCACTGACCCATCTGTCGGGCCAGGGCAGCAGTGCAGGAGCTACCCTGTCTGAGTCATCCCAGGTGGAGCTGAGCAGCCCAGGGAAAGGCCCTGGGAAATAATGGTCTCTGCTGGGTAGTGAACCCCCAGCTCAGCCTGCCTGGGTGAGCTGGGTGCCCTGAGCCAGGGCCGAGGGACAGAGCAGGCTCAGTCACAGGCACACCAGGCTTCACAACTCCCTGTCATTTCCCTGTGGCCAGGGGCTGCTACCTTGAAAAATTAAAATTTCTCATCAGCCCGCCACCTGCCACCGGCACTGCTGGGTGGATGAATACCAGCCAGATACCAAGCTTAGTGCCTTGGGTAGGCCCAATCTTAACCCCGGGGACTATTTCTTCCTCCTCAAAAATGCCTCTGTTCTCTTTGATAGACACGGTCTAATTCCTTGTGGCTTGTCCCAAACCGTGAATTTGTGAATCAGGACAAGCTTAAGTATGTAACCTTCAAAGAGAGCCTTCATGATCAAAGGCAATAGCCAAGCACCACAGAGGTTCTAGACTAAAACATTGTGTCAGGAAAAAACTTCCCCAAAATTCCTGCTTATTATCATCTATATTGGAACTATTGGAATGAGCAAATGGACATCTGGAGTCAAATAAAGTCCAGAGAGAGAACACAATGCAGCAATGGGATTCATCATACCCAGTGTGAATACCTACAGCACAGGGAGTCTACATTGAGCACATTCCCATTCTAGCCAGAGGGCTCTGGCCAGTAGGCTCAATAGAGCCTAGGGCACAGTTCATTTTACTCTGAAATAACTGTCCACACTGGATTAGAGGAATTGCATCTGCATTGACTTTATTGACAAGATTGGTATTGCCTACAAAAGTAGCCTGTGACTAGCTCAGGTGTAGGCATCTAAAGTTAGGTGAGATGGATCCCACTCTAAGGGTGACAAGGTATTATTCTGCTTTTGTAGTAACAGAACAGCACAAATGCATTTTTCCTCTGCCTCAGAATGAGGGCAAAGTTCTTGTTTTGGGCTCTGGTTGTATTATTTTTCTGCTACATTTGGATGCCACAGAACTAGGTGCTGAAGAAAGAAGCATGAGAGAGAAATTTATTTTCCAAAGGGGGAAAGAATGCTAGACTCAATTGCTATGGCAAAAATCTGATTTCTACCACTCTATCATAACAGGAGGAATTTTGCTGAGCATACAGAATTGTCTTAGCATTACGGAACTGTTAGGGGAAGGGAACAACACAGACACATCCAATGTGTGGGAAAACTACTCACAAGGTTTTTTTTTGTCAAAATAAATTCAGGTTGAATTGCCAAGGACTCAATCCAAATGAAATGAAACCAGTTCAAGTGACCTTCTTGCCCAGTCTCAGAGATACACTGAGCTTTGTTCAGCTCTGTTGTTCATTTTATTCATTTTGTTTAAAAAATTCCCTTTTTTAGGTCTGTTCTTGAGATTCTAATTAGAAAAGTGCAAAGTTGCCACTGGGAAAATTATTGTGAATTTTCAGATAGAAGTTATCAATGAGAATGCAGCCAGATGACTGTAAATAATAGGCTCTGAATGTCATTTTCAGGCTGGCAGAGAAGTTCTCCAGGAAGGAGAGTTTCAGTCTGCCCTTCTCCAAGTCTTCACAAGCAATTGAGAAAGAAGACCAAGCTGCATATTAATGCCATTTGCAGATGATACCAAGTTGGAAGAATTTGTGCCCATCAGGGGGAGAGAACCAGAACACTGCAGTGAAGAGAATGTAGGTGGGAGTCAGCTCAGCAAACTGTCATAGGGGGAAAATCCCAGAGCCACAAATATGCCCAAGAGACAGACAGATAGTGAGAATGGCTGAAAATAATAGTTTGGTGTAGTAACAATGTATATGCACAATATGACAGAGCTCTAGAAAGGACTGAGACAGCTCCACATCCAGAAGCATGACATTTTGGAGCAGCCCATTAACGCTATATTGCTGTGAGGTGAAGACTCAAATTTTCTGAGCAGTTTTGCACATTCGTTTTTTAAGAAAATACTGACAAAATGAACAGAATCTAGAGAAGACCAGGGAACTTGTGGGTTTAGTCTGTGAGCCATGCGTAGATGTGCCTGACTTGCTTAAGTGATAAATAAGGGGAGGGGAGTAGTAATCCCTCAACTACCAGAAAACGTATGAAATCTGATGAAGAAGAAGAAACATTTGGGCTAGCACCAGGAACAGGAGTGGTAGCCACTAAGTGAAATGCAGATCCCCTATGCACAGGATAAAGATGAGCACAGAGAGGGGATGACATTAAACTGTAGTCATTTCCCTAGCATAACTGGTAGGACTGTGAGAGCTCTGTCATGGGCCACATTTAAGAGATTAGATGTTTTCACTCTCAGACACTTGTCCTTGTACTGGCAGTGGCTACCAGTGCCAGACACAGAGGCTGTGCAGTGCTGCTGACACCTTGTACCCTGCACGCTTGGCTCTGACAGGTCTTGGTGAAGGCATCTGCATTGCAGGAAACTCCTACACCATGTACCACATCCTATCTCTAGCCCCCTCACCCCTACAACCAACTTCTTTGACATGTTTTCCTGCAGTCTTCTGCTCACTGTGTGTCTTTCCTGATACTGCATATTGGGGGTTGCTGAATATCTTAGCATCTCAGGCCATTTTTCCTTATGACTATCAAACTATTTTGACAACTGCTAATAGTCTGTTAAGAAGGGCCTATTGCATTTTTTTGTTTTATTAGTGTTTTATTACATTAAGCCCTCTTTTCTGTTATAGTGAAAAAGCTTCTTAAGAAAGGGAGCTTTGCTGTGTGTCCTAAGTGCATCTAGTTTGGAGTAGTGCATTTCCTCTGCAAACTTATTCAGTAGACAAACCTCCTTGACATTTGTCTCTGTTTCATCTCCAGTTTCACTCACTTCATCATGGACTTAGTCAACTGCGTTTTCCCAAAGGAGCAAGTGGGCCATGATGAAAATGTAGACTCAGACATAATTGACTCTGAGAGAGCTTTGAAGACCGGAGCTAATATCTTGGCGTGGCAGGCAACACAATGTGAGAATTGGTACAAATGGAGGAACACAACGGTGAGCTGCTCACAGTGGCTCAAAGAAATATGGAGCCTGGGCATGTGTCTACCTTTAATCCCAGGCTAGAAAATATAAGTCCACGGTCTTGCTACAGCTTCTTGTGGACTTACCTGCCTGCCATGGGCATGGAGGACAGACTTTTCCCTCTTCCTTTACAACTCTTCTGCCTGGGGACTGTCTCTTATCCACTCTCAGTCTTCCCTCTTCAGGTTACATACCACCACTTCTTCCCATTTTTCCTTGCAGGACATGTCTCAGATCTGTGATCATTCCCATTGCCCTCCTTTAGACACCCTCCAATGGATCTACACTGAAAGGCAATGCCAACACTGGGCTCAAAACACCAACTAAAGTCTCAGCAATGCTGATTAGAAGGAAAGATAATTTCCAGAGGTCTTGACAGCTGTAGTCTTATTTATTCCTCACAGTAGGAGGTTTGCTTTTTTGCAACGGCATACTATTTTTGACAGGGCTTGTAATCCATTCTAACCCCCAGTGCTTTTTTGGAAGAACTGCTGCCTAACCAGTTGTTTCCCAATACCTGTTTGTGCATTTCATTTTTTCTGCATCACCAACATTCTTTGCAGGGTTTCTTACTCACTTTCATCTGTGTTTTTTCAACCACTTTCCCAATTTGCCAGAATGATTTTGAATGCTAAGCCTGTCCTCCAGTGCACTTAAAGTGCTTTCCAGGTCTGTGTCTTCCTGATGTGCCCACTCTCTCTTCTGTCATCCATGTTAATTAAATCACTCAGTAGAACCAGACCCAGACTAGATGTCTGTGGAACTATTCTCACTACATCCTTTATTTTGATAGTAAACCACTGGGGACTATTCGCTGAGCAGTTTTCCCCCTAATTTTGTATCCATCTAACAGCAGTTTTTGCTAATTTTAATTTCCCCAGTTTACTCATAAGGATATCTTTTGAAATAGAGCCTAAACAAGCTTATTGAAGTATAGATACACATCATCTTCTGTTTCTTCCTTATCTACAAGACCTGTTGCCTTGCAACAGCAGGAAATTAGATTGACTGGATGGGACTGATTCTTGACAAATCCACACTGAGTGTAATTGATTGTCTTATTTTGCCTTTGATCTTTAGAGATAATTTGGTGATTTATGTCAGAATTTTAATGGGGATGGGAATTAAGTTGATTGGTCAATAATTACCCATTGTCCTTTCCTTCATTTTTTAAAGAGCGATGCCTATGGCTTTCCTATAATTCACCACATCTCCACAGGTTCTAAAAGAGAGCCACTACTGACTCTGAGACTGCTGTAGCCAAATCTCTAAGTACCTACAATGAAGCTCATTACACCCAATAAATCTGAATGCATCTAACTCAATAACATTACCTCCACCATATTCTTTCCTTATTCTATGCCAAGATCTTACCTCTTTATCACTGTTATTAGTTTCTCTAATATTATCCTCTGACAATAATCTTCAGTCCCTGTTGAGCAGTGATCCAATATTTTGCTTAGTCTTCCTCTTGCTACTAACAAATTTACAGAATTTTTTCTTGTTTCCTTTGATTATTCTGCTAATTTCAAACTTATTTTGTGCTTGGCCTGTTTGATTATGTTCCTGCATGCCTCTGCTCTTCTATACTCACCTTTTGTGTCCATCCTCTTGTGCATCCTTCTTTCATAGGTGTGAGATCAATGGGGAATTTGTGAACTAATCCAGTTGTTTCTAAAATATTTTTTCCTATTTTACCAGAAGGGTGCCCCTCTGGGGTTGAGGAGGACAAGATAGCTCAGATAAATAAGGCTGGTGCTGTATGGCCTTGCTGTTCTCCCACCTTGTTCCAGTAGAAGGAGAAGATTAAGGGGCAGGTTGCAGGTTGCCAATTGGATTAGGAGATGCCAGAGGCAGGGAAACATAGGAGAGCTTTTTCCCACAGTTGTGTTTGTTGTAAAAGCAATGATTTTTGAACATTTTTAAAGATCGCAACCATAGCTCTAACAACATTTGTTTGAAGGCAGCCTAGACGGTGTCCTTGAACTCTGCAGGCAGAGGTGTTAGCCTGCTACTCCAACCTTGTTGGTCTCATCCTCAGTCCGCTGACTAGTGGTGCCAGGAGTCAGTGCATCGAGGAGGGGTCGGAGACCACAGTGCTGTGACATGGAGGCCCTGCACTGTGAGGCACCCAGGAACAATGCCAGGGCCGTGACATGCCCTCACAGTGTGGCCCTGTCATCTCTAGCTGTGCCACCACCAAACCCTCCTGTACACCACCAAGCCCTCCTCCCAGCATCCCACCTTGACAGAGCCAGAGGCTGAGTGCATGGGCAGAGGGCTTGGAGGGATGTCAGGGTGGGGTCCTCCTCAGTGTCCCATCACATCACCTTGCTAATGCTGTCCCATGCCCGTGTCTTCTCCAGCGTCCCAGTGCCAATGTCCTTGCGCCTTTATACCCCTCCTTTTGCCCTGACAACAGGTCTTCTTCTTCCTCCTCCTCCTGGTACCTGAGGGTCTGTGCAGACATCTCCCTTCCCTGCGCTCCTCATTAACACCCCTTGGAAGCTGCAGGCGCAGACACCACCAGCGTTCCTTTCCCCTCCAATCCCCTCCCCTTCCATAATCTATCTACATATTAAAATGAGTTTGTCCCTGATTTACATGCGTAAGAAGGGATGTAATAATGAGGACGTAGATTAGAAGATTTAGCACAATCGTTTGTGTAGATTGTGTCCCATCAAAGGGCAGCTCTGACGAGCCGAGATTAAGGAGCAAACAGCTGCCGCTGGAATTCAGTCCATTTGTTTGTTTGCTGTTTTCTCTCTTGACTCCAGCAAACAGTCTCATTAACATGCAAGTGATTTGCCCCTTAAGCCTTTTCCTGTTTATTATTGGGGGAGTTGCTGAGGAGGGCTTTGTAGAGTCCCTGGCCCAGTTCTGAGAGATCTACTGCAAATCAAGATTAAAATGGGAAGTAATTAAAAACAAAGAAGGGGCCATGACACCTTGGTCCCCTCTTCCCTTTGAGGGGTCTTAAAGTTAGGGCACTGGGAGAAGGTGCGGGCTGGGGGGAAAGGGAGTGCTGCCCACCACGCCTGTGTGCCTCAGTGGGTCCCTCTTGGCCATGATACCAGGCTCTCCCTTTCTCCTGCTCTCCTCCACTCCCCCTCCTCCTCCCCCCTTCTCAAAATGTCTGGCTGTCTACTAAACTCATTTGCAGCCTTTGCTTCAACGGCCTCATTTGGTGGCACCTTCCATATGCTCACTCCCCGCCACAGCCTTGGGACACCGGGCAGCGCACCCCACACTGGCTGCTGCCTTCATGTGCACAGCTGATAGCATGGGCTTGTCCATGCCCTCTGCCCTGTTAGTAGTGATGTCCCCATCCAGCATTGTCTCCCCCACCACCAGCTGCTGCAGCCTCCAGCATATGCAGTGGAGATGCTGGGACATGCAGGGCCTATGAAGTGGCCATGTTCATGGGCACAGATGGTGCTGCACCAAGGGGTCCTCATGCAAGGGTCTCCTGGAGCCGCCCCTGTTGTGAAGGGTAGCTCAGGTCACTGGAGTGACACTGGGAACAAACTGGCATGGCGTCTTTCAGTTGCACTCAGATTCAGCTGGGTAACTCCTGCTGCCCTGGGCAAACGCTGCTGGTGCCCTCAGCACCTCCGAGGTTGCGCAGCACTAACCACCACTGCTCCCTGGGCTGTGCTGCCTCTTTGAGTCTGGGGTTTTAGCTGCCCAGGGCTGGCCAGAGCCCACTTGGAGGTGACAGTGTGCCGACCTGCTGCTGGGCAGAGCACAGGGACAGCAATGATATGTTCATCCGCTGAATCTGGTGCACCCTACCTGCAGCTGGTCAGGGATGCCGACTGTGAGGAACGGCAGGAAGGATTTTCTGGGCTGAGAGAGAGACTGTCACATAAATCCCCTGCAAAGCAAGCAGATCTTTCTCTTCATTTATCAGAGCACATGCTGTATCCCCTGCAAGACAAGTGAAAATATAATGAAGCCAAGAAACTTGCTCTGGGAAGCAGTAATGGTTATTAAGTGTGTGTCTACACAGACAAGCAGGGACAGATGCAGGTTTGCTCTGCCTGCCTGCCTGCTGAGCTGGCTGGCTGGCAGCCGGCACTGGCCCGGCAGCGTGGAGCTGTGCTGTGGAGCATCTCTACAACTAGCTTCATGTCTTGGTCACCCTCAAGTATCCTGGCTCGGGCACGGCACTGTGCCAGCACCCGGCTCCCGGGCCTGGGGTGGCTGCTGCACTGGAATGCAGTGCACTTGCATACTGCTAAGCAGACTTGCACATGTGCGTGTGCGCATGCCCTCGGTGCCGGGATGAGACTGTTCACCAGGTGCTACCATACAACACCGCATGGTTATGAGATTTGTGACCTTCCTTCATGGCTTTCTTAAGCGCTTGATGTTGACAGACCGCCGTGTACCCATCCATGGGGCCCGGGGCCAGCAGGAGCTGAGGACAGGCAGCCCACTCTAGGCTGGCCCAAAACCCCTGGCCCTGGGGGGCTGGCTGTTGTTTTTGGTGAGGTTACCCAGTTATTGCTGAAGTTAGTTTCACACATGACTGGGGAGAGACTGCAGCACTGCAGATATGTGATTGCAGATTGCATTGTAATGAACAGGTGTAGAAGAATCACAATGCACATCGTCAGTACTTCCTAACCCAGGTGCTTTATTTTCATAATCTTGGGGGAGCTGCACAGAGGGTTGATCAGGAAGAACTCACACTCCACTTTCCTTCAGTTAGCTGTCAAGTCCAGAGAAGCGCACAGCTTTTGTAGGATCAACTGTTTAGAGCAGCAGTACCTTCCCCTCAAACCACTTCTGCTAATTGCCAGAGCAATGCAGCAAGGAACGTCCAAATCAAAACGTGGCCAGCCCCAGTGTTATGGCATTGCACAAAGTAAACGAGGGGATGTTCATGGTCCTTACAAACACCAAGTATTGCATAGAGAGAGAATGACAGGTGGGCTGTTGTGAATCCCCTACTATTGCTTCTAACTCATTGGCCAAAACAATTAATGAAATATTTATAGCTTTTGCTTTTTTAAACTCAAAAAATGGCATGGCTTCATTGCTCACCCAGCTTTTTTGTGCGTGTTTGTTACGACAGTGCCAAGGGGCAGAAGAGCATTTTCCCAGCTGGGGCACTACCTGCAGGACAGCAGAATCTGGTACAGCTGGAGTAGCCAGTAAGGTTCAAACAATGTCAGGGATAGGAATAAATGTATTTTCTCTTTCTGTCTTGTACCTGAATAGCCACTGGATTCCTCTGATGTACTCTGGTGCTGCCCCCATGCCCTTCCTCCTCCTCTCCAGGAGGTACCTTCCCAGCCAGCAGCTGATCTTCAGGTGCTCCCCTAAGTGATGGCCATGTGCAGTCCCAGCCAGGCCCTTGGCTTACCCAGCAAGGCGATGCTTGGCTGTGCAGTGCCTGCACGCTCACTTTCCGTGCAGCCCCATTGTCAGGGAGGTCTCCAGGAAGCAGCAGCAGCAGCAGCAGCAGCGCCTCACCAGCAATAAACACTGCCTCACTCAGCACGATTTTTCAACCTGTAACAACTCAGCCCTCTTGCAATTGATTTTCAGTGGATCATTGAAAGCTGCTCCATCAGCCTACCCCTAACAGGTTTCTAATGCCCGCTTCTCCGTTGTTGTTTTTTTTTTTTCATTTCCACAAAGATAGAGTTTTGGTTTATAATGGCATAAGGGTTCTGTGGCCTGGGCACTTACACTCATAAATGCCTGAGCCCTTTTTGCTCAAACATGGCACAGTCAAAGCAACTGCTCCTTCCTTGGGTGGAGATCAGATCTGGAGAACTTCAGACTCCCAGACCAAAAGAGTTATGAGTGATTAAGAAGGCAGCTGATAATAGAAATGCTTAGTCAAGCTTGATGTAAGTCATTTGAGTGCTCCAGCTCTAAATGGGAATGAGCTGGTGAAATCAGTGTGCGTCTGCAGCATGCCCATAAATAAACAGGGAGCTGCAGGAAAGCGCTGCTCACCCGCAGCTCATGTCACCATCTGTGACACCATTGCACAGCACATCCCTCCCAAGCTAGTCCTCAGGAATGTGCTGATGGACCCCAAAGAGCAAGGCCAGTGTTTCAGCCAAAGGAAGACATGAGATGGAGAGGGAGGTCTGGAAGAAAAACACTCATAAATTGAGGGAAGTGAGGATACTGGAGTGGTTCCTGATCTCCAAAAAAAGGGCTGTCCCCCCAGGAGGGTCTAGAGATCACCATGAGATGGCAGCTGCAGAAGTAGTTCTGGAAAGCAGTGGCTTTGCCAAGGGGACAGGGGGGATGCTGAGTACCCTGGCATCTGATGGGCTCCTGCATTATGTGCGCAGAGGGGTCCCTGCCCAAACCTCCTGCTGCGGTAATAAGCACTTGCCTGAGAACAGAGCAGGCAGGAAAAAAAGGGGCCTCATGGGCCTGGCTGCAGCGTGTGCCACCATGTGAGATGGGAAGGTGGGGGCGTCTCTAATCCCCTGAGGCCAGGCCAGCTGCCAGGCCCCAGCTTGTTCCCCAGCATGGCAGCACCACAGCCCCTCACCCCGTCCTCTCTTGGCACTTGATGACACCCTTTTGCAGGGCAGAGGCTGCCTGCAGCCCCTCTTCTCGGGGCTTGTGCTCCAAATAGAAATGGCAAGTTTGATGTGCACCTTTTCCTGAGAGGTCCAGGGGGCTTTTGGGACCTGCACAAACACCTAACAGGGACAAGGGGGCAGCTTGCACCTCCTAACTTGCCCCTCTAGTTGCTGGTTGTTACATGCACCAACTGTGCTGGGCTGTCGCTTTTCCCTTCTGTCAGGAATAAAGTATAAAATCACCTTTCTGGACACAACAGAGGGATTTTTAATCAAAGCCACTCCAATGCAGGCAGCTTCTCCCTTCAGAGCTGAGAGATCCAACTCACCCTCCACTGCACCCTTCTTCCATCAAATATGATTATTGTCCCATTACTGTTGCTGTTATGTCATAAATTGATGTCTTGTATTCCTGTTTGTTATCCAGGGATTCTGCTCTAATCTTGACGATCACTAATGCAGTGTAAATCCAGCGCGCTGGGTGATAATCTGGCTACATACCAAAAAAAATTAAAAAAATAAAAGGACTTTCTAAGCATAATGACCTTTCACTTTAATATTGCACACAACACTTTTACTGTGAAACTGCATTTCCCTCAGTCCTTCTCAGCAGCTCAGAAAGATACTGCGCTCTGTTTGTGTTTAAAGAAAGCTGGTGCTAGCTGGGATGTAGTGCTGGGGTGCAGGATCCAGCCCCTGGCGCAGAGGAGAGCAGTTTGAGTCCTGCGCTCCGGTGGCATCTGAAAGTTGGCAGGAACCCCGCTCCCTCCCCGGCCCCCGCAGGGAACGGCTCCCCTCTGCCAAACAGAGCTCTGGAGGATGAGGGTTCTTCTGGGCTGTGTTAATTCCATGGGAAAATTAATGCAACACGATTCATTTTCACAGGTAGCAATTAACACCTGCTGAAACTGCATTTTTCGACTACGTGTACCTTCCCGCCGTGAAGTAGGTGTGCTCATAACCACGATGGGCCTGGGTCAGTGACATGGGGTGTGCTCCAGTCCCCCTTCTCAGAGAAACACTAAAGCCTACGAGTGCCAAAAGCACGGCAAACCAGGAGAGAAAATGGGGAAGGCGAGATTGTCTATTAGGGCTCGGCGGCGCGAATATTAAGCAAGAAAATCCCCACCCGCCACCCAGGCCATGGCTTTTTACAGGCTGGGCCCCCCAAGCAGCGCCTGGGGGCTGCCCCACGCTGCCTGGCCCCGCTGGGACCCCCATCCCACCAGCGTGATGCCCCGCAGCGGCAGCCCCAGCGCTAGGGGTAGGCGGGGGCTGGGGCACCCGCGAGCAGGACGGGCGCCCGGGTGTCGGTGGCGCGGCATCCGGGAATGCGCCGCTGATCCTAACCAAGTTTGCCAGCCATGCTTTTCTCATGGCTCCCGCACAATGGCCCGTTTTCTGCCCACCTGCCGATTATGCTTAATTAGGCGAGGAGTTGATTAATTTGAGGTAATTGACAGCTAATTACAGGCCTGAGGGCTCATTAACTTGACGTCCTGTCTGAGGGAATGGGCTGGAGGGGGTCAGGTGATGTGCAGTCCCCCTTGGGTGCCTGCTCACCTGGGCAGCCCCGGGGATGGGGACAAGTGAGGCCGCCCCGCGGGAGCCAGGTTGCTGTGGGGCCATGGCCGCAGACGCCTAGGGAGGATGAACACTCCCAGAGGGGATGCAGCATGGGGGATGCTGTGGGGCAGGAGAACTCCCCATGGTGATAAAGCGAGCTCTGGGTGGAGAGGGGTTTGGAGGTCAGTGATGGGGTAGGGGGCTCAGGGAGAAAACAGCCAAGCATGCAGGTAGGAGGGAGGGGGACATGGACGGGGTGAGGGCTCCCAGTGCTGCAGCTCCCAGCAGGCTTGCCCAGCGGTGCCCGTGGTCCTGGCAAGGGTCTGAGGTGGTGGAGATGGTGCCAGAGGTCCTCCCTCCCCCCAGGACCTCAGGGCTGCTGCTGGCAGGCTGCAAACACCCAGAGGCCAGAGAGGCTAAATGACATAGCCAAGGTCACACTGAAAATCCAAGAGCTGAAGGAAGCTTTTTGAGCCCTAAACCTGAGGTCCTGACCATAAAACCAGCTTCACCATATTCCTCAAGTAAAGGCAAGTTACCTGAACATGACTGACACCTGCCAGAGGTCTGGCCTTGCAGCTGCTCTTCTCCTGGGGACAGGCAGCTACAGTGGAGAGCTGACAGATGTGGGATGTTCCTGGCAATGCCAAGGAGAGAGACAGAGGAGGCCCTTTTAAACTATATACTGTGCTGCTGTCTAGTGCTATCAAGCAGGATGTGGCTGAAGAAATGCGCTTGAAAGGTCACAGAGGGATGGCCAAGGTTTGTGATGGCCTCTTGTTGTTGTGGGAGTGCTCACCACCCTTAAATTCCATCTCATCTTTTGGAAGTCTTGCTCCAGACATGGCACACCATGGACGTAACAAACTGATTACTAAGCTTGGTTCAGGATTCAGTTGTAAGGCAGTACAGAAAGGCAGAGAGGCTGAATTGCAAGTAAGCCATGCCTGTGAGCAGAGTGACTTCAGGAGGACACCATAATCATAAACCACAGCGTGACCTGACCACTGGGGCTCCAGGCAAAGGAAGCTGCATTACAACTGCAGCCTTCTCCATTGCTTCCCTTTGCCCATTAGCGCCATCCCTCTGCAGTGCTTTGGCCTCACTTCTGCCTGTGGCTCCTCTGAAAGTGCTGTGTTGTTCTCACATTCTTGGTGTGATCAGAAGAGATGAAAAATAGTTAAGAGGTGTCTCATCTGCATATTGCTGACTGGATTTTAGAAACCTGACTAAACAACTTGCTTTGATATCCTGCTATTGCATTCCACAGCTAACTTACACGCTACCATTTATCCCTTTGAAATGTACAGGGGTTTCATTTTCAAAGCTCTCTTGCTTAAATTTCATGGACTTGGGTAAAGCTGACTGGTCTCTGTGGCAATCATTATTTAATACCCTGCTCCTATTTGTTGTTCCTTCTTTCTACCCTAAAGACACCCAGACTTGGTGATGATTCATGGTATGGAGGCCAAATGGACCCATGTGATGAATAAATTTTGCTTACCTGCTTAGAACCTCTCCCGTGTCTGTCTCTTTCAGGAGAGGGTGTCCATAATTTAAGTTGTATGTGTGAGGAGAACACCCCAACAACTTTTATTATGGCATTTATCACTTAGAACCTGGGAAAGGAGTTATTTGGAAGAGCCCAGACAGGTAGTTTCCTCTTTTTCTCTTTAGATCCACTGTTGAAATTGGCTAAACCTTGGCCATTTCTCATTTTGACTATTACAAGGCTGTTGCCTTATAGCGTAAATACAAAGACTACACCTTGGTCCAACAATGTTAACTATTAGGTATAGCACTGGGATACCTAGTGGTGAATTTTTTTCTCTTTTCTGTGTTGACATGGATTCCATCAATAGTGCATAAACAGGGATACATTTAACCATACATACTTTCTAAGAGGTCACTTAAGGTTATTATCAGTTTACAGATGGACCACTAGGAGTCAGGTACATTAAGTGCTTGCCTGCGTTTAACAGGATGTCTGAGGTAGATCCAGACAGTACCAGTGTGTTTTAACTCACTGAACCTTTAGAGCTCTCTCTTGCTATAGAAAGCCTCACCCACCAAGCACTGCACTGTGATGCTGAGTGCCTTTCTGAAGAAAGAATGTTTCGTGGGGACTGTGACGGTTCCAGGGCCCAAGCTTTAAGAAAAAAAACTTTTTGATAATGAATATTTTTATTTTTGATACTGATACTAGAAACCAGAAGCTCCACTCAACTGAGTCAAAAGCTCTTTCTGTCTATAAGGAAATTGCCAAGTCTGGGCTTAGGGGGCTAGTTCTAGTAGGAGGAAATTTTACACAGCTGCAAAGCTCTGAGTAGGCAGCAACAGATAGGATCCTTGAGGGAGAAGCAAGTAGCTTTGCTGGGATCATCACATCAGATTGATGGATCAGGATAGTGTAGGATCCTTCATTAGAGAGGTGGTTTTTCAGAGTAATCCACCCTACAGCAGTACATTTTGACTTTGATGTCACTTCAGATGGGGAGGCTGGTTATTGGTATATGTTCATGACAAGTTATTGGTATTTGAATACAAGTCTCTTGGACACCCAGAATTTCATTACATTTAGGCCATCTCCTTTCTGTACAAAGTCTGTGGATGCTGGAGAACAAAACTTTGGAAAATACATCAGTACTCAAAGAGAAGTGTATAACACCAGTAATCTGTCTACGTCATAACTACTGCACGTGTATATATGCCCATTTTTGTACATATGTAAGCTGGCATCTACTCAGTGGAGGCTGGAATGACAACCCTCCCAAATCAATGAGAAGGCTGGTAGTGGCATTGCTGAATTTTACGTCAAGATCCTGGATAACAGCTTTAAAAACTGTCAAAAATATCCTTAGCCCATAGTTACACCAATAAGGTCAACATCCCAGTTCTGAAGTTTCCAAAGAAAGATATTTTTCAGGTGCTGCCTGCGTAAGTGACATAGCACCCAACCACCAGCAAACCAGCCTGTATTTTAAGCTTAAATGAGACCTCAGGATCACAACTCTACACTTCCAACCCAAATGCCATACATGGTGCACAAATTACAGATACATGTGCCTAACAGTGTGCCTGAGAAGCCAGTTAGCAGAAGAGTGTACACAGGTGCACAGGCTTTTTATTTAATTTCAAACATATTTCATCTTGAAGAGCTTTTAAGTAACTTTTCTCTATCAATATCTGAACAAGAACATTTATCTCATTTTCGGTTAGCAGAAGAAATAGCAACTGTGAAATTTATCATTAGCCCAAATGTATTTTTATTTTGCTGATGAATAAATATTGAATGACTGACCTTTGTCCTCGTATTTTTCCCATTATTTCTGTAGACATTTTATATTAAATTTTCCATAAAATGCTGGAATTTTTCAAGACATTTGGCCCAAATATGAACAAACCACGTTATTCTTATGTGTCCTGCATTTTAACATTTTGAGGTGAGAGGAGAACCAAAAGCCATCAGGTTCCATGCTGTAGAAAATAAAGAATATTTCTGAACACTTAGCTTACATCTTTATGAGACCATTTATGTTCCTGCACAGCAGTGCTGACCTGTTGCAAACTTGTTTGAGCTAAACTGAAGATTCCCAAGGGGGACCTCATATCTGATTTGTTTGAAGGTGCAGCAAGACAGTGTGAACCACAAGAATCAAAGAGAAGAAAACCTTTCTTTTTAGATCACCAAGTCACCAGGAGGACTACTCTCCTGGAGTCCCCAAGAACAACTGGTTACCTTGGAAAGAGTAAGCCACCAAGTGAATTTCCCCTTCCTGTGATCCACCTCTCTGTACATCCAAGTGACAATTGCGAGTCCAGAGCGAAGAAGGCACTTTTGTAAATGTGGGACTGGCATGGGGGCATCAAATGATCCGCCATCCAACAGCAGAAGCCAGACACAAGCGGTAAAAGGTTTGCCTGTGCATTGTCTTTTGACTAATGCACTGGCAGTACCTCCTGCAGATCTGGAGAAGTGAGTCTGAGGAAAGGAGTGAGGGGCGAGCTCATTCAGAGTATCTATCCATACCTTCTCCCAAATAAAGCTATTTTGAAGTTGTGTAGGTGCTAGACATTAAAAGACATCAGATACCCCTTCAAAGTACAGATTCTGTTTGGTATAACTCTGAGCTGGGATTTATAACCAATTTAACAGGACAGCTTCTCAGAATTTGTAGATGTTGATTATTTTGGCGTTAGTTTGATGACTGATCTCCAGTGCTGAGACTAAATTAATTTACTGATGTGATAAGATAGTGTTTTTTTGATAACTTCTCTTAATAATACTTAGAGCTTACATATGTATATAAATATGTATGTAGCTTATTTGGATGCTATTTTTATTTCATTTTATTTTAAGACTTTCATGAACATTATAATAAAACACATGTACAAATACCCTCCTGATACTTCTTCAGTAGGCAATAACAATTGCCCAGAATGGATATTACCAGGCAAAAAGCCTGACTGGATTCACTTAAGAAGTTAATGATTTCCACACGTTTGTTTCACTGACAGCACATTTGGCTCATTGAATATATAGCACTCTGCATGTATATTCAAGTTTTCAGGACTGGGGCTCACGAAGAAGAGACATCTATCCACTTGCTACAAGGAAAATGACAAACTCACTTTTTTTTTTTTTTTTTTTTTAACCATGGACAATAATTTTGATAAGTTACAAAAACTAGGAAGCTGTCTGGAGATTAAAGGAAATGTGCCATTGATCATTAAAAAGGATAAAGGCAAATTTAGAGTTCTCAGGACTATCGGTTGCCAGTAAAATTAAAGAATTAAAAAAAAGGGAGGGAAAAAAAAGTCACAACCACCTCGGGATAAGGACAAGAAAACAATTATCAGCACTAGGGATTTATAAAGAACAAATTGTGCTGGAGAAACCTGATTGCTTTTTTTAATAGAATTATAAAATTAGTGGATGAAGGGAACATGATGGATTTGATACATTTGGATTTTAGTAAAGACTTGATACATAAATCCTATGCAAAATTAATTCAAATTGGCTTGGCTACATCACCACATTGAATGAAAAATTGGCTGCAGACCTGCAAATAAAGGATAATAATGCATAAAAAGGTATTGTGTTGGAGGGAGAGGTCTCCCTCCCTCCCAGAGATCAGCAGTCAGTTCTGTCCTATTTAACACCGCTTGACATGACACCTTCTGCCTGGAAATCAGGAAATTTTGTTAAGAAAGTGAAATACAGAAAGACATGTGGGATAGACCAGCTGAAAGTAAAATAGGATCCCAATAAAAATTCAAGTATTATCCAAAACACAGTATCCAGTCATGAGGTCCCTAGAAAACACCAGATGAGAATCACTCCAGCAGAAACCAATGAGATGGGAATTTGCAGTGAAAGACAGCAGAAAAATAGCTGAGCATCTGAGTAAAAGACCTGCAATTCATCTCAGAATGGAAGGACCACAAGGCTTGTGCAGTATCTGTCTCCCACATACGCTGTCAATGAGGTCTCAGGCAGGTTTTGGTGGTACTGCTGGTAGGGGAGCTCCTGGAGTCTCTCCTATTGCATGCTGGAGACAGAACTGCAGTAAGAGATTTTTCTCCCCAGAAACAAGCAGTACAGACACCCACAGTGAAGTTAGCCTGATTTGGGAGGATAGTCTTTAAATAGATCTTCATCAGTTTTATTTTTTAAAATGTAAAACAAGGAAAGAAAATGGCAGTAAGCCAATTAAATGCATTACTAGCAGATATAAATCCCCATTTTCCTAATGTTTTCCCCTTCTCTATCACTCATTCAATCCACTTGCAATTTCAGCTATTCACCATTTTACCTTACCACCCACCTGCAAGTGTACGTGGGTGTCCCAGTAACTTTGGAACCTGTAGGCCCATTTCAGACAACTTTGTGGAGGGCAGATAATGTATTTATGTGCATTGTGTTACACTAAGTGGGTGACAAAAGAAAGAAATCCAACGATTGCCCTCACTGAAATGTGAGCACACCCTTTGTTAGGCATTAGAGAATCCACAGATAACACAATCCTGAGAGACACATCCACAAGGAAAACCATGCTTCCCTGTCTGGTTCCACTGCTCATGGAACTTCTGTTTTTCTCTGACCTCCTTCTTGCTGAAAACCACTACCTATTCCTGTTTGCTCCCCTTCTATTTCGCTTTTTTCACTATTTTTCTTCTTAAATTGCATTTATTACAATCTGCCTTCTTTGCTCGTGCATTCTCCCCAGTCTCCTGCCCATGCCTTGCTGTCTTCCAAACTGTGCTTTCTTACCTCTCCTCTGTTTTTTTAAGTCCCTATTTTTAAATTCTTCTCATTGCCCTGTATTTTTCATTCAGCCTTCCATAGCGCTCCATTTCCACAGTCCTCTCCCACCAAAAGAGCCTGCCAATAATATTTTGATACTTGCTAGTGGAAGTCCTATAAACCTTACCCAGATGCATTACACTAACGGAGTACACTAATATTTATTGTAGCGAGTTCCTCCCTTTCCAAAACTATTGAACAAAACAAAAGGAGTGATCTCTCTTTTGCCAGAGCAAATAGTTTTCAGTTCCCTAGAGAGCGGCAATGATCACTTTAATAATGTTCTCTGTTAAGGCAGGATCAGTCCCGTAGAGCATCAGAGCAAGTGCAAGGATTTCAACATGGCAGAATTAGGAAAATTACATTTTTTTCTGCCCTGGTCTGTCAGCAAACATTTGGACTGAGCAAGTAAAGAATTACATGAAATCTGGCAAGTAGCACTTACACCCTCTCTGCATAAGTGTGAAAGGCTCAGGGAGGTCAGGATAAGCACTCTACATCAGTGAAGATGTTATAATTATTATCAGGATCTCTGTAATGCTCATTGCTCTCCTAAATGCATGTGTGCCCCACGCACACTGTGACAGTTAATAGCATTGTGAGAAACCTTTTTACTGTTCCGTTTTTAAATTCTCCATCTTTAACACTGCATTAAAGTGACTTTAAAAAAATTAATTCTCTGAATAGTTCTTACTGGTCTTTAAAAAAAGATTAAAATGTCTGGTATTGCACTGTAATTTATTATTATTTAAATTACTAATGCCCTTCAGTTGCTTCGGCACTTGGTTTTTTTTTAATTTTATTTTAAAGCCACATCTATTTAATGAAACAACAAGGCAGATGGCAAGCAGTGGAAGGGCCACTGGACTGTGGCTAAGAAGTCATGGGGTTTGACCTGTATTTGCTGGATAACATCTAACAAGACTCTTTACATCTTGGTATCTCCTTTTCTCCTCCTCTTCTCTTACTGCTTCATCTGCTCATAAGCTCTTGAGGACTGAGACCTTCCCCTAACTATGTGTTTCTATGATTCACAGCACAATAAATTTTGGTACTTGCTGAGGTCACAGTGCCTTAAATGACTAACTGTAATGCAACTGATAACTCAAACTGCTAAAGAGATGTCCTCCAAACCCCACTCCAGCCCACAGGCCAGGGACCATACAATTAACAAGTGCTACGTGAATGCCAGAAGGCCTTAGCAAAGGACACAAGAAGCCATTGCACTTTTTCCCTCCATCTGCATATTTTTCACGTCTTCACGATATTCTCAAGTGCTGCTAATCTGTATGAAGGATGTTCTTTACCAGAACGTCCTCCTCACAATGACACAAAACAAACACATTTTTATACTCAGTTGATCCTTATCTGCATTTGGAAGTCAGAAATTTGGCATGATATTATTTATACAGCCAGATGAAAGGCCATTAAAATAGACGTGTAACAAGCCAGAACCCTAATACTTCCTTGGGCAAAGCACAGAGCAGAGCTCAAGCTCCATCCAAGATGACGGGAGACTGTTGCTGAAGCCTTGTAAAGACACAGCAAACCCTCTCACTGAACAGCTTCACCATCAGAAACAAATAACCCATGAAAGAAAAGTGGGAACCTCTTGTAGCTTTGACACTTAACAAAATATGCCTGAAAACAGTACCCAAGCATGCATGAGTGCATGCAATGAGTATGTTGTTAAAACAGAGAAAGCAAACTGAAAGCTTTAAGACATAACTATATGTTTTACTACATCTAGCCCAAAGACACTGACTAAATAAGGACCTTTAGAAGGACCATAGCATCCAAATCAGACTTAATCACTAATACATTCCCATAACTGTGGAAATATCAACTAGCAATTACTCTGGCAAGTTATTATGTTCCTTCACAAAAACACCTAAGCATCAAAATGAAAGTGTGATAAGTAAATAAAACTACTCACTTCCATTGACCCTCCTCAGCACCTTCTTCCCTTCTGCTGAGGCAATCTCAGCTGCTGTGACACTATGGACCTGCTCTGGCTCCTGTTTTGTCTGCCATCTCTCCTGTCACTCTCTCTACTCCCACTGTAGAAGGTTTGGGCTAACGGTGTGAAAGTGCATGTATTTTCTTTAGCGTTTCCCATGGTTCCTTTGGTCACCTTCATCTGCCTTAACCTAAGTGAATCATTTCAAGTTTCCCTAGCTGCCTTTCTGGGGCAAAATAAACATCCTGATATGTAGACACATCTTGCTTCTCACCTCAGACCGTAAGTGTCCCACCACCAGCAATAGAGAGGAATAATCCAATTCACCTCCATGTTACCTCTCATCTTACCAGCTTTCCCCTTGCCACACCAGGACCTGTGATGATCACAACTCACAGGAGATATAGTTCCTGATGGCACCTGGAGGCTCCGGCAGTTCCTCAGGTCTCTCCCTGCTGCCCACTTCCCACCTTTGCAGGGCAGAAGACAACAGTGTGCACTCTATTGTGAAGAGGCACTGGGGGGGAAGGGATTGCTGGAGCTCAACCCGCTGCTGCTGCTGCAGTGCTATGCCCTTTCCTTCTCTCTGTTGACCATTTTAATGGTTCTTCTGCCCGTTTCAGTGGCTGACAGATGAGTCACATTTAAACGCCCTTCCCTTCGTATACAGTGTTTGCCTGGCTTGCCCAGCGAGATGGTTGGGTTTTGGAAGCACCAGGTGCAGCTGCTGGAACCACTGGTTGGAGAAACATTTGCCTCCTGAGCCCGTTAATTAGCACAGTAACGGTAACTGTGCTCCATTAGCCAACCCATGTGGTCGAGTCCCCTCCCCGTCCACCAGCCTTGCCCTTAATGAGAGCTGGAAGGGGGACACTCACAAAACACTGCCTCAGAATAATATTCGGCTTTGTCCACGCCGGTAACGAGAGCTGACAGGATCACTACGTCCATTTCTCTTCTAATTAGCACACTTCCAGCTCGGCCTGAGCCAGCAGCCAGAGAAAAGCGATCGGACAACCGTACCGAATCACAAACACAAAGAGGCCCATTCCCCGTAATTAGGTGAGACAATCCCTCAGTCTTTTCTCGGCTGGAGCTTGCCGGTAAGACTCTCGCTGTTTTGGTAAGTCCCAGCAACACAAGTTACACGTCTCCCCAGGACACTAATAAGCCCCTAATTGTCTTCCGCTTCACACGGCTCGTACCATAGGTCTGACTTGGGGGAATTCTCCTAACGAGCGGCAGCCAGCGCTCCCTGCGCCACAGACGGACAGGGAGCCGCCTCTTGGGCACCGGGAGAAGGGAGATGGAGAGAAAAAGCCAGAAAAGCAGCCCAGGCACTGGGGCCCAGCTACGTGGCACGAAGCTGGTGGCTGGGCAGCAGCCACCCATTGCTGGGGACACAGACCTTCTCCACCCTCTCTCCATCACCACCGTCCACCTGCACGGTAGAAACCCAAGTTCAACTCTGGCCTGCCTCCTCCTTTCTTGTCTCCAGCGGTACACAGGTACTCAAGCTTCAAAACCAAACATTTGGTTGTAAAGATTTGCCTTAAGTCTCTACTAAGGTTCTACCTCTAGAGAAACAAGCTTTTTTCTGGTGAGGCCATGCTGCAAGTCTGCCTCGGACTTCAGGCTGGGAAGGAGCATGGGTGTAAACAAGTCCCTGTCAGTTTCCGTGGAAGGGAACACATGCTGGGTCTCACAGAACAGGTTTCTAAAGATTCCCACGAAATGTTTAAAACCACAAGAACTTCCAGAAGAAGTTGCGAGGCAGGTAGGAGACACCAGCTCAGACTGCCTGATCACAAGACAGCAAAGGGACACATTCACTCTGATTTTCAACCCGACACTTTATGGGGAAACTATCACCAACCGAGTATTTTTCAGCAAAACATTCTGCCCAGAACCCCACAATTCTTGGCCACAAGCCCATTTAGAGCAAAGTATCTCAACTGATCCCGTTAAAGATACTCGGGGCCTACGGACCCCTTTGCCTCCCGTGCAGCTGATTACAAACCCATCACTCCAGCAAATGAGGCCAACAGGCCTCACCAGAAGTGCTCTGTCCCCCGGTTTCACATGTGCTATTTGGCTTTGGTGTGCTAAGCAGGGGAGAGAAACCCCAAACAGGGTGACCAGAGTGACCAACTGATCCATGCAGAGTACAAGAGAAAGATAGACAGGCATTGGTGATTACCTTGAAAGGCAGTTTAGGATAATCAATATACACATACACACATATAAATAAATCTATTAAAACTAACCATATGTTATTTTAATACAGGAAAAAGAAAACAAAATAAAGGCTACAGAAGCAGGCAGCCTGAGAACCTGTGCCCACTTGAGTCACTCTGCAGGTCTCTTCTCCCTCATTCTCATGTAGCTGATGAGCCCTCTTCCTGCCTTTTGTACATAACCTGCTGTGTTTCGGGCTATTGTAGTAAGTGGAAGGTGGCAAATTTCTGATGCTTCAGAAATAGCTTTAAAATTCTGTGATTATGAGGAAAGTTGTTAGATGTGCCCAGTATTTTGGGGAGAGGAATCCTCCCTGGCATCCAAGTGCCTGCAAGCACAAAATTTAATTACCCTGTATTATTATGTCTGCTCATCAGTTAGTGGCCACAGAGTCAGCCTTTCAAGTAATACAGAACCAAGACAAGTACTTTGTCCCCCTAGAGATCTGGTCAATAAATAAGGTGCAAGGTCATTCTTATTACCCATTTTTTCTACTAGCAATTAAGTAAGGGCTTTCAAGCTCACCCCTCTTCCTCTTTTCTGTGCCTTACAGAGGTGTCCATAACACAGCCAGGCAGAGAGCATTCTGGATTCACTGGTCACTGATCTGTATTACAGGAATCAGCAGACAGGCCAGAGGTCAACCACATAAACCCAACAAGAAAACGCCTATTCTGTACATGCATCAGTTGCCTGGAGTCAGTCATCCCGCTCAAAGGGACGTGATGGAAAAGGTCAAGTCTAAAAACCAGCAGTTTCAGTGGATGATGGAGTCAAAATGTGAAGAGATCTCACCGTGCTGAAAATCTAGCACAACCTAAATAAAAAAGGCATTATTGTATATATTTATTCTATGCAGAATGTGAATTACACTATTTACTGGATCAGTCCATACTTTCCTGGCTATTTCAGCTTTTAAATATATTTATGTGGATTTCAAACGATTGGGCACAATTGACTTCAGGATTTTGCATTTCACATCCTCCTGAAAGAAACTCTAACCACTGATGTAAGGACTGGCTTGCAGAGATAACACATCTCTAGAACAGCTTTGATTGCAAGAATCACAGTATCACACGAAAATAAAAGGCTCCAGTCTTTTCCTTTTCCTCTCTTTTTCTTACCTTTTAAAAATATCAAGGTTCATCTCTTCTCAGGGCATGAGTATTTGGCACCACACACACAGTATCTATGGAAGTATCTGCCACATTTGCAAATGTATATGCAGGGATGTGCATGTGGAACCATGGGACCTGATACTTCTGTGGTCAGACATTTTTACTACAGTGATTATAGAAATGCATTTACAACATTTGCATTTGTTGTTCTAACCATGTTGAGGTGGTTCAGAGTTTGTTGGTCCAAGGCAAGTTTCTGTCCAATTGTGATTCTTCTGGGCTGAAGATACAGAGAGGATCTTTCAGGAAAATTTCATACAATGAATTATCTTTTTCTTCTATAGACTGATTATTTAATGACTTTTTTAAAAGTGCCAGTACAGAATGGTATATGAAAATGGGGGTACAACATTAAGGAGTAAGGATTATTTGCATGTTATATTGTGTGCCATATTCAGAGAGCTTACTCCAAGACCTGATACATTTCCCTGTTAAGAGTTGTCTTTTTCTTTTGATTATGTGTAAAAATTAATACTAGTTAAGAAGTACTACAGAAATGTTTATGCAATGTTACTGAACTTGTGGTAGGAGTCCAGGATTTCAGACCATATGACAAAGATGTAATTTATCTTTTTACATGCTGCATAGAGTGAAGATGGAATTACCCAGTATCACTTCCCCAGCATGAAGTGGTTGGCATAACTGTCGTCATGATTTGGAAAAAGTTTTGCCCAAGACGAGTCACTGCAAGTGAAGATGAAGTGGGTGAGATCAGCCTCATGCACAGACTGCAAATCTAAGTGAGGATCCTGTTCTTAGAGATACTCAAAACAAGATTTAGCCCATGATGACGTGGGAGAAAACAGCAGAGGAACAAAATATAAGCTGCAATTAGGACTTACACGTCTCCACAGTATGCTTGCACTCTGAATACTCTGCAATTTTGCTTATGCCATCTCAGACAGGCTGTAATAGAAGGCAGACAATTGAACATTGTGAACATAAGGAAGGTGAACATAACCATGGAACCAAAACCATAACAGGAGCTGAAAAATCATGAGTAGTGCACAGACAGCAAAGAAGAAAAAAACCAATTGTTTGACAATAAAATGAAAGGTTCAAAATGGAATTATCAGGTAAGCAGGTTTAAAGCAAATAATGACTTCCCCCCTGCCCACCCTCCCTTTTTTTAAAAAAACAAAACAAAAACAACACACTTCTATTTGTATAGCTGAATCATGGAACTCGCTGCCCAGGGGCATTTAGAGGACAGAAGTACAGACAAGTTAGGACTGAAACAAATTTATGGAGGGTAGGCCCTACTGTGAACCAGATTGAACTATAACAGACTGCTGGATGCTGGGTAAGTTACCCTAAAGCAAAATCACTCCGTGTAAGCCTTTTGTTTATATCCTTCCCTATGAGTCTCCAACTGTTTATAATCAAAGAGAAGATTACAGATAAGATGGGCTTGTGATTTGACTTGCAATAGCACCTTATATTTTTACGTAACATGAAAATCAGTAAGATAAACCAGAATAAGGTTCAAACATTACCTCCAAGTTGGATCAGTCCATTTTCACTGATCTGATACTTCTAGTCAACTTGTTGAGGGAAATACAAAGCAAAATTGAGAACTGTGGGTTATAGGATTGTTCCAAAATTGTGAATTTTGTAATGGCAGAACACCGAGTTAAATGGAATATTATGGTCTTGAATTGCCAGTGCAACTAGGCTTTCATTTTGATAAGGATTAATATAACAAACAAGAATTTTCTTCTCAGTTGAATTAAACAGCAAAGCAATTGATACTCCAAGACTGAAGTGAATAGCCTTTACAACTGAATATATGCAACACTGGCATTTAAAAGGAACTACATACATATTGGGTTTATTTCCAAGAACACCACAGTAACATTTAGCACACCAACACATGAAAACACTTTATAAAGCAATGCACTAGCTCAATCAGTATTACCAATCTTGATTTTCTTATGCTCCTCATTCCTGTAATTTATCAAAACTTTTTTTTGTTTGTTTCAAAATACAGAAGGTTATAAGCAACAAGAAGCCACCCAGATTGCCTTACATAGATAGATAATGCAGGGATGTCAGGAAGGACATAACTGGAGGAAAAAAATAGGGTTCAAAATCGTACGAAAACCCTTAGTACCACTTGGGTACTGCCAGATATTTTTTTTATTGATGGGAATGGTGGACTCACAGGCCAAACCCTGAGGTGGTGGCATGCAGAAATGTGAAGAAAAGCCTGACGAAGAATATTGCCTAGGTGGCTAAGCAAAAGCTTTTGCATCTCAGAGGGCTGTTTCAAAACCCAGATGAATCTCTGAGCTTTGCATTTGTTTATTATCAAACCATAAAGCAATAACAGACAGATTACAATTCTCTGGCTAACACACAAAAATACATACAAATATTACCAATAAAAAAAACCCACATTACTGACTCATCTCTACAGATGACAAATACAAAGCCAATAAATATCACAATTCTAAAGCATAGCTTCTATAAGGCAGCCAGTAACCTAAGTAATGCATATGGTAAAAGGCATTTTTTTGTTTTGTTTTGTTTTTAAAACACGCATGTATGTTACTAAAAACTACCTACAGCTTGAAATTCCTCACTGAACATATCAGAAAATATACACATATTTCCATGCCAGACTTTCATATCTTCTCCTATATTCCTCCTCCTTTCAGATCTCAATTTCTTAATGTGTTGGATCAACAAAGCTCTATAAAATGCACACTCATATGGTGAAACAGATGAAGTATCCCATTATGTCATACATATATTAAGTATATAGTATACAAATTTTAAATTGCATTCAAAATGTACAATTTAATACTTAAAGCTACAACAACATTGGTTTGCACCAGCAGTTTTTTTCCTGCGTCTCTGAATTAACATTTTAGCGTCTCTTTACATTCATCTGTCTTAACTCTTAGAAGAGGTGTGGTTAGTAGGTCGAGAGAGGTTCTCCTCCCCCTCTACTCTGCCCCGGTGAGGCCACATCTGGAATATGGTGTCTAGTTCTGGATCCCTCAGTTCAAGGACAGGGAACTGCTTGAGAGAGTCCAGCACAGAGCCACAAAGATGATTAAGGGAGTGGAACATCTCCCTTATGAGGAAAGGCTGAGGGAGCTGGGTCTCTTTAGCTTGGAGGAGAGGAGACTGAGGGGTGACCTTATTAATGTCTATAAATATGTAAAGGGTGAGTGTCATGAGGATGGAGCCAGGCTCTTCTCAGTGACATCCAATGATAGGACAAGGGGCAATGGGTGCAAGCTGGAACATAGGAGGTTCAGCATAAATATGAGGAAGAACTTCTTCACAGTGAGGGTAACAGAGCACTGGCACAGGCTGCCCAGAGAGGTTGTGGAGTCTCCTTCTCTGGAGACATTCAAAACCCGCCTGGACATGTTCCTGTGTGACCTGACCTAGGTGTTCCTGCTCTGGCAGGGGGATTGGACTAGATGATCTTTTGAGGTCCCTTCCAATCCCTAACATTCTGCGATTCTGTGAACTCCTGTGTTCTCAGGGGATGGAATCTCTGTTAAGCTCAGTCCTGCATAAACTGTGAAGTACAGAAATAAATCCATGAAGTTTAAAATTGGACTCCTGAACATTCCTAAATATTCAGTATTTGTGCAGGGTCTTTCTGGGATGTGGGTTTTAACCACTTAAACATAGTTAACCAGAGCTGTCCAAAACGAGCCAAGTTCTGACCGGTAATAACCAAGGCCAGACTGCAAATCAAAAGGCCACCACCAGCATTTTAGTAGAAAATGAGGAAGTCTATTTTATTAAAAAAATCTCCTCCTCTTTATTGCACATGCACCTGAAAAGAGTCTCCTCTCTCTACAAAGATAGAAAAAGGCAGTGCTCTAAGGACAGCCTATTTTCAAGTCATTTCTCCTCTCACATGTGACTGCAGCCTGGGAAATTACAAGTTTTGAAAAGTCTGCATGCTAAAAATAACATTTCTAAATGGAGGACAAAACCCTGCTCTTCATCCAATGTTTCAATATTATGTTGTAACCTAGAAGGAACATATTTACTAATGTTTAAAATGTTGTTTTCTAGGAAAGGGAAAGAGGATGAAATGAAAAAATCTTCCTAAGTAAAATAAAAAGTCTGAACATGCTCCTTACCTCTTCTCAGGGGTGAACACAGAGGTGCATTAACAGAAGGAAAAAACATTAAACTGCAAGATAAATAAAGCCCAAAACTGTGTGTTGAAAGAGACCAGAAAGTTCTACCTTAAAAACTGTGGGTTTGTAAGGGAAGAAAATTTTGAAGCTACTGTTCTATAAGTAATTAAAAATATCCCGTTATTTTCAGAAGCATTAATATTCTGCATAAGCAGATCATCCTTGTAATGTGACTAACAATCCTGTGCCCCTTCTTGGAGCACTAAATGAAAATACTACCACCTTTCAACTTTATGACCTTCTTTAGTTTCTGTCAGAAGCAGAGAATTGCAGTGGATTGACAAAGTTCTAGCTTTATGTATTGGCCAAAGTTTCCATAGGGATATTTTCCTTCATGATACAGTAACACCCCTTACTCTCTATGGTCTGTCAGTCTTGATTTCACTGGAGAACTGTTCAGCGGCGAGATGAAGCTCATGGTACACCAAAGGTCTGGAGGTCCTCCTCGGACTACCAGATGTGCTTCTCTGAAGGCAGTGAGTAACTGGAACTTAACGCACAGACCACACTCAGCTTCTACACTAAAAGCATATGCTCCTGCTGAACCAGTGCTATCTGTCCATCCACCCCCCAAACTCTGATCAAATCTTTCAGCACAGAAGTTGCACATAGGAAATCAATGTATGTAAGACAAAAGACAGACAAAAGGGTCAATGCCTCATGATGCGCACTGGCCAGTGTCAGATCTGCTGTGTACCTCAAAGAGGTGTTGTCACTGAGAGACATGGAATAAGGCTGTTCACTTTTAATAGCTGATTAAAACAGGTAACTTTGCCACAGCATGTCAGGGCTCAGTCCTCTTGCTGGACATCTCATGGTCAGATGAAGTCTGAATTACAACACAACCAATTGCAGTCCTTGTGATCTGTGTATGGAATATGTCTGTGGAAGCAAAAAGAAGTGTTTGCTTCTGGAGGTCCAGAGCAAGAGCTCTGTACTACTTCTTAGAAGTTCTGGGCTTCATCTGGATCCGCAGCACATAAAATGATCTAGTTGGGGTATTCTTGTCCAAGCTTCAGATGTGGCAGCTACTTTTTGGGTTTCTCGAGGATGTTCAGGAATTTCCCTCGAGTCATTTCTCTAGCTGAAATCACAATGGAAGAAAAAGAAATTAATATTTTTTAAAAAGCCAAGAGACCCAAACAATTGTATAATTTACAGATTTTAACCACAGGGTAAGAAATTCATTTAGATTTGTGCTTGTACCAATAGTGAGTAAGGAATAATTTATTTATTTATTAAAGTAGAAAACAAATAAAACTGCATTCCAGCTTGAATTCCTGACATCCCAGAAATGCAGGCAGGCCCTAGAATCTTCAAAACTCAGGAATAATTCCCACAGGCTGCCTCATTACATACAATCTATGCTTTCTATTCCTAGTCCGTTATGCTCTCGCATCTCCTTTTCTCCACACTATCCATCTCTGAATGGTGTGATCCAGACCTCCATCACTCCATCTCACAGCAATTGTTCCTAGATGTTATAATCCGTCAGAGATTATGGAACTCTCTCTTTCTCCCTTTCAGGATTATTGGCCCCTGGATGCTATGATCTTCAACAGAAATTAGACAGCATTTTCTCTCTCTCAGCAGTGTCAGTCCCTGGACGCTGTAATATAATGGGGTTTATACTCTGTCAATGCAGTTCATCTATGGATGGTGTAATAAAGTAAAGTTTATAGAGCTTCAGTCTTCTCGCTCTCTCTGCATTGTCAGTCCCTCAATGTTTAATACAGCAAGGCAAGGTTTATACGTCTCTCTCTCACTCTTGGCACCATCAATCTCTGGTAGCTGCATTACAGCAGGGTTTACACAGCCACTTTTCGGCACGAGACATTTCTGACTCGTGAGCCCATAAACTCACAAGCTGGCAGAGCAGCCCTAATACTATCTTTGTCTTGCAATAACAATACAATGCATCAAAGACAACACGATTAGCAATTGAGTCCTGGAGAAAAACAATCTTCCCACTGGTGCTTCCCTTCATTTCTTTTAAATAAAGGTCTCAGCTTTGTGCTAGACTGACAGGCATCAAAACCTGGAGGGTTTTATTCACAGGATTGATGAAACTGTGCATGTTTCCCCCACCTAGCCTAGAGAGACTCTAGAAGAGATGGGATTTCATTTTGTGTTTTATCCATTCAATTCTTGACCTTTCTGCTGAGAGGAACAACAGAAATGACAATTCGCATAAAAACTGGAGGTGGGTTTGATCCTGATGTTGGGTTTTCTTTTGACATTACTGATTATCTGTTAGAACTAAAATGTAATAAAAATGTTCACCTTAAAAATATTCAATATGCACTCTCAGGTAAAGATATTTTGTTATTCTTTATCTACAGGTTAGAATTAATGCCTTAAAGTTTCTTCTTTAAATTATTACATTCTAATTTGTCTACCCAAAATTGTATCATGAGGTATTGTCATCAACAAGATCCCTGGAAAACAATTAGCGGTGTAATGAACTGTCTGGTACACAGAGATACTTATAGGCTGCAAAATCCACTGCTGTAAGTGGAACACTTCAGACTGGCTGCAGATTCAAGCAGATCACTGCATTAATCGCTTGGTTCATGCCTCCAACTGTGAGTTTTATCACCTGGGATCCATTCCCCACTCTGCTTCTGATTCACAGCATGAACTACCACAAAAGTACTCATTTGTACCTCTACTTCCCCATCCACAAGATACCTTGGACCTTTCAAGTGCAGCTGAAGTGACACACAGATAGAAGGTGCTGCAGAAGTGGATCGTCGTTTTGTCAGTTGTTATGCACAAAGAGCATGATTAAATAAAAATGCAAGTTTTTAAAAATTTGAGCTAGGAATAGATTTTCAGCACCAGTTCTTTGACACGTCCCTGCCTTGCACCATTAACAGTGCATGGTTTTAAAACACTCTTAACAGAGAAAGCACAAAGCCGAACTGTAGTTGATAGAGTGGAAAGTTTTTCAGAGTATGAGTCCCATATAGGAGATACACGAATGCATGACAATTCTGTTCCCCCAAAGAGGGCTGCACCCTATAAATCAAGCAGAGAGCATAGACTGCTTCGGTGCGCCGAGTGAAATTACTGTGGGTTGGGGGTTGCTCCAGAGCACGTGCCCTCCTGTTCACTTGTCATCAGAGATGTTAACATTTCTGATTAATTCACAGACCGCTCATTTTATTCTTCATTCCTTTATCCTTGCTATCCTGTTCTGGTGCAGCTTAAAGATTCTTACCGACCTGCTACAATAATCACCGCCCGCTTCCCCCCCCAACCTGGTGAAATTGTTTAGTGATGCCAACCGCGCTTTTAATTTGCAAGACATCAGACACAGAGGTAATTTATACCAACATCTGTTCATTTCTGACTTCTGAAACAAACTCGCACATGCTGCTACAAAATCCCATTAGGAGCAGGAGACAGCCTTCTGCTACTCTGTATTCCTCTTCTCCTCACATACTCGGGCTTGCAGTGAGGCTTTATTTTTAAAGATAGGATGCCAAACTGAAAAAAAGCACCTTATATCTTTGTATATGTATGAAAACAGCCAGAAAATAACATCCTCATATCACACACACACACACACACACACACACACACAAATAAAAATAAAAAAAAATCACAGCCAAACTAAGGGCAAGTTTCCACAAACATTAACAATCTTTTTTCCCTGCTTCAGTTGCTTCTCTTATCTGCCCAAGAACCACAGTCCAATGTATTCCTGGTAAACACAGGCCAAACACATATTACACGGTACTGCGTTCAAATGTCTTGGCTATTCCTTCCCCTTTGTTCCTCTTTAATCTGCACTGGAATATAATTTCAGCGTAGGCTGTGCACAGAAAAGCCTCTAATATTCAACTGGTTCCTCTGCTCTGTATTGCTTCTGATAAATGAATTCTTAATAATGGGAATATCATTTCCAGTGAGGCCTTTTGGAGCTTGCTGGAGTGAGGGAAGAGCTTGTGAATGAAGAAACCATCACCCACATTCTAAATATGATTGCAGTCTAAGAGAGATGGTAAAACCTGCCTTAAGCAACTGCCCAAGGGACCAGCAGAAGCCAGTTGCACAGTAGACAGAGGTGGATTTTTTTAATTAAAAGGTTGGAAAAAAACGTAGTGAAAACCTTTGGGATTTTTTCTTTAAAATGGTTGCTTAAACCACAGACTTTCAAGTGAAGAGCAGGTTTGAGTGCACGTTTCATTGTACCAGCAAACAGACACTACAGAGGCTGTGCAGCACAGAACAGAAACATGAATCTCCATGTCAAGTCACAATTTACAGCCTTGCCTACGTTGTGCATCTACTACAATAGAAAATTCAACAATGGATAGGATCGCAATAGCTTGGATACAAATTAATCTCACCTAATAGGGAGGAGGAAGAGGCCACAGAAAAACCACTTTAAGATGTTATCAGCACTGGTTACAATGGAAGTTGAGTGCTTGAATAGACTCTTTCAGAGAAATGTATCGAAGAATGGTATCAGGCTATTATAATTAACAGCGAACGCTGTACTGTACGAATGAAGTTTGCTGCTTGGCAAGATCTGCCAAGCAGATCTCAAGTGCAGGTATTGGGTAAGAAAGGCTGGGGCTGAAACGAAGAGGAGAGATTTCTACTTGATAGGGAAGCAAAATAAGGTTTAATATAATCTCCTGTTTAGAACTTCAATCCCTCAATCCCGCATTTAGCCTTGTTGCTTGGGGCTCCTTTTCTACTACAGTTGTCCCCAAGCTGCCTCTCCACAATAAATTTTGTGGTTGGTGGTTGAAGAGATTCAGTAGTACAGATTGATTTCGTACAAGTGAGGAGATGAGGGATTACCAAAAGCAGTCCTGGTTAACAAGATTGGGTGCTGAATCTCCTGCTAGAGCAGCCCACTCTGCCAGTACTTTGCATCCTTTCACTATGACATATGGGTTTCATTACACAAAGATTTTCCTGATTTTAACTTGGAGGTGATTACATTGGAAACTCAGAGCTATCTTTACATCTGTAGCAATATAAAGGTTAAGTAACTTTTAATCAAATGACAAAGACTCATAATGTTTTTTCCTCGATTGAAAATGAAAACTGCTGTTCCGGATATTCCTTCCAGTGACAATTTAATTAGAAAAAAAACACTGCACTGGAGATTGGGGCCCAGCTTGATTGCTCCCCATAAAAAGCCTTCTCACATGTATGACAGCTCAGGACATACTGTGTCATAAGGTCTGGATAGCCAAGAAATAATGGAAGGATTTACTGCTACAAAATCAGCAATGAAAACAGTGATTTACACTTATATAAGCAACTTTCATCCAGGAGACTCCCTAAGCAATACACACATGTACACACTTTTTTAACATAAGGTACACTTAAATGTAAAACCGCAATGCTTGCTGATAAAGTCTATGTAAAAGATATATGTGACTAACTGTATTTATCAGACATTTAACATGATCATTATATCTTCCACTGCTTACTACTTCTAGGATATCTAAAAATCTCAAGACAAAGCCCGTGAGCATTTTCAAATCACAGGTATTTTAAAATTAAGTCACCCACTAAAAAAACCACTCCCCTGCCTCTCCCCCAGATGTACAACTTACGAGACAAACTTGACTGTGCTCCTCCTTTGACCTAAAGATGTAGTCATGTTGAAATCTAAACGTCTTGCTACAAAAAGAGAACTGGAAATACAATTAACGCCCTGTGAACAGAACATGTTTTTAGCCCTGAAATGTCCTGTACTATCACATTTTGAACAACAGGATGTTATTATCCAGCCAACATAATCTGAACTGCTAGCAGAGAGATGTATGGACCACTTTATCTCGAGACCAGACCCCCAAAAATCCTAAAGCCACCAGCTCGCACCTCTTCCTTCATAAAAAGAGCTTCAATTACTCTGCTAACCACAGACTTCCTTGTCAAATGAACTGCTACTTGATGACCGTGAGCCTTTGACAAGTCAGTGCTACACTAAGCCCAAGTTCATAAAATACTGGAACTGCCATCTCAGGAGAGCACATGGCAAAAGCCATGTCAGTTGCCTTTACTGAAAGTAGAACTGGGACATGCAGATACTCAGACCTGTGCTTCAGGAACTGTTACATTTACACTGAAGACCAGTGTAACCATCTAGCACTCCTGAAACACATTTTTCAGGTAAGACAACAGAATCGGTATAAACTTCCAGGTGGAATAAACTTGCATGATAATGGCATCTTTCAATAATCAGTATCAACGCACTTGGAAAGTTTATCAAGCTTCACAATATTCTTGAGACATACAGTGATTTAATTCCCATCTTACAGATGGGGTCACAGCCTCAGGAAGGAGTGATGTACAGATGTATACTAAAAGAGTCAGCAACCGTGCTAGAATTCAGGCTCTGAAAGATGAGCTCTGTCAAGTCTTACTGCAGCATTTTAAAATATTAACATGACCCCTGGTACAAAACATCACTGTCCTTCCCTTGGCGAATGAGACAGCAGAATCTGCCCTTACTTCAGCTGTAGTTCAGTCTGGCACAACTGGTTTTGAAATGCCAAAGAAGGTGGGGGCTTGCACAAAGCCAGGCTGTGAACCAGAGCAGGTGAGGCATGCCAACCACTCTTCCTCATGTGCTATGAAAACAGCCATCTCTGACAGAGAAGTGGTAAATAGATGAGACTAAAAGTTCTAAACCACTGAAACACTTTAGTGAGACTTGGCTAGAGCCTTAAGAAATGGAATCAAATATCTAATGCTTTCCTAAATCATGAAATCCTCATCTGACCTCTTTCCACCTCGTTTTTCTGTGCTCATGGTAGTGTTTTATCATATACCTGATAAGAGATCTCAGAGGTCGTTCAGGATTATCCAGAATGGCGATAACTGATCTGCTGCAGATTAAGATATCCTCAAAAATGATATTGTTGCTATCAATAAATACTAGAAGTATATCTACTCTAAAAAAAATTAGATTCCTTCTCTGCAGAATAATTTACCTTGTTCTCCTAATCAGATTTCCCTGCCTTGCAAGACAGCACCACTCTGTTTGCACTCAGTTGCAAACAATGTTATTCACAGAGCTTCAAATGCAAAAACTATAAACAGCATTAATTCACATACAGATGGGTAAAGCCAGGCAATGAAAACACTTGAAGCAAGGGGCAAGGACATCCCTGCCAATGCTCAGGGAGCTACTACACTTATGTTCCAGGTCATGGATATTAGGATGTACAAATATTGTGTCCTGAGTGACCCCCATATTAAAGGAAACTCTTGCAGTACCTCCCGCTTCTAGAAGCGGTCTGCAGCCAACATCCTGTGGGGCCAAAGACCTGATCCCTTTGACCCCCAAAGCAGGGAAAGAGTTACATCTTCTCTCTGCGAAGCCAATAAAAACCTCTCTTGATTATAATTTAGATAAGAGCCACTGGATTGAATAATAATGTCTGAAACTCCCCTGGCTGTTTCACCTTGAGACGTCCATCACTGGGTTAAACATGATGCTAATTGCATTTGGATTGATTAATTTCTCTCACTCCTGTCTATTCGAATAATGCTTAACAAAATAATCACAGCACCCAGAGCCAAATCTTCTCCGTCAAAGGAATGAAGCCATCAGAACCAGCAGAGATGAAAGAAATGAAGATGACCCGTAATTACTGCTACGGTGATATCATTACCATATTATAGAAAATGAGTGTACGTGGGGGGAGCAAGGGTTGCGATTATTATTTATTTTTTAATGGAACCTCGCATCCCAAGAATACAGATCTGACACAGTGGAGCACACAAAACTAAAAAAATTATTGTGCATTAAATTGCAAAATACAGTGAACACTGGAACACTAGATGCATCGAGTGAGCTGCTGTTTATTCACTTCGCTATTTTTTCATTGCAATAATACTTGGCATACGACTAGCATAGAGATTTAAGATGCTTACCTTCCCAGAAAGATCCTCAAGTATCTGCAACAGAACTTGCCCATAACCCTGACACCAAAGCCATTCTCCTTTAATACAAGCCATCTTACTTTGAACGTTGACATTCAGATTTTTTAATTATAAGACCTAACTTTATGCTCCAAGAAAAGCTAGCATGCAAAACATTTTTACTCTTAAATGCTGATTCCTATCTGAAGGCAGTTATAAATTCCACCATCAGCCATAGTAGATCATTTTCAACTGTTCATTATGCTGGTTCTGTAAAGATATCAAATGTATCAAGTCTGGAAGAATTTAAACTAGGATTTAAAAAAACCAAACAAAAAAACCCCAAACACAACCAAAACCACAACCCTAACATCCAAAAGGAAGGCCTTCTGCTCTCTCTATTCTCCCAAATACAGTCCCAAAGCCCCTCTCATTTGAGAAACAAATAGCTTGGCAATTGTGTAAGATCTTCAGACACCTGTGCACTGCAATTCTAATTGTGGTTTATACAGTTCACTTCTCTCAGCGCTGGTTATGTCTGCCCCCTAGTCTCAGACCGAAGACAAAAAAAACCAAACACAACCAGCAACTTAAAATATTTATTCTGGAATAAAGCCAAGATCAAATACACAAAAAAAATTTCACACGCCAAAAATGTCAAGACCTAAGACCAGGAACTGACTCATGAAGCTAATTAAACACAGAAAGATTATGTTCAAGTACTTTATAAGGCTTAAAGAAAGAAATTCAAGTTATGCTTCTAATATTAAAAGCAGTATGAAAGGCAACTTTGATATAAAGCTGAGGATATTTTCAAGAATGCATAGAAGGGGCTTTACTATCATAAGTTACCACTGGAACAGCTACAGCTTGAGAGGAGAGCTTTGACCATCAAGTCCCACAGATGTCAGAGGCAAATAACACAACAGAAATGTGGCATGTTTCAACAAGCAGCACTCTAAAGGGTTTTTTTCTACCTCTTTGTACCAAAAAGAAAATCTCTTCCTGGCCTCCCAACCCCTGCAGAGGACCAAGAGTTCTCAATGATTTAGGTTTTCTCACCACAGTATCTCAAAGAGGAATCTTCTTTATCGAGCAACATGGAGAAATTAGATGAAAACTGTTTGCTCAAGAACTCGAGCATAAAACACGAAGCAGTTAGGTGGAGAGGTCCACACCAAACACATGCACACAGACAGGTATGAATAGCTTCTGGATGTGAACGGACCCTTCTCAGCAGGCATACAGGCAGAAGCGCTGCCCAGGCTCCCACAAAACAGTGCACTATGATGCAGAGCCCCTGCCTATGCCAGGAAGCAGGTATTTACCAGTTGGGAGCAAAGTAGGTGAACCTTGAAAGTAACAATTTCTTCGAGTCTTATCAGTGGCCGGAGCACACAGGCCATGGCAAAAACTGAGCCCAGGAGCCAATAGGAACAAAGGGATTAAAAGTTATTAGGAGTAGAGAGAATTACGTATTTACAGTACAGTTACTAAAAAATAATCATGTAATGATTATGTAAGTCCCTATATTCCTTTTAGCTAATAATGCTGGGATACAAGCTGTATGATTATGCAAGCCAAGGCACACAAATCCAATCAGAAGACACCAAGGTGTGTTTACAGGGAGGATTGCAGATCTGGTTCAAAAACGGTATAGCTTCCTTGACCTCCAAAAGGCAGAAACAAGCCCCTGTCAGTAGGTTAGTTAATGGCTTGAGCTATGAAGCAGAACTGAATTTTTAAATTTAACTTCTGTCAACGAGCTTCATGGGAAGATACATCTGGATGAAAGAACCTCATGCTATGGTAGTCTGCATTTATTTGTCCAGAGGTATGTCTTTACTTTAAAAAGCAGACTAAATTTTTTAAATGTTTTCTAATTCCAAGATTCCTTATTGAACCATTTTTCCATGTAGATAACTGTTGCCCTTGAAACGACAACAAATTATCAATATTGAAGGTCTCCATGAAAAGAAGATTCATGCTTTTTATGACTGAACAGTATTCTTTGATTTACACATGAAATAAGCCAAGACTCCTTTTGCCATTAGTATAACACATGAAATTACAGAGGGCTTCTATAATTTAAAAAAATCCAAGTAAAAAGTCTGTATGATCAAATACAATGAAATGATTGATATCTCAGTGTTCCAAGGCCCAAGTCTCAACCTTAGTTGAACTAGAAAACTGTTCAGAGCAGACAGGCTGCTCAGGCCTTTAGCCTGTCAAGTCTTAACAACATCCACGGATGGCGAATGAACAACCTCTCTTGGTAATCTTTCCAATACTTGACTGCTCCACACTGAAAAAGTTCTCTTCAATCTAGTCAGAAACCTCCTTGTTTCAATTTATGACTGCTGTCTCTTGTCTTCCCACCACGCAGCACTGTGCAAAGCCCGACTCTATCCTCTCAATAACATCCTCACAGGTATTAGCAGGCAGCTATCAGGTTCCTGTGAAGTTACCTCTTCTCCATGCTGAAGAAGTCCCATTCCCTCAGCCTCTGTTTACAGGGCAAGTGCTCTGGCCCCCTGATCATCTTGGTGGCCCTCCACTGAACTCACTCCAATTTACCAACGTCTTCCTCATGGTGGGGCATATATATGCAATCCTACATTCCTTTCCCAAATTCAAATATTACCTACCTGCTATATTCCTGTTCAACACTGCTTCCAAGTCTCTACCCCGCCATCCAGCCACTGCTTTGCTTATTGTTCCAGAAAACCTTAGCACCATAGTTGAGAGTCAGTGCACTTCGTGCCCTGAGACAGGGGAGGAACTGATTTCTCCTCCAAGTTTTAGATGCATACATTAATAAAGAGAAATTGTAAGTATTGTTTAAAAATTAATATGCTCTCTATTTTCAAGTAAGCCAGGTACTAGGCATGAAAACCTCGAGGCAACTCCAAGAACTATCTGTTGAAAACCAAATTACAGCTTGGCCTGCTACCCAGAAACATCCATCACCCAGCCCTTTTCTGTTGGGATTTGCGTTGAATGACGTCTTCTGCAGGTTAACAATTAGTTTTTAGCATAAGAGTCCTGTGTCATCATTGTCATCTCCCCAGGAGAGAGAAACAGGCTGAGTGATTTTTAGATTATATGCTCTGATAAGACACAGGCTCCTGACTCCCTGTGTGCTTGTGCCATGCAGGCCACCTGCTCTATGGAGCTGCCACCGGGGACACCCTCAAAAAGGTTTAATAATAATGTTCTCTCTAGAGATATAACTCAGAGCATGATCTGAATTTACGTTCTGTATCACTGACTAAAATCTTGTACGTAAAATCCTATCAATAGATAGGATCTAAGAATAGTCACTAAAAAGTAATACAGTATATTGCAGAAATGTTATTTCCTATTAAACAATAATGTGTCAGGTCTTTAGTCATAAAAACCATAAATGAAAACAGGAACCGATAGAACAGAGCAGATCAGTGATCTACCCAGTCAGGTATCCTTTCTGACTGCACCCAATATTAGAAACATCATAGGAAAAAAAGAAAGCAAAGAACCCCATTATGAAGACATATGGAATAATCACCTCTGAAAGATTCTTCCTAAGTGCTTGTTTTATATCCTGAAGCAGTTGATATTTCCTACTTCACTTTATATTTTATTCTGCTATAACTAGAAATGTTCTCATCATCCATTTAATTGCCTGATTCCTTTTCAATAGCTGCTAAGTACTTGGCCTAAAAAAGAAAAGAAAAAAAAAACAACCCCAGTGTGGCAGAAAGTTCCACATCAAATTATTCATTGTGTAAAAAGCATTCCTTTTTTGCTACCTTTAATCTGACTGGTTTCCATTACTTTTTTTTCTGAATTCGCCTCCTCTTATTCTTTTCAGGATTGGGAGTCAACAGGAATTTAATTTATCTTCTCTATTGTAGAGATGTAAAATAACAACTGTGACACCTTTCAAAATCAGAGATCCTCTTTTTTTTTTTCATGAAGAAATCTCTTGATTCATAAGCAGCTCTCTAGAAGCAAACAGTGTATTTCACACCATCTCGAAAGTATTCCTACCACAAGACTGCCTGAAGTGACAAAGTATCTGAAGTTACGAAAGAGAGAATGAGACTTATTTTCTTTTTGGGAAAATATTATGAACCCTTATGCAGAACTCAATAGTATAAAGGGCTATCAAGTGAAGTTGGCCCAAGTACCAATCCTTGTGTGACCACTTTCTATCCAACTCAACTTACACTAATTATTTTGAAACCTACTCTTTACAAATCTACCAAAGTGCAGTCTAACTAAAACTTCATGATTACAAATGCATACAAAGATCATACTTAATTTGTTAACTTTCTCGGACTTACCTAATCAAAAGCAACAGCAAATTACAATTACTTTGCAATACCTTGGGAAAAAAAAAAAAAAAAAAGACTTTGCTATTCATGTACATGATGTAAAACGTTTAAAGATAGCATGGTCTTTCAAACAGCCTGCATTTTATACAGAAACTGAAGGTCTAGAGAAAAATCTTACTCCACCCTCTTCCTTCTATTTTATAATGGAAAAAAAAGCAAGGCTGTGACTATTGTTGCCATGTTTGAACTTCAAGTATGTTTTCTTCTGTTTCTGATAATAGTTCTGAACATTATTATTTTGGTGTTACAAAACATCATCTCAAATACAACAAGAGTTGTGTTACTTACAGGTAAAGTTTTTGTTGATAGATACAATTATTGGGCTAGAATGACAGCATGCCCCAGCAGACAGCATTTTAGTCTGAAAATGAAAACTTGGTTTATATCCCTATTTCTAGTCCTGCTATGCGACTTCTTCATCCATTCTTCAGGTTCCCCCACCCATGAACTGGTATATATCTTTCTCTGTCAAGATCCAAGATTGACAGAATAGAATTACTATAAAACAAGGAAATCCCATTTTAATCTAATTAAAAGTGTTTTAGAAGCAAGGATTAGATCCATGCCAACAAAATTAAGGTTCCTGACTGAGATGTCTAAGTTGAGAACCTCATACAAATCTACAGAAAAATACAAATACCTCCGAAACAGTAGTTCAGCTGATTTAAGATCTGTCTGCATGTACAGCTTAGAATGATTCTACTTCTGATTTGGAGAGGCCAGATAGGTGCCAAAGGTAACAGCTGTGTCCCAGACATCAGACATGTCTTTTTGTGGCATTTCTTAGAACTGCTTTCTTAAGCAGTTGGTCAAAAGAGCCTTGAACACTCCTGCAGAGGACTGTTACGTTAAAGCCCTTCAAAGGGATACTCCACGAAGATCGTTCCATACATATGTGCTGGTAAGACATGTAATGCCAATCTAGAGGAAGTCAACATGCTCAACAGAGTGTCAACAAAAAGAAGAAAACAGCCAGGATGTTAGCTTGACAAATACCTTTAAATAAACACAGCCTACTACCAATGCTGATGTACATCTTGAATAATTATTTTGATGCCTGGAAGTTCTTGTTGTTGATCAGGTACCTATTCTGCGACATGGTGTGGAAACACAAGGCAAGCTATTTCTGCCCTAAGGAGCTGAGGAGAAACACTGTATAAAAACTGACAGACAATAGAGGTAAACAGTTAAGTGAGACAACACTGAAAAGTATTACACTCACAACACATCATCTTAACAATTATCAAGATTTCTATACATATAGTAGAGCAGGTGAAAGGAGGATGAACTACCTCCCTGGATGTTTACAGAGTATGCCTCCAAAGTCTGCGGGAAACCAGATTCTTAGAAAACACAGCAATGGCTCATAGTAATTTGCATTCTTGACGGACTAGAAGTGTCTGTTGTCTTTCTGACACTGGATGTAGTATATTAGATAAAGCACCAAAAAAAGAAACCCCATAAAGAGAAAGAAAAGTGGTTTGATACAACAAAGTGTGAGGAGAAATGTATGGAGATCTTGATCACAATCAAAATGATGAGCTCATCTTTACGAGATTTGTTAAGATCAGAGTAAAAGATTCTGGAAAAGGTATAATGTTATAAGAAGAACTGTGTGGGTAGATAAGAAAGGTTTCATTCCATAGGCGTTACATAGAAAAATGGAAGAATATTTAGATTATAGCTTGGATGACTGGAGTTACTGAAGAGTCAAGCATCACACATGGTTACCAGGCTAAATGAGGAGTAGAACAGCAGCAGTGCTCATAGTCACCAAAAGTGGGATCACAGACTGTTTGGAATAGGAGGCGGAGAGAGTAAAAAGCTCTGGTTTCCATATCCACTCAGGTCCTCAGATATAAAGGACATGAAGGGGCTGGTAGAAAGCATTTTTAATCCCATAGGTTCTAGAAAGGTAGCAGTGTTCATTAGCTCCCAGTGTGGTCTAAGTACTCTGAAATTGGTACGTTGCTGACTTACAGTAACAATACAGAACAACTTATAAACAATATGAGACAAACAAAGCCATGCTACATAGTTCTGATGTAGGTGTTCATGCTAACTCCACACAATAGCTGTGTTCCATGTAAAAGCTGGAACATAAGAGGTTCCATTTAAATAGGAGGAAGAACTTTTTTTCAGTGAGGGTGACAGAGCACTGGAACAGGCTGCCCAGAGAGGTTGTGGAGTCTCCTTCTCTGGAGATTTTCAAGACTCGCCTGGATGCAGTCCTGAGTGATGTGCTCTAGGGGATCCTGCTTTAAAGCAGGGGAGTTGGACTAGATGATCTCTGGAGGTCCCTTCCAACTCTGAATATTCCATGATTCCGTGATCATTTCTTTCAGATTATTTGGCTGCTCAGGAGTAATAAAACACTACCTGGCATAAGTACAGTAACACTCATACAGGAATTATATTAAACAGCATAGTTACTGAAAAGAAAGAATAAAGATAAAAGGATACATTAAAGATAGGAGACAAAGATTACGTACTACAGAACTGACATTCTCTTTATGAGTAGTAAAGATTTTTCACTTCTCAGCTTCATTGCCATAGCCAGTTACCATTTGAATCATTACACTACATCTACATCCCACTGTCCTCATGATTTAACTAGGAGCTAAAGCATACTCACTCTAAGTATCATCAACATCCACAATCTCTCGTTCTCCCAGTGACCCCCATGCAAAGGGCCTACAGGCTCCTACTGTCACCAGCCTAAGAAATGCCCTTCACTGGGAAAGATGCTGCCACTGTCTTGAAGAACTTGTGCCCTCCCTGGGAATCCAGCAGCAGGTCTGAGCTAGTGAGTATCACAGGACTACTCAAAAGGATGAGTACTTAACATTGCCTTTAGTGCTGAGCTTATTGAAAGATCACTGCTTATTTGCTCACATGACAGAAATATCAAGATGACTGGCAGACAAGCAGACAGACAAACAATGTAAGTCAGGAAAGAGATGACTACTAATAGAGCTTGCCCAAATGCTAAAAGTTTAAAGGAATATTTTGAAATCCTGAAAATGCATTTTGTTGTAGGGTACAGCACACCAGCCTGAAATTCCTTTCTCATTAATCCACGGACATGTTGGCTTTTGTTTTACCCCCGAAGCAGGGGGCACTCCAAATCCTCATTAGGAAGTGATCTGCAGCCATGTACCAGATAAAAGGAAAGAGTAAAGCCTGCAGGATTTCAGATTTCAGCTAAGGCACTGCTTAGCAAGAAGAGAGAGTAGCAGGTACATTTTCAATGCCAACTGCTGGATAAGATGGACTACTCTAATAAAGGTGAGAAACCATCTATCATCAACACGTACCAACAGTTCCCTCCTCTTCATACCTTACCTAAACAGAGATCAAAATTGAAGTTGTCTTACTAAACACTTCTTATTCCCCACATTCTATCAATGCATCCAAGAAAGCAGATAAGCCAATAGTTATGATAACATTCAGATGTGTAAAAATGACTGCACGTTACCCCTACTGAGAATTCAAGGTGTTCTGACAGTGGAAAATATCTTAAATCAGATTTGATTAGAAGAGTCTGATGCCTAGGTTGCAAAACATATTTCTATGCTGGGCTCATCTCATCTCCCATCCTAGAAGGGCTAATACTTCTTTCTGAAGACAGCAATGAGAAAGTCACAAGACCAAAAGGTTTTTTCCTCTTGCCTGAAGAGTCTTTTTCCCATTGGAAAGACCAACAATGGGCAGTGTTCACTTAGCTAAAGGAGTAGAAACAGACTTGTATGTCACAATAAAATGGAATAGACCACTACTGTGAAGAGACAGGTGACTTCTATGGCTAAGGAAGTCCAACAGAGAAAATATCCTAGAATTTGAGGACAAGTATTTAATACAGAGTGAATAATAGTTTGGCTTGATCTTGAAGACAAGGAACAACTTTCTGACTTTTGTGAATTATATTCTGGTCATTCAAACTGCAAAGCTTCATTAGATGCGTCTTAACTGTTTGCTGAAACCACTGACACTACAGATATTTATAATTTCTCATAAAGGACATCTGGACACATTCCTCTTGTGATAGTATAACCAAAGAACTTCTGCAACCTGGTGGAATGACCCTCTTGGTCTATGACACCATTTAGACAACCTATTGGACCACCTGGATTCAGTAAAAGAGGGAAAGACATGCAATGGGGTCTGGCATGAGGTTGATATAATTCCTGTAAGAGATGCAGCAACAGATTGCGCTCCCAAGTCCTCAAATACAAAAACTGTATTTGCTGACGTGAAAAAACAATTGTTAATAAACAGATATTCTGCTCTTCAACACTCCATATGGCAGTCTGATGGATTAAACACCAGCAGAGTGTTGATCACTCTAAAAGCGCATATTGAGATGATCTGGAAAATCTGTCTATCTACAATTTACGAATTCTGGTTAATTTAATTAAAATGCTGCATCACTAAGTGCCTTACTATGTAGAAAGCCATAAGCTTGTGAGGTTCCTGGCACATGCCTGCTTTCCAAAGAAGCTACAGAACAAACTAGCAAGAGTCTCCTTTTTAATTTGGGATACACAACGGAAGACTCCTAAGCTAGAAAATCATCTAAGTTTACATGCAGGGAGAAGAGAGCAGAAAAATCTCCAAAATAGGCAGAGGGACAGGGGATACAGTAAGGCTAAGGATGCCAGTAGCACAAGAAAAACAAGGACATAGGCTCTCAAGGTACTGGTGACATCGTTGAAAGGGGCCAACCAAGGTTAAAGGAAACTAGATGGGTGACAAGTAATTACCAGACTGAGAAATGGAGAGAGAGGGGTGGGGTTCAGGAGAGGAACTGTCCCCTTGCAAAAGGACAAAGGCCAGGAAGTTCCAAGAGAGAAGAAGCTCGTGATCAACATGCTTGGCCAAAGGTAAACCCAATGCTGTAACCTACCTTTACCAAGGGAGACTTGAGATCTGGCTGCTTCTTAAATCGAGACAGGTTACAGCACATACACAATCAATTACTGCCATTTAGCTAAGTGGTGGTACCTGTTCATTTTCAATTTGGTGCCAACATCATGAAAGAGAATCCTTGAGAATGAGGCAGCTTAGAAAATTGTTTCCTTGCTAGATGCATGGTTGGATGAAAGAATACAGATATTCCCAACCCAAATACCCTCTGACAAAAGACAAGTGAGTAAACTGCTGAGTTGGGGTAGCAGATGATAGTTTGGGAAACAGACAAAATCTTTTCCACTCCTGCAGCAGTTCTGAGTTAATGGAAGCCAAGACATTCCCAGTACGGTCGCTACTGTCTCGGAAACCGACTCATGTCTATTATACTTTTCTTACACTTAATAATGTCTACTGTTGTTCTTCCTCAACCAAAAGTGATGATGCTGGGTTCACTTCTTAACAGCTGAAGCTAAGGATGCAGCATCAAGGGCTTTCCAGGCATGACTGCTAAAATTTGAGAGTCTGAAAAGAGGAAAGGGGTTCCATCATGGAGATGTCATAGAAGAACAGACATGTTACCACTGTCTCAGTCCACTGTAATTCAGCAAAGCATAAATCCTTTTATTCCCCTCTTCACATTCTCCAAACTATCTAAAGAGAAAAATTTCTAGAAGGCAGGAACAGCAATTTTCCCCAGGAACATATTATTTGAGGCTCATTTATTGTTAAGAAACATTAAACAAACAGTTTTGGATTTTGTTCTGCAGAATGATCATCTTACTTGGAAAAAGACAAGCAGTCTGTCTAATATGGCAATTGGTCCCCTTCTTCTACAGGTAGATGAGGTTCTGCCTGCAAAACCCAGGATTATCTGCTGACTTTCTGCAGAGGATAGGGCAAAGTTGTGAAGAAGGCCTGATCATGTTCTATATCTAGCACAGTATTATAAAAGAAGACTGCCACCTACTAAAGGCCACTTCAGATGATTCTACAATTCATCACATAACAAGAATGAACACTGACCTTTTACAATGCACACCTCTATACTAATCTTCCCATAATGGTAAAACTCAGAAAAATTGATCTGGAGTAAATACAAAACAAAGCCATGCTTAGAGAATAAAACCCATTTTTAAATAGCCCGATTACACTTACATTTCACTCTCCAATACTACCTCTATGCTTCCTCTAGGCTATTTCCAGCTACTCTTCAGGACACATGACTGAGTATGCTGGAGCCAAAGTTAATTATTTCCATATTTAAATACAAGAGTACTGATCTTCTATACTATTACAAGCATAAAAAAAAAATACCTGCAACAGAAAGCAAGGTGGGAAAAAACCCACCTTCCTTCCCCTAAGTCTTCTCTGCTTCAGAGAGACCAAGCAGGCTGGTTTCAAAACAAGAGCAAGTGATATAACCAAACAAAAGCAAATCTGAAAGGTGTGCAAACCCCACAAGCCACACAGTCATTATTACCGTGTCGACAGCACACTTGTTAAAAATGTATATTTTAATTTTCTGTATTGCTAAAGGTCCCCATTTGCCCAGGGATGTAGCTAAGCTGCCATTTTCTACCACGACAGAGTCTAATCTTTATTTAATGGATTTAGCATCTATCTTCACTAGAGTGGTCTCTAAGGGAAAGGGGAGGGGAGTATGAAGGGGCATGAAGGGATGATCAGAGCCCCCCTCTCCTTCATCCATCCGGCGCTCATGTTTGTGTTCAAAATTCAATTACCTCCTTATTGATACTTCACAGAGATATTTAAGCTGCAAACATGAAGCCCTGATTTCCCAGGGGGCCATGCCCCTCTCTATTTCACTGCTCTGCTTCCCCCAGGGTGAATTCCTGAGGCGTCCATATTAATAGGTAATCAGTCACAATTCATTTATTAAACGGCTAGCAAGGTTTATCAGCCTGCCCTGATTAGCCGGAAGAAGCCACTGAATTCCTAATTTATTTATGGAAATGTAAGTGTCTTTTTGAATTCCATTCATGAAAGACAGGGGTGCCGTGGGTCTGGCATGCTGAATTCTAACAGAGAAGCAGCAGGCAACCCAGAGATCAGGGACTTTGCAACTTCAGCCCCGGAAATGCACTACAGTGACCCTAGCGTGATCAATAGACTTAGGGCCAGAACCTCATACAAGGATTCACAAGCCAGCTCTTCAGAGAGTAGGCATTGGCACCCATTGCAACTAGAGAATTACCATCCTAATGGATCAGGGTGTGGACTGGCTTAGCAAAGTTCCCTAAACAGAGCAAGTGATATGGTGAAATGGGGTCAAAATAGTAATAAAATAGAAGCATTTTTAAGAGTTCCAATAAAACATTCAATATAGTGCTGAAAACAACTATCACACTAATATATGCACTTACATATAAAGTTCAGCTTTTTGAAAACTGCAGATTGTTACCACCTTTAAATTATTTTTGATATAATCATTTGAACTGAGCTGGTTTTAAAATGCAAACACTGCCACTGTACTTTCAAGCTAAGACACAGCAGCTCAGTGATGCTGCTGGATTACCAGGAAGTGAAAATGGCTAACAGAAAAAAAAGTCACTTTGCTACTGTTTCAAACAGAAAAACTGAGAACTCAGTAAAAAGCAGACCTTGAAGTAAAAAGACTTATACAAGCACTTAATACATCTTAATGCAATTAGGACACAGCTTCAGGTAAAGCTTATATACACGCCTCTGAAGGTTCAAGGCCACCACTGGTGAAAAACAATTTCTTTTTATCCCTTCCATCTGTGTAGTGATCTCTAAAATTCACATGCACCTGAATTTTACCCAACATAGTTACTTAACCATAAAACAATTCGGAAGACTATAGAAAATGTTTATTTCCTTTTTCTTCTCCATACAATTTTGTGCCAAGTAACTTTCAATGTATCCCCCTCTACATTTAGTGACTTTTCTGAACAGCTCAACTGGGAAGTAAACACTGCAATTGTATTTTTAAACCCTCCGAACAAGGAGGATTGTTCCCTCAGGCAGATGCAATAGCCTAAAGGGCATTTTTAATTCATTTTTTCCTAAATTATTTAGATCTCAAAACTGACAGAGTTTAACAATATATTCCATATACCATTGTACAGACAGAAGCACGTTTAAACATACTGAGAGCATTTCTGTAACACTAATTTGAGACACTTAATAGACATTTTGTTTAGGGGCTTCAGTACTGATTATTAACTGACTAGGAAAATATTCAAAACTAACAAGTCAAAACATAAAAAATGAAGGATCTGCAGTATTGTATCTCACAGAAGTTATTTCAATTCAATCACAGTTACTTGAAAATATGTTTCAAATAACAAGCCAAAATCCTATGTAGTTTAAAACTGGCTACACCTATGTTTACCCTCTGAATTAACAAGCACAAGCTCAATAACTGCATTCAAGGTTTTAATTTGCTTAAGATCTCATTACGCAAAAATTTCACTAATGTATTAAAACCGATACAAAATCCCCACTTCAACTAAACTAGTACAACCCATACCCTTAAATAAAAAAAAAAAAAAGCATTTCCTCTCAAATTACAGTGGTCAGACATGAAAAGATGTAGTACATGCAATAAATATATCCAAAATGCTAGGAGGAATGAGTGTTTGAATTCATCTACGATCAGAACTCACATGTTATGGGTGTTTGAAGTCAGGGATGGCATGGGGAAACAAGTCCTGGAAGACGCATCTTTTTGCTGCCCAAAAAAGTAATCAATAGCTTAACTGTTATTAGTTTGTATTTTATGCAGACAAGGGTAATTCAGCATATTTTTTCTACTATGAAAAAGTAGCTCCTAGAGGAAGGGAAAAAAAACAAAACCAAACAAAACAAAAGCACACAGAAAAGGTTCACAGGAAAGGTTTCTCAATACCTATCTTCCACTGTGTAAGGAAGATTTCCACACTGGCACAACCAGCAGACATCACAGGATTTTACAACAGGCCCAAACATCTAATCAAGATGTGGCTTTCAACAGCCAGCTTCTCCAGCCCTCATTGCTTGGGGAACTGCAAATGCTACCAATGAAAATAAAACACCCTGTTCCCTTCCTCAGTCTAGCCATTCTTCACCTTTTCCCCCTTCAGCAGTAAATTCACAACCGTGATTTCAAGCGAGGGCTTTGCAGAGTACAGAACTCGCCACAGAGATGGTAAAGCAGGACACTTGCACAGGTTCATACTGGGAGTTCACTGAGCATCAAATTCAATGTTATTTGCACTCCCTCAATATGTAAGCTCTTTATAATACAGAAACTGCACCATCCATAAAGGACATCCAGCCCCTGCTGCCCAAACATGTTGGAGAATATAAGCTGTATCGTGTTGCAGTTATTTCTCATCTTCACAGCTTTCAAAACACAACCGAGTGAAATCAATGCAGCACGAGCTTTCTGAAACCAAACAAAATTGCTCCAGGAGATGCAAACTGTTGTCATTCATGTCAGTAAATGTTTCTTCCTTGGCTATGTTTAAGACACCAGTGTTAGCACTGGAATTATTACACACCACTGCTTATACACTACACATACACCCAATGAAAAGGCTTACATAAGCAACTGCCTTGCATTCTTATCTACGTGTCAACCCCCCAAATGTCATCAGCCAGCTTCCTCAGCCATCAGCTTCCCTTAGGCAACGCACTGCCAGCACAAAACTGTGTATACAGAAAAGCAAACCTACAAAACTATAGGAGAATAGAATTTAGTATTGCACCAGAGACCACAGCATTATAATCTTTAACTGCTTGATTCATTTTCAAACTAACCATTTCAAAGCCCGTTTTAATGTAACCAAGTCTGATACAGAATACCCAGTCAAACCCAGCATGATACTGCACATCCACCAAGGCAGAACTGGGATTCATGCATCTGTGTAGCACCAAAAGGAAGGATTTGGAAACAAAAACCACAAGTATTACATAGGTATTCCTTCCTTTCTAAATGCCACTTCATACAACTTGATGACGAATGCCTATTACTCTGCTGAAAATTACTGTTCATGCTTTCATCTTGTCTCATCTAGTCATCCATCTTGCACATTTATTTCTAACACTCAAGTAACAATGCCCATGTACCTCTAAGGTTACTGCAATAATGAACTGCATGGTTACAATAAAGGTTGGGATAATTATTTCCTGTCTTTCTTGCACATATAGTCAATGCTGATAACATTATACTTCTAGTGACTTACACAAGGAATTTTGCAAACTGCATACACAAAAATTATTTCCTATGCTACTTAAATGCTATAACTTAAGTGACAGCCATTTACACACAGAGCGGAACACAGTTCAGAATAAAAATGAGTATCTCTAATTGGCACCAGGGAAAGTTAGATTCTTATTGCATATGCTGTATTTTGCTGATGACAAGGTTAGCATTGGCAAAAAAAAGTGTTCTTTAATGACCAACAGGTTAAGACCTTTGTCATATAACTCATTGGAAATGTAACATTTCCAACAGCAGAGAGCCCTCTAGAGCTACCAGAGGATAACAGTTCAGCAGCCCACTGGGAGGAGGGCACCAACCCTGCTTATTGCAACACCGTGGCTCTTCACGCATTCCCCTCCAGCTACTCACCAAACCTGATTTTACCTGGTTCAGCAAAACAGAGATTAAACCCCACAGTGAGAAAACAGAAGAACCACTTTAATTTCAAGAAAATGGGAGCTAATATTTCTTGAATTGCTGCTGAACAGAGAAAGCTTTAAAATGTAGGAAGAGGTTTCGGAGACGTTGTGCAAGGAGTTAAAGGGAGACTTGTATTATAATACAGATGTTTGCAAGACATGAAATACCTGGAAAGCCAGATTTTACATGACAGTGTATACTGACACCAAAAGAACTGGCACTCTGTGCAGTTTAAACATGTGGATATACACCCTGTAGCACAGAATGCTCTGCATACGGAAATGCTCTATCAACATAAAATAATTTCTACGCACAAAATATATTCTGCTGAACTAACTTTCACTAAAACAGTGCTTAAAACAACACACAAGCAAAATCTGCTTAATTGGTTAATAGACAACTCTCAATTACCTCTACTCCTGTGCTTGTGCTGTAGCAACCAATCAGTAAAAATATCTCCTCAAAATTAAATTACGAACTGAAAATCTCTATTTACACAGCATGGAGTTCCCTATTCCCATCTCCCCAATTACAGTGAAAAGTTGTAAGATAAATCATAGGAAAATAACTGAACTATATCCTTTAGCTTTACTATCAAGACTTACAACTGCGAAAAGCAGTAAACAACTTTATTCTCTCCTCATTGTGACCAAAAATTTCTGCAAGAACCCCCCCCATTTTTTCAGAACCAAAACCCATCAATACAAAACATTTCGGGACTGACAACTGAAGTACACTATGCCAACCGCAGGTTTGATTCCACATTTTAAGAACCTAACCAATGAAAGATACGAGCTTAACTTTGTGCATGTTAATTCATCAGGCGTAATTATGATAGGAGTTTGCAGTCAGGCAACAACAATCTGGGAACAACTCTCTTGGACACTTTAAAGAATCCACAAACTGCCTTCAAACATGCTTTCATGGGCAAGTATATAGTAATGGTTTATTACCAAAATAAATTTCTAAGAGCCAGCACTTCACTGGAGGGGGAAGGTTGAGGAACAAACTTGCAATGAATATGATGAGAAGAGGTAGTATGTTTACTCTGCTGGCAATGGCATTAAGCACCCTTTTCTTTCTGATCTCCAGCTAGAACTCAAAAAGCCACAGCAAAACCCTCCTGTATAGATGGAGACAATTCAAAACATCTCAGCACCCAGATGAATTCACACTGGGATCAAGAGTTGGATTTTTAATAGCAAAGCGTGCAATAAGTATGTAATAAATTCTCAATCACTATTAATTTCGTTTAGTGAGACGGGATTTTGGGTTTTTTCTAAAGAAGACACAGTTTTTAAACAAGGGAATTCAAGTAAGAAATTATTTCAAAGCAGCCTCCTAGCCACATGATCAAGTTTTTTCTTGTGACCTTCAAACTGTATCTCCTTCCCACAGCTCTGCCTGGGTCTCACAGGCTCCTCCGTTTCTTTGAGTGGCCTTTTAGAAAGCTCGGGAACAGCTGGAGAGAAGTACTCTCTTTAAATTCTAGTCTTATCAGAAGATTGCCCCTAGGCCTGAAACTATATAGGTCTACACTTAGAGTAACATACAAAAGTAAGAGCAAGAAAACACCTTTTTCAATTCTTAAATCCATAAAGTGGCTGGAACAGATTAGTATGACCTATTTTAACTTGTCCTGTATTTACTAAGAGACTTCACATTGACTTCACAGTGGGCTTAATCGAGTCACCTAAAACCAGCGATGAAACAAAAATGAGATTCAGTACCAAAAAATTAGGTTCATTCCCTTCCTCTCCCCTCCCTGGACATTTCTGTCTTATTGTCTGACCTTGTACATCTGTTCCACAGTCTCATGATTGATCTAGTATTAAAAAACCTACCTTCAGCCAGTCTATCCTTTTATCTCTCAGTATTACACAGTTGGTAGGTATCTGGTGAACATATACTTCCAAGCACCCTTAACAACTAGGGTGAAGAAAATGTTTTCCATTTGGCCATGTCTCCCCTTTCCCATTTCTTTTCCAAGCTCCCCCTCTTGGGTCAATTAGCTTTGTGAATAAAACCATTCTCTCCTCACAGGTTCCTCAAGCAGTAACAAGAATTTCATTCTTCCTCTGTCCAAGCCAGCACTGAGACAGAGAAAACCCATTATTTTTACTCTACAGATTCTCAGAAAAGAGCAGCCTTACAAGTATCAAAGTAAGCCATAAGAGTTCTCAGTCCACTAAAACAGTATCACACCAGCTCCAATTAATTTGTAAAGAAGCTCTGCTATAGCCTTTAGATTGCTTTAACGAAAGCAAATTGTATAGAAATGAATTTTAAGAAAAAAAAAACAACAGAGGAACAATAATGAAATCAGTCTAAAGAAATCTGTAAGAGGAAATAAAGGCAAAGCAAAATTAGCAAGAAGATAAAGTTTTACATTATTAGACTAATGGATATAGCTGGGGGGAATGTAAACTTCATAAACTCAAGCTATTAGCCCATTAATTAAAAATCATGTGACGTTTCATTGTTAAATTTAACAAGATCCTGAAGAAGTATTACATAAAAATGTAGAAATAGGTAAATTGTCAATAGATGAAGCTATAGAAGCTTTACATTTCAGGGAATACACCACTGCTGTTGGGGAAGGTTGGCAAGAAACCTCCCTTTGCCTGCTCCTCTGCAAGTGTGCAGAGCAGTAAGCAGCTTTCCACACTAACAAAGTCCACTGTCACAGGCAAGATACTACAAGAGTACCAGTCTGAATATGGCAATTCTCATTGTTTCCTGAATTGATATAATGTTGCAGTCTACACTATTACTGACAGTTTCATCTGCTAATATCAACATAGCACTTAAAAACAAACAGCAACAAAAAACACAGGCACACACAAAAAGACAACAATAAAAACACCACATAAAAACACCACCCTAGAAGTCAGGAGTACAGTTCCCCATTCCAACTATTTTTATCTCAAGCCCATTGCTATATTCAACAATGCATTTCTAAAGGAGAAAATTTTCAGGAAAATAAAATCGTTCTGTTTTATGTAGATTGGTCACTGGTGAGGCCACATCTGGAGTAGTGTCCAGTTCTGGGCTCCTCAGTTCAAGGACAGGGAACTGCTTGAGAGAGTCCAGCACAGAGTCACAAAGATGATGAAGGGAGTGGAACATCTCCCTTATGAGGAAAGGCTGAGGGAGCTGGGTCTCTTTAGCTTGGAGGAGAGGAGACTGAGGGGTGACCTTATTAATGTTTATAAATATGTAAAGGGTGAGTGTCATGAGGATGGAGCCAGGCTCTTCTCAGTGACATCCAATGATAGGACAAGGGGCAATGGGTGCAAGCTGGAACATAGGAGGTTCCGCATAAATATGAGGAAAAACTTTTTCTCAGGGTGACAGAGCACTGGAACAGGCTGCCCAGAGAGGTTGTGGAGTCTCCTTCTCTGGAGACATTCAAACCCTGCCTGGATGCATTCCTGTGTGACCTGATTTAGGTATTCCTGTTCTGGCAGGGGGATTGGACTAGATGATCTTTTGAGGTCCCTTTCAGTCCCTAACATTCTGTGATTCTGTCCTAACCCCCCAAAAGCTCAGGGCCATAAACTCTAGTCCTGTTGGGACACATGGATGTGCTATGCTTTTACAAGATTTTTATGCTATCTTACCTCCAGTTTTCAATGCCTAACAAAATGCTAATAGCTATCATCAGCTCCATGCTATTAATACCAGTGACCCTTTGATATCCTAAAATAAAGTTATTGCTTTATTTTATAATCAAGTACAACTTCCATGCATCAAGGATCAGTATCATAGAAGACAGGGCTTAGATATAAACCGAAAGGTATGCTCAGGTGAAATCAGTTGGACATGCAGAGACACGGAACAACAGATCCACACCAAGACCAGAGGCAAGAAACACAGCAGAGTAGTAAACTACATGTGTAAACCCAGGGTCATAGCAGAGTTCTTAGCTTCTTTTCCCTCCCCCCATAAAAATGTGTATTTCTGTAGGAGATATATGGGAACTAGTTATAAAAGTCAAGCAATTAAAAAGCATTTCTGAGGTATTCATGGGACTGTACCAGCCACAAGTGCCTGACAGCTCTGCACGCGTGCAGGTCCCTGGAGAGCCATCGCACTTCAATTACTATCACTAACATTAGTCATTATCAGGCTGGCTTGGGTCCCTGGGGAAGGCAGCTTGTGATGACAATATCCAGCCTCTCCTTGTAAAACAATTCATTAGGCAAAGCAGAACAGCTGGGGCAGCCACGTGGAGGTCTGCTGAGTGGCCAGGACCTCCAGCCCCCCTTTTCCTTTTGGAGAGGGGCAGCCACCGCCCCCACAACAGCTGTAAAAGCCTCTGGGGACACTTCAGGTTTAATCAGTGCTCCTTATACCCAGGGGAAGCATTTGACTGCAAACTTAAACTAATGGCACTCAGAAGGTTACAACAATCATCAGATAAGAGGCTTTAGGGTATTTTTATCTTGTTCAAATGCTCACAAGTTAATGAGGCAATAAGAGACAGATACTATCAGACTTGGTCTGGCAACATTATACAGACAGGATGTTCAGAGGTGCATTTACTGGAGATGCAAGAGGTAAGGTGGTAAGTCTGTTATTGATCTTACAGAAGACTTCACGCTCAGAACAACTGAAAACACTCAATTAAGCGATTAAATACTAGGAGATTTTTTTTACACAGCCTTGTACGTATTATCAAGTGATCCAAAATAAAGAAGACTGAAAAGGAATACAGCAATACCCCACCAACATATGCTCAGTCTATTTGGCAAATACATTGTCTTTCCTTTCTCAAAGCACAAATGCTGGTTGAACAAAACAGCAAGACAGATCCTTACATACTGAATAACTCCACTGCCTCTGAGCTAGCAGGGCAAATGTGCCACCAAACAGGTAAATAATCCTTGGTATTAGTATGGATACATACTAATGATTTTTAACCTTTATGCTGCTTGCATATGTCTGTAAATGGCTGAGAACAGGCTTGCTTTTCTTTGTTACCTTGTTTGGGTCACAGGCTGAAGAGCACTTGATATTTGGATTTGTTCCATCATTACTGTCTCATTTTACTCCTACTGATGACATACACAATATTCTAATAATGCCTTCCTGTGGTATGTAACAGCAGCAAGCAGGGGACAACAAGCAGCACACAGGATAGAATACTTAATGATAAAGGCTTCACATGCTCTTTTTCAAAATCTGTGATTTTTCCAATATCTTCTAAAAGAAAGTTAATGTGAACTTCACCTTACAGTTGGTGAAATAGGGAGGGACACGTGAGAAGGCAAATAAACTGACCAAAGAGAACAGTGGTAGTGTCAAAGTGAACCAAGGTCTCCAAAGTCACATTCTAGCATAATTTCCACTAGGATCAGCTGTTGCTCTGCAAATAAGTCTAGCTACCTATACTGAGGAAGAAAATTCTCTCTTCACTCCCACCAGGAACCAAAGTTTACAGGAAAATATTTCAGAGATGACACACGGATAATCTTTCCAATATTTGTAAGTACAGAGGAAATGTTCTACTAAGAGAAGAAGTAGAAAAGTTTTAATTGGATAAAGCTACAGATGGCAAAATAATTTCAAAATACGGACTAGTTGCAAAGGTTTGAGACACCCTGCCAGAGCATCTCCCGAGATTTGTTTGGCATTTTTGTGTTTTTAAACCGTAATGGAAAAATGCACATAACCTTATGCTTGATCAAACTTTTCCCCATCCTCAATTCCTCCCCTGACAGTAGTCTACAAGTTATCCTGTCAGAAGGAGAGTAGCAAAAAATAGGCTCCTGACAGTATAATGTAAAAACATTTTGTTTGTAGTCATGTTTCTTTCTGTGCCAAGCATGTGGCAGGCAGAAGTGCTTTAATGTGACAGCCCATTCCTTTACTTGTGTGGCTAAAATGGAGCTTGCTCCATTGACCCCCTTATGTCTAGACAGATGATGGTGGCCTCACTGCTCATCTCAGCCAAGACACTCAAGAACCTCAGTGTGTGTTGAGGACCACTCTCTTCCTCTGCTTAAAGAATGATACTGAACATTGCATAGAGTTGTAATCAGCTCTGTGGATGGAAGTATTTGGAAGTCCATTCACCACTCCCCAAAAGCATGAAAGCCATCACTGTGATACAAGAACCCTTAGGATTCTTGCTCCTAATCAAGCAGCTCACATGGAGGCAGACCATGGAGTTGCACCTGTGATCTCCTGCTCAGAGCTCATGAGCTGAACCAACGTCAGTGGTGCGCTGAGCTGAGACTGAGGAATGCAGGCTTTGAATTAGTTTACTCCTAGGAAGGATCTTGGATCACAGAATCATTGAATGACTGGATGATCTGGGTTACAAGGGCTCAGGAGCTAGATGGACACTGCCTAACACTTGAAAAGCTCCCCTTTGTATTTCCAACATTAGGCTCCAGAATTAACAACCAAGCAGTGGCAAATGTCATCTTAGCATTACTAACACTCCTACATCTATGCACATTTAAAAGCTATCTACACAAACACAAAGTTTACATTGTTTATGATAGTCTCCCTTCTGTAAAAAGTGCCCAGCAGACTTAGAAAAATTCAATCAACTGCATTTGGGGTTCTCAATGCATGCTTGACAAAATTTGGGTTTTTACAGACACTTTGAATATTTAAAAATAATTCTGAGAGCAAGTAATTACCTTTGTGCTGTGACAAAAAAAATAGTAATACAGACAAAAAAAATCCAATCCAAACTATATAATCTAACAAAAGAAGATTCTACATACATAAGTATCAAGGGGCATCACACAGAAAATAAAAGCAAACAAATCACAGGAGTTTGAACTGTTGACACATTTGGGATTTTTAAGATTTTTCTCCTTTTCTCAAACTCCAAGAGTACCCCTCCTTCTGCAGCAGAGTCAGCAGTGCCTGGAGATGAGGATGCTGTATTAGTACTTGCCATTGAAATCCACAGTAACACTTCCCCCTCAGAGTAAGAAGGAAGGGGGAAGAAGGCAAAGATGCAGAAATCTCTTGAAGCTTAAAGAAATATTTATTCTACTTCACCAGCTGACAGAGAACACCCTAAGGATCCATGAAGTATTTTTTCTATATGTGACAGTTACCTAGATACAACATTTGTTTTATGGTAAGAATGCACAATTTATGCATATGGGTAGTATCACGTTTGATATGATCAGTAGACTGTATCTCTCTGATTTTGTATTTACGAACAGTCTGGACCTGTTTTTTTTTTCCTGCACATAGAGGGCAACTCAACCACACACCCACTTATTTAAAAAAAAACAACACCAATAGCAGCCAAGGTCCAGACTCAATTTCCATCTTCACCACCGCAACCTAATCTCCTGGCAACTTAATGCAAATCAAAGAGAACACTTCTCTGACACTGGTAGCAAAGCGTGTTCCTCTCCCAAGAGAGACCTGTAAAACAGGACAGTCACTGACAGCAGTACAATTACTGACACAGATACAGACTTTATGGACATGTTTATCTCTGCTGTAAATCCACACTCTCTCTCCACTCCGATTCATGAGTCATAAAGAAATTGCAGATAATGAAAAAGTTGGAGAAATTTACAGCATGTCGGAAACCTCAGACAGCCAGAAGAAATTAAAGAGCTGACTGAGGATAAATCACACAGGTACAATTAAAACTTCCTATAGCTTCTTCACTTCCAAACTGGGGCACAAGCCAATGGAGATGATGAAAAGCTGAGGTCATGACTCCTCTGACTGTAATAATTTCTTAACTACCTACATGTCAAAATTAGCCAATTCGCAGATCACGTATGAACAGCAATTTCTAGACAGCATTCTGATGTTTCACTCTTCCAAAAGGAGCTGTCCCAAAAGAATCCTGCCTGTAAATAAGCCACCCAGTGAGTAGTATAAGGAAAGGCGATTTCCTCGTCCCTCTGCAGATGCAGAGTATCTCTTACCATAGCACAGTGCATTAAAATGAAGAAGCAGATCTACAGTATGGGAGGAGGGGATAAAGAGAATCAGGAGAAAGGCCAAGGTTTCACATGGAAATCATAGCAGCTTGGACATCAGAGTGACAGAGCCATATAAACACCCTAACTGATAACATAAGTGTTTTCACCTCTCTGACACAATCAAATAACAAATGAGAATTATTATGAGTGTAAATTGAAAATAGACTCTGTATTTTTTCCTAGCGAGGAAGAGAGAAACAACCATTTCGACTTACCGTGTAGTTTCAAAAAAAACTCCGTGATTGTTTCCTAACCCACAAATGAACCATTTAAAATGTGAGACATTTTCTGGGAGAAATCTACTAACTCTAAGTAAATCCTTAAGCTAACTGCGTATTACAGAAATTCAGCGTCCAAAGAGCATAATTTTGTTGTCCAGCTATAAAACTCTGCCTTCAAGCTTTGAAGCACATGAAGTATACTATTTCACATAAAGTCCTTGCAAACAGAGTACTAAATAACAAAGTAAGGGAGAAATATGCTTTCAGGCAAAACTGAAACACGATGCAGATTCATTCAGCAAGGCAGGGAATGTAGAAACTAACCAAGAAAAAAAACCCCAGTTGCTACAAAGGAAAGTCTAAGCAGAGCAGAGAAATAGCTGAAGTACCCACACCTCAAACTGCTTCCTCCTATGCAGGACAGCCCACCTTGCAAGAATACATAAACTTTAGCCAAGCTTTTTTCAGTAATGACTGATGATAGGACAAGGGGCAATGGAGGCAAACTGGAACACGGGAGGTTCCATGTGAATATCAGGAAGAACTTCTTTACTGTGAGAGTGACAGAGCACTGGAACAGGCTGCCCAGAGAGGTTGTGGAGTCTCCTTCAGTGGAGACATTCAAAACCCGCCTGGATGCGTTCCTGTGTGACGTATTCTAGGTGACCCTGCTCTGGCAGAGGGGTTGGACTAGATCATCTTTCGAGGTCCCTTCCAACCCCTAGGATTCTGTGATACTACGTATTTTAAATTTAAGGACATAATGAGCATTAGACTTGGCATACAGTATTCTCTTCCTAGTCCAGCATATTAAGAACAACATAGGCAAATCCAAAACATATTTTCTTCCTTCTTGTTTCACATTAATACAGACATACTAGTGCTAGAAGCACTATACTTCTGGAGGTGTCAGCTTTTGTCAACAGTCAAGATAGAAAGATACAGCAATATTCTTAACAACAACTGGCACTGAGATTCCTGCTGCGGGATCTCGATTTGGTTCCACATCACTTGATGTCATGGAACATATACTCCACTGACACCCTGAATACTAAAAGACTCTTTACTTGCACAAGTAGTCAAGGTCAGGAAATATTTTTATCTGATCAATTACATCATTGATAGAAGCCTGTTTAGGTATAAAGGACACGTGTTTTGCATGCAACCTAAAGGCTGCATGTTAGTACTACATGTAGACACTCCTAGAAAAGACAATCCACTACAGAAAAGGAAAAACGTTTCAGTAAGAGGGTACAGTGTCATCTCTTTCCTTACTTTGATTCTAACTCAATAACTTATACAACATTCAAGTTTAACACTAAATTAAGTGTCATGCCCTGTTTTTTAGTTTAATAGATAATTTAAGTTCAGTTCACCAAAGATGGAGACCCTAAACATATCCTACCTATGATCAGCATTAAAAAAGGGGAAAAAAAAAAAAAAAAAAAGAGAGAGGAAAAAAAAAAAAAATCAGTGAGTGAATTCACAGTCAACCATGCTGGGAAGAGCTATCCTAGCTCTGAAATTATCCAAGTCAAGAGTAGCCTGCAAGGATCACAGGCAGAACTAAGCATGTATGTTTCAAAATATACTACAGTTAAATCCTGCTGAAGGAAAGAGATGAAACTGCTCTGCCCCCAAAAACTTACAAAAAAAGCTGAACTTGCAGGCAAGGGGTCACAATAGACAGCATTTATCTGAGAATAGTAAAAAACCAATGACTACCAATCCGAGAAAGAGTGGCAATCTGTAAATAGCTTGGGGTTCAGAAGGACTCCTTTATGATCTTCCAGAAATTTCAGAGGCTGCTGAGGCTGCAGAGGACTACAATTCACAACCAAGGACAGCTTAACTTGGGAGCAATGCAGTTCTTCCTCATTCTTGTGCCCATCCATCTCTTGCTGTCTCTGCAAAGATCTCTCCATTATGGGTACACCTCAGTGATTTCTGGTAGCAGCTGCTTAACTATCATGCAGTCTAGCCTATTACTAAAATAAATAAGCAAAAAAAACCCCACTGTCAAACAAAAGGTACTTCCAACCACCACCCTGACTATGACAAGCTGATAGCAAATGCCTACAGAGGAGTACACAGATGTACCTGCCTAGTAATCTCTCCCAGCTTTCTGTATCTCCAAGATTTCCAAGCCACTGGTGACTTCTGTGGTCAAACACCCTCAAAGGATTTATCTTCCAGTAATTTGTCTCGTTTACTGAGCAAGATAAACTCCATGCCCACAACCTCCAGCAGCAACAAGTTCTGACTTTAATGTGCAGCACAAGCACCTCCGCATCTCTGTCCCACCACACTATTTTATTCTCTCTGGCTCCCATACTATGATAAACAGTGAAGAGTCATTCCCTATACACACTTTCTCTGCAATAATCAGTTTTACAGATTCCCGCCCCCCCCCCCCCCCCCCAATATACTGCCCCAGTTGTCTCTCCAGGCAACAAACTCCCACTTATTTACTCATTCTTCATATGAAGGAAAACAATCACTGACTGACCAAACCCTGGCTGACTTCCTTTACCAGTCTGTGGTGCTACAAGGTTGCCAACTTTTTGCTGTTCACCTGACATCGTCCAGGTCATCCAGGTCTAATCCTTGGACCCTCGATAACCAGCATCAAACAGCTCTTTCACTGTACCCTTGGTAATTAATTTGCTTGAATGTATAAAAAAAAATAAATCAGCGTGACAAAGAAAATGGGAGCAAAGTTGCCAGAGTCCAGTGAAAGCCAGGGCACACAAAACCATGGGGGACTATAAATAGGGAGACTTGGTTGAGCATGTTCAGTAACTGTCTCATTGCTCTCTTCTTACATTTCTAATTTTACAGGAGGAAAAGCACAAAACAGCTCCAACTCCAAATAAAAATTTAATCCAACGTAAGAAAGCAGATTTGCAAAAATCACTGACAGGGAAATTATAAATGCTATTCACATCTGGGGGGGCAGTTATCCCACATTTTCTAATATTCAAGGCAGATACTGCACAAAAGCACCCTTACTTCCATAAACATATTCGGGTTTTAAAAGAACAGGCTTTTCAGACTGTCTTGCACTAGCAATATCACCAAAGCTGCACTGTGATAGCACAGCAGCCAGATAATCTCATAAGTGAGATTTTATAAACATGGCTGTGATACCAGGTGTATATATATATATATTATAGGGCTTCTGAACCAGTCTAGCAGGTGTTATCTGAAAAATAGCAAAGATTCACATGGAAGCAACAGCAGGGCCTTCAGAAAGTCCCTGGACAACCACATTCCTTCAGTGACATGGTACTTTTCCTGCTTTCCCATCCTCCCTGTTACTTTCATACATAGGTTTGTTCCAAAGTTTGGGAAAAAAAATATTTTTTTATTTTACTTTTTTTCACCTTTAAGAAAAATCTGGTTTTCTCTATGTAGTTCTTTGTGTATGTATATTCAAAAGGATGACAGGGCAGACCTTCAAGAATAACTGCAATCAAGGCTAATAGAAGTCTCTTTACATCAAGTTAAGTTTGCTTACTAGCAGTGTACGCTTCCCAGAGCTGCTAGCTTATGAAATCAAGACTTTAAAAATCTTCTAAAGTCAACTTTGACTCAGTTGCTCTGAAAGCTGTAAGGGGTCATTTAGTTTCATCTGATAAAGAAAAAATTCCACAGAACTCTGCAATAATTAAGATATAATTATTTAAATCACACAAGAATACACAGCTTAAAGTGCAGACCAGTGAAACAGCAATGAGTGTAAAAGTGGATACTTTAAAAAGTGAAGACAACTGTAAATCAAACCAGATGTCAAACAAGCCAGAAAGAAAATACAAGTTATATGTTAATAATTTGATTTGATTCACAGAAGCCATGGGACATTCAACAAAACAGCCAGGGTTTACAGAAAGTAAAGGCAGCCCAATGGGAAAAAGAAGGGGGAAAGTTAGTCGTAAAAAACAGAAATCTGTGAGAAGAAAGGAACCAAAAAGGAACTGAGAAATCCATGGCCAAAAAGTTAGCGACAGCAGGAATTATATATTAGAGTGTGGAATATAGATAACAGTATGCAACCATTGTTAGATGAAAACAGTGAAGATTATAAAATCATTCAATACATTTCTTCCAAATTTATCAAGAAAGTCCACTTATATAGACAAAATAGCATGACAGTTCATACAAATTTAAGAAACAAGCATGTAATTCAGTAATTATTAGCTTATCAAACTACATCATGTCAAATCAATTGCTCAGATTTCAGTTTTAGTGTTACAATAGTACCTTGACGAACAAACTTTCCAAAAGGTACCTAGTCCCACATCACTTTGCCTAATGAACTCTACTGCAAAATTAACATGAAGTGTGCTGTGAGTTGGTTCAATAACAGACCTCACAACGTAACTGCAAAGTCACTTGATAGATACATTTGTCATGGAGTGCTGCAGAAAGCACTCTGGTCCTGCACAGCATTTTATTGATAACTTGGATGAAAACAGAAGTTTTTGAACATATAAAGGATATGAGATTGGGTGTAGAAGAGGAGAGTTGGAAGGAAAAGTACATTGCTGACACAATGGAGCAGAATTGTTTCTCACACTCCATACTGATAAAACGTTTGAAAATACCGTAAAAAAAGAAAGTGCACATTCAGAACAGGAAATATGTCATAAAAAACAATCTTGGGAAGAAGAATCTTCAAGTCATGACTGAAACAGTACAATTTTATTGAAAAAAAAAAATAAAATAAAAAAATCGGCAGCACTCCTCTGGGAAGCCTCGTGCTGCCATCTAGAGGAGACCGCTCACCTGCGTCTGTAATCCTGGTTCTGGCAGCCAGCTTCAATTAACAGCCGAGTCACAGGGGGACTATTACATTTCAATACACAGGGATATAATCAAATGCGATACCTCTGGACCAAAACTGCAAGTCCTTTAAAGATCAGATAGCTCTTGGATTTTTCCTCTTGTTCTCTCTCTTACCCAATTCTGTAAGAGCAAAGAACTTGGACAGTATTAGGAAAAGCAGCCCTGAGAAGCCCTGTTCAAACTCTGCATCTAACATTCTGTGAAAATTTGCCTAAGATAAGTGTATGCTATGACATACAACGCATTGAAACCTAAAGGAAAATAGACTTCAGTGACAAGATGTTACAAACACGGAGAGTTTTCATAAAGCTTGAAAACTACAGGTTATAACTGCTGGACCTCAGATATTTCATTGTTCACTCACTTTGTCCTCTTCCCGTATTCATTCTTTTGCAGTAAAAATAAATGGAAATACATGCAGCAAAGATTGCTCACGAAACAAAAACCTCATTAGCTTCAATGTAACTCAGGCTCTGCTTACACTCCATCCAGCAGGACAAAGCTGTCTGACATTTCAGCCTACAGCTTAACTGAGAAAGCAAATCAGTCAGTCTTTGTATTTGACTTTTACATTGTTATACTTTATTTTTTACTCCACTAAAGGCTTTATACAGCCTTAACAGATATTAACACTGAAAGTAAAATAAATTTCCAGGGAAATTTAAATTTAAAAAAAGGCTTAATGATCTGTTAATAAGAAAGCATTAGGATATCCTAGGTTTACAGTCAGAAAGACTCTAATGGTCTATTACTGCTTTTAAAATCCACTGAAAGGAAGGTGAAAGACCTGCAAGTTTTAAAACTTTTGGTGCTTTGTGTAGCCCAAGAGCAACTGCAGCTAAGGTCTACACTAGAGCAAAATTAAGCAGAAAAATGGGTCAGCATGTGCAAGCAGCTTTAAAAGAAACAGTCCTCTTGAAATCCTCAAAAGCTGGATCAACCTGCTAGCAAGTCTTAAATGCAATGATGAAAGCAGCTCCTTCTTCAAACAAGAGATAAAAATTGGCTGTTTGTAAGTAGGCGGAAAGTCAACTTTAGTACTTAATGACATCATCTCCTGACACAATGGAGTGCAGAAAAAAAACAACAGCTACAGAAGCAGAAAACAGTATGAACACTGAGTGACAGGAGAATCCTACACAGGAACGAAAATTTCACTGTGGAGGCAGTACATGAAGTTTGATAGACGTACTGTCACAAGTAGTCTGAAAAATTGCTTAATTTCCCACTCAGATACTGAAGCTAAATGACCTGATTTAGCTAAGTCAACATTAAGTCAGGAGCAGAAATCTACGTGCCACCAGGTAACACCAGATTGACGTATGACCTCTTGTTATTTCTGCTGAGATGTCTCCCCCATGCAGGTAACCTGTAAATTGGAGATGTAAGCTCGCTCTCTCATCCAGTTTTGGAAGGTCACTAACTGTGACTGTCGGACACTTGACAAATCTGCCAATGCACTTTTCCAGCTACAAATGTATCATGAACGCACGTTTTAGTGAAAAGATTTGCAATGCAGCCAGTCACATCCGCATACAGCACTTACATTCATCCAGTCCCAGTTGGTAAGCCAGGTTCTGCAGGCCACGGACTTTTTCCATCAAGTTAGCTGTAGTGAGGCTTCCCAACTCTAGGAAGTAAAAAAACCAGGACTTTTAACACTGGCTATAGCCCTCTAGTGACAGTTTACCTGTTTACTAATTCACAGAGCGCTTGATTAAAGTTTGATTAGAGACCTTGGATCTGTGAGTGAAGACATATGCGCAGAGCGTCTCCGAACAATCAACAAGTCTAAATTATTCACCAAGTTTGATCAGCTCAGGCCCACCAAAAAATCCCTGTCACTTCTGAAACTACAGGAGACACCCACTCTCACTTATGCAGTGAGAGAATGGTAAGCAAGATAACTGAAATATATGTAATGTTACAGGGCTTCAACTAGTTCTTGCATGCTTGTTTTGAAGAATCAGCCTGCTGCTGACATCTGGATAGTCTCCTCGAGATAACTGAATTAGTGAAAAACATATGTCATGAACAAGGTAAAGAGACTTCCGAGCCGGAGACTCTGCAAATGCAAGGGCTAGAGATCTGAGGCCACAGGACTCACTGATGGGAAATTGCTGCCTTCAGAAATGAGACAAATGAACAGCACAATTAAAAAAAACAACCCACCATCACCACCACAACAAACAAAAAACCCACAAGCATTTGGGCATCCAAGACAAAAAAAAACCCTCTGAAGTACTGAGCAACAGAAAAGGACTGCTCCCCACTTCTTCACCTCCAGAACATTTAAAGAACAGGTGTTTCAAGCCTCTTAAGCACTGATTTCCCAGCTGCTTTCGCAGCCTTACTTCCTACCCATGATGTCCATACTCACCCTTTAACATATCGATATCATCATTTTCTAATTCGGCCATCCACTTGGGAGGAGAATTTGTAATAGGCTGTTTTAAAAAAAAAAAAAAAAAAATTCATAGTCAGATAAGTGCATTTTTAGAATTAGACAAAGAAGTCTGATCTCATATTGAAAACTAGTTGCACTGACAGCAAAAATATGAGAGTTACAGGTGCTCTGTAGAGATATTTTTATATTTAATCTTGTTTTTTTAGCTTTCCTTCGACTTTTTAAGAGTCAAAAACGGTACACTGCCACCCGCAAACCAAAGCCAGTATGAGAAGTGGAATTTCCTAAAGTTTAAAGCCTTTTATTTCTTCCAAGGTGCAATTTCTCATTCACAGCAAGTTGCATAGGGTATAAAAACATGTATAAAAGAAGTATGAAAAATAAAAGGATTATGCTAGCATATACTTCAGTTATCACCGAGATAGTTTCACAGCACAAAGACGCAAAGCCCGCAGGAAGACACAGCAGATCCGCCACCGCAGGGGGAAGGGGGGACCGCCAAGGGCAGCGAGGCGAGCACTCACGCTTTTGAAGGAGGCGGCGAACTCGGCAACGCCGGGCACTGGAGAGAGAAAACGAAGGGCAGAAGGGGTGAGTGCCCCCGGCGGCAGCACCCCAACCCTCCGCCCACCCGCAGCGCAGCTGCCCGAGGAAGAGCCGGGCCGGGCGGGACGAGCTCCCCCCCGCGTGGTGACCGACGGCCGCGGGCCCGCCGGACTTACGCTGCTCGGGCCACAGGTCCGGGGAGGCGCGATCCAGCTTCTCGAAGCTCAGCAGCGAGGCCTCCATCAGGTCGACACCTGCAGCGGAGAGAGGGTGTGAAGCACAACGCAGGCCCCGCCGGCGGGACCGGAGGGGAGCGGAGCAGCCCTCCCGCCTTACCGTCCGCGAGAGCCGCCATCTTCCCGCCTCACGTGACGCGCCGCCGCTGCTCGCGGCCCGCCCCCCGCCACGTGACCGAGGTCGAAAGGGAGAGGGAAAATAAACCACCCCCCGAGCCCCACGTGTGCCGCCCGCCGCCACCGTCAGGACGCGTCGCCGCGGGGCAGCGCTGGGCCAACCCGGGCTCTGACGACCACCGGGCGGTTTGGCGCTCGCGGCCAATCCACGGCCCGGCTCGGGGGGCGGTGGAGGCGGGGGGCGGGGACGACGGGTTTGCCGACGGCGATTGGCTGCGAGCCGCGAGGGCCCCTCCGTAGGGTGGTGCGGAGCGGGCGAGGCCAGGGCGCGGGAGGCCAATGAGCGCGCGGGGGCGGGGCGAGGGGCGCCGTCGGGGGCCGCGGTACCGCGACCCTCGGCCGGGATGGCGGCGGCGGCGGCGCGCGGCGCCTGGGGCGGGCGGCGGCGCGTGGCGCTGAGGGTGAGGCGGCGGTCCCTGGCCCCGCACCGGCTCCCGGGGCTCGGGGGGACCGCGGGGCGGGCGGCGGAGGGGGGGTCGCGACCCAGCTGGTCTCGGGGTCCCGTGGGTGGGGCGGTCCCCAGCGGGGAGTGGCTGGGGGGGGGGGGGGTGCCAGCTAGACCCGCAGGGACGGGCCGGGAGCGGTCGGGAGCCCTGCGGAACCGGGCTGGTCTGTGCTTCTCCTTCCGTCCAGCTGCCGCGGAGAACCGGTGCCCCGTGGATCGCCTCAGCCGGCGCCTCCTTCTCCTCCTCGGTGGTGAGTACTGGGATCGGGGCCGGCGGGCGGGCGGGCGAGGCCGCGGGGCCCCAGGGGCGGCTGAGGAAAGGCCGCGCGCGGGGGGAGGGCACGGGAAGGCCGGCCAAAGAGTTGCCTCGGGTCCGCTCTCCTGCGGTGGTTTCTGCCGGCCCAGCCCAGCCCCGATCCCTTCCCGCGGCTCCGGGTTGGTGTGTCCGGAGCGGACGTTGGGGACAGCCCGTGCACGTTCCGCCGGGGGGAGGAACAACAGTTCAGTGTCGGCGGGGTGGCTGCCGCGCTGAGAAGTGCCCGCTCCGCCACCCAGCCCGCGGTTCTGCGTGCGGCCGTCCCCGCCTCGGGGCCGTGCCTTGGCTCCGGTCATCGCGTCCTGGTTTGTTTTCTCCGTGTTCCTCAGGTAGCACGCGTTGTGCTAAGGACACACCAGCCATTTTTTTGATCTCTCCATTTTTAGACGTCCTTTACCGTGTATAATATCGTTTCAATAAGATCAGCAAAAATTAATATAGAATATGTGACTAATGATAATGAAAAACTATTGTTTCAAGCTGCGTGGGCTGGACTCATATCATCTATATATGGCAGAGACAGGATCTGATTTCCTTTGGGCAGGAACTGTTACAGTGCCTTTTCTCTTCCAGTGTCCATGGTTTTACACTCTCCGGGTTCTGAACAGCTAAGTCACGATTCTCCCAATAGTCTGCTTTACTTACAGTCCTTGTTCCCACAGCCGGCTCATTCTCCACACAATAAAAGGTGGCGATCTTATGGAAAAAAGTACAGTCAGTCTTAATTCAGCCTTTCCTGGCTTGCTAAAAATATTTTTTCTTCGTATGTGTGATTTTGTAGATATCCCATTTAAGCAATTTGAAAGAAACATACATTCCATTGCACCGAAGCCCACATGGGTCAGAGCTCTGGAGCTCGTAGGTCCATAGGAGATACGTGGCACTTGGGCTGATGGAGTGACTGATAGCAGTATTTGTTGTTCTTTAGACCAGCTCTAGAAGACCTTTCCTGACAGTCAAAAAAACCCAGGGACTCTGATTTCCTGCTCTTCCTTCCAAGTGCTAGAGGGGATTGTGTTTTTGTGGGCACAGATTTCTGCCTCTCTTTCCCAAGTGTAATTCCAGCTACATAATAATCTGCAACTTGTTTTTTTGACCCGTTCCTGGTGTTACCTACCAAATCAATAGGTCTTGCTTATCCATTAACAGTCTTACTTACACTTCCCACCCTACTCTGGCTTTCTCAGTTTGTCCCAGCTCTCATTGCTGTTCACTTTTTCAGTCATCACTTGTCCAGCCATCCCCATTTTATTTTCCTTATTATTCCTCTCATCTCTCATCCTTCATTACACCTTGGACAGCATCTCAGTCCTCATCTCCCTCTCATCATTCCACTTCCTAGTTTCTTCACAGTGCTCCCTGATGCATTTGTTTTTATGGCCCAATTCTTCTTATCTATTGTGTCCCATTTCTATTCTTCACAGCAGATCCATTTCCCCTTCCTCTTAGCTATTTTCCCCAGGCCACTGTTTTGTGGCATGATTAACTGCTTCTCACTTTTTCCTCGTTCTCTCTTTACCTCCCAATATCAATTCCTAATTTCCAGTCTCTATTTATACAGTTGCAGTTTGTTTTCCTGCATGTTACAGTTTTGTTGTTCATCCAGCTTCTACCCTTGCTTTTCCTTTGGCCCTCCTTGTTCCAAACGTTCCTTTTCTCTCCTTTACATCTGAGTTGGAAGGTTCTGTTCTCTGTGCGGCCTGCCAGGACAATCACTGTCAACTCAGCAGATGCAGGTTCCTTGCTCTTAGTTGCAGGGAATGGGGAAAGTCCAATTTTATGGCTGTAGCTATGAGCTGGAGTGATGAACCTACCCAGTGGCTTGATGGGAAGGAAACACATAGTGCAGTGTGCGCTGGGTACATGGAATTCTCACAAGGTGAATTAATAACTGTTTCTTTTGAATATTTATGAATTGTTCAATTTTCTAATTTAGTAAACATTGGGTGATTAAGTAGATTGAAATAGTTCTGAACATAAGCATAGCAATGTATTTTTTTTATAACTGCTTTCAGAAAGCATTTTGGCTATTTTGGTGTAAATTGAGAGAAAAATGAGGCTGAGAGCATGAAAAATTTCAGCCTAAGCAGTTAGCTGGGTCTTCCTGTAAATACTGGATCCAGACTCTTAACGGGCAGCATAGCAGTCAATGACAAAGGCTTGCATGTAACAAAGCACACTGGTATTTCAGCATCTTTATGCAAAGGTCACTCACTGGGCAATGTTTTGTCCTCCACAGCCAACAACCAAACTCTTCATTGATGGGAAGTTTGTTGAGTCCAAAACTACTGAATGGATTGATATCCACAACCCGGTAAGTGAAATGGCCTCAGCTTATACATTAGCGATCACTGTGCAACAAGAGTCTCTGCCTCTGTTCAAGCATTTGGCAGAAGGGGAAAATACATACATGTCTTGAGGAAGGCTTAGACTTGGAGCTTAAGATGGATTTATCACTGTGTAGTTGCTTCTTAATTTCCTTTTCACGTGAAATGTCAGTCTTAGGAACGTGATGACCTCCTTTATCTCCCCTGTGTAGTAAAACCCTGATCTCTGGAAAGGAAGCTTAAACCCCACTTACATGGGTTTTTTGCTCATAGAAAGGCTCTGTCGTCAGTATGTCAGTTTTCTGAATGGTTTCTTTCACCCTGTTTGTGAAATCAACCAGGTGTGATTTGATGCCAGCTGAATGTGAAGTCCTGATAGAGATAGATTGATTTCACTCTCAGACCAAGGTAAAAAGTCCTGACAGCTGAAGCTCCTCTCCTTTCAGAAAGCTTCTATCTGAGCCACAGTATTCACAACGAATTTAGAGGCTGGATGCTGTGCAGTGCAAAATAATCTTAGATTAGCAGCAGTTGTACTTGTCTGAGTCCTCCACCAAAGACAAATGGAAATGAGGCTGCACTCAGAAATCTGACCCTAAGCATTTAGACAGCAGTTTCTAAAACTTTTCTCTGCAAAGCAGTATTTTGATTTGCTTTGTGGAAGTGATCAGAGCAGTAAGCCATGTTCATGAAGCTCATTTGGTCTCTATGTGGCAACCAGTGTTCTTGTTTCATTTTCTTTCTCTTGAGCAGTTTCTCTCTTAGTGATGTACCTGATGTTTTTGTCATGTGGAAACAAATTTAGTTTGTAGGAGTGCATTAGAAGAGGTTAAACTGTCAAAGGCATGCTTTTAAAGTTTAAACACTGTAGAACTAAGGTTGCTTGTAAAAATCTTACTTTAGCTTAGTGGTATAGGTAAACTGACATCAGTGCCAATTGCACAGTCACATACTGCTTTTTCCAAAGGAACCCTACCTCATTTAATGCGCAAGAGGGGACAGCACATGAGCCAAGATGATGCAGAAAGAGAAGACCACAGTCCACAGAAACCTTTGCCTTATACTCTCTAACAGCTGCAAGATAGACATGTCACTTCAACTCCAACTTGGAAATCAATGCTGTATTTGCAGCTTTCTGGATGATTAGTTTGAGATGTGTAGAGTGCAGGTTTTCAGAACTATTCCAGTTGTAGCTCAGGCCTTTTGTGTACACCAAGGAGGGAGGCTCTTTTGTGCTCTCTCCTCAGAAGTACAGCTCCTTGTAGAACAAGGATATTAGGTGTGTGGGGTGAAAGGACCGTTGAATGGTTGGCAGGGACAGCTGGAAAAAGTTGAGTTTTGATGCAGTTTGTTTTTTGCTTCAGGCCACAAATGAAGTGGTTGGCCGTGTACCAAAAGCCACAGCCAGTGAGATGGAGGCAGCTGTGGCTTCTTGCAAAAAGGCTTTTTGGAACTGGTCAGAAACATCTGTTTTGAGTCGCCAGCAAATCTTTCTGCGTTATCAACAACTCATCAAAGACAATCTGGTGAGACACTATGGCTGTGTGTGATGGCTGTTGCTGAATGCATTGCCGTTGACTTTAGGAATTAAATTGAGAGACTTGGGGTTTACTGTGTTCTTGATGAGGCATTGTTGCTATGGCTGAGGAGTCAACTGACACACTGTCATTGAGAGGTGTAGCAAAGCACTCTCCAAGCAAATGGGGACAGAGAGGCAGTGCTTCTTAGGGAATATTATTCTGCCTTTGTTTCTTTACCAAAAGATCACAAGGGGAACTTTCAGCCTTGATGGAGAATGTGCCAGTTGACAAAGACAAGTGGGACTAGAATGTTACTATGACTTTGGATTCCCCAAATTGCTTTTTCTGTGTGTCCGTGGTATGACACATGAAAGCTGTAGAATATAAGACAACCCATGGTTGATTTTTTTCTAAGATGGCACCTGTGTGCCTTATTGGCTTCTTATCTACAAGGAGCAAATCAGTCAGTGTGGGCTTTCCAAGGTTCTACTCAGTCTTCATTGTGATGTTCAACTCTGTTAAACTGTGTTATCTCTGCACCCTGTTTCATGGGCAGGCACTTTTCTAACGTTCATAAACTTCATCTTTTCCATTTTCAGAAAGAAATTTCAAAACTCATCACCTTTGAGCAAGGGAAGACCCTGGCTGATGCTGAGGGAGATGTGTTCCGAGGCCTCCGTAAGCTGCTGGCTCCTCCTGTTAAAAAAGGGGCTTTGAGAACCTATAGGAAGGCAGAAGGTCTCCTGAGCAGCTGATTGCTCTGGGAGTCTGTACGTGTAGCTCCCGTCACAGCCTCCTTCTGAAAGAAAAGGGGCAGTTATAACTCTAACCTGAAAACTTCCCTTAGATTGAGTTACCCTAAATCACTTTCAAGTTGTTAGATCCTTCCTTTTCCTAGGAGTGACTACAGATTGCTGTAAAGGGATAAGAACTTCTTGCTTGTGCTCAGATGTCTGTGGTTGAGTGCCAGGTAGTACACTAATGCTATACCTGTGCTTCTTTTAATGGGGCTGTTGTGTCTGTGCTCCTATCACAATGACATAAAATGCACTCAAGAGAGAATCCATTCACAATGAGCTCACAGTGCTTGGCAGTGCAAAGGTATTTTCTGGAGCACAGTGAGTTTTAAGTTGTGGGAAAAGAGGCTGGAAGACAGACTGGGGTCGAAGCAGTGGTGAGAAGGGAGTTTGGGGACTGATTGTTAACAGATCATCCAGTGGCATATTGCCCTTTCTGCTGCAGAGGTGGTTGAACATGCTTGCAGTGTGACATCCCTCATACTGGGAGAGACCATGCCCTCCATCACTAAAGACATGGACACTTACACCTACCGTCTGCCTCTCGGTGTGTGTGCTGGAATTGCACCGTTCAATTTCCCAGCCATGATTCCTCTTTGGATGTTCCCCATGGCTATGGTTTGTGGAAACACCTTCTTGATGAAACCATCTGAGCGTGTACCAGGCGCACTCATGTTCCTTGCCAAGCTGTTTCAGGATGCTGGTGCCCCTGATGGGACCCTGAATATCATCCATGGACAGCATGAAGGTAATAACAGCCCTTGGGAGATGGCTGGAGTGTGTAAGTGTTGTGGTGTATGTTCAGTGGAGGTACTAAAGAAGTTGGAGAGTCTGATACTGCTGCTGTTAGATAGGTCTGGACAGACGCTTCAGCCCACTTGATGGAGGGGAGGTGACTAGGAGATTCTCTGCCATCTTGCACCAAATCTTTCAGGAAATATGGTGGACAAAATTTTGGGGGCTGAGGTCAGAGTTCCCAAGGCATGTAAGTGCTCAAATTCTATTTAGCAACCTAAGCTCCAACTGAAATAAGTAGATAAATCATCTCAATTTCACAGGGAAGCCTAAACAAGAATTAAATGCCTCACTGAACATGGAGTGGAAGTCAGTGTTTTAGCTCCTAATGTGATGTTTTCCACAGCACATATGTACCTTCAGAACACCAGGCTACAAGTAGACAACAGTAACTTCACTTCAGCATCGCTTGAGCACCTTGGGAGATGCCCAGAGTGTGAAGAGATGGCAGAGAGCCAGGTGTATGAGCACAGGGGCAGGAGCACACACCCCGAGAAATTAGTGGAGAGATGCGCGGACAGACAGAAGGGGAACTGAAATGTAGGAAACTCAGAGGCAGGAATTTTGATAAAAAGAAAGATACATCAATTTAGCACTGTGGGGATGGGGACAGAGGGAGGCATTTGTGCACCACAGTATATAATGTATTATTTCCTATTTGAAGCTGTGAATTTCATTTGTGACCATCCGGAGATCAGAGCAATCAGCTTTGTGGGATCTAATCAGGCTGGCGAGTACATCTATGAGAGAGGATCCCGGCATGGCAAGAGAGTCCAGGCCAACATGGTAATGCCTCTGAATGGAGCACACCTCAGCACATAGACTGCCTCTGTCTCCTGTGAATGTTGAGACCACGCCACTCAGCAGCAGAAGCTGACTTTGCTACTGGTAGTTAAGTGATGAGGCTGCCCTTCTTGCAGCCCCTTGGTAGCAGAGTCATAGCTACTATATGAAGATACTGCCAGAGAGCTAGAGAAGTGGGCTGCGGTGATTAATAATGGGAGACTGTATATGTGTCATATTTCAGGGAGCCAAGAACCATGGTGTGGTGATGCCTGATGCCAATAAAGAGAACACCTTGAACCAGCTGGTTGGAGCTGCTTTTGGAGCAGCTGGCCAACGCTGCATGGCCCTGTCTACAGCAATTCTAGTGGGAGAAGCTCAGAAATGGCTGCCAGAGCTTGTGGACAGAGCCAAAAATCTACGTGTAAATGCAGGTACAGAGCGTGATAATTTCTTAGGAGGTACTTCACTTATGTACAACTCTAGCTTTTTAGGTCGGTGTATTTGCCATACTACGGTGTGTCCCCTGGAGCTATTGGCACCGCAGGTTTGATGTGTAGCAGATTGTCTGAACTGGGAAACACAGCCTTAGACTTGGAGTTAGGAATATGTAGGAAGTCTTGGCAGTGTGACTGTGATGCAAGGTTTAGAGGATCGGTTTTGTTTGAACTGGAGCTTTGAGGTTATGTCCTATGTTTTAACTCAAACCTACCATTTATATAGCAACGTCACTTCCAATTTGTAGTAAGCATGCAATAAAAAGGAAAAATGGAAACAAGGACTTTGGAAAAACTAGACTTATTAATTCAAGGAGAACTATCTTTTTTTTAATGTTCAATAAAGTCCTGCAAAGGGGAAAAGTTTCCTTTCTGAGAAGAATCTGTTGTTGAATTTTGGCTTCCTGGTGATGCTTAATCTTAATTGTTGATTACAAGAGGCTATTACTCCTGTTCATTAACGTCTCAAGTCTTTGTTCTGTATCTCAGAAACAGCAGGATTTTCAGATTTTTCCTGTCAGTGTCATTATCTCCATGATGCCTGTGAAGAGGAAGCTGTCAGGGTTAAAAACTTGGTGTCTCTGCCTCGTCACAGGAGACCAGCCTGGAGCAGATCTGGGGCCTCTGATCAGTCCCCAAGCAAAGGAACGGGTTTGCCATCTGATTGAGAAAGGAGTAAAAGAAGGTGCCAGCCTTCTTCTGGATGGACGTAATATCAAAGTGAAGGGCTACGAAAATGGCAATTTTGTTGGACCAACGATCCTTGCCAATGTCAAGGTAAGATGACCAAAACCAGTGCTTGATGCTGTATATTGCAGGCTCAGTTGAAAAATGGGTTACGCAAATCAAGTAATCAATAATCACCAGGTAGAAAGCCAATAAATGGCTCAGCTTTTGCTAGCACAATTCCAATGAAGTGCTCATGGTAATGCTGTTGTGGAGACAATAGAAGAATTCGCAGTAGTGCAACACTCTGAATCAGGTTAATGATCTTAACTTGAACAGAGTACAGCCAATCGAGAGAAGATATGGGCAGTTTGTACTGAGTTAAACTGAATGTCCATTGAGTGTAGTGTACTGTCTGTAGTAATGGCCAGCAGCAGATGCCTAAGGAAGAGTATGATGAACAGCCAAACCTACAATTTTCCTTCCTCCATTATACATTCCTGCAGTTTGCAATTTAAGAACTTGAAGAAGTTAAATATTTGTGGAAATCTTCATGATAATAATATAGGATAACGTACAAAATCTCTTTGTTGTTGAATATATTCACAACTTCGTTGAGTCAGCCTCTGAATATAATGCATGGTGTGTAACAGATGGACACTACTATGGGGAAATATTCTTTACCAGCTACACGCCCACCTGAGTTTTCATAGCTAAATTCATTCTTTTATGTTTATGCAATTAGGTGGTATGATTTCCTTAAATATTAAGTATTCAGTTCTTCATGGGCCTTTTGGTGAGTGATTCCATGATAGCAAACTAATCTTGATAATTCTGTTATTGTACTTTGTATTCTTAGGATTTTATTGATTTTATGCTATAATTCAGGCTTTTAATCTGTCTCTGAGTTTTCTTGCCTTGTTTTCATTTAACATCTTAAAATACCTCACTTTCCTGTGATGTGTCATAAATATTGTTAGGTATGCAGAAGTAAAAGTTTCACTGAGATTTTGTGATTCTTAGTTTTGTTATACAGTGGTTAATAATATGATAAGCTGCATAAAACTTACAACTTACCAAATTAATGTTTTATAGTTTGCTGTATTAGCTATTAGAGATTGCAGTACTCTCCAGCTGATGGTTTTGTATTTGTCAAATGTTGCTAATCATCAGACATAAACCCTGGACACTGAGTTGAAAACGATAGCAGATTCTAGTCACTTTGTCAACAAGAACTGAACTATCTTGAATTAATCCTGGTCTTAATCAGCCTTGGTCAGAGTAGACCTGTAAATGAGGTTAGGCAGGCAGTAAAAGCAGAAAGCACTCTGGAGATGAAAAGTGGTACCCTCTTTAGTGAACTAGATAGATGTCAAGGCATGGGGAATGGTGAAAAGGCGAGGAGGACTGAAGGATGGCCTGCGGCAGTGCAGTATGATGGGTGATCCTAGGAATATCCTGAGCATTGGAAGCATGTGTGTTTATTATATCCTATTTCCTAGGATATTTTTATTATATCCTGTTTATTATATCCTGTATACAAGCTGCTTTTTCTGCTGTTTGTCTTGGCAGCCAAACATGACTTGCTACAAGGAGGAAATCTTTGGGCCAGTCTTAGTGGTTCTGGAAGCAGACACTTTGGATGATGCCATTAAGATGGTGAACAATAACCCCTATGGAAATGGAACTGCAATCTTCACTACCAACGGAGCCACAGCTCGGAAATATTCTCACTTAGTAGATGTGGGTCAGGTATGTTCAAGCTAAAATTGTTATTAGCACTCATCATTTACCATGGTAGCCATCCAGCTGTAGTCATCACTGACTACTTCACCAACAGTACACAGCCTCAGATTTAAGGAAACAAAATGCAGTAGCTTTTGGAGAGTGCTCTGCAATCCGCTACTTCTTGTGATTAATATGGCAGCTTTCCTTTGGTTTAGGTGGGTGTCAACGTTCCAATTCCAGTACCTCTGCCCATGTTCTCTTTCACTGGCTCTCGTGCTTCTTTCAGAGGAGACACCAATTTCTATGGCAAACAGGTAACTTACTGATTCAGAGTACTCTATGGGACTGAATTGTGATAAATCACGTTATCAACGGCAATGGGAAGATGGTGATCAGACCTCATAAGTAAGGAGACTTTGAAGCTGTCTTTGCCACCATAATGCATGCTACAATAATATAAAAAATAATATATAAAATATTAAAAAAAAAAAAAGTCTTTTTTTAGGAGATTTGAGAAGGGAGGAAGAACTAAGTAGCAAGCTTTCTCACAGAAGCAGAATCTTTGGGGAACTGGTAAAAGGAACAGGCTGACAGGAATTGTTCCCACAGAGGAAAACTCAACCCTCTGTAGATACAGCAAAAACTGCTTGATTCACCACTGGTGCAGACCTGAAGAATTTTTAAGGCCAAACATCTGATTCTTGCGTCTCTCCTTCCAGGGAGTGCAGTTCTACACACAGCTGAAAACTATCATTTCTCAATGGAAAGAGGAAGATGCCACTGTTACTAAGCCTGCTGTGGTTATGCCAACTATGGGAAACTAAATCAGCCTTTACAGGTGCTGTTCCTGGTGCCCTCTTCTATGCTGCACTTTCCAGCTTTGTCCTGACTATCATTTCCGTGGGAATGAATAGAAAGCTCCATTTTCTCAAGGGCCTTGTTTCTGTGCAGATCAGGCACACTCATGTAACGCACAGTCTGAGATTTCTGTTGCTGTCAGTAGTTTTTGACTAGCTGAACTCATTTTTTTTCCTATAACCTATCACAGAGGAAACCACCTTTTCTAACTGAAAGGGCAGACAGTGAGATTGGTCTTAATTTGTGTTTCTTTCCAGACCCTCTGAATTTGGAACATTACTCTGGTTTCCACTTTAGTATCTTTAGCCTTAGTGACTCACTCCTGGCTACATCTTGTAGCGGTTTTCTTTACCTCCTTCTCTTACATGTTAAGATTTTGAGTTCACCTTACTCAACGATGAGTACTCATTTTGAGTGATAGAACTGAGACACCTTGGGTGTCTCATAGAAGTGACTTTACATACAATGAAGACAGCAAGTTTGGGAGTTGAAAATGTCAGTCTTTCATCTGTTGAGCAGTTTCCAAAACACTTGGGAAATAGCTTTCTAAGAATTTTTCAGGAAAGCATATTTAACTCCTTGCCTGAGGGTAAAAGCAACTCTTTTATGGTACAGTGACCTTCACTGTGCCTCTGACAGCTTGAAAACTTCTGTTCCTGTTGCGCATGTGGCTTGTATTCTCCAACTTGCTGTCAGTTCCATTATACCTGAAAGTTGTTTGGTGCCTTTTTACTGTGCTAACAGATACGTGCCTACAAGTCCTGTAGCGTAATGAAACTGCAGAAGCAGAAACATAAGCATGTATATGTATCTTTGCATCACAGCATCATGTAGGTCTGGGTGGAAGAGTAAGTAGATGGCTTAGTAGGAGGAAAGAACACATTTCAATCACAAAGCAGCCAGGCCTATTGTGTTGGTTTCTTTTCCTCTCTATAGCTGTATTACTTACGTTGATTGACTCCTTGTCACATTTGCTCAAACACAGTCACATTCTCTAGGGACTGCAGGTTCCATTAATAGAGAAGGATAGGACTTAGTATACCCTGTTTTTAAGAATCTCTGCATTTGGAGCTGGAGAGCCTGTATTTTTATTCTTGGTCCCTGGAAGATGATGCAGCCATGAGGGATCTGCAGGGAAGTCATTCAAGCACTCATGGAATATAATATTATTCTAATGATTGTAACCATTACTTGTTCTAATTAAATTACCTGAATGTGAACACTTTTTATCCTGCCATCTGGTAAAGATGCCTTGTAACTGACAGTTATGTACTAGTGCAGTTGCTGTGCATTCAGTAATGTTTGTATCTTGTTTTTTTCCTCTGCTATAACCTAGAGGGAAATTCTCACCTCGCAATTTGATTATTAATTAAAAACACGCTAATACATTTCTGCAGAATATGACTGTTCCTTGGTAAGACTTTTATATAGGTGTGATGTTGACTTTATTCCCCTCTTTGCAGAGGCTGATCTGTGACTCCTGTAACCCATGTAACTTCCTTTTACAGTATTCCAAGGACCTCTGTACCAATTTCCTCATACAGCATTTCAAGGGATACCTTGTTTCTGTTTCCACATACACATCATTTGATCCCAAAAACTCTTAAGCTTCACATATATTTTCAGTTTGTAATAAAGTAGTTTATCTTCATCAAATTATAGCAACACGTATATACGGAGTTCTGACCAATAGTCCAAATCCACTAGCACCACCAGTGCTTTGTACAGGGTCATCCAAGCTCCTGGCTTGAGAAAGAATAAAATATTTACTTTAAGAAGGAGGAAAGTAATTATACTTCAGAAGGATTTCAAACGCATAGTCAAAGCAGTAGTGTAGCAGACAGGATTTAGAATTCATAGCTTTGCTCACAAGATAACTTGCAAAATGAAAAGTGCAGGTGAGTCGGTAATTGCTGTGGCTGTTGTTCATGCAAAGTGTGCAGCAGCCTTACTCTGTCTGTGGTGTTAACATCTCAATATGTGGAAGGATTAATGCAGAAGATGATGAATCTGATGATTTGGCCTGCTGTGTAATGAATATTAGTTCAGGAGCAGTATTTTCTGTGCTGCAAAGGTAAAATATTCTAGGTAAATCACCATTAAGACATTGGCATTCATTCATGCACCTGGGAAAGGAATACTAATTAACAGCCTCTAATATTGTCTACAATCATTCACCTTCAAAAGGCCTTATTTTTCTTCCTAATCAGTATTGCTAATCTGACTTTTCTTTTTTCCTATGAAAACCCATTATATCTTTCCTTTAGGAATTCTAAAATCTAGCTTCTGTAAAAAACCAGTCCTTATTACCAATCTTACCTGCTCCCTGAAGAATTGCAGGAGTATCCCCAAGTTTTCTCCAGACTTGTTCTAGACACTCGTATAATCTTTTCATTTGTGTGCAAACATCTTTTCTGATTATCTGCATTTCCAACAACTTTTTTTAGAGAGATGGTTTTAAATAATTGTACTAAAAATACAAATCTTGTATCTGCCTTTTTTAGTTAATGAAATGCCTTTTTAGATCAAGCTGCAGATGCTGGCTGATCATGATGCACCTGCCTCATCTCATTGCTGTAACTGTTTTCCACCCACCTGTTTATTCTACTTTTTATTTGAACATTCACTATAAAAAATAACCTAAAGAACAGATCTTCTACATTATACAAAAGTATAATCTAAGTATGAAGTACCTCCTCATAAATTTCTTTAGACTCTATTAAAATACAGTTTTAGAGTCAACCTTTCTCTCCTGTTAAAAATTGTTTCTTGCTTAGAAGGCACTGCAGTCTAGACTCCCAAAGCTATTTGATACTCTTATGTTAAAATAGTTTAACCATCTTTGAGAATTGGGCCCTGTGACTTCCACTTCTGTTTTTTTTTCGCCTCTCTCTGCAAAAATGGCTACAATTCACTTCCACTCCTGTTTCTGGAAGCAGCGGTCTGCCTCCCCAAAGGAGGTGTCTCTCCTCTTTCCACATAAATCCCCCCAGGGCTCCTGCTTATGAACTTTATCTGGTCACTCACTCAATGTCTGAGTATTACGTTTTGGTTTGTGTGCTTGACTGCCCCATGACGGCATGCCAAAACCCCTCCCTACTTGCTCCTCCTGGAGTAAGTTGATACTGCTTGCCTTGGAGTGTTATAATTAGCTATCTAGTTGTATCTGAGTTGTATCTGTATCTGAAAACCAGGCATGCGAATCTTCATCCTGGTCCATTTTCTCTAAGTCTATACTGTACACAACATCAGCTTAATAGATTTTGCCTTTTAATCAAAACTCCCTGTGCTAGCTGAAATGCATCTCCTTGTATGGCCATGGCCTTTCACAAGAGAATCCTCCAAAAATAATAAAGCTGCTTTTCAATAAGAGGAGGCTTTAAGGGGGCATGAGATCAATTATTTTTCATGAGAGTCTGAATGCGTGCTGCTAAAAGATCAACATGACTAGAAATTTCAAAATAAATTAAAAAATCCCCTTTCTCACATATGCATTTATTTGTGTATAGACACACTAACAGATCTTCAGACAAATCAAAGTATTCTGATGTGGGAGGGATGACAGGAAGACCATTACATCCATTTATATATAACCAGGACCGAGGAGATGTTAGATAGTGTATAATTTAGTATCTTACCCAGTTTTGCTTTCATCTTTAGTATCATTGGGAGCTGAAGGTGAAGTAGCCAAAACTCTGGTGTATTTCCTGTGAGGAAGACACAAGAGCAAAGTAATACTTATCTAACAGTGATTTACACTCAGACACGTTTCTAATCCTATGCTAAACTTGTTTTCTGAAACAAATAGCAAGAAATGCCAGGGCACCTGAGCTATTGCAGTATACCCTCCAAAATCAGCACTATGAATCAAACATGAGTTCAGTTCACTATGGAATTCTCTATTTTGTGGCAAAATCATTACAATTAAAAGGGAATGAGGAGAAACAAACAAATAAAAAGTTTTTTTAAAAAACTGGGTTTAATCATAAGACAATTTAAAATGAAGTGCTTGTATTCCATTCCTCAAGCTTTCATACTCTACAGCTTTATGTGTGCTCTTGTATTTTGTTAAATCCATGGATAAATTAGAACCATAAAAGCTCATGGATGAATCATTTAATTATACATTTCTTACTTACTGTAATAATCACAAAATCTTCCGAAATTCCATTAATGTAACTTTTGCTAACAAAATTAAAATATTTTTTTTAATTAAATAAACTCTTTTTAACATAGAGAAGCTAATATTCCACCCTAAGCATTAGGTCTCCCCAAACTACATTAAAAATCATAGCATTTTAGATTTCTATTAGGGCCGTCATGCCCCAGTTCACATCTTACGATATACTTAATGCTGTTCGAACTTTGAATTTCCATTGTAAGTCGTATTTTAGGTATCTCTCAAGTCATGCTCCCAAGCTTCTTCTGCACAGCAATGAGCCATAGGATAAGTATACTTTATAATCTGAGGGTGAGAGAAAAGTTCCTTGTGGAGTCTACTTGATGGGAGATAACTGTCTTAAAGTGCAGATGAGCACAGTTCTATGTTTTTTATTGAAGCCAGATTAATAAATAATAATTTTCTCAGTTCTTTTTAAGAAATCTTGGTTCAACAGTAATGAATAAAGGAAATCTACAAGAGAATTCTAAGTAGCTATTGTTTATCTCAGTAAAAATGAAACATGTTTTTGCTGTGCCTCTGGCCTCACCATTAACCAGCTGGTTCCTAATACTATTCCAAATGCTATAAAGTTCTACTACTACTATCTGAAATAATACTACAGACTCATGGGATAACTCCCACATGACCATTGGTTTTTCAAGTTCTTTCTTCATGCAATATTTTTGCATCAAAACTTGTAACAGTTAACTGCCCTAGGCCATTACTCCTACTAATATCAGAACTACTTTTCAGCCTGCTCAGAAGATCCCACTGTTCTGAGGCAAAGACAAAAGTTCACTCACCAGCTGCTGCTTCTCCTCTTGTGCTTGCCGTTTCAAATCAATCAGCTCCTGCTTCAGTTTCTCAATCTGTGAAAAGAGAAATCAAGAAACAGTAACTGTGAGGGGGGGGGAAAGTATGCTTGCTGTGTTCTCTTTAAATTTAATTATAAGAAATCACAGAAAGAGAGAAAAGGTCCCTCATTTGCAGAGTTCAGGTCAATTAAACCATGTTTAAAACTGTTTGATTTGTGTTAAGCACAGCAAATAATATAAGTGTAAACTATAAAAACCCACACATATTAGATACAAACAGATCTGTGACTCTAGTGAAGAATTAAAACTATGTAGACAGAGGGTTTTATTCCTTACTGTTTGGGTTGGGATAGTGGTGTAGTATTAGAGAAGTTTAGAAAAGGAGAAAAAAAAAGAGAGATACCGAGAAAAACAGGCAGCTGGAAAAAGGTCTGAGTAAGATCTTCTGTATTGGGTAGGCTGAAAGAAAACAGTGGGGTGTGAGCAAGAAAATTGTCTTCTATCATCTGATCTCACCAGTGTCCTGGGGAATCAGAACTTTACATCTTCTTATTCAATAAATAGGATGTTAATTTAATATTAGTTTCCATTTTCAGTTTCTTTTTCTAACTGAAAAAGGGTTTTGCTTGATACCTGGATTTACACAAGCAGGAATAGGACTAAAGTGAAATAATCTGTGATAGAGGAAATAGAAGCTACAGCGTCGAGCTTCTTTTTTCTCCATCGCGGGAGCAGAAGGAGCCGCTGCGGCACAGCGACCGACACCCGCCACGCCCATTACGGCGGAGGCCCCGCCCCGTTCCCTCGGTTACCGGCGGCCTGTCCGCCTGGCGCGCCGCCTGCCCCGGGAGATTCCCGGGCGAGGGGCGCGCGGCGGCCTGTTGCCCTGGAAACCCGGCGGCGCCCTCACGCGACGCGCAATTCACGCGACGGGCGCGTCACGCGGGCGCGCTGACGTGCCAGGCGGGACCGGCGAGATGTGGCGCCGCCAGCGCTCCGGGCGGCCGGTAAGTGAGGGGGGAGTGTGTGTGTGTGTCAGCGCCGCGCTGCCATGGAAACCGTGCGAACGGCGCCGGGACCAGCAGCGTGGGGTCTGCCGGGGGCGGCAGAGAGTCGCTCCGAGGCGGGTGACCCCCCCGCCTCCCCGGCCCGTGCCTGTTCCCGGCGCTCCGGGACGGAGCTCCGCTGGGGTGAGGCGCCGGTGAGGTGTCAGGGAGCGGCCTGAGACCCTGGAAAGCCGAGACGTCGGTGGTCTTTCCGTTATTCCCCGCGGCGGCTGTCTCCGTGTAGCTGCGGGGCGCTCTGGAGGGAGAGAAGTGCCTGTACTTCGGGTACTTGTGCTTGGTGGTACCGGTGCCGCCGGGGCACGGGGAGCCGCGGAGAGAGAAAAGGAGGGTAGGGGGGTTTTCTCGGTCGTGTTCAGTGTTTCCCCACAACAGCGTCTGGCCCGATGAAGGACGTTCTGGCAGCCCCTGGGGGCGGGAGCTGTGGGGGGCCGCTGCCGGAGCGGCACATCGCGCTCGGAGAGCTGCCTCGGTCCGAGCGAACGGGAGAACCGCAAACCCGCGGGGGCCAGCCGTGAGAACAGAGATGTGTACTTGGAGCCTCAGTACAGGAAAAAGACTAAAACTGCTGATAACGCGTGTTTGGTAGTTGTTTCTTTTCTTTTTTTCCTCTAGATCCAGAATTTTAGTCCAAATGTATGTGTGCAAAGAATATTGTGCCATTATCTTTATGGAAATGCTGGGAAATTCTGCCAATAAATTCAGTTATTCTTTCTATTGCGATTTTTAAACTGTGTACTTTTAAGAAGCTTAAATTTTTGTTAGAACAATTCGAGAATGCTTTTTTTTAAAATTAGATAAAAGTCCAGAAAAAATGTAATGACTTTTTGTTGCGGGTAAAAAAGAAAAAAAAAAGGGTAAGAATGTATGTGTCTAGTCCTGAGTGTTAGGTGTGAAAGCTGCTCATCTGGAAAATAGATTTTGTCACTGTTTTAGTACAGAAAATAGACCTCCCTGTCTGACTGATTTTTGGTGTGCCTGAGCAATAAATAACAAGATGAATGTAATTACAGAATTTGTCGATTTTGTTTCCTAAAATATTTGCCTAAGTGTATATATACATATCCTAAATATTTTTAATTGTTTTCTAATATTTTTCTTTATGTCCGGATATTTCCCAGTGATGTTTTAGGAAACATAAGGGAAATTCTCGTGTATCTCAGATACACTGCTTTTCCTTCCACCCAGAACAGACTCATTCATTTTTACAGGGAGATGCTCCTGTTGCTGTGGTTTGGGTTTTGCATGTCCTTTTGTCAGAAATAGGGTTGTGGGATTTTTGTTTGGTTTTTGTTTTGCTTCCTATTCATACTCTCAGCTTTGGCACTCTCTCTGCAGCATCCCAGTGGTTTTGGATTGTACAGTCTCTGTAGCTCCCAAATCTCTATATTGGATGTGCTTCAACTTTTTGGTTTAGTATCTACGATCTGCCTTGCATGGGTGATATTTCCATGTTTCTCTGTGTTGGGAAATAAGTGTTCTACCTTGTATCGCTGGACTCAGGCCAGTGCTGGTAAGGTCAACTGTAATGTTCGTGTCAATGTTTTACAAACTTGTTAAACTCAGTTAAATTTCAACTTCTTGAAATTTGCCTGTGTAATTATCTGAGCACGTTTCACTGCTCATATTGAGCAATGACAAACTCAGATTTAAAAAAAGAAAAATGACTGATACTTTATGTGCTTTTTTGACCTTACAATTTGCCTGATACATAGTCCACTCCTACTAGCTGAAAGCAAAGGTGAAGGTAAGGATTGCAGGCACAGTGTCGCTTGTCATGGCACTCCAAAGTGGTTTTCATTAGGAATCTCTGGAGTGGAATAGCTGTTGCTTCCATCCTGCTTCAGGTGTGTGCCTAATTTATTTCACAATTGATGTTGCTTATTACTGCTCACTTATAAAGGCAGTAACTGGATCCTGTTGATGGTGATCTGTGTGTTTTAGCTGCTGAACTGCTTGCTTATATTAATGAAGTTGTGCTCATATTACTGTTACTCTGTTTTCTCATTTCTGTTTGTTATTCATTTTATCCATCCTGTTGTATCTGATAGGAGCTAGAGTTTGCAGTTGTTTGAGAGGAACTCCTTTGGAAATACTTTCCCTTCTCAGTAACTACTCTCTATCTCTACCCTAAATTTTTTCCTCTGTTCTGTCTTCTGACCCTTTCTTTCCAAATTCCTTTTCCATTGTCATTTCTGTTGTGCTCTGCTCATTTTCCTCTATTGTCTCTTATTTCTTACTCTCCTCATCTATTTTTATGCTTCTTGTGGACACAGTTTTGCTAGTGCGCTTGGTTGAATGGACTGAACCCCTCACTGATGAGGCTCAGTGTGCTTTTTTCATTTTTAACGATGGTGAAAAAAAATAAACCCCTGAATTTTATTTTTTCATCTTTAGGAGGATAAAGGTGGAAGGGAAAAAAGTGGAGAAGTAGAGAATGGAAAGTGTGAAGTGGTGGTGGATGTCTGAGAAGGGACAGAGAAGAGAAGTTTAGTGAGGGAGTGTTTCATGGGAGGCTAAGGTTCATCCACTCGTAGATCTGGCAAGAAAAGTGTGTGTTAGTGATGGCAGTTGCTTAGATATTTTCAGATCATCAGAGATTGTGAGACTTGTGTAAGTGTCATGTGTCATTTGTAATAGGACTCTGGGGTTTGTTTTTAAGGCAGGTGCTTGGGTTGTATTTGTGATGGTTCAGTAAGCAAAATCCTTACATTGTCTGAGAATAACTACACCTCTTCTGGCCAGCTGGAAGGTAGTACTCACTAATGCGGCTTAGGTTCTTTTAAAACTGTGCAGCTTCTTGGATTTTCAGTAGACCTCCTTGCTGTGATGAGGCAAACGTGGGTAATGCCAGCTGTATCTTAGTACAAACCCGTAGCTATGAAGCTGCCAGACAGCTCAGCACTTTTCCTGAACTCTGTTCAGGATAGGACTTTTGAGTTGTTACAGGTGAGAACTAAGTTTTTACTCATTCCCACATAAAATGTGAATTCTTTAGAAACTACTACAGCTGGAATTGATCTGTCACAGAGGGTGGTCAGGGCTACAGCCCATTTGTGGAATAGTGAAGTCACTTACTCCTCAGAGTGTGCTTCTAAGGCACAGTGGATCAAGAGCTTGTGCTCCTGCCTGCAGCTCTCTGCATTTACTAGGAACAGGAAGATACAAATAAAGGTCACAGAAGACAGGCAACGTTACCCTTCTGCTGTGCATTTTGTTCATCCTAGAGATGCTGAATGCTTGAGAGAGTTAGAGGTTTACTTGAGGAATGACCCAATGTGACGTTGTTTACTGAGAATGGGTAAAAGTTAATCTCACTTTGGGGACAAAGGTGAAGGATAGAAATAATAAAAGTCATACAAGGGCTAAATCTGGGATAAAAGGTAGTGGAGGATAAGTGAGTTCTCTGAGCATGGGAGAAAGGTGTGTGGAAATAGAGGCTGTGTCAGGTTCAGATAGAAAGGAAATGAGAGAGGTTAGGATTAGGAATGAATAAATGTAGGACAGAGACAGCAAATACAGATTTTAAGAGAATTAACATAGTGGGGCTGAACAAATCGCTAAAAGACAACCAAATGTAAGGGCTAAAGGTAGATGAGGGTCTCGGGCAGAGCAGATGAACAGGCATATGAAGTAGAATATTCAGCGCTGTGGGTGGATGGATGTGTTACCAAGTGTCTGGAGAATGGCAAGGAGCTGTTTGCACCGTCTGTGTGCTGAGTGTGTGTATGTCAGTGCAGGCGATACTGCATATGGTGGGGCATCTGGCCACATGCTCTTTTCTGCTGTTAAAATGTAAATAACAAAGACAGCTATATTTTACCATCCTTTTACCCGGGCATCTAATGAACCCTGTGATTTCTGTGCCCATATCTTTCCTTTATTAGCATTTCTTAGGAAAAAATATATGCAAAGAGATACGTGTTAACAGAGAGGAGGTGTAGTTGTTGTGTCTTGATACCCAGTACTGCATCACACAACTCTGAGACCTTGGGTTATTGAAGCTGTTGTTTGAAGCTGTGTAAGCAACCTGAGTGTTCAGGGCAGCTGGTCTGGGTGTGAGAGTGTGGCAGGGTTTTGCTGTGGGATTTTTCTGTAATTCTGCAAATGTAAACTGTGTCAGGAGAAAATGCTGAAAAAACAGAAAGGAAACATATGAAAAAACCTGATAGGCAGAGCCCAGGTGCACCTTACAGTTCAGTCCGTGTTGTGCAGGGGACAGGCTTTTCTTGGGGACGAGGATGCTGCTGGAAGGATATGCCTTCCCTCTGTGTGCTGATCTCTCCCAGCAGCTGTTCTTAGCCCAAGATGAAATTCTCTTTGTTTGTGACTCTGAGTAATGCTTGTCTTCTGCCACAGCATCTCGTGTGTGTAAATGTTAGGGCAAAGGGGTTCTGCCTTGAGATCCCCTTTGGTGATGCTTCTGTTCAGATAACATTTAGGCTTTTTGTAGGTTCTGGGGGCTGTAAATGCTGAGAACCTTCAAGCCAGATCAGAGAAAAAATTGGCTAAATAAAGTCAAAACTAGAAATACTGGAAAGCAAACTACTTTAACACTTCTGCATTTGGGAACTGGAGAAACCTGAGTTTCAGAGTAACTCTGAAAGAACAAATCACTCAGATCCAGTTGTAGCACTAAGTGCAGTAAATCACATCTTTTAGATGAGGTGTTCAGAGGCATCTAAAGGGTAAAATATATGTGTACAGACTGATTTTTGTATTTTTTTCTCTCCTCAGAGTTTTTAAGGAGAGGGCTCTTGGTAATTTCCATTCCTGGGTTTTTTTTCTCTCTACAGAACCTACTGCAGCTCTGTGATTGCTGATCCATGGTTGACTGCCTCAAGGGGTCCTGGCAAGATGACATCTTCCAGACTTCCCATCCTTCTAGCAATGGCATTTTCCTCTTTGTCCTTTGTTCTTTCCCATTCAAACAAGGAGATGTGGTTTCAGGATTTCTTTCCACCTAACACATGCCCTATAGATGCCATAGCCAACACTTTTTATGGCATAATGTTTGATGCAGGAAGCACTGGAACTCGGATTCACATTTATACCTTTGTGCAAAAGAGCCCAGGTAAGAACCCATGTCAGTCTGTGCACTTGGTTCAGGTTCCAACTTCCTAAATGAGTGAGGTTTTTTCCCAGCACAGCATTTGGGAACAACTGAAGGTTTCTACAGTTTGTCCTTCAGATGGTCCTCTGGCAGATGATTATTGTCCATTTGTTGTGGTGGTTTGCTGTGAAAATATCTTTTTTTGTAGATCTTTTGAAGCTCAGAAGTTTAATTCTGAGTGTTTTGGAGAGTTCTGAATTTCCAAAGATTTTCATCTATGCGGCTGTTTAGAGGAATGTCTCATTGAACTGGAAAGAGGCTTACGCTGTTTGTGTCAAGTTCCGTGTTTATTGAATTATATCAAGAGATACTTAAATTCTGCATATGTTTATATAGCAAATTAAAATCGGTAAATTAAAGTGTTGTAAGCACCAAAGGTCCGAGCCATTTCCAGGAGAACTCCTGTGCGCAGATGTACCACACTTCAGTATATCTGCTTCTGACATGGTGCAGAGGGCTAGGGTGCAGTGAGCCAGCAAATGTGCAAAGGTTGAAGGCTGGTCGGTGGAACTTAGCTAATAAGCCCTTCAGGGTCATGCATAGTACCTGTGTGGCTTCACACAATTTCAACTTTACTTTGGAAGGACTGGTACAACATCCAGCTCTCATGGACTCAGCCTGGCTTGTAATATGCAATACTCAGGGATAGCTTCTAGACCCAAGCTGCTCTGTGAGCAACAGTCACACTTATTTGGCTTTGCAGCCAAGTGCTTGAGCCCAGTCAGCTCTGTTCTGTGTTTGTGAGTTGGATGAATCGGGATAATCAGGAGCTGACCATGTGTGTCTTAATATGCATTAGTATTTCACAATTAGCTTGAGGACAGAAAGGAAAGAAATTTAATTAAGATTAGGCAACAGTCGTACTACATTGCTGTAACTCATTGCAGTTCACAAATGCAAAATGAACATACTTCTAATAACAATGTGTTCTTAATATTTTTTTGTGAACTCGGAGGGTACAGGGGCAACATTCTGTTAAATATGTTCCCAAGGTGAAGGAGCAGTGCTTGTTTTGGGAAGGGAATAGTAGTGCTTGCAAGGGGAAATCAAGCATGGTCACTTTACAGGGGTTCCAGTTTCTTTTTGAAACTAAAGAAAAAGTTTGGAGTTGTTGAGTGTTTCATGTAATGTTTTGTTTGTGCAGAAAACCTTCCAGAGCTGGAAGGGGAAATCTTTGAGTCTGTGAAGCCAGGTCTTTCTGCATATGCTGATCAGCCTGAAAAGGTAAAGCTCTCCTTCATTTCCTAAGAGTTTGTCTTGCTTCTACTAATATCAGTTGGACTCTGCCAAGGAGTTCAAGTATTACTAATTGTAATTGCAGAGAGTCAAGAAAAAATGTAAAGGTTCTACTGCTGTCTCTCTAAACCTGTTGCTCTACTTTCCTGAGTTAATTTCTATACAGTGAAATGGGAGCTGTTGTTTTACATATTTCATCACTGGAACAATGGTTTAATTAAGTACTTAAATGCCATATAGAATTAGACCATACACCTTTGAAAATTTCAAAGACAAAATTATTTTTGGCTCTAACAGCATCCATATTCAATGTTTATTTCCCCCTATAGCTACCCCCAATATGACTAAATATATACTCCTGCCTTATTTACTAATAATTATCTCAATTTGTCCTTTTGGATGAAATTTCCAGTGCTGCTCACAGTTCAAAATAGGCATATTTTAATTTAATTTGTTTAGTTTACAAGTAAAGGGTTAAGGATACATGATGGTTCTTTTTTTAGTTATGTTACACTGACAAGCAAAGAGGGTTCATGTCCCTTGACTCCTAAAAACATTTAATTTTTTTGTGTGTATAGTCACATCTACAAAAGTTAATTTTTTTTAATAAGATATGTAGAAGGGAAAGAATGAAGATGCAAGTAACAGGTTAAGTCAGGCCTTAATATTTCTCCAAGTGTATTCTCTGCTGTTATCTTTGGAACCATGACTTGGAAGGCAGTGCTCAGTGATATGCAGGACTCACTTCAGCCATGCTCAGTTCAAATATTGGATTGCAGTTCTAGCTGAATAACAATTTAGGTACAGGCAGTTACTCTTCTACTGCCTCGGGACTTTCGTTGTTTTGTTTATATATGGAGTTTTTCAAAACACAGTTGGACAGTTCCATCTTCTACAATCAGATGTATTAATTAACATATAAATTTATAATTTTAATAAGAAATTGAAGTTAGGTGCAGTCCTCTTTATTTTCAAATGGGGGTGGTTGTGAAATTTAGGAGGTATTTAAAAGACGTGTAGATGTGGTGCTGAGGGACATGGTGTAGTGGTGAATTGGCAGTGCTGGGCTAATGGTTGGACTTGATGATCTTAAAAATCCTTTCCAACAAAAACGATTTTATGATTCTATGAAATCATGCACAGTACACTTGTTCCATGCCACTCTATTGGATCAGGAGTCAGAAATGAGCAACAGAGCAGAAAGCGCTAAAATCATCCTGTTGTTGTGATACACAGGGCCAGTCCTGAAGTAAGCTGCCATTTTCCAGATCCCCTGTCCTGACAGTAAGCTCTTTGACAAACGAAAGGAGGTACCATAGAAATGATAGATTAGATACTCTACCTCGTGTGCTTTAGCAGTCTCCTGGAGCTGGGGGTAGCAGAGGGGGAGTGGCAGGTTTCTCAGTTTGCTCAGTTGCATTCAGTGCTACAGGAATTTGAGTGAGAAACTTCATGGAAAAGTAAATAGCTTTTGAATTTTTTTAAGCTTTGATGAGATCTCCCATTATTTCACTAAATTGTCTTGGGTTTTGGGTAGGAGAGGAGAAGAATTCACCCCAAAAGAAACTTCTAAATATTTCACAGGAGAGTATTTATCACTAATGCCAAACTGTTAGAGCAGTGTAAATAATTGAGAGCCCAGCAGTGATGCCTGTACCTTGCATGGTAACTAGTCTACAGCTGGCATTTTAGCTACACTACTTGCTATGGACACATTTGCAATTCTAGTTTTGCATTCAGTGAAATCTACAGGCATTCCCCCTGACCTTTGCAGCTGTAGTCAGTAATTGTACCATTTAGTTTCATCCTACTGCAAGATGTCTAGGTTTGTCAGATACTCAGTTCCCTCGCCTTCCTTCATCCTTTCAGATAATACTTTCCACAAACAATGACATTTCTCTCACCTAAGATATATCTCTGAATACGCTTTTCCTTCCAATGCAGACATTCTCTCTTAAGGTTCTTATGAGATGTCTAGTACAGTTTTTACCCTTATCTTGTGTATGGGTGAGTATCTTCTGCCATTGAATACTGGTTTCACTAGTGTTAAGAGAAAATTGAGAGGCTTATTTTCTGGTAGTCTGTAGGAGAAAGCCATCAGAAAAACATCTTTTTCCTTTTAGGGTGCTGAAACTGTCAAGAGATTGCTGGACATGGCCATAGATGCTGTGCCACCTCATCTCTGGAAGAAGACCCCGGTAGTGTTAAAAGCGACAGCTGGTCTGCGCTTGCTGTCGGAGGAGAAAGCGCAGGCTCTGCTTTTAGAGGTAATACTAAGATCTTTTGGATGCACTAGTATTGCTCTCCCTGTTTCATCTTTCATGACTCAGTTCTCCATTCTGTTTAGCATAAGAGAATTTCAGCTCTGAAAAGTTACTGTAATCCCATGATAGCATGAAACTCAGAATTTACAGACTTTCTTGCATGGCCCTGAAATACTCTGTCTTGAAGTGGATAGGAGGCATGGGGAGAGGGACCTGCAATACTTGTTTCTTTCTTTCCTGGTCCCTGAAAGAAGAATAATTTTGTCTGCTTCACACACTGGTCTTATTTTATCTGGCCGTGAAAAAGAAAACTTTCTCTGTCACCATCAGAACAGAATAAGACTCTTAAGACCAAGGAATCTAATAATTATTTCTTTCTTCAGGTGAGAGAAGTCTTTGAGGAATCACCATTTCTTGTTCCAGAGGACAGTGTTAGCATCATGGACGGGTCTTATGAAGGTACGTTTTAGGAGAAGGTGAAAGCAAAGAGAAGTTGGGAGAGGAGAGAGAAAGGGTTCTTATGGACATGAGAGGGAAAGAGAAACGGTCACTAAACTGAGGGGAAAAAAAAATAAAACGTTTCTAGCTCTGTTTGAAACAGTTGTATCCTGCTTTTCCTGGGTGTTGATAACTTGGTCATCTGTTAGGCTACAAATGCAGATACACAAAGAGTTTTATGAGTTAGCTAGATGAAGGTTCATCCAAAACTTTCTGAGGTTCCAGAAGAGAACCTCATCTCGGAAATAAGTATGCAGGTTAATGCAGGCTAAACAGCTGAAACCTGCTCTTGGGAACTGGGAGAAAAAAGATGGTGTCCAACTCTGAAAGGCTGCATGACGATATATAGCAAGCTAGGAGGCTTATGGAAAGTGCCTAGTAAATTCTGCAGTATTAGCATTAAAAATAATCTATTATGATTGGCTCATCAATTTTCAGGTTATGTTTGGATGCATTATAGGAGGATGAAGGATAATTGGCAAGTATTTAAAAAATTAGATAACAAAATACATAATAAACCACTAAATTTTTAAAATATTCTGATTGGAAAAATGCAGCTAGTAAAGTAGCAAAGGAAGTACCTTGAATACAAGAAAAGGTGAAATATGTTGTAGGTTTGGAGTGAGTGATGATGTTGCAATGCAGAACAGACCACTGTAACATTTTGGCTCCATATCCAGACATACTGCCTTGAAGAATAGGCAGGTAATAATCCTTCTGTATGGATGCCTGATACAAGCCATCTGTGATGTTACATTCAGTTCTGAACGCTTCATTATGGCAGATAAATTGCCAGTCTGGAAGGTGTTCAGGGAAAGCAAAAAGAATTATCACGATGCTTAAACAACTAATAAATGGAGAAAGATTAAAGAGCAAAATCTGTCCATATGGGCCAAGAGAAAAGAAGAAGTAACATAAAGTCTGCAAGTATTCAGTGAAGTACAGTGCAATGCATAGTGTATCACTAGGATTAACGGGTGAACTGTATAGTAGGGAGAAGTGTTGTATTGACAGGGAGCAGGAGCAACGAGGCACAACAGAGCACAGCGCAGCCTGCCAAGGTTTATTTAACAGTCCCCTCTTCTACTGTCACACGTTTGCCTGTGTTTGGGTGAGGATCATGCCAGTGTCAAACAAGCTGCTGGAGCCCCAGAGGAGTTGTTCGTGTTTTACTGGTTGCCACTATGTCTGTGTGTCACTATTACAGAAACCACAACATTAAAACAGAGAGTGGTGTGTATGCAGTTTTCAGATTAGGAACTGAAATGCTGGGGGGAAAGAAGTGCCCAAGGAATCTTGTGAATTGTGTCAGCTCGTTACTTCTTTGTGTATTGTTTAGATAATAGACATGATTTGTGCCTGCTGCAGTTGCATGGATATTACATTCTACCTTTCCCAGCGTATGAGATTTTAATGAGCCAATAATGCATCCTATCACTTAATTGTACGTTTGAGTTAATCTCCGAAGTATGGGGTGGTTATGTTAAGTTAGTAATGATTTCCAGGTAAATAAATAACATGTGGAGGGGTGGTAAGGGTGGGCAGGAGGTTGTGGGAGTATTCAGTGGTGACATTTTTTTTCCTTTTTTTGCTTTTTGCAGGAATTTTAGCCTGGGTCACTGTGAACTTTTTGACAGGTAGTTAATTCTGTATAATTTCTCTCTAAATTCGAACTTTAGTCTCTTCTGTGGAGATGATCACCTTAAGTTCCTCTGCCTCGATTGACATGTCCTGCTTTTCCTCCCCACTCTGGCACCAGTGGATTGTCTTGGGCAGACTGTATTTCAGGGGGAGAGCCACACCTGTAGTAAGAAAGAGGCATCTTAATCCAGAAGGTGCTGGGATTTACTCAGGACTGGGAGGCACTGGCAAGCAGGTTTCTCTAACGTACATAGGGGAGTGGTACTGATAATCTGCTAGAAGTTGGGAAACAAGGTTTTACAGTGTTCTTCATCCCAGCCTGAACTATGCAACTAAAAAGGTGTAACAGTGCACTGATGCTTTAGCCCTGCTGGCTCTAAGAAGTTCTGGGAGTGCAATCTAGTGAAGAGGAAAGGGTCACTACTCTAATAGACACACTACCAAGCAGAAAAGGCTGCCCTGGGTGACAAGGAATGGTAATAGCTGGTTTTGCTCTTACAGAGTGCCTGTAGTCTCCCAGACAGTCTTCTGCAGCAGATAGTTTGTCTCTTACTTTCAGCCTTTAATGGCTACCTAGAGATTTATCTGCTTTTGTCTCTTTGGAGGTGAAATTGGACTCAAGGAAGAAAGTCCTGTGAATCTTTTTGTAATACCTTCTGTTTGCCCACCTTTTCTCTGTGACCTTTTTTGTCTTGGAAGGGCAGTTCACCCCTCCTGTGTTCCTGTGATAATGTGATAATTTGTTGGTTGCTTGAACATACATGGGGTATCCCCGTTTTAGCATTTATGCACTTGGGGCTGTTCTGAGCATGATGTTGTTTGCAGGGCAGCTGGCTGGCCAGAACCAGCGTACTGTTGGGACTCTGGACTTGGGAGGAGCCTCAACCCAAATCACCTTCCTGCCACGGTTTGAGGTGAGGAGCAGGTTGGGTCTGCGAGGCCTGTGGAGAGACCTGAGCACTGCTGTGCTCTCGTGTATTGCTTTCTCAGCACTGGCACAAACAGAACATCTGTGGTGTACGGAGCATCTGTATTTCTGTTCCCTTTGACATCAGCAGTTGGCTGATAGACACTTGGAAACAAAGGAGCCTGGATAACAATGAATTAAAAAGAAAGCAAGCAAATGGGTAAAACCAAAAAGAAACAGCTTTTGTTTTCTAGACCCAGGCTGGGAAAGCCCCATTAGTGCAGATAACTACTTTGTATTCAATAAATGTAGAACATTTCCAGGCAGTACTCTTGCATATTACAAGAAATTTAGGGTCTGAGTTACCTTTTTCCCGCCCTCCCCACCCCCCATTCTAGTCTGATAACAGATCCTCACTAAATTTGGGGGGTGGTGGGAGAGGCAGGGTGGATGGGGGTGTCTCGTTGGGCACGTCTTTCTTTGGGCACACCCAATCCCTCTTTGTTTTCTTATTGATTTCTTCTCATTTTCTTTGAGAATTCCCCTCTGTGCCCCTCAGTCCATTTCTTCTGCATTTGTCAGGAATTCTATAGCTCTTGAGAATCAGTTTGAACTGGGACCCAAGTCTGGGGTTTGTATGGGAAAAATTACATGAGTATTGGAAGGAACGGCCCTACAGCATTCTCTACCTTGACATTTTGAAGGTGGTTTTGTTCCTCTTTCTGAAGGAGTCCTTTGTTTTAACATTTTTTTTTGTTTACAGAAATTGAGCTCTCAAAGGGTGTTTGGGGATCACAAAACACATGGTTTTCATATCAGGATATTTTATTCTGCAGTGGTGGATCATGTTGAAACATGACGTGCAACTTTATCCTGTTCAGCAAAGCCTGAAGTACTCCAAGCTTGCCCTCTGTTTTGTGTTGATAACACCTGCTGAAATGGGCACTGGACCAACAGGAAAGGGTGTTGCATGTCAGGGTTTTGAAGAATAAATAGAGCTGTGAAGTAGGCTGAACTGCAGCTCAGGATTCAAACTTCTTCTCAGAGCCTTGCAGGAAAAAGCCTTGAGGGTTTGCTACTGACCAGGACCAATGATGCAAATTAGTAGAGCACTGTGGAGTCAAAGTTCATGTTGCAAGATTGTACGCTCCATCTGCTTCTCACCTGTATTGTAAAGTTTGTACAAAAAAGCACACACATAGCTCAGTACATTTCAGAAGAGTTTTTCTTATCTGACAGAATTAGCAGGGATTTCACCCTTTGGTTTGCAGAGGGTTTTTTTCTGCTTTCCTGCAGTCTGAGGCAGTCACATGTTTGCTCTTCCATTAATTTTGAACAAAATACTATAACAGTAAGAGATTCATTAATGAAATAGAGATTACAAGAAAATAGAGGACATATGATGGTAGCTACACGCAGCTGTTTTTAAGGAAGTGTTATGCTTTTCATGGTATTATAGCCAAAGTTATAAAGAACTAAAATACAATCATAATAATTAAGAAATTGTCTGGTGCCTGTCTCATTTGGAAGGGCTTTGAGGATTTCTACATTTTTGTGGAAGTAAAGCATAAAAAAGGATTTCTCCAAATAAAATTTTTTCAGTATCTCTCTTTTTAGAAGATTTTGTGATGTGAGGTTTAGGAGTAGAACTGAAAATATGGCAGGGTCTGGGTGTGTTGGGTCAAGGATGTGACTGCCGTTCTGGAGAAAGTCTATCCAAGGCCCAAAATAAATTTGAATTTGTATTTGTTCAGGAGAAACTCAAGCTGAATACTGCCAAATCTCTTTCAGCTTTGAGCAGGCTTCTGTCTAGGACTCTACAATTCCAGATTTTTTGCTGTATGTTTACTTGAATGGTAACTACAGGGATTCTGCAGCTTCAGTCCTTTCTGGGGTTCTGCTGCATTGCCTGGAGTAGCAGAGAGCATCTGATTGAATGCACAGGGACAAGAAGGGATGAGAGAATGATGTCACTAGCAGAGGGAAAGACAGAAACTGGGACTGAGATCCCAGGGACTGGAAACAAACAGTAAATGAACCCTAAACTGGTTCAGATTTAAAAGAATGCGACAGTCTGGCAAGAAGGTGGAGACTGAGTACCAGTGGGGCAAAGGTGCGCACAGAGGGAAGATGGTGGAAGGCAGAAAACTGGAGGTGGTGAGACAAGAGGTTAATTTAGAGTAAAGCACTTACACCAGGAGGTAAAGCAGCTATAAGACTGGGAGTGAGTGGTCAGTGTTTCCTTGAGTATCAGCATGAAATTTAACATGGTGAAAATGTGGCCTGTACTTTCCTTTGCATTTTTAATTCTTCTGAGTCCCTGAATTGAGATATCTAGTTTGACTTGCAAAAGTTCACAGTGCTTCTACTGCAGCTGATTTCTATGGCGACTCTGTATATACAGACTAGCAAGTAAGTACTCTGAAAAATTCAGGTATCCTGAATTAGAAGGTATTTTCATCCTGATCTGTTGCGCTTCCTTATTACACATTATACTCAAAGATGCATATAAAGAACTCAGTGTTAAAAGCTGCAGCTGTCACCGCAGTGGGCACCACTGGAAAACTGTTCTTTGTTTTCAAAGCAGATCAGATGTGGGCAGTAAACCCTATGGGTATATCTGTGATATTACGTCAAAGTTGGTTATTTTTTATTGCATAATAGAAACTAAAAGATTTCTTCTTTCACTTAACTTTTAGGAAACTTTGAAGGAAACCCCTGGGGATTTTCTTACCTCATTTGAAATGTTTAATAGCACCTACAAGCTGTATACCCACAGGTGAGGAGCAAAAAGGCTGCTGTCTCCGCTGGGGAAATCAGTCTTTCTGCAGCCCCTGAGTTAACCACAAATGGCCATGTCATCCTGTTACCAGCTGCTGGGACCATGACTTTTTTTACTAGTTTTCTTATCTGCTTGAAACATTAGTTGCAAGTGGAACATGACATTAGTTGACTGGAAATGTTCCAGGACCACGGTTAATATCACTGCAAGGGAATATTAGTCAGTCTGTCAAATGAAGAGGAAGCATTATGAGTCAGTATATTTAAGGAGAAGAATTCTTATTACTGGATTCAAGCCACATATTCTGGACCAAGCAGAAAGGTGGATATTGTGCCAGTAGTCAGAACTAAACCTGGTCAGAGATTTGGAAAGAGCTTTGGACCTTCCTGAGACTTTTTCTTTCTTAGTTTGAAATGGCACATCTTCAGCAACTGGACAAAAAGTAAAACCTAGACTGATGTAAACCAAAGAGAGACAACCACAGGCTGCTGATACAGACTCTTGAACCAATTGGATTCCTGAACCAATTGGAGGGGATACTTGGCCTGGAATAATATAATTGTGCTTCCTGCTGTAAGCTAAGAAGTTTCTGAGATGTCTGCAGGGAAATCCAAAGAGTTTACCTGCATGACTTACAGTCCAATGAGAACTTGACCAACAGAGAGTTGGTCTCAGCCTGTTACTAATGGGGTGAAGACTGTCATCTCAGTCAGTTACAGAATATGCTTGCTGTCAAGTAATGCTGGTTTAAGCTCTTCTCTTACTGCTTGCATTTAGTGATGTAACTGATTGCTATATTCACCAATACAGTCCATTAGATCACTTAAAATAATTGGGATTGAAAATCATCTCCTAAAAAGTGAGGGAGCTGGAGGTTAGTTTAACTCCGATTGTTCCGTAAATGTTTGTATTGACATGACTAAAGGGATAAATAGCCAAAGACAGAGATGGGAATGAAAGGCCAACAAGTTTTTAATCTAGGTGTGTTACTGAAGCCAGCAACATGTGACGTTCTCATAAATCTTGTTCACATCCTAGCTTGTAATGAGTATAGTGATAATCTGTGCAGTCAAGCAGAGGTGAATTTCACACAAAGGCACAGCTTCCATTTAGTGGGAAGTTCTGCAATTTCCTATTAGTTCTACCCTAAGAGCACAGTCTTATGTGTGTGATGCAAGAATGGCCATCCTGTTCCCCACACACTCCTTACATACCCTTCTTTCTCCTTTCGTTTTAAGATTGTGCATTTTTGCTTTTCATTAATGTCTTACAGAAATGTCACATCAGCTCTAACCACTTTCTGCAGTTTTAGACTTACCCATTTTACAGCTCTTTGTAAGTCTTGGGTTTGCGTCACTCTTTTGGTACTTGGAATTGTTCTGGCAAAGGGAACTGTGTTTTAGAGAGGGGAGACTTGTGGGAAGCAGAGGAAGGAAATTTGGCTTGGGTGTTCCAGGATTTAGGAAGAGGCTATGGGTGAAACATACCAGATGTGCAGGAATTAAAACTGTAATGTCTGTCTTTATTGTTTGCAGCTATTTGGGGTTTGGACTAAAAGCTGCCAGACTAGCAACACTTGGAGCTTTGAATATGGAAGGTACGTTCATATGATAAAACGTCCAAGATTTCTGATGAGATGGTTAAACTTATTCTGTCAGCAGCCCGTTTCCCCTGTCTTCCCTTCTGTATCTCGTGCATTTCTATATTTTTGCTGGTACAGATCTGTCTGTAAACAAGCTACCACTTGTTAAGGAGTTGTCTTGTGAGACAGCTGCTTTTCCCTATTTCCAGGTTCAGCCAGCAGTGAGACCGAGTGCAAATTCCAGAAATGCACACATGGGAGCGTACAAACACCATATAGACATGAACAGCCACAAACACACAGCTTTACAAGCACCCACAGAAACACATAAACAGCATGAATGGATTCCTTTCCTGGAATTGCTGCTTAGGCCAAGCCCACTTTATAGGTCTATCTGGTATCTGCCTGGCCTGCCATGTTCCCCCAGACCTCCTGTTGTATACACTGACTAGTCTAGTTTCAAGTCCACAAGCATATCACACACACTCTCACTCACTAACCTGAATGCATACTCACATTCCTGAGTCTTTCCAGTCTCTGACCCAGACCTTAAGTCCTTCCAGTCTTAATGCCCAGACCTTGGGCCTTGGACCAGTCTCTGGTCAGGACCTGGGGTCTTTCTGCTTTCTCGATTCTTACTTGCCAGCTAGATGGATTTGTGTTGATTTGTGTTAATTACTGGAATGTACTTGGGAACAGGTAAACCCTATTCCTTCTTAAACAGAAGAAGACAGGACAGACTGCAGTGATTGATCACAAGGCTCAGCCAGAAAAGCATACTGACCAGCTGCCTGCTTACTTTTTTGTCATCTTCTCCATTTTCCCACACCTGCACTTCCCTAATCCCTTGATTCCCCCTTTCCCTGCCTTTCAGCCTTCCTGTAAACATCCCATGGTAAATTTTGCATAGTCCCACAATCCTCCTCAACCATTCTATAAGAAGTTTGCTTTTTCCATGAGACCTGTTCTAGCCATAATAATTATGTTTTCTTGTTATCAGTTACAGCATTTCTGGTTGAAATGAATTCAGTGGATCCTGTAGTGGCCATTGATCAGCATCTTAGGAGTTTTTGTCTTCATTGCTCAGTTGCTTTGTTTGTCTTGGTTATCTGCTGTTAGGGTTTGTGTATCTGTGCATTTATTACCTCTCTTGCTTCTTGTCCTCTATGGTAAACAGCCATTTTACAGATTTCCTTGTACCATTTATCTCTTATTAACAAATGACAAGCTGCTCTGCTGCTTGCAGGACAAAATGGACAAAACTTTTCCAGACTGAGACTGGTCCTTAATTCAAAATCAGTTCGTACAGCATCCATCAATTCAGATTTCTGTACTTTTGCTTAAAGACCTTAATGAAGATCTTTCAGGCTTTTCTGATTCTGCATATTGATCAATAACTGTATTAAATTTTATCCTTTCTGACTCTCCTCTCTGGTTTCATTCCAGCTGTGGATGGACAAATGTTCCGCAGTTCTTGTTTGCCAAAGCAGCTGGAGGCAGAGTGGCACTTTGGGGGAGTGAAATACCAGTATGGTGGCAACAAAGAAGGTAAACTAAGGAGACTTGTTGCTCCTTGCAAGATAAGTCTTGTCTCCAGAATGTGAGTTTTTCCTTGGAAAAGACTCCATCAGTTATCTTGGGTTACAAAGGATACCTGTACAATCATAGATGAGGACTTTTGACAGAGCCACAGACAAACCTGAAGCTGTAAGAGCAGCTGGCCTGTACGCTCCATATTCTGGCTGCGATCTTTTGCTACAAATGCTACCTTTATAGGAAATGTAAGAGTTACTTGGGCAAATAAGAGAGTTTTTTCCTGAGGCTTTGAGCTAAGTGTAAAACCTTGGGCTGTGTTAGGATACAATAACTGGTAGGCCAAAGTATATCTCACATGTGGAACTGTTTCTTAAGATACTATCCCTAATGCTGCATACAGAGGGTGAAACTGCTACCATCAGTGACTAGAACAAACCCATCTGGTGACTGATGTTGCTTTGCTTTGCAACATGGAGCTTGAGAGCTGAGTTGCAGGTCTAGTGTATGTGGAGTGGACTGATAAAATGATGGTGTGATGAGGAGGGCAGGTAAGGCTTTATCTAGCAGGTTGTAGCAAATGTAAATGAGATTCTGCTGCCATAGAGTATAACAATAATAGTTTTGCCTGATATGGAGGAAGCTTTTCATGCACCTACACTAGTTTGCTCACCACACCTTTCAGATATTGCTATCATCTGCTCTAACTAGTTCCACTTGATGATGGTGATCTAGAGTCCTTGCCTGCATGCAGGTGCCATGCTGGGTTATGGACAGGATGTCTAAGCTCTTCTGATGCTTTAATCTCTGCTTCTTCGCTTTTCCATTCTAGTGCTACTGACTCTTCTATCTCCTGGACATGCCTCTTTGGCTCACCCCATCTATGTTTGTCCTGACAGGAGAAACAGGATTCAAGCCTTGCTACTTGGAAGTACTCAAGGTTGTCAAAGGGAAACTGCACCAACCAGATGAGATTCGTGGAAGTTCCTTCTATGCTTTCTCCTATTACTATGATCGTGCAGTTGACACCAACCTAATTGGTAAGTTGGTTTGGGATAACCTACATGCAAGCATGTCAGCCAGAAGGTAGACAGAGGAACCCTGGAGGCTGGAGCCATGGAGAGCAGGGAAAAGGAACGGTATTGAGAAAGAGGAAATACACAAAATGCCTTCAGGGAATGAACATATATCTGTCAGTGCAGTTTGATGTTCAGAGTTCAGCAGATGAGACTTGTGTGTTGAGCTCCAGTTACACTTGCAGCTCTGTCCTCTGTTACCAACAGATCTCACTCCTAGCCCAGCATCACTAAGTTGTACTCTAGGGTCAACTTAGATGTAGAACACAAATGCTTTCAGGTCTATGATGATGTTTTCTTACCTCTTCCTTTTCAGATTATGAACAGGGAGGTGTCCTGGAAGTGAAAGATTTTGAAAGAAAAGCCAAAGAAGGTAATGATCATGAGACTTGGAAAACTGGTGGGGATGAGAAATAACAAAAATATTAATGTCTTTAGGCAGTACATAATTTGAGTTTGACTTTTAAAAAAAAGTCTAACCTTTATTCCACTTATACCTTCCATGTCACATTACTTAGCTTTTATTAGTCAACACCTGTAACTGTTACAGAAGAAAGTACTGAAGAGCAGTGAGCAGAAACAAAGTGTTAGCAGCTTTGCATTTCTGTTCAGGAGAGGAGGGAGATGATAGTTCATAGATGTCAGAGCAAAAGAAAATGAATTTGCTGTATCAAGAGCTCCTTCTGTCAAACTGCAACTCTCTGAGTTTAGGAGAGTGCTGACTTCTGTAAGTCTGTCACCTTAAATCCTATTTAATCTCTAACAAAATGGAGGGAGAAAGCAGAGGTTGTTTAAGCCTGACAGCCTCTTCATTCCTTTCCCTCCCCATGACTTTTTTTCCTGAATGCTTGTTCTAGTTTTGTACCTCCTCCTGTGAAAAAAAGAGCTCCCACCTTGCCATGCTACTGATGGCTAAAACTTTAGCTTACAGAGCAAGATACTGCCTCTGAATTGTGATCATCCTCATGATGATTAATAGAGCATATTTGTCACCAGAAGATGCTTAATTATGTAGTTCAGGACTGACTTTTTTCCCAAAATAGGACCTAAATTCTAACAATTTTTCAGTTAAACTTAATCTCCCTAGCAACTCAGGTGGTTTTGGATAGGGGGATTAGGCTCTAAAGTTTGAGTGTGTTTGTTTTGATTTGTTTCCTTGAATACTAAGAGAACTTATTTCCAAAGATGCAGCTGAAATGTTCTCTAACACCATCAAATTATTTATTTAGCTTTAGAGCATCAGTACATCAATTCTGTGATCCTAAATTAATGCTCCTCTTTCTCATTTCAATAGTAGGAAGATGCTGCTTATCAGTTTCTAAAAAGAATTGAACTCTGCTCTTGATGCTTGTAGAAAAGAGCAGTAACAGTAGGTCCAGAAGACAACACTTAGTGTAAATCCATTTCTCAGTCACTGTCACCCTTACTGTAGAATCCTGACTTAGCTGCAGTGGGGGAGTGGTTGGTTGGCCAATAGCTTCTTCCATGTCCTTGGGCATGTGTGGTTGGAAAAAAAAAAAAGCTGCCAACCTAGAAGGTGGAGTCCATTACTGGATCCATCCTTGGAGACTGGACAAGGGAGACAAATGATGCTGTGTTCTTAAAAGACTAAGTAATAACCAACTCCCTTCCAGTTATCAGCTGAGCAGAGATTCAGACTTCAAAAAAGCTATGTGGATTATATTGCTGTAATAAAATGTGTACTCATGATGGAGTTAAGGTACAGTGTATTCTGCAACATAGAACAGCTCTGTAGCATGTACCGTGTGTCATATGTACCTGTTAATAGAAGTTGGTGGCTTGTTTTTTAGTAGGCTTTGACTTGAGGTCAGTTCAAATGTATAATGTAGATAAAAGCTCCTTTATTTTGCTGAGATCCTCTTTTTTTTTTTTTTTTTTTCCTTCCTTGTCTAGTCTGTGATAACATGGAGAGGTACAACTCAGGCAGTCCTTTCCTCTGCATGGATCTCACTTACATCACAGCTTTACTAAAGGAAGGTTTTGGATTTAGGGACAACACACTCTTACAGGTGAGAAAAAGAGTTAAATCCCAAAGCCAGCTTCCAAATATCTCTTATCAATCAACATGTCTTAGTTCATTTTTCTGGCTAATTAACTACTGAGTCTTTCCAGGGTCATTACATGTAGTTGCTGTCATCTGTGCAACATACAAATCCAGAGAACTATTGGGAACAACTTCTTTTTCTTCCTTTATAGTTAACAAAGAAAGTGAACAACATAGAGACAAGCTGGACTTTGGGTGCTACCTTTCACCTACTGCAGTCTCTGGGGATAACCTATTGAGCTGTGGCATTCCTGTGGACTTCAGCATTTCGAAAGGCTGAGAAAGCAAACTGAAATCTCTGGGTATGTCATTGAGCCAGAGTTGGTCACAGAGCAGAACATGGACCAAAGCTACAGAGCAGATCTTCACCCCAGACTGGCATCGTGCATAATGAGGGTTGCCATAGTATGATTTATAATTGTGATTGCCATAAATGATCCAGAAGCTGCCTTCTGAAAGTCAAAAGGCCTATACTGCAGCAGAGTATCTGCAAGGAGCTCACAGCCAGCTTTCACCAGCACGCTTGTATAGCATTCCATTGCTAGAAGCACAGAGTACCTGGCATGTGGTGGCAGATTACAGGCACGTGACTTCCCCTCTCCCTTTTATTTTAAACATACATAACTGAAGTTTTCTTGTGAGATATTAAAGAAAATTAAAGATGACATCAACAGTCATTCAGAGAAAAGTTAACAATTCTGGATGCTGCCAGACTCAGCTTTCCAAGTACCCAGCTGTTAGCTTAGCTAACACACTGCAAGAAGACTCCAGTTTTCCAAGAAGGGGCCTGCTGTAAGCACACTTTGGGCATGGTTTTGGGAAAGGTGTTGGCTAAAACATAGGTTGTAACTTACCAAGCATTCCTTTAGGCAGCAGTCATTTCCTAAGCAGAATGTGTGCCTGACTCTTTGTGTTCCTTTTTTGCTGCCCTTCACAAATCTGTGCAGCTAAACCGTACTTCTGGCTACCAGACCATTTAGCGTGTAGTCATAACACATACTTGTGCTGGCACAACTAGGCAGCAGTGCCAGCTATTTAAACTCTGCTGCCAAAAGAAATGCTTGTCACCTTACACCCACAAGGACAGTAAAGGTGCAGTCAGATGAAATGGCTGATCCGATAGCTCACTTTGCTGTGGGAGGCAGTTTTGTTTCTTTGCTCTCAGCAAGGCACTCCCATAGCCTTCTTTCTTCTGATGCAGGTGCTCCTCAAGTTCTTTGGTGAACCAATTCACGACACCAAACTTGAGTTAAATCAGCTCACCAAAGAGCCAAGTCTAATGCTAGCAAAAGGGAAATAAACATTGCACAGCTCAGGAGACCTGCTGGGCCAGCAAGCTGTTAGACCACCACAGCCCATTTTGTCAGAGTGAGTTATAAGGTGTGGTTTCCCATCTGAAAGTTTGGGCCTATCGCTTCCTACACCCTCCTTAGGAACCTCCTCTGAGTGCAGAGAGGTGGTGAAACAAGTTGTTTTTTCGGTTGTTTAATAGATGAAAATAGGGAGAGAGCAGAATTAGTATCAGAAACCGAGGGAGAACATGAGCAGTAGCAGCTTTGCTTTCTTATCCCGTGTTTGCTTATCCCTTGTCCATTTTAAATTATTTTAAACTTAATTTCTCTTCAATTTGATACAGTGGAGTTGGGCCCATAAAATGGTGTATGCAGTCCTGCATTGCTTTGGAATTATTTTTAATATATACAGCAGATCTTTTGGAACAGTGCATCCAGTGAAGGAGTTGTAGCTATTTAGGAAGCCCAGGACTTCTGTCAGGATGGCATGAAGCTATTTGAGTAACAATTTAAAGTGAATCTTGCCATCTCTTTCACACCAAACATACAGAAGTGATTGAAGATCAATATTTTAAATAAAGCATCTTGCCAGATAGGCAAGCTGGGCTATAGGATCCTGGTTTTCTTGTTTAATTGGCTGTAGAATCAAGATTGCTTGAATACTTTGAGGCTCCAAGTCTGGACCTTGCACTGTCCTAAGCAGAAACAGCTGTAGAGACAACTTTTTCCACCTCATGAATAGCTGGCAGCTAGCTCATCTGTGTGCTCCTGTTTAGCAAAAAATTACTATCTTCTACTCACCATGGAACGTGTAACATAAAGATGAATTTACCCCAGTCATAAGAACAGAGTGGTATTACACATGTGACTAAGAGAAGCTTTTATCCACTGATCTCCTGCGATGAATACTTTCCTGTCAGGCATTTGCACTTACTTATTTGCTATAACACACCTTTCCCACTTCTGTAAAACCAAAGACTGCCTTTACACAACCTTCTCTGCAAACTGGATTTGAAAATAATTGGCAATTCCCAGCAAGGGGAGGAAGTATCACACTCACGCCCTCACTAATCTTGCCAAGCAGTTTGGAGACTTAGAAATTTGCCTTACTGTGAACATTAGTCCACTTCCTGCAGTTAGCAGCACAAGTTTGACTGTGGCTGATTAAGCTAGCCCCTTCTCCCATCTCAGGTTTTATGGCGCTAGGGTGCAAGGTGTGCTTTTGACTGAACAAGTTCAGACAGCAGCAGGAGTCCGAAGGGTTTGGGATGGAGCTACCCGTACTTGTCCCACCACTGACACCTTGCTGTAAATTCAGGCTGTTTCTTTGAAATATGAAATGCTCATCCTACCTGTACTCCTCCTCCCCAGAATCTGTTCTGAGATCCATGTTGGGAAATTCCTCAGCGTAACACCAAACTTTTGTTCCTCACTAGGAGCTTCTGTTGGAACATGAAGAAAGTAGTTGTGGAGGCAGCCTGGAGGCTGGCCTCTTCTCAACCACAAACATTTCCTTTCCCCTTCGTAGTGTTTGGCAGAACTTAGTGTATAGTCTGGTCTGCACAACAAGATAACCGCAAATGCATTCATTTTGTCTTCAGTGAACAATTGTATTCACTTTTTTTATTCTCAGAGAACACAAAATAGGATGCAGTGGTTACTAGCCAGGCTGCGTTACTCCTGAGAACTAGCTAATTTAATAATCCAAAAGTCTTCTTTCAGTCTGAGCCAGTGCTATGACAAACTCTTACTAGATCTTGGGGCTAAGAGCAAGAAGCAGCGAGGCTGTATTTGAAACAGGAAGGGAAGGTGGGATGTTATACGTAAGGAACAAGCAGCAGCAGCCAACTGAATAGACACTAGCCCTGAGGAGTACTTCAGGGTTTGGTTTTGTCTGAAGGGAGGATGGTCTAGAACAAGACAGGTAGCATGCAGAGGAAGTTTCTTTTCTCTGTTCTTTGCCTCAGACTCTGGTACTAAAAATGCTAGGTAAAGTACCAAAGCTGCATTAAATCTGAATGCTCAGGGCCTTCATTTGTCAGTGGCACAATTCATTAACTGAAGCAAAACTGCTGCTTTCTATCGGGCTGGATCCTGCAATCATGAGAAACAAAAACTCAGCTCAAAGGTTTCTTTTGCAGAAATTGCAGAATTGAGCCCCTACTGTTTACATCTGAACTACTCAAGGTGGGTGGAGGATCTAGAGAAGCCAGTCAAGTCCTCACACTTACCCTAGTGCAATGAGATTATTTATTAGCTTAACGAAAGACTAAGCAGCCTTTTAAGAGTTGTTCTTGCAGCCCTGATTTTTATCTCCTCCTTCACAATGTCTTTTAGCCAGTCACTAACAGAAACTGCCTAATATGAGTGACTGAAGAAGCACAAGTAATGGCTTTCAGTTCAAAACTTTTCCCTCTTTCTGATGTTAATGCCCAATACTGGTTAACTGTCTGTGTAAATCTTTCCCATAGGCAGTGCTCACTTAATGTTGCGAGTGTCAAATACCTAATGCAGGAGGCTCGTGTTTGGAACGTAAGACGTAATATCTTGAATGTCTATTTTAGTAATTAAAGCATTTTTAACAATATTCAAGATGGTGTGGTATGGTGGTTTTCTTTCCTAGATATTATCTGTGTCTTGCATCTCTTTTTCAGACTAGCTAGTCCCACAAGAAAAAAAACATTATTAAATAAAGCACCAAGAGAAGGGCAGGGAAAAAAGCGAACAAAAGAAACAGGTAAGAGCTGAGTTGGCTTTCATCTACTGAAAACTACTCCTTCTGAGTCCAGGAGGTGCTAAGAACCCACGAGCAACATTACAGCTCTGGAAATCACATCAGAAAAAACTAAAAGTAATTCAGCAGCAGAAGTTGTAGCTGGCAAAATTCAGCACTATGTTTGCCAGAAGAAGGACAGCTATTTCCACCTCAGTCTTCAATTCAAAAGGCCCAAAGTAAAAGCACCTTGTACAGATAATTCTGTGGCTGGAGACATCATGGTACCACAGGTAGAGACCCTAAATCCTCTTGAGGAGAACAGATGAGACAGAACTTTTGCATAAACCAGGGGATGCTTTAATACACAGCTCAATCCCTCACTTTTATTGTTAAATTAAAATAACACAATTCAAAGATTCAAGTCAGTCACAGTCCTTGTAAGGGCAATGCGTTCACTGGCAAGCTGCTGTTCCAAACTCACAACAGATCACTTACTCGCAAAAGCCATGATTTGCTCCTAAAAAGGGGGAAGAAAAATATAAGTAATTTGTAAACTGGTAATAAGCAGACATTCTACAAAGCAGCTATAGTCTCCTTCCCTTTTTATATATAGACAACAGTTCCGTCAGCCTTGCTGATAGAGAAACAGGAAAAAAAAAATACTGAGCACTGAAGCAGCAGCACAGTCCCTTTTTAAGTGCAACTAATAAAGACACCTTGTCAGTGGCAGCTACTACACCTTAGCAATTTACTGCTCTTCAACTCAGGTAGTGTCTTACCCATGACCATAACATGAAGGAAAACAGGCCACCTGTATTTAGTGGTAAGAATGTGACTTGATTTGTGGAATAAACCATTCAAATCCAGAAATGAAGAATCTAATTTGAGGATGCCTGGGAGCTTTGAGAGCAGGTAGCTTAAGGAACCTCATGAAAATCCAGCAACTAGGTCAAGGCAGTGCAGAATTTAGGCAGACAGGCTGCAAATAGAGGGTCTGTGTTTAAGACTGAACCTCCTCACCACCACCTTCCTCGGGTAATTTCCATTTGACACTTGCTCTTCTGCCAGAAGGGAACAATTTAACAAGAAAAAACAGTAAAGAAACAGCCATCTGAGCTGCACACCACATCCATCAAGTCACCTGGTGTCTTGTTCTTAGTGAAGATGCGGTTTTTATAGGGCTGGTTTTTCAGTGCATTTCTGGAATGCAGTTCAAGGTTCCACATTTTCATTCCACAGCAAAATAAAGCCAAAGATTTCTAAACTCTAACTACTGATACAGAGGATACACTTAAATCCTTATCTTCCCTTCTGCTGCAGGAGAAACCAGTTACTACTGAGCCATCAGTTATTTAGGAACTCCTCAGGCTCATTCAGGACACAAAAGCTCAGTCTGAACAAGTAGCATTTTTCAACCAAAAATGTTTCATTTAAAAGAAAAAAAGTCTTCACAGCTTGTGTATGTTTCAAGAGCAGTTCCAGACTCTTCCTACAGCCCTCACTAAAGTGAGATTCTTACTTTGACAGGAGGCAGGGCGTTTGTTGCTTGCAGTCCCCATGTCCTCAGCAACACCAAGGGAGCCAGCCTTGTGGAATAAAGCCTCTTAAGCACATCAATAGCAGCTATCAAGGAGACGTTGTGCCTCTGCCGTTCTGTCTCAAACTTTAAGAGATGTTTTAAGGAGCCTGGAAGAGATAATGGAATGCTTCTCTTAAAATTGAATTGCCACAAACAATTGCATCTTATCTATACAGCAGTCTTCACTGAGAACACAACAGAGAAATGGTCCATATTAATAAAGGCCTCCTTCCATCAGTAGTGGTCTGCATCTCACCACCTCTTTAACTACCATCCTGCAGAACTTTTTTTTTTTTTTTTTAAAGCAGCTTTTTGATTTCTGGGATGGAAACTACATCCAAGAATCTTCAACTGTTCCACAGCCAATGGACATCAGAACAGTTTTGCTTCAACGGTGCTTGTGCCTTTCAAACACAAGACAGAGCACACTTAACCTGCAACAGAGGTAGTACTTGTCCTGATGTTAGCAGTGAAGGCCTGTAAGACTAATCATCTTACTGCCACTTCATTGTCTTGGATCCTTACCCAGATCACTCCCATTGAAGGCTGCTGCACTGAGGTGATGGGCTAAACATGCAATATCACCAAAGCCCAGGTTTACACCTTGTCCTGCAAGTGGGTGGACTCTGTGTGCTGCATCCCTGGAGCGAGAGAAGACAGAAATTTATGTCCCTTCTTGAAGAAAGCCATAATGGCTGACAAACCCCAGAAGGATCAGTATAGCACTCCTCACCTCTCTGCAATGTGCACCACCTTACAGCAGCATATACGCTTTTATCCAGTAACTCCTAGCACGCTATGCTGAACTACCTGCCTGCCTCTCCAGTTGTAAGAAGCAAGACAGAGGGGAGATAACAAAAAGCAGTTCCAAAAGGAAAAATTATAAAGAGGTGACTAGCCAAAGTCCTCTCAGATCTCATGTGGAACAGGCCTTAATGTTTTTGTAAGTGACTTCAGCACAACAGGAGGTATATCATTGGTACACTTCACAAACACATAGTAGACAGACATCATGAATACAACAGAAGTGGGATACCATTGAATAAAAACAAAATCAGGTTCTTTTATGAGAAGGCTTACCTGTGAAGGACAAAGCCAGACATATTGATAAGGGAAAGTTAGAGAAATGAAATTAAGTTTGGGTATAAAATGTAAGACCATGCACTTTAACAAGCTATAAAGCACAGAGTGCTCCCAAGCACAGACTGGCTCACAAGTTGGAAAGATGAAAAGTATCTGAAGTGTAATATGGCATCCAAGAATTACTGTAAGCTACTGGTGTACTGCAGCTGTGGTGAAAAAGTATATAGAACCTTAGAATGTAAAAGATGAGATATTTTCCTATTCCTTCCGGAATAATTTGTAAGTTTTGTCATTTGTGTTCAAGAAATGCAAGTTTAAAACTCAAATTGGTACACAGAACAGCTGCTACAATGTCTGGGGAAGTACAGGTCCAGCATGAGATACTGGATTGTTTCACTGGAGCACACGAACCAGAGAAAAGAAATAATTATCTCACAGTTTACACAGAACGCACACACAATGGGCAGAGAGCCCTCATACAAAAGGACTTTGTTGACACAAGAGCACGTGGTACAAACTGGGCCTGGATAAAGTCAAACTGAAGCTATAAATTATTTCTAACTATCTAATTTGTTCACTGGGAGTTGCTCTACTTGTATAATTTCTAACACACAAGGGCTACTGCTGGGGACCTTACCCGATAAGAGCCACACGGTGCTGGACATACTCTGTGGCATGCCCCATTCCAAGAGGGAACATGGCTCGGCTCTCTGGATCTACTTTAGCAACACTCGGGGGCAGCTGACGGACTGCAGTCCCTGAGGGTTTCAGGAGTGAAATAGCAGATCGAAACACGGCCCCAGCAGTATCAATGAAGTCAGAGTGGTTTACGTTGCTCCACTGAAAAAACAAATATATCTTTAGGTGAAAACTCAAACTAGACATATAAAAGGATCCAGCAGAAAAAAATCTGAATGAGAGCCAAATACTGAATTTCAACCGCCTGGACAAAACTATACAGTAGAAGAAACTAATCTTCATCGTTTTAGGACACACAAGTTTCCAACCAGGATGAGCCTACCCATCGCACCTTCTGGCAATTTAGTTCAACTTCTGTGACTTTCAGAACTAACCTAGTTTAGTGCCAAGGGGTCATCCTTTCTTTGCTAAGTGCCTTCTTAATATTACCCTCACCAGAGGAAGGAACTTTCAAATCCACCTCTCCCATTACCATCCCTTTAAGCTGTAGGGTTGCATTTTATTTCACATGATTACAACACAGTCAGCCTCATACCACCACAAGGCTGATACTCACAAAGGCAGAGTTGATGCTATCCACAAAACTTTCCTCATCCACAGCGAGGAGTTCCAATGCGTGTTCATGAGATGTAGACCAGACCAGAGAGCTGGCAGTGTCAGATAGCTAGTTTAAGAAAATGTCCAGGGTAAGTATCAAGAGAAAAAGCAGCAAAAATAAATGATCAGTGCAAAGATTTCCCCACTGCCCTGCCCCACACCTGTCCCTCTGTGCATTACTCTTCCAGCCCAACCTGCTACAAGTGGGAAATGCCAAGGATAAAGTGAGAGGGCAGGAGGGGAAAACAAATGCAGTAAAGGGTAGATGGACAAATTCTTAAGAGACAGAACCAAACACAGAAAGGCACAGACAGAAATAAAGTTACTAGAAAAGAATAGACTAATAAATAAATAAGTAAATAAATAAATACAGAGACCACAAGTCATCTTACCGGAAGAAGCGCAATTGGCCCCGTGGGAAGGAACCTCTGCCATGCTACATTATTGTCTGTGGCCTACAGTGGACAGAAGCAAGTGGACAGTTATGCATTAGTGACCTGGATCACCTGCTTAAGCTGTTCTGCTGCTTATGGAAGAGTCAATTAGCAGAATCTCACCTCAGACAAATGAAGAGTTGCCACCACAGCTGACTGGTCATACCGATGCTCAAGGTTGTTAATTTCAGCTTCCTTCCGGACTACAGAGTTATGACCATCCGCACCAATCTGCAAAACAAATGAGATAAAAAGCAACCTCTTCAGCAGCTTCTACAAAAGCCTATATTCCAGTCTACAGCCTGCATGTACATATTTTTTGCTTATTCAGGGAAAAAAAAAAGATTTTCCCAGAAGAGGTGGCCTCTTCTGCTCTTGTCCAATTCAGCACAGTCTTCTTGCATCAAGTACAGAAAAGGGTACGCACCGTGTCCCACGGCATCTTTGACAGAGTTAGCCACTCACCTCACTCAAGCCCTCCACGTGGGTGGAGCAGCACACACGGAATCAGAACCAAATCCAGTGGAAAGGGCTTGGGTAAGAGATGATGCCTGATCAACAGAAATAAAAAGAAATAAAAATTACCAGCAGTCTGGTCTGAAGTCTGCGTCCATCAGCTAACTCAATTTGGACCCAAGGGCTTGTGTCACAGCTGTGAGAGGGAAGGGGCCAGGTATACCCGACTGCTCTGCTCCTGTAGAAAACCTCCACCCGGTCTGATGGGAACACAAAGTACCATGGTCACAGCATGATACAGACATGAAAAAAGGAAACATCACTGCAACAGCAAAGGCCATACGTGTCTTAATGGCACCATAAGACCTGCCTCTACAATTCCCAAGGGACCCTGAAAGAACAGAGCTGGCCAGCCCCTTGTAATTGCAAGGCCTACTCTGGATAGAAAGCTACAGATCTTTTTATTAAGTCTATTTTTGGAAAGACTATGTTCTGGAGAACTACATATGCAACTGCTTTCTCACTGTGTACCCTTTGGAAGACAGACCTCTCCCTCCCCTCCCAATTCAAGAAGCTGCCTATGTCTCAGAGTTACTTCTTAGATGAATTATCTTTCTCCCTCTCATAACTCTGCACACACAACAGAAGGCAAGCAGCTGAAAGCTCTTTGCAGAAAATAAAATATTAAAGAAGTTGTCCAGTACCTGCTACTGCATCTAACTGTTTTGTGAGAGCAGACATAATGACATCGTTCTCCACTATGTAACCCATGTCATCTAAGTCATCTTTCTCAAAAACGATCATGGCTTCTGAACAAGCATCCCACACCTACAAAGGAAAAAACACATTACATGAAGCTACATGATAAAGAGGTGCTGTTCCTTTCAGGGACTATGAATGTATCCATCTAAATAGAAAAAGGATGCAGCAATCTAGAAATACAGAACTAGAGGAAACATCCTGGATTACTGTCCATTCCCAGCTACTACAGTATATCACATAATTCCTTTCATACAACAGCCTAGCTTCATCTCAGCAATCAATTTCAAATAGTTTTTTATCCCTACCTTCCCATTATATAATTAACATATAAAGCTACCCTACCACCTTGTTGTAGGTTAACCCTGGCAGGCAGCTCGGCACCATGCAGCCCCTGCTCACTCCCTCACTGTGGGATGGGGGAAGAGAACTAGAAGGATAAAAGTGCAAAAACTCGTGGGTTGAGATAAAGATTGTTTAGTAGGGAAAGCAAGAGCTGAATGTGCAAGCAAATCAAAACAAGGAATTCACTCACTATTTCCCATCAGCAGGCAGGTGTTCAGCCGTCTGCAGGGCAGCAGGGCTCCATATTGCATAACAGTTACTTGAGAAGACAAACGTCATCACTCCAAACATCCTCCCCTTCCTCCTTCTCCCCTGAGCTTTATATGTTGAACATGATATCATATGATGTGGAATATCCCTTTGGTCAGCTGTAGTCAGCTGTCCTGGCTGCGTCCCCTCCAGTTTCTTGTATGCCCCCAGCCTACTCGCTGGTGGGGTGGGCTGAGAAGCAGAAAAGGCCTTGGTGCTGTGTAAGCACTGCTCAGCAATAGCTAATACATGCCTGTGTCACCAACAGTTTTCATCACAAATCTAAAACACACCACCATACAAGCTACTCTGAAGAAAATTAACTCTATTGCAGCCAGAACCAATACACACTTTTACCTTTATTTCCTGACTAGTACCCATGCCTCAATATCTACAGCTTTCATTAGGAATCAGCCTTTCATCCTGTAATATCAAGACTCTGAGGATGGGTATTTCTGCTTGCTACCCCCAAAAAAGTAAGAGGAATCATCATAAGCATGACCTGCCCTTTGCCAACGAAAAAAGCCTTTGGATCATTAATGTAAGTACTTCTGAGAATTCAAAGTAGACAGACATACAGTATAGTTGCAGCCCTAAGTAAAGCACCTGCATTCGCCGGAAGGGTTTGAGTCTCAGGCTGCAGACATGATCCCAGGCACCAAAACCTGAAAAAGAACACAAATGCACGGAGATACAGGTTCACATGTGACACTGAGACCCAAATAAAACTGAAGCTCACTCCGCACTCTCTTCCTCCCTCCCTATCAATGCCCAGACTCTGCTTGCACCACCCCTCGACAGGGCCAGGTCTGCCTCAATACTTTCACAGTTCCAGGATCACATTATTTTACTGTTAACACAACCCAACAGAAAAGAAACAAGAGCTTTTCATGAATGCTGTGACTTAAGAGTCAACTCTCAATGTCCTATCACTAAGTAATAAAACAGATACAGACAAACACGGCCATCATTTAAAACAATTCTTTCTCCATAAGGAATCAAGGCTCAAATCTCCCTTTAAAATGAAAATTAATCAGAAGTTACCAGGCTACAGAGCACTAAGTACGTGCTGCTTTTGTGAACACAACATTCCAGATGTTGTAGAGAGCATCTTACAACCTTTCACTAGTCTAATGTCACAAATATTTATAACAAATCAGACCAAGATACCAGAACACAGATCCCTGTTATCAAGAGAAGCCCGATTTAATCATCACAATTCAGCATATAGAATACTAAGAGACAAAGGCAAGTAACACTGTTGAGTTTAGGACAAAGACAGCACATGTTCAAAGGGGTTTTGTTTAAACAAAATAAAAACAGCTCAAATATACTGTTAACAATACAAACAATAGAAATCATACTTACTGCTTAGGAGGGTTGCTGATCCTGGGGAGATGGAACTGACCCTGTTACTGTAACTGCTGGGCATGCAATCATACTCCTTCCGAGGACCAGCCTCCAGCAAAGCAATCTTCTTATCATGGAAGTGGATATCATGCCCTAAAATAAGCAAATATATGCTTTGTTACAATGCTCCTGCCAAAAATCTCATTTCTTATTTCTATATCAGTAATGCCTATGCATTTTTGTAATAGTGTAGATTCAAAACTTAATAAAGAAACACATTTACAATACAGGTTTTATGACTACAATCCTGTTACTGAGATGGACAACCCTTTCATAATTAAATCAAGGATTGAACGTTTTCTTTTTGTACAAAGTTTACGTTTCCATACAAATTTGTGCCTATTTTGTTATGAAAGTTACATATTGCAGAATTAACAAGTGAAATCTGCAATGTTTACTCCACGCACAGAACACATTTTTTCAGAGCTTAAACATAAATTCACCTATTAGAACATGAGATCAAAATAAAACTTGTATGACACTTCACAAGTATGTTAATGTTTTCTTTATCCTTATATTCAGACAGAGGAATAGCACAGGCAGTTTAGACTTTAACTTTCAGTAAAAATGAAGAGATGACTCCAGTAAAGAGTAAACCACACTACAGCCAAGTTAGCCATGCTTGTTGCATCTGACCACTATGGCTGCAGAAGGTATCGAGACCAGAAATTGTGTCCTTCTAACACCCAGTTTACTACTACAGCAGTCCCCTGAACATACTTTCCAGCTTATGCATAATGTAACCTCATCTCTTGAAAGGTCCCAAGCTTGCACATTAGCCTTAGATATCACTGCTGGATGGGATCCTTTTGCTGTGTCAATTCCACTGTGGTTTTGTTTAACAATACAAGCAGAACAATTATAAGTTTGCAAGGTAAACCCTTATATTTGCAAAGCACTTGGTGCTTAGGATCTCTGCTCTTTTGCTCTTCTTTGCACTGTTTTCTTTAGACTTCTGTCACTATGACACCCTTCTGAATCAATGTTGCAAAAATAAGCAGCCAGTACTCTGAGGATCCCTAGTGATACAAAATAAGCACAAATACATTTTAACTTGGTATTCCAGGGTTTAAAATGCAGAGTTAGAGAATGACACGAAGGATAAGAACAGCATTTTTAGCTATGGCTGAAATTATCCATCAGTGATTTAAGGGTGACCATGTTTGACAGAAGTACTGCAAATAGTCTACAGAATTCAAAGAAATGGCTACATTAAGATATATACACATACATAAATAGGACAAGGCTCATCATAACGATCAGCTGACCAAACAGCTTTAAGTCAGCTTTAGAGTGCTGTCACAAGAGGATACAGGTATAAGGGAATTCCACAACAGGGTCTTGAATGTTAAGATCCTAAATGTAGTATGTAGTATGTAGAATGTTAAGATCCTAAACGTAGTTATCTCGCACTATCATCAACACGGATTAATAATTAAGGTCGACTTATAAAAGCAGCTCATACTCCACACACTGAAACACGAAAGCTCTGGGAAAGCTCCCAGTTGGAAGTTTTTCCATGGAAGTGGTGAGACAGGGAGGACAGCAGGACACAAAGACCTCCGAGGCCTCACACCACCGCGACAGAAGCCGGAGGGAGAGCCCGCCTCCCGCTGTACGGCCGTGACCGCAGTCCGGCGGGGACAGAAGCGGCCCGGCCGATCGCACCTCCGGAGCGGGGAGAAGGTCAGAGCCTTACCCAGCACGGCGGCCATGGCGCTCCCGACCATACCCCCGCCCGACACCACCACATCGTAGAGCGGCGCGGCGGCGGCGACAGACCGGAGCGGAGCCCACGGGCCGGCCCTCAGCCGCCCACCGAGCGCAGCCTGCACCTTCCGACCGCACACGACCGCCATCACTGCGGAAGTGACGACGCGAGCGGAAGTCGCCGCGGAAAACCATGACAACACCGCGGGCCTGGGGGCGGGCACTACACCGAACACCTCTTCCCGAGAACCAATGAGGGAGCGGCTTGTCCTGTCCGTCTTGAAGCCTGATTGGCAGTTTGAGGCCAGGAAGGCGGGCCTAGAGCGCTGCTGGCTTCGCTGATAGGCCGGAGCACAGATCAGCGCCGTTGGAGCGCTGAGGCGGCGGCCTGCAGGTGAGAGGAGCGGCCCGGTCTCGGCACTCCAGGCTCTACCTCAGCCGCGGTGGCGGCCGCCACCGCGGCTGAGGTAGAGCCTGGAGTGCCGAGACCGGGCATGGAGGTTGTAGTCGCACTCCCGAAACGAACACTTATCTTTTTTTTTTTTTCCCTTCCAGGTGACACGGCATCTCCTCAGGCTGTAACAGCTTGCTGGGAACGGCCTCTGGGATGGGAGGCCATCAGTCTCCGTTAGACCCGGGCTTATTGTACCAGGCAAAGTTAAGTGGTGACCTCGGGGTATCCGAAGAGGATGAGGAGCTCGAGGGTTTCAGGCGGGAGGTGGCAGTCCTGCGTGACAAGCTGTGGGAGGCTCTCAGGTAAGGTGGTACCAGGTAAGGATGGCAGAAGGGCATGCGGGATTCCTGCTGCTTCTGACCAGTGATGAGGTGGACCATGGAGTCCCAAGATGCATGTATATAGTACCAAAACTCTGGCCACAAACGTATTCACAGATGGGGCCAACAGGTGCCCAGGTAAGCAGCATTCACATAAAACGTTCTTGCTCATTAGCTTATCATGCTTAAATTTGCTAGCAGAATCATGCACATTTCTATCCAGCATCTGGTCTTCAGAGCTGTAATGTCTCCAGCATCTAGCTCTCAGACCTCTTGTCTTTCCGTGTGGTTAGTTTAGCTTGAAGTTCACTAGCAGATCACACACATGGCCTTACAAAGGAAATAGTTTATGAAGAACAGACTGCAGCAATCACTAAGCAAGTGTATCATCCAGAATCCTGTTTACACATCATCGGCACCTTCTGTTTCCCTCCTGCCCATTTTCCTGTTCTTGGTCCACCCATATCCACTTGGATCCTTTTCCCTGTGTTTATTCCTGTCCTAAATATCTCGTAAGTTTTATTCAGTTTCACAATCACCCTCAAACATCTTGTGAGAAGTTTGCTATTTCAGTTTTTTCTTATTATCAATTACATGGTCTTCTTATCAGCTACAAATTTTCCAGCTGAACCTCTTAAGAGTTGCACTAAAGCAGTTTCATGCAATAGCCCTTCTATCAGTGTCTTAGGAATTCTGGTGTTTGGTACTGTCCATTAGGATTTGTGCATTTGTGTACTGAATGTATTGCCTTTCCTAAGCTTGCCTTTTGTGTTGAGTAGCTATCAGCCAGATAGCCCTGAAGTTGGAACTTTCTGGTTTGCTTGTAGCCCTTTTGGCAATGGAATACTAGCAGCGTAATAAATTGCATTAAAAATCTAAGTAGGCATAACTGCCATTTTATACATGGAAAGCGGAAAACAAGCAAAGCTCTGCTTATGAACTTTGGTAGCAAAGCAAAATTTAGAGCCCAAGAACATAAGCCTTAGGCCTGTCTTTTAATGACCACCTCAGCCTATGGTGTCTTTCTCTTAATCAGCAGTGTTTCCCTTCTTTTAATTCTATTTCTTAACAATTTATTTCCCTTATTTCCCCTCATAATGTCTTTGTCTTAGTCGTACATCTGGTAACAAAAGGCAGTCCAGTTCTTTGATCGACCTCACCTCGGACAGCAGCTGGGATCAGCAAAAGCCTCAGTTGTTTCCTAAATCCCGCTTGAGGCCAAAAAGCGCTTCATCTCCCTGGATTCCTTCCATCACCATCCCTCAGCCCTTTGAAATGACACTGCGGGAAGCTCGCAGAAAGTCCCAGTTGATGAAGTCATACATGTTTCTTGAACCAGACAAACAGAGAGACAAAAGGCAAAGCCAAGATGAAGCTGAATGTCAGAAACAATTCCGGGCACAGCCTGTACCTGCCCATGTGTTTCTGCCCCTTTATCATGAAATAATGGAGCAGAATGAAATTCGCAGACAAATAGCAACACAGAAAAGAAAGGAGCTGCTACTTGCAACCCAGCGGCCCTTCAGTTTCCTGGAGAAGGAGGAGAAAAAGAAAGAAGCTATCAGACAAAAGTTCTTGGCAGCAGCAACCCCAAATGAGAGCTCCAAACAGAAGCAAGCCAGTAAAAAAGTTCCTAAATCTACTTACAACCCACTTCTTGGAGATAAACTGAAAGGTAAAATGCCAGGGCTCTTCCTGTAAACACAGCTCCCTGCCTGTCCCTCTCTCCATGGTGGGAGGTAGGATCATGGCCCATAGGGCATTACTTGGAGGATAAAGCCAGTATCATTACATCCCTTGCTGTTGTCTAGTCTCCTGTGTATCACTGGTCATTACATTTCATCTTACAGTAGAGTGTCCTAAATTTAGTAGTCTTTTTTTCAGTGTCAGCAGTCAGCAGCAGCAGTTCTATACCACTCCCCAGCGCACATGGGTACATTGAGCTCTTCAGACAGATTTCCATTCCCCTTTTGCTGTAAATCATGGCAGTTTGAGAATCCTTCCCTACACTGGATTTTCCATACCTTTGGTTATGCTAAAGGGACTTAGACAATTTGTGGCACAAACGTGAAAACAGATGTAGTGCCAGAAGTGTCCATGGTCCATGCAGTACTTTTGAACTGACAATTCTCACCCTTAGGAGAAAACTATTTCCTGAGCCCAAATCAGGCAATTAGTTTGGTTCTAAATGACAGTGCAGTAGTCCAGTCTCTCCTGCCATTTTCTGATATTTTCAGTGACCTCTCCACCTCCTTATTAAGTGCTAAAAAAGGGGAGGTAGGTGCCAAGATCATTCTAGTCAGAGAGACAGCCAAGGAAAATTCACTGATGCTCATTTTCTTTCAGATGGCTTAAGCCCCCCAGTTGTAAGTTTGAAATAAGCAATACAGATTTCACATTTGAATATAGGAACTAAACCAGTCGTTGATAATCGTCATTGCTTTTCTCACCTCTTTCTTTTTTTTTTACTGTTTCCCACTGATTACTTCTTGAGTATACACCAGTTCAGTTTTCATCAGAAAACATTCTGTTGCGGTGTACTAAACTAAATAGAACAGAAAGGTAAAAGAGAGCAAAGGACACGCCATTGATCTGTTTCTATCTGATACATGAGAAGGGAGGAGGAATGAACATTTCATACCTCAGTCAATGCAAACTTATAAATAAACTCAAAAAAAGCCTTATTTTGCAAACAGCAGGATTGATTTTTTTTTTTTCTAAAAGCAAAAAACCTTCAAACTAAAACAAAACCCACAGCCAACTGTTTGTCTGCATTTTCTTAAATATTTAGTGCTGCACAGGAAAGGACTCAGTTTGACACTATACCCTAAAACGCATTCCTTCCATGGAAAGTTTGTCACAGAAGTCACAAGACATAATCCATCCACCAAATGCTCCTTACTTAAAATCTTTTATGACATAGACAAACAGTGCTGGATATTACATAGAAAAAAACATCATTGGTTACGAGTATATTTGAATGGCCTGTTTGGATCACACAGTCAACATAATGACATAAAGTCCCATATGAAAAGTAGAACCTGGATTAACACAACATGTCTGCAAAACAAAGGGCACAATTATCTGGTACCCCTAAGAACAGGAACAGAAGAAGGTCTGTTCAGTAACTTGCTCTGATAAGTGAGATACCTAGAGATTAATGCCCAAGAAAGAGACTCTACCATGGGTATTCTGGTATCTTTGAATTTTTTTTTTTCTGGCAGGCAGATGAGAGAGAGGCTGAAAAGTGGGGAAAGAGAACACAGGATGTCTGGTCTCTCATATATGTGTAGCTTTGAGTTGTGCAGTGGCAATTTCACAGCCTTTTATGTCACTTATATTCTTCTCATTGCTTTGCTTTTGATTCATTAGAAGCTGAACTCTACAGAGAAATCCGCATTCAAATGAGAGCCAAGGATTTGCTTGAGAGCTCCGTAGCTCCTATAGATACTAGCAACTGTCGGAGCGAGCCTCAGTCCCGAACTGCCACTAAAACTAAGCAGGAAAGACTTGGCTTCTTGCAGGACAAAAGTTTCAGCTTCAAGCCAAGGATTAATCCAACAATACCAGATTTTGAAGGACTTTACTGGGCATTTCAGAGGGAAGCAGTAAGGAGACAAGAAATCAAAGAGGCAACTCGTAATAAGCCATTCAAGCTAAGAACCTCCAATCTCCGTGGCAGGCAGAGGCAGGCTAATGAAAAGATAAAGGTGAGATGTCTGGATATTTGTGGTACTGCTTTCTCTGGTCAAGACGGCACCTTCTTGAATTTACAGCATTTATTTATGGATGGTTAATGTCCTGTGACCTCTGCCCTTGTCTTGGGAATACTGCAGAATTCTAGGACAAACCAGAGAACAAAATTCTACACAAAGAGATGAGCTATGGCAGCTAAGGCTCAGCCACCCTTCCACACTCCTAATCACCTCTTCTTCCCCCCAGCTCCTTCCCATGTAAATCCCTACTGATGGGAGAGAGAAGAGTGAGTACTTTGCCCACGTACCCCAACTGTTCTCTTTGGTAGACAAAGAATATAGGAGATTCTGTATTGTGAACAAATACACTGAATGAAGTCCCATTTTTTTTTCAGGGTTCTCAGCACCTTTCCAAGGTTTCAGTGCAGAAAAGTCATTCTCTGACCGGACTGTCCTCTCTCTCTTCCAACACCCTTCCAGTGCGTATTACAGATGCAACTAGAAAAAGGGAATCTGCTATTAGGTAAGTAGGAAAGTTTGTCTACAAGACCATACACCAGCTAATGACCAAAACAGAGGGCAAAAAGTCAATGTTTCCCCTCATCACATCAACTATATCAATGATAATTTTTGTAAATGTTTCTGTCTTCTTTCTTTGCTGATTCTTGCCCAGCCTCCCAGTTGATTTGTGAGCTGCATGCTCGTATGTCTGAAATTTTGCTTTTCTCCTTCCCTGCTAGCATGTAGTCTGGCAGTCTTAAGTGAGCCCATAACTTTCTTCTGTATAGATACTCCCAAGATAACAAAAAGGAAGGGGACAAAGAAGGAATTTATTGGCTGGAGAAACAGAAAAAGAAATGCCAGTCTATCCGAAAGTCAGTGAACAGCCGAGCAAAAGCCCTGGATCCACATAAAAGTCTGGAGGAAACACACAAGGAGAAGTTGAAACAGAACTGGTCAGTATCATATTCTGCACAAAAATAACCATTCCTTTACTACCTGGGGATCATCAGATAATTCTTTAGGAAGAATTGTGTCTAAGAACATTCCTAGCCTAACTTTTTTGGCTGTCATACCCATTCCACATGCCTTTGGATTTCTTGACAATTCCACACTCCTCTTTCCATACAGAACAATTTCCTTTACATTAACATTTATCGAAACTAATCTGTACAAACAAGCCAAATGAAAAGTGTAATTTGGTAAAGCACACATAAGACAAGGTTTTCTAAATATGTGAACACTGGTTCTCTGCTTACAGTCTAGTAGTAAAGCTTTGCTAAGGGTCTATAACTTGCCAGCAATAGGATTTTTTTGGCCAGCATTCAGAATCGAGAGAATTACCAGAGCTATTTAAAGGACAAAACAGTTATTGAGAATTCCTCATTCCTGATCAGCTACAGTCAGACGGAACCTTTATTAGACAGGCAACTTTTCCATTTCAGGCAAAATATGAGAGAGAGAACAAAGGAATACAGAAAGGAGCTGGAAGAAATGCAGCTGCGAGTCAAGAACAGACCATACCTGTTTGAACAGGTCACAAAGGTAACTGGTCAAAGTTCCAGAGTGTTTCTGGGTGACAGGACACACTGTCTTTCATTTAAGACAGGAGTTAAGAAATCTATCCTCATGTAATTCATGGCTAGGAAGGCGCAAATGGTTGCATAGTCTCTTGACTACACTCAACACATGGAAGGGCCACCCAAGTATAATTTAAATTCCTTCTGGAAAATTCATTAATGACAGTTAAGTCGCTTACATCACCTCCAAGCTCTGCTGTCTGGGGTTGCTTCAGCACAGTTCATCCATCACATGATACCACCTGCAAATCTATATTGCACTTGAGGTGTAGATACAAACTTTACTCTCTATAAGGTATCTTTTTCCCTGGGTTTTCTATTTCAGTTCTGTTTCCTTGCAGGGATGATATGTGGTTAGAAACATAATGACAATATATTGACAATATGCTGATTTAAGATTTCTCAGTAGAAAGTACCCTGGGTCAGACTTTCTGTTTAGGTGAGTGGTTAATGAAGGCAAGGAACACATTTGTAGGATAAATATTGGTAATATTTGCCAGATTGGTGAGAAGTCACCAGTATTGATAGCATTCGCTCATGCTGAGACAAGATTTCTATCCTTCCATACAGAACACCTTAATCTTCAGGAACTGGCCAGTCCCTCTGGAAACCATCGTCTCAGACTACATTAATTTGTAATGTTTATGGGGAGGCAGTGAGGGTATAGGATCTAGGATGCTTTGTTTTGAGTTTCTTGAAGATGAGCTGATATGAAGCTATTTCACAGGTGCTCTCTGTTTCTTGAACTCCACTGTGGTGAGTGCTGACAAATTACAAGCAAACATGCTTCCAGAATTTCTCACAACCCTTTTTTTGCATATATTCTGAATTTGAGTGTCAGTCAGGACTCAGACACAAGTATGCTAGTCTGGTAAGACTGGAATGCTGTAGAAGCTGGAGAACAGAAGAAGGCAGAAAAAAAAGACCAGAAGCAGGAAAAGGTGAGCTCTGGCTTTGAGAGATGCGAGACATTCTCCTAGTGTTCCGTTTTGGTATTGTACTGTATGGATGACAATAATTCCAGGTGGAGGCTTTGCTGTCTGCTTGTCAGCCATGAACTTTAAAACAACTTGACCATTATGGGGAAGCCCCAGTTCTACGTGCTTACTGTTTAAGTTTTGATTTCATAGCATGATGCTCGTCAAGGAGCAGAGCGTCGCTACAGACACACCCTCCAGCAGGCTGGGCTAAGTGAAGAATTTGTAAGGAAAAAGGGGAAAGATGCCACTAACTTGCTGGAAGAAGAATCTGACGTTCACAGGTAATAAAAACAATGCAATACAGCTCTTTTGCCTTTGAGTAGAAATATTTTCCTTCTTCATGAAAGCATTCCAGTTTGTATCATCCAGTGCATGCAAAATTAAATCAACTTCAGTCCTCTTATTAAGCATCATGGCTTCTCTAGCTTAACTCCTATGACTGCACTATTTCTTATGCATGGGACAAACAGCAAGTAAACACTGCAAACCATTTCCAGTATTAGACAATCACTATTTCTGCAGAGCGCCCAAGCCTCAGGGTGAAATGCACGACTGTACTGTACAGGAAGGAGAACCTCAAGAGGAACAGAGCAGAAAGGAAATGGCAACATGAGATCTAGCAGAAGAATCCATCTATCATCTCTTATTTTTTTTTAAATTCAAGATTCTCCAGGTTAATTCTTGGGAACTTTCTGTCTGGTTTAGGCTGACACCTAAGAATTGCTCTGGGGTAAGTGAGATGTGAGAACCTAGTAGAGGAAATAGACCAACTGTTGTTTAAAGCATGTCTTGTCCAACACAGCAAACCCTGCAGCCTCCTTTAGTCTTCACAAGTGTTCCTTGCTGAATCATTTATCTTTCTTTAATGGGCAACAAAACAGTTTAACAAAACAGTTTAAAAGGTTGAAGCACTATCTTTGGATAAAAGTAGGTAAGAAAGATTGAAGAGGTACGTCCTCTAGTGTCAGCTCCTTGTGTTCATGCCACAAAAGCACACAGAAAGGGGAGAATGCCGTTCAGTGTGCTAAACCTTGGTTTACACAAATATGTGGTAGAATGCTTTTAAACAAGGTATTTAAAAAAAAAATATTGGAGGATTTTACCTACCTTGGGAGGAGACTCAGAGGGAAGTCCTTCTCTGGGGTTAACTCTTCATTCACTCATTAACAGCTCTGCTTCTTCCTCCCATTAGAAAGAAGCAATAGTTTTTCTATATTAAAATCTCTCTCATACTTCATTATTGGAAACTCTCTTGACATCTTACCAATTCAGGTCATTCATTTGGCCTGAAAAACAACCCAAATTATGAAGAAGTTTGTAATTAAACAATGCATCAGTTTGGATTGATGTTGTCCTAATTCTACAATTACTGAGGTATCAAAGATGGACTTTGGAGCAAGAAAGATGAGGTATTACCTGTCAGCATGTTGCACTGAAATGCCTGGGGCATCTTAAATAGTATAGTTCACACATCAGTGGTCTTCTTTTACCTGACAGTAATAACGGTTTCAAAAATACAAACCCTTACCACCTGGAATGTTTTCTGAGAATTCTGATATCAAAGCACTTTGAGATTAAAAGATTTTTAAATGGCTGTCAATGTTTCTGCATTGTCCAATTTGTTTATCAATCAATCAATCAATCAATCAATCATCTTTTCCTCACTTCTGAAATGGAAGCTGTTTCTCTTTTCATCTTCGTTACCTCAACCCATTTCTCCTTACACTGTAATGACAAAACCTCATCATCAAAACAGAAACATAGTACCTGTAAGAGCTACCACATTATACAACGATACAAAACCAAGATCATGACATTTTTGATCAGAACAAAGTACTAGACCCAAGAATTTATGGCCCCAGGGTTTCAGGCTGCTGTGTTACACTTCCACAGATACCAGTTCATGATGATACATAGTTAAATGCAGTGGGTTGCAGCAGTCCTCCTTACTGACCCAAAGGATTTCCAAAAAATCTAAGTTCAGGCTTCTATTTTTCCATTTTTTCTCCTTTTCCAGTTGAAGAGCTTTCTACACAATGCATCTGCTGTGTGCTGTGTCACAGAATGAAATGCAGCCCTTCACTAGAGAAATTCCCAACAGAATATGGAAATACTTCCTCCACTGTGGAGGCTTTCCACACTGGGAAGAGGCTTAAGCACCTGGGAGGGTTCCAGGAAGGCTGTTAGCAATGTACCAGTTTCTACTTAGGTTTAATAGTGTAGGAAACACAAAGACTGTTCTTTCTCCTGTATCCCCTGGGGAAGAGCAGTGATGTAATCATATTGTCACCATGCCTTGTCACATTGAAAGAGGAAAGAAAGATTTCTTCCATACTCCAGGTCTCTAGCCTGAAGCCCATTGGGCTTGTATGGATATATCTGGAGCAGCGGGAGGGAAATGTTAATACATACATTTTAAGGGGTATTTACTAACATTGCTTGCTACTTTCCATAATAATACTTGATGATGCTGGAAAAATAAACTTCCAAGTATGTGAAGTATACAGGAAAACCTTAAGAAAGGAGGAACAAAGGCTTGACTCTAAATTAATATATGATACCATGCCATATCCCTTTCACAAATACTAAGATGACATGCGTGAATACAGTAACAGATAAATCCAGGTCTTAATATTGATCCCTAAACAGAAATTGCTGAAATGGTGACAAAAGTAAAAGAATCAAACTGAGTAACTGAAACTCACTAGCACTTCTCTTGCTAAACAAAGTGGTGTTCTGAAAGTAGGATTACGCTTCTGTAATCCTAAAAGAGATTTGTAATCTCTTAATATATCTCAAAAATGGTATGGAAATAAAGAATTTCCACTTTTGCTCTGGATTTTTGGCATTTTATGAAAATATTTTGTTATTCTTAGTTAAAAGAATTACAGCCTGTTCAGCTGACCTACAAAAATACTGCAGTAAAGAAGACATCTCACTAAAGCATCTCCCATCGATTTGTGAGATAGCAGCCAAACCACATCAGACCCTGATTCACAGGTACCTGGTGGAGCTTCTGCAAGAACCTCCAAATTACAATACCTTTAATGGCAGCAGCACAATCTTTACATTCAGCTAGGGAGCAATATGAACTAAAAGCATTCTCTTCACATAGGAGCTATTACAGATGCGTAGTATCTTAGCAAAACTTTGCATTCTTAATAATCCAAATTCTGAAGAAACAAATCTAAAACATCTACGTGGTAGACTCATTTCAAGAGCTTGATATACCAAACAAATTTTGGAGGAAAAATGTGACTGGGGAACGCAAGAAAAGAACACAGCAAAGGTAATTAAATGATATCAAGTAGTACATTTATTTCAGATAGTAAGTCAGCTTCTGACAGTGAGATGTATTAGAATATAGTCTCTGAAGGTAAAGGATGGAAGGAAGGCCTGTTGCCCAAGATACTGAACGTCTGTACAGTGCCTAGCACAATGAGGTCCTGGTCCTTAACTGGGGCTCCTAGGTGCTCCAGCCAAACAAACGCATTAGACTGTAGGAGAATGGACTGCATAAACAGTTTTGAAATGGAGTTCCATGACATGGGCTAAATGACACCTAAGCAGCAGACTTCACCTTTTAAGCTCTGCAAGAGAGAAACTTGGTCCGGTAGGTCTTCTCCAGCTCCAGTTTTATGATTCATTCTCCATATCCCACCCACTCTGTGCACAGTTAAAGCAATGTTCACTCATTCCACTGCAACATGGTAAGCCTCTAGGCAGAACGATCAATCCTACTTCAGTCACCACATATAAGAGGGCGGAAAAAAGAGCAGCTGGTCTCACCCTCCTCTACTCCAATAATAGACTCAGTGTCTGGCAGGTGCAGAGACTCAACACCTAGGCTGGGCTGAGAGTTCATGGAGATGAGATTCTTACTGTGCACTGTAGATTCTTCCAGCAAACTGCTGCCCATCAGCGACTCTATTGTGAAAAAAAGGGTAAACCAAAATTCTCATGATGTAATGATACTGCAATATACGATACAATCCCTGTTTGCCTCCAGGTCACATAGACTTCTTCCCTAGACACCTACTTTACCCATTCCTACTCTTTGGGCATCTGGCACTGCAGTGGATGGTAACTCTGATAGTTTCTTGTTTTGAGCCTTAGTATGGTGGGATCTCATGCAGGCTTGGCTTTCTCTTCAAATAATTCACATTGCATAAAAATACAGGGTGCTTACAACAAGAATACATAATGCAGGGCACAAATTCCATGTGAAAAAAAGATCACAGAATCACAGAATCACAGAATGTTAGGGATTGGAAGGGACCTTAAAAGATCATCTAGTCCAATCCCCCTGCCAGAGCAGGAATACCTAGATCAGGTCACACAGGAACATGTCCAGGTGGGTTTTGAACGTCTCCAGAGAAGGAGACTCCACAACCTCTCTGGGCAGCCTGTTCCAGTGTTCTGTTACCCTCACTGTGAAGAAATTCTTCCTCACATTTATGTGGAACCTCCTATGTTCCAGCTTACACCCATTGCCCCTTGTCCTATCATTGGATGTCACTGAGAAGAGCCTGGCTCCATCCTCATGACACGCACCCTTTACATATTTATAAACATTAATGAGGTCACCCCTCAGTCTCCTCTTCTCCAGGCTAAAGAGACCCAGCTCCAGATTTGTGTTAATTTTGAAAACAATAAACCTATTTGCCCCTTGATCACAACACAGAAATACACCTTTGTCTTCTATCCTAGAAAAGGGAAGGGTGAGCAAGCCATTGTCATGGCTTGCTGTTAAGTCTTTTATTCCTTACTGGCTTGTGGTCCTGTATTTTCAGGACAAACATCTTCCCTTCTCTTTGACCATCCACTAATTCTTTCCTGCGCTTCTCCCTGACAGAAAGCTCCCTCCCTTCCTTACCTGGCTGTTCTCGCTCTCTGCTGCCAGCTGTTCCAATTCGGGAGTGGTGTTTCCTCATATGCACATTTCTGCTACCACTCTGGGAAAATGTCTTCCCACAAATTTGGCACTGGTGGGGCTTCACTCCTTGGAGTAGAAGGGGGAAAAAATATCCCAAGAATTACCAAATGGGGAATAAAGACCTCCTCAACCAAGAAGCCATGAATACTGTTTTAAAATGGCTGTTGACACCACTGGTGCCAATTATCAGTGAAAAAAATTGAGAAATATTCCTGTTCCCTGGAAAGCAGCAATAAGCTTCCAGAACAGAAGAGTTTTAGGTATCAATATTGCCAGCTGTTGGAAATCTCAAGTCTGAAGAGTAACATAAAATCTTCAAGTCTGATTTATGACAGAAAACAAGTTATTTGAAATATCTTACTCAGTGACATGGAAATATCTGATGTCCCATACCTAGAGTAAAAGGACCAAAAGCAAGGAAGCAGAGGCAAGAAAAATATCTCCTGCCATCACACAACAAATTGCAGCATCTGGTTTACATTACTGAGTAGAGATTGGATGATGACTTATCACTGTGAAAAGATTTCCACTTTTACAGAGCAGTCTATCATTTTCACAATACAACATGTATGATGTCCACACATCTGAGCCCAATAGCATGGGAGCCAAGGAGACAGGAAAGAACAAGCGTGAAGAACTTGGGCAGTCCCAAAAGTTATTAGCTCAATAAAATCTCCCCTTCCCCAAACAAGCCATATTAATCATGTGCTGATGATATTTAAGATCGATTGATCAAAACAGAAGACAGAAGCTTTGAAACACTTGTGAAATACATTTCTATCTAATGCTTTGTCCAATTACAAATATACAGTATTAAAAAATAAAGGAAAACCCTACCTATGGCAGAAACTCACCCATGAAAGATTTCAGATTTGAATGGCTTTGTTTAATATATAGAGGTGATACATTCTCTCTTTTAAATAAGAAAACAGCAGCTATGAAACAGCTATCCAACTTCACAACACTTTAGAAACAATTTAAAAAATAGATCTAAAAATATTAACTTGAATCTAGAAATACAAAATTTATAAACAGAAGTAACAGAAAACATTAAAGTGTACAGGCTACAGGCACCACAAAAGAAGTCGTGAAACACTATGACCAGAAGTCCTGTAGGAACCAGGGGACTTTTCTTAAGGAAATAAATCAAAGTCCTACAATCCAGATCTTTTCTCAGATAGGTCACAGAATGTCAGATGAAGACTCTTACCCGAGTGGACAACCAAATGTTTCCGAAGGCTGGAGTATTCGGCAAAGGAGCGACCACATCCCTGTGCCTCACACAGAAAGGGTTTTTCCCCTACAAGGGAAAAGTAAGTTCTTAGATTTTGGGATCACAACTTGATCCAATTGTTCAAGTCCCTCTGAAGATCTCTACCCCATTCTCCCTTTTGGCCTTACAGGCAACAAAGTTCAATGGAAATTACACATATGCTTCCCAAGGCTTTTAAAGCATTGACTTCATCAGCTTTCAAGAGGAATCACTGTCATTCTTTCTGAAATATTCTTGGATCATCACTCACTGAAAGTAAAGCAAGGGCCCACTGTTTCTAAATAGTTCTTCCAAGTATATAAATAATCAAAGAGTAGTATAAAAGTGCCTGGGCTATGAGCTACATTCTAATGTAGTTCTTAACAACCAGCTCTCTGCTTCACACACTCCCAGGATCCTGTTTTCTTCTGCCTCTCAGTGCCAAAAATCCCATTAACTGTATTTCCCTTGATATCAGATTCGATACTTCATTTCAGATCAGGCTGAACTTGGCAAAATCCTGTGAGAGACGTGTCAGTCATTTATATTTGCGTGTGGAGGAAAAATAAGTCAAGGCACAATTTGTTCTCGTAAGCTGAGATTTGTTACTTTTATATATCTCCACAGCTACTTTTGTATTTGTCTAAATGATGATAAATTGGGAGGTGACTACACTAATGCAATGCAATATAATCAATCTGTTCTAAACACCCTCTTAATAAAGCCTTAAATAAAATTAGAGGTAACTTTCGCCTGCAACATCCCACTAAAGAACTCAATATACCATGTTTAACACTGTAATTCCAAGTCTTTAACGAGACTCCTGTATCAGAGTAACAGCAAGTCCACATGAGATTAAGCAAGCTATTTTAGCTATTTTATTGTCTAACATATACATAGTTCTTTCAGAGTAAACTTGTTTTTAAAGTTGTTTCTGCTTTTGCCTTTAGAAGTTCTCTATCTACAGTTCATTTCTCAGCTTCCTATCTGCTATAGCATTCAACAAGATCTGAGCAAAAAGGATCAACACAGCATGTTCTGATTGGTGTTACAAAGCCAAAATACGTGGCAGATTCTCAACCACTGATTGTACCTTCTGCCTTGTTAAAAATATTTAAAACTTGGAAAGAAGGAAGAAAAACTACCATTGACAAAAATAACAGCACACGGTTCATCTATAAGAAACCCTAGATCAATTTACACCTGCAGTTTTATAACACCTTTGGTCTGATCAAACTCTTAATTGCATATTATCAATTTGCAGTTCAGAAGGTTATTATTTATTCTGCTACTACTTTATTGGCTGCAGAACACTCAGTCTGTCATGGAAGATTGTGCATGTGTCAGCTGAGCCTTTATCTGTGCCTTGGCTGGGAGCTTTAAGTGCAGAAGACAACTGTAAAAACCATGGCTGCTGTTACTACACACTCAAAATCTTATTATTGGCATATCTAATTTTTAACTACATCCCAACATCTGCCCCCAAACCATGTGTTCTAGCTAGACTGTAAATTCTTTAAAATCACAACCTTTTTCTATGTGTATCTACAAAGTACATACCATATGGTAGTGTTTAAGAAAGGCAGAAGGCACAAACAGCTGCTGGCAACCCACATAATCTGTGAATTCATTTTACCAGCGAGGCCTTGTGCTCTCACAGTTGTCAAGGTTATTTTGAAACGTTAACCAACTGTCATGCAATGCTACCTTCCTAGGCCATCAGGGAATCCCTAACAATATTCTGAGACTTTAACTGGGACATTTGTTTAAGGGGTGCCATAACCCCGAGGCTTAAAAAACCAACCAACCAAAACCACCAGAATCTTCACTATGAATTTTCTAACTATTAAATAGCTGATCATTTCAGTGGTAACTTGTGGGCCTCTCTCAAACAACTTTCTAGGATAAAAACACCTAAAGCACTTTATGCAGTTGACAAGACTTTGGCTGGTACACCAATTTCTTAAAATACTGACAAGGCAGGATCAAATTCTCCAGAGGAGATGGCATAAACAAACCATATGTAAAATACAGCACTATGAAATAAAGGTTCTTGTTTTATTTAACATAAAAAGCTGAGCATGAGTTAAGAGTACATAGGCTTTAGCATATGTTAACATCCTGAATTAGCATTAGCACAAACAGAGCAGCTTGCATGCCAAAATGCTGTCTTCTAATCACTGCCTTTTTCTACTAGACTTTGCTACTATATTTTTGCTATTCATTCCACTGTATTCCTCGCTTCCCTACATTTCCCAAATGTCGTCACTCTACAAGCAGCATAGGTAACATAACCCAGGCAAACTCAGCCAGATGTCAGTACAGCTACAACTGTGTCCACCAGAACCCCACACTGAAGAAACATCTAAACTACTGTGCCTTTCAGGAAATGAAAATAGCTTATTTATGAAAAACAATTACAGCAGTGGTGTTCACTACCTATTCCCTTGGGAATAGTCTGGTTCCTCCCCAAAACAACACATGCACCCCTCCCTCCATCAAACAACTTGAGGCGGGGAGAGAGTCTTCAGAGCATGGGTCTGAGCAGAATACAGCATCATCATATAGTATTGGAAGGGTGAAACCTGTGTGAAATTATACAGGATAGTAAAGGCGGTAAAAAGTTGATTAACTTGACCTATAGATCAATGTGAATTGATAGAAAAGGGACATTAACGAAGGGCAGAGATAAATATCATAATATTCTCAAAAGTTTCAGGACAGAGGAGGAAGTGGTTTATTCCCTACTTTTAGACCCCACTTCTGCAGACCACAAATAGGTGAGGTCTAAAACACACCCGTGTGAATTCGTAGGTGATTCTTCAGATTTCCAGCTGTTGTGAACTGTTTCCCACAGCCCAGCTCCGTGCACACAAAGGGTTTTTCACCATTGTGAGTTCTCATGTGCACCTTCAGCCTCTGCAAGACGTAGAAACTTTTTCCACAGCCTTCTGCTGGGCAGGTGAAGGAGCGGTCATTCCTGGAAAGCAACAAAACAGCTGTTTCATTACCAGCTACTGTCATGCATTTTTCATGAACACTTGACTTCTTTTTTTGATTAAATAAAAAGCAGAAACATTTAAACCAAAGTGAATTATATCAGAAAATGAAAAGACTCAACTGAAGTGAGTGACCTAAGTGAGTGAAGTCCTAAGGAACTAGAGTCTGGGTGGTCCACTGGAAGAATTTGTTCTGGCAATATCTTTTCATCAGATGACCTTGCCTATTCCCAACCCAGAATGATTTAGTAAAGCAGTGCAACAGATTAGATAGGAATGTTGTGGAATTTCAGTCACTGGAGGATCAAAAATGACTGTATGTGTACATATATGCAATTACTGCTGGCCCTGTCTCAGGACAAGATGATGGACTCATGTCTATTGGAGTCCTTCCCAGTTTTTAAGCTTCTCCCCTACAATTTCCCTGAGAGACTGCCAATTTCTTAGCTAAAAAATATTAGGGTCATTTGTTAGAGCAAGCGACTTTGTTCAAAGATGCATAAAAATATGATAGCATCCTACAAGTTCTAATGTTCACTATACCACAGAAGTGATACTGATGCTCTTTATTGAGCACCTGTTAAAATACAAATATTCTAAACAGAACACTAACAAGGACCTGCAAAAATAATCTAAATCTGGTCAAAGTGTTTCAACATGAATGACCTAAAGCAAGCAACAGGCCCAGGATTTCTAAGAGTAATACCAGGTTTTCACAGCTTGTCAATGTCAAAACCTAATGCTATCCCAAATTCAGAGCACAGTTTTTCAAAGTCATGACAACATATCTTTATTCTGCTCACCGGTGTGTTTTCAGATGATACTTGAAGTGAGCTGGCCACACAAACGTCCGGTCGCAGCCCTCAACTGTGCACTTCAGCTTCCTTTCCACGCGAGATAAATGAGGAATGGGGCTAGAGTCTTTCGGCTGCCCATCTCCTGAGCAAAGATGAACATTTTCACCTGGAAGAAAAAGCCCAGCAAAGTCTAAAACAGATACAGATTGCTATCATGTGTCAAATTTTATACATAAACCCAGGATCATATATGATACGTGACTGCAAAGCAAGTATATGCCTGTTTACCATACCCTACATGCTGCTGCCTAGCCCATAACAGGGATCAGACACAGATTTGCAAACCTTAACAGGCCCATAAACTATTCCCAACCAGCTCTTTGCATCAGATCAGCTGCTACCAGATGAGGCTGCAGAAAAATTACATGATTGCTCTGTGTAATTCTGTCACTGGCAACTTGAAGACATGTTAGAATGGACTAAAACCAAGAGAGAGTAAAAGAGAGAGGAAGAAACAAGCCAAAACTAGGGGCCTTGTATGGAACATTCAACTTTTGAGACAGAAGCAGGGCATTTCCTACCATTATTGCTTGCTTTGGCATTCTTGGCGAGCTGTGCCCGAGTGGCAGCAATTAAACTGTCATGGGCCAATTCCTGCACTCGTAGGAACCACGGGGTACTGCTGTCTGTGCTATCATGAGAAAGAAAGTCATTCCCAGAATCTTCTGCTTCATCTTGAACAAACACCAAGTGCTCTGCTGGAGAACCCAGCCCTAGAAAAGAAGACAACTTCGTGAAACAGAAGGATAATGTAACAGAGGGAAATTTCTTTTGCTTCCCAGAGGCTAGTGGTCATGGCATAGATGCAATAACTGCACTGAAAAAGTCTTCACTGACCTCTACACTCTAGGAAGCTGTTGATTAAATGCTCCTGAAATATCCAATAATGCCCAGCAAATTTTGTGATCTTTCCCCTTCAAAAGCAGCAGGGACAGACTTGTACGTGTATCTCCTGCATTCGGTTGTCTGAGACACATCCAGCCAGACGACAAACAGAAGGAGAATTACCTGCTCTCGTTAGGTTGAGAAGAATAAACGAAGTGCTGTCACTGGGCTGGAGGTCTTGCAATAAACTGGAAGTCTCTGGAGTTGACAGAAGTTCAGATGGTTTCTGTACATTCTGTGCTCTTGTTTCCTCTCCATCAGGGCCCACATTTACCTGGAGACTTCTCAAGACAGCAGATGAAGAAACATCTTTGGAAGAATTAGTGTGACTTGGAGAAGTGAGATCTCTTTCATCATCTAGTGAAGAAAGTTAAACTGGAGTAAATAAAAGTATAAATACACTGTGACTAAAATATACCTATGAAGATATTTTTCTAGAAAACAATTAGAACTTGAGAGAGATTGGAGGAAGAAGGAATTTTCTAACTAGGCAGACTTCACTGTTAAGTGAGAAAAGTTTCAGTCATCCTTCTGGACTTGTTCCTCCATCCCTGGAATGCCTGATCAGCAAGCAGCAGTGCGCCACAGTGGCGCAGTAAAGACAGCTGTATGAAGGGCAGGCTTGCAAAGATCTGCCGCATAGATTTTACCTGGCAACATGAGTCTGTTGCATTCTGAGGTCTCAGTAACAGGAAGGAGAGAAAGACAGGTGATGTCTTTTGGTTCTGATTCTACCAGCCCTTGCCCCAGTGGAATAGACGTATTCTGAACAAACTGAACCAGCAGCTGAAAAAAGATACTGAAGATTAGATCAAGAGTAGCAACAATCATTTAAAAAGGTACTAAACACAGTTCATTACCCCCTGCTGCCTTATAGGAGACACTGAATATAATCCTATGAATACACATCAAAGTAAACAGAAGCTTTCTATTTACATTAATGAGAAAGAAGGAATTGTTTGTATTTGTCATTTACTTAACATACAATAAACAGCTCTGGACCATTACAGACTACTCTGAAGGACTATATTCCTTTTTAATTAATCTTTTACCAAGACATATTTTAACAATATATGCCAGGTTTTAAGGCATATATTTCTTTTTAATTCGTCTTTTACCACTTGATACTTTACTATACTCTAACCTTCCAAGTAAATGTTTTCCATGCTCAGCCTTTGGTACAGGTATTTTTTTAAAAATAATCGTCTTTAAATACTTAACTGAAAGAAAGTTGGCCTTTTTAAAATAAAAAAAAAGCAAGCAAAAGACTAGTTGCAAAGATGTCTAGCTAATGGCTATTCAAAATGGGCAGATAATGATCAGAGGACCAAAGCTGGGATGATAAGGGGGAGAACACTGACAGCCTTACCCATCCAAATCAGCCACCCCTAAAACCATCAAAGACGGACGATTAAAGCCATTGTTCTTAGTGTGAAACCCACCAACTAATGGGGTTCGACAGAAGAAACCTTCTCCAGAATGCTAGCAAAGTAGGGGGGACTACTGCATGAAGAGGCATAGGACTTCTACTGGGATGCATTCCCTGGGGAGGGCTTTGGGACTGAAAAAGAGATTTGGGGGATTGTACAGGATTTACATATTGTTTAAGGGAAAGGCCAAAGGCAGGAAAAGGAAGGGATCAAGGTGGATCAGGAAAGAACAAACAGGAAAACGGAGAGGGGAGGATAAAAGCAGGAGCAGGAAGCTGGTCAATTCAGTTGTCTGGCGCAGCCTAACCACTGCAGTCTGTCCTGTCTTCCTGTTAAACTCCATTCCTGACTATTTCCTGTGTGATCCTACTCTCTAGAGTGTGTGTGTGTGTCATATGCTAGTGAACTCCAAGCCAGACTAGCTGGCAAGCAGAATGAGAGGTGTGGGGACATTCCCTGGAGAAACTCATGGTTTTCTCTAAGCAGCCACGCTAGGAAACAGCATGAGGCACTTTGTGCTGCCTGTGTTTATGTGGGTAAAGCTAGGAGTGTCCTACCCGTGTTAATCTGGTTAGCACCAGTCACATATGTACAATACATGCAAGTGTGTGTGTGTGCACCTATCTGAAAATTGTGTAACATCTAACTAGTGGCTAGAACTAAGATCAGAAATAGGGAGCAGCCCTCATCTTGATGGGCCCAGGTACAGAGAACTGCCTGGGTGATTCAGCCCAGCAGATTTAGCTATCCTTAACATCAGTCAGCTCTGGCAATGCAAAATTTACTTCCAGCTAACTCCTAAAAATCTTGAGTTATAAAAAAGGAACCTGACATTCAAAAAGGAACTGGAAGTCAGACAAAAGCCTTTCCTCACTCTGAAAGTCTTCCCATATTTAACCAAGTTGAGAGCAGCAAAGCACGTGCCTTGTTTACTCATTCTGTCCCCTTGACAACATCTCAAGCTTTTGCCAGACAAGTAGATATAATGCTGGACTCCTCTTTACCTCCAAGGCACAGACACAGAAATGAGACTCTGTTTTTTCCCTTACCAGTGCCACACCAGTCCATACTAAAATATTCTGATTTAACGAAGGAAGTGCTGCTGAGAGTTAGGAGATAACAGCCCAACTTTTGCAATGGACTGAACTAATTCTTCTGTGAACTCCACAAGCTTTTTTTTTAACAAATACTGTTTCAAATCCCTCCCCTGTATGGAATTAAACTTCTGGAGACCAGAAAGACTGAAAGGGGTCAGTTATAACAGACCCAGACACATACTCCACATTTCAGAAAAATGCCTCTCAAAAACCATATTTGGGATCTACTTATTTGGCTTTAAGTTCTGTCAAACAGACTTACTCCTATACTCACATTCTCAAAATATTTTGAAAAACACAGGTGAAAGAAATACAGAAAATAATAATACACCAAAACCTTAACTCTCAAGTCACTATTCGTTATCTCTAGGAAACTCCTTGATACAAAAATCCTCCATTCTGCTGCTGTCTAGCAAACAACTCTACACAGCAGACTTCCTTTATCTTTCGCATTTAGAAGGAAACTGTACAAGGTAGTTATTCAAAAGCTATTACCCTCATAGTGGCACATTTTAGCACATATTCACGCATAGCCCAGAGTGAGTTGTGTGTGCAGTGAGATGGTTCATCAGTGTCAAAAGCAACAGAGCAAAAAAGCATGATATGCCCATGGCATATTTGTGATTAAAACCAAACAGTCACTAATAATTTGATTGCTAATTTGTATATTGTGATTGTCTTAGTATTTAATTTTCAGAGCTATTGGCACTCAATTACAAATTATTTCTGTAGCAGATACCAGCCTTTTGAACCTCTCCTACATCAGGACAAAGTTCATTAAATCAAAGAAACTGCTAAGAAAACTTAATTGTTTGGGCTCTGATTTCTCTATGCTTATTTCTTCTCATGAAAACAATGAAAATACTGATGCTTCCTCAAACAGTTTTACCTCAAAGAGTTACTGCTGTCAGAGCCCTGAAGCCTTAATTGCCCTGAGTGGTCTCACTTGGGGCCCTCACCCACACCCTCTGCCCATGGGCTCCATTTAAACCCAGGGGCTCTAAACTCAGCCTGTGCTCCCTAATCCCTTCTTGAGCTGCAGGTTTACCAGTCTCAAGCCCAGTCTCCTACATGGACCTCAGACTTTTACTGCATCAGTGTCTCCAGCCCATCTCCTGCTACTCCTGACTGGACTATGGATAGACCCTGGACCTGGTTCATCACTTTGCTTTGTCCAGGGCTGTGGAAGGACCCCATTTCCAGCACCCATGTCTGCCTGCAAGATTGTGTCTTGGTCAGTGAAAGCACTGCCTGGGCTGGGATCACCCTTGACTCCCTGCTCACCCTCCCCGAGGAGCAGCCTCTCATCACTGACAATTACGAAGGTAAGAATTAAGTCTTGAAGTCATTCATATGGGAACATGCCACTTGAACTAGGCCCCAAGCCAGAATGTAGTTTGAAAGGTCAGCATTTTTCCTCTTAGGTGTAAGATTATCCAGAGGCCCCAGTCAGAAGAGGGAGCTATTTTTATGTTGTCAAAAAAATACATAGGCAATAAGTGACAAACATGTCATACAAGTGACAAACATGTCATACAAGGCCATGCATTCTAAATTAAGATTAAAAAAAAAAAGGGAGAAAGAAGGGTAGAAAAAGAAGGGAGTTAGGAAAAACAAAGCAAGGCAACCAGAAGAAAAAAGCAGGACTAAAAAATGTGACCAGCAAGATGGTTCTAAATTACTGAATTGTCTTTCATTTAAAAGCTGTTAATGATCCCTACTGCTGCCTACTCCACCAGGAAACACTTGTTTTATTGACTCTTCTGCTTTTATATAGAAAGCCTTAGATAAAACTTTCCTCCTACAATAGAAAAGCTTTGCTCCAAACTCTCCACTTCCATGCAGCAACGTTAAGCTGCTAGGGAAAAGCAAAATGCAGCAGCCACAAACAGATGCTGAAAAGAAAAGCGATACCTTAAATTTTCTTTGTAAAGTAATAATAAGCTAGTACAAGAGAATTAAAAGGGGGCAAAAGAATCGGAAGTAAACAAAAGGACATGATTCATGCTCATTGTTAAAATTTGGAATAAAAATTGCCAACCCTTTCCATAAGCTAAAGCAAACCAATCACCAAATATATCCCTCCCAAAATTCAGAGAAAATGAACATTGTAATTTGACAGTGGTATCTTGAAGGGCAAGTCTCTTCAGAAACCTTCCTTCCAGTTCAAAATCCCTGAATACCTTTGTAACAACTACAGCAACTGGAATACGGGAAAAAATAATTACACACACTGTCTGCTGCTTGCTTAAGTTTCTTTTAATTTGTTTTTGCAACTGAAAGCACATAGGAAATTGTAAGGGTATCTGGTAATTGGCTATTCAGCATTAAAGACCAGGAACAGGAGAGCTGATAAATTAAATGCACAGATACACAAACTCTAACAAACTGCAGATAAGAGGGAGTAACAAAGACCAGAACTCCTGGGACACTGATGGATGGGCCATTACAGGCATGACTTGACTGTGACCTTGAAGAAATTCAGCCAGAAACTTTGTAAGTGATAGGAACAACATTATTGTGGGTTACCAGAACACACCTCATAGGCAACAGCAAACTTCTTATGGGATATGGAGGAAATTCTGGGACCAGGTAAATCTTAGTATTAAAGTATTTTAAGAGGAGGCTGTGGGAATGTGAAAAACTTGTGGATGCTTAGGGGAAGGATCAAAGGTGGGGAAAGGGAGTGATCAAAAGCCCAGGGCCTGGAGGCAGATACTGAAAGGACTGAAGTTTGGCAGAGACTGGACAGATCCATGACTGTGAGTATGCATATCAGCCGAGAAAGGCACGTGTGATACACTAGCAAATTTCAAGCCTGATTACCTGATGGGTAGAAACGCAACTAGGCCAGTTGTGGTCTTCTTGTTCCATGTGAATGCCACTTGTGTTGTGGGTGCCTGTAAAGGTGCCATGTGTTAATGTTCACAGCTATCTGCATCGCTGTCTGTGTGCAGCGGTGCATATTTGCAGTTCAGGCTCAGCCTCACTTCTGCCTGCACCTGGGAACAATCCAGTGGTTTCTTCTCTGAAGGACCAGGAGGAGAGGGATTTCCTGGATGCTAATAGTTCTTGAGATCTTGTAACCACACTGTATCTGGCATCACAAACAGGATTCAGATGAGATGCAAGTATTCCTGAGATGGTGACTATAGAATCTCTGTGTAAGGAGGGAACTGATCCTTCGGCAAATATGGCCAAAGTGCTAGAACTTGTAACCAAGCAGACAGAACATCTTGGGGCACCTCAATAAAACCAGTTAGGGAAACTGAATGTACACAATACTAACAAAACACATAAGAGGTGTGAGTGGCTTTACAGTCAAGATATCCCTTGAAATTTGAAACAAATTTTGATATTTATTAATTGCAAAAGGACTTCTTCAACTTTGAGATTCAAACCTTATGAGCCAGATACAGAGTCTCTGTGTATGACTCACAAGCCTTGGAGGGACAAAATGAGCGAAGTTCAGCTGTATCTTGCTAAAAATAAAATTCTTTATAGCTCTTCCATACCACTTTCTTGAACATACCCTCCTTCTATTCCTTCTGCTGAAACACCATATAACTCTGAAAATCCTGTAAGTAATGTAGGCAGTGTATGTACTAAAAATGTAAAATATTTCGTGGCTTTTGTCACTAAATAATTGTCATCTCTGCTGTTCAACAAGAGATGGTTGGACAGGATGATGCCAGGGTCTATTACCAGAAGCAGTACAGAATGCTTGTGTTACCAAAAAGCTTGGATAATGTCCCTCACCTGAGAGGGGAAAAAAAACCCCACCAAAACCAACAAAAAAAAAAAAATCAGTTTAAAGAACTGGGAACCCTTCCCAGAGATCCTACAAATAACACAACACTACAGAAACAAATGAAAATATGGCCATGCAGGGGTGGGAGGGGGAGGGAAGGTTGCTCCAGTACTGATGTTCAGATCTATCCTCCCACTAGACATCTAGAGAGCTAGACTAGACTCCTAGAGCAGCAGGGACCATGTTTTTAACTAATACTGTTTCTGTTCTAAACTTAGCCAGTGAACCACTACAAAATAAAGAGGTCAAAAGAACATTTAGCAAAGAGTGGAGGGGAAAGGAGGAGCTGAAGCTGAAGGGTGTGGAGGGCAGAAGGCTCCTTAGCTAGAAACTAGGATGCCCTCCTTGCATACAACCTCTGGGGAATTAATTCATTCACAAGAGTCTCTCCTTTTGAGGTGCTGATGAGGAGAGAAAGGAGAAGCTAAAAAACCTCCCTCCACCCACTTTTCAATAGCCAATTTAGGTTATAGACCAGAGCTGTAGTTCACTGGATTGTGCTAGAGCTGTCTCTGACAGCAGAAAGCAGCCTGCAGTGGACCAGTGTGGTGGAGGTGGCTGGAAATATTTGCACTTGTAACAAACCACCCTGAAGGCTTAAAGCATGCGGAAATAGAGATCTTATCAGTATCCTGAGGAATGCTGGTAATACAGCTTTGGGTGCAGGGACTGCAGAAGAAAAAGCAGATCCATTTGCCCATACAGTCTCCAAGCAGCTTTGTAAGTTCCTTTGAAAGGAGGATTCACCTCTACTCAAGTATTAAACATTTACTGGCACATTGGTGGCTTCTTTAGGGATAAAGCCAGTAGCAAAGAAGCTTATGCAGTCCATCCATAGTGCTTTGATTAATGTTATCTCAATGTTACACAAATACAGTTAGCTCTTAATACCCTTCTCCCATGGTAGGGGATATGAAAGAACATCTGTGGCTGTAAGAATTTTGGTGAGCCATGGCTCACCAACGGATATAAAATCATGACTGACTTTCAGAAATACTTGAACCACTATTTGGGAAAGGTGTAAAAACAGTATCTACTAGTTTCATATCAAAGGAGTAGAAAACAGTACTAAACACTCAACTTTCACAATCAGAACCCGAAAGAGGGTGTGCATAGATTTGGTAATCCACAATGCAAATGAATCCCAATATGTAGTATAAAATAGCTTTGATCAAGATTGAGGAACATTGTTTAGAAGACAGTATTTATGGAAAGGATGCCCTCTGCAACCACCATAGCCTTCACACATCAGGCCTGTTCCTGCGGGAGAATGGCCTACTCTGTTCTGGGCTTGCTGGGAAGGAAATGCAACACTACTATGGGGAAACAAGATTATTATGTAAACATGCCCAATTAACAAATACCTTACGCGAGTCAACAGCTCCTGTTTGAGAAACCAGGAAATAAGCATTCCAATTATCCTGGTCCTTGACTGTCAGAAATAATCTATAGAAACCCACCTACTCAGACTGCAGTAACAACGCCCTCCACTTTATCACTGAGAACTATGAGAAAAATTGATAGAAGTTATGAGATATCAACCACAAAGCAAGATAAAGGAACTCCTTGCATCCCATGCTAAGACTACTCAGGGCTACTATGAATTTGCAGCTACTTTACCTGAATAGTGTGATTGGAAGGACTTTGGCTGCTCCATTAGGAAACAAATACCTTACAAGGCTGTGACAAATTACCATCGTGTAGTCTCTTTAGAGTACCAGTGATGCCTGCTGTATTGCATATGGACTGAAAAGGGATAGAAACAGAAGACTCAAAACCAATTCCATTTACACCTGTGGACTTCCCCAAAAGGTACTTCATTGTAGTACTAAGTCCTCTGCTCTAGGACCGTAGTCTTGTGAAGAGGTAAAGCTGAGAACCAGAAAAACAAGGACACAAAGTGATAGTCCTCTGCACTGTTAAGTGGGGGAATGTACACACATCTGGCTAATAGCTATTCAGCCTAAAAGACAAAGCCAAGAAACAAGAGAGGTAATAAACTGAACACACTGGTACAAGTGTGTTGAACGTAATAAACTCCAGACAGCTGTCTGGCAAATTACAGCTTAGAGTAACAAAGACTGGAATTCCTCAGACACTACTAGTCAGTGGGCTACTGCTGAAGTGAAATCTTGAAGATGTTCAACCAGAACTTTTGTAAGTGGTGAGAAAACAAAATTGTCTTGGGTTATCTGAATGGGTCTCATAGGAAAGACCAAACTTACTATCCAATGTAACAGGGACTGCAAGATGTGCAGTGTTTTAAGGGGAGAATCAAAGCAGGAATTGAGGTGGGTAAGTGGAGAAAGAACCATGGGTAAGGGGGAGAGAAGAGACTCCAATGATATGTTGGCTGGCTGCTGGTCAGTACACTGCAGTGTCTGATCACTGCAGTCCCTTCTACTTACTAAACATATTCCCAAACATTATTCCCACAACTGAGTGCACTGCTAGTGACCTTCTAGTCTAACATGTAAGTAGGAGGTGGCGACCAGAGACTAAAAAAACCACAAGATTCCAGCCAGAATCTGGCTAAAAAGCCCTGGGTCTGGGCACAGATACCAGAAAGTCTTTGTGTCTGGCAGAGACCAGGGGCATCTGTGAATGTGACTATGCATAAGAGTTGAGTGATGAGGGTATAGATATATCCCACTAACAAACTTTAGTGTTGTTCACGCTGTTTGTATTTACCTCTTCAGGTGCTTTGCCTGTGTACGTGTTAATCTGTTTGTAGCCAGGCATGCATGCACTGTGTGCACACATACATCACTGCAATTCACGCTCAGCTGTGCTACTGGCTGAACCTGGGAACAACCCAGCAGCCTCACACTGAGCAACCAGGACCCCCTGGGTACTTCTGCCAACTACCTAATGGAAACACGAGTACTTTAAAAACAGAACTGGCTGATGCTAACAGAATACTCCAGTCTCCCCAAACCAAAGTCAAGTCAACTTGGTTTGAGGGAAAGTAGTCAATACAGTAATTTATTTTATTCTTGTAACAGAAAGAACATTATAATAGTCGGAAAAAAAAAATAATAATGTAACCTGAGAACAGGCAAGAGTATTAGCTGACACTTGAAAGGAGGGGGAAAAAAAACCCTGCCATATTCTTTAGTCTTCTACCATTCAAATCAAAACATGGAAGCATTAGAAGATGCCACTGAAAACACTTTGAGATTAATATGTAAGCAGCAAACTGAGTAAACTCATTCAACTTTTTGTAAGTGTTGCCCATTAATGTTCCTGGGAACCAAAACCAGTTAATAATTGCTCACCTCAGGTTTGGATTCTAACTCATCCGATAACATTGATTCAAGTGTCCGATTCCTGCAGCTGTCCTCAGCAAGGCACAGATTATATTTTTTAGTTCAGAGAGAACAACACTCCCTGCTTATTTTCATATTTTCTTAAGTGTAAAACAGTGTGGTGGTCCTTCTGTGAGAAGATGTGTTGCACAAATATTCAACTTAACCTAAAACAACAAAATAGGAAATACATAAAGAGATAGGAACCAAAAAATGAGAGCAAAACAAAAAGAAGTGAGCAGAGGTAACTGGTGCAATGTTACTGTAAAATATACCTTTAAGTACTGGGAATATTACCCAGGTTACTGCATTTCTGTTGTCATTATGTCAGCAAAATAACAACCTAACACTGCAAAATTAATTTTCAAAGGCTGTTTACCACATTTTCTTTGCAATAGCTTATTTTCAATGGAAAAATGAATTGTGTGTCCTGGAAACTTATGAGATCAACTGAAAATTACATGTGAACATGCACGAGACAAGGAAGTTGAATTCCCAGCCGCCAAAACAGTGGAATTATCCAAACTGTTGATGAAAGACAACCATATACAAACAACCTGTCACTAGGAAACCTCTGCTTTTCCTGACTGTTGTTACATTTCCGATTGAGAGATATGTTGAACACAAGTAGGCTAGAAGTTATTACACAAATACTCAAAATGTTTCTTCTCTGGGCTGGAAGGGTAAATGAGAACAACTTTGTATCTATTTTTGCCTACCAGGAAAGTACTCAGACACTGGTGATGGGAGAAGAAAGTGAACTACTGACAGTTCTTCCCCCGCTTCCTACAAATCTACTGAATATATTAAAAAATAATACTTGCTTGGCTCAAAGAGAGAAGCTAAAAGCCTTCCACTAGTACTCCTGACAGCAGGTGGCACGGCACAAGATACTCTGTACAGGAGCCTCGCCTTCTGTCACAAGACAATAACCCAGTGGAAGCGGAGTAACTCGGACCAACGCACCCAAGCCAGGGCTCGGGAATATTCCCGCTCGTTCCCCACTGCGCCTTTCAGCCGCTCCCGGGAGGGCAGGCCTCGAGCAACCCCGATCCTATGGCGGGACTGATCCTGTGGCTGGACCTGATGATCTTGGAGGTCTCTTCCAACCAAGGCTATTCTATGACCCGCGAGGACCACGGCCAGAACTGCCAGGCCCGGCTGCCCACGCCTCCGCCGTGAGGGCACGGGGGGCAGCCCGGCGGACACCGGCCGGAACCCGTGGGGGGAGAGGGAGACGGCGGGGCAGGCGGAGCGCCGAGGCCCGGTTAGGGCCGCGCCCCTCCCCCTGCGGGGCAGGTGCCACCGCTCTGTCGCCCTCAGGGGCGGCCCCCGGCGGTGTGGGGGGCCGGGCTGCACACCCCTGCTCCCCGGCCCGCTTGGCTCCCGTGCCCCGCCGAGGGCGGCGAGTCCTGGAGGAGCGGCCAGGCCCCCGCCTCTCCCCTGCCCGCCTTACCGGCATCTCCGCCGCCCGGATGTGACGGAGCCCCCACCGGAAATGCCAAAGGCGGGGAGGGCACGGGGGTGTGCTTCTCCCGTTCTGTGGTGAGCGCTGTAACGAGCGCCGCTTCCGCCCGCCGCCTCCAGTTCCGGCTGCCCCCAGCCCTGCCCGGGGAGGCGCTGCCTCGCAGCCCCAGTGCGGCGGGGGCTCCCGCGGCCTGCCTGGGCCCGGCCGTCCTGAGGAGCCTCCCCCGGGAGCCGGGCTCCTGCTGCTTCCCTCAGCCCGGAGAGACAGCAGAGTCACAGCTTGGTGCTTGGGTTTTAACCCCGGCCCATCGGGATGGTTACCGGGGCCGTGGTGTCCAGCTGCTGCCTGACTCCTCTGAAAATAACCTTTTGATCCGGAGAATATTTTACAGGTGGAGATTATGCAGGAAACTTATGTCAAGTTCAACATGCAACTGCTGAACTCCTCTATTCTCCAACATCAATAACCGCAGAAGACACGTCATTTCTGTTTGTTACAGCACACGTGGAAGCAGTGGTTTCCTACTAGTGCTTGGTGTCTGTCTCGGCTTTGCTCTGACTTGATGTGCCTGCTCTTGCAGTTCGTGAGGGAGAGCTACAGAGTTCACAGCAGCTCACTAACGACACACGCCAAGTTAGTAATTCCAGAAACACAGATGTCTTAACAATGTACCTAAAATGCAAGAAGGGACTGCGTAATTTAAAAAGCTTGTACTTTGTGTTTTGCTCATTAGCCTTATCTCGATACCTGCAGGTTAGCAGGACAGCGTTCCTGAAGCAGTGGGGTTGGACACTGCTGAACCAGTGACCTTCAGGTCCAGTGAACTTTAACTTGGTTACGGCTAGCCCGCAACTTCGGAGCCATGTGTGATTCCTGACTCCCATGCCAGAACTGCTGCTCATGGGACAGTGCTGGCGCTGCTGAGCAACAAGAATCCTGGTGATATGGAAGTAACCCAACAGGAGCTGTCGAGGCTGGCAAAACCAGGTTCCCTGGGCGCACAGCCTGTTCTGACCCATGGTGGGCTGTGCAACAATCTGCGGTCACTTCCCAGGAAATGACTGTCATCTGCCTCTGAACTGCTTTGGAATGGTTCCCTCTTTTCAGCCCCTCTAAGATGCGTGGTAGGGCTCCCCTGCCTTTCAGCCATGTGAAAATTTTGATTTGCAGCTTAAAGATTCACCATTACCCCCTCAGCTTTAAATATTCAGCAAGTGGCTTCATGGAGGGCCATGCACTGGAGCTGTACTGACAGCCCAGTGCTTCAGCAGAACCACCATTGACCAGCGACCTTCTGAGCCACCCAGTAACTCCCTCAAGTCTGCAAGCAAGTTAGATGCATGTCTTTTTCCGAGGTATTATCCCATCAGTTTGCAGTCACTGCATTAGTACTAACAAAAGCCTGCACTGTGAAATCAACTCTCAGTCAAGCTGAAGTATGTTTCTGATCTTCCCTCCTTCCAAGGCAGGGAAAACTGTGATTCAGCACCCAGAATCGGCAGCCACAGAGATGCAGTTGCCTCAGAGCCATAATGGCCATGCAGATGAGTTGCATCAGGAAGCTTCACCAAGTCTGGCATTTGTCACATCAGACCACGTGGCCATAGTTTTGATGACCTGAAGCTTTAGACAGACCCATTTATTCACTCAAGCCTACAAAATTGAAGATAATAGCTCCTGAGATCCATTTTTTTAATATAACCCTGATAAGCTGGAGCTGAGTAAATGACCATGCAATGGTCACAGTAAAAGACCATTTCACATGTTTATTATCACAGGCATGATCCCAGCGTGCCACGTTTGCTGATCCAATAAAATCCAACAACGGCAACCAGAAATGCAGAACTCCTAACTTCATAAAATATTTTTTCTTGATGCCACTTCAGTAATCCCAGGGCACTGAATTGTAAAGCTTGATTCTATTACATTAAGATACTTAGTAATCTAAGAAGTCCTTTGACTCATCAGCCCAACAATGTGGAATTGCTGAGTAGGTATTAAAACATGGAGACAGGTTAAAAAAAATTAAAATATGTAGGCAGGTAAGTTCCTTTCATTTGCATCCTTTTAGGCCATATGAGTTTGGCTGCTTTGGAATTTGCATATTGACTGCCTGGGGAATTTTGGTCTAATCTGATGGGGGAATCTGTAGTGGGAGTAGCACAGCACTTACCCGAGTTATTTATGCAGGACCAAATGAACAGATGTGTGAAGCAGGGCTGGTTCCTGATGGGAGAAGAATTGTCCGGCTGGGAATTTCTTACAATCTCACTTTATCAATAACATCTGCCCTGCCGGGATCCTTCTCCCTAATTAAGGAGAAATAGAAGACTCAGTCACATTTCCCCCGTGACCAGACTCAAGAGAAGAGAAACAATACTGGTTTTTCACGGATGCCATGAGATGGAGAAAATGGCGAGCCATGGAGTAAAGGGAGAGCAGTGTTTCAGATTTGGTTGCTGATAAATGTTTATAATGGGGCCCTATTCTGCATGCAAAGGGGAGCCTAGGTTTTATTTCTCTTAGCACATCTTTTGTCCTTGTTTCTGTGCACGATTCCAAGATACTGGCAGTACTCAATTTTATTTCAATAAGGTTTTTACAATTGTAAAACTTACACGCACCATTGCAATTAACTTCACTTTGATGTTCAGCCTTTGCAGCATCAGTATGGAACAGATTTTTGAACTCTCTCCCAAGTCTGCATGCACAGGAGAAGTTGTCTTTCCACACCCACAGTAGATGTTGGCACGGGTATTAGAAAGCAGATGAGTTTTAAGAAACTGAGAGGACTCGGATTTGGAGCATTTCCTCACGTATCCCCCCTCGGGCTCGCATCCAGTTCTGTCACATGTCCCACTCTCCTTCGCGCTTCGCCTTTCCTGCGCAGTCAGCGCGTTTCCCGTGGCGGCGGCGGGAACGCTGCTGAGGTAATTTCGCTGGCTGGAAGGCGTACGTGCGGTCAGATACGGGCCTCCCTCCCGCGCCTGCCCGCCGGCAGCGCCCAGCGCTCCCACAGAGACCGCCGGCGGCTGCGGAGCCCTCAGGGACGTTGGCTCCAGCGCCTCGCGGCCGTCCCGCGCCTCGCGCCGCACTGCGTTAGGGCGGAGGGGCCGTTGCTGGAAGGGGGAGTCCGCGCGGCCGGACCGGCCCCTCAGGGCACCGCACCGGTGGGCACCCAGACACTGCCCGCCGCGCTTGGGCGCGGAGCTGCGCTCTAGCCCGCCGCTGCGGGGCTGGAGCGGAGGCAGGCAGCCCTGCCGCGAGGGGCTCCCGGGCCCCGCTGCGGGACGGGGCAGTGGGACAGAGGCGACCCCCGCTGCCAGCGCGGAAGGGTTAACAGGCAGCCTCCTCTGGCTGAGGCGGCTGGGCTGGCTCCGCCTCCATTCGAGTGGTGGCATGTTCCATTCCCCCCGCGGGGTAAGTCGTTCTCCCTCCTCCGCTGCGGCCCTCCCCGCTTCGCACAACAGAGCGCGGCGCCGGCAGCGTGTTCATCCGCGCCCCTCCCTCCAGGCCGGGTGGTAGGGCCCACGCGGCGCCGCGCGGGCTGGGGTTCCAGCCCGCCGCTCCCCCCCTCGCGCCCCTCCCTGCCGCGCTGGGCGGTGGTAGGGCCCGCTCCGCCCCTGCTCCCCCCCGGCGGCGGCGCGGGTGGTGCGTCCCGGCAGCAGCCGCGTCCCGGCCGGCGCCCGCCCCCTCCGCCTTGTCATTGATGTTGTTGTTTTTGTCGCAGGAGCCGGAGGCGAGGCCGGTGCCGCCGCCGCCTGTGGCCGCCGCAGCAGCAGCAGCGGGGCTCGGGCCGGCGCCAGGCATGTCGGTGTGCGGGGAGGCGGTGGGCGCCGGCTCCCTGCCCAGCGAGCTGGTGGTCCACATCTTCTCCTTCCTGGCGGGCCCCGACCGGCTGCGGGCCTCGGCCGCCTGCTCACACTGGCGGGAGTGCCTCTTCTACCCGGCCCTCTGGCCGCGCCTCCGCCTCAGCCTCCGCGTCTCGCCGGCCGAGCGCCCGCGCCTCGAGTTCCTCATGCGCAAGTGCGGCTGGTTCGTCCGGGAGCTTCGCGTACAGTTCGCCGCCGACAACTACCCCAGCGGCGGAGGGGCGGCGGCGGCGGCGGTGGCGGCGGGCGAGGGCGCCGCGGCGGCGAGCGACGGGGAGGCGCCGCCGCTGTGCCCGCGCTGGCTCGACCTGCTGAGGACCTACCTGGAGCTGGTGCTGTGCGTCCTCAGCAGCGTCCGCAACAACAGGTACCGCCGCCGGGCCGGGCGTGAGGGGAGCGGGCCGCGCCTCGCTCGGTGGGAGCGTGAGGGGAGGTGGCGGGGGCAGGCGGAGCCTCGAACCCCCCCGAGCCGCGTGGGGACGGGGTCCGGCCGTTCCGGCTGTGTCCGCGGGCGGCAGCGACGCCCTCAGCCGGCATCGGCTCCCGTGGGTGAGGCGCCGGCCGGTTCCGGTTGGGGCTGCGCCTCTGGGGCCCCGGGGGGAGCGCCGAGCCCCGCGCTGCCGGCTGGGGTGTGCTGCGGCTGCGAGCGGAGCAGAAACGGGGGCGCGCTGCTTCAAACTCTCGTTTTTTACCGTATTCTGTAGTTCGATGGAGACGCAAACGCAGATCTTTAGTTGGTAGGCGGTACTCGATATGTAAAACTGATACATCTGCAAGAATAAAAACTTCTTCGGCCTTTTGAAGGAAGGGGGAATGCAGCTGGAACGAAGAGCGAGCTGGGACTTTGAATTTGGTGCCGAACAGGGCACCTTTATCACTTTAAAATACCAGCCTTACTGCGGACAGGCTTTAGGCTTCTTGTGCGTGATGGAAAAATAATTAATGTCATGAGAAATTAGTAGAGGGGTTAAAATTACAGCGCCGGTGTTTTTCTGGAGGGAAGGGATGGAGTACTGCCCCAATAAAATGTTTTTCACCTTTCCAGCTATGAGGGTTTTTGCCGTTGGAAAGCTGAGCTTTCACGCCAGCTCCCATGTTACCTGCTGAACTGAGATGTGACTCAACTAGGAGGTGGTTTGGAATCTTTCCCTATGGTTTGGACTTAAGATGTGTTTAGGTCCTGCTTTTTCACCCATTTACTTTGGCAAGTGAGATATATTCCTCAGGTTGGCATTCTTTAAAATCAAAATACTTGTGTTCACTGTGTGTAGGTGTGATCAAGATAAAGGCCTCAAAAAAAACCCCAAAACCAGATATCCTAATAGATGGCCTCTAGTCAGCTCCTGGGACAGGAAAGCAATGATATTACAGTTAGGTTATGATGTATTTGGAAAGCCATGCAGATTTTAGGATAGGAAATGGTTAATATTATTTCCCATCTGTGTGCATATAGCTTCGGCTATCAAGGAAAAAAAAAGCTGCAAGTATTTCAGGGTATCTTTAGTACGAACTGAACCTTGTGGATGGCCTTGGGAAAACTGCCTGCACCTGAATCATGGTCTGGTCACAGCCCCTGTTTGATTCAGGAGGGATTAGAGGGTAGTTTGAGGCCTTCCGTCTTTATTTTGAAGTGTAGCAAGAAAACTTCAAATGTAATTCCTTGTTGGTTTGAGATGAATGCAAATGTGTGTGAAGTCTCACTTTCAGTTCCTCTGCTCTGCTTTGCCAGCAGGTACTGCCTGTGGTGCAGCTGCCGTGGCTGAGTTAAGAGTTACTTCTGAAAACAGCTCTGTGGTCCCAGCTCACTTTTAATTTATTTCTTGCCCTGTGAGTTCTCAGTGTGCAAATCATGAACGTCTGTCTTGATCAGTCTTCTCTTGCAGTTAAGGAGCTTTTGTTTAACTGTTGAATCTTTGGGAATCCAACTAGTGTCCTAAGTGGAAAAAATGTTGAAGTGATGTTGGTGATTATCTGATCTGAGACAAGTATCACTGCATGGACTTGGAATTTTAAAGCAAACAGTATCTGCAGGAGATGTTGCCTGGGGGGTTAGTTGGAAAAACTAGGATTTTTTTTTTTTTTCTTCCCTCCTCTGTCTCACTAAAATGTGAGGCTGTCAAAATTAAATGCGTTGTGAGAAGGCTTTTGGTATACTTTTTCTTTCTCCATGGCCTTATCTGAAACCTGTACAAGGACACTTGCTTTCTAAAGTTCTTTTGACAGATTCTGTATGCACAGTGCGGCTCAGGACTGCAGTAAAATACTGCGTAGGAGTCTTCGTTTCTCCAGTACCTGTTCTCTAGCAGATTAATATAATTTCGGTGTTAAACCATAGATGATAAGTTACCAACTTTGATAGGATTTTGTATTACTTTTTTGCTGTCTTAAAATCATTTGCATGCTGCTCTTTTGTTTTGAAATTAATAATGTGTGACTGGAGAACACAGGGTACCTGGTTATTGCAGTAGGCTTTTTTTGCAAGTAATTGGGAGAAGGGTTTACATTAAAAAACCTTTTATTCAGATTTACTTTCTGAATAGACTCATGTTTTCCCTGTGAAGACAAGATTTTTAGTTTATTTTGATTTATTTTTTTTTTCCTTGCAAGGTAACTATGGATAACTATGAATAGTTTGTGTATAGAACATTGATTTTTAGCTCTTTAAGTAAGAGTTTTGAGATGAAAACGAGGTGGGAAGGAGCATTAACACATGCCAGATTGCTGCTTCGCTCTTACCTTGACCACATGTCTAAACCGCAGCGTCGTTGTCACCTGCCTGATCCTTAGTTTTGTCTGCAGTCCAGTCATTCTATTTGCTTCTGTTCATTCATCTGTAACTCAAGGATAATTAACAATTCCTTCTTGTGTTTGCTGTATGTCATTGTACATGGGATAGCTATTGTAATTTCCAAAATAATGGGAACAGCAGCATTTTTAACTTCTCCAGTGGCTGAGTCACTATAAATGCATTTCTTTTGGAATTAAGTTTACAACAGGATGGTTCTTTCATAACTCCTGTCAGGCCTTATGTTAGATTTTTGGCAGAGAAGTTAGAGAACTTCCATCTTAAACTTCAGAACTGAGGAAGAAGAAACCTACTTTTGTGAAATGGTATGCCGTTTCTTAACTGTGTAATCTTGCCGTAGGCTTTTAAAATCTATTATTAAACAATATAATAACAGTCCCCTTCCTTGCGGGGGGGGGAGGGAGGGAGGGGAAAGTACTTTAGATGGCTCTATAATTCCTTGAGGATTTACAATACCACAGGACCTAACAAAAGCAATGACTAAAAGTAACGCAATTTTTAGATGTTCTCCTGGGTAGAGGAGAATGATGTGGGTTTTTTGCTATAAAAGCATTTTCAGTACAACATAAAATTGTCAATTTCTAAGCAAATCTGCATGTTAAGTGTCTAGAAAAATATTTTTGAGCAGCCTTTGTTGATTCTGATGGAATTGAGGAAATGACTACTTGTCCACAACTTGGTTTAAAAACAAGCGATAATATTCTGACAAGTATTACTGCTGGCAGCCAGTTATCCAAGGAGCTACGTTCTAGGTCTGCCTCATATTTGAGGTAGGGTTCAAGTCAGCCTAAACTTTATTTTGTGAGTGGCAGCATATTACTCCTAAAATACTGCTTTAATAGCACTGGGACCATGATGAGCATTAAAAATCTGTAATTTGTTTAATTCAAAGGCACTTAAGTAGTGTTTATAGTGATCTGTAACTTGTCCATGAGCTGTTATGTTTATGACAGTAAATGAAGCAAGATAACAAAATATATTATCATTTAAACAGCAGATGTTCTACTCCCTATTAACAAAAAGGGGGGGGCTTTCAGGTGGGCATAATGTTCTGTAGCAATATCGGGCAGGACAAGCTGTTTATTCGTGGCTCTTAAGAGATCCTAATAATCTGCGCCTTCTCAAATTGATCTTTCAAAACTAAGTTCTGGAAGGCAGGTGGGAGGGTGACAAACTTTCCGTGAGTCATTTCAGTGCGTACAGCAGCTAATAAGCAACTGCTGATCATTCAGTAGGAAAATTCTGTGTTCTTTTATGTAACTCTGAAATCCCAAAGTATGATCTCCCCTCTAGCTGCTTACAAAGGAAGATAGGAAGGTAGTGATTTCCACTGCCACCCCCCCCTTTCCTCTGCAGTACGTTAACTTCCGTGACCTGTTTGATCTTTGCTGTGGAAACAAAAATGCAGATGGTAGTAAAACTGTGGTGCCTTGGTGAAATATGGTGTCTGTCTTGGAGCTCCTGAAAACTGATGAGTTGCTCAAAACAGTAGACTGCATCTGTGTTTGAGGTTTTCTAATGGCTCTCTTCTAATAGTCTGAGCAGGCAGCTGAAACTGGCAAAAATAGTATAATAATGCAATATGTGCCTTTACCGCTTCATTCGCACTGGCCATTTTGTTATTTTTTTCACTGGGTGTTCAAAAAGACCAACCAAAACCAAAGATGGATCCTAGTAAGAAGATGATTACTTCTAGTAGTTTTTTTGGCTAGTGGGAAATAAATGGTTGAGAAATCCCACCCCCCAAAACGCACATTTTTCCCCAGCTGTGTGTATGAGTAGTACATAGAATTAAGATGCCGTTGTGACTGTTAGAAAAATATGACAATTCATTCTAAATAATTTTATTTAAATAACAATTACTTTACTAACTCTGAAATAAAGATGAGATGGGAGCTGAATGCCATAGAGATTTTATGACACTGCAAATAGTAGCAAAAATCTAATGTTGTGTTGAACTGGGATCAAATTTGTTGATGGCAGTAACTGTGCTGTGAATGGAAAAATAATTGGATATTTTCATTGCTTAAGTTTTGAGGCAGAGAACTTTTCTTTGCATCTCTGTAGCGCATGAAATGACACTCAAATAGATGTAGTAAAAATGTGTGGGATATTAGTAAAGTTTTTCATGTGTCCTGTAGTTCTGTGGCTCTAAAATTAATACCTGCCTACAGTAGCAGTCACTGGGGGTATGAGGAGCACAAAATGACCTGTGCATGGTGATGTCCTGGTTTGAATATGCAGCAGATTCAAAATTGTTCTGATGATTGCATTTTGTCTCTTAGCTTTTTGAATTAAGTCACCGAGATCAGAAGATAAAAGTTTAATTATAGCTTTGGCTGTGAACACTGCCTTTCACACCAGGTGGAGGTTTCTGCTGCTTTCCTTGTCATACCAGACTATCTCTTACAGCTTTTGAGGAAAAAGCCCAAAAGCCTGCCAAGCATATTCTTCAGTATGATCAGGCATTGTCTTAGTCAGATTTATAGGGTATATGTGGTCAGGGCTCAGTTTATATTAAAGTATCATCAGTACAGTAGTCCTGTATTTAAAAGATGAAATATGAAATTGTTAGAATTTTTGAAATAGTTGTAAAATCTAGGTATTTTACTCCAGTATTTGTCTGACTGAAGCTTGTGGATCTTGCTATTAAATTGTTGTTGACCTATAAAAGAAAAGTAGCAGGTGTAATAGAGTACAGGTCATACTGTGGAGTTAGTGAACTGGCACCAGGGCTTCCCTACGCTTTGAACAGTGTAATTGTATTCCATTTTCCTCAAAGCTGATCTGAAATATTAGCATATGACTTGTAAGCCAGGAGAAACGAGGATTTATGTAATTCACTTAATTATCAGCTACAGGTTAATTGGCATCTGCTGTTTAAGATGAATTTAACTCATGTATCCATTTGGATGAAACTGGAGTTTCTGCCATGTTAATTACTAAGTGCAGACTAGTCCTTGCATGTTAGAAGTAAATCGAATTTACAGAATGTCTAAATAAAAAAATTGTTGACCCAAAACTTAGTCAGTTAAAATAAAAATCTTAAAAGTAAATGCCACACAGCTACTCTAAAACGGCGGTCATTTTCATATCTCTTGTTTGATCTTTTTTAAGAATAGAAAAGATGCAAGTCAGAGAGAGAAACTATACCAGGGAAAAGAAAACTTGACTGTCCAGCATAAACTTTGAGGTGGTTCTTTCACTTCTTTTTACATATCCCTTCTAAAAATTGAAGTTGTGTGTCATGGTGGACCACTAATCCTCTTCTGGTCACTGATGGGAAATATTAGAGCAGCTTCCCCTACTTCGATATAACAGAAATTAAACAGTGATTAGGGTGTGGGAAGCTTTCGCTTTTCCTGTCAGAGGTTTGTGTTGCCTCAATTGAGGCAAGTTTGGGCTCCTATTTGTAACCCAGCTGCAGTACGTAAGTACTCAGACAGGGTTGTTTGTGGTTGCATTCTACTTGAGCATTAAATGCAGTGTTAACTGTTAAAATGAATAGGTGTTTTCATCTGTGACACAGTACACGTTTCAAGGATTAAAAAGTACATAAAAGCACTGCTAAAAGTTCTCTTTATAGCACTGACCTGCTGAAAATACTCCTGTGGTGACTGAAAACTGGCATTTGCTTTTACAGCTGGATTCAGCAGTTTGTGCAGTCCTCTTCCCCTTTATACTTCAGTCTCATTTTCTGCAGTTGCATGTGTGCCTGTATTCCAGGACAACAGGATGTTTCCCAAAACAGACTACATGTTTTATGTAATAATGTGTTCTTATTGCCAGTGTTTGTCTTATCCTGAGTGATTCCTCAGTGTTTTACTTTTGTGTACAGATTCCTTTTTATTTTGTCGTTTCATAGGAACCTCCAGAAGTTAAGTCTCTTTGGGGACATAAGCATTCTGCAGCAACATGGAAGTATATCAAATACATACCTCGGCAAGGTTGACCCTGATGGCAAGAAGATTAAGCAGTAAGTTATATCTGTAAATTATCAAATGCATTAAAATAATAAAACCAGAGAACAGAACACAGATTTTCGTGCCTGAAATACATGGCTGAGAATGCTTTAAGTTTTTTAATAGGATGAGAATCTAAATTCTTAAATTGAGTTGATTTCTGTTCTTACTATTTCCATGAAGTAGTCTGCTTTTGTGGCTTTTATTTTCCATTCTCAGCAGGGTGAGAATCCTTTATTTCCTCTTTTCCTTGTGTTCTAGAAACAATATTATGTTAATGGCACAAAAGGGGAGGAGGGATGGGGAGTTGTTACCAGGACCCCTATTATTGCTGTACATGAAAAAATTAGAAAAGGAAATCATCTCTTGTATTTCACAAGAATTGAGGACATGTAGCAAGTAAACTTGAAAGAGAACATAAGCACAAACAAGTTGAATCTCAAAACTAGGTTATGTATTTGCAGAATTCCTGGAAGATCATAGCTCAAAATGTGCTTATTTAGTTCAGAGGTGTATTTTAGCTTGCCATAATTATGTTACTATACAGGCCATGAATGCTTATAATCAGAATAGCTACTTCTTTAGAAAAGATTAAATACAATATCAAAAGCTACTGACTTCTGGAATAAATTACCACAGAGGGAGTGATGCTAAGTTAACTATTTTGGCAGTTCTGCTAAAACTTTACGTATAGATAAAACCTGAATACCAATGTTTTAATTTGTGTTAGTTTATATGTCTTTTTCCCAGTAGCTTGGGAGTGGAGTAAGTACAGCCACTATAGATCTTTACTATTATTTTTTAGAGTGGTTTTAGAACTAGTGTGGGTATATTACAAGATCAGTGTATGTATGTGAACACAACCATTGAACTAAATGCTTGGTCTTGACTTAAATTTGTAGAACAGTGCAAATATGTGTGTGTGTCACATACTGTGCCTTTGTCATCCATTATGCTTAGAATGCAGAACTTGGAGCAGTTTGGGATTCTGTTTAACCTATGTACTATAGTGCTGTGTGAAGGTAAAATGTTGATTCTGTAAAAGCTCCTTTTTTTTCGTATCCTCTGTTGTGAAAACATAAATACGTAATCAAATCTTTTCCAAGGGGCTTGAAGAGAGCCATCTAAGCAGATGTTTACTCAGCTGAGTGCATGCTTAAGCATTTCTTCCAACAAATAACAAAAATAAGCATGCACGTTTTGGAGCCGTAAACCATTCAAAACTCATAATCTAGTCTGAAGTTAGTCTTTTAGGTGAATATTGACCTTTGTACATTTAGGAATGAGAAAATAAATGCTACCTCTTTTTTGTTTGTTTAGTTTTAGCGGTGGTTTTTGTTTTTCATTTTTCTTTGTTTTGTGGTGTTGTTTTGTTTTTCCCCTAGAATAAAACAATGTATTTGGAACCTGGTAGTTATTTTCTAAACTAAAGGAAAGCTGGCAATGTTTTATTCAGTGTTCTCAAGTTCATTAGCACTAGCAGCAGATTTATTTCGGGAAATAAATCCTTACGGCTCCTTATTCTTGTATTTTGCACTTGGGGTTTGCATCGGTTCAGTTGCAAAATGGGGATACTGATACCTAACACTGAAGGATATTGGGCAACCTTTGGAGACAGTGTTATTGGTAGTTGAGGATTTTTTGGAACCTGTATGGTGATAAATCTTACTAGCTGTTTTAGGAACTTCCTGCAGTTAAAGCACTAGGGGAAGAAAGCATGACACTTCCTTAGGTCTGTAGAATTGAGCTGGGTGTAACAGACCGTGGCTGAAACCTCAGTTAGCACAGAACTATTAGGATGCTCCTCCAGGTTAAGACTAAGGGTTGTTCTGAGGGAAAGGAGGATTTGGATTGTATTTTCAAAAATGTACTTTTGCAGTGATCAGCATGGGTTTGTAATGTGTGTTCTTTTTCTGTGCAGCATACATGTCCCTGGTTACTTTCTCAAATTCTCTTTAGAGCTTAGTTCATTACTGTTGGGAAGCTCAGCATAAACAATACATTTGTCTTGAGTTGTACAAAGCGAAGTTGTTTAAAATTTTTGCTTTCTGAAATCTTCTTCCAATGATTGATCTGTGTGGTTCAGATAGTTTGGTTTCTAAAAGAACCAGTTTAGCCTCTGTTACTAAACAAAAAATTTTGATTGATAGTCTTTAATTAAACAAATGAGCTCCATATGGACCTTAGTAATATCTTTGTTTCCTGTCCAGGGCCATCAATGTGCTTCAGTACTGGTCAGGACTGTTTTTTTGGGCTTAAACAGTAACTCAGCCTGTCTAGTCAGGCTTTCGTCTGTCCTCTGGCTGAAAGCGCCATTTGGGGCATTAATTGTCGAAGTAATTTGTTTTGAGTTATTTATTTTTTAAATAAATTGCTCCATTATGATCATTTGTAGGTTTCAGGTTGATGGTGAACATCCCACAATTGCTGCTTACGGGGAGTGAAGGGGACTGATTGAGTACAGTTGTTGAAGCATCACTGGGTTATGTTGCTTTCTTGCACATGCTGAACTCTGCTTGTATTTTGTTTTACAGTTACTAAACCATGCTTAAACTTGAGCTTTATGAGTGAGCTTTAAGAAAACCATGTGTAAGTTAGGGCAAATGTTGTACTACATGCTAGGCAGTTGAAGTAAAAGCTAATATGATAATAAAGGAGGTGTTAATTCCTAAGAATTCACTTAATGTATTGAAATTTCTGGAACACAGTTCAAACTTTCTGTGAACTTCAGTTAGGTGCAGTCTGTTTATGAAAAATAGAATGTGCATAAAACCTGTTAGGGTGTTTGAAAAAGTTACTTGAGATATGTTAAAACTAATGGCATATGGTTTATATTGTGCTTCCTGTCTGGGCTTACACAAAACAGGTATTTAAAACAATACAAAAGTGGTCACTATTAAATATTCCCTACTGACATGTTTGATCTCTTTTTATTAAATTGGCAAGGAACTGGGGGAAGGTGACTGGAAAGTTTTCCTAGGACCTGGACTATCAGCACAAATCTGAATACCTGTATAAATACTTTGGTACTTGCACTAAAAAGTTGATGTGTAGACAGCATTAAATCAGTGTACCTCTTTCAAAGTTATTTAGTGAAATTCCCACAGGGAAGAAAACCCACCCTACAGCTGCAGAGTTCTGTATCGTATTTCGTTTCATTAAATTGTACGAGTACTAGAACAGTACTCTTCTAAGCTTAGATGTTTAAGTCGTATCAGAAGCACAATTTAAACAGGATTTTAGTGCAGTGAGGTATATAGATGGTAGTATTCTACTGAGCATCTCAAAATTGATTTGTCATCTTTTCAATTGTTCTGTAAAATATTACAAGCACTACTGTTAAGATTGACTACGCAGGACTATTACAAAATAAATTCTACCATTGCTGCAACCATTGCAGCACCTTTTGTAGATGTGTATGGTGAGAGCTGGGAGGGAAGAGTCTTTAGTCATTGGAAGAAATTAGAGATGTTTCTGTGGTAGAACATTTTTCTTTGGGGGTTTGTCAGAGAATCTGCCTTCAATTTAAGCATTGGCAGGAATAATTATGAAACAAACATTGCCAGGATCAGACAGGGCTCATCTGAACTGTAAAAGAATTTAGGAATAAAATAGCAAAACTACGCTGTGACTCTTGACCTGTTGTTTAAAACTGTGTTTGTGTTGTAGTTGCCAGTCCTCAGTTAAAAAAAAAAAATTCATATAAGATCTGGGAGAACTGAAGTCTTTAAACCTGATGACTATACTAGGCAAAGCCTTGGGAACTATTCTGAGGTGTATAATAGATAAATAAAATAACCACACCAACTTTTCCACTTCCAAAGAGAAGTCAGGCCTTCCAAACCCACTGCATTCTTAGGAGAAGGAAGAAAGTGCATGCAGGCAAGGGAGAGGATGAATAAGGATTTTCAGAGGGAGAGGGTGAGTAAGGATTGATCTTTTAACTTTCTCACAACAGGCATCAAAGGTAGGAGGTGACAGGTTCAGAGCAAGCAAGAAGAGGGGGGAATCGCACTGCAGAGTTCTTTATTATTGGATGTTGCAGTTGCCAAACACTTGTTTCAAAGAGGGGTCTGGATAAACTTGTGGAAGTGAGGTCCCTGAGGGTTACTAAATACAGAAAGCCACTGCTGGCTCAGGAGGTCTGAGTTACACATTTTTGGAAACTAAGAACATATTTGAGAAATATCCCTATGTGCTTTCCTTATTCTGATGCACTTCTTAAGGCAATGGTGTTTCTCTGCTGTCAGTCAGGATACTGGGCTAAATAAGCCTTTCATTTTGCCTGGATGTTATCTTGATTAAAGATAGATGGATGATAATAATAACTTTGTAACATTATTATGCTTAGATGTATAAAGTACACATATTTGTAACAATAAAGGAAAAAGTGTTCTGTGCAAAACATTACCTGATTTGAGGCACAAAGATTTCTGCTAATTTTGTTCTGGAGGTGTTTGCATCTTATTTCTTTGACCGTTCATGGAACTGTCATAGCCTGGAACTGCTTCCCTTAAATGATGATATTTCCTTCTGGCTGACCAGGGTTTGGGATCAAACAGTCATCTATCTACACGTGTCCTAGAATGTATGCGCTGAAAGGACATTCGTCATTTGATCAGGAGGGACTGTTGGACCAGCTGTGGGATGAAGACTGGAAAAATATTTGTTTGGAGAAAGTTTGTAGAGTTTAACTCTACTATTCGAATTTAGTATTCAAAATATTATCTTAAAATACTTTTTGTTGCTTTCTTGAATTAAATAACTGACTTAAAGAACACCCTTCATTAAAAAAATAAAGGGATAGCAGAGGTGAGTGAGATGCATCAGAATAAGTGCATAAAAATCATGCAGCGTAATAAATGGCACGAGGATTCTGGCAGTGCCAGAAACATCTGGCACTGATAATCTGAGATTGAAGTGTTACCAGGTTCAAGTTGTTTTGGTAAAACTTGAGCTTGTTGACACTTGAAAATCCAGTTAGCTGTACATTTGGAAGTATTTAAAGAGTTGTCTTCTTAGATGTTTGTTCTTTACCCTTTAATGGTTGAAGCCAAGCAGGTAGTTTCAATTCATTCGAACTTATGCTCAAAGTCAAGTTTCTGCAACCTTTCATTGAAAATTGCTTTTTTTTTCCCCACACTGAATTATATGCAGTTCCAGAGAGGTTAGCAAATACAAAAAGCTGTTTTTGAAAACAAGAGCTGTGTTTTAAAAGCATTACAGGTTTTCTTATTTGCATAACCTTAAAATGTATGTGGGAGAGTGTTAAATACGTGCTGGGAAATACATGAAATGAAGGTTCATAGTGTGCCACTGTTTTTGAAAGACAAAGTACATAATTTTTCTCAAGATAGTCCACAACTTTAACCTTTTAAGCTCTGTGAATTGCAGTTAAATGGCTGTGGGAGGTCTGCAGAGTCAGGTTCTAACATTTTTAGTTCACAAGAACCATCATAATAGTACCTTCCTGCAGAATATGGCCATAAATGAAAGAATAGTTCTTGAATAAAAACCCAAAATGGTATGTAATTGGTAAGACTAAACCATGTTTAATAGGATCATTGTCTGTTTTGTTTACTTGCAGAATCCAGCAGCTGTTTGAAGAGATATTAGGCAATAGCAGGCAATTGAAATGGCTGTCTTGTGGGTTTATGCTGCAAATAGTAACTCCCACATCATTGTCCTCCTTATCAAACCCCATAGCCAACACCATGGAACATCTGAGCTTATTGGACAACCACATCCCCGGTAATACCACTCTTATCACTGCGGTTGAATTGGAGCGCTTTGTGAATCTGCGTTCGCTCGCTTTGGATTTCTGTGATTTTACAGCTGAAATGGCAAGAGTCCTGGCTGACAGCAACCATGTGCCTTTGCATCGACTGTCTCTCCTGGTCCACAGTGTTTCCATAATGCACAAGTCATTGGACAGTATGCCAGAAGATGAGAATTGGAAGGCGCTGACTCGCAATGGCACTAATCTTCGGGTCTATATAATGGCTTTTGATGTCAAGAGTGATGATATGTTAAGGATTCTTAAGCCCAGTATCCCCCTAGAGAGGATTCATTTTGACAGCTACATCACTTGTGTTTCAGGGGCTGTTGTCGACCTCATATCCAGGCAGTATGACAAGTTCCTCACTCATTTTATACTAATGAATGATGTGATAGATATGTCTGGCTTCCCAGATCTTAGTGACAACCGGAATGAAGATCCACTTGTCTTACTAGCCTGGAGGTGCACAAGACTGTCTCTCCTAGCTGTTCATGGTAGGTAATATGTTGCACGGGCATAGTATGTGACTTTGAGATGCTTAAAACACTTTGGCCTTTCTAATCATAATGTGTTTTAGTGAAGCAGTGTTCAAAAGTCTGCTGCGCAGTTGCTGTAGATGCCATTGTACCTTATACTGGTATTTTTGTGTTTGAAAATATGAAGGTGTTTATTGTGGATGAGTACTAAACGTACTTGTAGCTTACTAACTTCTGTTGAGAAGTCACATAGGATTTTGTTAGACTGCTCACAGAAATGAGGATAACTCATAATTGAGCATTCAGGAGGCTTACCCTGGAAGTGATCATCAGTGTGAAAGTTCCACCAAGGGGCTGGTTATGTGAATGTGAACACTGAAAACATTTACTGTTTTACTGTGAGCTCATATGCTGACAAGATTAGATGATTATAATTCCTGTTTGTACATAACATGAGTTAAGGCTGAGGGGAGGAAGTCTGTTACCAGTTTGGTAAGGTTTTGCTAGCAGACAAAGGCTGAAAAACAGAATGTGGAGGAGGTTGCCTCACTGAGTGGGTTGGTTTCACCAGTAATACCAGAGCTAGGTTTATCCTACCTATTTATTTGCAATATAATAATTGCAAATTTTAAAAAAAGTGTGCATTTGTATTCAGCTCTGTCACCAGTACAGTACTTGCTAGAAGTTACAGTTGTTTGGCAAATTTTAAGGCACTTGAAACCAAAATAATGCAGAACAGTTCTTTTTGTTTGAGCTGGAATCAGCTTACCAAGACCAAGTTTGCTGATCCATGAAGGAGTTAAGTGATGACTCTGTATTGTGTTCTGTAAGAGTGAGCACTCCTTTCCTCAGACTGCTTGGGGGAGTAAATCTCCAGTCATTCAGCATAATGAAGGACAGACCTTCAGCAGTGAAGATTGTACATTCAGATTTCCATTGGTTGAAGTCAGAAGGTCCTGCTATATTTGCTAGAAAAAGTTTTTCAACTGTCTTCTGCTTGAAAAATCATAGGGGTGTGTGTGTGTGTAAATTAATTTAGTTGCCTCTCCCTTATAGTTTCCAGATCTGACAGATTCTGGATACTGACACGTGACCATACCACTCTAAATGTGAATTTTAACAGTTTCTTTTAACATTTGGATACAAGTTTGAGGACCCTTTTAAAAAAAAAAAAAAGGGGGTGTTACCTGAAATTGTCTTCCTACTACAGGGAAGTCCTCTAAAATTAAAACGATGGTAAAGTATCTGAACGTAAGCTAACATAAGTATCATTTAATATCAATGCATGTCTATTCAGTAGAAAGTATTAGTCTGTGCAGAGTGTAGGGAAAGCAAATTGCTTCTACTATTCTGTCTAGCAAATGGTTGCTGCATCTTCTTTCTTTGGGGAGATGCTGTGTATACCTGGAGGAGAGAATGGCCAGATACTACCCTTGCTCTAATGTTGGGGTTCAGATTCTTTCCCCTTTCTTTCTCCCCTCCTTGCAGCAGAAGCTAGCCAAGCTGCTTATTGGTGCCTCCTGGTCTTTTATAAGCTGTAAATATGACTTTTCTGGTACTATAGCATATACTTGCTTCTAAAGTAGCAACTGTGAGAAGAATATGATTAGGAAGCAAGATCTAGAATGCTGTGATGCTTCAGTACAGTGTCTTAGCCTCAAACTTGTATTTTCTGTGGTTTACCAAATAACGGTTTCTGGCTCCACTTGTCACATTCTTTGTGATACTGTCAAGCTTCTTTCAGGAAAAAAGGTGGCTTTATTCAAGGTGTCATAATTCACTTTATATATAAGTGCTTAGGTTTCTTCTCCTGTCTTCCTGAAGTGGTTATTCTTCAGTTTCCAATACTTCTCTATTTTTTTGGTTTTCCCTCTTTTACTGTTAATTTGCTCTGAGAAAGGCTTTGATTTACACACAGTTTTGGCTGCCACTTGTCACTGACCAAAAGAGGAGGGGGAAAACAGCCTAAGGACACTCATTTCCTTGTGTGCTCCGAGGTTCTCTTCTGTCTTTTGTGGGAAGTCATGTCATCTTTCCACCACAGTAGCATCTTCAGAAGCAGAGGAAAGCTGATTGAAGGATATTAAATTCTTGCAGAGTCAAGGAAGGGTTAGAAGAGTGTGTGGTCATTTGGGATGGGGACATTAGGATAGAGTTGTATGGTCAGGCAGTGTGAATAAAAAGCACAGCCCATTTGTGGGGACTGAAGCCTTTTTTCTTTTCCTTCTCCTTAAGAGAAGGGCACTTCATGTGGATTTTCAAGACTTTATATTGTAAACTTATTGTTACCTGTGAGATTCTCAGTTTTATTCTGTCCATGAGCAAAACTAAAGTTGAAATTTTTACTAGCAAGTAAAAACAAATTATGGTGTGCCTGTGGTGAATTTGTTGTTCAGTGATAATTGTAGTAAAGTGCTCTTTCCCTGTTACCTCTGAACATTTAGCTGGGCAGAGGCTTTCTGGCTGCCAGAAAGTTACTGAGAAACTTCAGGCAAAACTTTTGAGAGGAGAGTTAATTTAAAGTGAGATTAAGATAGTTGTTCCAGATCATAGAGGATCTGTCTGTGAAGTTATAGCAATAGCCATATACCTGAACCACAAGGATTGTATGGGGGACGTAACTGCAGTTGTTGTTCCCTTTATTCTTGTGCTTTTAGTCAAGGATTTCTTTAGTAAGTTCCTTTATGATCAAGATAACTGGAAGGTGTTGTGAGCTCCTTCAGATCCTGGTACGGGAGTATCACCGTAGAGGTGGAATTTTCCATTGGGTTTAATGTCCTGCAGCCTTATTGACAGCTTCATCTTCTGTGGACAGTTGTGCTGGAGGTGAAGCATCAGCAGATGAAAATTGTGGGAATTCATGCATTCCTAATGGATTACATACCAGAAATTAGCCATACAGATGTATGCAGGCTTCTTTGTTGAAAACCTACCAGGAGCAATATATTTACAAGAAACCTTACAAACAGTAGGAAAAAGTAAAAGTAAATAGAATTATTTCCCCTTTCTTTACTACTTTGTTATCAGTTTTCTCCATTCTTTAACTAGCTGTGTATTATTTTGATATGTTATGATGCAGAGCATGTTAACTGCATTGTTGAAGACCAACCCACAGTTTTTATTTCTCAGCAGCTAAACTTTCGCAGTTCAAACACTGTGCAGAGTGCAGCTTTACTTGGAATCTAAGGTGGGGCTCACAGAGAGGCTTAGCACCTGTGAGAATGATGCTGAAGGCAGAAATGAGCCTTTCCTTTTGCAATGGAAGGGCTGACTTGGCAGAGCTCCCAAAAAGGGAAGTTCATCTGTGGTTTGCGTCTGAATAAGGAGGAGCTGGCCAGTTGCCTTAGCCAGGGTACAGAAAGCTAACAGGTAACTGGGGAGTAGGTGTTTTTAAAGAGGGATACCAATATACACTAATGGGAAGAGAGGGAAGCTTTATAATTACGCTTAATATCAGATAGAGTAGTAAGATACATGTAGATTTTTTTTTTTTTTTTTTTTTTTTTTCCTTCCCACTACTGTGACTCATTTCCTGCAGAGGCTTCTGTTTTGAATTTTGATTTGTTGTTGTGTTTGGTTTGGTGTTTTTAAGTCTACCTCTAATGGGAAAAAGAAGAGCAACCTTCAAATTTTGTTTCTAGCACAAGCAGTTTTAAAACAGTCCTTTTATAAATTTGCTTGAAGTAATTGATTACTCACTTTTTTCTATTTATTTATACTATAAAGTAGATCACAGGAGGCTTGAAATTGTAGATGGAACTTAACTCTGAGTAAATAAGTCCTCTTTTCTACAAATGGTGAAAAAATTGGATCTAGAAAAGCTTAATTAAACTACCTGAAGTAATATTGATACTTCCTTATTCAGAATATAAAAATGGGGCTTTACTACTTGCAGCTGAGAAAAAAAGCTGTAGGAGGGTTCTGCCAGATGGAAGATGATAAAATAGGGGAAGGATGTCGAGATGCTCTGCTATTATGTACTTCAGTAGAAAAAGGTAGTAAAATGATGGACAACTTTATTTTCTTTTCCCCCCCTAGGTTACACAGTTTGGGCTCATAATCTCATTGCAATTGCTCGTCTTCGTGGCTCTGACCTGAAAGTTCTGGAAGTCACAGAAGAAAGCATTGATTTTGACCAAGGAGAACTGGCTGATCAGGATGTGGATCCAGTACACAATCTCATTGAGCAAGTATCTCTCGGGTTGGGTCGACCTTGGCACGCAGTCATGGACATAGAGCTGCTCAGTGTCTTCACTGAGCCAACCCGTCACTTTTACAGAGAGATGCAAAGCTTCAGTGAAGGCATTTAGCTCCTTATTTACAATTCCTGTGGTTACATATGCAAGTAGGGTCCTATTATGTTTTTTCAGTAGCGTGAATTAACCCCTTTTGTGCTGTGTTTAATCAGTATTAGCTATATAGAATTATATATGTGTATTCTACTTCTTGATCAAAGAACGTAGTAGGGTATTGGTTTAGAAGCTGAAAGTGGCAGTGTTTAGGGTTTTCACGGTTAATGGACTTGTCTACCAAACCTTAACAGAGATACAGCCAAAGGCTGTCTGAGGTTGCCGGCTAACTTTACTTTTATTGAGTAACTGCATTTTGAATGATTTTACTGTTATATCGGAGTTCCGTGCTCAGGAGCCAACTCTTTTTAATACCCATATCCATAGCCCGGTGGATGTCTGTGCTGTCATTGTGTGCTTAATCTGGTAGCATGCTACTTAATAGGCTTAAAGGAAGAGAAGTCTATCCCGGGCTGTTCATTTTAAGAGTCTCACCTTGTGTTATTTCACGTGCAGATTCCGAAGCATGACTTAGGACCACTCTCAGCTTTTCTTAGCTGTTAAGTGGCGGTGTGAAACACTGGCTTTTCAGGTACCTGCACTTACAGATTCGCTCCATAAGCTGCAGTCTTTTGGATTCTTTGCAGACTCCTCCTCGTTTATTCTCATGTTTTGTCATCTTCCTTAAAAGTTAGCTTTGGGCCAAAGTTTAAAAGAAAAAAATCCAAGAATGTGCACTCCGATGAGGTAAAAACATAACAGTGAAGACTTCAATACAGAGGTATACACCTGCAAACAAACATTAGTCGTGAAATCCCTAGCAACCAAGTCACTGGATTTTCTCTGTCAGCGCCTGTGTCAGCTGCCAAAGAATAGATTAAAAACGAAGAAGTGCCCACATGCTGGCAGGGGCAGGCCAACTTTTGGCCAGCCAGATACTGCTAGATTGTAATATATAAGGTCGAATTTCGACCTGTGGTACACAGCTGTGCTGTGGCTCAGTCAGCAACCTCAGAACTCTTAACAAACATGCACCTGTTTCACTGTGAATAGTGAATGTAAAGGAAGGAAAGGAAACAAATACAAAGCTTGTTCTATCACAGGTATGAGCTGCTATGATGCATGAAGAACATTCCATGAAGTATGTTTTAAAATCTTGTTATATCTGAGAGGCTTTAAAAGCCGATTTAACTGTTTCAGGGCAACCGCGGTACAGACGTGGTCTCTGTGAGACTTCCACCTGACCCCAGTTTTAAGTGGTACGAATGTTGTGCATTTAATGTTTAAAGGACAGTCTGCAATAATAAAGTAAGTGGCCAACGTGGGTGCCCAGCAGTGCTGAGACCTGGCTGCTATATTGTAAGCTTTGGAAAACACAATTTATGCAACAGATGTCCAGATATGATTCTATTTATGGAAAAAGTTTATATGTGTTTTACAAATGGTTTTACCATCTTATATTAAAATGACCTTTTGACAGGTGTGCGCTGTTTTGTCTCCAGTGAGCACATACCATGCGGATTTTATATGTACATCAGTAGAGTGAATCCACTGGCACAGTGTGTGTATATGCCAGATGTGGTGAGATTTTATCTTATAAATGTGACCAGATTAAAAAAAAAAACCTCCTGACAGAAAATGTAAGGAAACCAGCTGAATGTTTGAATTGATGACTGATGTTGTATGGTTTATGTTAAATGTATATTCTTTTAATCAATCAATAAAGCATTAAAAATTGATCTCTGTATAAAATATTTTATTGTATCAGCATGAAGATTTTTAGAATTAAAATGCAACATCCTTCAAAAGCTGTGTATAACTGGTAGCTCCCATTTTGTTTAGGTCAACAAAAAGAGTCTAAAGTTGTACAGTATTTATATTTTTTTTTTTTTAAATTGGGCTGAATTTTGTCAAAATTTTTGGCGGGATGGAGGAAAGGGAAGGATGCTTTGCTGAAGATCAGACTCTCAGACCAGTAGTATATCATGATATGACCTAATAGGCTGATACAGTAAACTGGATTGTAGAATATAGAAGATTATTTTTGAGAAATTCCTGCATCCCTTGCAATTGCTTAAATCAAAATCTAATGTGCTCAAGAAAAATGTGTAGTACTTCTTTGGTGTCCCACTATTAAATAGATTATGAATACCTGCAATGCTTCAGTTTGACGTTTTATCTGTACTTGGAGTACGTAGCTGTGTATTCTGAATGAAAACTGCAAATGTCTGGTAAGCTGTGGAGGAGCTCCATGCCCTGCAATGGCTGATTGTGCTGTGAGAATTGTCGGAATGGCTGTTCAGCGTGTGCGTGCCAAGCATGGATTTAATTTGAGCTTCTGAGCTTCACTTTTTGACAGTCCAAGCCACTACCAAGCATAAGAATTGCACTGCTGCTTGTTCAGGCAGCCTCCTAGATCATCTAGATTTGGTAAGCAAGATCACTTGCCAGCTCACTGAAGAGATGCTGTGGGTAATAAAGGTAAGGTAAATACAATTACAGCTGTTTGTCTGCCACTAAAGTGAAATAACAGAACTTGGTCTCTGTGCTGTTCAGGGGTCAGCCTCAGGAGGGAGGTTTATGTAGCAGAACAATCTGATAGTGATTGTTCAGCATCTTCTGGACCTTAAATTTGGACTTGGAGTGATTACAATTTGTGGCTTTTCCTGTGTAACTTCCTGAAGCAAATGCTGCGTCCTCTGGTTTAAACAGAGTTGCAGGATATTAATTTTATTTCTCCAGACTACTGTGTTTCTGTGGATAATTGCCTTACTTAACACAGCTGGGAAGGAATTTGTTTACCTTTCTGTTATATAAAGGTGTTTCTCTTTTTAGTTTAACCTATTTTCTGCTTTGTTTTTAATTAACTTTATCTAGAAAGGTAAGATAAGGAGCAGGAGAAACAGGCTGCTTAACTATGGCAGAGATATGTGCGGTCCTTTCACTTACTGCAGTTACAGCCACAGGGTTTAAAATGGGCAGTATCAATAGATGTCTGTTCAGTGCTCCAGCTCTGATTTTCCATAGTCTGAAGTCTAATCACTGGGTACAGCTTGTGTTCTAGGTGTGAAGTCAATGTACTTAGACAGACTACCATCATCTTCCTCACTTGACATGTATAGGGAGTCCAGTAAGGCACGAGTGTGTGGTGAAACCCGTACCTTGAGCAGTGTTGGAGAAATACACCTCTGGTGGTTCTGTTGTTGTAGAAATAAATAAAAGTTGGCTTTGTTGTTTGTTTGTATAATAACCAGAATTAGCAATAAGCAGGATGAAGGGATTCAAGGCGAAGCAATTTGAAATCGAGTGTTGGAAAACTAAGATGGTCCTAATGTGGGAAGTGCACTTGTATTGGGAGTGGGGCTTTACAAACTCTGTGAAATTGAGTTTGTGTCATCCCAAGTGGGATTTTTAAATTGTTCTGGTTTTCCTAAAGAGACAGTGTTACCAAGTTAGTCTTGCTGCATTCTAGATTTAGCAGCAGGAACTTGGAACTCAAGCCCTCAATTGTTTGTTAAAACTGGATTGCTTTTTCTTGTGGGGGGAACAGGGGCATCCCTGCATACACACTTGTGTGACCCTTCTCAGTTAAACATACCTAAATACATCTTAGGGGCTACTGCACCTTGCTTCCTTCATAAATCTGAGCTTGTTTTTAAATTGCTGATCTAGTGGGAGGTGTCCCTACCCATGGCAGGGGGTTTGGAACTAGATGATCTTTAAGGTCCCTTCCAACTCAAACCACTCCATAATTCTATGATTTTAAGTAGGCTAAATAGCAGTTAAAACAGTTTAACATGGATGATGCTTTAAAATGTCTGTTGTCAGAATTTTCTGGTGAATAGCTCAAGTACAAAGGCTTACCCAAGTGCCTTTGAGGACTACACTAGAAATAGAAAGGAGAATAAAGAAATTCCTGGAATGAGCCATGAAAGAGTTCTGCAGCTGAAGTAAGTCCATGTGGAAATAATGGTAGGTGCAGCAGTACTGAGCTGCAAAAGAAAGAGCTCCCTTGGCAGTCTTGACCTAAGCAATTACCAAAAAGGCAGGCTGGAGATTTTTTTTTGGTAACTTCTAATTATGGGATGTGGTGGCTGTGTTTATGTTAAAGGCTGAAATTGTGTGATGGGTGTGTGTGTGCGCACAGAGAACAGGGAATGGCAGTTGAACTGCCCACTGCTGCTACTGCAGGTGGGGGCTTGTCTAAAAACAGTTTCCCCCCTTGAGTAATTACATGGTTTTCAAGCTGAAGCCAAACTGACAGAAGAGGCAGCAGCTTCTAGCAGAAGTCTTTAAGATTGTACAGTAGTAAAAATGGAGCATGGCACCAAACTGCCTGCCGGTAAGTGTGTGCACTGTGCCTGTTGTGACAGCCATTACCACATGGGAAGAAGTGGATGAGAACACACCAAATGCTTTTATAGGAACACAATTATTAATGCTGCAGTTTTTTAATTCTGCTTTTTTTTTTTTTGGAAGCCTAGTCGTCACTACAAAATTCACATGGACACAATTTATGTCTAAAATTCTATTGTTCGGGTTTTTTCAATGTTTGCCACAGCAGCATGTTCTCAACTACTTTTATTGCTTTTTTTCCCCCTTGTCAGTGTATTGGCTAGAGTTGCTTCTGTGCTTGTTCTACACAAATTCCACCTTGCCTTGCAGTTTTAATTATCAGTACTATGTCCTGCCCCATCCTATATGGCCAGGGTGGTGATATATCCTGAGCTCTCTGAAGTTGAAGGAACGGGGAAGTGTGTGGGGTTTTTTTGTCCCACCCATCTTCCCAAAGGCCAGTGTTACAATCTTGTGACTAATAAACTGAGTTCATGTTGAGACCATAAAAAAAAAGGCCCTAATCCTAGTTTGCTGCAGACATGCAAGGGTTGGGTGGTGCTGAAGCACCACAGTTATGACTCCTTTGTCCCACATCATAAAAACTGGCACTTTGTACATGTTTGACAGCTGAAAGATTACCTACAAAGTCATTATCAGAACATGTATGTAGTAGGGAAGGATATTAACTCCACTTCAACTGCTTCTGTAGTAACATGTTAACAGTAACATTGCCTTCATTTTCAGTAGACTTTTATTGTTTCAATTTGTTTTCACATTCTATTCATAAAGCAACAAGCATCACTTTTGGCATGCAGAGATTCCCTGTACAGCTAAACAAGGACAGAGCTGCTTAACTCTTAAAATACGGTTCACATGATTTAATTTTATACACCTCTGAAGAGATTACTCAAATTAGAAATAATTTAAAATGACTATTGTACAATGGAAGTCACTTATTCACAATATTCATAGTTATTTCATTCTTTATTTACAAAATACTATCCTGAGAATTTTCTATGAAGCTTCAATTTGAGCAAAGTAGTTTATATATACCTAAGTAACAATGGTTACTTAACATAAGGAAAAATGCCATTAGAAGAGTACAGAAAGGGTTTAGCATGTTGCTCAAATGACTGTCAAGTCTCATGCTGTGGTTCTGGTTGTTCTACAGCTGATGGATTAGACTGAGGCGACTCAACTCTGCTTTCAGGAGGTGGTGGTGGAGGCAAAAATCCAGGTCGCTGAGGTGGATAGTGAGGATAAGATCTCATTGGAAATGGATTTCTTACTGTGAGAGAATCAAAGTAGCCCAGTTAGTATCAATCACAACAAACACATACCTGTTCCTCCTACCCCATGTCTCTTCTCACTCAGCCATAGCCTACCTAAATAAAACTCACAAAGCAGACCTGGGTTATCAATATGAGCAACTGTGAAGAAGTAACTGTACAATGCACTTAACCTTCACCAGAAAAGATGCTCCTGGTTAGTTCAATTGAGAAGGAGTATGTGCAAATACAGTTTTAAGTGTTCACCCAGTGTAGTAACTTGCTACCTGCACAAAGCACTCATGTTCATCAACTTGAAGTAAATGCTGGCAAAAGCTACGTACTTGGCAGTGGAGGGCACGGAAGCCCAAAGTCTCGTACTGGAAAACATTCACGTGGTCCGTACATGCCAGCAGGAGGGGGGGGAGGAAAAGGAGGTCCTCGTCTCATGAAAGGTGCTCTAGGATCCACAGGCATCAACGGAGGTCTGACTGGAGGGAAAGGTGGAGGAGCAAACCCTGAACTGATGCCTTCACTTTCAGATGGCAGTGACTGATCAGGCAGTGAGTTCTGCAATACAATGAAAAGAAGGAAATTAGCTTTAGGGAAAGGGAGAAAGAGAGGGAGCATCACTAATCACATCAGGCCTGCTTTGATGTAGACTGTCACACTAGCGAACAGCTAGTTCCAACTCTGCTGTAGCTACAGCATAATCCTGAGTGAGGCCATCTATGTGCACTGACCGTAGTTTCATCTTTTGCATTAAAATTAATTTTCAGCAGGGATTATATTAGTCACACATTAAAATTAATTCACAAGAAAGTGCATGCTGTGATAAAAGCGTACATACAATTTTATAATTTGGACTGCACAGTGATAGGTGACCAATGTACCAGTGACAAATTTTCCTGAATGTTTTGCACAAAATTAAAGCTTCTTTAAATTAAGTTTCTGTTTAGCTACTTACACTAAGGTTAGAATGATCTTTCATCCCGTTTCCACTTGGTTCTGTTCGTGGGCTGTTTTCTGAAGATGTTTGTCCATCTGTATGCAAAAGTTAAACAAGTTATTCAGTGCTGACCTCCTCCCCACCACTGATTTAGGTATTTTTTCTGAAATCAGAATATATAGGCAAGAAAAAACAAACAAAAAGTATCACTGTGCCAAGCAACTGTTCTGCAGGCAGAATGAACGACAACTGAGGAGCACAAAGCTACGCCTGAGGATTTTCTCCAACTTCTGTACAGGTTGCACATGAATTACCAGGTTGCAGCTTTAACCAAAGATTCTTGTATCCAAATAAGGCTTTTTCTTCCATTTTAGTGGTTTTTTTGCTTTAGAAATTACAAGTGCATTTTCCTAGCAATGCATCTCAATATTACTGCAGTAGGTCCGTTTTCCCCTCCTTCCTGCTAATACTTTATTTCTTTGGTAAGTCCCACTCTGGGAATGACTGCACTATGGAAAGCTCTTGGCAGAGAGCACAACAGCAATCCTCTTCAAGTCTGACAAAAATGATTCCTTCCTTACTTGCTAAATGTAGAGGAGACTTTCAGAACTACATCAGTTCTGGATAAGCATTCAGCAATAAGAATAATCATCCTCATATTTACTGTATTCCATTTATAGATTAAGAGATAAATAGGAACTTCAATGTTTTTACCTTTCTACTTCCCTTTGAACAAGTGTTTTCAGTAACTGGAGAAAATTATTAAAAGGGAATTGTCAAAGGAGAATCTGACTGGATATAAATATACTAAATATATACACTAAATGTATTCTTTTCTTAAACAATGAAAAAATTCAAAAGTAACAGAAGTTCTCTCTCCTATTGCCAGAAACCGGGCAACAAAGATGGTAACTTACTACCAGTCATATGAGTAACTGAATACTGGGTGGCAAAGTTTCTGTTGTGAGTTTAATGGCCTCAGTCTAGCTGATGAATCAGACATCTGTGACTTACTAGGCATTATATAAGGATAAAAACTGCTTAATAAGTATTAAGTCTTTAAGCTCTTAAACTGTTTCAGTGATAAGGTTTAAGTCACCAAAACTTTGCCTCCGAGTTTCTGGCTGTTGCCCAGTATCACAAACTCGAATTTACATAATTGGCCAATTTAAAACAAATGGCACTTGGGTCACTGAAATGTGTGATTAAGTTGGGGGCACTGTGAACAACAAAAAGCTGCAAGTATGGCAAACAGTTTGAAGGAGGAGACCTTAGGACCTTCTAGGTTCAGTACACAAAGCCAGTGGATCTATGAAAATTTTGCTGTTATTCTTTCAGTCTTGCTGACTCCAACTCTTTCTAACGTTACCAAATGTGGCATGGAAATGCAAGTAAGGGTGATATTTTAATGCTGTAGTGAGCCTCACAGGAGGAGCCACAACAGACTCAAGGCCAATCCTGAACTGTTAACATACAGAACAGTGAAGGTGGACAAAAAAAATACCTCTGAATCCCATCCACCTGACAGCAGAGTCTGCTATTGTTGATAATAGGGAAAGACTGCATCAAGGCTAGCAGCTGGTAAATTGTTATTACACAATGGAACACCAGGTCTGTGGTAGCTGTGAAGCTGTCCTCTTACCACAGTTTACTACGTGAACCTATAGTGAGATTCTCCATTTGATAGAATCATGGAGGCAATTCCCACCTGTTTTATCAAAAGACTGCACAGTGTAAGTTCGTAGTTCTGCTGGTCCAGAAAGCCTGCCAGTATTTGGAGGATTAGGGAAAAATCTTTCTGGTCTTCGAGGAGGAAGAACTGGATCAGTGTAAGGCTCACCTAATATAGAAGAAATCGCAAAACAGGTCAGTGAAGATTTATTCCCCCCAATCCATGCAATTTTAGACCAGCAAAATTCTCTAGGTATCTTGTGCTCTTGTAAATATCCAAAGTGACAATCAGGGTGAGCAAACAAATCTTAAAAAAACCTCAGATGTAGGAATCCCACCAAGTATGTACTACAGCTTATGTTTCTAAGGAGCTGCAAAAGAGAAAGTTCATTGATTTTTGGTTTAACATACAGTAGAATTTTGAAAGTTATGATTGCCTAAGTTATAAACAGTGGGACCTGGAAACAAAGGCTCAGCATAGCAATGAAGGTCAAAGGCAAAATAAGTTACTATACGTTTTAAGCCATTCTTAGATAAGAGTGCTGTTTTCTGTTATGTTTCATAGTGCTGTAATGTGTTTCCACCAACTTCCTCGCATCAAATCTAGCAATCAATCATGCAGCTACAAGGCAAACTGTATCAGTGAGATCCAAGTGCAGAGACATGGTAAGAACACAGTGGAGGTCAAAGAAACCAGACTCCTCCTCTGCAGTATCCTGTCAATAGATCATATCTGGCAAATGAGAAACTGCATCCTGAGTGGACTTCTGGGTTTTATAATCAGGCTTTCACACAGATGTGTATCAACTACAGTATTGCTTGCTGCATCTAATAATTGAGGTACTTTCATCTGTGTAATTTACCTGATTTTTTCATTTATTTTTAAAAAAAAAATATGTAGCATTTTGCTTCTTTATTACAGAACTACAGGAAGACTGTCCTTCCCCCACATTGTTTACTTTAGAAATATCACTAGTATTCTCTCTGATTCATCTCTGCATTCCTTGAGCGATAATGTGCAATACAGATGTTAACTGAAGAAGTGAGAGCGAAGACTGATTTTGTTGTTGTTAATTATCAAAGAGGCAGTAGCAACATGAAAATATGTACTGAACTGGATGACTGTACCATGGTGCTCCTTTACTATTAATGTAAATATTGTTTTGACAAACATAGTATTTGCCAACATTGGCTAACTTTTATTTATTTATTTATTTAAGGCTAGTGTACCATCAAACTTTTTACTTTCTCAGATCTCTTATTAATGATCCAGCCCAGACAGATCTTTTGATGCACTGAACAAAACCCCAGTAAAATGACGATTTTTACACCGCTAGTACATTTCCTATTTTTAAGCAAAAAAATACTTAAATATATACATTGCCAGTCAGTAACTCCATTTTTCCAGGGATACAGTAGCTAAGCAGATTTTTATACCTGGTGAAGGCAGCATTATTCTGCGTTCTCTGTCCCAGGGAGGAGACAGGGATCCAGCATCTGATGGTGGTCTGTGGGGATCAGTTAATCTATCAGAATTCAACTCTCCTCTTTCATTACCAGCTTCATACATGGCAGTTGGTCCTCTGGATCCTAATCCAAGAAATCAGTTATTATTTACCCAGGTATTTTAAATCCTCTATTATGGCTTTCTTCATTAAGTCTGAAAATAGTAAAATAAATCATGGAAGGCCAACACTGTCAAGATACGAGAGGCGCACGGCTCCACAGGACTCTCCAGCTGTTTGCTGATGACCAGTTATGTTTACTGGAAGTGTTTGAAAGGTTTGTTTGGAACGAAAAAGTCTTAGTTCAACAATAATGCAATCTAGAGTACCTGCAATTTAAAAAAAACCAAACCCACAACTTCTAAAGATTTTAAGAGTTTCAGTTCATTTGAATCAGAGAAACTAGTGCCCTCACAATAAATTTTCTCAGTGCTAAAAAACATGCTGCTAATCAAACTAAAAATTAGCACACTGAACCTTCATACCCTCATCGTAAGAAAACATCTATATTACATTCAACACTCTTCCAGTTCCTTCTAATTCTTTATTCAAGAAAAAAAATTAAGAGAAAACTTCGGCAACACAAAACCAAGTGCAAGAGAAACTGTAACAATGAGTGAATTTTAGGTTGCAAGCTTCCTTTAAAATAATTTGGTCTGAAAAATGACAAAAATACTGATTTCTGGTATCATTCTCTAACTCCCTATCCTAAAATTCAACCTAAAATATGAAGTCATTTTGTATCTTGTGCTGAGATGAGCACTATAATTGCTCTGTAGCTGGCATTATTGAAACACATTATTTGTTTAATCTTCTGAAGTTACACTAGTGCTCCACTGTGACATGGGCAGTAGTTATGCCTTTGCATAGTCTCCCTCCTTGCTAATACTGCATTGTGAAATTCAGATTTTACTCTTCCTCACCAGCAACAGCAGAGCTACAATTTAAAGATACATGGGACAGCACAGTTTCATTACTTACTGTCTCTCTACAAATAAATTGTCAAGTACAATATTGCTTGTGTGTGGTATAGCTACAGTTCAACATTCAACTTCAAGCTTTTCTGACTTTGAAAATGGATCAACTTTCATATGCATCTGGATACGCTGATACTCTTTTTACAAAAAATTAAATAAATAGTCCATGTTGGTCTTTTAAAAATCAATGTTGATTAGTGAAATCCTTATAGAAGAGACATTTAGACATACATCCCATGAAATAAGTATAGGTTTCAACAGGTGTAACAGTAGTAGTAAATTAAACAGTAGCTTCTTTATTACCTGTAACAGATACTGAACTCCACTCTCGCATTTATCTACACTATTTCCATCAATATCAAAAATATGAAGGAACAGTGTTTTTCTTCCCTTACAATCCATAATACCATGGCTTGCTTTCACCTACTCCTCAGTCTCTGAATTTTACTCCTTACACACAACATTCCTGGTCCCTTTAATCACTAGGGAAGAAACTGTCTCCATGTATAACGGCTGCCTCAAATTTAGAAGAAAGGGAGGAAAAGGGGCGATGGGCGCAAACTGGAACACAGGAGGTTCAATCTTAACAAGAAATCACTTCTTTACTGTGAGGGTGACTGAGCACTGGAACAGGCTGCCCAGAGAGGTTGTGGAGTCTCCATCTTTGGAGACATTTAAAACCTGTCTGGACATGTTCCTGTGTGGTCTACTCTAGGATCCTGCTCTAGCAGGGGGGTTGGACTAGATGATCTTCGGAGGTCCCTTCTAACCCCTAACATTCTGTGATTCTGCGAAAACAGTTTACTGAATCAGTAACCTTCCATATCATGACCCCCAATAAAACTGTCTCATGTTTTTGACAATGCAGACACCCTCTCCTTCTCTCACCGACTGCAGACCAATGAGATGGAAGTAGCAGTATTCTTTCCTCAGAAAACTAATCGACTCTTGTTTACTTTAAAATCATAAGTTTATTTCAGCAGAACCCCATTTGTCCAATAAAAAAAACCAAGACTGATTAAGCTTGGCTTTTCACTGACCAACTCCTTGTAACAACTACATTTTCCATTATACTGTTACACATCAGACAGTTTTAGAAGCAAGTTGAAAAACAGGAAGAGTTTGTCCAATTAACTGTTTATATTGAATTGGTTTTTACTTTTTGTCACCAGTAAGAGGAAAAGGTGTGACAGGTATATAGCAGAGGAGAGAGAAATCCAAAATAGATAAATTTTCAAGTTTAAGAATTGTACCTCTTCCTCCTCCTCCACCTGGAAGCATAGGTGAAAGCCTTAAAGGACCCTCCAATAAAGTTGGAGGGGAAAGAAAAGCTCTTGTTTCAGATGAAGGCCGGCCCATTGGTGAGGGTCCATATGGGGAATGCTCTGGAACAGTTAAAACAAAATACTCAAGTTCACAACATTTAGTTTATCAAACTGTATAAAGTAATTAACTTCCCAGGTGAAGTTTAAAACTAAATTGTATAAGTGAAATGAAAATCGTGCTCTAATTACTATGTGTATCATATTCCCAGGCTACTCTCCTCGATCCTACAAATGTTCTTAGTTTCAACAAAATACTTGACATGACCTAGAGTCACTTATGACCCAAATATTTTTTTTTTAGATGACTTATTTGTACATACACATGGTCAAGATAGTTTTCAAACAATTACATATGTGTGGTCTTGAGGAAATAAAACCATAAACAAGAACAATTAGGCTCTGTTTTACAATTCAATACTGTACCTCTGCCAAATGGTCTAACTGGAACATCAAGAGCATAAGGGTCTTTTTCTAAAAGGTCGAGTTTAAATTCTGTTTCAGTTAATCTGCAAATAAACAATAAAAAAGTAGTAAATAACCAAGAAGTACAAAAGTTTTACTGGACTGCACTGTTTACTGCTAGGCTTTCTACTTAAAGGGTTCATGAAGCAAGGTATTTTATTCCCTAAATGAAAAAAGACAAAGGATGTCACAGAACTCTGAACTTAAGAATTCCTGAAAGTATTTCTCTATGCTGCTGTATTTAAACTGTAATTCGGAAGTTGAAGTGGCATGTTAGATGTCAAAATTCCTGGCACGACATTACTCTCATGAGTCCACTGAATTGTTTTCCAAGTTATTAGTTAACTTCACACCTAAAGGTTCCTCTCAGCCACCACCATCTGAGCTGTTAGCTCAGTACTGACCTCTGAGATAAGCTGTAAGATCATTAGGTAACCACAACAACTGGTTCATATATACTTAAAACAAACAAACACTAAACCCCCAAACCCTTTGAATTCTAGTACTACATTCTGCTTCTTTCCTGAAATATTTCAGTGCTTCACACAGTTAAGTTCTTACTTTCTTGCATGTTATCATTACAGGAATGCTGAAATGACTCCCTTTCTTTCAGAACTCCAATAGAACTCTGAGCTGTCTCTACCCTGTTTGGGCCACAATTGATTAACATAGGTCTAGAAAACACAAAATTGCATAAATCCAAAACATACTTGCATGACAAATTGCATTTGTTTAGAATTAGATCAGGACTGCACTTACTTTTGTCTGTTATGTGCATTTTCTTTTCTTATATCACTGAGGTGTCTTTCAGCTGCTCGGGCTGTCAGCTTTGGGGAAGACAAAAATCAGATGCTTACATACTGGTATGTATTAATTAAATGCTTAATAAATGCGATAGGAAAAAATGCTTTTGATCTAGGACCTCTCTGAAGTGCGTGGACTGTATTTTCACAAGATACGACTCATGTCTATAGCAAACCAAAGAGAACCTCACATACATCAAATGACATTAGCAGCTCTATTACCCAAATTTTTGAGGAACCTGCAGGTTCTTAAAACTGCAGAAATTAAATTCTTTGGCTATAGCTGTTTTGAAGCATCTACAGAGTATGTACAAGAGTTAGAGTCTCAAATTTTATGTAAGAAGGTTTTATTTTAAAATCATATAGTTAAAAACTGTAACATTATGATCACAAAGCACCAGAGCTTTTAACAGGATGGTGTTATACAGACCATTCTGTGAAACTGAAAAATGTATTAGTCAGGAGAAACTTTTTAAAGTTTTAAAGTTTCCCATTCGGAAAAAAAAAAAAGGAAAAATGGATTTTGTAGCAACATTCTTAGGGAGCTGTCAATGGAACATACTGTTCTTGCAGGACATAACGTCTTCCGTTAGTAGACAAAAGGAGTGAAGTACAACTAGGGAAAATATTAAAATGGCATTGAAACAAGGCCAAAAGCTTTTATTAGTAGTAAAATGTCACATACTTGTTAAATGGTAACATAGGATTCCAAAAGATTTATTGCTATAGCAAATGATGCTGTAATATCATTCTACTGTGCTGATAGGTATATCCAGCTTAATTATTCCAGCTATTTTATATCACAGAAGTATTTGAATATGCTTTTGTGTAGCTCTGCAAGACATATGTACGTTTAGGTGACAGGTTAGTTAATTCTGATTATCTGTTTCTTAATGAGAAACAAAAAAGTGATAAAGCAAGCTGTTCAAATCATGGAAAAGGAAGATGCACAAAGTTCAGAAAACTCAGTATTTGGAACTTACCCAATTGTCGTGAGCTTTTTTCTCATGTGAAGTAATCTGTGAAAGAGAGATTCATGAGATCATTATTCATCTAAAAGAGAAAACTTAAGATTGAGTATATGCTCTTATTCGTAAGTTTAATGTGTGTGCGTAATCTGAGACATCTAAACTTTTAACTAAACTAAATTTTAACTTTTTAATTAAGTTATCTGGTGATCTCTGCTATGACATTGTGTCAATCAGAACCAGATGGCATTAAGGGGAAGAAAATAAAAAAAAAAGGCAAAACCCCACTCAACAAAACTAAGCCAAATACAGTATCACAACCTAGCTGAAAGTGCTATTTCAGCTGCAGTAACATCCCTCCTACTTGGCACAGAAGGTGGCACAAAGCACATACCTGATTCTGGTAAGAACGAATGGTTCTTTCTAGCTCTTCTTCAAGATCTTTTGCTCGCTCTCTGTAACAAAATTAGGATTTATGACATTGAAATAAAATGTGGAGGAAAGTAATTTTAAATACAGTAAACACAATGGTAAACACAAGGTATAATTAGGATTTTTTTTAATCCAAAACACGAGATTGTCACTTAGGCCCATGGGACACATAAAAGTTAGAGCACCAGTGGAAATTCTAGGCCCTTGGTTAGTGCAAACAGGAACGTAAGCAAAAGAAAAGAATCAAAAAACCCAACATCTCCCCAACTTTTTAGGGGGTTTGCGATACGTTTCATATACAAAGGATAATCCTCCACACACGCTCTAACAGCCAGCAAATGCACCAGTTTGGCTGGAGTATCATGCTGTCACAGGGTACCACAGTCACTCCCGAGGGACTGTTACTTGCACTAACGTTATTCAAGACCACAGAAAGTATGATGCCACCTTTGCTGTCAGCTGCCTTGTGCACAGCCTCACTACGTTCTACACTCTCTCAGCCGTTGGGTCAAAGACACACTCATTGTTTCATTATACTCCACTTACAATATTAATGTTCTCTTTAAAATTAACATCTACAAAGTGCATGTTCTGAGTAAATCAAGAAAGGTGAATTCTGTCTTTCTGTATGAATACTGAAGAATGTCTACATGAACTTTACGTTCTAGAGAAAGAATTAACCCAATTAACTCTTCAGGAAGCATTGTTGATCAGTATCATTCAGTTAGAGCCAATACTCCCATTAACACTGAAGGAAGACAGGGAATATACATTACGGTTTGAAGAATTATGCCAGAGTTTGAGAAACCACAGAAACAAACCAGAGGCACACAGTTGGTCTAACACAAAACAAAACAGTTAAAACACAACTACAGAAAATATTCCCACATCACAGTATTTGAGTAAAGAATTTCTAAACAACAGTACTATTTGACAAGCTTATTCTATTTCTGTATCTCCAACTATACCACATCAATATGTTAGGATCTGTAGGAAAACTGAACACTGCATGTATTACACAGCATTACACATTCTTTTACCTTCATATTTTTCTCTCTGTTAAGTAAAGGGAACTAGATTAGAGACCCACTTCTACCATTCTATTAAAGCTAGCATGTCAATATAACAAGCATTCCAATGCAAGAAAAGTTGCTAGTGATCTTCCACAACCAAATTTTTTAACTAAGTAAAAACTCCCGTAGTATGTGTTATTACACACAAACTAGCACGTAACACACACACAAAACAAACCAAAAGAAAGTATGTTCACTTATGCTGGTGTTTTTTTGAATTCTCTATTGCCTTTTGTTCACTTCGAAACAAGTGATTACAGCAACTCAAATCTGTAATTACCTGTAGCTGTTTAATTCTTCAGCAGCATGATTAATTTTTTCATCTACTTTAGAAAGCTTTTCTTCCTTCTGTAGGCGTTCTCTCTCTTCTACTGTCAGCTTCCTTTAAGAAAATTCAAAAACTATGGTTAATTCTGTTTCAAGTCAACAATTTTGTAGTTGGTTTGTCAAGAAATACTTCTCCAATTATTTAGGTGTAATGAATACATCATAGTTATCCAGATAAAGAGTTTTATAGGAAACATATGAAGTGGCATAAATAGCAGTATTTTGTATTCATATTAGTTTTTTTTAGTCCATTAACTGTTCTACATGAAACAATTAGGTTATCACTATTCCTAAAAGAAATCTGAAAGACAATCCATTCTCCCAAAGAATACTTCTATTTTGGGAAGGAGGGGAAGGCAGTCACAAATCAAATCAAACTAAAACCCGAACTACGCTTTTTTTTACATTTTAAAATAATTTCCCAGAAAAGAAAACGGTTGTTATTAGTTATTAAAAAAAATTCTTTCCAGGTCCCTCTTTTCTTAATGCCTTATCGGGCACTACAGAAGAAGAAACCCATATTCCAAGACCACAGATAATTACAAGGTAATTCTACAGAACACACATGGATACTATTGCTGCATACAGCCCTGAATAGATAAACTGGTCATTTCCCTATAGGCAGCAGTCCTTAGCAATCCAACTGTCTAAATCATGGCTCTTTTGAACATGATTAAAATTTCTTTTCTACTTGGATCTTCATTTCCCACTTTTCTATTTCCCTCGGTTGAACACACCTAGCTTTTAAAAAGATGCCTTGTTAATACTAATAGCCTCTTTTGTTCTGCTATCTCACCACACCAGCTTCTCCCCACTCCTTTATGGCTTTTCTAAAATCTTTGACAAGCAGCATACATTTGCTGAGTTTCAGTGTGGTATTTTTAAATATCATCCACACAGTCTGCAAACATTTTTCCTTTCTGACTGCCCATCGTAGCTTCTTTTTATAGGTTCTTTACCAGTCCCCTCCCCGCCCTTTTTAAAAATTAAATGTTAATGTAGTCAACTTCTAGGTTTTGTTGCATCTACAAAGATGCCAAATATCTATACAAATACATATCCTACAGAGCAGATGACTGAAAGCAATACTTTAAAAAGGCCCTGCATACTGCTCAGTACAGTATCAGGACTTGTGCTGTTTCTCTTGCTGCCTCCAAGATTATGTCTGCCCTTTGAAGAAATAATTTATGGCTAGTAAAACTAGAATTTTACAATCATGCCCTAAAATGCTGCTCCCTGCTCCTTCCCTGCCCCATCCACACACACACTTCTGAACGTTGCTACATGCCCCATCCCATCCCAAACAACTTTTTTTCTAATCCTCAACATATTTCTGATTTCCATCAGAAAGTCATAATCCCTACTAGCACCCTGACTCAGAGGCAGATAGTACAGCCCTCATATTCTGTCTTTCTTGATGAGGAAAGCGTGATTCACAGGGATTCTATCTCGCTTACTGAAAATAGTTAGTTTGCCTATCTTTTAACTCTAAGCTTAGTTTCATTTGTAGCATCGCTTCTCTGCTGGCATTCTGGCTCCCTTTACTATATAAAATATACGTCGCAGTTAAAAGACCAGATTATCTTTCTTTCAACAACTTTGACAGCTGTATTATATCGTATCTTAATTTAATTTAAAAAAATAATAAAATCAAGCTTTCCAATTTCACCAACCTTATTTCATAGATTAAAAATTTGTTACTTCTTGTTTTATCTTTGTTTCTGTACTTGCTTGTGGAAAAGTCAGAAAATAATATACCACTACTGTCACAGAAACACTTTCTATAAAATGTACATGAAGGTGCCACATAACAGGGTCTTCATAATGCAGAAAACTCTCAAAAGCAGTTTTCAAATTTTCAATAATTTTCAGCCTCTCAAATCAAAGCATTACATTCAAATCAAACATGAAATGCCCTTTTCCCACAACAAAGCACTGAATATAAAAAGAGGAATCAACACCTGTGTAGCTTCATTTCATTCTCTTGATAAAGCTCCGTCATTACTTTAAGTTTCTGCTGGAGTTTTTGAACTTCACTTTCAAAACGTTCATTTTCGGACTGCAAGGAAGTTTGTTGACTTTGAAGGTTTTCTATACGTTCTGTCAAATTTAGAGACAATTATATTGGGACAATACACAATTTACAAAATTAAAACATTTGCAGTATTTTAGTATATTAAAAAATCTGTAAAAATATCTGATTCTGTGCTGATTTAATAACATAAGCAATAATATGTTAATATATTTCAATAAATTTTACAAATTGAGAAGCAGCATTGCTCCTTTTGATGGGAAACCAGGAACTATACCTGCCACAAAGTGCAGCACTGAGCATGTATCTAGCCTTTGCTCCAAATTGTACAGCTTCTTCGAAAACAATGCAGTTTTGTAATTCACAATATAAATTTTCATTTAGAGCTCTTATTATCATAATTATTCTACTAATGGAGTAAAACCAGTAACTTAACAGTTAGAGTATTCCAACAGAGTACAACAAAACCTGCAAATGCTGCTTTAGCAACTTCAATTGCTTTACCTATAAGTTAAAATATTTAAAATAGCTAAGCAACTTAAACAGGCATTTTAAAAACTATGTAGAGCTATTAATGTAAATTACATTTTTTACTGGAAGCAGTACTTACAGCCTGTAACAGCATTTTGCAAAAGCAGTATCTGATCAATCTTAAAGGTGAAACAACATTTAATTACCTGTAAGTTCTCCTTTAGCTTTATTTTCATCAGACAGTTTTGAATATATCTGGTCTCTTTCTGTTTCCAGGGTCTTTAAGCAAGCATTTAACTACAAAGTTTACAAAAAAATAGCATTTTAAGATTACCAGAAACTGTTTGTTTGCCAAAATATCTGATTGAACTTTAAAAGACGCTGAACTCTGTCAAACTGCCATCTATATGCAATTAAACTTACCACAAGAACTGCATATATTCCCTCTAGTTTCCCCCCTTCCATCCAGAAATTTCTTTAAATCACATACCTTTGCAGCATAGATCAATTTCTTTACAGTTCGTTTTTGCTGATCATCTGATTGACAGAATAGAAAAACAGGTCACATACATAAGCACAGAAAGGTTTGTGACAGAGCTTACTACTATTACTACTTTTTATACAAAGAAAGCAATCCTCAACATACCATAAGAGGCATAGCGTATTTGGAGGAAAAACAATTTTAAAAATGGGGGCAGGGATATGCCTATATTCTAGTGCTTTGTTTGCCAATGCTCATGTTACAAGCGAGATGCTGTATACACACCGTAAGATTTACTGGGATGTGCCCTATGGTATAATCAGCACCAGCACAAAAAGAAGCTGCAGCAAGAAAAAGGCGGAAGAAAGGCTTTTCTGTGCTGCTGTTTTGAGGGGACCCCCACCTATAGCCATGCAATTCCAGTGCTACCATACTGCCTGCAACAAGTAACACCTGCGTAAGGACAAGGAAGCAGAAATGAGGCTCTAAAAACCCACTGCTACTGCTGGGAGGAGCTTAAAGAAGAAATGAAAGCATGGTTTCCACCTAAAAAACGTTTTGAGAATCACTGCTTAATCCTATCACAGGCTAAAGTCATTCTGAAAGAGACTGAGCACTGATTCTACATTACCCTATGATAATATGTATGCTTTAGCTATATCCACACACTGCTAAATAACAGCATAGCTTGTTATTCTGGAGGTATCCTAGCATCACTTAATTGTCCGACATGAATAACACTGGGTCAGTTTTGAAAATCCAACTTCTACAAAGCTAATCTTTCAACTTTCCTGGAAGTTTGTTGGTTCTGCATTTCTAAAACGTCTATTAAATTAATACTTAAGATGGGAAGCTATACAAACCATACCTAAATGCTCTCCATTCTCCGTTTCACCCTTTATATCCACGTCCCAGTTATTATCTTCAGCATCATCACCTTCTCTTATTGCTGAACTCCAGTCTTTCATCTTCAGCAAGTATTGCGTCAGCGACTAAGAAAAAGCCCACACAAAACACAAACAGTAAATTAAATAAAAGCAATAAAATGCAGTTACCATTACAATTACTTTTCAGGATCTCTGTCCTTTATTTAGGTCCCTTAGTAGATTAAGTGATCTCAATATACAAGATTCTAGATGTCCGATATTTTTCCTATTAAAACATATACCTGCAGGTCAACAGGTGTGCCCTTGTTGACTTTTCAGATAGCCAAGTATGCATGCTGTTAGCAGGGCTTGTGTATATAAGGTACACACATATAAGAATACACTCCCAACTCCCATGCTCCAAATAAAAAAAAAAAAAAGAAAATACTCTATCAGAACTAAAAAAAAGTTTTTCCTTATTTAACATGCTGGCTTCCAAGGCTATCAGACTGCTCCACTATGCTGCTCAGCAACCTTTTTGGCCTAGCAGGAAACAAGACATTAGAGGATGGAGACAGCAAATGAAAGCCCAAAACAGCTTAATGCGTATTAAGACAAGTAGAGGTTGTTAAGACTCTCTTGGAACTCAATGATTAGCATGAATGTGAATAATTTGATTCAATGCTGTCATAATTTACCTTGACTTGACTCTCTTTATTTTTCAATACTTCTTCTATATCTGCTTTAGATGACTCAAACATCTTAGTCTGTTCATTTAGTTCACTAAATCGTTCACCCCATCCTTCAGCTTCTTGTAAAAGCTAAAAAGGAAAATACCAGATTAGCATGACTGTCTATTACAACCAAGAATAAATAATGAATAGTACTTGAGCCTATTACGTATATTATCTATACTTAAGCAGAATTTTAGCCTCTCACCCATCAGTAAGAATTAACAGAGAGCAACTACAAGACAGTTAAACCTCTGGAGCTGAAAATTAAGACTTCTATGTTATTGTCCAATTGCTTTAGCCGCAACAGCACTCCATTGTCATTAGTTGTTAGGATATTTTTAAACATTTTTAAGAACAGTTCAGTTAATATTCCACTCAGTTTAAAAACTCTAATGTCACAACAGCAATGCATATAAAATAGCGACAATTTGTGTACCAACTACAAACACTGGGGAATGGACAGAGAGTAGAACACTCATTCCCCAGTATGCACACACTTCTGAAATTGTACCTGTGTCTTTTCAACCTAGAAGTGGTCATTGAGGTAAGGGAAACCAGAAAGCTCTTCAGACTCTCCTCCATACCTCTTACAGTGATTTTTAAATTTTATTTTTAAAAAGCTTCCCTGTTAGTGGAAGCCACAGAAACTACAAAATCAGCACCTACTAGTATGTATCATTGTAATTAACTGTGGTTAACTAAAAAGACAGGTAGATTCCAAGGTTACATTTTACAGACATCTCCTAGTAAAATCTCATTTCACAAAAATACAGCAGTGAAGGGATTAGTACACTTTAGCACCAGTTCATTAAAATTAACCAGTGCAACATATTAACTAATTAAATCATGCCTTCTTAGTGTGAGAACAAAATTGAACTGATGTAAATCTCTGTTAAGACAAAACATGCAGTATAAAAACAGGAGATGCAGTACAAAAAATTTTGTCTTGGAGTCTGTCAAAAGAACACTGCTTCAAGTTGCACAACAGGCAACCAATTTAAATGCAGTGAAATGTACAGAAAGGAATAACTAGGTTGAGCAACAAGAACATAACAGCCAGTTATACTAAAATAAAAAGAGAAAATGGTAGTTAAACAGGGGAACTGCCATGCAAATAGACAAGCAAGCCTGACCACTACTTATCAAAGATAAAATAGAAGGCATAAAACAAAAGGTACGTGACTAGAATTGGATAAACCCCACTTGGCACACAACTGCACCTTTCGAGCAGTAAAAGCCATGTATGAATTTGCAGCATCACACAAACTACGTATTACGGATACAACAAAAATACTCCTTATGCTAATACTGCTTAGAAAACATCCACAGGCAACTACTTTTATTGTTAAATGTCATCCTCAAAGAGAAGCTAAACTCTAAGTGATTCCTTCTTCATAATGCCAAAGAGAAAATAAATTGACATGACTTTATACCTGTAAGAATTACAATAAAGGGAAATAGCAAGGATTTGCAATAAGCGAAAACAATATATATTTCTCATGTTCATGCAAAACACAAAGCACAGCAAGTTTGGACTCCATTAACAGTTCCCTTGTTCAAACTAAAAGGCCCAATCCTCTCTCTGACACATCATAAATCTGAGACAGCACATCTGTTATAATGTTTAAGCTATGATGTGCCAGAAGATTATGACCCATTAGTGCAAATGGACATAGGAAGATAGTATTCTAGTTTCTGTGAACAAATAACACCTTTGTTACCTTTTGAGCATAAGTGAAATTCCATCTTTAAAAAAAAAAAACAAAACAGTAAGAAAGAAAAATAAAAAAGGGATATGGGTATTCTAATACAGCAAACGAACTCACATGCTTACAACCACCTCATAAAAGAGAATACAAATAAGCAAAGCAGATACTTTCTCTTCTTTCCTTATCAGGTTCCATCAGCTCTGATCAGGTTATTTATCTAGCAAAAAGCATAGCAAATACAATACACACAAACGTTCTCAAATCACTAAAAACTGCAACAAAGCTAACAAAGTGTAGTAATTCATCCTAAATAATGTGGTTAAGGAACTGCTATACCCAGCTTATTTTATCTGGAAGGAAGGCGAAAAGTCTTATTTTTATCTAGGAACACAGCAAGATAATTATATCCTGGGAGTTATTTTAACTGATTTTATTTCCTGGTTTTGCTTGATATAAAATGATTGCCTATAAAATGTAGAGTAATTGTCATCGCTTAGTATTATCTTACTCTAAGTAGAATATTTTAGTAAAAAGAAAGAAAAATAACATTCTTTTCACACACACAATTGGATTATTTGTTTGAACTCAAGACATTAACAGAGAAAAACTTTTTAAAAATCCCTCTCTACTAAAACTTTGTGTACTGCTTCACAAAATTTATCACATAAGTATATTGTCACATTTGAAATAAAGCACCAGACTCTTCCTTCTCACAGAAAAAGGATTTATAGATTGGATGAAAAAGATTCTTGAAAGAAAATAACTCTTAAGCAACTTCATCTCAGTGATAACACCCAAATCTACCATCTCTCCAGTCAAAGCATCTAATAAAATTGTCTTTTTTTTTTTTCCTAGTCACAAACATGCGCTCCTTCTAAAATTAGAGAAAAACAAATATGAAGTTTTACTTATAAGTTATGCAGAACTGAAATGACTCCTCCTGCAGAAAAATGTCTATTTCCAGTAATTTTTTTTCCTTTTCTCTGAATAAGTAAGCCTGATACGCACAATGTTTTGATAGAGAGGACTAAAGCACTCCCCAGCTTTTTTTAAGACTGTTAAAAACCAACAGGCCTCTTATTCTACTCCTCCCCTCCCCTGCAAGGTATCTATCAGCTTACTGCTCAGACAACAAGATCACCAGTCAGTCAGGAAAATAAACACTTATCCATTAACAAAACCCAAACAACCCCCCAAAAAAACCCAAATACATTCCATTGAACATTTAATGTTCAGAGAGAATATATTTTTGTTAGAAAATAAATAGAACAATTTAATTATAAAACTAGTTACTGCACAGGACAGCTATTGCATATGCTGAACATTTTAAAATAATGAGCATTCTTTGGGATCTGGCTATGGCACTGCGGAAAATAAACAGCTAAAATTTGGGAAGTAACAGTCTTTCCCGTCCCTTTCCAAAAGTTCACCCACAGTGGTACTACCAGAATTTTTTTTACTTGTCTTTTGCATACTTTGTGACTTCTTTATTTCACTAGATTTCTGGATCAAGTATAAGCATTTTCTCTCTGCCTCTGTAGAGGATCCTAGCTGTGAACTTTCTCAAATCTTTCTGCTTTCTTCCAGGTCTCAGCAAAATTCTTATTAGTCTTACATTGCCATATGCTCTCTTTCTCACTGAACTCTACACGTTTCCCTACAAACTCTGATTGTTACATTTCTTTTAAAATAGGACTATTTTAGACAAAGTTATTCCAACATAAAATCATTTTAAAACCATGTCCTCTTCCTCATTCCATTTACTAGAACACACAAGGGGTATTAACACATTGAGGATGAGCTCCTTGGAGAAATCGTATTTAGAGAGTATCATAAAAAAATATATTCTTTCCAAGGATAATTAGGAAGAACGTACCTGTTTCTCACTTTCCTGGAGATGGCAGTTTTCATCTACTGCATCTTGAATGGATGTCTTGAGTCTCTCTGTATTAATCTGATATACTTTTAAGGTGGACTTGGCCTAAGTGAAATAAAAGCGTGTTGTTTAAACAGGTGAAGATGCAAGTCAGGTCATGACGGTATTATTAGATTTATTCTTAGGTTTTCTAGCTGTGCTATATATGTATTCTCACATTCTCCCTACAATTTCAACAGTTTTTGCTGATTGTAGTTTTGCAACACTACATATCATTGTGGAGTAAGAAGGCAAAGACAAGACAAGGTAACTGTACTTCCCAGTAAATGCCAATCACTGTATGAAATTCAAAGTTACTAAATCAAGTCACACAAAAGTACTAAACCTTACAAAGTCTTTTGGTTTACAGAGCACGTTATTCCTACACCCTTGACAGAAAAAAAAAAATAAAACATGGAGAACAGAGAAACTGCGAAAAGTTGTAAACAGAAACTAGAAAGACTGGACATACCTCATCAATTTGTGACTGGATAGATTTTGCTTCATTCTCTAAAGACTCCACTCTCTTCTGAATTTCAGCCACCTGAAAATTATTAGTTGTCATATAGCTTTTCCCACAAATTTAATTGAAAAGGTCTAGGCAATTAATAAAGTTATTTTAATTTTCAAACTGAGAACGTTCTACTGCCAAATCAGTAAAAACAGCTTTTCGTCTTCTGAGAACTTTCCTTTACAGTGTCATTTTTCTGATATGCTACAGGGAGTATGAGAAACAAAATTGCAAATATAGTTTTTGTTTCAAAAAAAACCAAAGAGAATAGTTTGTCTTCTCCACAGAGACTTTTTGGGGGCTTTCTTTTTTTAAATGAATAGTAACAAAGATTCTATTTATTCTTACCAAGTTATCATTTTCTGACTGCTTAGATTTTTCTTCTTCCAGTTCTTTTTCTAGATTCTCTATTTCTTGGTTGAGTTGCAAGTTTGACCTGTTCAGTTTTTCATGCATTTCCTAAATCAAGTGATTTTGAGAGTTAACATAAAACATTTGACATTAATTACCTATAAAGATGACAAGTATGTTTTAAATATGACAGCAAAGTACGTGTAACAAATTTCACCATATCAAGGATAAATCTCAAAGTACTCTAGAGACTCTTGCATGCTAACAAAACCTGTAACAATTAGCTCTATAGGACCTGAGGTGCAGAGTGAAATAAATCTATTTGCTTTTTTGTTACATAAATCTTATAGAGCCCATTAGGTATTTGATTCACTTTTTCAGAACTCTTTTACAAATATATTCTCAGTTTGGGGGATATAAAAAATGTAGTGGTAATTTTTGTTTAGAACCATGCTCCAGTAGCCTAGATAATATATTTGAATTAAATCACACGTAAGAAAAAATACTTCATGCACTACTCTCTCTCCTAGAGACAGAAACAATTAACTTTTTAAAAAATTAAATATTGTCTAATATGCCATTTCCTCTAGTATCAATCATTTTTAATGCAGTTGTTCTAAAAACTTCTCTTAATTTAATGGCCTCGCTTCTCTGTCATTTTCAGTAACCCAGGACTAAAACAGCAACACTCTCAATTAAAACAATTAAGATTCTTTGGTTTGTGGGGTTTCTTTGGGGAGAAGGGAGAAGTTTGTTTTGGTTTTATTTTTTTAAAATGTATGGACAGCATTTTCCTGAAATATTGCCTTATATTGTAGAAATAATTTCCATTTATCTTTTTACCTCAAAAAAAGATGTGTCTGTCGATTCTTTCGTAACATTATCATCCTTCAGAGACAATTCTAAATCTTCAAACTGAAAAGAAAATACTTAATGTCAGAATGTATGTAAATAATTACATTAATTAATAGCATTAATTAATTAATAGCATTATTTTATGATGCTCTAATCTGAAACATAGCCACCACTAAATATTCACAAATGCACCTTGCTGAAAATCAGGAAAGCCTTAGCCCTAGCAGATTATCCAAGTGGCATAAAACATTTTAAATTTGCTTCCAGTGAAATATATTGTATTAAACAGTTCAAGGCAGAACATTGCACTTAAAGGCACTGACAGGAAAAAGCATTTTAAGAATCGTTTTTAAAGGTTTTAAACACCTTACTTTCAGGGAAGTTTCATACTTCAAATACTTGATAAATTGAGCCCATTTCTGTGACACATCTGAAAGCAATAAATGAGGACCATTACCTCTTTCTTGCAAAGGCTGAGTTTTTCAAGAATTTTGCATTTCTCTTCAATTAGTTCAGCAATTTTATCAGCAAGCTGTTTTTCCCTTCCTAAAAAAAGACAGACAGTTAAGTGTTGCAACACCCAAGTAATTAAAAGCAGAAAAAAAAAGTCATACACCAAAGCAACAATATGAAAAATAAGCTCACCTACATAAAGTCGACTTCTGACCTGAAATAAAAAGAAAAAATATTGAAAATGTATGATCAGGTACTCTTGCATAGTATCTGAAAACTAATCTTTTAAGCTGTGGTTCCATAATCAGTTTAATCATGGAACTTAAAAAAAGGAATGTAAATACAGGCTGCTGTTAAAAATGGGCAATTGCATCCTCTGCTCTTTCCCTCTCCATGGCTGTGTGTTTGCCCTGTCTTTCTCCCATTTAAATTAAACAGAGAGAAGAGGGGAAAGGAGATTAGTTTTCACGTGGACCACTTTTATAACACACCTCTGTATAGTCATCATGTTACCATGACTGCCAACACAAAGTCGTGGTGGACAGCCAAAAGAGTAGGAAAGGGGAGGGAAGGGGAAGCTCGACATGTCAGCTCACACTTAATTTCCTATGAGGAAAAAAACCCATGAGCTATAATACGTAACAGTTAGAGCTATGGTAAGGGTACTACTTGATGAGCATCTTGCCCAGGTACAACTCAGTGGGAAATGCCAAATCAGCAACTGCCACATGGGGTCTAGTGCCCTAGAATCAAAATCTAACAAATTGTGGGACAAAACCTGTCACAAACAGCCTGGACAAGAGATGCAGAACTTGGCTGAACCCACAAAAACTTTACAGCACAGCATTCCTCTCAAGGCTGGGAATGGATCATGTGCCCAACATACAATGGGCCCCTCAGATTTCCCATTTCCTCCTCATTTAAAGTCATGGGATGGCCAAGGAGATCAAGGGATAGAAAAAGGGGAAGAAAGACATAAGCACACTTTATCCTATTATCCCCCCAAATCCCCCAAATTAAAACCCGCTACTTTTGAGTAAGTAACCATTAATTCTTCAAAGAGCAATCAGTGCAGTTCTAAGTATGGATGACTGAAAAAGCTATCAATAACTTCTGTAATATCTAATGTCTTAGTGACATGTGCAGGAGGAAAACAATACTAGAGTTGCTGCTTGACTGATTTCAGCCAAAAACGCCTCTTTCATACCATCTAGACGGATGCTGCTGGAAAACAGAAGGAATAACCCAAATTACATTAACTTCTACAAATAGAGATCCCCTTCCAGACAATGTGAATCACTGCTGAAGAATAAGGTGGCATTTTTCCAGATCAAAGTTGGTTAGAACCCTAAAAACGCAGTTGCTCATAAATAAAAAAAACCTACACCACTATGCAACCTATCTTCAAATATGATTGTCATCACACCTAGCACCAAAATCACATTTTGTCTATTTAAGAATATGCAAAAATTGGGGAGAAATTTAAAATACTGAATTATGGACACTGACCCCATTTCATTAGTAAGGAGAGTACGATAGGAAGCTGTTGTTACTCAGATCCTTACATACTTACAATATAACACAACCCTTACCTCAAAAATATAATCTGTGTGTTAAAAGGTTTTGGTACTGCATTTCTCAAAGTCATCAGCTTAGTGCTCACAAACAGCACACAGCAAAATTAGTTCAGTGTTCCAATAAACAGAATCAAGGTCACTGTCCAAAGAGTTGCAAAATGTGTACCTTGATGAGAATCCCATCTGGATTGCTTTTGCTTACAATTACCATGAAAGACCTGAGCTAGTCTGGCTACAGCCAGCATAGTCACAGAGATATCAATACATACAGCAATACTTATGTCCTAGGGAAGACCTCTATATCCTGTGAAAATTATTTAAGGGCTGACTTTGAAAGTCTGGTGTAGAAATTAAAAAGGGAAGGAATAAGGAAGCCTTACTACAGCCAGTTTCATTTTATTTCCTCTAGTGACAACAGTCACCCAGTACGCGTCTAAACACTTACTATCTTTACAAAACAGACTACTTCTCAATTTCTCTTTTAGAGGGATTCTAAATTCAATCACAACAGATTTAAAACTCTGGAGCATTCTATATCTTGTACAGAACAACAATTTCAATTCAAACCATTCAATTCAAATCATTAATGCATTCCACATATCTGCATGTAATTTGAGTACTTACTGATTGATAACTTCTATACAGGAACAAGAGAACTGTAAAAGCTCCAACAATGCCAGCACAAATCACTATTTCCCACGGGAAACCATACAGATCAGGACCAGGTCGCATATCTTCAGGCAGTGAAGCCACAGCCTGAAAAATAAAGTAAAAATCTTCAATTAAAGGAAAATAGGTTAACATTTTCAACAGAAATAGACATTACTTTGTTTATTTATAAGGGTTATATAACTGGTTAATACAACCCTTTAGTTTTTAAATTATACATTTACTAAGTGAAGAAAAAAAAATAAATGAGAAAAGGTCTAACAAGATACAACGATGGCTACATAAAGCTCTGAAAACTCTTCCTTCTGAACGTACAGATAATGGCAAATTGTCCCTCGGGATGTCTACATGCTTCACTGTTAGAAGGATCAATACTAGTCAGCGTTTTATGATTTACTGGTAGAAAATTCATTTGGCAGAAAAACCTGCTCAGCCGACTTCATGCTAAAACAACGTAACAAATGCAGTCAATGATTTAATGCATTTTAACAGCTTAAATACACTCGCGCTTTATTTGTACACGGGTAGCACTATTTTCTCACAGATATAACCTGCTTAACGCAGCTCACGTTTACTAGGTGTGACCTGTGCTTAAGAACATGTTACTGCGCAGTAAAGTCTTAAATCTGTAAATCTCCATTTCTCGACTGGGAGAGCCGGACTGCCCCCTCTCGAGCCAAGGGGGCGGTGTACGTGAAACCAGGCAGCGCTCGCTTCGCGGCTTCGGCTGTCCACACCTCGGCTATTCCCGAAGAAAGCGCCAGCTCCCACAGGGCCCGAGCGGCCCGGGGTCCCCGCGAGTCCCCCCGGCCGCGCAGCTCTCGGCAGGCTGCCGGGCCCCGGCACACGCCGGCGCACCAGTGCACAAGACCCCGGTCTTCGCGGGGGTCCACCGAGCGGAGACGGGTCCCGCACTCACCCTGCGCGCCCCTTCCATGGCCAACGCGCAGTAGCGCTGCGCGCTCTCTCGCAGGCCCAGCCACAAGCTGGCGGTGGCGACGTCCAAAGCATCCCCGCGGCCGCCGGCAGCCATCTTATCCGCGGGCGGCGGCGGCACGGGCCCACCGCTGCGAGGCCCCTTCCGGCTCGCCGGCTGACAACCGGCCTGTACCACTGCCGCGGGGGGGCGGAAAAAACCACTGCTGCCGCCGGAAGGGGGGAAACAGCGCGAGCACAGGTGGGAGCAGTCAGGGGAGCCTGAAGGGGGCGGCGGGCTGTACCACTGCGACGTAATGGGGGCGGCAACAGCCCGGGCGATACCACTGCGAGGGGAAGCGAGAGCCGCGACGGCGGCCGCGGGCCCCGCGCCTCACCGCCCCGTCTCGGCCCAGAGCGGGGGTGCCTCTGGACGCGGCTCCGAGCTCCAGAGCCGGCGGGGCAGGTGCGCCTCAGGGGTGCCCTCTCCTCGTCCTCCCAGCGCTGCTGCCCGGCAGACCGTCCCCTTCGCATTATGCCCACAGGCGGGAAGGACGGACAGTCCCCCTCGGGTGTACACCCGCCGCCCGTACTGACATGGCCCCGCTGGCCACGAACCTACTCCTGTTCCTTCGTGAAGGAAACTCACCTCCCCTTGGGCGCCTGCCCTCTCCATCTGTGCCCGGCCGGCAGCAGGTCTTCACACCAACAAAAGCGGGGACAGGCCTGGCTCCCGCCGGGCGGACATGCCGCCCCGCCGCTCCTCTTCCCGACCAGGGAGCCCCAGCTGACATTTGCCCGGCGGGGGCGGGCAACAGGTGGACCCACGGCGGGCGGCTCCTCCCGGCCTGCGCAGCGCGGGGGAGGTGCGCGGGGGCGGGACCGGGCTCAGGCCCGCGCCCTCTCGTACCCGTGCCCGGCGGTATGGGCCTGCAGCCGAGCTCCTGTGTTAGAAACCGGCCGTGCTGGGGGCTGGCACAGAGGTACGGGAAGGCGCGAGAGAGGGCGGATACAATGCCACATCGGAATGGGTTCTTCTTCATTTCGTTCACTGGGACTAGCTCTGGTTTTGCATTACATTTTTTCTTAATCTTTTTACATGTACTTAACTACACTTTTTTTTTTTTTGAAGTATGCTAACTCATTTTTTCACAATGCAAGGTGAGTTGCCTGTGAAACTGGTACCACCTGAGAGACTGACAGGTAGCAGGTGGCAGTGGCTTTTTTAGCTGTATCAAACACTACAAGAATGAGCCTGGCCATAGCAGTGAACCATCAATGAGCACTGAAATCCAAGCTGGTTAATGCAAAAAAAACCAAAACACCAAAGCCCTACAGTTTTCATCTCCTAGGCTGCAATTTCACCAGAATCTACACTGGAAACCAGGAACAAATTTATGTGGTTCTTAAACTGCAGTTACACAATCTAAACAAAGTTGAAATAAAGTACCAAAACTTACAAAGTTTACCACGTGCCACCTTACTTGATACTACTCTTCTCTTTAGGGGGACAGTGCAACACTATCTACCTTTTCTCACATTCCTCAGGCAGCACCGTTTCTTGTGCAGTTATGTCCAGTAAGGTCACCTTCACTGTCTCTCCATTTTGATAAATTTAAGACATCCCCAGAGCAATCATAATCCCATTTTGTATTTTATATGTTTGTTTAGAAAAGTATTTTTTATGCAGTTATGAACTATGGGAGTCTTTGGGAATCGAGGCTTGGAAATTTTTAAAAAACAATGGAAAAATTCTGGCTATTTTACTCACCCTAACCCAAACTTCTTAAGTCTAAGCAAATTTAATCAATACTGTCATGGGAACTAGAGGGAGCTGTAAGTTTCATTTAAAACAAAACAAAACACCACAAATGCTGATATTTTGACCACTGAAGTGTTTCTGGGCTGTTCTGTAAAAAAAACCCAACACACTTAAGTTCATCAGATTCTGCAGTGCAAACAACAGAGGGAGATGAACAGCAGCTAGCCTGACATTTTCTTGTTCCATCTCTATCTCATTTAGCATTACATACCCCCAGAAGCAAGGGGACTGCATAGGATAAATTTTAAAGGATTTTTTTTTAAAAAAAAAAGCTTAATTGCAGAACATAACCAATAACTGGCTTAAGTTTGCAAAAATGTCAACACTATATCACATAAAAAATTCTTACCTTTTTGGTAATACTTGTCACTGTTGAAAATACAGATTTTATCAATTCCCTGATCTCAAGAGCATTCAGACACAGCAGTATCTGATATATCCAGCCTCCTCCTGGTTTGTTCATAAGGGGGGAAAAAAAATAATTTTTTTACATTGAAATTGTCAATGTAATTAAACCCATTTTTTTTAAAGATTGCAAATTTATTTTCCTTAAATTAAGAAACTTAATACTTACCGTTACTTGGAATGTAGTTCTGGATGGCATCTGAGAAAGGCTTTTTGACATCAAATGGAGAGTCAGCTTCTGAACTGTCCACTTTTTCTTCAGAGTTTACCGAAGGAACTGCTGTTGCTTTTGAATGTTGGTCACTGTTACGTTCACTGTCTACAGCTCCATTCATTTTGTGTTCCTTCTCTGGTGTTTCTTCTAGTAGCTTTCTTCTACTGCCTACTCCTGCAAATAATTGTGAAGGGAAATCATCCGTATTTTCAGAGGATTCAACTTGCACATGCACACACTTTTATAAAACATTAACCTCTAGAGGGTTTTGGGGCTTTTTTAAAAAATTTTTATCTTCCTTAACGTAAAGCCAAACACTGGAGTGCTATGTTAGAATAAAAGCGTGCTACGGATTTATGATTTAAGAAATACTTTGTCAAATAACGGTCTTGGAACAGAGTTTGGAAGATGGAGCTTTAAGCAAAACTAGTGTGTAGTAAAAAGTAGTTAAAAAAAGTAGTTTAAAAGCCAAGCATATTTTTTATTTTAACTGTTATATTAACTCATTCTGTATTATCAGATCCTCAAAATATCATAAATCAGTCATTAACTACTCTGAGTTAGGCTCACTACCTCTTGATTTTAAATTGCCAGAAGAAAACAGTGTTCTGTTGTATTTTTTTCCTCAAACAAAGCATATTTTGTTTTTGCTCAGTCACTTAGTGAAGCATTAGTCTAGTACTTTTAGCCGCAGTTTGGGCTGCACACTTAATTGTTATAGCAGACAAAAGCTCTGGCAGCTCTAGAAGAACATTCCTTTTTTTCCATACATTTTTCCTGCCTAGTGTCGAAATTGTGCCCCTTTTATGCAGACACAATCACTTGCTTCCTCTGCATAACATGGTCTTCACACGAGTAAGCTGTGATTCCATGATGAATCTTTTCAAATTGCTGGTGCAGCTGCATGAGTTTGCCTCCCTCACAGATGCTCTAAAGGTCGCTTAACATCTTGTCTTAACTTCAAATAATTTTTTGGAATGTAATCAATGGGTTTGGTAAAGCTGAGTGTTTATCATACAATATTTCCTGGTTTTGCTTGGTTTTGGGGACATGAACTCTTTGCCCTACTACAATTTTGTCAATTTCCGTATTTTCACTGGATTCTGAGGCAGTATGTTTTCCGAAATGCCAAGTTGTCCTTCCTCAAATTTATCTTGTATGATTTCTAAATTGATTTCATTGTTTTCTACACCTTCTACAGATTTAGTAGTATCTTTTTCTTGTTTAGGTTCCTTTTCTCTTAACTTCATCTTATTCACCTGTGCAGTATTTAATTCTACCAGTCCTAGTGTCATACCTATTTTCAGTTGGGTTTTTGATGTTTTGGGTTTTTTTTGACAAAAGGCTTTTTTCTACAGGCTTAATTGTTAATAAATATATTTACCAGAAATCTGACAGTCTGGCAAAATTACTACCTGGAATCCTTTCTGGTAGAATATAATTTTTATTATTTATATTTCTGGACTTTGACTTCCTTTGATTTTCAGATTCTTTCTTACTTTCTTCCCCTCTCCTATCTTGTTTTAGTAGCAGCAATTAATTTTTCAGTATCATCCATTCTTTCAGTTACAATAGTATTTTCTTTTTCAACATATACTTTTATCAGCCAGGTTTCTGAGCAATCCCAAATTGCTGGGATTTAATTAATCTGTTTGGTGGGTTTTTTTAATAGCAGTCAGGCTTTCTAGTTGAAAGGTTTTAGGATACACTTAACTGTAATCTTATTTTTTTTTTTTTAAAATGGTCTTCTATTTTAGAGGGCTTCTAGGGTGAAAATTCACATTGAGTTGTACTATTATCACGCGACTACTCTATTGCTTTTATTGTCAATAAATTTTTTTTTTTTTTTTTTTTTTTTTTTTTTGGACTTGGATTCAGCTGAAGACTTTGGTATTACTGTGCCTTTTGAAGTAGTGCTTGATGATGCCTTCCAAAACTCAGATTAATTTTCTATGGTTTTGTATCTTGTACTGTCATAACAGCTTGTATTGATGGGCATAAATCTGATGGTATAGAATAATCTTTTCTTTTACTATATCACATGTTATTTTTATATTTCTAAGATCTGGATTAAGACTGTCCTTTGACCCATTCTCTGGTTCCAGAAGCTCATCTTGGGAACATGAATCTTCCTGTGCTTTTTCTGCTTCGCCTTTCTGATGATATTTCACATTCATAGGAATTTGTTCAGTTTGTAGCTTCTCTCTTGACAAGCTATCAGCAAAAGCATCAAGTGTTGTCCTGTCTTTTACTAATCTGGTAGATCTTGTTGGAGTTTTTTAACCCTGTTTGTTATTTTGCACTGCCAGCTGAAGAGAAAGATCATTCTCTTTGGAGGTAGCCACATTACTGTTACCTGATTTGTTATGTTTAACCCTCTGATTTGAGGTGCCTTCAGTTTCTTTTCCTCATAGTAATTTTTTTCTCATGGTAGCTTAGTTCTTCTATTCCTGGCAAGCAGTTTTTACCTTTCATTCTGTCTTCCAAGTGGCCAGGTTCTTCTGAAGTTTTGGTACCTGTTAAACTGATGCCACTAGATGAGGGGTGAGGAGAGAAAGGTTGCTCTGGAGTCAGTTCTTGGGACTCCTTAGATTCCTGATCCTCTTTACCATTAAAAATATCCTGATTGAAATCTTTGTTTTTTTCATAAAAACCCAGTGGGTCATTTTTATTCCCTGGTTTGTGAATTTTCTTCCTTACATCACTGTCTATTTTGAACTGGCTTTTTGATGCTGAATTTTATTCGGTATCACAGTATTCGACTGGTTTGCCTTTCTTAGATGTTTCCAGAGTAAGACTTGGCTCACTGTCACATGGGGTCTTCTTGATGCCCAGATGATTATCTGCAGTTCCTGGTGGTTGCTTATAATTTGGTAATTTGTTTTCTGAATTTACAGATTCTTGAATACAAGTGTTTGGGTTATTTTGTTCTTTTTGCACTGTTTCCATTTTTTATTTTCCTTGCAGATGAGTTCCAATTTCCGCTGAATTTTCAAAATTTAATTTTGAAGGTAAGTGTGGAAAATCTTTGGAGACAAGGTAATTATAACCTTCTGTATTGGTGTTTTCCTGACTTTCACTACTCTTAGAAACATGTTCTTCACCACTGGAATAACTAAACAAGGGTACATACCATCTTTGAGATACTTCAGGTTGTGTTTCTACAGATGATAAAATTCGTGAAGTATCACTGTCACTAACTAATTTGACAAAACGCTTTGCTTTTTCATTACTGAGTTCATTGTTTTGCACAGCTAGTGAGGAAAACGGATTGCTTTCTTGGATTGCACCCTCATTTTTTTCAGACAGTTCCTCACTAACTCCGATTTACTTGTATTTTCATTGCTCTGTTACTATTTCCTTGTAATATTTTATCATCATTTTCAGTTTGAGCAGTTTCTTCACTAAGAAACACATCATCTTGCGAACTCTGCACTTGCTCTTTGGCTGCTGAACTCTGAAACTTCAGTATGTCTGCAAAATGACTAAAAGAGAAGAAATGGCTCTGTTCTTCAGTGATGTCAGGTTTTTCTTCTGTATTTTTTGTGTCTGAAGGATCACAGTTCTGAGGTGGGCTAGGAGAAGAAGAAATCTGATCTGATGCAACTGATTCATCTCCCTGCTGATTATCATGTGTGTCCATATTATAATTAATAAAGCTATTATAAATATTTGTATACCAACCTGACTGGCCATGTTCGCTTTCTGACTCCTGATTTTTCTTTGTAGCTTCAGTGTTTTTCAGCAGTTGGCTTTCTGATACCAAGTCTTGTTCTGAACTGTAAGGCTCAACTGGCTTCTCTTTGTCACCTGTTAGTATATCAAAAGATGCTTCCATGCTATTTGAGGTGCTTTTGGTGTCATTAAGAATATGTACACTTGCTGGTATCTCTCCAGGATTTGGCCCGTTACTGTTTGAATCTACTATTTCTTGTGCATAATTCTCTTCATCTTCTTCATCTGTCACTGCTTTAACTGTCTCCTTTGATTCTTCATCCATGTGTGATTCTTTCTGGTGTAAAGTCTGCACTTCTTCATTCTCATTTACTTCATCCTCTGTTTCTCTGCTTGCTTGGTCTTCCATAGCAATTGTGTCTTTCTCAGCATGGCCAAAATTAAGAACATTACTTAAACCCAAATTAAACCAATTTGATTTAGATTCTTGGCTTTCACTCTTTTCTTCTTCTGTCTTCAACTCTGTGACTGCTGTTCCCTGTTCATTATCAGAATGTCCAAGCACACCAGATACATCATGGATTTGTGGATCATTTTTTTCTGATGCCAAACCAACATCCACATTCTCTTCACCAAATTTCAGAAAGTCCGTCAGTCCACCTTGAAACCAAACAGATGCTGGGGGTTCTTCTTCCTCCTTATCATTTGGCTCCTGTAAGTCATTTTCAGAAGTTACCACTATTTTTCTGCCGCGGTACATATTTTCTTCTAAAGATTCAGTAACGGCTTCTAAGGGCTCTTTTTCGTTTTCACTTCCTGTGGTGAACCATCCTGCAATCCAACTAGACTGAGTTGGAATGGGTTCTGGTGGGAAACCGTTTTGCATTTGTGGCTCTTCAGTATCATCTTTTCTGTTCTCATTTTTTCTAACCAACTTTTTGGTTGCAGACTCCTCCCAAGTTTGAGATTCCTTGGAATCGTTTTCAGAAACTGATTCAACTCTTTCTTCCTTTTGCATGGAGTCTCTTGTATGTTTTAAGCGTTCATTTTCATGCAGCTTTGATTCTGAATCAGATGATGAATATTCACTTTCTTTGTTGTGATCATGTGATGCACTATCTTCATTTTCAAAAGCGTACTTATCTCCATGAAGACAAAGGAAATCAGTTTCCTAAAAGAACAATATTAACTTTTAAAATGTTTTCATGTGTAATTTTCTACAGCACTGTGTAGCACTCCGTAGCAATACATCTTTATTTTTTTTCTTTCTGTGTAGTTATACTGTCCTGGTCAAACCAGGATATGTACATATGTATAACTTTACACAAAGGGCTCTAAGTAATTATATTATTCCTAATGGTTCTTTATAATTTATTAGGTAATAGTTATTTTAGAGGGCAATAAACATGCAAATGGAGCAATAATGAAAAAACTCCCATGTTTTGAATTATCTGAAATAAAGTATGCATTAACACTTGAATTTCTAACTGGATATTAGATTTTCTGTTGCTGTGAACTACATTGGCAAATCTGGTGATGTTGGTTTACCTTAGTGAGCACTTCAACTTCTTCTGTAATCAAAACTTCCTCAACTTTCACAGCATCTTTTGGGAAATAACCAAAATCCTTTCCTTTCTGTAAGAAATATGAAAGGAATGAGAGTATTTACACTTCAGTGATAAGTACACTAGGTGCTTGCATATATGCTAGAAAAGTATGAATAAAAAGTAAGTTTATAGGACTGCTCCTTACCCCCTTCATTTTGTTTGGTCAAAAGATTGGTTTATTTTTCCTTCACAAAACTACTCCATTTGCCATTTCAGAAAGCAAGGAGAAGTATATTACACCACATTATTATTTTCTGTATTATTTTAATGAACATGTGTTTCTGCAGAACCAAACCAGTAGCCTTAACACTGCATCAACTGAAGACAGTGTTGCATGCACAGATGGTCTCAGCCAGCTCCTGCTAAAATAGGCTGCAAATTTCCCATTGACTCAAGTAGGAGAAAAATTGTGCTCTAATAACTAATGATCTGTAATAAGTTACAAGAAAAGTAGGATATGAAATTCAGGCTTGAGGCCAGGTGCAGCTGAAGAGAAAATGGCAGTGAAGATGACAACACTACGGGAAACAAGTTCATGATAATGCCCAAAAGAATCAAGTAAGAGTCAGTCTGACCAAGAAACCAACCACTAGCTTTATGTTAAACCATTGCATATAGCCTTTAATGGAGGAATACAGCTTGGAAAACAAGGAAGAGTGAAGAATAACATACCAAAGATACTCTCAGATGAATAAAAGGAAGACAGAATTTTACTGGTAAACAATAAATATGACATCATTTACAAAATAAGTTTACCAGTATCTTCAGGTTTTGAAGCACTTACTTAAAACAGTTTTTCTAGCAGTTGGATTTGGATCAATGCATCTATTCCTTCTTAGCAATGACTTAACTACATGGCTGTTCTAACTACATTGCCAATTGTTCCAAATCATTAAATACGAGCAATAACTTCTCTGGGAACTTTGCTTGAGCACTGAACTGTGAAGTCAGGTCCCAATATTGGATCACTGATTAAGCAACTGTAAAACCTGCTTACCCACAGACCTGTAGGTAGGTACCTGACCTGCTAGACCTGATTATGTGTAAGGGAAGCAGATTAAATCATTATAGCCAAATGATTAGATGAAGGAGACAGAAAACTTGGATTCTGATCTTGACTTTGTTTCTCCGTGAGTGGTCTTTGCCAAGATTTGATTTTCCCTTTCTATATAAAGATAATAACAATGATCCATCTCCCAAACACTATATTGATCCATGCGTGGTTAATACGACAAAAGAGATTCCTTGAAGCAAGCAGACTGCAGTTGTTACTCTTCTTATACTAAATTATTTATGGGAAAAGTCTTTCAAATTGAAGTACTTACGCTTCCTGTCCATAAATTTTCATTTTTCCTTGAAAGTTTGGAGTATACCATTATCTCTTCCCCTGTTTTGAAGTTAAGATACCGGCAATCAGGCCCTACATAGTCTGCAGTGGCTTGAACTCTGCTCATTGCCGCTGGAATAGTACGTAGAAAGAAAGAAACATAAATATAGCAGTCATATTGTCTGAAGTCAAGACAGGTTACTGAAGAAGTCTGATGCATATAAATACATTAAAATGTTTGTTAATACATCAATACGTGCTTTGTTACGGTACTAAGACATCTGTATCATCAAGTGGAAAGCAACTAATGCAAAAAGCAGCCCTATCTTGTTTTCTTTTCTATTTACTACAGACATCAAGGAGAAGAGCTTTTGTCCTATATAAGCATTTTCCAATCCTTACTCAGTCAAGCTTTCAATGCTGAAATGTGCATAGAGAACTAGAAAATTCAATTACTGAAGCCAGATCTAAACAGCTAAAAAAATATTTCCCAGGCATATTTATAATTGTATATTTTAGAAATTCTAATTTAAATCTTGTAATTGTTTCAGGGATTTTGTCCTCTGTTTTGAATACATTTATATTATGAAGAAAATAGATAAGTTTAAGCTATATAAACCTTAAACACACTGTCAAAAATAAAGTTTCCAATTCAATTTGAATGACTTAAAATTCTCTTTGTCTGCACCCCTGTCTCCCCACAGAAACCACTACTGATGTGCTCTGGTCAGCTTGGAGCCTGTTCCATGTGCTGTTCCACAAAGACAGACACCACTGAGCATCCAGAACGCACCAAAGTCACTATGGCTTTACAGAAAAATAAAGATCCATCAGCAGAGGAAATGTAAGGTCTCTTACACTTCAGGATAAGCTATCCAGATTGAAACTGCAACAGTTAAGGCTGCCAAACCAGTGGAGACAGCTTAGAAACAGCTTCAACTACATATGCTTATGACAGGTTTCACGATGGTAATCAATGGAGTCGTAAATGGAACATTATTTATTGCTGCCTACTTGCGATTCAGATTCTGCCTCCTGCAGAGCTTTTTACTCCCAGGAACTCCGTAACTAGTTACTGCTCTTACTTCATGTTAAAGAAGAAAAAATAAGAGGATATATTAACAGCATCTTTTGTAAAAAGGATTACAAAACCCCCAAACCAAACAGTTTGCTTACAGGGGAAAAAAACACCAGAGTTTTCAGAATGGGCTGTGAAGGTACTGTAAACACAAGATATATACTCTCCTTCCTCAGATTATAGTCTACCCTTTTTAAAAAAAAATTCTTTTCTACTCGTAAAAATGAGTCAAAAATACTTTAAATCTGCTTTATACTGCCTGTTTTGAAGAAACCTGAGAAAAACTAGCTATTCAAGAGTATTTTTACTGAACTTTGATCGTTATATACTTACACAACGCAATCCAGCAAGTATGTTTTCTCCTTTTGTTTGAAAAATTTAAGCTTGTTTCTCATAAACCCAGTAAACTGACAACAAATATCTTCTGTGGCTACTCATTTTCAGTCTGTTTCATTGCTAATTTCAACATTATGGTTCATAATAGCTGTACATACACCATAAGCTCCTTTGGAAAAAAAAAAAACCAAAACTTTTGTACTTACTCTCGCATTCCCGATCACCACACTTCTTCCATTCTGAAAGTACCTTTGTACTCCGCAGGTTTGTTACAAACAAAATTACCAGCAGCAAAATTCTCTGATCCAGGATCCTTGACATTTTAGTTTAAATCTAGAATGCACTGAAACAGTGGGAACTGCATTGATGGGCAGTTAGCAAGAATATTCTGCATTATTTTTCTTAGCCTAACAAAACATTGCAAATAAATTTATAGTCTTATTTTCCTTCTCTCATCTACTGAAACAGAAGTACACTACGCTAACCTGCTAACAATCTGCAAAGTCAGGTGTCCTGATTATACACGTTTAATAATTAACTATGTTCTGATAGCTAGACTGATGTTTTGAATACAAAGAAACTAGTTCTGGTCACATCAAAATTTAGCCTCTGTCCAATACTGAGTACTGAGTTTGTGGCAGATTGTGTTAGGGGAAATTCAACAAAAGTTCTATTAGGATTTTTTCTGGATTCTGAATGCATTTTTAATATACATCTTCCATCAGATTTTAAGATGGACCATCAATTTTATGCTTATATTGATTTGCATGATTGCTAGTATAGCTACTGACAGTTTTCTAGCTCTTTTTTTTTTTGTTTACTAAACTATATTTTATGTGCATTATGTTTTAGATTATCTATAGGTGATCATTGGGAACTCAGAACAGAATTTTTTTTCCACATACTCTTTTTGGAGTTCTCACGCACTAGTACAATCCTTTAGCATGGGGAATACTTACTCAACTCCAAAGTCTTTCAAAGGTGCTTGGCAGTTTTCAGGCTCTTAAGGCAACTAGAAAATCCATATGCTATCGCTACATCATATATCACAGAGCAATATACCAAAGCTAAGCAGATGAGACATCCTGCTTTTTAAGGAATACTCTCTGTTTCTTAGCAACCTATTATCCAATATGTTGTTATAGATGTTTTCTCAAAGAGGTTATGCTTTAAAGTAGTAATTATGCAGGGAGCGGTACACTGGTTGTATAGGTATGAAGTTGTGCTATAAATGAAATCTTGCAGATGTTTGTGTTAGAAGTAAGCTTTGCTTCAAGGACTTCACGTTGTCCTGCACTTCCTTGGTGACCTAAACACAGTGTGTCTAATTTACCTACAAAAGAGGCTTCACCCTTCCTTTCCTGCTTTCCTGTGTGGGGTAGCCTCTTCCCTCTCCCCTCTTTCTTGGTAGCACCCCAGGAATCTGCATTCCTTCCCAACCTGATAAAAGTTGCAGTCATGCTTCCTAGTAAGCCTGCCCCTCCTTCAGTCCTGAGCATGACTCACCCAGAATTCACTCTGCTTTCTCTTCCCATGAATGTAAGCTGTTACCCTTCTTGCAGCATAGTTCTCCTCCCTCCAGCTCCACAACCCAACCCTGCCAGACAGGGTCGCTTAGCTTGATCTATTGAGACAGATCACCCACTGGAGGCTGGGAGAGACGGCATAAAGTCAGCCAGGGTCAACTTAACCAGCCATGTCCTGCAAACATAAAAATCACAGGAGATGATGTCCTCCAGTTGCAATCTAACACTTTGACCCCTTCCTTTGCCACATGACCTGGTAGTCATCTATCCTGTGACCTAGTACACCAGCTGCCTCTGCTGTTAGGTAATCCACCAGAGAGCTGTCTTGTGCACCAGGGAAAATACACTGCAGATCACCCTCCCACACTTGCTCCTTACTAGCTTTGATGCAGCCCCATCCCCAGCATCAACATTCTCTCCTTCACTGCCCTAGATGTTGTGTTACTTCAAGGGTCAGTGACTTGGGACCTTCCCTGGGGTTCTCTAGGTTTATGAGTAGGGGGTGAAAGGGAAGAAATGGAATACCAAGCAGCTAAAACATGACAAAAAGAAACCTGGTGAACTGAGAAGTAGGACAGGCATTTCCCCCACCCAGCCAAGTCTCTACAGATGAGAACAGATTAGCGAGAAGGAATATACAAGAAATTTATACTGTGGGGACTCTCTATATATTCTAAGTGTTGCACAAAATAAAAAAAAAGGACAACATTTTTATCCCACCAAGATTAACAACTAGAGAGCAGAGTCATAATGTTGCACACCAACCATGGAACACAACAAAAACTAATACTGGGCCTGCAAAGGTTACCAGTCCCTTTTTGAGCCTGGTAGCATGGAACCGATTCACCTAACAATGGAAAAGCCAGGTATCTTGACACCTAAAATTACATAGTTCTCCCATACAAACTTGCTGAAGTATCAGACCCACACCTTGAGATCTGCACATTTTTACAGTATTTGTCAAAATAGCTCTGAAAATGTCTCTGACTTCAGTTTCGTATGGATACCCAAACTAATTATTAAGTCTTTATATGGAGAGAAAATGTTGCAGCTTATCTTAGCTACTCAGTTTGATCTACATCTACAATTTTTGAGTTCTGGGCACTGCTCATTGTCTTAGCTTTGTCTCAGAAATCATTCTTCTAGGTTTGAAGCTGTTAAAAGGCTGATGAGCACTGCTCTAATCTCTGGTCTGTTATTTGTTCCTCTAGTAACTTCAATAATAAATCATTTATATCAAATACTCTTTTCTTCTAGGTACAAATCCTATACTTGCAGATGTTACACAAGCATAACTTCTAATCACCTTTGAACTTCTGTCAAAGATTCATGTAGCTTATCATAGCTTGCTTCCAAGAGACAAAGTTGAAAGCTTTATAGCAGATAGAGTGAGACTTCAGCTGATTTCTGTTCTGCAGAACTGAAGCAACAAATACGAGTACTCTTACACATGCAAACAATGCTAATGAAAAAGATCTATTTGCAACAGCTTTCATTAGCATTAAACTACTAACTTTTTATTTGCAATGACATCTTAGTAAGTTGTAACTACTAAGCTAGAAATGCAGAGATCCCTTATGATATATTAAAATTCACAGACAGATCAAATCAGAATTAATAGTGTAATTTACATAAACCAAGTAGTATGGCACTTGGATGGCTCTTTTAAACCAGGACTTTGTATAAGTGAAAGAAAGAGATGCTGCATTTCCTAGACTATTCAGTAACTGCATTAACAAGAAAGATCCCAAAGCAAATCTTAAGTTGGTAAAAGTTCTCCTAAGTACATTAAAGTCAACATCTGTTTTATAACAACAACAATATATATATGGCTTTGGTTATATTCTTATGATAGCACCAAAAGGCTCCATACAGAATGTAGAGTTCCACTGCATAGAGTATTTCACTAATACATAAAAGAATATATATTCTATGACAAAAACACTTGAAAAATACAGGTCTCTTGACTTAGAATGTTTGGATGAAAATGCAGACCAACTTTTACATTGAATCAAATATCATGCCAGAAACACTTTTCAAAAGATAAAAAATAAAATCTATTTTAAAAATGAATATGTCAAAGGAAGGAAAGGAACACTAATTCACTTTTCCAGTTAGATAAATCTAACCAGGTAACAGTCATTCATCATCCATATTTAAACCAACTTTTTCAGCCAGGATAACAAATAGCAAGAAAAAGCCATTATTGCTCTCCTATTACAAAAACTGACAACTAAAAGTACATTTCTAGAAAATCATGGAACTTGCGACTTATATTACTTTGATAATTCATTTCCAAGCTTTAAATGCAATATAATAGAACACTGTCACCTAGTTACAACTGCCTGAACAAGGCTTGTGGTAAAACAAAGGTTTGCTATAAAACTGTGATGCGGGGGGGGGGGGGTGGGGCGGGAAGTCTGAAAGAGCAAAATTACATCCTCCAAACCACCAGTCTCTGTATATCACTCATACAACTACTGCAACAGTGACTGATCCCATCGTAAATACCTGTAGTCTCAAGAGAAATACTTCTTTGAGCAGAGAAACTAATTTTAAAGATCTGGGATGTACATCAAATGAGCATGTTTGTCCTGTTGTACCACAGTAATTGCTACAAAATCAGTGGCTGCACCCGAATCACAAAATTATGACTGGGACCCAACCACAAGACCATTACCTTCTTGATAAACAAAGATGCTCTAGATATCTATTTGCAAATTTACTAGTTTTGGAAATGAATCTTGCTGGCAGGAGGTGTTTAGTTCACCAATGCCTACTTTCCACAGAAAAATTATGTTTGCTTCCTTTGAGTACATCCAGTGAAGCTGTTCTAAGCACAAAGACATCACCTTAAATAAAGGAGCAGGAATTTGAAGAGGTTTATCTTTTATGCAAAGTCATGTTTCAGCATGTACTTAATGAACAATATGTGTAAAATCTACTCTGACAAGGACTCCGAACGGAGCATCATGGAAAAAAAAACACATTCTTGGAACCTTCCAGTTTATCTGTACATCAGAACTGAAGAAAAAGACAAGTAAATGGTACAGAGTCAGTGCATAGTATAAAAGCTCTAAAAAAACGAACCGCCTTCTAAAGTTACACTTAAAGCTGAAAGGGACCATCTGATGGAAGCACTCCACAAGACACGCATAGACCATACATGGTATGTTGTCCACTCTCATAAATCATCTCTGCTTCATTTTTCCCCCTTTCCTATTGTTCCTTTTTCCACATTACTTGAGTGAAAAGAGAACAAGGTATTTTCCTTTGATCTCTACTCACCACTATGGGGAAAGGAAGTAAGAAAATGTTTTAATAATTTCCTACCCCTATGCTATCTGCACTTAATTCTCAGAAACCCCAAACTACTGCATCAAATCCATCTTGAGATTGTCAGCTATTTGAAACAGTAGACTCAGAACAGAGGAAGGAAATTGCACCTGTGGTCTCAGCCCTATCCACAGCTCTGAAATTGTTTCAGGCCAAGAGGATGGGACCTCGAGGGCAAATGTAACAATTACTAAAAACACTACTGCATTATAAAGACACTGGTCTTTATGTAATATTGTGCTAATAGTATACTACTATTCTACACTACTTCTGTAGCAGAACATTGGGTGGAATATCTAGCTTTTAGAAAACTTCATTCTTAAGAATTTATTACACACTGATAATTAATAGTTAGCCTTGCTAAATCTAACGGCAGAGTTGAACCATGTCAGTAAATTTTTTCTAACAAACATTAAACATCCAATACACCATCAGCTTCATACTCAGCAACAAAACTCCCATATTTTCACCTTGTCAAAAATACATTGCTGCCTGTAGTATAACCTCAAACAATGTAACCAATCCAATCCCTGTTCTGTTCCCAGGACCCACCAGTTTTTATAAACCCTGTTAATATACTCCTCTGAAACAGTGGCTTCTGACTACCAACTTACTCCTCTAGCTTTGCATAATTGACTACAGTATCAGCCATTAAAACTTGTAAATACACTACAGCAGTGAATCACTCAAGCTCAAAATAAGAAACCTTAAAAATACTCTGTGTTACCAAAAAAAAAAAAAATTAAAATTGACAAAATGAAAAAGGCTTCCAAAGGCAATTTGAAATGTCAAGTTAGCTGAAACATACAAACCAGTAATGTTTACTCAACTACTCAGCATTAAAGTTTGTTCCTTGTGGTAAACTGCAGTGTTTAACATCCTCAGTAAGACATTTGAACTTCGGCTTGTCCTTCAAAAAAGAAGACATGTTAAACCACCACATTTCTCTGAAGGGAAGGAAATATGGTTGGAGACTACTGACAAAACTAAAAATGATTCTCAGGCGTAGAGACGCAGAGGCGGACAGGATATTGAGTAGCAAACGGATTGAAGAATCAGAATAAAAGTATTGAACTTGTTGAGAAGGAGGAAGCCTGAGGAGCTTTCCCATTTTATCTATTTGTGCTGAAAGAACACTCCATTCTTGCTAGAGACATTTCTTTCAGTACTTCAGACAGAATTCTGTCAGTTCTCTTGAGTTTAGATGAAAAACCCAAGAACTGACACCTTCCCAAACTAGAACTTTGCAAAAGTCTGCTCTACATTCCAAAAAAATGGGGCATATACGGCATTTTGTACACTAAAATAAGCTTACATGTCATTTCCATTCCAAAATCTTTCTAGGACTTCCTGGTCTGCAACTTGGCATATGAGATACGAGAACTCTCTTCCTGCCAGGACAACACAGATTATAGCCATGTTTCATACTCAGTTAATAGGCATTAATTAAAGCTTATAAGAACAATTTTGGATACAGAACTTCCAAGGTACAGTCACCTGCAATTGTAATTCATGCTTTAAATGTAGAAAGACTAAGGTAATACACCTGTTACAGAAAACATCATAAGCATCAAGAGAGTAGTCTACAAAGCCACATTTATTTGCACAGGTACAGAACAGAGCGACAGATGTTATTGTCTTCCATACAAAATTATATAAAACCAGTATCCACCTTCATAGATAACACCATACCACTTTAAGTTGTATTAAATACATTCAGAAAGTGTTCTTGCACGCACACAACATTAGTATTAGGTAGTCCTGGGTAACTCCAACACTGCTATGTAATTATTCCTAGTGGTATGAAGGAATCAAAGGTTAGTCTGCAACTAAAATAAAAAGAATCCTGGCTGAGAAAGCAAGCTGAAGTCTTTCCTCCACTGACCATCAAAGCAAGAAACATCATTAAACAGATTAAATGTCTCCAGAACATAGATGTAAATACTACCAATGCACCTGCAGAAGGCAGGTAAGAGTGGCATTCCAGACTGACGTGAACTATCTTGGCCAGTGTTAACATTCCCATTTAATCACTGCTTGTCTATGGATAGGAAAAAGTTTTATAAAACTAGAAGACAGAACTGAGCAAGAGCTTGTGATTACAGAAGAAAAAACGGTATAGATCCAAATCAATTATTTTCCCTTCCTATCCAGCACTGGAGATTACTCCCTTTACTGGGTCGTTGGATTCCCATCCTTGCAATGAATAGAGGGGAAAAGCAAAATTTTACGTTTCCTGCAATATTGTGTCCCTACATAAGATCTAAACGGGGAATTTAATTGTCAACAGGACATCTCAACTTATTTAAAATGCACATTTATTTCTACAAAAAAAAAAAAAACAAAAACCAAACGTATGATACAGAAGAAGTGATCACACCTACTTAAAGATTTACCTAATAAAATATACAGAGGATCTTAATGAGTACAGGATATTTAAAAAAAAGATGCAAAGGAGTGTTAATCTTTTATTTTTACATCAGGAACTTCACATAATTTTGGTAAGTAACCTTTTACAAAATTATGTAAAAAGTACAAGAATGCCTGGTAAACAGTCTGCATTTTTCCAAAAGAATTTTTACAGCATGCAATTCTTAAGGCAGCCTTCTCCTCCTCCTTACAAGGAATCCTTTCACTCAAATAATCTTCCGCTGCAAAGATTAGGCTAAGGAAGCTTGGTCTCTTCTGTTAACGCCTTTTGTCTTTCCTGTCTGATTTACGGTCTCTTTCACTCCGTGAAGTTCTCTTGCCTGACCGACTACTTTCTGATATAGACCTCTTTCTGTCAGATCTTGAACTTTTATCCTTTGAGCTTTTGGTATCTCTGCTCCCACCTTTTGAGGACTTGTGACTTCTATCTACTCCTGAAGCATCCCTTCGCTTCCTGTCTGTGCTCCTTCTGCGTTTTCTATCTCTGTTATGCCCTCTTCCTCGGCTTCGACTTCTACTTTCACTACTGCTAGAGCTACTGCTGCTACTGTCCCTGCTAGTGCTTCCACTTGTAGTGCTGCTGCTGGTGGAACTACTCCGAGTGCTAGTGCTGCCAGTGCTGGAACTACTTCCAGTAGTAGTACTGCTCGAAGTACTACTGCTACTACTGCTGCTGCTACTACGGCTATGACCAGTTTTGTTCCCTGCCCTACCCCTGCTTCTACTCCTAGTCTTACTCTTAATTTCTACACTCTGTGTCTGACTCTGCTCTGTCTGTGCCTCAACCACCTTTACAGACACCACAGCATTTTCACCCTTGTCTGCCTGGGGCTCTGTATCCTGAGTGGACTGAGACAGCTGAGGTGACTGTGGCAGTGGCACAGACTGTGGCTGAGATAGAGCCTCAGCCACAGGTTCTGGCTGAGCTTCAGCTGCTTTCTCCTGTTTTTCTTCAGGTTCAGCTTCAATTTCTGGTTTGATACCTTTCTCCTTCTCAGGAGAAGGAACATCACACACTTTTTCTGGCTGAGCATCACACTCTGTTTCTGGTTCCACTTCTTTGCCATTTTCATTTTCTACAGGTTCTACACTATCTGCTTCATTCATTTCAGCCACATCCTGCTCATTATCCACTGGCTGAATGCTTTCACTTTCCTCTTTTACAGCTGTGACCTCTTCATGCTGACCATCCTGTTGCTTGTCATTCTCCCTCATCTCAGAAGTCTCTTCTACTTTAATCTCCATTTCTTGTTTCTGTTCATCCTCTTCCTGTTCTTTCTCTGCATCGCTATGCCCTGAACCTGTTTTTCCCTTTTCCTCCCCTACCTCCTCCATTTCTACATCATTGTGCTGATTACCTGTCTCCAACTCTTCCACCTGCTGAGCCACCTTACCCTCTTCCTGCTCCTTGTTCTGTTCTTCCTTCTTTTCTTCCTTCTGCACCTCCTGCTGTTCTTTTTCCTTCACAGATTGTCTTCTGGGCCTGGCCTCCATTTTGTTAATCTGCTCTGCAAATTCGTTTCGCCTGCTTTCAAAGAGTGCTAGGGAATAAATGCATAAATAATAGTTTCAGATAATCTACAGGCACTGAAGTCTATTTTCCCCTTAACTATGAGCTATGAAGTTATCAGATTGTTTTAACTTATAAATACTGCATTCCTTATTCATTCTGAAGTAGCATGCCATTCATGCATAATGAAAAAGATTGCTAGATACTTTAAGAAAACAAGGCAAAGGGGACAGTCAGCTCAGCTGAGTATCAGAACAGTAAAGCCTTAACTCTAAGCTAACAGAGTTTTTAACTTCATTAAAATCAATCCAACCAACAGTATATCAAAATAATACCTTAATTTCTTGGTATTAATATATTAACAAGGTTATACTTCCTAAGGTAACAAAAGACAGTAAGAATCAGCAAAAAGCTGGTTAGGTATTAAGAAAGCTTAAATATTGTAAGCTATTCAGACAGGTGAGCTAGCTTCTCTTAGCCCCCAACCCCACGCAATGAAGAAAAGCTCCTTAAAAAAAAAACCCAATACATTCTCACTTGAATAAAAAAACCCAAACACTAGAACTACCACCAACCACAGTATTTTAAATTGGTTTCTAAAAGAAAAATATAGCCATCCTGTGAAACAGAAATAAAAACACATTAAGGTAAAAAAAATTAAAATAATGAAGTTCCAGTACTGTACCTAAGAAAACACTCTCGTTTGTAAAAACCTGCATTTCCTTGGGTCTTAAATCCATAGGACTCGGCCTTTCCAAAAACCAAGTTCCTGCACTGGCATACAACTGGCTAACTAAAGCTGATGATAAGGACTATGTTTTAAACACATACCTCAGATTATGCATACACCTCTCAACTTCTTGTAAGAGAAGCAAAGCACATCCAACATAAAAATAAGTCACTGAAAGAGTAATGTTCACTTATGATGAACATCCATGGAAGAACATAGTTTGTCCTAACCATGAAATTCTTGTATTTAAGCAGAGAGACTTAGAAGTAGTTTATACAGCAAACAAAGGGAGGCAAGAACAAGGGCCTTGGTATCACAAAGACCACTTACCATTCATCTTTTTCTGTGAGTCTTCCATCAACTTCTGCGTAGCAGGACACATTCTGCCAGGTATGTAGAATAAGTGGGGTTTTGTCTTCGTTCTTATGTATTTAATTATTTTAGCATTATGTTCATTCCATTCTTCTTGCTGAGAAATGAAGGAAAGTAACTCTAAGATACACAATAATACTTTAAACAAGAGAAAGACTGAGAGGAAAACTAAAACTCACCAATTGAGCAAGCTCAACCTTTTGCTCCAGTAACCGCAGCTCTGTCTGTTTAGCACGTCTTTCTTCAAATAGTTCTCGCCTTTCGTTTTCAACTTGCTTCCTTTCTTCCTCTGCCTGCACTTCAAGTTTTTGTTCAATTTCTTGTCGTCTCTTTTGCTAAGATAAATAAATAAACATCTGAAATATATTTTCTAAATCAAGAAAGTGTTCTAGTTTGGTCCAATTAAAATTTTGAAATATTTACACTATTAAAGGTATTCCTAAAAACACATTACGAAATAGCTCCTAAATTACAAAAAATTAGGTGCCAGCAAGCAACTCTTTTGTTCCATTACTTGTGGGTTAACTATAAAATTATTGGACCCTATGGATTTCTGTCTGCTTTTCTATCATTCAATTTGGATTTGAATCTTCAGTACAAGCTTCAACATGTTCCCCCCCCGCCAGTGAGAGAAAAAAATAAATAGATTTCAGGTATTCCACTTGAAGGGGGAAAAAGTCAACTCCTCTGAAACAAATTAAGGACTTCAGACTGGTGTTTGTGACCCACAAAACAAATTACATTGCGAATACTTCCAGTATACTCATCACTTATTAAATATATTACTATAATTCAGGAATGCCCTGTTCATATGTCCTAGACAGTCACATGCTCAGACTGTACAATAATTGCCTAATAAAAAAAAGTTAGTGCATGGACAACAAAGTCGCTGAGATGAACTCCTCAGGCCTCTGCTTGGGTTTATAGTTTGTTTTGTGTATGAAGAGAACAATGCCTATAAAAATTCTCAGAAAAATGTTGCAAAGGGGCGTTGGACTAGATCTTCAGAGGTCCCTTCCAACCCCTACCATTCTGTGATTCTGCAAAAGAGCAGTAACTCCTCAAAGTCTATTTATGCAAACACATACTACTGTAAGGAAGACAAGGACTCCATGTTTCTAGACTATCCTGATCAATAGTTTCTTGTTCTAAAGGCAAGCAGGCAACAGAGAACTTTCTTTGGTCCTTTCTTATGTGCTACATGACCAGTTAGATAAAACAGCAGGATATCCAAATACTGAATCTGGAAGTAATCAACACCAACACCCCAAGCGAGCTACACAGAAAAGGTTTTAAGTTTAAAGACACTGTTATCTGCTTCCACCAGACTGCTGAAAGTAGAACTTTCAAACACTGTTTTTAATCTAAAGGTTATTAGCTGAATTAACTGATTAACTGAACAATTGAATAACCCATTTAAGGCAACAGTAAACAAATACCATACCCTCCGCAGTTTAAGAGGGCATACTAGGAATGAAGTTACCACCATCCTATACGCAAGTTACCACTAAGCTATGCAAAGCCTTCACTTCAGTACAATCACATATCCTTTTATTAAAAGAAAGAATTCTCGTCTATACTGGGAGGGGGAAGCCATTTGTAGTCAAACAGCATAATACAACCACACATTTCTGTATACTTGGTTATAATTTAAATATCTGGAACACATCAGCATGGACACTGCTTCAGCAATACGGAATCACCACTATTTACAGAAGTAGCCTGTGACCTATTAAATAGTTACCTGATTAAATTCCATTTACTTATAGAATCAGAGAATTTTTGAAATGATCCCCAAATAATGTAAACAAGAAAAAAAATAATCTATTTTGTTTTACATGTTTTTAAAGTGTACAGCAATTAAAAATAATTTTACAATATTAAAAATACTGCCTTTTCACTTCTGTAGTGGTCACAAATAGAGCTGTAAAGTCATGAATTTGCTAGAGTCCCTTTCCTGCCTCCCACCCCAATTCCACTAAGCTAAACCAAGCAAAAACCTAGGTGTACTTTTACCAATTTGTTGCACCTACAGGCTACACCATGGGGATTTTTTTGTCCTTATTTGAAGAAGCTTAACCACACAATTTTGCTTTATTATTTACAATTTGATAGAACTATAAATAACTACCTTCTCAGTAGAAACTGTGGACTCCTGCTTAAATTTCTGAAGAGTGCCCATCAACAAGCCAAATATACGTCGATTCCTGAATAAAAACAAAAGAAGTTTGAGACTAAGATTTTTATTTGCATAAAGTATCAGAGAAACTTTCCACCTCCGAGACACTTGTTTTTAAAGGCTCACTATTACTCAAGGCCGTTAGCAACAGAACACATATTGACTGTGCCAACAGTCAAGGATATAATTTACAGTGACATATAATATTTTGCTTAAGAGCAAGACACAGCGCTTATCTATAACAGCACAGTTAGCACTGGGAAAATTGGAAGCTTGCACATTTTACATCTGGAAATACAGAGACTAAGAAAACATTAAAAAAAAAAAAAATCAAGAGCTTAGACTACTGAAGAAAAGGTTGAGTAAATACAGTGTGACCTATCAATAAGTCAGTGAACTGGAAGGTCATTGGACTTTCTGAAAAACATACCCTACTCCCCCCCGTCCCCCGCCTCGCTCAGAGGATTAAGGAGAAATAGAGCCACAGAAGAGTGAAATCTTATCTGTCAGTTACCCTAACAGTATCTTCTACAATGAGACACTGCACTGTGGGATGAAACCAGGATTGCTCTCATCCAATTAAGCATTGTTTTGAGAAAACTGAAGTAAAATTCTTCAAGGAATTCTCTTCTTCTGAACAAGAACTGATTTACTGAATTTCACCTTTTATTTCTTTCCATTTAATCCCAAATTAAGCCCTTACAGCAAGAGGCAGACTCTTATTTGCCTTGAACTTTTACCCAATTAAGAGAGAGAAAGGAAACGCTACTCTCTTTGCTGAGCACCATTCTACTGGTGGCACAAACCTGACACAGAAAGGTAAAGGTACTTGTACATTAAACAGCGGAAATATGAACAAATTAAGAATTGAGAGCTAGAGATTACTCAAAGTGTATTTGTGTATGAGTGACATCCCAGAAGACACTGAGCAACATCAAGAGTTCAATGGATGCTGTCCTCTTAAAGAGCCTCTTTTCACCATAAGTCATACAGAAATCAATACTGGTTTTCTTCCATCTCCAGAAAACTACTGAAATGCAAAATAGTAAAACTGCAGTTCTGAGGAAACAAACATTTGGTGCCTGGAGCTCTAGGAAACCCACTATGAATTCTGAAAATCTTTCTGTTAGGAAAGCAGTTGGAAACTGGTGATGAAAGCAAGAGCAGTCTGCTAGTGGTGTTGTAAGTGTAAAAGCAGCAAGCCAAGTGCCTTTTCTGTGCTAAGTGATCTGTGGGCCTTATCAGGGAAGCTCTCTGTAGTTCTTAATCCAGCTCTCACTCTTCTATTTATTTGAGGTATGGGCTATTATTGCACCAGGTGAGCTCCAGACTGAACTGGCTGGAGTCCAAGAGGTTGGACACAGCTGCAAATCTGCTTTTCCAACACCTCTTCCCAGTAGAAATGCATTTCAGCAAGAATTTTTATGAGCTACCCTGACACAAATACAATATAGGAAAAAAGAGATAAAAATAGGAGGAATCTAAAAAGAAGCAGGCAAAACGAAGGCCAGACTGTACACACAATAATGAGTCTGAAAGTAATAAGAGAAAAAAATCCACATCCAAAATCCTTCAACTAACAAAATAAATGATCTACCAAAACAGTTGTAACAGTCCCAAATGTTAAGCAATCAATGAAGTTCTATAGATTTCTGCCTTACTCAAAGATGATCAGTTGCACTAGCAAACCTATTCCTGTAGGTGGCCTGAGAACCTCTGTCAGTTACGTGAAGCAAACGATGTTGTTACTGCTGTGAAGTATTCTGAGATATTTTTTAAGATCAATTTTATACCATTATGGTACCTCTTCAGCATCATCTTTGATACATAATAGCATCTGTACAATACTTTTTAAATCTAAAGCTACTTCCTATGCTAGCACTCAGAAGTACCATGTTACTGCTTAAAGGAGGTTTTCGTGTACCTTTGTTTTCCTTTCTCATCCATGTTTTGATCTTGTATAAGGTCTCGACGTGTACGCTCTTTGGAGGTAGCAACAATAGAAGATGGCAACGCTGGCTGCAACAAAGAAAAACAAACTACTTAGTTCATGTTCCTGATAAGTAGGTTTCTTCCTGCACAGCTCCATTTATCATGTATTACCTTTTTAATATCATCATCCTCTGCGTCGCTTTCTTGGCGTGATTCTCTTCTTGTCCGACGTTCTCCACCCAGCCTGAGGAAGAAAAAGCATTAGTGGTCATTAGAGAACATATACTTCGGACAGCATCTGTTCTATCAGGAGAAAAATACGAGTCAGCATATCTGGTCAGAAGAACCAACATATCCAGTAAAATTCCCCCCACTGTTACAATGAGCAGTAAGTACCATTTTACAGATAGAATTCACTGTTGGTAAAAAACTGACAGAAAACACTAAGTTTTAATACAACTTGCACAGTAGAACAGAAGAGCCCCCATTACTACCATATTTGACTTTTTAGAATACCTTTGGAATTCATTTCTGGTTTTAATGTTTGCACTTTTTTTTTCCCCCCCCAGAATCTCTAAAACGGTTACTGATGTAAGGGGAATGCAAGACAGATTTAAATGCATCAAGATATAAAAATGAGTATGATTTTTCAAATAGGAAATGCTATTTAAGTTACCAAGCCAAATATCCAGAAAACGGGTGAGGAAGGGCAGAGCACTTAAGAGGACCTCAGAACTTGAATGAACAGAGGCTTTAACAAAGAACAACTAGGCAGTGTGTTAAAGTTATTTTCAGCTTTGTGGCACAGCACTTTACTACTGGTAAAGCCGTTTCACCACATTCATTTGTATTAACTCAAAAATTCAAAAGCAAACCTTGCTTTAGTCAAGAACTACCATTGCATATAAGTGCCCGTGGAACGAAGCTCACAATAATCAGTCACATCTGATTATACATATCAGATATATGTAATATAGCAGACTGTACACCATGTAAAATAGAAAGTTCCAAGAATATTGGTATTGCTATATCTTTATATTATTGCAATAATCTTTATATTGTTCTAAGGTATGAAAAAAAATAATTTCAACAGAGTCAATTGCTATCATCCAAATATATTTCCCACAACTCTTGAATATGAAATCTCTGAAGAAGACAGTGAAAGTCATCAGTTATTAACAGTTATTAAATACAAATATTTTAAATTTACTATTATAAATTCTCATTTTGATAACACAAGGTCTCTGCATCAATTTTTCACCCACCTACTGGCTGCCCCTTCAAGATCTCTCTGTTTGGCTGGGGGTCCTCCTCCACTATCCGAGAATCCACGCCTAAAACGAAAACACTTGTGATCTCAGAACAAGTTAGGCTAACCCCGGGTCCACCTTAAGCCTGCACAATCAAATGCATGCAAAATTCTATTTTGGCTTTGTGGTCACAATAAACTTTACTTGGCTCTATCATAACTTCCCTTAACTCTGATGTCTCCCTTTATTTTTCAGGCTAACTGCTGAAAAGGTTAGGAAAAACCACAAATTTAAACTTGTTATAACTCAGACTGAGAAGATACTTTAAATTTCAAGCGGTGACAGAAAACCCCAAACGCCCTATAGGCCAAGCTTTGGTGCCTGCTTACTGAAACAGCACAATGAGCACCGGGGTCAGACAAGAAATAGAAAACAACCCAGCTTAAGCACAGCAAAACAACACCAGGGTAAAGGCTGGGAGAAACCCCACGGCCGGTTTCTGCAGCTCCTTACCTTAGCAATAAGCTCCCACGCCCTCTACCTCCACCAGGGCCTGTGAGGGCTAACAGTCTGTTCTGAGGGGGCCTGCAAGAGAGAGCGGGTGCTGTTAGTGGTACCTGCCCAGCCCCCGAGCCGCTGCAGGGAGCCTCGCTGGGGCGCTGCCGCTCGCCCAGAGATGCCCGCAGCCATGACCGTTCCCTCACACACCGGACGGCGGTGTCCCCCCCCCAACCCAACAACGCCGGGCAGACACCATCAGCAAACCAGCGGGACCGGGACCCCCTCAGGGCCGCGCCAGAGGAGCCGGGATGGCCCAAAAGAGGGCGCGAGGCCAGCGGCCTGGGGGCAGCTTCTCACCACCCCTTCCCCGGGCCCCTCACGCAACGTCGCCCCCGCCCTGCCACGGGATAACAGCAAGGCACACACCAGCTTCCCCCCGCTCGGCCTGGCCGCTTCTCCCGTCTCCCGCCGGACTATTCCTCCCACCGGCACCCCTGCCTTACCTCACGTCATTGGGGTCCCGTCCCGTGAGCTTGCGGATGTTCTCGTCCACGTGCTTGAGGCTCTCCTTGGCTTTCTCCAGCTGCTCCTGCAGCGCGCGCACCGCCACCGCCATCCCGCCCGCAGCGCGGCCTAGCCAGGGCCCAGCGCAAGGCACCGCTGGGTAACGGGGGAACGGCCCCGCCCACGCACAGAACGGCCCGCCTGGCGGCCCACCACTCCACGGGCCGGAACGGCGCAGCCAATAACCCCTTGGCGGTCCCCTCCGACCGCCAATAATCGGGCACGAGAGGAAAGGGCACGCCCCGCGGGAACGTCTCGCTAAAGGCGTTCACCGATCACAGGGCTCAGAGGCAGATTGGCATCCTGATCGACCAACCACTGGAAGACGCTGTCCGCCAGCTCTACAAATCACGAAAGGGACCGCCGGAGTGACATCGCTCTGAGCTAACGAGAACTCACGCATTAATTCCCCACACCCCCATCAGAAAGCCGCTTCGAGGACGTTTTTCCCCACCCATCTGGGACGCATCCTACTTTTCCCACTCTACGGGGCCGACCAGCCAGCACGCAGGCGGCTCGGGCGGGGGCCAATCACCGCTCCGCTGGAGAGGCCACCGCGCCAGGCGAGCCAATAGGCGGGGGCGTTGCTGAGGGCTTGGCGCGCTGCCCAGTAGCCGCGCGGCTCCATGTGGGGGGGCGCTGCCGCGTCTGCGCTGTCCTAACGGCTCCCGTCCCGTTGCCCGGAGCTTCGTGGGTTTTGTTATTCCTGGCGGCTGAGGTGGCGGCGGTTTTAACTGTGCTCTGCCCCAACGGGCAGCCGGTGCCGTTTCTGTGGGGGCAGGGCGAGCCCCCGCGACGCGGAGCCCGCGGCCATTGCACAGGGCCGGAAAGGGAAGGCGGATGAACGAGTGACGTTCCCAAGGCAATAAAGACCCCTCTTCCCTATTTCCACCCGTCGCAGTACGGCGGGCGGGGGGCAGCGCTGCAGGGAACAGCCGTGTTTGCCCCCCAGCTCCGGCCCCGCTTCGCGGTGCTCGCTTGCGGAGCCCCAGTTCGTGCCGCCGCCCGAGGCAGCGGGCTCTGCAAAGCGATCGCGTAAAACGCATTCCTCCGCCTCCGGAGAGGCTCAGGCGGCGGCGAGCGGTTCCCGGCAGGGAGAACCAGTCGGACCACCGCTGCAACTCCGCTCCCCTCGGCCGGGAGCACCGGCGACTGACAGGGCCCGGCCCGCCGCGCACCCTCGGCCTCACCGCAGCCGGAAGGGGCGGGGCGGCAGCGGGCCCTTGCCGCGGCGCCGGACTAGGACGAGGCGGCGGCGGGGAGCCCCGCTGCGGAGCGGAGATGGCGGACGAGGCCGTGTTCCTGCTGCTGCACAACGAGATGGTGGCGGGGCTGTACCGCGCCGCCGAGCAGGGCGAAGGGGTGAGTGGGGCCGGGGGCGCCCCGGGGGTCGCCCGGCAGCGGCAGGTGTAAAGCGGCGCCGCCTCGTGTCTTGCAGGAGAACGGCCGCTGCACCACCAAGCTGGAGAGCATGGGCTTCCGCGTGGGGCAGGGGCTGATCGAGAGGTGAGTCCCGCCGCCCGCCCCCGGCCGGCCCCTCCCGGCCCGCTCGCTGCCCCGCGGGGTGTTCCCGCAGCGTGCTCCCGCAGTGTGCTCCCGCCCGGCGGGACGCGGCTCGCTGCTCCGGGCGGACGGGGTCACGCCGCGGGTGTCTCTCGTTAAATGTTCTGGTAGCCTCACTTGTGGCGTTTCCTGGTTGCGGGGACCTGTGTTTGAATACCACAGGACATTTTTGGAGTAGTTATTTTCCCAGTGCTTTCTGTCACGAAAACTGTGTCAAAAGACATGATTGCTTTTAATTCTTATAATCCTGTTTAATTGCATTTTTTGTAGACCTACTTTTGCGTGTTTCCTACTTATGGTGTGTTTCATTATTTTTTTCTAATGTCTTTCCCAAACATAATTTTGTGATTGCCTACGCTATTTTGTTTTTCTAAAGCACTCTCAGTCCTTGGAGCTTTGTGACAGAGCTCGTTACCTCCTTGTTTCCCCAGGCCCTTTGGGGATGCACGATGACTTGCTGCACATCCAACTTCAGTGACCTCGTTCTGAGGTCACATGAAGACTCTTGAGCTTCTGAAGTCGTGCTTTCTTTGAACAAAGTGGTGCTTTAGTGCTGGGTAAAGACTCTCAAGGAGGATAAAAGGAGTGAATTCTGAAATAAGCAAGAGAAACAGGTCCCTTTTTGGGAAACAGAAGCAAGTTTTACATGTTTGATTCTATGTGTTAGTGCTTTTTTGTGCATTTGAAGGACTCCTTCTGAGCTGTAGTATCGGTGTGAGCTTTTTTTTTTATCTTCTATTTAGACATTTAATTAAAGATAAAACTGATGGAGTGCTTTGCATCTTTCTGTACTTCAGCTGTCTTTAATCATATAATTGAAACAATTCATTTTGCTGTCATAGAATCATAGAATCACCATGGTTGGAAAGGACCTCTAGGATCATCAAGTCCAACCTTTATCCCATCATCTCCCTAACCACTAGATCATGGCCTCAAGTACTTCACCCACTCATTTTTTAAACACCTCCAGGGACAGCGACTCTACCACCTCCCTGGGCAGCCTGCTCCAGTGCCCAACCACCCTCTCAGTAAAGAAATTCTTCCTAATATCCAATCTAAACTTCCCCTGAGGCAACTTGAGGCCATTTCCTCTCGTCCTATCATTAGTAATTTGGGAAAAGAGACCAACACCAGCCTCACTACAACCTCCTTTTACGTAGTTGTAGAGGGCAATAAGGTCTCCTCTCAGTCTCCTCTAGACTAAACAACCCCAGTTCCCTCAGCTGGTCTTCATAAGGCCTGTTTTCCAGACCTCTCACCAGCCTTGTTGCCCTTCTCTGGACTCGCTCCAGCACCTCAATGTCCTTCTTATCCTGTGGTGCCCAGAACTGGACACAGTACTCAAGGTGTGGTCTCACAAGTGCCGAGTACAGGGGCACGATCACCTGCCTACTCCTGCTGGTCACACCTTTTCTGATACAGGCCAGGATGCCATTGGCCTTCTTGGCCACCTGGGCACACTGCTGGCTCATGTTCAGTTGGCTGTCAACCAACACCCCCAGGTCCTTTTCCACCAGGCAGCTTTCCAGCCACTCTTCCCCAAGCCAGTAGCGTTGCATGGGGTTGTTGTGACTGAAGTGCATGACCCGGCACTTGCCTTTGTTGAACCTCATGCAATTGCCCGCAGTGTCCTCAGCCCATCACTCCAGCCTGTCCAAATCCCACTGCAGAGCCTCCCTACCCTCAAGCAGATCCACACTCCCACTTAATTTCATGTCATCTGCAAATTTACTGAGCGTACACTCAATCCCCTCATCCAGGTCATTGATAAAGACATTAAACAAGACTGGCCCCAAAACCGAGCCCTGAGGGACACCGCTTGTGACCGGTCTCCATCTGGATTTAACTCCATTCACCACAACTCTCTGGGCTTGGCCATCCAGCCAGTTATTAAGCCAGCAAAGAGTCCACCTGTCTAAGCCATGAGCCACGAGCTTCTCCAGCAGAATGCTGTGGGAAACAGTGTCAGATGCCTTACTGAAGTCCAGGTAGACAACATCCACCGCTTTTCCCTCATCCACTAGGTGGGTCACCTGATCATAGAAGGAGATCAGGTTGGTTAAAGAGGACTTGCCCTTCATGAACCCATGCTGGGTGGACCTGATCCCACTGTTGTCCTGCACTTGCTGCGTGATCTCCCCCAAGATGAACCGTTCCATAACCTTCCTCGGTACTGAGGTCAGGCTGACAGCCTGTAGGTCCCTGGATCCTCCTTCCTGCCCTTCTTGTAGACGGGCATCACATTGGCAAGTCTCCAGTCATCTGGGACCTCACCCGATAACTAGGACTGCTGATAGATGATGGACCTGTCATGTTGCAGGTATTGAGATAACACTGTTGTTCAAGTTAAAATACTCGATGAACACAGAGTGATGCTAGAATAATATTGAACAATGGTTGGAAAACTAATTTCTGTAACAGCCTCAAAAATAATGTTTCATAGTACCATTGTTTTTGTATTTTCTTTTTGTGTTTAGTCATTCAAGTTGTGTACCTTCATTGTTGATACATTTCTCGCTTATCTCTTAGGTTTACAAAAGATACTGCCAGATTCAAGGATGAATTGGACATTATGAAGTTCATTTGCAAAGATTTTTGGACAACTGTATTCAAAAAACAAATAGATAACCTAAGGACTAATCATCAGGTACTAATGCTGTAGAATAAGACTTAACTTACAGAATCAGTAACAGTTTTGAGTTACTGGTGCATTTGTCGTTTTTTGTGGTTTAGAATTAGTTATCCGATGAGAAACCCAAAATGTTCTGTATTAGTTTTGCTTAAAAAGCAGGTGTTTAAGGTTTATGTTAGCATGTAGCTTTAGAATACAATTTAATAATTGCTTGTGATGCCTTTATTACCACCCTGTTTGAAAAGATGAAATGCTGTGAATTTCGTATGCGCTGTTGCAGTTACAAACGGACAGGACAGTAACAGTACAGTTGATTAACACTTAAACAGGAACTTTTTTATGTATCTCCCAATAAACTGTAGTAGAAAACTAGTGTGAGAAAGTGGTGTTACTGTGTTGACATCTGTTTAAATGGAATGGCTGCCTTGAAGTATTTTTTTTTTATTTTGAAGAACATATACAGTTTTCAGCCATTGAGACAGTTGCATTCTACTGAACATACTTGCATAAGAAACAGCTGAAAAGCTTCCCAGAATTGCACATTGGTGACATTGTGTTGTATCTATGTCCTTTCCTATATCAAGAGCTACAGTTCTTAAAGGAAGATAAAAATAATTAAAGGAGCCATTTTCCTGTTGTGTCAAAGTAGAAACAAGAGAATTTGTACAAGGATTGTGCCAAATAAAATAGGTTTTATTTTTCAGTGAGCTGTTTATCAAGTAATAACTTTACAGATAATAATTACCTTAGAAATCTGTTTTTTAATTAAAAGAAAGTTGCAGTATTGAACTTGGGTCTCAATTGTATATGCAGCCATAATTTAATTTCAAAGGTTATGAAGTTCCAAAATAGCACAGTTATTAACAAATTAAAATGACAGGTGTAGATTAAGCTATACTGTATTCATACTTACTTTATTAAAAGGCATATTGTGGCACAAAATTGTAATGTAGAAAACACTAGACTTTTAATTTGATCATCTGCTAGGTGTTGTTTCCTGTGTTGCTATTAAAGAAGATAGTTCTCACTGAATTTGAGAATAAGAATAATGAATTGCATACCAAATTAATATAAAGATTTGAATGTAAAAATCAGCATGCATTTGATATATTAACAAAAGCTTTCTAATATGGAACTGTTTCTGAGTTCTGAAGAACTCTTCCAAGAAGAATGTAAATAAACACTTCATAGGGTTAACTGATCATATTATTACCTAGGAGTTTTGTTGTAAACTCACAAATAAGTATCTTTTGTTTTGATATTTCATATAAGTAAATAATACAGTTTAAACTTAAATCACATATGCATTAATCTAAAATTTTGTTTTTCAACCTGAGAACTTCTATATTGTATCTACAAATCAAATCTCTTCCAATGAAATGCTGATTACCTGTTACTGCATATTCAACTAAAGAAACTTTTTTTTTTAAATATAAACAGGGTATTTATGTCCTTCAAGACAATAAATTTCGTCTCTTGACACATATGTCTGCAGGAAAGCAGTATTTAGAACATGCACCAAAGGTACCCTTCAGTTTTATCTTTGGGATCTACTGATTTGATTTGAATTATCTTAATCTATTATTAGTAACTTTAAATTTTGTGATTGAATGATACGAACTCTTCAAAAGGGCAGCTAAAGTTCAGTCTCCAAAACCTGTGCTTTTTAGAAATGCACCTTGTTTCACAACAGTAGATTAGATTTATGGTTCAAGAAATGGTCATAGTCATTGTGAAACTCACTGTTGTCGTGGTTGAGTTACTTGATGGTAGGAGCTGGTCTTCTGCTATCTGCCACTATAACACAAATTCTTTATTTCTCTTTGGAAAGCATGTGCTTTCAGAAGTTTTTTTAAAGTTTCCAAAACATATTTGGAAGATGCTATTTGTTACCTAGAACAAGCTTCAGAAATTAAATGAACATTCAGAAAGATCTTCCAACAATTAAAAATAGTTTTGACCTTAGATGCTGAAATAGGGTAATAGTTTAGGTAAGTAAAATCAGTGCCTCTGCAGAACCTCTTATAAAGCACTTTGGTTCAGGTGGATGTAAGAAATGGGGTATTCAGTTTCGTTTAATGGTTTCTTAATTCTTGATCTTCTCTGTCATCACAGTTGCAGGCTACTGTCTTTGGGATTTTTTTTGGTGTTTGGTGAGATGTTTCTTCTGTTTTGCAACATATATTCTATATATCTGCAGGCCCTTATATTCTAAGATGCGGCCTGTGTGAGAATGCTATCTTGGGCTATTTCTCCTTTGTTGACTTTAATACCAGTTGCTAATTTCAGCCAAATCTTGGGAATAATTGTTTTAAGGATATTAAGTTCCTACAGGTTTAATGAAATAAACTTACTCATGATAGTGCCTCTAACAAGACGAATTCTGTATTGTGAGCTCTGCTGTGCCAAATATCGGAGCTTTCCTCTATTAGAGATGTGACCAAGTCTCTTGAGCACGGTGATAAAACCTCCACAGTTTTGTATTGTCCAAATGTTAAGTCTTGTTCTTGAGTACTTAGTTTCAGTCTTTAACAACAAGCTTCACCCTTGACACTTACTTAAAGTGCAACTTTATATTTAGTATTTAGCATTTACCTGTGGACTGATCAGAGGAGGCCTGTCGAATTTGGGAATAAAGAGTATTGTAACAGCTGAAGTTTCATCAATGCCTGCATGTAAGTAGTTCTCAGAGTATTCAGTTACTAGCTCACTTGGTAACTTACTGACGTCATCACTCTATTAGCATTTATCAAGGCAGGATTAGTTTGAAGCTGCTGGGCCACAGGAGTCAGTGTGAACTTCAGGATATGGCTTGTCACTAAATGCTTTAGTGTTGAGAAAGTATCGACAGAGGGTGATACTGAGGGTGATACTCCATGATACTGAGAGGAAAGCAAACCTAAAAAGTTAAATTTACATTTGGAAGCATCAAATACAGAAGGATCTATGTCCAGAAAGCTGTTTGAATAAGTGAAGAGAAAAACAACTAGAGACACACTCTACAGTCATCATTAAGAAAGTTAGTAAGTGAAGTCCATTGTAACTACCCAAACTGCTTAAGATGGGTTTAAAAATTCCCACAACTTCGCACAAATTTTGAATTTAGCTGACAAAACTGTTGTGATGGGGGACATGGATCAACTGAAAGAAAAAAAAAAAAAGAAAAAGCTGTTCAGCTGGAGTTACATGTAAACACTAAATTTAAATAACAGCTAGATAGTTCATAATTAAACCATAGGATTGCAATGTTTCTTACTATTTCTTTTAACAAAATAATTACAAGAAAATAACTAATGGTGATACTTTGATCTGACTTTGCTTTTTCTTTGCAGGTAAATTTCAGGTGATGATACAGAAGATGTAGAGCACATTCAAATCTGGGTTTCTACCTTAAAAATCCTTTGTGTGTGGATTCAGTATCTTGGTTCAGCTTTGTATGTAGCTTGTAAATTATAGCAGTGTGCAGCACAATGCCAAAATACATAATAAATATTCATCAAAATAACATTATCCTTGTATCTTGGTATGAAATTTATTCTATACCAAGGTATTAATGTCCACATGGTAAAAAATGTCTATTCAGAAGTTTTCAGCAAAATATTTCAATTACCAAAACAGCACATGGAAGACCAGAGGCACATTTTGAGAACAGAGTAAAAGCCTGACCAAGACTAAATTGGAATAAGAAGCTAACGTGTTTTGTGTCACCTAACGTGAGTGCCCAACTGCTACATTTCCCTATTCACTCTAAACCTTGAGGCAGAAATTGCTTCTGTATTATTCTGAGGAAGCCATTAGCATGTGAACTGTCAGCCTTCGTTAATGGTGTTCAGTGGAGGCTTAGGGCAGTAGAGAAGGGAACTTATTTCTACTTAAACAGTTTTTCCTATCTACCTAAAATTAGCAGCTGGCTTTTGTGTTAGAATAATTTTGCAACTGAGGTTATCTATACTGGCCAAAGAAGGAAATTTGTTTTAGCATGTTGTACATAAACTCAATATTGACATAATTGTTTTAAATTGCTAGCTACAACTCACTCCTGTAATGAGTGTGTGCAGGAAGATGATTAGGCCTGCAAGGAGCTATAAAGACATCATCAAGACTCTTGAGGACATTGGGGTGTGCTAGATGCTACTTGTCACAAGATTTGCATAACAATACATGTCTTGCTGTAGGTAAGCATGAAAACCTCTTGTTAAAACTTTTAATGAATTTTGCTGTAAGACTTTTCTGTTGCCAGGTTCAGGCCTTACACTTTCAAATGGATCATGGTAGAAATGGTGTTTATTCAGAAGTGTGAGAATGCCTTGTCATAGTGATTCAGTTTCTACTTTGAGACCAGTAAATAACAGGCTAATTAGAAAAGCTAAGATGTTAAAATAGCACCTTTGGTTGTTTTAACTACCTTCTGTGTTGGGAGAAGTGCATGAACAATGCACTAGAACAATGAAAGCTCTTCCCTAACCTCTAGGGAGGCTCGGAAGTTTGTACTACATCAGGCCCTTGCTAGATAGCTCTTAGAAGATGGCAAGCTATAAATTATAAATGTGATAACCAGGGGTTTATTATACTTGAGCTTAAGATGTGACCAAATTCTGATCTTTTCAGGTACTGTGAATGCTAGTTCAGATTAGTTGCAGCTGAATAACCTGACAGTTTTAAGAATCATCTAGAGCAGAACTCAAAGTAGCAGAATGCTGTTCCACTGTTTATAGAACTAGCAAAGATGAAAGTAACTATGGTAGCATGGTCCTCAGTGGGGATCAGCTGTTCGACTGAGAACTCTGGGTTCTTATACTGGTAGTTCAGAGTAAGGCAGTGGTTGTTCAGTAGTTACTGTAACTCACTTTGATTTTTCACTTGGCAGTTAAGACTACCATTCCCGATGCAAAAGTGCCAATCATTCAAAGTCATATCAAAGGTTTATCAATAACTGGTTGTGGTTAATGAGTATTTTTAATAGCTAGGGGAGGGACTTAAATTCTATAATACACAAAGCAGATGTCAGTTAATACTGTGCATCAGTTTGCTGCTGTCTGCAGAATTCATAGTTCCTTTAATATGGATTTTTAATTGTTGAAGATAATTAGAACTAGAGGGAGTCATGTATGTACCAAACAACTGCTGATACTCTTGGCAAAGCATTGCATGTTAAATATATAAATAGGCAAGCTAATGTATTTGTCAAGATACCATACAGAAAATAAACTTGTTCATTCTGCCTAAGGGATACTTCTATTAAAAGCACTGAATAAAGCTGTGTAATTTTCACTGGTTTCTGCCACTGCTTACTAAAAAATAGTATATCTCTTCAGAAGTAGGAATTTTTGTTTTACTAAAATAATTGGCTATGGTTGAACTGCTTAGCAGTGCTTGAGATCAGGAACCAAAGCTTGAAAAAAACACATTCAGTCCTCATTGTGTAGGTTTCTATAGTAAGGATGCTGTTAAATAGTATGAAGAATGAGAAAAGCCACAATATTTAAGAACGCTCTTTAAAATGCTTCAGTTTTATTAAAAAAGCCCTCAACAGGTGTGTGTTAGATAAAGAACAATCATTTGTAATGTAACTTCAGACTTCACTTAATAGCAGTGTCCACAGGATTACTCAGAGGGTAGACATTTCTAACCAAGGATGTAGTCTACAGAGACAAGAGCTTGAGAGATGATGCCAGAAACTTCATTGACCATTTTACGATGATGGTGATGGTATCGGAGACATTTAGAATCTCATGCTAAAGCTCAGCTTGAGTTATTCATAGCTATCCCAAATGCATTACTGTGAGGGTGTTCCGAAGGGGTTGTATAGTACTTCAGGTCTGAACAGTGCAGTGTCTTGCTGCTAACTCTGATAATGCTGTTTGTACTATGGCAACGCAAAATACTTGATATTCACAAAACAGTCTCAGGAAGGCTCATCAGCCAAGTCACGTTGATCAAAGTACCTAGTGGAGAGAAGGGGAATATAGTAAGAAACCTGTAATGCAACACACTCCTTGTTTTGCTCTGAGTTGTAAGACCCCTTGTTTCCTAGCTCTTATTTTAGTGTCTCTATCATAATTACAGCTTTGCAGTTTAGTGGGCTCATCTGAGGAAACCAATAAGCTTACTTTACTCTTTGGTTTATCTTAAGTCCTTTTAGCTAAGTATAGTTGTTATATAGGCCCAGGGTACTTTAACTTCCACTTTAAAAGAATCTAGGTTAAGACAAGAGTAACCACACATTGATTCTGGGCACACTTCACTGTTTTAGGTATGTAACTTGTGTTACCTGCTAACTAAGCAGATTATCAAGTTTAGAGCTGATATTTGTTCTTCATTCTTGTTCTCCTGAAACAGAAATAAGTATTAGAACAGTTCTTCTGTTACCTGTATCAAATGGAAAAGCTGCTACATGCCATGTTAATGTGCCTGTAGTCTTCCCTTCGTTCTTGAGCAAACTTAGGACATGAAAAATTACTTACCAAGACTTCAAGAACTGAAAAATCATCCTCCTAATAATTTGCTAAGTTCAGCAAATCCTTTGTGCAATGCTATAATAAATCTTACCTCTAGTACTCTGACTTCTGAGCATCGTCTTGCCAGCTGTCGAATAAGGGAGTGAGCTTCAGGTAGCAAAGGTTTTTCAAGGCATGCCAACAGTGCATAAAGCCATCTACCCTGTGTGGATTCAAATATCAAAGTTTTAATTACAAGCATTTCCTTGAAGTTTCATGCAGTACTTGTATATAGAGCAAGCTTGGAGTGTAGTCCTCAAAACAAAACTGCATTTAAATGCTACTGCCGGAATTGAAAAGTGTGAAAGCCAAATTAGACACTCCTGGACTTCCTGATACTTTTTGGAATACTGGCCAAGATACAAATTAATACAGTTTACACTATTAAAGTCAGAGAAGGATTATTTTGGTAATATCTGAAGATTATGACTTAGCTATTAATTTTTAACTTCACAAACTGTGGAAAAACATTCCTGAAGAGTGAATGTATCAAGTCAGATCTTTGAGGAATTAATGCTGTTAGATCAGCTTTAAGATTTGCACCACTGTGAAAATGTCATTTGCATTTTACTTCTCTGAATTCTAGTGCATTCTTACGAACGTCACTTCTGCTACCAGTCTAACTTCTTAATCCAATTCCAGTGTCTAGTGGCTTTAATTATAGGAATAAACTAAAAGTCACTGTGCACTTTCTCTTCAGCTTATTAGTTAAAAAGAAAACAGTCCTACAGAAAAGGACAGAGCATGCAAGGCCTTTAAATGACTCAAAAATAGTGATACCCTGTTTAGTATGATGGGAGTGATTTTTTGTTACTCTCTTGCTTTGTGGCACAGAATGAGATGCATCTGCCAAAGTCTTTTGTAGACACGATGCCATTACATTGTTAGCCCATCTAGTTGTGGTCAAACTCCAAGCAGAATTTCTTAGTGTGGTGACAAATCAAACCTACTAACACAGCTAAGCTTTCTGGTCTGTGCTGCATGTAGAAAGATGAAATGTGTCTTTGCCAGCACACTGTCATGTGTATCCAAACCAAAATGGAGGTGTCAGTAAACTCTGTAGAGCACCCTGACAGCTTAAACTGGTCAGAACCAAAGCTGCTGCAGTCTGACCCTCTTCTCTCCCCAGCGCTGACACTCATCTAACCTTGTGGTTTAAGTTAGTGTGGGGAGCGATAAAGAGGGGGCTTTGGCAGTACTTGACAGATCTCTATTGGTTATGTTTTGTAATTAACTTTCCAAAAAGGTCTGTGAATACTCATCTTGGTATCTAATCAAGATAGTTTTGAAAGTAACTGAATAGATACATGCATCTAGTAACTCTTTAGAAGCTAAAATAATTTCATACAAAGCTATGAACAATTTATCTCTTGTTTAATGTGTTCATGTGCAAGTTAGAATAAATTAAACATTACCAGTTCTGGAGTAAATTTTTTCTCTCCAAACCAGCTTATCAGGTATTCTAAGACACTGGTTACTGTTGCCTTCAAAAGAGGAACAGAAAGAGACAATACAATACCTGCAACATTTTGTTTGGCTGTCCTACCCAAAAGATTCTATTATATAAAAAGCAATGAGATTTTTTAAAGATACAGACGTAATATATTTCTACTCCACTGTGATACTATATCGTATTTATTCCAGGTTGAAGTTACATATAAGGGTACACCAGTTCCCGGAAAAGATCTTTATATAAAATAAAGTAATTTTCTGTGTTAAGAAAAAGTTACTGATAAGTAGCTACAGATTAGGAAAGAGACATCGCACTGACTGGTTGTTTCTGTATAAATGCACACAAGATGTCACAATCAAGTTGAGGGAGTGCACTTAAAACACTAAATGAGAAATCTTAAAACACTGTTAAGCATCTAACGGGGCATACAGCAAAAATTCAAACATTCTATAGAGTAGTTCTATAGAGAAATTACCAGAACAAAATACTCTTAAAATTAGTCATGATATATGTTCACTAGTAAAGTTGTTTGTAGCTAAAGGTGAGGTAACGATGATGTGTTTTCCTTGTAAGCATACAATGAATAGCAGTGGCAATAAACAACTGCCTACTCTAGCACAGAAAAATAGATAAGACTTCTGCAACAGACAGAATAGGAGAAATAATGATTTACGCAATGTCACTATGCAATTCTAAGAGGTAGGCCTACCTGATTCATTCTGCTTACAATACTTAGTAAAGGGGGAAAGCCCACCTGAAAAAGAATCAAGTTGGAAAATGCAGATGTTATCATAAACATTTTTGTTCTAATTTAGAATATACTAACATATTAATGTGATGCTCAGACATTTGTAGTGATTTGAAAGTTGGTTCTGAGCTTTGACATCTAGTAAAAAAAATAATCTTCAAGCAGGTTCAAAATAAGGTCCAGTCAGGTTTGGTATCAAATAACCTTGCTTTTACTGTTATTTGTTAAAGGTTTGTTTTTTGAAAATGATGCAGTTAGGGGCATGTTTGTAGGATAGCGTATATGAGGAGAAGAACGACATATCACCATTCAACTAAACACTAAAGCAGACGATGCAGAAAGCTTTCCGTTCAGATCAGTGAGCAACAAAGTAGTACACTTTAGCTGGTAACAGATGAAGGAAGTCTTCAACTTTTTGATTAAAGGGACAGACTTGTTCTCTGCTTCGCTCCATTTCCATTTAAAAGGGATGAAAAATGGGACTCTCAGCTCACCAGAGAGCTACTTTCTATTTAGCACAAAATGGTAATAAATAGTCGGATTGTTTCTGGCAGTTATTCTTGAGAATAGCAGCTGAAAATTAGGTAAAAGAGTCCTATACTCACCTTTATGTAATCAATTCCTAGATTTTCATTATCAGATAGTGCATCTATTTCTGAGTATACTTTTTCACCCAGGCAGAACTTCTTCCAGCCTTCTTCATCCTCTGATTTTGGCTGAAGTAAAAATAAATGAAAACTGTGAAATATTGTTATCTTGAAGACACTGAAGAAAAGAGTTCATAATAGTCACAAGTTGTTGCATTAAACTGTAAAGCAAGAATAACCATGGATTTAATGACTGGAAAAAAACCCCACAGCACTGTTATGAATTCTACTCACCATAGTAACATTGCTGTCCAAATGTTGTGACCGCCAGTGATTTCTGCGCTTGTTCAGGCTCTGAGTAATTAAAACAGAGGTAAATCAGTTTAACTTTGCAGTTATTTTATCCTAGCTATAATTGCTCTTCATTATTCTTAAAATGTATAAAAAGTGTATTTTATGATATTCTACAGAGGCATAACTGGCTAAAAATTTCCCATGCCTCTTAGTACAAATGCTCATGGTAGCTTTTTGGAAGTAATGTTAAAGCTGAAAGAATTTTGAAGTCTGCTACATAAAGTTAAGTTGAGGTAGCAAGCTTTAATAGTCTTCTAGACTTCTCTTGGTATAACAAGCTGATGGAAAAAAAAAAAAAAATATTTAGTCCAAAAAGCACAAATAAAGCCAATATCCTGTTTCCAACATTGGTCTGTATCTGTATCAGATGTCTACAACATTGTTAGAAAGAAGGCAGGTGTGCTTTCCTAGTTTATTTCCTCTACCTGACAGGGATACCATGTAAGACAAACTGGCCTGCTTGATAGTTTCCTGTATGGAGGTGCAAACAGAAAAAAATTTTCCCCCAATCCAGTTGTTATTGTAGCAGTAAAAATGATCATTAAAAACGCTGTAAGTAACAGTAGCTGATGCATAGTGTTTGAATGAGTGACTTCTGATGCTCTTTTTTTCTCTTAAATATTTTTTAGGATATTCTCATACTTCACAGTGTTAATTCTGGCACAGATGATAGGACAATTGATTTGTGTGTTAAAAATATCTGTACAGTGAATATGCCTTTAGATGTCAGTTTCCTTAGTTCTAACTAAAACCTTAGATTATGCCTAATACACAGTATGCAATGTGATACCTTGTAGAAATAGGGGCTAGTTCAGTTAATGTTTAAAATGTAGATGCAGTAGTACAGATCTCCACCTTCACTGATTTACCTCCCTGAAAAAACAGGGTAAATGAGCTCATGCAAAGTTCAGGGCTACAGGAGGTTCGGTGCAGCTGGTTATACTTGAGGTATTCCTACAATGCCATATTAATGCATTGTAAGCATGCCTTCCACAGTACTGGAGTCATACTGTAGATACATCTTTATTATGTTTTGCATTTCACCCTGTTTGAACTGTGGATATAGAGAGATTGCTCGATTATCTATTTTTGTTCTGTTATTTAAGAGCAGGGTGCAAATGCAGTAGCAAAGATTTAAGTCTGCACTAACACTACAACCTTACAAATACATTTTACCAAATCAGTATTTCTCCTCATAATGGTGTTGACACCACTGTCAACAGTATCCTAAGTGGACAGCATGTTCTATGTACACAAATCTCCTGGTGGGTTAGAACCCACTCATTTTTCAGTTAATGTTGAGTTCTGCAGAACATTCCTGCTAGCCGTGGGTTTCAATATAACTGCATAACATCATAGGGATTTTTGACCTCCCTCAGCTACTCTATATCATTTAAGCTAACTACTGACAGATATTTTTGCTAAAGTTGAAGAATATTTTTTAAACATGACTGTCTCAGGAGTTTTATCAGAGGCTTAAAAGTCACACAGTATATACTCTTTTTCAAAAACTTTGCCTACAAACATCTGGCCTACCATAAAGTCATAACATTTCTATGCTAGATATAAGGTTGTCCCCCGTAAAGCATAGATTTGTTCTATCTAGACAGTGCAAGTCCTTTCAGGCACACCATTCTGTACCTGACGAACAGCCGAGAAATTGGCCACTTGCTGCTGCTGCCACTTCAGCGTTGGAGAGTATCCTTCAGGAGCAGGCTGACATCCGGAAATCTAAGAAAACACTGGCAATAATTACAATGTCAAGAAAGCTTTATAAGTAGAATCCTTAGGAACAAGAGAGTCAGTAAATGTTCACTGTCAGGTAAACAATACACTTTAAATCTTCCTTTAAGAAAGGTAATTTCATAAACACATCCAAGACTGACTTAACAGTTGATTTAGACAAAATTTCTTCTGTTTGACTCTTCTCATATGCAAATAAGAAGGAAAACTAAGTATTCAAAATACACTGTCAAATAATTATTTAGGGTCTTCTTTTTAGCAATTGTTCTGCCTTAATTTCCCTGTTTATAAAAAGCAGGGTGCTGTTTCCTTATCTTGGACAGATTCTATGAATCTTACGCGTTCTGCCTGCCAAGAGAGTAAGTTGAGAAAGACAGAAGACCACAAAATTATCTTTTAGGAAATTAACTATCTTTCTATAAATGCTTAATGCCACTACACAGAGATGAGACAAATGAAGGGAATGGTCACAGAAGTTACACAGTCATACGTCACTACTAGAAGCTCTTCTTGAGCAAGTACTGAAATTTCAGATTACAGAGTTTTCACGAGAGAAAGGCAAATGTGGTCTCTTTAACTATTTGAAATTACATTAAAAACCAAGCTGGCAGGGCAGTGTGACAACAGAAAAATCTGCTTGGGCAGCAAGGAAAAATTCTGATAAAATATTCCACCAAAAAGAAAGAAGCGATGCTAGAATTTTCGTTAATTGCTTTTAAAATCCAGAAGTGCTATTTAGTTATGCCAGCCACTCCCCCAAATTAGGACAAACGTGATATTAACATCTTTCCCCATAATTTTTATCTCAAAATAAAACGTGTAAAAGCTCTGAAACTTACTGAAATGTTTACTGTCTGCTTCTTTCTCAATTTTCTGGGGTCTATTTGTGCCACAACCACATCTGGGCATCGAGCTGCTTCAATCCTGCAAAATAAAATCAAGTGGCTGCATTTTGTCCTTTGTGTAACAGGTGTAACATGCCGATGCCTCTCGAAACGCTGCACCTGTGGTATGTAAAACACGGGCTATACCGGCAATTCTTACAGACGGTTCGACTTGAGAGCGACCGCTCAAAGTGTTCTCAGTTTCTACACGATGCTCTGGCTCCTTGAAGGTTGCTTACACCCCAGCTCGCCTGAAGTGGGGCAACGCTTGCCGCAGCGAGACCTCGGGCGGCCACCGCTGCGGGCAGGGGGAGCCACGAACTGCGGCTTCATCTCAGAGAACGGAGCAGCACCGGCCCCAGCACCGCCGCGGAGCAGCCAGCGGCACCCAGGCCAGCGGCACACGGCCCGGGGAAAGCGACCCTCGCAGAAGGCGGGTGTGGCTAGTCCCGATGCCAGACGGTGTCCCACCGGCTCTCCGGCAGGTTAACGCCGCCACCCGCACACACCCCAAAGCGGAGCTCGGCCCGCGAAGGTCTCGCGGGGAGCTGACGGCGGCGGGCTCGACCGGCCCTCCCACCCCGCCACTCACTGGACGCGCTTCAGATACTCCTGAGGCGTCCTGGGCGGCACCGTGGGGTCGAAGTCCTCGGCCAAGTCACAGTCATCCACGGGCAGCAGCCGCGGCATCAGCTCCTCCACGCTCGGCTCCATGACGCCGCCGCCCGCCCCTCAGCGGCGCTCCGTCAGGCGACTCCGCCACGGGACCGACCCGCCACGCAGGCGCGCCGGGCGGCTGCTCTCGCGAGAGCGGTGGGGCTGAGGGGCGGCCTGTGGGCCCGCCCGGGGCGGGCCGTGCGTCATGGCGGTGGGCGCTGCCGCGCAGGTGTCGGGCACCGCGTCATGGCGGCACTCGCGATTGGGGACACACGGAGCGCGGCCTGGGAGCGGTGCCGTGATAAACGCCCCGGGGCCTCCTGCCTCCTCTCGGTCCTGGCGCCCCGAGAAGGGCGCGTGGGTGTCACGCTCTGACGTGAACGGCCACCGTGAGCGGGTGGTGTGCCTGGGACGGCAAGCCCTTAGGCCGGCCCGCTCCGGAGGTTTGAGCTGCCCTGAAAGCTAGCGAGGGCAATAAAAGGAAATTTGGCCAAAGAGAAGCCCAGAAAGTGGTTGTGCCAATTTACTGCCCATCAAACGGGGCCGTTTCTACAGTGAATTGGTGCGAACCTTTAGTAACCATTTTTATTGGGCCCTGTGCCACTGTTCTAATACAACGTAGGTTTGCAAGTGGTTCTTTAAAACTGATCCATGAGTGTGTGTTGTTCTGCCTGTGGACATGCAGTAATAATAATACTTGTCCCTTCCTTGAAACACTTTGAGATCTATGGCTGAAATCAGTTACATAAAAGTTAATTGCTATAAATTTAAACAGAGCTCATACACTGGAAGGGTCAATGCCTGAGGTTTTATTTTGTTGCTGTTTGAGTTTATTTGAAGACTACTACGTTTGAGTATCCACATACCAAATCAGAAGCAAGGTAGCATTAGCACAGAGGGACGCTGTTTGTCAGTTAGGATAAAAGACTGAAGGACAATGCTGTCGTAATTTACACTGTGTATTATGAAATTCCTGTTAGGCAAAACATCAACCTATATATTAGTTTTCATGTTAGTTCTGTGGCATGCAAAGCCAGTTTAGTGCTACCCACAGTCCATCTAGTGGATCAGAGTAGCTCGAAATACTTCTGACATAAGTTAAAAAAACCAATGCTCTTTTTTTCTCCTGCAAGGCTGTATTTTAGCAGTTCTGAATAAAGATCTGCCCTAACTCCTCCCCTCCACTGGGTTTTGTTTGTTTTAAGGTGTTTCCAAAACCACTTACGTGTAACAAGGGGTTTTAATTCTGAAACCCGGATCTAACGTCCTAGTTGAGTATGCAACAATTGCAGTCACCACTAGAAATAAAACCTGCTTAGCTAAAACTGCAGTGATAGCTCTGGAAAGTCTGACCAATGGTCAAGACAGAAACTTTGGTGAGTTCAGCTGTTAAAAGTTCTCTTCAAATACTTTGGTAATATTCAGAACTTATTTTTTTTTATTTGTCGTGAAGTCAAGAACTCTGAACAGAAAGAGAATCCACAGATGCAAATATACTTTAAATACATGTTCTATCTTTAGGTTACTTTTTGTGGAACTTTCCATTGATACTTTTAAAATGAGGTAACATCTTTTTAATTATTACAGGTAGTCTTCCATGGACATTAAAATTGTTCCTAACAAGTTTTACCAACAATGTGGATGCAGTGGCTAGCAAATATGACTCAGTGGAGAAAGAGGAAAAAGAAATTGGAAATGAATATTTTTTCTCCACAGCTGCCTAGGCATTATGGAGGAGTACTTTTCCAAAGAAAGGGTGAGTTGCCATCAGTGGATATGCACTGCTGACTGAAAAAAAAAATTAAGACATAAACTAAAAATTCTGCATTAAGAAAAATGTAATGCTTTCACTGTACATTTTAATATTGGGGATAATTAAGTATTTTCTTGTAATGAGTATACACATTAGGATGCTGGCTTCTTTTCTATTTTTTTTGCTTCTTGCTGTTCTCTGGGATTTGTACCGTCGTAACAGCTGCAAGACATCTATTGAAGTTTAGAGCATTGGATTGAGTCATTATGTAATGAAATTTAATTGTGCTAATGACTGATTAAAAATACTGTATACCTTTTATTTGCAGTGAACTTCACAATAATATACTTTCCTGTTCTTCCTTCTTTCCTTTTAAGCATCTTCAAGTATCAGTTGCCTCTTTTTCTCTTCTTGTCTCTAGAGTCCATCCCGCAGTTCTGACTTTGGGTCTTGCCTCTTTTCAGTGTGACTTGCTGGAAATGTTTCACCGAGTGTTTGAATACTTTTGAAATGATAACACTGAATTGCTTGCTGTGCATCTGTTTGAGGTTTGCCCTGTAGTGGGTTTTCGTGGTGGTTGTTTTTCACAAACTGAGGAGGTTACGTGGCCTTCGCGAGCTCCTGCTTAATACTCCCAGGACTGGCAGTGAGATTTGTGGACCTGGAGATTTAAAATCCCTCCCTTTAAGTTCTCCTGTTGTTTACCCTGTTGTTTTTAGACTGAAGAGGACTGGCAAACAATACTGGGGATAGCAGCAGCATAGAAATTGTATCATAATTACATTTGACGTCTAAGAAAAGAGGATAAGGATGTTCTAGTAATTTCTATTTAGTTGGGGGTCATAGCATGTTTTCCAGAGGTGCAGTGAAGGAGGACATGGCAGTGAGCAGAGTGTTTTTCAGTCCACCCCCATGCCTAGGTTGGTTGCACTGAGATACTGCAGGGGAGACAGAAGTTGCTGTTCTAGGTTTTTGTGGCAGGGTTGTTTAAAATGGTTCTGAAGTGCCTGGGAACCTAAGTGTCACTGGAACTTGGGTTTGGGGGAAAAAAAGATAAACTAATGAAAAACCTGAAGAAAACTGTACAGTTGTGGTGATGTGAAAGTTATTGTGTGGATAGTAAATAAACGTGTTATATTTATAAATATTTACAAGATAACGTATTGCCTCAGGTTAAAAACTACCAAGAATGTAATCTCAGTATAATTTTTCCCAGGCAGTCCGAGGAAACATGCGAACAGTATTCCAGATGAAGAAGCTGCCATCAATACACAGGCGGAAGATGGGGAACAAGCAGGGTGAATTCAGGGACCCCCGAAGCCCGGCCGGCTTGGTCCCTAGGGCTTCCCCGGAGCAGCAGAGCAGCATGGAGCGGTGCAGCCACGGCGGGGCAAGGACAGCTCCGGTAACGGCGGGAGAGGCGCAGGCCAGGGGTACGGGAGGCAAACCACCTCCCGGTGGCGGGACGCCGCCTTTCCTGGACGGTTTCAGGAGCGACTCTGAGATGACGAGCTTTAGAAGAGCGCTGAAAGCGGAGCAGGGCAGAGGACACGGGCAGGCGAGCAGGAGCCGTCCGGGCGGTGAAGGGAGGCCAGCGCTGTGGGATGGCTGACGGGGAGGGCCGCGGGGCACAGGCAGGCTGGTCCGGCGGGAGCCAGGCCGCAGCCGGGGAGGGGCGGCGGGGGAGCCGCGGAGCTCGGCCCCCCGCCCGTGCCGGCCCGCTGCTCTCTGCCCCTTGACGTGGCGCGGACTCTCCCATCAGCCATGTTGACTGCGTCGGCAGCGCCGGGCGGCTGCGTGCGGGCGGGGGAGAGCGGGAGAGGCGGCGGCGGCGTCCGGGACGCGGGGTGAGCGGCCGGGCAGCGGCTGAGGGGGCAGCGGAGGGCACGGGGAGCCAGGGACGGCCGGTGGGGAGAGTTGGGGGCTGCGCGGACGCGGGGGCCACCTCGGGCCGTGGGCTGGGCCGGGAGGAGTGCGGGGGGGAGCTCCCCGCCGCCCCTCACGAGGCTTTGAGCGCTCACAGAGGCACCCGCGGTGGTGTTGGTGATCCCCGGGTGGACTGGAGCTGCTCTCGGGGCCCCCGGGCGGCTCTGAGGGCCCGGAGGTACCGCCGGCGAGCGTTCAGCGCTCCGGTGGCCTCCCTTCCCGTGCGGCGGGGAGCGCCCACCCTGGCGCCGCGGTGGAGCCCGGCCGCGGCGGTGCGAGCAGGCGCCGGGAGCCCCGTCCTCAGGTGGGGCTGGCGGCACACGGGCTCGGCCGGCGGGGCACGGCCTGGGCTCGGCCGCCGCGCCGGGTGTCGGGAGCGGCTCATGGCCTGACCTGGAGCTGCTCTGTGCCTGCGCTGGTGTCCCGCGGCCCGGGGCTCTGGCAGGAGTGCCTCGCAGGATAGGTAAAGCCACGCAAATACTGTGTGTAGGCAGGCTCTGCTGCATTTGAATACGTGGGGGGTTTAATTTAGGTGGGTTTTTACATGCACTGTTTGTTAAAGAAAAAAAAATCCTCAGTAAGCAAAACGGGGAGAGCAGGTTTGGAGGATGGCAGCCGTGTTTGAAATACTGATTTTGGCATAAAAAAGTAATTAAAGTCTTATTATTAATCTCTTTTATTTTACCAGATTGTTAGTACATAATAAACTGAAGAAATAGGTTTGTTGTAAGAAAAGCACACGGTGAATTGTACTGATTTAGTGGTATTTAAATACATGGTCATGTGAGGGACTCTGATCTGTGTGCTGGAACTCTTACAATCTTGTAGAGAGAAATGTTTTGATTTTGTTTGTGCTTCCAAGGATTAGTGGTTATTGTTTGGGCAACCCTCTGTTTGGGGACTCATTTACCTGTGGTTTATAAATGTTTAAAGGTTCTTAGATGAAGGAGGAGCTTTTAGAATAATCTGTTTTGAAAAACTATCATTACTGTTTGCAGTTGCTTCTAGAAGCACTTCAAAATAATGCCATTTCAGTGTGATGTATTTCACGACCATTCAGCTATAGGATAGCTGAAAGAATGGTGGACCAAATGCTTGGTGTGTGCAATGATTAGAAAGTCCTAACTGTGCTCTTGCATCTAGTCAGAGTAATTGCATAAATACCATTACTTACCTGAGAATCAAGCCTTTATAGTGAGGTGTAGTCAGCTAGTGACACGATGCAATTCAGGTGTGGCTTCCTTGTGTGGCACTGAGTGAGATTGCCATAGTGCAGGGGTGCGAGGTACATTCAGCCTCAGCAGTAGGCGAGAGGAAGCAAGCCAGGACTGCTGCTCTCTAGGTGTCGTATCCGGCAGCAAAGCTAAAGCAGTGACGCCTCAGCATGGGAGCTGTTGCTATTCAGCTGTTCTGCAAATCACTTTTCTGTGGTTTTCTGGGGTGGACAGTATGTATTTTGTGGCTTTCAGGTGTATGAAGTTTGATATGTAGCCTGTAGGTCAGGACAGTTTGCATTTCTGGTCTTACGTACTACATCTCCACACCCGTTCCAGAAAAATGTGCCTGAATAGCTATAACAATGCTATTGAAACTGAAGGTAACTTGTCAGACCATGAGTTTCATGTTTGATGTGTGATGAAGTATAGTGATAGCACCTGTGGAAAGCTTTAAGGGTACTCTATAGAGTTAAGTTCACCTGTTGGTCTGTGTTTTATAGGAACAATTTCGAGACTGCTTTTTGTAGCTTTCATCACATGCTGACATGATTGTTTCCTAATGATATTAACTGTGAAATGTAGGGCTCCTCTTTGTTTTACGGCTGTTGTTAATGTTTTGTTAAAAGTCAGCATTAGAATTGAACTATTAAGTTGGACTATAATTTAAAAAAACTTGAAACGTTTTAGCTATCATATAAACTAAAGAGGCAGTGTCATTCTAATTTTAGTAAAGGGAGCTAGGTCTTTGGAAGTGAAGAGTTTTCCAGGAGTCTTCCGTAGCATGTGTAATTGCTGGGCTAAGAGGGTTGTTAGTGTGTTTGTGAGAATTCCTGATTTAAATCCTAGCTAAGGGGGATTCCTGCATGTCTAAAGCTGTTCATTAATTTAGTACCCAGGATTATTTTCCCAGGCTGCCTCTTAGGTGGTTCATGTAGACTTTTACAATAAATTCTTAATTATTAGAGAGTGGGAGTTTAGATATAAAGGTTTTTCCAGCAACTAGGATAATTTATGTGTTATAAAATGTACTGGGAAGCACGCAGCAGATACTCAGGGACATTGTGGGTATAGCTGAGCTTTGGGGTTTTTTTGGGCAGTGTGAGATGAGGAGGGCACTTTTTGATGGCTTTCCCAGATGTCAACAGGCTCCTGTTGAGCTTTTCAGATGTGTCTGTGTTCCTCAGTGCTCCAGCTTCTGAGTAACTGTAGCTGAACGTTTTGAAAGCCTTAGGTCGATGCCCAAAATGGTAAATTTGAGTTCAAACAGTTGTTGGAAGGTGCATCTTGGTATATGATGTAGTGGAATATGACACGTGTACTTCTTAAAAAGTTACTTCCTAGCACTGCTGTAGTAATATACTCTTGTGGAATATAGTTTTGTTATTCCTTTATATTTGCAGGTAGGCCACACAATGAGTTACTGAAAATGGTTAATTATGGTTACAAAATTCTTACAAAATTTGACACAGCAGAAGACATAAAACAATTACACTTAGAAATAGTTTTGCTATTTGATTCTTAAAAGAAGTCTGAGGATTAAACAGATTGCAAGAATGAATGGCTCTTTAATAAGGAGCAGAATGAATATTTAAATGCATTAGTGAAAGGCCTTAAAGCAGTGTGCATTTTTTTGTGTAAGCGAGTCTTTTTTTTATAGTGTGTTAATATGCTGCTTGTTTTCTACTCTGACCTACCCTGGAATTACTGCTTTAGTTACAACACTTCCTCTCTGAGTTTGTTTCTTGAGTCAGGAAGCAATCAGAAGATGGACTGTGTTAACACTGTGTGTTTAACTTGCACCATGTGTCAAGTATTTGTTATTTTGAAGAGGTCACTGCATCCTGGGAGTCTTAAATTTGTTTTGTCGTAATTCCGTGCGTTTCTTTTTTTGATTTTGGAAGCACTACTTAGTGTTTATTGGTTGTAACTCAGTTATAGTATTTGAATGTGTGACTGTAATTAAGTACATTAAATATTTAGTGGTTAAAAATGTTTACATTTCAGCATTTTGCTAATGGTTTTCTCTTTATTATAGTGATAAACAGAGAAGTTGACCATGACAACCTTCCTGGAATTTATCCAGCAGAATGAGGACAGAGATGGAGTTAGATTCAGCTGGAATGTTTGGCCTTCAAGTCGTCTTGAAGCCACAAGAATGGTAGTCCCGGTGGCTGCCCTCTTCACACCACTGAAAGAACGTCCAGACTTGCCTCCTATTCAGTATGAGCCAGTTTTGTGTAGCAGGACCACGTGTAGAGCTGTTCTGAATCCCTTGTGGTAAGCCTAATACATATGCTGATATTTGTCCTTATAAACAGCCTACAGAACAGCACCAGTTAAACTATGCAAAAGATCTGGCGTGTGGCAGTTCAAGTACTCCTCACGTGAATATACAGCTCAAGCTTCTAGATCTTAGAAGTTTCTGCACATAGGTTCGCATATGTAACATCTATACATAAGACGTGGCTTATATTTAACTGGTCTTTTCAACATACCTCATTTAATTGATTACATATGTTATTTTTCTGGATCTACACATCTTGTGATGTGTAGAGGCGTGTTCTGGAGGCATTTCACATTTAGGAAGTTACGTGGGTAAAAAGTTACTATGCTATATCTTTTTATCTATTGGGCCCTGATATAGTTTAATTTCCAAGTAAAATAAACTATTTATTACTGAACTTAATCCATTTGCAGGTTAACTCATTAAGTTTACCAAAACAGAAGCTGAGAGATGTGATAGATACATCAAAAGTAGGCATGAGAGAGAGTGAAAAGCTGTCTAAACTGAAGGGTGATACTAGCACAAGCACAAATGATTGTAGACTAGACATGGCTGAATTTAGGTTGGAAGCAGAGGAAATGTTTCGTACATCATTCCAATCACAGAAGTATGGAAAAGAAACACCAGTTTCTAAGGTGGAGTTTGATAGGTGGGGGGAAGGTACTGAATGATAGTGAAAGGTTAGGCGTGATGTAAAATGCCCTGTGAACTATCTAACTCAGTTTTATGAATGGCTTGTCCCTGCTTGGCAGAGAAAGCTATTTCAAAGCAGACATAAAATTGTGTTTCAGTGTTAAACAGATACAGTGGCTGATAATATTGGAAGTCAGACTTAGTGGAAGCTAACCTTTCCAGAAGCATTGTCTTTTACTGAGGACTGAAAGAAAAATAATAGAAAGAGAAAGCTGTAAAGGGTCAGTGAGATCCCTGCCATTACAGTGAACTGTGTGCATTTTTCCTGTCTCATTTGCAAGTCATGGCTGGATTATTTTTTAAGTTTTTTTTACAAAGTGTGATTAGAGACTCAATTTGAGAGGACCTTTAGAAGCCTGTGTGGTAAAACGTATTGGGCTAGGTAATCTGCAGCCCCTGAAATTGATTTAGATCACTTGATCTCAATAGAGCTCTGTTGTGTTTGCAGCATACTGGGCTTTATCCAAGGATTTAATGGTACTTTAGAAAGACTTTTGCCCTCGTAGACAGGAGAAGATGTGACAGCAAGAAGTGTACTTTGAAAACATGTAAAGTTTACTTTTTCTTAAGATCTGAGTAGGATTTTGTAAGACATCTGTATGGTGTGAAGATACAAGTTTCATTTTTTATTTTAACTCTCTGAATACTAATAAAAATATAGATACAAGGGGATAGGCTCATCAGTTGAAAAAAAATCTTATTTTCACTAGAGAGGTAGCTGTTGAGTTGGAACCTGTTTTTTTTGGGGCACAATGTGTATTCAGGATAGTCCCAGACTCTGACAGCTAATAGGCATAGGCTGAGAAAGGAGGAAAATGCAAAGGTAAGGAGAATTAAAATAATTTTCCTAAAACCGTGCAGAAAATCTCTAATAAAGGTGTGTGTCCCTACTCCTGAATTTCTTATTTGCTCCTTTTTCTTGAAGAACATTCTTCTTCTCTAAAGACAATAATTTGCCTGATATATCTGTGTAAGACTACACTTATTTTGAATTGGTAATATTTAGGAGAAAGTATATTAGGAGGAAGCTTTTTCAAAGTAAACGTGTTTTTGAAAAATTAAAAGAAATGTATTCTAGGGTCAATGGAGGAAAACTAATTGTTCATGCTATATAAACTTTTCTGCTTGTATTTTTACAGCCAAGTGGATTATCGAGCAAAACTCTGGGCTTGCAACTTTTGTTATCAGAGAAATCAGGTAAGAAAATGAAACATTCAGGATGTAGAAAATCTTTTTTATAAGGTACAAGTGAAAATCCTCATTTTTCAAATTACAGTTGTGAACTGAAAATGAGAGCAAGAGCGTGAGTATAAAGTTATATCTTCAGAGATTGCACTGAGATTTTTTTCATGACAGCAGTAGTGAACATCTGTTGCAAAGTGGTCCATACGTATGTTTTTGTTTTTGTAGAAGTTGTACATCTTTTGTTTATACTTAATTTCTGTGTTTTTATTTGCAGTTTCCTCCTACATATGCTGGCATATCTGAAATGAATCAGCCAGCTGAACTTTTGCCTCAGTTCTCCAGCATTGAATATGTTGTACAGGTAAAATTATTAAATAAAATCTTTAACATCTATAACATTGCAATATGCGAAAATAATTAATTGAAATTTTATTTTTTCACTGTTTTTTAATGACTGTGAGTCTGTATGTACTGGTTGGTAGATTGAACGTTTATGTCATCATAATTGGAAATGTCAAACACAACTTATAAGAGTACAAGGATGCCTAGTAAGACTGGTTTAAAAAAAAAAAAAAAAAAAAAAGAGGTCCCTTCTAAAGGTCTGTTTCTTTACCAGGATTTTAATTTGTGTTTTTGCCAGGGTTCTGCTTCCTGCTGTTGCTTGCTCAAATGATTTCAGTTCAAATTTGTCTGATGATTCATCTCATTAATAATTTAAATTTAAGTTTGTAATTGAATGATTATGAGTTAGCTTTTGAGGCCAGCTGGTTTAGAGAAAGCAGCTAATAAATATTCAATTCAGGTGTTGGAATTTTAATACTCATGCTTTTTTTTAGGATGGGAGTTACTTAACTAGAAATAAAAATAGACTTACAACCCAAACTTGCAAACATATGCAATGCAAATTCCATTTTTGAGGATTAAGACTTCAGTGAGGCATTCAGATCATCAAGCTTGAAGACTGAACGGAATGCCTGCTTCTTGCCCACTCTCGTAATACAAAATAAGGGGAATTTTGCTTATAGTACAGCAAAATTAGTTTAGAAAGAATTTTACTATATAGAGATCATCAGTTCTTTTTATTATGAGATGAAATGCCACAGAATGTCATGAGGTTGGAATATTTTATAACTGAATAGTTTTATGACTGTTACCTTCACTTGGTGCAATAAAAGTTCGTTATATATTAGAAGATTTATGTAATTGGCACATGCTTCAAAACTATCATGACATCCTGAAGGATTTTTTTTCTTTCTGTAGTAAGCATTTCATTTTTGTGCAGAGTTCATTATGGTAGGGTTTTCGTTCCCCTTTAGCCCCAGATACTGATTACTGCTTGAGAGGAAGGTAAGTTAAATGGAACATTAACATTATCGGTGTGAACTAAATTAAAACTTTTGCAAAATGTACTTTATTCATTTTTGATCCTGTAAATATCGCAAGATTTGTTTTTCACGTGATTATATTTGTATTTCTTAAAGCGTGGTCCTCAGATGCCTTTGATATTTCTTTATGTTGTGGACACATGCATGGAAGATGAAGACTTGCAAGCTCTGAAGGAATCCATGCAGATGTCGCTTAGTCTCTTGCCACCAACAGCGTTAGTAGGTCTCATTACCTTTGGCCGAATGGTACAAGTTCATGAGCTTGGCTGTGAAGGAATTTCCAAAAGTTATGTCTTCAGAGGAACAAAGGATCTGTCTGCAAAACAGCTACAGGTAACACACAAAAGCAAACAAAAATAAATCATCAAGGTGATGATGACGAAAAACTTCAAATAGTCTATAAACAAATCTTGTAATAAAATTTTATGTATTTGACTACAGGAAATGCTTGGGCTTACAAAAGTAGCCGTTTCACAAGTTGGTCGAGGTCCTCAAGTGCAGCAGCCACCACCTTCTAACAGGTAACGTGCTTAAAACATCTGAAAAACAAACCTTGACTACACTGATTTACTGGAAAACTTAAGTATTATGACAATTTGAAAATCAGCTGACAGTTGAACCTTTTGGTCAGGCACAAACTTACTAGGAGACTGATGGTTATAGCCTGTTTCTTTCCAGTACAGTTTATACTGGGAAGAAAAGATTGGGTGACAGTAAAATCATCTGGGTGCTGCTTTGGAAATGTTCTGAGAGAACATTATATAGGCATACTATAGATATGTAAATAATGATGCTTCTGTTGGTTGTTATGCTGGAAGGTGTTAATTGCTGCTTTAGTGCCCCTTTCTTGTGTGGATATCCAGTTTTGCCTTCCCTTTTTCTCCCTCCTCTCCTGGATTGGTTGTCCTGTGTATGAGACGTAGAAGAAATTGATGAAGTGATAAGAGACACTGTTTTGCAGTCTCTGCCTTCCAATAAATAGCTGAATTTGTAGACATCCTATAGCAGAGAGCATGAAAAATTCTTTGTACATTAATGTTTCCTCTGATCTTTAATTTTTGCTTAAGTAGTGAAACTTCAGTTTCTGTTTGAGATTCGTAGGTCATCATCTGCTGTGTTCTTTTGATTAGATAGAGTTTTGTCTGGATAGTGGCAGTGTCTCAAAGTCAGCAAGTTCTTGTTTTCCAAGCTCTTTGCTGAACTTCGTAAGCCGTGTGCGCTGTGTATGTAGTAATACCAAACCGTGTTTTGGTGAAGCAGAGACATTGCTCTGAATCTGGACTAGAAGCTAGAATTGGACATTGCTAATATGTGTCTAATATACTGCTCGGCAGCAACTGATAAAATTCTGATTTAACAATTTGAATCTAAACTAATTCCATGGATTTATTTACAGATTTTTGCAACCAGTGCAGAAAATTGATATGAATCTTACTGACCTTTTGGGTGAACTGCAGCGGGATCCTTGGCCTGTTCCACAAGGAAAACGGCCCTTACGGTCTTCTGGAGTGGCTCTTTCTATAGCTGTAGGACTCCTTGAGGTAATAGCTTTAACTACAGTTGTGCTAATATATAAATAGATCATTTTATTGCAGAAAAGCTCCCACAATCAGTATGTAAAAACCTTAGTAATTGATGTGTATTAGATTTGTATGATGATTCTGATGGATTTTATCCCTTACATGCTTAGAGTAGTTGTAGGTATTTACACATTTTAGTGAGGCAAAATTGAGACTTGGAATTAACAGCTGATTTAAGTTTTGTGATGGACAAAGTACAGTTATTATTAGAATCCTATCAACGTGGTGAATACCCACATAGCTACTTCTTTTGTTCAATTATGATGTTTTTATTATTTGTCTTATTTCCTGCAGTGCACTTTTCCTAATACTGGTGCACGTATAATGATGTTCATTGGAGGACCAGCTACACAAGGACCTGGGATGGTTGTAGGGGATGAATTGAAGTTACCTATAAGATCATGGCATGACATTGAAAAAGACAATGCTAAATATGTTAAAAAGGGTACTAAGGTAAGAGATGATCATAGGTGATATTCTAGACATCTTACCAGTAAGCAAACATTTACATTACCTGGCACTGTAAAATACTGTTAGCAGTAGCAAATGTATAAAGAGGTGGGAGTTGTGTGGTTTTGTTTACCTGTCTCTGAATAGTGGTATGTCTTTAGGAATTTCATCAGAAATTTCAGTATATTTAGTTAGGACTTTGTCTAGCTTTACATTTATGTTCTTTGAAATGTTTCCATGGTTTAAGTCAGAGAAGATTCATGTGACTAAATGATGTATCTAGGGTACAGCTGTTTGCTTCTGAGACAGCTGCTCAAAACTGTCTCTATAGTTGAGGAGCGCTAGGCAGTAGAGTTTAGGCATAGTTTGTTTCATCCTAAATGTACATTTCAGCAGGTGAACTGCATCCAAAACCTGTTGAATTCATCTTAACTGATTATAATGGGAGCTTAAACAATTAGCTGAGTTGCAGGCACCTGTCATTATAGGCACTTGAGATTAGAAAGGTAAATTCAGTTCTCTGTGTTGAATCCAGAACTTAATGCAGTGTTTAAAAAGAAAAGATCAAGGTTATTTTCTAGTTCAAATAGGAACCACTGGTCTGCATAGTGTGAGTCAGGTTCTCAGCTGGTCAGAAAAAACCCCCCACAGGTGTAGAAAATTCCAGTCTTAATTTTAACTTAAGGAAAAAAGTCTTATTTTAGCTTGTATTAGAATATGTTGTGAATAAAGTCTGATGATGTTGTTTTAGAAAAATTTTGGGAGTTTAGGTTTTAATATGAAGATGAGGAGAGTTCACATCATAAATTGTTATGAACTGTATTTTCATCTTGGATTTAGCATTTTGAAGCCCTGGCTAATCGGGCTGCAACAAATGGTCATGTTATTGACATATATGCATGTGCATTGGATCAGACTGGTCTTCTGGAGATGAAGTGTTGTCCCAACTACACTGGGTATGTGCCTATTAATTTTTAAGTAGTATATGAAGGGGCAGGTTTGGTTTTGTTTTTTTTTGTTGGGTTTTTTTTTTAATTGTTTAACGAGAAGCACTTGCCAAACACATTCTGCTACTAAAAAAATAATAATGCAAATGCCAAAACCACCACAAACCTACTCTGATAAATTGTGATGGTTCCATTTGTACCAGAATTTTGGAATTTCTCTGCCTCTGGCAAATTTGTCACCATAATTGTGGGTTTAATCAGAAGACCTTTTTTGTTGTCGTGGGTTTTTTTCTTTGTATTGTTTTTTTTTTCAAATATGATCTGTTTGAGACTTAAATAACAAGGATATCTTTTAAACATGCAATTTATCCTATGTACTGTTGCTGTTTTTCAGTGTATGTATATGTAAGCTGGAAGTTTCAGTAACAATAAGGACCTGTCATCCTTCTTATTCTTGTTCTTCAGAGTCATACACTCCCTGTGTTATCCCTGTGTTCTTCCTTCTGTCTTGTTTATGCCCTTCTTCTATATGTTGTTCATTTCTTTTTCAGCTGTTCCTATTTTCTATTTGGTTACATCCTACGTACAGGGAGGCATTTCTAATTCTGTCCATGTCTTGTCCTCTGTCTTCAAATATCTGCCTGAAAACTTCTATAATTTATTTCGAGTGTAATGTTTGACCTGTCAACATATTTTACTAATATGATTTAATTAATATTTTTTGATGAATGACAATAATATCTCCCATTACTGTTTCCTAAAGGCAATGTATGATATTTCATGATGAGTGGCAACTTTTGCAGTTACATCCACAGAATATTGCTAAGCATAAAAACAAATTATGCTTCTTGAGCATAGATTTAAGCCTGAAATAATGAGTGAACTACTGCAAATAAAATAGCGTGGTAATACGTTTTTGTAATTCTGTGATTCTGTGACTATTGAATGTTAGGAGTGGTTAACTGACTTTGCTTGACAAGGTGGTGACACGTTTGTAGTGTTGAAGTCCGTTATAGTATTTTGCCAGTGAAAGATTTTGTTATAATCACGAGTGATCTTTAAGGTGCTTTCCAACCCAAACTATTCTGTGATTCTATGATTCTGGGACCTTAAGATGCTGTTTGTGCAAGAAGCTCACTTAAAAAATTAATCCCTAATGTAGCAAAATATTAATTTAATGATAGTCCATTTTAAGAAGGCAAGAATGTGCCTGTAATAGAAATAAGATATTATAAATCCCATGTTTAATTTTTTAATCCCATGCTAATTTTTTGTATAATAAATAATCTGTTTTAATTTGAGGGGTTTGTTTGTTCTCTTTGTTGTTGTCTAGAGGCTACATGGTGATGGGAGACTCCTTCAATACATCTTTATTCAAACAAACCTTTCAGAGAGTATTCACAAAAGATATGCAAGGACAATTTAAAATGGGATTTGGTGGCACATTAGAAATAAAGGTAAGAATAAAAATGCAGTGTGTTAGTGAAACACTGGAATAGGATGGCTAAGAACTGTGGTATCTGTACCCTTTAAGGAATTTTTAGGAGCGTGCTGAAATGTGTCAGGGTTGGCTTGCACATAGCTGTTACTGCCTAGCGGTCTTTTTACAGTTCTGTGATTCTGTAAATGGGAGTTAGGTATAATGGTAATTCCCTACATTCAGTGACAGCTGAGACTGAAGTAAAATTAATGTCTCTGTTAGAAACTCACAGTTCTGTGTGTGTAGATTTTGGTATCAGTAGTGCATGTTTCTTGGTTTTAGGTCCAGGTTCTCTACATAGTCCAGGACAGCTTTCCTTTCATTTTCCATACTTATCAGAATCCAATCTCGCACTTTAACAATGTTCTTTTTCACCTCCACTCTTGTGAGTAGCTCAGAGCTGAATATGCTGTAGATTCCGGTGTGGTCTTCCATGATGTTTCTTGCAAAGTATTACAGTCCTGCCTTGTAGAATAATATGGGGCTATTGTCTTGTTCAGTAACATATGTAACTAAGCCAACGTATGTAATTAAGTGTAGAAATTGAGCACATGAAAGGTTTCTCTAAATGTATTAAGCATTATTATATGTATAGGCTTTCCTAAAAGTAGCGAGAGTCTGATTTCCATTAAGATTTTCATTAACTAGCAATGAAATAAGACTGAGTTGTTCTTAGTATGGCATATTGATACATGTTTTTATTCTAACTATGAAGACTTCAAGAGAAGTAAAGATTTCTGGAGCGATTGGACCCTGTGTCTCTCTCAACTCTAAAGGACCTTGTGTCTCAGAAAATGTAAGTTAACTTTGTTGAAAATGAAGATAATATTCTACTATGGAAAAACAGGATTTAGGATTTCTGGATTTGAAGAGAAGCTGAAACTTTTCTGTAAATTGAACGATGAGTGTTTACTTCTTTACCTGTTTTAAATTAAATACACACAAGGGCTGTTTTTTGGATAAGCTCCTGTTCACTGGTAGATTAGATTGAAGTTGTATTAGACCTTGCAGATCCTGTGTTTCTTGATTAGGTTTGCCCACTGAGTGGCTACTTGAAAGTTATTACGGGGAAGTTATATGATGGCAAAGCAGAAACAAAGTACGAAGTGAGTTAGCATGCTTTATTGTTAAAATCAGGGCTATGTTCTTTTATCTTAACAGAGAAGCATGAAAATTCTTTGTTTAGAGAGACTGAGAGAACAGGAGGACACAACACCATGAGAATATCCCCTTTATCTTGACTCCATCATCCCATTTGTATAGCTGTTTCACCAAATGCACATTTAATTAATTAATACAGGCTCCTGAAGTAACTAATTTAAATTTACATCAGACGTAAATCTTCACTTATTTTCTTATCAAATAATACTACTACAGCTTAATTTTGCATTTGATTACTAATCAAAAACAGTTCCTGCAGGTATCTTAGATTTGAAAAGTCTCACTTTTGTTCCTAACAATCTGCATAATAGAGCACTTCCCAGTATGAAAATGCTTACAAATGGCCTGCTTTAATCAAGCATTTTTCATGCCTAAATTTTCCTTGTATTTATGATTGCATCTTTGTGAACTAAAAATCTCAATATAATCAGCATTTCTTTTTTTATTTCTTAGTAGGCTGGTACAGATTTTCTTTGTAATCACCTGAGTGATTGCATATATTACAATAAAAGTTAAAACCCAACCCAAAAAGACTCAATTAAATGTACATCTTATTTAAGCTACATATTTAAATAGTAGGAGGTAATAGAAAATTTAACTGTGAATTCATGTCTGTTCCCTTGCAATTATATCATGATTAATTCCTATTCCAAAACCCTTTTTGTTGAAATTATCTGAATTAAACTTTTTAAGGTAAAACCTATGGATAAAATGTAGATGCATGCAGCTCATTGCAAATGGGAATTAGTCTAGCCATAATGCTTTTAATAGTAAACACGGGCACAGTGACAATATCGCCAGTATTAATTTTCTTGGATGTTTTGTTTGGTTTCACTGGGTCCATTATGGACGACTGATTATTTTAATTGGTTTCTCTGGGTAATTATGTTGTTTAGGTGACAAAACGGAATGGTCACTTGAAATACGTCACTATCTGTATACATTTACCTTATTAGTTACTAAAGAATATGTAACTATATATTATGTAAGATATCTACTTGAAGTTTTACTGGTGTGCCTTAGAAGAGTCATCCCACTTACATGTGCTTCTTATCTCTTCTCTTGGGACTGTTTAAGCAAAGTCTAATAGTTTTTCCTGTTTCTGGCTTGCTTTTTCCGTTTTTCTAATGCCATCTCCTTATCTTTCTAATGTTTTAATCTTTTGTAACTATTTCCCTTTTTATTATCCCTGCATCCAACACTGCAGTTGTTTTGCAGGAGTGTTTATCTGAGAAGCTGACAGAGGTTGCAGGGAGAAAACTTCTGATAGAGTGGTCATAAACAATTATGTATAATGGCCAGATGATGTACTTCACAGAGGAAGGTAATACTTCTGGTTTGTAAAAGTATAAAATCTTTCTACAGGAGATTGGAACAGGAGGTACTTGTCAGTGGAAGATTTGTGGACTTAATCCCACTACAACACTTGCACTGTACTTCGAGGTGGTCAACCAGGTAAAGAATATTTGTCTACATGTCTACTAAACACAGTAATTTTATTTTATGTGACTGCTGAAGCCTATATTTTTGTGTGGCCCCCTCAAGCACAGCAGCAGGGATACAAACAGCATTGCTGTTTTGTGTTGTCAAAGTTTAGAGATGGACACTTAACAACTTAATGATGAGCTATCTTCTTGAATATGATAATAAGAACCAAAGAGCTCTACAAATTGTGGATAGAGTTCGTAATCTAAGTCACATTTTTCAGTGTTACTTATTAAAATGTGTTTCAGTTGCAATATAGGCTCTTCTCAGTGACATCCAATGATAGGACAAGGGGCAATGGGTGTAAGCTGGAACATAGGAGGTTCCACATAAATGTGAGGAAGAATTTCTTCACAGTGAGGGTGACAGAACACTGGAACAGGCTGCCCAGGGAGGTTGTGGAGTCTCCTTCTCTGGAGACATTCAAAACCCGCCTGGACATGTTCCTGTGTGACCTGATCTAGGTATTCCTGCTCTGGCAGGGGGGTTGGACTAGATGATCTTTTAAGGTCCCTTCCAATCCCTAACATTCTGTGATTCTGTGATTCTGTGATATGAAAATTCTGTAATCTGTATGTTTAAAAGTGCTTTTCAATATTTCTCTAGTGGTTTAGTTACAAGGTTATTACTCCATAATGTTACATTTTAATTTATGCTTTAATTGCTCAGTATTTGCAAGTAAAGATTGGCTTCATTGAAGTGCTTCAGGGGTGTATAGCCTGGTTTCCTTTCTCCCTGAGGGGGTACTAGGAAAGAGGATAAAAACAAAAGCAAATGTGCTACTTCCTTCTAGCACTTTCCCTTCCAAACATTTGAAGCTCAGGAGCTGTAGTTTCTATCTATTTAGTATATATATTTCAATATATTTAGTATGCTGTATTGCATACTTTATAACCTGTGCAAAGGTTTGAAAAGTTGAGCTTACCTTAGCCGGTTTTCATTTTACTTTTTGCATATTTATTTTGGTCTCATTTTATTACTAGCTCTAAAATTGGTCCAGTCATGGTGTGTAATAGTAGATATCAACTGTCCTTCTCTTTTGGAATGAATTACCTGTTAGAAGCATATAAACCTGTTTTTTTACTGACCAGAGTTTTGAAATTTCAGTTTACACCTGGATTCCAGTATTTAAGTTTTGATGGCACTTTCTGGGATTCATTAATCAACATTTTAGAGTAGTATCGTTTTTGTTGCCCTGTAATTCTAGTGAATCACGTGATGTTCAAACAGAATCTAATGAAATCAGCAATTGTAACACAGCCTCTTTGAAACTACTGTCTTTGTAAGGGTACTTGGAAGGAGAGAGCATTGATTGCTTTAAGGGTATCCGATGGAGGCACCAACTGCTCCTAACATCCCTAAACAGTCTGCAAGTTTATTAGCCATGTTTAGTAAAGGTACTCAACGTAATAAAAGCACCAGATAGTGCGTTTTTATAGCTTGAAATGCCTATTGCTAAGAATTGTATTGTTTTCTAATAATTCATGTATACATTTTCAAACTATTCTGTAAAATCTTACGTTTCACCTCCATTTATTTTTTTTCCCCCTGTACTTAGCACAATGCTCCCATTCCTCAAGGAGGACGTGGTGCAATCCAGTTTGTGACTCAGTACCAGCATTCCAGTGGACAGAGACGTATCAGGGTGACCACAGTTGCCAGAAAGTATGTGTTACTTGTGATGAATCATTTCTGAAAAAGCAGGATATATATTTGCCTTTTAATCTTTAGATTTCATAACCAATCTATTGTTCTGGGATAGGCAGCGCCACAGGTGGGGAAGGCATCATCATATCTTTCAGGCAGTCGCCTCTCTTGTTCTGTGGGCTGTTTCTTCTCTGAGAGGTTGCAATGGCTGTATAGTGATGTTATGAGAGTGTTCTGAAGTAACTTAAGTGATTTGAGATGAAGAGGAAGCTTTGAGTGAAATTGTATGGCCTAAATTGAGGAGATGGTCAGACTTAGGGGCTGGCAAAGATGAGCTCGTGATTTAACTTGAGAGTTCTAGCTGCAGTTCAGGGGAGTGTAAATACCTGTTCGTCCATGTATAACCTTTACCTGCAGCTTCCTTGATTCAATTTACCCCACAACTTTGGAAAGTGATGTTTAATATTATGCAGGCATTTTTTAGTGTCCAATGAGATTTCCTTTAAACTGAAGGAGATTCTTGATTGGTTAACTCGGTGGAGCATTCATTTTATCAAAAAAAGCATTGCCCTTACTGTTGATATGAATATCTTGGTAACTTACCTTAGTTATATTAGTAAAATCTTCTTGGCAACTGATAAAAGAACAGATTAATGGTTCACCTTGTAAACTGAAAAAAACTCCAGTATGAGTTTGTTAAACTGCTAACACTGCTCTCTTTGCCTTAATTTTGAAAGGATATTTCGAGGTTGGACATCTTTCCTTTCACTGTAATGCAAATGTTTCTGTTTTTCTTTTGCAGCTGGGCAGATGCACAGACACAGATTCAAAACATTGCTGCATCTTTTGACCAGGAAGCTGCTGCGATTCTCATGGCTAGATTGGCAGTGTATAGGGCAGAGACAGAAGAGGGGCCTGATGTGCTTAGGTGGCTGGACAGACAACTTATACGACTGGTAAAAAGGACTATATTAAAAGAGTCAGATGGGTTTCTTGTCTCCAGACATATCATTCTTAAATCATTAGTGTTCAGTCTCTGTTTTTTTTTTAAAATAAAACAAAACAAAAAGTCAACTGCATGCTTCATTTCTGCAAGTGGTTATGCAGAATTAACTAAGATGTTCTATTTTAAATGGAAGAAAGAGCAGATATGTTTTTAATTCGTTTATTAATGTTTCCTCAGTCCTCAGCAGGTGGTAATTGCTGTCAATTGAGAGAAATTCTAGCATGAGATTAGCAGAGATGAAAGCTTTCTCTGCTTTCTGCTGCCTATAATGATATTGTAGATGAAATGCTTTTAGTGCAAGAAAAAGTCAAAGTATCTAGAAAACCATATGGAATTTATTTTCAAAAGTTCATTTTCTATTTTTTTAATTTCTATTTGTAAGTAAGTAGTCATTAATAATTTATTTCTAAACATGTTCTCTGCGGCTTTTTAATCATCTAACTCCTCTTAGTGATTTTGGAGAAAAAAAAAACCCACAAAAAGCCATTACAGCCTTGTGCAGGAAAATCACTGCTTGTTAGGAAAAGAACTTAAGTCAGTGTTGTTGCTAGGTTTCTGTGTGCTTACAAAGCTGTAAGCACCTCAAATCGTGTATCTATTAAAAACAAACTTACAGTAATGGTATGACAAAGCAAATATGTTTCTTAATTTAGATAAATTTTTCTTCTACTCCAGTGTCAGAAATTTGGAGAATATCACAAGGATGATCCAAGCTCTTTCAGATTTTCAGAAACCTTTTCACTTTACCCACAGGTGAGTAGAAGGAAGGTGTCTCTATAAGGGATAAAGAGGGAATGCTTGGTGAAGGAAGGGGCGTTGTGGCACGCAGTAAAATGAGGCATTACACTGGATACCAGAATGGAGAAAACCCCCTACCCTAGCTGCTGTCTGGCATGTGACATTAAGGCAGATCACTTCTGCTGTTTGTGCTGGTGTGTTCCCTTTTGCCCTGTCTTTACAGATAAACTTCCTCTAACTATGTTTATTTTTTGTTTCTCCTATAATGGAATCCTCATCTTACCTGAGTTTGTAATTCCAATAATGATACTGGGGGTTTTTAAGGGCGGTTTTAATGAAGAAATTCAGAAAACAGGAGAAAAGATATGGTTTTGCTTTGTTGTTTCTTTCCTGTATGATTTATAATATTGACCTGAAAAGACACTTCACTGGTGAAGTGAGCTTGAGAATTCACTGTATTAAACTTTGAATAGTTTCTTTGCTAATAATCCATTCTGATAAATTTCTCCATCTTAATAGCTCTTGATATGTTGCTTTTGGACTCTTCATAGACTTCTGTGATATTTCTGCTTGACTTATCTACCAATCTGTCTCATGATGTTAAGTGTTCTGGAGAGACTGATTCAGCATGTAGAGAAATTGACTCAGCAATGAAAGGATTTACTTTTTCTGTTTTATTTACAAAGTTCAGCTTTGGTGTGGTTAATGTTCTTTTTTTCTGTTCACATACTGTAACTTACCTTGTGTGTTCAAGCAGAGAAGCCTCCATTGTAGGAACAGTAGAATTTAGAGTAAAGGAGGGGTTTGGCAATGTTCAGTCATACTGTTTATCAGTTAGTACTGGAGAAGAAGAAATATTAAACTTTTCTCTTAATTCAAATTTGCTTTGTAGATTTATGCATTCTGATCTCTCTGTCTTACTGACATGAGAGTATATAAAAACTGAATAAGATGCATATACAAGTTAGAAATGTTAAAGGACTTGGAATTCAATTTTGTTGTGGCGTTGGTCTTGTGTAGTTTGTGGAGAACATTTCTCTCCTTGTACAACTCTCCTTTGTGAAAGTTCTGACAAATGGCTTTTGTTTTGCAGTTTATGTTTCACTTGAGAAGATCTCCTTTCTTACAAGTTTTTAATAACAGTCCAGATGAGAGCTCATACTATCGTCATCATTTTATGCGTCAAGATCTAACCCAGTCGCTGATCATGGTTCAGCCAATTCTTTATGCCTACTCTTTCAATGGACCTCCAGAGGTATCATTATATATAACATATTAGTAGATTAAAAGGTGATATTTTGAGAGAGGTGATTATCCTCACTGTTACACATGATAAAATGTGTTATTTTCAAATTTATTGCATGAGAAAGAATATTAATTTAATATAGAACATACTATGAACAAGGCATATCTTAGAATTCTGATGTAGCATAGTCTTGAGAACAAAAGTTTGTGAAGAGATGATGTTTTAAACTAAGGAATGGTAATTTTTTTGTTAGTTTTCAGAGCTGTAGGATTTATGCTTTTGTTTTTGTGGTGCCAGAATGTAAACATCACCAAAAATGTTTTTATTTCAAAATGTACTTCTGTAGAGTTTGAAAGAAAAATTGGGGGTGTTTTTTGAAATACACAAAATTCTCTCTATTTTAATGCCCTCATCCAAAACTTCTAATTTTGATGTGGTTACAATTATGTATAGTTTTGGTACACGACCTTCCAGCTGACCTTATCGTGGCACACCTAAAATAAAAAGGTGATTTTCCAAGAAGCTTGTGGAAGAAGTGTAAGATAGGAGACAGCAAAAGTAGTCTGATAGATAACAGAGAGTGAGGAAATGGTAAGACAGTGAAAATAAACAGTAGGCAGGGATCTTGGCAGGTTGGAATTCTAACTTTTGTTAGGATTTTTTTTTTTTTTTTTTTTTTGAGACTAAGTCATGGGGATAAAAAACCCCCACTTTTAAAAGTGGAGTTTAAAGTAATGAGGTGGTTTGTGAAGAGCTGCTCACAGGTGTAAGATCATTCTCCCATGTATGAAAAACAATTAGTCACTTGGGTGATGCAGAGGAGGATGATCAAGCAGGAGCTGACACCTCGTTGTAGAATGAGTAATAATCTTTTTTTGATTCTTGGAATAGTTAATATTTCTGGCATCCCTAATAAGATTGATCCACTTAAATCATATGTTACTGATTCAGTTAAGTCATATAGCGCCAATATAGTGTCACTGCCCTTACAAAGGTGAATTAAAAACTTAAATTTACATTGGATTTCATAAATCATGAGTATTTACTATATACAGTATTGGTGGATATATACGCACAGTAATAATAGCTGCAAGGACAAGACTAAAAAATGCAAGCAACCAACAACCCCTAAATCTTATACTTGAATAACTACTGAATCTTTACACATTGAAATATTCAAGTTAATGGCATTGTATAAGTAGGTATGGAGGTACTTGAAAGCCTAGAAAAGTGCATAATAATGAAACAGGTTTCAGCTCTTGAATACAATTTTTATTACTTTCATAAAGTTATATATTCAGAATCAGGCTGGATAACTTTAGAATGAGATTGTGTGGGCTGCAGATGTATAACATGAAAACGAGCAAATATGGAGCTTTAGTAAGTGATTGAAAAAGTTCCGAAGATTCAGTGGCTGATTCAAAAAGCTGATAATGCCATCAGATTGCTCAATTCTGTATCAGTTGCTAATTTTTTATTTATTTTTAAATCTTAGCCTGTTCTTCTGGATAGCAGCAGCATTTTACCAGATCGCATTCTCTTGATGGACACCTTTTTCCAGATCCTTATTTATCATGGAGAGGTAAGATTTGTCATTTCTTACATAAATATTCTTTTTCTGTACGAGTGCTACGTTAAGAAAGTCAAGCCCTGGTTCTAAAGCACTTCACTGCTTGACCTCTCATCTGCATGGCTGATACCAGACTCTTAATTTGTGTTTGTACTTTGGTAACCTAACATGCCTACTATACACAGATACCTGACATTGCTTGATGTTTTGGTGCTGTTCGTTATGATGGGTTCAGGATTAAGTAGCTGCAATATGCAGATTATTTGCTTTAGATCAATATTTTTCCAGCTTTTGAGAGTGTTACTCCACACATCCCTCCCCCTGCTTTTCACTTATTTGTTTTAAACCTCTAAATCAGTTCTTCAGGGATAGGGAGTCAGAACATGAAGTTTTATAGTCACACTTCATCTGCACTGTCATGGAGGAATGAAACTGCTTTTGGTGGTTGAGTAGATAGACATTCACTAGTAATATAAATACAAATGCTTGTGACTTGCTTGTGTGTGCTGCCCTGGAGGAACTGAGCTCCTGCTTTTACTGCTTTGGAACTGTAAGTGGTTCCCAGCTGAGAGTTTGAGAAATACTGTTCTGAATCATGTCCTCATAGCTGCACTGTTTAAAATAGTTACTAAAATTTAACACTTCTTAAGTAGAAAAATGTTCTCTGTATTTTTGTAAGGTGCTGTCAGGAAGCAGCAGGGGCGGGCTGCTCCCTGAGGGAAGGGGAACAGGGAGCTGAGCATGATTGCAGGGCAGGCAAAGGCCTCACCAGTGAGAATCTGGCCCCACACTACGTGAGCAAGGCAGGCAGAGCAGTTTGTGGGCAGTAGCCAGGATCAGTCACCAGTCCCGATCACCAGACAAGACAATAGGGATGATGCAGGTCCCAGTTCAAGATGGGAAGTCAAGTCCCCAGGGTAGGGTCCAGAGGAGTGGGGTACATGGGGTACCATGGCCAGGTACAGGCACGGCTGCAGTGTAGCTCAGGCAGGAGCCAGGAATGAGAACCTCTGCTCAAAATAGCTGCCAAGCAAAGGAGGCAGGAACCCCTTGAAGCTCCTGCCAGGTCTTTCCAAACAACAACCTGTACCAGTGAGCTGACCGTGAGCAGGCAGCTTCACTCCTAGAAGGGTGGGGTCGCTGTGCTACAGGCTCTGAAAGATAAATATTGGTATAAATATTTACTTCCTAGTTGTCATAGACCTGCATATTAGAGAACTGTAGGTAGTATCCTTGATCTCACAAACTAAATATTTATCATGCAAAGGATGACAGAAAAAGAAAATACAGAAGGACCACAAATTCTTAAGAGTTTAAAAAAAAGAATCTAATGCTACGTTACTTTCACATCTTGGGTTTTAAAAATTAACTTAAAAAATTACTGTAGGGCAGAAAGGGGTAAGTGATATAAAAGAGACCAGCAACGGCACATTTGCCTCTGAAAAGCCCTGTGTATCCTCTAAGAAAGACTGCTGAATTTCTAAACTTCTTCCCCCTGTCCCCAGACCATAGCTCAGTGGCGTAAATCAGGTTACCAAGATATGCCAGAATATGAAAATTTTCATCACTTGCTACAAGCTCCAATAGATGATGCCCAAGAAATTCTCCATTCCAGATTTCCAATGCCCAGATACATTGATACAGAGCATGGAGGAAGCCAGGTATGGTAAAGTATATATTATACAATCTAGGAAGTGATGTGTTAGTAATGTCATGAGGGGTTTTTTTGGTAGTAAACATGCATTTCTGTGCTAAAATATATGTAAATTTCAGGTGAACGTTTTGAATTTTAAAGCTTTTACAGAGCCAGATATTTAATAATAGCTTTTTGCCTGATTTATCAATTCTATTAATTATTACTATTTTTACCATACTGACTTGGACTCTCAGATTCCTTGTGTGAGGTGTGTAAAATGAAAAAGATAGTACTTGTCAGGGTCTCTAGACTATACCATAAATATTCTTTGTTTGTTGGTTTTGGTTTTTCTGGTTTGTTTTTTTTGTTGTTGTTGTTGTTTGTTTGTTTGGTTTTAGTTTATTTATTGATACTCACATTTACTTTGTTAGTACTTAGAAAAAGACGAAAGCTTACTTTCTGCTGCATTGAGAAGTTGTTAGCAGTTCTGCTACAGAATCCAGGGAGTAGCTTTATTTATAGAGGTGCTACTTGCCCTTCTGAATAGGTATCTGTGCATGCTTTTATCTCCAAGTAATAGAAGTGGCATGTTTCATACAAATGTAATTTTTTCTGAGTACAAGAAACTTCTATTTGAAAAGATTAATTTTTTGCCTGTGTTTTGTTTTTTAAAGGCTCGTTTCCTGCTTTCAAAAGTAAATCCCTCTCAGACTCATAACAATATGTATGCATGGGGACAAGTAAGTATGAATCTGCTGATGAAACTTGCATGCATGATTTTATGTTCTTTTTCCCTGTTTCAGAAATCAAGTGACACATCGTGTACATATAAGTAATAATACCAAGTTTTGAAACTGAAAAAGAAATGTAGTTTGGGCCTGATGCCACCAAAATTGCAAAAGTTAAGAAAAATGGATTTCATTTCTTCAGACAAAAATTACCTGGTTTGCTGTTTTAAGCTTCTGTTAGGCTGCTTTCATGTCTAGCCATCTTTCTTAGACAGATACCTTAAAATGAGAGCACTTACCACACCTAAAAACTAAGGGACCTTTTTGCATAAATTTTGAAGTTAAGTTATAAGCAGGAGCTGAAAAGTACACCAGTACCGATGTTTTCCAGAATTTTTGTGGCTGGGGTGACCAGGAATCAGTTTTTCAGATCTTGTCTTTAGGAAGGAAGGAAGTTACGCGAGAGCTCAGAAGTTAAACTTTCTGGTAGAGTTTGGTTTCTTGAATGTTGCATCCCAGTTCCATGTTCTCCTTCCAAATTCCATTTTATAGTGGGAAGAGAAACACTGATGTGGGTGAATGCTAATGTGGTGTCATTGGCATCAGTTGAAGCTACATGTTAGCTGTACTTTTAGAGTACTTTAGTAAAGTGCATGCAGTGTTCAAGTCATGAGTGAGAGCTCTGCAGCAGTTTTATGTCAGTGATTTCTGTCAGTTAAGTTTTATCAGGGTACGTTTTCATAGGGACGTATTAGTTCCAATGAAACTTCTGGCAGGGAAGAGCACTGAGAATCCAGAGTGAAAATACTTGAAAACTTTAAACCAAGTTAGCGACAGTACGGTTTGAAGCCAGCTCTCTTGCCTCCAGAGTTGATAACCTAACCAGCAGTCTGTTAGTGTCTCTCGTCATCTTATTTCCTCCACAACATATACGCAGGTTCTGTAGTTTGAAAGGTCTTGTTTTTATTGAAACATTGCCTGGAAATTTTTGGAGTTTTGACATTCCCAACAGTACAGGACAACTATTTCCTGCTCGTTTAATTAGTAAGCAAATGAAACATTTGAAAATGAAACAATCCCTAACATTCTGTGAAACAGTATGCCAAATGTAAATGCAAATACAAAACGATTCTTGAACTGATCTCTGAGAACATTGTTCATGCTGGACAAGTGAGATTCTTTGATACATCTTAGAAAAGACAGCTTTCCCTTTTAATGTGGAGAAGAATTCAGTTTTAGGGTAGCATAAGAATTGGTGTTTAAATCTCCCCAGTGGCATTGCAGCATGTGCGCTCAACACAATATCCTCCTGTGTTTGCAGGTTTTTTTGGGAACAAAGTTGAACTAAGAACAAATTATGAAATGAGAAATGTGACTTGGGAGAAAACATTAAACTGAATTGGGTTTGCTCTTGTTTTTCTTACGAACTTCCTGGATTGTTTCATGTCTTTTTGTTTTGTCCATAACTGAGTTTACAGAAAAAATTGTTAGTCCACACTGACCTGAAGAGGGCACCCACACACCACTGAAACCATGTTTTAGGGGGTGATTGATGGGTTTGGTTTTTAATATTGTAAGTAAAGATTTTTTTGAACTTGAGCAGGTAGGTGCCTTACATTGTATAGAAAACATTTTCAGAAAATAATGGTAAACGTTTCATACAGCTCTATTGTGTTGGTTAGTCTTTGAAGATGCAGTTGAAATTTTGAGATTTTATTGGATATGGCATTTATTTGAGAATGCCTTTATTTTCAGCTTTTTAAAAATCTTTTTTTTGTTTTGGTAACTGTGGGGAATTTGCAATGTGAAATGAAAGAAAAGTCAATGGCATAAATCTTATAAAATTTCCAGCTAGCTGTCACTAAATCACTGTTAATTAAATTTAAATTCTCATTGTATGTCTTAGATCAAAATTTTAAATGAACAGAAAACAAAACTTAAGGTGGTCTGTGAAAAATCATAACTAATTCTCATGTACTTTTCAGACTTTTACATTGTGACACTGGTGGTTTTCACTTTATTCCCCAGAAAATAAAATACTTTGCTACCTTACCTACTAGAATGAAGGGTTCCCAGTCTCAGAGTAAAGCTACTGCTGTTGGTGGTAGCAGTGGTGACAGCAGCTGCCTGTGTGCACGTGTTGGATGAGATGTTCAGCTTCAGGAGTAGAGTCTGTTTGTTGGTTTTAGTTACCCTGGATTACCACTAGCAGTCATCGTGCGGGATCTCTTTTCTTAGGGGCCTGTGAGCTCCTTTGGTAGTTTATTTGCTAGAGGATGATGTACTGGCCTTCCATCCATAAGACACAAGGTGGCAAATCATATCTTGCCCCAGAATTAAACTACTTGAAATTCCCTTGTGACTTCTTAAATAAGAGAGCTCAGACTTAGCATTTGTCTTGGAAGTAGAACATCCTTTATTCTCATCTCAGCACCATCAGATGATAGATAATATAGCAGGCCTTCCCTAAGAGTGGCTGTGTATTGTAGTGATCTAAGAACTCTTACTGGTGCTGGATTTGTCCCTTGGTCATTGAGAGCTGGTTTTGGCCAGTTCTCAAAAAGGGGCACCAGGTCTAAGCATCCTTGCTAAGACTTTCACATCTGTGTTTTGGAAGATTTTGTAAGAGTTCAGATAGCTAAGGTTTAATTTGGAAATATGAGTGCTTAGTACCTTTGAAAAGGTCGGATTGTTGAGATTTATAGGAATTCTTTCTACAACTGTTAATGGAAGTAATGGCAGATTGGTTTCAGAGGACTTAAGAGAGTTACTGTGTAACATTTGCAGAGTTGCCTACTGCTGTTTTATTTAAGTTTGTTCAAAATGGTCACCTTTTAATTAGTATTTTTAAACTTCTTGGATTTCTGAAAATTACTTCTGAGGTCAAAAACTAAATTGCAAAAATCCACCCAAAAGATTCTTTTTAATCTTTTGTGATCTGATTTTGCAGTGGTGGGGGCACAGAGCTGTAGGAGAGAATTGGCACAGCTTTCCTTGAGAAAGCTAGTTGACCTTCACTCCATGTCAAATCAGACTCGTAGTGGATTTGTTTCCTCTTTTCCCCATTTTGATGTGTCTGAGCTTTACTGACAGATACTGATTTGTTCGTTGTGTCACTTGCATGTTTCTGTTTCTCTCACGTTTGTCTACTCCACTGAGGTAGGAATGAGACAGGAACTGTGGCATGAAAGTTTTATTTACTTTTAAAAATTTGTAAGTTAGTATTTGACAGCTGTCAAAACCTCTGAGTTTTGTATGGTTGATGTTAATATCTTGCTATACTGCAGCTCATTGCTGTACGCATTAATATGGAAGACAGTGTAGTTGTGGTTTATGCCTGAATTTATGTAAACATATGAAAATTTATGTAAATGTACAGTCTGCTGGGTTTTTTGTCAGAGGATTACAGCAATGATATGCTTCTAAGGTCTTGTTAAATTTATAAAGTGTTTATTTCATGGAACATATTGTACCTTAAAATGGTTTTTCTTCAGAATGAGTATAATCAGTTCCCCATGTTTCCTTTTATTTTATAGGAGTCTGGAGCGCCCATTCTTACTGATGATGTCAGCTTGCAAGTATTTATGGATCATCTGAAGAAACTTGCTGTCTCTAGTGCTGCCTGAGATTCTGCAGTGCATTAAAGGCACAGATAAGCTGTAGCCATATTTCAGCTTTTTCTCCTTTACCCTTTTCCATGTCTCTCTTGACAGAATGCTCTGATATGCACAAGCTGCCTGACTAGATGTAAAGCAGTGTTGTTTTGAAAGAAAAGCTTTTGTTATCAGCAAATGTTTTAATGTGAACTGCAGTTTGTAAAAATGACAGGTAGTAGATTAAATTAAGTTATAATTAGAGGAAAAAGAACAGTCATTTTGATTACTGTGATACTATAATTACTTTGAGAACATTTATAACAACTTTGAGATGTCATTTCAATTTCCTTTTTAAATGGTTGGACTTGATTCTGTTCTGCACTACAAAGGCCCATTGAACAATAAAGAAAATCTTTGGTGATGTCGGGCTTTCCAGACTGCCACGAAACTACTTTTGCTTACTCAATTTGAGCACAAAGTGAACGTAGAAGGAACAAAAAGCATATAAAAAAGTATTAACTCGCTCTTTTGGCTTAGGCTGCTAAACATTTCTTTCCTTCAGGGATGTTATTGTTCATGTGTTGTTCATTTTATGAGTATTTAATTTCAAATATTTCTTCCCACTTACGTACTTGATTCTTTGGGAAGAGAGATTTTCTTTATTTCCACATAAAGAATTTGAACTGAAAAAGTAGAAAATCTGTTGTTGCACAAAATTTAAATCCACATGTATTTTTGACAAAAGTATCTATTATCAGAGTAACAGATGGAAATGCTCAAAAGTTAACACTTTTAGCTTGAGCTCAGAAGAAATCCTACACTACCAAAATGAACTGACTAAGAATACAGCCTTGGTTTTTGTCTTGGCGAGTATACTTTTAAAAAAAATACATATTTACCTTTTTATTACTGCCTTATGATGTTATTACACTAATGCATGACACTGCACATCTGCTTTTTGTTTCTGCATTCTTTTTGTTATTAATTCAGCAGGCTATAGTTCTTGTTGAAACAGTATTATATAGATTATGATGTAATTAATTTGATATTTAGTTCATACTTGATTTTTTTGGGGTAGATGAATTAGTAGGCTTTCCCATTTACTTGTTGAGGTTTACACATAAAACAGATGTTTACATAGGTAATATGACATTTTGACAAGTAACAATGTGAAATGTGGTAGTGGGCAATAAAAAATTGGGCCAAGTCTAAAGGAGGAGGGGAAGTTTTGACATAGGAAATTCAATCATAGGCTGGTGTGATAAACATGAGGTTATTTTTTCTGTTTCCTGTAAATTCTCAAAAACTTGATTAAATCAATTGCTCTCCATTTCTTTCATCTAAATGAGATTAACTCTCTTTTGCCTCAGTACAAATGAAATAGATGGTTTTCTCTCACTTTTGTATCTATTTTGTTGGTTTCTGTTGGTGCTTGAAATGAAATTGGAAATAAAGGTAATAATGATAAAATTTAGAATAATTTCACCACTTTTATTCATGTAATAATTGGTATCAACCTTGTTTAACTTCCAGAGATACTGAACTGTTCACACTAGTGGCAGTCTAGGAGATAAAAATGGAGTACCCCTCTTGACATTGTTTTGATTTATGTTATAAACAACTTAAAAAAAAATTATTTGGCAGTTAAATACTGTTTGACTAACAGATCAATTCATCACCAAGTCATGATAATGGATGGGGCTTTTTGTGCTTTCCTTCCTACCCATGCTTTCACTGTGTAGTAGGTTCTTTTATCCAATCTCTTGGCAATGTTAGCTTCTTCTGTAACCAAATTGCCAAAAGACTTTTAAAAAGTCTTAAATTGCTGCTATTGGCTGTCCTTGTTAGCACCTGTATTACTAGGTTTCATGCAAAAGTTAGGCTTGTTGGCTTTCATGTAATATTTGAACAGAACAGATGGAAAATTTAATGAAGCTGTTGCTCCACTCTGAATTTAATGTGAAACCTTGTTTAAAATAGCAGATTGTGCTTAATGGTGTAAGCTTTTGTCCGAAGAAAGGGCTGCAATGCTAAGAGATGAACAGTTACATCAACGTCCATAAATTGATCTTTGGCAAAAATGAAGCAAAATAATCTATTAACAATGGAGGCTGTCCCCAACACCTGCAGATTGTCCATCATGTGCCTTTCTGTCCTCTTCCCTGACTGCCTGGAGGTATCCATCTGTGTGGTACACTTGCCATGAAGTGGGTAAGAGTTTGCTTGGAAGCAAATGTGTGCAGAACAAGCAAGAGGCTGTCCTTTGCCTTTTTCGAGGGGAAGTACATGTGTTGTGTCATGGTCAACAGTCAACTTTAAACATTGGAACTGTGCACATTGATGGGGTGTTTCTCTGGCTGGAGAATGGCCAAAGGCCAATGTACCTTATTAGAAAAAGGGCCTGTGTCTCACAAAGTGCAGGCAGGGCAGCCCTGTAATTTTCTCTTTTCCCTAATACTAGGAACAGACAACCACTCAAGGGATTAGCCACTTTCAAAGCACACATAAATTAAGCTATCAGGGTAACTTGGAACCATAATGGTTGTTGAAATGGGGTAAAAATAATGTGGGGATGGCCTCTGAGATCCCTGAACGTGCACTTCCTTCTAGGGTAGAGCTTACTTCTCTGGTTGCCAACCTTTCAACCGTGGGAGAGGTGCCAGTGACTCATGGGCCACAGTCTGTAGTCTACAGATAGCATGTAGAACTGTATTGCTTTTATGGGGTTATTAATAAAAGTTGAGCAAAGCAGCATAGCCATGTGTGAAAAATTGAAGCTAGGTGGAGACCCAGAAAAGTTCAGCTGACACTAGTCTGGTATGAAGTAGCCTGTATAATTAATAAAATACTAAAGAATCACGGACTGGTGGGGGTTGGAAGGGATCTCTGGAGATCATCTAGTCCAACCCCCCTGCCAGAGCAGGTTCACCCAGAGCAGGTCGCACAGGATGGCGTCCAGGTGCGTTTGGAATGTCTCCAGAGAAGGAGGCTCCACCACCTCTCTGGGCAGCCTGTTGCAGGGCTCTGCCACCCTCACAGTAAATAAGTTTTTCCTCATGTTCAGGTGAACTTCCTGAGTTCCAGTTTGTGCCCGTTGCCCCTTGTCCTCTCACTGGGCACCACCGAGAAGAGATGAAAAAGATATTACATTTCTAGGATTCAACTGTGAGCTCCTTTTCAGCTGTATACTGGGCACTGGTACATATTTCACTGTTTTGTGTAGCAGCAGAGACATGTTTGAGCCTTGGCTCTGAATTGATGTGAACCTTTTAATCCTGTATGACCTGAAGAGAGTGCTATCATGGGAGGGGGGGGATTTTTTTTTCCTTTTTTTGTTTTTGTTTTTTTTTTTTTCTCCTGCTAGATACGTCAGCATTACAGGATGGCTTGAAATATTAATTGAAACATGCAGTTTAAACTGAGCTATCCTAAGGTGCAGACATGTCACACCTGGCTCATGAAGTAGCATTACAAGTGGTTTGTAGCACTGTTGATCTTTATTCATCCCAGAGCAAGTGTATTTTTGTTAGAAGGACTTGTATTGAATTTTTTTCAGAAAACTCACAGGAAGCTTTATAGGTGGGCAGAGTGCTACTTGCTGTATTCTTCTGGTGTGCCATGAAACAGCTAGAAAAGGGGTTTGACCCTCAGATCTCTTCTTGTTACCACAGTCCTGTCTGCATGGAAGCCCAGCTGCTGAGCACCCCTCCTGTGTGTCCAAGAGCAGATGTGGAAGGAGAGGCAGTGACGAAGGGCCAAGCTGGGACTGTTCGTTGCTGAGGAGCTTGTGGTTTCAAGCAATACTGCCAGTCTAGTTAGGATCAAAATGTGACCCTCCCATACAAGTTGCTGTAATATATCCACCTACTCTAGGTGTTTACACACTGCACTGAGGGGGGAAATAGCCCACATGGGTCTAGAGTTGTGGTGTGAGCAGTGCTACAGCGTCAGAGGATATAACTTCTCATTTCAGACTTGCTCCCACCCCTCTGCGGGAGGAGGTAAATGGAGATGACACCCTTTAAATGATAGCACCAAACCAAACAGTGGAACTGTACTCCATTTTTGTCCCTGTAAAAGAAGAAAATGAGAGCTCTAACTAGGTACAGAACTTAACAGAATGTATATTTTGTCCTTTAGAAAATGAGGATTTTATCACAGACCCTCTAAAGCCAAAACTTTTTGCAGAAGATAGGGTATTTTTTCACTGAAATAAAGACAGGTCTTGAAAGAGCTTGCCATCAGAGCTAATCCTCCCCAACTGTACTTGTGTAACAGATGCTTTGCTCAGGTGGGTCCACTCTGAGCCGTTTCCTCTGTGAGAGAGCTGTCAGCCACAAAAGATACCTCAACATCTATTACAGAGCTGATACTTTTCTCACAAAAATGCAAGACGAAATTTGCACTGTGTCATGGGAGAAAAAGCAGCAGAGATCAAAAGTATATGACAATGTCTGGGGTTCTCTGCAATAGGAAAGAATTGTGAGATGCCCAGGTGACAGGAGGAAGTTGGCCACGTGAAATGCAGTACCTTGGTAGTCCCTGCCAATCTATCAGAGCAGAAAAATCTTTGCCAGCTTCCAAACAGGGAGCTAACTTAACCCCAAATACTAGCAAGACAGCCTGGAGCTTTCATTTGATTATGAGCACCAGTTTGGCATCCTAGAGCAAGCGGTGGTTAGTGGCTGTTTCCAAGGAAGGCAAAAATGCTGCAGCCACAAAGCTGTGCAATGGATGGGTGGAGGAGCAGTCTGCTGCAGCTTTTGCAGAATAAGTTATCCAGTATGTTCATGGCAAACAGATCTTTTCTCAATTCTGTTTTCTGATTTTTGGCCCATCAAAGATAAATCCAGCCCAGTACACTGTGACTGCTATTTATATAATTTGGCTGAGTAAAATGAAAAAGTTGTGCTGAAATTTTAGCACATAAATGTTCTGCTGTTACTTCCTTTCCTTTGGGAATAACTGAAATTGCTTTACTTTGTACTCATCAGCTGTGTTAGTCACGCATTGACAGGGTGCTTTTGAGCACAGATGCACAAACTGGCTGCTGTGCCTTCCAGACTGAAGTGATTAAGTGACTTAATAACCTAATAACCTCTTTCTGGCCAAGGGATATGAATGAATTTTCCTTAGGAAAGCAAGAATACAACCCTGACAGATGACTGTATAAAATGAGACAGGTTTGGCAACTGCATGTGATCTACCAAGACTGCAGGATACAATCCCATTACTATATATGCCACTTTTCACAGAATCACAGAAAAGTTGAGGTTGGAAGGGACCTCTGGAGGTCATCTTGTTCAGCCTCCCTGTTGAGAAGCTGGTTGCCCAGGACCTTGTCTAGACAGCTTTTTTGACTTAAAAAGGAGTTGAAAATTTACAAATTCAAGAGGTCCTCGCACAGGCTACTTGTTATCCAGTGTAATCGTAGCCCAAATGGGAATAGTCCCATAAACTACAGGAGGTGGAGTGAGAGCTCTCTGTTCCCCGTGTCAGTCTCTGTCTTTGTGGCACTGTGCAAAACTACATGCATAAACATGCAGAGGGTATTTTCTAACAGATGATCCTAACTGAAAAGATAACGTGGGCAGAACACTTTCAAAGGCTAAATCCATCTTAATCAGTAGACTGAATGCAGATTAAACAAAACATTAAACTGTTCCCTGTTGTAAGTATTTGAAATCTGTGAAGTGACAGGTCCTCATAGTAGACCAGTTGCATCTGCGTGAAAAATATCCTCTGTCCTAGTTAAGTAATGTGTATAAATAAGTCTGGATTTATTTATTGAGATGATATATTTGGTAATGTATGACAATGCCACTCTAAGCAGAGCCTGAAATAACTCAGAATTAAGCTGAACAGACTAAATAGAACATCTGTTTTAGTCAGATTTCTGCAATGTGTTAATCTTAGACACAACTGCCTTACTTGCTAGTAGAAATACATATTAAAAATATGTATTATTTGAAATACTGCATTGCACATTGCGATGGACAGTTCCCATGTCTTTATGTTGTGGTTTAACCCCAGCTGACAACTAAGCACCACTGAGCCGCTTGCTCACTCTTCCCTGTGCCAAGGTGGGATGCAGAGGAGAACTGAAAAAAAAAGTAAAACTCCTGAGTTGAGAAAAAGACAGTATAGTAGGAAAGGAAGAGGAAAAAATAATTATATATATACACTAAGCGAGTGATGCACAGTGCAATTGCTCACCACCTGCTGACCTGTGCCCAGCCCATCCCTGAGCCATGATTGCCTACCCCCAGCCAACTGCTCCCAGTTTGTATGCTGAACATGATGTCCTATGGTATGGACTATCCCTTTGGTCAGTTGGGGTCAGTTGTCCCAGCTGTGTCCCCTCCCAGCTTCTTGTGCACCCCCAGCCACTCACTGGCAGAGCACAGGAAGCTGTAAAGTCCTTGATTTAGTGTAAGTACTGCTCAGCTATAATTAAAACATCAGTGTATCATCAACATTGTTCTCATACTAGATCCAAACCACAGCACCATACCAGCTACTAGGAAGAAAATTAACTTTGTTGCAGCTGAAACCAGGACACTCTACATGAAGCAAAGACTATTTTTACAGCTTCTGCCTCCAATCTCACAAAGAAATGGAATAATTTGCTTTTTGCAAATTGGATCCCAATGGAATAAATGATTACTTTGCTGTGTGTGGATCGAATGTGTGTGCTAATCCCCTTCAGGATCAGAGCTTTGGTTAAAGGAAGATGTTATCTTCTGAGAACAGTATTAGTACTTAATGCTAACATAAGCCCTGCTGCAATTCTGTGTTTTTGTAGGACTGCAGGAGCAGGCCAGCCACAAAGGAATCAAATGGATCCTAAGGAGATGTGCTGTTTGATCTTTCTAGGGACTGAGTTGAAGCTGGCCAGCATTGAGTTCCTCAGATCTTCCTCTGCACCTTTCTTAAAGATGACTGTAATATTTAGCCCCTTTCCATGGACCTCTCTGGCTCGTCACATGTTCTGAATATTATGTGTCTTCATAATCATATCACCCATCTTTTTCATCATCCTTCTGTGGGTCCCATCTATCCCTGCAGCCATGAATACACCCAGTTTCTCTAAATAGTCCTTAACTCTCCTACTTTTGCATTTCTTCCTTTCTCAAACTGCAGATGTGTATAGAGGTATGGTGACTTTCTGAAGACTGAGGCAAAAAAATCATTGAGTGTTTCAGCCTTCACTATTTTGTCTGCTACCAGGTTTTCTCCCCCATTCAACAGCTTCATGAACCTCAGTTTGCTACTAGCATGCTTACACAATTCTTTTCCTTTTACCCTTTATGCCCCTCAGCAGTTTGAGCTCCAGCTGGGCTCTGTCTTTCCTGATACCATCCCTAATTGCCTAAGCAATGCTTTTATACTCCTCCTTTCTTGCTGTCTTTGTTTCTGCTTCTCGTATGTTTTCTTTTTTTGCATTTTAATTCATTAACAGCTCCTTGCTTTGCCAGTTGTGCCTTCTGCCGAAATTTCTGGTTGCATACAAAATCAGCCCAGCCTTTAATTAGAATTAGAGGGTATTTTGTTAGTACATCAATCTTTTTATTATTTTTAGACTAAGTTCTGCCACTGGCCAACTTGTAGATCTCGCAACCCAGTTTTTATGACAATTCTGCCCTTCAAGAACTACTTTAAATCTGAATGATTCACCTCTGTTTCTTCTTTCAGTAATTTGGAGTTTTGCCTTAACGCACTGCAGATGTAGTTAAGGTGACATTCACTTGTAACCTTTGCAAGGAGCAAATATAGCTCAGATCCAGCTGACCTCTCTTTATTCAGATCACTAATGCATACCTGTAATATTTCTAAGTCTGTAATATCATACACCATGGAATGTGTTTATTGTTCGTGCATATTGCACAAAGACTTTTGGTGGACTCAGCTTTTGTTAAAACAACACTTTTTGCTTTGAACACAATACACAATACACAATACACAATAGAGGTACACTAATTGGGAAAAGGAAGTCTTTGGTTCACAGATCTCAGCATGCCTACTGTCAGCTTGGAAGGCTAAGGTCACAACAGCTTCATTTTGCTAGGAGGTTCTATATGTGTGAGGACTTTAGAGGCCTTGTGAATTCTTCCCATGTCAAACAGAGTTGAAGACTTCTTTTGCGGGGGAAAGGAGGCACAGAAGGTCAGCATGCTGAGGAGTGTGAAGGCAAGACTTGTTCCATAAGATAAGAGTAATGGGGAGAGTGGGCTCAGCAGTGCAAAAAAGATGTGGTTTTGACTGAAGGAAAAACCGATATGAAGAAGGCGATAGTGGTAACTTGTCACTCAAAACAGGAAATCCCAGTCTCTCAGCACACCCTGTGGTGGACACGTCTGATATGTGCTGGCTCCTGGGGTTCCACTGCAGATACCACAAGCACAAAAATGCCCTCCCTCATGGAAAGCTGTTGTGTTGCTGTGCCAGGGCTGAAACACCAAGTCCCCTGTGTACTCCAGGAGGACATCTCCAGGTACAGGGCTCCTTGCTGGTGATCTGCTGTTGTGGCCTTTATCTCCCTGGAGTGCAGCCACCAGACAGCCTGCCCAAGCTTCAGGTGCTGCATGAGTGGCGACATGATGAGCGCGTGAGGAAACACGGGGTGGCTGTATGTTTCTGGGGAATCCCAGCTCCCCTAAATGTACCGGCAGGACCAGAGAGAAGGTTTTATTTAAAGCTTTAGAGCGAGGGGGAGGTTAGAAAGCCTGCCTGCAGGGTCTGCATACAGTGCCGCTCTTATGCTGACCCGCGCACCAGGCAGAACCTGGTTCTGCTCTTCATGGTGATTTTCTTATTACAGAGCTCAGATAAGAGCACTCTGCTTGTCATTTGCTGGAAATAAGGGCAGTGTTGGACATTATCCTGTAATCCTAGAAGGAAGGAAGTAATTTGGAGAGAATTTCATGCTTTAAAAAGTACCAGTAGTTTAACTCCTTTGTAGTTTTTGTACTCCTGTGAAATACCTCACCACTGGGGCCTGAAGCAGTGTGGCAGATTGCCACACAGCATTGCTCTTCCTTCACTGTGGCTCCCTGATTCAGTGCGACTGCATCCTCAAATGGGATTAGGTGACAGTGTGTTTGAAGTGCAATGCTGATTAAAATAAAAACCATCTATTTCCTTGTATATTGAGTATATGGCTTTGGGAACATAGCCTGACCTGACTTTCCTTTAAATTAAATAAAAAGCAGTCATCCAATGGATGTCTGTATTGCCATTATGTAGCATTTTCACCAGTCATAAACAACAGGAATTAAGATGCTTTTGACATAAATGGGACAAAACATATAAAAGACAAAACCACCCAAGATTACTCTTGCCTGCCTAGAGCTACTGCTCTAAGCAGGCTACGAGCTGGAAATAGAGATGGTAAAAAAAAAGTAATAAAGATAAATGATGTTATGTTGCTTCCACACTCTTTTGTGGTAGAAGATAGAAGTAACAGAAAACCCATGAAGTCTCAGATACAGATGGGTCAGAGCAACTGGCAGGTTGCTCCTTGATTACCTTTCTTCCTTCAAGCAGTTAAAGTAATTGGGGCCACCTGGTCAATGCAGTGATGCATTTATTGCCATTGCTTTTTCAGGTGTGTGAACACCTGAGGTAGCTGTAGCTGGAAAGATCTTGGAGGTATCAGTGGCTATGTTAGGCAGCACTATGCAGGTAAATTTTTCAGCAGAATTCTGCAAATTCGTGTTGGGCAAAGCAAGCAGCAGACTTGTTTTTGTGATCTGACAAGATGTGAAAGCATTCTTTGCAGGAGGAGCTGGAGAAAGTTTATGTGAGTTATCTTGAGAACTGTTATCTTGAGAAGTCTGGCTTGTAGATGCTGAATATTTTACTAGATTGGCATTGTAGTCTCTGGGCTTAATCTGGATGCTTATTTGTTGTGGTGGTATAGTGCGTTCCTGAAATGGTTAAAGGAGTACAGCCCTGCAGTATAGGGTTGGGTTGTTGGTTGTGTAGTTACAAGTTGGCCAGAAATATTTCATGAGAAAGTGCTAGTGAAAGTTCTTTGAATGGAGTTTCTGATTTAGGGAGCTACACCAGTCCTTTAATTAAGACTAACTGAATGACCAAGGGTACTACATTGTCGTTTGGGATCTGTTAATGCTCTAATTATCCGGTTTTGGCTTTATTAAGGAGTAAATGCTAGTTTCACAAGTGGAGTCCTTGTACTGATTTTTCTTTTTTTTAGTGAAATGGGGTTTTCTGTCCAGAGTCAAGCCATAGAATGTTGTAAAGCACTTACACACTGGAATAACTGTTCAAGGGATGGATTTTTTGTTGTTGTTGTTTGCTGTCTTAGTTTTATCACTATGAGTTGAAACAGTCTACATCTTTAAAATGTGTATGACGCTTTTATTAAATCAAATTGTTTACCTGCTTGTAAGTAGAAGAATTTTATAAGCTAGGGCTTACAGTGTTGCCCTCTATGCCTTCTCTTTTCTTTTTTTTCCTAGTAAATACATGCGCTAAAATCTATCACAAATCTTTCTTAAATGTGTCACTGTTACTGTGCTATTTTATGTAATAAAAGCTGTTGCAGAAGGAAAAAAAGCACCTAAATGTGATTAGGACAAAAGCTGATTGCATAAAGGCTGAATTTACATTTCATTTTTCCCAATAGGTTATGCAAAACGGCAGTAGCCCAGTCATTTTTGTAATGCGGTAATCCTCTGCGTGGACAGAAAAAGCTATGAATTTGAGTGAAGTTAAATAAAATAATAAAAGGGTAGAGATATTAGGGAGAACTATAGTTGTTTTCCGAGTAGTTTCTACTGCTCTCTGCCTAGCTGAGTGCTCACAGAAACAACATTTTGCAGGAGACCAAGTGCTGGACTGTTTGCATTGTCACCATTTTCACCTAAGGAATCCTTTTGAGTTCAATTAAGCTACGCGATAGTAAGATGAGCAAAAGATCTGGGAGACTAGACACCTAAAATAGCAGATTAGGTGCTGTTATAGCTCAGTACTTTCTTTTTTTTTTTTTTTCCTTTTTTTTTTTTTTTTCCCTGTTCAGTTTTCACTTGCAAATGTCACTTAACTTACTGCTTTGAGAATTTCTATTTTAGTCACCAAGTGACACTAGAAAGACAAAGAGGAGTTTCCTGGGCTGTCTCACTAGTTCAACACCCAGCTGAAAGAAGTAGTGAGAATAAAGTTTCCAATTATGATCTAGGCGGACAGTAAACAGAAAATAAAGAAAATGTCAACATTTGAAGATATTAAATACATTGATTAATGTGTTGCAGCTTCCTCCTGACTCTAGGAACTGTTATCTTTCTTTTATAGATAGTGATACTGAGAGGCTAACAGGCTTAACCAGGAGTCTATGTCAAGTCATGGCATCACCAGACATGGTGTTCTTATCTGCTGAATGTTAGTCTGGCACCTTAAGAAAATTGTCCCTTCTGTATGCCCCTGTGACCTAGGCAAAAGGTTGCAAGCAATCCAGATCAACATATTGATATGGAAAGTCATTCCTCTGTAGCATAAAAAGTTCAGTGCCTCAGCCTAATTCTGGATCACTACTGATTCTCTGGCTACGTTCAGTTTAAGTAGAACTAATCATGCATACGTTTCTCCAGAAATGTTATTTCTTGGGAATATGCCACTTTACTTTCAGGTTAGGATGGAGTTATATTCTTGTCTCTAAACAATGGTAAGGGAAGGAAAACATTTCAAAATCTTTCTTCAGACCTCTGAATGTCTGCCACTAAAAGCCTTCGGAATGCTAACTTCTCAAGGGTACGCTGGATTGGTTTGCAGTCAGTGGAAGGGGAGATTGCACACTACCTTCGGTGAGGCCTTTGGGTTTCAGTAGTTTCAGCATGCACTAGGGAGGAGCCTCTGTTAATGGCTACAGTCCACAAATGTAATATCATGAGGTTAGCAAACTCATGGCACAATCGAATAAAAATATAGGTGGATAACTGAGATTCTTACTCTGAAACTATATAGATAGATCTATCTTAAAGTTCTTTAAGAAAGATTACCTCATTTATCAACAGAAGGTAGATGTATAAAGCTGTGATTTAATTCCTGTTCACATTACACAAGTATTTTTCATGGTGACTTCTCAAACTGAATCTTTATTAACTATTTAATAGGCAATTTTTATGAACCACTTTGAATGTGTGTTCCTTTGATCTCCTCTGTTAGCAATGATTTGTGCCTAATTTATTCAGAGACTATTGGCTGTATATAATAAGCAGAAAGAATCTGTCATAGACAGTTTTCCATTAAGTCACGAAATAAAAAAAACTGTGAAAGCTACTGTAAATGGAATGCAAAAAAGCAAGGTGGTAGCTATAGAGCTTGGTTGTCTTTTGTAGTATTGTGTAAATTATAGTAAATTGCTTGCATGAATAAGAATATTATTTTTCTACCATTATAATTTTCAACAGATATGTTTTCATTGGAGGTTTTTTTTCCTAGGCTATTAAAAATACTATAAAACAGACAGTGATATTTTCTTTGATGCTATGGTAACTGAATTATTGTATTAGTATTAGCAAATCCAATCATCTTCATACTAGAAGAGAGGAACAAGCTCAAATAATTGGTCTGTTCATATGAGCTAGCTAATAGGGTTTGTAAACTATTTGCATAAAGAAAGGGGTTTTTTAAAGCTTTCTGGAAAAAGATATCCTTGGTAATAGGTATGATGCTGAAAACAGACAACAAAAGGACAGTGACATAGAGGTGAAATCTTGCACCTGCTGATGCTGACCCCAAATCCTCTTACATTGCTTGGAGTGAAGTTGACTTAGGCTTTCTTGAGTAGTTGTCCAATTCATGAATATAAGAGAATTATCTGCAGTGACTTCTCCTTACACCTTTGGATGATGCATCTAAAGACTATAATTTCTACTCGTGGTGTGAAGAGTATGCTTTGCTGCTGTAGTCAGCAGTCTTGCTGTATGTCTGCTCAGCCCATCTCTGGCATCTCAGGAGCATTTATCCTCTTTCATAATCTGTGTTCTAGACACCTCAATGGCATTCTATTAACTACTAAGGGTAACAGACAGCACCTCTTTCATCTATCCATTTAAAACTCATGGAGGGGCATTTAGCAAATAACAAAATGTCATAAGAAGCTTCAAGCAGTCAGCTTGTGTGGAGGAACTGGGAAGGAGAGGTAGCCTGTCAAATTAAGAGAGCTTTGAATAATAATAATAGTGTTTATGATATTAGGATTCTCTTGGGCTTTTTTTGGAAACATGCAGAGATCTATTTAGAGAAGCAGTGAAGTGCTATAAGTCCTTCTGGATGTGGGAGGTTGAGGCTTTGTCAACAGTCAAACAGAGCTTACTCGAGGTGAAAAATCTACTGGTACATCAAGTCATGTGTCTGAAGTGAGGAAGCTTGAAGATACAAAATCAGTAGGTGCAGGCTCTAATTTCTACTTTCAAATAGTCGCTCCATTGTTTCATCTTGGACTGTGGATGCTGCTACTGCTGTTTGCCAGTTGATATGTTGTCAGCTTCTTGTACATTAAAAAACCCCAACTTTAAGTGTATACTGCCTCTTTACACTGACGTGATCTTATGTTGAATTTAAACATTTCATGTGTCACTGAAGAACACAACTGGCAAAAATAAAATGCATACTGAGCCTTCAGCTTTGTGGTTGTTATGATGTGCATCATAGCTGTGCTTGAAATATCATTGCTCCTGAACTGGTTGATCTGTAATTACATCTGACCAACTGTACCCTAAACCCTACCCCACTGTGTGTGTTGATGCTATGCCATGTAGCACCACAGAAATTACTTTGTAAAGCTGTGGCTCAGATTACCATGAGCCTGGATCTCCTGTACTAATCTGCTGCTATATATCAAGCCCTTTCATTTTATTCCTTTTACCACTAAGAATTCCAGTAGTCTACCAAACCAAGCAGAGCCAGTGCAGAATCTTGTTGCATAAGGCCTTGATTGCTTTAACTTGTGCTGGGATTCAGCCTGTGAAGTGCTGGGGTCTGAACCCCAAGCCCTGAATTAAGGTTGACATATGGGTGGTCCCCATGGTCCTTTAGGAGGAGGGGATGAGTTTGCCTTTTGGCTTTCCTCCAAGGTGCGGCCGGCCTTGTAGGGAAAGCCCTTGGGTAAACAAGCCCCAGGTGCCCTGCATTTTGATAACGAGTGCCAGGTGTCCTGTTTGGGGATAAAAGCTGGGCCCACTTGCAGGAAGGGTTGGGAGAGTCTGTCTGTGGAGTGGACGCACTTCACAGAGTTTTCCTGTTGGGGAAGGACCTCCTGACTCCTCATGGAACCGGGTCCCAGTCAGGTCTGGCACATTCAAACGCGGGCTGTGTGGGGAGGCAACATGGGGTTACTTCTGTCATATGTAACCAACTTTGTTCTTCTGGTTGTCTCCCATTTTCTCTGTGGGTTACCTTGTGTCTCGGTTTGTTCCATCTATTGCAGGTCATGCTGTGTTGTTTCTGGGGTCACTGGGGTTGATGTCTATTATTTGTGATCTGTCTGACTTATTTGTACCCCCAGCGATCCTCTATATACTGACCCCTTTACATGAAATAGAACTTACTCACTGGATTGTTTTTCTGCTGCTGGCTGTGTCCTTTATACTGGGCCTACTAATTGGCAAAACAGCCTGGCCTCTCCCTTTTACTAGCTGTCAGAGATAAGGTGAAGTGAAATGTGTGTTATCATTTATACCAACAAATCCTCCAGGACGTCTCTATGTTGCTGCCATGTTCCTGAAGACCTGTTCTTGGCCTATTATGTGAAAGTTTCACTAATGCTGATAAACTGAAAAGCTGCAATTACTGTGTTCAAATATAGCCTGCTTTTCTTAAGCTCATCAGCCTCATCTCTCTTCCTACCTAGGCTTAGTTCATTTGCTATTTAACATTATTATTGCTCAGTAATCACAAAGGGTTTTCAGTGACATGACATATGAATAGATATCTGTGCGTGACTCCCAAATCTTGCACCAAATTTCAGGCTATGACTTAAAATATTCAAATAAGTTCTGAAACTACTTATAATAGTAACACTGATTCATGACTACAGCTCTGTTGTATAAGATGTTCTGTGAAGTTTTCAGTCTAAAGCTTTAGTGAGTGAAACGGACTTGTTTATTAGCTAATCCTATGATAAACTTCAACAAAGGCAGAAAATATTCATGAGAGTAAAATTTGCATGCAAACGCAGCATTATGAAACTTCCATTATAAAAATGAATCTAGATCTAGGACAATCTTTTTACAAAAAATAACAGTAAATTATTTCTGCTCTTATAACTCTTTTAGCCTTCAGTCAAGTCCCTGTAAAAGTTACTGTTTGTTTTTCCCTTCTAGTTGGCTTATGCAGGACAGATTTCTGACAGTCTTGGTACCCTGAACTGATCCCCTCACATGGAAAATATGGGAAAACCTTTTTTTTTTTTTCTTAGATGATAGCAGTAAAATTACTGGACAAGATATCTCTTCTACAGTAGTTGCCCATGTTCAAGTTCCCACAGGGAAAAAAGGCAGCAATCTTCCCTGTGTGCTGATCAGACTGAGATCTAACAGATTAGGTTTTAAGTTTACTATATTGACTGAACTGCTTTAATAATGTTCTTTTCACTCTTTTCCCTCTTCCTATCAGCTCTTCTTTGTATTCTTAGAAATGGGAGCATGCTTCTAGTCACAAAATACACAGAGTCAGACATTTCTAAAGTCTGCTGTTGAATGGAAGGTAGTACATTTGACTGGGAGCTAATTACAATGGCTGGGAGATGGCTCAGTGACAGGCCCAGCACTAGAGAAGTTATATTGTCAAGTAGATCAGTGTTGTAAGTGATGGCATATTTCTGTTTAATTAACTTACAAATGATGTCTGTTAGAATGAATTGCGTTCTGGTAATAGGAAGGATTTTAATTCTCCAATTAATTTCCTTTTGGCTAACACAGTGATGTGTTTTGTCTGGCACTGGTTAAGGACATATTCACAAGGAATTAGATAGATACACCATTTTTATTCTTGGAAGTGTTTTGTGATGCTTATTAATACTCCACTGGCTTTCAATAAATTGATTTCAGATATAATGGAGTGGTGTGCCAAGTTAAATAATCCATCAGTTTTCAAAGAATACACACATAAGTATTACACAGCTTTCTAAAGAATAAGACTTGCTGCTGTGGTATCCTTACATAACTGGTATGTATATGTTTTGATGGTTGACTGCTCTTTAGGTTTCTGAACAGACCTCTGTGGACTGATTCAGAAGCTGGAAGACTTCCAGATGGTGAGGTCAGACTTGACACCTCCAGCATCTTCAACTTCTTTGTAGATGTTGTGTTGTTCACCTTGTATTTTTAAATTAGTGCTTTCTCATCCATCTCATCAAAGGAGGCCAGCTGGCCATGCTTATCTGCATGACTAATTTCTGCCCTCCCACCCCATCCTGTTAAGAAGGAAAATGACTTTTTTTTTTTTTTTTATTCTTACCCTCTTTTCTCTTCTGTTAGAATTAGCCCTCTCAACATCTTTGACATGTGGTTACAGTAAGTATGTTTACAAAGCAATAAAGATAATCACAGTTTTCATGGTGACTTGGGATCAGTCACTTGAAATGCATCTGTACCCCTGAGTATTTGCTTAAACTTGTGCAGCTTCACTTAAGAGCAATGAAAATCAGGCAGCACTAGTTCCATGTGTGTCTGTTTTGCCATTTTGAGGTGGAAAATGGAATTCTATGTGTTATTTCACTCACATAACCATGCAAAGTGTAAAAGGTTTGTTTCCAGCTTAGTAACCTTCAGAACAGTTACAGATTCTGTTTCCTGCCAGAATGGGAGATGTTTGCACTTAGCTATGCAAAGTGATAGTAATGTTTTGGGGAGCAGTGAGTAGCGAGGGTGAAATGGAAAGATGGTGGTAATAATCTCTGTATGCAGTTTTAACTCCAAAATAGCTTTTGAGGTAGCTGGCACAAGAAGAGGTAAGCCTCTTGAACTGGATTGAAGGAAAGGAAGATAGAAGTATTTAATTTTTCTGTCCATTCATATAAAACTTTTGAGACTACATAACCTATATTTTAATTTTAATGAAATTGTATTTACTTTTTAGCATAGCCTCTCTTGGTTGTGGGTTGTGGTTAGTTGTTTCCTCCCCCCCACCCCCTCAAGGTAGCTGCAAAGTATCAATGCAATATAGCTGTATCTTACTGGTTTTTGGAGGTAGGGAAGTACCAGTATGGAACTTGATAGCAGAGGAATCTCTGTGGGTGAGAGATTTCCTCTAATAGACAGATGACACCAGGCAAAATGGCAAACAAACACAGTGGGGAAAGAGTGCTTAAACTTTGAGAGCCACAGGAGGAAAATTTAATGGGAAACACAAAGGCAATTGATGAAGAAATGTGAGTTGTGGTATGTTTAATAAGCTGCTTATCCCATCTTGATACAGATGGTGTTGGGATACAATAGCAATTGGAGAGTATTGTAAGGCTTACTTATTGAATGGGTGTATCTTCTGCCTGCTGGCTAGCAGGTTCTTTATTAAATCTAAATGGGCACCCACTTATTGCTGAGTTAATACATCCCTCAGCAGCAGCAAAGATAAAGATAATTTGATAAAACTACTTCAGCAACCTATTCAAGAATGTGCTGAGGTTCTTTGCTTCTTTGTAGTGACATTTTTTTTTTGTTTGTTTGTTTTGTTTACATGCTCTTTGTTTATTGTAATTTACAATTTTTACCTACGTAAGTCACCACCACGGTTCATGACTTCTGATCTAAATATTAGTCCTGTGTTGATCTGCATTTTAGGCTTCACCAGAGATTAGCAAGAAAGGTATTGTTGAAAGCTGAAGCCTCCTAGATTACACCCCCTCTCTGTCCTCCATGACCTCTACTGGCTAACTGGGAATTTCTAAATGAAGTACAGGAAGAAGCAATAAAAGAATTTTGCTTCATTGACACTTCTGCTGAAATATTTAGATTTCTCACTAGAAAACCTGAATTTTTATACTTAATTGAACCGTTGTCTTTAGATGCATTGTAGTGTTATAATGACACAAATTTCTACAGTTTATCCAGGGAGTTGTAACTTATCTCTCTATGCTCTTTACTAATGCTCTGTGTACTCCCTTGGAGTGACGAGCTTTGTACTTCGTCACCTGTGCAAAGACGTGTGCTTTGATGCACTATGGGAGACTGGTCCTGTTTGAAAGGTTTGACCCATAGAAGTGACTGAGGGTACGAAGTACCTGAAAGACAAGTGTTATGAGATGTTATGGACCCTTTTCAGTGGTCTCCCATTCATTGTAATGATCTCTTGATCAGACACACTTATCTTAATTCCTTGAGACTTTCTGAACTGGAGTCTGACTCCTGAGCAAAGCAAGGCAATTGATGGAACTTGCTTATCTAAGCCTTTTTGATTAGAGCAATTATGGCAGAACTCTTCATGGAAAGGGAAGAGATAAATCACTGAAAAGTTAATTCCTCAGGGCTGCCCAGACTGGTGGAAAACCTTAGCAATGAGACAGAGAGAAAAAAAAAAAAAAAATCCCCCCCAACTCCCTTTCCCATCACCAACAGAAAAGCAATTTTGTTATAATTCAAAGGTTTTGCTGTGTGCAGCATCAACAGATAGGAAAGCCAGACACTAATGCTCTAGCTCATGCCAGATTGGATTGCAATTTAATTTAAACAGGTTAGTCTGTCTATAAATCTATTTCTGACTGTTTCTGGTCTTTCCTTGAGAAAAGCAAGAAAAAGTGATCTCTAGATCATGCTGTTACGAATGTCTTTTATTGTCCTGGTTGGTTTTAGGAAGAGAAAAGGTATATTTGTTTCTTATTTTTCCTTCACTCATGCTTAAAAAACAGTTTTGGTTTTATGTTAAACAGAAACAACCTTTCTGCTAGTGACTGGCCTGATAACGTGTAAGCATTTGGCAGTGACTGTGCAGATTGTGTCAGAAGCGAGTAGGTCTATTCTGTCAAAGCACCAGTACAAATATGACTGCACATTTGCGTGGCACTGTGTAAAAGCAAGCACACAAGCTTTCCTACTCTGCCTGTCGCAGCAGAGATGAGTCTGTGCTGCTGCTGGAGAGCTCTAGGGGGAGTTTGTGGGGCGCTAGGCAGGACTGGCTTTTGCCTCCTTTACCAGCTGCCCTCTTCACCATTTCCAGTAAAAGGGGTTATGTTTTCTGTGCATCCCTGTTCCTCTCCTTCTCCATTATTCCTTCTGCCTTTCACTGTGAACAGTGTTAAGAGCTTGTATTGTTACAGCACAGTGTTATAAAACTGTTTAATTTAGAAAACAGAGCTGTATACCTGGCAGAACCTCAAGAATTGAGCCCTTGAGTGGAGCTGTGAAAAATGGAATAAAATCAATATTAATTTGTTTAAATTTAGTCAGTGCCCCAGTACTGTGCATTTTCCTCCTGGTGGGAGGAAAAAGGAAACCATTTATCTTTAAAACTTATATTAAAAGGAGGAAGTACTCCAGCCCTTTATGCACTTTCCATGGTGGCATTTTAAGTATTGGCTGGCCAGTGGCTGTGCTGAATCTCAGTAAAAGCATGTAACTGAAGCTTACTGTGTTTTTTCTTTGGTACAATAGATCCTTTTGTTTTGGTAGTGTTGTTGCCTGTCTTGCAGGTGGTGAACCTGTTTTCTTATAGGTAGATTTCTTATATATGCTGAGGTGGTACCTTAAGGCTTTTAGTAAATTAGTTCAGTTTGTTATATGTGGTTTTAGGAGTGCTTCAGCAGCTAAAAAAACAATTGATGGAGAAAAGGACAAGACAAACATATGTGGTTGTTCCTTTAGGGGATGAATAGCTGATCTGATGACAGTTTTTACTAGTCAAAAATGCAACAGTTCACCCGAGATCTGATAAAGAAGTTCACAACACGGATGAAGCAGGAGGAAATATGAACAACAGAACATACAGTCTGTCATCCTTCGTGTTATGTTGAGGGTGTAGACGAAAACTGGTATGGGGAAAGAGGACAGCATCTCTGAAAGAGGGGCAAATCTTGCTGACTTCCTTGCTCTTCTATTGTGAGGCTGAAGAAATCTATGCCTATGCCTATTCCAGGTGAAATGGAGCCAGGAACTGTTCTAGGGAACTGAGGCCAAGTCCCACAGTGCAGAGGTATTTGGATGATGTAGCAGTTGCCATAAATCTCTTGCAAGCCCCGTGCAGAGCCTCTGTTCCACTAAAACAATCCAGGGCCAAAGTGCTGAGTTCAGATCCTCTGAAATGGCACGTCTTTGCGGCATGAAAACCTGTGACTTGGCACGAAGACACGGAGGTACACTTCAGGGTGCAAAGCCATCTGGGATAGCCTTAGAGGATGGGAGGAAGCCAAACCTAGTGTAGCCTGCCCACACTGCCAACTGGGAATGGATCTTGGCATAGATATACCAGCTCTGAGTTATGCTGGCACATTGTACTGGGGAGCACTAGTTCCAACATGCCAGAACTGTGTCAGGGTGACAGCAAAATGCTCGGGGCAAGCTGCAGTCCTGTACAAGAGCTTGTCCTAAGGACTTCTTTAGGACTCTAACTTTGCTGCTGAAACAGACCTGCAGAACATTCTCTGCAAGGTCAGGCCATCAGAAATGGTCCACAACTCCTGAGGCTTTTATCTCACCTATGAAGTAGCAAGCAGCTCTGCTACAGTGTAGAAGAAATGCTGTATGGTTGTTGAAAAAATAACCCTGTGTTGAGTAACACAGGCTTTAAGTAGTTTTTTGGGGAGTGCTGCTTGTATGTATTTCTCTATAGAAATAGACACTTGGAATATCTAGAAGGAATTTGGTAAAATATCAATAAATATCAAGTGGCAGAGCCAGGGAAAATTGGCCTGCATGTCAATGAGAGGGTCATCTTCTCACAGGTGTGATTTGACTTTTGCTCTGTGGAAATTTATTCACAAGATATACTACAATATATATAGCACACTTCATAGCAGAAATGTGTTCAATCTTGTTGCACATCTTTTCTAGGACTTCTATGAAATTACAGTGTTAATCTTCTAAATTATTCCCTCATGAAATCTGGTGACTTTTTAATTATATTTTTTTTAATTGGTGATCTGTGTTGGTTGGTTTGCTTTTAGTTTGTATGGAGTTTTTAGACACAGTTGCAGCATGAAACAATAACCTCATATATGTAATAACCTCATATATAAAAGTGCAATGAAGCAGAAGCAACTCAATGAGGCACTGCGAGAGTGTCAGCTTACAACAGATTTTAGAAAAACTTCTTGGTACAAGAATGTTTAATAAGCTGGTAAGTGCCTGGTAGTTCTCATAGGACCTTCTTGGGAACAAACGAGTTCTGATTTTACTGCCAGTGTTTCCTAGGTATAAATTCAAATGGTTGATGAACATGATGTATTTACCTAAGGCAGAAGCATTCTCAAAACGCAGTGTCTGTTCTCTAGCCCGAGTCACACAAAGCTAACTGGTTATGTTGACTTACAATTAGTCTCTATCCAACTTGGCTTTCCCACAATACTTTTTTTCAGTTAATACTGTTCACAGTGGTTGTGTTTTTGGTGTGTGTGGTGGTGAAAAAATACTGCAGCTGTGCACAGCCAGGTATTTTTTCCAGTATGACAAATAGAGGAGTAAGTAGTCTGTAAGATTGTGCCTTAAATTCATAGCATAAGCTTCCATTGCCCAGGGGCCTATGAAAAACTTGAAAATCCTGCTGAATGAGCCAGAAACTATGAATCCAGGGAATCATTATTTCTCTAGTCTACGACTTTTTTTTTCTGAGTGTATCCTGGTTTCCTAGGAACAGAGCCATGGGCCAGCCATGCAGGCAGGCCATGAGTAACCCTGACTCAGCTGGGAGATCCAGTCAAGGCAGCTGACTCACAGGTGTATCCCATACCACTTAAATCAAGCTCATTATAAAAGGAGGTAGTTCACTGATGGTGAATTCCTCTCTCTGGGGCTTCACCCTCTTGGCCTCCTGATCCTAAGGACGAGGTTGAGTATAAGCATGTATACTTTATGTTGATAATTGTATTTGTTTTGTTATTTCATTAAATCTGTTAAATCAGGGCTTCTCCCTTTTTTCCTAATTTTCCTTCTCAGCTGGGGAGGGGTCATGGAGTGTTAGAACAACTGCTACAGCTTAGCCCCCGGTGCAGGCTAAACATAGAGTGCTTGTGTTTTAAATCAATTTTCTTTCATGTAGGGAAGAAATACTTTTGTAGTTTTGGGGCTGGTTTTTTTTTGTTGTTTTTTTTTTTTTTGAATAAAACCAAACTTCTTTCACAACCATACAGAGCTTGATGACCTCTGGCTATGAGACTGTGTACTTCCAAAGTTGTAAAAGGAGACCCATGATGAAAAATATGTGCTAAGCTAGAGAAGTTTACAATAAATGAAATTGCACAAAATTGGAATGAGAACTGAAAGCAACAGAACTTATGAAACTGCATCACATCTCTGATAGTATTTCCGATTTGAGGAACCAATATTCTAGGAGAGTTTTTTGATTTATTACTTTACCTGCAAATTTTTGTTTCACAGTTGTGTTACTTCTCTAACTCTGGAAAGATTAGAAATGCATGACTCGGACTGCTTCATTCTTATGACATGACTCATCTGTCAAATAGTTAGCTGCACTATGGCAAGTCATGTCATTCTGATTTCCTTTCAGGGAAGAACTAGTTTGCAAGGTTGAATAGCTACAGGATATAATAATTAGTATCATTTTTTTCTCAGATCTCCATGAAATTAGTTTAGATTTTTCTTCCAGAAGAATGATAACTGAAGGTCTGGGAGGAGAATTGAATGAAACATTTTATCATTGAAATAGGATATTTTGACTTGATATTATTTGAACTATTATCGCCAGAACCCGCTCAGATTGTATGTGTACTATTTTTTCTTCAGTGGAGTGTTGGTTAAAAAAAAAATAGTTTTGGTGGTTGTTTGTTTGTTTGTTTGTTTGTTTGTTTGTTTGTTTGTTTGTTTGTTTGTTTGTTTGTTTGTTTGTTTGTTTGTTTTTTGTGGAAAAAGGGCTTGCCAATAATCTCATCTCAAATAGCCTAAGAGTTACTTTGTTGTCATGTTTTCCTGAAACCCAAGGCCATGCATTGGAAGCACTTGATATTATGTGTTCTCAGGACCTAATGGTTAGAGAGAAGAGGACTAGGGAGTTTTGGATGACACTGGTAAACATCAAGGAGCTGAGGAGCTGTAGTTTAACAACTGGCAGGTATTTGATGTGCAGTTTAACAAGTAAAACATCTGCTACTGCTCTAGAGCTGATAAATGGAAATTTATATCTGTTTTGCTAATGGTGGCAATAATACAGGAAACCATAAACATTTTTCAAGTGACTTCAAGGCATTTTTCTAAAAGAAACTTTTACACAGATGTTTAATAGCTTACAACAGCAAGAAACTTGGTGATACCAAACACAGAATGCATGTTTTTTTTTTTAAAAAAGTTGAGTTATGGATCTAGGATATTTTATTTGGCTAACACATACTTCTAAACACAAATAATGCAGTTCTTGAACCGAGAACATAAATGATCCTTTTAGCCAACATGACAAAATATTTTTATGGTTCTTTCAGTAAGTTAGTGCAGCAGTTATATTCCTGTTACTTCATAGTGACAACAAAAGGTGCATGCAACTACTGCAGTGCAAGCAGTAAGATGACTTAATAGCTTTTCTATGCTGATGGACTAATGATGGCTAAATCGTGTTTACCAGTGTAACTGGCAGAGGGTGCAGCTGAATTTTATCTTCCAACACTTGCACTGTTTCATACCAAGTCTAAAGAGCTTTGTTATGCTCACTTGTAAATCTAATGTAGAAGTTCCAAATCATTGGGTTTTTGTTTACTTGTTTTGGGCAAAAGATGTTAAAGTCAGCACGTGCAAATACTGTCTTTGTTCTAGTATGTTGGGGAAAACCTATTTTTCATTAAACAGAAGTAAGTTTCAATTTAAATTACATGTGCCACTGCTTAGTTCTGGTATGGTCATATCATTCAGCAAGTGGAGGCACATAGCTGTAGAGGTGTAAGAAAGTGTGGCTGGGGGTGAGAAGAGGTAACAAAGGACAGGAGAAAATTTAAAATACACCTACAGAATCCACAACCTCTGAGAGAAATTTTGGGTTTCAATGTTGAGGATTAGGTGTTGACTAATGGAAAAAAGCTGTTCTTTTTTCCTTTTGAGTCCTACTGCACTCTGAAGAAACAGGATTTATTATGTTCCTTGTAAATCAAGATATCTGATTCCACTGTGAATGTCTGTTTTAAGTAAAATCTGCTCATGTATCTTTTACTTTGGTCAGCTCCTTGGATCAGATGGGTTACAATAACTTTGGATATTTGCTCAGGAAAGCTCCTCTGGTTGTAGCCGTACTACTGTTTCCATGTCTCCCTTTGTTCTGGAGGGCATCAACAGACACCACCACTGACTTCTAGCAGGTCTGTCACTTCAGTCTCTAAACATGAACACTGATACCCACTGCGACAAATAATCCCCAAAATCCAAGTCAACTTCATTAGGAAACATTGATGTAAATCACAGAATCACAGGATGTTAGGGATTGGAAGGGACCTCAAAGGATTGTCTAGTCCAGTCCCCCTGCCAGAGCAGGAATACCTAGATCAGGTCATACAGGAATGCATCCAGGTGGGTTTTGAATGCTTCCAGAGAAGGAGACTGAGATATATCATCTCAGGGGAAAATTATTAATAAAGGGCCAAATTTTCAGCTATATTAAAATAAAAAATGGATTAGGACAAAGGAGGATCTGCTGCCATCAGCAGAAAATGTAATTGGGAACCTTTTTTGTGGTGAGTTTCTTATATAAAGCAGGAATATGTAGTTACTACCTGGAAAAAATTAAAATCAATGAATCACAGAAAAAAGCAGTTTTATGGCATAGTGAAAGAGGCAGCTATGTGAAGAAGGCCTTAGGATGGCAGAGAAAGAATATATAGAGGGTGGGAAAAGCAAATGTCACAGAGAACAAGAAAGTTAACACATACAAATTACACCGTGGCAATAGATTGAATGTCTAAATGTATTGACTGTGTTGAAAGATGAAGGCCATAAAAGGAGTTGGAAAGCTGACTTGCAGTGCAGGTACCAGGCTGCATGATTTTGTCCTCAGGTATCCATTGCCTTGTGCAGATACAGGCTTTTATCTCTGTTAAGAAACAAAAAACTGGGAATTATGTGTTCATTTTGCAAGGGTTGTCAAATGATTACATTCTTTCAAAGATTGTTGGAAGTTCTGAACATGAAGGAAATGATCCTTGGTCAGTACTTTTACTCTGAGGAAGAATTCCGTTTTGAGGAATGATTTATTATAGATGTGTTTAGAAAGAAAAATACTACAGCAGCGTGATAGAGCCTCCTAAATCTCTTCTTTATATTAATGCTGGTTTATAAATGGCATGCCCTATAGGAGGCTTTTTAAAGGAAACTGTAAATACAGAATAAACCTAGAGGTGAAAACTCAGTTTTTAAACATGATTTTTTTTTTCCTGTGTCTGCACATCAAAGTATCAGCTCAGTACTTATTTAGGTTTTTATTTAATATGTTTAGTTTTGTTACTTAACACATATTTAATAAGCCTAGTTTTCTTACCACTATGTAAAACTACTGTTTCTAGCTGTGTCACATGGTCATTCTCCCTTCCAGATCTGAACTGGGGGAGGTTTAGACTGGATAACACTGAAAGGGTTACTAAGGATTGGAACAGGCTGCTCAGGGAAGTGGTTGAGTCGCCATCCCTGGAGGTATTTAAAAGACTTATAGATGTCGAGCTGAGGGACATGGTGTAGTGGTAGACTTGGCAGTGTTACCTTTACAGGTGGACTTGATGATCTTAAAGGTATTTTCCAACCTAAATGATTCTATGGTTCTATTCTATGAAAATACTTGGTTAAGAAAGCAAGTGGTGCTGAGTAAAACTGCAAGTGTCCAAAGTATCCTACTTGAGTCAGACAGTGTTCGTGACTGAAACCCCTCTTCCAGTACGCATCTAGGAACACACTGTTCTAGCAGAACAAGCTCATGGCTGAGGGTAGGAAGACCAAGTTTCTGTTTTGAATTTCACAAACAGCAGTCATCCTGGACCTGTGAGCCTGAGCTTCCTGTGACTCTGAACATACAATTATAAAGTTAAACGAGGATTCTGTCCAACTTCAGGATTTGCACATGGGAAACTACTGTCCTTAGTGCAACCTATATAATTAGTTTTTGAAATGTATGAGGAAGTAATTGTTTTAGCTGGTAGAAGAAACAAACTTAAATTGTTCTTTATGTAATTGCCACACTGTTTCTTTCCTGGGGTAGTACAATGACAGCGCTTTGATACTGCAGTAGTTTGTACTTCAAGCTGTTCAAAGGTAAGGGCTCAGTCTTTTGCGTTTTGTGTGCTGTTTCACGTACCATTCTTGGAGAGGCTTGTACACATATTTTAGGCTTCTGGGATACTTCTTTACCTTTACCCCTTTGCAAAATATTTACCTGGATGGTCTGCATAATGTCAGCAAGAAGAAAGACTGAAATACCCCATTCCAGTAACTTGCAGAAATTGTACTTTTTAGCAGTTTTTCTTTTTTTTTTCTCTAAGAGAAAATTCTAGGAACTCTAAGAAATTTTTTTTGTGACATAAAGAATGGAATAAAGCTGTTTGCAATGAATGCAAGTATTGAAATTATAGAGTTTGAACACACGGCTGCAGAATTAATCTCTCTTGAGTGTAAGCAGTTCAATATGGAACATGATGATTAGAAATGAAAAATGAAATTAGTGAGCACTAAAAGGTGACATGATATGAACTTTCTCGGGGTCAGTAATTCCAAGCCAAGAACTCGTGTCTTGCGGACATGTGAAAATTCCTTTGCTCAGCCTGCAGACAGTAAGATGGTTTGGGATTTGTCCAGTGATTGTTTAGCCCTACTGAAAATATGAATAGCTATGTAATCTCTGTGCTGGGATCTTAGTGCAAGGGATAAAATTGAAATGAAAACAATAAACAAAGCAGCAGCACACTAAGGAAACTGAAATTTGTTTTAGAAATATTCATAGCCTGAAGAAAAATGTTAGAAGATAAAAGGTATTGTGAGCTATTAAAAGAAGCAAAATTGTATAAGCTATTGTACTGTGAATCTTGAATATAGATTATTCTTATTTGTGACCTACTAGATCATCCTTCAGTGTTTCAAAACAGTGTTTATGCTGGCTCAGTAGGAATTCTTTCATTGTTATAATGGCAAATGAAGTCAAGACACTGACAAATACATGAAGATGTTTCTCCCTTTGCTCCTTTTTCTCTGTGGCTCTGGCCTGCACGTTTTTGCCTATGTGAATATGAATATAGTGGAAATGCCTTATGAAAGCAGTCAATAAAAAATATATATTTTGACAGAAATGGAGAAAGTAAGGGGCATTACAGAAATTTGTTTTTCTTCTGACTTCCTGTGTGAAAGGACGTGGTGATAACCACTTTATTTGCTCTGTTTGGGTATGGATGCTTTCTCCTCCTCTGTGCCCTGTTTGTTCTCCAGAGTACTCTGCTGAGTGGGTAGGGTACATTTTGATGATGTGCTTCTAGGGCAAGCCATGGGGCAAGGAAACAAGGTGCAATCCTGTGGACAAAGACATTCTGGGCAGGTTACAGAAAATGTTACTTGTTCCAGGTGAAATCAGGAGCACTCATAAGTAATACAGAGAAATTCTTCTAGTGACTCATTTGGCTAGAATAGGACTCTGACACAATCCTGAACTCCTCTAATTTTCCTCTTCCACCCCATGTCATGTGGTTGCCTGGTTAGTAGTTCTGATCTGAAACTTTTGTTAACTGCCTTCTATGTTCTCAGTCTCTGCAGAGTTCATAAACATCTGTGTGCTTTTTAATTGCTTAGTACAACTTAATTTACAGATTCTGTGTACAGTTTTCTTAAAGGCAGTACCTTTGTGCAAGTGAATTATGTTGTCTATCTGTTCATTCAGTTTGTAAAATGGACTGGAGAGGCAGGTACATTTTTAGATCAGTCATTGAATTTGTGAATAACCCTTTCATGTAACATAAGAAAATAAGTAATTGGACTGAATAAATTAATCTCCAGTGAACAGCTGAACCAAGCTGTCATTTACAGACATGTAAAAGCTTAAAAAAGCAACAAATCTAGTTTAAAGAGAACAAAATAACACCTACATAAATCCCATCAGGAGAATGTGGCTTGCAGTCTTTGAACATCACAAGCTTTCTTGGCATTCCTGATGTGTTGGGATGTGTGAAGCATTTCTAGGATGTCTCTGTTTAGACAATATGTCTAAAGACAGAATCTAATATGCATTAGGTTTCCATTTTTATGTAAATAACTTCAGTTTAACTGCATTCTTATGTTGGACAGTAACTAATCACTATCTGAGTCACATTTTAATACCATAGCATCTACGAAACCTTAGATGTTACTTGAAAAACTGAGAAAATGCTATATTAAATGCTCTTTCATGCCCTGGCTCTCACAGATGCAGAAGCTGGAGCAGGCTACTGTCAATTATACAGCATTGACGTATCGGCTTCAAAGCTGCATGGGAGGAAAGGCCATCCTGTATCAACCTTTAAAAGATGCAATTTCCTGCCATTCTGCTGCTAGCTGGAGCAGAATTGTATTTTTAGTATGGTCCCTTGCATATTCCTTCAGTGCACTCTTCTTTATGCTTGCAGCCTTTCTGCAGGAGGGATGGATGGTGATTCTCATCCTGAACTTCACCATCTACTGTTCAGCAAGTTTAGGTCATATACATTGCAGTGCTCAAGTTAGGTAGCTGGAGGCAGGGAAAGTCTTGGTCTTCATGTGCTTCTGTTCTCTGTTGGCTTCCACTTACAGCTGACTTGGGCAAGATGGGAAAAGGATGGATGGTTTTGTGGGAAGAGATAATCTGAAGCTGGACATGATACGTTGCGTTGTTCACTTCTGGCAACTAAGACAACTGTAAAGGCAGAGCAGGTGATGTAAATAACACTCGTGTCTGTCAGTGCCTAATTTGGAATATCCTGACCTGCCTGAGCCCTCTCTACAGTCTGTGCAAACTCTCGTATGTAAACAACAAGCATTTCTACAAGTTACAAAATATTGCCTCTCAACAAATAATTTTTCACAATATAAAATGCATTGTTTATTTGAACAGCCATAATAAATGCTATAAATGGGTTCAGGCAGAAAACCTCAAATACTGACCTGTATCTGTTAGAAAACCTGGTTTGGCACCATCCCTTGAAAGCAAGGGTAATATTTGCATCTAAAAATCACTTCCTGGTGAATTAAGGCCAACTGTCAAATTGCAGCCAAAATTCTTCTCAAAATGTTTTCATTCCCCCCACCAAAAATAATCTAACAGCTGACCAAACCCAGAAGTTATTCTTGTCCTGTGCTTGTGTAATTTTTTAATTGAAATAAATGTTTATAGTCATTGTTTACTTTGCATTCAGTTTCAATTATTATAATAGATTTTTCTTTTAACTTCTGATTACTTATTTTACTTCTCTGGATATCAAGTACAAGAAAATGCCATTTCTCTTTTTCTGCAGTGGGTAGCTGTCAATAGCTCTTAAAAATAACAAACCCTCAAATATTTCAAAAGTTTCTGTTGAAAAAAATTAATCATTACATGTGTACATCCTTCTTCCAAGATCAATAACTTCTCCTCAGTACTCTTTCATTCATGCTGCCCATCATGATTTGCTATTCAGATAACCAAAGTGTACCTGCTGTAAGTGAAAGCAAATATTAACACTAGTGTGGTAGTTTTCTTTTAAAATAGCAAACAGAGACTCAAGCTCCCTTTTGTCTGTGACCTTTGCCATAGCCTTAAATAGAATCCAACCCTTCCACTGTGTAATCAGCATGAAGAAATGAGGAGGCACACATGAAAAAGTTAATATTATAAGGAGAAGACTTTTTATCATAGCAACTGACAGTGATATTTTATCATGAGACAGAATTCTCTTGGATGTGTTTGTTTAAATGGATTTATTGTGTGCTTATACATGGCATGCTTGGTGCTAAGCTGATTAAAAAAAGACAGCAATGCGTAACCTGAAGAGCATAGTGTTAATTACATTAATGAAAGCTTGACTTGTGTGTCACTAGCTATCCTGTGGTGTTTTGTTTGTGGCTTTTTGTGTTGTTTTTGGGGTTTTTTTTTTGTTGTTGTTGTTTTTTTTGTTTTGTTTTGTTTTTGTTTGTTTTTCCGAAAAGCTACTTGTATATTGGAAAATCACAGAACTAAATCCAACACAACTTTCACAATTTCCTTCAACAGTTGTTGAACTGAGGTAATCCCCTCCTCCTTCTGCCCCTAGAAACTTATTGTGATTCTTTCATGGCCTTAGTCCTTTACAAGGACAGTTCTTCCTGTCTGTGCAGAACCAAAATAGATCTTTCAAAGGAAGAAGGGAGAGTGAGACTAGTGGAGAAATGACAGAACGAAGAATGAAGTTCTCTGCTAAGAGATCATGTAGGAAATGGTCCTTTTCTGTATGTGGGAAAATACACTCCTCTACATACTCAAGAATCTATCCAAGCATATGCATATACATATCGAAGGATACATAGTCCTCTGCCCTTGCAGATGAAGCTTTCTCGGAGCCCAAACCATTTACTCATTCAATTGTTCGTTATTGGGGGTGGTGGTGGGGACTATTTTAGGTTGGGGTGGTACTGCCTTCTTGCACAGAAAGGATAAATTTTCACTGTTCTTACCAAAGTTGGTTTTATCTATGTTCATAGGACTTCCTGGTGACAAGAAAAGGAATGTAACATGTGAATTGGGGTTGAGTGAGACTGAACCCAGGGGTGATGTACTTTAATCCAGGCTTCAATCTAGGTGTAATGGCTATTAAATTCCTGTTGCTATCTTTAAAGCGAGTACGTCTTTTGTCATAATACTTTCAAAAGTCAACAAAGCAAACATTATTCCATATGAACTTTGATGTGTTTTAAAAAAAAATAATAAAATCGCATAGTTTGTTCCAAAGAAAAGTAAAGAAAAGCTAGTTATTTAATCTGAATGGATTTTTTTTTCATTCCCTAAGGTTATACTTTTCTGGATCCTTCAATTAAATTTTAACTTGTTTTATCCCTTTTGTCTTTCTTATAGTAATACAATATATTGCATGTTTCACATGGCCAAAGTATTTATTATAAATAAGAAAATTTTTGAAGAAAAAAGAAAAAACAGTTTTGAAAACACCCAGGATAGAAGTTCCAAGGCAGCTGACAGTCGTACACAATGAACCAGAAATGAAACAAAATTTTTATGTAAACCTGAAGCAAGATTTTTCATTTCTGTTGACAATCAGCAATTTCAGGAAAGTCTTCAGTATTACGAATATTACAGTTTGGTTTTTTTTTTTCCGAAACTTTCAGAGGAAATTTTGATCACATTCTGACATCTGTTAACAGAGGTACTCAGTGTGAGATACGCAGGACTTATTTTGCCTCAGGCTTCCTAATGTGCATGACACATGATAACACATTCTATTAATTTCAGTTTGGAGCACACAGTTCTTCTGAAAATTTTGATATATATTTCTGAAATCAGGCACTTAAAAAATGAGGAAGAATACTTTGCCTTCAGCAGCATAAGGTTTGCCTGGATTATGTGTGACAAAGGCAGGGATAGACACTTCAGAAGCTGAATTACTTTAACCATAGAACTAATTTATCTCTTTGTGAGCACACTTCGAGTATTCAGTGTGCATTTTCCAGATTGTGCTTTAAAAACAACAACAAAAAAGAGCAGTTCTGCAGACAACCATTACACGTTTATTGTGATTCATCGTTTGTAGTGAACTCGGATTTAAAAGGGCAATGTGTGGATGGAGAAGGCAATGAACTTCTGTTGCATTGGCAATATGAATCCTAGCATTTTTTGAGATCTTTATTTGGCGTTACAGTCTGTATTCTGCTGACACGCTGGCCTTGTCTTTTACTAGATTACAAACAATTAAAAGAAAATATATCATGCATTACTGTACTGGAGACTTTGAGCTACATCCAGAATCTTGGACACATGTCTAGAACTGAAAACTTGCTGGAATACCTGTTATTCTTCATGTGGACCTGGAGGCTTTCAAGGACACAGTGTTTTTTAAAGAGATATGAGACAAATTATTGGAAGAGGAATCTGTAGAGCTGCAAAATGCACAGAAACCATTCTTGATATAGAAAATCCCTGATCCACAAACTGTGGGGCCTAGGAGAGTGGGAGTATAATTAAGCAAAGACTACCTCTATTTCATCATCTCTCCATATTTTTTCTCAGTTCCGCTTCTCTTGTTGGTATCACTCATAGCTCTTAATCGAATCCAGATTTAATAAAACTGGTCATATGTACCCTTACTACAGTCTGGCTACCAGCCATAAGAAGGCTTGTTTTTTCTTATTTTTCATGCTAGACACGACAGTAACTCCTGTTAGTTGGAATACAAACTGCAGAAAAAGTACAGCTCTCCCATTTCCGAGAGGCTTACTTCTTTCAAAGGGATGGCATTTTGCTCTGTGAAGATGGCACACGCTGATGCATGAGAGTTGTGTATTTGGCAGATTTTTATGACAAAAAGTACAACTGTAAATCAGAGGAACATCTGCAGAGATTTCTTTTTTCGAGGCAAGGGCTGGCATTTTTTTCAGCAAAAGGGAGGAAAGCATTCTGGCTAAATGGAGCCCTAGTTTTTCTATACTAGTTCCTTCTCAGAACAAAGGAATGGTTTTTAATCAAAAATGTTCATGTGCTATTCCAAGGCACATACTTGGTACAGGAAATTTTAATCCAGGCTCTTACAGCTCAGGAAGGTTATCAGCATTGAAAACAGGACCTTCAGCTGGAAACCCTGAGGCAAGTTTTCCTAGAAGTTACCATCTCTGTAATACACAGATGGGAAATAAACACAGTAGAATAGAAGTGTGTGGTGTCAGAGAAGATGTTTAGTGTCTCACGAATTGCAAATCTGATAGGAATATTCCACATAAAATGTATTTATTCTATTCCAAACAGTGAAAATCATATTATTAATTAATTACTTCAGGGCTTCCTGAGACCTTTATATCTGTTTTGGCATGTTATGGTTTAATATTATTGACTGCTACAAACTATCCTTTCTGTTACATTCCTCTTTGCTCTGAAACAGAAATTTAATGTTAGTGTGCCACAGAAGACAACTTCCTTTCAATGTCTGTTTTAGGATTTTGTGTCATGAGTTGAACAGATACTCCAAATTACTTATTACTATACTCCATGATTCCTAAAAAGGTCAATGACAGAGCATGACATAGTAGGGTTAGGTAGAAGTAAACAATTTTTAAAATGTAAAAATAAAAGGAAACTGTACTCCTACCAACATTTACTGTTACGTAGTTGTTGCTATGAAAATTGTGGGTATGCTTCCCCCTGACTAGCACTGGTTCAAGTGTGTACTTGTCAGGCAGGGCAATAGAGAGAATTTAATCTTGGTGATTATTCCATTGTGATTGGTAATGGAGATGCAAAGAAAAAGACTGCTCTACATCTTGGAGGGGGGGCGGGGAAAGTAGAAAAACATCAGCAGCTACGGGGGAAAAAAAAAAAAAATCAGGGAAAATTAACAGAAAAGGCACTTAGAGGGCTCACAGAAAGAAGGAGGAAGGAAGCAGAACCAAAGGTTTGGGTGGGTTGGAGTGTTTGGGCACACTTTTGAGGGAAGGGATAGAACTATGCAAACTGCTGAAAGCCTGGTACTCAGAAGACATCCAGGTATTTGCAGCAGAAGGTTTCAGCCATTCTAGTCCTTCTTTGCTTGTTTCTTAGCCAGCTCTTAATCTGTGAGAAAAGTTTCCCTTTTGTCCTATGGTATATTTAGATTATTTAGGAGCCTTAAAGAAAGAAATTAACAAACAAGAAGGAAAAGGGAGAAACAGAGACACATGTTTATCAATGTAGAGGAGAATACAAGTAGAGCCTAGGAAAGGTCATAATGATTTCATTTGCTCATATATAATCCTGGGAGCTGAGCAGTGATGTGGCAAAACTTACCAGTGACACAAAATTTTCAAAGCAGTCAGATGAAAGATGACTGTCAAAAGTCTCAGGTTTTGTGTTATCACTTTCTGTGCATAGGTCAGGAGCTCTCAGCTACCTATTGCTACCCAGGAAGGATCTTGGCATTACTACTATTTGCACTATGAAGAGTCAGTTCAGGGCTTTGCGATAACAAAATAATAACAATAAAAGTACTAGGGAATAGTAAGAAAGAAGCAAGTGGAAAATCTCAGGTTATCATTATGCCATTTTTTAAAACTGTATCTCGTCTATCACACAGTTTGAGTCCCCTCTTCTCTATGCTGTTTAAACTTTTCTCATGAGGTCTTCAATGTGGAAGAGAAAGGAGGTAGATAGAGGAAAAGGATATAAAATTCTGAATGGTATGAAGATGTATAAGCAATAATCATCCACTGTGGAGTATAAGAACTATCCAGCAGCAAGTTTAAATGAGCAACGGCAAAGTAGAATTTTTACGTGTTGCATCTCAGCAAGATTTTCCACAGGACTCCAGAAATGAAGAGAGGCAAGAGCAATCGTGCAAATTAACATCAGAAAGTTTTGTCAAATTCTATGAAATGTAATCCTGCAATCTCTGGCTTGGGAACCAAGAAGATGTCGCTCAACTTGATGTATTCCTACAGATTCTCCCTCCTGGGAAACAGTAGTCAGAAGTGACTTTTGGTGATTCAATTAATCTCCACTTAATGAATTGAGGTGAAAGAAAATGAAGGAAGATGGAAAAAAACCCACCTGTCCTAGGTCATAGATGTAATAACAGAGGGAAATTCTTTCTTTCTAAATTCTGTTATTACAGATGTCCCTGCATCTTCCAGGTTAAGGTGAGCAGAGTGGGAGGATGTTATAGCCAGGTAGTGTATTTTCTAATGATCTGCTTCCTTGTGTGCTTTATTTCATAAGGAAACAGCAGAAATATCTTGGAAAATACGCAAAGCCTATCTGCATGTACCTTTCTGTGTGCATCAATCAAATGCGTCATGAAAACTTGAGCTATGTGCTCGGAAGCTTGTACCTTTTGTGCTTACAAACCTAAATTTGTGTTATGTCCCCAAATCCATGGGGAAATTTACATTTCAGGAAAGCATGTGAGTGGGAAAGAAGAAGCTTGAGCCTTCTTCAGCTTTGAAGTGTTATGCTCTGACCTGCACTGCAGGTGGGTTGGGCAGGACGTCCATCTGGTCTCTCTCCTTTCTTTACAGAACAAATGGGGAAACACTTCTCGCAAGAGCAAAGGGTGCCCAAACTGCTCAATGACCCTGTTTGCTCTTTTTACAGATCAAACCATTGGGAAGGGGTGGAAAATGGGCTTTGGGATCAGGAGAGAGGAAAGAATAGCTACTTGCTCTCTAATACTTCTGATAGCTTCAGCAACTGGGTTTTAGCATCAGGTCTTAGCGAATATAGGCAGGTACCTTTGCTTGTCACTAAGGCAAGTTGCTGCTAGGGCTGGACAATGGAACTGACTAGCTCGTTTCCCCTGAATCCTGGGCATAGCCAAATACTGCTGCTGATGTCAGACCATCCTGATATGACAGAGCAGGAAGGCGGCTATGACACACAAGCATCAAATTCATTTTCTGAATGTGGAGGGAGGATATTTGCTCACTTAAAACACAATAAAAAAAACCTCCCAGGGTAAGTGGTCTGCTGTGCCAAAGACTGATCGGGGTGGGGAGAAGGGTGGGCTACAGGGTGTAAGGAAGCAAACTGCATAAAGGATAGCAAGAGGGGGAGGGACAGGTTTGAAGCAAGCAAATACATATCACCAGGCAGAACTAGTGTGACTAGGTCTGAAAAGTGCTTTTTGGCTCTTTCAGCAGCAGGTTCTCTCTGCATGTGCTTCCTACAGCTGCAGAATAGGAGCCTAGTGCCCCGGGCTAGGTATCTGCTGAGCAGCTATGAATGCAGGAGATGAGCAATGACTTTGCACATCTCTATGCAGAGAGCTCCTTTCTGCCATTTTCTTGGTAATCTGTATCTTCCTGCACAGCCACTGAGATCCATTTATGGAGGGAGAGTTTTGATATTTGCAAGACTGTAGCAACATGTTTTTTTTTTTTATA